>OY728159.1:780976233-790703193 GCA_963277665.1 Viscum album
GATTCATTTTTTGCATTATTATATATATATATATATATGTGTGTGTGTGTGTGTGTGTGTGTGTGTGTGTGTGTGTGATTGGATGCTCGGCTAGCATCGTTGGCTCACTACCTTTCCAAACACTTGAGACATGAGAATGTGGCATATTGAGATAATATTCTAAGAATGATTGAGGCACTGGTAGGTTATGGTACTAACTAGTGGCCCATAGTAGTTAAATATATTGGTTTTATTACAATGGGATTTTCCCTTATCCTGCCTGAGAAAGGATGGTCGAGGGTATTGGGCATTTTGATTTCATCGTGTGTGACATGTCAACAAGGATGATTTATCACGTATTGGGGTCTTATAATTTATTCTCTATCTCCTAGGTTCACCCATGTCTGTGGGATTTCAGTTACATGCTATGATAAATATGGTTATTGTATATATTTTTTTTCATTTCCCTTAAAGTGTAACTACTGTAGCGTTTTCATGTGTAGTGTTATTACTAGAAAGTGATGAGTGGATTTAAAGTGGTTAATGAAAACTGTTTTCAAAAAAAGGTGTTTTATACTTATTGTGCAAATTGCAAATGTAAACATCACATCCACTTTGAGAAATGATAAAGTCTCAATAAAATAATGACTTGGGTTTTGAGAAATAAATACGGGCAATGACTTCTACTTTGTCTTTGAGTAACATATACAAAACCATACTTTTATAAATTGTAGTTCAAACGTGAAATGATTTTTCTATTATTTTTAAAGGTAATGAATAGGGAATAGATATCGGTCTGGCATACTGAGTTTTAATACTCATGCCTGTAGTTCTTTCCATTTTTTAGTGTTTGTACAGGCTACATCTTCAGTGCACTCACCTTGAGAGATGCTTGATCGTTGAGTCAGAGAGTGACCCGCGGGGTCAGACGGTGTTAGTTTGAACGTCATGTTTGGTTAGCATTATTTTATTTTCTTCCTATTTAGTATTTTATTTTGTTTTTTATTTAGTGCTTCTCTGTATTATTTCTGATGCTTTATTTATTTATATTGGGTGAAATCATTTCCACAGCCACTGTTGATGCCTTGGTGCTTGTTGCCATCCTGGGAGGATCGGGAACGCCTCTCGGGGCATGTCGCGGACGGGCTCGGGTGACCAGTTCTGGGTCGACCCATGTTGGTTCATGAAAAAATGGTATCAGAGAATGTTAAACTCTTAGAGTACCTCGCTTTTCAGTGCGCCCTTTGTTATTTGATATGTCAAGGTAGGCAGAGTATGATTTTCAGGACTTGAGGGGTAGGAGCGGGAAGAGTGTCGCAGACTCTTTCTCATTCTAATCCTCATGTCTCTAGGGGAAGTCCAGTTTAATTTGTTTATTTGGGTTTTTAAGGAATTTTTTTGGGATTGGGGTACGAAAATGGGAGTTGGTCTAATACTCCTAAGCCACATGGCATGACAAGCCATGTTTATCTAGGGGCATGGTTCAAAAAGACTATTCATGTCAGTGACATGATTGACATATGGTCACCAACCACATGGTCAAGTCACTCACCGACAACAGTTCCCTGTTGAATTGTTTTGAATCTCCTGTGATTTTTTAAAGTGGTTTGTATCTGGAAAAAAATGTTTTGAATAATGGTTGTTTGAAATGACATATTTATTTTTTTAGGATTGTTTTAACGGAAGTGGTATGAATGGTTTTTTTAGAAAATGAATTTTCTTTGTTTTAGACTTGGTCTTCCTATGGGTGCTCCAATGCATAGTGGTATTTTGGAAATGTGGAAGGATTTATGGTATTGTGGATGGATGCCCAAGGTGGCACAGCTACATGCATGTGAGTGAGATGCTAAGGGATACCAATGGCAATGATTTAACTCACCAAGCTTGTTTTAAATTAAATATGTTTTCAGAAGAAATGTTTTGATTTTATGATGGCTTGTTTTCTTGTGTTTAGAGCCTTTCAAATATACGATGTTGGTTTCTGATGATTTTTTATTTATTGAGTTGTACTTGAATTTGTTTTTTACTTTACTTGTCCAGTGGCTTTTCCCTTGAAGCTTCCATGGGTGATCGTAGTAAGGTTTATCAGCCTAAAGATTATATGCTTGTGTTTCGGAAGCTAGATCCACCTCTCTTTTATGGTCAAGCAGAAACTTCTATAGCAGAGGATTGGATATAGAATATTGAAAGGGATATTAACCTTTCTGAGTTCCCCGAGCCGTTGAAGTTCAATTTTGCGACCTTCATGCTTGAAGGTTCACCTTGGAGGTGGTAGAATCTAGTGTCTCGGAACAAGCCCCGTCAAGAGCATACTTGTGAGTTCATCAAGGCTTTGTTTATTCACCAGTATTTGTCTGAGGAAGAAAGGGTGGGAAAGGGGATTGAGATTTGTTTTCTGTAGCAGGGTGACAGATCCATGTTGGAATATTTCTAACGCTTTGTGGAGATCGTACCTTATGATTCAGGGTATTCCATAAACAACCCGATGAAAGCTCGACACTTCGAGGAGGGTCTCCGCCCTGATCTACCATCGAAGGTGTTAGAGTCTAACCTAACTTCTTTTTTCGATGTGGCATGAAAATATTTTTATGTCGAAGCCGTGATGGAAGGAGTTCTCGAAGTAGTCCTCCCTCCTTCGATCCCTTTGAGTAGCGGTGAGGGTTCTGGAATAGAGATGAGTAATAAAATGGAAGTGGATGGAGCAGGTCATGGAATCAAAAGACCTCGGGATCTTTCATCAACCTATTTGGAGTGAGGGATCTTAGTGTGTTATCTGTGTGGAATGTTGGGTCACAATAAGCTGTCGTTCCAAAGAGATCTGAAGCCCGGCCAGGCATGTGGATGTCTGTGTCACTTGCGACGATTCTGTTGAGAGAAATCATCACAGAGGAAGTTATCAGAAGTGATGTGATGTTGGGTTTTTGTTCAATGTCTATGGTGTAAGAATATTTTCAGTGTAAGGGATTTTTTATCGTTGTAGTTGTATTGATGGTGTTTTGGGATTTCAAATGTATGGAAATGTTGTGGGACTTTTGATTAACTCCAGTTTTCAATGCCAGCTTGGTTATATTTCAAGATTATATCCTTTAATCTATCAGATCAAAAGATGTAAATTTCTTATTGGGATTATCAGAACCTGACTGCGAGGTAGGAGAAGATTCATCCATCAGAGCTCCAGCCAAAAGGCCTCAGAGTGAATCCAACACGTAGTTAGGAACACCCAGGGAATTTTAAGGAGTCTAGTTAAATTTGTTCCTCTACAGTGTGGTGGGACAGTTTTGGGGTTGCTACTATGGTTTCTCTGTCATTGTAATTTTCCTCTTGTCGCAAAGTGCGTGATGGACTTATCCCTTACGTAATGTCGGTAATTGTGCCTTTTGGATGCAAGTTGCTGATCAGTGACCTTGCATGGGCAACCCATGTGAATCAGTTGTGACTTTTTTGTGGTTATCTCGATGTGATGGGTCATGAGTAGTCGTCTGTCATGATTTCTTTGATCTAATCCTTGGTCCCTACCTCCCCGCCCATGGGGTATGGGTTTTTTTGGGTTTGCGCAGACTTTTCAGATCATCTCCAATTCCATTCAGACATGGGAGAGTGGTTTAAATGTTTTAATGTCTTTTTTATAGCTTGAGTAAGGCATGGTTCTGGCCTAAGTTGGATTTCTGGTTGGTCACTAATGGGTCGGTGCTTTATGGTTGGGAGACCCACTGTGAGTCTCTTTGGGTTTTCTCTGAAATCGTTATCTAATGCTAGTTGAGTTCTTATGGTGGGGAGCCCTTTTAGGCCTCCCCTATATTGGTGATTTATAATGGGCAATGACGTTCAGTCCCAATGGTAGTCGGTGTGATGTCCTTGGGATAAAAGGTTGGATCATGTTTTCCTTAGGTGTTGATCGATCGGCTGGATTGTGTTGTGTCTATCTTGGGGTGGAAATCGTTATGGTGGGGAGAATTGTCACACCCCGACCTATGCATCATTTTTATTTTATTATTTATTTGGCCTTTAATATTTTTGTGGGTGTTCGGGTTCACCCCTGAATTAATTTCATTAGGTTATATTAAAGTATGCCTTTCTGGTTTTTCCGTCGTCAGGCGTGTGGGCGGAGCGCGAGTTTGGAAGCAGCATGGTTTCACCCTTTCTACTGCATGACCTCATGTCCTCGGAGAATTAAACTAAATATATTTTTGTAATTAGAACGAACAAAACTATTATGTTAATAATTTTACTAATATTGAGATAATGTGAATACTTTTTTTTATTTTTATTATCATGATTTTATTATTTTTATTATTAGAATCTTTATTAGTATTATTATTATTATTTTTGTTGTTATTAAAATTATTCTTATTATTATTTTTACTCTTATTATAATTATTATTATCATCTTTATCTTGTTGGATTATGGGTTTTAGTTGATGGTGGGTTTTTATTCGTAGGTTTAGGATTTTTAGGACCCACGCAGGGTGTTTTCGAGCGAGTGTCGCTGTCACGCCTTGTTTCTGATGTTTCCTTGTCGTCACACCCCGATTCAGAGCAAGCATTGTCATCACGCCATGTATCTGAGGTAAGTTCCCATTGCACTGAATTTTAAAATTTATGTTACATTATTTCCGGATGTTTTCACACACTATTTGTTCAAATTAAATATTTTATTAATTTTAATAAATGTGAGATAATATAAGATAATTAATTTTTAACATAAAAAAATAAATTTTTAAATGATTATTTGGTTTAAAAAGAGTTGTTCATTTTATACATGACACTTGAAATAGTTTCTTGATGAATGGACTCCCAATAGTGAAAGAATGCCAATTTGGATTTTAAACATAATTCATGGAATTTTAATTATAGTTCTTGTTTTAATGATAAAAGATTTCTTCTCAAGCATGAACAAGCGTTTTGGTTCTTTTTAATGTGGAGATTTTGAAATGTATTTAATGACCATTTGGAACTTTATGTTAAATTATGACAATGTTTTGATAAAAAACCCTTCTAGGATAACTCTTTTGCCTTGGTTGCAATTGATTATTTAGGAGGCCGTACTTAGAGTCCCCTGGGTAGTTGAGTAGTTTAAAGGAAACAGGTTGTCCCATGGAGTGGCTCGGGGTGTTTCCTTTTGTGAATTATTATTATATATATATATATGTATGTATGTGATTGGATGCTTGGTTGGCATCATTGGCTCACCCCCTTTCCAAACACTTGATACATGAGAATCTGGCATATTGAGAGAATATTATAAGAATTATTGCTGCACTGGTAGGTTATGGTAGTGACTAGTGGCCCATATTAGGAAGATATATTGGGTTTATTTCTATGGGATTTTCCCTTGGCCTTCCTGAGAAAGGATGGTCGAGCGTATTGGGAAATTCAATTTCATCGTGTGTGACATGTCAATGAGGATTATTTCTAATGTGTTGTTGTCTTCTGGTTTATTCTCGATCTCCTAGGTTCATCCATGTCTTTTTTATTTCAGTTACATGTTGTGATAAATATGGTTCTTGTATATATTTTCTTTTCATTGTCGGCAATGTGTAACTACTGTGGCATTATCATGTGTAGTGTTTTTACTAGAAAGTGATGAGTGGTTTTAAAGTGGTTTAAGAAAACTGTTTTCAATGAAATGTTTTTTATACTTTTTGTGCAAATTGGAAATTTAAACATCACTCCCCCTTTGAAAAATGCTAATATATCACTAAAATAATGACTTAGGTTTTGAGAAATGAGTAGGGGAAATGACTCGTACTTTGTTTTTGAGTAACATATAGAAAACATTACTTTTATAAATTGTAGTTCATACATGAAATGGTGTTTCATTTATTTTTAATAGTAGTGCATTGGAAATAGATAGCGGGATAGCCTACTATGTTTTAATACTCATGCCTATAGTTCCTTTTTATTTTTAGTGTTTGTGCTGGATATAGCTTGAGTGCACTCGCCTCGGGCAATTCTTGATCATTGAGTTGGAGAGTGACCTGGGGGGTCACACGATGACAGTTCGGATGTCGAGTTTGGTTAGCATTATTTTATTTTATTCTTGTTTAGTAATTTTATTTGGTTTTTTTATTCTGTGCAGCTCTGTATTATTTATGTTGATTTATTTATTTATATTGGGTGAAATCATTCCCACAGCCTCTGTTGATGCCATGGCCCTTGTTGTTAGCCCGAGAGGAACGGGAATGCCTCTCAGGCCATGTCGCGGACCGGCTCGGGTGACCGGTTCAGGGTCAACCCAGGTTGGTTTGGGACAAATCCTTTGTTCAAATTCATCGTCATATTTCATCCAATATCAATTAAGTGTGATGAAGTTTTGTGCATCGCATTAGACATGGGGTTTCATCCTTATTCCAGAGGTAAATGAAGGAAGTGCTAGGTGGAGTCACATTTCAATATTAAGATGAGTATTCAATTTTTTTATTTATATTGATTTTTATCCCTAATTTTTCAATTATAATTGGAATTTCAATAAAAAGAGTCAACCCATGTAGCAAGACATTGCCATTGACTCCCAGGCTCAATGACCTTAGGTAACCAAGTGAAGTGCACATACTCAGGCATCATCTCGAGTTAACCCAATAAAAAAAAATCAAATTAACAAAAATAGAGATAAAATTACTAAATCTAGGGCAGAAAACTATGGAGTCATGATCCCAAAGTGTTGAAAGCCACACATTAGGTCATTTCATTGCTCTATGTGCATTGTGAGTTTGTTTATTTGTATGAAACTATAAACGATGAAATATCAATTGGACATCCATAGTCTCCAAAATCATATGATCATGAAATTATACAAGGACTAAAATTATAATCGAGGCATGCTAAATTATTTGATATTCAGTTTCAACTTCTGCAATGTGTACTACCATGTTCAAAGTTAAAGGAATTTTTCTTTCCATTTACATACTTTTTTTCCAAATAATTCTATTTTTTAGACACTAAATCATTTTTTATTTTATCTCCCCACCCAAATTAAAAAAACATTGTCCCCTATGTTTAAAGAAAAGATAATTTTGAAGGTGGTAGAAGTAGAGAATGAGAGTTCAAAAATGAAATTGAAAATGAGGATCATGGAATGAAGTCACCTGGTGGTTAAAGTTGAAATTCTTGCTTCTCCCTTTTAATCCCTTGATCTCGATGTCACTCTAATATTTCCATAGTGTAAAAAAAAGAAAAATAAAAAATAAAAAAAAACAATATATATATAATAAGGAAAGTAAAATATAAGTATATATATATATTATTGAATTAGGAAGCACAAAAAGTCGTAGGTAAATGGTAAGTGTGCACCCTTGTCTACCTTCGGTCCCGAGTTTGATTCCCCATGGCTTCACCGGGTGTGATGGGGTTTGACCCATGACCAATGACTTGTCATTTTTTTATTTATTTATATTTTTTATTTTTTTATTTTTATTTTAACCTAAAAACACCTAAAAATAAAAAGAATGGATGATAGATTTTCTTCTCTTTAAATTTCTGGGTAATGTAGTACTCAAGGATCACACCACATGACACAAATGAATATGGTGCTTCCCTTTCATACTCATTCATACTAATAATAGAAGAACATATCAATGGTCTATTTTTTTATTTTTAAATATAAAAATGATTAATTAATCCTATTTGAAAAAAGAGATGATTCGCAAAGATGAAAACCACGGGTTTCCTCTCATTCAATGCTTTGGTTTAATGTTTCTAGCTCGAAATAGACCCTTAATTATTTATGTATTTTCCTCATCTATGGTTGGTTTACAAATGTTTTCATCAACTTAAATTTTTCAGAATGGTTTAATTAATGTTTTAACTCTATGACCATTAACATTAAACGTTTGACCATTGGTGGGATCTTGAATTTCTACAGCCCCATGGGGGTACACATTATGTACTATGTATGGACCTGTCCATCTAGACCTTAACATTCCCGGGTGTAAATGATGATTTGAACTATACAAGAACACAAATTCTTCCAGTTCAAAATATTTGAATTTAATATTCCTAGATTGGTAGGCTTGAAATCTAGCTTTATTGATCCTTGAATTTTCATAAGCCTCCATCCATAGTTCCTCAAAATCAATGAGATCTAATTTTCTTTTCATTCCGGCAAATGGGAGGTCATAATTTAATTTCTTAATTATCCAAAAAGCCTTACGCTTAATTTCAATAGGTAAATCGAATGATTTTCCATAAACCAACCTATATGGTGACATTCATAATATGGCTTCATATGTGGTTTGATAGGCCCAAAGAGCAACCAAGACTTTCTCGGACCATTCTTTCTTAGAATGATTGGTAATTTTTTCAAGAATATTCTTAATCTCCCTATTTTCTAACTCATTCTGACCATTGGTTTGAGGATGGTACGCAATGGAAATGTTATGAGAAATCAAATACTTATACATGAGTGAAGAGAATGGACAGTTGCAGAAATGGGATCCTTGATCACTGATTATTTCCCTAAGAATTCCGAATCGAGAAAATATGTGCTCTTTAAAAAAATAAGATCACAACATGATGGTCATTAGACGTGGTGGGAATATCTTCATCCCATTTTGAGACATAATCAACAACAAAGAGGAATTAGAGGTATCCCCTCGATATTGGGATGGGACCCACGAAATCAATTCCCCAATAGTAAAATATTTCAATCACTAAGATAGGAGTGATTGGCATTTGATTCCATTTTGTGATTGACCTTACTTGTTGAAAATTAGGACAGCTTTGATAAAATGTGTAGGAGTGCCTTGAGAGGGTGGGCCAGAAGAGACCACACAAAAGAATCTTATCAGATTTTTTCTTAGAAGAAAAGTGACCTATACATGCCTCACTATGATAGAATTTAAGGATGTACTATTGTTCAGATTCTGGGACACACATTATAATGACTTGGTCAGGGCAGAACTTATAGAGTTATGGATCATCAAACACATAGTGTCTAACATCAGAAAGGAATTTACTTCAAGATTGAATCCTTGAGAATTTTGGAATGACTCTTATAACTATGAAATTGGATATGTCAGCAATCCAATAGAAGTCAGTCATAGAGTATAGGTGTTCATCAGGAAATGAATCATACACAAAAAAATGATTTGAGTTGTCATTGAATTCCATCCTAGAGAGGTGATCAACTACAAAATTTTCAATTCCCTTTTTTCCTTGATTGTGAGGTCAAATTCGTGTAAGAGAAGGACCCACCTAAATGGTCAATCCTTAGCATCTTGTTTTTGGAAAAGGTATCTTATTATAGAATGGTCAATGAAAATAGTGATGGGGAATCCTAAGAGGTAGGGACTAAACTTCTCTATGGAAAACACAATAGAAAGTAACTCATTTTCTGTGGTTGTGTATTTGATTTGTTCATCATTTATGGATTTTCTGGCATATGAAATTACATAAGGAGTTTTATCACAATGTTTTCCTAACACAGCTCCCACATCAATGTTAGGGGCATCAAAAAAAAGTTAGAAAGGATGGTTCCAGTTTGGAGATTTCAAAATGGGAGGAGAGGTGATAGATGATTTAATGGTTGAGAACGAACCCTCAAAGCTTTCTGTCCAAAAAAATAGAGCATCTGTTACTATGAGAACACAATGGGGATGAGATATTGAACTAAAGTCCTTGATGAATATTCTATAGAAACTAACATGTCCTAATAAATACCTCACTTCCTTGGCAGTTTTGGGTGATGGAAGGTGACTAATGATGGAAACATTTGCTTTATCAACTTCAATCCCCATACTCGAGACTAGATGGACTAAAACTAGTCCCTCTTTAACCATGAAATGTCATTTTTACTAGTTTAGGACCAGATTATTTTCTTCACATCATGAAAAGACTCTCTCCACATTCCTCAGACATCCCTCAAATGTATCCCCAAACATAGAGAATTCATCCTAGAATACCTTTAGAAAATCCCCTACAATGTATGAGAAGAATCCCATCATACACCGCTGGAAGGTTCCAGGGGAATTGCATAACCCAAAGGACATGCGTTTGAAGGAAAGGGTGCCGAATGGACAAGTTTATGTAGTCTTCCCTTGATCCTGTAGGGATACCTCAATCTGATTGTACCCTGAGTACCCATCTATGAAACTGTAGAAGGCATGACCAGCCACTCTCTCAAGGACTTGGTCAATGAATAGTAATAGGAAATGGTCCTTCTTGGTAAATGATTTTAGCTTCCTATAGTCGATCCAGACTCTCCACCCACTACCAACCCTAGTTGGAAGAATATCTCCATCCTTATTGGTTATCACTGTGATTCATTCCTTCTTGGGAACTACTTGTATTGGGTTGACCCACTCACTCTCAGCTGTGGGATATATGATACCAGCTTTTATCAATTTCAGAAGTTCCTTCCATACTACATCCATGATATTAGTATTGATTCACCATTGAGGTTGATGACTTGGATTTGAATCAGATTACAGAAAAATCCTATGAGTCTCGATATGTGGGCCAATCCCTGGAATATCAGATAGGGTAAAACCAATGGTTTATTATGTTTTATATGGAAATTTAAAAGAATCCTCTCATGATTGGATTCATGATAAGAAGAAATGACAATAGGATGTGTTTGATTGTCCCCTATGAAGGCATACTTGAGTGTAGTGGGAAGTTCCTTCAAATCAAGAATAGATTGGTTAAGAATATCAGTAGAATAATGGGACATTATATCAAGATCAATTTTTTTCCAAGAGTTTTAGATAGGATTGATTCCCCACATGTAGAGGGTTCGGCTACTAGATTGTCTTGATCAGATTTAGGGAAGGATGTGTGATTTGTCTCCATGAAAGTGGTTTTTTGAAAGTTTTCACTGATTTTTGGACCTAAGACTTCATCATAAGGGAAATTTGAAAATTATTCATGCCAAGGAGATGAGATTCCTTCATGTCAACAATGGAAATCAATCACATCCTAACTTAAACATCCATAAAATATTACATGATGTTCTATGGATTCATTATCAAAGCTTCCAATCATGTTTACTTCGTGAATGTCCTCTTCATCCCCTATTTTTTAGCATTCGTTATAGATGTTCAAGTCTAGAATCATGTTTCCAATGGGGATGGTCATGTTCCCATTTCAGACATGGATAATAGAGTTGATTGTTTCAAGGAAGGGACAACCTTGGATAATTGGGGTTTGTTCCTTCTTTCCTATGTTTGGATGGTTGTCAAGGACAATGATGTCAGTATGGTAGATGAAGTTTTCAACCTTTACCAGAACGTCCTTTAAAATCCCCTTTAGAACCCTAATGCTTTGATCAACAAGTTGAAGTGTGACAGATGTGTGTTGGAGCTCTTCTAGGCCTAACTGGTAGTACACAACATAGGAGACGATATTGACACTAGTATCTCGGTCACACCAGGCCTTGAAAACTTTTCTCTCTCCTAGTTCATCATTGATGTAAGGGCAACCCAGATCATTCAATATAGGAGGAATGGTTCCTTTAATGGTGGTACTCACATTAGCTACCAAAATGACTTTGTTTTTATGTGAAACTTTACTTTTAAAAGTGCACAAGTCCTTAATGTACTTTGATTAGGTAGGTATTGTTTTTATTGCATCGATAAGAGTAATGTTCAACAAGACTTGTTAGAAGACTTCCCTCAATGTTTCACTCAATTATGGCTTGGTTTTCCCCCTCATGCATTGAGGAAATGGTGCAGGTTGTGGAGTTGTTTGTTGAAGAGTTGTTTCTTTGATATTGTTTTTGTATTTTTCAGTTTGATCATATGGTACATTTGAATTTTCATCCAAGTTTGAATCTTCAGATGGGTTCTGAATTAGTTGTTTAGGTTTCTCAATTGATTTCCCACTTCTTCAAACAGTTACAATGTTTAGTTGTTCACGAGTTTTTTGAGTACAACTTGACTCTCCCCTTGATGTTGAGGATGGTACAGTATGAGTATCAAAGGGTTCCTTTCAAGTTTTGGTGGTTTGAAGATCTTGTTTTTGGGAAACTACTTCCGAGTTCATCCTTTCCATTTGTGTGCTCATTTTTTCTATTAGGCTTTGTGGAACAGTTTGGGTTAGTGCTTGAGAAGATTGATTTATCTGAGAGGATATTTTGGAGGTGGGATGGTTTGTTAAAAATGGTCTGGTAGTTGTTGGTATTGTATATGATGGGTTTGGAACTGGTTATGGGTTTGTTAGTTCTAATGGGGGTATGGATTTTTTCCATGTTGTTGGCTAGGTTGATGGTAATTTTCCAGCGGAAGAATGGGTGGTCATTATAACATGGGTTGAAGGTGTTTTGGTATTTTGGGTTTTGAAAGTTCAGCGAATTTACTTCTACTAGGGGTCCTCCTAAAAGAACATCCTTGATGGATGGAATGGTTGAACAATTGTCTGTCTTATGGTAATTTTTGTCACAAATTGTGAAAATAGGGTTTATAGTTTTGATTTCGTGGACTTTCCTAACGTCTGTCTCTTCAACCTTCCTAAAGAGTTATGTGAGTTTAGCCCTAAGGCATTCCTCTTATATAAGTGTATGAATTCCATTAGTTTTTTGTGGCTTTTAAGAATAATGTGATGTTCCCCATGTTTGGTTTTGTTTAGCATGGCTTTCCTAATACTCATAAGCATCATTTTTGGCATTGTTTTTAAAGGTTCCATTACACATCATGTCAATGAATTTATTGTTCCCCAGAACCAACCCTTCATAGAAAATTATCACTTGTTCAGGAATAGAAAAACCATGATGTGGAACCATGTTTAGAGTGTCTTGGAACATATCCCATGTTTTTTAGAATGACTCTCCCTCTTTTTCCAAAATTATTTGGATGCTCTTTTTAAGTGAAATTGTTTTGTGGTGGGGAAAGTATTTTTTGTATAATTCATTTTATAGTTGGTCCCAAGAGTTGATGAATTATGGTATCAGTTTTTTTTGCCAATTTTTAGCTCTATAATTTAAATAAAAACGAAATATCCTCATCTTAGATGATTCCAATTGATGTGGGGGACACACGGTTTCTACAATGTCATTGAACTCCTTAATGTGATGGTTGGGCTTCTCGGACTCCATCCCATGGAATGTGGGAAGTTGGTTGAGGGCATGGACATTAAAGATGTAGTCGGCATATACTAGGGAGTTGTTTCTAATTCATGAGGGGGGATTGGTCAAGGAAGGTGTGAGTTATTCATTCATTGTTTTATCAACTTCATTCCCCATGTTTCGGGACACCTCATTTAGTTTTCCATTTGGGTTCCCACCCGGGTTTATGAGTTGGTTTCTTTGAAGACCTTCCATTTAAATGGGAACAATTTTTGAATTTACATTATTAGGTAGATTAGGATCTAATTTAAAGATTTCCCTTGGTGTACATGACACCCCAACCCCATGACTATCCACCCTAACTAGACGGTTTGATTGATCACGAGTGTAGGCGGACATGAACCAAAAGAAAAAATGAGAAAGGGAAAAGATAATAGATCTTGGGTGAGAATAGAAGAAAGGGTGGAGAATATAATGGGTGTTGAGATGACATACTTGGGTGCCCAACAGTGGTGAAAAATATGATTCACACCCAAATTTACCAAAGAGATGACGGTAGAACAATCCTTGTAGTTTAGCTTGGGATATCGAGTCCTCAGAGACCTAAGAAGTAACCTACACACACGTACATTCTATGGATTGTTATTGTCTAGGAATTTTCCATCTTGGGTTAATATTATATGTGTTTAATGTATCACTAACATATTTATGTTAATTCAAATTAAGATAATGAGTTTATCCTAGGTTATCACTTGGGGTGGATAGGATGAATTCCTTTTCTGATGATTTCAATTTCTTATATTTGAGATGGGTTCATTTAAGATGATCAAACAACTTCATCACATACTAGATTAATACCTAAACCCTTTAATACTAATAACCTATACATTTGAAGGATCAACATTTTGAGCACTTCAAGGTAAATATTCGTATTAGCACATGAAGTGTGGCCTTAAATTCAACAAGGACGGTGGAGTTTAAAAATCATCAAATAAAAATCTCAATTAAAGAAGTGATTAGAAATTAATGGGGTGATAAATGACATCAAACCCATCCCCTTTCTACTATATTGGATCAACCAATATGTTGGTTAGCCCTCCATTTATGCCACTATTTCAATGGAAGCAGGATGTAGACTCATGAGGGAGGAATTGAAGAAGTAAAGAAAACAATAAAAAGAAAATGATCACTCCACCATTGTGTGAATAATTTCACAGGGTTTGGTTTGAATAAATTCACACCTTGAGGAAACGGTATCAAATTGAGATGGGGAGGAACATAATAATAAGAAAATAAGCACTTTTATTAAGAAACAAGGATAATTAAAACAACTTACATGTGAAATACAAACTTGAGACAAAAAAAATTGTAGCATAACATTACAATGAAAGAAAGATCAAAATATGATCAACTACTCCAACACCATGGCCTTAAATAGGAATTTTTGTAGCTTTGGGTTGAGCCTACAATAGTCCAAGACTCCTAAATTAATTTTGGTAGGCCATAGGTGGATAGAATGTTGAGGGAGAATAGATTTTTCTACCCATGGAATGAGGTTGCATCCATCTTTCATCCACCGAAAAGACGCGTCTGAATGGACTTCGAGATTGCCTAATAGGAGTGGGCCATAGAAAAAAAATGATTCTCCTGAAATATACTATATCTCTGTAAAATGTAAGCCAAAATGGATAGGTGGTTTCCGTGATATTATTAAATTGGGGGAATTTTTTTCTAGGTCATAAAATATGGACATGAATTTTATCTCTAAATTGGTCCACTGTAATAACCACCATGGAGGCCGAATTAGCATTGGAATCTGAATCATGATTTGTTCCTCTATATGTAATCTATAATCCCACGAATTCTGGGCTTCATTGGGCCTTTATGTTAGTACCCACATTCTCATTAGTGGGCTGGTATCCAATCTGCCTTCTCTAGAATTGTTTGCATGAAGTCCCATTTTTGTTGTCTTCCAATGTGAATCTTCCAACACTCCGCAAGTATGAATTGTTACCAATATAATTAGAAATTTGAATATTAAATATGAAAATAAAAACATGATCATTTTTTATTTGTAATTATGTTCTAAAACATACCACATAATAGTGAATTTTAAGAAGGAATTACAATTATAATGTGAAATGATGTTCAAAGTGTAAAATACACTAAAATGATGTTTATGAATAATAAAGTACATAAATATTATATATAATAACAGTGAATATTTGAAAAATTTTGTGGCTAATCACACCCCCAACTTTAGTTTTTCTAGTCCTGAGCAAAATATACCTCAACAAAATGAAATTTGAATTCCCTTTTCCAAAAACATATTAATACACAATGATCACCAAAACCCCTGATACCAAAAATCATGAAACCCAAAAAAATATATTAATACATGATAGTTTATAAGAATATCTCAATGAAAAGCCCATTACTTTATTCAAATTCATCGACATATTTCATCTAATATCAATTAAGAGTGATGATGTGTTGCGCATCTCATAAGACATGGGTTTTCATCTTTATTCAAGAGGGAAATGATGGAAGCGCTAGGTGGAATCACATTTCAATATTAAGATGATTATTCAGTTTTTTTTCATTGTGTTATTTTTTTTTTACAATTTTTCCATGGAAATTGAAATTGAACTCAAAAGAGTCATACCCAATAGCGAAACTATGCACATGACTTCCAGGATCAAAGACCATAGGGAGCCAAGTGAAGCCTACATACTCGGGCATCAACTCGAGTTCACTCAGTCAAAAAAATTCAAATTACACAAAATTGAGATAAAATTAGTAACTCTGGGCTAGACAACTATGGAGTCATGATCTCCAAGTGCTGAAAGCCACGCATTAGGATATTTCATTTCCCTACGTGCAAATTTAATGTTTTTTTAAATTTTATTTATTGAATACTCTTATTAAAACTAAAATGATCACCAAAACAATGCTATTTATTTGGGGGACACCATGAAATCAAACTAGCACCCCACTATCCAAAGGATGTTCATTGTGATATTATTTTTATTTGGATGGAAATATAAATGATGAAATATAACATTGGACATCCACACTCCACAAAATCAATGCTCAAGAAATTATAGAAGGATTAAAATCAGAATCGGGGTATGCTAAATTATTTGATATTCAGTTTCAAAGTATACAATGTGTATTACAATGTTCAATGTTAAAGGAATTTTTCCTTCTATTTACACACTTTATTTTTCAAATCAGTCTTTTTTGACACAAAATCATTTTTTATTGTATCTCCCCCCAATATAAAATAACAATTTCCCCAGTGTTTAATGAAAAAAAAATTTAAGGGGGGTATAGGTATAGAATGGGATTTCAAAAATGAAATTGAAAATGAGTATCATGGAATGAGTTCACCTAGTGGATGATGTTGAAATTATTGGTTCTCCCTTTTAAACCCTTGATCTCGATATCACTCTAAGAATTACCTAGTGGAATAAAAGAAAAACAAACAAAACCACCAAAAAAACTATATAGATATATATATATATATATTAATATTATAATGAAAGTAAAATATAAGTATATATATAAAAATTATAGAATAAGGAAGCACAAAAAGCCATAGGTCTGTGGTAAGTGTACGCCCCTGTCTCAATTCGGGCCCAGGTTCGATTCCCCGCTGCTTCACCGATTGTGACGGGGTGTGTCCCAAAACCTATGACGTGTCCATTTTTATTTATTAATTTTTTTTGTATTTTAATTTTATCCTACAAATACATAAAAATAAAATGAACTGATGATACATTGTATTATTCTTAAATTTCCAGGTTAGGTATTACTCAAGGATCACACCACATGACACAGATGAATATGGTGATCATCTTTAATACCCATCTGTACACATAGTAGAAGAATAAATCTACTGTCTATTTTTTATTTTTATATATAAAAATGATTAATTAATCCAATTTAAAAAATACATGATTCGCAAAGATGAAAAACAAGGCTTGCCTCTTGTGCAATGCTTTGGTTTAATGTCGCTATCTCGACTAGACCCTTAATTATTTATGTATTTTCCCTATCTAAGGTTGGTTCATAGAAGTTTTAATCAGATTCATTTTTATAGAATGGTTCAATGAATTTTTTGACTCTATGACAATTAACATTAAATTTTTGACCATTGGTGGAATCTTGAATTTCTATAGCCCCATGGGGGTAACCCTTATGCACTATATATGGACCTGACCATATAGACCATATCTATATTGGGTGTAAATGATGTTTTGAACTATACAAGAGTACAAATTTTCCTGGATCAAAATGTTTGACTTTGATATTCCTAGATTGGTAGGCTTTAAATGTAGCTTTATTGATCCTTGAATTTTCATAACCCTCCATCCTTAGTTCTTCAAGTTCCGTGAGATCTAATTTTTTTGTTCCGGCCCATGAGAGGTCATTATTTATTTTCTTAATTGCAAAAAAAACCTTGTTATCAATTTCAACAGTTAAATGGAATGATTTTCCATAAACCATCCTATATGATGGAATTACTAAAATGGTTTTATATGTGGTTTTATAGGTCCAAAGAGCATCTAGATTTTCTCGGACCAATCTTTCCTAGAAGGATTGACCGTTTTGTCAAGAATAATCTAAATCTCCCTATTTACTAACTCAGAAAGACCATTGGTTTGAGGATTATAGGTAGTTGAAATTTAATGAGAAATCCCATACTTATACATGAGTGAAGATAATGGATGGCGGCATAAATGGGTTCTGCGGGCACTTATTATAGCTCAAGGAATTTTGAATTGAGAAAATATTCGCTCTTTCAGAAATCTGATCACAACATGATGTTCATTAGACTTGGAGGCAATAGCTTCAACCCATTTTGAGACATAATCAATATCTATGATAATGTAGATGTATCCACTATATTTTGGGATGGTATCCATGATATTTATTCCCTATTAGTCAAATATTTCAATCAATAAGATGGGAGTGAGCAGAATTTGATTCCTTTTTGTGATTGACCGTACTTGTTGACACTTAGGACAGCTTTGAAAAAATGCGTAGGAGTCCCTCGAGAGGGTGGACCAGAAGAGACCACACTGAAGAATATTAGTAGATGTTTTCATAGAGGAAAAGTCCCATCCACATGCCTCACTATGACATAATTCAAGGATGGACTCTTGTTCATATTTTGGGACACACATCCTAATTACTTGGTTAGGGCATAACTTATAGAGGTATGGATCATCAACAACATAGTGTCTAACATCATAAAGGAATTTCCTTCGAGCATGAGTCCCTAAGAATTTTTGAATGACTCATGTAACTATGAAATTGGCTATGTTGTCATAACAAGGGCAGTCACTCACAGAGTATAGGTGTTCATTAGGAAATGAATCAGACACAGAACGGTGATTTGAGTTGCCTTTGAATTCCATCCTAGAGAGGTAATCAGTTGCAACATTTTCAACGCCTTTTTTATCCATGATTGTGAGGTAAAATTCATGTAACAGGAGGACCCTCTTAATCAGTTTATCCTTAGAATCAAGTTTTTGGTAGAGGTATTTTATTGCAGAATGGTCAGTGAACACAGTGATGGGGGATCCTAAGAGGTAGGACCTAAACTTCTCTAAGGAAAACCCAATATCAAGTAACTCTTTTTTAGTGGTGGTGTAGTTGATTTGGGAATCTGTTGGCGCCAAAATATGGCAAAAAAGGAAGGCCCGAAAAAGGCTGGCGCGCTGCCTTGCGAAGCCCCGACGCGAAGCCCCAACGCGAAGCACCCCAATCATCATGGCTTCGCGAAGCTCCAGTGGCGGTAAAGCTCTGCGAACACATTTGACGTTCGCGAGCCCGCCACGAAGGTCCAGAGGTGGTAACGCTCCGTGAACGCATTTGACGTTCGCGAGCCCGCCACGAAGGTCCAGAGGCGGTAACGCTCCGTGAACGCATTTGACGTTCGCGAGCCCGCCGTGAAGTTCCAGAGGCGGTAACCCTCCACGGACGCCGTTGACGTTCGCGAGCGCGCCGCGAAGCACCTGAGGCGGCGCGTGAGTTCTCCTTCGCGGAGCCCCTTGCCTATAAATACTGGACTCCCCCTGAGTCCCAGAGGACAGAAAATCTGACCTTTCGGCTTCTCCTCTCCCGAATCACGAAGCACTCTTTGCCCCGGGAATCATGAGCTCCGCGAGGTACTTCTACTTCGCGAGGGGCCTTTTCTTTGTCTTGTTTTGAGCCCCTCTTCCGAGAGGGATTCCCTTCACGAAGCTCAAGGGCATTCGCGAAGGAAGGGGGTTCCCAAGGGAACCCGGGCAGCCGCGAAGCGCTTATGCTTCGCGAAACACCCAAGCTGCACTAGTGATCCCTATTCTAAGGCAGGATCGCTACACATCGCGGAGCACACTGCTTCGCAGGACCCTGCTTCGCGAGGCATCTCTTCTTCGCGAGACAGTGCTCCGCGAACACTGTTCCACTTCGCGAAGCACCTTCCACTCACACCTATTCCCCATGCTAAGTCCAAGGCACTCCACTTCGCGAAGCACACTCCTTTGCTTAGAAATTCCTCTTCCCGTGCGACCCTCCAGGTTTGCATGATGTGATTTCAAAGTCCCATGGACAATACCACTCGTAGAGTTGCTTCGCCTAATGATTCTTCGCATAGGCACGCTAACGGCTATTGCTTCTTCGCATAGCCATGCTAACGTGGACCCCTCGATGGTTCGTTACACACCCCCCCCCCTTGACCATGGCCTTACTGGTACCTTCCCTTCCCCAAGGACCAGAGGGTACCGGTTATGTAAGTCCTAGGGGTGCGGAGTGAACCCACCTCATCTGAGCTGCAGGATGTTAAACTGCCAAGCACCACGTTTTCAACAAATGACGTTAAACTGTGACTCAACCTCGTGCCTCTCACGAAGGGTCCCCCCAGCTCGAACATTATTTACACCACTCGTCTCCACAGGAATGGAATCACCCATCCACAAGGGATGATATCCTCCTTATTGGAGTGGCGTATGTTCTCAAGAGAAGGGCGACCCTAGTTCCCCAACGGATGGCTGCACCTCTGCATCTCTGTACTTCCCCACTACCAAGGTTAGTGGAGGGCGTGATAGGGAACGAGGCACCCCCCATCTGGGCCTCCATCCTGGAGTAAGTCCCAGCACCATGGGCCGCTCAACGCGTAAGCCCCTCTTCAATTCTCATGGACGCATCCTTCGTGACGTGATCGTCAGGTCCTTGCAACCTCTTGTTTCTCACACCGAGCATGACTCACATGGGCTTAGAGTGAGAACCAACCCTGACCCCCACCCACAACGAACTATGAGGACTGTGATCCATGTCAAGGAATGGTACGTAGGAAGCCTCCATGAGGTTCAAGCCACATTTCTCAGTCCTTCATTCACGTCAAGTTTCGCCCTCGTCCAGCATGATGTTAAACTGTATGCCCCCCTTTTCCCGCATGACATTAAACTGCACACCCATTCCCACCTGAACTACGAGGTCTTTGATCCATGTCAAGGCATGGTACGTAGGAAGCCTTCCAGAGGTTCAAGCCCACCACTCATTGGACCAAGGTCCACTTTCACGTCGGTTCGCCGACAAAGCCCCATTTGAACTATGAGGTCTTTGTTCCATGTCAAGACGTGGTACGTAGGAAGCCTCCACGAGGTTCAAGCCCACCCATCATCCAATTCACGTCGAGTTCTACCTACGTCCAGCACGACGTTAAACTGCAATTCCAGTCCGACGGCAAGCCGTTGTGACTATCCCAATCTACGAGGTCTTTGATCCATATCAAGGAATGGTATGTAGGAAGCCTCTACGAGGTTCAAACCCACCATCCGGTCGTTCCGACCTCATTCACGTCGGTTCACCACCGTCCCGCATGACGTTAAACTGTATTCCCCAATCCGAACTACGAGGAATTTTATCCGTGTCAAGGCATGGTACGTAGGAAGCCTCCCTGAGGTTCAATCCCAACAATCATTGTCCCAAACCGTCTCCTAGTCGGTGTTCCAGGCCCCCATTTTCAAGCCCATTTCCCATTGGACCAAGGTCCCTCATTTACGTCGGTTCACCAACACCCAATGCCCGTCGTTTATTCACGTCGGGGATCACTATCGTCCCGCATGACGTTAAACTGTATTCCATCATCCGAACTACGAGGACTTTGATCCATGTCAAGGCATGGTATGTGGGAAACCTTCCCAAGGTTCAAGCCCACCACTAGTGGACCCCCGGGTCTACTTTCACGTTGGTTCATCAATGAAACCCTTTGAACTATGAGGTCTTTGATCCATGTCAAGGCATGGTACGTAGAAAGCCTCCCTGAGGTTCAAGCCCACCACCCATCGGACCAAGTTCCACCTTCACGTCGGTACGCTGATGATTCCCATCAGACCAAGGACCCCCTTCATGTCGGTTCGCTGACACATCGGACCAAGGTCCACCTTTACGTTGGTTCGCTGATGACATTCTTCGGGCCAAGGTCCACCTTCACGTCGGTTTACCGGCACCATCCTGATTCTCGCCCGGACCGTCATATATTTGTGAGACCATGTCGGTACGCTCCTCTTCACAGCTGCCCATGGGCTGGCCCCGGTATCAGCATCCCTTTAAGGAAAATCCCTCAATCCGATCTATCCTAGCTGACGCTCTGATCGGGTTGATCCGTCTCTGCTAGACGTTAAACTCGCGGCATACCCTGTGTTAAACATAGGAAGATGAGGAAAACCTCAGATATGTGTCTATGGCATATAATTCCCCGCGTTTGATGTGGGATGCCTCGGGCTTCCACGCCCTCGAGAAGCCCTGTGGCCAGGGATAACAGACAGACATGCCAGGTTCCCCAGCATCCATACATGCTACTGATGCCTCAACGTGACTACTCTCCTGACTGAAGGTTGCTGCCCTGACTGGACCCTCTGGAATGTCCCGACATGAGCAGTGTAATTAACCGACGTCCATGGAAACATGGCACTGGGAAGAGTTTCACGAAATACGTATTAAATCTATGAGGGAGACCCATACTAGGTGACGAGTTCTGAGGAGTAATCCACAAAAGGAAGAACCGACATCCCATAATCCCATTTCGATCAAGGAGCAGACGTCCCTAAATAAGGAGCGAATGCCGCCCGCCTTTGGAAAGAGGGAATGCGGGGCAACAGCAGCGCGTCCTCCATGGACGGATGCGCATGCCCCGGTGGAAGCGTCGGAAACTGAAATGGTGAACCCGACATGAAATTCTTCTCCTCAATATGGAGATTAGTAGCGTTCAAGACACAAGTAGATTGACGTGTCACCAGATCCAGATATCTGGTGCCTGGTCCCACCAAGAAAATAGCGGGCCTGTCGTGAAACTCTCCGGAAGTCAGGGCAGTAGAATGTGGGGAACTCTGTTCTGCAGCGTGTTGGTGTGGATCCTTCTTACATACGTGGAGAATGGAAGGGCGCCAGGGCACTGGCTGTCAATCCTTTTCCTCTCAGTGCTGATGAGTTGATCCCTTCATTTCTCAGGAACCAGGTTGCTGTTACAGAGACGCGATCACCGCCCGCTAGCCTACGCAGGGGTAGGGGCAACATCGCCACAGCCACCCCACATGGCACTGCTACCGCCATGATGGTTGCCACATCGCGGAATACTGGGTGCCCACGTCCCCTTTCCCCATCAGAGGTCATCCAGCGAAGGGTGATCAACAACCTCGTACGCAGGTACGAGGAAGAAGGGGTCATCCCAACTCGGGATATGGCCCACCTGGACCTGGAAGCCTCCAGGCCCCACCATCAACACCGCCCTAACAGGCCGTGCAGGGATCCCCCGCTCCCCACCCCAACATTCAACCATTTCGGGATCCTGTCCCCGGAACGCCTTGACGAATCCTCGCCTTATGCTGATGAGGCGGGCGCCATCCAGCTCAGCCCACTCAGGGCCCCGACCCAAGGGCTCCAGGCGAGAGCTCCCATCTGGCTGTGTCAGCGCCGCCGTCCGACTCTGTAGGAAGAGCAGGCAGGCCATGCCCCTGCACCACCTGCACTAGCTCACCTGACCCGACGTCGGCATCGGGCCCGGGCTGAGGACGCTCGCCCAGGCGCGTCGACGTCGACAGCTACAGTGTCCCAAGCCACCACCGACGTGCATCATGAAGCCCCTGCATACACTGAGCAGGGTCACTCCTTCACCCAACCAGGATCAAGACCCCAACCGCCCCACGGGCAGGCTGGGTTGACTCTCGGGGTGGCAGGCCTGAGTGGTGATCGCCGCGAACTAACCCGCGGTGATGTCACCCCGTACGGAGGCCCTCCCCGTACCACTACTTCACAGAGCGTGGGCCTTCCCCGCTCCGAATTTCATCATGGAGGTATGCCTTGTGCTACCCTCATCCCGAAGGAAGACCTGCCCCGCGGTAGTGACGCTCGGCGCGGAAACCTTTCCCGCGCCCACTATACAGGGTATGGAGTCCATCCTCCTGCCCCTGACTGCCGATCTAAAGGCACTTCCCATCTAGTCCTTCTCCAACGTGGCAGTCCCCCCTACATCCTCTCTGCAATTGACGAAGGTCCTCCTCGCCCCAGCAACTCAAGGAGTGAAGGTCATCCTCGCTCCACCCGTATCGACCATGGAGGTCCTCCCCATGCTCCTACCGATTCCAACAGAGGCTCCGCCCACATGGGTGTTGTTCATGGAGGTCCTCCCCATGTACCCTTTGACTTTTTCCCCGGTGCCCCTCGCACCCCAGCTATCTCGAGTGGGGGTCCTCTCCGCCATGGAGCCACTGCCACCCCGAGACTTCCTGATAGCGATCAACCCTGTCCCTAAGAGCCACCCCGGGGCAGGAGAGCAGGTCGTCGCCGCCACAAGAAGAATCCTGGGAAGGCCCAGGTGGAGATCAAACCTGCCCGCTTCTCTAACTCTGAAGTGGAATGCGACTCGGCCATAGAACCTTCTCCCTGCTCCTCCGTATCAAGGACTGGGGCAGGAACCAGACGCGTTAGCCTCATTCTCCCGGAATATGAGGTCAACCAGATTCCCATCTCTCTCTGCAGGTACATCCAGGAGGAAGAAATCTTGGGAATTCAGCAGGTCTCGACCGCGCAATCACCGCCATTGTCACCAGAAGTGCCCTCTACCTCTACCAGAGATCACAGAGAGCTATTTTGGGGGCCGACAGCGGTAGAGCGATGACACAACCGGTCGCCGGTAGCCGTGACTCCTGTTCCGGAAGTTGTGTCTATCAGCCCTTCATATCGTGACATCATGGCCAGGTCACCTTACTCTTCGGAGGATGGCCCGGAATTCGGCGGCCAGTCAGCTCGCTCTCCGTACTCTCCGCCGCCGAGTTTACTATCCTAGAGGTCCACCTCGGTACCGCTACCGGTCCCTCAGCCGCCCCCGGTTGACGAGTGGGGCAACACAGGGCTAGACCCTGAGTCTGAGCCCAGGAGCTTTTGGAGTATTCTTGAAGCAGATTAATTCCCGGAGATGTTATGGCCGACGACAGCGCTGAATTTTCGTGTACCAGGGTCTCTTACCCCTAAAGAAGTGGGGAGCTTTTGTCAAACCCTATGGGCGACACACTTCCGCCTTCGTTACGAACGGGTGGCGTACCCCAGAAGTTGAGAGCACTTTGAAGAAATTGGCAAGCAATGCCGCCTGATCGATGCGGCCGCACTTCTTGTGGCCCAGCACCCTGAGTCTCCAGGCCGCCAGGGTGCCCTCCAACGGAAATGTGTCCAGAGTTTCAAAGTACTCTGCAGGATCGTCAGGGAATCCACCCCCCATGTGCAAGTCCGCGGTTGGGGACACTATGCCGCTCTCCTCTTCGACCCTATCCGACGGCAGCTCGATTCATTATGTGACATCGAGGACATGCCCTCGAGAGGGGTCGCGGTCCACATTGCCGATGTTGTGGACAAGTAAGACGAGCTTGAATTCCTTGATGGAGACTTACCCCCGAGGGCGTACCGCCACTGTTGGACCCGTCAGGGAGGGTTACCCATCAGCAGAGGAACCTGTTAGGCCTCCCCATACCCACCGAGTCTCTGGTACTCGGCCGAAACACCGGCAAGGGTAAAGAGCACGTCGGAACTGTCAAGAACTCCGACCCATCCACCTCTATGCAGAAAACGGACGAAGATCCCGAGAAGGCCACGTTACGCCAATAGCTTGCTGAGTAAAAGAGTCTGGTTGGCGATCTTTTGGCTGAGCGTGCCGTAGAGCGGCGACCCGACTATGGTAATCCCAGGCCGGGGCAGCAGGGGCAGGAACAATTTCCCCCCGGTGAGATGCCTCCGGGAAACCCTGATCATGCTACTGCCACAGACAGGGTAGAAGCCGGAACGTATGGCAAAAGGGCGTGATACGTCTCGCCAAACCCCCCCGAACAACTGGGCAATCTGAAGAATCCAGTCCGGGTTCCCCCAGTCTCCCCGCAGGTCGTTCCGCCAGTTGATCCACAAGCTGCCGAAGCCGTCTACCATGTTGAGGAACCTGGCAACGTACTTGTGGTTAGGGACCCCGATCAAGACAGGGACCCCCACCCGGATGATCTTATTACGGCACTCACAGCCCGCCTCGAAGCGTTGGAAACACGGAAGGTGGCGGTCCCACCGGATGGCAAGCCTTATCATGCGTGGGTGAATGATATTCCCACACCTCCGGGTTTTGGGAACCCCACTTTCTCGCCTTTCAATGGGACAGGGGACCCGCCGCAGCACTTGGCTCATTTTTCTTCCAGGTGTGGCCCCATGCTGGGGACCCCTGCTCAGTAAGAAGCCTCCAAGCTCCGATGTTTCGTACAGACATTGGAAGGTCTGGCATTCGTCTGGTACATCCAGCTCCCTATCAGATTGGTGATCGATTGAGAGGTTCTTCGCCGGAAGTTCTTATACCAGTTCAGCTCCACCATGAGGAAGACTAGCATTGCAGACCTCTTTAAGTGCAAGAAAATGCCTGATGAGCGAGTCGCAGATTTCATCGCCCGGTGGAAGGGACTTATGCATTCCCTCGATATGCCACTGACTCAGGAGCAATTATTGACGATGTGTGTGGGGAACATCAAGACAGAGCTGGTACCCTCCCTAATTACCCAAAACTACCCTGGAGGGTTCAGATATTTCTCAGATAAGGCTCAGCGCCTTGATGAAGCCCTGCAACAGGCAAGTCAGACACGTTTGTTGCCCCCCCGATCCTAGCCAGGAGGATCGCCAGGGCTGAACCCGCTGCGGTCGCCCAAGTGGAAGCCCCTAGGCAGCTGGAATTACTTCCGGTGACACCATCCCCGCAACCCCGTAGAGGTCCTCCACCTCAAGCACAGGCTCCTGCCCAGCAGCGACCGCCTCAGAACCGACAGGTTCCCCCGCGCAATGCGCCACCGCCACTTAGGCGAGACAATCAGGCGCCGCCTCCTCGGCAGGCCCCTCAGGCCCCTCATCAGGGCCAGGCCCCCAAGGCCCCCTATCTGGAAAGAAGGTACCAGACTTATTCGTTCAACGAAAATCAGGTCCCTGACTACTTACGAAGTGCTCTAGAGCAAGGGATTGTGCGCCTGCCCGAGTGCAGAAGGCCGACAGAGGCAAATCTCACCGATCACCCCAACTACTGCCCTTATCATCGGATTCTGGGGCACACCCTCAAGCAATGCTATGTGTTTAAAGACTGGCTTCAAGACCAGGTCAACAAAAACATAGTCAAGTTGGGCCCGGCACCAGCACAAGTGTTGGGTGTCTTTGCAGGATCAGAGATTTCCAGCGACAGCGAAGGCGAGTGGCAGCAGGTCCCCAGCCGCGGATCCTGGAAATACGACGACTGGATGGCTCGAAAAACTGTCATCCGTGCCCATGGTATCATCCGGGCGTGCCTGAAGCAGCCAGAACCTTCAGAAGAAGTAGCTGGTACCCCCGCATCGTCTTCACAGTCGACCTCTTCCCAAAAGGGCAAGAAACGGCGACGCAAGAAAAAGCAACGCGCACCGCCGGTGCCATCGTCATCCCGCACTCTCGGAGACTTTATGCCCCCTGAAATGGGGATTCCTCCCAGAATCCTCCCAGTGGTGGATGACTCCTCAAGCGACAGCCAGGTGTATGCTTTGGTTAACACCGTGGAGCTGGTAAAGCCCTATATGACCCCCGACGAGGGGGAATGCCAGGAAATCCTCCCCAACGTTCCCTGCCGACGTCAACATCAGCGGAATCGCAACCTCTCCGGACATCGAGGTATGTCAGTGGGCACTTTCAGCCAAGCCGTGCACGCTACTGAGACCAGACAGCAGGCTCAGCGCAGATCTCAACACGCGCAACCCCGTGTAACGCCCTCAACTCTACCTCCACCGCCATTTGTGCTACTAGATCGGGGAGAGCTGCCTCGTTCGTATCACAGTCAGTCTTGCCCGGCTACAGGCCAGCCTCCGCTATTAAATCCTAGTCCAGCGACTACTCTCCAGGCTTCAACTAGCAGGCAGCAGGATGCACCCAGTACTAGCCGACCTCCGGTTCAGCCGGCAGGACCCGCTATGCCTCCAAATGCCGAACAACCTCCTGTAAGCAGAGGTTCCCGTTTGTCACGAAAGTATGATGTCTTGAATCACCTGGCCGGCATTCTCACGAGGCTTTCTATCCTTGAGGCCCTTCGCTTTTCATCCGAAATGCGTGAGGCACTTGACGAGGCCCTAAGGAGCCCCCTCCAGTTTGAGACGGAGGTAGCAGCTGCAGAAGCCTTCCATACTGAGACGATTGAAAACGCCGAATGTCAGGCTGTTATCTCGTTCTCCGGTGAAGATGAGGACCCTCCTATACAAGGGAACATTCACCCGCTGTACATCACTGGCCACTTCAATGGTGTGGAAGTCCGCCACTGCATCGTTGACATGGGTTCCAGAATCAATCTAATTCCGACTCAGATGTTGCGAAAGTTGGGTCTGTCTGAAGGTGATTTAACTCCCTCTGACCTCAGAAACTAGGGGTACAACAGGACCGAGCAAACCCCGGTCGGCAAGATCCGCCTGAAGACTCAGTTCGGTGGATTAATTGCCAGCACCAAGTTCATGGTCGTCTCTCAGGACACCACCTACAACACATTGACGGGTAGACCGTGGCTCCATCTGCATGCAGCAGTCCCTTCGTCATATCACCAGTTACTCAAGTACTCACTCAACGGTCGAGTAGGCGTGCTCCAAGGAGATGCGTCCCCTTTCACTTCTTGTGAGGCCCGCTATCTGGATGCGGGTTATTTCAAAAGTAACGATAAGAAAATCCTAGTAAGTGAGGATGAACCCGCTCCGGTCACAAGTGATCCCTGGGCAAGCATGGATGATGCCTACATCCTCCCGATCCACCAGTTGGAGGCCACGACCCTCGACATGGGGCAATGTTTTTTTGTTTTGGGTATGCAGGGAAGGCATGTTCCCATGTACAAGCGACGACAGAAAATCACCTCGTAATCCTACATCAACCAGGATCAGGTCATCTCAGAACCTCCTACCCCTGTACGGTACCAGAATGTCAAGCTTATGACAACGGAGGTATGCCATACGTGTCTCTTCCGCCAGGCTAGAATCCATCAACTCAGGCCGACACATCACCACTGCTTTGATATTATCAAATGTGGCCCCTTAGGCCGAAGGCCAAATGGGACAGGATCGATTGCCTTCATTGCTATGGTCTCAATGGTGAGTGAGTCTCCCGATGTGATGACCGCTACTGCCCAAGTCGGCACCAGCTGCCCCTCGGGTTTTGATAGCCCAGAAGCATCTCCCATCGTGGGGAGTCCCCCCACGGGTGGGGAGGAAGACCTGGAGGATGCTCCCCCCGCCTTTGAAGAAGGCGTCTCTACCACGGTTGATGAACTAGTACATGTAAACCTTGGTAGCGAGGCAGATCCGAAACCCACATTGATCAGTGCAACCATGTCCCCCGAGGAGTGGCAGTAGTACGTGGACTTCCTCAAACAACACCGTGACATGTTTTCCTGGAGTTATAACAAGATTCCAGGGCTAGATCCCCAGGTATCTGTTCACCGTCTGGGCCTCCCGGGAAAAAACTGTGGGTTATGCATCCCCCCAGGAAAATGCACCCTTCTCATGGTGCTATGGTTGAGGCCGAAGATGACAAGCTTATCAAGGCCAACTTCGTTAAAGAAGTCTAGTACCCCAAGTGGCTTGCCAACATTGTGCCAGTCAGGAATAAGAATGGGCATATCAGAGTCTGCATCGACTTCCGCGATCTTAATTGCCACTGCCCAAAAGATGACTTCCCTCTCCTGGTGACAGAGTTATTGATTGATGCCATGGCCGGGTTCCAATCCCTCTCTTTCATGGATGGGTATTTCGGGTACAACCAGATCCGGATGGCCCCCGAAGACGAGGAGTCCACTACCTTCAGGGATCCCCAAGGTACCTTTTGCTACCAGGTTATGCCGTTCGGTTTGAAAAATGCAGGTGCCACTTATCAGAGGGCCATGCATCGCATATTCAAACCGATTCTTGGGACATTGGTGGAATTCTATGTGGATGACCTCGTAGTCAAATCATGTCAGCGCCAGGACCATCTGAAAGACCTTGAGAAAGTGTTTGGTTTCCTCCGTTCCCGTCACCTGAAGATGAACTCGTTGAAGTGTGCCTTCGGGGCCACCTCTGGGAAGTTTCTGGGATTTGTTGTCAAATACCGAGGTATCGAGATCGACCCGGAGAAGATCAAGTCCATCAGTCAAATGCCTCCCCTGAGCAACATTCGGGAGCTTCGAGGCCTTCAAGGCCACTTAGCCTATATATGCCGATTCATCACGAATCTGGCCAGCAAGTGTAAGCCCTTTTCCCGGCTCATGAAGAAGTGCACCGCCTACGAATGGGATGAGGAGTATTGGAACACCTTCGAGGAAATCAAGCAGTATCTGCTCCAACCTCCGGTCTTGATGCCACCCGTCTCCAGAAAGCCGTTGGTCCTTTATGTGACCGCCCTGGAGAGATCCCTCAGTGCGCTGGTCACCTAGAAGAATAACGAGGGTACTGAGAACAGTCTCTACTATCTCAGTTTCATGTTTCTCAATACGGAGGTCAGATACTCCCCTATCGAAAAGAGCTGCCATGCGCTCGTCTTCGCCGTGCAGAAGTTGCGACATTACCTGCATCACCATGAGGTGCAATTGGTCTCCCGGGTAGACCCCCTGAAGTACATCCATAACCGCCCCATGCTGACTGGTCGACTAGCACGGTGGGCCGTGATTCTCCAGCAGTTTGATATCAGGTTCGTACCTCAGAAGGCCATTAAGGTACAGGCGTTGGCAGACTTTTTAGCTGCCCATCCAACCTTCGCAGATCAATCCCTGAACCTGGATTTCCCTGATGAGACAATCCTCTCAATCGACCATGTTGTCCCGTGTTGGCAAATGCATTTCAACGACGCCTCCCGGAGCCCCACCGGTAGGAGGTTCAACGATCCCAAGCTCAACAGAGTGGGACTAGGTATTGTCTTCATTACCCCGATGCAAGCCGTCCTGTCATACTCGTTCCTGTTGTCTGAAGGCTGTACGAACAACGAGGCAGAGTACCAGGCTCTCATCACTGGCCTCGAGTTGGCCCATGAGATCCATGTGCCCCACCTACATGTGAAGGGAGATTCAGAGCTGGTAATCAAACAGGTTAATGGCAACTACGTCGTCCGGAATCCGGAGCTTGCACCGTTACTGGAGTACACCCTCCACCTAATGGCCCAGTTCTCTTCTCGACCAGAGGTTACCCATGTCCCACGGTCATAGAATGGTCAAGCAAACGCCTTGGATGGCTTGGCCACATCACTCGTATAACCCGAGCAAGATGATTTGATCATACATGTGGCACACCAGAGAGTCATTTCCCCCGTCACCCAAGAGGACAATGATGGCCTGCGGGTAGGTCATCTCACCGCCGGACCCTCCACGTCAGAGGTCCTTGGTTCGTCAGACACAGTGGTTGAAGACACTCCTGACTGGAGGGCGCCTTTTGTCGAGTTCCTCCAAAATGGTTACCTCCCGGACGACCGGGCCGAGTACGAGCGAATCCGACGCCGCGCGCTGCAATTTACCCTCCAGAGCGGCCCCAGTCTTGAACAGATCATTTATAAGCGGAGTTTCGATGGTGTCCTCCTCCGTTGCATCCAAGGAGTAGAGATACCTCAGGTTATGCAAGAGTTTCATGCCGGTTCCTGTGGCGCCCATCAAGCTGGGCCGAAGCTGTCCCATCAAATCCGGAGGTTGGGGTAATTTTCGCCCTCTATGATCCACGATTGTATTGGATATGCCAAGAGATGCCACGCGTGCCAAGTACACGCCAACTTCTTGCATCGGCCGTCGGAGCCCCTCCACCCCACCAAGTACTCTTGGCCATTTGCGGTATGGGGACTTGATGTAGTGGGACCATATCCACCGGAAACATCTCGCCAGTGTAGGTTCATCCTGACTGCTACAGATTTCTTCTCCAAGTGGGCAGAGGCAGTTCCGCTCAAAGAGGTCAAGGCCTGTTCCATTGTTGACTTTGTGAGATCCAACATTATCCACCGGTTTGTGGTACCTCACGCCGTCCTCACCGATAACATCACCAACTTCCGAGCAACTGAATTAAAGAAATTGTATGCCAAGTACGACATCCGGTCGAACCATAGCTCCCGCTACCACGCGCAGGCGAATGGACAGATCGAGGCGTTCAACAAGACCCTCTCTAACATTCTGCAGAAGATGGTTGGTCAAAACAAGAAAAGTAGGCTGGACAAGCTCCCCAACGCCCTCTGGGCTTACCAGACGACGACTCGTAACTCTACCCAGGTGACCCCATATTCCCTGGTGTATGTAGCTGAGGTCGTCCTACCCATTGAGATCCAGTTTTCATCGTTACGCACTGCAGTTTATGATCAACATGCATCAGATGAGGTAGCCAAGATCCGTTTAGTTGAATTAGAAGCACTGGACGAGAACCGGCTTCGTGCCCTGCACAATCTGGAAAGGCATCAGGATAAGATTGCGAGGGCCTTCAACAAGAAGGTTCGTCTCCGCTCTTTTCTACAGGGTGACCTGGTACTGGCCCTTCGAGCGCCAATGATTCCCGGTAGGAAACCGCCCAAATTAGAACCCAAATGGGAAGGGCCTTATATCATCCATAAGGTTTACCCCAATGGAGCATACTCCTTGGTGACCATGGATGGAGAGCGTATAACCCCTCCCACCAATGCCAAATTCCTCAAGCGATACTTTTCATAGGGAAAAAGGGTCCTGTACGACCCTAAACTGCAAGTTGGTCCCGCATGACCTTAAAATGCATCTTAGTCCTACAAGACGATAAACTGTGAAACAGTCCCGCATGACCTTAAACTGCACATTATGGTCCAAAACGACTCTAAACTGTAGGGTCCTGCACGACCCTAAACTGTGAGATGGTCCCACACAACCTTAAACTGCATCTCCGTCCTTACTGCAAGAAGTTAAACTGTAAGCCAATCAGGCCTTCCTGACCGAGGCTCATCCTCAGGCCCCCTGGCCTCCTTGGGCCCCGGACCCCGTCCTTACTACAAGACGTTAAACTGAAAGCCAGTCAGGCCTTCCTGACTGAGGCTCAGCCTCAGTCCCCTTGGCCTCCTTGGGCCCCTGGCCCCCCATCCTTACTGCAAGACGTTAAAATGCAAGCCAGTCATGCCTTCCTGACCGAGGCTCAGCCTCAGACCCCTTGGCCTCCTTGGGCCCCTGGCCCCCCGTCTTCACCGTGAGACGTTAAACCGCAAGCTGGTCAGGTCTCCCTGACCGCGGTCCGGCCCCAGGCCCCTTGGTTTTTCCCCGACTTACCCTCTCGCGGGATTGTATAGTATAGTGTAGGACAACGTCCTCATTCACATCGGATTACTTGTCGAACCTTACATATCCCCAAATGAGATGCTCCTCATCCCGCATGATGCTAAACTGCATTTCAAGAACTACGTGTGGCTTGATTCCCATTTCAATGGGATACGTAGGAACGCTCAGACACCTCGTTCTGAGCCCAGCCCCATGATTTTCTCTTCCACTATCCCCCTGGGAATAGTTTCCTTGGAGGATCTTTGTGTAGCAGGGAGTAGGCTTTCTTAGCCGCGCTCACACAACCCCTCTCACACAAGGATTGTAAGGGTTGCACCATGTGCCCACTCTCGTTCTTCTATCCTCCCACGTCCTCATCGCAAGACGCTAAACTGCATGTCCTTCAAGAACTACGTATGGCTTGATTCTCATCCTCATGAGATACGTAGGAACGCCCGGGAATTTCGTCTGTTGGCCCAGCCCAAAAGCCAAAATCTTCCCCTTGGGTCAAGACATGGCGGGGTGCACACTTTTTCCCCAACTCACATCGAGCAAGCCTCGACCCGGCTGCACATCCCCCTGGAGATGTTTGCCTCTTTCGTGGATGGATACAACTATACTTCACCCACTCCTTGACTGGGACTCCATCATTGTTCACACCCAGAGGGACCCCCAAGAACGGCCTGGATACAATGCCCAAGGGATCTCCTATCGTTACGGGCCAACGCCCCTGAGGGTTTTCAAGAAACAAGCCGATACAAGTCCCGCGTTGCGAATTTGGTCAGCGGTCGACGCTCATTTGTTGCTCCCATATCAGGTTACCAAAGGAACGCTGTGTTTCGAACATGGTCAATAGTGTCCTGGATTTTCGAGTCCACCCCGAGATGTCCCAGACATCGAGTGCAGTGATTCGTTCTGCCCCATCCCAAGGTGACAAACTTCCCCCCGGGTGGTGCTAGAGATCGGGCCCACGACCCCGATTCCCCATAGGGGTGTATGGTGTGGTGTAGGATTACGTCCTCATTCACGTCGGGATCATGTACCATGCCGTACGCCTTCCCTTACGAGGCCCATCCTCAGGCCCCTTGGCCTCCTCGGGTCCCCGACCCTCGTCCTCATTGCAAGACGTTAAACTATAAGCAGGTCAGGCCTTCCTGACCAATGCCTAACCATCAGGCCCCTTGGACTTTCCGGGCCACGGCCCAGGTCATCTCTTGTAGGAGTGTACGGTGTGGTGTGGGACTATGTCCTCATTCACGCCGGCTTCTTCGCCATACCGTACACCTCCCTTGTTTAGGGGTTTATTACTCCCCTTCTCATCCTGTATGATGTTAAACTACATTTAGAGAACTATGTGTGGCTTGATTCCCATCCTCATGGGATACGTAGGACCACCTGAATGTCCAGGATTCGGGTCCAGCCCCATCTCTCGGGAATCTTCATCCCATCTTGGACCCTTGGCCTATCCTTCCTCCATGAGGGGATTATATGGTGTGGTGTGGGACTATGTACTCATTCACGTCGGTCCCGTAATGACCACGCCATGTACCTCCCCATACTGACCAGTTTCGTCGATCCCTTTTCGGTGGTTGACCAATGTGCCTAAGAGTACTCTAGTTTATTACCTGGAATGCTATGCTTTACTCGGACACGTCCGCACCCGCTTTACAGGCTTTGTGTATCCCTGCATCAGGGATTTCATCATCTTTCACACCCAGAGGGACCCCCAAGGACGGCCTGGATACAATGCCCAAGGGCTCTCCTACCGTTACGGGCCAACGCCCTAGAGGGTTTCAGACAGCGAATTGATAAAATCCCGCGTTGCGAATATGGTCAGCGGTCGATGCTCGTTTGTTGTTCCCACCTCAGGCTAACGTGATATGGACGCTGTGTTTCCATCATGGTTAACAGTTTTCCTCTATCGCCACGCCAACCCATTAAGCCCAAAATGTCGGGTACATGATTCACACCCTTCATCACTTCATCATGTCCAAGTAGAGTCTCGGAACTCTTGGTACTTTTCCTCCGTTCACATCCGCATGTTGGGGGAACAAGCTACGTCAAAGGTGTCCTTCGGGGCTCTCTGTCGACTCCCCTTTGATGGACACCCCAAGTATTGCGATGAGGATACCCCCCTTGTTTCCCACACCGAGTTTAACTCACGTGGGCTTAGGGATCGGGTTGACATCTGGGCTTACTCGGGGAGTTGTCACCATCCACGGTCCGAGCTCTAAGACCATAAACTAAGATTCTCATCTGGAACTACATTCAGCTTGATTCCCATTTTAATGGGATACGTAGGAATGCCCAGACCCCTTGTCTTTGGGTCCAGCTTGAGTTCAGCTAATTCACCTCTCTGGTCCTGCCATCGGGACCCCGAATACGGGACCGCGCGGCGTAGTGCATGATTATGTCCTCATTCACGTCGGGTTTGCAATAGCTGCACCACGCACACGCCTGTTCTGAGAGTTAGCCCTCCTATTCCTTGTCCAGCATGACATTAAAAGGCACCCTTAAGGACTAAGTATGGCTTGATTCCCATCTTCATGGGATACGTAGGACCGCCCGGACGCCCTGTCTTCGGGTACAACCCATTTAGGGAGCCAGTCTCTCCCCCTGTTTCACCTCTTACGACCCCTTGGCCTAAGGTATCCCTCTCCGATTGGCGTACAATTTGATGTGGGATCATATCTCCATAAATTGTGTTTTATAACACTACCCACGTTCTCTGCCTAGCATCGTCTCTGCTACGTCTGCGCTGCATGATGAAAAAATGCATGCTTGGTCCTATCATACGACCCTAAACTGTGACATTATCGTCCTGGACGCACGACGAAAAACTGCACTGCATTGTGGTGACCTCGTTGTAGAGGACATCATGTTGGGTATTGGTCACGTTCCATGCCATTTGTAAATGACCATCACGGCTTGATCCTTGTGGCGACATCACGACCTACTATTCCAGGCCTTTCGCTTCACAAAAAAACCATTCACTTTAAAGAACAAACAAGATTCATCAAATTACGCTTCTTTTAGTGCAAGGGCCACGCCCACACTCCCCTTTTCCCCTAGCACGGGTATCTTACCATGTCAGCTTTCAGAACTACGTATGGCTTTATTCTCATCCTAATGAGATACGTAGGAGTGCCCGGGCACTTCCCCGCGGGCCCAGCCTAACCTTCGTGTTCGGTCCCTCGACTCGAGAATTTCCCCAAAGAACGCATGGTAAGTAGGGCTTAGGTCCTCCTTCACGTCAGGTTTTGTTGCCATGTGTCCCCAGCTCCCTTTACCCATTTATGGTCTAAGGTCCATCAGTAACTACATGAGGCTTGATTCTCATCCTTATGAGATACGTAGGAGCGCCCGGGCACTTCTCCCCGAGCCCAGCCTAACTTTCGCTTTCGGTCCTTTGACCAAAAACCTCTCCTAAGGAGGTCGTGCGGGGTGGTATGGGATTATGTCCTCATTCACGTTAGGTTGTTCTTCGCACCGCACACACCCCCTATTCCTATTTACGCCAGGTGTTTGAGTTACTCCACCATGTGCCTCTTATGTCTCTTCCCATTCATGGTCCGAATTCTATGACCCTAAACTAAGATCTCCCTATGGGAAAGGAACTCTTCTCCCTCTATCTAATATGTCTCATTTTCGTATTCAGATGTGTTTTGACAAAGAGCCCGAAGTGTGAGATTTCTACAGGGACATCCCCCTCATCCCACGACCATGCTTCGTGAGCTCGCTATTTGGATCCTCATCCTCTTCCTCATCCAAAAGGACCCTCGGATGACATGGATACTAGGCTTAAGGGATCTCCATGAATGCTGGACCTAAGGGCCCTCCAATTATTTCAGGCCAATGTCCCTACGGATATTTGACAACATTTGTGACATGGTCATGTGTTTCGAACATGGTCAACGGTCGACCCTCATTTGTCTGTCCCCATTCTAGGCTAACGCGACAGGATGCTGTGTTGCGAACACGGTCAGCAGTTATCGTCCATCGTCACGCCGCCATCATCGTGAACTGAATCTCGAGCTCCATGATTCACACATTTCCACTACCTCATGTTCAAGTGGAATTCCATCATACTCGGCTCTTTCTCTTCGGGCATCTTGGTGCGCTAAATGATCGTGTTAGTGTCACTGGGCCGGTATTCACCGAGCGTCCCTTTGCCCTAACCTTCCCATTTCTGTTTCGAGAAATTCCCACCATTACTGCTTGTTTCCCACACCGAGCACGACTCACGTGGGCTTAGTGGTTTTGGTAGGATGTGTACCAACACAGTCGGGCTGCTCATCGTCCCGTGTGACGTTAAACCGCACTTCCAGAACAACGTATGGCTTGATTCCCATCCTCATGGGGTACGTAGGAACGCCCAACCACTCTGCTTTGGGCCCAGCCCAATCCTCACTCTTGGTCCCTCGACCTGAAGAGTTTCCTCCAGGGGTATGTGGTATGATTTGGACTCAAAGTCCTCATTCACGTCGGTTTCATATCTACCATGCCACACGCTTCCTGGGATCTTCCCTTTTATTCCACGTCCTATCGTATGACGTTAAAATGCAAGAGTCCATGTGACCTCAACGCATGACACTAAACTGTGGTTCTACCCTGAACAAGTTCAGGATGCCCCAAGATCCCATTGGGAAGTGACAGATCCCCTCGCCAGAGAGGCCTTGTCTGAAAGAAGGAATGATCCATGATCAAACCGATGCGCCCATATGGCGTACTCCCACCACGGTGGTGTAACTACCTAAGTGTTGGATTCTGTTCGGACAGACCATCACTCCATATTCCACACTTTGCGTGCCCCTTATTCGGACCCTTGTCCTCTTTCATGTCTAAAGGAACCCCCTAACGGCCTGGTCTCATGCCGCATCGGCTCACCTACCGTCCTGGACCAACGTACCAGAAGACGGGTCATGTCTGGAAGGACCCCCTAACAGTATGGATTTTTAACCTATGGTCCGCCAACTGTCCTGGGCCAACGTCCCGAAGGATTGATGACAACACTTGTGACATGGTATTGTGTTTCGAACATGGTCAACGGTCGACCCTCATTTGTTGCCCCCATTACAGGCTAACACAGTAAGGATACCGCTTCTCCTCTAAGGTTAACGGTTTTCCCTTATTGTCACGCCATCCCCATAGTGTTCCGAATCTTGGGTATCGTGATTCACACTTCCCATTTTCATCTATTTGGACCGATTTCAGCGCCCCTGGAGTTGTCCCGTTCGTGCATAAGAGCACGCTGAAGAAACGGTAATTCGGCTATCCTGAAATTTCCTTCTCCGATCAAGCATCTCCTACCTCTCAGAAATCCGGACTGGTAATCTGAATCCCGGATGCCCGGAGCATGATCCCCACTCCTATGTTAGGTGGGATGAGAGGGCAACTATCTTCTGTTTCCCACATCGGGCTCGACCCACGTGGGCTTGGGGAATTGTCACCGAACGTCCCACAAACATTGTAGGGATGTAACAAGGCAATCTAAACAGTGGAAATCGTGAGCGCTACGGCATTCAAAGCAAAGAAAACAAAATTTGAAGCACGAAAGTACCAATAAAAGGTTTTTGGGTTTGTTACAATACTCGGGGGGTCGACTCCCCCCATAGACGGGTTGAACTCGTCAAAAGAGCGTTGCAGATCTGCCACCCGCTGGCTTGTGGCATCCAAGGCTTGCTGTCGCTGACTTAGTTCCCAATCCTCCTCAGCAGCGGCGGGGCGCAGTTCGTCAGTCTTGGCTTTGGCCCTCTCTACGCCAGCTTGAACGGCAGCCATCTCTCCAGAGGTCTACCTCAATTGCTCTTATGCCTCTGCCAGCTGGGCCTTCAACCGTGAGACCAGCTCAAATTGTGCATCAAGAGAGGCTGAAAGCTCGTCTGCCCGGGTTTGCATCTATTGGACCTCACCTTCAGCCTCCTGGAGCCTCTTGATGCTGGTCGCCTTCCTCCGTTTCCAGCCCACGCTGATCCCACGATCATGCTCCCAGATCTTCTCAGCCATAAGATCTCGGATGAGTACGTGAGGACGGTGGGCATCCACTCCCCCAGCACACAGTTCGTGCAACCGCGAGCGGAGCCTATCCATTTCGGCCAGCCATTGCACTTGGGGGGTGTCCTTGATAAAGTGCGTGATCAGCTTCCACAACTGGCGGTGGACTATGCTGCTGTCTTCCTCGTCGGAGGCCATTTCGTCCCAGTCTGCGCGATTGGCAGGCTCATACACGGGATACGACCGCAAGAAATCCTCGACAGGATCTACATCTGGTGTTGAATCCAGTACGACACCGGGCGCCGAAGCAGGTGTGACAGGACTGGGACCGACCGGTTGATCCTCTTCCTCGGAGTCCACCTCAATGACTTCAGGTACAACCCTGCTGGTGGTTCCGCTAGTGATGATGTGTGTCACAGTTTGAGAAGATGGGGGGACTATCACCACCATCACCGGAATTCCCCTAGGAGGGACGCCACCAGATATCCCGACCAGTCTTGCCGCAGCAGCCCACGCCAGTCGGAGAACTGTACGGCAGAGAGGGACATAAACGATAGTTGGCCGGCATAGTCTACATATGACGACAAGGGAGACCGGTAGAGGAGACTTATGGAGATCGACCTCCTAGCGCTGCTCTTGAGCTGGTACTGATGGGACCCCAAGACGAGGCCCTCCGTATACTGTTGGAAGGTCTGGAGATTCCGGAGGAGCCACCTCGGGTGCTCTGGTCCCACCAGACGCGGAACTGGACGCAGCCATAGGCGCGGGTTCAGAAGGTCCCGCATCATCACCCGCCGAGGGGCGAGAACGAGGCATGCGAACAAGTTCCTCCTGCGTGGCTCAAACATTGGTGAGAAGTTCATAGTGACCCAAGAATGGATCATAAGGAAAGAAGTTTGGAATGCTACCTCGAGAGCCTCTGCGAATTCGTCGGAATTTGAGCCTCGGTCTCCGACCTCGCCCTCCTCCAACGGACTCCCTCCTCCAGCCTCATCTTCCCGAGAGGAGTCCTCTGATTCTTCCGGCAGGGGGAAGCGCTCCCTCAGATCGACAGCCGATAACTGTGGGGGGACCGTCTGATTCAATAGTACCCTCACCTAGTCTGTCATTGGGTGAGGGACACCACTGGAGTGGACGTAATCCTCCAGCTCGTCCAGGTATTGTCCTGCCTCCACTGGAGACGCCATGAATCCAGCTCGGACTGGGCCTATGCCCGGTAATTCCATCCCGAGGAGATTTAGGTGGGCCCATATCTTGGGTGGGCTGAGGAATTGCCGGTTGACATCCCAAATATCCCATGCTTCCGGGAAGACAGCATCCTCTTCCATGTCGATATGACGCAGCCGCTTCCCCAGAGCCTGAGTGGATATCCTACGGAATCCCCTCGGTGGCCGCCCTTCCGGATGGACCTGCTCTTCCGGAATCACCAGATCCACCGCTGCTGCCATACCCTCGTCCGGTGCGGGTCTCGCCGCCATGGCAGCCCCGCTACCGCGAGCGGCCCTAGCTGCCCTCCGACCCCGACCTCGAGATAGAGGAGGCCCACCGTCACCGACCCAGATAGTTGGTTGCTTCAGCATCTCCCCTGGGTAAGCAGCCTCCCAACTGATGGCGTACTCCCTCACCAATCCGAAAGCTGCGGTGGATGGAGGCATGGTAATCTGCATCTTCCCATCTTCCCGTGTGAACATGAGCCACAACTGCCTCATCACACACGGGTGATCCTCGTGACGCACCTCACAGTAGACCTGCGGGGTTAGCCGCTGGAGGCACCGGAACTGCCTCGCAAACCGATGCGGGGTGTACGATTCACAGAGTGGCTCACGATCTATCCGTGCCACCAAAACTCCACCTCTAAAGGCCAGGAGGTAAGCCCGATGTTCTTCCGTTCCCCGCCCTTCATCAGTAAGTATCCCCGTTGGCAATGAGAAGGGGTGGAAATTGAACTCATCCGCCCTCCACACCCGATTCAGCACCATCAGAACAACCAGTTTGAACGGAAAGCTCCTGACCACGTTCAGGATGGAGGGGCGGAAGTTCGATCCTGGTGGTGAAATGGGGTTTTGATACTCGTAAATCCCCCTGATGTGCGCTGCGGTCCACCCATACAGGAGGTGGAAGGGCCCGCATATCCTTGGTGGTTCTTTCCCTCGCTAATGTGTCGCAGCATTCTGTACAGTTTGGCGAGCATCGGAATCCCCAAATTGATCCGCTGCCCCATGGCTAACATGGACACCATAATAAACGAGTTGGACCGCAACCCCATGCTTGTATCCCTCACTGGTAGGATCCAACCACAGATGAGAGCCACGATGAACGCCGCCAGCCTGACTATCGGTTGTTGTTCAGTGCTGACACTAAAACCCCAAGTCTTCCATTGACTGTCCTCCAAGACCCGCCAATACGAGTTCCCCTTGCCCCGTTGGGCCGCCCTTGGACAAGTTCGAGGCCTCGGAGGGAACTCTCGATTCTCTGGGAAATTCAGGAAGCATTTGAACCATCTCCTAAAGTGGACATCCCTCACTGCCTCCTTGTCCTCTCCAGGGACAAGTGCCATCAGCGCCGATGCCAGTCACGACATTTGCTCTGTATCCTCCCACGCGCTGATGACGGGGAGGAACTCGTCATACATGGAACCCAAGATCGGGACCCCAGAAATCTGGTGGACATCCCACAGGCTGATGCCCACCTCCCCGTGATGAAGGTGAAAGGTATTGGTCCTAGATGACCATCTGCTCTGCAATTCCGGCATCTGTTGCTTGGGTTGGTAAATGTGGAATTGGGAGGCCCATGTCGCCTCATACAACCCCACTCTCCTCAGCTCAGCCCCAAACTGCTCGCATGAGGCACATACCCAGTAGGCACAGGCCCAGTCATTAGTAAATTGCCGCCCTGGCGCAGGTCCCACTCCTCGGACCATCCCTTCTTCGAATCCTACAAATCCGCCTTCAGCATGGTACGATAGAGTGGAGGGGACGTATCCGGCTACAGTGGCTTCCCGTCAATGTCGTTCAAATGGTTGTAGAGACATTCAGCGGTGACGGGTGTGAAGTTCTCTTGTGTGTGACCATCTTCCGCCCTAAACCATTGGTGTTGGCATGGTATGCTCCTGAACCAGCAAGCTGGTTCGTCCCTACTCGCCTCAGGGATAAAGACGTCATACCTCAGCCCGAAGCCGTACAATGGTAGTTTCTTGCACCACAGATAATCCTTCAGACCCTCCGATAGCAGATCTATCAAAGAAGTGTGGTCCGAGTGGCTTCGGACCATCTCCCCTAGGCCTGGACAGTTGGCCATCTCATCCCGACAAGCAGCATCTGCAAGCACCCCCAATACAACCTCTTGATGGGCCATTTTGATTTCGGCCCTCAGAAAAGAATTTTTTCAGCCGGATCACGAAGCTCGACTGCGAAGCTGAATCACGAAGACGAATCGCCAAGATCGGTCATGAGACGAAGCCGCGAAGTCTGGCCGAGGCTGACAAGCAGAAGTTCCCTTGGCGCGGACGCAGAGTCGGAGACCCGCGGTTCGCCGCGAAGCTCGATTCGCGGAGGGCTGTCGCGGAGTACGCGGACCTTCACGAAGTCGAGAGCACAAAAAGACAAGGAAGTCACATGAAGACAAAAGAGGTCGACCCCCTATTTATAGGCGGCGAATCCGGAGCATCGCGGCCAACCTCATCCGCGCGATCATCGCGGCGCGTCCGGATCCGAGGCCTCGTTCCGCACCGCGGGCCCCCTTCGCGTAGCTGCATCGCGAACCACCGACAATTTTGGCGATTTTCCCTCATACTTCGACCCTCAACCTCCGCGGCTCCCAGTCTGAGGGGGGGCATTTGTTGGCGCCAAAATATGGCACGAAAGGAAGGCCCAAAAAAGGATGGCACGCTGCCTCGCGAAGCCCCGACGCGAAGCGCCCCGATCATCACGGCCTCGCGAAGCTCCAGAGGCGGTAAAGCTCGGCGAACGCATTTGATGTTCGCGAGCCCGCCGCGAAGCTCCAGAGGCGGTAACGCTCCGCGAACGCATTTGACGTTCACGAGCCCACCGCAAAGGTCCAGAGGCGGTAACGCTCCACGAACTCATTTGACGTTCGCGAGTCCGCCGTGAAGTTCCAGAGGCGGTAACCCTCCGCGGACGCCGTTGACGTTCGCGAGCGCACCGCGAAGCACCTGAGGCGGCACGCGAGTTCTGCTTCGCGGTGCCCCTTGCCTATAAATACTGGACACCCCCTGAGTCCCAGAGGACGGACAATCCGACCTTTCGGCTTCTCCTCTCCCAAATAGCAAAGCACTCTTTTCCCTGGGAATCATGAGCTCCGCGAGGTACTTCTACTTCGCGAGAGGCCTTTGCTTTGTCTTATTTTGAGCCCCTCTTCCGAGAGGGATTCCCTTCGCGAAGCTCAAGGGCATTCGCAATGGAAGGGGATTCCCAAGGGAACCCGGGCAGCCGCGGAGTGCTTATGCTTCACGAAACATCCAAGCTGCACTAGTGATCCCTATTCTAAGGCAGGATCACTACATATCACGGAGCACACTGCTTCGCAGGACCTTGCTTCGCGAGGCACCTCTTCTTCGCAAGTCAGTGCTCCACGAACATTGTTCCACTTCACGAAGCACCTTCCACTCACACCTATGCCCCATGCTAAGGCCAAGGCACTCCACTTCGCGAAGCACACTCCTTTGCTTAGCAATTCCTCTTCCCGAGTGACGCTCCAGGTTTTCACGATGTGATTTCAAAGTCCCATGGAAAATACCACTCGTATCATTGCTTCGCCTAATGCTTCTTCGCATAGGCACGCTAACGGCTATTGCTTCTTCGCATAGACACGCTAACGTGGACCCCTCGATGGTTCATTCCACAGCCCCCCTTGACAATGGCCTTACTGGTACCTTCCCTTCCCAAAGGACCAGAGGGTACCGGTTATGTAAGTCCTAGGGGTGTGGAGTGAACCCACCTCATATGAGCTGCAAGACGTTAAACTGCCAAGCACCACGTCCTCAAAACATAACGTTAAACTGTGACCCGACCTCGTGCCTCTCAGGAAGGGTCCCCCTAGCTCGAACATTCTTTACACCACTCGTCTCCACAGGAATGGAATCACCCATCCACAAGGGATGATATCCTCCTTATTGGAGTGGCGTATGTTCTCAGGAGAACGACGACCCTAGTTCCCCAACAGATTCCTGCACCTCGGCATCTCCGTACTTCCCCACTACCAAGGTCAGTGGAGGGCGTGATAGGGGATGAGGCACCCCCCATCCGGTCCCCCATCCTAGAGTAAGTCCCAGCACCATGGGCCGCTCAACATGTAAGCCCCTCTTCGCTTCTCATGGATGCATCCTTCGCGACGTGATCGTCAGGTCCTTGCAACCTCTTGTTTCTCACACCGAGCATGACTCACGTGGGCTTAGAGTGAGCACCGACCCTGACCCCCACCCACAGTGAACTACGAGGACTTTGATCCATGTCAAGGCATGGTACGTAGGAATCCTCCATGAGGTTCAAGACACATTGCTCGGTCGTTCATTCACTTCGAGTTTCGTCCTCGTCCAGCATGATGTTAAACTGTATGCCCCCTTGTCCCGAATGACATTAAACTGCACACCCATTCCCACCTAAACTACGAGGTCTTTGATCCATGTCAAGGCATGGTACGTAGGAATCCTTCCAGAGGTTCAAGCCCACCACTCATTGGACCAAGGTCCACTTTCACGTCGGTTCACTGAAAAAGACCCATTTGAACTACGAGGTATTTGATCCATATAAAGGCGTGGTACGTAGGAAGCCTCCACGAGGTTCAAGCCCACCCATCATCCAATTCACGTCGATTTCTACCTACATGCAGCACGACGTTAAACTGCAATTCCAGTCCGACGACAAGTCGTTGTGACTAACCCGAACTACGAGGTCTTTGATCCATGTCAAGGCATGGTACGTAGGAAGCCTCTACGAGGTTCAAACCCACCATCCGGTCGTTCCGACCTCATTCACGTTGGTTCACCCTCATCCCGCATGACGTTAAACTATATTCCCCAATCCGAACTACGAGGACTTTGATCCGTGTCAAGTAATGGTACGTAGGAAGCCTCCCTGAGGTTCAATCCCAACAATCATTGGCCCAAACTGTCTCCTAGTCGGTGTGCCAGACCCCCATTTTCAAGCCCATTTCCCATTGGACCAAGGTCTCTCATTTACGTCGGTTCACCGACACCCAATGCCCGTCATTTATTCACGTCGGGGTTCACTATCGTCCTGCATGATGTTAAACTGTATTCCATCATCCGAACTACGAATATTTTGATCCATGTCAGGGCATGGTATGTAGGAAACCTTCCCAAGGTTCAAGCCCACCACTAGTGGACCCCCGGGTCTACTTTCACGTCGGTTTATCAATGAAACCCTTTGAACTACGAGGTCTTTGATACATGTCAAGGCATGGTACGTAGGAAGCCTCCCCGAGGTTCAAGCCCACCACCCATCGGACCAAGGTCCACCTTCACGTCGGTATGCTGATGATGCACATCGGACCAAGGTCCACCTTCATGTCGGTTCGCTGACACATCGGACCAAGGTCCACCTTTATGTTGGTTTGCTGACGACATTCATTGGGACATGGTCCACCTTCACGTCAGTTTACCGACACCATCCTGATTCTCTCCCGGACTGTCATATCTCGGTGAGACCATGTCGCTACACTCCTCTTCACAGCCGCCCATGGGCTGGCCCCGGTATCAGCATCCCTTCAAGGGAAATCCCTCAATCTGATCTATCCTAGCTAACGCTCTGATCGGGTCGATCCGTCTCCGCTAGACGTTAAAATCGCGGCATACCCTGTGTTAAACACAGGAAGGTGAGGAAAACCTCTGATATGTGTCTATGGAATATAATTCCCCGCGTTCGATGTGGGATTCCTCGGGCTTCCATGCCCTCGAGAAGCCCTGTGACCAGGGATAACAGACAGACATGCCAGGTTCCCCAACATTCAGACACGCTACTGATGCTTCAACGTGACTACTCTCCCGACTGAAGGTTGCTGCCCTGACTGGACCCTCTGGAATATCCCGACAGAAGCAGTGTAATTAACCGGCGTCCATGGAAACATGGCACTGGGAAGAGTTTCACGAACTACATATTAAATCTATGAGGGAGACCTAGACTAGGTGATGAGTTATGAGGAGGAATCCACAGAAGGAAGAACCGACATCCCATCATCCCATTTCGATAAAGGAGAAGACGTCACTGAATAAGGAGAGAATGCCGCCCGCCTTTGGAAAGCGGGAATGCGGGGCAACAGCAGCGCGTCCTCCATGGACGGATGCGCGCGCCCCGACAGAAGCGTCGGAAACAGAATCATTTAAGGATTTTCTTTTATAAGCAATGACATAATGAGTTTTATCACAACGTTTTCCTAACACATATACTATATAAAATTCACTGTAATCACACATAAGATCGAACAGAAGGTTCCAATTTAGAGATTTCATAATGGTAGGAGAGGTTAGAGAGGATTTGAGGGTTGATAATGAACCCTCACATCATTCTGTCAAAACAAAAGGAGCATCCTTTACTAAGAAATCATAAGTGGGGTGGGAGATTGAAATAATTTCCTTGATGAATCTTCTATAGAAACCAACATGTCCTAAAAAATACCTCACTTCCTTGACAGTTTTGGATGTTGGAAGGTGATGAATGATGTCATACTTTTCTTTATCAACTTCAATCCCCCGACTCGAGACTAGATGTCGTAGAACTAGTCCCACTTTTACCATGAAATGACATTTTTTCCAATTTAGGACTAGTTTCTTTTCTTCACATCTTGACAAGACTCTCTCCACATTTCTCATACATCTCTCAAATGTATCCCCAAACATTGAAAAGTAATCCAAGAAGACATCTTGAATATCGCCTACCATGTTTGAGAAGATTCCCATCATGCACCGCTGGAAGGTGCCAGGGGAATTGCATAACACGAAGGGCATGTGTTTGATGGAAAAGGTGTAGAATGGATAGGTGAATGTAGTCTTCCCTTGATCCTATATGGATACCTAAATCTAATTGTACCCCGAGTACCCATCTAAGAAATAATAGAAGGCATGGACTTCCACTCTCTCAAGGACATGGTTAATGAATGGTAATGGGAAATGGTCAATCTTGGTAAATGAGTTTTTCTTTCTATAGTCGATGTAGACTCTCCTGCCACTACTCACCCTAGTTAGAAGAATATCTCCATCCTTATTGGTTATCACTGTGATTCCTGCCTTCTTGGGAACGACTTGGATTGGGATGACCCACTCACTCTTAGATATGGGAAATATGATACTATCTTTTAACAATTACAGATGTTCCTTCCTTACTACCTCTATGATATTAGGATTGAGTCTCCGTTTATGTTGACTGCATGCCTTTGAATCAAATTATATAACAATCCTATGAGTCCCGATAAGTGGGAAAATCCTAGGAATATTAGACAGGGTCAATCCAATGGCTTTCTTATGCTTTCTAAGTACATAAAGAAGCATCCTCTCATGATTGGCTTCAAGAGAAGAAGAAATTACAATAGGATGTGTTTGATTTTCCCTTTCTAAGGAATACATGAATGCAGCGGGAAGTTCCTTCACTTCAAGATCAGGTTGGTTCAGAATTTCAATAGAAGATTGGTAAATTGGATCTAGATCAATTTTGTGTCCTAGAGTTTTAGATGGGATTGATTCCCCACATGTAGAAGGTTTAGCTACTAGAATGGCTTGATCAGATTTCAGGAAGGAAGTTGGAGTGGTCTCTATGAAAGTGGTTTCCTTAAAGGTTTCCCTGATTGTTGGACTTAAGACTTCATCGAAAGAGAAATTTGAAAACGATTCAAGCCAAGGAGATAAACTTCCTTCTTTTGAACAATGGATAAAAATCTCATCCTAACTTAAACATCCATCAAATATTCATTGCATTTTTATGGATTCATTATCAATGCATCCTATCATGCTTACTTCATGAATTCTCTCATCATCTCTTATTTGTGAGCTTTCATTATATATGTTCAATTCTAGACTCATGCTTCCAAGGGTGATGATCTTGTTCCCATTTCGGACACAGATAACAGAGTTGGTTGTTGCAAGGAAGGGACGACCAAGGATAATTGGGGTTTGTTCCTTATTTCCAAAGTTTGGATGGTTTTCAAGGACAATGATGTCTACAGAGTAGATGATGTTTTCAAACATTACCAGAATGTCCTTTAAAATTCCCCTGGGAAACCTAATTCTATGATCAGAAAGTTAAAGTTTGACATATGTGGGTTGGAGCTCTTCTAGGACTAACTGGAAGTACACATCATAGGGGATGATATTGACACTAGCACCTAGGTCACACAAGGCCTTGAAATTTTTTCTCTCTCCTAGTTCAACTATTATTTAAGGGCAACTTGGATCTTTCAACTTAGGAGGAATGGTCCCTTGAATGGTGGTACTCACATTAGCTGCCAAAAGGACTTGGTTTTTATTTGAAAATTTTCTTTTAAAAGTGCACATGTCCTTAAGGTAATTTGATTAGGCAGGTATGGTTTGGATTGCATTGAGAATAGGAATGTTCAACTTGACTTGTGAGAAGATTTACCTCAAAGTTTCACTCAATTCAGGCTTGGTTTTCCCCCTTATACGTTGTGTAAATGGTGAATGTTGTGGGGTTGTTTGTTGAGTAGTTGTTTCTTTGACAATGTTATCATATTTTTCAGTTTGATCATTTGGTACATATGAATTTTCATCTAATTTTGAATCTTCAAACGGGTTCTGAATTAGTTTTTCAGGTTTCTCAATTGATTTCCCTCTTTGCAAAACAATCAAAACCTTTAGTTGTTCATGAGTTGTTTGAGTATAAAACTACTCTCCCTTTGAAGTTGAAGATGCTATCCCATGAGTAGGAATGGGTGCCTTTCCAATTTTTATTGTTTTAAGTTCTTATTTTGGGGAAGAGACTTTTGTGTTCATCCTTTCCTTTTTTTGCACAGTTTTTCTCGTAGGCTTTGTGTAACTATTTGGGTGGGTGCTTGAGAAGATTGGTTTATCCCATGGGGATATTTTGGAGGTTGGATGGTTTTTAGAAAATGGGAAGGTGGCTGTTGGTATTGGATAGGTTGGGTATGGAACTGGTTATGGGTTTGGTTGTTCTGATGGGGGTAAGGTTATTGTCTCTGTGGTTGGCTAGGTTTCTAGTTATCATTCCAGCGGATGCCTATGTGGTCATTATACATTGGGTTGACGGTGTTTTGGTATTTAGGATTTTGAATGTTCAGAGCATTTACTTCCTCTATGGGTCCTCCTAAATGAACATCCTTGATGAATGGAATGGTTGGGAAGTTGTATTTTTTATGGTCATGTTTGTCAAAAATTATTCAAAAAAGGACTACAGTTTGGATTTAATGGACTTTCCTAAGGAATATCTCTTCAACATTCTTAGAGAGTGATGTGTGTTTAACCCTAAGGCTTTCATATTTTCTAAGTTTATGAATTCTAGTAGTTATTTGTGCCTTTTTAGAATAATGTGAAGTTCCCCATGTATGGTTCCATTCCACAAGTCTTTCCAGATACTCGTAAGCATCATTTGGGGCTTTGTTTTTAAAGGTTCAATTACACAATATGCCAATGAATTGTGTGTTCCCTGGACCCAACCCTTCAAATAAAATTCTCACTTGTTCAAGAATAGAAAAACCATGGCGTGAAACCATGTTTAGAGTGAATTTTAACCTCTCCCATGATTCGTAGAATGAATCTACCTCTTTTTCAAAAAAAAATTTGTATTCTTTTTTTATGTGCAATTTTTTGTGTTGGGGAAAGTATTTTTTCTAGAATTATCTTTTTAGTTGGTCCCAGGTGTTGATGGATGATGGTATCAAATTATTTAGACAATTTTTAGCTCGATCCTTTAAAGAAAAAGGAAATAGCCTCATATTAGTTGATTCTAGTTGATGTGGGGGAAACATGGTTTCAATAATTTCATTAAACTCCTTAATGTGAAAGTAGGGCATCTCAGACTCCATTCCATGGAATGTGGGAAGGTGGTTTAGGACATGGTGTTTAAATATGTAGTTGGAATATCCTAGGGAGTTGTGTCTAATTAATGAGGGGGAATTGGTCCAAACAGGTGTGAGGTAGACATTCATGGTTTGATCAACTGTATTCCCCAAGTTTGGGGTTTCCTCATTTGGGTTTCCATTTTGGTACCCACCCAGGTTTATGAGTTGGTTTCATTGAAGACCTTCCTTTCAAATGGGCTTAATATTTGACTCTGATTATTTTGAATATTAGGAACTAATGTAAAGAGTTCCCTTGGTTTATTTGAATCCCCAACCCCAGGACTACCACCCAAACTAGAGGGTTTGATTGATCACGAGTGTAGGCGTACATGCGCCAAATGAAAAAAACGAAAAAGGGAAAAAATAAGAGATATTGAGTGAGAATAGAAGAAATGGGGAGAATAGAATGGGTGTTGAGATGACTTAATTGGGTCCCCAGAAATGGTTTCAAAATTTGATTCACACACATATATACCCAGGAGATGAAGGTGGAACGGTCCTTGTAGTTTAGCTTGGTTTATCGAATCCACAGAGACCAATGATGTAACATAAAGACAGGTACATTCTATGGATTTTTTTTTGCAATGAAGTGGCCAAAATGGGTTGATTTTAAATTGTTTTAATGTATCACTAACAGATTTATGTTAATTCAAATTATGATAATGATTTGATCCTAGGTTATCGCTTTGGGTGGATTGGATGAATTCCTTTTTTAATGATTTCAATTTTTTATATTTGAGTTTTGTTCATTATAAAAGATCAAAAACCATAATAACTTACTGGTTTAATACCTACACCCATTAATACTAATCACACATACAATTGAAGGATCATGGTTTTGATCACTTCAAGGTAAAGGGTCGTATTAGCACTTGATGTTTGTGGCCATAAATTCAACAAGGACGATGGAGTTTAAAAATCATCAAATAAAAATCTCAATTAAGGATGTTATTAGAAATTAATGGGGTGATAAATAACATCCAACACATCCCCTTTATACTCCCATGGATCAACCTATAAGTGGGTTATCCCTCCATTGATGCTATGGTTTCTATGGAATCAGGAAGTAGACTCATGAGGGCGGAATTGAAGAAATAAAGAAAACAATAAAAATAATATGATCACTCCACCATTGTGTGAATTATTTCACAATGTTTGATTGGAATAAATTCAAACCATGAGGAAACTATATGAAAGTGATATGGGGAAGAATAGAATAATAATATAAGAATAACTTTTATTAAGAAATAATGATGAATTAAAACAACTTACATCCGGAAGACAAACATGAGAAAATAAAATCACAACATGACATTACAATGAATGAAATATCAAAAAATGATCAAATCCTCCACCACCACTACATTAAATATGAATTTTTGATGCATTGGGTCAATCCTCAAATAGTCCAATTCTCCTAAATTAATTGTGGTAGGCCATATGTGGGTGAAAAGTTAAGGGAGAGTTGATTTTTCCACCCTTGACCCGAGGTGGAAGCCATCTTTCATCCACCAAGAAGATGCATCTGAATGGACTTCTAGATAGCCGAATTGGTTTAGGCCATAGCCGACAAAAGTGAAGATCTAGATGTCTCCTAGAACTCTGTAATATTTCATCAAATTGGACTTGTGGTTTCCGAGATATGATTAAATTGTTGGGATGCTTTTCTAGGCCACAGAACTTGGTCAAAAATTTTATCTCTAAATTGGGCCGCCTTAATAACTACCATGGAGGCCGAATTAGCTCTGGATTCTGAATAATAATTTGTTCTTATATATGTATTCTAAAACCCCATGAATGTTGGTCTTAATTGGGCCTTTATGTTGGCCCCCACATTCTCATCAGTGGGTTGGTGTCCAATCGGCCTTCTCCAGAATTGTTTGCATGAAATCCCATTTTGGTGGTCTTACAATGTGAATATTCCAACACTCCACAAGTATGAATTTTTTCCAATATAATTAGAAACCATAAAATTAAATATTAAAATAAAACCAAGATCATTGTGTTTTTTAAACAATGTTAAAAAATGTACCACATAATAGTGCATTTTAAGAAGGAATTACAATCTTAATGTGAAATGATATTCAAAGTGTAAATGCACTAAAACGGTGTTTATGAATAATAAGGCACATGAATATTATATATTTTAAAAGTGAATATTAGCCTCATTTAGTGGCTAATCAGTGTCTACTATGATATCATTCTGATGAAATTTGGTTTGACTATTGAACATAGGGTATTCATAGCATTCATGAATATGATATTTCAACATTTCTTGGATCTATTTTTCGAGATTTTTGTCAAAAAAAATCTTAGTGTATTCCCAGTCCTGAAATTATGAAGTCAAACATCTTGAAATCTTCTTGAGTTAATTGAGAGAGCATCTTCTATGCGTCAACAAAACAAAATATAGTTTCTAGTTTGAAAAAGTGATATTTTTAGGACATTTCATCTCCGTGGAATGAGTTTCATTGGATCTAAATGATGTTTCATCAATGATATATTGGGATAATCCTAATAAAAAAATTGATATTTTGATATTTCTTCAATTAACTAGTTATTCTCATCACTTTATCCAAGAAATCCTTTATTTAGTAGCACTATTGTCATGTATGATCATGGAAGGGGTTAAGTTTCTTTTTTTGGATGCTTACATGAGATATTTTCTAGATCAAAAAGGTTGGATAGACACAAAACCTATCGTCAATTTAACTATATAGGGTAAATCATTTACCATGTGCAATGATGAATTTGGAGATAGACTTAGTTCATTTCTGATACCGGAGGATCAAGCTGTTTCTTATGTATCCTAATACATGAGACCACTTGAGAGGAATTATCCTAATCATGATTTTGGGTTTGAAATAGTGGTTGATTCTCTAAGATGTTGGATACATTTTCTCATGGGTGAGATATTTTTTGTATACAAGGATCACAAGAGCCTCAAATACATCTCTTCTTAGTGAGACCTAAACCATCAAAATAAGAGATTGGTTTATTATCTGCAATCTATCAACTTTGAGATTTTTTTATACACTAGGAATGGTAAATTTCCTATCCAATTCTATGTGTCTAATGACTCCAACAGATGTATTACATTATTATTTTGATGAGTGGTCGGTAATGGACCTCTGTTCATATATGCATCTAGATTTTTTGGAGTCATAGGGATGAGTATCTCTAACTTTTATATTTTATTACAGAACTAATTTTGGAAGTGATCATTAAAAAAAGTATATAATCTTGTGGGATTAATTCTGAGAGACATCTTTTATGATGGGGAGACACCATAAGGATTATCTCTTGGAAATGAAAATTAAATGCAGTTATCTGGTTAGGTATGTGTTCTCTTGGGGTTGTATGAGGAGTTGATGAGAGAGTTTCATGATTCTAGATGGTCGGTACATCGCAGATTAACATAGATGTATCATGGTCTATATAGATAGTACTGGTGCTCAAGAATAATGAATTAGGTAATAGTATTTTTGGCGATGTGTCTTAGTTATTAGTATGTGAATGTGGATTATCAAAGGCCAGTTTGGATTCTATATCCTCGTCCCATTCGTGAGTGGAAATGGGATGTTTTCAATATAGATTTCTTGATAGGTTTACCAAGGAAATCCGGAAATAATGATGTTGTATGTGTGGCAATGGATCAACTAAAAAAGGTATCCCAAATTTTGGATGGCCTAGAGACTTTCATATATTATGATCTGGACAATCATTATGTGATTGAGTTAGTTCAATTTCATGGTTTTTAGGTAGTATTATTTCAGATAGATATAATCATTTCACATCATGGTTATAGTTGAATATTTATAAGGCTCATGAATAACAAGTAGTTTTTAGTATGGGTTGTCATCCTTAGAATGAATTTCAATTCATGAGGACTATTTATGTGGTTGAGGATATGTTATGATTATGTGATCAAGATTTCAATGGTTCATGGGAGAATCATATGGAACTGATAGAGTTTTCATATAATAAAATATTCTAGAGATCAATCTAAATAGAACCATATGAAGACTTATATGGAACACCATTTTAATCACCATTTTGTTGAGTGGAGGTAGGAGATGTATCACATGTTGGGAAGAGTCGCATACAATAGACATATGAGTAGGTTTAGTTGATTATATAGAAGTTGGTGACCACAAAAAGAATGTATTAATATCATTATGTCCATCATATATGACCATTCGAGTTCGAGAAGGTAACCAAGTTTTCCTTTTGAGGTTGACTATGTTAGAGAAGCACCATGTTTGGAAATAGTGTATGCTAGTACCAAAGATTTTCATACAATTTGAGAGATTGGATCAGGCCAATATAGTGGAATATTGATGATCACATTCACAACACTATAGTTCAATGAGTGACGTGTATAAATTTTCATGAATTTATCTATATTATTCAGAAACACTTAATGTGATATAAATAGAAGACATAGATCATAATGATGATTCATCATTTGAGGAGAATCTGATATTGATTTTGGACCATAGAGATAAGTATTTATGGGGTAAGAAGATTCTTTTTTGAGTATATTGGCAACATGTGTTCTTTAATAGGAGTCCTAGGTGCGCATGTCTGAGGTGAAATCACAATTCCATAATTGTTCATCAAGTACCAAAAATGATTTTTGGAGTAGCTCAGGGATATGTTTTTATAAAGTGGCGTGTTTGTAAGAACATGTCTTTTTTAATGTAAAATAATATTCGAGTTATTATTTTGTTCCTTGGGGGTCATGTCTTGTTTGGAGACATAGATCCTTTTCTGGAGAAAATTGTCAGAAGTCTAGGGATGTATGTATGTTTGGATTAATGAGTGTTTATATAAATGTGATAAATTTTCTTATGTGGGGTTTCCCATGCATTGATCTCTTTTGAAGATTTTGGATCCTTATGTATAGAAAAGCGGGTGAATTTTTTCTACCATATAATTTGAAATCGATTAAATATATTACACGATGTGTAAAATCTACCAGACACATTTTGTGAAAAAAATACATGATGTGAACTGTTTACATTTCATGTAAAAAATAAATGTCAAATAATTTTCATTAAAATTAAATAATAATCTATGGTGATGGTTTTTTTCTATGTAATACACAAAAAATAGTTACATGACATGTAGATTAATTACATGTTGTCTAATTTCCAGAACATCAGTTTTATGGAGTTCTGGGTGGATGATTTTCATTTCACAAAACATGTTTCTTCCAAATCACAATGATATGGAAGCTTCTAGTCGATTATGGAGGACCTATATTTTTATTTTCGATGCCCTAATCATGCATATGATACCTATTAAGTGGTTTTAGATAGGTTTTACCTTATCTAATTTTGATATTGAACTATTACAGTGTAATATTATGACCTTGTAATGTCCCAGATCTTGGTGCCACTGAAAAGGTGCTCCATACGCGGTTGGTAATGTAACCTCAATCGTATTTCCCCAAATTCAAGATGTTATCGACTAGTGGAGAGGTCCAAGGTCTGATAATGGGGAGAGTATTACCTCATTGGCAGAGTATAAACAATGGATAACAAATAGTATCAATAGAAGAAGCTCTAATACCATATAAGATAAGTAAACAGCTGAAGACTGATAGTAATAAACAACTGAGACATATATATATAAATGATTCAGGTTATATGTGTCTAGGAAAACATCCAAACAAATCACAATGGCCGGAATACAATGTTGAAACAAAAATATAGAATATAATTAAACTCCAACAACAGTGCACACCTCATCTTTTCCCTATGCTCTCGAGTTCTGATAATAATCAAGTACCTGATGATGAATGGTAGTTTCCATCATCTATACCTACAACAATATTATTTGTTTGGGTCCAAAAAATGAACAAAATAAGTTATGAGATGAATCCCAGTATGCAAAAAAAAAAATTGTTCCTAATTGTCATTTAATATATATATATATATATATATATATATATTGCATGCAATATTCCAGAATGAAGAAATAAAGTTGGAAGAACACAATTGTAAACATTACTATTGTTTTTAATTTAATTTATTCACATTTATTATGAAATTTGTTGAATTCTATAAACCTTGGGATCTATCCTAAGATCAATATCCCTTGTGAAAGAGAAAAAATTTTCTTAGAAGACAATCTAGTCAATCAAGTAAGGTAGAGTTCGTGCTTGTGCTTTGGCTTGGCATACCCATAAAAATAATTCCATCATTGACAAACAACCCTTTAGGAAATCATTCATGGACTAACCCCTTGGTCCCACATTACACTAATCATTTACAAATGACCACCTAGGTAGCTCTCACTATCAATACCCTTAGGTTAACATGGAATCAGTAATGTATAAATGAGCTCCTAGGTATCTATAATAATCCATACCCATGGGTACACGTATCATCAATAAATTATAAATGAATTGTTGAGTAGATCTCATGGTCAATACCCCTGGATCAACATAGAATCAATAAATTATAAACAACCTCCTAGGTATCTCCCACATTTAATACCAATTGGTTAAACATCAACACCAAAGCTTTCACAATCTTGTGTATATAATGTGGACGTCCCTATAGTCTTCCTGGTCCAAGGCTGTCAGGGTCCATTGGAAAAATAGTTTGCAAAAAATATCAAAATAACCCATGTACTCTATAACTACTACATGACTAAACATTCAAAAATCATATCACATGCATTACATATATTCAATTAAACTCCATCTGAAAACAATAAAATGAATGGAAAACAAGGTACCTAAACATATTCATAAGAAACAAACCATTTTTAATCAATCAAAACATTGTAGGTATTAAACAGGGTTAAATTCCAAAAAAAGAAATACCCTAAACTTGGGTATGTGGAACTATTAGCATATATAATCCAAGGGAAAACAAAAAACTCCACAAACCACCTAACTCTATGTCACATGATCTTTATACTTGAACTTCGACCATTAAATTAGTTTAGATCAGTGTAGATCCTTAAAAGGGGAAAACTTTTATCCTTGAAAAACCCATGAGACAGAAAGAATCAAGATGAAAGGATATAGGATTAAATAACTCAATTTTTTCATTCCAACACACCCAACGATTTCCCAATTGGATCTCAGATAGAGAAATGGGAATTTGAACTTCGTTCATCATTCTCTTGTGCTCATGTACATACCACTGCCAAAATAAGGGGTTTCTGAATATGAGATGCTACCCTGCTCTGATTTATCAAAAAAACTACCTGGGGTGTTCATTAATTGTACACGTAGTGTAGTAGCATTAATAATTTTCCACATTATGTGGTCTACTAGGTCACCAACACTTCCATGTACTCAGCCATTACACGGCTAGTACACCACTGTATGCGGTACTCGGGTACACGTTGTGTACTCATAAGTACACGATGTATACATAAATATTCCCATTTCGTAATTTTTTATCAAAAACTTCCTAAAATAAAGATCCTTACCTAAAAAAAAGATTCAGGTTCTTAAAATACTCCCCCATAAAGAAATTGATCCCCAAATTTCCCATATTGTCGTGGTGAAGAAGAATCTACAAACAACTCTGGCCACTGTGATCATACGTTAGTCTCCATCTCCCATGTCTCATCCTGTACTCACCTGTACATCCAGATCACTCATACCAGAGGAATAGACTGACCACAAAGAACCTTCTCACTCTGATCCAACATCTGAATAGGGTTCTCCTCAAAAGATTCATCCACCTCCAACTTAACCTACTCGGGTTAAAAAACATGAGACAAGTTGGAAAAGTAACTTTGTAGATGAGAAACATGAATGAAGTTTTGCATAGCCCTACCACTGAGGTAACTGAATCCAATAGGCAACCGACTCAAATATCTATAAAAAATAAAACAGCATGGTGTATCTAAGTGAATGCTTCCCATGTATCCTTATCCTATCGTGTCCCATCCTCCGTCTGACACGTACGAAAAATTGATCTTCGATCTCAAACTCTATAGGCCCTCTCCATTGATTAGTAAAAGATTTATACTAAGACTATGCACTATCCATCCTCTTCCAAATCAAATCCACCTGCTCAGTGGTATCTTAGACTAGGTGAGGTCCCAGTATAGTTTCCTCTCCTGCCCCTATCCAACATTGGGGTGATCGAAATGGCTTATCGTATAAAACCTCATATGGTTCCGTCTAAATCATTGTGTGAAAACTATTTTTTAGGAAAACTACCCCAAAGGTAGGTGTCTCTCCCAAGGGCCACCAAAATCTTGGACACATGCTCGAAGAATGTCCTGCAGAACCTAAATTGTATGCTCAGATTGGCCATCTATCTGGGGATGGTATGTTGTAAAAAGAAGTAAATTTGTACCCAAATCCCATTGTATTCTCTATCATACATGAGATGTAAACCATGTGTCCCTATATAAATTGATAAAGTGTGGAACCTTATGAAAACATACAATATTTTGAACGTACAACCTTCCAAAATCACCAACACTGAAGGTTTCCTTGATCTATAGAAAGTTTTAATCTTTCGTGATCCTACTGACAATAACCCAATATAACACATTTCCTCATGGAGAACTTGGTAAAAATACCATGAAATACATTATGAAATCATTCCACTTCCACTTGTGAATGGGTAACTATTGTAAAATCCCTTCAGGTCATTGATGCTCTACTTTGACTTGTTGATAGGTGGAACATATCATAACAAAACTATCTACATACCTATTCATACATGAACACCAATTCCAACAATGTATATATTGATGAATCTTGGTGACACCGGGATGAACTTCCAAAACTAAGGAATGAAAATAGTGTATCAACACCTCACATAATTTTGCTGACTCTCATATGTGTCCATGAAAATGAAAAACCTAATCCTTGCCTATAGTCCAACCAAGAGTAGGGTTCTCAACATACACACACTACCATTAGGCTAGGAATTTGTAGTTTGAAATTTATCTCATTCATGGTCGATCTGGTAGAGTACAGTTAATAGCTATTGAAGAAGGAAATGTTTGACAATGTTTTTCATGCACCTCCAAATGCATCTCAGATAACAGAGCCATAAGTTTCACTCACTGTTGGCTTCTTGAAGTGCATGTATCTGAGTTCCCCTTCTCAATGAATCATCCTTTGCGTTGTATTTCCCAAGCGTGTCGGAGAGATCAATGTCAAAATACTGATGGTACTCAATATTCCTTCACTAAACAAAATTTAGATTACACTGAGTAAATATGTACTTGAGGCTTTTATGGTCAGTGAACACCACAAAATGCTATCCCAAAAGATAATATCTCCAACATAGAAGACAATTCACAATTTCATCTCACAAGAGATAAGGAATTGCGTAATTCATCTCATGTGAGCTCAACTACTGACACCTATACTCATCGACTCATTCCCCCTGTATAAGAATTGCTTCCAGCCTGATACCTGATGCATTAAATCAAATGGTGTAACTCTTGATCGACACTGCAAGAATTAATATCAGTGTTGATTTCAATCTCTCTTTCAGCTCTTGAATGGATGAATCATTGGAATATATCCACAAGTACTTCCAACCCTTCTTATTCCAACCCATCAGTGGCACTAATAAGAGTGAAAATTCTAGAATAATGTGCATGTAAGAAACCAGCCCTGAAAACTCTACACCACAATGATGTTCTTCGAGTACTCCCAGGAAACTACTAATCACACGTTCCCTTGGTCTACTAATACTATTGTGTATGATATGCATGACCAAATATGTGAATTTGGTCTATCCAAAAGTGGAAATTTTATAGAATAACATATAAATGATTCTCTCTCAGTGTACTCAATATATTCTCAAGATGGATGTCATGGTCGTGTCGAGTGTCAGAGTACACCTAGATATCAACCACGAAGACTACCACAATAGAATCCATGTAGGGATGGAAGACTCGGTTCTTTGGTAACAATAAAACTACCGGAGCTTTCGTGAGATAGAATGACATAACCAAATAATCATATAGACCATACCTGCTCTGAATGGTCACAAGAGATATATATGATGCTCTATCCCACAAATGATGATAACCAAATCTCATTTCCATATTCAAGAACAACTAGGGTCCTCAATTTTGATCCACGAAATCATCAATCCTTTGCAAGGGATATCAGTTCTTGACCATCAACTGGTTTAGAATATGATAATCCATAGAATTTCTGAGGGTACCATCTTCCTTTATTGCAAAAAGGATAGGCGAAACCCAAGGAGAAGTATTGGTTCAGATGAAACACTTTTCTAGTAGATCCTCTAACTACTTCTTGATCTCTTGTTACTCTATTTTATCCATACTATAAGGAGGGATTGACACTTCTGTTGCTCCTAGAACATGTTCAATAAATAAATATACCTCTTTTTCCTAAGGCAAACCAAAAAATTTCTCTAGAAAGACATATTTGTAAAAATACACCATTGGAGGAAATTCTATTTTTGATGTCCCCTTGTCATCTAGATTTAATCAAGCAAATATGGTCTGTAATTCCTCCCAATGTAGGATTCTTGGGTCCAGCTCTTCTCGCCTGGACATCCCACTCACTATTTTGTAGAAAAGACCCACCTTCTAGTGATGTGAAACTCACCCTACAGTGATAGAAGTCAACAATGGCTTGACAGTTGACAAACCAATACATTAGTAGAATGAAATTGATGCATATTATATCTAAGACATAGAGGTCCCACAAGAAGTGACACCCACCAACCTCAAAAGGGAACTCCTTTCATTGACATACACAAGCTGTCCTAATCCCCAAAAAAGTGTCTAGTGTCATATCATTGTAATACCCCAACCATAGTTACCCAGAGTCGGTGAATTTTTATATAACATTGGCATGATACAAGGAATCATGTCCCAAAAGACAGATCAGTTTATTATTATTTGAAACAATATACATACATAAGCTCAACATTACAACATGAAGAAATACTATACAAATAAATTCCATTAGAAACATCCAAGCCTCCTAGATTATGCATTCAAGTGAGTAATAACTAACATCTTCATATCCGGGGAAAATGAAACATAAGAAATGGGTGACCTCCAACTCTTAGTAAGGGTATGAAATACAAAAAAATACACCATAAATGTTATGCATGATGAATAAATCATGATACATGCCTTAACAAATAATAAACATGAACACATTGTGGAAGGAATTTGAGCTAAGTAAATAATTCCATAATAAGACATAGTCATGGGGATTATAGTAGTCAAATAATCAAATGAACCATCATTATTATTTTCATAATGAGGCAATGTACAATGCCTCACATACAAAAACATTTTTCAAGGCCTTGTCCAAGACGTCTAAAAATGAATAAGGCCTCGGCAAAAACTATATATCAAAATGGGAATAGCCTAAGTCAATTCCATGTCTAATTGTCTCATGAGACCTAATGAAGCACCAAGGGGATATAGTGGTCTCCACCCATCACATATTAATTCTAATACATACCTCATATGAAAATGTTGAAACAAAACATAAACATTCATTTTAAAACTGGCATTTGTAATGTCAATACGTTAACCATAAACAATGAATGGTATAAAAATAACACATTCACAGTAAAACATATCAAAACAACTTCAATACAATATAGATAATTTTTATCATATTAAATAAACTTCAAATAGGTTTAAAATCCATTAAAGTATGTTGTCTTAGAATAAATTAATACTATTTGAAAAAATACCTCTTTCTAATTTGAAATCATTTAAAAGTCACATAAATATAAAATAGAACATTTTTTTTGAAAATAATCTTATAAGATTGTAATGGAAGCTTCGATGATGTTATAATGGTAGATAATATCCACACCTGTAGTATAAGTTAGAAAACAATTCTAACATTAATTTGGTAGAAAAGGTCATAATGTACCTTTTTTGGAAACTGACGGAAAGATTACTTTCAATGCATATAAGGTAAAATAAGGGTATAAATGGTATTAAACCATAGTCTAGTAAATTTTAAAAATGTTTTGAAATACATTTTTGAGAAAACATGGATGTGGATGATAAAGAGGTCCCAGTAGATACTTACATAAAAACAACATCAGTTAATAAAGAGATTGTGAAATTAACCCTTACCTTGTACTATTCATTAGTTTATAGTATATTAACCTCCTTTAAAATAGTAAAAACATTTTTATTAAATTATAAAATAACTATATACATAAATATGATATCATATATGATCCTTTAATATTTATTTGTTAATAATATTTCAGTATTATCATCATTTTCGAGTGTTATATGATTCATTTTCCTTTATATGATTGGTTACCCGTGTCATGTTTATTATGGATTGGATGTATTATATTCAATACAGAAAGATATTATGTTCATAAAAATTATTTTTAATCATTAAATGAAAAATATTCTTGAATGATTACGATGGGGAATGAATCTCATTGCATTCGTGGAGACTGTAATCCGTACGTACGCACGAGCGATAAAATCACTATATTGATGGTGAAATCGTATGTAATTGGATGGTATATCATATATATATATATAATAAATAACATTTTATATTTATTATTTACATAATTTATAAGAATTATTATACCCATCCAAATAAATAAGTGTTTGAATCTCAAACTACACCATGGCAGGGAGACGGTCAGTCGTACGTACGCACATATGGTGACTTTGTCCTTCATATGATGGATATAATAATGAATATGGTTGTAAAATTTTTATAATAGCATAATAGTATATATAGGATACTGGATTTACTATTTTATAATGGAAACAACAAAGAAAGTGGAAGTGGAAGATGAAACAAACATGAAAGAAGTGATGAAATATTTACCTCTTCTTCGGGTTCTTCCTTTTGATTTGATGAAAAGGGCTTCCTATGTTGGATTTATAACCAATTAAAGGCCTCTATGATGAAGGTAGGAATGTTGGGATGATATTTGGGTTGGGTTTGGATGACCCAAATGGATCTGGAGGTTTGAAATTAGGATAAGGGGAAGTACCCTTTTATAAGAGAGGTGAGGGTCACTTTTAGAAAATCATGAAATATTAATTTAAAATTAAATAATTTTAGGTTTCTAATGGATCCAAAATGACTTACACAGTATATAAGGTTGGTATGGGTCTAAAAACTCTCAAAAAATATGTTTTAGATAGGTTTAGATCACCATATTAACATTAAATTTTAGATTAAACTCTTAGTTAAATAGTTTGACATTTACCATGTCTCTTTGTATTTTTATATTATATGGTTAATAAACATACTATAAACTTCCGAGAGTACCCCAAGTGGTTAATTATAAATATATATAACCATGTCTATGTTCTTTGGCTGAACCATAGATTTTGATGAATATTATATCAATTAATAATATAGTATTTATTTTAAACACTCTATTATATCTATTTTGACACTATTTAGTATTTGATTTTCTTGAAAGCCATTAAAAAATTATCACTTCGAATAAAATTTATTTATTCAATCCCAACAGTCATATTAAGATATAAAATTATTATAATTCATTATAAGTCTTAATTTACATTTATTTGGATATTTGTAATATCAATTAATTTAATATTTCATTATTAATGTAATTATTGCATCATCATTTTGTCATAAATAAATTAATTTATATAATGTATAATTTTTTAAATAAAATACTATTATGTAGAAAAAAAATTTAGATTTCTAAATAATATTTTTAGTCTAATTTATATTTTGTGTAACCCTATGTTAAATATTATTTAGTTATTAATCATTGAATTTATATATTTTAACTCTACTTTAAATATTATAATAATAAATGTCCTAATCTAATCCAATTGGATCAATGAGGATCATATTTTATTCATAATGTTTTCTTTGGTCGAATTAAACTTATCCAATAGAATTAGGACATGGGTTATGGTAATTATGATATCATTTTTACCCTTAATTACACTATTTACTTTTAATCGTGGAAAATAAAAGGCAAAAGTTACTTTTCATCAAAGATTATTTTCAGCTTATTGAACAACATTTTTTTACTAATATTAACCGTGTCTCTCTGATTTTTTAAATTCAACTCATAGAAACATTAATATTATGTTTTATGAAAATTTGTAAATGCTCCTAGGAGGTGGTTAAAATATGGTAAAAGTTCAATATAATTTGTATATATCTATACTTACTATAAAATTAATACAATGAATTAAATTGAACTTATATAAAAATTATGTATCTATTTGGAAGGAAAATAAATTTAAAGAAAATAAATAATTATTTAAATAAAAAGTCGGTTTTAACAAGTAATGCATTGTTTTTCACTATTCATAAAAAATTGAATGTTTTCAGAAAAATACCAAATATTCATCCTAAGATATGTTCGATATTCTAAACACAAAAATGATGTTAATTTTGAAAAAAAATATAGAAATTCAAAAATTGGGAATTACTACTCATAACGGCTAGTTTGATTGGTCGTGTTGTGTTATTATCTCACAGTTACGTACAATACAAGTTATTACATTATTCAAATGGAAACATATCATTGAAGCTTGGGGTGTTACATTCTTCCCTCCTTGAAATAATTTAGTCCTCAAAATTTCTATAAACTACTGCACTAAAAGATTCGAGTGGTTCTTCATTATATGCACTTCTAGTTACCAAGTTGCCTCTTCCATCTTATGGTTTCTCCATTGAAATTTTACCAGATGAGTTGTTCGGTTCCACAGAACTTGTTCTCTTGTATCATGAATTTTAACATGCTCTTCACAATAAGATGGATCGGGTTCCATTTCAATTTTTTCATAGGTGAGTACATGCATTGGGTCAGACATATATTTTCTCAACGATGATAAGTGGAACACATCATGAACTTTGGAGGGACTTGGTATCATTTCCAAACGGTATGCTACATCCCTAATTAGTTATATAATTTAGAATGGTATGATGTACATGGGACTTAATTTACCCTTCTTACCAAATCATATAACTCCATTCCATGGAGATAGTTTCAATAAAACATGATATCCTACCTGAAATTCAAAATCATTCCTTCGGTTATCAGCATAGATCTTCTACCTACAATGAGCTACTTTGATGTGGGTTTGGACAATCATCACTTTTTCCATTGTTTCATCATCATGTTCTGGGACTACGAGTTTCCTTTCACCAACCTCATCCCACCAAGTTTGTGTGCGACATCTATTTCAATATAACACAACATATGGTTCCATATGAATACTATAATCGAAGCTATTATAATATGAAAATTCTATCAGAGGTAAATATTGATCCCAAAGACCTTGAAAGTCAACAGAAAAATATCTCAACACGTCTTATATGGTTTGAATTGTCCGTTCTGATTTTCAATTAGTTTGAGGGTAGTAGGAAGTGCTCAAATGAAGTTCAGTATCCAAAGATTTCTAAAGACCTTTTCAGAATCATGATGTAAAATTGGGATCACGATCAAAAACAATTTATAAGGGTACTTCATGGTGTCTTAAAACATCATTAATATAAAGTCTTGCAAAATGTTCGACTGGTAAATCTTCACTTATAGCATGAAAATGTTTTGACTTGGTAAGATGATCTACAATGACCCATATGGAATAATTCCTTCTCGAGTCTTTGTGTCATGACCCAACCCTACCTGGGCTCGAGCTGCAACTACACCAAGCCCACCTCCATAGGCCAGGGGTTGGCGACAATCGCCGAAGGTTAAACAACTTGGGGAGGCCATTGACTGAGTACCTGTACACACACACACAGCACACTCAATGCAGAAGTGCAGAGTAAAAAAAACCAATGTACCAACTGCTATAAATAAACCACAATGTGAATCAACCACTAAACAGTACAAAGTAAAAGCTGAAGGTAAACTGGAAATAAAATGGCAAAACACACGTCCAATAAGGAAAGTGACACAACCCGGCCACAGGTTAACAAAATTAAACAACTGAGAGAGTCCCACACCTGGAACATGACTATGACCACCGCACGTGGTCCAAGCTCCGGAAATCATATGCTCCACTGATGTCATGGCCAACCTATCCGTCGTCCTCAAGGGCACACCAAGTGCAGGAAAATACCAAGTAGGGGTGAGTATAAAAATACTCATTAAGATGCCCCGAAGGCTCGAGGGAGAAAAAAATGAGGTACTGAAGAGGGTAGAAGTAGATCGAATAGGGGAAAGTAAAGTAGTACAACCAAGAGTGTAGTAAAGAGTATAACAAAGAGTGTAGTAGACTAATAGTAGAGTCCAGCTCAACCCAACAAGAGAAATGAGGTAGACTCGTCCAGAAACAAGGAGCTGGAAACAGTGATAAGATGAACTTCTCATCGAGTCTTCGCTACCTATAGCAGGAGATTAGACTAGTCTAACAATGAGAATCTATGCAAGGAAAGCACGTGACATACCCCATGCGTCTTTGCCTCTCCTAGAAGGAGAGTAACAAAAACCCAAGAAGTGGGTACTGGAACAAGGTATACATATATATATGCTTTGTCAAGAAACCCGAACAAGATCGTAAGGAGATCTCCATCTCGTAGCTCAGCCCATGAAAGTGAGTAGCCAATAGTCCCAGAAGTAAACACCATCGATGCCCAGCATCCCACACGTCTGCCCCAAACTGCAAGTCAAGGGGCTCAAACCACTTCACCTTGACACTAGCCGCTTTGGGTGGCACTGACTCGCCCACATGGTTTTAGGTCGCATAACAAGGACGCGTCTCAGTGGGGAAGGTGCCCCTCGTACTTGATAATTCTAGGGAACGTCAAACCACACCTTGTCACTACCTCGCATTCGAGAGCTCTCCTCAAAGTCGATAGGCGACACCCCTGCCCAGCCCCACTGGAGGGTAATCCCTGGAAGTCGACGAGTTCCCACTAGAAGGAGACCCGACAAGAGTCGACGGGTGCCACACTGCCCAGTCCCGTAAAAGGGTAATCCACTGAAGGGAGGCTCAGAACCATCATTAGGGACCACATTACAGCACAGCTGGAGGTAAACCCGGCATCGGGGACCACTTCCCAGCCCAGCTGGAGGTAAACCCGGCATCTGGGACCACTTACCAGACACACTAGAGGTAAACCCGGAACTGCTCTGGCCTTCCCTGCTGGATGGTACTACTCGGTGAACACCGCTGTACTAGCCATCCCTGCTAGATGGTACCCCACTGGCCGTCCCTGCTGGATGGTACCTCACTGACCAGCCCTGCTGGAAACAAACTCTTGGCCAGCCCTGCTGGAAACAAACGCCAGGCCAGCCCTGCTAGAATCAACCTCTTGGGTAGAGGATCGATGCCCGCATAATATGATGGTCACACCGAATCCAGAATAAATCTACCAGGGAACACGACGCAACTCTGCCGGCCAAACCATCGAAAACAGAACAAGGGGAAAACCACTCACCCTGCTAGTCGAAATCATCATGAACATGACCAGGGGAAACTCAACCCTACTGGTCAACAAAGGAGAACAAAACCAGGGGAAACTCAACCCTGCTGGTCAACAAATGAGAACAGAACCAGGGGAAAACTCAACCCTACTGGTCAACAAAAGAGAACAGAACCAGGGGAAAACATAACCCTGCTATTTAAACGAACGAGAATAGAGGGACCCTCTATGTCGCGAGATGTCAAGGTTACACAAAGAAGAAAACGTCACACACATGGGGCCCACACGACGTGTGGCCCCAAGTCAACTCCAACCAAGCACACAAACGTTCTCAAGTACAAAAAACCACATGTACCTCCAAGCGTTCCCGTATACTCCCGGAGTATATCACGTTTCCAGCCCAAATTCAATCGTGCACACATCACCCAACGTCAACGCGAAGGGCGTAAACATAACAACTCCAACATAACACCTCATTGGCCCAGGCACAACCAATCACATCTCCTCAAGCATTACTTCACTCCAACAGGAGTGCATGCGATCACGCTCCAAGGGTCCTCTACAAACACAGTAGGGTGAACCACCACTGGAGAACCTTACTTTCTTCCACATTAATTGAGATCTCGAAGGAGTCTCACGTACATCCAAACGGATCATACCATTGTAATCCTTGTGGAAACACATGCGGGATAGACTATTTACTCACCTCAAACGGATATTTGACGGAAAAGTCGCCAACACCGCTTTACGCCCGAACAGCGTCCCGTGGTCCCGAGACTCGGCCCCGAAAACAATCGGGCGCCTCGCACCATTGCGATCTCCCCGAGAAAACACGTCAAAAGAACTGATCACTTCAGTGGAACGAATATCTAGAGAAAAAGATGCATTTCTCCAAACCGCGCACAAGCGGTTCTACGTGGGACCCGCACCCTGGTCCCGAAGCACAATGAACGGATCGAACCATTGTGATCCTCTCAAAAAATTACACAAGATGGACTATTCACTTGTCCAAAACGGACACCCGGTGATAAAGCTGGAAATCACCACCAACTCCCAAAACGACCCTCATGGGGCCCGCACCAGTGTGTGTAATTAAAGCGGGTGGATTGCTTCATTGAAATACCCTTGTAAAAATACCCTAAAACGACTACTCGCATGCCCAGAATGGACGTCCGATGAAAAAGTTGTAAAGCGCTGCACACAGCTCGAAAGACGGGTCGTGGGGCCCATACCTCAACTCCAGTTTCAATGCCCAAAACCACACAGGAAAACTCCGGCTCAACGCCATGGTCGCAACACTGCTGACAACGCTCAAAATGGACATCAGATGTGTCCGCGCCACCCTAAACAAAAACCCCCGGAAAAATGCCAAACTACTTAAAAAGGCGTGTTGCTACTATGAGGCCCCTCGTTTCGAGAATTAAAAATTCCCGAGACCATCTCAAAATGCACTTCTTGATGCAAGGAAGGCACTGCCGTAGATGGCACCCAAAACAGACTCCTGTAATGAAAATTACGGGTGTCCAAAGAGTGGGAATGAATCCCCTTGGGCTGGATCGGCCTAGACCAGCCTGTCCACCCGGCCTAGGCCGGCCCGCGGCATCACCACGTGGGCCGATCGTGGACCTGTGGTCCACGCTCAGACCGGCTGTGAGCCGGTCGTCCTGCGTGAAGACCTACGGGACATGGGTCTTTGTTCCCCGTGGGGTCGCGCGCCGCACCCCCTGTTCACCCGAGGGCTGTGTCGCGCGCCCGGCCTGCTCGTCATCCCTCCCAGCCCGCCGCAGCAGCTCCACTTCAATGCCAATAGCTGAACTCCCACGCCACCTCTCTTCCGAGTTTCCACCTCTGCCTGGACCCCCGCCGTGCCGCCGTGCCGCCGTGGACCACCGGACCCTCGCCGGAATAACACCAAATGATCTTCAAAACCCTCAATCTTCGGCGGATGGTGGCGATCGACTCCAAACTCGGATTTTAATTCCGAAAAGTGCATCGGAAATCTCAAAAAACATACTAACCATTCATGGGATTTTCTCGATAATTCAGCAGAGGTTCAATGTAATAATTCGATCTCAAAGTAGATGTAGAAATTAAAAATGAAACCGCAATGATCCTACCTCTTTGGGCGTAGCCTGGAGCTTCGTCGTCGATCTGCACCCCGCTGAAGTTGTCACACCTCACCGGAGTGGTGGAGGGGAGGGGGGGAGATCCTCCTTCATCGTTGGGAGGGTTTGTGCTTAGGGAAACAAAACATGAGGGGAAGTGTTTGAATAGAAAACACTTAAACCCCGACCCCTAGGTCCCGTACCCGAACCCTCAGCAGGGTCTAGGTTAAGCCTCCCCTAGGGAAAAAAACACCTCCCGAGAACAACGAATGTCTCAAAATTTGATTCTGAGGTTCCGTTTGAATGTTATCAAACTCAACACCCGAGGTCGCCAAATTACGAAAGCAACCCCGAGGCCATTTTCGACAAAAGGCCTGCGCCCGTGAAACTTACACCCCTCCTAGGGTAAACGTCTCGCTTCAGACTCATCGGTGCACTCGGTTTTCCAATCCAAGATACCGTTTAAGAGATACATGAGTTATGTGATTAAACTAATAAATTAATTAGGTTAATTATCCGTTTAACATTCTGGAAGCGAGCGAGGGGTCCAAATGCACCGCGATGACATGTTTTAGGTCGTTCCTAGGGTAAAAACCCCATTTCGGACCCATAAGTACACTCAGATTTAGGATCCGATGTACCGTTTAGGATTTATCCCATTTATTTGGCATGCCCAGTGTGAACGCACTGAAAAAAAATTTAATTCCGGCCACACCGAGTCTCAGAAGCGCACACCGTCTGAAGGCGCTTCTCTGGATTAACATCAAAAATATTTCAAATACTTTTATAGCCAAAAACCTGGTTCTTAAATCATTCCCTCCTTCATGATTTTCATACCAGAAAGGCAAAACCAGGTAACAAATCAGGGTACTAAGCCCGCACCTGGCTTTTCTGTACCCAGAAGAACATTACACAGTCCCGAGTCACCGCACATAGACCAAAGGATTTGATCTGTTCACGTGAGGTATGCCCTTGCCGATGTCGTGCATAGGAGTACACACACTTCTCCTTAGTTAAGCCACATGAGAGATGTCATTCACTGACTCCTAACTTTTGGGTTAGGGCAAGGCGGTAGGGAACCTCTCCATCCCCTTGCATGGTCTCAAATGGCCCGAAGGCTCTCGGGGAAGCTCACCTCCTCGATCGAACCCTCACGTCACACGCCGCGACTGGAATCCACGCCTGCACCTGGAACAAGGACTGATGATTCCCTCCTTCAGAATATCCATATGGTGAAACACTCAAGGATATCTGATCTCCCAAGGTTTAACAGTCAATGTCTTGCAACCAAGACCCTCTTACACGATCGGAAGCGAAGGAGCCAACACTATCGACTTAATGAAAAGGTCATACACCTTTTTACTTTACCAACACAGGGCCACACAGACGCCCCACGTTACCCGGGTAACAACCCAAGCAAGGAGCAGGGAGAAAAATAATTCCACACACAGAGTCTAACAATTGTACTAAAAAAGTAGAAGAGCTGTTGAGTGTACCCCTTATCACCTCAAGCTCTGCGGGATCGTAGACATCCTAAGCTCGCGGCTATCTGCGGTCTGAATTTTCATCTCCCGGAGCCTGACGTAGACCGCCTAGTGGTGATGGGAGGACCACGTATAGCCATCCCCCACTACCAGTTCCTCCCGCTCCTCTGCCAGCACCACCTATCTGGGAACTACTCCGATCACGGAGCAGACTCTACTACAGTGGTGCACCAGCTGCCTGCCCAATGTTATCACCGTGCCTGGTCATGCAGTCTCGTGTCAGGTGACCTCTCCCTTCACAATCACAGAACTGACGCTCTCCCAGCTGCACTGGTGCCCTCTGGTGCCACTATGGTGTACGACCACGCCCCTGAGTCCGGTTATCGGAAAGCCACCTACATCGAGGTTCTTCTGGTTGACGCCCACTAGCTGTGGTAGACGTCTCACCTCTGTTGAGCTTGCTGCCACCACCAACTATAGAACATGACATGAATCTCTCTATCACCAGAACCTTCTCTAGCACCCCGACATAAGTGGGGATGCACAAGGGTAATATGTTAGCACGAATCTCTCGGAGGAGACCCTGCTCAAACTTCGGCGCTCGGAAGTTTCCGTCATGGACGAAGTCCGGGAAAATTCATGTACGGTCTACGAAACTAGTCGCATACTCGGCCACCATCAACCCTCCCTACTGAAACTGCAAGAGATCCTGAATCTGAACGGAGCACAAGTAGGAGGGGAAAACTCCTTACGAAACAACAACTAAAAGTCACCCCACAAAAGTGACCACTCTTTAAGAAACTAAGTCACCAGACACCACCAACGCCAAGCTTCTCTGTGGAAAAGGATGGCGGCCAAATCCTACCATAAGATCTGCCAGCATCTGCACAAGCCTGAAAAGGTGAACCACTATCTCTAGCCAACCCTCTGCTGCCTGAGGTTCTGACTCACCACCGAACCTCAGCGGTCTCTATCGCTGGAACTCACAGAGCACGCACAACCTGGGCTCAAGCTCAGTCTGCTCTGCAGGAGCTATTTGCTACTCAACAAGTGGGGGTGCTACTACTAGACCACCTAGAGAAAGGGGCTCACATGATGGGTCTTGGACTGAGGCCTCGTAGCTCACAAGTTCATCGTCATGCACCAAAGCTGGTATCCTGGATGGCTATCTTCATAGTGACATCCTGAATATTATAAATGTGTTCTGCGATCGATTGAGCATATATGTATACAACAACAACAACAATGGGGATCTGACACAATAAGGATAGTAAAAGACTCAATTCTATGTGATATACAAACCAATTTTTCCCCACAACAAATGTCTCAGCATGCCGAGTCGTCAATCCGGTTATTAGGGTCCTAGTGAATGGATACGTCGGCCCCGCACCATCACTGGACTCCCTGGCCTAAGAGCCGTTCTTGAGACAAGTTAACACTGTTGCCCTAAATCCCAACCAATTCCTTTTTATGGAAGTCCGAAAAATGTCCCATGGAATGAACCACATTTGATACAACTTTTTCATGTCCCGACCCTACCCGGGCTCGAGCCACAACAACCCCAAGACCGCCTACATAGGCCAGGGGCTGGAGACAAGCGCCGAAGGCTAAACAACTCGGGGAGGCCTTTTCCTGAGTACCTGTACACACACACGCAGCCCACTCAATGAATAAGTGTAGAGTAAAATGAAAAGAAAAGCACCAGCTGCTATAAATAAACCACAAAGTTCATCGACCTCTAAACAGTACAAAGTAAAAGCTAAAGGTAAACTGAAAGGAAAAAGGGAAAAACACACACCCAACCAGAAAAGTGCAACAAACCAGCAATAGGTGAAAAAATGTAAAAAACTGGGAAAGTCCCACAACTAGAACCCAACTACGAACACCTTACGTGGTCCAAGCTAAAGAACTCATAAGCTCCGTTGAAGTCACGACCAACATGTTTGTCGTCTGTAAGAGAACACCATGTGCGGGCAAAGCCCAAGATAGGGTGAGTATAAAAATACTCAGTAGGATGCCCCGAAGGCTCGAGGAAGCAAAAAAGGAGGTATTGAATTGGGGAGAAGCAGATCGAATAAGGGAAAGTAAAGGAGTACAACTGAGAGTGCAGTTAAGAGTACAACAAGGAGTGTAGTAGAGTAACAGTATAGAGTCCAGCTCAACCCAACAAAAGAAAAGAGGTAGACTCATCCAGACACAAGGAGCTGAAAACGGTGAGAATATGAACTTCTCGTCGAGTCTTCGCTAACTGTAGTAGGAGAGGAGACTCATCCAACCATGAGAAGCTAGACACGGAAAGCAAATGGCATACCCCACACTTCTTCACCTCTCTTGGAAGGAGAGTAACCAAAACCCAAGAAGTGGGTACTGGGACAAGGTATATATATATATGATCTGTCAAGAAACCCGAACAAGATCATAAGGGGATCTCTATCCCGTAGCTCAGCCGAAGAAAGTGAGTAGCCAAAAGTCCCAGAAGTAAACACCATTGATGCCTAGAATCCCGCACATCTGCCCCGAACTGCAAGTCAAGGGGCTCAAAGCACCGCACCTTGACACTATCCGCTTTGGGCGACACTGAATTTCCCGCACTGTTTTAGGTCGCGTCATAAGGACATGCCTCTATTGGGAAAGCGCCTCTCGTACTTGAGAGTTCTGGGGAACGTCAAACCACACCTCATCACTGCCCCGCAGTCGAGAGGTCTCCACAAAGTCGACAGGCGACCCCCTTGACTAGCCCCGCTGGAGGGTAATCCCTAGAAGTCGACAGGTTCCCACTGGAGGGAGACCCGACCAGAGTCGATGGGTGCCACACTGGACAATCCCGTAAAAGGGTAATCCACTGGAGGGATTCTCGGAACCGTCATCGAGGAAAACTTCCCAGCCCAGCTAGAGGTAAAACCGGCATAAGGGACCACTTCCTAGCCCAGATGGAGGTAAACCCGGCATTAGGGACCACTTCTTAGCCCCGCTGGAGGTAAAACTGGAACCACTCTGGCCATCCCTACTAGATGGTACTGCTCAGTGAAAACTGCTATACTGGCCATCCCTGCTAGATTGTACCCCACTAGCAAGCCTTGCTAGACGGTACCTCACTGGCGAGCCCTACTGGAAACAAACTCTTGGCCAGCCCTGCTGAAAAAAATGCCTGGACAACCATATTGGAAACAACCTCCATGTTAGAGGATCAGTGCCTGTGTAATGTATTGGTCACACCGAATCCACAAGAACACTACCAGGGAACACGAAGCAAATATTCCGGCCAAACCATCGAGAACAGAACCAGGGGAAAACCACTCACCCAGCTAGTCAAAATAATCATGAACAGGACCAGGGGGAAACTCAACCCTACTGGTCGACAAAAAAGAACAAAACCAGGGGAAACTCAACCCTGCTTGTCAACAAACGAGAACAGAACAAGGGGAAAACACAACCCCGCTGGTCAAAAAACGAGAACAGAACTAGGGGAAAACTCATCCCTGCTGGTAAAACGAACGAGAATAGAGGGACCCTTTACATCGCGAGAGGTCAGGGGTACGCAAATCAGAACACTGCACGCACATGGTTCCCACACGATGTGTGGCCCCAAGTCAACTCCAACCAAGCACACAAACGTTCTTAGATATAAACAACCACATGTACCTCCAAGCGCTCCCGTATACTCCCATAATATACCACGTTTCCAGCCCAATGGATATCGTGCACACGGAACCAAACGTCAACGTGAAGGGAATAAATGTAACAACTCCAACTTTCCACCTCATCGGCCTAGGCACGACCAACCACATCTCCTTAAGAATTACTTCACTCCCATGGGAGTGCATGTGATCACACGCCAATGGTCCGCTACAAACACAGTAGGATGAACCACCACTAAAGAACCTTACTTGATTCCACATTAAATGGGATCTCTAATGAGCCTCTGTACATCCAAAGAGATGTTACCATTTTAATTCTCACAAAAAAACATGCGAGATAGACTATTTAGTCGCCTCAAAAGAATATCCGACGGAAAAGTTGCCAACACCGCTTTATGCCCGAACAAAGTCCTGTGGTCCCGAGCCTCGGCCACGAAAAAGATCAGGCGCCTCGCACCATTGCGATCCCCTCAGGAAAACACGTCAAAATAACTGGTCACTTGAGTGGAAAAGATATCCAGAGAAAAAGATGCATTTCATCAAACTGCACACGAGTAGTTCTACGTGGACCCGCACCCCGGTCCCAAAGCACAACGAACGTATCTCATCATTGAGATCATCTCGAAAAATTAAACAATATGGACTATTCACATGTCCAAAACGGAAACCTGGTGATAAATCTAGAAATCACCGCCAAATCCTAAAATGGTCCTCGTGGGGCCCGCACCAGTATGCGAAATTAAAGCGGGCGGATTGCGCCATTGCAATTCCCTCGAAAAAACACCCAAAAAAAACTGCTCCCATGCCCCGAAAGGACATCCGATGAAAAAGTTTTAAAGCGGTGCACGCAGTTCGAAAGACGGGCCGTGGGGCCCACGCCTCAACTCTGGTTTCAACACCCGAAACCACACTGGAAAACTGCGGCTCAACCCCAGGGTCGCAACACCGCTGACGGTGCTTATAACGAACATAAGATGTGTCTGCGCCGCCCAAAACAAAAACCCCGGAAAAACACCAAACTACTTAAAGGTGTGTCGCACCTCCGAGGCCCCTTGTTTCTGGAATTAAAAATTCATGAGACCATCTCAAAATGCTCGTGTTGACGCCAGGAAGGCACTTCCGCTGACGACATACAAAACGGACTCCCGTATTGAAAAATACGGGCGTCTGAAGAGGGGGAATGAATCCCCTTGTGCTGGACCGGCCTGGGCTGGCCCGCGGCTTAGCCACGCGTGCCGGCCGTGGACCTGCGGTCCACGCTCATACCGGATATGAGCCGGTCGTCCCGCGTGAAGACCGGTGCGACGCGAGTCATTCTTCCCCGTGGGGTCACGCACCGTGACCCCTGTTCACCCGAGCGCCGATGTCGTGCGCCCGCCCTACTCATCGTCGCTCCCTGCCCGCCGCGGCCGCTCTGCCTCAATGCCAACTGCCAACCGGCCGTGCTTCCTCACTGCCGAGATTCCGCCTCCACCTGGAACCTTGCCACGCCACCGCGGACCGCCAGACCCTCGCCATAGGAACACCAAACGACCTCTAATACCCACAATCTTCGGTGGAAGTTTGCGATCGACTCCGAATTCGGATTTCAATTCCGAAAAGTGCGTCAGAAAGCTCAGAAAACATACTACACATTCATGGTATTTTCTCGATAATTCAGTAGAGGTTCAATTCAATAATTAGAGATCAAAGTAGATGTGGAAATTAAAAATGAAACCCCAATGATCCAACCTCTTTGGGCATAGCCAGGTGCTTCGCCATCGATATGCACCCCGGTGGAGTTGCCGCGCCTCGCCAGAGTGGTGGAGGGGAGAAGAGGAGCTCCTCCTTATTTGTTAGGAGGGTTTGAGCCATGGGAAACAAAACAAGGGGGGAGTGTTTAAATAGAAAACACTTAAACCCCCTCCCGTAGGTCCCGTACCCAGACACTCATCAGGGTTGAGGTTAATCCTCTCCTAGGGAAAACACCACCATCCGAGCACCACGGCGCTCTCGAAATTTGATTCTGAGCTTCCATTTGAAAGTTATAATACTCAACGCCTGAGGTCGCCAAATTACGAAAACGCCTCCGGGGCTATTTTCCATAAAAGGCTCGCGCCCGTGAAACTTAAACCCCTACTATGGTAAACGGCACACTCGGGACTCAACGGTGCCCTCTGTTTTCCAATCTGATCTACCATTTATGAGATACTTGAGTTAAGATATTAAAGTAATTATTTAATTAATTTAATTATCTGTTTAACGTTCCAGAAGCGAGAGAGGGGTCCAAATGCACCGCGCTGACATGTTTTATGGAATTACTAGGGTAAAAACCCCATTATGGAACCATAAGTACACTCAGATTTAGGATCCGAAGTACCATTTATGATTTATCCCATTTATTTGGTGTGCCCAGTGTTAACGCACTGAAAAAAATTTAATTCCAGCCACACCGGGGCTCGGAATCGCACGCCGTCTGAAGGCAATGCTCTGGAATAACATCAAGAATATTTTAAAGTCTTTTATAGCCAAAAACCGGGTTCTTAAACTTTGGTAGCCCCATGAAAATGTCCATTGTAATTTCATCCAATTTCCACTCAGTTATGGGAAGAAGTTGCATGACTCCTCAAGGATGTTGTCTTCCAGCATTCAATTGTTGGAAAACCATACATGTTGACACAAAATCAGTAATCTATCTTTTCATGTTGTCCCACCAAAAATGTTCCTTCAAATATCTATACATATGGGTGCACCCTAGGTGAATAGTGAAATTATAGCTATGAGCATCATCCAACAATTCCCTTTTTAGATCATGTATATCAGGAACACAAAGTCTCTTCCCAAATTTCAAAATTCCATCTTCATAAATGAAGCCACTTAATCTCCCATCATTCATATCATTAATCTTATTTTGAAACTCCTCATCACCAGTCTGAGAACTATTTATCCTTTCTAGTAAAGATGTTTTGAAAACCATTTGAAAAAGTATTGATGTTTCTCCTTCCATGGTTATTCCCATATACTTCTTTACGATATCCATGAAGATAATATCCCTTTCAACTCATTTCTTATTCAAAACTCCATGATCCTTTCTTACCCAAAGCATATGCCACCTTATTTGCCTTCCCCGAGTGGTAATGTATAGTACAATGATTATCCTTGAGTAGTTAAATCCATCATCTTTGCCTCATGTTGAATTCATTCAATGAGAAAATATAAATCAATGTCATGACCCATCCTCGGGGCCCGTTCCGTGACTACCCCAAGCCCACCTTCCATAGGCCAGGGGCTTACGACTAGTAAATAAATGAGTAATCCCTATAAAAAGGGAAGGAATTTCCTTTTATCCTGTAACACACACACAGCCTAGACACAAGCAGAAGAGCACACAAAAAAAAGTATAAACTATGTAGAATTGTATATAAAAGTAAGTGTTGAATGGAAAGAGGCCAAAAATACAAGTCCAGCAGTAATGTACAACAACTGTAATGCTAGTACAACTAAAGAAAGGTAAATAGACACTACTGAGTCATCCTCCGGGAATCCCACCTTAAGGGTGGGTACATATGGCCTCCTCAGAACCCCAGTTCCGTCAGTCCGCTCTGAGTATGTCTTTCCAACTGGTCCACCGCCAGGTACTATCCATCTCTACAACCCTCTGCCTCAATCAGTGTTGTCCGTCGTCTGCAACCAACACAACAATGTGCGGGAATTGACCGTATAGGGGTGAGTATAATGATACTCAGTAGGGGACCCCGAGACCCCTTATGGTCTCCCAAAATACACAAAGGATAAACCACAGTATAAATATACAATCAAAAAGTTTCAACCAACCCTACTTAGGTATATGCCCATACATATACCAAAGTTACCAGTCACAACTCGGTTCCAACTCTCGAGCCCAATCACAACCCATTCCACACATGAAGTAATGACAATCGCATCGATGGTAATAATGGAAAGACAAGACTTAGCTCACACAGGTATACATCTTTAGTATAGTGATAGAGATGATCAGATGTAGTGACTGATTCATCTAAGCTGTTAGACCCACACAGGTTACAGGACCAGCTATGCTGTCGGACACACCTAGGATACAGGACCATCTACTCTATCAGACCCACACATGATACAGGAACAGAATTCAGAACTGTAGGACCCATGGAGGATCACGGTATAGTAGTCATCACTGTCAAATCCATGTAGGATTCTAGTTCAGTACTCGTCGATGTCGAACCCACATAGGATTCCAGTTCAGTAATCTTCATTTTCAAACCCACGTAGGATTCCGGTTCATTAATCATCGCAGTCCAACCCACGTATGATTCTGGTTCAGTAATCGCCACAGCCAACTATAGGGTTCCAGCACACAGCACTCTTGATTCTAGGAGGGTCCGCTCCAGGAGCCAAGTGTCGATAAATCAACTACCATGAATTCCTAAGTTGATGTATCATGTAGTTCCGCCTCATCACATGGAACCCAATGCGACAGATGGGGCGTCAATCAGACGCCCGGTTTAAGAGTAATTAGCATTTCTGTTCCAGGGGCCTGGTTGGATTTACGCTCGTTCCAAACCCATACGTTTTCCAAAGATGTAAAAAAACAAACTTAGAGTATCGAAAAAGGGCCGCCTAATCGTGAGGGTCCTAGTGCCTCAGACGGGGCGTCGATCAGACGCGATCCACGAGATATTCATGTTTAAGTGAAGAAGGTTCTGGCCTGTCAAGCCCAGTGGGCTGGCGGGTCGGCCCGGTCCAGTGGAGCACAACCCACCCGCAGACCCAGCCCTGTGGGTCAGACCCAGATGGGGGGTCGGCCTGACCCGGTGGGGCGCATCCCACTCGTGGCCCATGCCAGTTCTGTCCAGTGCGAGCAGCCTGCAATGCGTGCCGTTGTTCCCCCCCATGTGGTGCCAAGCAGTGCTGCAGTCTTCCATCCCGGCCTGCAGGCGACCGACCAGTTCACTTAGTAGTGCTGCAGTCTTTTAGCCCGACCGTCATGCGGTCGGCCGGTTCCTCCAGCCAGATGGCCCGTGGTTGCATGACGCGGTCTCCCACCAGGCGGTGCCTACGGGCGCCGCGGTCTTCCAGTGGGCCGACTGAATTGGCCGGCTAGCCGTCCCGCAAACCTGCTCCACGGTGGCCAGTTTAGCTGGATGCCTCCGTACCTTCACTGGGGCGCAACAGCGCCGCGGTCCTACTGCTCTCTATGTGGAATGACAGGGTCGCTCCTCCTCCATCGTTGTGGTTCTTCTCCGGCGTCGTGCAACGGCACCGCGCCCTTTCAGCTCCGCCTCCAATGTCAACCAAACGATATTCAACGGAGGGTCTTCGGGCTGTGTTTGTTGGGCCCGCGCCCTCCGCGTTAGGGGATATCAATTTTCCACTGTCAAACCAAAGTAATCATCGGAGATTCGATGTCATTGGCGACGTTCTTTGCGGGCACCGTCTTCCCTTGATTTCCCTGATTGGAAAGGAATGAGACGTGTCCTCATTCTTAGGTGGAGACGGCATTCTTCTTTGGAAGAATTCTTCCCTATTTCTGCAAGGCTCCACCAATACTCCCAAGCACTCCAACTATTATGGCAACACCAAATAAAATAATAGCTTCACTTATTTAAAATTGGAATAATGTTTTCAAAACTCCAACACTCAAATTAATTAATTAATTGTGGAGCTCAATTAATTAATTAATGGTGTTGGAAAATTAATGAGAGAAAGTGGGATGTGGAGAGTTTTCCAAATTAAAAATGGAGGTGGAAAGTGGAGGGTTTAACCCACATCAATGGGGGGTTTCAAGAGTTTAAAGGGGGAGTTGAGGGGTTTGTGTTTGTGTGGGCGCCACCACACAATATCCTCCCATGGGAGGTTATGTGGGGGGTGGGCCCCATATCCAACTTCTCTTTGGTGGATTTAAAAACCACCCACATAAAAATATGTGAATCATATTTTTATTTTTATTTTTAAATTAGAAAACCGCCAAAAATAACTTCCAACCTATATAAAATGCAACTATGGTAAAGGTCTCTTTAAGGGAATACCTGTGCTGCGAGTTTATTGGTTTCCTCTTATTTCAATTCCGAGCACCGGTTCAAAAGATATAAAATCCTGCTCATACTTCTACTGAACGTACCTGAACAAAACAGTAGAAAATTATTCCGGGCATACTGGGCCTCAGAATAAGGTGTCATCAGAAACCGCAGACTCGTAAAATTATCATGTACTCATGAAAAAAAATTACACAGGATTTCCAGTTCTTTACATTCTCCCCACCTTTGGTATTTACGTCCCCATAAGATACAACACACAGTAAGGGAAAAAATGGGGGTACTTAGCATGCATCTGAGCCTCCCTCTACCATGTACTCTCCTAGAGGTTCTCTTGCTGCCATAAAATGCGTACAGGAGGAATCAACCATCCTCGTATGACCCACTCCTATTGATCCTCGATCTCCACTGGGCCCTCCGTCAATGTCACCCCGTCATCGATGTCCAACTCCCCATGGTCGATGATGTGGGATGTGTCGTGCACATATCTCCTCAGCTGAGATACGTAGAAGACGTCGTGTACCTGATGCAACTGAGGTGGAAGGGCCAAGCAGTAAGCCACCTCGTCTACTCTGCCGAGGACATGGAATGGTCCAATGAATCGTGAAGATAACTTTCCACCTCAGACAAATCTTCGTAGACCTCGTCGTGGTGAGACCCTTAAGAAGATGTGGTCGCAATCCTCGAACTCCAGTGGTCTCCGTCTCTATCAACGTATGAATTTTGTCTTCTCTATGTAGTATTCATCCACACCTGGATGATATGAAGCTTCTCTGTCATATCCTGTACCATCTCTGGTCCTAAAAGTGCTAACTCCTTTGGGTTAGTCCAGCACAGAGATGATCTGCAAGGTCGGACGTACAGTTCCTCGTAAGGTTCCGTCCCGATGGTGGAGTGGTATCTGTTGTTGTATGAAAACTTTACCAAGGGTAAGTGATCCTCCTAGCTGCGACCAAAGTCAAGAACACATGCACAAAGAATGTCCTTGAGAGTATGAATTGTCTTCTAAGTCTGTCCATCTGTTTGAGGATGGAAGGCGGTGCTCAAGCGAAGCTACATCCTAAAAGCCTCCTACAACCCCTTTCATAATTGGGATGTGAAACGAGCATCCCAACCGGAGACGATCGTCGATGGTAAACCATGATGCCATATGATCTCCCGTACATAGAGACGTCCCATGCTCTCTACGGATCCCTTCTCTCTGATCGGTATGAAGTGGGACAACTTGGTGAGTCGGTCTACAATCACCCTGATAGAGTCGCGTCCTCTGTATGTACGTGGAAGTCCCCTCACAAAATCCATGGATATCCCATCACATTTCCACTCTGGGACCTCTAAGGGATGAACCAATCCTGCTTGAACCTAGTGCTCTTCCTTCACTTGCTGACAAGTGAGGCATCGTGAGACAAACTCTACTTCCGCCTTCTTCATACCCAGCCACCAGTGCTATCATCTGAGGTCCTGATACATCTTCGCCATTTATGGATGTACCGGTAGATGGGAAGTGTGAAAATCTCTCTACACCTCCTCTTGTAGTGCTACTGGTACCATGGTATGTCCTTCGAAGTGGATGACGTGCTCCCCACCTTCAGAAAACCCATCAGGTGCATGTCCTGAGGATATCTGAGGATGTCGCATCTCACAGTCAACGTCCCTAAGCTATGCCTCTCTGAATCGCTAAATAAGTTGAGGAGTGACTATGAAAGACAACAGAAAGGCTACTCCATCTCAATCCACAAAGGACATCTGCATCGCAGCCAACTTCTCTTTTGCCTCTCCTAGCAGCTAAATTTCCGATATTCTACTGAGATCATCTGCTAAAATGTTCCCCTTCACATGAGTATAGTTTATCTATAAGTCATAGTCCAGGAGGAACTCGAGCCATCACTGATGTCTCAGGTTCAGGTACTTCTGCGAGAAAATGAACCTGAGACTCTGGTGGTTAGAATATACTGTAAAATGCTCATCCATCAGATAGTTCCACCACATATTCAAGGCGAAGACCAATGCTGCTAACTCCAGGTCATGGGTTGTGTAGTTCTGCTCATGTTGTCTCAACTTCAATGAATCATACGCAATCACTACTTGCTCCTGATTCAGGACACACCTGATTCTGGTCCTTGATGCGTCGCATTAAACTACGTACCCCACACCCTTTGGTGGTAGCCTCAAGATGGGTGCACTGGTCAACCTTTGTCTCACCTCTTGAAATCTTTTCTAGAATCTATCTGACCACACGAAGGGTTTCCCCTTCTTCGTCAATGCTGAAAGTGGAACTGAAACTATGGAGAAGTCTGGGACAAATCTCCGATAGTACCCAGCCAGTCCCAGGAAACTCTACACCTTTGTCACATTCCAGGGTGTCTCTCGTGCATGTACTGCCTGAATCTTTACTGAAACCACTAAAACTCCGGCCTCCGAGATGACGTTTCCCAAGAAGTGAACCTCACGAATCCAGAACTGGAACTTTGAGAGCATACCATAAAGCGGGTGCTCTCGAAGTGTGTCCAGTACTAACTTCAAATGGTAGGCATGCTCCTCCTCAGTAGTCAAGTAAATTAGTATGTCGTCGATGAATATTACGACAAAACAATCGAGGTAAGGCTAGAAGATCCTATTCATGAGACTCATGAACACTAATACAGTGTTGGTTACACTAAAGGGCATAACCAAGAATTCATAGTGGCCATACCAACACCTAAAGGCCGTCTTCTCCACATCCTTGTCTGGAACTCCGTGCTGGGGATAGCCTGACCTGAGGTCTATATTCAAGAACCATCGTTCTCCCTTGAGCTGATCAAAGAGTTCATCAATCCTCGAGAGTGGGTACTTGTTATTCACGGTCACCTGATTCAGGCGACGATAGTCGACACACTATCGCAAGCTCCCATCCACCTTCGTGGTGATCAAAATAGGAGATTCCAAGGGTGAAACCCCGGGTCGGATAAATCCCTTTCCCTATAAGTCCTCCATCTGTACCCGCAACTCATGAAGCTCGGTGGGAGGCATCCGATATGCTGGAGTAGATATTGGTGCTCTCCCAGGGAACATGTAAATGTAGAAGTATACCTCTCTATGATGAGGAAGACCTGGAACATCGTCAGGGAAAAAATCCATGTACTGATCCACCACAACAGAAAAAATCGGACTCTGCACATCAACCGTTCCACGGATGAGACTAGCCAAATGATGTGTGATCGGTTTCCCATTTATCTACGTAAGTCCATCCTACACTGCATGGGTTCCCTTATCGCTGGTGAAGGTGAACCTAGTCCCATCTATGCAGATACACTGCACTTTAAACCTAAAACAATCAATCTGAGCATGAACTATAGATAACTAGTCCATATCCAAGATGACGTCGTAAGTCCTCGATGTTGCTACAAGAAGATCCAAGCCAAAGCTCTTGCCTCTTAAAGTAATCTCACACTACCAACACCAGTGCGTAATAGTCGAGTCTGCTCCCATAGGAGTCTCTAGACATATGGATCATGCAAACGACTCCGTCAGAATATGCGAGATCCGAACAAGGGTAGCATCAATTAAATAATGACTCGCACCTGTGTCTATGAGTACTGCAACAAGGGTGGAGTAGACACAGATATTAACTCAAATCATGTCAGGTGCACCGAGGTCATAGGTCTCGACTACCTGGAGCTGAGACCGCCTATGTCTGCTAGCTCTCTATGGTAAGGGTGGACCTCCAGGTAGTGGTGGTGGTAGAGCCTCGAAATGTCCTCCACCACCCGCTGCTCAGCCAGCTCCTCTGTCACATCTGCCTACTCCCGGCGGACCACCACGGTTGAACCTCTGCCTCTACCTGGGAGGTCCCTCTATTGTATACTGCTCATCTTCATGGAGAGTTGGTAGTCATGAGCCATGTGACCCTGCCCGCCGCATGCATAGAACTACCTTCTCCTCGTATAGATGGCTCTGTCTCGTGTGCCTCACACAACCGAAACTGTATCCTGGGGTCGCCCACCTGATGGCCTAGTCCGATTGGACCTCTGCATCATCTATCTTTAGCCGGCTGCAGAAGAATCCTCTACATGTCTCTCTATGGTGGGTCTCACCGCTGGTGACTGCTCAGCGAGGAAACTCTCCACTAGAAGTGATCGCTCCAGTACCCCTACCTGCGTCGGAATGCTGAGGGGAATCGTCGAAGCCCTGATCACATGCTTGAGTCCATGCTCGAAGGTCCGAGCCTTGAAGAATGGGTCCCACAACATGTTTGTAGAGTAGCGTGAGAGGTCGGTGAACCTCGCTGAGTACTGAGCTACTGTCATGTTTCCCTACTGCAGATGTAGTAATTCCTGAATCTACACTGCATGAATGGTGGCTGGGACAAACTCCAAGCAGAATAGACTCTCGAATTATGTTTAGAGTAATGATGCCTAATCATGCACCTCGAGCATCCATCTCTACCATATTCCTACTACTACATGCTGGAGACATGCGACAAGGATCACCATGTGGTCGGCAGGTGTCCCTACCAATCTGAAAACTCTCACGACAGCCTCCAGCCAATCCTCAACTGCATGTGGGTCCGTCTCTCCGCAGAACATGGGAGGCCTCTGTCACTAAAATTTGTGCAACACACTTAGGCGGCATGCACTCTCTTCTGTTGGAGCTGGTGGTATTGGGGGCCCAGCAGGTAGTGGTACCGCCGATACCTCCGCTGTGATGGGGCCCTGCACTGAGTCCTCGTCACTCGGCGGGATACCATCTCATATGAAATTCGGAACCCAAGTTGGATGCCTTCGTGGGGACATCCTGAAAAGAAACAGGTGCTCCGTGGTTAGAAAAGTATACCTGGTGAGCTGACAATAAGTAATAATGAGGAAAACATTTGCAAAGGAAACAGACACGCAATCAGTGTTTTCGTGCAGTTAGTTGGAAATCAGAAGTCAGAGCCCTAGTGTATGGATATGTCAGCCACCGTACCAACACCAGATTCCCTAAACAGATAACCACACCCAATACACTTAACACTATTTTTGTTAAAATAATCAGAGTCTATGCTCTATATTAGAACCAACTCATCTGACACCAATTTTTCACGCCCGACCTAGGGGCCCGAGCGGTGACTACCCCAAGCCATCCTTCCATAGGCCAGGGGATAGAAACTAGCACCAATTGCATAATCCCGATAAAAAGGGAAGACATTACTTCTTAACAAATAACACTCACACAGCCTGGAAACAAGAAGAAAAGTACACAACTGAAATTAAAAACTATGTAAAACTATATACAAAAGTAAGTGCTGAAAGGAAAGGGGCTGGAAATACAAGCCCAACAGAAAAGTACAACAACTATAAAGCTAGTAGAACTGCAGAAAAGTAAACAACAACAACTGAGTCGTCCTCATAGAATCCCACCTGAAGGGTGGGTACAAATGGCCTCCTCAGCACCCAAATTCCATCTGTTTGCTCCGAGTATGCCTCGCCAAGTGGTCCACCTCCAGGTATCATACACCTCTATAACCCTCTACCTCGATTAATACAGTCCTTCATCTGCAACCAACACAATGATGTGTGGGTATAACCCATGCATGGTTGAGTATAACGATACCCAATAGGGGACCCTGAGACCCCTGAAGGTCTTCCAGAATCAAAAAAGGATAAACCACATTAGAAAGATACAATCACGAAGTATGAACCAACCATATTTAGGTATATAAACATACATATAACTAAGTTACCAGTCATATCCTGACTCAAACTCCCAAGCCCAATCATAACCGAGTCCACACAGGAAGTAAAGTCAATCACATCGATGATAATGATTGAAAGACAAGAATCAGCTCGCACATGTATACATCTTTCATATAGTGATAGAGATGATCATATGTAGTCACTGATTCATCTAAGCTGTTGAAACCACACAGGATACAGGACCGACTAATCTCTCAGATTCACACATGATACAGGACCAGCTAATCTGTCAGACCCACAAAGGATACAGGAACAGAAGTCAGAACTGTCAGACTCACGGAGGATCCCGGTACAGTAGTCATCGCTTTCGAACCAACGGAGGATTCTGGTTCAGCAGTCATCGGAGTCGAGCCCATGTAGGATTCCGGTTCAGTAATCGCCGCAGCCAGCTCTTGGGTTCCCGCACACAACACGCTCGATTCCAGGAGGGTCTACTCCTCGAGCCAAGTGACAATACATCAACTACCACAAAGTCCTGAGTTGATGTATCCTATAGTTTCGTATCATCATAAGGAACCCAACGCGACAGACGACACGTCAATCAGACGCCCGGTCTAAGAGTTATTAGCATTTCCATTCCAGGGGCCCGGTTGGATTTACACTCATTCCAAACCCGGCCATTTTCTAAAGTTTTCAAAAATTCACTAAGAGTATCGCAAAAGGACTTCCTGGTCACGAGGGTCCCAGTTCCGTAGATGGCGCGTCGATCAAACGTGCTGTCTAGGAGATATTCGCATTTAAGTGAAGACGGGTATGGCCCGTCAAGCCCAGTGGTCTGGCGGGCCGACCCAACCCAGTTCGGCGGGTCTTACCTGGCTGGGTGTTGGCCCGTCTCAATGGAGTGCGGCCCACCCGCGGACCTGGACCTACGGGTCCGACCCGGTTAGGGGGTAGGCCCGGCCCGGAGGGAACGGCCCACCCACGGACCCAACCCCCACTGCGGGCCGGTTCAGTTCGCCCTGCAGTGCCAAGTGGCGCTTCCCCTCCTCTGCCCGACTGTCTGTAGTCAGGCGGTTCTATCCGGCATCAAAGACCTGCATAACGGGCCGCGGTTCTCCCCCCGTGGCACCAAACAGCGCTGTGGTCTTCCATCCTGGCCGGCAGGTGGCCGACCGGTTCACCCAGCTGAGAGACCCGCACGGTGGACTGCAGTCTTCTCCGAGCGGCGCCTATGGGCGCCGCGGTCTTCCAGCGGGCCAGCAGGATTGGCCGACCGATCATCCAAAGGACCGGATCCACGATGGCCAGTTTATCCGGCCACCTCCGCACCTCCATCGCGGCGTGACAGTGCCGCGATCCTGCTGCTCTCTACATGGCTCGACGGCGCTGTGCCACCTCCGACGTCGCAGTTTCTCTCGAATGTGGTGCGACTGCACTGCGCCCTTTCGGCTCCGCCTCTGATGTCAACCAAAAAAAATTCAACGGAGGGTCGTCGAGCCATGTTTTTTTGGCCTGTGCCCTCTGTATTAGGTGATATCAATTTTCCACCGTCAAACCAAAGTAAACATCCAAGAATTAATGATATAATTTTATTCATTTAAAATTAAACAAATCCCCCTACCTCGATTCAAGAATGTTGGCCAAGTCATGGAAGATGGTTTCATGGAAGACAGATGTCATTCTGTCAACGTCGGAGGGAGAGTCATTGTCATGGGCGATGTTCTTCATGGGCAGCGTCTTCCCTTTCTTGCCCCGATTGGAAAAGAAGGTGATGTGTTGTCGTTCTTCGGTGGAGAAAGTGTTCTTCATTGGAAGAAATCTCTCCCTATTTTCCAAGGCTCCACCAATACTCCCAATCTCTGCAACAATTATGCAAACCCCAAATAAAAGAATAGATTCACTTATTTAAATTTGGCATAATGTTTTTTAAATTCAAACACTCAAGTTAATTTATTAATTATGGAGCTCAATTAATTAATTAATTAATGGTGTTGGAAAATGAATGAGAGAAAGTGGGAGGTGGAGAGTTTTCAAAATTAAAAAGGGAGGTGGAAAGAGTACGTTTTAACCCACATCAATGGGGGGTTTCATGAGTTTCAAGGGGGAGTTGGGGAGTTTGTGTTTGTGTGGGCCGCACCACACAATATCCTCCCATGGGAGGTTATGTGGGGGGTGGGCCCTACTTCCATCTTCACATTGGTGTTTTTAACCACCACCCACATAAAAATATGTGATTCAGTTTTTTATTTATTTAAATTAGAAAACCCCCCAAAAATAACTTCCAACCTGTATAAAACACAACTGCTGTAAAGGTATCCTTAATCTAATACCGGTGCTGCGAGTTTATCGGTGTTCTCAGATTTCAATTCTGAGCACCAGTTCAAAAGATATAAAATATCGTTCGTATGTCTACTGAATGTACTTGAACAAAACATTAGAAAATTAATCCAGGAACACTGGGCATCAGAATCAGGTGCCTTCTGAAACTGCGGACTCGTAAAATTACCGTGTATTTAAGAAAATTAAATATCCACAGGATTTCTGGGTCATTACAATCAAACTCTTGTGATCAGTATAAATCTCACATTTTTTTCAACATATAGATAGTGTGTCCTTATCATCAGAGTGATTATTACAACTACTAACTCAAGATCATGAGTGAGATAGTTTTTCTCAAGAAAATTTTGGGGCCGTGATGCAAAGGCAATAACTCAATAATTCTGCATAAGGATACAACCATGTCCATTCTTTTAAGAAACACTATAAATAACAAACCCATCATTCCTTGATGATAGAGTCATGACAAGAGCATTATCCAATCTTCTCTTCATTTCTTCAAAACATTCTTCGCACTCTTTTGTCCAAAAAAATAACCCCTTTATGAGTGAGCTTGGATAATGGGTTAGCCAATTGGAAAAAATACTGGATGAAACACCGATAATAACCTACTAATCCAATAAAATCACATAGCTATGTTTTACTCGTCGGTGCATGCCATTATTGGATTTCCTTGGTCTTTGAAGGATCAATATAGATTCCATCCTTAGAGACAATATGGCCAAGAAAAGAGATCTCTTAAATCCAGAATTCTATCCTGCTAAACATCCCATATAATTAATTTATTCTATGATTCTTCAAAATAATGCACAAGTGATTTTCATGATCATTGTAGATTTTGTAGTATACCAATATATCATCAATAAATACCACTAAAAATTTAACAAGATATTCCTTGATAAATATATTCATTATATCCATGAAGATAAAGGGTTAATTATTCAATCCCAAAGGAATTACTGTAATCTCTTAATGCTTGTACATAGTTCGAAATGCTATTTTTGGAATGTCTTCCTTCTTCACACACAAATTATGATATCTAGATCGAAGGAAAATCATTGAAAAATATTGTTCCCCATGAATTTGGTAGAATAAATCATAAATGCAAGGTAGGGGATACATGTTATTTATTGTTATATAATTTATCTCCTTGCAGTCAACACACATCATCATTGATCCATCTTTATTCTTAACAAAAAGGATAGGGGCTCCCCATGGAGAAACACTGGGGAGAGAAAATCACTTATTAAATAATTCCTCTAGTTGTTTCTTTAGTTACACTAATTACACAATGGCCATTCTGTAAGGGGTCTTTGATATGGGCCAAGAACAAGGAATTAAATCAATAGAAAACTCAATTTCTCATTCTGGAAGATGTCCAGGTAAATCCTCTAGAAACACATCAACATATTCTTTCACAATAGGTACATCCTCTATTTGAGCATTCTTTTCCTCACCAGTAATTATTTCATTGTCATCTTACTCCATAATTGAATTTAGAAGAGCTGTTTGGGGTGGATCTAGATAAGAATTAGTTGGTGACATTTCTGCTCTAAATATAAGGTACTCATTATCGTCATCGTGAATAGTAACCTTCTTCTTCTTACAATAAATTTATGCATCATGGTCAGAAATCTAATCCATGCCATGGATTATATCAAATTCAATCATAAGAATAATTATTATATCTGAAAATAAATATTGTTAATATGCTTTAGTGGGGATTGATTCCCAAAACATTGTTGCAATGAAACTTCCCTTAAGAGTTTTCAATGACAACTCCCTTGTTAAATCAAATTGGAAAAATATAATTTTCTTATAAAACTTTGAAAATATGAAACAATGCGATGATCCAGAATCAAATAATGCATTTACTGATATTGAGGAAACTATTATATTACCTTCCACAATGTCTTTCGGAGCTTCAAACTCAGTAATAATGATCACATAGGCTTGGCCTTGATCCCTTGGCCTTTTCTAAGGTATGTTTCCCTGACACTTAGGACATTAATTTGCATAATGTTCCATATCCCTGCAATTGTAGCATTGAACATTGGTAACTTCTATAATCCCCTTACAATCACTAGAAAGATGGCCATTATGTCCACATATTTAGCATACTCATTTTTCATTTTAGGCAGACACCTGGGTGGTTCCTTACACATTTTTAATAGGGTGAAATTCAATACTTCCCTTCTTCCTGGTTTCTTTATTTCCATTCCCATAGTGCGCAATAGAACTCTTCTTCTATTTCTTTTCTTTAAATTCATAAGACATAGTGAATTCATTTTATGTCTTGATAGCACAGGAGACAATATCTTCATATGATGAGAAGGATTGTGAGACTAATGCTAAATGAAGAAATTGCTTTAACCCATCAATAAATGGATCAATCTTACTCCTTGGTTTACATATGCTATTTTTTGCATGAATTGAAAACCTAGTAAGGTTAGCCTCATACTTTGAGACATTCTCATCCTATATTTTCCTCAGACTCAAAAATTTTCTTTCCATATTTTCTCTATGGTCACAGGGAAAGTATTTTTATATGAAAATATCTTTAAACTCCCTCAATTAAATGTTCGATACATCTTCATCTTCCTTTGTTCTTTGGATTAATTACCACCCTTGATTTTCATCTCCCGTGAGGTGATAAAATACCATGACAATTGTTTCCCTTTTCGCTACTCCCCGAAGCATGAAATATTTTTTCTAATGGAATTTATCCATTTCTCAGCAACTAATGGATTTTTATACCCATTGAATGTTGGTGGTTGTTTCCTCATGAGTGATCTAACATTGAACCTCTGCGTTGTGGATCAGGGTTTTCCATATGGGAAAGTTTATTATTCACAACCTCTGTGAGTAGTCCTAGTATGTTGATAATCTGATCAGAACTAGTTGTATTACTAGCTCCGCAATAATTATATTGATCAGAAAAGAAATACCAACATGGATTACATGTGTTGATATAGTTTCCATTCCTTCCACTAGGTGCCATTTCTAAACAATGGAATATAGTAGATTACTTTATGATCCATAATACATAATTCCAAACTTGTTAAACACTTAACAAAAATTGAACAGTTTATGGATGTAATCCATAATCATAAAAAAAATATTTGAAGAAGTATATACTCAAAAATCAATCGTAATGGTTTTTAATGAAAATGAGAATTAACATAAGCATATCCCCTGGGAGTGTCATAACCAAGAGTGCAGAAATTCTCTTTATTGTGCACAAGTTCCCATTCGAGTCTAGATCAAAGCAGTGTTTTCAGGATTTACCCCCAGGTACATCTATGCCAAAGCCACCTCTACCTGCTTGTATCTAGAAGGAGATGTATTTCTTAGAAAACTCAAAAAATCACTACAGTACAAAATTCTAGGAAGTTCTTCTATACAAATCCACAAAGTCTATCTTAGGGTAATGTTCTCTAATAGGAGTTTTTCTAAATCTAGTTTCCATGGTTTGTAATAAACTTCCTCTGATACCAACTATAATGCCCTCACCACAATTACCTAGAGTCGGTTCTTTATTAAATAACATTTGATTGATACAAGGAATCATGTCCCAAATGACCGATAAATTTAGTATTATTGGAAATTAGATACATACATAAGTTCCACTTACAACTTGAAAAGAAATACAACACTAATTTATTCCATTAGAAACATCCAGGCCCCTAGATTATTCCTACAACTCACTCATAACTAACTTCTTCATATCCTGGGAAAATGAAACATAAGAAATGGATGAGAATAAATGCTCATTAAGGGTATAAGATACAATGGATGATTACATAAACATTAGACATGATGAATAATTCAAAACACATGCCTTTACAAATAATTAAAATGAACACTTTATGGTAGGAATATGAGTTGAGTAAATAATTACATAATAAAACACAGACATGGGTATTTCACTAGTCAAATAACCACATGAACCATCATTAATATTTTTATAATGAGGGAATGTATAATGTCGGACATTCATGAAATATTTTTCCAAGGCCTTGGCCAAGATGTCTAAAAATGATTATGGCCTCGACCAAAAAAATATATCAAAATGGGAAAGGCATCAGCTAATTCCACATATAATCATCTCATGAGACCTACCGAGGCACCAAGTAGTTATATTAGGCTCCACCCATCACATACTAAGCCTAATACATTCCTCATAGGAAAGGGTTGAAACATAACATAAACATTCCTATTAAAACTTGAATATGAAATTTCAGTATATTAACCATAAACCATGAATTGTATAAAAATAACACATCCACAGTCAAACATATCACAAAACATTCAATACAATATGGAAGATTTTTTAGAGAATAAATCAACATCAAACAAGTTTAAAATCCATCAAATGATGTTTACATAGATAAAATGAAAAGCAATTGAAAAAAATACCTCTATATTTTGGAACCATTTAAGAGTCCCATAATTATAAAATAGAATATTTGTTTTTAAAACATTCATATAATCTTGTATGGGAAGCTTTTATGTTGTTATAACAGCGGGAAATAGCCGCACCATCTGTATAAGATAAAAAAAACATTCTGACATTAATTTTTTCAGAATGGTCTTAAAGTACCTTGTTTGGAAAACAACAGAAAGATTACTTTCAAAAAATATAAGGTCAAATAAGGGTATAAATGACCTTAACCCATAGTTATGTAAATAGTAAAGATGTCTTGAAATAAAACATGCATGTCGATGCTAAAGAGGGCCCAGTCGATTCTTACGTTAAAACAACCTCGGATAATAAAGAGATCGTGAAATTAACCTTTACCTTGTACATTTCCTTAGTCGATGGTATGTTAACCTACTTTATAATTTTAAATTTTTTTTATTAAATTATTCAATAACTATATACATAAATATAATATCATATATGATCCTATAATATTGTTTGTTAATAATATTTCAGTACTATCATCATTTCGAGTGTTAACTGATTTGTTTTCCTTTATAGTCTTCGTTACGTAAGCCATGTTTATTATGGATAGGATGTATTTGATTCATATAAATAATGATATTATGTACATAAACATTATTTTTAAACATAAAATGAAAAATTATTCTTGAATGATTATGAGGGGAATAAATATCATCACGTTCGTGGAGACAGTAATCTGTACATACACTGGGGTGACAATATCATTATATTGATGGTTAAATAGTATGTAATTGGATGGTATATCATATATAATGAATCATTAAAATTTAATATTTATTATTTACATAATTTATACTCATTATTATACCCATAAAAATAATTAATTGATTGAAAAACAAACTACACCACAACATGGAGATGGTAAGCCATACGTACGCATGTATGGTGACTTCATCATTCATATGATGTATATAATAATGAATATGGTTGTAAAATTTATATAATAAAATCACAGTATATAAGAGACACTAGAGTTGTTATATTAGAATGGAAACAACATAGAAAGAGGAAGTGGAATAAAAAATGATCTTGAAAGAGGTGATTAAATATTTACCTCTTCATCGGGTTTTCCTTTTGATTTGATTAATTAGATCCTTAGGTTGGATATATATAAAAAGGAATTTAGGATGAAGCGATGAATGTTGGGAGGATATTTGGGAAGTTTTTGGGAGAGAAAAATGGCTTTGGAGGTCTGAAATTAAGAGAAGTGGATGTTCCCTTTTATAAGTGATGTGAGGGTCACTTTAGGAAAAACTTGAAATATTATTTTATAATAAAATCATTTTCGGTTTCTAATGGATCAAAAATGAATTATTTAGAGTTTAAGGTGGGTATGGGTCAAAAATATCTCATCCAATAAGTTTTATATTGGTTTAGGTAACCATATTAACCTTATATTTTATATTTATCTCGTATTCAAATATTTTGACATTTACCATGTCTCTTTAAATTTTTATATTACATGGTTAATTAAGTTACTATAAACTGCAAAGCGAACCCCAAGTGGTTCATTAGTAAAATATATAACCTTATCTATGTACTTTTTTTGAACCATTGATTTTTGGGAATGTTATATAAATTAATAATATAGTATTTTTTTAAAAAACTCAATTTGGTCAATTTTGACACTATTTAGTATTTGAATTTTTTGAAATCCATTAAAACATTACAACATAGAATAAAATATATTTAACCCACCCTAACATGTAATATTAACCTAGAAAATTAGTGTAATTCATCCAAAGTCCCAATTATAAATTAATTGGATATTTATAATTGTAATTATTTTATTATTTCATTAATAAGGTAATTACTTCATCATCATTGTGTCATAAATAAATTAATTTATATAATGTCTAAAAAATATAAAAAAATACCATTCTATAGGAAATAATTTTATATTTCTAAATAATATTTATAGTTGAATTTATATTTTGTGTGACGCTATATTAAAAATGGTTTTGTTTTTAAACATTGAACATTACTCTTTTAACTCTTCTTTAAATAAAATAACAATAAATGTTCTAATCTAATCCATTTTGACCAAATAGAATCATATTTTATTCATAAGGTTGTTTCGTCAAATTATACTTATCCAATATAATAATGACATTTGTTATGGTAATTATGATATCATTTTTACCCTTAATTACCACATTTACTTTTAACGTCGGTAAATAAAAGTCCAAAGTTACGATTCACCAAAAATTATTTTCATCTAATTGAACAACATTTTACGTATTGATATTAACTGTGTCTATTGGATTTTTAAAATTAAACTCACAAAAGCGGTAAAATTATGTTTTATGAAAATTTGTGAATGCTCGTATGAGGAGGGTAAAAGAGGGAAAAAGTTCAATAAATTTTTATATATCTAAACTTATTATAAAAAGACTCCAATGAATTACATTGATCATATATAATAATTATGTATCTATTTTTACCTAATATAAATTTAAATAAAATAAATAATTATTTAAATGAAAATTCGGTTTTAACCAATAATGTAGTGTTTTTCACTATTCATAAATAATTGAATGTTTTCAGAAAAATACAAAAAATTCACCCTAAGTTAATTTTTATATTCCAAGATAAAAAAAGAAGTCCAATTTGAAAAATAAAATTTATAAATTACAAAAGGTGTGTATTACTATATTTAATAGCTTGTTTGATTGGTTGAGGTGTGTTCAAATCTCAAAGATGCGTACAACGCAAGCTATTAAATTTTTCAAAGGGAAACGTACCATGGAATCTTTGGGTGTTAAAATCATCCTCAGAAGTAAAGATGAAGAGATAATGTCTCTATATACTAGAAAATGATATAATACTTTTGGTAACCCCTATATCAAAATGTTAAGAAGCTAAAACTAAGGTAGCTAGAATCCTACCAATAACTATAGAGTGTTCGGGTTCCTACTCCAGTTGAGTGTGCTCCATTTATAATGTCTCGCCAATAGTGTGGCTCTCCGACCCTTCATGACTTCCTTGAACTGATCCACCCAAATATCACTGAAATCCTGTCGTCTGGCTACCACACCCACGACCACCTCCTTGGCCTGAATGACCTAATGAACTCATGTTCCTTGACTAAAGATAAATTTGTGGTATTTCTCTTAAATGTGGAGTCATAATAGAGCCCAACTGAATAGTTGTTGGTTGAAAAAGGAAATAATGATAAAGAAGACCCATCTAGCCACTATCGTGGGTGTGGTGCTTCCTGCTATCAAAAAAGGAGTACCAACACTGGATGTTGAACATCCCTAGCATGGAGCTCCCCACCCCACCATATTGTTCATAGTAATCAGTTCTAAGTTTAATATAGAAGTCAAAAAATTCATCCAAAAAAACATTCACATATTATTAGATGTTATACCTGATACCATCCTCAAATTTCCAAGGCAATGATAACTCACATCTCAAAATAAGTGTGATAAAATGAATCTCTATAAAATGAGATGAATAATTCTTCACTAAATGGAGTTCTGCTTTAAATAGTAAGGAAAAGTATAAAATAAAACCCCTCTGAAACTATTTCATCAATGAAAGATTATACACAATATATAGTTAACAGTAGAAATAACAGAAGTAGTAATACCATATAATTGATGTAAATAGCAGAATACATATAGTTATAAACAGCTGGAGCATATAAATAACTGATTCATGTCACATATGTCTTAAAAAAAACCAAAATAGACAAAATACTATAAATACAATTCTGATTCCCACGTGCAGAAATAAAAAAGTAAACACCATCAGCATCATATGCTTCTGCTTGGTCCCATTCTCCCCATCTCCGATAGTAATCATGTACATGATGGAGAATTGAGCTCTACATTATCTATACCCGCAACCATATAATATTTTTCGGTCCATAACATGACAAGAACTGCATTTGAGATGAATCTTAGTAGGCAACACCAAAATATTTGTTTCTAACTATCTTGGATTATTTATAGTAGCCAATATTCTAGAATGAATTAATAAACATTGAAGTACCCAAAATTAAACAATCAAACTTTTTTAAATTTCATTCATTCACACTTATTATTTTTTCTGTTGAATCATGTAATCATTGGGATCTATCCATGGCTTTATATCCCTTGTGCAATAGACAAATAGATTTCATATAAGACCATTAGAATAACTATGTAAGATTGAGTCCAAGCTTCTGATTTGTCTTTGTAGACTCATCACAATCATTCAATAATTCATAAACAACCCTCTAGTAATTCTTTCAAGTTCCAGTACCTTTTTCCCACACAACACTAACCATTTAAAAATGAACACCTTGACTAATCTCATATTCAATACCCCTAGGTCAACATGGAATCAATAACATATAAATGATCTTCTGGGAAGCTCTCACAGTCAATACCCATGGGTCAACATATCATCAATAAATTACAAACAACCTCTTGGGATTCCCTCCCAATCAATACCCCTAGGTCCACATTTCATTAAAAAATTATAAATTGCCTACTAGGTAGATCTCATGGTCAATAACCCTAGGTCAAACATCTACACCAAGGCTCTCGTGGTCCTATGAATATAATGTGGAAGTCCATATATTTTTCTATGCCAAAGGATCTCACAGTGTATTGGAAGAAAATTGCACACATAATATCATAACATCCCCTATTTTTTATAACTACTACATTACTAAAAATTCACTAACCACATCACATGCATATCATTTATTTTATAAAACACTATCCTAATAAAAAAGGCATGGAAAACATGGAACCAAAACTTATACATAAAAAACTAAACCTTTTTATATAGTCAAACCAAAGTAGGAATTAAACAAGGTTAAATTCCAAAACAAGCAACACCCCAAATGTTGGAATTTGGCACATTTAGCATATATAATCCAAGGATGAACAAGGAACAACACAAACCACCTACCTCTATGTCACATGATTGTTATACTTGATGGTCATCCCTTGAATCTGTCTACATCAACATAGATCTACAAATAGGAAATAATGTTCAACCTTGAATAACCCATGAGAGAGGAAGAATCTGAAATAAACAATCTAGACTATTTGAGAACTCACCTGTAGAATTCCAAATCACCTGACAGCGACTCAATCAGAGCACAGATGGAGAAATGAGTATTTGATTTTTTTTCATCATTCCCTGACACTTATGCACGAACCACAACAAAAAGAAGGGTTTTTTTAAATAAGAGACATAACCCCCCTCCAATTTATAAAAAAAACTACACAATAGGTTTAATAATTCTACATGCCATATTATTTCCTTAACTGATGGCCACTTCAATAGGCTTTCTAGGTTACATACATGTCCTTGTACTCATCCATTACTAGGACAGTATGCGGTTTTATGTCGTACCTAACTACATGGAGTGTATTTGGAAGTACACGGCTTGAACATAGAAATTACCATTTCCACCTTTTTCCTCTAAACAACCTCAAATAATGATCTATTCCTTAAATGAATATCCATGTTCAAACAAACCATGACTATTGTTGGTTTTGATATTGATTATTTATAATATATGAAACATCTTGATATCATCTTTGCCTTCATTATTTTTTTGAATCATACTAGAATCATTGATTGGTCGTGAGTCATAGGTAGGGGTTTAAACCTTAACCCAATGGTTTAATTTTTTTAGGCATGAAAAATATAAATATAGATCCAAAATTTCATGCACCTACAAAATAAATGATTAATTAAATTAATTTTTTGGACTCCCTTTGTATCAATTTAGTTATTGACCAAAATTGTGGCTACAATTCGGCTGAGTGATTCGTATTATTATAAATTAATATTTTACTAGCATATAGCCTGTTTAGCATATCATGGATTCTAGATGCTTTCTTAATATAGATTCTCTATGTATTTTCTTATTTATTGACATTATTGGCATGTTATTGGTAATTAAAAAATGATAAATGAAAGATGAAATTTAATGATAAATGGTAATTTTCATAATTAACCATTGAGTCTTATGATGTGAAATTGAGATATCCTTATTTCTATGACATGTGATATGATTTATATACTCTAAGAATTATATGGGGTGTGGCCGTAGTTTGATTATTATATGGATAATATTGTTTGGTGGCTCAGAATAAATTTTCATATTATTATAAATTGGGTTATGCCTAGAGACATACTGAAATGATTATACAACATGCTATTCCCAGATATACATGATGAAATGATAATATATCGGGTGTGGCCCATAATCATTCTGAAAATCATATATATCGGACATGGCCCTTACATGTGATGAAATACTTATACACCAAGATCATGCCAAATTAAATTATTAAATTATAATATAGTAGGTTTTGACCCATATTTGGTTGATATATACCATTGTTATAAGGTTACAATTGGCATGGTTGTGTGATGTTTTCACATACATTCTGGCATGACACTGATGAAGGTTATGTCATTCCATTGTTATATTGTTTTTGTTGGCATTGTTGGGAGTCAGGATTAGAGACTGTAGAGACCCAATATTGATGTACATGGACATGACATTAATTTTATATAATTATTAATACATTAAAATAAAGAGATTATAAAATACCTTATTAATTTAGTTCCTTTAGAAACATAGAATACAAAAATATATTCTAGTGAAATATAGTCATTGTTTCCCAGAAAGATCTTCCCTTTTTTATAATCATATCCAAAACCATTTTTTATATCATGAGTAAATGATAAAAGAAGAATGTTTGATCATAATTTCACAGTAAGTGTAAACAAGGTTGATATGTAAACATAAACACAATCACAATGGTAAAGATAATTTGATCAAAACATTAGAATATCATTCCTTACTTTTCATAGGTAAACATGAATCATAAGAAAATAAAATAAAATAATCCACTTGGTCATACAATTCACATATGTTATGAAATTTTGGAAAATAACAACTAGTAACATTTTGATCATGTATAAATAGTAACAGGTTCACCATTAAGTATATGAAATCAATACCATGCATAAACATATAGAAATGGAATCAAAATCCACTCATAATGTTAGGGACATGAGAACACGGACAATGTATTTAATTATGAACATGAAATCTGGTTCACGCATAATATATATACCTCGTGAGTTATCAATACTTACCTTATTCATTGTATAGATATATAGGTCACACTGTACTCATAATAAAATCATTTAAATGTATTCTACAAAAAAACAATGAATACATCATATCAGAATCCATGAAATAAAACGGGTTTCTTAAAAACCATCCACCTTGAAATTATCAATAGAAAATGAATGGATTTCATAAATATATTTCCATTATAAGAAAATCAACCATTTTAATAATATTTTTAATATACATGAAACATATTCTAATCCAATAATTTCACCATAGATGGAAAAATAATTTTGATAAAACAGTTGAAATTAATTATTGGTGAAAATATTCATTCTTTTTCATATATTTTTTCTATTCATAAAAATCTGTATTATGTTTAAATAAATTAATTTCAATGAAAATAACAATTAAAAATTTTAATTTAATATTCATTTAAATATGTTTTTATGAAATCGTAAAATACTATTCATTTTTATAAGTAAAAAATAAAGAATTTTCACAAAATTTTGTTGAAAAAGTCATAGAGTTCTTCATTTAGAAAATGATAGAATATTGTTATCAATCCATGTTGTAAAAAGAAAGAAAAGGTTAAAAATGAGAATAAACAACCATAGGAGAATCAAAATAATTTTATGAAAGATGTTAGGGAAATTATGGAATTGGATGAATAAATAAACCCTAGTAATTTGGTACGTAATAACAATCTTAGATAATAATGAGATGGAAAAATTATACATTAACATCGGTCATTGTATCATTGTATGTATCAAAAACTAATGTATAATATATTAAATAATTTTAATGAATTTTTCCCAAAAAAATATTTACATTTATGAAATCATATTTGTTCATATTAAGACCCATTTAATCATATTTCATTATTATGCTTCTTTCAAGAGTTAACTGCTTCATTTTGTTATGCAGGTTTTTTTGAATATGTTCTGATTATTCTACATTGTTTATAGTTAAATAATTTTCCAAATAATATTAATAAAATATATATCGTATTTAATAATTATATACCTTTATATAATTTATTATTTTATAGATATCATGTTGAATGAATGATATCACATCGTGGATTTGGTAAACAGTTCGTACGCATGATTGATGATATAATATCCATAATTGTGAAATTGAATAGAAGTGGATGATATATATATTTTTAATGAATCAATATAATTTTATAATATTCATATAAATTTATAATTTCTATCATTATACCCATCCAAGTATGTTGGTGGTTAAAATAGATTACAACACTGCAAGGAGATGGTAAGTTATATGTATGCTCACGTGGTGATTCCATTTTTCCTAGGATGTATAAAAGGTGTAAAATGGTCGTTACATAACCATAATAAAAAATTATATTCTAGGTGATAATGGATTTATTACTTTATAATGTAAAAAACTGAATAAGAAGTAGAATATGAAATGATCCGGAGAGGGTTGATAAAGCGGATTACCTCTTCTTTTGCGAGCTCCCTATAGATCTCAACTTAAGGAAATATATTTTTTTGTTTGAGGAGACTATAACCTATAGTTTCTGGCTAGGAAAAATTAAACGAGAAATATTAATGGTATGGACATTATTTATGGCTCATAGTGAAGCGATGAAAGGAGGAAAGAGGTGTCCTTTTATAATTGATTTGAGGGTCACCTTTGGAATATAAAAAAATATCAATTTATAATAAATTAAAAAACCATCAACAAATCTCTAAAATGTATATTATAGAATAAGATATGTTATAAAGTTTTAATGTCATCAAAAAATAAATTTTATATGAGTTTCACAATCAATTTAAACATTATTCTATCAATTAATACTTATTTATTTTATTTAATTTTTAACCAAGGTAACAAAATTTTCAATTTTAAATTAGCGAAGTACTAATTTATTTGATGCAAATTAGGCCATAAATGATCCCATTAGAAAAATTTACACCATATGATAATTATACTATATTTTTAAAAATGATTTGTGATTTTTACATTATTTAATAATACTTTGTTTTTGAAAAAATATCAATAGTGTCAATTTTGATAGTATTCATTTATTGGATTTTTTAAAATATCAAGATAACATGTTTACCTAATTTTTTTTATTATATATATAAGATATCATGGTCATTTAGAAGATTCATGGGATATTTGAATAATCCCAAATTAAAATTATTTAATTTTTTTAATAACATCAAATTTTTATTTCCAATAATAAAATACATACAACATAATTTTAATATACTTTTTTGTTGGGTAAATTTTAAAACTAATATACACATAGGAAGATAAATATATATTTTTCATATGAATACTTATAGTCATATATATATATATATATTGTAAAATAATATAAAAATAATGCTATGTTTATTAACAAAATGACTGTGACAACTCGTACATCATATTAAATATGATATTATAAGTTTCATAATCACATTCATATGGCTCCAAAATGCCAATAACTCAACCCTTTAATAATTATAGTCTATATATACTCGTCCAATTATATTTATTCATGTATTTTTTCTTTAAGTGGTTATTATCATTTTTATAAGAATTATTTTATTGAGTTTTCATCAATTAAATAATTTCTGCATCATCAATGTATAAGCCTTTAAAGTAATTATTTATTTCCAAAAATAATTACACTGATAACGAAAAATATTTTAGAATTAAAATGATTATTTATAGTTGAATATTGATTTTTTATATTTTTTAATTGATAATTTATTAAAATTTGAGAATTAAAAATTAAATTATTTTATAAATAAAATATATTAAATGTCATTATCTAATCCAAGTGGCTTATAAAGGTCACCATTTATATCTGAAGAAGAATTGGGAAAAAAATTATTAATTCTATTATATTTGTACATGTGTTATTGTAATTTTATAATATTATTTTCACCCTTAATTACTCAATTTAACCTTTAACCATATTAGTAAAATTTACTAATGTAACTATTTATAATTCCCGAAAATAAAATAAAACATTTTAAACAATTAGGAATCACTAATTAGAAATATGGGGATCAATTTTAAAAATTCAAAACACAGAAGCTATAATAATTAATTTAAAATTATTTCTGTTGTCGTAATGGAAAATTACTTTTAAAACATATGAGATAGAAAATGATTGAAATTTTTTTACATCAAAATTCACAGTAAAATTAATTTAAATGAACAACATCATAATAAATGATAAAAATATATTCTATTTATAATTTAAAATTGTTAAATAATATAATTTGACCATATTAATTATTTCAATGAAAAATTTGTTTTCAATTAACATATAGAATATTTTTACTATTCATAAATACATGGAAGTTTTGAAAAAAATATCAAAAATTAATCCAAGGTAAATTTTTATATTCTGCTTCCATAGAAAAATTTTATCTTATTAAATAGAATATTTAATAGTTTCAGTAACTAGATTTAATATGGGTGCTCCATCAAAAGGCCTTTAAACTGTACTTTTTAGAAAATAATTCTTTTATCAATAAAATTGAATTTGTTCTTTTATTATGTTTACAATAAAGATAAGATGAATTTAAAACATTAGATTGGATATATAAAATATATATTTCATTAATAAAATTTATCAAAAGTGGTTTGATTATTTCATAATATCACTTATTTCTATTCAAACAATATGTCAGGAAAACATTTCCTTTTATTTAAAAGGATTTTTATTTTAATTAATAATTAATTACTTACCAAAGAATTATTTATATATACCTGCATAAATCATATTTTTAGAATTTAGTTGTTTATACCCACAATTATAATTACTAGGTTATATAGTTACATAAAAATATTTAATTTTTCACTAAAACACGATCTTTCATGAAATGAAATATAAAAAAACATTAAATTGTGTGCAAAACCAGCAAAGCATAGTGTTCGACATACCACAATCTAATCTAGTGTTTTATGGAGAAAAATGAAATATTAGTTTTTTATACAACATAATATATTAAATAAGTTAATAATAATCTCTCTCATAAAAATTTCAAGGTGTTATATTCTACAACCCCAAAAATGAATTTCTCCTTTGAAAATGTTCTTGGGTAAAAAATTATTAATATTTGAAGGTATCCTTCATAGAAACCACATCATAAAAAAGAATTCTAAAACACCATTTTTAAAAGTAGAATTTGGGAAATAAGAGTATACGAATGTAAATCATGACTAGGTTTCTATATATTATAACATAGGTGAAGGTTTGGTAAATGAGGAAAATGCATAAATAAACATAGAGATTGATAAAGATTATTGGTCACAATAAATTTAGTGATTTAGAAAATGATAACAATCAAAAAACCAAACAACTAAATAATTGTGAAAAAGGAAATTGATAACAACAAAAATGATGAAAATAGGGAAACCTTTTATATCATGATATGTTATCGTAATGTTGAATAATATTCCTGAGAATATATACTTACTTTATTTCAGAAAAATCTCACTACTAGTTGTTCGTTGAACTCTTTCCAGGTCATATATTATTTTAATTTATTTATTTGAATGAGTAATTTTGCAAACTGTTAGGGCCAATAGGGGCCTATGTACCCTGAGAGGGGGGGTGAATCAGGGTATGGATATTCTTTTCAAAATACTTCCTGCCCCACTGGATCTTGACCTCTTTGTTACAAGGGTCACTTTGTTTGCTCTTGTGTGTATACTATGCTCAGTTCTTTTCAAGTTTATCTGATGATAATGCTTTGAGTGCAATGCAGAGAAGCGACCAGGCAGACACAGCGATTTTTACTTGGTTCACCACTAAGGGCTACGTCCAAGGAGCATACGCCGACAAGTTGCCGGTTCGTACCAAGGTCCACTAACTTCACTAGCTGTGGTTTAAAATGTTCGGGCTAGATCACTTCTATGCCCAGGCTCACTGCCTTTACAATGTTTAGGGTCAGCTCACTGCTTTCCCAAGGGTCACTCCCTGTTTCTCTCTCTCTGGCTCACTGCCGGTGGAGAGGATCACCTCTTCCTCTTCCTAAGCTCACTGCTCTTGAAAGGGATTCACTCACAGTTTATAGACCTGTAGGTCTCTTCATTTCCATGAAGGAATGCATCTTCCTCTGTATGTAGATGCTCTGTTGAAGTCCAACTTTCACCCGCAGATGAATCTCACTTTGCACCGGATGTACCGGGCAACCTCAATTTTTACGCGCAACACTTACGGTGTCTTGCGCGCAATTTCTATGCTTTGCGCGAAATTCCTTTTTCGCGCAACCTCCAAATTTTACGCGCAGCCTGGAAACTGCCTTGCGCGCAATTCACTGCCTTTGCGTGAAATCCACTTTTCGCGCAACCTTCAATTTTTACGCGCAGCCTGAAAACTGCCTTGCGCGCAATTCACTGCTTCTGCGCGAGATTTACTTTTCGCGCAACTGCTGACTTTACGCGCAAACTTTAAGTTTACGCGCAACACCCTTTCTGACTTCAATTTCGCGCACCAGAGCTCCGGTATTTTCTATGTCTTGAACTCTTATGAATGGAGGAGGGTCACTTCATATTTATAGGCAAAATCGACCCCGCGCGAAAAACCCTCCTTGAGCGCGTAATCCGCTTTGATCTTCCACGCACAAACATTTTCCGCGCACTGCTCCATAATTTCGCGCACCTCATGCCTTTTCCATTTTACGAGCTTCGGACCTCGTAACACCTCTTGCGCGAAATACTTCATCCGCTATTTCGCGCGCCACTTCAATTTTCCGCGCACGCCTCCAAAATTGCGCGCGCCTCATGCCTTTACCGATTTTCAAGCTTTCGGCCTTGAAACATCTTTTGCGCGAAATACAATTTCGCGCAACCCGCTGTTTTGCGCGCCACACTTCAAGATTTCGCGCAACCCGCTAGTTTTGCGCGCCACGCTTGATTTTTCCGCACACCTCCTTCATTTCTCTCTCCTCAACCTTCGCCAACAACATATCACTCCATTTTCCATTGGCGATTTTCAGGCCCAAAAATTTGGCAAACACTGGAAAACGGCGCCACCTTGTACTGCTCTTTTGTACCGCCTCCAGATCGTCCTTTCCTTTGTCAAACTTCTTTGTCAACATGGAATGTCAACAAATTCTCGGGAACTCGACAATTCTCCATGAAAACCTTCTTTGTCAACAAACACAATCAACCCAAAAATGCTGCAATGCTACCTTGAGGGATTTTTGCCCAACACAAACATTAGTAGATCATGTGATCCATAAATAGAATTATAGGTCATTCCACATATCTTTATCAAAACAGAAATGATAGCATATTTTACCAAATATGCATAAGCCTACCCATGTTGAGTTAATACATTATTCGATCAATCATAATATGATTTTTAAAAAAATATCTCTATTAATGGATAACCTTACAATACTTTTGAAATTTGATAATCCTATGCATTCTAAAGTGGAGAACATAAATTCTCTGTACTATACATCCTTATTGAAAATATGAATGATTCTTTATTATTATTTTCAAAAATCTATAATCTTTATCCATGATATCAAAATTTGTTTTTCAAAAATCCTTAACTTGATCTTAGAAATTTAGTAACATCAAATTTATGAATTCATATCCAAAATATCTTTATCCAAATATCATTATCTCATAATTATGCTCATATTAAAGGTTATTCTACTCTTAATCATCCCTTTTCTAGAAACATCATCTTATTACCTCAAACATTGTTCATGTTTACTGGTACTATTCAGTATATTATCTAAAATCATTATGAGAAAACTACATTGTAATAATACATATATGTTTCATTAGTTCAAAATACTATAAATTTAATTCCACAACATTATTCTTTAATTCTATTACATAAACACTCTATCATTACACAACCTCATTTTCATATACCATATCCCCAATAGTTATCACAAGTGATATTACTTTGTGTTTTTCCTTAATAGATTTCAGATTTCAATAATCATCATTAACCCTTGAACTCAGTAATTGGTTATTAAAAATTCCCACATTCCTTGCACTAGAACCACTGACTTGCTGAGGGTGAACTGTACAAATATTTCTGTTTGTTCCCATTATCTCAGTAATAAAATTCTTTATTTCTTTCATTCCCAAACATAAAACATTTATCAGTCACTGTAAGATGATTTTTTATATGAGTCCTTCCATACTTTGAGTATAAATAAATTCTATTGTCATTTTCTGCATTGTTTTTTTGAGTGGTCGTTGAACTCTATCCTTTATTTCTTACCATAACCATGAGATAGATGGGTAACCTCAATATCCATTTTTGTAAGAAAAATTTGAGGTAGGTACATATTTAAAAATAATTTCATTACATATCCCAATCCATGGATTCATTTTTAACTTGTTGCCTCATATTCTTGGTAATGTTCCACCAAATATTCACCTAGCCTCATAGAGATAATTTTCCAACATAATATTTTCACATTCAAAACATTAAAAAATCAAAAATATATTCTCATTGCTAAAAATCCATTTAAAAAAACTATGTGATTTTCCTTCCAATAAAATAATTTTTATGATTCCTTAATAAGGATTCAAGGGAAAATTTATTCCTACATTGGCCATTTGGTAGCCTAGAAGGATGAATATGACCACGATTCTGTATTTTATCTCCCATAAAATTCGGTTACATAAGAGGAAAATAATTTACATTTCTTTCTCATCTAGTACTAATGTTGTTCATTTGGGTTCCAATATTTTCCTACTACCAAAAAATAATTGTGTGATATGCCAAAGTCATTATAGGAAAACTACACAATCCAAGGGAAGTTCATTCAATATCTAACACCTTTGGTTTAGTGCATGGTTAACAGAGATCATTACCATACTTCATGGATTGTAACATTTTAGTCTAAATTATACTTAGGGATGTTCTTATAGATATCCTTAGATATATTTATAGGGGTCACACTAATGTTTTCACATTCTAGTATCCATAGGTTGACTAAACCCTTTCACCGATACAATCTATACAGACCCAATCTTGAAATACATGGAAAATACAATAAATATGTAAAATAATTAACACATTAGACCTAAAATATTCCTAAATATATTATAATTTTAGTCCCTTTTCAAACATGGAATATAAACATGTAGTCTAGTGAATGATCTTCAATGTTTCCCACAACAATATTCAACTTTTTGTTATCCTAACTGAAACTATAATTTATAACTTAAGGAAACTAATGCAAAAGTAAGGGCAGTCTTAGATGATCGTTAAGTGTAAGAAAAGGTGACATGTAAACATAAACATCATCATATATGGCATGAAAATGTGATAATAACATTAGATGATTATGCCATGCATATCAATGTTAAACTTGAATCATAAGGATAGCAAAGAACACAATCCATAAGATCATAAAATTGACATAATGCATGATATTTTTGCGTACAAATACACTTGTAAATTTTTTAATATGTATAATTATCAATAGGTTAACTCATTAATGACATGAAATCAAGCCCTTACAGAAACATATGGATATGGAAATCAGGTCTACTTATAAAATTATGGACATGCAGATCGGAACCACACATAGAATTGGGAACATGAAATCAGGATAAAATATAATTTATAGATCACATTAGTTATCCATAAATACCCTATGAATTTTAGGAAACTATAGGTGCCACCCATCTCATAATGAAATCATCCATATTCATTGCAAAAAAATAGAAATCATTCATCATATTCGAATCCATGAAATATAATGGGTTTCATAAACATCATTCCATCACAATATAAGTCGTAGAAAATGAATGGATTTCTTAAATAAATTCCCATCATAAAAATAATAAACAAAAGTAATAACATGGATAATATTATTGAAACATATCCATTTTAAATAATATCATCTTAGATGGAAATACATTTTATAAACCACTACAAATTAATTCTTGAGAAAAATATTAGTTCTTCTTCAAAAAAATTATTTTCATGAAACACTATAGAATTTTAATTGAAAATAATTTAATTGAATATAAAATTAAAAACATGTAAGTGTTGAATAATGGAAATAAGTAATTATAAAAGCATAAAAATATATTCATTCAATATAAGATAAAAAACATTCTTCTCATAGTTATTCAAGAAAAGTAATTAAGAACCTTATTTGGAAAATGAAAGAATGATTCTTTTTAAAATATATAGTAGAAAGTGAAACTAAGTAAAAATGAATTTCAACATCCATATTTGTACATTAATAAATTTTATGAAATATTTTTTTAGAATACATTATCATGGATGAATAAATAAAAGCCATTAAATACTTATATATAAACAATCTCACATAATAACGAGATTGCAAAATTCTACGTTACCTTAGGCCTAGGTTCCATTGTAGGTACCAAAAACTCATGTTTAATGGATTAAATAATGTTATTAATTTATTTTAGAACCATATTTAAATTTATGATATCATATATTGTCATATAAATACCCATTGAATAATATTTCAATATCGCTCTACTTTTAGGTGTTAACTGTTTCCTTTTTATAGGCATATTTTCCCCAATAACATTTTATTTTTATTCATAGTTTATAGTTATATATTTTAAAAAATTATATTAGTATAATATATATTTTTTTTAATAATTATATACATTTATATAATTCCTTATTTAATGGGATCATGTAGAATAAATCATATTCCCTAATGGAGACGGTATGTCATACAGACACACACATATTATGATAATATTACCATAACTTTAAAATGGTATAGAATTGGATGGTAAATATTTTTCTTAAAGAATCAATATCATGTTATGATAATCATATATAGTTATTATTTCAACCATTATACCCATTCATGTATGTTAGTGGTGAAAATAGATTATAAAATTTCATGGACATGGTAAGTCGTGCGTATGCATGCGTGGTGATTTAACTTTTTGTACGATTGGTAGAAGGTTGAATAATGTTTTTCCATAACAATAATAACATCTATGTATATAATTTATAATTTTTTTGTTACTTTATAAGAAAAAAGTGGACTATTATGTATAAGAATAAATGATATTGAGGAGAGTTGGTAAAGGACATTAACTCATCTTCATTGAGCTCACTATAGATCTCCTATTAAGGGAATATAATTGGTTTTTTTAGAAGAACATCACCTCTAGAATTTTAATAGTGAATTTTATAAAGTAAATGGAAAGGTGGAGTCCATTATTCAAGGAACAAATTAATTTGATTAAATCGGAGAGGAGGTTCCCTTTTATAATTTATGAGAGGACCACCATTGGAATCTCAAAAAATATTAATTTATTATAAAATAAAACACATCCAAAATTCTAAATATTTTCATAGAATCATAGTTGAGAATATATAATGTTTTTATCTCATCATTCAATAATCATTAAAAATGTTTTAATATCATTTTAAACCATATTCAATTAATTAATACTATTTTATTATATTTAATTTTTAACTAAGGTTAGAAATATTTCTATATTAAAATGGTGATGTATAAAATTATTTGGTGTCAATTAACCTAAAAATAAAAAAATTTATAATATCTTCCTCTATATCAAAATTATTCTATATATTTTAAAAACATTTTGTTTATTAGATAATTTTATAATATATTATTTTCAAAAATATCTACTGTCATATTTTGACACTATAAATTCATTAAATTATTAAAAATATCAAGATAATATTTTAACCTAAAAAAAATATTTTATTATATCACTATGGGGTCAAGGTCATCTATAAAATCTATTGGACATATAATCACCTCAAATTATATTTAATTTAATGTTTTTTATAACATTAAATTGAAATTTCCATTAATAAAATTATTACATCTTCAAATTAATATACTTATTTATAGTTTAACAATTAAAATTAAAATAATATATAAAATATATATCCACTAGATTCCATAAAAACTTATATTATCTAATATATCTCCTTCAAAATGCTACATAAAAATGTTATATTTATTAAAACATGTATGTGAAAAAAATAACATCACATTAAATAAAATATCATAAGTGTCATATTATTTTCCATATGGATTTAAATGTTTAATAAATCTAAAATAAGATTAATATCATTGAGATATACTCAACCAGTAAGATTTGTTCATGTTTTTTGTCTTTTAATTGTTATTATCATTATAATAACAATTAGATTATTTAATTATCATCAATTAAATAATTTTTGCATCATCATTGTATAAGATTTTAAGATTATTATTAATTTTATAAAAATTACAAACAAAATACCATGATTAACGAAATAATTCAAATGATAATTTATATCTTAATTTAGATTCTTTATATGATAATTTTAAAAATGATAAAGTTATTAAAATTTTCGTAATATATATTTAACAATTTACTAAATACATTATATTAACATTCCTAATCTAATTCAAGTGGATTCCAAAGGGTACAATTTCAAATCAATGATTATTTAATTATAAATTAACTCATCCAATTATATTAGTAGTAGTGTTAGTCGAATTTAATAATATTATATTTACCCTTAATTATAGAATTTAAATATTTACCATATGAATAAAAATTACCAAAGTTACAATTCATAGTGCACAAATAAATAAAAAATATCTATTCACATAAATTGGATCCACTAATTTAAAATATGGAATTCTTCTTTAAAATTTAATATCGTTTATGTTTAATTAGTTGAATTAAAATTATTCATATTTTAGAATGACAAATTGGGTTTAAAAGTTAATACAATGCAAAATATTGCTATATTTTTACAAATAACACCATGGGAAAATTAATTAAAATGACCAAAATTATACTAAATTATAACAATGTAATATATCTATACATTAAAACCATTCAATAATATAATTTAACCACATAAATTTTTTGATGAAAGATTTTTTTTTCAATTAAAATTTATTATATTTTTACCCTTTATCAAAACAAGAATCTAATTAGGATAATATCAAAAACTCATTAAAAATAATTTTCTATATCAAAAATCCAAATAATATTTATATTTAGTTAAATATGAATATATAAATATGTCAAAAACTATAGTTTAAATGTGTGTTCCATTAAAAGGTAGTAAAATTGCATTTTTTTTAAAAACTTATTTTATCTAAGAAATTTAATTCGTTCATAAATCATGTCTAGAAAACATATTAGATGAAGAAAACAATTTAATTCTTCAAATGAGTATTTATATTTTAATTAATATTATTTATATCATTATTTTACAAATTATAATATTATTAAAATTGGAGTATGATATATTAAACTTCTCATTAAATAAAATATATTAAATGATGTAATCAACTCTATGTGGATTCCAAATGGTACCCTTTCAACCCAATGATGATTTAGGTAGAAATTAACTCATCTAATTATATTAGAACAGGTGTTTGGGTAATTTTATAATATTTTATTTATCCTTAATTACAAAATATACCTTATTACACTATTAATAAAAATTATTGATGATACTATTCATAATGCCAAAAATCATAAGATATTTATTTTCAAAATTTTGATCCACTTATTCAAAATATGGAAACCATTTTTCAAAATTAAAAATACTGAATTTAAATTAATTAATATAAAATTAATCCTTTTGTTGGAATGAAGAATATGTATAAAAAGTTAAAACATTGCTAAAGATTGAAATGTTATTACATATAAATTCATTGTAAAATTATTTTCATTGACAAATATTATATTTATTTATATAAATATTCTATTGTTATACATTAAATCCTTCAAATAATATAATTTAATCATATAAATTATTCCAATGAAAAAATTTATTTTCAATTAATATTTAGTATATTTTTACTGTTTACCCAATCATGAAACTTGTTAGAAAAATATAAAATATCCTCAAAAGTAAATATTTATATCCTACATATAAATAAGAATTATAAATTTTAAATAAACATTATAAAAGTGTCAAAAAGTAGAATTATAATTGGTGTACCATAAAAAGGGAAGTTAAATTGATTTTTATTTTCAAAAATATATATTTTATCAGAGAAATTGAATTTGTTCATACATAATGTCTATGAAACATATAAGATGAATTTTAAAAATTATATTTCATATATTAAATATATATTTAATTAATATAATCCATCAAGATTGTTTTTATTATTTCATAAAGACACTTATTTGGTTTCAAATATTTAGAATACAAAATTTCTTTTTATTAAAATTTGGATCTATTTTCATTTATAAATTATTTCACAGTAATGAATTATTTATATATACATGTGTAAAGAATATTTTCAAAATTCAGTATTTCATACACTATATTATAATTAATGGTTATAAGGTAGCACAAAAATATTAATTTGTTCACTTAAACTCGGTAAAGCGGGAAATTAAATCCATATTAAGAACTTGAAACTATGTGTAACACATCCCAAGAATAGTTTTTCATATAAAATAATATAATATGGTGTTTTATGTAGAGAAATTAAATCTTGGTGATCCATAATATTAAATACATCATTCAAATTAAAAATAATCAATCTTATAAATTCATTTGGGGGTTATAGAGACATTCCAACCTACTGTCGATGGTGGTTGATGTGGTATTAATTTAATGTTTAATTAATTAATAATCCTATTTATTGCACTATTACATGAGCTTATTATATGTATAGTTATGTTTAGACATGGTTTTGTTGACCTAATCAGTTATACAAATATCCTATTCAGATTTAACAGATAACCCAAGATGAATACATCGATTCAGGAATGGAAAAGTTCAAGGGACCTTGTTTTATATTGTATCCTTGCTAGATGGGTTGTCGTTTGGGGCAGACCAACATGGGGTTTGGGACTTTTCACTTTTGAGTCATTATTTAGTCTTAAATTCTACTATTTTTATTAGTTCTAACATAATATTTTGTTACATTCCTGAATGACCATAAAATTTTTCATTATTATTTTACTAGGTTATTTAATTGGAGTTTATTGTTTGGTTTCTCATTCTATGGTATTGTTCAAATTATGTCCACACTAATATTTATTTATTATTTTTATATCATAATTATAATATCTTGTAACTCTATAACTTGTCTATATAGTATACCTACTATATATATCACACACATAATTCTATTTGGAAGACTATGGTGTACAAGGACACACATATGGGGTATCTTAACCAATTTGTTTCATCCACATGTGAGTGTCAGATCGAGGGATATTACATATTTGAATCAACTGATTAATCACCTTAGAACATAAAAATTTCTTAAGACTATAAGAGCTATTATTATAGATAAGTATCAAGTGTTTGTGTTTATAATAGTTGAATTAGTTACATAGATGCACCAATGCATTATGTTCATAATTAATGGGATAAAATCCCTTGACGAGTAAGAAATAATTTTTGATAAATTTCTCTGAAAAAATTTATATATAATTATAAACTATTTAAAATCAATGAGAAAAATATCTGATGATGTAAAATTTCTTAGTAAGATCAAACTAGATGATTTTATTGGAACATAAATGTAGAATAAAAATAGAATGAAAAGATATTTTTTATAGGAGGAGGAAAAAATAGAGTTGTGCTTTCATAAAATTATGGATCATTTAATGTCATAAATAATAAGGTTAAGCCTTGTATGACTATTAATTATAAATACAAAAAGGTATTTTCACATCTATCCTATTATGGTATAAAATGTTATTCAAATTTATCTAATGAATCATAGGGCATGATTAGGTCCATCTCTCTAGAGAATTTGTTACAATCAATCACTCACTATTAAAATGTATAACACCATGATTCTTGTTTTAATTTATATTTTGAATAAATAATATGGAAAATAGTTTTTGTTATACCCAATTTTAAACGAATATTTAATTATGAAAATTTAAACTGAAATCATTATATTTTACTATTATAATTTAGCGATCAAATTTTTGTGTATAACATGAAGTAACCATATTATAAAATCCTTGACCAAAATTTTATAAAATGGAATTAGGTAGCATTAGTATCTCATATGAATATAAATTTGTTTGAGATTAAGAAAGATATAAATTCACTAGGATTTTCCATAAAACATTCCCTCTTTGAACACCAACAATTATGGTATGAGAAATTTTATAGGCAAAAAAATTCAACCTCATAACATGTTTTCTAGAGACTCATTCTTGCAAAATCAACTCCCACAATTATGAAAATATCAATTAATTTTAATTGATAATTTTTAGAGACATTGGGTGGATATTTAACTTGATATTAAGATTATTTTATCATGAAATTATTTCTATAATAAGTTACTTATCAAATTAAATTTATAAATTTGATATTTTAACTTTTAATGAAATCGAATGTTAATTTACTTATTCATTGATTAAACCATTGATATTGTAATATTATCAAGAAATAATACTTTTCTAAAATTGATTTTTTACATTATTTAATGATTCCAAATATTTATTATTATATTTATAAATGATTAATATTTTAACAAAAATAGTAAAATTATAGGATATAATAAAAATAATAGTTAATATATTAAAATATTAATCTTCCATGAAAATAGTTTTCTTTTAATGTTTTATGCTTTTATATAAAAATATATTTTTAATATTTCAAAATTTCTATATATACAGATTATCTTTTTTTGTTTATTATAAAAATATTACCATTGGATTATTTTCTTTTTATTTTTAGGAAATATTTGTTTTTTAATTTAATAACTAAAAAAACAATATTTAATAAACTCATATATTTTATGACTATATCATGATGTATTTTTAAAATAAAAACATATAAAAAATATTCCATCATAAGAAATATACTCTTGACAAGAAATAATGAATTTGAAAATATTTCATTCAATTAATAAAACCCATTGGTATTATCATAAAATTAACAATTATTTTTCTAAAAATATGGGTTTCTATTATTTTTCATTTAATTAAGTTTTAGATTATTGTAATGAGGTTTTTGATTTATGTAAATTTCACGTATATCTTATTTTGTAAATAATAATCCAATTAATTTCATTTTTTGTCAAACACATTAATAATTATTTCCAATGAATAATTTCAAGACTAAATATACAATTTCATTTATAATAACATGTTTATTTTCATTACATGAACTAATGGTAAAATTAATTTCTCTTAGACATATATATTTTGATTGATAAATATTGTTTAATATCTGTAATCTATAGTAACAAATTATTTAATTATGTCCATTTTATTATTTTTTTCATTTAGAGTTAATTGCATATGTCAAAATTTAATTATCTTGGTAAAAATGAAAATGGTAATAGTGTAAAATGTAAGAGTAAGACATTTAAAATAAATTCAAGAACACGACTTCAATTTTGTGGTCGATGGATTATCAACATTAACCCTTTAATATATCAATTATTATCCATTATTGGATCCACTTGACCGTTGAACATTGACATTATTATTTATATCTTTAAAAAACGATACCCCCTCTACTTATAAAAGGATCCTTCTCTACACAACTTCTCTACACACCCAAAGCCACTTGGTCAAAAAAGTAACCAAATCCATACAAAAAATTCCAAGGAATATCATAGTAATTTTTTTTCTAATAATACCATCATTCAAAGTATTGATAATTTTCAAGAATACTCCACGGTGTATGGTAAAAATTTGTAAATATTCATTTTTGATGATTCTATGTCCTATAACCTTCCATAGGTTAACATACAAAATATAACCTGGCATACAACCTCATTAATTTTTTAATATTTTTTTTTGATCATGGATTGTGGTGATTTATAATGAGTTGACCCAATATGAAATTTTGGGCATTAAATATTCACTAGAATAATTAATTACATACGATATATTATTTCTAGTATGAATATTTGAGTTCATGGGAAGGAAATTTTCCTTTTCAAATAGAGTGTCAGAAAAAAAATATGTGAGATCACATTTTCTTTAAAAATGTTGGGTTTACCCTAGAATCAATAATGTTTATTTTTCAATCAGGGTACTTAGGTTTTTGCAGTTGGGGGTGGATAAAGAAAGTGGATTAAAATTAAAACAGACTAAAAACAATATATTACATGTTAAAAACTAACTTGGATACCCTTGTATCCTCATTACCAAGCCTATTTGGACATAGCCTAATCGGAATTACTAATATCCTTGGAGTTAGAAACCAGAACCCAACTACATAATATATACACATGGGAACTAATTTTCTACAAAAAACTACTAGAATATAAAGACACGTAACAATATAATTTAAAGAATAAAAATCAAGATAGTACTATTATCCAAATAGGTACATCAAAAAAAAATACACATCATCAATGAACTCAATTTATAATAATATAACTCCAGCTACCTGAAAGACACATCACTCAAATAAATAAGGGATCGAGATCATCCACCTCCCCCAAGAGGTTTATTCCCTTTACTCAGATCAATAAGGAGAAAATATAAAAAAAAGGTAGGATGTGAACTAAAAAACCATGAAGGGTCTCACCAAGTCTTCTTTAATAAGATTTTATAATAGTAAAAACATCTTGAAATCAATTTTAATCATACCCATTCATGGAAGTATAATAGAATATTTTTGAAAAAAACCTACTTTTCATTTCAATTTATGGGAAAATTTTGAAACATGGATTACATAAACAATTTATATATTATTTTTTATTTAAATCACAAGGCTTGAGTATGGTAGTTTCACAATCATGGAAATATATATCAAAACAATCAAAACCTGAATCATGGTCCTCTTCTAGAAGGTATGATATTTTATAGTTATATGATCCTCACACAACTGATATTAGTGATCCTAGAAAGTATGTGTACACATGTACCTCATTCTAATTCCGAATAATAACTATAAAGGTCCCACTAGGGAGAAGATATTCCGAACATAGATTTTTTGGAGTTGTAATTAAGAATCCAATTTCAGGGAATTACCATCCTAGCATGCGGGTCCAAAATATGGCACAAACTACCCATTATCTTAAGTGCTCAATCTACTGATCAACAATGTGAAATTGAATAAAAATAGCTAAAAAAACTATTTCCCAATTTGCTATCTCAATATGGGTGTTTTATTACGAAAACAAAATAATAGGTTTCTCATCCTTTCAAACCTTCCAAAACTGAGACAAATCATTGGATTCTATCAATTCAATTTATGTCATTTTCACTAAAAAATCAATTCAATAATAAACCAATTTGAAAATAAACAACAATAAGAAATTACATTGGATTTATATGTTTTTACCAAAAAAAATATCATATCAATTTCTATTCCAATTCACACCAATGTGTATATTTACAATTCAATATAAATAAATTTAAAATAATATGTTATTCATTGTTTATCCAATAGGTTAAAAATAAATGGAACCACATAACCATTTCACTGAATCACCACGTCTGCAACATGACATTCAAATGAAGAACCATGGTGCATATGATCTATAAATGATAACTAGAATCCAGATTCAATAAAAATATTTTTATGTTCATAATTCCCATGATTCCATATAAAATACCAAGGATGGAAATAGTGAGGTATGAAAGAGAATAAAGAACCACTTACCAAGAAGGATGAACAAAAAAGGAACCATGATGAATCAAAAAACAGTTGATCCAATGGGATTGGAGATCTGCAAAATAATATAAGAGAAGCCTATAAGGAGAAATAAAGGAAACCTGTATGATGTAAATAATAATTTTAGCTGAAATATCTTTTTAAAGCTAACACTTTGGATTTTAAATGGAATTTAACCCAGTTACATGTCGTGTAATTTTCATGTAACAAATACCCCAAAAAACCTTTCTCGTTTTATAAAGAAGATTTTTTTTGAATATGTGTGGTTTTTAAAATCTATATAGTGTGTTAACCATCATTTTGAAAAACAATTTTTATGGAATCTTCTATGAATTTATTACAAATCCTGTAAGACCATTACACAACATGAAAATACCTAACAATCTTCATGAAATGTTGGTTTTATAATAAAAATAAAAAAATTCCATAATTTCTCCATTAGATATACCATCTTAATTAATAATAGGCATTACCCATCAAAAGAAAAATGAATACCTAAAATAGGGTTTAGAAAATTCAAGACATAAAGGTAATGGTGGTGTTAAAACCTTCAGACCATAAAAACATTCAATCCATAGAATGATTATCATGACTTTTTCATGTTAAAATGTAGTGGCCTATACTCTCTCATCAGTGTCTCACATTCCTATTTCACATGAAAATCGGAACCATGCTCCTATAACACACAGACCAATGGTATCATCCTCCCATTACATACATTTGTATTAAAATGAAATATCCTGATTGGATGCTCTATCACAAAAAAATGTGCCTCCAAATCATGATCAGTCCTAAAAAACATGATTCTAATTATAATGATAATTACATAGACGAGACACATGAAACACATCATGTATCATTGTAAATTTTTTTTTAATAGATAAATTTTATAAAACTTTTCCACCTAATCATCAACCTCAAATGGTCACACAAAATGAGGAGCAAACAACCCTTTACTCCCAAGATACTAATGACCAGAATAGGATGAACATTCAATAACCCCTTGTCACCAACTAAAAAAATCATATGGTATATACCTTATATCAAAATAATATATATACCATATTTTTTCCATTAAACCCCTCTAATTAATCCAATCCATATATTTTGTTCTCCTCATACGTCCTCAACCCAACCAAGGAACTTTCAAGGTTCTATGATGAACACAAAAAATATTTACAATTTTAGACACAAAAAGCCTCAAAAAGAGCCATAATGATCATGAAGTAGTAAAATTTTTTATATTGGATCTGAAATAGTGAAAAATAGTCATCCCAATATCCACCAAAATAGAGGACGCAAGAATGAAGCCTATCCATAAGAAGATGTATAACCCTCTCTATATGTTTGTCCATTTCCTGATGGAATTCCATAATAAAACAATCCTATTATCCCAGTTCCCCCTCGATGCATATCCTAATGTGATATGTAAAATGGGGATATCTATCAGAGACTCTAGTAGATGTTATTCCAGGGAAATGAATAATCAATCTCACATATATATTTCTTTTTCTATGACTTTGTAATAATTATGAATTCATATAATGTGAGCTGATTTAGACAGACTACAAACCACTAAGTATATTGAATTATTCTTTATATGGATATGTGACAAACCTACCACAAATTCCATATAAATATCACCCCACTTCCATGTTGGAATTGTAATTGGTTTAAGAAAACCTAAAGGTCATTTATTCTTATCCTTTTCAAGTTTGAAAGTAGAGCAGTTGGAATCAATGTTAGTGATGTCTCGTCTCATCACCATCGTCCCAAATCATCACCACATGTCATAAAAAATCATTGTGGTTCCTATATGCACTTCTCACTAGGAAATATAGTCATATACCATCACAAAATTCTTCATAGTAAAAGGTACATCATACCACTTCAAAAAACACAAGATACCCTCTGTGGTTAAAGAAAACTCAATAAAGGCATCCTAAACAAAATTGTGTCCTAAATTACATGAAATTTATCATGAATCATATGTTCCAGAAGTACCGTCTCGTGATGATGATGGGTCACCGGAACACTAGCCAATAAAACCACATCCCATGATTCCTAAACTATAATATGAAATTGTTGAATATGATCAATCACGTTCCACTCTTCTGATGATTCCTTCATGACCATAGTTAGATGTTTCTTTCTTAATGAATAATTGATGAAATTTCCATTACCTATGACATAAAAAATACTGAAATAATAATATTAATGGTAATACATAAAATCCCTCTGGTGGTGATTCAAATCCTTTTTAGAAAATATATAACTCATGATCTTATGGTAGGAATATTTTGAAAAAACTTTTCTTAATTGGTAACTCTACCAACTATTATGAGTATGCATAATGGATTTCATTTTAAGGTTATGGGATGGATAATTATTATTTTTTGGACTATAGTTTCAAAAGACAATGGAAATTATCTAATCACCCCACATAATAACATATCCCAAACACTAACCTGATGTATAACACAATACCACATAGCCCCATCTTTCATCTGGATGAGTCAACACGATTTAGAATTCAATACAAATTTCATCTCAACAAAGGAACTCTGAAATTTATCATCCCAATAAAACATCACTCCATTCCGATTGAAGACATTCAACAGAGAATCCATCATCAAAATGTCATTTAAAAATCAGAAATAGTATATATCTAAAACAAATAATTTCAGTAGCTCAAAAACATTCCATGGTTTCTCCCATGTCAAAACAGCTTTCGCCTTCTTATTATCAACTAAAATACCATTTTCTGATTCCATGATTCCAAATAACAACACATCTGGAATCCAAAAAATAAATTTTTAATGGTTGTCAAAAATTTAGTAGTTTCTACAAAAACTAAATCTAATATGAGATGATAGAGATGATCCTCTTTAAACTGAGGGAAAACATGGATTTTATTAAAAAAGACCATAATGAAAGTATGAAGATACGCATAGATGATCTTATTAGTAAAATCCATAATTATTATATTATAATGTTCTAGAACATGTGATATGAAAATACACTCATAATTTCCATACATTCTATAGAATATGTTTTCAGTAATATTATATTCTTTTACTCTCAACTAATGATAAAAAATTTGAAGATCAATATTCAAAAACCACTTTTCTTCTTTCAAGGGGTCAAATAGATCTCTGATCAAGGGTAATGGATATTATTTCTCTAACATGAGATGATTGTTATTAGGATAGTTAACACATAGGCAATTGAAATAGAATAGGTTCTACCTATGATGATACAAATGGGTGTATAAATCCTTTCTCTAAAATATCATCCAACAGAGTCTTATCCTATTTATTTTCAATTATATCCAAGTGGTATGAAGTAATAGATATTGGTTTGGTACTTTTCCATAAGCTAATAAATAACTCTACCACCTCACTAATGGAAAACTAGAGAATTCAGAAGGAAAATGTCAGGAAACATGAGGAAAATTATAAGGAGATTAAAAATAGTTGATTCCCACCCTAGATAAACATAAATCTATTATATCACTTTCTACAAATTTGGATAGTATGGTTTGGTTCTACTCAACATCATGTCCCATTTTACTTGAAATATAGGGAACACCGCATCAGGAGACATAAAGGAGACTCATCAAAGATAATGATCAATATAGGATTGTTTAATAATAAGTCCTTGCATCCTAAAAATTATATCAAGATGTTTAATTTCATAATATATAGAATACCACATAATATTGGTATTTGATAATAAGAAAAATAATTAGGTCAACAAAGACCCTACAATTTCTTCATACTGAGTGTTGTAGTAATATCAATCACACTAGATGAAATATCCATATGAAGTTTCAGAATATTCACAATATGAGTCAAAATGAATGAGTGAGATGAAACTGTATCAAATAAAGTATTAACTAAAGATGAAGCTATAGTGGCAGTACCTCTCATAATCACAGGATATGTATCTACCTCATCAAGACACCCTTGCACTATGTGAAGAAGCTTTATTTCAAATGCATGTTCCTAGAACCCCTTAGATATTGTTGAATATTAATACACCATATTACATTATATTGATGAAAATCTTATGCCACTATATGAATTATAATGGATATAAATTAATTTCTATAGGTGTATAATATGTTTATATAAGATTCATCGGTCCCTCAATGAAAAGGTACTTTCAATTCCGTATACTTCCAGTCTAGAAGAAAGTAAAAGTGCATCATCCAAGAATTTCAAGAGGTCTAGAAGAACCCGGAAATCGAGGACCATAATGAGACTCATCTCAATTTCACATTTCATTAATGTAACTAAAAGAAATTCCACTAAGTTGAACAAGATCTACTGTCAAACCATTATTAATAGCCATGTCATGTTAGACTATCAACGCCCTATCTGGCATGTGCACATAAGATGATTGATATAGCTTGTAAACTTACGAATGAATGGCGGTTTTATGTCACATATCAAAATATCATTTCTTCATATTCTCATCTGATATAAACTAGGTTGAAAACTACATAATCTCATCGAATCGGTTCACATATTCTATTGTGGTCCCATCATCCTGCTTAAGTTGGGAAAATACAAATCATTATTCTTCAGCATATACTTCTCATAGAATTGATTTGTAAAAAGATATTTAAGGTAATTACACTAGAAACAATTGTTCTTATTTATTGTAACAATAAAATCCCACAATATTCTTCTAGGTCCCCTAAGCATAATGGTATCACACATTACCATATTAGCTTCCTCTATTTCAATTAAATACAAATAAAGATCAATCATTCTCAAATAGCCACATCATTTTGAGGATCATTATAGCCTTTAAAAGTAGTTTTTTTTAATATTGAAATCCTAATCATGATTCCTAGATTAATCCCTCAAAGGATCAATATCTAGAACATAAACGAGTATGGGTGTAGATGTATTTCCCAAAACATATTCAACATACACAACTTGAACAAGATTCTAGTCCACAAGAGGATTTTATCTCTTTAGTTCACCAACAGATTCTTAATGGATTCTATTCTCATGACTTATAAAAGGAATGCTACTAAAAAATATCTATAAACCGCATTGATGGAATCAGATGAATACTCAGATCAATAACTTAAATCGGAAACCCATAGAAAATAATCTCATCATATATTTAAACATGATTTGGATTTCTACATATCCAAGTTAATTGAATGAAGGATACTTGAACTAAAGTTGTAGACATCTTTCAAAAACCACCCTTGGTGTCTTAAGGATCATTATGATGAGTGTTTTCCATGAACTCACTTGGAAATACTACCTTTATTCTAATAATATATATCAACTAAATACTTCTATTAGGGAAAGATGCTTAAATGTCACCTCTAATTCATCCTTTTCACAAATAGGCCCAGATACCCTAGTACCATGATAAACATTCTAGTTCTAACATAGCCTGAAGGGAATTTTTGATCCTAATTAGTTGTAAACTAGCACCTAAAATCATACAATATAAATGCAGGAATGACTTTTCCACAAAAAAACAACTTCAGATGTTAGAGATACATATATGAATTCTCAAAAAAGAAATGGATATAGTTCTAAAAACCAAATATTTATAAAAATAAAGAAAAAAAGAAAAATCATTAAATCACCTAATATCATAAAATGTACCTCAAAATTCCAAAAGGATACATCACTCCAACTTCCAAGGGATTAAGATAAACAACCTCGATCAATGAATTTTACCTTTTTTCAAACCTTATAGGAGAATATTTAAATATTCCTAAAGTATATGGCACGGTTTGTTCTAAAAATACATGTAGTGTATTAGAAAGTATACCATAATAAGGTGGAATAATAATTTTTTAATAATTCTTTAAAATTTAATCAAAAAATTCATTGTAGTATAATTTCATATTTTAGTACAATATGATTTTCATTTGAAATGATCTAAAAAATTTCAAACACTAGTTAAGTAAACAATATATATATAACTATTTATATAAATTACTCGGTAACAGTAATGCATTTTCAAAATCATTGGAATATATATCAAATCAATCACAAAAATTACCATGTCCATCTTGTCTATGGTATGAATGTTTCTAGTTATATTATCTAAATACATCTCATATGAGTGAACAAATAATGTATGTGTTCACTCATACATCAAAGTCATGCCAAAGAGTATTCCTCAACATCTTACCAAGAATATAATACACTGATGTATGGTTTTTTCGAGTAGTGATCATGAATATATTTTCATGTAATTACCATACTAGCATACTTGTCCAAAATAATCCACTAATTTCCCAAAATAAATAATTTCTATCAATAAATTAATTATGAGAAAATATTTTCAAATTAAGTTAAAATAAAATTTCACAATTTTTTTTCAATAAGCCAGTTAAATTCCAAAAACCCATTCTTAGATTTTTTATTTTGTCATTCCATTTCAAACAAAAAATAATCATAGAATTTTATCAATTTAATTTGAGCCATTTTTTTAAAAAAAATTAATTCACAAACCAAACTTTTTCAAAATAAACCCCAATATAAAATTCCATTAGAATTGGGGGGTTCTCCCAACATACATACCATATCAATTTCTATCCCAGGTTTGATAAATATTTTATAAATTCAATTGAAATCAATTTCCAACAACAAAAAAATAAATGTTTAATAAATTTTCCAAACATAAATGATACATACTACATTTTCCCAGAATCAAAATTTCAGAAATATGACTCTCCAACGAAGAATGATGGATTCTAATATACAGGAATGAAAAATATAGTCAAAAGTATACAACACTAAATTTAGATCCATAAATCCCAACATGACCTATCATTGTCAAAGGAGGTAATGAGATAAATAAATAAGGATCAGGGAGACTACTTACCTGTAGAGATAAAAAACAACCAATACAATGATCAATCACTGAATGGAGGATCCATAGGGATTTTAGATCAAATAAATCACTTCTACAGAGCCTCCATGTCAAAATAAAAGAATCCACAAGGAAGTAAAGAACAATTTCCACTGAACTATCATCTTAAAACTCACAGTCTAGATTTTACATGGATAGTAACCCAATTACATTATGTCTTATTGTCCTATACCACATACATTTTAAAAACCATTTCCATTTTTTAAGTATAAAATTTTAATATTTACATGATGAGTAAACAATATATGGCATGTATGATTTCACAATAAATATTTCCTATTATCTTCCAGGTGATTATTACATCTTGTGTAACGCCATTACATGGCTTGTGAATCCCCAGTTGACTGCTAAAAGAAATATTCTATTAAAAAATCTAAACAAATACCTATATACACTATTACATGTAGCCCCATAATTTATTATTGGAATTACCCACCCAAAAAAATGGGAAATCCAAATAATGGTTTAGGACATACATGATTGAAAGGTTACATGGTGTTAAACTATATGTAATATTTTATACTATAGGCTCTTAAATACAGGTAATTCCATATCAAATAATTTAGAGGTTAAACAATGCAGCCTAGGGAAAAGAAAACCATCCTAATTTTATTTTAAAGTCAAATAGAAGAATATATTTGGTGTTTTACCCTTGGGGAGGTTTTGGGACTCATAGAAAATGAAATTTAGTTAACTCTTGACTGATAAAAACTCATATTAGTATAATAATTTTTGTAGTAGTTTTCCATAGTATGGTGTATCCATATTCAATGGATTATGAACACAATGTTTATATTAATATTTTAAAAACATGAAATGAGAACATTTTAAATGGTAAAAAATTATTTTAAATAACCAGAAAGTAAAAAAATAAAAAATCCATATAGAATTAAAAATAAAATCATAAATCCCATTAAAAAAATCTCAAGAGATTAATGAACGATACAAAATAATTGTATTGAAATACTAATTTTATAGAATTCAAATAATACAAATCAAAAGATTGGAAAAATAAATTCAAACATACATTATGAATAAATAAAAATAATACGATCACAATATTTATAAAAATATAAATATTTTCTCTAATATCAATCGAAAGAAAATATAAAATATATTATATATTTTACTAATGCAATTATAAAACTATAAAATAACAGTTTGGCCATGAAATGAATTCACTCTCCTATAGTGGGACATGAGAGCATGAAATCATGTCACACACATACTATAGGACATGACTGCATGAAATCATTTCATTCTCCCAAACAAATGGCTTTAAATAATTGTACAGATGGGCCAAAATTTCATTTGGAGATTTTCCCATATTTATTATTACAATTGATCAATAATTAGATTGATCAATTTAGAAAATGTAATAATTTATATTATAATTCATAGTAGATTATATGATAAATCGTATGATTAAAAATTAATAGACTAATTAATAAATAATAATATAAATAATAATATTTTTAATATAATTATTAAATAATAACATTAATTAGTAAGTTATTTAATAATATTAATAAGTTATATAATTTTAATAATTTAGAAATAATATTCAATAATATATTTAATTATATAAATATCAATAAATCATTATTTTTTATTGTTGATTATATTGATAATTATTAAGGAGGGAGATGGATCATGTTAGAGTTTTGGGAATTTCCGGGAGATTTATTGGTGGTAGCGATGATGATACCAAATTTCTTTTATCTTCTTGATCTTATCGCATCATGGAGTGTTTTGAGCCACAAGGGTGTTGATAATCCCTCGAGGAATCATCCTAGAGCCCATTTAGATGAAATTTATTTTATGGTAATGAATCGGAATGGTGATCATATCAATCATACGACTAGTATCTAATCTCCACATTCTCATGAATTGGATAGTTCAAATTCATATAAGGACAATTGGATTAATTTTTTTATTGTCCCTATGAATCAGTTGGATATGAAATGTAATGTCAAGTTTAGGGTCATCAATGGTCTTTGGGATAAGTCCATGTTGAGTTCTCAAAATATCATAAGGAATTGAGACATTAAATTCATGGAAGCCGATCGAGGCATCCTCTCGGAAAGAACTAGAGAATATAAACACTTTATCGTATCATTTTTTTCATTCAGCTCTAAATATGATAGATGGAAATTCTAAAATACTAGGATTTACCTTCTTGGATTAAGGGGTTTTAATGGATGGGGTATGGATTCATTAGAGAAGGGATATTTTAAAATCATCCTTCCAAATGTAGCTCTCAAATCAAAATCGTGGGGCTTTGGTTTTGTAAATATTAAACATTTCTTCCCTATAATAAAGGATTTTGATCCCTCCATTAACCCTTTGTCAACAATGAATTTAGTCACTGAACATGAGATTAAAATTGGGGTACAAATATAGTTTTTCATGAAACCAAAAATCCTAAATGATATTTCTTGTCCATTTGGTGAACAAATGAATATAGAAAGAGAGTGAAAATGGTAATGGATTGGGAACTTTTCTTGTATTTTGGTATAGGTTGATCATAGTTCTCCTCTAATCATATGTATAATTTTATATTATGATGACTTGGAATTTAATTTAATTGGTGAATAGGATAGTATCCCTGGTAGATATATGGTTTGAAATATAATAGGTAACACAGTTTAATGACATCATAGAGAAATGATATATGGTCAATATGAGATGAGTGACCATTCGATTGGTACATGTATACGACATAGATAATATAAACAGAAACATAATGCATGAATGAATCCCATAGTTATGGAAATAAAATTATCTCCAAGATATTGGAATATCAAATAGTTAATAAGGATTTTGTAGAGGTAATTAATTTTGATGTTGATAATAGTTAACTAAATTCCCATATAAGTATGGCTACAAATTTAGAACTAATATTGAATGAAGGTGTGATGAGTCTTTATTAGTTCTCAATTGGAGAGATAAAATGTCCTAAATATATCCTACATTGCATGGATCAAGTAGAAGGGAATTGTGTTGGATTCATACATAATGACGTGTGTTGTGCCATAGTTGTTTGGAGATGAGCACAATAATTCGAATGCTCATTAGGGGTTGACCACTAATTTTGAGGATGAAATTGTTTTCATTGGTCAAGGATCTCAACAATGAGAAATATGATCAAAAATATAATTTATATATATGATTAAATAACTCCTTGGAAATGAGTTCACTATCATATTCTCATATTAATTTTTTGAAATCTGGTATAATAAATGGGTATATGTAGGCCTCTATTTCTGTAGGTAGACCTGATGAAATAAGGACCAATAGTGTTTTTCGGACTCATAAAAATAAAATTATGTGTTTCTTAAGGTCTCAAGAACTTATTTATAGGTTAGTTTTTCCTTGGATGTCTACAATTCTCAAGTTGAGGTTATGAAATGGTCTTTTGGAAGGCCATTTAAGGATTCCAAGTATAATGGGGACATGTCTAGCATGGAGCTTGAATATCTTTCTGAGTTATGTATTGTACATTCATCAATTGGGTAGTAAAAGATCCCCTGTCAAAAAAGGGAAATCATGATCTTACTCTTTATTGAAAAAATATTCAACCCCAAACGTCTAAAAAAGTATGTCTACAATTAGATGTGAAAGGCAGTCATGGAAGTACCTTTTCTTATATTAGAATGAAAAACTTCATTGTGATGTCTACGGAACACACCACAAGGGTTGTAATGGTGGGTTCCCTGGACCCAACAAAATAATACATTTCCCTTACTATATCATGTATATAGTGATTTAATCATAATGTATAGTTACTAATAATGGTTTTTATATTAATGTATCCACTATTTATATTGTAATTTCAACAGATAACTTATTATGTCATATGGTCATAGATGCTCCCATACTATAATGGGAACCACAAGATACTATGACATTAAAATTAATAATATGTCATATAGTCTAGAAAAATCATATTTCTTAGAAATATAGGTTGTTTCACTATTAATGTATCCACTATTTATAGGGCATGGGTTCATAGGAAATGTTTCCATTTCCATTAATTTTCAATATCTCTTTAGGGTCCTGGATGAGTTACTAGAATTCTCTAATGCTATGTGAATAGTATATAATACTATTGAGATAATAACATAGAGAGTCACTCCCTTCTATATCCAACTCTCTAGGGAGAGAATTTCTCAACCCAATGTACTAGATCTAGTTGTCCTTCCTGGATTGAAGGTATTTCTAGGTGATAATTGTTAGATGTTGAAGGATTCATTAGATCATCATGTTGGAACATTGAATTTTATGATCAATGGTCCCATATAATTTAATAGCACATGTGGATGATTTTGTGAGAACAAGATTCATATAATTCGAACAATGAATACAAGGAAATAAAAAATGTTTTGGAAGATCTTCGTATCGAACAGGTTATTTTAATTTTAATTTTTATGCTTGAATTTATTCACATTGTTTCCCCATGTTTATAATCACACTTCTTTTATAATGGTGAGGTTGTTTCGAAATTGGTTACATCATATTGTCATAAATAATTTTTTTTTGCATAAATATGCACACCAGGTACCATAAATTTGTTTTTCAAACATATCATAAAATGTTTTGACAATGAAAATTAAATATTAATTAAATTTAATGTGAGGATCACCATAGGCACAATTCAGAACCCGATGATTAAATCCAGAATCGGTGGGATATGTTTTGGCCATATGATGATTTTATGTCTATTGAAATTATTTTTTGCAATAAAAATATTTAACATATAAATAATGATATATATATATATTTATATTTCTTTATGTGTGTGTGTTTTAATTTCACAAGAGGTGCTTTCTATGATACCATTATTAACGATAATTTTTAAGAAGATGACTATTATACCTTTTTTATTCAATAGTTTATATATTCTTTGAAAAAATTCTATAAATAAATGCAATGTGTTTTTAGGGTCTGTTGGATTTCTAGTAGCTGAAATTGGAAATAATTATAAACAGGCTGAAAATTTGGTGTGTTGGGACTAGTAGGAGGTACCATTTTGTTTCTTAATTTTTTATTAAAAAATTTATAAATCTAATGGGGAAATTTTTCCCTCTATTATGCGTAGATATGTTCACTACTTTCCACTAACATTATATAACTGCCATTTTGTCATCTCGCTCCTTCCAGATCCAACCAATTAAGAAGCCACATCTTCCCACAACAAATTCCAAATCCAAACAGTTGACCACCATTGGATTCCAAACAAGGAAACCCACCACAAGCGACCATCGATCCCATATCATGATAAAACATCCAATAAGACCACATAATAAGAATTTCACCAGTTTATTCCATGTTTCATGCATGGACACAACTGCTTGACCCCAGTCATAAGAGCATTCTATCTGCCTCGCCGCACATCAACCTCCACCATCTGCTTCCCACACCAGAGATCACCTGCCATGTAGGCCTCCCATAGAATAACTATATCCTAGTGCACATGATGGTGAATCTGGGTCAGAACATGGTCGACTCGACCGGAGCCAGGGTGGTTTAGCATTGTAATACCCTCAAGATCAATTTTGGGTCTAGAATTTGACCATATATATTTTTAGGTTGTATTAGGGATGTGGTGGCCCATGAATAAAGATATATATATAAATATATATATATATAATAAATTATTTTCAAAATTTTTAATAATAAAAAGGTGGGATTGAGTGGTGAAGAAAAAAAATAAAATTATTTTAATTATTTTAATTCATTTATTTGTGTCAATAAAAATTTATTGCAAAACTGATTTTTATTAATCATTAAATTTGTTTTTATGCCAATCCTGGGTATTTATTGGCTAATATATGTATTATATTAAATGTATATTATTTTTTATTTTGATGAAATTTGATTCATGTAATAATAATTTCATAAAAATGGTTTTCACATAGTCATTTTGCTCAATTAATATGTATAATGCAGTGTCTATACATAAGAGCAGTATTTCATGTGTATTACACATTTCTGAGACCCCCCGAACCTATTTTCATGTTATTATTTTTTATGATGATGATATTGTAATACATGTTAAATATTGAGATGGGGCTATACTCAAGACAAGATGTTGATACATATTACCAGGTTACGAGCTGCGATACAAGTCTAAGATGACTCAAATATTTTACCACTAGGGTCATACTTGATCAATTGAGTGTAAATGTATTACCAAGTATTAAACTGAAATCATTAGTGTCACAACCCCCTCCCTCTAAAGACCCCACAATGAAGTGAGACATATAATTTCCTTTAGATTTCCGCCCCTAGTAGGCCCTGGGTTGGTGACTATCACTGAGGGTATAAAAACACATCTATGAGAGACATTAACCTTCATAATATAAATATAATAAAGATATAAGGTGAGTAAAATGTAAATAAATCCATGAATTATTTATAATAAATCCATAAATCATACCATTATTCATATGTAAATTAAACTAATATAGATAATGATATCAAAATTAAATACCAAAATAAAAACTATACCAGCAACACAACAATTATCGAATGTTCCAAGCCAGGAATGTCCAACACAACCCACAATGACATCCTACAAAGCTGAAAATCACTTTATATATGTCAAGAATGAATATATGTATATTCAGTAGGTAAAAAAAAGTCAATTGTACACATTTAAAAGGGGAATAAAAATTCATGAATGCGGAAATAATTGAACCAAATAGAATCTACAGAGGTATTCTCACGAAATACATCCTCATAATGCCTCACTAACCCAATACTGCATCCTGGAATAATAATGTAATATTAATCATATCGATGAAGGCTACCCTACTCTACTTTCACACTGATTATCTTCTCTCGAAACCCAATATAATATGGCATGGAACTCCCACCTCTTACGAATAAACAACATCAAATGATATCTCACAAGATGACTTATAGGCCATCACTTAACATAACACCCATAGACATCTGGGTCATCTCATCAAATAACTTTTTATTACCAGTGTAGTTGGGTATCACAAAAATAAAGGAAATCAACCTTGTTCTCTCATCCTTCTATGGAAGACTACCACCATAATCCATTGCATCAAATCCCCATCAAAGAAACCTAGTCCATAACATATCATAAAATCACATATATGCAGTGAAAATTTTGAATTCTTTTCATCTAAACGTACAAATATCATGAACGCCTAGAAGATGGTTTAAGGAATAGTGGGTAACCATCCATTAATCCTCCGATTGGGATATAGGGAAAACACCACCAATATATATATATATATATATAATTGGTTGTTAGAAAATGATGCTCAACATGTGTGGGGAGACTTATAAAATAATAAGGAAATTAAAATTATATAAAATAGCTACACACAAGACCATCACAGAGATTCTCAAAAAAGTAACTTTCAACTTATAACATTCCCCAGTTTTTTGAATCCTCAAAATGAAAGAACCAGCAAAATAAATACACAAGAATCATTGAAAATTAATTTATATCCAATTTTAAAATTATATTTTAAAATCCTGTAATTATTACAATATCCCATTCTTTAAACAATTTCAATCCCATTTAAATTATATTTAAATTACCTCCATTTAAATTTAAAATCTAACTACTGTATAATCTTTTTTTAGAAAATCCATGTTAATTCCAAAACCACTCGGGAAACAATGGCAACATAGAACACATCAGGCTGCAAAACCCAAAATTCCAATAACAACATCAAACTTCTACATTCCATCATATAAAAACAATTTTTATAGCCCCATTGTATAACCACTATAGATTCCTTATCACCCATCCATGTCAAAACATAACCATTTACCATGATTCACATCATCATATACAATCCAAAATAATCAATTAAATCCTTAAAAATTTAATATAACACACATAATGATTTCTATATATTTCATAATAGATTTCATTGAATTCCACCATTTTATTTTATGTTGTAATCACACAGGCCATGTATCGTAGTTCAACTAATTAATTAGCTGTGTATAAGTGGTTAACAAATTCTTTCTGTTGGTGTCACAACAGATCACACATCATGGGATCACAAAATATATCAAAATCCAAATAACTAGGGATATAGACTACATTGATTTGAAATTATATAACAAACATAGATAATCTCAATATGACTATATCCAAATAATATATGATAATTTGAAGCATTCCCCTACCACTTTCCATTTTTAAACTGGATAATTATTTCTGTTTTTCTATATGAATCTATCATCCCAATAGATAAAATGATTAATCCAACCTACATGATACATATAAAGGATGAACAAGGTACCCCTATCATTAAGAAAAGCGGTTTACACAAAAATTATGCATCGAAAACAGGGGGTTTTCATATATATGGGAACCTCATCAGGGGAAATCGACCCAACTACAACCACACGGATCCATGACTTCAAAAGAAAATCCAGTTGGAACCTCCCATCCGAATAGAATGAAATAACTCATGAATGATGAAATGATATTCCCCTTTGAATGATTAGATCTTGAACTATCAAGTATAGATATGGTTTTAACTAGCCATTAAAGTTGGAAGTTATTAAATCCTTATAGTTTATACATTTAAATGGTATCTAGACAATTTAAAAAGTTTAAGATATGATTAATCACAATTAAAACAACTTTAAAAGTAATTAATTATTTCATAAAACCATTTTCAACGAATAATCATTAAAATGTATATTCTATGAATTTATAGAAAATAATAATCACTTTACTGTGCCACCTCTTGGGTCTCACCTTCAGGGTGCACCGATTTGTTCAACATGATTAACCATTTCTGATCTACCATTACCTAAAAATGAGAAACTATTTTGGACCCACTATAAGATCATAAGAAGCTACTTTTTTGATGATATTCAATTAGATCAAAATTAAGCATTTTCTGAGATCCACCATCATCATATAAAACACGATAAACTCTTACCTTCATCCCCCAAATACCCATATACTTTCCTCACACACGTCAAACACTAAATTTCCCTCAAATTAATGGGATGGAAGTTTGAGGAGATTGTATTAGATATCTCTCAGACTATTCCCACCCTATATAATTCAAAACCAACCTATATGGAAACATAGAAAAAGTCTAAAAAGCAATCTCTCAAGATACCTCTAAAGGGTAACATTACACAAGAAACACTAATACCACTCAGACCATCTAACAAAAATTCCTACAATATATGAACATAACACATTTCCAAAATTGCATTAATCAGGTCATTCCATAATCCACATGAAGATACTATCCACAATGGTAGGAACTAACCCACTTAAATGGGTTTAATTGCATCGTATTATAATGTGTCTATATTAGAAATATGGTCCTCCATTTTTCACATGTCTTAACATTATCACACATCTCAAAAAACACAAAAAAAAAATGGGTAAAAAACATATGTCCTAAAAATGTATGTAAAAAAATAATATCATAATGAAAATATGGGAAAATAAAAATAAAAATATCAAGGTACTGGGAATGCATCTATATTTCACACTCCCATGTAATCTCCTCTAGTCTTCTATTCCTACACAGAACACAATCCAAGGGAATAGTTTGTCCTTATAGAACCTTATTATGATCATATAGGATCTACACTGGATTCTATACAAAAAAATCACATAATCGTCAATATCCAAATATCTACAATCAATGACATGAGAGATATCATGAAGATATAGAAATGAAAAAGATATGTAAATGAAATTGTGGAACCACTTCATCTATAGTAGAAACACCAACCAATAAAACACGTCACAAAATAACCCAATTCCTTAAAGGGACCTACAAACTATAGATAAAAATTAATCTCCCTACCAAAACACTAATTCGAATGTACAGAGGACAAACTAAAGATTAAATGTTATCTGATCTTAAACTCCAGGGGCCTCCACCTATGATCATCATAAGTCATCTTATGGTCCTCCTCTACTTCAAACCTCTATTAAAAAAGATAAAATGTATTTGTTTTGATCTATACCACATTAAAACCAAGAACTAATTACATCCCAACCTCTATCCATCATAATGTAGAATGACATGGAAACCTATACAATACCTCATTATTGGACATGGAAATGTATTTGTAATAACTTTTATTATAAGTGAACTCATTTGAGGTATGGATACCATCCCACACACCCATAAAGTCAATTACACACAACCAAAACATATCCTCCATCATTTTGTTAGCACGCTCAGTGGTTTCATCTATTTGATGTTGGAAATATGGGTTGAGGTGTAATTGATTTCCAAAATAATGTTGCAATCCCCTCGAGAATCATGAGGTACAACATGTGTCCTGATCTATGAAAATTGAAACTCGGACACCATGCATCAACACCACATAATCCACATACCTATTTTCCAAAACATCTCCTTTTACCAAATCCCTGATCACTGTGAATTTGGCCGATTTCTTCAACTAATACACAACTACCATGATAGCAACACAACCTCCCAGAACATGGGGTAACCAGGTGAAAAAATATGATGATATGTTCTCCCATTTCCCCTCTGGAGTATCCATGGGATATGTCAAACATCAAGGACCACAATTCTATGCTATTACAAACCACAAAAAATACATGTAACCACAGAATCCTTCACTACATGTATCATTCTAGGAAACCAAAACATCTCCCTCAAAACCAAAATACATCAAGCATGCTTTTGGGTGTACTGATAAAGGAGAGATATGAAACTCATAAAAAACTTCGTAGTGCATCACTACCGAAACAAAAAACCTCCCATGAAACAATATATGTTTCGAACCATTCTTTAATTATACAATATTCTAATCAACATGGAAAACACGATCACACATCACCTTTCTCTACTAGTCTCCTCATTGAGACTCAAATACCTTATGTAACAGAGAATTCTACACTATCATCTAAAATAATAAAACTCTTCCATAAACCTCCCCTATATCTATGTGAAGGATACCAACACCTCCACTACTCTCTAAGCATCCTCAGACTATAGAAAAAGCACACTTCCACAATAGTCTTCTCAATGAATCAATAATAACATTAACTTTTACAAAGGTGTAGGAGGTATATAAATCATAATCCTGAGGAAAATCCATCAAAATACATATCAAAAGATATCAATCATACTATTCAAACACATTCATAAAACACCTATGATATGGGAATACCACAAACTGCTCCCCAATAAGGTAATGCTACCACACCATCAATGAAAACACAACCACTACTATCCCCAGATTATGGGTTTCCCAACTATATTAATGAAAAAATAACATCCTATAACCATATGATATTACTAATTTATGCAACATCAAGACACATCAAAGGACATTATGGGATGTTTCACAGAAAACCATGAACAACACACCCTGCTCTGGAAACTAATGAAATGGATCACTAAACAACTTACCCATTATATATTTGAAAGCTACATGACCTTTTTCACTCTAGATAAAAATATTTCTACTTATAGGTCAAAATTTTCCATGTTAGTGTATATTAGGAGAAATTTTCCACAAACAACTGATAATAGTTTGCAAGACCGAGGAAGTGACAAACCTATTCCCCATTCTTCAATGATATAAAAGAAACAACTTTTTCGATTTTAGATAGGTCCACATCCACCACTGAACATGAAACAACATGTCGAAGGATACACACCTATCATGCGTAAAACATACACGTGTACAACATTCCATTGTGCTCATGGTGACCAAGAACCATTAAAATAGCTAAAAGATTCTTGGTATGAACTCTCTATGACTTTTAGTATATCATTATGGTGTTGATTAATATTACCATGAAATAGTTATGGAATTAATGGAACACATTGTTCATGAACCCAATGAACAAAGCTAGTGTGTTAGTAAAACTAAAAGGATTGACCATGAACCCCAAATACCAATACCTACATCCGATGGGAGTCTTCCCGATATCACTTTTTTCACACTCAAATGCTGATGTCTAGAATACATATCATCGTGGAGAAAAAAAATACTCTTCTACTGGATGCAAAGATCATCGATTCATAAAATAGGACATTTATAATTGATTGTCACCTAGTTAAAATAGTACAAATATATACACACCCTCAGAATACCATACTCCATCTCAGATAATAATAACATTGAACACCATGAGGATACAATGTGATGGATGAATCCACTATATAATAGATCATCTATCTGAATCCTAAATTCATACAACTTATATGGAACCATTTAATAGTTAACCATTGATATCAATGAAGCACCAGGATGTATGTCTATCCAAAATCCAATATCATTTAGAAGGGTTCTTTCCATAACCTCCTTTAGGAAATCATCCTAGAACTACATAAGAAAACGTGAAAAAACAAATTTCCATATGTTTACTAATTCAATAGAAAACCCAAATGTCATGAAATGAAGGGGATCTACAAATCCACATCCCAATTGAAAAACACGCTCGTTAATAAAAACCACTTTCCAACCATCCACATATGAGTATATGACTCTAACCTGAAAAAAAGTGGGTAATATATTGCACAAAATAAAATGTGTTGACGAAAATAATGAAATCGTATGGTTGCATATACAATAAAAAAATGTATCTATAGGAATGATGTGGTCTCATCCTCAGACTACATCCTTGGTACACATTAAAAAAGGTGTTATGTCCTCTAACTGTTGTAGTGAACACCATGGGAACAAGATGTGGCTCTATATCTACTCTCAAAGAAAATACTCAAGTGGTTGAAAAAATGAAGTGAAAATATTATTAATCAAAAAAATAGACAATAGTTGAGAAAGATTGATCATACTGAGAACAATTCCTTGATCTAATTGTGTTGAATCCTCTAACATATTCATCTAACCACTCCCAGCTCTTCTACCTCTCTTCTTCCAACCTACTCCATGACCATGCAAGTGTTGAGGTCTCTGAGGGTGAGGTTAATACCAAGGATGAATTCATCATTATATATCTATTATTAGTGGATCATATGCTTGGTAACCCTACTAATGGAATGGACTCACAGGTAACGGATATTGAGGTATGAACTGAACCTATCCACATCTTCCAAACTAAGATTGATTATATACTATGAACTGATCTTGAAGAATTCCATGAACTCCATAGATAACAGAACCCAATAGTAAGTTCCAAGTAAGTTAATGGAAACTATTAGCCCCAGAAGGTTAAAAAGGGAGCTTCATAGGGTAACACCCTCCTAGATGAAGCCCCGAAGGGACTGGTGACTTAGAAATACCATTGAAAATTCCCTTCCTCAAGGAACCCAACCGGTTCCACTATCATATTAATCCTCCCTATGAGTGAATCCAATCAACCACCTATGACATTTTTTGAACCTACAAATACATTTTTTACCTAAAAAGAGTAACTTCATATTATATTAAAGGATGGTGTGAAACCTCAAGAATCCATGCTTGTGACACATCATCATAGAAATGATTTTGGGAAAACTATTGAAGGTCCTGGAACATGATCCCAAGATACAACAAAGATATACTTCCCAACTAAAGGTAGATTTGATCATTCCCATTTACAACCTTCATAGAAAATTAATGTTACTTTGAATGGAAATAATTTTGGATGTAGACCCATGAAAAAAATTCCACTTTCTACTAACCAAGGTTCAACGTCTACTACTGGAACACAATAAATCACATCTGAATAACTGCCACATGGACCCAATAATATGTTTGGGCTAAAATCAAACTAAATGAAATCTTTATCTACTCTGACTGGATCTTTGTCTCCACGTTAGAAAGAATTCCCTTATACATTCCTAAATACTACCATAAAAAATATCCCAACAACCTCCAAAAAAATCATCATCCTATACTGGATCAAACCATAAGAGATCAACTATGTCATACTTCTAAACATAAACTACCTGATCCCCCAGCGAATGATGAACAAGATGCATAGCTAAAATGGGAAATATTTATTTCTTATGATAGATTGTATTGAAATTTATTAATTTCTATATAATTCCTTTTAACTTATATAAACATTCCAAGATTGTACAAAAATCAATTAAAAAAAGAATAAATAACCATGATGCATGTACCTCAATATATTCTATAATTAACAAGGGGCTCAACTCACATGGTTTTTCAATAAGATCAAAATCAATAAACATAATCACATTAGATCTAAAATCCCTTTTCTTATCTAGTATCCTGATCCTTTTTCAAAAAACAAGGTCAACAGACAGTATTTCCATACCAACCTATGAAATCCTTTCTGTTCTGAACTCCAAAACACATCATATCTCTCAACCACCTACCATTGATAACTCTATTCCATGACCCCTCCCTATAAATATAATATGATGTGGGGATTGATATAAGGACCACCATGACCCTCCTCCAAAAGTCCTCAGGTTGGTGACTAGCACTAAGGGTATAAAAAAATTATGTATAGGAAGTATTACCATAAATAATATCAATATGATAGGGTGATAAGATGATCAAACCCCAATCAACTCAATTACATATATACATTAAATCCAAAACCCATCCCACAATGCCTGTGTATTTAAAATTGATATCGATAATTATCTCCATAGTAAATACCCAAAATAAAAACCAAAGCTATGACACATCAACCATCCAATTTTCCAAGCTAGTAATGACAATAACAATCCCCTATGTACTCCTAAAAAACTGAAAAAAAAAGTTTATACATTGGGTTTGAATATAAGTTTACATAACTGGAAAACAAAATTTTCTCATGCACATGTGACAAAATAATAATAATTCCCCAATGAGAAATTATTAGAACAATAAAAAACATACATAAGTAAATATTATAATCCAATCGTCACTATAGTTCATTCATTAAATAAAATTTTCTTTTGTAATAATGTAATATAATTCATATAGATGAAGGGTTTCTGGAACATCTTTCTCACTAATTTTCCTCTCTTTAACCCCAACATCGTACGTAAGGAAGATCTAACCTCTTCTGTATAACACCAAAAAAATCACATTGCACCTAAAATAGTGGGGTATCAGGAAATTGAAGGAAATCCAAAAACTTCTCTCATACTACCATGAACTCCCCCCAATTTAATACATCATATCACATCATTCCAAAAGACACCAAGGCCATAAAATCTCATTAAACCACATTTAGATAGTGGCACTTTTGTCTTATGGCCATCATAGTCCTTGCATATCACGAATGCCTAAAAGAGGGTATGTGGAAGAGTGGGTGGTCATCAATACTTCCTCTTACTAGCATGTTGGGAAAACACCCCCGATATACTTATATATATGGATGTCAGAACATTTTTGTTGACAAGGGTGGGGAGGGTATCCAAATTACTAAGAAATAAAATGTATATATAATATTCACACCCAATCTAATCCTCAGGGTTGAAAAAATAGATCCATAAAATAAAAACATTACCTCTATTTTAAACAACCATAAAATTTATAAAATCCCACAAAAATTTATAAGATATAAACCAGTATCAATTATATCAAATTTTGAGATTAGTTGTTATCAACCCATCTCTATATAAATTTCACATAAATTAAACACTTTCTAATAAATTTAATTTATATTCCACATCCCACCATTTATTCCATAAAACATGTTAATATTTATTATTCCATTTGGAAATCCTTGTTAATTCTTATACAAGTAATGATATTATCCCAACACAACCCAAAAAAGTAATAAAAAATGAATATCAGAAAAAAAAACTTCCAAATTCCACCTTATATAATATATCAACCACTTTTTCTTCCACACATCCCAAACAAACCTCAACCACCACCATAGCCACGCAACACAACTACATGGAAACATAGCCCCTGTCCATGCATCATATAATCAAAACCAAGGTAGAACACACAAATTCTTGTATAAACATGTTACATCACACATGTATCATTTAACATATTGGAATAAGTAATTTCCATTAAATAAAATTATTTATTTAGTGTTTTTATAACAGAAGACATGTATCCTAGTGAAAACAATTCATTATTCATGTATAAGTTGTTAACCATTTTTTACAGTGGTTTCAAAGTAATCACACATCATGGAAATCAAAACATATTTCAAAACCATTGAAATAGGGGATACTGGCTTCCATGGCTGTTATTGATACAAAAAACATAGTTAATGTTAATGTCAAATTATCAAAAATATACTAAATCATGCATAGTTTCCCATTCCCATTTCCATTTAATTTATACCAGTTAATTATATTTTTAAATCTAGATGAAAATATATTCCCCTAATATAGTAAGAGTAACCCATCCCGCATGATACATATAAATGAGAAGTGATGGAACCCAAACCAAGATGAACATACATCTATAGAAAATTATTTCACCATAAATAGATGGTGCGTATACTGGATGAAACATCTTCAAGAGAACCTAAAACAACTACAGTAACAAGTTTCACTAAATTCAAGTGACCAAGGACATAGAACCCAACATTTCACAAGAACGACATAAAAAATAAATAAAAAAATATATTCTTTTTTTTTGATTTAGTAGATTATGAGTCATTACGGTTATATACGGTTTTAATTTCCCAATATTGTAATATTTTATTAAATCCACATTGTTTAAATATTTTGAAGGTCTCCAGACTTCTAATATTTTTATGAAATGATTAATCAATTTTGAAATGTGTATATTTTTTTTCATTGTGTCATTAGAAACAATTTTCATCAAATAAATATCAAAATGTGATTTTTTATTTATGGAATATTAGAAACATTGTACAGTGCAATCTCGAGGTTACCACTTCTTGGATGCCTCCAAAATAGTTCCACTAGCAGGGTGTCCCCTCCCAGGTGCCACTACTAGGGTGACACCATAAGCATTCCCATACTAGGGTTCCACTATAATGGTTCTACTATTAGTTCATAATGATACACCAGTAGTGATCCGCGATATGTTCAAAATGAAACAACATTTTAGATCCAATGTTAGTTCAAAATGACCCACTGTTTGTGATCCACCATTCATTGAAAATGTACCGCTGTTGGTGATCCACATTTATATTAGAAATGAACCAACAATAGATATAAAATATTAGTTCAAAATGAGGCACCGTTGGTGATCCACTACTAGTTCAAAATGAGACACCATTGGTGATCAACCTCCATCCTCTACAATGCCTAAATACTCCTACATTACCCAACATAACATCCATATTCCTTACCCATACACCTCAAAAACAATATTTACAGCAATATAACTGAATTTATGGTAAGTGTGGTGACAACCAGTTTTGTTTGTTTATTTAATTTATCCATTTTTTATTATTTATGAATGTGAAATATTACATAATCAAATAAAATAATTAATGAATAATGATTAGAGAAAACATATTTAAGTAATGTTGAATGTTTCCGGTTTATTACGTTGTTCATTTGTTAGTGAGATTAAATAGTTCAAAAAAGTCAGATATAAAACGATTCAATTGATCATGAAAATATAATTCATAAAAAAATATTAATTCAGTACCGATTCCATAATTTGAATTAAAAAAAATTGATTTTTGGGGTGCGCATCAGCCATAGATTAGGGTTCGTTCTATTAATAAAGATTTATTATTAATGTGACATATTGATTATAATAATGTTGAAAAAATATTTATAGCTAGATAGTTCCATCGTTAAAGGAAAAGTATTGAGTAAATCAAGTTTATGATTTCCAGAATCTTGGAAATCAATCAACATATCACGGAACTGCAGTTTAATATTGTTAGACAGTCAAACATCTACCTTGAAACTATATGTGTATAGTAATTTCCCTAACATAGATTATTATGAGGTATTTAAAGTATTCCTTCTAAAAAAATACTATAGAGATTAATTTGTAATGTTTAATGAATAATAAAAATAACAGTACTAAAATGATTTTATTTTATTTATAGAACATTAGAAAGTAACAATATAAATAAAATATGATTAGATTTGGAATAATAATATGTCCAAACTGGTATGAGTCTCCCAGAGTAGTATAATTACATGTGAAAAGTACTACGATGTAAGAGATTCAAGGTGATGTTTTCCCCCTGACATGTTGAGTAACATCAGGAATATAGGGTGTAAATATGCTTATAGGATACTCATTTAATATACATTTTCTATTTAGATAAAAAATTTATTATAAATGTCAAAATATTTGTGGATGCATCATAAGGACATAAAGGATTTGACAAGTCTTTTCATCTATGAGAAGTTTTCATGGAGAAATTGAAACAATATATGGATAAGATGATGGCTATACTAGATAAATGTGAATATAAAGAAGGTTCATGATAATCTAAAACATCCCTTATTTATATTTTATTCACCCAATTAATCTATTTTAATTTAATATTTAAAAAATTTGAATAGATAAAATGATTTGTTACTATTTTGGTAAGGCTCAAAATGTTATTAATAACTCAATTAATGATCAAAATTAAGTACTTGTGGTGAACATGTTGAAAGGAATAGTGAAAAAGGAAATGTAAATAGGAACACCAAACATACCATTATAAAATATTTACAAATTACTTTGGATAATCATTATACATGGGTTTATTTACATCTTATTTCATTATAGATGACTATGGATTCTTCAATCTAATGAACTGAATTGAATTGGAATTTTCTTGCATAACCATCATATTATATGATTCAATTAAACGTAATTTTTTATTTAAACTTCAGTGTAATTGAAAAAAATTTGATTATCAAATAGGTGTATTTAAATACAGTAACCATGTAAAAAATTAAATGTTAAAATAACTATGTTGTGTTCTTTAAGTTACTAGGAGTTGTTGATTTTTATGTTAGCATTGAGAACTATTGAAATTATCATAAACATGTTTAATGATTCTAGTATAATTTTGTTAATAATCAAAAAATCATTTATCTCTTATGATGGAAACAATGTGTCATTATTGAAAGACGTATTGAATTTTGTTTTCGTTGTCTAATACTAGATCTATAAAGTTGGATTCCCTAGAAATAATTGATTAAAATAAAACACAAGACTTGTTTATACACTATTGTGTATAGATGATTATTTTTCAAGTAAAAATGAAACTAATACTCATTAATAAAACTTGTTTGTTTTTGGAACTGTTAGGGGTTAAATAACATTGGTATAATGGAAAAATTTACAATCATAATTTTGGAAAAATAAACATTTAAATATAAATGTAGACCATAATGCATTAGAAATTATTTTTTCTAGATAGAGTCAACAACTCCATTGTAATTATAGTAGTATTTTTACATCATAGGGTCACTTTAAGATGTTTCAATAATGTAAAAGTAAATTAACGGATATGAATGATAAAAATATATTAGTAAATTTGGGACCATGTTCCAAAGAATTCCTTAAATGATAATTCATCAATATGGAAATATAGAGTGGATATATTTGTAAACTCAAAATTTATTTATTCAAATAAATAAATGATGAAAGTAAAGAGGATTTATGATGATTATTATAAGTAATAAATGATCATTCAACTATAGAATGGAATATTTCAAAAATTTACATTTCCTTATACACATCAATGTCTTGATGAAATTTAAAAAGTAAATAAATATTTAGTTTCATAAGAATTAAAGACAAATATAGTTATTTTCAAGACATCATTTAAAATTAGTGACATTATCCCATAACCATACGCCAACTATAATTATTGATGGATATAATATGAGGTATAGTATTATATAAATACATTTTTTTATAATAATATATCTTTAGAATGATTTTTTTTTCAATATATAAACAAACTTTTATTATCAAAATTAGAAAGCACATGTAAATTTGTTATCAAAAAATTTTCATACAATATTATTGAAATACCTATAGTAGAAAAATATAGTCATGTGATCGACTATATTTTTATAAAATGGTGAAAGTCCATATTTCAGATAGCGAGATAAAAATTTATATGAATTTAGTCAATGTTGAAGATGCACAACATGATTTCATAGGAAAATGTTTCACAAGATATTTTGGAAATATAATTTTCCCAAGACATACACTCTAGAAGAGTGTTAAAACAATGAAAATTATTTTACATTCATTATGATTGATGAAATATTAATCGTTGAGAGTAACAAATCAAACATGTATGCACTAAATAAAATCATGATATGATAGAGAATATAAAATAAAAATAACTAATATATTCCATGTATCAATGTATATGGGAATATTATTTTGAATAATATGGTGGGTATTCTAATGTTATTATAAATGAGTGGTATGTCTATGGAAACAATAATGATCAATTAGAAATACCAAGTACTTATTACAAAATACATTATAATTTGACTTGTTAAAGTTATTTTCTATTGTCCCAAAATTAGGAAATGGATGTGAAGAGGCATAATCATTGATGGAATCTATACAATGCAACCAAAATGGATTGGTGATACCATAAAATTCCAATAAGGGGAGTAAGTTATTGAACTCTATTTTTGTATTTAATTAAGAAAAAAGATCATAGAATATTAATTTGAAGTGATTTTATTCTATATAAACACAGAATGGGGGTGGTCCCATTATAGGTTTCCATGAAAAATATTTTTGACATCATTTGGGAAATAACAATAGCTTTTATGGTTAATTAACATCATAATGAAAGTAAAACTCGAAAATATTTACATAAATTAGCATCCAATGACATAAAGAACATGGTATACTAAGGTAGAGAAACAAATTAATAGATAATGTCAAATATACAAAAATGAATATAGGAAAAATACATGTGAGAATAGTTTGAGAGATGATTCTTAACAATATCCCATCGACTGAATCTCTCTTAGGAGACATGTATGGAATATCTGAAGAGATAATTTTGGTGAATTAAATTCCACTTAAAACTAAAATGTAACAATCACATATTCCATGATGTGTGTAAAATTGGATATTTCCAAAATATACTCTACAGTAGTGAAATATTAAATAACTCCTCGATAATAACACATGAAGTCAAAACAATCCAAATTTATGTGATAATTTACAAGGGATATATACATGGTACTTGTAGTGGAAATGAAACTATTCTTTTAGGGGACACAAACTAGTTTTCATATGGATAAAAATGATCTAATATATCAGTTACGATATGGAAATGAGAAATACAATCTCATTAATGTTATTGGTAGTAATGTCTAGAAATACTGAATGCATTATTGATTTGGACATATCTAAAGAAGTTGTATAAAATATAACAATTTATTCTCATTCATGGAATAACAGTTAGTAAGTAATTATTTATCCTTACATAAATTATGATGATCCATCTAATAGTACTGACAAAGATATAATGTTTTGGTAGTTGAAAATTGAAATATAAATATTGATATCATCTACAAAGTAGTATTTTTTAAGGAGATGATGTAGTATATAGGAGAATATCCATACAACAGATATGAGGAAGGACCAATGAATAATTCTATAACATTGTAGAATCCTGATTGAATGATGTGATAGATAACATGGATTTTTAGTAATTTGAATCTAGAGAATGTGTGAGTGTTGTAATAGAGGGTTCCCCAAATAAATTTAAATAGTACTTTTATATAACTATAACATGTATACTGTGAGTTTTAAACGATGTGAACTTACCATATATAATGTTTATATATCACTTTCCATTTTATTATGTTAATGTGCTTATATTTTGTGTCTTAAAAATATATAATATTGGTCGTTATGAGAAATTGTGATCCTTTATATTCTATAAATTAATATTAAAAATGTTTCATAGGATCTCAATATATCATATTGACTAGAAACATATTATATTTAACTATCCGGTGTCAGGGGATCTTAAGAATTGAGACTTCTTTGCAAAGACCCGAAAATTTCCAGGATTTTTTTTAATTCATTGGAATTTTATGAGTCTGCAGTTTCTAACAAAACCTGATTCCGAGGCCCGGTGTGCCCGGAATCAATTTTTGATGTTTTGTTTAGGTATGTTCAGTAAACGTACGTGCGAGGTTTTCTATCTTTTGAACAAGTGCTCAAAATTTAAATATAAGGGAACCGATGAACTCGCAGCGCATGTATTTGCCTAAGGGGACCTTTACCGTAGTTGCGTTTTATCGGGAGGAGATGTTAATTTTTCAGGTTTGTTATTAAAAATAAATAAAAATATGAGTTAGATATTTTTATTTGGTGGGTGGTAATAATCTCCAAAAGGAAGTGGGATGTGGGTCCCACATCCAACATAACCTCCCATTAGAGGATTTAGTGTGTTGGGGCCCACACAAACCCAAAACCCTTTCACCTCCCCTAAACTCCATTAAACTCCCCATTAACACCACCCTTAATTAATTTGACACCTCCCCTTATTAAGGTGGAAACTTTCCACCTCCCTTCCTTTAATTATGCCAACTTAATTTATCAATTTATTGTCATAACTTTTTAAATGAATTTGAAATTGTTTTTCCAACATTAAAAGAAGGAATTTCCTTCATTTCATTTGGTTGGCATAAACTTGTTTTGATGGGACTTGAGAGGATTTATAAGGAAGTGTTCCTGTCCACGAAGAATGCTCCATGACTCGAATAATGGGATGCAATTTCTCTCCACATAATTTTCAACTCGAACAAGATCGTGAGGAACACCTTCATCCTTTCTTCTTCCTCCACGTCAAGAGAGAAGACACCTCTCATGAGGAATGCCTTATACGACAACGAATCTTCCTCCAACGTTGATGGGACGACACCATTCTCTACGACGCCATCTTCCGCGATGCTCGATTATCACAATGCTCATCTTCTGTGGCTTCTCGATGAACGGACCACAATTATGAGGTAGGGTGTTATGTTCAATTTTAATTGAATAAAATTGTTCTTCATTCTTCATTGAAAACCATGAGTTGTCTTCAGTATTTTGATATCCCCTAACGTGGAGGGAGCGGTCTGAATGAACACGGCCTGAAAAACCTCAATATTTTTCTTGTTTATTTTTGACAGTGAAGATCGGGGGCGGTGGCGACAATAGTGGCTGTGCGTCGGTGGATAGAAAGAAAACCGCTGCCTACAACCGCGTGCTACTCGGGCTGATGAATCATCTGACCATAGCCAGGTAGGTTGGTGAACCGTGGCACCCACAGGTGCCATGCGGAGGAGGAACAGCATGCACCTATGGGCCACATGCTGAAAGAACCGGCTGACTTTAGCTTGTCAGGATGGAGGACCGCAGTGCCTCTTGGCGACGCACTGTAGAGAACTGCGACCTGTGCTCCACGATCCTCTTCGGCAGGCATACCAGCCGGCTCGCCAGCAGGCCGGGAGAAAAGAACCGCGATGCCTAAGGGCGCCTCATGCGGAGGATCAACGACCCGCCTGTGGGGGCCACTCGTAATAGAGAAGAGCGGTAAGCTTCGGGTGGCCAGGAAGGAGGGGCGGCGCTGCTCAACACCGCCATTACAATGATAAGGGGGGTGGCCCCCCCGCCACCCCGCACCACGCATGCCAGCCGGCCGAGCCGTGCCCGACTATTGATTCGGGCCTCATGCGCATGGGCCGGGCTGCCCTTGCGTCGGACCGGGCCGTGCCCCGCCGGGCCGGGCCAAACCATGGCAGGTTGGGTTGGGTCAGACCGGGTTCAGACCCCCATATTCGGACTATTTTCAGTTTTTTCACCCATAACATGATCTATGGAACTATGATCAATGTGACATTAGTTGGGTTGGATTCCATGGGTTGAGATGGTCTCTTAGGTATATCACACTCAATGTTTGGGAAAATTTTGTGTATGACTAGGTTGATTTGATCCCATAACCAACCGGGCCCTCTGAGCGGAAACACTTATAACATAAGAAATGAAAGACCGATTGATGTACCGTCAACTACGTTGGATTCTTTTTGATGAGACGGTTCTTTTGGCATACTCCACTTGAGGTTTGGACGTAGTTGGAGTATGGTCTGGTTGGTTTTAGCTTAAAAACCAACCGGGCCCCTTGAGCCGAAAAGCCAATGACTCACAGACCGGGCGTCTGATTGTCGCGGCGTCTATTGCGTTGAGACCCCTATGTTGAGGCGGTCCTTTTTGAAACTTCTATGTGACACATTGTGACAATTGGAGTATTTTCTTGAGTCTTGTGGATAATACACTACTAGTGACGAGCAAGCAGATTGCAGAGACATAGTAGCTGGCTGAGACATGAAGACTACTGATCGATCGACTCAGAGTGATTCAGATGGCCCAGTGGGGAGGGCTTGGTTGTAGCAGCAGACCCACGGTGGAGGAGGGCTTTGGTTGTAGTGGTAGACCCATGGTACTTGACAGAAGGAGTACCTCTGTAGGCTATGAGGGGGAGTGCATGGTTATAGCGATAGACTTATGGTGGGAAGTGCTTGCTTGTAGTAGCAGGCCCACAATACTCGACAGGTGGAGTAATTCAGCAGTCTAAGGTTAGTGGGAAGCACTTGGTTGTAGTAGTAGGCGCACTATACTCTACAGAGGAGGAGTTCTCCTGTAGCCATGGTTTAGACATCATGAATAAGAATCCTGGTTGAGCTGAATCAATAACCTTTGTATTTTTCTCATGATTGAGATGAGTTACTTGATAACTTAGGTATATGTATGGGGATATACCTATGTATTGGTTATCCGTTGAAATATTACTTTCTTGTTTATCCTTGTTGGATTTTGTGAGACCTTGAGGGTCTCGAGGTCCCTACTGAGTATCATTATACTAACCCCTGCATGGGCTATGCCCGCACCTCATTGTGTTGGATGGAGATGACGGATAGTGCTGACGGAGGCCAAGAGCACCAGGACTGGACTGTACACGGAGGTGGACACTCGGTGTGACAGAACACAGAGTGGACCAATAGACGCGGAGTGCCGAGGAGTACATCTCTTCCTACCCTTCAGGTAGTAACCTGGAGGATGATCCAGGTGCTGCTTTTACCATTCAGCTGTTTGTCTTTTTCTGTTGTACTTTCTCCAGTTGTAGTTGTACCTTTTTGTTGGTCTTGTATTTCCGAAACCATTTTACTTTCAACACACATGTTATAAAACTTTTTTTAGTGTTTTCTTCCTCTTTACTCTGGTTGTGTGTGTTTACGTTTTATAGAGGCAATTCCTTCCCAATTCTAGGGAATTACGCCTTTAGTGCTAGTCGCCAGCCCTTGGCCTATGGAAGGCGGGCTTGGGGTAGTCACGATGTAGGTCCCAGGGGACGGGTCATGACAAATTGGTATTATAGGACATCGGTTCTACTACAGAACTAAGGACTCTGATATTTTTTTCTATGAAGCCATAGTGTTAATGGTACAAAGTGTGGTTTTTGGTTCTGGGAGTCTAGTGTTTGTGCGGGTGACCGACGTATCCATACACTAGAACCCTAACATCTGATTTTTGACTCATTGCAAGAAAAAACTAATTGCATGTGTGTTTTACAAAAGTTTTCCATAAGTCAACTCAAACCAGGTCATCTCACCAGGTATAGTATTTTGACCGTGTCGCATCTGTTTCTTTTAGGATGCGTCCCTGCAGATGACCAGCTAGAACCCCGAGAGTTGTACGTACCGATAAGATGCCGAGAGACGAGGCCTCAGTACATGGTCCTCTTCTATTAAAGGAACCAGCCGAGGCCTCATAGGTACAATTGGGCCACCGATGCCACCAGGCCTAGCAGTAGAGAGTTCACACCGCTTGAGCGCACTGCACGAGTTCTAGCGCCCGCGGCCACCTAGGTTTAGGGGAGAGACGGACCTGCAGGCGGTTGAGGATTGGCTGGAGGCTGTGGTGAGAGCCTTTAGACTGGTAGGGACATTATCTAACTTCATGGTGATCCTTGCGGCCAGCCTCGTTCAGGTCGGAGCAGGAAAATGGTGAAGCTTGATGCTCCATATGCATGATGAGGTGACGCTACTCTGTGCAGACTTCGAGAGCCTGTTCCATGTAGAGTTTGTCCCAACAACCCTTCGAGTGGTGCAGATACATGAGCTACTTCATCTGCAGCAGGGCAACATGACAGTAGCGTAGTACTCAGTGAGGATCAGAGGCCTCTCGTGCTACTCTACCGATATGGTGCGGTACCCATTCTTCAGGTCCCGAAACTTCGAGTAGGGGATCAGGCGAGAGATCAGAGCTTCAATTATTTCACACAACATCCCGATGCAGACATGGGTGTTAGAGCGATCCCTCCTAGTGGAGAGCTTCCTTGCTGATCAATCTCCTGTAGTGGGACCCACTACTAGTCGACATGCAGCGGATTCTTCTGCAGTTGGAAGTAGACAGATGACGCAGAGGTCCAAAAGGACCAAACCCACAGGTGGTCAACCGCATGACTCAGGATCGTGTGTGCGAGGAACCCAGGGTGGAGACAGACATACCAGGATCGGATAGTGTTACTCCTATGGCGAGATTGGTCACATGGCACGTGACTGTCCGACCCGCCGTGCAGACGATCAGCAGATAGCTGAAGGACCTCCCAGGTAGTGGCATAAGTTCGATCGAGACGGTCCGCAAGGAGCAGGCAACCATGTTATAGGATCTGGCTGTGCAGCTGGTGGTGGATGACGCTTCGAGGTGTTCCCACCACCACCACCAGGAGGTCCACCCCGATCGCAAGGAACATGTGGACATGGGAGAACATAACTTCAGACAACTGAATCATATGACTATAGAGCTTCGGAATCAGGTGGACAGGAGCGGGACTAGTTCTAGGCATGGAGGCCTTTGTTCATGGTGCTTCTAGCATCCATGATGTTGTTGTTTGTGGTTGTTATGTGCCTTTTCACTTTGAGCTGCAGTAATAAAATTTATTTATCCTTGTGACATTTGTTTTCTTGCCTTTTATGTGGTAAATACTGAGAGGTTCCGGTTAAAACTATTGAGTTGACACTCACTTTTGAGATTTATACTAGAGGAGACCTAGTGACCACACACTGATCTCGACAATGTGACTCAACCCTTGGAGGCGGGAGTGACGGTTAGATCTCTTGGTAGTAGCATTTAGGCCTTATGACGTCATCCATGACATGAAATAATACCATTCATGAAATGATTGACTGTATTAGGCAAAGGACGTGGTTCATCCAGGGGATGAGACCAAATTTCTCTTTTCGGAAAAGGAGAAATTTTAGAAGCTCTTGTAGGACGTAGGAGAATAAGGGTGTGGACGAGTGCTTTTTAATTGGCTAGTCTCACACGTAATTCGTTGGGCGAAGGATTTTAAGTCCTCTCTGACCACCAGTGTCTCAGGTATATCTTCTCTCAGAAGGTTCTGAATATGAGACAGCGGTGATGACTTGAATTCCTATTGGACTATGACTCCAAGTCAGTATATAATCATGGGAAGGGGAACGTCATAGAATATGATCTCATCAGGAGATTAGACATTCAGCTACTAGGAGAGATGACATAGAAGTTGGTCGCATTGCAGATATCCTTTGTGGATGGAAATGGAGTAGCCCTTATGCAGTATCTCACAATCACTCCCCCACTTCTTCCATGAGTCAGGGAGACACACCATGGGGAGATGGACAACGATGATGGGGAGACTATAACAGGGGTTCTAGTGGAGATTAATGATCGACAGGAGTGGGTCCTGTGTTGATGGTCGACTCCTCCGGTGCGCATTTGCTGGCAGCATGGGAACCTCCAGGGGAGCACATTTGAGTGGGAGGCTTAGATGCGTGCTTAGTACCCCCTTATGTTTCCCAAGTGTGTGTTGTAGCTTTACAAGGAAATAAAGTTATGATGTGGTGTTAATTTAAAGACTCAGAAATTTCACTGATTTGTTTTTAATTCATTGAAATTTTACGAGTCTGTAGTTTCAAACTGCAACTAATTTCATGGCCTGGTGTGCCCGGAATCAATTTTTGAAGTTTTGTTCAGGTATATTCAGTAAACGTACGTGCATGTTTTTCTCTCTTTGGAACCGGTGGACGGAATTGAAATCTTATAGCACTGATGAACTCGCAGTGCCGGTATTCGCCTAAGGGGGCCTTTAACGTAGTTGTGTTTTATCGGGAGGAGAAGTTAATTTTTGGGGTTTGTTATTAAAAATAAATAAAAATATGAGTTAGATATTTTTATATGGTGGGTGGTTATAATCTCCAAAAGGAAGTTGGAGGTGGGGCCAACATCCCACATAACCTCCAATGAGAGGTTTTAGTGCGGTGGGGCCCACACGAACCCAAACCCTTTCACCTCCCCTCAACTCCCTTAAACACTCCATTAATACCCCCTTAATTAATTTGACACCTCCCCTCATTAAGGTGTAACCTTTTCACCTACCTTCCATAAATTATGCCAACTTAATTTATTAATTAATTGGATTAACATTTTAAATGAATTTGAAATTGATTAGCCAACATTAAAAAAGGAATGTCCTTCATTTCATTAGGTTGGAATAAAATTATTTTGTTGGGACTTGAGAGGATTTAGAATGAAGTGTTCCTCTCCGCGAAAAACGCTCTATGACTCTAAGAACAGGAAGCAATTTCTCTCAACTTCCTTTTCAACCGGAACAAGATCGTGAAGAACTCCTTCATCATTTCATCTTCCTCCACGTCAAAGGAAAAGGCATCACTCTCATGGAAAACTGTCTATGATACCGACTCTTCCTCCAACGTTGACAGGACGACACCGTTCTCCTTGACGTCCTCTTCCGCGACGCTTGATTACAGAGACCCTTGTCTTCCGCATCACGTCGACGAATGAACCTCGATTACTAGGTAGGGGTTATGTTCAATTTAAATTGAATAAAATTGTTCTTCATTCTTCATTGAAAACCATGAATTGTCTTCAACCATTTGATATCGCCTAATGCAAAGGGTGAAGGCCGAGCAAACACGTCCTGACGAACCTCCTGATTTTCTTGTTTATTTTTTACAGCGACGATCGGGGGAAGCAATGACAACGGTGGCTGTGCTTCGGCCGCTAGAATAAAAAACTACGGACCGCAACCGCAGTCCTCTCAGGCTAAATAACAGGCCAGCCATAGACGGCTGGGATGGTGAACCGCGGCACCCTTCGGTGCCGTGCGGAGGAGGATCGGCCCGCACCCATGGGCCGCCTGCTGGAAGAACCAGCCGGCTGTAGACGGCCGGGCTGGAGTACCACAATGCCTCTTGGATCTATGCTGTGGAGAACCGTGGCCCGTGTTCCGTAGGCCACTTCATCGGGAAAACTGTACGGCTCGCCAGCCGGCCGGGCGGAAGGAACCACGATACCTAAGGGAACCCTGTGCGGAGGATAAGCGGCCCGCCCGTGGGGACCGCTCTCACCGGAGAAGAACGACCGGCTACGGCCAGCCGGGCAGGAGGGGCGGAGATGCTAGGCACCGCCGTTACAAAAAACGATGCTCCCTCCCCCCCACATCGTGCTCGACGGCTGGCCGAGCCACGACCGGCTACCGAGTCGGGCCGCATGCACGCGGCCCAAGCCTTCTGCACGCGAGTCAGGCCGACCTTGCACCAGGCCAGGCCGAGCCCCGCCGGGCCGGGCCGCACCCTCCTAAGTAGGACCCAGACTCGGGACGGGTCGAGCTAGTTCGGGCCGACCCAGGGCAGGTTGGTCCGGGTCCGACCGGGCCCATACCCCCCTCTTCGGACCATTTTATGTTTTTCGCCCGTAACTTGATCTGCGGACCTCCGATCAACGCACCATCAGTTTCATTGGATTCCTTGGGTAGAGACGGTCTTTCAGTTATATCACACTCAAGGTTTAGGCAAATTTTGGATACGGATGGGTTGGTTCGATCCCATAACCAACCGGGCCCTCAGAGCAAAAACACTTATAGCTTAAGGAATGGACGACCGATTGACGTGCCGTCAACTACATTGGATTTAGTTTTGATGAGAAGGTTCTTTTGGAATACTCCCCTTGTGGTTTGGATGCAGTTGTAGTACGGACGGGTCGGTTTTAACATAAAAACCGACCAGCCACAAGAGAGGAAAAGCTAATGACTCACAGACTGGGCGTTCAAATGACGCATCGTCTATTGCATTGAGACCCCTATGCCGAGGCAGTCCTCTGTGATAATTCTACGTGAGAATTGATGACACTTGGAGTATCGGCTTGAGGCTCGTCGACCAGAAAATCATGATAATGAGTGAGCAGATTGCGGAGACCTAGTAGCTGGATGAGACATGACAACTATTGAACGATCTACTCAGAGTGATTTGGATGGAACATTGGGGAGCGCTTGGTTGTAGTAGTAGACCCACAGAGGAGGAGCGCTTGGTTGTAGCAGTAGAGCCGCGACACTCAACATAATGAACACCTCTGTAGGCTATGAGGGGGAACGCTTAGTTGTATCGGCAGACCCATGGTGGGAAGCTCTTCGTTGTAGTAGTAGACCCACAATACTCGACAGGTGGAGTACTTCAGAATTCTAAGGTTAGTGGGAAACGTTTAGTTGTAGTGGCAGGCCCACTGTAGTCGACAGAGGAGGAGTTCTCTAGAAGCCATGGTTTCGACATCGTGAATAAAAATCCCGGCTGATCTTAGTCAATGACCTTTTTGTCTTCCTCATGATTGAGATGGGTGACTTGATAACATAGGTATATGTATGGGCATATACCTAAGTACTGGTTATCCGTTGAAATCTTACATTGTAGATTATCCTTGTTGGATTTTGTGAGACCTTGAGGGTCTCGATGTCCCTACTGAGTATCATTATAATCACCCCTGCACAGGCTATGCTCGCACCTCGTTGTGTTGGATGCAGATGACTGACAGCACTGACGGAGGCCGAGAGGACCAGGACTGGACGATACCCGAAGGTGGACAGTTGGTGTGACGACACACATAGTGGACCGATAGATGCTGAGTGCCGAAGAGGACATATGTGCCTACCCTTCAGGTAGGAACCCGGAGGATGATCCAGGATCTGCTTTCACCATTCAATTGTTTGTCTTTTTTAGTTGTACTTTCTCCAGTTGCAGTTGTACCTTTTTGTCGGGCTTGTATTTCCAGCCCCATTGTACTTTCAGCACACTTGTTATACAGATTTTCTTAGTGTTTTCTTCTGATTGTAATCTGGTTGTGTGTGTTTACGTTTTATAAAGGCAATGCCTTCCTAGTTCTAGGGAATTACGTCATTGGTGCTAGTCTCCAGCCCCTAGCCTATGGAAGGCTGGCTTGGGGTAGTCACGATACGGGCCCCAGGGGATGGGTCGTGACATTTATCACAGGAATTTCATACATAGTTATCTCAGGTGGATGATATCATGAGGATTAAACTAGAAACAAAAAAAAAAATTTTCATGTTTTTACTATGAAATTTTACTTTTTTAATCCCAAAAAAAATTTAAATGAAAGGAAATTTACACATTTTAGTATTTTTGTGGTTTTTTTAGCATAACCAAAAAAAGTCTTCTTTTGGATTTTAAATATTTTAAATTATTTTTGTATTCTAGAAAAAAAAATTCTATAATGATAAAAGTAAAGAAATTATTATTTTTAGGAATTTATGCACCCATTTACTCATTTCATTCTTCTGGACACAAAGAAAAATCCACAAATTAGTAGATCAAAACCATCTCATATGTTGGGCCTTGAAAACTGTTCCTAGATCAAATGATTTTTGATGTTGCGATAGAATAACATATTTGTATTGACCAAATACAATGATATTTTGAGGCGATACCTGATAAAAAGATATGAATATACTTCATGAAAGCCACCATACATGAATCATATATTTTCACATCCACTAATGCATAAGAAACCATCGATATGGCATATGGAAAGTCTCCCTAGAATAATCAAATTAGCAGAGTAAAATGAACATAAGACTGTATAAAAATTTCCAATGACTCTAAAATATGGATGAAATATATGAATTAAAATTTGAAAATATTTTATGATAAAACCAATCTCAAATTTGACCATTTAATAGGGTAACATGCTGAAAATTTTGAAAGAACATTCTGGCACATAAAAGGTGGAAAGAACAACCTTTCAAAATCATTCATTAAGATTAGTTGACCACTGAGGAGGGAAACACACAACACCATCTTCTTCCTCCCCCATTTCTAATTCTTCGGGAATTTTCTATTTAATTTATTCTTCTTTTAGTTTTCAATTATAATTTAACTTTCTAATAAAATAAATTATTTCATTTCATTTTTTCCAACATCAATATCTTCTATTATTATTATTCATTTAAATTTTTATTTACTACTATTATTATTAATAGCATTAGTAATAATAATAATGCTATTATTATTATTATTATTTATTTTATCATTCTTATTTTAATTTTTCTTATATTCTTAATTTTCAACCATTTATTCTTCTTAATTTTAAATTAATTATTCTCTTCATAAAAATATTATTAATATTATTTATAATTTTTTTTATTTGATAATTATTTGATAATTATATTAATTAATTATTATTATTTATTTATTTTCTTCACTTTTATCTGTGTTCCCCCTCTATCTCTCTCATCACAATTATATTTTAAATTATTATTTTATTTTCTCCTCATCATTATTATAATATTTATTTCATTTATTTTTTATATCTTTTCCTTATCTTTTACCCACTAATCCAAACAATCTCTTACTCTAACAAATGCTAGGATTACCCCGATGCTTAGTCATGGCGGAGTTCAAGTTGTTCATGATTTTTCTTTGAAGATTAATTTTATGTTTGTATATATAATTGTGTAGCATGCATGGGTGAATAGAATGTCACTAATGTGGTTACGACCCTTAATGACATGAAACTCAATCTATCACTATTCTTTTATTTAATCAATTTTCCCTTTATCTATTGGTTAGTTATTTTCACATTGGATTTGAGATAATAAATGGATGAAACAACAGAGATAGAGATGGGTCTTATAATATTTCACCTCAATGACCAAGGACTGTAATCATGATTGATTAGTGGAGAAGGTATAATTTAGTGTCATTACACATTCTATGATATTCCAAAATTTCTAAATAAATAATAGTAGATCATACAATATATTTCGTTTTTTGGGTTATAAATATTAAATCAAACATATAAAGGAGAATAGTTTATGAATCCTAAACGAAACCCCAAAACCATGTTCATTCCCTTTAACTCATTCATTTTAAATTATCATTTTAGTATAAATATGAATTTATAATATTTTATGTCATTAATTGAAAAAGGAAAAAATATTTTCATTTTTTTGATTATAAATTGAAACCCGAAAAAAGAGATATGTTAGATGATTTATATGTGGAATGTGAAAAACTAAAAAGTTACTCATCCATGAAAACCTTGTTCAGCCACTGTTATTTATTATGAAAAATATAATATTTCTTTTGAAATTACCTATGAAAGGAAAGTGTTTAAAGTGTTGTCAATTCCAGGGATTCAATGATTAATTTACTTAAATTTTTATAAATTCAAATTTTAGATATATTTAATTTCATTTATAAAAATAGAAACAATAAAACCATGATGCTTTCAAACGAATATTTTTTCCATGCATGGAACAATTAGTCTTGGTTGAAAACACCCATAATTTAAAATGCAGAAGAGGAGGATCTCACGAAAAAGCTCAATGAACTCACATACCTATCCATGCTGAGGATAAATGGCCGTGAAACTAGAATTTTATTTCATGAACCGGAAGATATCATTGATAATGTCAAACTTGATAATCAAAAATTGAAAATGAAGAAGGATATTCTACTAGAGATGACCAATTTCACTAAAGAAAACAAAGATGTGGAGTTTCATATTAAGGAGTATACATAGTCAAACAATTTGATGATAAAAATAAAAAATGGCCATGATGATCTAGAGAGTATTCTTGATAATGAAAAATTGCATGATGAGATAAATATGGGGGATAATAAAATATTTGGATGGTTTTTGGAATGAATATGAGGTATAACATAAATTCCTTGACCATTACAACGTTAAAGAGATAATTCGATTACATGTCACTTCATCCATAGAAGAGGAGGAATACCTCTCAAATGTTAGAATTTATAGAAAATACAGCAGATCCTGACAACCTACATCCACATAACACCATCTTAGAGGCACTCACTATAGAGGAATTTACTAAATATAAACTAAGACACAATGTTTATCTTTTCTCATAATCTGTCGTATTTTTCTCTATTAAAACTAAATTTTCCATCACACCATATGTTTTTTGAATTTGTTGTTTCATAAAATCTATTCTATGCCTTAGAGGGAGATGATGAAACTGGATATGCACCTAATGAGGATCACATGGACCTCCCTAATTTTAAAGATTAAATATTCATGGATACTATTAAAGGTTTACATGTTGTTAATCGAGATGAAATCATAAAATATATTTCTATTATCATAAGGGATAAATTACTTATTAAAAAATCATAATTTAATCATGTAAAAATATATATTTTTACTTCTCCTCTGATCATTATACTCATATAGACCATGTGAATCTAGCATTAGAAGAAAACTAATAAGTTTCACAAATATAAACCAATATGGATGATTATGCCTAATTCATCATTTCTCTTCTATGCAAGATAATAATAATTGTGAAGGGGAATGATCTTGTGTACATTGTCTATAGATCATTCTTCACTATCAAAGATCAATATAAATATGGGAAAAGCCTCATTCGATAGTTTGAAAAAAATAATTATCATCCACTATATGAAAAGAGATAATAGACGGTACTACCATTTGTAGGTAGTAAAAAAATCCAGGGACCACATGGGATGTCATATGAAGAATTATCCATTTCAATTATTTTCTAGGAATTGAGATTTCAATTTCAATTCATAGTAATTGTGTAGCATGAAACCCACTACCTCATTTGTTTTTATAAGAATTAATGACATGATAATTGTTATTAATTATGTAATTTTCTTATATAGTTTTATAATAGAAGAAGGATGACTCAATTGATAAGGAATAAAGATAAATACGCTTCATTGTAAAGGGAGTTCACTTTTTATTATTATATATTAAAATCCCAACATTTTCCCCTCAACATGTTTAGAGTTTAAAAGATAAAATTACATGTTACATATGAAATTATGATTTAGTTGACTAATATTAGAGAAAAGAGTTTCTTATGAATCATGGGATTCAATGTTTTAAATTTTAATTTTAACAACATTGAATGAGTACAATGGAGAAATTATTGATCAAACTGAATCATGGATATTAAAATAGGGACTCATTATTTAATGGAATTAATGGATTCAAATAAAAGAAATTTCTGAACCATTTTAGATGATTTTAATTTTTGTAATTTATATTAATTGACTTGTTATTATTAAATCATTCCTTGATTCATTGTCCCAAATCATATATCCATTGATGATAGGATTTCAAGACCAATTCCATTCAATTTATTCTAGATCAAATTCATCCACTGGTCTGAACGCCTTCATTTTTTATTAATTTTTTATAATACACCTTTCAATGGGAAAGGTGTAACCCTTATAAGTCCCGTAGGTGTAAGTATTACATTGAACGTATGCCTTAGAGTAATTAATTTCCCATAGGCCTCAATCATGAAAAAAAACCCACTCTCCTTATAGTTTCTAAATGATATATTTATATTGAAGTGTGTGGGTGTAGGGAATCATGTTGTAAGGGGTGATTTTGAATGTAAGGAAGATGTGTAAGGGTGATTATAGTGGGATAAAAGTATTTTTGTTATTCAATCACAATAATTCATTATTTTCCCCTTAAAATTATAAATGAATGGAATATTATATAAAGAGCCAAAAAATGAGAAAAATGGTTTGTGATTTGGAAAAGCAAAAAAACCCATTTCTAGACTTATGATTTATATCATATATGGTTAAGTGGTCAAAGTGAGGCTTATTAAAAGAAAAACATTAAAAAATGGGAAAAAATATACAGTTTATATGAAAAAATTAAAAAAAATTAAAAATTATATAGAATTTCATGAGGTTGTACAAATCATTCCTTATTAATAATTCGATTATGATCTTTACATTGAGTTTTTTTTGTAATTTAATAATTTTCCCAAATTAAAGGGGAAAATTAAATGCCAATTTTACTTTTAATATCATGTTTTATTATATAATAGATAATACTTCTCCCAATTCCATTATTTTTATAATCATAAAATCTAATCAACCTTATGCCCCAATGTCACTAAAAACAATATTGCACGTCGTAATGATTTTATGTTCCCATCCTCTTTAAAAATTGAAGAATATAGTTTCCTTACAAGACTATGGAACAGAATCATGTTCTCATGAAATGAGGTTAACTCCACTTAAATTGATCCATGAATGAAAAGAGAAAAGATTCAGTAGTGAGGTAGATCATTATTTGGTATGTTTAATAATCACAAATTGATGATCTTCAATGAATGAAAAGATAAGTTTGATTATTTCAAATGGGAAAAGTAAAATACATTAATTTAATGTTTCATTTAAAAGTGGGAAATTGAATTTACATTTTATGTAACATTTGAATATTTTATTTTTCATTGATGAGAGTTTAATTTTTATTCCTTAGAATTGAAATATTGATAACATTAGTGGCCTTTGATTTTAAATATTTAGATTTTATGCTTGAGGATAATAATGTATTATGTATGATGTAATTTACAGAAGATATATTTTACATAATTTTAAATTTAATTTCAATGTTTTAAATCCTAAAAAGTTTTAGTTTTGGTGAAATTGTAACATTTTATGATTGTAGTGGTATTTTGAGCATAGTCTGGAGAATGTTGTCATTTGGAGTTTAAAAAATTTAAAATATTTATTTTTTTTGAACATTAAATACACTATTATTATACAACTGATGAAACTAAAAATCTTTTTCATTTTATGAATCCTTGTGTTTATTTCATTCCTCTCAACTGAATGAGAAATCCACAATTCAGAATCCCAAAAAGAGTTCACGAGTTGGGCCTTGAAAACTATTAAAATATCTGGATATTTGTAATGTTAGAACCATATCTCTAGATTGGAGAAACAAAATTTGATGAATTTTTATGGTAGGCACACAATATAATTATTAAAAACATTCATTACAGCTCCCATGTGTGGATATTCTATTTTCAGTGCCATTAATGTATGGAAACCGAGAGATATAGAATATGGAGAGTCTCTCTAGGTAAAATAAATTATATGAATTAAAAAAACATAAATATCTATTCACATGTTCAATGATCCTGAAATTTTTATGAGAGATAAGAAATACATTTATGAACAAATTTTATGAATACACACTTTCCAAATTATTCTAATTAATAGTCATAACATGCATACACATTAATATGAATCTTTTGGCCTATAAAAGTTGGAACGAACCATAATTTAAAATCACCAAATATCATAAATTGACCACCATAGAGGAGATCTCACCCAAGGATCCACACTGATAATTTTTCTTCCTCCCCCATTTCTTATTCTTCTTTATTTTATTAGTTTTACTTATTTTGGTTTTACTTTTCAATTGTAATATTAGTTTTAATAAAATCATGCATGTATTTGAATTTTGTTTCCAACAATTTCATTCCCTTTTATTATTTTTTTCTTTTTAATTAAAATTTTTTATTATTATAATTAATATCATATATATTAATATTAATAATATAGATATTATTATTATAATTATTTTTGCATTCATATTTTAATTTTTTTAATTTTTTTCAATTTTCATCATTTACTTGTTTTTCTTTTATAATTATTTATTCTATTAATAAATAAAAATAAGAATAAGAATAATTATTAATTTAAAATGATTCTTAAATAATATAAATTTATTATTTAGTTTTAATTTAATTTAATTTATTTTTTTCTCTCTCCATCTTTATCAATATGATATGAATTCTTTTTTACATTCTTCTTTTATTTTATAATAACTATTATTTTAAAATTTATTTTTATTATTTTATTATAATTATTACTCTTCTCTCCATCCCACACCACCTAGTGATATCTTACTCTAAGAAATTAGAGGCTAACCATGAGGCTTGGCCCAAGGGAGGTCACGTTGTTCAGGAATTTTCAATAAAGATTAATTTAATGTTTTTTGATAGAATTGAGAAGTATCTATCAGTGTGGAAAATAACCATGATGTTGAGACTTCCCCCAATGACATGAAACCCAATCTATCTATATTATATTATTTAATTATCTTATCCTCTCTCTATTTATTAGTACATTACACTTTTTAGTTGAGATAATTAGTAGATGAAATACACAGTTAGACCTAGGTCCTAGAAGATTCGCCTCCAAGTCCATGGACTGTCATCATTCATGATTAATGTAAGAGGAATAATTAATAGTTTTTACACCTTTTATGATATTATAACATTTATAAATAAATAATAGTAGTTCAAATAAGATATTTAATTTTTTGCATTATTTTACAGAATTAAAACATATACTAGAGAATAATTATTTAACCATAAACCAAACACAATAACCAAGTACTTTATCCATAACTAATTTTATTTATACTTAGTTAGTATAAATACGAATTTCCATTATTTTCTAATCAGAAATAAAAAAACCAATATAATTATCATTTTTTCAATAAAAATCAAAACCAAAATGAAAGAGACAGAATCAGTGATTCAGAATAAGCAAGTGAACAAACTAAATTACTCCTAAATTTAGATGACCCTTGTCAACCACATTGCCATATTTGGAAAAATAATATTTCTTTCTCTATGGAATACAAGAGGTGTGTGTTAAATCAGGATCCATTTTGCGTGATCCAATCATTAGTTTATTTTAACTTTTCAAATTTCACAATTTAGATAGATATTATATCATTTATAAAAATAATAAATATATAATCCATGATTTTTGAAATGATTTTTTTTCAATACATTGACTAATTACTATAGTGTACAAGAACTCGTGCTTTAAAATGCTAACGAGGAGGGGTCACCTTAAAAATATTGTTGAACACACTAACTTTTCCTTGCATATGATAATTGGGTTTGATGTTCGAATTTAATTTTAGGAACTAACAAGTATGGTTGATAATGTCAAACCTGATTATAAAAAACTGATTTCAGAGAAGGATGTTCCACTAGAGATGCCCAATTTCACTAAAGACCTAAACGAGTCTGAGGCACATATTGAGGATTACAAATATCCTAACTATCTAAAGATCTAAATCCCAAAAATACCACGAAGAGATACAATGTATTCATGATGAAGACAACATTCTTGATGAGCTAATTATGTGGAATAAACATGATTTGGATGATTTATTGAATGAATATGAGGTACAACATTAACTATATGATCCTAAACATGTTGAATAACCAGTACAATTACATTTCAATCGAGTCATGGAATAGGAGGGAGCCACCTAAATGATGGAATTTTAAGAATAGATGGTGGATCCTGACTACCCACATGCACTTGACACTATCCTTGAGGCAAATAATTATGATGTGTTTATTGATTATAATCCAATCATAAGTTCATATTTTCTCATACTCTATATCTTATGACTTTATTGAAACTGAATTTTGTATCACCACTAATTTTTGTTGAATTTACTATTATAGAAATCTTTTCTATACCTTGGAGGAAGACAATTATTCTAGACATGAACCTGTTGAGGAAGACATGTAGATCCTTAATTTTGATGAGTATACAATCGAGGGTTCTCATTAAGTAATCTATGTTTTTGTGCCTAAGGAAATTAGAAAAGTGTTTAATTGAAACATAAGGGTGAAATTATTTATCTAAAATTCATATTTTATGCAAGTAAAAGTACCTATTTTATTCCCCTTTTATCTTTCATCTCATACTTCTCATGTGTAGCCATCACTAGAAGGGAGGATGAAGGATTCACAAGTTCTAACCAAGAAGAAGGTTTATCCCTACATCATCCTTCACCTGAAATGAATGATGTATTTAATTGTGACTGGGGATGGACTAGTATATTCTACACTTGAATTATTCCTCACAAGCATGTATGATGCACAACCTGGGAAAATCCATGTGCGGTGGTTGAAATCAATGAAGAATCATCCACCATTTGAATTTGGATAATATCTACTACTTCCCTTTGGATGAAATAAACATATAGGGCCCACTTGGGGATCATAAAATTAATTATCACTTTCCATTTCATTATATGGATTTAGATTTTTAGTTTTTTTCACGAATTATTGGATCATGGAGGCCACTCCCTCCTATATTTTAGGTCATTAATGACAATATAATTGTTTTTAATTTTGCAATTTTATTTTATTGGGTCATAATGATATAAGTTATCCTCAATGAGGAATATTGAAAGATGAATATTCTTCTTGGGAAAAAGAGATAACTTCTTGTTTTTATTTTTTATGATCCCTACATTTTCTCCTAATTATGTTTTGATATTTTAAGAAAATATTGTATGCCACAGTTGGATTTATTCATTACTTGAATAATTTATAAGACATTATTTTCATAGTTATTTAGTGATTCCATGTTTTAGATTTCAATTTTAAGGATATTTAATGATTAAAATGGAGATTTCAATGATTATAGTGCATCATGAATATTAAAATGAGAAGTAATGATTTGAGGGAATTAATTTATTCCAATAAATGCTATTTCCAAACCATTATTTAGAATTTTATTCTTTGTAATTTATGTCAATTAATTGGGTAATATTAAATCACGCCTTCAGTGATTGTTAAAAATAATATGTCCATAAACGAGAGTGTTTAAAGACAAAATATATTTTTTATCGATAATATTTTTGACAAATCTTGGGACTTGTCACCTACTATGACAAGAATTTTAACTTATAAAAGCTATTAATATTCAAAACTACATTTAAACTGATTACGAAAACATTTGAAAAACCAAATATCCTTAAAATACCACTATTACATCAATAATTTTTTTCAATTGGAAATCAGAAATGACCTTGTAGGGATGATCTATCTGTCAAAAAATAGCCATTCCTATCTTCTTCTCTGTATGTTCATGATACTATTATGTTGAAGTGTGGGGGTTATGTAATTAGTTGTGGAAGGGATGTTTTTTATTTCAAGAAAGAAGTTTGTGGGTTATTATTGTTGGAATAAATAAAAGTTTTTCATTCATTCATAATACATAATTATTTTCCCCCAATTGAAGATAAAAAATGCAAAATGAAATAAATAACCCAAAAAAATTTAAAAATTGGTTGTGATTTGGGAAATCCAAAATTCCCCATTAACAAAATTACTACCTCTATAATATGTGGTTAGGTGGGGGATGTGAGGTTTATTCAAATCACACAATTCATACAAATGGAAAAAAATGAAAGGTTTCATTGAAAAAGAAAAAATATAAATTTATATAAAATTTCAAGAGGGTACATAATTAATTCATTATGCTTAATATGATTAAAATAATTACATTGAGTTTGGGGGAAGATGAGTGGTGTTAGAATTTGGAGGGGATAATTACATAAAATTTTTACGTTTAATATCATTATTTATGATATAAGATATAACCCTCATCCATGTGCCCTGATTTTTTAAAATCATCCAATCATACCGACCATAAGACTCTGAGTCGTTAGAAAATTTATTACTAGTCCTCAAGATTTTAAGAACCTTTTATATTAAAAAATATAAAATGTGGTTCTATTACACATTTTGAAAAGTGTTAGGTTATCTTGATATAAGAGTAAATATACTTTAATTGTATCATGATTTATGAAAGAAAATATTCAAATGTGAGTTAGATCATTATTTTACATGTTTAATAATAACGAATTGAGATGAATTAACGAATGAAAGGAGAAGTTCCATCATATTTCAAATAGGAAAAAAATAAATGAATTGAATATTTCTTTTAAAAATGTGAAATTTAATTGATATTTTCTGTAACATTTAATAATTTTATTTTTCATTCATGATTGTTTAATTTTATTTCCGTGGAATTTCAATATTGATAACATCGGTGCCCACTAATTTCCAAGGATAAGATTTTATGCTTGAGTTTAATAAAGAAATTTCATATTTTGGATTTTATTTCAGTTTATTTTTTTCATTATTTGAGAAATAAATTTTTTTATTCTTATACAGATTATGAAATTAATTTTTTATAGGATATTATACAATAATGAATTCATTTCATTCTAATGGAAAAAAAGCTAAATCCAACATTTGGAATCCCAAAAGCAACTCATAAGTTTGGCATTGAAAACTGTTCATAAATCATGATCTTTTTTTGAGGACAATATTTAATGATTTAACTAAGTCAACATACAGAAAATTTGATTGTATACTCCAATTATATTGATGAATAACTTTGAAAAAGGATCCCATGCCTGAATCAACCATTTTTATATCCATTAATGCATGAGATAATAGAGATATTGAATATGGAGAGTCTAGATGGGCAGGACAGTCTCTTAGAGGAAAATGGATATAACACTATATAAACTTGTCTGACATCACTAAAATTTATAGATAAGACACAAAATATATTTATGAATAACTATTACTATGATACCATTACCCAAGTTAACCATTTATTTGGTCTAACTAATAGACACATTTTTAGGAAAATTATGGCCAATAAATGGTGGAAATCACCTCCTTTCAAAATCATTTGATACCATCTTTCGAACACTGATGAGGAAATATCCTCTATGGATCCATGATGCATCATCATCATTCTCCCCCATTTTTTATTCTTCTTCATTTATTATTTTTCTTTAATTTTTTTATTTTCAGTAGTAATATAAATTTCTATTAATATCATGCGTTTAATTTAATTTTGTTTCCACCAATTCCATCTAATATTCTTATTCATCTTGTTTTAATTTATTAGATAGTATTATTATAATTAATTATTATTATTATTATATTAATATTATTTTTATTTTTATTTTAGAATTCTTATTTTAATATTTAGTTTTTTATTTTCTTATTTTTCTTCATGTTTATAGTATTATTCTATAAATAATTATTCTCTTATTAATAATAATAATAAGTATTACTATTATTTTAGCATTCATTATAAATTATGAATTATGTTTAAGTTTTCCTATTTTTTTCTTTTCTCTCTACATCTATATCTATCTCATCCAAATTTGATTTTACTTTATTCTTTTATTTTCATATCACCATTCTTATAAAATTTATTTCCTTTATATTATTATATTTATTCATCTTCTCTTCCACCCATTACAAAAAGTGGTCTCTTAATTTCATAGATGATAGGATGACCCTAAGACTGGTAATAATGGGGGGACAAGGTGTTCATAAATTTAAATTAATGATAAAGTTTATGATTGTAGATAGAATTGAGTAGCATACATTAGTGGGTGGAATATCGACAATGTGGTGACTACACCAATGAAATGCAACTCCACCTTTATATATTATTTTTATTCAATCACATTTACATATATGCATTGGTTAGTCCTCCAAATGTTTTAGTTGATCTAATCAATGGATGAAATAACATCTATAGAGATGGGTCCTAGAATATTGAACCTGAAAGACCAAAGATTGTCATTAACCTTGAATAATTGAGGTGGTATAATTGAGAGTGTTTATGCATTTAATGGTATTCAAAAAATCTATAAATAAATAACAGTCTTTCAAACATGATAGTTTATGTTTTTGTTTTCAATCAGTAATAAAACAAATAAAGAAAAAAAATTATTGAACCACTAACCAAACCACAAAAATTGGTTCTTTCTCCATTAATCATTCTGTTTAGTTTTTCATGTTAGTATAAATTGGAATTTCCAATATTTCATGTCAGAAATAAACAAACAGAAATATTTCGATTGTTTTCTTTTAAAAATTACATCCACAAAAAAGGTATAGCTTAGTTGATTTAGAATAAATAGATGAACAAACTGGATGGATTTAAAATTGAGACAACACTTGTTAAGCACTAGGTAATATTAAAAAAATACTATATTTATTTTTCCATGTCCTTCGACAAGTATATTTCACCCACAATTAGAAACCCAACATGTTTGTAGTTTCATTTTTATCTCTTATTTTTTGACATGTGTAATGGAATCTTAAAATTAGATTATTAGAAATTTATTTGATTTGATCACATATATAGATTCAAGAAAAAACTATGAAACTAAATTCCTAACGAGGCATCTTTCATTGGTTGTATTACTAGTATGATATCAATTTATTAATCGATATATAATTTTTCTCTATCAGAATGATGTTATATCTATGACCTAGTTAATTAGTATGGTAATACCATAAAAATATCCATGACCATGGTATAATAAGGTAAGTCTATCTAGTTAGGTCAAAAAAACAAGGGAGGGATGCTGATACAATGTGTGACTTCGAACTTATGAGATATCATGAGATAAATAGATTATGTTACATGAATGTTTTTCATATTAATGTGTACCATTGATATTAATTTTATTTGAATTTTTATGGACCTTTAAGGTTTTTTATTAACTCCTCTTGTTCTATGAATAATATTCTCTAGTATTGAGATAAATATATAGAGGTTCACACACCATGAAAATTCAAATGTATGACATATTCGGATGAATAAGAGTATAGGACATTGTGGTCCCCACAAAGAGGTGTAGGAAATTTCCATGATTATATGATCTAAAATTATTAAATAATTTTTTATTGTTTGATATTAGAAAAAATAATATTAAATATATTTACAAATTGTATTTATAAGTTGAAATTTAAATATAAGGAAAATATTATGGAAACTAATATTATTTTAATATTCAAGGAAAATTTAATATAGGAGGGAATATAGACCCATGTAAATGGATTTTGTATCACCTAATATTATATTAGAGGTATGTGATGAAAAAATATTAATGATATTTTTGACCCATTAATGTAGTAATACAATTAATTTTACACCTTATTTGGTGGTTAATAAATATTCCTGAATCAGGTTTCCAATTACATGTATTTATTGAAACACTATTAAAGGATAATGGAGTTCTCTTGGGTTGTAGTACTAACTAATTATTCACTAAGAGTATCTACATACTATATTCAACCCCCTAAATATAGGGGCTCTTTATACATGAAATCAGATCAATATCTTATTGTAGGGTGAACGGTCTATCAATGTAATGATCTTTAGGACCTTGATGGAATCATTAGTTATCTATGATAGAAACTAGAATTTGATAACCACTGTTCACAATGACATTGAATCATGTATTGGAAATAAATAGGGAATTATCTTCTGTTCGTTTGGGAAATGTTCACCATTGATGAGAGAACGTTGAATATAGATCCAGATCAAACAATATGTTTTGCATTTAATTTTTTTGATAAAATTTATTCATATGAGATCCTCTTGTTTTTTAATAGGAATAGATTTTGTGGGTGATTACCTTATGTTGTCTATTAGAGCTATTTTTTTTAATGTTCTCACATTTTAAGGATCCACAACGTGCCAGGTTCAAACAACATGTTATACAGAAGTTCATGGAGATAAAACATCAAAACATAATATGGGGGAGTAACATTCACCTAACCCTACTAAGGGTAGTGATGTTTTAGCTTTGACTAGTGAAGTGGATCCAACTCCACATGTTGAATGTGATTAATTCAGTATCATTACTGTGAAAGTAAAATATTAAAAAACATAGTTGAGTGGAATTATTTCTTGATGAAGATTAAAAATATCACATTTCTTCTCAGAATAATGTGTAGGTCCCTACCACTAAGAAAATCTTGTTAGATGCGGTATAAGAGCCTATATAGAGAAGGTTTGAATTTTAAGTAGGTTAAGGGGGATCTAATTCTTCAATGGATCATGTTGATATTGATATTTAAGGGTAGAAAATGAAAATATCATGGAGGGGTCTTTTTTAAAGATGTTAGGGTATTAGTGGCATATCACACTAATGAATAATCATGTTAGAAAACAAGTGTTATTCGCTCTTGGGTTGTTTTGTTTCCCATATTTTTTTGGGAATTATCATGGGTATACATTTATATTAGTGGTTTTTTACTATATTTCAAACACTATTGTAATCTTTACTGTCGTTATATTAATTTTTTAAAGGATCCATGAGTTTCTAAAATCATGGTTCTATCTCATCCTTGTTTTATTAATAATTATATCATTTACTATCTTAATAATTAGTCATTTAATAATAATTATACTATTAATAACTAATATATTTATTATATATTTATTTATTTATTACAATATTAATCATATTAATTATATTACTTCCAATTAATAATATAAATAAATTAATTTATATTAGTAATTTTCTTATGATATAATTTTATAATTATGTATATTTTTCATATTATTAATTATTAATTATATTAAATAAATATAAAATTATTAATAATTTAATTATATAATACTAATTATTTTAATTATATTTCAAATTAATAAATATATTATTAGTTTTCTATATATTGTACATTATTAGTAATTTATATTCTTGATTATTTAATTATTAATAATGATTTATATTATTAACTAGAACTATTTTAGTTATATTATTAATTATTATTTATATTATATATTCATGGTATAATTATATTAAACAAACAGACATACACCAAGTGTATAACCTATCCTTTACCCCCCATGTGATTAGATGAGATTACTACCCTATTTTTATTATATATATTTTATCCCTAAGTTGGACACCCCCAAAAAAATTCCACATATGTGGATCCATTTTGAAACCAGCACCTATCGATTCATAATCATCACCTACACCTCCATCTGGTGGGACCCCTATTTTCAATATATAACAACCATCCTCATCACCCCCACTGTCATGGAGAACCTACATATCACTATACATGATAGGTAGATCCCAATTGTTATTGTCATCTCCACCGTTTGGCATGATCATTTATTGTCAAGCCATGTAATCACGCAACCCCACACCATCTTCCACTACAACCATCAGGATGGTCTCTCTATCCCTGTTCACACTAATCACAACCTCTCCATCTCCAACCTCCCCAGTGTAATTGATCCATGTTGAAACATTACACCAATCACCATTATCCCATTCCATCGACACGATGCTTCTTATCACTGGTCATGCTATACATGACCCCGCTATCATCGTCAATCCCACCATGGGTTACACACACAGTTTCCAAGACATATAAAGTTTAGGCCTTCCTTCATCATCCATTCGGATCAAAAACAACCATGAAGCATCCCGTTGCTAACAAACATCTCCTCATGCATGCATGATCCACTATTCTTGGTGGAATTATTTAGCATTATCACATCCATTAAGAAGGGAAAAAATACAACAAAATAGTGGTTAATGGGATATTATCCCAGATGTGATGCAATATAACCAGTATTCATTATACCAATACAAGTCCCCATATAAATATATTATATATTATATATTATATATTATATAATTAATAATATGAATAATATTAATTTGATATTAAATTTTTATATCAACAGTTATTTATTGATATAATTTATTTTATGAATTATATTATTAGTATTTTATTAAAATTTAAAATTTACTAAGAATTTTTATATGTATTATTGATTAATAGTATTAGTATATATATTTTTAAGTACAAATTATATTAACATTATTTTAAATTACACCTTATATTATTTATAATTTATAATTATTTATTTTTTTTTACTATAAAAAAATAAATTTTCAAATTGGTCTATTGTTGGACAAGAATCCCCAAATTTAAAATCCTTATAGGATTTCAAACCCCACTCTCATATAAAATGGATGTATGGGTGGGGTAATTAGTTATATTGTTGATTTACATTAATAATTTTAATTCAAAAATAGACATTATTTAAATTTTTTTTCGATTTTTGTTATATATATATATATGTAGCATCTTTTTAAGAGAGGGAGGCATGGATATGGTCCACACATCATGTTAAAACTAAAGGCATGATGCATGACCTTTGTTAATGTATCATATTAAGGGATGAATTAAGTGTAAAACTCATTGATTATTTCTCGATGAAGTTAAAGCATGTACGAGGTTCAAAAATCATGGGACCCCATTTTACAAATAACCGTAACACTACCCCCTAGTATGATTATTTAAATCCATTTAAAAACACATGGGTTTGTGTTGTATAGCTTATTGGTTAATAAATGTTTTCAAAATACCTACCATGTAGGATCATATGCATTAAGAGATGTTAATTATCCGAGGAATCATGTTTATGGTGTTAGTTCAATGCATTTTCAAAGATGTGGTGGAATCTATTTGTTTCCTTTAGTATAGGTTTTCATATGTGATTTTTTATACTATTATATTAGATAAGGTATGATATTTATTTTCATTTGTTATAATAATATAGTAATAACATTCCTATTGGATTTTCAATTGATTTGTTAAATGTTTTTATTTATTGAAGATGAGTTATATGCTAGTGTGCTTTCCAAGTGTGCTGAATTACTATGATATAACATTAAATAATTGTTTCTTAAAGGAATAATATTTCTTTTAGGGTTTTGAGAGTGTTGAAAGAAAATAAGTGTCATATAGTTTATTTATTTAAGCTTATAGTGTTTTGAAAAATGTATTCATTATTGTGGGGGGTATTTATAACGAAAAGTTCAATAAATTTTAGTATGAATTATTCTAACCAAAAAATAAGGGTAATGAAAAATGATAAATGATAGAATGAAAACCTTCTAAATGTAACTTTTATCTTATATTTCTGGAAAACTAGTGAGATTTCAAAGGTTCATAAAAGGGTATTCTCAATACCTTCTCATTGAATTTTTATCCTTTATTTGATACATTATTCATGTGTTATGTTCCACGCTTGGTTATTGAGTAAAACATATTTTTAAAATTATATCTATGTAATTATTGTTTTTTTATTTGAAATAATTTTCTACATCATTTATAAATTCAATTTTTTAAAATTATTTTTTTCATTAACTGAAATTATTTGTTATTATGATATATCAAAGTAGACGAATCGATATAAAAACGTATCGATTCTATTGGGGATAAAATTTTAAATTAATTCTAAAATGGGTGTGTTTTCATATTATATTGAAGAAGAGATTATTGGATATTTAATCATAATATTTTAATCTTTTATGAAAATGTTTTTATCATCTACATATGTTGATAGACTATATAAACTAATTTATTTGATATTTCTCACATATTAATTTGACATTATGGATATGGTGATAAACTTTACAGTTATCATTTTCATTACTTATCTGAGAATTCAGAATAAAAAATTGTAACCATCTTAGACCAAGAAACATAATTATTTTAAGGATCATATACACTATTTTTTATAAATTGATTCAATGTGTTTCTGAAGACTATATTTTTTTATTATGTTATTTTGGTAGGAAGGAATCCAACTCAAATACTTCATCCAAACTAGTTTAAATGGAATCCTCAAATTTTACATAGTAGGGAGGCAAAATCTATCTAGTTGATTTCATTTAGCTAGAAGATTACATATTAATGATCACCAAGATCCCCAAAAGGCCCACCAATTATCTAGTGGGAGAAAAAAGAGTACAGGTTCATTTAGGAAGCACCTTTTTTACATATTGGAGTATAGTGGGTATTTAGTGGGGTTGATACTGCTAGTCCTAGGAAGTATTTTGTGTTGTAAAGTTATCTAGTCCAGGCCTTTAATTATTTTACTGAAATCATTCTACCTTAAAAAATCATTTTATGAGGTATAAGGTGACATTTGGAGGAATGTAACATTACAAAATTGATGTTATCATTAATTGGAATGCACATGGAAGTTCTTCATCTCCAAAATAAATACAAAACCCAAATTTACAATTATACACTAAAATTGTAATGGGAGATCAAGATTATGGAATTCATAGAGTTCAAGGAACCATATCAAGATAGGTATTTTATTTAATAAATTTTTCTGAAATAAAAAATCATATCATATCTCCATTATAAAATTTCACTCTCTCCATATTTAGGATTTTTCTAATATGATTATTCCCTAACTTCATATCCTTCTCTCTATCTGTATCCATATTGATCCCATTATTTAAAGTTAGATTCATGTTAGTTCATTGAAAATTTTATTCAATTAATTATTTCATATATTCTATTCTACATATCATTATTTTTTTATTGGATGTCCTTTAAAACAAATGTGCTGAGGTTATTTCCTTTTTAATCTATGTAAGGATTCTTAATGATGTTGTTTTATATTAAAATATTTATTTAGGTTCGTTATATGACATTCCAGCCAAGTGTTTATTAAATTAATCCTCATGGCCATTTTTATGGTTTGGATACATAGGGGAACCTTTGGGTACTATTGTCGAGATTCTTTACCAAATTTCCCGTGTCATTTTAGTTTCTGCATCTATTATTCCAAATAATATTATTTTTAAAAATGTAAATTCTCCCCCATTCAATTTATATTACCCAATAATTGGTATCAAAGGATAACATTGACTATATTCCAAAATCACTTTCTTACAAAAAAATTCCAAAAATCCTTTGGATTTTAAAATATTCTCTGATTTTATATGTTTGATTTTAAAATTTAATATTATTAATATACCCATGATCCTTTATTTGATGGTTAAAATTAATATTAATTTTAAAATAACATGTTTACATTTATCATAAATATTAGTTATTCATTTTGAAAATGGTATTGTATGATTATGTTCCAATTAAAAATTTGATGGAAAATGTATTCAAAAATATTTTATGAATCTGGCTTATAATAACAATATATTAATTCATTTCCTAATAGTTTAGATCCAAATTAAATTTATAAAATATATCCATGAAAATACATTAATTATTTAAATGTTCTTATATGTGACTCATAAATGAACTAATATAGTGAAGGATACTATGTAAAATATGTATCCTGAATATTTGGAAAGATTATATTTTCATGAAAATGATTATATTCCCCGCATGTTTACTCATTTCAGGGAAATATTAAATTATAGAAAATATATTGGTGATTACTTCTACTATTAATCACTCATGAAGAAAATTATTTCGGATTCACCATGTTAATTTCCTCGGAAATTCACAGCAATACAAGAGCCCAAACATATTAAAAATATTGAGGTTAATGAAATCACTGAACACCTAATTAAAAATGAGATAATGATGAAATTTAAAAAATTAAATATATTATGGGTGTATTTTTTGTGACTTACCTTTAGACTGGGTGTATTTGTTTTTTATATATTAATATTCTTACTATATTTGTTGTAGACATATACCTATGTTGATATTTCAATATTTTATCAGTTGAATGGGTTGTGGTTTCAAGGATTAATATTGATTACTCTTATACTCACCCATATTTGAGATTTTCCAACATGTGTAAAGTCTTATAAAGCAGATCGACCATTCGACATTGTCCTTAATGGATTATGAATAGACGATGCTTATAATTAACAGATAAACTAAGGTGTGTTCCTGTGGTATTTTAAATGCAGTCACAGTTTACATTCAAGTTGCACTAGGCTTCAGACTCATTGTGGTGAGTTTTTATATGGACTTATTTAATTTATTTTATAAAATTTTGTAGTGTGGTAGTGGTATTTTGATATATGGATTCATTTTTTTCATTTCTTTTTAAATTTCTGTATTTTATAGACTTGGATAATTTTTCATGTATATGAGTACATTGATTAAGGCCTCCCTTGATTTTGATATTCCTACTCGGTGCTAGTTTCTAGCCCCCAGACTATTGTTTGGGGGGATGGGGGGTCTCATAACAATACTCAAATGGATGGGTCATGAAATGGAATACCATAATTCAACTAAACAATACAAATTTTATCAATTTTAAATCACTTATCTTTCTCTTTTCTACCCTTGAACATACTCATTATTGGTGTTTCATAACTATTTAAGCTAAATATAGCCTAAATTAAAATATTAAAAGAATTAATGTTTAAAAAATAATTTATTAATATAAAAATAAAAATTTAGAACTCTTATAAACTCCTTTTTTATCCTGATGAAAATATGGTACAAAAAATAAAATAAGGGTAATGAAATTTAATATTTATTCTTTTTTTTCAAATAATATGTTGGTATTTATTGAGGTAAAACTATACAATGTTGACATATATTTGAATTTTTTATGATTATTATTTTACATCACTCATCAATTATATGAAAGACAAGTGATAAATATATTTTTAATACGTTATCACATTATTTTTAACTATTATAAACCTAATTTACCTTTTTCCATGGTGAAAAATATTTGGAATGATTACTATTAATAATGAAAAAAAATATTAAGTAGATATTTTTAATTAATTTTACACTTAAAATTAAAAAATATGGAATATATTTTGAAATATTCTATTTTTAATTGTGGAATAAATTACTTTATATAATAATTAGTTTTTTAATGGGAATTTTTTTTTCAGTAATTGTGTTTCTAATAATAAAATTGAACTTTTATGAAAATAAAATATAATTTTAATTCCTAAGGAACTAATTATATTTCTTATAATAAAATTTTTAATATAAATTTTTTTTAATATAAATTGATAACAGAATAGGACTTTTAGATAACTTATTTTAAAATATATATTAAATGTTTTATAAAATTTATGTTTTTAAATATTCAATAAAAAATAAATATATTAAAAAATTAAAAAAATAATAATTTAATTTTTATTAAATAATATTTTGAAATATAATGTCTAATTGTTTTATCCCAATTTCTAAAATTGGAAAAAATAAGTTATAATATCAGTGTACAAAGTAAAATAAAAAACATTTTGAGGATAATTTATTTTTGAAGAATAACATTATTTTAATCTCATTCATCTCATAAAGCCTAGAATTAAAAGAATTTTCTTTGTTCGATTGGATATATATAATAAATTTATTCATTTGAATCAATTATAAATATTGATTAATTTATTACCTAATGAAAAATGATATATAGTTCAATCATCATTATAGTAACCTGGAGGGCAGTTCTCACCGCAATGCTCTCCTTCCCTCGGTGACGACGGCGGATCCTGCCCCGGCTCCTCCCCCCTTGGTGGGGGAGGTTACATCATTACCCTATGGAATAATGGGGTCCTCTTTTCAGCCTTTCTCGAATCCTTATTTCCTGCCTCCTTTCCTGGAGGTTTCGTTGAGCCCTATGGTGCTAGAGCTCTTTGATGGCCTTCCTAAATCGCAGATCTCAACATCAGTATTCATGGAAACCTTTTAGTTGTTGAATCTCATGTTGGTCGCTCGGTTCAAGAGGAGGATACCTTCGTTGGATGCTTTCGACAGGTTCGTATTTGGTGAATGGGATCTCCATGAGAGGGCGACATTTGGATTGCTCGACAGTCAGCACATCCTGATTCGGTTTGAATCGGAGTCAGATCTTATCAAAGCTTGGTCGAGTGTGCCGCGTAGCGTCAACAAATTTTGATTTTTTCTATTCCGTTGGTCCTTAAAATTCCATATGAACCTTGACTCTCCAGATTCTGTGGTTTGGGTAAGCTATCCCCACCTCCCTTTACCGTTCCAGAATCCCTATTTTATTAGAATTCTAGGTAATCTCATTGGGAGGTTTTTGTGTTCGGATAGCCGTACTGCGGCTGTTTGTCACCTGGTGAACGCACAAGTTTTTGTGGAAATGGATGTGTCTTGTACGCCTCTTGACTATGATTGGATCAAGATTGGGGAAGAGTATAGGTGTAAGCAACAAGTAGTTTATGAGAATTGGAAATATTTCTGTTCTTCGTCCCACAGATTGGGACAATATTCAGAGGTTTGCTGGAAGGGGCGTTCATATCACCTGAAGGGCATTCATTGTCGAGGAACTTGGCTAGCAGCAAGGAAGAATAATAACCATGTTAGGAAAGCTCCTGAGGCTTGTGTGGCGCTTGGTCTAGGGCAGATGGAATCTGGTGTTGAAGGCTGTGGCAGGGATCATTCATTGTCGGCTGATGAGGTACTTGATGATGCTGGGTTGCTGTGGAAGTACGCGGAGCATCAGGCCAACCCGAAGGTGGATGTTGCTCTTAGAGGGTTGAGGCAGGTCATGGAAGAGTCAAGTGATCTTAGTGTGAGGAAGGGGGTTGATTTGGTGCAGTATAGGGAGGATGGTTCGAGACACACTATGTCTAGGTGTAGGTCCTGTTGGGATAGGAATGCTCGAGGCTCGAATGATGAGGTTAGGTCCTTGTTGTAGTCGAGTAAATGGGTTGGAAACCTCTAGGAGGAGAGGTTGAATTCTGTTTTTGTTGAACCTGTTTCTACTGATGGGGTGTGTGTGAAGGATCCAAATCCAATGGTAGCTGTAGTCCTTAATCGACTAAGGAGTTATCTGCATGTGAAGGTTGAAGTAAAGATGGTTGATAACCATGTTTCTAGTGCCGGGGGTGAGCTGGCTGGCCACAACAGGGCCATGGGGCTGCAGTCTTCCCCTAAAATGCTTTATGGTCCGACTGCGGGGGTCTTGAAAGCATGTATTTCTGGGTAATGTGGATAGGCTGACGATGATGGAGGGATTTTGACTACAATTCAGTTGGGTAACCAATATCAGAATCTGGAACATGAGGATGTGGGGGTATTTTCTTCGGTGAAAAATGGTGGCAATGTGCAGTTTGGGTCCCAGGATGATGTTATTGGAAATGAACAAATGAAGATGGCACCTCGTGAAAATCATGAAATGGTGGAGCACTCGCAATGCTTAGCAATGATCGACACTAATACTCAGTCAATGTATTATCAAGAGGTGGTTATCCCTGGAAAGTGGGGGGATATTTTTGAGAGTGATAAGGTAAATGGTGGCATGGTTATGCTATCTTATAGTAGAATTGTCCAGGGAGGGAAGGTTAAAATGACTGAGAATCAGGAGAAGATGACCGCCTCAACATGACGAAGGCCAAGGAATGATTACTCCTTTTTTCCAAAGCCATTGTCTACTCGGTCATCTTTCAGAAAGGAAGGAGGGGCAGGAGTGGATAAGAGTATGCAATATATTAATGATTTTATTTCGATGGAGTGATTAAATCTCAGGAGGAAGTATGCCAATGTCCAGAAACATCATAAAAGCTCGGAATGGGAGTCATCCACTACATAAGAAGCATTCTACCATAGAGGTGGTGACAGGTAGAGTTATTATGATACCTAGCTATTGTATTTTGAGCTTGTGTGCTTGTCCATGAACTTTTCTTTAATTTTAATAAATGGTTGGAGGCCTGCCTCTGACTGACTTTCTGGGTATATCCTTTAAGAAAAAAATACATTGTACACTTAAAAATGGGTTTATTAGAAAATATTTTTTACATTGAAATTTTATTATATCCATTTCCTACCAATTAATAATATATATAATATTTATTATTCATTTTTATGAGGAATTAACTTCTATATATATCTCATTATATAGTTATTCATATTAATAAATTTCAATATAATTACTTGGTCGTTAGGGTAATATTTAAGTAAACATATATAGCAGTTACATTATGCTCTTAGTTCCATATAAAAACAAAAATTGAATATATTACCTAAAAATATCAAATTATAAAATATGGGGGAGTTAAATCTATAATTCATATTTTAAATTGATAAGTATTAAAGGATGTAACTTTATTTTGAAATCTATAATGAATATGGAACGAAATGGAATCGGGTTGTAGAAGTGTCCCATATAAAGCTCATTTGTTTGAGATTGGAATGAAGGTAGCTTCCATTGGATTTTACCTTGACCAAGAAAAATCCAAAATAAATTAATTATTGTATAACTAAAATTAAATAATGTGTAAATCCCCAATAGATCAATTCCTTTGTAATGACCACCATGACAGCCACAAGACCTTACATTATAATGACAACTGATATAGAGATTTTGATAAACAATGTTACTAGAAAATATTATGATAGAAACATGTAAAACTATTTTTTATAATATATGAATCACATGTATTTTAATTGTTGGGATTTTAATATTCATAGAAAAAATGTTTATTTACTAATGGATGGATGAAACAAATGATATTATTTTACATATAAAAATGTATTTTCAATAAAAATTGATTCTTATGTCATTTATTTAAATAATATATATATATATATATATTATAAATATTACATTAATACTAATTTTTAATTTATAGTAATTATTATTATTATTATTATTATTTTAAATTTTTATTCTCTCATGAAAACAATTTTTTGATATTTTTTATGTTTTTTTTATAATTAATCCGAAAGTTTTTAATTTATAGATTTATAATTTTTATAATTTTTGGATTTTAATTAAACATGTTAAGTTATGATAAATTTATTTTGTTTTATTTTTTTAAAAAATTTTCATTTCTGATAATCATGAAAATTATTGTTTTTATGAAAATTAATTTTTTATTTGACTATATAAAGAAATAAGTATAACAGAAAAACTAATTAAAATATCATGATGAAAAAGGTATCTATGGAGTTAATTTTTATTTTTTAAATGTTATTTTTTATTTTTGAAAACCCATGTTTACAATAATGAAAATCAAGAAATATTTTTCAAATAAAAATTATTTTTTGTATTTATTTTTTAACAAATATTTCCATATGTTAAATTCTGATTCTTATTTTTTTTAAAAGGAAAATATCTATCATTCATGTTATAATAAATAAATTAATTTCATATTATATAAATCAAAAATATACATTTTTAATTAATATTTCACTAGGTTGTATGTAATGTTTGAAGCGTACGGGCAATGAATTCCTCTATGGCCTACGGGCCTTGTATGGGTTCCACCTCAACCCTTGAAAGTTGGATTATCAAAATCAATCAAAAAATTAAATTCTTCGGGCCATTAGAGATATTTAGATTAAAATTAAATTACCATTGTAAAACCCAAAATGGTAGAATTTAAAAAATCTAAGAGTAAATCACTTAAAATCATGGGTAAAAATGTGTGCTTCAAGGATTATAGGGCTGAACCATTTCAAATACCAATCATTTTTACATTTTTTGGAACCATATGAAAATTAAATATATAAATTACCTTTCATATTTTACTAAATGTCACTCCCTAAACTTATGAAAGAATCCTCTAAAACCCCACTTATATTCACACCCCAAGACACTTGGTTTGATAAATAATATATAAAAAATCCTCACCAACATAGTTTTAAACATCTGAGTGATTATGGTATAACTTAAATACCAACCATTAAAGGGGTAATCTTGATTCTACAATGATTTCTTCCATGGAGGAATGTAAACATTATTAATTACTCCATTTTAACAGTAATTCATTTCATTCATCATCCACCTATTAGAGATCAATTATATCCATTATATTTTTTGTACAACTACATTCTTAAGTCCCAAATGTTTTTTAAGTTGAATTAATTATCAATCTCATTCCATTCCATTTTACATAGTTAATGTGAACTCACAATTTGTGTTATACGCATACTACCACAACTATAAGTGATGTTATCGGTTATTTTCATAACCTCACTATAAGGATTCTTCAAAATGATTATTTAATTGATTTATTATTATCCATAAAATTATTTAAACTATTAAATTATAAGTCATTTCATAACATCTTTATATTCAACGTAAGCTGATTAAATTTCTTATTCCTAGGTGTGGACTACCACCTCCCTGAAAGAGACATAATGAATTTTTTAAACAATTTATTTATTATGTATCAAAATATCATTAAATATGATACCCAAATTTAGTAGAATATATTTAATTTCATTTTATATATACGATAATTATATTATTAAAACATAATTTTCTTAACCATACTCACCCTAATATTATACCTTCTTATTTAGGTCAGTTTATCCAGCTACTTGATGAACACTGTAAATTTATATCATGGAATAATATAGAAACTCAAATACTATTATTATTGAAAAGTAATTATAATATAAAACCAGGTTTATGGTTTTGGAGTTTTTATATCAATCATTATGTTATTACATTAAAAATTACCAAATACAATAACATCACTGACTCTTTTTTAATGAATTGTAACTAAAACTCTTATGGAGTGAGATATAAACAATAAAAATAAATATAAAAATTATTTTATAGTTCATATAATGAAATAATAATAAAGTGCTTTGAATATTTGATTAAGAATACACACCACCGTTCAATTAAAGTAGAAAATGAAAAATCAATGTGAAAAACATGACATGATGGAGATAAAATATAAAGAATTAATATATTTTTATTAATGGGATATAAATGAATTCTATAAATAGTTATAGTTTAGAAGATGGTTTTTAATTATATTATTATGATATGTATTTGGAATTTAAATTAGATTTAAATGATTTCATACATTTCAATAATTAAGGTAAGGGGTTTATCATCTCAATCATCATTATGTGTGGCGTATGACATATCATCACCATTTTGTATTTTATGTTGTGTATATAATACACTTTGTTATCATATTATCAATGTATGGGTGTATTGTTTATCCTTTTTTCCATTTTAGGTGTACTAGTCTGTATAAAATGTGGGCCTTTTGGAGACTATATAATATAGTCAATATGTTAATAATATATAAATAAATAAGTGATGGTTAACTGGGTTTCCCCTAGGGGCTTTGACATACCATTCCAGCTAGTGGGTGTTTTGTGTGTGTGTGTGTTTAATTAAATTTATACTAAAAAATAAAATATTTAATGTATCTACTTCTAGGATTTCAAATGTTATTTTTTCAATGAACATGAATCTCTTTTTAAATTGAATCTAGTTTTAATGATTACATCATGGTTGATTTACATAATGATTGATAATTTTACAAAATTTGAAAGGGATATTGATGTTAATAGATAAGAAGATTTTACATATTTTCCCACAAACATCATCATATATTTTTTATGAAAATTACCCCCCTCAAATTAATGCTTCTATAAATAAAACTTTTCATCTTATTTTATTTATGTTTTCTCATAACTTATTAAAAACAAAAATCATTTTCTTTTTCTCACTCTAATTATTGTTTTATTATAATATAAATTATTTTATTCATATACATCATCATCCTTTGATGTTTCCTATATTTCACATAGGGATAATTTATTATAATTCCAAATAATTTCATCATATGGATGGAAATATAATTGTTATATTGATATTTTCATGAAACCATAAATTTCACTTGGGATATATATATATATTTCAATAAAAAAATCTAATTTTTTAATGTTCTTACGTATCACATAGGTATGGAATTTATTTGTGTGATGATTGGGCCCTATATATCCTTGAAATTCATTGGGAAATTCTTTCTACCTCACTAGATAAAAATAAATGAGTTCGAATTCCAGATCCAATGAGGAATATATGTACGTGAAGACTCTTCTACTGAGGAAAAAATATGTGATGCATTGTTTTCAATATTGTGTTCATGGAACATGACTATTATCATACACCAACATGTTTATCTTTTACATAGTCATAATAATCATCTCATATCTCTTATATTTCTGTTACTTATCATCCATGCACATCTTTCCCTAATGTTTATATTCCATAGTTTGTAATGATTATTGTTATGCTTGAGATTTCATTGTAACGTCCCAGTTCTGAAAGCCTCCCAGAGGCACCCCATACCCGGTTGGTCATGTGGCCTCAAGCGCATTTCCAGTAATTCCAGAGGATTCCTACTAACAGTGAATGCCTTGGGTGTGATAGTGGGGAAACTATGACCTCATTGGAATAGTACACATCAGATGTAGAAAAGATAAAAAATTGTAGAAGCTGTAAAATACCAAATGACAGTAAACAATGGAAGGATGAGAAAGAAATGACCAGAAATCATATATATAAGGATGCATGAAACATATGACTAGGAAATCATTCAAAGAAATAAAAATGCTGGAATAAAACTATTAAAAATAAAAGTACAAAAGAAAACAAATAAACATCTCCTCAACATCGTAATCCTTAGATTGTTCCCATGCTTTCCATGTCCACAAAAAATCAAGTACATGAAGCCGAAGGGTGCTTTCCCTTATCTATACCTATAGCAATATAGTATCTTTGGGCCCAAAAGCATGAACCAAATAGGGCGTGAGACTAAATTATAGTACGCAACCACCCTAATATCTATGTGTAACATTCGTTGAATATATATAAAAGAAAATAATCAAAGATGCAGTAAACAAGAATGTACTCAGCAATAAACAGTAACACATATCAAATAAACATCTAATCAAGAATGGTCACCCTCTAGGAACTACACACATCCTATCCCCTATGGTTTAGTCAAAAAAAAAATATAAGGAATTTTTTTGGAATCACTCACAGTCAATTCCCCTTATATTCTAATGTCATAAATGACTCTCTGAGAAAGCTCACACAGTCAGTTCCCTTTATAGCCCTGTGTAGTCAATGACTCTATGAGGAATCTCACATGGTCAATTTCACTTATATCCAAAAGTGGTTTAAAGTTGCTCTAAGGAAGCTCACATGGTCAATCCACTTAATGACAAAAGTAATGAAAGACTCTATGAGGAAGCTCTCACGATCAATCCCCCTTATAGTCTACCTCACCAGGTTCCCACGACCATGTGTATGTAAAACAAGCATAGTAGTGCAATACAGCCCAAGTAAACCTCCTCCACTACATGGCTAAACAGTCAATAACATATCAAACATGTCAGATAATAAGAATCACATCATCATACAACTCGACATGGAAAGTAATGGCAGGGCGGCCTAGCATGCTAAACAGGACCAACAGTCGTACACAAAACGAAGCATGAGAAAACACATCCAATACCAATCAATCAATCATATTCATATCTAATTAACATATACACAAGAATATAATTACAAATGGAAATTAAAAAAGGTAAAACAGTAAATACGTAAAATATCGTTCAAGGGCACTAGGCAAAATTGCACATATTACTCAAATATTTTCAACGGAAAGGCACAAACCACCCACCCTAGCCTTGTGAGATTGCTATACATGAAACTCAAGCCTTGAATATCCCATGAACATTGTAGATCTAAAAAATGTCTAAAACGATCAATAGAGGATAACTTGAGAAAGAAGAGGAATCCTGAAACGAAGGTCAAAAATATGGGAGAGATTACTGAGGCGCTCCCAACACTATCGACGACGGTTGAATCTGAGATCGGATGCTCGGTCGGGGGCTCGGAAGAAGATCGTAGATGTATGGGTGCTCTCGGCCAAAAAGAACCTAGAAGAAGGGTGTTCTATCTATTAAAACCGACCCCAGTCCATTTAATGAAAAAAATACATGTCGTGTACTTTTGATATACACAATGTGTAATTTCCATTTATGTACTCCACTGTAGGCAACCTCCAAGACGCCCTACACAACCATGTGTGTGGCCACTACAAAGCCAGCACACGACTACCCATTGTAACCAAGTACATGGTGTGTACTAATAATGTACACAGTGTGTAGTTTGGAAATTTCTAGAAATTACTCTTTTTCTCAGAAATGACCAAAAAATGAAGACATACCTGAAAAAAAGGTATGTGTTCTTACAAACTTCCCCCCTTACTGAAATTCATCCTCAAATTTCCCTAGCACATCTTATAAGAAGAATCCTTGAACAGCTCTTTCAACTGTGCTCGTACATTAGCCACCCTCTCCCAAGGCTCTTCATGTACATGCCCGTGCTACGATAGCACCCATACCAGATGAAAAGATGCTCCACTGAGAAACTTTGTACTGCAATAAAAAATCTGGATAAGAAGATCCTCAAACGACACATCCACATAGAGCTCAACTGATAGGCAACCGACCCAAATCTATCCAAAATCTTAAATAGCCCGATGTACCTCGATGAATGCTGAACTTGTCTCTTAAATTCTTCTACACCCCATCCTTGGTGTGACACACATGAAAAATTGATCCCAGACCTCGAACTCCATAGGTCGTCTCCACTGATTAGAAAAAAACTACTATCTAGAATGTGCAGGAGCCATCCTCTTATGAATCAATACTATCTGCTCTGTGGTATCCTGAACAAGACGAGGCCCCAACAAAGCTACCTCTCCTACCTCCCGCCATCATAAGGGTGATTGGTATGTCCAACCATACAAAGCCTCATAAGGTGTCATCTAAATAGTTTCATGAAAACTATTTTAGTAGGAAAACTTCACAAGATGTATTTTTTTCTCCCAAGAACATCCAAAATCTTGGATGCATGTTTGTAGCATATCCTCAAGCACCTGAATCATTTGCTCAGACTGGAAATCAGTTTGGGGGTGGTAAGTTGTAATCAGAAGTACTTATCTATCCAAAGCCTTTTGAAGGCCCTTCCTGACCCAAGAAGTAAAACAGGCATCCCTATCTAAAACAATAGAGTGTGAAACTGCTTGAAGATGTACAATCAATCGGATGTAAAACCTTCCCATCTCATCCACACTGAAGGTCTCCTTGATCGGTAAAAGGTTAGAATCCATTGTGAGTCTATCAATGAAAACCCAAACAATATTATTCCCTCAAGGTGACCTCAGTAAACATATCACGAAATCCATCATGACATCATTCCACTTCCACTCGGGAATAGATAACTGCTACAAAATCCCATCTGGCTCTTGATGCTCCACCTTCACCTACTGAAAGGTGTAATACCTCATGAAGAAACCAAAAATATCACTCTTCATACCTGGCCACCAATACTCAAAGTGTAGATCATGATACAGTTTGGCAACTCATGATGAACTACCCAAACAGAGAAATGAAAGTCACGCATCAGCTACTCGCGTAGGTCTTCTGTCACCCATACGAACCCCTGGAAATTCCAGATCTCTTCCACACCTATGGTCCATCTAGGAATAGGTTTCTCTCCTTACACACTCTCCTGTTGGTCTAGGCCTTCATTATCTGATAGCATCCTCATTCGTACTTGATCCATAAGCTTATAGGTGAAACATATAGAAGAAATAAATGTCTGACCTTGTCTTTCTTGTACCTCCAAATGCATCTCAGAGAAAGGATCCATAAGATTCCACTCACTGGAGGCCTCCTGATCTACATGTATCAAGGTCCTCTAGCTCAACACATCAGCCACTGTGTTGCCCTTCCCCGATGTATAGGAAAGCTAAAATTCAAATTACCAAAGGTACTCAACCCACCTTCACTATCTCAAATTCAAGTCACACTGAGGGAAGAAGTACTTGAGACATTTTTTGTTAGTGAAAAACACGGAATGGTCTTCTAACTGATAATGTATCCTACAGTGAATATCATGAACAACAACCACAAACTCAAGATCATGCGTCAGGTAGTTCTTCTCATGTCGCCTCAACTGCCAAGACCCGTATGCAACAAATACTTCTCCCTACATAAGTACAACTCCTAGCCCTATACTAGATGAATCACAGTAAAAAATATATCTCTTTCACAACTATGGACAGACTAGTATCAGTGATAAATTCAATCTTCCTTTAAGAACCTCATTGGATGACTCATAAAAATCTTACCACAATAACTTTTCACCCTTTTAGTCAAATATGTGAGTGGTGCTTCTCTGAATGAAAATTCTTGTATACAGCATCTATAGTATTCATACAGCCCCAAGAAACTCCGCACCTCAAAGGCGTTTTCGGCTGCTCCCACTTTCTCTGGGTCTACTGATACACTTGTCTATGAGATAACATGACCCATGAAGTAAATATAATCCAACCAGAAGTGGAATTTTAAGATCATGACATATAACTGATGCTCTCTCAGTGTACTCAAAACAATATAAATATGGGTAACATAGTTGTGTAGAGTGTGAGAGTACACCAAGACCCCGTCCATGAAGACCACCACAAAATAATCCAAGTATGGATGGAGTACTCAGTTCATCAGTTCCATGAAAACTGATGATGCGTTGGTAATACTGAATGACATAACTATATACTCATATAGACAATACCAGCTCTGGAAGGTTGTGAGAGTTATATCAGATAGTCTAATGCTCAACGTATGGTATCTAGATCTCATGTCAACCGTCGAGAACACCTGAGATCCTCGAAGCTGATAAAAGAGATCATCATTCCAATGAAAGGGATATTGGTTCTTGACCCTCAACTCGTTCAACATCTGATAGTACACACAATGTCTGAGGGTACTATATTCCTTCTTCACAAAAAGGACAGGCGAACCCCAAGGAGAAGTACTAGGTCAGATAAAACCCTTTTCTTTCAACTCCTCCAACTGCTTCTTGATATCCTGAAACTATGGTGTATCCATCCTATAAGGATGAATGGATACTAGTGCCACTCCAGGAACGAGCTCAATAGAAAAGTCTTCCTCTTACTTCAGAGGCAAACCTGAAAAGAACTTTAAAAAGACATCCTTGAAATGATCCACCACTGGAGGAACATCTAACTGTGTAGTACCCTTGTCATCCAGGTATAGACATGCAATTTGGGATGTAACTCCTCCTAGCTCATGATGCTCGGGTCCTTCTCAGCACGCTCATGCATCCCACTCGCCACTATGATGAAACGATCAACCCTCTTGTGATGAGAAACTCACCATGTGGCAATAACAGTCGATGACTGCCTGGAAGAGAACTAAGGAGTCCATCCCGAGAATGACATCATAGTCTATCATCTCTAGGAAATAGAGGTCCAATAAAAAGTGATGCCCACCAACCTCTAGAGGGAACTCTTTACACTGACGTACAATAATCATTCTCGTCCCGAACGGATTGTTTAGCATCAAAATATCAGCAGATGAAAAGATTCATAGACCAAGGCTCTCAATGACTACAAAAAATATAAAGCTATGGGAATCCCCTGCATCAAAAAGAGATGAAAATAAAAATGAGGAAACTAAGATCATTCATGGAACTATAGAGGGTTCGTGATCTTTCTCTTGCTAGTTATGCCCCACTACAAATGGTTGGCCTACACCACAGCCTTGTTACCCATCCTGATCACTCTAATCTGATCCACCTTGCTCTCGCCAAAAGTCTGGTGACCGAAATCCAAGGCCATGACCTCCACCTCATCCAAATATTCCATAAGAAAACCAGTTCCCATACTGGTGAGAAACTGGTGGCGCTGCTCCTAAATGAGAAGTAATCGAAGAAACCCTGTAACCAACTGTAGGTGATAAGGTTTGATTGAAATGCTGATGGGAAACCATCTTTCCACAAGATCGACACTCCACTATTACTCTAGGGAATGTGGCATCGTATTCCTGCTCTTTCCACACTGGTATCACATCACTTGGCTACCAGAAGTTGCATCCCGCCTACTCTGATCTCCACATACAGTCTCCCGGCATCGCTTCCTGTTATCAGTAAGAGGAATACTAACTCCGGATGCCGAACCGCCCTGGCTTATAGCTCTAGAATCCCTCAAGATACATTCTGAAATCAGTGACTAGTTGACGATTGAGGATATAGAAGTCAACCTAATGATGTTCACCTGAGATCAAACATCCTGCCTAAGACTGTCCTCAAACTTCCATGAAAGGAACTACTCCTATCCCCCTATAAAGGGTGTAATGTGCTATAGCTGGGTGAAACGAGAGATATACCCCATAACAGAAAGAGTACCCTGCACAAGACACATGAACTCTGGGGGTCGATCAGCCCTCAATGTCTCTAGATAGATGTAATGATAGAAGATGCGCTGAAACTCATCCCAAACCATATTCTACTAGTGTCCCTCCTTTGTGACCACATCGCACAACCTCGTGGCGTAGTCTTGAAGCATGTATGTCGTGAGCTCAACCCTCATCTCTTGAGATCTCTCTAAGTTCTTAAAGATCCTCAGCATGGCTTCTAGCCATGACTCTGCATCCTAGGGTCCACCATCACCTGATAAAGTGGGAGGATGCGGCTACTTGAAGACCCACATAAATTCTTCCATTGATGGGGCATGAGACGTCACTCCCTGAAAGGTCTACATCATCCACAAGAAAGCCTCTCTAAACTCTACATCAGCACCTATTTCAGGTACAACAGTTGGTCCCAAGGCTAGAACAATTAGAGGATCTTCTGGAAGTCCCTAATCAGCTATGTCTAATGTCTAATCACCGCCTGGAAACTGGCGTACAACCAGATGTTGTATTAGTGGAATGACTTTTCAAGGTCAAGCGCACATCATAGAATAAGATTGTCAATCATTGAATGTAAGAAGAACAATAATGGAACAAGAGAATTAAATCCTTCATGTTTTACAAAACATGGATTCACAACATGTATTTCCACTACACAACGTGTACTAAATTATTTTTCCCTTCTTGAGTTCCGTACATGGATAAACCACACGGTTTCTCCTAGAACAAGACTACATAGTTTGTTTTTCCCGAACACAGCATGTATTGGATGAACATCAAAAACCCGTGTTGCTAGCTACATGGACGGACTCTAGTATCACACTACATGGATTGTGCAAGACTATCACGGCATGTAAACATAAGATTTTTATCCTACCATGTCATTATTCACACAGGCGAACACAAGTTCTAGACACATGGCGTGTACATCCGGTGCATGACATGTTCCCACGAGAATTTCCTTATCCTGTGTCTTTTCCCACACAACCTATGTCACAGTTAGAGACTACATGGAGTGTACATACGGTACCTGATATGTAAATAAGAAAAACAATTTCTTCCCAAATAGAAGAACACATGACAGGTAGTCAAAACTACAAAGCATGTATTCTGGGGTTTTCCTGACAGTAAGCCTCTGAAACTATTCAGGATCCCAGAAAAAATAGTGAAATGGTCCCTTAAGTTCCAAATTTTGATTCGTGAGGGCCCATACTTCCCAAAAATCAAAACTTTTATTCTTATACATGTTATAAACAAGGATAAAAATGAAACGATCCACCAAATTCCGGTCCATGAGGGCCCATAACACCTTATGAACCAAATTTTGGAATTCATTACAGAAAAACCTAACACAAAAAATGCTCTAACCAAAAGTAGGTATTCTATCATGAAATATATCACAACATCATGCATATTATACACTACACCTATCACAACAACATGAATCTCTAATTCACCCTAAATGTCATTGAAAAAATGCATGAAATGTGATTTCTAACAAGTGCCTATATGATGCATGTGATAGAAACCCCACATCTCATCATGTTGCGATAGAAGTAGAACCTAAATAACATCAACAGTAATAGTACAAAACATGTGAGTCACCCAATAGTGAAAATCAAATCAACCGTAAATTTTTAAAACCATAAAATTTCAGTAAACGAGTTAGATTGGCTTTTCCCTGTACACGGGTTAGCTACACCCGGGCACAACTTATTACCAAGTACCTATTTCATCCTATCCCTTGATAAAGGCTCCAATAAGTATGTTAATAGAAAATAATTCCTTTGATACCACTTTGTAACATCTCGGTTCTGGAAGGCACTAAGAGGCGCCCCGTACCCTGTTGGTCACGTGGCCTCAAGCGCATTTCCCTGACCACCAGAAGCTGCCGAGTAGCACCGAGGGCCTTGGGTGTGATAGTGGAGAAACTATCCTCTCATTGGCAGAGTACACAGTGGGTGTAGAACAGATAAAAACTAGTGCAATAAGTAAAATACCAAATGATAGTAAACAATGGAAGGCTGAGAAAGAAACAACCAGAAATCATATATATAATGATGCATTATACATATTTCTACGAAAGCTTCCAAAGAAATTATAATGCTGGAATACAACCAGTAATAAAACAAAGTACAAAATGAAACAAATAAACAACTCCTCAGCATTGCAAGCCTCATCTTGGTCCCGTGCTCTCCAACTCCACTGCAAATCAAGTACCTGAAGCAGAATGGGGCATTCCCTTATCTATACATGCAGCAATATAATCTACTTGATCCCAAAAGTATGACCCAAACAGGGTGTGAGATTAAATCTTAGTAGGCAACCACCAGAAGATCTATTCCTAATAGGTAGTGAATATATATGAATTTTAATAATCAAAGATGAAGTAAACAAGAAAGTACTCAGTAATATACAGTACCACATATCAAATAATCTGCTAATCAATTTAGGTAATCCTCTGGAAAGTACACACAACCCATCCCCTCTAGTTCACTCATAAGAATATATAAAGACTCTCTGAGTAAGCACTAAAAGTCAATTCCCTTTATTGTCTAATGTGTCAGATAACTACATGAGGAAGTTCACATTGTCAATTTCTCCTATAGCCATGTGTGGTCAATGATTCTCTGAGGATTATCACAAGGTTAATTTACCTTATAGCCAAAAGTGGTTAAATGAATCTCCGAGGAACCTCACACTATCAATACCCTTATAGTCTAAAGTAATCAAAGACTCTCTATGGAAGCTCACATGGTTAATCTCCCTTATAGTCTTCTACACATAGTTCCGATGAACCTGTGTACGTCAAACAAGCATAGTAGTGCCATACGGCCAAAGTAAACCTCCTGAGCTACTTGGCTAAACAGTCTATAGCATATCAAGCATGTTAGACAACAGAATCACATCATCCTACATCTCGTCATGGAAAAGCATGGCAGGGAATCCTAATAGGATAAACACGACCAACAGATGTACACATAATGATTTATGGGAGAACACATCCAAGACCATGAAATCAAACATATTCATATCCAATTAAACTCTACGCAAGCATTCATGCATGGAAAGAAATTAACAAGAGTAAAACGGTAAATACATAATATCCTATTCAAGGGTACTGGGAAAAATTGCACATATTACTCAAAGAAATTAAACAGAAAGGAACAAACCACCTACCTCGGTGTTGGGATATCTCTATACGTGATCCTTAAGCCTTGAATTTCCCAAGAACACCATAGATCTACATAAATGTCTAAAACATTCAACATAGGTTAACTTGAGAAATAAGAGGAATCATGAAATGAAGCTCAAGATGAAGGGAGAGCATACGAAGGCGATCCCAATGCAATCGATAGCGGTCGAATCTGAGATCGGATTCCCGGTTGGGTGTTCAGAGGAAGATCACTATTGTACAGGATCTCTCAGCCAAACAAAACCTAGAATAAGGGAGTTCTGTCGATTAAACACGACCCTGATCTATTAAATGAAAAAAAGGAAATACACGGCATGTAATTTTGACATACATGGAATGTAATTTATAATTAAATAATATGCATTAGCTGGCCTCCAAGTCACACTATCACAGATGTGTGTGTGGCCACTACACAGCAAGTACACGACTACCCATGGTAACCTAGTATATGACGTGTACTCATAATGTACACAACATGTACTTTGGAAATTTTAAAAAAAAATATCTTTTTCTCGAAAATTACAAGAAAAGGAAAACATACCTGAAAATAAGGTACATGTTCTTACAAACTTCCCCCCATAATGAAATTTATCCCTGAATTTCCCTAGGGCAGCGTAGAAGAAGAAAACCCGAACAACTCCAGCCATTGTGCTCATACATCAGCCTCACTCTCCCATGTATCGTCTTGTACTCACCCGTGCTACCATACCAACCGTACCAGAGGAACAGACCGGAAACAGAGTCCCTTCGTACTATGATCAACAATCCGAAGAGGATTCTCCTCAAACGACGAATCCACTTCGAGATCAACCTGATCGGGTTGGAAGACATGAGATGAGTCTGAAAAGTAATGTCGGAGATGAGAAACGTGAAAATGTCGTGCATAACTCAGTACCTTAGGGGTAACTGTAATTGATAGGCAACTGGCGCATTACTCTCCACAATCGCAAATGGTCTGACGTACCTCGGTTAAAGCCTACCCCTTCTCCTAATTCTTCTGTGCCCCAATCGTGGTGTGACACACAAGAAAACATTACCTCTGACATTGCACTCCAGAGGTCATCTCCACTGATCAGCATAACACATCTGTCATGACTGTGCAGCTTCCCTCCTCTCCTGAATCAACTCTATCTACACTGTGGTCTACTGAACAAGATGAGGTTCCAGCAACGCTGCCTCTCCTTCCTCCAGCCAATATATGGGTGATTGGCATGGCCTATCGTACAACGTCAAATAACCTGCCATCTGAATAGTTTCTTGAAAACTATTTTTGTAGGAAAACTCCACAAAAGGTATTTTATTCTCCTAAGAACCTCCACAATCTAGGATGCATGTTCATATCATGCCCTCAAGAACCTGAATTGTACGCTCGGACTAGCCATTTGTCTGGGGGTGGTAATCAGGACTCAAAAGTACATATGTACCCAAAGCATTCTAAATCACCTGCCAGACCCGAGAAGTAAAACAAGGATCTCTGTATGAAACAATGGATCTTGGAACTCAATGAAGATGTATAATCTCTCAGATGTACAACCTTCCCATCTCATCAACACAGATGTTCTCCATGACCTGTACGAATTGAGAAACCATCATGAGTCTGTAAATGACAACCCAAACTGTGTCATTTCGTCAAGGTGACCACGGTAAACCTCTCACGAAATTCATCGTGACATCATTACACATCCACTCGGCAATGGGTAACTACTGCCAATGCCCTGCTGGTCGCGGATGCCTCACCTTCACCTGCAGAAAGGTAGAACACCTCATGAAGAAACAAGCAACATCACTCTTTATACCTGGCCACCAATACTGACAGTGTAGATCACGATACATTTTGGTGACAGTATGATAAACTAGCCACCCGGAGGAAGCTCACACTTTCAATCCACATATAGTCTAAAGTAATCAAAGACTCTCTAAGGAAGCTCACATAGTCAATCCCCCTAATAGTCTACTATACTAGGTTCACACGACCTTGTGTATGTCAAACTTGAATAGTAGTGCAATATAGACAAAGTAAACCTCCATAAATAACTGTATAAACATTCAATAGATTATCAAGCATGTCCAATAACAAGAATCGCATCATCCTGTAACTCAACATGGAAAATCATGGTAGGGCGACCAAACAGGAAAAATAGGACCAACGGTTGTACACAAAACATAGCATTGGAAAACACATCCATGATCAAGCAATCAACCCTATTCATATCCAATTAAAATCTACACAGGAATACAACAACGACAGAAATTTAACAAAGGTAAAACAGAAAATATGAAATAACCCGTACAAGGGTATTGGGAGAATGTGCAGATATTACCCAATGACTTTCAACGGAAAGGCATAAACCACCTACCTCGGTGTTGGGAGATATCTATACCTAAACCTCAACCCTTGAATCGCCCAAGAAAACTGTATATATACAAAAATATGCAAAAAATTCAATAGAGGATAACATGATAATGAAAAGGAATCATGATACGAAGCTCATGTAGAAGGGAGAGCTTACCGAAGCTATGCCAACACAATTTACGGCGGTCGAATCAGAGATCAGATGCTCGGTCTGGGGATCGAAGGAAGATCATGATGGTACGGGAGATCTTGGTCGAACGAAACCTAGAAGAATGGTGTTCTGTCGATTACAGGTGACTCTAGTCCATTTAATGAATAAAAAAAAGAAAATAAACGTCGTGTTCTTTTGAAGTACACGGTTTGTACATTCCATTTCTGTACTCTGCTTTAGGTGGCCTCCAAGTCACCCCCAGACGGCTGTGTGTGTGTCCACTACATGGCCAGCACACGGCTACCCATGGTAACCTAGTACCTGACATGTACTCGTAATGTACACTACAAGTACTTTGGAAATTTCCAGAAATTCCTCTTTTTCTCAAAAATGACCAGAAAAAGAAAACATAGCTGAAAAGAAGGTTAGGGTTATTACACATATGAAGTGGTTTTTCAGTTATATATTTTTTGAGAATCATTACTTAGTACAGTGAAATAATATTATTATTTATATAAGATTCCAATACACTAAAAAATAGATACATAAGTGAATGAAAATAATTATAATACCAATGGATTATTGATATAAAATAATAATTTATGTGTGTTTATATAGCTATGGTCACCTCACATTATAATTTTTTAATTTTTGTGTTTAGTACTATATTCAAAAATAAAATATGTGGTATTGATAATTGATTAATAGACAAAGATATTAAAAATGTATATTAATATACATATGGAATGAGTCATGTTAGTAAAAAATATATTAGTCTTAGGTGTTGGTTCCCCAAGCTATTTTATGATTCCTTATCATTTTCTATATTCTATTTGATTGGAAATCCTATTGTATGTGGACTAAAACTCTATATTTTGTTTTTGATGTAATAAATTCTATGAAATATATTCAAAAAAATAATATGTTAATACGCCATTACTTAGGAATTATAAAATAAATACAATCAGGAGAGTGACACCTTAAAAAACCCAACTCCTTCGTATTCCATTTTAATCCTGTAAACAGTCAACACCATCACATCAATATTTCAATGATGATAATAGATGAAATGGATATTTGGTATAAAATGGATTTGTGTTTGAGATGAACCCAATTTGTGGTAGAAGATCAACAGACCAAACCCCAACACTCCACTATCACTCACTAATAAATAAAAAAAATTAGAATAATGGAAAAATAGTTTCACAACACCATGAAACCCCCCTAGGACAAGCATCATGTTACTCACTCACCATCATGTCTGAGTGAAAGAGAGATAATTGGAGAGAATATGTAATAAATTTATCAAAAATAATGAAGCTTTTTAATTGAAATTAAATTAATATAATATATAATACAAATAGTCAAAAATTACAATATCAGAACTATAGAAAAATAAGATTACTATAGAATCCTTCCAATTGTGGTTTAATCCACTTTTAAATATGAAATTACACCTTCCATTCGTTTAATGTTTACATAAATAAACCCCTACAATTTACATATTATTTTCTAGGGAAAAACATACTTATTTATATCATTTGATTTCATAGGATTATATTAATAATTTCACTATTGACTATGCTTGATTCTATGTGAGATCTATATGTCACAAAAACAATTTTCATAGATATGAAATTTATTTCCTTATTCCGAAAACATTAAATACAATTTTATTCTACAACTTATCTTGTATCTTAGTGTGTTTCAATCACATCTTGGCGACTGATTCCTTTTATGAATAGTATATGCCTCACATTTTATTCTACAAAAACTTATTTAGGAAATATATGAATTTCCATATGGACCAATGAACCCCTTACACACATCAACTTATGGCGTGATCTAATAAAAAATCCAAATAAGTTGATCTTATTACATTGAGATCCAATTCTAAATCCCCATATGGAATCCGCCTTACATGATTATCCATGAATCGATACCCCATATATGGTAGAATATTTTTGATACCCTTTCCAATAATCCATATACATGGTGGTTGAAATTTATCTAGATATAGACTTATCCATATTTTCATATATACCATTAGATGTTTAGACATCTAAATACGAGATTGGAACCAATTTTAATTATCTTAATCCAATCATAAAAACATTAAGTAATTCTAGAATACATTAAAACACCCAAAAATAAAAGTGTGATTTATTAATATAATTTTAAAAAACATATTTCTACCATTTTTACAATAAAAATTAAGGTACCAGTATAATATATGAATGTGAATGTTACCCATAAAATAATAAATTAATGGGATTATAATCACTAAATATAAAAGTGAAAATTTTTAATATATTTTTTATGTAAAACATTCAAATTGCAGTTGTTCAAAATTTAGTGAAAGTGAAGATTCATAAGTGGGAAGACATATAAATAATATTAATAGATGTATGAAATTTTAGGAAGATTTAAAAAATGGAAAATATGTGAATAATTGAAGAAGGATATAATAATACGATTCATTTTTATACAAATTTAAAAAACATGGTCACATCAGAATAAATTTTATGACATTCAAAAAAGGGGAATGATAATAAAATTTCATCAAATTGAAAATAAAGTAAGGAATTTAGATCCATGATAGATAGGTCGAGTGAAAATGTCTGTATATGTTCCAATGATAAATTTGATCAAATATTGATTAAATACAGAAGATTACAATACTTTTGAAAAGGAAATATAATATAAACTATGATTCATGGTAAGTTAAACTATAGATTCTGATATGAATTTACCTTTAGAATATTCCATCCATTTTTCTTTCCATGATAATGATGATTCTATATACATATTAAAATTAGTCTGATATGTGAAATTTATAATGAAGAAAAATAAAATATTGAATCAGGACTATGGTGTATAAGATTTATATCCTATTAAATCATAATATATAATTTATAAATAGTCACATTATTTAGATACAAAAGTATTTCTATTTCAAATCAGGATGATTATAATATATGTTTGAAACTAAAATATATAATGGAATATCATAAAAGTATTTATTCTTAATCTAATATAGGTAGGGACACATGGATAATATTTTTAGATGGTTTAAACATTCATAATAATTTTATAGGGATTTTATTACATTTTAGAAGTAACATTTCCAGTGTAAGTGTATTGTTATAAAAATGTTACCATTCATTAGTAAATATTAGAGAAGAGTTTATTGGAGAAAACATTAATCCCTGAATAATGTTAAATAGTACAAAAATAATAATCATTCTATTTTAAAAAATTTCAATCTTTTCAAAATAATGGGTGTTAGATAGATGTTTGTCTTGAAATATATTTTTTCCTTCATTAGTGTACAAAACAAATAATTGTTACCAAAATTTTAGTTCAATATGTTTTAGGACAATAAAAAAAGTACTAGTGTGTTATATAATTAGTAAATAGATAATATTCAATCTAAATACATGATAAGAAAAAAGTATTACTAAATATATAGAATTTGGATGGTGGACCGAATACTTTTGAAGAAAATGCATATGGAAAAATAATTTTTGTCTATGCTATTACATTCTTGGTAAGAGTATTATTGAAAATTTAGTTTATATATTAGTGCATAATAATAATATTATCATCATTATTCAATTATGTGATGATTCTTACTCTGGGATATTTGGAAATGCTAAATTTACCATCAAAAGTTCTATTTTTTTACATTTTACCATTTTATAAGAATAATTATGTTTACTTTATTATCCTAGAGGCATATTGATTACAGAATATAAATTTACTTAATACATCTATGGATAATCCATTGAATTGAAATAGATGGTTAGTTTTAAAAAAAAAATTGGATCATTTCAAATGTTTGTAGAAAAACTCATTAGAATGATTAATTGATCATATATTTGATTTATCTAAATTTTTGGAACCATGATGATGTTAAATTCAACATAAGTCGATATTTAATCTTGTTAGTTAAATTGTATCATCAACATAATTATAGTTATTTAACATACATATTTTTGATAATATACTACTATAAATTATATAAGATAAAAAATATGTATATAACTGTGACGATGATTATACCAGGTATATATGGGCTGATTTTATTTCACATAAGTTAAATTTCTCTAGTTTTTCAATAGTTTTTATACTCTTGTTAAAAAATTGATACGCCCCCATCTGTCAATATAGATATTCCTCAAGGTGGTGAGTTAAAGAATTTCACTTTTGAAACATTTCATAGTAAACCAATATTAACATACAATTTATGGAACCTATGAACATCCCAAAAAATAGTATATTAAAAAGGATCAATAAAACCCATTAATAAATTTCCCCATAATTGATGTTTGAATTTTGTGTTACAATTTATATTTGGGTTAAATACAATAATTTTTCACATTAGTACATTTTTAATAAATTTCTTTACATATTTTAGAAAAATAAGAATCCAAATTTTGATTACATTATAATTTTTGGATGTAATGTATTAATTTTTAATACTTATTATAATTTATGTAAATCAGTTTTGAAAGATAATGAATGTTATTTTCTTGGATACAACACCCCATTTAAGTATTATCAAAAGTTTTAACACTATACACATATCATTAATGATATGATTCATGTTATGTTTTAAGAGGTCGATCCTAATGCAATGTTAAATCATACAGAGTATGAAATTAATACAAAATGTTTTTTTAAACTCACGTTGTTTTATTTCCACAAGCTAAACCATATCCATCTAACGTTCTCTTACTATAATAATTTATAGTTGAAGATATTTTTCAAGTGTATAAGGAACCACAATTACTATTTCTTATAAATTATAAAATTTTATATAACCATCCTTGTAATAATATCATTTACGATATAGGCTAACTCTTAAGAATCAAATTCTCCATTGAATAGAAAATGAGTATCCTGCATTCTTATCTCAATTAGAACCTAAAACTTCAAATGATCCATATGGCCGTGACAGTTTAATAATTTCTATGTAATAATAACGCGATTAATTCCACTAGATAATGGTTGGGAAATGCTTTAATGATTCAATGGTCTTATAATTAACTACCCATCTCCTCTGAATTATACTATTTTTAAAATAGATATAATTAATTCCATCCCTATTTTTTTCTTGTATGATTCTTATGTTTAGAATCATAAATTTTATAATGATTTCATTTCGACCTAACATTTTTTATAGATAGAGAATAACCCTAAAGTCTAGAACCATCCATGAGTTCCTGATATCATAAATTATCATATTTTAAATTAAAAATTATTTATTCAATTGAATATAATATATTACCCTTTTATAATTATTTTTTAATGTTATAATAATTTCGTTATTCTATATTAATGAAATTATTTTCTATTCAACCAAAAAACCTTTTCAGATAGTTTTTTAACATATAAAAAGTTAATTGGATATTATTAGGATGAGTTATCTTAATAACATTCATTGATATTGTTTAACTATGAGGCTTGTAGAGATTATCCTATCTTAGTTTATGTACATTAAAGTATTAATTATGAATTTTTATTTTGAAATTACATGAATTTCAATTTCATAAGTAGGTAACTCATGTTATCTTGACCATTTTGAATATGTTAAAATGATTAATAATTTTTTTAGTGGGATGATTATAATATTACTTTACCTAATGGAATATGAATTTTTCATTATGGTTTTAGTTTGATTTTGTGACAGATTACTAAAAAAATAAAAGTGTATCAAAATAAGGTAATAAATGGGATCTTATGTTACCATAATGGACCATAAAAAATGAACTATTATATTATTTTGTATTGGATTTTACATGTAAGATAAATTCAGATGTAAATTTTGGATGTTTTAGAATGGATCATTAGAGATCAACCCAAACTTTTCACTTTCTTTGTGTATATATAGTTTCATGTTCCTTCAAGAAGAATCTTTTAGTTTCAATTACTAAATATGAATCCACATTTTGGGAAACTTGATGATTTTGTTTAACACCCCATATTTTAGGAAACATTATTATTATTATTATTGTTGTTAATTTTTTTTATATTTGTAAGGAATATTTCTTGACTATTTCAAAATTATTGATATATGATTACAAAAAGTTTCCATAATGATATGAATCATTCTAAATATATTCTTTTCATACATAAGTGGGTCATTACAAAAATAAACTTATAAAAACTTGTACTTAATATAATATATTATTAATCACTATAGATGATGTACATCCAGTAAAAGCTAAATAATCAATAAGATATAATATATAAAAATGAATAAACGCTTCCAAAATAAGAAATCTTATAGATCATCTTCAACCATGAGGATCATGAATAGTTAAAAATCTATAATGTTGAATACAATTATGAAATTAGAAATAATTATGAAATATTTGAAACAATAATTGTTCCCTATGAATTTAAAGTGAGTGAATGAAAAATTTAGTAAGTATATATATAGGACTATAATAGAGTCAAAATAAATATGGTCCTTACAATTATAAAAGTTTCAAATATAGTCAGTTGAAAAATGTTCATTGTTTATATATTATATACATATAATGAATTTGGGTTTTGGGAAGTGGTAAATTTAAAATTATATAACTCATAATTAAATAAAAATATGATATTAATATATATATATATTAAAATTTTATATATAATAATTACTAAATTTATCAAAATATGATATGTTTTTTATATAAAATTACAATTAATATTTCATTGTCTATGAAGTGGTAAAAATTAAATTTTATAATACAAATAATTATTAAATTGAATTTACTAATTGATATTTTGTATAAAATAAATATTTATTTTGAGAGAATCATTTTATTAGGTATTTTATATTTTATCTTAATAAACATAATGGTAACCATAAAATAATATTATATATGAAATAAGATATTCATATAACATAAAGTAGAAAATGATATAAAATAATATAAACATCACATTTTTCAAAAAAAAACCATTTTCTAATAGATTTTGTTTAATTTACAATTTATACCGTTTAGAACAAAATATAAAAAAAATAATTTTATAATATTAAATTCATAAAATTAATTACATTTTTGAAATCATTTAATAAAATTTAGACAGTGATATTTTTATGTTCTTTTATAAAAAATAAATTTTTTCGTGGATAATAAAATACTAATTTGGCCAAAAACTATAACTTTTTCAATAGAAGAATAAATTTAATGATTTGTAATAACTTTTAAGAAAAAATATGTGTTTGTTATGTAAAATATATAATTAAAAAAACACTATGATGAATTCATAATAAAAAAGATTAAAATTTTAAAATTCAAGTAATATTTTAAATTGAAAACTATTTTTAGGCGTATATATTACAAATTAGATATTATCACATTAGAAAATTAAAAATTTAAAAATTTATTCCCTATTTTAGATCAAAATTTTAATATTTTTTAACATGTTAAATTTCATTTTTATCATTAATATATTATTACAGTTACTAGTTTTAATTATAGGACAAATTTAAAACCGTCTAAAAGAGATTCATTTTATTAACATCATGTAATTTATTATTTAATCAATAAAATTGATCTAATTTTAATTTTTTATATAATATTATGTTTTTATATTTTTACATACTTAACTGATAATAAGTACTAAATATGATTAACAATCAATAATTGTCTAAATTTCATTTTTAATTAAAATAGCTTTTCTACACAATAAATATCTTCATTTTATAAATATATTGAAATTGAATTAAATTAAATGGATGCCAATTTTTTTTCAAACACATAAAAAGTTTATTAGATGGGTAATTTTTTATTTAAAATAATTCATAAATTCACAGAGTTAAAAACTAGTTAACTAGTATAAATTTAAAAGAGTAAAATGTAAAAACATAATGATAATAACATAATAACATGATGAAAACATGCGTAAAAACCCTTTTTTGATCCTTTCATATCCTACAGACACCCCATTCTCCAAAATTATTAAATTTTTAAGTATTTATCGTGTACTAGCTAGTGATATCATGGAAAGGCAAAGGGTATTCACAAAGGTTCACTTTTATTTACTTAAAAATAGAATCACATCATCCCCTCTATGGTTAAACATATTATTCATGTTTCCAATAAAAATCCCACCATAATAATTCTCATAGAAACACTTTTATCATGGTTAATGAAATAATCTCTAGAAGTCCGCCTAAGGCCGTTAGTTCTAAGTTAATCTCAAAAGTATTATCATGTCACAAATGTAATTATTTAGTTATTCATAACATTATTTATATTATCATTCTCCTCCAAATCACAAATATTCCTAAAAATATAATTACATCATATCATTATTATAATGATATGTTTTTATATTAATGGAGTAACAATGAATTATTCATCTCAATCAACTAAGAAGTTAACAACTTCGTTAGAGATTTGGGTGGACCCCCACCTCCACAAAGTGGTGTCTTTCATTTTATTCACATCAATTTATTATTTCTAATATAGTTTTAATGGATGAATAAATATTATATATAAAATATCAAAATTTCTTTGGAAATTTTAAATTATTATGCAATATATTTCATCCAAATTAGATTAGAAATTGAAAAAACTATTTGTGTTTATGTAATAATGATCTCCATCATTTCAAATTTGTTTAAGTTTTCATCACCACCCTTCACTCTTATAATCTCCAAAAACATATTCTACTAAATTTGGATCTAAAATCATAACCATTACATTTATAAATTAACAATGACAAATGTTAGACAATTTTTTCTATCCAAAAATTATAACAAATGGAATTACAAGCTAACATACATACGCAAGAACAATATTGATTTAGATTATTAGGGAATAAGTAAAACACTTACATAAAAAATAACCATGAATTAAAGTGAATATTATTCATACTATAACAATCATCTCATCATCATATTGTAAATTTTTATTATGTGAAAATAATGACAACTAGAAAGGGGAGGCCTAAGATGCCCAGGATGAGAGGCCTAAGGTGGCTGAAACTAGTGGAGGCTGAGTGAATCCCCTCTAACTTTATAAACTCCCTCTGGATTAACGGTGATAACAGTAGGAAACAAAATGGTATCTGGACCTGAGACATCTAGATTAGTGAGATGGTCTATGACTTGTTTCCCTACATGACATGTATGGACCACACTAATGTTTATTTTGATCATGCCCATGCACCTCCAGATGATTTAATTAATAGACCAAAGAGTAAAGATAGTTACTTATATGGAATTGTGATGATTTAGGATTCATTTTCAACTGCTGATAAGATGATCCCCTTTTCAGAACATAATATGAGGATATAAAGCATTACTTAGGCCTATTCTAAGAGGGAAAATTTGTGACCCAGGTGAGAAAAGAATGCCATGATGACCGAACCTGAGGGGTTTCTCACCACCCCTCCTCCACGAATAAGCCCCATGTTGCATGAACCGTTAGTATTGAGTTTGACCCCTCCATCGGGCAGTTACCAAGAGAACCAGTTACCTCTAATATTCTCATTATCTGGAGATGTTATATTATTGAGAAAATGAATCCATTGAAGGGTAGGATCCTCTTTCTAGTTACCAGTTGATTTTACCATATGAAGAAGGAGTTACTTAGTTTGATGTATGATGCCATGGCTGGAAGAAATAGTCCATTCATGTGTGGCCTTATTCATCACCTTCTAAGTCGACCAACAACCAATGTGATGAACCATGGTGTGTTCCATCTACTTCAGACCCCTCTCCCCCGCACTATGAAACCATTTTTCAAGAAAAGGAATACCAGACATGTGGTTATCATGAATACTTATAATGTAACCAAAATATTTCCACACTACTCTTTCAGAGTCTCCTTCAAGGATAAAATACCACGTACTCTCCTTGTGGTGGTCTGAGATTCAATGACACCTTGAATCCAATGACATACTATAGTGTTTGATGTTCTCATCAATTGAAACAGCCTTGTGACATAACCTCCAGGAAAGAATGTTTAGTTAAAGGGGGGAAACATTTTACTGGAGGATGTCATTCCATATATTTCTCTAGTATTGGGCAGCATTAGTGTGATGTGAGTCTCTTGATGAGAAGGACCCAAAAAAATTAGGATAGATGGTGCATCTATCTGGTTCAGGGTTGAACTCGATGAGGTTGAAAATGTAATTTTGGTCCCTGTCTAAGATCATGTTGATAAAAGTCAGATGGGAACATGACTCCCTGAAGGTGATCAAAGTGGCCGGGCACATAGGGAATCCTAGGATAGCCCTGGCCTAATTCTGATGCCTAAATGAATTTCCCCCTCTCTACGAGAAATCTGGAATGGGGTTTCAGGGATGCAAAAAATGGATAGATAAGAAACCATAATTAAGAAAAATGACTTGCAGCCTAATTCTCTAATCCATAATGGGATTTGTGGATAGTGATCCCCCATTACATACATTGTTCCAAAAATTCTTAGGCAATATTTATGAGTATTAAAATAATAGTGTATTCGAGCCAGTGTACATTGATGTTTCCCTCCCCAACTAGTCATTCAACCCTCTTATAGGAAGCCCAACAATGTCTTCCATCCGAACTCGAGTCCCAAATAAATCCTAGTAGGATCTTACAAATATTATTTATCATAATTGTCAGAAAATTAATGAATGAGAGGGAATTGATAGGGGTGGTGAAGAGAACGATGTAAACTAGCATTATCCTACCCTTGAATGAGATATAGATGTTCTTCCCATTGAGAATCTGGTCTGTAACCTTGTTGACAAGGACTTCAATGTCACATACACGGAGCCTCCATATAGAGATGGGGGCACCCTGATACTTCATATGGAAATTCACCTTGTGCGTGTCTAGGAAAATTTGAAGGGTTTAGATCTAGGTGGTAGGGAATCCATTGGAGTTATTGAAATTACTTTTGACTTATTGATAACCTACCTACTCTAAGGGAAGTACTCTTGCTATACCTTGTTGAGGCCTCTAATGGACCACAAGCTATCATTCGGGATAATGAACGTGTCATCCTAGAACAAAAAGTGAGAAATACATGGGGCTCTAATTTTACTATGATAAGACACTACATCTAATATAGTGATACCTTGATATAGAAGTCGATTGAGGATATCCTATGAGAGAATGAAAATGATCACGAACAGAGGATCACCCTGCCTCAGGCTGTGATCGGCCTTGATAACCGCATATGCTTTCCACATAACTGTGACTGCCAACTACAACGAGTTAAATAACCTAAACAAGATGTTAATACTCCATGAGGATATCCCAATACATTCTACCACCTTGATGATGAATCCCCAATCCACCCTATCATATGCTTTATTAATATGAGGATTTATGGTCAAATTGGATCCATGTGACTTTTTTTTTACTTTTTTAATCATAACATGGGGAATTGAAATGGCCCCATGGATCTAGAATACATTCTTGAACACATGTTGTCCCATGGAAACCAATCGGGTAATGTGGGGAGACACCCTCGCATTGATAATATTGGCCAAAATATTGATGGAATGTTACACAAAATCATGAGAACATAATGAGTTATGGAGGAAGTATTCCTAATCATGGAGAGGAAGACTATGATTATGGATCTTTAAACCCTAATGAGATTCCCCCCTGGGATGAGCTCTCGAATAGTAGATGTGACATCAATTTTCACGATGTCTCTCAAGGCTCTACAAAACAAGCCTCAGAATCCATCGGGGCTAGGGGTGATTTTGGAGTTGAGGCTCATCATTGTTTATTAAATATACCTTTCACCATGTTTAGAACTAAATATGACATTGTCCTGGACCAAATGATAGTTGTGAATCACATCAATGAATCCCCATTTTTTCATTGGGTATCTATTGGGTATGCCTCGATTAGGACCATCATGGAGGTCTTGTAAGGAGGATAGAGCCATAGCCTGCAAAAAATATCTATTACCAATGTAAATACCATCATCCATCAAAATGAACTAATTAAACCTCTATTTACATTCCTTGATACATAAATGGAAAAATTCATTTTTCATGCATCCCTCTATGTGCCACTTGATCCTCGACAATTCAATCTCCCATCATTCTTTCCTGAGGATCATGTATGCTAGGACACATTTATTGTTGTATAGATCATAAACAACCCTATCATTCCAGAAATCATACATTCTATTCTCTAGGTGATCCACATCTTGAATGGGAAAACAAAATCACTATTAGTGGGAGACATATAATTTTATTATGCTTGGGGCCTTTCCTTGAGCCTTCAAAGCTTGTTGTGGACTACCGTCCTCGAATTTCCCTGGTTGGACTAAGTCTAGGTGCAACAATCCATGTCCTGGAATCTAGATGACTATCCCAATGCTGATGGTAGAAAACTTTATTAGACTAATTCTACCCTTGGGACATGGAAACTGAGATAGGGGAGTGATCAGATAAACCTAAAACTATGTGACTTACCATAGTGTTAGGGAACAAAGAGATGTCTTGCATGTTGGAAAATAAATGATCCAAAACACTCCACAATAGGTTCATCCCTCTTGGGGTATTGCATCACGTGAACCAGAATCTTGAGATTCCAAATCAATTAGCCCTTTTTTATCTGTAATTTTAATGATTTCCATGCTCGTGTTCCTATGAAATTGCTCCCATAATTTCCTCTCCTCTGAGGGAGTGACCACGTTAATGTCCCCCTAACAATCCAAGGATGGTTTCCCATATCAAAGGAGTTATGCTCAATCCATAAGGCTACCCTTTTTGAGTGTCATGAAATCTGTACACAAAGGATATAAAGATAGTCATGTGGCCACACCCCACCCTCATGGTAAGGAAATGGTTAATATCATGAACTAGGTCCACATAGTGTTTCCTATGCCAAAAAATCCAAATATTTCTATTGGTGGGATCAACATGCATGCACCCAAGTGGGTAGATATTTCTACTCTGTTCAATGATGTTGTTAGGGCACTGTTTTTGATTAATAATGGAAACTAAGGGGGGCTTGTGACTTCTTATTTTGTGGGAGAGGAAATAAGCCTTAACTTGGGCTCTAATTCCATAGGAACTCTAAATGATAACTAGAGACATTTATCATACAATATTCTGGCATTGGACATATAATTCATGGCCCTATCAACGTGGGAGGATTAATACTCTTGTTTGTTACTTGATCAAGATTAATTATATACTCCAAAACTAATGCACGGTAATGAGACAATAGGGGATAGAGCCTCACAGAAGATGGCAAGAAATGTGACGCTTTCAATGGATAGGGACCTAGATATTTTCCCCTCAACCCTCGGGCTATTCCTAAGGGATACTTCCTTCAAAATAAGTGAGGTTTCTGGAGATGGAGAGTTTAAAAAAACATATGTGGACGGACCTAGAGTGTGACCATATCAATGTAAGTAAACCCCCGAGGGGAGGCTCCCCGAGAGAGGGAAAACATAGCTGTTGAGGCAGGATCCTCAGATGAATGAGAAGGTACCAAGGGAAAGGGGGAAGGCAGAGCCAGAAGAACTGAGTGGCTAGATTTCTTGTGCAAAATCTACCTCTAGTAGAGTATCATGAGACATTAAAAAATAAGTATTGGATGGGGTTCAAGCGAGATGGGGATAAGAACATTACTCTAGGAACGAATGAAGCAATGTGAAAATTGGTATACACGGTTCATGATGGAAATAGTAATAATGATACCTCAGAAACAAGAATGGATGTGGAGTGAGCCACCACTAACTTGTCAATAGGGAAAAATCTGAAATAGAGGTAGAATAAAGAAAAACAATTGAAGAAAAAGGAAGCAGTTGGGTCCAGTCTTCAGAAGAAGGTTGGGTAGCCTTTTGTCGGTAAGGCCTTCCTATCATTATAGAATGCCGTTGGAGAAAAAAAAATTTGGAGAACAATTGGATGACATGGTAGAAGTTGGCCGAATACCATGAGAGACCATTATGCACCAGGAGGGAGATCTGATCTGGAATAGATAGATAGAGATCCATCAATACACAAATACATGTAGATGATGCATCCACACAACACAAGTTTTATTCATCAGCACATAGGAAACCACAGATAGAATCTCTGATTTAATTATGAAATTTCCTATTCTGAAAGATGAGAGGGATTCTGGGTAGGCTCATCTAAATAGTGGTATGTGTTCTTTCCCTCCCGCTATAAATGTCCATGGACCATTGATGCAATCTAAAATTCCAATGACTAGGAGAACTATGATATTTTTACCAAGAGAACATGGAATCATCCTTTGAGGCAAGCAAATGATAGAAAAAGATCATATGAATATGTGAGATTCACACTGTAATCTATAAAATCGAAGAGGCGTTAATGTACTAAAAGTGGACGATGGGTGGTTTTATTGAGAAAAGGAGAGTTACAAGGGTCCGCTTTAGGCACACCTGCTCTTACATAAAAGCTGACATAGGAAGGACCACAGAGATTCCAGAATTGCATCTTGATGGAACCTTAATTGCCAAGAATACCTTTGGGAAACATGGAAATGGGGAAGCCCCACTCAAACCAATGAGTATATCTCCATATGATTTTGGTCGGGTGTCCATGAGGGGATGCAGTTTTAGAAGAGGGGGAAGACCTAGGGACAGGAAGAAGGCTACTTCAAGGAGTTGCATAGAGTATGGATAGGAGGACAAGATAGAGATCCCAAATTGAATTCTAGAGGGATGAGCACGAGAGCATACGAGGGGAAGGCCAGGCCGTAACTGCATCTTGGAAGAGGCGATAAAGGATCTGGGGTCCTGGAAGGGGAGGTCTCAAAAGTCATAGAATTTGAAACTGTAGGCGGTGCATGTGGAGAATTATTCTATGACATATCCTACTCTATTGTCACATAATCTCATATTAAATTTTAGTTTATCACTATATTTCATATGAAACCCTTCTAGACATAAATAATTTTACATCATTATTGATAATGTGGGGAAATGAAAAAAACTATGAATGGATATCCCAAATACATAGCAAGTGTGACACATAGATATTTGAAAAATATGAAAATTATATTTTAATCCATTCATGACATGCATCATGAAGAAAAATTTACAATAAAATATATTTCATTAAATTCAAAGTCATTGATAGCTTAGAGAACATGCAACCCTAAGTCAAAATGAACCAAAATATATTATATAATTGTATCATATCCATTAAATTATGGGTTATTAGTAGTAATAAATAATATTTTACAATTATGGCTACAAATTATTTAAATATAAAATAATAAATATTTAAATTAAAAATAATTTTTTTCTGAAAAATACTATTTTCTTCTGAAATATAGCTTAGTCATTATTTATGTTAACATTTGAATAATAATACTTTATATATATAAAAAATAAAAAACATAATATTAATATAATTTTTTACATCATAATATAAAAATTAATTCCATTATAATATATCATTTTTAACTAAAATGATCCATTTTCATATAAATAGTGTAAATATTGAATTTTAACTAAAAACTACCTTTTCATTTAAAGGATTTATATAGTTAAATTAAAATTTTAATATTATTAAAGTAAAAACAGTTAAATAATATATTAATTAATTCCTTTTTTATTATTGGAGTCCTTTTCATATTGAATTTTGATAACGAAATTTTGTAGACAGATAAATATTTTCTATTTGAAAACATGATTTCTTATCATGTTTTGGAGATTAAAATTAAATGAATGTTTTCCAATTTTATTAAGGGAATTGGAAAAATAGAGTTCATATTTAAATCATAATAATATATATTATATAATAATGTAAACATAAATTTTTACCAAAATAAATAGTGAAACCAGAATTTTGTTTACTGTGGTAAATGTTAAAGTCGATTTACCAAGGTTTAACCAAAATATAAAAGGGTTAAATGAAAAAAACTTCACTTAAATATATCAGATTGAAATATTTTTAATTTTTATGTAAAATTATCGATAATAATCCATATTTAACTCTTTCACCATAAAAAAACATGGGCCCAAATATTTTTATTCAAAATATTAAATGTGCCACTCACCTCACTTAAAATGGGACACCCACTCTCCCACCTTCATCAAAACAAAATTCTATTTTGGGTAGGCTAATACAATCCCAATATTACTTCCCAACTTCCATAAACTCAATCTAGAAATATTATTTTGGTTATAATTCGTACTTATAATGGATTTTTGTTGAAACCAAAGGAGGTTACATGATGAAGAGGTAACATTATTCGACGATCTTTTTTAATTTATTTGTTTTCAACCTCATTAAATTCATACTAAACAATTATGATAAAATATAATTATTATATTAAATATAAAAATATGCTTTATGTGATTTTCATGACCTATAATGCCCCAAAATTCCATAAAATGTGTTAGGATATCATCATTCGTGTCTTTGACAGATTATCGCCTCATGAACCAATGTTATTCATTTTTCTATTACCACCTATAATTGTTGGTTATAATGATTTATATAATGTATATATATGATTTATATGAAATATTTATACCAAAATAGTCATTATACTATATATTCCACTTCAAAATCAATTCTGTAGGGTAAATGATAATATCACTTCTGTATATGGGGGACTACCGACCCTCCAAGTTGTGTTATTCATTTTTAACTAACTATTAACATTGAAGGAAATAAGGGTAATTTAGATGAATATATTTGGTATAAATGTAATATTTATTATACCTGTAACATAGTTATTATTTCACAAATGTAACATATCATTTTTTTCTTACACAAAAATATTATAACATCATTCAAGTATGGGTGGACTACCACCTTCAAGAAGAGATGTGACTCTCTTTTCCTAACAATTTAAAATGGATGATATATATATGAATATTTAAATAAATATTAAAATATGTTTATTATTCTTAAAATTTAAATTATTATTTACCTTCTTTCCATAATGATCCTTGGATAATGTAAATGTTACTTATGTGTACGTATTACAAATTGTCTCCATGATTGTATAATACATCATTTCTCAAAACCTTATTTCAAGATTTTTATTACAATTACAATTTTTGTAAAATATGATAAATATTTCATGATTTTTGTTGTTATTATTTAACTATATAATATGTGAATTAGCAAGATATTTCATGTAATAACTAGCATGAGAAAACATTACAATTAACACATGAAACAATGAAAATAATGAAATATTATTAATGAAATAATGATAATATGTTATAAAAGGATCATATATGATTTTATAAATATTAATATAGATATTTTATATGTTATTAAATTGTTTTATACATTTATATAAGAGGATAAATTAAATTCAACCAGTGTATGTGTGAGGTAAGGTATATTGTCTCAATTTCTCTACATTGAGGCATATTGTAATTCTACGAATCAAATTTATTTTACATAGTGTATATAAATCCCATAAAAAAATTTAAAAAAATTATGAAATAAATCATTGAATTATTTGTTTCAATTTTAATTATTTCTTGAAAGGGGGTTTCACAAAAATAAACCAGGTGCTATAACATTAAAAAACTCAATTTCATTTAATTAGGTTATATTACCACTATATTGTGTTTAATATTATAATATAGTGTGTTGAATGAAATTTGAATATTTATTTTTTTATTTCTACTTTTTTTTCTAGATTTCCATTTTTATGCATAATCAATTCATTTTTTAATATTGGTATATACATTTTTATAATTTTATGTGTTTCATTCAAAATCACATTCTTATTGATATCGTCTATTAATGAATTTAATTTCAATTAAATTATTTAATATTTTAATAATATACCCATTTAATTATCTTATCTCCCATTTATTTATTAAATTTTCATGTAATAGTACCATATATATTCCCTTTTGCACATAAAATAATTGCGAAAATGTTTTTATGAAAATAATACATTATTTCCCTCTTCGGTTAGAAAACTATTTTATAACAAAAAACTTTTGTCCAAACACATTTTCAAAAATATTTTATCACATTATAAATGAGTTACTGAATAAATTTTTACCCATTTCAATAGTTTTATTTTTTTCAATGGAATCATCAGGTCATTTTCAAAACCAGGACTATTTCACTTTTAACCAATATGTGAATGGAATATTTGTTTTAACATACTAAACATGTATGAAATTCCTTGTATTCTTGAACACTAAATGATTTAATAGTTACATTATATGTTTCAAAGTTTATCTTAAGTGATTATTTATCTCTATATTTATTGGGAAATATTTTTATTAAAATTTAATTTTCAAAATGAAAAATATTAATTCCACTATAAATATGTTAATGATAATTTATTGTTATTTAAATTACATAATAATAACAACCATTTATTCTATCTCCAATTGTTATATGTTTTATTGATTCCATAATTATTATTTTTGTGTTTGGTTCATTATCATTTAACCATGTAATGAATTGACATTCACTTTTTTGATTCATTTTATTAGTCATTATCATTCACATGAAACACTCACTTTACTATGATCATTAATCATTTAAGTTTGTCTAAATATCAATATTATTAATCATGTATATTATTATTTCTTAAATAATCTATCATTTCTACATATAATTTTTAATATAAATTTTATTTAAATAACCGTTGAAAATTTTTTAATATGTATTATTTCATCAATACATGATATTTAATGGTAGGTCATATTTATTAATAAATTAAATTGATCATTCGATATGTGAGGAATTTTTTGGACCTATAGTGATGGGTGGGGCCGAATATTATATCACGCCATGATGCATCAATATGTCTAATGATTACAATTACTTATATTTAATTAAATAAATTTCAAATATAGTTTTAAACTATCTTGGGAATTTTTTCGATAGAAGAAGAATCACGTTTCAAAGACATATAGTCAAATAATTTAGCATTTTATTCATAATGAATTCTATAGTTATTATCAAGAATTTTTTTTGAAGATATAATCTATGGATATATTTCATTTACACATTATTGATTAAACATGAAATGTTTTTTTGTTATTTAACATTCCATATTTATTATTCCTTAAAATATCCTGATATTTGAGTTATTTAACTGAAATGGGTGTTCAATTATTTACCGTTTCATATTGATAATTTATTATATATTTAACACTGAGTTTTTTATGAGATATATATATATATATATATGATTTATTATGTAAAATGATTTTCCATAAAAATATTTGATCAATGAAACATAGGATTAGTTTGTGGAATAAGAAAAACTATGCCTTGCTTGTGTAATTCGCAATGTCATGTTCTTTTGATAGAATTCATTTAATGAAATTCAAAGTATTACAGAACAAATAATATTATTATGTTACATTATAAAATAGAAATTATAATAAAGGGTATGATAATTATCAACAAAATAATTAAATCATTTTTTATTATTTGGTGATAAAATAATTTGATATGGAATTAAAAAACTTTTCTAATAAAATGAAAAGATTTTCTGAAATAATAATTAAATGAAAATAAATGAGATTACTAAATAATAGAATCATTATTGAATGAATTTATTAAGGAATAATATATTTAATACATTCAATATAATGTTTAAAATTAATCTAATATGTTTTCTAGATATTATATATGCATAAATTCAATCATTTTGATAAAAGAACTATATTTAAAAAAATGTAGTTTTTCCGCCATTGGATGGAGAACACATATAAAATATATTTTCTAAAACTCTTATATATATATATATATTTTATTTTAATAAAATAAAATTATAATTTAGATTTGGGATTTAAAATTTATCTTTAGATTTTTGTTTGATATTCTTTTGATAAGTTTTATGTTTTGGTGAATAGAAAAATTATTTTAAATTTTAATTAAAATGTAAATTTTCATTTAAAAAATTTATATTGTTAAATTATATAATTGAATTATTTTAATGTATAAATAGTATATCTTTATATATTTAAATATAATTTTGGTCAATTATATTAATTTTAACATCAATTTATATGAAGAAACATTTCAATCTTTTGTAATGATTTATCTTTTAAAACCCATTTTTCATTTTGGAAAAAACAATAATTTTATATAATTTATTGAAACATATTTTATTTAAATTATTTGTTAATGGATTTCATACATTGAAAAATTGGGTCTAAATAATGTAAATTGTTTTCTTTTATTTTGAGTCATTATGTATTATAACAATTGTAATTTTTTAATATATTAAAAAAGGTAAATTTGGTAAATATGGGTAAATTTAACATTATAAAATTATCCTAACACTTAAAATACTATAACTGGATGAGGTATTTGCGACCTGTATCATACTTATGCTGAAATGGAATTCATTTTATCATCTTTTATTAGATCAGGACATTTAATATATTTTATTTAATGGAATGTTAAATATATAATAAAAATTTTTAATAACATTATAATTTCCAAAATAAGTTTATAAAAAATATAAATATGTTTATAAGAACAAAATATTAAGATAACAAGTTATTATTTATAATGTAAATTTATTTTTAATTTTGAGGAAAAAAAATTACATTAACACCATACACATAGATGATGTGGAAATTACTTTATTGATGAAAAAAAATAAAATATTTTTTAATAAAAATGTATATACTGATAAAAATAAAAAAAACATGTTAAAATATTATTGGTAGAGTTTATCTCGGATATAATCTTCCAATGGTTTAGTTAATAACTATTTGGATCCATTTTAAAATTATTATAACACTTATAATATTTTTTTAAAATTGATGTTAATGTTGTCACATTCTTTTTTTCACAAATATAACATTTTAATGTAATATTTTCTAGGTGAAAGACATGAATATAAGTATTATTATGAAATAAGAATGATTTAACATCATCATAGTATTTTATTTTTAAATTTTACCCAAAAATTAGTATATTAATTAATTAAACAAAAAAGATGTTTTATTTATTTTATTAATGGGAATATCAAATTAATATTATTTCAAAAATAAATATAAATATAAAAGGGGATGATTCATATATAAATGAAATTTTATATATTACCTTGACCCCTTATGGAAGAAATAAATTATTTCTTATGGACATTAACTTGTTAAACTGACATTTTTAATAATGCAATCATATAATATTTTTAAAATTGACACTTTTTATATTTTATCAAAATAAAGTATTATTAAGTTATTTAAAAATTATATAACATTTTTTAAAAAATATAATTATTTTTATATTTTGTAATTTGTTTTAATGTGTTAATTTATGGTCTAATTTATTTCAGTGAATATTACCCTCTTTTAATATGGAAATATTTGTTACACTAGTTATTAATTAAATAGAATAGCTGATTGATAATTTAAAGGATACAGTTTAAATTCCTATAAAAAATATTTGTACAATTTATTATTTGATTAGATTAAAATATTGTATCATCTCATCATAGAAGATATAAAATTTTGGAGGTTTTATGATGGATATTGATTTTATTATAAAACAATATGTTTGGAGATTCCAATGGTGACCCTCACATCCATTATAAAAGGGCACATCCTTTATAATTTCATCACAACAAATAGAGCCTTCATGTTCGGAAATACCCTAACCTTTTTAATTATCAACTTCCATAGTCACATTATAGAGGTTTTGGTATTGAAAAAAGATCATGTACCATGCCTTAAGAGGAGATCTATATAGAGCTCATCGAAGAACATTTAATCTCTTTTACAGATTCTCCCAAAATCATTTCTTCTCTACATTGTCTTCCTATTATATTTATATTATAAAGTAATAAATCCAGTATTTCCTATATAATTAATTGTTTTTATAGTTATGAAAATCTATATTCCTCCTTTTATCCAACCTATAATAAATGAAATGACTACATGGGCATATGTATAGCATATCGTCTCCATATCATTGTGTAATTTTGTTTCACCACCACCATACTTGGATGGATATAATGAAAATATAATAAATTCATGTGATTATAATATTATTATATTAAATATTTAATGAATTATATACCATCCAATTCTATTCCATTTCAAAATTATAGGAATTATATCATCCCTCGGTTGTACGTATGGCCTTCATTCTCCACGATGTGATTTGATTCAGTCTACAATATCTTCATTAAAGAATGGATCATATAAATTTATAGAAGTATTAAATATGATATATATATATATATACATATATATATTATTAATATCTTTCTGGAAATGATATAACTATAACCTATGATAATGAATCAGAACTTATTCGATAAAACATGCATAAGAAAACAATGTAGTTGACAACCAACTGAAGGGTAATAATGAAAACTTATTAAAAATTATTAATATGATTATATATTATATAATTAATTTAAATATGTTTTATAAATAATATAATAAAATTATTTATTCCATTATAAATTATTTTATGATACATATAATGGAACTCAAACATATGGTAAAGGAATTTTTTATAATCATGTTGTTATCGGAGATTGTATATACGTAAGTATTTATTGGTGTATATTTATCATCCATGCTGGTGTTTTTTTAAAATGCTTTCATAAAAGGTCTTAATATTATACTATGGATTTATGAAGACATTTTGACCCATTTTGACATATTTCTACGTGATTTGAAATGAAACATTCTTTTATTTTCAAAATTATGTAATTTGTTTCTATTTCAGCCTTAGCATGAGAAGAATGTTTTTAACATATATGGTAGTAATGGATCTTTATGAAATAATAATTCCTCATTTCCATGAAACATACCTTACATGTTTTTTTGGTAATATTAAATTAAATTCCATTCTTCGAAATTTGTACTACATTATAAAAAATGTTTTCAAAGAAGAAATCATATTTTTATCAAGAATCAATTTCAAGAGTTTTATCGAAATTATTTACCATCTAAGATGACACTCATTAATAATATCGTTTTTAAATTAGATTATCCCTATTATTACTATGGTTGATTCTGTTTTATATGGAAATATATTTATGAAATCCATTCATTTTTTATAGACTATTTCATCAGGGAATGATGTTAACGTTACCCATTTTTCATAGATTTTGATATGATGAATGAATTCGATTTGGTGGAATAAATATGTATGATTTAATTTTGTGAAACATGGGCATTATATCTTCCACCAAATGAATTGGGTAAAAATTGATAACTCATCAGGTATATATTTTATATATGAACAAATTTTCTTATTAATAATTATATTTATGGGCCTAGTTTTCATATCCAAAATTTTGTGAGTGGAAAGGGCATCTGCATCCATATGTTAATGCAAGCTACTTATTTCATGTCCTTAATGAATGATCCTGCTATTCTTTATACAAATTCAGAAAGTTGTATTTTATTTTTTATGTGAAATTTTCATACATTATGCCAATTTTATGATCTTGTGGATTGTGCTGATTGATATTCATATGATTCAAGTTTACATTTGACACGTAGGGAATGATATTCTAATATTAAGATCAGGTTATCATACCTTTTATGCTCATGTATATGTATACATATAAATCTTTTTTACTCTTAATGAGTCTATGAGCTCACCCATTCTTATGATTTATTTTCCCTAGGTTATAATTTTTTATGTAGTTGTATAAAATGGAGGAGATATTTTTGTGTAACATTGATGATAATTCAATAGACTAGATGTTTGTGTTCAATGTTTCCAAAGGCAATAAACTAGAATGGTCATTGAGCATCTATTTTCTAAATGTATTATTTATTCTGAAAAATTAATGAAATGTAATGTCCATGTATTTCAAGATTGGGGTTTTATAGTTTATATTATAGTGAAGGTTTAGTGAACGTTTGAAAAATAGTATAATAAATCTTTATTGAGATCCTTTTATAAATTTGGAATGATCTGTATAGGGATTTCCAAAGGATAAGTATATTTAATCCTTACAATCCATGATTTTACGTGATAATCATGAATAAACATGGATAAAACCTAAGATACCATCAATTTAAATATTATACATAATTTTCCTTACTTATTTCATTTTAGTATATAATATATATTTCTCAAACTATTCATTATATTTTTTTCAATAGCATGAAATAGATTGAACATTGTAAAAATTAAGTGTTTTTTATTTGGAAACTATGGAAACTATGAAAACTCTATTCTAGTGAAAATATCATATAAATAATCGTGAAGGTTGTAGGATTATTGGTTATACTGCTGAGGATAACACTATTGTATGTTACATGTGAAAGGTATGAGATGATCAAGAATTCTTGTATACACTATACATATGTATCATTCATAGATTATAGTTGCCGAAACATAAGACATGATTTTTATTTTAGTAAAGAATGAGATTATTGATCCAGTGTAATATATTATGAATAATGATGGATGATTGGGGTGTATAGGTTTAGAAATTCAAAAATTATACAAATCATGATATATAGAATTGTTTTCTGAATATTTTTTTCTTAATGATTGGAAATGATATGTTGAATAGTTCTTAATATAGTGAAAATTTATTTAAGAGTAAGATGATATATTTAGAGAACACATGTTTAAGGTACAGATAATACCTAATATGTCCCTTATGTTTGGATAATGATTTTGGGATATAAGAAAGTAAAATATAAATTGGTAAATTCTATTATAATGTTTTCTTGTGAAATAATTATTGATTTTTCTTAATAGGGTTATGAAATCGTGTATAATTTATACATTTTTTTGGAATATATAGAATATATCAAATATGTTTTGTAAAATGGAAACAATCAAGTTTTGAATAAGGAAATATGGTAATTATATTTATTACAACGACTCAATAGGATATATTATGAAAGTGTTAACATGTATAGAACATGACCAACAAGAGATAAATTATAAGATATGGGGGATAAATGTTACTCCAAGTTACTGCACTTTTTTATATTGTTATGGTTTTTTATCTTTCATATGGATTATAAGGAAACCAAAAAATTGAAATTATAAGTTAAACATTAGGTGGTTTTTGGTTATGATAATTAATTTATACTACATTGGTGGATTTTTTCATATTTGATAAATATTTATATTCTTTTTTTAATATTGATATAAATAATGACCAATCATTCTATTTATAGATCACATGATCTACAAACACTTTAGAAGTGACAAATTCATATTCATTTATTTGAATTAAAGATGAAGTGGAATATTATTCATGGCATGATCAATAGTGATACTGTACTAAAATCATTTATATATGTCTTTTCATAGAACTTATTCAACACTAAGAAAAGGGATCATGATGTAAAAGGGTGTATTATTAAAATCATTTTTTGATGATATAAATGACCTCTTACATTTTTTTATGTTTTTACAGTTGATAAATTTCTCTAGATTTCTAAATTCCTTGTGATAAATGATATTTATCAATATATTATATTAATTACTCTTTACTTCAATGCCATTATCTTTTTCAATGTTCACCAATGTAGAGTCATAGTTACGATTTACATTGGTTACATGTTATTTTAAAACTATATCATTATAAAATTATGTTTTAGTCTTTATTTTTAGGATGTGTGTTTCTATGATTGATACTTTCAACTATCAATCCCTTTATAATCCAGATAAATTTGGAGGGTTAAATTCATTATAAGGGGTGTTGAATGTAACACCACGATATTTTTATAAGATATTATTTTCAAAATTTAATTTATTTCTTCTGTTGTATGATACTATAGGATATGCTTGTGCTATATGAAACACCAACTTAGCTTGTAGTATACACAAAACTATAATTATCTTGTGTTACAAAAAAAATTCATGTTCTTTTGATACAATAAATTTCATGCAAGACCATGTTTAAGAGAATAGCTAAATATTATTATGTTACCTTATAACTTATTTATTATAATGGAGTGCATGAAAATTACTAATTGAAATAAGTAAATATTATTAATTCATTCATGGGAAATTAATTAATAATGAAAATAAATTCTTTTTAAATAATAGGAAATGATTTTATAAAAAACTATTTAAATGAATATAAGTTAGTTTATTAAATTTTAAAATCAATCTTTATGAATTTTATTAATGAGATATATATGTAATAAATACAATATAATGTTTCAAATTTATATTATATGTTTTCCAAACATGATATAAAAAAATAAAATTTTATGGGTAAAAGAATTATTTATTAAAAAAATAATAATTTCCACCTTTTGATGGTGCAAAAATTTAAAATCTATTTTTTTGAGACAATCATATTTTATATTTAAAAATATAAACTAATTCATAGGAATAGGGATATAAAAATATAATTTGGAGGAATTATTGATATTTTTCTATAATGATTGAAGTCTTGATGAGTAGTGAAAATTTATAAAATTATATTAAAAAATAACTTTATTCATCGAAATTATTAATATTGTTAAATTATATTACGTTATTATTTTAAATTAAAAATAATTTTTTTATATTTAATATAATGTTTTATATTTTCCTTTATTTTACCATGAATTTATATGTAAATACATATTTTGTTTTCCAATGGTTGAACATTTATTACCATTTTTTCATCTTGAAAATAGGATTAATTTTAAATTATTTACTAAAACATCTATGTTTTGAATTTTGAAAAATACATTCTTTATTTTGAATCCATGGGTCCAAATTATTTAAGTATCTTCATTTTATTTTTGGTAATTTCTAATAATAATTTGAAATTTTTTAATCAATATTGTAAAAAGTTAAATTGGAAAATTAAGGGTAAATGAAATATTATAAAATTACTCTAAAACATTTCTTAATAGAATTGGATGAGTTATTTCCAACATAAAAATTCGTTGGTCTAAATGGTACCATTTGGAAGCAAGTTGGAGTATATTAGGACATTAAATATATTTTATTTAACAAAATTTTAAATATTCCTTACTCAAATTTTAATAATATCATCACACTAAAAATAAGAATATACATAAGATAAAAGAGAATATAAATAATCATATGAAATATAATATTTTTTATTTTCCCTGGGAATTTATTTGTAATTTTAATGAAATAAATAATTACTCTAAATGATTATAAATTGATGACGCAAAAACTATTTTATTGATGATAAATCAAATAAAATAAATATTATTAAACTGATGATAAGAATTAAATGAAAAAAACACATAATGAAATATTATTTTATGAGAATATATCAACCATAATAATCCAACGGTCCTGTTATGGACCATTTGGATTAATATGGAAAAGAATAGGACACTTATAACATTTTATTTAATGTTATGTTAAAGTTATCACATTCATGTTTTAATAAATAAATCAAATTTAATGTATGATTTTCCAAGAAATATATCATAATATAAGTATTATAATTAAATATAGGGGATTTATATTTTTCATAGTGATTTATTTATAAATTTTACCCAACAAAAATGTATATTAAATATTTACACAAAACTGATGATGTTATTATTTTATTAGTGGAAATATAAAAATAATTTTATTAAAAATATTAAAATAAATATTATTAATTATATTAATATATCAAAATTATTTTATATATGACATTGAACCTTTAGGGATATAATAAAAGTTTTAATTTGAGTTAAAATGTTTTCTTTATATTTTTACTAATCCAAGGATTGAAGTGTAAATGTTAACAATATTAATATTTTATCAAAATACAATATTATTAAATAACTTAAAAAGAATAAGACGCTTTTAAAAATAACTAAATAATATTATATTGTTTAAAATGTAAAAACATGTTCATTTATGGTTTAATTTATGTTATTATTGTGAATATTACACCATTATAATATAGAAATATTTTTCATCCATGTTAAAAATTAAATAGAATAAATAAGTTTTAATTAAAAGGATAATGATTGAATTGATTGAATAACATGTGTAAAATTTTTTTTTTATGAGATTACAAAATTTTATCATATAATATAAGAATATAATACATTTTGTAGGTCTTTAGATGAGTATTTATTTTATTATAAATTAATAGTTTTATAGATTCCCAATGGGCCCTCGCCTCAATTTTAGAAGGGAACCTCTTCCCTGATTTATTCACTTTAATTTTAGCCTTCAATATCTTTTATATCCTACCTTTATCCTATATAAACTTCCATTGTAACATTATATAGTATCTAACCTTCTTAAGTTATCAAATATTGTGCCCTAAGGGGAGATATATAGGGAGATATCCAAAGAAGATGCAATCTCTTTTATCGACTCTCTCAATATCATTTATTATTCTACTTCATCATCCATTGTTTTTTCTATTATAATGCCATAAATAATGTATTGAATTTATAATTATATATTATTATGGTAATGTAAATACTATATTCCACCTTATATTCATTCTATAAAATGTGAAATCACCACACATATGTACATATGATGTACCATCTGCACGTCGTGGTGTAATATTGTTTCACCACCACCTTTCTTGGATGGGTATAATGATAGAAAAAATTACTACATTTTATTATTATGAAATTATATTAATTTTATAAAAAACATATATCATCCACTTCTATACCATTTAACAATTATGGGAATGAAATCATCACTCTTCTGTATGTACGATCTACCGTCTCTGTGATGTGATGTGATTCATTTTTCCTAATATCCATTAAAAACAAAATATATAAATTTGGTGAATGATTAAATATTATATATATATATATATATATTATAATGATATCATTATATATATGATATTATTATAACTTATGAGAAACAATTGAAAATTATTCGATAAAACATTCATAATAAAATGATGTAGTTAACACTAAAATGAATTGTAATAAATAAATATTATTAAATAGTTGTTAATATGATCATATATGATGTCACAAATTTAAATACGTTTATGGAAGAAGTTAATATAATTATTAAATCCATTATATTTAATTTCTTGATATATACGATATAACCTAGACCGAAATTAAGAGATAATTTCAAAATCACATTATTATATGAGATTATTTATACGTAATTATTTAATGGGGTATATTTAACATATGTAAGAAAGTTTTATAAAAATTAAATCATAATCAGTATGTAATATTATAATATTATTTATTAAATTAATTGTTTATAATTTTATACTTTTAACTACATGGATTGATAATAATATTTAATTTTTTTCCAAAGAGGTAACTTTTGGACTTTTCTGACATATGTAGGAGAATATTATTTTCTAACATAAATGAAAAGAATGGATTTTTACAGATTCATAATACCTTATTTTCATGATTTTTAACATAAAATTATTTATGGTTATATTCAATTAAATAATTATCTTTTATAAAATTGTGGCGTTTTAAGAAAAGAAAATTCCTTTGAAGAAGAAATGATACTCACTACTAGAATAATTTTGAAGTGTTTTATTTGAATTACTTTCAATATAAGATGAAAATTTTGAAAAATGATATGTTTAAAGTGTTTTACCATAGTATTGCTATTGTTTATTATTTTTATTATTTAATTATATTTATGAAATCCATTACTTTTATATGAATTATTTTTTAAATGATTTTTTTTAAGAAACCCTTATTATTTCATTGATACTGATATGATGAATGAATTTTTTTCTTTGATTGCATATATATTATTTCATTATGAGAATAGTGGGACCAATATATACCTCCAATGAATTTATGAAAGGATTGATAACTCATGGTTTATATATTTTATTCATGATCATGATTTCAGGTTCACAATTCAATGCATGGACCTAGTTTTCATGTCCATAATTCTATAAGGAGACATTGTTTCTATGTCGATATGTTTATGAAAAGTCCTTATTTCATGTACATAATGAGTGATACTATTACTATTTATACATGTTCATGATGTTATAAGTTGATGTTCATTCCACAATTTCATACCATATATCATTGATATGATCTTATGGACAATGTTCTTTGATTTCTTTTTGATTCATGTTTACCTTTGATATAAAGGGCATAATCTTATATGTTATGGTCACATTATCAAAAACATAAAGATCAATTTTATGTTTAAAAATAACCATTTTTCTGTAATTGTGCATCTCAGCTCACCCTTTATTATGTAATTTTCTCTAGTTTATAAAGACATTTTTTGGTAAGAGTAAAAGGGGGGAATATCATTGTGGGAAACATTGATGATCTTTCAATAGACTATAATTTTTTGTTCCAAGTTTCCAAATTCACTAAACTAATACAGTATTTGGGAATATGTATGTTTAATTAATTAAGCATGTTATAAAAATATTTTGATGTCCATTTTTTCTAGGCTATGGTTTTTAAAGTCTAATAATGCTAGTAAAATTATTCAAATGGAATGTGTGTTCATTTATTTAGAATTTCATGTCATTTATGATTATTGATTTATGATACCTTTCACAATACATAATCACTACTGAGCATTTGTGCCCACCATTATTTTGTTTCCTTTACCAAGAATCCATGAAGTGTACTATGATTAGTATCAAATGATATACTAGATGGAAATAGTTACTCTATAAAAAAAATATGTTGCATTTTTTCATATGTAATATGAGAATCAGGTGCACAACTAGTATACTTAGACTAGTAAACTATTTGGTCCATCGAAATTAAATTACAGGTAATCTATACTAATGTAATAAGGTGAGAAATCGACTCTGAGAACCTGGAGTCAGGGATTTTATAGTTGGTATTAGAGGAAGTGTAGTAAAAATAATGGGATATAGATTTTGAAAGAAATACACATGGAAACATACCCATTTTATAAAATTTGAGGATAAGTATATAAGAACATCCTAATGTTTTTGTAAGGTAGTGATTATGTGGGTTTTCATGAAAATGAATCCCTTCATGGATACATTTAGTAGAAATGATTCTTTAATAGATGCACATTGGGTAGTGACATTGAAACAGTCACAATGTACATGACCAAATCCTCAATGGGTCTATTAAAACTATCCAAACTATTCACCTTGTTTGAAACTGTTGTCAGTTATTCTAATAATTATTCAAATATTATTAATAGACCATTATTATTTATTTAAATAGATGATTATGATGAATGACCTATATTAAAACAATAATATATTTAGCGAGAAAACTATTTTTTAACATAAAATCATATAGTTGATTATTTAGTTTTACCAGTATGATTATTCATTCTGACAACAAACATTTTGGTTTTTGTAAATATATAATTCATTAAGGAATTAAGTTAAAATTGAACTTGATGGAGAATATGGTGACTATGAGAAACCAAATGTTATGATGATAAGAGTGAAATATATTTTTTTATTCATAATTATTTATCTAGAAATATGATTAAATTTTTTTACCTTAACCACCTATTAGAATCACCAACAAAGATATTGATAGGGTTCACAATGATCCTGAGTGGAAAAGCCAGGGATATAAGTAGGATAAATTATATTCATGTCAGAAATGTGAAAGGATAATCCAATGAATTTTCTTCAATTGAATGGGAAAATTCATTGTGTATGGAATAGAAGGGAATAATGAAATTAATTTCCAAGGAAAAATGAAGAGTATGATGGATGGAAATAAATACTATCTCGATGATTAATTTATTAATATTTTTCTTAAATCTATACAAAATATAAATTATTAATGTTATTTCCCTATTCCATTGGTTAACCACATGACCATGGAATATATTATTTCAATGTAAAGAAAATGATTTATTTATGTCTTTGGAGTGAGAATTAAATTTTTGATGTTATTTACTAATATAAATTTTTATAATAAACATGAAATATATAAATATTGTGTTATATTTTAGAAGAATATATGTCTTCATTAACCTAGGAGATATGGATTCTGTCAAGGGGGTTTCAAATTAATATTGATCATAGGGTCCAAGTTTTAACCACCCATTTTTAGGTTTTATTTTCTTGTACTCTACTAGATTAAGGATATTTTTTACAAGTTTAGGGGAATAAAACACATTAGATTACTATATGATTTAATAAAAAATGTTATTTGAAGAATAATGCCTTCATATTTTATAGATATATGATTAAATGAATTTATAACTGTTAGGTGTAATATTATCATAAATAAAATTTTACTAATAGAAAAATAATATAATTATACATTGCATAAAAATGGTCATATTGAAAACCATTATAAAATGGTTATTCAGTGATTAATCTAATATCATAACCTGGGAAACAATGATATTTTAGAGGTCTTTGGTTTGGTATTTATATTATTATAAATTAATATTTTTGGACACTCTAATGTTTCACCTCACCTTAATTATAAATATAGTGACCATATACTTTTATATGTAACCTTATATGATTTAATGAATAATTATACTATAGATTATAATAGAAGGATCGTAATGTCTAGTGTCTTGGAAGATTGGGTACGAATAATAGAAAAAAAATTAACTAAATAAAAATTTTCATTATTTAATAGTCAAATTGAGCTCTTAATATCCGTTTTTCTCAAACATCTACATTGGGTTCCTAGGGGAACACATGAACAGATGGAAGATCTAAACAACCTAGTAAATAAATAACCAAAAGAAAAAAGTACTAAAACATGGGATATAAGTCATGAAATGATGATATAAAAAGGAATTTAATTGATGGAATCATAATATATAAACAGAGTAACATATAAAATCAGAGTCATAATAATTTTGTTGAAACCTGAAACATGACTTTAGCATGAGTCAAAGATAAGTGCTATGAAATTTCACATGGAGGAACAGGGCAAGGCTAACCGCCAAGACCATCGCACATAATGTCTCATGTGACTCAACATTAACCAATGAATTAGATCCCTATCTGCATAGAACCATATTAACTTTTCTGGAATATTTTTTCCGCATAATTATTTGATCATAATTTATCTTACATAAACATACGGGTTACCTTCAAAAAGAATTGGGTACCATACTCGTGTCATAAAGCATAACAAATCGGTGTATCATAAAAGTGTATACGAATGAAAGGGACAAATCTATAGACTAAAAATTGAATGGAAAAGTAAGCATGTATTTTTTAAAGAGATATAATGTTAAAGTGACAACTTTTATGAAATTTATTTAAGAATTTATTGCATTAAAACATTTTTTTGTGGTTTAATGGATTACCCTATAGATCCTTGCAAAAAGAAAAAGGAAAAAAACATTATATTAAACCAGAGGTGAACCAAGATGATTTTCATAATAAAAAATAATTATTTTATAAATAAAATGGTTTCTTAATATAGAATATAGTGTTCACCTGAAATAGAGTTTGAATTCTGGATGTTCCGTCAAAACAAGTTTTCTTGTCAGGAAGTGTTGAGGCCCGAATCAATTAAAATCATCTATATCCTGAAAATTGAATGAAGAAACATCATTGATAAATTAATTTGGTACATTTAAATATAAATTATAATATTCACATAAAATTATAATATAACAACATTATGGTAAAATAAAGATAAGGCAACCTGAATGTACTAAGGAAGTTCGAGTGGAGTCCCCTACGAATTATCAACACCATATCAGATGTACTTAAGTGGGCTTAATGAGAGAGAAAGGGGTTTCCCATCACTTATATATGATAACAAAAGTATAGTTTAGGTTCAAATCTTACCCCATCATTAGTGATTATGCAAAAAATTGGATATCATAGAGTACATTATTGAATAAAAGAGGAATAGATATGACCCCTTACCTTAAGTCTGATGGTGTTCTCCACTTGATATTAATGACCTGAATAATCAAATTAGGATAGTTAATTATTAATTTCAGAACAAAATATACATTTAAACGATTTAGTATAACTTACTAATGTTCATTCATAACCTTTTTGATGGGCTAAGTCGTACAATTTCATTATTTGGGTCAATTTGTTTTCTTGGGTTTTACGATGGGTTTACATATTTTCAGGAATAGAGAATCATGTAAAAAAATATGATGGTCCATAATTGTTGTTATATTATATTATTTATAATTCAAAAGATTAAATGGTTGTAAATTTAACTTGGGTACTTAGAGTGATGTTGAATCATTATATTAAACATTGATCCCAAATGGTTGGATTAATTTGGGAATTTTTCTCATAATTTACATGTATTGTATAATTATTTTTAATCATTTGTGAAAAATGATTCTAGAACATAAAATAGGATAAAATAAATATTTAATTGCATGTATCAATCGTAAAAATGTTTTCAGGACCATAATTGATGAAGGTTATAGAAATTGAAAACTAGTCGTTCTTGAATGTGATAAAATAATTCCTCTTAAATAGTGTTTTCAAATTTTCGTAAAAATAAGAGGAAATAAGAGATATTAATATATTATTCCATTAGCATACCAAAATTATAATAAGATTATGGTATTGAATTTTTCATAACATTTTGATGAGTTGAGGTTAGTAATGTAATGATAATAAAGGAATATAGAAAAAATATTATAGAAAAGAAAAGTGGAATTTACCCATTTTTTAAATATTCTTTGAGAGCCTCTTAAGGGAAGAAAATTTGGTCTTTAGATGAGACCAAAGGCTATTATATGTGGGGAGGATCTTAGGGAGATATTTGATCAAAATTTATGACGTCCCAAATCATGAGAGGAGTAAACATAAGAGGGGAGTGTGGGTGGTTTTTATAGTGTAGAGGAGGATAGTTTTCATAATATTCTAATCATTAGTTTATAATTTTTCCATATAACAAGAAATATTAATGACTCTTATGATCAAAAAATTTTATATGTGCCTATGAGTTATAAAAAAATGTCTATTTAAATCATCCATGACTCATGAATGATGCATAAATTTATGTTTTAGCATAAATCATGATTTATTGTATTTTACCATCTATAAAAAATGAATTATTTTAGAAAAATTAAAAAAATTCACCCTAACAATTTTTAAATGTGAAGAATCTAAAATAGAACCCCATTTTTCAAATATAGTTTTCTAAATAATATTAAATCATTTTTTCATTAAAATAAAAATTTTCATGAAATATAGATATTTTAAAACTATAACGGATTTTTTAATAGTTTCAAAAATTACATAGGTACTTATAAAATTATCTTAAAACTAGAAGACATAAAATTTTTATTTTGTGAAATTTTTGTACAAAAATAATTTCTCTTTTTAATTAATTATTTAATTTTATTTAATTTATTATGACAGAAAAAGTACCAATAATTTTACTAAGGTCATATTATTACTTATAAGATATCCAAATATTATGTATACATTCATGAGTGAGTTAACTATTTTCCTAGACAATTTAATACTCATAACGGTCTTATTATTATTAATACTGTTTGGTTATTATTCAAAATGGTAGGTTACTATTCATTAAAAAATATCTTTTTCTTATCAATATCAAAACAGCATACTGATCATAATCATGTATGTCAGATTATCGAAATTCAAATCACATATATAAAAATATTATGTTTAAAAGTCACATATTACTTAGTAGTTCGTTGTGATGTGATTTCATGTGATTATATGATATAAATCTAAGAATGAAATTTCTATTGATAAAACATTGGGTCGTTAAATTATTCTGCTTATGAATGTTTTCCCATGAAATTTTATTTTACATTCTATGCCACAAATTGGTGCATGTTATTTTCCTTCAACACCTCCTCTAGTTCCCATGTTGCCTCTTCAGACTTGTTGTTATGCCAATGTACATTGACCATGTGAGTAGTCTTGTTATGTATAACTTTAACTCTATGATCCATGATCATCATTGGTATCTCCATGTAATAATGATCGTCCTATAACTATACCACCCTTAAAGAGAGTACATGGGAAGGATATGGTATCTACTTCCATAATAGGGATACATAGAAGACATCATGTTCATTGGCCATGGTTGGTGGAAGTTCTAGTTGATGGGCTATAACCATAATGCAATCAAAAATCTTGAATGGGTCGATGTAGGGGGACTTAGATTAACTTTCTATGCGAATCTCATGACCTAATTTCATAGAGATATGTAGGGAAATACCGTGTCACCAACATTTAACTCATGGCATTGTTAAAGATTATTTGCATAACTCTTTTGTTGAATTTGGGATTCCATTACGTTCTAATGATTTTTTTCACCTCCTCTACCATTTCATCGACCATTTCAGGTCCTAGATGCTTACACTCACCGAATTCTTCCCAACATGCTAGTGTTATGCACTTTTTTAGAAAAAAGGTCTTTGTATGGTGCCATTTGAATACTCGAGTGGAAACAATTGTTGTAAGAGAATCATTTAGTGTAATATGTTGATCTCATCATCCATTGAAGTCCATAGAACATGTTATCAACATATCATATAGTTTCTAAATAGTTATTTAAAATTAACCATCAGTCTGAGGATGATAGTATGTACTAAAGTTAAGTTTGGTTCATAGAGAATTTCTAAGACTATTACCGAACATTGAGGTAAATATTTGTACATTATCGGGAACAATAAATAGTTTTACTCTATGAAGCCATACATCTTCATTGATATATATCAATGAATTTTTCTCCAATTAGATGTCCTCTCAAATTGAGATAATGTGATCTATCATTATAAGTTGATCCACAATGAACCATATAGCATTGTTTCCTATAGATTCCTTTTGATGTCCAGTGACAAAGTCTATGGTGATGTTCACGTAATTCCATTTTCTTATGGGTTGTGGTTTCATCTTCCACTTAGAATTTTTTATTTTAGCCTTTAGTTATTGACATAACAGGCACTTTGATTTATATTCAACAATCCCCTTCTTTATATTTTCCCACAAAAAGTTATCTCAAAAATCTAGATAAATTATTGTGCTCCCTTGGTGAATATAGAAGGTTGAACAATTTGTGTCATCCAAAAGCTACTTCATTATCTTTGGATCGTATGGTACATATAATCATGACCCAAATCTTACAACTAATTTTTCATTAATCTTGAACTCTGAAGATTTTCCATTTCTAACAGCTTCCAACCATTTCATAATTTCCACATATTTTCATTGAGCATCCTTTTTTCTCTATGAGGGAGGGTTGATCTACCATTGTGAATGAATTTATGATGTTCCTCCCTTAATGATTCCCATGTCCATCCTCTATAGATCTATGAAGATCGGATCCTTTTCAATTCTGAACATTGATATTGATGCATGATCCTTTCTATATAGACCGTCCTCCACATTATTTTCTTTACTGGGATGGTAGTGGATTGAATAGTCATAATCCATGATGAAATTTATCCATCTTCGATGAAAAATATTATGCTTTTTTTGTGTGAATATATATTAGAGACTCTTTTGATCAATATATATATCACACTTCTCCCCATAGATATAATGTGGCCAGATTTTTAACACAATGATCATAGCCACCGACTCCATATCATATATAGGATACTTTTTCTCAAGTATTTTTATTTTCCTTGAGGAATAGGCTATCACTTTATCAATTAATATCACCACACAACATAAGCCCTTCTTTGAGAAATTACTGTACTCCACAATGATTTATCGACTTTATTGGAGTGTCAGTACTGATGCAGTGATAATCCACTTTTTGAGCTTTTTAAATAATTCCTCACATTCATGAGTCCTAAAAAACATTACTCCCATCCAAGTCAGGAAGGTCATTGGATTCTACAACCATGAAATGTTATTAAAAAATCACCGGTAATACTTAGTTAAAATAAGAATGTTGTCGATCTCTGTTATAGATGTTGGAATGGGCCACTCTTAAATTTCCATTTCCTTGGAAGGGCCCACAAATATCCATAATATGGTGATAAAATTATCTAATAATGATACATCCTCCTTCTAAAACTCAAATTTATTGTAAATTGTATACAATTCTTCCTTTTCATTGTATTTAACCAGTGATATCCTGACCAAACGTCCACCTAAGAAAAATAATTGGCCCCATGAAGCTGATTAAAAAAGTCATCTATCAGAGTTAAGAGATACTTTTTCTTTATTGTGATTATATTGAGCTCATGGTAATCAATTCTGACGCACATTTAATCACTCTCCATCTTGATAAAAATGACGTGTTCACCCCAAGGTGAAGCACTCGAGCATATAAAACCCTTCTCCAGATTCTTCTGTAACTATTGCTTCATCAGCTCTCCGAAATCTATGGTGTCCATTATATAAGGTGTCCTTGATATAGGTAGATATACATGAATAAAATCATGTGATAAATCAACCTCCCAATCAGGAGGAACACCAATACACACTTAAGGGAATACATTAGTGTAACCCCTCATGATTGGAATCTCTTCAAGTGTGATTCTCTTCTTTTACCCAATCATTTGAGGTATAAATTATTGCTTATAAGGAATTAATATCCACACATGAGAAAATTATTCTAAAGGATATTCATCTTCCTCCTAACACTTATAAATAATTAGAGGATGCTTTGGGATATTACGAGTGACCCCACTTCCCCAATAGTTGATTTTGTCATTGTATAACGATAGCCAATCTATGACCATCGTAGTGTTGAACACCACTATAGGAAGTATGATGAGATATTTTGGGAGGTTCAGTACGTAGGCTTTAATCAGGGAGGAGATATAAATCATGGATAAATTGATTTTCCCATTCGTTGTTCTCAAAGATAACTTATCCTCCATAAATTGAGGTGGTGTTGGAATATTTTTACTAAACATTCATGATTTGAATAAATCTATAGAACCAAAATAAAATAGTATGTTATCTATTATTGAATGAATAACCAGTGTACCTGGAACCACATCGTTGTTTGGATTTACATTTTTAGTAGTAGAGGATATTCCCTTCCATGTTTCGTTAGAGGTTTTTGTTGTATGCCTAATAGACCTCAGCTTAGGGAAATTGATAACATGATTTCTATTATCCTAGTAGTTGGTACACTTTAATACAATCTAAGTGTTGATCTGAACCTTCCTTTATTATTCCTCACTGTCTTGATTCATTATATCCCGTTGAATATTTTTAGCTATATTTCCCAACATTCCACATTTGAAACAATTCTGAGTTCCCTTCAGACGGTTCCCTAGATTCTTATTCCTAAAATTTGTAGACATGGGATGATCAATCATCTTTCCATCAAGGAATTTATTTTTCGGACCACTAACATTATATTCCATTTCCTCTTATTTTAACTAGGACCACAATTACATTGAGATTCTTCGATCTCCATTTCATCCTTGAGGGCACAATAGAAAATCTCCTCCTAAATATCAATGTCTCGAAATCTCAAATGGGTTTCAAATATTAGGCTCTATTAAACTAAATAATTGATCCAAATTTATTTTGGTGTTAAAGATAAATCTAGAGGATCACCTTGAAAGACTTGTGAAGTTTTCTTCACTCACCTCGATTGACTCATCTTCCTTCTGCAAGAGTTTTAGGAACATTCATTCTGTCTTGAGAGGGAGGGTTTGGGTAAAATATTTATTGAAAAACATTTTTCTTGAATTCCCCCCATTCGATGGAATCCATGTCATCATGGGGATTTGTATTCATAATCTATGTCCACCACTGATAAGCTTCCCCATCAAAATGACAGACTTCCGGTATGAATTTCTCTTATTATGAGCACTCAAGGATAGAGAATATATATTCAATGGAGTTAATCCACTTTTAAGAAATGAGTGGGTCAGAACATCCAATAAATATTGGTTTCCTTTTCTGCGTGATTTAATCAATGTAAAATTTATATATTTCTAGATGAGGAGTGTGTTATATATGATTAATGTTATTATTAATAACATGATCCTTCTAAGAAAGTAATGTAATGTTGTTTTGAGCACCCTTTCCAAAAATATCAGGCATATCATTAGAGCAATTGTCACATTCCATATCACATTGATTGTTGGAACATATTATTCTATTTCCCATCATTAACTATGAAAAATAGCCTTCAATTAGAGGACTTTTATACTTAGAAATTGATTGATAAAGGAATCTATAAACAGAAGAGGGTAGGCATGTAATGGAAATATATATCCTAACATGTGATTCCCTATATTTCAATACATTTTCTCCTTGATCTATTTCATAACATATATTCATATGATTTTTTATTCCCTTAATAATGTTTTGTGCCATGATCATGATTTTACCAAGTCATATCACCCGGGAGTGTCAAACCAAGTGTCCAAAAAGGCCTGTTATCATGCACCAATTCCTTTTTGAGTCTATCTCAAAGTAGTTTTTTTATGTTGTAGCATAAGATACATCTGTTCCAGAGCCACCTCTGTCTATTTATATCATTATTGGGATGTATATTCCTGATAAACCACATACTATGTACTTACCAATATTTAGGGGTGTTTTCTTATTCTTTCTTCCATCCTAAATGTTCTTACTAATTTTCCATATTCCTAATCTAAAAAATAACTACATCTTCCACTAATACCAACTACAGTGAGCCTATCAATTTACATGTAACCATAAAGGATTTTAAGCATAATTATTCATCAGATTACAAGCCAAGGATCGTAAAATCTAGTGTCTTGGAAGACTAGGTATTAAAAATAGAAAGCATGAACTAAAAAAACATTTCCTTATTTAATATTCATATTGATCTCCTAATATCCACTTTTCTCAAAATTCTTTATAGGGTACCCTAGGTAACATATGTCAAAAGGGAAGAGCTAAATAACCCAGAAAGGGAATAACCATAAGAACAAAGCATTATCACATGGGAAAGAAGGAATGAAATGATTTCATTAAAAGTCATGTAATATATGAAATCATAACATATAAACAAAGAATCTTATAAAAAATTATTCTTAATAATATATCAACAATATACAACATGACTTTAACACAAGTCATGGCTAACCCCAAGACTATTGCAGTGTTATCAAAAGACAAGGCTAACTGCCACAACTATCCCACCTACCATCTCATGAGACTAAAAATTAAGAAAAGCATTTCAGAGATATCTAGAAGTTCCCATCATAAATTTTCATGAATATGTTTTCCACATAAACATATGTGTCTCTCATAGAAATGATTGGGTACTATAATATTTTCATAAAGCATAAAAAAAGTGTGTATTATAAAACTGTAGATGGAGGAATAGAACTAAAGTATACATGGAAATATATAATGTAAAATGGGAATGTATCTTTTTAGTTTGTGTAATGTAGAAGTGACAACATTTATTAAAATGTTTTAAGAAATTTTAGAATTACATCATTTTTGTGCGGTTTTAAGGAAAACACTATAGAGCCTTAAAAATATAAAAGGGAACAATAATTTATATAAAACATTATGTTATCCAAGAAGGATGTCATAATAAAAAATAATTATTTTATAATTTCAGTGGATGTTTAAAACATGTGATTTAGTTAACATGAAATTAGGTAAATTTCACGAAATTCCCTCAAAACATGTTAAATTTTCAAGAAGTATTGCCGAAGGAATAACATAAGAACATGTATATCCTTGAAAAATAATTATGAAAGGGTATTTATAAATTAATATGGTAAATTTAAATATAATTCATAATATTCAAAATAATATATGATGACTTCATTTTGGTAAAGAGTGATATGGTAACCCGGAAGGATGTTCGGGGTGAATACATTACGGATTATCATCATGGTATCGAGTGTACATAAGAGGGATTAATGAGTAGGAAATTGGTTTCTCATAACATATAAAACATGAGGGAAGTATAGGGTAGGTGTAAAAGAATACGATATCACTAGGGATTTCACATAAAAGGTAATAACATTTAAGACATTATTGAATATAATTTTAATAGAGAGGATCCCTTACATTAAGTCCAATGGTGTTCTCTAATTGATATTATTGACCTAAATAATCAAATTTGGTTAATTAATTAATAATTAAAGAAGATATTTTATATTTCAATGATCTAGTAAAAACTTATTTAGTTCATTCATGACCTTTTTTATGGGTTACGTGGTTCAATTTAATTGTTCGAGTATGTTTGATTTCTGTGTTTTTACGATCGGTTAACATATGTAAATTAACAGAGAATCATGTAAAATTTGGGATGGTTGATCATAATTGGTGTTATATTTTATTATTTAAAATTCATAAGGTTACATGGTTTTAAATTTAAATTTTTTACTAGGATTGATGTTGAATCATTATATAAATTATTAATGATAAATGGTCATATTAATTTGTAAATATAGCACATAATTAAATAGTTTTGTATTATTATTTAACTTCGAGGGTGGAAAAGGATTCAAGAAAATAAAATAGGATAACATACATATTTAAGAGTATTTTTTAACCATAAAAGTGGTTTCATGACAAGAATTAATGAGTGTAATAGAAATTGATATCCAGTTCTCCTTGAATGTGATAAATTAAGATATCTCGGACGATGTTTTCATTACATTAATAAAAAGAATGTGGAAATGATGGATCAAAATGAATTATCCCATTAGAATAATAAACTTATAGTAAATCTACAATACTGGAGTTCTTATACCATTTGGAAGAGGATAGGATAGGGAATAATAGTGAATAGTGGAATATGAAAAGAAAATGAATGAAAAGAAAAGAGGATTTTATCTATTGATTAAATCTCCATTGAGAGCCTCATAAGGGTAGAGTATCTAGTTTTTTTAGGTGACCAAAGGCTGTTGGACGTTGGGGTGGGTTCTTGGGGAGATATTTGGGTAGAATAGAGGGAAGGAAAAAGGCTTGGGAGGAGTGAAGAGAAGATGTGAGTGTGGGTGGTTTTTATAGTGGAGGGGAGGATGGTTTTCATAATATTATAGTCCTTAGATTATTATTATTACAATAATATAATAAATTTTAATAATTATTGTTACAAAAAATAGTAAAATTTCCATGCAAGTTTGAACGAATGTCCATTTATATCATTCATGAATCAATCAAGATGCTGAAATTTGGGTTTTACCATTTCTCATTAATTAGCGTATTTTACATTCCATAAAAAATTTAAAAAATTACTTATATCACAAAAATTCACTCTAAATTTATTTGATATATAGAATCAATTTGAAAACTATATTTTTTTGAAATAAATTTATAAATATGATTACATTAATTTTTTATTAAATTCATAATTTACTTGAAAAATACGGATTTCAAAACTATAACTAATTATATATTGCATTCAAAAATAACACAGGGTCTTATTAAATTATATTAAAACTATAATACATAAAATTGTTAATTTATTAACAGATTTTAATAAAATTCATTTTCTTTTATGTTAAATAATTAATTTTAATAATTTATTTAAGAATTTAAAAAATAACCATAATTTTACTAATCTCATATTATCACTTATAAGATGCCTATATTATATTTATAAATTCATGGGTGAGGTTACTATTATATTAGACAATTTAATATTCATAAGGGTTGTATTACTATTCATTAGTGTAGGTTACTATTCACCAAAAAATTATGTTTTTCTTATAAGACTCCAAAAATATTTTTTATCCTAACTGTGTTTGTCAGATTTTCAAAATTCAAAATAGAGAAGTGACTATAATATGTTTAAATGTCACATAGTACATAGTAGTTCATTGTATTGTGATATCATATGATTAGATTACATAATTAGAAAAATTTAATATCCATTAATAAAGAATTTGATCGTCATAATAAAAGCGCACCTCCTACCACATTTTATTACATAAATCTGAGCCCTCAATCTCAGCTATAACCAGAATCTCCCCCTTATCAACTTCCCTAGTCACATTCTAGAGGTTATGGTATTCTCAAATGATCAACTATAGTTTCTTAAGGTGAGATATATGGGGGACCTCACCAAAGAAGAGGTAATCTCCTTTAATGACTATCATAATATCATTTTTTATTCTACATCGTGTTCCATACTTGTTTCCACTATAATGTAAGAAATCAAGTATCACCTTTATAATGATATGTTATTATGGTTATGTAATAACAATATTACACCTTCTATCTATTCTACAAATGAAACCACCAACATGCGAACATATGACATACCATATCTATGTCGTGGTGTAATTTGTTTTCGATACCATATTACTTGGATGGGTGTAATGATGGAAATAAATACTATATATTATTATTACAACATGATATTATTTATATAAACCAAATATATTTAATCTATCTCCATACCATATATAAATTAAGGAAATGATATCATCAGTTTTGTATATGTACGGTCTACTGTCTTCATGATGTGATGTGTTTCATTCAAGATGTTCTCCATAAATGAATGAATTATATAATTTTATATACTGAGTAAATATGTTATATATATTATATTAATATCATTCTTGAAATTATATAAATTTAACCTAATAAAAAGTGTTTGGACTTATTTTGAAAAACATGCATAAAAAATGTAGCCGATAACACCTGAAAGAAGCATAATAATGAAATATTATTAAATAGGTGTTAATATGATCATAAATAATATCATAATTGTGAATATGGTTATGGAATAAGTTTATAACATTATTTAATACACTATAAGGATTTATATGATACATACGAAGGAATCCCGACCCAAGGTAAGGTATAATTTCACAATCACGTTATTATATGAGATTATTTATACATATGTATTTAATGGGGTTTATTAATCATCAATGTCCATGTTATATAGAAATGACTTCCTAAAAAGAATTTACTATTCTATTAGTAATTTTTATAGTAATTTATTCCCCTTTATTACTATTAACTACCTGGTCTAAAAATACTGTAAATTTTGTTTTCCAAAAAAAGGTACATTTGTCTTTTCCGACATAAGTATGGGAAGAATATTTTTTTATCATATACGACATGACGAATTTTTGAAATTTCCGAACACATTATTTCCATGAAGCGTCCCTCGTATGTATTCATCATATTCATCAATGAAATTATTATCCTTTAAAATAGGGTGGTGTTTTATGAAAATAAAATGCATTTGAAGAAGAAATGACCTTCTCGATAAGATTATTTTTTATGGGTTTTTTTAAATGTTATTTTCAATCTAAGAAGACATTATTTAATAATAATATTTTCAAGCATATTTTCCCTATTATTACTATTATTGTTTATGTTTATTATGGAATGATATTTACAAAATAAATTCATTTTATGTTGATTATTTTACAATGGAATGTTGTTTAAGAAACTTATTTTAATTCTTGCATTATAATATGAATAATGATTTATATTTTTGTAGAACAAATATATATTATTTCATTACAATATTTATGGGACCTATGTCTCCCTCCAATGTATTGGGTAAGGATAGATAAATCATTTAGTAAAGATGTTATTCATTAACATAATTTCATGTTCAAAATTCTATTCGTGGACCAGGTATTCATGTCCATAATTTTATGAGTGGACCAGGTTTTCTGGTCGAAATGATTATGTATAGTCATGATTTCAATTCCTTATTAAGTTATCCGATTACACATTATACATGTTCACAATTTTATAAGTTGATGTGTATGCCACAATTTCAAACATTATGTCAATATTGAGTTCTTATGGATTTTTCTCATTGAATTTATTTTAATTCATGTTTACCTTTGATATGTATTGTCTTATCATATAATGTTATGATCACATTATAATAATCTTTATTCTCATATTTTTGATTAAAAATCACCCTTCTTTTACACTAACTGAGAATCCATGCTCACCCTTTATTATGATTTATTTTCCATAGGTTATAAATAAATTAATTATATAAGAGTGCAAGAAGTGGAAGATCTATTTTAAAATCATTGAAGATATTTCACTAGACTATTTTTTTGTTCCATGTTTTAAAAGGAAAAAAACTAATATATACATTGGGCATCTATTTTTTTACTATAATATTTATTCCTGAAAATTAATGTAATGTCCATGTATGTCAATATTTGGTATATACAGTCTGAAAATGATAGTAAAATTATTCTAATTTAATGTATGTTTATTTATTTCTCATTCAATGTCCTTTATACTTATTGATTCAAGATATATTTCATAGTACTTAATCATTTTTGAGTATTTGATCCGACCAACATATTGTTCTCTTTACAAGGAATCGATGAAGTTTTCCATGATTAATTTAAAAGGATATACATGATTTAATAGAGTTATTCTAGAAAAAATATTATTCAGTTATTTTTTTCATATGTAATATGGGAATCATGTACATATCTTCTATACTAATACTATTAAACGATTCAATCCATCAAGATTAAATTACATGTAAAATATAATAACGTAAGAAGTATAATATTTAATTCTAAGAAACTGGAGTCGGGGTCATTATTATTAGTATTTGTGGAATTGTATTAGAAATCATGGGAACACTATTCAGGAAAAAATTGACAATGAAACATACCAATTTAATAAAATTTGAGAATAAGTAAAAACCTCCTATTGTTTATGTATGATTGAGATTATGTGGGTTTTACGAAAATTCATCCCTTAATGGTTACACCAAGTGGTCATGGATCATGAATAGATTCACATTGGGCAATAACCTAAAAAATTCACATTATTCTTGACATAATCCTCATTGGCTATATTATAATTGAACTTAATTTCTAGCTGGGTTTACACTAATAAGGGATATTCATTGCATAATTAAATTTTATTAACAAGACATTATGATGGATCTCAATAGATGATTATAATTCATGACATATGGTAAAACTATGTTTTATTATTGTGAGAAAAAAATGTTCTAGAAAAAAATACTATAAATAATTAAATGGATTTCCCATTATGATATTTGTTTCACACAATAAACGTTTTGGTTTTAGTAAATGGAGTGAGCATAAAAGAATCGAGTAAAAATTGATCTTGAAGGGAAATGTGATGGCTATACGAAACAATATTTTATCATGATAAGGGTGAAATATATTGTTATTATTCCAAATCACTTATCTATAAATATGATTAACAACCTATAACATAAAAAACTCTTAGAATTACCATAGAATAGATGGGTGGGGTTCACTAAGATCATGAGTGGAAGAGACCATAGATATGAGAAGGATCAATTTAATTCATGGTAAAATAGTGGAATGATATAGTAATAAATGTTTTTCAATGTATTGGGAATATTAAATATGTATTGAAATGAAGGGAATAATGAAATTCATTTCTGAGGAAAAATGAAAAGTATGATGGATGGAAATAAATATCATCACATGGATCATTTTATAGTTATTTTTCCAAAATTTGTAGAACACACGAATTATCATAGTTGTTTCCCTCTTCTATAGGTTAACCACTAGACTATAGAATATATTATGTTAAAATAAAATATATTATTTTTTATGTATTATGACTTAATAATTAAATTTAATATGAATTCTAATAATTTAATTTTTTAAAATAGTGATGAAATATATAAAGGAGAGTGTAAGATGTTAGAAGAATATGTGTCTTCATTAACCTATGTTTCACGGATTCCACATGGTGTTTTTAGATTAATATGTATCATAAGGTAAGTGTCTTAAACACGGATTTGTGGGGTTCTTTTGTGGGAGTCTACTAAGATTAGGGATATTTTATTAAAAAAATTAAAATAAAACACATTTGTTTACTATATTTTTTGCTGAAAAATGTTGTTTGAGTAATAATGCATTTATATTTTATAAATATACATTTAAATAAATTGATAACCTTCAGTGTTAATATGATCATAAATAAAATTATGATAATATAGAAATAAAATTATTATAATTTGATGTAAAAAAAAAATTTGTATCGAAAACGATTATAAAATTTTTAATTAATGAAAAAGTTTATTCCAATGATGTCTATAATAATTTTTTAAGTAAATTTATTGGAACTATATTAATTTAGTTTTAAAAAATGTACAACCCATATTCTAGGGGAAAGAGCATCACATCTAGAAATTCATTAGTTATTGAATAAATTAATGGTGGGTGATTAGGGTTTAGCACGTACCAGAGGCCAATATAACGTCCAAGATAATATGTCAAAGTTTTGAGTTAAAAAATTAAATATATATGTAATTTTGGACCAGTGGTTTCACAATTTAGGATTATATTTTAATATATAATATTGGAAAACGTTGGTAACCATATTTTTCTATAAAATAGTTAGGTACAAAAGGGATGACTTCTCAAAATTTTATGAATCTTACGATCCATTAAAAGACAATATTATTAATTCAATTATTTTTTTAAAATAATCTCTTGGAGTATAAAATGAAATATAAATATATTGATTCAGAAAAAAATAATAAATTTTTACTTATAAAATAGAAATGTATCATTTAAGAACATTTATTTATATCCATAAAAATTAAAAATGTTCTCATATTTAGGGAATTTATTTTGAATCAAAAAAGATATCTTATTACAATAATTTTTGTTGAGCTGATGGTATGTTAATCCATAAATGTGATATGGTTTTTTAGTCCTTAAATATTCGTCAACCATTATATTTATTATGATGAATGACTGCTATCATTCTCGATAATTATTTACATTTTTCATCCATATAAAAATATTTACATCCCCCCCTATGATCTCATAGTTGTAAACCTTTTTTGGTGTTTTCCCATACGAATTTATTTTTTATCCTTATCTCAAGTTGAGAATATTTATACATAAATTTATTAGGATGTGGATCATTATAAAAATAATTTTAAGATACTAAACAACCGATAATCGAGATTATGTTTAAATTGTGAGGATATAGTTTATTTATCATAATAAAAATGTATCACCCCTAGATTTTAGAATGATTAACAATTATTTTGATATCATATATGAAAAGAATTACAAATCATAAATATCCCATGAAATATATTTCGATCAATTTAATCTCTTCGATATATGGCATTAACAAGCATCCCCTAGTAGAAATTAATTTTAATATAATATTCCATTACAACTGAGATTTTAAATTAAAGGGTTTGAAGAGAAATAAATTAATTATAAAAATTATTGATATATATTAATTATACATATGATAATAATAATTTTATTGAAAAATAAATGTTTTCTGAAAGAATGTTTTTTAATAAATAAAAGTTCAGTTGACCTTTGCGATCATAAATTAAAATAGTTTATAATTGTTATATAATATATATTTTATAAAATTAATTTTCATTGATATTATGGCCTATAAAATATAGAAGGATTATATTATAGTATTTTTTTGATATGTTTAATTTTTTGATGAAGATTGAAAAATATAGAATTATAATTGAAAATAGTCATTTTATAAAATTTATTATTCAAGATAAATTATATTTTTAATTGGTTGTAATGTAATAATTGTTAAAAAATATATCATTTAATAAAATTTGGGTCATTTAAATATTTTTATATTGAATTTATATCTAAATATGTTTTAAACATTCAATCTTTTTTTCTACAGAAACTCAATTTCTCAACACTTCTACAGGATTAATTTTAAGTTATATTATACCACATCGGTAAATGGAATTTGAAAAAATGAATTCTATATTCCAAATAATAATAAATTATATTATATAATAAGGTGAATTTTTTTGACAAAAATTAATACTGAAAATAGTTTAAATAATTTTCCGCAGTTAAGGTAATAATGTATTTACCTGGGGTTAAAATTAAAATGATAAGGGATAAAATAGCCTAAAATCATCTACAAAAACTATTTTATGGGTAGATTTTAACCTTATAATGTCTTAGTCCATAAAATAATACATTTATAACCATTAAGGATTGTCATATTGGGGCAAAAAAATTGACTATTAGAAAGCTACAAGTCTTCCACTAACCTCACTTATAAATGACCACCCATTATTCTCTCTTATTCACACTAGAAATTTTTTTCCAGAAATACATTAAAAATTAACTTATTAAATTATTTAATATAGTCTTATAAACATTATTTTGGTCATAAATTGATCATAGTATGTATTTTGGAGACAATATAAAGAGGTTTCCCAAATAAGGGGATATTTTTTTCAACGAGTATTTTTATTTTATATATTCCTCCACCCCCATAATTTTTATTAAACCATGATTATATTAGTAAATAAATACTTAAAATATAATGAGTTGTTATTATGTTATGTTCATGACATAAAAACATCCCTAAATCCTACAAATTGGTTTCAAAATCATCATTCGTGTGTACAACAGACTACTGTCTCACAAAACAATGCAATACATTTTTACATTACCACATGTCACAATTGAATATTATGAATGATATAAAGAATATATATGACATTAAGAACATAATTACACCTATTTATTCATTATATAATATATAAATATTACATTTTATTCTATATGGGATACAAACCGCTTATGTGTAAGAAAAACTACAACCTCGCAACACAATGTGAACCATTTTCCATTGCACTTTACATAGAAGGAAATAAGGATAGTGTAAATGAATATATGTGATATATATGACATAATTCTTATATTTATATTATATAAAAATTATTAAATGATAATATATCATTTTATATCTTACACTAAAAATTGACAACATCATTCACATGGGTGTTGACTACCCCCTTAAAATAGTAATGTGACTCCCTTAAAATCACCTCACCTCATGGATGATAGGTAAAAGTATATATAATTTAATAATATTATATTATTTTTAGTATATAAAGTTAAAATATTACATTCCACACATAGATAATTACAATTGAAAAATGGAAACGTTAATCATGCATACATACGACCACCCATCTCTATGATCGTTACACACGAAATTTCTCAAAAACATCCCTAATTATTAGTATCAAATTTATAATTTAGGTATAAGTATGAATCTTATTTCTTGATAATTATTTTTGAGATGATTTAATTCTACAATAGTTGAAATAACATGATCATTAATGCAAAACATCCATGAGAAAACCTGAAAATTAACACACAAAATAATGAAAATAATGAATGATTATTAACAAAATGATAATAAGATGTTATTGAAGGAATATATTTGAAATTATAAATGTTAATATATTTGCTGGACAAGTTAATAACTTATTTGAAATCACTATTCATGAGGTTTATGCACATTCAACCAAATGGATGCCTGATGTATGGGACTTCATCTCAATCAATATATATTGAGACGTATTGTAATGTGATGCACCTAATTTACATTATATGGTTTAAATAATTACAATATAACTTGTAACATTATAATAACACCAAAAATTATGTATTTTTAGTTTCATTTTTGAATCATTTCATTCAATGGGTTTTGAAAAAACATTACCATGTTTTATGGAATTTTAATACTCAATTTCTTCTCAATGGGTTATATTACTCCATTATTATCATTGACATTATTACATTATGCATGTAATTTATTTTTTGAATGAATTTTTGAATATAATTTATTTATTTTAATTTAAATTTTATACACAAAATCAATTCATTGGTTAATCATCACTTGAATGTTAAGATCATTGTAATTTTTTATTTTACAATCTAATTTTAATCAAGAATTATTATTATTTAACTTCATTTATATAAAACTATGTTATAATTTTTTAATTAACTCATTTAATTTTGTTCTGAATATTTTATTCATGATATTTTGATGTAATATATGCAGTTTTTATAATATCTACTAAAAAAATAATTCAGAAATTATTGTAAATAAAATCAAACATCATTTATCTCTCCAGTAAAAAATCTATTTTCAAGGAAAACGTTTTTTCATAGATGGTAATAAAAAATGATTTAAACCATTTTTAAAATGATTTAATAAAGATATTTTTACCCATTTTGGACATGTTACAAGACATTATTATAGGAATAATCATTTCACTTAAAAAATAAATATCATATGGCATTTACTAATAATTATAAAGGAATCATTTTTTGATATAGTTTACATGTACGTTATTTCCTTCCATCCCAACCAACCAACATTTAAATAAATCATTTATTAGTTTCAAATGAAATTTTCAATTCTAATTTCAATAAATGTTTTTCTCCATTAATTTTAAAAATTTATTTTAAAAATAAAATTGATATTTTCCTCAATAATGTTCTTTAATTTTATTTTTATGGTATTAATATCCATCCATGACAAAAAAATATTAATCCAATGGGAATATATTTTATTAATAACATCATTATCAATTATATGTATATATTATGATCATTTTACCAAATAATATAATGAAAATCTCTTTTGATGATTACATTTTATGTCATTTACTTTCCCTTTAAAAATTCACATTACTGTGATCATTAGGCATAAAATCTAACCAAAATATTTATATGATTTATCATAGATATAATTATTTCTTAAATCATATATCATCTCTACATATCATGTTTTACATTAAAGTATATTTTATTGACTAAAATATTAATAATATTTATACAATATTCAATATAGAGGTAAAGAATTTTTCCTCACAAATAAAACCAATTATTCAATATGTGAGGAATTATTTGGACCTATAGTGATGGGTGGGGCCTGATATTATATATCCCCTCTATGTATTTGTTTCCATGAAGATAATTATTAGTAAGATATTAATAAATAGTTTTTGCCAATAATTTTGAAATATCTTATGAAAATTATTGATGGTTGAAGTTTCTTTTTCCTAAAATGACATCAAATATTTAATAATATCATTCATTAACAAATAATTTAATATTAGCCATGGTTTTATCACAATGATTGTTAATTTTACTACATTTCATAATCATTTTGTGGACTGAATGAAATTTTCTTTATAGTCTTTACATTTTTATATTGATTATTTATTATATTTTTATAACAATCATGTTATTTAAAAACATTACCTATTATATTGTTTATCTTTTTATAATAATTATTTATATTCTAAACAAGATACTTTAATTATTTTAATGCTATGTGTGTTCTGTTATTTACCTTTCACTTTCCTTTATTCTTATTGAATCATGATATATTCCATTTCACTTAACCCTCCATGAACACTTGATCTTACCAATTTATTTCATTTATAATAAATCCATGACATGATCTATGGTTGATATATAACAATATTCTATATGAATACAATTTATTATTTAGAAAAATTATGTTGTTATTTTTTAAAATTAAAATTGGAATATTATATGTATATAGTTTACTTGGATTATAATGTATTTGGTATTTCAAGATCTTATTTCATGTATGTTATGCCGATGTAATTATGAAATTAAATGGATCTGGGCTACAAGATTCGAGTCATTGGAGAAAGAAAAAAACATAAGAATTAACAATTGATTTTCATTAATGTGAAAAATATGAGGATAAGGTTATATAGAAATAATCAAGGTGCATTAGAATAAAATACAATTAATTATATCTATTAATACGTGTATGATTAATCATTAAACAAGGAATAATGTTTTTAATAAGAAAATATTCTTAAGAATCATTAATCATGATCAATGTGATTTGTATCACAATCAAATAAAAAATTAATAACCCATAACTAACATTAAGAAAAGTAATTTTTATCGTGAAACATAATTAAAATGTATAACATAAAATAACACTTCAAATCCCTTAAAATAGAATAACTATATGGTTTTCCACCAAACCCAATACATTGGAGATCAATCTTGGTGTTCGTGTCATATAAGTTATATCGAGATCACATGATGATATCTAGGCACACTCAAAGTTTAAGGTATGTCAGAATCACCCTGTCACGACCCGTCCTCGGGGCCCGTGCCGTGACTACCCCAAGCCCGCCTTCCATAGCCAGGGGCTGGCAACTAGCACCAAGGCGTAAATCCCAACAAAAGGGAAGGCATTGCCATTGAAAAGTAAACAAGCACCACAGAGTAAGCAAGCGGAAAAGTAAACACTAAGAAAAAACTGTACAAGCTGTGCTGAAAGTAAAAGGGGCCGGAAATACAATCCCAACTGTAAAGTACAACTGAAAGGGAAAACAACAACTGAAAGGAAAAGCCGCAGCGTCGAGCCGTCCTCTGGAAGTCCCACCCGAAGGGTGGGTACAGATAGCCTCCACTGCTCCTCGGGTCCACCTGACCGCTCCGAGTACGTCCCGCCCAGTGGTCCACCTCCAGGTACCGTCCTACTCCGCACGCCTCCACCACGATCAGCGTTGTCCGTTGTCTGCAACCAACGCAACGTAGTGCGGGAAAAGCCCGTTCAGGGGTGAGTATAAGCTACTCAGTAGGGACCTCGAGACCCCCGAAGGTCTCCCGAAATTCACAAAGGATAATCCACAAAGGAAAGGCACAATCACGAAGTAACATCTGACACGGCTTAGGTATATGCCCATACATATACCTAAGTCATCAATTCCCGTTCGGCTCCAACGTCCGAGCCCATGCACAACCCAGTCCACACAGGAAAGCAAAACATATACCCACACAGGATAGCTCAACACAATACACAAAGGAGAGTAAACAGAAAATCCACACAGGATAGCTCAACACAATCCACAAAGGAGAGTAAATAGTAAATCTACACAGGATAGTTCAACACAATCCACGAAGGAGAGTAAACAGTAAATCCACATAGGATAGTTCAACACCATCCACAAAGGAAAGGAAATGTAATTCACACAGGAAAACTCAACAGTATAACTCTCATAGGTATATGCCCATAAATATACCGAAATTATCAGGCATCCCATCTCAATCAAGAAGAAACACAAGGATCAATGACTCAGCTCAAACCAGGATTTTTATTATAAAAACTGTAACTGCTGAAGAGCCCCGTCTCTCGAGTGTACAGTGGTCCTATCACGACTCTGAGGTACTGCTCACTAACCTAAGACTGCTGAGGTACTCCTCATGTCGAGTACCATGGGTCTGCTGCCAACTATCAGGCGCTCCGTCCGCTGAGGGTCTGCTGCCAAATATCGGGCGCTCACCCAAATAGCCTACAGAGGTACTCCTCCAGTCGAGTACCGCGGGTCTGCTGCCAACTACCAGGCGCTCCGTCCATCGTGGGTCTACCGCCGAATACCGGGCGCTCCGTCCACTGGGCTAGTCGACTCACTCCAAGTCGAGTCGGTCGAGCAGTCTTCAGGTCTCAGCCGTCTACACGGTCTCCGTACTCCGTACGCTCGTCTCCAGTATCGCGGGTCTGTTGCTACAACCAAGCACACCACCTCTATCGAGTTCCACGGGTCTGCCGCTATAACCGAGTGCTCCACCGCCAAGGATATGCTGCAACAACCAAGCGCTCCACCGCCAAGGGTATGGTGCTACAACCAAGCGCTCCACCGCCAAGGGTATGCTGCTACAACCAAGCGCTCCACTGCCAAGGGTATGCTGCTACAACCAAGCGCTCCACCGCCAAGGGTATGCTGCTACAAACAAGCGATCCACCGCCAAGGTTTTGCTGCTACAACCAAGCGCTCCACCGCCAAGGGTATGCTGCTACAACCAAGCGCTCCTCTGCCGAGGATCTGTTGCTACTCCGCTAGCTCGTCACTGGGAGGGTCCGCTCCACGATCTACGGGTTGATACTCCAAGTATCACTAAATCCCACTAAGAAGTATCTCAAAGGACCGCCTCGTCATAGGGGTCTCAACGCAACAGACGACACGTCCAACGGAGGTCCTGTCTGAAAGATATCACTTTTTCCGTTCCAGGGGCCCGGTTGGATTTTTGGTACGATCCAACCCGGCCGAAATTCAACTGCGTCCAAAACTCGGGCGGAGTATGCCAAAAGTTCTGTATCGTCAAAAGGAACTCAACGCAACAGACGGTGCGTCAATCAGACGCCTGGTCTGGAAGTTATTAGCATTTTTGTCCCAGGGGCCCGGTTGGTTTCGGGAGCGAACCAATCCCAGCCATATATCAACTGTACCCCGAACTCTCATAGGGTATACTCATAGGGACTGTTTCCCAACGAGATCACCAGCGCCGCCGACGGTTCGTCAAACGGAGGCTCGTAGCTCATGTTACGGGCATGTGACTGAAAGCGGTCCGAAAAACGGGGGGGTCCGGGTCCGGGCCGACCCGGCCCGACCCCCCCTGGTCGGCCCGAAACGGGTCGTTTTGAACCGGTCGACCCGGTTGTCCCGGCCCGGCCCGGCCAGGGCCGGGCCGGCTCGGCTCGGCCGAGCGGCCGACGCGGGGGGAGCCGCCTCCCCGCGTGACACCCCTGCGGCACCCGCGGGGTGTCGGCCAGACAGCCGCACGCGCCGCGTGAAAACCATGCGGCACCCGCGGGGTGCCGCCCTGGACACCCGGGGGCGCCACGTGACAACCCCGCGGCACCCGCGGGGTGCCGCCCTGGACACCTGGGCGCGCCGGACCCGCGCGGCCGCGGGTCCACGGGCGCCGCCGTTGGCTTCCGCGGGCCGCCGGAGTCGCTCCGGTGGCCCATTTTCCTTCCCGTCTGCGCCGTTGCTCCTCCCGAGACTCGTCCATCACTGCAGAAACATCAATAATCCATTGCGGAATGTTCCGTCATCACCCGTCAAATCCGCACAAAACGAAGAACGGCGGAGGGTCGTCGGGCCGTGTTCGTTTGGCCCGCACCCTCCGCGTTAGAGATAATCAACGGGAGAAAATAAAATGTTCAACACATGAACCAACAATTTTAATAAAATAAAATTGTTTCTTTGATTCCAGTTCTTTAATTTTTAAAGAATTTTCACGGGAATATAAGGAGGGGTATTTCCAAAATATAAAATCCCTACCTCGCTGGACGTCGCGCGTGAGCGTTCTTCGTGAAATTTGCTCGTCGCGGAAGGTGGAGATCGTCGCGTCGTCGCGGAAGGGCGTCACGTCGTCACGGAACACGGCATTGAGTCGGCGAACTCAACAAACCATGAAACAATAGATTTAATTTAATTAATTAAATCCGTGTTTTGGTTAAGAACCACGAAGGAGATAAAAAGGAAGTTCCGAGACTCTTACCTCAAGCAGCCAATTGAAGATCCGTCGCTGAGGAAGAGGCGTCGCAGAAGAACGTTGTCGGCGTCGCGGATCACGGCGTCACGTCATCGATTTCCGGGTTCGGCGTTCTTCATTTTTTTCGCGTTCTTCGCGTTCTTCGCGAAAGAGGCTGAAGGTTCAAGGATCCTCTCTCAACGAGTAATCCTCCAAAAGAAATTGGTTGGTCTTATTTTATTATTATGCCAACACACGAAAAGGGGTAAGTAAAGACCCATCAATTCATTGAATTAATTCAATGAAAGAAACAACTCATTTAATTTACGAAATAAACCACCCAATTAAATGATCTGTTAAGAATTTATAAAACGCGTCAGTTGACTTTCATAATTACGGGTTTTCGCGGGTGTGTTACTTAGCGGAAAGAAACGGCGGGGCTCGTGCGGGCCCCACCTCACAAATATCCTACTGAGGGGTAGAATATTTTCTGGATAGAATCATATCCGGATCAACTCAGTTTAAGCCGCTTTTAAGTGGCTTCAAGTGGCTTCCAAGTGGCTTAAGTGAAATAAAATATAGTTGTCGAAAAATTATTTTATTTCATAACTTTAAGTCCGAAAATTAAAAACCACACCCGAGAAAACGCAACTCCGGAAGAGGCGTTTCTAAGCGAATATCGGCGCTGCGATTTCATCGGTGCCCTCAGAATTCGATTCCGGGCACCGGTTTAAAAGTTAGAAAAACCTGCTCGTCCGTTCACTGAACGTACCCGAGCCAAACTTCGGAAAATGATTCCGGGCACACCGGGCCTCGGAATCAGGTGCCGTCAGAAACTGCGTTCTTGTAAAATTCCAAAGAAAATTAAAAAAAATTTCCTTGAAATTTATGGGTCTTTACATTACTCCCACCATAGGGCTTTACGTCCCCGTGAAGCTTCACCACAAACTTAGGGACACAAAGGTGGTATTGAGCACGCATCTGAGCCTCCCGCTCCCAAGTGCTCTCCTGGAGGTTCTCGTGCTGCCATCTGAAGCACACTAGAGGAATCGATCGTCCACGTAGGACCTGCTCCTGTCGATCCTCAATCTCAACTGGGACCTCCGAAAACGTCGCCCCATCATCAAAGACCAGCTCCCCATGGTCAAAGTTTTGCGTCGGGTCGTGCACGTATCTCCTCAGCTGAGATACGTGGAAGACGTCGTGCACCCGGTGCAACTGAGGTGGCAGAGCCAGGTGATAAGCCACCTCGCCAATCCTACTGAGGACCTAGAAAGGCCCGATGAAGCGTGGAGAAAACTTGCCACCCCGGCCAAATCTCCGTAAACCACGTCGAGGTGAGACCCTCAAGAAGACGTGGTTGCCATCCTCGAACTCTAGTGGCCTCCGCCACCTGTCAGCATATAACTTATGCCGGCTCTGAGCTGTACTCATCCGCGCCTGGATGACCTGGACCATCTCAGGTCCCACAAGAGCTGCAAGATTTCTTCTTTGCCGATAAGAGAAATCTGGTCCTATCCCCTGGATGAACCACATTCTTTTCCCTAATACAGTCAATCCCGACATGGATGGCACTAATCCATACCAAGGATGACGTCGTAAGGCCTCGACGCTACTACCAAGAGATCCAACCGTTACTCTCGCCTCAAGGGTTGAGTCACATTGTCGGCATCAGTGTGTGGTAACTGGGTCTCCTCAAATAGATGTCCCACAAGTGAGGGTCAAGTCAACAGTCTAAACCGGAACCTCTTAGTAATAACGCAAAAGAGGAAAGGAAGGAAAACATCACAAATGTAAGCGTCTTTTATTATTGCAGCTCATATTACAAGGACGCTACACAACAGCAACAAGGAACTAGAAGTACAAAAGACGTATCCACTTGTTCCGCTCCTGTCCAACTGCTCCCAGAGCTCCACGATCAAAGGCCTTAGCTGCCTGAAGATGAGCTCTCCCATGTCCGCCAACTCCGTGCGGTCGGGGTGGACCTCCTGGTGGTGGTGGTGGCAACTCCCCGAAGCATCTTCCACCTCCAGCTACACGGCCAGCTCCTCTCCCATGGCCACCTGCTCCTTGCCATCCGTCCTGATCGAACCTCTGCCTCTGCCTGGGAGGTTCTTCACTTAACTGCTGATCATCAGCATGGCGGTTCGGACAGTCACGAGCCATGTGACTAATCCTGCCACAGGAGTAACACTGCCCACTCTCGGCACGCCTGGCTCTGACTCCACCCCGGCTCCCCCGCACAACTGAGCATGAGTCGTGGAGTCGGCCACCGGTAGGTCTGGCCCTCTTGGACCTCTGCATCATCTGTCTACTGCCTACTGCAGAAGACTCTGCCACATGCTGGCTAGTAGTGGGTCCTGCTGCTGGAGACTGCTCAGCAAGGAAACTCTCCACTAAGAGGGCTCGCTCCAGCACCCCTGTTTGCGTTGGAATGCTGAGTGGAACTACAGAAGCTCTAATCTCTCTCCTGAGTCCCTGCTCGAAGGTTCGGGCCCTGAAGAACGGGTCCCGTACCATATCCGTAGAGTAGTGCGAGAGGTCCGTAAATCTCGCCGAGTACTGGGCCACTGTCATGCTGCCTTGCCGCAGCTGGAGTAGCTCCTTTATACGCACCGCTCAAAGGGTGGCTGGTACAAACTCTTCCCGGAACAGGATCTCGAAGTCTTCCCATAGAAGTGATGCCTCGTCGTGCACCTGGAGCATCAAGCTCCACCATCGGCCTGCTGCTGCGTACAGTAGGCTCGCTGCGAGGATTACCATGAGGTCTGATGGTATCCTCACTAGCCTGAAAACTCCCACCACAGCCTCCAGCCAATCCTCAGCCGCCTGTGGGTCCGTATCTCCCCGGAACCTGGGTGGCCTCTGGCGCTGGAACACGTGCAGTGCGCTCAAGTAACGTTCATCGTCAGCGGCTGGAAGCATCGGTGGCTCGGCGGGTAGAGGTACTGCCGGTGCCTCAGCTGTCTAGGGGCCCTACACCGAGGCCTTGTCGCTGGGCGGGATGTCGCTACGCTCAACCCTCCGAACCCTAGCTGGTCGTCTGCGGGGAGGCATCCTGAAAGAAACAACGTGATACGGTCAAACGATAAGAACCTGGTGAGCTGACTGACTTTTAAAAAAACTGCTGGAAACACACTGGAAATCAGTGTCTTCGTGCATTAAGTCGGAAATCGGAAGTCAGGGTCCTGGTGTACGGATACGTCGGCCGTCGCACCAACACTGGACTCCCTGGACCGATAACCACACTCAATACGCTAAACACTATTGCGTCACATAGAAGAAAGATCAGAGTCTACGGTAGAACCGACCACCTCTAATACCAATTTGTCACGACCCGTCCTCGGGGCCCGTGTCGTGACTACCCCAAGCCCGCCTTCCGTAGGCCAGGGGCTGGCGACTAGCACCAAGGCGTAAATCCCAACAAAAGGGAAGACATTTCCTTTGAAAATTAAACAAGCACCACAGAGTAAGCAAGCGGAAATGTAAACACTAAGAAAAAACTGTACAAGCTGTGCTGAAAGTAAAAGGGGCCGGAAATACAAGCCCAACTGTAAAGTACAACTGAAAGGGAAAAACAGCAACTGAAAGGAAAAGCCGCAGCGTCGAGCCATCCTCTGGAAGTCCCACCTGAAGGGTGGGTACAGATAGCCTCCACTGCTCCTCGGGTCCACCTGACCACTCCGAGTACGTCCCGCCCAGTGGTCCACCTCTAGGTACCGTCCTACTCCGCACGCCTCCACCACGATTAGCATTGTCCGTCGTCTGCAACCAACACAACGTAGTGCGGGCAAAGCCCGTGTAGGGGTGAGTATAAGCTACTCAGTAGGGACCCCGAGACCCCCGAAGGTCCCCCGAAATTCACAAAGGATAATCCAAAAAGGAAAGATACAATTACGAAGTAACATCTGACACGGCTTAGATATATGCCCATACATATACCTAAGTCATCAATTCCCGATCGGCTCCAACATCCGAGCCCAAGCACAACCCAGTCCACAGAGGAAAGCAAAATGTATACCCACACAGGATAGCTCAACACAATCCACAAAGGAGAGTAAACAGTAAATCCACACAGGATAGCTCAACACAATCCTCAAAGGAGAGTAAACAGTAAATCCACGTAGGATAGTTCAACACAATCCACGAAGGAGAGTAAACAGTAAATCCACACAGGATAGTTCAACACCATCCACAAAGGAAAGGAAATGTAATCCACACAGGAAAACTCAACAGTATAACTCTCATAGGTATATGCCCATACATATACCGAAATTATCAGGCAACCCATCTCAACAAGAAGAAACACAAGGATCAATGACTCATCTCAAACCAGGATTTTTATTATCAAAACCGTAACTACTGAAGAGCCCCGTCTCTGGAGTGTACATTGGTCCTGTCACGACTCCGAGGTACTGCTCACTAACCTAAGACTGCTGAGGTACTCCTCCTATCGAGTACCGCGGGTCTGCTGCCAACTACCGGGCGCTCCGTCCGCTGAGGGTCTGCTGCCAAATACCGGGCGCTCACCCAAATAGCCTACATAGGTACTCCTCCAGTGGAGTACTGCGGGTCTGCTGCCAACTACCAGGCGCTCCGTCCGCCGTGGTTCTGCCGCCGAATACCGGGCACTCCGTCCACTGGGCTAGTCGACTCACTCCAAGTCGAGTCGGTCGAGCAGTCTTCAGGTCTCAGCCGGCTACACGGTCTCTGTACTCCGTACGCTCATCTCTAGTATCGCGGGTCTGCCGCTACAACCAAGGGCACCACCTCTATCGAGTGCCGCGGGTCTGCTGCTACAACCGAGCGCTCCACCGCCAAGGATATGCTGCCACAACCAAGCGCTCCACCGCAAAGGGTATGCTGCCACAACCAAGCGCTCCACCGCCAAGGGTATGCTGCTACAACCAAGCGCTCCACCGCCAAGGGTATGCTGCTACAACCAAGCGCTCCACCGCCAAGGGTATGCTGCTACAACCAAGCGCTCCACCGCCAAGGGTATGCTGCTACAACCAAGCGCTCCACTACCAAGGGTATGCTGCTACAACCAAGAGCTCCACCGCCAAGGGTATGCTGCTACAACCAAGCGCTCCACCGCCAAGGGTATGCTGCTACAACCAAGCGCTCCTCTGCCGAGGATCTGCTGCTACTCCGCTAGCTCGTCACTGGGAGGGTCCGCTCCACGAGCTACGGGTTGATACTCCAAGTATCACGAAATCCCACTAAGAAGTATCTCAAAGGACCGCCTCATCATAGGGGTCTCAACGAAACAGAAGGCACGTTAAACGGAGGTCATGTCTGAAAGATATCAGCCTTTCCGTTCCAGGGGCCCGGTTGGATTTCTGGTACGATCCAACCTGGACGAAATTCAACTGCGTCCAAAACTCGGGCGGAGCATGCCAAAAGTTCCGTATCGTCAAGAGGAACTCAACGCAACAGACGGCGCGTCAATCAGATGCATGGTCTGGAAGTTATTAGCCTTTTCATCCCAGGGGCCCGGTTGGTTTTGGGAGCGAACCAATCCCGGCCATATATCAACTGTACCCCGAACTCTCATAGGTTATACTCATAGGTACTGTTTCCCAATGAGATCACCAGCGCCGCCGACGGTTCGTCAAACGGAGGCTCGTAGCTCAAGTTACGGGCTTTTGACCGAAAGCGGTCCGAAAAACGGGGGGGTCCGGGTCCGGGCCGACCTGGCCCGACCCCCCTTGGTCGGCCCGAACCGGGTCCGACCCGACTCGGGTCCGACCCGGTTGGCCCGGCCCGGCCCGTCCAGGGCCGGTCCGGCTCGGCTCGGCCTAGCGTCCGACGCGGGGGGAGCCTCCGCCCCGCGTGACACCCCTGCAGCACCCGCGGGGTGTCGACCAGACAGCCGGACGCGCCGCGTGACAACCCCGCGGCACCCGCGGGGTGCCGCCCTGGACACCCGGGGGCGCCGCGTGACAACCCCGCGGCACCCGCGGGGTGCCGTCCTGAACACCCAGGCGCGCCGGACCCGCGCGGCCGCGGGTCCACGGGCGCCACCGGCGCCGCCGCGCCGGCAACCCGCACCGCCGCCAGATTCGCTCTGGTGGCTTGTTTTCCTTCCCGTCTACGCCGTTGCTCCTCCCGGGACTCGTCCATCACTGCGGAAACATCAAACATCCGGTGCGGCACGTTCCGTCATCTCCCGTCAAATCCGCACAAAACGAAGAACGGCGGAGGGTCGTCGGGCCGTGTTCGTTTGGCCCGCACCCTCCGCGTTAGAGATAATCAATGGGAGAAAATAAAATGTTCAACACATGAACCAACAATTTTAATAAAATAAAATTGTTTCTTTGATTCCGGTTCTTTAATTTTTAATGAATGTTCATGGGAATATAAGGAGGGGTATTTCCAAAATATAAAATCCCTACCTCGCTGGACGTCGCGCGTGAGCGTTCTTCGCGGAATTTGCTCGTCGCGGAAGGTGGAGATCGTCGCGTCGTCACGGAAGGGCGTCGCGTCGTCGTGGAACACGGCGTTGAGTCGGCGAACTCAACGCACCATGAAACTTCAGATTTAATTTAATTAATTAAATCTGTGTTTTGGTTAAGAACCACGAAGGAGATAAAAAGGAAGGTCCGAGACTCTTACCTCAAGCAGCCGATCGAAGATCCGTCGTGGAGGAAGAGACGTCGCAGAAGAACGTTGTCGGCGTCGCGGATCACGGTGTCGCGTCTTTGATTTCCGGGTTCGGCGTTCTTCGCGTTCTTCGCGTTCTTCGCGAAGGAGGCTGAAGGTTCAAGGATCCTCTCTCAACGAGTAATCCTCCAAAAGAAATTGGTTGGTCTTATTTTATTATTATGCCAACACACGAAAAGGGGTAAGTAACGACCCATCAATTCATTGAATTAATTCAACGAAAGAAACAACTCATTTAATTAACGAAATAAACCGCCCAATTAAATGGTCTGTTAAGAATTTAGAAAACGCGTCAGTTGACTTTCATAATGACAGGTTTTCACGGGTGCGTTACTTAGAGGAAAGAAACGATGGGGCTCGTGCGGGCCCCACCTCACAAATATCCTACCGAGGGGGTAGGATATTTTCTAGATAGCATCCTATCCGAATCAATTCAGTTTAAGCCGCTTTTAAGTGGCTTCAAGTGGCTTCCAAGTGGCTTAAGTGAAATAAAATAAAGTTGTTGAAAAATTATTTTATTTCTTAACTTTAAGACTGAAAATTAAAAACCACACCCGAGCAAACGCAACTCCGGAAGAGGCGTTTCTAACCGAATACTGGCGCTGAGATTTCATCGGTGCCCTCAGAATTCGATTCCGGGCACCGGTTTAAAAGTTAGAAAAAACCCGCTCGTCCGTTCACTGAACATTCCTGAGCCAAACTTCAGAAAATGATTCCGGGCACACCGGGCCTCGGAATCAGGTGCCGTCAGAAACTGCGTTCTTGTAAAATTATAAACAAAATTAAAAAAAAAATTCCTTGAAATTTACGGGTCTTTACACACCCATCCCGAGTTGTGTGCAACCATGATCGTACGTAATGTCTATATACAATTCATGAATAAAAACTTTAAAATATTTTATTCCTTTACAAAATTACAATCATTTTACTTTCATTTCCTGAATCACCCCGAAAAAATATATAGGTTCCTTGCCAATCTCAAAATCAAACTAGAGAAAGAGTAAATATGGAATAATTATAACATATATGTTGCGACCCGACCCCAGTTATCTCGATGTCAGTGTCATGGAACTATTACGTTGACTTAAGATACAATTATATGACATCAAAAAGGATATAAAAACATTGAACTATGTATCTTCACATAATAATTATTTCCGCTACTGGGAATCTGAAGAACCACATAATCATTTATCAAATATGATGAAATAATATTTATCTAAATTAAATTCTAGAAACAAAAAATTATTTACCAATTCTATATTTTTAAATAACTCATGATATTCTTTTTATAATTTCATAATTTCTTATAAATGAGAAAATATTAATGACACTAAAAAAAAATTAGCAGAATTTTCTTTTACTAAAAACATGCAAGATAAAAATCATTAAATCATTAATCAAAGGCTCTTGTTCGACATGTAACATGGTTAATAATGCTTGATGTTTTATATTACAGGCATCCGACATATTTTTCACTTTTCCTAGATGTTAATTGATCATTAAATCACAATCATTTATTTGTTCAGGCCATATTCTCTTCCAAATGTTCAAGTCCTTCTATTTGATTATAAACTTAAAACATTTATGGTCAGTATATAATTCAAATATTTCTACATATAATTTATTTATCTATATTGTTATAGAGATAAATATATAATAATTACTAATCATGTGTGGGATAATTTACCTCGTGATGTTTCTGTTGTCTTGAATAATAATCCAATAACTAGTCTTTCTTCTTCAGAATGATGCCACGTACCTTCAATTAAACATCATTATAAATGAAAATATCTCCATTTTAGAATTGAAGATCCAGAACTGAATCATATTCAAATATTTATTTCAGTTCCAAAAAGAAAACAACATAGTTTTATGTCTAAATAATTTTTACACATTTTTGTGTTAACATAGATAGCAGGAAATTTAACAGTGAAATGTTTTTAACAAACCATTAGTAATTTCATGATAATATAAGAAAACTATTAATTCCATTAATAGTTTTTGGAATTTTCGATTCATCAACAACTTTTGTTTTGGTGTGATCAATTATTATCTCATCATTATTTATAATGTACCGATTAAAATAAATATTTTGTAACCAAATTAATCAGTTTTTAAATTTCCCATATAACACAGTTTATTTGAGGGTTTTAGCTACAATATTTAGTGGTTTTTCATGATCCTCTTAATTTTTGAAAACACTAAAATTTAATCAATAAAAATTAAAAAAAAACTTATTCGAATATTCATGGATGATTATATTCCTTTGAACAATAAATAAATCAATAACATTTTAAATAAAATATAATAAGGACAATCTTATACTTCACATATCTAGTTTGAATTTATATTTTTGGAATGTCATAATCCATCACCTTCAGCTGATGGTACTTAGACCTCAAGAAATTCTCAATTAAACACTATGCTCCCAATATCAAATCAAATAAGGGCTCTACATGAAGTTGTAGAAACTTATTATTATCAGTAATTTTATTCAATTCCCTATAATAAATTGAATGCCTTATGGAATCATCATTATTTTCAATAATAAATACATGATAACCACATAGTGATAGTGAAAGGACAAATGAATACTTTTTCATGTAACTCATATAACTAATTTTTCAATTTAAGAAGTTCTAATTGATTTATTCCATATGTGGTCCTTGAAAATGGCATGTCATTAAGAGAAAGGTCAATCGTATATTCAAATTATCGATCATGTATAACACTACAAAATTCATTTGAAAAAATATTCATGTATTCATTTACCACTAGCACATCATTATTCTTAATTGTTCCCAAGTTTTAAAAAATTTGTATAAGAATACTGTCATTTCAATCTTTTAATAGTTTCTAATCTCCCAATTATGTTATCTATGTTATGGGATCATTATTATATAATAAATAAAATCATTCAGAAAAACATCGTTAGCTCTACAATCATTCATATCATGATAAATAGAAGGTGAATCAATATATAAAATAACTTTGAACATTAGTATGGGAGGAAAATATGGTTTTTAGGTAATGTATTTCCACTAAAAACCAATATAAGATTCATATAAGTTGTATTTCCTTAATATTTTCTCACATATTTTTACCACATGTTCTAGATTCATTTTGTGAGGTGAAATTTCAAATATATGGGAAAATTATTTTGAAATATTGGATTGTATAGACCCCATAACAAACAAGTCATTTCAGAAATTGGAGTAAAAAAGTGCATGAGACTGCATTATTTGATGGGCCCAGATCTCATGAATTATCCTAAAAGGATTTCAATACACCATTCTTCATACAGTCTGGCTGGTTTCTATCATTCAGATCTTTCTTTCAGAAATTTTTTTCATAATTCCCCATTTCACCACATTTAATACTGTTTAAAATATTTATATCAAAATTAATCATAATATCATTTTCATTACAATATTAGTCTTTATGTATAAACATACCAAAAAAAACACTTACATGAATTTTTAATGAATTCCCTTGGGTTTTTTGAATAATTTTCACAAAATGGAAATTGGATTTCCTAACCTTTATATTTCTTTCATTTATTCTTACATAATTACCACCATCTAGATCTATTACTACTTTTGTTTCCATTGTACATGTTATCATAAAAAATTTCCATTTATATCCGGTCAGCACATGAAATATGTTTCTCATATATTTTGAATTCATTGGAAGCCAATGTCATTCAGTATTTTTTCTTAAATCATGATTAAATAGGATTTATTTTACTGTTATATTTTCAAATTTTATTTAGATAATACCCTACCAAATGAGTGATGTTCTTTTTATACACAATCATTTAACCTTCCTCCTTTTCTTTAATTCAATTAATTTCTTTCCAATACTAAGTTAAATCTAAATTGGAAATTTTTTTTCTAGATAATATTCATAAATTCTTCCCATTCAAGGAATCAATATTCTTGTTGTGCCTAGTATCAATGACTATTGACCACCACTAGTTAGATTAACATTCAAAATAAAGAATTGTATGACAACACATATGATTATATCAACACTTCATGATATATAAAAACTTTTCAATTGATTTAATCCACACTTTAGCCACCACTGTTTCATAAGATCCAATGAATGAATGAGGGTGTTTCCTTATAATATATTCAACTGTGATTATGTTTTATTGTGGTAGCTCTAGTTTTTCTTATGAATGGATTCCACCACCATTTATAGCCTGAATAAAAAAATACATTACTATCACACACATCGTTGTTCCATTTCCAACAATTATTGGTTTAGGAATTGAAAAGATTTTATCCCATCAGTATCTTTTTAATTTTTAATTCATTTATATTCTGTGGATAACCATTGTTAACAAACATATATTAGTTGATGCAGTATAGTAATCATTAAATACTATATCAAATCACCATAACCAAATTATTATATAAATTATTGTATTATATTTACTTCATCCTATCCTAAATATGTCCCAACAATTCTCTAATACCAAATATAATCACATGGCCTTAAATATTAAATAATCTAGTAAATTCCTCTAGAATTTACATTCTTACATTCCCAAAGAACATCTGGGTTAGTGTTTTATAGAATAAGGTCATAAATATTATAGATCAACTAATTATCATATGAAGTGGATAATAATAAAACATTATCCATTTCATTCATAACAAAAATGTTTTTAATAAACATGAGTTCTTTTCATGAATTTTTTTCTCTATATTGATCATGGATTATTCATTTATCTTACCAATCTAAAGACCTCGTGAATTTTTTTTAAAACACTATATAAGAAAAAAAATATCAATAAGGGGAATAAAAAAGGAAGGAATTATTTGTACAAGAGTACTTATAAACATGTGATATCATTTACAGTAATACATACTTTTCAGCAATATATTATCATATAATTACTTTGTGAATGAAATTGATTTCCATAAAAATAGGAAAAATAAATATTTCATTTAGGTAACATGGGGAAATAATAATTTTATATTATTACCCTCATGTCTACCATAGTATTTTGACCCATACGATTACCTTACAATGTATCCCTCACATCAACCTTATGATATAACCCTTTTGAATATGTTATGGAGTGAACATCACAGTTACACATGGAATAACCATAATGTTAAACATCCAACATAAACATATCCCTGAATCGGATGATGATATATATTAGTCCCTTCACCATAAAAAATCTGAACAACCACAACATAATCATAAAACATGAGCACATTCATCATAGAAACATTTCTTAGGGAAAACAACTATTTTAAAAGTATACTGAACTAATAAATGGGGAAAACATTTCATTGAAAATAAACATGTATTATTATAAAGTAAAAATATAGAAAACATTAGGTAATCATGAAATCATGAAAATAGTCTCATGTCATATATGTTAAAAGGCATTCCATTGAAATTTCATATTAAATAAATTATGTGGATTTGTAAAGAAAAATATCATACCTGAGGTTCTTCATACCTAAAAATGTTCAAGATTCCTATTTATTATTTTAATGAATGATATTAATATATTAATGAACAATATTAATTTATATAAAACCTTATATGAACTATTTATAACAGATTTCCAGACATTAATTATAAATAGTATTTTTTTAAATTTTTGGGGGTATTTATTACATGGTTTACATGGTTGTTTTAATATGGATTTTCATGTAAAATGGATAAAAAACACCAAAAGAGAAATGAAATAGTTCGAATATGTTTAAAAAATTTCAAATAAAACCATATATAATTTTTCATTTATATATGGATGTAGATACCCAAAGCTTGACGTACGTGGACGTTACATTACTTTTGTGGAATACTTAGTACTTAACAAAAACAGACACAGAAGGACCGTAATAGTTTGGTGTCTTTGAAAACTCGGAATATAATCATATAATCATGGTGAAAGATCATCAACATCTCCCATAAAGATCTTCCCCTTTTTTTCTTACCTAAAACCTTTCTTTATATCTTGGGGAAAATAAAACATAAAAGGGGTGATCTCAAATGCCCAGTAAGGGTAAACATAGAGAACAAAAAACAATCCATAAACATTTGAATGAAAAAACTTGAACATAAAATCTAAACATCAAAATTTTGAGCAAAGAAATTAATCTTGGAAGTACGTAACGCATATATCATAAAAGAACATCAATCATGATAAAATAGAATGGGAATAAAACATGTAATTTTCAAAACCATTAAGCACATGTTATGATTTCCATAGTAGCCAAGGCATTGCTGCAAAGACCATCTTAGTGGACAAAGTCCCTTTCTAAATCGAGTTCACTCCTCATTTATGTCCTGTAACACTGAACCAGATTAACATACCGTTCTAGCCATATCTATCTCATTAGATATAAATCATTACCCAATGCATTGGAGGGATATATAGGTCCCACCCATCTCATAATTAAATCATTCTTACTTGTGGCACAAAATAAACATACATCATTCATTATAACCCAATAAATAATATGGGTTTCATAAACATCATCCCATCATCACATAATCCATAATAAAGAAATGGATATAACTTCATAATAAGAAAATTGAAATCATGTAAATCATAGAGTCATTAAACCTGAAACATACACATATGAAATAATGTCATCTTATATGGAAAATGGTTTCGATAAAACATTTGAAATGAATTCTTGAGGAAAATATCCTATCTTCTTCAAAATAATTTTCTTTTCAAAAAATGCCATGAAAATTTAAAATAATATTATTTTTTTGAAAATCGACATAAAATCTGGTAGAGTAAGCTTCATGAAAATGAGGCGTTATGAAACCGTAAAAATCCGTTCATGTCGTATAAGTTAAAAATAGCATTCTTCTCGTACTTTTGTCTAAAAAGTCAAAAAGTAACTCGTATGGTAAACAACAAAAATATTCCTTACATACCATGTAGTAAAAGTCACAAATGGGTAAAAAGTACTTTAAATTTGCATGAAAACATTTTTAGAAAACATGGGCTTGGATGATAAAGATAACCCCAGTAAATACTTACAAATAAACAATCTCGGATAAAAATGAGATTGATAAATTATCACTTACCTTAGGTCCGATATGCTTCTTACGTTTCCAAGCCTCATGTATAATGATTTAAATAATGTTATTGACTTATTCCCGAATCATACATATTTTTATGATATCATATATGGTCATATTCTTAACTTCTTATTAGTAATATTTCATTGTTACTTGTTATTCGGGGGTTTATTGCTTTTTGTTCTTATGCGTGTTTTGTTGAATAAATTATTATTATTCTTTTTAGGTTATAGATACCACATTTATATAATTTTATTAGTGTAATAAATATCATATTTATTCACTCAATTAATTTATGTAATCATTATGCAATGAAAATCATGTAGAACGAGTCACATCACATCGTGGAGACGGTATTCCGTACGTACACACGAGCGATGATATCGTTCCCATGATCGTGGAATTGTATTGAAGTGTATGTATACTATTTGAGAATCAATATCACTTTAAAATAATCATATATAGTTATTATTTACACCATTATACCCATCCAATTAAGGTGGTGGTGGAAAAGAGATTACACCACGGCGTGGAGACGGTATTCTGTACGTACGCATGCGCGGTGATTTCTTTTTCCGTAGGATGGATAGATGGTGAAATAGGGTTGATTCATACATATAATAATATATCAGTATATTAGTGACACTCATTTTATTACATCATAATGAAACAACTAAAGAATAAGAATTGGAAGAAGAAATAATGTTAAAAGAATCGGTAACGGACATTACCTCTTCTTTGAAGCGCCTCTTTGGGACCTCCTTTTAGGGAACTAAAATTGGTCTTTGAAGAAGACCAGGACCTCTATAATGTTTCTAGGGAATTTTATAGGAAACATTGGCATGTTTTTGCCGATCTTGAATGCTCAAAGTGGTGTGAGGAAGAGAGGGAGGAGGTGCCCTTTTATAAGGGAGGAGAGGAGCACCTTAGGAAAAACAAAAAATATTATTTTATTATAAAGTCATATTAGGTTTTTAATATCCCCAAATTGATTTATATCAAAGCTAAGGTGGGGATGGATCTAAATCCTCTCATCCAATAGAATTTAGACAAGTTTAGGTATCTATTTTAAACTTATCATTTAGATTTAACTTTATGTTAAATAATTATACTTTTACCGTGTCTTCCTGTTTTCTTACACTATAAGGTTAATAAACTTACTATAACAAGCCAAACGAACCCAAAGATGTTTATTATTAATATATATAATCATATCTAAGTCATTTGGCCGAACCTTATATTTTTAGGAATAAATTAAAAATTAATAATATAATATTTTTTTTAAAAACTATTTTATGTCAATTTTGACACTATTTGGTAATTGATTTTTGTGAAACTCATAAAAGAATTATTAGTTTAAAAAAAATTAACTAAATCAATAATAACAGGTTATATTAACCTAGAAAATTAATTTAATTCCTATAAATTCTCTAATTATATTTTTTTGGGTATTTATAACATCAATTATGTCAATATTTCATTAATAAGATAATTACTACATCATCATTGTGTCATAAATAAATTAACTTATTTAATGTCTAAAAATTATAGATATAATACCATTATGTAGGAAATAATTTTATATATCTAATGAATATTTATAGTCGAATTTATCTTATGTATAACCCTATATTAAAAATTATTTAGTTATTAAACATTGATTTTAACTATTTTAACCCTTCTTTAAATAAATTAATAATAAATGCCCTAATCTAATCCATGTGGGCCTAAATGGTCATATTTTATTCCTAAGGTTGTTTTTGGTAGAATTAAACTTATACAATATAATTAGGACATGTTTTAGGGTAATAATAATATCTTTTTTTACCCTTAATTACCCAATTTACTTTTGACCATGATAAAAAAAAGTAAAGAGTTATTATTCACCAAAAAATATTTTCATCTCATTGAACCACATTTTAGTCCTTGATATTTACCATGTCTCTCTTATTTTCAAAATTCCACTCACAGAAGCAGTAAAATTATGTTTTATGTGAATTTCCAAATTCTCCTAGGAGGTTGGTAAAAGATGGTGAAAAGATCAATAAAATTATTATATATCTAAAATTATTATAAAATGCCTCCAATGAATTTCATTGAACTTATATAGGTATTATTTATCAATTTTGACCTAAAATAAATTTAAATAATATAAATAATTATTTAAATAAAAAGTCGGTTTTTAAATAGTAACCTAGTGTTTTCAGTATTCATCAAAAATTGAATGTTTTCAGAAAAATACACAAAATTCACCCTAGGCTAATTTCGATATTCTGTATCAAAAAATGCAGTCCATTTTGAACGATAAAATTTATAAAATTTCAAAAAGTGGGTATTACTATTCATAACGGCTAGTTTATATAACATATCATTGTTTACCGAAACTTGATATCGCGTACAACACACACTTTCATGGAAGGTCGTGATTACGTGTAGTGCAAGCCAAGTCAGGGATTCCTGTCGTGAAAGTTCCTTTTGGTGTAGCGTACAACATAATCCATTAATGAAATTTAAAATAATATTTTTCATAAAATCTCAAGGTGTTACATTCTACCCCCCTTAAAATGAATTTTTCCCTCGAAATTCGTCGGGGTTAGAAATGGTTTACTACTCGAAAGTTTCATTAATAGAAACCCACATCGTAAAAAGGAATACCAAAACTTGACTTTAAAAACTAAAGTATGAAATGTAACGGTTATCCAAATTAACTAATCACTGGGTTTCCACATAGGAGAACATAGGTGAAAATATGGATATGCAAGAGAAATCTGACTGTCATGTTCGGATGGAGAGTGATATAGAACATGGCTATGAAAATTCCAAAAATCACAAAGCCATAAATTTTTTATGATCTAGGGTACCATCCGATTCATTGTATATAAGGGTACGAGGACAACATTTTTGGTTTACAAGATCATTTCCCTAAATTTGAAGAATTTGAATTAGAATAAATACTTACTTTATTTTGGTATAATCTCACTATTGTTCGTGCCTTGAAAAATTTCCACTTCATATCTTTAAGAAATTAAGTTGAAATTGTCTTTCATGAAGTTTTAGCAGATCATGTGATAGAATGATAGGTCATTCCATCTGTCTCAAACATAAGTTAGCAAAAGTTATATACATAATTCCATTTATGGTGAGATTAATCATATATGGTTCCAAAAAGGAATTATACTTCATCTATCATCCTGTATAAAAAAATAAAACTAGTTTCTACTAACCAGGGACTTCTTGTAGGCCAGTGGTAGGAAATAAAGGCATGTCACACTTCGGTTGTGGGTTCGATTCACACAGGCTTTTCTAAAGTGACGGGTTGTCGCTCGTTCTGCAGGTTGTCCTTTTTTTTCTAAAAATACAATACTAACTTATGTCCAATATAATCCATTCCAATAATTAGGCTTATCCATATTATTGCATTCCATTCTAAAATTATAGTGAAAACGATTACCAGATATTTCATATAACAAGCATGTTAATACAATCGTTGATCCCCATATATCATAAGATATGTCTTGTTGGTCACAATCCAAACATTCGAAGGCCTTAATCATATATTCTCTTGAGAAATGAATACCCATTGAATCTTAGTGAAAACATGAGTGCTGTCAAAAGTAAACTCTTTCCATATACCAAAACCCCAATATTATATATACTCAAACCATGATATAACTATTTCCTTATATCAGTCATTAGCTCATGAATACTGTCAAACATTTCATTTTCTCCGCATCCCTTCATTGTGAGCATATCATCTTCTTTCCAAAAATATCACAATCACATTCCATGGTTACTGGTACCATAAAATTATTGAAAACCAAAATGTACCAATACATAAATATTACAATATTCCACGATACTATATACAACATTATTTTTGAATCCCATTACATAAAAACATAATCTTTCCACCACATCTTTGTCATATTCAACATCTCCAATATTGATCGCATGTGACTTCCCTTTATCCTTTGCCTTAAGTGGTTTCTCATGCCGATCATCATTAACCCTTGGAGTAGGTCATTGATTAGCATAATGCCCCATTTCATTGCACTTGATGCATTGAAGTGTTGGTAGTGAGTTCTCTACAGTCTTTTCTTTATTCACATCATTAGCAACCCTTTTTCCATTACTTAGACACTCACCTGCTCGATGACCTTCTTTTCTACACATAAAATATTTTCTAGTCCCTTTAAGACAATCTCCACCATGCTTCTTTCCACACTTTGAGCATAAGGAAACATTCATCTTCTTTTCACCATTATTCTGAGATTTCTCCTTGAACTCCATCTTTCGTTTCTTTTCAAAACCATGAGATGGATATGTAACACCAACTTCCATTTGTACCTCGATAGCACAACGCACAATTTCTTCATAGCTACTGAAGTCTCTTATAGCTAATGCCCTCCAAAGATTTTGTTTTATGCCACTGAAGAATCGATCAACTTTACTTTAAGGTTGGATGATAAAGCCAGATGCATACCTTGCAAGCCTTGTAAAATTCTCTTTGTATATACCAACAGATTCATCATCCTTTTGCTTTAGTTCAAGAAATTCCTTCTCTGTATTTTTTCAAAAAATACGAGGGAATTACTTATTGATACATAAGTTCTTGAACTCATCCCACTCCATGGACTCAATTTCATATCTTGGGCTCGTATTATTGATAAGATTCCACCATTGATCAGCTTCACCTTCCAAATGATATACTGCTAAGATGACTTTATCATGTTCAGAAAATTGAAGAACTGAAAAAATCTTTTCAGTGGTATTGATCCATTGTTCAGAAACAAGTGGATCAGAAGACCCACTGAAATAAGTTTGGCGTTGCCTCATGAAGGACTCAATAAAATATTGTTCCCTTATCTACTCATTTGGAAGTCCAGAATGATTCATAGCTTGTGTAAGTATAGAAATAAGATATTGAACTACATCTCCCATAACATTTGTTTGTTCGGGAGGACAATCATTGCATTGTCCATTACATTGATCAACATGGTTCCTTCGGGTTCCAGCCATCGTCTAAAACCCAAAACGAATAGTGTGAGAGGCAAAAATCATGCTAGGGAAAACAACATAATAAAGGGGGAGTACCTTCAATATCTATCATCTTAGGTTTAATTCTAAGATCATTACCATAATTCTAGGACAATATCCTATACGTATACTTATCCTTAGGGACATCCCTAGACATACCTTAGAAATATCTCTAGGGATCTCACTAACGTTTTTTCTTCCTAGTTTCCAATGGTTGACTAAACCTTTCTCTGATACCAACTGTAGAGACCCAAAGCTTGACGTACATGGAAATTACATTACTTTTCCGGAATACTTAGTACATAAAAAAACATACACACAAGGACCGTAATAGTTTAGTGTCTTTAGAAACTCGGAATATAATCTTCTAATCGTGGATAAAGATTTTCAACATCTCCAATAAACATCTTCCCCTTTTTTTTCTTACCAAAAACCATTATTTATATCCTGGGGAAAAGAAAACATAAAATGGGTGAGCTCAAATGCCTATTAAGGGTAAACATAGAGAACATAAAACAATCCATAAACATTTGAATGCAAAAACTTGAACATAAAATCTAAACATCAAAATCTTGAGCAAAGACATGAATCTTGGAAGTACGTAAGGAATATATCATAAGGGAACATCAATCATGATAAAATATAATGGGAATAAAAAATGTAATTTTGGAAACCATTAAGCACATGTTATGATTTCCATAGTAGCCAAGGCATTGCTGTCAAGACCATCTTAGTGGACAAAGTCCCTTTCTGAATCGAGTTCACTCCTCGTTTCTGTCATGTAACACTGAACTCGATTAACTTACCATTCCAGCCATATCTATCTCATGAGATATAAATCTTTACCCAATTAATTTGAGGGAGATATAGGTCCTACCCATCTCATAATGAAATCATTCTTACTTGTGCCACAAAATAAACATACATCATTCATAATAACCCAATAAATAAAATTGGTTTCATAAACATCATCCCATCATCACAAAATCCATATAAAAGAAATGGATATCATTTCATAATAAGAAAAGAGAAACCATGTAAATCATAGATACATTAAACATGAAACATACACATATGAAATAATGCCATATTAGATGGAAAATTGTTTTGATAAAACATTTGAAATGAATTCTTGAGGAAAATATCATTTCTTCTTCAAAATCATTTTCTTTTCACAAAATTCCATGAACTATTAAGAGAAAAGTATTTTTTGAAAATATTCATAAACTCTTGTAGAGTCATCTTCATGAAAATGAGGCGTTATGAAATCGTAAAAATTCGTTCACGCCGTATAAGTTAAAAATAACATTCTTCTCGTACTTTTTTCAGAAAAGTCAAAAAGTACCTTGTATGGTAAAAAAAAGATTCCTTACAAACCATGTAGTAAAATTAAAAAATGGGTAAAAAGGACTTTAAACATAAATGAAAACATTTTTAGAAAACATGGGTTTGGATGATAAAGATAACCCTAGTAAATAATTACGAATAAACAATCTCGGATATAAATGATATTGATAAATTATCCCTTACCTTAGGTCTGATATACTTCGTACGTTTCCGAACCTCCTGTATAATAATTTAAATAATGTTATTCACTTATTCCAGAATCATACTTATTTTTATGATATCATATATGGTCATATTCTTAGCTTCTTATTAGTAATATTTCATTGTTACTTGTTATTCGGGTGTTTATTGCTTTTTGTTCGTATGCGTGTTTTGTCGAATAAATTTTTATTCTTTTTTTTAGGTTATAGATACCTCATTTATAGAATTTTATTAGTGTAATACATATCATATTTATTCACTCAATTCATTTATGTAATCATTATTCAATGAAAATCATGTAGAACGAGTCACATCACATCGTGGAGATGATATTTCGTACGTACGTACGAGCGATGATATCGTTCCCATGATCGTGGAGTTGTATTGGAGTGTATGTATACTATTTAAGATCAATATAACTTTAGGATAATAATATATAGTTTTTATTTACACCATTATACCCATCCAAGTAAGGTGGTGGTTGAAAATAGATTACACCACGGTGTGGAGACGGTATTCCGTACGTACACACGCGCGGTGATTTCGTTTTCCGTAGGATGGATAGATGGTGAAATAGGGTTGTTTCATACATATAATAACATATATTTATATGAGTGATACTTATGTTATTACTTCATAATGAAACAACTAAAAAAGAATAAGTGGAAGAAGAAATAAAGTTGAAAGAATCGGTAATAGACATTACCTCTTATTTGAAGCGCCTCTTGGAGACCTCCTTTTAGGGCACTAAAATTGGTCTTTGAAGAAGACCAAACCCTCTAGGATGTTTCTGGGGATGTGTAGAGGAGAAATTGGCAGGGTTTTTCTGAGCATGTAGGCTCAAAGTGGTGCGAGGAAGAGAGGGAGGAGGTGGCATTTATAAGGGAGGAGAGGGGCACCTTAGAAAAAACTAAAAATATTATTTTATTATAAAGTTATATTCGGTTTTTAATTGCACCAATTTGATATATTTAGAAGCTAAAGTGGTTATGGGTATAAATCCTCTCATCCAATAGAATTTAGACAGGTTTAGGTATCTATTTTAACCTTATCATTTAGATTTAACTTTAAGTTAAATAATTTTACTTTTACCGTGTCTTCTTGTTTTCTTACACTATAAGGTTAATAAACATACTATAACAAGACAAACGAACCCCAAGATGTTTATTATTAATATATATAACCTTTTATAAGTCATTTTCCGAACCTTATATTTTTAGGAATAAAATAAAAATTAATAATAATATATTGTTTTAAAAAACTATTTTATGTCAATTTTGACACTATTTGTTAATTGATTTTTGTGAAAATCATAACAGAATTATTAGTTCGAAAAAAGTTAACTAAATAAATAATAACATGTCATATTAACCTATAATATTTATGTAATTCATAAAAAGTCTCAAATTAGATTTATTTGTATATTTATAAAATCAATTATGTCAATATTTCATTAATAATATAATTAATGCATCATCATTGTGTCATATATAAATTAACTTATTTAATGTCTAAAAATTATAAATAAAATATCATTATGTATGAAATCATTTTATATTTCTAATAAATATTTATAGTCTAATTTATCTTATGTATAACCCTACATTAAAAATGATTTAGTAATTAAACATTGATTTTAACTATTTTAACCCTTCTTTAAATAAATTCATAATAAATGTACTAATATAATCCAAGGGGGCCTAAATGGTAATATTTTATTCCTAAGGTTGTTTTTGGTCGAATTAAACTTTTCCAATAGAAATAGGACATGTGTTATGTTAATAATTATATCATTTTTACCCCTAATTACCAAATTTACTTTTAACCGTGGTGAAAAAAAGTAAAAAGTTATTATTCACCAAAAATTAATTTCATCTCATTGAACCACATTTTAGTATTTGATATTTACCGTGTCTCTCGAAGTTTCGAAATTCCACTCACATAAGCGGTAAAATTAAGTTTTATGTGAATTTCCAAATTCTCCTAAGAGGTGGGTAAAAGACGGTGAAAAGTTAAATATCTTTTTTATATATCTAAAATTATTATAAAATTCTTCCAATTAATTTCATTGAACTTATATAGGTATTATGTATTAATTTTGACCTAAAATAAATTTAAATAAAATAAATAATTATTTAAATAAAAAGTCGGTTTTTAAATAGTAACCTAGTGTTTTAACTATTCAACAAAAATTGAAAGTTTTCAGAAAAATACCAAAAATTCACCCTAGGATAATCTCGATATTATGAATCCAAAAATGATGTCCATTTTTAAAGATAAAATTTATAAAATTTCAATAAGTGGGTATTACTATTCATAACGGCTAATTTATATAACATATCGTTGTTTAGCGAAACTTGGTATCGCACACAACACACACTTTCGTGGAAGGTCGTGATTGCGTTTAGTGCAAGCCAAGTCAGGGATGCGTGTCGTGCAAGCTCTATTTGGTGTAGCATACAACACAAGACATTAATGAAATTAAAAATAATATTTTTCATAAAATATCGGGGTGTTACAGTGGATGATTTGTTAGATAAAAACATTAATCTAAATGATTTTATTTAATTTGATGGGTTCTATGACAATCATAATCATATAAAACTTCAAAAAATATAGTGTTTATACATTATTTCTAGAATATTATAAAATTTATAATATGTATAGATAATTTGATTTAACCATAACAATGGTTTCATGATCATCCTTGAAGGTGGTAAAGGAAAATAAAAATTCATCGTCCATGACGATGTTAAATTGACTCGTCACGAACAATGTTCTCACTTTTATAATCAAATAATAAGTGGAAGAGTATTGATGTTGGATACTCCCTTAATGCAATAACTTTCTTGTATATCTATGACAATTGGGTAATGATTTCACTTTCCACAGCGTATGTGAGGAGAGGATAATAAAATAAAAACAAATTGAAAATAAAGTAAAATAAAAATAATGAGGATTTTACCACTTAAACTCTACCCTTAAGAGTAATCTTATAGAAATTATACGGGGTATTTTATTAATCTTAAAGTCTTCTAGACATGGGAATTATTTTTTGGAAGATATTACATAGAATTTGGAAGCGTATCATGGATTTTTAGGTGTGAGGAGAAGTGGATACGAGGGGTGACATTTATAATGGAGGGATGAGTATTATTATTATTATTATTATTTATTATTTTATTATTTTCTATCTAGAAAATTAATATTATAAGAATTATTAGTTAACATATTTAAATAATGAATTGAATTTCTATATTATAGTGATTACAACCGAAATGAATTAATAAATAGTTTATTGAACTTATAATTTATAAAACCATAAATAACCTTATTTTACTATTTCCAAAAATTGAATTATTTTAGAAAAAAATAACTCTAAAATTTCATCAATGTATAAAATTCCAAATTGAATTCCATTTTATGAAAATAATTTTAAAAATATGATAAATATAATTTTTAATTAAAATTATTTTTTTATAGAAAAATAACAATTTCAAAATTATAATTGATTAATTGACACTTTGAAAAAATAATTAGTCATAAAAAAATATCTTATAAGAAAAAAATATTAAATAATGTTTATATTATATGATGATAAATTATGTTTAAAATATTTATATAAATAATAAAATTTTAAATAAATATTTATGATTCCAAAAAATACAAACACTTAATTCACCAATTTCAATGTATTTATTCATGTATTTCATGATAAAAATAAATCATATTTTCACTTATAAGATACGTGAATTATATATATACTCATATAGGTGAGTTTATTATTCTATTAGTATATATTTAGTAATTTATATTAATAACACTTAACTCAATATACATCTCTAATGATTTTGACTATTAAATTATACAATGGGAAAATTTATTTTAGAGGTACTTGGGATGTTACAGTTATAGAATATTGGATGAATGTTGAAGATTGAGTAAAGGTGAAATGTCATGGTTGTGAATTATACCTTCACCTCGGATATCCTCATTGTGATACACCTTACTCCTCCTATGATTGACCTATGTTGATGTTGATACATCTATGAGATGAGGAATGTTATTTTATTGAAAATTTAGAAGGTATGGGTATAATTACATGTTTCAAAATCATTGAGAAAGAGAGGAAAGGTGGAACCATTTATTAATTGAAGGGATGGAAACCCTTAGAAATACAGAATTTGTAAAATTAATATAACGTAATTTTCTAAATCAAGTTGAAAAGTTTTTACATAGATCACATCAAGGATGAGAATGGGTAGAAATTATGTTATCCTATACTATTTTTATATTTTTTGGTTCAATTTTGATGCTTATCTCTTAGTATTAACCAACTGTGAACCCATTTTTTACAATTACCATGATATCAAAAAAATTTACACTATATGACTAAAGAAAGTTACTATTAAAGGAATATTGTTCCATAATTGGAAAATGGTTTTTATTATCAATGATACCTAGTTCCATTTTGGAGGATAATATTATTATGACTTATAAATCATTAAATAAATATTATTAAAATTAATATACCACTAAATTCCTTTTTATGACTATATTAATAATTTCACATTAATGAAATCATGATAGTGTAGAAATTTATATATAAACTAATAACACATAAATAATACGTTATATTTATAGGGAACCTTAGCGAAAAAAATAACTCATCCTATTATTATTACTTTTAATGTTTATAATATCATTTACTTGATTGTTTTTACTTGAAAAATGCACTATATCGGAAATGCGTAATCATTTTCATCAAACATTACATCAGAAAAATTTTAAAAAAATACATGGATAATTAATTATTCATATTTAAAATTATTATCGATAGTTGAATATAACATATTATTTTTCCGATGAAGAATTATTTGAGATATTGAAACAAAAAGAATAACATTTTATTTTTATTCACTAAAAAAATCATAATAAGGTCATTACCGATGGTAACAGGGGATAAATTTAAAATGTTTATAACTTTTTATAGTTATGTTCTCAAAAAATATCAAATAAAATAAAATAATATATGTGGGATAATGTTCAGCCTTATCTTAATGTTTTAACCATATGTTTCATGTTTTTCCCTACCGAGATGAGAAATATTTACTATTGTTACTATTCATTGTAAAAAAATAAATGGGACCAATTTAAAAAATTTAAGCCACATGATTCCAAATATGGAATCCATTTTTTATGATGCGATTTATATAATTAAAAGGAATCCATTATAATTTAATTGCATAAAACACAATGAATAGTTTTTATAGAAAATGAAATTTTAATCCAACAAATGAAAATATACCTAAATTTTGTATAATGTGTGATCTAATGTAATTTATTATATTATTTCTATTTAGTGGAGACATATTTTAATTTTTGATCAAATTAAAAACATATTGATGCATTTAAATTATATTATTTATTTAAATCGAATGATTGAATCCAAAAAATATGTATCATTAACGATTCAAATAAAATTTATTCATTTAATAAAATTTATTTAAACCACCCTACTATATTGTTAAATTTAGTATATATAATGTTATATTCATTTTATCGTGTTAAAAATTGAAATTTAGGAATTAAACATTTTAATAAAATCATACAAAGCATTAAACTCAATTTTGATATTTTAAATAAATTTTATTTTGGATTTGAAAATTTCTTAAAATCCATATAGTGAATATAACACTACAATATATAATTATTTAATATTTATACATAATTAAATAAATATATATTCATAATTTCTGGGGTTTTTTAATTCATCCAACCTTTTAGAATTTTTATCCTTGCAATTTTATTAATATTATAAATAAGTGTCGATATTTATGATTCGTTACATTTTTGGATTACCATTTTGTGTCTTTGATAATAACTTTTTTCCAAAATACAATATTAATTTTTTTTGTAACGAAATATGATATTATACCATATAATCTTACATTTTAGCTGATCGATACTCACCCTAAGAGATTTTTTAATCCACTGAGCTTGTGAGAAGTTCATGGGAATCCATAAAATACCCTATTGGGTATAATTTACTAAAGGATAAATGAATGTATAATCATAGTCTAGAAGTGGAGACATCATAAAAAATTAATTTTTACCACCATAATATGGTATACTATAATATTCTAAAAATTAAAAGCCTAATGAAATAACAACAACCTTTATCATTGTGGTCCCCAACCACCCACAGTGTCCGAAGTCACCAAATCATGGAAAACAAAGCACACAATCCAAATGGAATATTATGATAACATTAGAGATTGACATATTAACATCATATATTAAAACAAAAAATAATTTAATTAGGATGATAGATTAAAAATCCAAGTAGGATTCTACAAAATATTTAATGTAATTTTTCTTCCATGAAAGTCAGATATTCTAGTTCAAAAACATGAATTGGGAAATGGAGTTTTCCTACTACAAAAAAGATGGTAACACTTGCTCATTTTTAAAAAGGGAAAAAATACATAAAATATAATCAGGAGGAAAAAATATTCTAAAATAATACTTATTCTATATTTATTCCATTTGAATCCTAAGTAGAAAACCATGTGAATAAATATTTTTAGTAAAATAAACCATATATAATAAATTGAAACCCACTTCTTAAAATACATAAATGTATTTTCACGTTCCATTTCTGAAAATAAAATTGGATATTATTAGTATGTACCCTATATTTATTGTGACTAATCGTACTATGTAATATACATTTATAATGGTGGAACCTCACAGTGATAAACCCGATATAATAAATGATTCAAGTGTGGAAACTTTTGTTCCATGCAATGATTGTTCAATCAGATACATATATCAAGTATCAATGGAAATTTTTTCTATCATTCATCATGGGAATGAAATGGATACAATATATATTATTACATTGTCTATCTAATAAATTATACATGACTTATTTCCAATGTTACATCAATTCCACATGGGACTTAAAAAATCCATGACCATAAACACCTTTTTCATGTATAATGATTAATATTCAAACACAATAATCTATTCTACAGATCCAAAAGTATATTTATGAGTCCACTAGTAATGAATAAAAAAGGGTGATCCTATTGAACTACCAATATTTTCAATGACTAATGAATGTAGTGAGTGAGATATCAAGAGACATATTTCACAATTAAGATCCTCAAAACAATGAACATGTACTATCAATATTCCAATTCATACGATGTTTAAACTTCACCCCACCCCAATCTCTGACAAAACGTACACCATGATATCAACACCAATTGTCTATTTCTTCAACTGATGAGCTCAAAGGAATAATATACAAACAAATTATCCAACTTTCCCTTTGACCATTTAATATATATTAGATGTTCCATAAAAATCATTTAGAGTAATTCTAATTGATAAACGAATAATTTATCAATTAATAAAAACATCACTTTAATTAATTAATTAAATTGTTTTATAAATTATATCTCTAATTAATAAAAATACAAGGATCCAAATTAGTATATTAGTTATTCCATTCATGTTTTGAAATATTTTTCAAATCATCATTTTCCAAAAAATTCATCATATATTAGTCGTAAAATCATTCTATAATACATTTCTGGGAATATTATTATTTTCAACCCACTTGGTATAATTCTAATGATTCACCATATTTTCATCAAAACCATGGTTTATATGTCATAGATTATCTCCAAATATAAAAATAATCTTTTCATATAAGATAAAAAGGGTTAATTAATGATTTCAAATAATCAAATCATACATATACACTTTTATATGGAACAAACATGAATTCAATATAAAATGAATCATAGGTAGAGGAAATAATAATGAAACAGCAACATGAAATATATGGAATAAATATGTAAAATAATTTATAAGAGTCACATCTGATTGTAATCATTGAATAAAGGATAGGGGATCATGAATGTGGTAAGAAGAGATCTTATTTTCATAATTACACATCTATTATCGTTGGTTTATAAAAAAATTCTTTCATAGCCACTACGATGAATCAATTAAGAGTCTAAGGGAGTTTCATGTCTAGAAAGTGGAGAAAGACAATAATATGATTTCTTCATAGAATGAAACTTTTAGCTTCCAATACATGTTTTTGGAATTGATAATATAATTTCAGAGGTATCGTGATATCAATTGGTCCAATTATCATTGGGGGAGAAGAGGAATAAAATAAAAAGGGGGTTTTAGTGTTGGTTTATCACCATATCATGATATTTTCAGACATTGAATTACACAAATGAATGTCTGTTAATTATAGAAAAAAGAATGTAACCCCAAGAAAGCCCACAATCCATCCCATGGATACCATAATTATATCTAGTTACTTCAACTAAATTAATTCAGCTACATATCACCCACTGGCTAGATAGTGGCCCTCATCAGAAAGATAATAGACCAAAAACATATTTACAATATGTAGATTATAGAACACTATTTCTTTAATCATTAGGTAGTCCTTCAACCCCTCATGCTTCCTTAAAAAAATCTACGAGAGTGTTCCAATGAATATTTTTTTTGGTATTTTACAATTCTCCCATCATAATAATTTATATAGCTAAAACTATTCATATCCAAAAGCTATAAAAACAATATGACTATTAGAATTCCAAAAATTAAACTCTTAAGGAGGATGGTACAAGAAATAGTGTAATACTCACCTAGAAAATCCATCTTGGAACATGTCTAAAAATGGAAGAAAGAAACAGAACAATTAAATAACATATTGAAAACATAAGTCTAGTACTATAGTGATCCTTTTTTTTTAATATATAGATATTATATTACTTTTGTAAAATACATAAAAATTATACAAATAGATGCCCAAATACTGTATTAGTTTAGTTCATTTAGTAACATGCAACCATATTAAATATTACAAATTTGAGTTACACTATCTCCCATTATGGTCTTCTTCATTAACACCATTCTTAAAAATATCAACCATTATACATATCATCATAACATGGGGAAGGAAACACAAAAACTGTTTAGCAGAGATGCTGATTAAGGGTAAAAAAGAGATAAATTTAGAAATAAACATGATCATATGGGTATGAGGAAATGAACCTAACATCAGATGATCATGCCATGTATATCATAAACATGAATCCTGGCATAATTTCTAATAGTTTATAAGGCATGAATCAGTATGGAATCAATATAATACATCATGAATGCATAAAATAAGAGTAAGCCAATGAATTATTTGTATAAATATAAATCATATAAATAATATTTCAATTATTCCTACCAAGAACATCATAACATGATAGGATTTGGATAAAAACATGTATACCATATTCTTTCTATGGATCCCTCCCGATCACCCTCTTGTTTTGGGGTTGTGATGTCAACCTACATACCCCCTTATTGTGGGCTTAAGATTCCCTCTTCTTTTGGGCATGGGATTCCCTACCATGTTCCCTATATATATCATAAAAATTTAACATTACATAATGCATTTTAGTGGGATATATTTTCCACTAATCACTTTATAAAATCATTCATACATGTGCCATAAAAAATAAAACATGCATGTTATTCGGACCCATAAAAAAGAGATGGTTTGAAGAACATCATAGCATAACCCCTTAAATGAAATGGGTAACATAAAATTATATATTATAATTACCAATGGAAAATAGATAGGTTTTATTTCATCAAATCATATACCTTGAAATGAAATGGGTTTCTAAATCGTATAACCCATGGAAGAATAATGGGTGCCCCAAACATAATTTCACCAAAACATAAAAAATTATAGATATAATATGAATAATATTAATATATCATATCCCATTAAATAATAAACTATCACAAATTATTACTTCTATAATAGTGAATTATTTTTAAATATCTCATTGATTATTTCATTATTAATATGGAATTTCATTGAAAATCATTATCATAAACCATTTCAAAAAATCCCTTTCATATAAACAAATATTTTCATTTTCATTTAAGTAATTTCATGAGGAAAATATCCTTTGTTATTTGATATATTATTTTCACATAATTAAACAGTTTGTAAAAAAATTTCATCGATATTACATTCATAACATAGAAATAATGCATCAAATCTTTTTGAAAATCCATTTTCATATAAAACATGTAAAATAAGAGTCAAAAAATTTTAAAAAAACATTGAAACCACATTGAAAACATATAAATAAGGATAACAAATGTTTAGATACCACTTACATTTAAAATACATTGAAAAAATATAATGAATTCCTGAAATTTTTTTGGAAACCATTTTAATAAAAATTTAATGTCCTGTAAAATTCAAGGGAAATTTTTTTCTTATTTTATTTGTGATTTTACAAGAACACAGTTTCTGACGGAACCTGATTCCGAGGCCCAGTGTGCCCGGAATCAATTTCCGAAGTTTAGCTCGGGTACGTTCAGTGAACGAATGAGCGGGTTTTCCTAACTTTTGAACCAGGGATCAGAATCGAAATATGAGGGAACAAATAAAACTGTAGCGTCGGTAATTGCTTAGGAACACCTTTTCTGGATTTGTTTTGGCTCGGGTGTGGTTATTTAAAAATTGGTTAACTAATGAATAAAATAAATGTTGTGCAACTATTTTTATTTTATATTCTAAGTAGTTTAAACCTACATATGGAAGTCGAGGTGGGACACACTATATCCTTACCCCCTCAGGATAGGATATTATTGAGTTGGGACCCACACGATCCCCATCTATACAACTTCTGCAAACCCCCATTATTTCGTAACTCACCCGCACCCCCTTGTTAAATGCCTAGTCAACTCTCACATTAATTGGACGGTTAAGAGACTTCAATTAATTCAATTAATTGAATGAATTCTTTTGAATTTCAAATGGAATTTTGGCTTGTGTGTATTAATTAAATAAGACAAGTCTTATTTAATTTGGGGTTTCTTCGTTGTGTTGAGAGAGAGAGTTACACGAAGAACTTCATCTTCCTCCTTAAAGAACGCGAAGAACGCACCGACACCAATGAAGAACGCCGACCTCCGATGAAGGACAACCAAGAATGCTAATTCCTTAGAGATCGGTGACGCGACACTGTGTACCGCGACGTCGACGATCCTCTTCTACCCGACACCGTGTACCGCGACGTCGATGACACTTACGGAGCCTCCTTCCGCGACGTCGACGACACTTACGAAGCCTCCTTACGCGACGTCGTCTTCCACGACGTCCTTTTTTTGCGATGAACCTTCGTTCGACAACACCTTGAAGTAGGGGTTGTTTTTTCTCGTGAACTATTCCTTTCCGCCCATTTTACATTCCTTGAGCCACCTGTTATCTTTATAATGGGAGGAGGTCGGACCGCACGAACATGACAGACCCTCCTCCCCCTTTGACGTTATACTTGTTGCGACACGAGCAAAGGCAGCGTGGTGCAACGGCACCGCGCGTAAGTAAGAGGAACGAGCGAAGAAGCACGGCACCGTCGCGCCGTGTTGTTGAGGCTGATTAAAGCCACGGCGCTATCGTGCTGCACTGGAGAACCGCGAAGAGACCACGGTCTGAGTAGGGCCACGGTGGAGGGATGTGGCGCTGTTGTGACGCGCCGGTCGGACAAGGTCGCGACTCAAAGCCGTGGCGGTGCAAGGTGGGGCAGCCGGAACCGCCGGGCACCGACACCGCAGAGGGGCGGGACCGCGGGGTTCCGCGGAAGCAGCACCGGCCGGGCGGGCCGGGATGGCCATTTCAGAAGGAAAACTGGGAATTGTAACCCCCGGCTGGAAAAGGAGCGGCCCCCACATGGGGCCGCGATTTCAATCAAGGGGGCAGCGCCACCCCCCCCCCTTTCCGCTCGGCTCGGCCAGCGCCGAGCTGGCCACACACGGGCCATGCCCGCTGGGCTGGGCCGCACCGTCATGGGCCGGACCCAAACTCGGTTCTGGTCGACCCGGTTCGGGCCGGCCCAGGGGGTCTTGGGCCGGGTGGGTCCGGGCCCAAAACCCCCTATTTCTGGACAATTCCGTTCAAACGCTCGTATCTTGTGTTATAGACCTCTGATCGACGCACTGTCAGTTGTGTGCGATCCTTGGATCGAGTCGGGAATTTCGGTATATTACACTCAAGTTTTAGGATAACTTTGGGTAAGGCCGGGTTGGTTCGAGCATGAAACCAACCGGGCCCTCGGAGCAGAAATGCTTATAACTTGAGCTCCGGACGTCCGATTGACGTTCCGTCGACTTGTTGGATTCCTCTTAGTGAGACAGACCTTTTGGATTTCTCCGCTTGAGGTTTGGATGCATTTGATGTGCGGTCGGGTTGGTTTTTACTTAAAAACAAACCGGGACCCTGGAACGAAAAGGCCAATAACTCTCAGACCGGGTGTCTGATTGACACGCCGTCTATCACAATGAGTTCCTCTTGTCGAGATGGAACCTTGGGATACATCAACTCCGGACTACGTGTCAGTTGATTTATCGACCCCCTTGGCTCGTGCAGCGGACCCTCCTGGAATCGAGCATGCTCTGTGCGGGAACCCTAGAGCTGGCTGCGACTGCGATGACGATGACGACTGCACTGAAATCCTCCCTGGGTTCGGCAGCGATGAAGACTGCACTGAAATCCTCAATGAGTTCGACAGCGATGAAGACCGTACTGAAATCCTCCATGGGTTCGAAGGCGATGACTACTATTCTTGTATCCTATGTGGGTATGGCAGCATTTGACTCTATTATTACTATCCTACGTGAGTCTGGTAGAGTAGCTGGACTGTATCCTATGTGGGTCTGACAGCTTAGCTGGTTTAGTATCCTACGTGGGTCACAGCTTAGATGAATCAGTGGTTATATCTGATCATCTCTATCACCTTACGAAGAAGTATACATGTGTGAGCTGAGTCTTGACTTCCAATCATTATCTTCAATACGATTGACTTGATTTCCTATGTGGATTGTGTTGTGTCATCCTGTGTGGATTGGGTTGTACAATCCTGTGTGGACATGATCAAACATGGGCTCAGATGTTGGAGCCGAACTGGAATTGATGACTTAGGTATATGTATGGGTATATACCTATGTAGTGTTGGATGTTACTTCGTGATTTTATCTTTCCTTTGTGGATTGTCCTTTGTGGATTCTGGGAGACCTTCGAGGGTCTTGGGGTCCCTACTAAGTAGCGTATACTCACCCCTTCACGGGCTATGCCCGCACTACATTGTGTTGGATGCAGACGACAGACAATGCTGATGGTGGTTGAGGCTTGTGGAGCAAGTCGGTACCTGGAGGTGGACCACTGGGCGGGATGTACATGGAACGGACGGCTGGACCCATGGAGCTGAGGAGGCTATCTTTACCCACCCTTCAGGTGGGACTTCCAGTGGACGGCTCGACATTGCTGGTTTACATTCAGTTTATGTACCTTCTTTCCAATGGTACTTTACATTCAGTTTGGGTTTGTATTCTGGCCCATTTACGTCCCACACTTTTAATTGTACCCAGTTTTACTTAGTGTTTACTTCTGTTTGCTTACTCTTTGGTGTTTTTTTACTTATTAAAGGCAATGCCTTCCCCATTTTGTTGGGTTTTACTCCTTGGTGCTAGTCGCCGGCCCCTGGCCTATGGGAGGCGGGCTTGGGGTAGTCACGACATGGGTCCTGAGTACGGGGAGTTCAAAATTGGTATCAGAGGAGTTCGGTTATACCACAGAACTCACGACTCTGATCTTTCTACAATGTGAAGTAATAGTGTTAAGGGTATTGAGTGTGGTTATCAGTCCACGGAGTCCAATGTTGGTGTGGCGACCGACGTATCCATACCCCAGGACCCTGACTTCTGATTTCCGACTCAATGCACGAAAACATTGATTGCACGTGTGTTTCAAAAATTTTCTTTGTGATTACTTTCTGTCAGCTCACCAGGTATACTGTTTGACTGTGGCACACCTGTTTCTTTTCAGGATGGCCCCACGACGTCAGCGAGCTAGGGTTCTGAGCTTTGTCTAAGACGACAGCCCACCGTGCGACGAGGCCTCGGTGTAGGGCCCTTTGACAGTGGAGGCACCGACGGTGCCTTTACCCGCCGAGCCACCGATGCCACCATCCCTAGCCGCTGAGAGTGCACGTCGCCTTAGTGCACTGCACGAGTTTCAACGTCAGAGACCGCCCATGTTCTGCAGGGAGACAGACCCTCAGGAAGCCGAGGATTGGCTGGAGGCGGTTTTGTGAGTTTTCAGGTTAGTGGGGACACCAACTTACCTCATGGTGATCCTCGCAGTGAGCCTCCTGTATGCAGCAGCAGACAGATAGTGGAGCTTGATGCTCCTAATGCACGACGAGGAATCTCTCCCCTGGACGGACTTTGAGAGCCTCTTCCGCTCAGAGTTAATCATAGCCACCCTCCGTGTGGTGCGCATACAGGAGCTACTACAGCTGCGGCAGGGCAGCATGACGGTCGCCCAGTACTTGGCGAGATTTACCGATCTATCGCGGTATTCGACGGACATGGTACGGGACCCATTCTTCCGGGACCAGACATTCGAGCAGGGACTGAGGCATGAGATCAGGGCATAGATGATCTCCCTCAGCATTACGACACATGTAAGAGTACTAGAGCGAGATCTTCTCATAGAGAGATTTCTTGTTGAGCCTACGCCAGCAAAGAGACCTATCGCAGGGTGGCACGTAGCAGAGTCTTCTGCAGCTGGCAGTAGATAGGTGACACAGTGGTCCAAGTGGGCCAGACCATCAGATGGGAAATCTCAGGATGCATATTCGGTTGTGCGGGGAACACAAAAGAGATCCAGCTACACGTGGAGCAGGCAGTGCTATGCATGCGGCTGGCAAGGTCACATGGCTCGAGAATGCCCGACTCGTCCTTCTGATGAGCAGCAGGCAGTAGTTGAACCTCCAAGGAAGAGGTTCGATCATGGTGGTCCGTAGGGGGCAGGTGGACGAGGCAGAGGAGCTGGTTGTGCAGCTGGAGGTGGACGACGCTTTGAGGCCCTACCACCACCACCACCAGAAAGACCACCCCGACCGTGGGGAACAGGTGGATAGGGGAGAGCTCAGCTTTAGTTAGCTGAGGCTTACGACCATGGAGCTTCAGGAGCTGATGGACAGGAGCGGGACTAGCTCCATTCATGAAAGATTTTGTTCATGTTTCTTCTGGCCTTGTTGATGTTTTCTGTCTTTGTACTTTGAGCTGCAGTAATAAAAGACACATTTTTCTTGTGACGCTTTATTCCCTGTCCTATTTATGTAGTTGATACTAAGAGGATCCGGTTTAAAACTGTTGACTTGACCCTCACTTTCTAGATTCCTACTGGAGGAGACCTAGTGACCACACACTATTGCCAAAAGTGTGACTCGACCCTTGGAGGAGAGAGTAACGGTTGGATCTCTTGGTAGTAGCGTCGAGGCCTTGTGATGTCATCCATGGCATGGATTAGTATCATTATTGTCAGGATTGACTGTATTAGGCAAAGAACGTGGTTCATCCAGGGGATGAGACCAGATTTCTCTTATCGGCAAGAAGAAATCTTAGCAACTCTTGTAGGACCAGAGAAGTTCCAGATCATCCAAGAGCGGATGAGGACAGCTCAGAGCCAACAAAAGTCTTTTGCTGATAGGAGGTGGAGACCACTGTAGTTCGAGGATGGCGACCATGTTTTCCTACGGGTCTCACCTCGACGTGGATTACGAAGTTTTAGCCACGGCGGAAAGCTATCTCCATGCTTCATCGTACCCTTCAAGGTCCTCAACAGGGTAGGCAAGGTGGTTTACCGCTTGACCCATTCACCTCAGTTGCACCACGTGCATGATGTTTTCCATGTATCTCAGCTGAGGAGATACGTGCACGACCCGATGCATGTCTTTGACGATGGGGCGACTTTTGCGGAGGTCCTGGTAAAGATCGAGGATTGACAGGAGCGGGTCCTACGTGGGCGGTCGATTCCTTTGGTTCACATCATATGGTAGCATGGGAACCTCCAAGAGAGCACTTAGGAGTGGGAGGCTTAGATGCGTGCACAATACCCATATTTATTCCCCTAGTTTATGTTGTATCTTTACGGGGACATAATTCCCTGAGGTTGGAGTAATGTAAAGACACTTAAAATTCAAGGGAAATTTTTTTCTTATTTTCTTTGAGATTTTATAAGAACGCAGTTTATGACGGCACCTGATTCCGAGGCCTGGTGTGCCGGAATCAATTTCTGAAGTTTAGCTTGGGTACGTTCAGGGAACAAACGAGTGGGTTTTCCTAACTTTTGAACTGGTTCTCAGAATCGAAATCTGAGGGAACCAATGAAACCGCAGTGCCAGTATTTATTTAGGAACACCTTTTCTGGAGTTGTGTTTGCTCGGTTGTGGTTATTTAAAAATGGTTTAACTAATGAATAAAATAAAAGTTGTGGAACAATTTTTATTTTATGTTCTAAGTAGTTTAAACCTACATATAGAAGTTGAGGTGGGACCCACTATATCCTAACCCCCTTTTGATAGTATATTAGTGAGGTGGTCCCCACACGAGCCCCACCTATTTAACTTCTACAAACCCCCATTATTTTGTAACACACCCGCACAGCTTTGTTAAATGCCAAGTCAACTCTCACATTAATTGGACTGTTAAGACTCTTCAATTAATTCAATTAATTGAATGAATTCTTTTGAATCCCAAATGGAATGTAGGCTTGTGTGTGTTAATTAAATAAGACAAGTCTTATTTCATTTGGTGTTGCTTCATTGTGTTGAGATGGAGAGTTCCACGAAGAACTTCATCTTCCTCCTTGAAGAACATGAAGAATGCACCGACACAGACGAAGAATGTCGACTTCCGACGAAGGACGACGAAGAACGCTAATTCCTCGGAGATCGGCGACGCAACACCGTGTACCGCGATGTTGATGATCCTCTTCTCTGTGACACCGTGTACTGCGACGTCGACGACGCATATAGAGACTCCTTCCGCGACGTCGACGACGCTTACAGAGCCTCTTTCCGTGAAGTCGTCTTCCGTGATGTCCTTTTTCCGCGACTAACCTTCGTTCGACAAAACCTTGAAGTAAGGGATGTTTTTGCTCATGAATTATTCCTTGTCGTCCATTGTCCTTTCCTTGAGCCGCCTGTTATTGTTATAACGGGAGGAGGTCGGACCGCACGAACACGGCCGACACTCCTCCCCCTTTGACGTTGTACTTGTTGCGGTACTTGCAAAGGCAGCACGGTGCAAGGGCACCGCGCGGAAACAAGAGGAACTGGTGATGAAGGGCGGCGCCGTCGCGCCGCGTCGTTGAGGCCGAACAAAGCCGTGGCACTGTCACGCCACGTTAGAAAACCACGAAGATGCCACAGCCAGAGAGGGGTCGCGTGAGAGGGGGCGGTGCCGTCGTGCCGCGCCGGTCGGACAAGGCCGCGGCGGTGCAAGGTGGGGCGGCCGGAACCGCCGGCCGCCAGCACCTCGGAGGGGCGGGACCGCGGGGTTCCGCAGCGGCAGCACCGGCCGGCCGGGCCGGGCCGACCATTTCGGAAGGAAAATCGGGGGTCGTAACCCCCGGATGGAAAAGGAGCGGCCCCCATGTGGGGACGTGGTTTCAATCAGGGGGGCAGACCCCCCCCCCCTTCCGCACGGCTCGGCCAGCGCTGAGATGGCCACACACAGGCCGCGCCCGCGCCAGGCCAACCTGCCGCCCAGGCCGCGACGCGCCGCGCCGGCTGGGCCAGGCCGTGCCCACCGGGCCGGGCCGCACCCTCATGGGCCAAACCCGGACTCGGTTTGGGTCGCCCGGTTCGGGCCGACCCAGGGGGTCTTGGGCCGGGTCGGTCCGGGCCCAAAACCCCTTATTTCTGAACAGTTCCATTAAAACGCTCGTATCTTGGGCTACAGACCTCTGATCGATGTATCATCAGTTGAGATGAGATCCATGGATCGAGACGGTCGTTTCAGTATATTAAACTCAAGGTTTTAGGGAACATTGGGTACAGAGGGGTTGGTTCGAGCACAAAACCAACCAGGCCCTCGGAGCGGAAACACTTATAACTTGAGCTCCGGACGTCTGATTGATGTGTCGTCGAATTTTTTGGATTCCACTTAGTGAGATAGACTTTTTGGATTACTATGCTCAAGGTTTTGATGAAGTTGGAATGTTCCCTGAACAAAAAAGCCAATAACTCTCAGATCGGGTGTCCGATTGACGCGCTGTCTATCATGTTCATTTCCTCTTATCGACATGGAACCTTGGGATACACCAACTCCGTATTACGTGTTAGTTGATGTATCGACCCCCTAGGCTCATGGAGCGGACCCTCCCAGAATCGAGCATGCTGTGTGTGGGAACCCTAGAACTGGCTGCGACTGCGACGATGATGACGACTACACTGAAATCCTCCATGGGTTCGGCAGCGATGACGACTGCACAAAAATCCTTCGTGGGTTCAGTAGCGATGAAGACTGAACTGAAATCCTCTGTGGGTTCGACAACGATGAAGACTGCACTGAAATCCTCTATGGGTACGGTAGTGATGAAGACCGTACTAAAATCCTCCATGTGTTCGACGGCGATGACTACTGTTCTTGTATCCTACATGGGTCTGGAAGTGTTTGACTCTATTCTTGCTATCCTACGTGGGTCTGCCAGAGTAGTTGGTCTGTATCCTATATGGGTCCAACAGCTTAACTGGTTTAGTATCCTATGTGGGTCCCATCTTAGATGAATCAGTGGCTATATCTGATCATCTCTATCACCTTACGAAGAAGTATACCTGTGTGAGATGAGTGTTGAATTCCAATCATTATCTTCGATATGATTGACTTGCTTTCCTATGTGGATTGGGTTGTGTCATCCTGTGTGGATTGGGTTGTACTATCCTGTGAAGACGTGATCGAACTTGGGCTCAGATGTTGGAGCCGAACTGGAATTGATGAATTAGGTATATGTATGGGAATATACCTAAGTAGTGTTGGATGTTACTTCATGATTATATCTTTCCTTAGTGGATTATCCTTTGTGGATTCTGGGAGACCTTCGGGGATCTCGGGGTCCCTACTGAGTAGCGTATACTCACCCCTGCACGAGATATGCCCGCACTATGTTGTGTTGGATGTAGACGACGGACAACGTTGACCGTGGTTGAGGCTTGTGGAGCAAGTCGGTACCTGGAGGTGGACCACTGGGTGGGACGTAAACGGAACGGACGGCTGGAGCCGAGTAGCTGAGGAGGCGATCTGTACCCACCCTTTAGGTGGGACTTCCAGTGGATGGCTCAACATTTCTTCTTTACTTTTAGTTGGTGTACCTTCTTTTAAGTTGTACTTTACTTTCAGTTTGGGTTTGTATTCTGGCCCATTTACTTCCGACACTTACTATTGTACCCAGTTTTACTTAGCGTTTACTTCTGCTTTCTTACTCTGTAGTGTTTGTTTACTTATTAAAGGCAATGCCTTCCCCATTTTGTTGGGTTTTTACGCCTTGGTGCTAGTCTCTGGCCCCTGGCCTATGGGATGTGGGCTTGTTGTAGTCACGACACGGGTCCCGAGGACGGGTCGTGACAAAAAATTCCTAATCTTATAAAACAAGATTTCATAATAATTTAAAATAATAAAACATGTTTGAAAAAAAATTCATTGAAAATAATTTTAAAATAATGGATTACATAAATATTATGAAAATAAATTATTTTAAAAAACAACTATTTATTTTATAATGGAACATCAAAGGAATAACAGTCATGGGGTTGGGTAAATCTGTATGTGCCAAACATTCCATTTTCACTATAAAAAGATTACAATGGTTCCTTAACCAGAAAAATATAAGAAGATTCATTTTTCAGAACCAATTTTTTAAAAAGTATAACATGGGTAATAATTTCTTTTTAATTATCATAAAATAATATTAGAATATATTTGGAATTTGTTTTGGTAAAACATTGTTTGAATGAACACAGATGTCTGACTAAATAGAAGCCATAATCAGGCTTTCCTAAAAACACTTTATTAGATATATTAAGATAAAATGATTAGAAAAATGGTACCAATATAGGAATATTTCATTAATTAAAGTTGGATAATAAAATTCATGAGTTTTCATGGAAAATAGATCATAATATTTCATCCCTAGAAGCATAAATATAAACATTGTGTATAAGCGATGATATTATTTCAATAAACTATTACAACTTGGTATCATTGAAACATACTCCTAATTTAAGAAGTTGAAATTAAATTAAGAATAAATTATCCTGAGAATAAATATATACACAATATAACATTTCTAATTTAGTATATACACATCATGGAAATCTATGGATTCATACCATGTCGTTGGTTACAATGATGGAAAATTGAGACAAAATTACTTTTTCAATTTTGTAACTTTTGAAACATAAACACCTTGAATGAAATATTAAAAAATGGGTATATAAACACTAATACATTTTTGTATAATAATCCAAAATACATCTATGAGAATTATACACACCATACACTAGGAATGGGTGGTGAATAAAGCATGTTTCCCATATAAATAAAAAGTGAGATGAAATTCCTTTGTGTCTTGACTCTTGTTGTACTCATTCAATCCTCATGTATACTAAATATATATTTATTATAAATATATCAAAAAACTGGATTATAATATAAAATCCTATATATTTTTTTATTATCACTTTATATAACCCTGTTGTTTACAATTTAATGTGAGGGTTACGCTATGTGTAGTAATCACTTTTTTAAAGGGTCTTCATTTCTTGTATGATTGGTCCTTATACATATATCATGATTTTGATAATATAAAACAAGATACAAATACTTTTTAAATTCATTAAATCATTTTTATAAAAATCTATATAATATAAATTTATGTTATGTAAAACACCATTCGTGGAGAAGGTTGGTCATACATATATATAAATGTAGTTTTTATTTTTAATAGTAATATTGAAATAAAAAAAGCAAATGAAATATAAGAATATATAGTATTATTAAATTATAAATATTATGAAATATATATCATAAAATTTCATTATACATATCCTCAATATATTTCATGTACTGTACGAATGAATCCTATAACATTGAGGGGGTAGTAGTCCTCAATTCCTCAAATGAAATTATCATATTTATATAAAATTTAAAGTATAAATTTATGATAATTAAAATAATTTCAGAAGATTAATGACATAATATGTATCATATATATAATATATTAAAAAAAATATATAATAATATCCAACCATTAATGGTGGTAAGGGATAATGAATAATCATTATTTCATGGGGCGGTAGTTCACAGTACACATAAATAGTATATTTGTTACCAATTAGATATAAGTGTGAGTATGTTTTTGTTGAAAACAAAGCATAAATATATATCAGTCTGTTTAGGAGACTGGTTTTTTATTATATTAATTGATTAAGTATGGTATATGTGGTGAATAATAAAAATAAGATAAATGAGCTTGAGGAATGATACTGCCTCTTCTTTGGGTAAATCTTTATGTTTTTTACCAAAGGGCTATTTTGGTTGTATTTCTGCCAAAGGGGAGGTATCAATGTGGTGGGGAGGGATCCTTATAACCAATTTTGGTAGATATTAGCCTGTAATTAATGGGTTTAGATTTTTTAGAATGAGGGAGAGGAGGTGTCCATTTATAAGGGAGGTAAATATCTGAAATGTTTTTTAAAAGGTAGCACATGTGCCATTTTTGAAAAAAAGTTATGTGTAATCGTGTTTATACATAAGAAAAGACATAAGACAACTACAAAAATTAATAATGGATTATTTATTCACAAATTATTTATATCCCATAGGTTATTTATGAGTGGCTAGGTCATTTGGCCCCCTGAGAATAAAGTATATTCCCTTATTTGAAATAATTTCAATTTATTCATTGTAATTAATTTTAATTATTATCACTAACATTTTTGGGGAAAAATAATTTGAAAATAATAGATATTATATATTATTCTGATTCCTAATATGCAATACATTTTTTTTCGAAATTCTAATAAATTAAGTGTTGGAAAGAAATTTAGAATTCATCCTACCGAATAGACGACAATAAAGTTTTTTAAAGTAAAACATTCAAACGTTTTCTATGTTTTTAAATGTAATTTCTATTTTAAATTTGATAAAATGACGTAAAATTTATTATTGAATGTATATTTTATCAAATTATACTTTAAAACCAAATTATTATATAATTTAACCTTATAGATAAATTATATGAAAAATATTTTTTGAATTAAAATACTGTATTTTCATTATTCATTAAAAAATAAAACATTACAGAAAAATAAAAAAACCACCAAAAAACAAATATTTACTATTAAATTTAAAATTAGATTTTTTTTTCACATATTAAATTGATAAAACATCAAAAAATTTGTTTTAAAATTTTTTATACAATAAAACTCATTAAAACTAAATTTATAAAAATATTGATTTTTTTGCAAAACATTGGGATTATTCTCATAATATGATTCTAAAATCAATTTTATGAACATTACAAATATATTATTGAATATATAAAATATATATATTATAAATATCATTCAAATATATTAATTAATATATTTTTTTAGGATAAAATTCCCATATGACCATAAAATTAGTTATAATAAAAACATTCCCTCTATATTTAATTGGTTCATATATCAGTTACTAAATAATTCATATCCCAATAATTCAAAAAAAATTATTGTAATTTATTTAATATTATTCTTAACTATAAAATTAATAGATATTTTATATCTTAATTTATTAAATAATAGAAATTTTAATAATATATTAGTGTTCAGTAAAACTCGGTCTTTCTTGTTACTTAAGCCATCAAGGAAAGTCAATTATGAGTGTAATTAATGCTATCATTGATATTTCATGTATAGTATGATAAAAATTATGTTTCACATAGTTCTCTATAATCCTGGTGTTGTGTATAACACTATCCAAACATTGTTCTTTAATATAAAAAAACTCAATTTTCAGTGTTTCATGAAATGTAAAATATGAGAATGATTAAATTAATTTAAAAAATAATAAATCAAAAAATATTGTGGTGTTACACTCTTCCCCATATAAAATTTATTTCTCCCGAAAAATTCTTCTCATTTTTTAATGGTTTAATACATGAATGTTATTTGCATAAAACCCACATTTTAAAAATGTTCCACAAAAAAATCATTAAAATGTTAATGTTGAAACCATAATGGTTACCATAAGTCACTCAAAATTGGGTTTCCTAATATGAAATCATTGGTGGTATGTGTAAATATATATTTTTAAGAGAAATCTAATAATCGCATTCTAACAGAGAATGGAAGAAAACATTGTTATTTTAATTTTACAATCACAATGCATTAAATTAGCGATGATATAAGTGTATATTTAATTGATTATAAATGACAGTATTAGGAAAAAAACTTTCATTTCAAGATCAATTTTCAAATAGTTGAAGAATTTTCCAAAAAATATATAATTTCATGATTTCATGACAACTCATCCTTCCTTGTTCCTTCATCCAGTTTACCACTTTCTCTAAAAAGGGTGGTGAGTTTTTTATTCATGAATTACTAACAGATAATATAATCCCTTATATTCCATCAAATTTTATTGAAATTTTTCATAAATAAAAATTTATTGAAACATGTTATCAAATATTCATCAGGCCTCATTTGGTGAGATAATAATTTACTCTCAAAAACATCATCTGAAGTGTTACTGAATCACTACATAAATGGTTAACCATATAACCCTTCCGAAATATGAGAATCCAAAACATTCGAAATAATGACATGAAGTATTCCTAAAATTGATTCCCCTAATATCTTAAAGTACAACTTTTTTGTCAGATTCTAATCATTTGAATACTCTGAATATATATTCTCTTGAAAAACTATAACATCTTGAATGACTATAAATCCTATTAAAATAAATGCATGTTTCATTATTCCAAAATTTACTAGATATATTCCTTAAATACATGAAGATGTAAATATCATATATGATGACAAATTCTATAGTATAAATAAATCAATAATTGGTTATAAGTTTATTGATACTATCAAATTTACTTTATCCAAAACAATGATATCTTTATCTATTCTAAAATCAATTTTTTATGTATCATGGATACATTATTTTTTACCTTCCATTAGTTAAAAAGTCATATTTTAATTAAATAATATTTCTATGTCGTCATCCCTAATAAGTATATCCCTTTCAATTTTGAATAAAAATGTATACTAAATATACATATATATTACACGATTCATATAACATAATATATGAATTCCAAAATATTAATATTTTGTTTTTCCAACATTATTTGTATACCATTACTCTGGCATCATCAATATATTCCATGATACATAATTCATATAATATGAAAAATGAATCATGTTTTCAGGTTCTTAAAAATAAAATCACTATTCTTATGTTCAATATATAAAATACTGTAAGAACATCACACACTATTAAAATGTCTATAGAAATCTATTTATCATCATATTTATAACCAGTACCCACACACCATCTTCATTCTCATTATGAAGTTTCCACTTGGGAAATGGAATTTAATAATACCCTTACTTTCCACATATAAAATATTAAATTCTTACAATGTTCATTATATATTTACATTGATGAAAACCTGAAAGCTGAAATTAAGAAACACATTTCATAAAATACATTACCTTAATAATTAAACATTAATCATGGAATATCTAAATCAATAATCCTACTTTTTAATCAATGATATTTTTTTTATACAAGATTATTTATATACAACTTTCATTTAACACCATCAATATGGATTGTAATGAGTTAGGGAATTACTAATGTATATCCCCAAGAAGTTCCTGACCCACATCACATTAAAGACCATATTTGAGTACCAGGTTAAGCCGAGTCAGGATTGGAACAACTTTTCATTATTGATATTCCTAGGTACATCTATGTTAGACACATTTAAGTTTATTATATTTATATAGGGATGTATTTCTGGGAAACTAATAACTCTATCCTAAATCAAAATTCAATGCCCTTTTCCAAAATGCTGACTCATCCATATACTTATCATTAGATACATCCCTAGATATATCCTTAAAAATATCCATATGAATATCACTAATGTTTTCTCATCAAAGTTTCCTTAGGTTGAATAAACCCATCATCTAATACAAAATATAGAAAATCGAACTTTTTATAAATAGAAAATACCTAACTTTTTTTGAATACATGCAACAAAAAACAAACAGACACCCATATATTGTATTATTTTAGTTCATTTAGAAACATGGTAACATTAACACTTGTACATAAATGAGTGACATTATCCCCCACTATGATCTGGTTGATGATAAAAAATTATAGACACGTTAAACATAATACATATAATTATAATATTGGGAAGGAATCATAAGGGGGTGACTGCAGATGTTCAGTAAGGAAAAATACGAGAGACATGTAATAATAAATATAAGCATAAGGGTTTGAGAATGTGATTACAAAAAAATAAAATCACACCATGAATATCATAAAAAAAATCATGGAATATGGTTTATCAGTTCATAAGGAATTAATAGTAATTCAATCTTAAGAATAATCAATGAAAGCATTGAAAATGTGTAAGACGTGGAATTTGTGACATACACATAATCATTGAAAATCATATTTCCATGCTACCTACCAAGACAATCACAAAATTTTAGTCTTTGGATTATAACCCATGAACATGATTCCGACAGAAGATTTTATCTCATGTACCCTATTTTTTCAGGCTTCATATGTCCACCTATGTACACTTTTCTTTTAGGCTTCAGATGTCCAGCAGTGTACCCTCTTGTTAAGGTCATAAGATGCCCTCTTGCTTCAATCATAAGATTTTATCTTATTTCGGTCTTGGGATTCCATACCATGTACCTTCTTGAGATTATAAAAATTTTATCATTATTTAATGTTTTAGAGGGATATATAGGTCTCACACATAACTTAATAAAACCATTTATTCATGTTCCACAAGATAATAAAACATGCATTAAATCTATAACATCCTGGTTCCGGAAGCCACCCAGAGTCTCCCTATACCCAATTGGTCACATGGCCTCCATTTCATTTCCTCGAACGCCAGAGGCTGCCGACTAGCTACCAGGACCTTGGGTTTGATGGTAGGTAAACTATGCCCACATTGGCAGAGTACACAACAGATGTAAACAACACACAATAACGAAAGCAGTAAATATCCAACAACATTAAACAACAGAAGACTAATGGCGAAACAACTGGAGTATAAATATATATAAATGATGCATGATACATATATGTCTTGAGAAATTTCCAAACAAGTTACAATACTGAATACAGTACAAAACCAAAGTACAAAATAAAAATAGATGAGCAACTCGTCAGCATCTCAAGCCTTGTCTTGGTCTCATGCTCCCAAGCTCTAATGCAATCAAGTACCTGAAGTAGAAGGGTGCTTGCCCTTGTCAATACATGCAGCAATATAATCTATTTTGGCCCAAAAACATGACTCAAAAAGGGTGTGATACTAATCACAGTAGGCAACCAGGATAAGATTTGTGCCTAATAGTCAGGGAGGATATGAAAGTTAAATGTACAGAAGCATGAACAAGGAAGCAGTAAGTAGTAAAAAATCCATATTTTAAGCATTTAAAACACCACAAAGCATGAAACAACAAACAAATAACAGAATAGGTAACCCTCTGGGAATTACCCACTACATATCCCCTCTTGTCCTGCCTATCGAGTACAACAACCCCCCTGGGCAGCACATATAGTCTCACCCCTGTGATTCAGCAAAATTATCGACTCTCTGAGGAAGAACTCACCTTCAATTCCCCCTATAGTCTCTTATCATACTAAAGGTGCTCTGGGGAAGAACTCAACATGAATTCCCCCTATGGACCATGTCGAGGTACTTCAGACACTCTGGGGAAGCATTCAACATCAATTACCCCTATAGTCTTGCATTGTAATTATAAATACAGCATGGAGAAGCCGTCAACGTCAATTATCTCTATTGAATATAAACCAAGTTATCCTAGACATGTGTAAGTAAAATAATCATTACATCGTTTAACAACCAAATTAAACCTCCAGAACTATTTGGCATGCATTCTACAACACAACAGTAAATCAGAACAATAGGCACACCATCCTATAATACTAGGCATGGAAAAAAGAAACAGTATCGAAACAGGAAAACTAGACCTCAAATGTCAAATACTTGAAAAAAATGCTTGGGAAATACATCCAAAGCACAAAAATTCACCCTATACATAATCAATTATCATCTACTCAGGCATATAAGCAAAGAAGGCAAATAATAGGGCTAAAAAGGATAAAGTGCAATACCCCATCCAAGGGTATAGGGAAAATTTGCACATAAAACTCAAATCATTGTATATAAAGGCACAAACCACCTACCTTGGGATTAGGAGATCAATATACATGAACCTCGAAGCATTAATATCCATATAACACCATAGATCTAAGAAAACATCTAAAATATTCATCCCACGATAACTTGGAAAAGAATCGAAATTATGAAACGAAACTACATGAGAAGGAAGAGCTTAACAATGTGATTCCAACTCAATCGATGACGATCGATTTAGGGAACAGATGCGAGATTGGGGGATTAGGGAGGTCTCGATGTCGTACAGGTGCTCCAGGATGTTTTGGTCGAAGAAGAAGACACCCTTGTCCATTAGACGCGACCTCGGTCTGTTTAATGAAAATACAAAATACACAGTGTTTACTTTTGAGTTACATGGAGTGTACATGATCTTTCCGTACTCTGTTTTAGTTGGCCTCCATGTCACCCCACACAACTGTGTGTGTGGCCATGACATGGCCATCACATGGACTTCTACTGCAACGAAGTACAAGGTGTGCACTCATAAAGTACAACGTGTGTACTTGAAAAAATTTCCAGAGACACCTATTTTCTCAAAAACACTAGAAAAAGGAAAAAAATCCTGAAAAGAAGGTTTGGGTTCTTACAAACATCCCCCATAATGAAATTTGTCTCCGAATTTTCCTAGTGCAGTGTAGAAGAAGAAACCCCGAATACTTCTGTCCACTAAACTCGTACATCGGCCTCCCTCTCCCATGTCTCATCTTGTACCCACCCGTGATACCACCACACTCATACCAAGGTGAATGACCAGCCACAAATAAACCTTTGTAGTATGATCCAAAATCCCGATAGGATGCGTCTCAAATGATGAATCCACTTCGAGATCAGCCTCCTCGGGTTGCAAGACACGAGACGCGTCTAAAAAGTAATGTCGTAGTTGAGAGACATGAAAGACATCATGCATAGCTAGGTACCTCCTAGGTAACTACAACCGATAGGCATCCATCCCAACTCTCTCCAACACCTCAAATTTCCTGACGTACCTCGGTGAAAGCATACTTTGTCTCATAATCCTCTTGTTTCCCTACCTCAGTGTGACATGCAGGAAAACATGATCCCCGACCTCGAACTCCAGAGGTCATCTCCACTAATCAGCATAAGACTCCTAAAAAGACTATACAATATCTATCCTCTTTTGAATCAACTCAATCTACTCTGTGGTCTCCTAAACAAGACGAGGTCCCAGGAAAGCTACCTATCACGCCTCCTGCCAACATAAGGGTGATCGGTATGGACTACCATAAAAATCATCATATGGTGCCACCTGAAGAGTTTCTTAAAAACTATTGTTGTAAAAAAACTTCAAAAGATGTATATGCTTCTCCCATGAGCCTCCAAAATCCAGAATGCATGCTCGGAGCATATCCTCAAGCGCCTAAATTGTAGGGTCAGACTGACCATCTGTCTAGGGATGGTAAACTGTACTCAAAAGTAAATGTGTGCCCAAATCCTTTTGAAGACCCTTCCAAACCCGATAAGTAAAACATGAATCCTTATCTGAAAAAAAGGAGTGTGGAACTCCATGCAAACGTACAATCTCTCGAATGTACAACTATCCCTGCTCATCAACCCTGACAGTCTCCTTGATCAGCAAGAAGTGATAAACCTTAATGTGTCTATAAATGACAACCCAAACAACGTTATTATCTCGAGGCGAACATGGTAACATGGTCACGAAGTCCATCAAGGAATCATTCCACTTCCACTTGGGAATGGGTAAATAGTGAAAAATCCCTACTGGTTACAGATGCTCCGCCTTCACCGGCTAACTGGTGGAACACCTCCTGATGAAACCATCAACATCTATCTTCATACCTGACAACCAATACGGAAGTTGTAGATCACAATACATCTTGGTGACACCAGGATGAACTACCCACACTGAGGTATGAAAATCCCACATCAGCTCCTCGAGTATGTCTGCTGGCACCCATACGTGCCCTTGTAAACTCAAGATCTCATCCTTTCCTATGGTCTACCCATGAAAATTTTCCTCTCCTAACACACTTTCTCATAGGACTAGGCCTTCATAATCTGATAGATTCTTCATTCGTACGTGATCTAGAAGGGTATAGGTAACAACTACAGAAGATTGAATATTTGGACCCTTCCTATCGTACATCTCCAAATGCATCATATAGAATAGAGCCACAAGCTTCCACTCACTGCTGGCCTCCCTAACTACCAATATTTGAGTCCTCCTGCTCAACTAATCAGCTACTACATTTCCTTTCCATGGTGTGTAGGCATGCTTGATATCAAAATACTGATGGTACTCAACCCACCTTCACTGTCTCAAATTCAGATCACGCTGAGTGAAGATATACATTAGACTCTTGTGGTCGGTGAAAACCAAAAAATGATCTCCCATATGGCAATTTCCCCAACACCATAATGCATGAACCACAGCATCCAACTCTAGATCACGTGTCAGGTAATTCCTTACATGTGGCCTCAACTACCGAGACCCGTGCACAATGACTCCATCACCCTGCATAAACACAGCTAATATCCTGATACTGGAAGCATCAAAATAAACAGTATAACACTTTCCCGGATCTAGAAATACTAGTATCAGTGCTGATATCAACCTCCCATACAGCTACTGAAAGGCTGACTCACAAGAATCTGGAGATAAGAACTTCACACCCTTCTTTTTCAAACACATCAGTGGTGCTTCTATACATGAAGGTCTTGAATAAAATGTCTATAGTATCCATCCTTCCCTAGAAACCTCTGCACCTCAAAGACGTTCTTCAGCTGCTCTCAGAAAACTACTGCTCTCACATCCACTGGTTCTACTGACACTCCTGTCTCTAAGATGACATGACCCATGGTGTAAATATTATCCATCCAAAAGTGACATTTTGAGAGCATAGCATATAACTGATTCTATCTCAGTGTACCCAAAACAATCTCAAGATGGGTAGCATGGTTGTTTTGAGTATGAGAGTACACCAAGATATTATCCACAAAGACAACCACAAAGGAATCCAAGTATGGATGGAACAGTGGGTTCATCAGTGCCATGATAATTGATGGTGCATTCGTGAGACCAAACAGCATGACCATGTAATCGTATAGACCATACCTGCTCCAGAAGGTAGTAAGAGGTATATCTGATGGTTTAACGTGAAACTGATGGTAACCACACCTCAAGTCAATTTTCGAGAACACCCAGGCTCTTTGAAGCTGATAAAAAAGATCATCAATCCTCAACATGGGATACCGGTTCTTGACCGTCAACTGGTTAAATTTCTGATAATCCACACAAAGCCTGAGCGTGTCATCTGCCTTCTTCGCAAACAGGATAGACAAACCCCAAGGGGAAGTGTCGAGTCAAATTAAAACAATTTCCTGTAACTCCTCCAACTACTTATTGAGCTCCTGCAACTCTGGTGTATCCATCCTATAAGGTGTAATGGACACTGATACCGCACCTGGAACAAGGTCAATAGAAAATTCCACCTATCGCTCCGGAGGAAAACCTAAAAATTCCTTTGGAAAGACATCTCTGAAACGATCCACCATTGGAGGAATGTCTAATTGTGAAGTCCCCTGGTCATCTTGATAATGACTAGCAATCTGGACTGTAACTGCTCCCAACCCATGATGCTTTGGACCCGCTCTGATCACCTGGACATCCCACTCACACTTATGAAAAAGATATCATCCCTCTTGTGATATGAGACTCACCCTACAGAGATAACAGTCGACAACTGTTTGGAAGAGAACTAGCCTGTCCATTCTCAGAATGATATCATAGCTTGTGATCTCTAGGACAGAGAGATCCCAAAGGATGTGACACCCACCTACCTCAAGAGGGCACTCCTTGCACTGACGTACACAATATTTTCTTTTCCCCAACGGATTGTATTGTGTCAAAAAATCGCCAGAAAAAAAGATACAGAGCCCAAGGATCTCGACAACAGATACATATATAAAGCTCTGCGTAGCACCAGTATCGAAAAGAGCATATGATAAAACAGAGGCAACTAGGATCATACATCGAATTGTAGAGGGGACGAGATCCAGCTCTTGATGAGTCTTCTCCACTACAAAAGTTTGGCCTGCTCCATGACCCTGTGACCCTTCCTGACCACTCTTAGCTAATCCACTCTACTATCTCTGAATGTATAGTGATTGAACACCACGGCCAAGACCACCACCTCAGCCTGAACAGCCAGAAGATCTCCAGTTCCATGACTGGTGAGAAACTGGTGGTGCTGCTCCCGAACATGAAGTCATAGAAGAACTCATATCCCCATATGCTGGTGAGAATATCTGACAGAAGTGATGAATATGACCCATCTTTCCCAATTATCGACACTCCACTGGGTATCTTTGGCACTGTGTCCTTGTATGTCCATCCCTTCCACACTAGTAGCATACAACATGGCTACCTGAAGGTGTCTCTCGCCTCCTTGGATTACCGCGCGGAGACTCCTTGTTGCACTTCCTACTGTCAGTATGAGGGATTCTAACTCCAGATGCTAAGCCACCCCGGCTCATAACTCTAGAATCACTCGTATTGTGCTTTTTGATCAATGTCTGGTTGATGATAGAAGTGATAGAAGTCAACCGAAATATATTTACATAGGATGGGATGTCTTGTCTGAGGCCATCATCAAACTTCCTTGCTAGGAATAACCCATCTCCACCTAAGAAGGGTGTGAAACACTGAATCTTGGTGAAGCGGGGGGAATAATAAACAAAAAAAGAGTACCCTGATCTAGACTCATAAAATCTTGGGCTCGATCATCCCATAAGGTCTATAGATAGATTTAGTCATAGAAGATGTGCTGAAACTCCTCACAAGCCATAACCTGCTGATGACCCGTCCGTGAGATCTAATCTGACCATCTGTTTGTGGAATCCCATAGCACATAGGTAACAAGATTGACTGCCCTCTCTGGAGGAATCTCCAGATGCTCAAATATCATCATCATGGTTTCGATCCATGACTCTGTAGCCTGAGGTCCTCCTTCCTCGGAAAAGGTGGGAGGATGCTGTTGTTGGAAGACCCACATCAAATCTGCCATCGACGGGGCATGAGACAGTGCTCTCTGAAAAGTATTCATCATCCTCATGAAGCCTTACATGAACTGTGCATCAACACCAGTAACATGTATAACTGGTGCTTCCAAGACAGGCACAACATGAGGATCTGTAGGTGGTCCCTGATCAGCCTTGTATGATATTTGATCACCACCTGGAAACTTGCGTACAACTAGAGGGCGTCTCGGTGGCATGACTCTGCGAGGTCAAGCACACACTTTAGTTTAGAATTAATAGGAACTGAAAACTAGAATCATAAGAAGGGAACATATGGATGAAAGCATTCATGTTTTACAAAACATGACTCCACGACATGTACAATTTCTACAAGGCATGTTCCCTTAAGTCATTCACATGGTGGTGTACTTTTTCCTAAGCTAGTTGTGCAACACCCCAAACACACAGCGTGTTCCCAAGACACACGACATGTACTTGAATCCTCTTCCCCTTCCTGGGTCCTTCTACATAGTTAATCCACATGGCTATCCTCAGTCCATACTACACAGTGTGTTCAAGGTAGACACGGAATGTACTGGATACGCATCACCTGACCTGTGTTGTTAGTCACACCGTCAGACACACGGCTCAAACTACATGTTGTGTCCCTGATATACACGATGTTTACGTGAAAGGAAAACACCGACCTGTGTTGTTCGTGACATGGCCGAGTACCTGGGTCAGACTACACGGAGTGTTCAAGGTGAAAAAAAACATGTATAAGAAGAGACCCACCGACCAGTGTTGTTAGCTTCACGGCAGGGTTCCAAGGATTATACTACACGACATGTTCAACGTAGAGACAATGGGTTTCCACCAGACTTTTCCCATCCCATGGCTCTGTCCACACGTCCTATGACACGGTCAAAGACTACATGACGTGTACATAAAGTACACCGCCTGTATGTAAGAAAAGCTATTTCTTCCTGAACAAAACAACATAAGGCATGTAATTAATGTTACACAAAGTGTATTCTGGGTTTTCCCAGATATTAATCCTCAAAAACTACTATGGAACCCATAAAACAATGTAACAAGAATTGAAAGTACCAAATTCCGATCCGTGAGGGACTATACTCCCCACAAATCAATGTAAGGAATCCTTTATTGGTTATAAAAAAGAAAACGGTGCAATGATCGAACAAATTCCGGTCTAGGAGGGACCATAACACCTAAAGAACCAAATTTTTGAATTCATTCAAAAAAACCTTACACACAATTCCCTATCAAATAGCAGGTATTTCTATCTAGGCATATACCACAACAGCAAGCATATTCTACAGAACATCTATCACAACAACATGTAATCGCTAATGAATCCTAGATGGCCTGGAAAGAATGCATGGCATGTTATTTATAACAAGTTATTATATGATGCATGAGAAGGAACACCCTCATCTCATCGGGTTTCTATAGAAATAGAACCTCAATAAGATCAACTGTAACCACACAAAACATGGGAGTCACCCAACATTGATAATCGAATCAACCGTAAAATTTCAAAACTAGAAAAATTGAAATAACATGTTAGATTGGATTTTCCCCATGCATGGGTTAACAAATACTAGGAACAACTTATTACCAAGTACCTATTTCATCATATCCCTAGCTATAGACTCCCAATAGTAAATAAATGGAAAAGAACGCCTCTGATACCACTTTGTAACATACCGATTCTGGAAGCCACCTAAAGGCACCCCATACCCGGTTGGTCACATGGCCTAAAGCACATTTACCCGAATGCTAGAGGCTGCCGACTAGCAGTGAGGGCCTTGGGTGTGATGGTTGGGAAACTATTCCTTCATTCGTAGAGTACACAACGGATGTAAACAACACACACTAGCAGAAACAGAAAATATCCAACAATAGTAAACAGCGGAAGACTAATAGAGAAACAACTTGAGCATAAATATATATAAATGATGCATGTTTCATATATCTAGGAAAATATCCAAACAAGTCACAATTCTGAATATAGTACTAAAACAAAGTAAAAAAATAAAATTTGATGAACATCTCCTCAACATCGCAGGCCACAGCTTGGTCCCATGCACTCCAGCTCCAATGAAATCAAGTAACTGAAGTAGATGGTTTCTTTCCCTTGTCTATACGTGCAGAAATATAATATGATTGGGCCCAAAAGCATGACCAAAATAGGGTGTGAGACTAATCCTAGAAGGAAACCACCCGAAGATCTGTGCCTAACAGTCAGTGAGTATATTCCAGGTAAATGAACAGAAGCAGAAACAAGGATGTACTAAGCAGTAAACACTCCACATTTTATGCATTCAAAACACCACACAGCATGGAACAACAAATTAATAACAAAAAATGTAACCCTCTAGGAAGTACCCACAACCTATCCCCTATGGTCCTACCTTTCAAGTACAACAACCCCCTGGGCAGCACACATAGTCTCACCCCTCTGGTTTAGCTAAATTATAGACTCTATAAGGAAGCACTCACCGTCAATTACTTATATACTCTCGTATCGTACTAGAGGCACTCTTGGGAAGCACTCAACATCAATTCCCCTTATAGCCCGTCTCTAGGAACTCTATGGAAGCACTCAACATCAATTCCTCCTACGGTCTGTTATCATAATTATAAATACACTCTAGAGAAGCCCTAAACGTCAATTCTCCCTATGTTTTATACATGAGGTTCTCATTTCCCTATGTATGTTAGAAAAGCATAGCATCACGTAACGGCCAAATTAAACCTCAAGAACTACTTGGATAGCATTCTACAGCATAAAAATATATCATAGAAACATGGACACCATCCTATAATACAAGGAATGTAAAAGGAAACAATATCCAAACATGTAATATAGACCCCAAAGGTCAAATACATGCAAAATATGCATGGAAAATACATCCAAATCACAAAAATTCACCCTATTCACAATAAATTATTATCTACTTAGGCATAAAAATCATGTAAGAAAACAGTTGGGGTAAAACGGTAGAAGCGCAATACCCCTTTCAAGGGTATTATGAATATTTTCACATAATACTCAATGAATTTCTATAGGAAGGGATGAACCACCTACCTCAGGGTTAAGAGATCAATATATTTGATCCTCGAAGCTTGAATTTCCTTAGAACTCCGCAGATCTAAGAAAATGTTTAAAACGTTCAACCCAGGATAACTCGAAAAATAAGAGAAATAATGAAATGAAACTCCAGGAGAAGGAATAGAATACCTCTATGATTCCAATGCAATTGATGATGGTCGATTTGGAGAACGGATGACTAATTGGTGTCTCAGGGAAGTATCGGCATCGTATGGGTGCTTTGGGGTGTTTAGACCGAAGAAAAAGACACCCTTGTCCATTAGACACGACCCTGGTCCGTTTAGTGAAAAAAACAAAATACATGGTGTGTAATTTTTAAGTGAACTCGTTGTATTTTCCCTTTCCATACTCCACTTTAGGCGGCCTCCACATCACCCCACACGACCGTGTGTGTGGCCATGACATGGTGAGCACACGGCCTTCTACGACAAAGAAGACCATGATGTTTACTTAAAAAAATTTCAAAAAACACCACTTTTCTCAATAACTACATAAAAAATAAAAACATACCTAAAAAGAAGGTCTGGGTTCTTTAAAAATATAGACCCATAAAAAAATATAGGTTTTATAAAATTCATGTCATAACCCAAGAAGTAAAATGGAAATCATAACATTCTATCATATAATTTTCTATTGAAAACTGATTGATTTAATTTCATTAAAGCATAACCTGTGAAAAGAAATGGGTTTCAAATGTGCATAACTCATGGAAGAATAAAAGGTGTCACAAACATCATTTCATCAAAACCTAAACCATTCATTAAAGAATATAAATGGTATTCCTAGATAATATTCCAAAAAAGTAGAAACTATCACAAAGAATGTCATATTATATGGAAAATGATTTTGAAATACAAAATTTAACTTTTCTTAAGGATCTTAAACATTCATTAATAATCCTATTCATAAAACTTTTCAAAAAAGTTTTTATTATAACAAATATTTACAATTTCATTAAATAAATTTCATTGGGGAAAATATCCTCTATTATTTGAGATATTATTTTTAATACATTAAACAGTTTTAAAAAATTTTCATATAAGATACATTGAAAAATATGAATAAGTCTTAAAATCATTTTAGCATAATTTTTCATTGGAATCATATGAAATATGATTCAAAACATTTTAAAAAACTTTTTCTTAGAAAAAAATTGAAAATTTATGAAGAAAACATGAATACATTTGAAACCCATTCATTTAAAATTATATTTACAACATTTAATGAAATCATGGAATCTTTTTAAAAACCATTTCATTGACAATACATGAAAAAAATATATAAAAATCTCTGAAAATCATTTAAATGAATAAAAAAGATCTGAAAATCTATTTTATTGGAAATTGAATCAAAATATTGATTTCCAAAAATAATTGAAAATAATTATGATTTTTAAAAAAATAACATTGTAATATTGTTAAATAATCTTCAAGATAATTAATTCCATTATAGTAGGTAAATCTATACATGACTAATGTTACTTTTTCACCGTAAAATGTTTTTTAAATCACTTCAACTAAAAAATAAATATAATATTCCTTTTTATGAACTATTTTTCTTAAACATATAGATCATGGGTAAAAATTAAATTTGAATATCATTAGAGAGTATTAGAATATTTTAGGAAACATTTCATTTTTTAAAACATGTGTTGAAGAAAAACAGATATCTGGCCAAAGGGGTGGTAAATTCGGGATTTCATAAAAACAAATTATTAATTATGTTATATACCAAGTAGTGAAAAATTTGTTCCATAAATTTAAATATAATTAATTAACATAGGATATTAAATTCATTATTTATATTTAAATATTAATCAAAATATTTCACCAAAGTATTAATAAACATAAATATTCTCAAAAAGTGATGATATTGCTTCAAAAAACACTTAAGACATAGTAACTTTGATCTTTTCTCCCACATTAAGAAAGTAAAATAAATTAAGGATTAATATATTATGAAATTTATTAGAAACATTATAGAACATTTAAATGGAAGTATATACACATCATGAGAAAATAATAGTGCATAACACGACATGTGTAATAATGATGAAAAATAGAGTCAAATTACTTAACTCATCTGTTAACTTTTCAAACCTAAACCCCATAAAATAAAATACATAAAATGGGAATTTAAGTAAATATAAATTTAATTATAAGAATAAAATAATAAATCCATGGGATTTATTCAGACCACAAAAAGAGAATAGTTGGTGAATAAACCATGTTTCTCATGAAAATAAACATTAAGATGAAATTCTCTTACATAGTGTCATTACTCCCTTTGTAATAATTAAAACATAAATTATAATAAATATATTTTTATTATTATAATTCCATAATACCATATTCTTATATATAATACCTCATATGGTTTGAATATGACTTTATATTACCCGTTTGTTAACAATTTCTTGTTATGGTGATGCTTCGAGTAATATTCGCTTTTCTTTTTTGCATCCATGTTAATGTATTATATATTTTCTCTTTATAAACATATAATGATTTACATAATGTAAAAAATATATATAAATATCATGTATATTTAGTATATTTGTATAATAATAATTTATAGAATAAAGAATTAGGTAATGGAATACACTATTCGAGGAGACGTTAGGCCGTACATACACATGAATGTTCTTTCCATTTTTATTTATAATATTGATTGTTAAAAAATTAATGACATATATTAATATATTATATCATTATATTATAATTTTTATATTACCTATATCATAAATTTACACTAAAAACATCCATAATACATTCCATGATGTGTGGGAACTAATCACATCACTTTGAGAGGGTAGTAGTTCACACATACTCTAATGAAATTATTTAATAATAAATTTTGATGACATTGGTATAATTGCATTTTTTAAAATAAAAATGATGCTTCATACAAACTATTTTTAAATGATTAATGTTTTTGCATTTAAATTAATTAAAATAACCCAGATTAAGGAATGATTTATATTGAATTAATATATTATTAGTAAATATACATAAATTAAAATTCATATAATGATTATTGGTATTAATATATTTAATAGAATGTAATATATTGCTTGAAAATGGTTTTATTGAAATCCATTTTCAACACATTATTGGGGATTAATTTTAAATTAATATATAATAATAATATGGTTTAAAAATTATAATATTAATTAAATATTTTTAATTATAATAATTAATTTTTTTAAAAAGGACACTATAATTATGGACATTATAAATAGTAATCTCTTTAAAAAAGATGTTACATTGGTGAAAATCCAATGAGTTTAAATAGTGTAAACTCAGATGTAAATAGAATAAAATAAATAATCATTGTTTCATTATTAATTTTTGACATATGGATAAAAATTACCACAATATAATATATTATTTATCAATAATTGAGGAACGTGGCATCAGAGTGACTTCCCTTTATTGGATTAAATTGGGTATTTTCAGAAATTCCACTCACCCATAATTATAAAAACACACTCCCTCACATCACATATTGACACCAATATAGAAATTTGGATCAACAAAAACCACCCAAAATCCCATTATAACTTCATTATCGAAATTATTTTTCTTCTGGTCATACCCAAATACAAAACATTGTGTATTTTATAGGAGATCCAAATTAGGTTCTTCTATAAGAAGGTAATATTCTTCACCAATATCCTTCTTTATACATATTTTTTCCTTCCTAAATTATGTATTAACAATTACATTATAGTAACACCAGTATATCGAATGTTATGACATGTTATTATGTTTTGGTAAAAATATTTACCCATATAATCATCCATAAAATGGGAAACTAAACCATCATATGTATGTACGAAGAACTACCACCTTTGTAACATATATAATTCCATTTCAATAATTTCTTATCATGGATGATCATGATAATGTATTTAATGTTTATAAATTATATCAATGTAATAAAATTAAATCTAATAAATAATCACAACATATACATTCTTACCTTTCCCTCCATTTAAAAATGATAACATCATTTATTGTACGGTGGATTGCATCCTCACGAAGAAATGTGATTCTATTTTTTTATCACATCACATGGATTTTATTTGTAAGTTTTCTAATTGTAATATTATGATAATTATGACTGAATTATAGTTATTTAAATATAATATAACCCTTATAATATATTCATTATGACTACTAAAAAATGAAAATGTTACTCAAGCTTTCATTTGACCTATTATCTCCATGATTGTAACATAGTTCATTGTTCTTAACCATATATCATGGTTGAATTTAAAAGTATAATTGATGTATGAAAGTTAAAATTATTTCATGATTATATATTGGATATTATTTTTCAATGATTTCTTTGAACACTATCAGCACAAAGATGTCGCTTTGAAATTATTAACTGATATTCATTAAAAAACTCGACATAAATAAAATTGAATAAGTAATTAAATATTCCATCAAAATGATAGAATAATACAGTTTACGTACCTGGGATTAAAATAGAAAAGTGTAAAAACGAAAAAAACTAACTGATATTATTTTATTATACATGAGATGAAGTATGTACACACTAATTATGGACTCGATATAATGGAATCTATAAATCAATTCCACTAATATGATTAAATTACATCTTCTTGTTTTTTATATATTCTTATTATGTTTTTAATGTACAATTATTATTTTATTTTTTGTATAAAATTTTATATATTAATATAATTTACACACATAAAAACATCATTGATTAATTCTCACTTTAGGGACATGATCGTTGCAAAGTATTTATCATCTCACTTTTACTTCTCGAGATATATTCCATATTCACCACCTATTTCTATTTTTTCATGTAAATAATAACCCTTTTAATGTAATATCATGAATATTTTAATCCATACTGTATTTAATTTTTCCATGGTTATTACTTTTATCAAGGTGTTTATGATTTAAAATTTTCCATTATGGTAACTGTTAATTTCACTATCTCATCATTATTTGTGATTATTTATGTTAATGGCACCCTCTGGGGAATTAATTAAAATTTTTATCTTAAAAACATTATTTCTTATTCTATTATTTTTATTTAAGTTCATTTCATATAAAACTATCACCGCACACTTTGATTCTCAAAATTATTGAGAAAATGAATTTATGGAAAATTTCATTATTTCCTACTTTGAATGAAATCCTTTTTGGTTTTAATCCATTTATTAAAAAACTAATTTTCAATAATTTTGAGAGAAATAACCGAATAATTTATTAAATAATATTTTTCTAATTATTTTATGATTAAAAAGTGGGTTTTAATTAATATTTTTGTCAATTTCAAAACGTGGTACTTTTTAACAATCTTACAATTGTCTAAAATAAATTTTTTAAAATATAAAACATATATAGAATTACATTCCACAATAAGGAATAAATTATCCAAATAGTTTATTATAATATTCCATGGATATATTTTAAGAAAATATTTTCAGTTATATTTTTTGAATTTTTTAATTTTATAGAAGATATTTAGAATTGAAAATTGTATTTTTCTCATAGAATATTCCATGTATTCAGTGAAAGACCTTATTATCAATGATGAAAAGAAAATTATGTTATATATTTCTTCAAAATTATATATATATATATATGTCTCTATAATACATGCATACCTTATTTTCCATTCTTTATATTTGGTAATACATTCTTTATTATAGTTTCTAAAATTCCATCATTATGAAATTTCAATTGATTACTTTATGAGGAAATATTATATTACCCGTTTTTCATCTAGGGATAATTATTATATTATTCAATATAATTTATTTCCTTTATTTAATAGATATAAATCAGCATCATGTTATGATTGGTGTTCCAGGATAACACTCCAATTAATTGGTTATATATTTTGTCTTATGAGGCATCAAGTATGGGATTATTTATTACAGATCATCCATTTAGAAACTTTTTATAGCACATGATTTAATTTAGGAAGATAGCATTAAATAATAAATATTTCATGATTTTGTTTTTTTCAGTATTTCAAAACATACAGTCATATAATTATATCATGCTCCTTATGTTAATGTTCAATGTGATTGAAGTGCATTGTGTTGCATTTATTTTCAATGAGGCATGAAGTTGTCTTGGAATGAATGGATGTCAAGGAGAAGATGTGAATGTCAAAGGATGTGATGGTGATGGTGATGAAGGAGAATGGCCATGGTACACAGATGCATGTAACTTAGGAGATTCACTAAGTGACATAGGAGATGTGGTTGAAACATTCTCTAGTACATCAGACGATTGTTGAGCTGATCTTTAAGTTCATAGAACTTGTATCATGATGATACAATGTCACAACATTGTTTGAAGACCATGCATTGTACTGACAATGCATGAGGAGAAGCAAGAGATCCATCCACAACTTCTAAGTGGATGACGTGGATTAAAGAAGTCCATGTGATAACTTTTAGTGCATGTGAATCAGAAGAAGATCCAATTGATCTCTGATTAGATCAATGAAGAATGTTGAAGAACTTTGAATAATTTAAGTGATTCAGGAGTTCAGTTGAAGATTAAGAACCTTCGGGAATTCCATTACAAAGTGATGAATATTTGTTTAAGAAGTATGGAGGAATTCTAAGAAGAAGAAGAATAGAGATGGGAAGAAGAATGGATTGGAGTGGCTTGGCATTTGGCTTATACTCAAATGGAGGACTTTGTTTTTTACAAAGTCTTATTCAAGACTTAGCCAAAAAAAACATGGCCAGCCCGTGAGCACCTTGTGGGTTCAACCCCAAGGCTCATGTGGGCCTAAGGCGCCACGCCCAAGGGGGAACCCGTGGGGCGAGCTCAGGGCGGCAGGGGCGCACCCGCAGACACCACAGAGGCGCTGGGGCACGCCCGGAGGAGCGCAGTGTGCATAGTGGGCGCCAGTGGCGCGCCCGCAGGAAGCATAATGGGCGCTAGAGCGCGCCCGCAGGAGGCAGTGAGTGGGCGCAGAGCGCGCCCGCAGAGAGAACCCGGTGCGGGGCGGCACCGGGAGGGGAGAAGATTCAACTGGCGGGTTGCGGCAGCTCCAGGGTAATAAAGCGCGAGAAAACCGCGCCCCGTTTCGATGTGGGACGCGGATTTTTCCCGCGGAAGCGATCCTGGCCGTCCGAGCGATCTCGCGGCAGATCACGGCCGCCCGATGCATCGCGCCGCTCGCGATCTAATCCTGGCCGTCACGCATCGCGATCCGACGGCCGAGAGCTCGTCCTGTACCTCGAGCTCGTCCGAAGCCTCCCGCGAGCCTCCGCTGAACCAGAGCCACCCCGATGACAGAATTTGAGTTTCCGGCCACCGCTGATCGAGCCGAAGCCTCCATTGTGATCGTCTGGCCGCTACGAACACAATCATGAAATAAAATATGCATGCACACGATGGTTAAGAGTTTTTGGAGTTCGGCCGAAGGAAAACGAAGTGCCGAGGCCACACGGTGTTCATGTTTTGCATGGATTGGGTTTAAACAGAGGCTTTGCATGCATGGGATAGAAGAGGCGAAGGCCGTGCATGCGTTATAAATCGCATGCACGAGGAGAAGAGAAAATAAAAGAACCCGCGTTGAAACAGAGGAAAGAAAATAAAGATTTGGAAAGTTTTTAAAGATCCGAAGATTTCGGAGATTCAAGATTTTACACGCGGATGAACCAAGGCTCTGCTTCGCCTATAAAAAGAGCCCGAGTCTCTCAAAAAGCTTTCTGAAGTTCTTGTTAAAGATTTGTGTCCCGCGAAGCCTCTGCCTCGCGAATTTGAAGCCCCGCGCAAGTAAACTTGCGTGGCTGAGTTCCTTGCGCGCAACATCTTTGCGCGACAAGAAGAAGGAGGAGGAGGTGTCCCCTGTGCGCTATCCTTTGCGCGACAGGAAGGAGTTTGGGCAGCACAAAGTTGTGCGCCCCCTCTGTGCACCGTGCCCTCTGCGCGGTAGCACTTGCGCGCCCGCGGTGCCTTGCACCCGAGGCTTGCGCTCCCTAGAGGCCTTGTGCACTTTCACGCTGCCTTGTGCACCAAGTGTGCCTTGTGCTTTGTTGAAGAAGAGGAGGCCGCGGCTCATCAAGCACTTGCGCGCCTACTTTGAAGGTGGAAGAACCCGAGGCCTTGTGTGTGAGATTAAATGAAGAAAACCACCTACGGACAGTGGGTGTGTGCCAAGCAAGAGAACCCGAGGCCATACCTTGTGTGAAGTGAAAGAACACACCCTTTGGGTGTATGTGCAAACAAGAACAAAGAAGGGGCCGTGGGCAGTGTGTGTGCAAAAAGGGGAGAAAGGCACTGCCTTGTGCTAAACAAGAAGGGGACCCGAGGCTTGCATGCCTTGTGTGTGCAAAGTGAGAAGGAAGGTCGTGGCTGTGTGTGTGCATAAGGAGGAAGGCCACCACATTTGTGTGTGTGCAAAATAATAGAAGGCCGAGGCCTTAGTGCCTTGTGTGCACCAAGGGAAGACCACACTTTGTGTGTGTGTTAGAATTGAATAGGCCGTAGCCTTGTGTGGGTGAATTGAAGACCACACCTCATTTGAGTGTGTGTGTGTGCAAATTGAAGAGGAACACCCTACGGCCATTTAAGGGTGTGCAACAAGAAGTGTGAAGGCCAAGCTCAAAGTATGTGCCAAAGTGAAGAAGTTTTGTGTGCAAAGAGAGAAGTTGGCCGAACCTAGTGTGTGCACTAAAAGTGAATACACATTAGAAGAAGAAGAAGGAGTGACCCACACTAAAGTAGAACACACTCTAAGTGTGTAAACAAATTGGATAAAGTGTGTGAAGTTCAGTGAAGGTGTGTGCTTAAAGTGACTACGCCCTTTGTGGGTCTACTGCACCAAGAGGAAGAAAAGGAGAGTGCATGCATGCATGCATGCACGTGCACACGTGAACAAGTCTGAATCAGCTTGTGTGCATTTGAGTTGACCAAGACCAGGAGGTTCTTGAAGAATTGAGAAGTCCATGCTATCAGGGCATGAGGTTGAAGTGAACTGAGACTGGACCAGACTGAAGATAAAGATATCAGTTGTCTGAGCATTCAGTAGTTGAAAAGAGAATCCAGGTCATCCTGAAGAAGGAGATAAAGCCTGAGCTAGACGAGAAGCCCTTATCAACCACAAGTGATCAGAAGAGAAGAGCAAGGCCAGCAGCCTTTATCCCAGGCTGCTGAAGTTACTTGAAGACCTTAAAGTGAAGAAGAGCTACTCGTGTGACTCGAGGAGCCAAGAGAATACCATGTGGGACTCAGGGAGAAGAAGTCTTCAGTGGGATTCTGGAGCAGGCCAGTGGGACTCTGGTAACACTGTGGGACGCAGTATAAAGACCCTCCTGTGGGACTCAGGAGAGATACAGTGGGACTCTGTATCGACCATTGTAATTCTAACAAGTTATAATGGGAGAATCCATGCTGAGAGAGCATGGGAAGGATGTAGGCCTTTGGTGCCGAACCTTGTAAATCCTTGTGTCCAGTGCCTTTTCATTACTGCATTATCCGGGAAAGGTTGAGAGATACAAGAAGAGTGGATCGAGGCTTTAACCAGCCATAGAGGTTTAATTGATAAAGAATCAATTAGTAAAAAGTTGTAAGGGATCACTGATTCACCCCCTCCCCCTCTCAGTGATTCACACTGATCTGGGCACTTCAATTGGTATCAGAGGGAGGTTGCCTCTAAAAGATCCAGGGGAGTCTTTATGAAGTGCAGATTTGAGGAAATGAGTGACCAGTCTCAAATGGAGATATCTGCCAAGACTCAGAAAAATAGAAAGAAGAAACAGGCCAAGAAGATGAAGAAAGCCTGTCCTAGCTGTGATGAAGTTGAAACTATGAATGATCTTCAGAGTGCACTCAAATATCTTCAGAAGACAGTTCCCATGGAAGTGGTAAAGTGTATAGCTACAGGCATCCATGATCTTCAAGAAGAAAAATCACAGTTAGAAGAAGAAGCCAATGCTATGGAAGATCAGCTGGCAAAAAGGGTTGGCATAACCAACACTCTCAGAAAGCTGGTGAAGGCTAAAGATGAAACCGTTTCTCTTTGCAATGAAAGATGTGAAGACACTGCTGAAGAATTGCATAGAAGCCTTTCTGAGAAAGAAATCTTTAAAGTAATAATCAAAGATGTGTACCATGCACTGGAGAAGAGGCATAGAGTATCAATGGTTGTTAAAGATGCTCAACTTGAAGACAAAGTTAAAAGGGTGAAGGAGCTTGACAACTCATTGCTTGAAATGAGAAAGGTGCATGAAGACCAGATAAAGCAGCTGGAAGAGAAATGGGAAGGAAGGCTAAGAACTATTGAGGATGAGAAGAACTCCCTCAATATGAAATGCTTAGAACTGGAGGTGATATTGAAAAATCAGCAATCACCCAAAGTCCAAGCCTCCCAGACAGCTGGAAGAAGAAATGTTGCCACTCAAGTGATCTTTGAGAAGGATGATTCTAAAAGAAAGACATCCTCTAATAAAAGGGCAACATCTTCTAGAAATAAGGTACCATCCATACCATCTTGTACTGATGCTTCTAATTGTGTTTCCACAAAAAGTGCAGGATGTAAGAATGAATCCAAACAAGTATGGATGAAGACAGTGAAGAAAGAATGCTCTCCTGAAACAACACAGAAAGTCAAGAAAAGTACCCAACAATCAGAAGGACTGAAGAGGTCAAGATTTGTGGGTCAGTGTTGGTGTTGTAACAAGTATGGGCATTGTGCAAAGGATTGTTGGTACAATCCACTGAATGCCAAAGCACAGAGGAATCCCATGCCGAGGGGGAGCAAGCCAGAAGGAAATAAGCAACATCCACAGGTCCAGAGACATCTGCTTACTGCAAATAGATTTGGATTACTTGACAACATCTGGGATGGTTGCAAAAGTGGTCAAAAAGATACATGTCAGTCTCCAACTGTATCCAGAGCTCAAAAGAAGAAAAGATCACAGAACCTGGCTCAAAAAGATTCATTGGGAAGCAAGAAGAAAGTAGAAAATGCTCCCAAGAAGTGCTTGAGAAATAAAGATAAGTCCTTGGATTCTAAATCCAAGAAGGGTGAGTCATCCAGAAGGACCACCAAGAAGAAGTGCTTCTACTGTGGAAGGAAAGGACATATCATGGATCTTTGTAAAGAAGCCATGAAAATCAATAGAAGCCAACTGAACTCAAACAGACAATCAATCCAGAAGAAGCAGAAGGGATTGATTGAAAACAAGTTTCCTAAGAGAGGTAGCTTGACAGCATCAAAAGAACCATGTGGAATTTCCAAAACTGAGGCCACACTTCCAAGTGATTTACTAGTCATATGGCCAAATCAGTTGCAACTTGCCAAAGATCTACAAAGAGCTGAAGATGAAGTTCTGGCAATTGCTAAGGCAAAAGGGAAGAAGAAGGTTTCACATGAAGATGTTTTGAGAACCACACCAGCACAATCATCAATGAAGATCAAATGTGCAAGTGTGAAGAATGGTGACAATGGGACATCTCGGTTGAGAGAATCTTCTCAACCTTGTTGTTCACATTGATGAACCAAGGAGGTTCCATCTTATTCCCTTATACTTCTAGTATTTACATGTGCTGACATTGCAGGGAATTGAAGATGATGATCATTCTCATCTGGAGGATGGTTTGGACAGAATGGAGTGCACCCCTTGAGGGGGAGCCAATCTGGAGAAGATGATATTCTTAGATTAATACCATCTTGAGAAAAGTGAAGGTATTCCAATCATACTTTCATCCCTTGTTTCTTAATTGAGTTTATCTTGTCAATTAAGGGGGAGTATGAATTGAAGACAAATGGATGAAAGGGGGAGCTTTATCTTTGCACTTGAACATTCTAATGTGTTTGGTGAAGTATGTGCAGGATTTAGCAATTCATTGTTATATCTGAAAAAATTTCAAACCCCTAAGCATGATCTCACATGTGTAGAGAATTATGGACAGCTTTGAATTCCTTGGTCATATCACTCTTGTTTTCTACACCGGGTTTGCCCAAGTAGACTTAGAGTTGATTTACTAAAGGTTCATTGCTCAAGTGAACATGTGACATCATCCCTCTCTTAGTGATTTTGAAGAAAATGCTTTTATAAGGGAGGAAGATATTTGTGAAAGTGAACCACACCACACCTTTGCATTTGATTGCCAATAAGGGGGAGAAAATATTGGCACACATATTGACCCATTCATATGTGCTGAAGTGGTGTATTGACAACAAATACAAAGGGGGAGATTGAAGTGCATTGTGTTGCATTTGTTGTCAATGAGGCATTAAGTTGTCTCGGAATGAATGGATGTCAAGGAGAAGATGTGAATGTCAAAGGATGTGATGGTGATGGTGATGAAGGACAATGGCCATGGTACACAGATGCATGTCACTTAGGAGATTCACTAAGTGACATAGGAGATGTGGTTGAAACATTCTCTAGTACATCAGACGATTGTTGAGCTGATCTTTAAGTTCATTGAACTTGTATCATGATGATACAATGTCACAACATTGTTTGAAGACCATGCATTGTACTGACAATGCATGAGGAGAAGAAAGAGATCCATCCACAACTTCTAAGTGGATGACGTGGATTAAAGAAGTCCATGTGCTAACTTTTAGTGCATGTGAATCAGAAGAAGATCCAATTGATCTCTGATTAGATCAATGAAGAATGTTGAAGAACTTTGAATAATTTAAGTGATTCAGGAGTTCAGTTGAAGATTAAGAACCTTCGGGAATTCCATTACAAAGTGATGAATATTTGTTTAAGAAGTATGAAGGAATTCTAAGAAGAAGAAGAATAGAGATGGGAAGAAGAATGGCTTGGAGTGGCTTGGCATTTGGCTTATACTCAAATGGAGGACTTTGTTTTTTACAAAGTCTTATTCAAGACTTAGCCAAAAAAAACATGGCCAGCCCGTGAGCACCTTGTGGGTTCAACCCCAAGGCTCATGTGGGCCTAAGGCGCCACGCCCAAGGGGGAACCCGTGGGGCGAGCTCAGGGCGGCAGGGGCGCACCCGCAGACACCACAGAGGCGCTGGGGCACGCCCGGAGGAGCGCAGTGTGCATAGTGGGCGCCAGTGGCGCGCCCGCAGGAAGCATAATGGGCGCTAGAGCGCGCCCGCAGGAGGCAGTGAGTGGGCGCAGAGCGCGCCCGCAGAGAGAACCCGGTGCGGGGCGGCACCGGGAGGGGAGAAGTTTCAACTGGCGGGTTGCGGCAGCTCCAGGGTAATAAAGCGCGAGAAAACCGCGCCCCGTTTCGATGTGGGACGCGGATTTTTCCCGCAGAAGCGATCCTGGCCGTCCGAGCGATCTCGCGGCAGATCACGGCAGCCCGATGCATCGCGCCGCTCGCGATCTAATCCTGGCCGTCGCGCATCACGATCCGACGGCCGAGAGCTCGTCCTCTACCTCGAGCTCGTCCGAAGCCTCCCGCGAGCCTCCGCTGAACCAGAGCCACCCCGATGACAGAATTTGAGTTCCCGGCCACCGCTGATCGAGCCGAAGCCTCCATTGTGATCGTCTGGCCGCTACGAAAACAATCATGAAATAAAATATGCATGCACATGATGGTTAAGAGTTTTTGGAGTTCGGCCGAAGGCAAACGAAGTGCCGAGGCCACACGGTGTTCATGTTTTGCATGGATTGGGTTTAAACAGAGGCTTTGCATGCATGGGATAGAAGAGGCGAAGGCCGTTCATGCGTTATAAATCGCATGCACGAGGAGAAGAGAAAATAAAAGAACCCGCGTTGAAACAGAGGAAAGAAAATAAAGATTTGGAAAGTTTTTAAAGATCCGAAGATTTCGGAGATTCAAGATTTTACACGCGGATGAACCAAGGCTCTGCTTCGCCTATAAAAAGAGCCCGAGGCTCTCAAAAAGCTTGCTGAAGTTCTTGTTGAAGATTTGTGTCCCGCGAAGCCTCTGCCTCGCGAAGTTGAAGCCCCGCGCAAGTAAACTTGCGTGGCTGAGTTCCTTGCGCGCAACATCTTTGCGCGACAAGAAGAAGGAGGAGGAGGTGTCCCCTGTGCGCTATCCTTTGCGCGACAGGAAAGTGTTTGGGCAGCACAAAGTTGTGCGCCCCCTCTGTGCACCGTGCCCTCTGCGCGGTAGCACTTGCGCGCCCGCGGTGCCTTGCACCCGAGGCTTGCGCGCCCTAGAGGCCTTGTGCACTTGCACGCTGCCTTGTGCACCAAGTGTGCCTTGTGCTTTGTTGAAGAGGAGGAGGTCGCGGCTCATCAAGCACTTGCGCGCCTACTTTGAAGGTGGAAGAACCCGAGGCCTTGTGTGTGAGATCAAATGAAGAAAACCACCTACGGACAGTGGGTGTGTGCCAAGCAAGAGAACCCGAGGCCATACCTTGTGTGAAGTGAAAGAACACACCCTTTGGGTGTATGTGCAAACAAGAACAAAGAAGGGGCCGTGGGCAGTGTGTGTGCAAAAAGGGGAGAAAGGCACTGCCTTATGCTAAACAAGAAGGGGACCCGAGGCTTGCATGCCTTGTGTGTGCAAAGTGAGAAGGAAGGCCGTGGCTGTGTGTGTGCATAAGGAGGAAGGCCACCACATTTGTGTGTGTGCAAAAGAATAGAAGGCCGAGGCCTTAGTGCCTTGTGTGCACCAAGGGAAGACCACACTTTGTGTGTGTGTTAGAATTGAATAGGCCGTAGCCTTGTGTGGGTGAATTGAAGACCACACCTCATTTGAGTGTGTGTGTGTGCAAATTGAAGAGGAACACCCTACGGCCATTTAAGGGTGTGCAACAAGAAGTGTGAAGGCCAAGCTCAAAGTATGTGCCAAAGTGAAGAAGTTTTGTGTGCAAAGAGAGAAGTTGGCCGAACCTAGTGTGTGCACTAAAAGTGTATACACATTAGAAGAAGAAGAAGGAGTGACCCACACTAAAGTAGAACACACTCTAAGTGTGTAAACAAATTGGATAAAGTGTGTGAAGTTCAGTGAAGGTGTGTGCTTAAAGTGACTACACCCTTTGTGGGTCTACTGCACCAAGAGGAAGAAAAGGAGAGTGCATGCATGCATGCATGCACGTGCACACGTGAACAAGTCTGAATCAGCTTGTGTGCATTTGAGTTGACCAAGACCAGGAGGTTCTTGAAGAATTGAGAAGTCCATGCTATCAGTGCATGAGGTTGAAGTGAACTGAGACTGGACCAGACTGAAGATAAAGATATCAGTTGTCTGAGCATTCAGTAGTTGAAAAGAGAAGCCAGGTCATCCTGAAGAAGGAGATAAAGCCTGAGCTAGACGAGAAGCCCTGATCAACCACAAGTGATCAGAAGAGAAGAGCAAGGCCAGCAGCCTTTATCCCAGGCTGCTGAAGTTACTTGAAGACCTTAAAGTGAAGAAGAGCTACTCGTGTGACTCGAGGAGCCAAGAGAAGACCCTGTGGGACTCAGGGAGAAGAAGTCTTCAGTGGGATTCTGGAGCAGGCCAGTGGGACTCTGGTAACACTGTGGGACGCAGTATAAAGACCCTCCTGTGGGACTCAGGAGAGATACAGTGGGACTCTGTATCGACCATTGTAATTCTAACAAGTTATAATGGGAGAATCCATGCTGAGAGAGCATGGCAAGGATGTAGGCCTTTGGTGCCGAACCTTGTAAATCCTTGTGTCCAGTGCCTTTTCATTACTGCATTATCCGGGAAAGGTTGAGAGATACAAGAAGAGTGGATCGAGGCTTTAACCAGCCATAGAGGTTTAATTGATAAAGAATCAATTAGTAAAAAGTTGTAAGGGATCACTGATTCACCCCCTCCCCCTCTCAGTGATTCACACTGATCTGGGCACTTCAGTGATTACACATGTACCATATCTTTTAGGATATCATGTTAAAACATTGATTAACATGTTATCTTTCCATAAAGTGATTATACCCTTACTAGGATTTTTATCCCACCCAATTAGTTTATGTATCCTCTAGGTTATCCAATGTAGTTTTATGATATCCAAAGGATTTGGGATCTCAATTGGGAGAAAAATAGTGATGTTTTATTTTAGACTCAATTTTATGTATTATGAACCTAGTATTCCCAATCTATAGCTGGTAATTGATTTATTTTTGTGTGAGGAATCATTCAATAATATGTGAAAAATGATGGGTATATATTTTTGGAATGAGTGAAAATTATTGGTACTATATTGTGATAATGATTTGGTATCACTAGTAAACCCCCTAGGGTTAATCGATATAATAATTTCATATATTTAAAAATATCATGAAATTATGGTGAAGGATAGAGGAACATGGTTTAATGAAATTACATATCTCTTATGATACTTCATGTTGATATGGCTCTCAAATAGTTATTCATATGAGTAATAACTCCAAAAAGGGTACATTTTTTATGACTCAATCATCACCTTTCCAGGATAATAAACTGTACTGCAAAATTGAATTAACACTCCCAGGGGTTATTTTTAAAAATTCATAGACTCATAATAGTCCATTATAAAGTACATCAAAAAATTGTTATGTTTAAAATCGTAATTATAAATTTCACCATGGATAACCATGATTGAAATATAGAGACACATAATTTAGAATATAATTATGTTTTAAATGTTTTTCATTAGAGGTTTTTATTCTTCCCCATTTGTATGTTAATGCATTATCCTCTAGTTTGTTATATTATTTTTAGGTAATGATAATTAAAAGGAGAAATAACGAAAATAAATAATTATATGAGGACTATAATGATTTCCCTAATCAGATTCCAAACCATATGGGAATAGAACAAAGAAACTGTAATATAATTCCAAATTAGATATCCTGAATTAAAATTATCAACTCAAACATAGTGTATTTTTAAAAGACATCAAATCAGATAACATTGAAAGCACACCATTGATTAAGTGTTAATGGGGATAAATATAAGATGAATCCCTTTTATATAAATTAATATTTTGGGAAGTGGAACCATCCCACTTGAAATAATTGAACTATAATATGCTTTAGTGTGGAATGTGATTAAAAGAAATAATAAAATTACTAAATAAAAATGAAGATACTAGTTAACAGGGCATATAGAAATAAGGGTCAATATAAAAAACTATAAATTTATCAGCATTGATGTGGGGATCTTATTCCTTATTATAATCATTTCTCTAATACAAGGATTAGTTATTTAGGGAATATTTTATGAGAATTATTGAACTGTAATCATTGAAATGATTAGATATTTGGCTTCAAGAATCATATTATTGATGAATTTTTATCAATGGTATGCTAGTTATAATTATATTTTAATGTATAATGATTTTTCTATAGTATTTATAGTTTAATGATTTGAGAAAATAAGTTCATGATACTTATGACCAATTCTGCTCATTTAATGAAAATTGTTATATTTTTTGGAAAATCACATGATTTTGGAAAATATAATATTCCATATGGTCATAATGTAATGTTAATTATAGTAAATTATAGTTACTTGGGATTTTGAAAAATAATTAGTTGTATTCAAAACCATAGAAGAAAACTTTATTTCATTTGATGAATAATGTTGTTTTTGAATATTTTCAATATATTATGCAGAATGTTATCAGAATTATATTTATATGGATTTTAAAAATGGTTGACCCACATTTTGGGAAATAACTCATCATATATAGAATTTCTATGGGGATTTACCACACATTCTAATGTTGATATGGGTGCAACAGAAACCACTGGACAACATGATGTATTTGTTAGTATTATTTACTTTATATAAATACTTTTATAGAAAAATATTATATTCCTTTTTGGATATATATTTCTATGATAAAAAATAATTGATTTTTATGATATTGATATGGTTATGTATATTTCATTAATTGTCTTAGTTGTAGAAGGTATGTATAACCATTAGGTCCACAATATATTTTTACATGAAAATCAATTTTCTAAAAACATTATTAATTGTTGTTTATGTTAATGTTATTTTTGATGTTGGGTTGTGGAATTATTTATGTTGTGCCAAATATTTGGAGATTAATATTTATGTTTATTAATTCAAAAAATTATCATACATTTTTTATACCATTATTGGTTCATGGAAAAAATAATAGATAATAAATATATCTTGATGTCTTTTTATGGATTTTTTTGATCCATTATGTGTGATGTTTAGTGATTTATGCATGAGAAATAATATTTGGTTTTTCATTTTTTAGAGTAAAAAATAAATTTTTTAAAAAAATAGTATGAGATATAATTATACATTTTAAATTAGTAGACATCTATATTTTCCTTGAACACATGATAAAAACTTCCATCATCATTAGTAGATAAATCATGAAATAAAATTTTTATCCATATTAGATGACTAGATGGTCTATTAGGTATTAGAAAAAATAATAACATAATCTCTTAAATGTATCTTCATTCTAAATAAACATTTAAAATTACTTCTATGGATATCCTATGTGGAAACCTACTTCTGTGATGACTTTATTTTTTCCACCCCCCCCCCATTTATAAGAGGATTCATTATTAACACTTTTTATGAAGTGGGATTAACACAATAGTTTTTTTAATTTTCATTCCATAGTTTTTAGAGCCTAACTAAATCTTACAATGATGTAATTTGGTTATGGTTTTATAAATAAAAAACCCATAATTTTAAAAGAACTCATTTTTGATAACATATTTAATATAAAACACTATGTTTTAAAAAACAATGATATAATATTGCAATTTTATTATTTATATGTTTTCAATATAACCTATCTATTTGATTTGTGGGTATGAATAGTGTTAACTAAATTATGAAATTTATATAAAGTTCATATTAAATATATATATTTTAAATTATTTAAGAAATAATAACAGATGTTTTATTAAATAAATTTTATTCTTCGATAAATAAATATCCAAAAAATATGTATTTTATTTCATTTAATAAAAAAATATAATAAATTATTTATAAAAAAATGAGAAACATTTTTATAGAAATAGAAAATTATATTTTTAAATCATAATATTAGAATAAAATTAGGTTAAATGTTTTATTTTTTTTAAATGTTTTATTTTTCAGTGATTAGTTACAATTATTTATTTTTCATGTACATTCATTTATTATCATCAAATAATGTAATTTAATAGTTCAATAATATTATATATTTTTATATTTATGTGAGATATTCAGCAGTTTATTTATATTAATATAATCAATTTCATTATAATAACCAATTTTCATATTTTTTGGGAATAGTCAATTTTTATTCATAACAATGCGGTTTTTGATTAGCTTATTATATATCTTAAAAGTTTATCCATTTTAATTACGTAAAAGTTACACTAAAATGGAATGATTTAAATGAAATTAAATTATTTTACATTTATTTGTATAAATTTAATTTCATATAATAATTAATTCAAATAATATAGTTATTATAATTTCATCTATTATATGAAAAATATCTTTCTTGAAAACCCATTTTAGACACGTTTTATAAGATTAATTGGAAACAAAACATTTCTAATTATGTTATTTTAAATTAAAAAAAATAAATATTATTCATTATCTTAACTAATATTTCGTAAAATTTTCAACATAAATTTAGTAATTATGAATAGTAAAGATAATAAAAAACTAGTAATGGTGTAGAAAAATGTAAATGGTAAATGTGGGTAAACTTTGTGGCAAATAGAATGACGTGTCTCAATCTGTTTTTAATTTTGGAAGTATTTATAGATCCATTTGTCCAAAAAATCATTATTTATCAATTTTTTATCAACATGGAATTATAGTGACCTCCTATTATTTAATTGTTTTGGGTATTTACAAAAATGAAAATCCTCCTCAATTATAAAAGGTAACCACCTCCCCTAACTTCTTCAAAATAATAATTAATTTTTTCTGAAAAAAATATAACAAAATACTTAAAAAATATTTAAACACATTTTAGAGCAATATTTCATGTCTAAAAAATTACTATTAGGTCCTTAATAAGAGATCCAACGGAGATTCATTAAACCAAATATAGTTATCTTGATAGAGCTACTTATTTTTAACTTATTCCTTTCAATCATAAATTATTTCCCTAAAATTCCTATATAATATCACCATTATATAATATTTAATTTTATTAAATTATGTTAATTAAAAAATTTATATGCATCATATCTTCCAGGGAATTGGAAACAAAACCAGCTTTTTTGTGTATGGTGGACTACTGCCCCATGAACACATGTAATTTATTTAGCATCATCACCTCTCATGGATATTGATAATAATGAATTATTTTTTTACCCATGATATTCATGAGATATAAATACTTTTAATAATATTAACAAATCATATTACTTCACACATTTCCATAAATTGAAAAATTATTACATTATTCATGTCTACAGTGGACTACCACCATACAATGTGATGTGATTCAATTTTTACTAAAACATCACATGGTTTGTCTTTGTAACAATTTTTAAAGATATATTTTTTTATTTCTTATAAAATAACTATTATGGAATGTTAAAATAATAGTTACCTTCTTTCCACATCGATTATTGAAAAATATAAATGTTACTCAGTTGTATGTACGACCTACCATCTCCATGGTTGTAACATAATTCATTTTCATAAATGGATCACATCATTAGTTTTAAATGTATAATTTATATATAATTATGATGAAAAAATCAATATTATTTTTCTGTAGATGATTGAATAGTGAACCCTTTTCCCATGTTCGCCTCACCGATGCCGTATTGAAATTATATACATAGCATTCTCAAGACACCCAACATGGACATAACTAAATAAGCCATTAAATGTTCCATTAAAATAAATTAAATAAATTGTTTATTTAGATTGGACTAAAACTAAATATACTCATTAAAAACTATTATTTTTTATATTTTTATTATATAGGAGGTAAAGGATATGCTAGATAATTCTTAACATGATGTAATTGATTTTATAACTCAAATATTTTCAATGGGATATATTACTTATTCTTTGACATTAATATTGTAATATTAAGCGTGTAACGACCATTTAATATTTAATTTTATATTTCTAATTGTTTTATAAGGAATTAAAAATTATACACATTGAAACTATATTGATTAATTCTTAAATCAATTGAATGATCATTGGAACGGATTTCATGTATCACTTTTACATTTGTGAGATATATTCCATATTTAATGGGTATTTAATTTGTGTGGTATACATAAAAAAATTGAATATTATTTCAGGAAGATATATATTTTCAAGGTATTTACATTTTAATTTTAAGTTACTTCTTTCATGGGGGTTATGAATCAAACGTTCTAAATGTGGTATGGATTTATTCCAAAATCTCATAATAATTCAGGATTATTAATTTTAAAGACTTTAATGGATTTGAATTTTGATATTTATATCAAAAAAAATATTTTTTATTCTCCTTTGGTTATTAATGATCTTTTCATTTAATTGTACCATTTTTTTATTTTATTTCAATTATTTTTTTAGAAAATGATTTTAAGAAGATTTGACATTATTTCACTCTTTAGTCGAAAACCCATACTCTTTCATATCTATATTCTATAAAAATAATTCCATAAATGTTTTTAACATTATCAAAATTATTCACTTTATATAATTTTACCCATTTTAAATTTTAAATTTTCAAAGGAATCTTATTTTATTTTTCCAAATGTTGTACTTTGTCACATTCTTTCAATAGTGTGAAAGGATTGTTTTTTAAATTATAAAACATTTAATGAATTAACAACTCAAATGACCAAATAATCATTAAAAAAATATTTTATATGTATCGATGGATATTCTTATTGAATATTTTTTCTATAATATTTTTAAAATATTTATATTTTGAATACATTATTTCATAGTGAAAAAGGGATTTTATTCATTAAATATTCAATTTTCTATTTTAAAGACATTTTTATCAACCCCAAAAACCATTGATGATATAGATTTATTCTATGTTTTATATATTCCAAGTAATTATAACTTTATTGGATAGGGTAATACATTCACTATTATCATTTCTCTAATTCTTTAACTATGATATTTCATTTGATTATAGTATGAGGTAAGATTGTGAATTACATTTTATTTCCATAATAAATCATTATGATACACATTATGATTTATTTTATTTATGTTGTAAATATAAATCATGAATGTCTTACGATGGGTGCACCTAGATAGTGATAATATTAATAAGGCAATTCATCAGTTTCTAGGGGATTACTTAATGGGAATATGGTGTAAAACTATTACATTATGCATATTTTTTACCATTTTATATTTTCTATGTATTTACACTTGACTCAGTTTTAGGTTGGGTCATGGGATTTTTCATAATTTCCTATGTTACTATGGTGTTATGATATCATATTCATTATGTTATTCATCTATGTGAGTACTCATGCGACTCATATTTTATTATATAATGATAAAACATTGAGACCGACATTATAATATCTTATCATATTGATTCCCTTAATTAAATTTTTATATCATCCATTTCAACTATGTATAGTCTAAGTTATGCCATAATTTTTTTGGATCCATAAATGATTTAGGATATTAAAATGAAGGATGAAATAAAGAATTTTTTTGAATCATTATGACGTATTATGATGGTAGTTTTCTAATGAATCCATGACACATGATCTTTGGGTTATTTGTAAATGATTTTTTTGATAAAAATGACGTATTAATATATATATATATATAATGCCTTGTTACTCTAATTAATGTAAATGAAATGAAATTTCTGGATCGTCCAACATCCTTAAAAGTATTCACAATGTATTCATCAATAACGTTATTATTTCCACCTTCATTATTTCCATCATTTTATCATATATTTAGAAAAGCACTCAAATAAAATTCCATCTCATTATAATTAAATCATTTTTTAGTTTATATTTTTGTTATTTTCTGATCGTTATCTATATAGTCACTACGCTAATGTCTAAAAATTATGCATAAGAAACAAAAATCATATTTTAATATATATTCTACTGATTTATTATTTACAATTTTTATAATATGATGAAAAAAATTATTTTCAAACCTTTATATTTTATTAGGGGTTTCTTCCTCATTATCCACCACACAGTCCTCCTTATTAATTTTTTTTGTAGAATACATGATCAAAATGACACTATTTTCTTCATTGTTAGTGAATAATATATGTATTAATACATTTAATTTTCATGATAACCCAATTATAATATTTATCACGTCGTTAATCCTAAAAAAAATAATTAATTTTATTTTCAATATATTGAAAACAATGTGATTACCATTTCAATAAGGTGATGTTTTCTTTATAAATGAGAATTTAAAATTCCATTTAATCAATAATTATATATATTTATATTCCATTATATGTTGATCTAAATTAGGGAAATACTTATCAAGGAAAATATTCTTTATTTCAACCCATTCCAAGGAACCATTGTCTTCTCATTCTATCACATTGTTAACCATTGACCACCACTGATTAGTTTTACCATCCAAATTGTACTAGATTGGGTTTTATTTTTATGTTCTAATCAACTCAAAACTACGAATATTTATTCTGGTCTATTAACAATCCATTTAATAATACATGGTAGAATGATACAATGAATGGTGGATAGTTCTATTTCTTGAAATCCATTACTATGGACATATTCCGTAGTAGTGAATTTATATTTATATCTCTTGTGGATACAAACATTTCTTATATAATGTTTAAATAAATCAATTATGGAAACAAAAATCTATGTTCCAATTGTAACCATTATATATTCTTACATTGGAAGATCATTTTCATTGTTGTGCAGTTGTACTTTGTCATCCCAATTTCCACTATGAAAATCAGTTTTGAACCGACATAATTTATATAATCCAAAATGTTAATATAAAAATTATATATCATGATAAATATAGATTAAAATATATTAATGGTAATTATTTATTTTATGATAAACTCCAAAATTATATAAACCTTTAATTTAATATCAACAATATGGTTCAGACATTAAAAAATTATATAATCCAGATATTTAAGTCAACAATTCATTTTATTACATTTTGATGATCTTTAGGAGGTATTAGTTTTTATTATTTTATATTTAAAAATATATAAAATACCCATACCTTAAAAAATGGAAACTTCTACTCATTATCAATTTTTTTATAAAATAATGTCTTATTAAATTTAATCTTGTATCATTTCATGAAAAAATCATCATGAAATTCAACATTACTTTATCATTGTTCTCAACCATCCCTAAATCGGTTGATTTTTTATTGCATTGGATGAGAAAAAAAATAATTATACATTAAATATTCAAAGATAGAAATATTCTCATTATTCTCTTTTAAAACCATGAGATCATGTAAGATAGTTTTCATTTATCATGACAATCTTTGAGATCAAAGAAAGTTTTTCACACACATGAAACTAGATTCATTCAGAAATGATTTTCAAAAATTACATTATAATAAAATATAATGGAATGATAATAATCATGAATAATTCATTTAAAACATTAAAACCCATGACCGTTTTTTAAAAAACATACCTTCTATCCTTAAAGGGAATTATCCATCCCTTAAAAAAGGTAATTTTTTAATGTTATGAAATAATAATAGTTCCTTGGAAAATAATCCATATTAATAGAACATTAATTTAGGTTAAATGGTACATCAAATATATTGTTCCCTTTTATGGGCCCTTATAAATATAAAATAAATAATTGAAAAATTCCAACATAATTCACTGTAGAACATAATAATTACCAAATGTATTGTAATGTTATAATAGGAGAACATATCTTCATAAACAATATAAATAGACTATAACATAGAGAAATCACATATACTATATAATTTACATCATTATAACTAATAAAATATTTATTCCAACTAATATGAAAAAATTAATTTCAATTTTCATATAAAATAATAATAAAAAATTAAAAAAAAACGTTAATAAAATTTTCTCAAATTTTGGGAACATAAAGTTCATTTAAAAAAACTTAGGTTATTTTTGTGGAAAATTCAAAGTGAATATCATAAATAATGTATGGAATATCATTTCTCTCAACACATTTTTAATAAACATTTTTTTATCAATGTATATAAAAAGTAGATCCTTAAAAAATGATAACAACAATATTATTTGTATATTTGTAAAGTAAGTAAATGTTAATATTAAAATAAATTATAATCTATTTTTTATTATTTTATATATTCTATATTTTTTTAATGAAAATAAAAAAGGATGAAAAATTCTCACAAAGAATAATAAAAAATTTAAATTAAATTTTAATGAAAATATATTACCTTGAGTATCACTTGTCTCATAAAAAATTGGCATCCCTATTTAATTAAATTATATTAATTATTTATATTATTAATATCATTTTTAAAAATTATTTTTCAGTTTATTTCACTTATATTCATGTTATAATTATGTATTAAATTGATTAAGTTCACATTTAATGTTTGAGAACATTTGGCTTATAAGTCAAAAATGGCTCCCATATATTTTTGTCGTTAGAGGGAAATTTTGTTTCACCATATATATAATCTTAATAATTACTCAAGTAATATATTTATACATTAAATAAAATATTATAACCATCCCTGAATGGATTACATTAAAAATCAATCACGCCAGGTTGTGGATGTGGTAGTACACCCAAATGCAAGAACAACATTGTAATTTTTAAATTTATGTTAAGGTATAAATATAGATGATATCTTATCATTCCAAAAATATAATAATTTCATACTCTAATATATATTAATTTAATCAATCATAATTAATATCCTTTTTAGGTGGTGATGAAAAAGGAAACACATAGCTTTGCGGATATTGTAATCCTCATTTATGTATAGGTGATGTTTTCCATATCCAAAGGATGGAAAAAGAGAATAAAAATGTTTTTCACATAATTAAAATAAAATTATACTATATTTAATACAATTATATTTTTATATAATAATGGTTAATGAATATTTGAATGAGTTATAATATCAAATAAACATGCAATATATTTTTCATGACTTATACCATCTCCTCATGTTATCTCTTTGGATTACTCCTTAAGACATATATGTATGTTCCTTTAGTTGAACCAAGACCACTGTGTTATGGGTATGGATGTTGGGGATCTATATTATCATAGATGTTTTGAACTAGATTGATCCAAATGTGAGATAGGGAATATACCCTTTAAAAAGAGAATGGAGGGGAAACAATTTTTATACAAAAATGTTTAATTAAATATAAATTCATTTGAATGCTCATATGGATCAATATTTTATTACTTAAAATATAAGGTGAGTGTGAGTAAAAATATTATAATCCAATAAATTTTTTAAATGTATATTTGTTTCTTCACCCTTATTAATTATTTTTAATCTCTATTTACCCATTTTATGATTAGGAGGATATCAATGTTGTTTACTATAATGGAGTCAAGAAATTTAATATTATTTTGGTTGAACAAAATGTCTAAAATTGATAATTTAATTGAATATATACCATTATATAGTATTAGGATTCATTTTTTATTAATTTTAAATATTTATATAAAATATTATTTAACATAGTATTCCATAAATATAATTTTTGGGAATATTCAAGGAGATTTATTTAATGAAATTCATATAGTAATAGAATTCAAATACAATGTTTTAAAATATATATAATATGATATGTTTATCTAAAATATTCTTGGAATATAATAATTCATCAAAATTATATTACTTTTTATGTTTTAAAAATCATTTAGATTATTTCACTATTAATTCAACATGCACTTTGTCAGCAAGAATTTAATAAAATTAGGTACCTCTAAAAATAAAAAATTATTTAAAGTGGTAAAAAATAATTCATATTTCAAATAAAAATATTGATCTAAATTTAACCACTTTTAATACATATGAAATTATAATAAATATATTAAAATAAATAGAGTGATATTTTGTTTTTATTATATTTTAAAAATCATATTCATTTCATCATTAATGGAAAGTGGAAATCAATTTCCATATATTTTAAAGGTGGATGACTGTATTAGAAAATAATATCAAATTTAATTAAGAAATGTTTTTGGGATAATTTTAGGACAATTTTCAAAGTTTAAACCGTGTTGGCCCTATTTTTCCCTTATCGACGTGACAAATACTTAATATTTCTTAGTATTAATATTGGAAAATATAAATGGGGCCTATTCACCAAATTTTAATATCCTGATCTGAAATATGAGGACAATTTTTAATTATTAGAATTTTATATTGGGTTGAAATCAATTTTATTTAAAATACAAAAAATGCAATAAAATACTGTTTTTAGAAAAATGCATTTTTAATCAAAACAATTAATTTTTCCCAAAATTGTGTATAACCCCAATTAATATTTAATTAATTAAATAATTTTAAACAAAAGGATACATATGTCACATTATGATTAAATTATAAAAACATGTAGAATGTAATATTAATACTATAGTGAAAATAAATCATATTTTTACCAGTGTCTTTTTCATTATCAATTCATATTAATATTTATATCTATCTACAATTTATAGAAAAATATAATCCAATTTGATCTGATGATATCGTAAATGTAGTTCTTTTTTGAGAAATCATTTTCAAAAATTTATAAATTAATCTTTTGAATAAAAAAATATAATTCATTAAAATAATTTTAGTTAGAATGAAATTATTTTCTTTTCATTTAAAAAATTACATAATATTATTGTTATGAGTTGAAATCATTAAATTATAATACATGAATATTTATATGAAATTAAATATAACTATTTTCAAAAACAATTAGGCCATTGCACATTGTTCATATTAATAAATCTAACATAAATCCTCTAATAAAATATAATATAAAAAATATATAATTGTCGTGGGATAATGAACATCCATTCAACCTATCAAGGATTTTATGGTTTTGTTTTTCATCATTGTGTGATAAATTATTAAATTTCATTATATATATAATTTCGTTCCTCAATAAGATATCAATACCATATTTATTTGATCTATCACCAATTTATAACTAAGATCATTTCAATGAAAACAATTTTGAAACCACTTGACAAATTATATTAGGGGTTTTATTTGAAATTATGTCTTAAAATAAAAAATATAATTATGTTTACATAGTCACACACCAACAATGGGTGATATTGTGACCTCTGGTGTGATGTAAATTAAAGCTAATTCTATAAAACCCCATTATTCTTGGTTTAGAAAAATAATCTCTTTTCCATATATATATATATATATCTATTCATTCGTTAAGTTATTTTATTACTTTATAAACATCCATAAAATGTAAATATAATATAATATTTAACATATTGTTATCGAGGACATGATATTCTCAAATAATCATGAAGTCTCGGTGACCCATCAAAAAAATATTGGAAATATTTAATGGGTTCAGATAAAAAACATTTGGGATTCTACATCATCCACACCATTAATAATTTCACCTTTAGAAAAGATATTATTAATGTTACATGATAACTAATATAACAAATAAATACATGGGGAAACCCAACCAACATCATACTCAATTATATCTTCGTTAGAGGACCATGATGTAAATTAATTCTCTATAAAATAGTCAATATGTGGACACTATACCTCATCAACAAAGGTCACCCACCACATTAGATGATTTAAACCCATAAACCAACTAATACTATATTATAATAGTTCACTGAAATGGTTATCATTAGTTGAAGAGCATCATTGGCCACCATAAAAATTATTTCATTATGGGTTTCATAGGAAATGATCCAATCTTTTCTACACACAATCACTGATCACTTTACAATATATCAAACTATCTGTAGAAGTGTGAAAATAGAGCATGGTCCCCGAGAATGTTGTTAGTTTCACTAATATATAATCCCCATAAGTTAAATTCCTCATTTTTTATAACTCATAGAATAATCGAAATATGGGTTTTATTGCATTACATGTTGAGAACATCAACTAGAAACATCCATCAACATCATAATCCTCCTCATGTAAACATCATATATTGAATTCATCCTAGATGGGTTATTGTATCTCTTTTATCAAAGTTACCAATTATCAAATAAGAAAAAAAAAACAATTTTATGAAATTGTTCCACACTGTACCACTACAAATTTGGTAGAACATTCATCCACAATTCAAAATAGGTAGTCCTAAAAATTTTGTTTACAATTCTCTATTAGCTCCAAACTCCATTATAACACCCATAAATGTAGATTTATTTAAAAGAATAATCTCTGAATAAATAATTCTCATCCACTACATTACAAGTGTATCTTTGTGAAGGGATCATCTGTGAATATCTATTTAATATGCTTTATCTAGTGTTGAGTTAAATTAAGGTAGTCACCACTCAGGATATACATCATTATGATTAATATTTCCACTATGAGAAAACCATTATTGATCTACGGAACTATATTATGTGCTCCCTAATATTAGGAAAACTATACAGGTTCATCACAAGATTTCCTTATGTCACGTAAGGATTCTATATTTATATCCCCATTGTAAACCTATCTTATAAAAAAGGAAGAGTGTGGGGTTAGAAGAATCAATTAAAGGTGATAAACATCTCTAACTCTATGCATGAATCAACTTCTCTAAGGATAGTTTCTCATTTTATTAATAATCAACTAAATATAGTTTATATAACCAAGTTCCTCAGAAACTAAATCATTGGTGTTTTACATATATCACATCACTCTTTATGTTTTTTACAGAAATATTTCAAACCATTAATCTTTGAATATGAGACTCATTCTATAAGAGGTTACTAAAGAGATGAAAATATCATTGTAAAACTATGTAGGTTCTATAAATTCCTAAGAGAAACATCCTTTATCTTATCCCATGAAGTATATATTCTATATTTTTATAAATTCCCCAATGGTTTTCATAATATGAACTAGAAACACTAAATGTACATCAATAAAATGGAATTTTGTTAATATATCTAACTCTAATTGAGGGATATGAATGAGTCACCCTCTGAAAGAATTCATGAATTCCATAGATTTAAATGCATGTGAATGTTCATTAATTCAATTAAAAAATACTGAATTATGGGTTCCTGACTACAAATTATTTGGAGTGGGATCTACTCACCACACCTGAGGGTATGGGACTCACTTTTTAGAGATAAAACCTTCCTCATCCTCTCAATATCAATCATGTCACACTAATAGTAATGGGTAAAAAAATTAGACTCATGTTGGTCCCATTTGATCTAAAATCCACCATAAAGTAATATCATAAATCTACGCTTTTATACTATAGATAATGTCACATTACCCTAGTGGATAAGTGATTGATGGTTTCTATTATTAAGAATATCTAGATGAAAATAGTCTTTAATGGTGTTTCATTAAATGTTTGCACACCCAAACATGTGATTTAGGATGAATAACTTAGGCATGGACCATCTAGTATGATAGTTCATGAATATATGATATGAATATTAACCTAATGGGATCCATTAATTATTAACTATTGTAATCCAATGGGTATTTAACCTCATTTATTTGACTTTTATAAAATAATAAACAACATTAACTAAACAAATGTTGTTATTATATGAGTTGATTGATGAATCATCCATATCTCACTACACTCAAACAACATTATTTTCCACGAAATAGATTACTAGTAAGAAACAAGTCCAATGACATATACATCAAAAATATAAGTTCCATATTATATTTATTGGTCCATCTATGATAATAATTTGGTTTTATTCAAGAGAAATTTTATTTTCATCCCAAATATATATTGAATCCCTACCATTAATAATAAACTGTCTATTCTCACTTGGTCATCCCCATCATAAGAGGTTTTTCAAGAAAATAGATAATTTTTGTTAAATCATTAAATGAAGTATCTTATTGATCTACTAAGGTCAAATAAGTCCATTTTAAAACATGTATAGAGAACTCCAATTGAGTTCTATGACCTCAACAAGAACTCATACATGATTTTGATTCATTATGGAGGGTCTAATGTCCATGGATAAAACTCCCCCAAAAATAATAACTCAAACTGTATCTATTTTAAATTATTCTATTAATGAGGTGAAGAAAACATTATATACTAATTCCTTGAAATATCATGATGGTTGGTCAATTAATGAATCCATTTCTATCTAGTTAGAGCCAAAAAACAATGGAAATGTGAGTCTCAAACTATAAGAAAACAATTGTCTCCAAAAGATCACATTATCATTTCATAACCATGAGACATATATTGATGTAATGAATGAAATGTTTCCATATTAGTGATATCCTCAACCAATATATTATGGATTAATATATAATATATAATAAATTATTCATTAATAAAAAAATGGGATATGATATTATTTTATCTCTTTGAATGTACATTACTCAACTATGTCACAAAAACAATGCCTCATTACTCACTAATTGATGATGAGAGACCTAGATATATGAATATTATCATACTAAAATTAAATAGACACAAAATATTTCTATGACTATATATCTCCCATTGTTTGATAAAAAAATCTATAATGATTATAAAATATCATGCTGGTCTAACATTCAAAGGGAATGAATTATCATTACTATCTAAGATATGATTTTTGTAAAAAAAATTCATGCACCATGAATTGATGAATTAAATAATTAGGATCACCAAGATTTTATTAATGTACCATTTGAATGATACATTTGTTTCCATAATAACATTGGACTCCCATTTTTTAAAAAACAAACTCTATACACCTTTAACAACATTGCCAAAAAATTTGAAAAACAGTCTTTAAAGGACTACTAATATAAACGTTATCCATAGTAATCGACTGACTAGATAATGTTCGAACATGAATTGATCTTTCGAGGCCCACTGATGACTACAAAAATCTTGGTGTATAGAATCCTAGACATAACATACAAGTATATTAAATCATTTTAAATTATTTTTCTGAAAATTACTATATTATATACCAGGGGATCATAATAATTTAATATATTTAAAAACATATAATGTACTCTTATAATTTATTAAATAGTAACAAATATCTACCATATTTATCTTCCCCTTTAGTACCCCTACAAAAAATCATTTTTTAAAAACTCTTGGAAAGTATTCATATGAAATGGTGATCTTATTTGCTCGGTAAAGTTAAACAAGGGATATATGTAAGCATAATCATGAGCATAAGGGTATGAGAACATGATTGTGACTTTAGAATATCATTCCAGGCATATCAAAGATCATGATCAATGTAACGGGAAAAATATTATAACAATATATGATATTAATCATAAGGAATTCGAGATAATAAGCCATGAAATCATAATAATGTAATAAGACATTAAATTTTCTGTAGACATGGAAGCATATTATCTCTTATCTGAATTATGCCTACAATAAACAATAGATTAGAGAATTCATGCCAAAAGAATAAACTTTGGTCCATTTAATAAAAACAATTAAAATTACAAGAGAGAAAAATATAGGTGAAAATATAGAACATTCCCTTATCCGTCATGAAAATTTTAAAATCATTAAAGGACATGTAATTTGAATAATAAAAATCATCAGATGTTTTACACATAGAATAATATTTATGTTGATTAAAGTTATATATAATTCCCACATTACCCTTATTTGACAACATATAAGATAATATAGTGGACATTGTGTGTTATAAGTTAGAGTATTCTTTATGTGGAATTCTCTTCAATGAAGAATGAGTGAATATATCACTTTCAATCACCATTTTCTTTCCATATATAATTATATCCTTATATGATTCATGACCAATAATATTTGATGCATTAAATATACTCTGAGACTCCGGAAGAAAATAAATATGTTGATTAGTATCAAATTGACTTGTACCATCATGCTATAGGGATGGGGGATTATAAGCTCCCAATTTCATGCATTCTTTCCCCAAATTATACTATGTTTAAATATCTTCTAAATCAACAAGATTTTATTTAACATTATCAACAATTACCATGCCCAATTGCATACCATGACTTTCTAGTTCTAGAGGTGATGCATCGACAAACAATGTCGCATCCATGACAGGAAAATAATTGGTATCCTACACAAACCTGTCATGACACAAGTTTCCATCAGGACAATTATGCTTGCTATGATTTTAGATTCCCCTATCAATAGTAAATTCGAGATTATATCTTTTCACCGAAGAAGAGGCATGTACCATCATAGCATTAGCCACATACTCAGGCATAGGATTATTCTTAGATGTGTGTCTTCAAAAAAAATGATCGTCATTATTCTGAACATTCACATTCTTCATACTAGATTACCAATGATGGCCTTTTATATAAAAATCAGAGAAAACCATTTTTAATGGCATGTGTCTTTGACATGACCAATTATTAGACAACCTGAAAAAATGAGGAATTTATTCATACTCTACCTTAAGAGGAATGTCAAAATATAATGTTGACAAATTTATATTCTTATGTAAGCCCATGATTAGGTCATATTCCACACGGACCCTAGAAAAGTGTCCATAATTGGATACCCAAGTGGCTCTATCAATTTTTATTAGAATCATAACAATATAGATAATATCAAAACGAATTTTGAGATTTCATAGGATCTTGTTTAGACTAATGAATTTATTCTAGACATGGTCTCAGGTATATTTTAATAAAAATTGGATAAAATGAAAATCCCATTATTAAAAGCAGATCATGCTTGGATTTAAAGTAAATGAGCTAATCCACCTATGCCCTACACTCCAGTTCATTAAATGGGAAGATAATTTGGAACAAACCACAATAAATGGTTAGACATCTCCAATATATCTAATTCTATATAAAATCTCAAATTTGATCAAAATCATTTACTTTAAAATAATTTAAACTAGCGGGATGAATAATACATGAATTATTGATGAGCATGTAAATATGATGTCTATAAAATATGGTCTCATTATTAGAATTCACACAAGTAGTTTAACACATCATTATACTTGGATCATGTGTAACATCCTCCACAAAATTAAAATTCTTTATGATAGGGTCACATTGAACATAAGAAACAAAAAGGATGTTTGCGTTAGTATTCAGTTTTATAGAATCACCCCCTTCGCTACCACCATGTAATTATGTCGAAAAAGTCGTTCGACCTCATCTGAAACCCGAGCATCAAAATGAGAATCTGGTGAGACTTCATCCACTTTATTTTTAGAATAGGATCATGGATCAATAAACCCTTACATAAATTGAGAGGGTCATCATAGTCGAGTATTCACTATCATCCCCAAATTAGAATGTTGAGCTCCATCTATTCCATTCCAATCTTTTATCCCCAACACAAAACTCTAGGATCTATTATCGACTACAGATCCACATACAACCAATATAGGTCGACTCTCAACATCAAAGGATCCTATAATCATAAGATTCCTAGTTCTAGTGTCTATAGTCGATATGACAACCTGAGGCCCACAGACACCCACATCAGCCACTCAAACATCATTAGAGTCCATGAAAGAATGAAAAAAATTGACCCATTTCCCTCCCCATAAGGCACCACTACTTCAAAGCACTGGCGGAGGGTGTCCCCCAATTTATCCTCTTGTTATTGGCGTAGGATTCCCTCTCATGTACCCTTTGGTTATTATCATTGGATTCCCTTATATGTACCTGTTTATATCATTGATCATTTATCATTAGTAAATGGATAGGAAATAGATATTGGTCCCACTAATCACATATTGAAATCATTCAATCTTGTGAAATAAGATAATAAAAAAAAATAACCATATCATTACCCCTAAAAATAAATGGGTTTTCAAAAAAATAATATCATAACCCATTAAATGAAATAGGTAATATAATTATATCATTATTTTATAACATGGGGAAAGGTGAAAAGTTTTATAATCACCTTATCATAGAATAACCTTTATAAAAAGAGGTTTTTATAAACAACATTTCATATTAAAAAAATCATTCATGTAATTAATAATAGTAGTTTCCATAGATCATATCCCCACAAAATCATAAACTATATCAAATGATTCCGTCTTTTATGGGGAAGGAAAATTAACATGGAAAATTTATGAAGCAAAAAAACCATTCTTTGAAAATCTTCTTCTATTAATACATAAAAAATTTTGAAATAATTTTCCTTGAACAAAAAATTGAAGAAATATGATGTAATATTTCAAAATAATTTTAAACATTTATTGGAGAAATTATTATTTTTTCTTTGGAAAATACTTTTTTATCAAAAACTATTTTTTAAAAACTATTCCTTGAAAAAATACATGAAACATATAATTGAATCATTGAAAATAATTGAAAACCCTTTCTAATACGCAAAAAATTATGAATTCCATTTTTATGATAATATTATATATATATATATAATTTAAAAATTTTTAATTAATTTTTATAAAACAATTTAAAAAACAATTTCTTACAAAATAAAGACAGAAATAATTTCGAATCTTCTTAAACAGACATTGTTGACTCTATTATGTACCAAATAGTGGAATGACCTATAAAATTAAAAGATTATCTATTGAATAGCTAGTCTATAATAATATTGATGATATTTTTTTTTGATATGTTTTATAAAGTTTCATCAATGGATTCATAATCATAAAAAAACTGGATAAATGGTCAGATAGTAAACATAAACTCTTACCACCATTGTAACATTAAATCATAATCTCATTGATTAAATAACACTAAAAGTAATATAAAATATAATTATATTATTTATATTCATGAGAATCATGGTAAAATAAATTATACACACCTCATAATAGAATCTATGTGAATAATCCAACATTTTATAAAAAAATGAAAATTGTGACAAAATTACTTAACCGATTTGGTAACATTTGGAATACAGATTCCACAAAATTGAGATAATAAAATGGAAATTTGAATAACCATAAATTAGAGGATAATAATAATATAATTTAGTCTAAGGATTTATATATATATATAATAAACTTGTGATGAAAAATTCATAATTCTCACAGAAATAAAAGTGAGACAAGATATCCCATTATTAATTTGTTATTTTTTAAACTGTGACCGTTGTGGAAAAATAAAATCACATAAAACATTTAAAATCTATAAATAATTAATTTTTATGATATAACATGCCACAAGATATTATTTACACCACATAACACGAATAAGTGGTGAATAAAACATATACCTCATTGAAATAAAAGAGAGTTGAGAAAAATCATTCCATAAGTCTTAAATTTAATCAAAAACATTCAAACCTCATGTATAATAAATATTTGTTTAATATAAATATATCACATAACCATATTAATATATATTATACCATTTATAATTTTAGTTTGACTTTATATTACCTATTTATTATATTTTTCATGTTAAATATGGTTTTTGGTCAAAACATCATTTTTTGTCATATATGTTTTGACATGTTATTCGTGATCGTATAAAATGGATCATTATTGAATTATTTTCAGAATTTAAAAAGAATAAATTAATATAATATATAATCCTTATATAATTAATTATTTAAATATATAAAGTATTGAAAAATGAAGTGGAATGCATAGTTTATGGAGACAGTTTGATGTATGCATGCATGGACATTATTTCCATTTTATAGTGTAATTGAATTGAAGGAATTAAATGAATTAGATAAAAATTTTATATATATATATTATAATTATAGTAGAATTATTATTTTTATACATTTCATATATTTTCACTAAACCCATCTGTAATACATTCCTTGTAAACTGTGATGGAATCACATTGTTTTGAGGAGGTGGTTCTCCACACATCCACAAACAAAATATTTATTTTCCAAAAAAAGGAAATAATGTATGTATGACTTGTATAATAATTAAAGAAACATAAAAATCATTAATATAAATTATACCACATAATAAAAGTATTTCCATCATTATTAGCAACATGGAATGGTTATAATTGGAGAATAAATGACATCAGCTTTCTAGGAGATAGTTTTTGTACACATGGACACTGATTACATACCCCATTTAATGGATGATTTCATAGTTGTAAAAATAAAAAATAACATAACAACATAATAGTACATTTTGGACTGTGATTTTATTATATAATCATTACATAATACGAATTTTGGGGGCAGAGAAAGATATAAACCAAAAGTACTAATTCAAGGATTCTTGCACTTCTTAGTGTAATTACTTTTTGTTTACACCAATGGACTTAATTGGATTTCATTCAACCATATGTAAGTAATAAATGATGAATTTTGGGTATTTGATAAATTATGTCAGAAGGGTTTGGATGATCTAAAGGTAATTAGAATTATAAATATAGGGGGGTGTTCCCTTTTATAGTGGATGATTAGTGGCATTCTTGTAAATATGATAAGATAATCACTAATGAGGGGTCTCCCATACTTCATGTGCTTCCAATAATGGTACGTATTAGTGAAAATATATTTTATGGTCGAAATATAGCCGTATAATTTCTTGTTTTCATGTTTCTAGGTTATTTTCTCACATCAGTTATGTTTAACCACTTAGTACACTCATGTAACCATTGTCATTGTAATTAATTTTATTTACCATCATTAATATCTTTGGTAGAAAACTAAGTGAAAAATACTATTAATTATAAATTATTATAATTACAAATATATAAAACATTTATCAAAATATTAAACATGGATGCGTTATAAATTAATTTAAATTAATTTCATAGGTGGGACGAGACAACGAGTTTTTAATTTTTAATGTTTGATATTTTGAAAGGTTTTTATTGATAATGTCAATGAGAAATTTATTAAAATGAATTAATATGGATTTATAGTTCTATAAATGAACAAATTAAACATTATAATGAAATTAAAATTTTATTTAACTATATAAATAAATTAGCAATAATGCAGTTTTCAATTAAAATTCAGTAATTTTCACTATTCATGTTGAAATAAATTTATGGAGAAAAACTCAAAAATTAATTCAAATAATTTTTTATATTATAATTCTAAAATGTATGTTTTTTATTTAAATAAAATTTATTAATGTGTCAAATAATTTAATTAATATAGGTGCATCATTAAAAGGTGGTTACATTGTCTTTTTGAATAAAAATATATTTTGTACAGATAATTGAATGTATTATTATATAATTTACAAATCATAGAAGATTGATGTTAAATATAGGACTGAATAATATATATATATATATATATATATATCTTTAATTAATTTTATTGACAATGGATTAATTATTTTACTGATATAAGACATATTTCATTGCATAAATATAGTTTTTTAGAAAAATGAAGTTTTATATTTTCAAAATGGTTTTACTTTCATTTGTAATTGAATAGTCACCAAATAGTTATTCATATATACATATTTAAAAAATATTTTCATTATTGAACTACCCTTATTCATTATCAATATTCCACTAGATTGATGAAAACTACAATAATATATCCATAATAATATTAATAGTACATTTTAGTTTTGTAAAACTATGTGTCTCGTTTCACAAATTTCTTTTAAGGATCTTGATATTGTGTTTAACACAGTCCAAACATATTTTTTCATGTTCTTCAAACTAATATCTGTTTTACATGTAGTGAAAAACTGAATGATGTCACATAAATATAAATAATAACATGGTTATTTTATATAAAATAATAAATATTTAGTGTAGTGTGAAATGATAAATATATATAATTTTAAATTACATAAAACAATTCACAGAATCATTTTGTGTTAGATTTTCCCCCATTGAAACGAATTTGTCCTTTTAAATTCATGTATGTTGTAAAATATTTAGTATTAAAATGTTCCTGTCATAAAAAAATGCATCCTGAAAATGAATAAATTAAATTAATCTAATAAAAAAATGTTGGAACAATAATAGTCAACTAGTGTAACTCGTAATTTGGTCTCTACATAGGGTAAAATAGGGCGAAGTGAATATTTTACTTTGATGAAAATCATAAATAATTATATAGTTTAATAACGATCATTAATCACAAGAAACAGAATGATGAATGGAATGTTATGATCACCAAAACCATAACATCATGATGACTTATAATACCATTAGTTCAATAGAAATTAATTTATTAGATTAAATATTTTTCAATATCAGTTTCCTATAGTAGAATAATTTTTTACAATAAGAAATGCTTCCTTGATTTCATTCCATTCAATATAAAAAATATCACTATTTGGTTATGCCTTGATAAATTCCAACTTCATCTCTAACTCTAGGAATGGAAGGTGAATTTTTTTATCCCTAATTAACTAACATATCATGATATCTTCAAATAGAATGCTAAGTCATTCCATCAATCTTTAGTTCACATCATAACATCATAGTTAACATAGGTTATCCAATATGTATAAATACTCATATATATAGGTAATACATTATTATAAAAAACATCATCATATTTTTATCTTAAACCACAAAATAAATGGTTGAACATATAACCCTTAAAAAAATAATTTCTAGAACTTTATAAATAAGTTCAATAAATTTATCAAAAATAGATTAGCATTGATCCTGCATATACAATAATGTAGCAATTTATTGTCACATACAAAACATGTGAATAACTTAATTATATAATCTCTGGAAACATGGTAATAAACCTAATTTTCCAAAATCAAATTGGAAAATATTCATTCTTTCTTATTATAAATATTATTGGATATATTCCCTAAATATATGAATTTCTTAATATCCATCCTTATTCGAATAATAAAATTTCTCAACAAATCAATAATTAGTTATATGTTATTAGTGTCATCAAATTTACTTATTCACATCCAAAATATATTTATCCAAACATAATTATCTCAACATAAAAAATATATTTTGGGTTATAATTCCATTAATAATATGTTTCCCCTAAATATCATTTTTCATTTACATCAATTTTTTACTCTATCAACACCATTAAATATAATTTATCAAATCCATAATGAAAAGTATATACTTTATGATTTTTATTACATAATTATTGATTTTAAATATATATAAACATTAATAATCCTACATTATTTTTAAATCATTACTTAGGATTCATCGTATTTTTCCACAATACACCTTTACTAAAATTCAAAATAATAATTATGGCATACGATTACTCTACCTCAATTCAAATATTATCTTTAAGTTTAATTTAATAAATACTATTTGAATATCCCACAGTAGTAACATATCATTCTATGTCACATTATAATTAGTAGTTTAAACAATAATTATACCACCTTACAGATTCTATTCATGATATTTATACTTATGAAATAGATTTTCATAATACCTATACATTCAATATATGAAACATTCCAAGTTAACTAAGTTCATTTTTCTTCATATAATTGAATAAAACCTGAAATCATGGCATGAAAAATAAATATCATATATGAATAAAACATAATCATAAAATATAAAATATAAGATGAATAAATCATGACACATTATTAATTTATCTACAACACCTTATTATTATCCTAGGATATTTATATTGATAATATATATAAATCTTTCATGAAGCTTCATAAAGAGTTTTTGAATTCTCAAAGTATATTCCCGGGTAGTTTCAAACCATGTGTATAAAGGTCCATTGTCATGCATTAGTTAATAGTTGATTCTAGCTCAATATGGTGGTTTTAAGGTTTTACCCCTATGTAATTATGTTCCAAATCCACATCAACTTATATTATCATGATAGAGATGTAATTTTATGGAAACCACTCTATCAACCCTTTACAAAAATTCCAATATATTTCATATATATTGATTCATACATATAATTATCATTAGATACATCCCTAAACCTGTCCTAATAGATACCCATAATGATATACCTAATGTTTTATCCTCCTATTTTCCAATGGTTAACTAAACCTTTCTTTTGATTCCAACTATAGAGAACCATGATTTACATACAAGGATATCAAATAATTTTAGTTGAATATTTACCACATAAAAAAATTACATGATGGAGGACCATAATAGTTTAGTATATTTGGAAACATGGAACACAATCATCTAATTTGGGAATATATAATCATCATCCCCCATAAAACATTTTGAAAACATTTTTCTTTCGAATGAACCCTTAAAACATATTATGGATTATTTGAAAATCATTTAAATTTTAAAAAAAAAACATTCTTGAAATAAATTTTCATGAAAACTATCTTAATATATCATTAATAAAAACTGAAATAATTTTGTAAATATTTTTTTAAATAAAACAAATTTCCATCAAAATATGGAAATAATGTCAATTTTTCATGAAATCAATTTTTTACTATCTTTGGTAGAAAAGTGTGTAAAAATGGTACCATTAATTTAGTATTTCATTAATAATAAATGGAAAAAAATCATGATATTTCATGAAATATAGATTATAATATTTCATAAATTGAAGCATAATCCTATGTAATCCCGATAAACAAGAGGAATGTAGCAGTAATCTATTACAACTTTGTTAAAATTGATTCGTAGTAACCATGAGAGAATAAAATTACATGATGATTAAGATATCATTAAAATAATAATAGTCATGTTAAAAGTTGTTAAATGTATGTACATAATCCTAATAAAAGAGTATCAGTGCATTACATAACATGTGTCTCAATGAAGGAAAATTATGAAAAAATTACCTTACCAATTTTTTATCTTAATAACATTACAATACAAGAAAGAGATAACATAAAATGGATATGTGGATACACATAAATTTATGGAAAAAATATTAAATTAAATTAAGAGTTAATATATTCACCACAAAAAATAAATGGGTGGTGAATAATGTAGAATTCTAATAGAAATATATGTGAGACTAGAAATACCCTTAATACTTGAGTAATTATTGAATCGTGATCCCCATGAAATAATGACATAAATTTATAATATTAATATCACAGAATAAATTAATTTCAAGATATAAAATATAATAGTGTATTATATACACTTCATGACATGAATATGTGGTTAATATATTATATATCACATAGAAATAAAATTGAAATGAGAAAATCCATAAAATATGTCTTGGCTTTCTATGGACACGTTCAAAACTCATTTATTAAAAATAAAAGTTTTTTACATAAAACACATAAAAATATTCTAATAATAATACCATACATTATTTTATTATGACATTATATTACCTGATTATTAACAATTTCATGTTAGGGTTACATTTCCTATAATAAAATTTTTATTTTTGTATAGTTTTCACAGGTTATTCTTGATCATATTACAAAGATAAGATATAATATTTTATAAAATTTAAAAGTCAATATAAATATAATATATATCAATTTATTATTTATTTATAATAATCTATAAAATTAATAATTAATAAGTGGAATACACTCTTCCTGTAGACTGTGTGCCATATATAAGCGTGATTGTTTTTTCAATTTACATATCATATCAAAATGTACAATGTGAATGAAGTATACATGTATATATATATATGATAATTATATTATAATTATTTATTTATATATATCATGTATTTTACTAAATGAGTACATAATACATTCTATGTAAATATTGAATGAATCACATCAAATTGAGGAGGCGGTAGTCCACACGTCCACAAATGAAGTTATCATTATTCCAAAAAATGGAATGCCTAAAGGAATGTATTATATAATAATTCTAGTTAAATAAATACATCATAAGTATCATATATATCATATTAAAATATTATTTTCATCAATATTTCAAACTTTTGAGTGTGGTAATAGATAAACGAACTACATTGATTAGCGGGGCTTTAGTCCACTATACAGATGAATGAGGATTTATATCATATTTGAAGGGTTTTTTAAGATTATGTAAAAATCATAAAAAACGTCTTAGAATATTACAAATACTGAGGTTATTATATAATCACAAAATAAGTATAATTTTGGGGGAGGTGAAATAAATAAAAAATCTTATTTTGAAGGCTGTTACCTCTTCTTTAGGTAATTACTTTTCTTTTTCACAGAAGGACTGACATGTTTTTTATTATACAAAAACAAAACCATTAAGATGAAAGGATGTAATTGGGATATTTTTTGGTAGGTTTTCGATATGAAAATTGTCTTTAGATGTGTGAATAAGTGATGTGTGGTGTGTTCCCTTTTATAGTTGAGGAGGAGTGACATATATGTAAATACAAAAAGTCAAACAATGTTTAGAGGTATACCCTAATTCATGATCCTATAATAATTATACTTGATATATAATATTGAGGATATGATTAAAATATTTCCATCCAATTCTTATTGGACTTTTTTCTATTATATTTTTTCACCTACATATATGTTTAACAACTATGTAAACCCAATTTTATCTTAACCTATTTAATTAATTTTGGTTACATTAACAAATAGTTTGGGTCAAAAAACTAATTCGAACATAATAAAAACTATAAATTATTCTAATTCAAAATATTAAATCTATTTTTACAAATAATGAAGAAATAAATGGGTGAAATTAATTTAATATTAATCTCTTAGATGAGATGAGAAATCAGATTTTTAAATTTAGGAGTTCAATAATTTGAAATGTTTTTATATCCAGTTGCAATTTGTAATTCATTAAATTTTTCTTTATGAGATTTATTGTTTTAAAATATAATTAATTATAATTTAAAAATAGTTATAATACAATTTATGTATAAAAATAAATAATATGAAAATTTATTTTTCAATTAAAATTCTTTACTTTTCACTATTCATCAAAAAAATGAAATTTCTCTAAAAAATACCAAAATTTGTTGGAAATATAATTTACATAGTATTTTTTAAAAATAAAATTTTATTTTTAAAATTTCAATTTATTAATGAATAAAAAAATATAAAATCAGTTCACTATAAAAATATGGTAAATTGCCTTTTAGAAAGAAATATATGTATATGTCTATGAAAAAACTGAATATATTATTATCTCTTGTCCATAAAACCCATAATATAAGCATTAAATAATTTATTGAATGAAATATATTTATTAAAATAAAATAAAATATCAAATTTTTATTATTTAAATATTTAGGTAAACTTTATTTGATTATATTTGTTTTCTAGAAAATGGTTTCTTATAATTTTAAAGGGGTTATATCATTATTTCTATTTAATAAGATAGAAAATAATTATTCTTATATACATGTGTAATAATTATTTTTATAATTTAATTAATATTATTTGTAACATCCAATAAAATTAGTATCTAAAATATTTTCTAATATTATAATAACAATATTAATAGTACATTGATGTTTTCTAAAACTTGTTCTTACATGTAACACATGTTATCAAAAGTACTCAGTACTATGGGTAAAACAAGACAAAAATAGTGTTGTGTGTACCACAAGTTAATATATGATTTGAATGTGGACTAATATTGAATCATTGTTGCTTAAAAAGCTTGATCAACATGGTTCTTTTATGTAACAAAGGCTATATTCAATGTGGCATGTGATTAAGAATATCGAAATGGTTGAATTAATTCGAAAAAATTCTAAAAAATCATAGGTTCTTATCATTTGTTCCTTCCAAATATAACCTTCTTTTTGGAAATGGTATTATGATTAGCACTATGCATGCATATCCTATTATATAGAAGTTAATATCATATATTATCATAGAATACTTGTAAATATCTAATTCATAGAATAAATAGAAACCCAAAATTTATATATATATATATATAACAGCACTATATACAATACATTCATGATACATCAAATATATGAACAACAATATATATGAAAATACCAAATGTATTATACATCATCCAATCCTATGAATCTAATTGGAAAAATACAATGAAAATATCCCCTATAATTATTGGTACAATGAAATCTATATTTAGCCAAAATAGTCTCATCCTTCACCACAAAACACCATTATCCACATTTAATACCTATGTTTCAACATAAAAAATGAATGAAAGATAAAATTGTATTTGAGTACATCAATATATTTATCAATTTCTACATAGACACAACACATGTATAAACAAATCCCATTTAAGAGTCTGCGTAATACACTAATTAAGATCCCATGAAACCCCATATGAATGAAAAAAATTATGTCATCAGAAACACCAAAATTGAAAGGTAAAAAATTGGAATAAACAATATAGTTATTATCTATAATAAGAATTACCCGAGGTACAAATAAGTTTCGATCATCTTTTTTCAAATAAATAAATTTTGCATGTAATGAGTAACTATAGATACTAAATGGAAACAAAATATAAAAATGGATATAGTTTATAATGGAATTTTACTACACATGTAAAAAAAATGGTTCTTTTGGAGTCAAAATGTGTGAAATATTTGATTTTTTCAACCATTCATCTACACTACCCCCCAGATAACAATATGAGTAGGAAAATTACTTAATGAAGTTCATACACGAGTTAGGGAATATCAACATTAGATTTAATTATCATCGAGTCACCATTATATAAACCCACTGATTATCCCACATATTTATGAATGACAATTAATAGTTATGAAAGTACTAACCCTTAAAATTATCACTTCCAACTATGAATGATATTCTGATAACTCTTAGAAATTATTGTATAGGTCCTGAACCCAGACAAGTAAAAAAATACATGGGGGTATCTAAATTGATAGAAATAAGAAATGATCCTCATTATTTTTTACATTATAGATGTTGGATGACAACAACATATAAATAAATAAATTTCACCCCATAACCTAGAACACGAAATATGGGGGAGGTACTTAATCCATATAAAACCAATGCATTCTCTAATAGAACATAAGAAATGATAGTGGATATAAATTCACAAATATATGACATGTTCCTCCTCATGTAGAATAAATTTTAAAAGATATAAACTATCTTCATAAATTATGGGCCTTCACCCACATTATATGGAGGAGTACTAAACCATGTAAAAAATTTATGGAATCAGAACCTCCCTGAGAAGGATACAATAGAATAGAGATAAATTTTGTTAGTTCTCATGTTTCTATTCCTGATAACCTAAGTCAACCCTTTTGGAGAAAAGTCCAAAAAATATACAACCTTCCACATAAATATCTTTAGATAAACAAACAAACAAAACTAATATGACCTACATGTATAATAATTTATGTTAAGATATTTGTTTTCACAATACCAATTCACTATGAAATACCCATGAATTACACCCCATGAAGAAGTAATTGATTCATTTAGATACACTTATGAATTCTATAATGATTTTATTATGCGCTTAATAAATACTACGTGTAGTTTGGTGACCATCACACACAATCCTCTCCCCGAGTCAGGATAATAAAACCCAGGGAAAGCTTTAACAAAGTAATGGCCTAGTAGATATGCATGTGCACTATAGATGGATCCTAGTTCCTACACAACTGGTTATACCTATGACCTTGTGCATCTGGATGACTCAACTAGCTACACCTATATATGGGTTATCCCATGAGAGGCTAAAAAATAATTTAATTCGGGTGGGTTATTCCCACATGAGGGCTCCACCTATATACCCCAAAGGGTTGGTTGTACATCATATGATCTTGGTGAAATGGATGATTGTGGTTGAAACCATAGCAAAAAATTACTCCCTTATTGTGATGTGATAGCCAATTTAGACAGAATCCCTAAAACCAATGGACATCATTATGACAGCTGATTACTACCACTACACAGTCTTCCCATTTTATACCCTAACATGGATGGCTCACACATGATCCACGTAAAAATATACATCGAACCACATTGGCATTTATAATGACCATGTATTTTTTTACTTTGATATTACTTTAGTTTTTATGAATATTCATTACATTACACGAGACATACTCCAAATAACCATAATAGTTTAATGAATTAGAAAACATAGAGTCATATATACTAGTATATATGTTTTCGATACCATCTCCCACTAAATTATTCACAAGTATAACCCTTATTATATATATTTTAAATAAAAAATATCATCATAAAATGAAAAAAAGTTACATACTAAAGGGATAGATCAGTTGATCAGTAAGGGTAAAATGGGAGATATACAATAACATCAAGAAAATATGGGAATGATAAAAACATAATAACATTTGAAACCCATAATCTATATATAAAAGATTATAAAATCGGGTCACGGAAAATAAAGTAGATGTTTATATCACCTATATATGAATGAATCCTTAGAACATGATTTATGAGGGAATAATAATATAATAAGACTGGAATTTTGTTCATAGAAATAAAAAATAAATTCATTTCAATATTATTCACAGATCACTACCAATACAATTCTTAATAAAAAAAATCATTATTAAATGATGTCCACTGCCATTCCTAACCATGTTTTACTAAACCCATTTCACTTATCATTTAATCTAGATGTTACTGAACAGATTTCACTATCTTTTCTAGTCTTGTCTATCTCATGAGATATAAATAATCAACCAATGAATTAGAGGAAACTATTGTTCCTAAGTATCTCATTATGAGATCATATATATATATATATATATGTGTGTGTGTGTGTGTGTGTGTGTGCGGTACAAGATAATAGAAAGGTTTCATTATCAAATCCTCAAAGATTAACCCAAAAAAGAAGCATACATTATAGGGATTTTCTCATTGTGTAAACTCTAGAAGAGAAATTGTTTTAATAAACATCATTCCATAAAAAAATAAACAATACATATAATGAATAATAATGGTTTACATGGTTCTTATCCCCAATAAATAATAGGTAACACAAAAGAATGTTATCTTAGATGGAAAATAATTTACAAAGATCATTTAGATCATTTATTAATAAAAATAAAATTTCCTATTTTAAATTTATTTTAACATAATCCATTTTGAAAAAAAAAATTCATTGAAAATAAACTCGAAATCAAATAAATGAATATTTCAATAAAAAAATTTCCCTAGAATCCACACTTGTTTCTGTCATACATGTTAAATCAACAATTCCTTTCACATTTATTTTAAAATCCAAAAAGGGATTGTTTTGGAATTTTTTTTAAATATTATATGAAAAAATTATTTTTAAAAATTATGAAATTGGTAAACATTAAATTTTAAAATTTATTATATAGTAATAAAAAGAATTTATTTTTTAAAAAAACATGGTTTTGAATGAAAAATTATATCTGACCAAAGAGGGAGATAAAGTAGGATTTTCCGAAAAACATTTTTGTAATTTACATAAGTACTATAGAGAGGAAACATTTAATATTAAATGATGATATCATTAATAACCACAGGTAAATAATATTCATTAATATTATTGGGTGGAATATCATGACATTTCAATATTGAAGATTTTATCATAAAAAACCCTGATAATTGATAAGATTATAAAATAAAATCCTTTTTAAATTTATAAAATTATATCCCAAGACCCATTAAATAATAAAATAAAATTGAATTTAATATTTTACTGGGGTAAATAAAATCTTGAAATTACATATCCAATCAACTAAATATACTACTCATAAATGAATATAGGTGCGTATCATAAGGTACATCTCAAATAAAGAAAATTGAGAAAAAACTCCCTTACCATAATTGTTGACATTAATAATACCCAGTCAAACCTCATGTACAATTAATATTAGAATATTATTCATTTATTATAGAACCATATACATATATATAATTCAATGTAGTATTTTCTTATTTCCAATTATTACTTTTTTATTAATAATTCCATGTTAAAGTTTCTTTTCAAGTAATAACCAATTCTTCTTTAAAGTTTTTATTTTATATTTTTTTCTTTTACATAGATAATTATTTCAGAATATTAATAATGATAATCACTATATATATATCATATATATTCATCAAATATTTTTGTATAGTAATTTTTAAAATCTACTGATAAGAAATTAAATACATTGTTCATTGTATGTTATATGTATGCATGAATGTTGTCGTTGTTTTCATATTAGATTGAAATAAAGAAAAGTTAATCAATTATATTATATTTATATAATCAGGGTTGTTTCATATATTGGAAATATTCTCATTATAAATTTACTTAATATATTCCATGTAATGGTTGAATGAATAACCTATCTTAGTAAGGCGTTAGTACAATGTATAATTGAATAACAGTATGGTAGTTCCAAATAAAGGGAAATAATGATGTTATGTTTCATATAAAAATTAAAGAATCATAATAACACCATATATATAAAATATATCATATATCAAAAATAAATCCATCATTATTAAAATCCTAGATGTTTGGTAGTGGAAAAAATAATTACATCGGTTCATGATTTAGTAGAACACCATAAACATGAATGATCATTTTGCAACCCATTCATTGGATGTGGAGATGTTTATTGGTCATTACATAAACAAAACAATAAATAAATATCTGAAATATACTATGCTCATTTTATAAGAATGATATATAAATAATTTAATGGGAGGAGGAGTAAATAAAACAATGATTCTCATTGATGAACAATTTTTCTCTTCGGGTATCCTCCTTATGATTACACTAAAATTATTTATATAATTACCCAAACTAACTGTAACGACCCAAATATAAGCATTAAATATTGTAGTGATTTCAAACTATAATTCCAATTTTTATAATTCCATATATCTTTTCGATTTATAGTTTTATAGAATATGGACCAAATCTTATGTTTTCGACCCATACATTATAGGTGGAATGATATTATTCGTATACATTTTTTCCACAAAAAATATTTTATTAAAATGTAGTTTCTCAAAATGAAAATTATTTACAATTTTCCCCTTGAGGTTTTTCTTATCCCCACTCATTCTTAAAACATATGGAATATTTTTATAACTTGAATTGATCACAATAATACATTATGTTTCATAAAATAATGGAAAATAAAAGTCTAGTTAAAACCCATAAATTAATTTTCATAAAAAAATAACATTTTACCCTGAAAAATAATTAATATTTAAAAAATAACATTATATTAATTTTTTGAAGTAAATTAATTTCCATGGAGATTCATTAGAAAGAATATAAAATATAATTAGCTTACATGGGACTAAATTTTCCATATCACTGTAACAAATTTAATATGAAAAATATCCAACCTTCCAACTTTAGATATATATTGTATTGGGCATTATTACATAACCACACATCAATCATGGAACCACCCATCGTTGTTTAATAACGCTACCACACAAAATTGGTTTATCACAAAACAACCAATCATTGGAATTCAATGCAATTTATTTTATAAATTAAAAATTCCAATGAACCATAAAAAAATATCATGAAAAATTTAATCATTAAGCACTCTTTGAAGAAAATAAAAATTTTCATTCTCAAATCACATAGTTTGAAAAGATTTTCATGTAAAATAGAATGCATGTTTTTTTAAATTAACCATATTGACATATAATTTAATCTTTAAAATAATTACTCTATATGGGTATGCATATGTGATTAATGAAATATATTTTAATAAAATTACTTATATATATTTTTTAAAAAGAAACATTAAAAAAATTATTTGAAAACATATCCCTTAAAAATATCATATCATTGTTGTTAGAATTAATTAAACGCATTTATCATGTATATCCTCTATAAATCCACATAAAAATGTGAACTAAAATATAATATATTTAAATATAATTTTACATCTAATAATGGAATGATATGACTATTGAGTAAGAAGGTTAACCCAATGAACATAAATGGGTGTGGATTTCTATTAAATAAAAACATTAAAATATTAATTTTTTTGAAAAATTTTGAGATTAAATATAATTTTTTTTATTTAAAATAATGGATGGATATAATAATAAATAATAATAATTTTAAATACAATGCCAAGAAAATGAAATATTTATAAAATAAGTCATTAATAAATTTGAAAACTATCTTTTTTGAAGAAAAAGAGTCCTTAATATTATCATACCATGGAATTGTGAATTAATCAAAATAAATGATTATATTTATCATATATACATCCATTTATAAAATAGAAATAAAAAATAAGATACTCGAAATTCATCTCACACATAATCATATCATCAAATAATCAATAAAGTATATGTTTAACCTAATGCATGAAAATTGGGTTATGAAATCCATTAACGTAAGTTTGACTTACTTCAAACATGTTGAAACATCCAATATAAATTTTTAAATAATTTTATTAACTTATTCTGACATATATTCGACATTCTAATAATTTATATAGTCCTTTAATATCATATTGCAACATGTTCATTAAAAATGTTTCATTATATTTATATTTTTTGGTACATTTATTTCATGGATTCATGGTCGATTCATTTATGTGTAAATATTGATTTTCTAGTCAAATGGATATAATAATCCAGAAGTGGAATTAAATGATAAAAATGAACATCCAGAAGTAAAAATTATCCCATTTTTTTTTCTTACATAATGGTGATTCATTTGATAAAATGATAATGAAAAATGTTTAGTACATTTGGGAGATTTTAGACCATCATGAATTTCTATCATTTTATTTAATATATCTATTTATTTATTAGCTATAGAACATTAAATTATTTAAAATATATATAGAAAACCTTATTAAACTATAATAATTAGTTTATGGTAAGCCATAATGTAGGTAATGGAAAATGGGGAATCATTATCCAAGGACAGAGTTAACTGCCATAATTTTAATAACATCTTTATATCATTGAATAATAGGGGATAAGAAAATAGTTTCATATCATATACAACATTATAAAAGTTAAATTATATTATATAAATTATACTTGAGTTATTATGAATTTGAGTATTAATATAGTGAGTTCAAGTTAGATGATGAAAAGAAATTAAGGGATTTGGTTTAAGAATGTTACCTCTTAAAATACATCTCTTTGATGGTTCTATTATTGAATTTGGAATTGGTCATTCGATGAGAAAATAGATTATTTTATGTCTGATAGTGTGTTGAATAGGGTTATTCACATATTTTAATAGTTTTATGGATTTTTAGGATAATGGGGGTGCTGAGGAGATTTATTTATACATGAGTAGGGGTGATTCTAAGTGAATATATAATGATTATTATATATTTAAATCCAACCACATTTGGGTGGAATTAATTTTATAAAATAATATTGATAATTAATGTTATCATTTCTATTTAATGTCATGAAAGAACCTCAACCTCCCATTTAATGTTTTATACGTAGTTTATTAGCTTTTACCATTTAAAATTAACATTTTTCATTATTTTACCAATACTACCATTAATCTAATTTTTATAAAGTTAATATTGTTATGAATATAAAAAATATACAATTAGTACCTAATTTATATACTCTATTCAAAACCGGAATCCATATTACCCAATTCAAATCCAATTTTTTTTAAATTAAATTAAAACAAAAACCATAGCATGATAGAAAACATTTATTTTAAAAAAAAAATATTTTTCTACTAAAATATGACTTTATATTAAATCTCTCATTAATAATAATAGTTTTATGTAATTACATTATTATTTAATTATATATATTATATATATTTTTTATTATGAATTTATAACAATATAATATTTTAATTAATTAAAAAAGACTAACATTAGGTAGTTTAAAATAGTTTTATGAAAAATCATATTTGAAAATCAAAAAATAAATAAATTATAAAATTAAATTTGAATTTGAAACAAAATATTTTATATTGAAGAAAAATAGAAGAATAATAATTATGATACATAAAAAATTAAATAATTAATGTTACTATTAATTTAGTAAATTTATATTAAATTTATAAAATTTTAAAATATAGATCTTTTCAATAATAACAAAAAACACGAATTTTTTAGAAAATTACCAATGCTCACTGAAAGTGAAATATGAAATTATGATTTCAAAATTGATATTCATTTTTTGAAATTAATTTTCTAAATGTTCAATAATGTTTTTATAATGTTCACTCACAAAAAGAAATAAAACAAATTTCTTGAAGGAATTTTTTTTGAAAAAATGTCCTTACTAAGAAATATAGTATAAATTTAAAAATAATTAATTAATATATTTTCAATGTGTAAGAAAATTATATATTTTATAATTTATATAATAATATTCATTCCCATTAATTTATTATCTGGGTTATAAAATACATATCTAAAAAAATAATATTTAGTTATTTATTTGCCTTCAATGTGGCATATCTTGTTTTATATTGATCATATTGTTTCCTTTTAATGTTGAAGGATATTAAATTATACCCAAAAATAAATTTATTCCCCTCAATTTAAATTTTTGATCAAATATATTGGGTATCAGTTTTAAAATTTTGATTATTGAAAACCCACATATTAAAAAGGATTCATAAATTATCCACCATAAATGTTAGATATGATGGACTGAATGGAAATTGGGATAATAAATAATAGGATTGATTTTAGGAAAAATGCACCTGATAGACAAAATATATCACCTGCATAATAATAGAGAGTGACATTAAACACTATCTTAAGATATTTTTCCATATTATAACAATGATAGGTTAAAATGCCATTGATTTCTCAAAATTAAATGTAAATGGAGAATCTTATTTCATTAAAAAAATCATAAAATGTGCGAATTATTTTACTACCAATACTAAAAACATAATGATATACAATTACATGAAATGTATAATTTTATCCTCATCTTTTATCCACATAATGAGAATTCATGGTGAATTTCCAATACATGAAGAATCTGAATCATCTTTTAAAGATCACAAAGTCCAAAAAATTATAACTATATCTTACTCCCCTATTATTGAATTAATAAAAACAAAATGGTTAGTACAAGATAATGTTATTCTAAAAAAATATTAAACCATAAATTGATGAAAAATACAGTAATCTCAAAAATTCAAATATAATACCCAAGGATCAACATAGATCATTCATAAAATAATAATAATTAGGATTCCACAAATAATCTCTATAAAATAATTAAAATCTCGTATTCTAAAATATTTTATCACATAATCATGAAGATAAATTTAGTATTTATTTTTAAATAACATAAATCTCTCTAAAATTATTATTTGAAAATACAATATCCATATTGTAATAATCATCAGTATATATTAATAAATTCTACAAATCACATCACTCATCATAAAATCACAATATGATCATATGTGATTCTAAAAATAATATAACAATAATTTCTCAAATAAAATACAAAATTATTCTTTTTTACTTTAATCATTTAAGGTTCCCATCATAGTGAATATCGTCATAAATAAAATTGATTACCAAATCACCCAAAAAAATTACATCCCAATGTTTATCAAAAAAGTAAACATATGTTCCCAAAAAACATATTTTTCATAAATAAAATAGTTTATTAAAAAACTATTATACTAAATGGAAATTCATGTAGGCCCATGGTAGGTGATGCACCCATTTCGCCCTTCAGTTTTTAGTTAAATTTCAGTGGCATTGGGGAATGTGGTGGATTTTCACCCATCCCTCAGGTTATCCTTATTCTAAAAATATATTAATATAGTTCATATAAATTTCACAAAACATCATAATCTTCCACAAAATATCTGTAATATATTAATCCTCAATTTTTATCTCATTTAATTCTTATTTTTATTCCTAAAAATATATGATCCCAAACATTAAACAAATTTAGAGTTCATATAAACAACAAAAGACTGAAAATACCTTAAAAAAATATCCACCATATGTAATGGAAATGTTTCTCAAAGAACTATTTCATATCATAATCTTGATGTTCATATGTATATCAAAATTCAATCCAAACTCAATAAATGTCTCCCTAAAATTCACATCATTTTACCAATTTTCATTGGTACCTATTAAATTGAATATATGATTTAATTTTTTTTATGAAAACAACAGTAGAAAAATCCATCGGTCTTCCATGATTCCCAAAATATTTATAAAATACCACTATATCATAAAATTAAAAAAACAGTCCATAAACACATCCTTCACTCACTTTAATTGATAATATATTAACCATGATTCAAATACTTATTTCATAGTACATCATTACTACAATAAAAGATATGAATTATTTAGATATTATTAATAAAAATCATCTCAATATTGTTTCATACATAGAATATAAGAAAATGAATCCTACCTTAAATCCAAAAATCATAATTTCATTGCAATGTCCTTTATCATATGACATGATGGAAAAATCCAAAATGAATATACTCAGTACATTTAGAGAATTTACCTTTTCATGAGTGTTTGATTAATTTTTACTTTGAAACCCAATGAAAAAGATACAATCAACCATAATTTATTTGAAGAAAATAAATTGTTTTAGACAATTAAAATAGTTTATAGTAGTGGATTTAAATACACTGAATGTTGTCAAAATTATTTTTTAACTTTTTTTGATAACATTGACAATCAAATAATCCAGATGTGATTAGTGTTGGGACATTGATAATAAATAATATTATCATATTAAATATTTTTCTTCTATTTTCATGTATTTATCAAAGAAATAGAAATCATATCACTCCATTTTGCGTGAAATAGTCTAACCATCATATTCAAAGAACCAACCTCCCAATGCATATGAAATTTCCTCAGATTTGAAAAATCATTTTTTTGTAATGGATCATCAGACTCACCATGGGTCTAGAATGATGATCGGATCGTAATTATGAAAAGATTGGATTTCTCATGTATCTGATTGAAATATGATGATGATTTTTTGTTTCTTATTTCTCATAAATCCTATGTAAGTAAAAAAATGTGATTCTATCATGTTTAATTAAATGAAGGTAAAAGGTGGTGCCAATCATATTTAGGGTTGGAAGGAATGAATGGTGTAGCTGGAAGAATGAGAAGTTGGTGTTCCTTACATTACTATTCTGATGTTGTTGAACCTATTATTCATCACAATAAACCACATAAATGAATTGATGTCTACAAGAAGATGTTTCTGAAAGATGGAATAATTTTAAGGTTTCTTGTCTAAAATCATCGGATCTTGAATTGTTTAGAGGATGGGAAGGTTGATCAAAATGATAGAAATCAAAGGTGCATGTTTTTTTCAGATTAATGCCAAAAGATTTAAATCATCAAACAAAGATTTTGGTGATTATAGTATTTAGAGAAAAATGAGGATGATAATGTGGAATCTTTTTTTACCGATCCATTATATTTAGACCACTGAAATGGAAATTACATAATTTTTTTTGGGGGCCAATACAAAAATAATGTTATAGATCAATCAACAATATAGTAAACCATTATCATCATGTTGAATTACTATTAAATTTTCTTAACATGTGAGACAACATAATTAATAACTCTAATGTGATCTCATATATTTTTATTAACATGTGTGTAAAGATCCATTTTATTAAATAATCAATATTCTACATTATAAAAAGTATATCAGAATTAGAATATTGGTTTTCCAAAAGGTACAATGAATCAAAAGGAGACGTATTTAGTTCTAATTTATTTATAAGTGGTTTAACAAAATCAATGTGACCAAATTATATCATTGTAATGATGAAATTATACTAGAAAATCAAAATTGGAATCTGACTACATTTTTCTAACAATATTGAAGTTGTCTATTTCATTATATATAAAAATTATAAATAGAATCATAATGTTGAAATCATATTATTAAATTGGAATAATGAATTAGAATCATAGATATGTTATTTGATGATTTAATAAGAGATATATAGTTTTTATATTATTCTATAATGTTTGATAAGAGTGGAGAAGCATTGATGAAGTCATAAAATCACCCCAAATTTAAGGTAATTTTAGGATTAGGGAAAATATTTTTTAGTGGGTAAAATTTTTTGAATCTCAATCAATCCAGTTTTGGGGAACCAATAAAATGGAAAAGTATATTATACTATTTTATATGTGTGTACTATTGATCAGATTAAATAGAATCTCCAAATTTCAATGAATAATAAAATTATGGATTTATTTTTCATGAATACATTCTCTAGATTGATTCTTAAAAGAAGAGAGTCATGTTTTATTTAGCTGATCATTATATTCAGTTGGATTTTTCCTTTGGGAATTAGTCTATTATTTGTGAACATAGATTAGAAGTGGTTTATGATAGTATCATTCATAATCCAACAGAGTTATTATATCTTATTGATCAATCGTACATCGAAATCTGGCTATGAAATTAGACTGAGAATCATTATAATGTCTTTTATAACTTATTTTCTACAGCTGGGTAATAAATTGAATAATCACGTAGATTACATATTTTTAAATTTTTATTAAGAATAACTATAACATGTTTTGTGAAAAAAAAAATTATATCATTTCCTTCTACATGATGCACGTGAACTATTGCATTTATCATAGTTTTGTATGTGTGAAATGGAATATCCTACTCATTGAATTCGACACAAATGGATTGTTACATTGTATATTTTGTGTTATTAGATAATTTCCAAACCATACCATAGACATATCTAATCTTGTTGATTAGTGAAAAATTTAAATTTGTGTGTTCCTTTAGATGCGTGATTTCATTATATTTTGTACTAAAATAAATCACTAATAGGTGGAAAATGTTTTTTCAAAATAAATAAAACTTAAAGTAAGAAGCTATCATAGATTCACCCCCCTCATTTTAATACAATTATATTGACTAAGAAATTATATGTGGAATCAGAGTTTAATGTTCCATTAATTTAATCTTTATAGATTTCATTGAAGTGAAATTGATGGAAAATCTAAATTATGTTAATAGTAAAGGATTTCAAACTTTTTATGGAATGAACTATCATATTTGGATTGGCATCATGTATAATTTTCTTATGTATCTTTTCTATGATTTTCATGAAGTTGTGATATATTTATCTACTCATATTGATGATAATGTTGACGTTAAATCATTTAATGAGAATAATCTTGAGAAACATTCAAGGATAAAAATTCATTAATCTCATCACATTCTGAAGGTTATTTTTAATGGCGAATGCTATTTCCTTAACCATGGTAATATTTGATATGTTGAAATAAATATTATGTAAACGCAAATATAAAAAATTAAATGATAAAAATCTATAGGATGAATTACTGATATATAAAAATTTATGATTATGAATATTTTGGGGAATTCAATACCAAGGTGAATGACATTGTCATCACTATTAAATGTCAGGCTGAAATGTTGGATTATTCAACAATTTTCTAAAAAACATATTATAAATCCATTCTTAAATGTTTGATGGAAATTATTCCACATTTGAAGATATTGATCCTAACACTATATATCTAGATGATCTTTATAGTACTCTCATTAACTATTAAATGAGAAGGGGGAAGTTTATTATGGAAAAAATATGATAGAATTTTTTTCCAAGATGCAATGAAATAAAAGATTATGAATTTTCACGAGGAAGATGATTTTTTATAACATTTACTCTGAAAGTGAGGTATGAAAATATCACGAATTTTTTTTCACTATTTAATATAAACCTGAGAAGATATACATGTAAATATAAAGGGAAATATCCATTAAAGTGTTCTCATTGTTGAGTTGTTGGCCACATTTCAGCTAACTTTCTTCAAATAAAGAAAAAAATTGTATGGTGGTGAGGAATAATGAAGGCCTTGAAGATCATTAATAAAACAAAGTAATAATGATAAAAAAATTCAAATAGAACGTATAATCATTTATTCTGATATAAAAAAATACGTTCTTAACTAATGATGAAGAAGAAGATAGTAAATCTACACCAAACAATTTTATTGAGCATGTTGGTGTAAATACATTTATTTCTACAATGAATAATGAATATTTGAGAAGAAGTAGTTATGATGAAGAATATTCCCAATTATAATCTCATTTCAATGAATAATTAAATGATTTTCCTAGGAACATTAGGAGGTGATAAAAAGAAATCTTATAGTTGAAAATTGATAAATATTCAACAAATATTCAAGGATGATTTTCAAAGTAGAAATTGAATGTGGTGATATTTGAATATATGTTTTGATAAAAAATAATTTTGATGATTATCTAAAATATAGGTTGAAGAAATTAATAAATTTTGGATGTAATTCAATAAAACCAATCTAATTTTTAATAGAGTGGTACATGTTTTAAAAACAATTTCTATAAAGTTGGTGAATGTTCTCTTAAGTGTGAACCTATGATGTATCAAAAAATGTAATATTAATATATTTAGATGAAATTTTTAATTATTCAAGATAGAAAAAATAAATCTAGAAATTTCATGTATGATTCAATGAAGAGAAAATTCATAAATTCCAAATTTTATAAGAATTAGGAATCTGAAAAATAATTTTTACTTCATGTTCTGAAAAGTCTAAAATGAAAACTAATATTATAAAGAAGATCACAATTGATAACATAGGGTTTGGATTCCATAAAATTTCATTTATTAATGATATGAATGTTTTTGTAAAAAAATGTTCACAACTCTATTCAATATCGAAATTTCAAAGTCAAATATTCATTTCCTTAGATACATATGGTACAGTTGTTGATTTGGACACCTAAAAATATGTGATTGTTCAATCGACAACCTTATCACTATTCCATAATGTTTTTATGGAAAAATATTAGGGGGATTAATTCACTTAAAATGAATAAGTCAGATCAAATTTTTCAATATAAACCTATAAAGGTTGGTTTAAAAGCTGAAAATAGGTTCCAACAAAAAGAAACAACTCTTGAAAGTGGAAATAAATATAGACATATCAATAAAGTATTTCTAGTCTACTACCATCACAAAAATGTTATTTTAATTATTCTCAAAATCTATAATTGATGAAATAAAATGGGAAATAAAAAAGAATTTTTTGTTTAAACCACTTTGAAATCTACAATGGGGGAACAAATTTGGATTATTGAAAGTGGGTGTTCTTTTCATATGATAATAAAATTAATTATATTCATTACTATGAAATGATTCATTGATGGAATGGTGAAATTTAGAATTGATGAATATATCAAAATTAAAGGTGTGGGATAATTAATTATTTGTAAAAAAAGTTAATGTCCAAAAAATCATTGTATGTTGATGTTCTGAAACACAACATTCATAGTGTTTGAAAATACTATGATGAAGGAAATAATTACATTTTTTAAAATATGTGTTTATTGCGAAGATTTATAATGATGGAATAATTTTTACAATAGGCTGGCATAAAAATGGAAACTTATTTCATGTAGGTGAAAAACAAAACTCTTTTTAATTTGGTATGGTGGAAGAGATCAATTGATGAAAAAATTAGTAAGACACATGTTTCATTGAAACATGACAAAGATATCAAAGTGATATAGTTTCCATGGTATTCCTAGTATGTAAATAAAATGATATCGGTGTATAATTATTTTTTAGAAATGAATGATTACAAATTCTATGCATAATAATTTATTTTTAAAAAAATGACAACTAGAACATATTCATTCAATTATTTATCGACCTATGAGAATGTAATAAAATAATGGATAGAAGTACTTCACCACTTTCATATATTTCATTACATGCATTACATGTGTTATTCATATGAAACATAAGTCATATTAATTGAAAATGTTTCAAAATTTCATGAGTAATTCTTATATGGAATTTTAGTGTTAATTGAATAAGTTGAAAACTAAAAATGGTGGTGAGTATAGAAATGAGGACTTTTAATGTTATCTTGAGAATCATTTAATTAATCTTGAGTTTAGCTCACCATACACTACTAAAAAATGGGGTAGCTAAATAGAATAACATAATATTGGTAAAAATTGGGAGAAATATGGTACTTGTACATTATCTTTCTCATTACTGTTATAGTAAATCCCTGAGTACTCATGTGTATATCCAAAACTAGGGACATATTCCAATATCACCCTAGATAGAATATTTTATTATAAAACACCATGTTTCAAATACTTATGGTTTTTGGGAGTCTACGAAACGTATTGAATAATGGGATAAACTAAAGAAATTTTGAGAAGAGAGGTCAAGATTGAATTTTTATTCTCAATACTCAAGTTAGAAGAGGATACATGTGTTTAGATATGTAAATAAGTAAAATAGTTGATTTTTTTAGATGCAAATGTTGTTGATATGGATGATGAAGACAAAATAATGTGGAATTATATGTATGTCAAGAAGGATAAAAAAACTTTGCTTAATGATTTAGAAAAGATAACTAACAATAGTGATCATACTCAAGAAGAAGAATCAGACTCAATTATTTAAAGTGATGAGGATTAAACTCAAAAATATCTACCCATTATGAGGATGAAATTTGAGGCTCGGGACATTACTAGTAATAAACATTAAGAGTTTCGAACAATAAGATAATATAATGTTTTTTCACACAACTATTATTCAAAATTAAATCCTAATAAGGTGAGCGATGATATGGATTATCTGGAATGGGATCAAGCTATGAATTAAGTTCTTGATAGGTTACAAAATATTGATACCTAGGAACTCATACCCTAGCCTGATTATAATAATATTATCTTCATAAAATGGGTTTCCTGGAAGAAGCATAATCATGTATGTGAGTTTGTATGTAATAAAAAATTATTATGTATAATGGTTTCTCAATAAATTAAAATTGATGATACTGATGAGACATTTTATCTATGGGCTAGGTATAAAATAATCTTGATCAATCTTTCTATTATTGTACATTGATGTTATAAAAATCAAACAGATGTGATTTCTATATTTCTAATTGTGTATATTGGTGTGGATGATTACATTGAAAAAACTAGTGGAACTGTATCTATGAAAAATTAAAGTTATGCGTGTAATCTATAGAAATATTTTTATTTTGTAATACTTGTTTCAAGATAATGTCATTTAAAATAGGATACATTCTTGGAGAATTTGAGTTTCAAAAAAAAGATAGTAAAAATCCATACATCAAGGAATTCCCGAAGTTTTCTCATATGGTAAATTTTTATATTGATGACAATATATTTAAAGGGAATGATAGAATATCTTGTGAATGATTTTTTGAATAAAAGAAAAAAGTTGTTTGAGATTCCCATGTATGGAGAAATTAAATATTTTCTTTGGTTAATTTTTTTTTAATAAATGAAACACATTTATCTTTCACAAGAAAAGTATGTTGAGGAATTTCATATGAAATTCAACATAAAAAATTTCGAACAAGTTTTCACAATGATTTCAGTGTTAATGAAATTGTATAAATATAGAGAATGAATAGTATTTGAAATGATTGAGTATCAAAAGATAATAGGTAGTTATGTCTATATTATTGCCTCAAAACCTGAATTTTTTATGTTTTTACCTTATGTGAAAGTTTTCATAATGCTCTAAAAGTAGTAAACTTATTTTCTAGGAAGAGAATTATCAAATATATCAAAGGAATAAAAAATTTACAATTAGGTTTGATGGATGATAATTAATTTACTTGTTTGAGTATTTTGATGCTGATTAAGAATAAATGGATTAAGATATAAAATAGACATCTTTCCAAGTATTCAATCTAGAAAATACTGATGTTATTTTTACAGAATTTTTGTCCATTGTACTAGAATGAATCATCATATTGGGAATCAAACAAGGATTTTTTAGAAATAATTTATATGTGGTTCAGAATTTTCTTATTCATATTGAGTCAATGGAATTCTTTTTTATGGATCAATTAGATTTTCTATCATTACAATGTCATAAATATTTTCTTTCAAACTGATATTTAATGAAGTGAATAGTTTTTTTTTTGAAGAAAATAATTGTATATGTTGACTAAGAATAACCATAACATGATTTTTACAAAACAAATCTAATCTCATTGGTATTTATCATAGTGCTTCACAAGTTTTTGGGAATATCCTACTTGTTCTATTCCATAAAAAATTATTGTTTTCTTCTGTATTGTGTAGTATTGGATTATTTCCAAACCATTATTATGATTTAGATGGTATTTTATTGTAGTGACCATTATAAATTCCTCTTATTTATATGGGTGTGTTTTCTCATTGATTTTATCATGGAAAAATAAATAATTTTAGGAGAAGTTTTTTTACTCTACTACAAAAATGACTTATATCAACGGACCTATAAATATTGTTATAAAGGCCCATGGCTAAATGTTAATTTATAGACACACTTCAAATTTTTCCCATAGTAAGAGGGTTTAATTAATCATGTTTTCCATCAAATATCACAACAATCGTAGCCCCATATCACGATACCTATGTTACCCTTCTTCCCCAATAGCCTTTGCGACCCTCTTCCCCAATGGCATTCGCGACATATCCTCTCCCCGATCCTCCATCCTGAATTTTTCCCTCACAATGCTTCTCGTCGCTTCCACAAAACGTGGAAACCCTAATGTGAGATGTTAACTCTAACCCTCCTCCCTGAAAGATATTAATAAACCAAAGACACCACACCTCCCCCCCCCACTAACTCTAATCTCAGTTGGACTCGCCACCACCTTCTCTGGGGCGCCTCTCACATAGCCACCCTTGGTGATCATCCACCTCCCTGTGATTCCATTAAATTCATTCATTAAAATTTAATCCTTACTGTGAATATATCTATCTTTGAATAAATGGTGAATATATCCATCTTTGATCAACCTCCCTATTCATTCGTTTTTATTGAGGGAATATATCCATATTTTCTGACCCATTTTGATAAATTAATATGATTATTTATTCGTAAGAATTGATATAATAAATGGTTTGACTTTTCATTCTGATGATTTAGTTCTAAATATGAAATTTTTATTGATCGAATATTAGTTAATGATTTATCAATAATTGTTATTATAAATTTTATTCATATAAATCCTTACATTTTAGAAGGTAACAACTTAGGTGAAATTCGTAAATGGCATTTAAAAAATATTTTGTTGTTTCAAAAGATTATATATATATTATTTTTGACTTGTATAATCTATGTTTAGTTACTTCGGCTCATAAAATATACTGATTTATTATCATTAATAATTTCATTATTATTTAAATATAATGATATTTTTTCATATTCTGAGTGTATCTTTTAGTCAAAGAAGAAAGATGATCTATCTATATTGTTATTTTTATCAAAAAAAGTCATGAAATTCAAATCAAAAAAAGAATTATAGTAAATTTTGTTTTAATTAAGGTAGGTCACTTATATTCCTCTAATATATTAATAAATTTGAAATTTATAGAAAAGGTATCTCTATACATAATATAAAAATAATGAGAGTAGATTTTAAACTATGTTGAATGACTTCCAATATAAAACAAAAGTGATCAGTTTTGAAATTACTAAATTCAACATTACAAATAATCACTAATCATGTTAACAAAAAACTTTTAAAATTCCCTTAGTCTTGGAAAATATTCAAGTAAATATAGAATTAAAAAAATTTGGGAAACAATGGAATGTACATCCTCCATAAACATTTACATTATTCCACAGTTTAGACTATCAATTTCAAAATATTCTCATTGATATAATGACAACATAAATATATGAGGCACTTTTACCTAACATATTTTTCATTTATTTAATTATAGGGAATTTCTTCTGATACATGTTCACAAACAACTAACTTCATAAAACTACCATTAAAGATTGTTAACATAACGATTAAATATTTTTACTCAAATATGTTTGAAATTATAATATTATATACATGTTTAATGATTTTTTTTCTTCATTTCTATTATGAATTACATCAAATAATATTAACGCAATTATCAATCCTTTGTAATAAAAATCATAGTCATATGTTATATATCACAAATAAAATCTATATAATTATGTATTTTTTGTTTCCATTAGCAGTATATTCATTAAAAATTAAATCTATATTTTATGTCCCTTAGTATTTCATTTATTGTTTTCTAGTATTTCAAGTGTAATTTTACATTGTAATTTGTATACCTACCTAAAATTATAAACTAATTTAATATCAATTAATATTCACATTAAATTATTAATATTTCAATTACAAATTGATATAAAATATATAATATCATGGTACAATTTAAAATTGCGAAATATAATTGTTTCTCATTTGTAACCCGCAATTAGAGTTTATTGTAATCAAATAATCTAGGTAAAAATATTATTAGGGATTTTTTTCTAATTCTGTTTGATAACTATTTCTGTTATTATATATTTTAAAGAATATTTTCAATGTTACACTACTTGAACATAGTTAAAACATCACTATTTCTATTTTTGAATGATCACCACTGGCATATATCTATGTCTATGTTTTTTTATAAAACATTTACAAAAGAAATAATTATATTGTGATTATTTTGAAACTAGTGAATGAAGGAAATGAATTTTAACACAATTATAATTTATACAATTTCAATAGTAGAAACAATGTTATTTCACATAGAAAAATGTTTATTTATTCTGTACAACAAGAATAAAATATCCATTTTTCATTAATTGACATGTTATAAACACATATAAGTAGTGGTTTATTTTATAAAACTAACTATTTATTTAAAAAAATAAATTGGGATATTATATAATTTCTATTGAAACACACTTCCTCTATTACAAAATTTTTCAATTCATCAAAAATTTAATTAGTATCTATTGTTATATATTAGTCTATAAAACCAAATAATTAATTATGATATGTTTTTTTAATTTAATTCCAACATGTATATTTTAAAGAAAAATTCAGGGTGTTGTCGTATCATATAAACTGTAACCAAAAATGTGAATTTTATAATTTAAGACCTTCTCTTTCCATGAAAAAATAAATACTCATCAACCTATCATAATTCTACCATGATATAATGAACTTATCAAAAATACATTTCCTAGAATCACAAAAACTTCATAAGGAGCCAATATGAAAAATAATAAATAAGAATATAGAATAAAACAACATAAATCACCATATAAATGCATAATGGTTTCATTACCCATAGGGGTATTGAAAGGGGATGTATATGGAAGGATGTATGACCAAATATCCTTCTCTCTATTACCTTCTCACAATAATATAAAATGGTTACAATCATTGAAATGATTATTTTTCACCACATAAACTAAAAATATAGGATACCTTGTAGCATGATCACATAGGCAAGGATGTATGTTCTCATAATAGTATTAGGCTATAGGGTAGATTAAATACCCAGTAAAAAAAATACATGGTAAAAAACAAAAATTTTGACCTACCAAGTCCATCCACCATGTATCTCAAACCCTAGGGAGATATAATTCATAATTTAATCGCCACCCTGATTTAGAACTAAGCCACATGACACATAACCCATCCAAGTGGAACATTATTATGTATCCTCCTAGAAGACATCAACTTTACTAACCCTTGACTAGATATGGTTTTCTCCAAGTCATATATCTATTTGTTAATCCTTTTAGAATATGAGATATACTCTCTAACATAAAATTTATAATGAAAGGACACGATATGCTAAACCATAATGATTATGCCATTGAGTTGGAATTGACCTAGAAAAACGTATATGGGTCCCCTCGACCATTATCCAATGTTTGACCTATCACTGAAAAAAGTAAATGCGTATTAATCCAAATCATAAACTATTTCAAAAGTTAAGTTTAAATGCTCAAAATATTGATCTAAATTTCTATTCTATAAGAAATCCCTATATAGTGATGAAAAATCATTTTGGATATTCATTGGGGATTCATTTTAAATATAATAGTAATTATACAATGAATGGACATTATACAAATTCGTTTTGACATTGGACATGATTCCACGATGGATCTATGTGATATGTTATGACACTTCATAAAAATCCATAATGTATGTATAGTCACAGTCGTGTGGTTGGGTAGTACCCATGGTTGTGATAAATTTAGTATTATTATTTCCATATCCTAATTTTTAACATAAAATCATATTACATTATACATGATCCAATTTATATAGGTATTTTAGGGACACTAAAATTTCCATCGTGGTTTATAAATAAAATTCTCTTTTAAAATGAATATATTCATGGTTATGTAATGATGTTATAAAAATAGATTATCATATTTTTTATATAGGATGGTTATAAGATATATTTTATTAGATTAAAAAGAATAAAAAATTAATAAACATTGATATTATATTCACTATTCAGTGCCTATTAAGAATATTATATATTAAGGTTTTTACAAATTACAATTGAAATAAAAATAAGAAGAAATTACCTTGAATAGTTGGATACTACGCCATAAAGACCATTAATAGAATATTCTAATGGAGAATGACTCATAGATATTTTCCATTGACCAATACAAATACATGATTCTATACCTAAATCATTTTAAAAATTGGTTATTGACGATGTAAATGATTATTGAGATCATGGGACAAACCATTTATAAAACACATAAATAAAATTCATATATTGGATCAGACATACTTGATTAAACCAAAATCCAAAACATTTTTAGATTTTTATTTTATTTTACACATTATAAATTTATGTGTTGAATATTGAAGAGCACGAGATAATCAAATTACAAAAATTGTGGAATTTTTCTATTGACATGCTTCTATCTCTTTGCGCTTTGAACTATATAAAGAATTTAATTTCATTGGAATGTGTTTTGAATGTTAAAAATGTATAGTTAAAAAATCACTTAGAAAGAGATTTCAAACTTCTTAAGTTGCATAAGTGATTACCCAATGTTCATGATATATTCTTTTTTAATTGAGATTCCTTGTGAAAATTAATGGGCAGATTAATGTGTCTTTTGATGATATAGCTCATATACATCTTGAATTAACTACAAATAGTGGAGACATTATGATCGAATTGATTATTATTCAGTGATCTGGAAATGATACATTTGAATCTATTGCTATGGATGATTTTAGTTATTAGTGTTCATCATTACGCATTAATAGACAAATTGTTACGAAATCATGGAAGGGAGGGTTGGGTAAATTTTCATTTTTCAAAGCCTCCACACTTTTACAAAATAGTAGTATTTTTTCTTTTAATAGAGTACACCAATCATTCATATGAATTCATAATCCCCATAGATTAACCATTTTTGAATGATACATTACTAGTTTGGTGTCATGGTGGTCTATAAGTGGTGAATTTCCTTCCTTTTCCTTCCATGAAACAAAATATTCATTGGCTCTTGTTAGGTGTGTACAATGTGTTGTTATTTTTTATTCAGTATTGTGGATGCACATTCACGAGAGGATAATACGTATGAATATTTTTAGTGTACCAAAATTAAATACTGTAGCAATTCTATTTTTTATGAGGAAATTACCCAAAACACCACACGATCTCCTTTAATTATTGAGTTGGACTCAGATGATGCCCATTCACGTGCCTTGTAATATTTCATGGAATTATTCACTTGGTCAGTCTACTTTGAGACTCTCTTGTTTTAATATTTGATATGGTATTATTTTAATGTATTAAATTTGAATGATAAAACTAAAATGTTGAAATGAGTCTCATAAGGTAAGTGGTTCTAGTTACCCGATGTATATTCATTTTCTCCCTCTATAGTGTCTAGGAGAAGAACTCAAACATATTAATGTAGAAATATAATAATCTATTTTCCTTTCATACGAACATAAATGATTTTGAAGATTTTATTATCCAATTACATCAATATGAGGAAATAAAACCTTGGGTAAGTACAACCAATAATAGATTAATATTTATGGGGAAAAAATGGTTATTTATCATGCATAATTTCCTTCAAAAATATTATTGACTGTCAATGTTTCATTTTATAACTCATAGAGGTGTAATAATAAACTTCAAACTCTAGGATTATTCCACTAGAGAAATTTTCTATTTCTTGAATGAAAACTCCCATATAGTCATTATTTTAGTTATATATAACTAGTTCGTAATAAACTATCCAACAGTAGGAAACCACCAATATCAATGTTTCATTTATTAACACATATATCAAAACCTGATTATTTAATCGATTTCATATTTTTCAAATATCATCTTGGAGATTTGGTAATTGTTACTACAAACATAAATGAGTCAAAACTAATGTACAATCCTAATATTCCATTTATTTATCAGTTAAATATTGATGATTTATTATGTATAGTCTATGAATTCTTTTGAACCAAAACTCAACTTTATTCTTCATGTTATTCCTATTTATGAATATTGTAGAGACTACATACTTCTACGTATTATATGTAAAAATTATTCATACATATGATTATTCATACACGTCAATTTCATGTCCTCGCCTCTATTATATTCCTAACATATTCATATAACATTAACATCATTTAAGACATTATATTTTTTTTACTTAGTTACATATCAGTATGGAAATGAACTTTACATAAGATTACTATATGTTTAGAGGTAACTACTTCCATCATGTAGGTTTCAATTCATATAGAAATTAAATAGACTTCAGTTCATTGTCTTTCTACATTTTACAGAGTTTAGTTTCCTATAATAAAATTAAAAATATTTATCAGTGTTGGTGAATGGAACATGTTGTAAGGTCAGTACCCATTATATTTTGTATAACCAATTACCCAACAGTAATTTCAAAATTCTTATTGATATATTTGATTTCATCTACTGAAGTCGTGGTTTTATTTAACATTAAATTTAAACTATGGTATTATAAATAGAATAAATTCCATCATCTTTTTGTTTCATATATAGTTCATGGTCCTCTGATAGTCTAAAAATAAATGTCACAAATGTATAGAGTATGAATTATTTAGAGCTCATATTATTTTTTAAGGACTATTCTCATGTCACAAATGTCTAGGGTATTAATCTTATTTTTCATATTGTGGATAATATGTAATAATAATATCAAACTAGAAATATTTCATACTTCATAATGATATAATAATATAATTACTTTTACAAAAAATAATTAAAACATGAAGATATTCATATAACTTCACAATTTGAACATGGTCATTTGGAATCCCTAAAAGCTGTGTGATATCATGTCTTGTGTGGGATTGCCTCATTGTTTAGATGAAGTCAGGATTACATTTATGTTTTGATTATATGATCAAATCTGTATCCATTAAAAATTCTTTTTTCAATGTTTTTTTCATTAATGTTATATCAAATTATCATTTCATACCCATCTATCCTAGGCCTATATATTTCAGTTTTTAATATATATACATTCATGCATTATTCATTTTTTCCATTACTTTTTATTTTTTGGTGCATGCAGAACTATCCATTTATATTATTGATTGCTATTATTCAATCATATATAATGTGACTTGTTATTTTAATAAATCCCATAAATCTTAGTATTTTCTTAAAATGAAGTTATGAGGTTGTATGGTGTTGTAATTAACCTCATATTTTCATTCATGACAACCATATAAGTATTTTATCAAATACAATTTTTTTTATTTGAATACTAATATTTTTGGCATGTTTGATAGAAGTTTTAACATTCTCTAAAAATATCTATCATTTATTTTATCATTCCTTATTTTCATAATGTAATTTTTATAGTGAGGTATAGAATTATCATTTTTCTATCATTGAATGCATAAATATGTGCAAACATAATTTCATAATTCTCGCGAATGATCAAGATTTAAATTGTGTGTGTAGAGGAACTTCCTAAAGCTATGAGAAGGATCAATTTTAATTACAATGGAATGTGAATCCAAACCATTCTACTAGATAAGGTTGTCAGCAATAAAAACTATTCATGATTCTTGATACTTCACTAATTTAGTGAATTTCAAAACATAATATTTTATTATTGATTTTTTCTTAATTTAAACTGTTGTAAGCTCCTCACTTATAGTTGTTTATTGTCAGCTGCATGTTGTTTCCCAAGGGTTTGTGCCTTCTTATGATTTAGAGTAAATGTAACACCCCGCCCCTACCTAATTGGATTGAGGAGGTGGTGAGGGTTACTTGGACTTAAGAGACATTCCCAAGGCGCCAAAGGTTGGAAATAAATGCCAAGGGCTTCAAGGAACAGTGGGGAACGATTTTCCCTTAATTTAAAACCTACCAAACCAACAACTAAAGATGCATTCACTTTCAACCCAAACATGTATTCCCCAATGACAACCAAGTTGTTCCACAATACAACCCAAAACCAAACCAACCAACCATATCAGAGCACAAGAAAAAACCAAACAACAAAACTATGAGCCATGAGACCACCACATCTCCAAAACATGCTCCATGCTCCACCATGGGATCACCATGCTCCACTAAAGGAGGGTTATGCCTTACCTCTTCCCACATCACGGTACATGACATATGCAAAGACACCAACATTCCAAAGCAGGTGGTGTGTAGTAAAACTCAGTAGGATTTCCCCAAATGACTTCCCTACACACGCCACTTGGATAAAACCATTAGAACATTTATATAAACGGTTTATATAAAATAATCACAAGTGCAACCATTTTCATAAGACAAACATGCCCTTGCCAAGCCATCACACCCAAACCAAGAAACCAAGGGAAAACCAAACAAACATGCCAAAATACATCTCATCATTTACACATTATCACAACAACTTCCATCATGCAAAGAAATGCACAACAAAAAATCAAAATAGTGGGACTTCCACCGAACTCATTATCCCATTCACACCAATCAATCAAAATGGTGGGACTTCCACCCAACCCGTTCACCCATTCACAACTAGCGGTACTTCCCGACCACTACTCATATGGTGGTTCTTCCGACCACTATCCATCCCCCTTTTTATATAGATACTTCTTTCCCACTTCCATACAACATTTCAATCAAACCAAGCCAAGCATAAACCCACCTAGGTCACAAAAACATGAAATCAACCACTTCCATTGAATATCAATCCACTTCAATAAATCACCCATTTATTGAAACCCATATTCCATTCCCAACAACATTTCAATAAAACAACCCTTTTATTGAAAACCCTTTACATCAATCATTTTTACAAATCAACCATATCATCCCATTTTAAAATCCACAAGAATTTCATTTCACCGTAAAACACCCTTTTTCCCAAAAATCCCCAAAACATCACCCAATGGATTTCCAACCAATTTCGAAAAACAATTCACAATTATTTTTCAGAACAATAATTAATTTTAACAAGGATACACTAGTTCTAACCAAGTGGAGTCGATATAGAAGCCACCTACATTTAGGGTTCCCGATAATTCGACCCATGAACAACCGCGACTCAAATCTGGTGAACGCACCATCGAAACCTCTCTAGATCCCCTTTCCCTAACATCCACAAGCCTTAATATTAACATACAAGGAAACCACAACCCTATATCTACACACAACAAGTTTAGATCTAGAAAACCACGAAAGAGAGGGATGTAGATCTAGAGGAAAACAGAAGAGAAACAAGAGGAGAGACTTACCCCGGAGAAACCACCTTCAATCTGCCTAGAAACCCCTTTGAAACGCTTCCGAAAATAGTGTTAGAGCACCCTTATCCACTGAGGACCCAAAATCCAGAGTGAGGATCGAGTGAGAGGAAGTTTGGAGTGATATAGGTTAAGCCCAAGGGAGCCCGTAACTTATAACCCTATTTTTAAGTGGATGCACTGTTAGCCTGCATGATTTGACAAACCGTGCGCTAACCTTGCACACACTACTCCCTCATGAAAAAGGGTATGCATAGTTGCCTCGCACGGTTTGGAAAACCATGCGAAGCCTACTGTCTCCCCTACATGGTTTCTTGGAGAATTCGTACAGTTTCCACTGACCGTTCTTAAACCGTGCACCCCTTTAAAAGCCTCCAAACTCATTCAAAACCATTCCAAACTCTCCCAGCCTCTTCCCAACTCATCCCAATAACATTAAACACATAAAAATGTATAAATAAAGGACACATACCTCAAACCGGGGGTACTACATTCTCCCCACCATTGTACTTTCCGTCCTCAAAAAGTAGTGAACCTGCCCTTTGCTGAAAGAGCTCAGGCCACTGCTCAACTATCTCTTTCTCCCGTTCCCAAGTCTCCTCTTGAATCTGAACATGTTGCCACAAAACATGAACTAAACTGATGCATTTACCATGCAAGACTTTTTCTAGCCTATCCACAACCTACAATGGCACGTGCACCAATGAGGCATCCGAATCTAGCTCAACATGATCCCATCGAATCACATGGTCATGATCCGGCTGATACTTTTTCATCTACGACATATGTAAAACATTGTGCACCGCACTAAACATAGGTGGAAAATACAAACGATAAGCCACCTCACCAAACTGATCATGAATCTCAAAAGTTCCAATATACCTCAGGCATAACTTTCCATACATCCCAAACCGACGATGTCCCAAACTATGAGAGATCATCCAGAAAACATGATCACTCACCTCGAACTACAACGGCTGTCAACGATGATCCACATACGATTTCTGACGACTCTGATTCGTATCCATTCTCTTCCTGATCAACTTGATTTCTCTGTAGTCTCCTGGAAAAGGCTCTGTACAACCATCGAGGACTCACCTGTTTCATCCCAATATAGTGGAGAACGACATGGCCTCCCATACAATGAATCAAATGGAGCCATCTCTATGGATTCTAGATAGCTTTTATTGTATGAGAACTCAACCAATGACAAGTTCTCATCTCAGGAGACACCAAAATCCTTGACACAAGCCTACAACATATCCTCTAGAGTTTTTATTGTCCTCTTGTATTGACCATCCGTCTGAGGGTGATACGCCGTGCTCATAGCCAACTATGTCCCCAGGGCTTGTTGCAAGGATTTCCATAAACGAGATGTAACCCTCGAATCTCTATCTGATACAATCGAAACTAGAACACCATGCCTCATTACCACCTCCCAAATATAGATTTTGGACAGATCCTCCACCGTATGAGATTCACGAATTGGAATGAAATGGGCCAACTTCGTTAGTCGATCCACTATCACCCAAATGGCATCGTGCTTCCAGACCGTTCTTGGGACACCTGTAAAAAAATACAATGCTATCTTCTCCCACTTCAATACATGGATTGGTAAAGACTGCAACATTCTTGCTGGCCTCCCATGATCTGCCTTGACCTGCTGACAAGTCAAGCATCTAAAAAAAAACTCATCCACTCTTATTTTCATACCCGCCCACTAGAATTTCACTTTCAATGCTTTATAAATTTTCTAAATTCTAGGATGAACAGACCACCTTGAATTATGATACACCCTTATAAGATCCTTCTGATTAGCATCTGGTATAACCATATGATTCCGAAAACAGAAAATTGAATCTCCATTCACTTGTCATCCCTCAATGCTCTCTCCCATTGAGTCTCAACCCCATGGTCACACCCTCTGAATGAGATATATGTTCCTCTTTAACCGGGCCAACAAAGTCAGGAATCAACACAATAGGAAAGAAGACCTCCCGGCCGCCCTAGTCCTCATATTCCAACCGCATATCGGCAATAACTAACATCAACTGCCACTGGTCTGATTCCTGTTTCACCACCTAAGCATATGATTTTCTACTTAATGCATTTGCGACCAACTTCCCTTACCCATTGTGTAAATAAATTCAAAATAAAACATCTCAAGATATTCCCTCCATCTCCTTTGCCTCATGTTCAAATCCCTTGGTGAGGAAATGTGCTTCAAGATCTTATGATCTGTATATTCTGTAAATTTTTTATCAAAGAGATAATGAAGCCACACTTTCAAAGCATGAAACACTGCTTCCAACTCCAAATCATGAATTGGGTAGTTCATCTCATGAACTCTCAACTTTCATGAGCCATATGCAACCACATGATTCCCTTGCATGAGAACTCACCCCAACCCTGATCCCGATGCATCACAATACACCACGTACCCTTTTCCTGGTTCTGGAAAAACCAAGATTGGTGCTGATGTGAGGTGACCCTTTAGCTCTTCAAAACACTGCTCACACTGTTCATTCCACTTTAATGGAATATCCATTCTTGTCAAAGCTTTCATCGGTGAATCCAAACGTGAAAATTCATGAATACATCTTATTATCCAAATATCAATAATCTCCATTAAATCCATTAAATTATTCCACAACAGGGTTTCTATAACTTTTCACTTATCCTCATACATAACCATATAAACCCATGATGATATTATTAACTATTTATAAAACATCCCACAAATACATCTTATTATCCAATGTACTCCAAACCCTCCTTGGATACCAACTACATGATCTCGACCATAATAATTACATATTATATTAATTTTAAACAATAATTCATATTATTACTATACCTATGAGATTTTATCTTAAGTGTATTTGATAATTAGCGTTAATTCATAAATAGAAAAAATATATATTCCATGTGGGAAATTATACATAGTATCCATTTTTCAACCAAAAAAGAATTTTCAAATAAATCTTGGGTTTCCCTCTTGAAAAATCATTATAATTTTCCCTTTGATATTTTCTTTATCCCAACCATTCCTTAAGCTTTGGAAAACAAATTATAAAACATGGGATGAGATCAACAGCAAATTATGGGTTAAAAAATAATGTAATGTTTTATTCATTGAAACCCAAAAAATCATTTTTATAAAAACGTATCATTTTACACCAAAAATGAATTAAAATTTTAATATTATCCTTAATTTAACTATTAAAAATAAAACAATTTCCATTATAACTAATTTGGATGAAGAAAATGAATAATTAGGTTACATTTGACATCATTTTCCATATCACTCATTCAAATCGAGTAACAAATATGAATAACATCCAACTATGTAGTAACCAATGAATTGGATAATATAACATATCAACTAGTCCTTTGTTTATCACCAAACCACCAATTATTTTTCAACAACGTAACCACCCATCCATGGTATATCATATAATCACTCATAATTATTTTATAATGAAACCACACATTATAATTAATAATTCTCAATATCCATATCATGAACATAAATCATGGAAGAGAGTATCACAATACACTATTTGAAGAAAAAACATTCCATATCAAAATCCCTCATTTGAAAATAAGTGCATGTATGATTGAATAATGTTTATTTTAATTAAACCATATAATCATGTAAAATATTGTTTAAAATATTAATGTGAACTAAAGACAAGAAATTCTATTAATTATATATATATATAATATAAGGCCCCAGCCTTAAACATTACTTAATCATGAGATATTTCAAGAATACACATTGAGGATCCTTTCAGGTTTAGAGTTTTAGAGAATTAGATCATAAAACATGCATTACATTCCACATTTAAGCAAAGTGGTTACATAAAAGATAGTATTTATTTTTCCCATCAATAGAAACATATTTAAAATAAAACATGGATTCTTTCTTGACACTTCCTTTACATTATCATCACATCATGTACCCTTCCCTTGACTTGTGAAAAACATTTCAAAAGCTTTGGATGAGCATAAAAAGATCAGTAAAGGATATAAAAATACGGAAAGAAAACATTAGTACATGTATACATAAGAATCAATGAAATCATACTATACTCATAAAACATATGCACCATAACATACCTCATGAAATCATAGGATTTATGAATAACTCATAGAAATCATAAGACATAAAGGTATCATGAGGCCTTCATAATATACTTACGTAGGAAGTAGCCCTCTTGGTTACGTTTGGATTACCCATCACAGTATATTCCCTAAATCTCTTCGGTGAAACCTTAACTTTTAACCCCTTCACATTACCCAATGCATTGGAGAGCTATATCGGGCTCACCCGCCCTTAGTTTATCACAGAAAAACCTGTCTTTATAACAATGCACAAGAACCATAACATAATCGTGTCACATAAAACAAGCATAAATGAAACATAACTTTTCCCAATTTCAATCAAGAGATATCAATAGAACACATTGATATAATAAAAACATTATGAAAACCATTTTCAATACCAAAATAAAAGAAAAGTAAAACATGGTATTTATTTTTCATTTAAAATAATGTTATGGCTTGTAGAGGAAGTTGAATCTCAAATAATGGTCACGGCTGTGGAGAAGTCGTTGTCGCCGCATATATACGATAAAGAAACATTCCATTTTGTGGTTTAGTAAAATGATTCGTATAAAAAAGATTCATTTTGAATAGACGTAAAAGTCAAAGGGGTTTATACACCGTATAAAATAAAGTTGTGTATAAAAAAAATATTCCTCATTGAAAGGAGATTGAGACGATGTCCCTTACCTCGTGTCCAACTTGACTCGATCATTATTTAATCTCTTGAATATTAAACTTGAGTTAATTTCTACTTGATTAAGAACCTTTTTAAAGTTCATTATTCCTTTTATGTAACTTATTACCATGTTATAAACAATTTTTAATTATTTAGGATAATAATGGTTGTTTTGTCGATCATTGGTACTTGAGTCAAAAATAAACTCTTTATAATTACAAGTTGTTCATGTGGTAAAATATCCATTATATGCAGAATTATATTCATGATGTAGTTATCAAATATATCATATATATCTAGTATATTCATGCATTTATAATATTACATAACATTTAGAGGTAAGAAATGAAATGCACCGTTTATGGAGATGGTAAGTCGTACGTACGAATGAACGCTACTTTCATTTATATTTCATATTTAATGGAATGGAATCATAATTATATAAAGGAACATTATAATTACAGTATAATTTCATATATAATATTATTTACTCCATACTTTACACATCCCACATATGGCATTAACGAATCAAATCAGTTTGAGGGGGTGGTAGTCCGCATTTCCTAAAATGAAGATATCGCGTTTACCCATAATGGAAGCCATAAAGGTATGACATAAATGAAAAATAAAAAATCTTAAGGAAAACATAAACATATTATATATCATATATAAATATAGTGGCATATTAATGGCCACCTTTTAAGGTGTTAAAAGAATATTGAACAATCATCGTTTTGTGAGGCAGTAATTCGCCATCCATAGAAATAGTGTGTTCTTTAACCATTAGACGGAGGTGTGTGGAAGTTTAGCTAAAATAATTCTTATAAAAACATCCTAGTATATTGAAGATACTTTTTTTGTTACAAAATAAATGAATGAAAAGATTTTATGGGGTTGGAGAAGCAAAATAATATAAAAGAACATTAGAGAAGACTTTACCTTTAAATCGGGTATCTCCTCTTGGTTTGAACCAAAAGGGTTTATTGAAGAGCTTTATGCCTACTATAAGGCTTCTAGGATGAATAAAGGCATGTTGAGAGATAATATGAGCAGATTTTGGCTGAGACAATTACTTTAGAAGTGTGGGTAAGGAGGTAGAGGTGGGTTCCTTTTATAACAGGGAGGAGGGGCACTCTTGGAAAGTCAAGAAATGTTACATTATTTTCAAATGATTTTCGGATTTTAAAGGTCCCACATTGATATATTTCAAGGATAAGGTGATAAGGGTTCGAGATATACTCATCTAATAGGTTTTTTACAAGTTTATGTCTTAGATGTTACATTATCTTTTCATTTTATTTAAATTGTTCGTTAATGATATAATCGTTGCATCATCATGATGTCATAAATAAAATAATTTGTTTAATGTATAAAAATTATATAAAAATACTATGATTTAGGAAATATTTTTATCTTTAAAATTAATATTTATCGTATAAGAGATAATTTATGTAGAGAAAATTAAAATTGTTTTTCTTGGGTGATACATACTTTTGTGATATTCTCTTTTCTTTAAAAATAAAATGATAAAGTGTCACTTTCACCCAAAAGTGATTCCATGGTGTCCCAATTTTTGGAAAAAGGAATCCCATGGCCAGAAATGACACAACTAGTATCATTAGGACACATGTTGGAGTCATTTTATATTATTATGATATTATTTTATTATCCTTAACTACCCGATTACTAATTAATCACAGTAATTAACGATAATTACCGTCGTTACTATTCACAATGTCCAAAAACAAAAGAGTCTTAATTAAATAATATGGACATTATTCTTCCAAATATGGAGCCAATTTTACCAAATTCCAAGCACAGATATTGCAATAATTAATTTAAAAATAATTCACATTGTCAAAATAAATTGCGGGTTTTTTTGAAACAATATCTATGAAAAGTTTGGAACTTGTTTATGCCCAATTCCAATGTGAAATCAATTAAAATGAATAAAATTGGATTAAATGGTAAAACTTTATTCTAATTACACTTTGAAACCAATTAAAAAGATAATATAACCATATATTTAAATTAGATGAATAAGTAGTTTTGATGTAAAATGTAGTATTTTTCACTATTCATTAAAAAATTAACATTGTCAGAAAAATACCAAATATTTATCCAAAATAATTTTCAATTTCCTAATCCTAAAGAATAAGATTATTTTGAAAAATCTATCTTATAAAATTGTCATAATTTTGATTTCAAAAAATGGATTTCCATCAAAAGGCAGTAAAACAATCTTTTAAAAATATTAGTGTATTCCATGATTATGATTGGATTTATTCTCATTTTAAGCCTCTAAAACAATATCTAATTCATAAATATACATAGATAATAATATCTTTTATTCATTACTTAATTGGGATGTTACATCCTTCCCCCCTTTAGAAAATTGTATCCCCGTAATTTATTTACTTATCAAATAAGTGGGGGTATTTATCTCTCATTGCATTTTTAGATTCCCATGTTGTCTCTTCAATCATGTGGTTTTTTCACAAAACCATTACTTGATGAATCATCTTATTCCGCAACACTTTCTCCATGTGATCAAGAATATGGACCGGTTGTTTCTCATAAGATAGATTCTCTTCCAGCTAAACTACCTTTGGACTCAAAACATGAGATGGATCTGGCATGTACTTCCTTAACATTCAAACATGAAAAACATTGTGTACCTGAGATAAAGTTGGAGTTAAATCCAATCGGTATGAAACTGATCCAACTCTCTCCATAATTTCTTATGGTCTAATGAACCTTGTACTCACCTTTCCCTTCTTACCAAATTGCATCACACTTTTCCATGGTGAAACTTTGAGAAAAACATGATCACCTACCTCAAAAGATAGATCATTCCTCCTTTTGTCCGCATAAATCTTCTGCCTGCTCTGAGCTATTCTCATGTGTCTCTATATCAGCTAAACTTTTTCAACCAACTCTTCTACCAATTCCGATCCTAACAACTTCCTTTCACCCACTTCATCCCAAAAAGCGGGAGTTCGACATAGCTTCCCTTATAATGCCTTAAATGGTGTCATCTGTTTACTAGAATGAAAACTGTTATTTTAAGAAAACTCAACCAAAGAAAGATGTTGGTCCCAACATCCGTGATAATCCATCGAACAAGCGCATAGCATATCCTCCAAAGTCTTAATAGTTCATTCTGACTTCCCATCTCATTGAGGATTAAAAGCTACACTAAAATTTAATTCAGTACCGAACGACTTCTGAAGGCCTTTCCAAAAGATAGAAGTGAACCTGGGATCATGGTCAGATACAATGGAGAGGGGAACTCCATGTAACCTGACTATCTCTCTGAGATACAAATGGGAACTTTGATCTAGGGATAAAGTATCTCGTATAGCAAGGAAATGAGAAGATTTATTCAAGCGATCATCAATAACCCAGATTGCATTATTACCTCGAGGTGTCATCGGCAATCCCACAACGAAGTCCATGGATATATTCTCTCATTTCCACTCTCGCACTGGTAAAGTTGGAGCATCCCTTTTGGTAACCGCCGATCTACTTTAACCTATTTACAAGTCAAAAATTTCATAGTAAAATCAGCACTATATCTTTTCATTCCGTCCCACCAGCAATACACCCAAAGATCTTTATACATCTTAGTACTACCAGGATGAACTGAAAACGGAGAACTATGAGCTTCACATAACAACTCTCTCTTCAACTGTTAATCACAAGGCACACACAATCTCTTTCAAAATCTCAAAACACAATCATTATCAATGTTGAATTCAGGAAACTTACCCTTCTGAACCTGCTCTATGATTTTCTACAACTCACTATCTTGCTTCTGTGCTTGATTAATACTATCTGATAGAGAATATTTCACTGATACGAGAAACAAAATAGAAGAACATCCTTCACCAACAACTTCTATGCCAACATTCTTCAAATACATAACCAAAGTATCACGTTTCAAACACAACACTGTTAATGAAGCATTCCTTTTTCCACTCAAAGAATCAGCCACTTTATTTGCTTATCCCAGATTGTAATGAATTGTACAATCATAATCCTTGATTTGTTCTAGACATCTCCTCTGTCTCATGTTAAATTCTTTCCGATTGAATATATACTTTAAGAATTTGTGATCGGTATATATTTCACACTTTACACCATACAAATGATGCCTCCAAATTTTTAAAGTGAAAACAACAGCAGCTAATTCCAAATCATGTGTAGGGTAATTTACCTCATGAGTTTTCAATTGATGTGAAGCATAATCAATTCCCTGATCATTCAACATTAGGATGCAACCAAGTCCTTTTAATGAAGCATCACTGTAGATAACAAACTCCCCATTCCTGGAAGGTAGTGCCCAAACTGGAGCATTCACCAATCCTCTTTTCAGTTCCTGAAAACAATCATCACATTCTTTTGTCCAGATAAACTTAACACCCTTCCAAGTTATCTTAGTCATTGGACTAGATAACCGTGAATTTTTTTAACAAAACTTCGATAATAGCCTGCCAAACCAAGAAAAATATGAATCTCGGTTACATTTGTGGGTCTTGTCCATTCTTCCACAACCTTTGTTTTTACAGGATCCACAGTTATCCCATCTATAGTAACTATGTGACCAAGGAAATAAATTTGTTACAAACAAAACTCACACTTGATGAATATCCAATTCAATTTATTTTCCTTTAAGGTTTGAAAAATAACACTTAAATATCTTTCTTTCTCCTATTTACTTTTAGAAAACACCAAAATACCATCAATGAAAACAACCACAAACTTATCCAAGAACTCATGGAAAATTATATTCATAAGATCCATGAATACAGCAGGTGCATTGGTTATCCAAAAAGGAATAACTAAAAATTCATAATGGCCATATCTTGTACAAAACATGGTCTTCAGAATATCTACTTCCTTTACCATCAACTGATGGTACCCCGATCTCAAGTCAGTCTTTGAAAAATACTGAGCTTCCTGGAGCTGATCAAACAAATCGTCGATATGAGGCAAATGATATTTTTTCTTAAGAGTGATGTTATTCAAGGCTCTATAATCAATGCAACGGCTCATTGAACCATATTTATTTTTAACAAATAAAATAGGAACACCCCATGGTGATGTGCTATGTGGAATGAAACCTTTCTCTAATAAATCTTGAAATTGATCCTTTAACTCTAAAAGATCAATTTGAGCCATTCGATAAGGGGGTTTTGAAATTGGCTTAGCATCATGAACTATGTAAACAGTAAATTCAACTTCTCGATCTGGTATGATTCTAGGAAAATCATTAGGAAAAACATTAGGATACTCATTTACCACTGGCACATCATTAATCTGAACAGTTCCATTGTTTTCCACAATATGTGTAAGGTAACATTCATTTCCATCTTTTACAATTTTCTCAGCCTCTTTATATGTTATCAACCGTAAGGGTTCATTCTTGTACACAAATTGAAAGTCTTTCTGAAAAGAAACTTATTTATCTCTACAGTCAATCTTAGCAAGGGAAACAGAGATCCAATCCATACCTAGGATAACATCAAACTCTACTAGAGGTAAAACAATAGGGTTTTCAAGTAGGTTATTTCCACGGATAAGGATAGGAAAATTCGTATAATTTCTTTTTGCCTCAACATTTCCCTCAGGTGATTTTACCACAAGTTTAGGAGTCATTTCAGGAGATGGTATTCCCAATTTACTAGAAAAGTTTTTAGAGATGAGAGAATGTGTATACCCGAAATCAAACAACACCCTGGCATAATCTGAATTAACAAACAAAGTACCTGATACCACTTCATTTGATAGCCCAACATCTACTGAAGTAGTTTCAAAGGATTTCACCACACCTTTTTTCTTGTAGTCTGACTGCTTCCCATCACTCAATCTCTTTATTGGATACTCATTTGCATAGTGACCCATCTCATTGCACTTGAAACATTTAACTAACTATAAATAAAAAAATTTCTTACCATCACCTTGATCTTTTCCAGTGTAATCACGAGCCTTATGTACCATCTTACCACATCAGTAGCACTTTCTATAATTCAAAAGACATTCCCCAGCATTATTTTTACCACATTTATCCCAAAACAGAAACTTAGTTTTCTTACCATCAGACCTTTTTGAAGGATTCTTCTCTTTCTCCTGCCACCTCGGTCTCTTATTCTGTTCGTTGTTATAGAACACATGATCATCGGCAAACTCCATTTCCACCTTCTCAGCACATCGAACAAGATTTTCATAACTTTTGAACAAATGATAATCCAATGCCCTTCGATATTTTGGCATTACTCCTGAGTAAAAATAGTTTATTTTACTATCAAGGTCTCAGATAAAATTTGGAGCATACCTTGCCAATAGATTGAACCTTTCTTCATAAGGATCCATTGAGTCTTCCTCTTTCCTCAATTCAAAGAATTGTTTTTCCATCCTAATTCGAACAGCATTAGGAAGTTATTTCTCAAGAATGATAACTTTGAATTCATCCCAGTCGAGAGCATCAATCTCATCAGCGTCCCTGATATTTTTAACCATCGAACACCACTGATCTGCATCACCCTCCATATGGTAAATAGAAAGACTAACCTTTTGATTGTCTGAACACCCCATGACATCGAAAATATTTTCCAGTTATTTAATCAACCCTTCAGCTAGCACATGGTCAGATGATCCTATGAATGATGTGGGACGTTTCCTCATGAAATGTTCCACCACTGAAATGTTCCTCTGCGGTTTATCTGGCTGATCTCATGCATAGATACCACCACCATTTATCTCTTGAGTAAACTGTGCCATTACTACAACAAACTGTTCAGTTCCAATTCCGACCATCTCAGGATGCTGATTCGGAAGGTTGTTTCCTTCGGTATTCCTTCCAATCACTACTTACTTGTTTCCTCTACAAAAAACAATTCTGAACAAACATGTCATAGATGAAACAACCCGGTAATCTTCAAATGCTATATCATTTCAATTTGACCAAAAAAATATATATTTAAGATAATTATTTAATAGAATTATAACTCCTAAAGTTATCTAAACCAACCTTTGATACCAACTATAAGGCCCCAGCCTTAAACATTATATAATATTGAGATATTTCAAGAATACACATTGAGTATCTTTTCAGGTTTAGAGTTTTAGAGAATTAGATCCTAAAACATGCATTACATTCCACATTTAAACAAAGTGGTTATATAAAAGATAGTATTTATTTTTCCCATCAATAGAAACACATTTAAAATAAAACATGGATTCTTTCTTGACACTTCCTTGACACTATCAACACATAATTTACCCTTCCCTTAACCTGTGAAAAACATTTCAAAATCTTGGGATGAGCATAAAAAGCTCAGTAAGGGATATAAAAATATGGAAAAGAAACATTAGTACAAGTATACATAATAATCAATGAAATCATAATTTACTCATAATACATAAGAACTTTAACATATCTCATGAAATCATAAGATTTATGAATAACTCATATAAATCACAAGACATATAGGTAACTTGAGGCATTCATAACATTCTTACATAGGGAGTAACCCTCATTGATACGTTTGGAATACCCGTCCCAGTATATTCCCTAAATCTCTTCAGAAAAACCATAAAGTTTAACCCCTTCATGTTACCCAATGAATTAGAGAGCTATATCGGGCTCACCCACTGTTAGTTTATCACTGAACCACTCTTCTTCATAACAATTCCCAAGAACCATTACATAATCGTATCACATAAAACATGCATAAAAGAAAATATAACATTTCTACATTTCAATCATGAGATATCAATAAAACACATTGATATAATAAAAACATTATGAAAACCATTTTCAATACCAAAATAAAAGAAAAGTAAAACATGGTATTTATTTTTCATTTTAAATAAAATTATGGCTTGTAGAGGAAGCTGAAACTCAAATAATGGTCACGACGGTGGAGAAGTTGTTGTCACCGCATACGTATGAAAAAAATCATTCCCTTTTGTTATTTAGTAAAACACTTCATATAAAAACGATTAATTTTGAATAGATGTAAAAGTCAAAGGGGTTTATACACCATATAAATGAATGTTGTATATAAAACAAAATATGCCTCAATGAAAGGAAATTGAGACGAAGTCCCTTACCTCGTGTCCGACTTGACTCGATCGTTCTTTAGTCTCATGAATAATAAACTTGAGTTAATTTATACTTGGTTAAAAACCATTTTCAAGTTCATTATTCCTTTTATGTCACTTATTAACATGTTATAGACACTTTGTAATTATTTAGGTTAATAATGGTCGTTTTGTCGATCATTGTTACTTGAGTCAAAAATAAACTCTTTATAATTAAAAGTTGTTCATGTGGTAAAATATCCCTTATATCCAGAATTATATTCATGATGTAGATATAATATATATCATATATATCCATTATATACATGCATTTATAATATTACATAACATTTAGAGGTATGAAATGAAATGCACCGTTCCTGGAGACGGTAAGTCGTACGTACACATGAACGCTACATTCATTTCTATTTCATATTTAATGGAATGGAATAATAATGATATAAAGGTACATTATAATTCCAGTATAATATCATATATAATATTATTAACTCCATCTTGTACATGTCCCACATATGGTATTAACGAATCAAATCACTTTGAGGGGGAGGTAGTCAGCACTTCCTAAAATGAAGATATCGTGTTTACCCATAATGGAAACCATAAAGGTATGCCATAAATGAAAAATACATAAGCATAAGGAAAACATAGAAATATTATGCATCATATATAAATATAGTGACATCTTAATGGACACCTTTTAAGGTGTTAAAAGAATATTGAACAATCATCGTTTCGCGAGATAGTAATTCGCCATCCACAGAAACAGTATGTTCTTTAACCATTAGATGAAGGTGTGTGGAAGTGTAGCTCGAATAATTCTTATAAAAACATCCAAGTATATTGGAGATACTTGTTTTGTTACAAAATAAATGAATAAAAATATTTTAGGGGGTTGGAGAAGAAAAATAAAACAAAAGAACATTAGAGAAGACTTTACCTTTAAATCGGGTGACTCCTCTTGGTTTGAACTAAAAGGTTTTCCTGAAGAGCTTTCAGCCTAAGGTAAGGATTCTAGGATGAAGAGATGTATGTAGAGAGATAAAATGAGAATATTTTTGCCGAGCCAATGTCTTGAAAAGTGTGGGTAAGGAGGTAGAGGTGGGGGCCTTTTATAAGAGGGAGGAGGGGCACTCTTGGAAAGTCAAGAAATGATACTTTATTTTCAAATGAGTTTCGGATTTTGAAGGTCCCACATTGATATATTTCTAGGATAAGGTGATAATGGTTCGAAATATACTCATCCAATAGGTTTTTGACAAGTTTATGTCTTATATTTTACATTATATTTTCATTTTATTTAAATCATTCATTAATGATATATTCGCTGCATCATCATGATGTCATAAATAAATTAATTAATTTAATGTATAAAATTTATAAAAAAATACTATGATGTAGGAAATATTTTTATATTTCCAATGAAGTTTTATATTCTAAGAGATCATTTACACAGACAAAATTAAAATTGTTTTACATGGGTGATACATTCTTTTGTGATATTCTCCTTTCTTTAAAAATAAAATGATAAAGTGTCACTTTCACCCAAAAGGTTTTCCATGGGGTCCCGATGTTTGGAACAATGAATCCAATGGTCATACATGACACAACTAGTATCATTACGACACATGTTGGTGTCAATTTTTATTATTATGATATTATTTTATTATCCTTAACTAACCGATTACAAATTAATCACAATAATTAATGATAATTACCGTTGTTACTATCCACAATGTCCAAAAACAAGAGTATTAATTACATAATTTGGCCTTATGATTCCAAATATGGAATCCATATTACCAAATTTTAAACACAGAAATTTCAATAAGTAATTTAAAAATAATTCACGTTGTCAAAACAAATAGCGGCTTTTTTTTAAACAATATATATGAAAAGTTTGGAACTTGTTTATACCCAATCCCAATGTGAAATCAATTAAAATTACTGACCTTGGATTAAATGGAAAAAATATATTCTAATTACACTTTAAAACCAATTAAAAAGATAATCTAACCATATGTTTAAATTAGATGAAAAGGCAGTTTTGATGTAAAATGCAGTATTTTTTACTATTCATTAAAAAATGAACATTATCAGAAAAATACAAAAAATATATCCAAAGTAAATTTCAATGTCCCAATCCTAGAGAATAAGATTATTTTGACAAATAGATCATATAAAATTATAAAAACTTTGATTTAAAAAAATGGTTTTCCATCAAAAGGCAGTAAAATGATCTTTTAAAAATATTAGTGTATTTCATGCTTAAGATTGGATTTATTCTCATTTTAAGCATCTAAAACACTATCTAATTCATAGATAGACATAGATAAGAATATATATTATTCATTACTTACTTGGGATGTTACATAAAAAAAATTTATTAATGATTTTCATAAAAAGAATCATTAAAAGATGTTTTTAATAGAAATATGTTAAAAATATCATATCATTTGAGTGTGAATTAATAAAATTAATTGATTTTATTTATATATTGTAAATAAACATAAAACAAGTGGAATCACAATATTAGGTATTAAAAATTCATTTCACACTTAATCTTAGCATGATATAATCAACTAAGTAGATGAGTAACGTATGGAATGGAAATGAGGATAAAAATTCATATACATAAAACCATAAAAAGATTATTTTATGTAAATATTTGAGATAAATTTGCAAAATATATTTCAAAAAAATATTTTTTACATAATTTCAAAAAAAATATTCTCAAAACATGGACACCAAACAATATTATTTAAAAAATAAGCATTATTTTTTTTTAAAAAAACAATAGTAAAAAAGTCCCTTACAATTATCATAACATTGATGTGATAATTAATAAAATGAATTGATTATAAGTATTAGATATAAATACACATAAAATAAGTGTAATCACAATATAAGTTAGTTAAAATTAATCTCACAAAAAATCATAACACAGAATAATCAATTAATATGAAATTTAACTCAATGAATGGAAATTGATATTTGAAATCCCATACCTTCTGTCTGACATCCAAAAAATGTATTAAACCTTCTAGTATATTGTATTAAAAATGATCTTAATTTATTACATAATAATATTCAAATTTATAATATTTTATATGATACTATTATTATGTCTTACCACCCATTCATTAAAATTATTTCATTATATTTATTGTCTGGGATGTATTCTGTTCATGGTTTCATCATCAATAAATTTGTGTATAATTATGGATTTTAATATAAAATTGAAGGAATATGATAAATTTTTTTGAAATTTTTTAATTTAATTCATGAATTATAAATGGTCTGATATTTCATTTTGTTTTCTAACAATCGGATTGTTCATTTTAATAAAATTAATTTTAAATGGTTTGTTTATTTAAGAGGTATTTTATGTCATCACTAATTTTATTCATCTTATTTTATATTGAATTTATATATTAAATTCAAAAAATGATGAAGTTAAATTAAAGATATAAAGATCTTATTTAACCACAATTATAGTTTTATGACCATCCATGATGGTGGTAATGGAAAGCAAAAAAACTTTTATCTGTGGATACTTTTAACAACCATAATATGGATAATGGTTTAGTTTCATTAAATATGAGGGGATAAGAGAAGGGATTAATAATAGATATTACATTATAAACATTAAATTCTGTTATATACATTATTAAATAGTTATTATTATTTTAGGAATGAATGTGTTGAGAATAATGAAGAAAATGAGAAGAAATTTAGATTGGTGGATTGAGAATGTTATGTCTTTAATGACACATCTATGAATGTCGCTCTAAAGAACATGGAATTGTCCATTAGGTGATGAAAAAAATAAAATTTATATGGGGAGAGAGTAGAGTTGAGGGTGTTTAGAAATTTGAAGATATTTATGCCCTCTAATGATAAAGGGGGTGGTGAGGAGTTGTATTTATACTTGAGGAGTTGCGGGTTAAAGTGATTAAATAATGTTTGTTTTATATTTAAATACTACAAAATATTGGTGGAAATACTTCCAAAAAAAATAAATTTTTTTTTAATGGTCGGTTATGGACTAGATAAAAATTATCAACCAATTTATATTTATATGTTTTAGGTATTTTAATCATTTACCTTATTATATTAACTAATTTAATTATTTAACCTACACAATAATAAAATAGTTTATATCATTATGATTTTTTATGAATTAAAAAAATTAAATTTATATAAATTCAACTATAGAAATAATTTTCCAAATTTTTTTCAAATATTTTGAAAAATTATATTTAAAACCCATAGACATGATAGAAATGTGGGTTTCCAAGAATTGTATTTTCTTACAAATGACGGTTTTAAATTATCTCTATGAATAATAATAATCATTGTGTGAAAACACTATTATATTTAAAGATATATAGTCTATTCATTTTATTAAAGTCATTCCCATTTGGTATTATTTTAATTAATTAAAATGGAGAATCTTTATTCACTTATGAACAATTTATAAAAATATCTTGTTTTTAAAAATGTAATTAAATATATTTTAAATAAAATACAAAGATGATTAAAAATAAAATTTGTTGAAAAATACTAAAAATTAATTCTTATTTTACATGGAATATAATTCAAAACATGATTTGGTTAATTATTTTTTAAATTTTATTAAATAGAAATGATAATGTTACAAAAATAATTTGTTTTCATTATTCACTAAGAACCAACTATTTTTTGAAAAATAACCAACATTTCACCCACAGTTAATAATGAAATTATGATCTATGTAAGTAATTATATTTTATAAGATTAATTTTTCTAATTTTTTTAAAAAAATATATTTTTAATCCATAAAATTTATTAAAACATATTTTGAATAAATTTTATTTTTCTAAAAAATAAAATTACAATACTAAAAATAAAGAACATATTTAAAATCATTTAATTAATACATTATCAATTAATATATAAATTATATAATTCATAATTTCATAAATACAATTCATTACCTCCATTTTAATGGTTAGGTTCTATTTTTCACATTTAAAAAATAATATTTGCATACTTATATAAGCTCGATGAGGTGTATCCTATATGATATTAAACATATTGTTTCCCTCTAAAATATCATGATTGTTTAGTATGTCTTATAGTATAAGAGGATATAATTTTGGAATTAGTTTTTTCAGGTCATGGGTGAACCAATGAGGTATGAAGGTAAGAAGATGGGAGGAGTGTGGTTGACCATATACAAGAAAGGTTAGTGAAAAACATGTAAATTTTTGGAAAGATAGAATTGAAAAAATGTTTTTCAACGGTTAAAAGGATCAAAATTTGCAAATTATTCAAACATAGAGGTGTAATTATCTAAATATTCCCATAAAATGGTTTTTAGATGAGTTTATAAATGATTTTTACCCTTATCATTTTAGTTTAACCCCTATGAAACCCTATTTTTCTATTACCACGACAATTAATTGTTACTAATTAAATAGATATTTTTTTCCAAAAAATCAGTTAAATATATTAAAACATATAAATATGGAATATTGAAAAAAATTAATCCATTTTATTAAATTCTATCCAAATAAGTGGAAAATTTTAATTAATATTAATCATTCCGAAGTGATGATAAATATGGGTTTTTAAGGGAATATAATCAATATTTTACATTGTTTTAATATTTAATTTCAATGGAAAATTTATTAAATTAAATTAATTTGATAAATATATATTTAATATAATTAAATATAATTAAAAACATTTTTAATTTTTTTAATTAAATAAGGAATAATTGATGAATTCAATTAAAATTTAGTGTCTTCAACTAATCATTAAAAAATGAAACATTATAGTAAAATCACATAAAATAAACCTATTAAAATTTGGAAAATTTTATAGTTTATATATTACTATTTATATTGATATGTATGATAGATAGTTTTTTAATGGAAGCATTTAATTAAATAAATTATATAAATATCACGGTTTTGTTAAAAGTTTGTGTTGTGTGTAACAATAGATAATATTATATTTGTTATATAATATGGTTAATTTCATGATGCAAGTAACATAGTATTAACTTTGTGTAACAAAAAACAAAATCCATTAATTAAATTTAATTTAATCCATAAATAATAATTCATAACAACTCTAGGTGTTATATTCATCCCCCATAAAATGAATTTCACCCTCAAAACTAGTCCCTCATATATTATCAAATGAGGATATATATTCCATATCATATCCTCAAGTACCCATGTACCTTCATGAGATGCAGGGTTTTGAAAAAAATCTATTACCATTTTTGTGTTGTAGTTTCATTGAACATTTTATGGAAGATATGGAATATCCATAAATTATTCCTCATAGGAAATATCAATCTCCAATTGTACGAACTTTGAGTTTAGTAAATTTTAGGTTTCATGTATATACATCTTCCAGAACGATACTTGGGACACATCATGGACTTGAGGGATGTTTCATGGAAGATAAAAGTGATAGGATACTATCATAATATGATTCTGAATTTTAAAGGGACAAATATACCTATGGATTAGTTTACCTTTCATCATAATTCACATAACCATCTTACATAGATAAATTCATAGAAATAAAATATCACCAACTTCGAATTCTATTTAATTTTAGAGAATATATTTATAGCATCTATACATACTCCAAACTACACTACTGTTATATTGAATAGATCTAACCATATATGCAATTTCTTTAGATATCTCAAGTACCAAGAGATATGTTTTCCTAACATCATTTTAGAAAAATAAGATATAAATTAATTTTGATTCCAACAACATTTGAAAGGAAAGAACAAGATATAAGCATATCCTCTATGGTTAAAATTTCTGTTTCAAAAAGATAATCTGTTTAAGAATGATATTAGGTGATTAAAGTAAATTCTATCTCTGGATATTGATGAATACTTTTCCTAAACATTGACATAAACCTTAGATCTTGATCATACACAATGTAACATGGTACTCCCTGAAACATTACCAATTATATAATTCATATCCTAGAAAGACGATCTAGATAGACATCTTGTATGATAGTGATAATGTGTAATAACATAGTATATTGATCAACTAAAACCTATATTGCATTGTGACCTTTATACATTTCCTTGATTCTAATGAAAAAAATCAAGGTGATGTTCTCCCATGCCCAATTTAGAAATGGTAATATATTTAAAATCTACTCAAAATATTATCTTTCAGAATTACCTTGATGAAATACCAATCATCGAGACACAAATTCTGAGATATCTCCATTTATTCCATCCCACTAGAAGTATTCATTAAAATAAAAATACTACATCTTATTCCCAGATGAATATTGAATGATGAACAATGAGATTCCTCTAACATCTACTTCTTCAAGATTGGTATGGTTGGGCACATACAATGTTCCATAACCGTATCCTTCTATAATGATCATCAGTAAACTCAGCAACCTTACACACTTTATTTTGTATCTCTACATCATCCTTCTATACCTTTTTAATCTTCACCTGGATAGATGATTGAAAATTTAACGGATAATATAAGATTTTTCCTTTTCTTACAATATTTCTACATCCATCCTTTTAAAATTAAGAAATATTAGATATTTTTTTATCCTCGTTAGGTATTATTTAACAAGATCTATTAGACTCAAAGCATCAAACACCATGTTCAGTTTCACAGGGAAGTAATGTATTGAGTCATCATTATGATTAATAATATCTAACCATATTATTTGGAACATGTTCAATTCATTGTTTGTGAATATATAAATTAATATTTTTTTGTCAGTATATATATCCTTCAATTCTGTATAAATATAATTAAATTATATTTTAAGTGAAAATTACCAAAGATAACTTCAAATCATGATTTGGGTAATTTTTATAACTAACCACAAATTTGTGTGAAGAATAAACCATATCATTTTCATTAGGCAGAAGATGACATACCAATCATATTATGGATACATAACTATATATTAAAAAATGTTCCCTATTATAGGGTATATTATGAATAGGTACACTGACTAATATTCTCTACACATCTTGAACTGTTCCTCACATTCAATTGTCCAGGGGAAATTGGCTCCCTTCTGAATTGATGTTGTCAGAGGATAATATAAACATGATAAATTCAAAAATAATCGTATATAAAATCTAGATATAAAAATAAAATATTGGATCGTAATAACCATAGTAATTCTAGACCAACATTCAATAGCCTCAGAAATTGATGGATCTACTAATATACACACTCTTGATATTATATTACCCAAAAATAATCAGAAGAAATTCCCAATTTTTTCAATTTTTAAATTGTTTCTCCTTCATTGGGTACTTTAGAAAAATTATCATGTGATATTAATGATCTAATATACTATTTGAATTGATAATAATATCATTAATAAAGAAAAAAAATATTAGTATAGTAATCATGAAAGACTATATCCGTCTAGGCTATGAATATAGCTGGGGAATTAGTAAGTTAAAAAGGTATCGCTATATATTATTATTTTCCACACATTCTTAATAATTCAATATTGTTTATACCCTCTTCCTTGAACATAAATTTATGATATTCATAATGAATTTCTATATTAGAAAAGTATTGAGATCTGTGAAGCTGATAAAGAAAATAATTAATAATGGGAACATAATTTATATTTATAATTTTTATCTTATTCATATCATAATAATGAATGTAGAGTCAATTTGATACATACTTGTATTTATAGAAAAGAATATGTGAACACCAATGTGACCCAAATGATGGAATGAATCCATTTCCATGGTTTTAATAGAGATTTTTCTTTAATTCTGGCAACTCAATCAAGGTCATTTTATAGGCAGTCTTTGAAATTGTTGTTGATCTTGGTATGAGTTATTATGAAAACTCAAACATTGTTTTTGGAAAAGGCTAGTTAAATTAGAAAAATTATAATAGAAAAGTAAATATTTTTGAATTGGATCGATGTTGTGTTTCTCTCAAAAAATTTCCGAGAATACCCAATCTGATTGGGAATTATGTCCCTTATTTTGGATGTAATTTATGATGGACGTTCATACTTATTTGTACTTGGATATATGATTATATTATTGATTGGATTAGCATATGTGAAAAACATTACCTATTTTTCCTTATAGTATTTAGGAAAATAATTCCAATCCATGCCTAAGATGAAATGAAATTCAACCAAACGAATAATGAAAATATGTATTGGAAACAAATTTCTACTAATATCCACTTGGGAGAATCATACACTCAATATGTGATCATCATATCATTAAGGGTTTTCTCTATTAAGTCCACATATAATAATTTGGGTGGAATATTTATTATACTATAAAGTTATTTATATATTGAATAATGGTTAGATCAAGGGACCAAAAAGACATAAAAGTTATAGAGTGTATTGTAAGGGTACATTTTAGAAAATCGTTGGCATACCCCTCATCATAAATAGTGATCAGATTAGAGTTCCATTTTTCACTATACATAATATGTTGCTGAAATAAATCATCATCACTAACACGTATGTATGTGAATTAGTTACAATAATTTAAATTACTATATACACACGAATAACAGATGTGCAGACAGTAAATTCATTACATATTTCTCTCGATTCATATCATTATCTAACTTCTTCCCATCACTTCACCAACCATATTTTTGATGAACCCCTTTAAACACATAAACATGTTACTAATAACAAAATATCAAATTACCTCATACTATTTCCAACACATTTTTAATAATGGTATTTGCATCCTCATCACTCTATGGTTCTTATATTTTCCTTCAAACTCCATCTACATTTTCCTGTTAAAACAAGGAGATTTATATGGAAAAACAACCTCCATTTCCACCTTGATAGAACATTGAAAAATATTGTCATCTCTGTTGATGTCTTTTGGTTGAAAACCTTTATATACTTTCTTTTAAAAAGCTAATTATTCGATCAACCTTATTTTTATATTGGATGAGTATACGAGAAGTGTGTCACAAAAATCTTGTAAAACCTATCTCATAGGTACCCAAAAATTCGTCATCCTTTATCCATATATCATAGAACTGCCTCTTCATATTCATATGATGAATACAAGTAACGTACATAATGAAAATGTGTTTTTTATTTCATACCAATATTGGGAGATAATTTCATCATGTTGCCTCGTGTTATTGAAAAGATTCCACCATTAATATGCATCACCTTACAAACACTAGACAACCAAAAATATTTTTTCATGGTTTGATCAATGGAGAAAAGAAAATATCATTTATGTGTTTCTGATTTATTGTTAAAAAACTATTGGATCAGAATACCCTCAAAATAATGGTTGATGTTTCCTCATTAATGTATTTATAGAATATTATTCCCTCCTTTTTTGGTTTGGATGTCCATCATGAGTCATATCTTGAGAAATTTGTGTGATCTCCAAAATGATATTTTTTATTCCATATCACAAATAATTTAGATTATCATGTGGAAAAAAATTGCATTGTCTATCAAATTCATCAATAACATGGTTTCTTCATGTTCCATTCATTGACTAAACCAAAAAGTGTTGTGTGTGAAACAATAATCATGGTAGGGAACCACACAATCCTGAAAATTAAGATATTATATGTATAAATCATAAAACATTCTTCACAGACTATGAGAAATTAGTGTTGTCCTAAGTTATTAATAGTTATATTCTATTTAAATTATTTATTATGGTTCGTAAAGAATATTTGAATTCCCACAGCATGTCCCCTAGTAGTGTAATAATTATTGTGATTTTAGGCTCATTGTCATTAACCAATTTCTGATCGATTCATGCTCAATATGGTGTTTTTAGGGTTGTTACGCCTAGGTAAAACTATACTAGTGTAACATCCAAATGTATTATCTAAATAAGTAATTATTTATATAAAACTACATGCTATATCATTTAACAAAATTCAACAATATATTTCTATAAATTGACTCATCCTTAGACATATACATAAACATTTCTATGGGGATATAACTATGGTTTTTTCATCATAGATTCTCCCGGTAATCTAAAAATATCATCAAATTTTTATTATATAGGAACATTCTTCTCATAATTATATATTAAATATTATTTATCAATATTAATTACATTAAATAAACTCATGCCCGGTGATAGTAATATTTTAATTCCTTTGGAAACATGGATACAAAAACATTGGTCCATAAGTGATCTACATAATCTCCCAATACATTATCCACAACTATACACCTTATTATAAATAGAAAAAAAATTACAATTTTTCATAACCTAGGGAATTAAAACAAAAGAGAGAGTGAGAAATGTGTCCCAGTAAGAGTAAAAAATTGAGATACATGAGCATATAATGAACATAATAATATGATAAAATGAACATAAATTTGATAACAATGACATACATTCCAAATAACATAATATTAAGTCTTGGAAAAAATATTTTCATTCCCTAAGACATGAATCAAAAGGGAATCAATGAACATGATCAATGAGTTAATAATAATACCATCATCCATGGAATTTGGGGCATACACATAAGTATAGAAAATCACTTCCATTTTAGTCATGGATCACTACAATGATTATAACATTAGAAAATGTACTTTATTGAACTAAGTTCAATCCCCATTCCATCAATGTATTAATTAATATTATTAAATTATTTTTCCATATATATCTTATTAAATTTAGTTCACCCTCTATTCATATCAATACATTCTCATGGGATATAAATTATTACTCTCTGAATTGGAGGGAGATATAGGTCCCACCCATTACATGATGAAATTATACATATGTGTTTCAAAATATTATAAAAATTCATCATATGATAAATGAGGAAATGAAATGGTTATAATAAAAAAATTATTATATGATATTTAATGAAAAGTTGATAGGTTTCATAATAATCTCATCATTGAATAACCCATGAAATGAAGTGGGTTTATGATGAATTTCTTCATGGTGTAACACATAGAAGAGGATAATATTTAATTAACATTATGCCTAAAATTATAAACCATTCAAAGAACTAATATGAAAGGTATACTTTGATTTTATCCCCAATAAGGAATCGATAACACTAAAGGTTTCCATCTATGAATTGTTAAGGGATTTAAAATATCATTTATGGAAATTTTAGGGGAAAAATATCCTTTAATATTTGATAAAAACTAGTTTAAAACATAAAACATTTGGAAATTATTTTAATTTATAATAACATAGAAAAAATATAATGTAATATTTATAGGACTGTTTTTTCATGACAACATAAAAAATTTTTATACCATACACGTTAAAATAATGATTCATCTGATAATTTCAGTAAAATCAAATCATTATTGTTTTGGATGACAACATAATGATTCCGATAATATTTATTTAATTCAAAAAAGGGTAAAGAATATTTTTAAAATATAATAAGATATTACTATAATTGTTTTTTAAAAAAAATGTAGAAAATTATATTTTGATTGAAAAACATTTCTCACTGAATAAATAGATAAAGTGGAATTTTTTTGAAAACATTTTTCTAATAATATTAACTACCAAAGAGTGGAATAAATAAAACTATTACATATTATTATAGAGAAAAAATATATGATAATAAAAATCATGATAATTATTGATATGTTGATCATTATATTGCGACATTACAATATTTATCACAATTAATATCAATAAATAAATGAGATTGTAACATAAAATCATTACTGTTTTGGTAACATTGAATAATAATCTGAATAATGGAATAACAGAAATGGAACATTAAATATCATGTAGATAAAAATACATTATATTACATTTCAAAGGGTCTGAATATACACCTCTTGAAGAGTTAATGGTGAATAACATAACATTTTTCTGAAAGATAGAAAACTGGGAAAATATTCCCTTACCTTATGTCTTGACATACATTTTACATTTTCAAACTTCATGAATCATAAATATGTTAATATATATATATATATTATATTAGTATTAATATATATCACACCAAATATTATTTTTGATGTCATTGTTTTACTCATTATTTACAATTCCATGATAAGGATTCTTTTCGTGCAATAACAACCTTGTTTTTCAAATATGTTTCGATTTGATATATTTTTGTACCTATTTAATTGGAAATAATTTCATAATATCCTGAACTATAACCATTATATAAATATCATATATATTAATTATATATTTAATTGTATTAATCCAATAAATTTACTGATAGTAGATGGAATATGTCATTTTTGGAGATGGTAGGCCTTACGCATGCAATAACATTTTTTAGTTTTCTTGATGTATTGAAATAATAAAAATAAATAATATATATCATAATTTTAGAAGAATTTTAAATTAATATATATCAATTATTATTATTAAACCCATCCTTAATACATTCCATGTAAATCTTTAACGAAATAGTTCTTTTTGGGATGTGGTTGTCAGTCGTACACATGAAAAACATTATCATGTTACCATATAATAGAAATATAAAAGTTATGTGTGATATTTTAGTTAAATAATCCTAATAACTTCATAAATACATTATATATCATATATTAACAATAAAAATATCATATGAACAAACTTTATAGGTGGTAATAGAAAAATTAATATTATTTATTCATGAGTTAGTAGTCCACAATACACCCGAACCATGATTTCATAATTCATTTCATTGAAGATGATATATTTTTAATTAATTTTTATAACATAAAAAACTATATTTATATGTTGAATACTAATTACATAATATAATAATGATATTAAATGAATTTAATGGGGTTTAGGAATAAATAATACAAAGACGCTCATTGAGGAATGTCACATCAACTTAGTGTATCCCCCTTAGGATTTCACTAAAATCCTTCCAAGTATAGACATATTCTCAATATAATAAATTTATGGTTAAGGGGTAGAAGATTAAAATTTATTTTGGTATGTATTCGATGAACAAAATAGGTTTGATGGTGTAAGAGTTGAAAGGGTGTGGGATTTTATAAGTGTGGTGAGAGGAAAACAAGTAATTTTTTTAATAAGTGAATTCAAACCATGTTTTTCATATTAAAATAGTGTAAAAATAAATTAATTTACTATATATATATATATGATTCATGGTGGAAATATTTCCAAAATATGTATTTTAAACTTCATTATTAGTGATTTTTTCTATTTTCTTTTAAATTTAATCCCCACGAATACCCATTTGGACCCGAACCCTGATAATTAAGTTATACTGCATTAACTTTTAATTTTAGAATAATAATAAGGTATAATTATTAGAAAATATAAATTATTTTGATCCCAAATGATTGTTTTTTTTTCAAAATACCATTCATAAAAGGGGAAAAGGTTAATTTAAAATTAATCCTGTAGACGTGATGAGAAAATGAGTTTTTAAAAGGAAAATGATCAAAAGATTATAAGGTTTATATATCCAATACCAATATGGAGTTGATTAAAACGAACCAAATTATTTTAATATATTTATAATAAATATAAAAATAAATATATTTTAATTTAAAATATGTTTGGTCTTTTAAAATAAATTAAATGAAAATGTAGTTTTTAATAAAATTTTTGTATTATCCTCATTCATCAAAAATGATTTTTTTTAAATTTCACTAAAATAAACCCTAAGATAAATTTTTCATCATGAATTCATATATGATGTTCGTTTTATCAAATTAAATTCATATATGTTTAAAATTTTAATTTTATCATCTTTCAAAAAAAGACATTAAAACCATTTTTTGAAAATATACTATTTTCAATATTGATATGGGATTACAAAAATATGATTTTTATTATTAAGGCGTTTTATTGATATAAAACCATTATAAACAATACTTATCTAAATATTAAATTTTACCACTTACATTTATATGTTTAAGGTATTGTTTTATAATATTCACATTTAAATGATTAAATTATTAATATTTCATGGTTTAGATAATGTTCAGTATTTTGTGTAGTGCATGTTAAGAATATGTTGCATATAGAGTATAACTAAATTGGTGTTGTGTATAATGGAATATTATCATCTTGTAGTGTGAAAAAAAATACATCAATTAAATTTGATTTATTCAACAAAAATCATGTTTATAATAACTCACTATGTTACAACCTTTCTCCCACTATAATCTCTGATCACGCAATGCCACTTTTCACACCATCACTTGAGCCCATACCCGAGACATCACTACCTTGCACCATCTCCCCTGAACACTCACTATGAAAAAATCCTTTGGTTCTCACACAATAAGATCATAAATTGGGAAATAATAGATCATTGGATGGATCATCGTCTTCCGATGTTTATATCATTGTAATGGAGTAAAGGTTATGGGAATTAGATGATGATTGCATTTGGAATTCTGATAATTAATCCACTATCAAGAACACATTATGCAGGGAAATAATTTAGGAATAAATAGATAACATAATCATTTAATAACATTTTCATTATAAAAATATAAAAGGGGATTTAAATATTTTTCTCGAATGATCACATGAATAAATATTGAATGAAGCCATAATTAATGGATAAATTTAAAAAATAAGAATCCCTATCTCCTTGATAAATGAAATAGAGATAAATATAATTATAGTTTGAAAAGGAGAAATTATGATTGTGGATATTATAATTAAATAATTATAAATTTATTATTTTTATATATCATTAATTCCATGATGTGTAATATAGGGATCCAAGGTGTGAACTAAAATTACATTATGCCTAGAGTAATGTATATATTCTATATTTGATGATATAATTGATTATCTCATATGTATGTCTATTCGTGCTTAAATTCATTTAATTCACTGACATTGGTGTGTATAATGAAATAATATATTATTATTAATATATTTTAATAAAGTGTCTATCCTACCGAATGTTTTACAATATCTTAAAGACCCATACCAAAATTACTTTTTCGAACATTTTATAGAATTAGAAAAAAAAATGAATGGGTTTCTATAGAAAATGATTCTTTGGATTTTCCACAATTTATGAACTCCTATCATTCTTGGATAAATGGGAATGATCAAAATCAGGTTTCAAGTCTATGGTTAGGGTAATAATGCCTAATTTAAAAAATATATTCATGCCTCCAATAAATTCATTAAACTAATATCATTCCTTCAACACGGGATGCAAGATATTTTTTTTAGTTCGAGGTCAAAGATGGAATTTCCATTTAAAATTATAATCGATATTGGTTTTTTATTCATACTTATGGTACTTGTAATACCTATATTCTTTTTCAACATAAAGACACATGACATATAGAGGGGGGATTGAGAGTTTATTTTCAAAGAAAAAAATCTTTAATTATATGTTGTAATATTTAATTTATAGTGACATAGATGTTTTTTTTCAAAAAAGATTACAAAGAATGAATAATTTGGATATAATTAAAAAACATTCTGAAAATTACAGTTTATGCCATGATCAATGATTCATTATACGAGTATGAAGCTTGTAAAATCATTTTATAATAGTAGTTTTTGGGACTGATCTAAAATATATATTGGGAATATAATAATTTATTATTATGGATATCATTATATATATATACAATATAATAATAGTGTATCACGATGATAAATAATTCCATTGATTATTGTTTATTTTGATTAGGTATCCTGTGTGTTTTACCTACATGTTTAATAAATAATGCTACACTACTTAGTATAAGTACATAGAGGATGGGATGTGGTAACATACCTTGGATGAGTAGTGAGTACTTCTAATTTTTATAATCACATGATAATGAAGTATTTTTTAATTGACATATCAAAAAATATATTCATGTGATCCATAAATGTAATATATTACTGGTGAAACTAATTAAAATTCATTTTGAATGATCAATACCATTTCACATAATATTGTTATTAAAAAAATAAATACATGATATAATTAAATACTTGATTAGAAGAAATAATTTGTAAAAAATAATGAAATTACCTATCAAACTAATTCACCCACAAAGGGTATTCAATTAGTGCACTAGATTATAATATGTGGAATCAAATTCATAATTTATTTTTGGAATCTTTTCAAAGAAGGATATTATCTGTGAAAGTAGAATTAAATAAAAGGGGTGTATCGTAAATTTATTTATACAGCAATAAAAATTGGAATAATATAAAGAGATCACATTTGAGATCTCTTACACTATATGTATATTATTTATCAGTACATTGGATACAGGTAATTTATCATACCGGATGGTCAATGATAAAATCTGATAAGATTATGATGAATGATGTTGGTAAGGATTAAATTGAAATATTCGGAAATCATTTTTGCGAAAAATGAAATAAGGGGATGAATTGTGTCATAATAAATTGATTTTTGGATAATCATTCAATCATCATTTAATGTTATGGAATTGATAAAAAATAAGAGATACATGTTTTACAAAATGTTATTTGATTATTAAAAGATGAATATAAGTCAAAATTAATATTATTTCTTAAGCTAACTTACTAATTTGGTTGCTTAAATATAAGGACACGGTCATCTGATAAAATATTATATTATTTTGAAAGTTATTATAAAATCATTACCACATATGTAACACCACAATATTTTATGAGTTAAATAATTTTTAATTTCTTTGATGTCTTCTATTGTACAATACACCAAGATTAGCTTGTCTATTTGTAACATCATATTAGCTTTCATGATACGCAACACAATTCATGGTTCTTATTACACACAATTTAAATTTCGTTTTGTGTAAATTATTATACGCAACATTATGTATAGTATTTTCTTAATTTATAAATGAAATAATTTTTTATTTTTTAATACGCAACACCAAAGGGGGATTGCACTAAACACAGCCCTGACTTGGCTTCCATTACATGCAATCGTGACCTTCCATGATAGCGTGTGTAGTACGCAATACCACGTTTCACTAAACAATGATATGTTATTAAAATATTAAATAAACTAGTCATTATGGATAGTGATACCCACTTTTTTAAATTTTATAAATTTGATTTTTCAAAATGGACTTCATTTTTGGATTCGGAATATCAAAATTAACCTAGGGTGAATTTTTGATATTTTTCTGAAAACATTAAAATTTTTATGAATAGTGAAAACACTGAGTTATTGGATAAAACCAAATTATTATTTAAATAATCATTTATTTTATTTAAATTTATTTTAGGTCAAAATAGATACATAATACAAAAATAAGATCAATGTAATACTTTGATTTCATTTTATAATAATTTTAAATATATAAAAAGATTATTGAACTTTTTATCATCTTTTACCCACCTCCAAGGAGCATTTGAAAATTTACATTAAACTTAATTTTACCACTCCTGTGAGTTGAATTTCTAAAATCTGAGAGACGCGGTTAATATCAAGGATTTAAATGTGGTTCAATAAGATAAAAATAATTTTTTCTAAACAGTATCTTTTTAATTTTTTTTACCATAGTCAAAAGTAAATTGGGTAATTAAGGGTAAAAATGATGTTATTATTACCCTAACACATGTCCTAATTCTTTTGTATAAGTATAATTCGACCAAAAAACATTATGAATAAAATATGAACCTATTTGTTCCACTTGTATTATATTATAAAACTTATTATTATTTTGTTTAAAGAATAGTTAAAATAGTTAAATTCGATGTTTAATAACTAAAAAAATTCTAATATAGATTTATACATAAGATAAATTCGATGATAAATATTCATTATAAAAATAAATATATTTCCTACATAATGGTATTTTATTTATATTTTTTAGAAATTAAATAAGTTAATTTATTTATGAAACAATGATGATGTAGTAATTACCTTATTAATGAAATATTAAGATAATTGATATTATAAATACCTAAATAAATTTAATTTGAGACTTTTTATGAGTTAAACTAATTTTATATGTTTATATAACGTATTAGGGTTGGTTAGATTAATTTTTTTCGATGTAATAATTATGTTATAAAATTAGAGAAAACAAAATACCAAATATTGTCAAAATTGACATAAAAGAGTTTTTAAAAACAATATTATATTATTAATTGCTATAATCATCCTAAAAAACTAATGTTTGGCAAAAAAACTCATATAATAATATATATGACATTAAATAACCAATTGGGGTTTGATTGTTAGTTTATTGTAAGTTCATTAACCATAAATTGTAAGAATACAAGATGACACGGAAAAAGTCAAATTATTTAACTTAGAGTTATATCTATTTTATAGTGTTAAAATGGTAACATAAACATGTCTAAAACATATTGGTTGATATTATTTAGACCCCTAACCACCATATTCTCTAAATAAGTCACTTCTAAGCCATTATCAACCGAATATAAATTTATTATAAAATAATATTTTCTATTTTTCCTAAGGTTCCCCCACCCCTCTTATAAAAGGGAACTCCCCCTTCTCTCACATTCACTCCTCCCAAGCCATTTGGATCGGCCAAAACCTTCCTAGATAACCTCTAAAATATCTTCCCTTCATTCTAGGGGCCTTTCTTTTTTCATAAAGGCAACCTAAGTATCCCTATTGATCAAATCAAAAGGAATAACATGAATAAGAGGTAAATATCTCACCACCTATTTCAAGTTTCTTTCTTCTTCCACTTCCTACTTATTTGTTTTTTCCATTATAAAATAATAAATGCAGTATCTACTATATAATTTGATTTTATTATAGAATTGGTACAACCATACTAGTTATTTTATCCATCCTATGAATGAAAAAGTCACCGCACGTGCGTACGTACGGCTTACCGTCTCCATGTCGTGGTCTAGTTTGTTATTCAAACATTTCATCATTTTGAAGGTATAATAATGAGTATAAATGATATAAATAATAAATATAACATTATTATGATTCTTTATATATGATATAACATCCAATTATATACTATTTTAATATAAAAAAATGATATTGTCTCTCGTGCGTACGTACAGACTACTGTATCCACAATGCGATGAGATTCATTATCCATGTTAACCATCCAAGAATGATTATAAAATAATATATAATAAGTAATTGTGAAACATATGAAATAATTATGCTACTAGATTCATATATATATATATATGTCATTTACTTCCATTCAATTTAATAAGGAAATGAAAACAACGTTCATGCGTACATACGGTCTACCCTCTCCATGAACAGTGTCTTTCGTTCCATTTATGGATCTATTATATATATTTATATTATGAATATATATTATATATAAATCATGTGTTACATTCTGGAATTAGGTAATCATGTTCTAAGTAATCATATAAATAATTACAAGTCAAAACACGTACGAAAAATGAAATGATTTTACCCAAAATGATGCATTAACATGAAATTAAGAAATGAAAGGTTAATATAAAGTCATAAGTGAATCATATATGATATCATAAATATTATTATGGTTCTGTTAAAAGTTAATAATATGTATAAACCCACTATACAGGAGTCTTGGACACATAAAGAAGAAATTGGACATAAGGTAATGGATAATTTTGCAATCTCATTTTTATTCGAGATTGCTTATACGTAAGTATTTATTAGGGTTATATTTTTCATCCATTTCCATAAAAATGTTTTTTATAAAGTGTTTAATAGTCTTCCATGTATGTTTTAATTCATATTTACCCCTATTTTACTTTTAATTTGTGTTATGGAATGAATATTTCTTTTGATTTCCATACGTGGTACTTTTTTACTTTTCTTTTAAAAAGTACGAGGAGACTGTTTTTTAAACTTATATGGCACAAATGGATTTTTACGGTTTGTAGCCCCTTATTTCCATGATGAATAATCAACCAAATTTCATGATTATTTTCAACAAAATAATTTTCTTTTAAAATTGCATTTCATTTTGTGAAAAGAAAATGATTTTGAAGAAGAAAGGATATTTTTCTCAAGAATTCATTTCAAATGTTTTGTCAAATACATTTTCCATCTAAGATGAAATTATTTAATACATTTATGTTTCAAGTATAATTCCTCTATTATTTACATAATTTCACTTTTCTTATGATTAAATTATATCCATTTGTTTTATATAGATTATGTTATGATGGGATGATATTTATGAAACCCATTTTATTTTTTAGGTTATGATGAATGATTTATGTTTATGTTGTGGCACATGTAAGAATGATTTCATTATGAGATGGGTAGGAACTATATCAACCTCCAATGCATTGGGTAAAAATTTATATCTCATGAGATAGACATGGATGTAACAGAAAGTAAATCCGGTATAGTAATACAGGGATGGAACAACATGTAAACCTGATTCAGTACTGGAATTTTTCAACTATGATGGTCCTGGCAGCAATGCCCTGGCTATTATGGAAATCATATATTTTTCTTAATGGTTTACCACAATAACATGTTTTTTCCCACGCTATTTTATCATGATTTATGTTCTTTTATGATATATTCCTTACATACTTCCAAGATTTATGTCCTTGTTCATGATTTTGATGTTTAGATTTTATGTTCATGTTTTTACATTAAAATGTTTATGGATTGTTTTATTTTCCCTATGATTACCCTGATTGAGAATTTGATCTCACCCTTTTTATATTTTCTTTTCCCCAAGATATAAAGAATGGTTTTAGGTAAGAAAAAAAAGGGGTAAGATCGTTGCAAGATATTTTTAAGATCTTTCACCGTGATTAGAAGATTATGTTCCGAGTTTACAAAGAAACTAATCTATTACGGTCGTTGGTTGTCTTTTTTTGTTATGTATTATGTATTTTAAAAAATTAATGTAATTTCCATGTATGTCATGTTTGGGGTCTCTACAGTTGGTATCAGAGTAATGTTTTATTTAACCTTTGGAAACTAAGATGCGAAAAATTTAGTGAGATCCCTACAGATATTTCCAAGGCATGTCTATGGATGTACCTAATGTTAAGTATAAGTATAGGTTATAGTCCTAGAATTACGGTAACGATATTTGAATTAAACATAAGATGTTAGATATTGAAGGTAATCCCCCTATATTATGTTGTTTTCCCTAGCATGATTTTTGTATCTCATGATATTCTTTTTGGGTTTTAGACGATGGATGGAACCCAAAGAAACCATGTTGATCAATGTAATGGAAAATGCAATGATTATCCTTCATAACAAACCAATGATATGGGATATAGAGTGAAGAATCTTATTGTTATATATACACAAGATATGAATCATTCTGGTCTTCCAAATGAGCACAGAAGGGAACAATATTTTGTTGAGTCCTTCATGAGGCAATGCCCACCTTTTTTCAGTGGGTTTTCATATCCACTTGTTGCTGAATAATGGATTGGTACCTTTGAAAAGATATTTTCCACACTTCGCTGTTCGGAACATAAAAAATTCAATCGGGCTATTTACCATTTAGAAGGTGAAGCATACCAATGGTTGACTCTAATTAAGAATATGAGTCCCCAGGATGATATTGAATCCATTTAATGGGATGAGTTCAAGAACATATTTTTGAACAAGTACTTCCCGCGTATTTTTCAAATAAAGATGGAAAAAGAGTTCCTTGAGCTTAAGAAAAAGGATGATGAATCTGTTGGTATATACGAGGAAAATTTTATAAGGCTTGAAAGGTATAAATATGGCCTTATCATCCAACCTGATACTAATGTTTATCGATTCTTCAGTGCCTTAAAACCAAGTCTTCGAAGGGAATTAGCTATAAGAGACTTCAGTATCTATGAAGAAATTGTGCATTGTGCTATCAATGGTGAACTGGAAGTAGGTGTTACATATCCATCACATGGTTTTGACAAAAACAAAAGATTGAGTTCAAAGAAAAATATCAAAACAATGGTGAAAAAAGGTTAATTTTTCATTACACTCAAATTCTGGAAAGAAGCATGGTGGAGATTGTCTAAAAGGTACTAGAAAATGTTTCAAGTGTGGAAAAGATGGTCATCGAGTAGTTGAGAGCCTAAGTAAATGAAAAAAGGATTCTAATGACATGAATAGAGGAAACACTATAGTGAATGCTCCACCAACACTTTGATGCTTCAAGTGCATGGAAATTGGGCATTATGCTAATAAATGCCCAAATCCAAGGGTTAATGATGATGAATGTGAGGAACCTCTTAAGTCAAAGGATAAAGGGAATTCAAATGTGATCATTATTTTTGATGTTGCGTATGACAAATATGTTGTGGAATGATTAAGTGTTTATGTAATGAGATTTCGAAATAGTATCACGGAATCTCATTTATGGTATCATGAAATTTTAGAATATCTATGTTTTGGTTTTCAATAATTATATAGTACCGGTAACCCTAAAAAGTGATTGAAATATTTTTGGAAAGAAGATGATATACTCATAATGAAGGGATAAAGGGAAAATGAAATGATCTCATAACTGATATAAGGGAAAATTTATATCATGGTCTGACTAAATTGAAATTTTGGGATTTTGGTATGTGGAAAGAGTTAACTTTTGACAGCATTCATGTTTTCACTAAGGTTCAATGGGTATTCAGTTTTCATGATAATACGTGATTATGGTATTCACATGTTTGGAATGTGACCAAAAAGATATATCATATGATATATGGGTTATAAATGATGGTTGTTGGTCGGAGTGGTTTACTCAAGAGGGGGGTGAATTGAGTACCAATTAAAATTTCTATATTTAAAAACAGTGTCTTAAAGACCCCCAAATAAAATAATAAATTAAACTATAGTGAATTTATATTAAAGTAGAGGTTCTGTCAGATTCTCAAGGGATTGATTAATTCCCAGTTAATCAACACAGGAGTGTGTGATTATCTTTTGAAACTAACTTACTAATCTACACTTAACATAAACACTTGTTGATTTAATTATCAAAGTAACTTTAAAAACAGTATTGGTTTTAAAGTGATTAGCAGCGGAATAAAACTTTGAAAGAGATGGCACAACAATGTAACCAAGAGGTTCAGTATCAAGCCGAGACTTAGTCCTCTCAAAAGTTTATATAAAAATGATCCACACCCTGGATCGGGGTTCAACAGTTTACAACTGTCCAGGTCCAAGACCTCTACCACTGTTCTTCGTGGGAAACAGTACAACAACAACTAGCTGTCCAGGTCACACATGACCTCTACCACTGTTATTCGTGGGAAAGAAAGAATGAAAGAGTTTGGTAAGGATTTACAAATCCTCCAGTTTAAGTACAGGAGACAGTGTATGTGTTAGATACAGCAGATAACACACACTGCTCGAAAAGTATAATAATAAATCATAGAATAAGAGATGTAGAGTTTAGAAATGGTTCTGGTGATTTCAGTGTAGCTCTGGACTCCTTTGGATTCGATCAGAAGTGAGTTTGAGTCCACTTCTCTTTTCTGTTTGAGAAACACAGTGTCGTATGCTCTAGGTTCACAGACAGTGACAATGTAGTGGTTGAAGTTATTTAGTGCTCTTCTTGTATGCACAGAACACTTCTCGAGTATGCTTGATTTTCTATGAGCATCTCTGTGTTCTTGATGGAACTGGTTTTTCTCTTCTTGTGTTTCTGGTATATTCCATCCACCACGCACTTCTCTAGTTCGCTTCTCATTTGGGCAGCGTAGTCTTCTCGTATTTATCTCCCAACAGGGGACAGAAAAGATTTCCTTTCTACAGGTATGAGGTACGAGTTCCTGACATCCGACAACCTTTATCAGATATTTGACAAATCATTAAAATGTACATGATATGACCATTAGATAGATTAAATATAGGAAATAAATAAATTCAAACAGTGAGTCGAGTGATCGGTAGGTAATCAGCATCGGTGGCTTGGACATCGGTAGCTCAATGTCATTAGTTTCTTTGACTCTATCAGTGGCTCTATGCGTCGGTTGGTACATGCTTGTATCGGTGACTTTGTTTATCGGTAGCTCCATGCGTCGGTAGCTCCATGCGTCGGTAGCTCCATGCGTCGGTAGCTCCATGCGTCGGTAGCTCCATGTGTCGGTAGCTCCATGCGTCGGTAGCTCCTTGCGTCGGTAGCTCCATGCATCGGTAGCTCCATGCGTCGGTAGCTCCATGCGTCGGTAGCTCCATGCGTCGGTAGCTCCATGTTAAGTCTATCGGCAGCTCTGTGTTAAGTCTATCGGTAGACTAGGTACCGGTAGCTCTTTATCAGTAGCTATAGGCAGATTACTTATCTGTTCTATGCAGAACACATCCGATTGAGTTAGAATCAATTTATAACTTTTATGAACATGGATAAAAGAGGATTAACATATTCCAAAGACTATTTTAAAAATTATTATTGGTTTGATCACAGATTGGAAAGAATTAAAGTATAGATCAATGATACTTAAGAATATCATAGAGAATGAAAACATAATTGGGATTTTCAACACATATGAATACATGATTGAGATTATCAAAACAGGTGAGGTCAAAAATCTCCCCCTTTTTGATAATCACAATTTATGATATGGGCATTTAACATAGTGAAAATATAATAGTAAAGAGTATAATATTGAATTCAATTTTCTCAGAGAAAACAGCATCAGAGATAATAGAAATAGTATGATATAGACATAAGTTATCAGAGGTAACAATCATAAGGTACCGAAGGTAAAAAGAATCATAATAATAGCAGAGATAAAATTGAAAAGAAGGTTATTTTTCTTCATTGAAAATATTTCTCATTCTCTCATTTTGTTCTCCCCCGCTTATTGTTCTCCCCCTTATTATTCTCCCCCTTTGTGATAATCAAAAAGTGGGAAAGCATATATAGGAGACAAATAAAACATGAGAAGTAAAAGGAGTTCTTCTGTATTAGAGTAGTCAAAAAGTACAGAAACAGAATACAAATGAATTCCTATCAAAAATCCTGGCCACTGGATCAATCCACATCTTCCACGTGAGATTTTCCTTTGGGATCAGAAGAAGGTTCGGGTGGTGAGGATGCAGGTGAAGGTTTTGGAATGCCAGAAAAGATCAAAGGAGGCTGGGCCACTGACACAGAGTCAGGCCTGTAGGTTGAAGATCTTTGGGTGATCATTGGTGTTAGGCTTTGAATAGCTTGAGCAGGAGTCAGCTGGACTGTGGAAGTAGCTGAGGCAGAAGCAGGCAAAGCAGGAGGTACGATGACTGGTCTGGCATCAACATGCAAGAAGGGCAGCAACAGATTTCTAAAATCCATAATAATTCCTCCTCCTCTTTCCATAGCAGAGATGAAATCATCTTTGTTCTCCATTAATTTCTCTAAGGCAGGAGTCGGTTATCTTAGCTTGCTCACTTGTTCTCTGAAAGCTTGAGTGACTGGAGGTAGCTTCATGTTTTCCAACATCAGCTTGAAGTGGTGTTCGAGTTGATGCTTGGTGAAAATTTTTGTGAAGTAGTAGTCCACTTTGCTCTTTATGGCTTCCTGAGAGGCAGAGGCTTCTCTCATATAGACTTGAACAATCTTCATTATTTCTCTGGCAGAATCTCTTGTAGAAAGCACCACTCGGCTCAACTCTGATGAGTCCACAGAGCCACTGGTTGAAATAGAACCAATCTCCTCCTTTAACATTGCTCGAACTGAATTCAGATCAACTAATAGTTTGGATGTGAGAGGGCCAAAAGAGAAGGAAAAAAGTTTCTTTGAAACTCTTAGACAAACCACTGATTAGGCTTTGAACTTGGGAGTCCTGTAATTGAACATGATCCTTCATTGAGGTTTTGAAACTTTCAAACACCGAGACAAACTGGCTTACTACACTCTTCACATAAGCTAGGTCCTTGTCAGCTTGAGACTTGGAGCTCATATAAGTGTCCAAAGCAACAACTGTTGTCTTGAGAGCTTCAAGATCTGCTTAGATTCTAGAAGACTGAGTCTGGCACTCTTTCACTTCTTCCATAAGCTCAGACACAAAAGAAGATAAATTACAAGCCAGAGATAGCTCGAAGGATCTCTCTAACATTTTCATTTCTTTATTAAAGCTTTGCTTCATCTCAGCAACCGATACACTGAATGATTCTTTCAGCTCATTCTTCATGGATTCAAGATCGGATTTAGAGACAAAATCATTTATGACAACTGCAGAAGATCCCCTTGCTGAGGCTAAACTAACCGCAGAATCAGTCATTATTGAATTAATTGAGGATGAAAGGGAGGTTTCCATTAACTTCACTTCTTCAACAAAACTGGTTTTGAGGTCCTATTTCAGCTTATTCAGATCATGAAATCTGACCACATCATCTGGCAACAACTCAGAAGCAAGATCATAACTGGTCTTCGGTCTATTCACAGTCATCTCATTATCAGAATCCGGATAATCCAATCCACAGACTATAAACCCTAGGTATTCTACCCAGTCTCCAAGCTCAACAGCTACTGTAACATTTCCAAGAACAGATTGATGCTCCCCCTCAATGGGTGCATTCTCATGTATCACAACAGCATTCAGTGCTGGATTCTCTTCATCAGAATCTTCTACTACAAGTTCCATCGGTGCAGCATCTAGAAGATCTTCTGATACAGGTACAGCTTCTTCTGTATCTTTTTCTACTTCAGAAGTCGGCATAGCTAAGCTTCCAATCAAAGGACTCATACTTAAACTACCAGAAGTAGGCAATTCAGATACATTCTCCTTTTCCTCTTCTTCTTGGTGAGGTACAGACTGGTCTTCCACATAAGTAGACAAAATTTCCTCTACCTTTCCTTTTCTAGAATAGACCAATTCTGCAACAGGACTTGGGGGCATGTCTGGATCTCCTCCAACATCCATGGGAGTTTCTTCTTCTTCTTCTTCTATTTCATCACTATAAATAGGTTCCTCTTCATCAGGTCTCAGACTCGGATATCTCTCATCCTTTGGTCTTGAGGGATGATCCACAGGATTAAACCTATCATATATCTTCTGATCATCACTGACCCATTCTCCCTTCCATGGGTTCCAGTAAATTTTCATGTACTTGCAAACAGTCGAGGTGATGCAGAAATTATTCTTGACTACAATTGTCTCATCCTGAGACTCAGCTATTCCTTTCACTTTTATCATTACTGAAATCAGCTTAGCAAAGGACAAAGCATTAGTCTTTGACTTTGGTCTAATCATGTCTTCCATTTGAAGCATTAACAATCTGCACAGATTGATTTTTACACCATGTCTTAGAAAATGAAGAAGATAGATATCTTGATATCACAGATTTGTAAAATCTCCTCGCCTCGGTATCAACACATGCTGAACAAACATGAAAAGCAGTCGATTCTCTCCATCCATTTCAGCAGCAACCACTTGCCTTTGATTTCCATTACCAGTCAGCTCTTGTAAGGCGATTTCATAATCAAAGATGTCACTGCTAGGTGGCATTTCTCTTGATACATACCCAGAGACACCTTCATGTGGTACTTTCAAACTTTCATCCCACTCTACTGAAGAAAAAGACATCTCTTTTCCATTTACAAAAGAGCTTACCCGATTCTCATTTTCAGATTTCTCGAAGGTTACAAACTCGTAGAACTGTTTTACCAACTTCGGGTAGTATGGGCCATTGTTATTCGAGAAACAATCCACCCATTTCTGGTCCTCCAGAATCTCGAGTACTAACGATTTTCTAGGCAGTAGCCATTCCACGCACAGTTCCTTCTCGATTACTATGTCTCTATTCTGCAAGTGAGGATTCACGGGTCGCCTTCCCGATCTAGTTTTGACTTCACTAACACTGGCTTTATGCTGTGTCTTCTGCTTCTTAGCGTTTGGTTCTACACTTTCATCTCTGACGATAGGAAGATTAGTTTTTTCCATCGCGGTTTTAGGGTTCTTGGCCGATTTGGGAGCTAAGGTTCGAAGGTGAGATATTTTGAGCTCGGTGAGGTAAGAAGTGGCTTAGACTTAGTTTTATCATTTAGGAATTCCAAATAAACAACTAAAATAGAGTAATAAAATAAAATAAAACGATTCGTATTCTTGGCGGCAGACAGATGTTTTAAAACATTGCATCGGTGAGGATTTTAACATCGGTGAGAATTTCACATCGGTGAGAATTTCACATCGGTGAGAATTTCACATCGGTGAAAATTTCACATCGGTGAGAATTTCACATCGGTGAGAATTTCACATCAGTTATGATTAAACATTCCCAATTCGTGTCTTATGTAACTTAGCCTATCCGAACTTAAAGGTTTAGTGAAAATATCAGCCAATTGATGTTCAGTGCCGATAAATTCAAGAGAAATATCACCTTTTTGATAGTGATCTCTTAGGAAATGGTGTCTTACATCTATGTGTTTGGTTCTAGAGTGAGATACAGGATTCTTAGAGATGTTTATTGCACTGGTGTTATCACACATGATTGAAACATGTTTAAAAACATATCCATAGTCCAAAAGAGTGTGTTTCATCCACAGAATTTGTGCACAGCAACTACCAGCAGCTATATATTCTGCTTCGGCAGTAGATAATGAAACTGAGTTCTGTTTCTTACTACACCAAGAAACTATGGATTTTCCAAGCAAATTACATGTTCTTGATGTGCTTTTTCTATCTAACTTACAACCAACAAAGTCAGCATCTGAATAACTCATTAACTCAAAGGATTGTCCTTTTGGGTAAAACAAACCTAAGTTAACCGTGTGTTTGATATATTTAAAAATTCTTTTAACAACAAGCAAATGAGATTCTTTTGGATTAGCTTGAAATCTAGCACACATACACACACTAAACATAATATCAGGTCGACTAGCAGTAAGATAAAGTAAACTACCAATCATACCTCTATAATTTGTTTGATCAACTGGTTTCCCAGTTTCATCTGCATCCAATTTACAGGTAGTACTCAAAGGAGTTTCACTTTCCTTGATACTATCCAGACCAAAAAGTTTTAAAAGATCCTTTTTATATTTACTTTGATTCAAAATAATACCATTTTCATTTTGAAATACTTGAAATCCAAGAAAGTACTTAAGCTCTCCCATTAAGCTCATTTCAAATTCATTTTGCATACTTTTTGAAAAATCAGTACATAAAGAGTGTTTAGAAGATCCAAAAATAATATCATCAACATATATTTGTACAACTAAAACATCTTTAGAAATTCTTTTAATGAAAAGAGTTGGATCAGCAATCCCTTTAGTAAAACCTTTTGAAATAAAGAAATTGCTAAGTCTATCATACCAAGCTCTTGGAGCTTGTTTTAAACCATACAAAGCTTTAGAAAGTTTAAAAACTTGATTTGGAAAATGGGGGTTAGTAAATCCAGGTGGTTGTTCTACAAAAACATCTTCAATTATAAAACCATTTAGAAATGCACTTTTCACATCCATTTGATATAACTTGAAATCCAGATGTGCAGCATATGCAAGTAAGATTCTAATGGCTTCTAGTCTAGCTACAGGTGAAAAAGTTTCCTCATAGTCTATACCTTATTCTTGACTATATCCTTGTGCAACTAGTCTAGCTTTGTTTCTAACTATATTTCCAGATTCATCTACTTTATTTATAAAATCCCATTTTGTGCCTATTGTCAAAGTGTCCTTAGGTCTGTCAACTAATTCCCAGACTTTGTTTCTTTCAAACTGATTTAATTCTTCCTGCATAGCTATTACCCAGAATTCATCATTGATAGCATCATTGATATTTTTGGGTTCTAGCTGTGAATGAAAAGATTGATGTTCAACCTGGTTTCTTAGAGAAGCTCTAGTTTGTGTTCCTCTATCAAGATTACCAACAACAGCTTCTAAAGGATGATTTTTTAGAATCCTCGTTGATCTGGTAAAGGTTGGACTGGAAATTTCAGGTTCATCTATGGGTTCGGGTTCAACAGAAGCAGATTCTGGAAAAAGTCCAGAACTGGATACTTTTATAACAGGTTCTTTAGATTTATCATTAAGGTCCATAATAGAAAAATCTTCTTCAAGATTCTCAAGAGAGGTTTTAGGCTCATGTGGATCAGTTTCATCGAATTTGATGTGAACAGATTCTTCCACACATTTGGTTTTCTTATTGAATACTCTATAGGCTTTACTTGAAATAGAGTAACCCAGAAAAATTCCTTCATCACTTTTGGAAGCAAACTTATCCAGATTATCGTTAGTATTCAGAATAAATACTTTGCAACCAAAAACGTTAAAGTAGTTAACCTTAGGATTTCTATTGTTCCACAATTCATAAGGGGTTTTCTTAAGAATAGGTCTGATTAAGACTCTATTAATGACATAACAAGCTGTATTTACAGCTTCAGCCCAAAAATAAATAGGTAGGTCATATTCATTGAGCATGGTTCTAGCAATTTCTTGAAGGGTTCGGTTTCTTCTTTCTACTACACCATTCTGTTGGGGTGTTCTAGGGGCAGAAAAGTTATGAGTATAGCCATTGTGTGAGCAATAAGATTCAAAATCATGATTTTCAAACTCACGACCATGATCACTCCTCAAAGATTTAATCTTAAGTCCACTAAGGTTCTCTACAGATTTAGAGTATTTAACAAAAGAAGAACAGGCTTCACTTTTGTGAGCTAGAAAATATACCCAAGTATATCTAGAAAAGTCATCTACAAGAACATAAACATAGTGCTTCCCATTTAAACTAGAAACTCTTGATGGTCCAAACAAATCCATGTGAACCAATTCAAGTGGTTGAGAATTTGAAACTTATTTCTTTGATTTAAAAGAAACTTTGTGTTGTTTTCCCTTTTGACAGGGGTTACACACTCTATCATTTGGGAATTCTAATTTAGGTAGGTCTCTAACTAGGTTTTTTCTAGAGAGTTTTCTAAGTGATTGAATGTTGCAATGTCCCAATATTCTGTGCCATAGCCAAGATTCTTTATGAAAAGCATTCAAACAAGTAATATTCTGCATAGCTAAAGAATTCAAATTAACAACATAAACATTTTCATTTCATAAGGCAGAAAATACCAAAACATTCTTAGAATTAAAAACTTTGCAAGAATCATTTTCAAATTTAACATGAAATCCATCATCACATAACTGAGAAATACTTAATAAATTGTATTTAAGGCCATCAACAAATAAAACTTTAGAAATCAAAATTGAATCAGTGTTACCAATCTGGCCTAGGCCGATGATTTTTCCTCTTGAATTATCACCAAAGGTGACAAAGCCTCCATCAACTTTTATTAAACTCTTGAAACAAGAGAAGTCTCCTGACATATGTCTTGAACATCCACTGTCCAAATACCAGGTCTCTTTACAGGAGCTCTTCAGACAAGTTCCCTACAAAACAGATTTAGATGGGAGATGATTTTGGTACCCAGATTTTCTTGGGTCCAGACAGGTTAGCCATTAACACTTTAGGTACCCATATTTGTCTAATGGGTATCATATAATTTGTAGAATTGACATGATTTGAAAGATAAACTTTATTAGATCCATAGATATGTATATAACTGGTTGAGGCATATGAAGTTCCAGAATTACCTTCATTCTGTCCAGATTTAGAAATGAATCTAGTTTTGGAAATTTTCCTTTGTCCAGGTTGGTATCCTATACCAGTAGTATATTTAGGTGCTATTTGCTTTCCTAGCATCTGTGTTAGAGTATTTTTGCCATTGGTGAACTTCTATAAGTCTTTCTTGAGTTGCTCATTAGATAGTTTCAGTTCAGTGTTTTCTTTTAACAGTTGAGCATTTTTCTCTTTTTCAATAGTGAGTTCGGTTTTAACTATAGTGGTGAGAGAATGTTGTTTCTTTAATGACTTGTATTTATCCTTAAGTTCATTACATGTCTCTTCCAGCATATCACAGTACTCAAACAATTCATTTTTAGAAATTGTTCCAGAATCAGAATCAGATTCTGCATTATCTCCAGAGTAATAATTTAAAGCAGGAGTTTCAGCAGTTACCTGAGAAGTGTTTGTCATAAAACACATGTTGGCTCGATTCCTTTCAGAGTCTGAAGATTCAACTTCACTTGTGTTGTCTTCTGAAGCACTCCAAGTAGCCTTCATGGATTTCTTAAACTTATTGTCCTTATATTTATATTTCTTTTTATACTTCAGCTTTGGACAGTCGGCTTTAATGTGTCCTTTTCTCTTGCACTCATAGCAAACAACATCATCTGATTTGTCATTCTTCTTCCAATCCTTTTTCCATTTACCTTGGTGATCATACTTACCCTTATAATTTTTTTTTCTGAAGAACTTCTTTTTCCTATAAAATTTCTTAAATCTTCTATCAATGTGAGCCATCTCAGCATCACTGTCAGAATCACTTTCACTGTCTTCACAGCTTGAACTTTCAACTACAGCTTGAAGCTTTTCTTTGTCCTTATTCTTTGAAGTTGAAGATTTGAAAGCGACAGACTTTCTTGGAGGTTCATTTTATTCCTCTTTATTCACTTTAAGCTCTTCTTAATACATCATCAGCTTTCCAATTAGTTCCTTGACAGGTAGAGCAGCAATGTCACATGATTCTATGATTGAGACAGAGGTGCCCCTCCATCTATCAGGTAGACATCTCAAAATTCTCATAATTTGTTCCTTCGATGAGACATCCTTTCCCAGCGAGATCATTGTATTGAAAATTTCATTGAACCTGAGATACATGTCAGAAATGGGTTCGTCAGGCTTCATTTTAAAATTATCATACTTGATAGTATAAGTGTTCAATCTCATTTCTTTAACATTCGTTGTTCCTTCATGAGAAACAGCTAAGGTATCCCAAATTTGAAATGCAGTTTTACAAAAAGAAATTCTATTAAACTCTTCATCTCCTAGAGCGTAGTACAAGGCATTCATAGCTTTACAGTTGTTATTGTAAGCAGTCTTTATAGGTTTATCCCAAGTAGATCTAGCAGTAGTGGGAATTTTGTATTCTGATTCAATAGCAGTCCAAATATCAAAACCTATACTTTCTAGATGAATTTTCATTTTCAGTTTCCACTGAGCATAATTAGTTCCATTGAAGAAAGGTGGTCGGTTAGTAGCAGCACCCTCAAGTCTATTGTCCATGATGAGAAAATTTTAAAGAGATAAAAATTTAGATGTAACAGAAATTTTAAGAACTTTAAAATACAACTAAAATCACAGTTCAAAAGAAGAGTACTTTTAGAAAGTATTTTCAATCCTTTGATACCAAGTGTTGGTCGGAGTGGTTTACTCAAGAGGGGGGTGAATTGAGTACCAATTAAAATTTATGTATTTAAAAACAGTGTCTTAAAGACCCCCAAATAAAATAATAAATTAAACTGTAGTGAATTTATATTAAAGTAGAGGTTCTGTCATATTCTCAAGGGATTGATTAATTCCCAGTTAATCAACACAGGAGTGTGTGATTATCTTTTGAAACTAACTTACTAATCTACACTTAACATAAACACTTGCTAATTTAATTATCAAAGTAACTTTAAAAATAGTATTGGTTTTAAAGTGATTAGAAGCGGAATAAAACTTTGAAAGAGATGGCACAACAATGTAACCAAGAGGTTCAGTCTCAAGCCGAGACTTAGTCCTCTCAAAAGTTTATATAAAAATGATCCACACCCTGGATCGGGGTTCAACAGTTTACAACTATCCAGGTCCAAGACCTCTACCACTGTTCTTCATGGGAAACAGTACAACAGCAACCAGCTGTCCAGGTCACACACGACCTCTACCACTATTATTCGTGGGAAAGAAAGAATGAAAGATTTTGGTAAGGATTTACAAACCCTCCAGTTTAAGTACAGGAGACAGTGTATGTGTTAGATACAGCAGATAACACACACTGCTCGAAAAGTATAATAATAAATCACAGAACAAGATATGTAGAGTTTAGAAATGGTTCTGGTGATTTCAGTGTAGCTCTGGACTCCTTTGGATTCGATCAGAAGTGAGTTTGAGTCCTCTTCTCGTTTCTGTTTGAGAAACAGAGTGTCGTATGCTCCAGGTTCACAGACAGTGACAATGTAGTGGTTGAAGTTATTCAGTGCTCTTCTTGTATGCACAGAACACTTCTTGAGTATGCTTGATTGTCTATGAGCTTCTCTGTGTTCTTGATGGAACTGGTTTTTCTCTTCTTGTGTTTCTGGTATATTCCATCCACCACGCACTTCTCTAGTTCGCTTCTCATTTGGGCAGTGTAGTCTTCTCGTATTTGTCTCCCAACAGGGGACAGAAAAGATTTCCTTTCTGCAGGTACGAGGTACGGGTTCCTGACATCCGACAACCTTTATCATATATTTGACAAATCATTAAAATGTACATGATATGACCGTTAGATAGATTAAATATAGGAAATAAAGAAATTCAAACAGTGAGTCGAGTGATCGGTAGGTAATCAGCATCGGTAGCTTGGACATCGGTAGCTCAATGTCATTAGTTGCATTGACTCTATCGGTGGCTCTATGCATCGGTTGGTACATGATTGTATCAGTGACTTTGTTTATCGATAGCTCCATGCGTCGGTAGCTCCATGCGTCGGTAGCTCCAAGCGTCGGTAGCTCCATGCGTCGGTAGCTCCATGCGTCGGTAGCTCCATGCGTCGGTAGCTCCATGCGTCGGTAGCTCCATGCATCGGTAGCTCCATGGGTCGGTAGCTCCATGCGTCGGTAGCTCCATGCGTCGGTAGCTCCATGCGTCGGTAGCTCCATGCGTCGGTAGCTCCATGTTAAGTCTATCAGTAGCTCTGTGTTAAGTCTATCGGTAGACTAGGTACCGGTAGCTCTTTATCAGTAGCTATAGGCAGATTACTTATCTGTTCTATGCAGAACACATCTGATTGAGTTAGAATCAATTTATAACTTTTATGAACATGGATAAAAGAGGATTAACATATTCCAAAGACTATTTTAAAAATTATTATTGGTTTGATCACATATTGGAAAGAATTAAAGTATAGATCAATGATACTTAAGAATATCATAGAGAATGAAAACATAATTGGGATTTTCAACACATATGAATACATGATTGAGATTATCAAAACAGGTGAGGTCAACAATGGTATTCACATGCATGGTAGATGGAATTTCTAGTAATTGTTTTCTTTATACTATGAGCTCGGACAAAAGTATTTTGGATAAGCCTAAATATTGGAATACATTATGTTGGAAATAAGTTAGTATTGTTTAAGGTTGAAACTTTTTTCGATATTATTGATGGGATGTTATAATAATATAGTTTTAGAAAAAGGATAACCTGAAGGATGGGCCACAACCCGTCGTGTCGGATAAGGCTCTTGGAATCGAACCCACAACCGAAGTGAGACATGCCTTTATCGCATACCACTGGCCTACAATAAGTCACTAGTTAGTAGAAACTAGTTTTATTTTATTAACCAGTATGATAGTTGAAGTATATGCCCATTTATTGAATAATATATTATTAACATCACCTTAGATGGACTTATGTATATTTAATAACATTTGATAACCTTTTGTTAGAGACAGACAGAAGGACCCACCATTCTATTGTATGATCTACTAATACTTCAATAATGAAAAATTCAACTTCATTTATTTAAGAGATGAAGTGGAAATTGTTCAAGTCATGAAAAATAGTGAGATTGTACCAAAATAATGTAAGTATTTCTTCTAATTCAAATTCTTCAACTTTAAGGAAGTGATCTTGAAAACCATAGATTTTTTCCTTGTTTCCTCATATCCGATTAATAATATGGTACCTTAGATCATCACAAATTTATGGCTATGTGATTGTTGGCTTTATCATAGCCAGGTTCTCTACGACTCTCAATCCGAACTTGATGGTTAGATTTCTCTTCCATATCCATATTTTCACCTATGTTCTCCTATGTGGGAACCCAGTGATGAGTTAATTTGGGTAACCATTATGTTTCATACTTCACTTTATAAAATTATGTTTTAGTTTTCCTTTTTATGATGTGGGTTTCTTTGAATGAAACCATCAAGTAGTAAATGATTTATAACCCCGACGAATTTCGAGGGCGAAATTAATTTTAAGGGGCGTAGAATGTAACATCCTGAGATTTTATGAGATATATTCTTTTTAATTTCTTTGATTTCTTCTATTGTACACTACACCAAGATTAGCTTGTACTATACGCAACATCGTATTATCTTGCAGTATACACAACAATATTCTTGGCTCGTGTTACACACAATTTCATGTTTGTTTTTTGGAAATTATTCTATGCAACATTAGGTATAGATTTTGATTAATGTTTAAATGAAATAAGTTTTGATTATGTTATACTCAACCCCAAAGGGAGATTTCACTACATGCAGCCCTGACTTGGCTTGTATTACACACAATCACAACCCTTCTCGATAGCGTGTGTAGTACGCAATACCGAGTTTCTCTAAACAACGATATGCTATTAAATTGTTATATAAACAAGCCATTATGAATATTAATACCCACTTTTTGAAATTTTATAAATTTCATCTATCTAAATGGACTTCATTTTCGGATTTTTAATATCAAAATTATCCTAGGGTGAATTTTTGGTATTTTTGGGAAAAAATTCAATTTTTGATGAATTGTGAAAACACTGAGTTATTGGTTAAAACCAACTATTTATTTAAATAATAATTTATTTTATTTAAATATATTTTAGGTCCAAATACATACAGAATACCAATATAAGTTCTATTTATTTCATTGGAGTCATTTTATAATAATTTTAAATATATAAAAATTTTGTTGAACTTTTTTCCATCTTTTACACACCTCCTATGAGCATTTGAAAATTTACATAAAACATAATTTTACCACTTCTATGTGTGGAATTTCCAAAATCTGAGAGACACGGTTAATATCAAGGGGAAAAATGTGGTTCAATAAGATAAAAATATTTTTTGGTGAATAGTAACTTTTTACTTTTTTTAACATGGTTAAAAGTAAATAGGGTAATTAGGGTAAAAATGATATTATTTTTATCCTAACATATATTTAAATTATATTGGATAAGTATAATTCGACCAAAAACAACCATATGAATAAAATATGAACCTCTTTTTTTCCACTTGGATTAGATTAGGAGACTTCTTATTATTTTATTTAAAGAAGAGTTAAAATAGTTAAAATCAATGTTTAATAACGAAAACATTTCTAATATAGGGTTATACAGAAGATAAATTCAACTATAAATATTAATTAAAAACCTAAAAAAATTTCCTATATAATGGTATTTTATTTATATTTTTTAGACATTGAATAATATAATTTATTTATGAAACAATGATGATGTAGTAATTACCTTATTAATGAAATATTAACATAATTGAATTTATAAATACCTAAATTAATGTAATTTGAGACTTTTTATAAATTAAAATAATTTTATAGGTTAATATAACATATTAGGGTTGGATTGATGAATTTTTTTTCGAAGTAATAATGCTGTTATGAATTTAGAGAAAACAAAATAACAAATAGTGTCAAAATTGACATAAAAGAGTTTTTAAAACAAATATTATATTATTAACTGATATAATGGTCTTAAAAATCGAAGTATCGGGAAAAATTCTTATATAATAATATATATTACATTAGTGAACGAATTGGTGTTTTATTGGAAGTTTATAGTAATTTTATTAACAACATAGTGTAAGAATACAAGATGACACAATAAAAGATAAATTATTTAACTTAGAGTTAAAACTAAATGATAATGTTATAATGGTAACATAAACATGTCTAAAACCAATTGGTTGAGAGGATTTAGACCCCTACCCACCCTATAATATAAATAAGTCACTTTGGAGACACTATAAACCAAATATAAATTTATTATAAATTGAAATTTTAAGTTTTTTCTAAGGTGCCCCTCACCCCTCTTATAAAAGGTCACTCCCTCTTATCTCACATTCACTTCTCACAAGCGATTTGGATCTGCAAAAACCTGGCCAAATACCCTATAAAATATCATCCATTCATTATAGTGTCCTTACTTTAGTCAGAAAGCCATCCTATGGAGCCATTTTGTTTCAAATCAAAAGGATGAACCCGAAAAAGAGGTAAATATCTCACCACTTATTTCAAGTTACTTTCTTCTTCCACTTCATCCTTCTTTGTTGTTTCCATTATAAAATAATAAATCCAGTATATTCTATATACTCTGATTGTGTTGAAATGGTACAACCATATTAGTTATTTTATCCATCCATTGAATGAAAAAGTCACCACATATGCGTACGTATGGCTTACCGTCTCCACGTCGTGGTGTAATTTTTTATTCAAACATTTCATCATATGGATGGGTATAATAATGAGTATAAATGATATAAATAATAAATATGACATTATTATGATTCTGTATATATGATATACCATCCAATTATATACAATTTTAATATCAATAGAATGATATTGTCGCGTATGCATACGAATGGACTACTGTCTCGATGATGTGATGAGATTCATTCTCCATGTTAACAATCCAAGAATGATTATAAAGTATATATGATAAGTAATAATGAAATATATGAAATAATAATGCAACTAGATTTATATATATATATATATGTCATTTACTTCCATTCAATTTAATAAGGAAACAAAAACAACGTTCATGCATACATACGGTCTACCGTCTCCATAAATGTTGTATTTCGTTCAATTTATTGATCTATTATATATATTTATATTATGAATATATATAATATATAATTCATGGTTTAAATTCTGGAAATAATTAATCATGATCTAAGTAATCATATGAATAATTACAAGTCAAAACATGTACGACAAATGAAATGATTTTACCCAAAACGATGCATTAACATGGAATTAACAAATGAAAGTGTAATATAAAGTCATAAGTGAATCATATATGATATCATAAATATTATTATAGATCTGTTAAAATTTAATAATTTGTCTAAACCCACTATACAGGAGTCTCGGATACATACATAAGAAATTGGACATAAGGTAATGGATAATTTTGCAATCTCATTTTTATCCGAGATTGCTTATACATAAGTGTTTATTGGGGTTACATTTTTCATCCATTTCCATAAAAATGTTTTTCACAAAGTGATTAATATTATTCCTTGTATGTTTTAAGTCATCTTTACCCCTATTTTACTTTTAATTTGTGTTATGGAATGAATCTTTCTTTTGTTTACCATACGCAGTACTTTTTGACTTTTCCGTTAAAAGTAATAGGATAATGTGGTTTTTAACTTATGTGGAATGAATGTATTTTTACATTTTATAATGCCTTATTTCCATGAAGCATACTATACAAGATTTCCAGATTATTTTCAAAAAAATCATTTTCATTTAAATTTCATGTCATTTTGTGAAAAGAAAATGATTTTGAAGAATAAAGTATATTTTCCTAAATAATTCATTTCAAGTGTTTTGTCAAAACTATTTTATTCTAAGATGAAATTATTTAATATGTTTATGTTTCAAGTATAATGTCTCTATGATTTACATGGTTTCACTTTTCTTATGATGAAATGATATCCATTTTTTTATATGGATTATGTTATGATGAGATGATGTTTATGAAACCAATTTTATTCTTTGATTTATAATGAATGATTTATGTTTATGTTGTGGAACACGTAAGAATGATTTCTTTATGAGATGGGTGGGACTTATATCTCACTCCAATGCATTGGGTAAAGATCTATATCTTATGAGATATACATGGATGTAAAGTCAAGTAAATCTTTTACAGTTATACAGGGCTTTAACGGTAAGTAAAGCCAATTCAGTAATGGACTTTGTCCACTATGATGGTCGTGGAAGCAATGCCTTGGCTACTATAGAAATCATATCATGTTCTTAATGGTTTTAAACAATTACATGTTTTATGATCATGATATTTTATCATGATTGATGTTCCTTTATGATATATGCCTTACGTACTTCCAAGATTTATGTGATTGCTCATGATTTTGATGTTTAGATTTTATGTTCACATTTTTTGCATTCAAATTTTTATGGATTGTTATATGTTCCCTATGTATAACCTTACTGAGAATTTGAGATCACCCTTTTTATGTTTTATTTTCACTATGATATAAAGAAAGGTTTTATGTAAGAAAACAAAAGGGGAAGATCTCTATGAAAGATGTTGAAGATCTTTCAGCATGATTAGAAGATTATGTTCCGAGTTTCCAAAGACACTAAACTATTATTGTCCTTGGGTGTCTATTTTTGTTATGTATTAAGTATTCCGAAAAATTAATGTAATTTCCATGTACGTCGAGTTTGGGGTCTCTACAAATATGTATAATCCAGTGGGGATAGTAAATAACGAACTCAATCATTATGATTAATGTTAGGTTAAATTATGATGTAAATTGTTTGATTATGTGAAGCAGGTGAAGCTAGGGATATCTTTAAGTCATCAATCAAAATAGAAATAATTTACAATAGTTGAAGAGAAAAAACATGATACACATAAATTGAAGAAGATATAATTTATGATTTCATATCACTTGAATAATGAAAATTAAAAATTTCTAATGGAAGATTAAAATGATAGATACAATTATCGTGATTAGGTTATTGAATATATTACCACATCATGGATATATTTTTATAATGTTTGATGAATTGGATTGTGAGTTTGAGTTATCCCAAAAATAAATGAAGCAGTTTCTACAAGAATGAGTTTTATTTATGCCTATTCAAGTGAAAACAAGCTAATGAGAAAATTAATCGTCAAAAAATAATAGGTGGATTGTAAGGAAGAAACACTGGAAGGAATTGATAAAGATATTATCTAAAATAATAATCAGTAAATGATTAATTCTTAACAGAATTATAAAATTAAATAGGAATGAAATTATAAATAATTTGGGGTTTTGGATCTATATTTATAATTAGAACGAGATCATACAAATTTTCATTATAAATAATGAAGAATAAGAAAATAAAATACATATTAATGGATTAACAATTTTTTTAATGAACATGAATCATATGATGATAATTATTAAAATTTATTTGGTGAATGTGGGAAAAATCAAGTTAAATATAAAAAATAAATGAAATGTTAATTGAATATTGACGAACGGAATAAGATAATTGATGATCAGGATATATATATTAAATAGAAATTAAAAAATTTGAAACACATTTGAAAGAATTATTATAAATTATAAATTATATTTTATCATAGGTTAAATTAGAAATCACAATGAATAAACATTAATTTAGGAAACACTGTAATGATGTTTTGAAAGAAAGGTTATATAACTGAACTAAAATTGTTTTAAGAAATGATGCTTGCTTAATTTACTTATTGTGTTGTTAAAACTGGTATTGATTATAATGGAGGGTCATCAAATTATAAGAAAATCAATATGAAGGGAAAATATGATAATAAGACCATATCAATTTCTCAATCATGTAGAACATATAAAAAACAAGGTGGTGTTCAAAAGAAAGTTATTTATCAGTAAATTACATTAGAGAGATATTTCATTATGGGAGATGAAATTATTCTTATTGTCTTGTAAATAAAACTTCTTATTTGTGGTGGGTCTAGAAATTACCAGATGATACACTATTGGAATTCATGAAAGTATAGTTATTATGTATTATTATTGTAATGAACCAATAATTTGGAGGCATTAAATGACATATTATGCTATATGACTTATTTAAAAAATTATATAAAAATTTAAAAACCAAAAAATATCAATAATAATTTATAAATTAATATGTAATTAATACAATGAAATTGAATAATTAATATTTATTACAATAAGTATGGAAGTAACTATTATGTGTTATAATTAGAATGATTATTTTCAATTTATGTTATTTTTTTTATAATATTTATTTTATTCAAAAATGATAAATTTAATATTTAAAAAATTAAATTTGATAATGTAAAGTTTATTTTTTACTTCCTCAAATTAAAAATAAATTATTGTGTTTTTTTATATTTTTCAATATTAGTTCATCTTAATGTGAATATGAAAACATAAAATGTTTTGTAACATTGTAACTTTTGTGAAATTATTTATTATAATCATATATAAAAAAAATTGGAAAAAGTTCCTATAAAATTTAAACATATAATTTATAATAAATAATTTTAAAAAACAAATTTTAATGTATTCACTCATACTGAACATTTGGAAAATTTATGAATAAATTTAATGAAAAATGTTTTCCCACTTTTTTTCCATTAATTGTAACCAATTGAAATTAATTTATTATTTTCAAGTAAATAATGTTTTAATAAATATTTTAATTTTAAATTCATTTAAATCAATGGAATATATAACTCTATCAAAATAATTAATTCTTTTCCTTATGAAATCATTAAAAATTCATTTTTACAAACGTTACATGTGTTAATGTTTTTATTAATTTCCCTACATATAGAACTATATTTTCATAAATTTATTTCTGTGTTTTTGTTATTAATTCTAATCTTATTAAATATATGAAATTTATTTTGTATGTATAAATTTTTTTTATTAGTATTAATAGTAATTACCACACAAATAGTGTAATAAGTGATTTAAATTTATTTTATAAAATATGAATGAATTTATATCTAATAAATTAAAATTCAATTCATTAAATAATGGATCTAATATAATTTATAAAAAGTATATAAATATATTAACACTCATTGTTTTTTAATCTACTAAAAATGAAATTAAAAAACCAAAATGGTCAAAATAACATTTTTCTACTAAAACAATTTTTAAACGAATTATCTATTTTAAATTATAAGTTAATTTTATAATATTAATTTTTTAAAAAAATATGTTATATTTATTTCTAGAAATCCCAATTTTTGTTGTATGTTTTTTTTATATTTTAAATAAAATATTTAATAACATAGTAAATAACTAGTTACCGAGAATATAATTAAAAGAGTAAATTGAGAAAACATAATAGTAAAACCCTTAGAAGATGTTTTAAATGTGTTTTGAAATCCATTTTTTATTACTTATCCACCGTAATAGACACAAAAATAATTAATTCTTACACATATGGACCATTGATCTTGGAATTGTTTCATAGAGTCATTAAAATATATGGCTAGTTTCAAAAATATATATGTTCCTCTCATATAAAATGGGATCATATACACAACATAATACACAAACCAAAATATATAGTTTCTCCTTTAAAAACTAAATTTTTAATCTCCCTAGAATAATATATCATAAAAATAATACCATTTTCACTCAGAGTTATCCTAATCCTTTTAATATCAAGGGAACCTCTATGTGAAAAACCATTTCTACAATGTAAGTGTTATCTCATCAAAAACTATTATTCGTAATTGAAATATTAAAAATATTTCATAAACACAATAATATAATTATTTTATTATCATTATTATACTTATATGTTTTAATATTATATATACAGCCTTTATTTATAAATTATTATACTTGTATGTCTATTCGTTCTTAAATTAATTTAATTCACTAACATGGGTGTGTATAATGAAATAATATATTATCATCAATATATTGTAATAAAGTGTATATGCTATGGAATGTTTTACAATATCTTAAATACCCATACCAAAATTACTTTTTCAAACATTTTATAGAATTAAAAAAATGTATGGGTTTCTATAAAAAAGGATTCACTCAATTTTCCATAATTTATTTACTCGTATCATTCCTGGATAAATGGGAATGATCCAAACCAGGTTTCTAGTCTATGGTAAGGGTAATAATAGCTAATTTAAAAAATGTATTCATGACTCCAATAAATTCATTAAACTAATATCATTCATTCAACGAGGGATGCAAGATATTTTTTTAGTTCGAGTTCAAAGGTGGAATTTCCATTTAAAATTAGAATCGATATTGGTTTTTTATTCAATCTTATGGTACTTGTAATACCTATATTATCTATCAACATCAAGACATGTGACATATAGAGGGGGGGTTGAGAGTTTATTTTCAATTAAATTTTTTTTAATTATATGTTGTTATATTTAATTTATTGTGACATAGATGTTTTTTTCATAAAATATTATAAAGAATGAATAATTTGGATATAATTGAAAGACATTCTAAAAATGAAAGTTTATGCCATGAGCTATAATTTATTATACAAGTTTGAAGCTTGTAAAATAATTTTATAAGAGTAGTTTTTTGGACTGATCTAAAATATATATTGGGCATATAATAATGTATTATTATGAATATTATTAAATTTATATATATATATAATATAATAATAGTGTATCACGACGATAAATAATTCCATTGATTATTTTTTATTTTTATTAGGTATCCTATGTGTTTTACCTACATGTTGAATAAGTAATTCTACTCCACTAAACATAAGTTCATAGAGGAGGGGATGTGGTAACATACCTTAGATGAGAAGTGAGTAATTCTAATTTTTATAATCACAAGATACTGAAGTATTTTTTAATTGACATACCAAAAAATATATACATGTGCTCCATAAAGATAATATTTTAATGGTGAAACTAATAAAAATTCATCCTGAATGATCAATACCATTTCACATAATATTGTGATTAAAAAATTAAATTCCTTATATCATTAAATACTTGATTAGAAGATATAATTTTTAAAATATGATGAAATTACCTATCACACTAATTTACCCACAAAGGGTATTCAATTAGTGCACTAGAGTAAAATTTGTGGAATCAAATCCATAATTTATTTCTAGAATCTTTTCAAAGAAGGATATTATCTATGAAAAGAAAATGAAATAAAAGGGGTGTATCGTAAATTTATTTATACAATAAAAAAAATGGAATAATATAAAGAGATCACATTTGAGATCTCTTACACTATATGTATATTATTTATCAGTACATTGGATACCGGTAATTTATCATACTGGATGGTTAATGATAAAAGTTTATAAGAATACGATGAATGATGTTGGTAAGGCTTAAATTGAAATATTTGGATATCATTTTTACGAAAAATGAAATAAGGGAATGAATTGTGTCATAATAAATGGATTTTGGGGAAATCATTCATTCATCATTTAAAGTTATGGAAATGAGAAAAAATAAGAGTTACATGTTTAAAAAATTGATATTTGATTATTCAAAGATGAATATAAGTGAAAATTAATATTATTTTTCTAAGTTAACTTACTAATGTGGTTGCTTAAATATAAGGACATGGTCATCTGATAAAATATTATCTTATTTTGAAAGTTATTATAAAATTAGTACCACATATGTAACACCACGAGATTTTATGAGATATATTCTTTTTAATTTCTTTGATGTCTTCTATTGTACACTACACCATGATTAGCTTGTAATATATGCAACACCGTATTATCTATCATGATACACAACACAATTCTTGGATCGTGTTACACACAATTTAAAATTCTTTTTGTGTAAATTATTATATGAAACATTATGTATAGAATTTGTTTAGTGTATAAATGAAATAATTTTTGATTTTTTAATACGCAACACCAAAGGGGGCTTTCACTACACACAGCCCTGACTTGGCTTTTATTACACGCAATCGCGACATTCTTTGATAGCGTGTGTAGTACGCAATACCGAGTTTCACTAAACAACGACATGTTATTAAAATATTATATAAACTAGCTGTTAGGAATAGTAATACCCACTTTTTTAAATTTTATAAATTTTATCTTTCAAAATGGACTTCATTTTTGGATTTGAAATATCGAAATTATCCTAGGGTGAATTTTTGGTATTTTTCTGAAAATATTAATTTTTTTATGAATAGTGGAAACACTGAGTTATTGGTTAAAAATAAATTTTTATTTACATAATCATTTATTTTATTTAAATTTATTTTAGGTCAAAATAGATAAATAATACCTATATAAGTTCAATGTATTTCATTGAAGTCATTTTATAATAATTTTAAGTATATAAAAACTTTATTGAACTTTTTACCGTCTTTTACCCATCTCCTAGGAGCATTTGAAAATTTACATTAAACTTAATTTTACCGCTTCAGTGAGTTGAATTTATAAATTATGAGAGACACAGTTAATATCAAGGATTAAAATTTGGTTCAATAAGATAAAAATAATTTTTTCGGAATAGTAACTTTTTACTTTTTTTTACCATGGTTAAATATAAATTTGGTAATTAAGGGTAAAATGATAATATTATTACCCAAACACATGTCCTAATTTTTTTGGATAAGTATAATTCGACCAAAAACAACCTTAGGAATAAAATATGAACCTCTTTGATCCACTTGGATTAGATTTTAACACTTGTTTTTAATTTATTTAAATAATAGTTAAAATAGATAAAATCAAAGTTTAATAATTAAAAAATTTCTAATATAGATTTATACATAAGATAAATTAGACTATAAATATTTATTAGAAATATAAAAATATTTCCTACATAATGGTATTTTATTTATAGTTTTATATTATAATTATGTTAATTTATTTATGACACAATGATGATGCATTAATTACCTTATTATTGAAAAATTAATATAATTGGTATTATAAATATGTAAAAAAATGTAATTTGTGACTTTTATGGATTAAAATAATTTTATATGTTAATATAACATATTATGGTTGGTTAGATGAATTTTTTACAATGTAATAATTCTTTTATAAAATTTGAGATAACAAAATACCAAATAGTGTCAAAAATGACATAAAAGAGTTTTTAAAAACAATATTATATTATTAATTTTTATAATCGTACTAAACACTATGCTTTGGCCAAAAGACTCATATAATAATGTATATGACATTAAGGAACAAATTGGGGTTCTATTGGTAGTTTATAGTATGTTTATTAACCATATATTATAAGAATACAAGAAGACATGGTAAAAGTAAAATTATTTAACTTAGAGTTCAATCTAAATGATAAGGTAAAAATGGTAACATAATGTTTTCTAAAACATATTGGTTGAAATTATTTCGACCCATACCCACCCTATTCTATAAATAAGTCACTTTGGAGCCATTATAAACCGAATATAAAATTTATTATAAAATAATATTTTATGTTTTTTCTATGGTGCCCCACCCCTCTTATAAAAGGGCACTCCCTCTTCTCTCACATTCACTCCTCCCAAGCCATTTTTCTCAGCCAACCCCTGCCCAGATACCCTCTCAAATATCCTAACTTCATTCTATAGGCCTTCCTTTACTCATAAACGAAACCTAAGGAGCCCTTTTGATTAAATCAAAAGGAAGAACCCGAATAAGAGGTAAATATCCCACCACCTATTTCAAATTTCTTTCTTCTTCCACTTCCTCCTTATTTTTTGTTTTCATTATAAAATAATAACTCTAGTATATTCTATATAATTTTATTTTATTATAGAAATGTTACAACCATAGTTGTTATTCTATCAATCCTATGAATGAAAAAATCACCACACGTACGTTTGTACGGCATACCGACTCCACGTCGTGGTGTAGTTTGTTATTAAAACATTTCATCATTTAGATAGGTATAATAATGAGTATAAATGATATAAATAATAAATATAACATTATGATGATTTTTTATATATGATATAACATCCAATTATATAATATTTTAATATAAAAAAATGATATTGTCTCTCGTTCATACGTACAGACTATCATCTCCACGATTCGATGAAATTCATTCTCCATGTTGACCATCCAAGAATTATTATAAGGAATATATAATAAGAAATCATGAAACATATGAAATAATAATTCTAATTGATTTATTTATATATATATTTCATTTACTTCCATTCAATTTAACAAGGAAATGAAAACAACATTCATGCGTATGTACGATCTACAGTCACCATGAATAGTGTCTTTCGTTCCATTTATCGATCTATTATATATATATATATATATTATGAATATATATTATATAAAAAATCATGTTTTACATTATATATGTAATTAATCATGATCTAATTAATCATATGAAAAATTAAAAGTCAAAAAACGTACAACAAATGAAATGATTTTTACCCAAAACGATGCATTAACATGGAATAAACAAATGAAAGGGTAATATAAAGTCATAAGTGAATCATATATGATATCATAAATATTATTATGGTTCTGTTACTAGTTAATAATATGTCTAAACCCACTATACAAGAGTCTCTGACACATACAGATGAAATTATACATAACGTAAGGTATAATTTTAAAATCTCATCGTTATCCAAGATTACTTATACGTAAGTATTTATTGGGGTTATATTTTTCATCCATTCCCATAAAAATGTTTTTCATAAAGTGTGTAATATTATTCCATGTATGTTTTAAGTCATATTTACCTCTCTTTTACTTTTAATTTGTGTTATGGAATGAATCTTTCTTTTGTTTACCATATATGGTACTTTTTTACTTTTCTATTAAAAAGTATGTGGAGAATGTTTTTTTAACTTATACGGAATGAACGGATTTTTACAGTTTGTAACTCATTATTTACATGAAGAATAATAAACAATATGTCATGATTATTTTCAAAAAAATCATTTTCTTTTAAAATTTCATTGAATTTTGTGAAAAGAAAATTATTTTGAAGAAGAAAGGATATTATCCTCAAGAATTCATTTCAAGTGTTTTTTCGAATCTATTTTCTATCTAAGATGGAATTATTTAATATATTTATGTTTCATGTATAATGTCTCTATGATTTACATCATTTATCTTTTCTTATGATGAAATAATATCCATTTGTTTTATATGGATTATGTTATGATGGGATGATGTTTATGAAACCCATTTTATTCTTTGGGTTATGATGAATGATTTATGTTTATGTTGTGGCACACGTAAGAATGATTTCATTATGATATGGGTGGGAACTATATCTCACTCCAATGCATTGGGTAAATATCTCTATGTCAAAAGATATACATGGCTGTAATGACAAGTAAATCCAGTACATCAATAAAGGGATGGAACGACAAGTAAACACGATTTAGTACTGGAATTTTTCCACTATGATGGTCCTAACAGCAATGCCCTAGTTACTATTGAAATCATATATTTTTCTTAATTGTTTTCCACAATTACATGTTTTATTCCCATGAAATTTTATCATTATTTATGTTCCGTAATGATATATTCCTTACGTACTTCCAAGATTTATGTCATTGCTCAAGATTTTTGATGTTTAGATTTTATGTTAATGTTTTTTCATACAAATGTTTATGGATTGTTTTATTTTCCCTATGATTACCCTTAATGAGCATTTGAGCTCACACTTATTATGTTTTCTTTTCCCCATGATATAAAGAAAGGTTTTAGGTAATAAAACAAAAGGGCAAGATCTTTATGCGAGATGTTTATGATATTTCACCACGATTAGAAGATTATGTTCTGAGTTTCAAAAGATGCTAAAAAATTACGGTCCTTGGGTGTCTTTTTTTGTTATGTATTAACTATTCCACAAAATTAATGTAATATCCATGTATGTCAAGTTTGGGGTCTCTATAGTTGGTATCAGAGGAAAGGATTAGTTAACCTATGGAAACTAGGATGCGAAAACTTTAGTGAGATCCCTAGATATATTTCTAAGTTATGTCTATGGATGTCCCTAATGTTAAGTATAAGTATAGGTTATAGTCCTAGAATTATGGTAATGATATTAGAATTCAACCTAAGATGTTAGATATTGAAGTTAATACCCCTTTATTATGTTGTTTTCCCTAGCATGATTTTTGTCTCTCACAGAATTCTTTTTGGGTTTTAGACGACGGATAGAAGCCGAAGGAACCATGTTGATAAATGTAATGGACAATGCAATGATTTTCCTTCTGAACAACCCATTGTTATGGGATATAGGGTGAAAAATATTACTACTATACTTACACAAGCTATGAATCATTCTGGTCTTCCAAATGAGCGGAGATGGGAACAATATTCTATTGACTCCTTTATGAGGCAACGTCCACCTTCATTCAGTGGGTCTTCTGATCCACTTGTTGCTGAACAATGGATCAGTACCATTGAAAATATATTTTCCATACTTCATTGTTCAGAACATGAAAAATTAATTTGGGATATTTAACATTTAGAAGGTGAAGCATACCAATGGTAGACTATAATTAAGAATAGGAGGCCTCAAGTTGATATTGAATCCATTAAATGGGATGAGTTCCAGAACATATTTTTCAACAAGCATTTTCCTTGTATTTTTAGAACCAAGATGGAAAAAGAGTTCCTTGAGAATAAGCAATAGGATGATGAATCTATTGGTATATACGAGGAAAATTTTACAAGACTTGCAAGGTATGCATCTTGCTTTATCATCTAACCTAATAGTAAAGTTTATCAATTCTTCAGTGGCTTAAAACCAAGTCTTTGAAGGGCATTTACTATAAGATTCTTCAGTAGCTATGAAGAAATTGTGCGTTGTGCTATCAAGGGTGAACTGGAAGTTGGTGTTACATATATATCACATGGTTTTGAAAAAAAAACGAAAGATGGAGTTCAAGGAAAAATCTCATAACAATGGTGAAAAGAAGGTGAATTTTTTTTTATGCTCAAATTGTAGATAGAAGCATGGTGGAGATTGTCTAAAAGGTACTATAAAATGTTTCAAGTGTAGAAAATAAGGTCATTGAGTAGGTGAGTGCCTAAGTAAAAGGAAAAGGTTTCTAATGACATGAATAAAGGAAAGACAATAGAGAATGCTCCACCAACACTTCGATGATTCAAGTGCAAGGAAATGGTGCATTATGCTAATCAATAACCTAATCCAACGGTTAATGATGATCAACGTGAGCATCCTCTTAAGGTGAAGGATAAAGGGAAGTCACATGCGATCATTATTTGAGATTTTGAGTATTACAATGATGTTGTGGAATGATTAAGTGTTTATGTAATGGGATTTCAAAATAGTATCATGGAATCTCATTTATGGTATTGTGGAATTTTATAATAACTATGTATTGGTTTTCAATAATTTTATAGTACCAGTAACCCTAAAAAGTGATTCAAATATTTTTGTAAAGCAGATGATATGCGCATAATGAAGGGATAAAGAGAAAATTTAATGATCTCATAACTAATATAAGGAAAATTTTATATCATGGTTTGAGTATATATAAATTTTGGGATTTTGGTATGTGGAAAGAGTTAAATTTTGATAGCATTCATGTTTTCACTAAGGTTCAATGGGTATTCAATTTTCAATAGAATGCATGATTATGGTATTCACATGATTGGAATGTGACCAACAAGATATATCGTATGATATATGGGGTATAAATGATGGTATTCACATGCTCGGTAGATGGCATTTCCAGTAATTGTTTTCTTTATACTATAAGTTCGGATAGAAGTATTTTGGATAAGCCTAAAGATTGGAATGGATTATGTTGTACATAAGTTAGTATTGTTTAAGGAGAGAAATGTTTTTGATATTATTGATGGGATGTTATAATAATGTAGTTTTAGAAAAAGGACAACCTGCAGGACGGGAGACAACCCATCGCGTCGGACAAGGTTGTTGGAATCGAACCTGCAACCGAAGTGCGATAGGCCTTTATCACATACCACTGGCCTACGGGAAGTTACTGGTTAGTAGAAACTAGTTTTATTTTATTAAGCTACATGATAGTTTTAGTATAAGTCCATTTTTGGAATCATATATGATTAACCTCACCATTGATGGACTTATGTATATTTAATAACATTTTCTAACCTTTTGTTAGATACAGACAGAAGGACCCACCATTCTAACGAATGATCTACTAAAACATCATGAATGAAAAATTCTACTTCATTTCTTTAAGAGATGATGTGTAAATTGTTCAAATCATGAACAATAGTGAGATTGTACCAAAATAAAGTAAGTATTTCTTCTTATTCAAATTATTCAACTTTAGGGAAATGATCTTGAAAACCAAAAAAAAATTCCAAGTGTCCTCATATCCAATTAATTAGATGGTACCTTATATCATCACAAATTTATGGATTTGTGATTGTTGGCTTTATCATAGTCATGTTCTCTACCACTCTTAATCAGAACTTGATGGTTAGATTTCTCTTCCATATCAATATTTTCATGTATGTTCTCTTATGTGGGAACCCAGTGATGAGATAATTTGGGTAACAGTTATGTTTCATACTTCACTTTTTAAAATTATGTTTTAGTATTTCTTTTTATGATGTGGGTTTATTTGAAGGAAACTTTCAAGTTGTGAAGGATTTATAACCCTGACGAATTTCTAGGGAAAAATTCATTTTAAGTGGAATAGAATATAACATCCCAAGATTTTATGAGATATATTCATTTTAATTTCTTTGATGTCTTCTACTGTACACTACACCAAGATTAGCTTTTACTATATGCAACATCGTATTAGCTTTCAGTATACGAAACAATATTCTTGGCTCGTGTTACACAAAATTTCAAGTTCGTTTTGTGGAAATTATTCAATGCGACATTAGGTAAAGATTTTGATTAATGTATAAATTAAATAGGTTTTGATAATGTTATACGCAACACCAAAGGGAGCTTGAACTATACGCATCCTTGAATTGGCTTGCATTACAGGCAATCGCGACCTTCCTCGATAGTGTGTGTAGTACGTAATACCGAGTTTCACTAAACAACGATATGCTATTTAATTATTATATAAACTAGCCGCTATGAATTTTAATACCCACTTTTTGAAATTTTATAAATTTTATCTTTCAAAATGGACTTTATTTTTGGATTCGGAATAACAAAATTATCCTCGGGTGAATTTTTGGTATTTTTGTGAAATATTTCAATTTTGATGAATAGTGAAAACACTGAGTTGTTGGTTAAAACCAACTTTTTATTTAAATAAGGATTTATTTTATTTAAATTTAATATTGGTCAAAATAGATACATAATACCAATATAAGTTCAATTTATTTCATTGTAGTCATTTTATATTAATTTTAAATATATAAAAATCGTATTGAACTGCTTACAGTCTTTTACACTCCTACTAGGAGCATTTGTAAATTTACATAAAACCTATTTTTACTGCATCTGTGAGTGGAATTTTAAAAATCTGAGAGACATGGTTAATATCAAGGAGTAAAATGTGGTTCAATAGGATAAAAATAATTTTTGGTGAATAGTAACTTTTTACTTTTTTTACCGTGGTTAAAAGTAAAAAGGGTAATTAGGGTAAAAATGATATTATTATTATCCGAAAATATATTGTAATTATATCATATAAGTATAATTAGACCAGAAATAACCTTATTAATAAAATATTAACCACTTTGTTCCACTTGGATTATATTAGGACACTTATTATTATTTTATTTGAAGAAGAGTTAAAATAGTTAAAATCAATGTTTAATAACTAAAACATTTCTAATATAGGGTTATAAATAAGATAAATTCAACTATAAATATTCATTATAAACCTAAAAAAAATTATACATAATGGTATTTTATTTATATTTGTTAGATATTGAATAATATAATTTATTTATGACACGGTGATGATGCAGTAATTACCTTATTAATGAAATATTAACATAATTGATATTATAAATACCTAAATTAATGTAATTTGTGATTTTTTATGAATTAAAATAATTTTATAGGTTAATATAACATATTAGGGTTAGTTTGATTAATTTTTTTTAGAATTAAAAATGTTGTTATGAATTTAGAGAAAACAAAATACAAAATAGGTTCAAAATTTACATAAAAGAGTTTTTAAAACAAATAGTATATTAATAACTGATAAAATGGTCTTAAAAATATAAGGATTGGCCAAAATAATTATATAATAATATATATGACATTAATGAACCAATTGGGATTTTATTGGCAGTTTATAGTATTTTTATTAACAAAATAGTGTAAGAAAACAAGAAGACACAATAAAAGTTAAACTATTTAACTAAGAATTAAATCTAAATGATAAGGTTAAAATGGTAACCTAAACATGTCTAAAACCAATTTTTTGAGAGGATTTCGACCCATTCCCACCTTAGCCTCTAAATAAGTCACTTTGGAGACATTATAAACCGAATATAAATTTATTATAAAATAATATTTTAAGTTTTTCCTAAGGTGCCCCTCACCCCTCTTATAAAAGGGAACTCCCTCTTATCTCACATTCACTCATCCCAAGCCATTTGTCTTGTCCAAAACCTTCCCAAATACCCTCTAAAATATCCTAAATTGATTATAGTGTCCTTACTTCCATCATAAATCCTTCATATGGATCCATTTTGATCAAATCAAAAGAAAGAACCCAAAGAAGAGGTAAATATCTCACCACTTATTTCAAGTTACTTTCTTCTTCCACTTCCTCCTTCACTGTTGTTTCCATTATAAAACAATAACTCAAGTATATTCTATATACTATGATGGCACTGAAATGGTACAACCAAATTAGTTATTTTATCCATCAATTGAATGAAAAAGTCACCACATGTGCGTACGTACGGCTTACCGTCTCCACATCGTGGTGTAGTTTGTTATTCAAACATTTCATCATTTGGATGGGTATAATAATGAGTATAATTGATATAAATAATAAATATAACATTATTATGATTCTATATATATTATATACCATCTAATTATATACGATTTTAATATCAAAATAATTATATTGTCGCTCATGCGTACGTACGGACTACCGTCTCCATGATGTGATGAGATTCATTCTCCATGTTAACCATCTAAGAAAGATTATAAGGAATATATAACAAGTAATAATGAAACATATTAAATAATAATACTACTAGATTTATGTATATAAATATGTCATTTACTTCCATTCAATTTAATAATGAAACGAAAACAACATTCATGCGTACGTACGGTCTACCGTCTCCATGAACGGTGTATTTCGTTCCATTTATCGATCTGTTATATATATTTATATTATGAATATATATTATATATAAATCAGGTTATACATTCTGGAATTAAGTAATCATGATATAATTAATCATATGAATAATTAAAAGTCAAAACACGTACGACAAATGGAATGATTTTACCCAAAACGATGCATTAACATGGAATTAACAAATGAAAGGGTAATATAAAGTCATAAGTGAATCATATATGATATCATAAATATTATTATGGTTCTGTTACAAGTTATTAATATGTCTAAACCCACTATACAAGAGCCTCTAAAACATATGGATGAAATTGGACATAAGGTAATTGATAATTTTTCAATCTCATTTTTATTCGAGATTTCTTATACGTATGTATTTATTGGGGTTATATTTTTCATCCATTTCCATAAAAATGTTTTTCATAAAGTTTTTAATATTCTTCAATGTATTTTTTTATTCATCCTTACCCCTCTTTTACTTTTTATTTTTGTTATTTAATGAATCATTATTTTGTTTACCATACGTGGTACTTGTTGACTTTTTCGTTAAAAGTAAGAGGATAATGTGGTCTTTAACTTATGCACCATGAATGGATTTTTACGGTTTATAACGCCTTTTTTCCATGAATAATACTCTACAATATTTCATGATTATTTAAAAAAAACCATTTTCATTTAAAATTTCATGGAATTTTGTGAAAAAAAAAATATTTTGAAGAAGAAAGTTTATTTTTCTCAAGAATTCATTTCAAGTGTTTTGTCAAAACTATTTTATTATAAGATGACATTATTTAATATGATTATGTTTCAAGTATAATGTCTCTATGATTTACATGGTTTCACTTTTATTATGATGAAATGATATCCATTTGTTTTATATGGATTATGTTATGATGGGATGGTGTTTATGAAACCCATTTTATTCTTTGAGTTATGATGAATGATATATGTTTATGTTGTAGAACACGTAAGAATGATTTCTTTATGAGATGGGTGGGACCTATTTCTCCCTCCAATGCATTGGGTAAAGATTTATATCTCATGAGATAGACATGGATGTAATGACAAGTAAATCTTGTACAGTTATATAGGGCTGGAACGGCAAGTAAACCCGATTCTGTAATGGACTTTGTCCACTATGATGGACTTGGAAGCAATGCCTTGGATACTATGGAAATAATATCACGTGCTTAATGGTTTTACACAATTACATGTTTTATTCCCACACTATTTTATCATGATTGATGTTCCTTTATGATATATGCCTTACGTACTTCCAAGATTTTTGTCATTGCTCATGATTTTGATTTTTAGATTTTATGTTCACGTTTTTTGCGTTCAAATGTTTATGGATTGTTTTATGTTCACTATGTTTACCCTTACTGAGAATTTGAGATCACCCTTTTTATGTTTTATTTTACCCAGGATATAAAGAAAGTTTTTAGGTATGAAAATAAAAGGGGAAGATCTTTATAGGAGATGTTGAAGATCTTTCAGCATGATTACAAGATTATGTTCCGAATTTCCAAATATACTAAACTATTATGGTAATTGCGTGTCTGTTTTTGTTATGTATTAAGTATTCCACAAAATTAATGTAATTTCCATGTATGTCAAGTTTGGTTCTCTACAAAATTTTTATAATCCATTAGGGATAGTGAATAACGATCTCAATCATTGTGATTAGTGTTAGGTTAAATTATGATGAAATTGCCTGATTATGTGATGCTTGGCAAACTAGGCATATCGTTAGGTTATCAATAAAAATAGAAATAATTTACTGTAGTTGAAGAGAAAAAACATTATACACATAAATTGAAGAAGATATAATTGATTATTTCATATCACTTGAATAATGAAAATTAAAAATTGCTAATGGAATATTAAAATCATAGATAAAATTATCATGATTAGGTTATTGAATATATAGACACATCATGGATATATTTTTTATAATGTTTGATGAATTGGATGGTGAGTTTGAGTTATCCCAAAAATAAAAGAAGCATTTTCTGTTAGAATGAGTTTTATTTATGCCTATTCAAGTGAAAAGAAGCATATGAGAAAATTAATCGTCAAAAAATAATAGTTGGATTGTAAGGAAGAAACATTGGAAGGAATTGATACAAATATTTTCTAAAATAATATACAATAAATGATTAATTCAGAATATAATTATAAAATTAAATAGGAATGAAATTATAAATAAGTTGGGGTTTTCAATATATATTTATAATTAGAACAAGATCATACAAATTGTTTTTATAAATATTGATGAATAAGAAGATAAAATACAATTTAAAAGATTAATATTTTTTTTTAATGAACATGAATCATATGATGATCGTTATCAAAATATATTGGGTGAATGTGGGAAAAATCAAGTGAAATATAAAAAATCAATGAAATGTTAATTGAATATTGAAGAACAAAATAAGATAATTGATGATAAGGATATATCTATTAAATAGTAATTAAAAAATTTGAAACACATTTTGAGGAATTATTATAAATTAGAAATTATATTTTATCGTAGGTTAAATTAGAATTCACATAGAATAAACATTAATTTAGGAAACACTATGATGATGTTTTGATAGAAAGGTTATATAAATGAACTAAAATTGTTTTAAGAAATGATGCTTTCTTAATTAACTTATTGTGTTATTGAAACTCGTATTGATTATAATGGAGAGTATTCAAATTATAAGAAAATAAATATGAAAAGAAAATATGATAATAAGACCATATCAATTTCTCAATCATGTAGAACATATAAAAAACAATGTGGTGTTCAAAAGAAATTGATTTATCAAGAAATTACATTAAAGAGATACTTCATTTTGGGAGATGAAATTATTCTTATTGTCTTGGAAATAAAACTTTTTATTTGTGGTGGGGCTAGAATTTACCATAGAGGATATGTTATTTGAAGTCATGAAAGTATAGTTATTATTTATTATTATTGTAATGACCCAATAATTTGGATACATTAAATGACATATTATTTTCTATGACTTATTTAAAAAATGATATAAAAATTTAAAAACCACAAAATATAAAAAATAATTTATAAATTCATATGTAATAAATACCATGATATTGAATATTTATTATTTATTAAAATAAGTATGGAAGTAACTATTATGTGCTACAATTAGAAAGATTATTTTCAACTTATGTTATTTTGTTTATAATATTTATTTTATTCAAAAATGATAAATTTAATATTTCTAAAATTTAATTTATAATGTAAAGATTATTTTTTCATTCCTCAAATTAAAAATAAAATATTTTGTTGTTTTTTATATTTTTTAATATTAGTTCATCTTAATATAAATATGAAAACATAAAATGTTTTTTAACGTTGTAACTTTTGTGAAATTATTTATTATAATCATATATAAAAAAAATTAGAAAATTTTCCTATAAAATGTAAACATATAATTTATAATAAATAATTTTAATAAAAAAAATTAATTTATACACTCATACTGAACATTTGGAAAATTTATGAATAATTTTAATGAAAACTATTTTCCCACTTTTTTCTTCCATTAATTGTAACCAAGTGTATTTAATTTATTATTTTCATGTAAATAAAGTTTTATGAAATATTTTAATTTTAAATTCATTTAAATCACTGGGATTTATAACTCTATCAAAATCACTAATTTGTTTTCCATATGAAATCATTAAAAATTCGTTTTTACAAACGTTACATGTGTTAATGTTTTTATTAATTTCCTTACACATAGAATTATAATTTCATAAATGTATTGTTGTGTTTTTGTTGTTAATTCTAATTTTATTAATTATATGAAATTTATTTTGTATGTATAAAATTTTTATTATTAGTATTAATATTAATTACCACACAAATAGTGTAATTTGTGATTTAAATTTATTTTTTAAAATATGAATGAATTTATATCTAATAAATTAAAATTAAATTAATTAAATAATTGATCAAATATAATTTATAAAAAATAAATAAATACAGTAACACTCATTATTTTTTAATCTACTAAAAATGAAATTAAAAAACCAAAATGGTCAAAATGGAATTTTTCTACTAAAACAGGTTTTAAACCAATTATCTATTTTAAATTATAAGTTAATTTTATAATATTTATTTTTTTAAAAAAATATGTTATATTTTGTTCTTGAAAACCCAATTTTTGTCATATGTTTTTTGTTATATTTTAAATAAAATATATAATGGCATAGTTAATAACTAGTTACCAAGAATATTACTAAGATTAAATTTAGAAAACATAATGGTAAAACCCTTAGAACGTGTTTTAAACGTGTTTAGAAATCCATTTTTTAGTACTTATCCACCATAACAGACACCAAAATAATTAATTCTTACCCATATGGACCATTGATATTGCAATTGTTTCAGAGTTATTAAAATATATAGTGGGTTTCAAAAATATCAATGTTCCTCTCATATAAAAGGGGATCACATACACAACTTAACACACAAACCAAAATATATAGTTCTTGCTTTTAAAACTAAATTTTTAGTCTCCCTAGAATAATATATCATAAAAATAATACCATTTTAACTCAGAGTTATCCTAATCCCTTTAATTTCAAGGGAAACTCTATGTGAAAAACCATTTCTACAACGTAAGTGTTATCTCATCAAAAACTATTATTCTTAATCGAACTATTAAAAATATCTCATAAACACAATAATATGATTAATTTATTATCATTAGTATACTTATATGTTTTAATATTATATATAAAACCCTTATTTATTCATTTTCATCCACTTACAAATATAAATGAACATTGTTAGTGGGTTGTGTAGACCATCACCTTTATAAAGAGACATCATTTACATTTAATTAACTCTATTTATGGATTATGTGAATACTTTTAAAGATAAATTATAATAATAAATATGATATAATTATTATTCTTAAATTTCATTTAACAAAAACATCACATACACTCACTTGTTGTGAAATATGAATTCTAATTGTGAACATGTGCAAATTACCACCTCAATGAGAAAACATGTTTTGTTATACATTTATGATTTGAAAAATTATCCAATAATCATCACATATGGTTAAAATTTATAATATAATTAAATCAATAGCATTATTCTTCATTTAAAATGCTATTACGGAAATAGAAACCCCTCTTTAGCCATACATTCCAATTGAGTTGAATCATGTTCATGTTTGGGCCAGTTTAATGACATAACGGAACAATGCTTTAAAATATTATTATGTATGAATGTGATAACATGAAAACTAATATTTTATTATAATATATTAATAAATAATTATTATTATACTATTATATAAATATTATATTATGTATTTAGCATGTTATTAATATATCTTATTCGATCAACAAAATTAAATAAATAAGTCCATATTAATTCCATTTTTTCCGAACATATCCAAAATAAATATAAAACGAAATTAGAATATTTGAAAACAATATATTATATATATTATTGAGTATTAAATGATATATCAATAATAAAATTGAATAAAATATTGGGAGATGATATTAATAGTATAATTCATGTGAAATATAGGTAATGTTGTTAATAGGTGGTGGTCAAAATACAATATTATTAGTTATTGTAATCATGATAAGGAATTATATTACATATTATAAATTGTTAATATTAATATTTAATGTTATGAAATAGGATATTAAGTTATCTATTTTTTTGATATTAGTTCAGATTGTGATCATATATGTTAGGAAACAAGGTAGGGTATTTCTTAACTCATTTCCCCTTATTTAGTTTATAATGGTTATTCATGAACCCAATATACTATATTTTATTATTTTATCCATTAGTATAAAAAAAATTGGTTATTTAAATTTATAATTAATTACAATGAATTCATTTCCCAAGGATATTTATCTCAATGATTTTGATACTTATAAGTGTTTCTTTATCTCCACTTAGAATCCCATGAGACATGTAATGGTTATTCAAAATGTTTCCTTTTTAGTTAGTGTATGTAATTACATATTTCCGTTTTGTATCATTATTCTCTTATAACTAATGATATTTAATTTTATTTTAAACCTTATTCCACTCATAGAGTCTTGATTTCTAAATATTATGAGGATATATGGGTATTTCTTAACGATGGTATTTATCTTGATTCAAAATCACTCTTTGGTGAAAATAATATTTCAAGATTACATTTAATAACCAAGGATGATTCTATGTGTTATTTTCACATTTTTTATTGGTAAATTAGTATCCATATCAATTTCTCTTTATCTTATGATGGTATAGTTTCCTTGAAATGTATTTTTGTAATGAATAATTCACATTTATTTTAATGGATTTTTCTCCATGAACAAGTTATTATTTTTAAAAAAACATCTATTTTACCTATTAAAAATTAAAATATTTTTATCTCTAATTATTCTTTTATTACCATTATTAATTTTAATACAATGGTTTCACCCTATTTTTAATGATGTGGGTTTTCAAAAAGTATATTTCAAAATGTTCAAAATATTTTTCCACCGTTACAAAATAATGAGAATTTATCATCCAATAAAAATTTAAATTAAGAACCATAATTTATTTTTCATGGATAACTTAATTCATATTCTACTTAAAATTAAATGTTTTTATATAAAATCAAATATCTCTTTATGAAGACATTAGGTATCTCTCATATCCCAGTTATAAAATATTCTTCGTAGACTAAATTTTTTCAATGTTGTTTTAGTTATCAATTTTGATACCTGATATGTCATTTTATGTATCATTCAACTGAAAAAAAAATTATTATATGGATTTAAATGAAATATTATTTTCATTCCTTTCCCAAAAATGTGTTCTTATGAGTAATTTACACCTTCTAATCTAATACATTGTTTAAAATGTTTTTTTTTAAATTATATTACACTTATATTCACCCTCCATGTATTATATTTCAAAATATGATCTTTATATTAGAATGTATATGTTAATATGATATAAATTCAATTAGAAAAATTTATGTTTGATATTATATGTTTCTTAATTTCATGTTATGCTATCATTTTTAATTTTTTATGTAACCCATTCATTTTCCATTTGTTAATTATGCGATTATGAACAATTTATTTTCAAGTAGAACATAAATGTTTAGATTATAATACTAGTGGGACATATATCTATAAAAATTTATTTCGGTAACGGATTATATGTCAGAACGTAGACATTCTATGTGAACTAGTTAGTGAGTAGCTATATTATCAAATAGTGATTATGATGATGTTTAGCTCTACTCCTAATTTTTCACGTGAATAGGTTTGGGAGTTTCTTGGTTTATAAAGGTTGAGTGTGATGTTATTAAGCTATACCCACAATTTTTCATGAGGATATGTTAGATAATATGTTTGTTCCTAATGGGTGGGTGTGATGGTGTTACACTCAACTCATAATTTTAAATGTCAACAAGTCGGTGAGTAGTTAGGATCATAAAGGGTGATTGTCAAAGATTTTAGATATACTCAAAATTTTATATATTAATATGTCAGTGATACGATAGCTTCACATTCATATAGAATAATATATTTATGATTCATATACTTGTTAACAATTTGTTATCATTTTATGATTTTTTTATTTATATGAATTATTTAAAAGTATCCATCCCTATTATATAATTCTCTCATGTTTTATATTAATGATATTTGATTCGATGTTAGGATTTTTTCTTTATGGTTCCCTAAAGATATAATTATGATATTATTTTTTCTTTATATTGTTATATTATTATTATCAATGATATTTTGGGATTTTTTAATTTTATCTTTATCATTATCAGATTTTACTTCATGTTTGTGATCTATCCTGTTTGGAAAATTATATTCCCTCAGTGAAAATTTTAGTTTACCAATTTCTTATATTTCCCAACCCTAGTTTATGAAGATGGTTTTAATTTATGATATATATTGAATGGGACTATATGATTACAATTAAGGATAAAAAATAATTTTTTTAAAATAAGATACATATATAACTAATATTTAATTAAAAAAATTAAGGTCCATGGGTTGTGTTACTATCTATGAGTGGTTTTATTTAAATCATAAAATTATTATATTACTCAAATTAGGTTATTCTTATTTTTCTTAATTTGGTATTAAATAACGGTATAGTTTTTTTGTATATTTTTTTATTTTATTATGAAAATTTCATTATAATACCTTAGTGAAAACCATAGAGTATAGTCCAATTAATTGATGATATTATTAGATATTTTTAAGATCATGTATATGGGGATTTCATAGTAATAATTATATGTCTTGAAATAGTATATATGATACATTTTTGACATAGATTCACCTTGGGGTGATCATTAAAAAAAGGGTATTTTGAGCATTGACTCGATAGACACCATGAATGCATAATGAGTGAGCCTAGGACTACACTCCTAACTAGTTATTACTAGGGAGATGATTTGGTTGATTTAGTACACATTATGACCCATTATGAAGGATTTATAATTAATAGATAACCCAACATAAATTATCCTATATGGATCCTTGTGAGTTATTAGATAGGCCATGTATGACATTTTTGACTTGAAATAATCAAATGATAAAATGAAGGTGTCATTTTAGAATGCATCTTAGTATTGATCATTCATATTCATATACTCTGACTATTTATGATGTTATCATAAATGTTTTGGTCTAATTATTTTTTTAGAAATATGATGATGGAAAATTTAATTTTTGTTATTAAAAAACATTTAAGGAAGAAGTGATGGACCATTAGTTCATCCACAAAAGGAAATTATAGTTCCATTAATGGATAGTTTAAGCCTACCATATTTAACATCCCTGAATAATTTTCAAGAGATATTGATTACTTGAGTGTCCTATTCATACGTTTGATGATCTATATACTGAAATTCTAGTATGTACCAATACTATATGTACTTATCAAGGCTGATCTTCCCATGATTGAATCCCCCCAACTAAATTCATTTCATTCTAGTCGATATAAGTGTACTACTCTTCATTGAGAATTACATTTAATGAACTCCCAATCATTATAATTTTATCTTATTTATTAGAATTATGTTACTGAACATATTGAACCACATCTCCTTCTGACCTCATAAATAATTAAAATGGTTGATTAAGCATGACAACTTGCTTGCAGTGCTGATAAGTTGCCTTAGGGGGAGGGGAGTATTGTTGTCTATATTTTGTATTTAAACATCTTTACTAAACATTTATCCATTGTATGTGGAACATATGTGAAATATATTCTATCTTTATGTATTCCCTTTCGGGTCATAATTATCCTCGGTCTTGGAATCCTACAAAATTAATCCCCACAGTCTATATAAAATACATGATGGCGAGAATATTAAATGATGGACACATTATTTGGGACCATATTCCCATCTATAGAGGGTATTGATGTCTCATCCTTGAACTGCTGAAATAAATCATCATTAGAGAGTCATTCAAAGCGATTTCTGAGCTAAATGATCTCCACATACCTTATAACACTTGTCTTGAAACCTTTAGGATTACACTACATGGGCTATATAGAAAATAAGTCCTAGGATTTCTCACTAATACAACTCCCTGATAATTCCACCTCTATATATGATGTATCTAATGGAGTCTTGATACCTCCATCATCAACTGTTTGAGACTATTTTAGAGTTATTCCAACATCCACCATGGGTACCCTCAACTCCATCAACATTTTTAACCTATGAAATCCATTGCTCAAATAAAATATTAAAAGGAGGCTATGGAACCTCAATGTCCTTTCTCAACCTATATAAGATGTCAACAACCTTTGTTTTTCCTTCCAACGAATCATTATGTACTACCTTTTTTGCAATCTCCCCTCCCACTGTCCCCAGAATAGAGGTTCCATCAAACATAGTAGAAACAATAACCTTGTCATTTATTCTATACACATAGAATTATACTTATTATTATATATATAACAACACCTATATGCCTCCAAAGAGTGACCCATTCACATAAAAAATCAATCCATTACTCATAAAAAAATTTATGTCTACATTGAAACTATTTTCTTACTATAATCCAAATTAATTTAGGGGGATTTTTATTAAATCTACTTAAAAAACTAGGGTTCAACATGATGAAATTTAGATTTGGTTCTGATATCTGAACAAAAATCCTTACTGAAGTGTTTCTTATATAACCTAATAATCAAACGGTTTTGAAACGGTAATGGTTGGTTAGGGTTACTAACCAAAATAATGACTAAAGGAAAATAACTCATCATATTGAAGTCATATTTCAATTTAAAGAGGAATAATTGACCCCCATTGCATTAGTAGTACAACTAGACCATGATTTGATCTGATCCTCCTACAATGTGATGTGGATCATCATGCTCTTGTTGTCAAAAAAAAACAACTGATTCCCTATCGTGTAAGTATGAGGAACCATGAAAACCTATTGAATGAGTCCACTGAAGCCCTTCTCTGTGAGAATTGAGTGATCAAAGTCTAGATGAGGAGGGAAAAAGATTATTTGTACTTCATGATAGAAGTTATAAAATTAGGTAAGCTATCGTATTGATTGGAAACACTGAGGCATAATGATTATTAAGGGAATAAGGGAAGAATATTGGGGTTATAAAAGGGGGAAAAGGAGGCCTACACTACCTAAATAGACACCGGTGGTCCCTCACCCCTCATAGGTAGATGAAATAACACATTGGTCATCACCTTCATGGAATGAGAGTGGAAAATGAATCACCACCAACCTACACGGAGAACCCATCACCCCGCCCTAATAATTCATAACCCCCAATAAAACATGATAATGAGAATGAATTTGAAAAATATACGTTCCTTAAAAACATTATGTCATATAAACAAAATAAGACAACTTACATAAATTGATTATTGGTAGTTTATGTACATTATGGTTTAATAGTTAGTATTATTTACTATCATATATTGATGAGGTTGATATCATAGTAGAAATTAAATTTTGATGTGGTTATTTTAATTATTGATGTGAAATAGTTCTATTATATTCTCTTGTGTTTTAAATGAAATTTAGGTTATGAGAATGATATTTGTAGTATTATTATATAGTTTTTCATTAGAAATTGGGGTGGTGGACATGTGGTATGAACACCCTGTAATCCCCATCTGCTCTAGGATTCAAACCATCTATAGTCAGAATTTGTTGAGTGAAGCCTGTATAGTCCACTAATGGTATGTTGAGGAGAATGTCTTGGTGGAATGATATAACTAGGAACAAGGTCTATCTGATGTTTATGAATTTATTACATGGGTATGAAGGTCATCAGTGTTAGTGGTGGTATTCATACCTTATTGGTGCGGTGTATGTACCCTCAGTTCTCAGTGGTAGTGGGATGCAGTGGTGGTGATTTCATTGGTGATGACTGGAGGACAAGCACATTGAGGTGTAGCGGTCCTAGAAGAAAAAAATATGACATTGTGAAAAAGTTGAATACTGTTGGAAATAGTGGGAGGAAGAGTGTGATGGTTGTGCACTAGGTGACGTCATCCTCAGTGGTGGGTCACAACGTGTAGTGGTTCTAGATGTTGAGAATTAATAAATGATCATCTAGGTTCAGATCCATATGGGGATGAGTGTATCTCATCCAAGCCTCATAGGGCTACTATATTGGAAGATCAATAGGATCAGGAATCATGCTCGATACTAGTAACCATATACTTCTATATAGGGAAATGCCCGCTATTCTTCCCTGCTGTGTTTGGAGAGTCTATATATAAATATTTTTTGGGTAGGTCTATTATTCGTAGATCAAATTCTGTTTGGTCATCAAGTTCATTTTGAAAGGGTACATATTCCTCTTAGGCCTACATACCATGTGTGGTTCCCCATTTACTATTGAATGGGGATTATCAATAATAATAATAAATAAAGGCCATAATTCAGAATAGAGTAGTTTTTCATTTGGTGTTTTAAATCATGTATTAAATTATCTTAATTAAAATGAGTTTTTATTTTATGAAAAGGTTATATTTTAAGAGAAAACTACCTAAAACTTGGTATTCCACCACCATTAGCCTCTAAAATATAATCTAGTTAATAATAAAGTATATAGTTTTATAAATAATAATGAAAATTTCATTATTAATAGTTATCTGATATTTATCATCTGTTAAAATAACCACATCTACCGTCATGTTCTCAAGGTCACTCAGACCCTCAATATAACTTTTGGATTTGTTGGAGTCTAACCCATATCACAATACAATGATTAATATTTTTTATTTTATTTAAATCTATCCTAGCTAATGTGAACCATAGTCCAATGACGAATCATGGGCATAGAATTTCGTGTCAAGCACCCCATGGGTATTTGGAGTGATAGTTAATGTCCTAGACCTCAATAATAACATGTGTATTTGGGTCCTCATCCCTTTTTATACACTCACCATATCATATAAGTATTTAGATCCTCGGTCCATTTCATGCACCTCGTTGTCACATGTATTTATTTGGTGCATTAATCACAATTCTATACACATTTATCACATTTTGTTTTTTGAATCATCCTTCCATGTCCTAGACATGAATATCCCATATATCATACTTATAACACATATATCACATCATTAATGGTTAATAAATATTATCCCATTTTATAATTATTTTGAATCATGGAATACTATTAAAACTCACAGCACACAACATTCATTGGTCAAATCACATGGAATAATAAGAAAAAAATACCATTAATCCATTTATCAACAATCAAACATCTAACCCATTAACTAATTCACTAATAAATTAATCCAATTTCACAATCCCCGCATATAATTAATTAAAGAACCAGTTAAATAATCCAATTCCATAATCCCATCAACCGACTAATTAATTAATCCCCATCAAGTGACCAATAACACAATCCATTAATCTACCATTTTCCTAACACAATTAATCAATTAATTCCATATTCCATTAATTAGATAATTGATAAAATTAAAAAAATAAATTTAATAATTTATATTTCTAAATGTTTATGTAAATTAAAATTACTAACACATAATGGAAACTATGACTTTGTAATTTGAATAATAGAGCATCTACCTCAAGATTTTTGACGACTCTCACCAATTGAAATGCTCAATTTGTTGTGGAACAACTGTGATCACGATGAAGATCAATATGTATTTCCAGTCCCTATATCAATGATCAAATGAATAAAGATCAAGAATCGTAGAAATAAACCCTTCCAAACATGGATTAAAACAATCATCTATTTTCTAGAAATAGAATATATATTCAAAGAGATCTAATTAAAAATAATCCACATTCTGAGAGATTTTATGATCCATCAATGGATCTTTGATTTGGATTTAATGGAGGTTTTCAATAATTATAGTTCATCATGTAATCTCCATTATTTATAAAAAACAATTTTAGATTGAGCTATAGGGTTTTAGTGATATAAGATGGGGGTTCAAGAATTATGAAGTGAATTATCATTGGTCTAAAATTCAATACCCATTTTTTCCCTTAAGAGGAGCATCGTTTCCCCAAACCACGATCTCTATCAATGTAACTCAAATAGTAGTGTTTCAATATTAATACTAATAGTGAATATGTATTGACTAACTATGTACTAGCTTTGTGAGTACCCTCTATTTGGGTTAACATTTCTGATAGACTGGGTGCACAGTTTGGGAAAATGGTGCACCAATCATGCAAAGCCATACATTCTTCTGAAATACTCTAATTAAACCCAAATCCTCCCTCAATAAATCAAAAAAATGTATACTCAAAAAAATGGAAAATAATACATGATAACGAGATTTATATATATTTTAAAATGGTTGGGATCTTACAATATCCCTAGATTATAATAGCTCATCCTCAACCATTACTCCCAAGAATCTATATGATTCCAAGTCAAAAAGAACGGTTCACTAATCCCATATATCTGCTTCTATCTTAAATGTTTCCTTGGAAAATATTTCATGTATCCCCGATATTTGAATTATCAACATGGTATTTCAACAAAACAATTTATCCCTATGATCCAATACATGTATCAAATTCTCTAAAAAGGATGCATCAGTTTCAAGCTCGATATCATCCACATTGAGTACATGCGAAGGGACTGGGTGATTCCCATAATGTTGTGGCATAGGAAAATCATCATTTATGACATTGTACTTATGTATAGATCCAATAAGTATTCCTCTGATCTGATTCTATCAACAGAATCAAATTTTCCAAGAAACCTGGGCACCCCCTTTCCCTGTCCCTATATCTTATGATGACCCAATCTAGGTGACACCAAAAAGAAAACGTGATCCTCCTTTGTAAACTATTAGGGAAATTGACATCGATCAGAATATGAACTATATATACATTGACCTAAATTCATACACTTTTGAATTAGGTAAATGTACATTGATGTTTCATGCACGAGACTCGATCCCAACAAATCTGACTCACCAGACTTGATCCAACATTGTGGTGATGTTCATAGAGTACCATAATGTTCTTTATATGGTTCCACATTTATAGATTCATGATAACATTTTTTATATGTGAAATCAACATGTTGTAATTCATTAAACCAATACCCACTAAATTCATGGAGACACAATCGAATTAAATTCTCTAGAACCTGTATAGTATGTTCTGATTGTTAATATATCTATGGGTGTTAAGTCATACTTAATAAATCATACATACCAAGAACCTTCTAAAATTTATTCTATAATTATGATGTAAATCATGAGTCATGGTTTGTGTAAAATACTTCATGAAACCCATTACATAAATACTATACTATATGTACAACTTACCAAATTGATCTATTGAGAAATTCTCATGTATAGGCAATAAATGAGCGAAATTTTTCAAATGTTCCACCATCCCCAAGATTGTGTAATTATTCCAAATAATCCATAGTACACCCACAAAAAATTCGATATTATCCTCAACCAATTACATTATGGAATGAGAAATGATTGTACTAAACCACCAATTCATTGATTCCTAGTCATTTCTTTTTTATAAGTGTTTCATTAAGCCATGAACCCAACAATATCATTTTTCATTCATTGACATCACAACCATAATCATATGTCATGATACATTTTTATTCAAACTAGGAATCACCCACCAATTTGGGGAATAAAACTCAAAAATCAACTCCTAACATATACTCATAGGAATCAAAACCAAATTCCTGACATATATGATCTCATCCTCATATATGGTCTAATCCGGTGGTGATTCCCCACCATCAAGGATTTCCCTCAAGGAAAAAATTTGAGATCCTCATACTTCCAATATATAATCATGATTGAAATTGTAGTTCACACTAAAACTGATTTGAAAATCATCTTATCCATAATCTATTGATCCACAACATGCATATAATCCTGTAAATTCATCATCATCCACTCAAAAGTAGACTCATGAATTATATGAGTATGTGTTTTCCCACGTAAATATTTAATAACACTATTTCCATTCCATAGTGTATATGATTCCTAAAAATCAAATGAATTCATATACTAAACACATCCCCACCACTAGAGATTCAAATATCATTGCGAAAAGAAATACATTTGATCTTGAGATCCCTATACATAGTAAACTTTTCTCCTAAAATATAATGCCACCACCACATCATGGCAAGAAACAACATCTGAAAACTTGAGGTTTTTTAAAGGGTAGTTTTGTTCTTGTGTCCAAAACTACCTAGACCCATATGCCACAACATGATCTCCTGACATTAACACTACAATAGTATATTTCCCAAAATATTTCGAAAACATTGTATACTCCTCACCTAGAATGATTAGTATCAAGATTGGTGTTGTAGTCAAACACTTCTTCATATCATTGAATGAATTCTCACATGTTATGGACCATTCAAACATTACACTTTCTTGTTCAACCATAAAAGTGGTTCTTCAAAATGAAAAATTTCTTGGATGAACCTCCAATAATATTCTTTCTACCCCATGAAATATAAGGATATCGAAAAAATTCAGGGGTTTCTCCCAAGAATCCACTACGTGACCTCTCTCTTGGTCTATTGACAACCCTCCCCTGACATAATGTGATCCAATAAGTGAACCTAAAAATTCCAAAACTGACATTTAGTTAGCTTAGCATATTGATTATTTTCACTACGTGTACACAAGATGATGTCAATATGTTGTTCTTGATCATCATGAGTCATGGAGTAAACCAATATGTAAACCGAAAACACTACCAGAAACTATTCTAGGAGTGTGAAAAAATTTCTACATCAGTTCCATAAACAATACTATTTTTTATTCCAACCCAAAAATTATTACAATAAACACATAAATCTCATACCTAATTCTAAAAATAGTCCTAGTTATATTATAAATTTTAACTCTCTACTATTGATACCCTGATCTCATGTTGATCTAAGAGAAAACACAACCTCCTCTCAACTATTAAAAAAGAGTATCTATTTGAAAAAAGAGGTCACTGGTTTATCACATCCACCCAATTCAACTTCTAGTAATCAACACATTTGAATAGATTCATAAAATCCTCCATAGAAAGCAAAACTAGGGAACCCCATGGTGATGTACTCGAAAAGATAAACCCATTAACTAAAAACGCTTCAAGTAGAGTCGTTATTTCATGAATATTTGTTGTTGTCATTCTCTATTTTGGAATAGATACATGCTCTACCAATGGAATGTTCTCAATTTAAATTTCCACATCACTTTTAGGTGGTGGACCTAAAATTATGTCAGGAAACAAATCCATACATCTATATACTACTGGTTGAATAACAATATTCATTACACCCACATCATACGCCAATAAAGTATAAACCTTGGAAGTATGATCACATAGTTTCGGATGAACTGGACCTGCACAGCCTTACTTGATATCCTACTCCCAAAAGTGATTATATTATTTCCCATAAAAAGATGTTAATGTATATCATCTATGGTAAACACCTATATTGTATCGATATTCTATAAACTAGTCAATACCTATATTTAGGTAAAATCCTTACTTTTTAAAGAGTTAAAGATACTAATTGATATACCAATCCCTAACCATAAAGGAACACCCTATACATCAGTAGATGTCTCAAAATCATATTCCCAAATGTGTATCTATCATCATCACCATACTCACAAACTCCACCTCTAGGTTCGTGCCATTTTAAATTTTTTGAAGATGTAAATGAATGAGAGGAAATAGTAATAGATAAGGGACGAGAAAGAGTATAATCAACAAAAACATTACCTCTAAATATCGATGGGCCAACCTCACTATCCACAAGTTTATACTGCACTGTATGCTACTTTTCATCTCTTATTACAAATGATACAGTCTGAGTCACTAAATCATGAACACACTATTGATATGGAAGCTCTTTCTGAGAAGCACCATTTACACTACATCTACCACTTTAGCCAGTTGAACTCCAGTAGTTGGACTAATATGGTGTAGAAGAACACATTCCCACAATTTGATTTATATAGCTACCAAACTTTATTGGTTTACTATAGAACCACTATTGATTTCCCATCCGTCAAAAGCATGGAACTCTACCATTGGTTGGGAACAGTGTCAATGAGAGTGGCCTGGCCAAACACACTATTGGTATAGAACTCATATAATATCCTGAGTAAATGATCCCTCCCCTAAGCCTCTCTCCCTTCACTACTATGATCAACATTCTCATAATGGTGTTTCCAACTCTCATAAGACACACCTCTTTATCATATAGAAAAAAATAAAATATCCTCCATTGGTAGCCTCCTTCAGGTTACCATCATCCATGAGAGCATGATCCACCACCTCATTAATCGTAATAAACCAAAATATGATACCCTTGAAATCATCTCAAATTTATGACTTCCCTATAAACGACATGTCATAGAACTACCATCCCCTTCCAACCCTGGAGAAAAGTGATATAGGTATATAAAATAACCAACATAGTCAATCAACGACACAATCCCCAGAGTCCACCACATGATCTTAACATCCATCTCACTTCTTAAATTCTCTACTTGAATGTGCTCAAATAATTTCACATTGATGTACATTCATTCTATGCAATCATCATGTCCAATCAAACTTTGAATTCAACATGACCCTCTTATAACTGAGAGTGTCCAAATAATAATTTATAGTATATATGGACTCAATAAAAAAAAATTCTAACATGGGTCCACCCTATCCAATAATTTTCGTAGAGGGATGTACCATAAAATCCCACTTCAAGTCTGACATACACTCCATAACCCATACTCTGTATCTCTCCATAAACTGCATGAAACCAAAATATTTCTCTTAGAAATTCACTTTCACTCATTTCGGTGAATCATGTTCCTCTTCGAGAAGATCATTTCCATCTATGTCCACATGTAATTCTACCATAAAAAGGCTAAGTGCATGAAAATTTGCATGAATGAGAAACAAACATCTGAGGAAACCCAAAAGAACATTTACATAGCTTGAATTGATGGTTTCCCTAAAATATACAAATTTTCATTTACCCCTTTTTCCCTTCCACACCGTCAAAATCGAGGTAGTCACTACCCTTAACCATCTTACATTATGTTCATGGTTAACAAAGGTTAAACTTATCCCATTAATTATGATCCCCATTATTCATCCATTTATTCGTAATTTTAATCATATTACAACTTTTAATAAATATTTGTAACATTTTTCCATTCAAAATAAAAATCACATAAATACATTCTAAAAAAACTTATAGGAAAACATGTTTTCTATATACGTGCTCAAAAATGATGCATGTCACAATAATTCATGACTCCTAGAATGATGAATTAACATTGAACTCTCATTAAATACTTTTCTATGAGTCAAATATAAAAAAAATATAAAAAAATGTCACATCACAGAACTATTCCATCACTCAAGGTGAGATAACATCCAACCATAATAAAAAACATCATAAAAAATAATCCCACTGAAATTTTTTTTTACCTTCATAAATCACTTAGCTACTCCAATACATGTGATATTAACCAAGGACCAACTCATGATATTATTTTATCTACCTTAATAAAATACTATGATAAAATAAAAAAAATCATTTTATACCACCTTGTAACATCCAGGCATGTGTTCCTCACATTGGTTCCCCGAATCGGTCGGTTACACGACTTCAGGAGTGCCTCTAAGTATGAAAGAGTTTGCTGACTAGAAATGAGGTTTAAATTACATTAATTGGAAGACTATACCCACTTTTTATAAACAGGAAAACATCAAAATATTATTAAATAATAACATATTTATATAAAAAATTACCAAAAATACCAATATCACCTAATGATTAAAATCTGAAATGGAATATACTAACCCAAAAATGGAAGTATATCATGCCATGTTTGTGTCAATTATCAACATGAAAAACCCTAAAATAAATAAATACACTGAAAACACTCTAATGGGCCATAGATCATGTCTGGTTCCCTCATCCATGCCTCATCCCAACTCAGCCATCTATCATTGGAAATTTTCCCTTATTATTTCCAGCAAACATGATGTCTATTATGGTACCGGTCAATATTCAAGAGAAATATTTGTATAGAACTATTAGGCCACCAATAATGGATTCTAATACAATATCTAGTCAATAATAGTGTTTTCAATGGTGTTAATAATAAAAAACATAATAAGTATACATTTATCACATTTATTATTCTTTAAATTAACCATATATGCACTCGGGTTCATAGGGAAACCCATAACCTCAATACCTACTTCGGCATATGCAAGGGTCTAAACCATATGACAATAACATTCTAATAATTTATCAAATCATTTAAAATATAATCAAGAGAAATAGTAATCACAGTCGAATTCCAATTCATGGCCCAAGAATATGGTATCTAACACCCCATTTGCATATGGATCCTCATCCCCTATCCCACACCTCAATTGTAAAATGGGTATTTGGAACCTTAGTCCTAGTTTCATAATCACTATATCATATGGTTATTTATATCCATAGTCCCAATCCCGCACCTCATTACCATATATTGGTGTGTGTAGCATCATTACTAACCCCACAATAATTTATCACTTTGGGATTTTGAATCATCTGTCCATGTCTCACACATGAATATCACATATATCCCACATATATCACATCTATCAAATAGTTTGTTTTTAATCAACTATATAAATTTTTATCTTCATTTATCATCATGTAATTAAATTACAACTTTCAGAACACCCATGGTTCATCAATTTAATCTCATGGAATAATATGAACAAAATAGCATTAATCTATTTATCCACATTTAACTATATGAACAATTAATTTATTCCCTTACTAATTAATATAATTTCATAATCCCTAAATCCCATTAACTAATTAAACAATTTATTAATCCAATTTCTCAATCCCAACAAACCTTTAATTAATTCACCAATTAGTTAATCCATATCAATTTACTAATTACACAATCCGTAATTAAATAAATTACATAACATCATTATTTAATAATAACAACAACCCTTAATTAATTAATAATAAAAATTAATTAAATGAAATTAAGAAGATCAATTTCTAAATGTTCAATAGAAATTATAAAATTATATAAACATTACCGAAATTAATTCAATGGTATTTGAATAATAAGTATCATACATCATGTTTTTTTAATATACTCACCAATGGAAATCCTCAATTTGAATGAGAAGAACCATAGTCATGTTGAATAATGAGATATTGATCAGAACCATTGATCAAATATTAAAAAATTATGATCCAACAATCCTTTCTAACAATAGATAAAAAAAATTAATCCTTTCTCCAAAAAGAGGAGTGCGGTTGAGAGAGATAGAGAGATATCAAATCTGGAAGAATCCACATAACAAGAGAGGTGAAGATCTATCAATAGACCATTCACTCACAAAGAACGGAGGATAGAAATACTATTAATTTGACTAGGAACATACATAAATGAGAGAAAACATTTAACGGTAGAGCTAGTAGTTGTAGAGATATAAGACCAGGGTTGCGAAATTTTTATGTGATCTTTTGAGGGTTTAAAATCACACACACATAACATCCTATACAAGGTTCATGGTTTCTCATAACGGTACACCCTAACCATGATCCTCACCAAGGGATATCACCAGGTTTATCATATTAGGTAATGGGGTATTAAAAATAAACCACCATCCATGTGAATTCCCTTTATTTGGGTCCATATGGTTTGTTTGGTAGGGTCCATGGTTTGGTAAAACAGTGCGCTAACCACGAACAAACCCTATTTCTTACGTAATTATCAACATTCACCCAAAACATACCATATTAAATCCAAAAAAATGTATACTAAGGACAAGGAAAAACAGTTCCTATTAACAATATCGAGACATCTCATGAAATATATGGGATTATACAATGAAAACTACTACCAAAACCTCACCAATAACATGCAAAAAATAATTATTCAAGCATTATTCAATGAAAAATTACATAACCATGTAACTTCCTCAATTCACAGTTGATAATATTTATTCTTATCAATATATTGACCCATTGTTTATTGATAACACAATAATTTCAAATTTAATAAATATAAATCCTTAAAATCAATTACTTTTAAAACTATTATAATAATTATTACAATAATCTAGTAACAATAATATCACATATATCTATATAGAAACAAGATTCATAGGAAAAATAAATAAATAACAATTATTCTCATGAAATGGAAACTAATCATGTAAATTTATGAAAAGAAATACTCCCTTTCAATTTCACTTAATTAATTTCTTTATCTTACTTTGGTAATTCATTACCATACACCCAATGTAATAAAAATAATTCTACTCCCACAATATTCGATAAATAAATGAGGGGTCTCTAATCCCTACCATGATATACATATTCAAGAGATTAATTATAATGATTATTATAACTAAGGATCAAACTCATCAAAAATATAATGTTGCAATATGTAGACATAAAAATGACATAACTGTATTAATCCATCCTCATATATAGTCTTAAACTATAGAAAGAAGACTACAATAATAATATAAATAAATGATTAAAGAATAACTGAAGAAATAAAAGAAGTGGGAAAACTCAAATTGAGGATGGAATTAATACTCAATTCAGGTTGCTGTGATCTGTAGTGGAATGATTGATGATAACCAACAAACTATTTGAAATAATTTTGTTTTAAAATAAAAACATAAAATTGCATCCAATTTCATCCCAACCAACTAATTAGATAGAATACCTGACAGTCCATCATCATATTGTATTGAACTTCAAAACCCCCTTTATAGACTCATCCAAAGTGTGATCTTATACACCATCATTTGAAAAGGAATATCTCCAATATCAAGGTTTTCTTTATATTCATTTTAAAAATACTATCGAAAACATCCATGATGTGTTGCTTCCCAATAAAGATATGTTGACCTGAATCATGGTTCCCTTTGAAGATATAGTAATGTGGAAAAAATTTCCTCATTGATTCCGTCAATCCATGGACCATTCCATATGGTGGAGGATCCATCCTAACCATTTGAAATATGGATTTATAAACAAAAAATGCAATAACATAACACCATCATGTCCATAACTATTACTATTTCTTCATTTCCTATTTCAAATAAGGAAATCCTATAAACATTACTCCAACTAAAATGACCATGCCAATCAGTTCAATATCCCTGTAAGATGAAATAAAAGAAAATTTGGTTGGATTTTTAAAATTATTCAATCCATACCAATTTTTTAACACTAATTTGTCTAAATCATGAACTGTATCCAGGAACATTTTTCATAAGGTCATTAAAACATCCCTGAGACTAGTACCCATGAGTCGAGAAGTTTTTTATAACATTGGTAGATAGATAAAAATGTAGGTTATCGAGTATTTTAGTTTCCTTTGGAAACTAAATACATAAATAAGCTTAATAGAACATAGAAAACTAAAAAAATATTTTGAATACATAACCAATTATAATTTTCCTTGCAATCTATTTTTCATATGTTGTACTCCTCCAAGATTCATATGGAAAATCTAGAAAAAATATAATGTTTATGATTTTAATATCAATATGGAGGTATAATATATTAATATTTATTTGGGAGGTATTTAATGTACTTATTTATTCAATATTAAATTAAATATAGTGAAAAAATAAATCTAGGCATCAGTTCTTAGCAAAGCTCTATTTCCCTCATTTTTCCTCTTTCATAATTATACCTTCTTTATGAATAATTATAATCTTTTATCCTCCATTTACATATCCTTGTTACCTATTTTCCTAGTAAATATTTATGGTGTAATTCCATTGGCCTTTCACCTCTACACTTTCTTCATTACCATGTGCATTGGATCTCTATTTGGTGTCTATACGAAGGTGGTTCTGGTGTTTTGGGAAAATGATGGAGGAGGAATTCGGTGTTATTTATCTCCACTACCCTTTTTGTTAGACACATCAGTATTGAGAACATCTTGTTCAATCTTGATTAGGGTTTTGGGACACCATGGTATGTTCTTGGAGGGGGATGGTTGCAGTCTTAGTGCGTTTCTCATAAGAAATGGTTTTTCTCATTTGTTGGATATATTTCTGTTCACTTATGTACTCTATGCATCTTTATGGAGAAATATTGAATAATTAATCTGCTTTATTTTTATTTTTAGACTTTTTATATTCTAATGTAATTTTATGTGGTCTGTTAATTGGTTTTACTATGGTATATTGTTTGTTTTTTGGTCTCATTTGGTGAAAATACTTATTCTACATTAGTGATGGCTAGGATGATGATAATATGAGGTTTATGATGAATGCATATTCTATGGTGATAGATCTAATTTGTTTTTGTTTTTCACAAGATATTTATCTCAAATGGTGTTTATTGCAATGGGCATCTCTAGTTATAGATTTTGGTTTGATTCGAATGTGATATGATGAAGTCAAGGTATATGGTTTTTTCATGATCATGGTTTGAAGCTTCTATTAGATGTTTGTTGGGGGTTTCACTAGCAGTGGTAAGGAAGAAGGTTATTTTTTAGTCATGTGTGTGGCTCGAGGTTTCTCACTGCATATGATTCAATGATTCAAGTATGTTTGTGAGTGATTGGATTGAGTCATATATCTTTTAAATAACATATATTTTTATATTTTCTCTTTTTATATTCAAATTTGGGATGTGTGGTTGTTATCGAATGAATTATTTTAATGATATATTTCCACTTAACCATAATGTGGATTTTAACAAATTTAAAAAAATTGATTTGGAGGAGATAATAAATAAATCAATGGCTGACATAACAATGAATAAAATCCAAGATAAATGTATCTACATATAGTGATGGGAAGGCATAATATTTGAAATATTATATATTCCAAGTCCCACTCTGACCCGACACTAATTATTTAATTTAATTATTTTATTCATCCTTGGTATTATATTATTATTTTGAGATGGTTGAATCATGGTTTGTGTTTTTTATTTTTTATATGGAAATGGGCATTTTGGAATTGGCAGCACCCGATGTGTGAGCATAGCACAATTCAAGAATTGCGTAGATTCACCTAAGTAACCATAAAATCACAATAAGTTCTTAAAATTAATAATTTTTAAAGGGGAAAAAGAAAGAAGAAGTAAAAATATGAATAATGATTAATAATTATATTAATATTAATATTATAATTATTTTTTTATTATTTATATGAAAATTATAAATATTAACATTATAAATATATTATTATTATTATGTTTATCTTTTTTTTTATTTTATTTGTCATTTTTAGAGACCCACATTGTGTATCCTCCTCCCGTCTAGGTTTTGTTACATGCTCCTCCCCTTCCCCCTCTATCAGCATGATGGACCCAGCTCCCCCTCACCTCCCAACAGTGTGCCACCCCTCTACTGAACAGATCCCCTCCAACTGCCTCCTTCTAGAGAGCCACCACTAGTGCACCTCTCCCTCTCACCCCCTTCTTGATAGACCTGCATTGCACAAGGCCCCCAAATGGGTTACCCTTAGAGCAGCATGACTCCCTTCCACAGCCCGCCATCAATAAGTTAATTAAGGGGACCAGTTTCTTTGGGTTCTTCATTAGAATCACCAAGTTATAGTCTCTCCTTTTTTCTCATCACAATTTTGGAATTTGGTTCTGTATATCTTTCGTTCCATATGGTTCATCAAAATCCTAGGTCTTTGGGTAATCTGAATTACCAGTCTTTTTTTTTGTTCTAGGGTAGTGAGAATGGTCTATTTGGACTGTTGGTCCGTGTTCCAGCAACTACCACCATAGGAGATGTGGTACAAGTGGTTTTGATCATCCAATTTGTCTCGAAGTAAGTTTTATATTTGTTTCATGTTTTCATAACTATTGATTTAGGGTATTTATGTGTTTTATGGTGCGTAGAAACTTTCTTGTAGTGATTTGATTGTTGCTTTGTGATTTCGGTCCATATTGGTTCGTCAGTCACCATTTGATTTAATGATTCTCTATTTTATTTTTTTTAAATTAGTATTATTTTAATCCTATTGTCATTATTATATTAATTTTTATTATTTTAGATTATTTTGGTCATCAATGTGTGAGTTTTGGTGGTTGGAAGAAATCCCCTATAGGTATATACATGGGTAGGCATGTATATATACAAATCCTCCTTGCACGTGTTCCTTCAAGGAGTGGGGAATATGTGATTTAATCAAAGTACAAAAACACCCCCACACACACATATATATGATAATGTATATTCATATAGGCTAAGCGGTCTCATGCTAGCTTCGTCAAAAGTTTTGGGTTTTAAGGTATGGACTTTTATGCCACCGGTTGGGTTAACACTAGTTTTATTTAATTCAGTGGATGTTTTAAGGTTCCATCTAATTGTTTTATAGTTTGTTGGACTATTCTGATTTGGTTCGAGCCATCGGGTCCAAGGAAGACTCTGTTGCATGGGTATTAGTAAGAAGATATATACCGGTAGGTTCCCTATTATGAGAATATTCATCCATTGAAATGAATGTATATTTATGGGGATAAGTTTTCCTATGATTATATATAAAAACTCATACGCATGTGAGGGGAGACTGGTATATCTTTATAAGAATTCGTTTACGGATCATGTTTCACATGATCTTGGGCCATGAGAATATGTTCATAGGGGCTATGTTTCCTTGTACGTTTATGAAGATGCTTATGCTTAGTGGGGGAGCAACAAATTTTAGTTAGAAAACTCCAGGATCCGAAGATGATGGATTGGTTCCATATTGTGTTTTTCCCCTATACCTTGATTGTTATCTATAATTTCCAATATTTATTGATGTTACTTTGAAATCATTTCATTGTTTTTTATATCAAATGAATAAACACTATATATATATATATAAATTGATGGAGATTCAATGACATAACTAATATAGATGAATTTATCATGTCTTCTTAAGAATAAGAGTGTGTTATTTGGTATTATTATAGGGTGAGTTGGGTTTTTTAATGTGTTTTGGGTGCTTATGGATTTTTAATGGATTTTTAATAAAGTATATGGTTATATTATTGTGTTTTCATTGATGTAATGATTTTCAATTGGGTTTTAGGGGTTGTTTGGAATGTGTGAAATATATTTTTAAGGGAATTTATGTTGTGTATGTATAAATGAGTATTTTCATAGTAAAATGAGTCTTCTGGGGCATGTTAGCATTTTTTTCATTTGAAAATAAATTGTGAAATGTTATTATGGTGGAAAAATTGGCTTTGAATATCATTTTGACGTATGAGTAGTTTTATGAAAGGGCATGGACCATAGTTTTTGTTGGTCTTTATGGAATTTTTTATTATGATTATAAAAATGAATTTTTTTTATCAAATATGTGATGGAAGAAGTATATAAAAATGGTATTCTCTACGGTGTGTTTGAAATAAAATGTTGGTGGTTTGTAAAGAAGGGTGATTTCAATGAAATGACTGGCCTTGGTGTGAATATATTTGTATGTGTGCATGAAAACATTAACTGGAGAACAAGGGAAACACTAAGTACCTAGTTGGGTAGACTAGGACTAGTATTATAGATAATATGTATGTTGTTAGTTCCAGTTTTTTCTTGGAGGATTAAAATTACAACACAAAAAAAATACTTGTGATGATTTGAGACCACTTGGTTATGGGTGTGTTCCCTACATGGGGATTGTGAATGAGAACGTAAGCCATTCTAGATCCTATGCCACATTTTCATCATGGTACGAGGTCGCTAGGTTACCATATATGATACTTACCTATATGTATTGGCCATGGTCTACATTGGTGGCATAATGACTGTGATGTGATTTATTATCTGTTGCTCATGCTTGATTCCCCATTGTGAAAAAATGTATGTTAATTATTCATTTCTCCCCATTTTTTTTAAATGTTAACGCATTCTTGTAATGTAATTTGAAATTATAGTTGAAGATAAATGATTTCCATAAAAATGAAATCTTTTTTCATAGTTTTGAACAGAATGAAAAAACTTATTTAAATATGTATAATATTTAAACTAGAATTATTGGGATTATTTTTAAAGAAAAATTTATAGGGCATTGTTATTCCTGGCATTTCCTACAGGGAATCTTGGTGCTCACACCTGCTTTACTTTTTAGTTTCAGGTTCTTATATCTGATTATTCATGGGTGAGTATGGTTCTATGTTTGGTGGTGACCCATGGGGTAACATAGAGGTATGTCTTTTTTTTAGTATTATTTTAATTTTATGCTCCATGTTCTCTTTGAATTTTTTTCTAGGTTATTGTCTTTTTATCTGATTTACAATTTTTTGTGCTGAATCTTTCCAAACTGTTTTTTATACCCAAAAGTAGTTTCCAGTCTGTGGGGATTTGGAATGCCCTTCAGGCCAAGTAGTAGAGTAGCTCAGGTGAATGGTTCTTGGTTGAATCAGGTTGGTTCATGAAAAAAAATGGTATCAGAGGAGGATTAGATGATGTTGTTTAGGTATTTCCGATATATTGGAGCTAGAATTTTCAGAATATAAGTGGTCAATTGTGGGTAGGTGCTTGATCACCACTTATTCGGAAGGACACATGCATTTATAGGGTGTTCCAGGATTGAATTTCCTCGAATTATGGGTTTGGATCTCTATATTTTTCAAGGTCCATAGTACTTTTTGGGTGTTTTTTATTGGTCTTGAAATTTGGTGTACATTTTGTAGGGCATCATGGTTTTTCTGAATGTCTTGGAAAGCCATGTGAAGACCATGACATAGGTTATGTTGAATTCATATGTGCTCACCCAGTTGTTTCATGGTCTTCCCAACCATGTGACCAAACATTGTTTGGTATTTTTTTATTTTAGAATTTTTAATCCTGATTCTTTGGGTGAATTGGTTGCATTGGGTTGTTCTTGATGTGAGTTTTATCTAGTTTGGGGTTTTTTGGCTTACAAAATTGATGAAAAGTATTTTGAAAATTTTATTTTCCAAAATGAAATACATAATGTGTATGAAAATATATTGTGTTGTTATGAAACTAGATGTTCATTTTGGAACTGTTAGGGATCTAAAAATTATATTGTAATGTGTAAATAAGAAGAGGAATTGGAAAATTATTTGTGGATTTTAAAATTCATGTGATGTGTGAACTAATGTCACATAGAAATGGGAGTTTTTAAATGATCTAATAGACCTTTACTATTTTAACATATTCTTAGGTTTGTGGATAGAGGATGTAGATAAGTTATGTTTGGATGCTTGTCGAGATGACACAAGAATGTACATGAATGTGAGGCTTCATAGAATACCAATGGGTGGCCTCTTGGTTTTTTAGGATCGTTTTTTTTATAAAAACAAATTTTGATTAGTGTGTGTGATGGAATGGTTTTTGTTCAAAGGGACATCCAATTAAAGGGTTTTCGAAATGGCTTCTGGTGCCCAAGTGTTTTTAATGTGGAAAATGTTTTCAATTAAAAAAGAAAGTGGTGATTTCATATGGGGAATTTTGGATTTGATGTGTGGTTCTTGTTGATCTTGGGTTGAGATGATGTTTAATTTAAGATTTTATTTATTATTGGATGTGTTGTCCAATTTTATGATACACTTAGATTTGGTTCAGTGTTTCTCATTAACAGTATGCGGCCATAAAACGCCCAATGGACTCTGATGCATATTTTTCGATTGATGGTTTTACCCACACTCCAAAAAGAGTTTTGGTGTAGAGACCTACATGCATTACATTTGTTTCTCCTCTGATGGTCATGGTTCAATATTGGTTTTGGTAAGACTTGAGGATGTTGGGGGTGTCTTCATGTATATAGGAACTCATGATGTCATGATGGTGTTAGTCATTTTCCTTCTATTAAAAGAACCATGTTTTATTAGTGATCAGTGTTATCCTCTTTCTTCTTGAATGGTGAGTCACAACATGTGGACTGAAAGAAGAGTCATTTTAGATCCATGAGTTGTTTGTGAAAGGTTCACAATCTAGTAAAGAGTTTGAATTGGAGGAACCAATTCTTCAAGTGTCTCCCTCTTCATTATCTATTTCTCGATCAATGGAATACATGTGTGTTTCTTCCAATGTTGTTGATGTGGAACTCTAAGAAATTATTTCATAATCATTTGAAGGCATGGTGAGGTTTTGGTTACATATAAAGCATGAATGTTGTGTTTCCAGACGATGAAGACTCGGTTGAATGTTTTCGGTTCCTGGCTACAGTGTAGCAAATGTATCCACACCTCATAGAACCAACAACAGGTCCTAGAGTGAAGAATTTTATATAATCTGGAAATCGCTAGGTGCAGGGTGACACAAATCCAACATATTTCATCTGATTTCAATGAATACGCTGAATTAAGTTTCCTCTCATAAGGTTGTTTTTTAGGACCTATTATTTTAATGGTTCTGGTAGAATCTTTAATGACGTTTTTATGGTTGTTTATTGTGGGATTAAACTCTCTAGTGTAAAGTATTCCCCTTAAGCGATTTTGTGATTTGGGTGTTGCACATTAGAGATGATCATGTCTTAGGGAAGTGGTGAGTATTGAGTCTTGTTTGTTTCATGTTTCATGTATTTAGACCCACTTTTTTCTATTAGAAGTGAATCTGTGCTGATGTGTTTGTGATGGAAGGTCTGACCTACCTGTTTTAACATTCTCATAAAATGGTTGGGAGAAACATCACTAGCTTTGTAGGTGTCAAGAGATTGATTTGGTTTTTTTTGTGGTTTTTATTTTGAATGTGTTAATGTTTTCTAGAATCCTAATATGATTGGGTGACCGCGTTGTCGAACACGTCAAATTAGTTGTTTAATTTTGACTAGAATTTCTGCAGTATAGCAGCAACCCTAGGTCGTCTCTCGATGGATCCTTAGATCATTAATTCTAAAATTTGGTTCTGATTATTAAATTAAAAAGGGAAATGGGGTTTTATAATACTTGGTTTTGATGATTAAAGATGACAATAGAAAATAGAATCTATAAAACAATGTAGAGATTAACAGAATTAATTAAGCGTGATCAACCCGGGGTACTCGTATGATGTTTATCCTTCATCGCTTCATGATATAAGGTTATGATATTTTAATCCCTGGTTTGTAACACCTAGAACTAGAATTTTACTGAGTTTATACTAGGATACCTCCTAGGGTTCAGTCAAAAACACACAATGATTCACCGGACACCGCCGATGATTGAATGAATTGTGTTTGACTTCATAACAAAAACTCACCAAGGCAACACACAAAAAACTTGATGCGCTATCCAGATTTGTATGTTATTTCTTTGTGATACCATTACATAAATTTACATGGCCTTGACAGTGCTTGTGTGAGTTCAATTGACCAATATAAACCACACAAACACCGCAATTGAAAGGGGGAAAGAAAGTGGTGAACGGTGTGTGAAACATCACATGAATGGGTACCCCCAAACATGATCATATGAGTTGAGCATGACATACCAGTACATTACTCAATAAAATAAGAATAGAGTGTGATGAAAAACAACACAAAAATCTGGAATTTAAAAGATCATTCAAATATTACAAACATGAAGCTCGGGATGTACGTCACATTCCTCCTCGAGTGATTACAAGGGGTTTAGAAACCCATGGGAGAGGAGGAAGAGAAAGATGTTGGGGTAGAACTTCCCATAGCCTAAAAACCTCTAGGGATGTTGAGAAGACTCCTTGGGGACTCCAAAATGGCAGAACCTTGCCTCTTGGCCGAACATGCAAATGGAAAGCCCAAGGTGCCATTTTATAGGAAAATTGGAAGGTGGTTTAGGCACACAGATTTCTTCAATCCACTTGTACCACATGTTTTGGCCTCGAGAAAGTTTTATCTCTCTTTGGAGAAAATAGAAACGTTGTAGCCCTACCTCTTTACTATCTCCACCGAAAGTCTGACACCCTTTGGACAACTACAGCTCAAGTTATTGATAAAATACAGAACACCGCATTTGACTTGGTCCAAATTCGGTGGCTTGGATAGATCAGTTCGGATGGGACCTATAGAAGCCGAATCAGCATTGGGTTCCTCAATATGAAATGTATCCTTTTAAGTTTTGGACAGGACCACAAATGTTCAGCCCATTTGGATGGACGGATTTTGTGTACTATGCAAAACAGTGGACAGATGTCCATGGATCCATGCAACTTTGGCCCATTTTTCTTCCACTTAATCAAAGGCCCTCCAAATCACCTCCACCTACATTGAAACAATAAAAACAAGTAACATTGCCCATTTTAATATTTATTAACATTAATTGATTTATTCAAACATTATGTGCAATTTATTATTATATTTGGAATATTCATTACAAAACTAGTTTAAAACTACGGTGTAAGGGTGGAATAAAACAGTGAATCGTGGTACGATCACACCCCCAGACCTAAACATTTGCACTCCTAGGAAAAGTCACATATCCAAATACAATGATTCATAAATATATATTTCCAACATCCTAAAGATTTATCATTTGAGGAAATTTTATTTAAAGTAATGTTATCAATGCACGAACCACACCAAGGAGTTCTTCCTAGTGAAAATTGAAAAAGATGTCTCATAAATCATATCATAGCGAAATTCAAAAAGATTCATGATACCCAATTGAGAAAGGAATTCAGAAGTAAACCATGACACTAAATCTCCATGTGTGTGTGTGTGAAAACCATTCCATGCTATTCTTTCCACTTGCTATCTAATAAATATATGTTATTTTAACATTTTTCAGCTTAAATGATTTTGTCACCGAACCTTTCCTACATCCTTTACAATCATATTTCAAGACCCGCTCATTTAAGCATTCCCAGAAGTCAAACCATAAACTCCCGACCTAGATATCCCCATATGTTGCACATTTCATCACTCCCCTCATTTATTATATTTTTTTTGAAGTTTCAATTGGAACAAATCTCACACTCATCTCTCAACCCTTGTTTGAACTCCTCACGACACTAATTGAAATAGTTATAACAAGATCAAAGGTTGAGGAGGAGTGGTTTTTGACCTGCCCAAGACAGAACAACTTTTTTTTGAGGGCGTACAACAGTCGGACATTAGTTACACACACATAGGTCAATCTGGTACAGTAATGAAACAGATCGAATAAGGAACGAATGTATGGAAATATCATTTAAAGCTGAAAAATATTAACCCAACATATATTTACCTTATATTAAGTAAGAAATAATCACACTTTGTGGTTTGGTGCAAAAAATTGTGGAGATATTAGTGACACTATTTTCCAAAAAAACACTCACACAAAGGGCATCAATTATCTCAAAGGTTTCACATAGATACAACCATTTATATCATTGACAGAAAACCAATTCACTAAAAATCACTCCTTGATGGTAAACTCATACACAAATTCTTTTTAGCCTTTGTTATGGAATTTTTACTTTCCCCACTTTATGGTCGCCACATCATGGAATTTCGAAATTATTGATGGGGAAAAATAAAAATACCATAAAGAAGTCCAAAAAGAGAAAACAAAAGGAGAAAATGATGAAAAATCCTAACTAACCCAGGAATGTATCCACCCCCCACACCTAGAATGTGCAGTGTCCTCACTGAAATAGTTGAAAATGTGAGAAGGAAGGATAAAACCTGGTATGTTTTATTGGTATGATGTGTCGAGAAGGTGGATTTCCTCCACCAGAATCTTTGGAAAATCCTTATAGAAGTGTTTAAGTCACTGCCCATTGATGGTAAGACTCCGTCCACTCTACTCATGAAAAACCTATATTCCACCAAAAGGGTAAACATTAATAACAGTATAAGGACCGATCCATCGGGAACGAAGCTTACCTGGGTGGAGATTAAGCCTAGAATTGTATATGAGGACCTTCTCACCAATATGGAACTTCCGCTGGTGAATCATGCTATCATGAATAGACTTTTTCTTCTCTTTATAGAATCGTGAGTTGTCATATGAATCACGTCGAATTTTTTCCTACTCTTGAATCTGTAGCTTTCTTTCCTCACCTACATCTGAAAGGTTCATATTACATTGTTTAACATCCCAATATGCATGGTGTTCTACCTCCACCGGGAGGTGACAAGATTCCCCAAACACAATCGTATATGGTGACATTCCGATCGGTGTTTTAAAAGCAGTACGGTACGCCCAAAGTGCATCATCTAAGCGCAAACTCCAATCTTTCCTATTGGGTTGTACCATTTTCTCCAAGATTCGCTTAACTTCCCGATTTGAAGTTTCTGCTTGTCTGTTAGTTTGGGGATGATATGAAGTGGAGACTTTATTAACAAACCCATACTTACAAAGCAAGTTTTTCATGTTACGATTGCAAAAATGTGAACCCTGATCACTAATGATGAATCTTGGTAGACCAAACCTACTGAAAATCTGGGACCTCACAAAATCAACAACCACTCGAGAGTCATCGGTCCTGGTGGCCTTTGCTTCCACCCATTTAGATACATATTCAACAGCCAATAATATATACACAAAGCCAAATGAATTTGGAAAAGGCCCCATGAAGTCAATACCCCATGCATCGAAGATTTCACAAAATAACATGGGCTTTTGGGGCATTTCATTCCTCTTAGAGATATTCCCTGTGAATTGACTTTGAGTACATGATTTAAAAAACATATGGGCATCTCTATACAATGTTGTCCAATATAATCTTGAGTCAAGGACCTTTCGAGATGTACGCTGAGAGCCAAACTGGCCCCCACATGCCAAGGTGTGGCAGAAGGTCAAAATAGAGGTGAACTCATGGTCAGGGACACACCTACGAACAACCTGGTCACTACAGATCGTCCACAAATATGGTTCATCCCAAATTTACCATCTAGAATCATGTTTAAGACTCTGGGATTGTGAAGTGCTAAAATCAGTGGGGACCCTAGATGTTTCTAGAAAATTATCAATGTCTACATACCAGGGGGTAAGGTCCACAACATCAAAAAGGTTCTCATGAGGGAAGAATTATCCAATGGGTAGGGGTGAATCAACATGATGGTCCAATGGTGGGGAAATCCTACTAATGTGGTCAGATAAAACATTCTCCACTCCTCTCTTATCTCTAATCTCAAGGTCAAACTCTTGGAGGAGGATCATCCACCGAATGAGGCGGGGCTTGGCTTCAGGTTTCTTTAGGAAGAAACGAAGGGTAGCATGGTAAGAAAACACAATGACTTTTGACCCAAGAAGATATGAACAGAATTTTTCCAAGGCAAACACAATATAAAGGAGTTATTTTTCTGTGGTTGTGTAGTTTACCTGGGCAGGTTCAAGGGTACGCGAGGCATACGCAATGACATGAGGAGCCTTTTCAACCCTTTGTGATAAAACTGCCCCAACTGCAAAGTTAGAGGCATCACACATAAGCCCGAAGGGGAGATCCCACCTTGGTGGTTGGATTATGGGAGGTGATGTGAGACTCTTTTTTAGTGAATTGAATGCATCCTCACAATTTTTATCAAAAACAAATTCAAAATCCTTTTTTAACAACCGAGATAAGGGAAGTGTGATCTTACTAAAGTCTTTAATGAATCGGTGGTAAAAACCAGCATGACCCAAGAAAGACCGCACCTCACGAACACATTTTGGATATGGAAGGGATGAAATTAATTCAATTTTAGATTTATCAACCTGAATTCCCTTATTTTAAATGATATTCCCAAGAACTATCCCCCGCTCAACCATGAAATGACATTTTTCATAATTTAAAACAAGATCTTTTTCAATGCAGCGGTGGAGGACAGAACCTAGGTTTTCCAAACAATCATCAAAAGAAGAACCATAAACCGTGAAATCATCCATAAAGACTTCCATACAACTCTCAAGGTACTCAAAAAAAATACTCAGCATACATCTCTGAAAAGTACCAGGAGCATTAAATAAACTGAATGGCATCATTCTGTATGAAAATGTGCCAAATGGACAGGTAAATGTTGTCTTTTCTTGATCCTTAGGGGCTATATGAATTTGGAAATAACCTGAATAGCCATAAAGGAAACAATAATGGGACTTACCAGCCAATCGTTCTAACATTTGGTCAATGAAAGGTAAAGGAAAGTGGTCCTTCCGTGTGGCTTGATTCAGTCGACGGTAGTCAATATAGACTCGCCAACTATTTTGCACACGTGTTGGAACCAATTCATTCCTTTCATTTGACACAACTATTATTCCTATTTTTTGGGCACCATTTGCACTGGGCTAACCCATTTACTATCAAATATAGGATAAATGATCCCTGCAGTAAGTAATTTATTGACTTCCAATTTTACCACATCAAGGAGAGTGGGATTCAACCAGCGTTGAGATTGTCTTACGGTCTTAGCCTCATCATCCAAAAGTATATGGTGGATACAAATAGATGGGCTAATACCGAGAATATCATCCAATGTCCATCCTATTGCCTTTTTACACTCTCTCAAAAGTTTGAGCAATTTCAATTCCTGTTGTGGAGAGAGGTTATTGGCAATAATGACTGGCCATTGGTCAATACCCTCAAGATATGCATATTTTAAATTAGAAGGAAGTTGTTTAAGTTCAAACACCGGTTGTTTCTGGATTGAGGGAGGGGATTTAGGGGGAGTGAGGTCTATGAAACTATCTATCTGCTCATGTTTATTCTCAAAGGAAAGAGAATCTATTGAAATGAGATTTCCAGAATCATCGATAGTCATGGGTATCTTAGAATAAACACACTCATCAATTAAAGCACAAAATTTACATTTTTCTGAACCCACACAACATTCAAAAAAAGAACCAAAACTCAAATCATCCAAGGGTGAAGAAAACAAAAAAGAATCCGAGTTTGGGTTGAGGAGAGAATTGTGTGTGTGTGCATCGTTTGAAATCACTTCCATTGAATAGACAGGAAGAGTGGAGTGCTCTTCAACAAGGTGTTTCATAGCCTCAAGGATGTTAAAACTTACCTTTTCCCCTCTGAATTCCATGGAAAATGTACAATTGTGAACATTGATGATCGTCTTTGTTGTTTTTAGGAATGGCCTACCAAGTATGATAGGGGCATGTCCTTGGGTTCGGGTATCTTCCATCTCAAGAATGTATAAATCAGCGGGGAAGATGAGATTCTTCACTCTAACAAGGACATCCTCAATCACTCCTTTTGGATGTGTGGTACTCCGGTTGGCAAGTTTCACAACAATTCCTGTTGGTTGAATCTCTCCAACCTGTAGAGAAGTATACACGGAGTGAGGCATTACATTAATGGAAGCACCTAAATCTAGAATAGCATTAGAAAAGAATGTCTCCCCTATGGTACAAGGTATGGTGAATGTGTCAGGATCCTTGCATTTGGTTGGAATTGCTGGTTGAATCAAGGCCGAGACATTCCTTCCCAGGATGACTCTCTCATTCCCCTTCAACCTTCGTCGATGGGTGCAAATCTCTTTCAGAAATTTGGCATAATGGGGAATTTGCTTGACTGCATCCAACAATGGAATATTAACTTGAACTTTTTTAAATGTATCCATTATTTCATTATCAATATCATTATCAAAGTTTTTCTTAGATTTAGAGAGTCTTTGAGGTAAAGGAAGAGGAATGGATTGTTCATTTGAATCATCAATGACTATTCGATTACCGTTTTTGTCTCGTTTTTCTTTACATGAAGTTTTTGAAGGTTGGGAAAGAGAGTTTTCATGAGGGGGACATACCTGCTGTGCAGAATCAGTAGAAGGAGAAACTTATTTACCACTACGAAGTGTAACTGCACATACATTACCTTTGTCCTTTGGATTGGAAATGGGTTGGGAGGGTAGTTGTCCAGAACCTTGCATCTTAAGCTCACCGATGGTGTTTTCCAATTTCCCCACTTGGGTTCGTAGGTCTTGAATAGCTGATTATGTGGTCTGTTGGAACTGAAGGTTCTGGGTTGCCATTTGTTTCACCATTTCCTCAAGGCTTGGTTCAGATTTGGGAGGAGGAGGAGGATGATTGTTTTGAGAAGTTGAAGGATAAGAAGGTTTCATACCTTGGCCTTGTTGATACCAATTCTGCTTTGGGTAGCTTGAGTTTCCTCCTTGTCGGTATTGGGGTTGTGCTTTCCACCCTGCATTTTGATTTGGCCTGAATTGTTCTTGCTTGAAGGGAGGCGCTTGTTGGAATGGATGCCCTGGGAACATAGCTGCACAGGACTCAGATGAATCTTGAAGTTGTGGGCACTGGTCTGAAAAATGAGTGTTATCAGAACAAATCCCACAATGTAATGGAATAGAAGTAGAGAGTGAGTTACCTTGTGCTTGACCTAATTTCCTTAGAAGGGTATGCATCTCATCAAGTTTAGTATCTACCTTTTGTTCTAGGGATGACTGGCTTACCTCATGAACTCCTCGGGTTGGTGCAATAGCTCATGTACCAAAGTGTTGTGCATTTTGAGCCATGTTGGCTATTAAGTCACGAGTGGCAGAAGGATTTTTGTCAACTAGGGCACCACCAGCCGCAGCATAAATCATTCCACGATCCATGGGGATAAGTCCCTCATATAAGTATTGAATTAAAAGTTGTTCACTAATCTGGTGGGGTGGGCATCTTGAGAAAAGTCTTTTGAATCTCTCCCAGTATTCATGAAGGGTCTCTCCTTGCGATTGCCTAATTCCACAGATTTCTTTCCTAATTGATGCAGTTCGGGAGGCAGGGAATAACTTCTATAGAAAAAGTCTTTTTAGGTCATTATAGCCCCCAATTGTGGAAGGAAAATAGTATATCCAATCTTTGGCTACACCATCAAGGGAGAAAGGGAAGGCCCTAAACATAATGAGGTCCTCAGACACATTTTGGGGTTTCATGGTGGATCACACTATGTGAAACTATTTTAGATGTTTGTGAGGGTCCTCTCAGAGAAGACCATGGAATTTTGGAAGAAGGTGGATGAGACCTGATCTAAGCCCAAAGTTGGCTGCTTCCTCGGGATATTGGATGTACGCAGGTTGGTACTCCACATCAGGGGTAGTAAGTTCTTTTAAAGTTCGATTATTTGCATCCATTTTTTCTTGGGTTTGATTGGGTTCAATTTGGGGTTGGTTTAGAACCACTTGAGGTTATAAAATGGGGTTCCACAATGTTACATGATTGACCTTCTCTAGATGCTTTTATTTTTGTGTGATGTGACTTTTCAATTTCAGGATCAAATTCAAGTAGTGTTCCTTTACCAGATCTTGCCATGCAACAATGATGTCCAGTTTGATTGATTGATTGTTTGTTGTGTTTTTTTATTTAATATGGATAAAAGAAAAACTTAAGAAGGGTGAAAGAATAATAGAATTGTATACTATAGAATTATAGAGGGAGATGTGGAAGAAGAGAGAGAGAGAGAGAGATAAAGAACACACCAAAAAACAACCAAAAATAAAGACAAAACCCAAAACAAAAGACAATCAAATGGGGGTGGGTATTTAAAGGAGTAACAATTAAGAAGTAAAATAAATAAAATAAAATAAAATAAAGAAAAAAAATGCTCTTGGCTCCCCGGCAATGGCTCCAAAATTTGACCGCATTGTCGAACGCGTCAAATTAGTTGTTTAATTTTGACTAGAATTTCTGCAGTATAGCAGCAACCCTAGGTCGCCTCTCAACGGAGCCTTAGATCATTAATTCTAAAATGTGGTTCTGATTATGAAATAAAAAAGGGAAATGGGTTTTTATAATACTTGGGTTTTATGATTAAATATGACAATAGAAAATAGAATCTATAAAACAAAGTAGAGATTAATAGAATTAATTAAGTGTGATCAACCTGGGGTACTCGTATGATGTTTATCCTTCATTACTTCATGATATAAGGTTATGATATTTTAATACCTAGTTTGTAACACCTAGAACTAGAATGTTACTGAGTTTATACTAGGATACCTCCTAGGGCTCAGTCAAAAATACACAATGATTCACCGGACACCGCCGATGATTGAATGAATTGTGTTTGACTTCATAACCAAAACTCACAAAGGCAACCCACGAAAAACTCAATGCGCTGTCCATATAAGTATGTTATTTCTTTGTGACACCATGAAATAAATGTACATGGCCTTGACAGTTCTTGTGTGAGTTCAATTGACCAATATAAACCACACAAACACCGCAATTGAAAGGGGGAAAGAAATTGGTGAACGGTGTGTGAAAAATCACATGAATGGGTACCCCCAAACATGATCATATGATTTGAGAATGACATACCAGTAAATAAATCAATAAAATAAGAATAGGGGATGATGAAAAACAACACAACAATCTGGAATTTAAAATATCATTCAAATATTACAAACATGAAGCTCGAGATGTACATCACATTCCTCCCCGAGTGATCACAAGGGGTTTAGAAACCCATGGGAGAGGAGGAAGAGAAAGATGTTGGGGTAGAACTTCTTATAGCCTCCAGAACCTCTAGGGATGTTGAGAAGACTCCTTGGGGACTCCAAAATGGCAGCACCTTTCCTCTTGGCCGAACTTGCAAATGGGGAGCCCAATGTGCCATTTTATAGGAAAATTGGAAGGTGGTTTAGGCACATAGATTTCATCAATCCACTTGTACCACGCGTTTCGGCATTCAGAAAGTTTTATCTCACTTTGGAGAAAACCGAAAAGTTGTAGCCCTACCTCTTTACTATCTTCACCGAAAGTTTGGAACCCTTTGGACAACTACAGATCAAGATATTTATAACATACAGAACACCGCATTTGACTTGGTCCAAATTTAGTGTCTTGGACAGATCAGTTCGGATGGGCTCCATAGAAGCCGAATCAGAATTGGGTTCCTTAATATGAAATGTATCCTATTAAGTTTTGGACAGGTCCAAAAAAATTTCATCCCATTGGGATGCACGGATTTCGTGTACTATACAAAACAGTGGACAGATGTCCATGGATCCATGCAACTTTGGCCCATTTTTCTTCCACTTCATCAAAGGCCCTCCAAATCACCTCCACCTACATTGAAACAATAAAAACAAGTAACATTTCCATTATAATATTTATTAACATTAATTGATTTATTCAAACATGAAGTGCAATTTATTATTATATTTGGAATATTCATTACAAAACTAGTTTAAAACTGCAGTGTAAGGGTGGAATAAAACAGTGAATCGTGGTACGATCATTGGGATACCATAATGAAACAATCCCAATGGAAACATAGTCTTAAAAGAGATCTTGATGGGGTAATTTGTTGTTCTTGTTCATCATGAACCTGATTGTGGAGGTTTCTATATTAGATGTCAGGGTATTCCATGAATTGGATTTGTTTGGAGATGAGGGTTCCTAAAAATATAAAATCTCATTATTGTGGTTTATGTCTCTCATTGACAGTTCCATTGGTTATTGATTGAGTTCTCATATTTCAGTTCTTAAATAATTAAGGAATTGTTCTCCAAATTGTTGCATTGTTTATCCATGTGTTAACTAACCCTGTCTTTTGAGAATTTCTAGGGGTAGAGATTTTCATGGTGGTGAGAATTGTAATGTGTCAACCTGACCCTGATCATTAAATTTATTTATTTTACTTATTTTATTTATTCTTTTTCTTATTTTATTTTCTGTTCGAGAAGGATGAATCCTAGTTTTAGTTTTTGATTTTCTATTTGGAAATGGGCATTTTGGTCTTGGCAGCACCTAATGCATGGGAAAATCCTATTTCAATAACTATGTGGAATTTCCCAGGAAAACATTCTGAACACCTGGGTATTTAAATAAAATAATTTTTAAATGGACCAAAATATAATAAATATATTAAAAATGATATAAAGACTATAAATATTTTTAAAAATAGTAATAATATTCATATTATTATTATTTATTATTAATAATATGAATATTATAATTATAATTATTATTATTATGTTTTTATTATTAATATTTATTTTATCTATTTTTTATTTGTTTTTTATCATTTTTTAGAAACCCGCAATGGGTCTCCCCCTCCCACGCTAGGTCACGTGACTTGTGCCACCCCTTCCCCCTCTGTCTGTGTGATGCAAAAATTCTCCACCTCACCTCTGAATAGTGTGTTTCCCCTCTACTGATTGGCTCAAATACTACGGCCTCCTTCTGATGAGCCACCACTATCACACCACTCTCCTTTTCCCCTCTCTTGAACGACCGACATCGCACAACACCCCCAAAGTTGTTCCCCTTGAGCTACAACACCCCCTACCATGACACTCATCAATCTGTTATTTTGGGGTTGGTAATAATCGTGTTCCTCATCAGAATCACCATGGTATTTTCTATCCACCATTATCTACACGATTTTTGGCTTCGTTTTATCCCATCTGTCACTAAATATGGTTCGGCTGACCGTAGGTTATTGGTTAATCTGAATAATGGGTCTTTTTATTCTTCTAGGGTTGTGAAAATTGTCACTCTGGACTTGTTAGTCCGTGTTATGGAAACTAATCTCATAGGTGGGGTGATTTGATTGGTTTCAATTTTCCAATTTAGTCATGAAGTATGTACTATGTTTGTTTCTTGGTTTCATACCTGCTGATATAGGGTCTTTATGTGTTATAGAGTTTGTATTAATTATATTGTAGGATGTTGTTAGCTTCATTGTGATTTCTATCCATCTTGGTTCCTCAATCACCGTTTGAGGTGGGGCTTCTCTTACATAATTATTTAATGTATTTTTATTTTTAGTCTTTGTGTTTATTAGATAAATTATTATTGTTGGTGTATGTTGCGTTCATCGCATTTGTAGTTTGGGTGGTTCGCAAAAAATGCATATATGTATATACATGGGTAAGCATGTATATATACATATCAACCTTGCGAATATTCCCTCATGGAATAGGGAATATTTTCATGGATCAGGGGATAAATATATATATATAAGAAAATTTGTATGTGTGTAGATGAAGTGGTCCTGGGAAGCCTTCTTTAGAAGATTCATGTTTTGTGGTTTCCACCTTTATTCCCCTGGTTGGGTACGAACTAGTTTTTTGTTGTTGTTTTGATGTTTTAAATTTACTTCTAACTGTTTTGTAGGGAATTGGACTATTCTAAGTGGATTCGAGTCACTATTTACAAGGAAATATCACATGCATGTTCACAGGTATGTAGATATATACATGTCTCTTCACCAATTCGGTGTATATTTATATGTGGCGTTTAATGTACATGTATAGGGATAGTTGTGCTGATGTGTATATATAAAAATTAATTCATTGGTGAGTAGAGAATGTTATATTCATATTATCAATCTTTTAAGGATCCCCTTGCACATGTTCACGGGCCATGCGAATGTCAGTATTGGGGCTATACGTCCTTACACATTTGCAAAGATGCATATTCTATGTGGGGGAGAAAAAACTTTTAGTTAGAATGTTCCAAGAGCCAATGTTGAAGGATAGGTACCAAATTGAGTTATGATCCCCATGCCTTGATTTTAAACTAGAATTCCCATTATTTCATTATTTTCCTTTAAAAGTATTTCCATGGTTTTTATATGAAATTCATAAGCTCTATATATACATAATTGGTAGGTGGTTATGGGCCCTAACTCTTATATATGAATTTATTATGTTTGTTTAATTTTATGAGTTTGTTCTTTGGTTTTATTATATGGTGTGTTGGGTGTTTTTAATGTGGATTTGGTGCTTATGGATAGGGAATGGATTTTTAATAAAGGAGATGGATTTTTTTTTGGGTGGGATTTGATGTAATGATTTTAAAATGGGGTTTATGACTTTTATTGAAGGTGGTTAATATATTTTTAAGGTAACATAATTTGTGTGTATCTATATAGGGATTTTCATTGGAAAATGAATTTTTGGGAGGCATGTTATCATTTTTTGCATTTGAGTATAAATTATGAGATGATTGTATGGTAGAAAATATTTTTTGGAAAATTGATTTGATTTAAGAGATGTTTTATGAAAGGTCTTGGACCATTGTTTTTGTTGGTCTTTATAGTGTGTTTTAAAATGATTATAAAAATGGAATTTTGGTATTTGAAATTTCACGGAATAATTATTTAATAAGTGTCTTTTACAAAGTGTGTTTAAAATATAACGCTAATGGTTTTTAAAGAAGTGATATTTCTATAAAATGATTGGATTTTTTTGTAAATATAGTGGTATTTGTGCATGGAAAAATTAAGTTGAGAACAAGAGAAACCCCACGTACCTTCTAAGGAATATTACGACTTGTATGAAAGATGTTAGGTAAGTGGTTCATCCCAGGTTTTCCTAGAAGGATTGAAATTAAAACACTAACTAAATACTTGTGATGATTGGAGAACACTAGGTTATGCGTGTGTTCCCTACTAGTGGCTTGTGAAAATGAATGTAGACCATTGTGGATCCTACTTCACGATTTCACAAGGTTACAAGGTCTTTAGGATCGTACATGTGCCAGTTAACTATAAGGGTTGCCAATGGATCTCGTTTATGGCATAATGCTTGTGATGTGATTTCTTTTCTTTTTCTCATGCTTGATTACCCATTGTAAAAAAACCATAGTTTAAATCATCATTTCTATATATAAATTTTAAATTCTAATTATTTCTTGTAAAATATTTTGAAAATATAGTGGATGAGAAATTATTTCCTTAATAAAATTAATGTTTTTTTGTGGTTTTGAAAAGGCTAAAAATATTATTTCAATATGTATTATTTTCAAAGTATCGTGATTGGGATTCTTTTTAAAGGTAATGGTAAAGGGAATTGTTATTCCTTTTCCTTACATATGAGCATCTCAGGGCCCATGCATAATTTATTTTTCAATTTTATGTTCTATACATGGATCCCACTTGAGAGACTGTGGTTCTGTGTTTGGTGGTGACTCATGTGGTCACTTGGATGTATGTCTAGTATTTTATATTTATTTTTATTTTCAACTACAATTGTTTTTTAAAATTTTTCTTTGGTTTTGTTTCTTTTTATTGCTATTTTATTTTCTTAGGATAAATAATTCTCTTGTACTTGTTTTGATTTTGGACAATACGTTCTAGCATGTAGGTATCCAAAATGCCATTCGGGCCATGCCACAGATCGTCTCGGGAGACCAATTTTTGGTTGATCTGAGTTGGTTCATGACATGCCACCAAGGCCGTCATCCCAGACATCAAAAATAAAATTTAATGATTATACCACTACTATTAAATTATTTTCTCATGTTACCTTCTAGTGTTATTAGGGGATATATAATTTCACCAACAAATCATCACATTAAAATTCAAATGCATTCCATAACATGAAATGTTATTATAGGCCCTGATGTATAAATAATTAACAACACAATTACATATCATAATAGATCAATGATGAATAATGTAAAATTATTTACCTTATAACAAGATGGAATATATGGTTTGAAAATATGTTTCTATATCAATGAATAAATAATGATATCATGGTGAAATCCTTAAATATTAACTTAGGATTCAAAATGTTCTAAAAAATATCCCAAAGAAGTTATGAAAACAAAATTGTAATCATTGGGTGATTATGAGGAAATTAATTTCATTTAATCTAGGTAGCTAGATACATGTATTTTAAAAATTCATGAGTATAATTAAGGTATAGTTACACCATTCATAATGATTTTTGAAATATCATGTAGATCATCAAAGCATATCCCCTATGAGTATCAAACCTAGTGCATAGTAAGGTCCCATTCACCATGCATCGAGAGGTTGATCATGATAAGTCTGACCAAATCATTTTGATCATACAACCCCAAGATGTATCTAATAAAAAATAATTTCCACTTATATTATATATATAAGAATGTATTCTCCTGGGAAAAAAAATACAAACATTAACTGAAAAATTGAGATGGTTTTATGGCTTGGAGAATATTTTATAGTTAAAAGATATTAGGAAAATAATTTAATGATTGGGAGTAACTAATATCCAATTTCAAATATATTAATGATTATATAATGACATGGAAATAATGTAATTTTATAATATTAAAAATGATTTCTAATAACATAGTAACATAACTGTTGTACTTGGAAAGGAATGAGGAGGATGGAGGCACCACACCTTGTTAGGAATATTCATAAAGATATAGAGAGAATACTTACAACTATAAAACCACCCTGGAGAGACTCTTTAGAGGGTTATTAAGAGATTAATAATCCTCAGTGGATTTAGTTTTGAGTGTGAGGAGTTAATGGTTGGGTATTTATAATTGTTGAGGGGCTATTTAAAGCAGTTAAAAAATATTTTTTCATATTATGGAATAAATGAATTGGATTTTGATCATTTAAATGAATTTTGTTGATAATTAATGATGAAAAATTTTGTTAAAAAATTAAACAACTCGAACACCTATTTAAGTTTTTCATTTTTTTTATGTATTTACCTTTTTATTTTAACAATACAAATTATTTTAAAAATGTTTCGATAACAGTGTGTATACTGTAGTACTGTTTTTGTGTATAAAAAATAAAATTTCCCTTATTACTGAATTTTTACATTCCAATTTAAAATATTAAATTTAATTTAATTTAATCAATTTATTAAAGTTAAAATAATTATTTATAATATAATATAAATATATCATATAAATGTGGTTTTTTAGATATGATAAAATAGGTGAATAAAAATCGTAAAAATGTATTTTTATAAGTGACACATTATACATTATGTAATTCTTTAAATTATTTTCTACTCAAGTAGAAGGATTAATAAATTTTATATCATGTTTTTATAATTATTACATTATAAAAATAATGGTATTCCCAAAAAAATGATTTTTCACTTTTTACCCCCAAAATAGAAATATTCATAAAATTCACAAATACTCATCCTTAGTAAATTTTTAACATGTTTAGAAATAAAATATAGTTTTTTTATAAAATTAGTACACGATATTTGAAATTTATAAATATTAAATAAAAAACCAAATTTATAAAAAATTAAATATTTTATATCATTACAAGAATTCTGATAGATATTAAATGTACTTAGGAATATATTAAATTATTTTATCATTCTAAAAGGGTTTTATAGGATTATATCATGAAAATAAATTTTAAATAAAATTTATATATTTATTTTGAATACAAATTTTAATGAAATATATTTATATTGTCAAAAAAATTATTTTTTGGTTATGTCATAAAAAATCCCGACATTAAATAAATTAAATGTACATAACCATCAATATTAATGACTATTAGTCTCTTTGAATAATTTTAAAAATTATAATTAACGATATTTTCTATGACATTATGGAATATGACCATATTTCAAGATAATTATAATATCATTCTCACACAAAAATTCACTACCTTAGTTACTATGGTTCTTATACATAAATTAATAATTTTTATCATTTCCGTAATGATTGTGTTTTTTGTTGTATTATTATGGTTGGAATAACCTTTATTGGGGTATTCAATTCAATGTATTTCATTTTAATTATTTTAATATTCTTATATGTTTACATCCCATTAATATTCATAGTTTTAATAATCCATAACAACACATTATGTGAAAATTTATTATGAAATATAATAGTCATTTGGTTTTTATACCTATTGTAATATTGGGGTTTTTATTGGATATAAACAATTAGTAAATTTATTATTATAAATTATTGAGATAAACCGTTATTGAAACTGTATTCTGAAACATGTATCTTATCATTTAAAAAGGAAAATTTTATTATCATAAAACATACCCATTGAATATGATAAAATAAAAAATATAATAATTAAATAAGTAGTAATTTTAAAAAAAAGAATAATAAAATATTATTAGAATTTAACCATTTATTTTTTCATGTATCACATAAAACAATATATGAATGTACCTTAAGTGCTATATGATATAATACAATGATAATGAAAACTTGTATCATAATTTTTAAACCCTTAAATTTCAATGACCATATCATTAGTATGATGTGAAATTATAACAAATATTAAATGGATTATAGTCCTAAAATAAAAATATATTTTACAAAATCAATTATATAAAAAAAGATATGTATATATATATTAGATTGAAGAAAAAAGAGGGGAATCATGTAGGGTGGTGGTAGGAATTCCTCCATAATATCCCTTAATTCATGGGTTCAATCCACGTTTCCATGTAAGATGTGATGAGTTATAGCTCGGATTGTGAGCCAACCTATTAATGAAATAATTTAATTTAATAAATTACTATTTAACTTGAAAAATATTTAATTAAATGATTTAAAGGATAAATATTTACATTGGTGTATGGATTATTAAATGAAATTAATTCATTTATCATTTATATTTAAATATCAATGATTTTTTTAGTAAAAATTTGTATTGGAAAATTATGATGTCACCTTCTACTGCCTTATTCAAATGAGTCCTTGTAGTTTCCCCTATTATTAAAAAAGACTAAACCCAAATTTTCTTCTATTTACTGTTTATAAATTGGTAAAATAATAAATATCTAGTGGTTGTTAATTCTATGTATTCATAATAGTTATAATTATCCAAATTTTTTTATGAAAAAAGTTATCTACCTAAGGCTCTATACCCAAAAATTCAAAATCCAAATGCCCAAAAAATATTCAAAATTGACTTTGATATAAATATCAACCTCATAATGATGACTAAAAACGAAAACCGCACACTATGTTAGGTTATCTGACACAATTTTTCCTACCATCAGTATCCATTTTTAGATAATGGTATATACGTAATTCATTTATAAGAAACACATTGTTCTTTTTCACCAAAGTCATGTATAAAGGTTAGGAATACAGTGGTTCGAGGGGACTAGGTAGTATATCCTTATAATTTTGGGATTGAGGCTCGATAGTTAAGTCATCGACGTTGTGCAACAATTTCATTTCCACTGAAGGTGAGTTTGTGGCCTGAAATATTGATTTCAAGGAATTTAAGGTGTGAAATCATTGATTCTCGGTACAAGATCTTCAAATGAAATCCAATATGATTAGTTCGTGGTGCAAAAAACATCAAAGGCATCTCATGTCCATGATTCATGGACCTACCTTCCAATGTAAGGTGCTCATTGGGTAACTAGGCCAACGATGCATATGATCTCACATTGGTTGAGAGTATCGGAATTCCTACTAATCACACCCTTTATGAGGGGAACTATTGAATATTCCTAGAATCTATTAAAGATCTAATATAGGATCATAAATCATTGGTTAATTCCCAAGTGTGTTTCTATTGATTACTCCTGGGTAATTATCATTCATAAATATTAATGGGGTCAGAATAATATATATGTATATGAGGTTCTCCATCAATGGAGAGATATACATGTATCTGAGATTATCCATAAATGTTAACCTTTTGTTAAAAAATATGTGATTCCATTGAAATTTATTGAGAAGATATTTGTTTTCAGCCACATGATGGTGTGCTATTGTGTTTATCATCATCCAGGATAACGGGTGTTGTTTTAATCTTTGGATTTCAACCATGATACATATTTCCAAGAGTTCTTTATGATATTAATCAAAACCCACGTAGTACAGTGTCACATAACTAGACACATCACCTTTTATGGTCATGTGAAAAGGAAACAACCATGAAATTTAACATCATATAGTAATGGAATCAAGGAAAATGGTTCTTGGGGAAGGATGGTACATGACTTATTCTGAGGCATCCTATGGGTCCTAGAAGAACTGTCTTCTCTTGGGTGGATATGACCCTATCAGTAATGTCTCCTGGAAAACATTATGGTGATTTGGGTTTCATGTTTGGACCTAAAAGAGGCTTCTTGTGTATCCAAGATATATCGGAATCAAATCCTATGTTGTTTAGTCTGACTAAGACACAAACATTTAAGGAAGCCCATAATGAGGGCATGCTTGGGGATTATTCATGGAAGCTACCCATTTATTAGAATTTTATTGGAACATATGCATGGATGCCACAAATTTGAGATAATGTGATAGGTTCTTACACCTGTAAGATTCCCATTTGAGGGAATGTGGTTGGGTATTATGATGAGAGATACCCATTTGAGAGAATTTAATTGTGGATTGTGCATGGGAGTTGCCAATCAGAATGCTTCTTCCTTAAGAATATGGCCCTTTTAAGGTTTATTTATGGTTATGGGACCTATGTTGTATATGAATCTAATTCCTAGTTATAAATCATGTGGATTTCATTTCCACCTCTAACTTATAAGCCCACATGAGTCACGATTGGTTTGAGAAACAATATGAAGTATTATGACTGATGATCAAATGATCTCACCCTATCCGAAGATGGACGGGGATAGATCCTAAACGGAGATATAAAGATATTTTTGTGTTCACATTTGTCCTCTTTTTTCATATACATGATATTCATATTTTGGTGATCCATGAATATGTTTCAAATAAATATCCAATGAGGATAAATAGCTTTGCCTCCCGCAAGAATAGATTTGAAATTACCTAAAGATGAGTTCAATGAAATACCTCTTGGGAAATAAGGGAATGTTCAAAACTATCCCACATTAATGGGAAAGGGATGTCATACCTCTCAATCCCTATAAAGAGAAGTTTCACGTGAGCACCCTTTGGCCAAAGCGTCTATTACTAAATGAATAAAAACTTCAAAAATTCCAAGGGTTTGTGTTAATGCTGATGATACTCACGCGACTCATAATATGATGTGTATGTAAAATCAAAAGGGAATGAATATTCTCTATATAATCATATCATACAAGTTATGTGGCATTGGAAGGGGCCTTAGCCCGATGATGGAAGACTGTTTCATGAAGTGGATAACATGGGGGTTGATGAAATGTTATATGAGAATGGTTATTACAATAAATTATAACACCCTATGATGTCCTAATTATTATTTCATGTTTTATGTGGAATGGGGTTCCCTCAGAGTGACATCTTTCTACTAAGGTATGGGGATTATTTGAGTACCATTGTGATATTTAGACTTGGTTTAGGCCTGTGTATCATGCTGCTTCCTAGGTTCATGTTCCTCCAAAATAATATTTTTCTATGTCGGGATAAATTAATCGCATGTATAATTTTTCAATAAAAGGTTGGGTTCCTCCCACATATCATTTTATAATTATGTATTTTTTCTTCATATATATCCTTTACCAATATGGGGTAGGTTTCCACCCCCATAGAATTATTATATGAGGGATTCCTATGTCAAAAGGGGCCATCAGTTTTTGTTCCGTGTGATAATTATGTTCAAAAATGGTTTTGTGTTCATAGACCACCCAATGATAAGTCATTTCAAGATTAATGATTTAATTTGGTTTTACTTTTGTGGAATTATTAAAGAAATCTGGTTTTCATGGTTCCTTCATTCATCTATCTTCAGTGCATAATTTTGGTTGTGTATTTTCTGTATTTCATTGATCACCAATTTTGTTCCCCTTCAATTCTATTTATAGAGATGCAGAAGAACTGGATACCAATGTAGTTAGTCATTCACAGATTGTCACAATCCTTATTTTTCATAAGCCCACATAAAATTATCATCCTGAGAATGGATTCGTTAGTAGGGATATCATTTTTAGAAGTCGGATATCATTTGTGAGGGTGAATATCTCCACCTCAATCCTACCAACATTTTTTCTGTGGGGAGAAGATGGTACCGAAAAATATGAAAAAATATTTAGTTTGGAGGTTATATTATTTTTGGGTAGAGATTATCTTTTACATCTTGAAGATGATTTGGGTTTCATTTTAGACCTAATATGATTTTTACCCATTTAAGTATTAATTTCTCAGTATTCTACATAACCACTGTGATGTGTAGAACTAAAGAGATGATACTCTACATTTACCTAGTGTATCCTTTGCATGTTTTCAACCTCCCATGTTTTTATAAAATTAGTACACTATATTTGAGACTTATAAATACTAAATAATAATCCAAATTTATTGAAAATTAAATATTTTATAGCATTGCAATCATTCTGATAGATATTAAATGTACTTGGTAATATATTAAATTATATTATCATTCCAAAAGGGTTTTATAGGATTATATCATGAAAATAAATTTTCAATAAAATTTATAAATTTATTTTGAATTCAAATTTTAATGAAATATATTTATATTGTCAAAAGAATTATTTTTTGGTTATGTCATAAAAAATCCAGACATTAAGTAAATTAAATGTACATAACCATCATTATTAATGACTATTAGCCTTTTTGAATAATTTTTAAAATTATAATTAACCATATTTTCTAAAACATTATTGAATATGACCATATTTCAAGAAAATTATAATATCATTCTCACTCAAAAATTCACTACATTAGTTACTATGGTTCTTATAAATAAATTAATACTATTTTTCATTTTCATAATGATTATGTTTTTTTTGTATTATTATGTTTGGAATAACCTTTATTGGGGGATTCAATTCAATGTAGTTCATTTTAATTATTTTAATATTCTTATATGTTTACATCCCACTAATATCCATAGTTTTAATAATCCATAACAACACATTAGGTGAAAGTTTATTATGAAATATAATAGTCATTTGGTTTTTATACCTATTGTAATATTGGGGTTTTTATTGGATATAAACAATTATTAAATTTATTATTATAAATTATTGAGATAAACAGTTATTAAAACCATATTTTGAAACATGTATCTTTTCATTCAAAAAGGAAAATTTTAATTTCATAAAACAGACCCATTGAATATGATAAAATAAAAAATATAAGAATTAAATAAGAAGTAATTTAAAAAAATGAATAATAAAATATTATTTGAATTTAACCATTTATTTTTTCATGTATCACATAAAAGAACATATGAATGTACCTTAAGTGCTATATGATATTATATAATGATAATTAAAACTTGTATCATACTTTTTAAACCCATAAATTTCAATTACCATATCATTAATATGATGATAAATTATAACAAATATTAAATAGATTATAGTCCTAAAATAAAAATATATATTACAAAATCAATTATATAAAAAAAGATATGTATATATATAATGGATTGAAGAAAAAAGAGGGGAATCATGTAGGATGGTGGTAGTAATTTCTCCCTAATATCCCTTCAATCATGGGTTCGATCCATGTTTCCATGTAAGATGTGATGAGTTATAGCTCAGATTGTGAGCCAACCTATTAATGAAATAATTTAATTTAATAAATTACTTTTTAACTTGAAGAATATTTAATTAAATGATTTAAAGGATAAATATTTCCATTGGTGTATTGATTATTAAATGAAATTAATTCATTTATCATTTATATTTAAATATCAATGATTTTTTTAGTAAAAATGTGTATAGGAAAATTATGATGTCACCTTGTACTGCCTTATTAAAATGAGTCCTTGTAGTTTCCCTTATTATTAAAATAGACTAAACCCAAATTTTCTTCTAATTATTGTTTATAAATTGGTAAAATAATAAATATCTAGTGGATGTTAATTCTATGTACTCATAATAGTTATAATTATCCAAAATATGTTATGAAAAAAGATATCTACCTAAGGCTCTATACCCAAAAATTCAAAATCCAAATGCCCAAAAAATATTCAAAATTGACTTTGATATAAATATCAACCTCATCAACATGATTAAAAACGAAAACCACACACTGAGTTAGGTTATTTGACATAATTTTCCTACAATCAGTATCCATTTTTAGATAATGGTATATACATAATTCATTCATAGGAAACACATTGTTATTTTTCACCAAAATCATGTATCGAGGTTAGGAATACAGTGGTTCGAGGTTGACTGGGTAGTATATCATTATAATTTTGGGATTGAGGTTCAATAGTCAAGTCATCGACGTTGTGTAACAATTTAATTTCCACTAAAGGAGAGTTTGTGGCCTGAAATATTGATTTCAAGGAATATAAGGTGTGAAATCATTGATTCTAGGTACAAGATCCTCAAATGAAATCCAACATGATTAGTTCATGGTGAAAAAAACATCAAAGGCATCTCATGTCCATGATTCATGGTCTTACCTTCCAATGTAAGGTGCTCATTGGTTAACTGGGCCAACGACGCATATGTTCTCACATTGGTTGAGAGGATTGGAATTCCTACTAATCACACCCTTTGTGAGGGGAACTATTAAATATTCCTAGAATCTATTAAAGATCTAATATAGGATCATAAATCATTGGTTAATTCCCAAGTATGTTTCTATTGATTACTCCTGGGTATTTAACATTCATAAATATTCATGGGGTCAGAATAATATATATGTATATGAGGTTCTCCATCAATGGAGAGATATACATGTATCTGAGATTATCCATCAATGTTAACATTTTGTTAGAAAATTCAGTGATTCTATTGACATTTATTGAGATGATATTTGTTTTCAGCCACATGATGGTGTGCTATTGTGTTTATAATCATCTAGGATGATGGGTGTTGTTTTAATATTGGGATTTTAACCATGATACATATTTCCAAGAGTACTTTATGATATTAATCAAAACCCACGTAGCACAGTGACACATAACTAGAGAAATCACCTTTTATGGTCATGTGACAAGGACACAACCATGCAATTTAACGTCATATAGTAATTGGGTCAAGGACAATGGTTCTCGGGGAATGATGGTACATGACTTATTCTGAGGCATCCTATGGGTTCTAGAAGAACTATCTTCTCCTGGGTGGATATGACCCTATCAGTAATGTCTCCTGGAGAAAATTATGGTGATTTGTGTTTTATGTTTGGACCTAAAAGAGGCTTCTTGTGTATCCAAGATATATCGGAATCAAATCCCATGTTGTTTATTATGACTAAGACATAAGCATTTGAGGATGCCAATAATGAGGGCATGCTTGGGGATTATTCATGGAAGCAACCCATTTATTAGAATTATATTGGCACATATGCATGGAAGCCACAAATTTGAGATAATGTGATAGGTTCTTACACCTGTAAGACTCCCATTTGAGGGAATGTGGTTGGTTCTTATGATGATAGCTACCCATTTGAGAGAATTTGATTGTGGATTGTGCATGTGAGTTTCCAATCAGAATGCTTCTTCCTTAAGAATATGGCCTTTTAAGGATTATTTATGGTTATGGGGCCTATGTTGTATATGAATCCAATTTCTAGTTATAAATCATGTGAATTTCATATCCACCTCTAACTTATAATCCCACATGAGTCATGATTGGTGTGAGAAACAATTGGAAGTATTATGTCTGATGATCAAATGATCTCACCCTATCTGAAGATGGATGGGGATAGATCCTAAAGGGGGATATAAAGATATTTTTGTGTTCCCATTTCTCCTATTTTTTCATATACATGATATTCATATTTTGGTTATCCATGAATATGTTTCAAATAAATAGCCAATGAGGATAAATAGATTTCCCTCCCGCAAGAATAGCTTGGAAATTACCTAAAGATGAATTCACTGAAATACCTCTTGGGAAATAAGGGAATGTTCAAAACTATCCCTCATTAAAGGGAATGGGATGTCGTACCTCTCAATACCTATAACAAGAAGTTTCACATGAGCACCCTTTGGCTAGATCATCAGTTACTAAATGAATATAAACTTAAAAACATTCCAAGGGTCTGTCTTAATGCTGATGATACTCATGCGAATCATAATATGATGTGTATGTAAACTCAAAAGGGAATGAATATTCTCCATATAATCATATCATACATGTTATGTGGCTTTTGAAGGGGCCTTAGCCCGATGATGGAAGACTGTTTCACGAAGTGGATAACATGGGGGTTGATGAAATGATATATGAGAATGGTTATTACCATAAATTATAACACCCTAGGATGTCCAATTTATTATATTGTGTTTTTTATGGAATGGGGTTCCCTCAGAGTAACATGTTTCTATTCAGGTAAGGGGTCTATTTGAGTACCATTGTGGTATTTGGACTTGGGTTAGGCATGTGTAGCATGCTGCTTCCTAGGTTCATGTTCCTCCAAAATAATATTTTTCTATGTCGGGATAAATTAATCCAATGTATAATTTTTCAATAAAAGGTTTGGTTCCTCCCGCATATCATTTGCTAATAATGTCTTTGTTCTTCATATGTATCTTTTCCCAATATGGAGCAGGGGTCCACTCCCATAGAATTATTATATGAGGGATTCCTATGTCAAAAGGGGCCATCAGTTTTTGTTCCGTGTGAGAATTATGTTCAAAAATAGTTTTGTGTTCATAGACCACTCGATGATTAATCATTTCAAGCTCAATGATTTCATTTGGTTTTACTTGTGTAGAATTATTAAACCACTATGGTTTTCATGGTTCCTTCATTAATCTATCTTCAGTGCATAATTTAGGTTGTGTATTTTCTCTATTTCATTGATCCCCAATTTTGTTCCCCTTAAATTCTATTTATAGAGATGCAGAGGAACTGGATACCAATGCAGTTGGTCATTCACAACTTGTCACAATCCTTATTTTTCATAATCCCACATAAAATGATCAACCAGAGAATGGATTCGTTAGTAGGCATATCATTTTTAGAAGTCGGATATCATTTACGAGGGTGAATATCTCCACCTCAATCCTACCAACATTTTTTCTGTGGAGAGAAGATGGTACCGCAAAATCTGAAAAAATATTTAGTTTGGAGGTTATATTATTTTTTGGGGTAGAGATTATCTTATACATCCTGAAGATGATTTGGGTTTCATTTTAGACCTAATATGATTTGTACCCATTTAAGTATTAATTTCTCAGTATTCTACATAACCATTGTGAGGTGTAGAACTAAAGAGATGATACTCTACATTTACCAAGGGTATCCTTTGCATGTTTTCAACCTACCATGTTTTTATAAAATTAGTACACTATAATTGAGACTTATAAATATTAAATAATAATCCAAATTTATTTAAAATTAAAAAATTTATAGCATTACAAGCATTCTGATAGATATTAAATGTACTTGGGAATATATTAAATTATATTATCATTCCAAAAGGGTTTTATAGGATTATATCATGAAAATAAATTTTAAATAAAATTTATAAATTTATTTTGAATAAGAATTTTAATGAAATATTAATATATTGTCAAAAAAATTATTATTCGATTATGTCATAAAAAATCCTGACATTAAATAAATTAAATGTACATAACCATCATTATTAATGACTATTAGTCTTTTTGAATAATTTTCCAAATTATTATTAGCCATATTTTCTAAGATATTATGGAATATGACCATATTTCGAGATAATTATAATATCATTCTCACTCAAAAATTCACTACATTACTTACTATGGTTCTTATACATAAATTAATAATGTTTATCATTTTCATAATGATTATGTTTTTTGTTGTATTATTATGGTTGGAATAACCTTTATTGGGGGATTCAATTAAATGTAATTCATTTTAATTATTTTAATATTCTTATATGTTTACATCCCATTAATATTCAATGTTTTAAAAATCCATAACAAAACATTATGTGAAAATTTATCCTTTGCATGTTTTCAACCATCCAAGTTTTTATTATCCATTCATAAGATAATTAAATCTATTCAAAACCAAACTATCCCTTCTATTCTTTTAGTTCAAACATATTTGAATATAAATTGTATGGGTTCACAATAGGGATTATTAATGTGAATGTACTAATTATTTTCATACATAAATGTGGGATTTTTATTTACCATTGTTTTTTAATTTATAGATCTAAAACAAGATATGGGAAATGTATACAAGAGTAAGGAAAGAATGGTTTCCAAAGTGATGTTGTTGGTGGTGTATAGTTGTCGAGAAATAAAATCATGAGGATGAATTTTCCTTTTGATGATTGTAATTTTATTGAGTAACATATGTAGATCGAACCCTGGCCTTTTTTTACTGCCAATAAAGGTGTCCTGAGGACACTGAACATCCATTTATTATTTCTAGGAAATTTTGGGGGATTATTGATTTTCAATACCATGGAATGTGGATCATTAATGGAGTGATCTATGAAAAGTATAAGGGATTATGAATTAGAATTGATCATGAATGGTAATCCAATCAACCACATATTTGGCATGTGTAATTGAGGGTAGAATCATCGTACAACATAACATATTCCACCTAATTCAGTAGTGGTGCACTACAATGTATTAATTTTAGGACACTGGGGAAGTTAAATGAAAACCAAGGGGTAAATGATTCTCCCATTTCTCAGTAGTCTGACTAGGAATGTTTTATCATTATTTTACATGAAGGAGGAACGAATTTAAACTATAATATAGGGGTTTTTGAATCAATGGTGTCATTCAGAATATAAACATCCTTAAGGCATATGAAACTTGGATTAGCCATACCCAAGGAAAAATTTTCCTTTTATGGAAAATCCTTTTTATGCGAAACATATATAGATCCAACCAATACATATTGTGCATTGTGAAATAATGGAGTTCCTAGGATATTGTCCTTGTAATTTTGATGGATAGAGTGGGATATGGGGATTCAGAACTATACCAACATAGAGTATGGTTTTAAGAAGGATATTTTCTAAAATCCAGAGGGGAATTTCCAAAAATAAATTCTCGTAATGCTTTGAGACATTAACCTTACATAGGTATAAGGATGTTTTCTTTGAAGGTATGACTAATAATCATGGAAGGGATATTTATTTATTGTATATGTTCCCATGATTAAAGATCTTCATATCATTATGTATCTTACAAGGGTGGTAATCATTTCATACGTTGTTCCAGAACACCTAAGAAATTTTACATCTTTTTTTTATGGATGTTGATCACCAAACGTGATTAAAATTAATTTTGGGTATGAAGAAAAAATATATTGATTTTTTTATCACTACATATCTTAAAATGGAATTAATCAAGATAGACATATTTCTTCAAATATTTTCTATCTTTTTCTTATCTGTTTGTAGGGAAATGGACACATTTTTTTGTATGAGGTTACCAATAAGGGGATTATAATTTTGAACATTCCTATGAAGATTTATCTCATTCATTGGAATATTGGGGGAATTATTTTCTTGTAGTATTTTGGTATTTATCAGGCTATTCTATCCCAAAATAATAAAAAAGAGGGGATATTTTTACCTCGTGGATGGAATAATGATAAAAGGATTCAGTTCCACTATACATACTATGATAATAGAAACCAAGCCACAAATAGTTCTTAATATTATATAGTTTCTATGTAATGTATTTGAGACATTGTCCATGATGTTTTGTTATAATGTAGTAAGGATATATTTTCATATATACAATGAGTTACTGGTGGCTAATTTGGTATGCGTATTCTAACATGCTTTGGACATGAGCGGGAATGAAAGTGAAAACCATTTTTTTGTGGATTCAATGATCGAGTGAAATGATACGGGCCATGGAATCCATTGGGATGTATGAAGATAAGAAAAGCCTTTAATGGGGATTAATTTTCCATTTATTGACATGAATGTTTTGGTGGATACCATGGTAGGTCCAACCAAGTGATATTGTTCATAATCAAACAAAGTTGTTCCCAGGGCATAGGCCATCCACTCTAGATGGCCCAGGAGGATTATAAAGATAATAAAATTCCTTGGGCATGGATCTTGATAAACGGATGAGATGTTTCCTTTAATATAAAAAACATTTAAACCCCGATTGGCCATAGAATGGGAAATTCCTTTTATAGATCAGACACTTATATAGAGGGAGACACATCTATTCCTTTGATAGATTTTTGAGTGAGGAAATAGATTCATTGACATATGGCATAATTTTTCCAACTAGAGACTTGGTAAATTTTTATTTCATTGATCTATAGGAAGAAATCTAGAATAAGACCTAGAAATCACTATGTGTCCGATCGAAATTACAATCAATCCAGACGTTGTTCTTGAAGAACCATGTGGTTTAATGTCATGTGGTAAGGACTTCGGTGTTCCTCTTATGTTATTTCTTCCTAGATCATGGATACCATGATATAGATCGATATACCTTGTCCATGCACGAAATCCCCCATGGATGCACGTAAACCAACATAAGATGCATTCAGTGTGAGAAACAGGGGGTTTAAAGGGTTCATCCTACAATATAGATGTGTTAGAATGAATGATATGTGCATTTTGAATTTTTGGGATCTTGTCCCATGAATAGGAAATTAATAGTTTCTACATATACAACATTTATATGAATCAATTGATAAATAGTTCTATGTGGGATCCTTATTTATAGGTATGATCAGTAGGTGAGGGGAATATCTTGTGTCTGTGCCCAGTAAATAGGGTCTAGGAATCACTATGTATCCAATTGGATGGGAATCAATACATTCATAGTTCTTGAACAAAGAATGGTGGAATAATAATCTTAGGGGTGATGTCCTCTCAATTTAGGGTAACATATTTGTTCAATGTAGATTATCGTCATATGATATGGAATTTTGTAGAATAGTTTAATATCATATTATGAGGACCGTGGGAGAATAACCATTATAATGTGAGGTGCATTGAAGAACCCATATGAACTGATATTAATAATTACCAAATAACTCCTATTTCCTACTACACACTTCTATGTGAAACGTAGTCCAAGGGGCCAGATGGTTTGTCAGATTTGAGGTTGGTCCGAACGATGAAATGTTTGGACACCACTATGTTTCCCATTTGGATTGGAATTAATCCCTAAATTGTTCTTAATTGAAAATACCAAGCATATGTTTTGTCCAAGAGTAGGTATATGAGCATTTTAGTTATATTTTAATGTCATTCGGGGTGGATGGCACTGACATATTCCATCCAGACATTGCTATGTATCCTTGGTGAATATGAATCAATCTATACATTGTTATTTCGAGTAGCATGGTAGATGACCAATTCTAAAGGAAGTTCCCTATTTGGTGATGTGATTATATTTGTGTTATGTAGTTTATAATTTTATGACTGGCATGTTGGTGGTAAAATAATGACAATTATGATTTTATAGAGCATCAAAAAACATGACACTAATAATAAAGAGGCCTTGGGGACAATGTCCTGTATGAAAATCATCCCATGGATGGAGGGAAATATTCATCAGATCCCAATATACATAGTATAGTAATTACTATATATCATTTTATAATAGGATTCATGAAACATATAGTTATATATAATAATTATTCGTGATGGTCTGACCCATATAGAGAGGTTTCCATTTTTCTCTTTATTCATGGTTGGTTCTGGTAAATATGGTATAGGAGTCACTATATATCTAGTGATGTTATGAATCATGCCAAAAATAGTTTAGGATAAAGAGACTTCATGTTGGGATTTCCCTCTTATGCAGGAACAAGGGAATTTCATCTTTCTCTTATATTGATTTAGATCATGTGCGAATACACATGGAGTAAAATGATGATATCCATATAGATTGACATAACTTTGTAATGAAAATGTTCCATATAATTTCTCTACATTCTATATGTGAATTAATTGTTAGTTTAAGGTCATATAGTTGGGAAAATGTGCAAAATTTAATGTCATGTGGTTAGGATGTTAACTTCTTGTTTATATTCATAGTGTTTAGGCCAGGGGAATCCTTTCAAAAAGGGATGTGCGTAATTTGGTGGCATGAAAACTGATGTGAATGGGGACTGAAGGCATCCATATACCTCATATGAATTCATGAGGATGCCTAATTGTTTTTTTATGTCATGATTCTTGGACATGTATTTATTGTTTAGGGTCAAATATTTTGGAAAATAGTACAGTTTATCATTATACAGTCAAGATGAGGAAAGATATGTTTAATGTAATTTTGTGGGGATGAACTCAGTATAGATTAATTCTATGTTCTTAAGAAGAAGGGTTCTATATAGCATTAACGTCATGAGGTAAGGATGTTCTCCCTTTAGAGATATAAAATATTTTTTCAAGAAACATGCATTGGTGGGAGCTGTATTGAGATTCCCATTTATTAAGATCATGAAATAAATACACTAAAGGAGAAGCCCAAAATGATCCATTTATAGGGGGGCATTTTATGTTTTGAACTATCATACATAACAATGTCAACTTCTCACCTCTGGATTTCCTCCCATATAACCCTATCTAGTCAGAGATACCCCTTCTACAGGTAGTCCAGAATGTGTTCCATCAAACTGGTGGTATGACTATATGGATTAGTGTTGGGGATAATCATTGATTTATTCAATATTTCCCTGAATGAAGGGTGATACCATTTAACGGTGTTAGATTTTGATGATAGTTTCATCCCGGTCTTGATCTTCTTGTGTAACAAATGATTCTTCAAATGCATAATCCTATGTATTTTCTGATCGAGTTTTATGTGTCAATGTTGATTCCATATAGAATTCCACCACTGGTCCTTAGATGTGGTCTAACAAGGGTATTATCTCTTTCTTTTCGATTGTGTGATCAGGATTAACCTACATGATGAATAGTTCTGAAGTGTCATTTAACTTTATTTTCTTACATGGACATGAAGTGATAGTTCTATACCCATAATGATAGAATGATTTTCTATATCATTTTTTGTTCACCACTCCACATAAGACTACCTATTTAATAGATATGAGTATGACTCCCATCAATACCTTTTTGATCATGAGGTATTCCATCATTCTCCATACTAGACGTCTTGATGAACCATATATATTAATCTCTTAGATATGGGGGACCTCTTGAAAAGAGAAAAAAATTCATCAAAAAACATGATATCCAATTACATCATTTTCATCAAGGGGAGCTATGCCAGAAAATATTGAAATGCATGCCCTTTGAAAGCTTTTTGAGTCATGAACTAGATATAAAACTGCTGCAGGATGAACACCCACCATGGAAAATGTCTAGTAAACATTGGATGGTTTAGAATATATTTGAGTTGGGTTCTACAAAAGACCTAACATAATTCATGATGCGGCAGGTCATGTCTCAATTTCTAGACAACACATATCTTCCCCATACAACTCTTCTTGATATCTTATTAATGAGTCTTAGAATGGATCCTGGTTTTGATTAGATAATAATTTTTTTGTCAATGATAGTATAGTTATTTGGTTCTAGGAAGGCACATAAATATCACTCTAACAAATTCACATAGAAAATGAGTGGTGTTCATTTAGTATGCAACATTAGAACTAGTTGTTTTATGAAATATTTCATCAGATTTTAGCATTCATCCTATCAATCACCAATCAATTGATATAAAACCCAATTATTCATCAACCTAGTCATGAGAAAACATTTTTCTATAAGGTTGGACACCATGTAACAAATATTATCAATGTTTCATGGATTTCCTCTTACCTTGGTTAGGTTTCTTAGAGGTGAGATACTATGTTTAGCCTTTATATTCCTAGGGTTAACTTCATTTCCATGATTGTGTATAATGATGATGAGAAATATCTCATAGATAATAATGAAATCACATTTTAAGGGGTTTATATTGTGGCTATGTTTTCAACATTTGTTGAATACTATTTAAATGTCATCTAGGTGGTCAGACCATTTTCACAAATTTACCACCATGTCTACTATAATGCATTCAAAAATCTCTCAGATGAAGGGTTTGAATGTACAATGTGTGACATGTTGATATATCACACTAAACACTTTGAGGGAAAGTCCATTACCCAATATATAAATACTCCTAGAAGGTCCTAAAGGAGATATATTATTCCTGTTATTGAGAAACTCATATTTGGTGTTAAGGTGAATTTATTTCCATGAAAGAAAGATCCTAATATCTGGAGGTTGCATTGATCAATAGTCATATGATTAGTTCTAAAAAATTATCCATTAGATAGTGTCGATTGAGATATCTAAAATCAATATAGAACCTAATTTTTATGTTATTGTTTTTTTGGGACTATGTAGGCTAGCCACATAGGATAATTGAGCTCTTGAATGAGGATGGATCTGATGATCATTTAAACATCAACATCTTTTTTGGAAGCATGTATTGGTTGTATTTTGCTGGCTGACTTTTTATGCCCCAAAGGATATTCTGATCGGCCCTGATAGTGAGTGGCCATATTGTGATTTAGGACTAGTATTTCAATGTGGTTCAAGGTTAATACATCCACACGATTCCTTAGAAAGGATGTATATACCTTTTTGTCTCCCAAAGACATGGCTTCACTAATCAAGGTGGGTCATGGATCATATTTCATACCTAGATGTATTTCACTAAGTTCATTAATGGTGGTAGAGTCAACCTCCTAAAATGTTAGTGAGGGTAATCCTTAAGTTCTTATTAATCTTATAATTCCTCATTTTATTTCACTTTCTCCAAATGAGAAGATTTTTTTAGAAGAGATCTTCAGAGTTTGGAGATGATTCAGGATCATGGTATTCAGAAGATGGAGCAACTTCATCTAACCAGAGTGACATTGGGGGAATCACTGAAGAGGATGGAGTGAGGGATGAAGGAATATATTTTTTCACATCTTCTTCAGTGTGTGAGGAAGGGGTTTTATGGATCATTGAGTATGGATTTTGGTCATTTGTATTCGATCAATCATTATTATCATGGGGGGTGTTGACGCTCCTTTCCGTCATAGAGTCTAACGACTGAAAAAAAAAGAAATACCTTTGTCCAAAGTGATTCATCCTTTGAAGAAACATCAAAAATCAACAAAGGGATGAACAAAGAGAACATTGCCCATAGGTCGCGCAAGTTCCCTCATGGTCGCACAAGTACACTTGCGCGCCGCCTAGTGGTCGTGCAAGTCTACTTGCGCGACGCCTTATGGTTGTGCAAGTGACTTGCGTGACCTAAAGCGGTAACCGCCCGGGGTCTTCTCCTGCCTATAAATAGACCCTGTGGGCCCCCCATTCGAGAGGAGCTTTTTCCAGAAACTCAGATTGAAGCTCCCGACGCCCAAGTCTCTTCTAAAAGCTTCCGGAACACTTCTAAGGTAATTTCTTACCTAGAACGGAAGATCTAAAGAGAAGGAGGAAGGCCAAAGTGTTGAAACTCATCAACACTTGCGCGCCTGAGTGGTCAGCCCTTAAGGGAAGTGACCACACTTGCGTGCCGCCTTATTCCTTCAATAGAACTTGCGCGTCCCTTTTCTGGAAGAACCTCAAGAGGATTCTAAGGGGATTAATAAAGAGTCGCTCAAGTATTCTAATGTTGGTTGAAAATCGCGCAAGTACCCCACATGTTGCGCAGGTATACCTGCGCGACCAATACTTGCACGCCCACGTAAGACTTGTGCGCCTTTCAAGACTTGCGTGCCCCTACCTTTTTGGGTGCCCATCTTGCCCATTTTACCCCTCTTAAGCCATTACACCTTTCCTTTTCAAGATTCAGTCTTCAAGACACTCTTCAAAGCCATTTATGGCATGATTTCTTGATTTGACTTCCTTATCTGAAAGGAATTTTGTGGAATATCTCTCAAAACCTAGTGATTTAAATATCCTTATGTAACTAAATATGGAGAGTTCATTAATTCAACCTCATCCTTTAAGATGAGAGAATCCTTAACTTGGGTCTCCTTTTCAGGAATAATCCCAAGTTATAAGTCCATTAATCTGGGAATCTTCCTCAGGAGTAAGTCCCAAATTCTTAAAGTTCCCAAATCTGGGCATCCTCCTCAAGAGTAAGCCCCAAACCTTAATTCCTTAACTTGGGAATCCTCCTCAGGAGTAAGCCCCAATCTCAAATATGGGCATCCTCCTTAGAAGTAAGTCCCAATCCTTAATCCCTAACCTGGGTCTCCTTTTCAGGAATAAGACCCAGTCAGAATCATGGGCATCCTTCTTAGGAGTAAGCCCCAAGTCCTCTAATTTTGGGCATCCTTCTTAGGAGTAAGACCCAATCTCAAATATGGGCATCCTTCTTAGGAGTAAGCCCCGAGTCCCTTAATTTGGGCATCCTCCTTTGGAGTAAGCCCCAAACCTTAGTCCCCTAACCTCGGTATCTTTTTCAGGAATAATTCCCAGTCATAATCTTGGGTTTCCTTTTCAGGAGTAAGCCCCAAGTCCCCTAATTTCTCTTTAACCAGTCCTAATTTACGTTTGATCTGGGATTTCTTCTCAGGAGTAAAACCCAGTTATCAATCCTCTCTTAATTTGGGTTTCCTCTTCAGGAATAAGTCCCAAGTTAGAGTATTCAAATCTCCATGAAGCACATATACCTTTATGGACCATGTTCCTGGATTTTCTCCCTAAAATAAATCCTCTGTGCAGTCATACATACATAATCCCCAAACCATTTCTTATTATTGCATATTTCAGGGCACAATTGTCTAAATTTTACTAATACCTCTTGTTTCTCACACCGAGCATGACTCACATGAGCTTAGAGTGTAAAAGTAATTGTGACATCCTGCTTTGAGCCATCAATCATAAACATCATACCCTTATTCGAACTACGTGGGTTCTGATTCCTTTTTCAAAACAAAAGATGCGTAGGTAGCCCATCTATGGGTTCTATCCCAACTCTGAAGTAATTCATTGTCCTTCTAAATGACGATAAACTTCAAGTGCCCCACTGAGTGGCTTTAAAACTAGCCTGGTCATCATAATGACCAAGAGACTTTTATATAAATGTTTTGAAGGATACCATTGACCAAGAATCTCTAAATAGATACAGATGATTCTCTATTGATGAAGAACCTTGAATACATATAAAAGATTCTCTAAATTTCTTACATATTTAATCATTGATTGTTAAACTGAAGGAAGGCTCATTTTATACTTGGTACTGTAATAAGGATTCACGAACATAAATTAAATCTATAAAGAGAGTCCCGGAGTAGACAATAATTCCCCTAAAAAAAGGTGTGATGAGTCCGACCTCCCATCCTCTTGACCAATGCAAATTCCTAAGCCTCATCAGTCCACAAGCTAATGAGCGCCTACCTTTGGAAAGTAGGTCCAAATGGATGTTGAATCAATGGATGTTTCCGGTTCTACGAACAAACCCGCTAGAAACCGATCGGAACGTTTGAATCTCCCATCCAGGAGGTCATCCCCGAATTCCGTGCGAAACAAAAAATGGTGAACCTGACGTGAATCCTTAACCAAGTTAAAATGATGTTTTACCTATTTGTTAAGCCCCTATTTAAAACTCAATAAGAGGGCTAACAAAAACAATCATTGACATATGTGCTCGTCCAAAGGATGAAGTAGCTGAGTTTATCTTGATTACATCTGTTATATCAAATAGGCACTCTTTTCCAAGATTTTCTGTATTTTCATAATGGCTGCTCTCAAATTCACATCTGTGAATACTGCTTCTGCAAATACCACTGCTGCTATTCCTAACGGATCGTCATCCGCTCTGAGGATGACATCACCTACTCAGCGTCTTCAACACTGGGTATCAAATGCGCTGGTTAAGGAGTACCGTCAACATGGTACCATCCCAACTCTGGAGGCTGCCCGACAGGACCTCCAAGTAAATAACTCACACAGGTCGTCCGGAGAACGATGACCAGTGATTAAGAAGCAGGCGGTGCTGACTACCATCTCCAACCGTTTCGGGTCGTTATCCCCGGAACGCAATTTCCATTCACTCCCTTACTCTGAGGAAGTGAATGAGCAGGTCCCACAAGGCCTTAATTCAAAAAGACAGGAGTCCTTCCTGAGGGATCCCATCAACAATCGCCGCCAGACTCGTGCGGTAGTGCGCCCTCAACATGATGAGGGTACCGACTCCAGGCATTCAGCTCAGGTTCCTCGAACCCGAGCAGGCAAGAAGAACCGCCAGAGACAGAATCCGGTTGACAATGGGTAGGTTGTCATCCCTGCCATCTCCGGAGAAGTCAACCAACCTAACTTGGTGGCAAATAATGAGCAGGCACACACACATGTCTGTTTTAATTCTGCTATCCAGCAGACTCGTCTGGCAACATCACGCCAATCCCGCCAGGCAATTCTGGAGGAGTACTATAGGCAGGAACATACACCTGCTTATACATCACCAGTTAGTTAGCAGGCTCGTCTGACTACATATGATGGATCTCGTCAACCGCGTTTGGAGAAGTGTAATCAGCAGGCACATACACCTTCTAATACTAATCAAACCTACCAACAGTCTCGCTTGGTAGCGCACGGAGAAGTCAGTCGGAAAGCTCCGACGACAAACAGGAGGCAGACTCAACTCTCTACCCCCACACTTGAGTACTGTCAGGATTCACTGACAGGAAAAGGAGGACAGGAGTAGGCACATACACCTACTCAAAACCCGGAATGGACGTATATTCCTGTTCCGGTGGCTGAATTCACCAAGCATATTTTGTCAATGGTGAAAGAGCAGAAGCAAATTCCTGCTCATATTCTGGATGCTTTCCAAGATATCATAACAACTTCAGCATCATCTCAGGGACAGACACATAAATCTATCCCTAGCAGTGGAGTGACACATCAACAATTCACTCCAGAACAGACACACACATCTGTTCCAGTCCAAGAGGGTCATGGGGCATACTCCCTCATATTATATGGACAACCAAGTCAGGCACATACACCTGATTTGAGTGGAGATCGTCAGCCTAACCTGACCATCTTTCCTGATCAGGCACATAAACCTACTCAGAGTAACCACTTTCGTCAACAAGTGGTTTCCAAAGCGAGTAAGAAGGCATCTAATAAAAAGATCCGCCCAGCACAGTCAGGAGATCAAAGGCCAATCTACAACAAGGCTTTGCTCGACGCTGGAGTTCTTGAAACCCTCAGACATTTATCTGTTGGAATTCAAGATTCTACTCCCTCAGTTCCCAATAACGGGAACATTAATTCCAAAAGTCTTCAACAGACACTTTCTCATGAAGGCTTTCTTCGTGACAATTCGGTCAATCTTAAAGTTTCATCTTCAGATGAGAGCCACAGGAACCCTCTGTGTGGTCAGAAGACCAAGGAGCAAGATATCTCATCTTTTGCTGTAACCCATTATGGTGGTCCTCCCCATGATGATGAACTTCTCTACGAAAGTCCTCTCCACAGTAGTGATTCACATTGCCTGGAAAATACTCCAGTGGACAATGTAGTGCCGAGAAATCCCTCTTATCTTGAGGCACTTGCAAATGCGAAACTAGTCATGTCTGATGCTTTATCGCTAGCAAGTGAAATACTTTCTCAATCAGAAGATAGCCCAGGGTGTAGGTCATTCTCTGAACCACCCCTAAGTCATGCATCTTCTAGTTTGATCAATGATGTCTCTACCAATCTTGTTGAATCCGATGAAGCAACAAGGAAACACCAACTCTGGTCAAAACAGGTAGAATAATCTTCATTTAATGATAAAGAGGAAATGCTGAACATGAGGAAGAAACTGGCAAAAGGTGAGGTACCAGTCATGTTTTGGCCTTTGGCTGACTCCCAGTACGACATTCCAAAGATGTTGAAGGATGATGGAATCCATGATATTCGTTTCAACATATGGAAAACTCTTTGTCAATTAAAGAAGAAGGTATTATCTTATGATGAATATGAACATCATCTTAAGATAATAGAAGGGCTACAACGTCAGATTGATTTGGCATCTCTATCAGTCTCTCGGTATCCGAAGGCTCAAAAGCAACAGAGAACCCTTCAACGTTCATGCCTTGTCCCACTAAGAAAATTGCGTCAGTTAATTGCCAATGCTCCATCTGATGTTCATATCAGAGGATGGGGTGTTCACGGAGCACTACATTTCACAGGGCTTTCCAGTCAGCAAAGCCCGCCGAAAATGGTCTCATGCAATGTCATTGCCCATGGCCGGCCACAGTCAATGGGCTTTGTTCATAATCAAAAGCTTGTTCAAGAACAGGCTTCAACTTGTTCCTCTCAAAATCAAGCATATAGAAAACAAGTTGTTGAATTTCTCCTACATCAAGCAGGCGAGAATATTGCACAAGCCTCTCGTATGGAGCAAACAAATCATCAAAGGACATAAGTCTCAGAAATCATCCAACGGTCTGTTGAACCAGGTGATAAAAGTGGATACAGGCTAATGCATCTAGCTAATTTCCGAACTAAGATTCGCAAGATCAAGAGATCTTTTAAGAATATCTCAGACGTAGCATGTCAAGACCCACCCCAGCTTGTCAGACTAAGGACTCCTTTAACACAACCCTCAGAGTCAACAAATGGGATTCGAGGAGTTGAGCGGAATCAGCAGGAACATCCCCAGTTCACGAGACTGGGGACTCTTTCAAATCATCAATCCCCTTCTCAGAGAATATCATTCTTTTCTCGATTGGGGAAGAAGCCCCAATAGGAATGAAGAGCCAAATTATCAGGAGATTCCCTCCAAATTATAGCTCGTCAAGAAATTCCTAAAGGATTGAATCAAAAAAAGGCAATGTCTCATCAAAGATATGAAAGAAGACAATATCACAGAAATGTTGATAGAAGGGATGTGATGCATTATGCATCAATCAATTTCATCAATGTCATTGTTGTTAATCCACCAGAGGAGACTCACTCAGGGGACTCAGATGAAGAGCGTCCTGCTCAAGAAAATGTACGCACAAATACAAATGAAGAAGGTGTGCATACACGAAGTCAAAGGATTACTCAGAACTTAGGTAATCCACTTCCTTCTCTCCAAAAAGTATCGAACAGAGGGAGGGGAAAGAATCATGTTACATATCCTTCCTCTGGAGAAGGTCAATCGCTCTCATTAGAGCAAAGGTTTGCACAATAGGAGGAAGAAATGAAAGAATTAAGAAGAATGAATGCAGAACCACTTCAGAGTAGTCTTCTTCTTAAGAATGCTGAAGTCCGACAGCCGAAGGAATCTGTTGCAGTTACTGAGATGGATCAAGAATATCCTCCTTTATCAGTACACCCTCAGAGGTCTAATCCCGTGGGTCAAGTGAAAAAATGGTTGGCAGTTCTACCATTAGTTTCAGCACCAACCACCACGTATGTCCAAGATCCATTCATTGCACCTACTCAAGACCAGGTTCAACCGGATGTTTATTAAGAGTTAATAACTACTATTGAGTCATTAACAGCTCGGTTAGAAACTATGGAAGGGAAACAGGCGCAAGTTCAACCAGAAAAGAAAGTTTACCCTGAATGGGTAGATTCAATTTCTCCTCCATCTAGTTTTGGAAGCCCTGTTTTCCCTACTTTCAATGGATCAGGTGACCCTGAACAACATTTGACGCATTACGTGTCTTGTTGTGATCCTATGATGGGAACTCTAGAGCAGCAAGAAGTAGTGAAACTCAGATGCTTCATGCGAACCTTGCAAGGACCAACTTTTTTCTGGTATACAATCTTGCAATCCTGGTCAATCATCGGATGGGAGGATCTTCGTCAAAAATTCCTTCTTTAGTTCAGTTCAACTTTGCCAAAAACGACAGTTTTTGATCTTACAAACTGCAAGCAAAGGGAGAATGAAAGAGTCTCTGATTTCATTGCTCGCTGGAAGGGATTAACATATTCCCTGAGTTTAGCACTCCCTCGGGAAGAGCTGTTGCCAATCTGTGTGGCAAATTTACGTGACGAATTACGCACGGCATTGATCCCTGTGAAATACACAGGAGGGTTTCGAGACCTTACTTCAATCTCTCAGCAGATTGAAGATTCCCTTATACAGGCTAAGGTTAAATCTCATGTAATTCCATCAGCTCTAGGAAGGATAATGGGTAAAGCAGAAACTGCTATAGTTATGCTTAAACAAGCACCTGTACCTATTTCTACTTCAAAACCTTCAACTTCTCGAAGGGCTCCACCTCCTGAATGAAAACAACAAAGGCCATTTCGTCCAAATGATCAAAGAGATCAATGACGAAAACAATTTGAGTATTTGAAGAGTAAAACATACTCTTTCCGAAGTGAGCAAGTTCCTGGTTACTTCATCTCAGCTCTGGAAAATAATTTGGTTCAATTACCAGTGCCCAAGAGGCCAAACAAGGAAGGAGATGAAGACCGTCCCAATTATTGTCCCTTTCATCAAATGTTGGGGCATCCCATCCAGGAGTGTTTTGTCTTTAAAGACCTCCTTCAAAATATGGTTGACTTGGGACAAGTCAAATTGAAGGGTTCTTCAGCTCATGTAGCGTGTGTTACCGCTACAGATCCAGAGGAAGGAGGCGAGTGGCAGGAAGTCAAAAGCAAAACTGCGCAAAAATATGATGATTGGATGGTCAGAAAGACAATCAATCGGACCCATGCCATTTTGCGAACACAATTGAAGAAGCCAATTGTGTCTCCTACAAAATCTGCAGTGAATCCTCCATCAAAAGACAAATCCTCAAAAGGGCAGCGCAATTCAAAGAAGATGAGGAATCTACAGCTTTCAGAGCTCCTCAAGGTGTGTTTTGTTTCCAGGTGATGCCTTTTGGTTTAAAGAATGCAGGTGCAACATATCAACGCGCCATGCATCATATCTTCAAACCTTTCTTAGGGAAATTTGTTGAATGCTATGTAGACGATTTGGTGGTTAAATCCAAACAACGTTCTAATCACTTGGCTGATTTGGAAGTCATATTCCACAAGCTTCGACAACATAATTTGAAGATGAACCCCTTAAAATGTGCTTTTGGGGTAACCTCAGGAAAATTTCTCGGCTTTGTTGTACGCCATCGTGGTATTGAAGTCGATCCTGAGAAGACCAAATCAATCCTTGGTATGTCACCTCCTCAGAATTTGAAATAATTAAGAGGACTTCAAGGACACATAGCCTATATTCGTCGTTTCATCGCCAATTTGGCAGGCAAAAGTTTACCCTTTACCAAATTATTGAAAAAAAGAGTCACTTACCAGTGGATTGAAGAATGTCAAGAAGCATTTGATGTTCTCAAGAAATACCTCTTGAGTCCACCAGTACTCATGCCACCTGTTGAAGGTAGACCACTTATCCTCTATGTGACAGCTCTAGAGTGATCATTGGGTGCCTTTCTCACTCAAAAGAATGATGCTGGGAATGAAAATAGCCTCTACTATCTCAGTAGAACTATGCTTGAAGCAGAAACCCGGTATTCAAGTATTGAGAAGTGCTGCCTAGCATTAATCTTTGCAGTTCAGAAACTGAGACACTACCTGAAACATCACGAGGTCCAATTGGTATCTCGCAATAATCCGCTCAAATTCATCCTTAGTCGTCCAATGCTTACAGGACGTCTAGCAAGGTGGGCAGTTATTTTGCAGCAGTTCGACATTCAGTATGTATCTCAAAAGGCAATAAAGGGCCAAGCTCTGGTTAATTTCCTGGCTGAACATCCTTCAGTGGAAGACACGTCTTCAGATATTGAACTCCCTGATGAGGAAGTTTTCTCTATTCAAGAGAGTCCTCAAACAAGGGAAATTTATTTTGATGGTGCTTCCAGAAGTCCAACAGGGAAGAAAATGGAAAATCCTAAATTCAACAATGTTGGTTTAGGAATTGTACTCATTTCTCCAGATAAGGCATTGTTACCTTATTCCTTTTTATTGTGGGAAGGTGGTACCAATAATGAAGCCAAATACCAAGCTCTTATTATAGGCTTGGAGTTAGCGCTCCAAGCACAAGTGAATCACTTAAAGGTGAAATTTGATTCAGACCTGGTAATCAAACAAGTCAATGGGGATTATGCCATCAGAAAAGAAGAATTAATCCCTTTGTATGATTACGTCAGAGAGTTAATGGTGGAATTCCCATTAGAACTGACATTTTCTTATGTCCCAAGATCACAAAATGCTCAAGCTGATGCACTGGCTAATATAGCCATAGCTCTAGCAGATCCAAATCGGGACAAGACAACCATCAGTATTGCCCACCGTCGTGCAATTTCACCTTATGTTCAAGCCAAAACAGAGGAAATTAATGAAACTAGTCCCATTCCTGAACCATATGGTCATACTACATGATGGATGTCACCTATCAGGGAATACCTTCAAAATGGAACACTTCCACCTGATAGAGCCGAGAAAGAACAAATCTAGCGACGTGTGGTCAATTTTACTCTTTATGATAGCTCAAACCACTAGAGAAAATTCTCTACAAACGTGGTTTTGATGGAGTTCTATTCAGATGCATTGATGGTGAAGAGACAATGGCTGTCATGAAAGAAGTGCATGCAGGAGTCTGTGGTGCCCACCAGTCTGGACATAGACTGTCTGATCAAATTCGAAGGCTTGGATACTTTTGGCCTTCAATGATACAAGATTCTGTTAATTTCACAAAGAAGTGTCATTCATACCATGTATATGCCAACTTCATTCATCAACCTCCAGAGTTGCTTCATACAGCTAAATATTCGTGGCCATTTGCCACATGGGGAATGGATGTGGTGGGACCTTACCCTTCAGCTACGGCCAAGTAGTTTAAGTACATTCTTACTGCTACTGATTTCTTTTCCAAATGGGCAGAGGTAGTACCTCTAAAAGAAGTCACTTATAAATTCATTGTTAGCTTCATCAAGTCTAACATCATTACTAGATTTAGTGTCCCTCATACCATATTGATGGACAACAGCACCAACTTCTGTTCTTCTGAGGTGAAGAAATTGTATCAAGAATACAACATTAAATCCAACCATTCATCTCAGTATCATGCGGCGGCCAATGGCCAAATAGAAGCCTTTAACAAGACTCTTTCAAATATACTGCAAAAGATGGTGGATAAAGATAAGAGGTCATGGCTTGATAAACTCTTTCATGCTTTATGGGCTTATCGGACTACCACCCACAATGCAACGCGGTCAACTCCATATTCATTGGTATATGGAACAGAAGCAGTCTTGCCAATTGAAGTTAAATTGCCCTCACTCAGAGTAGCCATTTGTGATCAGTTATCTACAGATGAGAAATCCCAAAAGTGATTGAATGAATTGGAACAGTTATATGAGAAAAGATTGTGCACTTTGCACCACTTGGAAATCTATCATAATCGAATAGCATGAGCTTTTAACAAAAAAGTTCATCTTCGTTCATTCATTCAGGGAGAATTGGTATTAGTTCTCAGAACACCAATGATACCCGGAAAGAAGCCTCCCAAGCTTGAACCAAAATGGGAAGGACCTTATTCAATACATAAGGTCTACTCCAATGGAGCTTATTCATTAATCTCAATGGATGGAGAACTCATCACGACTCCATCCAATGCCAGATTTCTGAAGAAATATTTTGTATAAACACAAAATATGTTCCCCAGAACCAAGACTCTTACAATTGGTTTATACAGCAATGGTCCAGTATGACCTTAAACTGCAACTTCGTCCAACATGACGTTAAACTGTAGAAAAAAGAACTTGTCCCCGCAACATGACACTAAACTATGCAGCACCATTTCGTCCTTTCTATATGACGTTAAACTATACAGCAATGGTCCAGTATGACCTTAAACGGCAACTTCGTCCAACATGATGTTAAACTGTAGAAAAAAGAACTTGTCCCTGCAACATGACACTAAACTGTGCAGCACCATTTCATCCTTGCTATATGACGTTAAACTATACAGCAATGGTCCAGTATGACCTTAAACTGCAACTTCGTCCAACATGACGTTAAACTGTAGAAAAAAGAACTTGTCCCCGCAACATGACACTAAACTGTGTAGCACCATTTCTTCCTTGCTATATGACGTTAAACTATACAACAATGGTCCAGTATGACCTTAAACTGCAACTTCGTCCCACACGACGTTAAACCGTGAAAAAGTTCGCTAAACCGTCCAGCATGACCTTAAACTTCATCGTCCCTGGTCCATGCATATGACCATAAACTATTTGAAAATCCCTTACGTCCAGCAAGACGTTAAACTGTGACGTCCTAACTACATGACGCTAAACTGTATAAAAGTCTCTTACGTCCGGAAAGACATTAAACTATATAATCATCAAAGGTCCAGCATGACATTAAACTGCACCATCCACGGTCCATGCATATGACTTTAAACTATTCGTACTTTCGTCCAACATGACATTAAACTGGGAAAAATCCCCAATGCGTCCATCATGACGTAAATGGTGTGTTATTTTGTCCTTACTGCATGACATTAAACTACACAGTTCCCCCCTTTCGTCCAACATGACGTTAAACTCTATTGTCCCCATCGTCCTAACTACATGACACTAAACTGTACAGAAAATTCATGATATGTCATACTTGACATTAAACTGTATTTTGTCCCTACTACATGACACTAAACTGCGCAGCACCAATAGTACTAACTGCAAGACTTTAAACTGCATAGTCCCTTTATATGTCCTACATGACATTAAACTATGCATCGTTAAATTTGTTGTTACCTCTTGTTTCTCACACCGAGTATGACTCACGTGAGCTTAGATAAAACCTCAACCATAACACTCTCTTTGGGCCGCTAACCATGTATAAATCCCAACAACATTTTTTTTATAGATCTTTGTCCCCAAGAACAACTTGATCATTAATTCATTCTTTAATTGAACTACACGGACTTTGATCCTTGCCCTCCAGGCTGGGTATGTAGGCAACCTCCCAGGGTTCAAGCCCAAAAAACAATCACTTCACATTGGTTCACCACCATCTCATATGATGTTGATTTGTGAAACCGCCCCTAGAATCAATATCTTTACATTGATTCACTTTCGTCCTTGTTATATGACATTAAACTATACAACACTTTTGTCTGGTACGGAAATAAACTACAATACTCTTTGATTTCCTCATTTGAGAGAGAACTATTATTGACATTGATTTTTTTTTCAATCATGTTTCATTTCAAAATACTATGTGCATACATGGCAATGCCTAAAATTTTTATCTCAGGTTAAACCATCATTGCACTAAAGTCCCCTTTCACCCTTCACATGTACGAACCAAATTTGTACAAAGGGTAGTTCTAGAACTACGTGGACTTGATTCCCATCCTTATGGGATATGTAGGAACATTCGAGTATCCCTCGAATCCAGTCCCATGTCTTTTGGGCCTAACCCAAAATTTCACTTTTAGTCCCCTAGCTGAAAAGTCCTCATGAAAACACACACTGTGTATTCATTATTATGGTCTGAATTCTATGACCCTAAACTAAGATCTCTCATACTTTCGTCCTGCACGATGTTAAACTGCATTTCAAGAACTACGTACGGCTTGATTCTTATTCTTATGAGATACGTAGTGAAGTCCAAAATTTCAATTCAGGACCCAGCCACAACATGATTATGGTTATCATTGACCTATGTATCTCTATATACATTAGACAATACCCATATTTATGTGTTATAATCCTAACCTTAAATATTTTCAGATCTTCATAACCCTTTTCATGACTTCTAGTCACAAAAATGTCAAACTTCTGAGAATTCTTTTGCATGACTATGCAGCACGTGCCCATAGGTGGCCTTGCATAAACAGTCCACATAACAGACTTGTCAGCTAAAAGATGCTATTTATTTGACCATGTAGCCAATGCCCTTAGGTGGCTCTGCATATTTCAACCCCCTAATGGGTTTTTTTCAAATAATAGTAACTTCATTCTTGGGAAGAATGCCTCTTTTGTCCTTATTTGTCTTAAACGATGGTATGTAGGGATCTGCAAAAAAAATAGCCATCCCTAACATATTTGTCCCATATCCTTTTTCATGATCTGAAAGTATTCAAGTCTATGGTTTATTCTTCTTCCCTACGTTTGGGTCAGACCTTCGTAGGAGTGATATTCATCCAGTTCTTTGAAAATCTTGTCTGAAAATATCTTCTCCATATTCAAGTACCTCTTTCCATACAACAAACTCTATACTTTAGAAAATTTGAATCTCCATAAACTTTCACTGGCTTTTACCACTAGGAAAGTAAATTTTTGAGAGTTCTTTCGCCTGACTATGTAGCACGTACCCATAGGTGGCCTTCCATAAACAGTCCACATAACAGACTTGTCAGCCGAAAGATACTATTTATTTGACCATGCAGCCAATGCCCTTAGGTGGCCCTGCATATTTCAACCCCCTAACGGGTTTTGTTAAATAATAGTAACTTCATTCTTGGAAACTACTTCTTCTAATTCCTTTTAGCTCTTTTTCATATCATTCCTCAGATTCAAATATTCTTAAGCCATGGTTTACATATTTTCTCTCATACTTGAGTATGGTAATATGTTTTCAGATAAATTGTCAAGGAATTGAATCAATTTTTAATCCATATTGGTCAAAGCTATTTCGACCTTAAACATTAGCCCCTTTATGTCCGGCATGAATGACTTTAAACTTCCATATTTCTTTTTTTTCTTTTTACCTCAGAGTCAAATCCTCTTTTCTCTCCAGATCCAACTCTGAGGGGGGACTTTTGTTGACGCTCCTTTCCGTCACAGAGTCTAACGACTGAAAAAAAAGAAATACCTTAGTCCAAAGGGATTCATCCTTTGAAGAAACATCAAAAATCGACAAAGGGATGAACAAGGAGAACATTTCCCATAGGTCGCGTAAGTTCCCTCATGGTCGCGCAAGTACACTTGCGCGCCGCCTAGTGGTCGTGCAAGTCTACTTGCGCGACACCTTATGGTCGTGCAAGTGACTTGCGCGACCTAAAGTGGTAACCGCCCGGTAACCTCCCGGGGTCTTCTCCTGCCTATAAATAGACCTTGTGGGCCCCCCATTCGAGAGGAGCTTTTTCCAGAAACTCGGATTGAAGCTCCCGACGCCCAAGTCTCTTCTCAAAGCTTCCGGAACACTTCTAAGGTAATTTCTTACCTAGAACGGAAGATCAAAAGATAAGGAGGAAGGCCTAAGTGTTGAAACTCATCAACACTTGCACTCCTGAGTGGTCAGCCCTTAAGGGAAGTGACCACACTTGCGCGCCGCCTTATTCCTTCAATAGAACTTGCAAGTCCCTTTTATGGAAGAACCTCAAGAGGATTCTAAAGGGATTAATAAAGAGTCGCTCAAGTATTCTAATGCTGGTTGAAAATCGCGCAAGTACCCCACATGTCGCGCAGGTATACCTGCGCGACCAATACTTGTGCGCCCACGTAAGACTTGCGTGCCTTTCAAGACTTGTGCGCCCCTACCTTTTTGGGTGCCCATCTTTCCCATTTTACCCCTCATAAGCCATTACACCTTTCCTTTTCAAGATTCAGTCTTCAAGACACTCTTCAAAGCCATTTATGGCATGATTTCTTGATTTGACTTCCTTATCTGAAAGGAATTCTGTGGAATATCTCTCAAAACCTAGTGATTTAAATATCCTTATGTCACTAAATATGGAGAGTTAATTCATTCAACCTCATCCTTTAAGATGAAAGAATCCTTAACTTGGGTCTCCTTTTCAGGAATAATACCCATTTATAAGTCCTTTAATCTTGGCATCTTCCTCAGGAGTAAGTCCCAAATTCTTAATGTTCCCAAATCTGGGCATCCTCCTCAAGAGTAAGCCCCAAACCTTAATTCCTTAACATGGGCATCCTCCTCAGGAGTAAGCCCCAAACCTTAATTCCTTAACTTGGGCATCCTCCTCAGGAGTAAGCCCCAATCTCAAATATGGGCATCCTCCTCAGGAGTAAGCCACAAACCTTAATCCCTAACCTGGGTCTCCTTTTCAGGAATAAGACCCAGTCATAATCATGGGCATCCTTCTTAGGAGTAAGCCCCAAGTCCTCTAATTTTGGGCATCCTTCTTAGGAGTAAGCCCCAATCTCAAATATGGGCATCCTTCTTAGGAGTAATCCCCGAGTCCCTTAATTTGGGCATCCTCTTTAGGAGTAAGCCCCAAACCTTAGTCCCCTAACCTGGGTCTCCTTTTCAGGAATAATTCCCAGTCATAATCTTGGGTTTCCTTTTCAGGAGTAAGCCCCAAGTCCCCTAATTTCTCTTTAACCAGTCCTAATTTACGTTTGATCTGGGATTCCTTCTCAGGAGTAAAACCCAGTTATCAATCCTCTCCTAATTTGGGTTTCCTCTTCAAGAATAAGTCCCAAGTTAGAGTATTCAAATCTCCATGAAGCACATATACCTTTATGGACCTTGTTCCTGGATTTTCTCCCTAAAGTAAATCCTCTGGGCAGTCATACATACATAAGCCCCAAACCATTTCTTATGATTGCATCTTTCATGGCACAATTGTCTAAATTTTACTAATACCTCTTGTTTCTCACACCGAGCATGACTCACGTGAGCTTAGAGTGTAAAAGTAATTGTGACATCCTGCTTTGATCCATCAATCATAAACATCATACCCTTATTTGAACTACGTGGGTTCTGATTCCTTTTTCAAAACAAAGGATACGTAGGTAGCCCATCTATGGGTTCGATCCCAACTCTGAAGTAATTCATTGTCCTTCTGAATGACGATAAACTTCAAGTGCCCCACTGAGTGGCTTTAAAACCAGCCTGGTCATCATAATGACCAAGAGACTTTTATATAAATGTTTTGAAGGATACCATTGACCAAGAATCTCCAAATAGATACAGCTGATTCTCTATTGATGAAGAACCTAGAATACATATAAAAGATTCTCTAAATTTCTTACATATTTAATCATTGATTGTTAAACTGAAGGAAAGCTCATTTTATACTTGGTAATGTAATAAGGATTCACGAACATAACTTAAATCTATAAAGAGAGTCCCGGAGTAGACAATAATTCCCCTCAAAAAAAGGTGTGATGAGTCCGACCTCCCATCCTCTCGACCAATGCAAATTCCTAAGCCTCATCAGTCCACAAGCTAATGAGCGCCTACCTTTGGAAAGTAGGTCCAAACGGATGTGGAATCATTGGATGTTTCCGGTTCTATGAACTAACCCGCTAGAAACCGATCAGAACGTTTGAATCTCCCATCCAGGAGGTCATCCCCGAATTCTGTGCGAAACAGGGGGCCTATGGTTTCCTAAAATTTTTAGAATTAGTCGTGGAGATCAAAATGATGAGGACTACTAAAAATGTGTATGAACATCGAATCATACGTCCAATGTGATTGATGTAAAGTATGTATTCTTCTTCGATAGTTTTTATAGGGTTTGTAGAAACCAATTCCAAACCATTTGAGGTGGTGACCCAATAAATACAATCTACTGAGGGTCTCTTCCGTTTTCTCATATAGTATCATCAAATGATGTTGTGAGACTCACATGATTCGAATGGGTCCTTATCATCATAAAATGTTCCATTGTGTAACATAATTCAATATTAGACACACTAATGGTATATTAAGGGAATCACTATGTGATGATGAAACCAGGAAGATTGAAGTAGGACATTGAAGGAAGTGTTTTTTCCAACCACCATAATTTATGAGTAGACTACAATGTATCCAAACAATGTTTTGACCATTATTTGGACTAATGGATTATGCATAAATTTTAATAGAAAAATAATTTCGTAGAATAGGATGTCATTTTATCTGTATTGAAGACTATGCGATGATGTATAAGAATTGGGATGAGAATAAATCTAGAGTCATTCTCAATTGAGACTCTTCAGAAGCCAACAAATTTTATCATTCCGGACAAAAATAATGATATGATATGTTCTTGAATAATGGAATCTTCATCTTGATCCCAGAAAGAGATAAATTCATGTCATTTTTCAGAATCATTTTCAGTTAGATAGATCTTAGTGGTGGCCCCATTAGATTGAAAATCCAAGGGGTACATAAAATATTCAATGAGTGCTTCCCAGATGTCATTAGACAAACTTATGGAATCCATCATTGATAGATTATCTTGTACTGAGACTAACTATTTCAAATATACATACACTTACTCTAATGGTCATTGGTTCCTAGTATTTGGATGTAATTTCAGTGGTTCTATAGGGGATTAAGTATTCGATGTAGATGGACCCCCCAGAAATGAGAGTTGTAGGTTCTTTTATGCTACGTGGGTTGGGTTTGGCTTGTCTTCCTGCACACCACAAGTGACTAGATACATGTTCCTATCATAATTTTTATTCTAAAATGATCAATATAGAGTGGATTCATTATAGGGTAGTTGAATTTTCTAGTTATTTTTGGGTTTACAAAAGGGATCATCCATGATTTTCCACTACATTAATAGTTTGAGCAAGGGTGAGGTAATACATTTGGTTTTTTTGTGGTTGCATCTTCCTTGGTATCCTCAGATCCTATTAATTCATCATATATCTCCTTGATTGGGTGTTGGGACTCATGTTCAAATCCATAATAATTATCATTTAAATGATACATCAAGTGAATGACATTAATAGATCCAAATATAATAACATAATATGATGATGACTCTATTTGACTGACTACATATGTTGGTGTTGTTTGGTGGGTTGGTTTCTGTTGGATTATATTTGATGGAACAAACTATGAGAGTGTCAAATCCATCTATGTATAAGTAAGAGCATCATCCACATTTTATTTCTCTCTATCATTTAAGAGAGAAAACTTTTTGGAGGGTTGGAATTTGGAGTTATGTGGCTCCAGTGACGTATATTGTGTTGTTGTGGGAGCAGTTGGGGTAATAATTGATTTCCTCAACTATGCATAGAATATTCCATGATGTCATATGACTTTTTTTGAGTCATACAACTGTTGAAAATTTGTTTTATCTTACTAAAAACTAATTTCCATTCCTCTACAACATAAGGGTTGGTGGTGGAAACATAATCCACTGGTGATGGCGGTGGTAACAGTTGGAATTTCCATGAATCTATCAATATCATCATGAGGTATTTGATGAAAAAACATTCTTGGGTGGGGTGTATTTGTATCTATTGAATTGGGCATTAATATTTCTATTTTTTAATACATCCGTCATTAATGATTTTCAGCTCTAGTAGATGTAGTAAATTTCAGTTCATATCAACTATTGAATAGCCACTGAATTGATCATATCAAAATGAGTAAAATTTATTCCTTTATTCAATCAATTGATTTCTCTTCTGCTCATACACTCATCATGTCATGGAGGAGGATATTTTTGACAGCGTTGGGGAACTATATGATATGGTGTATTCCTTGGTGCTGGAGCCTGTGAAGTGGCTAACATAACCTTGACGGAGTCTAGATCAGATATTCCAAATAATTTTCTCTAGAATACTGGGGAGTCCTAATACTTGAACATTTCTAATTTTATGGAGTCTTATAATCATTTTAATATTGTGGAGAAACCCCGAAACCATCTTATATATTTCCTTGGGATGAGCGGTGTTCACATTTCATTGTGGAGGATTTCAATGCACATAACAAACATCTCATCCTAGTGGAGTTACTAGTTGAAAGGGAAGGACATCCCATTACTTATAGAAATGAAATAAAAGACTCTCTCATTATCCATTTGTTCTTAGTATGAGATGTAACTAACTCTTATCTTTTTAATCATTGAGATTTATAAGGATTTGAAATGTTGATGGAGAAACTCCCATCCCATTTTCAACTGAGCTGACAAATTGGTGTACTATACAATGGATTACCTTTGAAGAGCACACATGAAGAATATAAGATTTACTAGTTCTTGTTAATATGTGGCACCCATCCTAGGATCAAAATTAGATGCATAATGACTCGGTTGTTTTTTGGGTCCCCCGATCCATTGAATATTGGGAGCACATGAGTCCTAAAATTTTGTAGTGGATGGGTGTCACTCATACAATCATTTTAAGGTTTTTGTTCTAGCTATTCTTTTACTCCCCACTTCTCTACGACATACTATCTAGATAATAATTACTCAGTGGTATTGATAAAACCATCACATATTTTTTCAAGCATAAACATGTTTGAGTACAATAGAAGGAAGGATTTGACCTGCTGGTTCCCCTGATACTGAAGACAGATTTACGATCTGGGGAATATTTTTTTTATTTTTCTACAATAGTTTGGGATTCCTCCTTAATAAAGGGAAATCGTGATATCCATCCATAATTTTGTTTAGGTATACTAATGGTCTAGTAATTGTTTTGGGTGGATTTTCAGTCCTTAATTCAATTTTTGGGACAAACCCTTATTGACAAGGTACACATTATAAAGATAAAAATTTAGGTTTTATTTGAAGATCATATCCTCTAGGGTGACTACCTTGATGTCGATCTGTGTTTATTCTACCCAAATCATTCATTTCTTCCCCATGATGAGTGAATAATTCTTTGATCGTAAGGTGGTCATTTTCCTGTAGATGAGGAGGTGGTTCATATATGAAATTTGCATTAGTATCCTTTCTTTTATGGATTCTCAAATGAGGTAAATAGGGACTTGATGAGTGAGTGCCCATATTTGGGGATGCACTCTAGATTTACGTAAGAATTCATTCATTCTTAGAGTAGATTGGGTTATTATAAAAACCATGCATTCCCTATTATTTAACTTTTTCATGATTTTCATTATTGGATGATGTACTAATGTCTTTGAAGTTCCCCAATTCATAATGCTTTGTGTGTGTTTTAGCAAATTCTGAGTGGTAGGAGAGCTATTTAGGTCTTTTATTGGATCCTCTACTTCCATTCTGGGAAATTTTTAGGCTTCTTGGTGAAGGGTAACTTGGAGGGAACATCTATAAAACTATTTCATATGCCACCCTTAATGTGGGACTGAACCACAATATGGGTCAGAATGTGATACATCTCAATTCATTTTCATCCCTAAATGGGAAAAGATTATTTTTGATGGGTGATCGGTTGATGTTAAAAATCACCCATCCTTGAGGTCTTATGTTTCTCCCGTACTCTTATTGTTGTTCCTCATCCCAGATTGATCATCCTTTTGGGGAAATTTTTTGTTATAAATGTCCCCATCCTTATGGTGGGGTGTTGATCCTCTATTGTGATAGTTTCTTATTATATTTCCTAATTTTTTTACCTCTTGCATTCCCATTCATGTGTGAGTTGTCTATGGTACTTGGTTGGAACATGATCTATTTATTTCAAAGGATATTTATAGTTCTTTATTATTGGAATCAATTAATTATAAATCCTTTTGAATATATTCATTTTCCTAAAATGAGAGTTTTTATGGTCTTCTCCCATCAGGCCTATAACATTTGAGACTTACTCCAGCCAGTTCTAGTTTAGCATTTCACATTTCATGAGGAGGGATTTCATTTTAATTCCACAATGTTATAATGAAATTACAATATTTCATTTCCAATATATTCTTGTGGATGATATGTGGGGTCAAATAAAAAATTACATGCTCTCCCCAGACCTAGATATGAACACCAGGTGGGGAATTTCCAATAACACAACACAACATATGAAGTGAATAGAAGAAAGTTAATTGGAGATCTTTTTGTTGTCTCTATGATTATGTTCTCCATACAGTCAAAAGGTCTTCTAGTTTGATTTTAAGAAAATACTCTCCCAATGTTTTTACATGGTATGAGTACCAGCTATAAGAAAATAATTTGGTTTTCGACTAATAAAGAGTGGTTCAGAGATTTATGTGAATGTTATGTATGAATTCTTCCAACAACTCTCTTGGTATATCGAAAATAGATGTGGTTGTAGAAAAAAAATGATATGTTATCCCAGGTTAATTTTATTTTCATGATCAACATATCCTTCTATTAATCATCTTTAGATCCATCCTCTCAATCATCCCATATTTGATTCTTTTTTATGTATTTTTCAAATGTAGCAGGGCTTGTAGGGGTATCACTGGCATGAGAATAGTCCAAAGGTGAATCAGAATATATGCATGGCCCCAAGCCATCTCTTAGTTGATAAAGGATGTCTCTTTTCATTGATAGAGTGTATAACATTCCTTGTCCCATCCATCTAACAACCTAAACATATTAGTGGTTCCTTATATTCTTATTTTAAGAGGCATTACGTTTTTACTAACATGAGATGAATGTGTGTGGACAGCCATTGTATTTCTTGCTACCATGGAAAGGGTTAACATCATAGCTTGATGTAAAATGCATGGAGAGATTCTATACCATATTTCTCAGGGTGGACCATCAAGGGACATGATAGCTGTGGGAGGAACATCCTACTGAAATGATACATCACTATAGTGAAGACCATTGTAGTTAGCACTACCATGGCCATGACTACCATAATAACGTGATTTCCAACTACATAGAGAATGTTTTAGCATATATTGAAGAATGGACCATCACGGTGGATGATAAAAAGGGAAGGGCCTTCATGTTGTTTGATCTTCATGCCAAAAGTAGGAATATCTTAATTCTCATCATGAGATAGGTTCTCATGATCAATCAGTTCTTTTTCCATGATGTAATTTTTTATAGTACATTCTCTATCGGGGGCCTTCAGATTGATTTGCAATAATGTTATGGTGAGGTACTTCAAAACATCTACTACAACTTATATCATTTGGTAATGGATTGGTAGGATAATGTGCCTCCATTTTTTAATGTACGATGGAATTAATAATTCAATCATCTAATATAAAAGGGTTATGATAACGTTCATCATATTTAATCTCCATTTGGTGGAATTTATTTTTGGGTGTTATCATTGGGAAACATGGGAATTTTTTTGTTGGCAATGAACATAATATATGGGTTCCTATTTCACTGGCTTATATTGTGCTTCTAAGATTATATGGAGAGAAACGCGAGTAATGGAAGTGATATATACCTTCCATACAATAATCACTAAATTGACGATTGTTCCCTAGTTGGAGTAAGTATTTGTGCTTGATATTTTGTCCATTTATTATGTAATATTGAAGAAAACCGTTCTAGATAGAAACATTGATGAATTTATACTCCGGAGTGACCTCCAAATTGTGTGGATGAGTCACCCCAATAGTGGAGGTAGGGTTTTGGGCTTGAATCCATGTTATTTTCTTTGATATGACTACAAACTGACAAGACAATAGGATATAATCAATAATTGATATATTATCATCCATCATTTCCATGATATATTAATAAACATATTTGTATGTAACAGGAAGATATTCCCATTCATATGTTAGAGAAGGAATATAATCCTTCACTGATCCTCCATTTATTTTGATTAGGTATTGACGGTTCTCTTATGTGGGGGAAGAGGAAAATTCTTCCAGTAGTTTAATGCTCAGATATGCAAGATTCCCTCTTTGGATTATGCTGTATTATTTTTATGAGCATGATATGAACAATCATGAATTTGAATATGATCATTGGGTGACATTGTATTTTTCTGATGGGAAACATATGTATCCACATGAACATGACTCTACCTGTATTTGTTTTCTACTATATTTGACTGGTGAGATTTATATTCTAGAGTATGTATTTTCGTCTAGAGAATTTCCATCCTATTAGGGTGAAACTATTGGTGTGTGTTAGAAAGGGTTTTTGTCTTCGTGTTGGTTTCCATAGTATTTGATGGATGAGATTCAATAACATTATCATAGATATACATCTTTCTATAGTTTTCTCCCCAATATTCATTGTGGGCATGGTGACCAGTAGCTGTAATTTTGACATACTCATAATGTGATACTATATTTACATGGTTCGATTCATCATATGGGGAAGGAATATAAGGAAATCCCTATTTTATCACTATATTTTCATGATGTGTTTCTTCCTTTTGAATGATGGTTATAAAATGTTCCTAATTGTCCTATCCTCTCCCTCAGTGGGCTGCCTGAGGGACCTACATTGCTTTTCTGTCATCAGGGGATCTTGGGCAGATATCCTACTATGGGTGATGATAATGGTCGACACATGATTGGTATACAAGACTTCAAGTATGGGCCCTTGGGTGGGACCGTTGTGCTGTAGGGATAAAATCATTGTTGAAGATTTCATTATCCTCCAAATGGTGAGAGTGGATTTCATTATTTCCTTATGGTGAAAGACACCAAATATGGTTAGAGGTGACTAGTGGATCTGCCTTATTCTGGGCCTGTAACTATCACATGATGGATGGATAGAAGGGATTCATTATCTAGAGGGTCAGTCTAACTGCCTACATTGTGGGGTGAGTACCATTATGATTGTAGTCCCAGACGAATACAGTTGAAACCAATGTTTATGAAGATTTGTGGGTGATGAATTCCTCTGATTTTTTGAGGAACCAACTTATTCTGTAGTCAAGGGTATCATGTCTCTAAGAACATCAGAGTTTCCATTTTATTTAAGTTCACTCAGAAGAGTTCCTACAATGTATGAGAAATGTACAGGACATAAAACCTCATCAAAATATAATTTCATGGCCACATGAAAAATTGATGGTCTTTCTTGCCATCATCACTCTTGGATATGAAATAAGGGTGTTGTGAGGTAACACAACCACCATTGTTAAATATTAACTTTGGGATTTACATTTTTTTTACTAAAGATGAGATCCAGTGTAAGGACTAAAATTATATGATGGGGACATGTCATTATGTCCTTCTTATCTTACGACGAAGGTGACATAGTTGAGTATTTGAAAAAATAATTCCATTTTGTTCCAACTAAAGGAACGTTTTTGGCATGAAAGGATGATTATAAGGGGTTTAATGATGTGAAATCACTAACATAGGGTATAATATATACAAACGATCTCTAATCATTTTTTTGGAGATCGAAATATCCAATGTCTATCATATCCATGATTCATTTACTAAATTACAAAAGGAAGGTGCTTAATGGGTATCCTGACAAACATAACATTATAAATCACATTGGTCAAGAAAATGGGAATTTGGGATCGTCACACACTTTTGGTGGGAAGCTATTTCATGTATTGGGATAGTCTTATAGATCTAAGATATGTTCACGAATACTTGGTCCATTTCCAAGTTTGTTTCTATGGATTAACCTTAGGTATATATTGGTCATAAATACAAAATGGTTTAGAATCATTTGTATGAATCAGAGGTTCTATATCAATGAAGGGATCTTTATGTATCATAGGATCTCCATAAGTGTTACCATTTAAAAAAATTATTGATTACTTTCATGTCAATTGATACAATGTTGGTTTCAAGATGCATGATGAGGATCTGTGGTGTTTATCATCATCTAGAGGGACTAGAGTTCTTTTAGTATAGGGATCAAACCCATGATACGTGTTTCCTGCATGCCTTCGTGAGAAGAATCAGAAACCATAATGTTTTTTGTCCCATAATTGGACACATCACTATTAAAGTTTATGTGTCAAGGACCCAACTGTGTTGTTTAATGCCATATGTTATGAAAAACCAGTTGAATGGTTCCTTGACATGGATGGTATGAGAGTTATGATAAGTTGGCATAAGGGGCTCATAATACACATGGTCTCTTGTGTGTACATGACCCTATGGAGTATGTGTCCAAGAGAATGTTACAGTGATTTTCGTGCTTGGTTTGGAACTCAAATAAGCATCCTATGTATTCTAGTTAGTTGCTAATCAATTTAAATTTAGTTTATTATGACTGGGAATTACATCTTTTGGGAGTCCCCCAAAGGGGGATTGATTATGGATTACAAATGGAATCTACCCTTTTGGGAGAATTTCATTGCAGATTATGCATTGAAGCATCCCATTTGATATAATGTGACTAGGGATTATCCATGGATTATTTTCATTTGAGACAATACGATTAGGGATAAAACATTGGAGATACCCAATTGAGAATATATAATTTTGGGATTATGTTGGGGAGCTGCACATCTGAATGATTATTATTTGAAAATATGAAACATTGAAGGTTCAAGTATGGTTTTGATTATACCATATAGAAGGCCCATTAGGGATTTTAGATCAAGAGGATTTCATAACTACTGCTAACTTCTAAGACCATGTGATTCATTATCCATTTGATATATAAGAAGATGTCGTTGGTCAGATTATCACACAATCTCACCATATCCTATGATGGATTATACTTGAACATAAAGGTAGAGGGAAATAGCATTCAATGTTCCCATTTCCTCTCCTTTTTTCTTACCCATGTTATTTAATTATTAATGAAATATCTAGATGTGTCTCAGGTACAGGTGAAGAGGATAAATAGGGTAACCTCTTACAAGAATGTATTGTGGATTTCCTCAAGCGGAGTGCTCGAAAATTAGTTTTGTGAAAGAAGGGAATGTTTGACAGTCACCCTCATCAAATGGAAATTCTAGTGGTTTCACTCAATTCGTACAATGGGGTGGTTCATTTCAACACCCAAGGGTCAAATCCTAGGTTACCCTAGGAATGTTTACATGTTAACATTCCATGGTTCCATCTCGCTATGGATATAAATCACTTGAATCTTCTTACAATGGATATATTAACTCAAAAGGGAAATAAGTGATGCCATATGATCTAATAATACATGTTAGGTACCTTTTGAAGGGGCCTTAACATGATGTTGGTTGACTGGTTCACAGAGGGGCCAACATGTGGGATGATGGCATGACAGAAGAGGGTGGATGGAACTGAAGAGAAGAATCCCCTACATTTCCCTACTCTGTATAGCATGTACTTATGATGTTTAGATATCCTGCCACATATCTTGAAGATATGTTGGAATGTGGTCATCCATGTACCATTATTATACATGTAATTCGGTTCGGCCAATGAACATGATGCTTCAATGGGATTGGTTCCACCCATGTATAGATTTTCTATGTGGGGATGATTTCAACCCGCGTTTCATTTTTCTACACAGTGATTAGTTCATCCATTATAGACTTTTTCTATGTGGTGGAGGGTTCCCCAAACATAGTGTTTTCTAATGATTGAATCCTATATGGATAGGGGAAATCAATTTTTGATCCGTGTAGTATGTAATATGTACCCCATGGTGAAGTAAAAGGGATAATGAACACTTTTTATAGATTCTTCTATAGTAGTTATTTCAAGTCTTCATGTTTCACAAAATCCATTTTATATGTATTTTTGTTTACATGTAATGCACCGGGGATAATCTCAATTGGAAATCACATATCTCATATTGTAGGAACATAAGAGAATTCCTTGGGAAACTCATCAACATGTTCCCTCATCATGGGAATTTATTAAGGTATTATACTTTCCTTAGACTCAATAAATTGATCACCATACACATACTCATATTGAAATAATATCCATGATTGAGATGTTAGTTCTAAAAAAGATTCAAACTGATCCTTGATCATTTAAATAATTTTGGGTTAACTCTAAAAATGAAGAGTGATATCCTTATCATGGAAATTTATTTTGGATCTGTTTAGGGAATGTGAATCAATTTCTATAATTGTATAGAATTCCCGCAAAGGTATTATGAAAAGGTTCATTTGGAAGATCAACTAGAAAATTATGACAGGGGAGGAGCTATATAATTGAGATGAAATAATTTGAAAATTTTCAATTTTCAGGGACAAGTCTACTTCCATGGTTTTTGATGGTTTTTTAGCAGTTCTATTAATCATTCAAGATATGATGGAATGTGTACAACCAGAATCAAAAAGTTTATTTCAATTACTAAATGAATAACTACTCAACCTATCAACAATTATTTTTCAAGATGCATCTTATCGATTGTGATGGAGAAATCTCTCTATTGATGCATTGGAGGTTATTGGATATCTTCGAGTACCCTATTCATAGGGAATTGGTTTGTAAATTTTAAATGTTCCTTGTAGTTGAAGAAATATACAACATGTTAATGGTTGAAAGAAGAATAACTTTCTTCCATCGCATTAGTGGTATTTTCCTATAGTAAATAACTATTTATACTTCCTTCTATCATGCACCTAAACCATCTTCTCGACCCCCAAATTCAATTTCTATGGTGTTTCTTTCTGCAACATTGACAAGTGAGATGTTGAAATTAGTTGTAACAATAATAAGTCACAATCAGAATACATGAATTAAACACCACATTCTTCTTCTTACCCACATGATAACCTTGATATTTTTCAATAACTATTTTTAATTTAGGGGAACATCCAACAATTTACTCACAGTTATCAAATTCTCAGATCTTGATGGATTTTTTTTACTATGATTTATAAAAAACAAATAAGCGGCCATTCATGCATTCAGTAGAAAATGGAAATGTTTTAGGCATATCATGAAAATATTTTGAAGTTTTAATCACACGACCAGATAGATTCATTGTTTATATTCATGAGGGAATGAAATACCATTCCATTTAAATTTAGATGGTGAAATGAAAATATTAATCAAAAAACATTTTACATAATTCCATCCACCCCATCATTTTGATCTCTTCATCCAGATTCATATTTCTTATCAACGCCAGAGGCATTTTCTCCCATAAAGGTCCCAACCATAGCATTTTCTCTCTTTGGGGGATTTGTCTCTCCTCCTAATCAAGGTTTTTATTCTGAACCTGAGTCATATGATTAGTACCATCAAAAAAAATTTATTCCCACTCCCACCTGGTTTGGAATATCATTGGGGTAATCATCACATTTCTTATCACATGGTTTATTTACTCGATTCCTCAAATTTTCAGCCATTAGATTGAATAATGGGAAACAATTGAGGATAAATTTTATACAATAAAATGAATATAAAGGATTCCAATGTAATTAAATAGATAACATATAAACTATGTATATTTCATAACTTATGAATTTCATGGATTTAGACTATTTTATCCATGGTCAGTTTCTTATGGGAATTTTTTATTTAATAATATTTTGTAATGATAATATAAAGTTTCCAAATCATATACCTTGGGTGTTTCAAACTAGGATTGAAGATAGGCCTATTTTAGTGAAACAGCTCCCAGTAAAGTCTAAATCAATGAGTTATTTTAGGGGTTTACACTTCCATACATCATTTAAAGAACCACATCTACTTAAAGTATCCAGATATGGATTTATTATCATGATAAACCAATTACTCTATACATACTAAAATATAGGATTGTTTTCTTATATATAGTCTTATTTTTATGGATTTCACTATAGTTTTCTAATCCTAATCCCATAAATAAATAAAAAATTTCTTTGATACCAAATATAATAGCCCTTTTATTTTATTCACATTAATACATGATTTATTACATAAAATTATATAACATTACTATTTGATGATTGAGATGTAATGTGTCATAGGTAATTTGGTACATAACATAACATCATGCACATTGGTTTTGACAAAATTATTGTAAACATCCATTACATGCATAAAATTTTCCATGGCTTTTAAAACAATACGAGATAACCTGAGGACATACATAAGAAAGGGGTGATCTATAAATCCCAGTATGGTACTAAACATGGCCTAACCTGAAGAATTTAATACTTTTCAAATAATAATAATATCAACAGGTCATAAAAGGAGTTAGAATAAAAAACATGATTAATAAGTAATGATATAGCATGATAATCATAATGGAATCATGGGAAATATGGAAACAAATTTAAACACATTATCATAAACATAGGTCAAGGATAACTTCAAAGATATCATGATGGAAAAATTCCCATTATGGAATTAGGTTCATTTCCTATTCCAATTTTACTTTTCAAGAGACTAAACATTACCCGTTGCATTAGAGTGATATATATTTTCTCAACGAACCTATCACTTCCATTTAATTATAATGAATAAGTGTGAAACATATATTAAACAACATGGATTCATTCATCATTAAATTTTAATAAAAAATCATGGAGTGTATAATAAATACTATTAAGTATTAATTATAAGAATTATCTAATAATAAAGCTGAATACCCTTGACAGAAAATGTGTATGTTATTCACAATAGAATGGTTTTTTCAGGGAAAATCACGGTGAAATTTCAACAGCCTAATGACGTCACTAAAATGCCAAAAAATTAGTTAATGATAAAAAATTGGTCTCTGATAATTAAGAAGAAAATGGAATGTACTAAATACATATAAATAATTATCCCAACGATATTATTTTGATATAGAGGGTATAAGATAATAATGAAACTATAATAAACAAGAGAATGTGAGGATCTCGTTCTTTAGTGTGTGACTCCAAATTCTATGAAGTTGATTATTGAGGGCTTGGTAAAACAATGTGAGGAAATTATAGAGGGAATTTAAGATTACATATATAATCTATTGAGTTTTATTGAACCTAAATAGGATCTTGGATGAGTTTATACAGGAAAAGATTGGGGACTTCATTGTTATTTCTCATAATTCTGTTTTTGACACTATATAAAAAATTGCCAAAAAAACATTCAATGGGATTTCACATGTTTTCTAAATTATGGGAGTGATTATAATTATTTAATTATTATCAAGACCAAAAATATCAAAATAATACTCCTATTTTGTGGTTGTGATTCATTCTATTGAAGAAATGGTTTAAAAAAATAAAATATTATAATGGTTATTGAGTATTAACGAGGGATTTGTGAAATTAATAAAATAAAAAATAAAAAATCTTTAATTTAAAAGGAATACATATATTTGTTCATGTATAAAAGTTTTTGTATTTACTACTTCACTTTTGTGTCATTATGATTTCATAATACAGACAATATATTTATACTGTATTAAACTTTTTACCTAAAAATTCGACTGTCTTCGAATATTTTGAATAATTCCCCATTGGACAATGTAGATACCATGATTCCAAAAATAATTTTAATTTTATCAAAATGATTTTATAAAAATATTCATTTTCACTTTTAAAATAAAAATCAATATTTATTTATAAGTGATGGGTTTTTTGATAGTAAATGTTTTAGAACCCTTAGAAAAATAACATTTGACCTCCTAAAATTATTATCATTATTTAAATTTCATAATAGCTATTTAATAATAATTTTTTTTAAATATTATTTATTTATGTAATCCAAAAATTCATCAAAATAGTTTCCTTAATTATTTTGAATATTACCCAAAAATAAAATTTGTTCTCTATTGTATCAAAATCTAAATAAATTATCAATTAGCAAAAATAGTATGAAAATATATTTATTAATATATACAATATAATTAATATACTCATATTTCTAGGTTCTTGATTCATATCCATTTAGTACCCCCCCCCCAATATAACCCTATGAGTATGGTGTCATTGAGGAGACTTTTATTGGGTGGTTATAAATACATTGTTTGGGCCACGATCTCGATGAGGATGAAATTGTCTCATAAATGGTTTCACTTATACTTATGTTTTTGGATCTCAGTATGGGATTAGTGAAGGTAAATTCATAGTGATTCTATGTCACTCAAAAGTTCTGATAAATGGTGTTCATAGGGCCTGAAACTACTGGTTGATTCCTTCAATTCCTTTTTCTACATCAATTGGATTTTTTAAACCCTAAATTTATACTAATCATGTGATCACAGTTCGATGACTGAATTATAAATTTAATGATGCATAAGGGTCTTCTAAATATAATGGAATATAAGAAAACCAAATAAGTTATTTATTTTTTCATAACTATTTTATATAATAATAAATTCAATTAAATCACAAGGGGTATTTTATTTATAACAGTTTTTATCATTACACCCTCAAGAAAAAGATCCACATATAACTCTCTAACCTACTACAAAATTTTTATTCATACCATAATGTTATAATAACACTTAGTAGCATACTAATGAAATATGGGACATTATATTTGATACATAGAAAATTAATCTTTTTCTAGAGAAGAAAAAATAATTTTATAATAAATCAACAACAATAAACAAAAACATTCTCTAGAAGACACATCTCAAATAGAGACAAAACCATCACAGAATAAATAGGAAATTTAGAAAATAAACAATAGAAAAAAATCAACATCAACTCAAAAAACTAATCGTCCAAAAAACGTGGAAAAATGTATAAGATACTATGAAATCATCTTCGAATCATATTCAATGTAGATTACCCCAATCCACCATACCACCACATAATGCAAACATAAGGAATTTTATTCCCATGAAACTCCTTCTACCTATGATGACCAATATTGAATGGTCGGTCCATGAATATCACTAATCTTATAAAACCAACTCACCCCAATTGATGACAAGGGATTCATCCAAATAATAATACAGATGTTGTAACACATGGAAAAAATCATTGTGTAATTATAACTATAGTTTAAGCTCAAACTAGTATTCCACCTCCCTAACTTTCCAAAAAAGTAAAATGAACTAGTAAGGGAACGTTACCCCATGGGAAAATCCACCACTTACCATGAGAGGGGAAATCATATAAATACCTTAACAAAAACATCAAACATTATAGGTATTCTTCTTTGATTTACATATGTATTGTGACGGTCATGTACCTCATTAATCAAATAACTAATAATCGAAATCTTTCTGGTCTAAATCTCACTACCGCTATCCATGAATCCTCGCATCCCCAAAATTGGCCCAACACAAAATATAATTGTAAGAAAAACTGTAAAATTACTCTAATGGGTCAATGATAATACTAGAGTGGTAAATTTTATTATAAGAAAGACCAACCAATTATAGGTGGTTTACCCATGATCATGAAATATCCAAGACAAATGCATGCCACATATCTTCTATCATGAAAATGTCCAACTATATCTATTCATAGGTCTTCGGATAAAAATAAATAATAAGCCGTAATTGAGAGAGGCAATAATTATAAATACCTTCTAGGGATCATGATGTAAAACCTAATTCTTGATTAATGAAGATATTCATCAGTTCCATGTGAATCATTACTATTTCATCTATATAACTCCTTATAATAATATCCATTACACTATACAACCAAACACTAGGAAATGATATGAGTTTCTTAATTAACACACAATCACATAAATATAATCAAAACCTACTTTATCTCAGGTAAATATATTAATTATATCCATTGAATATTCCTCTAACTTCTACAAGAGCACATTTAATGAATGTAACAAACTTCCAAGATCATGATACTTTTTTCACCAACTTCATGATGAAATATTAAAACAAAAACTCTACCATATATCACTTCATCCCTATCCATTATAACCAAATCCCAAGGAATAATACATCATCGATATACATGGATGGACATAAAAGATATACATATAAAATACAGGATGAAAATACTCACTTGTAGAAAATGAAATTAAAATCCTACCGTAAGGAAACAACCAATATAGGTCATCCTTCAATAATCCCTTAGAATAGTATCCAGGAAATACATGATCACATATCGCCTTTACAAATTTGTATACCTAATGATATTCTTCCGCATACTTGAAAATATAATATTATAGATTCTTCTAGTACCGTAATCATATACTAGTGGAATACTCTATATCAATATGACTAACTAAATTCTCAATCATTACTCTACAAGGATATCCAATATCTTGAATAACACTTCTTGAATCTTCCTACTACGATAATATGTAATTATATTCCCATTATCTATTGTGTAGGAGATCTCAAGTTCATATTCTGGTAATAATTCCATCCCCATCAGTTGATAAGGATTTCAATCCATTTATGATAATTTATATCTCAATATATACTATTATATGAAGACCACAATCCATTTTCCAATATGTTAATGATTCTATGTACTCAATGAAAACACTACTCTAGCCAAGTTGATATCATGGGTCGAATAGTGACAGTCACGAGGATTTATATACCTTGAAGAATATGATATTATTGGAATTTTTTCATCAAAAGTAAACCCAAAATGATAAGTTATGTATCAAATAAAACCTCAATCCTCACCCCCAAATTTGGAATCTAACAAAAAATAACAACGATTAACTTCCCATTTATGAAATTGAAAGTACATGGTACCGATAAATCCATAAATAATATTGGTCTTATAGGATAAATTCCATCAATGGGTATGAAATAAAAGTCAAATCAATGATTATCTTTGACTATTATCTCCCAAGATTAAAGAAACTATGTACCTTGACAACATTCTTAGGTGTGACCAACGAAAAAGCTACCATGATCATTGATGGATTGACATTCAATCCCAACTAAGACAAAACATGAACATAGAAACAAAACCCTATCATCCAAAACATATACATTGAAAAATTCCCGTAGAGATGGTGGTGATAAATAATGTTTACTACAATTGTGAGATACTAATTATGATCCTACATCATTATTGAGTACACAAGGATTTCGTCGATGAACTCCCCCATGAAATGACTTAGGAGATCATGAAATATAGAGGTCATGAATTCCATGAAAATATTTGGGGAATTAATGACACTGAAAAAAAAACCCGTGGACACAAATTGAAAATACCAATACCATAAAAAAAATCATTGTTATGACCACATATTTTATCCACATATAATGGTAAACATACATTATATTTTTGTTCAAAAAATTAATGGATCTCTTAAATTTGTTAGAAAAAATTTCTATAATTTAATGGGGATAATGGATCTTGTTAGTCATTATTTTAAATAAAAAAATTTATAAACAAATCATTATAAAATTATTCACCTTTTTAGAAACCATAATCAATGAATTAAAAAGACACACAATCGGTCAGATGAAAACAATTTTTATTATATAATAAATATGAATAAAAAATTCCATATTTTAGAAGGTTCAATATGATAACGATACATCCAAATCATATTGTAATTGGGAATAATATTTATCCCATATTATCTACCATGTTGATGGTACATCATCATAACCTCCTAAGAAAACATAACACATAACTCTAAAAAATATAAATGAAATATATTTTCTATGGCTCTATTAAACCCATTGGAAACTCCCTAAGATGAGATAATAGAGGAACAATATTTTGGTGAATCAAATGATTGTTCTACTATCTAATTAATTCAATCTGATAAATTTTTAAATCATAGAAAAATAAGGACTTCCATAAATAATAAAAATTATTAATTATAAAATACAAACAATACATGCCACATATGAATTTATGTGGTTATACATAGAGTAGGAATTAATATTCCAATGAATGGTGATTCTAAAACATTTATAACATCCTTTTAAATTATAAATATATCTAATCCAACCTTTTATTGGAATTTTCAACACCATGGAAACTAGAATACTATCCATATGGAGTATTGGGGAATGAACCAAGTAGAATAAAAAAATACATATACTTCCATATAAGATAATAAATGGTACATGTAAAATAATATGGCCCACATGGCATTGAAATCCAATTGGTTTCCAAATGAAAAATTCATAAATTCTCAACTCATATACTATCAAAAACTTTTATAGACATAGTCAACCCTATTACTATAAGGAAAATGGGGATTTGGGGATATCCCATAACATATAATTAACCCTTATATTGAAAATATTTATATCCCTTTTAATATTATTGACTATATGGTAACTAATGCTGAAGTTATGTCATAATATATCCACTTACATCTAGAATTATACTAAGAATAGTTGGTAACAAATACTATGGGGTACCATGAATTAACAAGAATAGAACAAATTCATAGAGACGGTGGTGCATTGATGGTAACTACTAGATCCCGAGATAAACGAGGAAGAAATACTACTATTGCACATAACATGTTGGAACCTTAATGGTCCCAATATATAATACCCTCCATCTACATCTTTTCTCTTCCTGAATCCCCAATTAACTTCTTTTCATTTGAATCTTGGTGGGACATGAATCCTCTAGATCATCCCTACAATCTTATTGGACACTAGATTCTTAGGCAATATACATGGGGTGACTACATATTAGATAGATTCAGGTAGTTTCCTTAATAGAAATCTATGATTAGGACTCACAATCAAATAAAAATGTATAGAAAATAAAATATAAGTTTTCCATAAAATACCAAGCTCTATCTTGCTTAGACACACTAGTTTAAGGGAGAGAAACATCTAACACTCTTATACATTCATCATCAAGGAAATTAATTCTACATAGAACTAACATAGGATTACCTCATGTGAAATGATTCCCTCTTTTTACTATATAAGTCTAAAGATCCACCACTTTTATATGAACCATATAATCTGAATAAAATCATATGAGAACTGATACTCATCCCTAGAATAGATCAATCTAAAAGTGATCTAAAACTCCAATAACTTTCAATCCGTCTACAAATGCTAGATTTTCTCCTGATGCTCCACCAAGCAGTAACTCTAAAACACACAAAACATAATCCTACATGAATATTCATCTTATTTTTGGTCAACTATTCAATGGTAAACCGAATTATCATGTCACGCATCACTAACAAGATCTATAAATAGATTAATACCAACATCCATCTATAAAAAAATAGAATTTATTAAATTCATAGTTCTTATAGTTTATTAAGATTAATTATTTCATATTGATGAAAAATTTATCCAATATCATAGAATAATAAATGCAGTCATTGATAAAGAGGATGCATGTACCTATTTTAGGTCAACATAGAACTATCAACACTAACTTGGTTATGTTTTTCGGTAAACTTATAGTCCTCTCATTGGATAATATGTTTCCTTAATCTCATGTTTTTAGATAGTCTCATTTGATATATAAAAAATTATGTTTGGATAAAAAAAAATTCTTCTAAACACATGAAATAATAACATGTTCATAAATCCATCCTCTATCCCAATTCTCATATATTTCTTTAATACCACTTTTTTGTGCCCACACCCACAACGAATCCCTCACAAGTCTACTGTTAGGACAACAGTGACTCCTGAATCATAATATGAAATTTTAATGGGTTCAAGGCTTGAAAAAATTGTATGATACATAAAAATGATACGCAATTCCTACATAAATAATAGAAAAATATTCAATTAAACACAAGAAATTACAATAGAAAAAATGGAAACCAATATCCCAAAAATGAATGTACTATCATAAAGAACATATATCAAAAATAGAATACCGAAAACCTAATACTCGTAAAAAATTCGAATATCCATGATAGTAATTTATTGCTTAGTCACAAAATCCATCATTAAAACCAAAACTCATTATTACACATAAATGACTAAGAGGCCATTTATACTTATATGAATACTCTTCAAGAAATCTCCAGAAATTTTGAATGAATTATTAGAATATTCTCATGGAAAAATAGTAGAAACAACATTCACCGATATATTTTATTTAGAAACCCACCTTACTAATGCTTACTAACCCAATACTATAAATGTATATAACAACATTTTATCAATATAATTTTTTAAGAAGGAAAACCAAACCCACGTTCTTGATAATTTTATCTCCCACATGCCAATGAAAAAAGTCCTAGATCTCCAATCCCTTCCACATATATACTATCTAACATCATGTCCCATGTCAAAAATATACACCATATATAGAAATCATACCAAAATGACCATCACATATAGACCACCTCATGAAAACTATATTCCATATCAGAATAAAATAATAAAACTATTTTTTCTAATAACTATCATAATTGAAAATCATAAAAGAATGAAAATAAAACTTATTCCCTCCACATAATACTCCTAATGGGTAAATCAATAAATATTTGGCTTTCAGTAAAGTCATATTACTTATATGGGAATTATAATAAATCAAAATAAAAATATATCCTAGATAATAACATCAATCATAAACATCTTAGTGGTTCATAAAAAATACTACTAATCCCACAAGCATAAAAATTAATCACAAGCTCGTGCTTCCATCAAATAACACACAACGACCCCACTATCCACACTATTTATAAAAATTAATATTGTAATGTTTTACATTTAATTATACAATTTACCATTTTATAAGTAATATTTAACCAAATATAATCAATTTATTTCCATAATTAATGTTCATAAATTACCAATTCATTTCATTTTCAATATCTTAGAAAATACTATATATTATTTAATTCCAAACCATACCCATTACATTTTTAATCCTTACTAATCATTTTCATTTAAATTATGATGCTATTAAACATAAATATATTAATAAACCACCATCACATAAACAAATACACATCCCCCTCTAACATCTAATTGGAACACTTAGTTTTTACACCCCATCTGTTGTACCCCAGCTTCCATATCACATGAAACCCCACACACTATTTTCAAAATGGAAATCATAAATAAAAATATCAATAAAAGAGAATAATATTAACATTCAACAACATATTCCATAAATAATAAAATTTAGAAAAATTTCCTATTATAATATGATATCAATTTAGAAACTCATTCATGAATGATAATAAATAATTTCCAAATATCATATAATATATTCATTAAAGAAATTTAATGCTTAATCATGTTTGAAATCGGATTCTAATAATCCAGTCACAAAAAAAACACATATATCATAGTTTTAACATGATTCTAATAAAAAATATTAAATATTCATCATTTTTTTGGAAAAAAATGAATCATGTAGAGTAAATTAAATCAAAATTATGTTATAAATTCTTTTAGTTAATTTAATTATATTTATAATTTAGGTTATACTATTCACATGATGTACCAATATGTGTTCAACTACATTATTATATAAATAATAAAAAAGTGGTCCAGAATCCCATACATCAATATAAATCATCAACGGAACACGTCCCCAGAACCTGTGAACTAATGATCCACCAAATTAAAACTAATAATATATATCCTTTAAAATTGTGAATTATAAATAATTACCATACTATATATAATGATTGTTCAATATTATAATAACCTTTTCTATAGAAAATAAAATGGGTGTTTGGGATAAAATCAATCCAAAACACCACCTATCACTCCCAAACCACCACCAAACATCTTCACGACACCCCAAAATCCAAAAAAGTGTCAATTAATGGTCCAAGGAACTCGATCCAATACAACATAATACATAAAATAATAATGGATATTAATAATAAATTTAAATCCAAAAGATATGTAGTGGGTTGTGAAAACCATAAACATAACAATGAATTTTCTCAAACCTGATCTTTATACTTGTATATTAAACATATAACCAAAAATCATTAATTTTAGAACCTTATATATACATACATATATATATATATATTATTTTAATCAATTATATTCTTTTATTACATATATATTTTTTAGAATGGGTTTATTTTTTTCATTGATGGTCATATGTTTAAATTATATACTTCGGTTTTTTGTATGGTTGTCTAATTTATTAATCCTTGGTCAATAGTTCATCACCTTTATAACAATATATTAATAATTATTGATCAAAACATGATAAATACTTCTTTACACTACTATTTTATTAGGAATGAACTTGGGAATTTATTTCATAATATAAGAACTATGATAATATATATATATATATATATATATATTCATATGTTTTTAAATATATAACCATATATTATCTACTATGATAATTTTATAAACAATTAAAAAATATTAAATATATATATCGTTTTAAAAATATATGTCACTTGATGAAAAAAACATAAAGCCGCTATATCCCACCCATCAAGCACATTTCCTTCCACATCAAATGAACTCTCGTGCTTACAACACCAATTGTGTCGCTTACCTGCCACATCCCACTCCAATATCACTCCACCAAACTATAAACAACAACACTTTTTACTCTCTATTTTTCCGCAACATTATCTTCAGATCACCCCTTCAGTCTTCATAATTATTAAAAAATTTCATATAAAAATTATTTTTGAGCTATTTTATATAATTATATTCATCCTTTTATGAATATTGTTTCTTGAATTTGAGCGCACGTTATATATTGACAGTTTGAATATATTTTTTTCCTTGGTTAAAATTTGAAAATTATTATTCTGATCAAAGGTGGTATTTCTGGATAATAATTATTGATTTCATATGATTATATATATTAATTGAATATTTTATTATACATTTATATTTTTTAAAAAAATTAATTTATAAATATTAATTAATATAATCATTTTTAATTTTTAATTTAATTTTTTATTGAATACTTTAAAATATATTTTTAATTTATAATTTGTTTAATAGTGAATACAACATCTCTATAAATGAGTATGTAGTCGAGTGGTAGACACTATTTCATGGCATCCAAAATACCCTATTCCAAAAAATTTATAGGGGTGGTATGTGAGTTATTCTAGTAGTTTTTATGGAATTAGAATTTTCGACATGATTTAGGATTATGATTCACATAATTAGGCCTTCAATGCATAGGGAATTTGGTCACAAAGGGTATTTATGCCAATATGCCTCCTAAATATAAAAATTAGAAAGAGATTAATAGTTAATGGATGGTTGGTGTAGAGTAATAGTTTTGCAGTGCAACTTGGATTTAGGTAGAAATGTTAGGTGGGAAGTTCAAAAGAGTGAGTGGTGTATTGGAGCCTATCAACGGTTCATCAATCAACTTGTGATAGGGGGTTCTACTCCACATCATTTCATTGGATACTAGAGTTTTATGGTTCTTATTAGAGAGGGAGTTTCATGATGTTAACTATGATGATAAGACCTATCATATGATGCATAATGGAATGCAGTGTGGCATGGACACATGCATGGGTTAATGGGTGGGTAGCTCGAAAGAGTGATGGGTGTGTTTCAACCTATCAATGGGGACACTTGCAAAATTTGGTATAAATATGGGTTCTCTACACTATATTCACTATGTGATAGATCAGTGCAATGCCTGATGGAATGTTGGAATAACATCGAGAATACTAGGAGGATAATGCAAAATTTTGATTCTTATCACATGCCATCGGGTGACAAGGCCTTCGATCAATCAAATTCAAATGGCACATTAAAGCACTAGGCCTCCATGTTGTGTAAAGGATACCTCTAATTCCAATTCAAATGTGGGTATTAATTCCTAAATAAAATATTTGGAGTTTCTCAAAATCATTAAAAATATATAAAATATATCATAATGAAATATTATAAATTAAATATATACATTTATAACATATATATTTTTATTGTTATATAATTTTATAAATATATATGATCTTATAAATTTTACTACTATATGAAATATTATAAATTATACATTTATAAATTTTTCTATAATTTGATATTAATCAGTATCATTAATTTTTTTTTATAAATTATGATATTTTAAAAATATTTATGTTACTTTTATAATTAAATTGCATTTTATAAATTTAGACAAACATTATACTATTAACTAAATTATTGTTTTAATTTATATTTCATTAACTATTTAAATTCCATTTTTCTCATGGATTATTTTGACATATAAAAAAATTAGAAGGATGAGGATATCTTGAAAAAATAAACATCTTTAGGATAAGAGTTGGGAATGGATGATCACCCTAGTGACTATCTATTTTTTAAATTTATAATATACTCCATTTGTATATGAATTTAATTCTCATAAGTAAATTTTTTTTTATGAAATGATAACACAATTAACTCTTTCTTCCAATCCACATTCAAATAGTATATTTGGTGTGTCGACCACATAACTTATTCACAACTAGTCTACCTCCCTTAGAAACATTGACTATATTTACTCCAAATTTTTTAGGAGAGAATTTATCCCATCAGGTCTTTACTACATGATTTATCCATTTTCCATGTTTCATATCCTAGAAAACTAGATTCCATATACTCCTATGTTATTATACTTCAAAACTTCTACACCTCATATCATGCTTCATCCTTAAACCACCCTTAAGGGAACCATATATCTACCTAATTAAAATGTTTTGGAAGATACTCATAATTATATTGATATAAATATAGCTCTCCCAGATACCTCAAGTAAAATGGTATTTATTTTATTAATATTTTAATTTTAATTTTTGGATTATTTAGTTAATAACATATTATTTTATGTGTGTTGTTATGATCTTAGTTGAAATACAAAATACCATAGTCTTATATGAAATAATATATATCTACAGTAAATATTAATAGAGCACAATTTATTATAATGAATAAATGAAATTGACTATGAATCATATAAAATTATATAAATGTTTAATGGGAACACTTGTCATATCTAATGATATCTTACCCATTAAAAAGTAAAAAGGTGTAAATTTGATGAAGTTGTAAAAGATAGAACCTAAACATTTATTTCTATATAAATATTACTATATTTTTTTATAACTTTAAAATATGATGGCATATAAATTACATCTTATAATATATTAGGAGTAGTTATAATTATCTATATTGTGTGAATTTGAGGAAAAGATATACAATAAAGGTAGGGTATCTATGGATGTTTTAAAAAACAGAATATACCATAGATGGATAGAGTGAAAATGAACCACTAAATCATATTCAATGTAATAGTGATTTTCTTGTTTTTTAGTAAATTTTGATGATTATGTATAGGTCATGTATTTCATTCTAGATATGTATGCAATATTAATTTTCATTTACTATTTTAACTAAATTACTTGGTTTCTGGAAATAAATTATTTACTTAATAATTAATTTCATGATTCGTCATAGAAGAATAATAAATTATGTAAAAAATTAAATACTTCCCCACTCTGTGGTAATGTAGTATTCCCAAATAAAATTATAATAATGTAATTATTTATTTAAATTATTTTATAAATACATACACACAATCATAAATTCAATATTCATTATTTTAATTTTATTAAAATGTAATGTTTTTAAAGTTATTAAATATTGAGTTCATGTTTCCATTTTTCGTTATATTCCACTCAATATGGAAGAGTGGTGGTGATAGCGTAGTTAATAAATCCATCATAGAAAAATTCAATGAATATTTATAATTTAAATAAATAATATTTTTTAATTGTTAATTTTTTTATTTTCTAACAAATTACATTGTCCATGTAGGAGAAACATGAAATAGATAAAGAGTACCATTTATCTCTTAATGATGGTTCCATTTATCATTACAATCACACAAAACCAAAGTTTGATGTCAACATTTAAATAATATTATGTCTATAAAGTATTACTTATCAGTTATCTTCATCTTTTCGTCAACTCTATCTTTTATATATATGTTATTAGTTGAAATTAATAATTTACAAGTGTTAATTTAAAAATATATGACCATTGTTTTATGATTTCATCAATATATGAATCTGGGAGACATGTCAGCATAACTGTATTCTTTGATGGCCTTTATACAAGAATCACTTCCTCTTACAAATTTAGATTCCACAATTAACCCATCTCATAATGATGACAATGATGGTTAATCTGGTGGTGGTTATGCTAGTGATGCTTCTTAAAATTTTGAAATTGTTCTAGTGTAAGATTAATAAGAATAAGGTGGAAGTTGGGATAATGGTCATGTTATAAACCTTAAATAAACCATTCTTTATACAATTTACCAACCATAATCGTCACACTAGGAATACTACCCTATACCATACCTACCATGGGTCATTGTCAATAAGAGGAAACCAATTTAATTTACCACAAGTCTTTTGTCAACCCCTCTTCAAACTAATTCTTATTTTACAGCATGATCCTTTACAGTTAGGAATATTTACCATTTGGAAACATGTTAAAATATTCATTTTAAATTATTTATAGCTTTCTTTTGGAATAATTCAATAATAAATTTAATACAATTATGAAATCATCTTATTTTAGATATCAAATCAATCTTTATAATATTTCATAACCCCAAATCTTATGTCGGTCACAACATTTCCTTGTAAACGATATTCATTGTCGATTAATTTTCATTGTTATCATTAACCCACTTTTATTAACATCATTATACTTTATTTTCTTCAAATTTATCAAGGATGTAAAATGATTTATATTCTATATTCCCTGCACACCCTTCCCATTTGTTAGTCTATAATGATGTATGCCACAAGTGTCTTTTGGTGCCTAAAATGATTGTGGAATGCACCACATCATGCCATTCTAAAAATGAAAATAATATCATAAATCATTAAAATAGAAAAACTTGTGAATATCCCCACTGTGGAATTTCAATCAGCTACAACAACATACATCAAGATTAATAATTCCCACCCATGGTGACATGGATTTTCCCACATATATGTGTTATATACTCTCACAGATGATCTCACTACCATGGCTCGACATATCATAATCTCCTTTATACCATACCCAAATAGTAAGAAATAGAAAATAACTCCTATTATACCAAATTTTAACATCCCCAACCTCGTAGACACTAAACCGGTTCCCCAAGCCAAGTCCTCACATGACCCTACGGGTGCCTGCCCATATGCCAAAGGTTATTGACTAGCGAAGAGGGTCTAATGAGTCACATGGGGAGAATATTCCCACTTACCATAGTAATAAAAATAAGAACACAATATAAATAGTGGGAAAATGTGAAATAACTAATAATCATACAATCTAAACATCTCTTAACATGGTATAACTCATAAATTAACATTAATTAGGTTATGAAAAAATAGTAGTGAAATTAAAAAAAATGAGAAAAATGGAAAAATCACCATACAGGTCACAACTATTTGTCTTAATCCTTCTACAAGAAAATATCGAGACCTACTCCATATCCTAGTGTAGGGAATTTTCCCTTCTCCAGACATACAACAATGAAATCTTCTCGGGTACCCAACGACGACCCGAGTAGGTTGTGAGTAAAAAACTCTGTAGCCCACCACCAACGGTGTCTTCAAAATATACAGTCTAATCGAAATTTCATTAATGTAAAAAATAAATGTTTATTAAACAAGGGAAATTTATGGGGCCATCAGTTAACCTGGTTCAATTAAATTCATGACTATCATTTATCCCAATTCCATTTTATATACCATTTTTACTACATAATCAATTCTAACACATATTCTTTGGGTTATCTGTATACCTCATCTCTAAATGGTTCTAATGTAATCAATCACAATTCATATGAGAAATATGTCAATTAAATATCAATCTATGGCTACATATTCGACATCAACACATTATCATCACCTCAAATCATGAGTCTACGTGGAATGAAACCAACTGGTGAATAGAGCCTTTGTCCCCTTCCCTATCCTGTGCATTTATAGGGTGGAGGGAGTTTGGAGCCTTAGTATAACATAACCTGTGGGAGTGTAAACTCATGTTAATACTCCACTCTAACAGGACATGTTCTCATTCTTATTAATCAATCAACACAACTATATCATAGCACAACCATGAAAAACCAATGCCTTTAGAATTCACAATACATAACAGACACATGGAAAATAAAAATATTCCATAACCCATTATCACATATAAAAATTGAAATTCATAGTCATATATGAAAAATTCCCATACTTCGTCCTTAACCCCTGTAGTGTATTCAACAACCCCATACCATATAAAAAATTCAAAAAATACTATATGTAAACCCACTTTTCCCATTCATCGTTTCAAAATTATTTACCCTTTATGCACTCATGTACAATTATTATATAACCTAACACAACCACTTTATTATGTTTCATAATTTAGGTGTACCACATAATTCTCATGTATTAACCCATTCCCCATATTCATCCATTCCCTAGTTACATGTCATTAAAATATTCTCCATTCCCCATTTTGTTACCAAATTACATGTTCACCATTAAATATTCACTAATCCACATATTTATTTCTTACAAAAATTCACTAAACAAAAGAGATAATATCTTTCAACCCAATTGACCAATTTCACATCAATCCACCAACCCCTTTTTCCTTTATCACACTAGTAATATATATATTCATTCCATTTAAAACATAAACAACCATTAAAACATGTTCTACATGTGGTACACACTTTACTCATTAGTCCTTCACTTAACCCTACCACTCTCTTGGTCCGTGATTGCTGGTGCACCCCATGGGTGGCTGTAAAATGGTCAATTCCTCCCTTAGGTATTTTGTAATGATTGTTGGGGTTTCATTTAGTCACTCAGACATCCCTTTTTTTCAAACACCAAAATAGAACCATGAATAAAATTATGGAAAATGAAGAACACCAGATTCTAGGAAAAAATAAAGAATAAAACAATGGGATAATACTTGTATACCAAAAACCTATAATTCAATGAGTATAGCACTCTTAATCATTTATTTGGATCCATACTCTAACACCACTTGAATCCCAAATCTTGGATTCCCCGAAAAAGTAGGGTTTTATGTCTTTATAATGAGATGGAATAAACCAAAAACCCTATTATAAAAATGGGAAGCAAGAGGATCCTTACACTTTAGTGAGACTTCAATATGCAACCACAAACACTCTAAATAGCCCTAAATTGAAGGAGAAACCCCCTTATGAAGTTTGGGTCATCTAATATCGTCACTAGGATAGCAGCCAGTGGAATGAAAAAGAATCTCGATTTGGGGTTTAAAATCCTAGGATTTAATTTCTGTAATTTTCTCAAAAATATTGGGCAGTTGGGTTTACATGAATGGGTTTCCAACTGTGTGTGATCAATAATCCTAAAAACACCCATTCACATGGTTTCCTGGGGGATTCAATGGGATTTTTTTAATTGTGCGCCAACCTTGTGTCATCTTATGTTCATGGGTACATAGTTTCCTTGGATTCCTGAATGGTTTTCACTAACTGTTCACAAGCCATGCAATGGGCCCTAGAACTCCCTTTTATTCCTCTTTCGTGTTTCGAACCCCCATAACACCCCCGATATTTTAAATAAATATGTGGAAACACATATCATTCCCAAAAAAAGATGCCAAATCAAAACCAAAATAAAATATACCATGAGATAATCTAGGATCTTACATCCTCCCCACCTTATAATGGCTTGTTCTCAAGCCTCTCTTCAAAGAATCACTAAGATTCAGTAACTAGATTTCATTCTGATAGGCCTACCTATCTATTACATTATTCCATGTTTCTATATCTACATAACAATTCCCAACAAACACAGTTTAAGAGAATTAACATACCATATAATTTTCCACACCTCAACCACATCACAATCCAAAAACATATTATAGATGCATCAACATTAACCATACATAACCACTTATACAATATAGTGAAAACACAAACAACTATTTCTAAATCACTACACATGGAAACATTTCAAACAACATCACATAATTATGGGGTAACCAATCATCACCCCCTGATCCAGGTCCACAACATAACTCAAGAACCAAATCACATGGAAATATTTTCAACTGTTTTTCCCAACTCTAGCGGTGACCAAACTCATTATATCCCAAATATCCAAAATTACATCGAGTAAACACTATCAAGGAAAGATCCCCTAACTATACATTCAACATTAACATCCCCATATGTGTTCCAAACCACCCTGCATGAACATCCGTAGGACAATTAACCAACATTGGCATCTGGCCAAACCATTGAAACCAATCAAGCGGACATTCCAACACTATCCATTCAAGGACACAGATCAAATCCACCTCACTCAGGTACAACTTGATTTCCAAAATGGAACATGCATCCATATCTGGAACCTAGAGGTGGGTCACTCTCACTATACCAATTCAGGTTTACCATATCAGCTCATACCACACCCGAGTAGCTAGTCCCAAAACACCCACCTTACACTGATGGTACACTACCCCTTTCTCACCTTCTGAAGGTGCTTACTAACATAAATCCTATCATTTTCAACCCATGTTCCCACTTGGTTTGTTCCATAAAATCTAGTAGAATCCCATCATCATGTGATTACCTCCCTCTAGACCATCATCGGGCTTCATCAATGGCTTTTCACGACATCACATGGAAAAGGATCCTTTAATATCAAGATGATCTAAAACCACCAAAGGAGAAATTACCCTAGTCTAACACCGATCTTCGATGGAGTTAAATAACCCAACAACTCTTTCCACATCCTGTTTTAATATCCAACCACACCCTTCTACAACTTAATTATAGACATAACATGCTTCACCTGGAACTACCATATGCTCAAGGCCCACAAATGGCTTTTCAATCACCACATAAAATTCCTACATTACCCCTATGATAAACCTAACATGCAACTCATGGGTTCTTCATTGGCATCCTGGTTCCCCTACATCAGCTCGATGTTCTCCTATCCACATTCAAGACTGAATTATCATTCCCCACCTAAAGAGTTTCATTACCATTTCTCTCTAAGAGGGATTCCAACCACTGCATCTTACACTTCATAAAACGTTGAACCACAAAACAAAGACATTCCCATTTATCATTGTTCCAAAACAAGATAATGAACATCTCCCGCTGCACATTCCCAGCTTCCATGAAAAGCACCCATGTAGTTTTTCGACAATCGGTCAATCATGAGGACCTCACCCAAGCCCATCAAGGGTGTACATTCTATCACCAAGATCCACATATACCGCTCCATGATCCTAAACTCCATGATTCCACTCACCAAACCAAACACCATCATGTCACTTGGCATAAAGCTATAGATTCTCAACACACTTGGTGTGATATCAATAGATTGGGTAGGATCGTTAAAAGAAGAGGAATGTTAAGAAGTTTTTGATGAACAGCATGACCAACATACCCATTTTCTAATGTCAAACTATGGGACAGTATGACTTTTCAAGTAGCTCATCCTCCCCTAAAAAACACATCTAATAAACAATAAACGACCACTTCTTAGGAGTGATTCCCAACCATGTCTCACCACTGATACAAATCCAAATCAACAAGAAGTTGTGTACCATCATTTCACGTGGAATTACACCCACCACACCTCTAATGATCTTATGATGCATCCCCGATAGCTATCAAATGATGCACAATTCTCTATCATAGCAATCAAACCAATAGTATCTCATAAAAAATTCTGTATTTATGTGCATAAAATCTACCTCTTATGTACCTATCCATGCATCTTAGATAGTCATCTTCATTAGCACTAAGGCAGCCTCTACATTTCACCCGAAAACAAAACCATTAATTTAAACATGTTCATCCATGTGGCCACCATCACATTTGGTGTCACCAATTAGAAAAAGCATTTAATTATAGTGTATTCAACAACCACATATATTATCCAATATTCATCAATTAATGTATATTAACTAACTTTTCCCATTCATCATTTCACAAGCATTTACCCCTTTTTCACTCTTGTACAATTATCATATCACATAACACACCCACTTTATTGCATTCAATCATTTAAGTGTTCCATATAATTCTCGTGAACTAACCAATTCCAAATATTCTTCAATTCCATAGTTATATCTCATTATCATATTCCCCATTCAATATTTTGTTAACCAATTACATGATCATTATTTAATATACATTAATCCCCTTACACATTTCTAACAATATTTATTTAAACAATCAACATAATATTTTTCATCCCAATTCCCATTTTTATTTCATTTCAACGACAACTTATTCACTTACCACACTAGTCATATCTTTCATCATTCCATTTAAAACATAATAAACCATTAAAAAATGTTCTACATGGGCATCACCCATTACTCAGCAATCCTTCTCATAATCCTACCACTCTCGTTGTCAGGGATTTCCAGCGCACCCCATGCATGGCCCAAAAATGTTTATGTCCTCTTTTACTTGTCTCACGAGGATCAAGAGGGTTAAAGTTGGTCACTAAGAAACCCCCTTATATATCAAAATCTCTTACTAAACCATGATCAAAATTAGGGAAAATAATGACCGCATTCATACACGCACAAATCTAAAATAACAATTTGGGATAATAATTGTAGAATACCTCCCTTGAATCCAATGAGGAGAGATCTCTTAATCATGGCCCTAGATCTGGATTCTAACAAGCCTTGAATTCCAATCCATGGTTTCTATAAAAAAGTAGGGTTTTATGTCTTCATAATTATATGAAAGAAACTACAAACAAAATTATGAAAAAGAGAAGCAAGAGGAGCATGAGACCTACATGGGTCTTCAATCCTCAACCAAAAACACTGCATATGACCATGAATTGACAGATAACCCCCTAGAAATATTGGTTTATCCATGCATTTCACTAGGTTTACATGGGGTGGAATGGAGTAGAATCTTGAGTTGGGGTTTAAAATCCAGGGACGGAATTTTTTAATTTGGTCAAAAATATTGGGACTCACGTTTTAACCACATAGTTTTCCAAACCATTCATGAGCCACTGTTCAAAAAACACCCCTTCACATGGTTTTATAAGGATTCTACACGGTTTTCATAACTATGCACCAACCATGTGTAAGCCTCTAACTATGACCTCATAGTAACTACGAATTCTAGCACAATTTTCATTAACCATGCGCAAACTATGAAACATGACTAGGAACTCCATTTTCTTCCCATTTTGTGTCTTGAACACAGAGAAAACCATCGAGCCATATCATAAACATGGGAAAATAAATATCTTTCAGAAAAACAATGGGTCAAATAAAAACATAAACCATAAATACCATGATAAAATTCTGAATCTAATAAATGGGATCTTGTATAATGAATAAATCGATATGTTAACATTGTAAAATTGTGAAATTAATTTCTTAAACTTGTCCATTGATTAAATATTTGAATTTTAATTGTATAACGTATAGAAAATCATCCTTGTGAATATATACTATTATTATTTTTTTCAAAATACCTACTTTTTTTAATTATATTGGGAAATCATTATGTTGAATAATTATATTACCATGTTTTATATCATGGGGCAGGATAAGCCTTCTGTTTGTCTGGGATGATATTTACTAAATTTTCAGTATATCATTATGTTTTAATTTTTGGGTATTAAACCTTGTTTATTTTCATTTTCATGATTCAAATTATAATAAGATATGTATATTATAGGATATTAAAGGATTTTAATGATATATAGGGGATCAATTAGTTCATATATATGGGTATATGTCTTGTGATTGGAATTTTTTTTTTAACCATTATCATGAGATATATCATTAATTTGGATGGTCATGTTCTTGAAAAAGAATCCAGTTATTCCAAACATTGTTAATTATTTCAAGATATAAGTATTATTATTTTTCCTTATTTGGACAATATAGGTAAAATATGGTGTTAAAATGGATTTCATTACACTAGATGTTTCCTTTTACGTGTTGTTTTTTCATATTAAATTTATATCATATAATTTCACAATACTCATTTTTCATCTTAGGAAATATAAGATGTTTTTATTATTTGGTTCAATCCTATAAAAATTTATTTATGAAACCATATATGTTCACATTTTGAAAATGTGAAAACGACACTACAATTCATCTTGGAAAGGGAAATGTGTGTATTGAGCATTATAATAGTGATTTAATCTATAATGATCGATTATGTGGGGGTTTTTGTGTTGCCTTTGTCGGATCAAATTATCATTTATTTAATTAGATATATGTACTCGGGGCACATTTATTACAAAATAATGTTATAAAAAATAATTCATATTTTTGTAGTTTATTTTAGTGTTTATTTAATGATTTTTTAACATTTTTACAATTTTGATTTTTTATTACTATAATTGTGATTTATTTTAATTTGATGGCCAATTAGAGTGAAAAAAACTCCCCAAGTTATATGCTTGATCCTTGAAACAATTATCGATCCTATAAATAATAGGGATACTAAAAGAGTCAATGTAGTCATTAACAATGGTATTATTTTTTTATAATGAATGAATGTTATAATGTTGGATTTTGATAAAAAAAATATTAGAGTTATATATGATATAATATGTATAATTTTGAAACTAAATACATAAGGTATATGATAATAATCAATTATAAATTATAAAAGTGTAAAATATGGACTTTGTCATATTAAAAAATATTATAAAAATATAAGAAATTTTTTTTGGGAAAATATTATATAAAAATAATTATGAATACTTGATAAGTAATATACTTATATATAAATTAATAGGAATATATATTAGAAAATTAATAAATAAAAAGCATAAATTCTTATATAAGAACAATTTTTTACCAATTAATGTTACTAATTTTTTGAATGGTATCAAAATATGACATAATATTCCTAGAAATATGAGAGTTTATATGTATTATAGAAACAACATTAAAAATGGAACTAGATGAGGATTACATGAACATATAGTTTTATTATTTGTGTATGAATAAGATAGAGTGTCCGGATTTACCTAAAATTATAATTTTTTCCATGTAACCAATGATTTATAAGAATCGTTAAAAAATAGATACATATGGGAGGATAGAAAAAATAAAATAGTATCAATAAATAACACAAAATTGATAATAAGTATGTGGTTTCAATTAAATTTTTTGATCTATGATAATAGATATATGTTTGGTTTTCAATCATTTCATCCATGTAATTTGGTATATAAATGATATGAATATTTTGGAATCAAAACATTTGTGAGAGAATTATATAGTATCAATTTTTCAATAATTGTAGGAGAGGATAAATTTGTTCATTATTTAGTACAACCTGAATGAGTTTAATAATAAATAATATCATTTATATATCGAGAGTTTCCCTCTAAGATATATCAGTTTTGGCACAAATTATATTATTATAATAATAAATTTAAATTTTAAAATTTCATCTTGGGAATGTTTTTGAAAGTTTAGAAACATATATTCTTCTTTGTAAGTGAATAAATTTGTTACTAATGGGGTATTTTCTAAATTTCTCTAATATTATACATTAAAAATTAAATTTACAAAGTTCCAGCTTTTTTTAGAATGTGTCATATAGAGTCAATTGTTTTATTCCTTCTATATAAATCCATTATATATTAATTATTTATAGATATATGATATATATTATAACATATGCAATTCTATAATCCATTATACAGGTAAAAAGTGAAAATAAATAAATTAGGTGGGCCCAAACATTTCATTTGAGTTGTTAAATAAGAATTACAATATTAAATAACAAAATGACATAAAAAAAAGTCTACAATGGAGTTAATAATTTAATAAATCATTCAATGTTTATTAAATATCCTTGTCTCATTAATATTGACATGTTCAGTATATTTCAGTAGAAATATATTTATCATTATTTAATGATAAAATTTTTGGTTGAATCACTTTTTTCATTGGTTAATTTAAAAATTATATAAAATAAGAAAATTTAGTTTAGTGAATATATTAAGAATTTTTCATTTAGATCAAAAAAATTATCAATTAATATTTTTTAAAATGTTATGATGTTTTATTAAAAAAAATCTCTAATTATTTTTTCAGATTTAAGGATACTATATAATAAAAGGACATAATATGTCTCATGATTACTATTTTTTTAGTTGGAATTTTCATAAATAGAAATAATATTAATTTATTCGTTTTACATGGTGTTTTTTTATTGGAAATAATATATAAAATGAAATTATATTTTAAAAGAGACTAGTTATTGTTTACATGGATTGTGTAAATGATAAAAAATATTACAATAAAAATTTATATTATGTCTTTATTTTAATTTATATATATTTACATAGAAATGTTCTTATAACTTGATATGAAAGATGGATATACAATGTTTATACCATTATATCATTACATTGATTTTTTATAAACTAAAATGATATCATAAAATATTTTTCTAAAATGGAATTATTATATAGGTAGACAATAGAGGAATGAAAAATATAAAATATCTCATTATTCACTATGATTAGTATAAAATGGTGTAAATATATTATAATATCGGATATTCTAATGTTATATGATATTGATAAATAATAAAAACATCAGTCATATTCAATGAGTATCATACATTCAGCATTATTATGATATATTTTCTTCATGTATGGAATCCAAATAATTATTATACTATGAGAATTGATTTACTAGATAACCATATATCCAGGTAGTAGTTATATCCCTCTGATGTAGAATCTGTTATACAAAAAAACGACATGTTTTGAAAAAAAAATAATTAACTACAAAAACTTGTGTTCGTTTAATGTTTAAACATTTTATGATATAGTATGACTGACACATAGAAAATGGTTTTTTCAAACTATTACTATAAGTGTTCTTAAAAATATAATTATCCCATATTATACAAAATAATTTACATATTTCTGTTTATTTAATAATGCTAAAAAAATAATGATAGTTTAATAATGAATAATGCAGTTGATAAAAAATTTTATACTATCCATATTAAAATATCCAATATGAAATGTATTTTTTGTGTTTAAATGTGATGATCAGTATGAGTTAGTGATTATCTAGAGATATAAAATTCACTTTTTAGACAAAAATAAATGTATTTTGTCTTTATTGAACACTATAGGATATCACATAAAATTTCATTCATAATTTAACATATATTATTTACTATTTTATATAATATTATAAATTTCATGACCTTAAAAATGTATCCTATATATAGAACATCGTAATTTCATACCTTTCACAGACTAGAAATATAGATAATAGAATTATCTTGTATTGTGGTATGTTGTTGATCATGTGGTGGGTTTTCTAAAATAATATAGGACTTCTCCTTATACATAATTATTATGATATTGAGGTACGGGATTATGAATACTTATAATGGTTATAAATATGTGAGTTACACACATTTCAATCACCTAAATCATTAATTGTATGGGATATTATCAAATAGATATATGAAATATAATGTATTCATTAATATTTACCATTCATAATGAGTTAAATCAAGAATTTGTAATTTTGGTACATGTTATTACAAAATTCTAGGTCTTAGGGAAGTACATGATGATATAAAAAAGGACTATAAGATTATTCTTAATGAGTATGATATAAATTATGGACTCCTTTAATAAGATACTAAACGATCCCAAGCATGATATAATCATTTGTAACAATTTTTTTCAAAGGAATTTACCCATTATTTAAAAAAACCAAAATATAGATTAGTGGTTTTATGTTCACCCATGGATTGTATGAAAATAATTTTAATCCATAAGTATGAATTAAAACTAAAAATAAATAATACCTTGTTGAAACATAATGATATAAAAGATATCTTTTGGTCTCCCAATCCCCATATCTCAAACAAAACATGTGTGGTTCCAGAAATATCAATAATGCATGAACAATATCCCCAATAATTCTACAAATTATGATATCAGTACAGACTCATAAGCATTAAAAAATAAAATTAATTTATGAAATATCACACAATCGATGAAAAATATATTTTTTGTTAATATTATTCTTATATTTATTCATTATCTAGACCTCTATTGGATCTTTGTATTGGTGATAATTCAAGTAATATCCCTCCACACCATTATGGGTATCAAATTTGTTTATCTGCCATAGTTAATTTTTTTTTAAAAAAATATACTTTTAGAAATGTTGAACGTGAAATGTAAGTTGTAGAACAAATGATTACATAGATTACATTTCAAAAATATAATAAATATTTCATCAATATCATATGACACACTTATTCATAAAAATGTGAAACATTATTCATTAACTCACATCATTCAACTCTGAATTATTTAATAAACCATATATGTAGTATGATCATTTAGAATGTAATATTTTTATCATATTACATTTTGTACAAAAATTACATGTAAATTAATTTTGAAATAAATTTAATTATTATCACTCTACAATACATAATATATAAATTAATTTACTAATTATATATTTCTTTCCATTGAAATTTTAATGATAAATATAAAACACAAATGTGCCCCATTTTATCCTAAACGCAAATTCATGCAATAGGATTGAACTTCTGGATAAAATGTTTTCATTACCTTCTAGTCCCTTTTAACAACGACAATGTGATATTTTATGGTTTGGATTTCATTTTGGTATCTTTTCATTTAGGTGCCTATATTTTTGTCTCAGGAAAAAGATTTTTATGGTCGGAATTATTGTGGAAATGTTCATGTTATTATTGGTTTGGAAATTTTCCCTTGAGTTTACTTTGAGTTTTGGGTAAAAGTTGGTGTTTTTTGTTTAACAGAATGTGTCTCATGTTTGGAACATGGTTTGGAAGGCTATTAACCCTTTCCTAGATAATCAGGTGTCCATGTTGTATTTTTTTATATTGTCTAACCACAATAATAAAAAACAGATTTTAAATAGTTAGGGATTACTCTAGGGCCCATTCCTCTTTAGAATTGAGGGGTATATGGTAGATCTATGGTTTGGTAAACTTTTGAGGAAAACTGGAATACATGTATAATCCATTAAAAAAATTTAAAATTCCCTTTGTATTCTCTTGGTATTTAATCCTAGATCACTACCATTTGACCCATACATGGTATTTTTCCCTTGAAACTCGCTCCATGATTCATTGGACCACATGGGATTCAATATCGGGGTGATTATAAAACCTCTTATTTAAAAAAACATCTAGTATGTGGTTTCTCTCATGGATTCTTCTTGATTTATAGGGTTTTCATCTTTTTTTCTTAAGTTCTCATTTGTCAGTGGGGTGTTTATCCGATGAAAGGTTTGATCTTGTGTTGTTCTGTGAGTTATGATTTTTGTTTTAAAATCATTCCTTGTTAAGATATTATGGTGGGGTAGTTGTAGTTGGACACAATTGTGTGGTGTGAATTTTATTTCTGGAATGTTTTGGATTATATGCATCATGAAATGTGATATTGTAAAGGGATATCTTATATTTTTGTATATATTTATTTGATGTTTCTTATAAATGGTTTTATGCTTTTAATGCAAAGTGAAAAATGTGGTTTTAATGGTATTTGAATGTGAAGAAGAGTTTTTTAATATAAATGAGAATTATAGCATATTTGTTTCCTTGGTTTGAACTTTAGGTAGGAATTTTTAATTTCTTCAATGATGGGAAAAATGTATTAAATAATTAACATGGTTAATGTATTGACCTGAAAGTGTCCCGGCCTTGGGAATTGGTTATTCAATTCTGTGATTTTCTTGTATCTTTTAAAATAGAGATTTATGAATTTAATTAGTGGTGGTAGACATGTATTAAAGTGGTTTTTGGGAGTGTAAAATAAAAAGGTTCTTGGTTTATGTAAAATAGTGATTCCCCAATGTATTTATAATGCCTGGAATGTGTGTGTGAAAAGGTTTCTTTATATGAAATGTGAAATGAGAATATGAGCACAAAGGGAATCATGGGTATCAAGGTGGGGGAATATAACTAGTACACTAGTGATTAAAAAGTAGACATACCTAGTTTCACATATAATGATTGATAATAAAAACACTATCTAAACTATAATTATGAATAGATGACTTTAGAACATTAGATGATTCTCCTCTATAGTATCTCAAGAATGATGAAACAGATGGTTGTGGTTAATATTCCATGTTTCAATTAAAAAAAATATTATAGTGTCTCACTCAATCTAGATTACACCTAGTGATTAATCCATGGTGCTCTCTTGTTACCAGAGACATAAGTGATGTGGTTCCATTAGTCTTCAAATGGTGGACCGTGATTGTATTACATTTTAAATAATGTTTATCTTATTAAATGATTCTATTTGTAATGTTACCTTAAAATGATTTTCAAAAAAATTAGTCTTTCCTGAAATGGTTTTCCATAAAAGTGTTCCCTTGAAAATGGTTTTCCTTTAAAATGATTTCTTAAAAATTTTCTGAAGGATATTGTATAAATTTTTCATGTTAATTTGGATTTTTTATGTTATAACATGTCATACTTTTCTTTTTAGTGGAAACAGAATGGGCTTTGGCTCACACCCAACATGCATCTTTGGTTGTATGTTAACTTTGTTTGTATGACTCAGGTAAAGAAATGGAGTATTGTGATTGTGGTTTGGGTTACAAGTATTCCATCATGTGCATGTGTTGTAGGAAATGTTGGATTGGGGTGATTCCCATTACTTTGAAATATGTCTTTGGTTGGTCTTATCATTTTCATGTCTATTGTTTCACTTTCATTTTGGTATAAAACTATAAAACCACGATTCGTAATTTTGTTGTACCTCAATTGGTTATATTTATTAGTTATTGTGTTTTAAATTATTTTTTTGTCATTTATGTTTTTTTAAATGAGTGAAATCATTCCCAAAGCATATTTTTGATACTCAAGCACTAGTTTCTATCCCATTGGGATCCAGAACACACTTTTGGACATGGCATGGCCCTGATTAGGTGCCAGGTCTGATGGAACATCGGGATGGTTAGTGACACAATGTGTTTTACTCATAGACTAAGATAGGTATCTACTAACTCACATTGGACCTTAATGAGATAAATATTATTCATAAGGTATGAAAACCACATACAAACACTGATAGTGTAAAATATTCACAATATCCTGTAATATATTATATTATACCATACATACATTATGTTATCACCCCCTTAATGATTTATTAATTTTTAGTATCTGTATTGTAAGGGAATTAATTCATATACCATGGATACTGATTGTTCAATGCACTACAAACATTTTCTAGTCTCCACTGTTATCTTTTTCTTATATCCAAAAATGTATAGTCCTATCTTTATCATTTAATCTAGTTCATACATCCACTTACAAACAAATAACATGCTACCTCACAAGAACACTAACATTCAAGATATTAATTGTACATAAACTTATGTGATGAAATGATATAGAATGATTATAATTTGATTGAATATTACATATTCTCATGGATATGAACATATATTGAAAACCAAAACATGTGGTCTTCTTATTGAAATTTCAATCCCCATAATGAACTCTATTCAAAATAAAAAAGTGAGAACATTATCAGAAAAAGACCCAATGATTGTTAATCCCCTCAATAATTTAGTTAGATATCATCGATGTATGATCAGTATGATGTGTCTAGACCATAGGAAAAAAATTTATAGTTATTATCTTTTTATTATGAATCATTCATTATTTCAACAAAATTATAAATCCTATTGATATGAAAATAAATTGAGGGACATTACCATAAGAATAGTGTGAATGGAAGTTATAACACTATTATAGTAAGTAAAATTCATTTATAACCATCTATATACAAGATATAATAATTTAAAAGTATTTTTCAAGTTTGTTATATAGAAAACAATTCCGCAAATAATCATTATTTCTACAGATCCAATATGTCAACCATCAACTAGTCAGCTCTCACATGACACAAAATGTTTTAACTTGGTTATGGATTTATTCATTAGCCATGTCATAGGTTAAACATAAAAAATTATCAAAATTGAACCCAATAATAAGTCACGTGAAAATTTATTTAATAGTTAAATCCCTAAAATCTCTCACATGGAGACTATTATTAATGATTTTAGCAATCTAACAAAAAAGTTCTTCTCTTCACCTTTTTACCATTACTACATGGTTGACCATCATTCCAATGATATTATAGGAACCCACATATAAAATACTATATTATGTTTTTACCATGATCATATATTCTTGGTAGTATGAAACAACCATTATGAATCTATGAAATTTCTCCAAAACTAATGCTACTAATAGATTGGAGAACTCACAATTAAACACTTATCAGTATAAATAGTACATGAATGGTCATATTATCCAAATGAATTCCAATATGGTGTATATACATTGAGGATTCCCATTCATCATATAGGAACTTCGAAAAATATATAGTGCTTCGGAAATACATATCCATTATGTTTTAATGAATTAATTCTAAATTACCCCTAGGTATTAACCCAAGGTGCTCTGTTGTGACTAGATACTTATGTGATATGGTAAAATATATCGACATATGGTTTACCATCATTATATTTTATTTTAAATAAAGTTTATCTTAGTAATATTTTCCTTTGAAAATGAAACCATTAAATGTGTATTACAAAAAAATGTTGTCTTGAAGAAATTAAATCCATTGAATGTGTTCCCTAGAAAATGGGTTTCCATTATTTATTAATTTATTTAAATAAAAAAGGATTTATTATAAAGTGTTCATATTTATATTTATTTTCATGTTATAGAATGGAATTATTTTCTTTTGGTTTGCATCCTACTAGGGTTTTAATCACACCCAATATACACTTGTGGGTGTATAGAGACATTGTTTGTACAACTCTGGTAAATGAAATGTGTTTCGGGATGGTGATTTATGTGGCGATTGTTACATCTTATGCATGGGTTTTGGGTGTCGTGGATTGAGGGTGAGTACCGTATTGTCTCAGAGAGGATTTGATTGGTCTTATGATTTTATTTTCGATGGTTTCTTAAAATTTTGAAATTTCAAATCTGAATGTTATTGTACCTCTATTTGTTATAATTATTGGTTATTTTGTTTTCAATAATTATTGGTAATTTATTATTGTATAAATTACTAAAATCATTCCAAAAGAATATTGTTGATACTTGTGATCTACATTTTTATATTGGGGATTGGGAATGCCCTTTGAGACTTTCTATGATTCATGTTGGGTGTCGGGTCAGATGGTTCTCTGGCATGGTTCGTGACACAACGAGTTCAACTCTTAGACTTAGAGAGGTTTCCACTAACTCATAATGTCCCCTAATAAATATAATGATAATTCATGATGTATGAAAACTAAATAAAAACTCATAAACTATAATATAATTTCTCAATCTTAAGATATATTATAATATATCATGTATATAATATGCCATCAGCAATCAATGATTTATTATTATTTATTGAATGTATTTAAAGAAGATTAATTCACAAACCATTGATATTGATTTTATGAATGTGAAACCATTCTAGTTATGTTTCTACTATTATCTTGTTTTTATAACCAGAAATTATCAATCAGGTCATGATCATTCAACCCATGTCATACCACCAATGAATCACCAGAAACAAGCTACTTATGAAAAAACTAACATTCATGGTTTTCATCCCACATAAACATATCTGATGAAATGATACATAATGATATTAATACGATATATCATTACAAATTCTTTTTGATATGATCATTTAATAACACTTAATTCATGTGGTAATCCCATTAACATGACATTTACCAAAATGTCCCATATTCAAGATCACCAACAATGAATGCTATGAAAAAAACTCTATGATTATAAATCCCCAACAACTTATAGTCCGATATAATATATTTTTTATCAGTATGATGTGTCTCGACCATAGGGAAAATGTATTAAATTTCTATAATTGTTCTATGATGATCTCATTATCAATTGAAAATTATATATATTTTTTTATTTTGAAATAAATCTAGGGACATTACATTGAAATGGGTGTACATGGATGTAATAACACTGTTATAGTAAGAATATTTATTTTATAAGTCTATATATACATAATATAAAAATTGAAATGTATTTTTTAAGTTGGGTCTTTCAAACCAACTCCCCCTACACTCCATATTTTCGTTAATCGAACCTTCAAACCATCACCCTGTTATTTCCCACGTAATAAAACATGTGTCAATTATGTATGGAATGTATTTTCTGGCCATGTCATAGGTTAACTGGAAAACAATTATCAAAACCAATCCCAATAAAACTCACATGATTATTTTTTTAATAATTAAATCCCTAAAATCTCCCACTCATAGGTTTTTCTCTATGATTTCACCCATTTATATGAAAATAACTTTTGTTCATACCATTATAATTAGTGTATAGTCCTCCACCATACCCATGATACTCTTGGAACCCCTATAAAAAATACTACAAAATATTTTTTCACCATGATCTTACATTATATAAACCAAGAAACCAATATAATGTCTTTATGATGTTTCAACAGAAATAATGAAATTAAACGAATAAAGAACCCCCACTATATCATGTCACACAATAATCAACACATTCATTGTCAAATTATTCATATGTATTTTGGAATGTTTTTTACCCTTTGGGGGTTCCCCTTCACCGTTTATGACAATCTATAAATCTAATTTCATTCTAATGTCCATATCATAAATGGTTGGAGGAAATGAATATACATCTCCAATCATTAGATAAAAACTAGAACAATTATTTTGGTTGTATCTTTTCCAGAATTAACAGCCTAATGATTTGAATTCACTAAGACTTTATATTTGAGATAAAATATACAATTTCCGTTTACAGACTTTGAATACTTCAGGAATAGCCTATCCCAGATGAATTATTCAATCAATATTAGACACCTTCTGTTTTTCCTGGTTTATTATCTTAAAAACATAACATAATCACCAATGGGAGGTATCTTGTAACTATAATTACTAATGAGGAATATCATGTACATGATAATATTTCTCTAACCTTCATTCATCCATGGCTACTCTTGTTACACTATCTAAACAGTATGAAAGTAATGTTTGATGAAATAACACCCACACAATCAATCCAAAATAGTTATTAATAGATAAAAGAATTGTTTCATAAATATAATATCTATTATATACCAATTAGTAGATGAAACGGAATCTCCAAATTTTATAAGAATCAAAAATCCAACATTTTTGAAAAACCACATGCCTTCAAACTAATAAAAATCCTTATTTTCGAACTCAGCCCTTTTAGTCGGCATGAGTTCTCACAATCCATTTTCAATCATATGTTTGATTTTAGAGCCCAATCCATGAATCCATATTCTAAAATTATTCTAATCTAGAATCCAATTCCACTTCTATAAGTTTTCATTAAAAATTAAAAGATAAATCATTGAAGATTTTAAATAACCATGAACCCAACTATATGAATTCCGTAACATGAAAAAAAATAATCATCTACTTCTCTAATGGATATGGTGTTATGTTGCTATTATACCCTGAGGTATTTTGAATATTTTCGAATTATTTTAATCTGTTTTATATTTTTAATGAAAGAAACAATATATATCTTATATTATATTAATGAACTATGTAAAAAATTTAATTCACATGGAACTGACAAGGTTTTCACAAAACATAACACTAACTCGGCGTGTGTTACACGCAACACTGAGTTACGAAACACCATTTTAAATTTATAGTTATAAAAACAAGATAATTATTACCTACCCACTAAAATTGGTAATATCAATAATAATGAATAATTTTAAAATTTCAAAATAAAATTACTTACACAAATAGAATATAATGATAATGTAAAATATAATTTCTGTTAATTAAATTATATATTTTAAAATATTAGTTTCTTAAATGAACTTAATTAATGTCATATTGTGAAGAATAAGAAAATTATTTTTAAAAACATTTATAAATTTAATTGTATAAAATAATATTTATTTTTAATTCATTTTTTTTAAATTATATTAGGGTTATTTTTTAGTATTTTTATAAGAAACATCATTTTTGGATGACTAGTAAAAAATACCAATTTTTAAATCAAAATAGATTCTTCATATAATTAATTTATCTTGTTAAATTATATTTTAATTTTTATAGTGTGTAATTAGATCAAATATCAATCAATTTATCTAATTTCATTCATTGGAACCAACATCCCATTAAAATTTGTTATAAAAACCTAGCAACTGTTTTAACATTTTTACTTTAATAACCGACAATGTCTTCCCACATATGGGATTAAATTCAAATTAATTTCAACAAAATAAGTTAGTTTAATTCAAAAAAATGGGTTTCATATATATATTCATTATAATATGTCATTTCTAATATGTTCAACATTATTTATCACCCAAAATATTATTGAAATTAATTAAAATTATATACAATGATTAAGGAAACAATTAATCATAACAAAGACTAAACCTTAATCTGACAGCCCCTAATGATCAAACCAATTGTCCAAAACCCATTTATTGGAAATTAGTCATTCATTAAAATTCTATTCGTTATTTTTTTATGATTTGAATGATTTTTTATATTAAAATGTGTTACACCTAATTTGTTTTCAAAATTACCATGTGAGTCCTTTCCCTCCCCAATAAATGGCCACCAACTCTCCAACATTCTCACACCTCTCAAACAACTTAATTTTTAGGTAGATCATCATAATACAATTTTAAAAATCAAATAGTACTCTTGGTATCCTTCATTTGTTCATTAATAAATACATGGAATCCCATTGGTGAATACCAAAAGGAGTTACCCAATGAAGAGTTAACATCCTTCATCAAGATATTTTATCTTATTTTCATTATTCGACCCATCCAGTCTACTTATCTAATGATTATACCAAAAATATTATCCTATATATACTAATATGTTTTCATTATAAGTATTATACCTACACATACACATACTTAAATTTAATGTGTAACGAACATACTCTTTATGTGTACAATGAACTACAGCCTCACGATACAGTGATTGTTCATTTTTTCATTCACTGCATTTCATGGATAAAAATAATTATTTAAATAAAATATATATATGATATATATAAAATATATTATGTCTTTATGAATATATAATTCTGTTATAACACATGTCTTTATACTTTCCATTTTTGTGTAAATACAATAATTTCATTTGAGATGTGTAGACTACTGCCCCATCGAAGCTTTGTGATTCATTCACACACAACATGGAATGAATTAAGGATGTGTTTAGTATCCTTATATGATATATATGACATAATAATCCTATTAAAATTATATTTTATATATATCAAAATATATTTTATTTTATTTCTTACATTCAATACGTCAATAAAACGGAATCAACGTTCATGCATATGTATGGACTACTATATCTATAAACGTTGTATTCTATTTCATAATTAAATATTCAATAGATTATTATAATAAAAATATATTGAATATAAATTGTATTTATATAATTTTTACAATTTTGTAAATCATGAAATATTTATAAGTACTACTGTTATAATAATTTAATACACATTCAAAAAACAAGGCGAATATTACCCAAAGCATAACATGAACATGAAATTGTTAACATGAGAGTAATATAATGTCATAAAAAAATATTTTATGGTATTATTGGTAATAATATGTTTCATTTATAGATTTATAATAATCATATATTTATTATACATGAAATTAGTATGAGTACGACGAGATCCAACACATAAGGTATAAGGCCCCGGTCTTAAACCTTACTTAATATTGAATTAAATGAATAATTCATATTGAGGATCTTTTCAGGTTTAGAGTTTTAGAGAATTAGATCATAAATCATGAATTACATTCCACATTTAAACAAAGTGGTTACATAAAATATAGAATTCGTTTTTCCCATCAACGGAAACATATTTAAAATAAAACATGGATTCTTTCTTGACACTTCCTTGACACTATCATCATATCATGCACCTTTCCCTTGACCTGTGAAAAACATTTCAAAAACTTGGGATGAGCATAAAAAGATCAGTAAGGTATATAAAAGTATGAAAATAAAACATTAGTCCATGTATGAAATCATAATTTACTCATAAAACATAAGAATTTTAACATACCTCATCAAATCATGAATAAATAATAGAAATCATATGGCATAAAGGTAACTTGAGGCATTAATAACATTCTTACATAGGGAGTAACCCTCTTGGTTACGTTTGGAATACCCATCACAGTATATTCCCTAAATCTCTTCAGAGAATCCTTAACGTTTAACCACTTTGCATTACTCAATGCATTAGAGAGCTATATCGGGCTCACCCGCCCTAATTTTATCACGAAACCACCCGTCTTCATAATAATGCCCAAGAACCATAACAAAATCGTATCACATAAAACATGTATAAAGGAAACATAACATTTCCACTTTTCAATCATAAGATATCAATACAACACATTGATATAAAAACATTATGAAAACCATTTTCAATACCAAAATAAAATAAAAGTAAAACATGGAATTTATTTTTCATTTAAAAAAAGTATGGCTTGTAGAAGAAGCTGAAACTCAAATAATGGTCCCGACGGTGGAGAAGTCGTTGTCGCCGCATACGTACGACAAAAACATTCCCTTTTGTCATTTCGTAAAACGCATCGTATAAAAAGATTCATTTTGGATAAACGTAAAATTCACAGTGTTTTATACACTGTATAAAATAAAGTTTTGTATAAAACATAATATTCCTCAATGAAATGATATTGAGACGAAGTCCCATACAAAGACGGTATACTTGGATTAAGGATAAATCAATTACATAATTATGTGTGACAAACGAATACACCAAATATAAGTGGATATTAAGTGTAAAAAAATCAGAGGACATTCACACATATTCATATAACGACATATTCAAGGAGTAAAAGTTTATCTCAAAGAATCAAAATTGGGTTAAGAAGTTCCCCTGCAAAAAATTCGACAGCCTAACGACGTCACTTCAAAATTCAGAAAAAGAGTTGATGAGAGATAAAAAGGGTATCTCATCACTTGGACAGGAAATTTACATCAATAAGGATATATAATAACATATCCCAACATAATAGTATGTGAATTAAAAGACATAACAAAATAAGTCTTTTAAAAAGAGGAGGATGAAAGGTTCCCTTACCGATATGGGTAACATTCGAAACGTACACCCCCTTAAAGAAGGGTCATACAATGAATATGTAAATACCCATAAATGAAATTATATTACACAAAAATTATAATAATGGGAAGTACATACACCACTCAAAGGAAATGGTGGCAAATGTATCATAAATCTCATGGGACTAAAAGTGAGATGAAAAATCCCTTACAAAAACTCGGCACCCTAACGGCGCCACTTAAAAATTCCAAAAATGGATTGATGAGATAAAATAGGGTCTATCATCATATTACAATAAAATGTACAGAAAGAGGAATATAAAAGAACATCCCCCATAATAAAAAATAGGAGATTTAAAAGAAGTGACATAAAGGAGAGTACTTAAATAGAAAGAGAAAGGTTAGATCTCTTACGAAAATTCGGCAGCCTAACGGCGCCACTCAAAACTTCCAAAATGGATTGATGAGAGAAAATAGGGTCTCTCATCATATGAAAATAAAAATTACAGTAGAAGTAATATAAAAGAACATCCCAATCATAATAAATATGAGCTTAAATGGAATGACATAAAAGAGTGTACTTAAAAAGAAAAGAGGGGTAGGATCCCTTACCTCGTGTCTGACATGACTCGATCGTTCTTTAATCTCTTGAATAATAAAATTTGGTCAATTTATAATTTCTTAAGGACCTACTTTAAAGATTATTATTCAGTTAATATAACATATTATAATGTTATAATAATTGGTTAATAAAGTGAGTTCATATCAGAAGTTTTTGTCGATGTTCGGTACATGAGAAAAAATCGAACTTGTTGGAAAAGAATTTTCCATTTAGTTATAGGTACATCATATCCAAAATAGTATTGATGTTTTAAATATAATATATATCCAGTATATATTCATTTTATACTATTCCATAGCATTTATAGATAAAAAATTAAAATCACCGTTCATGGAGAAGGTAGGTCATACGTACGCATGAACGCTACTTTCATTTTTTGTCATATTAATGGAATTAAAACAAAATGAGAGATATATATTATAATGCCATAATTATATCAATCATTTAGATGTAGTATATTAAATATATATCCATTATATATATGTACTTATAATAGTACAAAACATTTGGAGATAAGAAATGAAATGTACCATTTATGGAGACGGTAAGCCGTACGTACGCATGAATGCTACTTTCATTAATTTTATTTTATTTTTTTGTATTCAATGGAATTAAATAATAATGATATAAAGGAATATTATAATTCCATTATGATATCATATGTAATACCATTAATTCTATCCTTTATACGTCCCACATATGGAATTAACGAATCAAATCACATTGAGGGGCGGTAGTCCACACTTCCTAAAATGAAGATATCGCGTTTACCCATAATGGAAACCATAAAGGTATGCCATAAATGAAAAATAAAAAAGGTTAAGGAAAAAATAAACATATTATATATCATATATAAATATAGTGACATCTTAATGGCCACATTTGAAGGTGTTAAAATAATATTGAACAATCATCGTTTCGTGAGGCAGTAATTCGCCATCCACAGAAACAATATGTTCTTTTACCATTAGACGGAGGTGTGTGAAATTTTATCTCTAATACTTATTATAATAACATCCTAGTATATTTAAGATACTGGTTTTTTTACCAAAAAAAAGTAATAAAAAGAGTTTAGGGGTTTGGAGAAGAAAAATAAAACAAAAGAACACAAGGGAAGACATTACCTTTAAATCGGGTAACTCTCTTTGATTTGAGCTCAAAGGATTCCTTGGAAAGGATTCTGCCCAAAGTAAGTCTTAAATGATGAAAAGAGGGATGTGGATAGATTAAATGGGCAGGGTTTGGCAGATCTAAAGGCTTGATAGGTGTGTGTAAGGTGGTAGAGGTGGGGGCCTTTTATAAGAGGAGAGGAGGGGCACTCTTGGAAAGTTATAAAATATTACTTTATTATAAAATGATTTTCGGATTTAAAAGGTCCCAAAAGGATATTTTTAAAGGATAAGGTGATAAAGTTTCGAAACCCACCCATCCAATAGGTTTGTGACAAGTGTAAGACTTAGGTTTCACCCTATCTTCTCATTATTTTAAATCGTTCATTTATGAGGTAAACACTGCATCATCACGGTGTCATAAATAAATTAATTTATTTAATATCTTAAAATTATAAAAAAAATTATCATGACGTAGGAAATATTTTTAGATTTATAATGAATATTTATAGTCAAAAATATGACTTGTATAACCCCATCTAAAAATTTTTTTAGTAAAACAACACATGTTTGTGAAATTTTAATTTTAATTTTAGATAAAAAGGTAATGATGTCATTTTCCAACCAAAGTGGCTCCAAGGGGTCCCCAAGTTGACCCATGGATTTTCTTGGTCAGCCATGACTCATCCAATGATGGTAGTACATGTGTCTAGGTCATTTCATATTATTAAAACCTTATTTTTACCTTAAACTACACTAATTACCTCTAATCGCGATTAAAACTTAAAAGTTACTATTCACCAAAAAAATTATTTTAATCTCATTCAACCAAATTTTACTTCTTAATTACAACCATGTATGTCGGATTTTTTAAATTCAAAACACAGAGGTGGTAAAATTTCATTTAAACGAAAAATCAGTTTTTTAAGTACCACTTAGTGGTTTCACTATTCATCAAAAATTGAAGTTTTCCATAAAAATACCAAAAATTTACCCTAAGCTATATTTGATATTCCAAATTCAAAAAATATTTCTATTTTATAAAATTAAAAATATATAAGTTACATTAATTAATTTAATAATTAATTCCCGTTGTCAGAGCAAATAGCGTGTTTTTATGAAACAATTAGTATCAAAAGATTGACACTAGTTTAAGTCCAATTTCAAGATGAAATTAATTCCAATGACCACTATTGGATTAAATGGTAAAAATATATTCTAATTTCACTTCAAAACCAATTCAAAATATAATATAATCATATAAATAAATTAGATTAAAAAGAGGTTTTGAATTAAAATACAACATTTATCACTATTCATTAAAAAAATGAACTTTATCGGAAAAATACCAAAAATTTACACAAAGTAAATTTTGATGTCCCGATTCTAAAGAAGAATTTTATTTTGTCAAATATAACACATAAAATTGTCAAAAAGTGGATTTAAAATAGGTTCGTCATCAAAAGGCGGTTAATCGACCTTTTAAAGAATATTAGAATGTTTACGCTTAAAATTGGATTGATTTTCATTTTTAATCCTCTAAAATTTATTGTAAAGAGTAAAAATATTTTACAAACATATATAATCATTTTGTAGTTAGTTCTTTTCATTCCCGCCATTACAACAGCTAGGCATTAACTACAATTTAAAATAATATTATTTTATTATTAGAGTGCAATGTAAGATTCCTAAGAAACTCGTTATTGCGTATTGGGTACGCCATTGAGCATAGAGTCCCCTTTAAAGTTATATTAATATTTTATTCACAAATATAGATAAATGTGAAAATGTCGTATTCTTTATTTACCTGGGGTGTTACATCCTTCCCCCCTTTTGTGAATTGCGTCCTCGCAATTTTAAAATTTGGCTTGGAAATTTCATTGAAAATCCCACATCGGAACAAGAGTCATTAAAACAATCACTTTAAAATAAAGAAAGTGAAGTACAAAGGTCACCCGAGTTAACCCATACTTGGATTCCATGTAGTAAAACATGGATTTGGAGGAAAAAACAAAGGGTCATGTTCTGAGGGAGAGTGATAGTAAACATGTCTAGGACAAAGTTAACCATAAGAAAATCACAAACTTGTGATGGGTTAAACGGTATTCGATTCCCCAGTAGGAAAAGTTAACATACAACATTTTTGTTTTAAGTTACTCTTCATTGAGGAATTTATTTTTGATCTTAACTAAATCATAATGAAACATACTTACTTGTCACGTAGACTTTTATCTTTTACTATATTCCTTAATCAAACTCATATTTTCTCCAAAAGATGAGTATTTAGGAAGACTTGTTCACATTAAGAGTACTATAATCAACTTCTTGAGAATCACCTAATCTACAAAAGAGAACTATATATTTCCCATGTCATTAGACAAAATCTAAAACCAAAATTGTTAGTATGAGATCAGATAATCTACAAAATTATAATCCTTTATAAAAAGAAAATCTATTCTTAATCTCCAAAATTTTTCCAAAAAAACCCAAAGTTCAATGAAGACCATTCGATAAAAAATTGTCCATAAAATTCTTCTAAGTAAACTAAACTAAGATTTAAACCCAAATATTTGAAGGATTTAATCACTTAGTCTTCCAAGGTACAAATTAACTTTTATCTCCAAATAACATCAGTTGCTCTTAAATTCTCATATTGAAAATTAATTAACCTAATCACATATCCTCGATGATAGGTTAATCATTTCCATAGATAACCCAAAATAAACTTACTCTTGATTCCTAACATCATCTAACTAAAAATAATTATTCAAACTAACCAGGGACTTCACGTAGTCCAGTGGTAGGCGATAAATACCAGTCGCACTTTGGTTGTAGGTTCGATTCCCGCAGCTTTGTCCGACGCGGCGGGTTCTCACACGGTCTGTGTGTTTTCCTTTTTCCAAAACTATATAATTCTTAAAACATTCCCCAAAATGAGATAAAATCTTCAAAAATAATCACAAAATATTTTAACATCAAGTTTATCTCATGACTTTCATTTTCCATCATAATATATAATAACCCATAATTACCTCAAAAGTAAGCATCATATAAACCCTAATGGTTACCTTTATAATTATTACCTGAACTTCCACATCGATTGGTCATCTCGTATGCATTACAGAACATACCAAGGTACAAGTGGTTGATCATGACTCCTTGATAGTTGGTTTAGAACAACCACGAGTTTCCTCATTGAATCCCCCATTTCATCGAGTCTTTTAATCATAGAACCACCACAGTTTCCTTCAAACCTATTGTCACTTTGGTGCCTGCTAGATCCATCCATTCACTAAAAATAGAAATGTCAGTGTGAGTATATCAACAAAACCACCATGTAATAATGAGGAGGATAAACACTAAGATATACTTACTCATTCACTTTATCTAAAACTAGGACTCATTCTGAAATCCTAACCATTATGGTAATGTCACTTATGCCTAGAGAATACCCTAACCTCTAAAGTTATCTAAACCAACCTCTGATACCAACTATAAGGCCCCGGCCTTAAACCTTACTTAATATTTAATTAAATTAATAATTCACATTGAGGATCTTTTCAGGTTTAGAGTTTTAGAGAATTAGATCATAAATCATGAATTACATTCAACATTTAAACAAAGTGGTTACATAAAAGATAGTATTCATTTTTTCCCATCAACGGAAACATATTTAAAATAAAACATGGATTCTTTCTTGACACTTCCTTGACATTATCATCATATCATGCAACTTTCCCTTGACCTGTGAAAAACATTTCAAAAACTTGTGATGAGCATAAAAATCTCAGTAAGGGATATAAAAGTATGAAAAGAAAACCTTAGTCCATGTATGAAATCATAATTTACTCATAAAACATAATCATTTTAACATACCTCATTAAATCATGAATAAATCCTAGAAATCATAAGTCATAAAGGTAACTTGAGGCATTCATAACATTCTTACATAGGGAGTAACCCTCTTGGTTACGTTTGGAATACCCATCATAGTATATTCCCTAAATCTCTTCGGAGAAACCTTAACGTTTAACCCCTTCACGTTACCCAATGCTTTGGAGAGATATATCGGGATCACCCGCCATAAGTTTATCACGGAACCACTCATCTTCATAATAATGCCCAATAACCATAACATAATCGTATCACATAAAACATGCATAAAGGAAACATAACATTTCCACTTTTCAATCACAAGATATCAATACAACACATTGATATAAAAATATTATGAAAAACATTTTCAATACCAAAATAAAATAAAATTAAAACAAGGTATTTATTTTTAATTTAAAAAAAGTATGGCATGTAGAGGAATCCAAAACTCAAATAATGGTCACGATGGTAGAGAAGTCGTTGTCGCCACATACGTACGACAAAAACATTCCCTTTTGTCATTTAGTAAAATGCATCGTATAAAAATATTCCTTTTGGATAAACGTAAAAGTCAAAGTGGTTTATGAACCGTATAAAATCAAGTTGTGTATAAAACATAATATGCCTCAATGAAAGGAGATTGAGAAGAAGTCCCATACAAAGATGGTATCCTTGGATTAAGGATAAATCAATTACATAATTATGTGTGAAAAACAAATACACCAAATATAAGTGGATATTAAGTGTAAAAAAATCTGAGGACATTCACACATATTCATATAATGACATATTCAAGGAGTACAAGTTTATCCCAAAGAATCAAAATTGGGCTAAGAAGTTCCCTTGCAAAAATTCGACAGCCTAACGGCGTCACATCAAAATTCAGAAAAAGAGTTGATGAGAGATAAAAAGGGTATCTCATCACTTGGACATAAAATTTACATCAATAAGAATATATAATAACATATCCGAACATAATATTATGTGAATTAAAAGACATAACAAAAGAAATCTTTTAAAAAGAGGAGGGTGAAAGGTTCCCTTACCGACTTGGGTAACTTTCAAAACATACACCCCATTAAAGAAGGGTTATACAATGAATATGTAAATACCCATAAATGAAAATATATTACACAATAAGTATAATAATGGGAATTAAATACACCACTCAAAGGAAATGGTGGCAAATGTATCATAAATCTCATGGGACTAAAAGTGAGATGAAAAATCCCGTACGAAAACCCGTCAGCCTAACGGCGCCACTTAAAACTTCCAAAAATGTATTGATGAGATCAAATAGGGTATCTCATAATATTAAAATAAAATTTACAGAAAGATTAATATAAAATAACATCCCCCATCATAACAAAGAGGGTCTTTAAAAGAAGTGACATAAAAGAGAGTACTTAAAAAGAAAGAGAAAGGTTAGATTTCTTACAAAAATTCGGCAGCCTAACGACGCCACTCAAAACTTCCAAAATGGATTGATGAGATAAAATAGGGTCTCTCATAATATTAACATAAAAATTACAGTAGGATTAATATAAAATAACATCCCAATCATAAGAAAGATGAGCTTAAAAGGAATGACATAAAAGAGTGTACTTAAAAAGAAAGAGAGGGGTAGGATCCCTTACCTCGTGTCCGACATGACTCGATCGTTCTTTAATCTCCTGAATAATAAAATTTGGTCAATTTATAATTTCATAAGGAAATACTTTAAATATTATTATTCAGTTAATATCACATATTATAATTTTATAATAATTGGTTAATAAAGTGAGTTCATATCAGATGTTTTTGTCGATGTTCGATACATGAGTAAAAATCGAACTTGTTTGAAAAGAATTTTCCATGTAGCTATAGGTACATCATATCCAGAATAGTATTGATGTTTTAAATATCATATATATACAGTATATATTAATTTTATACTATTCCATATCATTTGTAGATAAAAAATTAAAAGCACCGTTCATGGAGATGGTAGGTCGTACGTACGCATGAACGCTACTTTCATTTTTTGTCATATTAAAGGAATTAAAACAAAATGAGAGATACATATATTATAATTACAGAATTATATCCATAATTTAGATGTAATATATTACATATATATCCATTATATATATATATACTTATAATAGTACATAACATTTGGAGATAAGAAATGAAATGTACCGTTCATGGAGATGGTACGTACGCATGAACGCTACTTTCATTTATTTTTTTTGTATTCAATGGAATTAAATAATAATGATATAAAGGAATATTATAATTCCATTAGTATATCATATGTAATACCATTAATTCCATCCTTTATACATCCCACATATGGCATTAACGAATCAAATCACTTTGAGGGGGCGGTAGTCCGCACTTCCTAAAATGAAGATATCGCGTTTACCCATAATGGAAACCATAAAGGTATTCCATAAATGAAAAATAAAGAAGCTTAAGGAAAACATAAACATATTATATATCATATATAAATATAGTGACATATTAATGTCCACCTTTGAAGGTGTTAAAATAATATTGAACAATCATCGTTTCGTGAGGCAGTAATTCACCATCCAAAGAAACAGTATGTTCTTTAACCATTAGACGGAGGTGTGTGAAAGTGTAGCTCGAATCCTTCTTATAAAAAACTCCTAGTATATTTAAGATACTGGTGTTGTTACAAAAAAATTTAATAAAAAGAGTTTAGGGGTTTGGAGAAGAAAAATAAAACAAAAGAACACAAGGGAAGACATTACCTTTAAATCGGGTAACTCTTTTTGATTTGATCTCAAAGGCTTCCTTGGAAAGGATTCTGCCAAAAGTGAGGCTTCAATGATGAATAGAGGTATGTGTAGAGATGCAATGGTCAGGTTTTGGCCGAGCCAAAGGCTTGAGAGGTGTGTTTAAGGTGGTAGAGGTGGGGGGCTTTTATAAGAGGAGAGGAGGGGCACTCTTGGAAAGTTATAAAATATTACTTTATTATAAAATGATTTTCGGATTTAAAAGGTCCCAAAAGGATATATTTCTAGGATAAGGTGATAAGGTTTCGAAATCCACCCATCCAATAGGTTTTTGACAAGTGTAAGACTTAGATTTCATCCTATCTTCTCATTTTATTTAAATCATTCATTTATGAGGTAAACAATGCATCATCACGGTGTCAAAAATAAATTAATTTATTTAATATCTAAAAATTATAAAAAAAAATTAATATGATGTAGGAAATATTTTTAGATTTCTAATGAATATTTATAGTCAAATATATGACTTTTATAACCCCATATAAAATTTTTTTTAGTATAACAATACATGTTTGTGACATTTTAATTTTAATTTTAGATAAAAAGGTATTAATGTCATTTTCCAACCAAAGTGGCTCCATGGGGTCCCTAAGTTGACCCATGGATTTTCTTGGTCGGTCATGACTCATCCAATGATGGTAGGACATGTGTCTAGGTCATTTCAAATTATTAAAGCATTATTTTTACCTTAAACTACACTAATTACCTCTAATCACGATTAAAACTTAAAAGTTATTATTCACCAAAAAAATTATTTTAATCCCATTGAACCACATTTTACTTATTAATGACAACCATGTATGTAGGATTTTTGAAATTAAAAACACAGAGGTGGTAAAATTTCATTTAAATGAAAAATCAGTTTTTTAAGTACCACTTAGTGGTTTCACTATTCATCAAAAATTGAAGTTTTCCAGAAAAATACCAAAAATTCACCCTAAGATATATTTGATATTACTAATTAAAAAATGATGTATATTATAAAAAATTCAAAACATATAAGTTACATTAATTAATTTAATAATTAATTCCCGATGTCAGAGCAAATAGCGGGTTTTTATGAAAGAATAATTATCAAAAGATTGACACTAGTTTAAGTCCAATTTCAAGATGAAATTAATTCAAACGACCACTATTGGATTAAATGGTAAAAATATATTCTAATTTCACTTAAAAACCAATTCAAAAGATAATCTAATGATATAAATAAATTATATTAAAAAGAGATTTTGAATTAAAATACAACATTTTTCACTATTCATTAAAAAATGAACTTTACCGGAAAAATACCAAAAATTTACACAAAGTAAATTTTGATGTCCCGATTCTAAATAAGAATTTTATTTTGTCAAATATAACACATAAAATTGTCAAAAAGTGGATTTAAAAGAGTTTTGTCATCAAAAGGTGGTTAATCGACCTTTTAAAGAATATTAGAATGTTTATGCTTAAAATTGGATTCATTCACATTTTTAATCCTCTAAAATTTATTGTAAAGAGTAAAAATATTTGACAAACATATATAATCATTTTGTAGTTAGTTATGTTCATTCCCGCCATTACAACGGCTAGGCGTTAACTACAATTTAAAATAATATTATTTTATTATTAGAGTGCAACGTAAGATTCCCAAGAAACTCGTTGTTGCGTATTGGGTATGCCATCGAGCATAGAGTCCCCTTTAAATTTATATTAATATTTTATTCACAAATATAGATAAATGTGAAAATTTTATATTCTTTATTTACCTGGGGTGTTACAGAAGGTCTGGTAATTTCATCTCATTTTTTATTTCTATGAGATACATGGTTCATTCAACATCCATTCCTATTGAGTGGTATGTATATTTCCAATTGATGAATTATATGATTACTATAGATATATTAGTTATTATTTTCAATTTATTATTAATATTTTACTTTCATGTGGATTTTTTTTTAAAATTTACCAAATCAGTAATGTAATTTTGTCTCAATTATCCTTTGTTGAGACACATGCAATGTTATGCACCTTTATATCAAAATGATGTGTATATACTAAATTTGAGGTTTTATATCTTGAATAACCTTATTTCCATGATATATTATGATTCATGTAAATTAAGTTTTGTAAATGGGGAGTATGGTTCCAAGTTACCTTGTTTAAAGAGTTTATTAAAACAATCTCATCACTTTTTTATATTGTTTCTGTTTATGATTACATTGATGAAATATTATGATAAATCTCTAAAGAATACTCATTATTTGTTTTCTACTATTATCATTCATTATACAATCATGTATTACAACCATTTTTCAAATAATTGGTATCTAATATATTCAAGAAAGTGTTTTTAATAATTTTTTTTTACCTCTCTCATTATTTAGGAACATGTTTTCATTCAACCCACTTTATAGAGAAATGATTATAAGATTTATTTGATTATTTTTTATTTATTTTATAATAATTTATTTAAAAAATTCATCTATATCATATAAATTTTAATGTAATATTATCTTTAAAATGGTTTCATTTTTCATTTATATGTTTTTAAGGATAATGGATTTCAAAACTTTTTCCTTCTTATATTATATATTTTCAAGTAAAATGTTTCTAAAAATAATTTCAAGAATATTTTATTGGTTTTAATGGAAAAAATACATCGAAAATGTTATATGTTTTTTATAATATTTCATAAAGTTTTTAATGAAATGATCATCAATGTATTTTTATGATTTCATTATATGTTTTCAAATTTTATTTAATTAAAATTGTTTTCAAAAATAATTTCAATACTCATCAACATTAATTTAATGGAAAAAATATTCCAATTATCTCTAGAACCAATTTTATGTTTTCAATTTTAATGGTAAATAAATTCTTTTTAAAAAGTATTTATGTTTTAAAAATCATTTCTTCAATAAGAATATATATTTTCATCAATTAATGTTTTCAAATGATATATCAATAATATTTATCATATAAGATGACATTTGTTGATGTTACTCTTGAATATATACAAAATAATCCAATAATTCGATTCATAATATTTCTCTAAATGGTTTTTTTATTTTATAATGTTTATGATAACTCACTTATCTTTCATTTGTTATATACTAATGAAACACCATCCTCTTTAATAGGTTATGTGATTATCAAAAACATTTATTTTAGTTGTGTTATTCCATGATAATTTCATATGAAACCCTGCTCCTTTCATTTGTAATTCTTTGGTGAAATGATTTTGAAACCTATATATTTTCCAGAGGGTATGATTAGATTAAATTTTTATGATACCAATTTCAATTTATGGGTTACCATTTGATCTTATTTTGGGTTATGAAATGGTGATTGTTTTATTATTTTAGAGAATAGGTATAAATGATGTTAATATGTTATTTTTGGGAACTATATCTTCCTCCAATTTATTTGGTAATGATAAATGTTTTATGCACTCAAATGGTATATAGTTGGGCATATTAATCTTGAAACAATAGAGTACAAGGGATTGAATCTCATGTCAGAAAAAAGAGGGAATAGTAAGCCTAAATCAAGAGGGAATCTTGAGCCCGAAATATGAGGTTACACAAGATGTAATCCCAAGCCCAAAATAAGATGGTACATGATAGGAAATCCCAAGACCTATTCAGGTACATTGGGGATTATCCCAAGCCTAACATGTATGTAATGTATTTTTAGGTATCCTTGACATTGTATTTTTATTAGACTATGTGTATGACACAAATTATATGAATTATTTTTGTGTTATGATATCATAGCTTATATTCTTTTTCACTTGTGATTAATGTCTTATGAACTACCTATAATCATCCCCTAATTATTATTGTGATCATTGATATGCAGTGTATGATCTTATACTTATCATCATCACATTCTCAAACCCTTTTCTAATGATAATGATTATAGATCTCCCTTCTTTACACATATTTATCTTTTGAGCTCAACCATTTTCATTTTTACTTCCCTAGGATATAAAGATATATTTCATGTAAATTATTTAAAAAGTAGTAATAGTATTGAAAAAAATTTTGTGAGATAAAATAACATTCTTATGTGTCGATGTTTATGGTTCTATGATTCCAAATGAAACAAACTAGTACAATTATTTGTATTCCTTTCAATAATGCATTATGTATTCTGAAATCGTTATGTAATATATATATTTTTCATGGATGGTTAGTAATAGTTGGTATCAGATAAAGTTTTAGTAAATCTTTGGAAACTATGAGAAGAAAACATTAGTCATATACCTTGGTATATTTCTTAGGATATGTCTACGAATGTCATTATTGAATATTATAAGGATGAGATATTTTTTAGAAAAATGTCCTGGAATATTGGTAAAGGATACAGTGAGTGGTTTCCCAGAAATACATGCATGTCTAGATACTATAAATAGTAATGGATCTTGAATAGATGCACCTATGGGTAGCAACTCTATCATGTTGTGTCAGACCTAACATGGTGGGACCTTGTACACAATAACTAGCCAAGCTACAAACCTAGTATGACATTCCAAATGGATATTTATTGGGAATTGATAAACTCTTTATTAACCATCACGAAGGATTAAACAATTATTGTTGTATGAATAACCTCAGAAAAATAGTGTTTCATAGATCATGGAATGTGTAATTATTGTGAAATCATAAAGTATTTATTATTAATTATTATGTAGTGGTCCACTATGATAAGTGTTTCGTAATCAATGATTTTTGTTTCCATCAATGGATTGCACATAATGGAACCATGATAATTATGATTGAAACAGACAATGAAATGATTTTCATCCAAAAAAACCAAATGATATTAGAGTATGAATGAAAAATATAATGGTTATACTCACTCAAAACTTTAAAACTATGAACAATAATTGACTAACAATTGAGAAATGAAGGGAAAACATATGGTTGTGTCCCTTATGAGGACATGTCCACCTTACATCAGTGGAACTTCTAATCCCTTTAATAATGAACAATGGATCAGTACCACAAAAATCATATTCTATATTCTCTAATGTTCCAAATATTAGAAATCCATTCCAGCTATTTTTTTGATAAGAAAGTGAAGCAGATCGGTGATGTTAATTAATCTATAATACAAGGATGAATGAAAAATTGAATCCATGGGTTTTGAAACTTTCAAGAACATATTATTCAATATGTAATTCCCTCAAATTCATCATATTAAGATGGAAAATTAATTTTTAGAGCTTACGATAGAGGATGATAAAACTATTCATTCCTATGATGAAATTTTTACAAGTTTTGTGAGGTACACATTGTGTATCATAATCTAACAAAAAAAATTGATCAATTTTTGGTGTCATGAAATATAGTCTTCAAAAGGAATGGGATATAAAAAATTTATTAGCTGTGTAGATTTTTTTATGTTTTATAATTTGGAGAATGGGGGTTAGAGTTTCTTATCAATATCATTGTTTTGACAATAAAATGATGATTTAGTTTCACAAAATATCTATCAACCACTGAGAAAATAAAATGATCCTTACATTATGAACAATTTTTTGGATGAAACATGTAGGTAATTTTATTAAGGGTAATAATAAATGTTTTTTTTGTGGAAGATAAGGTCATCGAGTTGATGAATTTCAATTTAATGAGAGGAAGTTAGATAATGATGAAAATATTGATAAATCCCCACATAATGAACCTACCACACTCCAGTTTTTCTATTTCATGGTGTTTGGTAATTATGATAACATGTTCCCCAATCCAAAGGACAAGAATGACTGATAAAATATATAATCTTCTAAGAAAAAATGAAAAAATAAAATATTATTCTATCAAAATGGATTTTGTAAACCAATATAATTATGAAATATGTATCCTACCTTCCATAGTTAAGGATTTGTTATGTTTGATTTTGTTTTAATAATCCCTAAAAAATCTTATTATTTATCCATTGGTGTGATATCATTTTATTATCTCACCCTACCTAGATTAAGGAATTATAAAATCACATTTGATCTTTAATCAATACAAGGATGGAAGAAAGTTTCCAATAATTTTTTTTTGGATTATGATAAGATATTTTTTAAGGAATAAAGTTTTGATTACATTTTGGAAGGATTACAAGGAATACCATTTATGGAATTTTAATGTTAAACATTAGAAGTTGTTTTTAAGAATATTGTTTTATCTCTCCATATTTGGTTTTATGCAAATTGGACAACTTGTGATAAATTTTTATAATGATAAATATAAATGGAATGAACTATAAATTTATTTATGGATATCATGATATATTTGTACTTTTGGAATGATGAATTCATATATATTTATTTTGAATATGTTATTAACCATAAATTTATCAAGGCACAAAAAGGGTAAGATCATCCTAAAATCATGTATGTATATCTCATTGACCAAATTCATAAATTTAGGAAATGGTCATTAAATAATGTGTTGTCTTATTATCATAATTTTTTATGATATCAATGACCACATTCAATCCTATTTATGTTATGTATTTTGTACTGTTAAATTTATCCTAACCATATTATATATCACTCTCCATCATAACATTATGATTGTATTTCTCTTCCATGACTATGTTTTCACTTCCCACCAATGTTCATCTATGTGGAAACCTAATTATGTGTTACATAGGGTTACCATTATGTTTCTAACATTGAAATTTTAATTTATTTTTTGTTCAATTTTATGATGTGTGTTTATATAAAATAAACATTCTACTATTTATCCTTTGAGAACCTAGATGACCATTGATGGATAAGTGTGTTTTTTGGTGTTATAGAATGTATCACTTTGAGATATAGTGATTATTTTAGAATTTAATAAATAACTTTCATATTTTCTTAATTAAATACAAATCGATTATATCATATCTTATTTGAATTCACAATGTCAAACATTATATTTACATGTAACTGACTTGGTATGCGATACACACAACACCAACTTGGCGTGCACTACATGAGACAAAGAGTTTATAAAAAACATAATCTTATAGATATAATTATTTAAACATGATAATTATAAACTAGACATTAAATATAGTAATATTAATTTAAAACACTAATTTTTTAAATATTATTTAAAATTATTTTACATAAATAAAACTTAATGATAATGATAAATATTATTTTTTATCATGTCTTTATATTTTTAAAATACTATTTTCTAAAATGAACTTATTTTCACGTTCTTCTGTAAAGAAAAATTAATATTTATTTTATACCCACATAAAAGTTGAATTAAAAAATTTTAAATTCATATTTTATTTAATATTTTCTAAATTTTATTTGAGTTATTCTTTCGGAGAAAATTAATTTTTTTTAAGAATAGTGAAAATAATTAATTTTATTTCAAAAATACTTTTTCATATAATTGATTTTATAGTCAAATTATATTTTAATTTGGTTTTTAGATATTATTTTAGAAAATATACATAAATTAATTCAATTTTGGGGATTTTATCCAATTTTACATTAAAATTGGATATTAAATCACAAGAAACGTTTGAGAACTTTTACATTAGAAACCCATATTGTTCTCCCTTCTATGAGATTAAATTTTAACTAATATACAACAAATAGAGGATTAGAATTTGGAAATATGGATTAAATAGTTAGAATTATACAAATTGGTAAAATCTAAAAAGTTCAATTTTGTTTTCAACAAAAAAAAATTAGTGAAAGTAATTAAAATTAATTACAACTACTAAGGAAGAATTATTATTAACAATATATTAAATGATAAAATTATTTTCCCAAATGTTTTATAAATTTTTACAAAACTTATTGAATGCAAATTTATTTTTTATGAACCATCCATTATATAGTTTGATTAATTGGATCGAATTGTTTAGGTAACACTTAAATTTGATTAAAAATTACAATTGAGTCTTTTACATCCCCTATAAAAGGTGACCACCTCTCCCACTTCCTCATACCTCTCAAAACATATAGGTTTCTACCATTATCATCCTAATAAACTTCAAAAAAATCCCTCACTTCATCCTTTATACCTCTATTTTGTAATAAGTCAATCTATGGAAGACCTTTGTTGAAATTCAAAAGTAGTTACCCAAAGAATAGGTAACATCATTCCTCAAGCTCATTAACTTATTTTCATTTTCCACCCACTCCACTCCCATTAATCCATGATTATATGAATAAAACATTATCCAAAATATAAATAGATTTGTATCATTTATATCTTCTATATACTCCTACACACACATCTATCTAATAAGTAACGAACATATTTTTTATGTGTATGAAAAATTATCACCTCCAAAACAATTATTGTCCATTCTCATTAACCACATTCATTCATTAGTGATTATGATGGAAAAACTGTTAATATATTATATATATGATAAATATTATCCATTTAAATTTTTTTAATTATTTTAAATCATATATCTTCATACATTCCATTTTTTGTAAATATAATAATTTTGGTTGATGAAGTATGCACTACCGCCCTCTCAAAGTGATGTGATTCATTAAAACACTACATAGAATGTATTAAAGTTGTTTTTAGTAATGTTATATGATATATATATATATATAACATGATAATGTTGATTTAATTATATTTTCTACATATATAAATATATACATATAATTCATTTTAATTATATCATTCTATATAAAAATAAAATGGAAACAGTGCTCACACGTACAAACATCCTACCATATCCATGAACCGTGTATTCCATTTCATAATTATATATTCATTAGATTATTATAATAAACATTTATGGATTATAAATGATATTTATATCTTATTTTAAATTCACTACTCAATATATTATTATATTGTATGTTTTTATGAGTATGATGATATTCATTGCACAAGGTAAGGGAATCTAATCTCAATATTTATTTTTATGAAATAGATGAATTATTCACCATTTATTACTATTATATAATGTGTATACCTAACATGGATTAAATTTATTATTCATTAAAATACATTATTGTTATTTACATATCCATTTTATGATCTTTATTTCACTAGGATTATGTTTCAAAAGATACCAAATCGGTAATGAGGTTTTTTCTCAATTTGCATTCTTTGAGACACATGTGATGTTATGAACCTATATTTTTTCATGAGTGCATATACTGACATAGAAATGATAAATGATGTATCTTATTATTTTAATTATATTTTAAACTTCCTTTAATTTATTTTTCGTAAATGGGATGTAATGAACAATGTTACCAAGTGGTAACTAATTATTGAATCAATGTCATCTCTTATCAAGATTGATTATTTTTATGATTACTTTGATAAAATATTATGATCTATATATGAATATAATTACATAATTTTACATTAAATTGTTTATAAATTATATATTAATTAATTTGTAACATTTTCCATTCATTGGTACATAAAATTGTTAAGAATGTGTTTTTATTAAAAGATGACATTAACACTCTCTTCAGTTAGAAAATTGTGTTCATTCAGTCTATATTTTCTTAAAAAAATTCAATATTTATTTATATATTTTTTAATTTATTTTAATATAATTTTTTTTCATAATTTTTCATGTTTCCCTTATATTATTTCATATAATTGTTTTAAAACTTTATAATGCTTCTTTTATATGATTTCAAGGAATTATTTTTTCAAAATGTTATCTTAAATATTTTAATAGATTTGATGGGAATTTGTTTTCAATATATTTTGAAGATTATTTTTAAAAATTCCACGAAAAAGTGATTATAATAAAGCTTTCATAATATATTCATAAATTTTCAATGTCTCGTTAATGAGATTCTATTCAAAATATTTTTAATATTTTATTATAATCATTTAATGTGTACTCAATGAAAAATATTTAAAAAAATGTTTTCACGATTCCTTTATTATAATTCAAGGAAAAATATACTCAAATGTTTTCTAGAATCTTTTATATTTTTTAAATTTTATTTTAATTGATAAAGGTTTACCATATAATTTATTTTTAAAAAACCATTTTCAAATAAAAATGGATATTTTCCTCATGAAATGTTTTTAAATGATATATCAAAATTATTTTCCATCTGTGATGAAAAATGCTAATGTTACACATGAATTTATTTGAAATAACCCAATATTTAAATTATTAATCATTTTCTGAATTGGTATCTTTTGATGGAATAGAGTATATGAAAATAATTTCTCTTTCATAGGTTATATGTTTATAAACCATGATATTCTTCTATGGGTTATATATTATTAAAACCCATTTATCTTCAATGGGTTATCCAGTGATAAATTCTTGTGAAATATGATTCCTTTCATGAGTTACTCTTAGGAGAAATGATTATGAATCTTATATATTTCATATTTGTTATTATATGATTAAATTTTTATGACTCCTATATCATTTCAAGTGTTATGATTTGATCTTTTTTTATGTGTCTTGATATGATAAAAGTATTATTATTTTCCAGAACATCTATGAATGATGTTATAATTGGATTGGTGGGACCTATATCTCCCTGAAATGCATAGGTTTATGATAAATGTTTTATATGATCAAAGGGTATACTTGAGTACATCCCAATCCCAAAACTAGAGGTTACACATGATGATTTCAGATTCCAAAAACAAGAGAGAATACTAACACTAAAATAATAGGGTATCGTAAGCCCCAAATGAGAGGGTACATGGGAGGGAATCCCATGCCCGATATTTAAGGGTTCACATGAGGGAATCCAAATCCTAAAGCATGTACTCTAGTGATTATCCCAAGCATATCATGTTACAAATTTTTTTTTACGAATCCTTGACATAGTGTTTTTATAATCCTACTTTTATTTCTCAAATTCTTTGTATTATTCATTTTTTATTATCTTTGGATTATGTACATTTTCCCTTATGATTAATTTATTATGAATTCTGAATACTTATTCCATGATTCCTGATTGTGATCTTTGATATGTAGGGTATGATCTTCTAATGATCATGACCACCTTATCATACCCATATGAACTTGATTATGATTACATATATCCATTGTTTACCCTTACTAAAAATCTCATCTCTATCATTTATAAATTTCTTTACCTTGGATTGAATTAATTATTTCATGTAAAATATTTATAAAATGGGTGATAGTCATGGATATCTTAGTGGGAGATAATATAGCTTTCTTGTGAACCAGTTTTAATGTTTCTATGTTTCCAGAGACACTAAACTAAAACATAATATTGGAATAATTTTGTGTCAATTTTTGAGTATTACACAATGGTTATGTAATGTATTTTATGTTAATACTAGTTCATTGTAGATTCACTCACTAAATGATTTCATTTTCCTAACCAGAGAACAACTTTTCCAATAAATCAAAAGAGAAGATCTAAAAAGTGATTAAAAAACAAACTCATCTAGTATTTAAAAATGATGAACAATTATAATGCTAGATCAAACTATACAAACAAAACTAGGATGAGAAACACATTGAAAATGTGACTACAACCCAATCATAATAGTTTGATTTATATAATATTTGGAATTTAATATTCAAGAATAAACCTTCAAATCCAAGATAAAAAACTCAACTGAAAAAATTCATAACCTGAATTATATCATAGTGAATAATATCAACCATATCATTAGAGACACAAAAAAATGTCCTGAACTATTTACCCCACACACACCTTCTAGAATAATCTTTTTTGAGGTTGTTGTGACCTCACATTCTTCTATAACACCTAACTTCTATAAGATATTCAATCAATGGATGTTTGGAACATTACATTATAATTAAAACCATCGTCCTCCGATGACTAAATAGTTCACCATCAGAATAACCAAAAAAATACCAAACCTATTTCAACACAATCCCCAAAAAATATTGAGCTCCCACAATGTCTAGATGGTTTAGGGGGTTATTACTATTTTTCAGAAGTCTTCAGCAGTCTTCTAACCTTGTGTTGAATTCCACATAGATAACAAGAAATTCCTCTAGAGATAAAGGTTGTGGATGTATTATTTAAAAACCCAAAAACCATAGTACCACTAATATCATATATGTTACATCCTTTAAAAAATGTTGTACATCACATAATGAGGGGAACCCAAAATTATTACAACCACTCTATGATTATGAGACATGATAAAACAGTCAAAAGATTCACTATGTTTAAAATTTAATAGTACTTTTTGGGAATGATATTGAAAAAACATACAAAAATCACAAACCAAATAATGGTCATAAATCTTTGGATTTATGATCACCTTACCTCCTTTTATAGTATGCTTCTTTTGACCCTTAAATATAGATAATTCTAACAAGGATTTTAATATATTGTTGATTCCCTCATAGAGTCATGGTATAGTACCGAAAAGTCATCAAACACAATACAATACATAAATATTCCAACCGTGGATTCAGGTCACCTGGATATTCATTCAATAAGATCTTCTTATATAGATGATTTATAAGTCATACAAAAAAACAAGATAAAATTTTATAATAATAAAAAACACATACAAATGAATTTTACATTAGTTAAATGTCTATTGGAGAATAGTTTGATTCTCTAAATAATGTAATTAAAGATATGAGTTATAATGAAACCAAGATTATAGACCCTATATTGATTAACATAATATAACATTCCAATTCAATCTATGAAAAATTCATTCCTAATGAACACATATAGTGATGTCCCACACATGGTAGGATAATGATGTCTTCCATATTCCTAAACCAGATTTGGTAGTTATATCATTATCCTCTTGTCTAATTTTTTACTATCATTTTGGAATAAGAATATTTTCATTCTGTAATATGGCCTCTAGGACCTTGTTGATTCATCTCATTACTATCACACATTTTTTTCTATTAAAAACATAAATCTAATAAATCTACTATTTACTATGGGTCTCATATAGTCAACAAATATCAATGTATTCAAACATTATTGGTATACCCACTATTTTCCAAAAAGATATCAAATTATGTATTAATTCATATTTCATGATTGAAAAATTCTACAAAATGTGTATGTTACTCTTACATTTCTTTATGGTAAAATACTTTTTAATTAATATTTTATATAACCACCTATAATAACCTTACATAATTTATTTCCTACAAAACATCTATGGATAACCTTATGTAACATTAAAAAAATCATATTGTATTCCATTAATATAACATACCACCAGGTTCATCAGAAAATTTAATGAAATATATACATTTTCACAGTTGGGTGTATTAATATATGTTATGGATCATGGATTCTATCCATTAAATAATTTCAAAATTTTATACTTCATTATTATCACCCTAGTAACCAATAAATCTACTTCTATTATGGAAATATAAAATCTAATAAAATTTAAATTAACATATTCTCTAAAACTTCATCCATTGAACCATAATTGGGAATCCATGGTTGTGACGTCTTGACCCATGAGCCACACACAAGTTCCCTGATCGTGACTATCATATGACCTAAAGCATGCCTCATAGTATGCTAGAAGCTAATAACTAGAAATTATTGTTTGATAAGTAGATCATGGGGACACAATACCCTTTTTTATCAGAGTGATACACTGGTAGAAATAAATAAACAATAGATAAAGTGTATATATTACCCCAACAATACAAATATCTCATGATAATCTATTAAAGAAATAAAATATCCCATTAAAGAAGAATATAGGCCATACAAATGTTTGTTCCATGTGTAAAAATGTAAAAAAAGTCATCAATGACCCCCAAGATGGTCCTGTAACACATCTCATTCCATCAACCATGATCCATCCCCAAATCATCCATTTAATCAAGGGACTCTTCCTAAACCTATCCCACAACAATAAAGCATATTCGGGTATCGATCTGGAAGCCTGGGTAAGCTGTGAGTAAAACTCTGTATGCAACAACCAACGATGACTTAAAAAGTATCTGATCAATTACATTGTATGAAATTCAAAAAACAATTCATATAATTAATAAGTAAACAGACATCACATTATGAAATTACTCATTATTTAATCAAATAATCTCTTGGGGTTATGAAACCTAAAACAAAATACCTACCTCTTCCCTTGAAGGTGTTTAAAAATCACTTAGGGAGCTCATTTATTTGAATCCAATTATTACCATTATATTTTACCTCAATATTTGAATTCCATCATAACCTTTCATGATTTCAGTTCTCAAATGAATTTAATTTCCGACATTCATTTTTTCAATAATTAATTCATCAATTAATCAATCTTGTAAATCTAATCATTTATTTAGACAATAAATTAATCACTTAATTTATCAATATTTAAATCCATGGATAATTAACATTATCATTTCATTAATAATTTATCATTTAGTTAATCACATAAATTTCATTAATTAATATAAAAATAAAATAATAAAAAACTATCAACCTAAAAATCACATAATTAGAACATCAATTAGATATCCACTTTACAATCTCATAATCCTATAAGTAATTTCAAAATTAACTTTTCAATTCTGCAAAATCAATGTCTCATGCTTAATTCCAGAATTAATTACTTCAATCTATTATATCAATATCACATATTTAATTCCACAATTAATTATCTTTATTTATAACATAATATCCCATAATTACATCAATAATACAAATCTCAATATATGGTATCAACCTTCCATAATTAATTCATCAATTAATTGTTACAAAATCAAAAAATTTAAAAATTCTATCATGAATTAATTCACCCAAAATAATTAATTTAATCAATAAATTCAGTTTCAAAACAACTCTATCAAATATACAATTTGAATACACGTAATAAAAATCACAAGTACGGGATTTTAACATTTTACCACCTACCTCAAATCACTATTGAATAATCACCCAGCAGAAATCACCGAAAATTTAAAGACACAACAATGTATAACAAGATCCAAATCCTAAACCCTACATCAAGATTAAATAAATCGATATCACATATATCAAGATCTAGAGATCACCAAATTGAATTATATCAATGAAAACAATCGAATACTTTCCGGAAATAAAGTGAGAATAACATGACAAGAATGAGAAGAGTATCGTGATAGGTTTTACCGACCAGGTGTGGTGCATATTATGAATCTAAGATTATAATTGTGATGAACTAAGGTCAGTAAGGATTGGAATTTATCCAAATATCACAATAATCATGAAACAATTCCTTGGGTAGAATAGGGTTCAATATGTGTTAGTCTCAAGGGTTCATGGGATTTTAAAATTAAAAATCTAGAGACATTAAAAATAACTCAAGGTTTTCTAGGAAGGGGAATATGGTTTTCCTTATCTATGAACCTAAAAGGTGTACCGGTTATAATGTGGACACTCAGTTATTACCAATAGTATAAAATGTTTGAGAAAAATGTTCACGAACCTTGATGAACCCCTTTTTATTCCATTTTTTCAAATTTCACACAATCACACCACAGAATAATACTCAATTGAAAAATATTCAACACTAAGATAAATATTACTTAAAAATGAGTCTGAAACAACTCTTGAAAATGATAGGACCTTACAATCTACCCACCTTATAATTTCACATCCTTGAGCTATACTATGTATATTTTCTAGTATTATGATTCAAAAAGATTAGGCCAATGAGCCTATATATCTGCATCCTTTTCCCAAGTTTTGTCTTACACATGCCCAGGTTTCCAAATATACTAGTCCTATCGGCATGATATTTCACTACAACGCATTCTCACTATAATCCAACACTTTTATACGATGCTACTCAATTGATTCATCTACCTCATGTTCAAAATCATACACGTTGATCACAATATATTGATCACAGTGTTACTACTGAAGAGGTGATATATGGAAAACAGTATGTGTCATGTTGTATTGATATGGAAGATCCAATAGGTATTCCACCAGCATGATTCTCTCCACAACCTAAAATTATTTGACAAGCATATGAACCAACATTCTAAATATTTGTATCCAATGGTGACCCATTGTAGGAGACACCTGAAGTAATACATTATCACCCTATAAAAACACTAGGGGTCATCACTTCTTATCAACATATTTTATCTGTCAACTTTGAGCCATTATCATAGGCATCTGAATTTGATGCAACTTCTTCGACATCTATGGCATGAGACTTAGTCCCAATAATTCTAACACACTTTATTCCATACAAAATAGTGTTTATCTATGTGTACTACAATTAATATTCTTATATGGATTGATTAATATAGTTCTCCTGTATTTTTTATTATAAGTAAACCCCACTAATGTCATGTTTGTCAACCAATACCCACCAAAGTCAATACACCCCCCCCCCCATCATTCCCTCAATCACATGTAGTGTATATTTTCCCTTACCATCAATCAATTAGTGGGTGATCATAATCAATCATAGCTCTATACCGAATATCTTTTGGTTGACCATCATGATGTTTGAAGTGAAATGTGAGGCATAATCTAAAACTATAGTTTGTGGGACACCATATAGATACAATATCTCTCTAACATACAAATCTCATAGTTTCTCCAATGAGAAAGTAACTTTTATATAAAATAAATGTGATAATTTCATCATATGATCCAAATTAACCCAAATAGGTTCATTATTTCATAGAACATTTGGGAGACCCACCACAGATTCAAGGGTCACATCATCCCACATCCACTATGTATTCAGTAAAGACTATATAACACAACCATGTTTGGGATGATCTACCTTCTCTTTATCATAGGTGTAGCATCATTTCACAAACCTTATTACCTCTTTTTTATTTTACAAACACCAAAACTATCATCATAGGTCATGTGTCATTTGTGGGGAACCTGGATGTACCACCCACTTTTAGGAATGAAATTCACGAATCAACTATTATCACATTCTTATATGAACAACAACCTAATTCATGATGTATATAATCTCATCCTCATCTATCAACCAGTCTGATGATACCTCCCGACCATCATGGGATTACCTCAAAGATAAACATTCTGGATCATCGTATTTCCAGTCCTGGATCTATCTCAAAAGTGTTGACTCCAACAATACTAATACCATAATAGTCTTATCCTATCTCACATGAACCACCACAACCATTTGATCTATTAGACTCTCCATATTGCACTCATCATTGGACCCATGAACTATCTGAGTCTATGTTTATCTAGTAAATGCATTATCCACACTATTTCCATTCCTAGAAACATATTCTACTTCAAAATTAAATGATTTAATATAATTAAACCACATCCACTATATGAGATTAAAATATCACTGTGAGATGATATACGTCAATCACTTGTGATCGGTAAACACTATAATATTCTTTCCTAATAGATAATGCCACCAAAACATCAAAGTATAAACCACATACGCTAACTGGAGATTGTGCACAAGGTTGTTCTGTTCATGTGGCTGCAACCATTGAGACATGTACACCACAACTAAATCTCCCAAAATCAACAAAACTCCTTGAGCTATTCTCGAATCTTTACAGTATACTCTATATTCCTAACCATTCTCATGTAAAGAAAACATTGGTGTTGATTTCAAGAGATTATTTAGATCCTTGAATGAATTGTTACATGCTTCCATACAACCAAAATTTATCCCATTATTTTTATAGAATAAAAGTGGTGATTCCAATATGTAAAAGTGTAATTTGAACCTCTAATAATATCCATATAATCCTATAAAGCTACTAATATCGAAGAATTTCTGGGTATACACATAATATATCAATTCCTAATCCTTATCTAGGTCTACAGATAAACCTTTCCCAAAGATTTTCTAACCCAACAAGTGTTCCAAAAAAATACAAAACTAACAGTTAGATAGCTTTGAGTATATCCAATAATCTCTTAGTAGACTCATGATTATGTCAATATGTTGGGAATGTTCATCATGATTAATTGAGTGCAACAATATTTCATCCACAAATACAACAAAAAACTTGTCCATGTACATTTGAAATATACAATTCATCAAGGCCATAAACATGGTTGGTCTATTATTTAACACAAACAATATTATAAAAAAATCATATAGGTCATACATACGTCTACAAATAGTCCTTGGTATATCAGATGTCTGAACTCTATGAAGATGATACCTCGATCTCAAGTCGATCTTTCAGAACAAGAAAGCTCATCTCAACTGGTCAAAAAGATTATCAATTCATGGATTATGATGCCAGTTTTTCACATTCTTCCAGTTCCACTTCCAGTAATCAACACAAAAGACTAATATCCAATAAAGATTATTTGAAAAAAAAAAGTGACGCCCAAAACAACAAAATCATATAGATAAATCCATTAACATCCAAATCCCCCAGTTGATTTTGGAGCTCTTCAATCTCTGACAGTGTCATTCAATAAGGTGGAATTGGAACAAGTTCATCCACTAGAATGAGATCAATATAAAATTCCACGACATAATACGGTTGAAACAATGAGATGTTTTTAGAAAAATCAACCTAAAATAATTCAACTAATAGTGGAATGATATCATATTCCACACTCTCATCACCCAAGATTACACTAGAAACATTGGATGTTAGCTCTCCATGTGGCTATGTAATTGGTTCTTCGCATCCCTCCTAGATAAGTCAATATCTATGGTGAATGTAATTTTTACACTTAAGAGATGTAAATTTCTATCTCTTACTATGAAAATAAATACGGGCTTGGTACGTGCCTCTTTAGTATATACCAAGAATTAGGTCGAAGACTATCATGTCAAAGAGGTATGGATGCCACAAAAATTGATATGAATCAAACAAAAGATAAAAAACAATGAAAAAAGTGGTGTCTCTATACCATACTCCAATCATAGTTTCTACAGTTAACCCCCAGCTCATAAACTCAGCCAACAAGCACAAACAATTTATTATTTATATAGAAATCATTGGATAAGAGGAACTAGTATCAAACAAGGAACTATCAAATTTAGAATCTACACAAATAATATGTGTTAATATCATAAAAATATCATTCCCTCTCTCATGTGATGTTTCTTGACTCTCGTGAGCTTCACAACTCAATTGATAATGTCGATATTTTCCAGAAGTACCTCAAACAATTCCTCTTCCTCCAAGGCAATAGAACTGAAACTACTATACTACTAAGGTGTAGATGATCTTATCCATACACTCTTATTAATTTTTTAGTACCCATCATTACATTTTTATCAACAATTATGATGAAATATCTATAGATGTCCCATCTTTTTGAATTATCATCACTCCACAAGTGGTCAGTGATAGTATCAATGATAGTGGACTAGCCTACCGCGCTTGTGGTAAATAACTAGATGAAGGTACTATGTTACTAAAAATTCCCCTGTACAATCATTTTCCATTACACTAGATAAAATTATAACAATAACTTTTCCTTATCTTGGATTTCATACCTTCTAATCATCGCACAATAACAACATTCCCTACACTCGAAGCCTCCTTCGGGTTCCCCTCATCTATGAGGGCCTGATTCACATCTTCTCTAAACATATTCAGCATAAAAAAATTTACATGGGAATTAATTTCTCACCATGGTCCTTCTAGAAATTATTTTTCAGAAGTACCATCATCCAATGCCAATAGTATAGAATAATTATTCAACTATGTAAAGTGTCATGAAAAGTACATCATAGTCAATCTCTCTTATTTCAATATCATGAACATATATACTTTCTTATACATCATCTATGTGGAGAGATGTGGTCCAATAACATTTTTGAGAAGTCCTTCCATAACAGAGAATCAGCATGTCTTGTCATAGCATGAATGTCCCTCTAACACTTCACTGGTCCTCTTAGAAATTTAGAAGCCACGATGAGCTTCTTATCATCGAGATTCTCTATGTATTAATGTATAGTCTGCATAGACTCATTCCAGAACATATTTCCCTCAGGTCCATCTTCACCTCAAAATTAGGATGGCATTGCAACTAACACACCCTCCTTAACTCAGTCATGCTCTTATCATCCCGTATTGGGTCACATTCCATAAACTGTAAGAAGCAAGCATATTTCCCCTGAATGTGTTATCCTACTTCCTCAACCGAAATTACTAGTGCTTTTGGTTCCACTATTGAAATATCTTCTCCATCCATGTCCTCCAGTCATCCTATCATCAATCAAATTCATGTAGGAATAACTCAACATGTTAAATATGTACCTTTAGAATCTTTTCTCAATATCAGCACATTTACATAAAGGAAATATAATTTATAAATAGTCATTCCCCAAAAATTCACCCTAAGGTTATAACCTAGGTTCTAAAAATTCCCTTAGAATTCCAATATCTATTTCATGTTTAACCCTTGGTGAAAAACATTCATTTTCCTTGTTTCTCTTTTAGAAACCAAATTATTCACATTATTTTACCATTTTACTAGTTCCAATTTCATATTAGGAACCATTTTCATGTTAATATCAAAATCATGGAAAAACTTGTTTATGATCAATAATGTACCCAAAACATGTTTTACCTTGTGTGCAAAAAATAATCCATGTCAAAAAATATACTAGAGTTCATAAAAATACACAAGAAGTTTCAACTCTCGTGTCATTCTGGGCCATGACTTGAGTCTCCTAAAATCTAAAAAACAAATTTCTCAACAGAGAATATTTTCATCACCAAAGGTGAAATAATATTTCACAATAAAAAAAATAAAAAACAACAATACCACCATTGTTATGTAGGTTTACCCCCATAAATGTTATTGCAACTCCCATATATGATCTCATTTCCATGACCCATCTCTACCTAGTATAATATATAAATTCCCCTGAATAGATTGAAAAAATAGAAAGAACATTAAGTTAGCATCTAATAACACTTTTCAACATCTCAATCTAGGTGCCACACAACAATGCACCAAGGCGGATATACACATGACATCATGTGCATATCCTAGTACGACAGAGGTTGATTACTAGTAGAGAGGGTCTAATACGTCGATCATGGGGAGACTATACCTACCTTAATCAGAGTGATACACCTGTGTAAATAAATAAATAGTAAAGGATGTATATATATAAACATAAAAATAACAATATTTCATGATAATCAATGTAATAAATAAAAAATAAAAAAAGTAGAAAACAATCAATGCTAACGTACGTGTCATGTGACTATAATAAAAAATAAATATAAAGACACCAATGAATACCAAGTGGGTCCCAAACCATGTCTAGTTTCATCAACTATGTTTCAAACCTAAATTAGTTGTCTAATCCAGGGGCTTTCCATTTAACATAGCATATAACAATGCAATCTAATCATTTAATGACTAGGTAACCTAATTAGTGTATGAGTAAAAACCTCTAGGACCCCACCAATGGTGTCAAAAACTATATGTAGGCAATAAAAGTTTATGAAATTTCATAAAGCAATAAATATAATGCATAAGTGATCATTTATCACATTATTAAATCATTTTTCATTTAATAACATTAACTCTTTGGGTTTCTAAGGACTCTTGAAACACAATACCTTCCTCAACCCATGCCAGAGTATATAAAATCCCTATTGGATCCCATCAATCAAAATTCCATTGTAACCATTACATCTCATAATAATCTTATAATTCCATTATTTCCATTCTATATTTCAGTTCTCAAATTATTTTCATAGTTACCATTCATGACCTCAATAATTAAGTCATTAATTAATTAATAATCTCATTCCAATTAATTAATTCAATAATTATGTAATCATCTTCTTCTCATTAATTGACTAAACAAGTAATTAATTTTCGCATTTTATTTCTAATCCAATAATTAGTTTTGTCATGGTAATTATCATAATCAATATCAATATTAATTAATCATAAAACAATCATCCCTAAAATCCCATAATTAAGTACTCAATTAATTAATCATTTTAAATTATCAGTATCCTAAAATAAATTCTACAATTAATTATTCAAATAAACATACTACATATATCATAATTAAATTCCACAATTAATTACCTCAATCTATTACATCTATATCCCATATTTAATTCCGTAATTTATTATATATATTTATAATATCAAAATCTAAAAACTAATTCAATCCCAAATTATCTCCATTTAGGATAACAATATCTCAAAAATAATGGTACAGTTAATTATTCCAAAATTTTAAAATTTACCAAGTACATCATTAATTAATTTTCCCAAATTATTCAATTTATCCAAGAAAAAAATTCTAAACAACTCTATAAATAGTATAATTTTGATACAGGTAATGAAAATCAAGATTATGGTATTTGAGTATTATATCTCCTTCCCCTGATGGTTAATGAATAGTCTCCAAATGGGAATCCCCAAATATTTTGAGGCACAACAACGAATAATGTGATCTGAATCATAAAACCAAACATTTTGATTAATAATATCAAGAGCATATAATTCAAGATCTATATCCATTTTTATAGAACTATATCTCATAATATATATATATATATATATATATATTTATCAAAATGGAGGATTAATTATCTAAAAGAATCTGATAAGAATTGGAGAAGAACTAGATGAGAACCAAGATAGGATTCACTAACTAGGAGAGGTGCAGCTCTTCGATCCAGGTTTTGAATCATGGATAATTGCGGTCATGAATTCCAGTGATTCATCTGGAGAGTTCAAAAATTATGAAGTACTACATAGGAATTAATGTGGGTCCAAATGGGTGTGAATTATGGGTTAGGAGGATTTTAAAATTAACAATCGAGTTAAATTAAAATACATGCATAGTTTTTTGGGTAGGGGTTCATGGATTACCTTAACTGTGTGGCTAAAACATGATCCAATTATTTTGGTGGTGAATGGTTACTCATATGAGGGCACACAATTTTGAAAAACGATGTTCCAATCGTGCATAACCCCTTCTTCTTCCATTATTTTAAATTACACCCGATCACAAACAAAATTAATTCAAAATGAAAAGTACCCAAAATTATTTAACCAGTTACCTAAATATGAGCCTGAGAAAATTACATAGAAGGTCAATATCTTATAAAGTTAACGTGTAAATATAACACTATTTGGTTCTTCCAAATGTAATTGTTGGAACATAACATCTCTAAATTTTAAAAATGTATTTGAAAATATTTCACTCAACAAAACAAATAGTAATATTTCCCAGGATACTTTATTAGTAGAAATTAAACTTATATCTTATTTCATGTAATTTAAACCCCTGATAATAAAGTGAAATTAATAATATATAAATTTATATTTGGATAATAAATTATTTATTTTTTCAAATCCTTGAACTAGTAAAAATAATTATGTATTTAAAAATTTACTTCAAATGCATAAAAATTTTGAGGACAGGTATCGTTGTTCCTCCGGATGTTGTGCAATGGGAAGGTTGAGCTTCGATCTGGGTTACGATGGTTGGGCATGCCCTCGGGACGTCGGTACTTGAGACACATGGTGTTAGGTGGCACGAGGTGCCAGGAAACAGATCAGACTTTCCGGCGTTGGCCGAAGTAGGTGACACTTCCTGGTGGCTACTGAGCACCAGTGAATGCTTTGTTTACTTTTGGGAATTGCACCGTTTACTATTTTCCTTATATAATTATGTCTGCCTAAACACTTATATTATGTACGCACCTCTGGGTGGTATCCTACTGAGACTTGTCTCACACCCTACATGGGCCCTTCGGGACGCGTGTAGACTTTATGAAATTTCGTGCAGGTAGAGGATCAGCCTCAGGAGATGGACTGTAGTGTTGTTGGCGTGGAGACGGGTATGGACCTTGAGGTCGTGCCTTGCTGGATTTATTTTGATTAGTTTTTATTTTTTATCAGCATGATTATCTTGTAATGTATAAATTTATGGTTATCCATTGGCGCCATTACATTTTGAGCTATATTAACTGGTTTCCGATGCATGTCTTGTTGTTGCTGTAGTGGTTGCTTATATTTTTAGCATGTTGTTCTGTTTACTTTTCGCTGCTATTGTTTCTATATTGCTTCCACTGTTTATTGTTATTGAATGTTCTTCCGCTCTGCAGGTCTGGTTCGAGTCTTCTGAGTCATTTATTTCCGCTGTATATTTTATTTTATTACTTGAACCAGCACCTTTAATTCCTCCGAGAGGGTATATATTCCCCACTATACCTATTCAGACCCTCGCTGCTAGTCTGCATCCTTTGGCGTTCAGGGGAGGTGTGCCTAAGGTAGTAACACCCGACCCGTTCGGCACTGTTCGGGTGGCTATCTAGGTCCGGGTCATTACTAAAATACACTACCTTGTATATTTTTCTTTTTGTCGATAATATTTTCATTAATGATCTTATATTTCTCATTATTATAGCGAAAATTTGATTATAAATCGAATTTATCTTTTCAAATGATGGTTTTTATATCCCCTTACAATAACTATAATTTCTTCCTTCTATGCTTATAATGCATATTTCATGTTCATTATCATGTACTAAAGAATGATTATGAGTACTTCCTATGCTATAATTCTAGAATAATTTAATACAATTAAAAAATATTGTATTCATTTGTTATTTGAAAACCAGTATATGACATAGAATAATTTAAAGATCCAAATATTATGTATATGTAGTTATTCTAAATATTATAACTCATAATGTAACATAAACATCTTCTTGGACACATTTATTTTATACGAAAAATTCACAAATTCCCTTGTGAAATTTTTATCTTTCATTTTTTCAAAATAAATTCAATTTATGAACATTTATTTGGTCCTAGAAACCCATAAATCAATCAAATTATAAATTTTTACATTCATCATGGGTTTTTACATTATGTTAATATATAGAGAGATAATTCCTACATAATCCTGACCATTAATGTGAAAAAATTATGTTTATGTGATGTAATAAATATCACTCATAAAACCACAGAACATTCATTAACATCGTGAAGAAATATGAAATATTTATCATCCTATGATTTACCATATATTTTCAACACATATTTTGATTCATACTTCATTAATTTTATAAAAATGGTTGGATACATATAGTAATTTTTTATCATGATAATTTTAACTCCTCATTTATTAAATGGATTCAATATAGATAACACCTTGATTAACAATACACCGTTGAAAACCATTGTAGTTTTATAGGTAAAAACTTTACCATCAATTCCTAGCATTTCCTTTTATACTTATTGTATCCCAGTTGGATTAATATCATCTATAGAATCTATCAATATGCAAAGATGATTTTTATAAATTGAATCCAATATTTGGAGTTCATATTGAACTTATTTGAAATTATAAAATTTATTTATGGTAAAAACATATTATAATAAATTAATAAAATTTCTTCTATGTCTGTTAAAATAAAAAAAAAATATAAATTTTTTACCATTTATTATGAAATTTATGTGTTTATAGAACATTATTACACTCATAATCATTTTAATATAGTCCCAATACCAACTACGTATGCATATGAATACTTTAAATTTTCATATTAATTAATTGGCCCACTATCACCCACAGGTATGTTCACTATTCTCATATAAATATAGATTAATCTTGAATACAACTCTTATATCATAAGAATTTATATAACATCCTTAGAAACAATATGATAATTAATTGATATTAGATTTGTATTTTATTTAGAAGGGTTTAGGTCATGAAATATATTTAATAAATACTTTTACTCTAAACATATGAATTTTAGACTATTTAGATTTATTTCATATAATAAATCATATGAAATTCCATTTTCTATTATTGTTGGAAAAAGGTTAAGTGATAACAACACTATATCTAATGAATTTAAATAAAGGTAATGAATGGCTTTTGAAAAAATATGAGACTCATTACTGATCCTCTTTTGAAAAATGTCATTACCTTGAAGTGTATGTGGAAATATATGGTAGGCGGTAATTCAACACTAAATTTTAATGATTGAGGGATTCTTTGCTGTGACAAACTTTGAATCACTTACCCATAGAAAATTTTATCTTTTCTCCAAAACATATTATCTACATTACATTCATATTCCTTATAAAATTTATAATGTATGATAATTTACCACCATCATTTAATTGAAACATTTTTAATATGTATTTCTAAAAAAAATCTGGAACCAATTTAAATTTATCATAATTTACTTCAAAACATGTCTCGGTAATTATACCATATATGTTTTAATGTAGAAAACATATCAGTTAATGCTAAAAAAATATTGAACAGATTATTTTGTATATGTTAATAATTTATATAGTTTTAATTGTATAATAATTATCCGTCCATAGCTAGGTATATTTTGAGTATTATATTTTTTCTCCATCATTAATTTTCAATATATGATTTTAGTGATTGAAATATAGTTTAAACAGTTAATCAAATATGGTATAAATATAATTTATTCTAAAATATGATGTAAAAATATCATTGTGTATAAAATAAAAAATGTGTATATTTCATTAGTAATATATAATAAATAATAATAGTTTTCAAATATAATATCATTTAACATTTCAATTTATGTTTTGATTTTCTCTAAAAAATTAATGATTCCAACACATTAGTAACCTAAAGTTCAACTTTATTATTATAATCCTCCAAAAGATACTGTTTTCATGTATTTGAATAGATATTTTTAAATATGATATTGTATCTAATTACCATGAATCATAACATTAAGTTTTAAAAAATACAATCAAAATCTACAATATATAACCTTTTAATTACTTCAACATCAATTCATTTCAAATTATCTTCAATTGGCCTTTCATTCTATATGTGAAATCAATAGCCTCCAATTCTATAACCCCCCTCTTAACATTTAGATTCTTTAGTGGATATTATAATAGTATCATTATCATTATACTTTTTTTTACTTTTCCTTGTAAAAATTATATATTTACATTTAAAATGGGTATTTTCCTTTTTCATGTTCACTTTTAAATGGAAAAAATCATTTTAAAAATTTGATGAGGTTTTTTTATAATATATTAATTATAATTTCATACAAAATATGATTAATTTGATGGTATTCAAGAAATAATTATATTAAATAAAATATAATTCTAAAAATTTATGTACAACACTTTAAATTGATAAATTTATTCTATTATAATCTGTACTTGAGAACCATCCATGATTATATCGTTAAATTCATAAGTATTTAGTGTAATGATAATAAAATTTATTTTTTACTTCAAATTTTCCTTATAAAACTCATAGATAAAATAGTACATCGTGTAACCGTCAATATATTCATGTTTCTCTTAAAACGTAGTAGACAATGATGAGTATATAATAATGTGTTCATCATATTCATCATTAACGAGTCTCTTGTAAGTTTCATTTTCAATATCAATTTATTCTTGTAGTGGATCTCAAGGTAATGGGATCTCTAATAAATAAAATTTATTTATATATTGTAGTACTATATGTATATTGTTATAAAATATAAAAAAAATAATTCTAGTTATTAATAGTTCATTATCTCAAATAGAGCATTCTAATTTTCTATTATTAATTTAATTATTTTCCTAAAAAATTAACTCTTTAGTAGATTATTTATTTTATCATGATTATCTATTGATTCAATATTATAAATATATAAATCATAAATGTATCTCAAATTTTTTAAAATCCTAATAGACCATAATCCAGAGATATGGAATATAAAATCTATTTTAAATTTGAGTGTGCCAGGATATTTAAATCATAGTTTCATATCTCTATCCTTTCCAAGTCAACTACTCTCAGTGTTTAAGGCATTATCATGGCTAGCTAGACACCTTAATTTTCATCTCCATTGTTTTTTTTACTAGAGTACAATATATTAAGAATCCTTAACACATATTCGCTCAAATAGGGATAATAAACTATCCCAATCATGTTTTGGATACTTCATTGATTGTATTAATATTAAATTAATTATAACCCACTAGTATGATAACAATAATAAATGGATGAAACCTCATCTATGCCTGATGAACACACACATAAATGATTATATTTTAACATTTGTGATGGATGGAATTTATGAGTTAATACATTTATATTTATTATAAATCTATAATAAAAACATTTTACTAATTATCTATTCATATGTTATTCATTAATAATATATCTGCATCTATTTGTTAAGTATTATTTACTAAAATCATCATATAGGTGATTATATGTATGTTTCCCAAGCATGTTTCAATACGACGATTTTGGTCCTTGCCCCTTGGTTATGGTTTCATTATCTCTATGATATTAATAATTACATTATTGTCATATTTCATAAATATATAATGCTTTTTACCAGCCCTATATGGTTGTCCATATATACACACAAAAGATGAATCCAATTTTCGATGCATAAAAAGAAAGAATGGTAAAAAATATTTCAACAGAAAATAATCATTATTATCTAAGAATATTTAATATATATATATATATATATATTGATTAAATCTATCCTTATTACAATCCATGTATAGATAAAATGAAAATAAATTTACATAGCTTAGAGGAGGTGGTTGTACACCCATACACACAAGTGACACTATCATTTTCTCATAGTTTGATTTTTATAGAGGTAACTAATATCTCATATTTCTATGATCCCAAAAATATAATAAATATCATAAAAATTTAGATTATTCATCATTATATTTATCCAATAGTGTTATTAAAAAAATGATCTAGATTTCAATGTGGATGTCGTAGTTCATATGTACAAAAGAAAAGTTATTTCCTTTTCAAGTAGAATGATTAGTTGAGGAATATTCTTTTTTTCTAAAAATATGATAGAATTTAAATAATTATCTTTCTTATGACCTTATATATGAATCATCTATAAATAATTGAAAGATTAGGGAGAACTAATAAAATGAATGAACTCGGTCATGAGATATACTTCTTCTTTGAAATCCTTATTTGGAATATAAATTAACACTCTTGAGGATGATATTATGAGTTTAAAAGAAGAAATAATATGAGGGGATGGAAGATATTAAATTTTTTCACAAGGACTATTTGATATAAGGGGCCTAAATTTTCATAATATGAGTTGATGGGATGTTCCCATTTATTGGAGAGGTGGATTGAAAAACTATATATACCTGAGACATTAATATATTATATGTTTCCACCTCAATTAAAATGAATAAAAACTACATTATATTTTAATATAAGGATAATAATTTCTAAATATAATTTTAAATTAAATTTATAAATTTTTAGTTGTTATTTTGAACATAATGTTTTGGTTTAACGTCATCTCTAATGATGATTAATCTTAGACATTATAACATATATTTCATTCATTAAGAGTCCTGAAAATAATTTTTTTAAAAGAGTGGAATCGAAATTAATAGTAAATTATATTATCAAAAATTAACCATCAAAATGTGATGATTATTTATTTTTTTAAAAATATATTGATATTAGAAAAATATTAAAATAGTAAATTTAATTTAAATCCATTACAACACTAATAACATTTCTTGAAATTAAATAAATCATCATAACAATGGAATTCTAATATAAAATATTTCATCATTAGTTATACATTTATAGAATCTATAAAATTGTTGGTTAACCAAAATTTATCCAAAAATATTATTTTTAATTTTTTAGTAATCATTTCATTGATTATTATTCTTTATGCCCAAGAGTTATGAACCACTCCATAAGACTTCAATGAAATTATTCTATATCAAATAAATTATAAATATATTACGACCATAAAAACATTTTAACTATCATAGGATTGAAAATTTATATCCTTTCATATTTTCTTTCTATCACTCAAAAGATATATTATAAATTTTAAATGATGTGGGGAGCCATTTTGTAATGAATTTTAACTGAAATTAATATAACAATATTATAGAAAGGAATATGCAACAGAAATTAATTTTTTTCTATTTTATAAGGTTAATAGTTTAATTAATATTGTAAAATGAATCAAATTAAATTTTTGAGTTTTGTTTGAGAATTTATCATATATCTTTAACAATAGTTATCATGTTTTCCAAATTTCTAAGGTGATAAAAGATTACCATGGTTATTATTTATTATAAATAAAAGTAAATTAAAATACATTGAAAATTTTAATGTTTGATTGTTAATATGAAATAAAATTTTCATTATTAAAATATCATATTTTTTGAAAATGTATTTTTATATATGAATTAAAATCACAATGAAAATAATATCTTGAAAAATGTATTTCTAATACTAAAAATGAATATATACCAAAATAAAATAAAATATTGATACTATGGAATTATTTATATAATATTTTATCAAATTTATCAAATTTTACTTTATGTAAAAATAAAACACATTATGGGAAAATTAAATTAAATTATTTAAGGGAATTAAATTATAGCTTTACAAATTTTTGATATTTTCACTATTAACTAAAATATCATTTCTATAAAAATATGTGAGAAAATAATCATAATAATTTTATTTCTTGATAATTTAAAAAATTATTTAAATTTTTAAAATAAAAGTATGAAAAGTGTTATATTTTAATTATAATATCCACAATCAGATATTAATAAAAACCATGTTTTTAATAAAATTTCAAAAATATTTCATTTACATTCAAAATATTTTATATTAATTTACAAAACAGAAATAATAAATTTGTGATTTAATATTAATTTTTTTCATAAAAAAATTTATAAATATATTTTGTAATATATTTATTCATATTCATACCCAAAAAACCAATGTATAGTTCATAATGTTTATATTTAAATAATTATATATCATTGTTGGTTAAATATTGTTATGGTTGGGTTGGATGATATTGAACATTCAGTTATTTAAAAAGTAAATATAAATTAAAATCATAGGGTATTGAACTAGACCTCATATTCCATGGAAATGTATTTATTCAATTCACATATATGACACTAATATTTTAACATCCACTTACTCTAGTAACCTATATCATTTAGATTTTTTGTTAAATTACTACATGATTCTAACTATAAAAATAAATCGTATCCAACAATTTAGTAGTAATAAAAGAATATATAAATTAATTATAATTAAATATAATTGAAAATTAATATCATAATATGAGGATGAATTTTATTTTATCAATTATATTTTCTTATCCTTATAACATATTTATTAATCATAATGATGAAATGAATTATTTCAAATATCATAATAAAACTATCATGGTGTTATTATATGAAATAACAAAAAAATGTTTAGGATTAACCTAAATTAGAAATATAATTTTTCACATGATACATAAAATTCATCGAGGACTACATAATTTTGAGCCCGATCTATCACATAACATGTATTTTCCATACACAATATTGATAGAGTGGGGAATCAATTCATTAAACAATGTTTTCTATGGAAACATATACATAATCAGGGTTTCCAAATCAGTAGTAAACTATATAGACACAATGGATATGGAAGTTTTCAATATTTCCCCATTCAATGTAACAATATTTCTATTGTGGTCAATATCCAACCACTAAATCTGATAATATAGGATATTAAAATAAAAATTGAAAATATAATTATCAATGGGGTGATATAGTATAGTATAATGCTTTAAATTTATAATTATATTATTAATAAATAGTCCTTAAGTAAACTATTTTTAGATCATAGGATACCAAATAATTGATAATAAAAAAATCACTGTATATAAAGAGTATGGGAAAAAATAATTAGTATGGATTAGGGATATAAAATTTCTATTTGGAAAGACATCCTGGGAATCATGAATAAAATTAATAGTTTGGCATGTGAGAAAATTGATTTTAATCCATATAGGACCTAGTTTTGTCTCTAAAAGGTACATATCTATCATCCTTACATACCCAAATACCACCTCAGTTAAAAAATTCATCCCTAATACCATCATTACTTATCATACATTGGGATTCCAATAATGAATGTTATGGAAGTAGGTATTTTTAATCCTTATAATATCTTATGAAGTTGGTATAATTATTGGGAATGTTCATTATATAGTAATATTTCAATATAGAATTTATAATGATAAATAATATAATCATTTAAAATTCAAATGAATAGGAATTGGAATGTATTAAGAAATTAAGGAAGAGAATGAGTTGGAACCCTTATGCATAATAACGAAATAATAATGTGATTATGAAGAGAAGAAATCAACAATAAATCATTAAAAATAAATTAAATTGAAGAAAATAACATTAATTTATAATCATATATGTATACAAAATATGAATTATCATTGTGATCAAACTAAATTAATGTCAAAAAGTAAATCAGGAAATAGTATTCTGAACCATTACCTTACACAGTGTCTTATTAAAGATAGATAAAGGAAAAATTTGAACATTAATAATTCCCTTGATATAATATTTAGTTGTAAAGGGAGTATAGAACTACGACCAGTAATTTTTTTAAAATAATTAGAATGGAGGGATGGTTGAGTATTTTTGCTAAATGAGAGAGAATTTTTATTAATTTTAGATTATAGTTCATGGGAAAATAGGTTATAAAAAATGAAAATCCATTGGTTAACCATTGATCTAATTTATGGTTTTTTATATTCTAGTCTTGGTTTTTGATCCTTTAATATTAATATACTAAAATTAATTTTTTTTAACTTTAATTTCTAATCAGAAACATTATTTTTATTTCAAATATTAATTTTGAATCAATAATATATAGTTTATATATTTTCAATTCTATTATACATTTGGGAATTTTATTAATACATAATAATACATTATTTTCATAAACTAAAATATTTTGGGTCAATGATTTATTTTTATTAATTGTTAATTTTTTTTAAAAAAAAATATAGATTCTTAATATTTATTGAATATTCATACTATACTGTATTATTTACTGCACAATTATATTGTCTCATATCATTACTAAAAATTTATAGTTATTTAATTTTAACATGATAATACTAGATTTAATGACATTTTCATGGAAATTATTTTTTACATATTAAAAATATATTTCTCAAGTAAAACTATTGGTCTAATTATAAAATCTCATGTCTCTAAAAAAATGTAAAATTTCATTCATAATAATTTTTTTAATTCTAATACCAATGTGTGTAATTATATTACCAATTATTGATTAATATAATTCATTCATAATTATTATTTATATTAATAAAAAATGATTTTATGTATAATGAAATTTAATTTTTATTGGAAATATTACTATTAAAATAGTCACACATGTGAAATTCTTATTCCAATAGCCACATTGCCCTTAAAATTATCATATTACCCCTATAAACAAACAACATTACGAATTATTAAATTTATTCATATCAAACTCTTACTATTATTAGATTCTAATTTCCTCTTATTATTGTTTTCATTATAACGGAAATGTATATTTTATATTTTCTTCTTTTCAGAGTATGATCCTATTGTGATTTGGATTTTGGTCATTATTTATATTGTAATTTATTTTATAAAACTAGTTTCAGAAATTATAGTGAATGAAAATATCATATTCTATGTATTACATTATGAAAACTAAATAAAATGGATTCTAATTTTTAATTTATATTGTAAGAATATGTTTATTTAATATATTAAGGTATTGGGTCTTATATTCTACCCTTATATAATTTTATTCAAGAACATTAGGGAATACATTAATCCATGAACACATTGTCAGTATTTCTTCCCCAGTCTCTCATATTACATCCTCCATCTTATGATTCTACTGAAGCACCCTCCCCAATTGGGGTGTTAGTCTTCACAATTCATTAGGTCTATTTCAAGGAATATATACATGTTTGTTATTATAGGATAAACATGGATCTCATCTATTTATTTTATGATGATTTTGTGAGTTTGGTCTTACATCACCTATGTGGAATGTGATATATCAATCAATTTATAGATGTTTCTGTTCATTGGTAAACAAAAACAAATAACTATAATACTCTCTAAAATTTCTAAAGGACCAACATAAGTTGTAATTTCCTTCCCCTTCATTCCAAACAATAAACCTCCATTTCAAGGTGGTAATGTGAAGAAGAAATAGTACCTTATATTAAATTTCATCTCCTTCCTTCTATTATAAAATTTTAATTTTATTCAACATTGTGATGCCATGAAATTTTTTTTACACTTCTCACATTCTCAATTATATCCTGAGTGAGATATGGACTAACAATCTCAATTTCCCTAATACAATCCTTACATGGTTTAGTATGATATCACTTCCCACAAAAATAGTTATGTGGTTCCATTTGTATGATGTAATGAAAGAATTTTTTATGAATATTCTTAAACATCTATATACAAGTACTATGTTCCATGACAGTCGACTAAGCATGAATTAATTATGTCCTCTAATGTTAGGATAGTCCTCACAGACTTCCCATAAATTAAATGGTCATAAGAGGTTCTCATGCGTATCTCACTATTCAATGAATTAAAAATAAACATATGAAATTTTGATGTCGTACATGGTCCCCAATTAGAAACAACAGATAATGCCTCTCCATGATATCTCAAATATTTATTGATATAGAGATATGAAAGATTCTCAAGTGTTAGATCCTGTATTTTTTCTAGGAAATCATTATAGATTATAAGGTGATAAACAGTGACCCTTATTATTTCATTACTCATAGATGTATTGGGAATTCTCGTGACACATTGTATTATGATATTAACTCTTTTTAACATAAGTATATAGATAGATTTTATGAATACCATTAAAATTTTCCACTCAACATTTTTCTTATTTCCATATCTATAATTTTGAAACATTTTCAATAATTACCCACCTCAAGTTATCTTACTATAAGAATTTTCATAAATCATTATACATGCTAGGGTTTCTCAAGTATATATATATTTTTGGTATAATATATTCATCTATATAGTACCTATTTAGATCAATTATCTATTTGACATATATTCTTATTTTAAAATTTAAGGCAACATTTTCATTATTCATGTATATTAATTTAACAAATTATATGAATATAATATTTTTTTAAAAAAATCATTGCTTAATGAGACTTATTTATATACTATAGTATTTTTTTGTGAAATTACATTTTTAATATACAATATTAATATTTCATACTAATTTCCACTCAAAAATTCATAAATCCTTGTATATTGGACCCTTTTATATGACCATGATTGATAGAACTCCTTGATCATTCCTAGTAAATGCATCGAGATTCTAGATTTCCATCTCTAGGTGGTAGTAAATTACAAACATATATTTCATTATTATTTATATCCTTTACATTTTTATTATATTGAGATATTAATATTTCAATATATACATAAATCTTCAGTTATGCATATATATGTCATATATTATATTATCAATTCCTATTTTCAATAATATAATAGAAAATATTATATCTTCCATCTTATGATAATGAGTTGTATATTATTTTTTATTGGTCTTTAATCCCCCTCTTATTAAAAGTAAACTTATCAATTTTTCATAGGATATTCCTCCTTCATTTCTATGATCCATCACTATATTATAAAAAACCTTACTTTCATGATCTTAAGGTAAATACTAGTGCATTGATTAATATAATATTTATATCCTCATAACATTATTCACATTACATAGAAAATATAACTCTGACCACATTACATGGCATCTATTCTAAAAAAATTCTAATCATGAAATATTTTGAAAATAGAACCATCGAAAGAATCTATGCCAAGAAAACTACAGATTTTCTTAATATTTGTTAGTGTGGGTTATTCATTGTCAATCATAAATTTTGATATGACAATTTATATTTCATACATAAAGATAATATGTCTAAAAGCATAATATTATTGAATCCAAAATGTAAACTTATTGAATTTCATATATATATTATTAAATGTTATATTTTTAAGGGAATTATTTTTAACGTTTACATGATCTTCATATTACTTTGATTCTACAATGATATCATTAATATCTATGACACTGTTTTTTCATGACAATCCTTGAATACTCAATTCATCATATCAATAAGAACCAAAGGATTATTTTTTGGAGTAATAAGTGATTTTTTTGGAATCATAATTCACATATATTTTATGAAATTTTATCTTTGGTATATCCTATTTATTTACTTTTAATTGATGATATCTAAATCCGGGATAAATAATTCTGAATTATTAAACACAACAAAGTTGATTAAAAAATCATGCATTCAAGTTAAATGTATATTTTTCATAATGGTAATTGAAATGATTTCTATATTGTCATTTAAGAACTACATATACCAATAATTCTTCTTCATGGACTAATTCGAGATTGAATTCTATTTTATCATCATGTGGATAGTTATGTAATTATGTAAGAATTTAATTAATATAATGTTGAGAATCAGAACAGACACAATCAATATGATATCCTTCTCATTTGTTGATTCATATTTTTTTGGAACTAATTATTCTATAATGAAATTACATGATTGAATTAATGGGGTCTAAAATAGTGAACCCTTAGGAATAACCACATACTATGATGCTATATTATATAAAATCACGACTAGGTTCACCACTAAGATGGTGGTTCGATGAGAGAGTCACATGGCCTTAGGCGCAACTCCCAGTATACCAGAGGCTGTCGACATGAAGTGAGGGTCTAAAGAGGTAATAGTGGGGAGTCTCTACCCTCAATTCATTGTAGCAAAAGGTTATTAGATAATAAATATAAATAAATTATGGATGCTATATAATAAATGGAAGATATATAGGATTAGAAGAATAATAATACTGAATAAATGTAAAATGTAGAACACCAACCCCATATAATGGTTCATGTAATGTCAGGTTTACAAATAAGTTTCAATCATTTAAAATACATAAAGAATCTAATGGAAAAAATCCACAATCATCACAATAAATATCCCAGTCATATTCCACGTAGCTCTCATGTACAAATCAACACAAAAGAAATGAATCCAATTATATGTGAGCAAGAAGATCTACTCAGGTTCCGATGGAAGCTGAGTAGGATGTGAGTTAATAATATATGTAGGCTATAACCCACAATGTTTAACCCAATCCATTACTTGATATAAAATTTAATGCTTTGAGCCTGTATAATATGAAAAATAAACAAGAAGTTCATAATATAAAAGCAACAACTCTCCAAGGTTCATTAGGGACTCCTGGAGGCTATACCTACTTTGGCACCTAGCCAGGTATCTTTCTCTATGGGTAGATCCTCCTACATCAGGATAAATTACACCAATGAGTGTAATATTATCTTATTGAGGATAAACCAGTCAAAATATATCATAAACATATGGCCTCTTCCCTCGTGAATACTAAAGTATTTACCTCATCCATAACTATAATATTTACCTCTCGTATTGTGTGATTTTGGATCTAGCCTTCATACAATAGGCATAATCATATAATCTACACCCAGGAATTAAGTACTAGTGTGGATATCCCCTAGGTGGTCTAAAAACATGCACTAATCCCCGAGGAATAAAAACAAGTTATGAGTCCTCAAACATCCCATATAACAATTTACACTACACTCAGGTAACAAGTACATGCACCTTTGCCTATGGTGGTATAAAAGAACATGAACAAACTCCTCACTCATTCATAGTAAACTTGAGTTGTATCCATAAAAACCCAAATTCCAATTAGTATCAAACCCTTATGTATCAATCATATTTATATCACATAAACTGAAAATCTAAAAAAAAAAATTCATAATTCTAGATTCAAACATACTTGATTTATACTTGTAACAAAAAACGTTCAATTTATAAAAATTACTATATGTCAATGAAATTAATTTCATCACTACAACTTCATAATTATCTTCACAATTTTATCAAACTTGTTTAATTGATTATTAAAGCCTATGGTTGGTAATATATAAACCATGTTAGAAATATTATTCTAATTTATTTATGTATCAAGAGTAGAATATACATTGCCACAATAAAAAACATGGATATAACACTTATCAGGCGGTTGCAGATGATTTGTTTCTTACCTATGGACCCAATAGACCCAATGGTGTTTTAATGAAATAAAATATTATAGTTTTTTGGATTTTCCAATTTATTTGGAAGATCCCATGATGTTTTAGCATGATCACATAGATCACAATTTATATAAATAATATTACGATATTAAAAGGGAATTACTTTATACCACCAACATATAGAACCAATTGATATGTATTAAGTGAGGAATAGGGTATAATACCCATGTTCATATGCATAATTTAATACTTGAGGAAAAGTATTTTCACATATATCATTAGTCAATGTTAAATCCATTAAGGAATTACATTACATTATAATCATTGACATATGCATAAGAAAAATAGAATGTACTTGCTATCCATTTGAGGCAATCCATTTAATACAAGTTGAATCATTTAATAGAGGCTACCCGATCATCCATTAGAAATTTATTTAAAAAAAACTCATTCAAATAAAAAAAATATTTATATTTCCCTTACAAGTATCAATGAGTCAAATTGAATGTATCATTGGAAAAAGGGAAATTAACTAAACATTTAATTCCAATTTATAAATCAAAACACTTATTTTATAATATAATACATACACTAAAGGTGATTTGGCTTATTAAATATCATCCCAATGATGGACATTTCCAATTATGATTATTAAATATAGTTGTTCATGAAATATTCCACATTCCAAACAATATCGCATGAATAAAGAAACACAAATGAAATTGGAAAAGAAATGAATTATATCATTAAAAAATTTATTTAAGAAGTCACACAACTAATATATGGGTTTTATTTCTATATCATTACATTTCTATAAAACAATTTAACTATTAAATATAGAATTATATCCAATTTAACAATGTAAATAATTTTATAAAAACAACCATATGATGGAAATCATTAATTAAAAGTGAAAAATAAATAAATTAATGTATAATATAATTTAATTGAAAAGGAATGGGACACTACATCAAGAAGGAACCAAGCCAAAATCTCATCATTTGACAACATTGATGACGAAATCTTGAAACCATCATTGTGAGGCCAAAAAACAAAAGGAATATATCATGAAGCACGTAAATTAAAATAGAACAAATTATAAATTGAGCAAGAACAATGTACAGATGGAAACCCTGCAATGGTTTATTGTTGGAGAACTAAATTTAACCCATACACCTCTTCTTTAGTGGAAGATGATGGAACTCACATGATGGGGACCTGGGAGAGGCATTGAATCCCAAATGGTGTAGGTAAAACCAAAATTTGGGTTTGACCTAACCCTAGGGTTTGGATGATTGAAATCAAATGAAAAGAGAGGATTAATCGGAAAATGATTGGGAGGAGAAGCATACTAGAGGCCAAACCATGAATATTTGAATGGAAATGTTAATAAATTGGGTTGAATCGGTACACCATAGGGGATCCAGTTGGTGGAATCATAGGAGGCCAAGGAGAAGACCATAGAGGCGGGATACTCACATGATATGGGAGTTAACAGGGGAGTAAAACCATTTCATAATACCTAATATAATAAATAAAATATTATTAATAAATAATAATAATAATATTATTATTATTATTATTATTATAACTTTTTTTACACCCCATTTACTTTCATTATATTCAAATTTAATTAAATTAACTTCTTTAAAAAATAAATCATTGTTTTCTAGCTCAAGTAATTAAATAACTGATGCCTGATTTTTAAACTGACATGTCTAGTAAAAGTAAGCAATTAAAATTTAATTAGTTTTCCATTAGGTTAAAAAAACAGTAGACATAGCAACTATCCCAGCAAAAAGAATATCTTCTCCATGATGCATTCTGGAAAAAAATAAACATCACTCGATCATCAAGGGTTTTAATCATACGTTCAAACGGTAACATTTCATCTCGGATCACCCAACACACCTTTTGGAACCATTTAATAACAAGAAATCATAGGCCATCAAAACATGATCCAATTCATGTTCTTAATCCCAAACACAGAGAGAGCACTTACACGTTTCTATTTAACTAGAGATATGATCAAATCTTCATCAAATTAAACATATGGCCAAAAATACTTCCCACCAAACGATTTAACTTTAATGGGGGGAAAATTCAATCCATGACACTTCTATTATAAAAAATTTCATACAATACATGGACTCATGCTATGTAGTGACTCATCTCATGGGATTTTATAACTATTTATACGGTCCATTTTACCAATAACATTATTTATCTTGGTCTAGCTAGCTCCTCCAGAAAAGCCCTTCCAGACACAAGAAACACACATCTAACCTGATGAAATGACATTAATTCTCCTTCATGGACCATTCCATTGAAAAAGATAGACAACTAGTTTATCCAATCTAGATGACCATTCAAGAATATTTTTAGCCTATATGGATAGTTTATTAATGAAAAAACTATGATGCCTACTTTCAAGGAATATCGTATTAATCCTAAACATATCCATTGAAGTCCATACCTAAATTCCAATGAAAATATTTAATTTAGGTATCACTATGTAGGATAATACATCTAGAATAACCTCATATTGGAATTAATAGATTATAAGGAACTTACACAAGGCAATCCATATTCCACGATCAAGAGTGAGATGTTAGTACATTTACAAGACGTTCCCATCTACAAATTGATTGTTCCCAGAGAGACATTGATTTTGAAGTCTAGTAAGAAGAAATGGATAGTGTACCAGGGTTCATACAAAGAACATATATACAGTAATCCATGGGTCAGTCAAGAAAAATCAATAATCCATATAGAACTAAAAGTTCGATGCACAACACTGGAATATCGCTTTAATTTCCCATTACCTTTTTAACTATATCATGGATTATGGGCATCACTCTCTCTATGTATAATGGTTAATGTCAAGATATAGGAAATAACCCTCTCTGAAGTAAGTGTATTGTAAGCGGATTTTATTTATTACCATGTGGAAAATGGATAAACCATTATGGGTCGACAAATTATAAGAAACTCAACTTCATCTATTGAAGAACCGTTATTTACAATTCACTAAGCCTTTACCACCAAAATAAATCCTTTCACCATTCAACCATAACCACCAAATTCCTTCCCTGAACAATAGCATTTCTCAATGATTTTATACATCACAAACCAAACCAACATCATGCCTCCAAGAATTCACCTACATGATTAAAGTTCACAAGATTCTCTAGCATTAAAAAATGACTGATCATTCTCCAATGGTCCTATTTGTTTGTATTCCTTCTACCCTGATGGACACAAATTTAACCAAACAAAATTTTCTATAATTAACCCTTAATTAAATACACATACTTTACATTACATTTGTATAATACTTAAAACAATACACAAAAAGATGCACAAATAATATAATAGTTTAGTGTCTTTGGAAACATGGAATATAATATTTTATCATTGTGAAAGATTTTCAACAACTCTCTTAATGATCTTACCCTTTTTTTCCATTATAAAAACATTAATTATATCTTGTGGAAAATAAAAAATAAATATGGTGAGCTCAAATTATCGGTAACGGTAAAAATAGAGAACGTAAATCAAACCAATCACACAAGATTTTCTAAAACCAAAAAATAATGTTTAAGTATAAAAATCATGAGTCATGAAATAATTCATGGAAGTTTATAAGACATTGGTTATAACGGAATATTAACCATGATATAATAAAATTTCTATAAAACAAGTAATTGTGAAAAAAATTAAGCACATAATATTATTTCTATATCACCTAAGGCATTTCTTCCATGACCATCATAGTGGACAAAGTCCATCATTGAATGTTTTTTACTGGCCATTCCAACAATGTATTACTAAACTATGTTTACTTTTCATTCCAGTCATGTCTATCTCATGAGATATAAATATCTACCAAATGAATTGGAGGGAGATTTTGGTCCCACCCATGACATTATGAAAACATTCATACATGTTCCACAAAACATAAAATATTCATCAAAGCATAAACCATGATATAAAATGGTTTTATGAATCATTATTACCTAATAACATAATCCATATAAAATATCATTCCATAAATAACAAAATCAAATAAAATTTATAATATGGATAGACACAAATCAAAATTTAAGAGATCCATCTTATATAGGAATTAATTTTGAAAAATTGAACATATTTCTTGAGGAAAATTCATTTTTTATTCCAAAAAAGTTACTTTTCTCAAAATTACATTAAATTATAAATGAAAATAAGTTAATTGAAAATAAAATTGTGATAGTTTAGAGGTAGTATAATTGAAATAAGTCATCATGAAAGAGTAAAAATATCAATTCATGCCATATAAGATATAAAAGACCTTCGCAAACGTTTTCTATAAATGTAAAAAATTGCCTCGTATGGTAAAAAAGAATGATTCCATCCATACCATATAGTAAATGTAATAAATGGGTAAAATGTATTTAAATATACATAGAATAATATTAAACATTTTCTGAAATCAATCATAGAAAACATGGACATGGATGACAAATATATCCCTATTAAATACATACGTAAAAACAATCTCAGATAAAAATGAGACTTCCAAATTATCCCATACCGTAGATTTTATTTCTTCTGTATGTATCTAAAACACATGTATATTGGGTTTAAAAATATTATTTAATTTTAATATAACCATAATAAAATTTATTATATCATTAATGATTTTCTTATGACATTATATTACTCATACATTTGTCAATTCCATGTTAAAGCAACATTTCGGGTAATAATCGTTTAATTTATTGTACATGTTTGGACTAGTTATTCTTGATATTATTACTTAGATCATGATTTAAATATTATAGAAAGAAAAAATTATTTATGTATAATACAATTATTATTTAAATATATATATAATATATAGATATATGAAATGGAATACATTGTTAATTGAGATGGTAGATCGAATGTACACATGAACGCTATTTTTGTTTCCTAATTGAATAGAATGGAAGTAAGTAAATGAAACACACACACACACACACATATATATATATATATATCATGTATCATTATTATATCATGAATTTAACTATTATTTATTTTATATACTTTATAAGAATTCGTGAATTGATAACTTGTAGAATGAATCTCATTGCGTTGTGGATACGGTAACCAATACGTACACACGAGCGATGATATCATTCTAATAATTGATATATGGTACATGAGTGGATAGTTTATGATATCTACGAATTATTATCAGGTTATAATAATCATATATTTTTATTATTTCCACCATATTACCCATCCATATAAGGTGGTGGTGAAAAAAGATTACCTCATGATGTGAAGACGGTAAGTCGTATGTACGCACGCACGTGATTTGGTTGTTTATTGGATAAATATAAGCTGAAATAGGGTTGTTTAGTATTTATAATAATATATAATTATATTATTTATAGTAATTTTATTACAATATAATGAAACAAATAATGAATAGGATGTAGAAGAAGAAATAAATTTGAATGAATCAATAAAAAATAATAACTCTTCCTCGACATTCCTCCTTTAAATTTACACTTAGGGCACTAAATTTGGCCTTTTGAGAAGATCAGAACCTCTATAATGTTACTACATAAGTTTAGAAGATAAATGGATAGGGTTTGGCTGAGACTAAAGGATCTAAATGGAATTAAGAATAGAGAGAGTAGGTTCACTTTTCTAATTGAGGTGAGGGGCAATTTTAGAAACTCCATAAATAATAATTTATAATAATATCAAACCCTACCCAAAAAACAAAAAAGATAACTAATATAAAAAATATGATGATATAGGGTTGAAATCTCATAAACCAATAAATTTTGGACAATTTATTTTGTTAATTTAATCCATATATTTTTAATGGAATTTAGTTATTCTATTAAATTTTAATTGTGGTAATAATATTTTAAATTTTTAGTGGTTATAAATATTAATTAATATGGTGTTAATTGACCATAAATTGTAATTTTATGATATTATAGACCTTATAATTATTATTTTTTTTAATTTTTAAATATTTTTCTATTTTATAAGTAATTTAATAAATTTAATATTTATAAAGTATCAATAGTGTCAATATAGTTACTATTTATTAGTTTGATGTTAAATAAAATACACAAGGAATATTAAATCGACCAATAATATTTAATACATTCCAAAAATTTCATAGTCCCCAATATGATTATTATAGCACATTAATTACTTCATATTATATTTAGTTCAATATTTGGAAAACAATTTATTTTATATTTCTTTCAATAAAATAATTTCTACATCACTATTGTGCCATAATTAATGGTAATTATTTAATAAATAAAAATTAAAAATACATTCATGTGATGTAGATAATTTCCATATATTGTAGGATATAATTTTTTTTTATGTTTTATCTTGGATACCCCTTTATTAAAATTATTATACTTATAAGATATATGATAGTGACATGTTGTCACCTCCATTTTTTAAATTATAATCAAATCAATATCATTGAAAAAAACCATTAAACGAATCAATTAAGACCAAAGGTGATATTGGTTAACTATAATTCAACCAATTGTTTTTTTTTAGGTGTTTGGGTTATTTTATTATTAGTATCTTATTGTTAGTTTCCATAATTTACTTGATTTATCTTCAATTGTGGTAAAAAAATAACGTAGTAACTACTCGTAGTATCCAAAAATAAAAGAAACATATTAAAATAATTTTTACTCACTGATTCCTAATATTTAATACATTTTTAATAATTCAAAACACATAATTGTAATGAATTAATTTAAAATTAATTCCCATCATCATAAAGAAAAAGTATGTATTTAAGAAGTAAAACATTTCAAATGACTGTCATTTGTTTCTGTTTGATTCAAATTTTAAATTATATTCAATTACCAAAATTGGATTAAATTATAAAAACACAATCCAATTACACTTTAAAACCAATAAAATCTATAATCTAACTATATAAATAAATTATAAAAAAAGGGGGTTTTGAGTAAAAATGTAGTTTTTTACACTATTTAATAAAATATGTAAGTTATCACAAAAATATCAAAAATTCATCCAAATTAAAATTTTATTTTCCTCATCTAAAAAATAATTTTTGTTTGTAAAATTTACCTTATAAAAGTATAAAAAACTCTATTTTAAATTGGAGTGCCATCAAAAGGCTGCAAAACTGCATTTTTTATAAAATACTTCTTTTATTCGAAAAATTGATTTTTTTCATGTATCATGTTCTTGAAAATACAAAAGATTAATCTCAATATTATAAAAATTCTAAATGTGGTTAATAATATTAATAAAATATATTTTATATCCTAAAATAATATTTTTACATTATATTGTTGTTTAGTGAAACTCGGGTTTGTCTACAAGAAAATCTATTGAAGAAGGTTGTTATATAGTGTAATAGAAGAAAAGTTGATGTTGTGTGTAGTGTAACATTACTTTGGTGTTTCATATAAAATAATCCAAAAAAAGATCATTTATAGATAGAACAAAATTTATACTCAGTGTTGTGTGAAATTAATTATATCAAAGAACATGAAATTGCGTGTTACAAAAGACAAGAATAGTGTTGTGTGTATTTCAAGCTAATGCAATGTTGTGTATAGTGAAAAATAATAACTTTGTAGTATAAAACAGAATACATCAGTGAAATCAAAAATAATATATCCCATAAGATAACAGGGTGTTACATTCTACCCCCTTAAAATGAATTTCTCCCACAAAATTTCATATGGTTATAAAATTTTTACTACTAGAAAATTTCATTCCTTAATCCCATATTTAAAAAAAGAACACTAAAAATTCATTTCCAAAATGAAATTTTAAAAAATAATAGTTACTCAATGTTACTCATCACTTAGATTCCACATATGTGAACATGGGTGGGGAGTGAAAATATGGATATAGAAGAGAAATATTACCATCATGTTCTGATGGATAATGACAAACAACAAGGATGGGATAATACTAACAATAATAATGTTATAAATCATGATTATTTAAGAGACCATTTGATTGATCGGATTAGAAGGTACAAGATAAAAAATTTTGTTTTCAATTTCCTTTTCCTAATGTTGAAGAATTTTTCCTGACAATAAATACTTACTTGATTTTGGTACAATCTCACCATTTTTCATGACTTGAAAAATTACCACTTCATCTATTATTTAATTAAATGATGGTGAATTTTTCATTATTGAAAAGTTAGCAGATCATGTGATACAATGATAGGTCATTCCATTTGTCTCACCAAAAATAGTATCACAAATAATCAAATATGCATATGGTCACCAACAGTGAGATAATACAAACATCAATTAGAATATAACTTATACTATCCCTAAATGGATAACATTAAAATCCTTCAAAAAAACTAAAAATATAAAACATTAGAAAGAGGTGAACTAAACTGACATAACATTTTTCTCCCATATCTCGTTCGGAAGTTCTTGTTTGTCACATTCCAAACATGTGAATACCTTAATGATGTATTCTCTTGAAACATGATTACAACAAGAATTACCATAGAACCATAGTGAAACCTTGCATTATTTCAAAATTAACTCTTTACACATATCAAAAATTCTAAAATTTATACATACTCAAACCATGATATCAATTTGTCCTTATATTAGCCCCAAGGTCATTAATAGTATAAAACAACTCATTTACTCATTATCCCATTAGTATTAACATGTCATTTATTTTCCAAAAATTAAATATTTGAATAAAATTTCATGGTTACTGTTACCTATCAATATATACACAGAAATACTTATGGAAAAACAACAATGTAAAAATCCATATATGTTTCATTATTCCATATTACCATACATTATTATTGTAAATCGTGCATCAATTCCATTATAATCATAAACCATTGATCGAGTTTCATCATTTTATTTATAAAAACTTCTTTCATCTCATATGTCATTTGTATTCTCTTCATCGTCATAAACAAAAATACAACCCATATGACCATTCTGATACTCATCATTATTTATTTCCTTAGGGAAATAATTTTCATAATGCCCATACATTCCACATTTAAAACATTTAACAATTATTGATGTCTTAGCAATAACAATATCCTTGTCTACAGGGTTAACTGAACCATTTCTTTTGTAGTTACTAGAATTGTGTCGATTTCTTCCAGACCCAAATAATCTTCTAGTTCAATTGAATCATTCTCCTTGAGGCCTTTTCCTACATGATTTAAATGAGTTAAATTGAACACTCATTCCTCTTTGATCATCATGAAACTCTATATTTCTCATATTAGTGGGGTTAGGAAACTCACCAATGTTGAGATTATTTATCATTTTACAAGTTTGGATATTATGCATAATAACAATTTTTCCCCTCTAAAATTTTAATTCATTGGGTTTATCATGAAGAATATCATTCCATTGTCCATCATATTCTCCATTAACATGAATCCTCATGATTCTAGAAATTTTATAATAACCGAAACGAATATTGTTAGAGGAAAAAAATATACTATGAAAATAACATAATAATGGAGGAGAACATTCAACCTCCAGAATCGTAGATTTATTACTAGGTTATTATTCATAATTATAATATTTCTTGGACTATTATCTATAGGTATACATAATCATTGGGGCATCACTATATAGATCATAGAAATAACTCTAGGGATATAAAAAAATTATTCACATCCTAGTTTCCAAAAGTTAACTAGACATTTGCTCTCATACCTACTCTTACGACCCAATCTTGACATTCATGGGTATTACATTACATTTTTATAAAACATATTACAAGACATAAAAAGATTCCCGAAGACCATAGTATTTTACTATCATTAGATACATTGAACATAATCTTCCAACATTCTGAAAAATCCTCAACATCTCCCATATATCATTACCCATTGAATTGGATATAGATATATGTCACAACCATCTCATAATGAATTCATTCATACATGTTCCACAATAACATAATCCTTTTTCATAGCCTAACCCATGAAATAAAATGGTTTTCTTAAGCATCATTCCATCATAACGTAATCCATATAAAATATCATTCCATCATTAACACAATATAATCCTAGAAATAATATGAATATAAAAATTTCCCAATTTAAGAGTGTCACCTTATATGTGAAAATATTTTTGATAAAACACTTGAACATTATTTTTGAGGAAAATATTCATTTTTGTTAAAAAAATGTCATTTCACAAAATGCCATGAATTTTTAAAAGAATATAATTTAATTAAAAATAAAATTGAAATAGTATAGAGGGAGATTCATGGAAATAAGGTTTCTTGCAACCTTATAAGAAAATCCATTCATTTAACATACGTTAAAAAACATTCTCCGCATACTTTTTCTAAAAAAGTAAAAAATTACCTCGTATGGTAAACCAATGTAAAATTACTTCCATACCATGTAGTAAAAGTCCAAAAATGGGTAAAAATTACATTAAACATACATAGAGTAATATTAATTATTATATGATTTTTTATATAAAATGTGGACATGGATGATAAATGTATCACTACTAAATACTTACATATAAACAATCTCAGATAAAAATGAAATTGAAAATTTTATTCCTTACCTTAGGTCTGATTTCATTCGTTTGTGTCTGAAACTCCATCATATTGGGTTTAAAAATATTTTTTACATGTAATAGTACCGTAATAATATTTATGATATCATATATGATTTATATGTGACTTTATATTACCCATTAATTTGTAAATTCCATGTTAAAGAATCCTTTTGGGAAATAATAATTATATTTGACGTACATGTTTGAACATGATTTTCATGATATTATTACGAAGATCATTTTATTATTACATTAAGAAGGTAAAAAATGATTCATATTTCATATATATTTATTATATAAATATATATATAATATAGATAATTGGAATGGAATACACTGTTAATAGAGACGATAGGCTATGTGTATGCATTAACGTTGTTTTCATTTCCTTATTGATTTTAATTGAAGTATGTAAATGTCATATATATATATATACAGTAGAAATATAATTTTATATATTTCGTTATTCTTTATTATATATACTTTATAACCATTTTTGAATGGTTAGTGTGGAAAATTAATCTCATCGCTTCGGGAAGATGGTATGATGTATGTACGCATGAGCGTCGATATAGTTCCCAAAACTATTGAATGTTATTGAAGTGTATGGTGTATAATATATCATAATTATTATCATGTTATAAAAACAATATATTTTTATTATTCCCACCATTAACTCATCCACTTATGGTGGTGGTAAAAAACATATTACACCACGGCGTGGAGATGGTATGTTGTACGTACGCATGTGTGGTGATTTGTTTTTTTGTATGATGGATCAAAGGTGAAATAGGTTTGTTTTATAGTTATAATAAAATATCATTATATTAGTTATATTGATTATATGAAATTATAATGATACAACTAATTATAAATAAGTATAACATGAAAGAAATTTGAACGAATCGGAAGAAGAGATTATGTATTCCTCGGTGTGCCACTATTAAATTTACTCTTAGAGAAGAAGAGTTTGTATTTTGAGTAGAACAGAACCTCTATAATGTAACTAAGGAATTTGATAAGATATATGGTTATTTGTTTCCCAATCTTTAAGGATTTAAATTGAGTGATGAAAGGTGGTAGGTGATGATCCCTTATAATTGAGGTGAGGGATCTTTTTTAAACTCCATAAATAATAATTTTTAATAAAATAAAAACCTACCCAAAAACCTCAAAAGTGTCCTAATTTAAAAAATTATATGATATATGGTCTATGTACTATAATCCAAAATATTTTGGACAGCATTTTTTGTCAATTTAAAACATATCTTTTTAATTGACACTTAGTTATTCTATTAAATTTTAATTATGCTTATAAAATTCTAAATATTTAATTATCGTGAATATTTACATATAATGTGTTAATTTACAAAAAAATGGATATTTTATGATACTTTAGACCTTTTAATAATTAATTTTTAATTTTTCATTAATATTATGATTTTTAATTAATTTAATAAAATGATATTTTTATAAAATATCAATACTATAAATTTTGACAAAATTAATATATATTACATTAAATAAAATCTACATACAATATAAATTCGACCCAAAATATTTAATACATTTATAACATGTCATATAATCCTATAAAATTTGTGGAGAACAATAATTAGTTCATATAATATTTATTTTAATATTTTTAAAACCATTTATTTGATGTTTATGTTAATAAAATAATTTCTACATAATTATTGTGTCATCATTAATGGTAATTATTGAAATCTAAAAATTCTAATAAACTTTACATGATGTAGATAATTTCATTAAATTTAATGAGAATATTGATGTTTGATATTTTATCATGTTTATCACTATATTATTATTATTATACATATAAAATATAATAGAGTGACATGTTATCACATTCTATTGTTTAAATTATAATGCATTATATTCCTAAAAAACCATTAAATGAATCAATTATGACCCATAGGTTATAATGTTCAACTTTAATTCATATAAAATAATTTTTTTAGTTTTTATTGTAATTTTATTATCTTTATCATATAATTACTTACCCTAATTTACCTAATATATCTATAACTATGATAAATAAAAATGTCTATTTTTATATTTCATAATATCCAAAAATAAAAGTAACCAGTTATCATAATTTGGACCCACTGATTCAAAATATCAAATCTATTTTTCATAATTTAAATCAAATAATTTGAAAAAATCAATTTAAAATTTAATGTCATTGTCAAAAACAAAAAGAGGGTTTTTAAACATATCAAAAAATTGTTACTTATTTATGACCAATTTAAGTGTCATGTTACTTCCAATGACCAAAATTGGATTAAATTAAAAAAAACACAATCCAACTAATATTCAAAACCAATTATAATGATAATATAACTAAAAAATTAAATTATATAAAAATGATGTTTTGAATTAAAATCCATTATTTTTCATTAAGCATCAAAATTTGTAATTTATCAAAAAAATATTAAAATTTCATCCGAAGAAAAAATTTATTCCCTCCTTCTAAAATGTAAAAATATTTTTCAAATTAAACTTATAAAAGTGTTAGAAACTATATTTTAAATTGGCGCACCATTAAATGGTGGAAAACTACATTTTTGGAAAATAATTCTGTTATACGAAAAATTGAATTATATCATAAATCATATTCTAGAAAATAAATAAGATGAATCTTAATGTTATATAAAATTCTGAATGTGGTCAAAAAATATTCTTAATTTCTTTTTTATATCCCATAATAATATTTTATTATCAAATCATTGTTTAGTTAAACTTGATATTTCCTACAAGGTAAGCTATCGAGTAAGTTTTATCTTGCGTGTATTGCAAGCCAACACAGTTTTTCATGTAGTGAAAGATTACATTGGTGTGGCTTATAATATAATCCAAACTTATTTCATTTATACATTGAAAAAAAAATATTTACATAGTGTTGTGTGAAATTAATTCTATCAAAATAACTTGAAATTGCATGTAACACATGCCATGAATTGTGTTGTGTATACTAAATGCTAATACAGTTTTGCATGTAGTGCAACATTACCTTGTGTAGAATACAACACCAAAAATCAAAGAAATTAAAAATAATATTTCTCCTAAAATCATAGGGCATTACATTGATCTTCCCTACATAGGGAGTGTCCTCATCTTCAAAATGAATAGGTAGAGTAGACACTGAAATGTGTTCTATGTCAGAACAACAATAAATTATAATGTTTAAACAATTGGGGTGAAAAATAAAACCAAATTGATCAGCATGTAAAAACAGTAGTGTCTATAAATTTCAACCCAAGCATTGGGATGAGCATTATTTCCTTATTCCAAATTCCCTTTACCCCTCACATGACCTAAGATCATACTCAATAGAACACTCCTCAATTGTTTCATTGAACTCAACCAGTTCATTTAGTTGTTTATAAACTCGATGTGTACCCCGTATGAAAATTCTTGTTATGCTGATGTTTTATTAGCAGGATGACATTCATTGAATATTATCCATAGTCTACCCTACCTATGCATTAATGTATTCGATTTCCAACAAAAGATATTTTAAAAAAAATTATGTACCCTATATGACCATTAACCAGGATTACGACTTACCAAGTCATCCACCATTGAGAAAGAAGAGGGGGCCAGGTGACCAAAAAAAACTGCTAACCATTCCCATGAAATGTCTGACATGCTAATATTGAGCATTAATATATCCTCTCACTCATATTAATGAAAAGAAAAAACACATGACCATCCATACAAATAAGTGTTTTTATTAAAAGATACCCATACTATCAAGGAAAAAAACACTCAAATGGCACATTGCTACAGAATTTTCATGGGATTTAGCAAGAAATCTAAACTCAAGGCTCCTACATACTATAACTAGCCTCAAACAAACATTAGACCTATCACTGGGTAACTTCATATAAATTCAAATCACAATTATCAATATATTATTACCAAATTCATTACTTAAAAGAAAAGTGGGCCTCCTGAAAATACATATGTTTCCATTTTAAGGGACTTGAAAAAAAAATCTCATGTTACCTTCTCATACAGGTTTAAACAATGGAAACCACATAAGAATCCCTTTATAAGAAATTAATCATATTTTCAGACAAAAATTTGTACATATAAAATATTTAACAGAAACATCATTGAAAAGAATTCTTGTTTCAAAAAATATATTTTTATTAAAAAAATTACACTTATTAAAATTCAGACATAATTTTGAAATTTATTCATCCTAAATTCCTATAAACAAACAACTTGAACTATGAGGGTCCCCAAATCCATCCTAATTCATTATCATGAAACCCACAAGTCATTGAATAACTATTGATAACATGAACATCCCTTATGGTTTATTTGATATGGAAAATTCCCCCGATGACCCACATGAGTCCATTTGATTATTTATATGGTTAACCATGCATTTTCAAATTAATGTTGAACAACCATTACATTTAAAACCATTTCATAACTTTAAAATATATTGTTAAATAGTCTAGACATATGGCCATCCATTTACCAATCCAAAAAGAGACCATAAAATCTATAGATTGGAATTTGGATCTGGTTTTAATTGTATCCATTTAAATTTATCAAATGCCATCAATTGAATATTTAAAACAATGTGATTCATGTCTCTACAAATAGATGACAAAAAAATGCTTGAATCACCAAATCATGGAATACTAAAAATGGAAGGCATTTAAAGTGGTGCGTTAACATTTCATATAAAATGAAATGAATTTTATACAATCAATCATGGAATAGAAATCAAGACACACAATCAAAATAGTATACAACTAACATATGAAACTATATGGAATGGAATATGCATGAAATGGGAATTCTCAATATGCATAATATGCTACGTGTAATTCTACATCCTTCCCACACTAGGCCAAGGGTAAAATTCAATAAATTCATAAATAAATATGAAGAAAAAGGTCCACCATTAGATAAGGTAAAATAATTTCAATATTAACATTAATAGTATAAAAACTATACCAACTGTAATACCACTTTTTAATGTCTTGATCCAGCTAACCACTATGATGGTGGTCATAAGAGTGAGTCCCATGGATTCATCCATGGCTCCCCATACGCTTGAGGATTATGAATAGTAGAAAGGGTCTTAAGAGGTTGTAGTAAGGAGACAAAACCCTCTTGTTATAGTAGAAAATTGGTTTATCAGATAAGAAATAGAAATAAATAGTTGAATTAGTTTAACAAATAGAATTCAAATTGTAGAAGAAGAACAATTTAACTGAATAAAAGTAAAATGGAAAATGCCAATACTATATAATTATTCATGTAATATATTCTGTTCCAACAAGGTACATGAAGTAAAAAATAATAAAAGAAAAATATAATGGTCAACTCCTTGAGAATCATGAGCACAATCCAAGTCATGTTCCCCCTAGCTCGCATATACAAAACACAAAACAAGTAATGAATCCAATGAACCACTGGCAAGAAGATATACTGGAGTACCCAACAATGCGCGAGCATGGTCTAACATAAAAATATGGGAAATCAATCACCCACATTGTCTAAACTAATCAATTACAAGATATGAAATTTAAGGAAATGAGAACGTATAAGATGAAAAATAAACAAGTTGTGATGAGTAAATAAAAAAATCATACATCTTCATAAGGGACACCAGGAGGCTATATCATCTTCAGAACCACGCTAGGTATCTATGTATGTGGGTAGATCCTCCTACATCTATATGGATCACCCAAAATGGTGAAATATTTACCTGATAAGGATGAATCTCTAAAAATATACCACAAACAAATGGTCACTTCCTTTAGGATAAATGAAATATCACCTTAAGTTATAACTATAGTCTCTCCCTCGGTCATTTTTTACTATGCATCTACCACTCATGAATCGAATATAAACATATAATTTTCCATCATGATTTCAGTACCAGTTCTTCTAGACCTAAGGTGTTAAAAAATTTAGAATATTAAACTCTGTTCATGAATCTGCAGTCATCCTATATGACCATATAATCTTACCTTAGTCCTCAAGTACCCACACATTTCCAGCATGCATCATTGAATAACATGTACCATGCTCTTGGGAATCCACAATAAACATGAGCCATATCAAGATAAACTCAACAAGGAAATCAATATCAAAACATTAATTAGAAATCAAAACAATATAACATAATCTTAATAGATAAAAAATAAAATTTCAGAAGTATAGTGTTGAGCACACTTGATTTATCCTCAAAAGAAACAACGCTCCAATTATAAAAATCCCCATCTACCAACAAATTGATTTCATTATTTTTGGATCCCAATTATCATCATAATTATATCCCACCTATTTAATTAATCATTCAACCTTAATGTCATTAATATATTACTAGGTTATTAATATTTATTCTACCATAAGAAATCATCAAATTTATTATTACGATTATTCTAAAGTGTAAGATAGAAATACATTTTTTTATCGAATTCATTATAGGGATAAAGAGTCAAATAGAAGAGGTCTAAATTAAATCCATGACTGGAACACCAATCTAGAGTTTATAGTTCTTATTCTCATTAACAATGAACCCAATGTATTTAATGGTGGAATAAGAAAATAAAATATTATAGTTCAACAAGTATTATCAAATTTATTTGGTCAATCCTGCAATGTTCTGCCATTATCACACATATGACAATTACTATTTTTAATTGTATTAGATAAAAATGGATTTAGATTATACCACACACTTTTGGAAGTAAGTTGTGACCCACTGACCCAAGTATCCAGGATTTGGTGTATTATTTTATTACATTTACATGATTACATGGAATCAAATCCCAAAAAATGGATTATTTAAGTAGTTTTGAAGAAATTAGATAAATACATGGAACCCATTTCACATTGGGAAAGGAAAAAAATATGTAACATAACAAAATCTAATAAATTGAATCCTATAAAACTCAGTAAATGTTCTCTTCATCGGGACTAAAGGAAAGAAACTAAATGACAGGGGTGAGCTCAAATGATCACTATAGGTTATATATAGTAGTATCATGAAATAATCATACATGGATAACAATATATTAGACATAATTAATATGACATGGTGGGTAATTGTAAAATTCATACACGTAATATGCGGTGAAAAAATGGTGATCTCATGGAATTAATAGTGGGATTAGAAACCCCTTACCTTTTCCCAAATGCATTCTTTAATTGATCTTAATGACCAGATTAGTCAATTTTAGATTCATTAATTAATAAGTACAGATTCCTATATATATGTAATTTATTTATTTTAACTTTATTAGGTTCATTCATGGACTTTTTTATGTGCTTAAGCGGTTGAATTTTATTGTTTTGGAATCATTTTGTTCATTGGTTTTCATGATTAGAATACTTGTATTCATGAATTAAAGTTTATTCTATATACGGTTAAACATAAATAATTTTAAATATACATTATTAGTGATATTATAGAGATATAAATTATCTTTTGTTGATTTTTTTATATAGCATGGGGATGACTCATTAGGTAAATATAATGATAAATGCTTAGAATAACATGGAGGATTTGTACATAATGAAATTGTTTTGTATTATTATTAATATATATATTGAGTCTGTAAGGATTACATAATGTCATATAATATAAAATATATTTACTTTGATATGGTTTTACCATTAAAATTGTTTAATGTCTAGTCATGAAGATAATAACACAATTTGAAAACTTGTATTCCCTGAAAGTGATAATTAAAATATCTCAGACAGTGTTTTCATTTATAGAATAAAAGGATGGAAAAGAAGAAATGATGATGGGATATTTCATTATCATAATAATTTATAGTATATATAATTTACTATATTTTTTATAACATTTTTTTGAGTAGAGTTTAGAATAGAAAAGATACCAAAGGAACTTGAAAAGAAAACAATATAATTGAAATGAATAATTTATATCTTGAATCTATCTTTTTTTGAGAGACTCTTTAGATGAATGGATTTGGAATTATAAGGATAACATTGGATTCTAGACGTGGGGTAGGAGCTTATGGATATATTTTAGAAGAATTTAATCATTCCATGAAGCATGAGAGGTTGGATGATAGGAGGCTATGAATGGTGGAATTTATAATGTAGGGAAGAAGGTTTTCTTAATATTTTAATCATTAGTTCATTATTTTTCCCAATTAAAAGAAATAATAATGATTCCAAGACCAAATATAGTAATAATTTCTTGTGAGTTTGAACTAATGGTTGCTTACATCATCCATGATGCTGGGAATACTGTATTTATCTCATATTGTTTTTATACTTCAATTACAATTATTAAATATTCCCAAAAAATTTCCAATATTTCATAAAAATAAAAAAAATATTAACATAACCATTTATCAAGGATTATAATTAAAACATGAACTCCATTTTTCAAAAATAATATTCTTTATTTGACAAATTTAGTTTTTATTTAAAATCAACATTTTATTGAAAAATATCAACACAAGAAATATTCATCTTTATTTTATAGTGCTTAAATTTTATTTATACATTAATTGGTAAGGTTACCATTCATTAGGTTTATATTACTATTCATAAGGGTATGTTATTATTAATAAGAATAATTTAATATTCACTGAAAATTACGTTTATTCTATCAGACTCCATATATCACTGTGATCATAACCATGTATGACACACCCTGACCATGGACTCCTGTTATATTATTCTTTTCTCAGTCCCACAACTTTTGGATATAGTTTGGTTTTGTTCCATGTTTGAGATTTTTGAAGATTTTATTTTATTAGTGTGTTTCAGACCCGTGCACAGTCACTACACAGTGGGCGGTATCCATACGATAGGCTTAGGTGTCGTGCAGGAGTCTATCACTCCAGAGAAATAATGTTTTATGCAAATGAAATAAGTAGAAGGTTTAAAATGTAATTATAATAAATAATTATGATGTAGGTAATAATGTTATTATTAAAAATGTTGAATAATATTTTAGTTATCTAAAATTTGTAATTAATATAATTATTAATGAATTATAATTTAATTTTAATTGTTATTATTATTATTATTACTTTTTTTATTCATAACAAATTTTTATTGGTATTATTTTTATTAAATTAGAATTGTGTGATCGTTGTTCGAGTTAGGTGTTTCCAACCCTTCTCTCTTTCCAAAGTTTTCCATAGGCACTTTCAAGGTTTCATTTAATTTATAAATGTTATTTTCACCATTATAATTCTGATAGTTTATTCATTTCAGTGTTTCTTTGATGGTTAAATTTGTTAAAAACAGCTTTCAAATAGTTAGTTGGTTTTGTGTAGGTGGTTTCATGCCTTTGCTCCCAATTTTAATCCATTTAATTCTTGTGTTTTTTAATTAAATCTTTATTATTATTCAAACCTATATTTTGTTTATTGTTAACATATGGTAGTGTTTTTCGTTTGAACGATATGATCAAAAAATGGATTTTTGGATGCTCCTCTATTTAAGCACATGCTTATACCTTGCCAACTTGGTTGGAGCTAAATACCTTTATCTGTAAATGGTATTGTTGGACGTCATGAGTGGTGTTTTATTGTAGAAACATTTTATGGAACTTGTTTGTCCCATGCCGGTTAGATTCACAAAAGTTAGTGTTTTTTTAAATGATTTTCCATCTATTTGAATTGGTATTTTTCCTGAATACTTGGTTTTATAAGCAGTTCTTTCTTTTTAAATGATGTGGGTCTCTTCGGGTGTTTCGTTAAATTGTATTGAAAATAAATCCAATCAGATATTCTTATTTGGATTTTGGTGTATATATTTTGTTGAGTGTGTGGTGTAAGTCAACTCATGGATTGTTTTTACAAAATTGAATATAGTATCACTAAATAATTTTATTGCAATGCTTTTAAACATTGAACCTAAGGGCCCGTTTGGATTTATAAATACAAAAGTGGTGTTTAGAGTTGTTTTGGAAGAGCTTGTGTATTGTTTTCATAAAGTTATTTGATTATGAAAAACTAGAGGCCCGATTTTTAACTCCACGTGTTTAATAATTTGGTTTTGATAACTGAATGATGTGACGGCCCGGTTGGAACTTTTTATGTTTGACATGTATTTATATATAAATGTATATTGGGTGATCCTATCTAGGGTAACCCTTTGTGGGAGAATTCATAGGATGCATCCATGTTTGGGGTAGGCATGTGCGGGGAGATGACTCACGCGTGTGAGGGCCTTCCTAATTACACATTATTATTTTAATCACCTTGGGTTCTAGGGGATTATTTAGATTATCGAGTGACAGTTTCTAACCAACCCTAGTTAGACGGGTTGGTACCCCTTGTATTTTTGGTTATTCCATGAGTTATTTGCCACTAGATTGGTCAATTAGGGCGGCCAGTTGGTTATAGACTTAGGCGCTTCACTATATGCCGATAGGTGGTTCCGAAACCGAGTACCTCTAGGGGTCTTCTAGGGATTCTTAGGATCACCCATGGTTACTGGAATATTTACATTACTAGTTTAATTTTTGTTTCACATGTTTATTTTTAGTTTTCTCTTGTCACTTGTTTTAATCTATCCCAGCTTCAGTATTTTATGTTACATATTTTTATTTATAAAATGACTAATGATTTTTGGAATAGTATGTAGCGTGTGTTGGGGTTTAAAATGGGAACAACATGATTCTTATTTTTAAATGTGAAAAACCTACTTTTATACTGTATTTCAAACTTGTGTTAGTGGACTTTTTTGGAAAAGAGTGATTTTGGATTCAGTGGTTTATTTCTGGAATCCTTACTAAGCATCATGGTGCTCACACCTATCATATCTTTCCAGTTGCAGGTCCAGTTTCTTGTTCAGGTTCCGGGTTCAGCTGCTCAATTTTGGAGGAGACTTTGTTATGGGTTGGGTGGTAACCTGAAGGGTCACAAAGAGGTATGTACAGTTATTTTCTTTCCTCTACTAATTTTATTTTCTTATCATCAGTATTTATTTGTTTATTTATCTTTTGTTAATTGGCCAAATCTTTCCCAATGGTAATATTTTGATGCCCGACACTAGTTTCCATCACATGGGGATTGAGAATGCCACTTGAGACATATCGTGGGCCAAATCAGGTGATTGGTTCAGGGTCGACCCGGTTTGGTTTGTTAAAAAATGTTATCTAAGGCTTGCCCTTGTTATTTGGGGGGTCTGGTAGAAGAAGATTCAGACTGTCGGGGCTCAGGAGGTAGGTTGTTGGTCGGTCCCTGATAACCACCGCCCGCAATGAGACCTTAGTTACCAGGGGTAGTCTGGGATTTGAGTCCTTTTTATTTGTTTGTTTTGGATTGAGGGATGAAAATGGAGGTGAATCGGTTCAATTTTCGGCCTCACATGTAGTGGTGAACCATGTGGATTACATATGCCCGGTTTAAGGTCCTCTTAGTGATATTCTTTAACTAGGGCATGGCTCACCACCATATCATCGGGTTAGGCACATACACTAGTTCCTCTTTCCAATGGATTATAGTTGGTTTTGTTTCTTTTTTAACACGGTCTATGTGAGTGTGTGTTGAAAATAGAAGTGGTTTCTTAATGAAAAAATGGTATTTCTTCAAAATTGGTTTTGATCTTAGTAAATAGGATTTTTAAAGAGAAACTGTATCATTTTGAAAAAACTAGGAATGTGTTTGGATTTGGTAAGGAAAAGAAGTTATTGAACATTGGAACACCTTATGGAGGGTTCCATGTACGTGGTTATATACGGAGAGTGCATGGGGGCACATGTTTTCAGATGATATGAGCGAGATTTAATAAATTCCCATTTGACAGTTAATAAGCTACCATAGGTGGGTTTTAATATTTTGAAAAAGTAATTGTTGCTTGTGTTTGTATTTGTTTGGATTATGTTCTTATTACCCATGTCTTGCATTGTGGATATAATTGAGTCTTGTCTTGAGTTTATGAGTATGTCTCCCTGAAGGCCTCCAAATGTTGTCAATGAATTATGCCCAGTTCCCAGTTCATTTTGCGTCTTTCCCGCTTATCGAGGTAATATATATCTACTAGATGTAGTTTTATAGTTCATAAAGATAGTATGTATTCGGGTTGTTGGGAACTCCCAAGGTAGTTAAGGTTCTTATCATCCCAATGTTATTAGAGGGTTTAGTTTTGTACTTTTAATGTTTGGATGACTCAGTGTATTTAGAGTCTGGGGTGCAGTTGGTGGGGGTCGACACTGGTGAAGGCTCCCCATCTGGCAAGGATCTCTGTCGGTACTAGCACCTAGTTCATCTGACTGCTCTCTTGTGTGACACCATTATGTCTAGTGCAGACATTATAAGATGTCATGTTGAAACCCCTTTAAAAAAGTACGACCATCATGGTTGTTTGAATAATTGAACGAAATGGGTTAGAGACCAAAAGAATAAAATTTATGACTATGTGGAAGGAGATGCTTCAGCCATTATGGCCCCAGCCAAAGGCCTCGGGGTGAAGCTTGTGCATTGTTAGGAGTTGTCGTGGGTGTGTGGAACCTCGGTCTGGATAATGTTTTCATCTTTGGGATGGAAATATCCAAAATTTCTTGGTTCTATTCTCATCGCTGTCTTAAACTCATCCTTGTTGTGGTGGAGTGATGAGTCTATTACACCACAATACGAGCTATCTTATCTACTCACAGTTGTTGTTTTTAAATTATTAGGTCTCTTTGAATGGAATGTACCCGTGAATAGATAGACCTGTTAGGATTTTGAGCTGGTCTCACCTATTTTCATTAGGGTGATGCTAGTTTCATGAGATATATTGGAGGTGTTGAGTTAATTTCTCATCCACAATTTTTTGGGTTATTCCATAGAAATATTTCGACAAAGTCTCAGGTTTTTTGTTCATTCCATGTGGGGTGAAAGAATTAGTTTGGTTTGGAAGTTCCACTATTTCACCCCCCCCGGGGGTGGTGTGTTCAGGTTTCAAGGTTTCCTTGTTAGTAAATTTTTTTTGTGGGGAGAACCCTCTCATGTTCTCCCCTCAACTTCGGGAAGTGATTTTTTATAGTTGGTCAGGTGTGATGTGTGTTGGTAATGGTCACCCCGATCCTCTCATATTTCTATGAATTTATTTGGACATGGAGTCATGTGGGGTTGACTGTCATCATGGTGACTTTCTGAGGGAATAATGTGTCTGTGGTGGGGAGAATTGTGCCACCACGACCACAAATGTCAGTTATTTTATTCTTTTCTCGGTCCCACATCTTTTGGACAGAGTTGGGTTTTGGTCCGTGTTTGAGATTTTTGAATATTTGATGTTATTAGTGGGTTTCAGACACATGTACGGTCACATCACGGTTGTCAGTAGCCATACGATCAGCTCAGGTGCCCTGCTGGTGTCTATCGCTTGAAAGAAATAATTTTTTACTCAAATGAAATAAGTAAAATGTTTAAAATGTAATTATAATAATTAATTAGGATGTAGCTAATATTGTTATTATTAAAAATGGTGAATAATATTTTAGTTATCTAAATTTGTTTATTAATATAATTATTAATGAATTTTAATTTTATTTTAATTGTTATTATCATTATTATTATATTTATTATTCTTATTAATTTTTAATTAATATTTTTTTATTAAATAATCATTAATATTATTATTAATTCTATTATTCATATTATTATTTTTTATTTAACTTCTATTTTCCCCCTTATAACCCTAGTCGCTTTCCCTTTTTTCCCTCTCTCATGCGGCCTCCCTCTCCCCTGCTTCTCCCACTCAACTACCACACTTGCAGCATGGTTCCCCCCTTGAACCAGCAGTTCGTCCGGCCACCACTCTTGTCTAATTCCAATCTCGCACCCCTATTCCCCTCATTCGGCATAGACAGCACCCCCCTCCTCTCAAATAGTGCCTTACCGCCCCGCATCTACTCCAACCTCTCCTCCCAGTCACATGATCCACTGTCGTGCATGCCTCCTTCCTACATCTGCATCTTTCCAGCACTGCAATCCACCCTTGATCCTTCTGTTACACCGTAAGACGTTCCGACCATCGAACGACCCCTCGCTTTCCATCCCGTCCAGCATGCTCTCCCTACCCACTTGCACGACAACCTCATTTTGGCCTCCCTACTCCATTCTTGGCCACACATCCTACACTCACCCCCTTTTGTCGCACCATTTCCCAGCGGCCTGACCCCCTTGCACTACGTCCTTCTTCGATTAGTAACCCCCACCCCCAACTTGGTGCACACTCCTTTATGTGTCAGCACCCCGAATGGACTCTCCACTTCCCTCTCTAGGTGTGCAAAGGGTCTGTAATGTTCATTCCCTCCTTCTATTGAATAGTGATTTTATTCATGCCCCTCTGAGGAAGGTGAACGTGAGTATTTTTATTTCCGGAGCACTCTGAAAATGTTCTCGCTCATCATTTTATTTTTAAAACATGTTTCGTATCTTTTTTATAACTTTAATTAGCTTTCTATAGAGTTCTTAAATTTTTATAATTGGTTGAGAATATGTTTTGAGTTGTTTCCTTGTTAATGGCAGCATGTATCTATTATTATTTGCTTGTATAAGTGCAAAGTCTTATATTGACAAATTTTTTTAATAATGTAATTCGTATCACTATGGTTTTCATGTCTAACTTTTTTTGATGCTATGACATTGATGAATTGTTCAAAAAATTTGGTCATTAGTGTGATTCATTAATTATGTTTATGTGTTTATGCACTTGGAGAGTTGATAAATAGTGATATGATCTTTTAAAATAAATTGATGTGATTTAGGGTTGTTTCACTTAGTTTTGTTTTTTAAAAATTGTGAAAATGTGGATTGTGTTTTAATTTTGAACTTTATGACTTTTTTATGATTGGTTTTTAGATTGTGTTTTGATTTCTTTGTTTGAATTAAATTATATTTTAGGGATTTGTGGTGCTTTGAGTCCTGGGGGTTTATCCTAGGGAGTTGCGGTTAGTTTCGAAGGTGCATAGGCATATTCGAAGGTATGGATGTGTATAAATATATGTACCTTCTATGTGTGTGTCCACTTGGTTCGTATTCCCTTAAGGTGCGAGGAACCCGTGCATTTCCTTATTTTTTTTCATGATTGGTTTACTTGAATTCATGAATGGTAGTTTGATTGAAATTTGGTTAAACATCATGAATTGTTAATTTATATTATCAGTGAAATTATATTGAAATAAATGATCATATAATGAATTTTTTTACATACCAAGTGGATGACTCATTAGATAAAAGTTAATGAGAAATTCTTGGACTAACCTAGAATTTGTGGTCATAATGAACTTGTTTTGTATTATTATTTATTATTATGAGTGAGTAAGGATTCCTAATCATTAAATAAGATAAAATACTTATATTATGATCTGGTTCGAATATTTAAATTGTTTCAAGATCTATCTTGAAGATAGTAATGAAATTTGAGACCCTGTAATTCTTGAATGTGATAATTAACACATCTAAGACGTTTTTTTCATTAATACTATAAAATTATGGAAAATAATAAGTGATAATGGAATATTCCAATATCATAACAAAATTCTAGAAAAAATAATCAATTGGAGTTTCCATTACATTTGGATGAGATAAGCTGAGAATAAAAAAGATAACAAAAGAACTTGAAGAGAAAAGAAACTAATTTTAAAGAGGAATTTATCTCTTCAATCAATCTTCCATTGAGATCATCTTTTGGGGAGTGGAATTGGTCTTTTGAGGAGAATAAAGGCAGATTGATGTGGGGTTGGATCATAGGGAGATATTGGAGCAACATTTGGGCTAGGCTGGAAGCATGAGAGCTGTGAAGTAATGAGGGTGTGAGGGGAGGTATTTAAAGTGGATGGGAGGAGGGTTTTATTAATATTTTAATCATTAGTTTTTTATCTTTTCCTAAGATAAGAAATTTTTATGATTTTATGGTCAAAACAGTTATAAGTGCAATTTATTTCAATTAAATGGTTTCTTACATCATCCATTACATAGTGAATAATGTGTTTATCTCACAATGAATTTATACAGTAATTATCATATTATACTATTTAACAAAAAATTCATTTATTTCAAAAAATTCCCCAATATTCAACATAACCATTTTTTGATATTTAGAATGAAAAATTGAACTCCATTTATCAAAAATTATTATCTAAATATATTAAATTTAGTTTTTAATTAAAAATATCATTTAATCAAAAAATACCAACCCCAAATGTATCCATCTTCATTTATAAGGATTCTAATTCTTATTTCTACTTTCATGATAATTTTTACCATTCATAAGGGTCATATTACTATTCATAAATATATGTTACTATTCACAAGGTTAAGTAACTATTCACAAAAAATTATGTTAATTCTATGAGACTCTAAATATCACACTGATCAGAAATATTCATGTTTGTTTTTTATAATTCAATTCACATAAGTGAAAATATTATTCTTAATGTATATTATATAACAATATTATAACATCATAGTGTTATTTCACAGTGACTCAATGTTGAGTACATATAAGCTCTCTAATGAATTGAAATTATTGTTAGAAGAACACACTATAATAAATTGGGGTGCTGTACAAGAAGTAATCATAAAATATTTCATATCGTATATGAAAAATATTCATATTCATAATTTAATACATCAGGAAAAGGCCTCTCATGAATATCATTAGACAATGATAAATACATTATGGAATTACAAAGAATTATTAGAACTTACTTGTTTGTATTAAAAAGGGAATTGGATTACCATCTATTTGGTTCAATCAATTTAATACCATTTGACTCATTTATGATTCATTTATGAGAGGCAACTCTATCATGCATTATCCATTTTTTATATAACAACTCTTTAAATTCAAAAAAATATATATAATTCATGAACAAGAATCAACGGGTCAAATGGAATGTTTTTTGTAAAAATAAAAATCACATCTATGAGAAATTCCCATATATAAATCAAGCCATTGTGTTTATAAGATAGGTCATGCACTAAAGGTTCATTTTCTCATTAGACATATTCCCAAGGGTAGATAAGTTAATTTATCAATTTCAATTTTTGGCATACACAAAACATGCCTTTTTCCAAACATAACCTCAAGTATAAATAATCACAAATGCAATATACCCAGCAATAAATAATGTATAAAAATTAATTTGTAGCTTAAAGACAATGACCCTATAATGGTGGGGATTTTTTTATTAAATTAAGACATTATATATATATAAAAAGCATTTATTCAATTAATAATGATTCCCAATTTAATATTTGAAATCATTTTTGAAAACTATCATACATGGGAAATCATTAATTAAAGGTTTGAAGGCCATTAATTAATGAATAATTAAATTTATGGGAAATAATATGGTACCCAACCTTAAGAAATAACCTAGAAGAAATCCTATCATTTGGAAACATTGGCGAATAAAACTCCAAACCATCCTGTAGAGGCCAGCACACTTAGGGAAAAATTATTAGGAACACATAAATTAAAAACACCAAATTAATAATTGAGAAAGAATAATGAACAGATGAAAACCTTAACATATTCCAATGGTTCCTATCCAAATCATTCTCGCATGACTTGTATTAGCGGAAGATGTAGGAGGTTTCATATAGGGACCATGGGAGAGTCACCTCATGCCCTAACACTGAAGGTAAAACCAAAAATCAGGTTATGCATAATCATAAGGATCGACGGATTCAAGACAAGAGATGTGAGATGATGAATCAGGCAAAGAGAGGGACGAGTAGGGATCCAGAGGCCTTATGTTAAAGATTCTATGGGAAAATGAGATGAAACAAGTTGAATCAGATTATATGATAGGAGCCAGAGGTAGGTATCACACATGTGCAAGGGGGGCCCAGGGAGTGGGCTTCTCGCACGATGGGTGATGTAAAATGGGAGACACCCCATTTCATAGAACTGTACATGACAAAAAAACAAATAAAAATTTATTAATAATATTATTATTAATAGTTTATTATTATTATTATTAAATAATTTTTTACCACCAATTTATATTGATGAATTTTTAATTTAATCAAACTAATTTTGTTAAAACACATTGTTTAGTTCAATCTCTTGAAATAATATATAAATATTGGTTTTTAAATCATCCAATCTAGTAAATAATAAAATTCAAATTTCAATGGGTTTTCATCTACTTACAAAACGCGTGACATAACACATTCCATAGAAATTGATCCATTTTTTGAAATTGGTTATAATGTGATGTCTACATTTCATTTATAATACATATGGTTTTCTACATTGTTTCCAGCATTCCAAGTGTACCATATCATAATCCATTAACCAATAGAACACATTCATTCTCTAGAAATATGAATAATAGACAATTGGTTGGGTTTATAAACCAATATATAATCCGTTAATAGGTTTGATTCTAGTTCCACCATTTAAAATTTGATATTGAAGCCTCTTCAAATTAGAAGTTCACTCAATGTTGATTGAGATTAGGTGATGACTGGGTTTACCAAGCCATATAATTCTATAAATCCAACTCATCCAAACCACTTATGTAACTAATTGTTCCCAAATAAATCGTGATTACTTTTTTCACAAAATCTATTAGTATTTAACTTAATCCAAGAACGCATATCCTCAAGACCCACAGATTATCCAGGTGCACCACCCACACTATCTGAATAGATATGCTAGAGAATAATATAGGTAATTGAAAAACATTATTATGAAATTATTTCATCACAGAGTGACACCAGATCTACTAACATGAATATTATTGTATTTAAGGAACCTATAGTCACCTGAGAATCCAGATGCGTAGTCACATTTTTCTCCTTCAATTTTACCCAACATCTAACTGTTACTACCACACTACATGGATAACTATCCTTAAATTTGGAATCCACATTTTAGAAAAATGTATCTATGAATGGATATGTGGATGGATGAAAAAAATAGATCATATGTGCCTAATTCTATGAACAATAAATGAAAAATACTCATTTTAATTATCCAAATTAATTTTAATAGACTTTCAGTTTTCATTTGTGAAATAATATCTTCTATGCGGAAACTGAAAACCATTATATTACCATATTTTTATATGGATTTCTCTTTACATCACACGATAAATTAGAAATATATATTTAAAACACATAATATTCTTCTTTTTACCAAACACTACATTAGTTATTATGAGAAGATAATTAGATATATTGAAATTCATACTAGGATGAAAACAAACTATAATGAATATTGAATTACATGACTAGTTTGGATCCCAAAATAATATGTCACTATCCCTAATGACCAATATATGACATTCAATATGAGTATGAAATAATTCATGTATTATTCTCCAATGGGGGTATATGTCACCAAAAAATCATGATTAACTATATCATCATCTCCCATAATTTCATTAAATTGAGAGATTGGAGGTTATACCTAGAAAGACTAATCTAATGTGGTATCTCCTTTAAAAATGGGTATTAATTCTGGCCTCAAAAGTTATTCACTTATTATCTAAAAAGTAAATTCCTACATTATAAACTGAGATCCAGTATATCCAATGAATTATTTCAAAGTAAATATTTTATATAATAACTAGGTCTAAAACCAAAAATGATAGTTCATATTAGTAATGAAATACTAATTTATATATATATTAATCACTATATGATGAAAACTACATTTCTTATCTAAAAAAACCTTCTTTATTCAATTTGGTTAAAAATTCTACACTTAGTATGGAAATTAACATGGTTTAGGTTCCTAACATTATACGTTGTTATTATAAATTGTTATATATTTAATTGAATCGAGAATAAAACAACTATTTTTGGATTATTGTATCCAATTCATAAAAATTTATTATAAATTAATTTATGTAGTTATAATGAAAATATATTTCTCTAATATTATAGGGATTTACTAGGGTTATTTTCTCTAACAATTATTTTATAAATATAATTCAGAAGGTTATTAATAATCTTATTTGTATAATAATTAAAAATATTCTCACTCCAATAATTTACATGATATTTTTATTTTATTTTATTGTTATTAAATAAATATTATCCAAAAATTGAAGAACATATAATTTAACAATCCCATAAAAATAGATATATACCAGGAAATTATTTAATAACAGGAATTAAAAGATCAATATGAGATTATATAAAATGTTATAAGTTTTTAATTTTTATTCATAAGTAAAATATATTAATTTCATCGGTTCTCTAAGAAAATTTCAAGTCAATAAAAAGGGGTGATATCAGACACGCTTTTAGGGGTACTTTATAGAAGAAGCTAACAAGGAAAAAATAAGTCATGCATAACATGGAATTAATAAATAGTCAAGAATTGTTATATAATTAAAAATATATGAAAAATAAATATATATATATATATATATAGATAAATAAATAGAAACAAATATCACATGAATAATAATAACTGATATTATGGTTATAAAATTCATAACATTGGACAACATAAATAAGGTAACAAAGAGTCATACCAAGATATCATATATTAATGGGTAGAAATACAAGAAATAATCAATCACGTTTTCCTCGTGTAACATAGTAATTTATTAAGGGAATGTATAACTCTATACCCTTACCATCACTTAATATCTATATATCCCTCTAGAATATATTCTTCTTCATCCTAAAAAATAGTCTCATTGAACAAATATTGTAGCTACATTGGTGTTTCGGATGATTCTTAGTATTAAAATGTTGAATAATCACTTGCACATAGAGGATAATGATAATCCAAAATAATAACCAATAAGTTCTTTTGTTGATTTATATAGTGTAAAATTACTGAAATAGTATGAATCATCAATACATGAATGTCTATAAAATAATAGATACCCCTTTAATCCATCAATTTCTTCAAATATTCTCACTTATGTATCCTATATAAAAGTGTTCGATGAGGCCCAATGATTAGAGGTCTAATTTTAGGAAACATTAACTAAAATTGAGATAGATTTAAAAGGCCTCTTAGTTTCTTATATTTTGAAAAAAAACCAAAGTAATATAGGAACCTTACATCCATCTTTTATTAGTGACATAAGAATCATCATTATCATGACTAAAAAAATCCACTCATATGGAGTAGAAATACAATTTATTTTGTAATTGATGAATTTTTAAAAAATAGAGTCCATGATAATCAAGCTACTATTTGAGAGAAATGTATTTTATAAACAAAAATCCCCCCATGATATCTTTCTAAATTAACATTAGTTTATTTTTTTAGAAATATAACTTAGTGTAGATCATATACACTAATTATTGTTCTAGAGTAAATGTGTGAATATAGAAGAATAGGAAATGTGAAACTAAATTACATATAATTATTATAATTGATCCATTCATGAAATTTAGAGATATACATGGTATTTTAATCAAGATAGACAGTGTGGGAAGATCTTTTCCCCTATGAAAATAGAAGGACCACCTAAATATGTAGAATTATATGAAATTAAAAGAGAAATGGGATATTGAAAATTCCACAATAATATCCACTCCATCCACATGATGAATAATAATGTGACCCTAATCAAGAAAAATATTTACTAAACATTGAAAAAACCATACTTTTCATTATCATGCTTCTTGAAGTCATGTGATGAGTATCCATTATGACCAAAAAGATTGATCGTTGAGAAAAATGAAAGCTGGAAATATGTGTGAACTATAAAAGGATGACCTCAAATGTTATAAAACCATAAACTAGATTGGATAAAATTCAACACATTCATGATTATTGTAAAATTATGGAGCTTGTATGAAGGTGATAGAGATTCCTAACAAAGCTCCATACTCTGTGATGAGGGAGGGGTGATGATCATCGAAATCTACGTTAATATGAAAAACATTTCATGAACTCTTAAGAGGGAAATAATTATTATAACCACACTAACTAATGTTTTAATTTCTAAAGAATGGTAGGTTAGATTATTAATTTTAGAAATTAATTGTAATTGTTTGTTAGTTTTGGAAATTGGGCCTTAGAAACCTATGTTTTTAAAAATACAAATCCATTAGCTTACCCAGGGGATTAATTCATGGTATTTGAAATATATTAAATATTTTTTAAAATATTTTATATTAGATAACTGATATAAATATATTAATATTACATTGTCTTGAGAAATGGAAAATTTTCATAATTTATTATTTTCAAAGACATAATTTCCAATTCAGACATTGGAAAGTCCCCTATAGATCTGGAATTTATTTTTATTACATAAAATAATTTATTTTATAAATTTGCATAATATTTGTCTTGTAATATCATTTATTTATTATTAAATAAATTTACATCAATATGTTTTTATATAACTTCATATATATTAGAACGACATAAAATAACTTTCCTAGAAAATCAATTATCTCATAAAATAATTGATAATAATATATGGATAATTTTAATATGTTGATTTTAGATTTGGATACCTTTTATAAAAATAATTATATATATGATAATATTTTTTAATAAATAAAACTCTTGTTTTATATCACAATCAATTTTTTTGTGAAGAAAATTGAAAAAATAATTATTAAAAAATCATTGTTCAATGGAATATGTCTTTAATTATGATTCTATAAATTAATAAATATAAATTATCGTAAATTATTCCTTATATTATAAATACATGTTTTTTATTTATTTGATTATTTAATGTAATAATTACATTACTATTATGTTGACCATATTATGAGGTTATTATTCTAATGGTCACCATAACCTTCAAATGATCATACATCCATTTATAAATATATCACATTATACGATATTAAATAATTATTATTATTAGATAATAGAATATATAATGTCTATTAAATTTGTTATAGTTTTATTCATATTACCTATAGGGACCCATGCTATAATATATAGATAGTACATCATTTTTTTGATGAGTAATCATTAAATTAAACAAATACAAGCATGATGACTGTAATAGTTTAGTGTCATTTGAAACTTGGAAGAAGAAAAAACTAGCCCATAGAGAAAACATCATTACATTGAGTCATGCAATAATGATTCATAGTTCATAATACAAGAATAATATGGTAATACAAGAACATGACCCATGACGGAATATCATGGGCATATGACATAGATTTTGGGAACAGATATGTATATAAAATCATTTACATATTAGTAAAGGCTCATCTCCATGGTTATCATAATGGATTGAGTTCACTCCACGATCCATAATAGTATTCATGATTCACTCCCAAGACTATGGTAGGAGACAATGTCCCATTGTGAACAGGGTTCACTCCCTGTTCTAGTCTTGTCAATCATAATATATATATATCTAAATCACTACAAAATTCACTGAGGGGTGATTTTGGTCAAAACAATTTTAAATTAAAACATCATTTTTAGATTCCAAAATATCATAATAAATTAATTACATCATAACCTTTGAAATAAAATGGGATTTCATAACTATTCCATCATATCACAACCCTTGGAAGTGAGATATATTTCATAATCATTTCATCATCTCATCATATTACAGGACATGGAAAATTAAGAATGTTTTAAAACAGTTATAATCATAAAATAACATGTGGAATATAAATTATTTTCATAATAATATTTAAAACATAAATATAAACATTTCAAAGAAATGATAATGATGGTTTCCTTGGATCTTATCCCCAGTATAGAATAAGCAATATTAATATGTGTGTTATGAGAGGGAAAAGGATCCCTATTGATAATTTAAAACATTTAATGAGGAAAATATCCTTTACTATTTTTTAAAAAAATGTTTTAAAATATAAAATATTTATAAATTTTTTTTATTTTAATGTATCCTTCAAATAATATACATGAAAATTCAGTTTAAGTAATAATCACGATAGAAATAAAATCCATTTATTCTATACACATTAAATATATATTTTTCTAAATATTATTTAATAAAACATGGTTATTAATGAAATCATATTTTCAACCTAAAACCAAAATAATGTTAGATTTTATCAAATACATTTTATTATTTATTTTAGTGTAAAAAAGAGTGAAAATGGTAATATCACTTGAAAATATCATGAATAACTAGAGGATAATAAAATTAATGAGTATATTGACTGCCGAATAATAATATTTCATCATAAAAACATAAAAATAAACAATTTGGATAAATGATGAGATTATAACCGAAAAACCATAACACGTTATTATAATTTAATAATATTCCCTATGAAGGAATAAAATAAAATGGAATATAAAATATCATGATGTTTAATAAATTTATGATATTATTTTTTAGGGGACCGTATATAAACCTTCTAATAGAATATAAGCGAATAACCTAAGATATATCCCAGAAATGGAATACTGGGAAAAAACTGTACATAATGTATTGGCTTCCATCATTAATGTTTAAACCAATAGAATAATAAATATATTTTTTCTAAATATATATAATAAAATAATTGAAATATATCATACCATATATGATTCACTTATTAACATTTATTACAATTTTATTAGCAATTCAATGTTAAGGTTATATTTCTGGTAATAAATGATTTGTTTCTCATTAATGTATTTATTTGTGATTTTTGGTCCTAAAACACTAATCATGATCTAATAAGGAATTAATTTTTAAACAAGAAATAAATATCATATATGTTCATTACATATTTCATTATTGTAATCTTTAAAATTTAGTAATAGAAAATGAGATGTACTAATAAAGGAGGCGGTAAGACGTACATACATATGCATGTTCTATCAATTTTCATGAAAAAATTGTATAAAAGAATGGTAAATTATATATTATCATTTCCAAATCACTTTTATGTCGTATATAGGAAAAATATTTATTAATCCCATCCTTATTTCCTTCCATTTAAGTATTAAACTATTTACATCAATCAGTGAGGTGGTAGTCCACCATACACACGAGCGATGTTATCATATTCCCATAAAATAGAGATTATAATGGTATGTGTGGTATAAAAATTAAAGAAGTATACTAATACAAAATTGTTATATATAAATAATAAATACATTATTACCTCCCTCCTTTAGAGGTAGCAATAAAAACAAATGTCATTGGTTCTTGAGGTAGTGGTCCGCCATACACACAAATGAAGATTTCATAAACCATTAGATAGAAGTGGAGCTTGATATAGGAAATGGTAATAAAATTAAAACATATAAACATATGTAATATAATGTATTCATTTTTAAATAATGGTATGATAATAATGGATGGAGGTGGGGGAATAAAAAAATATCGTTATTGAATGTTACCTCTTCTCCATGTATCTATCATAGGGATGAACAAAAATACTTCCAATAATGAATATATATCCACAATAACTCATCTAGAATTATGGGAGGGATATTGGGATGTTTTTAGAGAAGGTCTACATATCCCAATTTTTTAATGTTTAATGAAGAGTGGGGCATTAATTTCCTTTTACAACTGAGGAGAGTGGAGCACATGTAATCCACCCACATTTTTTTACATTCCAAAAAGGAAATACATGTCAAATTAAAATATTATAAATTATAGGGTATAAATATTAACATTAAATAAATTTTATATAAGTTCATAAGACATTATAATAGTTATCATTTTAGTTTGAACCCATTGTAAACCAATTTTTACCTTAACGGGGATAAATGTTTTTTAGTATTGTTACTATTAATTTTGGTCCAAAAAATAAGTTTAACATATTATATAATATTTTAAAATTTAATTATAAATTTTTAATCCATTTTTTCAAGTTAAATTCAAAGAAGAATAATATTGAAATTTAAAATTATTCGTGTATGCTGGAAAAGAAAGATGTTTTTAAAATTGATTCTTTTTAAATGTTTGCACTGTTTTTAAATCAATACAAAATATTAATTTAATTAAATGGAATAAATTGAACTAATGAATGTATTATAGAACTAATTATACTTTAAAAATAGTTATTTATAATTTATCATTGTAAATTAATTATAAGAAAATGCAGGTTTCAATATAAATTTGGTATTCTTCAATATTCATAAAAAAGGTAAACATTCATGAAAAATACCAAAAAACATCATAAGAAAATTTTAAAATTATTTTTTCAATATAAATTGGATTTGATCAAATAATTTTTCATTGAGTGTTTAATATAAATTTTATTAATTTTCCTAATAGGAAAAAACCACTTTTCAAAGAATATATTATTTTCAAAACTTATAATGACTTTAAGGAAAATTATTTAATATGCTTGTCAATGTATTTATTTTACATTAATCCATAACAAATAATATTTTAGAATTGTTTGTGATTATTTATTTATAATTGTTTAATGAAAATGTTATAATGGTCATGATTATAAAACTATATTAATAATATATTTTGGTGTTGTGAAAACTCAATATCTTGAATAATCAAAGAAATTCAATATTGTGAGTAGTGAGTTATTAACATAGTGTTGAATATAACACTTGATATCAAATAAATATAATTAATTCGATAAAAATGCATAATAACTTGAGGTGTTACTATGAACCCCCCCCCCCCCCCCACCAAATGAATTTTTCACCCCAAATTAGTTTATATGACACAAACATATGAAGATACATGTTCCACATAATATCCTGATGTTATAGTGTAGCATCCTTAAGATTATTCTTTCACTAAAAAATCATAGACTTGATGGGTGGTATTTTTTTGATAACATTCATTATATAATCCAAAATCTCCATTCATTATTCCTTATAAGAAATATATTTCTCTGTTACTTTTTCTACTATGATCCATACAGGTGAAGTGTCAGGTATGTACTTACATTGGACACATACATGGAACACATCAATTTTGGATGTGCTGATTGATATTATACCTTCCTGATACAATTAATAATTTCAAAGGTATTGACATAACTTGGGATTTTAATCCCTTTATTCCAAAATCTTATAACATTCCTCAATAGAAAAAATCATAGAAACACACTGTCAAAAATTTAAAAACCTATATCACCCTTTTGATTATCAACATAACATTTCCACTACATATGAGCTTCTATGATTTTTTTATGAATGGATTTATTCTTATCTTCCATTTCTTCTACTATATTAGGTCCCAATATCTTTATTTCACCGACATCCTTCCAACCTATTAGACCACTACATTTTATTCCCTATAAGGATACATAAATACCCATATGAATTATTGAGTGAAATATATACTTGTAAGAAAAACAAATATAATAGAATATGTTGATCCCGACTACCCTTGAAACACAATGAACAAGGTCTCATCATATCTTTATTGTTATAAATAGTTCTCTCGAACTAAAAATCTATCTGAGGACATTGCTAAAACATAACTATATATCATGATCTATGTAATGACTCAATAATTCAATGTAATTTTTTAATTATTCGGGATTAATATGAGTCTACAATAATTGAAAGCGGGTAATTCTGAGACCCAGTGTCCCGAAATGAATTTCTGACCTTTTTTCACCTACGTTCAGTATATGTACAGGCGGCATTTTCTTACTATTGAACCAGGGCTTGGATTAAAAATTTGAGGGCACTGTTGAATCTGCCGATCCTGGATTCTATTAAGGTAAGAATCACTTCAACCATAATAGGTCATAAGAAAAGGTAAATTTTTTGACTTTTTAATGAAATGTGAAATAACATGTAATTGTTATTTTATTTCTTTTTATTTTTCCTACCATCTATTATCAATGGTGGTGGGGACCATAGAGGTGGTCATCTCTATAATTATGGGGTGTTAATTTAACGGTTACACATTTGTTGGCAGCCTCAAGTTGTGTAATTAACGAGACACTTTAATTAGGAAAATTAATGAGAAACCTTAATTACGTCAATTAATGAGGCACATTAATTACCTCATATAATTATCCTTATTAATTCATCATGGTGTTGCTCACTATTTCCCCTAACAATTTAATGGAGCTCTAGGTGGGGTTTTGTAATGGCCACATCAAGTGATAAAACTCGAGCAATGTCCTATAACAACATCCATTGATAGAGGACAGAAGAATAGGCGGAAACGAACTGAGGTCGATGAACGTCTATGACTCCTTCCTAGGTGGACACTCCTCCCTCTGCATCTGCGAAACCTCCAATGGAAATCGATGTAGGGGGTTTACATGCTTTTATGTTTTCTCTCTTCTTGTTCTTGAAAAATACAATGAATGTGGACCAACCCCCTAATGGGTTGATCCACATCTTGTCAAATAAAGCAGGTGGTAGTTTAGGTTTCTTAAATTCATGTCTTATTCTTAATTTTTATTATTATTAATTTTCCACACATTTAAAATTCTTATGCTAAGGGTGTGGGATAAATCCAACAAGGACTGGACCCACCTCTAATCTTCTTTTTCCTGTTTTCTTCATGGATGAATAATGAAAATGATGACAAGGTGTTTTTGACGATTGTGAATCGATGGCGGCATCCCGAGGGAAACGTAGGCACATCCAGAAGGAAGAACGGTCCACCGGGGCTCACCCAGTGGCCCGTGGAAGAAACGTCATCATAGTGGCACCGATGGATGAAGGAAGTGGCCTTAAACCATTGGAATTAGTGGGTGTGTGGCGCCACATGATGCTGAGGTGGTTGGACGTGTGGCCAGCAGTGGCCGGCTGGGAGGTCGAGGCGGCACACCGTCGTGCACCGTGTTAAAGGGCAGCAGCTTTGATGCCATGGTTGTGGCGAAGTCCGGGCCCCACCTCCTACAGGTCCCATGGTTGGTTGGGAAGAATTATGTGTCACTACCAATTAAAGGATCTGAACATCTACTTTTTTCCATTCAGGTGTTGCAGATTATGTGACCCGTGCGGGTCGTGCTGGGCAGTATGTCGTGTCAATCTGCATCCCAGCAGACCAGGCCCGCCGCAGCCCTGCCTAATCAGGCTAGCCCATGATGGACTGGGTCAGACTTAGACCGTGATGGTTCATCCAAGTTTGGGTCTATCAGATAGGGTCAGACCTGGCCTGGACCCCTCTTAGGCCCAAAAACGTTTAATAGACCATATCGAGCGAACTGGACATCCTTTCGACAAACCATCCATGGTGTTGGGATCCTTGGAGTGAGACAGTCCTTTTGACATGCTTAACATGGTTTTTAGAGAAAAATGAAGAATTTCTGGGACGAATAGACTCTGATACCTTCCGGGATCTCAACACTAAAATGTCAATAAATCACGGACCAGACATTCGATTGAAACACCGCCTATTGCGTTGGAACCCACATGACATGACAGATCAACATGTAACTTCTTCATGATTCATCGTGATATTTAAAATAAAAATGATGGCTTGATGAGCGGTTCTCCAAAAATCAAGCATAATATAAGCGGGAATCCATTGCTTGATATTGACATGAAGAAGAAGAGAGTCCAATACGGGAATGCATCTAAAACTCCAGAGTGGGACGATATAGTGGTATGACTAGTCATCCCTACCACTGTACTAGTTACCAATATTGGTCAGCACTAGCGACCAATACTGGTTTGCACCATGGACTAATATAGGTCATCACCAGCGACCAATATGGGCCAGCACCGGCAACTAATACGACCCATCCTCTAGTGACAATTACGGGTCAGTATAAAGTGACGTATACTGGTAAGTAGTATAATTACTATGGATACGATGATCTGGATTTATGACTATTCTTCCATAACCATGTAACCATGATGTTATAATGTTAGAGTGAGATATCTCTTTTACATTTTTGGTATTTCTTATGACGTTTTCCTTTGTGTATGTTTTAGAGACCTTAGGGGGTCTTGGGTTCCCTACTCGGTATTTGTATACTCAACCCTACATGGGCTCTACTCACACATGTGTGTTTGGTGTAGACTATTGATGCTCTAGAGAAGACATTGGAGGTCCAGGACATGGAAGAGCTTGGTGTGATAGGAGCAGTCAAGATAATTTTCTTCAACATTAGACTTACGGCTACTACCCTCCATGTAGAGCTCCCGGGCAGATGGGACAACAGTTTACTTCAGTTCGATTTCTAGAGATTTTATTCTGGAAAACTGTTTTAAGTTTACATTTATACATGTGTGTAAATTAATCTTTTGGTTATACAATACTTATTTGGTTTTCAACATCACTTTCCCTTTTTTGTTTGTACAAATATCTAAGGCAATGTGTTCTCAGTTCAGTAAAATCCTTCAGGTACTAGTCACCAACACTTGGCCTATGGAAGGAGGGCTTGGGGAAGTAATTTTATGGACCCCTGGGATGGGCTGTGAAAAAGTTGTATCAATGTGAAATCAGCTCTACCAGAAAAACTAGGAGTCTACTTTTAATGATGCAATGGTGTAATGTATCTTGAGGTTAGTTTTCAGTTCAAATTGTCTAGTGTTAATGCGATGGCAGATGTATCCATACACCAGGACCCTGAATTCTATTTTCCAACCTCCTACATGAAAACAATGGTTACCAGAGTCTTGAAATGTTTTCTTGATCTTTCTTTATAAATATCAACATGTATAACTTATTGAATACAGTGCATCAGTTTCCTATAGAATGCCTCCAAGAAGACAGCATGCAATGATTCTGGTTAGAGATCATGACAATGGCCCAATGAGCAACATGGCATTAGTACTTAGACCACTCACAGTGATGTCACCTTCAGTTGGTGTACCAGTAGCACCACCACCCATTGACAAGTTTATGCCACCATTAGAGAAGGCGTGTTGGCTAAGTGTGTTGCATGAGTTCCAGAGACAGAGGCCTCTAATGTTACGAGGCAAGATGAACCCCCTATCATCAAGATACCGTCTTGATGTGGTTTCATAGGTCTTTCACATATTATATTCACCCAATTAGTAGATGGAGATCTTGTCCTCTAACCTGTTTTAGGGATCAGTAAGACCTTGCTGGAGATCAATGCTCCAGAAGCATGAGGAGACAACCCTCACCTAGCTGGAATTTGATATCCTTTTTAGGGTAGAGTTCAAGCCAACAACACAAATCTCTATGCATGTTCAGGAGCTGCTCCATATGTAGTAGGGTAGACCTGGCTCAGTACTCAGCGAGAATTATTGACCACTCCTGATACTCCACTTATATGGTACAAGACCTTTACTTTAGGGATCAGACATTTGAGCATGGGGTCTAATAAGTGATCAGAGCTGCGATAGTTTCTCTCCGCATCCTGATGCAGGATGACGTGCTAGAGAGTGTTTTTATGATTAAGATCATCCCTGTAGAGCTTGAACCAACAATGAGATACCCAACCGGATGACAAGAAGAATATTCATATGCAACTAGCAGTAGAAATGCGACAAAGAATCCCAAGTGGGCTATACCTTCTAGAGGGAAACATGGAGACACTATGTTAGAAGTGAAAGGCTAGAGAGGATGAGGGATCCACCAGTAAGGCATGATCCTTTTTTCCTAAGGGGTGCAGGGTCACAGAGAACACAACTATTAGACTCCCCAAGTGGATTATAGGTAGATGGTGGAGGGGCCACTGAGGCAGCAATATTAGAAGGATCATAAGCATTAGTCTAGTGGAATACGAGGCAATGGAGCAAGACATGCAGTAGGAGGTGGTCGGGGTCAACAGGCACCACCACCACCACCCCTAGGTGGTCCACCACCTGTTCAGTGAGCATGTGGACAGGGATTGTCCTATCATTGGTAGTAGAGGCTCAGGATCCTGATGTCCCTCAAATGATATGGGATACGATATATATCTTATCTATATTATATGAGGAGATTATCAACACAATTTCTAGATATTATTTTCATGTCGTGTACTAGTTCGGGACAATGATATTTTGGCCGATATTTTAGATTAACCTTTTTATTTGGATACTCTTACTTGAGAAGATTTAGTGGTCACACACTTGTGCCAATCGTGTGATATTACCCTTGGATAAGAGAGTTTCAGATGGGATCTTTTAGTAGTGACGTTGAACCCCTACAACGTCAATCTCGGCATAGACTGGTTATCTATAGTTCATTCATAGATTGACTTCTTGAGATGTACAATGTGATGTACGCGAAGTGATAGAGGCCAGTTTTCTGTTGTTGGTGTGAAGGAAAATAGAGCAGTCGGAGATGGACATGCGCTTAGGAGGGTGCAACCGATAACATATTAGTTGGCTTGCATGACCTTCGACAACATGGATGAGGCATGTCCACATTTTCCTAAAATGGTGGATGATTATGAGGACATAATTCTGGAAGATTTATCCGGACTACATCATAGAGAGTAATACTTATGCATTGACTTGTACCATGTAACCTCACTGATATCTACACCAGCATATCGGATGGCCCCTACAGAACTATGAGAGCTAAGGGTATAGTTTGAGTACTTATAGAGTAATTAAATCATAAGGCGCCGTGTTTTTTCATGGTCATCCATGGTGTTGTTCTCCAATAAGGCATACAGATGTTTAAGGTAATGGGAGGACATTCGAAGCCTAAACTTGGTGACCATGAAGAAAAACTATCCTCTTATGAGGATTGATGATCTGTTTGATTAGTTTAATAGAGTGAAGTGCTTCTTGAAGATACTCCTTAGATCAGGATATCATCCTCACAACATACCTAACAAGGAAGTACCGAAGACAACCTTCAGAAAATGATATGACCATTATGTTATTTTGGTTATGCCTTTCAGCATGACCAACACTCCAGCAGAGTTCAATGGGATCATGGAAAATATCATTTAGATATACCTTGATCACATTGTTGTGGTATTTATCGACAACATCTTGGTGAACTCAATATCTAAGGAAGATCACATTGTACACATGAGGGTAGTTTTGGACACACTCTGAGATCACTAGTTGTATGGAAATATATGAAAGTGTGAGTTTAGTATATGAAAGGTCCACTTACTGGGACACATCATCTCAGAGGCTGGATCTACTGTGGATCAAGCGAAGATTGAGTAATTACTTTCTTGGGAGCCACCCACAAGTGTTACTGAGGGGAAGAGCTTCCTTGGATTAGCAGGATACTATCGAAGGTTCGTACCCAATTTCTCCTGAGTAGTATCACCAATGACTACATTGATGAAGAAGTGGAAACCCTTCCTATGGTTAGAGACATGTAAGGAGAGATTTCCACAATTGAGGTAGATCTTGACCAGTGCTCCCATCCTAAAGTTTCCCAATGAGGGAACTTACTACGTGGTTTACTGTGATGCATCATGGACCAGACTCAGTTGCGACTTGATGGAGGATGATGTAGTGATTTCTTATGGCTCATGATAGCTGAGGCCTCATGAGAAGAACTATGCGAATCTTGAATTGGAGTTTGATGCAGTAGCCTTCGTACTGAAGATGTGGTGACACAACTTGTTGGGTGAGAGTTTCATTGTTTACTCTGACAACAAGAGTCCCAGATATATCTTCATATTGAATGTTTTGAATCTTAGACAACGATGTTGGCTAGAGTTAGTCCAGGATTATGACTTTGAGATATTCTATACTCCTTGGAAGGGGAACATAGTGGCAGATGCTCTTAGCCGATGATCGAGTTTGCATCTCCTAAACAAGGATATAGAGCAGTTATCCTCACTTCAGATATCATACATGGATAGATATGAGACATTATACCTCTAGTAGATCGTAGTTTCCCCTCCACTCCCTTAGCGATTCAGAAAAGGAATAACTCATATACAATAGCTATAAGACTACACGTGCTCATATATCTTTAGTCCACGCACCTGATAGATATTCTGAAGGTGGGGAGTAAGCTATCCTCTTTAGAGGACGTACAGTTGTACTAGTGGTACTAAGAGAGGAGGTGCTGAGAGAGTTCCATACATCCCCCTTGGCAGAACATCCAGGCATGATGAAGATGTATCAGGACATATGGCATGAGTATTGGTGTATAGGTATGAAGAATATTGTGGCGAAGAATGTTTTCAGATGCCTCACTTTCCAGCAAGTGAAGTCCGAGCACCAGGTACCTATAGGTTTGACCAAACCTCTCGAGATACCATAGTTGAAGTGGGAAAGGATATTAATGGACTTTGGTATGGGGTTACCATCTATGTCTAGAAGGAACAATACCATATGGGTGATTTTTGACCGACTCACCAAGTCGTCCCACATCCTTGTATTCAAAAAAGGTTTTGGTAGAGAGCTTGAGATGTCTCTACATTGTGGAGAACGTGCGACCTCACAGGGTGCCTTCAAAAATAGTCTCAGATCGTGACACACGCTTCACACCCCGATTGTGGAAAGGGTAGAATGAGGCTTTTGGGACTCATCGTTGCTTGAGCACATATTTTCACCCAGAGACAGTTGGTCTGACTAAGCGAGCCATAAAAACCATGTAGGTCATGCATCGTGTATGTGTACTAGATTTTGGTCACAATTGGTAGGACCAACTTCCCTTGGTGGAGTTCACATAAAACAATATCTATTAATCCACCATTGTTATGTCTCCTTTTTAGTCGTTTTACGGATTACCATACAGATCGAACTTTTGATGGATTGATCCAGATGACCAACCACTCATGGCCCCAGAGTTGGTATTGAATACCATTGAGAAGGTGCATGTCATCCAATAGCTTATGATGACTGCCCAGAGCCGACAAAATTCCTATGATGATAGGTGATGGAGACCACATGAGTTCCATGAGGTGGGACACGTTTTCTACATAGTCTCCCCTCGATGGGGACTATGGAGATTTATCCAAGGCGATTAACTCTCCCTGAGGATTATGGGACCATTCCTGAGAATTTGAAGGATAAGAAATGTGGTGTACCGCTTAGCACTGCCACCTCAGTTGGAGAGGGTTCACGATGTCTTCCACGTATCCATGATAATGAGATATGTGCATGATATTTCTCACATAATCGACTATGGAATGATAGATATTTACGATGAGATGAATTTTCTGAAGTACCTAGTGAAGATAGAGGATCGACATGAGAGGATCCATCGTGGGTGGTCGATACCTCTGATGCGCATTCTGTGGAAATATATGAATCTCCAAGAGATGAAAAGATAGCGAGAGGATCATTTGTGTGCCCAGTGCTTCTCATTATTTGGGTATCCTTGATTCGATTTCAGGGACATTAACCCAAATGTGGGAAGAATGTAAAGACCTAAAAAATACATGTAATTTATTTAATTATTTGGGATTATTATGAGTCTATAAAAAAATGACAACGTGTAATTTTAGGCCCGGTGTGCCCGAAATGAATGTATAAACTCTCTTTCAGGTACATTCAATAAACATGTGGATGGAGTTTTCTATCATTTGAACCTATTCTAAAATAAAAAAATTTGAGGGATCTATTGAATCCACAACACTGAGATTTGCTTATGGGAATCTTCAATTTAACCGTAGTAGGTCGGGAGAAAAATTTAAAATTTGGACTTTTTAAAGAAAATTAAAATAACATGAAATTGTTATTTTATATAATTTTATTTTCCCAACTATCTATTGAGAGGCGGTGGTGGGGACCACAGAGAAGTTAAGACATTTAATTATGGGGAGTAAATTGCACATGTACACTTTTGTAGCATAACCACCCCTTGCGTAATTAATGAGTCACTTTAATTACGTCAATTGATGATTCACTATAATTACGTCAATTAATGTGGAACAATAATTACATTAATTAATGAACCACATTAATTCCTCATGGTTATTCTCACCTTTTTCCCTCCTATTTAAATGGATCCTGAGGTGGGGGTTTGGAATAAATTCTTCAAGTCAGGAAACTCTAAAAACATCACGCGACAACATCAATCGACGAAGGATGGAAGTACTGACATCAACGATTCAGGATCAAGGAATGCTGACAACACCAACCATTGTGAACGCTCCTCCTTTCGCAACCAAGACACCTCCAATATATCTCTTGGTAGTGGAATTATGTGCTTTGATGTTCCCTTTATTCCTGTTCTTGAAAAATATAAAGAATGTTAACCAATCGACTAACAGGTTGATCCGTTTATCATCAAATCATGTAGGTGGTTGTTGTAGGGACTTGGATTTGGGGATTTTTTTCCTTTTGATTAATATTAATTTTACTCATGTTTAAAATGCTAAATAGGAGGGCATGGGCAGAAAAAAAAATAAGGAACGGGCCCTCCGCTAAACTTATCCTTGGTGATTTCTTTGTGGAATAATAACAAATGTAGTGGAAATGAATTTTTGAAGGTCGGAAATTTATGGTGTCATCCCGAGAGGACTGTAGGCATGTGTGGAAGGAATAACAGACCATCGAGGCTCACCTGGTGTCCGAAGGAAGAAACTCTAGCGCGACGCTAGTTCCTTGGCACTGGCGGATGTGGGCTATAGCAGGTAACCGCGAGCCAATGTGGATGAGCGGCGTCGCTCGATGCTACGGTTGTCGGACGAGCATCTGACAGTGGCCTTCCATGGAGGTGGTGGTGGTGTGCCATCACGTACCACATTGGAGGGTTGTGGAATTGATGTTGTGGTATTGGGGAAGCATGGGACCCACCTAATATGGGTCCCACAGGTGATTATGTAGCGCTATGTGGCTCTGCCAATTAAAGGAGTCGAATGGATCCGTTGAGCCGTTCGGGTGAAGCATACTGCACGACCCATGTGGGTTGCACTTGCCAGTGTGTTGAGGCCACCGCAGCCCAACCCAATTGAGCCAGGTCAGGTCCTCCAAAGCTGGGTCAGACCAGATTCGATCCCCTCTCGGGCCTAAAAACAATTAAAGGGCAACATCCTGCGAACCAGAACTCTATTTGATGAACCGTATGCAGCTCAAGGATCCTTACAGCAAGATGGCACATTGGACTTACTCCGCTATGGTTTTAGAAAATTTTGGAGTATGACCGAGTTGGATCAAATCCCAATCTAACCTGGACCTTGTCAGTAAAATGAAAATAACTCACAGACCTGGCGTCCGTCTGATGTGGCGTATGTCATGTTGGAACCCTCATGACGTGACAGATTGTCGGGTTAATTCCTCAAGGAACATCATGTAGGTTGAAATAAAACTGATGGCTCAAGAAGAGGTTCTCCCAGAATCAAGCATACTATGAGCCATAATCCATTGTCTAGTTGTGACATGAAGAAGATGATCGACCAATATGGGTCAGAATTCAAATTTTAAGAGTGATATGATCTAGCTAAACGACTAATCATCCCTACCCCTATACTAGGGACCAATACGAGTCAACACCAGTGACCAATATGAGTCAGCACCAGTGACCAATACGAGTCATCACCAGCGACCAATATGGGTTATCACCTAGATTCCAATACTAGTCAGCTTATAGTGACCTATACGTGGCAGCAATAGAGTTACTACAGATAGGATGATCTGGCATTATGACTATTCATCAGTATCCAAATAAACTTACAGTTTTACTATTAGAGTGAGTTGTCTCTTTTACATTTGTGGTATTTATTGTGATATTTTGATTTATGGTTTACTGAGAGACCATTGGGGGTATCAGGGTCACTACTAGATATAGTTATACTCACCCAAGCACGGGCTTTTCCCACACGCATGTGTGTGTAGTGTAGACTACTGAATCTCTGAGGAAGACTTTTGAGGTTCAAGACTTGGTGTATATTGGAGTGATAAGAGAAGTCCATATCCTCTTCTATGAATTCAGACTTATATATACTAGCCTCCAGGTAGTGATCTAGGGAAAATGCAACAGTTGTTTACTTCTTTTCACTTTCTAAGGATTGTATTCCAGTCCATTGTTTTCAGTTTGTTGTTGTACTTGTGGTTGTAAATTACTCTCGTGGTTATACCATAAATTTGATGGTTGTCCACTTCAATTTCCCTTTATATTGTGTACATATATATATATTTTAATACCTTCCATTTTCAAGAAAATCCTTCATGTGCTAGTCACCAACTACTAGCGAATGGAAGGCGGGCCTGGGGTAGTCAAATCTGGGCCCTGTGCTATGGGTCGTGACAATCTTGTTTGAAAATTAAAATGTAGGGTCATGTAAAACATGAATTCCAATTAGAAATAAAACAATGTGGTGATCTATCAAACCTTATCACTTCATTAATGTATATCCTTGAAACTATAACCAGACAGTAGTATTCTTTGATAGTAATTAGTTTTGAAGTCTTAGTATGTCTATTAAATGACATACATATAACATTATTCGATTTAGCTAATTTGGGGACTCCAATGGCCAAATACTTTGTGATGTTTTCCAATTATAATTATGTTATGGGTAATGGATGTAACACACCTTAGAATTTATTTTCATAAATAATTTCCTAACATGTTGAACCCCATGATACATATTTAACGATATATCTCTTCATTCTATCACACAAGAAATAAACATTCAAATATATATACATCATTGTACTTTTCAAATGAATAGAAAATAAATAACTATGATTTTCCTCTAATAACACATTCTTCAATTTTTTCGTGTATGTAACACATACATGATTCTTAGACCATATCATTCTATAATGATCATAGATAATCATATAGATATTTCTAACCTTATATTTTATCTCTACATCTTCATTATGAACATATTTAATTATTACATGGATTAATGGTTGAATATTCAATTAATAAAGATAAAAATTTTCCCCTTAATTCATAATTTTTGAATCCATTGTTTGATATTCTAGAAATATCAAATATTTTTTAATCCTCATCATTTATAATCTAAGATGATCCTTTAGAATCAATGTATCAACTTCCATGTTCTATTTCGTAGGGTAATAATGCATAGATAAGTCCTAATAATTAATCATCACTATCAACCATACTCTTTAGTGTATATTCAAATACATCTCATTGAATATATACTTCAAACATATATGATATGTTTTTATATAAAACTTTTCCCCATAATTATAATTCCATAGTATCTTTAATTACAATAATCACTATATAAACTCTAAATAATGAGTTGGGTAAATTTTCACCTGAATCATGAATTGTCATAAGGAATAATCTATATACCTTTTATTATTGATAATGACACATCTCAGTTCATTATTATTTTCCTCAAAATAGACTATAAACCCTTATCCAATAAAGTGTAATATATTCATAGATATGATGAATAATATTCCATTCAGATAATTTAAATATTATTCACATTCACCTGATCATAGGAACATTGATCCCTTTTAAGTTAAATTGTTCTGAGGAGTAGTAAGTTATGATAAAATCTCCATAAAACATCGATAATATCCATATAAACTTGGAATATTATTGAACTCATTCACCATTGTTAGTCCTTTAAAATATTCAATAGCCTTCATCATTTATGGATCTACCAATATACCCACCTTAGAGATTATATGAGACAAAAATGGGAACTTTTTCAATCAAAATTATAAATTAAAATTTTTTTCATAAATTTTATTCCTGCCTTAGGAAAATTAGTATAATTAACAAGTAATATTTATATACATACTTACTATTTAAATAGATAAAAATATAATCTATAAATATTAACTCAAACTTCTCAATGTAATCTATAAAGACTCTATTCATGAAATACCTAATGATTGTATGGTAATTAGTAAGACTGAATAGCATCACTATATATTCATAGTGTATATACATTGTGTGGAATGTCATCTTTGGTATATCATAATTTTATAACATCAATTATTGATATCTAGAATGAATATCATTCTTAGAATAGTATTCCTCTACACAAAGTAGTTTAAAAAATTCATCATTATTGGGATGTGTATAATTTTTCATAATTGTGATATTTTATAGGCATGATAATCAAGGAACAGTCCAACTATTACAATTTTATTTAAAAAAATAATATGTTCACCACATGGGTACACATTTGTCAAAATGAATTCCCCATTCTTGATTTCCTAATGTTTCTTATTCAATTTAGTCAAATAAATGTTTCCCTTATATAGGGAATATTTGAAATAGGTGTGAAATCATGGAAAAGTTATATTGAGAACTCAATATCAGGTTTTGGTGGAAATCTCAGAATCTTTCCCAAAATGATTCTAAAAAATTCCCACAAAATATGCATATCATTGTTTTCATGTTCCCCCCTAACCATTTGATATAAAACCAATCCAAAATATAAATTAAGAACCTTATAGTGGATGTTGTATCAATCATATTTTTTTTACATATCCCCACATTGATATATGATTAGAGGTTTTTTGGAATATCAACTGTTAATTACCTTCCATAATATTTGATATAATATTTATGTAGATAAATCCAATGCATTTAAAAAGTAACAAAAATTTCAACCATATGAAGAATGGAATTATTTTCATGAAGCACATTCACATTAATGTGAACTATAGTGGAATCATATACTTCATATGTGATCATAATACCATTATGTGTTTTCCCTGTAAATTATATATCTAATTATGTGGGGGGAATCTTGATTACTTTATAGAATTATTCATATATGAATCAATGTGTAGATCCTCATTCAAAAAAGAAATTAGTAGTTCTATAGTGGATGGAATGGGTACCTTTGACCACACCATTAGTTCAACCCTCACCAAAAATAATTATCACATTATGTTTCTTTATTTTGTATGGATTAAGAGGTTTTTGACATCGATCATTTTCATTATAATTTATATTCCATCACTGGTTAACATGATGACCAAAATCCTTACATTTCAATCACTTGTGTGTTGGTGGTTTATTCTATTTATATTTATCCTTATTCACATCATTAGCTAACTTCATTACATCACATCTTCAATCATTTACCAGATGACATTCCATTCTAGACATAAAATATTTACCAGTCCCCTTTACATAATATCCTTTGTTTTTCCCACAAATTGATCATAAATGAAATACCATATTTTACTCTCTTTAGTTCTTATATATTCCTTTGAATTCCATTATTCTCTTCCGATAAAAAATATGTGGTTGATACGAAACTTCAACCTCTATTTCCACCATGATAGCACATCAAACAATCTCTTCAAATCTATTGAAGTATCTTATGGATAATGGACTTCAGTTATATTATTTTAAGATAAAAAATAGTCGATCAACCATACAGGTAGGATATATGAAAATTATATAAAAATACCTTGAATGTATTGTAAAAAATGCCTCCTAGGTACCAACACATTCATTATCCTTTTTCATTAGGCCAATCAATTACTTATCCATCTTCATATGAAAAATACACAGAATTTACTTATTGAAAACTAATTTCATGAAATAATCCCAATAAATGGAGTGAATTTAATCTAATTACTTTTTATTATTGATAAGATTCAAATTTTGATCAGATACACCATCCAAATGGCAGTATGCCAAAATAATTTTCACATTCTGAACTCTATAAAACAAAAACTATTTTTTCAATGGTGTTGATCCATTATTCAGAATCTGATGGATCAGAAGACCACTGAAAGAAGATAAAATTTTACATCAGGAAGGAATAAACAAAATTTTGTTCGCTCAATTTTTATTTTGGAATCCCATCATGATTCATACCTGAACACTACTGTAAATTTTACTATTTTTACCAAGACATTTGTGATAGGAACCCGTAAAAATGGAATGATCCATAAAAGTGTGTCGCAAAAAAGAATTTTTACCATGGGCTGTCACAAAAATGTCTGTTTACTAAGGGCCATCACAAAAAAAACTATTTGAGATGGGACATGGAGCCCTAATAAATAGTTTTCCCAGGATTATTTAAAATCACATTTACGACATGGACCCCCGTCGAAAATATTTTCCAAATTTTTTTTATAAAATGTATTTGGGATGGGTTCCCTCGGATGCAAAAGGGCCCTGAAAATATCATTAAATAATTTCATAAAAAAATTATTAATAAAAAAATTATAATTGAAATTAATAATAAAATAATATTTGTAAATAATAATAAAAAAAATAATAATAATTTTACTATAATAATAATAATAAAATAATATTAATAATATTAATATTAATGAAATTATAATATTAATATTTTAAAAATAAAAAAATAATATAATTAATATAAAAATAAAAATAATATTTATATTAATGTAATAGTTATTATAATATCTAGTAAATAATATGAAAATTATAAAATAATAAAAACCTCATTATTCATAATAATACATAAAAAATAACAAATAATAAAAAATAACAATGAATAATAAAACTAGAAAATTATTATAAAAAATTCAATAAATATTAATATATTTAATATTTGAAAAAATCTAATAACACACTATATAGAAGTGTAAGAATTATAATTACAAATAATAGATTCCACTCTATTATCATAAAAAACAAATATATCACTGGGGGGGCTCTTGAGAAGTTGGAGGATATAGTGGAGGGAGATCCACCCATAAATCATGAGTCAGACATCGCTTGTACTCCATTTTCTCATGCTTTTGTGACTATTATTGACACATCTAATCCTCCCCTTGATATTGTTTTCATCAGAGATATTCATACTACTACTGCTTTGATTGGTGATTCCACTGTTGTTTATATTGGCGCATCTCCTCCTACACCAAAAACATACTCTCTATAACCTCACAAAGAGTACGAAGCTTCTCCTACTAATATGTAGCAGATGATATGACTCTACCCAAGCTCCTCTCAAGTTGGAAGCCAACAAAGTTGTGGGACAATAATAACTGTTATTCATAAATTAAGATTCTATACCCACTACTTGGTCTTTCTAGAAGGCATACTTGGTCTCCTACGTCAATGATATCACATCAAATCCATGGGCATGATTCTAACCCTCATTCTTATCCCTACTCTCTGTCTGTGAATAAGACTCTATGGCTTTATATGAATCCTTCAATTGAAATTTAAAATTATAATTTTTTAAATATTATTTTTATTTATGTTTAAAACTCATAAATAAATTATACTAACCATGATCTGACATTGGCGATAACCTCTAATCTCTCTAATGACCGAAACACAATATATAATCCTATAATAACATACACCATAACATCATGCTATTCGAATTCCAATTTGAATGTAAAATAAAATGTTACGTTTAAATTTATATAAATTATTTAACAAATAGTACTTACAATATGTTCTTTATGTGTACTGAATATAAGAATACCAGCTCAATGTGTCACCTCCTATGTCCACCCGTTCATCCCCATACTGATGATATCCACTGAAAATTTACACCCTACCAATGTGAAAATAATATATAAGAAACCTATGATTAAATGAAATTACTTAGTGGGTATGACTGTAATCCTCAAACTAAATCACTCTTGCATTCGTCATTTCATTCCCTCTAAAATTGTGTAAAAACTGACGACAAAGCTCATGCATAAACCCCTCTAGTTCCTTCAGATAGAATCACAGATGCTATAATTGATGCGATACCAAAATCCATAAAAAATAGTTACTAATTCAAATAATATCAAAATAAATATTATTTATTTACAAACTATAAAATTATAAAACATGCAGAGCTGAATAACAAGAAGAATCTCATCCCCTTTGACCAATGTTTTAAAAATATAATTGGGAATTATATCCCTTCCATGTCCAAAATATATATGTGAAAGCTGTGAAAACAAGTCATAATAATAAATCAATTAGTATATAAGTAAATTAATTAAAAGTAACAAAAATACATAGGTAAACATATCTCTACATTGGAGGATCTCAGCAAAGATGCAGACATCGCTTCAAGATAGGTTCCAAAATCTCCAATTAGGAAAGACCATACTGCCTCCAAGTCTTCCATATATTGCTATCTGTCTGAGGGATATATTATCCAACATCCTACTCTTATATAGAATGATCATCTTCCAGTAACTGAAGAAACAAATCTGGGTCCATCTAAAACACAAAATAATTGTTATTAGATAACATTTAAAAACACTTATTATATATCGATATAAATTATATAATATTTTAACTAGAATTTAACCATATCAATCTCCATCTCCATAATCATATTTATATCTAACGTTGTAAATGTCTTCATATTCCTCCTTTACATCTTAAAATTCTATACGAGACTTAGTTTCATTATCTCTTGTCATTTCAAATTTAGTTGTAATATCATTAACATCAGCATCACCATTGAACCATAACAAAGAGGTGATATCATTGATATTCTAGCCTCTTCGGAAAAAAGAGAGGTTTGAAGTAGTCTCTTGAAAAATTTCAATTCCATTCACTTCCGTGGAACCACTTTCACATTGAATAATCTGATTTTCCAATGAATTAATTATTATTATGGTCCACTAATCACCCAACTCTTTTGAAGTATCAAAGTATTTAGCATTAATTTTTTTTAAGGGAATAATCATGCAATAAAAATGGTTCATTTACAAAAATAATGCTTTAAAATTTACTATAAATGATTACATGATTCAAAAGTACATTCTATTTTCTCTATAATCCAACCACTAAAATTTAATCATCATTATCTAATTCATTCCCAGATTACACAATTCAATCATTTTTTCCATCATGCCATAAAATCAAACATTATATTCTCTATGATGTGATCCTCTCAATGATACACTATTATTCATTGTTTTTTATTCCCCAAATATAAATGTCTGAAATATAAAACCAGTCATGACATATACATTCTATGATTTATGTATTTTGGATGGTGGTTTAATTGAGACATGCAATAAAATTTCAATTTTATAAACATGTTGAGATAACTTAATATTTGTAAAATATATCAATATACTAGGTAATAAAATTATGTTATCTTTTATACCATTAATAAATTATGTTACCTGTTTTTGAATGTTAAGGGAAAAAATATTTTTCCCATATTTTTCTAGATCATATGTTGTAATTTTTAAAAGATATTTCTTCATATGATTATCATATATAATCCAAATAAAATAAAATTAATTTACTATAAAAATATATTAAAATATGTAATAGGAAAACTCGTGTAAAAATTCAGTCATTTCATCATTTTTGAGAAAAACATATGTATGAGCTCGGTGGAGTTCATCATCTGAGATCCATCATTCATGAACTCCGCAAAATCCATGTTTTGGCTGATTAAAACAGATAATGGATTTCTCATTTCGTCATCATCATTTACCTAGTTATATCCAATGTTCTTTCGTTTTGATGGATTTTCATATTAAAAATATTTAGAGAATAGAAAAGAAATTTCCTTTTTCATATAAGCTTCCCAAATTTAGCATTCAACTGTTAATTTTTTACAGCTTTTTTTTCATTTTTTGCATACATCACTCGATGGGGTACATCCATAAGAGAGGTATCGGACCTCCAAATGTAACTTTATGTGACAAATGTAATATCAAAATTTCTATTGATTCAATGAAATATAGTGATAGTATTTTTCTTGTTTACATTAAATTAAAAAAACAAATTATTACTGAATTCATAGTGTGTTGTATTTTGTTTTCCCCACAGAAATGGCGTGGAAGAAAATATGATATATCTATTATCACATCCAAAATCATATAATTCATCAATTTTCATTATTCAATCGACATAATTATTTCTATTATAACATGACATTCATGCATTTTTAATCTGGTAATATGTCCAATTCTGACACATCTACCCAAATTGGTATCATAACAATCTAAAAATATCAAATCTTTATTTCACTGAGAAAAAAATAATAAATTTTATTTTTATAGTTTATATGTATATTTTGGATTCATTAAATTTTGTGATTTTACATTTTCAAATAGTTAATGTTCTAGTCACCTACAAATTTGGGCAAGATCTAATCATGTCTTTACATTATCTTTGGTATTTCATGGTTTATCCAAAACAATATGAAATAAATTATAAAAACAAATAATCTCAATATGAATGTCATCCAACATGTGACAGACCAATAAATCAGACCTATATGGCATATCCAAAAAATCTATGTTTTATTCAATTGCATTTTCTCCCAAATACATCCATATTTTTTGTTGATTTTTAGTCCAAAAGTGTTGGGATATAATGAATAGAAAATGGATTAAATTGATGGCAGTTTATCTCCTAGAATTTTACCTTTTCTAAATTGAAATTTTTTATCTTAAAAGGTGGGTCAGTTGGAAGGTATCTCTAATGATAGTAGAAGAAACATTTTTTTTCCATTGATGATCATAAACGCTTTGCTATCTCTCAAACATTACATAATTTACATTGGAGCATTAGTATAATAGCCAAATAATATCTAATATGAGAATAATTCACTAATTTTCCACATCAATGTATGTTTCAATGGGATATTATGTTTCAAAATAACATCATATGTACTAACATTGTTACTCCACAACAAATATAACTGATCAATCAATTGTTTCAAACAAACATCAATATTATTTTCCAGATTTACTTGAATTAATAAGCCCAGAAATATGTTTAGCTCCTTCATCATCATCTACAGAGTTATATTATATGGAGTTATAAAGACATACCCACATGAATATTAACTACCAATGAAACCAAACTAATTGAAACCCTATGTAAAAAGACCCAGTCATATGTTTTGGAATTCTAAATAAAAAGAAGGATACACTTTGTCAAAATGATTCCATGAATCACCATTAATTGGATGATATAAAGATTTACCCATTTCAATATTATATTTTTTCCATTATATCAATGCTACTCTATTATAATATATAAATGAACACTACAATGTGGGTGTATGTGGGAAATATTTTAACAAATTTTACAGGAAGTAATTCAGGCATTCCATGTGGAGCTTTATTATACCTTAATTGTCCACTTGTGGGATAACATTCCATGGACTCATTTTCATTATAATATAATATGGAATAATTTTAAATCCCATGAATCTTTTGATAACCATGTCCCAGATTACAATCCAAACTCTTTCTCTCACAAATTTTTTTGCATCACATGTCTTTCAAGTAACAATATTTTAATTGAAGAGATTATCTCATCGAAATTGTTATATGACATTGCATTATATAATTTTATAGCCACAAATTTTACAACCACATCAAATTTTCTTATCAATAATCCTGGATATAAGGCTTCTTCAATGGAATTAAAAAATGCGTAAAAGTGAGATAGTTCTGACTGAGGAGTTAAAAGAATATCATCTTATGTCTCAATTTTTTCTAAATGATAATCTGGACATATCATGTATTGAATATTGAAACTGTGATTGAACTGAATCCAAATTAATTGCATATTCTATGGAACAATATTGTCCATATTGATACCAAATACCCTGTTTGGATGAAATCAAAAACGTAATAAATATCCCATAATGTTGTCAAATGTTTCAAACGTCATCAAATCACATTTTGTAAAAGGACATTTAATTGTCCCTTTTTAAAAAATTCTAGTTTTGATGACGCATATAAAAAAAGCTTCCCCAATATCAATATATATAGGATTTAAACAATAACTATTTGGATTATTAGGATAATTTATCCAAGATTTATCTTCTAATAATAACTATTACCAAATTCCATAATCCATATTTCTATAAAAAAATATAACATAATATGTTTTTTAATAATTTGATATAAGATAAACACTATTCAAAAATGACAAGAAATTTATTTTCCCTTCTCTATCAATTAATAATAATTTCCATAATTTAATAACTATTTATAGTTTTAGTTTAAAAATTTATAATAATGTTCAATAATCGTCTATAGTTTATAAAATTTACACAAATTACAACTTATTATTATTAATTATAGCTAATTTGTACTAATTACTACTAATAACGAGTGGCACAATTTCCTGGGTATTGGCGAAATATCTTTTTCCCAACAGCTCATCACTATTCAATAATCTCAGACTATAATTACTATAATAAAACCTCTCTAATGTATGAATATCAATTTTCATATATATGATAATAAAAAATAGGGAAGCATCACTTTGAAACTCTCCATTCTCATGCATATGAAAATGGAAATTCGAACATTGGGGTAGATTTTTCATAGTGATTTCAGTCGGGGAAAGTTGCAAGAAGACAATGGGTCATTATATATAGCTTCTTTATCCCGACAACTCATCTCATTCTAACTTTCTGTCACTAATATCTGAATGAAAAATCTTCTCTGACTTACGCATATCAATTCTTAGGAATAAGAAAATATAAATCCCTATGTTGGAAAATACTATTAATAGTTATTTCATTGAGAGTCTGTTGTATGGATATGAGCCGTCATGCAAAAAAAATCCCACATATCAATGGAAATTATCACAATTTATTTAGAAATATTGTGAATTATTGTGAAGTATTACTAATGATTCCCAATTATTGCAAATTAAACTGATTAATTTATAATTCATCAAAATTATTGATAATTACTACTAGTTAATCCTAATTATTTCTAAATAATCTTAATTATTTCAAATTTATACTAATTATTTTTAATTATTCCAAATTATTAAAAATTATTAATAATTTTTACTAATTATTTATAATTATTACTAATCTTCTAATTATACTAATCTTAAAATTACCCCCCCCATCTAACATGTCCTTCATATAGGCCACCACCCTGCCACACGTGATGTCCTCCAAAACACCCCTCCACCGAAATCCCTTCATCTCGCTCTATCCAGTTTCATGGCGACATTGACCTCACTATCACCGACTACCCCTGCTTTCAATATAGGGTTCTCCAACTATCTATGTGCTCTTCTCCATTTGAAAAACACTCTGCCCTCCCTTTCTCTGTCTGTGGTGAGTTCTGTTTCATGGTGACTCTGCCCTCTTTATCTTTATCTGCTTTTGCATCCCATCTCGAGTTCTCACACCGACTATGCTTCAATCCAATCTCTCCCTCCAGCCTCTCTTCCACATTTTTTTTCATCATCGTCTACCTACATCAAAAAAATCGTTCTCCGAAACTATCTACATCACCTGCTTCATTGCATCTGGATGCCATAGTTTGTGCCTCCTCAAACAAACCATGGGTATATTCTCCTCTTTTAGGTTTTGGGCTATCGACATGTAAACCCACAATAATCTTGCCGATCTTCCTCACTTGTGATAACTAGTTCCTCCTTGTCATCCCGCAACACGTCATCTGTCCTTCCTCACCTCTAGATCCCTCCGTCTCCACTTACTCAAGCAATTTATCTTCCCATATTCATATCATACAGAACACATGGTTTGCTTCAACAGCAGAAAACGATCAACTTTAACTCATTCTTCAGTTCCCATACATTTGAGGTAACTGTAATGCAGTAGCAACATATAGAATATACATAAAACACTTATTGTTCAATTAGATTCTATACCTACACATATCATAGGCTATCTATTAGATGTAATTTTTAGGTATTCTTTCATCACACCCACGTAGTGGTTGCCCAATTATTCATCATAGGAGGACTTCTAGGTATATCAGTGCTTCAGATTACATCAAAAATACAGTTAATTATAATTACTTTCACATCGTTGAAATGAATTTATTCTCTTTTCATTTTAGAGCTACATGGACCGATTTTATTTGATTTTTCAACTCTATGACAACTACGACTCTTGCTTTCTATAATATTTTGCAGTAGTTTCTTAATACATTTTACACATTTTAATTCCGAGATTCTATCTATTTGGGAATCAAAAATTATTTCTTTTACAAAAATTTAGCATTAGTTTCTTGAAATATTTTCCAGTAATTTCATGAAAATTTTGCAGTACATACATGATTTATTTTACATTTTCTGCATTACTTTCTTGATTAATATTACACAATTATAATTTTTTCATTATTAGAAATTTATTTAATTGTTTCCTATAATTAAATTTATTGGATCATTTAATCTACATCCAGTTATTTCAAATAGTAGCTTTTCTTCTAACATACTACTCTATTAGAAGTGTAGTTTCTATGAAAACACGATTAAAATTTCCTCTTTTACATTTCTATAACATAACTGAATAGTACGATCTGTAGCTTCCTTTTACATAGCTTAATATTGTCTAACTGGGGTAATGTTTATCATTTAAATTTTAGTACATATTTTTCACTATATTTTTTCTATGGTTCATTTATTTTTCATTACTAATAGTCTACTTTTTTGCAATTAAACATTTAAATAATTTCATGTTTTCTTATGAAATGGGCATTGCAATAAAATTACGTTCAATTGTGCATATTTTTCTTTGATTTCACACCTTGAAAATTATATATAATGAAAATAAACACAGACATGTTAGCCCTGTAAGTCTCTACAGATGCAATGCTACATCGGATGGAAGTGATGCATGAACAAGAAATCATTTGTGAGTTCTTGATTACATTCATTTTAAAATATACTTAATTACATAGATTATGTAGTATTATTCATTATACTTGAAATTAAATAATATAGATATGTGCTTGAAATTTGTCAATGTATTCTACCAATATATCTGGTACTGCATTAGAAGAACTCATATTAACTAATGGAATCACACATGGAGTCACACACATGCTATTGTCATCTCTGTCAGCCAATGGTTAGTTCTGAATTTATTTTTCACAACATATCACTACACTATAAACTGCAATCCATAATAACAAATATTAACAGTCTTTAACTTCTACATTGACAACAGTGCCAATGACTTCAGTTCCTCCACCGAAAACAAACTTGTCGTTTCCTTCAAACTCAGAATATTATAGGTTACAGCAGATGCAACATCTGACTAATCGATATAATGTTTTTAAGTTATATGTTTTTTTCTTTATCGTATTTTCTAATTAATATCATTATTCCAATATATGTATTGATAAAAACTACCAAAACCACAACATCGACACCAAATGAAACATATTTAATGAAAACTACAAAAAAGTCAGGTAATCCAACAAATGAACCATTATGAAATGACGGAATCACACATTTCATTATCTAAATGACAATGTCATCATTATCTGTCAATGGTTAGTTCTATTTTTATTAAACAAAATTAAACACTACTAAACAAACTGATATCATTATAACTCATATTATTTGTCCAAAACTTATTCATTGATTATAGTTCCAGAAATATATTATCAACCATATAGAAAATTTTCTTCCCCATAAACCTCAAGAGATGTAAGGTTAACGACAAGATAGATTCGGAAGGAGTGACCATAATAATGTCAGTATTAAGTTCTATTTAGTTCAAATTGCCCCACTAATTAAGAAAAATCAATACAATGTTTGTCTCTTCATTATTATGTTCTCTTTAAAATTTCCCACTTCATGTTATTGTCTTAATATTACTATTAATTTAAACTAAAAACTTAACATTGCAGAGTTATACTTAATATTTGTCAATTACATTTACAAATATTTCTTATATTACATTCACTGGACTATTATCAACTGAAAGCCTCACACAAGGGCTCATAATTATGACATTCTTTCCAATCTCTGTCAATAGTAGTTTTTGATTATCATTCAAAAATAAACCACCACAGTTGAAATTTCCTTCCAGACTAACAGAATTGACTAATAAATAACTTCTTATTTGATGACAACCTGTGAAAGAGATAATCATCAATCGATGACAAACATGCATGACCAATCAACCTCTAACTCCAAATAGGCATGGTTACAGCGGAGGAAATTTATCAAGGAACGAGCTAAAGTTAGTAAGTAATGTTTTTTACAAAAAATTGTTCATATTATTATGAATGTTTCATTATTTTATTCCTTTACCACTAACATAGTAAACATGTATAAATCTATTTAAAATTATTCCATTATATCATACAAAGAATCTATAACTAAAATAAATGAACTTGTTACATGCTATGATATCACACATCAAGTCACATGCATGCCTTTATAATTTCTAAGAATCAAACTCTTTGACAAAAATTCATGAAAAATAAGATCCTCTGTCAACTACTGACCTAATTTGCACGGAATACTCTTCTAATGAAATTTTACAATGCCATGTCGTTATAAGGGACCGACATTTAGTTTGTAAGTTCTCTACATTTATCAATATATATTATTGACCTTATTAACTTTCTATAAGTTTCTCTAAATATTATAGCAGCCACACAATCCGTGTCAGAACCTACTAGATATTCTTCATTGACATGTACCATTCAATCATCTTCTACGGTAACTGCACCTCTACCAAAAATTGGAAACATATATGGAGTCCCACATGTACCGTTATCCCCAATACGTATAGATGATTAGTAGTTTTAAAATTTACCACAATTATTCTTTATTCTTCAAGGTGAATTTATGAATAAAATTATTTACTAATATTATACTTCTTATTTGAACAGAGTGCCTGGACCTTATACCCATCGTTCAACAATGTGTTCACGAACAACCAAGCGAAAACAAATATTACATAACATGACACATTCTCCACAACCATTCTATATGCATGCTGTTAATTGTTTTTGATAAACACAATGTCAGTTGAATAACCTTTACATTCACCATCTTACAATTTACTCAATAATTTTCATAGCATTACTGACTGCGAAAAATATCATGTCTAATATATCACTTGTCTCCTCCAAACTGTAAACACATCAATTGTCTCTAAAAATTTTATTCCCTCTTAGTTCAGTTTTCCTTTATAATGTTTTCCTATAATAACATATTATTTATTAACGGTTATTTTCATGATGACTATAATAGAGGAATGTCGATTTACATGATTCACTTGAATCAGAACTAAATTTATGGTTGTTAATGCTTGGCCATGTTAACCTAACATTTTATGTTGCATATTATTCACAACTACTTGAGGAGGATAGAACGTGATAGTATGAATATTAAACATTCATGAGTGGTTCTATAATATACCATCGACTTAGTATATTTTCATTCTTATTTTTGATTAATATCTTCTACATTCTTCAAATTTTTAATTTTGTTATTTAGATATTAGATACCCTTCCAACATCTGTAAATTTTGTCACTCATTGAAGTGGTTTGATGAGAGAATTAATAACTACAACAACAGACAAAACCCATGATTCTCATTGTGCTGCTCGATGGGAAAATTATCTTTGTAATTGCTACCATCATTCCTAAATACTTAAGGATGATGGTATTCCATCAAACTACTACCGAGGCCGGAGTATTCCAAGACCACATGCATATTTACAAATCAGTGTTTCCATCTACTTCAAAGGGTAGTAAAGTAGATAGATCCATCAATAACGGTCGAGCTCCATGTATATTCAGAATCATTGGACAAAACTATTATCACAATCATTTTTTATGTCCACCATATGTACAACTACCTCGATTCACCCAACTATACATGTATGATACTTCACATGAATGTCAAAACAGGGTTAAAAAAATTATGTATCACTCTATTTTATTTAGTATGTGTTGTTTTATCTAAATGTTCATCATATAATAATAACTAAAATTGTGATTTTAGCAGATTTGATGACGGTTATCAACATTCCATTGTTGACTGCGATATTATAGATAACCTACAACAAATGCTACATGATCTCAACACTTTGGCTCGAGAATTAATAAGTTCAAGGGATGTTCTTAATCATAGTAATGTGCCAACATTAAATCTACAAATATATAAAAGAATACATACAAATGAACCAACATATAACCTACTAAAGGCTTATAAAATTACAATGATAATTTTTGTTGATATTGAGGATCTAAACCATTAACTTGATGTCATCATTTCAAGGAAATGTGGTGACTTACGAAGAATAGATGAGATTCACCCATTATATCTTCCACTAAAACACCCCATGTTTTTATAGGAGTTAAAGATGGATATGTTGAAAATGTGATGTATTGATGTTTTCCTTTCACAACAAGTACTACACTCAGAAATGTAACCATGAAATATTACTTCTCCTTTCAATTTAAATTCCATGAAAATGAATACATCAACCATACTACATTCTAAAAGTTTACTGAAAAATATTTTTGTTGATCCTTATTCAATGATTGAGTCTCAAAGAATATCTTTCATTTGATTCAATCAAAAAACACTGAGGGTCAAATTATATAATGGGATGAAAGATTATACTCAATGAGGTGACTGTGAAGGGTTATATTGTGGGAAGCATATCATTTTACTATCTATATTTATCGGTGGACCTAGGTATAAGATTCTGAATTACCAAAATATGATGCATATTTTTAATTGGATAGGGTATCCAGATATTTTTCTAACATTCACTTGTAACCCAAAGTGGCCTGAAATTACTCGATTTTTTGGAAATAAAAATCTTCATTGAGCTGGTTTCCCTAATATATTATCTAGAATTTTTAAAATATAGGTCGATCATCTAATGATAAATTTTAGAGATGGATGTTTAATAAGAAAGTCACAGGTATTTAAAAATCTATATATTTATAATTCAGTGGATTTTTATTCTTCTTTTATATTATTTTGTCTTGTATTAATTTACTCATTAACTTTTTTTCCCATGTTATTGTTTGAAATGTTGAGCATCAAAAACATGGCATGAATCATGTCTAGATCAAGATATTTCTATATCATGAAAAAAAATTAACACTCTTATAGATGTTAAAAAATAGTTTGTGCGGAAATTACAAATCAATCTGCATCTACAAAATTTCATGAAGCTAATAAAAATATCCTGATCCACATCCAATGTGGTGATGCCAACACTTCGCCTTTCATGAGAAATGGAAATAGTACAAAACAATTTCCCAAAAAAATTTATATACATACTACACTTAATGATGATAGTTATGTTTTGTATCATAAAAGTGATGATGGAAAAAAAGTTGTTAGAATTGGTGTCCCTTTGGATAACCAGTTATTGGTACCATACAGTCCTATTCTGTTTTTAGAGTATCAAACTCATATGAATATTGAGGTTTGAAATAAATCATCTCATATCAAATAACGCATCAATTAAATTAGAAATGGAAATGATCATCTTACAGCTGCACTATTTTAAAGCCACAATAGTGACTTCCTATACAACAATGTAGATGAGATAATGATGTACTAAGATATATGATACATAACTCCTTCTGAGGCTTCATGGATGATATTTTCATATGATATCCATTGCATATTTCTACCAATTTAGATGTAATGTTTCTATTTACTATGTCAAAATTCAGTGACTTATAGTGACAATGATAATATTGAAGAAGTATTCATTATACAATCTTATCAATTATTCGGTTCTATCCTGAAATAGTGACTATAATATTATGTACATGATTTTTTATAGACTACACGGTGCTTAATTACTGCAAAAATAAAAAAATACTCAAAACACCTATAGTTGGTTTTATGAATCATGAAATTTTTTCATTAAGAAAGTCAACCTTTTAGATGAAAATCTTTGGACTTGCAACCATCCTGTCATGAATACCTAAGGATGTTGTTACTCAATGAAGCTACTACAAAGGCCAGAGTATTCCAAGAACACATACATATTTACAACTCAATTTTTGCATTTAATTACATGGGAGGTAATTTAGATAGATCATTAAAAAAGGATCAAGATCCATGTATATTCATATTACATGGAAAAAACTACAATCACATTGGTAGTTTTTCCCACCAGATAGACAACCACCTTGATTCACACATCTATATGTGAATGATATTGCACATGAAGGATAGATAAAGGTTCAAATAATTAGGAATCACTCTAATATATTGAGTAATTACTATATTGACTAATTGTTCATCGTATAATAATAACTACAATTGTGATTGTAGCTGCTTTGCTGACAGTAATCAACATTCCCTGGTTGACTACGATATTGTAGATAACCTAGAACAAATTCTATATAAGCACAACGCTTTGACTTGATAATTCATAAGTGAAAGAGATTTTAATAATCATAATAAAGTTCCAAACTTAAATATACAACTACTTAAAAGAAGACATACAAATGAAGCCACATATAACCAGCCAAAGTCATCTAAAATTTCAATTCTAATTATCAGTGATACTGAGGATCTCATCTAAGAACATGAAATCATAATATAAAGGATAATCAATGACATACAATGAATAAATGAGTTACACCCGTTATATCTTCCACTTCAATACCACATGACTTTTACAGGAAGTCATGATGGGTATGTTGAAAATGTGTTGCATCGATCTACAACTTTCACAATAAGTATTACCCTTAGAAAAGTAACAACGAGAGAGTAATTTTCCTTTCACTTTCAATTCCATGATAATGATACCTCAGCCTTGCTACATTAAATATGGATAATACAATAATTTATTGTTGATGCTTAAAGAATGATTGAGTCGCAATGACTATATTTCATTCGATTCAATCAAAAAAGACTGAGGTTCGTATTATATAATGTGTTTCAAGATGCTTTTCTACGAGGTGAAGGTGAAGGTTCATCTTGTGGGAAGCGTATTATTTTATCTTCTACGTTAAACATTGGACCCATGTTTATGGTTCTGAATTACCATGATTCTACAACTATTGTAAATTCATTTGGGAATCAAGATATTTTTCTAACATTCATATGTATCCCATAGTGTCCTGAAATAACTCGATTTTTATGAAATAACAATCTTCATCCAGCTGGCTACCCTCAAATATTATCTCGAATTTCCATAATTAAGGATGATTATCTAATGAATGATTTAAGAGAGTGTCATTTCTTTGGAAAGTAATGGGCATGTAAGAATAAATATATTTATAATTCACTGTCTTTTTATTCTTCTTCTATATTATTTTTTCTTGTGTTAATTTTTTCTTAACCTTTTTCCCATATAGTTGTTTGAACTGTTGAATTTAAAAAACATGGCTTGCCTCATGTCCACATCAGGTTATTTCTCTGTCATAATGGAAATGTTGGCACTCCTTCAAATGTTAACAAAATAGTGTGTGTTGTAATTTCAAATCAATCTGCATTTCCAAAACTGCAAGAATCTATTAAAAATTTTATGATCCACGACCCTTATGGTGATGACATCCCTTCTTCTCTTTATAAGAGAAATGATTAATATAAAAAAAATTCCCAAAAAATATGACAGACATACTACCCTTAATGATGATGTTTATGTTTTCAATTGCAGAAGGGATGATGGAAATACTGTTGTTAGAAATGGTTTCCCTTTGGAAAACCAATTTTAGGTACCATACAGTCTTGTTCTACTTTTAATGTATTAAGCTCATCTAAATATGGAGGTTTTCAGTAAATCATCTTCTATCAAATACCTTTTCAAATATATTATCAAAAGAAATGATCATGTTATAGCTGAAATTTATGAGAGAAACTACAGTGACTGCCCAAACAACTATGTAGATGAGATAATGATGGAATATGATTGTCGATACCTAACTCCGTATATGGAATCCAGGAGGATATTTTCATATGATATATATTACATATTTTTTCTTGTTGGGGGGTTAAGTTTCTATTTACAAAGAAAAAATTTAGTGACTTACAGTGACAATGAAAATATTGAAGATGTCTTCATTATGAAGCTTTATCAATTGTTTATTTTTGTCCAGAACTAATGACTATAATATTACATACTTAATTTAATGTATCCTACACAATGCTTAATTGCAGAGAAAATAAATAATATTCAAAGTACCCACAATTGGATTTATGAATTATACAATTTTTTTCACGAAGAAAATCCTCCTTTTAGATGACAATATTGAGATCCATAATTGTAAATTACCACCTCATACAACAACTCCGAGGTTATCTTCTTTAGAAATCTTATATTTATTATTATCACTTTCGTAATTTCAAAATAATAAATAAAAATAGATATTACCACGGACAATTCTGTCATCATTATAAATTCAACAGATATATCGTAAAACTAAAGGTTACTGATGACACAGACTCATTTTCAGTAGTTTTATTTAACAAGCATGTCATTCATTTCATACAAAAGATAGTTACAGAGATGTGATCTGATTTAATAGAGGTAAAAACAATTTTTTCTATCCTGTCACTAGATTTTATAATTATTATTCCTATCATAGGTTTTTGCTTGATAATCAGGATGATGACGAATATGGTTTTCCTATTTAACTGAACATTTTCAATAAAATGAAAGTACTCTTATCAATTGAAATATCAAATTTAAATATTCAAAATCCACACCGTTCAATAGAATAGAACACATAAAAGGTGATTTTTATTAGAAAAAATGAAAAATACATTAGAAATTTCTACGATAGCAACACAGATAATTAGGTACTACAAAATATATATTCCAAAATTCATTTCTTTACATAACCTATAATTCATTTGTCCTATTGTATTTTTTTAAAAATCATTGGAGCATTGTCTTTACAAGAGTAGGTACTGAAATTGAACAAAATAAGGTGGACTTTTTTCAAATCTATTTATTCCTTTTCCCTTCCAGAAAATAAAAAAGTTACGGACTATTGCCTTTATTGTTCCATTGTTGGATCATCAAAGTGTTGAATCTTTTCAACTCATTGCAATGGTTAACTCATGATTGGTAACATCATCTTCTGTTTTATCAACTGTTCATGTAAATATATGTAATCATCCAAAAATTATGTTTAGGATTTGAATTATCATTATAAAGGTTATCAATTGACCACTGGGTCATTTTATTTTGATGATGATAATAGTTACATTCACTTATAGAGAAATATTTGTACTAACTTCTATGATGATGATGCGGTCAAACACAACATTTTACTGACTGGTGACTCAACACCACCATCAACTGATGCAGTTGATCTTCGTATTCATATAAGGGATAAAAAAAGATAAAAATATACAAACATGAAAAAAGGTTTTCCTTTCAGCAATCCGTTTGGGGAACACACATTCTGCAATATTTTCGTTCAAAATGATCTGTTGCAAAAACATTCTCCAGTGTTATCTCTACATTTACCATAGTTTGGTAATACACATTAATGAGAGGATAATATCCTAAAATCATTAATCATTGTGGGAAAATTATATACATTATGACATATAATCCATGTTCTAATTTGTATTGATAGTTTCTAGTAATAATGGTGTCCCGCAATATGAATTGTTATATTTGACTCAAGTTGAACAGGTTTACATTTCATGGAATTGACACTATTTTTCTATATTGCAGTGAAACACTATTATGTAAAACTGAACAGATTTACATGTACTGGAATATTTACCAGTACTGTAAAATCTAGTAAATTTCCCTGTACTCATATTTACGGATGTTAGGTTAATTTTTGTTTTCTATTATTATAGAATTTCCAGTTTAATAGTTTCAACTCTATTGTATTCATTTTCTATTAATTAACATGATTCTAGAAAGACTCTAACATGATTCGGGGACCCTAAGATAGATTGGGATTACAAGTTATGTTATCCCAGTTGAACAGATTTTCATTTCCTGGAATTGAATCTGTTTTTCATGTTTTGTAGTGAGACACATTTATCTACAACTGAAAAGATTTACCACTATTGTAATATTTACAATTACTATAAAATCTGTTCAATTTAATAGTGCTAGAATATTCAATGATGTTAGGGTCATTTTTCATCATATGTAATAAAACTTTTTATTTAATATTTTTAGCTTTACTATATTCATTTTTTTTCCAATAACATGATTTCGGAAATAGTATGACATGTATGTGGGTGACCATAACAAAGATGGGTGTTACAATTTATGAGATCCAAGTTGAAAAGATTTTCATTTCAAGAAATTCACACTGTTTTTTATGTTATTCAGTGAAACACATTTATCTAAAACTAAATAGACATACCAGTACTGGAATACTTACTATTACTATAAAATCTGGTCAATTTACCATTATTGGAATATTCACTGATGTTGGGCACATTTTTTCTAATTTTACAGAATTACCAGTATAATAGTTTCATCTTTATTGTATTCATATTGTTTCCATTATCATAATCATATAAATACTCTAACATGATGTGGTTGACCCTAACCGGTACAGTCACTAACTCACACTATTCTGATTATCCCTACTATTATGTAGTTCTGTTTCAAGTCTCAGGTTGTTTTTTAGTAAAAATATCCTTCCTTTACTCACTTTCAATTTTAACAGGCCGTTTTATTATAGGGATCAAAATATCTGTCTACCAGTTGGATAATGTCATGTTGACTACAAGGCATATTACATGTGTAGGGAATTAACTTTTTAGTGCAGGGTGATGTGTAATTTCTATGGTTTCATCATCCAAGCTCTATAATGATACCCCACCTCCACCAGATTTGTTGGCTGCTTTATAATGTGTGGTATCTAGCTCAGATCAGTGGTGTGTGTATAGTAAGAGTGCTCAATTTTGGTCTATACCAAATGTTTGACTGATACAAAAAACTCAGAACAATATCCAAACCTTCATTTCTAAAATTAATAACATATCTGTTTTATTACTAGATTATGTATGTAATCTTTTCTATGATTATTTATGTCATTTTTTCATTATTTATGTCATTGTTTTCAATTATTTTAATATTATTAAGAAATATTATGTTTGATAAATGGTATTCTATTATTTATACTTATTATTTATTTATAGTGTCATGAAAATACACAGGAAGAGTATTATTTATTACTATTTATTACTAATTATTAATAATTATAAAAAATTATTACTAATTATTACTAATTAATCATAATTATTACAAACTAATCCGAATTGCTACTAATTAATCCAAATTAGTCCAAATTATTCCATATTATAACAAATTATTCATAATTATGAATAATTATTACTAATTATTTCAAATTATTCTTAATTATTACTAATTAATACATATTAAAACTAATTATTACTATTAAAATCACATTAATAATAATTAATAATAATTATTCCTAATTATGAATTATTATTCATAATAATTCTTAATTATTACTAATTAATCCTTATTACTATGAATTATTCATAAATATTATTAATTATTACTAATTATTCCTAAATATTACACGTTATTACTAATTATTCATAATTAATCCTAATTATTCCTAATTTTTCATACTTTTGACAAATTATTACTAGTTAATCATAATTATTATTGATTAATGTAAATTATTTGTAATTATTACTAAATAATCCTAATTATTAATAATTAATCATAATTATAACAAATTAATCCTAATTACTTCTAATTATTCATATTTATTAATAATTAATCTTACTTATTACAAATTATTCATATGTATTACACATTTTTAAAAATTATTTCTAATTTTTACTTATGTTTTTGAATTATTCATAATTATTCCATGCCATTCTTAATTATTACTAATTATTCCTTAATATTACTATTTTTTTGAATTATTTCTATGTATTCCAAATTGTTAATTATTATTCATATTTATTGATAATTATTCATAATTATTGAAAATTATTACAATTTATGGATAATTATTCCCAAATATTTATAATTATTTCTAATTATTAATAATTAATCATATCTATTTATAATTATACAAAATTATTTCTAAATACTCATAATTATTACTAATTATTCATAATTATTTCGAAGTAATGCTAATTATTTCAAATTATTCATAATTAAATCAATTTAATAATTATTATTAATTAATCATAATTATTACTAATTGAACATAATTATTATTAATTGTTCCTAGTTATTCCTCTAAGTTCCTATTTATTCCAAATTGTACTTATTTATTCATATTTTTCCCAAATATTACTAATTATTACTAATTATTGGAAATTCCTCCATATTGTTACTAATTATTGTTAATTGTTCCGAATTATTTCTAAATATTACTAATTTGTACTAATATATTAATAATTATTAATAATTATTACTAATTATTACTAATTATAAATAATTATTCCTAATTAATACTAATTATTCCTAATTAATCATATTCAATATAAATAAATCCAAATTATTACTAATTATTACTAAATCATTTTAATTATACTAATTAACCTTAATTATTACTATTTAATCCTAAAAAATCCTAAAAAATCCTAATTTATCCTATTTAATTCTAATTATTCCTATTTATTACTATTTATTCATATTTATAACTAATTATTATTAATTATTCCAAATTATTTCTCTTTATTCAAAATGATTCATATTTACTCCTATTTAGTACTATTTATTAATAATTGTAATTTGTGTAAAGACTCATAAAATTCAAGGAAATTTTTTTCTTGATTTTCTTTGGATTTTTACAAGAACGCAGTTTCTGACGGCACCTGATTCCGAGGCCCGGTGTGCCCGGAATCATTTTCTGAAGTTTGGCTCGGGTACGTTCAATGAACGAACGAGCAGGTTTTTCTAACTTTTGAACCGGTGCTCAGAATCAAATTTTGAGGGCACTGATGGCATCGCAGCACCGGTATTTGCTTAGAAACGCCTTTTCTGGAGTTGCGTTTTCTCGGGTGTGGTTTTTAATTTTTGGGTTTAAAGTTAAGAAATAAAATAAAAGTTGTGCAACGCTTTATTTTATTTCACTTTAAGCCACTTAAATCCACTTAAGCTGAGTTGAAGCGGATAGGGTGGAACTCGAAATATCCTACCCTCTTGGTAGGATATTTGTGAGGTGGGGACCGCCTGAGCCCCACCGTTTCTTTTCCTCTAAGTAACGCACCCGCGAAAACCCCTCTTTAATGAAAGTCAACTGGTGCGTTTTCTAAAACTCGTAACGCCCCTATTAATTGGACAGTTAAGACATTACCATTAATTCATCGAATTAATGGTTCGTTTCTTAACTTGTTTTCAAACTGTTGGCATAGTAATAAAATAAGACCAACACACGTTTTTCTTGGGTGCAGATTGTTGAGAAGATTTGGAGAAACTCTATCTTCATCCTCCTTTGCGAAGAATGCGAAAAATGCGAAGAACGCGAAGAACGCATCGTCGCCGATGAAGAACGCCGACGATTCTCCTCCCGCGATGTTCTTCTGCGACGTACCTTCCCCGCGACAAATCTTCGATCAACTGCTTGAGAGATCGTCGACGCGACGCCGTGTATCGCAACGACGCAATGCCCCTTCCGCGACGCGACGATCCTCTTCTTCCGTGACGGTCAATTCTGCGAAGAACTCACGTTCGATGACTACTGTGATGTAGGGGTTTTATTTGAGAATAATATTTATTCCCATGGATGTTTCCTTCTAAAACAAAGAACACGGATTAACTCATCATCAAGTTGATCCACGATTGTTTTTATCTGTGGGACGGGAACTTTTATTTCAGGGAGTTTTTTTTGGGGGGGAACTAGGTTCAATTTTAATTTATTAAAATTGTGCCTTGTTATGTTTTCATGTGTTGATTATTATTCCCAGTTGTTATCGCCTAACGCAGATGGTGCGGGCTAAACAAACACGGCCCGACAACACTCCGCAGTTTTTCATTGATGCGTGGTTTTACGGTGTTTACGAAATGGGATTGGAATGGTGATTGGTGGCCTTCGCAGCAAAGTTCGGATCCCGGGAGAGCCGTAGGCGCAAACCGCCGGTAAAACGGACCACCGGAGCGCGTCCGGTGGTCCGCGGAAGTTCCCACCAGCACGCCACGCCGGCACGGCGGCGCCGACAGCCGGAGGCGGCGGCCGGCAGCGGCCGGCCGCCAGGAAACGGTGGTGCCCGGCGCGCCGCCAGGAAGACCCACCGCGGCTGAAGCCGCGGTAGCGATGGCCGGTCCCGCGGCCACATGGGACCGCGGGTAAGGGACGCGGCCTTGCGCCGCGTCCGGTGACATGGAGCGGCCCCCACGCGGTGTCACGGCTCTCCTTCACACGGGGGGCAGCGCACCTCCGCCCGTGGCTCGGCCGTAACAGCCGAGCCGACCCGCCGTCCGGGTCGAACCCGGACCCGGGTCAGGTCGACCCGGTTCAGGGCGATCCAGGGGGGTTGGGTCGGGTCTGTCCGGGCCTAGACCCCCGTTTTCGGACCTTTTCGGTCTTTTGCTCATAAATTGAGCTACAGGCCTCCGATCGATGCACCGTCAGCGGAGATGCGATCCTTGGAGCGAGACGGGCGTTTCGATATATCGCAATCAAGGTTTCGGAGTACTTTGGGTTTGGCCGGGTCGGTTCGTACACGAAACCAACCGGGCCCTCGGAGCAGAAACGCTCATAACTTGAGCTCCGGACGTCCGATTGATGTGTCGTCGACTTTGTTGAATTCCTCTATGTGAGACGGATCTTTTGGCTTAATCCGCCCGAGGTTTGGACGTAGGTGGAGTACAGTTGGGTTGGTTTTTCCTTAAAAACTAACCGGGCCCCTGGAACGAAAAAGCCAATAACTCTCAGACCGGGCGTCCGGTTGACGCGCAGTCTGCGACGTTGAGTTCCTGTTGACGATACGGAACTTTTGGATACATCAACTCTGGACTATGTATCAGTTGATGTATCAGCCTTTCGGCTCGTGGAGCGGACCCTCCCGAACGAGCTTGCTATGTGCGGGAACCCTAGAGCTGGCTGCGACTGACGATGAAGACTATCATACTGGAATCCTATGTGGGTTCGATGATGAATAAAATTGTACCGGAATCCTCTGTGGGTTCGACGGCGATGACTACAGTGCTTGTATCCTACGTGGGTCCCAGTAAGATGAATCAGTGACCACATCTGATCATCTCTCTTACTATAAAATTGATGTGTACCTGTGTGAGCTGAATCCTGTTTGCTTTCCTTTGTGGATTGTGTTGTGCTATCCTGTGTGGATTTATGTTTTGCTTTCCTGTGTGGATTGGGTTGTACTTGAGCTCGGATGTTGGAGCCGAGCGAGAATTGATGACTTAGGTATATGTATGGGCATATACTTAAGCAGTGTCGGATGTTACTTCGTGATTGTATCTTTCCTTTGTGGATTATCCATTGTGGATTCTGGGAGACCTTCGGGGGTCTCGAGGTCCCTTCTGAGTAGCTTATACTCACCCCTGCACGGGCTATGCCCGCACTACGTTGTGTTGGTTGCAGACGACGGACAGCACTGATCGTGGTTGAGGCTTACGGAGCAGGACGGTAACTGGAGGCGGACCACTGGCGGGACGTACTCGGAGTGGACGGTTGGACCCGAGGAGCTGTGGAGGCTATCAGTACTCACCCTTTAGGTGGGAGTCCAGTGGACGGATCGAGGCTGTGGCTTTACTTTTCATTTGTTGTTTTCCCTTTCGAGTTGTACTTTACTTGCATTTTGGGTTTGTATACTGACCCACTTACTTTCCGCACATACTGTTGTACTCAGTTTTTTCTTAGTGTTTACTTCTACTGCTTTCTTGCTCTGTGGTGTTGTGGTTTAATTACAAAGGAAATGCCTTCCCTTTACCGGGATTTACGCCTTGGTGCTAGTCGCCAGCCCCTGGCCTATGGAAGGCGGGCTTGGGGTAGTCACGGCACGGGCCCCGAGGACGGGTCGTGACAAATTGGTATCTGAGGAGTTCGGTTCTACTGCAGAACTTGGGACTCTGATCTTTTTCTATGTAAAGAAATAGTGTTAAGAGTATTGAGTGTGGTTATCAGTCCAGGGAGTCCAGTGTTGGTGCGGCGGCCGATGTATCCGTACACCAGGACCCTAACTTCTGATTTCCGACTTAATGCACGAAAACATTGATTGCATGTGTGTTTCAAGTTTTCTTTGTGATTACTTTGTGTCAGCTCACCAGGTATACTTTTCTGACCGTGGCGCACCTGTCTCTTTTCAGGATGGCCCCATGACGGCAGCCAGCTAGGGTTTCGTGCATTGTGCGTGGCGAGAACCCACAGAGCGATGAGGCCTCGGTATAGGGCCCTTTGACAGCTGAGGCACAGACGGTACCTATACCCGCTGATCCACCGATTCTACCATCCCCAACCGCTGACGATGAACGTCGCCTTAGTGCACTGCACGAGTTTCAGTGTCAGCGACCGCCCAGGTTCCACGGGGAGACGGACCCTCAGGCCGCTGAGGACTGTCTAGAGGCAGTTGTATGGGTTTTCAGGTTAGTGAGGACACTAGCAGACCTCATGGTGATCCTTGCAGCGAGCCTCCTGCATGCAACAGTAGACAGATGGTGGAGCTTGATGCTCCAGGTGCACGATGAGGCATCTCTCCTCTGGACGGACTTTGAGAGCATCTTCCACTCGGATTTCGTCCCAGCCACCCTCCGTGCGGTGCGCATCCAGGAGCTACTACAGCTGCGGCAGGGAAGCATGATAGTTTCCCAATACTCGGCGAGATTTACTGATCTCTCGCGCTACTCCACCGATATGGTACAAGATCCGTTCTTTTGGGCCCGGACCTTCAAGCAGGGATTGAGGCATGAGATCAGGGCCTCGATGATCTCCCTCAACATTTCGACGCAGGCAGAGGTGTTGGAGAGAGCCATTTTAGTGGAGAGTTTCCTCGCCGAGCAGGCACCAGCGGCAGGACCCTCCGCAGGACGACCCGTAGCGGAGTCTTCTGCAGTTGGCAGTCGATAGGTGACGCAGAGGTCCAAGCAGTCCCGACCATCAGATGGGAAATCTCAGGGTGATGATTTGGTTTTGAGGGGCACACGAAGGAGAGTTAGCTACTCGAAAAGCAGGCAATGCTACGCATGCGGCGGGCAAGGTCACATGGCTCGAGACTGCCCGACTCGTCCTGCTGATGAACAACATGCGGTAGAGGGACCTCCCAGGCAGAGGTTCGCCCATGACGGTCCGCAGGGAGCAGGCGGGCGAGGCAGAGGAGTTGGCCGAGCAGCGGGTGGTGGACGACGCTTTGAGGCCTTACCACCACCACCTGGGAGACCACCCCGACCGCAGGGAACAGGTGGACAGGTAAGAGCTCAGCTTCAGGCAGCTGAGGCCTACGATCATGGAGCTCCGGGAGCAGATGGACAGGAGCGGGACTAGCTCCAGACCATGAGACTTTTGTTCATGTTGCTTCTAGCTCTGTTGATGTTTTTTTTATGTTGATTTGTGTCTTTGTACTTTGAGCTGCAGTAATAAATAGACCCTTTTCTTGTGGCGTTTACCTTACTGTCCTCTCTTTTAGTTGTTACTAAGAGGTTCCGGTTTAAAAACCGTTGACTTAACCCTCACTTTGAGATACCTACTGGAGGATACCCAGTGACCACACACTGATGCCGACAGTGTGACTCAACCCTTGGAAGCGAGAGTAATGGGTGGATCTCTTGGTAGTAGCGTCGAGGCATTACGACGACATCCTTGGTATGGAATAGTATCATCCATGATGGGATTGACTATATTAGGCGAAGAACGTGGTTCATCCAGGGGATGAGACCGGATTTATCTTATCGGCAAAGAATAAATCACAGCAACTCTTGTAGGACCAGAAAGGTCCAAGTCATCCAAGAGCGGAAGAGGACAGCTCAGAGTTGGCAGAAGTCTTTTGCTGACAGGAGGCAGAGGCCACTAGAGTTCGAGGATGGCGACCACGTCTTCTTGCGGGTCTCACCTCTACGCGAGTTACGGAATTTTGGCCGAGGCGGCAAGTTGTCTCCGCACTCCTTTGGACCCTTCTAGGTCCTCAACGGGGTAGGCGAGGTGGTTTACCGCTTGACACATCCACCTCAGTTTCACCAGGTGCACGATGTCTTCCACGTATCTCAGCTGAGGAGATACGTGCACGACCCGACACATATCTTTCACCATGGGGAGCTGGACGTTGATCATGGGGAGACTTTTGTGGAGGTCCTGGTGGATATTGAGGATCGACAGGAGCAGGTCCAACGTGGACAGTCGATTCCTCTAGTACGGATCAGATGGCAGCACGGGAACCTCCAGGAGAGCACTTGGGAGCGGGAGGCTCAGATGCATGCTCAGTACCCACTTTTGTTTCCCTAGTTTATAATGTATCTTTACGGGGACGTAAAGCCCTGAGGTGTGAGTGATTTAAAGACCCGTAAAATTCAAGAAAATTTTTTTCTTGATTTTTTTTGGATTTTTACAAGAACGCAGTTTCTGACGGCACCTGATTCTGAGGCCCGGTGTGCCCGGAATCATTTTCCGAAGTTTGGCTCGGGTACGTTCAGTGAACGAACGAGCGGGTTTTTCTAACTTTTGAACCAGTGCTCGGAATCGAATTCCGAGGGCACTGATGGCATCGCATCATCGTTATTTTCTTAGAAACTCCTTTTCCGGAGTTCCGTTTGCTCGGGTGTGGTTTTTAATTTTTGGGGTTAAAGTTAAGAAATAAAATAAAAGTGGTGCGACACTTTATTTTATTTCACTTTAAGACACTTAAATCCACTTAAAGCCACTTAAGCTGAGTTAAAGCGGATAGGGTGGAACCCAAAATATCCTACCCTCTTGGTAAGATATTTGTGAGGTGGGTCCCACACGAGCCCCACCATTTCTTTTCCTCTAAGTAACGCACCTGCGAAAACCCCTCTTTAATGAAAGTCAACTGGTGTGTTTTCTAAAACTCTTAACGCCCCTATTAATTGGACAGTTAAGACGTTACCATTAATTCACCGAATTAATGGTTCATTTCTTAACTTGTTTTCAAATTGTTAGCATAGTAATAAAATAAGACCAACACATGTTTTTCTTGGGTGCGGATTGTTGAGAGGATTTGGAGAAACTATATCTTCATCCTCCTTCGCGAAGAACACGAAGAACCCGAAGAACGCATCATCGCCGACGAAGAATGCTGACGATTCTCCTCTCGCGACGTTCTTCTGCGACGTACCTTCCCCACGACAAATCTTCAATCAACTGCTTGAGAGATCGTCGACGCGACGCCGTGTGCCGCAACGACGCGACACCCCTTCCACAACGAGACGATCCTCTTCTTCCGCGACGGTCAATTCCGCGAAGAACTCACGTTCGACTACTACTGAGAGGTAGGGGTTTTATTGGAGAATAATATTTATTCCCATGGTTATTTCCTTCTAAAACAAAGAACCCGGATTAACTCATCATCAAGTTGATCTGTGATTGTTTTTATCTGCGGGATGGGAACTTTTATTTCCGGGAGTTTTTTTTTTTGGGAACTAGGTTCAATTTTAATTTATTAAAATTGTGCCTTGTTATGTTTTCATGTGTTGATTATTATTCCCAGTTTTTAACACCTAACGTGGAGGGTGCGGGCCAAACAAACACGGCCCGACAACCCTCCGCAGTTTTTTGTTGATGTGTGGTTTAATGTCGTTTATTAAATGGGATCGGAATGGTGATTGGTGGCCTTCGCAGAAAAGTTCGGATCCCGGGAGAGCCGTAGGCGGAAACCGCAGGCAAAACGGACTATCGGAGCACGTCCGGTGGTCCGCAGAAGTTTCTGCCGGCGCGCCGCTAGGAAGACCCGCCGCGGCTGAAGCCGCAACGGTGAGGGCCGGTACCGCGGCCACGCGGGACCGCGGGGAAGGGACGCGGCTTTGCGCCGCGTCCGGTGACATGGAGCATCCCCCACGCGGGGTCGCGGCTCTCCTTCACACGGGGGCAGCGCACCCCCGCCCACGGCTTGGCCGTAACAGCCGAGCCGACCCGCCGGCCGGGCCGGGTCGCGCCCAGTCTGGGCCGCACCCTGGCCGGGCCGGACCCAGACCCAGTTCGGGCCGACCCAGGGGGGGTTGGGCTGGGTCGGTCCGGGCCCAGACCCCCGTTTTCGGACCTTTTCGGTCTTTTGATCATAACTTGAGCTACGAGCCTTCGCTCGACACACCGTCAGCGGCGATGTCATCCTTGGAGCGAGACGGTCGTTTCGGTATATCGCACTCAAGGTTTCGGAGTACTTTGGGTTTGGCCGGGTTGGTTCGTACACGAAACCAATCGGGCCCTCGGAGCGGAAACGCTCATAACTTGAGCTCTGGACGTCCGATTGACGTGTCGTTGACTTTGTTGAACTCCTCTAAGTGAGACGGATCTTTTGGATTACTCTGCCCGAGGTTTGGACGCAGGTGGTGTATGGTCGGGTTGGTTTTTCCTTAAAAATCAACCGTGCCCCTGGAACGAAAAGGCCAATAACTCTCAGACCGGGCGTCCGGTTGACGCGCCGTCTGCGACGTTGAGTTCCTGTTGACGATACGGAACTTTTGGATACATCAACTCTGGACTATGTGTCAGTTGATGTATCAGCCTTTCGGCTCATGGAGCGGACCCTCCCGAACGAGCATGCTGTGTGCCGGAACCCTAGAGCTGGCTGCGACTGACGATGAAGACTATCGTACTGGAATCCTATGTGGGTTCGACGATGAAGACTATCGTACTGGAATCCTATGTGGGTTCGACGATGAAGACTATCGTACTGGAATCCTATGTGGGTTCGACGATGAAGACTATCGTACTAGAATCCTATGTGGGTTCGACGATGAAGACTATCGTACTGGAATCCTATGTGCGTTCGACGATGAAGACAATTGTACCGGAATCCTTTATGGGTTCGACGGCGATGACTACAGTGCTTGTATCCTACGTGGGTCCCAGTAAGATGAATCAGTGACCACATATGATCATCTCTCTTACTATACAATTGATGTGTACCTGTGTGAGCTGAATCCTGTTTTCTTTCCTTTGTGGATTGTGTTATGCTATCCTGTGTGGATTTACGTTTTGCTTTCCTGTGTGGACTGGGTTGTACTTGAGCTTGGATGTTGGAGCAGAGTGAGAATTGATAACTTAGGTATATGTATGGGCATATACTTAAGCAGTGTCGGATGTTACTTCGTGATTGTATCTTTCCTTTTTGGATTATCCTTTGTGGATTCTGGGATACCTTCGAGGGTCTCGGGGTCCCTACTGAGTAGCTTATACTCACCCCTGCATGGGCTATGCCTGTACTACGTTGTATTGGTTGCAGACGACGGACATCGCTGATCGTGGTTGAGGCTTCCGGAGTAGGACGGTACCTGGAGGTGGACCACTTGCGGGACGTACTCGGAGTGGACGGTTGGACCCGAGGAGCTGTGGAGGCTATCTGTACTCACCCTTCAGGTGGGAGTCCAGTGGATGGATCGAGGCTGCGGCTTTACTTTTCAGTTGCTATTTTCCCTTTCAAGTTGTACTTTAATTTCAGTTTGGGTTTGTATACTAACCCACTTACTTTCCGCACTTACTATTGTACTCAGTTTTTACTTAGTGTTTACTTCTACCGCTTGCTTGCTCTGTGGTGTTGTGGTTTACTTATAAAGGCAATTCCTTCCCTTTACCGGGATTTACGCCTTGGTGCTAGTCGCCAGCCCCTGGCCTATGGAAGGCGGGCTTGGGGTAGTCATGGCACAGGCCCCGAGGATGGGTCGTGACAATTTTTCATTCATAATTATTAGTATTTATTCCAAATTATTAATAATTATTCATAATTATTACGAATTATTCATAATTATTAGTAATTATTCATAATTATTACTATTTATATCTAATTATTACTATTTATTTCTAATTATTACTAATTATTACTATTTAATACAATTTATTTCTAATAATTAAAATTTATTCTAATTTATTTCTAATTATTCCTAATTATTAATAATTATCAATATTTATTACTAATTATTCGAAATTATTACTAATAATTCCTAATTATTCCAAATAATTCCTAAATAATCATAATTTTTCCTAATTGATCCTATTCATTACTAATTAATACTAATTATTTCTAATTGTAAATAATTATTCGAAATTATTCACAATTATTACAAATTATTCCAAATTATTACTAATTATTGCTATTTACTAAAAATTATTAATAGTTACTTTAAATTCTTTATATTTACTTCTAATGATTACTGTTTATTATTACATAAAAATATTTATTTCAGTTAACAACTTATGAATGCTAATTTTTAGTGATTATCATCATGAATTTCTAATTATGACTAATTATTAATAATTTAATAATTGATAATAATGTCTACTAATTAATAATAATTAATACAAATATTAATTAATAAATATTAACAAAATTGACAATTATTTATCTAAATAATAACGACAAATAAAACAATCAAATTCTAATTTAATTTAATTACAGCTTATTGAAAATAATTGAAACTAATATCGAACAAAACAAATTAATTAAAAAAATAGATAAATACATTAAAATTGAATTTTTCGAAGGATTCATCCTGTGAATATTGCTCTGATTTAAAATTTCTAGCATAGAAATATTCTGAAAGAGAAATTATAAGTACAGAGGGAGAGATAGTTGAAAAAGGGGTTGAATGAGAGGAAAACTGATTGGTGTATATATAGGATATATTAGTTGCGACAAGTTTTTTAGTGATGTGAATCCCCTCTTAAATAGCAGTATTTGTGATGGGACTCATCAGAAATTATTATCCCATATTAATTATGGGTGGCGATTATAAGATTTTTGTGATAGAACTCATCTGAAATACCAACTTGCCGATATATTATTTGTGATGGGGGATAAATCCCATCGAAATTACTGAAAAACAACACTGGCAATTTGAGACAGCCATAAAATCCAATCACAAATTCCCTTCCCGTGGTGTAGTGCGCAAATCACTCCAAACTTTTTACGATGGGAAGTGGGTATCATCACAAATAGTCACTCACATTGGAGTATTTATGATGAGACCCTTCCCCGTAGAAATTATTCATTTTTCCTATAGTGTGATAATGTTTTTTGGTTAGCGCAATAAGAATTTTCATTCCAAATTCCATAACATTTGGACTCTCAAGAGGATAGTTATTGAATTTCCCATCGTACTCATCATCATCATGGTTCCATTAGGTACTGTCCATTGTCTAAAAAATAGAGTAAAAACAATAACCATTATGAGGAACCACATGATCATTGATAATAACTTATATGATGTCTAAATTATGAATCCACATTTTATATATGAATCCATTTCTCTATCCAAAGTCATTCGTGTACATCGTTAATTTAAATCCTTTAACATGGATTGTAATGTGTTTTTTAATTTTGAATACATGACCCCTGGTAGTGTCAAACCGGGTGTGCAACAAATCATGTCACGCAACACTAAAAATGCATTGATAACCTAAGAATAGTTAAAATCACAAATTTTGTATCATCGATAAAAAAACATTGTCAAAGGACCCCTTTGACATCACAATAAAAATCATTGTTAAATAGGTCATTATACATTGCTTTTTCTCTCTATTAAAGGTGGACTTTAACATCACTGAAAAAGTGCTGATAAAGGCCCCACTGATAAAGGGTATATTTCAAAAAACATTTTTCCCTCACACCACTCACCCCCTATTAGTTCTTACCCCACCCATCTCTTTATCAACACTTTCCCAAATGCTTTAGTAGTGTATTGGATAATCTAACTGACCACCACACACCCTACCTCCACCAAGATTTGAACCTAAGACCTCCATCTTATAGACCATTGTCATTTCCATTCCCATATACTATTTTGCTTTACATTTGATAATAGATCTATATATTTGTATATATTTCATTACAATGTCTTTTCCTAATATTTATATATTATTAAATATATTTAATATATAAATATATTTAATAATTTATTTAAAAGAATAATTTTTAATATGTTAATATAAAAATATATGTACATAATTTTATATATTTTATTATAAATACTATTACATTGTTAAAAATTATAAAATTTCAAAGCCATAATATCAATATGAATGTTAAACCAGTTAATAAGTTTTCCCCCACTAAAAAGTAGATAAACACCCATAAACGGGGTTGAAAATCTATCAAACGTAAAAAAATGGTTATCCCAACTAAAAACATATTTATGGAGGCTTAGGGGCCTTTTGGCCACCAATAATGTTTAATAAAGTTTATTATAAGTTAATAGGGGGTATTTCCATCTCAATATCTAATTTGATATGTGGTAGAGCCCAAAAAGACATCTAGATGAAAATTTATGGCCGTCTGATATTTGAGTTACGTTATAATCATATTTAAGATCATTTGAAAAATTTTATATTTTTTTATCATTCAAGTGATATTAAATGACTATTACTCAACAATAATTTGAATATTATTAATTGGAAATATATTTTATATTTATTTTATAATCCAAATTTGTTAAATATATTTTATATAGTGTAAATGCATATTTACCTTATCTAAAACATATTTTGAAAAATATATTATATTTATATCAATATAGATATATTTATATATATTATGTTTAATAAAATATGATTTTTCCCATAATATACCATTTATCATTAATATTATAAAAATGTAATGTTATTGGGTTTTTTTTAACAACACTTCTAAAAAGATTTTGGTAACCCCCCCCTTATTTGAGATTTTTTACATGCACTCATAAATGACCCCATATATCTATGAATTTTTAAAAGTGATGATAATAGTGGACCTTTATCAGTATTTGTAAAAGAGAATTTATAACACTTGGACCTTTATTTGTGTTTGTAAAAAAACACTAAAAATGGTTCCCCTTTAACAACAATTTTTTGGCACTACTAAATGCCTCCTTTAACACTGATAAAAATAGCTATATTAGAGACCCCCCTTAATAGTCTTTTCATTACTGCTGACCAATGGGCTCTTTAGCAGCAATTATATCTATCTCTAGATAAATCCTTCATTGTAGTATTATATTCCCATTTTGGAGTGATTATCCCAAGGTACCTCGATTATAGAGCTATATCATCTTATATTAGCTATAAAATCCTATAATTACTCGTAAACCAATAAATCCATCCATTAAAAAAATTATAGGACATTTCCATATAATTTAACTCATCTAAAGAGTTATACATAGACATGTCCAAGGGGATTTCAGTATGGAGTTATGATCATATTTTACCAAGGTTAACATATCTAATCGTCTAATACCCACTATTAGAGCCCATGAATATTATAAATAGATAGTACATCATTTTTATGGATATTCACTTAGAGAAAATTATATTTTTATTTATAAATACCTTTTGAGGAAAAAGGGGAAATGAAAAAAGTTTTAAAAATAAGATATTTAAACATATAATGAAATCAATAAATCAACAAACAAAAAACTAATATTATTGTAATCACTCATCATGTATAACCCCCATGGATATGTATTAACAATGTATTTATATCTTCCTTGACAATGTCATTGAATTTATTAGCCATCTTCTCCCAAATCTAGTTATATTATTCCAAATTGATCTTATTTTCAATGAAGCCTCATGCAAAAATGTGATGTTATTTATTAATCCATAACCATTGATATTCATTATTATCAAATAATGTAATTATCTCACATGTTTTGTTTACATATTTATTACATTTCACAATCACATTCATCTAGGTGATAAGAGTTTATTATCTTCAAAAATCTTGATATTAAAACAAATGATATATATGTATAAAAAATCATCTACCACTCTTCTATTTATAAATATCAGCATTCATATAGATATCATACATAATATATATATTTATAACCTAGGTATTGGAAACATTGGAAATTCTGAAATTAGATGCTCTGTATGTGTAAACAAAAGAGATTCCTAATAACAACATGAATATGTGGGTATAACAACATGATAAAAACATTTAAAAACTATACCCTGTATATCGAAGATGATAATAATTAATACTCAAATAAATAATGGATGTTAATAAGAAATTAACCACAAATTAAGTAAATAATAAAATCCATTGGAGCACAAATTTGGTATAAGATAAATATTTGTGAAATACAAATAATAATATAAAATATTTTCCAAATTGGTCAAGGTTCAATGAATATACTATCATAGAGCAATGAGTAAACTACCCAAACCAGAATATTTTTTATGTTTCAAAAAAACTACCATATTTGAATACAATGTCTACAACTCTATTTGGTTCACTACTAGTTCCAGTCCTATATATCCCACGATATGAAAATGTTTAACAAATTCATTGAAGGTAGATATAAGTCTCATCCATATCATAATGAACACTATATTTACATGTTCTAGAAGATCATAAAAAATTCAGCATATCAAAACCAGTGAAGTAAAATGTATTTCATAAAAATTTCATCTTATCATAACATATGGAAATGGGATAGGTCTCATAATAATTTAATCATCTGATCATAGTATGACCCATTACCAATGAAATGAGTTTCATAGGAGTTTTAATCTTATTATAACCAGTGGAAGAGAAAAATATTTCATAAAAAACATTCCATCATAATCATAATCCATTTATATATATGATACAAATAGTATACTTGGTTCTTATCAATATTAAGGATTATGTAACATCAATGGATGACATCATATATAGAAAAGGATCTTGATCGATCATTTAATACATTTTTTTCATAAAATATTTTTTTTCATTGCAAAAAAATTTCTAAGATACAATTAATTTTGAAAATATTTATCTCTGAAAATAACATCAAGAAGAAATATGATAATATTAAAAGATAATAATTTTCATGAATTAAGTATATTTTCTTCATTACATACATGTGTATATAAATATTCTATTGACATTTTAGTAAAAAGTAATGACGGAATAGTTCGAAAAATAAATCGAATATAAATTTAACATTTAATTTTTTTAAAAAAAATCCAACATGGGTAATATTTTTTAGATATAAAATTATAATAATAAATAAAATGAGATGAAATTTTTTAGAAAACATATATATTAAGAAAAAACCATTTCTGACCAAAGAGAGAAATAATGTATGATATTATTAATAAAATCTCAATTATTTGAATGTACCCAAGAGGGAACAATTTATTCAATCATTTGAAAATATAATGATTAAATATAGGAGAATAAAATTCATGGGTTTCATGAGAGATAGATCATAATATTTTGTTTCAAAAACTTAATCAAAGAAAATTTAGATAAAAATGACACTATTAAATAAAATCATTACCACTTTCGTAGCGTTGAATAAAAGACAACATAAATAAATAACCTAAAATTTAATATAAAATAGAATTATGATAAATAAATGTATTATATTACATGTAATTGGGATTTATATACACATCAGGAAACAATATATGTTTATAACATAAGATATGTACCAATGTAAGAAAATTGATTAAAAAAATCTCTTACCTTATGTCTTGAATTATATCATACACATTAAAATCCCATGTATAATAAATATAATTTTATTTTACATATAAAATAGATTAATATATATATATATTAACATATATTATTATCTTATGACGTTTTATGACCCGTTTATTAACAATTCCTTGTTAAAAATACATTTCAGGTAATAACCTCTATTTTTCTCATATTTATTTATATTTTTTATATTTCGTAAACATAATGTAATCATCTATTAAAAATCTTAATTGTGTTAAAAATTATATAAATATAATATATATTCATTATGTAGGTATTTATGATAATCCATAAAATAAAGTGATAGAAAATGAAATAGAACTTTCATAGAGAGGGTAGGTCGTATGTACACATGAACGCTATTTCAATTTTTTTAAATTGAAAAAATGAAATTAAATTAAACATTTATAATTAATGAATAATTTTTATGTAATATATAAATATATATAACATAATATCTTTACACCCATCCTTTTACATTTCTATATAGATCGTGAATGAATCGAATCTCTTCATGAGGCAATAGTCTGTGGTACACATGAGTGATGTTCTCGCATTCTCACAAAACTATGAGATTTTAACTTATGTGTGATATGATATGTTTAGAAGTATAATAATATCAAATTTATCATATAAAAATAATAAATCCCTCATTATTTCAATCCCTGATATGTGTTAATGTAAAATGAATGACATTTATTCGTGAGTGGGTAGTTCGTCATACACACGAATAATGATTTTGTAACCCATTTGATGGACATTAATATGGTTTAATGTCATAATAAAATACAAAAAACGTTGAGGTGTATGTAATTTTTTTTCAATATAATCATGGTACAATAATAATTTAAGGTGTTCAGATAAGATATGAAACAAAAAAAACAGTCATTGATTAATGTTACCTCTTCTTCTGATATCACCTGTCTGTTTTCACTGAAAAAATCCTTATGAATGATTTATATCGATATTTATATTTATTTTATTAGAGGAGGGAATTTTTAAGTGATTTTGGAAGGTTTAGTCCTATGCAAAATGGTTTGAAGGTGTAATGATTAGTGGAGTAAGGGTACCCTTTTATAATTGAGGTGTGTGGAACAATTATAATTTTTGATAGAAAGAATTCCACCCACATTTTTTACCTACCAAACGAGTCAAAAATGGATAAAATTACATCTATAGATATCATAAATTATAAAAAATTACACTCAATAGATTTTATACAAGTGTATATATTAATTTAACCATTATCATTTTAGTTTAACCACTGGTAAATCAACTTTTACCTTAACTGTGGTATATATTTTTTTACTATTTATTATTCTTTTGGTCAATAAACCAAGTTAAAAATGTTTTATAATATAAATTATTCTAAATAAGTGTATTTAATTAAAATTAATAAATTCCATTCTATAGAATGAAAAATTTTAAATTATAATTAACCCTCCCGCGTGATGAGAAATCTTGTTTTCAAGAGAAAATGTTTAAATTCTTATAATGTTTTTATACGATAATTAAATTTCAAATTTATTCAAATGATCTAAATTTAATTAAGGATTGAATAATTTATATTATTTTATTGTAAAACAAAAATAATTTTACATAATAAATAATTTAGTAGAAAATTAATTTTTTAATTAAAATTTATAATTTATAATTATTATTAAATAAATTGAGTCTTTCAGAAAAATCTCCAAAATTAACCCAAATATTTTTGATATTTTGTTTTAAATTGATTTTTATTTTATCAAATTAATTTTATAAATCTATTATAAATAGTATGTTTTTGAATATTCAAATAATGAAATTAAATATATTTTATGAGGAAATGGAAATTTCAAAACATTTTAATCAATATGTTTCATTTATATAAATAAATTATAATTAATATTTGAAAATAATTTATTAATATACATGTATCTACTTTTTACATATAGGTAATAACAGTCACATTTAAATAACATTTTTAATAATATATCATGGTTTTGTTAAAAATCAATGTCATGTGTTACGTAAGGTAACCCAGTTTATCATGTTCTACCTGATTAACAACATGCATTATATAAATAAATATATCAATGAAGATTTATTTATTAAAAAATATATTTTATATTATGAAATCTTAATAGATTATAATCCCTTATATTAAATATTGTGGGGATTCAATATATTGTTATATGGTCCAGATTACCAGTTGTAAATATTATTATAAATTCAATTTTCAATTATTTATTAAGATATGATGATATAGTCAAAGGGATTGTTCATTATGTTCTACATTTTAATATGTTTTATAATTAATATTATCATACCTCATGTCTTACACATTTACTTAAGTATATTTGCTTCCTATAATCTTTAGTGATAAATTTTGTCTTTTTCATTCAATTTGTATCAGACCAAAAAGGACGAATTTGAAACATGATATCTCTAAAAAAGAATAAAATTTAATGGTTTTTATATTTTATTATATGACATTATGAAATTAAAACCATCGATAATGTTCTCAATTTGAGATACAAACACACTCCCTCAACGATAAGAACACCTAGTAACAACCAAAATGTATGGTGTTTTTCTTGGACGGTTAGTACTCATGATCTCCTCTATATGAAATAGTGAAGATTGAATTTCACAAGTAGTCCTAAATATTGTGTTACCCTTTCACCTTATAGTGATACATCATATATATACCATTATTATAATCTTTCACATTCATATTAAACAATTTAATTATATTTTCATTGAATTTTAGGTACTCATTATAGAAGATAACTGTGATAACAATTTGATATGACAATAAATCCAGAAACATTAAAATGTTAATTGTTTAGGTTGAAGTAGTGGAACAAGTAATGTAATCAAAAATCATTCCTAAATCTCATTATTTTATATATTAAAATTTAAATGCATGGTTTATGTTGTGTGTACGGAAATGAATCCCACAATAGTCACTTGTTCTTAATTGAGATCACATGATATTCCTTTATATATTGAGTAAAAATGTACTTTTCCTAGAGTGTTCACATTGATTATGGTTATTAATCCGGAATTTATAATCATTCTCATTGAAAAAAAGCCCAGGAGGGTAAACTAATAGATATATGAATGGTGATTTTGTTTATTATAAAGCGATTGTTCGATAATGAAAGGGTTATTTGAATTTTTATCCAAAAGGATTTGGAAGGATATTGAAAAGTTTATTTTTTATGTTTTCACATGTTTTCACATATTATATAACAATTGTATAATTATAAATATATACTATGTGTATTTAGTGTAGGTGTATGTATTTTGATATATTAATTAACTAAAATATGATATCATTTGTATTGATAATGGTTTTATCTCTATATGATATATGCTTATTCGATAGAGTTTTATAAGTGATATCAAATTATTAGTTATGTGAAATTGTAACATTTCATCTTCATCTCCATGAATATTATCATATATATACATATATTAAATATAATCATATGTTAGTTAAAATGTTTATAATGTACCATATTTTATGTTTAAACATTACATATTTATGGATAGTTTTATTGGAGGGATAAAAAAATGTTACAAATTATTACATTTTATACAACATTTTTGGAATTATTGATCTTTAATTCAACCATTTGATCACTATAGGATATCTATATTAGGATAGAAAAAACAAAACATATTTTTAAATATGAGTTTATCTAAAATATAATGGTAGAGACACCCATTCTGTCCATTTCCCTTAACATCATGGTACAATGGTTTTATAAACATTAGATATATTTATGTAAAAGTGTTTGGATATTAAAATATACAATATATTCCTTGTATAGTTTTATTTTTCATGATAAATTATTATGATCATCAAACTAAACATAAAAAAATAATCTTATAATATGTCAATGGAATGTTCAAAGTATATACATTATACTTGTTAACCAATTAGGGGGAATCATATAAATGGGGTTATGTTTCTTTACTTATAAAACTTTCTCATTTTTTTATACATATATACAAAACAATAATTCCCATAATTGGAATTTTTGGGCCTTATTTGAGCTATATAATATCTATTTTTATATAAATTGTTTTTTAGAAACATTTATGGTGATATAGGGTGTCTTATAATGGTTTTTATGGAATTCATTGGAGGTGAATTCTTGTGAAGACCATTCATAATACCTATTTAAGAATACAAGGTATTAGGAGGGTGACTGTAAGGGAATCATAGAGATTTAATCGTTTATATGATGGTTCATCTTTATTAGAAACACCAAAGAATGCTTTGATACATAGTGGTGATCAATTGCTTCAGGGTCATTGTGACAATGTATTAGAGTATTGTAGCTATTTAAAATCTATCATAAATAATATATTATTATCAAATTTATTATATTATAGTATCATTATCTCATGATCTCAGAGATAGAATAATATACATTTTTCATTGGGATGATTATTGGTGATTTGTCCCAATTAAACTTATCAATTTTGGATCTGTTGATGGTTGGTTTCTAGAATGAATTTTTGTTTACCCAATAACCCTCATAATTTTTATTTCAAGTTTTTCTATAAATAAAATTATATAATTTTCTTCTTATAAGAGATATATAATATTTCAGTATGAATAGTTTTATGTTCTAGGTTCAGATGTTGGAGAAGGGTAATGGGAAAATATATCATAACTTTTATGAAACAATTTCACTTCATTAACAGTTTGGGAAAAGTGTATTATTATTAACATTATTTTAATGAAATGAATTAATTATGAGTGTTTTTTTTTCATTCAATGGTTTTAAATATTGATTTTTTATGTTTACATTTCATTGTCTGTGAAAAAGAAATTAGGGTGTTCTTGTTTTGGGTGAATATAATAAATTTGTGTTCAATGTGTGTGTGTATTCTAAAATTTTTTTGGAAAGGAAGCGTTTTTTATAGATATAATAATCAATGGGATAATTTATTTTCGTTTCTTATGTTATAGAATCTAATATTTTCTATGTGACTCTATAGGGTCTAAGACATGAGTTATAAATCACCACATGGGTATAGGTTATTTGTTGGGGATGAAGAAGTTTCCATTATTGTTTATGTGTGGGTGACATTCCGATGTTTAAAGGGATATCAATGAAATATTTGGGAATTTTTAATCATGAGTATGAGATACCCCTTTGTGATTATTTTTGGTTACAAAAGGATCCATGTTTCATTAGTTTATAGTTAATCATTTGTATATGATTGTGCGTTTTGTTAAACCGGGGTTCTAATGGTTTGTTTGAAATAATTAATATTAAAATATGACTCTATTGAAAATATAATACTATTGATTATGTATTTGTAATATTTCATAAGTGGGGAATTAATTTTAAAAATTATTTTGTTCTTAAGTTGATTTTATATTCATGGCGTGGATGGGATGGTCATGATAAAATGTTATTTTGTCATTTTCTAACCCACTAGTTGACTTCATTTCAGATGGATGGATTGTAAATAGCTTGATTATAGTAAAGGGATGAATTCTTAATTTACTAGTGTGGTTGATATCTATAATAGAAAAGAAACAAATGATGAATATTTTCTTATGGTGGGAAACACAACGTGCTTTTTAGTAGTATAGAGAAATTGTTTAGGATTCTTCCTATGGAGTCCTAATTTTGGGGGTTCTTTGGCCTGAATTTGAGTTGAATAAACATATGAACACATTTTTTATTTTCTGAAGATGTTATTATTTATGAAGTGTTTTCTATGTATCATATATAATATGGGATAATAGTGTTACCAGTATATTATATTTAATTTTTCTATAGTTTGGAAAAATATTATATAATGAAATATTATGCAAAAATTTATATAGTTTCATATAATTAAGGGTTATTTTCATATGTTGTTAAACTATTATTAAGTAGTACTTGAAAATCCCATGAAAATTATTCCTAAACTTTGGCGATCATTAGATATATATTTCAAAGTAGCATTCTTACTTGGTAGAGGTGAGGTTGATGGTTGATATGTTGGGTCATGATTTAATAAATTTCACTTTCTTTAGACTTTATTGGTTTTATACTAGGAGATAGGCCATTCGGGTAAACATTACATTGTTAAAAATGGTGTTGATAACCTACTTATATAAATTCAAGAGTCATCGATATGTATGGGTAAAATAATTACATTATAAACAATTTATTTATTCTTCTTCTATTCATTGTAGCTACCTATACAATGATAAAAAATGGTTTTAAGTCATTCAGTTATCAATGAATTAAAAATTCATCCAGATTGGATTGTTTTGAAGAAATATTTTTTTACATTCAAATTGATTTCAAACTAGTTTATTTGAAAATTTTAATTGTTAATATGGATACGAAAATGGATATTTCTGTAATGATAAAGATACATATGGTTGATATTAAAATTGTGAGTTTTAAGGGAGCCATTTAAATTGATTTAATTGTTAATGTATTTTTGGGTGTAATTGACTCATACCATTGGGATATGTTATAAAATTAACATGTTATTTTTTTACAATAAATATTTCTCATTGGGTTTGGGTAAATTTACTTTTCCATAGCCACTTTAGAATTATTTCATCCAAAAAACCTTCTATTAATCAATATGTGGAATCCATTGTGAATTATATACCTCCACATACATTTCTAGATCAAAAATTATTATAATACTATGAATTATTTTATATTGTATTCGATAGGGATGTGTCACATTAAAAATATCAAGTCATCGCGTCCTTATAATTATAGAGGGAAAACCCTCACGTATTTCAAGGGGATTATATATCAGAATTGGTCGGGAAGTGGTTAATGAAGATAAATAATATATCCACATTAATAAATACTCTAGTGGAATTCATCATCATGTTTGAAATGTACACATTATAAGTGATTAAATGTTAGTATTGTGGTTTGTGGAGCATAGAAGAATATATGAAATGCTAACATGGGGAAGGTTTGTGATCTAATAATTTTACCCCATATATAGTTTAAGTATTGAAGATAACTGATTTTTTTTATTAATAATGTGACATTAAATTATTATTTTAATATGATTATAATATTTGATATATTTTCAGAAGAACTTATTGAATATGAGTCATTGAAAGCTATAATAATTGTGTTAGTATTTCTTCAGGATAAAAATTCATGGGTGGTGATGTTTTCATAGACTCATATATAATGCTAGTGAATAAATAATTAATGGTAGGAAATTATATTCAGGGATATCAGCAGGGTGGGAGTACCATTACTCAATAAAGCCGATATAGTGGTTCTAGTAATTTGAAAATGAAAAGGTTGGATGAATATACTAATGGGGCCACACCATCTTATGTTTCAGATACACCAATTTGTTTCTATTTATAATTTTCAGATACATAGGGATTATATTTTTAGTGTAGTTACCCTAACTATATAATTATAATGTTCATAAGAAGTTTAGTGATTTTTTTAACTATGGAAATCCCTTATATAATAATCTGTATTGTATGAATAATTCAAATGCTTCTATAGTGGAAGGATTTAATTAAAATAACATATCTCAGACTCAAGTTGGTAGAGTATGAATGAATGGTTCATGTCATTAGATGTTATTATTAATTAATGAAACTATGACAACTACAATATTTTTTTTGTTACCATCACAAAATGGTGGATGATAAATATCTGAAAATAATCAAGGAAACCAGTTTATTATGGACTTGGATCCATTGTAGAAAATGTAAGGGACGTGAATTGTTATATACACCATATTTGTTTATTTTATAATTAATTTAATATTATTTTATTCCATTGATACACATTTTTTATTGTCTCACAAGTAGTGGAACAACTGGTCATATTGGAAGAAATTATTTTATATTTAATAAACTTCCAAAAGACTCATGGTGAGTAGAATTTTCAAGTGTGAAAGTGCCCATATGGACCTATTTTTAAATGAATCATGTGATTCTCAGTGGAATTCATCATCACTAACATGTAAATACTATATATAATCAGTTTAATGGATTGGATTTTCTTATAATAGTCCCATATTGTGAACAATAATCCAAAATTGATGTTCTATACTCATCTGTGTGAGACTCAAGTATTTACGGGAGACTAGTATATGAATGAAGAATGTGATGGGGGTATGATGACAAGTGTTGGTAGTATATCATGCCAATCGATTGTGATATTATTTGGGATGAAAAAAGTGGTGGTCCAAGTTATATTTAAAGATATAGTTTCTCTTTGTGTATATTTTGTTTCTAATTGTTTTTTATTTTTCCACCTATAGAGTAAAATACGTGTTTTCAATTGATCTACTCCCATGGATGAGTAACATTTCAATTCCTTCACATTAGATGACAATATCTAATGAAATGGAGCTGATTGATTAGATAGTGTTATTGAATAATTAATAATTCATTATACCAAGAACCAAATCATGGTCTAATTCAATTCTTTATTTTATGAAATAAAATTAAACATTACTCTAATATGATTATTATATAAAGTTAGATTATGTCACCATGATTTTAATCAATATCTTGTTCCAAATGTAACTAATTTTTTACACTAATTAAATGGAGATGGATGGTTTTTAAAAATTGAATTTTGGTTAGCATAACAAAATCATAGAATGATGAAAGAGGTTATTGAAAATAATTCTATATTAAATTAGCTACATACATTATGAGTATTTAGTTATTCTATTTGGACTTATTAATAGTAAAAATATGTTTCTATCATTCATGAATCATATATTACCTTGATATCTCAACTAATTGTTCTTTATTTTTTCACATGTTTTCAGGATAATGGGCTAGTCATGAGATAACTATTGATCTTCGTAAGTATTGTTTTGGACATAAATGACTATATAAAATTATATAAGTTCATTTTTAAGATTTATGTGGTGATATTTAATGGGCATGTGCTTTTATAGAATGTAATTATTTTATACATAGATGATAAAAGTTGTTCTATTTTTGAAATCCCTATAAAATATTTTTTTTCATTTTTTTCACAGTTGTCTAGTTATTATCAATAAATTTTTCATAATTTACCACAATTATTATAATTAATGGATTTTTTTGATATGGTAATAAATAAACATAATATATTCCCCGTAATGTCAATGGTGTTTTGAGGAGTCTAAGAACAGGTTTGCGATCACTCATCTTTGTATACAACCAGAAGCAGTTTATAACTATTTTTTCTATTGTTATGCCTTAATAATAATGCTTAGTTCTATTATGAATTATTGAAATAATAATATTTCAAATCAATCACAATGAGAAACCATATATTTTAGTGTTGGTGAACTGAGATATAATTCACATATTTAATGACATAGTCTATTGGTGATTTTGAAATTTTGATCATTACTTGAAGGAATTATTTTTTGATCAAATTTAAAATAATTTTTTGAGAATTTTTTGGGGGTTGATATTTGTTAAAAAAACTTGAAGTGAGATGTAGTGTATTGATATATATATATATATATATATATAGTTTCGATTACATGAATCACTAGGAACTCAGTTGGATGTCTCCTGGTACATAATGAAGGTATAAGGTTTTAGTGCCACTGGACAAGATTTTAGGTGGACGGAACCCCGCACAATGTACTCGATGAAGACACCAGGTACCAATTATGGGTTTAATATGCACCTAATATAAATTATGATGTATTTTAATGGGGAAAATGTAGATTTTAACTTATATATCACACAAATACACATTTAGGTTCTCCACATCCAAATGAAAAAACAAGGTAGAGGATTACCTTCCCCCTCCTCTTTTCTTTCTCTTTCCCCCTCATGGTTTGGAAACATTAGAGAATTTTCATCATATCTATCCTAAATATGTTATTCCACCTCATCTTTCATTGATTATACAAAATCTTCTTCTTGAATTTCATTATGAGAACCTAGGTTTTTGGGTGATGATTACAATAGATAATGGTGGTATTATTTTTCATAATAAGGATTTTATATGGGTTGTTTAGTGGAAAATAAAGGTTTCAAATTATCATCATCTCATAAAATTTAGATTCTGTGTATTTTTAGATATTAATTATCTAGCTTAATATTAATTTCTGTGAAATTATCCTTTTAGTCTATTTAATAATTTTATTATTTTCATTATATTTAATTCATATTTTTTTGGGAGTGGATTACCCAATTCAGATCTCATTTCCTAGGCCATTATGATTCCATGTTAATTTGTAATCGAGTATATTTATGAGGGGTTTGAAATAAAATTGAATTTGTAATTAATTTTTTATTTTTGATTTTTATTCATTTGTAATGAATTTTGGTGGCCTTTAAATTACTTGGTTTCTTACTTACATGTAATTGAAGATAATTTTATTGTCCGTTATGAATATTAATTGTATTTTTCTAGAATTATTAAATTCCCCTATATACAAAAAATGATGTTTGGGTTGGTTTAGTAGAAAATAATATTTTATACATATCGAAATGATTCATTTGAGGTACATTGGTTAAATGAATATCGAGAACCCTATTCGAGAATTTTTAGTGGCAATAGTGGATACATATTTATTTTAAATTTAAAATGTAATTCATGATAAAATATTTATATTCTATAACAAATGGAAAATTATATATTTATGTTGGGTTAGAAATTATGATTTCAAATGATTAAAGGGATAGAATTATATAGGGTATTTCTTACATGAATTTGTCAAGGTCCTAATTTAAATATAAATAAATCAATAAATAGCCTTTGATATATGTGATACATATTTCACTACATATGATATTAAATTTTATATATCAAAAAACATAAAAAAAATGGATGTAATGTGATAAATGTAATATTATTTTTATCAACTTCCATATATCATATACATATATATGCTTATGTAATCACTTTCTAAAAATTATTACTATAAACACTGATAATGTTTTACTCTTATTTATACATATATGATACTCAATATATTTTTAATAACAAGTTAATTATAAATTATTACAATGAAAAATTTCGAATTTATTTTGATTAAAGAAATTAAAAACAGTTTTAATTAATAATTAGATGTTTTTAAAAAGAGAAAAGTTTAGAGATTTCATGGTAATACATTAATGAAAATGGAATGTGACTTGTAGTGATTGTAGTTAGAGGAATAGATATATATATAATATTTTATTCAAAGTAAATAAATTTGATAATAAACTACACATTTCATAAATATCAAATTTTATCAGAAGTTATGTATGGACAATGAGACTTTTAACCTATCATATTTATTTATATGAATGATTATGAAAAATGGTAATATACTGAGGGAATTTGTAAAGACCAATCATTTTCAGGAATGAATTTTTCACTAGAAAAATATTTTTTTAAATAAAATTAATATAAAATGTAAAATATTAATTTTACAACAGAATATGACCTCAAATAATTTTTATATCTACTTTGTTGGTGATAAAATATGATTTTAATCGTAGGATATAAGTTTGGTAAATATCTGAGTCATTCAAATTTAAGTAGAATAATTAATATTTAATATTTAATAAACTGAATATTAATCTATCCATGCACGTTATTTCGGCTATTCATTTTTAATGGAGGGGTGAATTGAGATTTTTCCTCATCTATTGGGGCAATAAAATTTACTATTTCTTAGGTTCCGCATAAAATCGAGTTGGGTGTGAGGGCTGGCCCGGGCCCATTTTTTCTATTTCTTTTCATTTATTTATTTTCTTTTCTTGCATTCGTCTCATCTATTGGATTCTCATATATGTATATGAGGGATCATCATATAATACATGATTGAGATATAACATATATGGATATATTATTGGATATTGTAAGATAAGGATGTTACACCGTGATGCCTGGGATGTTTGGGATCAACGTGTCACAACCATGGACTGAGAAAATGGGAGAATATTTAGGGGTTTCTACCCAAGGTATGAATTCATCAGTATTCTACAAATAACCCTGTATTATATCTATTTTAAAATTATAAATACCTATTAATTATGGGTCATGGGAACTTCAGGACCGATCTATTGATTTGGGGTTGAAAACGATGATTTCAGACATTTCAGAGGTTTTCCATTCTGGAAAACTAGGGTGCACGATGTGTGGTTTCGAGGGAAAAGTCATGTGTTCTACCCTTTATGGAAATATGATTTTATTTATGTAAAAATAATGTACAATGGTGTACATGTGGTTTAATGGGTATCAACTGTGTAGATGAGTACTCAGCCAGGGTACCGGTGTAGCGGTAAGTGATCGTGTAGAGTACACTACTAGACCCCATCTGGGAAGCACACTGTGTACAAGTATACATCAAGTCTATTTATATGTTCACTTAATTTTATGGACATGGGATGGATCCCCAATTAGGTTACACTACATGTACCCACAATACACACTATGCACATGGGTTCTTACACACCATGTCTGACGGGACTACACGCCCTGGTGGCGCTTTAGGAGTAATCACAGTGATCTTAGGGTAACCTGCTATGTACTACATCCATTTATCCCCTAATGGGGTTTTATCATCATTTAATCCAAGAGTCTAAATTTTACCCATGATTATTCAATTATAAATATCTTTTTTCATAGATACTAATGTGGAAACTCAGAGAGGGATATGGGGAATCCTATTGAATGGTTTGGGGAATCTACCTTGATTGAGTGGTTCTTTATCAACAATTGTATTTATTCATCTATAATGAGAGACAAAATTATAATGAATGGTTGGGTATTCTGAAAAAATAATTTGAGACCTTGTCCTAAGATGATCCATGATCCATCTCTCATGACTAATTCATATATTGTGTTTTCCTTGAGGATGCCTCCCTTGTGAGATGTGTCCATTAGGCCCAAGAGACTGTGAGACCAGTTGCATTTGAGGATTCCATGATGGATTACTCTTCTTATGTTCCAAACAATAGAATTCCATGTACGATGCCTCCATCCCATTTCTTTACCATGTATCCCTATAGTGATTCCTTTTCTTATGTTATGAATTATAGAGTATCTTATACGATACCTTAACCTATATGCCATTTTGAAGATCCCATCTATGATAAATATACATTATTATATGTTTATAATGCGTCCCTTATTAGACCCCTTCCTATCAGTTCATTTATGAGGATCACAGGTAAGATGCCTCTGTCTTTCCTACCATTGGTGGATCCATTATTGGATTCCTCTTTTTAAATTTTCCTCTAAGAGTCTTGTGTAAGATCCTTTCCCCTATGTTTGGACCTAAAGGATCTCATGTATGACACCTCTTCAGTTTTTCTGTCTTGAGGGACCCAGTGGGTGCCTTATTTTTTGACCGAACCCGAGTTATTACGCCATGTTTGGGAAGATATGGTAGCTTTTGTATCCTTATAACTATTACTAACTTGTGATCCCATGGGGATATGGATATTGTGATGGGATTGGGTTTTAGACCACCCCCAATATTTTTATTTTCCATTAACATGTCGATTGTAGAGGAAAAAATGTTCACCAAAAGTTATTCCTAGTTGGAAGCTATTTATACTATGATGAGGAATCATTCATTATCATTGGGATTCCTAGAAATTAGTCACCAGATCTGGCTCGTTCATTGGGATACCCAAACATGTTTCCTCGGGATTCGAATTCTTGGAAATATTATTTATTATATATAATAATATTCCAAAAGTTACTAACTAGGATCTATATGTTATGAATATATATTCTATTATTATATTATTGGGATTTGAAGAGTTGTTTCCTAGAATATGATTATTTATACTATAACTTGATACACGTACATGGGGTCACTAGTAATTATGGTCGTGGATGATTTTGTTATCCTGACTGACAATGATGATTTTTCTTTCCTCTTTTCAACATATTATGAGGTTGATTACACTCTCCATGATCAAATAATACTCATGGATTATTATAGTCTATTATGGGATATGGATGATTATACTCTCTCTAGTTGGTTACTTGACTATGGTGTGGTTAATGGTGTCTCGCATCATTGGCTACCCTAAATGAGTAGACGTTTCAGGATGAATGGATGATTACACTCTCCCAAATTACAGGCTCCAGTTGCATTCTTGGAATCAAACTAGTTATTTCTCCTTATATATCACCTAAGGGTCATACCCATAAGAATTATAAGGGGTCCATATGTTGTGACCTCCTACTGAATAAGACCTAGGGCTCATTCATTTAAATGGATTTACATGTAATAGTAGTATAGTGAATACCTTAATAAGAATTTAAGGGATGTACATATATACATCACTAAAATACATGTGTATAATGATTATAGGAGTGTATGGGTGGTCACATGTGTAGGAAGAGTATCCCACATGTGGTGATGTATCTTACCCAAAGTTATTTTTAGACTACGTCCTAATTTGGTATATTTCTACTGGGATTAAAAACCTATAGGTTGAGTTAAAGATACAATACTTGAGTGTTACCTTCTCTATCTCTATTCCATTACACATGATATCAAGAAAATTGAGATTACAGACCCAATGATTGACTGGTGATTGGTGTTGTTTTATTTCCTTCAATTACTCATGAATATTCCAATTATTTTATATATATATCGTAATAGGACTATACCTGAATATATATATATATATATGGAGATAAATTGTTGTACTTTTTTATTCAGGTAGGATTACATACATGATATTATACAATGGTTTCATGTTTGACTTTTTTACTTATCTTTGGGTTGTGTCTCAGTTTGGATGATAAGGTTTCTTTTATGTATACTTATATTAGCATATTTATAGGTTCCTCACTATGGTGGCCTACTAGGATTATTTCTCACCCATTGCACGAACACCTTTGTGTTCATGTATACCATATGTATTATTTTCAGGGTGAGCATGGTCCCGATGGTGGATAGGGATAGGTCTCATAGTTTCATGATTGATTAAGGATGCTCATGTGGGTTCTTCTATTCATGTTAGTGCATTTCAACACTTTATGGAGACTGGGATCATGGTCTAGCTCAGAGTTATAAGTAGTTCCCAATACTATTATTTTAGTTTCTTTAATATTTCTATATTGGTATGCTTGGCCCATTGGGTGACCTATGTTGTATGTATGGAATAACTGTTCAAGATTATTATTAATTTCAATTTATTATTATAGAATACTACATTCCAATTTATTACTACATGTACGCTCTTATTGTTTTAAATTCTGTATGATACTTATTTGTTTCACTATATTATTAATATAATATTAGCGCGTAATCTCCCCACCCTGACCCCATATGTCAATGTTTCGTCATAGAATCCTATCGAGTATCGGGAGGATCATTTGAGCCCTCATTACCAATCGGCTCGGAGCACAATTTTAGTGGGACCAGGGTTGGGACATTACAATGTGGTATAAGTGTTGTTATTTTCATGGTCTTTACTATTTGGGATATGGTATAAACGAGTTTCAAGAATGTTGCAGAACATTTCATGGATATTAGACTGGTTCTTTGAGAAAACAAGTTTTGATATAAAGTCCTGGTTACTATGGTATGTGATTGCTATTCAAACCTATTATATTACAGTTTTAAATGATTTTATCATTGAGTAAATAACATGTTTAATGGATGAATTTTTTTATTAGGTAAGCATGGTTCCTGGAAAATGGCATGAGGCTAGGAATGGTTTTTGACTCATGGATAGAAATGAATAAAGGCATCTCATATATCATATTTGGAATATATGTTTCACATCATTATGGACTTCTAGAGTGTTATTAAATAAACAAATGTGGCCTATTTAATTGGTAATTTTATAATATATAATTTTTTTGAGTAATGTTATGTAGATATACATTGAGGTGATGATATTGAGGCTGATGGATCAATCCATATTCACGGATGGTGTGGTGACACGAGTTAGTCGATATGGAATACAGTTCCTTTTTATAAAACCCCTTGTATGGTGTTGTTTCTCATGTCGTGGTTATCTAGTCGGATCACTAAGTACAATGCCTATAGGTACACAAACGTTTCTCATGAACGGGACCTCTAGGTGTTATTTCTATATACAGGTGCCTAGTGTGTTTTTGTAGAGTCTAGTTATTGGTGTCGGTATTGTGACCTCTAAGGAGAAGTTCATAAAGATGATGGTTAGTGAAGATAAGAAACTCATAATCTATGTTTTCAGTTTTAAAGCCTATAGCTCATTGTGAAATTTACCATCATTATATAGGTTATATAATTTCGGATTGGTGGTTTTACCTTTTTACCAATTGTTGATTATATATATAGGTCTTGGTGGGATACCTAGAGGCCATAGTTTGAATCAAAACATTGTAGGTCTACATTCGTTTTATTCAACATATTCCTGTATGAGAGTTTTACCCAATTGTTCGAATGCATTTTTAGGCCGTGACATTGGTTTTAATCACATTTGGTAACCGAGGAACAATAGGTTCTTTAGTATTTCAGAATAGAAAAATTAATTCTTTCATATTTTGAAAAGAACCTTGGGTGATATGGTTTCAAGGCTGGCATCAATGGGAAGGACTGTTTGGGTTCATGTCCCAATCAACTAGTGTTTCCAATTTTCCTAATGTAGTAAAATCATGGGTAGATGTTCTTGACTATAATGACACTAAGTGATGAGCGGTCATCGAATAAATAATAGAAAATGTGTGTTTATAATTTTTAAAGTGGAGTTCCATTTGAGATTTTGGATTAATGAGATGACATGTTATGTATTAAGTTTATCTTCCCCTTGTAGTGGAGGACTCACTAGAGTACATATCAGATGATATAGGTGAATGTTTGTTTAGGTGGTGATGTTTAATGATAAATCATTGAGTGGATGAGTGCGAGTAGAGGACCAATTTTTTCATGAGTTTAAATGGTATTGGTTTCCTGGATGTTATAGTTATATAAAAGACTTCCCTCCATGGTAGTGGTAACATCGAGACATATAGGGTACCACTAGACGGTGGACCTATGGAAGAATCCTGGTTGGGAGTGGTAATGACTGAATAATTTATCTATAGAAAATATATTCTTATAAATATGTCAAGTAATCACATGAAATCAGAACACAATGAACTACTATGCACAATGTGACCTTTAAACTAAATATTTTCACTTCTGTGTTTTTAATTTATAAAATATGACATACACGGTTACATTCGGTATGATATTTAATGTTTTATAGAATCAACTTTTTTAGGAATAGTAACTTACCTTGTGAATAGTAACATACCATTATGAATTTTTTTGAATTATAATTTTTCCAAAAAAATAGAAACTTTTCCCATGAATGTAAAATACAATTTGTATATATTAATAGTGAAAAATGATCATAGTATATATAATGATGTTTTTGAATGAAATCAATATTTTAATTACAATTTTTTGATTAATTTAATAATCTAAAATGAAAATTTATTTTCATAATATTTAATCCCAATTTTTTGTTTTACAATCTTATGGTTATTAAATAATTTTATGGGACCCGGATTAAATTTTCAAGGAGTTATAAAATGAGTTATAATTTAATGTTGTTTTTATGAAATTATTGGAATATATAATAATTAAATTAATCTTATATAGAAAATTATAATTGAAAATTAGAGTATATTTTTGGATTCTACACATCAAAATATGGTTAGGAATAAATTTTTGGATTTTTCTAAAATACATGAATTTTTTATGAATACTATAATACGATAATTCTCAATAAATGCAAGAACCTAAATTTATACATCATTCCTAGTTTATGGATGATGTAAATGGTCATTGGTTCAAACTCACATGCTATTATTACTATTTTTTATTACAATCATTAAACTCTATTTCTTTTCTTGTTAAAAATAATTAAATAATGAATTAAATGTTCAAAACTTACTCCTCTCATCCACGATAAATACCACCCAGGCACCCCTCTTCACTTCACGCCACTAATGCCCGATACCATGACTTTGAGCAGAAAAAATCACTCCACATTCTCCTTCCCCACGTCCAACATCCCTTGTATTCCTCCAAAGACAAAATCATCTCTACTTAATAGGCTCTCAATGGAGATAATCTAAAGATGTAAATTCATATTTCGGAATATTTTATTTTCATTCATGTTCGTTTAATTTATTTTTTTGTTCCTCACCTCCCTTCACCAAAATGGTATGAAAACTCCAATAACATACATCTACTGGTACTCTATTTTCCAAATGATATATTTTATCATAATCACCCCTCTCAGTTCGTTTATTATATAAATGAAAATATTTTCCAAGATGAGTTGATCAGTGACATTCAAGGACACCTAGTTTTCATTTTTCATAAGCATCCTCTAGAATGGTCGTTAATCCATTTTTATGGTTGAACCCGATCATAATATATGTATTTTATCATATTTAATGTTCTTTATTCCTTATAAATTAATTATGTAATAAAATAATACAATATAAGTCAATTTTTAGAAAAAATATCCACATTTGTCCAAGAGTTTATCATTAATGTTTTATATAATGATTCAGCATCACTCCAAGTAAGAAAATTAAATTTAAAGAAATTTAGTTGTCTGGATATTCACTAATTTAATATAATTTCAAATATTTACAACAACTCTAACCATACATGTTTATTCACTCATGTATATATGTAAACCGAACATGAATCAAACAGACCCAAATAATGAAATTAAACATTATAAAAATTTGAAATAGTTATGAATGAACTCAACAAGGTTATACGAAATAATTTATATCTAAAATAGGTTATATATTTATTAAGTAACTAACATAATTATATTATTCAAGTATGTAGAAATAAGGGGGAAACACCTTCTGACTTAAGGAAACATATACTCTATATTTCATCATTCATCAATGATGTCCTCTAGGTTATTTCCTTTTATGGACAATTCATAATGATGGGGTATAATTTATCACCTACCCCATACATTCATCAAGATGTATAGGTTATGATAAAATGATTTCTTTCTCATTAATCCCTCTTATGTACACCTGATACCATGCCGATAATCTGTAAGAGATGCTACTCGAACCTCTTTTGTTCCTTCGAGTAGCATCATCATTATTATTAGAAAAAATGAGGATATCTTATATTTTAATGTGTGTCTTCTAAAATCTATGTACTTGTACTAAATTAATTTATCAACACCCTTAATCATTCTCTTTTGGTGATATATATGTTTTTAAGTGATTCCCTCCACAATGCTTCCCAATAGTCAATCTTGTTATATGTGAACTTCCCTAATTATTACCCATTTTCAAGTGAAATCTATCTTATGATTAAAGTTAACATTATCTTTATAAAATATGTATTTTTTATTGTGATAAACATCTTGGTTCACATTTATTTTTATATAAAATATTGATTTCCTTTCTATTTTAAAGGAACTATAGTATTTTCGATAAAACAACACAAAAATAATCTAATGCTAAAATTTCTTAAATACTCTTCATTCATGTTGTCAATTATGATTGACATAACTTACGAAGATATATGTTTGTTTGTCCTTATTAATTTCCACATATTTATTAATTCCATTATATCCTAGAAACATTAACGATACACCGATTTATTATACTTTATGACATGATAATGTTACCCATTTCATTCCAGGGGTACCCTTATGATCATGTATGATTGAATAAGTATGATTCTTAATGCAGAAACATATTCATGAAATTATAAGGTGGGTTCTCCTAGATTTCGGTCCATTTGATTGGTTAAAGTTGAGTCTCATGAGATATTATGTGTGACAATATTGGTGGTTAGACTTTTCATGTGATACATTGTGTGATGGTCATGGCAGTTAACGTTGTCTTGTGCTACCATGTGAAACGGTCTGGGCGACTCACTTTGATTTGAGGTAAATTCATGTTTTTTGTTACTATGCCATTATTATGACACCATGTTTATATGATTTCATTTTTATATGTTATGATTCCATATCTTACATTCCTTTTTATATCATAATGTCATACCTTCTATCCCAAGTCCTAATGATTAATTTTTATTGTTTATCCCTTAATGAGATATTGACTCACCCATTGTTCATGTGATCCCAATGTACCCTATGTAGATATAAGGGCTCAAATTATGTTAGTGTAATGGCCCAGGCCCACCTGGTCCATTAATTTTCCAAAACACGGCTCCACCAAAATGGTGGCACCGTGTTGGTGGCACCGATTACGGTGGCTCCATGACCGTCGCACACCGGTCACAGTGCCACTGGTCACGGTGGCACTGTGAGGGTGGCACCGTGATGGTGGTACGGTGAGGGTGGCACAGTGAGGGTGGCACCGTGACGGTGGCACCGTGGGGGTGGCACCGTGAAGGTGGCACCGTGTCCCCACCAGGTCTTCATCCCTTTTTCCAGTTTCCGACTTTTTCCACTCCTGCAATGTATCTTTTAACGTAAAGATAATTTAATGCCCCATTTCAAAGACATTTAATGACCATAAATAATATCTAAAATACCCAAGAGTTGGGAATACCTTAAACTTACCAAAACATGTGTTTTTCCATGGGGTCACACCCTTTCCCCGTACCTTCCAGTTAAGCTCCCGTTGTGCGTTTGTCCTCCGTTTAAAATAAACAGTTTAACGCACTGTTGGTATACCACCACCCCTATGGGAATAATTAAATAAGAATTAATCCCATTATGTGTAACCTCCCAACCATAAAGGAAACCATGACCTGACTTTAAACTGGTTCAAAATTCCATATCCTATGACAACTGAATCTCATCCTTATATCGCATAGGAATTTCTTCTTCTTCTTCCTCTTTACCTCTCCTTTCTTCCTGGTGTTTTTGGAGTTCCCCTTTTCGAGGAAAGTGGTGTGCCTATGCCGAATCTTTTCTGCTCACCCTTTGAGTCCCTGACATTCCTCCCTTGCATGTCACGCATCCCCAGTTCTTGGCGCGTGAACAAGATCTTCGATCTTTGATCAACCAATTAGGGATTTTTCCTTCATCTCTCTTTACTGTGTATCATGTTGGGTGGGTAAGTATTGTTTCTATGGGGATGGACGAAACCAGACCTTAACAAAGATATTAAACATACTATTAAATAATGATGGGGTGTGTTTTAAAATTCTTCTATACTTTTTATTATTACTATATGATGTGAACTATATGGGCAATACTCACTAAAAATCATGGTCTCTGGTCATCTTTCCTTGCGTACTAATAAACCCTTGTCCTCTATGATATTTGAATGGCTCCAACTTGGGAATTTGGTAAATTAAGTAAACTCGGCCGAATAAATGAAGGACCAGTAAACAACAAACCTTGTGTGATCACCCCGGTTAATCAAACATAATGAAGAAAACTTAGTGAATGATGTGCTTGAACTGAGAAGGTTCCCTATTGTGTTTTGGTAGTTGGTGTGTTATACTATTTGATTCTTATAGGGTGATGTGGGTGAGGACAGGATCCTCTTTTGTGGCACGGTTGTTGGTTGTGAATCTGAAGTTGTGTGAGGCTATATCTCTAGGCTTGGTTTGGTTCTAGTACTTTGAGGGATCTCAATGATCCCTTTGTTATTGTGAGTTTACAAGAGAACTGGGTGTGAATGCTTAAATTGATGTTTGGTTGTTTCTATTTTCCTGGATTGTGGTTATGCATGTTAGTTTCCTAGTAGTGTAGAATTCACCTAAATGGAATTACTTGAACATGAAAAAGGGAATGGTTTAAATGGGGAATTGGTTTTGGGAATGAGTCATGACATGGTCGTGACTGCTATGTTGTTCTTTTATAAATGAATAGTAACAAGTGTGTTGTGATTAGGATCCCTTTGGAAACTCTAGGATGTAACGATTGCTTGTTACTTATACATATATCTGTAGTTTTTATGTTTCTTATTCGTGCCCCACCCAAGTTGATCACTTAGTGCCGAACACCCCCATTTCATGGGGGAGGGTATTTTTTCCACACTCTTATGAGTGGATGGCTATTAGATGCTTTTATTCTACCTTTCACAAATTTCCCTAGACTCTATGGGTAGGCTATGATGGCCTGATCTCTATTATAGCCCATGATTCTTCGGGGCAGGGTAGTTGTGCTGGATGGCCCAGGTGTCTGCGGGGAGGTTGTTTTACAAGAATCTTCGGGATGAGGACCAAGTGTCTTTGGGCATTGTAGTAGTTGTTCTAGCCCAGGTGTTTGTGGGCGTGGTTGCACATGGTGGTTGTGGCCCAGGTGTTTGCGGGATGGATGTGTGGTTGTGGCCCAGGTGTGTGCGAGTGGGTGTGGCAGTGGGACTGGGGTGAGAATGGCGGGATTGGTTCGATGCATAGGATGTCTTCAATAACCAGTGGGAACATGGTGTGGGGTACCCAAATATCGATGTGTTATTACTATAATTTACTTGACTTGCGTTATTTGGGGATTGTGCCTTGGTGAGGCTTGGGTGGATTGTTTTCCCTACTAAGTGCTTTGGTTTTTTCTTTTCTCAAATGGCATTAGAATGCCTCCCCACTTGTGCACGAGAGTCTTTGGTTTTCCTTACTGAGTATACTTGTATGCTCACCCTACGTATATAAAACTACTTTCAGGTTTCTAGGAGGACTTCAGGGATCGTTTGGGGCCACACTAGCTCAGACGTTGGGACAGTTGCAGTCGCTGTTTTTCTTTTCTTTGGTACTTTACCTTAGTAGTCTCCTTATACTCTTATGCTACTTAATTTTTGGAACATGCATCTGGGAATGGTTCGTTTGGGATTTACTTGTACTTCCAGTTTTGGTGTTGTGGGATTTACTATCTTATCACCCGTTCCTATTAAAGAAAAAGGGTAATGCCTTCCATCTTGTGTGTGACTATAAACCCTTGGTGCTAGTCGCCACTCTGGGGCCTATTGAAGGCGGGTATCAGGGGTCATTATCTCTCCTTCAACTTGAAGAAGGAAGGGACTAGAAATCTGTTGTCCCTTCCCTCATCTTGGTGAAGGAGGGTCATCACAAATGGTATTAGAGGGGGAGGTTGAGATTTAGGATGGAGTCTGGAGTTAGGCACAGTAAGGATTGCATTGGATGGTAGGGCAACAGTGTTGGGTGATCTTGGTTCGTGAATTAGGTTAGGGAAGACCGGCTAGGACATGGGATTTTAGGGCCCCCCGTGATCTGATACGAAGACTCTAGGCCTACCAAATGACCAAGTGAGGTTGCACGGATTGCAGGGTAGAGACCCTTGGGAAGGTACATTCATCATAATGACTTGTGTTCTAGTGTTTCATGGGTATTTTGGGAATTTAAAATGAATAAGAAGTCCAAGAAAATTTTAAGAACAATATTCAAAACTACTCCGGCTTAGGCATTCCATGTTTACCTTACTGCTATGGTACCTGGGAGAAGACCACGAGTGGTATGGGTGATCAAGGACCAGGAGGTTAAATTGGATGATCGACAGAGGGATGACCGAGAGGAGCAGGACGATCAGTGACAGAGGTCGCTTTATGTCTTTCAGCGGCAGAACCTCGTGAAGTATGAGGGTAGCATCTCAGAAATGGAGACAGAGAGCTGGCTAGAGGAGATGGTGATAGATTTCATCTTAATCCGGCCTGCAACAGAGTACCGGGTTCCTATAGCTGTGATCCAGATGCGCAAAGCAGCGCATTAGTGGTGGACGCTTTATATTGGGGAGAAGAGGGAGGCTGAGGTTACGTGGGATGACTTTGAGAAGGAGTACCGGGCGGAATTCCTCTCTTCCACGATGAAGGCTGAGAAGAGGCAGGAACTACTCTCCCTCGAGTAGGGGAGTATGTCAGTGAGAGAGTTAGGTATCAAGTTCATGGATCTCCTTCGCTTTTCTCCCGACCTCTTTTCGGATGAGGAGCCTCGGGTGAGATGTTTGGAGGAGGAACTTCGACCTTCTCTTCAGTATGCTATTACTCCCTTTAACTTACCGACCTACGTGGGGGTCTAGAAGAAGGATGAAGTGTTGTAAAAGATGCACATGTAGGGAGGTGTATCGCGATAGGGAATCCAGTTCAGCTTGTCGAAGGGGAAGGTCATCAGCAGCAGGCCTCCAACGTCAGGGCCCTCTAGGTTTCAACCAGTAGGTAGCAGGCCTCAGCAGTTCCAGTTCCGATCACCTAGCCCTCATCCTTTATATTAAGTCTAGGGTATGAGATGCTTCATCAATGAAATTCTTGGGTACCTTCGGATTTAGTGCCCAGAAAGAGTACAATACAGAATGGGTGGGCAGGTTTAGCGTCCACCTCAGCAGTAGCAGTTTCCTGATAGGCCCTTTCAGCAGCATCAGCAGGGGCAGAAAGCTCTCATTCCTCTGAGGTAAGGTGTTGCAGGAGGAGGCCAACCTCAGGATGCTCTTCAATGACCTCAAACAGGGCGTGGTCTGGGAGGCGGCCGACAGCTGAGAGGCTGGGGAGCTAGGTGTGGATAGTTGCACACCACAGAAGAAGCTGTTCTAGCAGGTCCAGAAGTCATTCGAGGTATGATCAGATCGTTTAGTACTCTTGCATATTCCTTGTTCGATACAGGAGCCTCACACTCCTTTGTTGCACCCAGTTTGGCCCATGCTCTGGTTTTAGACGCTGAGATATTTCAGTTCCCCTGGTGTTGAGAACACCAGTCGGAGGTCAGACCGACATGTCTTATGCTTTTAGAGGGTGTAAAATGATTATAAGGCCACATCAGTCTATCAGGGATATCCTATTGTTACAGATACATCCATACGATGTCATCCTAGTAATTGACCGGTTGTTCTCTTTATGTGCCTTTATTGACTGCTTCTGAGTAAGGGTCGTGTTTTCATATTTGGTCGGCCAACGTGTAACTTTCACCGGTGAGCAAGGTTGCCAGAAAAGATGTAGGTGAGAGGAGCCCCTCCTTTCCTTGTTAGCTGAACTATCAGTGGAATCAGTGGATGCGAAAATGGTGGATGTCCCAGGAATTGTCAGTGTGTTTATGGACGTCTTCCCTGAGGAGGTGACGACTCTACTCCCTCGATATAATGTGGAGTTTGGGATAGACTTTCAAACTGGTGCCCATCTGATTTCGATGGATCCCTATATGATGGCACCCTCCGAGTTGTGGGAGATGCGGATTCAGATTGATGATTTGATAAATAAAGGTTTTCTTCGACCAAGTGCATCACCATGGGGTGCTCTAGTATTATTCTCAAAGAATACAGATGGTGGTCTCAGGATGTACATAGACTACCGGATACTGAATCAGGTAACAGTAAAGAACTGTTACCCTCTCCCGAGGATATACGACATTTTCGACTTGTTTAAAAGGGCAGGGTGGTTCTCCAAGATTGACCTGCAGTCAGGATATCACCAGCTGAGGGTGAATGAGGGTGACATCTCGAAGACTACCTTCAGGTGGAGTTATGGGCACTTTGAATTTGTGGTCATGCCGTACGGCGTTACGAATGCTCCAGTTGTATTCATGGGGCTCATGAACTCCATCATCCTGGAATACATGGATTGGTTCGTAGTCCTGTTTATTGACGAAATCCTGATCTACTCAAAATTATAGGAGGATCATGCTGAGAAACTTAGAACGGTTTTAGAGGTCCTCCGACAGCACCAACTCTTTAGGAAGTTTTCCAAGTGCAAGTTTTGGATGTGATAAGTGAACTTCCTATGATAAGTGGTGTCCGAACATTGAATAGCGGTGGACCCATCGAAGGACGAGGCAGTTGATTCTTGGGAAGTGCCCAAGAATGGGGTAGAAGTTCGTAGTTTCCATAAAATAACAAGCTACTAATGGAGGTTTGTGCCCAACTTCTCCCGAGGTGTGGCACCTTTGACAGCCTTGACCAAGAAGGACCAGGCTTTCGTGTGGAATTGCAATGTGAGGAAGCCTTTAGCTATCTGAAGGAGAAGTTGGTAAGTTCCCCAATGCTGATGTTTCTAGAAGAAGGGGTGAAATATGAATTATTTTGTGATGCTTCGGGAGAAGGCCTCAAGTGTGTGTTGATGCAACTATAAGGGGTGATCTCTTATGGGTCTAGAAATTTACGTTCTCATGAGGGTAATTATGCCACCCATGACCTAGAACTTGCGGCGGTCATTTTTACACTAAAGTTTTAGAGGTATTACCTCATAGGGGAACGCTTCGTGGTCTTCATGGATCAAAAAATCTTGAAGTACATCTTCTCCCAGTAGGACCTGAACACACGAAAGAGAAGGTGGATGGAGTTACTTTCGGACTAAAAATTCTATATTTCCAACACCTCATGAAAATGGAATGTGGTGGCTGATTCCCTAAGCAGGAAGTCACAGAATGATGCAGTTCGAGGGTCGGTAGATGCTTAGAAGGCGATGGAGGAGTTGGCTGCCCTACACCTGGATGAAAGGATGGATGGTTGTAGAGGTTTCCTGTATCAGATGACAGTGTGTTCTTCTCTGTTTCAGAAAGTAGAGAAGTCTCAATGTGGAGACTCATAAAGTGAAGTGATGCGTGACCAGGTTAACCAAGGAAACGCTCCGGAAGGTTGGACGGAGGATGGTCAGAATCGGATTCTTTTCGAAGGGAAGTTGTTTGTTCCATAGGTGATGTGTGAGAGAGTTCTTGGTGAGTTCCACAACTCACCCCTAGAAGTACATGCATGAGTTTCTAAGATGTACCAGGTTCTGATAAGTCATTTATGGTGGCCTGGGGTAAAGTGGGCGGTGGCAGAATTTGTGGCCAGGTGCCTAGTGTGTCATTAGGTGAAGGCTGAACATCGTGTTCCAGGCGGTTTGTTGCAGGGTTTAGACGTCCCCGAGTGGAAGTGGGATGAAATATCAATGGATTTCGTCACATGGCTACCCAAGTTTCAAGGAGGCTGCGACGATATCTAGGTAGTGGTGGACCAATTGATGAAATCAACTCACTTTTTGGAGATCAAGGTGTCGGGAGCAGTGAATGCCTTAGCACAGAGGTACGTGGATGAGATTGTGCGGTTTCATGGATTTTCGAAGTCCATAGTCTCGGATAGGGTTTCACGGTTTACCTCACGAATATGGAGAGGATTACAGCATGATTTTGGCACCAAGCTATGCCTTAGCACTGCTTTCAACCCCCAAACATATGGGCAGACAGAGTGCACCATCCAGACAATGGAAGACATGATACATGAATGTATTCTGGACATTGGAGGATCGTGGGTGTGGCACTTGAATCTAGTAGAGTTTTCCTAAAATATCATCTATCAATCTACCATTGGCATGGCTTCGTTCGAAGCCTTGTTCGAAAGACCATGTTGCTCACCCTTGTGTTGGACCGATGATGGGGAAGCAGGTGTTCTTGGCCCGGAGATGGTGCAGAGCACGACGAAGAAGGTTTAGCTTATACGGGAGAGGATGAAGGCAACACAGGACTAGCAGAAGTCATATGCCGATAATAGGAGGAGACCCTTGGAGTTTGTGGTCGGGGCCCACATATTCATGAAGGTCTCCCCTTAGCATTGACAATGGAGGTTCGGAAGTGGGAGTAAGCTTTCTCCAAGGTTCATTGGACCCTTCGAAGTGTTGCGGTGGGTCGGGGAAGTGGATTATCAGCTAGCGCTACCACCACCACTGCTGAGAATACAAGACGCCTTCTATGTGTCAAAACTTCGATGGTATCTACCAGACGATTCACACATCCTCGACTAGGGAAATCTAGACATCAAGGCCGACATGACTTTTGCATAAATACCTGTGAGAATCAAAGATTTTATGGAGAATATGCTTCATGGACAGACCATTCCTTTGGTTATTTTGTTATGGAGGCATGGCGGGCTCGAGTAAAGTACCTTGGAACAGGAGACGCAGATGCGCGCCCAGTACCCTGAGCTCTTTTGAGTTTTTTTCTGTTTTGTTTATACTTATTTGTGATGGAATGCTTTACTTTGTTAAATATGGAACATGTGGTTTTCCTTATTCTGTGGATGTGTGTGAAGAGTCCTGACTATGGGGAGGGGAGGACCTGATACCTAATCAAGATGCATTAAGGAGGTTGCGATTAGACCTGTGCGGGCGAGTCAGTGCGACCCAAAGCGGATAGTATCTTGACATGGAGGAAGAAACTCTCTAACCCATATAACTAGACAGTTTGACCTTCCAATGTTTCCTAGTTACTTGAGGGAGAGGTGTTCCAAGATATCGTTGAGGTTCACTCTTTATAGGTATCTTTCGAAGTAGTTGTGCAGAAAACCTCTTTATTTCAGGTCTAGTTTTGATTATCGAGGGTAAAAATACATTGAGAGGTATCTGATGTAATGACTTGGGCCCAACTGGACCATTACATTTCAAAAACACGGCTCCACCGAAACGGTGGCACCCTGAAAGTTGCACCGGTTAAGGTGGAACCCTGACGATCACGAACCGGTCACAGTGGCCCTGGTCACAGTGGCACCGTGAGGGTTACATAATGATAGTGGCACCGTGACGTTGGCACCGTGAGGGTGACACCGTGACTGTGGCATCGAGTCCCCACTAGGTCTTCATCCCTTTTTCCAGTTTTCGAATTTTTCTGCACAAGGTATCTTTTAACGTAAAGATAATTTAATTCCCCCATTCAAAGCTATTTAAAGCCCATAAATAATATCTAAAATCCCCAAGATTTTGGAAAACCTTAAACTTACCAAAATGTGTGTTTTTTCTCAGTGTCACACCCTTTCCTCGTACCTTCCAGTTCCGCTCCCATTGTGTGTTTTTCCTCCATTTAAAAGAAAGGGTTTAACGCACAGCCGTTATACCACCACCCCAATGGAAAAAATTAAATAAGATTTAATCCCATCGTGTGTAACCTCCCAACCGAAAAGGAAACCACGATTCGACTTTAAAGCGGTTCAAAATTACATATCTCATGACAACCAGATCTTATCCTTATATCGCACGGGAATTTCTTCTTCCTCCTCATTTTTTATTCTCCTTTCTTCCTAGTGTGTTTAGAGTTCCCATTGTCGAGGAATGTGGTGTGCATGTTCTGATGCTTTTCTTCTCACCCTTGAAATCCCTAACGTTCTTCCCCTGTAAGTCGCGCATCCCCAGTTCTTGGCACATGGAGAAGAACTTCGATCTTTGATAAAAAAAAGTAGGGATTTTTCCTTCGTATCTCCTTACTGTGTATCATGCGGGGTGGGTATGCTACTATTTCTATGGGGATGGATGAAACCAGACCTTAACAAAGATAATTAACAGACAATTAAAAAATTATGGGGTACATTTGACAATTCTTCTTTACTTTTTATAATTTCAATATGTTTTGAACTGTATAGGTTATGCTCACTGAAAATTATGGTCGTTGGTGGTCTATACTTGCGTACTAATAAACCCTTGTCCTCTGTGATATTTGAATGGATATAACATGGTGATTTGGTTAATTACTTAAACTCGACCGATTAAATGAAGGACCAGTTAACAACAAACCTTTTGTGATCTCCCTGAATAACCGAACAGAATTAAGAAAATATAGTGAATGGTGTGCTTGAACCTGTATGTTTCCCTACTGTGTTATGGTAGTTGGTGTGTTGTACTGTTTGATTCTTATGGGGTGATGTGGGTGAGGATGGGATCCTCTGTTGTGGCACGGTTGTTGGTTGTGAATCTGAAGCTATGTGGGGCTATATCTCGAGGCTTGGTTTTGTTCCAGTACTTTGAGCGATCTCATTTATCCCTTTGTTGTTGTGAATTTACAAGAGAACCAGGTGTGAATGCTTAAATTTCTTTTTGACTGTTTCTCTTTTTCTGGCTTGTGGTTATGCCTGTTAGCTACCAAGTAGTGTAGAATTCACCTAAATGGGATTAATTGAACATGGAAACAAGAATGGTTTAAATGGGGAATTGGTTTTGGGAATGAGTCGTGACTTGGTCATGAGTGTTGTGTTGTTCTTTTATGAATGAATAGTAACAATGGTGTTGTGGTTAGGTTGGCTTTGGAAACCCTATGATGGGACGAGTTCTTGTTACTTATACATATATCTGTAGTTTTTATGTTTCTTATTCACACCCCACCCAAGTTGAGCACTTAGTGACGAATACCCCCATTTCATGGTGGAGGATGTTTTCCCCAAAACTCCTATGAGTGGCTAGCTATTAGCACTTTTTCTGATCACTTTCACGAATAGCCCAAGACTCTTCAGGTAGGCTGTGACAGCCTGAGGTCCATTATATCCCATGATTCTTCGGGAAGGGTAGTTGTGGTGGATGGCCCAGGTGTGTGTGAGCAGGTTGTTTACTAAGAATCTTTGGGATGTGGCCAAGGTGTCTTCAGGCGTGCCAATTGTTGTTCTGGCCCAGGTGTTTGTGGGTGTCGTTAGGGGTGGTGGTTGTGGCCCAGGTGATTGAAAGAAGGATGTGTGGTTGTGGCCCAGGTGTGTGCGGGTGGGTATGGCAGTGGGACTGCGGTGAGAATGGCGGGATTGGTTCGATGCGTAGGATGTCTTCAATAACCATTGGGAAAGTGGCATGGGGTACCCAATTCCCTATGTTCTTTTAATATACATTACTTGACTTGAGTTATTTAGGGAGTGTGCCTTAGTGAGGCTTGGGTGGATAGTTTTCCATGCTAGGTGCTTTGGTTATTTCTTTTCACAAAGGGAATTAGAATGCCTCCCCACCTGTGCACGAGAGTCTTTGGTTTTCCCTAAAGAGTTTACTTGTATGCTCACCCTACGTATATAAAACTACTTTTAGGTTTCCAGGAGGACTTCAGGGATCGTGTGGGGCCGTACTAGCTCAGACGTTGGGACAATTACAGTTTCTGTTTTTATTTTCTTTGGTACTTTACCTTAGTAGTCTCCATTTACTCTTGTATCGTTTACTTTTGGAACATGCATTTGGGAATGGTTTTCTTGGGCTTTACATGTACTTCTAGTCTTGGTATTGTGGGATTTACTATCTTATCTCCCAATCCTATTAATGAAAAAGGGTAATGCCTTCCATATTGTGTGTGATTATATACCCTTGGTTTTAGTCGCCACTCTGGGGCCTGTTGAAGGTGGGTCTTGGGGGTCATTATCTATCCTTCAACATGAAGAAGGAAGGGTCTAGCAATCTGTTATCCCTTCCCTCATCTTGGTGAAGGCAGTTCATGATGGTTAGTTTCTCTTTAGGATGATTTAATAAATAAGTGTTTTTTAGTCCCATATTTTATGTTTTATGTTCCTATTATTCAAAGGCACTAGACATCATGAAACATGTCTTGTAATTTGATGATTAATTATGATTAAAATCACATAATGTTATGTGTAAAAGTCTAGGGTTGTTATAGTCAGTATTAGAGGATAGTGAAGTTATTTTATGGAAATTAGGAATATAGAACTTTACTAAGATATTTAAGGATGATACCAAGTATATGAAAACAGCAGTAAATTTCAGTAAGTATAGAGTAAGTGTTTTATCAATAAAATACATCATTTTGTGGATACATATAGGTAGAGGTGGATCTTGCATAGATTTATCTAGGGGTATAACCCAAGAACACCGCTTTGATCTATACTTAAATGGGAACTGGTGCTTGAAAACACGCCTCACTGAAATATTTCTTTGACACACCCATGGGATATTCTTTGTTAAATTCATTATCTTAGTACAAACCAATATTAAGGTAATATAAAATATACCATAATAATCTAAGCAAAGAAATATATCATGGATAACCTATATTGAAACATTGTGGATCACAAGTTAAGATATAATTCTCCTTCACATGCTTATCCTCGTATGTACAAAAAAATTTATGCTCAATTTATAAGTATTAAATCTCTCTAATTGTATGTAATTTTTCATAGCTAGTGGTCGTAAATAGAAAAACACGTTCCAATAATCATTGTGATAGGGATTGTGAAGCTTTCACAAATGATATGACTAATATGATGGGAATGGGTGATCACAACTTCATGAAAGTACATTCCCACCTAGATGATGTTATGATTAATAAATTGATTCATGTGGAACACCATCATCCTACAAGTAAAGGGAATGTTTCTTTTAAATGCTTCATCTAATAAAGGCCTCCTATGTTTAGTGGATCTTCTAATACCCTCCTCACAGAACCGTGTATTAATTCCAATTAAATGAGATTCTTTGTCCTCTAATACTCAGAAGAAGATAAATTCGTACTGATAGTCATTTATTTTTATGGGGAAGAAGATCAGTGTGGGACAGTGATCAAGAATACGAAGCCCTAGGAGGAAATTGATTCCACACAATGGGATGAATTCAAGAGAACGTTTTTAATAATTTTTTCCCTAAACAACCCAAGTCATGATGGGAAGAGAGTTCCTATGAATTATGAAAAAGGAAGATGAGTCAATCTTTTGGTATAAATCATACATTACAAGGCATTCAATGTATGCCTCTGGCATTTTCATGAACACCAAAATGAAGGTGGATGGCTTATTTATTAGACTAAAGTTGAGTCTTTGAAATGTGAGACTGATTTGAGACTTTGACAACATTTAGTATATTGTCTATTGTTCCCTCATGGTTGAAATAGAGATTGGAGACTATCTGTAGTATTGTGGGACCATTGACAAGATATGGAAAATGGTATCTCATGTGGGTGGTCCAGCAAATATATTCTATGATGGGAAGAAGGTTGAACATCTCACATGTATGAATTGTGGGAAGAATAAATCTAGGAACTGTCTAAATAAAACAAGGAATGGCTTCAAATGTGAAATGTTAGGACATCTATCTAAAAAAACTAACATGATATGAAGAATACAGCTAATGTGTATGAATAAAATAAGGATCAGAACAATAAATAGCTTATAGTGCAGTGTTATAATTTTAAAGATCAATGGAATTATGTGAGTAATTTCATTAATTTGAGGTTTGTCTTAGGAAACCAACAAAAACATCCAAGGAAGCATGGAAGGGATTACGCTATCACTACTGCTGACATGGAGATAGAAAACAATTTTTTGATAGGTATGATAGTTATTAATTAAATAATGGAGAACATTCTATTTGATTCTAGTTCTAAAATTTGTTTCATATCTTTTATGTTTAGTAGAAATATTCAAAAACCACATTAAAATTTAGAGGAAATGTTATATGTGAGAACATTGAATAGAATAATTATTATGTAAATTGTTTATAACTCCTCCACAGTAAATTATTGTGGACTGAACCTCCAAAAAAATCTTTTCATACTTCCTTTAGTGGTGTTTTATGTTATCTCTGGCATGGATTGACTATCCTTATACAAATTTAAAATTAAATGTTGGGAAAGGTAGATCACCCTTCACATCCCAAATCATCCTAAAATTCATTACATGTTTAAGGAGGAAGATGAATATCCATTATAATCATTGTTTCAAATGTGGAAATTTCGCCTTTATGGGCCATCATATGTAGCTCTAATAGTTTAGAAAAAGTTGAGAATTATTCATTAAGACATAGCCATCATGAGGGATTACAATGATGAATTTCTAGAAGAGTTTCACAGACTTCCTCCTGAACATGAAATTGAGTTCTCAATTGAACTTATGCATGGATCTCTATCTAATAAATGAAACGTTATAGAATGGCCACCGTAGCACAGGCGGAGCTGAAGAATCAGTTGTTGGAGAATCTAGACAAGGGATTTTTACCCCCCAAGTGCTTCATCGTGGGGAGATATAGTCTTCTTTGTCAAGAGGGTGGATGTTTCAATGTGCCTCTTCATTGGTAATCATGATCTCAATAAAATCATGAAAATGGTTCAGTATCCCCTACATCAGATATATGACTTGATTAATCAGATTTGTGGGGCCAGTTACTTCTCATAGGTGGACCTTCGGTCTTAATATCACTAATTAAAGATGATGGAGGAAGATATTTCCAGGGATTCATTTTGAATGAGTTACAACCAATATAAGTTTATAGTGATTCCCATAAGACTCATTAATACTCAATAAATTTTTATAGATTTAATGAATAGAGTATTTAGAGATTACCTTGAATTTTTTTCGTAATATTTATTGATGATATTATGATATACTCTAAGAGAAATTAGGATTATGATGGGAATTTCAATACATAGTTTAAGACTATATGATGATAGGAGATATATGCATTGTAAAATTAATGTGAGTTATTAATGGAGGATTATTCATTCATGTAAATGTTATCACAAAGATAAAGATATATATATATATAGACCCTTCTACGATAAAGAAAATTAAAGAGTGGCCCTTGAAAACAACTGTAATAGAGATCAGTAGATTGCTAGGTATTATCGATTATTTGTGAAGAATATTCATAATTATAAAACCAAATGAACAATCTGAAACAGAAGGAATCAATGTTTTTCTAGACTAAAGTATGTGAAAAATAATTTAAGGATTTGAAAAGAGGTTAATTACTACACAAATACTCTCACTCCCATTAAGTGGAGAACTCATTGTTTTAAAAAATGATGTTTCAATGAAGGTCCTAGGTAGTGTGATGATGTAAAATGATAAAGTGATAGAATATGCCACAAATTAGATAATAAATCATGAGAATAAAAGTCCTAAACATTATCTATAATTTGCGGCTATGATCATTGCATTAATAATCAGGAGGCGCTGTGTCTACGATGCGAAATGTGGGATATATAATGATCACAACAGTCTCAAATATATATTCACTCAAAAAGTTCTTAATATAAGATAGTGGAGAGAGATATAGTTTATCAAGGATTATGACTTCTCAATCCACTACCACCACATTAAGTAAAATAAGGGTGTGTATGCTCTATATTGAAAGGATCATGTATCTTTATCGATGATGAGAATTTGAATGGATCTAGTATTCTTAGATTTTAAGAGGATAGACATGGGAATAAATAAGGGAGGATAATCATCAATACTTTCTCAAATGTTTTCCCATCCATCCATCATGGAGATAAAAAAAGGATACACAAAGAAAGAAGTGGATATTATGAAAATGGTGGAAGCTATAAGAAATTTGAAATTTTGAGAGTTATTTATTGATGTGGAAGGATTTGTACGATTTGGATCACGATTATGTGTATGGTATGATTCATATATAAAGACGGAACTTTTGAATAACCTATATAGCTCAACCTTCAATATCCACCATTGGATCACAAAGATGTGTCGATCTCTCTTATAAGAACTTTTGGTGTGACAATATGAACAAGAAGATTGCTGAGTATATATCAAAGTGTTTGGTTTGAAAACAAGTGGAGGATGAAAGAAAGAGGTCTAAGTGGGTGATGAAACCACAACCCATATCAACATGGATGTGGGAGAACATATCCTTGTGCATCGTTACTAGACATCCATGGACATCCTGAAGAAACAATGTTATATGGGTCTTTGTAGATCATCTTACAAATACAAATCACATTATCTCAATTCGATATGACTTCTTGTTGGATCAAATTTAAAATATATATATCAATATAGTTGTAAGGATTCATAGAGTACCAATTTTTATTGTATCTTATAGAGATACAAGATTCACCTTGATGTTATGAAAAACTCTCCAACATGCTTTATGAACTGAACTGAACATCAGTACAGCCTATCATCCAAAACATTATGGCCAATATGAGCGATCTATTAAGACACTAGAAGTTATTTTGAGAGATTTTTCTATGGACTTGAATAGTGTATGGGACCAAAATCTTTCACTCGATGAATTCTCTTATAATAACAGTTTCCACTCGAGCATCTAAATGGAACCCTGAAAATCCCTCTATGGGAAAAGGTGTAGAACAACGTAATGTTTGGGATGAATTCAGTGAGAGTAAGACTCTAGTTCCTGATATGGTCGATGAAATGGTGGATATGGTGAAAACCATTCATTAGGACTTCATGGTATCCTAAAGACGAAAAAAGAGTTATCCAGACTACCGTTGATGAGACATTGAGTTTAAATTTGGAGACATGGTTTTTCTATGCATATCTCCATAGAAGAAGGAAATGAGGATTTATAAGAATGGAATGCTAAGTCCCACGTACATTTACCCCATTGATATTCATGATTATTTCATGTTTGTGGCCTATAGATAATCACATCCAACTACCATGTTCAAATTACATGATGTTTATCATGTATCCTTCTTCAGAACGTCCAAACTAGACCCATCACATGTACTCTATTTTGAGGTGGTGTTGTTTGAGAATGACCTTTCTTACAAGGAGAAACCAGAGAAATTCATGGTTCATTGAGATCAAGTTCTACGTAACAAGACAACCCAAAAGGTCAAAGTACTTTGGCTGAACCATAAGTATGAAGAGGCAACATGGAAAGTAGAGGAGGAAATGAAGAAAAAGTACCCTCACCTGTTTATGGTTTATAACGTAAAAAATAAAATTTCGAGGGAAAAAATTCATATGGGGGGAATAATGTAATGACCCAATGTTTTATTAGTGTAAAATTCACTCTTATAATTACATTATATATTCACATGAAATCACAAAAATAAAGAAATACTATGTACTATGTGACTTTTAAACATAATATTATCACATCTTTGTTTTGAATTTCAAAAATATGACATACATTGTTGCGTTTTGTATGCTATTTTGATTCTAATAGAATCAAATTTTTCTTTTATGAATAGTAACATACCATTGTGAATAGTAACATACCTTGTGAATAGTGATGCATATTAATGAATTGTAAGTTGGCTAAAAAATATAACCATCCCTCTTGAATGTCCAAATACAATTTGAACATCATATAAGTTAAAAAACAATCATAATATATATAAAAAGTATTTTTTTGTTATAAATATTTTAATTAAATTTTTTATTAATTTAATTATTTAAAATGGAAATATATTTTTATAAAATTTAATCATAAATTATTATTTTATTTTCTTTTGGTTACAAGATAATTTTATGGGATATTGATTAATTTTTTAATGTGTTATAAAACATGTTATACATTTAAATTAGTTTTTTCGGATAAATTATGATTTTAAATAAAAAATTAAATTAATAATATTCTGAAAATTATTTTTGGAAAACAGAGTTCATTTATGGATTATAAATGTCTAAAAATGGTTAGGGTAACTTTTTTAGATTTTCTAAAATACGTGAACTTTTGGTGAATCGTAAAATACGATAATTCATAATAAATGTTATAACCTGAATTTCAGCATCATGCTTGGATCATGGATGAGATAAATGTCTATTGGTTTGAACTCACTAGAAAATATAACTAAATTTTGTCCCAATCACCAATGACTATTTGTTTTATTGAGAAAAATAATTAAATAATGAATTAATTATTCTGAAATCACTCCTCTCCTCCACTATAAAAACCACCGACAATCCCCTCTTCTCTTTACTCCACTCAAGCCTTGTGAATTTTCTATGTTCTTCCCAAATCACTCCCCATGATCTTCCCCTATGTCCAATTTCCATTGGTCTCCTCCAAAGTCCAAATCCAATCCCCTTAAGAGGAACTTAAAGGAGATAAACTTCACTATAAATTCCTCATTCTAATTCTTTTATTTTCATTCAAGTCAGTTATTATTCTTTTTTATTTCCTTGCATCTATTTACCCAAATGGTATGATAGGTCCAATAAAATTCATGTAATCAAATTATAATATTATAATGTGATAGTTTATTATAATCTCTCCCACCGCCTCCTTTTATTATATAAATGAAAATACTGTCAAATATGTGTTGACATATCTCCTTCAAGGACGGTGGGTTTTCAATTTTCTTTACTTTATTCTAGACCAGTCATGAAACCATTTTAATTGTTGAAATAGATCCTAATATATATATTTTATCTTATTTATTATTATTAAATACTTATAAATTCGTGATGTAAAATAATAATACAATATAATTTAATTGTGAGATAAATCACCACTTGAATACAAGAGTTTATCATTAATGCTTTCTATAATGATTGACCATAAATCCATGTATGAAATTAAATTTACAAAATTTCATCTTCTGAATAATAACTAATGTCATATAAATTCAATTTTGGAAAACCACTCTTTACCATACATGTTTATATGTTCATTTATATAAGTTAAATGAACATGAATCAAACGAACATGAACAATGAAATTAATCCAATATATTTCCCTCTTATTCCTAAATGTACCTTGTGTTATGCCCTTTTATGTATAATCCAAAATGACTGGTTATGATTTCTCACCTTCTCCATACTTTCCTCATGATGCATAGGTTATGATAAACAACTTTTTATATCATTAATCCATTTTATGTTCACCAGATACCATACCGATAATCCTTAAGGGATTCTACACGAACCTTCTTCATTCTTTCAGGTTGCTTCATATTTCATATTACCAAAATGAATATATATTATCCATTTATGGGAGTCTTTTAAATTCTGTGTACATGTACCAAATTCGTTTATCACGAACCATCTTTATTCTTTTTCTTTGATATACATGTTTTTATGTGATTCCATCTTCAATGTTTCCCGATAGGCAAACTTGTTTTAATGGAACTTCCCAAATTTATACCAAATTTTAAGTGAATCTAACTTCTTATTTAAGAAACCACTACCTTTACAAAATCTATGTTTATTATTAAATCATTCTCCGTTAACTTTTAGTTTAATATAAACTATTGTCCCATTTAAATTTTAAAGGATCTATAGTATTTTCCATAAAACAATAGAAAAATGTTGTAATTTTTAAATTTCTCAAATACGCTTTTTTTATGTATCCATTTATATTTAAAACCACTTACCTTGATATATGAATATTTTAGATTATTAATTTCAATGTATGTATTAATTCCTTTCTTTCATGGACACTTATATGATACACCCATTTATTATGCTTTATGACATGATTTTGATACCCATTTATTTCCATGGGTACCCATATGTTTAAATATGATCCCAACTGTGAAAGCCAAACTCATGAAATGATATGATGGATTTGCCCAGATAGTTCTCAAATGCATTGGGTAATGTTGAGTCTCAAGATACTTTATGTGCAATAGTTTAGGCAGTTAGCCTTGTCATGTTCAACCACACGTGGCGATCTTGAAAGTTATCCTTGGCTTATTCTACCATGTGCAACGGTCTTGGCATTTAGATGTGAATCATCATAAACTCATGTTTTAATATTCTTCCACATTATTAAGACTCCATGATTAAATGATTCCATTTTAAGAAGTTATGATTCCATATGATACATTCAATTATATATTATCACGTCATGCCTTCTATTCCATGTTCTAATGCATTGTTCTTATGGTTAATCACTTACTCGGATTTTATATAATCCCTTTTTTTATGATCCCTATAGTACCCTATGCATATGCATGGTCTCAAAGGAATTGAGAGCACATTATAAAGATTAAATAATAAGTGTTTTTTTAGTCCTATGTCTTATGATTTACGTACCTAGTATTAAAAGTCACAAGACATTACTATCCATGGATTGTACTCTAATTAATAATTATGTATAAATTTAGGTAATGCTATATTTATATGGAGAGGGTCACTATAAGTGTTGATAGGATGTGATAATGGCCAGGAAAGATTTGTTAATTTCCCATTTTGAAAAATCTTAGTGTAATATTTTTAGAGACGATCGCGGTCTATCATGAATTCATCATATGTATGTTCATAGTTCATCGACCCTACAACGAGCTTCATTTATTTTAAATGATCATACCAGATTGAGGAAGTAAATCTAATGAGGTTATAATAGAGGAATGAACTATGGTTACCCATATGGTTTTAAGGGAACAATTGGTTATATGAGGCTGGTGATTCTAATTTTCTTTTTAAATTTGGTGTATTTGGATGATCAATTGAGTTGAGAGTATGTTTTTTAGATGTAAAATGAAAATTTCAATGGTGGGGATTACTAGAACGATACTAGTTAAATGTATTCACAGTAGGAGATACATGTTGAAGCTACGATACTAGTCATTGGATAGACAAGATAGATTTCATGTGTAGATTCCCTAGTTGACTGCATGGCTACCAGCATTACCATAAAGATTCATGTGGAAAAGAAGGTATATGGTGAGAAATTTGTATGGAACTATGTTTTTCAAGAGTGAAATTTTGATATAAAAAAATTGGTTTTTTTCTCGTGGATGCTTATAAGGGGTAAAATTTTAATATTCACATTGTATAGGACCTTGTATAATTTTTCTACCCAATCTATTTGTCTAGATGTAGGATGTTTACCCTCTTAATGGCATTTTCTTGAAATATTTGTTGTTCAAAAGTTAAAGGAATATTGAATAATTAATTTTTTATAAATTAATTATTCATTTATTCACCTAGGTTTGTCTGGCCATGTATATTTAATGGAGAATCATATTGATATTACTTCATTTCCATTGGGTCTCAAATGGTGAGTTTTTCCTTGGTGGGGAATATATACTCATGTCAGGAACTGGGTCCTGGATGTTCCTCTTTTATCATTTTATTTTCAATTTCATTTATTTTGTTCTTTTTATTTTATTTCATTATTTTCCTTCATTGGATTCTTCTGTACTCACATGGGGACTCATACTATATATCTTGAATAATAGAGAAGGGATATAGAGATATTATGGGAGAGAGGAAGAGAGGGAGGCTCAATTGTGATGCTTGGGACACACCATATTGATGTGCGACACATATGGATAGTAAAAATGGGTGAACCTTACAAGGTTTCCACCCAAAGGTAGGATTTTTTTTAAAATTATCCCCATATGACACAGTAATTTTACATTTTTCCAATTTTAATTCCCTCTTGTGCTTTCTTATGGACCCTTGTGGCCTGATAGACAAATTTTGGGGTTAAAAAAGCAGTTTTAGGCATTTCAGTTGTTTTTTTTGGGAAAAAAGGTTACACGTTGTGTGGGTTATAGGGACGTGTTTAATGTTCTACATATTTTGAAAAAATGATGTTTTCAATGTATACTCGAGGTACAAGGGTGAATACACAGTGTACTGGGTGTTAGCCTTATAACTTATTTCCCATATAGTCTACACATGTAGGGGTACCCAACCATATATAGTACACAACCATACCTAGTGTTGGTATCATGTTGTGTAAATGTACATGGACCGATCATGTATATGGCCTAGAAATTTTAGGGCCCTAGGAAGGTACCCCATAGAGGGTAATTGTCATGTACCCATCATATTCAAATTATACAAGGTTGATTTCATGCCATGTCTCGCTAGAGTACACACCTAGATGGTGCTTTAGGGTTACATTTTGTGTGCTTAGGATAACATGACGTGTACTTCATCTTGAAACCCTATATGGATTTGATGTATCATTTCACATATGAGTCGTAATTGGACCCATGAATTGTATATTCTAAGTATTATTTGTATAGATCATGATGGTGATACCTGAAGAGCAATATGAGGACTCCTAATGGGTTCATTGGTGCTTATAACTCTATAGAGAGGTTCTTCAAATGATAATGGAATCTAGTTGTCTCCTAAGAGGGGCTGGAATGAGAATGGTATTTTGGGTGTTTAGACCAACCTAGTTTGATACCAAGTTATGACATGATCCATGATCCATATATCCTGACCGAGTCATTTTTATCCTTTCACAAGAGGGAGCCTTCCTTGCGTTAGGCCCCATTTAGGCATAGGAGGCTATGGGACATGTTTATTTCTAGGATCCCCTATAAGATTACTCTACTTATGTGATTACCTAGAGGATCCAATGTAGGATTAATTTATCCACACTATGTACCTAGGATCCCCTAATGGTTGAATTTTATTATTTACTATGTTTGGGAGTCCCTTATAGGATCTTGTTACCTGTAAACCATACTAAGGATCCCATGTAGGATGAATCTTCATTCTTATTTGGTTATAGAGGGTCTCCTATAGAATGCCTTAACCTGAGTTTTATTCTAAGGGTTTCATGTAGGATCCCTTGGTTTTTCTTATCATAAGGGGTTCAATTATAGGATTTTTTATTTTATATTTTTAGTTAATGATCCCATATAAGATTCTATCTATTATGTTTGGACCTCGAGGATCCCATGTAGGAGGCATTATTAGTGACTTTACTTGAGGTACCTAGTGGGTGACCAGTTGTTTTACTAAACAAGATTTAGTACACTAGGTTTTAGTAGAGATGGTATCAGGTGTCACCATAGAACATGTTCTATACTTTTGTGCCCAAATGTATATGAAATTAATGTTTGGTTTTGGAATTTGGCCACCCTCAGACATTTAATAATCCTTTCACTGGATTATTGTAGATGCAATGATATTGAATTGAGGTGCTTCCTAGATAGTGGATTATGATACTGACATGAGGCATATTTCTTTCTATTTGGGGTTCCCAAATGTTTTTTGCAGGATCTATCCTGTTCGTTGGGATTCATAGATGTGCATACCTTGGGTCCATATTCTAATTCATGTAATATATTATGATTATTAGTATACTTATTGGAACTACTGCGGGTATTTATATTGAGCCTGTATATTTGATTATTATATTATCAGGATATCCAAAGGTATTTCCCTGAATCTATATGTTGACCATGTGACTATGATATATGAACATGGTGTCCCTATTAATTTTACTCATTGATGATTCTTCAATCATGATTAATGATGATGATTCCTCTCTCCTTTTATTGAAATATAATGAGGATGATTATTCTCTCCATGATATGATAATACTCTAGGATGATTATGATTCCATGATTGATAGGGATAACTATGATCTCCCTGGTTGGTTACATGACCATGATGTGGTGCATGGAATATCACATCATTGGCTGCCTAGAATGATTACACCCTTCCATATGAAGGTATGATTACACTCTCCCTTATTAGAGATTATAAGGTTAGACATGGAATCTCACCAGTGAGATATTCTTACAGATCACCAAGGGGATTGACCTTTATAAACTATCCAATATATTGTTGTACATCCTCATAAATCATATATACATTGATATGATGTGAGTATAGATGAACCCAGTTATTGGAAAAGTATCCCCCCTATAATGACATATCTTTCTTAGAAATACTTTCTAACATCAGATGAAATTGGTATATGTAGATTGGTATTATTAACCTAGATATTAAATTAATATTACATGGCATGAGTGTTCTGACATCAAGATCAGTGCCCTTGTATAGGATTTCCAAGAGATCATGATTATAGACCCATGGATCGATTGATGGTTGGTTTTTTTTACTTCAATCATAAACTCATTAATAGTAATATTTATGTATATATATATGGAAATATGCATGTATACATATTTAGATATGGATATACATGGTGGCATTGGCCTAGTTGGTTGGGATTACGAGATTGAGGTTCAATTGTAGTTTAACTATTGTTTGTTTTATAAATCCTCTCTCAACTAGGCTGAGAAGATTTATTTTTCATAAAATTATAGGATTATATTTATAGTTCACTCTTAATAGTTCCCAAATGAAATTGTCTCTCACCCTTACACATGCAAATCAGTGTGCATACAAAACTTATGTCTCCTTTTCAGGTTGAGCAATGTTTTATGGATAATAAGGGTAAGGTCAAGAGTTACAAGATCAACTAGGGCTGCTCGTGTGAGTTCTTTGATCTGGCTGGTGTAGTTTGATAGTGTCTAGAGAATGGGTACATGGTCTGGATGAGATTTATTAATAGATCCTATATATTTATTTTAGTTTATTTTATAATTATTTATATGTATGGTTTTCCCAGTGGGTGACTAATGATGTATGTAAGACATAAATGTTGAAAATTTTATAGATTGTTCATTTATTATTATACAATGTTATATTTTAATTTATTTACAGTTGTCTAATTATGTTTATATAAAGATATGTTTGAAAGATATCTTTTTCATCTACTTTCAATATTTGATATGAGGACATAATATCCAAAATATAACTCATATGCCCTCATTACATGTAGGTGGCATCTGGCATTTGGGGATCGACGATTGAGGCCTCATAACCAACCATATTAGAGCATCACTTTAGTGGCATCGAGTTGGGATGTAATATAATTACAAATACTTGAATGAGAAGTTTATTTTTGACAAATTATAATGGGGTATTAAAGAGGTTATTTAATGAAATTAGATAATAATATTTTAGGGTAATTTTAATGATATCATTGAGTATTAATATTTTCTAGCTCATTATCTCAACTTTTAATCATTTTTAAAGAATGATAAGATTAATTTAGAGTAACATACCAATATTTTTAAATTATATTTTTTTCATAAATAAATAATGGAAATATAAATTATAATTTCACGTGCCTACAAAATAATGAGAAAATAAAAAAAATATCTTCAATAACAATCATTAAAACAATCAAATATAAAACCAATGTGAATTTGAAATAGTAAAACTAGAAAAAATAAATAATTGAATAGCTAAAATTAGAAAATATTGATCGTCCAAATCTATTAAAATAATATCTCTCACATACAACAATAGATATATTAATAAAATATTACAAAACCAAATAACATATTTCGAAATGAAAATTTAATCATATTAGGAATTGTGGTGAATATTATGGGAAATGATGATGTGGTATTTATAGGGTATTAAGGGAAATGTGGCCATTGGTATTTAATCGCAATATGACTATTAGTCAAATATGATTTTTTGTCAATGAAATGGTTGAACACTGTTGTTGTTGGAAACTATTCCCATGTGTGATAATTATACCATTATTATTATTGTTTGAATATAGTAATGAAAAAGTATATTTGATATATAACAGAAGAACTATGGCCTCAACCAGTAGAATCATGCTTATAAAGTCCATTTTTCAGATCGTGGGAGAGAGGTAGAATCACTATGTTTCAACGTTGACTAAGACAAAGTAGATCCTAAACAATTTAATTTTGAACAATATATCTTAAAGAATAATTTCATATTAGTGGATATTTCCAATCAGTTAATGTTATCCAATCTACACCATGAAACTACCACCATCGAACATCATTCCCTTATGGAATTTACAAGTTTAATAAAGGTTTAAATGTTTTTTGCTTACATTCAGAATTATTATATATTCCTTTTATAAATAAATTATTGTTTCTGTCGATACAATTTTGAGAATAATATTTTTAAACAACATCTACGTAAAATTTAGACCAATTTGATAAATTAAGAGCATGACTCAAATAAAATAGATTTAATTTTTTTTAGAAAATGTATAACCATTTATACTATAATCTAGTATTATGAATAATGTTTTTAATATTTATAGTTTTTAAAACACCCTCACTTAATATTAAATTATTAAATAATTTTATAATTTCATCAGAATTTTTTTAAGTGTTAGAAAATTTGATGTGTCTTAGAAACAACAGTTTTTTCAATAAATATAGTTGTTTATATTTAAAAGATGAAATTTAGATATTTATAAAGTTATACCTATGAAATAAATGTTATATTTTATATCATCAAATCAAAATTAGGATTGGTTTTATTTTATATAAATTTCAAAAATACATTATTTTTATTGAATAGTAAAAAGTTGTTTTGCGTTTTGAATATATCTTATGATATCATATTTCTAACATAATGATATAATAATTAATTAACCACAATCAATGACTAAAAATATTTTATTTTTCCTTTTTAAATATTGTAATTACATTTAATAAATTTCCAAATGTTTAAGTAACTTTCCAAATTATAAAATGGAAAATTTGATTTTAAAAGCATTATATTTTTTTGGAAAATTAAACATTCCATTTACAATGGGGTAAAAAAAATGTTGATCTATTTCAATGGATTAAAATATCAGAAAATTTTACTCAAGTTTCCAAAATCATGATAAAATTAGTGGTAATGAAATTAGTATTTTAATTTTCTACAACCTGGATTCCTTGGAACTATATTTATAAATTATTAAATAATTACTATGATTTTTCTATAAATTCATATCCATTTCACCATTCCCATTAAATCCCAATACATCCAACATTAATTTATATTGATTTTCACCAAATGAGTCTCAAATTATTTTCATAATCCCCAAATGATCCAAACCTAATTATTTAGTAGAAACTCTTCATGGTACGGGAATTACCATATTCTTATTCTCTATTAAATAATATTGGTGTGTGCTCATATTCTAGAAGTTATGATACTTTATTTTAGTATTGTTTTTTTAAAATAATATTACATCTAAAATAATGTTTCATCAATGGAAGGCCTTCATCCTCTACCATTTATCCATTTTCCAAAACTATGATTTATTGCCATCATAATGTCGAATTTATAATCACTAATTTCCCACTTCAACTTTACAAATTAATATTTATTTTCGTTTTATGAATACCCAAAACAATTATTCTACATGGGTATTCACATATATTCAATAATAGTTTATTTTATATATTATTTACATATATTTAAGAAGTATAATACTATCATTGGTTAATAATTCAATAATTATAATTTCATTAAGAACTTTTTTACGCAATGTTTCTGATAAGATAAATTCTTTTCACTCTCTACAAGTTATTAATGTAATTATTTATTATGATATATTTGGCTCACATTAATTAATTAATATGAATGGTGTGCCCAAATCGAATTCAAATTCATGGGTAAATAATTTAATCTCTATAGATTATATGTTATACAATACCATGGTGATTAACCTTTGTAATTTTTGTATATGATGAATTGGTGATAAAATATGATGATATTATTTTCAATGTATCATTTAAATTTTGTGGACACAATTAGTTGTTATAATTCATGCCATTATTATCTTGATACTCAATTTTTTTGTGACATATTTTCATGAAACATGTTCTTATTGATATACACCATGATCACGTGTTATATGTATCCTATTCTTATTCCATTATTTGGAATCCTTTTAAACCCATTCATTTTATTCAACCCCATAGTATATGAGATGATTAAAAATTATTATAGGGTAAACCCAAGGAGAAGAATTTTATATGGATCTAGTGTAGTGTTACATGTGTTTAGGTATTATGAGTCTACTTTCCAAGAAACAAATCCCTAAATGAAACTATGTTTTGTTATATTTGATGAATATTTTATGTAATAAAAATCATAAATGAAATTGTATGTATCATAGTATTATTTCCTTATTTTTGTATATTATGAATTGAAAACAATACTATAAACTAAAGAAAAATTAATAAGTAATGAAAATCATCGTTGTATTTTGTAAAATTATATGAAACTGGTTTCCAATAAAATACATCCCAAACTAAATACCACATTGTATGTAACTCTGGCATATATGTATCTAATGGTAACACACATAATCACAATTCTGAGAAGAACTCAATTGGGAAATAGTTCATGAAAATAGGATATACTACACACCAGATGTCACGCTCTTAGGGGACATGTTAGGTTAATCACAATATTTTTATGAACCAATATGAAGGATATATTTAAAATGTAATAGTTATTATAGAATATCTAAAAAATACTTAATAATGTTGTTTTATGGAATTAACTGCCTTTAGAAATATAATATTCCAAAAGATACAGGTTTGTTGCTATGTTTTCTTTCATTTGGAAAATATTGTGGGAAATATAAGGAACCACATAAATTATAAGGTTAATGGATGACATAGTAATGGTATTCTAATGAAATTTAGAAGAAAATAATCCACGAGGAATATGAATAATCTATCTGAAGTTATGAATAATAACTTGATTCAAGTGTGCTGGCTAGATTGACCTCGAATGGATTAACATTTTGTTGATCCCTTTAGACCTCAATGAACAACATCTATTAGTGGATCTATTGAACCATTAATTGCTTAATAATGGATAATCTCAATAAAAATTATCATTTTATTATTCCTTTATTAAATGAAATATAATGTCCCTCTAGAAGTGAAAAACATTGAGGGAGATATAGATCAGCGTTGTATGGTAATTAAAAATAAGAAATCATTAAAGGAAAATGATGTTATGTTGAGGGAAGGGTTTAGGGTAATATTTTTTAAAAATAATTTTTCATTTCATTGAGAAAAAAGAAATAAGGAATTCATAGAACCACAGAAGATGGAAACAGAATTAGTGGTTTACTAAAACATGAACATTATAATACAATCTCAGTATAACTCTTTAATTATTTTAGAACCTAAGAGAATGTTTGATAGATTTTTCAATGGATTTTTACCCCCATATACTAAATAATTTTTTAATATAAATCTATGAATTATATGAAACGATAGTGTGGAGTGATATAAAGGTAGATTTGGTGTTTAGAGAGATGCATTGGTTGCATATTTTTAATGAAAATAGTGAGAAGTGGATCCAAAATCAGTGATGAATTATGATCATGGTAGGGAAATAAATATTTTTTAACTTATGATGTTTAAAAAATTTGTGAATAAGAATCCATGGAACTAGGTTCATTGGATATTACTGTGATAAAAAAGTGGATGTTTTGAGAATTTAACTTCAATCATTTTTTGTGATATAAATCCCCAACATCCCATTATCATGGAAAAATGTAATATGTTGTAGGCCCATCCACATGTTAAATGATTCATGTGTGGATATATTTGGAACATTATAATTATTTTTCAAAATCATATTATAATTGAGTGATACAACCATTAACCATAACATAGGGAAATGGAAAAATGTAAAAAAAAAATTTCCATTATGGATGAAGTAGAAGCACCAAATGATGTGGTGGAAGGTACCTTCACTATTCAATCAAGGATATAAAATAACTAATCTAAATATGGTTCTATTCATTCTTTTATTTCATCAATTCTAACAATGAATATATAATGGATCCCGATTATACTATATGTAGAGTTATCAATCAAGACTCTTGTAGAGATTATGATAGAATCAATAGTCTATTGACACTCTATTATTAAAATCGATGACTAAAATCTCATCGCAAAACTATTCGTAATTCCTAGAGTGAAAATAGACATTATACAAGGTATGGATTGACTATAAAATTAAAATACTAAATTAAGCTATAGAAGAAAGGATGTTTTCATTATTGTGAATGAAAAACATTTATTTATTTTCAAATGTGTGATATCCCCACCAATGCATTATCTAAAATCACATGTAATTTATTTCATTATAGAGATTATTGTTTTAGTGGGGAATTCATGTATAATGATAGATAATTTTCTATAATTTATGAATACATTAACGTATTTCATGAATATTTTATCACAAATCCCGAAAAATTACAGTTATACATTATTAATAACCTCATACCTATCATTACGAAAATATCAATTATGCATTATAGAAAAGAAAATGTTATGTTATTTAAATTAAACAAACCTACTCAATATCTTTTATCAATGGGATTTATCATATAAACAAAAACACTTTATGGAGAACCTATTCAATTTTTAAATAAAATCGATGGATCAATTCATGTATGAAAATATTATATAGAACATAATGGAATCACAGTTAATTAAAAGTACCATATCCCTATAATTTATGGTTTATTTAACCAGCTTCATGGTTACCAATTCTTCTCCAAGATTGAAATCTGATCTGTGTAACATAAATTGAGTGTTGTTTAATGAGATGATATAAATGACACCTTTCAATTAAAGTAACTCCACTATGGTTTTTTATTACATTTGACCCCACTAATTTCCCCTATATATATATATCTGTGGATTTGATTAATATATCCATTAAGTAAATTTATAAGTATTAAAAAAATGGATGAGTATCATGAGTATAAAATAAGGGTCATGTCAAAAACTCATTGGAATGATAATCTAATTAGAATGTTCGTAAAATTATAATTTTTGTTTAAAAAAGATGCATTGTTGGGGAAAATTGTATCCAATGAAGGAATATAATATGACCCATCCATGAAAAATGTTGTAAGGGATTGGCCTTAAAATACAACTATAAATGAGATTCCTCATTTGATTGGATTTGGAAAATATTATGTGAGGTTTTTTAAAATATTATCATGACTTAATAATATTCTAAATAGGTTTACTGAAAAAGGAGGTAAGTTCATTTGGAAATGGATATTGGAGAATGTATAAATAAACTATTGAAGAGATTGGGTGGGGTACTTTTTTAATCGTACCCTCTATTAGATAATGATTTGTTATTTATAGTGATACATCTATGATGTTTATTGGTTTAATCCTCATTATTAATGAACAATTGATTGATTTTTCATCTCAAGAGTTAAATTCCCTTTAACATTATTAGCCTGTGAATTAGGATGAGTTTGCTAAATTTATTTTTTATATTAACATATGTATACACTATCTTTTGGGGGAAAATGTGATATATTCAATGAACACCAATTTTTTAATTATATATTCCTTACAATGGTATTAAATATTAGAAAATGAATATTGTTGGATCTTATTAAGGACTATGACTATTCAATTAATTATCACCCTAGAAGAGAGAACTAACCCACTAATGCCTTATGTTAGAATGAACCTGTTATGAAGAAAATGATGAGTATTCAAAGAGATACATTGATCATGGTCCTAGTAAAGATGAAAATGTGAATCATAAAGGAAGTTACATCACTATTTTTATACCAAATGTTTTCTTAACTATCATTATTATAGAAGGCCAAAGAAGATCAAAGATATGATCCATTGATAAAAAAGATGATAAAGTAAATGAATAAATGAATGTTTCATGGGATTTTTATTGATAATGATTGATTAATAAAATTTCATACAAGGACATGTGTCCCATTATTCATTATGATAAAGAAGGAGATGATGGGTTAATCTCATAACCCTATATTCAGTTTACATCCTAGATGAACAAAAATATATAGGTACATTCACGATCATTATTGGTGGGATAATATAAAAATGGAAATTCCAAAATACACTATAAGGTGATTGGTTTTTCATCAAGTGAAGGTGGAGAACCAACATCCTAAATTGGTATTTAAATCAATAGCCATAGAAACATGGAAGTGGGAAAATATCACTATGGGCTTCGTCACTGATCTCCCAAAATCATCAGAAGGAAACAATGTGTTATGTGTTATAGTGGATTGACTCACCATGAATGCACTACTAGTCAATATTTAGTAATATTTAACTCTGAAAAACCATCCATGATATATGTAAAGGATTTTGTGTGGCTATGTGGGGCATTGATTTCTATTATTTATGATCATGATCAATGGTTGACATCTATATTCAAGAGAAGATATCAACATTATATAAAAACTAAATTGAATTAAAATATGAACTATCATCCCCAAAATGATATCCAATATAAATGTACTATTATGAATCTTTAGGACAATCTTAGAACGAGATAAAATGAATTTAAATGATGATGTGATCAACAACTCCAGTTTGTTGAGTCCTCATAAAAAAACAGCTTCCACTTGATTATTCAAATTGAACCATAAGAATATTTATATGGAAAGAGATGCAGAACTATTATTTTTTTGGGATGATGTTTTGGAGAGAAATAAACTAGGGTAAGATCTTGGAAGAGTGATGACATAAAATTATCATGCCATCCAACATAATATGGACTCTCAATGTCAGAAGAAGATATTTACAGATAAATATAAAAATTACTTGGAGTTTCTTGTTTGAGAAATTGTTTTCTGTTGTACATCTCCATAGATGATATCCATGTGGTTTTGAAAAAAAAGATGATTATCCATCTATTCATTAAACCCTTTGAAATCCTTGATCTCATTTGAGAAATGCCTTATTATTTAGAACATCCACCAAATTTAGCTATTGTTCATGAGCTACTCTCTGCATCTCTCTTGAAGAAGTACATACCTGATCCATCACATTTATTGAATCTGGAGATGGTAAACTAAAACATTAACTCCCTTATGTGGAGAAACTAATGGAGATATTAAACCATTGATAAAATGTTATAATCTGAAGGATAAAACCCATTGTCAATCTTTTTTAGAAGAACAATAAGTATGAAGAATAAACATGGGAACAAATGGAGACTATGAGATTGAAGTGCCATCAGCATTTCTATATAGTGAGAATGAGTTGAAATTTCATGGATAATATTAATAAAGGGGATAAAAATGTAATGACACATTCATTTTTAAAGGTATTGTATCCTGAATAAATGTGTTTTATATATTATATATTGTTTCACAAATACAAGATTCAAAGAAACAAAAAAAATTCATCAACAAATATCATTACATTATTATTATATGAAACCATTGAAAAGGATAAAAATTACAACTAGAAAAAAGTATAAAATAGGAAAGCTCAAATGGAAAAATATGAAACCCCAAAATCTATTATAATCATTGAACCATTACAAAAAAATAAATATACATTAATCATAATATTTTAAAACAAATCAGCATCTAAAGGAATAAGAATATAAAATTATAATGAATTATATTAAATATTGAGTTTAAAAATACAGTTGTATTTATATGGTACAAAGGGAAATGTGACTGTTAGGATTCAATCATTTTATGATCGTTAGTCAGATATGAGCATCTGTCAAATATGACAGTTGGTCAATATATCCCTTGTTCAATTTTAAAATTCAAATCTTAACACCTATATGATAATTTTACCATTATTATTTGATTTTTTATTTAGTAATTAAAAAAGGATAATTTGTGTATAAAGGGGAAATTGGGGCCTCAAATAGTAGATTCACTTTTTGAAGACCATTTATCAGAACTTGTGACGGAGGTAGAGTCTGGGGGGGCCTTCCCTTGGCCATTACCAATATTATATTAAACAAGTAAATATTTAATAATGTTGACTCTAAGGGGATTATCATGTTATTGGAGATTACCACACGATTATTATTATCCAAGAAACCTCTTGAATCTCCCACCATGGTACACATAATACATAGGTTATATAGTAGTGTAGTAAGGGGTCACATTTACATCCCTCATATTAATAATTTGTAATTTCACCTTTTATAAATAAAATATTTATTCCATTGATCCCATTTTGATAGTAATTTTGTTTTGTAAAATGCATATTTTAGTAAGACCTATATGATAAATTGATTATTGCAATTAAATGGAAAGTAATTTTATTATTTTTGAATATATTTATAGTTTTGAAATATAGTTTTGTATTCTAAATTAAATTTTATTGTTTAAATATTCTTTTTATACACCCCCTTTTTAATATAAATTTTATATTAATTTTATAATGTCCTAGAAAATGTTAGTGAGTGATTGACATTTAATTTTGTCTTAAAAACAACTATTTTTAAATAAATAATGATTGAAATATTTAAAAGATAAAATTTTAATATTTAGAAAGTTATATTGATAAAATAAATATTATATATTATATCATCACACCAGAATTATGGTATAGTGATTTTTTTTATAATATTATAAAATAATGTATTTTTTATTGAATAGTAAAATATCGTTTTGGGATTTCCGTATGTTTTGTGAAATTATATTTATGTCATAATGATTAAATAAATAATTTAACACAGTCCATGAACTATAATAAATTATTTTAGTATTATTATATATTTCAATAAATTTTAATCAATTTCCAATCCAATAGGTGACATTCCAATGTCTAAAATTGATATTTGATTTTAAAAATTTTATTTTGTGGAATGCTTTTCTATCCATGAACAAATGAGTATTAAAATATGGGTTTCTATTCTACTAGATTAAAATATCATAATATTTGGATATTATTTACAACTCCACATCCATGAATCTTGGTTATGATAAAAGGTTTTCATTTTTCAAAACATATATTTCCAAGACCTATATTTGGAAATTAGAAAAATAATCCCCAATATTTGCAATAAATGCCAACCCGTGATACAATTACCCTTCAATCCCAATTGATCCTCCATGATTTCATGTTGAATTTCCTCCCAAGGATCCCATAATGAGTCCACAATCACAATGTTTTCCAATCCACATAATTTAAGAGCAATTTATCAATGCGAGGGAATTATCATCATATTCATTTCAATTTAAGAAATTAATTTTGTGTGCATATTCTAATGGGTAGGATACATTGATTTCATATGATTTTTTCATAACCATATATCTGAATTAATTTTTAATTTATTAAACACCTTAATACTCTATCATTTTACCATTTTCTAAAACCAAAATTTATACGTCTCATGCTACCAAATTAACTTCTCAAATATCTCACTTTAACTTTAAATATTCTCAAATATTTTATTTTTGATAACGCACAAACCACATCATTTTTATGGATATTCATAAATATATAAAAATGATTTATTTATTTTTGATTTACATCTATGAAACTCATATTACATTATTATTGGTTGATAATTATTTAAAAATGATGACTTTAACTAGTTTGGTATGACATGATTTTGATAAGAAACCCATTTTTTATTCCCCACGAGCAATTAATGAAATGATTTATGGTAATCAATATTTATCAAATTAACCAAAAATATTTTAATTGTTATCCCTTATAGTTCCCCAATTAATTTGGGAAATGAATCTAATCTGTAGAGATGACAAGTTTTATGTTACCTTGGTGAATGAACTTATTAATTTCTATTTATGAAATCTTGTTGATAAATCCTGGTGATATTTTTATAAATGTCTAATTGAAATGTTTTAACCAAAATTACATGTTATTATTAATGTTGTTTTATTATTATATAAATATTTTTATTTATTTAATTTTATTCATCACGTCCTTATTTATATTTCCCAAGATCCCATTCTATATGTCACCCTTTATAATTTTCTTATTGGTCTTAATGATCACCCCATTACTTTGATGTATGTCCCTAGGATATAAGATGACATAAAATTAACATATGGAAAACATTTGAAAATTACATTCCTGCTGATATAAAATAATTTCATGTGTTTATGTATTTTGTCACTAATTTACATGAAAATAATGTTTACTATATTATTTTCTTTTTTAAGATCTCATCTACTTTCAGGTATGTATCTCCCTATGTTTTTAATGCAATGTTGGATGAGTCTTGTTCAGAGATAGAGAGACTATGTTATAAAAAATGAATCAATGTTAGGTGATGTATTATTTTATTAATTTATGAGGTCTGGGTATAAATGGGTAAAGTCATTCTTTTTTTTCTATGTGTTAAGGAGCATTAATAAAGGTTTAGAGAGTTTAATGGAAAATGGGATAAAATCTCAATATATAAACATTTAAAAATAGTGTAAAGAGTTAACATGACATGTAATTGTTCATGTTTTTTAATTAAAAAAATCGAACGTGACATTCTTTTTGTATAATACAAATATAAACATTTACAAAAAGTGTAACTAGATTCCACACCATGTAAATTCCTGACCTGTTGTTTTAATCATTTTGTGCGGCTAATTTATGATATTTTCTGACTGCAGCTCTTCTCCTATCAAACTAAGATGACCCTACATAAATATTTGGAGGTCCTAACCCCTTCTATACGTCCCTTTAGTGGGTAAATCCATGGTATGTTCTTTTATTTTGGTTTCTTTATTCTATTTCCTTTTCTCCAACCTTTTTGGGTGGAATACATAGAACAATTGAAGTGTTGGTTTTGATCATGAACAGTTTGGATATAAGAACCAATTTACAATCATTCAAACCTTCTACTCATATAATTGTCCACTGAAATAAGTATTGTAGATCAGTTAATGGTATTAGGTCTCTGTCTTAATGTTATGGTGTGATAATTGTCATGTTTATAAAAAATAGTGATTACACAAATGTAGAGTTCCACCAAATTCATTAAATATAAAACAGTTGAATATAAGGTTCATGTATTTGTAGAATTACATTTGACCTTTGATGATTTATTTTAATAGAATACCTAAATTTGGTATTAATACTTATTGATGTAATTTAAAATACATTTTTAATTTTATTATATGAGGCATATGAAAGAATAATGGTAATTGGTATAATTAACCAAAGATATATATGATGTGATATTGTGGTGTCCATGGAATTTGATAGTAATTGTGTTCCATTTGGAGATGATTATATAATGTGACAGTCATAGGAACCTAAACATTAATATTTTGTAATACTGATAGTGAGCGGGCTCGACATGGTCCCATATTGCAATGTATAAGGGCTTTGACCCACAAATGTTGTAATGATTATAGTAATTTTTCATGGATTGTTTCTTGTGAGTATAACATAGTTATGTCGTAGTTTATGGAATTGTTTTCAAACAGGATCAGAGATATACTATCATAACATTGAATAAGGTCTTTTAAAATTGTTATAGGGTAGTTTTCATGGTCGTAAGACATGCTCATAAATATTCTGGCATGGAGTCGAAGAAGGTTGTGTGTGTATTTTATTAATTGTTAAAATTATTAATAAACATTTATATCCCATTATTGCATAATGGTATTATCAAACATGTTTTATTTATAAATGGTTATGTCACCCTACAGATATACACTCACATACTTTTTAGGTCATTGTTTTGTACTTGGGATGACTATGTGAACGTAGGTTTGGATACAGTAACAGGACCACATTGTTCAATCCTTGTATTTTGTAGGGATAGATATGGGGATATGAGACATGTGTGGGGTTAGGGTCCCAAAAAATTGACCCTTTTCATTTATCCATCTAGTCATTTTCGAGAATTTATCTAGAAAGTCATTTAGTTTCATTCTCAAATGTCACTACATTATTCATTTAATATTATAGGTTTATTCAGTTATATTTAATTATTTTTATTATAATACATCTTTTTTTATTGTTATATTAATTTTATTATGATTTTTTATTTTACAATAACAATTCATACTAGGGGGAAGAGTCTCCACAATATAGGTTTGGAAATTTAAAATTTTGGAGTAGGATTTATAAAGACATGGAAATTATCTTCTACATGGGATTAGATTACAGATATATGAGAAAAATTATGAGTACCATGGGATGGGATATTTTTTTTGTTGTTCTCTTCTAACCATTTTCATTATTTCACCTTGGGTGATTCCCATGTTGTGTAAGGTGACTCTTTTATGATCGTACTATTTGCAATTTGTTGCATGTTATAAAGAAAAATGAGAATACAAGCCTCATAAGAGTCACATTGGTTTATATTAACATATACTGTTAATGATAGGGGGATATCTATTCTAATGAACTGGATATATTAATTCCAATTTAACATTAATATGATATATCTATTCACTAGATAAATGAGATGAGGTGACGTGTCACGCTAAAATACATATAAGTCTTTTCAAGAAAGGACATGAGTTAGTGTTTCTCTATTGAAGTCACTTATTAGGTAGAACTTATTGTTAGTGAGATCTATAAGGTTTGTATCTATCTTGTGGTGAAAATGCAACCACTTCATCATTGACTTGAGCATCACAAGAGTTTAAATCATCACAATCCAAACATAGCTAAAACAGATCATCCTTTTTTCCTTTAAGATAAAACTTATTTTAATCGTCACAACATCTCCCCTATGGTAATGATATGCATGGAAAGGGATAAAATTCAACCATTTCATTAATGTATGAGATAAATATAGATAATATGATTCCACTAATATTTATGATTTCTAAGGAATGGGAACCCCATGTAGCTGTTTTCTACAATGATTCAGACAAGATTATCTTTAAGAATCTCAAGGCACCCACAAATAGAAGGGTGATGGTTTCAGAGTATATTCTTCATGGACCATCCAATTTTTAGTGGGATATTTTTAAGGATGTTGGAATGTAGGATGTTCTATCTTCTATGTACATATATATGAGGTTTCTAATCAATTTCAATTATGAAACCATCAGGGGAAAAAGATATAATTTTTATAAATCTAACCCATGAGTTTTTTATAGTGTTGGACTATAGTAGATGTGTTTCTAACCCACATAGAATTGCACCATCTTTGAAAGATAATGAAATATTTATGGTGAGATATTTCTAATATATTGTTCATTATGATATCAGGTCACAAATAAAAATTTTATACTGAAATAAAATTGAATATGTGATGAATCAGGTACTCATTATGGAAGGAAATCTGAGAGGGGGCCAAAAGAATTGCAAATATTATTCATTAAAAAAATATATATTTCCATCATCGAGTGATAAGAAGTGTAATTATGATAGTTTTTATCTAAATTAGTAGTGGGTAAATAATTTATGTAATTATACAACCATGTCCAGATCATGTTTTGTATTAGTGTTGTCATTGTTGAATGTTTCGGAATAAGAACCCATAGTATCCTTTCCCCAATATTTGAGTGTCACATATATAGAATAAGTGTTCATACATAGAGGTAATTTGTGTTTCATCAAGAAAATTATAGAGAAAGAGGATTAATACAAGAACATGAGTTATAATGGTGCTCAACTACCCCTCAGTAGGTTGGTAGCTTGAGTTCTTTACCTCATTCATGCTAAGGCATGTGATGTGGTCCCCCAGGGCATGAGCATTAGTATTGAGAAAGGGATATAGCTCTGGGTAGATAGAGTGGAGCCCAAGATGGAGGGACAAGTCAATTGAACATTATAAAAACTGCACTATATTACGTGGATGCATGACTATCTACAATCATAGGTAAGATTATTATAACATATACCATATCTTGTGTTTTGTTTCATACATGATTATCATAATGATTTATATTTTCTATTTTTGAAAATAGGTTTTTCATGGATGCAGAAATATTATATGGTGATTTAACCATTAACACATTGTTTGGAGTTGAATAGATAATATAAAATGATACAAGACATGTACTCTAGATAAAGGTGGTTACTAGTTCTTTTTGGAACTGTTCATATATGAAATGAAAGTCTACAAGCTGATTCATGGTATAGATTAGTAATTACTGTACTTATCTTTTATTGACTGTTACAGTAGGAGTGTTACATTCCTATATATATAAGGAACAAACTATTGTTATGAGGGTGAGTGGGATCATCAAGATGGTCATGCCAAACCAATTCAGTGCATGTTAGATTGGATCATTCCTGAACAAGTGGGTGTTGCTCATGAAAATGGTTGAATGTAGTATTATTATTTTACTCTAATGGTACAAATTATTTTGAATGTTTAATATGATGATTTCAATGGGTTACCTCTTATGTAATATATTGATTTTATGACCGGGTTGGTGCTTGGAGCAGAACTAGTTTGTATCCCATCTTATAGAAATTCACCAACAGAGATTTAGGAGTAGACAGTTTAGTAGGACAATCTAGAATCTAAATGATTCATTTGGAAGAGTAAAACTACACGGTGTTCTTATGTTCTTTTCACTAAAAGGGTAATGGGTCATTTAATTTTTGTATGAATTATCATAGATAGAATATAATATGATCAAATATTGTTATAGTCTTCCTTGCATTGATGTTCCTTAAATTAATTAAATTGTGTTGAAATTTTCTCCCGGATTAATTTGAGATCATAATATCATTTGTTAGGGGTGAGGCTATCAGAAATACCTCATACATATTTTAGGAGAATGTTTGGATTTTATGAATTAGATGTGTTGTTGTGGGGGATGATTATTACACCCATGGAAATCTTGGGGATAATGAGTATGATCATTAATCATTCCTTAGAATGGTTTGAGGTGGTTTTCTTCATGAATACCTTAGTGTACTCCTACTCACTAGATAATTATGTTAAAAAAATTGAATTCATCCTAATTTGATTGAGGTAGAACCATCATTATTCCATGATAACTAAATGTAGTGTTTGGGTTAATAATATTCAATTTTTAGGCCATGTTTTCTTAGAGGAAGAACGTTCAGTTGACCTAGAGATATTCTCAACCATGACATTTTGAGAAAAACCCAAACACATTATTTAATTTCTATGATTTTAATGATTAACTTGTTATTATCGTCATTTTATCCATGAATTTTCCCATTTGGCATCACAAATGTATGGGACGACTAAGAATGTGGTGATTTTTTTGGATTAGATGATGATGAAAGATATTTTTAAGAAATGAAATTTAGGCTGACCTATACACCTATACTCACACTACATGTACCGTGTAAAGCTTATTTTGTGTACTATGACTCATTCAGAGTTGGACTCAGAGAAGTTCTAATGGAGGGGGATCGTGCGGTATATTACCTATGATGTTAGAGACATAATATCATGGGTAAAATGTTTTTGGTATACACAAATAATAGTAGGATCAAGTAAATATTTTCTTGACAAGACAATAACCTTTAGTAAAAGTGTTGAGACAATATTAAGAGTCTATCAATTAAAATTAGATTAAACACCTAAATAGAGTCGATACATTACCCACACATTGAGCCGGAGGATATAAAAAAGGAATTATGGGTTCCATGTGATAAGGGGTGGATAATTTCCTTCTTTGATGACATGCACAAGGATGTACAAGAATCTTAGCAACATGTAGATCTGACTTCAACGTCTGTTATACAAGTGGTTTAGGAGTCGATTAATAATGAGATGTGTTATGATTCAGAGGGATCATTCCTGAGAGAAAAATCAAATGGTGGGGATTCCCAATAAGGATGGTGTCTCATAATAGGTAATTACCTTCATTTCCATGGTCGACTCTAGGTTCTTACAAGCTTGCATGAGAATATGATGTAGGAGCTTCATGCTTCATTGTGGATTTTTCATCACAAAATTTCATAAATTTTCCTAGATGCCCATATATATTACCAGTTCTCGTGAATGAATATGGAGGTGGAAGTATTTTTCTCTACATGCTTTAATTTTATATAGGTTTGATCCAGGTATCAGATGCTAGTTGGTATTTTTCAACCATTACACATCCCATTGTGGAAATGATATGATTTCAAGATGGATTTATTATTGTATTACCGAGGAATTCCCAAAAAAATTAAGAAGTATGGGTTTTATTTGGATCAATTGTCTATCATATAAAACTTATTACTTATTAGGTAAAAAATTTTAGTAGATGGTATCAGGAATCATTACCTATATGAGGTGGTTCAGTTGCATTGTGTTCCGATGAGTATCATTTCATATAGAGAACCTCTTTCACATTGTGTTTATAGAAGGGTTATAAAAAATCCATGCAATCATGAGTTATTTTAAGAACAACGTATCATCAACATAGTGTTGTTCAATCAAGGAAGACTCTATAGAATCTAGAGTATATATAAGAAGCATGTGTATTGGATTTTTCTGGTTCATGGAAAAAACATGTGAATCTTTTAGAGTTTTCATATGATAATATATATCTTGAATGAATCCTAATGGAACATTTTGATTATATATATGGAAGCCTGTTTCATTCGCTGACTTATAGTTAGAGGAACGTGAGTTAGTACATATTGGGCCTAATATCATGCAGGAGGAATTTTATAGGTTCAATTGATCACACAATGGTTGGTGACCACCCAGTGCTAGTAGAAATCATATGCTAACCATTGGAGATGATTAATGGAATTTGAGTTTTGTCATCATGGTTTCCTATTGGTGTCTCCTAGGTTGGATTTTTACCATACCAGGAAATGTAGAAATCCAACACCTAGGTATTCCATGCTTTTTGAAATAGTAGGAGGGGTCAATCAAATAGCATACTATTTATCCATTCCATAGTTCTATAGTTCCATAAATAACATGTTCCTTGTGTCGAAACTATGAAGATATCATCCCTACCGATACCATGTGATAAATTAAGTGACATCGTGATTTGTGATGATGTTTACATTGAGGGGCATCCTTTATGATTTGTATATCATCAAGAAATATTTCATAGGGGTAAGACTATTTTTTTGGATTGAGTGTAGTGGTTTCATAGAAAATTTATGGAGCATACATTGTAGAGGGACTCTGATATGAAAAGACAGTGTCTATATATGTTCACTAAGACCTAATGGTGATGCTTAGAGAAGCTCATGGATGAGAAGCTAAAAGGTGGGGATGTAGTAAGATCTAATATTTTTTAATGTATATATCTCTTTGAGATTCTCATTTAAGCCTATGTGTCTATGTCTTGTTTTGATATATAGATCCATTGATTGATAAAATTACTTAAATATTGGGGATGTATGATTTTTTGATTAAATGTAGTCCATATACATATAGATTAAATATTTTATGGGGTTATTGAAAGTTGAAAATCATTATAAGAGGCTTTCAGAGTTAAATGAACAATTAGATGAGAAATCAACTTCAAAATACTTAAACATTGTGTAAAGTGATAACACATTCTCTATTTATTTGTGGGTTTTAATTTAAATAATATGGGTTAATGAGTATTTTGTGGAATACCACTAAAAAAATACAAATTATGTGTTATATCATTACAAAACATATAAATGCCCAACCATATATTTTAAACATACTCTGAATCTAGATCCTGATATGTTTCAGTTCCATCCCTTCACTTCAAAACCTCGGTAAACCCTAAATAGATTTTCGAGTTCCAATCCCCCTTTGGGATACCTCATTTGTGTAAGCTATCTATAGTATGTCCTTTTGGTTTTTTTTCTTCCTACTCTTTCCATTTATCTGACTATTTCTAAGATATCCTTTAAATAATTTCATTATTGTTTTTTATCTAGATTAGTTTTTATATAGTATCATCTTTTCAATAATCCATAAATTTTTCCTCATAGCATTGTCCATATGCATGGTGTTTTGATTATCGGTTAACCATATGTGGTCTTAATCATAACCCTATGATTTGATAATTACCAGGGTTTGGAATATTTTTATTGCACCAATGAAGTGTGCACTATTATTAATTAAATTATGTAATTAGATAAAGTCTTAATTTATGTTCTTTATGACAGTGAACTAGGGTAATTCCATTCTATTGAATCCCTAAATTTTGGAATATTTATTATTTATATAACATTTAACAAATTATGAATTGGATTGAAATTCTTATATGAATGAATAATGGAAATTATAAAAATTAATCATTGAGATATATGATGTGATATTTTCATATCCATGATGTGTGATAGGAATTGTGTTCCATGCTAATATACTTATATAATGGGATTTTCCAAGGAACTTGCATAGGAATATATTGTAATGCAGATTGTTAGCAGCCTCATCCTAGTATCATATTGAAACTCTTATAGGGATTTGACATGACAATGTTTTGCTGATTAATAGGATTTGAACCAGATTTCTTGTATTGACTATACCATGGTTATAAGGTGGGGGTTATCATGGTTCGAAGGCATGAAAAATGATATTATGGAATATTATTGATGTTGGTTTTTTACCTTGGTTACAAGGTTGTTGTAATACTCATAAGACATGATCAAAGATATTCTATCACTAAGTCGACAAATGTTGTGGTTGTATTTTATTAATTGTAAAAATAATTAATACACATGTTTATCACATTATTCAATACAATTATTATCATAATGTATTTGTTTATACATGGCGGGGTTAACCTACTAGGTATATTAACACCATATTCAGGCCATCGTTCTGTACCTAAGAATATTATGAGGATTCAATTTTGGATAAGTGAAATCCATATTTATGTTGATTGATTTTTTTCTATTGGGATGTGGTTTGGTACGGGATCAACACAAAGTTTAATACCCTAGACATTTATCCTTTTATTGTGTCATCATGTTCATTAATGTATTGTTTTAACAAGAACATTAGTGAAATTCCATCAAATTATCACATCATTCCTTTATTATTGTTGTAATATTTTTTTGGATTTTAAATTTATAATTCTCTATAGGTTTACATTTATTATTATTTCTGTTTTATTATAATTTTTTCTACTATTATGATCCTTCATTCTAGGGGGTTTTATCTCCACACAATACATTTTACGCCCCCATTACTATTCATCATCATCTAGAATATGGGTAGGTGATCTTAAGTTCATCTAGAAATCCATTTCTAGCCATGTGAGAGAGTAACATATTAGGAGATGTTACAATTTAATTCCACGAAATGATAATTTTATGTTACAAAAAAAAGAATAAATGTTTGAGGTTATATATTATTTGGTAAGATGCTATGTTATGATTTATTTCTATAAATTTTAATAATTTTATTCATATCATTTAATCTCTCATTATAGTGATTTGTGTTCCTAATTAGTATGATATTATTTTATTTTTCATAATTTAATAATTTATCTATTATATAGTAGTTTGTTAGAATTATCCCTTATCTATATTAATACTGTATATTATGAAATGATATTTACAAGGGGTGAGTACATGGTGATCATTGATATGTTTCTACAAGGAAAATATACCTTTATTATTTTACATATATCACCCTCTATTGATGTGGAGTTGTATAATTAATTGATGAAATTTCATTTTTGTGGTGTTGGATATTATCCAATATATACCTATTAACATAGGATGGACAATATATTTATAAAGAAAAATATGAGGTTAAGACTCAATATTATAAATTCCTAGACAAGATAAATACATGATTGTGGACATTCTCCTTGTTTAAAATTTTAATTTACTATTCATCATTCATTGAATATGTTAAAATAATAGTTGAGTACAAAAACTATAATATCTATCAGTAATAATCCATTTGATAATTTTTCCAAAATTAATTTAAATTATATTCTTTATAATATTTTAGATATCATATAGAAAACCTATTTACCATTTCATACTTGAATATTAATTTAAAAAAATGGAATTTATAAATTTTATAACCTCATTAGTGTCTACCTAATTTTTCTATTATACTATGCTAATTCATTAATACAATAAAAATTGTGATTAACTGATGAACTTGAAAAAAAAATTATATTTTTTGTGGAGGTAGTGTCACATTTATAATATCTTAACTCAATTTTGAACGAATATCCCAATCTCATAGTGAGAGTACAACTGCATTTTATGCTGAAATTGAGAGAACATATACCTTTAAAGAAGAAAAATAATGAAAAATTTAATATATATATATATATATATATTGAGAGCTAGTGGTAATTTCTTGTTTATATTAAAGTGAATCAAATAATGTTGATTCTAAATTTTAACAAGAAACCAATGGATCCAACATTAGTGAATCCTTAAAATACCTTTCTATTACTAAATTAAATTTTCATAAGCAATTTATTCTTTATTAGATATCAAAAATATAAGTTCATAAAAATAAATGGATTATATAAATTTGTTCACAATTACCATGGTTTTTTAAGTAATGATTAAAATAACAATATAATTTAATTCACTGTGGAGCATGAAAATTTAACCCAAGAGGATTTTCCATGTAAAATTTTATGGGATGTTAATTACCTATTTACGTAGAGGAGTTAATATGAAGTGGGTATTGTTGGTCGGAGTGGATACTCAAGAGAGGGATGAATTGAGTTACAATTAAAATTTTTGTTAAAATATTGTTTATTTAAAATCCCCCAATTTATACAACAAGTTAAACTGTAGTGAATTTATATAGATTGTAAATGTTCACTTAGATTATCAAAGATTGATTAGGTCTCAGTTAATTTAACCAGAAGATTAAACTAACTTTTGAAACTAACCTACTGATTTACAATAAGAGAAAACACTTGCTAATTTAACTATCAAAGTAGCTTTAAAATAGTTTTGTATTTAAAAGTAATAGTAGCGGAATAAATAAGATATATGTAGTAAACTTTGAACATAAAATAAAAGTGCACAGCAGATATAACAAGAGGTTCAGTCTCAAGCTGAGACTTAGCCCTCTCAAATTTATATAAAATTTGATCCACACCCTGGATTGGGGTTAACAACAGTTTACAAAACTTTACAATCCATGCATGGACCTCTACCACTGTTCTTCATGGGAAACAAAATAAATACCAGGCCACACAAGGACCTCTTCTGCAGTTGACGTGGGTAAATAAGAGATAAGAGATTTGGAGTGAGGATTTTGATATCCTCCAGTTCAGTGCAAGAGACTGTGTGTGTATAAGAAATATAGAGTACACCACACTTCTCGAAAGTTAATAAATAAATCACTTAGATAGAGAAGATAAAAGTTTAGAAAGATCTAGTGATTATCAATGCAGCTCTGGAAACGTTGGATTTAGCAGGAATGTTTCTGAGTCCTTATCTGGTTTTTCTGTTGAAAAACAGAGTGTCGTAGTCAGCTTGTCTTCTACAGGAATGAAACTGATCTCTTGATTCTTCGTGTGTTCTTCAGTGGTGTTGGATTGCATCCATGAGAATTATTTGAAAGTCTGGAAATCTCTTTCTTTCTCAGGATTTTTCTTCTTGTTCAGCACAATGCTCTTAGGTGTATGTAAGTTCTTCTCATTGTATATTCACACTTGCACGCCACACTTCTGTTCTATATCGTGTACTACATCTTAATCTTCCTTATATTCCACGAGTTCTGGTGGTAGGAATGATTCCCTTTTCATAGGTACGAGATACGGTTTCCTGACATGCCAACAACTATCATTAAATAACATTAATTACATTAAAAACATCAAATATGACCGTTAGTATTATTTAAATAATATTGACAAAAAGTTAAGAAACAGTGTCACACTGATTAAGTAAACGGTGTCTTCTTCATGGTATGATCTTCACGGTATAAGATTCACGGTATGAGCTTCACGGTGTCTGGATCACAGTTTTTCCTTCACGGTGTCTGGGTCACGGTGAGTCCTTCACGGTGTCTGGGTCACAGTGAGTCCTTCACAGTGTCTGGGTCACGGTGAGTCCTTCAGGGTGTCTGGGTCACGGTGATTCCTTCACGGTGTCTGGGTCACGATGAGTCCTTCACGGTGTCTGGGTCACGGTGAGTCCTTCACGGTGTATGGGTCACGGTGAGTCCTTCACGGTGAGTCCATACTTAGACAAATATATGTATTTGGACTTAGACAGTAATGTGTAGAATATGGATTAAGTTTAACCATTAGAGAGTAAGAGAACTTGAATCATAAACATAAAGGCTTGATAATATATGTGAGATTTGTGATCATGCATGAGACTTGTAAATAATAAAGAGAGTAATTAACATCCATAGGATTTGTTATCATTAAAACATGATGAGTAGTTATTACAGAGATTGAATAGCATTAGCAAGATGTGCAATGAAGATCGAGATTAATTAACAGTAATAAGATTTGTGATCATTAAAACATGATTAACACATGAGGAGTCCAACAATCTCCCCCTTTCTGATGATCACAAATCAGATATAGGCAGAATATAAATGACATGTAATATTAAAGATACTAGCATAGCAAAAAAAACATTATAGAACTGAAACTTGTAGTTTTTCTCCCCCATTTATAATTGTAGAGTTTTCTCCCCCTTTTGGGATTATCAAAAAGTAGAGAAAATGAAATGAAAATCGGAATTTTTCATTAGACAAAGGGTTTAGAATAGAACATACAGGAGAAGTACAAACAGTAAACAAGAAAAGACATCCCATCAAAAAGAAAACAGTCGCTAGACTCTTTAGGGATCCATCTTTTCCTTGCCTTTATCAGCAGCACGAGCTGGTATTGAATTAGAAGAAGGCATAGATGCAGTAGACAAAGAGGGTAAGGGTAGACCTTTAAAAACATATGGATCCAAAGTGGGAGTAGTAGAAGATCTAGGCTTAAGGATGGTCAAGAATGACTGGCCGGATCTGAGAAAGAGCTTGACTGACTATCATGGCAGTTGAGGCTAAGGCAGGTAGACCAGGTCTAAGGGGTGCAGCAGCTAGAGAAACTATAGCGGTACTCTGAACATGAAGATACAACTTCATAAGTTTTATGAAATCAGTAATGATTTCACCACCATATTTCATATCCTTTTCAAAATCATCCTTATTCTCCATAAACTTGTCCAACAATCCGGTGAACTCTGTATGTTTCTGAACTTGTGCTTTAAAAGCTTGAATCACTGGAAGGATTCTCAAATTTTCAACAAGATATCTAAAGTGATCTGTCATATCGCTTTTAGAGAAAATCAGGGAGAGATAAAGATCTATTTTCTTGGTGATCTCTTGTTGAGCATCATTGGCTATCTTAAAATGAATCCTAACCAAGTCCAATGCTCTATCGCCGTTCTTAACCACTTCTCACAAAGAAGATAGGTCCAAGCCACTGAAGGCACTCTGAAGTTCTTCCTTGATTATGGATCTCATCATAGAATCATCCAAAGAATATGTTGAGGTCTGACCAAAAGCAGGTGATGCCTTGACAGCTTCAGTTAGAACTTTGAGTTGTTTCAACACTTTTTGCAGGCATCCAGTGTATTCATCTGTAAGCTTATTCAGATTTTCCACAAGCTCTCTCATGAATTCCAGAATCTTGGTGTGTCTTTTTCCAATCTTTTCATCAAAAGAAAGCAGGTATGGGTGAACTTGAGACACAATCTCCCTAGGAAAGAGGGAATCAGATGTCTCAGGAGAAGTAGCAACAGGTGCAGGAGCAGAAATAGGAGCAGGAGTAGAAACAGGAGAAAGATCAGAAACAGGAGTAGGATCTGATCTCAAAGATAGCTCATTCTGCAAATTTGCTATCATATTTTTCAGATTTGAAACATCAGCACTCAGAAGCATATTCTCAACTCTGACTTCTTGAATTTATCGGATCATCCTTGGTTGAATATTCAAGATAATATTTTCCAAGAGAATTGATGCATCTTCTTGACTGAACTGAGTCACTGGACGAGGTTGAGTGGAGACAATTTTCTCAACTCCAGCTAACAAAGTTTCTCCAAAAACATTCAGATCATCTTTAGTCACAAAGGAGTGATGCTCAGGTAAGGGTGCAGGTAAAGGAAGTGGTTCAGATTCTGGTTGAGGTTCAGAGTCATCTTCAGACTCAGATTCTGATTCAGATTGAGGTTGGGGCTCTGGTTCTGGATGAGCGATAGACTTCAGTTGAAACAGAGAAGAAAGATCCATTCCCGTTGTAGACACTTGCTCTGAATCAATCACATCATAAAAGCTTGGGAAAAAAATCGGGTGTGCTCAGAGTATGAGACAGAAGGTTGAGAAGCTTCAGTAGATCTATCTTCTATAATCTCAAGGTTTTGAGGTTCCTCCCCCTCAAACTGTGCTTCCCTTTCAGATTATTGAGGCTCAGGTACAAGAAAAAGATCCACATGATCATCCGTGATCTCTTCAGCAAACTCTTGCCTTGCCAGCTGAAATGCAATTTCCATCCTCTCTTCAGCTGAGGGAATAATCTAAGGAATAGATTGTTCCACTGGTTGAACTTCCAGACTTGCTTCTTTTTCCACAGAAAGATCCTCTTCAACAGGATCTACCTCTAAGGTTACTTACTGTTCTGAATCAGGAAAAACCAGCTTCCTTGCAGCATTAAGATGAGCTTCTAGATTGACATCCACACTAGAAGTAGGAGCTTTCTCTTCTCTCAAACTAACAGCAACTTCCTCCTCTTGAGGTGTTTCAGCTGGGATAACAGCAGGGAAAACAGTCCTTTCTTTTTTAATAGGATCTGTTTCCATTGGTGGTATTTCAACCTCTTCTCTAGAAGATACTTCAGCTGTTACTTCCTCTTCTTCTTCTTCTTATGAATACTCAGCCACTTCATCTGGTTCCAAACTAGGATCAGATAGATTTTTAGGCCTTCTTGGATAGTCAACAGGATTAATCCTTTTATACACATGATCATTGTCATCAACCCATTGCTTCTTCCAGGGGTTCCAGCTAATCTTCATCCTTCTGATGATAGGCATGGATAGGCAGAAATCAAGGTCCTCTAACTTTTCTTCATTCTGTCCAACCATCCCTTTGGAAACTAACATAGCTAAAATCATCCTTAAGTAAAACAAGGAGGTGGATTTGGAAGTGACTTTGATCAGCCCATAGATATGATTGATAACATACTTACATAGTTTGATCTTATGGACATTATTCAACAGATGAATTAGGAACACATCCTGATACTTCATCACATCAAAATATCCTTTTCTCGGGCTAATCAAATTTTGAACAAATTTGAACAGAAGTCTAGTCTCCCCATCTAATTCAGCAGATATGGCCCTCTGCTTGGGGCCATTTCTGGTCAGGTTTTCCAAAGCAGTCTCCAGGTCAAAGATGTCGGTTGTTGGAGGAGAGTCTCTCAGGTAATCCTCACAATCTCCTTCATGGGGAATCCCTAGGCATACAGCCCACAAACTCGAAGAGAAAGAGCACTTTTGACCATTTCTCCAGCTTTTCACCATAAATCTTTCTCCAAACTCAAAAGAAAACATCACATACTGCTAGAATTGAGATACCAATCTCGGGTAAATCGGTCTATTCTATCAAGTGAACCATCTATGCCATCCTTGTTCTCTTGAAAATTTCAAAACTAAATATCTTCTAGACAACAACCACTCTGCACAAACCTATTTTTTAGGTACAACTGTACGGCTTACCAGGTTTGAGTTTAGAGGTCCTTCGGGAGCTATCCTCGGTATCCCCTTCTGTTTCTTAGTGCGGCGCTTCTCAGATGAGGGTGAAGATGGATGCTTAATCCTTGGCATCCAATGAAAGTTCGGGCGAGAGGGAAGAGAAGGTTCAGGAGAGATTTTGGGTAAGGAATCGAATGAAACCCTTAAGTTTTATCATTTGGGAATGTCAAATGTCATAAAAATAAAAACACGGGAAATCAAATAGCGGTAATGTAAAAAATTACACGATACGGGTTAAAATAAGAATATAAATAATCTTCACTGTGAGACCGTGAGTAGGCGTTACGGTGTGATGAAAACAAGTCATCACGGTGAGACAGTTGGTAGTCGTAATGGTGAGACAGCGAGCATTCTGTGTAGTCACGGTGAGACAGTAAGTTGACAGACTATGAGCATATAGTCTTGATGGTGAGACCGTGAACATAAAACAAAAACTTAGAAACAGTGACCATGAAACCGTAAGGTAAAATATAGTAAATTATTAAAAATTAAGATCTATAAGATATTTAATTATGATTAATCATACCTTGATCATGTATGATGTAGTATAATCTTTCATACTTTAATGGTTTAGTAAATATATCATCAATTTGATATTCAGTACCAATGAACTCCAAAGTTATATCACCTTTTTGATAATGATCCCTCAAAAAGTGATGTCTTAGATCAATATGTTTTGTCCTAGAATGAGAAACAGGATTCTTAGAAATGTTAATAGCACTTGTGTTGTCACAATTTATTGGGACATGTCTGAATTGATATCCATAGTCTAGTAATGTGTGTTTCATCCACAAAATTTGTGCACAACAACTGCCAGCAGCTATATATTTAGCTTCTGCAGTAGATAATGCAACAGAATTTTGTTTCTTACTACAACATGATACTAGTGACTTGACTAAAAGGTGACATGTTCCGGAGGTGATTTTTCTATCTAGCTTAAATCTAGAAAAATCATCATCAGAATAACTAACTAATTCAAATGATTGTCCTTTGGGATAGAATAGTCCTAAATTGGAAGTATGCTTGAGGTATTTGAAAATTCTCTTTACAGCATTTAAATGTGACTCTTTAGGGTTTGCTTGAAAATGAGCACACATACACACACTAAACATAATGTCAGGATGACTAGCAGTTAGGTAGAGTAGACTTCCAATCATTCCTCTATAAGTGTTTTGATCAACAGATTTACCATTTTCATCAAGATCCATCTTACAGGTGGTACTCATGGGAGTGTCACTAATATTTGTGCTATCCAACCAAAAATGTTTTAAAAGATATCTAGTATATTTACTTTGAGTTAAAATAATTCCATCATCATTTTGAAAGATTTTAAATCCAATAAAGAATTTAAGTTCACCCATTAAACTCATTTCAAATTCATTTTGCATCATTTTGGAAAAATCAGTACATAATGTAGTTTTTGAAGATCCAAAAATAATATCATCTATATAAATTTGTTCTACTAAAACATCTTTAGAAATTCGTTTTATAAACAGAGTAGGATCAGCTATTCCTTTTGTAAAACTTTTAGAAATTAGAAAAGTACTTAATCTATCATACCAAGCTCTTGGAGCTTGCTGTAAACCATATAAAGCTTTTGATAATTTGAAAATATTATTTGGAAAATGAGGGTTCGAAAATCCATTTGGTTGTTCAACAAAAAAAATCCTCAGCAATATATCCATTCAAGAATGCACTCTTGACATCCATTTGATATAGTTTGAAATTTAGATGAGCAGCATAAGCAAGTAAAATCCTAATAGCTTCTAATCTGGATACTGGAGAAAAAGTCTCCTCATAGTCAATACCTTCTTCTTGACTATAGCCTTATGTAACTAGCCTAGCTTTATTTCTAACTATGTTTCCAGATTCATCTACTTTATTTCTAAACACTCATTTAGTGCCTATTGTGAAGTTGTCCTTAGGCCTTTCAACAAGATTCCAAACTTTATTTCTTTCAAATTGATTGAATTCTTCTTGCATAGAAATTACCCAAAATTCATCATTAATAGCATCATCAATGTTTTTAGGTTCAAGCTGTGACTAGAAGTCTTGATGTTCAACCTGATTTCTAAGAGAAGCTCTAGTCTGTGTCCCTCTATCAAGATTTCCTACAACTGTATCTAAAGGATGATTCTTTATAATTCTAGTTGATCTAGTAAAGGTAGGACTAGAAATTTCAGTTTCTTCTCTAGGTTTAGGTTCATTAGGAACAGATTCTGGAATAAGTCCAGAACTGGTTTTCTTTATAACGGGTTCATTAGATTTGTCATTAAGGTCCAGAACAGATAAATCTTCTTCAAGATTTTAAAGAAAGGTTTTAGGCTCATGTGGATTAGTTTCATCAAATTTGACGTGAAAATATTCTTCCACACACTTGGTTATCTTATTAAAGACTCTATAGGCGTTGCTGGTTAAAGAATATCCTAAAACGATTCCTTCATTACTCTTAGAATCAAACTTATCAAGATTATCTTTTGTATTGAGAACAAAAACTTTGCAGCCAAACACTCTAAAGTAACTAACTTTAGGTTTTCTATTGTTCCACAACTCATATGGGGTTTTCTTAAGAACCGGTCTAATTAAGACTCTATTAATAATATAACAAGTTGTATTGATAGCTTCAGCCCAAAAATAAACAGGAAGGTCATATTCATTAAGCATAGTTCTAGCAATTTCTTGCAGGGTTCTATTCCTCCTTTCTACTACACCATTTTGCTGAGGTGTCCTAGGGGAAGAGAAATTGTGACTATAACCATTGTGTGAGCAGTAGGATTCAGACTCATGATTCTCAAACTCACGGCCATGATCACTTCTTAGGGTTTTAATCTTATGTCCACTAATATTTTCTACAGATTTGGAGTATTTAACAAAGTAAGAACAAGCTTCAATTTTGTGAGCTAAGAAGTATACCCAAGTATATCTAGAAAAGTCATCTACTAGGACATATTTATATTGATTCCCATTTAATCTAGAAACTCTAGATGGCCCAAAAAAATCCATGTGAACCAACTCGAGAGGTTGAGAAGTTGAAACTTCTTTCTTTGATTTAAAAGAAACCTTATGTTGCTTTCCCTTTTGACAGGGATTACAAACTTTTTCATTTGGAAACTCAACTTTAGGTAGGTCTCTAACTAAATTCTTCCTAGTTAGTTTTCTAAGAGAATGGATGTTGCAGTGTCCTAATCTTCTATGCCATAACCAGGACTCTTTATGAAAAGCATTTAAACAGGTAACATTTTGCTTAGTTAAGGAATTTAAATCAATAGCATAAACATTTTCATTTCTTAGAGCAGAAAACACTAAAACGTTTTTAGAATTAAAAAAATTACAAGAATAATTTTCAAATTTAACATTAAAACCATCATCACATAATTGTGAAATACTTAACAGATTATATTTAAGTCCATCAACAAATAAAACATTAGAAATTAAAACTGAATCAGTGTTACCAATTTGACCTAGGCCGATGATCTTTCCTTTAGAATTATCACCAAAAGTGACATGACCTCCATCAACCTTTATTAAACATTTGAAACATGAGTAATCCCCAAACATATGTCTTGAACATCCACTGTCCAGATACCGTGTCTTCTTGTGGGAACTCTTCAAGCAGGTTTCCTACAAACAGATTTAAATAGGAAATGATTTTGGTACCCAAATCTTTTTGGGTCCAAACAGGTTACCAATCAAAGCTTTCGGTACCCACATTTGTCTTATGGATCTCATATAATTTACAGAATAAAAATATTTTTAAAGATAAACTCTATTAGATTTATAACTAATTGAATAACTAGTTGAAGCATATATATGTCCAGAACTAGAACTACCAGTATTCTATCCCGATTTAGGAATAAATATATTCTTGGTAATCTGTCTTTGTCCAGGTTTGTAGCCTATTCCAGTAGTATATTTTGGTGCAACTTGATTTCCTAGCATTTGAGTTAGTGTATCTTTTCCATTTGTGAATTTTTCAAAATCCTGTCTAAGTTGCTCATTAGACATTTTTAGTTCAGTGTTTTCTTTAAGAAACTGAGCATTCTTTTCTATTTCTATGTCAAGATCAGATTTATGTATAATAGTTAAAGCATACGGTTTCTTTAAACCTTTTTATTTTTCTTTCAGCTCATTACAGGTTTCTTCCAATATATCACAGTATTCAAACAGTTAATATTTTGACATATTTTCAGAATCAGAATCATCTCCAGAATAATATGAATTTAAAGCAGGAGTTTCATAGGTTACCTCAGAAGTGTTTGTCATAAAACACATGTTTGCCTTATTTCTGTTTTTAGTCTCAAAAGCTTTAGATTCACTGGATCTATCCTCAAAAGCACTCCACGTAGCCTTAATGACATTCTTATACTTATTATCCTTATACTCAAACTTCTTCTTGTATTTCAGCTTTGGATAATCTTCTTTTATATGTCCTTTTCTTTTTCATTCATAGCAAACAACTTCATTACTTTTATCTGATTTTTCCAATCCTTCTTCCAATGTCCCTTATTATCATACTTTCCTTTGTGATTTGATTTTCCAAAAAACTTCTTCTTCCTATAAAATTTCTTAAACCTTCTGGATATTTGAGCCATTTCAGTATCACTATCAGAGTCTGAATTTTCACTGGTTGAACTGGCAGTTTTTATTTGAGATTTATCTTTGTCCTTACTCTTTGAAGCAGTATTCTTGAAAGCCACATATTTTCTATTAGGTTCATCATCTTCATCTTTATTCACCTAGAGTTCTTCCTCATACATCATAAGCTTACCAATGAGTTCTTTTACAGGTAGAGCAGCAATGTCACATGACTCTGATTGAAACAGATGTGCCTCTCCATCGGTCTGGTAAACATCTCAAGATTCTCATAATTTGTTCCTTTGTTGGAACAGCCTTTCCGAGTGAATTCATTATATTGACTATCTCATTAAACATTAGATACATATCAAAAATAGGTTCATTAGTCTTCATTTTAAAATTATCATATTTAATAGTATATGTATTTAATATCATTTCATTAACATTGGTTGTTCTTTCATGAGAAACACCCAAAGTATCCCAAATTTCAAAAGTAGTTTTGTAAGAAGAAATTCTATTAAACTCTTCATCTCATAGATCACAGTACAGGGCATTCATAGCTTTACAATTATTATTGTAGGAAGTATTTGTAGGTTCATACCAAGTTATTCTTTCAGTTTCTAGAAGTTTATATTGTGACTCTATAGTAGTCCAGATATCAAAACCCATGCTTTCTAAATGATTTTTCATTTTAAGTTTCCACTGAGCATAGTTTGTACCATTGAAGAAAGGTGTCCTGTTAGTAGCATCACCCTCTAGTCTATTGTCCATAGCTAGATTTTAGAAAGATAATTTAAAGAGCTAAAATTTCTAACTAACAGAAAATTAAGATCTTTAAAGAAGCAACTAAAATCACAGTTGAAAAACAGGGTATTTCAAAAATCCTTAAAAAAAACAAATCATCTGATACCAAATGTTGGTCGGAGTGGATACTCAAGAGGGGGGTGAATTGAGTTCCAATTAAAATTTCTGTTAAAATATTGTCTATTTAAAATCCCTCAATTTATACAACAAGTTAAACTGTATTGAATTTATACAGATCGTAAATGTTCACTTAGCTTCTCAAATATTGATTAGGTCTCAGTTAATTTAACCACAAGATTAAAATAACTTTTGAAACTAACCTACTGATTTAAAATAAGTGTAAACACTTGCTAATTTAACTATCAAAGTAGCTTTAAAATAGTTTTGTATTCAAAAGTAACTGCAGCGGAATAAATAAGATATATGTAGTATACTTTGGACTTAAACTAAAAGTGCATAGCAGATATAACACGAGGTTCAGTCTCAAGCTGAGACTTAGTCCTCTCAAATTTATATAAAATTTGATCCACACCCTGGATCGGGGTTAACAACAGTTTACAAAACTGTCCAGGCCACGTAGGGACCTCTACCACTGTTCTTCGTGGGAAACAGAACAAAGACCAGGCCACACAAGGACCTCTTCCACAGTTGACATGGGTAAACAAGAGATAAGAGATTTGGAGTGAAGATTTTGATATCCTCCAGTTCAGTACAGGAGATAGTGTGTGTATAAGAAATACAGATTACACCACACTACTCGAAAGTTAATAAATAAATCACTTAGAGAGAGAGGATAAGAGTTTAGAAAGTTCTAGTGATTATCAATGAAGCTCTGGACTCATTGGATTCAGCAGGAATGCTTCTGAGTCCTTTTCTGGTTTTTCTGTTGAAAAACAGAGTGTCGTAGTCAGCTTGTCTTCTACAGGAATGAAACTGATCTCTTGATTAGTCGTGTGTTCTTTAGTGGTGTTGGATTTCATTCATGAGAATTCTTTGAAAGTCTGGAAATCTCTTTCTTGCTCAGGATTGATATTCTTTTTCAACATAGTGCTCTCGGGTGTATATAAGTTCTTCTCGTTGTATATTCACACTTGCACGCCACACTTCTGTTCTATATCGTGTACTACGTCTTAATCTTCCTTAAATTCCACGAGTTCTAGCGGTAGGAATGATTCCCTTTTCATAGGTACGAGATACGGTTTCCTGACATGCCAACAACTATCATTAAATAACATTAATTGCATTAAAAACATCAAATATGATTGTTAGTATTATTTAAATAATATTGAAAAAAATTAAGAAACGGTGTCACAGTGATTAAGTAAACGGTGTCTTCTTCACGGTATGAGCTTCACGGTATGAGCTTCACGGTATGATATTCATGGTGTCTGGATCACAGTTTGTCCTTCATGGTGTCTGGGTCACGGTGAGTCCTTCACGGTGTCTGGGTCACAGTGAGTCCTTCATGGTGTCTGGGTCACGGTGAGTCCTTCACGGTGTCTGGGTCATGGTGAGTCCTTCACGGTGTCTGGGTCGTGGTGAGTCCTTCACGGTGAGTCCATACTTAGACAAATATATGTATTTGGACTTAGACAGTAATATGCAGAATATGGATTAAGTTTAACCATTAGAGAGTAAGAGAACTTGAATCATAAACATAAAGGATTGATAATATATGTGAGATTTGTGATCATGCATGAGACTTGTAAATAATAAAGAGAGTAATTAACATCCATAGGATTTGTTATCATTAAAACATGATGAGTAGTTATTATAGATATTGAAGAGCATTAGCAAGATGTGCAATGAAGATTGAGATTAATTAACACTAATAAGATTGGTGATCATTAAAACATGATTAACACATGAGGATTCCAACAGGTATAAAAAATGATACGAGGATAATTCATAGGATGAAATAATATTCAATGGAACATTCCCCAACAATTTATATAATCATTTATAATAACATCCTAAATGAATGAGCAATAAGGAATAGAGGATTTAAATTGACCAACATTGTATGCATACTAGGTGTGTTTCAAAAAGCAATTCATCAATAATAAATATCATGTTGTTGAGTAAATCCATTTCCCAGTCTACTATTACAAATTATTACATGAAATTTAATATATCATGTATAAGAAAATTTATTAAAAAAGCCCAATTAAAGGAAATATTTTCATTGATAATATAACAAAAAATTCTTAGTAATTTACTAGTACAGGTAAAATTATAACAGGATTTCTTGAGGCACTGGTAATTTAATATCATTTACTTTAACGAGAACATAATGAAATGAAAACATGGGTTAAACATATAGATCATAATTTTTCAATATATCACTAAACTACTATAATGTATTGTAAAATTTTCTACTTATAAGTAAAATCACACAAAAAATATTATCTTGTTTGAGACATTTATATTTAAACTATATCATACAAGAATAAAAAAATTACACAATCAATGAATATAAAAGGATGGAAGGAGTGTATATTCCATTTCATTTTTAGGATGTTTTCATGGATTCCAACTCTAAGATTAGATTATTAAGAATATTTTATGATGTGTTTTAGGTTTATAACAATAATTAATAATTTTTTCCAAGAGATCCATTCCTTATTGAATATTTATAGAATTTTATTATTGTGGTACCAAATTTTGTTATGTCATAAACTATATTTAACAGTAATTTGAGATGCATAAGATTCAATTATGAAGTAATAAATTTTACATAAAAATCAATATATAGTTGCATAAAACTCATTTGAGTTTTTTGAGTCATAAAAAAATTTCTTAAGTGTAATTTAAAATTCATAATTTTGATTTCACGCCTTTGAAAGAAATATTCATGTGTATTGTAGTAGACATATGATTATTCTTCAATTTTACAATAGATAATTTATCCATATGAACTAAAAAATGAAGAATGAATTGTGTAATTGTATGGATGTTATTTTCTATATAATGATCAATAATCCTTATGTTATTTTTCATTAATGATCAAAAAAATAATTAGAAAGATGATATATACACATTGTAAGGATCACCAATGTAAGGATAAATTTAGGAAACATAATATTCCAAAAAATTTAAATCTACATTACATAGAATAAATTAGGAATATGATTCTATGATATTGGATAATTTTTAAATATCATAGGATCGTCCAATTCCATTTTTATAACATTCTTTTTATGGATATTTGAATGTTGAAAAATGAGCATAATATTACGTGAAATAATTATAATATTTCTAATGATTATTGGAAATCATTGTTTCTAAATAAATATATTGTTTTGAAATTAATAATTCCAATTAAAAGATATTATTCTATAATAACACCAAAATATTTTATAATATATATATTTCCCTTAAATAATTTTTATGTGTTCAAGAAATTTTATTACACATAGAACACTTACTACTAAAGCCACATTTTTCTATTAAAATATTTCAATTTAATGTTACTACTATCAAATATATTTTGGATTTATATTTTTGAATTAAAATTAATGAATTATAAAAAATATGAATAATTTTTTTAAATAAATAAAATAAATTGTATAATTTTAAAGAAATAAGTGTTCAAATTTTTCTGACATGAATAAAAACATCCAATTAATATTTTTTCATGAAATTTATTTTCTTCATATTATATTCTTTTACCAGACAGAAAATATAGTGATCAATTAAAATAAACGATGAAATATATTGGTAATGAACATAAAGGTATTAATAATCATTTAAATATTTAATATTTATTGGATTGAAAGGAATAAGAAATCTTATCAAGGAAAATGGTGATATTTATTTGAAAAATGTTTTTATTTGAACATTATCATCCTTTCAACTCTGATTATTTGGTTCCACATTCATTGAGTTGATGGTATATTATAAAATAATTTTTTATATATTTTCATGTTTTTCACTCACATCACATAAAAATGGATCCCCATTTTCTCACTTATTCATGAAATTTTAACACTATAGTATTGACTAGCCCTTCTCAAATAACATAAAAATTAAACCACATATCATGGAGGACCTCATAGTAATATAATTTATTCATAATCTAGTTTAATAAGAATCATGAAGATGAGTTAATTGTATTTACCAATATAATTTTGAGTTTCATTATCCCTTAACCACATTAAAATATTTAATAACCATTATAACATGATTCAGTAAGAAACATTACTATACATAAATGTTTTTTTTGTTAATTTCACATCCATTTTATATCACTATTATCTCTACTTTAAAATAATAATATGACTCATGTGTAAGTATTGAATACCATTTCTATGAAGAAATGTACTTTATTTTTAATCACCATATATTTTACCCATGTTCATGTTTTTAATATTTTTTATTACATTTGAATTTACATTTTTTAAACCATTATGTTTTTGTTTGATAACATGTGATTTTATTTAGAATACATTTCTTGATTTTTACAATAGTATATTTTAAACTACATTGTTTTATGTTATTCTTATCACATTGGACAAATAATATATTTATATAAACATTATTAGTATATGAGATTGTCTGAAATTTTTTATATTATTCTAAAAATTCAATGAAGTTTCTATTGTAGTGTTAGAAATTCCATTTTTATAGTTTTGAAAAGTTACAGTATTTAATTCACTGTAAGTTCTACAGATATTAGATTCCTTTGAAATTTGGTTTTATTGAAAACCAATATGTTAATAGTTATTTCAATTGATTACAAATAGGACTAAAAATGTTGTTTTAATGGTTATTTAATTATATGAATATATGCAATGTTGTTTTATATATACACTTATCCAAAATGCCTTTTCTTTTATTTTTCAATAATATCAGTATCTATAGATGTTGTATTTATTTGTTTCTATATTAATTTTAAATCCAATAAGTTTGTCACCATATAAGTCATTAAGAAAAATGGATGAATCAGTTATTAAGAGCTTTTAAAAGGTCATTACATTTTGTTAAAGTTTATTGTCCTGTTTTTCTACAACAATGAAATGTATGGTATGAAAAACAATTGTAACTGTACATACTATATGTTACTACTCACTACCTTTGCTAGATGATAAAAATACGGTTCTATAAACATATTTTATTGTTTATACCCTATGTTCTTGTTCATTCCCTACATTACTGTTCTTTCATTATGTTAATGTCCATTCCCATCATTACTGTTCATTCCCTATATTGTTGTTCATTCCCAAATTTCTGTAACCTACACTACAACTGCTTCTTTGTGCTTTAATGATGAAAACTGATCTGATGCATATATATATATGGAATATTTTTAATGATTTTTCTATGTGAAAAATTAACATTAAATATATGGATTTTGATAGAAATTATTTTAATTTTTTTGTTCTATATTTAAAGATAAAAATCAATAAAATATTCAATATTTTTTAATAATATCGCAATTTTCATTCTTATATAAATTATAAAATTTGAATCTACATGAAGATTGTGCTACTGGTTTTTAAAAACTGTTTTGACTAAATTTATATAGGTTTTAATAGATTTAAACCTGAGTTTTAAATCATTCAAATTCTATTTTTACTCTACAGATATTATTGAATGTGTTATTAATGTTATTTTAAATTGTTTTATTGATTATTTATTCTATAAGAATAATGAGGCAATGATTCTGTGATTTTTGTGGAGTTATTTATAAATGGTCATGACTGAATTAATTTTTAGTAAAATAATGAAGTGGAGTTTCTTAAACTACTGAATATTTATTATATATTTATATATATCTTGTAGGAAGAGGAAATATAAATGGGTTAACATATTCAATACTATTTTTCCCTAGAGAATATTCTGTGAACATTGAACCTGTTGTACATTTTCAATGCCATACAAGACTCTATTTCAACACACTATTGTTCTCTCAACTAAAAAATTAATTCTATTTTGATTATAATTTCCTAGACAAGATATGTTAATCCTAATATAATGAACTAGTTCTATTTTTTCATTATTCCTATTCTATTTTATGGTTCTGAGTCTGTACAACTATTTCCAATTTCACACATGCACTATATATTTTAGTTTATTCTTTTACACACAAATGAATTATTTGACATTGGTTTTCCTAGGGTTTAACATATAGATTTTAATATCTAGATCTAATGGTTGTGATTCCCTATATATAAATTTCAGACTATTTGGGTTGTGACTCCCTATATCTAATGTTGGGATGTATGGTTTGTGTCTCCCCAAAAAAAATGTCAGGGTTATCACTCAACTCGAAAAGGATTCTATATTTGAGTTATCATTCCCCCATTAAAATCAATTTTAGTGAACATGTATATCTCACCATGTAGAGACATATAATATTAGATTAGTCCCACATAGTACCAAACTACTATAAAAACATCCTTGTGTAATTTACATTTTTTTCATAATTTTACTCAATAATTAACATAGAAATTAAATCAATTAATCAATTTATTTGTTTATATTTTTAATCTGGTATATTCACCCCCTCTATCCCATTACCCATTACACCTTCTGACCTAACAATTGGTTTCAGAGGGTAATCCATTTTCAAATTGATTAGAACTCTAATTCTATTTCTTATAACTACCAATTTGTATCAGAGGAATAACATTTTAAGAATATTTTATCTCTATCATTATATTTATTGACACCAATCAATTGTATCATAAGTTATTACTTTAATAATTTATCCAACCCTTTTATATGGAAATATTTTATATTTAATTTTAATAACCTATTCCTAGACCACACAGTCTAAGGAGAAGATCATATTGGATAGTAACAATGATCCTGAATGATGCTTGGATTCCTCAAAATCCAATACACTTTGATGGAAATGAATATGGATACTAGAGATGTTGAATGGAGGATTAACTCAAATAGCTAATCATTAGGATTGTTCAATGAGGTCAAAATAGTAAACACTTCCTGAAGATGACCCATATACTCTTAATGAAATAAAATCCACTAGATATGTTTTAAATTACATTGTTATTATATTTTATATTATGCTATTAAAATATGTGTTTTTATTCTTGTGTCTTCTTGTAATACAACTCATGAATTATAGAATATTCTACAAGTCACTCACATTTTCTTGGTAAAATTGATTTGAACCAATCATGAAATGATTCAGGATGAGTATAGTGATTTCAATATGTGTGATAATGAAATAGTGAACCAAATTTTTGGTAGATTAACAGGCATTGTGAATGTACTGAATTCTATTGGAGAGGCTCTAGAAAAATAGTACTTGTTGAAAGAATTATATGGGAATTACCAAATAAATGGAATGTCAATAAGGTTGTCATTAATGATAAAAAAACTTTAATGAGTAAACACATGATGAATTGATTAGATCACTATTCCAATATAAATTGGTATTGAATAAAGTATATGATGAGGTGACAACAAAAAGAATTGGAGTACCTTTTAAATCATTTAATTTTGGTTCAACTAACTCATATGATTCTAATATATTGGATACTAAAAAATATGATATAGCTTATATTGTGACTAGAGTTTATAAAAGAATGAAAAATCATGTTTTCAAAAATATATTTAGAAGAAATCCAAAAAAAGAAAAATAAAAGGGATATAAGAATAATTTAAAAAATTAAAATTCATTGGATGTACCCCATTATGAGGGTAGGAAAAAATGGAATATAAAACATGATTTCCCAAAACTAAATAATAAAAATAATTACAAAAAGAAGGAAAAATGTTTTCGACCACTAATTAGAGTTATATAGAATAATTTGATTCAAGAAAATAATTTTTAAATTAAAATAAAAATGAAAATGTGTGCTCCAAGGAATTATTGGCCAAGTCTATTAATTCCTGTGTTTATTTTGGATGTTCTAATTCTAACTTTGATCATGATAATAATTATTTGTCTGAATTGGATAACAAAATTGAATAATTATGAAGATAAAATTATAAAATCTATTTATTTATTTTAAAAGATTAAGGAAAATAATGAGATTCATGTTTCTGAAAATAAATTAATATTACAATAGAATGAAAATCTAAGTAACACTAATTATTCATCTATTCAAAGGTTCATTAAAATTTGAAATATATTCAATATTTGAAAAAAAAAATGAGAAAGAAGTTGAATGCGCTAAACAATGTTTATATTCTTTTATTCATTGTTGTGACATATATCATACGATGGAGTTTTGGACTAAGACTAAGAAAAAAAATATAAGGTTTGTTATGACAATAGATTTCCCCGGATATATAAAACTCATTTTTTAAAATTTAAAATGTTTATACTTAAACTCTTACATGTTTTAAATGTGTAATGAAATGAAATTATGGAAATAAATTTTCTCAAATATTTAAACAATCAATGTTATTTACAAAAAATAATATTTTTAAATCATTATAATCTGGAGTACCTAAAAATACATGTTTATATTTTATAATGGTACCTTAATAATTTATTACTAATCTTATTGGACCCAATGTATCTTGGCCACCAAAATATTCAATCAATTTTTTGTTGTTGGAAATATTCCATGGATTTGTTACGAAATACATAGGGTACATTTAATGTGGATTCTCTAAGAAGATGATCATTGAAGCATTAATGATTAACCCTTATAACACATTTGACGGATGCACTATTACTTTTGGATAATGATCCCAAGGAAAAGTAAATCATTTTGGTAAATTTTGTGTTGGAAATTATAATTTTATTTATAATGTTTTATATGTTGTATGATTAATTCATAATATAATTAGTATATAACAGTTATGTGATGATTTAATATAAATTAAATTTAAAAATTATAAATACATAGCTTTTAAATACAATTCCATATTATTTTATTCAAATTGAAAAATAAAATTTATAATATTGATTTTTTTGAACAAATAGTTTAACATATAAAGTATTTTATTTATGTAGATAATGAAAATATCCTTTAACATATTTATTAAATCCTTTTAATTTCAGAATGTTTCATAAGCTCTCAAAACATTATAATGTGTTACAACATCATTCAATTATGATTGATCATCTTCATGTATGTGAAGCTTGCATTAATTGAAAGAAACACAAAATTTCTTTTAGACATGTCAATCAAATTTGAACTAAAAGGACTTTATTATATATACATAATGTTTTATTTTTTCCCAATGAACTATCTATCCAGGGTAGAGAGAAATATACTTTAGTTATTGTTGTTGATTATAATAGATTTACTTGGATATATTTATTTCTCATAAAAATCATAATTTATCTAGATTTAATTATTTTTGTAGTATAGTTCAAAATGAAAAAGGATGTATTCTTATTTGTATTCATTATGTTAATGCAGTTGAATTTGGTAATTTATATTTTGAAAAAAACTGTATAAAATGTGGCTATTCTCAAAATGTTTCTTCTCTTATAACTCCATAGCAAAATTGTGTTTTAGAACAGAAAAATAGAACTTTTTTTGAAATGATCCAAACTATTTTATGTATATATAATTTTCCAAGATATTTGTTTTATATGGATATTTTTTCTTATTATTATACTTGTAAAAAAATTAATTTTAGTTTATTGTTAAAGAATACTCTTTTTTAAATATTAGAAAATAAAATTCAAAAAGTTGGTTACTTATGATTTTTTAGTTATACAGATTTTATTTTAAATTAAATGGAAAGATTATATAAAATTTATGCTAAAAGTGGTAAATATATTTATATTGGTTATTATAATAATTGTAATTCATATATAGTTTATGATAAAATAAATATGATAATTTAAAAATCTATTCATGTGTGTGTTTGATGAAAATAATGTTAAATTAAATTTTGATTCTAACGTTATTGATATTGAGGTTACAGAATTTAATTTTAGTGAAGAAAATACACATGACAAGATTGTATCAGTTTGGGGAGAGTGTATTACATCTCAACCTAAACCACAATCATAGATTATTAACAATGATCATCTTTTTTGAAATCTAATAGAAAATTTTGATTCTGCTGTAACAAACATAAATTCATTTTATATTATTGTACCGATTCTTGTTTCATTTCTTATTTTGTTCCTTTTAATGTTAATTATGCTTTCAAATATGTGACCTAGATTATTTTTATGTAAGAGGAATTAAATCATTATTTAGAAATAATGTTTAGACTATAGTGTAATTGTATATGGATACGTTGGTAATTTGTAATTAGTGGATTATTAGAGAAAATCTAGATGAATCTAGAAAGATAGTTAATAACAAATCATGTATTGTTGCTGAAGGATACACTCAATAAAAAGGAAACGATATTGAAGATTATTTCCCACATGTTTCCAGGTTAGATGTAATTACAATTTAATTACATTTTTTTATTTTCATGGTTTTAAATTATATCAAATGAATGTAAAAATTTCATTCATAAATGGTTTTATAATTGAAGAGTAATATATATGTCAACCACAAGTTGTTAATGTCAAATAATTATTAACCATGTTTTAAAATTATCTAAAAAATTGTATGGTCTTAAGGAAGAACATCGTTCATGGAAAGAAAATTCATTATTTATTCATGTTTAATAATTATATTAATAAATTCAATTTTGATCCAACTATTTTTATCAAAAGAAAATGTGCTTTTATTTAAATTGTATAAACATATAATGATGATATAGTTTTCGATCCTGTAGTGAAATTGTTTGAAATAATATTCCTTTGTTAATGTCTAATAAATTTGACATGAGCTTAATGAGAGAATTAAAAATCATTCTTTGACTTCTAATTTTTCAAAGAAAAGATAGAATTTTTCTTAATCTGTATAAATATACTGAAGTCTAAATTAAATGATTTTGGTCTAGATTCATCTAAATATATAAAAACACTTATGGGTAATAATTGTAAATTTTATATTGATGCATATTGTAAAAATGTTGATATTATTGATTATAGTTTCATGAAAAATACCTTTATTTTTTCCAATACATGTAGACCTGATATGATTTTTAGTGATTGTTTATGTGACAGGTTTCAAGAAGATACTAAAGAAATTCATTTTTAAGATTTAAATAAGAATAATTAGATATATTAAAGGAACAATTGATTCTAATTTAGTGTATCCCAAAATATATCCTTTTTGATTTAATATATTATTTTTATTCTAATTTTGGAGGGTGTAGAATTTTCTAAAAATCACATCATGTATATGTCATTTACTGGATGGAAATTAATTTTTTGGTCATCTAAGAAAAAACTATCTACTACCTTATGTACTACATAAGCTAATTATTTATGTGTTATAAGTAGTTGTTTTCTATGAATATGGATTAAGAAAACCCAATATTATTTTGGTGTTTATATTTATGAACATCCTAATTATGTAATTTTATGGAGAACGCGCTTCACGTGCCTTCGGAATTTCAAATCCTCCCGCCCGTTACTTCCTCCCCCGCTGCTCCTCTGCCGCTTCCTTCATCCCCGGCGTCCTTGGTCCTGGGATCTTTCCCTGCTTCCTCTTCTCTGGCTCCTGCGACGGGGTCGCCACTGACCGATCTGTCGCTCTCTGCCGCTGGGGCGTCTTCTTCTTGTGTGCTGGGTGGTTCTCAGGCTCCTGTCCTTCCTGTTCAGGCCTCGCTCCCGGGTCGTGGTTCCCCTTTCCCCAACTTTATGGATGCTTTCTTTGGTGCTTCGTCTTCTGCCTCCCTGGTCTGCTTCCCGGAGATATCTGTGGCTCGATCGTCGACATCTCGTGAGGGATCGTAGATCTACCTTGACTTTCCTGTGGGTTCGTTCGCGGAGGCTTCGGTCTGTCTGAAGTGGACTCTAATTGATCGTTTTGGTGCCTCGAAGCCTCCCCTTCCAGCTTTCAAGCGCATTTTGGGGCCGTGGGGTCTCCTACGTCCATCTCAGATATCCTCAATTCACCCTTCGTCCTTCTTCCTTGTCCTGGGCTCCACAGAGGACTTCATCCAGGCGTGGTGTCATGCTCCGCGTTCAGTTGGAAGTTGGTCTTTCATCCTCGCGAGATGGTCCTTGGAGGTGCACAGGGGCAATGAAATCCCGTCGGCGGCGGTCTGGGTTAATCTTCCTGGGCTTCCGTTTCCTTTTCATAACGAATTGGTGACTCCATTGGATGGTTTCTTTGCTCAGATCGAAGAACCAAGTCTGGTGAGGATCCCTCGGTGGCTCGTCTGTGTGTGAAACTAGATCTCTCCCTCCAGGTGCCGGAGACTATTGCTCTTCGGGTGTAAGATTCTTTTAGCTGGAATCAAGATATTTTGTATCCGGTCATCCCGCATTCCTACTCCCATTGTTTGCTTCAGGGGCATTCCATTCAGGTGTGCCGTCGTCGTAGCCTGGGAGGTCATCGTGGGCGTCCACAGTCTGGAAGGAACATGAACAACCGTCATACACCTCCTGCGTAGTATACCCCAGGAGGGTCTCATGGGGTGCATCATCATGAAGGGTCTCCGGATGGTTGTCCTGCACCGGTGTTGTCCTCTGATTAGATACTGGACGAGCGAGGGGTGTGTCCGACTATAGTGCCGCTCCTTCCTGGATGGGAACCTCAGGTTCAGGTTGGTGACTTTGTTTTTTTGCTTAATTTTTGCTTGAAGCTTGCTGGGTTTGATAGCCTGGATGTCCTCTGCGGGTTTCCTCGATCCCTCGGTCTTCTAGTGGTGGCGCATCCTCAGCATGCAGGTCCTTCTGGTAGTTATGATGGCATGTTGGGTTTTCTCCATTCTTCTCATTGCCATTTAGGTGGCTATGAGGGAAAGATTTTTTTTCTTCCCTCTTATCAGAGCTCTCCAACTGTTCACCCCCCTTCCTTGGGGTCTCCATCAGTTCCACCATCTTCTGCCCCGACCACCCCTCAGTATGTGGGATCCGCTGGGGTCTCTGCTCCTCGTAGTTTGGATGGTGCAGGGTGCAGATATTATTTCTCCCTGAGAAAGTGTGAAAGGTTATCTACTCATATCCAGGCCTCCCCTTCATCCCTGGTCGAACTCTTCTCCATGACTAATAGAGTTTGTACTAGGTCTCTGTCAAGAAGCGTGAAGGTGGGTCTGCACTACCACTTTGCCAAGGCAACGAGTTCTGGAGCCAATCCCAGAACCCTCTTTGATCAATGATTCCTATCCTAATGTGGAATGCCCGGGGTTTTGGCGCCCGTGTTAAATTAGACTTTGTGGCTTCCGAGGTTAGAAAACATAACATTGCCCTGGTTGGCATTCTAGAGCAAAAACAACACCCGAACAAGATTGGTGAATTTTCTAGGAAACTCAAGATTCAGGACTGACTGCATGCAGATACCAATAACAGGCACATCTGGATCTTCTGGAATAGTTCTTTCAAGGTGGATATGGTTGGGGATGGAGATCAGTTTATCATTATTACGGTGACCCACGGTTTCCATATCTTTCTAGTTTCCTTCATTTACGGGAGATTTGATCCCCAACAGAGGGCGATCTAGTGGAATGAGCTCACCCTGTTCGACCCTAGCAATATCCTGTGGCTTGTGGGTGGTGACTTTAATGTCATGGCAAACCCGGACGAGAGGTCGGGGATATGAACTTATACCAGAAGGGCCAGTGTTGATTTCAACCAATTCATGGTTGGAAAAAGTCTTCTAGACCGTGGTTATTCAGGGGATAACATTATGTGGTGCAACAACGAAAGAGGAGGCCGTAGATCATGGAGTCGCTTGGACAGATGCTTTTCCAACTTGCAGGATCTCTCCATGTACGCTTACACGAGTGTGGTTTATCTGGTTCATGGTATTTCAGACTAATCCCCAATTCTCATATGTCTCTCTTCCGAGCATGATACTCGAGTGAGTTCCAGGTTTTCTCGGTTGTGGTTCGACGCTCCTAGTTTCCATGACATTATTAGAACGGCTTGGAGCGATTCTGTCCAAGGGCACTCGTGGTCTTCTTTTCATAACAAACTGAGGCACCTCAAGAGTAGGCTACAGGTGTGGTCGCGGGACCTTCCCCCTCTAGACAGAGACATAGATTTCACTATGCAGGAGGTCGATCGCCTCGAAAGGTGCCTAGAAGTGGTTTGGGATGATCGCATTTTTGAGGATCTAGTGGGTAAAAAAGATACACTAGTGGACCTGTTACTGAAGCAGGCACATCTTTTCAGGGAATCAGAAAGGTCCAAGTGGTTGAATGATGGGGATTAGAATACTACATATTTTCATGCTTTTATCAAGGAGAGGAAGAGGTTCGTTAAATCAAATATCAGGCTTGAGGATGGGTCCTTCACTGATGACAGGGATGTTGTTGGTTCCTTGGCTAACTCGCATTTTAGGGATATTCTTGCAGGTCCCAATGTTCACATGTCGAGGGGGTATCCAAATGAACCTACAGATATCTTTGACGTTATCCCTAGTAGTGTTTCTCCTCAGGATAATGATGGTTTGGGGGCCCTTCCTCAAGAGAAAGAGGTCTTTAATGCTATGATGAATTTAAATCATGATAGTGCAGCCGGTCCGGATGGGTTTCTAGCCACCTTTTATAGAGCCTTCCGGGAGGTTGTTAAAGCTGATTTGCTTGTGGCGATTCAGGACTTCTTTCGGGGTGGTCATCTCCCTCGTGTTGCATGTGCCACTACCCTTGTGCTCATCCCCAAGTCCAAAAATCCAACATCCATCCTACATTTTCGCCCTATAAGTTTTTGCAATGTACCTCACAAGATTCTTGTAAATATTATCAACTCGAGACTATCGGCTTATCTTCCCCAGTGGATCTCAATGGAACAACATGGTTTTGTAAAGCGGCGATCAATCCAGGGGCTATTGCCTTGGCCCAGGAAATGATCAGGGATATAAACCTCAAAACTCGTGGTGCTAACTCAGTCATCAATCTTGATATGAACAAAGCCTATGATCCCATGGAATGGAGATTCATCAACAGAGTTTTAGCTGGTATGGGTTTTTCTCCTTGGAATATTGACATTCTTTTCAGATTTTTTAGATCTTCTTGGATTGAGGTATCGTTTATGGGCAAGGCCTATGGCTTCTTCATGGCTACCAGAGTTATTCGTCAGGGAGACCCTATTTCTCCGAGCCTCTTTATCATTTCCTAGAATTTCCTCAGTCTTCTCATCCACAGTATCACGTGCAATAGAGAAATCCTTCCATATTGTCGCAGATTGGGGTCACCTTTAGTGTCCCACTTGATGTTCGCAGATGATACTATTATTTTTCTGAATGCTGCTAGTTGATCATTGCGGAGCTTGATTTGGATGCTGGAATACTAATGTCATTGGAGTGGACAAAGTGTTAACAAAATCCAAATTTTTTTTTACATTCAATGCAACTGTCCTTCAAGCTGTATTTCTACTGCGAGCCACACATTGGACATGCAAAGAGGGGAGTTTCCAATAGAGTACTTGAGGGACCCTTTATCTCCAAGAAGGCTCCGTATTCGTGATTTTGATCCACTGCTTACCAGAACCACTGACCGGGTCCTTAATTTGAAAAATAATTTATTATCTTTCGGTGGTAGAATATCGCTTGTTAATAGTGTGTTATCGGCCACCCCGACGTACGCTCTCTCTTCGGTCAAGGTTCCTAAAGGTGAAATTAAAAACATTGATAGAATAAATTCAAACATCATTTGGGACCCCAAAGCGGAGGGCAAAAGGCACTGGGTTTCATGGAAGAAGATGGACCGACCAGTTATTGATGGTGGGATTAACGTTAGAAGTCTTGAGGACACCATCCTTTGGATGCACGCTATGCTAGCATGGGAGGTGTTGAAGAGCCATACCTTATGGGGGCACACCATGCACGATAATTCTACAGGAGACCGAGTTTCTTCAGAAGGCCGTGTTTCCCCATTTTGGACTGAGATTGAGACCATTATAGATGCTCTCAAGCTCCATTCTAATTGGATCATTGGTAAAGGTGAAGTCTCATTTTGGCATCATAACTGGAGTAGGGAGATCTTTGGTTACCCGTTCTACCCAGCCACAAATATTTCTTTCATGGATGCCCGCCAGTACCCATTGTTTATCAAGGCTACCCTAAACCGCGCCCAATATGATATTTGTAACCTCATAGAGCTTTCCCTGGAATCGGATAGGTGTGTCTTCACTCCTTCCTCCACTGGCCAATTCACGACGCGGTTCTATAGTCAGACCTTCTTTATGCAGGACCATGGGGAGGTATGGAATGTTACCCTTTGGGATAAGAATATACCCACCAAGTTTAATTTCCTTGCATGTAGAATCGGGAATAGAGTGCTTCCCACGAACGATAATGTAATGCGTTGTGGTATTTTCTTAGTTTCTAGTTGTGTTTGTTGTAAGCAGAATAAGGAGGAGAGTTCGAGCCACCTGTTCATTGAAAGTGAGTGGGCTCTTGAAGTTTGGGGTTTTTTCGGTGAATTTACTTCTATCTGTACTTTGATCATGGCGGATCATACCTTCCTCGATTGATGGTACCATGGTTCGGGTGATCGCGGCCTGGAGACGTCTTCCTGTACTATTATCTTGCAAGAAGGGTGTTAATGTATGTGGCAAGCGCGCAATAATAGGATCCACGAGGGGTAGTCTTGACCGGTTGACTGATCATCTTCAAGGTTAAAAGTCTTCTCATCGACTTGGTGAGGGCTCTGGATAACTGGAGAGAGGCACTCTTTTTGTAGTGCTTCAAGCCTGGTCGTCACCGCTCCCCTCAGGAGAACATCCACCGCCTGGGCAACTGGGTATGCTGGCGCCCCCTTCAGCGGGATTGATGTTCAACAACGACGGGTCCTGTGTTTCAGGCTGCATTGGTGGTGGTGGGGTTGTGCGTGATGATAGCTGATCAGTCATTCTGGCCTTCTCCATTCAGCTTGGTCAGGGTTCGGCCCTTCAGCCAGAATCCATGGCCATGTTCAATGGTCTGAAAATTTGCAGGGAGAGAGGCTTGGACATCAGGGAAGCGGAAACAGACTCTATGATTCTACATAACGCCCTTATCGGTATTGGCATGATTCCTTGGTCTATTCTTTATACCATTAGAAGTTGCTGTGTCTTTCTGGGGGTTAATATCAAGGTCTCTCATACCTGGCGGGAGGGGATCAAGGTGGCTGATTATTTAGCCTCGGTGGATATTCTTGGTCTGGAACGCTTAGTCATTCATGATCTTATTAGTTTGAAGGCGGAAGGGCTGAATATTATCAGAGGGTATTCCCTCGGTCTTCAATATTTTAGACCCCCTTAGTCTCTTCCGTTTCTTTGGCCTACTACTTTTTCGGCATTGACAACCTTGTATCTTATTTTTTCCTTGGAAAAAAAATTTACATTATGATGATGAACATCCTAATTATTTGTATTATACATCTTCAATTTCTATTTCTAACAGTCCCTTACAGCATTGAAAAATAAATCATATTGATCTTATATTTCATTTAATAAGTGATCATGTGGACATGGTTGATATTTTTACATAATTTATTCTTTCTTAAAATTATCTATTACATATTTTTCAAATACTTTAGACTATACTCAGTTAAACAAAATTAAATGTTATCTTGGTATGATCGAATTTTACATTTTTAATAATCCATTTGTTTAGGGAGAGTTTATTTTCTCTTTTTGTTTTTTTATAAAAAGGTGGAAAAATAAATTCTTTTTAAATGTTTAAAAATATTCTTTTAAAATTGTTAAAATATTTTGGTCTTGTAATTAAAAAATTTGATTATTTTTTGTGCAAGTTTATGTTTTTATTTTGATATATTTAATATTTGATTACATCTTTTAACTCGTTATGATTTTGTTTGATTAAATTTGATTTCCTTTAGAAGAAATTTATCTATTCTGATATTATCATGAACTATAGGGTTTTGTTTTATGATATTAATATCATGTTGGATAGATATTATATTTTTTAAAACATCATTATATTATGAGGTATTATGAAAATGCATTTATAATACTCTAAAAATTTCATGAGTTAGATGGTGCTGTTTTCGAAACTCTCTAGTTTTATGTTCTGAAAAGTTATTATATTTAATTTACTGCATGTTATAAATACATCATATTTTCTAAACACATGATTTTATAAAAATATAAAATGTATATCTAGATTTATATAGATTACATTTATCTATAAAAAGGACATTTGAATTTTCATTTAATTATATGAATTTATGCACTAATGTTACACTCTTGTAGTTTTACATAATGTTTTTTCATTCTTTTTTAATTGATTTTGGGAGTTGTAGAAGTTGGATTTATTATTTTCTTGATTATTTGGAAATCTAATATGTCTTAATACAAATAATTATTTTTTATCAAATGTATAATATGTTATTAAAATCAATTAAAAATTCATTGATGTTTGTTACTATATGATGTACATTTTTTCTTCAATATTACAAACTATTTTTCGACAACCCTATGTTCGTATTCATACCCTACATAACGGTTCATTCTCTATGATGGAAGTTAAACATATGGTTTGGAAACCCCATGTTACTATTCATTACCAATGTTACGATTCATTCCATTTCTTAGAGTTCATTCACTACTATATATAACCTAAATTTCTTTTATAACATTGTGATTTGATGATAAAAAATGATTTACTGCATATATATATGGATTGTATTGAATAGATTTTCTACTAGAAAAATTCACATCAAATATGAGGATTATGATCAAAATGTTTTTAATAATTTTGGTTATATATTTAATGATTTAAACTAATATCATTTTTAATGTATTTTCTATGAAAGATAGGGGATTATTGTTTATATAAATTCAAAATTTTGAATTTACATTCAGAATTTTTAAATAGTTTTTAGGAAATAATTTGAATAAATATAAATTGTTTTGAAAGGATATATGCAAAAAAATTTAATCATTCAAATTATATATTTATTATGGGGATATAATTGGAAGAGTTAATCAAATTATTTTATTTTATTTTATATATGATTCACTCCACAGGAAAAATGAGGCAATGCTACTTTAATTTTTTGGGGATATTTATGAATGCTTGTGACAAAATTTATTTTGAATACTTGAAGGAATCATAGCCTATATATGTGCTGAATATTTATTATATATATATATATATATCTGGTAGGAATAATATATATACATGGGTTAAAATATTCAATACTCTATCATTATGAATGTCTATGGGCTGTCAAATTTGAACCTTCTATGTAGTTTCAAATTCCTAGGAGAATCTATTTTATATCATTGGATTCCTCTCTAATTCTTACTTTATTATACATTGACAAAAATTTCCTTGACATGACCTACAAATCCAAATCGCAAGAACATGAACTAGTGTTTTCATTTATAATCTTCTCATGTATGGTTTTGAGACTATAATACTATTTCCCATTTCTCATAGGCACTCCATTTTTCTATTTATGATTTTACACACAAAGCATAATTGTTTTATTCTTTTTCCAATAGTTGTGCATACTATATTTTTAATTAATTATTTAAGGGTTATGACTCCCAATATATAATGTCAAGACTGTCCATGTTTTGACTCCCTCTATCCAATGTTTTGTTTTAATTTTTGTGAATCCCTATACAAAAGTGAGTGTCACCAATATCCCTCCACTATAAAAAGATTTTGTAATTGGGTTATCATTTACCCATAAAAATAATTATTAGTACAATGGTATCTCTCGCTGAGTAAAGTGTTATATGAGATGTTTTGGCCCACTTTGGAAATAACTACTATAATGAACAACATTCTTTAATTTACATTTCTTCTTATTATTATCCTCCATAGTTATCATTGATAATTAATTCAATTAATCAATTTATGTGTCTAAATTTATTATTTTGGTATATTCACTCCCTAGATCACTTGTTGGTACCCTATCCAACCTAACTAATTTTTATTGATGTTGTAATATATGCATTTAATTGATATATATTATTTTAATAATATTATTTTGATTAACTCATGTAAAAATATTTTCTACCTTATTACATTACATTCTATTGGTGAATGAGAAACTTTATTCTGTGTATGTGTAGATTACCACCTCCATGATGTGATGTAATTATCTTTTAATTTCCAATTAACATGGATCGTAATAAGGAAATATTAAATTAATATATATGATATTATGATATTTTTATTATTATATAAGGATATATTATTGTTTAAATTTATTTCAATCCATTCATTATTAAATTAAAACATCGCTTGTGTTGACATTAATACTAAAATAAAAAAAGTGATAAAATTCATTATTCCTCCTTAATTTTGATGATTTGTTATAAAACATTATATATTGAATAAATATGATAATAATTAAATTCACAAGAGTCAACAGATTATTAAAACATGACCTAGTTGAAAAGGCTGGACCCATTGAAGCAAAACATGAATGGTAAACATATGTTCTTGTATTGTTGTATAATAAATATTATCTATTGGAGTGAGTCACTCAAGAGTGGTGTGAATTTATTTCCCAATAATTGTTTTTATTAACATAATTTTAAATGGTATCCCATAGTTAAATAAATAATTCTAAATTGATAAAAACATCATATCGATATATGTAGTGGTGTTTTAAAATATTACACAATGATTGATTAATGTTCAGTTAACATAGTGTAAAACTATTAAATATTTTCGAAATAAATGTACTCTATTAAATAATTATATAAACACTAGGTAAGATTAATATTCAAAGTAGTTTTTTTTTATTTTTATAAATAGAACTTGTATAATAATTAGAAATGAAATAAAACAAAAACACATGAATGAAATAAAACAAGTGGTTCTGTCATAAGAAGATACATAAAACCCTATATTTGGAAATTAGCTGCTTCCAATAATATTATATAAATATGACCATTATCTACAACCATAATCACATATATAGACAATAATTACAATCAATATAGGCTATTCATAGAACTCTCTCATAATAACTAGGGGAATAAACAAATGATAATCCACATATAGACCTCTTCCAAAACATAGTGGGTAGAAAAATGTAAAGAGAGTGAATAAAAATATCTTTTATATTCCATTTAAAGTGAATGAGATATTGTATGATTTATAAATATGATGAAAGAAAACACTTCTCAATGTAAAATGAAGAAATCCTAATGACAATGTATAATTTTTGAGAAATTATGGTTTTTATTAGTATGATTTTATCTAAATGCTTGAGTCTCCTCAAATGTATCTTAGAGAGGAGATTCAGACATTTCTTTTAAAAAAAGCAGTAAAATAGAGCATCTTACATTCTAATTCCCCTAACTGTATAAAATGAGATTTCTATTCTATAAGATCCACTCATTCACAGTTGAATGCTGGTGATAGTTATTCAAATATCTCTCTTCGGTATATGGAATAAATCCACATGTGTTCAAACTCATCAATCATGCATGCATTGCCACTTATGTGAAAAAGGGTAAATTATTTCAATATATAGCAGTATAGGATGGAGAGACCATTCAAGGAACAATCATCTGAGTCTTATACAACATTATACCAAAACCTGAAATAATATAAAATGATCTATACAATTTAAAAAAACAACAACTAAAATAACCTATTAAAATAAATTTAATAAAATACCTATTGGAAATTTTTTACTTAAATGTTTATGAATAGTGATGGTGGAGTAATGATGGAAACGAATCATGTCCAGTGGTGAGACTATCCAATGGTGATTCATGCTGTTGGAAGATTATCTAGTATTTGACCATGATGAATGGTGACTCATCTTAGCGGTGGCACATTTCAATAGCGTATTGTCTCGATTGTGACTATTTTGAATAGTAACTTGTATGAAAATAGTTTATCTTCAGTTTTAGGTTTTTTTCCTATGAATCTACTCTTTTGGTGATTAATGATTGGTGATGACTGATCCTAAATGGTGATTCTATCCCAGTAAAAAATCATCCTCCATGGTGAGACATTTCTGGCTGTGACTCATTGTCAAGGGTGTGTCTTTTCTGGATGCGACTCATCCTCAATGTTGTGTCTATTTAAGACATAGTAAAATTATCCCAAATGATCATTTATTATAGGATGATATCAAAAAATATCAGAATCAATACACACATAATTAACATTATTCTTTCAAATTAAAATAAAAACGGAAAAAATATCTTACAATTTAATTATAATAAATCATGGAATTTTATACACCCTTTTTAGAATAAAAATTATCTTAGAATAGAACATAATAAAAATTTAAATATAATGTATGGGTTTGGTCAAATATTTTAAAACAAAAATATATTAGAGATATTATTTATAAAATAATATAAATTGTATTTAAAAAAGATGAAATGAATGATATAGATAAAAATTTAAGTCATAAAATTTATGGTAAGGGGGAATAACCTAATCATAAATGTAAATACACATTAATGATAAATATACTATCAAAGGGATAAACTTATTACATATGGTTGTAAGGATTAACATAATAAATGTATCAAGGATTTGAAGAAAAAATAAATATAGTAGTACCATAACATTACCCCCCATTTGGGATAATCCAAAATTGAAAATAAAACAAAGTGAAAAAAGATGATTATCATGAAAAAATATATTTAGGATATGATTAATTGTACTACATACAAAAATAAATACATCAAAATTCATAATGATGCCCCAATAAAAATACCTATTTCAATGCTTCTAATCCTATGTGGTATGAAAAAGAGGTTTTAATCTCTTGTAGAGAGTAGTGGAAATAATAGTAGAAGACGAAACAAAGGTGGTTGAGTATATATGGAATGAAGGTAGAGAAAGAGGATCCTATATGATAATTGGTCAAAGATTCTAGATAACTTCTCTAGGTGTCTGGATGAATGCTTGAAAACGAGATTGTAATAGATCATTGGGAGCCCAGGTAATAGTTAACATGAATATATATAGAGTAGTGGCTAGAGGAGTTACATGAGAACTCACTGGAATAACATCTTATGATATTACTACTGAAACAAACAAGTGAAATAAGGGCTTCACCATATTGACTAAATATATGATAATCTTTCCTCTATACTCCACAGAAATGAAAAGTTAAAAATTTTCACTCCATGAAAAACTTCTGAAATATAGTCTTCACTTCCAACAGATTGACATGTTCATTGATATATGTAGTAACTTAAAGAATCATGTGGTTCTTAGTAAGGAACATTATGTAAAAGTTGAGCTAATTCATTGTGTATATCCTCAAATCTTATCACATTATATACATGGTAATTGTTTATTTATCATTTCAGACATCATTGAAAATTTCCACAACCATATTATATATAGGGTCACCATTATGCCTAATTTTCTTCAAACTCTCATGATGTATATTCAGAATATATTCTGAATCAACTAAAAATTCCATCATAAATACTATCCATATCAACTCAACTTCCATGGGAGTTAGGCAACTAGGTGTAGAATCCATGGATTATATATTCTCCACCCTCTTTAAAAAATCATCTACATAATCAGCAAAAGATGATATCACCTCCTAAACTGTAGTTCCCAAAGACACCAACTCATTTGGAAGATTCATGTTCTCTGTCTCCACTTCCCGAATATGATTCATCCTCTTTGGATGGATTTGATTTACCATCTGACCAAGCAAATATATATAATATATATCACTAATATTAATGATAAAATGAGATTTATCATTAGAATCCCATCAAATTTATAAGAAAGTATTCTCCAGAAAGACTCTTGGTCAGCTTTAATAACATATTCAATGGGAATTTGAGATGTATGATAAGAAGTATTGGTAATAAAATTCATCTCATTAGTAGCCTTCATATGATCAGATCATGTTGGAATATCATAAAAAAAATGGATATTGCTCCAAAGTAGCTTATATCTGTTCTACCATGGATCTATTTGGATCTATCACCATTAAAATTGGGGATAAATTTCCACCCTTATTTAGTGGACATCTCTCATCATCAAATTTATTTTAGCCTAATACAAGTCTAAATATATATATATATATATATCCAATTCTTCAAGATATGGGTCCCCCAACCAGAGTGATGAAACTATAGAAGGCTCAACAACTACACTCTCAATAACCAAATTTTCAACAACCATATGATCATAAACTATATTCTTATCAGTTGTATTCTCATCAACTACATGCTCAATATATTCAGTATTGGTAGATTCAACATGGTCACTAACAAGGATTGAAGATTATTCCCCATTAATAGATTCTCTAATAAAATCTCTAGTAGTTCTATCAATATCTTGATCAAATCATGTTCTATACTTAGACCTAGAATCAAAAGACAATCCTGGAGAATAAAAAATTACGCTAAGGCTTCTCATGTTAATCAATCATATTATGTTCATAACCACCATAACATTGATCTCTGATATAATTTCCCTCGTCGTTTTCGTAACCATATTCCCTAAATTTTCTTTTTTATTTTTCTTCTTCAACAATTTATTCTCACTCATTATCTTCTTTTCTTCATCAAAATTCTCAAATTTTTCATTAGCACTTCCATTATCTCCAATTTCATCATCTAGGGATCTATAATACCTCTGGTACTACTCTATATCTGAATCCTTAGTATCACAATCTTTAATTACATCACTTATAACATTCAATCTAATGGAAAGAGATATAGGGGGATAGTTGAACTAAAAGGTAATGATATTAATTTTGGATGGTTGGGACCCCAACCTTCATCAAATGAAAACAAAATCTCTTCATTTTTTAACAAAAAAGCCTCATCTACATCCTATCACTCATCAGAATACTCAACCACTTCATCTGAATCCATCCTAGGATCCAAATTATTTATTGTATTTTTAGGTTTATCAACATGATTAAAATTTCATATTTATTTTCAGTATAGTCAACCCATTTCACCATTCCAGGGGTTCCAATTAATATTATTTATTTTAAAAATTAACTTTATGTTGGAAAAATTTACTTATTTCACCTATGTTTCTACATCAAATAATCACATTACATCCAACATGACCGAAATGAACATAAGGTAAATCAAAGAGTATGACATGGAATATTTATTTTTTTATCCATCAGGTGAGCTATCAAACATCTACAAAAAGTTATTTTATCTCATATTATCATAATGTTTAATAGATATTCATTATGGTACCGAATTTTACTAAAACTAACTTTTCATGGGAAAAGTTTGTGTTGAAAAAATTGGTCAACAAACTATACTAATCATCAAACATAATTGAGATGGTCTCCATAATGTTCCAAATGTATTTGGTCAGCCAATAAATTTTCATATTTAATGGAATTTCATTTACATGGAAAAGCTCCATGATAATCATTTCATCCTCCCTCAAATGAGACCATAATACATCTAGCCTATTTAATTGAAGTGATTAAAACAATTTTCCCATTTATCCGACTTCGTACCCTATCTTTATCTTACACAAATATAAGCTAAAAACTGAAAAAACTGATGCACTATTCTAGGAGATAAGGGATTATCATTACTCAAGAACAAATCTACCCATCCCTGATCTTTTACCACTTTTATAACCAAATGTCTTCTAGACATGAATCCCGAGACATTCACTTCTTTTCCAGGTACTACTGAACAATTTGCAAGATGTGGGTTTCACAACTCTATAGCTAGAAAACTCAATTATCCCATCACTTTGATTTAAGGATACTACTAATCAAAATATTTCAATACTTATCACTTCACCATAACCATTTTTAAAAAGTTTCAGGGTTTAGATGTGGTCATGTTAATGGGAAAGGATATCTAAGAAGGTCATGGAGATGTTAGAAAGGAAAATGTGATAGAGAGATCATCAAAATTAGACCAAGTCCCCAATTTATTTTGTTTAGGTAAATAAAATCAAAAATTAAAATTTTATATTTGGATATACATAAAATCTAATAATAAACCCATATATAATAATTAGTAATAGTGACTAAAATTCCTATATTGGGTTGTTCCAGTGGTTTGTAAATACCAATAGTGGGAAACCACTGATGATTGGTAAGCTCTAATGGTGGGTAAACTGCATTGGTGGGTAAACACTAATGGTGGGTCCCCTCAAAGTATGGGTAAAGTGAAATGATGGGTAAACTACAATAGTGGGTAAACTATAATAGAGAAGAATGTCTAATGGTGAGGAAACATAATATTTGGTTCACATAATATAATGTTTAAAAAATTAATCAGGCCAAATTCATGTTTGATGTAGTTCATTACCTCATTATTCAATGTCTTAGAAAATTTAATTAGCATGTTAATGTTCATTCAAAATGTATTAAGGAGTTATATCAAAAATATGAACATGATATCTTAAAAAATGATGTCTTACATTAATGTGTTATTCTCTATAGTGAGATTTATGAATTTCAGTGATACTTATTACAATTTTGTTGTCACATTTTTAAGGTGCATGTTGGATTTGATATCCATATTTTAAGAAAGTGTGTTTCAGCAACAAATTTTAACTGAAAAACAACCTATGGAAATATTTTCACATTTTTTGGTAGACGGTGAAAATGAATTTTTTAATACACCATGAAATTAGACATGCTACCAAATAGTGACATTTTTTAGAGGGGATTTTCCTAGATATCTAGAAGTCACAAATATTTGTATATAAAAAACTAACATAGTCAAAATATTTTCCTCTAGGGTATTATAAAACTAAATTGGTTGTATAGTTATGGTGTTTAAAAAAAATATTTAAAGTAATTATGTTTGACTCATTTTGGTTTTCTAGAAAAGAATCATACATACATACACTAAAGATAACATTTGTTCGAATAGTAGCAATGTAGAGAAGACATTCAATCATACCTCTATTACATTTTTGATCCACTAATTTTCTAGCATCATTGATATGCAACATTCATGAGGTACTGATAAGAGTTTCAATACATTTATTTCTATACAAACCTATAGGTTTTAATATTTCTTTTTTATATATACATTTATTAAAAAAACATTTATTTTGAAAAATAAAAGAACAATGAAATGATTTTTTTTCTCAACCATTAATTTCATTTCAAATTCATCTTGAATAATTTTTCAAAAGTCAGCAAAAAAATAATTAATATAACATCTGAATATAATATCATCTACTTTTATTTGATAAAAAAAACATCAGTGAATTTTTTTAAGGGTAGGGCCAGATATACTTAGTGAAAATCTATTTGAAATTTGAAATGTGTTTTTCATATCATATAAAGCTCAAGAAGCTTGTTTAAAATAATATAACTCTTATGTTTACGAGAAAATATTATTGGGAAATGAGGTATTTAAAATAAAGGTTTTTTAAGAGAAAACATCATAAATTATAATCCAATTAAAGAAATTACATTTTATATCTATTTGAAATAGTTTTAAATCTATATATGCAATATATTAATGTATTATTCCAGTGGATTAATGTCTGGTTATATGTGTAATGGGTTCCATATAGTTACTGAACATTTCCAAAATACTACATTATGTAACTACTCAACCCCTATTTTGTATTATTATTCCATATTCATCAACATTTTTTCAAATCACCCAATTAATTATTATATTCAAAGTGTATTTGGGCTAATAAAAAATTTATCAAAGTAAATTTATTTCAAATTTATTACTATTCATCATACATATTCCATAACCAAAATTTATTATAAATTTTACCAGTGATGTTCTTAGGATTTTCCTATGATTGGAAATCTTGTTTTTAAACTTGGTTTTGATAAGAATCCATTATCTCGGCATATTTTTCTATTTCTATTACTAAATCATTTAAATGAAGGTATTTGAGAATCCTAACAGATCTAGAATAAGAAGGGAGGGACACCTCATAATCTTCTATAGGTTCTAGTTATTTTTCTGGAAGTTCCTTATAAATAGATTATTTTTAAACATGTTTTACAGTAGTATTAAAAGGATTTAAATTTATATACAACATTGATAAACCATCCTCATTGTTCTTTAAAAGAGTATTAGGATCATATGGATATGTCTCAATGAACATCACATGGACATACTCTTCCACATAATTTGTTATTTTGTAAAACAATCTATATTATCTTGTATAAGATGAATAACCATTGAAAATACCACCATCACTCTTAGAGGAAACATTACATGATTATCATAATTGTTACAAATATATAATTTTCATCTCAAAGCTCTAAAATAATTAACATTAGGTGTCCTACTATTCAAATCCTATAACATCCATTCTGCAAGAAAGGTCTAATTATATTTCTATTAATTATTTAAGGTTGTGCTCAAAGCCTCTTACCAAATGTGGACAGGTAAGTCATATTCATTTGTCATTTTGTATGATCCATCTTGAAGTCTTATATTTCTTCTATATAACTATCTATTATAGTGATGGGTCTTGGGAGAAGGTAAGTTATGGTTATTAAAACATTGTTAGGAAATTTATTCAGTGTATTCATTTTCAAACTCACAACTATGTTAAATTATTAATGTCTTAATTTTAAGGCCACTCGGGTTTTCAACATAATTTAAATATTTCATAAAGTAAGAACATGTATCACTTTTTTGGGATAAAAATAATACCCCCATATACAAGAAAAGTGATCTAAAATAACATATACATATAACTTCCCATTTAATCTCGAATCCTTTGAAGTCCTAAAAAATATCCCTTGATCCATCATTATAGGTTGATAGGTTGAATCTTATTTGTTAATATTGAATGATAGTTTGTGTTGTTTCCCTTTTTTAATGTTGTTATAGAATTCTCCATTATGGAATTAATGTTTGGGTTGATCTCTGACTAAGCCTACTATAAGGCCCTAGCCTTAAACATTACTTAATCTTGAGATATTTCAAAAATACACATTGAGGATCATTTCAGGTTTAGAGTTTTAGAGAATTAGATCATAAAACATGAATTACATTCCACATTTAAACATAGTGGTTACATAAAAGATAGTATTAATTTTTCCCATCAATGGAAACATATTTAAAATAAAACATGGATTCTTTCTTGACACTTACTTGACTCTATCATCACATCATGTACCATTCCCTTGACCTGTGAAAAACATTTTCAAAGCTTGGGATGAGCATAAAAAGCTCAGTAAGGGATATAAAAATATGGAAAGGAAACATTAGTACATGTATACATAAGAATCAATGAAATCATACTTTACTCATTAAACATATGCACTTTAACATACCTCATGAAATCATACGAATTATGAATAACTCATAGAAATCATAAGACATAACGGTAACTTGAGGCATTCATAACATTCTTATGTAGGGAGTAACCCTCATGGTTAAGTTTGGAATACCCATCACATTATATTCCCTAAATATCTTCAGAGAAACCTTAATGTTTAACCCCTTCGCGTTACCCAATGCATTGGAGAGCTATATCGGGCTCACCCACCCTTAGTTTATCACGGAACCACTCGTCTTCATAACAATGTCCACAGACCATAACATAATCTTATCATATAAAACATGCATAAAGGTAACATAAAATTTCCACATTTCAATCATAAGATATCAATAAAACACATTTATATAATAAAAACGATATGAAAACCATTTTCAATACCAAAATAAATGAAAAGTAAAACCTAGTATTTATTTTTCATTTAAAAAAAAGTAATGGCTTGAAGAGGAATCCAAAAATCAAATAATGGTCACGGATGTGGAGAAGTCATTATCGCCGCATACGTACGACAAAAAAACATTCCATTTTGTCATTTAGTAAAGCGCTTCGTATAAAAAGAATTCCTTTTGAATAAATATAAAAGTAAAAGGGGTTTATAAACTATATAAATAAAAGGTGTGTTTAAAACAAAATATGCCTCAATGAAAGGAGATTGAGACGAAGTCCCTTACCTCGTGTCTGACTTGACTCGATCATTCTTTAACCTCCGAATAATTAACATGAGTTAATTTCTACTTTCTTAAGAACCTTTTTCAAGTTCATTATTCCTTTTATATCACTTATTACCATTTTATGAACACTATGTAATTATTTAAGTTAATAATGGTAGTTTTGTCGATCATTGGTACTTGAGTCAGAAATAAACTCTTTATAATTACAAGTTGTTCATGTGGTAAAATATCCATTATATCCCAAATTGTATTCATGATGTAGATATCATATATATTATATATATCTAGTATATACATGCATTTATAATACTACATAACATTTAGAGGTAAGAAATGAAATGCACTGTTCATGGAGACAGTAAGCTGTATGTACGCATGAACGCTAATTTCATTTCTATTTCGTATTTAATGGAATTGAATTATAATGATATAAAGCTATATTATAATTCCAGTATAATATCATATATAATATCATTAAAATCATCTTTATACGTCTCACATATGGCGTTAACGAATCAAATCACTTTGAGGGGGCGGTAGTCCGCACTTCCTAAAATAAAGATATCGCGTTTACCCATAATGGAAACCATAAAGGTATGCCATAAATGAAAAATACAGAAGCTTAAATAAAACATAAACATATTATATATCATATATAAATATAGTGAAATCTTAATGTCCACCTTTTAAGGTTTTAAAAGAATATTGAACAATCATCATTTCGTGAGGCAGTAATTCTCCATCCACAGAAACAATATGTTCTTTAACCATTAGATGTAGGTGTGTGTAAGTGTAGCTTGAATAATTCTTATAACAACATAATAGTATATTTAAGATACTGGTGTTGTTACAAAATAAATGAATAAAAAGAATTTAGGGGGTTGGAGAATAAAAATAAAACAAAAGAACATTAGAAAAGACTTTACCATTAAATCGGGTAAATCCTCTTGGTTTGAACCAAAAGGGTTTCTTGAAGAGCTTCCTGCCTAAGTTAAGGCTTCTAGGATTAAGAGAGGGATGTGGAGAGATAAAAGGAGCCGATTTTGGCCGAGCCAATGGCTTGAGAAGTGTGGGTAAGGAGGTAGATGCGGGGGCCTTTTATAAGAGGGAGGAGGGGCACTCTTGGAAAGTCAAGAAATGTTACTTTATAATCAAATGAGTTTCATATTTTAAAGGTCACAAATTGATATATTTCGAGGGTAAGGTGATAAGGGTTCGAAATATACTCATACAATAGAATTTTGACACGTGTAAGTCTTATATTTTACATTATATTTTTATTTTATTTAAATCGTTCATTAATGAGATAATCGCTGCATCATCATGATGTCATGAAAAAATTTATTTATTTAATGTCTAAAAATTATAAAAAAATACTATTCTGTAAGAAATATTTTTATATATCCAATTAATATTTATAGTCAAAGAGATCATTTACATAGAAAAAATTATAATTGTTTTACTTGGGTGATACATTCTTTTGTGATATTCTCCTTTCTTTAAAAATAAAATGATAAAGTGTCACTTTCACCCAAAAGTGATTCCATGGGGTTCCAAATTTTGGCACAAGGCATCCCATGGTCGTCCATGACACAACAAGTAGCATTAGGACACATTTTTGGTCATTTTATATTATTATGATATTATTTTATTATCCATAACTACCCGATTACTAATTAATCACGATAATTAACGATAATTACCGTCGTTACTATTCACAATGTCAAAAAACAGAAGAGTCTTAATTACATAATTTGAACATTATGATTCAAAATATGGAATCCATTTTAGCAAATTAAAAACAAATAAATTGCAATAATTAATTTAAAAATAATTCCTGTTGTCGAAACAAATAGCTTGTTTTTTTTGAAACAATATCTATGAAAAGTTTGGCACTTGTTTATGACCAATTCCAATGTGAAATCAATTAAAATGACTAGAAATGGATTAAATGGTAAAAATAAATTCTAATTATACTTCCAAACCAATTAGAAATATAATTAACCATATATTTAAATTAGATGAAAAAGAAGTTTTGATTTAAAATGCATTATATTTCACTATTCATTAAAAAATGAACATTGTCGGAAAAATACCAAAATTTTTTCCAAAGTAAATTTAAATGTCCCAATCCTAAATAATAAGTTTATTTTGACAAATTGAACTTATAAAATTGTCAAAATTTTGATTTAAAAATGGTTTTCCATCAAAAGGCAGTAAATCAATCTTTTAAAAATATTAGTGTATTCTATGCTTAAGATTGGATTTATTATCATTTTAAGACTCTAAAACACTATATAATTCATACATAGAAATAGATAAGAATATATATTATTCATTACTTACATGGGATGTTACATCCTTTCCCCCTTTACAAAATTGGGTCCCCGCAATTTATTTACTTATCGAATATGTGGGGGTATTTATCCCTCATTTCATTTTCAGATTCCCATGTTGCCTCTTCAATAATGTGTTTTTTCCAAAAAAACCTTTACATGATGAATCACCTTATTCCGAAACACATTCTCCCTATGATCAAGAATATGGACCGGTTGTTCCTCATAAGATAGAATCTCTTCCAGCTAAACTACCTCTGGACATAAAACATGAGATGGATCTGGCATGTACTTCCTTAACATTGAAACATGAAAAAATAGTTTACCTGAGATAAACTCGGAGGTAAAGCCACTCAGTATGAAACTGATCCAACTCTCTCCATAATTTCATATGTTCTAATGAACTTTGGACTCAGATTTCCTTTCTTACCAAATTGCTTCACACTTTTTCATGGTGAAACTTTGAGAAAAACATGATCACCTACCTCAAAAGAAAGATCCTTCCTTCGGTTATCTGCATAACTTTTCTTCCTGCTCTGAGCTGTTCTCATGTGTCTCTTTATGAGCTGAACTTTTTCTGCCAACTCTTATACCAATTTCGGTCCCATAAACTTCCTTTCACCTACTTCATCGAAAAAAGCTGGAGTTCGTCACCTCTTCACATATAATGCCTCAAATGGTTCCATCTGTATACTGGAATGAAAACTGTTATTATAAGAAAACTCAACCAAAGAAAGATGTTGGTACCAACTTACATGATAATCCATCTAACAAGAACTTAGAAAATCCTCCAATGTCAGAATCGTTCATTCTGTCTGTCCATCTGATTGAGGATGAAAATCTGTACTAAAATTTAATTCAGTACCCAACGACTTATGAAGGCCTTTGCAAAAGTTAGAAGTAAACATGGGATCACGATCAGATAAAATAGAGAGGGGAACTTCATGTAACCTACCTATCTTTTTACGATTCAAACGAGAAAGTTGATCTAGGGAAAAAGTATCAACTATAGCAAGGAAATGAGTAGATTTAGTCAAACGATCAACAATAACCCAGATTGCATTATTACCTCAAGGTGTCTTCGGCAATCCCACAACGAAGTCCATGGATATATTCACCCATTTACACTCTGACACTGATAAAGGCAGAAGCATCCCTTTCGATAACTTCCGATCTTCTTTAACCTGTTGACAAGTCAAGAACTTCACAGTAAAATCAACAATATCTCTTTTCATTCCATCCCACAAGTAATACTCCCGAATATCTCTATACATCGTAGTACTTCCAGGATGAACTGAAAACAGAGAACTATGAGCTTCATATAAAAACTCTCTCTTCAACTTTGAATCACAAGGCACACACAATCACTTCCAAAATATCAAAATATGATCATTATCAATGTTGAATTCAGGAAAATTACCCTTCTGAACCAGCTCTACTTTTTCTGAACTCACTGTCTTGCTTCTGTGCTTGCTTAATTCTGTCTGATAGAGAAGATTTCAATGATACCTGAAACAAAATAGAAGAACATCCTGCACCAACAACTTCTATGCCAAATTTCATCAAATCCTTAACCAATGGATAACATTCCAAACACAACATTGTTAATGAATCATTACTTTTTCGACTCAAAGCATCAACCACTTTATTTTCTTTTATCGGATGGTAATGAATTGTTCAATCATAATCCATGATTTATTGAAGCTATCTCCTCTATCTCATGTTCAATTCATTCTGAGTGAATCTACACTTTAAACTTTTTTGATCGGTATATATTTCACACTTTACTCCATACAAATGATGCCTCCAAATTTTTAAAGTGAAAAAAAGAGAAACTAATTCCAAATCATGTGTAGGGTAATTTACCACATGCATTTTCTACTGATGTGAAGCATAAGAAATTACCTGATCATTCTGCATTAGGAAGCAACCAAGTCCTTTTAATGAAGCATCACTGTAGATAAAAAAAATACCTATTCCTAGAAGGTAGTGCGAAAACTGGAGCATTCACCAATCCTCTTTTCATTTCCTGAAAAACATAATCACATTCTATTGTCCAAATAAACTTTACACCCTTCCGAGTTAGCTTAGTCATTGGACTAGATAACCGTGAAATTTATTTAACAAACCTTCGGTAATAGCCTGCCAAATCAAGAAAATTATTAATATAGGTTACATTTTTGGGTCTTGGACATTTTTCCACAACCTTTTTTTTACAGGATCAACATTTATCCCATCTTTGGAAACAATGTGACCAAGGAAAGAACTTTTTTTCATCCGAAACTCACACTTTCTGAATTTCCCATACAATTTATTTTCTTTTATGGTTTGCAAAATAACCCTTAAATGTCTTTCATGCTCCTCTTTAATTTTAAAAAACACCAAAATATCATTAATGAAAAAAACCACAAACTTATCCAAGAACTAATGCAAAATTCTATTCATAAGGTCCATGAATACTGTAGGTGCATTGGTTAGCCCAAAAGGCATAACTACAAATTCATAATGGGCATATCTTGTACGAAACGTGGTCTTCAGAATATCTGCTTCCTTTACCTTCAACTGATGGTATCCCGATCTCAGGTCAATATTTGAAAAATACTGAACTCCCTAGAGCTGATCAAACAAATCATCGATATGAGGCAAAGGATATTTTTTCTTAACACTAATTTTATTCAAGGATCTATAATCAATGCAAAGTCTCATTGAACTATCTTTTTTTAACAAATAAAACAGGAACACCCCATGGTGATGTGCTAGGTTGAATGAAACCTTTCTCTAATAAATCTTGCAATTGCTCCTTCAACTCTAAAAGTTCATTTTGAGCCATTCGATAAGGGGGTTTTTAAATTGGCTTAGCATCAGGAACTAATTCAACAGTAAAGTCAACTTCCCGATCTGGTATTATTTCAGGAAACTCATTAAGAAAAACATCAGGATACTCATTTACCACTGGCACATCATTAATTTGAACAGTTCCTTTGTTTTCAACAATATGTGCAAGGTAACATTAATTTCCATCTTTTACTAGTTTCTCAGCCTCTTGATATGTTATCAATAGTAAGGGTTCATTCTTTTACACAAACAGAAAGTCTTTCTGAAAAGAAACTTCTTTGACTATATAGTCAATCTTAGCATGGTAAACAGAGAGCCAATCCATACCCAAGACAACATCAAACTCTACTAGAGGTAAAACAATAAGGTTTTCATGTAGGTTCATTCTACAGATAAGGATATGAAGATTATTATAAATTATTTTTGCCTCAACATTTCCCCCATGTGTTTTTACCACAAGTTTATGTGTCATTTCTTGAGATTGTATTCCTAATTTACTAGAAAAGTTTTCAGAGATGAAAGAATGTGTAGACCCTGAATCAAAAAACACACTGGCATAATCTGAAAAAACAAACAAAGTACCAGATACCACATCATTTGATGGCCCAACATCTACTGAAGTAGTTTCAAAGGATTTCGCCACCCCTTTCTGCTTGTAGTCTGACTGCTTCCCATCACTCTAGCACTTTATCGTACACTCGTTTACATAGTGACCCATCTCATTGCACTTGAAAAATTTCACAAACTATAAATAAAATTTTGTCTTACTATCACATTGATATTTTCTACTGCAATCACAAGCCTTATGTCCCATCTTACCACATCGGTAGCACTTTCCAGAATTCAATAGTCATTCCCCAACATGATTTTTACCACATTTATCAAAAACTGGAAACTTAGTTTTATTACCATCAGAACTTTTTGAAGGATTCTTCCCTTTCCCCTGCCACCTCGATCTCTTCTTCTGTTAGTTGTTATAGAACCCTTGATCATCGGCAAACTCCATTTCCACCTTCTCAGCACATCGAACAAGCTTTTCATTACTTTTGAACTCAATAGAAGCTAATTCCCTTCAATATTTGGATTTAATCCTGTGTAAAAACGATTGATTTTAATATCAAGGTCTTGGATAAAATTTGGAGCATACCTTGCCAATCGAGTGAAACTTTGTTCATAAGCAGCCACTGAGTCTTCCTCTTGCCTCAATTCCAAGAATTGTTTTTCCATCCTATGTCGAAAAAACTTAGTAAAATATTTCTCAAGAAACATACCTTTGAATTCATCCCAGTCGAGAGAATCAATCTCATCAACGTCCCTGATATTTTTAACCATCGACTACCACTAATCTGCTTCACCCTCCAAACGGAAAATAGTAAGACTATCCTTTTGATTGTCTGAACACCCCATGACATCCAAAATCTTCTCTAGTTCTTTAATCCACCCTTCAGCTAGCACATGGTCAGATGATCCTCTGAATGATGGGGGATGTTGCCTCATGAAATGTTCCACCACTGACGTGTTTCTTTGTGGTTGATCTGGCTGATCTCGTGCATGGATAACACCACCATTTATCACTTGATTCAACTGTTCCATTACTACAACAAACTGTTCAGTTCCAATTCTGACCATCTCAGGATGTTGATTTGGAAGGTCATTTCCTTCGGTATGCCTTCCAAGCACTACTTCCATGTTTCCTCTGCAAGAAACCATTCTGAACAAACATGTCTTAGATGATGCAACATGGTAATATTCAAATGCTATATCATTTCAATTTGACCAAAAAATATATTTTTTAGATAATCAATTATTAGAATTCAAACTCTTAAAGTTATATAAAATGACCTTTGATACCAACTATAAGGCCCCAGCCTTAAACATTTGTTAATCTGGAGATATTTCAAGAATACACATTGAGGGTCTTTTTAGGTTTAGAGTTTTAGAGAATTATATCATAAAACATGCATTACATTCCACATTTAAACAAAGTTGTTACATAAAAGATAGTATTCAATTTTCCCATCAATGGAAACATATTTAAATTAAAACATGGATTCATTCTTGACAATTCCTTGACACTATCATCACATCATGTACATTTCCCTTAACCTGTGAAAAACATTTCAAAAGATTTGGATGAGCATAAAAATCCCATTAAGGGATATAAAAATATGGAAAGGAAACATTAGTACATGTATACATAAGAATCAATGAAATAATACTTTACTCATAAAACATAAGAACTTTAACATACCTCATGAAATCATAAGATTTATAAATAACTCATAGAAATCATAAGACATAAAGTTAACTTGAGGCATTCATAACATTCTTACGTAGGGAGTAATCCTCATCCTTACGTTTGGAATACCAATAAAAGTATACTCCCTAAATCTCTTCGGAGAAACCTTAATGTTTAACCCCTTCACATTACCCAATGCATTGGAGAGATATATCGGGCTCACCCGCCCTTAGTATATCACGGAACCACCCATCTTCATAACAATTCCCAAGAACCATAACATAATCATATCACATAAAACATGCATAAAGGAAACATAACATTTCCACATTTCTATCATAAGATATCAATACAACACATTGATATAATAAAAACATTATGAAAACCATTTTCAATACCAAAAGAAAAAAAAGTAAAACATGGTCTTTATTTTTCATTTTAATTTTTTTTATGTCTTTTAGAGGAAGCCGAAACTCAAATAATGGTCACGATGGCGGATAAGTCATTGTCGCCGCATACGTACGAAAAATAAACATTCACTTTTTTCGTTTAGTAAAATTCTTTGTATAAAAAACATTCCTTTTGAATAAACATAAAATACAAAGGGGTCTATACATTGTATAAAAGAATGTTGTGTATAAACCAAAATATGCCTCAATGAAAGGAGATTGATACGAAGTCCCTTACCTCATGTCCGACTTGACTCGATCGTTATTTAACCTCCTGAATAATAAACTTGAGTTAATTTATACTTTCTTAAGATCTCTTTTCAAGTTCATTATTACTTTTATATGACTTATTACCATGTTATGAACACTATGTAATTATTTAAGTTAATAATGGACGTTTTGTCGATCATTGGTACTTGAGTCAAAAATAAACTCTTTATAATTACAAGTTGTTCATGTGGTAAAATATCCATTATATCAAGAATTGTATTCATGATGTAGATATCATATATATTATATATATCCAGTATATATATGAATTTATAATATTACATAACATTTAGAGTTAAGAAAAGAAATGCACCGTTCATGGAGATGGTAAGCTGTACGTACGCATAAACGCTACTTTCATTTCTATTTCATATTTAATGGAATGGAATCATAATGAAATAACGTTATATTATAATTCTTGTATAATATCATATATAATATCATTAAATCCATCCTTTATACATCCCACATATGGAATTAACGAAACAAATCACTTTGAGAGGGTGATAATCCACACTTCCTAAAATGAAGATATCGCGTTTATCATTATGGAAACCATAAAGGTATGACATATATGAAAAGTACAGAAGCTTAAGGAAAACATAAACATATTATATATCATATATAAATATAGTGACATCTTAATGGCCACCATTTAAGTTTTTAAAAGAATATTGAACAATCATCGTTTCGTGAGGCAGTAATTCGCCATCCACAGAAACAGTATGTTCTTTAACCATTAGATGTAGGCGTGTGTTAGTGTAGCTCGAATAATTCTTATAACAAAATCCTTGTATATTGAAGATACTGGTGTTGTTACAAAATAAATGAATAAAAATCATTTAGGGGGTTGGAGAAGAAAAATAAAACAAAAGAACGATAGAGAAGACTTTACCTATAAATTGGGTAACTCCTCTTGGATTGAACCAAAAGGGTTTCTTGAAGAGATTCATACATAAGGAAAGGATTCTAGGATAAATATAGGGATGCGGAGAGATAAAATGTGCAGATTTTGGCAGAGCTAATGGCTTGAGAAGTGTGGGTAAGGAGGTAGAGGTGGGGGCCTTTTATAAGAGGGAGGAGGGGCACTCTTGGAAAGTCAAGAAATGTTACTTTATTTTCAAATGTGTTTCGGATTTTAAAGGTCCCACATTGATATATTTTGAGGATAAGGTTAAAAGGGTTCTAAATATACTCATCCAATAGTTTTTTGACAAGTTTAAGTCTTATATTTTACATTATCATTTCATTTTATTTAAATCGTTCATTAATGAGATAATCGCTGCATCATCATGATGTCATAAAAAAATTATTTTATTTAAAGTCTAAAAATTATAAAAAAATAATATGGTGTAGAAAATATTTTAGATTTAAAATGAATATTTATAGTCTAAGATATCATTTACATAGACAAAATTAAAATTGTTTTACTTGGGTGATACATTCTTTTGTGATATTCTCCTTTCTTTAAAAATAAAATGATAAAGTTTCACATTTACCCAAAAGTGATTGCATGGGGTCCTAGAGTTTGGAACAAGAAATCCCATGGTTGGACATGACACAACCAGTAGAATTAAGACACATTTTGGGGTCATTTGTTATTATTATGATATTATTTTATTATCCTTAACTACCCGATTACTAATTAATCACGATAATTAACGATAATTATAGTTGTTACTATTCACAATGTCCAAAAACAAAATAGTCTTAATTACATAATTTGGACCTTCTAATTCCAAATATGGAATCCATTTTAACAAATTCCAAACACTTAAATTGCAATAAATAATTTAAAAATAAATCCCGTTGTCAAAACAAATAGCGGGTTTTTTTGAAACAATATCTATGAAAAGTTTGGCAGTTGTTTATGCCCAATTCCAATGTGAAATCAATTAAAATGACTAAAATTGGATTAAATGGTAAAAATATATTCTAATTTAACTTTAAAAACAATAAAAATGATAATCTAATCATATATTTCAATTAGATGAAAAAGTAGTTTTGATGTAAAATGTAGTATTTTTCACTATTCATTAATAAATGAACATTGTCAGAAAAATACCAAAAATTTATCCAAAGTAAATTTCAATGTCCCAATCCTAAATAATAAGCGTTTTTTGAGAAATAGATATTATAATACTGTCAAAATATTTATTTAAAAATGGTTTTCCATCAAAAGGAAGTAAAACAATCTTTTAAAAATATTAGTGTATTCAATGCTTAAGATTGGATTTATTCTCATTTTAAGCCTATAAAACACTATCTAATTCATAAATAGAGATAGATAATAATATCTATTTTTCATTACATACTTGGGATGTTACAACTATAATCGTAATCTTACTAAATGTGTAAATATTATTGTGGCTCAGTCCACTATCTAAAACCCAGATTTCTTATAAATGGAACATAAGAATGATTCAATTTTTGATGACAACGATTAAAAATTTACAACAAACACATTTTCATTTTTCAATGATGTAAATTGTTAATAATATTTATAATAAATAAAATAACAAGCATTGTTTTTAAATTTCATATAAAAACATAATCCCCTATCTATGAGATTCAATTATGATTGTATTAAGAAAATTAATTTAGAAATTAAATCTAATTTAGAGTTATTGATTTGGTGGGGGCCAATTATTTTTCCTATTTCATTTTCAGTAATGTTTAGATGTACCTAAAATCCATTATCAATTTCCTGATCAATTATTAATATCCTATCATATACATGTAACTTTTTTTAATGTACTATAGAACTTAAGAGGAGTGTTTCAAGTAATTTATTTATATAAAATATTTATACCACAAAAGAGTTTGGTAACAAGATTTTCCTTAGTCCATATATGTTAATGATTATGGTAACAGAAACACATATTATCTTGATGGATTTCTTGTATAATTATTGTAATATTATTGAAGTAAAATTTTTATTTGGTCCAGTTGAATAAAAACAAGAAGGATAATTTCAGGAAATGAATTTTGGAATAAATGATCTCATAATAAGTCTTATCTGTTAGTGTTGGTGAGCTAGACCAGGAAGATAGATAAGTGATATTTTTCCTAGTATTTGAATGAGAGTTTCTCTTCCACTAGTGAATGTTAGTATTTTATTCTCTAACTAATCATTAGACAATTTCATTTTTTATTTTTTTTATCAATTAACCATCATTTTCTTTTTCTAAAGCTTTTTATGATTTAAAACAAGAATATAAAACTTGTTGTTTTTTTTTATTTTTTTATTTACCATTAGGTTCATTAATGGTATCATTAAGAATATTTTTGTATTAAAAAATTTCACTATTAATCATATTTTAATAATTATAATCATCATAAGAATGTTTTTCATTATATATAGGTTATACAGTAGGTACCTTAAATTTGTTTGTCATGAATCCCAGATCGTCACTATGAGAATATTCATCATGATTTGAGATTGAGTCACTGGAGTAATCCTTAGTGTTACTACATTTGTTTCTCATTTAATTATTATATTTTATATAATTTTCAAAATGCTTAATTTTTATTTCCTCTTAATAAATTAATAATTAAAATGCAATTTTCTGTTACATTTATAACATGTAATATCATTTGGATTATGATTTCATTTATATTTTTTATTCCAATTCACACTATTTTAATAAAGTACATTATTTCAAGGTTTTATGAACGAATTATTCTGATTAAATAATTTCATAATCATTCAGGACATATGGGTCATTCACTCATCAATTCATACTAGCGATTCTTTATTACTAGAGCATTCATCATATAGTTTTTCTTTTTGATTTTATGAAGTAGTATCTAGGTATATAAACATAATCAATGATTATTCTTCTTATTTATAATAAAAATTTATCTATTTTTCATATGTCATCTTCTTCCCCATCAATTCCTTTATAGGTAATTTTCTGATATAATAAGATTCTCTTATTGAAATTTATGTTCCTCTCAATCCCTCCTAAAGACTTCCTAGAGTCATGTGATTTGAACTTTTTTAAAAACAAGATTTACCTTCCAGTTCAATTTATTAAATTTTAAATTGAAACTAAGAATCATTTGATAAATAATTTCATCAATCTACATATTGAATGCATAATATTTTTCAATATAAGTATTAAATTTCATTTATTTTTCATTACTTTTTCCTTCAATGGAAATAGATAATGTATCACAAATTTGAAAATATTTTTTACAAGTATATATCTTATTAAATACTGCTTATCCTAAAGAACATTAAAGAGTATTCATAGCTTTGATGTTACTATTATAGGTTGTTGTTGAAGCATCGACCCATGAAGTTCAATAAGTTGTAGGTAATTATTATCTATCCTCAATTACAACCCATATTTTAAAACCCAGTTATTCAATGTTCACTTTTATCCTTATTTTTCATTTAGAATAGTTATTTGTTTTCATTAAAGGTGTTTTTTGGGTTTTAGAACATTTTTTTCTATTTTCCATTGAAGGAAGTAAATTTATACTTGACTTAAATAGAGGATTCTTAAAACCAAACATAAACTATAGTTGAAAATATTTTGCAAGCCTTTTATCCCAAATATTGGTTGGAGAATGTAACCTATGTGTTTGTTGAATCGAGTTTCCCAAAATAAATTCTATTATATTATTTTTAAATGGAGACTCTACATTAAAAAAAACTACCAATTAATCAAATCAACTGATTGATAAATGTTCGGATCTTTTGAACAATTCTAAAAATCATGATTACTGCCAAGCTAAAACAATATGGATTCTATTTTAACTATAGAAATAAATTTTCACTTTCAAATACTTATATAAACAATAGTTATGATTATTTATCAAAATAGTAGTTTTCTTCCAGTTTAAAATTTATTATATTTAAAACATTGAAATAAATAAAAACATAGAATATATCTGAATAAAAACAATGACATTACTCTCAAGATGATACCAGATCCCTTTTACATATAAACCAGCTACAATGAAGTAGATTTTCTAAATAGAAACTTGATCTATGATCAAGGATCTAGTATAGAGACAACAACTACTAGCAATCCAGGCCTCTGAAGTAACTGTTCCACAATAACTGTAGGAACCAAACTGTCAAATGCCACACAAGGACCTCTTCTACGATACAATGGGTAAGGAAATGTAAATACAGTGAAAACTATTTCTTGTTCATTCTAATTAAAATATTATAGAATGTTTATATTTAAAAAATAGGACATGTTAACACACTAATACAAAATAAAATCATAAATACCAAGAGGAATAACAGAAATGTATAAAATATGGGGTTTCTCAGTCTAATTTGATCTAAAAGAGTATGTCTCCATGAATGTCTCTTGGAGAGGAGCCTGAGTAATTATATAGAAAAATGTAGTAAAATATAGAATCATAGTAACTCTATATTTTCATGGTATGGATGTATATTTTTTTCAGTAAGCTCTACTCTTTCATAGTTCAATTCATGTATGAACAATTCGTTTAAGAATTATCATTATATGGAATAGACTATCATGTGTACGATCTCGAATAGCATTCATGAATTCTCACTTTCATTAATTATGATGACCTATTTGAATATATAGTGATATAGGATTGAGAGATATTGCAAGTAACAATCATCTAGGTTAATGCATCTTCGTACATAACTCTGACATATTTTTTATTATTCTCTGCAAAAGTTGATGAATATTTATTAATATAATCCAATGAAATAACTCCAAAAAATAACTATTAGGAATAATTTATTCAAATTCACCTGAATAGTGATGGTTATTCAAGATGTTAGTGAATCATTTTAGGAAGTGAGACAACATAATGTGGATTTTTTATAATGGTCAGTCATCTAGCTGTAGGTCAGGGTCAATGGTGACTCATCTCTGTAGTGACTCATATAAATTGTGAATCCTCTAAATAATGGATTGTTTAAAAGGATACCAATCTCATAGTATTTTGTCATCAACGATAGGTCATTTATGGTGGTGACTACACTATCTTTGTGAGAAATGTATAGTGGTGACTCATACTAAATGGTGACCATTTCTGGTAGTGACCCATCCTCATAGGAAAGTATTTTATAGTGGTGACTCATTGTCAATGGTCAGTCTTTTTTCATACAGACATGCCCATAACTTTGATACTTTTGAAGACATTTACAAATTTTCCCTTGTTTCTTTATACTATAAAATGATATAAAAAATAGAGAAACCATTAAACTTATAATTTACATGAATTTTTATCATTAAGACAAGGAATGACCATCAAATATAAAATTTATTATATTAGAGATTAATAGTGGGTATGAAAAAAGGGAGTAACTAATATAATGTTATTTTTTACAATCTAATTAAATTTGAGGTATTAATTATAAATGTAAATATTGGAAGATTATAATAGGACTATATTTTATACCCCATTTATTTTATTCTCCATATATTAATTAATGGTTTTCAATGTTTTAAATTTAATATATTTACATTAGTACTTAAAATTTTCTGAAATAAATTTATACAATGTTTACTATATTTATTTATTTTTGTTTGCTATATTTATCTTCCATAAACTTATTATTTAAATTTAGGAATTTTGTTATGTACATATATATTCATTAAAATATTTACTTTTACTACCTTGGAATTTCCTTACAAATGTTTGAAATTAATATTTGGAATTTGTTTATAGGAATAAATTTAAAATTTCAAAAAATGTATAGAATTAATACTTCCTTATGAAATATAAAAAATGAATGTATTCTCTTGGAATCATATAATTCCACTTCATTTAACTATTTAAACTGGTGTAAAAATAATAAAGTATTCTTATTTTTTGGGAATTTTAGTTTTTAAATGATAGAAAAAGAAAAGGGATGATTTTTCATTAATTTCATAAAGATTTATAAATTATATTGTAATTATATTTTTCATTTATATGATTACCCTTTATAGAATGAGATGATTCACCATGAATATGATCTTATCCACCATCAAATTTTATTTTTTGGATCAATTATTATAATAATAATTTAAGGATGATTTTTGAAAATTTATTTCATTTCAATTAGATAATTATATTTTGATGAAATGTTGAATATTAATATGATCTTATAACACACATATTTAAATAACTAGTTCTCATGGAGGTATATATACATCCAACAAACCGTATAAACATTGGTATATCATGATAGAATATTTATTTGAATAGTTTTTTTGGAATTGATCCTTGAAAGAAGAAATGATTGGAATAAGGGAGTGATCCCAATCCATTATGGGGGTTGTCCAATATTATTTTTTGGTTTGTAATCCTTGACTATAGAAATTATTTTCCATACAAATTTTTATAAAAAAAATTGAATGTACATTGACTATGATATTCTCTAATGCATCATGATATATTATTAATGGTTATATACTATCATGACTCATGTTTTGTGTTATGTAAAATCAATATTTAATGTCTAATAATGTTGGGTCTATTTCTCATTTGGTATTTTTCTAATGTCATGATATTGTTCTAATACCCTTATGATTATCTTATGCTCACTTTTGTACACTGATTGATATCTACCACATCTATGCTAACTAAGGACCATAGATCACCCATTTCATATGTTTACTTTTCCCCATGTTGTAAATACAGGTATTACGTATGGTATGGAAAAGAAATACCCTTTTGGAAAATAAATTTCTAGGTGATGTTGAATATCTTTCGAGAAATATTTTTATTTCATATTTATTAATCAAAATTAAAAATTGTTTTTGTTATATTGTTAGTGTTATTGTATAATGTATTGAATATTCACCTAAATGAAGTAACAATTATGTATGCATTTCATGGGATTCCTATGTTGGTATCATAATTGGGTTTATTTATTTATAGTGGTTATGTTATGAGGAATAAGATTATAAAATCCAATACAACCTATGATGAACTAAAATTGATATTGGATGAACCAAGAGTGTTATAGGTTGATTGGAAGGTATAACAATTTAGGAAATATTTGGAATGATTTTAATCACAAGGTTATTACTACCCCTTATTGTGGTGGTTTGATTCCCACATGTTTCTTTATGGGTTTTATTCAATATATAGATATTGTAGTAATACCTTTAATAATTATTGTGAAGGATTATCAAAATATTATTCAAATGAAAAATTGAATTAAATGACATATGTAATAAATAATGTTATTTAAATTATCAAAAAATACTCCAAAGAAATAAATAATTAAGATATTAAAAATTAATAATATAAAAATTGAACACTTATAATGTAGAAAAAAATTATTTATAAAATAGAAGTCCCTTTTTTACATCCAAAATATAATGAGGCATAAGGTCTTTGTAATAAAATGTTCATAGAACAACAATGTGAGAAAGAAAAAAATAATATAAATTTTATTCAATATAATGATCTTGAAAATCTATTAGAGCTCCTAAAACTAAATGGGCCGACATTAGGAATACATATACAAAATGGGTGAGAATAAAATCCTAGTAAAGGGATATACATAATCAGGAATGATAGAATTTGATTCAATGATGTAACATAATATCATTAAAGGGATGGATTAAGAGTAATCACTGGATAGTATAACATAAAAATAATGATATCATAGGGTTATAGGATAATAGGAAAAGAGGTAGAAACAAAATACATCTTATAAACATAAGTGAATTTTAATTACTGATACAAACATCATAAAGCGGAAAATTACCCTAATGGATTAGGATCACATCATAATTCCATAAACGACGTCTCGTAATACTAAAATATTTCCCAATGCATTATATGCATATTTAATTCATGGACAAAGAGACATAATAATTTTAAATACATTAAATTGTTTTTCTTGTATGGAAATCAATCATAAGGTATAACCAAAAGAATTACCCACAGATATGAAATTGGTTTCAATATGATTCCTCATATCATATTTAAAATATATTTTTAAAGAAGGCATTTGAGAAATTATAATAAGGGATGCATTAACCTGTTGATGGTAGGCAGAATGAGATTATAATATATGTTAGTGAAATATATAAATACTTTATAATAATTTCATAACATTAATGTCTGTATTCATTTTTTGAATATGAATACTTATAAAAACATTAAAATTAACAATGAAGAAAATAACCTTCCAATAATGAAATTCCATCTTGAAGAAAAAAAAATTCACAAAAATAAAATAGAAACAATTTAATTTGAAATACCCATGGATATGTATATTGGAATCTTCAATGATTTTTTTGTCAAACATTTTTGTACAATATGTGTAAACTAAAAATACAATCCTTTCAATGATTTGTAAAAAGTTAAAAAATACTGTGTCTGAAAAAAGGAAAATGATTCATTTTAAACCATTTTTAAAAGAATAATAATGGTTAAAAATGAAATAAAAAATCCATAAATTATAATAATTAATTTTTTAAATCAGTTTAATGAAATCATGGTCAAGGAAGACATAACATTTTTGATTGATGAGAGAAATAATGTCATTTTTCATTAAAAATATTTTCTCAATATTTTTATAAAAATAATGAGTAAAATTATAAAACTAGATGAAACTTTAGTTATTATTAATAGGATTATTAAATTAATGGGGTTGAATATATAATTATAAAATAATTTTCTTCATTTTAAATTCAAGCATAATGAATCCAAATTAAAATTATATTGATGAAATAAATCCTACATCCTTGGTAACATTTCAAATATAACAAACAAGAATGATGTAGGTGATTTGTTACATCAAATAAATTTTTTATTAAGTATTAATGATATAATATGTAAATGTTATGTTTATACACAACATAAATTATATTTTGTGTAAAAACCAATATGTGTACAAATGAAGGATGATTTTGAGACAAAAACACTTTCATTGAATCCGAACATCTCATTTGTGTACTTTATTTTATATATCATAAACAAATATAGATTAATAATTTCCTTAAGAAAAAATTATAGGTTTATTTACTTACTAATTAAACTATTTACATTAATTTTAAATGATATATTTAATTACATTACAAGAAAAATCAACCTTTGGGGTTTTGAGGATGCTCAATTCTTAATTATGGAAACTTATCGGTGTGTTGGACATAGTCAATATAGTAATCATTCCATAATATAAAAAAATTTATAAAATAATTTGAGTTTGTATACATAAATTATAATTTAAAACCCATGATTTATGGTTATTAAAATTGGTCTATGTTGCAATCATAGAGGTGGCATGCCATATGTACAAATGTGTAACGTTTTTGTCCTCCAACAATCGTGGTAGAAAGAAGGTAATGTTCTTTTTTATACATTAAATATATCAATAAATATAACAAATATAATATTTTTTCATTAAATATAGTTACATATACAAAACATGTGACATGGAAACAAAAAAAAAAAGAATCACATTATTTTGTGAGGAGGTATTTCACTTATTACACGAAAGACTTAATCTTTCCCCGTGTATGGTATGGTCATAAATAATATGACAAATTAATTTTACTTAATGAATAATATTTGAGGAATATCATATATAAATATATATATTACATCTATCCCCATGAATAACCATGAGATGTAATTATAGAAGACAAATTACATCAGTATGTGAGGCGGTAGTCCAACGTACAAATAAATGATGGTTTTAATTTTTATTTGATGAAAGTGGATATGAGGGAATATTATTCCATAAATATAATAACATACATGTATATATGATATACTATTCTAATTATATGGGAATTTTCATAACATAATTGACGTTGGAAAGGATGAAGTAAGAAGAAGTTCTTTAAAGATGACTACTTTCTCTAAAAAAACATCATTTTAGATCATTTATTAAGGTCCCTACTATTTGTATTTAGTAGAGGCCATAATATTTATAATTAAAATAATAATATTAAGGATATTGTTTCGTAGGGGTTGAGAAAAACCAAAGTCTTGACATGTCTAAATAAGTGATGAGAGGGGGTTCTCATTTATAATCGAGGAGGACTGGTATATTGTCAACATCCAAAACTATTTCATAATGTGAATTCATTCGATAGGAAAGGACATAATGAATTAATAAATAATGTATTTTAATTGTCATTATTTCAATAAAAACATAATCTATAAAAACATATTTTAATCATGTCATTTAATTTACCTCTATGGTTACTTAGTTTGTACCATTTTATATTTTCACTATGGTATCTAGTTATTTAATATTTTAACTATTAATTATGTAAAATACATAAGCTGAAAATATTACATAATATTAATTATGATGATTAAAAATATTTAATACCTTATATAATATTAAAAAAAAGTTGGATGAATTCAATTTAAAAATAGAACTGTTAAACATGATGATAATGGGTTTTCAAGAAATTCATTTGTAAAACAATATATGATCATATATAAAATCTAGAACACAAATTCATAATTATATTAATTAAAATTAATATATATTGATATATAATCTACACATTTAGTTTTAAATTTTCCCTATTATGAGTTATTTTAATTACATAAAATTTCATTTCATTGTGAACATTAATGTTTTTTTAGATAATTTAGTTTTAATCCTAAAAAGGAAATTATACTTAAATATAGTACAATATTTATATTAAATTTCATTAAATAATTTTTATATACATAAATAATAATTGTGTTAAATTTAAATAAAAATATAAAATTAATAATACTTTAAAATTACCTCATATACTAATCAAAATGATAGATTTATAGAAATCAGTCATTTTACTATTCACTAAAGAAATATTTTCCAATATATTACCCAATTTCTCACAATATTAATGTGTATATTCTTTTTTTAAAAAAATTATATTTATTTTAAAAAATAAATCTTTTAAAATATAAAAAAATAATTATAATATATATTCATATGGTGAAATAATATTCATTTATGCAATAATTGTTATTATAAAAAATGAGGGCTTATATCCTAAGCATAATTCTATAATGTTATAATAAAACACCGTTCTATTTTAAAATATCACTATGTTTCATTATACCCATTTAAATAAAATATTCCCCCACAATTTGATATTTTTTTCATTAATCATGTGTCTAAAATAAAAAATTTCAATATGTTGAAAACTGACATTACAATAAGGGTTTGAAAACCATCCTATTAGTATTGATAAAAATAAAGATGTAGATCATATATAATAATAAATGAGTAGGCTTGAAAAAAAGATAACATTGTTTGAATGTGAAAATATCTATATAGAAGAAAATAATAAAAAATATCGTGAATGATGCAGATCAATGATCAAAAGAAATTGATTTATTAAATGAACAATAATAACAACAAGAAAAAAATTCTATTATGAATTAAAATTATATTGATTCAAAAAATATGAATGAGGAATTTTAATATTTTATTTCTATATAAATTGAAAAGATTTATGTTATTATTCTACTATTAATATATAGTACAATAGAAAATATATTTACATGATATCATTTTAATTCTAACATACAATGAAATCCTTTATTTGTGCTTCCTTTAATTTAGACATCACCTCCTACACTGATGATGGAATATCCAAAACATCTTTATTTTCCCGAATCACTAAAACTAGCTTTTAATGGATCATAAGATCTATAATATAGTAATAATAAATATTTCATATATTTTTCCAAAATAAATATGTTAGTACAATGAAAGATAATATCTAATAAGAATACGATTATATTAATTTCCATTATTCATAAAAACCCTAAAATATAATCATAGATCATTCTATAAATTAAATAATCATTTTTCACAAATAACCATAATAACCTCAATATGAATTAATTTTTTAACCTCAAAAGTTATCACATGCCCATCAACATGTATCGCCATGAAAATAGTAGAATTATTCTCAAAGTATCCTTTATATTAAAATTAATTGTTAAATATATCTTATATAACTAAAACATTTAGCACAATATCATTAAAAAACTCAAAATCCAAAAAATTCATAATAATTTACCTCTATTATGTTTACAAAATTAAATTACAACATATCTAAAAATCATTTAGGTAAATTTTTTTTTATTAAAAACTAGTTCATTATATAGCCTGGTCACATAAGCTTCACCCTTATTGCCCTTTAGTTGTTGTTCAATATCCCACATCCTTTTTGGATTTTATGAGATTCTAACTAGAATAAACGTCAACATTTTTATAAAACCATATAGAGATTATTCCTATGAATTTTTCGATAATATGATGAATTTCATATAAATAAAATTAATCATAAAATTAGTTTTTAACCACTATAGTTTTTCTATAAAAAGTATATTTTCCATAAATAAAATAATCATAATTGACTCTAATTACATTAAAATCATGAACATGTCAATGATTATTCTATACTAGATAAAGTATTTTTATATAAAATATCAATTTACTATTAAATCACAATTTTAGTTTATTTTTTCAATTTAAAATATTATTGAAAATACTTTTAGAATAACTAATGCAAAACAATCCTAAGAAAATTCTTGCTTATTATATCAGTAATTCCATGGAAAAAAATAAATCCACAACATGATTCCTATATCGAACCATGTAATCTCATTAATCATTACACTAATATGATCATCAATATGTAAGATAACCATAATTAATACTTGGATTGGGGAATTGATTGGTTAATGATTATATTCGCCACTTTCACGACACAGAACATTATGTGGTAACATTGGCTGAACTATACTTCCCTAAATCATATTAACAAAGCACATTATTTTTCATCAATAATTAGCTACATTGTGGCCTTCATTCCCAAACATAAAGAATATATTAGTTCATATATGTATTTTTTCATAGATTATAATCCAACATATTTTATCTCTAGTTAATTTAATCTTATTACATTTGTAATATTTAACACTTGAATATCTCCGAGATTCCATTATTCTCATTATTGATATTCTAGGAAATTCATATAACTTATAATTTTTTATTAATAAATTAGATAACTAGTTTTGAATGATAATTATATATTTAAATTAAATCCCCATTAGTTTTTTAATATCAATAGGTAACTCATTACATTTCCCATCACATTGGATGTGGGAATGATTTCTCCTATTTCCAATCGTTAACTAAACAAAAAAATGTTGAGAATAAATTGATACGAGAAAGGGAAAACATATAAAGCAAGACGTAATAACATATAAATGATATGTATATCTATAAATATAAGATTATATGATTCAATTTAGGTTATAAATGTAAATGTTTCCTATTAGGTTTTGAAAACAATAAAATTATGAATTGCATTAAAATTCATTGTAATTAGTTTTGTGTATTTCTATATCATATCCCAATGTAGTTTCAACCCAATTGTGCATCATGGCCAATTTTCATCCACCAGGCGACGATCGAATCTAGATCAATGTTCCCTTTATATATTTATTTACCTTAGAAACAATTGTGGCAAAGCCACATCCACTTGTATTTTCCTAAAATTGATGTAATTTCATTGAACCCACACTCTCAATACATCCAAAAAATTCTTTGAATTTCCATATTCTTAGTATTATCCTCATACTTATCCCCATGGTTCATTATCAATTATTCTAACTATATCTATAAAATTAAATAATCTGTACTCTTATATAAACTATAGTGAACCAATCAATTTCACATATTTATTCATTATTTTAAACATAATAGTCTGTTAGTGATAACCCAAATATCACGAGTCCTAGGGTGTTTAGAAGACTAGGGTCAAAATACCTTAAAGTGAGATTGAAATAAAACAACATTATGTCACTCTCAATATTGAGCTAAATAATCCTTTTGATTTTCTAATATGACCTTTTAATAAATAGGGATTACATAGAAAAAACGGGTGAAGTGGAATTCCCTAAATGAGAATAAAAATGATAAATAATCATAATAACCATACCAATTGTATAATATGATATCATAAAAAGGGAAGTCTCATGAGTACTGATATGCTTGAATAAAAAAAGAAACATGGTATAATATGATCATAAAATTATAGAAACATTGATGAAACATAATCCATGAGATAAACCTATCTTTCAGATAACAATAAAGACAACATCACATAATAAAATGATCCCTATAATTAATTATGTTCATTCCCTAAACTCATTCATGATTTATCTTGATACTAAAACATTAATCAAAGAATTATAAAGATATATATTTTTATTGCCACCAATAAAATTAATTTAAATTAAATTCATATTTTTAGAATAAAAAAATCAATCATAACACAAAAATATATGAATTAACTTTGGAATGAAAATTGGTTTCCTAATGTGGCATCATATCATAATAAAAAGTGATTTATTAAAAAAAGAATTTAAGATATCATAATAAGGCATGTTTACCTAATTAATATTAGGGAGAGTGATCTAGATTTATATTTAGGATACATATATATAGAATATTGAATGATTCTATTAAATTAATGTTTATTTTAGTTGATTAACAAAACTACTTTTAAAAATATTATAAAAATTCTTGAGGAAAATAACCTTTCCACTTGGAATATTAATTTTGAAAACTATAAATTAAAAACATTTTAGTGTAATATTTTTATTTTAAAATAATATTAGAAAATTATAATATATTCCTGAATATAAATAACTATCAGGATAGTGGGTAATTATATATATTCCATACATGTTATAAAATATTCCTTTCATACATTGGTAAAAATCAAAAAAATACATTATTCCAAAAATTAATATAATTTTTCATTTAGAACAATTTTATTAATTTTATTATATGTAAAAAATAATTTAAACAAAAATATTTTAAAATTGAATTATTTTTTAAAAATATTTTAAAGAAAAAATGGTTATTTAAATGAATTTATTTTCAACCAAAGAGAAAAATAATGTCTAATTTTATATAATTTATTTTTGACAATCCTTTTAATAAAAAATACGGTAAAAATTGAACCATTTCATGAAAACATAATGAATAATAATAAGATAATAACATTTAATTATTTTAAAATAAAAATATAAAATTATTTACATCAATGGGAATTCATGCATTAACAAACCTGATTAAAATGAGATTGAATTATAAACATATACATCAGGGGAAAAAATTGAACATTATCAACAATGAAATAAGAAATTTATAGTAAAATAAAATATTTTAAATGATGAAGTATTAATTATATTATATAAAAATTGGAGTTATATATGAAAAATTAAAATAATTATATGTATAAAAGAACATTTGTCTCAAAAAGGATGTTTTCAGATGGAAACACATACCTGGAGTCATGAATTGTCACATGTGTCTTTTATCTCCAATATAATATATTTATATAATTTTTTTTCTGGAAAATTTTCCAATTTTAATCTATTATACATAAAAAGTTTAGTTACTGAATTTTTAATGACATATTAAATTAAATAATTACTTTTTCCAAATCTGGTTCTTTGATCAAGCTTGGTTAGTAATTTACAAGATTTATTGATGTGTCGAAAGTGGCCAAAGGGTCATTGTTCCATAATCATTAAAATAATAATCATGATATATTTAAAACTTTTCTACCTAAATAATAATTTACAATATAATGATGACTTATTGTTATGAAAAATAAAGTATTTCACCATCATGAGGCCAGATGGTTTTTTTCATGCATGTGTAATGTTTCTATTGTTCAAAAAACATGTTGGAAACATGGTAAGTGTTATTTTATATTTATATAATGATAATAATTTCATAAATTTAATATTATTTCTTTATATACACATACATATACAATATATGTGATGAAAAAATTGAAAAAAATTAAACACATTGTTACATTTTCCAGTAGTCTGTTGTACACATTAGTGATATTATCCTTTTTCCAAGGATGATATGGTATGTATGTATATGATATATTAATTTTATATAATTATTTATATTTATTAAGTATTATATACAAATATTTAATCAATAATTCTTAATATACATGATAAGGGGTTATAGAAGATGAATAACATCTGTTTATGAATTGGTAGTCCGCCGTACACCGAAACGTTGTTTTCCTTATCAATTTGATAGAAGAGGATGTAGATTAAAATTATGAAAATAAATAATAATATATCAGTATATAGGATATAATGTTGTTATTTTTTTATATTTTATATGATTTAATTGACGATGAAAAAATATGAAATAAAAAGAAGGATCTCGGTAAAGACGATAACCATCACATACGAGATCATATATTTGATCTATTATTAAATAAAGTAAAGATTTTGTTTTTGGAGGAATAAAATATATATTATGGTGATAAAATTTTTATAAGTTTATTTTTATATGTTTTTTATTATCCAAATATCTTGATAGTCATGAATAAGTGATGAGAATGGGTTCTATTTTATTATTAAAAAGTACTGGAATTTTTTAATACCCAAAACTATCCAATAATGGGAAGACAAATTCAAGAAAAGTGCCTCAAAAATTGATAATAATGGACATTTACGGGATAAAAGGTTGTGAAAAAACTATGAAATTTATAAATAAATATGTATTAAACATTTTAATTCATTTACCTCTATTGTTACCCAGTTTTTACCATTTTAAATCCTTAAAATGGCATCTAGTTTTTTATTTAATGTATTATTATGTTTGATAAAAACTAAGTTGAGTTTATTTACTAATATTAATAATAGTGATTCCAAATATAGAATTTAATTTATGAAATTAAAATCATAATTTTTTTTTCGTAATTGAAAATTAAATTATTCATGTACAACTTGTCGAAAATAGTTATCCAAGGACTATATTTTTGAATAAGAACATAATCATAAAATAAACATATAAAAATAAATATTTTATAAGAATTTCAATAAATATTTATATATATTTAATCTATAAAATCAATGGGTGTTAAAACCAAGGGAATGATAGGTGAATAATAGAGGATTTCATGAGGTTATTCGACCTACTTGCAGTTGGTCCAATAATATGATAATTTTTTTATAAATGGATGAGTTCCACTGAAAATATATTTTTATTCCATGGTCCTCATATCTTGAAAAATTACCCTTTCCCATTTATTATTTTTAATATGATGCTGGTAAATAGTGGACTCGTTTTGGAAATATGAGGCAAGAGGAATAGATTTAATCCATCTGATGGGAAGATATTAAAATAGTTTTTTTCAATATGTATTATCACATAACTGTTCATATGAGTATATAAAAGGAATTCAATGAGATTAATAAGAAAGAAAATGTATCATGTTGTACATATATAGAAATCAACACCATAAATTCATGTTGAGTATTTTGTTTTATCAATGATACTAAAAATAATGTTTTGTGATTCTTATATAGCATAAAACCAAGTGTATTGAAGTATTTATCCATAAGGGGACTTAATATATTTAAATTAATAATTAATTGTGTTTTAAAGATAGAAATGGAGATTAGAAATTAGAATTATTCTCATGGTGTTTAGAACATGAAACGAAATATGAATATTCAGGTATATTCAAATAATAAAACAAATAGAGGAAGGAAATATTTTCATTTTTATAATAAATGTGTTCAATGAAGAGTGGGTTAAATTTAATACACTGTATTGGAGATTTATTTATGTTTAGAAATGATGACCCTTGAAAAAATGAATGTATATGTAATTTGAATAAGTCTACCCATGAAATGAATATATTGAATGGTCAACTAAATACACAAAGAACATTCATGAATGTAGTATAGAAATTTATATATATACATGAATGAATACAAAGGATAATGATGGCAATCAATGTCAATAACCACTTTTATATAGAGGAAAAAAGGAAAGCTCATGAGGTCATAACCACTGATGTGGTTCACGAGAATGAAGTTGTTAATGGTGTAGTTATCACCCACTCTTGGATTATAAAATTAATATTTGATTCGATATCAACCCACTCTATTATATATTTTTTAGTTTATATAACTATCACATCACCACTCCTATTTCCTGTTATTGGATTATTGATAAAAACACATAATGATATGATTGTAACATCTCGTATCTATAACTAATCCCTGATAGAAGTCTTTGAGAATATTTATTATGTAAATTTATTCAATTCCACTATTTGTTGAATTTAATTTGATATTTGGAATGGATTATATTATATAATACATATCACATTTCAATTTAATAATAATGGAAACCAAATTATATTTTCAAAATTATCCAATGATAGTCTATCAGTACATGGAAGAAAATGAACCTAAAATGGAAATTAAGTATATTATATGGTTATTAATTAATATTAGTGAGGGTTGATTTCATCAAATGGTTTGGTAAAATCTCATCTCTGAAGATATTCTCTTTGTATTGGAATATATCGATGAATTTATTAACATTTTTCCTAATCATCCCCAGAATTGTGATGTTATTTTTTTAATATAACTCATACCTCGTGATATTCCAATTTCAATGAATCCTTATATAATGGACCAAATTTAATTGTAGGAATTAAATAAGTGAATCCAAGAGAATATAAAAAATGAATTTATACACTATGATGTCATCATGAGGAGAACCACTTTTTTTATTTAGAAGAAAAATTATTTAATGAATCATTTTATTTATTATCATGTGTATCACAAGGACAATAAAAAGAAAAATTATTCTATACCCCAAATTGAGGACTTGTTCAACTACCTACATATTTCTCAATTATTCTAAATTTTTGTGTTTTGGTCATGATGTTATCAATTAAGTATGACGAGGTAGAATATTCCCATGAAATACTTCTATATGAGGTGTGGACTATATTAATTTACGGTAATGGGTTTTGGATATGCTAATACCCAAATTATCTTTATGGATAATTCAAATAAACTATTTATATATTTGCATTATTGATTTTTGGATGTATTTAAAAAATATTGTCTAATATATTACAAGATAAAGAATGATCATGAATATCATTTGAGGATTGTGTTGAAGATATTGAGAATGAAGAATATTATTACTATGTCTATAATGTGTGAATTATAACTATATAATATATTTATCTTTGGTTATGTTATTATAAATGATGTTATATTAGTGAATCCCTCAATAGAAGAATTTCATGATCATTTCACCTGATCAACCATTATTATTAACATATGTAGTTTTATTAGGTTTAATGGAACGTATAAATGCTTGGTGAGAAAATAATCATATATGTATAATATAAAAAAATGTTGACACAGATGGTAGACAATATCCTTTAGAACAATGATATATCAAAAAGATATTTTAATATAAGTTTTACTATAATTATGTCAAATATGTTTGTATAGTTCTCCAAATGAATCATCAAAGAAAAACGTAATTGTGATATTTTTATATCATTAAAACCTATCGATTTAATTAGTATATGTGAATATATGTTACCAAATTGTGAAATATATTAATATATAGGTTTATTTGTATAAATTTTAATTTATGAAAATTTATATTGTATCTTTGTTTAAGAAAAAATATATTTATTTATTTTACTTTTAGTAAAATAAAACTAATTACAATATATTTATTTAATAATTTCAATAAATGTAATATTGGTTTATTAATTATATAATTATTAGTGTTTTATATAATTTAGGACGTGGAACAACTAATATTTCAATAATGTTACTTTCCTAAATAAAATATATCTAATTTATTTAATAAATTTAATGAAAAGATGAATTATTAAAAGTATAGAAATTGAATTTGAAAAAATGGACATCATATTTGTATTTATATTTTCAAACATAGATTAATAATAATATTTGGTTTTTTAATATTATTTTTTATTGAATAGTTAAAAATATCATTTCTAAAGATAATATAAATTTCATGAAAATTTATGTTTATAAATATGAATATTAAAAAGAATAAATCATATTTTAAGAAAAATATATTTATTTCACTAGTTACTCTTTAATATTAAAAATGATAGTTTTATTTTACTAACCCATATTTGATATTTTGGAACTTTAATTACATTTTTAAAAAATAATAATACACAACACATTTTTTATTTTATTATTAATTTTTATCAATTATTTAAGTTTAATGTGAAACAATTAATTTAATTATTATTTTAATAATCTTAAAAGTTTATTAGAAATTATTTTTTAAGTGTTTCTAAAATGATGGATTATTGGATTAATAGTGAAAAATATACTTTTTTTACAAAACAATGGATATTATTACATTATCATAATATAAGTGTCAATTATAGTTTTAAAAAACCATCTAATTGATTTAATATTTATATAAGGAATAATTTAATCCATTTACAATATTTTATTTTTATATGTCAAAACCTATGAAACAAAAGTAATAATTTTTGTAATAAAAACCTAGTTTATTTGTCGTTGTATTTAATTAATTTTTTCTGTAATATTTTTTATGATTTGATATCCATATACTTTTTTAATAATTAAATTTATGGATTTGAAATAAAAATAATTATCAATATAATCCAAAAAATAAATTTAAAAATTATGTCCGCTTATACAAAAATTAATTTCTCTATCTCATATAATATATATTTTATAAAATTATATAAATAACTAAAATCATCTTATACATATTATTATTTAATTTTTATTTAATTTCAGAAAATAAAATTATTATCCATGGGTGAAATTGGAGTAACCACAGTATGAGTTAAATTTGGATTATGTGGTTAATTAATGTTAAAAAGATAAAATATTACAAAAAATTGATTGATATTGGTTTTGTGTGTATAAAAATCCTTATCACTATACCCACACCATTATTTCCTATTTTTGGAAATATTTTCCTTTAATAATATAGTGTTATTATGGATAAATAATGAGTTTTTATAAAAACCCCTTTAAATACATATTATAGAACACCACATCCTCCTTTTTTCTACACCCATTGAGAAATATTATATATACCACTACTCTACCCTGACATCCCTTAAACACCCTACTAACTTTTTTTAATCCTTGGTCTCATGAAAATTCCAATACTTTTAATATTTATGGGTAAACCAAGGAAGAATATCCACGGGAGACATAATACTATCAAACCAAAGTCTCCAACTCCTTTCATCTTCTACAACCCTCAAATATCCAGTATCCATGAATGGACTTATCAAGTAAAATTTCTTACTATACAAATGTGATAACCATTTTATAAAACACTCAATAATAATTTTGAAAAAATAAATTATCGATATGTGTGTGTGTGGACTAAAATCTCCATTAATGACATACATTTTTCAATGATCACCAAACATCGATTATATAAAATAATTAAATTAGTATGTAAAAATTATAATTTGTACACTATAATTATTTTCTAATGACAATATATGTAAATATATAAGTAGTAGGAATAATAAATTTATAATGTAACTCTAACCTCCATAAATGGACTTATCAAGTCAAATTTTTTAATATTGATATGTATTCAAATAAACATTGAAATTATATAAATATTATACTAAAAAAATAATAAATTTCATATAAAACCAAAAATGTGGATATTATGATGTTTTTTAAATACTCATTTGACCAAGTATTAAAATAAAAAACTTATTTTATGAAATTGATAAAGCATCCTCGAGTAAATGAAGTTAGCAGAAACATTATTGATAGTAAAGAAATATATTATTTTTTCTTTGGTGTATATAATTCCCTATTATTTATTTATTCTTTAACCACGATTTTATTCATTGGATATATCAAAATATGGGATTTTGATATCTTAATTGTCAATTTATTCAGATTTTAATAATCCATCAGGGGTTTTTAGCTCAATTTCTCTTCATTGAGACTTGTTTTTATGTTGTGGAACAATTTCATTTTTATATAGTGAATAAATTACCCATAATTTATGTTTTCATAATCTATTATTAAATTAATTATATTTATAAAACCATATGATTATAAATATTCCAATTATAATTTAATTAATAGTTACTCATGTCTTTACGACATTCCGTCCCATTTTCACTTCATTGAGACATTTTTTTAATATTGTGCACCAATTTATTTTTTTAATATTGTAAAATATTCCACATAATCTATTTATTAAAAAAATATTTAATTGAAGATATTTTTAAAACCATAATATTTTCAGTCATTCAATGAATATTGATTTAAATATTTATAGATCTGTTAAATGTTTTTTCATCTAAATTTCTCTTAATTGATACATGTTATAATGTTGTTCACCAATTTAATATTTTTTTATTTTGAATATACATCTAGTTAATTTATTAATTACAATTCCTTGATTTAATACATTATATCTACACAAGCATATTATTTTCATTCTTCCAATAACTTTTGATTCTATATTTACTAAATCTGTAAGGATTTTCAATTAAAATTTATCACTTGGGTTTATATTTGAATATAGGCTCAGAAGTACATTTATTTGATTTAGATATTTAATATTTTATGAATAATATCATGAATATGAATTTAATCATGTTATTATTATTTAAATTACATTATCCTTATCTTTCATGGGGTTATTTATGAATGTTTAATAATTCATATCAGATATTCTGTACCTCCATAACGACATATCAATTACACATTCTAAATCAATTTTCTATATTTGTTGTTATATTGTTCGCATGGATGGTCATATTTTTGAATATATTTCCATTAAATATATACCTATTTAAATACACATTTAATTTATTGGGTTATACATGATTTGAGTTCCCTTGGAAATTCCAACAATTATGTAATCCCAACTTAAGGGAAATTTCTTATTTCATTACTCTTGTCACGAATACACCACATAAAATATATTTTAACAAATAATATATAATAAAAAATACCATTATTTAATTTATAACCCTATAGATACAATTTAATTATTTATGAAAATAATGAGGAATTATTTTCTTTGAAAATACCATTTACATATTTCATATTGCTTTACCAAAGTTGTAAATTTATTGTTAATAATTATACATTACTAGTCTCTTAAAATGTCTATGTTGGAACTGAAATATCAATAGATATTTTTTATATTTAAATATGAACATACAATTGATATGATTAAGTTTTTGGAATCCTTATGATATAGCATTTCAGTCGTGACTTGAATCAGAATAATGAAACCCACTTCCTTCTCCTGAGATTGATCATGGATATGGATTAATATGCGTTAATTACCTCTTATTCAATGTATAATTATGATTTTCATTATGTTAAGGGTGGTAATATACTTATATATTTTTAAAAAGAGTTGGGTAATTATTTATAAATAATTATATATGACGCATGGGATAGGGAGTGAACCTAATGTAATGTATATCAATATCCACTATGAATGGTGTATGTGTGGTTAGCCTATTAAAATTTGGGTATTTGATCGGTTGGATCATAATTATATATCCCACCAATAAACTTGTTAAATATTTATATTCTATGATACACTATGTATTGTAATTAGGATTAAACCCACCCCACCAAGAGGCTTTATTCACTATGTTTATGAGAATCGGGAGTGAACCCTATCCACCATGGGAATTAGTCCACTAAATCATGTTGGACTTTTGGTTAACCCTTAACATAAATTTATGATGCCAAGTAAATTTTTTATATATATATTATATGATTCCACAATCATATGATTTCATTTCCTTATTCCACGTTTCCATGATTTTGATCATTCACATATGTTATCATGTTATGCCTCTTCACTCTCATTTTAGTCTTTATTTCAATGTTTATTCCAATAATTTTGTTTCTAGGTCACCCTCTTGCATATATATTTTATTCATAGGTCCTATGTAGTTCAAGAATATATATGGGTGTTCTGATCATAGTATGTAGTTTCAAATAAATTTTTTGATTAAATATAATATTATTTGTTTTTGAATGTAATCACTTCAAGAAAAAAACCTCCAGATCGTCAATTTTTATTTTTTTAATTTTATGTGATAAATTTGAAAATTAAGTGTGTTTATGGCTTGGGTAACTAAATTTGGTATCATAAAAAATCCATCCATATATATTATGATGACATAATCACTCCAAAAACACTAGAAAAATGTCTATGGGATAATACTATCTATTTTAAGAGATAATAAAATTTTGGTCAGGTTTGTATATTGTGAATTTCATTGAAATTACATCCCTTTGTGGACACAGGAATATGGATACATGCTATGTAATAGTTTATCCCTGGCATAATAACCCCAACATGATCTTTTTTCATTTTTATTATAATATAACATTGTGTATAACATAGATTAATAATTACAAATATGGATAGACTGCTCAAAGGGATATACATGGATTTATAAAATTATTTTTACAAGACATTATGTTGGATTAATTTTTTAGTTAATTGGAGGGACAATATTGAGAGTTATAATATTACCAAACTTTCATAAATAGGTGATATATTTTTATTGATATTGGTTGACCGAATAATGATATAATTTTTTCTAAGAATAATATAGGAAATACTATGAATGACATAGGAAAAAAAGAGTGATATATCGTGAAATTAAATATTCATTAGATAACATGAGTGTAGGATAATGTGAGGAATATTATGTTTATTGTTCCCTTTTGTTTTCTATGAAACATCACTTATGAAAATAAATATTCATCACCCTTGTTAACCTAATTTTTATTTTAAAAAAGATTAAAAATTGAATGAAATTAGAAAAAAATATGTACACAAAAAATAATTTGATTAATTAAATGATAAAAAACCTCATGTTGAAAAAATTCAGGGAAATATGGTTATTATTCAAATCCATGATACGCAAAATATTATCCACCAGGTAATTATTGTAGAAATAATGAACCATCAAATGAAGACAAGCATTGAATATATTGAGAACTCAGATGATGAATATGATGAGGGAAGGAATATTCAAAACCCTATGTGTCAATAATGTGGGATGAAGAACAAAGGGAATTATCTCAAGGGGATTGGAAGAGTCTGTACTTATGGTAAAGGATTTAATCAAAAAATAAGATTTTGTAGAATAAAGTTATATTTAATAAAGGAAGACAGTTTTATTCAAAAGGATCCACTAATAATTAGATGTTTTAGATGTCTATAATTTCATTTTTTTATGGAAAATAGTTCCCCAATCCAAAGGTAAATGTTGAAATATGATTCCAGTAACCTCATAAATCATTAGAAAATGGAAAATCTTATGTAATGAATGTTTTTGAGGTAGATTATTTTTTTAATTATATATTTTCAACATATTCTGTCCTGTACGATTTAACATATCTTGTCTAAAGTTATAAATAAAAAAATTCATTTTTAAAATTATAATATACATGGAATATGATTCATAATCAAAGATATAAGAGTGTTAAAACTTATAGAATTTTCACATCTTCACATATTATGATTCTATTATGAATATAATGCCACTTTTTTACAAAGAGATCATATAAAATTATCTACAGGGAAATATCAGTACATATTATAAATAAACCAATAATAAAATACTAGTGTTTGATTAATTAGAATCTCCAATTGCAAATTTCTCCCAAATTATGTGTTATAGAATTATGATAATTCAACATATTTAACAAGGGATAATGTAATGATACATGATTTTAATATTTGATTCCCTCTACTTATATCAAATATGTTTTATAGGTTACTCAACAAAACGAATTGATGTAAAATCCCATTGTGATATTTATAGATAGTTAAAACCAATGTGTAGAATTTTTATTTTTAAATTGGAGTAATTTAATCATGAAAAATATTATTATATACGTGTATAAGTATAAAGGTCATTTTTTACATATTTATTTAATTGTTGTGTTTAAGAATATATCATTCAATACAATGTAATTTTTAATAACTAAAACTATGTATATTTTATTAAATAACGATTCTTACAAAAAATATTCATTTTTTATTCCATTTTTATTAGTGTTTTATATAAATTATGAATATGAAAAAGAGTATTTTTATAAAGTTATTTTGTTGTGATTTTTTTCTCATTGTATTTAATGAAATTATTTAACTAATGGAATAGAAAATTATGAAAATATATACTAGGAAAATATAAATCATTTTTTGGACTTATAATTTTAAAATTAGTCATATAATAATTTTTTATATTCTTTTCTAAAAAAAATATTAACTTTTATGTGAATAGTAAAAAAAAATATCACTATAAATAACCATAATTTTATGATACAAATAATATATAAATAAGAATTGAAAATTTATTAATGAATTTTAAAATAATCTATAAATTCTATAAGTGAAATTATTATATAAATATGTAGTGATTTTAATTCACAAGCCTAGGATAAAAATTTTAGAATATAAGTCAAATTTTTAAGGAAACCTATTTTCGGTACATTATACATTCATTATTGTAAAATTAATTGTTATTAGTTATATAAGATTAATATAATAAAATTACATCCAATTGATGATTCATCATTTTAAAATGATCTTTATGAATATTTTTAACGGTTTTAAAAAATTATTGATTTTTGGATGAATGGTGAAAATTAATTTTTTTCCATAGCCTTTAAGATTACTAAATTCTTATAATATAATAAAGACATGGAATTTTATAAAAACTTATAATTGATTAAATATTTATTTAATTAAAAATGACAGTTATTTTAGAGATATATTTTCAATGTCATAGAACATACGAAATAAAAGTAATATTATAGTTCTAATGAATTCAATTTTGGCCCTTTCCTTTTATTAAATATTAATTTTTATAATATAATTTTTTTCATTGATATACAAGATTTTTTTTAATTATTTCTATAATAAACTATTTTTTGTATAAAAAATGAACATAATTATCATCTAATCCCTCTCTAAAACAGTATGTTTAAGAAGAAATTTTTTATAAAATTATGTTTGTGCATTTTGTTTGATGATTAAAAAAACCATTTTCCAAAAATCATAGAAATTTTATTTTAAAAAATTATTTAAATATTTCAAATAATAATTTCTAAAATTAGAAAAAAATATGATTTTTTTCGATTAAAATTTTCTATAAGGATTAAAACTGATTTACTAGTGTAAGGGTAAATTTGGGTAAACATGGTTTAACAAAGAAATTATGGTTAAAATATTTGAAAAAATATGACTTATATTTCATTTTGGAGGGTGGATATACCTTCTCTATATCCCCCACACCATTATTATCCATTTTCATCTCTTTTGGCCTTGAATAATGTAGCGATATTATTGATATATTATGTGTTTTTACATAAGAACCCTTCTAATCACATACAAATGGAGACCAAGTCATACCCATTTCCCCAATAGTTTGAATTCCTTGGATAAAAAACCAATAACAATGTTTCTTATAGAATCCCAAAAGTTACTAAAAAACCATTTTCTCACCCCAAGACCCACATAAGGATTCATAATAATATTTCCAATAGAGAATATCCATCAGAGTGGTAATACTCTAAACACAACATCTCAAGCTCATTTATTATTTTGAACCCCCAAACCCCCAAGTAATTGGGATTTTATAATAATAATAATAATAATAATAATAATTAGTATGAATTGTTAAAATAATTTAATATTAATTTGATTATTCCTCTAAAATCATTAGGAAAACAAAAATGTCACTATGTGTGTGTGCGTACTACTGCCTCAATGAACAACACGTTTTATTTTCCATGACTACCCCATAGGGATAACAATGATGTTTTATTGGTACATAATAAATATATTTAACATTTTTATAATATAATGTTGTTATATTAATATATATATATATATATTATAAGAATAATAAAAGGTTATAGTTACTTGAACTACCTAAAATATATTTATAAAGGTACCTTTCATAATTAGAGTCATTCATTGGATAACAATTGAAATAATATATTTATTACCCGAACAGAATATTATATGATATAAATAAACATAAAAATAATAATGTTATTTAAAAACACCTTTGACTATGGTCATCAAGAAAAACTTGTTTCCATGAAATTAACCAAATAACCATGAGTAAATTACATAATCAAAAATGTTTTTAAATAAATTCAAAATATAACTAATGGAACTTATAGAATAGAATTAAAATGAGTAATTTTATGGAGTATATATTCAATGTAATTTAGGTTATTATCTTAGATGATTAGTTTGTGTGAAGGGTTCTTTCAGACATGATGAAAAGGGTTTTGGTCTCAACCTCTCTTCATTGATTTTTTTAATGTTATGAGCCAATTTATCCTTTTTATGGTGTATATACTTACAACGACTAAATATTGGAATAATACATGATTTAAAAGATTATATTCCCAAAAATGTTTTATTATTATGCTTCAAATTAGTATTTATTCAAAAATTATCAAGTATATATTAATTTTTTGTATCAATTTGTCATCATTGATAAATATATTAATTTGGTGCCCAAATTACATAACTCTAATGTTTATATACAAACCATGAATTTATTTTCAAATTATACCCATTTTATTTCATTGTAATTCTAAAATAATATGATTTAAAATATTCCAATTACTATTGATTAAAAATTATTAAATTTCAATGGGTTTTCATCTAAATATCTCTTTACTAAGATATGTTGTAATGATCTTCAGAAATTTATTATTTCTATGACACCTATAAATATCGATAATTTCTTCAAAATTATCCATTATTTTAATTCAATTAAATAAAAACGATATGATTATCATTCTTCTAATTACATTACCTTAAAAAATTAATAATTCTTTAAATTATTTTCATTTGAATATCACTTCATTAAGACATGATTTAATGTGATGAACCAATTTATTATTTACATGGTATATATAATATCCATGAATTTATATTTTCACACACCAAGAAATAATTCAGTATAGTTAACGAAACATTGGAATTTAAAATATTCAATTACATTTTGTTAAAAAATTAATAACTTCATAAGAGTTTTTGTGTAAACTTAAACTATTTGGAGATATTTGATAATAAGGAAATAATTTGATTTTTTGAGGAATGAACATGTTATTTGAGGTATAATATTGTTAATTATATTTCTATGATTTTATTTGATGTCATTTTTAATATCTATATATTTTTTGGGGTTTTTATCTCAATGATTATTTTTCATTATGAATTTTTTTATTCCTCGGTCGTGGCATCCCAGATGATCATTCTATTTATGTTAATATATTTTATGAAATATTATTATCATAAAATCTAATTTATTTTTTATATTAGTTTTCCTTACATATATACACATTCAAATAACCTATTCATTTATAAGGAAATTCATTTTTAGCTACCTTAAAATTACCACATTTTAGTTAATCGAATTTATGTGAATTTTTATATTTCTGGTATCTTATCATGAATCACCTGAATAAATATTTTTTCAACAATTAATAGATTAAAAGAAAATCAATAATTAAAATAAAACATTTTTTATTAAATTATAGTTTTATATAAAAAAATATGTTATATCCATCATAAAAAGTTGAATTTACTTATTTCAAAAACCTTGACCATGTGTTTATTTTTTATTAATAATTCTCTAAGATCCCTCTAATGAAATATATATGTTGAAAATCAATGAAAAATTCATTTTTATCATTTTATCTTATTAAAATACAATTTATATAATTAATTTTTTCAAAATTCTTATGATTTTTATTTTAGTGATTCCTTGAATAGTAATTACGAAACCCACATCCCAATAATGGTATTAATCATTCTTATTGTTTATGTATTATTTTCCTTCCTCATGTGTAATTAATAAGTATGAGCGTTTTTATGTGATGGGTGTAATTGAAATAAATATTCTCAAAATGAATTTCCTAATAATTTATATGTCATGTTATGTTATGCATGGAATTAGAGAGTGATCCTAATCCAATATAGATTTTTTTTTAAAATTTATAGTGAACATGAAGTTTGCATTAGAACACTATATTATGTAGTAGTTGTGACCAAAATTATATATCCATCAAATTTATTAGAAAACGATTCATATATAATGATATTTTATGTAAGTTATTAGGTAGTTAACCTAATCCCTCACTGGAAATTGACCAAAGTCTTTATCATAATAGGGTGTGAACCAATTTTACCAAGGTAATTTTCTGATTCTATAATGATGGTTTTCATAATGATGATTGAGTTATTTTTAAGATTTCATTTGATTTATTATTTTATCAAATTTCATTTATCCAAGATATTTTCATTCCATTTCCTTATTCTATATTTCCATTATTATTGATTATTATCAATATGATATCTTTTTTTCCTCTTTATTCACTTAATATAATTTATTTATATTATTTTCCCAATAATATCCTTTCTAGGTCACCATTTTCTTTATATATTTTCACTATGGTGTCATATGTAGGATTAGAATATATTTTTTAGTATGTATCTTTTGTGGAGTATCATGTAATGATATTGTTTTTTATATTTAATGTGATGTATTGATATGTATAATATTAAAAGGAAATAGTCCTATAGATCATCGATTTGTAAATTTTTTGAATCTTATGTGAAAATATATAAAATATTGTTTATTTAAGTCTTGGTTATTTATATATGATTATGATGAAGATTACATTGAATTTATGTGGAGGTCATTCAGTGAACCTCTAATTAGACTGCTATACATTTGAGAAGGGTTTGTGATATATAGTAATGCATAACGAATTGGAAAATGTTGTTTTATTATGTGAAATTACATGGAAATATTTATTGCCTCATCCAAATTAATATTTTATTTTAAAATTTATCCAAATCATGTTTTTTTGTTTAAAATGGTACATATTTTATTGAAAATATAGAGGCATTATCTATATGGTGAATGGGGTAACATATTTAAATATTGATAATAAAATCATAATGTATATACTCATAATGAAATAGTATAATATGAAAAAATGGGGCTATTTGAATTAATTAAATATTACTACATATGAGTATATTTCACCCCTAGGAAGGTGAACAAGGTGACTACTGTACTATATTGGAAGGTCCATACATCTTTTTGCATGAAGAGGATTAACAGTGAATTCCTAAGGAAAAAAATGAAATGTTCTATCTTTCATAGATGGGTCATTAATAATCCCATCATGTGAATATTAATGATTTCTTTTGGAATATGTTATGTTACAAAATAATTAAGTATTTTTATTGATATTTACGTAGACCATGATAGATAGAATACATTTAGGACCAATGAATGTTTAAAAAAAGGTAAATTAAAATATTTCTTTGATGAAGAACATATATCATTATTATCCCTTCATCATGGATAAATGAAGATGTTTAAAGATCTTAAATAGTATTTTGGGTATTATAACATGAAGATAAATATTTCATAGTATGCATTATGAATCCACCAATGTTATAAAGTTAATACTGAAATGTATAAGTCTAGGAGGATGTTAAGAACAATATACAAACATAAATAGAAATGGGAAGGCATTTCAAAGGATTTAATTTTCTATCTCCCCAATACATCAAAAAAATACATAATTCCAATTGTGTTGTAGTCAATCACTATATAAATTCATGACATTTTCTTTCAATCATAGAGTATTATATCATGGTTATCTCTCTCTTATATAAATTTACCAAGTGCTAATGTTTCATATATTACCAAAAAATATTGTTTTATGTTGATATATTAAGATTTCTAAGATATTATAGAGAAATACTTAACAAACATTGAATATATATTTGAGAATAAACAGAAAATATAATCTTCATGTATAAAACCAAGATGAGAGTACAATCCAAACCATATAAGATAATATTTGATATTAGTCTATCGATTTCAAAGGTAGTTTTGAATAGAATATTCCTCAGGATGAATTTTCAAAAATGGAATATGTTTCTCTGTAACATTAATATGTATCTTTATAAATCATTGTAATGGACCATGTTTTTTAATAAATAAATTCATTGTTATGTATTTTTCTCTTCATAAAACATTAAAGACCCAACTAATATAATCCATCATAAGATAGCTGTCTAATGAGAAGTTATAAACAACTGTAACAGAATTATTTAATATATATTATTGAATATATATATAAGAACAAATCAAAATAATATTTCCCATTAACACTTTAATAAATTAGCACAATTAATACACTAATAAAATTTATTATTTTATATTTTATAAAATTTACATTTTTCTAAATTTTGAAATATTAATGATTTTATCCAATTTTAGACTAATAAATAATATCCCAAAAATTGATTCCCAACTAAAAACAATTTTTCATGACTTTTAATGATTTTATTTTAATGTGAAATTAAAATATTTTACGATAGGAATTTCAAAAAACAAACATAAATGTTTGATTTATCATGGTAATTTTAACAAAAAATAATATTTAAATTTATTTATAATATAAATGTTATTCCTATTGAATATTAGAAAATACCGTTTCTTAAAATACAATGGTTTTTTTAACATCAAATAATTGAATACATTTATTGACCAAATATATATCATATTTTTAAACATTATATATTTTAAAATATCATGTTTGATGTTAATAGATATATTTGATATTTTAAAAAGAAGAAATATTTTCTAAAAAAATATTCTCAAATACTTTATATATTAACATTTTAATCTTATTTTTTATCAATTGAATCAAATGAAATGGATTTTAAATTTATAAATCTGAGTCCAAGTAATCTAATATGGGTTAGTGTATTTTTTCTGTATGCTGATTAAATTATATTAGAAAATATTAGTTACCTTATTAAAAAACTATTTTAAATAAAATTACACTCTTTCGAATATTATGTGTTTTCAGAATAAATGAATCAAATTTATGTTAAATATTTAATATATTATTTGGAAATATATACATAATAATTAAAAATCAACTAATGGATAATCAATGATAAATAATACTGAGAAAAAAATAATGATTAAAATGACATTTTCCTCCAAAAAGGGGATTTAAACACATTATATGTTTTGATAATAAAATTAATTTTCCCATATTTAAAATATCATGTTTGATAAATGGAGCATGAAACAGGAATAATCATGTCAAAATTTTTTAATAATAGACAAATAATATATTTATTTTAAAATAATTTCATTATAAAAATTTATTTAAATGTAAGTATTATTTATATGCCCAATATATGGTGGCTTGAGTATTGCTAATTTACCCCACCATTAGATCTTATAGGAAAAAAATAGTTTCAAATTTAATACATTAATTTGATATAAATATACAGTAGAGTAAATCACATATCTTTCATTCCCTTCCATTCTATCCCCAAACTTACCATTAATTTCTATGGAAAAATCCATCTTCCCCATATATAAAAGGCGGATTACTTCCACCCTTTCAATTAAAAACCCATATTTAATAATGTTTTAAAAATATATCCCAATCATTAATTTTTTTATTTAAATTTTCACTTCAATATGTCTATATTCATCAAAAAAATATCATAATTACATAATATCTTAGGATTTCATCAGGTAGAATTTTATGATCTCAACATAGGTATCACATCAGTCATATCCTATAATTCTTAATAATTCCATTCCAAACCAACCAAAAACCAAGTTTAATAAATTTTTCATAATTATCAGTCTAACTATATGTTTTCAAATCAATGTTACAAAATTTATTCAATATAATCAATTTACTATGAGAAATAAGAATTATCATTTGATAATGTGAAAATATAACTACCACCATGAAGAAACACATTTTGTATTTCAAAACCTCCTCTCATGGATATTATTAATAGTGGAAATGGTTAATAAATATTATTTATGTAAGAGTTTTTTTATTATAAAATGATCGTTTACTATCCAATTTCCCCTCTCTCTTTTGTTGAGTAACATAAATCCTAATAATGATTTTTTTGGACTACCATCACCATGAAGAATTATTTTTTTCTCTTTTAGTTATTAATTATTTTCTCGACAATTATTAAAATATACTTAAGACACATAAATAAAAAAACATATATCACTATTATTCCACCATTTTAATATTATGTCGAATGAAATGCCTCCTTAACCATACTCACCATTCGAGATTAATAGTGTTCAGGACTGGGTTTGTTGGACCTCCTAAAATTATAATGATATGAAAGTTCATCCTCATTCTATATTAATGAATAATTTATGGTATAATATTAAATAAATATAAAAATAATTACTTTTTCATGGTTTTATAATTGATAAATCAATTTTTTACTAACTAATTAATAAATATACCATCATATGTTAAAAATCACATAAGAATTCCTTTATCGTTTTCATATTATGTGATAAAAACTCAGAAATCGTGGTAGGGAATATAAAATTCATTATTCCATATATGTAATAACTAATATTAAAGTCAATGAAAATTAAATTATTAACATTGGAAGAAGAACCATTATAGAAAAAGGCTCCTATGAATGTACTACAGTGGATCAAATTTGTAAAAACCAGATGTAGGAATATAAGAAAAATCTAACTAATATACATGTAGATAAAGATGATAAATGATAATAATAAATATTATTCCTTTAGAAGGGTTATAAAATTGTATATTAATATAGTTATGCCTTGTTATAGGAGGATATAAATCATTTTAATGTATTGAGAAACATGGTAAGGGTTTCTCTATCTCATTTATCAATCCCATGAGACATGTTTGTTATATACACCATGATTCAATTTTAATAGTTTAAAAACTAACCCAAATTAATTTTTAATAAGTATTTTTTTATTCCTTGATTTAAAAAAAAATTACATTTCGTTCTCTCTATGGGTTTTTATTAAAATAATAGGAAGGCTAGAAGGGTTTTCATCTCAAATTTTCCTCATTGATGCATGTTTTGATGTTATTCACCAATTACATATTTTAATGATATATATACATAAAAAATTAAATAATATTTTTGCATAACCCATGATTCAATACATGTTTTTATATGAGTATATTATTTTTATTCTTTAAATGAAATATGATTCAAAAATTACTAATGTTCAAAAGTGTTTTCATGAATCCCATATATTTATTTTGTCATAAACATTAATCTTTGTCTGTTGTCATTCATGATTTAAATAATTTAATCTATGATGATTTTATGATGCATTCTACCTTATTTTATGGAGTAATATTTTTTATATAATTTTTTTCCCACAATGATATTAATTTTGTATTGAAATAAATGATAAGAAGAATGATTATTGTTAATTTTAATGAATTTTTCTGCTGTGTAAATATTTTTAATTCCAAAAAATGTTATCATTTCTATACTAGAAACTAAAATTATTTTTACCTCCAATAATTTTATTATTCCACTTATTCAAATTTAAATCTAAAATACTATTATCCTTTTAATGATGAGGGTTTTTTAATAAAGTTATTTCAAAAAAATTCAGTAATTTTTCTCTATCCTATAAAAAAGTTTTTAACATCAAATCCACATATTATTTTGATAATTATCTTATTTACATCGTTTTATTTACTAATTAATATTATTGATTTAAAGAAAAATATATTTATAAATTTTAAATTTGTTTTCATAATGAATTTTTGAAAATGATATCTCATTTTTAATTCTTTATTATTATGTACAGTTTTTAAAAATTGAATCCTTCAATGTATTTTAAATTCCCCTTTTTAAAAGACTATTCCTTATTCAAGATTCCTTTATTAATAATTCTTCTCAAATGAAATTAATTATCAAATCTATTCACCTATCATTTTTGAATTTTTTTACTATTCCTGTATGATTTACTTGGACATCGATATAATATAGTATTAAAAATTTATTCTAATTCTCAATTGATATTTTTTTTATAAATTTAATTGACACATCAACTACTATAAAAATATTAACACTATTTTGTGAAAGCATTTTTTATTTTCATATCAATTTTTTACAATGTTATATCTCTCATGAAGTGATTTTTTTTATCAACAACCATAATGTATTATGTTATGAATTCTCTAGAAAAATTATATATTTATATCCTAAGATTTATAAGGATAAAATTATTTCAATGTCACTGAAAAAAAATATTTTTTGGCTTATTTTATATATGATTTTTATGGATTTTAAGTTGTACATGTAGGTATGGATGATGATGGGTGGAGTCCAATATCATCCAACTCTTTTACTTATGTTAACATATCATTAGATATCTAGTCATGTTCAAAATATTTTTCATCCCACATGTTTGGGAATGATGAGTTTTATACCATTTTCATGCATGGGAAAATTGTGTTTGTTAAAATAGGAAAGTGCATAATTGGTTGAATAACACAAGTTTCTTTTTGATTATGGTTGTTACATGATTTAACTTTTTCACCATTTTCGGCTAAATTTTTTGGGTGAATTTCATTTTTTTGAAAGTTTTCGTTTTCATGATTATACCATATTTTTAACATGTTGCACATTTTTATTCAACATCACATGTTTTAAGATTATTGATTTGTGTTTTGAGGAATTTCATATATTTTATGTTTCAATAAAGATATTTTTTGACCATATTATTTTCATAAATAGTATTATGATGATATTATGATGATATTTATGTATTCCTCTTATTCTCATTTAGGATAATGATAAAAAAAATTCTGATATGTATTTTCACATAGAGAGTGTTTTAGCTCACCCATTTATTATGATCTAATTATCCTGGTTTTGAAGATTATTATATAATGTATGATTTATAGGAAATGATCTATGATGCCAAAATTTTAGAGAAATGTTTGCAGGTTTTATAAAATATGATATTTATGTAGCTCATCTTTGTTATTATTTTACTATTTATGCCACGATTTGATTGGGTCGATTCATTCAGTATCGTAGGAGAGTTTATTTAATTTTAGATATAGGTTGTGTAATTTATGGATATTAGTTTAGCTATTTAGTGTATTGTGTGAGTTAAAATTATAAAAAATCATAAGGATGAGTCAATGTATTTGATGATTTTTGAAACACTTAAAAACATATTGTGTAGATGGTATTCTCCAAAAATATATCTGTGTCTCGATACTACATGTGGATGCGGTTGTTGAATATATTCACTTATGGGGAATCAAACTGAACATGGATGGATTGTAAATGAAACTGTTATCATGCTAATAAAAAATGTGTGGGACTAAGATTACACAACCAGTTTCAGACTCTTGGGGAATTCAATTTTTTTTATTACATGACCATTAAAAACACTAAAAATTATTTATTTTCATATTACATTGCGGGATTATGTTGAGAAAAATAATATAACATAACATTATGTAAAAAAAGTAAAACAAAGATTTATATAACAAAAACATGAGAAACTATTGACCAACATGTAAATACATTAGCGTAATAAATTGTATGGTTGAATTACATAAATAATTAGGATAATTAACCCATATTGTTAATGTTTTGTCACTCATTTCATTATTTTTTTTGTTATAGTGAATGATAGAACATGAATGAACCATGATAACCTTGGGTTAGAAAGATAATGTGATAATTACATAAAAAACAACCCTATTTTAATGTGACATAGAATAAAACGTTTTGGATTATACATTACCAATTATAATGACACATGATTTACAATGTTACCATAGATAAAATCACAAGTACCTCAAAGAAGAGAATGATGGAATGTAACTCCCACAATTTTAAAGAATATATTTTTCCAAACTAAAATATCTTCATTGAGATATTGTGTTACAAAAAATACTGTGTTATGATTTAACTACATCGAACACTATCTTTGCTCTTGTTAAACACATCACCGAGTTTTAACAAAACCATGACATATTTTTAATTTAGTTATTAAAATGTAACTATTATGTCATATAAATAACACATAAAAATATGAATAATATTGATTTTTAAAATATTTTTTTATATTTTTTTATATTATGAACATATATTTGTAATGAAATTAATTTTTTTGGTAATGTCTTTATAGGTTTCAAAATTACTATTATCTTAAAAACATGTTTTATGACAATTTTGAAGAATACAAAAAAATTGTTTTTGATAAATAAATAATATTAATTTTGTAAATTAAAATTGTTTTTAAATTCATAATGTCAAAATTATATAAGGGTTTATTTTTGTGAATTTTTTGAGCGGATTGATTTTTTCAAAAATAATTAAAAATGCAGAATTTTAATTGAAATCATCCTTTTTTGTTTAATTTTTGTATAAAGTTAAATTGTATTTTATATTTATTAAATGATTAATTACATAAATTAAATAAAAAATAATCTTATTTGGTTAAAAATAATCAATTTATTATTTAAATTTCATATACAAACATTGTAATCTCTTGATCATTTTAGCTTTAAAAACATGCTTTCCCATCATTCCTAAAGGATTATACCTAAATTAATATTTTCTACTTTTATGAGTATAATTTTTAAAAATGGATTCAATATATTGAATCATAATAATTTATATTTTCTAATAAATTAAAATTATTTTTTAAATGAATATTGACTGCTGTAAAAGAAAAATAAAGTTTTTAAGGTAAAAATGGTTTTATAAGGGTGTTAAATTAAATATATAAGACCAAAAATAATCACTAAAATGGAAAAAAATTTATTGTAATATTTAGACCACTAAAATAATAGTTATATATAATAGTTCATTTTTCTTATTATAACATATGAAAAAAATTAGAGTAATGATATATTTTTAAAAATACCAATAGTATCCTCTCCGCCACATAAAAAAAGTAAACAACTATACCATAATCTTCACACCACCAATAAACATTTGATCATTCAATAATATCACAAAAAATCCCAAATTACCTCCCCTCATCCTGGAATAATAATTATTAGAATAAATCTATCATATATTGGCCTTTTCTGAAAACTTAACGAGAATACCCAAAAAGATGTAACATTTGTCAATATGCATCTTTGTTTCATTTCTTTGTACACCCCAAATATTATTTTGAAATAATTATTTTATAATATATTCATTATATTTCATATACTAATTTTTTTTTAATTTTAATTATCTGAACTGTCTCCACTCCCATCAATTGGTTTACGAAATCATCATTTGTGTGTGCAATAGACTACCATCTCGTGAACTAATGTCAGTTATTTTTCCATTACAACCTATGATGTATGTTCATAATGTTATATTTTATTTATATCGTATATATGATATTTATGATTTTATTTTGATTATTTAATTTTTATATCACACATTCCATCATTCTTTACGTTTTATGGGAATACAATATCGTCCCTCATGTGTGCATCGAACTACAACCCAATGAAGCGATGTGATTTGTTCATGAATTACCTTAAAGGTATTAGGGATGATGTTAAAAAAATATGTGATATATGTGACATTAAAATGAATCTATAATTGAAATATATATTTTACATTTCTTTCTTCCATCCCAATAAGAAAATTAAAAACATTTCTCAAACGTACATACGCCATACCTTTTCCATGAATGGTATATCCCATTTCCTATCAAGAAATAATTAGGATTACTATAAATAAATATATAATGAATATATATGATATAAATACCATGATTATCATATTTAGATTATTTAACCATGGTCATAGTAATAGGAAAAACTTAAAAAATCAAAACATATATGAAAAAAATGTTATTACATGAAAATAAACATTATCAATGAATTTTAAACAAACAAATATTAAAAATTTATAAGAAAATTATATATGGAATAATATATATGAATATATATTGGTAATATATATATTATAATCTTATGTTTATTATAGTTTTTGACAATGTGTGATGTTAGTGATGACTAATGGAAATATTTTTTTTTGTGACTTTATATTATTTGAGACGTACATTATGTTGTGATCGTTAATTATTTCACAAGTTGTATATATAAAAACTTTACATGTAATATAATTAATTTATTAATACTCATGATATGTTAGGTTTCATTTAATTTTATTATGTCATGGGTCTTATGAATTAATGTAAATAAAATGTTAATGATTTTATGTTATATTCTCATATATTTTTTTGGAATGTCTATGATTATTTCCCCAATGTTGAATTATCATGATTAAAATAACAATAATTCTCCTAAATTTTATCCTATATGATTATTAATGATATTTTTATATACTATCACAATTTTACAGACTTTTGTACATGAAAAATTTAAGGAAATTAATTTAGGAAAATATTCGATTATCTTTCACATTGTATGGAAATGTGTTTTATTACAAGACCATATAATATAAAAATGTTTTTGATATTATTTTTTTAAACATATTCTTTTAAAAAGACTTTTTTAAACTTTTTTAATGGTTATTTATTTTTCAATGGAATATTCCTTTCATTTTAAAATAATTAAATTTTGGATTTTAATGAATATTACAATGTAAAATTAATCATAATGAGAACAACATGAATAGAATTTTATAATTTAATTACTAATACTTTATTTTCACTATTTCTTTAAAATTTATTAAGGTTATTTATAATGAAAATTTGAATAATTTTCTATATATTTCATGACATCCTTTCCAAGATATAAAGATAATTTCCTCATGAAATGTCTTAAATGATCATTAAAAATTATTTCTCATCTAATATGAAATCCATTTATTTTACCTACAACTTACTTGGGATATTTTCTATGCATAGAATTTATTTATCTTTTACTAAATAATTAATTTTTATATGGATTAATTTCACTGAAACTCATTTATCTTCCATGGGTTATTCAATGAGGTAATTCTAATAAAAACCACTTATTTTGAATGCATATTTAATGTTGAAATGACTATAAAACATATCTTCATTCCATTCATTTTGATATGTTGAAATGAAATTATACTCAATTCATTTCATAATATAAAATATGATAAATTTTAATGATATTTTAGAATAAATAATTGATTTTTTCATTATTTGACCCATCATACCTATATTTCCCTCCAATGAATTAGTAAAATATTTATATATAATGACATATAGTATATTATAATGGGTAGTGAACCTGGTTTGGTATGATATTAACGGAATGGGGAGTGTACATAGTTCATTAATACAAGGATGTAACTCAAAGGGATGTGAGTTCAGTAAGATAGGGATGTAATAATGAGGGAACCGAGTTCAATAATGTGCCTTTTATTTGATGATGACTATGGAAATTTGTCTTGGATAATATAGAAAATATTTTCAATGATTTTGTTTATGAAAAAAATTCCATGTCTTACGCCAAATTTATTCCCTTGAGTATCATGTTCTTTGTATCTCTTATAATTAATTTCTTCTCAACTACCAATATTTATGCAATGACTCAATATTATGAACTATGATATAAAGGGTTTGTTTTTCAATGGTTATTATCATATTCTCAAACCATTACACTCACATTATCCGTACGTAACTCAAATGGTCACTCTTAATAATCATCTAAGGTCACACCTTATTATGTTTCAATTCCATAAGTTATGAAGACGTGTATTATGAATGATATTTTAATTAAGTGTTATTTATTTAAATATTATATAGGGTAATTATGTAGATATCATTTAGGAATACGATTATGTTTCCTTGTTTCCAAGGGTACAAAACTACTATGATCTATAGGTGTGTGTCTCTATAATGGAATAAATATTCAAAAAAATTTGATGTAATATTTTTGAATGATAATAATAGTTTCGTATAGTCTGTTAATGAGGATAAGATTAGATAAAAATTCTAAACTAAATTAGATAATCATAGTGAGACACCTAAGTAGATTCCTAAGGTTATGTCTAAGGATTGGTTAATATATAAGAAAATTTCATGGAACTTAGGTAGAGGATAGTGAGAGTGGTTTCCTTGAAATAGTTTTCTATTTGGAAACTACAACATGATGTAGATATCAGAATAATTTTCAAAGGGGTAACAACCCTAAAACACTATACTGAGCCAAAATAGATTATGAACTTGTGCCCAACAATGAGTCTTGCTGCACACCTGGTTTGACACCCACTAAAGAAATGTTATGGAAATTCAAAAACTCATTATGAACAACAATGAAGGATTTAAATAGATTATTTATACTAATAAAAATTGATAAACATATGGTTTTGTGAATTATAATTAATGTTTCATGATGTAGACATCCTATAAGTAATTTTCCATGATTATGTGGTCCCCCCCTATGAGTATTGTTTTTTACGAAATTATTTTTCATTTTAGTAAATGGTTGGAACCCAAAGAAACCACACTAATGATGATTGTGATGTAAAATGAAATGATTTCCCTCTTGGTAATACAAATTTTATGGGATATGGAATGAAATATCACATCTCTATGATCCTAAAATATTCAAAAGATATGAATCATCATAGACATCCAAACGAACAAATGAGGGAACAATATTTTGTTATCTCATTCATGACAAAATTCCAATCTTTTATTAGTGGATCATCTAATCCAATTATTTATATATAATGGATCACTACCAATGATAGTATATTTTTCTTTCTCTAGAGATTGCAATATAGAAAATTCATTTTGGTTGACTATCATTTGGAAGATGTTGGGTATTAATGATTGTATCTTATCAACAATACTAGACAATAAAATAAAATTCAATAAATGGATAAGGATTATTTCAAGAACTAATTTTTAAATAATTACATTACTCATCTTATACACACAATGATGAATAAGGAGATACATTATTTAATGAAAAATGTTGATTAATTTGTCGATACATATGAGGAAAATATTTCAAGACATGCGAGGTAAACTTTTTCTATTGTCATCTAAATTGAATGTAAGGGTAAATACATATAATTTTTCATTATACCAGGTCTCAAAATGGTTATAGCCATAATATAATACAATATATATTAATATACTATTTGATTTGATTTGAAGGTGGAAATTGAAGTGGTGTTTATGAATATATACCATTTATTTGATAAGAAAAAGATGAAGTTTAATAGAATGTCTATGAACCATGGAGGGAACAATATTATATTTCATGTATACTAAATGTGTTTGAAGAATAATGTAATAAATTACCATATGGGGACTAGTAACTATTTTATATATGGAAGCTAAGGCCATCAGGAAATTGATTAGATAAATTTTTTGAAGCAGTTAAAGAATAATTTGAACAAAAATAAATATTTCCTGAATGTGGAAACCACACATCAATGATTTATGTGTAAGTGGGATTGAAATTATTTTAACCAATGCCCAAACATTTGGGATAATGATGATGATTGACATATACGACCTATTATGCATAGTGATGTAGGGAAACATCATGTGATCACTATTTTTTTATGAGGGGTGTGATAACGACATGGTGAAAGATACACTTATGATCCACTCTAGAACTGCAATTACCTTATTTGACTCTGGATCTAGTAATTCATTATTATCTAAATAATTATAAATGGGTATTAAGATTCCACTCAAATAATTAGATATAAAATTTGTATTAAAACCATATACTGATTTGGAAATCATATCTCAACTGTATTATTCCTCTCTTATTGACGTATGAGGTAATGTTATTCATATAAATCCTGTCATTGTTCCTCTACATGAATTTGATCCCACCATAAAACAGCTTTTCAATTATCTATATAAATCCCATATCAATTTTCATGGAAAGGAATAATTTTTTAAATTCCAATCAATCATATAATCATTTAACCATGTGAATATATATACAAAACTCCGATGGGGATTACAAATATTGTATATGTCCTAATTTCCATTCATAAAGGGTATCTATTTGATGTTTATTCGGGTAGAATTGATATCAACAATATTTATATTTTACTATATATTGTTGATTTCTTCCCTGAATGGTTACCTACCCTTCCCCCAAAACATGATGTTGGGTTATTAAATGAACTTATACCATGAGCCACAACATTTTAAAAGATTCCATATAAAATAGAATAGAATTAGTAGAATTAATTAAAGAATCAACTCAAGGGGAACAATGAAAATGGGTTATTTTGGACAAGTGTGTCACCTTTGGATGAACCAATTAATTTAAAAGATGAATCAATAATAATATAAATTTGTTATTGGGTTCTGAACATGATAAAAATTAAGAAAAACTTTCCTCTTCCCCATATTTATGACATGTTTCATCTACTATGGAGAGATAAATACATTTTCAATAGGGACCATCATTCTAGAAATCATCAATTGAGGGTTATTTAGGGGGATATACCCAAGGAATCAATTAATACAAGATATAGACACAATTAAAATATAGTGATTCCTTTTTTTCTTTAAAATACCCTTCATTGTTCATAGATTTAATGAATAGGGTCCTTTGAGATTACATTTATCTCTTTGTGGTACTCATTTTTTATGATATTATAATAATATTCATGGAGAATTGAAGAGAATTATAACCACATGATAATTGTAGTAAATAACCTAAAAATTGTGAATCTATATTAACAATTTATAGTGTTTAAATTTTCATTTCCAAAAGATTCATTTTGTTCATATAATTTTTAAATATGGTGTATTAGTAGATCCATCAATGATAAAGGATATTGAATGATGTCCTTGAACAACCATGGTGAATGAGATCTATAGTCTTCTTGGTATATCTAGATATTATTGGTATGTTTTGGATAATTACTCATGACTAGATACTCCTCTGACCATGTTAACATGGATGAATCTAAGATCCTCAAGGCATATGAATGTGAAAAAATATATTAATGAACTAGATAGAAGATTAACATTCACACCTATTTTTACATTATCCAGTATAAAAGAATGGTCTATTAAATATAGTGATATATCTTTGATGGGATTGAAATTTTTTCTTATGAATAATGAAATGGTCATAACTTATAAATCAAGTAACCTAACGATTCATCAAAACAATTACCAGACTCATGATTTAGTGTAAGTTGCCTTAATTTTTTAACTATTTGGATGAATAATATTTATAGGGAAAAGTGAATTATATAAATTGATTAATATTTTTTAATGTATATATTCACATAGAAGGAGTTTATGATGTTGCAAAGAATACTGTTAGAGCTGGTTAAAGATTATAACTACTCAATACCTTACAACATTGGGAAAGAGAACATGGTGGCTAATTATTTATGTTGAAATGATCGTGATAGATTATACATTATGAGGATAAAAAGAGTTCAAATATTTCTTGTTTTGATGATATGGATATAGAAATATAAAAGAATAGGAAAAAAATTAACTTACTCAATTTAATTCCAAATCATTTATTAATGCCAATATTATGGAGTCACATATAGGGGATGTACAGAAGAAAATGTAGGATATAATTTTTTTGACTTTAAACTTGATCATGATGAAATAATAATGGTCCAGAAATGTTTATGTGTTTCATACATAACATACATTATGATGGGGTCGTTAGTGTTAGCTCATATTTAATCATTCTCTATTAATAATTGACCTATGATGTTTTATATAAAATTTAATTAATATAATTCGTGGCATTTAATGAATATTTATATCACAGAGATTGTAACTTAGTTCTTGGAATGTAAAAAAAGTATTGCCCATATACAAATGAATAAGAATAAGTTTTAACAATTACAGATACGAGAGTGGATATGGGAAAAATAAATATGGATTTTGACATTATAGTAACCTAGACCATTAAAGGGCCTAATTATATTTAGGTTATAGTAAATTTTCTTATCATTTTATGTGAATTCGTTGATATAAATTAAGAATTCTATTTAATGAATCTTTATAGGAATTACATTAATGAAGTTGTATAGTTCCATAGAGTACTAAATTCCACTATGTCTAATCAGGATCCAAATATTACAACAAGGATCTAGTGAAGTCTCAAAGAATCACGTGACAAAGAGATGATTTTCATTACTATATATCATCCTCACATAGTCGGCCAGTTTGAACAAAAAAATCTAAACATAGGGGCTATGTTGAATTCTTCTTATTTTAATTTATAAGGTTGTTAGGATCAAAAGCTTAATCTATTTTAATATTCTTATGATAATAACATTCACTCAATAATCCAGATAGAGCCTTATAAATCCATGTATGTAATGAAATGTAGATATCTAACTTGAAACACTAGATTATGTTGTCTTCCAAACAACACTGAGTTAAAAAACCCCAATTTATTGTCATAACTATGAGCATAATTGTAAATTATTTTTACACTTAATCAGAGGAATTTGATAAATTAAATTCCATATTCCTAATAATAACTATTTCTAATTTATAATAAGGATATAATATTTTATTACCAAAAGGAAACTTGAATGCAATGAAACATAATTTTAGCGGTCATGGTAAAAATGTTTTTAAAGGCAGGATAAAATAAAATGTTAATGTTTATAATAACATATAAACAATTCTAAAAAATGTTTTATGTACATATATAGAAAATTTAACCTATAAGGTTCATTAAGGATCCATTATAGACCCTTTTGATATATGAAAATTTTGTAAAAGTCAATTATTTTTGAAAATAACATTTTTTTCATCTCCACCACTTTTAATAGGACACCCCTCTCATTTATTTTTTATACATTCCATTTTAATTTAATCAGCTAATACCTAAAAAAATAAAGTTAACAATAACATGCAATCATCCTAAAATTCATATATTAGGTTCAAATACATCATTTGAAAGATTTTAGTAAAAACCAAAGAGGATACCTAAAGAAGATACATCATTCATCAAGGAGCATTTTTTTCTTATTCCACTCCCTTAAATTATTTTTATATGATTATAATATAATATCATAAATATTTTTCATATAATTATGTATAGTAATTTTATGGAAAAAACCTATATCTATATCTACTTCCATAATTTTTTTTATGAAATCATCATTCATGTATATGGAGTACTACCGCCTCATGAATCGATGGTGTTCCTTTCTCTATTACCACTTATCAAGGATGTTCATATTGATAGTTTTCATTTTAATATATTATATATATTATTTAATTTTTTTTATAATGATTTAATTATTATTGGAAAAATTTCTTAAATCATTTTATTTTTTGAGAATCAATAACCTCAATAATTTGTATAATAGTATACCACATCTTAAAGTGATCAAATTCATTCATTATAATGATGGAATGTATTAATGATATTCATAATAAACATATCTTATAAATGAGACTTAAAAATTATTCTATAATGATAATATCACATTAACTTTGCATTGATTCTATACAATATGAAAATGAATAACAACGTTCAATAGTATGTATGACCTACCATCTACAAGAACAATGTATTTCATTTCATTTCACATAAATTTTATGATTACTATTATTATATATATATAATGAATATATATGATATTTAATTTTTTTATTCATTTTTTTATATTTATGAATCATGGTCAAATTAATAGGACAATAAATATGACAAATAAAAAATATGTGAAACCAAAATCGATCTTTATCCAAAACATATATTTGACATGGAATTGTTAATAATTAAGTAATACAACTTCATAATAAAATAATATAAGGTATGTTATATATGAATATTTTTATTTAATTGATTTATAATAAACATATATCTTCTATACATTATTTTTTAGTTTGTTCTAGGGAATTCGAGAATTATGGTTGTTGATTTTTTTGTCACGGTCTTCCATCATAGAGATGTACATTATTTTATGCACCAATATTATTTTATGTCGTATATATAAATAACATTTGGAAGGTAATATCATTAATTTATTCATACTCATGATATATTATGTATAGTATAATTTTATTACTTCATCGGTCTTATGAATCAATGTTACCAATGTGGTAAAGAATTTGTGTTACAATATTACTGTTTTCTAGATTTTTTTGGATTATGTCTCTAATGTTGAAATCTCATGATATACCAATAAAATATTATAATTAACTTTCTTCTCTTATTAATAGTGATTATATTTTAATTTAAAAATTCTATTAGTTTAGATTTTGATACATAAAAAATTAATATGATTTTTAGGAATTTACAACTTTATTTCAATCTTTAGTTGGAAATATGTTTCTCATAAAACCATCTTTTCTAAAACAATTTCCAAAATCTATTATTAATCACTAATAATGTTATAAATACATTTTTACCCATGATTAAATTTTTTACATAATTTCTTTCTATGAATATTCTTATCATTTTCTAAATAATTTATTTTTGTAAATTTATGAAAATATGAAATGAACCTTCATTTTATCATGTACGACATGAATAGAAATTTCTAACTACATGAACAATAATTTATTTGAATATTATATTATATGATAGATAATATCTTGTAAAATAAAATGTTTATCAATTTTATTTTTATTTTAAAAGGTGTTTTTCAAAAAATAAATTATATTTTCCTCTTGAAATGTTTTAAAAGATCATTGAAATTTTTTTAAATATAAGATAGAATTTTAAACAGTTAGATATTCCTTACTATAGAAATATTATTGGATACCTTTCATATTAATTATTTGAAGTGTTAATTTTATATGGAATTATGTTCTTGGTTCCTATTTATTTTATATGGGTTATACTAGGATTAAATTCAAATGAATCCAACTTCATTTCATATTATCATAAGATTAAAAATTTATGAAAACATCATATATTCAGAGGTTATGATTTTATTTAATGTTTATACTACCCATTTCATTTCCATGTTTTTTATCTGAATAGTGTTTATCATCTTTTTGAACAGATAAATATGGTTTTCAATTTTTTAAGAGAAGTACATTGATCTTTATCCAATGAAAATGGTTTTGATTTTTTTTCAAGGTATAAAAATGACTAAAATTGAAGTTAAACAAGTTTTTAATACATGGTTAGAATAGGGTATGAAATAGATCTATTTTGATATGGCTATAATTGTATGAGATGTGATTTCAATAATATAGTGCTAAAACAAGGAGTATTCATAGTTCAGTTATGTGGAATTTTCAATGTAAACTGATTTGGGAATCAACACTAGATAAAATGAAAATGAATTTCTTTTCTTATGTCTATATGAAAAATTCAATGTCTCCGTTTCATTTTATGATCTCATGGATCATGTTGTTTTTTCCCAATTGTTTCATGTATTATAAACTATGAATATTAATTCCGTGACTCAAGATCACTATCTCTAAAATGTAGGGTGTCATTTTCAAAATTCATTGCCATGTTCTCATACACTGATGTTAATGTTATGCTTATGTATCTCCCCTATTTACCCTTATGGACCATCTAAGATCATACCATCGTATTTTTCCTTTCCCAAGGATATAAAAAAATATATTATGTAATATATTACTAGAAATAGTTATATATATAATGAACATATTGGAAGATGATGTAGCTCACATTTGGACTAGTGCTTATGTTTCCATGTTTCCAAATAATATGAACTATCATGGTCCTCAGAAATATGATTCTATAATGAAATTAATGTTCATACAAAATAATGTAACAACTACATATGAGTCAAGACCCATCCTAGAGGATCACGATTCATGATTACCCAAGCCCACATAAAATAGGATAGGGTATAATGACTATCAACATGTAAGAATATTACATAAATGGGAGGCATTTTCCTAGGTACTTATACACATGCACATATCTCCAAGCCTGAAATGATGAAATTTTAAAATAAATATTTAATTAAGAATGTGTATCACTATGATACCAAAAAACGAGTATGTTAGGATAAAATGAGAATGTAAATACGGCCAGAATACAAGATCACTAATAAGTAAGATTGTGTAAATGTGAACTAACATTTTCAGGAAACTGATCTTAGAGAAAACCATATATGAAGGGTATGGATATGGACAACTATCTAGAGACGTTGGAACACTCCTCAACTGTCTAATATCTCATATCACCACATGCTCCTGGTCCACCTATGGCACCATCAAATCGCCGAACTTCTAGACAAACACAACACATGTGGGAAAATTCCATGAATGGTTGTGTAAAAATCTACGAAGTAGGACACCCAAAAAACAAAAAGGAACACTACCTAGAAATATACAAAGAAAAAAATAATAATAAATAAAATAAATAAACCCTAATGAAACACCATAATGAACACCATATTGAAACACCACAAATGAACACCACTAAGGAACACCACAATGAAACACCACTAAGGAACACCATTAATGAACACCACTAAGGAAAACCACTAAAGAACACCACTAAAGATAAATACTAAGGTAATCCACAAATGAAAACCAATAAAGAACAAAATTAAGAAACACCATTAAGGAACACCCCTAATGAACAACATTATGGAATGCCACAAAGGAACACCACTATGGGGAACCACTAAGAATATAATAAAGGAACACTACTAAGGAATACAACTAAGGAACACCAAAAATGATTACAATTATGGAAAAAAACTAAGGAACACCATTAAAGAACACCACTAAGGAACACTATGAACTAAATACAGAAAAGAAATTCATTGGGTATACCATAATGAAATAATTGACGAATATCATGATAAAATAAAGAATTATGCGACAAAAACATACACAATGTATTCAATAATGAAATACATAAAGTATTCAACAAAAGAATAACACAACAATCTCAGAAAAAGTATATGTCTATAGCACGAAGAAAGGGATTATCAGACATAGTCTATAGAACACCCAGTATTGATATGACACATAGTTTGGATAACACACAGAGTGTCGATAAAACAGAGATTGTCGATAACACATGGACTGTTAATAACCCATGGAGTGTTGATTACACACAGAGAATAGATAACACACAGAGTATCGATAACACACCGAGTATTGAAAACACACAGAGTGTTGATAACAGATGGTGTGTTAATATTTCTTTAATCTGCCAGTCACATAGTCACCTTGTCACATAGTTACAAAATGTTACGATCACATCAAGCCACAAGATTCCACCCATTTAGTGCTTTTTCATGGAGGACATAATACTCATTGAAATATTTTATATACCAAAATCCAAAAATAATCACATAGAGTATATCAAAAGTTCCATCTCATCTCAATACTCCCAAAACCACAAAAAATCATCAAGTAGACACACAATTTGAGTGTTAAGGACATTTTACTAAAAAGGTTTGACTTGGGTCTATTATAGGTCTGTTGTGACCCATCAGACTTGAACCGACTGGCTGATTGACCCAACCCTATCTGACTAACCCGTATAGGCCCAGTCTGGTCTGGTCGGATTTGGTCTGCTGGGCTCGAAACATTGTGCCTAGATCACTATATGTGGGCTTTTTTTCTATATCAGATATGGCCTTCTAGGACCATGTCCCTTGGTCCACGTGGTCTTCCCCAAAAAATTTTCTCCGTCTTGTTGCCCAGTTTACTCGACATCATCATGTTCAACATGGTTGGACACCACGTCCCCAATCCACACCTTATCCCCTTCTGCTATAGCTCCACATTCTTTGTCCACAGTTGGTGGTCTCCTTCCTCTACTACACCTACACAGATGCCATTGTGTGCCAATAGGCACTGCATTGAACTGCTGGCCACCGCTAGCCCGTTTTCTACAGGCAGCCAATATTTCCTTAGTTCTCCATTTTATAAGACAGAGCCACAACCTTGTTCCTCAGGTTTTGACTTTCACTTCAATTGGTTAGGATCCTTATTTTTAGTAATCCAGGGTCTTGATCGCATTCAGAGCCTCCTAGAAGATATCTAATGTGACCCTAAGGGTCCAATTGAGAATTATTCCTACAAAAGGGATAAAAAGAACACATATAAAACATGAATAATGTATAATTTCCTTTTTCATGTAAGAAATTATTCATCATTTTTTGAATTGAAAAAGGAGGAGGATAATCACATTGATCTATCACTCATCTAGCCCCACGATAAATTATCCATCACAGAAGAACGATCGAACCGTGAATCAACTTGTTCTATGGTTGGTCCATGTTCATTGTGGAATCTAATAGGATAAGTGGTAATTAATAAGAGAACCACATCCAACATCAGGCATCGATCGGTCATTGACAATGAAAGATTGTGTGGTCGTCGCTGTCATAATCCTCTAACTCCATAGGCATAAAAATCCATTGTCTGGTCTGTAATATGTCATCATTCACTCTAGAGGATTATTTATACATGCTATCCCTAATTATTCACCATACTTCAAAGGGTTATGCATCTAACACTATGATTTATTCATTTGGATTTTTTAAAAGGAAATATCTACTACTTCTAAAAAGTAATTTTCATTAAATAATATAATGATGATTACATCCTATTTAGTTTTTTCCACTGAATACCTGCACTAACTAAATATAAGTCATGCCTTGGGAGAAACCAAAATACAAAATCATCGGTGGTCATATATTATCAATTAGAGTCCTTGTTCATTAGTTATTAGTATTTTAAAATTATATTATTTTTATATAATTATTTTATTTGAATTTACATCAAAAAAAATATATTTTGCAGTTAGAAAACATCGGAAAATGTAATTTCATACCTAAGGTAAATCCACTATGCTCATCACAACACAATCCTCATATTACTATTCTAGACACCCATATATTAGTTACTCGAATATTTCATAAAACTGGTGCATGATTACTATTAAATCATAACATTATTAATCGAACTATGATGGGAACACAACGCCTTAGAATAACACAATATCTCAGGGCCTGGTCTTGGAATTTTCCCTTATAATTTCTAAAAACAAATTTTGGAAAATATGAGTCATCACATTATCTACACATTATGTCCTCATGTCCCTAAAATCCAAACCAATGGCTACCCAAAATAATGATGTTCTGATCATGAATCTGAGATCCATACTTCCATTGGATCTACTGAAGATTCTTGTGCTACCACCAAAAGAACACTCAATGAATCAATCTCCCAAGGTGAATCCTCCCAACTTTGACCAAAATATTTAATATGTGAGCCCATAATATGCCCTTCAGATTCTGAATTGTCCTCTCAGTATTCCCTTCCATAAGTGGATGGGACACTATGCTCAAGTTCAGTTGAGTCCCAAAAACCTCCTATAATCTTCTCCCATTACATGGTTGTATGGAGACAATCACGATCAGAATCTATCATCAAAGGGAATCCTTGGAATCAAACTATTTTTTAAACGTAGTTGCTTCCTGAGCCCTATACTGATTTTTCAACCAATATTCAAGGATGGGGGATTTCATGGTGAGTCAGTCAATGATCACATATATGGTATTGTGTCCCCTAGATGTACATGGTAAAACCATCCCAACGACCTTACATATATCATCCCACTTCCATTATGGAACCTCTAAGGGATGATTCAAACACACTGGAACCTTGTGCTCATCCATTGCTTGCTCATAAGTTAGGCATCTTGAAATGAACTCAGAAACTTCCTTCTATTCCCCATCCACCATAACTAATGTCAGAGGTCCTGATACATCTTTTCCACAACAAGATGGACTACCAATGGGGATGTATGGAACTCCCTTAAGACATCCTCTTGCAGCACAACCTATACCACAGTGCATCCTTGGAAAATAATTACATGCTCCACACCCTTCATATATTCATTAGGGGCATTCCATCTAGACATATAATCATATAATGTCTCACCGTCAGTATCCATGAGATGTGCCTCTCTAATTCACTATAAGAGTGGAGGGGTAACTACCATCATCTCGAGGTAAGATTCTCCATATCCATTAACGATGGATAAGTACTACATGGACATCTACATCGACACCTCATTCAGAATCTACAATCTAGATATCCTCTTGAGATCATCAAAAACACATCCCCCATCCCAGGTGTATAGATAATCTCAATTTCTTAGTCTTAAAAAAACATTATTGACTACATCAATCTTAGTCATTATGGTATCCACTGTAACTCCACCACCCAATTATAGAAATTTAGGACACCTAACGCCAACTACATTGAAGGATATGATATCAAATGGATGAAAAAATTAGAAACACCCACCTTTACATGACTCCATTCGGTGCAGACTGAATTTCCTTTTAACAAATAATCAAAAACTCATTCCACCACTATGGAAACACCTATTTATTCACCTAAACATTTCAATATGAAAATTAAATTTGGACAACCAGCCCATACGAATAATGAGGTTGTATGGCCTCAATGCCACTACCATGAGATTCTAACCGAAACTCTTTCTTCTAAGAGCCATGCCTCACAATTGGAATCAGTGCATGATCAATGAGTTTCCTTTAGTTTGAGTCACATTGAATTTGTTTCATATAAAAAGTTCAAATTTAATATTCCAATCTCAATCAAGGGTTGAGGAAAGAGAATAAAAAACATCACTAGCGTCGATCAAAATGGTAGATATGGTATGATAGAAACACGTCATACCATGAATAATTTGTCGAGCCCATGGGACATAAGCCTCGACCGCATGCAGTTGTCCCACCCCTATCATCCAGCTATTAGATACTAATCTAGAAAACCAAGGGGTACTTGTGGGAACAAGTCGAAATGTCAACCACCTACTACTTCTATCCCTATAACTCTATGACGTCGGTAGCCATGTAGTCCTGCATGCTCATGTTGTCACACAACTGAATACCACTAGATGAATCTTCCCTATCAGGGAACTCTCAACCAAAAAGGTCATCTCTTTCAACCCATCATAAGTATGAATGCATCGCAGAATAACACTAGAATGGATTTCCATACGCAGAACATTCCTTATGGTCTGATCCCTAAATTACTTGTCATGCATCACTTTTATTGAGTACCTATAATGGTATTAATACATTGCTGAATTCTCCGATACTAACATGTTGTCCTTCTAGAGCTATAGAATCTCTTAGATACAAAAAACATTAAATTTCAAGGTGTTAACTCATATCTAAAAAGAAACTCATACAATGTCCATGAATAAGTCTACTCATCAAAATATTGGGTATCAAAACCCCACCATCATCCAAAGATTCCATGTAGATGGTTCACTGATAGAACCGCCATATAGTGTAATATTGTACTGACTAGATGGAAAAATATGATCATAGCCTCAAGTCGGTCCTCAACCGCCTGTGTGTCAGGTTTTTCATGGAACCTGGGTGGTCACTATTACTGAAACTCATGACATTCTCTCAATTATCACTCCTCGTCCACTAGTATAAAGGGTACCATGTTCTTCTATATAGTTGATAGTATATATGGTGCACCACCTGGCGGTAATATCTCTAGTAAAACTCCTTTTACTATTGCCTCATCACTTAGAAGATAATCCTCATGATCATGATGTTTAATCCAAGTTGTCTTTATATGCGGATGGATCATGATGTAAAAGAATATTTACCATGGTCAATAGTGTATACCTGGTGAGTTTACTCATGAATGGCAAGAGAACACATCCAAATCATATATGATTAATGTACCATTGTTTTCCTTATAACCAGGGTTTTCCTATAGTTGGTCAGAAAGAAGAATTTAGAGTCCTGGTGTATGTATATGTTGGCCTTTGAACCAACACTAGATTTCCAAGACTAAAAACTGATTTGAAATACTAAAAATTGATGCCCCAAAACAACCTCACAAACTCCCAACACATATGTAGAACTCACCAGCTCTGATACCACTCTATCACAACCCATCCCCTAGGGGATCATGTTGTGACATCGCCATGTTCTCCTCAAATAGTCCAGGGGCTGGAGACTAGCATTGAGTTGTCATATACAAAAATTTGAAGACATTTTTATATGTACCTCTGCTAACACACACATCTCCAAGAACAATAAGATGAAATGTAAAAAACCATATGTAAACAAGCATTCATACCACTACAGTACAATTTTTTTTACGATTGTGTAAAAAAGGAATGTAAACTAGGCCACAATACAAGACCACTAATAGTAAGGGTATGTAAATGGTAACACATTATTTCCTGAAACTTATCAGTAAAAAACCCAACCTAAAGGGTATGTACATGGAAAATGTTCTTAATCCATATGATCAAACCATGACCATCATAAATTTTTAAAGCCCAGCTGGTCTATGTCCACCCATGACTCTGTTAATGTGACGAACTTCTGAACAAGACTAAACACATGCAGGAAATGACCATGAATGGGTGTGTAAAATAGTATTCAATAGGTCACCATGAAACCACAATGGAATAAAACTTATAAGTATATGAAGTACACCAGAAAGAAAAACAATCTATAAACACCACTAAGGGACACCATGAAGGAACACTACTAAGGAATGCCACTGAGGAACTCCAAAAAGGAATGCCACTTAGGAACACCACTAAGGAACACTGTGACGGAACACCCCTAAGGGTCAACATGAGAGAAAAAAACTAAGGAACAATGTGATGGAACACCACTAAGGAACACTACTAAGGAAAAACACTAAATAACACCACAAATAATAACCACCAAAGAGAAGAATGAAGGAACACCACTAAGGGGAACCCCTAAGGAACACCACTAAGGAACTAGACGACAGAACACCACTAAGGAATAGCACGAGGGATCAACACTGACGAACACAACTAAGGAACACCTCGATGGAACACCACTAAGGGACACTACTATGCAACACTGTGAATGAAACCCACTAAAGAACACCACTAAAAAATAGCACTAATTAACATCACAAAGAAATAGAATGTGGGTGAATACATAGAGTATACCCCAAAGAAAAACATAATGTTTCAGTAAAATTAGGAGTGTCGATAAAAATAATAATTTTCAATAAAACATGGAGTGTCGATACACACAAAGTGTTGATAATGCCCGGAGTGTAGATAACGCATGGTGTGTCGATAACAAGCGGAGTGTCGATAACACATAGAGTGTCTATAACAGGCAGATATTCCATAACACATATTGTGTCAATAACACACGGAGTGTCGATACCACACTGAGTGTTGATAACACATGGTGTGTCAATATGTCTTGTAGCTCACATGTCACATAGTCACCAAGTGACAAAGTCCCATTGTTTCAAGATCATAACTAACTATAGGATTCCGCTCATAGTGTGCTTATTCTGGGAGGACTTACTCCTCAATCCAATAGGTCGTATTACAAATTTCACAAAGAATAACATAGAGTATCTCAAAAGTATTGTCTCATAAAAAGGGTCCCAACACTACAAATATCTTTTAAAATGGACACAAAGAATGAATGCTATGGGTGTTTTTCTAAAAATGCCATACATGGTAAAGGTTTGGGTATATTTATCCCGCCAGACTTGGCCTGGCCCACTGGAGGACTCGTCCCAGTCTGGCCGTGCAAACATGGAATCTCCTGGTTTGGTCTAATCCAGTCTACTGGTCTTAGTCGGCTCTGCATGGCCTACTAGGCATGGCCCATTGGGCAACTAGGACTAGACACTTAGGCTTCTGGAGCGGCCCGACCACCCTGGTCCGGCCCACTGCATACAAGATGGGATTCTCCCCTAGATTTGTCCCATCCTGGACACACCCCTAGTCCCCATAGTCTACCCCAACCATGTGGCTCCCCCAACGTTTCCTACTCAATGTGGGACATCCACATTAAACGTGGTTGGTCACTTTATTCCCGGTCAGTATTACAACCCTTGTCGTTATGGCTTCATGTGGTTTAGTCGTACCACCTGGCACAATCCAACCGCCACTGCATGCTCATGCAACCACAAAAATGGGTGGCCCCAATCCATTGACACACCCACATATAGTCACTGTCACATGCCACTAGGAACCACCATGGCCCACGTTCACACTCCATGGTTCCTCTGGTTTCCCCCATTTCCCTGGAGCTCTATTTTTTCGAAACAAAGCAACAACATTGATCCTCGAGACACAAACATAACTTCCTTGGGATTAGACACAACTTTCTAGTACTTCAGGGGTCTGATCGCAATCAGAGCCTCTTGGAAAAATTAATATGTGGCCACAAGGGTACAATGATGATGAATACAAAGAATGATGATAGGAAATAATCATAAAACACCCTATGATTAGATATTGGATTCGTTCGTGTTAGCCTTAATTCATCTCTATGAGAAGGGAAAAGGGGGAGTAAAATCACTAAGATCTGACACACATAAAACCCCATGGAAAATTTTAAATCCTTCAAGAATGATCGAATCACTGATCAATATGTTCACTGGTTGGTTTTCGTTGGCTGTTGAATCAATGAGGGTAAAAGTAAATCACAGAGGGATCAAAATCCTACCTCAAGTTTGGATCAATAATTGGTGATGAATGATTGTGTCACCATCGTTGATGATATCCTCTAACTTCATTTGTGTGATGACCCTGATATAATCTCCAATCCTTTGTAATTCGGTAGAAAGGATTTATTTTCCAAGATCTCCCAAGAAATTATCATGTGTTCCCAGGTTAATGTGGGTAATTCTGGTATTTTTCCATAATGATGGTTCTAAAGTAAATTAGCATCATGTCAAAAAAATATATTATTTTTAAATTATTTAATGATGATTATGTCATTTTCAATATTTTCCATTGATGAAATGGACCAACAAATGTAATGTAACACCTAAGTAAAACACCACATTACACACTCAACAATGGTATCAAATTTTCAAATTGATTATTTGTTCTGGAGTTAGTAGTATTTTAAATAATGGATTTTTATTTAATTATTTTATTTATAGTTTTGTCTAAAAAACTATCTTTCACAGCTAGCCTACACCGACCGATGTGAGGATTCACCTAAGGTAATGAAGCTACTCTGAACACAATAGTTCCCTTTGATATCTAATGTAGGCAACTATTTTTTGTTATCACACTTTATCTATAAAACCATGTTCTAGTGAAATTAAAACAAACCATTTTTCAATAAACTGTTCTAGGAACTCTGAGAATCAATAATGAACAACGTCTCAACATCAATTCTTCCAATTGTACAAAATAATTACATAAAATAAATTCAAGAAAATCTGATTATTTATATTTTTATAAGAATACATCAATATATGGATACTCTTTAAAATTAGAAAAATTAAGATGATTAAAGAAAGTATAATAAGAACCATTATGTTTAAAATATTATAGTAATCATTAAGATAATATCATTAATGATGCTGGAAGATTTTTTATTATATGTAATGGTGTATATATAGAATCATGATATTAATGGAAAAATAAGTGTTTAGTTATTTAGGAGAAATATGATAAAAATAAATTTTTTTACCCCACTAAAAATTTAATTAATTTTGTAAAGGGAACTCGAGAAATATTGAATACAATTCTATAATTCAGGGATTAGTGCTGATAATTGGAATCCACAACCTCCTATAGAAGATCCTCTAAAAAAACTATTATGGAATATGATTTTTCTAATTAGGTTTTCAATTAACCTATACAATACTTTAGTGGATTAATTTTTTTTATCAACCCATTTTTAAATGTGATTAATTCTATGAAAAAAATGTCACCCCCAAAGTGGATTGTATTTTATGTAAAAAAATTAGTGGTATGAAATTTATGATAGTGGAAATAAACATTTTACAAATTCTAGTATTCTCATCAAAAAAATATTATCAGTTGATGAAGATGAATGGTTATCTCCACATAAACCAATATTATTCTCTAAAAAATATATAAAAATTATGAAAATAAAATAATGCAACCAAAACTATGAATTATCGATAAAATAAACTATATCATTCACATGGTATTGAATACTTAGAAATGAAATATATACTATTGGAATTATTAACTAATGTAATTGTTTTATACTTTTATAATGATATATAGGATATTAAATTATGGTAGGTTAATTATTCATCGCCTTTAGTTATTCTCATAATAAAATTATAATTAAATTATAATGATGATATTTATTTAAGGGATTAAGAATCTAATGAACTGATATTTTATCATTAAATAAAAATTTTGTTCTATTTTTTTCTTGTACACGCAACACCAAAAACCTAAATATTATAGTCCATTGTTTTATATCCATATAATTAGAATGCATAAATAGTGGTAACAATATTATGAATTACAATGAAATGAATATATATAAAAGGAAAAAAAATCCATCCTAACCATCAAAATATATTAGTAAATATAATAAAATAAAATAATATCTTTTTCTGTATTTTATAAAATTTATATTTTTTCAATTTTCATATTTTAGTATTTAACAAAACATTTTAAAAAATAGTTAATATATGAAATAATTATTCCATATAAAAATATTATATTCCGGATATTTTATTATTTTTAATGATAAATTTATCAATTATAAGATATTAATTTGTTATAATTAATATCATTTTTTTGATATTTTTTATATAAGATATTTAATATATTTTGGGATTTCATTTAAAATTAATGATTTTTAGGTGAATAGTGAAGAATGAAATTTTTTAAAATTCCATGGATTTTATAACATAAATATTTGGAGACATTTTCATGAAAAAATATATGTCCTTAAACAAGCATTATATATTCCCAAATATCATAATTGTATTAAAAAATATATTTCATATTTTAAAACATTATTAACATTTTCTTAAAAACATGTTCAAATACATTATATATTGGTATTTAAAAATTTGTTATTATTAGTGGAATAAAATTAAAATTATTTTAAAATTGTTATTAGTGGGACCAAATTATCTAATATGGGTCACATTAATTTTATAAATTACATTTATTTTACCTTGGGTAGATATTAGTCACCCAAGTAAAAAATTTATTTTATAAAAAATCATATATTTTGAAAAGATGTTTATTTATATATTTTTAAGAATAAATAATAAATTAATTATCTAATTTATTTTAAAATATAAATATTAATGAGTTACCCATCATTTAATTCGTAATAAATTTTAAAAAAACCTTTGAACACTAAATGATTAAAACAACCTTTTTCAGAAAAAGTTTTTTTCAACACATTATAATATCAAATTAAAAATTAACTTTCTAAAATTTATAAATATTATTTGAATAAATGGTTCGCAAATTTGGTTCATGTCATCAATATTTAGTAATATGGTTCTAATTATATTTTTACTAATAAAATAGTTGACATTATTAATATTTAATTAATAGAAATAAGTGTTTAAATGGAAGATATAAGATGGTTGTAATTTCCCATAATTAACATTACAATTAGACCATATAGAAATATCTTTTTAGATTTTAAATCCAATAATAAATTTTATAATGGCCATCCAACACCCAAATCACTTAAAATATTACCCTTTGCATTATTATCCCTCATATACCAATGTTTTCCAGGTATAAGACCCACTTCCTCACTTATAAATGGTGGATCACATCTAAGCATTCAATACTCCGTGGTTATTTATAAATTCAATTGATTTCATGCACAATATTATTCTCCTTTATGTCTTCTAAATTTCTTAGATACACTATCCAACAAAACAAAGAATGTCCCCCAAAAATATACCCTTAATTGAGTGGAAGTTCAACGTCCCAACATATATATCAAATCATTAATTATATTTCATTCATATAAATTCCTTTAAAAACCATGAAGATTAATAATATAATAATAAAATCGTATAATTCATATATTTGTAAGTTATTATAATAATTTAAAACCCATTGTTATTCTCTTCCTTCTACATTGAAAAACTAGAATAGTAATTAGTGTGTGTGCATGGATAATTGGTTCCATGAAGTGATGATTTCAATATTTAATCATCTAATCTAATGGATAATCATAATGATCGTATTGGTGAATAAGTATAATTTATATATACATTTTAACATTTAAAATTATCACTTACTATGCACCTCTAACCCTTGTTTTTTTGGAGTAACTGAAATTCTAATTGGGTATTATGTGGACTGCTACCGCCCCTTATAATTTTATTTCTAGTCTATCATTATTTATAAAAAAATTGAGTTTTTTTAAAAATAGTTATAATTAAAAAATTATATAATTACTATTCTTTTATAATTAAATTATTTCAAAATAAAAACATCCTTAACCATAATCATGATTCGACTTAAAAAATTGTTGATGATAGGGTCAATTGGATGACCTACAAGAATGATTTTTTGATATTATATCACAAATGACTATTGAATCATAATTTATAATATTATACAACATAAAAATTTTAGATATTAATTTTTTTCACTAGAAACAATAAAACAATATTTAACTATTTAATTATGAAAACACCGTTCATAGGATAAAATCACCATGTAATGTCAGTTATTCATTTCACCTTCTAGGATAATGACTAAAGTACTCATATATGGAAATTTTAACATCATAAATCATTATAATTCAAATAATATATCTTAATTAGTGACATTTTATATATATACTCAAGAATAGTAATGGTCACTGACATAAATCCTATTAAACTTATACAATCGATCGATACTTTAAACACTTGATTTGGGGATATATGAAAATAATACAAAATATAAATATAAATATTGAATTGAAATGAAAAATAAAAATATCATTACATATTAATATGGTTATAAAATAATATATTTATATATTTATGTTTTTTATTGGATGTTATAGTCCATTCCAATAAGTAAGGGGAACAAAGTAAGGGTTTCATTTTCCCAAATTTGAATCCCATGAGACATATTTATGGTGTACACCATGTTAAATATTAGATTGTTTAAATAATACCATAATTTAAATTTTTATCCTAATAACAAAATATTTCAGGATTACCAATAGTTTTCTCCCCATTCATTCTCTCGGGGGGTCTTGAATCAAAAGATATAGAGCCTACATAAGTTTTTATCTAAACATTATTTCATTCAGAAATGTTTTAATTTTATGCACTAATATCATTTTTTTATTATATATATACTTCCCACTTATATAAATATATATATATTTTTTTATTTATTTAATTGATCCATGTTAATTAATAAAAGCATATTAGTTTCATTCTTTCAATGATTTTATATTAAAAAATTGCTAAATCCATAAAGTGTTGTTAGTGACTCGATTCTCTTACATGAATCATATTCAATAATAATAGTCTATTATCCTTGTTGTTTGATCTATTCTAACTGATTATACTTTTTGGATATATTGAATATTATTTTCAATGTAAATCATGTTTAACAATAAAATTTATCAACCTCTATGATTTTTATGTTTTTTTAAAATAAAATTTAGTTTTTAATATTCCTAATTAATTCAAATTGAATTTTATTGAATGTAATGATTTTTACATCCCAACAATGTTATCGTTTCCCTATTAAAAACTCAAAATTCAATTATCTCCAATAATATTGTAATTCCAAATTGTTATCAATATTGTGAATATTTCTTTACCCTTTTTGATGATGTGTTTTTTTGATATGTTTATTCCACAATATTTTAAATGTTTTTATACCCATTCTAAATAATACGATTTATCAACCACTCCACATTTTATTTTGATATAATTAATTTCTTTATCATGTTTTGATTAATAAAGATTCAATTTAATGTAAAATTTTTTGGAATTATTTCATATTAACTTTTCAATAAAATTATTTCATTTTCAAAAATTAATTATTAAATATTAATTTTATAAGTTAATGTTTACCAAAAAAAATCAATTCCAATTTTATAAAATTTTATGGTTTACTCTTGCTTATATTTTTAAATATCAATTTTAGATGTATAGAGTTTAAATTTTCTTCATATTCTTTCTAAAACCATCTGTATCATTTAAAATAATTTATTTTAAATTCATTAAATTAATCTTTTCGAAAAATACTATTTCCCTTTCACAAAAATAAGTTTTAAAAATAATTTCAATTTTAATATATAAAAAAATTAATTTTTTTAGTAAACAATGATTTTTTCACTATAATTTTTCATCCAAGGTTTATCACCAAAGAATATATTTTTTGATAAAACTTAACATATAATATTATAATAAATTATTTTGGGAAATAAGAATTGAAAATCCAATTATTTATTATGTTTATGTTTTTGAATTTTTAACAATTTCATTTTTTCATGGGTTATTTTTGATATTAGGATGTTTTATTTTCGGTGGAATATATATGTAATAATGATGGTGGGTGGAATATTATATCACCCTATAATAAAATCATTGATGTATATATCTCATGAGATACTAAGACGTGGACATAATGTTTTTTTTAAAATATACAATGGAATGATGGGTTGGATGAAATTTTTAGGCATCTGCACAATGATGTTGTTCATATATGTGGGGTTAAAATGGGTTTTAACATAATGGGTTCCCAATGATTATGGTTATTTCAACAATCCAATTTTATCATTAAATTAATATAAATTTCCAATATGCGTTTCATTTCCTTAAAATGTGAGGTTTTAAGAATTATTAATTATTTTTAATATATTCAGAATTTATTATATCGTTCTAACATGTTTTATTATTATTTATATGTGTTTTTATTCATTTCATATATTTCATGATTATATAAGTATATTTTAATGATATGAAAATTCTTATATATGGTATTATGTTCGTTTATTTAAAATTTTATGTTTTCCTCATATCCTCCTTCATGTTTATAATATAATAATTTTATAATTTTTTCCCCTAACTAATAATTTAACCTCACCCATTTATTATGTTACAATTATCCATGTTATCAATAAGATTTTATCTTATGAGATTCCTAAAAAATTTTCTAGACCAGAAAAATAGTGGAGAAATGATATCATATGTTATAAAATAATATGTTTACCTATTAAATATCCATCACACAAAACCATTCATTCCTTAGGTTATGTGAATTCTATAGGAGATTGCATGATTATCATGGGTTGATATATGACCTTTACGAAAATGAGTACATGACACAATCATGTAAGGATAAAGTTGGAGAATATAAACTATTGGGATTTAAACCATATGATGAAATGGTATATAAGGATAGGTTCATTTGGCATCACATTAGCACCTCATATAGTCAAAATAAATGTTTTTCATTTGACATTCATCGATGAGATATAATTTTATAAGTTGGAGATATGGAATTTCATTAAATATATCCAAGGGGAATGGTGATCAAAATTTGAATTCATGTATGTTAATACATAGATATATTACACTATTTTATATTATTAATTACTTTTAATGGTATATTATGACTTAAAAGAATCACCAAACCACTACCAAGTTCATAATTTGATCCAAGTATGTATTTTGAGATAGTATATGCCAAATCCTCCCTATTAAATAATCCCCAATATTATACCTCAAGAGCATAAAAATAGTTATTTGATAAAGTTGTGGATATTTATTATTAGAGATATAAAGTGCTATAAAAAATACCACTCATTCAGCAAATGGTTTGTGTAGAAACACTATGTTTGATGAAGCCACATTTAATCCAAATGATGTGATATAGAAGACATACACTGATTTTGTTAATTCTTAGTGACACAATTATTTGTTAAAAATTATTATAAGTTGATTTAATGTAACAAAAAAAATTAATAAAATATATTTATATTTTATAAATTTTATTTTTTTGACATCATTCTTTAAACACAACACCATTCTAAGATGAACCACATTATACTATTTAAATCTTATAAATAAAAGTGATTATTACCGTAAAGCTTTTGGATGGGACAATATGAATAAAAAAATATTAATAAAATTTATACATGTTTTCCATAATGAATATGTAATTATAAATGAATAGGAAATATATATATATATAATTTTAATCTATTAATAAAATAATACAATATCAAATTTATCACAAAAGAAAATTTCTAGATGTTATGTATTTTTATATAAAACCATATGATCATCACTAAAGATAAATGATAAACTATTTTTATAGGTTATATAATCAATGTAATAATTATTTTTACATTGATTTTTAATTCTTTATAAATAAATAAATAATCATTTGGAGTTAAAAATATATATATTTTTTATAAATCAATTTTTATTGTCTCCAATATATTTTATCATACTAGATTGATTTAGTCATTATTGATTATTTTTTTTAGATAATATATTCCATAAACATATTAAAATTAATCTAATGGTTGTTACAATGAAACAAAAATAAAATAATTTTTATGCATAAAAAACATTTTTTGTAATAGTGGATTTTACATGTTTTATGAGAGTATAAAAGAATTATTTTCTTCCTATTATAGGAATGAAATATTTTAATGTGTATTAAATGTTTTTAATCTAAAAAATTAAATTTAGTTTATATGATCAACATAATTTCTATCCATAATGAATATTTACAATTGTAAGGGTTAAAATTGCCAAAAGAGAGTTTTACCGAAGATATAATGTTTGAAATAACTCATAAGTGATTTTTAAATATCATTGGTTGATTCAATTTTTACCATACAATTATATTAGAAAAATAATAATAATTTTTATAAAAATTAATATGGTAAGTCATATATTATTGAATAATGTTTCGTGTTTTCACATGTTTTCAAAAACCTCATCCTTTTCAACAAGGTTTTATTGAAATATAAAATTTTAAATACTAGACACAACCCTAACAAACCCCCCCCCCAAAAAAAATACCAGAAAAATTTCTCCAACCTTTACCATAGACTAATGAAGACTAAATAATTAAAATGTTTAATGAAATTAAAAAATATATTTTGATAATTATTTTTCATTTGTGATAAAATAATAACATTCAAAATGTTAAATTACTATCTTATGGTCTTAATAAAATGAATATTAATGTTATTAATGCAATAAATATAGTATTAAAACAAATTTAATCTCCCAAAAAATTTCATTTTGAAACATTATAATCAAAATTAAAAATTAAGAGGAAAAAAATTATATAAAAATATTGAATTAATACTAGAACCTAGAAAATATTCAGAAGAGATTAAATACATTTAACTTCTATTTTATTCAACATTGAAAAAAAATAAAAAGAATATATATCAAGGAGGTTATGATATGTATTTTCTTATGTTGTGAGGTTAAGATAAAAATACCCTTTCTAGATGCTATTAATTAAATTAAATGGAATATTAAATTCCAAGGAACTGTACATAGTTAAGAGAAAAACCCATGCAAATGAGAGCGAAATAAATCTGAGAAATGTAAAATAATTTAGTTCACCCGAACTGCCAACGAAATGTTAATATCATATAAAATTTCTAAATAAATAAAAAATAGAAAAAATTAATAAATAAATTATTTTTGTGAAATAATAGATTTAATTAATTTCATTATTCACTCTATCTTTTCATGTATACTGATTAGAGAATTCAAGACAACGGGAGTGGTGATTTAGTTGAAATATTTAACCATTGTGTTTCCAGAAACAGTTATTTATTATGTATATGAAAGATTTTTAAATTTAATTTTGGAATATAATTGTATCATTATTAGTATTTATTAAGGAAAATAGAAGTTCATTCTCATATAATTCTATATATAATAATATAATAAATAATTTGAAAATTATAAATTCTCATGAAGTAACTTTGATAATGGAATTTATAGAAAATAATATATATTTCCATGAGGTATCCTTAGGAAGAAAATTTAATTTTCATAGTCTACAAATAGATGAACATAATAAGTTTAAATAAATCAATAATTTAACCGAATATTGAGTTTAGTTAAAATACCAGTATGTGAAAACATTAAGCAGAGTACTGATAATTGAGATAATTTTGAGTTACCCTAGTAATCACAAGATGATGTAATGTTAAGGGATTTTAGGACAGATTTAAATTTTAATTTTCAAATTGTGACGATATTTTAATTTTTCTAACATAAAGGAATATCATGTCACTATGGTTATTAAACCCAAAACTTATTATCACTGATGTAGTACCAAATTTGTGTTAAAATCATTTCCATATTTCCATATAGGGGAGATCTAAATTTATGATGAAAAGATGCTTGTACTCATTTATATTACATATAAATTTATCATTAAATAAAACTCATAAATATATTTAGGGGAAATATGTGGAGAATTAGATAGATCCTTGGTTACATTATTATACTAGATATTATATTCTACGTTGATGTGGCAGTATTTGAAAATGAAGTATAACGTTTGATGTCACAAAAAAACTAGACATAACCCAATATAGAGGGACATATTCATGAATGAGATTTAAATAATAAATTAACTAGGAATAATTTATGAATATCTAATTCATAGAGAGTTATTATAATACAAATTATTTCGATGAATACTGGTCAGATAATTTTTAAGATAAAAATATTGGGTTGATCATTGTGAGAGAAAGAAATTATGGCAGGGTATGGATTTTTTATAAGAAACCTGATTCAATTTTATTAAAATTTCATTTTTTACACCAAAAATAGATCAAATATTAGAATGATATGTAGGGAAAACAATATAGGGATTATTCTATGTGGTTTCATAGAATTTTAATTTCCCATTGAATCTGATGACGATGATAAAACTACATACATATATACTCAAAAAATATTTTCTTATAAAATTATTCCATTCCAATTATTTGATATACATAAAGAAAATTTGGGATTTATGTTAATAATTTTGTTTAGAATGATTGAAGACTATTTAGAAGTAATTTTGGATAAATTCATCAATTTTATAATATTTTTTGATTTTTTCATATAAAACATTGATATATTTTTGTAAACTAGATTTATAAGAATCTTTTTCTTATCTTGGAAACATCCATTGTGTAAATAAAATGATTATTTATCTTTGAATTAATATTTAATGAAATGGGATTGAGGTTGAAAATAGATAACATAGATCACAACTTTTTTTCCATATCCATCATCTTTGAGGAAAATATGATCACTTTTAGAATATGTGGAATTATATAATATATACACAAGGAACATTAGTAACATTACATTTCCAATATATAATTTCATAAAAATTGTATCTTAATCGATCATTGGAATACACTTTTTGTAAATAATTTGATAAGATAAAAATGACTTTTACAACACCACATATAATTAACCTCCTATGTAGGGAATTACCATTTGAGATACCACATGATTAGTTTAATGTTTTTAGGATTGAAATAATTTAATTTATTATATATGGGTAAATCCGTTTCATTGTATGTTATCATGAAACAAAATATTCTACCCTGAATAATTACACCACACCTAAGAAAATTATCATGAAAAATGATTTCTCATTTTAATTTTTTTATCATATTAAATTAGATAAAATATAAATATTTTCTAGGATCAAATAATAATTACAAATCTATTGAATAAGAAAAATGTAAAACCTATATTTGTGTGATGGATGTAACATTCATAATAATTAAAAATAAAGATCAATTTATATAAGGTAATAAATAATTTATTAGAATATCAAATATGTATGTTAACATAAGGAATAGTGGTAAAAACATCACAAAATGTTCGAATAAATGACTTAATCCAATGTGAGGTTTTTTTCTGGATTATAGAAAATTTCCTTGGCATGTAGATGTGAAAAAAGTATTATCACATCCTAAAAATCAACATACGATTAAAAAATATGGGACATAAAAAAATATATATAATATATATCGGATCATCTATATTTATGGAAAATATATATTCATCTAATTATTTGGAGATTCCATCCCAATAAGTGATATAAACTCTATACTAAATTTTTGTCTCTCCTCACACAATAGAGATCACTTGGGCCTTTATATAATATCATGAAAATATATCAAGGTTAAACATAATTAGTTAACCATACTCATAGATAAAAATGAGTTATTTGTTAATGGTAAATATTTTCAATTCACTAGAAATATATCTAAAATACATGAAATGACATTAATAACATCGATCTTTATTAAATCATCAATGTTCATGGAATGTATATTATTGGTACTATATTAAGTAATTTTGGATATTCCTAGATCATATATGTTATAGATTGTTATTTAAAATGGATAATTTACAATTCTAAAAATATGGATGACACTTATATTATGATTAATGTTTTTCTGTACTGATATATTTAAAAGGTTTATAATTCCTAGAATAATTATTAGCGGTCACTTGAATCATATTTATAATTGGAACATGGTTAAATTTATTATAATTTTTTGGGGGAACTAAAAGACATATAAACCATTCCCCCCACATATCAATAAGAATGTGGACATTTCAAAAAATAAGAACAAATACATTTTTGATAAAACTATATTTCCAAGTAAAAGTGATTCATGAAAAAGAATTTAAGTAACATAATGGGATTATTGAGGACCATAAAAACAATAATTATGACCCGAAACCATTATACTAAAGAGTACCCCTCTTGAGATAGAATTTGGGGAAGGGGGATAGTGGTCTATCGAGTCCCAACTCTATTAGGACTCAGGATGGTGACTATCTCATAGGGTATATCATAAATATAAGTGAGTGGCATTAACATAGAAGTGAAATATAGATAAGAGACATATAGGATAGATAAGCCTATAAAATAAATGATATATATATATATATCCATGTATACTCATGTAATTTTAGTAAAAAAATAATCAACTAGAAAGGATAATGACATGTATTGAAATGATAAACAATGTTGTGACCATGAAGCGCAAATAGAACATAAAAACCCATGAGCTACTAGTATCTATACCAATATCCATCCTGATCCAGTTGGACTAACAATGATTATATAGATGTTGTATGAGAAGAATATTATTCTACTTCAGATATTTCGAAGATCCACTCATGTAATAGATAATGTCATAATCCTAAATCCCATTGAACCACAAGTAAAATTAAATAGTCTCTTAATCAGGAAGAATATATTCCAAATGAAAACATAGCTATCTTTAACTGAGTAATTGAAAAAAATATATCATTTAATATTGTAATAAATGAACAATTATATGCTACTACCACTTTCCTATGTGATTGTCTGTATGCCATAAAATAAATTGTCTTTCACCATATCTCTTTTAAATACGACATCCCAAAGACACTTGCTATATGAATCATAACACACACATCTTTCATCAAATCTTCACATCATCCAGTCTACATATCCTTATATAAATAACAAGTATTTTTTGGGATCCCCCAAAAACCATTATGATGTGAATCATACCTCATGTGTTATACCTCATTCCATCATAGACCATACATCAAGTAAGGTACCATGAACTATAACAACCAATACACATCATGCCTATAATAAATATTTTGATACTATATGTAGTGATACATATATTTAATCTAACCACAATGCATTACATACCTAATAAAAAAATTATTGGGAAAAAAACCTCTATTAATACCATCACATAATACGACAATAAAAATTGAGTGGGGGTAAGAATGGGTAACCTTCAATCCATACTCCCCTTAGATATTGGTAAAAAACTCCCACCATTATCCCAGATGGTGTTAGCCTCCCCATTAAGCAATGTTTTGGTAGCTTTTAAAATCACAAATCATATAGAAAATAATAAATCTCATAAACGCACTACTGTTATATCATAATAATAGGCTCAGAAGTAGATAACATATTTTGGACACCTGACTTCAAAAGTTAATAATTAGATGTCCTATATGAACACAAACATTTCTGAAGACATTTATTAAATTACTTATTTCCAATTTAAGATTTCATTTTATGTAGATTAATTCATTAAACATTAATTAACATTATTCCAAGATTAATTTTTACTAAAATCATTGTGTAGTCCATACCCTCTTAGAACAACAAATTCTAAGCCTATTGTTTCTGAAGGAAATTTTATTTTCATTCCATCATCACCAACTGCATGAGTCAAAATATTCATGAAACATTATTAACATTACAGTATTTATTGTACACTAAGAGAATTCCAATTCTACCATTTAAGATTTGCATCCAAGGGAACCTATCAAGCCAAATGTGTATAGAAATAAATACATATAAAATAAGAAATGAGAACATCCATCAACATAAAATATTATTTCATAACAAGAATCCATATTTATAACAATAAAGGGTAATCCAAAAATCAATCCATTAAGCCATATTTTGGATCCATCCAAGACACCGAAATGAATATCCCCATTCATATAACTATAATGATCATCAACTACTACCACAACATTGAACCTAAAAACCTATCAAGATATGACCCACTGAAGTCCGACCCAAGACAACCCCAAGATCGGCTCTAATATGCTTGGGGATGGTGACAAGTGTTGAGTGTTGAAATCCAAAAATTGGGACACAGTATCTGAAATTACATGTGTACAATAAAACATATCCAATCCCACAAAATATTGAAATTTAATACCCCTATAACCAATACCCCCATACATATATGAAATATTCCTTCATTTGCATAAATAGAGACATGTGTGGAAAGACCATCAATGGTTGATTATAACAATACCCCGTACTGAACTCCAGAAATAGTAAACATGAATCATGATGAATTTTAATCTGAATATATGATATAAAAATAAATATAATAAAAGAAACACAAATTTAAAATTAGGAATGAAAACACTCCAATAGATATTTATATCAAAATTATATCCCCATGATTCAATTTAATGCAATACACATTATAGGAGTATGCACACCATGATCCATGTTATCATTATAGACCATCTATGAAGAGTTTTAGATTATTGGGATCCAACCATGAAATACCACATGTCTAAGAATACATTGATACATAGATATGGTTTAGACCTACAACCACTAAGGTGCATTGTGAACCCAGTATAGATCACCCAACTATATAGGGGATTGTATTTTAATGATATCAAAAATACAATCGATATGAGTTTCTAGTTGGAGGATGAATTCCTTGCTTGGGGAGGCCTATACTATTCTAAAATCCACCCCTAGGGAACAACTACTTATGAGGATCACATTTCATTCTCATGGGTAGACACCAAAAAAATATATGAGGCTCAACTTCTATAGTTAATCAAAATCATGTGACGTGGATATAATTTCACATTTTACCATCATGTGGGAGGACCATGAGACCATAGTCAATATATATATTTTTAAACTAGGTAAATAATGTGATAAAACCAATCTTAAAAGTGGGTACAATGTGTTCTTCTTGGGTACATTATGTTCCCTGCTATCCTAAATATTACCAGGGTAGTAAATACTCACATGACATGTAAGTATCAAAATAAACAACATGTTGAATAAGAATATATAATGTACATATTGGACAAAACCTTCTTATGTATCAAAACCTTGTATATTTTCCATCACATATATACGTGGTCATGTCCATGTCCGAGTACATGGTGTGACAATAACAATGTACTCCTACCTGTGTCTATGTACTCTATGGGGTACACATTGATCCTGATAGAGGGGTCACACAATATGTGACCTAGTAACATATTGTTTGATACTTAACTCAAGTTGGAAGACTTGTTTCATAGTTAAGGGCAGACATAGCTTGTAATACCAAAATAACCACAGTGTTTCATTAGATTTTACAGAACCATCAGGATCTATTCCACATCATCATATTCTTATAAAAATCCTTGTCCTTTTCAGAACATGTTGAATATGGTTTTTCGAGTCATTGGTATTATTGATTGATGGAAATAAGAAAATTATCCTCTAAATAATAGATTCATCGAGCCTTCATAGACGCCTTCTTGATATCAGGTTGAAGGAATAACACTAATCAACTCTAATATTCCACCATTATCTTATAACATTGATTGTAACATTAATCAAGAACCAAACCCATGATATTGTTTTGTTACACTGATGAACGGTCGTGAAATGATCAAATACTAGGTATTTCATCAAAAAAAAGCTGACAGAAATACACTAATGAATATATGATGACTGTGGGAAGATGTATAGAATCCAAATACTGTGAGGAATAAACCACATTAGTTGTTCCTTCTTCCTAGAAAAATTTTAGTAGAAAAATACAAACAAAGAGGAAGAAACATATTGAACAAATAAAAAATTCATTCTATTTTATTTTTCCAAATATGTTTGTATCAATTTTATTTGTTCAATTGATCATCATAAATCTCGGATTATGAACATCATAAAAAAATAAAAAACAAAACATTCAATCTTGATTTTGGAATATTCATTAAAAATAATTGTTTTATGTTCCCATATTAAATGAGATACGTGAAATCTATTGGCATAACAAGCCACGATTCATTACCAATAAACTGTCATTCAACATCAATGATCTACACCATAATATTATAGGTATCCAAGGTTTATCATACAACACTGATAAAAAAAAATTATATTTAAAACGGATGAAGGTAACCACAAAGAATAAAAATTAATTATATTGTATAATTAATTTATTTTATTAATTTCACCCACATAATATTGTTTTTACAACCATCCCTCACTGATATTATTTAAGTAACACATAGGTTAAACCCCTCATTCTGAACTCAGGGATTCCATAATATTTATGATTTGAGATACCATTCAGGACATATTCCACTTTTTTAGGAAACCTTCCCATGCATGCTGTTTAGTAAATTTTAAAAAAAATTGGAACAGTGGACCTAAAAAACGTACATCATATCGAAGATTTGTGTAAAAAATAATCAATATAATTCACAAATATAATACATAGAAATTATTTTCATTATATTGTTACCCTATTATTTATTTTCATCCTAAATGGAGAAAAAACTACTCTAACTAATTAGGGAACTCATGCTTTATTTGTTACTCCCTCTCATGGGTAATCTCTTATATAATCGCATGCTTCCTCTATACACGCATTGTAACACACTGAGTGTTTGGTGAAAGTTTATCATTGAATTAATTAAATTTTGTGATATTTTCCAATTCATGAAATAGTAAAATATATTTTCATTAAACCAAAAATTAAATTAACAACTAGAAAACATAGAATATGTTACACAAAATCCCAATATGGTGAATGTTACACGAAAAAAATGGTTAGTGTGTGTTGAACATAAGATTGACCTTCCTCAATGGCTTGTACAACATGTAATACCTAGTGTAACCAAACAATAATATATTATTTCAAATATATTATAATGGAATAAAACCTGGCTGTTATGTTTATGGATGTTAATATTATTAACCATGTTATAATAATATGTGGTGTATGAAAATATAAGATTAATTTTTAGGTTACCAATTAATGAATATGAAAACTCATTCAATATAAAAGAAAATAATATTATTGTTAGAAAGATATTTTAACATAGTAAATTAAAGTAATAACAATTTTCATGTGATATTAATGTAATATATTTCTTAATTAATAAATTATTAAATTTTTATATTCGTCCAATATATTTTTTAGACATAATATAAGAATAAACCCAGTTTTATCCCAAAAAAAATCATTTTTATAAAGTTAGTTTTAACTTTTTTTAATGGATATCTAATTTTACATCAAATTTTTTGAAAAATTACAGATTTACAATATCAGAATAAAGTTTATCATTCGAATAAAAACATAAAAAGGATTCTAGAATAATTTTTTTGGTATTTTTATGAAAGGATTCATATTTTAATGTTTAGTTAAAAATATTGGATATTAATTCAAAACATCATTATCATCTAATTTATTTATAATGATAAATTATATATTAATTGGTAAAATAATTTATTTTGAAAATATTTCTAATAATTATTCCTATTTAGGAAATTTTATCGAATTTCACTTTCAAATAGGATACAACATCATAACTAATTTTTGGTTTTTTTACATTACAGACTCACAATGTCAGCCCATCAGCATGATTATTTTTAGATTATTTTTTCCAATTATATTATTGAAATTTTGAAAAATGGATTCCATATTTGGAATAAGAAAAATTTAAAATTTCTAATAAGTTAATATTTTTTGACAAAAAATATTAGTGAATGTGATTAAAATTAATTATATCGGTGAAGTGAAAATTTAGGTTAATAAAGTACAAACCCATAAATTTAACTCTCAAAAACCTAAAACAATTACAAAACCCATTGGATTGACATATCTGTACCCTATAATAAATTTTATAATCATTGGTCCATTATTTTATAAAAATGAAACATGAATAAAGTTGTTGGTATTCACTCTTCAATTATTTAAAGGGGTGCAACTCAACTTACACTATAAAAGTGTGCCACATATACCCACTCTTAAAACTTATCAGACCTTTTAATTATGGAAAATATATTCAATATAGCTCAAAAAAATCATCACATCAACATTGAATCCACCGTTTAGTCATAAAACCATTCAAATAAGACTATTTTGAAAAACGAAAAGGATTTTCCCGATACAGCGGTAACGTCTTCTCTCAAGATCATTTCCTCTATTTTCCTTCTTCAAACTATAAAGTATATGTATTAAAATATTTTGTGAAATAACTAGTGTATAAATATTCTAGGATGTTTTTATGAAAATATTTCTACAATCACTTACACACACACCCATCTAATAGATATCAAACATACTGTCTCTGTGTACAACGAACTACTGTCTCACGAAACTATGACTATTCATTTATACTTTCCCACCAATTATGGTTGAGATTAGGATGAGAGAACCATATTTATATGTTATATATTAAATTAATTATGTTATTAAGATACTATATTAATTTTTAATCACTCATTTATTTACTTACAATTTCGTGTTAATAGTATAAATTTGTTTGAGGACGTTTGGAAAACCGCACCATCAAAGTGGTGTGAGTCATTCTCACACCCCATAGACAGTATTAAGGATGGGTTTAATATAAATATGTGGTATATGTGATTTAATAATTATAATATAATAATTATATATATATACATATATATATATAAATTTAATTTACACACTTTCTTTCAATACGATAATAAAAATGGAAATTGTGTTCCTGCATACATAGGGCATACAATATATATAATCGGTTTATTCCTTTTTGTACATCATTATGATATAATTTATAATAATATAAACATATTTTATATAGTTTATATTTATAACCTAATTTACATTCCGGATTCATGATATATGTATAAGGAACAAAGATATAACAAATTGACATACACGCGAAGAACGGAGATAATATTACCTGAATTGAAATGTTATGCTTGGATATTTAACAAGAAGGTAATATAATGATATAATATAACAATATATGGAATAAAATATATCAATATGGTTCTATAAAATATTATTAAAAATTTTATATTTATTATACATTTGTTTTGAATAAATATGATGAGAGTTAAGACAAAAAGTAAGGGAATTCCATCTCACTTTTAATTTCTGTTAGATAAATGTTATGTTCGTCACTTGTTCCATTTTGTGTGGTGTCTCTACTTACAATGATTTTATTCTATGAATATTATAATTAAATTTATGTCTATTTACAGGTCTATTTTATGATCCTTATTTAATGGGGTTTGAGATTCAAATGGCACAAAATCTTTAAAATAGATCTCTCTCAATTTTCCTTTTTTGAGACTAATTTTTAATATGTACCAAAAATCATTCTTTGATGTGTATTTACTTTCAGTTTACAATTTAAATCAAGAATCTAAAAATTTCAAGTATATTTTATGATTCAATTAATTTCATATCTTACACTGAGAGTATGATCCCATGTTACCATGTATTAAGTGTTTATTGAGGCAATATCATCACTTTTCTGGAGATTGATTTTGCATAAATAGATGTAATTATATGATCAAACTCTAAGATAAATAAATTTATTTTCTTCTACCTGGGTTAAAAATGTTATAATGATGTATTGGTTCCATTTTCTGACACTTTTTTCCAAAATATAGTTAATTTTATTATGAAATCCACCCTTCACATTCCCTTTGGTAGGAAATATATGTTTTCTATATAGGGTTTCCAAGAATATTATACCATTAAAGTATAATATTTAAATTAAATTTTCATCATTTTTTCATTAACCAAACTCATTAAGAGAATATTCATGTCACTTTTTGAACAGTTCATTCCTTCTCACCATTTTACTATGAAAAAATAATGTTCTTTTTACCTCGTATGACATATATTAATTTAACCATAACCATTCATTAGAATATTAGTTTTCATTTTAAAAGGATAATCTTTAAGATGTTTTTTTAAATGTAATTTTCATGGAAATGGTTTTTACAAATATTTCTGCCATACTTTATAAGTTTTCATGTTATGTTTTCTTATAATTAATTTTAGATGGTATTTACTATTAAAAACACTTTCAATGGATAAATGATATTTTTCTCAAGTAATGTTTTTGATTGATATGTATTTTCCATATTAGATGACAAAAGTTGATGTTAATCATTCCATTCTATGAAATTATCTTAATGTTTTGTTCATATGATTTCTAAAAATGGATTATTCTTAATTTCATGGTCATTATGAAATATGGTTCATTTCAATGTGTTATATACTTTTGAAACTTGGTAATTTTCATGGGTTATGATTTGATTAAATGATTATGAAACCAATTTTTTTATATGTTATTATGTCATATAATATTACTATTTTACATATTATATCATGGGTTGTGATTGTATTTTTAATGAATCCATTTCTTTTCATGGGTTATAACCAAATACTAAATGAATTAAGGTTCTGGGGATATATCTTAAGACTAAAAGAATGATGGTTAATGGGTTATAGACCATGCTCGAATAATGATGTTTCATGGGTTATTGGGAAAGCCTATAATAAAAATGGTTCATGGGTTTTATTCCATACCAAAATGAAAGAAGATTCCTAGGTCATATCCCAATAATAAAATAAATAATATTCATGAGTTTTTGACAAAGCCAAAATGAATGAGGGTACATGGGTTATAGCCTAAGACTAAAAAAAGAAGGCATGTGGGTTGTATCCCAAGAATAAATTAAAGTGGGTAAATTAGTTTCTAGACCATTCCCCATGTAGGTAGACTCATTGTATCCCATGAAAAACTTTTTATTAAAGTATAGGTAGGTATCATCGATATAATTATTTATATTATTATATTTATGCTACAAATCATATGTTTAATTCCTTATTTATGTTTACTTGTCTGAGGATGTATATTTCCTTATAATTTGTGTCTTATGAACTTCCATGATTTAACCCATAATTCAAGTTTATTATCTCTTATATATTGTATATTATATACTAATTTTATGATCCTGTTATCTTACCCCTATGTTCATGTTTACGATTACATGTCTCCCTTGTTTACCCTTACTGAGAATCTAAGATCACCCCTTTATTTGGTTTCATTTATTAATGTAATGAATAATGGTTTTAGGTACAAGTACTAAAGGTGGAGTTATTTATGAATGATGTTGAAGATATTTCATTAGGATTTACGGTTTTGTTTCCATGTTTACAAATACAATAATCTAATATGGTCCTTGAACATGTATTTTTGTAATGTATTGAATATTCAACTAATATGATGTAATATCCCTGTAGGTAACACTTGTGTCGCTATAGTTGGTATGAAAAAGAGGTTTAGTCAAACTTTGGAAATTATTTCAATAAAACATTAATGATATCTATAGGTATATTTCTAAGGATTTGGGCAGGGATGTCTCTAATGTTATTTTTAATGATTTGTTAACATTTATGGAAATGTCATTGAATATTGGTAAATGATTAGTAAGTAGTTTCATAGAAATAATTAAAATTCTAGATTCTACAAGTGTATGTGACTCCAGAATAGATGTACTTAAGGTTAAATTATCTGATATGATTATCCAGAACCGACTCAAGGTAATCATGTACATGAAAATGGGAAATTCTTCCCCCATAGTTTTTCACTCCTAGGGGATATTCTTTTGAAATTCACAAACACTTCAAGAACCATAATAATATATTTAAATATAATTCAGGTATGAATAACCCTATGGTATCATAGAATAAGTTTGGGTCATAATTAATACATCATATAAGTGACTTTTCATGAGTCTGTTGTACATCTAATTGACAACTCTTTGTTAATTTATGATTTATAGATTTATCCAATGGATGGAACCCAATGGAACCACATTAATGGTGACTCTGGCAGAAAACACAATGATTGATCTCATGATAATCAAAATACATGGGGATATGGAGGGAAAATTTTCATTATTATGCTCACACATCCTTCTAAAGCTATGATTCAATATTATAAAAGGAGAGAACAATGTTCTATTTAGTCAATCATTAGGAATTATACACCTTCATTTAGTGTGACATCTGATCCACTTGATTATTAACACTAGATTAGTACAACATAAAATATAATATATGTTCCCATGTGTTAAGATCATAGGAAAGTCAAATAAACAATTTATTAGTTAGAAGGTGAAGCATACCAATGGGGGTCTCTGATAATGAAAACGTGGAAGTAATATTAAATTGAATCTATGTATTGGGATGAGTTCAATAATTTGTTATATAATAATTTCATTCATCATTTTCTTACATACAATGTTATAAAACAAGGTCCTTGAATTAATGAAAATGGATGAGGGATTTTTCGGTACCAATGAGGATAATTTCACAATACATTTTAGATATGATTATGGAATTATCATCCAACCAGAATCTACAGTTTATGTGTTCATTAGTGGCTTAATGCCAAGTATCATAAGGGTGTTGGCTATAAGAGAATTTTGTAGTTATGATGTTATTGTGAATTTTGATATAAAAGATGAAATGGAGTTTGATTTTATGTATCAATCTAATGGATTTTACTGGAAGAGGAATTTTAGGTACAAAAGACAATCAACAAACCCTGGAGTCATGAATATGAGACTTCTTTTTTAGTTTATGTGTGGGAAGAAGCATTGTATGAATTGTATTAATGGGACTAGTAAATGTTTTAAGTGTGGAAAGGATGGAAATCAAGCTATTTAATGTTAGAGTGATTGATTATAGTTATATAATGTTGAAAATTGTGAGATAACTACTTAGGATGCACCTTCTACATTTTAGTGTTTCAATTGCAGGGAGTTTGGGTATTTTTCAAGAATGTTCCCAGATCCATGGGTAAATAATAACCATTAGCGCCAAGAACCTTTGATGACAATGGACAAAGGGAAATCATATGTCATTATAATTGATGAAGTGAATCCAGTTAATTAATAATAAACTATCCTTTCTTAGTTGATAATTATATGTATTATTTTGTATGTATAATCCCTATATATGCCTTATTGTTTATCCTTTGGTGGTATTTAAGATGATTATATTTCATAACCTAGATTATGGAATAATAAAATCACATTTGATATTTCATCAGTACAAGGATAGACACAAAATACCAAAATAAAACATTTTGGTTATTGATAAGAGCATGTTTAAGGGATAAAGGGTGAATTATATCCATTTATCAGAAGTTTATATTAAAATTTGGAATATGTCACTATTATTAAAGTCTTATATTCTATATAATTATTTTTGAATATTTTTATATCGTATTCAAACTAACTTGTGTTGATGGTAACTAAGGAGAAACATGATGGCATAACATGTGGATAGTCATCATTTAGTACTTTATGGATGAAAAATTAACCTTCCATTTTGGAGAAATAAGTGAAGAGATCTACCAAAATTAGAATAATTCATACCTAAAATCATGGAAGTATATATTTTCCATAAAAATATTTAGAAAAAATTAATCGTGAACTTAAAAAATGATATCAAAGTACCTTTATTTCTAATGGAGATGATGGTCCATTAGGTCATCATTGATTTATGGCATTTTGATAGTTAAAATTTTACTTACATAGTTCTCTATCACCATCCATCAGAAAATAGTGATAAGATTTATCTTCCATGTCTATGTTTTCGATCCCCAACTGTATTCTCATTTGTGGGAATATAGGTATGAGTTACTTTGGGTAACCATTAGGGTTCATATATCCCATTTCAAATGTAATTTTCAGTATCCATTTTTAAAATATTGGTTTCATTGAATAACAATTTCATGTATCAAAACATTGATTACACAGAAACATTTTGAATCCAAAATTCATTTTAATGGGGGTAGAGTTTAAAACAATAATCTTTTGGTGAATTTTTTTATTAATTTAATCTTTTGATATTTTTCTATTTAGGCAACACTGAAAATAGATTATCACCAAGTTAAACATTCCGTTCACATAAATATGACTTTTAATATGTTACACACTATCCCAACTTGAATTTAATTACTTAGAGCAATAAAGTTATCGTATGTTACATGCAAGATTGAAATTCCACAATGGATTGCATAACACACAAGATCAAGTGTAACCTAAGTATAAAATATTATTAATATGATTATTATATTGGTTTATAACATAGTCGTTATGTTAATGAATACTAATAATATTAACTAAATTATAAAAATATGTGGTGTATACTAATATAATATGAATTCATAGGTTACTAATTAAGGATTATGAAAACATTTTGAATTTGAAGAAAAATATTTAAATAGTCTCGAAGAAATTTTATCATACTAAATTAACTTAATTGTGATTGGTAAGTGATATTACTATAATACATATGTTATATAATAAATAAAATATTTTTTATATTAATTTAATAGATTATATACCCATAATATTCTAACAAACCAAATTTAGGAATAAAACATATTTATAATAAAAAAGTTTTACTTCCTTTTAAGGGGGAACCACTTTTATATCCAATTTTTGGAACATTGTTTTATTAAATATGAACAAATAAACATTTTATATAAAATAAAAACAAAAAAAATTATCTTAAAATCAATTTTTTATATTTTTATGAGTGCTTTCATCTTTTAAAGAATATTAAAAAATACTACATTTTAATTCTATTATTCATATTAAGATAACTTATTTATAATTTTATTTTATATTTAAATATGATTAACAGTTTAGTTAGTTAATATTTTTATCAATTATTCAAATTTAGTTCATTGTATCAATGTTCAGTTTGATATTTGATATTAAAACATAAAAAATTTGTTTACATTTTACTTTAAAAACCCATAGGGTCGTCCCATCAGCAAAATTAATTTTAAAATAAATTTTCCAATGATGTGATTATAATTTGGTAATATGGATTCAATATTTGGAATCATAATAAATTATAATTCTTAATAATGTAATTTTTTGGAAAGAAAAGGTTAGTACTGCAATTAAAAGTAATTACATTGGTTTAGAGAAAATTTGGTTAATAAAGTACTAAACCTTAAATTTAAGACCAAAAATTACATAAAAATATGTCCAACACCCATTTAATGGAAATATTTATACATTATAATCCATTTTATCAACCATGGGAAATTACTGAATCCAATTTCATCATGAAAAACTTGTATGGAATTCTCACTTCAAATATTTACAAGAGTGCCACTCCACTTCCACTATAAAATGCCACCACCACTACCCATTCATCACAATACTCAACACATTCATGTTCTGCCATGATCTAACCATGTTTCATCCCAAAAAGACTCCCTTCAACAATGAATCACACCTTTTGGTATAGTTACTATAATATAGCCATTTTGGCACAAACTAAAATGAGTTAACTGATTTAAAGGTAACCCCTTCTGTCATGATCCTTTCATTTATTCCCCTTCATCACCCCTACACTCTCTTTATGCCATTATTGTGTGTCCAAACAAATATTGTAAGTATACTAGGATATTATAATGAAAATTAATCTTACTAAAAATTCACACAACTCTATATAACTTATATCGATCATACTATTTCTGTGTATGGTGAACTACTACATCACAAAGTGCTGATTCTTCGTTCCTACATTACCAATAGTCATGGTGGAAATTATGATGGAATATATATATATATATATATATATATATATATATATATGTCTATGTGTGTGTGTTATATTATATTTATTATCAATTTAATCCTTTTTATTCTCTTTTCTACACACATAACATTATGTTCTACTTGGTAATGATACGATAATCTCATTTGAAGAAGTGTGGACTACCGCCCCCTCATAGCAATGTGATTTATTCACACACCCTATGGATTGTATTAATGATGGGTTTAAATAATGTTTATGATATATATGAAATAATTATTATACATTAATAATGATATATATATATACATACACACATATATATACCCATTTCATTTACATACTTTTTTTCAATATGATAATGTAAAAGGAAATAGTGTTCATGCATACGTATGGCTTACCATCTCCATGAATAATGTAATTCATTTTGTACTTATTTACAATATAAATTATTATAATATAAATATAATTGATATATATTATATATATACCATGGTATAAATTATGCTATCATTATATATGTATAAGGACTGACTTTATTTCAATGTAATACTCAAGCGGAGAACAACGAAAATATTACCCAAAGTGAAACCTTTAACAAGGATCATTAACAAGTGGGTAATATACGATCATAATAAAAATATATTTAGTATTACATATAATAATATGATTTTTTAAAAGAGTGATTATAAATTTATATTTACTATATAGGTGGTTTGAATGATTACAGTTTGATTCAAGACACAGGGTAAGGGTATTTCATCTCACTTGTAATTTCCATGAGTTTTATGTTATGTTATACACTATTTCCATTTGTAGAGTGTATGTAATTACCATTATTGTATTATAAGAATATTATAACTAAATTTATGGATATTAATATTTCAATTTTATGACCCTTATTTCAATGGGTTTATGGTTCAAATGATGCCAAATCAGTAAATTAGTTTTGACTCAATTTCCTTCACTGAGACTCATGTTTCTTATGTACCAAAAATATTTAATTGAATAGTATATACATCACATTCCCATGTTATATTTTGAATATAAATATATTAATTTTATTTTAGGATTCATATAATTTTATTTCTCACATGGAGTGTATGATCCCATATTACCATGTAATAAATGTTTATTGAGACAATCTCATCTTTTTTTCCTAGATTGTTTATGCTTCCTAGGATGAAATTATTTTATCTATATATCTATGAAACTAATGTAATTTATTCTCTCAAGTGTTTCATTTATATAATATTGTATTAGTAAAATTTTTATTCCATTTTTTCCTAAATAATGTAATTAAATTGTTTTTATGAAATCACATCTTTACCCTATCTTCAGTCGAAAATCAATATTTTCACAAATTTTCTTCCAAGAACAATATAAAGTTATCTTATATGATTTAAAAAAATAATCCCTTTTTTCATTTACCAGTATCATCAAGGGGATATTTTTTTCAATTTATGAACAAGGCATTCCTTTTATCCTTTTAGCCATGTAAAAAGAATGTTCTTTTTACCTCACATGATATGTATGGATTTAACAACCATCATTCCATTGAAGATTACTTTACATTTTAAATGTTAGATATTTAAGAAATTTTTTTCAAAAATAATTTTCATGGAAATAGTTTTTAAAAGTTATTTCAGGTATTATTAAAATGGTTTCATGTTATGATTAATGAAAATTAATTTTGAATGGTTTTATGTCTTAAAAAGATGTTTTCAAAGTTGAAATAATATTTTCCTCATGAATTTATTTTGATTGATAATTAATATCCTTCTAATATGATATATTTTTATGTTAATTTTTCCATTATATGATATTAGACAATGTTTCCATTCATATCATTTCTTTGAATGGGTTGTTCTTAATATCATGTTATTTATGAAATTCAATTATTTTCCTAAGGTTATGTGATTTTGAAACCCTCTTCTTTTAAAGGATTATGATTCGATTAGCTGATTATGAATCATATCTCTTTTCCATAGGTTATGATGTGGTGATAAAAAAATTATTCCCATTTCGTTGTTTAGGGTTAGATTTCATGTTTATAGAATCCATATCTTCTCATGGGTTGTATCCCAAGCATAAAAAATAATATTAAGGTGTTATATCCCAAAACTAAAATAATGATTGTTCATAGGACGTCGCCCAAGCCTAATGGAATGATATTTCATGGGTTTTAACCCAAAACTAAAATAAAGAAGGTATATGGGTTATAGCCCAGGCCTGAAATAACGAAGGTTTTTGGGCTATATGCCAAATATAAAAGAAATAAGGTTCATGGGTTGTTTCTCAAGCATATATGAAAGTGGGTAAATAGGTTTTAGACTAATCCCAAGAACTAGAAGGTACATGGGTTATAGAGAATGTATTAAAAAGAGATGGTATATTGTTTTTTAGCTGATGCCTGATGTATTTACATGAATCATAGCCCAATCCTAACATGTTATAACGTTTTTGTTGGTATCCTTGAAATACATGTTTTTATTATTATATGTATTACAAAAATATTATATCATATACAATAGTAATGATTTCATGGATCATGATGTTTATTTACTTTTGATTCATGCCTTATGAAGTGCCATGATTTTCCCCATAACTCTAGTTTATGATCCTTGATATGAAGGGTATGATCTACTAATCATACAATTTCATTATTACACCCCAATGTTCGCGTATATGATTACATGTCTCCCATGTTTACCCATACTAATAATTTGAGATCACTCATTTCTTATGTCTCCTTTGTCCAGGTTATAAATAATAGTTTCTCGTAGATGTACTAAATGTGGTGATTTTTATGGGTTATGTTCATGATCATTCAAAGGGGGAGAAGATTTTGTTTCCATGTTTACGAATACACTAAACTATAATGGTCCTTGGGAATATATTTTTTAATGTACTGTATATTCATATTAAATGATGTAATATCCATGTATGCTAAGGTTGGATTATTATATGCAAAAGGGGAATCGATCAAACCTGAATTAACCACTCTATATGAACATCAATCACCACCGGGTAATCTGTAAATGCAAAAACATCCTTGTTTTCTAGCTCACACAAGTCGATAATGTGTGCAGGTCATACATCTCCCACATTAGCTGCGACATGTGGAAATCATCATGTACCTAAAACAACTTTTGTTGTAATGTTAATCTATGCGACACATTGAATTATCTATGTTGTATCTTGAAGGAAAAAATGAATCTCAGTGATAACATGCCACCATGGAAAGATCTCCTCAATAATTGTTTTGGTGAGACCCTCAAGAACATGTGGTCTTTCTCTACAAAATGCATAGATCTTTTTCATTGTTCTTCATAACAAATATGATGTCTCTATGTAGTACACATCCATAACTATATGATATATATTTTCATTGGAGTTTCTTAAACAAACAACAGTCCCAAGAGTATTTACTCACCCCAATTCGTCCAAAATAGTGTTTACCAACTTTTCCGCCCATAAAAGGCCTCAAATGGTGGAATAAAAACTGTGTAATGGTAGCTTTTTTTATTAAACAAGAACCACCATGTTTATGAAATCCTTAAATCTATGGCCAATGTACACAATGTTAGATTTCATAATTTCCTCCATTACCTCTATGGTCTGCTCTATCGGGACATCAATCTGGGGGTGGAAATCATGGCTCAAGCATAACTGACTCCCAAAATCCGCATGTGTTCTTCTCTATACCTGATATGTGAGATGATTATCATACAAAGACGAAATTATTATCGTAACTACAAGGTTTATGACTATTTATATTAGGTATATGAAATATGATCTCTCTTATAATAATTACTCATACATATCTAGGAAGTGGCTGGATGTGGTGAGTCATTCCATGGTCACCTAGAAGCACTCAGGTCCACTAGATGTACATGGAAATCCCATGAATAATTCATTGTAAATACCATACCATTTCCAATATATATCCTCTAGTTGATTAAGTAAAACCACTTGATCTGGGTGGTCAACCTTCACTCAGTGATAGATGGTGCATCTAGAGACAAGCTATGCAACTCCCTTCATTATTCATGGCCACTAAAATTTATGATAGAGGTTTGGTAAAAATTTTCAACTCCTTGATGTAATTCTAATGATTATGTACGAAACCCTCACATTAGCTCCTATTATAATATTAAAAGCACCAATGTACATCCCCCAATATTTATTTGAAGGATCCCCACCATTATAATATCAATTAATCACATGTCCATCAGATATCTGGGTACGTAATGAGAAAAATTGTTATCTATACACTAAGAATTAAAGAAATGATTTAAAATTAGTAGACTAACAACCATCAACTAATGATATAAAGAGGAATCCTTGTTCATGATGCAAAACCATAGTCATTCTAACAACTTCGATTCGTCGACCAGAAATTGAGAATAATATCTCTTATTGAGAGAATCATCCACTACGTTCCACTTCACATGAGTATGGAAAATCTCAAAGAAATAGTTCAGGGGAACTCATTCCATCTCTTCTATCTGTGTAAATATCATTTTTTAAGAAGATATAATTTATACTTTATTGGTCAAATTAATATATTTTTCAATCGTGCATCAAGTACTATTGCCAAAAAATTAGTCCAAAGACTACTACTGCTAACTCAAGATCATGGGTCGTGTGGTTATGATCATGTGATCTAAACTATAAATAACCATAAGAAAAAAAATATCCTCAGTGTCCAAACATTATCAAGTAACATATATGATGCATCACAGAACATAATTCACTCAACACCCTCCATTTGGAATATCATGATGAGAGCCCTCATCTAACTCTGACTCAGCTCTTGAAAGCACTACTAGCATATTTCAATCCACACGAAATGAATAACTCTATACATAAAAGTTGACAAGGGTGAATCCACTCTCAATAAATTTGGTACAGACCCCCGAATGTTCCCTACATACCAAAAGAAACTTTACACATTAGAAACACTTTATGGTGAATCCCCAGAGCGAACTACTTTATCCTTTTTGTGGTCAACTAGTACTCTCTCCTCTAAGATGACATGTCCTAGATATTCAACCACCTTAATAAAAAATTGACACATTAAAATATTCTTATTATGTGGGTTCCTTCATAGTATTCCCCAGACTATCCACATGTATCTCACATTCTCCTTCTCAAATGCCAAATACAAAAGCATTTCATTGATGATGAAAATAATAAACCTATATATGAAATGATATAGGATATTTTTAAAGAGTCCCATCAACATCATTGAGTCATTCATCATTCTGAATGGAATAAACACGTACTCTTAGTTATTGTAGAGAAATAAAAATTCAATAATTCATATATCCTCATCTTATACTCATGACTATTGATACCCTAATTTGAGGTCTATCAGTTAGAATATTTTATCCCCAATCAAATAATCACTAATACTATCGATGCTCGGTTGTAGATACATACAATTCATAGTCACATGATTCAAGAACCAGTAATCCACACATAACCTAAATATCCCAACAGTGTTCATTGAAGAAAACATTGCGGAATCCTAGGAGAAATTTTGGGTCTCACAAAGACCTTATCATGAAATTCTTACAAATATACCCTAATCTCTCAAAGCTCAATGGGAGCCATCCAATATGTCAGTGCAGATATCGATTTCCTCCAAGGATGAATGTTTATGTAGATCTATGGGGATGATACATAGTTTATCCTAAAAAATCCTTAAATACCTCCACCATATTAAAAAACTGATTTTTTAATGATCATACTACTACAATAATAATTATAGTCAACAGGATAGTAATCAGTTGCACTCTAATATTCCCGATCTTGTCCAATCCTTCCACCATTTCATTTTCACATGCAAATTAAATCTTGATTCCATCACTGTGGACACACCCCAACCCCATCCTAAATAGTGAATCTGGTTATGATGTATGGGTATGCAGTCCACACATAAGATGATTTCATAATGTCAGATTTCTTTTAAAAATTGATCACTTAATAAACTCACACCTCCATGATTCATTTTTCACCATCATCATAAGTTATCATTCAATTATTCATTGGCTATTTGAGTCTCTAACATTAAGGGATGATCCAAAGGCTCCACTAGAATCTCAATTTCACGAACTATATAAGTGGAATAGATGTAATGACTCACAAAATTATCAATAAATTATATATCTAATATATAAAGTACACATATCATAACTCTTATGATTCATAGAGCCTTGGGGTCATAGTACTCTATAGCTTGTGGTTAGCATCATCCATACACACTAGCTCCAAGAGTCTGATGAGTAACACATAGGGTCAGTGGTGGTAAAATGTTGAACTTGAAAAGACCTACTTATACCTAGTCATCCCATCTTACATGTCCACGTACCTTTGGACTGCCATTCACTATAATTTGTATCTTCTTATGTGGTCCCTCAACAATATCAGGATCATATGTATGAATAGGTTAGACAATCCCAATATTGAATTCCCTAAACATCATAGGAGAACCATTCCCCTTAGCTAATTCGAGACACCCCGAGAGCCCTTAACCTGTGAACCTATGTTCTAGGATCACCTCATAAGACATCTTATAAGTTTGGATCATTTTTACTCATCAAATTCCTACTATATATGTCACATTTACTTAGCTCCCCTAATAAATCCCACATTCAGTTTATTCACTATTATAATTCTATTAACTACTAACGCTCACTCAATCCCCCAATCAGAGGTTGTATTGCAATGGATTTCTAGTGATTCATGATGTCCTAGTGTAATCCCAAGTCAACGATTTGATCTTTGAAGCACTAATCCCAAACCATATCCATGGAGTATTTTGAATTATTAGCAAACATCACTATTTACTATACTATATTAAAACTTCCATACTGAATATGTTGATTGTATTGTATATTTAATGATCATCATGGGGATATATAGAACTATTCCATAAAGAGATAGCTGATGTCCATCTTTGAGAGGAAAGTCTCATTGTGTGACTAGGTCACTAGGATCCCACATCTCCTAGAATAGTCATGAAGAACACTCACCATGATGAATGTTATATGGTCTTTAGGAATTCTCAATATGAGGAAAATGAGAGTTATTACCTCTAGCTAGTCCTCGTCAACCCCTTGGTTATTCTCAAATAGAAACATGGGAGTTCAGTCCCTCTGAAACACATAAAATTCACTCAAATGTTGTGCATTGTTATATGGGAATGTCAGAGATAGTTGTTCTTCTATAGGTGGAATTATAGCTAGTAAACCACTTATAGGTGATTTCATTGGTACATTCCCCTATACTGATGCTTCATCACTAGGATGATCATCATCATTATCCTGATTTGGAATCCTAGATGTCTATAAGTGTTGTGGCATCCTAAAATAAAAAAATATGTACTATGGTTGAAAGAGTATATTTGGGGAGATGGCACAACAAGGACAAGAAAAAAGCCCATTTATATATGATCCATGTAACAAAAATTTTCCCTATAACTATATTGTACTTGTTCCATGTTGAAAAGTTTGTTATCAGAGTCATGATGTATGGATATGTAATATATTTAACCAACACTATAATCCCTAGTCTGAAAGCTGGTCTAAAAACACTGAACACATTTCCCCCAAACTAATCTCACCATGTTCAGCCTTGTGGTAGAAACAACTAATCTGATACCACTATGTCATTACCAAACCCACCAAGGTCTGATAGGTGACTATCCCGGGACCACCTCCAATAGGGCATGGGATGGCGACTAGCTCAGAGTAGACATACCCCACAAATTTTAGTCATTTGCGACATGTAAATGTACACATGCACACACCTCCTAGACCATACAATGGTGAAATGTAAAACAACTGAACATGATAAATTAACTCATCTATGGTCCCACAACATATTATGAAAATAATGTAATGAAAGCACTAGAAGGGTTTATATACAAGCCCAACTAAACAATATATAGACTAAAAAAACCTCCAAGGAAGATGAATATAATCAAATGAAATATACTGGAAAACATATCTCTTTAGAAAAATAAATATATGATACAAACACTCTCTTTCATCCAAGGAAACCATCAAAGGGGTCATCAACTTCATAATACACAACATGTGTGGTCAAAGGCCATGCGGGTGTGAGTATAAAAATACCCATTAAGACACCTTGAAAAACGAAAACATGGAGAAACTTGTATAGTCAACTCAATAAATGTTATAACAATCATTGTATTATAGAAACACCAAGTTATCCCTACGAAAAAAACACACCACCGAGTTGTAATAGAAAAATATATCCACATATTTATTCTAAATGAAATACCCATTTAGGGAGAATCCACTCCATGATCTATGATATCACCATATACAACCAATTAAGAGTTATAAATCATTGGGACCTGAACAAGAAATATCATCTTTCAATGAATTCCATGATAGTCAGATATAAATACACACACAGAACTACTAGGGGACACCACAATCAGAATATGGATCAACCCACTATATAAGGGATCATATTCTAATGATACCTCAAACGATACTGATATGGACCTCTAGATGGAGGACCGACACCATACTTATGGAGGTCCCACTAAGTCAACGTATACCGCTTTGGGAATAATGAATATACAGGATTGCACACTAGTATAACTAAGGGACACCATAACTCTATCTAAGTCTCAACCTCTAATGGGGATCACAATCCCATGATGTTGATGTCATTATATACATTACCCACAAGGGTAAGGAACAATGGAATATACTCAACCTATAGTAGTCAAAAAACAAACTAAGAGCTATATTCAGTATTGAATTGTGGTACATGGTATGCACTATGGGTACCTGAAATGTACATATAACATCAAGTCTTCACTTGTGGTTGATCATCACACATCATGTGTGTCAAAAAATAAAATGCATACAGAGGAAGATACATGACAGGTACTGAAACACCACACACTGAAAATTTTTTCTAGCCATGTCAATGAGGTTGACCTACCCATGCACTAATCAGTGTACATGATACTATGTCTGGGTCTGAGTACTTGGGGTTCCTCTAGTCATGTTTTTCTTCCATTTTTTTTGTATGCTACTAGATACATGTCATGCATCATAGAGGGGTCACATGATGTGTGACCAAGTCATAAGACTTTTGATACATAACAAAAACAAAAACCCAAGTGTCCCGGGTATGGGTCTCACATTGAGTGTAATCCCAAAATACACATCATGCTTCTCTAGATTTTCCAGATTTGTCATGATCTATCCCAATTTTTCATGTGCTTCTCCAAAGCAACCATCATTTCTAGAAACTATATATCGTGGTTTTTTCAGTCCTTTCAATCATCAATTTTTTGAAACACTGGCTTGAATCCACTAAATAAATAGGCTCGTTCAGCCACCATAGCCACCTCATTGAAAATGGGTTAAATGGATGTCATAAATCCATTTTGATTAACCTATGATCACCCACCACCTTCATCGCAATGAGATCATACTATTGATCTAGAACCTCACCCACTGTATTGATCCATATGGATGAATAAAATTTTTTATAATAAAATGTACTACAAATATCATTGACCCATGGGACAAATTAAATTCTATCAACGAACATGAGAAGAATGGGGGAAGAAATCAAAAAGAAAAAAAACACTTGGAGAAATCATACGAAATTTTTGTTATTCCCAAATCCATTTTTATAAAAAAAAGATGAATGTAGTGGAATAAACATAATGGAATAATAAATGATTCGATCAATTTATTTTTATCAATGATGCATAGATCAATTGTTCTTGTATAATTGATCGGCATTCATATGGAATTATGAAACATGATGTAAATAACAACAAAACATCCTATATAGAGTTTTGAATGATCCCTGATGTCAACTGCTTACAAGTTTCCATTATGGAATAGATCGACTAACTATATTAGAGAAATGATCCACAATCAAGTCATGATCTATCATTATTCGACAAGAACGCCCTCCTCAATCGGATTCTAGGTCTCCAGGAATTAAAAGAAAACCCTGAGACAAAATATATAGTCATGTATTTAATGATGAATAAGGTCACCACATTAATTTAAAATAATTTTTTTACATATTTTATATTAATAATTTAACACCATTGATATCATTTTCTCCAAGTTCCAGTGATGGAAATTTTTATGTTTAGCCGATGGTAAATCCTTAGTTTTGAACTCAATGATGTACTAAAATTTGTAATCTAGGTCCCAATTCAGTAGTTATTCCACTTTTTCATGAAAACTATGCACACATGAAATTAAATATATTTACTATTTTATAAAAATTTATTTCAGGCACATTGGGCCTCTGAATATCATGTCATCTTAGCATATTGTCCCAAAAACAATCCATATAATATACAAAAATAATAAATTGAATATATGATTCATTACAGAAAACATATAAAATAAAATTTTCTTGGATAAATCTTCCTAGACTCATAAGGATTCAAAAAATAAAGATCACATGCACGAAATAAAGAATAAGAATGTAAATAGTGAATCATTTTTATAAAATCATGTCACTGAGCCTTGATGATAATACAAGATCTCTAATAAAAAATAATTTTAAATTTTCAAACAACCAGTTTTAATTTCATCTTGAATTAACTGATTCATTGTTCACCATTTTGAACTATATGAATCATAAGGAATCATCAATATCAATCTATTATAGTTAGTTAATCAAGATGCCTATAATTTTAACATCTTTGACTAGATTTAAAGGAATAAATTCATTAACTAGACCTTAATTATTATAATGAATAAATTTTTTAACTTAATATTGGATCATTAATTAATTTCCTCATATCATGGATATTAAAAAAACCATTAAACATGAATTTTTTCATCATCTAAATTTCAATATAATTATAAAGTATAACACATTATAAATTGTTCATCTACATTAATTAATGAGTTAATTATATAATTTCATTATTAAGATATTTATGTCAACTAATCATTCTAATCCATGTATAAAAACATGTAACCAGTAATATAATAGATTAACCACTATCTATAAAATCAAATAGAAAACCATTATCATGGTATAAAACATTGACATGATATTTTTATCCAATATCAATGTTGATTTAGTTAAATCTTTATTATGTTAATTACACCACCCTCCAATGTGATAAAAAATGGTTAATATGTTATTTCACATAAAATAATGCAGACTAAATGAATCCACAATGATGAAAGAATCAGTATTCCTCACACAATAAAATAAAAATGTTGTAGATATTTGATAACCAATTCCATAAGAAACTGTTATCCAATAATAATTATATTCAATAACTATATCAACAAAAAAAAAACTCTGTTATAATGATAGAGATAAAAAACCATAACACAGAATGTGAAAAAGCATGGAGATGATATAAATTCAAGAAGAAACCATGAGAATGGGTAGGTTGATTGTACCTCATATTATTATAGATTTAACATATTAATCTGAAATGAATACCTATTGAAAGAGGAATAATTGCCTTAAAAAAACCCATTGTTTTCAAGTGATTTAGTGATAGAAGTGAGATAATGTTGGTAATGAAAGTCCTAAGGGAGTATTTATAGGTAGAAAAAATTTCAGATGACCACACTACATTACTGAGGACCACACTACATCCTATTAGTAATATTGAAGATGATGGAATAATCCCCCTCAACCATGCGACATCTCACCCAATAAATATCATGTTTTGTTTTTAATTCTTCATTTAGTGTAAAGATACTTGTTAGTAATTTTTATTTCTATGGCTTATCCTGTAAACCATGCCACAACCACCTCTATGTCGGCATTGTCTCTCGGGTCTCTAGAGTGCACCCACCCACTCCATGATGAGAATTCCCAACTAGACCACACCACATCCAGCTCCATGACACCACAACCCTGCATGAATACATAGTATCCTACTCAACATAAAAAACACAATCATAAAAACATATTTTTTCTATTTCCTATGCTAATATACCCCTATATTATAGCTTGAATCTACTACTCTATAGTCATATCCATTATTAAATGTCAAACCTCACCTGTAACAGCCAGCCCATATTCGATAGTGGAACCCCATTCCTAATAAACTATCCAAACATCATTGAACCTCTCCTAGGTGACTACAATAATAAATAAACATCTAATGAAAATTCCAACTCTTACCTAGAACTATGAAACGTAAAATGAGACCATATATATTAGTGTATTAGAAGAGTTACAACATCCATGTAGAATTAGGGAAAATGTTATTTTTGGATGTCAAGAAGAATAATCAAGATTTCTAAGAGTCTAGAAACCTTAGGAAATTTAACATAAATGTTCTAGATAAAATCACAGTGTAATTACTTGAAAATTAATTAATTTATGATTAAATAGAATGCGTAAATATAGAAATACTATTCTTTATAAGATAATTTCAACATTTAGATCATGCACAATAACCAAATTTTAGTTTCATGTCCATTTATGGTAAGATTTATTTTGAAGGGGGTAGAGGAGTCATTGATAAATTTAATTTACCTTTTATCATATTGTAAATAAGTAATAGAGAAGATAATAATTTATCCACAATAAATTGGAAAATATTTACAAAAATATTATTGTAATCATCAATAGGAATTAGTGGATTAGATCACAATCCCCATTCGTTTTTTAAATTTATCCACTAGGTTTTTCAATATCCATGGATTTTTATTTGATTCCCAATCAATAACTTTTAACATTGTTTTATATTCATTAAATAAATATATTGAATCATGTGAAAATTAGAGGGAAACTCTATTAATGGTTTTAGGATTTATGTTTTTTTTGAATTTATCTTGATTTTGTGAGAAGATTTATATGTATTTTTTTTAATCCCAATTTAATATCCATGTTGGTTTTAAACACCATCAATCGTTGAGGAAACTATTTGATATCAACTAACATAAAGTAGATTAATGTGGAAATAAATTTAATATTGATTGATTATTTCAAACATTCATTAATATTCTATTATATTATTAATCTTATTCTAGGAGATAATTCATAATAATTGAATCATTACCCCAAGAGACATATAGAATCTATTATGTCCTCTTCCTAGTACCCTAATTTACTAATATAAATAATATTATAATGCATAACAAAATTTTATTATGAGTATTTTTTAAAATATGTTTGATTGATACATAAAAGAAAATGGTTAGGATTTTATTTATAATATTACATTATTACATTTTCTCTCAGGGAAACCATCCTTGAGAAATAATTAATTTATTTTACCCCCAGTAGATATGAATGACCTTAAAAAATATCTATATAATAAAAATAAAATCCCCCACCACTATAGTCCAAATGTAAATGAAAAATCAAATTCATTATTCTGATCTACATTTGGGAAGTAAATTATATAAGAAATAAAAAAATAATATCCCTCATTTTTCCAAAATAAATGATAATATTTTTGAAAAAAATTCCACAGTAGTAAAACTTGAATTTTGACAATAAATGATAAAGAATGTTTTAGAATATTAATATATATATATATATATATGACTTACGAAATATATATTAATGCTTAAAATGAATGATATATGAATCTCTTACCACGACATTGAAAAAGAGTTGTGTGAATAATTTATGGTCAATCAGTTAGGAAACCATCAATAAATGAACACCTATAAATAAATTATTTTATTTTATATTGATTTAAATATCCTTATTAAAAATTCATTAATATTTTAATTGTTTATCCTACAACTGCATAACATCCATAAAATACCTTCTTATTAATAAATTTTTAGGAATCATATATTGGAGAGTTAAGACACCCAAAAAAAATGGTGTCATTATAATATATTAATGTAGTGGGAAGTTCTTTTTTTTTATATTTTATTTTGGGGACAAACATTAGATGGATAATGGTATAAGTAAACATGGGTTGAATATAATATACAGAAATAAAATAAAATTATCAGATTTGTAAAGGGAAAGGAGAATTAGAATGAGGCTTCAAATGTAATGGATAATGGGGTTTTAAAAAATATTATTCAATATGGAATTTGTTTTTAATTTTTATCTATTTATATTTTAATAGACAATTGTATATGTTTATATGGAAACAATTGAGGGTGAATTGACACGTGAAAATTATTTCAAAAATCAATATGACATTTAATTTGTTTCTATTCCCAATCATTCAAAAAGGAAATAAAATCATGTTGTTTTGTAATTAATACCTCATTTAATTATGAACAAAAAATATTTCCATATTTATATATATTGTGAATTTCATAGATGGATATTTATGAAAATAAAAAATTGATTAAAATTGATTTTCAATTTTTTTAATAAATAAGAGGAGGTTTAAGGTCCAACAAATAAATAAATCAATGTTATTTTATAATTAAGTAAAATAATAGGGATATCAAATTTAGATGAAATACCATATCATCACTAATAATATATTATAGTTATTTGTAAAATTCATAATGGTGGATAACAAAATATAATTATTGTTTTTTGTCAATGATTCCTTGGAAGAGAGATAAATACATAACCATAAATGATGTATATAACTTCTAATGATATAAATATATTGTTATTATAAAAGGGTTGAGTAATAAAAACCAGTAATAGAATTTAATATGAAACAACTATATAAAACATACAATATATACCACCAATTAATGAAACTGGATTGAATAATAATTACATAAATTTTTTGTAACTATGATTGGGTAACAATATATGAAACTATAATATTGTTATATTTAAAGAAATGTTGACTGAGAAAAAATTATAACATTGGAGGTGGTATAGTAATCATTAAAATTTATTGGGTAATAATATAAATATTACAAGATAATGAATAATTATATTTGGATATCATGAAGGTTCTACTATACTCTATTAAATAACTATAATAATTTTAATGATTTATAGATACCATATTCACATAAGGATTTCATCCGTGGTAACATTATATTAATATCATACATGGAAGAGAATTTAGATTATATCATAATACATAATACTTTATATCATAAATCATAATATTTTAACTTGAAAAAAATAACCGCACAACAATTTAAATGTTCAATTAATGTAGAACCCCAAAAAAATTTAAAAGCATATAAACTGTAATAAAAATATAATTAAACTGAGAAAAGTCATTAAAAAAAATAGATATAGATTTAAGAATATGTGGAGTGCTGGAAACATGGGGAATCTCCTTATATAATTTTTTTTAAATAAATGTAGTAATGCCTTATCAAGCTATACAGAAAAAAACTATCTACGGATATATGTTTCTATGCAAGGATCATGTGAAATTTTTTCGATGATATTCTTCAAGAGTAATGGTAGAGATGATGAAATGTATCCAAAAAGAGATGATGATACTTGATTAATATGCACAATCATAGGAAAATATAAATATAGAATGAGGTGGTTACATTAAGGGGAGGGGGAACTTCTTTTTTATATGAGTTTTATCAATATCAAATGGTATCATAGTAATAGTTTTCTATTACCACATGTCTATTTTCCTCCAACTAGAAGGTAAATAATAATTTTAATGATTTATTTGGTGATGAGGAGTCTTTAGGATACTTATGTTCTATATGGATTAGTAATTATATTTTTATTTATTATACCATTTCATAGTGTGTTCTATTCTTAATTTGTATTCAATGGTTTCAATTTTCAAAATTCTATAACATGATTTCAAAATTAATTTTTTGTCATTTTCATATTCTATAATATCAATCATCTCTTTTATTAAATATGTTTTTTGATTACATACCATGTTAAGGTACATCTTTATAAGTAATGGTTCTATCTCCCCATTTCTTTATTGCACCCTCTATTGATTAAGGGTTTCTGAAACAATTGAATGATATTTAATTGATAGGGAGTTTGGAGATTTTGTAACACATTCCTTAAAATCACGATGAAGGATATTCATATATTTATCATTATAAGGTTGAGACTTAAATTCCCCTACAAGAAAATATGAGTAGTACATGATTATGATCATTCCTAATGATTAATATTCAAATATATAAATAAAAAATTCATAAACCATAATACATAAAAATACTCATCATTAACCCATGATCAATATCTGATCATCCGCCTAATCTATTTTCACTAATTAATTTTTATTTGGTTATTTATAATTTTAGACAAATCATTTAAGATAACCCTAAAAAACATTTTAATATTGAAAAATATCTTAATGAATATGATTTATATTAATGTTCTAACATTCGTGATGTTTAAATACATTTTTAACTATAATAAATTATTGACCTAGGATAATAGTAATTTTTGGATCCTCATGAAATAGTGTGTCAAATGTAGGAGCTTATAAAAATTAATACATAATACACTATTAATTTCAAAACATTATAAATATAAAATTTATTTAAAAAAACCTAAAATAAATGAATGCTAAAAAATAGTTAAGAAACTAGAGAAACTAAAAATGTTATAACTCAAAAAAAAATCAGTTAGTTATCACTAATGTATCCTCAAGGAATATGTGGAAATGTGAAATGACTCATATGAAACCATCCAATAAATATTTAATTTTTTATCTATGTAACAATGATAAATAAAAACACAATCAAAATGTTCCTCCCATAGAAAGCCATGTTTTAATGTGTTTCAATAATACTAATTAAACTTTGAGATGATGAGATAAAAGGTAATATCATCAAATAATATTTCTATATATACCATTATCTCAAAACTCACACCCTCACCAAAAATTTGTTATATATCTATAAAAATTACCAATATATATGAATAAAAAATAATTTCCATTATATACTAACTCTTATAATCCATAAATCTATCATCCCCAAAAACAGATTCCATATCACTAAATCCAAAATTTTGTAATAAGAAAAGGGAATCCATAAGAAAAATTGGATTCCATCCAATAACCCACATTCATACTAGATATTTGGTCACACATATTCTTGATTATTGGGGTGTGGTCATGTAAAAAATGATGAGTGAGACTCACTACTCATATAATATAAACATTTTGGTACACACAAAATGATAATATTAATAAATATATAAACTATAAATTTTTACACCCCATAATCATGAATTTTTGTAACATATAATTAATTATAATTATCCACATCGATAATCATAATATTTTTATCAATATGTGTAATTTATTACCAAGTACCATGAATAATTACACGAAAATATTAAACAATTTATACTACTTGAAATGAATCCCCAAAATAAATCTATAAATATATCCATCATCTTAACCACATCAATTTCCATTTCAAATTCATCCCTTCCTCCCTAAATTCAAATTCTTATGAACCATTATTAAATCTAGATTTCATGGTACTAACTATAATTATTTATCTTTCTAATTTTCGACTCGTTCTTAGTATATGTAATTATATAATCCTATCAATAAATACAACATTTTTATTTCACTGAAATTTATTTTATCCTCAAATTCATAACATGATATTCTTGTCTCTAAAGATAATCCCTATGGTAAATTTTTAATATTAAAGAAATCCAATGGATTACATATAGTTTTACGACCCCTGAGTAAAATCTATACCCTAACTATATATATATATATCAAAGGTATAACCATCTAATTACTCAAATGTTAGCTTTTAAAAATATCATAGATAATAAATTTTCATAAATATAATACTACCACCAAATATTTGTATTTTCCTAAAAAATATATATCACAAATAGAATGAAACTATGTATTATCAAGACACTATAATAAATAGAAATAATATCATCATTAAATTACAGAAAATTAATTTATGTATATATAATCAATAATAAATTAATTATTTTATTTTAAATACTTCTCTGATCCAATAAGAAATTATATTCTCCATTTAGAATGTCAACAATTAAAACTCATAATCTATATATTTAATTTGGTATACACATATAATATAAATAATCATCGTTTTATATAATTATATCAATTTTAATATCCGAAAATATCATAAAAAGACATTATACAATGGTAATAAATATGAGAATGGTATTAAGATAAATAATTTCACCATTCACTTCCCATTAATCCATAGTTTTTCTCTTTATTTATAGTTCTTGATTACAAATCGAATATTCCATGATAAAAAAATAATAAATTACCACATATATGAGAGTTGATGGTTCTAATTAATAAAATTTAATTTTTCTTAACATCCATTTAAATAGATAATATCTACCTATTCTGTGAATTTAATAACCACTAACAAATATAAATCATAAAAAATCCCTATATATAATTTTGAAATCTGCTATTCGTAATTAAAATTCATATTTCCCTAATTCTATATTCAATCCTCAGTATCACACATTTAATTCACCTATTACCAATATGACTTGATAAAAAGTAATGCTCTGAATAAAATATATGATTGATGAAAATAATTTATCATTTTTTATATAATAAATTAATTTTATTACTTCGTGCATGATTGGAACATGCATTCACTTATATTTTTAGTGTAATAGATCATTTCAATGGATTTGATGACTATTCGCCAAAATGATTTTTTTTAACATTCTTTATCAATAATATTTCAGGGATAAAACGAATGGTCAACTATATAGTATCATTGGATTTAATGATAATCCATCAAATATTTGATCATTAGATTCATTAGAATATCGAGGGAGATAAATATACATGATGAAAATTCAGATTATATCTACAAATTAAATGTATATTTTAATGAAAATTTGTTATATATTAGAGAACTAGGAAGCATCCGAAGATAAAAACAATCATACATTTTCAATAATTAATTTTTCTTACATCCCAATGAACACCCATAGAAGATTTAGATGTAATATTTGATGATAAATTATGTCTATTGTCACAAATTTATGATAATAAAGGGCTAATACAGTCTTATAGAAAATCTTTATAATTCATTATTTCTCGAATTCCCTATAATATTATATATATAAAGGATATGTTGGCTTAATAATAGAAATTGTTTCCACTTACAAGGACTATCCCATATTTTACACAACACAAGGGAAATTCTCAAGATAACATTTCATACCTATTATATTCCATGAAAAACAATATGGCACACATCATCATCCAAAAATCATAGAGACAAAATTCACCCTTAAAACATGATTCAATAGTCACTGTTTTGTGATCCAATGAATATAAATATATTAAAAATCAATAATCTTATGTTTAACATAAAAATAAATTATTCTCATGTCTTATATTGAAGATATTTATAGGAATCTATAAACAAAATCCTCACCAAATGATGTGAAACCCCACCAGTTTAACATTATTCCACAATACATAAAATTTCATAAATCTATCATACTCCAATGAATGAAATTCCAAGAATTCATTTCCAATGAAACTACATATCTTACTCTAACAAAGGCTATAACCATGTCAATGGATACATATGGCACAAAATACAGAATTTTATTAAATCAATAGTCACACACAAGATTCAATGGAATATATATAGTTTGAACCAAAAAATACAATTGAAATATCGTTATCGGGAATATATATGGGAATAAAAGAAGTTATTCTTGGAGAATTATTAGATTATTTAGGAATCCATGGAGAACATATGTCACATATGTGGGGACCAAAATTGTATCCACTTAATTATTCATAACTGAGTATGAAAATATAGACAGTTGTCACATTATCCTTGGAAGAGATAAAATATATTTAAATCTTGGGATTGTAATTTCCACTCATTATTTCATGGAATGATCAAAGAATATGTATGTAATTCATCTATGGGACCAAAATTTCAGGTCGTATGATATTGGAGGAAGGAAGAGAATAAAAATTAGAGATGATTATATTCATTTAGAATATTTTTCAATTAAGATATACAATATTTAATTTAAATATATTTTATTTATCAAAATTTTTAGTAGTGATTTATCACATATAGGGTGAATCCCTCATTCAAGATTAATCCAAATTCAAATATACTTTTAATTATTGAGTTTTAATTCAATTTCCATTTCTTATTATACTATTCCTTCTCAATTTATTATGAGATTTTTGTTGTAGGCATGTGATAGTATTCATTAGGCACTTGATATATATATTTTATTTCCTTGGTTGTAAATTCATTCTCTCTCTAAACTCAATCATATGAATATTTGAAGGGGAAAATGTGTGTATTTGGTGATATATTAGGTGTCACTGGTCCTTGAGTATGATAAAATTAGTAACATATCTATTTATCATGATCACAATATTTTTATAATGATATTAACATGAATTATTAATAGTCCCTTCTCTTAATATTTCTGGATAATTTATTATAAAAATATATTCAAAAAGGAAGGATACATAACATAAAATTGTATTCATACCACTATGGCCCGTAATTCCATTAATCAGTTATGGGAGACTCTAGATCATAGTATTCTATTAATCCAACCATAAATGGGAGATCATCATTTCAAAATATGATAACATTACTTCATCACTCCTACCCTTGTATTAATGAATGATCCACTTAATGATAAAATACTATACGTTTACTTATTTTTATAATCTATAAAATTCAACACCCATATTATCAATTAATAATGTGACAATAAAATTCTACTGATGAAGCTAACATTTTCATATATTTTATACTGTAAATCATTGTTTCTAATCCCAACATAGTGTTATAGTATGGGTAATTGTCACGATTTTAGGTTTTAGTGTTATTTTGAGCCTAAATGTAAAAAACAACTAATTCTGGATTTTTGACAGATTTTTACACCAAGGGTATTTTAGTCATATCATGAAAAAAATAAGTCCAAATTTTCTGATTTTAATTTTTTTAGAATTATGATTGTATTTACTTCAACATTGTCTTCTGGACCAGGATCTGATTCTGCCATCTAAAGGGTCTAAAAATTCAATGAAGTTTGAAATTTTTCCCGGTGGATAGCGTGGACCCCACCAATGTAACGGAACCACAACTCGTCCTATACACTTTTAAATGCGTTTATTATACTTGGTGATGAAATAGGACTCAAATATTCTTCCACTAAATAAATTAAATGGAGTTTTTAATCCATTAAGGTTGCTATTGAACAACATATTCTTAAAGGAAGTTGCCTGGAAGCTTCATCCAAAATAAGAAACCAACAATAAAAAACTTCTAACTCCTTCATCCGGTGTCCAACGGATCTAACTTTTGGATGGTGAACAGAATACATATTTATGAACAACATTAATGAAGAGTGGAACGCGTGAAGAGGTCATTTATGGGTTTTAAAATGTGTCATATTTTGGGGGACGAATTCTGCCTATAAAAGGAGGCCCTCACCTCCTTCCCAAATAATCCCATTCTCCATTCCATTTCTTCAAGGAACCAAGGAGGAGATCTCCACCACGAAGGGCCGACCACAAATCTTCCCCATTTCATTTATTTTATTTATTTTTGTTTTATTTTTCAATTGAAATTTTGATTTCAAATAAATTCATGCATTTTTTTTATTGTGTCCACCCATCCACCCTCTTTTTTTCTCTCTTCTTAACATCGTGAATTATAATACTCCTGATCATGAGTAACTAATCTGAGGAATATACCAAGGGAGTAATACGGTTCTTGAAACCAATACCATGTTTTTAATATTCTTTGAGTTAATTCTAAGGATAATTTATAGTGGGTGTAATCCTCACAATGGTTGTCTAAAGATGAACTTCTAAATCTACAACCATTTTACCTCGATTAAGTAGGTGGATGGAGGGCGTGCTTAGTGATCGCAAAGTATAGTTTTAATTCATTACTGGGGTAGACTAAGGTGTTCAAAAATATGATGGAGTGTGTTCACTAAGAATATTTGAAGCTGTCCAATGAAGGTGATCCCTGAATGTTCTCTCGTGAGAACCTCCTTTATTCTCTAATTACATTCTGTTTAGCATTGTAAGGTAATTTAGAATTAAATTTTAGTTTATTCTGATTTATTAATTTAATTTAATTTATTAAATTCAATTTATTTCATAAAATATAAAACAACAAAAATAATTAGATTAGGTAAACTTGAATAAGTGATTGAACTGACTTCAACGCTCCTCAAGTGAGACAACTCTGGTCAGCCACTGTGCTGCATTAGGATTTTTTTTTTGCTTTTTCCACACCCTATGATGGGCGTGTGTCATATACTATTCCATATATATAATATGATTTCCCATTACCCTAGATTAACATGGATTTTAAAATTCGTAGATCACCATAAAATTATAGTGTAAAACCCTATTTTATCACTTAACACTATTTCTGTAGTGGAGTCTTTAATTTCAAAACATATAAAAACATAAATTTGATGATGATATCTCAAAATTATCACATTTTAAGTCCCTCTATCATTACGATAAATAACTTCTTGATGAAATATCAATATAAATTTTTATTAAATTTAATGTGTAGGTTCCATTTTAGAATTTATATTATTATTGAAATTATAAGTGTTTTAGTGTCGAGATGACATATTCATTAGGCATGGATCATGTTATGAAACGTTAATCAAGTTCTTAGTTCAGTTTCAGTTCCATCAGGATGAATTAAACTTCATGACGTTTTGCCTATGCATGGTTGGTTCATAGTTCAGGAAAAACATGCAGTGAAACAATGTGAGTTCGTTTACGATTGATTTATGGATTAAAATTGTAATATGGAGTAGAAAATCCCTGAAAAACCTATAAAATCAATTCATTGGAGATCATCCAGTATATATGATAGTTTGATAAACCATCCCATCCTAGCCAAGAGAGGATGTACGACTAGGATAGTACCAACATCACTATGGGTGCATAGTTTTACAAACCATGTATCCAAACAATTTGTTATTCTATATTTCATCAAAAATAGTGGAATTACCTTTATACCTATAAGAGACCCAATCCTTCACTTCCCTCTCCATATCCCCTCATAGGCATATTGACACAAGGGATCCTCCACCTCCCTTACCTCTATCCACTTTGATAGGTGTTATTATTTGGGGACATTTTGTAATGATATATGTATTTAATGATTATTTCCACTAAAGAAGAGGGAAAACATATTATATATTATAGATTTTACTCATCATGTATAAGGGATGTCTTGATATTTGAACACACATTTTCGAAAATTGATTCCTCGAAAGAATGTTTTCCAAAATAGTGTTGGAAGTTTTCCACGAACCCAATGTTAGTGGAAAGTTCCATTTTAGGGTGATGAGGGCGATCATTGCAAAAGAGGTGATAATCCCTTAAGAGAGAGTTTTGTTTTGTGAAATGAAAGGTAAATGAATCCATTCAAGATAGGTTTCCCTCTTATGGATACCCCTTCTTAAATGTTATTTATTTATAAGCATGTAATATATTGTTTTCATCCGTGGGTGAGAGGTCCTTATAATAAAATGATTTATTAAAAAAAGGACATGAAAATAGGTAGATTTAAGTTCCTTGTAAAACCACATAACATTTATAAATGGAAAAATTCCTTATATTTAAAATTATAGTGGTTAATACTATACAAGTTTCATGTAGGATATATGGACCATGAGGGGTTATAATAAAATAAGTTAAGTGATATTAGTAAAACAACATAAGTAACCTTACTTTCTTTTAGAATAGACCATATTCCTTGGTCATTGATGGCCATAAGGTTATTTATAAAATTTTTATTTAAAATTTATGAATCCTCATAGGGTTTTTAAGTAAACTTCATTAATGAACATATAGGATCTTGGTATTTTTTCCCTTTGACACCGTGAGTAGATATGTGTGATGGACTATGATGATTAGATCAAATAGACCATGATGAAACTATGAGGCAACGTGGAGTAGTTCTCTAGTTTACATGAGAGTGGGGAAAGTGTTCTTAGACAACTAGAACATTAGTACCAAAGTGGGTAGACCATGGTTACATTAAGGATATGATGACTGAGTAGGCCGAAATACGATGACTTATGAAATAATATGGGAATTATGACATCATATTGAAGTTGTGTCCAAGGGGTTTCTTCAATGATATTGAAATGTGATCATGATGTACTTGAGTGATGTTTTTACCTCTTTGTGATGGGCATGGATCTAGAGATGAGATTGAGATATTTGGACCCATGTATAGTGTGAATGATACAATGTACCCTAGGGGACATTGGATGCTAACCATGTGTTATGTAAATTCATGGTAGGTTTAGTTTGAGAATTGGTAGTGATGGTCATCAGTGTCACCTTAGAGCCTAATTCAGTGTTTATATCCCAATATGAATGAATTTGAAGGGGTATACCATGCACATTATAGGATAAAACATGGTCACATTGGATGATTTTTATGGTGTCCAAACCATCGTATTACATATATCATTATGAGGTCATACTAGGTGGATGATTTAACACAAAATATTTATAATTAAAATAATACCCATGATGTTGGATGAATATGGAATGATAATAATTACCTGTATAATTTCTAGTGATTCTTGATGATTACAAGGTATTTTTGTGGATACCAATGATGATTATTGTACATTACAATGTAATGAATTATTTATAGTAATTTATTGGATCAATATCTATAAACTATAATGATGGGAGAGATTCCAAGTGATTCTTAATATTATATGTTATAACAAATAGTGATGGTAGATATTCCAAGGTTTTTATAAGATCAAGATTTATAATTTGTAATTTTTTGATATATTCATAATGATTCAATGGATTTTTAATTGTATCTTGTGAAGTTGATTTATTTTCTTATTTATTCCATTATTATGGTTTTACAACTTATTATGATGGGAGATATTCCTAGGATCAATTTTTTTTCTTTATAGTGTAAAGAGATATTCCTAGTAATTTCTATAATATGTAATTACACCATGTAGTTTTTCATGAAACTCTTAGTGATTCCTTGATTATGGTGAATTCATGGAGAATTTTATGAGATTCCTTGTGGTGACTGTTTTTTAGGATTCATGTTCATTTCAATTTGATTTCTTGGAATTCAAATTTTTTTGACATAATATAACATGATTTGATGCCTATGATGATTCAATTGATCTATTAGTTCCAACTTGTGTAATCCTGATCCTGATATCCTGGGGAAGGACACATATCATACTTAGGATATGTGTCATGCATGTAGAAAACATAATGTTTCTAAAATATGTATAGTCTATCAAGGATGGTATGTTAAAACATAAGAGATAATAGTTGTTATTTATTTATTCTATAGTATGTATTTTAAATATAGTATGAGAATATCACACTGAATATACTATATATTATTGTTTTATTATGTGGCACATTGGTTGTTCCCAATTGAATTGTGCTCACTCCCTACTTGGGTTTCTGTGGAACTTGGTTTCTGATGTAGAATTCACTATCCATATGCTCAATTTTGGTATAATGATTCTATTACATGATATAGTGGTACATCATTGATGTGATTTTATATCAAAATGAGATGAGGATTATGGATGGTAGTTAAGAATTTGTTTGTTCTTCTCGTTTTTTTCTTGTATGAGTGACCTTCCTATTGGATGATAATTTTTTTATGATAGTATTGTTCTATACTTTTGTATTATATATTTTATAGCATCTTGGGGTATTATTCCATGTAATCTGATTATTTTATTTTATTTTTATTTGATCATTATTGATGCATTTAACTCAATATGAGGGTATGGTTTCCATATTGTTACACATTAGACCCTTGTAGATAATTGAAACCCTCTATCATATTGGGAGTAATACATGAGGCCACCTAGTATCTCAAACTAGTCATCAATATGTGGTCTCTGACTATGGAACATTATAAAGAGGTATCAATTGTTTTTCATTGTATTATTATTTTGTGAGGAAGTTAAATGATGATGTAGGAATGTGTTTGTGGATTGTCATAGACCCCTAATAGGGTAATCTTGATTTATTTTCATTAGAATGTATAGGTTAGCAGATATATAGTATAAGAATTATGTATTTCTTATTTAATGTTAATATGATTTCACTTATAATGATTCATTAGAAATTTAATGATGATTTTTTTTCATTAGACAATTAGAAAGATGTAGATGTACATTCATCATTTTTAGAAAATAGGAGTCACATTAAATATGTGTTATTGTATTTTATTCATATCACTAATTATATTTTATGCCTATATAAAGAATGAATAAAAGATTATATGTTGTTCTTTAATATAAATTATTAGTGGGACTCTTCTCATTTAAACAACTATATATTTATTTTAATAAATACTAATATGGATCTTATTTAGATACAATCCTTCATCAGGACTACACAATACCTAAAATTATGGGATGTGTTACACCTATTATTGTATTGGTGTAAGTATTTATTGATCAATATTTTGAATGATAAATATTAATTTTTTCTGAATTACCAATATGTTTATTCATATAAAGATTCATCCTGGAATAATACTTAACTAAAATACATGAATACAGTTTTACATGGAATGAATCATCTTTTATTTTTTTCAATATATACAATTGGATGAGAAAATAACCCTCATGGAGGATTTCATATATACATGTTTATAGAATGATTAGTGACCAAATTAGTATATGCTTTGGAATGTACGTTTTAATGTGTGATTGTGGGAACCCTAGTGGGTTTGTTTTGTCACATGAGTTTCCTTATCAAGTTTGAGATAGGAGTTGGGATGTTCCTAATGAGCTATAGACATTATAATATGTGGTTAATGGGCTAGTTGGAAGATCCTAGTGGTATTGAGATGTAGATCATGATATTAGTGATCCAATTGTTATTGTTTAGATGATTTGTGATATAGGAGGGTTTCATATCAGAAGTATTATGCCCTGATTAGGAGATCCCCAAACAAGGGAAGAATGGTTATAGGATTCATCTGATATGATCAAAAGATGAGACATGCTACTGAGTATATTAATGAAAAATATTTATCAATGTATTTGATGATAAAAAAGGAATTTATGTTCATTTGTGTCATATTTTGGTTGAAGATATAAGGTTCAATTAGAATATTTATCATGCTTATTTTGAGAGTAATTACTAGTAAGATAGTGAATCGTGATCATAGAAAGTATGATATTTTATAGGTATGGAATTTGTAGGCACTAGATATTTTGGAATTATTTTTGGGTGATGGGGGATCATGTGTTATGCCTTCAAATGGTTGAGAAATCATCCTTGTTGGATCAAAATAACCAGTGTTATTATTTCTGGATTTGATTGATATGTTATATTCTCGGTTAGTTTCAATGTAATGTTAAATATAGTTAAAGATGTGGGAATCGTAGGAGTGGTATTTAGTGTTTTTGAATGGTTGTGATAATAGAATATAGATGTTGGTTCTAGATGAGATAGAGGATGTACACATAAGTTACACATGATTCTATTTGAAATGATGGTTGGGGAGGGTCCTTTTATAATTCAAGGATCATTAGAATCAAGGAGAATATTAAAATAGTAGTTTCATAAGGGAATTTACGAAAAAGAAAATATTCCTCAATAGTGATAGGTTTCATAAAATAATAATTTTGGTACCATGGTATTGTTGACCATTGTTTTTTTGTTGATATGGATGATTATGAAGGATAGTTGTTGGAGATTATTAAGTATATTAAGGATGAGTGTTGTAAGAAATGTCATATGATGGGGAGTGAAGCATTGTATTTTTAAGGGTTTGACCCAAATTTCAAATATAATTTCGTGTTTTCTAAGGATGATATTATTGATTAGGTGGAACTAGATTATTAATAGGATTTTAATGCACTTGAGGTTGAGTTTTATGGTCATGTAATGTCCATGCATTCGTTAATGGAATGGGCATGGTTCACTGAGGTTAGGATTTCAAATGAGTAGGGAATTTTTTGTGATGAGGGAAAATGATTGGTGAATGAGAAGAAGTAATGGTTTTAGGAGGCATATGGATATGTTTTTAATTATACCCTAACTGAATACCAGATTTGAGGCTTGGATGATGTATTAGATATAGTATATTTGTTTGAAATGGGTTTATTTTGGTTTGATGGAATCCATTATTGACTCAAATATGATGTGTACCAATGATTTGGGTGGTGGAATAAATATTGGATTGGGTGGTTGGTGATACAATAGTGATAATTCATAAAATATTGGGTTAAAAATTTGGTATGTCAACCAAGTGATATCAATATGTATTTAAGAGTAATGAATTGTGATTTGGTGATGAGATAGTACATTGGATGTCGTTGCTGAAATTTTTTCATAAATTTCAACTATAATAACATTAACAATTGGATTTTATGATACTAGATTTAGTTAGATGTAATATTCCCTAGTGGTTCATGGGACCCCTGATAAATTGATTTAGTTGGTAATATCAACTGTTAATATCCCCATGGATTAGAATTGATCCATATGATTTAATTTCACTTATGGGGAGAATAATAATTATGGTGATGAATTGATTAATGAAATTATGTTGTCTTGAGATGGATGGGAAACCCTGATCACCATCAAGGGAAATGATAATCACAAGAAATGAATTATGATGGAAGAATAGTATTCAATATGTTTGGAGTTTCCAAATAGAATATAATTTGTTAATACAGAAAATAACATGACTTGTTAATCATGAACCGAGGACTTGTATAGGTCATATGTGTTGGTCAAGGACAATTGGGTATTAATGGGAATAATAAGTGTTAGGTTTCAGATTTTGAAAAAACCATGTATCCATTCTATTTTTAAATTATTGAAACAATTCCAATAATTTAATTTATAAATCAAGGATTATTTTGATTATATAGATTATAATTTAAATTATTATTGTTTCATCATCCCAATGAGATGATTTTGAATATATATTGAAGCTTAAAAAGTGTATCAGGGGATCAATTGAAACTCAAAAGAATCATGTGAAATTTTAAAAAAATTTATATGTTTTTTCTTATTAATTATTTTCGCATTCTTAGGGGAAAACATGTAAGTAATTCCATGCTGTTTTGTAATGGATAGGGCCATGGATCACGGTTTCATACAAACTGTGAAAATCCAGAAACTTCCATTCAGTTTGGGTACTAATTGTTGGAACTTTGTTTGGTAAATGGTATTCCCCATCCATACGAGATGGTATAGATTATACGATTGACACATGATTTGTTGAACGTTTCATCCAAATAATGTAACCAAATAGATTTCATTAAGAATGATAGAATTTCCTTTCTACCTCCTTAGACATTAAGTGCTTCCCCCTCTATTTCTTCTCCCATGAATTTGATTCCCAAGATGAATCTCTCTATCTTCCTTCAAAACCTTTTGATGACGGGATTTTTTGGTAGGATTTATTAGTGTTTCAATGGTTTAATATTTATTTCTACCGGAGCATGGTAGAAACCATTCAACCCGTTATTGAATTTTCTCACTATAGCTATGTGAAATCATGATATTTTAAACACTATTCATTTTATAACTTTTATTTTAAGTATTTTTATTGAGAATGGTGTTCAGAGTACAACATAATCCATTAAAATGCAGTCATTCATGATTATAGTGAAATGAAGGCACTTGGTTGATGGGAGATGATATGATCTTGCATGAGATTGGGTGAGAGATTTTCAAAAAGATTAATGTGAAATGAATCGATTTAATGGAAGTGGTCCATTGATTAATCAAATTTTAAAATTGAATTTTATTTACATCTATGTGATATGAAGTCTCCCCATTGAGAATGATGGACCAATTTAAATAAATAAAATATTGCATTCAAATGAAATTCTTATGGATGGATGTCTGTGCTATTGAACACTAAATGAAGATTAGTTTATGCATAACTTCTAGGTTTTTTATTGATGGTTCCATTATTATAAATGTTTTTTTGGGATATTAATATCTTGAGGGGGAAAAGTATAAGTAGATAAGTTTTTAAATTTAACCTAGATTGGATATTTTAATTTTTATTAGCATTACCTCGGTTCTTATACAATATATGGATGATGAATTAGTTATAAAATTATATTATGAGAGTATTAAATACTAAGATTGATATTAACTAAATTAAATGACTGAACATTGTAAGCATTGTTACATGTTCCTTGAAACCCCGTCAGGAGGGATGAATGACTGGATGCAATGATTGGACTGTGTATGAGGTTACATAATGGTGAGATGGCTTATATATATTAAATAGGTTTTTTGAGAGTGGTACGGGTGTTCCTCAATTTCTAGGATTTGAGTAACCTAGTAGAAAAACACTTCATATATTATAGATAGATTGGGTGAGTGGATTGTTGGCTCCAAAATTCTAGACAGAGAAGAAGCCAAAAAGAAGGCATCATTGAATGCCTCACGAAGCTATTTCGCAGAGTCCCCCAGCACCATAGCCTCCACAAAGCAAAGAAGAGGGACGCTATACTAACGCATTTAACGTTCATGATCCCAGAGTGAGGCTAGGAGGAATGAAGCTATGAGAACACATTTGAAATTTGTGAGCCTGCTACAAAGCAAAGAGACGAGACTCTCTGCGAACACATTTGATGTTCGTGAGCCCGACGCGATGCAAGGAGGAGGGATGGTTTGCGAATGCATTTGACTCTCGTGAGCCCTCCACGAAACAAGGAGGTGGGACACTCCGTTAACGTAGTTTACATTCGTGAGCCCGCCGTGCATCATGGAGGCGGGATGCTCCTCGAACAAACTTGACGCTCGCGAGACTTCCATGAAGCAACCAAGTCCCTCTTCATGCCGCATAAGGTTCGATTCATGACCCCTCATTCCTATAAATACCGGAATCCCCCTGAGCCCAATGGATGGACAATCTGACCTTTTGACTTTCCATCTCCTGAATAGTGAAGAATCCTTCTACTCTATGAACCATGAGCTGTGTGAGGTACTTCTACTCCGCGAAGTGACTCACATTTGTCTCATTTTAATCCCCTATTCCGAGAGTTATGACTTTCATGAAGCTTAAGGGCCTTTTATAAGGTAAGGGATCCCCAAGGGGACCTAGGTCATCATGGAGAGTTCATGCATCACGAAACACCCTTCATGTACAAAGGATCCACATGCAAATGCAGGGTCACTGTACTTCGCGAAGCACATTGCATCATGACACCCTGATTTGCGAGGCACCTTTTCCCTGCGAGGAAGTGCTACGCGAATGCCTTTCCCTTCACGGAGCACCTCCCATATGCCCCTCTACCCTATGCTTAGGCTAAGGAACCCCACTTCTCTAGGGACAACTTTTTGCAAGTTCCCTCCGCCACACTGAGAAACAAAGCTTCACAAGGTCCCTTCCTATGAAACCCTCAGCTAGGCAATTCGTTTTCCTATGAAGCCCTCTAGGTTTTAACAATTTAACTTCAAAGTCCCCTAGATGATATCTCCAGTTGCGTTGCATCACCTCATGTTTTTTCTCATAAGCACCCTAATGGCTATTTCTTCATCACATAGCCATGATAACGTGGGCCCTCGATGGTTCAATCCACGACACCCCCTCACCACGTCTTTGAATATCCCCTCTATTCACCAAGGAGCATAGGGTAATGGTTATGTAAGTCCTAGAAGGGCGGATCCAACCCACATCGTCTGAGCAGCAGGACGTTAAATAGTCATGGACCATCATCCTCAACACATGACCTTTAATTGGGACCTCGCCTCATGCCTCACACGTGCGGTACCCCCACCTTGGACATTCTCCATGCCCACTAGTCTCAACATGGGATGATATCCTCCTTGTGGGAGTGACGTTTGTCTATGGGGAATGGGAAGACATCTTAGTGTAAGCCCCAAGAATTCATGTAGGAGGCAGCATCCCTGCACCTCCTTTCATCTTCAGTCCTCAGGACCAGCAAAAGGGGGTGGCGAGGAATGGTGCTTCCCCTTTCTTTAGTCCCAAGTCCCTCTCCAACTGCTCTTTATCTCCATCGGGCCTCCAACTTGGAGAATGTCCCAATCTTTCTCCCTATGGGCCGCTAACCACGCGTATGCCCCACTTCACTTCCCACGAATGCATCTTTCACAATGTGATCGCCGGTTCTCTGCTATCTCTTATTTCTCACACCAAGCATGACTCACGTGGGCTTAGAGTGAGCACCAACCATGACATTCACCATGGGAAGCCTAGAGTATAAGCCACACTCCCACTCCCGAACTATGAGGACTTTGATCTTTGCTAAGTCATGGTACATAGGAAGCCTCCTTGAGGTTCAAGCCAACCATACACCTGGACCTAGGTCCTTATTCACATCGTCTCACCGACTCCAGCCTCACCCAGGGCAGCCTAGAGTGTATGCCACACACCCACTCCCGAACTATGAGGAATTTTATCTTTTCCAAGTCAAGGTACGTAGGAAGCCACCACGAGGTTCAATCCCACCACCATGTCGTCCCGACACCCCTTCACATCGGTTCACCAACACCAAGGGCAGACTCAGACCATAAGCCCAGAATTCCCCCCATAACCTGAACAATGTAGAATTTGATCCCTGCCAAGGCAGGGTACGTAGGAAGCCTCCCCGAGGTTTAAGCCCACCACTCTAGTCACTCCGACCCCCTTCACGTTGGTTCTCCCCGTTCCCTCATGATGTTTAAATTTATTTGCCATTCTCAACTATGTGGACTTTGATACTTTTCCAGGAAAGGTACGTAGGAAGCCTCCATGAAGTTCAAGCCCAACACCCAGTAGTTCCGACCCCCTTTCACGTCGGTTGACCCCCATCCCACACAGCGTTAAACTGTGGACATCTTTCAGCAGTAATCCTTTGTCATTAAATTCAGTGCTAAGCCGTTGTTACTCCATTCAATGGTAATTCATTGTCACTCCATTCAACGGTAAGTCGTTTCCACTACATTTAGTGGTATGTCATTTTCATTCCATCCAGTGGTAAGTCGTTGTGACCATAATCAGTGGTAAGCCATTATGACCCTATGCAGTGGAATGTCATGATGACCTCATCCAGTGGTAAGCCGTTGAAAACCCCAATCGGTGGTAAGCCGTCATCAGATGACATACATGGACTATTATTCCTTGCCACTGGGATACGTAGGAAGTCTCTTCGAGGCTCAATACCAAAACCATCGTCATCTTTATGGTGGTTCCATCCCATTTACCATCCCCTACACAGAACCTTCCATCATCCATCCTGATTCTTAACCAGGCCGCCACATCCAGGTGGAATCATTCCACCCCATTCTTCATTCTGTTTGACAGCATTCGGTAAGCCACCCACGTGTTTACCCCAATATCGGTGTTCCCTCCTGGGGGTTCTTCCATCTAATCCACTCTAGTCAGTGTTCTGATTAGGCCGATCCGTCTCCGCTAGACGTTAAACTTATGGCATACCCTGTGTTAAACATGGGAAGCTGAGGAAAACCTCAGGTACATACACATGGAATACGATTCACCAAATTCGATATGGGATTCCTTAGGATTTTGCTCCCCCCAAAAGACCTATAATAAGGGAAAAAAGATAGACACCCCAATCCCCAGTGTCCAAACATGACAGTGATGCCCAATGTGACTACTCCCCAAACCGAAGGATGCTTCCCTGACAGGAACACTTGTAATGTCCTGACAAAAGCAACGTAATTAAATGATGTCCCTAAAAATATGGTTCCTAGAAGAGTTTCACGAACAATGTCTTATGTGTATGAGGGAGACCCGGACTAGGTGACAAGTTTCGAGGAGGAATCCACAGAAGGAATAACTGACAACCCATAATCTCGTTTCGATCAAGGATCAGACATCCCTGAAAATGGAGCGGATGCCTCCCACCTTTGGGAAGCAAGAATGAGGGGCAACAGCTGCGTGCCCTCGATAGACGGATGCACGCACCCTAGCGAGAGCGTTGGAAATAGAAATGATGAAACCAATGGGAAACTCTTCTCCTAAAATATGGATATTAGTTGAACTCGGGGCGTCAATGGATTGACATGTCACCGGATCCAGATACCCAGCACTGGGTCCTACCAAGAAAATAGTTGTCCTGGCATGAAACTCACCAGAAGTTGGGGCATTAGAAGGTTGGACATCATGTTATGTGACGTTTTCTGCGTGGATCCCTCTTACCGGTCACGGATGACGGAATGGTGATGGGGCATTGGCCGTCGATTCCTTTTTCTTTCAGTAGTGATAAGTTCATCTCCCTGCTTTTTAGGAATGTGGTTGCTATATCAGGAATGCGATCACTGCCCACCCATCTATGTCGGGGCAGGGGCAATGCCAACAATGCCACTCAGCGTGGCTTCACTGCTTCTACGACGACCACTTCATCCACAACCATGGGGCCCCCACACCCAATCTCCCCTTCAGAAGTTATCCATCAAAGCGTAATTAATGACCTCGTTCATCGTTACGAGGAGGAGGTCATCATCCCTACATAGGATATGGCCCACCTGTATTTGGAGGCATCCAAAACTCGATGTCAACACCGCCCCTGAGGGCCGTGCCGGGACCCATTTCTCCCCACCCCAACATAAAACCTCTTCTGAAGCCTGTCCCCAGAGCGCTTTGACGTATCCCTGCCTTACGCTGATGAGGTAGTTGACGTCTAGCCTAGCCCGCTCAGAGGCCCAATCCAGGGTCTCCCTGCCAGGGCTCCCACCCGGCCGTGTCAGTGACGCCGCACGGCCTTTCTAGAGGAGGAATTAGTAATCTATGCACCTGCACCACCACCACCAACTCGTCCGACCCGAAGTAAGCGCCATGCACGTGCAAAGGAGGATGCCCACCAAGGGGCGTAAACATCAACGACTACTGTGCCCCGAGCGACCACCGATGCATACCATCAAGTCCCTACATACACCAAGTAGGGGAGTTTATAGGCCCAACCAGGATTGGGGTTCCAACCGCCCCATGGGCAGGATATATCAACTCTCCTGGTCGCATGCACAAGCAGTGGTCCCTGTAAACCAACCCACATTGATTCCTCCCCATACAGTGGACCTCCCCATACCATCACCACATAGAGCATGGGCCTTCCCCGCTTCGAGGCACAACCTGGAAGACTGCCTCGTGCCACCCCTAATCTGAATGAGAGTATTCCCTACGATAGTGATTCTCAGTATGGGAGCCTCTCCCATGCCCATTACACTGGGTATGGAGTCATTCATCCTGCCCCTGATAACTGATGTAGGGATATTTCCCATCTGGTCCCTACTCATCATAGGGATCCCCTCTACGTCCTCTCTACAAATAGTGAAGGTCATCCTCGCCCTAAAAACCAGAGGGATGAAGGCTAGCCTCGCTCCACCCACACCGAGCATGGAGGTCCTCCCCATGATTCTTCCGGTCCCAGCGGAGGCTTTTCCTACTCTAGTGTGATCCATGGAGGTCCTCCCCATGTAGACTTTGACATTTGTACCAGTGTTCCATGAACCTCGGCTTTCCCAATTGGAAACACTTTCGGCCCCAACACCAGTGTGGCCAAAGGACCCCATGTCATAAATAAGCCATGTCTCAAGGAGCCACCCAGGGGAAGCAAGGAAGGTCTTCTCTGCCACAAGAAGAATCCTGGGAAGGCCTATATAATGATCAAACCAGTCCGTTTCTCAGACTCTGAAGTAGAGTATGACTAAGCACGGGAACCCTCCACTCACTCATCCGATTCATGGGTCGGGGCAGGGACGAGGCGTATCTGACTTGTTCTCCTATAATGCAAGGTCCACATGATTCCCTCCTCCATCTATAGGTATATCCAGTAGGATGAAAATCTGGAGACCCCGTAGGTTACAGTCGTGAAATCACCATCATTTTCACTTAAAGCGTTCTATACCTCCACAAGAGATCACAGAGATCTATTTTGGGGACCAATGGCAGGCGAGACGCATCACGAACTATCACCAGAAGCCCCATCCCCTGAGCTAGGAATGGTGGTCGTTAGCCCATCCAATCGCAACGTAGTGGCCATGTCGCTTCCATCTTCAGAAAAACGCCCGAGATATAGAGGCCAGTCTGCCCGTTCACTGTATTCTCCATCGGCTAGCCTGTCATCCCAATGGTCTCCCTCAGTACCTATGCCAGTTCCTTAGCCACCCCTAGTTGGCATGTGGGTTAATCAAGCACCCGACCCTGAATTTGAGACAAGGAGCTTCCGAAGAATCCTGGGAGCGGGCCACTTCCCCGAGAATTTATGGCCCATGGCAGTGTAGAATGTTTGCATACCAGAATCCCTCACTCCGGAGGAAGTTGAGTGTTTCCGCTACACCCTCTAGGAAAAAAATTTCATTCTTATTCATTAGTGAATGGTTTAACTAGGAATCCAAACACACTTCGAAGATATCAGTGAGCTACATTGACTAGTTGATCTGGCCGCACTCTCTCTGGACCAGCACCCCAAGTCACCAGGTCCCCGTGAGGCTCTCTAGCTGCAATGCGTTCAGTTTATCAAGGTACTCCGCAAAATTATCGAGGAGGCTACCCCCCACATGCAAATCCATTACTCGGGGAAGTATACTGCCTTCCACTTCATTCCTATCTGGTGGATTCATGAATCGCTATGAGATATTGAGGACATGCCCCTAGGAAGGGTCACTATCAACATGGCCGACATAGTTGACTAGGAGGATGAGTTGGAGAGTCGCGATGGAGACTTACCCATGAAGGTGTTACACCACTTTTGGACCCATCAGGGATGATTAATCGCCTGTTGAATAACTTCTTAGGTCTTCCTATGCCAACCAAGGTATTGGTACTCGACAGGAATGCCAATAAGGGAAAAGAGCATGTCAAAGCTGTCATGCACTATGACCCATCTTCTATAGTGCATAATATTGAGGAGGACCCTGAGAAGGCCATGTTGCACCTGCAACATGCTGAGAAGAAGAGGTTGGTCGATGAACTCCTGGCTGAATGCACTGTAGAGTGATGACCCGACTACTGTGATCCTAGGATGGGGTAGCAGGTACAGGAACAACTACCCCTCAACGAGCTACCCCCACGCAACCCTGATCATACCAGTACTACAGACAAGGATGAAACCGGATCTCATGGAATGAGTGTGTGGATTGTCTCACCAAACCCTCCCAAACATAATGACAATCCATGGAATCTGGCCTGGGTTCCCCCGGCTACCCCGCAGGCTACTCCACCAGCCACTCCACGAGCTGCAGAGCCTATCTATTGTTTTGAAGATCCCTACAATGCACTCGTGGTTAGGGTTACTTGTCATGACATGGACCCCCACCCATATGATCCTATGGAGGTGCTCAAAGCCCTCCATAAGGCATTTGAAATGTAACAGGTGTAAATCCCACCTGATGGTAAGCCATATCCGGTGCGGGTTAATGATATGCCAGTGCGTATTGGTTTTGGAAATCCCACCTTCTCACCCTTTAACGGGACAGGGGACCCCCCATAACACCTGGCCCACTTCAACTCAAGGTGTTGACCCATGTTAGAGACTGCAGCACAGCAGGAGGCTACCATGCTACGATGTTTTGTACAGACATTGTAGGGGCCGACATTCGTCTGGTACATCCAACTCCCCATCGGATCTGTGAACTTCTCAGAGGACCTTCGAAGAAAATTTCTCTAACATTTCTACTCTACCACAAGGAAAACAAGCATCACAAACCTCTTTAAGTGAAATCATAGGCTTGATGAGTTATTCATAGACTTTATCACCTAGTGGAAGGGGCTCAAATACTCCCTTGACATGCCACTGAATCAGGAGAAATTATCGACGATGTGCGTAGGGTATGTCAAGACAGATTGGGTTCCTTCTTTGATCACCCAAAACTACCCTGGAGGATTCCGAGACTTCTCCAATAAGGCCAAGAACCTTGAGGAAGCCCTGCAACAGGCCAGCAAGGCATGTCTGTTGCCCCCTGTAATTCCAGAAAGGAGAGCTACCAGAGCCATGCCCACCGCGGGGGCCCAAATAAAAGCCCCCAAATAGCTAGAGTTTCTACCAGTGGCACCAGCCCTGCAACCTCACAGAGTCCCTCCACCTCACGCACAGTCTCCGACTCATCAGTGTCCTTATAATTGGCATGTGCCTCCGAGTAATGCGCCTCTACCGCCCAGGCAGGACAACCAGGATCCTTTTCCTCGACAGGCCCCTTCAGCTCCTTGTCAGGGCTAGGCTCTAAGGGCCCCCTATCTAGGAAGAAAAACCATAATTACTCATTCAGTGAGAATAAGGTCTGGGTTACATTCGTAGTGCCCTAGAGCAGGGGATTGTACGCTTTCCTAAGTGCAGAAGTCCGGAAGAGGCAAATCTCACTAATCTCCCCAACTAATGCCCCTATCATAGGATTCTAGGGAATACCTTCAAGTAGTGCTATATATTCAAAGACTGGCTTCAAGACCAGGTCGATAAAAACATAGTGAGGCTTGTCCTAACCCCGACACATGTGGTGAGTGACTTTGTAAGGTGAGACAACAGTAGCGACATAGAAGGTGAGTGGTAGCATGTTTCAAACCACAGGTCCCAGATGTATGATGACTGGATGGCTCACAAAATGGTTACTCGCGACCATGAAATCATTTGGCCACTCCTGAATCAGCCATAGCATTTAGAAGTTGTGGCCACCACTTCTACATCATCATCTCATCCAGCCACTTCCCAGAAGATGAAGCATCGACGTCTCAAGAAAAAGCAATGCGCCCTGCCAATGCCATCATCGTCAAGAACTATTGGCGACTTCATGCCCCCTGGGATGGGGATCCCTCCCAGAATCCACACAATGGTGGATGAATCATCATGTGAATGTAAAGGGTACACTTCTGTTAATATTTTGGAGTAGGTAAACCCCGATATGACTCCCGACAATGGAGAGTGCCAGGAAAAACTCCCCAACGTCCCTAGTCGACGCCAACGTCAGCTGGCCGCGACCATATGGATCATCGAGGTGCTTCAATTGGAACCAGTAGCTAGGCCATGCATGCCAGTGAGACCAGACAGCAGGCCCAATGCAGAGATCAGCACTTGCAGCCTCTTCATCCGGTGTTGTTAGGATCGTCTCCACCACCTTTTGTGCTACTAGATCAGGCAGATCTAGCTCGTCCAGAATGCATCCAGCATCACCTGGATAAAGGTCGATCTCAGTCATCTAGTTCTCATCTAATAGTGACTCTCTAGGATTCTACTCATTAACAGCGGGATATTCCCAGTGCCAGTCAGCTGCCCGTCCAGCTGGCAGGGCTCTCCATGCCTCCAATAGCATAGCGTGCCTCTTGTAAGAAAAATTTCGCACCTGGAACATATGTACGATGTCCTCAAGAACCTTGCCGACATCCCAGCAAGACTTTCCATCTTTGAAGCCATTTTTCTATCATCGGACATGGGTGAGGCCCTTACTGAGGCTTTAAGAATCCCCCTCTAGTTTGAGATGGAGGTAGCAGCTGTAGAAGCCTTTCATGCTGAAACTGTTGAGAATGCCGAATTCCATGACAACATTTCGTTCTTCAAAGAAGATGAAGGCTCTCCCATATAGGGGCAAATCTTCCCACTGTACATCACCAACCAATTCAACAACATGGAGGTTCACCTCAGTCTCATTGACACTAGCTCCGGGATCAAACTTATCCTAACACGAAAACTGCAAAAGCTGGGTTTATCCAAATATGACATGACTCCCAACATTTTAAGGTTCTATGGATATCACAGGATAGAGCAGACCTCATTCAGAATGATCTGTTCGAAGACCCCGTTCGGTGGCCTAGTTTCCAATACCGAGTTTATAGTTTTATCCTAGGACACCGCGTACAATGTATTGATGATAATACCATGGCTCCACCTGCACGCATCGGTCCCCTCATCACATCACCAATTCCTCAAGTAATCCCTAAATGGTCGAGTAGGCATACTCCAAGGTGATACATATCCTTTCTCCTCTTATGAAGCCCGTTATCTGGACGCTGACTATTACAATAGAAATGATAGGTAGATTCTGAAAAGTGAGGTTGAGCCCGCCATAGTCACTACTGACCCCTAGGAAGGCCTATATGACGCCTACGACATCTCGATCAATAGATTGGAGGCCACGACCCCCTAACATGGGTAAATTATTTGATGTCTATGGTATAAGAGGAAGACATATTCCCAGGTTCCAGTGATGTTGGAAAATCACCTCATACTCCTATACAAACTAGGCTCAGGTGATTCTAGAGCCTCCTACCCCTGTACGATATATGGATTTCCGCCCCATGACAATGATAATATGTCATATGTGTCTGTTTTTCCGGGATGGAATTAACTAGCTCAAGATGACGTGCCAATATATCTTTGTTTTCATCATGCGTGGCCCCTTTTTTTGACGACTAAATGAGATTGGATCGGCTACCTTCATCGCTATGGTCTCTACGGTGCGTGAATCTCTTGATATGTTGTCTACTTCTATCTAGGCTGATACCATCCTCCTGTCAAGATATGCCGACCTAGGGAGAGCTTCACCCACTGGGAATCCCTCATCCGTAAGTGTAGAAGAGTATATGGAAGATGCTCCCCCCACCTTTGAAGAAGGTGTCTCTACCACAGTCGATGAACTCATACAAGTGAACCTCGATAGTGAGGCAGATCGGAGACCAACATTGATCAGTGCCTCCATGTCCCTCGAGGAGCAGAAATGGAATGTAGATTTCCTAAAACAACACAATGATGTGTTTTCTTGGTGTTACGACGAGATTCCAGGACTACATCCTCAAGTAGCCGTCCACCGCTTCGGTCTCCCGACAAATCATTGGGGGTTCAAGCAGCCTCCCTTAAAGATTCACCCTTCTTACGGTGCCATGGTCATGGACGAGGTTGACAAGCTCATCCGAGCCAATGTCATCAAGGATGTTCAGTACCCGAAGTGTGTATCCAACATCATTCCAGTTGGGAAGAAAATGTACATATCAGAGTCTGCATAAACTTCCGGGATCTAAACCATCACTGTCCGAAGGATTATTTTCCCCTTCCGGTGACAAAATTTTTGATCGACGCTACGATAGGGTTCCAATACCTCTCTTTCATGGATGGTTACTATTGATATAATTATATCTGGATGGACCCCAAGGATGAAGAGTCCACATCTTACAGTGTTCCCCAAGGTACTTTCTGTTTCTAGGTTATGCCCTTCATCCCGAAGAATGTAGGTGCCACCTATCAGCGTTCCATGCAACACTTATTCAAGACAATATTTGGGACATTACTAGATTGCTATGTGGAAAATTTGGTGGTCAAATATCGCCAGTGCAGGAACCATCTAAAGGACCTTGAGAAAGTGTTCGACTTCATTTTCTTCAACCACTTGTAGATGAACCCGTTGAATTGTTCCTTTGGGTTAACCGCCGGGATGTTTCTTCGCATTGCTGTTAGGTACCAGGGCATCAAGATCATCCAAGAGAAGATCAAGGAAATCAGTCATATGCCTCCCCGAGAAATATTTGGGAATTAGAGATTTTCAAGGCCACTTATCCTTCATATGCAGATTCATTGAGAATCTGGTCAGCTAGTGTAAGCCCTTATATCGACTTATAGATAAAGGCTCTGCCTACGAGTGGGACGAAGAGTGCCAGACCGCGTTTAAGGAAATAAAGAAGTATCTACTCCAGCCTCAGGTCTTGATGCCACCCAACTTTAGAAAACATCTAATCCTATACGTGACTACCATGGAAGGATCTATCGATGCCCTTCTCGCCCAGAAGAACAATGAGGGGACATAAAACAGTCTCTACTACCTCACCCACAAGATCCTCGACACGGAGACCAGATACTCCCCCATCGAGAAAATCTACCTTGCACTGGTATTTGTAGTACAAAATTTGCATCACTACTTGTAGCATCTTGAAGTACAACTGGTCTCTCGGGTAGACTCGCTGAAGTATATTCATAATTTCCGCATGTTGACCGGCCATCTAGCACGGTTTGCAGAAATCCTCCAGCAGTTCAACCTCAGGTTTCCCCCCCCAAAATCTATCTAGGGACAGGTATTGGAAGACTTTCTTACTGCCCATCCGACCACCGCGGACCAGTCCCTATACTTGGATTTTCCTGACAAAGCAATCCTATCAGTTGATCCTACCATCCCATTTTTGTAGATGCACTTTGATGGTTCCTCTCGATGCCCCACCGATAGGAGTCTCAATGATCCTAGGATCAACATAGTGGGTTTGGGTATCGACATCATTACCCCGACATAAGCCGTTTTTTCAAATTTATTCATGTTGTTAGAAGGATTCACCAACAACGAGGTAGAGTATTAGGCTCTTATCACTGGCCTCGAGATGGCCCTTGAGATCGAGGTACCCCATTTTCATGTGAAATGTGATTCCAAACTAGTCATCAAGAAAGTCAACTATGGATATGTCGTCATAAATACAGAGATCATACCATTACCGAAGCACACACTCCAGCTAATGGACAAGTTATAATCTCATTCGGAAGCTAATCATGTCCCTCGATCTCAGAACAGTCGAGGTGATGCCCTGGACAGCCTGGCTGCATCACTTATAGAACCCGAGCAGGATGACCTGATTATACACGTTGAAAATCATAGAGTCATTGCTCCTGTCACCCGATATGTTGATGACGACCTGGGGGTAAGCCATCTAACCACTTAAGCCTCCACTTCAGTACCCCCAGGTTCATCAGATACAGTGGCTGGAGCGAGTTCCAACTATAGAGACCCTTTTGTTTAGTATCTCCAAAATGGTTTCCTCCCTGCTGATCGGGCCGAACGTGAGAGAATCCGATGCTGCGCCCTGCTGTTTAGCCTCCAGGGTGGTCCTAATTTTAAGCAGATCCTCTACAAGCGTAGTTTCGATGGTGTTCTCCTCCATTTCATCCAAGTAGTCGAGGTGTCTCATGTAATGTAGGAGGTTCATGCCAGTTCCTGCGGTGCCCACCAATTTGGGCCGAAGCTGTTCAATTATATCCTGAAACTGGGGTACTTCTAGCCCTTTATGATCCATGATTGAATCGAGTTTTCGAAGAGATGTAACCCGTGCCAAATTCATCCTAACTTTATGCATCGACATCTAGTACCTCTCCACTCCACCATGTACTCTTGGCCGTTTGTGGTGTGGGGACTCGATGGCGTGGGACCGTACCCACCGACGACAGCTCGCCAATGAAGGTTCATCCTGATCGCCACAGATTTCTTTTTCATGTGGGCAGAGGCAATTTCACTCATGGAGGTCAAGGCCCATTATATCTTTGACTTCATGAGCTCCAACATCATCTACCGATTTGGGGTCCCTCAGGCCGTCCCCACTGATAACAACACCAAACTCCGAGCAACCAAGATTATGAAATTTTATGCCAAGTACAACATCTATTTGAACCATACCTCCCGCTATCATGTGTAGGAAAATGGGAAGATCGAGGCATTCAAAAAAAACCTCTCTAACATTATTCAGAAAATGGTTGGCTAGAATAAGATGAGTTGGCCGGACAAGCTCCCTGGAACCCTCTGAGCCTATTGGACGAAGACTCATAATTCCACCCAGGTTACCACATATTCCCTAGTGTACGGAGCTGAGGCTATTCTGCCCATCGATATCCAGCTTCCTTCATTACGCTTGGTGGTCTATGACTAGCAGGCTCCAGATATGGTAGCCAAATTTTTTCTTGTTTAATTGGAAGCACTTGACGAGAATAGGCTCCGTGCCCTGCAAAATCATGAAAGGTATCAGAATAAAATAGCTAGAGCCTTCAACAATTTGGTTCGCATCCGCACTTTTCTGCAAGGCGACCTGGTATTGCCCCTCAGGTTGCCAATGGTCCCCAGCAGGAATCCACCCATGTTGGAGCCCAAATGGGAAGGACCTTACATAGTCCCCAGGGTTTACCCCAATGGAGTGTAATCCCTAGTGACCATGGATGATGAGCGTATAACTCCTCCACCCAATTCCAAGTTCCTCATGAAATACTTTTCTTGAACATTATGGTCCTGCCCGACCTTAAACTGGATGGTCCCGTATGACCCTAAACTTCACGTCGGTCCCGCGTGACTTTAAAACTATCCAGCCCTACATGACTTTAAACTGCGCATCATCCTGCATGACGTAAAACTAAATTTTAAGAACTATGTATGGATTGATTCCCATTCTCATGGATGACATGGTAATTCTCAGTCACCTCATCTTGATCCCATCCCCCAAACTCTTCTCTTGGAGTATCCCCCTAGGTATAGTTCTCTCATAGGATATTCATATGATATGGTGTAGGCTTCCTTATCCCCACTCATGCCAGGATTGTAATGGTCGCACCATGTGCCTGCTCCACGTTCTTCACTTCTCAGTCGTCCTCACTGCACGATGTTAAATTGCATGGCCTTCATGAACTACATATGACTTGATTCCCATCCTTACGGGATACATAGGAACACACGAACATTTCGTCTGTTGGCCAAGCCCAAATGCCAGAATCATCCCCTCAGGTCAAGACATATGGTGGGGTGTATAATTTTTCCCCATTTCACGTTGAGCAAATCACGATCCTACCATACATCTTTCTCCCTGGAGATGTTCACATCTTTCATAGATGGGTATATCTATGCTTCACCCACTCCTTTGATTTGGACTCCATCATCTTCCCCATCCATAAGGGCCCCTGAATTGTATGGATGTTAGGACTAAGGGCTCTCTTACCACTTCGGGCCAATGCCCTCACAAATGTTTAGCAACAAGATGATACAAGTCCCACATTTCAAATATGGTCAGCGGTCGATGCTCATTTGTTTCTCCCATTTTAGGTCACTATAGGGACGCTGTCTTTCGAACATGGTCAACAGCTATCCTGTGTCATTAAGACCACCCCAAGATGTCCCAAACATCAAGTATAGTTGTTCATTCTTCCCTATTGTATCTCCAAGAGATGAACTCCCTTCGGGGAATGCCAGCTATCAGGCCCCATGTGACGGGGAGAGCCGAGACCGACTACTTGTTTCCCACACCGAGCACTGCTCACGTGGGCTTAGAAGCTGTGATGAGGCGGTAACCGTAAAAGGTGGTGTATGTCATTCCCATCCGAGGCCCAGCCTCAGGCCCCTTGGCCTTTTCGAGCCCCATCCCTGGTTTTACCTTATGGGATTGTATGGTGTGTCAGGGGATTATGTCCTCATAGACGTCATGTTACTCGACATGTCATACACATCCTCAGATGAGATACCATATCCTCTATTCATCCTTACTTCAAGACGTTAAAATAAAAACTGGTTGGGCCTTCCTGACCGAGGCCCATCATCGGGCCCTTTGGCCTTTTTGAGCCCCAACCCACGTTCATACCTAGAGTGTGCAGTGTGGTATGGGATTATGTCCTCATTCACGCCGGGTTATTCGCTGTATCATACACCTCCCTTGGGTTGGACATTTTACTCCCTTTTTCATCCTCAGTGCAAGACATTAAACTACAAACTGTTCCGACCATTCCAACCGATGCCCAACCTTAGGCCCATTGGCCTTTTCGGCCCCCCTGCCCAATTTCCTATTCAGGGTTGTAAGGTGTGGTATGGGATTCTTTCCTCATTCACATCGGGTAACATGCAACGTCGTACACCCCCTCATTAAGGTATCCTACATCCCATGTGAGATTCTAGAACTACATATGTCTTGATTCCCATCCTCATGGGATATGTAGGACCACCCGAACATCTAGACTTCGGGTCCTACACCATCTCATAGAGATCTCCCCATCTAGGCCCATTGGACTACACCTTTCCATGAGATGGATATATGGTGTGGTACGGGATTATTTCCTCATTCACGTTGGGCTTGTAACGACCACACCATTTACCTCTTTTTCTAGAGGTTTCTCTATCCCCTTATTCTATATTTGTCATTTCAAATATGTCGCTCTCAATATGAGCCCATCGATCCTCTTCAGTGATTCACCAATGTGCCCAAGGGTTCTCAGGTATAACATCTAGAATTCCAGATTCTACCCAGACATTCTATCACCCATTTCTCAGGCTTCATGTTCCCCTTAATTAGGGCTTCCATCCCCTTTCCCTTCCAGAAGGGCCCCCGAATTATATGTATGCTAGGCCTAAGGTCTCTCCTACCACTCTGGTCCAACGCCTTCGATGATGTTGAGCAACAAGCCGATACACATCCCGCGTTGTGAATATGGTCAGTGGTCGATGCTCATTTGTTTTTCCCATTCCAAGTTAACACGATATGGATACTGTGTTTCGAACATGGTCAACAATTATCCTCCATCGTCACGCCATCCCCTTTAATCATTGAATGTTGGTTACCTGATTCACATCCTTCTCCACCTCATCATGTGCATGCAGAACATTTAAACTCTTGGTACTATTCCTCAGTGCGCTTTCGCACGTTAGGAGGACATAAGCCATGATAAGGGCGTCATTTGGGGCTTCGTAGTGATTTCCTTTTAGCGTGCATTCCACGTATATCAATAAACCTCTCCTCCACTTATTTCCCACACCGAGTTTTACAGATGCAGGCTTAGGGATCAGGTTGAGGTCTGCATTTACTTAGAGGGTTTTTGATCCTCTATGGTCTGATCTCTAAGTCCATAAACTAAGATCGCATTTAGAACTATGTATAGCTAGATTCCCATCCATATGGGACATGTAGGACTGCCCATACATCTTGTTTTCAGGTCCAACTCAATTGGGAGCTAGTTTCTCCTACCCCTTACCCACTTACCTCTATTTAGGTCCTTTGACATGACGCCCCTTTCTCAGAATTGTGTACGGTGTGGTATGAGATTATGTCCTCATTCACGTCAGGTATGTTTTATTGCACCATACACATTACCCACATAGCATCATCTCTACTAATTATGTCTAGAATGACGATAAAATGCACTCCTAGTACCATCACATGACCCAAAACTATGACATTATCGTCCTGGTCGCACGACAAAAAATGGCACTGCATTGTGATGTCCTCACTCAAGGGGACACCATGTTTGGTATCAGTCACATGCCATACCATTTGTCAATGCATTCATACGGATTGATTCTTGTGGAAATGTTGAGTCTTTCTATCCTAGGCCTATTGATTCACAAAAAAACACCAACCTCTTTCCCCAACGGACAAACAAGATACATCAAATACAACTTCTTTTGGTTCAGGGGCCACTACCTCACTCCCCTTTTTTTCTCTGGCATTGGTACCTTACCAAGAAATCTATAGAACTACGTGTAGCATGATCCCCATCCTTGTGGGGAACATAGGAACATCTGTGCACCTTGCCTCGAACCCATATTAACTCTCGTTTCTGGTCCCTTGACCTAGAACCTTCCCGGGGAGCACGTGGTCGGAGCCCCTGGTTCTCATTCACGTCGGGTTTTATAATTACACCACCACGTGTCTCCCACAATTCCTACCATCCATGGTCTAAATTCGATGACCCTTAACTAAGATCTCTCTATGGGAAGGTACTTGAATCCCACTATATAATATGTCTCATTGTTGTATTCAGATGCATTTTGACAAAGTGCCCGAAGTGTTGAATTTTCAGGGGGACATTCCCCTCATTACATGTCCATGCTTTGTGAGATTTCTATTTGGATTCTCATACAATCCCACATCTGATGGGAAACCCATCATGGTATGGTCTTATGTCACCTCTTCTCACCTACCATTTTTGGTAAACGTACCTAATGATCTTGGACGACATTTGCGATAGGTCTCGTCTTTCAAACATGGTCAGCGATTGACCCTCATCTGTTTATCCCCATTCCAGGATAACGTGATATGGATGCAGTATTTCGATCACGGTCAAAATTTATCCCTCCATTATCACGTCACCATAATTGTGATCCATATTTCAAGCATCATGATTCACACATTTCTACTTCCTCGTGTTCAATTAGAATTCCAGCATATTCTTCTTCACTTATTCGAGCATCTAGGTGTGCTACATGGACTGGCTAGCATCATTGGGAAGACATTCAATGAGTGTCCTTTCACCCTATTATGCGCCTTCCTGTGTCGGGAAAGTCCCACCACTACATCCAGTTTCCCACATTGAGAATGACTCATGTGGGCTTAGCATTTTTGGTAAGATGTGCACCGACATATCCAGGATTATCATCGACCCACATAACCTTAAAATGTACTTCTAGAAATATGTATGGATTGATTCCCATACTCATGTGATATGAAGAGACACCTAGTAATTTCACCTAGGATCCAGCCCCAGGAATCATAAATCCTATTTCTCCTCATTTTTGGCCCATGGCCTGACCCCTTGTGGGGAACAATGTAACTGCAATTTTGCACTGAACAAGTTTGGGATGCCCCAAGATGACATTGGGAAGTTACATATCCCTCTCTAGAGAGGTCTTATCTAAAAGAAAGAATGATCCATGATCATACCAATGCATCCATCTAATGTTCTTCCACCACGGTGGCATAATTTTGAGAGTGTTCGATTCTGTTCAAACAAACCATCACTCCACATTCCACACTTTGCCTGCCCCTTATTCAGACCCTCATCCTCTTTCATGTAAAAGGGAACCCCATAAAAGTATGGATGCTCGGCCTATGGACCACCTATTATCTTGGGTCAACATTCCGTAAGACTAACAGATGACATTTTGAGTCAGGCCCTGTGTTTTGATCATGGTCAGTGGTCGGCCCTCATTTTCTATCCCCACTCCTGGCTAATTCAATAAGAATACTGTGTTTCGAATGAAGTCAATAGTTATTTTTTATTGTCATGCCACCCCCACAATGTTCTGAATTCTGGGTATCATGATTCACACCTCCCATTCCCATATGTTGGGATTGATTTCATCTCCCATGGAATTACCCCGTTCATGCAGAAGAGCACAGTGGGAAAACAATAATTCTGTTGTTATGAGAGCTTCATTCTCTAGTCAGGTCTCTCCAATTCCCTCTCGGAAATCCGGACTGGTTGTTCAAACCCCAGATTACCAAAGAAATGTTTTCAGTCCTATATTTGGATGGGGTGATAAAGTGGTCATACCTTGTTTCTCACATCGGGCCCGACCCATGTAAGCTTAGGGAATGATCGATGGACGCTCCATGAACATCACGAGGATGCAATAAACCAATGTAAACAATAGAACTCGTGCATGCTACGACATCAAATAATTAAAGCATGAAAGTAAATTGGAGGGTGTTTTATCATTACAGTTCGCGATGGTCGACTCCCCCCATGGACAGGTTGACCTCGTCAAAAGAGACAACAACCCCACTATTTATAGGCGATGTCGTCCGGAGCTTCACTACGTGTATAGTTCGCGCCAAGCTTCACGGCTCGCTAGGCGTGAAGATCTCCTATCTTCCTCATGAGATCTCTTTGTGAGTGACCATCATGAACGACGAAGGATTTTGGCGATTACCCTCAGACCTCGACCGTTGGTATCTCTGCGGATCCAAGTCTGAGGCGAGAATTTGTTGGCGCCAAAATTCTCGATGGAGAAGATTCCAAAAAGAAGGCATCATTGAATGCCTCCCGAAGCTATTTCGTGGAGTCCCCCCAGCACCGCGGACACCGCCAACCAAGGAGGCTAGATGATCCATGAACACGTTTGATGTTCGTGAGCCTTCCATGAAGCAATGTGCCGGGATGCTCTATGAATGCATTTGAGGTTCGCGAGCCCACCGCGAAGCAAGGAGGCGGGAAGCACCGTGAACACATTTGATGTTCGTGAGCCAACCACGAAGAAAGGAGGTGGGACACTCCGAGAACGCATTTGACATTCGTCTTCCCACTGCAAAGCAAGGAGGAAGTACTCTCTGCAAACATATTTGGTGTTCGCGAGCCCGAAGCGATGCAAGGAGGGGGGACACTCCATGAATGCAGTTGACTTTCGCGAGCCCACCGTCAAGCAATGAGGCGGGATGCTCTGTGAACGAATGTGCCGCCCGAGATCCCTCCATGAATCAACCAAGTCCCTCTATGTTCCACATATGATCTGCTTCAAAGTAATTCTTACCTATAAATACCAGAATCCCCATGATCCCAAAAGAAGGATAATCCGACCTTTCGACTTCCCATCTCTCGAATCGCGAAGCATCCTTCTGCTATGCGAAACATGAGCTGTGTGAGGTACTTCTGCTCCACGAAGTGCTTCCCCATTTTCTCGTTTTGATCTCCTCTTATAAGAGGGATATCTTTCCCTAAGCGTAAGGTCCTTCGTGAAGGAAGGGGATCCCCAAGTGGACCTAGGTCGTCGCAGAGTGTTCATGCTATGCAAAACACCTTTCATGTACACATGATCCACATGCTATGGTAGGGTCATTGAACTTCGCAAAGCACATTGCTTCACGACACCTTTCTCTGTGAGGCACCTTTTCTCTATGAGGTAGTGCTCCGCAAATTCCTTTCCACTTCACAAAGCACCTCCCATATGAACATCTACCATATTCATAGGATAAGGAACCCCACTTCGTGAGGCACACACTTTCGCAAGTGCCATCCACCACGTGGAACAACAAAGCTTCACAAGGCCCCTGCCTATGAACCCCTATGATTGTAAATTCCTTTTCCCGTAAAACCCTATTGGTTTGCACGATGTTACTTAAAGTCCCATGGATGATATCGCCCGTTTTGTTGCTTCACCTCATGCTTATTCTTCTAGACATGATAATGGTTATTCCTTCTTTTCATAGCCATGCTAACGTGGGTCCCTCGATGGTTCTCTCAATGACACCCCCTCACCATGGCTTTTCCTGTCCCCTCTCTACACCAAGGATCAGAGGGTACCAGTTATGTATGTCTTAGGGGTGTGGAGAAAACCCACCTCGTCCGAGCTGAAGGACATTAAACTACCAAGAACCCTCATCCTCAACACATGACGTTAAACTATGACCTCATGTCATGCCTCACACATAGGGTACCCACATATTAGACATTCTCCACACCCACTGGTCTCCATAAGGGATGATATCCTCCTTATGGAAGTGGAGTTTGTCCATGGGGGAAGGGAGACCATCTATGTGAAATCCCCTAGCTTTCCTATAGGAGCCAACATACCTGCTCATACTTTCATATTCGGTCCCCAGGTCCAGAGATGGGCGTGGTGAGGAATGGTGCATCTCCGTTCTTCAGTTCCATGTCCCTCTACCACTGAACTATGTCACCATCAGGCCTCTATCTTTGAGTAAGTACCAATCTTTCTCTCCTTGGTCCGCTAACCATGTGTAATCCCCACTTTACTTCCCACAGACGCACCTTTCACGACGTTATCGCTGGGTCTTTGTTATCTCTTATTTCTCACACCGAGCATGAATCACATGGGCTTAGAGTGAGCACTGACCATGAAATTCACCCTTAGCTTCCTAGTGTGTAATCCACACACCTGCTCTCAAACTACGAGGACTTTGATCTTTGCCAAGGCGAGGTACGTAGGAGGCATCCTTGAGGTTCAATCACACCATCCACTTGGACCCCAAGTCTTTATTCACGTCAGTTCAACAACTCTTGCCTCACCCTAGGCATCCTAGAGAGTAATTCCCACACCTGCTCCCGAACTACGAGGACTTTGATCTTTTCCAAGGAAAGGTATGTAGGAAGCCTCAACGAGGTTCAAGCCCACCACCCGGTCATCCCGACACCCCTTCACGTCGGTTCACCAACACCTTGGGCTGCCTTAGAGCGTAATCCCCAAATGCACCCCATAACCTGAATAATGTGGACTTTGAACCTTGACAAGGAAGGGTATATAGGAAGTCTCCACGAGGTTCAAGCCCACCACTCCAGCTGCTCTGACCAACTTCACGTTGGTTCTCCCCCGTACCGCATGACGTTAAATTGTATTCACCATTTTGAACTATGTGGAATTTGATCCTTGTCAAGGCAAGGTACGTAGGCAGCCTCCATGAGGTTCATGCCCAAAACCCTGCTGTTCAGACCCCCTTTCCAGTCAGTCCACCTCTATTCCAGACGATGTTAAATTGTGGACCTCTTTCAGCGGTAAGACATTGTCACACCATTTAGCGGTATGCCGTTGTTACTCTGTTTAGCGGTAAGCAGTTGTCACTCCATTCAGTGGTAATTCGTTGTCACTACATTTAGTGGTAATCCATTTTCATTCCATATAGTGGTAATCCTTTGTGACCTTAATTAGCGGTAATCCATTTTGACCCTATGCAGCGGTAAGCCGTTGTGACCACATCCAGTGCTAAGCCGTTGGAAACCCAAGTTGGTGGTTAGCCATCATCAGATGAACTACGTGGACTTTGATTCCCTTCCACGAGGATATGTAGGAAGTCTCTTCGAGGCTCAAGACCAAAACCATCATCATCCTTATGATAGTTTCATTCCATTCATCATCCCCTTCACAGAACCTTCAATCATCCATCCTGATTCTTACTCGGGCCGCCACATCCCGGTGGAATCATTACACCCCATTCCCCGATCTGTTTGACAACATTCGCGAAGCCTCCCATGTGTTTCCCCCATTATCAGCATTCCCTCCAAGGGGTTCCTCCATTTGATCCACTCTATTCAGTGTTATGATCATCTTGATCAATCTCCACTAAACGTTAGACTTGCGGCATAACCCATGTTAAATATGTGAAGCTGAGGGAAACCTCATATACCATCCCATGGAATACGATTCAACATGTTCTATGTGGGATGCATTGGGCTTATGCGCCCTCCAGATGCCCTATAATAAGGGAAAAAAGAAAAAAACACCAATCCCCAGCGTCCATACATGCCAGTGATGCCCAGCATGACTACTACCATAACCGAAGGTTGCTTCCCTGACCAGACCCATTGGAATGTCCTGACAGAAGCATCATAATTAACAAATGTCCATGAAAATATGGCGCTAGGAAGAGTTGCACGAAAAATGTCTTAAGTATACGAGGGATACTTGAACTAGGTGACGAGTTCCGAGGAGGAATCCATAGAAGAAGGAAGTGACATCCCATCATCCCATTTCAATCAAGGAGCATACATCCTTGAATAAGGAGCGGATGCCGCCCGACTTTGGAAAGCGGGAATGTTGGGAAACAGCTATGCATCCTCCACAGACGAATGTGCGTGCCCCGAGGAAAGTGTCTGAAACAGGGACTAATCTATCCTAATAATGGATGTGATATATAAATTTTTCATCTTTAGGATGTGGTGCAACTTTGGTTTATCATATAAGAAACGTGATTTCTAAATGTGATCATGATAATGTTGAGGGATAGTATAACCTATTAGTGATGGGAATAACCCAAGATATACAATTAAAACAAGAAAACACATATAGAATGTACATGATATTGGGTCTTATTAGGGACATTTGGGGTTCCCCATCATAGGTTAAAACTAGAGAGTGTTAATGTGGTAATGTGTAGTAATGATTTTGGATTTCAAGTTATAACCCAATTAAATGAAGAGACAATTATTGGGATACATTGTTAGGGTTAGGTCATGTATTTAGTGGTCAACCATGGTATTATGAGATATTATAGATAAATGTTCATCCCATTTATTATTATAGTTATAATTGTTATGAAATGTTATTAGCTGGATGATGTCCTCATAAATATTTTTAATTTTAATTTTACCAAACACGCATAATTATGATGAGACTTCACAGATTAGAACCCTCACATCTAGCGAAACCCAATGATTACATGGGATTACTAGTGATTCTGAGGATAGAGTGTGGTACCTTATGGTTTAGGGAGAAATTCCTAGTGATTCCAAGTATATTTAATTATTCATTATTGTCATGGTATAGTTTCATAGTGATTCCTAATATCTAGAATTATATATTCTATTGTTATTAGAGATTCGTTGAGATTAATTAGATCTTGTGTTTCACATTATGGTGTTTAGAGATACGTTGATTGAATTATAGGATCTAGAAAAATACAATATGGTGTTGTGATAGATTCCTAGGGTCTTTCAGGACACTTTTTCATTTTCATTTAGATTCTCTGAATTCAAAGGATCATTGTTGACTAGATATTATATGTTTTGTTTCCTGGTATGATATCAAGGATCTATTAGTTTTACCTTTTGTTGGTAGGTTAATTAGGTCTTATGGTTGCTATAATATCTCCTAGGCGATATGTTTCATTTTTGAAGAACTCTGAAATTATCCTAATTAGGTATATTCTATCTCAGTAAAGACATTATTTTATGAGGATTGAGGGTTGTAATTTATTTTGGCTTCGATTATTATTTTTATTAATTATAAGAAATTGACATATTCAATAATTTTTTTGATTAGTCTTTTTAGAGACCCTTTCAGGGGTTCCCTATTGATTAGTATTTTCACTCTACTCAAGCATTCATCGAACATGGGTACCCAAGATGACGTTAAAATCTACATCTTTTGGTAGTGGACATGCCATGTATTTGTGATCACGAGGGATTGAATTATGAGATTGTAGATGGGGATGAGATGAGATATCGTGATGGTAGTGGATCCTATAGAGTTTATTCATTTTTTTGAATATGTTATTGGGCTAGTAAGTGATTAGTTTTTCTAATTCTATTTGGTTTTATTAATCTACCTTAAATTTTATTATTAGGATGTGGTTTATTTTTATGAATATTTTTATTATCAGTTATAGAATTTCATTGGATATTTAAATTGTGTTTTACTTTTAAAGTAAGTTATGTTATCCAAATTATGAGACAAAATATCATCAATGCAAGTCACTATCCCACTAGTGTTTGTGGATTCATTGATGAGGTCATTTTATGACTCTATACAGGATGCCGATCAGTGGAATTTAACATGGTAATTAAAAAAAATTAAATATTGACAAATAAATTGAGAGGTCCTCAATAAATTAATTCACTAAACTAAAATACCTTGACAATTAACAAACTAAATTTTGGAATAATGTCGTAATAGAATCAAGTGAAACTCATTGTGTTTAACAGGAATATAATACTATGGATGAAACATTTGACCATTTTTTGTAAGACATGTGTACACATAACATTTTCAATCAAAATAAACAAATAATATAAATTATTTTTCTTTAAATATTTAAATTCCCAAAAGGCCTAATATAATTTATTCTTTAAATTAAATGACCTATTAAAGATTATCCAAAAAAGCGTGTTAGGTTGTTTTCTATGGGTTATTCCAAATTGGAGGTGAGATTAGTCTCATAGAAGTAAATAATATGTTGGAAATTTCATTTATCTCTTAATGGAGTTCCAAGGAGGGATTTTACAATTCAAGTAGCCAGAAGTCAAAATATGTGATGAGTAATAGAATAATTTATTTTAATGATTATACCCAACCACAATGAGAGCTTACTTGGAGAAAGAAATATTTTCAATCAAACTTTTTTCTAGATAGTAATTCAATGAATATTGGGTAGATTAATGAATATTTGTGATATATTTTTAAAGTAGGGAATAGTTGAAAACTATATTATAGTATTTTTACCTGTGATTGTTTGACAATGATAAGAACTGACTTTATTCCCTATTAAAAGGAGCACTAATTGATAAACCACATATTTAATCAACGTGATTTATATAAAATACTTCATCAAACATAATTAAATTTTGATTAAGAGGTAATTCCACCAGAGGGGACCATGTTTTCAAGCTTAAGGAAACCCATATATTTAAAACTAAAATATAATAGCATTTATATTTTCATATAAAATTGATCTAAATATTTCAAATGAACAACTAATCCATATTATTTTTTATTTTCATTGTTCTTAATATTATAATTTTACTAACTAATGTGTTTATGTGTAGGGAACTATATGTGGGTTTAGTACATATAAAAATATTCCCTTTTAAAAACCTATGAAAATGAATGAGGGGAAATGATCTATTATATTATTGGATAGTAAATCATATTAACAATACTATAACTACTTTACAGAAATATATTCATCAATATCTAAAATTAATATTGAATTTTATTTAAGGATACCAATTAAAAAACAAAACAAAACCTTATAATAGATAAAAAGTAATAATTTTACAACATATAGTTCACAACTAAAAATTCGTAAAACCACAACTCCAACCCTGTATAATTGAAAAATAATTTGTATAAACTGGAAAATAATGTTAATGAATTGAAAACCCATGTTGGTATTGTATCTAAAACTATATATAAGGACCCTAATAAATTAATATATAACAAAATACCAAATATATATATTAATGTGATTTTGGTGAAAAAAATTAGAGTTAAATAATGTCACCATAATCCATAATATAAATAATAAAATACCAAGAAATATAATAAAAAGTTTGAAGCTAATTCTGTGAAGTTATAAATGGAACCATGAACTCAATATGATAGCACATAAAATTATATTTAATATGGTCCATCACCCTCTCTATTAAATTTATCATAATCATTAAATAATCAATATTAAGAAACATGAAAAGAAATCATAACACATTAAAAATGATAAAATAAATATAACAGTTTTATAAATCAACAAGAAGATTCCAAATTCTTCCATGTTTCATAAGGATATATGAATGGATAATGAGAGATTCCAAAGACTGAATGAATTTTCTTAGGTATAAATGCGTTATCCTTAATAACAACCCTACTAAAAACTAACTTCCAAAATACATGATTCCTTATCTACTCGATGTACAATTAGATCCATGTAATTCCTATTAAAATTATGTTTATTGGGAGATTCAATTCATATTTTTCATCTGCATGTATATTTTGTGTTGAATATATGTGTTTTCAATCCCTCTATAGTGGTAATAAAACATTCAAACTTGGACACATAATTCCCTGATGGTATTCTAAATGATGTTCTTGTATGATTTCAGAACATAATATTACCTCTTAATTTCTATTTCCATTGCATAATGAATGATAGAGAATATTATTAGTCACCAATAATATCCATAAGAACCTTTTTAATGAGAACTCGAGTTGACATCACAGTTCATGATGGTATTCTAACAATGGAATCTTGAGAAAACATTTTCATCTTCAATTTATTAGATTCCATGTAATTTCATCATAAATAATTCACATTTCAAACTCAAAAATTTTGATAATTTAGTTCAACGTGTAGAAAAATATCTATTAGACAAACTTATATATTTGAAAAATCAATTTAGATATAAAAAACCCATGACAATGTCATTAATAATCTTGTTCTCACTACACAAATATCCATTAATAAGGAACATTTTAATTTAATTAAATATTTTTTATTTTCATTCTCACATAATGGAACTGACAATGGGAAACAAGTATATAAAATCAAAATATATTATCCAAGTGAACATAAATCGTCAATATATCTACTTCAGCAACCCAATTATGAATTGAAACCACATTCACTTTTATTGCAACATGTGATCTTAATGGGAAAACATAAATATTTAGTAACTATTTCTAGAAACATATAATTTGAATAAGAAATATAACTCATTGACCTTATCTATGAAAATATGAATTGCATTATATGGATTATTGGGGACATACTCATACTGATTCCAGGAATATTTATAATCAATATATTTTTTTAAAATGGTTCCAAACCTATGATAATATATTATATAACATTATAACAAAAAACTAATTTATATGTGTATTGTCAAAATTTAAAAATTTATATAAAAATTATCAATCTATCCCTTCTTTTAAACACAGTGAATAATTATTATTCAAAATGTTCACATGAAGTCTATAGTGAAAAATACTGGGAATGAAAAAATTTAACTCTTTCCATTTAGAGTAAAAGAATTGCTGGCAATTGGTCATTGGCTTTAAAATACTAAACCTACTAGCCCAAAAATAAAATTTCTCAATATTTATTATTAACTATATTTTGGAATGAATTTTAGGGAACACCTATTATTTCTTTATTGATGGATATTCAATATAGTTTAAAATTAATATTTCCATGGATGATTAAGAAGAATAAAAATTCACAAACACACACACATAGATATATATATATATATATATAATAGGATGGTGTATAAATTTTTCAATTCCACAAGTACCATAAAAATGACTATTTCGTGAATGTTCAGTTATTAAATTAAGACTTCCATGACATTTTTGTAGAAGAAATCAATAATTTTTTTATTTATTTTATCATTTATTTTGAAATAATGTAATACTATAGAATATAATAATTAAAAAGGATAATGTACATATTTAAATGAAATGATATTTCATTATTGAAAATATAGTTGTTTTATGGTTTTAAATTTTAATTTATTGAATTGAAATTGACATATCAAATATTGAATACATTACTCACATCCATTTCCCCACATTTGTTAAAAATGTAAGATCATTTCTAGGGAATAAATTCTTTTACATTTATTTTATAATAGCTTTTAGCAAAAAAAATTCAGAGAATTTCGATTTTATTTAGAAATATAATGAGTATTTCTATTCCTACCAAAATGATTTTGTTGAGATGGATAGAAATATTACTTCATCACTAATGATGGGACACCAAAATTTATAAATCAATATTAAACCACTATTTAATGATTCATAAGGTTTTTAGGGAGAATTAATATTACAATTTTTAGGTGAAAACATATAAGGCATAACTTATTCGTAAATGAAATTTAATTCCACATTGAGAATATACCCTTCCATAGAGGATGAGTTTCTTGTAATTATGTTGATTTATTGAAGTTAATATCATACCATCATGGAGAAAAGGTAACTATATATTTTAATTATAAATATATCTGGTTCCCATTAAATAGTGTTAAAATTGATTCTGATTGATACAATTGTAACATGAATTCAATTTTAAAATAAAAAAATACATAGAAAAAATAACCTAGTGAAAATTTGATTATTGTAACACTCACACACTATTGAGGTGGATTTTGGAAAAAGAAACTATCTATATTCACATTCTTTTCAAGAATCACTTTTGGACAAAAGATGAAGTTCCATGTTCTATTGACATAATTAATTATATTGTTAGTTAAAAAATTCCAATCACCCAACTCACAGAATATTATAAGACAAAAGGAAAAATCATTGATTTATATAAGGTATGATTCAATGATTTTCAGAATCTTCAGTTACCAAATGGTTATAATGTACCATCATAAATATTAAGTACACTACATACATTACATTTTCTATATCCCATATTATAAAGCCTAATAATACTACTAAATAAATCTTAGGAAATTATTAGAATATTCATTGATTTGGTAAACTATTTTTATAGATAATCATTTATTTTTATTAAAAATAAATCAATACCGATTCACTATATATTACACAAAATGAAATTCAATTCCTTAAATACATTTATTTTTAAAAAAATCAGGATTCAAGGGAAAATGACTTTATATGTCTCATTCCCATTCCCTTCAAATTTTCATATATATTATATTATAATGTAAATACGCCAATTTTGGTATAATCTAAAGTTACCAAGACTGGTGGACCATCTAATGTACATTCATTTTTCATATTTAATTTCTTTTGTGGGCTTGGAATACCATGGTTCATCCTCAATATTCAACAATTATACTTATACAAGAGAATCATGGAATATTCAATTAATATATATATGGAGTGAATGATAAAACATTAAAAAATACAACCCCTATATTGGATTATAGATTAAAATATAATAAATATATAAGAATGGGTATATATAAGATATTTTATATGAATAATAGTAACATCATTGAAAGGATAGAGGATATATGCTACTATCTGGGAACAAACATGAACTATTGCATAATAAAGGATGGATATCATCAGAGTATGTAGATAACACATCTAGAATAAATTCAAATATAGTCATCGAATAATGATAAAATTATCAATGAGAAAGAATGGTGATAATGTGATACATATGAGGGATTTCTATACTAGAGATAAATGTATTCTATACCACTCAAGACTAATATTCTTATCAGGTAATTAATGTTTCATATGGGAGGATGATTTCTTTTTACTAATGTTCTGCAATTGTTTGGTGAAAATTACAAGGTAATTAATAATGAATCATTTCATTTTTAATGATAAGAGAGTGATTAAATTAAATTATATAAATCTATATAGTAAACTATAGTATAATGAACATATCTAAGCATTGTACAAATGAAACCACATGTTTTTCCCTATCTAACATATTTTAGTAAATCTTAGTCAGCCATAACCAATAGTGCCGATCAAATTTAGTTAATGAATATAAAATAAAGTAGTATTTAGGTTTATAAAATCTAAATAATGTATTAAATGTAATGGATATCATGTTAGGTTCAGATTTGTCAAGGATACTGGGCAGATAATATATGATTCTACCTAATCCATAAATTTCCATAAACAAGTGTCACCTTGTATATATATATATATTAGTGTGTATATATATACTATATATGTGTAAACATATATAGTTATATATGGACACATTGTATTAACCATGAAATAATTTATAACATAATAATCCATGCATAATCATAATGATCTCTTATTTTATATAAGGATCACTATGCACAAGTGTCCAATAGCAAAATAAGAGATGGAATCCACAAGTATCGTACTCGAAAATGGAGAATGAGAAATTACTAAAATCCAAATTGATGGGGAATGGAACATCATCACCAATAGCCCATGTTATGTAAAAAACAATGTCTAAATCCCCATCCAATGGTTCTCGAAACACTATGTCCATAATAGTAACTGAGGTCTCTATGAAATAATCAAGTATAAGGTAATATCACAATCCATAGGACACCTTTTCCTAGGTGTTCCTTAATGAGAAACTCTTCATATCTCATGGAGTAGTGTTCCTTCATTAATGTTTTATATTTTTTATTTAAAAAAGGCTATAATAACACTTTCATGAAATTTTAATATGATTTATAATGATTGTTATATTTTTAAATTAGTTACAAATAATTTAAAAGGAAACATAATTTTATATTCCATGGAAGAAATCATGTTTATTGAGGGTCAATTCCTTATAATTGTTAAGAATATAAATTGAAATGGACTAATGTGTTGTACCAAACTAACAAAAAAATTAATTATTCTTCAATGTATTAAGTAAGAATGGAAAATATTATAAATATTTATCATGGAAAAGGGTAATCCCTTATATTAAATATTAACATATCATACTTTTTACATTTCACATATAGAGGAATGGTTTGATAAAAGCTTAAATAATGTTCCCTAGATTAGTGAGTTATCCTCACAATTTATTATTCATATAATCATATGAATCCATTCCATTTTAAAATTGGAATATCTATACACATTAGCGGGTGGTTTTAATTCTGAATATAAGAATTAGGGTCCATGTGAATACATATCGAGGTAAATGATATGTGATAATGAAATTAAATGTATTGGGGAAAATTAAATTACATTTTTAATATATACTCAATGAATTTACCATATATGAGTGGACACATAGAAATTCTAGTGCATGAAAAAATGTAATATTTTATAAACAAGTTAAACATCGATTTAATTTAATGTGAGAAGATACATTATACTAAAGATGTTGTATTCAACCATTATCAGCCTTATATTTGAGCTAGAGTGAGAAAAAATGATCGACGAAGTAAACGCCTTGAAAATAAGGGAAATAGATCACAAGAATTTAGAATATGATATGTTATGGTAAAAAATAAGAATAATATTGATCATTAGACATACCATGGGTGGTCTAACAAAAACAACAATGAATGATTATTAGATTATATAAAGGATATATAGTAATGTATTTGCAGGATACAAGATGGAGATCTTAAATAAATATGATTTGTTTGGGGTGGAGAAGATAATAGGTGATAATGAGATAAAGGTGGAAAGTAGAAAAAGGAAATTTCTATCTCATTAAAGAGCCACATAGTGTGGCTACATGGTTTGTAAAACCATGAACTAATCATATGGGACCAAAATATATGTGGTAACACCTCTTGCATGGATAAGCATTCTATTTGAAAAACTATTCCCAACCCATGAAGAGAAACTACAAAATGGGTCACCCGCTCACATGGATATGAACACATTTTGAAAAAAATGTAATTATCGCATTTCTTCATCTAAAAATTATTAAAAACCACATACATATTTTGGAATCCCCTAGTGTATGGAATGTAAAACATTTTGTATCACATTAGGGAAAAATGAATTCCCCTAGAAGGCCATATAATTTGTAAAAAACATTCACAACTTCTATTTTTTCAAAAAAATCATTTTCATGCCCAACACTCCCAAAAATTATCCAAACTACTCAGAAACCTCTTGGGCATGAAACCATGTCTAAATAAATACTTTTAAAAAATAAATCACTATGAATAACATGCCTAGGTACTATTTAAGAATTTTTCTATCTACCAAATGAATTCATTAAATTGTTGTAGAATTTAATATCCATTCCAAAAGATGAGAGACTAAAATCTCTCAATGATTGTTCTTCTTAACCTGAAGTGGATTTTAAGAAACTCTTAAATAGTACTCCAACATACTTGGGTCCGGAATTCCAACTGAAGTGGTCATGTTTAATTTCCCATGACAAGAAAACCTATAATAACTACATTAACAAACGATATATAAACATCTATACTCAATCCAACACATATATTTAAAACAAAATCATCAATTTGGTGCATACCCTAGAGTATCGTACTTCAGAAATGACCACAACATTGTCTATTTTATCATACATTCTTTCGAATTCCCCACAATGGACCATACCTTTATATATCTATTTAAATTCTATGCAACTCCAAACACATGAAATCCTAATAAAATATGACATTAGAATCCTAATGATGCTTCTGGAATGATTATAAACTTGTGTCACCAAGTCATAAAGGATTACTCTAATCCAAGCCCTCGATTATATCAAAATGATCAAATCCTAATCGACTATGAATTAACTAATCATGTTGTGTTTCCCTTCAAATGCCCCATAATACTATTTCACTATAATGTTATCCTTTGATGAAATATTAAATGTGTTTTATCATAATCCACATTCATCTGAGACTTAAAACACACGATGAACCACCTCGAACTGAATTTTTTTGAAAAATTTATACTATTACTACTGAAATATTTCCAAAACATAATTTTTATGACATTATTCTACGGTTCAATGAGTTTATATTGAGAACCCTGACCAATTTTCATAACATACATTTGAGGACATATCCTTGTCAAACCATCCTTTGTTTCATTATCCTATAGCATCAATGTTCCTAAATGTCCATCAAATTCCAAGTTAAAATATTTCAATAACCCTTTCACATGAGGATTGACACATAATACTAGAAGGTCATTTGATTAGACCGGTAAAATAAATGCACTATCCGAACATACTCAAAAAAATTCATGATATGGGAAAACCTCATCAAAAAACATGAAGTTACATAAAATGTTATCAATGATTGAAATTTATAATTATGTGTAGTTATCCTGAGACATAATCTATCAGAGTAGGATGCAATTACTATGAATGAACCCATATAACCATGTAACTTGATGATGTGAGTTCAAGACCAGAAATGGGTAACATTAATTATGAATCATTAAATAAAATTTTTTCACATAGAACGTGATGTATATTTTGTGGTCATATCCCACCATCGATATTCAATTATGATAGTATTATGGACCAATATAAACCATCCAAAAGATAAATTTTTTTCATTTAAACAAACATATTATTTATACTCTTGATATTATAACCATTAGAATTAAGGAACTCATTATTGTTCAATAAAAAACCACTAAAGTCAAATCCTAATGCTTATCGCTCATAAACAGCTGGTAACTCAACCAAACATCTTGTCATCATGATATTGTGAAATCATAAATTCCCTAATGAACCATAAAAAGTCAATCTATTGTTTATCCATAGTTTTAATCTAATGCCCCTTTATGGGTTAAAACGACACATGAATATTAAAACATATCACTATGATCGAGACATTACAGATATGTTTTAAAAATTCATCAGATTTAAGATGTAATCCCAAACCATTCAATCTAGTATTTTATGTGAATGTTCCATCTATATAGAATTGAATTCATCTCAAGACCTTTGTGATTCTACACAAATTAAGAGAATCTATGTTTACATTTTATGAAAGTGGGTTCTCATCCCATGGTTTATAGTCGACACACAACCAAACATTGGTAATGAATGTTTCCAACCCTCTTTGATAATAAAAAACTGGGTATTAAATAAAATAAATATTTATAAAATATTTATAAATTATACATAAAAACTAAATCAAAATCCGATCAGTGGTGTTATAAAACATAACAATTTACCCAACATCATTCCACAATAGTGAGAGAACTCAATGCTTCTATTTCTCAAGCTGCCATAATCTAAAGATGAACCATGAATGTAGTATTCACATACTTATGAATAATTATTTAAAATCATGATACCACATGTTCTAATGTATTAAAATACCACATTTCTTAAATAATATGAAAATTTAAACATCACTTATCTTCTTGATTTATATCACCTATAATAATTCAAGATACTGTGATATCAAAAAAGCGTAACATGTTATATGAAATCATAGAATGTGGTAGTGTATACATGGAACAATTAAAATATTCTTATACATATGTGTACTATCAGGATATAGACTCTTTAGTTGTATTATTTCTAAAAATAAGAAATTTCACATATCCATCAAAAAGGTTGATTGTGCCCACAGAATGTCTATCACACTTAACTAGAGCTTTACATGATTTTTATAATTAAAACAGATACTAGATAGAACACGACTAACCTCTCTGATGTGGGTTATATTATAAACTAAGAGCCCAACCTAACTCAATGGTACCAGAATTTCCCCATACCTCATGATTACTGAATGAATTCATTTATTATTGTTACTCTACCTATGAGAGTGCTATGTCAACCAAGATATACATTACCATACTGTGTCAACTATTTAATATGGATGAGCAAAAAGGTAAAAGTCATACCAATACGGCATATATTCTCACTGTAAAAGAAAACATCAATTGATACCTATAGGCGACATCAACATTCCCATCCAAGGTAATAATTACAGAACCACTCTTACATGAGGGATAAAACTAAGAGCCCCCTGAAATGGATTGATGTTTTTGTAATTTGTTTTATTCTCATTTATTAAAACATTGTATGTAACTCAAGATTAGTGTAAATGGTTTAGTTTTAAAAGCATCTATAAAAAGTTCTTTATTTAGGTGACTCCTTGTGGGATAATAGGAAAATTATCATATAATTTCCTTTTTAATCATTATTTAATTTATTATATTTCCAAAAAAGTAATATTTTGTATTAGTTAAAAAATTCCAATTACAACATATTGAGGAAAAGAATATTAAGGTTGTATTTGGACTTTTTGTTAACTAGAAACTATATATTATAACACTAAGATGATTATAAAATGTATTTTATCATTTTATAGTGAATTGGTTTTGTAATATGCCACCTTAAATTTATTTATAATTTTTTGGTGGCAGTTGACACTCTAAATAAACATCCATCATAGCATGAATATACCCCTATTGGGATAATAACTTACAAAATGGGTTAAGGATACCTAGTAGTGTTCTATCATTCCATCCTAGGTCAATTTAATTTAACCCCATAAAAATAGATTATTAAAATGAAAAACACATGTAATTATTTTACCTCATAAGACACATTCTCCAATTGACCCACATGGGTAAAATTGTGAATTTAATAATTTATTTTACATGAAACATGCCCTAAAATTTCTATATTGGTCTAGTTTTGTGTTTGGAATTTATATTATAAGGAAGATGACATATTGAACCAATTTTGGCCTAGTTGAACATTTTGGGATTCAATTAGACTAGTTTTCATGCCAATGTAGAAGAGGTATTATCCTTCATTAAGCAATCAATTTTTATATTACTTTTAATTTTACAGTTAACATTGTATAGTAAAATTAATTACAATTAATAAATTAAAATGAAACTTGATATTATAATTTCATGTTCACATTCATTTATATGAAACCATGTTTCTACCATTAGTTCCAAAAAAATGAAAATTTCATATGTGATGGTTCAATTTTTTGTGGTACCCATTCTAGTTTATAAATGCTCTTAGTCTTTAAAATTTTTTTATGGAACCCATAAAATAATAAACATAATTTTTTTCCCAAGAAACTAATGGTCCATGTCTCAAACAAGAAATAAATGGTTAAATAATTTTAAACCATGAATTTATATAAGAAAACACAATTTAGCTCTATGTCGTCATATTAATAACCATTTTTTTATCATAATTATGATTAGAATTACTCCATAAAACATTGAATAAATATTAGTATGATAATTTTTTCGCACAAAAATGACATATAGATGAGAATTATACTTATCGCCCAACATGATATAAATATTAGATTTATAATTTTTTAAGAATGGAACAACTATAATGTATCTGTAATTCAAGAAATACAACCAAAAAGAATTCCATATAAATTTCACGTGAAAATATATATTCCATTAATGTTTCATGAACACAACATGTCTCTTCCTATAATAAATCAAGAGGTAAATATGTTAAATCCATAAATCAATAACCATAAAAAGTACTATAATCACCCATGGTGGAATCAGAATCGACTAAAATAATGAATCAAAACCTTTGATATTTCCCTCATGTGTGGGTTGTCTAGTCCAAACTATTGAATTGTTCATTGAATCAAGTATAGAATCCCAAAAAAAAATAATAAAAAGGGGAGAACGAAGGATCTAATAACACATTGTAATGTCAAGACTCTAATGGCACTAAAATAGTCGTATGAGTAGGTTGCTCACAAGACCTCAGGTGCACCACTGCATATAATACATGTTGCTGACTATAAGCATTATTATAATAATGTTATTAGGGGGATACCATACCCTATATATAATTAATAAATATTTCACAATAAATCATTCATATATATTATAATGATAAAATTAATAACAATTAATGAATAATGAATTCATGGTCGAATAAAAATTAAATGTCAATGCATGATAATGATTTAATAAAAAATTAGTAGAAATGAACTTGTGATATATTAAAAAGTGATAAATTAAAAATCCAATGAATAGATATATAAAGTATTCTTCTATGGATTGAAGCTCAATGTAATTACTCAGTATCTAATATCAAGCTCCCATCTTCTGTCATACTGTTTAAATGTTAACATTATAAAGAAATGTCCAACCAATCATGTAACCAAGAGATTTATTTGGGTACTAGCTAACGACCCAAAAATGGGTTTGGGTAATAATTATAAGTCCTCCATAAATGTTTTATGATAAAATTAAACAGTTTAAAATAAAATAAGAAAATTTGAAGGTATATTAAATGTATGTGCTGCAGTAAATTTAAATAAAATCATGTTAGTGGAGGTTCCCCAAGGACACCTGGTCATCCTACTTCTTCCAATGCTGTAAATTATTCTGAATATCTGTAACAATGTATGTATATATATATGTGGGTCACTGTGTGTACTTATATATTTAAGTTAATTATTGAATGATATATTTAGAGAGATATATAGATTCATATTACTATCAAAGAGTCGATGTGTAACTTATACATCCGTGCATAATAAAAATGTCATCATAATTTAAAAAAAGGTATTTATGCCTAAGTGTCTCGTCAGGAAATAATTTATGATGATCCATAGTATAATAATATGTAAGGAATAAGTCTCGTTCTCAATATCATAATCTAGTGAGTGAAACATCAATAAAAAATATCAGTTATGTAAAACGCCACATAAAACATCATTGTCCAAGGGGTTTAAAATAGAATGATCACAATACTAATTAAGGTCACTTTATAATAATCTAGAATATAATAATATCACATTCCTTATGATCCCTTATCATATCCATTTTTTTGAGGAACCTCAAATCACTCATGGAACAATGGAATTTCATAAAAAAGTTACCTTAATTATTTGGAAACATGCCATGAGAATTCCATCAATCCATTTAAATAAGATCAACATCAATATTCAATTTGAAAATATGTTACTAATAAGTTGTAAGGCAATGTAATCATACATTACAAGTAAAAATTCATGTATTTAGAGGTTCAATCCATTATAATCATTAATACATAAAAGGCGAAGGATAAGGGGGTGTATTGTACCCATCTAACAACTCGTAACATTTACAATTATAATGTGGGAATGAATGACATTAAACAATTTCATCACATCCAGGGATAAAAAATTTGAGTATTAGTTTACTTATCTAAAATTCAAAATTTTACTTAGAGGGGATTTTCGCAAATAATATTTTAATAAATATCCTTAATCACATGATTTATCTACACCACTTATATTTCATGAAATTCCATTTAACCATTCCATTTTAAAAGTGTTAGTTTATCAAAACTCATAGGGTGGTCTTAATTCTAAAAAATCATATGGTTTCCTTGGAGTATAAGAAATAAACCCAAGATATTGGTTTATGTCAAGGTAGATGACCTTCGACAAAAGAATTAAGTTTATATGGACTAATAAAATTATGTTACTAACAACTACTCATTGAATTTCACTTCATTGTGATAACAAATTAAAGGTGAATTACACAACACAATGAAAATATTTATAAAATTTATAGTCATTGATAAAGAATAATAATACCAACAACCATATACATGGAATCATAACACATATATTATTTTTATTTCATTTGTGTTATAATGAGAGAAAAAAGAAGAAATAATAAAATTCCATGAAAATATCGTAAAATAGCTTGTATGGATTTTCATAAAATAAAATAAAATATGGGATAAAAGGAAATTGATTTATTAAAAATATTAAGGGTGATCTAACATAACAAAAAATTATTATATTTTAGATCTTTTGAGAGAAATCCATCCATTATTAAGAGATATCCAAGAGGGTAAACCCATGGAATGATGTTGTGTTTTTAGAATAGAAGTAAATTGATGAGGAAGAGATAATGGATGAATGTGATAAATGTAATTTACATCAATATAATTACACATTGGGTTTAGATTCATTATATAGAATACCTTTTTCCAACAGTATATGCTCACAATCCTTGGTGTCAAGCGTCTCACAAGGATATATGAACAATTTTACATGTTGTAAAAACACATATTATCTCGTTAATAATATACTATTGAAATTATGATAAACCATACTACCTTGGGTTCATATTGTTCCAAATGGTGTACCACCACTTTTAAGGATACACTGTCTTACGAAGTGGGTCATATGGTAAGTAACAAATCATTCTCCCCAAATGTTTCCGTAAAATAAATTTTTATAGAAAAAAATACAAAAACAAATCCAAACTCCCGAGAGACATGTCGGTACTTAAAACAAATCCAAAAAATATATTTAAAATTTATAACCCTCATAATTGATTTCGGGATCTTAATTTACGAATTGTCCCATCCACCAATGTAAAAAAATCATTCTCATGGAATTTTCTTCCCCATGAAAAATGAAGGATGTTATAATTTTGTTTTTGGAATAATGTTTTTTCATTTATACTTATTCTATTGATTTCATGGTAGTCATAAAATTATTAGATCATGAGAGTAATAGGAAGTGAATATTGTTTTATATTTATGATGAAAAAGTAAAATATATTGAGAGAAGAGAGAAATTGATTTATTAAAATTCTACATGAATCACAATATAGGGATATTCCTAAGGATAAATGTAATCCCATACATTAATCTCATCATGGAATGATACTGAATATCACACTCTATCATAAGTATCCCATGCTTTATTTAAATTGAAAACCAATCTCACATTACAACATGAAGTTATTCCATGGCTAACAATACACCTTATAAAATTTTAAGAGATATTGAAAATCCAATACCATATATAATTATTTATCATGAGATTAAATAAAATCCTTAAAATATTTTTCAATAATGTTTATAGACCATTACATGTTCAATGAATCATGGGGAAATAACCTAATATTTAAATCTATGGCAGTGAGGACTGACAAATTCCAATGTAGTTCATATCATTATCTACTGATATAGTGAGGTAAATTAAACCTTACATAATTGTTCCAATGATCTTATCATTGAAGTCCTATAGTTTTAGGAAGCATAAGACTCATTTTACTAGTGATACATTCATATACACACATAAGCCAATTTATATATTGAGGTACGTTAGACATAACACGAACTATATCCCTTTTTATGGATGAATTCTATAGTAATCGTAAAATTAGAATATAACATATGATATATTTAAACACTAAAATGCATCAAATAAGTGGTGTTATATAACACGATTCCATGTTAATATAATTTTTATGTCTAATATACAATAAATATTATACAATATACTATTTAGGATAAAAATTCATTATTTTTTTATTTTTAATGAGAAAATATAGTTTATTCAAAATGATTCTCTTGGCACTAAAAAATACTCACAATTTTTTAATTCTAAATATGGTTAGTAACGATGTTAATGAATCTTAGAGAATGATTGGATTTTATTGGGTTTTGTATATAACAAATGAGTTACTTTGGGGGTTATATAAAATAGTATGTTTATTCTGCCAAATAGAAACGAGAAGGAATGTTATTTGTAACATGATCTATCAAAGTGAGAAAATATATTGAGATCATGGGAGTATATTATTCAATAATGAGTTATTGGAAATAACATTGAAGACACATTTTTTAGAACCTTAATTTAACGTGGATAGATCTAGAGGAAATTTGTTTCTCATAAATTATAGTTTCATATCATTGTTCAATATATCATGCTATTTGGATATAATGTAATTACATTATTAAAGTTATAAAATATAAATGTATATGGATTTTAACTCTCACATGGAATTTGGAACCCTTCAATTTTTATTGGTAGAGTTAGTATGTCCCTTATTTTTTTTGTTTTAATTTAATTTTTATTATTCTCATTTTTCTGAAAATTCTCATCAATTTACATTGAGGTTTTTTATTTTTGACTATTAGTATTTTGTATAAGTATTTATTTCTTTGGTTTTAAATTAATTCTCTCCATAATCTCAACCATCCATTTCATTTAATAAATCATAAATGGCATGGTGTTAATTTATAGGTGATCACTGGAATGTGAGTAGGATAATAGAACATAGTATCTCCTACTCGGGATAAAAATATCACCATTAGGGTATTTATAAGATACAATAATCAGACCTTCAATTATTGGTGTTTGGAGATTTCTCCTAGGTCAACCATTACAATTAGAATGAGATAAAACTTATAATTATATTTTCAATTATTGGTAATAAAATTATTTAAACCATGTGCGGGAAATTCATAGTGGTGGTGATCAATTGAATCATCTTTTGAAGCAGAGTTCATTCATTAAAAATATGATGGAAATGATCTTCCACTCAAATAAATGAATTAATCCTCAACATACAATTTTTTTTAAAATCCAACATTTAGTTTATGTGAATCCTATTATGACCAAAAATCATAACCAATCAAAAATAATAATTACGAATCCTCAAGTCACAATACATGAAAATTATTATCATAATAATGTGGTAGGTCCCTTATATTAAGATTTTGGTTGGTTTGGTAAATTTTTTAGTAGTGAATGACTTATAAAATTGGACCGTAAGGTACCCATCATACGAGAAAACACCTGTCTCAATTTTAACAATGACCATATAAGCATACAATGAAATTTATATATTCACATCCACATAGAGGAATCAGTGAAAAATATCATATTTATATTCATCATTAATGCTCTCCAATGGGGCTCTATTGTAAATAATTTTTTTCCACAATCATTAATAGTCAATTTTCAATGACTTACTACTATAGTATAAAATCTCATTTATATTTTCATAATATTTTCAGGGAAGAAAAAATATGGAATAATTTTTCCTTACCACTAAATTATTCTGTGGGAACTAAGTACACATGATTAGATGAAACTAGAATAACCTTTTCAGGGGTAATTTCAAATGGACCTTCATCATTCTTTCCCCATAAATATTTTTTCCTATATATGAATTTTATCATTATAAATTTAAAGCTTCAACTACCTGAGTTTCACTATTGGTCGTTTCTTCATTGGTTTGGGGATTTTAGAAAAATAAATTATTTGTCTAGTATTGTTCCCTATATGAACATTATATTTTCTTATATAAAATTCACACTTCTCCCATTTTATAACACAAGGAGAATGAAAAAATATAGTGCAATTAAACTCATATCTTGAAAATAATAAATCATACGAAATGAAATCTGTTGCAATGTTAATATTATATGATTCATAGATAATTTTATGATATATGAACCTAGAGCCAATATTTTATTCTTACTTCACCCAATGCTGATACACATTCATCCCTCGTTATCCTTTTCTGGTGAGAACTCATGTAACCGTTTATACCAATTAAGGTTCCCAAAAAAACTATCATGACCATGACCATTATTCAATGGATTGTAATACACATTATATTTTAGAAAAAATTCCAATCACCATATTTCAATCCGGAGTGTTCTATTGGATTCCTATATCACTATGAAATATAAAACAGTTTGTTCAAAACATAGTCTTAGTAATCATTATAGAAATGGATTTCCTTTTACATTTTTTAAATCTAGCAGTATAAATAGTCTTCTTGATCATTGTAACAAGACCCATGTTCACTAATATTTTTCATTTATATGATATACATTATAATCAAATTTATATAAAGATTAATTTTAATGATACCAATCCTAAAAATGAAAAAATACTAGATCTTATGAACCGGTACACAATTTACTAATTAAAGAAAAATGTGGATCAATACTAGACATTATTATATCTCTTACGATAGTAAGGATATCAATATATCATTGTTGGTTGGAAATAGTGTGATTCAATATTCTGGTATGTTGCGAATAAAATATAGATTGTTCCATGTTTAGACACTCAACACACATTGGATTATATTACTTATAAGCAATTACTATGAATCACTATATTTAATAAAAAATTCCACAATCCTTAGAATATTTATAGTTCCCCAAAAATATTAGAAGGAACATAAGTCATCCTATGATATGAAAAATTTATAATTATTAAACATACAACAATTTTCAATCATTGAAATTTTTTTTATAAAATTCTACCATTCCTTTTAGATAACCATTACACACATTATAATATGTTGATGATAATTGAAATCATCCTTAACAACATATGTATAAATTTAATATATGAATATCATCAAAATAAGAAATGTCAACTCTATGGGGTCTCAAATATCATTATGAAAAAATAATAAAAAGGATATTTAAATTTGGTAAAAATAATCGTATTAATGAAAGAATTATATTATTGTAAATTCAGATGTTATTTCCCCAATAACAACCATTATCTAATTCTTTCTTTTTCTAATACTAGGATAAAATTCATACAGTGAATCTTATTTTCCCCTAAAAATGTATTATGAGACCTAAAAATGAATATTTTACCCTACTTGTCAAAACGTTTCTAACATAAAACATTCTTAAATGTGTTCCTCAATATTATCACATCCTTTAATCCATTTTATCCATGAAAATATTGAACGTATTCATTCCATTCAATAATTAAAATAATAATAATTTTTTTTCTTATAATACCAAAATGGAAAATAAATATCCATTACTAAAATAAATTAAGTTATTATCCCCTATATATCATTTTCACTCCCATGTGGTTTCATAAATTCCATCATTTCTCTAATAATCATTAACCAATTGAATTGTATATCCACCAAAAAAATTCACTATTAATTCATTAATCTCCACAAGATGTAGCATATCAACCATATCATTCTAAAAGTTAATTAATCTTAAATCATTCAAATGTGATGTATTGTGAACATATATTACAAGAAAGGATACGCGTAATACATCATTAATTAGGCTCAATTGATAATCAATTTATTCTCAATATTAAACATCACTAATAAATTATAATATTAAAAATGTATAATAATAATGGGTGAAATATTTCTTGCACTTCTATATCAATATTTAACTTGATGATGAGATGATCTGAAAAATACATGATCTATAACAGTGAACTCTATTAGTCGACAAATTTGATTTTATCATGAACTCTATATACTCAGAGTAATTATCATCTGATCATGAATTATATAATATTTATATATTACATACTATAGTCTTCAATGTCAAATAAGTGTTAATCAAATAGTATCAACTCTTGTTAATAGGGTTTGTTAAAGACAAATATATAATTTCTCTTATATGTTTTTGATGACCGAAAAATGTAAAATTTATCATATGAAAACATTTTACCTAAGATCATAGAATTTTAATTAACCAATAGATATTAATACTCAATATAATTGGAATCATTTTAATTATATAATATTTAATCTAAATACAAAACATTATCTGAAAAAAGATTATTATTCCAATGTAATTTAACAGTCATATCAAAATATGAGATATACATTATTTCACCATCTCAGATATAATCACATCAAAAGAAGAATTCAACTAAACCTATTATATAACATGAATAATTCCAAAAATTTACACTGAACAATACATATTAATTACTATTAACTTAGTTAACTTTGTCAAAAAAATTATAAAATAAGACATATTTTATTATGATTACTATGTATATTAGGTAAACCAGTAAAAAAAATACATTTAAATGTTCACAAATTTATATGATATTAAAACAAATGTTTTCTAAAGAACAGTTATGTTTATGATCCTCTTATATAACATATTTACATGAAATAAACATTACAAAAAACATAACTGAAAATTCCATTATCATTTACCAAAGAAAAACCACTTTATAGTGTAAAAATCATATGAATACAAATATTAAAAAAACATTGGTGGTTTATAGAACTCATATGGGACCCCTAACACATACTCTAGGAAACAAATGATATATTTTAAAACATTAACTAATATAGTATTCTCTCAAAGAAAAAGTTGTTCTATAGTAATGAACAATAAAATTAAACTATACCTCTATCTTAATATCTAAATTTTGAGCGTCCATACCTTATTTTAGAAATTACTAACCAATGTTATCAAATATAAAAATGATCAGAAATTAAATTCTTTTCTATCAAAAAGAATAATTATTCATTCCTTAGTAATTATAAATTCTTCTCATGAATCCTAAGACACATTACTATATGGCTTTTATCAAATACTACCATTCACTTCATTCTCCTTCCTATAATGTAAATTGTCTAAAACATATAATATTGTACTCTATACAAAGAATAATTTCTCTAGAGGAAGGATGTAATTCTATATTTTTTTATCTACATACTCCATAAAATTCTATCAATGTAGGTAATCTCTCCCAAGATTTATTGTAAAAACATTAAATCAAGATCCAAATCAGACATAGTATAGTTATGTTAATAAGAAAATAATGTTGTTGGACAATATGCTATAACCTCTCATTAATATATAGAAAACAACCCAATTATTGATGAGATACATCACAATACACCATAATGAAAATACAATATATTAATCAATTTTTTCTTATTAATTTAATTAAATATGATTAGATACACATCTAATTGAATTAGAGTAGTTTCATTTTTGGAATTGAGATTTGGACATAGATTACAAAGTTGATGGATGACTAGTGATTGGGTGGTCTTATGTGGACTATTTGGTATCAGATGAAGGGTAGTGGAAACCTTATGTCCCTAGAATCTTATTTTATTTTAATTATAGTTAAAAATTACTTTAAAAATAATAAAATAGAACTCCCAATTCTTTATAGAATTGGTCAGACATCAAGCTGGACGAAGTCCATTTCCCCTAACCTCTCATATTCTTTTTCCTCTTTTATCTTCCCTAATGATCATCCAATAAATGATAAATTTAATGTAGTGACACACAATTAATAAATTCAACCCCATGAATCCATTCATTTTCTATTTCTCTTATAGTTCATCACTAGTTTTTCTAAAAAAAAAATTATGCTTTTATATTCATTTATATATTTATGTGACTGAGTAAAATTTATCCAATGATGGTGAATTTTTATCCTCCTAATTCTATATGGTATCTGGATCCTTTCATATTCAATCGATTTTTACTAACATTCACGAATGATGTGATAGACATATTGTTGAATCTAGTTCCTGTGACACTTGATTTTTCATGTACATATTCAAATATTTATTTATGGATATTTATATTTATTTATAACATAAATTAATCTACCAAAATGATAAATCATAATTTTATTATTTTCCATAAGCATTATTATCATATATTCATCAAAATTAATTTTAAATTATACCCATGAAGGTAATCAAATGATAATCTATTCCTTCAATATTTATACAAGGTTCTTTTGAGTAAATCTAGAATACAATCCATTGTAATGGGTGATCCCTTACTAAGGAGTTATGTTGTGGATTAATTATATTTTATGTTTATTATTTGGTGCGTAAAATTTCCTTATTCGGGAGTATTTTATGTGATAGTTATTATATACATTAATTTTTCTTGTTAGTGTGGACCTACCAATATTAGGATAGAATAATAGTTATATAATGAGGAGTTACATCATTTCATCGCTATTAAATTTGATTTTTTGAGTATGAATACTATATCAATCATAAAAAAGAGTTTAGTGGAGGTTTTTCTTTGGGAATTATAGAATTGGAATGGTTATAAAAATACCAGAAATGTATTTTCACATAAATTTCTAGCTAAAATTCCTAACCATCATTTTTAAACCAGTATTTGATATAAATAATATGAATTCCCTATGAACCATGAGTGACATATGTTATAATTTTATTAAACATAAAAACATTGGAATGATTTACTTATCATAGAAAATATATTTTAATGAAAATTGTATAAAAACATATGAATGATATATATATAATACTTCCAAATATGGTATAATGAATACATAGAATATTTGGTAATGGTAATAATAATATAGAAATATGTAAATATAAATCAACACTATCCCAATTGTGAAACCAAACTCCTTCTAATATCAAATCATTAATAGATCAATTTCAAATCCTATGGTCCACATTAATTAAAAATATCAAGGATGATTTTATAAAATCAAAATAAGAAGATACATGTATAAATTCACACTAATATGTATAATAATTGTGTTATAGATATTCCTATATGATACTACATAGAAGATATATTCATTTTTTAAAAAACCCCATCACACTAGTTTGAAATGAAAATTTTATTATTATCTATTCTCTTATAATTCAGAAAACCCATAAACTTAACTTTTTTATCCATTCCACATTTTGTATTATTTGATAAGGGGAAAAAATATATATAAATATATAATGAAAAAAGATACAATTCGTTGAACACGTATTAAGGATAAACATGACATAATGTTATTTATATTATGGAATAAATCATATCATAAATAAAATATTATGCTAGAATCAAATAAAATGTAAATTCTTATGATAAAAGATACAAACACATGGAATAATAACATCATAAAAAATCATGAAAACCTATTATGTTTATAATGGAACCACTAACCATAATATGATCGAAACCAACCATAATAGACCTTGAAATACCCCCATCGACTCCTTGCGAGGAAACAACCTTGTTCCATTTAAATCATGACTCAGTTCATGAGCCATAGTTATGTTATAGCTTATGAAACACCCATAATGGATTTAACATAGAGAACCCATAGATCCCTTGAAAACCAGCAATTCTAATCCATAACACATTTTTCAAATTCAAATTTATAAAATCAAATATAAAAAATGAAATATTTTTTCCATAAATATATGGGGAATTTGAAATTGTATTATATAAAATATATAATAAAAGGAAAAATTCTATATATACAATTATGAATCATAAATATTCTTCCCAATGATAGATAGAACCCCAGGGGGGGGGGTGAATGATTGTTATTATTTTTATAAATTATTCACCTTTTAAATTTCTCTTATTGAACTAGTTATAGTTATTGATGCACTCAATGAATTCTCACATCCTCACCTAATTTGGACTAAATTGATGAATGATATCAAAAAATATTATTTACAAGGTTTGAATTTTAATGACTACTCTATTATATTTCAGATATACCTTCCATGATATATTCTTCACTATATTATTTATTTACAATTATGGATAGTAAAATTCTGTTGACATAGTATCTAGGGTGTTTCCATAAACTGACTCATTTAAACACAGAATCCATTATCTCCCCATAGAATCTAGAATCATATAGAAGAGTCTTTAGATTTTTTAAGAATTATCAATCACAAAAAGATATCCCCCTAATCACGGGTCACTTCTTCCCCACATTTATATATGATTATCCTATAGGTGAATATGGAACCAATGTTATTCATGTTTAATTTCTCAAGATTATCATATATAGTGTTGTTATTTAGAATTTATATAGATGTTAAGAGATCTGGATATTCTGTGTCTTATTAAATAATCACGTTCCTAAACATAACACCCAAAATTCATCTTATCTCTAGGATGTTTAGTGTATCATACTCATTGAAGAGTTAATTGAAATATTATCCAGACTCAATCTACTTTCTTCATCATCTACATAAATATATATATATTCATAGAATAATGAATATCAGTTATCATTTTACATAATAGAATCTCCACGATCCATTGTTTTATGTAATGATCAGATTAAATATTCTCGTAAATTGGAATTTTTGAAATATCATTGAAATATCATTCAAAATACATGTTATTATCTCCAATAAATGCATCTGGATACTCAGTTTTTGTTATCACATTTTCTTGTTTTATTAATATCAATAATATTCCCACTTTAAAAATTTATAAATGAAATAGATATCATTATACCTCAACATTTAACATTATATGCATAATGAAGTTGTTTTTATGTAATAATTATAGATATGGATTGGCAAAATTGAATTATTTATCCACATTTTCATGGAATATTATCACATTAATGATTCATGAATTTCTCAATATGATAAAAAATTAACCTATTATATACAATTTTATCTATGTTCTTGTGTTTTTATCTCATGAAAATCCTCTACTTTCTCATGATCTTTATAACATTACATTAACACCTCAATGTTTTTCATCAGAAATCATGTGATAAGTCATCATAATCACAATATCAAGTGTCATTCAGGATAATTTTCAGTACTCATGGTATCTTGGAAAAGATACAGTTAGTTGGTCTATCATGTGAATCTCACATTAGGCCAGGTTACCTCATGAAATATCTCATAAAACACTATTGGAAGTTTGTTTATTATGTGGTAATAAAAAATCATTCAACATAGATGATTATCCCATATAATATTATAATATTTTATTTTTTCATTCTGTATTACTCGTGGAAGCTCATTATTTTCATTTCTCATACACAAATAAGTTCCATGATGATTGTTTATTATTCATATTGAATATATTTACACATTTATTATCAAAAATATTATATGTACCTTTTATTAGAAATAGAGAATGGATTTACTCCAATTTATAAATTTAATTGAATATCTACTAACTCCATTTTCCCATCTAAATTTATCCTGTATGGTATGTATAATTCATGTTGTTTTAACCATTAGTCTTCTATCCACACATAAAATTATCAACTTATTCTATGTTTTAGCAATGGTAATTACATGAAATTATCATTATTTATAGAATTTCAACATGTTTTTACAATATCTTTATTTTGAAATTATTCCCCTTAAAAATATTGGGAATTTATCCTTCCTAAAATTTCATGAATACCATATCCTTTTGAACATCATATCCAAACCTACCAAATTAATATTATAGTATCTCAAATAAATTTTATTAAATAACACTGGGTTAAATATTATCACATGTATTCTAATATATGATTTTAACAAAATAGGATCATATAAACACTACTTGTTATAATATATTTTCTTATTAGAGACATAATCTTCAAAAATGAATAGTATTTATACCCATTCTTACCACAACACTATAAAAATAGTCAAAAAAATGATCATACATATTGGTTTGATATTTAAATTGATTTTTACAATGTTTACATATTGAAAAGTAATTCTAATTTTCTCTTGAGATTAGTGGATAAATTTCCACATTACATCTTCTTCATTTATGTGGGGAATTTTTTCCCACTGTTCTTGATTCAAACCACACAAATTTTACCTTTTCACTGTGAAATATAGAAATAAAAGACTTGTTTCAAATATAGTTAAGGGAAGATATACCATGTTATTTTGAATCCTTATTAACTAACTTTTTAAAATAATTTATTTTTAACTCATTTTAATTTTTAAATTCACATCTCAATTTGTTCTTCTAATTATACAAATGATAAATAAATCTTATGTATATAATATTTAAGTATTAATGACTAATAAAATTCCATGAAGATCACATACTGTTATTCCTTGTAAAATAATAATTTATTTTCAAATATTTATCACATAAACATGGGTTCACATTTATCTAAATATTATACATCAATTCACATGAGATATAATCTACTCAAAATAAGATTATAGCTTCATTTTTTGTGCCCACTCTAGATTAGGATTTTCTTCTCCATCATCATCACTTCAAAAGTAATAATCATCTTTTAAAACTTGATAATAGTTATTAAACACTTAATATAATTAAAAACGTGCATTATTATTATATATTTCTTATTTAATATCATTTTCTTTCTAATTCACTTCTACTTATTATTTTTATTCATCAACTTTTTTTTCTCTTCATCCTATTTGGATTAAAATTCATAAACCTAAAACATTGATTTTTTTTTTCAATATGACCAAAACCATCATAATTAAAACATCTCATAAATATTTTACATTATCCTTTCAATTTTACATTACTGAATATTTTTGGTAGAAAATTAGTATTTCGTGGAGACCTTTATCAACTATACCATCACATAAATTACATGTATCTACATCTTCTTCTACTTGAACTATCCCTTTTCATGTTCCATGACAATAATTTCATAATTTTTATTATTTATTAAATCTTGTGACTTCATAATTTTATATCATATAATGATATTATGATGGTCATCATAGGATAAATATTCCTTATATTCAAAAAATTAGTCATCAGGATCAAATATATCTAGGAAATTTCCCATTTTCTTCTTCATATTTATTAAATAATCAATATTCTCACAGAATCAATAAATATTGTCGAATATTTCATTTATCTTTTTGAATTAATTATCTTTATTATCATCAAAATCCATTTCTATTTTTAAACATTCTCCTGCATACTTATAATTTTAATTCAATTATGTATATTTTACCTAATATGATACTTATCATTTTCCTAAAAAGTAATTTGGTTGTTTGTAAACCCTTACATTTGGAATAGAATTTATATAATATTGATACATGTATGAAAATATATTTTACATACCTCCAAAAATTAGACTTACCCACATGACTGAATGAAACATCTTTTGAATATGGGGAAATAATATAAAACATTTCCCATGACTTCCAAGTCGAGTGAAAGCAGATGAGAAATATCATATTCCTCCAATTATTTAGTTTTAAACATTAAATGTTTTTCTAATCATGTATATAATGAATTTTGAATCTCAATTTTCTAATGACAAATATTTTTCAAATCAATATAGGGAACCCCACTCTAAATCAACATATAATTTCCGGGACGAATGTACAACTGAGGGGTGGGGGTGATTCAATGGTCTTAATTTCACCATAGCAGAAGGTAAATGGATCGAAAGAATGAGTGGGTATGAAACCTGCCCTCGGGATTAGCTGGTGCATACATGAGAGAGCCTATCCGAAAAACCATGTGAAGGTGGAGAGTTGATTCCACGATGAAGAAGTTTGGGAGGAGCAGTTCCAAGTTTTTATTCTGGGTTGTATGTAATGTTTGAAGCTTACGGGCAATGAATTTCTTTAAGGCCACAAGCCAAGTAATTATTATTCCTACGGGCCTTGTAATGGTTCCACCTCACTTGATTATAAAAAAACAATAAAAATGAAGGCCTTCAGGCTATTAAAGGAGTAATGGTTTTAATTTATTTAATTTTTCACCATTTATATCAATCCTCTTAGAAATAGTTAAAATTCTTGATCCACTCAATGAATTATCAAATGCTCACCTCCCTTTATTTATGTTGGTTATATACACCCTCCCCAATATGGTTTTCACACTATTTAAAAAAATTATATAAAACTATGTATATTCTTTACCTATCTAATCTTAATCCACTATATTCCATTCAATAACATCCATTAATCACATAATCCAATATTTTCCAATGATATCTATAATCTGCTGGAAGAGTCATTACATATTCAATGATGAGGTTGCATAGAATGATCACATTTCTTTCAATTTTATCTTTTATAAAACATAGAAATATAATTTCCCTCCATGAGATGATAGATCATCAGGTCAAAAGAATTACACAATTAAGATCTTTAGCAGTATTTTTGGTCCTAATAATTCTTCCAGATACCAGGACAAGTGGACCATCCTTAGGTTCATTAATAAATAGGTTCTTAAATACCCATATATGCTTCTTATTCTTCTCATCATGATATAGGTTATATCTAATTCTCTTGAGTGTTCTCAAGAAAATTATCTTGACATGAAATACATTCTTCATCACCTACATGAATATTTATATTCATTGAAAAGTGAATACAATTTCTCCATAATAATTATATATAATTTTCAAATTTGTTTATTAGGGAATCCCTATGATATTCCATATAATGTTATATTCTCAATCTAAATATTAAGATACCTATATTTTTTTAATTATCAATAAAATATTATTCAAAATATAAGTCATTATCTCTATTTAAATCCTTTACAGAATCAACATTTATTCTTACATGTTATTATAGAATTATATTCAATCTTAGTTTTTATTTAGGATACCTAATTGAGTTATATCTCATTATCCTTCCACATTTACTATTGTCTAAAAAATTCTTTGGTTTTAATTCAATAATTATATTCATGGATTAGATTTCTCTTCATTCATCCCCATATGCATGTAGAACTATAACATGCAATAATCCCAAAGTATTCTTTCTAGGAACACACCATCCCAGAACATGCGAGTAAAACTCCATATTTTTTTTACCATCGTAGATACAACCCATATTTTCTAAATTCCCTATTCATTTTCTAGTGTCCACTAAATGTTGAAATTTAGTAACATGTGATTAGTCACCACACTCATGGTATCATTCAAAAATACTAAAAACTCACAGTAATTGTTGTTCCTTGGTGAACATATGCTCTGTTCATCATCCATTAGAATATTATGGTATGTAAATGTTCTCCGTGTGATATATTAAAAAACAATATTGGATGATTCTTTTTTCTTGTGGTTAGTTGAAACCATGTTATATGGATTATTATTTTAAAGAATGTAGAAATTATTTAGGTGGATAATCCATAAAACACATGAATGATTATTATTTTTAATGATCATATATATATAATTCATACATTAATGGTTTCTAAAACATATATAATATCTATGAAATATTTTTTAAAACTCATAAAATTCCCATTATATTATGAAATATCATGGATTTAAAAATGGTTAATGAATTTCAAATAATATTTATTCTATTTATTACATTTATTTTTATTACCGATGAAATGTACCTAAATTTCATGTGGTTGGTGTCACATTAATTCTCTCAAAACATTAACTTCATCACTTATTGATTGTGGTAAAGAACATTCACTATCAACTATTATAATATGGTTTCAACTATATGAAAATATTTTAAATATTTATTTATTAACCAAAACATATATATGCATTAATGTGTTTTACCCTTCAATAGTGGGAGGATAAATCAATATTTGATTCACACTCACCTAGTCCCACTGATTTTGGAAATCTATAGGATATCTCCATTGTTTTTATCACAAAGGTAGATCCTCATGGTGTCCCTACATTATTTTTTTTAAATATATCCTATAAGTTTTTTGGTTTTCTTCATTTCATATATAATCTATTGTTGTCATAGATTTTCATCCATGTGGTTCTTCTCCTATGGCTCCTTTTTTGGATTCGTTCATCTCGTGTCAATTCTCCTCTTTTTTCATTATTAATTTTCTCCATCGAATTAATATGGTTTCAGGATTCCAATTTTATCTTCCATTCTATTTTCATTATCATCATCCTTGGTCTCTATTCCAAAGCGATTGAATCCTCTCATCCCAATAATTGTTTTCTCTTAATCTAATCCTAGTAGGGATTTCAATATTTTAGGATTGGTTTGTTATATTTCATTGAAGGAGTTTCTATATCTTCCCTCTTGGATTCTCTTGAGAGATAGTATCTCCATATTAATGAAGATAGTTCCGCTTCTGCTGCTTTTACTATCATCTTTCACATTATCATATTGTTGGTCTAGATCACTGGGTTTCTTGGTAGGTTATGTAGGTGCTGGATAAGGCATTATTGGAATCCCAAGAGATAAAGCTTGCAGTTTTTCTAGATGGTGTGGGACTTTTCATGACTTTTACTTGATTGTTTTTATTATGTATATTTTTGTTGGTTGTGTTTTATTTAATGAAATTGGGGGATTCAGTTTTTAAAGAGGAATTCATATTTTAATTTTTTTCCAAAGGAGTTATTGAATGTCAGTTTTCAGGCCTAATGATGGAATCGGTAAGGTGGTCTCAGTGTAGGTCATGACTCACTACTGAGGCATGCGTCTTCTTCAACATTGATCTAGATTCAGAATCTATCTCTCCTTTCTAGGTCTGTCTTGTGAAATGATATCAATGAATATTGGGATGTTCAATTCAAAGGTCAAATACATTTCAGAAGGTGTGTATTATGTAGGACCAGTTCCCCATTTGGGTTCTTGCCGGTGATAAGGGGGTGTTTGCTAATGATGTCATTTTGGAACATTTTTCTATTATATGATGCTTCTTTGGACTGTTTGGACTATATATAATTTTTGTATATCTCATTCATTGTATTGATGGTGGTACAGTTGTATGGAGACACAGACGGTGGTGTTACACAAGGGGATGATATTGGGATCAAGGAAGACCAATCTGACCCATGCATTTTATGGATTTAGAAATTTGAATTTGTATTGTTGATTTTTTTATCATAGTTTTAGAATTATGTGATTCATCTAATTCTTTTTGTGATGCTACGTTAATTAAATGTTGTTATGGAATGTTGGTGTTATAACTAGATTTGAGATTTTTTTGTGTTATTCTTCTCACTAAAACTATAAAAGTGAATTTTCCTAATTATAAAAATATGGATATGGATGGATATTAACCCCACAATGTCTATAAATTCTCAACACATTTTTTATTATTTTATCCACATTTTTATTTTTTACATTAATCACGGTATCCCCTCATGGTTACAATAAATTTATATGGATTATTTACCAATAATGAAACGTAATGTCATATATTTGATCCATGAAATACTCAAAAATCATCATCAAAAAGAAAAAACTGTGTGGAACTATAGAAAAAATTGAATTACTCAGTTGGGAAAAAATATAACTATGTATAATGTTTTTATTTATAAAATTTTAAAACCCCAAACATCTATCAATATCACATAAAAATTATTTGGAATAATTAATAGTTTTAAAGACATACATTCAAACAAATTTTTTACATCGATAATGTTTTTTTGAATCTAATATAAAAAATCCATTGGAAATCATTTTATAAAACAAGTAAATACTAATGTTAATTAAAGTACAAATTTTTAAAAAAAATTATTGTATTTTATGACACCATGATGTATGAAAAAATATTTTGGATGTGTAATAGTTCCAAATCAATGACAAAATTACTATTTCATGGTCAAAGAAAATTAATTAATTGGAAAAAAATTCTAATCACATAATGTTTAAATAATATAAGAGTTGACATGATAATAAATTCATATTGAAAATATAATAAAAAGTATCTTGTCAAATGTATGTTGTTACATAGTGTAACCTACATGAATTTTTATAAAACCTAGCCTCTTAATAGAAATTATTTTTGAATGAGGCTATCAATAATTATTTTATCATTCATCATGAAAATACACCGTAAAAATGATTGATATAATTATATAATATGGAAAATACTTATCATTACAATAATATTATATTTAATGTAGTTATAAGAAGTCAATAAAAATGGATAAGAGGAGAATATAATGGTGGGTAAACTCTACCCTAAACAATCTTGTGTAGATGTCCGATGTTGAATTGAATTAGGTAGGATAATGTAGAATTATCCACCATGTATTAAAGGATTGGATGAATGTGAAATAAAGATTCTTAGACATCCATTTTAATTCAATGGTAGTATGTTTTTGTAATTATAATATATAAATTAAATTACATAATAATAATATGAAATAGAAAATTTATTTTCTCTAGGTTTATATAGATACATCATAATAGAAAAAACTCATAAAACACTCTATATTTTTCCACCCATTACATATAAATTCCAAACTAATAAGAATAAGAAAAAAGAAATCTGTCAAATATAAATTTCATCTTATGAATATAAAACTCAAGTATTAGAAGTAAAATATCCATGATTGTTACATCAAAAACTAAAAAATTGAAATACCACTACAATATATCATTAGAAGAATATTATGTCTCTTTTTGAAGTAAGTACATGTAGAATTGAATTTCGGGTTAACTAAAACCATGAAAGATACAATACCTCACCATTCATATGATTCACGGTTCCCAGGAATAGTTTAAAAAGTAATGGATTTATATTTTAGAAGAAATATTTTTATTTGCATACTTATATTATTTAAATAAAATATCTTTTTTATATGTTATGGTTTTTTTAATACTTTTATATAAATTTTATAATTGGTAATGTTATTTATTCACCTTTATTCCAAGTATATATATATATTTTTTGTGTAGTGGTATAAGTGTGTTCACATAGAATTAAAAATTTGAATAGTACAATGATTTTTTATTAATAGTTGAATATAAAAGTTGTAAATACTATAATTGATGATTCTCACATCACTATATAGTAATTATTTATAATTTTTGATTTAAATGATAATAAATTGTTATTATACTTCAATATATATATAATAGAATGGATGTATTGTTTGAAATGTTGAATTAATTATTGATGAATGATTATCTAAGAAAATAATTTTTAATATGGGTGGATTTAAAAAAATACTGGATAGAAATTCTGACTACTCACTTAATATATGATGAAAATTGAGGTTCCATTATTATATTTACCATGTTACCATTTCCCAAGATATGGGTATTTTAATACCTCAGATCATATTTAGAGTATCCCTTAATCCATCAGATGAAAATTATTGTCCCCTAAAACTTTTTAGGCCTCCTTCTCATATTTGGATAATTACTTCAAATAGGTATGAATGATATTATTCCATGACATGATGTAGGTATAGTGTTTTTCTTAAAGATTAGGTAATAACATTGATAACCAAAAATTGTATATGATTATTATTTTTTAGTTGTAAATATTAGTTTTCATATTTTTCTTATATTGAGTAATTATTTTTCAATTTTATAATTGTTTGACGCAATATTTCATATCCTATATATACTCATGAATATATTTTATTGTGATAGAGAAATAATAGGTGGTTTATTATGATTTTATTTCTCTAAAAATGAATAGAAATCATGACACATATGTAGTTTTACATATGATATATTTGCATCAATTTGTTAAGAATAGAGAGTTTCATGGATGTCATATGTGATAGGATAATGTGGATTATTTTGTTATTACACTGTTAGGATATATATTGAATATTTCCAAAATATGTAGGGCACTTTTTTTAATATCCCTATAACAACAGTTTTATAATAATTTTTTTGTCATTTTATCCTACATGTCGCTGATGATATTATATTTGTTTTGTTGTATAATATATTCATACATATTATATTAATCAATTGATATAAATTAATTTTTTTAGAAAACCAATTATCATCAAATAGGTAAAAATATATTTTATATATAATCTATCATTGGCATATATTTCCATGAAAAAATAGTAAATCATTTCTCAATGATAATCATATGATTTTGAAGGTTTCCATTATCCCATTTTGACCAAGTATCATGTATATGGAAAATAATGGATTGAACCATTTTTATATTAGATCACAGATATTTCATCATAATCCCTATTGTAGAAAATTTACTAGATCACATGTCAATCTATATTTTCATCATTAAATAGTATTTTAGAATCTATATTACAAAAAGAATTTATTTAATTATTTGTATGTTATAATAATACTTTTTTTTGATAAAACTCGATAATGAAACACCAATAATACCATGTCAAATACTTATAAACAACTTACAGTAATATCATTCTTCAGTAACCTCAATGTAATATTAATTTATATAATTAATTGATCTTTATTCATTCCATATTTTGATGCAATATATCCCATGAATTGAAAAAAATTGTTTAAAATTTACTCTTAAAAAATTTCCCATGTAGCATAATCTTATGTTAAAAATATATATAAATATTAATATATAATAAAACATCCACATCCAAAATATAATAAAGAATAATTACCTCAATTAAAACAATATATAACTGATCAAAATAATGTTGAAATGGCTAATGAAAAAAATAAAAAAATACAAATAGAGTATTTTTTAAAAAAATTATAAAAAATAAAACAACTTTATTAACATGAAAATAATCTAATGGAGAATTCCTAATTTATAACATTCATTTAATGGTATCTAGATTATAAACCACTCTTTTAGAAGAAACTCAAACCACACAATTTATCAAATAGAGAATAAATTCATGGTAGTGGATAATGGTTCTTCATTTTCCCCCTTATTCATTCTTTAGTAAATTATATTTAATCATAGTTTATACTCTTACTTCACTGAAAATTACATTAGTTAACTCATGAAGATATAATTTTACATATAAATTACTAATTGACTAATTCATTAATTTGAATCTTCAATTACCACAATTTCATTAGGGATATAAAATATTCAACCATTATAATTGATTATAATCTTGTGTATAACTTGAACCCAAATTCAATTTCATGATATGTAGGTATATTCATCAGGTTCACATGAATAAAACCCCAATATTTAGATAAGACTCCATGAAGATCCATATAACTCTCATAAAATTCACCACTAATATTGCTTACTAATTGTGAGTAAATATCATGTAGATCATTATACCTCCACTAACAACCCCCACTCTAATAAAATTCATCTTTCCCCTTTCAGAATTAGTTAAATTATCCATTCATTAATAAAAGTAAATGAATTATTGTTTAATATGTATCCAATTAAATCCATTAGTGACATAATATAGTCGCATTTATAGAAAGTACATATCATAAAAACACCATTAGTTCACATATGACCATCTCACCATTTTGAAATACCTCCTATAATAACATAAAAAACATAATTATAGTTGTTAAATCTTGTATCCCCCAATATATTTTTCAAGGAAGATATAACCCTTAATCAAGGATTGGTGTAATAACAAATGTGAAATATTGATATCAAACAATATAGATAAAAGGGTATCAAATATATAATATATATAAAATATATACATTTAAAAACCTTTTTCCCTCTATATATGTCATCTCCATGACATGAATCTATAAACATTTATAATATCTTCCATTAAATACATATTTTACACTACCTAAATACTGCTATCAAGTATTTGGTACCTAATTTTGATGAATAATACCAAAGTAACCACCCCTCCCTAATGTCCTCCCTTGTGTGGTAAATGTAGCCCAATAAATTACTACAGATCAAAATTCCAGGGAGGTTGATGTGAAACCCCAGAATGATAAAGGGTTAAATGACTAAATTATATGACTCATGTCCACAAGGTTAACCTTCATTTTTGGGATCCTACCTATTTAGAAATACACAATTTTGCGTGATTGTAATGGAATAGTGGTCAGGATAGGTTACCTTCAGGAAAGTTTCTCCAGGGGTGTGTGTGTAAGGATAAAGCACACTAGAAAGGACATGTGTTGGATTTTTGGGACTGTCATTAGTCATATGACTCGTTTGGGCATGTGGGAGGGCCTGAGGGTGGGGCCTATGTGTTTGTGGGGATTCTAGGGCTACCTGGCAGGCTTGAACCTGACAACCATGTTACAGTGGGGTGTTTTTGTTGTTTTTGGGTCTAATTATTACATTTTTAATCATAGTAGAAACCAATCCTATATTTGTAACACTACCTTGGTTGAGATATGGGGCCCAAAACGAGGACGTTTTTCTCTAATGGATGGGTGAATGTAACACCAGAATAATGAACATGGATTAAACGACTATATAATCTAAGTAATGTCAAAAAGTAAATCCCTATTTATTGAGATACTATCTAATTAGAAATCTATAGTTAAGTGTTTTTATCCTAGAGCACTGATCAGGTTGGGTTCCATTCTATAAATATTCATACAGTGTGTTTGAGTAAGGAAAAAACACACATTATAGGACATGCGTTGACCTGTAGGGATATTCACTAGTCAGCTGACCCATTAGGTCACATGGGTGGGCCGCAGGGTAGGGACTACATGTATAACTGGTGGTACATGGTTTACTAGAACCCGGAAAACTAGTGAAGGTGGGGTGTTGTGCTATCTGCGGGGGCTAGTTATTATAGAGTACATTGTTGCGGTTGTTTATTATAGTATATTGGATCTGAGATATCTCAAGATGTATAAGAACGAAACATTGCAATGGCCATTTATTTCTTTAGTATCCATCGCATGGTCTATTTACATTTGTGAGATTTGTTATGATAAACTATATTATACCAATATCCAATTCTATAATTTATTTTATATATCCCTTTAACTCTCTTGAATAAATGATTTTAATCCATCTCTATCATTTCTCCCAAATTTTAATAATTCATCAATATGTTATAAGTTACCTAAGAGTGAATCTCTAGTCTCAAATCTCACCCAAAAATTCATGTTATCAACAACTCTTATATAATGTGAATAAAAGGATATTGAATAATATATATTAATAATATAGTTAACTCTTATAAATATTATGACTATAACAAACCATAAAATTTCCAATTGAATTTCTACGACACATTGTGATTTGAAAATAACACTATGTGTGATAGTGTGTCCAACATTGAACACCATGCTTTGAAAAAACACAAAATATTGTTATTTATTTTTAACAATTAACATCTATCCATTGAATTGGAGGGTATTACTGGCATAAACCAAATTATTTAATATATATATACATATAAAGTTCATAGTTAATAATATTTTTTTAATGCAAATAAAATAAATTATCATTTTTATAATGTTATTTTATTGTTTTAGAAATTTTTTTTGTACAAATATTTTTTTAAAGAAACATTATATCTTTTTCCTATAACATCTATAAATTTTAAGTCATAGAAATGAATTTTTTTTTAAAAATAATAATATAAAATGTATGTTATGTATAAATTTTTATATTTTCATAGAGATTAAATTTTTTGTGTCTAGTGGAAAAGAACGATTTTCCATGAAAACTAAATTTTTGTTTTAATGATTGAAATATATTATTTTATTAAAAAACTATTAAATGTATTATTTCATTTTATTATATTTTATATATTTATATTATATTAAATTTAGTGAATTTTAAAATTGAGTTTGGTATAATCACATTTTGTTGCATAAAACACATTTTTTTTGGAAAATTAATTTCATTATGCATTTTGTTTTTATTTTAAATTAATTATTTTTTATCATAAAACATAATATTAAAAAAATGGACACCATATTTTTAAAAAAAATTATTTGTTTATATTCCCCACTTATGTTTATTCATTATGAATAATAATCATGGTAAAATTTATCCTCAATGAAAATGGTAAATTAATTTAATATAGTATAAAACTAACTTATTAGGTCATAATTTTCATAATAACTCTTATTTAATGAAGTTAATTAGAAACTTTTAAAAATTTTCTAGAAAATTATTTCTTATTGATACTTTTCCATGAGAATGACTCATAAAATATTTATTTCCACAACTATTACAAAATTTCACTCTCTTAGTTTTAAATATATCTTTTATGTTCACATGAATTAAAAATCATGTGGTGAATGAATATTAATATATTATTATTAATAATTATATTTTCTTCATTACATAGATTAATTTATAATATTTATTAATTTTTTAAGCACTTTAAATTCTTTTGCTGCATTGATAAATTATTTTCTCAATAACCTAAAAAATATAGGAAATAATTTCTAAAATATTATTTGTGATATAATATGTACATTGTAATGTGTCTCAAATATTTTATAGTTATATGTGGATGTTTAGGAAGGTTTGAAATCATAATATTCGAATTACACTACTATATTGACATATTTGAAGTCAAATTAATTGAATTGTGACAATAAATACATTAACAATATTTTTTAATAACGAATATTTTATTTAATGACATAAATTTCATAAACATTGTATGACCATACAAATGAATGTAATGTGATTTGAAAAATAAATTTTTACCCATTCATGTGTTGTTTTTCTCCATTTAGAATCATTCACGACCATTAAATGATGGAAAATTAGAATATTACTGTAATGGTCTAAAGGGTAAATATGGGGTAAAATAAAAAGATAAGTATGAAAAAAGAAGTAAAATCTGTAAGAAAACATTGAGATGATTAATCAGATATTTAGTCTATATTAAAATTATTTAAAATTGGATCCCTTTGTAAAATAAATATTATTTATAATAATTTAATACTTTTGAATATTCTAATAATGCCCCTCCCTTATCATAAAAAATGGAACCCCTTCTATAAATTCTTCTCATAAAATATAATTATCTACCTCTAAAACAACATAATATTTTATCCTTTAAACACAATAAAATTATTTATATAACTTATGATCTTTTAAAAAGATATTCCATGTGTTTAATAAGAAATTATCTAAAGGAATTCTATAGTAGAAAATGTAATCATCTTTTATGAGTCCTTCAAAAAAATTCCTTTCTATTTCATATTAATTTATTGAAGCCAAAATATTAAAATATATAAAATATATAAAATATAATTATATATTAAATTTATTACAGGACGATAATATTCAATATCTTTTCCATTAAACTTAAAGGAAAATAAATCTCTTGTGTATTTATGGCTTACTACCTCAACATTGCGATGTAATTTAATTTTTAAAAAACTTTAGGATAAATGTTTATAAATGTTTAACTAATGAATATATATATATAAATTATTTATTAAATAATTATGCTTCTTGAGTTATAATATCATATATACCTTATTATATTCTAAATGGTTTGAAAATGATAATGTTGTTCATATGATTGTGTAAGCACCCGACCCTAGTTTCTCGGAGTTGGTGCATTACATTATTAGATTTGAATATAAAAAAAGAATATGAATCCAGAAGGAACAAGTAGTTTAGAATCATTATAAATAAGATGCGTATATATGTTCCTCATTAGAACATGAAAATTAATATTATATAAAACGCCTTTGAAAACATCCAACACTCCTAGATTATTTCATCATGTCATTCATAATATACATCATCATGTTTGAGAAAAATGAAACATAATAAAGGGGTGTGGAATAATTATTAGTAAGGGTATATAATACCATGGAATATATCATAAACATAAAAAATAGGCGTGGTAAATATCATAAAAAACACATGACTTTAAAAATGAACTTTAACCCATTATGGTAGGAATAAGAGCTGAATAAATAATGCCCTACTAAATAAAATCATGTGTATTCTACTAGTTGAATAACCACATTACATATCAAATACTAGTTTAATAATTAGGGAATGAAAAAGGTGGGACATTATAAATTTAACATAAAGGCCTTGTGCGAAGACTATAAATATCCATTTTGTCAAAGCCTCAGGCCGTGAACAAAGATTGTCTCAAGAGACCATCTAATGCACTAACAGGCTATAGCTGGCCCAACCTAACACTTACATTTTTCAATGCATTTCTCATATAAAAAGGGATAAACATATATAATATACAAATTCATATAGAAACTAATATTTGAAATGTAAATTACATTCCTCAAACCTAAATCATAATCACTAACCATTCAGAGTAAATTGGTGAATCATTTTAAGATATCACATCTACAGTCAGAAAAATAATAAACAATTCAGATAAATATGTTAGAATATATCATAAAATATTAATCCCAATAATAAAAAATAATCACCATGAGTGTTTAAATATATTAATATTCAATTATAAGACCATCGTGTAATTCTTGAGAAAATACTCTTTTACTTTGAAAAGAAAAGTTATTATTGAAAAAAATTATATTAAACATGAAGCTATGTAAGATATTGTTTTCATAGTAAAACTATAAATTATTTAATGATAATGTTTTCCAAAAATAAATTATATAGTTCTCTTGAAAATAGCTAATAATTAAATAAATTCTCTTCAATCAGTCTTGTATTTCCGGAAGAATTTTTAAAAGATTTTATTAAAACATAAAATTACAAAAAAATTTAAGTAATTTTATTGTTTTTAAACATATATATAACCATATAATAAAATATATGATCGTTACATTTGAATGAGAAATAATTTAATTTAGTTAAGTTGATAATAAGTTTAACCTGAATAAAAATTGGGGTTCCAGTATAAAACCATTACCTTAAGTCTTATTGTGTTCCTCACTTGATCATAATAACATAAATAATCAAATTTAGTTTCGATAATTAAGAAATTTATAACCTAATTAAATTTTAATTTATATAGTATAATCATATTAAGTTCATTCATTTCCTTTTTGATTGGTCAAGATGTTCGGTTTCAGAATTCGGGTCCCTTGGTTTCATGGTCAGTATACTTATATACATGAAAAGAGAATCGTGTAAAATGAGGATGGTTGTGAAGAAGTGAAGTTATATGGTATTAGTGAACATTAATATGGTTACATGTGTATAAATTTCATTTTGTTACATATATTTATGATTAACCATAATATAAATTATTTAATGATAACTGTCTGGGTCAATTAGTTGTTTTTGAACACCACAATCTCATTTTTATTTATATATCTAAACCACAAGTAAAAAAAATATTCCAGAACAATAAATAAGATATAATACATATATTATGGTCTTGTTCAACTACAAAAATTATTTCGTTACAATAATTAAAAATGGTAATATAAATTTAATAGATGTCTTCCTTGAATGATATAAATTAACACCTCTCATAAGGTGTTTAAATTTATATAATAAAAGAAAGGGAGAGGAGAGATGATGAAGAATTGTTGGTTAATCATAAAAAATTGCAATAAATTTATATTAAAATTTTCTTCACAACATTTAAATGAATGCAGTTGATGAAATAAAAATAATAGAAATGAACTTGGACTAAAATAAATGAAAAGATAAATTTTCTTCTTGTAGTAATCTTCCTTGAGAGCATTTCTAGGAGAGAGGTTTTGGACTTTTTTTGAGGGCAAGGGATTTCACACATAGGGTGTTCTTGGTAGGTTTTTTAGTAGAATTTAGTTAAGAAACATGGTTTGAGAGGAGTGAAAGAAGAGGGACTGGGTGTGTTTTTTTGGTGTAGAGTATGGTTTTCCCATTATTTAACACATAATTTATTTATTTGGCCTATGAAAACAAAAAATATTAATTCATGTGACCCAAAATAGTAATAAGTGAATGTATGGTCTAACCAGGTGTGATTAAATCATTCATGATGCTAAGAATGTTGAATTTAACTGATAATGATATATATGGTAAATTACCATATTTTATATTTCATCATAAATTCTTGTTTTTTAGAAAAATAAAAAAAATTAAACATAACGATTTTTCGATATGTAAAATTCAAATATGAACTCCATTTATTGAAAATAGGTTTTTTAATATTATTAATTTTTTTTATAAATTCAATATTTATTATAAAAATAAAAACATTAAAACTATAATTTGGTTTAAATTACATTGTAAAATTAATCGAGATCTCATTATCAGATAACCTTTCGAAAATAAAATATCAATATGATTTAATATTCATATAGGTAATATTTATATTCATATTACTATTCATAAGGCTATGAAACAATTCTACAAAAATTATGTTTGTCTTATTAGAGACTAAATATATTACTGAACACAATCATGAATGAATGTTTTTCAAAATTCAAATCATAGAGGCTGAAAAATAATGATTATGTGCATGGTTATAAAAAATTGGTGTTTTTTAGATACTTATTGTTTCATGCATTCAATGTTAAATTTATTTTTATAATCATTGGGTGTTAAATTATCCCCTAATTAAAAAAACTTCTACATAGAAATTACAATAATGTTACGTCATAAAAAGATTGGGTAGTTCTTTATCATAAGCTCCTCTTGCTCCCATTTTTCCTAGACAATTTTATGATTTTCCTAAATATCATTACTAGTCGAGTCATCTAATTCACCAACACCAGTTTTTAGTTTCTATAATCTAGATAGACTCTTTATTGTTAGATAAGTTATTTTTTAATTTAATTCAACCATAACTGAGTACTTTCATTGGATATAGAGTGTACTTTCTCAAAAATGAGACATGGAACACATTGTGTACTTTAGGAAGGATAGGGGGCATATCCAAATGATATAAAACAACTCCATTTCTATACATAATTTCAAATGGGCCTTTGTACCTAGGGGTCATTTTCCCTTTCTTGTCAAATATTATAACGCTCAATCATTGAGATACATTTAATAAAACATTATATCCCACATGAAACTCCAAATATTGACATTGATTATCAGAATTGTTTTTATCTATTATGTGCTACTATAATATGACCATGAATAGTATTTACCTTCAAGTTTGTTTTATACACATGCTCTGGTCCCACACTCTTCTTTTCTCCAACTTGATCCCAAAAAAGTAGGTGTAAAACATCTCTTTCCATTCAATGCTTCAAATGGAGTCCTTTGAATACTGGAATGGGAACTATGAATCTATAAAAACACCATTAAAGGTATATATAGACCATATGTATTTTTAAATTCAAGTGAAAATGATATCAAAAACTATTATAATGATTGTATAATCAGTTTTGATTTCCCATAAATTTGACGATGACAAGAAATAGTCATACGATCCTCAGTATCCCAATAATATTGAATATATTTCTATAATTTTGGTGAAACTAAGGATTGCAATCAGATATTAATGATATAGGTTCTCTATGAAGACATAAAAATCATTGATAGATAGATGTTGAAGTTTCTCTAGTGGAAAATACTCCCTTAGAGAGAGGAAATGTAACATCCCAGGTAAATAAAAAATAAAACATTTTCATATTTATTAATATTTACGAATTAAATATTAATTTTACTTTAAAAGGGTTGCTATGTTAGATAGCGTACCCGATACGCAACAAAGAGTTTCTTTGAAATCTTACGTTGCACACTAGTAATAAAATAATATTATTTTAAATGGTAGTTAACACGTAGTCATTTTATTGATGAGAATGAATATAAATAACTAAAATATGATTATATATGTTTGTTAAATAAAGGATAAAGGCTTAAAATACGAAAAGAATTCAATTTTAGGCATTTATACTCTAATTTTCACTAAAGGTCCACTTATCACCTTTTGATGGTGAACCGTCATTAAATATAGTTTTGGTCACTCTTATACATTATATTGGACCAAATAAAATTCTTATTTAGGATCAGGACATCAAAATTTACTTTGTGTAAATTTTTGGTATTTTTTGGATAAAGTTCATTTTTTCAATGAATAGTGAAAAATGTTGTATTTTAATTCAAAACCACTTTTTAATATAATTTGTTTATATGATTAGATTATATTTTTAATTGGTTTTATAGTTCAATTAGAAAATATTTTCACCATTTAATCCAATAGTGGTCGTTGGAATTAATTTCACTTCGAAATCGGACTTAAACTAGTGTCAATCTTTTGATACTTATTGTTTCATAAAAACACGCTATTTGCTCTGACAGTAGGAATTAATTATTAAATTAATTAATGTAACTTATATGTTTTTAATTTTGTAAAATAAACATCATTTTTTAATTCATAATATCAAATATATATTAGGGTGAAGTTTTGGTATTTTTCTAAAAAACATCAATTTTTGATGAATAGTGAAACCACTACGTGGTACTTAAAAAAACTGATTTTTCTTTTAAATGAAATTTTACCACCTCTGTGTTTTGAATTTCAAAAACCCAACATACATGGTTGTCATTAGGAAGTAAAATTTGGTTCAATGGGATTAAAATAATTTTTTCGTGAATAGTAACTTTTAAGTTTTTAATCGCGATTAGAGGTAATTAGTGTAAATTAAGGTAAAAATAATGTTTTAATAATATGAAATGACCTTGAAACATGTACTACACTTATTGGATTTGTCATGGACGACCAAGAAAATCCATGGGTAAACTTGAGGACCCCATGGAGCCACATTGGTAGGAAAATGACATTAATAACTTTTTATTTAATGTTAAAATTAAATTGTCACAAACATGAGTTGTTTTACTAAAACAATTTTTAAATGGGGTTATACAAGTCATATTTTTGACTATAAATATTAATTATAAATCTAAAAAGTCTTAAAACATCATGATATTTTTTTTTATAATTTTTAGACATTAAATAAATTAAATTATTTATGACACAATGATGATGCAGCGATTACCTCATTATTTAAGGATTTAAATAAAATGAAAAGATAATGTAAAATCTAAGACCTAAACATGTCAAAAACCTATTGGATGGGTTTATTTAGAACTATTATCACCTTATCCTTGAAATATATAATTTTGAGACATTTTAAATTCGAAAATAATTTTATAATAAAGTAACCTTTTATAACTTTCCAAGAGTGCCCCTCCTCTCCTCTTATAAAAGGCCCCCACCTCTACCACCTTACCCACACCTCTCAAGCCTTTGGCTCGTCCAACCCCTGACAATATTTTCTCCCCACATTCCTCTTTTACTCCTATAAGCCTCACATTAGGCAGAAGTCTTCCCAAGGAATCCTTTGAGCTCAAATCAAAAAGAGTTACCCGTTTTAAAGGTAGTGTTTTCTCTTGTGTTCTTATGTTTTATTTTGCTTCTCCAACCCCCTAAAATCTTTTTATTCATTACTTTTGTAACAACACCAGTATCATAAATATACTAGGATGTTTTTATAAGATGTATTCGAGCTACACTGACACACACCTACATCTAGTGGTTAATGAACATACAGTTTCTGTGGATGGTGAATTTCTGCCACACGAAACGATGATTGTTCAACACTCATATAACACCTTCAAAGGTGGATATTAAGATGTCACTATATTTATATATGATATAAAATATGTTTATGTTTTACTTAATCTATTATATTTTTCATTTATGGAATACCTTTATGGTTTCCATTATCGGTAAACGTGATGTCTTCATTTTAGGAAGTGCGGACTACCGCCCCCTTAAAGTGATTTGATACGTTAATTCCATATGTGGTACGTATAAAGGATAGATTTAATGATATTATATATGATATTATTGTAACACCCCATGTAAATAAAGAATATGACATTTTCATATTTATACATATTTGTGAATAAAATATTAATATGACTTTAAAGGGGACGCTATGCTCGATGGCGTACCCAACACGCAACAACGAGTTTCTTGGGAATCTTACGTTGCACTCTAATAATAAAATAATATTATTTTAAATCGTAGTTAACATGTAGCCGTTGTATTTGCGGGAATGGATAGAAATAACAAAAATATGATTATATATGTTTTTACATTTATCCAATAAAGGATAAAGGCATAAAATACGGAAATAATTCAATTTTAGGCGTATATGCCCTAGTTTTCACTAAAGGTTCACTTATCGCCTTTTGATGGAGAACCGTCATTAAATATAGTTTTGTTCACTCTTATACATCCTTTTCGACCAAATAAAACTCTTCTTAAGAATTGGGACATCAAAATTTACTTTGTGTAATTTTTTGGTATCTTTCTGATAAAGTTCATTTTTAATGAATAGTGTAAAATGTTGTATTTTAATTTGAAACCTATTTTTAATCTAATTTATTTATATGATTAGATTATCTTTTGAATTGGTTTTAAAGTGAAATTATAATATATTTTTACCATGAAATCCAATAGTGATCGTTGGAATTAATTTCACTTTGAAATCAGACTTAAACTAGTGCTAATCTTTTGATACTTATTGTTTCATAAAAACACGCTATTTTCTCTGAAAGCGGGAATTAATTATTAAATAAATTAATGTGACTTATATGATTTGAATTTTTTAAAATATACTTCATTTTTGAATTCGGAATATCAAATATATCTTAGGGTAAATTTTTGAGATTTTTCTGAAAAACTTCAATTTTTGATGAATAGTGAAACCACTAAGTGGTACTTATAAAAACTGATTTTTCCGTTTAAATGAAATTTTTCCATCTTTGTGTTTTTAATTTCAAAAATCCGACATAAATGGTTGTAATTAATAAGTAAAATGTGGTTCAATGGGATAAAAATAATTTTTTGGTGAATAGTAACTTATTAAGTTTTTAATCGCGATTAGAGGTAATTAGTGTAGTTTAAGGTAAAAATAATGTTTTAATAATATGAAATGAACTTGAAACATGTCCTAACCTCATTGGATGTGTCATGGACGACCAAGAAAACCTATGGGTCAACTTGGGGACCCCATGAAGCCACTTTGGTTGGAAAATGACATTAATATCTTTTTATTTAAAGTTAAAGTAAAAATGAGACAAAAATGAAATGTTTTACCAAAACAATTTTTACATGGGGTTATACAAATAATATTTTTTACTATAAATATTCATTGGAAATTTAAAAATATTTCCTACATCATAGTATTTTTTTTATAATTTTTAGACATTAAATAAATTAAATTATTTATGACATCATGATGATGCATCGATGACCTCATTATTTAACAATTTAAATAAAATGGAAAGATAATGTAATATCTAAGACCTAAACATGTCCAAAACCTATTGGATGAGTGGATTTAGAACCCTTATAACCTTATCCTATAAACACATCAATGTGGGACCTCTTAAATCCGAATACCAGTTTCAAATAAAGTAACATTTTCTTACTTTCCAAGAGTGCCCCTCCTCTCCTCTTATAAAAGGACCCCACCTCTACCTCCTTACCCACACTCCCAAAGCCTTTGTATCGGCCAACCCCTGACCATTTTGTCTCTAAACTTCCCTCTCTAACTCCTTGAGGCCTCACTTTGGGAAGAAGTCTTCCCAAGGAAGCCTTTTAGATCAAACAAAAGGGAGTTACCCGATTTTAAGGTAATGTCTTCACTTGAGTCCTTTTGTTTTATTTTGCCTCTCCAACCCCATAAACTCTTTTTATTCATTTCTTTTGTAACAAATAAAAAATATTAAATATAATAGGATGTTTTTATAAGAAGGATTCGAGATACACTTACACACACCTACATCTAATGGTTAAAGAACATACTGTTTCCGTGGATGGCGAATTTATGCCTCCCAAAATGATGATTGTTCAACATTCTTTTAACACCTTAAAAGGTGGACATTAAGATGTCACTATATTTATATATGATATATAATATGTTTATGTTTTACTTAATCTTATGTATTTTGCTTTTTGGGCATACATTTATGGTTTCCATTATGGGTAAACGCGATATCTTCATTTAAGGAAGTGCGGACTACCTCCCCCTCAAAGTGATGTGATTCGTTAATGCCATATGTGGGACGTATAAAGGATGTATTTAAAGTTAGTATATAATATTTTATACTAGAATTATATAATACCTCTATATAATTATTATTACATTCCATAAAAATATGAAATATAAATGAAAGTAGCGTTCATGCGTACGTACGGCTTACCGTCTCCATGAACGGTGCATTTCATTTCTTACCTCTAAATGATTATGTAATATTATAAATACATGTATATTATGGATATATATGATATATATGATATCCAAATCATGAATATAATTCTGGATATAATGAAAATTTGACCACACTAACAACATGTAATTGTAAGAAGTCCACTTTCGACTTAAGAACCAAATATCGACAAAACAAACATTATTAACTTAAATGATTAAATAATGTTTATAACATTGCAATAAGTGATCTAAAAGGAATAATGAACTATGAAAAGGTTCTTAATAAAGTTTGAATTAACTCAAGTTTATTATTCAGGACGTTAAAGAACAATCGAGTCAAGTCAGACCCAAGGTAAGGGATCCTACTCCACTCTTTCTTTTTAAGTACACTCTTTTATGTCATTCCTTTTAAAGATCATATTTCTTGTTATTGGGATGTTCTTTTATATTAATATTACTGTAATTTTAATTTTCATGTGACTATAGACCCTATTCTCTCTCATCAATCTATTTTGGAAGTTTTAAGTGGCGCCGTTAGGCTGCCGAATTTTCGTAAGAGATCTAACCTCTCTCTTTCTTTTTAAGTACTCTCCTTTATGTCACTTCTTTTAAGATACTCTTTGTTATTTTGGGGGATGTTATTTTATATTACTCTTTCTATAAACTTTATTTTAATATGATGAGATACACTATTTGATCTCATCAACCAATTTTTGTAAGTTTTATGTGGCGCCGTTAGGCTGCCGAGTTTTCGTAAGGGATTTTTCATCTCACTTTTATTCCCATGAGATTTATGCTACATTTGCCACAATTTCCATTGAGTGGTGTATGTTCTTCACATTATTTTACTCATTGTGTAATATAATTTCTTTTATGAGTATTTACATCAATGTTGTATTGTCCTTCTTTCACGAGGTGTATGTTTCAAAAGATACCCATGTCGGTAAGGGAACCTTTCACCCTCCTCTTTTTAAAAGACTTCTTTTGTTGGGTCTTTTAATTTAAATATTTTTATGTTGGAATATGTTTTCATATATCCTTATTGATGTAAATTTTATGTCCAAGTGATGAGATACCCTTTTTTTTTTCTCTCATCAACTCATTTTGATGTGACGCCGTTAGGCTGTTAAGGGAACTTCTTAACCCAATTTCGATTTCTTTGGGTTCAACATGTAGTTATTGAATATGTCATCCTTTGAATATGTGTGAATGAACTTTGATTATTTTACAATTAATATCCACTTATATTTGGTTTATTCATTTGTCACACATAATTATGTAATTGATTTATCCTTAAACCAAGGATACTGTCTTTGTATGGGACTTTGTCTCAATCTCCTTTCATTGAGGCATATTTTATTTTATACACAACCTGCTTTTATACGGTGTATAAACCCCTTTGACTTTTATGTTTATTCAAAAGGAATATTTTTTATACAAAGTGTTTACTAAATGACAAAAGGGAATGTTTTTGTCGTACGTATGCGGCGACAACGACTTCTCCGCCGCCGTGACCATTACTTGAGTTTCAGCTTCCTCTACAAGCCATACATTTTTTTTAAAAGAAAAATAAATACCATGTTTTACTTTTATTTTATTTTGGTATTGGAAATGGTTTTCATAATGTTTTTATATCAATGTGTTGTATTGATATCTTGTGATTGAAAGATGGAAATGTTATGTTTCCTTTATGCATGTTTTATGTGATATGATTATGTTGAGATTCTTGGGAATTATTATGAAGACGGGTGGTTACGTGATAGACTAAGGGAGGGTGAGCCCGATATAGCTCTCCAATGCATTGGGTAATGCAAAGGAGTGAAACGTTAAGGATTCTCCGAAGAGATTTAGGGAATATACTGTGATGGGTGTTCCAAACGTAACCAAGAGGGTTACTCCCTACGTAAGAATGTTATGAATGCCTCAAGTTACCTTTATGTCTTATGATTTATATGATTTATTCCTGGTTTGATGAGGTATGTTAAAGTGCCTAAGTTTTATGGGTAAAGTATGATTTTATTCTTATGTATATATGAACTCATGTTTCCTTTCCATATTTTTATATCCCTTAATGAGCTTTTTTATGCTCATCCCAAGTTTTTAAAATGTTTTTCACAGGTCAAGGGAAAGGTACGTGATGTGATGATAGTGTCAAGGATGTGTCAAGAAAGAATCCAAGTTTTATTTTAAATATGTTTCCGTTGATGGGAAGAATGAATCCTATCTTTTATGTAACCACTTTTTTTAAATGTGGAATGTAATGCAAGTTTTATGATCTAATTCTCTAAAACTCTAAACCTGAAAAGATCCTCAATGTGTAATCTTGTATTAACTCAAGATTAAGTAAGGTTTAAGGCTGGGGCCTTATAGTTGGTATCAAAGGTCGGTTTAGATAACTTTAGAGGTTAGGGTATTCTTTAAGCATAAGTGGCATTATCATAATGGTTAGGATTTCAGAAAGAGTCCTAGTTTTAGATAAAGTGAATGAGTAAGTATATCTTAGTGTTTATCTTCCTCATTAGTACATGATGTTTTTTTGATATACTCACACTGACCTTTTTGGTTTTTGTAAATGGCTGGATCTAGCAGGCACCAAAGTAACAGTGGATGTGAAGGAAACTATGACAGTTTTTTGAGCAAGCAACTGAATGATATGGGAGCTGCAATGAGAACTCTTGTGATTATCCTCAACCAACTATCTAGAGTCATGATTTACCACCTAAACCTTGGTGATTTATCTAAGGAATCATATATGCGAGAAACAAATCCCTACGGAAGTACAGGTAATAATCATAAAGGTAAGTGTTATCAAAAACCTATGTGTCAAAGATGTGGAAAGAAAAACCTAGGAAAATGTTTAAAAGGGATAGAAATATGCTATAGATGTGGAAATGAAGGTCATAAAGCAACAACCTGCCATGGAAAAAGGAAGCATCCAATTGACTCGAGGAAAGGGAAAGAAGTTCTTTCTGAGGGATCAATTGAATGTTTTAAATGTGGTGTGCATGGTCATTATGCAAACACATGTCCTATGAAGAAGTTTCGTGAATGGGGTCACCAAGAGAATACAAATGTTTGTTTACCAATACCTAATGCCATTCCGATTGAGGATGAAGAAACTGACAATGACCAATCAAAGGTATGTATTATTTCATGACTATTGTTTTCCCATTTTGGAATCTTAGGATATGATTCATGATTTTGTTTGTAGGAAAGAGGTATTTCAGAATACATTGGAAAGGAATGGTTAATGGATCATGAAGAATGTTGAATGAGTAAGATGTCAATATATAAGGGCTTCAAGAGTTATGGTGAAATTCTTAAGAGTATTAAGTCTCGTTTGATGATGGGGTTACATTAGAAGACTTTTTATATTATGTGTAACCCTAATGTTTAATATAGGCAAATTTTACTCAAGGAATAGTTATCTTTTCTTTTGTGGACATATTTATAAATAACCATTTGGGTTTATATGATCCTTACTTTTGAGGTAATTATGGGTTACTATATGTTATGATTGAAGTGAAAGGCATGAGATAAAATTGAGGTTAAATTATCTTATGGTTATTTTTGATGATTTTATCCCTTTTTGGGGAATTATTTGAGAATTATATAGTTTTGGAAAAAGAACAACATGCAGACCGTGTGACAACCCGTCGCGTCGGACAAAGCTGCGGGAATCGAACCCACAACCAATGTGTGACTGGAATTTATCGCCTACCACTGGACTACGTGAAGTCCCTGGTTAGTTTGACTATTTCTTTTTTAGTTAAATGATTTTATTAATTAATAGTAAGTTGATTTTGGGTTATCTATGGAAATTTATTAACCTATCATGGAGGATAAGTGATTAGGATTAATTACTTTTCAATACGAGACATTAAGAGAAACTGATGTGGTTTGGAGATAAATGATACGATTTAACTTGGTAGACTATGTGACTAAATCCTTAAAAATATTTGGGTTTCAATCTTAATTTGGTTTACTTTGAAGAATTTTATGGACAAATTTTTTATCGAATGGTCTTCGTTGAACTTTGGGTTTTGTTGGACAAATTTTGGAGATTAAGAATAGATTTTCTTTTTATAAAGGGTTATCCTTTTCTGGATTATCTGATCATGTAATAACCTTTTTGGTTTTGGTTTTGGTTAGAGTCTAAAGACATGGGAAGTATATAGTTCTCTATTGTGGATTAGGTGATTCTCTAGAAGTTGATTATAGTACTCTTAATGCGAACAAGTCTCCCTAAATACTCGTCTTTTGGAAAAAAATATGAGTTTGATTAAGGAATCTAGTAAAAGTTGAAAGTCCACATGATAAGTGATTATGTTTCCTTATGAATAAATTCCTCAATAAAAAGTAACTTAAAACAAAAATGTTGTCTATTAACTTTTCCTACTGGGGAATCGAATACCGTTTAACCCATCACAAGTTTGTGATTTTCTTATGGTTAACTTTCTCCTAGACATGTTTACTATCACTCTCCATCAGAACACGACCCTTTGTTTTCTCCTCCAAATCCATATTTTCATACTTGGAATCATAGCATGGGTTAACTCGGGTGACATTTGTACTTATCTCCTATTATTTTAAAGTGATTGTTTTACCGACTCTTGTTCCGATGTGGGACTTTCAAGGATGTTTCCAAGCTCAATTTTAAAAATTGCGAGGATGCAATTCCCAAAAAGGGGGGAAGGATGTAACACCCCAGGTAAATAAAGAATATGAAATTTTCATTTTTATCCATATTTGTGAATAAAATATTAATATGAATTTAAATGGGACGCTATGCTCGATGGCATACCCAACACGCAACAACGAGTTTCTTGGGAATCTTACGTTGCACTCTAATAATAAAATAATATTATTTTAAATCGTAGTTAACATGTAGCCGTTGTATTGGCGTGAATGGATAGAAATAACTAAAATATGATTATATATGTTTTTAAATGTTTTTACATTTATCCAATAAAGGATAAAGGCATAAAATATAGAAATAATTCAATTTTAGGCGTATATGCCCTAGTTTTCACTAAAAGTTCACTTATCGCCTTTTGATGGAGAACCGTCATTAAATATAGTTTTGTTCACTCTTATACATCCTTTTGGACCAAATAAAACTCTTCTTAAGAATTGGGACATCAAAATTTACTTTGTGTAAATTTTTGGTATCTTTCTGATAAAGTTCATTTTTTTATTGAATAGTGTAAAATGTTGTATTTTAATTCAAAACATCTTTTTAATCTAATTTATTTATATGATTAGATTATCTTTTTAATTGGTTTTAAAGTGAAATTAGAATATATTTTTTCCATGAAATCCAATAGTGGTCGTTGAAATTAATTTCACTTTGAAATCAGACTTAAACTAGTGTCAACCTTTTGATACTTATTGTTTCATAAAAACACGCTATTTGCTCTGACAGTGGGAATTAATTATTAAATAAATTAATGTGACTTATATGATTTTAATTTTTTAAAATATAATTCATTTTTGAATTTGGAATATCAAATATATCTTAGGGTGAATTTTTGGTATTTTTCTGAAAAACTTCAATTTTTGATGAATAGTGAAACCACTAAGTGGTACTTATAAAAACTGATTTTTCCGTTTAAATAAAATTTTGCCATCTTTGTGTTTTGAATTTCAAAAATCCGACATACATGGTTGTCATTAAGACGTAAAATGTGGTTCAATGGGATAAAAATAATTTTTTGGTGAATAGTAACTTATTAAGTTTTTAATCGCGATTAGAGGTAATTAGTGTAGTTTAAGGTAAAAATAATGTTTTAATAATATAAAATGAACTTGAAACATGTACTAAACTCATTGGATGTGTCATGGACGACCAATAAAACCCATGGGTAAACTTGGGGACCCTATAAAGCCACTTTGGTTGGAAAATGACATTAATATATTTTTATTTAAAGTTAAAGTAAAAATGAGACAAACATGAAATGTTTTAATAAAACAATTTTTACATGGGGTTATACAAATATGATTTTTGACTATAAATATTCATTATAAATCTAAAAAGATTTCCTAAATCATAGTATTTTTTTATAATTTTTAGACATTAAATAAATTAAATTATTTATGACATCATGATGATGCAACGATGACCTCATTATTTAACGATTTAAATAAAATGGAAAGATAATGTAATATCTAAGACCTACACATGTCCAAAACCTATTGGATGAGTGTATTTAGAACCCTTATCACCTTATACTATAAACACATCAATTTGGGACCTCTTAAATCCGAATACCATTTTCAAATAAAGTAACATTTGCTTACTTTCCAAGAGTGCCCCTCCTCTCCCCTTATAAAAGGCCCCCACCTCTACCTCCTTACCCACACTCCCAAAGCCTTTGTCTCGTCCAAACTCTGCACATTTTATCTCTACACTTTCCTATCTAACTCCTGGAGGCCTCACTTTGGGCAGAAGTCTTCCCAAGGAAGCCTTTTAGCTCAAACCAAAGGGAGTTACCCATTTTTAAGGTAATGTCTTCACTTGAGTCCTTTTGTTTTATTTTGCCTATCCAACCCCCTAAACTCTTTTTATTCATTTCTTTTGTAACAACTACAATATCTTCAATATACTAGGATGTTGTTATAAGAAGGACTCGAGCTACACTTACACACACCTACATCTAATGGTTAAAGAACATACTGTTTCCGTGGATGGCGAATTTATGCATCCCGAAACGATGATTGTTCAACATTAATTTAACACCTTAAAAGGTAGACATTAAGATGTCACTATATTTATATATGATATATAATATGTTTATGTTTTACTTAAGCTTCTGTATTTTTCTTTTTGGGCATACCTTTATGGTTTCCATTATGGGTAAACAAGATATCTTCATTTAAGGAAGTGCAGACTACCGCCCCCTCAAAGTGATGTGATTCGTTAATGCCATATGTGGGACGTATAAAGGATGGATTTAAAGTTATTATATAATATGTTATACTAGAATTATAATATACCTCTATATCATTATTATTCCATTCCATAAAAATATGAAATAGAAATGAAAGTAGCGTTCATGCGTACGTACGACTTACCGTCTCCATAAACGGTGCATTTCATTTCTTACCTCTAAATGATTATGTAATATTATCAATACATGAATATTCTGGATATATACGATATATATGATATCCAAATCATGAATATAATTCTGGATATAATGAACATTTTACCACACGAACAACATGTAATTGTAAGAAGTCCACTTTCGACTTAAGAACCAAATATCGAAAAAACAAACATTATTAACTTAAATGATTAAATAATGTTTATAACATTGAAATAAGTGATCTAAAAGGAATAATGAACTAGAAAAAGGTTCTTAATAAAGTGGAAATTAACTCAAGTTTATTATTCAGGACGTTAAAGAACGATCGAGTCACGTTTGACCTGAGGTAAGGGATCCCACTCCACTCTTTCTTTTTAAGTTCACTCTTTTATGTCATTCCTTTTAAAGATCATATTTCTTGTTATTGGGATGTTATTTTATATTAATCTTACTGTAATTTTTATTTTCATGTGATGAGAGACCCTATTCTCTCTCATCAATCCATTTTGGAAGTTTTAAGTGGCGCCGTTAGGCTGCCGAATTTTCGTAAGAGATCTAACCTCTCTCTTTCTTTTTAAGTACTCTCCTTTATGTCACTTCTTTTAAGCTCCTATTTGTTATGTTGGGGGATGTTCTTTTATATTCCTCTTTCTATAAACTTTATTTTAATATTATGAGATACCCTATTTGATCTCATCAACCCATTTTTGTAAGTTTTATGTCGCGCCGTTAGGCTACCGAGTTTTCGTAAGGGATTTTTCATCTCACTTTTATTCCCGTGAGATTTATGCTACATTTGCCACAATTTACTTTGAGTGGTGTATGTACTGAACATTATTTTACTCATTGTGTAATATAATTTCTTTTATGAGTATTTACATCAATGTTGTATTGTCCTTCTTTCACGAGGTGTATGTTTCAAAAGATACCCATGTCGATACAGGAACCTTTCACCCTCCTCTTTTTAAAAGACTTCTTTTGTTGGGTATTTTAATTTACATATTCTTATGTTGGAATATGTTTTCATATATCCATATTGAAGTAATTTTTATGTCCAAGTGATGAGATACCCTTTTTTTTATCTCTCATCAACTCATTTTGATGTGATGCCGTTAGGCTGTCAAGGGAACTTCTTAACCCAATTTCGATTGCTTTGGGTTCAACATGTAGTTATTGAATATGTCATCCTTTGAATATGTGTGAATGAACTTTTATTATTTTACACTTAATATCCACTTATATTTGGTGTATTCGTTTGTCACACATAATTATGTAATTGATTTATCCTTAAACCAAGGATACCGTCTTTGTATGGGACTTCGTCTCAATCTCCTTTCATTGAGGCATATTTTGTTTTATACACAACCTTCTTTTATATGGTGTATAAACCCCTTTGAATTTTAAGTTTATTCAAAAGGAATCTTTTTATACAATGCGTTTACTAAATGACAAAAGGGAATGTTTTTGTCGTACGTATGCGGCGACAACGACTTCTCCGCTGCCGTGACCATTATTTGAGTTTCAGCTTCCTCTACAAGCCATACCTTTTTTTAAAAGAAAAATAAATACCATGTTTTAATTTTCTTTTATTTTGGTATTAGAAATGGTTTTCATAATGTTTTTATATCAATGTGTTTTATTGATATCTTGTGATTGAAAGGTGGAAATGTTATGTTTCCTTTATGCATGTTTTATGTGATAAGATTATGTTGAGATTCTTGGGCATTATTATGAAGACGGGTGGTTCCGTGATAGACTAAGGGCGGGTGAGCCCGATATAGCTCTCCAATGCATTGGGTAATGCAAAGGAGTGAAACGTTAAGGTTTCTCCGAAGAGATTTAGGGAATATACTATGATGGGTATTCCAAACGTAACCAAGAGGGTTACTCCGTACGTAAAAATTTTATGAATGCCTCAAGTTACCTTTATGTCTTATGATTTATATTATTTATTCATGGTTTGATGAGGTATGTTAAAGTGCCTAAGTTTTATGGGTAATGTATTATTTCATTCTTATGTATATATGAACTCATGTTTCCTTTCCATATTTTTATATCCCTTACTGAGCTTTTTTATGCTCATCCCAAGTTTTTAAAATGTTTTTCACAGGTCAAGGGAAAGGTACGTGATGTGATGATAGTGTCAAGGATGTGTCAAGAAAGAATCCAAGTTTTATTTTAAATATGTTTCCGTTGATGGAAAGAATGAATCCTGTCTTTTATGTAACCACTTTGTTTAAATGTGGAATGTAATGAAAGTTTTATGATCTAATTCTCTAAAACTCTAAACCTGAAAAGATCCTCAATGTGTAATCATGTATTAACTCAAGATTAAGTAAGGTTTAAGGCTGGGGCCTTATAATTACACTGGATTTATAATATACCTTTAAATAATTATTATTTCTTTCTATTAAAGTATGAGATAGAAATGAAAGTAGCGTTCATGCGTACGTACTGCTTACCGTCTCCATGAACGGTGCATTTCATTTATTACCCCCAAATGTAATGTACTATTATAAGTACATATATATATAATGGATATATATGATGTATGTTAAATCTAAATGATGAATATAATTGTAGAATTAAAATATACATACCTCTCATTTAGTTTTAATTCCATTAATATGACATAGAAATGAAATTAGCGTTCATGCGTACGTACGGATTACCGTCTCCATGAACGGTGCATTTCATTTCTTACCTCTAAATTATTATGTAATATTATAAATGCATGTATATACTGGATATATATGATTTATATTGCATCTACATCATGAATATCATTCTTGAGATAATGGATATTTGGATACATGAACAACTTGTAATTATAAAGAGTTTATTTTTGACTCAAGTACCAATGATCGACAAAATGACCATTATTAACTTAAATAATTACATAGTGTTCATAACATGGTAATAAGTGATATAAAAGGAATAATTAACTTGAAAAAGGTTCTTAATCAAGTAGAAATTAACTCAAGTTTATTATTCAGGATGTTAAAGAACGATCGAGTCAAGTTGAACCCGAGGTATGGGACTTCGTCTCAATCTCTTTTCATTGAGGCATATTTTGTTTTATACACAACTTTCTTTTATACGGTGTATAAACCTCTTTGAATTTTACATTTATTCAAAAGGAATATTTGTTTATACGAATCATTTTACTAAATGACAAAAGGAATGTTTTTTTGTCGTACGTATGCGGTGACAACGACTTCTCAGCCGCCGTGACCATTATTTGAGTTTCGGCTTCCTCTACAAGCCATAACTTTTTTTAATGAAAAATAAATACCATGTTTTACTTTTCTTTTATTTTGGTATTGAAAATGGTTTTCATAATGTTTTTATTATATCAATGTGTTGTATTGATATCTTGTGATTGAAATGTGGAAATGTTATGTTTCCCTTTTGCATGTTTTATGTGATAAGATTGTGTTATGGTTCTTGGGCATTATTATGAAGACATGTAGTTCCATGATAAACTAAGGGAGGGTGATCCCGATATAGCTCTCCAATGCATTGGGTAACGTGAAGGGGTTAAACGTTAAGGTTTCTCCGAAGAGATTTAGGGAATATACTGTGATGGGTATTCCAAACGTAACCAAGAGGGTTACTCCCTACGTAAGAATGTTATGAATGCCTCAAGTTACCTTTATGTATTATGATTTATATGTTTTATTCATGATTTGATGAGGTATGTTAAATTGCTTATGTTTTATGAGTAAAGTATGATTTCATTGATTCTTACATATACATGTACTCATGTTTCCTTTCCATATTTTTATATCTCTTACTGAGCTTTTTATGCTCATCCCAAGTTTTTGAAATGTTTTTCACAGGCCAAGGGAAAGGTACATGATGTGATGATAGTGTCAATGTAGTGTCAACAAAGAATCCATGTTTTATTTTAAATAGGTTTTCGTTGATGGGAAAAATGAGTACTATGTTTTATGTAACCACTTTGTTTAAATGTGGAATGTAATGCATGTTTTATGATCTAATTCTCTAAAACTATAAACCTAAAAAGATCCTCAACATTTATTCTTGAAGTAACTCAAGATTAAGTAATGTTTAAGGCTGGGGACTTATAGTTGGTATCATAGGTCGGTTTAGATAACTTTAGGAGTTAGAATTCTATTAAATGATTATCCAAAAATATTTTCTTATGGTCAAATTGAAATGATATAGAATTTGAAGATTACCATGTTGCTTCGCCTAAGATATTTACATGTTACGAATGGTTTTTCATATAGGAAACAGAACATCTTTTCTGGGAAGGCATACAGAGGGAAATGACCTTTCAAATCAATATCCTGAGATGGTCAGAATCAGAACTAAACAGTTTGTTGCAGTGATGCATCAGTTGACTCAGGAGTTGAAAAAAAGATTGGTGATTGCTCCAGTTTTGGCACCACCTTCCAGGAATGGGGAGTTTTTTTATCTACAGTGATGCTTCATTTAAAGGACTTGGTTGCATCCTAATACATAATGATCAGGTAATTGCTTATGATTCATGTTATTTGAAAACTCATGAGGTAAATTACCCTACACATTAATTGGAATTAGCTGCTATTTTTTTCACTTTAAAAATTTGGAGGCATCATTTGTATGGTGTAAAGTGTGAAATATATACTGATCACAAAAGTTTATAGTATATATTCACTTATAAATAAATGAACATGAGACAGAGGAGATGACTATAATTAATCAAGGATTATGATTGTACAATTCATTACCATCCGGTAAAATCAAATAAAGTGGCTGATGCTTTGAGTCGAAAAAGTAATGCTTCATTAACAATGTTGTGTTTGGAACATGATACTTTGGTTAATGATTTGATGAACTTTGGCATAGAAGTTGTTGGTGTAGTATTGCCTTCTGTTTTGTTTCGGGTATCAGTGAAATCTTCTCTATCAGACAGAATTACGCAAGCATAGAAGCAAGACATCAAGTTGTAGAAAAATGTTTAGCAGGTTCAGAAGGGTAAGTTGCCTGAATTCAACATTGATAATGATTTTGTTTTGAGATTTGGGAAGAGATTGTCTGTGCTGTGTGATTCACAGTTGAAGAGAGATTTGTTATGTGAAGCTCATAGTTCTCCGTTTTCAGTTCATCCTGGTAGTACTAAGATGCACAGAGATCTGCGGAAGTATTACAGGTGGGATGGAATGAAAAGAGATATTGCTGATTTTACTGTGAAGTGTTTGACTTGTCAGCAGGTTAAAGCAGAGCGGAAGTTACCTTAAGGGATGCTTCAGGCAATACCAATGCCAAATTGGAAATGGGAAAATATATCCATGGACTTTGTTGTGGGGTTACCGAAGACATATCGAGGTAATAATGCAATCTGGTTTATTGTTGATCGCTTGACTAAATCTTCACATTTCCTTCCTATTAGAGATACTTTCTCTCTAGATCAACTTTATCGATTGTATCTTAAAGAAATAGTTAGGTTGCATGGAGTTCCTCTATCCATTGTATCTGATCATGATCCCAGGTTTACTTCTAACTTTTGGAAAGGCCTTCAGAAGTCATTGGGTACTGAATTAAATTTTAGTACAGCTTTTCATCCTCAATTAGATGGGCAGTTAGAACGAAAAATTCAGACTTTGGAGGATATGCTACGTGCTTGTTCGATGGATTATCAAGGAATTTGGGACCAACATCTTTCTTTGGTTGAGTTTTCATATAATAACAGTTTTCATTCCAGTATACAGATGGCTCCGTTTGAGGCATTATATGGGAAGCGGTGTCGAACTCCAGCTTTTTGGGATGAAGTAGGTGAAAGGAAGCTGATGGGACCAGAATTGGTAGAAGAGATGGCAGAAAAAGTTCAGTTGATTCAGAAACACATGATAACAGCTCAGAGTAGACAGAAAAGTTATACAGACAACAAGAGGAAGGATCTATCTTTCGAGGTAGGTGATCATGTTTTTCTCAAAGTTTCACCGTGGAAAAGTGTGATGTGATTTGGTAAGAAAGGAAAGCTGAGTCCAAGGTTCATTGGACCATATGAAATTCTAGAGAGAGTCGGATCAGTTGCTTACCAAGTGGATTTACCTCCGAGTTTATCTCAGGTACACAATGTTTTTCATGTTTCAATTTTAAGGAAGTACATGCCAGATCCATCTAATGTTTTGAACCCAGAGGTAGTTCAGTTGGAGGAGAATCTCTCTTATAAAGAACAACCAGTCCAGGTTTTTGACCATAGAGAGCAAGTGTTGTGGAATAAGGTAATTCACCAGGTAACAGTTTTGTGGAAAAACCATATGGTTAAAGAGGCGACATGGGAATCTAAAAATTCTATGAGGGATAAATACCCCCCACTTATTTTGATAAGTGAATAAAATTGTGAGGACACAATTCCCAAAAGGGGGGAAGGATGTAACATCCAAGGTAAATAAAGAATAAAACATTTTCATATTTATTAATATTTATGAATTAAATATTAATTTTACTTTAAAGGGGTTGCTATGTTCGATAGCGCACATGATACGCAACAAAAAGTTTCTTTGAAATCTTACGTTGCACACTAGTAATAAAATAATATTATTTTAAATGGTAGTTAACACGTAGCCATTGTATTGATGGGAATGAATAAAAATAACTAAAATATGATTATATATGTTTGTTAAATAAAGGATAAAGGCTTAAAATATGAAAAGAATTCAATTTTAGGCATATATACTCTAATTTTCACTAAAGGTCCACTTATCGCCTTTTGATGGAGAACCATCATTAAATATAGTTTTGGTCACTCTTATACATTCTATTGCACCAAATAAAATTCTTCTTTAGAATCAGGACATCAAAATTTACTTTGTGTAAATTTTTTGTATTTTGTCGATAAATTCATTTTTTTAATGAATAGTGAAAAATGTTGTATTTTAATTCAAAACCTCTTTTTAATCTAATTTGTTTATATTATTAGATTATATTTTGAATTGTTTTTAAAGTTAAATTAGAAAATATTTTTACAAATTAATCCAATAGTGGTCTTTGGAATTAATTTCACTTTGAAATCAGACTTAAACTAGTGTCAATCTTTTGATACTTATTGTTTCATAAAAACACGCTATTTGCTCTGACAGCGGGAATTAATTATTAAATTAATTAATGTAACTTATATGTTTTGAATTTTTTAAAATAGACATCATTTTTGAATTCGGAATATCAAATATTGTAACGCCCCGACCCTAGTTACCCGGAGTCGGTGCATTACTTCGTAACATTGGCATGATCACAAAAGATCAAGTCTCGAAAGACTGATTAGTTTAGTAGCCTTGGAAACACTAGATACATTCATAAATGTTACATTACATCATAAAGTGAAAAACTACAATAACAAAGTCTCCATAGTCCACACTTCTATCCTCTTCGGACTATCCCTGCAGGTCATTCATAAAATACTTCTTCACATCCTGGAAAATATTAAAACATTGAAAGGGGTGAGCTCAGATGCTCAGTAAGGATAACAATATGGAAGAAGCTTTCATAATTAAACATAAACATTTAAGGCAATGTATAACTAAAACAAAATCCTTTTAAACTTGATCTTCAACATAATATGGAAAAAGTAAAATGAGATAATTCCATTTACTTATTCACATGGATATTCTACTGGTCGAATAATCACATTCAATATCAATAACCACTTTCATAATGATGGAATGCATAATGCCATACTATCATAACCACGTATCCAAGGCCTCGTGCCAAGACCACAAATAAGATTTTGTCAAGGCCTTGTGCCAAGACACTAGTTTGTCTCATGATACCTACCGATGCATTAAGGAGCTATAGCGGGCTCCACCTGTCACTTATTAAGTCCAATGCATTCCTCATATGAACAAGTTTAAACATATCATAAACCATAATATATTTATATCACATAAAACATGCATAAAGGAAACATAAGATTCCCACACTTGAATCACAAGATATCAATACAACACATTTATGTAATAAAAACACTTTCAAAACCATTTTAAATACCAAAATTAAATAAAATTAAAACTTTGTATTTATTTTTCATTTTAAAAAGTTATGTCTTGTAAAGGAAGCCGAAACTCAAATAATGGTCACGACGGCGGAGAATTCATTGTCACCGCATACGTATGACAAAAACATTCCCTTTTTTCGTTTAGTAAAACGCTCCGTATAAAAAATATTCCTTTTGGATAAACATAAAAGTCAAAGGGGTTTATACACCATATAAAAGAAGTATGTGTATAAAACAAAATATGCCTCAATGAATGGAGATTGAGATGAAGTCCCTTAAAAAGATCATTTTTAAATAAAATATACCTATTATGTGTATTCACTACATGTACACATAAAGAAAGTATAAATACAAGATAGGACATAATAATATCACGACATAATTTGAAAGTAGGAGATTAACCCAAAGAATGGAAATTGGGTTAAGAAGTTCCCTTACCTTGCGTCCTGTCTTGACTTGACCGTTCTTTAACCTCCTTAATAATAAACTAGAGTTAATTTATAATTTCTTAAGAAAATTTTTCAAGTTAATTATCCCTTTTATATCACTTATTACCATGTTATGAACATTATGTAATTATTCAAGTTAATAACGGTCATTTTGTCGATCTTAGGTACTTGAGTCAAAAATAAAATTCTTATGATTACAAGTTGTTCATGTGGTGATATATCCATCATATCCAGAATTATATTCATGATATAGATATCATATATCTCATATATATTTAGTATATACATACATTTATAATATTCCATAACGTTTAGAGGTAAGAAATGAAATGCACCGTTCATGGAGACGGTAAGCCGTACGTACACTTGAACGCTACTTTCATTTCTATTTCGTATTTAATGAAATCATAATGATATAAAGGTATATTATAATTCCAGTATAATATCATATATAATATCATTTAATCCATCATTTATACATCCCACATATGGTATTAATGATTCAAATCACTTTGAGGGGGCGGTAGTCCGCACTTCCTAAAATGAAAATATCGCGTTTACCCATAATGGAAAAAATAAAGGTATGCCATAAATGAAAAATAAAGAACCTTAAGTAAAACATAAACATATTATATATCATTTATAAATATAGTGACATCTTAATGGCCACCTTTGAAGGTGTTTTATGAGTGTTGAACAATCATCGTTTCGTGAGGCAGAAATTTGCCATCCACAGAAACCGTATGTTCTTTAACCATTAGATGTAGGTGTGTGTAAGTGTAGCTCGAATACTCATTATAAAAACATCCTAGTATATTGAGGATACTGTTGTTGTTACAAAAGAAAGTAATAAAAAGAGTTTAAGGGGTTGGAGAAGCAAAATAAAACAAAACAACATAAGAGAAGACATTACCTTAAAATCGGGTAACTCTTTTGATTTGAACCAAAGGCTTCCTTGGGAAGACTTCTTCCCAAAGTGAGGCTTCTAGGAGTAAGGGAGGAAAGTTGGGAGAGTATTTGGGTAGAGGTTGGCCGAGCCAAAAGGCTTTGAAAGTGTGAGTAAGGTGGTAGTGGTGGGGGCCTTTTATAAGTGGAGAGGAGATGAATTCTTGGAAAGTAATAAAATGTTACATTATTATACAATGATTTTCGGATTATAAAGGTCCCACACTTATATAAATTGAGGCTAAGGTGATAAGGGTTCTAAATATTCTCATCCAATAGGCTTTGGACAATTTTAATTCTTAGATTTTACATTATCCTTCCATTTTATTAAAATCGTTAATTAATGAGGTAATCGCTGCATCATCATGGTGTCATAAATAATTTAATTTATTTAATTTCTAAAAATTATAAAAAAATATCATGATGTATTAAATCTTTTTATATTTATAATGAATATTTATAGTCAAAAATATGACTTGTATAAATCCATTTAAAAATTGTTTTAGTAAAACAACTTATGTTTGTGGCATTTTTATTTTAACTTTAAATAAAAAGTTATTTATGTCATTTTCCTACCAAAGTGGCTCCATGGGGTCCCCAAGTTTACCCATGGATTGTCTTGGTCGGCCATGACTCATAAAATAGAGGTAGGACAAGTGTAAAGGTCCTTTCATATTATTATAACATCATTTTTACCTTAAATTTCACTAATTACCTTTAATCGTGATTAATTAAACTTAAAAGTTACTATTCACCAAAAATTATTTTAATACCATTGAACCACATTTTACATATTAATGACAACCATGTATGTCGGATTTTTGAAAATCAAATCACAGAAGTGGTAATGTCTCATTTAAACGAAAAATCAGTTTTTTAACTACCACTTAGTGGTTTCACTATTCATCAAACATTGAAGTTTTTCAGAATAATGCCAAAATTTCACCCTAGGATATAATTGATATTCTGAATTCAAAAATGATGTCTATTTTACAAAATTCCAAACATATAATTTGCATTAATTAATTTTATAATTAATTCCCGCTGTCACAACAAATAGCGTGTTTTTAAGAAACAATATATATCAAAAGATTGACAATTGTTTATGTCCAATTTGAAAGTTAAATTAATTCTAATGACCACCATTGGATAAAATGGTAAAAATATATTCTAATTATACTTTAAAACCACTAAATAGTATAATTTATCACTATAAATTATTTTGATTAAAAAAGTTTTTTAAGTATTTTTCACTATTCATAAAAAATTGAAAGTTCTCAGAAAACTACAAAAAAATTCAACTTAGGATAATTTCGATATTACGAATACAAAAATGAAGTCCATTTTGAAATATAAAATTTTTATAATTTTAAAAAGTGGGTATTACTATTCATAACGGCTACTTTGATTAGTCGCGGTGTGTTAGAACTCAAAGTTGCGTACAATGCAAGCTATTGCATTATTGAATGATAAGCGTATCGTGGAAGCTCGGGGTGTTACAAATATAGATTAGGGTGATGTTTTGGTATTTTTTCTAAAAAACTTCAATTTTTTATGAATAGTGAAACCACTAAGTGGTACTTAAAAAAATTGATTTTTCGTTTAAATGAAATTTTACCACCTCTGTGTTTTGAATTTCAAAAATCCGACATACAAGGTTTTCACTAGGAAGTAAAATGTGGTTCAATGAGATTAAAATAATTTTTTTTGAATAGTTACTTTTAAGTTTTTAATCGCGAATAGAGGTAATTAATGTAAATTAAGGTAAAAATAATGTTTTAATAATATGAAATGACCTTGAAACATGTCCTACCATTATTGGATGTGTCATGGCCGACCAAGACAATCCATGGGTCAATTTGAGGACCCCATGGAGCCACTTTGGAAGTAAAAAGACCCTAATAACTTTTTATTTAATGTTAAAATTAAAATGTTGCAAACATGAGTTGTTTTACTAAAAAAAAATTTAAATGGGGTTATACAAGTCATATTTTTGACTATAAATATTCATTATAAAGATAAAAATATTTCCTACATCATGATATTTTTTTTTATAATTTTTAGACATTAAATAAATTAAATTATTTATGACACCTTGATGATGCAGCGATTACCTCATTTTTTAAGGATTTAAATAAAATGAAAAGATAATGTACAATATAAGACCTAAACATGTCAAAAACCAATTGGATGGGTGGATTTAGAAATCTTATCACCTTATCCTTGAAATATATAATTTTGGGACCTTTTAAATCCTAAAAGAATTTTATAATAAAGTAACCTTTTATAAATTTCCAAGAGTGCCCCTCCTCTCCTCTTATAAAAGGCCCCCACCTTTACCACCTTACCCACACCTCTCAAGCCTTTGGCTCGGACAACCCCTTCCAATGTTTTATCTACACATCCCTAAAAAAGAGTTACCCGTTTTAAAGGTAGTGTTTTATCTTGTGTTCTTATGTTTTATTTTGCTTCTCCAACCCCTTAAAAACTTTTTATTCATTAAATTTGTAACAACAATAGTATCCTTAATATACTAGGATGTTGTTATAAGAAGTATTAGAGCTACACTTACACACACCTACATCTAATGGTTAATGAACATACTGTTTCTGTGGATGGAGAATTTCTGCCACACGAAACGATGATTGTTCAACACTCATATAACACCTTCAAAGGTGGACATTAAGATGTCACTATATTTATATATTATTTATAATATGTTTATGTTTTACTTAATATTCTGTATTTTTAATTTATGGAATACCTTTATGGTTTCCATTATGGGTAAACGCGATATCTTCATTTTAGGAAGTGCGGACTATCGCCCCCTCAAAGTGATTTGATTCATTAATACCATATGTGGTATGTATAAAGGATAGATTTAATGATATTATATATGATATTATACTGGAATTATAATATAACTTTATATAATTATTATTTCTTTCCATTAAAGTATGAGATAAAAATGAAAGTAGCGTTCATGCGTACGTACAGCTTACCGTCTCCATGAACGGTGTATTTCATTTCTTATCCCCAAATGTAATGTACTATTATAAGTACATATATATATATATAATGGATATATATGATGTATGTTACATCTAAATGATGAATATAATCCTGGAATTAAAATATAAATATCTCTCATTTAGGTTTAATTCCATTAATATGACATAGAAATGAAAGTAGCGTTCATGCGTACGTACGACTTACCGTCTCCATGAACGGTGCATTTCATTTCTTACCTATAAATGATTATGTAATATTATAAATGCATGTATATACTGGATATATATGATATATATGGAATCTACATCATGAATATCATTCTTGAGATAATGGATATTTGGATACATGAACAACTTGTAATTATAAAGAGTTTATTTTTGACTCAAGTACCAATGATCGACAAAACGACCATTATTAACTTAAATAATTACATAGTGTTCATAACATGTTAATAAGTGATATAAAAGTAATAATTAACTTGAAAAAGGTTCTTAATCAAGTAGAAATTAACTCAAGTTTATTATTCAGGACGTTAAAGAATGATCGAGTCAAGTCGGACCCGAGGTATGGGACTTCGTCTCAATCTCCTTTCATTGAGGCGTATTTTGTTTTATACACAACTTTCTTTTATAGGGTGTATAAAACTCTTTTAATTTTACTTTTATTCAAAATGAATCTTTGTTTATACGAATCATTTTACTAAATGACAAAAGGAATGTTCTTTTTGTCGTATGTATGCGGCGACAACGACTTCTCAGCCGCCGTGACCATTATTTGAGTTTTGGGTTCCTCTACAAGACATAACATTTTTTAAAATGAAAAATAAATACCAAGTTTTACTTTTCTTTTATTTTGGTATTGAAAATGGTTTTCATAATGTTTTTATTATATCAATGTGTTGTATTGATATCTTGTGATTGAAATGTGGAAATGTTATATTTCATTTATGCATGTTTTATGTGATACAATTATGTTATGGTTCTTGGGAATTATTATGAAGACGAGTGGTTCTGTGATAAACTAAGGGAGGGTGAGACCGATATATATCTCTTATGCATTGGGTAACGCGAAGGGGTTAAACGCTAAGGTTTCTCCGAATAGATTTAGGGAATATACTGTGATGGGTATTCCAAACGTAACCAAGAGGGTTACTCCCTAAGTAAGAATGTTATGAATGCCTCATGTTACCTTTATGTCTTATGATTTCTATGTTTTATTCATGATTTGATGAGGTATGTTAAAGTTCTTATGTTTTATGAGTAAAGCATGATTTCATTGATTCTTACGTATACATGTACTAATGTTTCCTTTACATATTTTTATATCCCTTACTGAGCTTTTTATGCTCATACCATGTTTTTGAAATGTTTTTCACAGGTCAAGGGAAAGGTACATGATGTGATGATAGTATCAAGGAAGTGTCAAGAAATAATCCACGTTTTATTTTAAATAGGTTTCCGTTGATGGAAAAGATGACTACTATATTTTATGTAACCACTTTGTTTAAATGTGGAATGTAATGCATGTTTTATGATCTAATTCTCTAAAACTCTAAACCTGAAAATATCCTCAATGTGTATTCTTGAAGTAACTCAAGAGTAAGTAATGTTTAAGGCTAGGGACTTACAGGAAATGTGAATATTTTGTATGTCTATCCAAAATTTCCTATTTTTTATTATTTTTTATCAGAGTTTTGTGTAATCCATAGAAAGAATAAATGGTGATGTTATCACATCTTCATATAATAATAGGTTGAGTTTTCATGAATCATCTATGATTTTGTCATTCGACCATACATGTTGGAAAAATAAACATCTTGATACATAATCATCAATTTCTATCTTCATGTTGTCCCACCAGAAATGTTCTTTTAAATATATAGAAATCATAGTGCTACATTTATGTGTATTTAAAATTGAGCTATGAGAATCATCCAATAACTTATTTTTTACGTCTGGTAGTGAGGGAACACATATCTTCTTTCCAAATATCTAAATTTCATCTTCACAGATGAAGTCATCCATCATTCCATATTTCATAACATTAATTTTCACTTAATGATCCTCATCATCTGACTATGAGGCATTAGTTATTTCCTATAAATATGGGTTGGTAACCATTGGAATATGTAGTGATGTTTTACCTTTTTTGATAATTCTCAAGTCTATCCTCACAAGATCCATGTACAATGGATCCTTATAAATCCACATTTTGTTGCAAACTCCATGATCTTTATTGCTCAATTCATTAGATTCAGTGTTTTCCATTCATGGGTGGTAGTGTATGTTACAATCATAATACATGAGTATTTCGAGCCGTCACCTTTTCCCCTGGTTGAGTTCATTCTATGATAAGATATATTTCAATCACTTATAATCTGTATATATATCACAATTTTTTCCAAACAGATAATGTCTCTTTATCTTTATAAAATGATTACATCTACTTACTCAATATCTTGAGTAGGATTGTTTTATTCCTGAATTTGTTTCTATTTTTGTGCATAGAAAATAACTCTATCATTATTCATAAGTAAACAACCAAATAATTTCATTGATGCATCACTAAATATCACAAACCCATCATTACCTACTGGTAGAGTCTAGATCGAAGAATTCACTAATCTACTCTTCAATTGAACAAAACATTCCTCACATTATTTTTTCCATACTAAATTAAAACCTTTAGGTGTATTCTTGGTCATTCGGTAGGCTAAATTGGATAATATCTGAATGAAACACTAATAATAACATTCTAAACCAATAAAACTACATACCACAGTTGTGTTCATTGGGGAAGGTCATTCTTGATCAACCCTTTCCTTGACAAGATCAAGAGATATTATATCCTTAAAGACATTGTTTCTATGAAAACAAATCATTGATTCCAAAATTAAATCTTGTTAAAAATTCTATTATAATTCATTTCTTCCATGTGTCCTTAGAATAGTGAAAAAGATATTATCATGATCTTTGTAGCATTAAGAGTATACCCAGATATCATAAATAAATACCACCACAAAGTCATCATAATATTCCATAAAAAATATATTCATTAGATTTATGAAATACGAGGGTTCATTAGTCAGTCCCAAAGGAAATACTAGAAACCTGTAATTCCCACACATATTTCAAAATGTTGTCATTTAAATGTATTCCATCTTTACTAGAAACTGTTGATATCTAGATCAATGGTAAATCTGAGAAAAATATCGGTCTCCAAGAAGGTGATCAAATAAATCATCAATGAGAGGTAGAGGATACTAGTTATTTATTATAATATCATTGATCTATTTGAAGATTATGAACAACCTCATAGATCCATCTTTCTTCTTGAAAAAAATAATAGGGGAACCCCAAGGGGAACGTCTTTTGAATATAAATCCTTTATCACTCAATTACTCTAGTTATTTTTTCAGATCTATTAATTCCACAATGGACATAATATATAAGGATTATTTTATATAGGACATGAATTTGGAATTAAGACAATGGAAAACTCAATTTCCCACTCTCAAGGATATCCAAGTAAATCATCTGGAAAATCATAATCACATTATTTCATAGTAGGTATGTCCTTTATTGGAACATTAATTCCTTCACATATAATTATTGAATTCCCTTACTCCTCTACAAATGAATTCATTTGTGCTACTGGGGGTGGATGTGGATGAGAATTTTAGGGTTATGATTCTTCCCAAATAATCAGGGATTCCATATCACCCTCAAAAATTGTAACCACCATCTTCATTCAAAAACATTACACATCATGTTTCAAAATTCAATTCATAATGAGTATTATATCAAATTCAATCATAGTTATGACAAAAAAATCAAAATATAATGCACATTTATATTCCATATTAGTTAATGCCTGACAAAACATTGTTGACTTGATACTACCCCTATGAGTTTTGACTAAAAACTTTCTCATTAAATCAAATCGTAAATAACTAATTTTCATATAATATTTTGAGGATATTAAATAATTAAATGATCCAGAATCCAATAAATCATTTTCTATGTTTGAGAAAATGATTAAAGGACCTTCCACAAAATCGTTGGGAAATTAAACCTCCACATTTGTGACACAATAATCACGGAATTTCTCCCTTAGCTATATATGGGGAATGTTTCCCTGAATCTTACTATATTATTGTGTATAATTTTCCATATCCCTGAAATTGTATAATTGAACTTTGGTACCTTATTTCTTCCACTTACAATCAAAATATATGTGGCTTTTTTTTCTCTGCACTTCTAAAAGACTTCCATTCCATCAAAGAAAGTTCCATGGGGTTTCTTCCCACAATTACTACAGGGTGGATGCTCAAATATTCCCTAGTTCCCCATTTATGTATTTCATTTTACAGTGTTCTTAGAATCCCTCTTATTCACTATCTATCATTTAAGGTTATAAGATATAGAAAATTCATTTTCATTCTTGAGAGCACTTGATTCTGTATAATCATTTAAATAGAAACTTTGGGAGAATAGTGACCTTATAATGAATAATTTTAAACTATCAATGAATCAATAAATATTACTCATTGGATTAAATTTGTAGCCCGAAGCATGCCTTTATATCCATGTAATGTGGTCATTAGACTTGGAATCATTTTCATCTTCCCTCTATCTCATATTCAAGAATTTTTTTCTATATCTACTCATTGTTCATAGGGAAACTATTTTTATACTAATATTTCCATAAAATCATGCTATTACATCTCTTCTATTTCATCCTCCTACTTTAAGTTTTTGATTGATGACCACCACTAATCTTCATCTCCTAATAGTCGATAAACAACCATGATAACCTTCTCTATTTTGTTACATCAGAAAGAGATAAATATCTTCTCTAATGAACTTATCCACTCCCCTACTATGAATGGGTTTCCCCCCCTAAAATGATATAGGTTGTTGTCACATAAATCACTTCAACAAATCTCCTCCACATTTTTAATATTGAATCTCTATACATGTAAGTTTGTTTTTTATAAACTAAGTCAGTTGTCCCAGTATAGTTGTAAGTTGCTCCGCACCAATCATAGCTCGAGAGACGAAATCATAATCATGCATTAGATGGAAATCCCTACATGGGATACATGTGTTAATGCAGTTTCCATTTCATCAAGTAGACAACCTTTCTAGATAATGTAATACACTAGAATAGGTTACGAATGATAATGTTTTATCTCAACATCACAAAGTAAATAGATTAATTTTAAATCATATTCATGGATAATCCCATAATCACAAACATTGATTCGTTGAAAAAATATTTACATTTAAATCATTCATAATAGTTTATAATGAAAATTTTTATTATCCTATGAATATCCACAGGGAGTGTCAAACAATGTGTGCAGTAAGGCTCATTTTTGTATACCATGATACCCTGGGTCAAGCCTGAAACACTGTCAAAATTTTCACTCTGAGGTACATTTGGGGAAAAACAATGTCCCCTTGTTTCATCCAAAAAGAGATGTATTTTATAGAAGGAAGTCCATAATCTATTACTTAAAAAAAATTCTAGGATTTTCGTGTTTGTTTTATCATTATATACTATCATTGGTATTTGTTCCGTAATCTACATTTTCTAAATCTAGTTTCTGAGTTTTCTACTAAAATTCCATTAATACAAAATCTAAGGAATCAACCCCAGTTTCCTGTAGCTGGTGCATTTTTTTATTACATTGGAATATGAAAATGGAATGTGCACCCTAAAGCAACATGAAATTTAGATGCTTTGTAAATAAGATACATATATATGTTCAACAATACAACTTGATAATAAATAAAACATATAATCTCCTTCAACAACATCCCAAAATCGGAGGTTCTTTATACATGTCATTCATAAAAAACCTCTTCATGTCCTGGGAAATGATATATAAAGAAGGGGTGATCTTATATGATCAGTAAGGGTAATCAATATTGAAGAAGATATATTAAACATAAACATTAGGCATGGTGACTAACTTAAAAACACATGCCTTTAAAAATGAACATGAACGCATAATGGGAAGAATAAGAGATGAATAAATAATTCTATAATAAAACATAATCATGGGTCTTCTACTAGTCGGATAACCAAATGAAATATCATCTACAAGATTCATAATGAGGGAATTTATAATGTGGGACCTCATTACCACACCATCAAAGCGTAATTCCAAGACCACAAATGTTGTTTTTTTAAATGCCTCATTTAAAAACAATAGTTTTATCATGAAGGCTACTGATCCACCGAGGATTAATTGTGGGCCCAAACCAACAAAATACTAAGTCCAATTTATTCCTTATTTTAATTGGGATAAACTTAAACCACATATACTTTCATATTGAAACTAATATATGAAATGTAATTAATATTCCATGAATATTAAGCATAAAATCTAACCATTAAGAAAAATTTGTTTAATGGTTTTATAGTAGTGAATCCATAGTAAAATTAATCATAAACCATTAAAATAAAAATGGTAGAAGATATAATAAAATATTAATCCCAATAATGCATAATAATCCACTAGTTTTTTTAAATGGATGATGAATCTCTTATAAAATCATCTATTAATTCTTGAGATAAATACTCTTTTACACTGGAATGAAGTGAAATTTTTCAAAACTCATTAAAAAAACACAAATTGAATTAATATATTATCTTCAAAATAAAGTTGAATATTTTATAATGATAATGATTAACCAAAATATATTATAGAGTTCACATTAATATATATAAGAATTTGAGAAATTACAAAGAATCAGTCTTGTGTTTTAGGAAGAGTTTTTGAAATATCTTTTAAAAACCAATAGCTCCCCATAAAAAAAGTAAGATTATGGTTGGCACATATATGTACAAAATTATAAATAAATATATTTATATTATATATAAATAAATTCAAATTTAATTGAGTCACGTTGACAATAGGAGTTACCATAAATAAAAATGTTGTTCAGGTTGAAATCCCTTACTATAAGTGTAAAGGTGATCCTCACATGATCTTAATCACCTGAATAAAAAAATTTAGTTTTATTAATTAATAAATAAAGAAAAAAATTGAAATTTAATTTATTTATCATAAACTTGTTATGAGAATTCATGGATTTATTGTTGTGTTAAGAGGTTCAATTTCATTGTTCTAGTCTGTTTGTGTAATGATCAGTATACTTATGTACATGAATGGAGAATTATGTAAATGAGGATAGTTGACCTGAATTTAAAATATATGTTATTTGGAAACAAATTTTTTTTTTCATTTATATAAATAATTTTTTTTACTTTGATTGAAGATGAATCATTATATAAATTATTTAATAATAACTGTATGGGTCAATTGGTGGTTTTTGAATACAACGAAATCATTTTTATCAATATATATATATATATCATGTGTACAAAAGGATTCCATACCATTAAATAAGTTATAAGAGATATATTATTGTTTGTTTCAATAATAAAAATTTATTGATGGCTATAATTGAAGATGGTAATAGAAATTGAAAACCTGTTGTCCTTGAATGTGATAAATTAACACATCTCTGATGGCGTTTTCATTTCTAGTGTAAAAAAAGGTGAAAGAAGAGATGATGAAGAATTAAATTATTATTATAAAAACATTAAATAAATTTAAGGTAATTATTTACTCATAAAATTTGGATAAAAGTATGTGAGGAAGGAAAAATAAAACTAAAGGAAGTTGGAATATAAGAAATAAAAGGAGGAATTTACCTATTGATGTTATATTCATTGAGAGACTATTTAAGGGAGAAGTTTTCTTCTTCTTATGAGACCATGGGATTCCTAACGTGGGGGAGGATGTCGAGTGAATATTTGAGTATATATTAGGGAATCCACATAGCTTGGTTAGAGTGAAGAGAATAGGGAGTGGGGGTTATAGTGGTGGAGAGGAGGGTTTTCCCATTTTTTTATTCATTGTATTATTATTTTTACAAAGAAAACAAGAAGTGTTGGTTCATGTGAACCATAATAATAATAATTGAATTTTATTGAGATCCAAGTGTTCTTACATCATCCATGATGTCAGGAATAGTTATTTTAATGGATAATGTACATATATGATAAATTACCATATTTTATTTTCTATAAAAAAATTGAGTATTTCAGAAAAATCCAAAAAATTCATGCTTATGATTTTTTGAAATATTGAAATCAAAAGTTAATGACATATTTTTAAAATAATTTTATATTTATTATTAATTTAAATTTTTAATAAAAACATAATATATTGGGAAAATATAAATTATAAAACAATAGTATGTTGTATAACACATTGAAAAATTATTGATGATTCCCTTATCTTATCAACATGACAAAATAAAATAATAATATTATTTAATATTCATAATAATCATATTAATATTCAAATTGGTATGTTACTATTCCACAAAAATTATGATTCTCATGTAAGACATTAAATATGTTGTTGAATGCAACTGTGTATGTCTGTTTTCAAAATTTAAATCCCCGAGGTTGAAACACATTGTTTAATGTCTAGGTTATTAAATAGTGGAGTTTTATAGAGACTCATGGTTTTAGATATTCCACATTACATTTATTTTCTAAATCATGGGTTGTTACAATACGTGTGGACTACTACTTCCATGATGTGATAGAATGTTTTTATCATTTATGCTTTAAGTGGATGGTAGGAAGGATAGTTTAGTGACTTTAATTATATATATGATAGAAAACATATTCTTTAAATATAAATTAGTATTCATTTATCATTCATTCCATCCATTGATACGTCGAAATAGATTTAATTTGTATGGACGACCAACCATCTTCGAGAACGGTGTAATTGATATTTATATCGAAAACATTTAATTATGAATCCAAATATGTATATAATGAAAATATATAATTTTTATATTATGATAAAAATTATAGATACTATGAAAACAAGAAACATTTTCTAGCAACAAAACTAAACAACCAAAACATATAAGAAAAATTATTTAGTTATCATTATAAATAATGACTTTTAAAAGAATAATTATTATACCGGAAATAAACATTTATAAGGTAATAATATACGACTTCATATATATTATTATGGATATTTAATATATTTTTACGAAATATGTGTTTATTATAATGGGTTATTAGACCCAAATAAAGTAATTCATATATGATTTAATATTTAATTAAATGATCTTATCAGTATTTAGGATTGTTTAGGTTTATGTATCCATTATGAGAATTATTTCTTATTTTTATCATAAAAAAAATTTATATTATTATTATCATGTAAATTATTTATAATATATTCATTATTTTAGTTTTTCCTCACCATAATTAATCTTGATGATGGAATAATTATTTTATGTAAAAACAACATAATTTATTTCTTCGGTAGAAATTCATTTTACATCCATGTGCATATTTCCTATAAATGATTACATTAATGTTTTTACTATTATATATCGATCTGTATAGTTTTTGAGAAATATTTTAAAATTATCCATCTTTTCATTTTTCAAATGAGGATGTTTTCAACCATTATATAAAATTTTGAATAGAATTTTTTCTTATGTTATGTGGCATGAACTAAATTTCCCACTGTCAAAATAACAAATTATTTTTATAATTCCCTTATAATTATAAAATATCAACTATAAAGATATTTTTTACCCAAAATATTTGAGAATTGTTAGTTTTCCAAAAAAAATCTTTTTGAAAACATAATTTTCCAAATAAAATTTCAAGAAATATTATTTAAGTTTTTTCATCTAGGTAAATATCCTTTGTTAAAAATTTATATTTACTGTATTTATAATTATATGATACCATATATCCAATTTATTTGTATGGTTTTTGATCTGAATGTATACATAATATTTTATGATTATATATTCATGTTCTTATAATATGCATAGTTTCTAATTTTTAAGGAATCATGATTATGTTATTTTTTATTAATATGATGACTGCATTGGAATTATTATGTGTTCGGTGGAATCAAAAATAAAATATCCCATCAATGGATCAGTGTGTAGCATAAGTAAAACATGATTAGGTATTTTTCTGGGGCCTAACCCATTAATGTAAATTTGTTTGGGCAATTCCTTTATGGTGTTTTTAGTTTTCTTAGGACACAGAAATGACTGTATGTATCAGATCTGTGATAATATTCATTCCATAATTATGAAGTAAATTGTTGATCCAAATGTTATTATAAATAATAGTAGGATATGTTTTAATCTAATTTTAAACTATATGTTAAATAATATGATCATCATTTATTCCTGTAATATTTTTCATACCTTTTATAGCTTCATCATTTTTCATTACCTTACAGAGCATTATAGGTCACTCCTTTCTGATATTTTCATTAAACAATATATCATGAAACGATTTTTTATTTACATATGTAGAAATATTATAGGGAATAATGATGATCCAAATAAAAATTCTATGTTTTATTTAATGTTTTCAAGTCTAATTTTAGATTCTAATATATATCATTTAAACAAATACATTTAAAATATTGGGTCCTCTAGGATAATATTTCTTATATTTAGTTATAATGTAACAATGTAACCAGACTCTTTGGGCCAATAGGAATGGTAATTTTATTTCTGGTATTATCTGAAGATATGTTGAATCCAGGGGAACCATATTCTAATTAACCAGTGATACAATGGTAATTAGGATAACTTTCTATATTATTTGACATATTTTAACAATAAATGGATTTTATTTTTTGGATCAAATATCATGATGATTATGAGATAACACTATTTATGTCTTTATAATTGATAATACATAATAGAAAAAAATAAATCATACACTAATTTTTTTTTGAATGTAATATCACGTTACTAGTTTTTTTGTGCCCTTTACCATGTATTTTTCATTATTTCATTGGGGTTTTAGGGTATTTTTTGTGGAATGTTGAAAATTTTGTATGTTTCTGTGTTGTTCATGGTTGGTGAATGGTTTTTCCAAAGATTGTTTCCCCCAATTATAACAACACCTCACTATAAATTAGGGATATGGATGGTTGTTGTTATGATTGAAAAATGTCAACCAACATATTAAAAAAATTCTTCTTCATTAAGGGGGCTCATGGTTATGAAAAACCTATTATTCTAACCACGATACCCTTCCCATCTATCAATGAACGTGGTACTTTATTATTTGTAAAATTAATTCAAAATTCCATGCACCCCCATTTTAGTCTCTACTCAACCATAAATATACATATCTCTTATTCAATTGTCCATAAGGCTCTCAAGAACACTGTTTTCATTTCCAACCCCCATATTTGATGAATCAATGAAAAATTGATAATTTGATCCCTCATAAGTAAGTGGATATCCACCTATTTTTTCTATATCACACTCTATTTCATTCATCCATATAGTTTTTTATATCATCACATGTTTAATTAATCCAACTCTATATTTTGATAAATTAAATATAGTTTGGATTTCATGATCTCATTTTAGAAAACCATAATGTCTGTGTTTAGTTATGATATAGTGAATAATGTTATGTGTTTATGTTTGAGATGTTCAATATAACTAAACCATGATTTCATGATTTTATTTAAATTTATATTAATTTACATACAAGAAAATAAATTAAATATAGATTGGAAATGTAATTTAAATTGGCATGGAATTTTGTGAAAAGCCCCAAATTCAATAATGATTGATATTTATAGAATATTTTACATATTAAGGGAATTTTTAAATATATTTGAATATTTATTTTATAAAATATATTAATCTAAATTGATAAAAACCATGGATTGGTTTTGTGTTGAAAGTATAATAAAAAATGAAAACCTCTGATTGGGTATTGAAATTAGATATAAATTTTGAAAATGAAAAGTGTGAAATTAATTTATAAATGATGATTGTAAATTTGTAATGAAATTATTTTCCATTTATCAGTTGATTGATTGATGAGATGATATCCTATGAGCTTATTTTGTTTTTAGGTATAAGAATCCAATCATGGTAATACTATAATAACTAATTGATGGGGAAAAATATAAAAAGATATAATTAGGAATATATTTTCACTGATGGGTTATTGATGAGTCATATTCATCCTCAGCCTAATGGATGTGTGTAGACATTTTTCAACAATATATCAATATTATAGTTTGAGGATCTTATTTCAAGAACATATCATTCCATAGGGAAGATAACCATGGTTCTTTTTGTGATAATAATGAGTATAAATTCCATTGAAATAGAAATTTTTTATTCATCTGTAGTATTTTATATAGATATTATTATATAGTAATTTTACATAATCCATGTTTCAACTATTTTAAATTATATAAAAAACATGTTTTCTATAAAAAAAATTATTTATTATTTAAATCATTGATTTATATAAATTGAAATCATGATTTGATTAGTTATTATGGAATTTTTTTTGGAACAATTGGTGATACCCTACAATGATTTTTATATCACAACAAACCATTTACTTCTGAAATTTGTAGATTTACTTCTGTCAGGTCTGAGTAATGTAAATGTGCCACATGGAGGTGGTGGATGATCTGAATCCTTTTAACGTAGAGTGATGTGTTGTCTTGGTACGTTGGAATTTATACTAATTAATTTAATGATGCGATGTGTTGATTTTTTTTAGACAGTTTTTATTTGTAGTACTATATATATTTAGAGTTTAAAACTTTATGATAAATATATTTATCTTCCCATATTTACGTGGGAAATTTGATCCCAGATTTATCTTGTATGATTCCAGGTTCAAGTCACCAACATGTGGGGATCGGGATTCCCATTTAGTCTATGTCAGTTTTATCTCAGATATCTCGGTACCTTCGTATTTTGTTTTGTTTGTGATGAAGATATATTATTGGTGAATGTTAATCATCTTCTATTGATGTCTATATATAGTTTGGAGTATCTTTACATGACATATGAGGTTATTTAATGTGACTATTGGTCCAAATCTCTTAATAATGGTCCATAGGTAACAATGGTTAGTTTCGAAAAGGTTTTTGGAAGAATTATTCTATATGCTTTCTTGGTTTTTATTTGGATAAGTTGAAATCCAATTTTTTTCTCTTCTGGGAGTAATTTATCCATTTCTAATATTTAAGTGTTTATATAAGTAACTTTTTGATATATTCAATGTTTTTTACTGATATTGTATATAATCATTCCTATAAGAAGATGTATGAAAAAGATATAGAAGGATGTTGTTGATGAACTACCATAAGAAAATCCACTCATGTACTACAATCTCATCGAGATTATTTTTTGGGATGTCCCAACTCTGGGATAGGCACATACAACTTTTTCGACTCTGGATCCAGTTGTGGATTATCATATAGATGAGTTTTGAATTATCTCATGGGGATAACTTCAACAAAAACCACAATCATTCCAAGGCTCTTATAATGTCACACCCCAACAAGACACTTTTACATTATTATATGTAATTTTTAATCCTTATTAAATTTTATTCTTCTCCATTTGTATTTCATTAGAAATGGTATTTTTTGGGGATGTAGTTAATGTAGAATGGTTAACAATCATAATTTAAAAAAACATGAATTAACAATGCTAAAAATACATCAATTTTTGTTATAGCCAACCACATGGTTGGTATATGATTTTCCTACTAGGTGGACGACCTGTATGGGGTGCTCGAGGAGACCAATAGAGGGAATACATTTAGAGAACAATTTTCCAAAACATGTGACCCAAAATGTGTGACCCCATGTATTTTAAAAAAAAAATTATTTTTAATGATTTTGAAATAAAAATAAAATACTAATGTATCTACTCTGCCGACCCCTTACCTCAATCACATACCCCCCTCGTACCTACATCTATGTGTGATAAACCCTTCTAGCGAGCCTCCACTCTCCACGATCTCCTATCCTGATTTCTTCTAGTATTCCACATCGCTCACCTTGGAATGTTCTCTTCGTTCACATATTTGTTTTTCCAATCGATTTTACCTCTCCCTACCACCCATTTTTCCTTCGATGAAACCTAGGTTATGGGATGAAGGGATTTTAGTTCATTCTCTTATTTTAGGGCACACAGTGGGCCTATTATGACATCTTCATCCATGATTCAACATACACCCACAAAGGAAAACAACTTCAACCCATATTATTACATTTTCCACTATTTTAGGGTGTTTTATTGGATAAATTACTATTATTTCTATCTTATTTAGATTCTTTGATGATTTTCATGTCCTAATAGTTTAATTTGATTTATAGGTTTCTCCTCAATGTATCCCACACAGAAACATAGGTATGCATGTATATATATATATTATATGAAAATCTTACCACATATAAAGGAAAATATGTGCATCATATTTGGATATATTTATAGGAGGGTATATTCATGAAATTATGCAGTGATCTTCATCAAATGCATCGAGTTATGAAATGTTCGTCTTGAAACTCTCTTTATATGATAGCTCTACCATTGCATTGACCAGTAAATTTAATGAATTAATTATTTCATCTTTTTTTCTCCTAGTTTCTATAATAATTATTGATTTAATATTTTTAGAATAACTATTTTACTTGAAATGAATTTTTTTCCCTATTGTATTATTTTGTATGAAATGGTTTAATTTTGATTTTCACACTATTCTTATTTAAATCACATGTTCAAATTTCTAAATGTGTTTCATATTTAAAATAGTTTATTGGTATTTTTTTAATGTGTTTCTATGTTTATTATTGGTATAGAAAGTGGGGTGAGTTGATTATTTTGGAAATTGTATAGTGTTAAATGGAATCTTGGGGCCCTTTTGGTACCTTCTGTAAAATAAATTACATTGAAATAAATATTTTAGATGAAACTATAGCCATTAAGGATATTGATGGGAATGTGTTGTCCTCAACTAGGATACCCTCATTTTTTAATTGTTGAAGGAATGTGGGGGAAAATCTCATTTAGTGATTTAGGGGTGATTTTTGTGTGTGTTGATTGTGAATGATAAAAATACATGTGTTCTATTTATTTTTTACTATTGGGTGACTCAACCCCATTTTAGACTAATCATGGGATCCTGGCACAACGAGTGACTTTTCATTGAATGAATACTTCCATAGTTCAGATAACATAGTGGCTAGTGTCTCTATGTATGGGCCATCTACTTGGGGATTGTGCCTCTTTGGTAAGGCCGAGTAGGGTGTGATCGAGATATTATGTGTTATGATGTCATGAGATATGTAATTCCATCATGATAAGTCACATGTATAGTGTGTTTAAGATTATTCATGGGCTTATATGTTCTCCCATATACTTTTTCACATAGTTATCTTTGGAAAATAATTTATGTGCATTGTTTTTTTAGTCCCTATTTCTTGTTATTTTTCATTTTACATTCTTGATCATACCATTTTACTCCTTTTATTGTGCATAAGATTTCTAAAAGGAATAAAATAATTTTCAATTGTTTTTGAAAAAAGGTTTTTATAATATTTTACACTCCCTTTTATCCACCCATTGTTTCTTTAAAATTTTAAAGCTTCCTTATTGGAAAATAAAATAGTTCTATTTTGAAATGGAAATTGGCTAGGATTTTCAGTAAAGGGAAAATTTGGGAAAAAAATACTTTTAATTATTTTAGTTTAAACATGAAATTTATAATTTTTTACGGGAAATGTAGTTGAAAATAGATTACCTAGGAACACCTAATGAGTTTTAATACTCACTCCAATAAATTTTTTATATTATTTAGTATCAGGTGTGAATTTACACATTATCTTGGTCACAATGGGTGGTGTTTAGTCTTTGTATTAGAGTGTGACCCACAGGGTCGGGTGAATTTTTAGTGGTCATCAGGTCTGGTTAGTATTATTTTTCAGTTCTTTCTTAGTCATTATTTTTAGTTTCTTTATTTTTAGGTTGAGCAATTATAATCATGCTTTATTTGTTTATTAATATTAGGTAAAATAATTCCCTTCATAATATATTGATTCTGTTGTACCGTTTCACTATCCTGGGGTGGATTTGGAAATCCTCTTAGGCCTTATCAAGGGCCAACCCAGGTGACATATTCAAGCTCAACCTGGGTCGGTTGCATCCAAAATGGTATCAGATTTTAGGTTCTTTATAAGAACTAGCATACAAATAAACATTTGTTATTTTGGTTACCATGGATTTTTTATTATGTCTATTGGAACATGGGATGTATGTATTAGGATGTTTCAAGCCAAAACATTCTACATCGAACATTGGGATAACATGGAGAGTTGGGTTTTTCTTTGTATATTTATTTTTATAAATTAATTCATGGTATTTGTGGAAATGAAATGATAGTTGGGCCAGTTCTCTCAATGACCTCGTAGGGCCATGAAAGCCATGTGGATCTTGGGAAATTGTACTGCAAAACTTTCGATGATAGTGGTTTGATTGGAATATGGCCTTAAAACATATATCCAAGTCACCCATCGACACTAGTTTCCCAAAGTGAGCTATCTTGGGCCCATCTATGCTTTTGTGATATTTGATGCGTTGAATTGTGGGTTGTGTTCAATTTAACCTTTGTTTAGCCCAGGATGGGTTGGGGTGTTTTTATTTATATTTTAAAATGATTCTTGGTTTTTCAAAATGGTTATTAGTTTATCAAAATTAATATTTCCAAAACTAATAAAATGAATCTTTTGGAGAGTGGAATGGGTTGTTTTAAAAATGGGAGTTATTTTCAAATGTTATTTTGAGGTTATTGAATATTTTTGGTAAGATTTAAATATTTTCAAAAATAATTTGTAATTTCAAAAGGTATTTTTGTATGATATGGTAGTTTTAAAATTATTTCGGTTATTTTGACGTGGTTTTGAAATGGAAAAGGATTATTTTATCTGATTATTAGTATTCTAATGAGTGCTCACATATATGTATATGGATGCATATATATGGTAAGTCTATGGTTATTGGTATGAGTGGATTGGTGCATGATCTAGCACAATATTGTATATATATGAGGATAATTAGAATATAGAGGGTAGATGTTTTTTTGTAACTATTGTTATAATCTATGGACATATTATTCAATAAGTTAGGGAATTTAAATGCTATAAAAGCGGGAGAGTGTGATGATACTTTTATATAGTTAGAGTTTTCTTTTCTGGATACTTCTTTGATGTGTTTGAGGTGTGATTGAAATTATCCTTTGACTTTGGGTGGTTGATTTGGAAATAAGGTGCAGAATTTTTATTCATGATATGTTTTGATTTGGTTATGTAATCCCTTATTTAAAATTATATCCCCACTGGGTTCTGATGATATTGAAAAGCATTTGTGTGTGGTTCATTCATCTCTTATGTTTAATTTATCATTTCTCAATTTATATGTCTGATTTATCCATTTGGGATATAGAACATGGGGACCTCAATATCATATGATTGTCTGGAGGTTTGGAGAGTTGAACCCTCCTCATTTCACTTGGAATCGGAAACCATGGAAAGTAGTTGAATTGCACCAAAAATTGGAGGAGATCATTTTTGTGCCTTCATTCTTCTGAACCTCTCATGCTGGAGATTTCCACCTCCATGATGGAAGGCCTATGTTTAGAATGGTGGAAATCCATTATTGAAGATGAACCACATAATATATACTCATGGAATGCTTTATATTCTTGTTTATCCAATTTTACACCCCTAAGGCCGAACCTCATAAAATATACTCATGAAAAATTATATCAAGATTCATTGGTGTTGGAAAAGGGTATTGAGTTTTTAAAACTCTAGTATGTTGATATGATGATGATGGAGTATGAAAACCACTTTGTAAGACTATTTTATTTTTAACATGAGAATGAATCAAATGAGAAAATGAGGGCATAAAGGTATATTATGGGCCTTTAGTATAAAAATATTTATTTAGTTTCCTTGATCAAGATTGGTTTTTATGATTATGTTCTAAATAGGGTGTTGATGGTTTAGTTATACTCAGATAGTATATTAGGATTGACCATGGTTCATTTTATCTACTAGCTATAAATTAATTAGTTCTTATAATGGGAATAAAGTAGATGAGGATTTACATGGAGGATATCTATTGAAAGTTTCTTCTAAGACTATAACAGTTTCTCTCAGGGTACTTTTGAATTTCAATCACTATGTTGTGCCATGCTTATTGAAACTAGTTTTCCTCGAGGAACCCAAGATCAAAATATCTTATGTATGTTTAGGACACTTTTTAAAATTATTTTATAAATTATCATCCACATTTTGGAGAATGAGATAACCATCACATAAAATTAATATATTTGATTTTAATGCTTTTGTATTTAATTGTTTTTTAATGGATGTTATAATGATCTGTTTATACATAGTTGAAGAGTTTATAAATGAATATTATATGGGTATAATGTCTGCGAGAAGTTCTATCACTATAGAATTATCTATTGTTATTACAGTATTTGATACTGTTTTCTCACATTGACTTATATATACCATAATTTTTATCATGATAAATATTCTTATTGTGATATTATTATTTGGGTTGGATATTTCTATACCCTATGGATTGAAGAGAAAAATAGTTTTTATAATATTTATTATGTTTTATCATAATAAAATATTTAGTTTACTTGGGATTTTCTAGTCCTCAATATGAAACATGATGATATCATTCACTTAATGGATTTCATCATTACATATATGATAAGAATTTATTGGTATTTTTCACATGTCTCCTTTACTATTCCTGATGGGGTGTTCTATAAATTTTTTGGAGAATGAGATATGAGTTTGAGTATAATTGGATAATCATATCCAAAAATGGGGAAATTAATATTAGTGATTTATTTTTATTTTTTGTGGAAATCGTCTACTAATGATCTCCCCTAATTTTCATTATCATTCTAGATATTTTAATTTTTAAATCTCTTGTTTTCTACTAATAAGCAAGGGAGAGTTTTCTATTTATTTAGTTCATGTAACCCAAACTATATTTTTTCCATTATTACAACATTGAGATAGTTGAAATGAAAGAGTTGATGAATCATATAGATTATATTTTAGATAGAGTGTTTTTAGACCCATAGGTGTTACATTTGGTTTTACCTAATCACTTTTCTATGAAATGTGGTGGAAAACATCAAATGTGTTATAATTAAAAAAACTCATCTGAATATTTGAAAATTAAAATTATATGTTTCAATAGATTAAATAATTTTTTGAACAGATGAAATAGAAGATTTGGTTTTCGAATAATGATCATCAGAATGGTTATAACCAATTAGGAATAAAATAATCATATATTATGAAAACCATAATTCGGATAAGGTATTTCAACTACAAAAATCATTAAATACATTTTTTCATAAAAAATACTATTAAATTTTAATCGATCTCATGACTATGATATTCCATGAGTATCATGATATATTTTTGGTTGTCTATGTGGATGACATCTTTGCCTACACTAAATGTGAGAAGGATCTTGTTTTCATACTAAATTTATTAATAAGTATCCAACATTATTCAAAGATATCAAAATGTTTTTTTGGATTTGGTACATGATGATATTTGGATATGTGGTCTTCAAACATGGTATCTAATTCGATCTTGATAAGGTAAAATATATTATGACCAGGTTGATACTGGGAATCATTTTTCGATATTCATATATTTTTCGTTTAGCTAGGTATTATCATTGATTCATAAAGTATTACTTCATGTTGTATTCTCTAATGTCCACTCCCACTAATATGGGAGTGATGTTTTCTTGGGATGACAAATGTCATATTTATTTCTATAAGATGATATGTATTTTGACTTCATTGTAATTATTTAATATTTCAAAGTATGTGTATGAATATGTGGACTTCTGTGACTCATCATTTTCAGGTTAGGATCACTATCTACATTATTTGTGATCACATAATTTCCAATGTCTCTCGGAATCTTAGGAAATAGAAGAAAAATTTTGTTACCCAAGACCATGAAATCACATTTGTAATCCATACACATAATATTTAGAGGAATTACCCAGTTAGGGATTGGTTTATCATGTATTAAAACAATAAAATCATGAGTTATATCTTCTTAAAAAAATATTTTAATATTTTCCAATGGATTTGTTTGGATCATCTATAATATTTTAATTTCAACATCTCCTATAGCCCTAAGAATAGGAATGTAGTTAGGGATGTGTTGAGAATGAAAATTATAAAAAATTCTATGTATATATCATTGGTATATTGGAACTTGATAGGTATTCATCATAAATTCATATTTTAGTTTATAAAATTGGCATCAAGGTTTTATTATTTAGTGCTTATTTGAAATATTCACATATATAGATGTTTCATCATGAACCACATATGGTTGATGAATTCTATAATTTGTGACACTCTTTATGATGGGTTCATAGTATCTAAATTGTAATTCTGCACAAAGGGTATCCTCTGGTAATGGAATCAGAAAATTGTTTGTTTACATATGGGGAAATATACGATTTTTAATATCCATAATTCTCAATTTTTTGTAAACTCGGTCACCAAAAATATTTTTTTATGAAATGTGATGATGATTCACGTTGGCATGTTTTAGATGAGGCATTGTTATTTTTTCTTAATATTATATTTGAAAATATGTAAATACCAATCACCAAAAGCCTTTTGATTTTCTTCGGTTACATCAAATGATAGCATTGAGGTGGGATGTTACATATATGTACTTTGGGATTAGGTTTCCACATACCCAAAGAAAGAATAATGTAATATGGGTTTTGATTGATATGGAGAACCAATTGTCTCACATTATACCCATTCATGATGCAAACATATTCTAGGAGATGGTAATCATTATTTGAGGGTTATTTGGTTTTGAATGGAGATAAGTTGTCTATAGTTTCTTATTGGGATACTTAATTTAATTATCACTTTTAGATATTCCATTAAGAGCACAATGATGTCAGATTCATTTTAATTCTACATACCATCTAAAAAAAATTCCCAAAAAGTGGAAGATATAAGGGATCACGGGGATAATCATCATGCCTTTATTCTAGAACATGGTTGATAAATGGATGACAATTTGGAAATATTTTTATTATATTAAAAATATAGTTACCAATTCATGATGATAATAGTTCCCTATGAGGCCTTGTATTGTAGTCGTGTAAATATATGTTGTTCTGGTTAGTGATCTGTGAATGTCTTTTAGTTGGACGATGATTTTTCCAAGATATTACAAGAAATATTTATATTATATAAATGATATTGTTGATGACATAGATCTGGTATAAATCTTATGTTTCTGATTTTCATAGAAAATTAGAGTTTCTATATGGTGACATGGTTTTCAATAATGTTTCACAATGTTTATGTAATTAATGACTTGGTTGGAAATGAATGATTTATCCACGTTACATGGATATTATTGAGGTTTTTGGGTCTGCGGGGATAGTTTCCCACCTTATATAACTTTCTCCACAGAGGATGGTGATTCATAATTTGTTTCATGTGTCCCCATTATGAATGTATATTTCAAATAAGTTAGTAGTTTTTAGATTGAGTGACCTAGAGGTTGATCTAGAAATATCGATGACTGATAATCCGATCTGTATAGTTGATTTTGAATCCATATACTATTTGGGTGGATTTTTTTTTCATGTGTTATGGAATCATAGTTATGATTCTTGTGTGACATTGATGTGAGAGGAACTAATGAGAGAGAAGTGGACTCTTATTTTTTGATAGGGAAAATTCATTAAATAATTTATAGGGATAAAATGATTGTATTTTGGGGATGTTTTCTCATCATGTAACTATTTTTAAAGCAATACCTAACCCTCATTTTTTTATCAACATTTGGATTGGGATTTTGTCTTGATGTTTTGGGAGGAATTTTAATTTGATTAATGTTTCTAGTAAATGCCTAGTTGGCACATAGTTTTCCAAAATCGTGAGACCACCTTAAGAAATATGTGAAACCCTTAATACTTTTAATTTTCATGCGTGATGAATGGGATGAAAACTAGTACTCAATACATATTAATAATGAATCCTAGAAGTGGTTCACACTTTATTTGTAACTGTGTACCGCTACCCATTTATCTATGCAAGGTGCAATTTTTAATAGTTAAAATTATTTTAAAATAATATGAATAACTATATAAGTTCTTACTGTACCCAAAATCAACATATGTGGAATTAAAAGATCTTGTAGGCTATCAGGAACCATTTTATCCCCAATAAGTCAAATTGTTTATGAATCTAATTTTTGGTGGAAGATATGATCCTTCAATAGTTACATGATCTCATCTCATTATTTCTCCCATAATCTTTCATTGTTTATTAAATGGGATTTGTAGATTATAATGTGTTCAATTGATGTAAAACATATTAATTTGTATCTAAATTCTATGATTTATTTATTTATCTCCATTTTTGTTAATCAACATTTGGGAATCCCACTATGGGGGTTGTGCTTTGATACCCTGAATAATTTTTCATTATTCCATTTGATTTTTGCATGTAATTTAACATAGTTTTTAATGATTTTATTTAACTTGAATTCAATTGATTTAGAAAAAAACTAAAGATGGATAACAAGTTTTGATTTAAATTTTAATATAATTTAAGAAGAAAACCCTCAATTTCAATTGAATTGAATTTTGGAGCATATTTTGGAGATTTTTGGAATTTTTAAATTAATTTGGGAATTTCTTTTTGAAAATGGATTAACTGGAATTTATAGAAACCAATAATTGGTTTTGTGTTGAAGAAGTAATTAACTGATGAAAACCGATGTTTTTGTTTTGATTGTGATGTGTAATTTCTTAAAGTACACTTGCGAAATTGAGTTGTGAATAATTAATCTGAATTTGAAGTGAAATTATTTTCCCTTTTAAGTGGATTGATTGAGAACATATGTGTCACAACAGTTAGTGGGTTATTTTGGAAAATTGTTATAGTATTTTAATTTCATAACAACATACTGTGATATAAAATATAACAATAATCTAGTTAATTATATATTATCCTCCATATGATTTTTGTTAATTCTTATTCGTATTCATCCAGAGGGATGTGTATACACGTGTTTCTATGATCACCGATTGTAGAGTATGTAAACACTATAAATGGAATCAATCATTCCATAAAGATGATGACCATAGTTCTTGTAGTGATTGTGTTTAATAAAAATTTCATTGCAATAGACATATTTTATTCATGCCTACTTATTTATATAGTAATTTTTATATAAAATGCATTTTTAATCCATGTTTGAATTTTTTTCCATTATATGAACAGAATAAGGTTTCATTAAATATTAAAATGATATATTATTCCATTACTTGTTTTTTATAAATTCTTATAATTCATTGGTTAATTATTATGGAATATTTTTTAGAAACCCATGGAGGGACACTAAAATTATTTAGATCATGTACCACCTTTTCTATTAAATATATGGAGGTTTAATTATTCTAGGTCTAACAGAATAGTAATCCTCACTTGATGGTGCTTGATGTTCATCATCCTTTTCTCTATGAGGGAATGTTCTTCTTGGAATGTTTTCCTTTATATTGAGTACTTTGAGGATGTGTTGTTTTGTATTTTTAAAATACATGTTTGGTTTTCAGAACTATCTCACTTTGGAATTTTACCATATGATATATTACTTCATTTTCTAATTTTTTATTTTAAAAATTCCTGCCATTTTTTTATTGATGATGCCAGGTTCTATTAATTATCCCATGAGTATTGGGAATACACTTCATTAAAATTTATTACCAAATTGGGTATCGGTGTATTGGGGTATAAGATCTTGGTCATTATAAGGACAACCCTATAGAGTAAACCAATAATGATGTCACTGCAACTGAGTAAATCATGGAAATATTAAGACAATTGACTAATGTTATCATAAATATCTTTTATCACACAAAAATGCATTATTTTGATTAATTATTCACATATGTTGGATTATTTAATGAATTATAATACTACATCACTGAATTGGTCTACAAATCCATTTGTAGATGACAATTTGTTGTGTTCATTATAAATTATTATTCTCTCTTTGGAATATAATGAATGTCAGAATGTTTTCTTCACATTTTATCAATTATTATTGTATGAAGATCAATGTTGGTTAGATATTCAAAACATTAATGATGAGGAAAAAATTAATAAGCATAGAACTGAATGAATTTAATGAAAATTTCATGGAAATGTACATTCTTCATAAACAATGATAGGATATGGATATAAAATTAATGAGCCAAATACAAATGGAATATAGGATTTTTTCTTCATATATATCACACATAAAAATGATAGTTGTGTATGAAACAAAGTATTTACATAATATAAATAGATTTATCATTTCATATATAGGATAAAATCAATCCTTTATGAGGAACTAATATCCTAAACAATCACTTTATATTAGGATAAAGTCTCATATTCCATTATAATAGACAATGAATTATCGACCTAATATGTCCTTGATGTAATAAATGAAAAGAAAATGATTGAATAACAAAATATGGTTATGGGGAAGAAGGGACATATGAATTTTCCCACATGTGATAATTAGTATATAAATAAATTGAAAATATATTTAATGGGTATGATATTTTGATTGTAGTGTGGACAGAAATTACATCCGGAATATCAATGTAAACATATGAAATAATCCTCTAATGTTTAGTATTTCAATGGTGAATATATGGGGAACTATAAAAACAAATCCCCTAATATAAAATTATAATTACCTCAGAAGAAGCTTAGGGATCAGTGTCATGATTATTATATTACTAAATAATATGATGAATGATTAATGTTATTTTGTATTTGAATTAATGAATTATTTTGTATAAGTATTTTATCAATGATATTCTTGTTAATGAAACATAAAATATATAAGGATTATACTACTTTTTTTGATTGATAATTTTAAATAAAATGATGAATGATATCAATAACCATTAAAATTTATCAATTAGTAAGGTAATATTTTTTTGGATAATGCATGAATTTTTATAAGATAAAAATTACTATTTTTATGATTTTAATTTAATAATTTTGTGATGGGACAAATAAATGATTTATATTGAGGGAGTTAATGAGATTTTTTTAGTAACTCTGAAAATGGATTGTAATTTAATGCATAAGTCATTCATGATATAGATAACTACATTTTTTAACTTATGAAATACATTTAACAATTTGATATTTTAATTTACTAATATTTTGAATGTTAGTTTGTTGAAGCATGCATGTTTTTATTAATATATTATAAAGATTAAAGTTAATAAATTTAAGAGAATATTTGATCAATTTATTTACATATGATAGTATGATGTACTTTTTAGGGTGATAAATATAATTTTATATTATAAATTTAATGACATTATTGATAATTTTTGGGATTTTTCGAATTTGATCAGACATACTTTTGGGGATACATATTGTTAACAACATATGGAATTGATTAAAATTAATTTTGTAAATTCTTATTCGAGGATAATGTTTTCTTTTTTATATTATATAAAAATTTCAATATATTTGGATTTTTATTGATATTTTAGTGTTAAAGTAATCAATTATGAATATTATTATTCTTTAAAAGTGATTTATGCATGAAACTTTTATCTCAAAGTCCATTTGATGGTGTAATAGATATTGTAGAAATATATCAAAGCATAATCCATGTTCTAGATTATCCTTATTACATTGAAAGAAATCTCGTGTGTTAATATCCAAAATTACATTATCTAAATAGTAAAATAATCCCTTGAAATTAGTAAAATGACATCGAAATAAAAATTTTGTTTTGTTATATTCCATTCTATTGAATCAATAGTATTTTAACTCATCATAGATTTATGGGATGATGGTTGTCACATTTATCATGAATATATTCTCTTTCACTATATATTAATCATTATAGAATTATTTTTCTCTTATATGTACATATTTCCATATCCCATTTTTTTTATCCTACTTGGAAACTGAGTTTTATGGTTACTGTCAAACTTCCTTTTCCCACTATTTATGATGAAATTTTTTTAATAGTTATAACAATTTTCGGTCTCCATAAAGTAATGTTACAATGTAAACTCAATAACTATATAAGATATTTAAAATTTTCTAGTATAAAATTTATTAAAGGGGGAAGTAATATAAAAACAAAATATTTTTAAACAACATAATGTTCGATAGAGTATACAACACACAACACCAAACACGAACGATCCACAAAATATTATTAGTTAAATATAAAAATTATTAAATATCAATTGAATATTTGGGTTAGGATATTGTTAGAAAAATTATGAAATATATATAAATGACCAACCCAATAATAATTCATTGATTTGTTCTTATGAAACAAGTTCTCAGTTTTATGAAATGTTATCTCATAAGTTAAAAATTGGTTTTTTTAAAAAATAATTTCTATTGATAAAATAATGTAATTTATTAAAAAACGACTATAAATTTTATTAAAGAAAAATTATAACATTATTAAAATAATAATAACCTATTTAACTTAAAGTGATTTTTTTAGTTTTTTTAAAATAATTATTTTTCATGTAATTGGGAAAATACAAATTTTTATTGAAAACAATATTTTTCAGGAATTGAAATTTTAACATTTTATTAAAAATGATTGATATGAAGAAATATTTCTATTATAAATTAAATTATTCAATTATTTTCATTGCAATATATTTTAGTATTGAATTTGGAATAAAAATATTTGTATACATAAAATCCAAATTTCTAGAAAAAAGCCTTCATTGTGTGTTTTGATTTTATTCTAAATTAATAATTGAACCTTATTGAAATTTTATAAATAAAATTTCACTCGGTTTTTTGAATCTTAATATTTAATGATAATTAATATTCCCCTTTAATTACTTGGAATTATGAATTATAATTGTGGTAAATTTTATCAACACCGTAAACTATAAATCGAGTTAATATCGATTAAAAATATGTGATAAAGTCAATTTTATTGATCCAAATATTAATTTTAGGAATTTAATTAGGCCATTATCACATCAGGTTGTATCTTTTTTTATGGAAATTTTTCCATGAAAATACCTTATATAATATTTAAATCAAAGGATGTTACAAAATATGATTCTTGTTGTTTTAAGTATATATTATGTGTTCCAATTAAGAAAAAAATTGTGGTGAATGAGTTATAATATTTATTTTTTAAATTATTAGTATGTATAATTTGTTTTTATTTATTTTTCATTTTTAGTAATGAAATAGTTTCATTAATTTTTTTTGAAACACATATACAATATTTATAAAATAAAATAAAAAATAAAATGTATTATTTTGAAATTATTATGTATAGTGTAATTTGGATGAGTTAATGTGTTCAATGAATTTTATTTATTTATGATACATTTATATGAGGTTTTAAATTAGTTTATATAAATTGGACATCTTTATAGATATAATTAATGTAAAATTATATTAATAGTTATAAAATGAAATTAGTGATATATTATTATAATCATTTTTTAGAGAATAATTTTAAATTCGCAATAATATTTTCTTTAAAAGTAGTCATTGGATATTGTTTTAAAAATAGACCATGTTCATTTATGGATCCATTTTCTATATATTTTATCATTAATCACCCTTATATTATGGAAAAGATTTAAATGTGGTTTACTATAGTAAGGGTTAAAGAGGGTTATAAATAAATTATAATGGAATAACAAAAGTATAAATTATTTAAGAATTATTTTATAATATTATTTTGATTAATCAATGCATATTATTAAATTATATCAATATTGAACCATTCCGACCTATAATAGATTTTATATTAAATTAATTCATTATTAATTTCGAAAAATACCCCTCCCATCACATAGAAAGAGAAACCCCTTCTCTCAATTATTCATGCCACATTGAACCATTAGCTAGTCCAAAACATGATCATTTATCTAATATAAATATTTATTCTTATTTTAGCTATTTTTTAACTAAAAATTAAATAACATTGGATCCTTTAAAATATATTTAATTTAATTCTATTGATTAATACGTAATTATATTTACAGAACCCTTCAGACAAATTTCTTATTCTATTTCATCTCAAAGTTTTAAACCCATGAAAATATAAATAATACAATATAATAAATATAAAATTAATTTTTTATGATTATTTTAAAACTATGTTCCATATCTTTTTCACCGAATATAAAGAGATAACATTGCTTGTGCAAACATATTCCTTACCATCTACATGTAGAAATTTAATTTGTTCTTCAATCATATTTCACTTTTATTCTCATTAATATGTGAATAATATATTTATATATATAATTTATGTCATAAATATTATTCTGGAACTATAATATCATATATACATTCTTACATTCCAATATGTTGGAAATTGATTATGTATTTTTTGGGTACATGTTCACTTCCACCTATATGAAACGATACTATCCATTTTTCAATTATGCATTACATGAATGTAAATACAGATATATTTAATGAACTTATATAATATATGTGACATAATTATGATAGGATAATTATTAATTATTATTCAAATTTCTTTCATTCCATCTGTCATGAAGTAAAAACAACGTTCATGTGCACGTACGACCAGCCATCTCTTTGAATGATGTAATTCCCTTTTCAATTTATAAATTTAATTAATTAAATTTTATTTGAATATGATTAATATATATGATATATATATAATTTTTAAAATTATTTATATGAAAAATAAATTTTTAATATTTCAGGATGATAAACACAGAACCAAAATATATAAGAAAAATGAAGCAGTAATCTCCCAAAGTAGTTATTATAATAAATAATTTATAGATGTTTTCTCATAAAATGTTATAAGTGAATCATATATTGTATTATATATATGATAATAGTTCATAAATATTTTTATAAGAAATATAAATTTATTATATATGATGTTAGAACAAATAAAATGTTATCTCAACATTATGTAATGATATATTTCACAATCACATCATTATTAAGGATAATTTATAATTATGTCCCCATTATGGGAATTATTTGATATTTATATCATTATATATATATATATATTATAAGTTTTTTATTTTTGGGGAATATTTTTTTACCATTAATTTTATTTACCTTAATTAATAAGTGAACATAAGAATGTTTTTAAGTAAAACTGACTTCATTTCTCTCCTCAGTCGAAAATCATTCCACTTTAATTTTCTTGATTTATTTAAAAAATTAAAAGAATTTTTTTTAAAAATAAAAAATAAATTTTAATGAAATATATATCAATTTTTATATATTTTATATTATTTTCATTTCAATCATCATGTATTATTATTAACAATATACATTTGGACTATTTTCCAAAAGTCTGATATGAATGATATTTTAAATTATACAACATGGGAAAAGTTTCCCATAATCATGACCACTCATTACTATGATGCTTACTTGATATGTTTAGAGTTTTCTTTTCAAATAAAATTTTTTTCTTAATATTTTGGAAATTTCTATGTTTTAAATAAGTGTTTTTCAAGTGAAAAGAAATATTTTCATCAATAATGTTTCTAGTGGTATTTTAAATATATTTCAGTAAATTTATGTACCCTTTTTAATAAATTAAGATATAGTAATTTTATACTCTTATTATACTATCGACCACATTTCTATTTTTTCCTCAGGATCATATTTACTCATGAAATTTTTGATATTTCATATGATTTCTCTTCCAATACAGAAATTTATTGTCAATTACAGAATGTGGATTAAGGTATATTGTTTATTCATAAGATGAATGAAATTAAATTATTAATTGATGGATTCTTCCTAGAAGAACGTCTCCCCTCAATGTATTAGTTTGACTCATTAGATAAACTAGATTGGATATTTGGTCGAGGCCTTACCCATTTTTCAAAAAGTCCAGGAATAAGGCATTGACGGTGTTTGATATGTATTGGAACCTTACCATGATAATATGTTTTAGATTTCAATCATTACACATTCCATTACTATGAATGTAGTTATTGATTCCTAGGATATTATTTTCAATAGTGTGATATATTTCAACCACATGTGATTGTTTTCAAGGAATTAATTTATCATCTTTTATTCTCATCTTATTAGTGAGGCCATATTTATCATCCACTGTATACATTCCATTACTAATATTATGTTCTCACCCTTTTCTTTTGTTTTTATTCTCTAGTGTGTTATGAAATGCTTTATGATTGAAATTATGTTATATTCTAGAGGGAATAATGTTGATCCCAAATAGAATACTATGTTTTAATTGAAATATAAAAATATTATTTGTGACTTAAAATTATTTCATGTTTACTAACAATAGAAAAATATTCACCACTTTTAGATAAACATGGTTCTATGTAGTACCATTTTAATAATGTAACAATCATTTCAATACATCTTGGATAAATGTATTTAAAATTTACATTTTGAATATACAATTTATGTAATATTTAGAAATTTAGTATTATATAAATAATATGAAAAACATAATTAAATGTAGAAGATGTATATAATATTTTTTTAATATTAAACATAATAATTTATATTAATAAAATGAGAAAAATTGGAAATAATATAACAATAATTATAAAATTTGGATCTTCTCAATTCCCAAGAATAATCCCCCAGAGGTAAAATAATATAGACATGAAGATGAATATTGTAATGAAATATATATTTTCAAAATTAATATATATATAAAATTAAGAGAAAATAGAAGGGAATAAAGAATGAATGAAATTAAACATATTTATAGAACATAGCTATCCCATATTAGCATTACTAATCTAACTGTTGTAATAATAATCTCACCATATTAATAGTAACTGGGCTATTGTAATAGTAATTTGACCATTAAGAGTAGTATCCTAACAATTATAGTATTATCATACCCTATGGATGTTTCAAATATTATTTCAGTAACTTATAAAATTAAATATTAAATATTTATATTATGATAAAAGTAAATAATTTTTTTAAAATAATAAATTCAATTATCATATTTTTATAAAATATATATGTCATATTTTGATTTTTTTAACAATTATAGAATTTGATTTAAATTTTTAGTTTGATAAAATGGTTTTATAATTTATTATATATTTTAATTATATTCCTAATATAATTTTATGATTTGTTATATAATTTTTCAAATGGTAATATAAAAAATGATAATATTAAAATTGGTATTTTTCAAATAAAAGTTAATTTTATGTAAATAATAAATTTGTAATATTTATGTAAATTTTTCAATAAAATTGATTTCATTTTTGAAATTGAAATGGTTAATATTATTAAGGTGAATTATTTATATATTTCTAAAATATATATCTTTTTGGTGAATAGTGAAATATGAAAAGAAATCATATTAAAAGCTAAATATAAGAATTTTTTAATCATAGAAGATGTAAATATATACAATTTTAAACTCATGTTAACCATTTATTTTAAATCTTCACCAATATTAATAGTTATTTGTAGTCTCAATATAAAATAAAAATCTAATTATGATAATATTTAAAAATACACCCTCCTACCCTTTTAAATACCACCCCTCACAACTCCTTCTAATCATAATTTAAAAGCCTCAGAGATTAAAATTTTTCAATCCAATTACTTTCATAAACATATTCACAACATCCTAGTACGTTTGGTCTCACAAAAATATAAATATCATGTTTTCCAAAGAGTTTTCAAGGAGATGACATTCATGTGGTAATATTCTAAAAGTTGATGTCACCATATATTTATTCCATATATATTCTCCTCACTTTCCACATCAGTTTTTGAATAAAACATCATGTATAATAAATATAATCTAATGTTATATTTTTATGTAATTTCTATCATCCAAACTATTCTATTCGCATATTATTATAAAAATGACCCCATTGTCCATATTTTTTTTCGGTTCACTACCTCTATGGAAGTTGAGTTTTCATTCACCATTTATGTATTAATGGATATATTAAATTCTAGTATAATGGTGTAAAATGACATACAAATTTATATTCTATATTATTTCACATTCACAAATAAATATATTGAAATTAGATTAAGTTAAATGACACATTTTCTTAAAGGTTGATAAAACCACATAAATTAAGGAACCATACTACATTATCATTTAAATTAAATGAATCATAATTTTATTTGAAAAAAGAATAATTATAGCCATTTCAATTTGTATATGTAAACTAATATAGATTACTTTCACATCTACTTTTATATTATGATTTTAAAAGAATATAAATAAATATCTGTAAGTGTTCCGATCATGGATCCATGCAATGAATTCCCTTGGAACAATTGAATTAAACCTTATCTCACATTTAAATTTTTATAATTAAATATTATATGATGATAGTGAATAAAATATTGATGAAAATGTTTTACATTAACTAATTACTAAATTTTTTTATATTATTTAGGCTCTTATGTTCTAGTATAGAACAACACTTTAACATAATGAAAGAGACCCCCTTGAATATCCCTCTTTTAGGTCTTGAACATTATCTTTTTAGTTTAATTTTTCAATATATTTTTTTCTATGTAATTATTATAAAATATATTTATGTAGCTTACACACACACACACAAATATATATATCTTATTATTCCATACTTGTATTAGATAATAGATGCATTATGTTCATTTCTCAAATGTCCTCATTGAAATAAAACCTAATTAAGGGTAACCTTTATATCCCTTACTCCTTCAACGTAATGTCAACAAATGACATCATTACAATTTATCATTATACTATATAAAGTAATTATTTTGTTATAACAAGTATTTATTAACTCTTTACTAGATATAAAATATTACACATACTAGTTATCTAAAATCCTTTAACTGTTTCCTTAAAACACATTTATAAAATCACACTTTCCCTATTTTCTAGCATTTCTCGTGATAAATTTTCTATATAAAAACAATATTTTGTGATTTATAATTATTTTATGATAATGAAAAATGAAAATTTTTTAATTGATTCTTTTCTTTGGAATGTTTAAAAATTATTCATTGATTATTATATGCGGTATGAATATTGAACCAATTTCATTTCATGGGTAATTATTATATTTAAGACATATGTTTTGATTTTTTTTGTGGAGAAAATAAGAATATAAATTTTATAATGGTTTTCAACAGATAGTACTCCAATGAATTGGGTATCTTTTTTGTTTTTTAGGTGTTATGTATGGGATTATGGGGTAAACATAATCCTTGATGGGAAATAGTTCAACATATGATAATGTCTTATCTATTAGCCTTTAACACTCATTATATCATGTTATGCGTTTATGAAAAATTTCTATGATACCATGACCTCATGATACTATGTTCATTATGTTTTCCTCCCATATTATTATTCACGATACTTATATTTCATGATATGATTTTTTTTCAATTACATGTTATAAATCTTTGTCATGTTTGATCATTTACTAAGATTTATAGCACACAGATTTCTAATACCTATTCCCAATGTTATTCTATGTTGATTTTATATCCCACTAGTATTTAAGATCTCATTATTGTTAATAAAACAAATATTTGTCTTAGTTTTGTTGATATATTATGAACTTATTCATCAATGGAGAAAAATCCCCATAATACAATTTTTTATGTTTATTCGATGATTATAATAAAAATGTTTTAATAAGATGTCTGAATGTATTGGGTCACTAATTTTAGAGTAAAATAAATTTTTATTTTTATTTTGTATTAGGAATGTAATAATCTAGTGATAACCCTAGGTATAAGTCTATCTATAAGACAATAACATGAAATCTATATAAATTATAGATCCATTGGAATCCAAAATATTACATACAATTCTAGATAAAAATGTTGATATTGATTTAGAAATGACATAACAAGAGGTAATAGTCCAAAATGGGTGAATTTGGTAATAAATGTTACCTTTATGAAAAATAGTTTTGACACTCTAAAGATATATTACATAAAAATTCTTAACATTTTTACAATCAATTATGAATGATATGATTATATTTTTTAGGTTAGAAAACCTAATAAGAGATTAACATGTTTATCATATATTATTTAAATTGTAATAAATAGTTATTATTTAAATTTCATTAATAATTAATTCTTTATAATTTTATATTTTTTCCTTTTATGTGATTGTTATTTTAAATATTATCTTCCCAATGTTTTTTTTGGAAATCATAAATGACAAGAATAAGAAATTAAAAATGGTATATTATAAAATTATTAGTTATAAGATTGAAAAAAATTATATGAATATATTTGTAATAATTTGTACATATCATTCATGTTTAGTATATATATTCCATTGCCACATCAAAACAAATGTGTTAAGCTATCTATGATAACTCAAGAATAAGGAAATTATATAATCATATATATATATATATATATATATAAATCCTCCATGGTCAATATTTTGGGATTTAATCCCCATTAAATATAATTATACTAAATTAAGTGTAATTTGATGTCAAATGTAGAATATATTGGCTATTTTTATTTAAACATTACATCGGGTTCCAGGAGAGAGATATCACTCATCACATAAAAATTCATCCTAAAATTCTATACAATAGTATGTAATGGATTAAATATAATTCCGAATATTATTATCATGTGTAAATATTATTAAATTTTTAATAATGATATCTAGCTCAAAATATTTAATATACAGAGAGAATCATTCATGAAAATATGACCATGGTGAGGTATTATACTATGGTATTTCATGATGAATTTCATAGTCATCATAATTAAGGATATATTGAATTCGCAATCAAACATTTACCTGGATCTCTTAAAATATCTTTGAATATAAACATAATGGTCACCATTTATTTTGATTAATTGAATAATTAATTAAAATAGAATCATATAAGGGTTTTATATGGTTGAGGGCTTCACTGTGGGGTGCGCCAGTCCTCGTAAGCAATTAAAATGAATATTAAATGTGCCTCTACATTTATTATTATGATATAAGAAATCATAATATTGAATAAGTATCCCGTTACATGGATATATGAATGATTTAATATATAATGGGGGACCCAATATATCATTATGTAGATTCTATTGTCTAGATATCAACAATTAATATAGAAGAAGGATTATATTCCCATGATTACCTTTCTAACAGGGTGGGGGCAATATGAGTTTATAATGATGCTCTACTGACTAACTAATTTTACAAAATTCATTTTCAACATAACGAATAGGGACATTATAGAATACTTCAAAATGATTATTGATTACTTTGTACATGATAACATGATATAATCCAAAAGTATTGAGGGTTATGAGAAGTATTTGAATATTGTGTTAATGGCATTGTGAAAAATGAGTCTATATAAAATGTATGGTAAATATGGGTTCTATATTGATGGATTAACATTCATTGGTAGTTTTATCACTTGAAATGTTAAATCTAAGGAACCTTATAATATAGTGGAAATTTTGGAGTGGCCCAAAAATCTATGATAGAGACCTAATGATTAAAAGAACAAGTTTGGAATTGGAAACAATTTATGAGAAAATTATCATGATTGTTAAAACCACTAACAAATTTGACATAATATAGAGTATAGTTTTATGTACAGATGAATATTAAGAGAGTTTAAAGGAATGGAAAATGAGTCACATCACTATACTTCTCCTCATGATACCATCAGGTTCAGAAATATTATTTGATTATTGAGATTATTAAATAATGTGATTATGACATGTATTAATTAAAAACGATAAATTGATAACTGAGGCATCATGGATGATTGATGTTCAAGAGGATAATAAACCAAAACTTGATTAGGAGTTGGATACAATGATCATTGTATTGATTATTTGGATATAATATATTTATATAGAGAAGTGTGAAATATAGATAGATCATTGCAACCTCAAATATACATTCCCATGGAAGGGACTTAATATATTCTAAAGAAGATGGTTTGTGTTGATCATATATTATAACATATTAATCCACTACCATACTAGGAATAAAAATTGTGTTTAACATTCTCTACATATAATAGATTTTGTTCCAATTACCATAATGAGAAGTGTGTGGGATATGATTATCTTAGATATACAAGGGATTGAAATGGGAATCATTATGGAGAGAACATCATCATTCTATTCTCAAATGATTTCTCAATTATTTAATCCAATGGATATAAATTATGTTCAATGATATTATGTAAAAAATTAAAATAAAGGGTATTATATAAGAATATAAAAATAGTTAGAGTTAAAAATTGGTTAAGAAGAAATATTAATATTTGGTTTACGAAAATGTGTACTATAAAATCCTTAGATAAAGATGGTATTATTGAATGATGGTTACAGATAAAGATTCACTATATACCTTGGTATCATGATGATATTTTGAGATTTAATAGATAACTATTAGTGGGACAATATTAAAAAGGATACTAGAAAATACACAAAAAAATTTCTAGTATGTCATCGGGTGAATTTTGAATGAAAAAAATTAAATGGGGATGATGTAACCATTAACCACAAAAACATGAATATGGGAAAAATAAACATGAATTTTGTTCACTAGTCTTAGGTATAAATCAATTGGAAATATTTCTAAATGTGTTATGGTGGATCCTATTGGTGAGGAATCTACTTTAATTTTAAATTTCATAGGACTTTTTACTTGATAATCATGAATGGATATGAATTATAGATGTGGTGAGGTGGAATGGATTACTACATTAAATAGAATATGAAAAAGGTCCAAAACAATTCTCCTACATTCTAGAAAAATATTATGAATTACTAAAAAACTAAATTTAACATTAGTATAACATATCACCACAAAATTAAGGTTTAATATAATTGGAATATCAAGACAATGAAATAAATGTTGTGATAATTCATGGTGACTATCAAATTATCAGAGGATTAATGACTTCTTTTGGTCATGTTATCATAAAATAACAACATCAGATGAGGTATCTAAATGGTTATATATTATGACCTTTATCATAATGGATTCATAAAAACATAATGTTAAGATAAGGTTTTTGATAATAAGATCCTGATACTTGAAATGGTCATCGAAATAATAGAAGATATCAAGACCATTATACATCACATCATGGCTTATCAAATTCTAATGAAGTGTTATTCTACCAATCATCGATGAGATATTGAATTTGGGGTGGTAGATTATTTATTCATCTATTTATGTTAATGAATGTGAGTCATGATATTTTGGAAGAAGTGAAAGCTATGTCCCATGCACATCATCAACATTTTGAATCCTAATTATATCAGAGTAGTGTCATAAAGACTAAAACTCCCATTAAACCTTTCCAATGTATATAAATAATTCAATATATGAATATTAAGGATTTAGATACCAAATGAATCACATATATTCAATTTAGTGGGTGTAATGTAATAAAATTATATCATATATAAGGATTATCCAGTTAAGATCATGGACTATATAGTTAAAGTTATATTCAATAAGACAACTCACCTTATTAATGTACTATAGTGAAACCATTAATATTAGGAGATCACATGAGAAAAATATACCGCCATGAAGTATAATTTCCTTCAACTATTTTAACTATAGTATATAAAATAAAATTTTATGGGGGAAATTTTATATGTAGAGAAGAATGTAATGACCTGGAAATTTATTGATGGAATTTTCATTCTAATAGTATAATTTCTTTTTTTGTCAATGAAGTATTATATAAAGTGCCTATAAAATATAATTAAAACTATTAAAATTTATTTTATTATCATGGACTTTACATAATATATCCATAATTATTTAATGTGTTATAATAGTTGAGAAAATATAAAATAATATAACAATAATATGATTATTTTATTATGTAAAACCCTTTTGAATAATAATACACATAAACAAAATTGATGAAATGATATTGAATAATAGTAATGTAATATGAATTTTGAAAATGAATATTTATTTCATTTATAAATAATATTTGTTAATTAATAATTAATTAAATATAATGTATTTATAGAATGCAGAGATTATATATAATATTTAAAAATATGATCAGTTTAATAGTAACATGACCTCTGGAATAGTAACATGATCATTATTCATATTAGGATGATTTTTAGAGTAGTAACCTCAACTATAGTAGTTTAAAATAGTATTTAGGTATCAAACAAACTAGAAATTAGATATATTTATATCATGATAAAATTAAATGAAAGTATAAAATTATTAAAATAAGTATTTATATTATATGTAAAAAATATATTTTACATTCACAAATATAAAAAAATGTTATTATTAAAAAGAACAATTTTTAATTAATATTTTTATTAATTAATATTATTTTTATTTATTATCATTATATATTTGCATGAGACCATAAATAACATTTCATGTTGTCATAAAACCAATCATAATATTAATATTTTTTGTCATATAAATAAGGGTACTATTTAATATCAAAATTTTATTATATATAAAATTATTTTAATAATATTTATATCATTTTTGTAATCAAAAAATAAAAAAACTATTAGAAAATATTTTTGGTATTTTCCTAAAAAAGTTGATTTTTTGGTGAACATAGGAATTTAAAAAAATGTTTAACATTATAAGATAAATACATATTTTTTTTTATTCATGAAATATTTAAGAACTCATTAGTTTAATATCACGTTCCCCGTTTACATAATATAGTCACAAGAATCAATTTTATCAGTATAAAAACCACAAACCAACATTCTCGGATATAGTGAGGAAAATATAAACATTACCATTCGTACTTTGATACTGATGAATGTGACAAATTTATCACCACTAAAATATATAACATCAAAATTAATGTATTTTATCACGAAAAATATCATAGACCATTTAGGAGCACTTTTTAGAATTAAGAAAAATTATTACAAAAAAATTAACCACATCTATAAATAAATTTTATCTAACAAAACAAGGATTTTTTTTATTCCGCATTTAGACTTATTTAAAATACAAATAAAAAAATTATAGACATATTACATTCAAAATAATTCTTAAAAACATGCTGAAAAGAAAATATAATAAGGGTGATATGAAATTCTCGGTAAGGGTAAAAAAAGTATTAAAAATGTATTTCCATCATTTAGAATAAGCTAGTACTAAGGGGGTAATAATATAATCAATGTTCATGATAATTAATGGAGAATATTAGTAATCATAAATACCTAGATCATATTATACGAAAACATTGGATAAGTTTTTCATTACGTAATCAGTGAACTGAATCAATAATAATGGTCCATCTTATATCAAACATTATCAAACAAAACATTTATAACCTATAGTAGCATAAAAAATTTTAGTTGTTTTCATGGGAAACTAACTTTATAGAACTCTCACAGTTCCATTAAAATATAAATAACCTTATGTAAAAATTTCAAAATTATTATACTATGAATATAATCATTATTTAATGAATAGGATATCTATCATTCTTGTACTCATCGTCTTAGGAATATCGGGGTCATCCTATACTACCTAGGCATAAAATAATAATAAAATGAACCATTACAATAAATAAATTTCACAAAGCATAAATTTCATCATAAAAGTCATAAAAATCATTTTTTATAGCATGATTAACAAGTTGAAAGGAATCATTTTCCATGACATTCTCTTGGAATAATGATTTAACTATTTAAAATAAACAGGTTTAATAAAATTGTCTTTAAAGCAATATTAAACCATGGAAAAAAATGGGTTCCATGAAAATATATATGAAACATGATAAACATATGAAAATAAGAAAATTTATATAATAATCTATTGTATCCATGATTAAAATTTAGAAAATAAACGTGTTTCATAATAATCTCTTTAAAATAATCATAATGCATCTAGATAAAGAACGAGGTTGTTAACATCATAAAATTTTCATATTGGATTGTAATTAATAATAAGGTATGATGACAGGGATTAATAGAAATAAAAATAAAATATTATAAAAAATATTTTTGAGTAATGTAAAAATTCCATTTTGGAAATCACATTTAATAATTAAAAATTCAAAAAATATTGTCAAAATATTTTTATTTAAAAAATAACATATAAAATTTGAATTAATCATAAAAAAATATATTGTACATGATAGAGTGAAAATCCTTTCATGTCATAAATTTATAAAAAAAGCGTGTTTTTAATATTTTTGAAAAATTCAGTCCAAAGTGACCCATTTGGAAACTATTAAAAACATTTCATTTAAAATCTATAGAGATAAGGTATAACATCATATAAAATGGATCTATAAAATCATTTATTTTGACAAATGGTCATATTTTATATCACAATATAAAACATGTATATTGATGATAAAGATACATGATTTGAAAAAATACAAGATCATTAGTAATTAAAAATTACATTAATGATGTTTTTTAAATAAATATAATTGGAAATAGAAATTAATCATGTGAAACATATTCAATAATAGAGGATAATATAATCATTTTGATTAATTAAAAAAAGTGCATATTATTTCCTAATATGAATCCTTGAACATAAACTATCCTAGAGGAATTGAGATTGTAATATTATTATATTTCAAATTTGGAAACTTTTCAATCATAGAGTCCATGAATGTGTGACAAAAATTAAAAATAAAATTATAATTAAAAAATAAATTCATGATATAACATGGGAACAGTTCATTATATACACCATGTTAATGAAAATAGGTACAAAAAATTATAATATTCCTCAATAAAGGAAAATTTAGATGAATTATATTATGACTATTGTAATATTTACATCAAAGTCTCATGAATGTGAGAACATCATATAGATGTTTAAATTAAAAAATTTATGAAAATACTACTAAAATTAATTAATGGTTAGAATATACACCACAAAATATAAAATAAGTGGTCAATCGTGAATATGTCTCCCAAAAATAAAATTTTGATAAGAAACCCAGCCCTCATATGTGAAATTCATCATACTTATTTGAACGGAAAATATAATATAATTATATTAATAATTTATTTTCTTAAGAAAATTTATAGTCTAATAAATTTTAATTTTTACAATTATTAAATATATTTATAATTAAAATTTTAAATAGTTGATCTGTTATGTTAACATCAGGTGTTTTGAGGATGTGCAGTTCATTTTTACAAAACAACTTCAGGTTTTGGACTACATTAAAAAAGCCCGTTATTTCAACATATCGAGAATAATAATCATAATATATTTATAATATTATTAATTAAATTAAAATTTTATCAGAAATTATGATATATGGATTTGGGAAATAAACTATGTTACTATCATGGTTTATGTTGACCATACGTACTCATTAGTAACATTTCCATTTTTCCAAGAGCACTATAGAAAGGTGGTAATTAATTTTTTATTATTATATAATTTTTATAATATCATTGATACCATATACTTTTATTAAATATAAATATATATATCAAACTTATTTTTTGGAGATATAAAAATAACATTGTATCCTTGATGTCATAGTCTTCACATACGTATGAATGACTATATCATTTTTCAGCGTAAGAAAAAAAAATATTTTATTTTTCATAATGATAATTTTCGGATTAGTATATTAATTATGAAATTTATTTAAATATATTAATTAACATTCTCCTTATTAACTTCATTGTAATTTTTCAGTGATATGTGAATCACATCGCTTCATGAAGTTGTAGTCCACTATACATAGGTGCAATGTAAGTGTATCCTCTATGAAGTGGAAAGTGAGAAGGTATAAATGATATAAAAAATAGTTAAGTATAAATTTATCCCAAATATCATAAATATAATTTAAATACATTATCATAACATGTCAATAAAAGCGATGAATGAAAACAAATGAAATTTGATTGCAAGGGCCTAGTATGCAATACACGTGAATGATTGTTTTTATCCCATTTGACAAAAACGAAGACCGATTTATGTTATTCCATTAAAATAATAACGTATTATAATATTAGAAATCATGGTGATATTATGAAATTATAATTTAACAATATTATATTTATTTGGATAAATAAATAAAATAATAAGGATTTGATAGCATGATACCTCTTATTTAGTCTACCTCCTTATATAAGCTCCAAAATCCTAATATTGTTGTATTTATGATCAAAATAAAAAATTTAGGTTGTTTGATGGTATGTGATGATGGAATTTTCATAGTTCATTCGCTAGAAAAATTTAAATTAATGTACGACTTAGCGAAGAGAGTATTTGGCCTTTTTATTAAAGTGAAAGGAACACTTGTAATTGTTTTAATGTAAAGAGGTGTAGTCACGTATTTCTAGGTGAAACAAGGATAAATAATAGATAATTATCAATAATAATGCATTAAATTGCCTTAATATTTCTATCTAATTGATTTTTGGGGTGTTTTTTGACATTTTAAACCTTATTTTTTAGTTTAACCAATTGTAAACTCGTTTGCACCGTAACCATGGTAATTAATTTTTATTTTTTTCTTTATGGTAAGTAGACAATATTATATGATATAAGTTATTATGATTTAGAATATTGATTCTAGTTAACCAAAATCAATTGACTTTAGTGGAAAAAATTTATTTTAAATTAAACCAACACAAATGATGAAAAAGTAAAATTTCAAATAGTATATATTTCAAGAATATGGGATATTATATTAAATACAAAAATAATAATAATATTGTTATTAATATGAATTACTATTTATTATATTTTAATATATATAATTCATTTAATATAAATTACCCATTAAGTATAATTTAATGTAATTTAAAAGGGATAACATTATGCATTTTTTAATTTTTTTTCTTCAAAAATTCAGTTTTAAAACAAAAAAATAATTATATAATAGAATTCAATGTTAATATGATTAAAATTTATTTATATTGAAAATAACAAAACTAAATAGATTTTTTGAAACATTAAACCATATTCGAAACATTATTATACTTTTAAATTAATTTATTTTTTGATATTAAATGACAGATATACAAAAATCATTACTTTTAACTAATAACTAAAAATTATTTATTTTACAAAAAAAATCCAAAAATCATACTCCAAGTTTATATTTTTAGTATGATTTAAATAGTTAATATGAATTTATTAGACAATTTTTCTAATTTTTACAAAATAAAGATGTAATATTTCTCTCAAGAAAATAATTAAAAAATCATTTTTAAAGAAATCAAAATTTTAATGAAAACATATTTTTATAGAATAAAATTACGTTAATAAAAAATCATTGATTATTTAAGAATAATATTTGATTAATATATATTTATTTTGAAATATATATATTTATATATATATATATCATTATGTAATTAATATTATTCATACCCACAAATCTAATTGGTATGATATAATGGTTATATATTTCAAAGGTCATCTAATCTCAGTATTACGTGTCAAAATGGCTAAAAAAATAATCCATCTATTTTCAATTCATGAGTTTTTATATCCTCCCCTATCCATTAAATGTATTGTGTTCTTATTATTTTAACGTTGACTCGGTAAAAATATTTTTTAAATTTGAAAAAATAAACCCACACTAGAAAACCACATCATAAAAATGGTTAATAAGACATAATATTGATAATAGATAAAAGTAAGTACAAGGAAAATATAAACAAACACACACCAGGTTTCCGAATAAGTAAAAATAGGTGGGGATGTGATGATATTGTCATGGATGAAAAGATTAATTTCCTAATAGTGATTGAGAGTTGTGGAGATCATTAATCAAAAGTATTTTAAGGATCATGAGAATGAATGATTTAAAAATCTATAAATTAAATAGGTGAAAAAAAGTTCTCTGAAATTAAAAAAAAATATTATAATAAAAAAAATTGTCCAAGTTCTTTTTCCTAGATTCTAGTAATTTCATATAACCTATACTATGGTAATATGGAAATATACATATTTGTTATGTTGAATTCATTATATTAATTAATTTACATAACAATATAATATTTTTCTCCAAAATATGAGTATTCAATATGAATTTATCATTACCAATGAACTAAAATAAACATTTAATGGACCAAAAAAAGGGACAATGAAACTATTCCACCAATGATTATAAATTATCAAAAAAATGGACAACACATGGTATGATAATTTCCAAAAAGAATAAACCTTTATATTATGAAATAATACATTAATCTCTCAGATTCAACATTAATACCCAATGTTAAGATAAAATAATTCCACCAACAAACATTCCTATATTCAGAATAACATCAATCACCTTAATATTAGCTTGTTTTTTAACCTCAATTTTCAGATCATACCTTTCAACATACATGAAAATAATATAGTGATCTTATTTTGGTATTACATTAATCACTTTTTCACTGAATCACTTATCGATCCAGTGGTCACCTATAGGACAAACATGTTTTCAAAAATTTACCACAACATACATGATCATATAATCCAAAATGTATATAATTTTTTTAAAACTTATGTATGAAAAATATAATGTAATACTTCATATTAACTCAAATTATTACATATATTACAACCCAAAAAAAATATCTACTAAATATCCATTAATTGCATTAAGGTGTCTATGAAATAGAATATATGATAAAAACTATTATTATAGACCTATGATGATATCCAAAAATGAAAATATCTCTTCTTATGAAAACTTCCTAATATCTAATTTAATCTAATATAATCAATTGATACAACCGAGAACAACCCCAAACTCACACTCTCATATGTAGTGATGAAAACATAGAAATTAAATATCCTTCCATGATAATGTTGAAAGTTGAATAAGTTTCCTCATCCCTAACGTAATACGTAAAATTAAAAATATTGGATCACTTATATTCTAAAGAACCGTATAGGTTTATAGATTATATAATTTTACGAAACAACAAAAATAATAATATTTTAGTCATTAAATGAGCATTTATACCACTTAACATAATTATTATTATATCACATTAAAAATAGTCATCATACATATGAATCCATTATAGAAATAATTAAATAAAAATTACTCAAAAAATCTTATGGAAATAGAAACAATTTAAGGGTGTTCACAAATGTTTCGTAAGGAAAACCAAAATCATTAATAATTGAGTATCATCAGTGAAAATAAAATGATCCTAATGTTATGACGACATAATAAATGTGCATGATAATAAAATACACATATTCATACCCATCAATATCTGGATAAAAAACATGTAAGAATGTCAAATGGTTCTAAAAAAGTAAATGATCATTAAAATCAATAATCATGATACATAAGAAATCAATCATGATCTAAAGAAACATTTATAACCCATAATATCATGAAAAGAAACATGTTACTATCATTGAAAATTATCTTCACATAACCCTTAAATAATTCATAAAAATAAAATAAAATTATGGATGATATACAAAATAATTCTCCTGAAAGAAAAATAATTACCCAATGAATTAGATTAAATAATGGGAACAATCATTATATAAGTTATATTGATTTTACCCAGTGATATATAGGTTTACCCATAATATAATAACATCCAACAACTATAAATAAAATACATAGAGATTTAATTTAATAAAAAATTATATAAAAATATTCATTTTTCCATTCATAACATTATTAACATACAGAAAAAAATTTCTTCCTTGAAAATGTATTTGAGAAATAATTGGCACCTGGAAAAGAAACATGTTACCTAAAAATAAATTTTAAAAAATCTTAAAAAATACAGTGAATCCATGAAAAAGGTATCATTACAAAATATCCCCATTGTAGCTTATGTAACAACAAGGTATGCTAACTTGTATTAATGTAAATTCCATTATAATATATTTAAAATCCTTTTTAATCAAATTAATCTTTTAATATTAAAAATCAATTTTACATAATAAAATTTTAAAAATATTGTAAAAATGAATTTATTAAAAAAAACATGACTAGTATAAGATATAATAATTTAAAATAAGGTACACGATAGTATGAAAATATATTTTTTCATAAAGGTTATAAATTATCATTAATATCAAAATATTTTGAAATGGGAATAAAATGTCACATTTGAAAATTGTTAGTAAATTTCAAATAAAAATTATAAAATATTGTACTAGATCAAATAAATTGGATTTTTAAAATAATTCACTTTTATAAAATTTCATTTTTAATAATGCTTTAGAAATCATGAATATGAAAGAGATAAATACCATGTCTAAAAAATACATGTGTGGTATCACATAAAATAAAATTTCATAAAGTATCTTGAATAATTAATAGAGGAAATGGAAATTAAACATGTTTTGAAAATTAACAACCAGAGAATATATAAATATATTTTTTTCAATATTATTGGATCATATAGTTTCATCGAATCTTACCTTGAATATAAAAAATCATGAATGAATTAAGATTGTCGCCTAATGTATATTCAAGTTTGACAAATTTTTAGTCGTATTTCCCTTTAAACAACAACATCAAATTAATCATTAAATAACAATAATATAATTATAATAAAGATATTACATGTAAAATGTTCAATATAAACTACATTTAAAATAAATTAATTGTGTAACATTAAAATATTCCCCAATAAAAGAACCTTTGAGACAAAGTCCCTTATGACTTTGTTAATATATGGATAAAAACCCCATTAAAGGGATATACTCAAATGAATTTTTACATCCCAATAATTATTAAGACAGTTGTCATAAAAGTAATTCATTGGTTGTATATACACTATATAAAAAAACTTATGAATATATCATATGTCTAAATGAAATAAAATTGAAACGATAAACCCTTACCTCAGGTCTGAATTTCCTCATACATGTTACAATATCAAATATAATAAACATATATTAATTATTTTATTTATTAAAATCAATTTATAGGATCATCGTTGTATACTTATAATACTGATTTAATTTTATTCAATTCACATATTTGAATACATAATCTATTAAGTCCACATGGGGTGTTTTGAGGACATTGGGATTGTTATTTCAATAAGGAATCGAGGTGTTTACATTGAAATAAAATTTCATTACTAAAAAATATCCAAAATAATAATTATCATATTATTTAAGGAACATTCATGGATTCTCAGAAATGATTTTAGTTTTTTGCTTAATTAGCTGTTGTATAGTGGCAGACCAAGATCGTCTCTCAAAAAATGAGTTAATTTAAATAATAATATTAAAGTTATATTGAAATAAAGATACAATAAGTAAACACTACATAAAATGATTGTGGTTCTCTTTATAATTCAATAAATGTATATTGGAAAAATATTGTGTTTTTTAAATTTTGTTTTTAAAATTTGATTGGGAAAATTAAAGGAGGATATATTTTTTTAGAAAAGTATCTCTAAAAAGTTTAATATATCTAACTATACTTCTTCGGTCACCTAATAATCATTATAATTTAAAATATTATACACTTAATTATGATCCCCTCAGTTTTAAACCCTCAAACCCAACTGTTGTTAACATAACCACAAAGAAGAAATGGATTTACCCCTAGGCTAGCTTCGAATCATGGAATCCTAGAACCCACAATTGAATATTGTTTTAAGGATAGATTATGGCATTTGATGAATTAGGGAACATATTCACTCAAGTAATATTTATTAATTGAGTTCCCATATTATAACCGAACTCTACAAATTGATGTTGTGTGGTTTTTTATTATCAATTAAGATCATGCTCTCACAATTCACAAAATTATCGAACCCACGTGTTTTGTGTTTATTGTACAATTGAATTCACAGATTCATTTAAATTAAAAACTCAATTAATAGATCATATTATGTTAATTTAATTTTCCCATTGATTCAAAATAATTCAATGAATAATTTAATAGGTAGTTCAATTACTAGAATGAACTACTCTTCCAAGGGTTTTATAGTCATTATATGAATGTATTGCATGTAAAAAGGTTTGGAAAGGGTGTAAAACAATATAATTTTGACTCGTGATTTCCAGACCAAATAGTATGAGTAATGTTGAAGAAATTTTTTCAAAACATAACAAAACTGAAGAATTTAGAATAAATAGAATAGAAAATAATAATATTATTACTCAAACACAAATATTTCCACATGAGACAAAGAGGAAGGCTTTGATGAAGGGATCCTTGCTTCAGGACCTCTCCCTATATGTATAGGGAGTCATATAACCAAAAAATTTATGAGTGAACTCCTTTATAACTCTATAATTATTGCACATCACCCCTTGGTCTAACTTGATCATGGGGTTCCCAAAGTTCTAATTTTTTTCCAAAATATGAATTGGTTATGGGAACCCATATTTAAAGATATAAATTGTGTCTTAGTTTAATGTTGGAAAATGGAATTATATCGACTTGGAAAAAATAAAAAAGAGGAATGTTGGAATCTAGACTCTCATTACACGATGATGTTGATGATCAGATTTAGTCCCCTAGAAATATTTATTTAGATGGTCCCTCAGATTGACTAATTGTGATTGATTTTATTGAGAGGAGTTTTATACCACTGAATTTTGGATTAGCCAACAAAATTATATCCAAATTTGAGGCACTTATTTCTTGTAATTTTCAAAATAGTGGAAAAATTTCCTTATGCATCCATGTAGTTTGGCCCATTTTCCGTGCCGATTATCTCCCATCCTTATAATCACATACTCCAACAATTAAATACAGAAAAGAAGTAAAGTATCCATTTTTAATAGTGAAAACAATATTCTAATTGAACCGATTGGGATAAAAAAATTTATATAATATTTTTTATAATAAATTTAAATATAACATAAAAAACATTCTTAGGGTGAAATAATGTAGTGAATCGTGATGCGATCACACCCCCAAACATACCCTTTTACACTCCTCAAAAACCTCTTATCATGTACTCCAAAAAAAATTGTGACAGGCTATAAATAATAATATTACTCAATCAAAAGTTTAAATAGAGTCCATGTATGAGTCACATCAATGCTAAGTATTAATAAATTTTAATTTCATTGTATCATAAATTATGTCAAAATAAAATCTAATGAGAATAACATTATTCATTTAAAAGATGATGGGAATACCTTGCAACTAATTCTATACATCTGTGTTGTACAACCATGCAATATTTATATCCTCATTTTTATGTATTTCCTCACTCCTCACATTTATTTATTTATTTATTGTTATCATGTTTTCCTTGTAAAAAATATCACACTCTTCTCTCAATCCTTATTTGATATCCAAATGACACTAAATATATATGTTATAACAAGATCATAAGATTAAGAATATGGAATTTTGACTTTCAAAATACAGAAACCAATTTTTTTTGGTTTATTTTTTATTTTTGAGGGTGTATATATGTTGGATAAAAGGTACACACACATAGGATAATTCAGTAGATTAATTAAACTCATCTGAAGGGAAATGAATATATATATTAAACAGTGATATAAGATTAATTTTCTTTACCAAACATGAATATACCTTCAATTGAGTAGGAAAAGTTTTTGAAGTAATTATGGACTGAATAATTGTGTGGAGTAATAAACTAAGAAAATTACCATGAAAAAATTTCACAATTAATGGTGTACAAATCTAAATATATTATAATGAAAAAACTAATTACATCATTGCTGACTTCAGTTTTTATAAAAATAAACTATTTGATAATGAAATTACTCACATTATTATCATTAAACTAATTAATTATGAAAAAATGAATTTTCAATTGTTCAATATCTAAATTATCATGTTACAAAAATATTGTTTTTTTATTGTTTGTTTTTTTGAAAATATTAACCAAAATGATAATAGAAAACAAAAAAAAAGACAAAAATGAAAATCCAAAATTACTTCTATAAAATGGCGTCCCCTCCCCAACACATAAAATATATCATTTTCCTCAACATGAATACATGAGATGATATTTGAACACGAAATGTATAATTTTAGTAGGAAAAGTAATATATTTAAAATTATTTGGAATAACATGATAATCTCAAGTGATGATAAGGTATTTCCATTTGATGAAATCCACTACATGTGTAGAAATTATCTCAATATATTTCTTCAATGGATTACCATTAACAGTAAAGCTCATTCCAATGTAATCTTTTATGATCCAAACTAAATCATAAGGAAAAAAATAGATACAATATATTAACCTGACTATCTGGATGATAACATACCAACCATTAGCTTTAGTCATGAGTTGTAGAGAAGGACTTTCTCCCCATCATGAAACTTCCATTGTTGGATCATTCTGTTAGGAGTATATTTTGAACATTATCTGTATATCCATGATTTATGATATGAGGAAAAATGAATATCCTCATGCTCTTGATTTTTAGCCTCGTTGGAATTCCATCATCAACCAAATATATGTTACATTTCATTATAGACTAATATGCCTAATGGCCAACTTACTATGGGAGATGAAATTATTTCCCAAAAATATTGGGAAATTTGAAAATAATTTTGGGTGTCTTGTATACTGTCCTATATTTCCAAAGCGCATCATCTAAACACTGGTTCCAATCATTCCTATTTTGATGGAAAATTTTCTCCAAATATGTTTCAACTAACAACCTAAAACCTCAGCCTCACCATTTTACTGGAGGTGGAATGTTGTTGATGTTTAGTTTTTCACCCAATAATTATGAATAAGGGAATCCAAATTACAACTAAAAAATTCTAGCCACTAATTACTGATGATATCCTTTAGTACTCCAATCCTACAAAAAACTATACCTTGAAAAATTCCACTACAACATGAGAATCATCAGTCCTAGTGGCCTTATACTCCACCCATTTACTCACATAATAAACTAAAAAAAATGCACAAAAACCTAATGAACATGGAAATGGACCCATTAAATCAACGCCACATACATTAAAAATATAATAGAACATTATGGGTTGTTGGGGTATCTCATTTTTACTTGAAATATTCCCAATGTGTTGGACATGAGAACATGTATTAGAAAATAGATGAGCATCATGGATAAATCAAGGAAAATATAATATACAGTCTTAAAAATTCCTGCTTGTTCATTGGCGTCAAAAGATTCTTCCACATGATAGTGTATGGATGAAATATTGAATAGACTCAATCTTTTTGATTAGGACAATACCTCTTGATTACATGATCACTAACAATGCACCAATGGTAGGGATTATCCCACCCAAAAAATATACACCCAGTCTTTAGTTTTTGTACATTATATTTCATTACATTTTCATTATTATCATAGTAAACAAGGTTTTTAGTTAAATTAGTATACAAAGGATGTGTACATGAGATGTATTAATGATTCTCATTGGAAAATGTTTCCCGATGTGGTACCTAGTCAAAGGATTCGACCTATAATGTCTGAGTAATCCTACTCACATGGACCTCCATAATTATTTTGACCAATTCTTGTACTTTATCCCGATATCGAATTCTTCAAGAAGGAGAATCATTCTAATGAGTCTCCACTTTGTATCTGGAATCTCCATTATGTACCACAGAGCTTCACGATCATAAAAAAACAACCATAAATCCCAATAAATAAGAAAAAAAATATCTACATAAAATATAATTATAACAAACTCTTTTACGTGGCTGTGTAATTTGATTCCGATGAATCCTATTCCCTCAATGCATAGGTAACCACCTATGAAAAACTCTCCACCCTCTATGATAAGACAACATTAACCAAAAAGTTTGATGCATCATACATATGTTCAAATGAATGCCCCCACCAAGGGTGTAGTATAATTGGTGGAGTTGTCAGGATCATCATTAACTCGTCAATAGAAGTCCGACAAAAATCACAAAACATAATGTCAGAATAAATTTGATTTAATCATGACATAAAAAGGGAAATCTTTATAAAATCAATGAAGAAGCATTGATAAAATCTATCATTCCCAATGAGAGATCTATCATTGCATGCACAAATTAATAATGCATCAAAACCATTAGAATAATGAATATCCAAATCATAATCAGAGTGAACATTTTCAAAATCAAAATATGAATCCATTTCAAAACAAAATCTAAGAGTGGTTTGTCCATTAGAAATTGGAGTGTATGCGCTGTTAGATATTAAACTAGAATAAATTCTCATATTCTCTCTAAACATAGGATAATAAAATTCCAAGGGGTTTTTTAGTTGTTCAAAATGGGGGATAATAATTGATGAATGGTCTATTGAGGGATACTTCATGGAGTGAATAACATTGAATAAGACAAATTATTCTCTAAAATACATGTAATATATACCCACAAGGACACTTATTATCATTTTTTGAGTTTATTGTATGGTAATAAATATGATAATTTGGAAATGATAACATACCTGATCATCCACTGTGTTAAGCATGTAGAAATATTCAGGATAAATCTTGTATCTTACTTGAAGATGTACATCCTCCCAGACATGGGTTGGATATACTATATTTATATTCAGTAATTTCACCACTACTCTCATCAGCATCAAATAAATGTATCGAGATCCTTTTACATTTTTGACTTTCATAAATATTTTTTAATGAGAGCCGAAACATTCCTTCCATGATTGATCCTCTCAATTACCTTGATACTTATTTTATTGGTACAATGTTAATTTATGAATTTTGTTTACATTGTGAGTTTTCTAATGGTTTCAAGTACAATAATGTTTATCTCAACATGCTTAAATGTAACCAAAACCAATTTTTTCATTTCCTCATCAACCATATAATTTATTTTCACAAATCAGTTTGCAAAGGGAAGAGGTTTGGTGGAACATCATCAATTTTTTATTACTTTTTATATTATCCTTGGGCTTATAATCTATGGTTCGTGAATGGGGGTTTGTCTAAGATGAGGGGATTCCTGATAGAATGAAAGGTGTTATGTATTAGTTTTTTTGATTCCTACATCTCAATGTGATGAAACTAACATTAACCTAGGTATATTGAGTAGTATGGGAATGAATATATCAATAGTTTTAAATTATCTTTTCTTGGAGGGCTATGAAAATCTGGATCATTTATGCTCTCAACAATATCATCTCTGAACCATGACCCTCCAACACATCCTATTGATTAGAAAAATTGGTTTCAAAAGAACATCAATATTATATCTAACATTGTTTTTGGAAATTCCCTTATCTTTTATGTGTTACTGCTTAGGATTCAATGATCTTTTGAGGTTTTTGGTATCATGGTTGGTAAAGAAGAGCAATTTAACAATTTTTTTGAAAATGGGGCTGTTATTTTTTTTCCAGAGTCATACCTTATGTCTGAGTAATCCTTACACCATTTTTTATGTTATAAAAAAGGAATCATACTTCTACTATGGACGTGGATGTTGTTGTTACTAATATAATCTCCTAATGAAGACTACTGCACAATCCTCTCTCTCTTTTAATTGGGTGAAATAATCATCCAGGTGGTCTATTTCATTACAAATTCCCTATGGTCCTATAATAGTAGGTCTGGAGGCCTTTTGGAGACAAAGTAATCTACCTCACCATAGTGGTTATATGTTCTAACAATGTATTTATTACATGTAATTTAATTATTGATTGACATAGCTAGTGTACTCCTCAAACAATTTTTGTACCTCAATCAATTTTTTTGGAAGTTTGGGGTCATCATGTCAATTAAATCACATATAGATAATGGGGTTTTGTCGACCAATTCCCCTCTTGATGTTTCATCCACTATGCTTCTCACTATAGGTGTGAGTACCTTATAGATTTATTGGATGTGGTGTTACTGACGTATTTTCTGATTTGGATAGCTTTCACACAACATCTTTAATCGCTACCAGTTCTCATACATTAACTCCCCTTTTGATTACATTTTTAATGTGGTCTCCATTATATGTAAGTGGTCTTCTACACTAGAAAATATTACTATAAACTGAAATTTCAAATAATTCCAACACGTTACATCATTAGGTTTTAAATAATACATTAAATCCTTTACAGCTCAATCAAGTAAAAATGAGAATTCTCTTAGTTTTACTTGATCATCAGAAAGATTTCATGGATTATATATTGGGAAAACCAAATTTAATTCTTTTAAAAGTTGTTTTGGATCCTCACCAGATAATCCTTATAATTTTGGATATATGTGAGTTACCCTATATTTCATTTCTAAGTTTTATATAAGATTTGTGTATCCAATAAAATTTGGTTGACATTTAATATCAGGTGCATCAAATTCTAGAATGGTTATATTAAGTTCAAAATTATTTTTTTAGCAACTGTTTTTCCATTTTTTTTGAATTATAATTGCTTCCAATTTCAATGTCACTAGAACGAAAAATTCTCATTCAAGTTGAATATTGAAATTCACTATTGATTGAAAATGTCGGATTCGAGGCCTAAGATTTTGATCAATCATTGGGTAAAGATCAAAGCGATCATTAGGATTATTTCATGTCATCAATTATATAAAAATGAAATGATGGAAATTTTACCATAATAAAATGATAAGAATTTTGGGTGGATGGTATGATAAAAATAAAATAAGAGAGTGAGAAAAATGAATATGTGAGAAACAGGAAAGAAGAAAAAAGGAGGAGAATAAAATTATAAAATGAAAAATAAAATAAAAACCTATAATTGGTTGAAAAAATATACTTTCTCCATATAAATGATTCCACTTTTAATGGTAATGTCATGAGAAATCTCAAAATATAGTCAATTTTAGTTTATTTAGGTGCAGAAGAGTGGCTAACCAAGGTTATAGCTAAAAGTAAGAAGTAATTTAAAAAAACCTGTTAAATGTACATTAAAAAATATAATTAAAGAAATAAAAATTAATTAAATGTATGGTGGTTCTATTTAAAAATCTAGATGAAGTATTCACTAAGAATATAGTATATAGTTTTTTGAAAGGTATTGTGAAAACGAAAAAAAAAAGTTATTTTTTAGATAAAAATCTCTAATAGGTGTAATTGGTCTAATAATAAATATTCATTTACATATTAATCATTATAATTTAATTTAATAACCAAATAATTATATTCACATTATTTTTTAACCTTTGAACCCTTTGAGAGTCAAATTAACCAAAAAGATGAAATGGATTTAACCCTAAGATAGCTTTAAAACATGAAATCATATAACCCTACTTTTTTTGTTGTTTTATGGAAAGATTAAGTATAGTAGTAATTTATGGAACATATCCACTTTGTAAATTGGAATTAAATTAGTATAAGGATATTATTTGAACTCTACTGATTGATCCTGATTTGTATTGTATTGCCAATTAATATCATGCTCTCACAATTTTCCCAATACTCGACCTTCTGTGTTTTTTGATAATTGTTCAATTTCATGATTAGATTAATTTAAATTAAAAACTCAATTAAAAGAACTTTTTATGTATATTATAGTATCTCATATATTTAAATTAAATTTATTAAAATTTTCCAAGGATGATCGATTACTAAGAATAAATATTTCCAAAGGCAGTTTAGTCATTGTTGAAACATATTTCATGTGCAAAGGATTACATAGGGTATAACAAAATATCATTTATAATATTGATTTCCATCACTAATAAGATGCGTAAATAATAATATAATTTTAAAAAACAAAACAAAATAGATGAATGTAGAATAAATATAATAGGAACATTGAATTTTATTAAAAAAACACAAATATTACAACATGAGAAGGAGTTCAATGATTTCTTGAAGGGAAAATTACATCAAGAGATCCCCCTGTGAGTATAAGGAGTTACAGAAACTAAAAGGTGATTATAAGACTCATAAATAACACCAAAATTGTTTCACATCAGAACTAAGTCGAACAGTCAAATCAGGTTATGAAGTTTCCATTTTATAGTGTAAATGGGAAGTGGTTTTGGGAACCACGATTTAGGGATACCACTTTTGTCTCCATTTTGGGATTTTATATCCCCTTATCACGAATTGGAAAAAGTTAAAATGTAATTCAATGACCTTTTGAATGTCACCTTTTCAAATATGGAGGACAATGGAGGATTTTATAGCGAGATATGACAACAATACAGTACCAAATTCGGGGATTGATTTATATTTGGTCCCCTTTATTAATATGTTCTGATGGGTCCTAAAATAGAAAAACTGCCCTTGGGTTTCATATGATATGTTGTCGACAAATATATTATTTATTAGATGATAATATTTCAGTCCATTTGGATGAATGTATTTATAATAATTTTCAAAAATGTTTATACATGACTTTGTGCTTCCATGTGTATTGTCCTATATTCCTTATGGATCATCTCTTACACTCTAATTCACCTCCTCCTAAAAAAAATTCACAAAACAAGTAAAATTTTTCTTTGTAAGAGTGTTAAAAATTAATAATTTAATTTAATGTGATATAATATTTGTCATTTTAAAAACAAAATAAGATAAAAATGATATGTAAGGGTGAAATAAAGTAGTGAAATGTTATGTGATCAAATAAATATCATATTTAAACATCAATTAAATATAAAAAAAAATTCATTTTTTTAACAATGAACACTATTATTATAATAGAGATGGTAGGTCGTTTGTACACATGAGTAAAATTTCCATTTTTATAAAATCATTATGGAAAAAAGGTTTCATATATTTTGTCACTAAATATTTATAATCATATAATAAAGGCAATTTTGTTTCATTAAATATATATATATATATATATATATATATCATCTGTTGTAGTACTGAAATAATAATCTCATTGCTTTGTCAAGTTGTTAGTCTACACGTACGCATATACGCATGAACGTAATTATCATTTTTAGAGTATGAATAAAAAAGATATTTTATTTTCCATAATGAATAATATTTAATTAATATCATAATTACGTAACTTTTATGATATATAATCATGAAATTGATCCATATTACCATAAATTTCATGCTTTAGTAAAAAATGGATCACATCGCTCCACAAGGCGGTAGTCCACCATACATAAAAGAAACATTGTCTTCTACAATACATAATTGAATGTAAGATGATATATATGATATTAAAAGTCTATAAGTATAAATTTGTTAGAAAAATTACATATATAGTTTAACTCATTCATTATAACTAGCCAACAATGGTAATGATGGATAATAAATCACTTCTGTTCTTGAGGTAGTATTCTAATGTATATAAGAATAATGGTTCTTTATACTATTTGATAAAATATAATATATATTTGGTTATTAAATTAATATAATAAAACCTTATTATTTGTATAACAATTTTATTATAATGTAATAAAAACATTTGAATATTTTTAATGAGGTGGAAGATGAAATAAAATAATAACACTCAGTTGGGCATGATACCGATTCTTTAGACTATATAATTATGTATGCATTAAAATCATTTTTATGATGGAATTATGATTATAATATGGTACATAGAATGTGGTTACCGATTTATTAAATTCAATGGGTTATTTATTATCCCTGAAAAATAGATTTTATGTAGTGATGTGTAGATGATATGTTTTTCGCTTTTATAACTGTGGTTAGTGGTACAATTGGATTTTTTTAAAATAAAAAGGGTTACCATTGTGATTTTTAAAAATAAAATGATTTTAAAATTGGTATATGATATTTGACAACATAAATTATGCACAAAATATTCTTCTTGTGTTACATGATACACTTAGATTAAATGATGGGTCAGATGGTGGGAGATGAAAGAGGGATACACGCACTCCAACTGAGGTTAGATCTCACAATCAACACATCAATCTCCTCCATGTATTATAATCCATGATACTTAATTGGAGTTGTAATATGACCCATGTAATGGGATACCCAACAAAATTCTCAAAACATGATTAATCAGGTAGCACATAGTCATTGGGTATCTTTTTATTCCATGGGGTTTGGAACCATTAAAGGTTTGTGATCTCATAGTAGAACATTCAGGTTTTAGGGGATTTCTAAATCAGTGATGGGCCTCACAGGGTTTGTGATTTTCCAATTTCATGTTTGTTATTCAGATTTAATGCTATGGACCTGTGGTTTGTCTCAATGTTTCTTATATTATGATTCCATCAAATCTAGATATGTGGACACCGATAAAACCCTTTCAAAATTGGTTTCCCATAATCACATGTATGGTTGAATTATTTTTGGATTAACTGGTTAATTTATCATCCATATATTCTTAAAAACAGCATGAAGGATATTGGTGTCTAGATTAAGGAGTATAAGGAAAAAAGATTGGCTCACTTTGATTATTTCACTCATTTCTTGGTTAAAGATGATTTTCCTTTTTCTTGGTTGATATGGGTTTCTGTTCAAACAATGATGATTAATTATATATAAAAATTGAATATGAATGATTTCCTCATTTTTTTGAAAACTACAATTTTCCTCGCAATGATTATTTAAATTATAACAGTTATGTTTTTTTGTGATTTTGTCCTTATTTGTAGGCACCATGCTACTGCATGTTATAAAAGAAATCATAGTGGGAATAATAATGTCCCATCTGGTATGAGATGTTCCAAAATGGATATTCCATAATTTGGGGGAATCATATAATTTGATAACTCTAGGAATGAAAATTAAGATGTGTCTAGAAGGATGTTGGGTGTCCTAGTTAAAGATTATACTAGTGATGATTGGGCATGAGGTGTTTGGAGTGCAGGAAATATTTGGGATTCACATGAGTCATATAGATACGATGACTATACCATGTTTTTTAAATCATGATTTGATAGTTTGGGGGAGGGAAACCTACTATAATTGATTACCTTAATTATATATAGATGTTGGTTCTTTCAGATCATTACAGAAACTATATACCTACTCTTGTATTGAGCAACTCAATGCCTTATGGTGGCAGTGAAAATGTTCCACATACTATTGATGTTGTAGTTATAGATATAAATGAACATGAGACAATGTATTATGATAAATTTTTAGATGGAAACTAGTATATGAGGATGCCTCACAAGAGTAATTTGTTCAACATATAAGGTCGTAGAAGGTATTTGTGTTAAGGACCTCAAAATGTAAAAAAAATATGTGGATAAAGAATAATTTCAAATAATCAACTCACAAAAACTTGAAACCAATGAGTACCAAAATAATCCTCCTTTAGTATCACATTATGTGATCCATAATCTATGTGACCTCTCTAGAATCAAATCATTTCATATTTCCCATTTATAGGATGACCACCGAATTGATGGCGTGAATGTGGAGTGGTAATTTATTTCCAAAAATTACTGATATGAGGAAAAATGATTATGAATCACTTGTTGATGCCTTGAATGAGGAATGTGTTCTTCTATGAGAGAGGAATTTTAAAATCATACCTCATAAGGATTAAGAATATAAAATCCTTACTTAAAGAATTTATAAGGTATAAGAAGATATGTTTTTCTTATATCTTTTAAAAATATTCCCTTTAATGAAGATATATGTATTTTTCAACAATGATTACATATCTGTTAAATTTTTATTTTAAATAAATATTGTAGATGGAATTTTCTCCTTCTATATATAAAATTCTATGATTTATCATGGATGTGAAATATTTTATCCACTGTGGGGGGGGGGGGCTTTATGAATCATCATTAGATGATGGTCAATAGGCCCCATAAAATATCAAGAAATAATAGAGAGAAATATAACCAAATAAAATAAGAAGAAATCCACAAAATAGGTGGTCCATATGTGCTTATAGCAATTGATTACATTTTATTATTATGATATCTGTACTCTGTTCATTTTTTGACCTATTTTTTCTCATATTTTCCTTAAACACATTTTTGTTTATCATTAAATTTGAGTCATGCACATGGTCTCCAAATATATGATTGATCCTCCATGAATTCTGGGTATGAAAAATATTATATTAATTATAAAAATATTGTTAACATAAATTACATGGTGACAAAATGATTAGATATTATAAAAAAAACTATTTGTAAGAAATGAATAAAATATATTTAAAACATATCTTTATACGCACAGTTTTTTTATACAAATAAATATAAAAAAATAAAAAAAATTGGATTATAGTAATGAAAATTTTATACTTAATATTCGATATATTTTAATACTATCATAATATTTTTTCAAGATATGAAAAAATTATATAAATCCAATTTTATGATTAAAACTAATTTTTTAAATAGTTGTTTCATCAACTATTTATAGATCACTTTTCATGAAATTGGTTTTTGGAACTTTTATATAGTTTTATTTTATTAATATAATTTTATTATTCTAAGAGTAATTAAATAAATTACTTTAGGGTGGAATGTTTTATTTCATTGAAATGTCTTGACAATACGATAATTATTAATAAATACCATTTTTTGTAAAAAAGTTATTTCTTTTCAATTAATAATGTAATTTAATTGTATCAAACTGATTTAAAAAATATTACAAGCATCCTATGTTATATTTAATCCACCTAATTAATTTGAATCATGATTATAATGGTTTTTAGCATATATTTCTATTGGTTTAATAATATTTTTCCGAAAAAAATATTTTGAAATGGTAAATGTTTCTCAAATTTAATTTATTAAAATATCCACAAATATGGAATGATTTAAAAAACTATATTAAAAATATATATTAGTAAATATTAATTGAAATTACTAAATAGATTATTATTATGAATAAATTTCTTATAGATTCCTTGTTTTTAAAAATTCACATCTCAAAAAGACTATATTGATCATACTAATGGGATTAATATTACATTAAAATTTTTAAATTATCCCTAATGGATTTGGAAAAATGGATTACATATTTAGATTCAAAACAATTTTTGATTTCTAATATGGTAAAAATAATGTTCATCAAAAGTAATATTAAGTTGAGTAAAAAATAATTACCACATTCAAGGTGAAAACTAATTAACCATAATGTTAAACTGAAATGATATGTGAGTAAATAAAAAAATATATTCTAAATTTTTTTGAATGATTTTTATATGACCATTTCCATCACAATCTGTAGAATCTGATAATTATCTTCCACATTCAATTGAATATGACCTATATAATTATTATTGTTAATAAAAAAGACTAAATAAAATAATTTGTCTCCTTTTAATTTCATTAATGCATTGGGATTGTGGCCAAATAACATAGGTGAGGTTATATATTTTATTTTAAAATATATATATATTTTTATTATATTATTTTTTCATTAATTTATAGAGATTGAATAAGTATATAGAATTATTAATAAATTATAAAGAAATATTTAACATTTTATGTGGATATATAATTTTAAAAAGTTGTGAGAAAAATATATTCCAATTCCATCATTATATTGAAATTTTAAAATTCAGATCAGATAAATATTTTCACAATTGAAATTAATATAATTTTGTAATAATTAAAATTTCTTAAAAGTAGTAAATATTAATAAATATACAATCTTCTATGAATTTATTTATAAATGTTAATAAATATAAACTACGAAACATTATTTTTCTTATTGGCATTTTATTATTAATACATTTACACTTAATTAGTTTAAATATAATGTTGTCATGATTATGGTAAATTTTTTGTTTTTGAACATTTCTTGGAATATTTTTAAAACTAATTTAAGACTCACATAAGATTTAATTTTGTTAATTTGGATATCACATTTATAATAATTTTCTATAAAATTCCTAATAGGTATCACTTTAAATTATTATTAATGTATAAATTACATAGAATATAAAATTACCTACCTTAGTGAAAAAAATGATAAAAATAAGGAAACAAAAAAGTTATGGTAAAAATGTGTTAAAAATTGATTAGATATTCAGTAGAGTTTAGTCATGATAATATAATCCCTAAAAACTGATAAATATAAATTTTAATGTGACATAAGGATATATTGAGCTCTTGATAATGAATACTTGGGAGTATTTTGAAGAATGAAACACCTCTACATTAAAAGGGCACTAACTCCACCTAGTTATTCACAACTCTCAATCCATTTGTCTAATCCAATTCCAACCTAAGAAACATCACAAATTACATACCCACATACTATAATACATAGTATAGACATAAATTCAACCATTCATTGATTTAATAAAATCATATGGAGAATGTACAATGAAGAGGAATTGTTTTTCAACATGTTTCTATAGTTTTCTTATTTGTTCACCATCATAAATTCTTATTATTATAATATAATATTATAAACTCAATTTCATCCCAATACAGAGTGATTATTATTTTAAGGACATGAACTTAAATTACACTCACACCTATCAAAGGGGGTTTGAAATCAATATTTTTTTATGGTAGACTATCACCTCTTGAAATTATGTCCTTAATTTTTTAATTTCTGCCACTATAAATTGGGTATAATAATAGATATAATGTTTATATATGATTTTCATCACATAATTTCCCTTATTAAGTCATTTTATAATATATTCTATTTTACATTACATACCATAGGGGATACGATAATGTCGCTCTACTGCATTGTTAACTACCACCACATGAATCGATGTGATTCATAGATCACTAATGCATTAAATGGAAGTTAATAAGGGTAAAGACTATACATATATGTGATATTAATGAAATATTTATGATATTGGAGACATATTTATGATTATTGATATATTATATATTATCATTCCTTTTAACATTTAACTCACTAAAAAAATGATACCATCATTCCTTTACTTTTGATTTACCACCTCTTTGAAGTTAAGTGATGTGTTTTTTCATTTCCACATAGCAATAATGATATATATATGTTAATATAATTAAATAAAATAGTATTTATTACATTATTATCTTTATATAATGATTAAATGTTACAAAAATTCTTTATAAAATGATAATTTAGAAATGGAAATTTTACTCACTCATGCGTATGGAAGACCGTATCCCTGATCATAATGTTAGTTCACATTTAATAAACATATTACCTGATTGGATTAAAAATATAAAATATGTAAAAATAAAATATTTATATCATAATTTTTATTCAGTATATGTATAAATAATTATCATTTTTACTATATTCAACATACACATGTCATTTTTATATAGTTGTTGAATTTGTTCAAAAATTGAAAAATAAATATAATTGATTATGTAAGTGTGATTAAAAATTTAATAAGTTAAATAAAATTGATAATAAAATAGGGTAATATTATTAAGAATTTAAATAATTTAAATAATTTTATAACTTATTAAGATAAAGGATAGGTGTGATGAATCAAATTCGAAGTAATGGTTTTCTCAGATCACTTTTATTTGGGTGAAATATATGTTAAATTAAGATGTTTTCTTCTTGTGTGGATATATAATAAAATTGAATGCATTTAATAATTATTTTAAGAAATTTTTAGTTTATTTTGAGATCCATTTTATGATATCTCTTCCATGGGGTTCACAGTTTCAATGTTACCAAATTGGTAATGGATTTTTGCAATAATTATCCTTTTTAGATACTTATGCCATTAATTAATGATATAATTTTTATAATGATTTTGTATACTAACATTGAAAATTAATATCATTATTGAATTTATTATCATAGTATTTTATGATTCAATTAATGAACTCGATTCACGGGTCCTATGATCCAAATATATCATAATTGTAAACGTTTTATGTTTCAATTTCTTCTTTATTAGGATTATTTACGATTATCCTTACGTTGATGAGATCATATAATATATCTCTATATAATATCATTAATTTTATTATACTAATTATATTAATTATATGTATATGTAATATTTCCTTTTCCACTTTTTTTAATTAAATATTATCATGAAATAGTTTTTAAGAAAATAAGCCATCATTTATTTCATCAGTCAGAAAAATAATTTTTTTCCAACCCTATATTTTGTGAAAATTTATATCGATTTTTTTGCATTGTCAAAATTATTAATAAAATGGATTTTCACCCACTTTTATTCTTTAAATTTTTTTAATGAATCTTATATCATTTTCAAAACAATTTCTATTTGTATTTTTTCAAAAATACAAAAGTAATCATCTTATGTTTCTCTGAACAAGAAACATTCTATACTTATTATAGTGAAAAAGGAATGTCATTTTATCGAATATATGAAATTACGCGCACTTATGAATATAATTTTTTTGAATATTTAATTTTAGGTTTATGATTTTATTCAATATTAAATTGTATATAATGTTTATTTTAATTGAATATGATTTTCAATGAAAATACAATTTTTAAATTTTATTTTAATAAATGAAAAATATATTTTCTTCAATATTATTTTTATTGATAATTTAATTATATTTTTAATAACCCAAATAAGTGACCGTTGTTTTTACTTATCCTCCATTTGGTATATTTTGAATATATTCAATACTCATTCTTTCTATATATTGAATTATATTGTTTCAGATATATTTTAGTGAAAAGTGTATTTATTCCCTGGGTTAATCATGTTTCAACGAGATTTATATGGTACCTATTTCCATTCATTGGGTAAATCATGTCGCAAATATATTTACATGGAACCCATTTCTTTTTGATGTCCTAATCAATTTATTATGGGAATAATAGATTTTTCTGTTAGTTTTATGATAAAATAAACGATCTTTTTACATTATATATGTTATGGTTCATGGAAATTGTATACATTGGATGATCCCAGATAACATTGGGTGAGACCAATATAGATTACAATATGGGGCTTCCCATAGACTAACCCAATGCACTGTGGAATGATTATATTCTCGGAATAATTATATTATAATTTTGAAATACATTTATTCCATTTATAATTGTTCATTATGAGTTATATGAAGATGATGTCCCAAGAAACTATCATAATTTGTCTTTGTATGATATGGTGTTATGATGTTACATTTTAACAATATTGATATCACATGGACAATTATTATTAAATCTTATGACTATTTTACTTCATTAATTGACAGTTACATATTTTCTTGTTTGGAGATCCATGAATTGATGGGAATGAATGTTCATATGCTATACTCTTGTAAATTATTTTACTAGTGGGGGTTCAAGCCTAATTTTATTTTTAAACCAAAGCAATGACCTGTTTTAACTGGGTAGAGGGAGACCCATTACATAGCTCAAAGGACCAGTGGGCTTATAGCTAATAACATGGTCTACATGCCCAAATTCTTGGTCCAAGGCACATTCTGTGAATAATACTAATATAATACTCATAGAGTTCATATTATCTCACCTTTATTATGATTCTTTTACATTGGTTGAACAAAAAAATGTTTAAAAAATTATATCTAGAAGTTATTTCATTAGGAGTATGATGTCAGAATGTGATAAAAAAGATTTGTAATGTGGGAGAAATGACAAATTAATATCATGGGAATTTTTTATGAAAGGGTTTTTACTAATCATCTTAATCTATAAACCTAAAATTTAATTAATAATATAAGTGATCCATATATTTTTATTATACTGTAATGTTATTTATGGAAAAAAAATTTACAAACCAGACATTAGAAACCTGGTGTTGGTGCATACTACATTTATATTAGTATAATATATTAGTAAAACAAATCCCAAATCACTGCAATGTTTAGTTTTCTTGGTAAACTAAGTAAATATATGGTTCGTGTATTTAAAATTAATACAAAAATTATAACAAAATGTTTTTATGATAAATTTATTCCATGTAGAGTATCCTTTCACATCACTCATTGTATGATTTATGGAAAACTGGGGAATGAAAAAAAATTAGGTGATATCAAATGGTAAATAAGTTTTATGTGTAGCATTATGAATAATAAATCAATGATAACAATTATTATGGTAATTTTATTATTTGAACACACATACCATGTAATCAAAAATCCTAGAAGAAAGTGTGCAACAAATAAGGAATGGAAAATTACTAGAGAATATAAAATTAAAATTTTTGGATAAGTAATAAGAATATGGTGAAGTAAAAAAAGTAAAATCACATTACATTTAATCAATAATCAAAATAATTCCATATATTTTATCATTGGGATAATATTAGGTATAATAATGATAATTAAAATATTAATGAAAGAGAATCTTAATTATTGGATGTCATGTATGTGGCACATGACAACCTATATCATCATGTCATTTCAAAAGATGGTTTAAAACAAAATTTAAAAAATCAATTTATTTTTCAAAATTATTTATCTCATTAGAATCATTCAATGAATTTACAAGATATATAATTTATTTAACACACCTGTCACTATCATCCTAATTCATTTATCATATTTCATGTAATAAATATAATTAACAAATAATATAACATATCATTAAATTTATATATTTTATAAATGAGACATATTTATCAATATTTCCATATTAATCATGTAACAATCAAACTATTCACTTTTTATAGAAATTTTATGCGGTTTAAAAAATAATCATATCCATTATAAATGATATTGATAATTATGGACATTTGATGTCCAATGATGAAATTAATTTGAATATTTCAAGGGTACTATAGAAATGAATAAATGCTGTTAATTTAAATACAATTCATTGTAAAATAAATAATAATCCATCTATTTGGTTAATAATGATGGTGTTAATATATCATATCCCAAGTAGAGTCAAAATATAGGTTTTTTGTCATTGATAAATAGAAATAGTGGGAAAAGATCTTATAAACATGTTCTTGGGGAAATTATCAATATCATTATGAAAATAATAATAATAACCATTTAAATTATTTTTATAAAATATCTTGGTAAAATTCAATAGATGATTTAAAAAATATGTAAGGTAATTCAGTACAAGGTAATAGAAACATTCTTTTTTCAGAGTAAAACATTAGAAAATTTCTTTATTTAAAAATTGAAAAAAACTATCCTTTAGAAACAATTTTAAAAGACACAAGAGACAAATAATTATTTAATAAATAAATTTTAAAATGATAAAAACCTGTTTTAAAATTTTTTTATAGGACATGGTTTTGTGAGAAAACAAATCTCCAACTGAATAGTGAAATGGGGTCTGGATTTCATAAAACATTTTTCTAAAACATTTCATATACTGAAGAGTGGGGAAACTTTTTTATTGAATGGAAAATATATATATAACCATAAGATTATATAATTAATGGGTTTACTAAACAATGATTATATATTTTTATTTAATGGAAATTCAATAATAAAAAATCATAATTAGAATGATACTTTGAAATAAACCCCTAAAATGATCATAATATTGATGTGTGATGTAATCAATGAATTGATTATTTGGTTTATCTTTAAATACACAAGTGATAATTTTAAATACATAAACATATAATATATGAAATTACACACATAATCATATAATATTAACCATATTATGGACATAATATAACCATACATAAGTTAATTGAGTTATGAAATTTATTAATCCTTTGGTAAAATTTTGTTCATATGCACATGAGAGAAATAATTAAAACTAAATCTAAAAAATACTTTGAATAATTTATTATTCAAGATATTAAATGGTAATGGTCATTTATATACAACATATAATTTAAACGTGGTGAATAAAATTACAATATTCCACAATAAAATGATATTGAGACTGAATGCATTACCTCTTAATTTTTTGGGTGATCATTTTATATACTGATGTATAATATTTTTAGACATTTAATTGAAATACTCAAATAATATATTAATATTTATTATTTCATATATAGGCATTTTATTACATATTAGTATTTTTTTTATTAACCATCACTGGTAATTTTCAACACTTTAGGTCTTAATTATGTTGTTTTCGGAGTATGTTTAAAAGTATTATTTTTTGTTACTATTTTGAAGATCATGGATTTATCATATAATGAATTTAAACAAATATTTAAATATCATATATATTCATTATATATATATATATATATTTATAATAATCCCCAAAATTTGGAGATCTGAAATGAAAAACACTATTCATGTAGATGGTATGTCGTATGTACACATAAAAACTATTTCTATTTTCTCGTCATAATATTGAATAAACATTAAATGATATATATATATATTATAATTCCACTATCATATTCATGTAATATTTTTCACATATTTTAATTAAAAACATCATTAATACATTACTTATAATGTTTGAACTAATTACAAAATTTTGTAGAGATGGTAATCCACCAATCCACAAACAAAGATATCATATTAACAAAATGTGCAATGAATGAAGGACTGGGATATATAAAGATTATAATAGAATAAATGCATTTAAAATATTATATATATATATATTATATAAACTATAAATATGTCATTTATTTTAAATATGAATAATGGAAATAGAAAAATTAACAACATCGGTTCGAAAGGCGGTTGTCCACCATACATATGAATGATGGATGCATATCACATTTGATAGAAGTGAGTTTGAGTGAAGGCCACACAACTGAAATAAAAAAATCTTAGTATATTTAATATACTATGGTTATTATATTATAAATATTTAAAAATTATTTAATGGGTGGATAATGAAATATTAAAAAAATTATTGTTGATGAATGTAAACTCATTTTTTGTGTAACTCCTTTTGGATTATATAAAAATACTTATTTGATTGGAATTCTTCCCAAAGTGAGGCATCTAGGATGTTGGTAGGAATTTTGGGGAGCTATTAGTTTAGGGGATTTATGAGAAAAAAATTAATCATTAGTTTGAATAAGTTGGTGGGTTCAGTTCCTTTTTGTAGTTGAGGAAGAAAGGATTAATTTAAATTATTGGAATGGGGAATTCCTTCCCAATATTTTCTTTGTCATGTTTCAAAAACAATTAATCATTATAATTAATTTTTTTTCATTTACTAATTACATAGGTTATAAATTATGATTATCCTATAATAAATTTCAAATATATTAATTTCAATTATTGATTTTATTTTTCTAAATTCTTATCATCTATGTGTCAAAAATTAATTTTAAATTAATCTTGCAGATGGGATCAAAAGTGGGGTTTTAATGTGAAAATTATAAAAATATTTCTATGTTTTCATATCAATTTTAAATATTAGGTTCATTCAAATAACCTCATTTTTTAATTTATTTCTAATTTATATAATTTCACCTTAAATCTAATTTAAAATAAAATTTAACACATTAAATTATTTGGATGAATTATTTTTTTTCAATTAAATTATTGTATTTGTAACTATTATTTAAAAAATGAATTTTTTTTATAAAAATAATGAAACATCTTCCTAATAAATTGTTATTATTAAGATTTCATAAATGAAGCTTAATTTGAAAAAATTGAATTTATTAATATGTTTAAATTTAGTTTTAAAATAGATGAGTCATTAAACGGTGGTAAAAATGCCTTTATACAAATATTTCTTTTTATGTGTAATGTTGGGTTTGATCATACCTTATGAATATAAAATCATTTGGATTATTATAAAAAAGTTTGATTTAATATATGAAATACAAGTTTTATTATGTTCATTTACGTATATAATTAATTTTATTAGTTCTGGAATACCCCTTCATCTGTATGAAATTTTTTTCATTATATTCAGTTGGTTTTTATATTCAATTCATGTTATTTGTTAAAAATGAATTCATTTTATCTTAATACATAATAAATAATTTCATAAGTTAGTTAATATTTTTTTATAAAACACAATTTAATATCTATTTATATCAACTTATATTAAATAATAATATTTTATCAATATATTGTAGTTTGTTAAAATGTGGAATTTTATATAACACATGTCATCAATTAATGTAATTATTTCCTATTACATTAGATGAATCAGTATTTTCTTCGTTGAAAATTAAAAAAAATATTAAATTTACCTAAAATATTAAATATACCATAATGTCTCTAGTGGTTATATTCTTTTTTATATTTGGTGTTGTGTTTCATAAATGATATCCAATAAAATTGAACCCTTTTAGAATTTTAAGGGTGATACTTTTCCACCACCATTAATAAATAGCATCCTCAAAAATTAAAATCCATATTGGTAATATTTTTTATGTTTTAATATTAATTATTTGAAATCTCACATCCTGATAATGGTTTGTAAAATATCTGCTTGAAAAGAGATAATTGGAAGTACGGAGGTCATACATAACATTGTTTCCAGGAAGGTGAATATCTATATCAAGTAAAGATATAGATTTGGAAAAAAGTATAAATAATCATTGAGGGTGATTGAGGTCATTGATCAAATAATTAAATTCCCAACGGAAGTACGAAGGTCTAAAATTCATAAAACAATTTTTATTTAACAGACCATCGATTAAAAATATAAATTTATTAGGACTAAATTTTATTTTTAGATCATTTTCTAACTGAGGGGTAATTCTTTTATTGCCTTAAAATATAAGTAAATACACTTAGTAAACATATTTATATTTCATAAAATTTTTCTTACAAAAATATTTTTTCAAAAATATAATTTCTATTTGCCTAGACGATCAAATTTGGTTCATTATTTTATTAAATTGGCATATATACATGCTTAAAATCCCATGAAATTGAACATTTTAGCAGTTTTGGAAAAGAAGATTAAGTATGTCATACACATATTACACTATGATAGGAAGTAAAAAATATACAAAATCATAAAATCCTTGAAAATCATTCAAATTATTCCTAATAATAACCTAGTGAAGGAGACATTATAAGGATGATCTCAGATATTTTTTAATGGTAATTACAATTGACAAAATATGTAACCCTTGATTAAAAATCTATATGCAAATGTCAGTATCTGAAAAAACATTCCATTTAGATAACTGGATAAGTCAAAATCATTATGGAATGGTAAAGAAATGAAACACATTCTGTATAATAAACAAGATAAGAATGAAAATTATACATAGTTAATGTCAAATAAATAATATCATGGATAATAATAAAAACTACTGATTTCTCAATATTGGAAATGCTTAATTATCAGATGCCATGTTTCCTAGGTACATGGTAAATTTACCAGTAAGACATTCCATAATATGGATTAACATATCGGGTATAAACACATATTATTTGGCATGAAGATTACTCTCATTAGACTATAGATTCATCTAGGGACTTACTTTAAAAATTCCCCAACATTTACAAAACCAATCCACTGCATTCTTTATATATCGAAAAACTAATTTAAAAAAATTTATATAAAAGTGTCCCATACTACTTTGAAGAGTTTTAATTTTGTGAATACAATTATATTTATTATCTTATATATTAATGTGTAGTATACATACACCATACACTAGAAATAATTGGAGGGTAATGTTTATCTCATACATAAATAAAAGTGAGATCAGAAAATCCATACCTCACACATCCATATTAGTTGCACGTTATTTAACTTCATGGATAATGTTTTAAAACATGGTTAATTGATATCAAGAATTTACTCATTTTTTTATATCATATATGATATTATTATGTTATTTTATTAAATTTTTTTGATAATATTTTGTTATTGCCATTATTTCATAAGCTAACAACTTCATTATCATATACATGATTTCTTATAAAAGTCATGTTTTGTTTTAATAGGTTAAAAATATATATATAACATCTCTAGATTGATATTAATTTTATAAGTATCATATTTAATAATTAAAATATATTTTTAGATCCATTATTTTACGAAGAATATGGAAACTCAATCACATCACATCCTGGAGACGGTTGGTCGTACTTACGCACAAGAAATAACATCATTCCCTTATTAAGTGAATGAATATGGAAGTTTGTGATATATTAATTTTTAAATAATAAATATAATTTCATAATTATAATATATATCCATTATTTACAACATTATACCCATACATGTAAATTGGTGATCAAAACTATATTACCCCACACCATGGAGATTGTATGCCCTACGTACGCATGTGTGAAGATTTTTATTTTCATGAAATCAATAAAACCTAGAATAGGGTAGTATGATAACCATAATAACAACTTATAATATATAAGATACTATATTTATTAATTTATCATGTAAAAAACATTATAAGGAGGTAGTATAAGGAATTAACATGAATGTGTTGGTAAAAACTATTACCTATAATACGGTGGGCATTCTTTAAATCTATTCTAATGGAAACCATGGTATGAATTTTGAGAGAGAAAGAAAATGGAAAATATGGATATTGATGTTGTAAAAAATGGATATGGGTTGGTTGAGCTCTAATGCTCAATGTGTTTGGGGAAAGTGTGGTAGGAGATTCCCTTTTTTAATTGAGGCATGGGTGAATTTTAGGAACTCTCAAAATGTTAGATTATTACAATAAAATGAATATAAAACTATTAAATGAGCCATCTCTAAAATTTTAAGTCTATTCAAAATCATTTGGAAAAAATATGAATCTTATACATTTTATATAATTTAATAAATTATTATTTATTTTTTATTATCGATAATTTCAATTTTGAACAAATTATTTACTTGACTTATTAAAAATATCATAATAATAAAATAACTTCTAGAAAAATAATTATCAAATACAACTAACATGTCATAGTAATATAAAAAACACTTCTGATCCCTCAATCATCTTAATGCATACTCATTTGAGTATTTTAATATCATTTATTTTATATTTCCTTTAATTGTACTATTACTGCATCATAAATGTTCAATCATATAATATATTTATTTCTTCTATAATAATGAAAAAAACATTATCCAGATAATTATAATAATTTTATATTTAAAAATATTTTTTTAATATTTATTGATACCCTATATAACCCCACATTTGAAATATTTTATATCCTAAAAAAATGTGACTGAATTTTATTTTCATTGAATAGAATATTATAAATGTCATACTCTCTTCCAATTATCATGAAAAGGTTATAAATTCGTTCTAATGATGCTTTTGGTCGAATTAATGTCATCCAATTAAATTAGGATCAGTGTTAGGTTGATTTTAGTCTTTATAATATTATTTTACCCACTATTACTTGATTTACACTAAATTTTGGTAAATAAAATTTTAATAATTTTAATATAAATGTGACAATAAGTAAAATAAGACTAATTAAATAAATTTTAACACCTGATTAAATATCTTTATTTATTTTTTCTAAATTTCTATTATAACATTTGAAGTAATTAATTTAAAATACATCACATTTGTATAATGAGAAAATGAATTTTAAAAATGAAAACCCTGAAATAATTGTAATGTATTTATATTATTATTCAATGTAAAAATGTTTTAAATAAAATAATTTTTATTAAATGACATAAAATTCATGTAGTTGTACTTTAAAATTAATATAAAATTTAATTAAACACGATCAAATATTTAGATGAAAATGAGGTTTTTAATTAAAATTAAATACTTTATCATAACTCATCAAAGAATGAAACATATCAGAAAAATTCCAAAATTTAAAAACAAGTAAATTTTTATATTCTTATTTAAAATAATAATTTCATCATTCCTTATATAATATATAAATGTTTCAAAAATTGTTTTTTGTAAAATGTTATCCATTAAAATGTGTTAAAACTACCTTTAAACAAATATAACTTTTAATGATTAAAGGTTGTTAAATTCTTATCTAAAGCCTTTAAAACATGTAGTTTGATTTTTTTTTGAATAAATGACATATATATTTCATTAATAAGATTAAATAATTCTTATTAATTTAATTTTTCATCTGAAAATTACATTGAGGGAATAAAAATAGTTTTTTAATAAAAAAATCATTAAGGTTCAATTGGTTTTTATTTTTATTTACAATCAATTGATAATCATTGAATTATTTTTATAAACATGTGAAATCAATATTTTCATAATTTATTTATTCTAATTCATAATATCATGCATACTTTAAAATGATAAAATAATAATATTTAATAGTATATTGCAGTTCGTTATGCTCGCTTTTGCGTGCAATGTATTTTATCAAATAATATAAATTTAAAAAAAGACGTAAAACAAAATATTAGGGTGTGACATTTTCACATCCACAAATAAATTATGTCCTCATAATATTAAATTTCAATTTAGATTTATAATTATGATATATGTAAATTACATGGTGGGAAACATACATCAGAAATATGGATTGTAAATCAAAGGCTTTACAAGAGGGAAATTAAAATTTGATGGACACCATAAAATTATGTTTTAAAATAGGGTTCGTGTGGCATGAATCACATGCTATCAAATAAGATAAATTTAAAAATAAACATTTTGTAAAATCATGGGGGTAAAAATCATTACAACATAAAAAAATTGTGTCCTCCAAATATGTAACTTAACTACAAAAATAATATTGTGTTTAATGGAAATTATTTTATTTGAAACCCGTATTTGAAATACATTTAATAATATATGCCCATAATACGAGGAAATCAAAATTTTATGGTCACAAAAAATTTAGACATTCGAATAGGAGAACATTAGTGGAAAATAAAATCAAAGACATGGAAATGAAATCTATCTATAAATTTGCAATGGAGTGTGATATAGAACAAGATAAATACAATGTGAACTGCCACAAAACCAATAATATTATGATTTTTTAGAAGGCCACTGATTAGTCATCGAACAAATTAAATAGAAAACATTTTTTCCAAAATATTTTTCCTATAGTTAGGGATGTTTGGAATTATTTAAATAAGCACATTCTTTATTTCATTTAATTTCATAAACATAATATCATCCTTTAGATGTTCCTAGATAAATTTTTACATCATACATTATTCATGGAATTGAATGTTCAAGTATATTTTTTACACCTGAATCACATTTATGAATCATAATATCAACCTATCATTCCGACTACATTTAAATGATCAGTAAAACCAAAATGTTTTAAAAAAATTTCCAATATGATAAATAATAATTTAAAATCAAATAATAATATCTTATGTTAAACTTAATCCTTTCCAACCATAAGATTAATTCAAAATACATCATTTTGTGTTAATATTTCTTAAAGGTCTCTAAATATTTAAAATAAATTATAATTTCTAATTATCCAAATTAATCAATATTTCTCTTGTTGTACCATAAAAAATTCTCACCGCCTAAAAAAAATATCAACAAAATTTAGGATTCCAAATAATTAAAAAAATATTAATTAAATATAATCCATAAATGGGTCATGATTCATATAATCAGATCACCTATGATGTTGTAATTATTAAATCGAAATACACCAGAACAATAAATATTTTACTTAATTATTAAACCCTTAAATACAATTTATCTTATTATCCTTAAAAACTCCTTCCATTAAATTTTCATGTGTATAGTCTTCATCATCAATAATATAACAATTACTTGTATAATACTTTTGATTCTAACCATTAAAAAAAACCTAAACTACAAAGTGAGAAACAATAATCATAGTGATATAGTCTTTCAGAATCATTTATAGGATATCAAAATCCTGAAATTTCATTCTGAATCATTGATAAAATACAATAACACTTGGATATATGTAGTATTAATTAATCTATTAGATGGTATATTATACTTATACGTATGCATGAATGCAGTCATTCATGTATGTTTTCAAGTCCATGATATCTAAAATCAAGTTCTAAAGGTTTCTACTAATGTTTATGTGATACCAAATTATACACCCTGAATAGAGAATCCTAAAGTTGTTGCATTATTTTATTACAATGGCATAGATTCATGATTTAAAACCTAATGGACCAAATTGTTTAAATGTTTCAGAAAACCAGATTACATATATGATACAGATATTACATTGGGAATCTATGTAATGAATAACAAAAATAAATTCTCATCATCTGTGGAACTAATTTTAATCCTTCCACTTCATTTCCATTGGAAAGGATACATAATAAGGGTTATCTAAAAATATTATTAATGGTATGTACAAGGAAATAAATAATGAATCAATGAGTTAAAATCTAAAATGGAAATGTCAATAAATGAAAACACATGATTCTCAAATAATATTATATGTATTAATCAATATGGCCTAGTAAATAACTGAAAAACATTATATTTAATAAATAGTATGATGTTGAAATGTATAAATAGATAATTTCAAAGAATAAATCTAATAGGAAGTAATAATAACATTAAATAAATTCTCAAAAGAGTAAATACATTTTTATTGGATGACATGGGTATTTAATACATGGAACCGTTGCCGTCAAGACCATCACCAAGACTTTTTATCATATCGGTTTGAAACCCATATTATCTTCCTAGTGATTCATCTCATAATGCAACCGATTAATTAAGGGCTTTTATTTAAATGGTCCAAAAATCAAGGCATAGTAGTCTACAACATTCTTCATATATCAAATAAATGATTAAAATAATATTGTATATCATTGTGTCCCAGATGATATTGAAGAATTTGTATACCATAAATTGAATTATATTCATTATATTATATATAAAATTATAATATATATACAATACAAAAATGAAATAAGTGGTTATTGAGGATTATATCTTAGAGAAGTAAAAGTGAGATGCGAAAATCCTAAACCCCCACATCCTTTTAGTTGTACATAATTTAACCATGTTAATAATATATTGAATCTGTTTACTAATTTATGTTAAAACCATATATATTGATAATATCATATATGATATAATGATTATATCTTATCAGCAATTAGTGGATAATATTTCATTGTTATCCTTGTCTTGTATGGTAACTACATCATTTTCTTTTTCTCATGTTATCATAAGGTTCTTGTTTCATTTTCACAGGATATATATTAATATATCTATCATATGAAGAGTGATAATAATGTTTTAAAAACCACATTTAATCATTAAAAAAAATTTAGAGTCATTCGTGAATGTTTGGATATAGAAAATGATTCACATCGCATCATGGAGATGGTAATCCAAATGTATGAATAAGCAATTATATGATTCACTTAATAAGTAAACTGATTAGAATTATTATGATATATTTAATTAATCAAGATAAAAAAATGTCATAATGATAATATATAATCTTTATGTCAATAATTATACCCATCAATTTTATGTTTTTATGAAAAATAGATTACACCACGACATGGAGAGGGTAATTTATTCGTACACACACGTGGTGATTTCTCTATTCATATGATGGATAAAACTTGCAATATGGTTGTACCATACCAATAATAAAATGTTTTCTTATATATATGATACTTTATTTATTTCATTATTAGGTAAACAACACATGAAGAGGATATATAAGAATAAATGAACTTGATGAGTTAGTGAAAATGATTTACTCCTTTTCACATGACTTTTTTTTAGTCGTTCGTTAAGGGATATATGGTAGGAATTTTTTCTGAACCAAAACCCACAAGAAATGTATAAGGATATTAGAAAGATAAATTGATAGAGTTTCATTAGTATAGTAGTCTCAAATATATGTGAGGAAGTGGGGGAAGATGTTCCCTATTATAATTTAGTTGAGGGTCACCTTTGGAAAATATAAAAATATTAAATTAATGTAAATTAATTTCTAATTTAAAAATTGATCCAATGTGATTAATTTAAAATAGAAGATTTTTACTTATAGAAACAATCTCAAAAAATTATTATTATATATGTATAGGGCACATTTATACCGTTATCTTTTGTCATAAACCCTTTGCTAATCCTTTTAACTCTTATTGTGAAATCATTTAATTTTATCTTTCAGAATTACTAAATTTACAATAAAATAAAAAATTCAAATAAATGAGTCATTGAAGAAGTTTTAAAACTTATATAAAAAATTGTTATTAAATTTATATTCTTATATGTTTGATATCAATTTATTAAATATTCTAAATTTTAACATATAAATAATGTATATTTGACACTTTTCATTACTTCTCATATTAGAAATATCATAACAACGATAAAAATTCTAAATAATTATTTAAAAACCCCACTCACATGTAAAATTGTTTCAAATTAACTCATGAATGACATTAATCATATTGAATAAAATTAATTTTAGTATTTTAAATATTATTTATTTGATATTTCTTTTAATTAAACAACGACTACCATTTTATTGTGAAATCCAATAATATAATTATTTTTTGTATAAATATTATAAATAAATTATAAAGATAAAGGTAAAAATTTCATATTTCTAAAATATATTTATATTCATACACACCCCCTACATAACAACATATGAAATATATTTCACTAGTTAAAAACTAAAGTGTTAAAAATTTTAATTTTCTTTTTCATATAGAACTATAAATGTCATAAACTCATTCAAATGGACTGAAAAGTTTATAATTTAAGATAAATGATGATTTTGGCCAAAAAACAATCAGCTAGTTAAATTATGAAAAGTTTTAGGGTAATTTATTTGTCTTTATAATATTATCATTACCAATAATTACATTATTTTTCCTTATCTGTGGTAATTACAATATTACATAATTTATAATTCATATGCCCAAAAATTAATGAAAACATTATAAATAATTTGGACTCTCTCATTTAAACTATGGAATCCATTTTTTAAAATGTATAAAACATAATTTGTAGTAATTAATTTAAAATTAACCACATTGATGGAATGTAAAAACCCATTTTTAATGTGAAAATGTAAATAATATTAGAATGAATTTATATTCATAACCAATAAAAAGTTGATTCAAATTCCCTAAATAGTATGAAATGATATAAAATTAATTTATTTATTCTTAAAAAATATAAATAATATTATATAACACTATAAATTATTTCATTAAAAAAATTATTTTAAATTAAAATGCAAAAATTTATGACAATTCATTCAAAGATGAATCTTATTAGAAAAAAATCAACCAATTTTAAATAAAAAATTGATGTTTTTATTTCAAACAAGAATATTTATCAAATAGAATGCATTAAAATGTCTTCAATTGGATTTAAAAAAGTTTATACATTAAATGTTGATAAAATTTCATTTAAAAATTTTAAAAATTTTATTATTATTTATTATTATATTAAACCAATCAAACTAATTGTATAAATTTAAAAAAACTTTATCTAATATTTAACAAAAACATTTCTTTAATATCTGGAAGTAATGGTTATTATGTTAATTTATTATGATAAATTCCATTGTGGAAATATTTTTTTTAAAACACTCCATTTATATTGAATTGGTTTTATTTTTCAATTCGGATTAATTTTCAATATATTAATTCTTCTTATTAAAATATATAAACTACATATTCAGAATTTATTTAGTCATATTCAAAACAATCAATTTTACATCGGGTGTTGAAAATAATAATTTTAATATAGAATATTATGGTTAGTTAAGATTAGTTTTGTGTGATACATAATCAATCAAAGAAGTAAAATTGAAAAATTTTCATTCCATTAAATCAGATTGTGTTATATGGATCAATTTCCAATTCATCCATTTTTTAAGAAAAATATATCAAAAAAATTACTTTGCTGACTGAAGGACTAAAATAATCTTTGACCGAATCCTAACTTTCATAAATGAGTGAATAGAATATTCATTTATCTTTAATTTTTATCTGAATCCAATATAATTAATTCATTAATCTATAAATATAAAAAAACTACTGTTAAATCATTAATATTTATGAGTAAAATTTTTTAACTGAAAATAATGACATATTAACCACGACATTATATAGGTCAGTGATGGACGTTAAACCATTAACATCCTTTAATAATGGATTAAAGTTCCATGACCTTTTTGGATATGATGAGTTTTCACATAACATATTGTTTTTCCTTTTCTCATACCATATTTATATAATTCTAATAATTTTTCCAAAATGTATGATATTAGTCCTGAAATATAATTATTCATCAAATAACATTTATTTCTAGGGTTTCCAAAACAACTAATTTTTTTACAAAGTCATGTAATTATATTGAGATATTATAATAATATCATTAATGATCATATTAACCCTAAACTATAATAATATCATTAAAACAATATCTTTAAAATGAAAATTATTTATTATTCAAATAATTTATCTTTTAAAACATTTACATCCACTAATTATCTAAAATTTCCTTAATCCGAACAGAAACATATCCCGTAAAACCTAAAAATTGTGATTTTGGGACAATGATATTGAAATAAATTTTTAACTCTTAAATGCATAATGGTATTCATAACAAGAATTTATATTAATACACATTAATGTATAAAATTTAGTGCAATCCTGCGATGATTTGTGATCTTTGTAACCCAAATATTATTGGTAAAATACATTACCGATTTATTTCTAGAGTGAAAATACAATTGAAATTGAGGTATTTTATTTCTACATAGGTCCTTCCATGGTCTAGGGGTTACTCTTTATTAGTGATTATTTAATCTAGTAATTCCGAAGTTCCCCTATTTTACGGAAATGACCCATAAATAGATGATTAGGATAAAATATATTTGCATCCATCATAATCTACATATTTACTCAATAACTATTAACATAATGCCTATATTTTCAAAAGATATATAATTTATCTATTCCATTACAAAAAATTCATGGGTGCCTCCATCCACATTCATTTCATGATAGAAACCAAGAAATCTTTTCTCTATGGTCTCCACCGCTCGATCTCTCAGAAAAATTCATCCACATCTTAATTGTTCAGATTGGGAGATGGATAACGTATATGTTGTCAATCATATTTTAGGAATAGTGGTTAGGAATTAACATGATATCATTCAATAATATCAAAACCTCATTTAGATTCTTATTTTCACCACTGTTTATATGATCTTCAATGATAAATTCACACCATCATGTTCTATCTATTTTCTTAAAAAAACCAGTGTGAGTACCAACAACAATATAGTGGAAAGTGTATAATAATTTATAGGATATTTAAATCTTTACATCTTATTTTCATTCTAATACACCATAGATTTCACCAAGGTCATTCATTGTCACTATATAATAAAATTATTTATAATGAATTGTTAGGAAAATGTGTATTATCCTATGAATATCACATGGGTGTATCAAACTAAGAGCATAGTATGGACCATTTTCATTTATCAGGTTACTCTTGAGTCAATCCCAATAATCCATTTTCTTATTTTTAACCCCTAGGAACATCTTTTTGAGAATCAAGTCCACTTATATTATCCATAAGAAGATATTTTTCTAGAAAGACCCACATTATCTCTAAATAATCAAAACATTAGGACCTATATCTATTCATATCTTAAAAAAATATCGTAGGGTATGTTCACTAAATTTTTATTGAATCTTGTTTTAGTGGTTTCTACGAAACATGAACTGACACAAACTATAGTGAACTAACCCCATAAGCTTGTAGAATGTCCTTACTAAGGTTACAGTAGTATAAGATACAAGTAAATTTCTTGCCAAAAGACAAAAAAAATTGGATCCTTTGTAATCTATATACATAAATTTGTCTTGTATTATAATTGAATACATAGCTTAAAACATAATTTCCATTAACAATTACACTATTCCATCTAGGGTATCCACACATATATTTCTTAGTAAACATCATGGAATCATGTGAAAAGGAAACAGATAAGGGTGATATCAAATATTGTTTAAGAGTTATATATAGTAGAAGAACTAATGAGTCAATGTCAATAATCATTATGGAAATCTAAATATCCGAACACACATTCCTTGTAATTAATAATCTAAGAAGGAAGTTTGTAAACATTATGGTGATGCTTATAAATGAAAAAAAAAATTCCATTTAAGTAACTAGATAAGGAATATACTATATGGAAGGGAAAATATATGAAAAACATTCCATTTAATCAATAAACTAATAATGAAATCTATCCATAGATTTTACTATAGAGAAAATATTATATATAATAATATAACTGAAATTTCAATAAAGGAAATTTTTAATTATTAGATGTCATGTCTGATGTAGATGAAAACCTAGACTATCAAGATCATTTATAAGATGGTTTCAAATTATAAGTAGAAAACCATTTAAATTTTCCATAATATAAATATCTTTAGAACATAACCTTGCATAGAGGGGCTATAGATTATTTAAGAACTACCCATCATTTCCACTCCTAATCATTCCCCATATATTGAGTAATTTATATAAATAATAAACAATATTCACTATATTAATATATATGTATCAAATAATGTATATAGACATGTCAATATTCCCACAGTTAATCATGTAACTATCATTGTATAAAACATATGTTCAAATGGTATATTATTTAAACAATAAAATTATCTATGATAAAATATATGGATAATTAGTGAAATTTTTGGGGGAAATGATCACATGATTGAGAATATTTTCTGGGTACTACATAAAATAATCATCATGGTAAATGTCAAAAAAGTCATTGGCCAAAATAAATCATAATCTATCTAAATGGAATAATAAGTATGGTATCAAAAACAAATATCCCATTTGAAGATCAAATAATTAGTTATTGGTTTTTTATGAATTGAAATATTTCTAAAAGATCTCTTAAAAACCTTAACGAATAAAATATAAATTTAATTTTGAAAATGAAAATTTAAAATAAATTTATTTTAAAGTCAAATTTAATAATATCATCTTTAAAATATACTTCTTAATATTTATTAGGAATATTCAGTTAAATTAATGGGTTATTCCATACATGTTAATAAAATTTCTTTAATGCTATGAAAATTAGAGAAAACTCCATAGTTAAAATGGTGACTAGAAGATTCCATTGAAATCATTTATAAAATAAAAAAGAGTTAATAATTACCAGTTTAGAAAAAAAATGGTGAAAAAAGAGAAAAGTATGAAATTTATAAAAAGATTAGCTTTTTTAAAATATTCTATAAATAAAATTTTTGAGAGAAAAATAATCTCTGATTGATGATATAATTGGAGGAAATCTTCTTAAAGACATATAAAACATATTATGTAAAAATGTGTTAAAAATTGGTAATATTATTTAAATAAGATAATGAATTACTATATTATAATAAAATATATTTGTTTAATGAAAAATCATTATCAAATTATTTTTAATATTAAATCAATTATAAACATTCTCAATTAGAATTAGATTGTTAGATAAACCATTAAAATTAACATATAGTTGATGTGTGAGTTAATAAATGAATTGATTTTTATATCATAAATTAATCCACATATAGTATGTGTAAATAAATAAATATATATTCGTTATAATTATACAAATAATTATTTAATTTTAATGACATGGTGGAATTAATATAACCTAGAAAAAAATAAATTTCATTTTGAAATGTCGTTACCACATGGTAGCATTACATTCAAATATAATAAATTGATATAATTCTAAATGAAACTGAAAATACAATAAATAATTATATATTCATGATATTAAAAGTAAAATGTTAGTTATATACCCCATATAAAAGAAAAAAAGTGCAAAAAATTACAATATTCCATAATGAAATGTAATTGAGTTGGATTCCCTTACCTTGTATTTCCATTAGGTTGAATATAAGAAACTAAAATTTAAAATAGTTATAAAATGTTATTAACTTACACCAAAATTTATTAACATTTATTTTATCTTATATAGTCCCCTTATAACATATTATTAGCCGTTTAGTAATAATATATCATTATTTATTTCATTTCATGTGTTAATTATCTTGTTTGTCGAGTTTGTTTGTTCTTGTTACAGTTTTTCCTTTTCAATCAATCATGATATTAACATATACATAATTTAAATCATTATATAAATATCATATATATTCAATATATATATTTTTAAATATTCCATTGCATTTGGGAACAGAAAATTGAATACACCAATCATGGAGATGTTTGGTTTTACACACGCATGAACATTGTTTTCATTTTATATTATTATTAAGGATAGGAAATTAAATTATATATATGTAAAATCTAATATTTTTTTCATATTAGTTTTATATTTATCAAATATTTTAATTAAAATTAGACTCAATATATAATCTGTAACATGTGAAAAAATAACACCCCCTTGAGGAGGCAGAAGTCCATACGTCCACAAACGATGTTATCATATTTCTAAAAAAGGAATTCTTGATAGTATATCACATAAAACATAAATAAGATTATATATATAATAAATAATATATATAAATATAATATATAAAATATAAATCAACCACTATTTCCATAAATGAAATGGTGTGATGGATGAATGAACAACATTAGATCGTGATGCGGTAATCAGTCGTACACATGAAGGATGATTGTGTATCCCTCTCTATAGAAGTGTGTGTGACGTTATTTCATACCATTTAAATAAAAAATATCAGTCTATTGAAGATAATAATATTAGTAAATGAGAAATAATTAAAATTAATTGAAGTTGTGAATAAAGGAATGAAATAAAAGTTATCGTTAAAGAACATTAGATCTTCTTCAAGTGACTCCATTTGGTGTATACGAAAAGTATTTTTTTCATTCTACGAAAATTATGTCATATAAGATGAGGTTAGGGATGTATTAAATAAATAAGGGTATGTTATTATAAATAAAATTTATTTATTTCTGAGAATAATGTGTAGGGGGATATCATTTTTAATGTGGAGGAGGAGTGGAGTTCTTATAAATTTTTTTACGAGGGAAATAAACAGACATTTTTTCATGATTAGTGGAAATAATACTTATCAAATATAAATTAAAAAATTTAATTTAATTATAGTGACATTCAATTGGTTTTTTATCAGTTTATGTGCCTTCTTCCCTTATATTTAATGTTTAGTACCTTGTTAAGCTTAATCATTTGTTGTAATTAATTCTCACTACATTCACAAATAAAATTGGTTAAAAAAAATAAATTAAACTTATTAGAAGTTATAAATTATGTGGATTAGTAATGTGGAATCAATTTTTATATCTTACAATGATTGAATCATTGGAAATTAATTTAAATTTAACCCCACACATGGGATGACTAAGTGGGGTTTTAAAGATAAAATGTCAATAAGTTATTAGGTTTTTATATCAAATTTCAAATGTAAATTTGTTCTAATGAATTAAATTTGATTCTTTTTTTAAATGTATTTAGTATGACTTTGAAAACAATTTAAAATATAAAATAACACTATAAATTATTTTTATTATAAAATGAGTTTTCAATTAAAATTATGTATTTTTCTCTATTCAACAAAAAATGTAATTTATTACGAAAATACCAAAACATCGCCCTACGTTGGGTTTGATATCTCAGTTTGAAAAATAAATTTTATTTTGAAAGAAACTATATTTGAATTTTTAAAAATACATTTTTAGTATTGGGGTTCCATCAAAAGGAGGTAAATGTAACTTTATTAAAATATTTATTTTTATCTGTAATAATGATTTTGTTCTTATCTCATGGAAATAAAATAGATTGGATGAATATAAAATATATTTTATGGAATATAAAATATATTCATTTAATTTTGATTAACCGCTACCATTAAATAACTATATTTATTAGGATAAACAATCATTGTTATCACAAAAACATTTATATTCTGTTCAATTTATTTTTATTATGTCTTCTTATTAACCATATATTTATATATGATATTTAATCCTATTCATAAATTATAATTTAATATTCAGGATATAACTGATTATATTAAATATAATAGTTTTAATAATATATTATTGTTTGGTAAAACACGAGATTGCATGTAATTCAAGTCATAAAATATAGTCTTTATTGTGTGTGTTACAGGATAACACACTATAACATGAATTTGAAGGTATAAAATATTTTAAATAAATTTAACGTATTATATATAAAATAAATTATTTGGAGATTATATTCCATTATACATTTGGTGATGCATTTTATAAACACTATCAAATATAAACTTAGTCATTTTGAATTATCAGGGTTTTATAAAAATGATGGATCTCAATTTCCGACAACAAAGTAGAAAATATAAATTTTACCACTTAATCACTTGACCAAGGTGTGTGGGTTTTTTATTTTTATAGATAGTATAAAAGTAATGATTCATATAACATTATTGATATTTCTTTAACAATTAGATTTTACCTTATGTGTTTTGGTTACAATCATATGTACATAAGATTATGGTGGATCATAAGTTCAATTTATTTGAAACCCTATTTGTGGGGTTTAATTTAAAAACCATTTGAGGTTCTTAATTAATTTTTTATATGTTTGACTAGTTTGTTTATTTTTAACCCGTAATATCATAATGAACTATTAATTGGGGAGGAATTTATATTTTATGTCTCAATGAAAAATGATAACCCAAGGGTGTGGGGAAATACCATCACATCCAGCATGGCTGCTAGACTGGAACCACAAACTGAGGAGAAAATAGTGTGTAATTCCTTCCACTGGCTAATGTAATATCCCAATGAATATGATATTTTTTATATGTAAGGATAATTTTTATTTTGGAACCATATCAGATTTTATTTTAGGAATGATGAATGATTTAACATGTAGGAAAAGTGATCAAATCATTCGAATCCTTGGGTTTTCAATATGTTCATGATTGTTTTTTTAATTATAAGGATGGTTAATTATGAAATCAGTTGGTTTCATATTTATAATTATTGTTTATTTTTTAATGTAATGTTATCATATGATGATTTATTCATTTTTTTAATTATCATACCACATGCTAACCATGTTGGTTTTCGTTAATGTCTATAGACAGGCGGATTATATTTTTACCCATTATATTGTTATGTTCTCCATTTAATTTAATTTTAGTTATTTTTGGTAGAAATAATGATCTTCAATACTCATCATCGTGATAAAATGATGAGATCTAGATAGAAATTGGCTAAAGAATAAAATTTGACATGAAAATTCATTATATTTCACAATTTAATTAATATATATAGTGAAAGAATTCTTAATTTCTAGGAAAATAATTTTGAAACACAAGTATTATCCTAGTAACATTATTTATGATTAATGTATGGCATTTTTGATCATCACTGATTTACGGTTTTTAGGCCCTTAATTTTCCATTAATCTTTCAATTTACTCTGATCAATGACCACAATCACTCTCTTTAATTATTTATGATTTCCCCAATTCCCACATATATTATTCTTTTTGAATCCTAGATACATTTCCATCCTTAATACCATTATAGTTACCTTTATCTAATATTAATATTATTTTTTGATAATACTTTTTATGATGCGGGTTTGCAATAAAAGTATTTTAACATTTCTATCCATTGATTGTTGATAAAAAGGTAAAATTGTGAGGAAACAATTTTGTTTGGAGGGAGGATATAACACCCGAATATTTTAATAGAATAATTATAAATTAAATAGTGTAAAGTATACATAACACCATGATTATTAGTTTTTATACACAACACTTAATTTAGATTAGGGTAAACACAACCCTTATAATGTTATGTCCGATTTCATATTCAACACATAACACCTCACTTAAACCACCCATTATATATATTACCATTATAAGAATGCCTTCATAATAGATGGAATAAAAAGAATCAACTAAACAATTAAAATATGGGATTCTTATTTTTTTTGTGACTAATTAATTACAAATGAAAATAAACCCCTTCGGATTTAAAAAGAAATAATTATTTGAAAAATTATATTAATTCACATAAGATTGTTTTAAATGTGTGAATTTAAAAAATCACCCCATTTTATTATAAAGATATATATATATATATGAATTTTATATATTATATATTCTATATAATTTTTAATATTCACCCAAGGTGTTTTTTATGCCTAAAAAAAAATAAATCCAAATTTACTTGTGATTCGGTAATTTAATTTTAAAAAAGTTTTTTGGTCCCCCTTTTGTAGAACACTTTAAAAAAAACTAGTTTTTCAAATTTTTATGAAATTTATTTTCTTAAATTATAAAAAAAAATTTGAATTCGAATATCTAAATTTACTTTTTGGTGGTTGTTTTTATGTATTTGTAAAATATCAATATTTTATTTCACAATGAATAATACCTATATTTTTAAAAATTAATTACTTTTTAATATATTAATTATTTTATAAATATCAATATTTTGTTAAAATGTTTTAATGAAACATTATTCATTCTAATCTCACACTATGAATAAATATTATTTCAGTTTTAATTATTCAATTTCTTTTGTTTAAATATTTTAAAATATGTATTGTGTGTCTATTAAAATTAATAAAAATAATACATAATATTGAAGGCTATTAATGTAATTTAATAAATATATATCAATAAATATTAATTATGTTTCATTTAATTATTATGATTATAGATAATGTTAATATAGAATCATCATTTTATGATTCTTAAAACATGTTGTCTCGCCGTGTCAATGTGATTTATGAGAGATTAAAAATATCAAAATCTACGAATTGAAATTTTTAAAATGGACTCTATATTCTGGATATGAATAAATTATATTGACTAATAATGAAAAAGTAATTTTTTACCAAAATTCATAGTGAATGTAATAATTATTTAATTATCATTATTGAGAAAAAAGATGATTCATTAGGGGTTAAATAAGAATGATAAGAGTTGAAATGACCTAAAATATTATATTAATTTTACTAAATGTGTTAATATCAATGTTTCCATTGAAATGTTTTCTACATTTATGAACTAAAGTGTTTGATAATGACATGTAAATGTATTGTTTTTATCTTTTAAAGGTGATTTTATAATGTAGTCCATAATTATAGATTCACAATTCCATTTTTATTGAGGGAATAATTATGAAATGGATGGTTGATTTCTAGGGGTTAAATGGTGCAAAATCACTAACATTGCATACATGGTGTTTAAATGGGGTCCAATAAGTTTTTTCTTTGTGATGTAAATTCAAAATGTGTCATGTATACATGATTCATGGAAGAACATTCCAAAGGTAGGTTATCATTGGGTAACTTGGCTAATGACGCTTAAGAACATACATTTGTTGAGATGAAGATAAGTTGGGCCCCCAAACACTTTTACAGGAACTATTTCCTCTTCTAGGATGATCTTATATATTTATGATATTTTCTAAATTCCTTGCTTTATTCCCATATTTTTATCTATGTATTACCCATATATAACGATAGCTCATAAAAACTCATGAGATCAAAATCATATGTGTGTATATGAGGTTCTCCATTGTTGACGAGAAATGTATTTATCCATGGTTCTCCATCAATGTTATAATTTTGTTGATAAATCAGGGATTCCAGGGTCATTTATTGAGATGATTCTAGTTTTATGTTGTGACATGGGTTTCTGTAGTGGTTTTCGATATCTAGGGGGTGGGGGAAGTTTTAATTTTTTGGATGGAGCCTATAAGACAGGCTTCCTATACATCATCATGAGAGGAATCATAACTCACAAAGTTTAGTGTCGCATTGTTATACACAAAAAAATTGAAGATCGTGTGACATGGACCCAACCATGAAGTCTAACATCATATAGTATGGATGTCTAGGAGAAAGGTTCCTAGTTAAAGATGGTATATGACTTCATCTGATCCGGCCCAATGGTCCTAGAAGAGATGTTTCCAACAAGATGGATATGCATATTTCGATAATTTTTCCTAGAGGACAATAGGGTTATTTGGGTGTAATCTTTGGACCTTACATAGTCCTATTTTATATAAAAGTTAGTTGTAAATCAATGTACACATAGTTTCGTATGACTATGACATATTATGTAGAGGAGGCCCATAAATGGGGGATAATTGGGGCTTATGTGTGGGTGCTACCAATTCATGAGAAATTTATTTTGGATTATGCATAAAAGATTACCATTTTTTCGTATTGTGTGAATTTCATGATAACCACCAACATCTATTCCCATTTCAGTAATATTCATTGTGAGAAATTAGAGGAAGTAGGGGATATAAAGATCACATGTCAATATCTATCAACTGGTGTATGGTGCTGAAATGTAAAGGGAGAGAGAAAGATATTTGAGAGAATCTATTTCCTCATTTTTTCCATATACAAGAAATTATTGTTTGAGGATATATTAATCTATGCCCATTAAGGAGGAATAGATGAGAAATTGTTACACATACTGCTCGAAAATATAGGGGATTACCTTTGAAGGGGTTCTATAAAATTTGTTCTGTGAAACATAATAATGTTGAACATTGTTCCTCATCAAATGGAACATCTAATGGTTCCTCTAAATCCCTAGAATAGGGAGGATAATTTTATTTCCCCTGGATGGAACCCTTATTACCATGGGAATGTAAACTCGAGGTCCTTCTATGGGGTCATCCAATTGCTAGGGTGACACACATGATTCTTCTTACTATGGGTATATATACTTTAAAGGTCATGCTAATGTTACCAGTGATCTTATGATATAGGTCATGTGGACTTCGAAGATGCCTTATCATTATTTTGTTAGAGATTTTTGTGGATGTTCCAACATGGGGACTAACAAAACAATGGAAGAGAGTAGTGGAAGCTGGATAACAGAGAACCCTATGATTCCCCATTCATCATAAAATATTGTTATGGATGATTGGTTTCCAACTAAATTGAATGATTCTATATAGGTAAGGGGACCCTACGTATTTTATTTTTCAATGTTGACCTAGTGTTAGAATTCATAGCATGTTTCTACATGATACTAGGTTCCACCCATATATCGTGATGAAATATGGGGTTGAATTATGCCCGAAAATAATTTTTCTTTTCATGGAACATATCCACCTACATTTAGTTTTTCTATGCAGGATGCCTATGCATGAAGGTGGAATTGGGTTTTTTCTTTCTAGAATTATTTCATTAATGAATACTTGGTTTGGGGAAAATAGATGATTTATTATTTCATACTTAATGCATTATACTAGGTTTTAACTATAGTAAATCATCAACGAATCTGGTTTTCATGGTGACTTCCTTTGACTCTCTTCAGTTCGTATGTCTGGTCATGGCTTTGCTATCATTTCTCAATCCCCATCAGGGTCTATTTATAAAAGATATGAGTGACTAGATATGAGCAGGGTTAGTCATTATCTGTTGGTCGCGACCATTATTTTCTAGAATCCCATGAATGATTACCAGTTTCTGCACGACATATTAATTGGGGACATCATTTTCATAAGGGGTTAGCATTTGTGTAGAGTTTATGGTTCAACATTACCCCACATACTATATTAGATCATGGGTGATATTTATTTTCTGGGGATAAAATCTCCACCACCTTTCAAAAACTAATTAAATTTCATTTCCTGATGTTGGAACCACCATATATTTTCTACGAATAGTTTACTTCATTTGTTCATTACAATGTTGTGGACCACAATGCATTAAATCGATCGGTTATTGGATTTTCCTTTTATGGAATAGAACATCTGTTCATTATTTTGTCACATTGAATATTTTTTCCATGAAATATTACTCTATTTTTTTCTTCCTTTACCAAACCAATGGAATTATTTTAATCTTGTTTATGTGTCGTTTAAGACCCAATAAATGCCCCCATTAAAATAGGTTCTTATATGGAAAATATGAGGCTCTTTTAATGTAGAAATTAGTCCTGTTATAAATTGGTTTTTGGTATGTGAGTGAACCCAGAATAGGGACCATACCTATATATTTGGGGGTTATCTGATTTTTAATTTACATATTATTTTGGTGAACTCGGAACTCTTGTGAATATAGTCAATCTCATTTGTTTCAATGATTTTATTACTTTGAAGATCCCCTCACATTAAAACTCAGTTCCATTACCCGTGAACTAAAAACCATAGCTTCAAACAATAATTTAGGAACTCCACATAACACCTGGATATCTTTTGAATTCCATATTTTTTGAAAACATCGCACCGCTGACCAATGTTATGCGGACTAGCACCTTTATAGATTACAAGAACAAGTGGATCATATATCGTTGATTCCTTGAAATATTGGTTGGAAACCATTTGGGTTAGATTCTATGGGGATGAAATGTGTAAACTAGGGGATGAAATGTGTAAACTAGGGTTTCAGATATTCTCAAAATGGATTAAATGATTTTTGGGTTAGGAAACTATTTGGGTTTATAGAGGTAGTAAACGAATTTAATGTGTCCAAATTTTCCTTCGTTGATAGTCATTTTTTCAACTTTTGCAGATCCAACATGGGAATATAAAGAATTATAAAAAAAAGTATTTAGGACACTAGACTTGTACATATGATGGCCTATGAAATTTTTTATTGTCCAAAATTTCCTATGACAAAGAGTTTGATGAATGGAAGGTATGTGTCTTGGAATGTAAAATATATATATACCACAGTTTTCCATGAAATGTGAACATAACTAAATAGATCTGACTCATTTGTACGGGAGTCTATTTGGTTCCTTTGACTGATCCTTTAATGAGGGTCCCAAATTTGAGATCTCCTACATAAATATTCATATATGAGAAAAGACAAGTTTCCTTTTATATTATCTATGGATAGGACTAGGGACCGTGTCCAAGGAGTTACTACTTATCCCTTCAAATTATGAACCAATTTAGACATAGTTATTAAAGAACCATGTAGTTTATTTTGTGTGGTAATAAATTTAGATATCTTTCTATAATCATTCTTCCATGAGCATGGGAACCATGATATGGATTAATATACCTTGGTCATGCGGGAAATCCCTTGTTACTCCTCAAAAGCCCATGAAAAAATAAATCTGTGTGTGAAATAAGGGGTGGAAAGGGTTCATTCCAAAACATAGTGGTGATAGAACAAAATATATAAGGTTTTTAATTTTTTGTGTATTTTCTCAGAAATAGAAACATGGGTGTCTCTACGTATCATGAATGTACAAGATTCAATAAAAAAGTAGTTCACAACTAGAACATCAAGTGTAGGTATCATCTATTCGTTTGGGGAATTTTTCTAATATCTTGAACCTGAGATAAGGACACATGGACTAGGAATCCCTGTGTAGACCCATTAGATTGAAATCAAGACTAAATTAGTATATAAAAACAGCACAACATATTCCCAATTCATATGCTAATGTCCTCTAAATAAAGGTTATCATGACAATGTTACATAGTTTTTAATAGTTTGTCTATGAAATTGGTTTCACGGTTTAACTTCGTGTTTTAAGGATAGAGGGAGAAGAAGTGTTCCAATGGGAGGAGAATAAGAATGTCAATATAAAACAACATTATTTAGGACCTATGATGCCTTATTCTTCACCACACACTTATAAAGGAAACTCATGACAATGGTCCATGAGTTTTAGTGGATTTCTTACTGGGCCTGAGAAAGAAATGAATGGACGTCTCCATGGATACCATGTGGATGGGAATCAAGAAATAAATAGTTCATGGTATAAAAATATCTACATTGGTCTGGTCCATATGTAGCGAGGGGGATGTTTTGTTATTTTTTTATTTGGGTGTTGTTGGGCCTCAGATATGACATCTTGGTATAACTATGTATCCTAAATGACCGAGAATCATGAAACATGTAGTTCATTTAAGTGTCATGGTAGGAGATTTATGGGAAATGTGGTTCAATAATATGATAGGGATTCATTATATTGTTATGTATTTTATCCACATATAACTATGATGATAATGGTAAAACTTTGTGAAGGATGATTTTATAAACCGATAATAAAGATAAAACTAATGTGAAGGAGGCCAGGGGGACAATGCTCGTATGAAAATCAACATATGAATGGAAGTAAATTTTCATATTGGACTAAAATGTAGAGTCTTGGAATCACTCTGTATCCTATAATGAGAGAAATAGTTCCACACATATTTATAATGAAATAGACATCCTATGTTGGTTTGGCTCTTACAGAGGACTAGTACATTTCATATATCTCTTGCAAAAATCAAGCTCATGCCGGGAGAATTTCTAGTTTAAATGATGATCTTTGTATTATTTATTTTCATATGGAAACGATGTTGTGACATGCAGTTTATCATCATACAGAAAGGATGTCAAATCCTATATTATGTTCAAAGTGTTTAGACAAGGGGAGTGATCCTTTCCTGAGGAGATTTTTGTCATGTTGCATATAAAAAACCCGATGTGAATGAGGGCCGAAGAAATCCATACACCACATAATCTCTCATAAAGAAGATTACTTACTTTTTTATGTTATCATAATTCTTGGACACAGGTTTTCAATTTAAGGGCATTGGGGTTAGATTACTATTTTGTTTTCATCATCATGCAGTAAGGATGAATGAAGTGTAATTACATAAAATATTTTATCATGATCCTATTGTTGGTGGGATCTGTAGTGAGCAACCTATCCATTAAAAATAACGAATTAGCTCCATTGGAGTAGTCCTTATGCATATCCAACAATCCATTCCATTTTATCTCCAATTTTAGTGGTTTCTTTCTAAGTATCATCAGATTCCTAAGAACCAAAACCATTTCTCATTTTACGATATACCTAAGGAGAACCATTTTTAATGACTCATAAAATCATATTTTTGTGAATCTATAAATTGTTCAAGTGATCTAATTTATTTACATCATGTCAACCATATTAATCTAGTTATTTCCTGTATTTCTCATATGTGGATAGCTAGTCACAAATAGAAATGTAGATTAAGGGATATTGGTCTTCGATGATTAGTAAAATCATTCTATAATATACTAATATGTATGGGGTTACCAGAGTTGTGGGGTGGGTCACCATTTGATATGCCCAGAGATCATGGATGAGATTTTCCAGGCTTGGTTTAATATCCTAATCTATCATCATATAGAGTATTTTTTTGGGTCTTGTTGATGGAATTTGTCTCTACTTTGGCCACTATATAATAGTGGTATGAATGGATGGTATGAAAACCATAGTCTAGATATAGTTTAGGAATTTCAGAAGAACCAAAATTGGTATCGCTATCCATCGAAATTTTATGAAGGACACTAAGTCTGGTTATCATATTATCATTCATTAATATGAAAATTCTACTATTGACATCCTCTTTAAGGGGTACAACATCATCCCATTTGGAAAATATGATGGTTATTGTGAGAATATACTTAAATTTTTTTGCTGTAGTAGGAGGATATGATACCACAACATCTATATAATATATGGATAATGGGCATGAATACATGGATGTGTGAAGTAACTATTAGAGGTTTTGGATGAAATAAGAATGAAATTTTTTGGAATAACATTTTTTGGTTAAGTTATATAAATCATGTGATAAAGTGTGCTACTAGTATCTAAGCCTTCAAATTTGATGGAAAATATTTGATCCTCATTTGGTGTGCAATATAGGTTCCAATGTGAACCTCTTTCATGATATAAGAGGTATGATATCCATCAATTCACCTCAGAAGGACCATGTCAGGTATCTATTCATAGTGTTCATTTTTAAGGTCAATGACTTTAGAGTGAAGAATGTTAATTGATTGAAATCATATTTTATCACTCTGGAATGTGTTTGGTGGGAGTTCTCCATCATTCTCATAGAGCACAATTGGGGTCATCTAGTTTTTGGTAGTAATATATGACCCAAGGATGAGGCAAATGTCTTTGAATTTTAACTGATTTCAAAATAAAACTATGAGACCATCTAGAAGTGAGAAATTTTGATTAGAATTTTCATCTTGGTATAGATCTACAAGAGTTGTGGCTATAATTTCCAATGCATCAGCTCGAGAATTTTTCAATCATGATACATGATTAAATATTGGATCCAAGGGTTATTCTACAATTAAACACTTGAAATGGGTTAGAATGGGGATTAACACCTCCCTTTGTAAATCATAATATCGGAAATCCTTCTTGATGACCATTTTTGAATCTCTTTTTACCTTCATGTGTTTTACTTGTACATTATGTTCTATATCCAGACCATGAATGATAGCCTAGTATTTTACATCATTGATCGTGCACCCAAATTATTATAGGAAGGGGTAAGGTAAGATCACCATTGCTGTAGATATGAGTATGAGTCTTAGAAATTCTTTAATGAGAATATGGTCTTTTATCCTTTTCACTATCGGGATCCAAGATGCATTTATGAAATGAATTTTCATGATCTAGGGATCCTATTGAATAGAGAAAACCTCTTCATAAAGAAACAAGATATCCAATGACATTATTTCATTTGAGTGGTTCTCTTACATAAAATATTCTAACGCATGTCATTTGAGTAAATTATGATGAAAAACCTAAATGTCAAAATTCTAAAGGGTGACCACCCACTATGATAGTTGTCTAATTAATAAGACAAAGATGATAATATTTTTTTGGTTTCTAGAAGTGACCAAATGGACCTCATGATGTTGTAGTTAGTTCCCTAATTTTTTTAATTCAATGATTATCTTTGTACATCCCTTCCCGATATCTAATTAATTAGTCTCTTTATCATTTATGGTTTAGCTAAACTAATAATGAATTTTTTTCAATGCCAGCACCATTATTCTATTCAAAGAAAGAACCCAACGATCATTCCAGTGAAGAAACGTAACACTTTAGCGGTATTTATTTGATATATGGAATTATCAGTGGTGGCCTTAAGGGATATTTTTTGATACCGTCAAATTCTTCTTCACAATCATTATTCCATTGATATTAAACTCTTATTTCAATCAAACAGGTAAGGGTAAAACATTTTCTTACTAGATTTTCAATGATGCAATAAATATAGGCCATGTTTCCTTGAATTCCCCATTACAAGTACTGGTATCGAGAAGGTGACATTCAATGATTAATGGTTGTCTTCTCGAAGAAAATGTTGATGACACAATGTTGGACGACGAAGCCAAAAAAATTACATGAGTTAACACAAAAAAAAATATAAGGGGATAATTGTCATGATTTTTTTATAAATGATTGTAGAATACTATTTCGAGATATCATTATTGGTCTGAGTTTTTTCCTAAATTAACCACCATTTTTCAACATAGCATTTGCGGAACATTCCAAGGATGTATTTGAAAATGTGATGCATGGAATGTTGATATGTAGAGCCATCATTTTTCATGATAGAGGGAATTTAAATATCAAAAAATTATCTTTGTGAAGGAAACATTTGGTTGATTCATTATATTTTTTAGACATTATGATTTCAATTTATCCAAAATAACCATCCATGAAAGAGAGAGCCTGATATTTAATGGTTAAAAAGATCTGTAGTTCTATGATCGATATTGGGAAATCGTTCTTTTAGAAAGTGCTGGTGGGATATCTAAAATCGTTGTATACCATTCGGTTTTCAAATTCATTTTTATGGGTACTATGTTCGAAATAAATTTAGGATGATGTAAATCATAAATGATTCTATCACTAATGCGTTTTTCATCTTTAAAATCTATTTTGGTAGCATGCATTAGATACATCATTATAGTAGTTTTTATAGTAAAAATGTGAATTTGTGAGGCCCATGTGGTGAGTGGCCATCTAAGGATCGAAGCCTATTCTTTATATGTAATTATAGGAGAATAATATCAATGCATCGATATGATGGAGGGATAAACATATTTCTATTCTGGATACATGGTTGTGCTTATCTTGGGGGGTCATGGATCTTCTTCTATTCGAATATTTTTTTCAAAGAGTTCATCAATGGTGGTAGAGAGACCCTCCTCAAATGTAAGAGGTTAATCCCCATGTTATTCAACCACTTCCTATTATTCATAATCATCCTCTTGATCTGATGGTGAAAAATTCTTGAGTTTTTTACTTTGGAGTTAGTAAAAGATTCAATATATTTGTATTCGGATGATGAAGTGACTTCCTCTAACCCAACTGATTGAAGGTGATTTTCTAGAGAGGATGATGTTAGGTATGGGGGAATTTATTCATCCTCTTCTTCATCAATGATTCATGAAGGTGTTTATTGTAGTAATAAGGTTGGATTGATAGAATTTGTTGCTGATCATTAACAATTATCTTTTGGGTCATATGATTTATTAACACTATTAAACTCACTGCTGATGATTGAAAATCATGGAGACTATTCAATATATGTTAGATCATTGATTCATACAACCTTCACTATTGAAGGGAAATATGTATTTTTATAGTTATATATTAAGGGGTTAGTTAAAACTATTCCCAAACCATTTGGTTATGTTATCCAATCAATAACATTGACTAAGGGACACATCCCTTTGTACTCATAGAATCCTTCATCGATATAGTTTGAATCACTGTATTTGACTAGAGTTTTAACCATGTAAAATGTAAATTTTATTACATTTATTCAATATTAACTTCAATAATGTTATGATGATGGGATCACTGTGTGTAGATTCAACCCATACCTTCCCAGTATGATATTTATGGTCATGTTTTGTAATATGACAAGAAATTCTTAGTCTACCAAAATGCATCCAAACTATGTCGGAATATTTATTTGACCTAATAGATTCTTGTAACCTTTTCCATAGCCATATAATAATTTAAAAGAATTATATTGTTTATCCTCATTCTATCTTATAAAATGAAGTGTTCACAAAATAATGAGATTATCCTCGAAAGAATCATCATTGGAAATGTTTTATACATCAATCCCATTTATCATGATGGTCATAAACAAGGGTCTTATATGCCCCTATATAATGGTGGTTTTATCATGAATTTAGAAAGATAAAACCACTTGAAATTATGAGGGATTAGTATCTATATGATAGACTTTGGTGGTGATGTATTTGGCTTCAAAATCATAATGGTTTAAAAGATCATATATGAGTTCTTCCCTAAGATCATATTACAAACTAATGGAATCTTGGATTGATATTATAGAAATGACAAGGGATAAATTCTTAAAGGTATTATTCATATGGTTTAAATGACATTTATTCCCACCATACAGATTCCATTTTACCAGTGCATTGGTGGATGGAGTATTTGATGTAGATGTATTAGAACCCCGAGATAGGAGCTGTAGTTTCTTTTGTTACCTATGGGTTGTGTTGGGTAGGTCTTCCTAAATGCTTTGGGTGATTAGACACCTGCTCCAATTTTGATGGGTATTTCATAATGATCGGTCTAGAATGGATTTTGGAAGGTATAATGGATGTTTAATATTTTTAGTAGGTACACTGAAGTGAACTTATACGAGATTCCACAACATCATTACTTTCAGAATAGGTTCGGCTAGATATTTCATTTTTTGGTATGGATGCATCTTCCCTTGTATCATAGGATCCTATGAATTTTTCATATGGATCCTTGATTGGGTGTTGGGAACAAGGGTTGATATCCATAATTATTATCAAATAAGGGATCCATATAGGGAAGGAAATTAATATAGTCGAATATCAACTCCTTATCTGGTGATGACTCTACATTATTAAATAATTTTGGTTGTTTCATTTGCTGGTGCAGTTCCTGATCATTCAGACTTGATAACATAAAATCTGAGAGTGTCAAAGATGAAATTTAACATGACATGGTTTTTTCCTCTTATACTTTATCATTTCATTTTTAATAATTATACTTTTGGATGATGTGTATTTGAAGAGTTGTTTGGCATATAATGTACAAAATATTATAGCTTGAGAAGATGGGGCCACAATTGGTACTTTCAACTATGATCAGAGAATACGAAGAGTTTTGTAGAATTTTGATTGATTCAACCAACTATCATGGTTTTTTAATACCCTAAAAAGAACTTCCTTCAACTCCACTCATATTTTAAGTTCAGTGGTGGAAATATATTCCAATTTTTCAGGATGTGTTCCAAGTTTGACATGCCTGAAATCAATCATTTTATACATGTGTAATTTGATGGAAACCCATTACTAGATGTTGTGTCCCAAAATTTAGTGAAATAGAAAATGATATGGTATGTCATCAAGACATAAATCATCTCCCCTTTTTACCATTAATAGGTCGAGTAGATTTGTTGTTCGTAGAGGATATAAAATATACATGAACATTATCTTCTCAAAATATGTAAAACTTACACCACTATTCCTCATGTTTTTCCTCTGGACATTTCTACATGTCTAGGTGAGTTATTGGTATCTTTTGACATAAAAAGGTGTGTTAAATGATAAGGTGCAAGGCTCAGAGATAGAGAAGGAACATGGGTTTACATGTTCTTGATGGAGGCCACTACTGATATTCCATGAATTTGTACAGGAACTGGTGATTCAATTTGGGACATGAACATAGTCCTTCATATGGTGTATTATATTCTTTGGTCAATGTAAGAGAAATATTGAATCCTCAATGTTTATTTCATGTATTGAGTGGCATTTGTAGCTCCTCATGGAGGATACATATACACATTGGAAGCATCTCATCTGATTGTAGTGGCCAGTTCAAAGAGAAGGTTATCCCTCTCCATATGAGAATGAAATATGCGACTCTCCCATTATCCACCTATTTATATTATGAGAGGTCATTGACTATTTCATTTGTATGTTTTAAATGAATTTGAATTTGAAATGTCGATGGAGATCCTCCCATTCTGTTATGGACTGAACCATGAATCTTGTATACCATACAAAGGATGTCCCTTTTAGTGTCCATAAGAATATTCTATGATTTACTACATATCATTGGAATATGGTTCCCATAATGGATCTCAATAGGTTTCATAATGAATCAAATTTTGTTTTAGGTCCCCTAATACTTTGAATATTTTGAAAATAGGACTCCCAAAATTTTTTGGTGGAGGGCTGTCACTCACCCAAATTGGGGTGGTATTTTATTCCCATCTTATAGGTGAATAATGATCCTCTTTGTCTTCCAATCGAGTTTCTAATGACTCAATGGTATTGATAATACCTTGATGAGTGTTCTGTTGAGCATAAGCAATGAATTGAGAAGTATTGTAAAAGATTTAACCTACTTGTTCAACCAGAAGATGAGCTGGATATATAGTCTGTAAGATTAAATTTAATGATGATGGTTCACATCACCACCCATAAGAGAATTCAAATAGACATGTGATCACAAAACATGTTACTATGATCCTAAACATCAAAATTTTCACAGAATATCGATCTTTGGTGAATTTATGGGAATTTATTTATATAATTTATTTTAAGGGTAACCATAATTAATGTCTAATCTGAAATAGGTGTATCTAGTGGGTCAAATAATTTCACCAAATGTGTATGATATAGACTAAAAACTACCAAAAATAATGATTTAGGGTGTAAATTACGAACGTTTCCACCAAATAAATAGGGTGTGTTCTAATGGATTGGATTATATGTAAACAAAATGTTCTATTTAGAATAGGTCTTAACTAACTCTAAATGGGTACGATGTCATATCCATAAGATAAATTCCTCTCTTAAAAATTTGGGGGGAAGAATGAACAAATATTTTGTTCCTTACTATTATAAAATCATCTCAAAAATTCTGAATCTTATTAATTTATTCCCCATGAGTAAAATAATAATTGATAGAGGGAATGATAAAACTCTTTCTCTAATATTTTTTTTTCAGCATTTAGAGTGATTATCCAAAAATAATAATTTTTTATAAGTAATGAACAACTATTGAATACAAACATGGTTTTAATTTCAATTAAGGTTATTAAAAAAAATTTGGGGGTGAATATAATATATATGATAGAAACATCATTATGTTCCTTGATAGTCTCCACCTACTATAGTCTGATTCCTGATATCCATCTCATCATTTTACACCCGTATCATATATAGTAAATTTAATTGATTCTGAAAATAGGTACATAGTAGCATTGAAAAACATGATAATTGTGGAGAAATTCAATAGACACAATTTCAATTATTAGGAAAATATGGTGTATTTAATCCTTGAAAATCATGTTGTGGTTTGTAACTAATCTAATTCAAATCCCACAAAATTTTATATTTTGAAATTCTTATTTTATTATTCAATGATGAAATTAAGTAATAGTGACATAATTTGTTGAGGGAACATACTCATTCATTGGCTGGTGATCACTTCAACACATACCAACACCATATAATGAAAAACAAAATTTTATTACTTTTAGAAAAATTAATCTCTTGGGATATATTGAGCACTATGTTCCATATAATAAAATTTATGTTATATAATATTACAGAGAATTGATATATCATAGAGTATTTTTTGATAATATAATTTTTATTATATGATTTTTAGAATCAATTGTAATTGGATATTGAAATAATAGTTACATCAATATATATAAAACACATCCTTATAGGGGGGGATGTTGTGTATTATTTAATTCATAATAATGATTAAATTTCACTTAAAATGTTATTCAATTATATATACATTGATTTAGAATATAAATAAACTACATGGTTTAAGGTAGTGTTCATATCCTTGTTAAGTGTATGACATAAATTTCATAACAACCTATCAATGGATAATATACACATCATAAAGAATAAATGGTCATGATAATTTTTGGGAATTATAGGACACTTTAAATAGTATTAGAATCATTATTAAAAAAATTATGGAATCATTACTCTTAATGATGTTTTTGGTCAAATTAATGTCATCCAATTTTTTTGTTGGGTAGGTTCTAGAAGTTCATCATGAAATCCTTCTCCTTATAATCCATGGTTATCCATGGGATGTCTAGCTTTATTAGATTCTTTTGTCCTTTGGGATTTTTGGATGATTGGGATATGATAAGGGGAGTTGGACTAATGGTCTCCATGAGCTCGTAGGGCCTTGAATTCCATGTGCATCCGTGTAATGATTCTAAGAAGGGACTTCGTTTTGGTGGTGTGTTTTGAATATGGCCACCAACCATATGGTCTAGTCAGCCACCAACACTATTTCTCTTTTGTGGATCTCTTCGACAATCCAAGAACTCTAAAAATTATTGGTAAATCCTTGTGTGAGAATTTTGTAAATAGGATTCAATGGAATGGTTGGTTTTTGAAAAGTGGAAAAATGATTTTTCAAATATTAATAATTTTTTTTGGAATTTGGGTTTTTATGAATCAAATATTATAGATAAATTGGAAATTATTTAATGGGATTGAATTTTCTAAATATAAACATGTGGTTTTTTGAAATAATTTTTTAAAAGCATGGATTATTTATGAAGATTCTGAATTTTTTAAACAAGATTCATTGATTTGTCGAAAATTGCTTAAATCAGATGAATTTGATTTTGAAATTGGTATGGAGTGTATGGAGTATTCATAAAAGGGATTTGGACTTTATGGATGTCGGGAAATGGGAAGTGGTTTTGTTGGAATTTTGAAAATTGGAAAGGGTTGTTTGGAAAAACTTGTTTTCCTTTTGGGAGTTTATTAAAATTAATTTTGAATTTTGATAGAAATCAATGGGGATTGTTTCTTAATTAGGGTAACATGTTGTTTTGTATGTGAATCAGAAAACGATTTTGGTAACATGGTGGTTAGTTTACCATTTGATGGTTGATGAATATTTAAATGTATTGAATTATTTGGCTAGGAAAATGATGATGATTATTATAGCCTTTAGTTTTCTTCACGGGTGTACACATGCATGGTGGTATATGGGAAAGTGGAAGGATGCCTGGTATAACATGATTAGATTTTTGATGGAGGTGGAAAGGAAATTCACATGTGACTGAGACTCAATGGAACACCATTGGTGAATGAGAAAAAAACTCCACCATGTTTTTTTGTTATTCTTAAAATGTTTTTTAGGATGAAAATGTGTTGTTTTTATAAATCGGTGGCCATGTGATTATTTTTTGTTGTATTAGATGTGTTTTTTATGGTATGCTTCCTTGTGATATGGACGTAATACTATTTTTTGGTCTAGATATGGAATCTTATTAGTGGCTCAGTTTTGGAGAAATATCCATTAGGTTTGTAATGATTTTTTAAACATTGTGATGTGATCATGGACGATTATCCATTGGAAACTCATCCAGTTCATCAACTTATGGATTCATTTAAAATGTTAAATCCACATCTCCATATGATTCTTCTACCCATTTGTTTCAATAGATAGATGTTTGGATATAATTTAAGGTGCTCTCATGGTATGGTGATTATCTCAGTTGTGGTAGGGGAGCTCGGTGATGTTGATTTATTCAGTCATGTTCCATGTTTAATATTCTCCTATTTCAGTGTGAGTGAGAATGATAATGTGTGTTCCCATATCCCTATTCTGGTGAAGGTGCATTGCTTGAGGATGTGATTTTGTGGATTGTCACAATCTATTATTTCTATAATAGATTGTTTTGTTGACCCATTTCATTCTAAGGGATAGAGTTCCAGTTTGGGATTAGTAGCTCCTTACTACGAGGTAGTATATGCTTCAACCTTTATAGAATCAATCATAGGTCTCAGAGAGATGTTAAAACGAAGTAAGGAATCCCAGTGGTGTGGGATGTATGGTTATGATTGAGCCTCCACCATTGCGCGGAGTTAGTTCCAGTGTTGTTATAGATGTTTCACATCACTATGAATTTCCTCGTGTTGCAAGAGGGTTGTGGACATAACTCTTATTAAATGTATGTTTTTATGCCTTCTTGGATGTGAGTATTTGTTATGTTTTCTTGTATTGACCACCCATGTGAATTAGGGGTGGTCTTTGATTTAATCTATACATAGGGGAATAGTTGTGTGTGATATTTCGGTAATGGTTTATGTGTCCCTATCATTAGGACCCTTCCCTTGAAGCCCAATGCGGTGCGGTGGGGGGTTATTGTACCCTATGATATGTTTTTCTCTGTTATTATCCCCTCAGTTCAAGAGTGGATAGTTTTCATGAACTTGATGGGTTCTTATAATCTTATTTCCTTATCATGGGTAGGTTATGGTGGAAGTGTTTTTCTTGGTATTTGTGGGAAATACCCTATTATGGTTCAAGTTGAATTTTCATTTGGTTGTTCTTAGATGGTACATAATGGTGGGCATACCCACTATGTGTCTAATTTGATTTTCTCAAAAAACATCAACAGGTTATAGTTGATTTCTAATTGTGGGGAGTCTGTTCGGGCCTCCCCTCAGCTAGTGATCTATTATTGGTTTTGATTTATTTTTATTTGGTTTACATTGAATCCAATAAAGATGATGATTTTTAAGTTTCCTATTTGGTTTGGGATAGATGTGGGATTATTGGGTGAAGGCTCATTGAACTTTTTTTGGATTTTTTATGGATGTGGTGGATTGATATTTCCTTGGTTCTAGGAATTTAGTAGTGGTTTTTTGGTTCATTTTGAGAAATGGGTTTCTATTCCATTAATGGTTGCTGAAATGATCTTGGATTAAGATTTGGGATCATGATGATGTGGAATCCTCATGCATTGATCAATTTACTTGAAATTTTTGTTGATTTTTGGGGACATGAAAAATTAATGGTTGGGATAATTATTGCACCTAGTATCTCCTTTTATGGTTTATGATCTAGTATTTTTGGAATCACATACTTTTTTTCAGGTTTAGGGTGTTACAGGTTTTGAGTATTGAGGTGTTTAAATTGTATAGTCATTCCATCATTGTTGATCATCAGTTCTTGATGGGATAATGTTTTATATTGAATAGTTTCTGACACCCGAGGTGTCAAAATATTTTGTTTATATAATTCAAGGAATTTTGGGGGGAGTCCCTAGTGTTTGGGGTGTCATTAGAGGGTTTTGGCCAATTTTTCAGGTCAAACAATTTTCCTATACCGTGAATATTTAAACCTGAATGTTGTTATTTTTTCCAATAGCACTCGTACAGTTTGCACATAGTTTACAAAACTCTATAGCAAAACCGTGTATCCATTTTAACCTAGATGTCCGATTTAAGTAATTCCACCTCCAATTTGAATCCCTGCATACTGGATATCAATCATAGGGTGCCCCTTTGTTCTATATCCTTCCAGGCCAAATTTTGGGATATTTATTAATAAAGGTTAGTTATTATGCCCATAATCATACTCTTCCATCTTCTCATCTCTTCCCTCATACCCATCCTTCCATTATTTATTTATTTTCTATTCTCCACTGGTCATGATAGTCCTAGGGTTCTTTTTTACCTTGATTTTGATGGGGGGTTTTATTCATTTAAAGATGTTCGTTATAGATGTAGAGTATTGAAATCCTTATGGTAGGTTTTTGGGTGTGCATTTCTATTCTACCATGGTTTTGATGTATTTTCACGCATGAAATTGCCTTTATAAATCATGTTTCATCAGTTTCAATATGTTTTCAGCATTTTTATAGTCTGAATATTGTAATATAAGCATTGAATATTTTTTTTGCATGGAAGGTAGTGGTTAAAACATTATTTTGTGAAAATTGGGTTTTTTGTTAAAATGTTGCACACTACATGTTTGTTAAAATGATTTAATATATTTCACACATGTTTTCAGGTAATTTGAAAATGATATAGTAGTCTGAATAAATTTATGGAATGCGATTTGTTTTTTATTAATTGCCGAGTGCTTAAATTGATTTTCTTTGTTAAAAATGGGAATATCATGGTATCACTAAATTTACTGGTTGGAAATTCTAGATTGGTTGTGATATAAAGTGATTTTTTGGGTATATAAATATATTATAAGCATGAAAATGTTTAGTTTGGAACACAAACATTTTTTAAAAATTTTATTTTTCCATTATAAGGTCATGAGTTTTCGTATTGAAGGTTTTTTGACATGAGTTGTTGGTAAGTGGAATGTTGAAAATTTTTATGAATGTGGTAGTGTTTGTAAAGTGTAACCATAATGGTATAAAGGGTTATGGTAAATTTTTATATTCTTAATATGGTGTGTTTTCATATCATTATATAATTATTATTTAATGGTTTTCATAAACGTTGGTTTTGTAAAACTCATAAAGGCCCGTTTAGCATTTTTTAAATATTTTACAAGTTTATTCCATGTTAAACCATTTGTGGTATTTTTATGATTCAAGAAATTGAATTATTAATTTGTTTTGGGGATTATAAATATTGTTTGTTATGGTGTTGTTGGGAATTTTTCATTAAAACAACATAGTTGAATTTATTTTATATGCACAACTTTGTTATACTACGTGAAATTGTTTTATGAAAATTTCAAGTTTATTATTAAAAAATATGAAGGGTGTGAAACGTTTTTGGGAACTGTTAGATGTGTTTATGATTTAGAAATGTAACATTAATGTGAAAATTTTATTTTATGACATGTTATACTTTTTTATTAGAAAGAGGGAAGCCCATGTATCTATGTGGGTAGACTAAGACTAGTATACTAGTGTTCTGGTAGTGGACTCGCCCATTTTTCACATAGCAAGACTGATGATGAAAACACTAACTACACTATGATGTTATTTGGGTACCACTAATACATTTGTGTTTCACCACTTAGTGGCTCGTTCATGATAAGGTTATTAGTTATGATTACTTTTAACCCGATATATGATGTACCCAGGTCCCCAGAGCTAGCTAGTGCCCAGGGGTATAAGGCCCCAGCCTTAAACGTTACTTAATCTTGAGTTATTACAAGATTACACATTGAGGATCTTTTCAGGTTTAGAGTTTTAGAGAATTAGATCATGAAACTTGCATTACATTCCACATTTAAACAAAGTGGTTACATAAAAGACAGTATTCATTATTCCCATCAATGGAAACATATTTAAAATATAACACGGATTCTTTCTTGATACATCCTTGACACTATCATCACATCATGTACCTTTCCCTTGACCTGTGAAAAACATTTCAAAAACATGGGATGAGCATAAAAAGCTCAGTAAGGGTTATAAAAATATGGAAAGGAAACATGAGTTCATATATACATTAGAATGAAATCACACTTTACCCATAAAACATAGGCATATCAAATCATGAATAAATCATAGAAAACATAAGACATAAAGGTAACATGAGGCATTCAGAACATTCTTACGTAGGGAGTAACCCTCTTGGTTACGTTTGGAATACCCATCACAGTATATTCCCTAAATCTCTTCGGAGAAACCTTAACGTTTCACTCCTTCGCGTTACCCAATGCATTAGAGAGCTATATCGGGCTCACCCGCCCTTAGTTTATCACGGAGCCACCCGTTTTCATAACAATTCACAAGAACCATAACATAAATGTGTCACATAAAACATGCATAAAGGAAACATAACATTTTCACATTTCAATCACAATATAACATTTTAGTATATTGAAATATTGAATCCATTCAAAAAGAAACCATTTCCAAAACCATTTAAAACATTTAATAAAGATATTTTTGAATCAAAGTGTCCCATACCACCTTGAAGCTTAAAATTTTAAACCATTAATATCCATATAAATAAATCCTTAAAACCATTTTGAAAACATGGATATTAATAAGAACAAATAATTAAAACATTTAAAACAATATTTTGGTTAAAGGGGTTTTACCAAAATTAGAGACACTTGAATACAATAATTGAGGATTAACATTTAGTCAGAACTTTATAATATCATGAGAATAAATGGATTCATGATATAATACTCCAAAGGACAGTATATACACCATATAAGAGTGAATTGGTGCATAACAATAATGAACCCTCAATAGAAATGTCAAATGTGATGAAATCCCTTGTAAAGAAGGTATCCTTAAATTAAGGACAAATCAATCTCAAAAATATGTGTGAAAAATATAAATACACCCAATATAAGTGGATATTAAGTGTAAAATAATAAAAGGTCGTTCACACATATTCAATGGATGACATATTCAATGACTACATGTTGAACCCAAAGAAATCGAAATTGGGTTAAAAAGTTCCCTTGACAGCCTAACGGAATCACATCAAAATGAGTTGATGAGAGATAAAAAAGTGTATCTCATCACTTGGACATAAAATTTACATCAATAAGGATATATGATAACATATCCCAACATAACAATATGTAAATTAAAAGACCCAACAAAAGAAGTCTTTAAAAAAAAGAGGAGGGTGAAAGGTTCCCTTACCGACTTGGGTATCTTTCAAAACATACACCCCATGAAAGAAGGACAATAGATCATTGATGTAAATACACATAAAAGAAAGTATATTACACAAAGAGTAGAATAATGGGCATTACATACACCACTCAATAGAATTTGTGGCAAATGATGCATAAATCTCACGGTAATAAAAGTGAGATGAAAAATCCCTTACGAAAACTCGGCAGCCTAACGGCGCCACATAAAACTTACGAATATGGATTGATGAGATCAAATAGGGTATCTCATCACATTACAATAAAATGTAGAGCAAGAGGAATAAAAATAACATCCCCCAACATTACAAAGACAAGCTTAAAATAAGTGACATAAAGGAGAGTACTTAAAAAGAAAGAGAGAGGTTAGATCTCTTACGAAAGTTCGGCAGCCTAACGGTGCCACTCAAAAATTCCAAAATGGATTGATGAGAGAGAATAGGGTCTCTCATCACATGAACATAAAAATCACAGTAAGTTTAATATAAAAGATCATCCCAATAACAAGAAAGATGAGCTTTAAAAGGAATGACATAAAAGTGTGTACTTAAAAAGAAAGAGAGGAGTAGGATCCCTTACCTCGTATCCGACTTGACCCGACCGTTCTTTAACATCCTGAATAATAAACTTGAGTTAATATCTACTTTATTAAGAACCTTTTTCAAGTTCATTATTCCTTTTATACCATGTTATGAACATCATGTAATCATTTAAGTTAATAATGTTCATTTTGTCGGTATTTGGTTCTTAAGTCAAAAATAGACTTCTTACACTTACATGTTGTTAATTTGGTCAAAGGTTCGTTATATCCAGAATGAAATTCCTAATTTGGATATCATATATATCATATATATCCAGAATATACATGTATTTATAATATCACATAATCATTTAGAGGAAAGAAATGAAATGCACCGTTCCTGGAGACGGTAAGCCGTACGTACCCATGAACGCTACTTTCATTTCTATGTCATATTAATGGAATTAAAACTATATGAGAGGTAGGTATATTTTAATTCCAGAATTATATTAATAATTTAGATGTATCATACATAATATATATCCATTATATATATGTACTTATAATAGTACATGATATTTTGAGATAAGAAATGAAATGTACCGTTCATGGAGACGGTAAGCCGTACGTACGCATGAACGCTACTTCCATTTCTATTTCATATTTAATGGAATTAAAACATAATGATACATAATAGTATTTTAATTCCAGTATGTTATCATATATAATATCATTAAATATACCCTTTATACGTACCACATATGGTAATAACGAATCAAATCACTTTGAGGGGGCGGTAGTCCGCACTTCCTTAAATGAAGATATCGCGTATACCCATAATGGAAGCCATAAAGGTAAGAAACAAATGAAAAATACAGAAGAATAAGTAAAACATAAACATATTATATATCATATATAAAAATATTGACATCATAATGGACACCTTTGAAGGTGTTAAATGAGTATTGAACAATCATCATTTCGGGAGGCAGAATTTCGCCAGCCACGGAAACCGTATGTTCTTTAACCATTTGATGTAGTTGTGTGAGAGTGAAGCTCGAATAAATATTATAAAAACATCATAGTATATTTAAGATACTGGGGTTGTTACAAAAGAAGTAAATAAAATGATTTTAGGGGGTTGGAGAAGCAAAATAAAACAAATGAACATGAGAGAATGAATTACCTTTAAAAGTGTAACTCCTTTTGATTTGAGCCTAAAGGCTTCCTTTGAAAGGATTATGCCCAAAGGGAATCCTCTAGGATTAGGAGAGGGATGTGGAGAGATTAAATGGGCAGGGGTTGGCCGATCCAAAGGCTTGAGGAGTGTGTGAAATGAGGTAGAGGTGGGGGCCTTTTACAAGAGGAGAGGAGGGGAACTTTTGGAAAGTAAAGAAATATTACTTTATTTGAAAATGTGTTTCGGTTTTAAAAGGTCCCACATTGATATAATTAGTGGATAAGGTGATACGGGTTCTAAATATACCCATACAATAAGTTTTGGACATGTGTAGTTCATATATTTTTCATTATCTTTCCATTTTATTTAAATCATCAAATAATGATGTCATCGCTTCATCATTATTATGTCATAAATAATTTAATTTATTTAATGTCTAAAAATTATAAAACAACTAATATGATGTAGGAAATCTTTTTATCTTTCCAATGACTATTTATAATCAGAATTCTGACTTGTATAACCCCATTTAAAAATTGTTTTAGTAAAACATATCATGTTTGTGCCATTTTTTACATTAACATTAAATAAAAGGTATTTATGTCATTTTCCAACCAAAGTGGCTCCATGGGGTCCCCAAGTTGACCCATGGCTTGTCTTGGTCGGCCATGACACAAAAAATGAGGGTAGGACATGTGTCAAGCTCATCTCATGTTATTAAAGTATTATTGTTACATTAAACTACACTAATTACCACTAATCGCGATTAAAAACTTAATAAGTTACTATTCACCAAAAAATTATTTTTATCCCATTGAACCACATTTTACTTCTTAATGATAACCATGTATGTCGGATTTTTGAAATTCAAAACACAAATATGGCAAAATTTCATTTAAACGGAAAAATCAGTTTTTATAAGTACCACTTAGTGGTTTCACTATTCATCAAAAATTGATGTTTTTCAGAAAATTACAAAAAATTCACCCTAAGCTATATTTGATATTCCGAATTCGAAAATGAAGTCCATTTTACAAAATTCACAACATATAAGTTGCATTAATTAATTTAAAAATTAATTCCTGCTGTCAGAGCAAATAGCGTGTTTTTATGAAACATTATGTATCAAAAGATTGACACTAGTTTAAGTCCGATTTCAAAGTGAAATTAATTCCAATGACCACTATTGGATTTAATGGTAAAAAAATATTTTCTAATTTCACTTTAAAACCAATTCAAAAGATAATCTAATCATATAAATAAATTAGATTAAAAAGAGGTTTTGAATTAAAATACAACATTTTACACTATTCATTAAAAAAAAGAACTTTATCGGAAAGGTACCAAAAATTTACACAAAGTAAATTTTGATGTCCCGATTCTTAATAAGAGTTTTATTTGGTCCAAAAGAATGTTTAAGAGTGAACAAAACTATATTTAATGATGGTTCAACATCAAAAGGTGATAAGCGAACCTTTAGTGAAAACTAGGGCATATACGCCTAAAATTGAATTCTTTCCGTATTTTAAGCCTTTATCTTTTATTGGATAAATGTAAAAACATTTAAAAACATATATAATCATATTTTAGTTATTTATATCCATTCCCTCTAGTACAACGGCTACATGTTAACTACCATTTAAAATAATATTATTTTATTATTAGAGTGCAACGTAAGATTCCCAAGAAACTCGTTGTTGCGTGTTGGGTACGCCATCGAGCATAGCGTCCCCTTTAAAGTCATATCAATATTTTATTCACAAATATGGATAAATATGAAAATGTAATATTCTTTATTTACCTGGGGTGTTACATCCTTCCCCCCTTTTGGGAATTGCGTCCTCACAATTTTAAAATTGCGCTTGGAAACATCCTTGAAAGTCCCACATCAGAACAAAAGTCGGTAAAACAAACACTTTAAAATAAAAAAAGATAAGTACAAAGGTCACCCGAGTTAACCCATACTAGGATTACAAGTATGAAAATATGGAAATGGAGGAAAAAACAAAGGGTCATGTTCTGATGGAGAGTGATAGAAAACACGTTTATGAGAAAGTTAACCACGAGAAAATCACAAACTTGTGATGGGTTAAACAGTATTCGATTCCCCAGTAGGAAAAGTTAATAAACAACATTTTTGTTTTAACATACTTTTTATTGAGGAATTTATTCATAAGGAAACATAATCACTTATCATGTTGACTTTCAACTTTTACTAGATTCCTTAATCAAACTCATATTTTTTTCCAAAAGACGAGTATTTAGGGAGACATGTTCGCATTAAGAGTACTATAATCAACTTCTAGAGAATCACCTAATCCACAAAAGAGAACTATATACATCCCATGTCTTTAGGCTTTAACCAAAACCAAAACCAAAACGTTTAGTACAAGGTCAGATAATCCAGAAAAGGATAACCCATTAAAAAGAAAATCCATGCTTAAACTCCAAAATTTGTCCAACAAAACCCAAAGTTCAACGAGGACCATCCAATAAAAAATTTTTCCATAAAATTATTCAAAGTAAACCAATATAAGATTGAAACCCAAATATTTTAAGGATTTATTCACATAGTCTTCCAAGTTAAATCGTAACATTTATCTCCAAAAAACATCAGTTTCTCCTAAAGTCTCGTATTGAAAAGTAATTAACCTAATCACATATCCTCCATGATAGGTTAATCATTTTCATAAATAACCCAAAATCAACTTACTCTTAATTAATAAAATCATATAACTAGAAAGAATCAGTCAAACTAACTAGGGACTTCACGTAGTCCAGTGGTAGGCGATAAATACCAGTCACACATTGGTTGTGGGTTCGATTCCCGTAGCTTTGTCCGATGCGACGGGATGTCACACGGTCTGCGTGTTGTCCTTTTTCCAAAACTATATAATTCTTAAAAAATTCCCCAAAAAGAGATAAAATCATAAAAAAATGATCATAACATATTTTAACCTCAATTTTATCTCATGCCTTTCATTTTCCAGCATATCATATAATAACCCATAATTACCTCAAAAGTAAGGATCATATAAACTCTAACGGTTACCTTTATAATTATTACCTGAACTTCCAAATGGATTGGTCATCTCGTACATGATGCATTAAAGATTATACCAAGGTTCAAGTGGTTGATCATGACTCCTTGATAGTTGGTTTAGAACAACCACGAGTTTCCTCATTGAATCCCACATTTTATCTAGTATCTTAGTCATAGAACCACCACAGTTTCCTTCAAACTTGTTGTCTCTTTGGTGCCTGCTAGATCCATCCATTCACTAAAAACAGAAAGGTCAGTGTGAGTATATCAACATAACCATCATGTACTAATGAGGAAGATAAACACTAAGATATACTTACTCATTCACTTTATCTAAAACTAGTACTCTTTCTGAAATCCTAACCATTATGGTACTGTCACTTATGCTTAGAGAATACCCTAAGATCTAAAGTTATCTAAACTGACCTCTGATACCAACAATAAGGCCCCAGCCTTAAACCTTACTTAATCTTGAGTTATTACAAGATTACACATTGAGGATCTTTTTAGGTTTAGAGTTTTAGATAATTAGATCATGAAACTTGCATTACATTCCACATTTAAACAAAGTGGTTACATGAAAGACAGTATTCATTCTTCCCATCAATGGAAACATATTTAAAATATAACACGGATTCTTTCTTGATACATCCTTGACACTATCATCACATCATGTACCTTTCCCTTGACCTGTGAAAAACATTTCAAAAACTTGGGATGAGCATAAAAAGCTCAGTAAGGGTTATAAAAATATGGAAAGGAAACATGAGTTCATATATACATTATAATGAAATCACACTTTACCCATAAAACATAGGCATATCAAATCATGAATAAATCATAGAAAACATAAGACATAAAGGTAACATGAGGCATTCAGAACATTCTTACATAGGGAGTAACCCTCTTGGTTACGTTTGGAATACCCATCACAGTATATTCCCTAAATCTCTTCGGAGAAACCTTAACGTTTCACTCCTTCGCGTTACCCAATTCATTGGAGAGCTATATCGGGCTCACCCGCCCTTAGTTTATCACGGAACCACCCGTTTTCATAACAATGCCCAAGAACCATAACATAAATGTGTCACATAAAACATGCATAAAGGAAACATAACATTTCCACATTTCAATCACAATATAACATTTTATTATATTGAAATATTGAATCCATTCAAAAAGAAACCATTTCTAAAACCATTTAAAACATTTAATAAAGAGATTTTTGAATCAAAGTGTCCCATACCACCTTGAAGCTTAAAATTTTAAACCATTAATATCCATATAAATAAATCCTTAAAACCATTTTGAAAACATGGATATTAATAAGAACAAATAATTAAAACATTTAAAACGATATTTTGGTTAAAGGGGTTTTACCAAAATTAGAGACACTTGAATACAATAATTGAGGATTAACATTTAGTCAGAACTTTATAATATCATGAGAATAAATGGATTCATGATATAATACTCCAAACTACAGTATATACACTATATAAGAGTGAATTGGTGCATAACAACAATGAACCCTCAATAGAAATGTCAAATGTGATGAAATCCCTTGTAAAGAAGGTATCCTTAAATTAAGGACAAATCAATCTGAAAAATATGTGTGAAAAATATAAATACACCCAATATAAGTGGATATTAAGTGTAAAACAATAAAAGGTCGTTCACACATATTCAATGGATGACATATTCAATGACTACATGTTGAACCCAAAGAAATCGAAATTGGGTTAAAAAGTTCCCTTGACAACCTAACAAAATCACATAAAAATGAGTTGATGAGAGATAAAAAAGTGTATCTCATCACTTGGACATAAAATTTACATCAATAAGGATATATGAGAATATATCCCAACATAACAATATGTAAATTAAAAGACCCAACAAAATAAGTCTTTTAAAAAAAGAGGAGGGTGAAAGGTTCCCTTACCGACTTGGGTATCTTTCAAAACATACACCCCATGAAAGAAGGACAATAGATCATAGATGTAAATACTCATAAATTAAAGTATATTACACAAAGAGTAGAATAATGGGCATTACATACACCACTCAATGGTATTTATGGAAAATGATGCATAAATCTCACGGGAATAAAAGTGAGATGAAAAACCCCTTACGAAAACTCGGCAGCCTAACAGCGCCACATAAAACTTCCGAATATGGATTGATGAGATCAAATAGGGTATCTCATCACATTAAAATAAAATGTACATAAAGAGGAATAAAAATAACATCCCCCAACATTACAAAGAGGAGCTTAAAAGAAGTGACATAAAGGAGAGTACTTAAAAAGAAAGAGAGAGGTTAGATCTCTTACGAAAGTTCGGCAGCCTAACGGTGCCACTCAAAAATTCCAAAATGGATTGATGAGAGAGAATAGGGTCTCTCATCACATGAACATAAAAATCACAGTAAGTGTAATATAAAAGATCATCCCAATAACAAGAAAGATGAGCTTTAAAAGGAATGACATAAAAGTGTGTACTTAAAAAGAAAGAGAGGAGTAGGATCCCTTACCTCGTATCCGACTTGACCCGACCGTTCATTAACATCCTGAATAATAAACTTGAGTTAATCTCTACTTTATTAAGAAAATTTTTGAAGTTCATTATTCCTTTTATACCATGTTATGAACATCATGTAATCATTTATGTTAATAATGTTCATTTTGTCGGTATTTGGTTCTTAAGTCAAAAATAGACTTCTTACACTTACATGTTGTTAATTTGGTCAAAGGTTCGTTATATCCAGAATGACATTCCTGATTTGGATATCATATATATCATATATATCCAGAATATACATGTATTTATAATATCACATAATCATTTAGAGGAAAGAAATGAAATGCACCGTTCCTGGAGACGGTAAGCCGTACGTACGCATGAACGCTACTTTCATTTCTATGTCGTATTAATGGAATTAAAAATATATGAGAGGTAGGTATATTTTAATTCCAGAATTATATTAATCATTTATATGTATCATACATAATATATATCCATTATATATATGTACTTATAATAGTACATGGTATTTTGAGATAAGAAATGAAATGTACCGTTCATGGAGACGGTAAGCCGTACGTACGCATGAACGCTACTTCCATTTCTATTTCATATTTAATGGAATTAAAACATAATGATACATAATATTATTTTAATTCCAGTATGGTATCATATATAATATCATTAAATATACCCTTTATACGTACCACATATGGTAATAACGAATCAAATCACTTTGAGGGGGCGGTAGTCCGCACTTCCTTAAATGAAGATATCGCGTATACCCATAATGGAAGTCATAAAGGTAAGAAAAAAATGAAAAATACAGAAGAATAAGTAAAACATAAACATATTATATATCATATATAAAAATAGTGACATCATAATGGCCACATTTGAAGGTGTTAAATGAGTATTGAACAATCATCGTTTCGGGAGGCAGAATTTCGCCATCCACGGAAACCGTATGTTCTTTAACCATTTGATGTAGTTTTCTGAGAGTGAAGCTCGAATAAATATTATAAAAACATCCTAGTATATTGAAGATACTGGTGTTGTTACAAAAGAAGTAAATAAAAAGAGTTTAGGGGGTTGGAGAAGCAAAATAAAACAAATGAACATGAGAGAATGAATTACCTTTAAAAGTGTAACTCCTTTTGATTTGAGCCTAAAGGCTTCCTTTGAAAGGATTATGCCCAAAGGAAATCCTCTAGGATTAGGAGAGGGCTGTGGAGAGAGTAAATGGGCAGGGTTTGTCTGAGCCAAAGGCTTGAGGAGTGTGTGAAATGAGGTAGAGGTGGGGGCCTTTTATAAGAGGAGAGGAGGGGTACTTTTGGAAAGTAAAGAAATATTACTTTATTTGAAAATGTGTTTCGGTTTTAAAAGGTCCCACATTGATATACTTCGTGGCTAAGGTGATAAGGGTTCGAAATCTACCCATCCAATAAGTTTTGTACATGTGTAGTTCATAGATTTTGCATTATCTTTCCATTTTATTTAAATCGTCAAAATAATGATGTCATCGCTTCATCATTATTATGTCATAAATAATTTAATTTATTTAATGTCTAAAAATTATAAAACAACTACTATGATGTAGTAAATCTTTTTATCTTTCCAATGAATATTTATAATCAAAATTATGACTTGTATAACCCCATTTAAAAATTGTTTTAGTAAAAAATATCATGTTTGTGCCATTTTTTACATTAACATTAAATAAAAGGTATTTATGTCATTTTCCAACCAAAGTGGCTCCATGGGGTCCCCAAGTTGACCCATGTCTTTTCTTGGTAGGCCATGACACAACCAATGAGGGTAGGACATGTGTCAGGCTCATCTCATGTTATTAAAGCATTACTTTTACATTAAACTACACTAATTACCACTAATCACGATTAAAAACTTAATAAGTTACTATTCACCAAAAATTATATTTATCCCATTGAACCACATTTTACTTCTTAATGACAACCATGTATGTAGGATTTTTTAAATTCAAAACACAAAGATGGAAAAATTTCATTTAAACGGAAAAATCAGTTTTTATAAGTACCACTTAGTGGTTTCACTATTCATCAAAAATTGATGTTTTTCAGAAAATTACCAAAAATTCACCCTAAGCTATATTTGATATTCCGAATTGGAAAATGAAGTCCATTTTACAAAATTCACAACATATAAGTTTCATTAATTAATTTAAAAATTAATTCCCGCTGTCAGAGAAAATAGCATGTTTTTATGAAATATTATGTATCAAAAGATTGACAGTAGTTTAAGTCCGATTTCAAAGTGAAATTAATTCCAACGACCACTATTGGATTTAATGGTAAAAAAATATTTTCTAATTTCACTTTAAAACCAATTAAAAAGATAATCTAATCATATAAATAAATTATATTAAAAAGAGGTTTTGAATTAAAATACAACATTTTACACTATTCATTAAAAAAAGAACTTTATCGGAAAGGTACCAAAAATTTACACAAAGTAAATTTTGATGTCCCAATTATTAATAAGAGTTTTATTTGGTCCAAAATAATGTTTAAGAGTGAACAAAACTATATTTAATGATGGTTCAACATCAAAAGGTGATAAGCGAACCTTTAGTGAAAACTAGGGCATATACGCCTAAAATTGAATTCTTTCCGTATTTTAAGCCTTTATCTTTTATTGGATAAATGTAAAACATGTAAAAACATATATAATCATATTTTAGTTATTTCTATCCATTCCCTCTAGTACAACGGCTACATGTTAACTACCATTTAAAATAATATTATTTTATTATTAGAGTGCAACGTAAGATTCCCAAGAAACTCGTTGTTGCGTGTTGGGTACGCCATCGAGCATAGAGTCCCCTTTAAAGTCATATCAATATTTTATTCACAACAATGGATAAATATGAAAATGTCATATTCTTTATTTACCTGGAGTGTTACATCCTTCCCCCCTGTTGGGAATTGCATCCTCGCAATTTTAAAATTGCGCTTGGAAACATCCATGAAAGTCCCACATCGGAACTAAAGTCGGTAAAACAAACACTTTAAAATAAAAAAAGATAAGTACAAAGGTCACCCGAGTTAACCCATACTAGGATTCCAAGTATGAAAATATGTAAATGGAGGAAAAAACAAAGGGTCATGTTCTGATGGAGAGTGATAGAAAACACGTTTAGGAGAAAGTTAACCACGAGAAAATCACAAACTTGTGATGGGTTAAACGGTATTCGATTCGCCAGTAAGAAAAGTTAATAGAAAACATTTTTGTTTTAAGATAATTTTTATTGAGGAATTTATTCATAAGGAAACATAATCACTTATCATGTTGACTTTCAACTTTTACTATATTCCTTAATCAAACTCATATTTTTTCCAAAAGACGAGTATTTAGGGAGACCTGTTCGCATTAAGAGTACTATAATCAACTTCTAGAGAATCACCTAATCCACAAAATATAACTATATACATCCCATGTCTTTAGGATTTAACCAAAACCAAAACAAAAAAGGTTAGTACAAGGTCAGATAATCCAGAAAAGGATAACCCATTAAAAAGAAAATCCATGATTAATCTCCAAAATTTGTCCAACAAAACCCAAAGTTCAACGAGGACCATCCAATAAACAATTTTTCCATAAAATTCTTCAAAGTAAACCAATATAAGATTGAAACCCAAATATTTTAAGGATTTAGTCACATAGTCTTCGAAGTTAAATCGTAACATTTATCTCCAAACAACATCAGTTGCTCCTAAAGTCTCGTATTGAAAAGTAATTAACCTAATCACATATCCTCCATGATAGGTTAATAATTTTCATAAATAACCCAAAATCAACTTACTCTTAATTCATAAAATCATATAACTAGAAAGAATCAGTCAAACTAACCAGGGACTTCACGTAGTCCAGTGGTAGGCGATAAATACCAGTCGCACATTGGTTGTGGGTTCGATTCCCGTAGCTTTGTCTGACGCGACGGGATGTCACACGGTCTGCGTGTTGTCCTTTTTCCAAAACTATATAATTCTTAAAACATTCCCCAAAAAGATATAAAATCATAAAAAATGATCATAACATATTTTAACCTCAAGTTTATCTCATGCCTTTCATTTTCCAGCATATCATATAATAACCCATAATTTCCTCAAAAGTAAGGATCATATAAACTCTAACAGTTACATTTATAATTATTACCTGAACTTCCACATGGATTGGTCATCTCGTACATGATGCATTAAAGATCATACCAAGGTTCAAGTGGTTGATCATGACTCCTTGATAGTTGGTTTAGAACAACCACGAGTTTCCTCATTGAATCCCCCATTTTATCTAGTATCTTAATCATAGAACCACCACAGTTTCCTTCAAACCTGTTGTCTCTTTGGTGCCTGCTAGATCCATCCATTCACTAAAAACAGAAAGGTCAGTGTGAGTATATCAACATAACCATCATGTACTAATGAGGAAGATACACACTAAGATATACTTACTCATTCACTTTATCTAAAACTAGTACTCTTTCTGAAATCCTAACCATTATGGTACTGTCACTTATGCTTAGAGAATACCCTAACCTCTAAAGTTATCTAAACCGACCTATGATACCAACTATAAGGCCCCAGCCTTAAACCTTACTTAATCTTGAGTTATTACAAGATTACACATTGAGGATATTTTCAGGTTTAGAGTTTTAGAGAATTAGATCATGAAACTTGCATTACATTCCACATTTAAACAAAGTGGTTACATAAAAGACAGTATTCATTCTTCCCATCAATGGAAACATATTTAAAATATAACAAGGATTCTTTCTTGATACATCCTTGACACTATCATCACATCATGTACCTTTCCCTTGACCTATGAAAAACATTTCAAAAACATGGGATGAGCATAAAAAGCTCAGTAAGGGTTATAAAAATATGGAAAGGAAACATGAGTTCATATATACATTAGAATGAAATCACACTTTACCCATAAAACATAGGCATATCAAATCATGAATAAATCATAGAAAACATAAGACATAAAGGTAACATGAGGAATTCAGAACATTCTTACGTAGGGAGTAACCCTCTTGGTTACGTTTGGAATACCCATCACAGTATATTCCCTAAATCTCATCGGAGAAACCTTAACATTTCACTCCTTCGCGTTACCCAATGCATTGGAGAGCTATATCGGGCTCACCCGCCCTTAGTTTATCACGGAACCACCCGTTTTCATAACAATGCCCAAGAACCATAACATAAATGTGTCACATAAAACATGCATAAAGGAAACATAACATTTCCACATTTCAATCACAATATAACATTTTATTATATTGAAATATTGAATCCATTCAAAAAGAAACCATTTCCAAAACCATTTAAAACATTTAATAAAGAGATTTTTGAATCAAAGTGTCCCATACCACCTTGAAGCTTAAAATTTTAAACCATTAATATCCATATAAATAAATCCTTAAAACCATTTTGAAAACATGGATATTAATAAGAACAAATAATTAAAACATTTAAAACGATATTTTGGTTAAAGGGGTTTTACCAAAATTAGAGACACTTGAATACAATAATTGAGGATTAACATTTAGTCAGAACTTTATAATATCATGAGAATAAATGGATTCATGATATTATACTCCAAAGGACAGTATATACACCATATAAGAGTGCATTGGTGCATAACAACAATGAGCCCTCAATAGAAATGTCAAATGTGATGAAATCCCTTGTAAGGAAGGTATCCTTAAATTAAGGACAAATCAATCTCAAAAATATGTGTGAAAAATATAAATACACCCAATATAAGTGGATATTAAGTGTAAAACAATAAAAGATCATTCACACATATTCAATGGATGACATATTCAATGACTACATGTTGAACCCAAAGAAATCGAAATTGGGTTAAAAAGTTCCCTTGACAGCCTAACGGAATCACATCAAAATGAGTTGATGAGAGATAAAAAAGTGTATCTCATCACTTGGACATAAAATTTACATCAATAAGGATATATGAGAACATATCCCAACATAAAAATATGTAAATTAAAAGACCCAACAAAAGAAGTCTTTTAAAAAAAAGAGGAGGGTGAAAGGTTCCCTTACCGACTTGGGTATCTTTCAAAACATACACCCCATGAAAGAAGGACAATAGATCATTGATGTAAATACTCATAAACGAAATTATATTACACAAATAGTAGAATAATGGGCATTACATACACCACTCAATGGAATTTGTGGCAAATGATGCATAAATCTCACGGGAATAAAAGTGAGTTGAAAAATCCCTTACGAAAACTCGGCAGCCTAACGACGCCACATAAAACTTCCGAATATGGATTGATGAGATAAAATAGGTTATCTCATCACATTACAATAAAATTTACAGAAAGAGGAATAAAACTAACATCCCCCAACATTACAAAGAGGAGCTTAAAAGAAGTGACATAAAGGAGAGTACTTAAAAAGAAAGAGAGAGGTTAGATCTCTTACGAAAGTTCGGCAGCCTAACGGTGCCACTCAAAAATTCAAAAATGGATTGATGAGAGAGAATAGGGTCTCTCATCACATGAACTTAAAAATCACAGTAATTGTAATATAAAATATCATACCAATAACAATAAAGATGTGCTTTAAAAGGAATGACATAAAAGTGTGTACTTGAAAAGAAAGAGAGGAGTAGGATCCCTTACCTCGTATCCGACTTGACCCGACCGTTCTTTAACATCCTGAATAATAAACTTGTGTTAATCTCTACTTTATTAATAAGCTTTTTCAAGTTCATTATTCATTTTATACCATGTTATGAACATCATGTAATCATTTAAGTTAATAATGTTCATTTTGTCGGTATTTGGTTCTTAAGTCAAAAATAGACTTCTTATACTTACATGTTGTTAATTTGGTCAAAGGTTCGTTATATCCAGAATGACATTCCTGATTTGGATATCATATATATCATATATATCCAGAATATACATGTATTTATAATATCACTTAATCATTTAGAGGAAAGAAATGAAATGCACCGTTCCTGGAGACGGTAAGCCGTACGTACGCATGAACGCTGCTTTCATTTCTATGTCGTATTAATGGAATTAAAACTATATGAGAGGTAGGTATATTTTAATTCCAGAATTATATTAATCATTTATATGTATCATACATAATATATATCCATTATATATATGTACTTATAATAGTACATGATATTTTGAGATAAGAAATGAAATGTACCGTTCATGGAGACAGTAAGCCGTACGTACGCATGAACGCTACTTCCATTTCTATTTCATATTTAATGGAATTAAAACATAATGATACATAATAGTATTTTAATTCCAGTATGGTATCATATATAATATCATTAAATATACCCTTTATACGTACCACATATGGTAATAACGAATCAAATCACTTTGAGGGGGCGGTAGTCCGCACTTCCTTAAATGAAGATATCGCGTATACCCATAATGGAAGCCATAAAGGTAAGAAAAAAATGAAAAATACAGAAGCATAAGTAAAACATAAACATATTATATATCATATATAAAAATAGTGACATCATAATGGCCACCTTTGAAGGTGTTAAATGAGTATTGAACAATCATCGTTTCGGGAGGTAGAATTTCGCCATCCACGGAAACCGTATGTTCTTTAACCATTTGATGTAGTTGTGTGAGAGTGAAGCTCGAATAAATATTATAAAAACATCCTAGTATATTGAAGATACTGGTGTTGTTACAAAAGAAGTAAATAAAAAGAGTTTAGGGGGTTGGAGAAGCAAAATAAAACAAATGAACATGAGAGAATGAATTACCTTTAAAAGTGTAACTCCTTTTGATTTGAGCCTAAAGGCTTCCTTTGAAAGGCTTATGCCCAAAGGGAATCATCTAGGATGAGGAGAGGGATGTGGAGAGAGTAAATGGGCAGGGTTTTGCCGAGCCAAAGGCTTGAGGAGTGTGTGAAATGAGGTAGAGGTGGGAACCTTTTATAAGAGGAGAGGAGGGGCACTTTTGGAAAGTAAAGAAATATTACTTTATTTGAAAATGTGTTTCGGTTTTAAAAGGTCCCAAATTTATATAATTAGTGGATAAGGTGATAAGGGTTCTAAATCTACCCATCCAATAAGTTTTGGACATGTTTAGTGCATATATTTTTCATTATCTTTCCATTATATTTAAATCGTCAAATAATGATGTCATCGCTTCATCATTATTATGTCATAAATAATTTAATTTATTTAATGTATAAAAATTATAAAACAACTAATATGATGTAGGAAATCTTTTTATCTTTCCAATGACTATTTATAATCAAAATTCTGACTTGTATAACCCCATTTAAAAATTGTTTTAGTAAAACATATCATGTTGTGCCATTTTTTACATTAACATTAAATAAAAGGTATTTATGTTATTTTCCAACCAAAGTGGCTCCATGGGGTCCCCAAGTTGACCCATGGCTTGTTTTGGTCGGCCATGACACAACCAATGAGGGTAGGACATGTTTCAAGCTCATCTCATGTTATTAAAGCATTATTTTTTACATTAAACTACACTAATTACCACTAATCGCGATTAAAAACTTAATAAGTTACTATTCACCAAAAAATTATTTTTATCCCATTGAACCACATTTTACTTCTTAATGACAACCATGTATGTCTGATTTTTGAAATTCAAAACACAAAGATGACAAAATTTCATTTAAACGGAAAAATCAGTTTTTATAAGTACCACTTAGTGGTTTCACTATTCATAAAAAATTGATGTTTTTCAGAAAATTACCAAAAATTCACCCTAAGCTATATTTGATATTCCGAATTCGAAAATGAAGTCCATTTTACAAAATTCACAACATATAAGTTTCATTAATTAATTTAAAAATTAATTCCCGCTGTCAGAGAAAATAGCGTGTTTTTATGAAACATTATGTATCAAAAGATTGACACTAGTTTAAGTCCGATTTCAAAGTGAAATTAATTCCAACGACCACTATTGGATTTAATGGTAAAAAATTATTTTCTAATTTAACTTTAAAACTAATTCAAAAGATAATCTAATCATATAAATAAATTATATTAAAAAGTGGTTTTGAATTAAAATACAACATTTTACACTATTCATTAAAAAAAGAACTTTATCGGAAAGGTACCAAAAATTTACACAAAGTAAATTTTGATGTCCCGATTCTTAATAAGAGTTTTATTTGGTCCAAAAGAATGTTTAAGAGTGAAAAAAACTATATTTAATGATGGTTCAACATCAAAAGGTGATAAGCGAACCTTTAGTGAAAACTAGGGCATATACGCCTAAAATTGAATTCTTTCCGTATTTTAAGCCTTTATCTTTTATTGGATAAATGTAAAAACATTTAAAAACATATATAATCATATTTTAGTTATTTATATCCATTCCCTCTAGTACAACGGCTACATGTTAACTACCATTTAAAATAATATTATTTTATTATTAGAGTGCAACGTAAGATTCCCAAGAAACTCGTTGTTGCGTGTTGGGTACGCCATCGAGCATAGCGTCCCCTTTAAAGTCATATCAATATTTCATTCACAAATATGGATAAATAAGAAAATGTCATATTCTTTATTTACATGGGGTGTTACAAGGGGTGTTCCCATGATTAGTTATTATTGTATATTTTGTACTCACTATCATAAAATGGTGTGTTTGGTTGGTAATTTCGTAATAATATTTGTTTTCTTTAAAAATTTTCATTGTTTAATTTTCCCCTTGTAAAATTTATTCTATTTAAAGTTTCATCTTTTAAAAATTGTTGTTAACATTTTATATTCCTAAAAACATGAAATAATTTTGTATTATAATGTTTATAGCAATAAATATTATCAGAAAAACATTTATTTATATATTGTAGTTCAAAATTGAAAATGTACGTTACATTTATTTTAAAGTATGTGTATTGGAATGTTGACTATCGGGCCAGCCTACTGAGTTTTAATACTAATTCCTACTGTTCTTATTTTGTATTTAGACCTTATGTAGGTTCCAATATGAGTTTTTTCACCTTGAACAATGGTTTATCTTTATTTTGGATAGTTACCCATGTATTCACATGGAGTTATTTTATTCGTTTTCTTTGGGATGTTTATTTTTATTTTAATATTAACATTTAGTTTCAAATATAAATGATGAGTTGTTCAACATAAAAAATATATATTTGGATATATGTTTCTTTCAGTTTTTTAGTTTATTGTTTGTTTATTGGGAGAAATCGTTCCCACAAGTACATTGATGATTCTGAACAAATTTTTCAGCGTTTGGGGATCAGCAACGCCCTTCGGGACATGCCATGTACTTGCTCAGGTGAACTGTTTATGGTCGACTCAGGAGAGTTCTTGACAGAAGTGACAGATACCCTTCAACAATAATTCTTATATCCATATTAACTAGATAAATAAACATCGGATTCCTCTCAATCCACATTTTGTTAATAAATTATTTATCATTCCTTTTTAATTCATATACTACCTTATTTTCATTTGCTATATAGTACTATATTGATAAATTGTAGCCAATCATTATCTCAAGAAAATTTTTCACCTCATATTGGTATATTTATATAATAATGTGTATTTTATGATCATATAATCTTTTAATATATCACATTTTCACCATATAGGGAATATATCATCATTTTGATAGAAAAAAAATTAAATTTCAGTAGTCCTGATAAAGGGTTGGATGGTTTTGTTCATGAATCCTTTATGTCCATGATAAATATGTAGTAAATTTATCATTTTTCATTTGTACATTGAATCATCTGTTCTTTTAAAAACCAATATATATCACAAACATATCATTTTATTAATATATATTAAAAAATATTGAATTGACCAATCTTCTCTTAAATTATTATAAAATTATTCACATTGCATTATTCAAACCATCATAATGGCTTTACATATCATATTATTCAATGGGTTATTGAATTAGGAAACATTATTATAAAATTTCACATTTTTATATTCCAAACCAATGAACCCTCTTACCTTAGTTATGTTCATTGGTGCTAAACATTATCATACAATTATTTTCTTCATCAGATCAACTAATATTCTATCTATGGAGATAATATAGATATGAAAAAAACATCCTGATTTGAGAAATCAAACATATTACATTTACTATAAAAATATTTTCATCAAATATTGACATAAAAGTTTTGAAAGTTATTCTAATAATCATTAATTATTTTAAAATACATTAATATGTCATCAATGAATACCAAAACAGTATTATCAATATTATCAATGAATACATTGTTCATTAGAACTATAAAATTTGATAGTGCATTATTCAATCCAAATGGAGTTACTTTAATCTTATAATGTCCATAAATCATTTTTAAGGAAATATTAATAATTTCATCTTTCATTAGATGAAATTATTTTTTCCAATGATGAATGGAGTTCTTTGAAAAATTCTGGTCTTCATGAACATGATCGAATAAGTCATCAATTAGAGGTAATGTAAATTTTTTATTTATAGTAATGTAATTTATTTATGTATAATTAATACACAACATTATGGTTGAATTTTTTTCATAACAAAAAGAATATGGGATACCCATAGTAAATCACCAGGGTGTATAAATCACATATCACATTACACGTCAAATTGTATCTTTAAGTCCAATAATTATACTGTGGCCTTTTTATACTGATAAATTTATATTGATCATTCATATGGAATTAAATTTATTGAAAACTCAATGTTAATCACTGGTGGATTTTGAAGTCATTAGATTGGAAATATTTTAATGCATTATTCTGTAATTGGTACATCATAAAATATAAGATTGACTTCCCCATATATTTATTTATTTTCCATATTCTCTACAAATGTTATTAAGGAGTGCTACTATGGGTGGATCTCGAATTTACTCATAATATAATGCATCCAATCTAAATATATGGAATTACACAATAACATATTGAATCATAAACTTCTTATCCTTGAATTAAAAAATTCATCATATTTTGAAATCCAATCATTTCCATGTACCCATTGGTTTGATAATGATGTCTACAAAGAGATCGCATTTATGTGTCAAAATGGGAACATCCTAACAAATCTTTTTTCAGTGATATTTTCAATAGGATCTTGGACAGAATAATATCATGTTATGGTAAAAGTGAGATTATTATATTGATAAAAAGTATTGATACGAATTTTTATTCTTGATGAAATTTCTAGAAAAAGGTGTATACTAGATTTTCTCCTGAAATTATGAATATTTAGTAATAATATATAATTCTAAATCTAGTGTAACAATTCTAATTAATTATAAATTAATTCAATACTAATATAAAAACTGTAGAAATGGTTTCTTTTGGTAATATATATTTTCAAATAATCCAAAATAGATTGTAAAAATGTGAATTTTTCTAAGTACACTCTACATGAATTGACACCCTATTCCACCTCAAGGCCCATTTTTATGCACTAGTGATGATAAAGTCAAATCCCAAAATATAAATTTATATTTATTACACCGAGGAAAAATTATAACACAACCTTTTAAATTTTATCATCTATACATGGATGTATTTCTATGAAAACCACATAATATATTCCTAAAAAGGGGTTTCTCATATTTACATAACCTCAAAGAATACCATAGGGTTACGATATATAATTTTTGTTTTCATTAATATTGTTCCAATAATTTATAAAAGAAATTATCCGATTCCATCTATAATGACTGAACACATTCGAACAAGATTCTGTTCTAATTTTTTTACACTGTCATAGATTGATGTGGTTAAATCCCAAAGTACATTTCATTTTAGTAATCTTCTATGGCTGGATACATACATGATATCAATTTTATATAAGGGTATAAAATATAATAAAAATTAATCGAAAATATTCAGAATCCAATATATTATTCAAATAAATCCTCACCATATCCATGGGAGGAGAAAAATAAAAGGAGATCAAATTCATAGTAAAGGATAGGTACACCAGAAGCTATCATGAATCTAGAAGGAATAATCAATATAGAAAGGAAATTAACAAAAATCACATTATATTTATTTATTATCATCGATATAATTATTTTATAAGGAATACAACATTTAAAATGGTAAATATCTAAACGCGGTTGATATTTAATCCGTACTTTTATCATAACAGTCATCCATTGATAATATCAGGGAATATAATGTCATGGTTAAAAGTAATATTATAGATAATTAATGTTATTATTAATTTTGTATTTTATGATCTAAGACATCATTATATCTATACATTCAAGGAATTACAATATAATTTTTAATACTTTGGGAAAACAAGATTTAATTTAGCAAGATGTTTGTTGTATGGGACAAAGCAATGCATCGAGTGGATATATAATTTTTGGAACCACTAATAAATATATGAAAAATGTATTCAACATATAACCAGTGATCTATTTAATTAATGATCAATATTTCTAATATAAATAATTTATATTGTGTTAATAAAACAAATTTATAAATTTTTCCCCAAATAACAATATAAAATTCAATGTAAACCTAATAGGTTAAAATAGAATAATTTTAGACAATATTATTTTCCATTATATAGGTAATATAGATATTTACTTGAAATTTCATTTCCAATGAAAAATGATCATCTGAATGTGATTGTATAAATATAAATTTTATAGTTTCAGAATTAATCATGAAATGGGAGGTGACCATTGATTCATTGGGAATATTGGTTATTGAAATAAAAGTGTTTACTTTGGATGAATAAAGGTAATTATAGTGAATTATAAAAATAATATTTAATAAATGAATTTTTTTAAAATAAATTAGAGACATGTAGAATAATCTACAATTTATAATTTTTTTCCTTTGATGAAGTTATTTATTTTCATTTATATTAAAATATATTCCTTTTTTAATTTAGGTCGAAAAAATCCCCCATTAAAAGTGTAGAGAGATTCATTTCAAATATTTTTTAAAATTCTGGTTTATCATTTAATTTCCCTTAATAAATCATTTTATTATATAAATTTATTTTCATAAACTTGTTTTTAATATCACAGAAATGCATGTAAAATATATCAAAATTATTGAGTAATTGGATCAGTTTTTGATTTTAAAATTTCATTACTTGATTAAATTACGAATGATATGAAATGATATAAGACAATATATAAACTATTTAAATTTATATTGTATAAAAATATTATTTGATCATATTGAAATAAAATTTAAATATTCCATTAAAAATAGTAAATGATATCCCAAAAATTTGATATTTAAAAAAAAATTATACCTCTTTGTTAACATATATATTTTAAGACATTAGAAGAATAGAAATGAATTTCATAAATAACTAGAATTATTAAATTAGTATTAATGAAACATACCTCAATTGGGAAAGAAATTAAACACATAGAAGTGAATTGTTTCATATTAACAAATAAGTATCCATGGAATGGAGATTGATACAAAATACCTCACCTCAAATATACATTTAGATGAACTCAATTTAACCTCATATTTAATAGTTTTAAGTATGTTATTATTTAACAACATAACCATACTCATATATATAATATCCTTTGAATACATATTATATCATCCATTATTCAATTTATTATTGTTGTGAGGTGTCTGAAATAAGGGATATATGGAAGAACCATTTTGATTTCAAACTAGGTTGTGTAACATGATTAGTTGGGGAAGACTTTTAAAATATTTATATGGAGATAGATAAAAAATTTGGTTTTCATTTTATCAAAGGGATATATAATATATTTATATGTTCTAAAAAATACTAGGCTTATGGACCAATAGTTTTAAGGTGATATGATTACATTTTATACAATAAAACTGGTTTCTCACAGATATGTACATTGTTGTATAGATTTCTTTCCTGCATTCAAGGAATTGATCCATTCCTCCATGAATTAGTGAGATAGGGAAAATATTATTTGTTTGATCTGTCTCTTTTCGTGGAAATTTTAAATAGGGTTTATATGAGAAGTAGTCAAATATTTTTATTCAATGGAATTTTCGTAAGTTGAGATTTTCATGAAGGAAGTTTATGACACCTGGAATAAAACAACACTATGGAATGCATGGTTGGGTCTTCCAGATCAGATGAAATGTTTTATTATGGTCCTATAAAAGTGGTAATAAAATAACATAAGTACAATTTTTATAATCTTTAATTTTAAAATGAATACCTATATTATTGAATAGTTGATATAAGAAGGTTGTGATGATTATTATTTTACTAACAAAGTCAAAAAAATACATAGGGATAAATAATGATTGAAATCAAAAGATTCACTAGGATGTGGTAATGATATCAATGAATTAGGGTGGTTGGACGAAGAACATCTTATTTTTACGTGTAATTTAAGAAATATAAATTCTTTAAAAGTATGAATCTTAAATGTACTGATATATCATATACTAATGATGTGGAGGTGGAAAGGGAAAAATATAGTGAAACACTTTGAGAGGATTCTTACTTTTAAATCTGGTTCCAAGGGAGGGGGCCAACAAAGTGTAATTGAAAATTATTAATTTATCTTCAATATTTCATGTCTGGTGGAAGGAAAATATAATTAAGAGTTGGAGGCTATTATAGGTGATAAGGAGATTAAAGATACTGTTTGTATAATAAATCTAGAATGTGATACTAGGCCTAATGGAATACATAAGTAATTCAATGTGGTTTCTTGTGATAATATAAAAGAATAGGTGATTGAGAAGATTAAAGACTTCATCAGATGGAAACAATAAAATATAGTATCATTTTCATCCACAGTTTTCCTTATTCTACTGGTGATTGATAGTATGACTCTCTTCCATTATTGAGATATATGTATCTGAATATGTGTTACAATATCCAAAATTTCATCCTAAATAAAATACTAGTTATGGTTGTGTAGAATCATCTTTGAAGAGAAACTTAGATTTATCCAAGGGAGAATAACTAAGGGGTTGATTGGTACTTCAAAATAACTAGTGGAAGTAATTTAAATCAAGTTAATTTGTTTACAATATCATGATAATTGATGATATTGATATAACATAAGACCAATTGATGATGTATTTTGTTATGAGGGAAATGGGATATTTTGGTTTTAGGGAATAGTTATGTGGCATGTTCTTTAGATGGAATGTGTCTTCGGGGATCACTATTTTCACCATGTGGATGGGATTTGGGTTATCAAAAATTGTGTCAGGTGTCTTGAAAGGGAACTTATATTTCATGGACTTATTTTTTCTAGAACATGATGATATATCATGGAATGGTAAGTGATTCTTTTATGGAGGATGAACAATTATTTAATGAAATATTCTAGGTGCTGATGTTAATCCCAATGTCATTTTTTCTAATGATTTAATATTTTTTATTAATGGATGGATGGTATAAATAACCATATTTCATAAATCTCCAAGATTTATTTTCAACATGGAGTGTACAGAGTATTTTCCATGAATAATCAGTGTGTATTTTTTTTAAAAGAATTCTCACTCGAACATGGGAATTCCATAATCGATAAAGTTGGCATAAAATGTCACAAACTTCTTATAGAGTAAATAAAAGACCCTAAATATAATGGAAGAGTTAGAGACATTTCCATTGAAGAAATTATCAGTCAAATTTTTAGAATAATTAAAAATTGAAATAACAATTTTTTATCAATTCGTGGAATAATGATGCTAGATAACAACATCATCACAATTATACAAATGCTTAAAATATACATATCTATTCTACTATAGGGATGATAAACTAGATGTAAAAAATTATAATGAAATTTATATGGGATAAAAAATTGGCAGGTAAAGGCTATTATAATTCCAAAGAGAACATGTAGAAGCCAATAAATGATGGTTAATTGGCATACAATGTTTGTGGGAATTCATAATGTGAACACTGGAAAGGTTAGCCTGAGTGTACATTGATGAAAACTCATTACATGATGTTTTTAAAAAATTTAGGTATTTTCTAAATGAGAAATGGTTGCTCGATACCTCAGTTAAGAATTCTATGCATCCACAACATATCATGATTCATAAAGTGGAATTTAAAGGGAAAATGTCATTATTCAAAGGATGAAATGTTATTGATTTTTTGAATATTAATTGGGTTGGTTGGATGATTTTATTCCTATGGTTAAATGCTCTTATGAAATATTTTATAGAATAATTTTATATTATTAATATTATTTACTAAATTATTACTAAAGAGTAGATTATATTTTTTTGGTAAACAAAATTAATAGATAATCTTACTACATGTGTTTTCATAGATTCGTTGACTAGAGGTTTCAATTATTGGGATTATCATGCATAGATCCCTAAAAAAATATATTAATATGGTTGTGAATCATTTGGTGTATGAAAATTCCAGTGAATGTTAACATCCAAGATTTTCAATTTGGAAACATTTCAATTTCAATATATATAAATTTATAGAATAATATAATTGATTTTCTCTTAAACTATATAGGGTGTGAGGACCCATGATATGAATCAATGTTCCATCTCTTCTTCAAATGGGAATGGTCTAGTAGTATATGTTATTTTATTAGTTTTAAAGGAAAAAACAGTTGGTTTATATTCATTACGATCCATTTGGTGGGCTAGTAATATAGGTAGATTCATAATAAATTTTAAATTAGAATTTATGGAATGGTTTTTACTATAGTTTTTAGGTGTTATGGGAGGCCATGAACTATGTGATAAAAGGATTAAATTCCTCATTCATATTTATTATAGATTCAGTGTACTCTCTTTTAGATGAAAATTTTCCACTTTTTCCAAAAGGGTAATCTTCCACGTCTATCAGGAATATGGTTCTATGGATGCAGTTTTCAGAAGAGGAAGTGGTTATTTGAAATCATGGGAATTGGGTTCGATGAAACCCTCCCACTGTTGGAATACATTTTAATCTCATTGAAAACATTATAGTGTGATAGATGCAAAGAGGAGGTCTATTTTGGGTAAAAATGATCTCAATGATTATTGGATTTATCAAAATTTATAGGCCAGGAAGCACCATCGAGACAGTGGCTTGGGCTGTGATCGTGGTCATTCATTATCCAATACTTTGGTCCTAAATTGAAATATAGTGGAAGCTAACACTATGATATTGTTTGAACTTGAAGATAAAAAAATATGAACATTGCAGGTCCAAAACTCAATTATTAGGAATTGTAGAATGTTCCTGGACAATAACATTGAGGTTAGCCACACATGAAGAGAAGGGAACATTTCAGTGTATAGTTTTTTCAGTAAAGGAAGTGTTAATGATAGAACCATTATGTATACTTACACTATTACTTTTCATGGAGAATATATTATCTATATAAGTGGTAATATAGTTGATCCTCAACACATACATCCCCCTAATATACAACTTCATCTTATTTTCTTGTAATATAAGGTTTTATTATTACTCGGTGTTAATTTTCATTTTACCACAATCATGTTTATTCATGTATTTTAGGGATCTTTTGTATAGGATGTAGTACCAAATATAATAATTAAAATTAATTTTATAAATACAATATTAACCCATTTTATATATTTATATTACCATTAATTAATGTTAAAAATTGACTGTTAATAGCATCTCATCCCAGATATGGTAGGTTGTGCATTGACAAGAGCGGCGATACCATACCCTTAATATGTGATATGGTAAGGATGAGGATGGTATATCAATATAAAAAAATCTATATCATATCCTATTTAATATTTATATTCATTATTTTTTTCACTGTGACTATCAATTTAATTTGATGATGAAATATAATAAGAGATGTTTGCAATGCGCTCATCCACCATAAAGATGAGTGATAGATTTATTTCCTATTTTTTGAGGAAGGTGATGGATAAATATTGTTAAATATAAAAAATAACATCAATATAAATGGAATATTGTAGTGTTATTATATTTTGAAATTTATTTCATAATATATAGCTTTATATAATAATTTAAATAAATAGGTTTATTATGATGATTACTTTCTCTTAGAGAAACCTCATTCGGATATCTTTTTAAGGACCCAAAAGTTGGACTTTTCGGATGACCCACACCTCTTTATTCTGAATGAAAAATTATTAGTGTGATTTTCATGTTTTTATTTATATATATTTCTTGATTTGTCTAAATAAGTGAGAGTATAGGATGACATTTTATAAGTATGTAGAGGGGACATCTTGTAAATTTTCTGGAAATTTATCGAATAAATCCAGAATGGTAAATTCATTCAATATAAATATTGTTTATAATGATTTTATATTTGAATTTACGATAGGATGGGGTTGAAATATTTCCATAAAATAGGATTTTGAAAAGTTTAACTGTAAAGATATCCTTTATCATATGGTTTAGTCCTCTAGTATACACGTTTTATCCTTGAGTGAAGTAATCAATTTTTACTTGTTTTTACTATTCATTAATACCAAATATTAATTTTATGTTATTACATAATATTAAATTTTTTGATTCATAATATGAAATCCATTTTACCAAATTCAACGAACATAATTGGAAATTTTATTTCAAAATAAACCCAAAAAACATACTGCGAAAATGGTTTTTCGAAGACATCATTTTCCAAGAATAATGTGATTTTATATTAAATATAAGAGTATAAATATTAATTAATAGTATATAAATTATTATATTTAGATATATAATATATTAATTTCTTTTAAAATATTAAAAATTAATTATTATTTCAATTAATTAAAATGGACCAACCATATTCCATTTGAAAAAAAATATTCATCAGAAAAATTAATAATTTTATAAAAGATATTTCTTTATATCTACATATGTTATTAAAATTATTTATATAAAATTTATAGTAAAAATATTGTTAATGAAATATATTATAATAAAATTAATAAAAATAACTTGACTAATTGTTAAGTACTACTTTTTCGATTTTTCATAAAATCATATTTTTAATGGAATGTTACGGAATATAATTCGAGGATTTTTTTCACTAAGTAAACCAAAATTTGATGTTTATTTTATAATGTATGTATTTTATTAAATTAGATATTAAAATATGCACTATTTTATAGTATTATTAATATTAAACGTATTCCTACTATAATTGATGCTCATGTGTTATAGTTTCCGAAGAAGATATTTTCATAGTGGATTGTAAAATTATACAACCTTGGATACCCAAAACAGATACATATGATCACTATGATTATTTTTTTGAAGAATAAAAGTATATTACTATACACAGACTATTGTTTTCTTAATCTTTTATGATCTTAAAATATATATATAATTTACAATTCTTATATTTCGTCTCTTTCGAGGGTAGCTACAGATAATGAAATAAACTCAATATCTATTAATAATACATTGATATTAGTAAATATTCCAAAAGTATAACAAATTATATCTTTTAAATATATATTTTGATTGAAAATAAATTTCAATCATATAGTTTAAAAATATAATTGCTGATTTGTATCTATAGGGTTTACTGAATAATAATGGATATATAATTATTATACATCATTCTCAAATTGATACAACTACTTATAAATGAAACATAATCACCATAAATTCCAAATATTATTTTTGAAAATCTTAAAAATATATGATACTAAAATATTATTAAATAGTGAATTTGATGATGAAATAAAAATGGGAAAACAAAAAATATTCATAATACTTATTATGCATAATATTATCTTTAAATTGATATAATCCATATATTATTTAATAGAAGATACAATATAATGGAATAAGAATGTCAATGTGATTATTCTTTCTAATTGGATATTTTTTTAATACTAATAAATGTGTTTGTAGTTGTTCAAATGTTAATATTTTCATTATAATTTTTATATATATTCATGTAATATTATTTTCTAGAATTTATATAAATACTATATATCTGGAAATGATTATTTATCTTATAATCCTTAATCTAAAAATCTTGGGAACATTAAATGTTATATTTTGGATCAAATTTTTAGGGATGATTTTTTTATTTAACATTATTTGTCTCATTTCATTGAAAATGAATTAAATTGGGTTAAATCGTTTGATTCTTCAATATACTAAACCATATAAAATTATAAGAGTATGATTCTAATATGTATGTATGCAGTAGTCTCCCAATATAAATATACAAGGGTTACTGGGTGTATTATATATATATTATGACTAAAAAATGACATGATATTTCATTTGTTTATGGAAATTGGAGTTAATACACAACTTATCAATGATATGCTCAATTGGATATGGGTAAAAGAGTGCTCAGATTCAAATGATTAATATAGAATATTATTATTTTTATATTGAATCCTAATGAGTGTGGAAGGCTATTATTATTTAATCTATATTACAAAACATGAATGTCTCCCCTATATTTGTGTGTCATTTTTTAATACTTTTGGTCGCAGAGTTCTCATGGTAATCAATGAAAATATTATATGATAGACGTCCCAATGTATTACCTATTTATTATTATAGAACAGAATATAATGAAGTGGAATGGAATTAATATCGCCTATCAATATAAAATTATAGATTATCCTAAAGTTCATAATTTTTTGTAAATTGTGATAATAAATCATCAAATTATTCCTTATATAATAATACTTATTATGGAAAATAAATAAAATATAGTCTTAGATATTACTATATGAGTATTTTTATCTTGGGTGGTTTCATATAAGTTTAATTTTTTAGAGTGAGAAAAAACATTATATTTCCACTAACAAAGGTACATTAATGGGAGTTACATTACAAATAATCTATAAGGATACGATTAAATTACATGAAAATGAAACTCCAATAGGGGTACCTCAACATAAAATTTGATAATATCTCATGTTTGGGGTGAATATTAAAAAAAAAATTATATGTAAAAGAAAAATCCATTGAATAATACATTATATGAGAATAGAAATTGTTCCCAAGTGGAAAAGTGGGTGAATTTTAAAATAACTAATACAACATATATATCAAGAAATTATTGAAATATAGGCAGAAGTTTTGGTTCACATATACAATTATTGGGATGAAGAAACCACAAATTATGTTTTATATTAAATCTAAAAAATTAAATATTACATAACTGTTACATGTCCCTAATGTTGTTCAATAGTGTATTTAAAATTATTGAATTTTAAAAAAGGAACAATAAGGCATATAGAAGGAGTTACAAATTCATGGTAGAGAAATAAATGATTTCTACTCATATTTGAATTCTCTATTCCTTGTAATTGTAGAAATAAAAAGATACCAATAATTATATATTCATTTACAATATAGTTATATTCACGATTATAAAATCACAAGTGTATTTTTAATATATTTTAATATAATGGTAATCTATTCGGTGAGGGTATCCCACAAATAATGATATGCTAGCACCTAATGATGTAAATATAGTTAGAGAAGAGATATCTTGAAAGGAATGATCTGTTCAAGGTTCAGTTATTCTCGCATGATAACCACATCATTTGATAGCATGCATTGATGAAACTATTTGAGATAACATTCATTTACTCATGAGTTAAACTACATGAGTAAATATCACTCAGATGACCATGAAGCCATTAATATTTCAACATTATACCACCTTCTTGAATTAAAATATAGCAATGGTAGTGTAATGTGGTATAACTATAGAATATTATACGATATTTTAAGAAAATAATATTTCTAAAATCATCATATTATTATATTTTATTACATATGACATGTCAATATGAGATAATAGATATTGAAATTTACACATCATATATATATAATTCTAAAAAGAATAACCCATTTAATGAAACTCCTTTACTAATGGCCTATAAACATTGTTCCATTTTATATTGAATTATATTATATATATTTCTTTTCAAAAACATGTAGATTTTTTTGGATATACCACCAAATTCATTTTTAAAAATATAATTAACTTCATTATGTTTCACATTATATGTCGAACCTTGTTAATACCAATCAAAAATTAGTTCTGGATGAAACTCTACAAAAAATCTAGAGTATCTGTATTTGAAATAAATTATCCTCATTCAGTAAACCAAAATGTTTGAACCAATGGTCCTTTGTTATATTGATAAAAAATATTAATCACATTATCCATACATGTATGAATAGAGTATACTTTATAATAGATTCCATGTTATGTAGGAAACAATTGAATCTAACATGATATTCAAAAAAAAATGTTATATCTATACCCATGTCCACGAGCTGCATCATATACAAAACACATTTCCATATGATCCCTTTATAAAACACAATGAGTTAACATTTGAGACACATTATTTCAATACAATATTTTCTTCTGATAAATTCTCAATTCTATATGTATACAGTCAATAGTTCTATTAATACATCACGTGGAATTCTATATGATGGATGAACACATCACATTACCCTCACCCAAATAAATAATAACATAATTTTCAATTTCTTGTTATAACCATAAACAATATATATCCAAATCGAGGGACCAAATGTAAAAATCCTCAAACTTAAGGAAAAATAACATCACTATTAAGCTCCAACTAATGATATGATTGGAAATAAAACCTAACATCACTAGATTAGATAATACTAAAATCTTGTGTATCAAATATTTTAAAGCATTATATTCTTTATTTAATGAATATCTACAACCATAGGTAGTGGTGACTCCAAATATGATCCACACACTCCTAGTAATTTGATGATATAGGGTATCGCTCTATATTGTATACATTGTATTTCATCTAATACATAAATAAAATATTATGTGGTATAAGAATATTTTATATCCAGAAAAGATGAATCTTACTAATGTTAAAATTAATAATACATCCATAAAGATAATAATCTATTATAGATGTCAGTTTGGGATGACTTGAAATCCAAATTGTTTATGTTAATTATCATTTCAATTCTAGGGATTTATATAAATATATACATATATAAATCTAAATTAATCCAAAAATATAGATTTCATTTTTTACATGACACAATATATATTATACAATATCTCCTACTGATAATTTACCTACACCATATATATATTTAATATCATATATGATAAAAATCAATATTTCCATAATGTATTCCGCACATTTATGGGCATTTAGTAAAATCAATACTTCTCTATATAGTACGTTCAATATCTCATAGTGACAAATTATGCGACCTTCATACTAAATTATGTAGTGATTTACATTTATGATGAAAAAATATTTGAAAACTGTAAGGACTTAGGAATAATATTCATGATGGTCAACTCATTGAAAATATTCAGAATCCTTAATTCCACATAATCAAATGTGATATTTTATAAAACTTATATTGTCCAAATAGAACCAATTATAAGTTCATTATCATCAATCTTGTAAACCTTTAAATGGAAATTTTCCACGGAAAAATATTTTTTTATCTATTGTAACTATTTTTATAAATCTTTTAACAACATACCATATAATGTTTTTAAATTTATTGAACATTTAGTTAACATATTGACTAGAATAACAACATATTTGTTAACTTTGAACATATATTATTCTAATGATACTCCCACTATCCAATGAAACATTTTATTATTCTTATAAAATCATGATTTGAAAAAAACCTTCTAAATTTAGAAATAAATCCTATTTCCAATTAATAGAAACAATTAAAATTTATAAAAGTATATCCATACTTAATATAGAAATCAATGTTCTTAAACATTTTTCGTTATAACAATACAATTACATAAAATATGCCAATAATAATGGTGGAATCTCAATTATCTCATATTAAAAAAAATCATAGGGAACCCCCATCTATAATAGATAATATATTTTTAGCATTACATTATTCTCAAAACATTTAACGGAATCACATAAATAAAAATCAATATGTATGAAATCCATCATCTCATTTATTTAATTACCTCATTTTATTTGTAAAAAACCTCTTGTTATATATAAGAAATAAGATAGCTATTCACATCCTTTACCAATATCCATCTAAGAATGATTTATTTGTTTATATTCAAATCTTTTATTTATAAAATATTTATATAATCATTTAAATGAAAACTATATCCTTTAATAATTACTTAAGATAATATAAAACATTAATAATGCATGTTTATTAAGTTTAATACATTAATTTATTTTCGAATTAATTTATGAATATACGAAAAAATGAAAACTACCAAAAAAGAATATTTTAGATAAAAAAATAATTTTAATATATATACTATAGGATGATCCTACCACGACACATGTAATCTCCATGGAATCCCTTACATACATGTTTTATACTTTGATAATTCATTTCTACCTCCCTACTAAATTCCTCACCAACCTTAGCCCCTCGACCACCACCCAACCCCAATAATCCTCCTCCCAAACCCATATTAGCAAGTGTCCTTGATCTTGTCACCCTCCTTATCCTCAACATTAATCTCCCCCTTCATCTCCTAAGCCACATTGGTATCCACCTCCACCTTGGTATCTTTTACTTCCTCCCCCACCGCCTTAATCCCACACCCCCTTCTTTGAATACTAATCTACCCTAAAATACCCTCCCCCCATGATACCCTTCCCATCATTTTCAAAATAACCAACCACTCACTACATGGAGAACATTAAATCTATGAAAAAACTAACCCTGATTACAAGAATCTCTTCTGCACCTTTGTGTTTTATTCCATCATATCCACCATTCCTCCCAAACAGTAGCATCAACATCTGCATATAATAGAAATAGTTTACCCTCCATCCCGATATTATACCATAGAGATCCTTGGTAATTATATTTTATAGTCCAAAATACTTTTGAAATTGTATTTTCTTGAAATTTCCTCATCTATACTATATCACAGTTTCATAATCCATTCATTTTTTTCGATCCAATGTCCATGTAATAATATCCCAATGTACTAATATTTAATTTTCCAATTAATTATTCTATAACAACTAATTGAAATTTAATACCATTATACTTTTTTCAGTTCATGGTATTTTAATTTTTCTAAACATATATTCATTGTGTGTGTATTGCACCTACCTAACGCACTGTATTTTATTTTATAACATTTTGGGCCATTATTATTTTTATTATTAGTATAATTATTATCTTTTATTATTATTATTATTATTTTAAATCAATTGAATTAGAAAAAAACCCACATATTACATTACCTTCACTACACGGCCGACCCCCCCACATTCCCTCATATTTTCACGACTCACCCCCCCCCTGATCAAACCTACAGTGGGCCAACCCCCTCTCCCCCCTCATTCTCTCCTTCTGACCATGCACCCTTCTCCATGAAGGCCTCCTCTCTGAGATCCCCTCTCCAAAACCTCCTCTCCCAGCACCCCCACCCAAACCCTCACGGCACAACCCCCACCCCCCACCTGGGCCGAGACCCTGCAGCTACGCGACATTCCACCTCTACACTCTTTTTCTCTTGAGAAATAAAAAAATTGCCTCCGGTTTTATGATCGGCCCATCAAGTTGAGATTCCCAATCTCTTCTCCATCCTTCTAGGTTTTATATTTTTCTCCCTGTCACCCCACCTTGGTTTGGACATACCCTATGGTTCCGTAGTGGAAATTTTTTTATGTGATTTTGTGTCTCCTCCTTCGATAGGGGGTGTGATTGATCTTAAAGGACCCATTAGCATGTGTTCTGGAAACCACCAGTAAATATGAAGCGGTAAAAGTGGTTTAGATCCATTAGTTTCATCTCGAGGAATGTTTTATGTTTGTTTATTGGTTTTTCACCGACTTAATTAGGGTATTTATGTGATTTAATGTTTGTAGTAATTATCATTTAGTGCGTAGGTCATTGCTTTGTGATTTTCATCAATCTCTGTTGGTCAGTAATTATTTGAGGTGAATTTGGTTTTAATGTCGAGATTTTATGTCAAACAGTGTTTCTTTTATGGGGGAAACATAGTTGCGTCACTTCTTATGATTTTATGAATCATGCATGTAGTTTATTAAATTATATGTATGATTGAAATCATATTTTTATAAAGATTAGATATGTAGGTTATCTTTTTTTGAGGGTTCTGGTTCTATTTTTTTTAGAATCATTTGGGGGTGTTATTGATGTTTTTTAATGGTGTTTTGATTTGTGAGAATGGTGCAAACAATACTTGGAAAATGTTTTGAAGCGCGTTTGATTTTAAAGAGAGGAAATTGAGTATATTTTTAGGGTAAAGTAATTTTGTTAATTTTAGAAATGTTTTATTATTTATTTAAATGATTCATTTATTTGTGAGTGTGATGAGAATGATACATTGGGATGTTTTAAGTGTGCTCTTGGTTTAAAAAGTGTGAATTTTTAGAGTGTTTTTGGTGTATAGCCTTATATAGTGTCATGGAATTTTTTTATTAAGATTCTAAATGATATATAAAATTATGAAAGTGATGAAAATTATTATTTGAAATGGTCTTATTGTGATTTTGGCTTCAAACGTGGAATTGTGAGTGGGGTTTTGTGTAAAATGCCTTCTTTTTCCTATTAAAATTACTTTATAAAATTTTTAAATTGTTCATTTCAATTTATTAAATGGTGAAAATCCTGTTTTGGGATGGTTAGGATGAACAATTGGTTTTAATGTTATGTATTGATATAATTTGGGTGCGTTTATTTTGTGTAAATTTTGTGCTGCAAATTTTGAAGTGTTTCATAAGTTGTTATATTTATTTATTAAATGATATGTGTTGTGCGTTGGACCTCGCTATGATAGTTTTGGGCCACAAGAGTCGAGGTATCCTACATGTACATGCATAGGGTATGACACATATATATACCCTCTTTATACATATTACTTCATGTCATAGGGAATATGTGCAATGCAGCTAGGGGTGTGTATATATATATATATGTATAAATGCATGTGCGTGTATGTGCTAAGTGTCAGTTCAAGTGATCAATCAAAAATAAGGACATGTTTGAGGTAGGTCCTCTAGGCCCTTATCATTAATTAGAATTTCCAAAATTTCTTATTTTTTTGTTAAAAAAAAATCTTCTTCTACTACATAAAATAGATATGAAATATATATATACATGTATGTAAATGGTTTTGGTTTGTGAAAAGTGATTCCCTTAGTGCTTCAACCATAAAACAGGTATTTTCAAAGACGCATGGTCTTTCAGATGATTTTTTTGTATAAGTTAAATGACACATTTTTTTCAAAAGAAGATCCAAAATGATCTCCAAAAATGGGTTTTGGGTGAAAATTTCTTCTAAAGTAAAAATAATTATTGTTGAGTAATGATGCCCATTAGGCACATTGAAAAAGGTTTAAAAAATTGGAAAACCCCACATGAGGAATACCCCCTAGTTTCAGAAATGTAATGCAAGTGTTAAAATGTGATTTTTGATATGATCCTAGTGTTGATGCTTATTCTTTTTGTGTAGTGAAAGGAGGAAATTCACTTAAGGAGGGAGAATAGTGGTGATAGGTTGAATGAGTTTTGGATAATAAATTTCTTGTGTACATATAATCATTCTTGATAAAAAATCACCACCACATGAAACATAGCACACCGGGAAACCTCAGTATCAATGTGGGAGAAAATAATACTTGTGGGCTAGTGGTGTGGAGGTGACATGATGCAGTTTCACTACAGGTTTGACGATTTCAACACTAACTAAACATATGAATGACTGAGGATCATTGTCTTTTAAGCCATGTTTTTGGAGGTTTGTGGCCTTCTAAGCCACATTTGCTGAGGGTCATGGTTTTTAAGACACATTTCACCGAGACACGAAGATCCTTGGTACACAACTAAGACTAGCTACTTAGGGACTTCCCATGGTTCTTGTGATTTGATTTTTAGTCAAGTTGTTTCATGCTTGTTCCCCCTTTTGTGAAAACCATATTTTTAATATATTTGGTCTCCTTTAATTTTGGAATGTTAATGTATGCTCATAACCTATTTTGAAAATGGAAGATAAATGTTTTCCTTGGAAATGAAAACTTTTTATTATAATTTTAAAAGATAAAAAAATGTTATTTTATTATGCCTTATTTTCTAACAAGAATGATTTGGATTTCTTATTAAATACATTAACTTAGGGTGTTGTTGTTTATTCATGGAATTCCTACTGAGAATCTTGGTGCTCATTCCTACATTACTTTATAGTTTCAGGTTTTAGTTTTGGATCTCTCAAGATTTGTTATCTATTTGGTGGTGACCCATGGGGTCACTTAGAGGTATGTCTATTTGGTTACATTTATTTTATTCTGCACATTTAGTGTTTACATGTTTTTTATGTTTTTTTCTATTTATCAGTCTTTTATTTTCTGAGAAAAATCATTCCAAACTTCTTGTTTTGTTTCTCGACAGTAGTTTCCATCTCGTGGGGATCAAGAACACCCTTCAAACCATGTCGCGGACCGACTCGAGTGATCAGTTCAAGGTCGACCTAGGTTGGTTAGAGACAAAATGGTATCAAATGAGGTTTATCCCATGTAATTTGGGGATATCTAATAGTTTCGTGTAACAATTGACGTAATCAAATTGTTTAATTGTGGGTAGGTGCATGATCACCACATATTCAGAATGACCCCTGAATTGCAAGTTGGTCTGGGACGGTCTAGCCTCAAATTCCGCATCTAGATTGTGATTTTTTTCATGAACCATCGGTCTGTTTGTGTGTTTTTGGTTATTTTTGATATATGGTTGTCATTATGGGGGGGCATGGATATTGTACATGGCTTGGCAAGCTGTGCGCAAACCATGCAATCGACTCTGATAACTCCCTATGTGCTCACCTAGATGGTGCACGGTTAGCCCAATCATGTGACCAAACTGTGTGTTGTAGTTATTTATTTGAGATTTAGAATCTTGATTCCTTGAGTGAATTGGTTGATCTTTAATGTTCATGGTGTGAGTTTTAGTTTGTTTTGGGGTGTTTCTCAAAGGGAGAAAAATTGATGATTTTTCCATTGAAATTGGATTTCTATAATGAAAATCTTGGTTTTTTTAAAAATTTAATTAGAAGTTTTGAAAATTGATGTTATTTGGGAAACTATTCTAGGATCTTTTAATGACTTTGTAAATCATATATCAAAAGTGGATTTGGAAATTTTTTTGGGGCTATTGATTTTTTTGTAAAATATGAAACGAATATCTCTTGGAAAAAGGAATTTGAAAATGATTTTTTGACCTTTGGTATTTCTATGGATTCACATGTGTATGCATGGATGTAATTAGATGTTTAAGGTTGTTGGTATGCATGGATTGTTGCCCAAGTTGGCTCAATAATGTACACATGTGGGGTTTCATGGAATACCATTTGTGGGGATTAGATTTCAAGGGTTTTTTTTGTTTTCCAAAGGAAGTTTTTTATTAGTGATGTGCTGGGATGAATTTTGTTTAATAAAATTCTAAAAAAAGGAATGTGGGTTTTAAAAATGAGTTTTCAGCATTCGGTCGGTTTGAAGTGGGATTGTTTTGAAAATGGCCATTAGTGGTATTGGGGTTTTGGATTGGTTGTTGAGGTTTATTTTGTATTGTTTCCATTGATATTTTATTTGGTTATGATTTGGTTTTGTGATGTATTATCCTCTGGGCTGAGGATTGTTTTTGAGCTACTATTTCAGGGTTTAAATTATGTTTTGAGTTTGAGTTAATAATTTATTGTTAAATTTGGAGGTTTGTTTTGAGATGTTCTTCTAGTTGGTTTTCTACTTCTTGATTAAAGTATGCCACCCAGAAATATCCAATGGTCCCCAAGGGGTCATTGTCTATTGTTAGTTTTACCTAGACTCCTAGTGGAGTGGTGGTGCTATTTTCATTTCCTTGTTTCATGTTGTCTATGGGGTGGCTGATGTTTGATGGAGGTTTCGGTGAAACATGAGGATGTAGAGTGATTCTTCCGGACTTTAATAACTCCGGATTTTGTCAAGGTAATGTTGTCTGGGTTTAGTTTGAAGTGTCATTTTCATGATAGAGAAGGGTGATTGCAACCATTTGCTTGCATGTTGGGGTCGAATATTGGGACAAATGACTATATTATTTTTCAAGGTGCTCATGAAGGGTCCCTCATCCGGTGTTGAGATTGAACTGGAGGAACATGTTCTGTGAAAGGTTCTTTCATTTTTTCATGTCTCTCATTCCTAAGACCACACAATCATTTGATTCCAATGTGGTCAATTTGGGAAATCAAAGCTGTTCGTCACAATATTCTGAAGGCTTTCCAATAGAAAGGCTATTTGGGTCACCTATGGAAGTCTGTACAAGGAATTTCCAGAATGTGAAGTATCAGTTGGAGGTTGATAATTCATGACTACAGTGCATAATATGCTTTAACACATCGGATCTCCATCCGTAGTTCTCGGATTGATGATTATACAGAAGTAAGACAGTTTCTATGTGCGAGGGATGTGCATCCAACCTCCTGTGTATTGTCTGGGAAGAGACCAGTTATGTTTCTAATTCTGGTGGTTCTCTATTTAGGAAGGGGAGATATTTTTGAAGGTCATTGAGGCCTCTTTCACAATGTTTTCTTGGTTGTGTCATGTGGGGTATAATATCTATAATGGCTAGGCTTCCCCTTAATCTATTTTGGGCTTTGGGTGTTGCCAGTTGGGGACGCTTGTGTCTTGGGGAAGAGGTTTGTTCAGAGTCTGTGTTCATTTTAGATAAATCCTATTTGGATCCCCATCTACTGCGTAGGAAGCCACCCCGTGTTGGTGGGTTCATAATGAGGAATTTAATCTGCACTACTAAAACTAAATTGAGATCTCCAATGTGGGTAATTTTGTACTACTCGGTTTCTAATATGGTAGGGAGACCCATTATGGGTCTCGCCAACGTATTCCCCTCTAGATGGTCAGGTGTGACTCGGAATATTGAGGGGTCACACGAGCATCAAAGGTCTTCATTGGTGTTTTATATAGTCTCGACTTGGATATGTGAGTTTTCAGATTGAGTCCTAATATGATGGGGAGACCAACATAAGACAAATTCACAGAGAACATAATCTTCAAGGTGTTCTTGTCGGGCCAAATCTGTGCCTCTGCTCCTCCTGACACCGATAAATGTAGATGTTTAACCAAGAAGATGGGTCATATGGAGAATGTTAATTGGGGAACTTGAGCAGACTCAAGTGATTTCTATGTTAGGGGTCAGAGTGTTACATGTTGTGGTTGTGTTTGGAAATGTGGGTCCTGTAACGTTGGTTCTTTTTCCTGGTAGTTCAGGTCTCGATGATTTAGATCTTGTGTGGTAAGTGAGAGACTGAACCTCATGTGGAAGTTGTTTCATTTTGAGAATCATTGAGTCCTTTTTTCATTCTTTTAACAATCAAGTCTTTTGTGACTTTCTAGGGGCATAAAGTTTCATGGTGGGGAGAATTGTCAAGCCCTTACCTGATGCGTTGTGTTATATTTTATTTTATAACATTTTGCGATAATAATATTATTATTATAAGTATTATTATTATTATTTATTATTAGTAATAATATAATATTATTAATTATTAATAATATTATTATATTTTTTATTTTTTTAAATTAATTTAATTAGAGAAAAAGCATAATGTAACCTCACCTTCACCGCATGACCGACCTCCCCTATTCCCTCTTATTCGAGCGGCTCACCACCCCCCCTTCTCAGACCTACAACGTGACGACCCCCTTGCCTACTTACATTCTGAACAAACTCCCATCTCCATAGTGGGTACCCTATCAGTTCTCCCATCTCTGCGACTTCCCCTACATGCTCCCCCTCATACCCACACGACACCCCCCTGAGATGAGACCCTGAAAATGTGAGACCTTCCCCCTTTTCCCTCGTTTTCACTGACGAAAAAACTATATCACCTCCAGTTTTGTGGTCAGCTCGTCAAGGTGATCTTCCCCTTCCCTTATCCATCATTTTTTGTTTGATTTGGTTCTCCCTGTCCCCCCTCCTAGGTTTCTTCGAACCCTAGGGTTCTGTAGTAGACAATTTTTTATGTGTTTTTGTGTCTCTTCCTTTGATATGGTGTGCGATTGATCTCTCAGGACCCATTGGTCTGTGTTTCGGAAACCGCCACTGAAAGTGAAGTGGTACAAGTTGTTTTGATCCATTAGTTTAGTCTTGATGTATGTTTTATGTTTGTTTCTTTGTTTCTCACCTTCTGAATGAGGGTCTTTATGAGTTTTAATGTTCGTAGTAATTATGTTTTAGTTCGTTGGTTATTGCTCTGTGATTTCGGTCCATCTCGGTTTGTTAATCACTATTTGAGGTGGATTTGGTTTCAATGTGGCAATTTTATGTGAAATAGTGTTTTTTTATGTGTAAAACTTAGTCACATCACCACTTATGATTTTATGAATAATGAATGTAGTTTATTAAATTATGTTTAGGATTTAAATTGTATTATGATGTGGTTTTGATATTTAGTTGATTTTTTCTTTAGGGTTTGGGTGCTCTTTGGGTTTAAAAGCATTTGGGGGTGTTATTTGATGTTGTTTTATAAGTATTTTTAATGGAATTTTTATTTTTTAGAATGGTGAAAACCATAATTGGAAATTTTTTTGAGACGTGAATGATTTTTTTGAGAAGAAATGGACTGTGTATTCAGGGAAAAGCATTGTTGGGAATTTTTGAAATATTTTATTATTTATTTAAATGATTCATTTATTTGCGAGTGTGATGTGAATGAGACTTTGGGAGGTTTTAAGTGATCACTTGGTTTAAAAAGTGTGTATTTTTAGTGTGTTTCTTGTGTATAGACTTATGGAGTTTCAATGAATTGTTTTCGTAAGTTTCTAAATGATATATTATATAATGAAAGTGATGAAAATTATGATTTTAAATGGTCTCAGTGTTGTTTTGGCCCTAAAAGTGGAATTGTGAGTTGTGGTTTGTGTAAAAATCCTTTTGTTGCCTCTTAAAATTTCTTTATAAAAATTATAAATGGTTCATTTAAATTGATTAAATGGTGCAAGTCATGTTTGGGCATGATTATGATGTACAATTGGTTTAGAAGTTATGTTTTGATATTATTTTGATGCTTTTCTTTTGTGTAAATTTTGTGTTTCTAATTTTAATGTGTTGTATAAATTGTTCTATTAATTTTTTAAATGATATGTGTAGTGCACTGATCCTCACTATGATTTTTTTCGGCTGCGTGTGTTGAGGTATCCTACATTTACATGCATAGGGTAAGGCATATACACTCCCTCTATGAACATATTCCCTCATGGAGCGGGGAATATGTGCAATGTGGCTGAGGGTGTGTGTATATATATATATGTATAAATTAATGAGAGTGTATGAGCCAAGTGTCAGTTCGAGTGGTCATCGACAAATAACAACATGTTTGGGGAAGTTCCACTATGGTCATATCTTTAATTAATATTTCCATAATTACTTAGTGATTTATTATAAGTGAATCTTCTTATTCTACATGAAATATATGTGATATATATATATATATAAATGGTTTGGGATCGTGAAAGGTTATTCCTTTTGTGTTTTCAAAATAAAAAGGGTATTTTCAATGATGTGTGGTCTTTTGGCCGATTAAGTTGTAAAAGTGAAATGACACATTGTTTTCAAAAGAAGTTCCAAAATGTTCTAAAAAAATGGGTTTTGGGTGAACATGTTTTCTAATGTAAAATAATTCTTGTGGAGTAATGATGCCCCTATGGCACATTGAAAATTGTTTACAAAATTGGAAAACCACTCTTGAGGAACCCCCCTAGATTGAGAAATGTAATGCAAGTGTTAAAATGTGATTAGTGATATGTTCCTAGTGTTGATGCTTATTCTTTATGTGGATTGAAAAAGGGGGAATGCACTTATGGAGGGAGAATAGTGGTGAGAAGTTTAATGAGTTTTTAATAAAGAAATTGTTGTGTACATATATGTTTTCTTGATAAAAACTCACCACCACTTGAAAAAGTGCACAATGGAAAACCTGGGTATCTAGGTGGGGGAACCTAGGACTAGTGGGATAATAGTCTGGAGGTGACTTGGACCAGTTTCACTATAGGTTTGACCATTGCAATAATAACTAAAAATATGAATGACTGAGGGTCATGGTCTTCTCTACCACATTTTCTGAGAGTTGTGGCCTTCTATGCCACGTTTTCTGAGGGGTGTGGTTTCGAAGCCACATTTCACTAAGACATGAAGATCCTAGTTCCAAAACTAACAGTTTCATATTAGGTACTTCCCATGGTGGTTGTGATATGATTTTCAATTTAGTTGATTCATGCTTATTACCTCTTTTGTAAAAAACATATTTTAAATGTAAAATGGTCTCCATTCTTTTTGAAATGTTAATTCATGATCAAAACCTATTTTTAAAAGGGAAGATAACTTTTTCCCATGGAAATTCAAGTTTATTATTTTTATTTTAAATGATAGAAAATCATTATTTTATTATGCATTGTTTTCAAACTAGCATGATTTGTATGTCTTATTAAAGGCATTGGAATAGGGTGTTGTTGTTTATTTTTGGAATTCTTACTGAGAATCTCGGTGTTCAAAACTACATTACTTTAGAGTTTTAGGTTTTAGTTTTGGATCACTCGAGCTTGGTTTTATGTTTGGTGGTGACCCATGTTGTCATATAGAGGTTTGTCTAGTTGGTTACCTTAATTTTGTTTTCTGTAGTAAGTGTTTACCCATTTCATCAGTTTATTTCTAGTTATTTGTCATATATTTTCTTGTCTAAATCATCCCCAATAGCTTGTTTTTATGAAAAACACTTGTTGTCTACCCATGGGGATCGGTAATGCACTTCAGGCCATGATGCAGACCAACTCGGGTGATCTGTTCAAGGTCAACCTAGGTTGGTTTGTGATAGCACGTCTCATTATTCATATTTAAATAGACTCAAAATGAATAGTCTATAGAATTTCACATATGTATTGGTTTGGTTATTTTTTTACATACTTAATCTATCTGAGTTGATTATTAGATATTTAATCTTGTCAGTTACCTGTATTTTTAAATTGTTAAATGAATATCCTAAATACAAATGTTTCCACTGTATTTCCCATTATATCAAACATTTAAATACAATCATAATTCATATTCAATGTGAGGAACATTTCATAAAAAGGAAAGACTATTCATCCCCTATAAGTTATAACTTCTATGGATAATATAGATGAGTTGAGTTCCTACTATACCATTTTATTTCTATATATCTTCTTATTCGACATGCATAGCGTTTCACATGAATAAGATGTTTCTATATTAGTATTTTTTATTGTTATTAGTATTCCATTGAAATCGTTACTCATATTTTCTGATTCTATATTCAAGGTACAAATATACTTCATGCATTTTAATTTGATCGATTCATTTTTTTATTAGGTGACTCTAACTATATTTTTTAACCTATCCAAACTATTGAAATTTATTTTTTCTTAAATATTTTCGTTCCTTTTTCAGATTTATTGATCAAATAACACATAGTGTTTTATATTATAATGATATTACATGTAAATATTTGTACATATTTCCCCATCATGGTTGTGGGTTCTATCCACCCACATATAGAAGGTGTGTCTCTTTTTTAATTGAATACTATAATAGAAGGTATCCATGTTTCCAAAACTATTAGTGTTTCCTTGATCGCTTCATGTTTGTAGAACCACATGTATATCTCTATTTATGATGAATAATGGAATGAAATCAATTCCATCCAATCATCCAATCATCTTCTCTTTAAATGACCTCAACTAGAAAAACCCTACCATGAATGATCTCCTCCTATAATTATTTTCATGTTAATAATTTCATATTTCTATGCATCGATCATTATTCTTTGAGAAATCCAAAAAAAATCCTCCCCTATTTGGATATTCTTCCATATACTCTATCATTTCCCCTTTGGTTGGTATGAACCATCAAATTCATACAACTATTATTTTATATTTTCCTTTCTGTAATATTGATGAATATTTATTCGATTTTATACTATAATATTTTATCAACCACACTATTCTCATAGAGACGACCAATACATCCAAATATAACTATTCAATGATGCTGAATACTACCTTCTTCTCAAAATAATAGAACATATGTTTTTGTACATTAATAAAAAGGAGCTTATAAGCATAGATTAATATATTCTCTATTATTTAAGGTATGATTTTTTGTTATAAATATTACATTACAATTCATACTCAAAATCAGAACATATTTTTTAGTACCTTCAATATTGTTGGAAAATAATAATGAATACTTACTTCAATTATCATTGAATTTGTGTTTTTTTAATATTAAATATTTACTCACAATTGAAATAGAAAAAATAAATTCCCTAATGATATTCTATTTATTATCACCACTAAATATACATCATTTAATGTAATCTTGATTTCTACAATTCTTGGTCTGTAGTAAAGATATAAATCCAACATGTTGAATATATCTTATAAATAAAAATTTCAAGATAAACCATCAAGACTTTATGAGGTTAAATTATTTACAATAATTTATAATTTAGTTTCTAAAACTATAACTTATTATTTACAATGTATCAACCAAATTATTGAATAAAAACTAATATTTATAACTATATGCATTTGACATTGATGATGCCTATAGATTGTTCATATTCAAATAAGAAATAAATATTTTTGGATCCTACACACAATTAGAAAAATCACAAAAAAATTTTAGGTACCTTCATATGTATGGGAAAATATAAAAGGATAATTATATTAACTAAAATTGAGGGTATCATTTTAATAATTTAATTACTTATTCACAATACATTCGAAAATTCATAATATCTATTTCTGTAAATTAAATAGTGAAAGTTAAATTTTTTCCCAAAATTATGAAAATTAAAAAATTTATTTTGAGAAGATAGGTAGTAATATATTTCATCGGTGAGAAAAATTAAAAACATTATTTCATGTTTGGTTAGAATTAATTCATTTAAATAATAAATTAGTTATATGATACTACAATGAATAAAAATATTATTGAATTTCCATATTTATAATATAAATACCCTGTTACTTTATGGTAAAATATTAAACGATGTCCGCTAAATTATATATCCAGAATATATATGTTTCAAAAGTATACAATATTACTAGGGTATACAATAACATAGAATCATAATCTCTCTATCCTTTATCATATTTTACACTAAATGCTTTTCTTATGTTTTCATTTTTATCATTTTTGTTTTTCAAAAGGCTTATTTGAATTCAGTTGTATCATTAACCATTATTAGTAATATATTTTTTCCCTTAATGATTATAAAGAAATTAATTCATGATCGTAAGGAATTATTAACAATCCTCCTATTGAATATGGGAAATAAAATCAGATTCACACAATAAAATATTACATTTAGGTCTATATTCACTATGAAATAAATTCTATATTTTAAGGGGGGAATATTTTAGAAGTTATTTATTTAGAAACCAAAAAACCTATTACCTGTTTGTTCATATTAATTTTCATTTTTTAAAATATCCAATATTACTATATGATATATTAATTTTTTTTATAAATATATATTTACAATTTATTTCAGAAATATTCGGTTCATTACCACTTATAGTTCATTATTTTATAATAATATGTTACCCATTTTTGATGACACTACCCCAATGTCTTTTTACGTCAACATTGAATATATTTATTATCAACTCCCTGCAAAAGTACTGATAGAAATTAGTATGATCGAAGATAATGATCTTAAATAATAGAAAACTAAAAAATTTATTATTTGATACTATATTATTTCATATTGAAAATGATTGGGTTATCATATAGACACCACATTATTTCAGTTTCATTATATTTTATTATTATCCTTTCTATTTTGTATAGAAATGAGAAGTTAAAATATGACATAATATTATTTAATTATATTTATTATTAATTCTTCCTCACCTTGGACGGTTAGTGTCAGATATAATGTAGATTTTATATCTGTATTTTTATCCACAATTGAAATAGTAGGTATATAATTGTCACTAAAACACTAGGTTTTTATTTGAATACATCATGATGTTGCTACCACTATAATAGAGACTATATATTTTTTGGAAGATTATTTACATTTTAAAAATACATTTACATATCCTATTATATGTATTTGGATAAATTCATTAATATATCAAAATCATTTATCCATATTTTCCATTAAATAATTATTTTACATTTTTACAATTCTTAATCTATTAACACATATAGTTCAATATAGTAACTATATTACAATTAAATAACTAAATTTATTTTCTTCCTCAAGTTATAATGTCTATGATCACACTACTATAGATGGCATATATTTATTTTAATATTATACATATATAGTAGGTGTATCCATATCACTAAAAAAAAATATTTCTCCAAGATCTCTTTATGTTTATTAGGTTCATGATCGTTGTTATGGCCCCACTCTATTTTCAAATATCCAATACCTATAAACAATAATTCATGATAAAAAGTCCTTCAATATTAATCTCACTTTCAATATCTTCGGTTTAAATATTATAATCATTTATTTTTCATTGATTCAATATATTCAATTTATAAAATTTTCTACTTTTTTTAATGTACACTATATTAATATTAAGTATAAGGAATTGTAAAATATCCATTACATCGTTTTATTTCATTAAAATTTATTCATTCTATCAATATTTCATTTATTTTTATTTATTTCCTATTTATTTTATATAATTTTTCTTAATATTGTATACTATTTTTTTTATAATCATTATAAACATAATCAGTCCAAAATTATAAATCAACATTAAGGATAAAAATATAATATATTTGACTCTGTAATTAACCCGAATCTAATATATAACTTATTTTTCAAGTATGAATTAATTTAATTGAATTGGATTATTTGTAATATTTTTTAGTGCATTAAACATAATCCTTTATAGTTATCAACAAATACCATGTTGTGTTACAAGATAATACAATTTTTCATTTCTTCAAGAAATTCATATAATGACAAAACATGTGTTTCAAACTAGCTTTATAGTTTATTATCTTTTTATTCAACTAAATGAAGTTCCTTCAGTTATAGTGTTAGTTTTTTTAAATAGGCTCTCCAAAAATTTAATGAATTGAATTTTCTTTTTATGTTTTATTCAGAAAATTACATTCAGTTTCATATTATCATGCAGCCATTTTCGGCTTCGTAGTTCTAACTACAATTGTTACGTATTTTTATAGGCCATCCATGTTCCCATTGTAATATTTTTATACATTTAAACTCTATAATGATTTTTTATTAATTAATTATACTTTATTGATATGTCATGAAAGGTAGGATTTTAATTTTTATTGAATTTTCTATGATAATTTTAATTTATAAAAAACATTTTGTCACAATTATTTATGTTTAATAAAGTGGAAAATCTAAAAACATGATAAAATAAATTAATGATGTTCTATATATTTAGGTTTCCATTTTTATTTGTAGTTAGCATCCTCATACTATGTTTTTAATCACAATCAACCTACATTTCTTTTTTGTGAAACAATTATCATAAGCATAAGGGGATTGTTCTCTAATTCCATTTCATGTGAGTTCAAAAGATCATGATGTCATTTTTTGACATTTGTGAGTGCCCAATATTTATAGGTATATTTTTTATTACTGAATAAAAGACTGTGTTTTTTATATATTATATTTGTGCATGATTTATCTACTTGTGCATGTGATTTTGTTAACATTTTATTGGAAATAAATTCTCATGGAATCTTCATTTCTCTATACTAGATCTCATATATGAAATTATGATTAAATCCATTGAATTTGACTCTATATTCCATCAGATGCATTGTTGTAAGATTTTATTCTTTATATTTAGATATATTTGTTCATCAGAAATATAATTATTTTTTCAGGAACATTCAATGCAATTAAAGCACATAGGTTTTTCATCAGAAATTTTATCAAATATTCTTCATTTCAAATGTGTAATACATTTATAGGAGAGATTCGAATCCACTTTCATATCATTATAACACCTCTTGTAATATCAAAATTTTTAACTAATTGGATAATGTATTCTAGTTATGTAAGACCACTCTATAGGTTTGGTCTTCTTCCTTGAATTTCATCTTGTAGAATTTTTCTTGTTACATGATTTTTTTATTGAAGAAAATCGAATATTAATGCTTATGAGTGTTCCATGTAACATATTATTAACATGTGTGCTCAAAAAAATTAATTCTTACAAGGGATGACTATCCATGTTTCAGGTCTATTAAATTTTGTACCACTTTAATTTTTCATAAGTGTGCTAATACTATGAATTATTCATTTATTTATGGTTACATTCACATTATTGTAGGTCATATTATGTCTGAATTAATTTTTACGATGGAGCGTAACATATAAATGAAGTAAATATGAAAATAATCATAATATTTCCCATTTTTTTCATAATAAATGTTTTTCCATATGAAAATTATTGGTTGAATAAATTATCAATATAAAATTATTGTCTCTTTAATCAATGGTAGATAGATATAATCTCTTTTACATTAACTAACTTTTTATTAAATACATAATTCAATAATAGACATATGATATCCCTTTCTCTTAAAAAATGGTAAAAATATATCATCACTACCAACGTTATGTTCATTTACCTTATGAAATTGTAACAGTGTTTAAAATTATATATAAATAGCATGCCTTTATTTGATTCATAATTCGTATAAGTAAAATATGATCAAATTTTATAATTTATGTTCATAGTTATATGTGATATACATATGGGATGAATAAATTTTTCTTAAATTACATTCACCTGTGTGCATATAGTGTACACACATTGTTGGGAAGTATACATAACTATACACATATAGTATATTGTTTTCAGTACGAAATTGCATACTCTCACGCCTCTTCCGGAATCATATTTCACATAACTAAAACATTCAATCATCATGGATCATTTATTAATTAATCTTATTTTATTTTTCATCATACTCTTCATCTTCCTTGAAAACAATAATATTTATACCACTATTCGCAGGGGCTTCATCAACAGCCCCATAGCACAAGAAGTTTTTATTAGTTGAAACCCTGGATCCAATCATCTATTTTAGATGGTTTAGATTATGTAATGAATATTCATGGGATGGTATTCTAGTTTCTTGTTCAAGAATCTATCTTCTTAGCCATTGAAGAAACCTTACCAACATTACACCCCATGGTTTCATTATATAATGAATAATTTTTAATTTCCTACGGAAATCCTTAATATCAAATATTTTGGTAGTATTTTGAATAAAATTCTCATATTTCATAAACAATCTATATATCTAAAGTGAATTATCATAATAAAATAGTAATTTATTTAGCATAATATGAACTGAATCAGTGTTTGGTGTATTTTCACGAAGGGTAAGCATTAGTATTATGCGGATCACTAATTTATGGTTCCCTAATTTAGTTTTATTTTTAGGATTCTAACCCATTTTTGAAACATTTAAATTTATTATTATGTGTTCTTTTATATCTTATAAAATAAAAAAGAAAACATGGAATGGACCACTGACCATTCCACCGATGTCTTTGGCATGGAGGTTAGGAGGTGACTATGTCAGCTGAGCATGCCAAGTTTCTAATAAAGAGTTATGCATGGTGATATTCCCATAAATTATGATTAATAACTAAAACATATGATTCATTTATTGAAATCTTGTGGGCTTCATTCGATGAGTTAATTAAATTATCAATTGCCTTTTTTTGTCTATTAAAAGACCATACTTCCACAATACAATATTTTTTTTCATGTTGTTACTTTATTAGAGTATCATTGATTTTATCTTGAGAAATTATATTTTTTTTAAAAACTATAAGGTATTTGAGAATTAAAACTCAATATATTACAAGACCTTATATATTTAATTCATTGATTTTTGAGATTTAGAAGTTTTTTATAGTGTATATGTGACAGTTTTAACTATTTTTTAAATAGTTGGGACACAATTTGGGATTTCATATTTTAAAAACATGTGAACTTATTTTTCCATGTTTTTTAATATTTCTGAACATAGTTGAAATAACATATCTAATTTCCTTTAGTTTTATAGAAGAAATTTCATTTTTTGGCATTATATTTTAACACTTATTCACAGGGCCTGAAATTGGTTACCTCTATAAAACAATTTATTCCTAGATATTAGTGATTCATATATCATGAATCAAAGTCTATTCACATAACAATGCATCATTTGTGTATTGGTTTAATAGTTCCTTTGAGAGGTAAAAGTTAATTATACAGGATCCGTTTTTTATGCGTATGTCATATAATCATAATATATATCAAATTTTTATTAAGATAATTTATTTATGTATATAGTATATTATTTTATAAAATATTGTATTTTCATATTTAAATTTTGCTAATATTATTTTATTAATTTTTATTTATTCTGTATAAATTTTATAGTGTTAATCCTATCTAAATTGTATATAGAGTATATAATTATACACATATTGAGGTGGTATTATACCCATGGATGTTTTGTGTAACCAATTTCAATACATGGGATGTTGATATCAGTATTAAGAATTAATATTAAACATATTTTCATTTATTTTCATTTCATAATATGTTATATATTCAAATTGTTGATTATCGTAATTTTTTTGTACTCCATATCAATAATTAAAAATATATGATACATCCTTACAAATCATTAAATTATTTCACAAATTTGAAAATTGTGCTCCCCCACATACAATTTAAATGTTATTTTCAATAGTATATGGAGGGTGTTTTATTTTTATGTTATTAGTGATTCCATTTATTGTTGGTACATCTAGTGGTATACTTTTCATCCACTATTGAAATTAGAACTATGAAGAGTCCAATTTTAATTTTTCAAAATTTTCCTACATTTTACATTTAATTTAAGGACATTGATATTATTATTTTGATCCATAATTATTTGATACAGGTGATGATTAAAACACTAAATTAAGTAGAAAATTTTCAACTAAAATGATAATAAAATAAATATCAATGAAGATCAATTCAAGTAGAAAAGAAAAATTTTCATAAGACTAAAAATTAGTTCATATGAACAACCATTTTTTGGTGATTAGGTTTTAATTGATGTATCGATAATTAGGTACTTTTACATTTATTTATATTCTATATTTCATTGGTCTAATGGTTTTAGTACAATCAAATTATGAGCATTTTAATTAAGATTATGCTGTGAAAATTGACGGAGTTGGTACTAGTAAATAATACAGGATGTTCGTACTGTTATACATATCATCTCTATAGTATCGTATATGTATGTGTCGGACACTCCAAAAATTCCCCTCTTCCTCCACACTAAATTCTTCCCCAAACCCGTATGGTCATTCACCCAGACTCTCCTCCTCCCAAACCCATCTCATCATGACATCCTTGATGTTGTCTACCATAATAACCTCCACATTAATCTCCTTCCACTTACATTTCCTTATCCACCATGTTAGTCTCCTCTACCACCTCCTCATCCTCTCTATCAACTATTTCCTCACCCTTAATCTCAATCCCACTCTCACATCACATTGTGCCCATCCTCCGTCTAATATGATTTTTATCCTCTTTCAATTCAACCAAGATCTCCCTACTCGACAAAACATTCCATCCTCACAGAAACCAACTGTAATTTTAGGCATCCCTTCCTCAACATCACATTTTATTCCATCACATTCATATGTCTCTCTAATTACAACAAGTACATCGCTGAATCCATGAATGAATTATAACTCCTTTATCATGATCATCTACCATATTCATCATTATATTACCCTCGGTACATATATTTTGTATTCCATATTAATTTTCATATTTTATTTCAATCAAAGTAGATTTCAATATTATAATTTCTTCCTTCGTTGATATATATTCTATTAAACTGTAATATAATACCATCCCAATGAACAAATATTGACAAGTTGTCTTGATTATCCAATTTTGTAAAACTACAATTCAATGTCATTAAATTTTTTTACCATTTATTTTATTGTAATTTGACTAAATATGACCTATGTGTGTTTAATTATTCTTCATTAAATATGATCTAAATGTGAAGTCTATAAAATTTAAAATTTGTATTCATTCATTTCAATTTTTGTTATCATATCATTCCTATTTATGTGTTTTCATAATATATTATCTTTTCCGTTACATATTTTCATATTCTTATTATATCAATATCCCACATACAAATAGTTTCACCACATTTCCCATAATATCAATAATTTTTATATTATCATTTTTATTCATCAAGGACAGAACTACCACTACTAAATATAAGGTTATCCATCCCATGAATTTTGTTCCCATAATGACCTATATAGGTGAGTCTAGATACTAATAAACCATAGTATTTTATATTGTGATCAAATACAACATTTAAAAGATTTGAATAAATTTACTAAGTCAATGTTTATTGTTATTTATGGTTTCAATTGTTCCTTAACAATATTTACACGAATTTTCCACTACCCCCTCATCCTCCCCAATCCTGATCTCCATTCTTGTGATACAAATCCTTCCATATTCTGATTCTACAACCCTCACCATGTGATGTGAACATTCTATCCTCGCAAAACCCTTCCACAATTATAGGAATCTCGTATTGAACATCTCATATTTTTCTATCGTATCCATCTTTCCCGCCCTAATAGCATAATCTAAATCTCCAGATTTGAGTTTTTCCTCCTCCGTATATATTGTTTATAATATGATGCATAATATTACTCTAGATATTTATATATTTTTTCCATTTAAATTATAAAATTTCTATCATTTATATAGGTTAACGATATTGCATATTCATCATCCATTTAGAATTGTTTCAGTATATGTCCATTTATTGACATCCCTATGTACACATTATGAATTTTCTAGTCTATTATACTATTTTAGAAAACTAAAATTTGTTGTCTTTTAATATTTTTATTATTACCCTTATTTTAGTTTTCCTAAATATATACATTGTGTGTTTCAATGTTCTTCTTTAAATAATGTACACATGTTCAATCTATCAAATATCTCATATGAATTTGTTCACATAATTTTTTGATAGTATTGAATTTCACTATGTTGTTGTTTAAATATTTAATCATGTGTGTTACCTATATCTATAATTTTTTATATTCACATTCTTCGTAAAAAAACACTTAATTTCCCTTTATATCAACTATTATAATATTATCATTATTCTTATTCAATGCTTGGACTATCTCTATTATAGGCAAGAATATAAATCCCATGAAATGAATTCATTATACGGATGATACAAGTGATTATTATCCCAATAAACCATATCATTTCTTGATGGGGTCATATTCAACATTCATATTGTTTTACATAAATCATCTAAATAATGATTTATGTTTTCTATTATTTTAAATATTTATTATAGTGATTTACATGAAATTTATGATTCCATATTCCGATTATTAGTACACATTAGGTTTTTTAATTTGATAAATTAATTTTATTTTATTACATCAGTCTAATTAAATCATAGAATGTATCACCATCATTTTATAGTAGGTTGCATTAAATATTTCTTTTCTTTTTATTCCATTCTTGATAAGTTAACATGTAGAGTTTTTTTACTGTTCCAATATTATCGGTAAAATTTATTATTAATTTTATATCATAGTGGTAGGTTTATGATTCCATTTCATTAGAAGTTAAATCTCTATATTAATTGAATACTTTAATAGATTGAACCCATGTTACAAAGTATCTACGTTATTTCTAGAACTCTAAATGTTTATGGTGCCAATAGAATAACTCTATTTTAGTAGACAACTTAAATTTTTTTCCAAATTGTGATATCCAATTCCCTAATATCTGATAAATATTTTTTCCTCTGTTTATATTTATTGCATTATGATTATACTTTTTTATGAGTTTTATAATTCATATTTAATTGATTAATAACTTTATCAAGGGGTTATACCTCTTTTTTCATGGGAAGATGTAGAGTGGTAAAATGTTTGGGTAAAATATTCTAGAACATAAATTAAAAATTGAGGGATGGACACCAATTGATGAACACTGATGTATTCCTCAGAAAGATAGTCATTAAATTTTTATGGATAAGTTAGACGACGAACATAGAAAAAATTTAAGACCATTAAATGAGGCCTTCTAGAGTAAATGAATAATAAGTGATGATAGATACAATATTAAATAAAATTAACATTAATTGACATTAATAAGTGGAATACCATTATTACCAATAGTTTTCATTTCAGGGAGGATATTTAATAGAATTTAGTTCTTATAGTATAATGATTTCATGGATCATTTTGTGGTTGAATAAGTTTGAAAAAATATTTCACTAAATGTTAAAGTATCAGAAACCAACTATATATCTACAATTACTAACATATATGGAGATAAATCACAAAAATTGTTTACTTGCAATAGAGGGTGTGGAAATATTTTCTTGGAGCCTTCTAGTTTTTTTTTCTACTATATTAGGTGGTATAATAGATAGTAATGTAGTTTTATAATTAAAAACATTTTATATAGAGACAATATATTCAATCCATGTACATTGTAGTGATATGACATATTTGAAATATTTTTTATGAATTAAATGTCTGTTCCATCAGAAATTTTTCATAAAATATATAGAATAAATGGAATTTATAGGATAAAATATAGTATGAATGTTTTATTGAATTATTATAAAATAGAAATGTTTAGAAGAATAAATTTCAAAATATATAGAATATGAGTGCGAATTGAAGACTAAATATGTTTTTGTAAAGAGTATTATGTGTTTAAGTGTTTTAATATACCAACAGAGTGGTTATCTATGTCAATAATATATTAAACAAAATTCTATTATGTATAACTCTATGGAATAGTGCATAATGTGTGTATTACAAATTATAAAACATAAATAAATTCACAAATAAAGTTTAAAAATGGATTAAATACTATTAAAATCATTTTTTATTGCAAAAATATTTGAAATATGAATTTTTAAAAATACTATAGTACATAAAATAATATACATATCTTTCTTCAAATTATGTAAGTATGAAATGTTTTAATATGAAGATATAATGAAATTTATATGAAATAATACCAAAATTATAAGGATAACAATTATATGGGATTCAATTATAGATTAACCTATGAATGTTTTTATTGATATACACAATCATATGAGTAAAAAAATTATTTCATCTATATATTTTTTAATTAAAAGGTCATATATGATATTAAGTCATGTAAATTTTATTTACATGAATGAAGAATGTATGAAATGATTGGAAACAATTAGCTCTTAAATTGGATTATATAATAATATAATTTGAATATCAAAATGTTGGGGTATGATTATAAACAAAATAAATAAAATTTAATTTTAATTTAAATAATAACACACTGGAAACATTATGCATTGAAAATTAATTTCATAGTCGGGGAATTAATAGTTATATTAATATTAATTCCCACAATGATTGATTAATATTGAAACATTGAGGGTTAATATTAATTAATGAAATCATATAATAAGTGATACTATATTTCCATAAATTCAATAAATATTTTTGAACTAATATTATTAATAATTTAATAAATATTGAATAAATTTTCATTACATACAGGTTTCCTTTTCATGATAAACTCATATCAATTTTAGTGTATAAAATTTTAAAGAAAAAAATAGTCAAAATATGGTAGCTGGGATGAATTCAAAAAATTTGTAATAAAACTCTGAAACATACATCTCATACATGTTACAGATGATTCCAATGTTGTTGCATTGTCAGTTCCATGCATGATTAAGAAATTGGACTGATTATACCATGAAATAATAAATTATATATAAATCCATTTTAAAAATAGAATATAATATTTAAATGATCAAAAAAGTGGGTTAGTTTCTTGAAGAAACTAAAAGGGGGTCAATTGTTAAATGAATATGATTGAAATATAAATAATATATTTAACTAATTAATTTATTAATACATTTTGAATTTTATTATTCCCAAAATTAAATACATAAAATGTTGTCTAATAGTATCTAACAATAATTTCATATATTTCTCCATATAATGTACAATCATAGTGCTAATCATCTGATGTTCATATTTCAATCTTGTTGATTACGTAAATCAATAACATCATTATCAAGATGGTAAATTTTATGTGAAATATTTACGTAAGCAAATAAATATTAAATAAATGAAAAAATAAAACAAACCATGAAATATTATATTAAATAATGACATGTATTTTTAACTATGGTAGAATATATTTTGGTACATAACATCGAATCCATTCAAATAATGTGTGTTGAAAAATTATTTCAATGTACAAATTGATTATAAATATGTAAATTTAATTTAATAATATAATTAAAATATATGTGTTGATATATATATATATAAATTTATATATGTGTGTGTGATGTATAATATTGATATTAATGTACATTCATAGGAAATTCTTTTTCTTTTGCAGTTATGATTATTTGTATTGTAATCTTGGTTTTTCAAAATAGGATGGTCCTTGAAATGCACCTATGACATTTATTGAGGTATAATATGAAAACAAAATTATGATATTAATACTTAATAAGATATAATGTATTAGAAATATATAAATAAATAAATAAATATATGAAATTGAATACATATATAAAAAACATACATGATAAGATGATGTTCACAAAATGTAGTGTCAACAATATAAACTACACTTTTAAGTTCATTAGCTTGTCTTATACTGATAATATATATATATATATATATAATAAGTATATCATAATGTTTTTACATTTTTTCAAAAGTAATAGGTTATTGAATATAAATATACTTATATATAGTGATCTCACAAATCACAATTCAAAATATTAAACAAATAGATAATAATAAAATTTAGAATGTTAATTGTACTGAATTATAAAATTTTAGGAAATGTGAAAAACAATTAAGGAAAAAATATATTTGATTAATGATCAATGAGAAATTATAACAAAATAATGAATGATTATCATAGGTTTAGTTGAGTGATATTTTCCACACATTACATAATATGTTAAAGAGATTTTGATTCTTATTGCTCCTCATCATATCGACCCACATTGGATGATCCCTATCCAAAAACATGTAGGGGATGGTGATATATGAAAATGATAAGGGTTATTAGGATAGAATAAATGAAACTAGCCTAGATACGTGACCATAGGGTTAAAGGGAAAACACCATATTGTCAAAAAAGATATTTTAGAAATAGAGAAATAATTTGTTAGGAGACTATTAATCTTGACTTAAAGGTTAATCCCACATATTCTAACTCGAAATAAATTGATACAATCAATGGATATATATTTACCTAATTTTATCATGATTGGGAGAGGTAATAGATATTTTATTCATTGGGTAAAATATAAATGGAAAAAACTAAATAAAATTAATTGAGAATTAGTTATAAGAGGTGGATTTTGTAAAGAAAGAGATTGTGAAAAATCATAGAAGTGTGATTAATCTGAGATGATATTAGAGGAAAGGTGATACACATTTCATTTTTAATATATATATTTTGGGATAATAAATAATTTTGGAGAAATTAGTCCTACAAAAAAAATATAATTCATTGAGCATTCAAATCAATGAGGACTATTGTTGGAGACAAATGAAGGAAATTTATAGATTATAAATTCAAGGAACCAAAAATTGATAAATTATAAGCTCTTCGAAAATCAAATTGTATGTATTGAAAAATTAAAATAAATATTCTCGGAAAAAAAGTTCATTGGTTGAATAAATATAGATATAGATGTACAAGTGGTTGATGCTCTATATAAAAGGATTTGAAAATAGAGGGTACTGAATATTTTAAAATATATTTCAAATATAAGTCTAATAAGAATTAGTGTTTGTGGATATAAAAGCATAATCATATATAATAAATAAAAAATTGGGGGATATGATGAATTTTCCAATTTTGAAGTAGATAGATCAATGCGATTATCCTTTTTGGAATTTGAATCGAAGATGAAATAAAAAAATGATGTTAGGGAAAAAAGACGGGGAAAAGGATAAGTGGTAGTGGTGGATGGATATATAGATAGATATTAAGAGTTGGGTTTGGATTAATACATAGAGCGTCAAATATATTTAGGGGTTTCAATGATGGTGGAGGAAAGGAATTTTGAGAGAAAGTGAAGGGGAGGAGTTAGAGGCATAAGTTGAGGTAGATGCGAGCAATGAATGGTTCCTTTCACATAGTGAAAGGGAAAATTATGGAAGGTGGTGATGGGGGTTGTGGGGATGAGGATATAGAACTTGATATTATATACTTGGAGGGATACATGAAAAGAAATGAAAAATGGTATGATGGGTATCATGGTGAGGGATTCTGCGAATGAATGAATGGGAAGATGAAGAGATTTTTTGGGGGGACTCCGAATAGACAAAAACATAAGGATGAAAAGTAGTGGAGGAGGAAACTTTCCTAGAGAGTGATTTCCTTTAGTAGTGTTGACAGATAATATGTTCTGTACATATATGTTTGGTCTTTTCTCTCTATCTCTTTATATTTTATGTCCTTATTCTCACTATCTCAACATGTTTTGCATAAATATTTTTTGTGTATGATTATATATATATATATGTTTGTATGTGTGTATTATGTAGGCTATATACATATATGTGTTTTATATGAATATAATCATATCATATTTTCATGAATCATTGCATATTGAAATATTTGTAATCAATATAACATTACTACTACATTAAATTCTACAACTCCCTTATCTGGTTCATCATGGCTACCATGTACCATTATTTAATTTGTGTATTTATATTTTGTTATTAAATATGCACCCCTTATTGTTATAATGTTCTTTCATAATACATGTCTGACTTAGTTTTCTTTGAATAAATCTATTCTACACTTACCAAAATACTAGAAATAGATTCTCGATAAGGTATAGGTTTGATCAGGTACATTGTCAATCTATTACTATATTGTAAACCGTTAATATTAGTAATTCATTAAAAAATGACTTCTACTATTCATTTTCTAATAAATCATTAAAATTAGTGACTTTTAGTGTATTAATAACATGCACCAATATATGAGTTATCAAATGTATGCATGATTTTGGTATTTTGGTTTTCTAGTTGATTTGGTGTTACTATGCAGGCGGGGATTGACCAATAATAAAATGGACCAAAATTTTATGTATTTTCATGTTTCATTAACTTTTCAATTATATGTGTAAGAAAATGTATAGTATATTTTTCTTTAATAGTGCATTGTTGACATGATGAATGGACTTAATTTTTTTTACTCTAATATTATAAATGAAATACTGATGTTGCTAATCAATCGTTCTAATATAAAAATGTTAGATAGTCTGAAGTATTTAATCATTTAAAGGGATAAATTCATTTCTAAAATCACCATTGTTTATGGTTGGTTTTATATTCAATTCAACTTTGTATGGTTGCCCCAAATTTTTATCTAATTACCAAAATGAATGTTTTCACTAATCGTCTTCATGTTCAGTTGATAGAGGAACCTAAATCTTTGGTGAATCTATGACCCATCATATTATAATAGTTTTTTCATTATCAATTTTAGATAATAATTTTATTATATTTAATTGGGAAGTTGGATTTATATTTTCAAATCATGGTGAGTTTTACAATTACTAATTCTTTCTTTCTATTCATTATAAATGAATAAGATCTATGATGATATGTTTTTCTTTGAGAAAATTTTACTAGAATTGAGGAATTTGAATCACTTATATAGAAAATATTTTTATTGAATTTTTGATTAAACAGAGTTATCATATTAATCAGCAGATGATCATTAGAAGGGAAGTAATATTGTACACTTCGTCAAAACATTTCGTAGTTACATTAAAAATGAATATCATAGTTCTATTATTAATCTATATAGAAAATGGAACTTTTATTTTTTGACATACTAGTCAACAATATTATTTTTGGTATATCTTTATGCCAACACACACCGTCATTTGGATTCAATTTGAATCTAAAATTATTTAGAGAGATGAAAATACAAGATTTATGATCAACATGATTTGAATATGACACTTAAACCTCTACAAAGAATGGATATAGTAGACAAAAAATAAACTATAGATATTTCATTTCTCATTCAATAAATTAACTTCATTGTAGTGGATTTAGGTTTACAAGATGTATTTAATCAAATTTCATTATTTGTAACTAATATTCCTAGTAGATGAAAAATAAATATTAGAAACTGTTTCATTACCATCTATAATATAACAATGTGAAGAGAAAATCACATAAATTATTGATATATAAACACATTGACATTAGTAAAGTTGTTTTATTTGATGAAAATTTTATAATAATAAACCCAAATATCCTATAAAAAATATCGGTTTCCTACGATTGTATTGGAATAGAAATGTATTTTTATTTATAAGTGATATTTAATAGTATTTATTAAATATATTTTATGATTTCACGTATACTATTTACAAAATTTAACATAAACTACATTTTTTATATAAATAGTTTATAATTTAAAATAGACTATATTAAAATATAATTATAACATATATAGTATGAACATACAATAAAATTGGAATCAAAATACTATTTAAATATTACTTTTATAGTACTATATAATATATTATTGAAAATTCTTATATATGTGTCTTTATACACAAGCATAGTTTATATTATTATAATATTATAGGATTTTATATTGATACTATTAAAATATTTATATATTTCACATGTTAGTTTTTTTATTATTTTTATATTTCAATAGTGTTCCATTTCATTTATTTTATATGTTAAGTTATTTAAACTACATCAAAATATTTTATTTTTTTTGAAACTTTTACATCACTCAATTCATTTTGTTTATATGATAATTTTATAAAAAAAATAATATATTTTATTTTCATGATAATTATATTTAAATTCCCTATAATATTAACCTATATAAAAAACTTGAGTAGATAAAAATATTTTAAACATAACTATATGACAAATTTCAAACTATTCGGTTATTGTTTTAAACTGTATTTAATATTTAATATAAATGAAACTAATAAATTTATTTCACTATTATTAATCATTTTCAGTATTATCATTTTCATTTTACAAAACCTGGGATTTTGAAATGTAAATTTTATATTACATGTAATTTTAATGACATAGAGTTCAGATGAAAATTCTTTGTTGGTTGTTTAGTCTTCCCTAAATATTGACATCATTTTCAAAAATATATTGAAAAAACTTAATAATCTATTAACTTGAATTTTATTTATATAATTTACAGAAGTTAAATTTTTCCAAATTTTGGTTTCATGTAAATATTAATGGTTTTTTATATTTTGGTTATGTGAATAATATTATTTTTGAAAAAAACAAAAACTTATGTAATTTTTGTCTCATTAAATGTCCATCCACATCAAGCTTAGTATATATATAATACCTTTGAAAAAATATAAAAAAATTAATTTACATTTGTGTATATATTCATATTTTTTATGTTCATAAAATACTATTCACATTTTGGAAAAACATTTTTATCGGTTTTTTGTAGCCACACAACCCATTAATTCCATGGAATTTTCTTTTTATGGAGAATTAGTATATAATAGAATTATAAATAATTTTATTATTTTAAAATATGTAATATCATCACACTAATATTAAATATTCATTTATCGTGAAAAAACCAAATATATTTTTATCCATGCTATGGGTTTTGGGAATATTATTATGTGTCTCCAAATTTTCCCTTTCATGCATGTTTTTTTGGAAATTGGGATAGTTTGACACTACACAAGAGAATTGTAACAACCCAAACATTTATTAATGAAAATTCTTCTTGATCACATTAAAAATATTATTAGGTAAAAAGGTTATATAAAATAAGAACGTCATTGGTTTTATGTTTTTTTATATTAAATTACATTTATGAATTTGATCATTGCTAATATAATTGTGGAATAGTGATCACATTATTACTATATATATCGGGCTTTAACAAATCATATTAACTCAAAGAAAAGAAGGGAGGGCCTCATCCATCAGACTTTCCCCATATGGATCCCATTTTTCGAATATCGGAAAGGAGGTGGCATCATTGGTCTTCGATCTTATCAAAGCCCAAACTGAGCTTCAACACTGGAATCTTGAATGGAACCGCCTAAGCGAGAAGTGAATGGTGATAAAGATTACCTCTCAAGCGATGTAATTTGTGACACCCCAAAAGTCTATCACCATCGCACACATTACCATTTAGTCTTCTGTGGGTGTTATAAGGGGTTATGTAACAATAAACTAGTTCAATTATTATGTACATTTTTTATTTATAGATAATATACATTCATATTGTTACTGTTACTTTGTAAATAGATTTTAATGAAAAAATAGAATTTTTATTTAATTATGAAATTTATTTTTGAAGAATTAATGGATTATTTAATTAAATAATATTACTAACTTAATTTTTTATATATTATTAATGACCAAATAATTATTATGAATATGATTCTGATTTTCATTAAGGTTTGAAAGCTATTTTTTTCAAAACCCATTAATTTATTATAAATGTCAGTTTTTTTAAAGTATAAAAATTACCCTATTTATAAATTTAATTTGATAAAATTTATATTATTTTTAATATTAGGACGTTGAAATTATCCATCAGTGAATTTTTCTTAATTTTCTTAGACAATCGAATTTTTGGGTAAAAATTATATAATATAATTTATTTTATGACATCATAAGGACCCAATAGTGATGTGATAAAAAACTATAAACATTTTTTTCGTCCAATATATGTTTTAACATGAACATAATGTGATTTTAGGTTTGTTTGAAATATTTTACAAAGCATTAGGGGACCCATCAAGACTTATATAACATTTTATCTTCTTAAACTTTTTTCCTTGAGAGTGTGACTCATCTCCCCATAAGCTACCCTGCTATTTATGATGTTTGGCCATTGCCTTTATAAAATATTATTTTCCTCTCCCCTTTGTAATAACTTATGGGAAAAACCATTGGTTGGTTTGTGGTTTTGATTATTTTCATGTGTTGTGTCCCAAACCTAAATATTAAAGAATTCCCTCCCCTTTCCTATATAACCCCACCAAAGATCCCACTTTATCTTCACTAAATGACTTCTGAGGTCATTCATCCATTTCTCTACTCTATCTATAACCCTCCCATTATTCCCCATGATCCCAAAAAGCCTCTCTCAATCCCCTTTCATTCCTTTGGGATCATAAATCCATGTAAGGTATTCCTTCCTTTATAATTTTATCCATGTTTCATAATATTGTTATGTCCTTTTATATTTAATTATAAATTTTGGGGTATGATTTCACACCTCCCCCATACTGCCCTGTTTCGGTTTGAATGATGATATCCCCATCTATCTCTCATCAATTCCTCCCTTTTACACCTATTACCATGATGAAATTTGGTAAGGAATTTCCCTATCCTCATTTACATTCATGCAATTCTTTTATATTATGAAACCAAGTTCCATTACATATCTTGGAACATGTATCTATATGACCCTTGTGCTGTCCATTTCATGTAAATATGATGATACAAACCTTTCTATCTCATCAAACGTATTTATGATTTCTTATGTCACATTGTTACACTGTCGAAATTGTACCGTGATTTTCAAAGCCAATGACATTGTATAGTGAATTCCATTCCCAATTCTTTATCAAGGGTATTAAACTTTATGAACATTTACAAATTGATTATAGAGATTTATGAATGAAATTAATATTCCTTTATCATGGAAGAAATGATGATGTTTAATGAATCCATGTTTTATTATCCATGTGGCACACTTATGCATGATAAGAAATGATTAAGAAGGGTTTGCCCTGATGGTTCTCTAATTCATTGGGTAAAGATTAGTATTGTGAGATGCCAAGTGCAATCAGCATTTACTTTTGCTAATTAAAGTGAAAATAGTATTTAATTATGCTAATTCAAGTGAAAGAAGGCTTTACTCATTCTCTATTTGCAATGTCCTTTGGATCATTCTAATACGATGTTATGTGTTGATTCCCCATTTCCATGATATTATAATCATTCTATATCATACCTTCACGTACATTTTTCTCTTTTGATCCATTGATATTCCAATTACTTAACATGTGTTGTAATCATCATGTTATTCCTTATTTTCTCCCTTACAAGGCCTAATAGATGTCCCTTTTCTTATGAATTTCCTCCGGTTATCCCATGCAATTATACATATGAGGGAATGTAGTTGTCATGTAATGTTTGTTTTCAAAAAGATGTAGTGTTTTATGTTTTTAGTTGTTATGTAATGTTTTTAATCCCCAAATAAACTATACCTCTCGATCTTCTATGTTTTAACATGTGAAAGTTTAATGTAATAATTCATGTTTAAGTGTTTAATAAAAGCTGTGTTGTTATAAAAATGCTATTTTTTGTGTCATTGACAATAAAAATGTTTTTGGGATAAATTAGAAAATATAATTCTTGATTTAATTTCTAAAAAAATAGGGGTAAAAAATATTTTTCCAGAAAAATATTGTCACGTGGTCATATAATAACTCAAATGATAAGTGCCAAAACCATTTATCTATAAGATTTATCAATCAAATCCTAATCCATTCTAATATATTATTACATTGTAATTTTTAGGATTTCCAGATGTTATCGATGGGAAAACACCAATAATTGAGGCTAAGACATCTATTGCATATAGGGATAATGACTATAGAGTACTCTATTACAATTCTGTCGATTATTCAAACAACATTAATTTACACACATGATTCATTATAGATGTTTTTTTATTTTATGTTTCTCATTCTAGTTTAGTCGTCCTTCACATTATCATTTCATATGTATCTACATTGAAATGTGTATTCTACATGTGTGTATATTTTAAAAAATAATCTTTCTTCCTAGGTAATTGGTTCTTCCACATTTTCGATTCAATAATCATCATCAAATTTCAATATTTATTATATCTCACTTCAATTGGTTTAACACATTGTATTTATAATAATTATATCAATCTTTTTTTTAGTTTTCTCATTGTTTTTTTGTTATTCCATTTTTATATCAACATGTTATGAAAAAGAAAACACTATAAAGTGAATCCAGAAATTAAAATTGAAAAATATGGTACAATTCTTTCAATTTATACATCGACAAATTTTCCATAGCATATCACTTATTGTAGTGAAAGTATATGTGGAAAAATATTTAACATCAACTCAATTTTTATTAGTTTCATCAAATATTATAAATTTTTTTAATATTTAAAACATATCCTTCAATTATTTTGTTTAAATTATTCAATTTCTAATTATCATTTAGATATTAATTCTCTAATTATAGTATCCAATTTTATTACCCCTTAACTATAGAGTACTAACAATTACCACAACTATACATAGTTTATTGAACTAAAATATTCATTATAATATGTATTCTGGAGTAATATTTATTCTTAAAAATATTTTATGTTATGTTTGAAAAAAAATATTAAAAATTAATTCATTTAATCAATTATAAAAATTTTAGAAAAAAACATTTTCAGTAAACATTTTGGGAATAGTTATAAAAGTTTTCAAAAATGAAGAATGCATAAAACACATTTTATTAAGTGTTTTGATACACATACCAAGGGTTTAATATAATATTGTGATTTACACCATTGTTTATTTTATCCTATAAATTATTTTATTAATGTTTGAACCTACAATATTTTTAGAACCCCTAGAGTATTTGAGTGTAACTGTATTTTGTAATTAATTTGTTGTGTTTTTAAAAAATGTTTACGTGAACAATTACTATAAAGAATTGTTATCAAATATAGTTCTTTTATATGAGAAGTAACAAGTGGATGAAATTAAGCGAACTAAAATTGGTTAGATGCTAATAAAATACCTAATTTTACTTATCAAGAGTACTTATAAAACATGGATCATATGAAAATTGAATGATAAAACCTCTTTCAGTTACATAATGGTATTTCTAGTGTGATTTATTTTAAATATTTATTTCATCAATAATTTTTTAATTTCTGATGTTCTTTCCATGAAATTAATGTTTATAATTTTTAAGCCCAATAATTATTGGGTATGCATTATTTTTATTAACTTATGCACAATTCTACAGTTGAAGGAATTATAGTATGAAATTAAATTGTGTTTCAATATTCATTAATTTACTTAATATGAAATCTACCATAACATTCCAATATAATTAGAAGTGTTTCTAACAAAACCAATACATTATCTTTGTAAAATATTAAAATATAATCACCTATTTATATAAGTACATGACTATATTGTTTGGGAAAGATATTTGTAAATATTAATGATCTATTATACATATTAAATTTTTAATTTTCATCATTATTTTTAAACTGAAATTTAATTAAATGTTCATGTTTTTTTGTTTCTGAAAATTTTAGTTTCTATACATACTATTATGCTTCAGATGCTGATGATTCTTATGATTTTAAATTCCATAACATCATAATAGTTAATAGATAACATAGAATCTATAGTTTTTATCATTCAATAAAAATTCATCGATTTTTTATTACCTGATTTCTATTATTTAGTTGAATCACAAGAATTATGCTTGATTTTAATGTAATGTAATTGAGAAATTTTTTATCAATGTTCTAAATTCAAAATTTCATTATAACCTACCCTATATTGTTCTTGTCCAATTTTTACATTTATGTTAAATAAATTTATGGGGTGGCCATCATTTTCCTAGGTTTCTTCTACCAAAATTCTTCATCTTGTTTCTTCTGGTTATCCATCGTAAAAGTATAACATTCTCATCCATTGAGAAATATTTTATTTTTCTATAGTTTATTACCAAAGTTGTTTAATATGTCATAATTACCTATTACTCATTATTCAATCAACTTTTGTGGGTTCTATTAGAACTTTTTTCTATCTGTAGTCATTTTATGTTATTTATTTTATAAGACATAGTTTACAAATTATATCTTTTTTGAAATTTATGCATTGGAAAAAAAATTAACTCACGTGATTGAAATATTTGGTTACTTTCCTCTTGAATAGATGCACATAATGCTTTGAACATAAAATAATTGGGACATAATACAGATATTTAATGGTAGTATAGTAGGCTTTAGAAGTGTCAAACTCAACACATGTAAACACATGGGATTTTGGTGAATCATAAGATAGATACCTATAAGAGGTCCTCCAATATGTAATTATTATATTATAATAGATTATGTATCTTCTCCTTAAATTACATCTCTTAAGATTTTTATGTTCCCATAAAATTATATAAAATCAAGATAACCTATATAGTCAAATAACATTAATTCAATGCTATTACATCCATATGTATAGTTAAATTTTTTTATATACATTAATAATAATAATAAATATTTAAAAATTATATACAGATTTTCTATTATATAAATATTTGTATTTCTAAATACTATTACATTTATATCATTTCAATACACTATTCAACAAATTTCAACCATATATGAATATATTATATAATTCATGTTGTTATAGATTTCATTCCATATACATTCAATTTAGTATTCCTTCCATTTCCCTTATACATTATAAAATTCAATATTGTATTATGCATCTAGTATTCATTCATTGTTGGAAATCACATAAACAAGTATGCATGAATTATGAATAAATTGATTAAATCATTATAATTTTTTTTTTCACATAAATTCATATCATTAGTTATATAGAGTGCATCTGGAAACACATGTCACCACTATCCTACACTCCATTTTCATGTTTCATGAGGATAATGACATTTTATCATCCAATTTCCTCCCACTGTCCCAACTAGTGGCACATATTTCATTTTTCTTCACCACATTTTTTGATCATGTGTATAATGATTTGTAATGAACTGATCAAGTCAAAACATAAATGGATAGGGTTCTAGTATATACTACAGGAGAATATTATGGATATACATGTAATATTAGTAGTATACCCCCCATATGTCACTGAAAATATAATAATTCCCATCTCCATTAATACTAAATTACTCTTCATTCCTATATTAGAATTCTCTCCCTGACTCTCGACCCCTACCCAATATTGAATTCCCTTACTGATTGTGTCTCTTTATATATCCTTAAACTTCATCAAATTTCATAGGCATCACCTCTTTTACTCAATATCCACCTCTGCTTTCTCCCATGCCTTGTCCTCAACCTTGGTATCCACTACTACCTCCCCATCCACCTCATTCAAACTCTAACTTCCCAAGATAATGATACTCCACACTTTATATTCATCCACACCCCCCTTCATAGTGAACATACAATCATTGCTAAACACTTCTAGGATTATTGGAATCTATTCGATGGCATTTCATTATAATCCATTACATCCATATATTTCACTTAAAAACTCTGTCTTAATCGCCAAATCATGGCATGATATCTTCATCCTCTATCTAGATCTACCACTATATACATCATCACATTACCCTTGGTTAGTATATTTTCTAGTCTATATTACATTTTTTATTTTATTCTATTCAAAAAACCTAATAATATTATATATTATTCTATCATTCAATGTTGTTCAATTATACAACTATGTAATACCATCCCAATGGATAAATAATGAACCGTAGTATTTATTATCATATTAAATAAAACTAAAAGTAAATGTCATTAAATATTATTAACAATTTTTTCTATTGTTATTTTATATGTATGTACTTTCTATTTTTTTCATTCTTCTTCTTCGAATAGTACCTAAATACAAATTCTATCATATTTTATACATGTATTTTTTCACTTAAATGTATTTTTATCTTATTAAATCTATCTAAGTTGATGTTTTAATCTTTAGTCACTTTGGTTTACTATATTTATATTTTTTTAATATGCATATACAATGTAATTCTTTTACAATATTCCATTTTATATAAAAAAATTTATTATTATCATCTTTCATTTTCGATTCCAGGACCACCACTGCTATAGGAATGGAAATACATCCACTTTAATCCATTCCAACTATGAAGAATACATGTTAGTCTGTATTCTGCAACACTATCGTATTTCATGATGTAATCATACATGACATCCAGAACATTTTACATGAACTAGCTGATAGCATGTCTATGATATGTTGGTGTTTTAATTAATCATAATAATACATTAACTGAATATTTAACTAGACACTAATTTTCCTCAGTCCATCTCATCCCTCCCATGATACACTTCCTTCCCACAATACCCTTCCGTTCCAAATCAGTTTCAACCACCCTCTCCCCTCATGGAAAACATTAAACCCTCATAAAATACTATTATGATTACATGTATCCTTTCTTCACATTCACATTTTATTAAATCATACCCATATACCCCCCTAACTACAAAGGCAGCATCACCAAATCCAAGAAAGAGTTCTTCCTCTTTTTTCCAGATATGTTAATATATACATCATCATATTTTCTTCAGTGCATACATTTTTTATTCTATATTACGTTTTATTAATAATTTTATCCAAACTACATTATAAGATTATATATTTATCCTTTATTTAGATATGTTCCCTTCAGGGGCCATGTAATACTATCCCTATATGAGAAAAGTGAATGTTCGTATCAATTTTCATATTATAGCAGACTAAATTTATATGTATTTATATTTTTTAACTTTTAATTGTATTTTAATTTGTTTAAATATTGACTATGTCTATTTAATTATTCTTGTTTATATAGTATCTAAATTCCCAGTGTATTGACATTTCACATATTTATTTATAATCATAAATTTATTCATTAGAATATTGAATGTATCTAAGTTGTTTCCAAAATATTTAAGGATGCATGTTACCTATTTGTATATTTTTTATGAATATAATCTGTAAAAATGTTTTCACTTAATTTCCCTTTATATAAAACATTTTACAATAAACATTATTATTCTTCAATTCCAGGACAATCGCTGCTACAATAAGGGTTATCCAACCCCATGAAGTTATTACTTCTATATCCAATAAAGTTGAGTCTAGATCCAACTTCACCATTATATTTCATGACGTGGTCCTATTCGACTTGAATAATGTTATAATTGAATTGGAAGATTCTAGGTTTGTAGTTTGATGGTGTTTTAATTATTCCATAGAAATAAGTACATAAATTTTCAGATTCCATATTCGAGGAAATAGTAAACATAATTTTTTAATTGATCCATTAATTTTTTGATCATGTTTCCCTAATTAAATTTTATAATCCATCACAACTATTTTAAATTAGTTATCATTTCATATATTCATTATTTTTACAACTTAGTAGATCAATTACCTCACAGTGTTTCATAATATAACTACGATACTTGTAAATGGTTATTCTTAATTTTACATCTTGGTGTTATGTTGATTCTTCTCAATCTATAGAAGTTATATCTATAGTTTAAATTTATACCACAATAAAAGGTATCCTTGATTCAAAAAACCTCAGTGTTTCCCTGAAATATTCATGTTTTTGGTGTGATAAGTATATCTATATTTTAGATGACTAATATGAACTACTCTACAAATTATGGCCCACAATTCCCTAAACATTGATAAATAGGTTCTTATCCAATTATAGTAAATCCATTATAACTTTATTCAGCTATGATATTTTTATCCAACTTTTATGGAAGAAATATTTATTCAAGGGGTTATACATCATTATTTTACATATGTAATTTTACTTATTTTATATCGATCATTAAGAATTATGTTCACAACATATTTATACAATTTTTTATATAATACCCCTAATAGTAATTAGTAATAACAATTAAATGCTTTGGAAATAATATTTTAACAATAAATGATTCTTTTAATTATAATGTTCAAATTTTATTTTACTGTTTGGTTTAGTCTACTTCAACATTTAATGATACTTTGGATTTATATACATCAATGTTTTAGTGGTTTATTCATATCTGATTAATTAAATATTGTTTTATCTTTTTTGATAAATTAATATGTAATAATGTTAACAATATTTTTTATTTATTATCCTCGAATGATAATCAGTCTATATTTTATTGAATCTATATCTGTCTTTTATTAAATAATATGGGTATTATTTATTTCAGTTATAGATAATATGTTATTTAACATCTTTTTATCTTTTATTTATCATATGTTATTCTATTCAATAACTTAAATATGTTATTTTTCATATGTAATTAATTTCAGTTACAATATTCTATTTTTTATGTCTGTGCTTTTATATAATTTATGCATCTCATAATCTGTTATTTAGGATTCTGTTATTTATGCCAAACTCGTTAGTTATTCATAAATAAGTTATTATTTCATCATTATAATATTGAATTGAAATATCCGTAAACTATTTTCACGGTGTTTATTAAATTTTTTAAAATTTGGAATGATTATTTTTCATCTAATCATAACAATGTAATTTAAAACTATCTATATAATTCTTATATATCACTTTTCTGATTCTATTTTAAGTTATTTTACTTTTTACAACTTCTTATAAGATATCAAAATATGCCTTTCATGAGTGTTATAGTGATTCTAGATTTGACATTAAATTGAATATAAGTTAGATGAATACTTCAAAAAAATCAGTGTATTAATTTACAGATCTTATTTTCGAAATAGGACCACAAATACATTTGGACAATTAAATATTTTATATTAACTAATATTAATACTGATTAGTTAACTAACCTACATTATTTAATAAAATAGATGTTTTTACTTCATAAAAAGATTATGTAATTCAATGATGTCTCCAAGATGTTCAAAATTTAATGTCCTGACAAGGCCTTTATATTTAGAACTAAAATGAATATAATTGTATTGATTTCATATAAAATCATCATATTGGGAGAATTTATAGAACAAAAAAACTTGATTAATTTAAATAATTCATTTATTATTAGACTATATTCATTAATAGTTAAAATTGGGAACATAATCTTTATATTATTTAAAATTTTAGCTAAAATAGTTTTTTATTTTCTAGACATTAGTATTGTGTTTTTATGCAATTTCACACAAAAAATATTCTCTCACATTTTGATAAATAAATTCCATAAGAAATTTTTTTTATCATTTTGGATGAAAAATATCTATGTAACGGTGAACGGTTAAAAAATCAATAAGCCAAATTAGGTATGGAATCTTCCATAAATTATAATTTTTTTCATCATTTACATTTTTTTTATTTAATATGTATTATATAATTTCATCAACTTTGGTTTTATTATGTATTATTATTTTATCTCTGGGTGTAAAAATTCACCAATTGATTATTTATGTAAATCATTTTCTTCTCTATATGATGAGTATATCCCACTAAATTGTATATAGACTCATTCATCTAATCTGTATAAAATAAATGGTAACATGTTCTGGTTCTTATTTCCCATGGGTTGTTTTTATTTAATATTAGTTTATTAAAAGAAATAATAAAATTCAATATATATATTACTGTTCATTTTTTATATTTATTAGGTGATCAATTTTAAGATTATGTGTGATTATTGTTTTATCACTATATACATTTTATAAAAATATGATGTGGTACTTCTTTCCCAGTTTTCACTTGCACAAAACTTATATGTTAGAATAAAGGGAATAAATAAAGTAAATCAATTTTTTTTCACATCTATAAATTATATTATTTTTTCCATATTTTACATATCCATTAATTAGTATGTATTCTATAATTTTTGTTTCCCCTTATATATTTTATTTTTTATTATTATTTCTTATGGAGGAGAGAAATGATCCCTTGACATTATTTCCCGGAACCATTTTTCTCTCTCCATGATGAATATATCCAACCAAATTCTATATAATTTCCTACATCTAGTTACCATTGAATTGGAATTAATAAGGTTGTTTTTTAATTTCTCATATTTCATTTTTAATTTTAATTATTTTATAAAAATAACAAAAACATTACAAAATATGTATTACTATATATTTTTTAAATGTATTTGGAGTTCATTTTTTGGATGAAGATCGGGTTTTTTATCATTATGTAATGTTTTTAAAATTATGAAATGGTATTTTGTTATCAATGTTAGTTTATAGCATTTAGTGGGGAAGAAGTATGTTATAGTTGTTAATAATGTTTTGAATGTTTAATGTTTTTCAATAATCATATGATTATAATAAAAAAATGCTTTAATGGGAATGTATTAAGGGTTTAGAAATATAATTTGAATAATATAAAGGATTGGATGGGAAAAAATAGGGGTTGGGTCATTTTTCATTCCATTTATGAAAAATATATTTATTTATTTCAATATAATATTGAATTTAATTTCTTATATATATTACATTAATTCATATATTCACATTTTTTTTATAATTTTTTTACTTCTTTTACAAACTCAAAATTGCATGGTTATATGTCGTATCCCAAAATGATGTCTAATTTTAAATATCTATTTCTATTTCTTAAATTATGTGTTGATGTACCAAACACAATGATGAATTAATTAATCAATGAAATTTAATAAATTCTTAGTATAATGATTTTTAAAATTTTTGGGATTTAGTATATCAAGAATGGGGATGTGTTTTTCCTACATCCCCATTAATAAATAATTATATTTAGATACTAATGTTATGTATTTAAGTTATTTATTTTAATTATTCTCTAAATTTTAATCTTCTATTAAATTATCAAATGTCAATTTCATTTTTTCATTCACAAACTGTGGATTACACATTATACAAGGGTTTTACCTATGATATAAAAATTATTCTAATTTCAAGATACTATTTAATTTGTATTTATCATTCCATTAATCGTTCCATATCATTAAATTTATTTTCCTCCACTAATAACTCATATTGTTTCCTCTAATAAATTATATAATTTCAAGGAATGAAATTAGAAACATATTTTTTTGATATAGTTATATCATTTAAATATATATGGAATGAGTATAGAAGGGCGTTCGTCAATGCATTCCTGATCATTATCTTACAAGTGATTTTAATTCGCGATGGGTTATCAAATTTCTGAAGTTACCCATTATGGATCCAAAATATACAACCCATTTGTTTCTATACTATTTTTTATAAAATATTAACCCTAAACACATAATAATCATGACTTTTTTATTACATTTATTGTTATTATGGTTTTATATTTGTGAAAATGAAATATTCCATTGAATTATGATTACATTTTATAGATATTACTTTACTTGTTTTCATTATTTAATTAACTATTTTTTTACAAATAAAAATAATCACATTATTTATTCCCGGTGAAGCAAAATTGAAGAACATTACAATAAGAAAAAAAACCTTTAAATTATAATCAATTTTTAATGATTTTCATTATATTGATAATGTTTAATATCACTATATTAGTTTTTTCATTGGAAGTAAAATAATGACATTGATGTCCCTCTTAAATAATAAATTTTAGAAATTTAAATAAAATATGAGTGTATGGATTTTAAAATCTCACCATAGAAATCCTAAATTATGTAATTATCCTAATCATGCTCAGGTATAATCATTATTTTTCATTATGGTTAATGAATTATCACAATTTTAGATTATCAAGATCATAATAGGAGATGGGGAGAAATGATTAGATAATGGTGTTCTATGGTTTCTGGATGATATCCAAACCAAAAACTTTTAGTGTAACCTATGAAATATAAAAATCCTATATTATCTTTGTAATGAAATAGAAATATGGAATGAATACATCTCTGGTTTCATAATGAAAATGAATATTTAAAATAAGGGAATTTATGTATGAAATTATATGTGTTTTCATGTTCTATATGAACTTATACATGATGTATCGTCATGTTTGTTTTTATATTCCACTATACATGTTAATATATATGATTACATTCCATCACACACTACCAGTTTTCACTTATATAGAAATTAAGTGTTACCTGGTCACTATTTGCATGGATTTCCCACTTTACAGTACCTATATGGACATATTTTATAAGAATGTCTATTGGATGAATTCCAGTATATGTAAATGTTAATTTATTGTTAATAATTATTATAAATATAATATAGAAATATAATTGTAAAGAAGATAAACGAGAAAAGTTTTGAGGGGAAAATATAATATATTTAAATATATATAAGAAAATTTAATAAATATGATGCATTCTTAGTATATTATTTTGATACTTATGATGTTTTGTCTTTATATTAAATAGATAATTAGATATACTAATAGAGAAAAAAACACTACTGTATTCGAATGAAATAGTACATCATAATACATAAAGTTTTGTTATAATATTCTAATAATACATCATATTCACATCAAACCATACATCCAAAATTTTATAAATTTCTATTCATGAATAAAATCAGATAAAAAATGTTAACATAGTTCAAAATAGTCAGTTATGATGATTTAATACTTGATTTTTGATTTTTAAAAAATACAATGTATAATTAAAGAAATAAAAAACATATTTAATTTATATTTAATAAAAATTAAACTAGTTTCAGAAAATCAATAGTACAAATAATGTAACAATTATATGTTTTAATAATATCCAAGGAACCCTTATTTCTTTAATTACAGGAAGAGTTATTTTTCTTCTTTCATATTATTATAGTTTCATTAAAAATAATAAACATAAAACCATTTTTTTCAAGTCAATATTTGTAAAATATGAATAAAATTCTTATCATATTATATCCAACACGAATATGTTGTTAAATATATAATGATGTACTATTTGTATTTTAATAATAGTATATCATATTTATATAATGATTTAATAACATAATTTATCCAACTCATTCATCTTCAAATACAATAATTGATTTTATCATTATAAATATATCATATTATTATATATTTATGTTGGTTTACTTTTATTATACGAAACATTAGCAATACCACATTATTCCATGTTTGTCATAAAAAGCCCCATTTTTGGATTATGAATATCAATTTAATTATATTACAATTTTTGAATTCTGATTAAATCACCCCACAATCTATTTGAAGTACTAAAAAATTTTCCACTTCATACTCAATGGTATGAACTATTGAATTACCTCTTGGTATCAATATCATATTTAAAATTGAATTTTTTTCTATCTATATCTTTTTATTTTATATGCATAGATTCACATTTTATATATCACCCATCCCACCAATGAAATGAAATATTATTATAGGTGTAATATAAATATATGCATACCATATTAATAGATATATTTTCATAAAGTGTGATATGATATGAAGTATTTGATGACATTACGAAACAATATAAAACTAATAAATAACTATTAATTTTTTTTGGTGATGTCACCTAACAATCCTATGAATACAATATGAATGATCTATAGGAAGCTGAAGAATGATCTGAACATTCCACCAAACACGTTACATAAGAATTTCAAATGATGTAAAATCAGGTGTAATTTTTTTTATCATAGATTTCCGGGAAAACCAATTTACATTTTGTGAAACTGGTCCTATAGAATTAAATTCATGGCTTTTATTCTACATTAACATAGTAAATTATCTATTACAAAAAATTAATACATGATATTTTATTTTTATTCATAAATTATATAATCTTTGAATTTGGGTTTAGAATGTGCTTGAACTACAAATGATTATTTATTTTACTCTAGGAATATATTTGGGAAGAAACCTCAGGCTAAAGGGATGTGGGAATTTTTACATCAACCACCTTTTGAATGGATGCCAGTATAGTGCCACATGGGGAGAAAAACGAATAGAGATGTCACTACATCTATCCCATCACATGATTTCTCTCCCCCAAAATAATTATGTACATAATGTTCACATCATGAATATATACGAGTTTCTCTATCGTATGAAATATGAAGAGGATCCATAATGGATGCAGAGGATCCAAAAAAGAAACCACGAAGCTCTGATAACATTATGCACCTGTTACAACACCTATAATGAAGTATTCATTAGGGAACATTAATAATTTCAATCCATCAAAGCTCATTGAAAATAATATAGGTGATTATGATTCATGTGAAGATGGTTCCCTCTGGGAGGTGGTCCACACCGCGACAGATGGTGTGAGTACATGTACCCGATGAGCTACCCTAAATTTGAATACTCCTTCAACCAATCCATTATTAACTCATTTTAAAATTAAAATAAACCATAATAATAAAATCATGGTTGTACATGACCCACCACCTTCTCCCATTAAAATTGAGTCACTTATATATAGGGAGATAATCACTTGACAGGTGAATAAAATGAAATACATAGGTGAATCAATGATGAACTTCTCTGAGGATGTCACACATTCGAATATGTTCCATAGTTAAATCATGAACAAATCATTCCATTAGGTGTTCCTCTTCCACAAGGGATATGACTAGAAAATCACGGAATACTGAAATGTTCATTTAAGGAAGTGTCGGTACTGTCTGTCCACATGAACCCAATCTCGACATGATATCAATATTTTTCTCTCTGGCGATGCACCCCGAAAAATTTCCTTAAACTCTAAAATGTAGTCCCCTAAACGAGTAACTTCTGCATGTACCAGTTTCACCATCACAACCAAATTTCCACCCTACTGCACCAACCCATGATTAGGTCTAACAAGACATGAATCAAGGACTCAAGAATACCATCGAGTCATTAGAAGCTCGGTTGAAGGATTGGGAGGGCAGATCTCTCTGATACTACTCTAGTGGAAACTCTACAATAATTGGGAGAGTAAGATTCCATAAAAAAAACTTTAAGAACCATTTACTCCTTATATTCAATTAATCAGGTGAACTGGAACAACATTCATTTCCTCATGTGTCTTATATTGATCCCAAAACGAGGACATTTGAGTAAAAAGTAGTGAAACATAGTTGTGTCATGTGAACCCTAAAATATTTTACCTTTGAATAGTATATAAGATTCCCATATCAGTTAATAAAATAATTGAAGGATCTCCGATGGTAGTCCAATTTTTTTAGTTCATAATTTTTTAAAAAAAATTAGTCATTAACCATATGTACCACAAATAGTGTGATAAAGAAATGGTCTCATAATCTGTTTCTAGATTCATAGGCTTAAGCTACACTCTGGAACAGCTACATACCCAATATGAGATTCTTTTTATGATCATCTATATCTTCCCAGATGATCTTTGAATTCCACTGTAACACCCCAAGCTTCTACGGTACGCTTCTCTTTGAATAATGTGATAGCGTGTGTTGTACGCAACACCGAGTTCTAACACACCATAACTAATCAAACTAGCAGTTATGAATAGTAATACCTACTTTTTGAAATTATATATATTTTATATTTGAAAATGGACTTCATTTTTGGATTCGGAATATCGAATTTAGCCTAAGGTTAAATTTTGGTACATTTCGGATAACTTTCATATTTTGATGAATAGTGAAAATTACTAAGTTTTAATTAAAAACAACTTTTTTAATCAAAATAATTAATAGTGATAAATTATGAATTTGAGTGGTTTTAAAGTATATTTAGAATATATTTTTACCATTTAATATAATGTTGGTCATTGGACATAATTTTACAATTAAACCGAACATAAACGAGTGTCAATCTTTTGATAGTTATTATCTCTTAAAAACACGCTTTTTGTTTTGACAGCGGGAATTAATTTTAAATTAATTTCTGCCACTTCTGTGTTTTGAATTTAGGAAAATGGATTCCATATTTGGAATCAGGATGTTCAAATTGTGTAAATAGGTAACTTTTATTTTTAAGACATTTTGAATAATTACTGCGGTAAATATTTTATTTACCATGGTTAAGGGTAAATCCGGTAAATAAGGGTTAAAAAATAATATTATAATAATACTAAATTACCCTAAAACGTGTCTTAACCCTATTGGTTGATACATGGTCGACCATGGGAATCTTTGGGTCTATTTTGGGACCCCATGGATCCACTTGTAAGTGATAATGACACTTTATTTTAATTAAGTTAAAATGAATACAAAAATGACACAAGCATATATCTTTTAGAAAAACAATTGTTACATAGGGTTATATATATTGGATTTTATATTATAAATATTCATTAGAAATATAAAAAGATTTCCTACATAATGATATTTTCTTTATAATTTTTAGACATTAAATAATTTATTTTATTTATGACACAATGATGATGGAGTAATTACTATAATAGTGAAAAATTAAAATAATTGATATTATAAATACCCAAATAAATATAATATGAAACTTTTAATGAATTAAACTAATTTTCTAGGATAATATGATATATTAGGATTGATTTAATTGACTTTGTTCGAAGTAATCAATCTGTTATGAGTTTCAAAAAAATCAACTATTGAATAGTGTCAAAATTGACATAAAAGACTTCTTAAAACAAATATTATATTATTAATTGATATTAAATTCCTAAAAATCTAAGGTTCTGCCAAGAGACTTATATCATGATAGGTTCACCATTAATGGACGACTTGGGGGTCGCTTGTATGTATATGGTAAGTTTATTAACCATATAATATAAAAATACAAAGAGACATTGTAAAAGTGAAACTAATTAACTTAGAGTTAATACTTAAAGATAAGGTTAATATAAGTTCCCAAACCTGTCTAAATTCTATTGGTTGAGTTGTTTTCGACCCATCCCCACCTTAACCTTTGAATAGTAAACTTTGGAGCCATTAGAAACCGAATATTAATTTATTATAAATTAATATTTCTAGCTTTTCCAAAGGTGCCCCTCACCCCTCTTATAAAAGGGCACTCCTCCTTCCCATTTCTTCACACATTCAAAGCCTTTTGGTTCGGCCAAACTCTGCCCAAATACTCTCCCAACATCCCTCAATACAACCTAGAGGCATTAGTTTGATCAGAAAGCCAACCTAAGGAGCCCTTTTGATCAAATCAAAAGGAAGAACCCGAAGAAGAGGTAATGATTTCACCACCCTTCTCCAAGTTTATTTCTTCTTCCACTTCTTCTTCCTTTATTCTTACCATTCTAAAATAATAACTCCAGTATCTCACATATACTGTGATGTTATTATAAATATGGTACAACCATATTCAGTATTCTATCCACCCTTTGAATAACATGTCACCATACGTGCGTACGTACGGACTACCGTCTCCACGTCGTGGTGTAATTGTTATTCAATATAATATTATTTGGATGGGTATAATAATGATGTGTAACTCATGTAAATAATAAATATAACATGTTAATGATTCTGTATATATGATATACCATCCATTTATATATTATTTTAATATCAAAAGAATGATATTGTCGCTCGTGCGTACGTACGGACTACCGTCTCCACGAACGCGATGAGATTCATTCTCCATCGTATCCATTCAAGTATAATTATCATTTGATGATTTAAAAATGATGTTTAAGGACTAGATATCATTCTGGATATGAATAAGATACAACAACCATGGCTTATGTAACAAAACATATAAAAGAAAATGAGTAAGTTAACTCCCGAAACGACGATAATTCTAAGATATTATTAACAAATCAATGTTAAAAGATCATATATGATATCATATTATTATATATGATTATTGTATAATTTAATAACAACTATTTCACCATTATACAGGAGGTTAACCTACCCCAACCAAGGAAAAGTACAAGGTAAGGGTTTACTTTACAACCTCTTCATTATCCAAGGTTGTTTATACGTAATAATCTACTGGGATCTCTTTATCATCCACATCCATGTTTCTTAAAAATGCATTTCAAAACATTTTTACTATTTACTATAATACGAGTTAAAGTCATTTATACCCTTTTTGACTTTTATAAGTGGTTTATAAAGGAATATTTTGGTCGTTTTCAAAACAAGGTCCTTTTTAACCTTTTCGACAGAATTAAGGTAAGAATGTTTTTTTTACTTATACGGCGGGTGCAGCTATTTTCCGCCGTTATAAAATCTTCAAAGATTCCCTTACAAGCTTATAAGAATATTTTCAAAGAAAATGTTTTATTTTATATGGATCTTAAATGATTTCAAAATAAAAGGAGATATTTCTTTAAAAAGAATTTTGATTTCATCTATGTCAACATCCTTTGATGGATTTTAAGATTATTTATGGTTGATTTATTATGATACAAAACTTCTATATTGTATTGAAGGTTTTGTGATATGTTTGACTATGGATGTGCTATTTTTATACCATTCATATTTTATGGTGAAAGTATTGACATTTCGTATGCTAGTTTTAATACGAATGTTTATGTTTTGTTTAAACCTTTTCATATGGGAATGCATTGGACTTAATATGTGACGGGTGGAGCCCGCTATAGCTCCTCGATGCATCGGTAGGTCTCATGAGACAAACTAGTGTCTTGGCACAAGGCCTTGACAAAATCTTATTTGTAGTCTTGGCACGCGGCCTTGGCTATGTGGTTATGATAGTCTGGCATTATGCATTCCAACATTATGAAAGTGGTTATTGATTTTTGCATGTGATTATTCGATTAGTAGAATATCCATGTGAATAAGTAAATGGAATTATTTCATTTTATTTATGCCATACCATGTTGAAAGTTCATATTTAAAAGGCTTTTGTTTTAGTTATACATTGCCTTAAATGTTTATTCTTATTTATGAAAGTTTCCGCTATATTGTTATCCTTACTGGGCATTTGAGCTCACCCCTTTTCTATGTTTTATTTTTCCCAGGATGTGAAGAAGTAAGTTATGAATGACCTGCAAGGATTTTATGAGGGGTTAATAGTGTGGATTGTGGAAACATTATGTTGTTGTAGTAGTTTTTCATTTTATGATGTAATGTAAAACATATGAATATATCTAGTGTTTCCAAGGCTACTAAACCAATCGGTCTTTCGAGATTTGATCTTTCTTGTGATCATGCCAATGTTATGTAATAATGCACCGACTCTGGGTAACTGGGGTCGGGGCGTTACAGTTGGTATCAGAGGAAGTTTAGTACAAACCTTGGAAGCTAGATTTAGATAAACTCTGATTAGAGCACGTAGACCTAAGATGAACTTTGAGGATTAGTATAGAAGAACTTCCTAGAATTTTGGTATTGTAGAGATTTTGTGAGTTTTCCAAGCAATACATCCCTGTCTGGATACGAGCAGGTAGAGGCAGCTCTGGCACAGATGTACCTAGGGGTAAAACCCGAAAACACCGCTTTGACCTAGACTCGAACGGGAACTGGTGCACGACAACGGGCCTTGCTGCACTCTTGGTTACGACACTCCCGGGGGATATGCTTAGGATAACTCTCATTTTCTTTACAAATCATTTTGAAGGGATTATGAGTATATACTTCCTCAAAGAAAACATTCTTATGATTATGGATTATATCCATAAATAGTTCAATTTATGTTAAGTGTTTTATAAGTATGGGATTATGTATTTTGATTCATAAACTGATCTAGTTTATTCCATTGTTTAGAAATGGCGCCTAGTGGAAGAAATGGAAACCGTATCAATGCACGCACTCCATGTAGGGATTTCCCTCCTGCTCAAGATAATTATAGTGGGGCTGGTGATGCAACTGGTGCTGATCAGCTAATCACCATACTGGGACAACTTACTCAGGTTATGAATAATAACCTTACCCGTATGGAGCACCCTGATCCGCAGCGTGGAGGATCAATGTTAGATCGATTCATGAGGCAACAACCACCAACGTTCAATGGGAATACAAATCCCTTAGTAGCTGAGCGATGGATATTTTCCCTAGAGAAAATATTTCAGGCTTTGGGGAGCAGTGAAAGGGAAAAAGTTATCATGTCAGTTTACCGCCTCACTGGAGATGCTGATCAATGGTGGTCATTGATTCAAAATACGAAGGAATATGATGAAGTATCAAATATGGAATGGAGGGAGTTCAAAGATCTGTTTTTAGAAAAATACTTCCCTCGCGACCATCGAGCAGATATGGAAAGGCAATTTCTGAGTCTGAGACAAAAGGAGGATGAGAATGTCACAAAGTATGAGGCTAACTATACAAGGTTAGCGAGGTATGCTGGTGATTATATTCGTAACCCAAGAAGTAAGATTGATCGTTTCTTTGATGGGTTAAAACCATTTCTCCGTCGAGCGTTAGTCTCACAATCCTTTTCATCGTACGAAGACATTGTCTCATGTGCTATCAAGACCGAAAAGGAATTCTCTAAGTCTTATGACTTTAAAGCAAAGCAAGAGAAGAAGAGACCTGCTGATCAATCTGGGAATGGAAATAAGGGGAAGAAGGGAAAGGTTGAATATCCATCTTGTGGTAAATGCGGGAAGAAACATCCTGGTATTTGCTTGAAGGGAATGTGAGTCTGTTACAAGTGTGGTGAAAAAGGCCACCAAGCTCATGATTGCAAAGGGAAGAAGGAAGCTACCAACGTTCAGTGCTACAATTGCAGGGAGATGGGGCATTATGAAAATGCATGTCCTAAGCGTCAGGAGAACTTACCTCAGAAAAGGCCAAGGGATCAAGGCCAGGCTTATGCTATCACTACTGCTGAGGTAGAAGCTCCGAAAGACGTGGTGGCAGGTAATTTAATGGTTTCCTCAAGTTTAGCAAATGCATTATTTGATTCTGGATCATCACATTGTTTCATATATTCCCAGTTTTCTAAGAAAATTATATATTTCCAATTTGATTTAATAAGGGAGTTGTCAGTTAAAACTCCTAAGGGAAGTATCGTTGCAACAAAGTTTTGTGAATCAGTCCCCATTAGAGCACATAAATTTTCTTTATCTGCTGATTTCATCTTCATACCTATGATTGAGTTTGATATAATCCTCGGTATGGACTGGCTTTCGGACTATGATGCGAAGATTTATTGTAAGAAGAAAGAGGTTACGATTCTTGATGATAATGATAAGGAGCACCTTATTTTTAGAGCAGAATCGTCACCACCTAATTCTTATTTAGATCCACCCCCAGTAGCTCAACTTAATTCAATTATTGGGGAGGAAGAGAATGAAATAACTGTCGGTGAGGAAAGGAATGTTCAAATAGAGGATGTACCTGTTGTGAAAGAATTTGTAGATGTATTTTCGGAAGATTTACCTGGACATCCTCCAGAACGAGAAGTTGAGTTTTCTATTGATTTGATTCCTGGATCAAGGCCTATATCGAAGACCCCTTATAGAATGTCCACTGTAGAGTTAGTCGAACTAAAGAAACAACTAGAGGAATTGAGTAATAAGGGATTTATTCTCCCTAGTGTTTCTCCATGGGGAGCCCCTGTTCTTTTTGTTAAAAAGAAAGATGGATCTATGAGGTTATGTATCGACTACAGGGAGATCAATGCTATAACGATAAAGAACAAGTATCCCTTACCTCGCATTGATGATTTATTTGACCAACTGCATGGAGCTCAATACTTTTCAAAGATTGACCTTCGATCTGGATACCATCAGTTGTGTGTGAAGAAGGAATACATTCCGAAAACAGCATTTCGAACCAGGTACGGGCATTACGAGTTTACTGTAATGCCGTTTGGATTGACTAATGCACCCTCTGTATTCATTGATCTAATGAATAGAGTTTTCAAGGAGTATCTCGATGAATTTGTGGTGGTATTTATTGATGATATCTTGGTATACTCCAAAACCTACGAAGATCATGAAAATCACTTGCGCATTATCTTGAAGACTCTGAGGAGGCATGAATTATATGGGAAGTTTAGCAAGTGTGAATTCTGGCTTCAAGAGATTTCTTTTCTTGGCCATATTGTCTCTAAAGATGGAATCTCTGTTGATCCTTCTAAGACCAAGGCAATCCAAGAATGGCCAGCACCTACGAGTATAACTGAGGTACGTAGTTTTATTGGTTTGGCAGGTTATTATCGACGTTTCGTCCAGAATTTTGCCCGATTGGCTAACCCATTAACGAAGCTCACACGTAAAGGGGTTAAATTTGTTTGGACAAAAGAGTGTGAAGAATGTTTTGAAGAACTGAAGAGAAGATTAGTCAATGCTCCTATATTGACTCTACCATCGAGGAATGATGGGTTCGTTATTTATAGTGATGCATCGAAGAAAGGACTTGGCTGTGTCCTTATGAAGAATGATAGAGTTATTGCCTATGCATCACGACAGTTGAAAATTCATGAACAAAACTATCCTACTCATGATCTCGAGTTAGCAGCAGTGATCTTTGCTTTGAAGATATGGAGGCACTACCTCTATGGTGAAAAATGTGAGATTTATACTGATCACAAGAGTTTGAAGTATATTTTCTCACCAAAAGAACTCAACATGAGGCAAAGGAGATGGCTTGAATTACTCAAGGATTATGATTGTACGATACACTACCACCCAGGAAAGGCAAACAAGGTGGCAGATGCTTTGAGTAGAAAAGACCATGGAGTTTTGAACAATATGAGAATTGAAAGGGATCCAATTTTCATGGATCTAGTGAAGATGGACATGGGAATAACCAGGGAAGGTGAAACATCAATGCTTTTTCAAATGGTTGCCAAACCATCTTTACTAGAAAGGATTAAGAGTTCTCAGACCGATGATGAAGAATTCCAAAAGAAGATTAAAGCTGTGAATGATGGGAGATTGAGAGACTTTGTGTATGAAGATGGAATTTTGAAATTCGGGAAGAGACTTTATGTTCCCAATATACCTGATCTAAATAGGGAATTGCTGGATGATGCTCATAGTTCCAATTTCTCTATACACCCTGGGAGCACCAAAATGTATAGAGATTTGAAGGAACATTTTTGGTGGGACAACATGAAGAGGGAGATTGCTGATTTTGTGTCAAGATGTATGATTTGTCAACAAGTGAAAGCTGGAAGGCAACAGCCTGGAGGAGTCATGCAACCTCTTCCCATACCGGAGTGGAAATGGGACAATGTTACGATGGACTTTGTCATGGGGCTACCAAAGACTCCTAGAAGGAACGATGCAATATGGGTTATTGTTGATCGTCTTACCAAGACAGCACATTTTCTTTCTATAAGAGAAGATCTACCCCTGGAACGTCTAGCAAGACTATATATTAATGAAGTTGTGAGACTTCATGGAGTACCCCTATCGATTGTTTCTGATCGTGATCCCCGTTTTACTTCAAGATTCTGGAAAAGTCTTCAGAAATCCCTGGATACTGAACTTCATTTGAGCACTGCTTACCATCCTCAGACAGACGGACAATCAGAATGGACTATTCAAACCTTAGAAGACATGTTAAGATCTTGCTCACTTGACTTTCAGGGTATGTGGGATCAATATTTACCTTTGGTAGAATTTTCCTATAACAATAGCTTCCATTCGAGTATTCAGATGGCACCATATGAAGCGTTATACGGAAAGAGATGTCGTACACCAACGTTTTGGGATGACGTTGGTGAATGAAAACTTGTAGGCCCAGAACTGGTGGAGGAAACGGTGGAAAAGGTGAAATTAATCCAAAATCACATCAAAGCAGCTCAAAGTAGGCAGAAGAGCTATGCCGATAATCGAAGGAAGGATTTGGAATTTCAAGTCAGTGATCATGTTTTTCTGAAGGTATCTCCGTGGAAGGGAGTCATACGTTTTGGTAAGAAAGGTAAATTGAGTCCCAGGTACATCGGACCTTTCGAAATTCTAGAACGAATTGGGGTTGTAGCTTACCGATTGGGAATGCCGCCAAGTCTCTCCAAAGTTCACGATGTGTTCCACGTATCTCTATTGAGGAAATACATGCCTGACCCGACGCATGTACTCACCTATGAGGAATTAGAACTGGAACCCGATCTGTCTTATTGCGAAGAGCCCGTCAAGATTCTTGATACGAGAGAACAAGTGCTGAGAAACCGGACGACGCGTCTGGTAAAAGTTTTGTGGAGAAACCATAAGATGGAAGAGGCAACGTGGGAACCCGAGGAACTTATGATGAAGAACCACCCAAGTCTTTTTATGCAGTAATACCCTAGAAATTGCGAGGAAGCAATTATTTGAATGAGGGGAGAATGTAACACCCCAAGCTTCTACGGTACACTTCTCTTTGAATAATGTGATAGCGTGTGTTGTACGCAACACCGAGTTCTAACACACCATAACTAATCAAACTAGCTGTTATGAATAGTAATACCTACTTTTTGAAATTATATATATTTTATATTTGAAAATGGACTTCATTTTTGGATTCGGAATATCGAATTTAGCCTAAGGTAAAATTTTGGTACATTTCGGATAACTTTCATATTTTGATGAATAGTGAAAATTACTAAGTTTTAATTAAAAACAACTTTTTTAATCGAAATAATTAATAGTGATAAATTATGAATTTGAGTGGTTTTAAAGTATATTTAGAATATATTTTTACCATTTAATATAATGTTGGTCATTGGACATAATTTTACAATTAAACCGAACATAAACGAGTGTCAATCTTTTGATAGTTATTATCTCTTAAAAACACGTTTTTTGTTTTGACAGCGGGAATTAATTTTAAATTAATTTCTGCCACTTCTGTGTTTTGAATTTAGGAAAATGGATTCCATATTTGGAATCAGGATGTTCAAATTGTGTAAATAGGTAACTTTTATTTTTAATACATTTTGAATAATTACTGCGGTAAATATTTTATTTACCATGGTTAAGGGTAAATCCGGTAAATAAGGGTTAAAAAATAATATTATAATAAAACTAAATTACCCTAAAACGTGTCTTAACCCTATTGGTTGATACATGGTCGACCATGGGAATCTTTGGGTCTATTTTGGGACCCCATGGATCCACTTGTAAGTGATAATGACACTTTATTTTAATTAAGTTAAAATGAATACAAAAATGACACAAGCATATATCTTTTAGAAAAACAATTGTTACATAGTGTTATATATATTTTATTTTAGATTATAAATATTCATTAGAAAGATAAAAAGATTTCCTACATAATGATATTTTATTTATAATTTTTAGACATTAAATAATTTATTTTATTTATGACACAATGATGATACAATAATTACTATAATAGTGAAAAATTAAAATAATTGATATTATAAATACCCAAATAAATATAATATGAAACTTTTAATGAATTAAACTAATTTTATATAATACTATGATATATTAGGATTGATTTAATTGACTTTTTTCGAAGTAATCAATCTGTTATGAGTTTCGCAAAAATCAACTATTGAATAGTGTCAAAATTGACATAAAAGAGTTCTTAAAACAAATATTATATTATTAATTGATATTAAATTCCTAAAAATCTAAGGTTCGGTCAAGAGACTTATATCATGATAGGTTCACCATTAATGAACCACTTGGGGGTCTCTTGTATGTATATGGTAAGTTTATTAACCAAATAATATAAAAGTACAAAGAGACATTGTAAAAGTGAAACTAATTAACTTTGAGTTAATACTTAAAGATAAGGTTAATATAAGTGCCCAAACCTGTCTAAATTCTATTGGTTGAGTTGTTTTCGACCCATCCCCACCTTAACCTTATAATAGTAAACTTTGGAGCCATTAGAAACCGAATATTAATTTATTATAAATTAATATTTCTAGCTTTTCCAAAGGTGCCCCTCACCCCTCTTATAAAAGGGCACTCCTCCTTCCCATTTCTTCACACCTTCAAAGCCTTTTGGTTCGGCCAAACTCTGCCCAAATACTCTCCCAACATCCCTAAATACAACCTAGAGGCCTTATTTTGATCATAAAGCCATCCTAAGGATCCCTTTTGATCAAATCAAATGGAAGAACCCGAAGAAGAGGTAATGATTTCACCACCCTTCTCCAATATTATTTCTTCTTCCACTTCTTCTTCATTTGTTCTTACCATTCTAAAATAATAACTCCAGTATCTCACATATACTGTGATGTTATTATAAATATGGTACAACCATATTCAGTATTCTATCCACCCTTTGAATAACATGTCACCATACGTGCGTACGTACGGACTACCGTCTCCACGTCGTGGTGTAATTGTTATTCAATATAATATTATTTGGATGGGTATAATAATGATGTGCAACTCATGTAAATAATAAATATAACATGTTAATGATTCTGTATATATGATATACCATCCATTTATATATTATTTTAATATCAAAAGAATGATATTGTCGCTCGTGCGTACGTACGGACTACCGTCTCCACGAACGCGATGAGATTCATTCTCCATCGTATCCATTCAAGTATAATTATCATTTGATGATTTAAAAATGATGTTTAAGGACTAGATATCATTATGTACATGAATAAGATACAACAACCATGGCTTATGTAACAAAACATATAAAAGAAAATGAGTAAGTTAACTCCCGAAACGATGATAATTCTAAGATATTATTAACAAATCAATGTTAAAAGATCATATATGATATCACATTATTATATATGATTCTTGTATAATTTAATAACAACTATTTCACCATTATACAGGAGGTTAACCTACCCCAACCAAGGAAAAGTACAAGGTAAGGGTTTACTTTACAACCTCTTCATTATCCAAGGTTGTTTATACGTAATAATCTACTGGGATCTCTTTATCATCCACATCCATGTTTCTTAAAAATGCATTTCAAAACATTTTTACTATTTACTAGAATATGAGTTAAAGTCATTTATACCCTTTTTGACTTTTATAAGTGGTTTATAAAGGAATCTTTTGGTTGTTTTCAAAACAAGGTCCTTTTTAACCTTTTCGACAGAATTAAGGTAAGAATGTTTTTTTTACTTATACGGCGGGTGCGGCTATTTTCCGCCGTTATAAAATCTTCAAAGCTTCCCTTACAAGATTATAAGAATATTTTCAAAGAAAATGTTTTATTTTATATGGATCTTAAATGATTTCAAAATAAAAGGAGATATTTCTTTAAAAAGAATTTTGATTTCATCTATGTCAACATCCTTTGATGGATTTTAAGATTATTTATGGTTGATTTATTATGATACAAAACTTCTATATTGTATTGAAGGTTTTGTGATATGTTTGACTGTGGATGTGCTATTTTTATACCATTCATAGTTTATGGTGAAAGTATTGACATTTCGTATGCTAGTTTTAATACGAATGTTTATGTTATGTTTAAACCTTTTCATATGGTAATGCATTGGACTTAATATGTGACGGGTGGAGCCCGCTATAGCTCCTCGATGCATCGGTAGGTCTCATGAGACAAACTAGTGTCTTGGCACAAGGCCTTGACAAAATCTTATTTGTAGTCTTGGCACGAGGCCTTGGCTTTGTGGTTATGATAGTCTGGCATTATGCATTCCAACATTATGAAAGTGGTTATTGATTTTTGCATGTGATTATTCGATTAGTAGAATATCCATGTGAATAAGTAAATGGCATTATTTCATTTTATTTATGCAATACCATGTTGAAAGTTCATATTTAAAAGGATTTTGTTTTAGTTATACATTTCCTTAAATGTTTATTCTTATTTATGAAAGTTTCCGCTATATTGTTATCCTTACTGGGCATTTGAGCTCACCCCTTTTCTATGTTTTATTTTTCCCAGGATGTGAAGAAGTAAGTTATGAATGACCTGCAGGGATTTTATGAGGGGTTAATAGTGTGGATTGTGGAAACATTATGTTGTTGTAGTAGTTTTTCATTTTATGATGTAATGTAAAACTTATGAATATATCTAGTGTTTCCAAGGCTACTAAACCAATCGGTCTTTCGAGATTTGATCTTTCTTGTGATCATGCCAATGTTATGTAATAATGCACCGACTATGGGTAACTGGGGTCGGGGCGTTACATCCACTCATCCCAGTAAAATACAAAAGTGGGTTTAGAGATTTCTTTTCCATTAATCATAGGATGGAAGATTCCCTATAGCAGATGAATCACATGCCTGGATTAGCCCCACTATCCCTAGGAAAGAGATGCAATGGTTGTGAATTCTTCCATTTTTCTTAAGACAACCCTTCTTTAAACCATCTTTGATTCCTACACCGAATCATGGAGGGCCACCAAGATGTCAGTAATAGACTCTGTTTCCTCAAAAAGAGTATAGCGAACCTAAGAAAATTCAATTCATTGAATTATGGAATGAATTTTATTCATTCCCAGATGACATAGTATGTTCCATCATTGTAGTCTCCATGAATTCCAACTTGCTCCATATAACCGTGTCAAATATGAATGATTAAGAAGGTCTCTGCAACTGTTTAGATTATTGTTCCATCAACCCCATAATTGTACACACTATTTAGGAGTGTTTAATCATCAAGGACATAAAACAAAGAATGATAGATTCTTTAAAAGTAAAATTTGGTCCACTGTGAGCATAAGTGGCATATTTTTCCACCACTACCCCGGATGAGGGGGAGGAGAAAAAAATGTTGTGAAAAAATGGAACAGAAGGTCAATAGTTAGATGACATGGAAAATAGCTTCTTGTGCCCATGGAATTCTCATTGTCCAATTTAAGCAACCAACTATGCCTATGAAATCTTTTGATGTAATGCAACTGACATCCTCTGCCCCACAATCCTCTAAAAATAAGTTGGACCATGTACACGAAGATGAACAAACCGCAAAGAAAAATTTGGATTTTACATTTTCATATTTTTCCATTAAAATATAAACATATTATAACCACATCAACAAATGAATACAATGGAAGAGGTTGATTAAGAAAAATCATCATCAAATAAGAATATTATATTTGGATCCATTAATTTCATTTAGTTAGTGGATTCTTTCTCCAATTAATTGTACGTAAATGAACCAAATGTCCCCATATCCTTGTGGGGGACTGAAGGAAGGGGATGTAGAACCCAAGGATACCGGGGAAGATGCAGTCATCCCAAAAACCAAATTCTAAGACACAATCCTTCTGAAATAGTGAATGTTGAATAAAATTATGGATTATTGATTCTATGAACCCAAAAAGAAAAAAATTCCCCTTTCTCTACTGGAATACACTATGGACATATCATCCTAGAAAATCATTTAGAAGATGAGAAAATGTCTTACCACCCATGGAATGTATGCAGACCCTCCAAGATGAATTCAAAATCTACAAAAGCTCCACCATCCCTGGTCCTGGTGTGTTTTCTGTCTTCATCTAGTTTTGAATCCACTAAAATACATTTTAAATAGAATTCTTATGTTGGTAAAATCCAACCATTAGATCATAAAGATGAAATCTTGAATCAGTTGGCTTCAATACAGAGAAAATTTTCAATCCTAAATCCAAGGATTTTTTCAAGAGTCCTTATGGTGAACTTATAAATTCATTAGTAAGCCCCTAAAATTTTAAAACTGATGTAACCACTGTTAAACACTACTGGAAAGATATTGATTCGGATGAACCCCATGAAATAATCTCCTTCATAGATCACAGTTAATACTCAATCATGTAAGGACACATCAACCCTTATATGTGTCCATGTTGATTATCAATGTCAATGTCTGAAAAGTCATCATTGAAAATAGATTTAGAGTTAGTCTAATTTTACTATGTACCCTTATTTTGAAATGTTGTGATGAGGACTTCCTGATGGCCTACACCCCATCAATTATGGGATATGGTAAAAGTGAGTAGATTCCACTAGGGAAAATCTATCTCAAAACATGATTCAGTGACCTCATGGAAAACATATAATTTCTATTAGAACAGAAAACCATTGCCTTAAATGTTCTACTATAAATGCCTTAGATACATCATCATGGAGTAATTACATCATCACACCAACGATGTATAAAATTTTTCAGCCACTGACAGAGTGGAACAATACACACCCATATAGCCACATTCTAGTCGTGTGAGTCTCACTTTATCGATGCATAAAATTCTCAATCGATGGGATTGATTGGATCACTACCTCAAAAAGGTTTGGAAATGGTCCATGGTAACCCCTTCTGGTAGTTTAGTGAAGAATACATACTTTCCATCAATTATGTGGATTGAATGAGACCAAATTTGGAAGAATATTCAACAATTTCCATGATTTTAGTCCTGACCATTGTTCCTAACATTGAAAAAACAGACACTAGATTAAAAAATAAGGGAGAATTCCCAAATGAATATTCCATCAATCCATCCTCTAGGTTTTAGATAATCCCTGACTCACCAACTATGGTAGAAGTGAAATAATAAAATTTTCATTCCATTACTCCACCATCTCAAGAAAATTATCCATTTGTAGTCGAACCAGAAGTAGTTGTATCATCCTCTAAATAAGAAAAATGGCTGCTCTTCTCTCTACTTTTGAGTGATCATATTAATAATTTCATCATTATTATAAAAGGAATAATGAGAATAATATGAGGAAGAAAATTTTGAAGACAACCTAATAGATACCCCTCTATTAATTTATGAGCGTCCTATAAAAGAATTGATGAACATAGAGAAATAAACCTCGGTACCGAAGAATACCCATGACCATATCTAATTGGTGTCACCATGTATTAAAAAGTGAAATATCTATAAAAATCTTTCCAATGTATAAATAATGATGATTTAACCTTTAATTACAATTCAATTACAATAGATGATCCGAATGTGTCCACTCACCACTTAGGTCTTCTAGAATGATCCGCATTTCCAGTAGAAAGCTCCCAAAAGGATGCAACTGACACATAATTAAAAAATAGATGTTGCAGTAAATAAAAGTCTCCAAGAAAACATCATTATAGAGGTCCAATACCACATATATTTGGATAATATTATACCCATCAAAAAGAATAATCGGTAAATTAGAGTTTTCATTCACTTCAGGGATCTCAATCAGCATTTTCCAAAATATGATTTCCCGATCCTGATCAAAGAACTATTGATCGATTCAATTATCATATATCATGATCTTTCCTTCATGAATTGATACTTAGAATACAAAACATATATTAATTGACCTATAAGATGAAGATAACACCTCTTTCAGGACACGAAGGAGTATTTTTCAACAAGGTAATGCCATATGGATTGAAAAATGGCATTTCCATATACCAACGCACCATGTGTAACATCTTCAATCCCTTCCTGGGAATGTTTTTTGAATGTAATGTTAATGATATGGTGGTTAAATCAAGAAAATGCTCATAAAACATGGATTATCATTAAACTATCTTCAACAAACTATGACGTCATAGTCTGAAAATAATCTCCATAAATGGTGTTTTGATTTTAACTTAGTGATGATATTTGGAAGTTTTGTACGCCATATTGGTATCAAAGTCTTCACTAAAAAGCTCTAGGATATCTTGGAATATATCTCCTTTACAACCTCATATATTTGGTTGTGCATCAAGGAAATATATCCTATATTTGGCATGTCATAGACAACCTTGCAAAAGAATGTCTTCTCATCACCAGCTTAACGATGAAAGGGGTCACATCTTAATAAAAAAATGATTGTCAATTCGATTTTGAAGATATTAAGATATATCTCTTAATCCTGCTAATTCTAAAGCTACCCATTAAAGGAAGACCACTATTTCTGTTTGCAATGACCAAATAATGATCTCTAAAAAGCATCCACATAAAAAAGAACAACTAAAAGAGTGATTAAATTAACTATTATCATAGTCGAACTATGAATGATGTTGATACTAGTTATTGTAATAGAGTGAAAAGATACCAAAACCTAATATTTTTGTCCCAAAGTCATAGAAAATACCTTTATCACCATGAGGTAAATTCTTTCCCACATAGAAACATGGTCAGGTAAATTCTCAGTCGTCTGATGCTGTCCAGATTCCTGTCATGGTGGGTGGTCATCCTAAGTCAATTTGATATATGATTTATCCTTATGAATCCATAAAATATTAGACATTTGAATATTTTAAGGCATATAACCCTTTGGAAGATATTATTTTATTAGATACTGAACTACCTAATGAATATGTTTTATCAATTCAAATTCAAACCTAGTCATGGGTGAAGAATTTTTATAGTGCATCCAGAATCCCAATAGGGGATAGGATGGATGACCCCATGTTCAGTTAAATTGGAATGGGTGTAACAATCATATATCATGAAATGGGAGTATTTCTTTACACCTTCATGTTATCATATGGGTGCACAAATAATGAAGTAGGGTACCAAGCACTCATTGTAGGCATGCTAATGGAAAATCATGTAAAAGAAGAACACATGAAGATAAAAGGTGAATTAGAACTAGTAATAAAAAAATTAAGTAGTGGCTATGATATCAAAAGGGAGGAGCTAATCAATTAGATGAAACACATATGAGAATTGGTGGAAGAATTCCCATCAGGAAAAACTAAAGAATGTCACATAGTCTGAAAATGCATAGGACGGTGGATGAGAAAATTATTCCACAGCATTGGATGACTCAGACCGGGATTAAATGATCATTAGCATCACCCACTATCGAATGTTGCTACAATTATTTTAGGAAAAAAAGGAAGAAATGGACATGATTAGCCCCATCCATTAGCCATATGGACCTATCATCACCTAGATTACAACCAACATAGATTACCTTCAAAAGGGATAAATCTCACTAGATAGATCAAGAAGTAAAAAATATGGAGATGATCAATTTAAAAATTTCTATATCTTGACAAAAATCTATAAAAGTATATTTTTAATCGAGGCCTTGATGATATGCTAATTAGATTCTATTATGGAGAATATACCACTTCCATTATAAATGATGTGCATGCCATAACTTGTGGGGAACAACAGTTAAGATCAATTCCCTATTATAAAAATCCTTGACTTGGATACTATTGCCCTACTGTGACACAATATTGCTCGGAATTCATCAAAATGTTCCATTCCAATCAGGTTCATGCCAATTTACATGATAAAACCCTAGGGATACATCACAAATCCATGTATTTGTGACCATTTTATATATGGGCTATGAACATCATGGGACCTTATCCTTCGTCCACTAACAAACAATTATATTATATCCTCACAGTGTCTGACTTCTTTTTCATTGGTTAGAAGAAGTACCCAATAAAAAGGCCAGTGAAAAAATCATTGCCATAATTTTGAAATACAATATCATCAGACCACACTACCACTCATGAAACCGCATACTCACTGGTATACTGGATAAAGGAGGTTCTTCCCATCAATGTTCAACTACCATAACTCCAAAATTTGTATTATGATCAACACTCCATTGAAAATAAAATCCAAAAATAGTTTGATGAGATGGTGTAACTAGATCCTAATATATTGTACACTTCCCATAATTTGGATGTTTAAAAAAATATTATTGCACAAGACTTGAACAAAATGGCTCACCTATGATATTTTATCGATGGAGAAATGGTTTTGTTCTTTCAGACCACACTGATACTCGGTATAATACCTACAATATGTGATACAAAATGTGAAGGACCTTATGTCCTCGAAAAGGTATATTCTTGTGGAATATATTCATTATTTTAAAGAGATGGTAAGATCAAAACATCTCCCTCCAATGGGATGGTCGTGAAAAAATATTTCATATAGCCAACAAAAAATCGTTCTCATTGAATGATGAAAATCAACATGATAAATAATCCTTTCTACATTACATTAAACTACATAGTATGAATGTCCTAAACAAAGCACATTAAACTACACTACATTACATGCAATTCCTTTTATTCCTGGTGATTCACATTCTACCCGCAAGATGTAAAACTGCATAGTATCTATCATCCTAACCACCTGATGTTAAACTACACATGGATCATTCTATTTAATTCAATGATTCATCTCACATGAACAAGATCTACACTGAAAAATTATAAATTTCTCTAGTTCATATATGAGTGTAAGATCCACATTTGAACCATCTTCTTTCCAGAATTATGTGTGTCTTGATTCTTATCTGCACAAGATATATAGTGACCCCTAGACTCTTTGTTTTAGACCATGTAGCCAACATCAAAATAAAAACTTCCACTTCTCCTTGTATGGACCATACCTACACAGGGAGGTCTCTTCATATATCTATGCATGTATTGATTCCCCTATGACAATGGGATATGTAGATATGACTTGATCCTTGATATTAAGTCATCCGACACATGATTCAAAATGCCTCTGATTTACCTTCAATTGCATATGCATTGTGATACAAGTACCTACTATTCCATGGTTTTCACATGAAGCATTGCTCATGTGAGCTTAGGAATGTTTCTATGGTCATTAAACTAAATAAAAAATGATTCTAAGTACATAAATGGCCCAATCAGATAAATTAATGACTCAAAAATTCCCCTATTACCATTTTATGGACCAAAATTATATTGGGATAGTAATTCTAGAAGTATGCATGGAATGATTTCAACACTACTAGGATATTTCGTAACCCATGGATGATGGATCATAGGCCAAACCCCCATGAAAAAATATAAATGCCTCTTTTCCTTGTGTTATCTCCAGTATTGTGAATGAAATTTACATTTTGAACTATGTATGTCTTTATTCCTACAACAACAAGATACATAGAGACCCCTAGATCCTATACAGTGGTCCATCCACCATTAAATAATTCCCCTCCCAAAAAATGGGTTAGACTGATATAAGGAAAATACTTTTAGAATATGTTGTGGCATTATTCCAGCACTCTCATGATACACAGTGATGCTCAGATTCTACCTCCTAGCCCAATCTCTATTAAAACAATTCTCCCACCCTATACATGGGTCAAACATGTACATGGAGACTAATGTTATAACTATGTGTGGAATTATTTGTACACTCGAAGCATATGCAGTGATGTATTGATTCTACATATTTGTCTAATCACCATTCAAGAAAAATGCCCCCATCTCCTATAAAAAATGTGTGCTAGTGAAGGAGATCCCAAACCATGTTTCCAAGAATAGCGGTTTACTGAAAGATAACCCCACTACATTAAAGTCGTATCTATTTAAGGGATTCCATATATCACAACTAATAATAGTTTTTATGTTTCTTACATACCTGGATAAACCCATTCCACCCATAAAACTCCATGTCTAGAGATATCTCAGATCCCCATAAACATTCCTGGGAATCTAAAATGGATGGTCAGTATCTTGAGGACTCCTTTATTTGATTGTACACACAATACCCTGGTTTCTCAAAATATGTTTCCTTTAAAAAATGAATGTTAACCAATGAAAAATTTGTTCTCATCAGTGGATTTTCCTATCTCTATACTCCCATTGAATTTCAATCCCCATATCACTCTTTTTTCTCTGTGGTTCCCTAGGATCATCATTTCCAAATTATTTTCCACCTCACATTCAAAGAATACTAGATAATCCAATCATGCTTAACCCAAACATAATCATGGTTTATTTTTAAATTTATCTATATAAAATTATGATAAATTTCTTTTCCAATACGTCCTCACCACATGATAATAAGAAACAACACATAACAGTGTTCTCACCTGAGTGGACATTTCCCCTGGTTTCATTCACCTACCTTGTCACATCATAGAACTATGTATGGATTGAATCCTATTCAAATATAATATGTATAGAACTTGAAACATTCATCATGGCCCAACCACAACATTTAAAAATTTCATTCTCTCACTTTTTATTGGTTAGACCTACGTAGGGAACATTCCATAAAAGATTATCTGTGGATTTATTTTTTACAATCCCATGGGATACATAGTGATTCCTAGATCATTTGATATGAAACTGGCCATGGAATGCATATAAATTTCTCCTCTATAAGAAAACTAAGTTTGAAGAGAGGGGTACCATATATAAAATTCCCCATTTTGTGATTGTTCCATCCCTAGGAGGGGTACTAAATCCTTTCCTCTCATTTTTTTCACACCGATAATGACTCATGTGAGCTTAGGGTCTTTTGTAAGGAATTCCATAGAGTGTCATAGAAAATTTGTCTACAATGGATTTTCAAGGTATCACAACCTTAAAATGAATGTAATGATCCTACCCTTCAAATTGGGGAACCCAATATACTTAACGTATACTGTTAAAATAAAATTTAACCCATGAACTTATTACATCATTATTATTGTGTGCATTGGATATGATGTAATTTCTGGATGATAGATATTAGGCCCAAATTGCTACAAAGGAATCAAATGTATCTAAAAATGTAGTACTCCGTACATATGGACATATCCTATGTGGGTAGTATAATTTCAGGACACTCTGATCTTAAATACATGGACTAGTACCAAAATTGGAATCCAAATGATGGTCACCACATATGTATCAAATCATTGTAGGGAAATTATAAATACCATGAGTAATTATGTCCCAGGTGACTCTAATATGTACAAACCTATCCTATAAAATCACCAAACTCTATTATTTGACTGATTTAAGATTATCAAAATCCTCCCTGACTATATTAAATGGATGGTCAGTGTCCTTGGGACACCTTTTATTGACTTTAAACAAAATCATATGGTTGATCTATAAACATTTACAGGAAAAAGATCTATAATCCAAAGGAAAATCGTTCATTCTAAAAGAATTTTCCAACCTCAGTATGCTTAACAACTTCTAATCCCTCTATCATTTCTCCTGATTTAAGATCCATTGAGACCATGTATTACACATTTATTCCTACAAACATCTTGGACATATTGGGACACTCCGGTCTGATTATCCTTCAATTATTTAGGCATTCTATATTTTCTCTAATCATATGAAATTAAAAATTCATGATTCTTGATACCTAATGTTTAATCCCATATCTGGAAACATCAATTAATATATTTCACCACATGTTCCTGTGCACAAAATAATCTCATAGAATAAGTTCATGTATGCACCCTTCTGTATTTGTAATATCTCACGCAAGACACAAACTGCCCATTCATATACATGAACAAAATATGTATGTTGATAAATATTTAGTATTAAAATAACTATGTCTAGTTTGATTTTGGTCAATATAGGCTATATAGTGAACCCCAAATATAATATATCAGGTCCGACCATGAAATAAATCCCCCCCCTCTTTCTTGTGCATGTTGGAAGCACGACCATTCTATGAAATAAATACAGTTTGGTTTGTGTTTTTTTTTCAATCCTCGTTGGAATATCCTAATTTTTTTCTAGAAAGAGGATCATGTAGTTCGAGTTGACAATAATATTTATGGAAGCATCATTTTTCAGTTATTTAAAATTTTTTGGGCCTTAAAATTTTAAAAATGGAGAAATGTGTGTTTGGAGAAGATGTTGCACACAAGATTGTAGGTGTCTTTAAAACTAATGAGCAAGATAAGTTTCAAGATCTGAAAATTGAAAAATGGAAAAGGCCCGAGCTGCACACAAAAATCTGGAGTTGTGTGCGGAGAATAATTCCCGTGTGAAAAGCATTACCCCTAGAATGAGATGTTTTTTCTAAAACAGTTAGTTTTACATGTGGGGGTCAGTGACACATATAAATAAGATCTCACCGCCCTAATTCGGTATGGATGGATACACAGAGAGTATATGACTTATGATGCTCGTAAATGTTGTACGAAAAGGGTGTTGTAGAGAAAATTTGATGTTTCACATAAATGTTAATGTTGGTGAAAAAGTTACAGTTGTGAAAAAAAGTTAAAGTTTCATGGAAAAGGTACAGTTGTTTGAAAGATATAATTTTGAGCATAATTCATGTAGTTGCACAAAATATTTTTTTCTTGAAAAGAAAATCCTGTGTGGAAAATCCAGATCTTGCACACATAGTGTAGTTGCTGCACACAATTGTCAGTGTGCGATGAATACATGGTCAAAATATCTGCTTCAGTGGATCATTTCATTCATGAACTTCAATTGAGGATTTCTATGTAAGAAGTTTCTCATTCTGAATTATGAAAAAGACTTCAATGCAAATCTATTAAAGCGAACATCATGTCGATAAACTTAGTTTGAATTCTCTTAAGGTAGTGACATAAGGGGAGTCGAGGGAGGTGATTTGAGGGACGCATTGATCTATCCTTGAAATTTTGTAAATCTAGTGTGCATGGAGCATAGTGATGGTAAAAAAACTTGTAATCCATTAAATAGTAATGATTAGTGGATTTAGATACTACTGACACACTATCGGTGTATGCTCCTTGGACATATCCCATTGCAATGAATAAAGTAAAAGTGTCGTGTCTTCTTCGTGCATTAATTTTTATGAGAGATCTAACAAGTTTCTACCTACATGGTAATAAGATACACAACATTAAAAAGAAAATTTTGACACCCTTATTCACCCCTCCCACTCAGGGTGTTCCAGGTGTCATTCATGTTGTTTCAGATGTAGGATGATGGTGTTTGTTTGGTCTTATACCATCATGGAGAATTCAGCCTCTGTTAGGGAAGTCCCCCTAATTGATAGAAGTAATTTTTAGATTATGAAGAGTATAATGAAATCTCATCTACGATCCCTTGGAATGAATGTCTTATTTTCCACTATGCAAGGTGTACAAGTTACTAATGCAACAGGGCTGGCTATGACTGATGCAGACAGTGAAATTATTGATGTCGATACAAAAGAACATATTTTTCTCACCATAGCCTTTTCTGATCAGATCTATCTAAATGTGATAATTTGAACGTCAGCAATGTCATGTGGGATAAACATGATAATATTAATAAAGGAGATAGAAAATTGATGGAGGAAAAACTACCATTCATGCACAATAAGATTTATGATCTGAAGGTGCATGCTTTTGATAATGTAGACTCCTTTTTCAATCGAATTATTAATGTGTTTGGATCAATTCTAGGATTCAACAAATAAATAAAATTTGTTGATATTTTAATGAATATATTGAGAATATTTCCTCCCCTATACAATGAAAAGTTGTCAGCCCTTGAGGAAATATATTATTCAAAATGTTCTATGGACGATTTGATGAATATCCTGGTGGTATAAGATATGAGAGTCAAAACAGAAAATGTTGTGACTCAGGTAATAAAGGTAATCACGTTCAAAGCCATAGAGAAACTAAAAATTTCAAATGATAGTAGTGTTGAAGTTTACAAGGAAAAATAAATTCTTTCTCACATTTCCATGAAGATCCTGAAGGGAAAAGAGAAATTCAAAGGGTATTTACCTTCATCATGCTTTCTTTGTGGAAATGTAGGGCACATTGCCTCTTAGTGAATAAAAAATATCGATTATTAAGATTGAAAAGAAGAAAACATTGAGAATCCTTAGAATGTTTTTTAAAAAAAGGTAGACTTCTAATCAAGAAATAAATTACGGAGGACAAGTACTTTCTTTGAATATAAATATTATGATAATGAATTCTATAAAGATGAAAAACTGTAATATTAAACTAGAATCAATGCATCCATGATGGGCAATGTTGTCAAATAATTAGATAATGGGGGAGATAATCAGTTGGAAACTAGTGTCAATCCAAATTTAAAACATAAGGATATTGTTAGTAAGCATAAGATTAAATTTAAGAGTTGTAATAAGTGGACATTAATTGTTGAAGAATCATCTAAATATGATTAGAATCTGGAAGAATAAATTGAATGAATGCAATAATTTGTGAAATTACAGTATAAAATCCAATAAATCAATGATGATGTAATGGATCTAAAGCTGATAAATGAAGAGAAGGAAAATTTCATCAATAACCTCACCTCCAAATTAGAATAAATGTCCAAGACTATTAAGGGTCTTTAAGAGGATGTTGTTACTCTTTGGAGTAAACATGAGTGTGAATCAATTTCAAAACAATCACTGATGAAAATACAGTTTGGATGGATCTATGATGATGAGATGTTGGAGAGAGAAAAATGTGGCTCTAATGGAGTTGAAAACATTGTGAATGATCAAAGACCTTCCAACATAGGATATAGTGGAATCATTTGTGAGGAAGAATCATCAAATGTTGAAAATAATGGTGACTAAAATAAAGGAAATATGAAGGTTTTTCTTGCATAAAAGTCTCATAATGTGTTGAAAACTAACCCCCAAATTCAATTTGATATACGAATAGAATACTGTCCTCGAGCCTCTAGGAATAATAAGTACTCATCCTATTACCATATAGTGAAAGGAATGGGGATAAACAGAAGTGATAAGACATTTAATCTCATGATGTGTTAGTTATGTGGATTTATAGGCAATACAATTTATCACAAAAAACAACAATAATCAATTTTAATGGAGAAGATATGGGATTTTAACAATGGAGAACAAATTCATATCCTAATTATTTTTGAAGAAACAATTTATATGGATATTTTTTTATTTGTTCTTTCATTTTTGAAATGGTCGTTTATTGTAGGAAGATGAGGGACATGGATACCTAAAATTAGACTCCGAGACAAGTCAAAGCTCGTCCACAAGATATTACTTCTCTTACAAAAAATTTTTCTCCTATGAAAGATTATTTTGACTATGAAGATCCCATGTACAAGGACGAGATAATTGAAAGTTTACAAGTATTCAACATTCAATCCAATGTCTCATGGAAAGAAAAGAAGAAAATTGAGAAATCCAACCTTGCAGCGGTATCCCTCAAATCTAAAAAAAGAAACAACACCTTGTTTCAGGATAGCAGTTGTTCATCTCATATGATAGGTAATGAAAACTAGTTAATGTATGTAAAGGGGAGGGTTGATGGAACTGTACTAGGTGGAAATGATGGAGATCTGAAAATCAATGGTAGTAGAATTACTGAATTACACAATAGAGATCTAAAGAAAACTGGAGTCCTATAAGTATATGGGCTTTGTCATAATCTCCTAAACATGATTCAACTCTGTGTCTCAGCATATATAGATACATTTAATCTGAAAGGATGCACTATCAAGGAAAAGATAGGAAATTCACATATTAAGGGATGCAGAACAGAAGGAAACCTAAATTAGGTTGAAATTAAAGAGAACATTTGATACATGACTTCTAAGGAATAAAATAACATGTGGCATTGGATATTGGGGCACATCAATCAACAACACAAGGAAAAATGTCAAAATTTTATATTTTCATAGGCATTCCCTACCTGAAGGATGAACATGAAATTTCTTGTCGTACTTGCATTTGGGGGAATCTAGGATGTAGTTAATATTGTCCAAAGAAGAAAAGGGTATCTCATATTCATGATCTAATTTATAAAGATTTATGTGGTTGGATAAATACTGTTGGAGCTCATGAAGAAAGGTACATTTTCCTTTTCCAAGATGATTACAACAGAGTGGATTTTGTAATGGTTATACACTAGAAATGAAAACAGATTGACTACATGAAAACAACAAAGTGGATCAATAAGAAAGATACTGGATGAACAATCAAAGTGATGCGATCTGAAAATGGATGGGAATACATGTCCATTGAATTTGAAAATTATATAGAGTAGCATGGGATATAACATGACATAGATTCTATGGGAACACTATTGAAAATTAGAGTATTGATCGTAGGAATCGAAATGTGAACAACATGGAATGAACTTTGCTGATTGACATTATTATTCAATGAGATTACTCAAAAGTGGTCATTGATGCAGCACTGTATATTGAAAATCAAACATGGAATTATATGTGTGAGACAAAGACACCATTTGAATTATGGCATTGAAGGAAGACCACTTTGAAGTACTGTGTTTTTTTTTTGAATGTAAATGATTCATCAGAAACAAAGAATAAAATAAAGGGAAGTATGGTGACAATGCAGATGAAGCAATTTACCTTGGATAATTAATGAATAAAAAATCCTATATGGGTTATAACAAGAACATAAAAAGAACTATGGAAAGAAGTGATGTTAAGATCATTGAAAAGATAAAAAGAAATGCTTCAAGGATTTCATATTCTAATGTGATATAAAATGAGTATGAATGTTAATGTGGATTAAATAAAAATACAGAAATTGAGTAAGGAGAACAAAACACTCAGGAGTCACAATATGCCGTTGACTCAAAGAAGAATGAAATTAGAATCCTTTCCTAGAGAGAACGAGGTTGAATCTAAAAGTAGTAATTGAAGAGAATAAATGGATCAATCTAACATTATTAGGGATTGGATTGAACTCACACAAAGAAGAATTAGGAATGAAACAAAATATGAAATTATGTCAGTTGTGGAACCATCTTCATTGGATGAAGCTGCAAAGCCTGAATCGTTGCTGAAATCCAAGAATGAAGAGTTAGATTAGAATGAAATAATTAGACATGGGAGCTAGTAAAGTGTAATGCCCTGACCCTAGAATCCCTAAGTTAGTTCATTATTTTAATACATTGGAATTATTACAAGGAATATAGAACCGAAGGACTTATTAGTTTTTTAGTTTGGGAAAATAGATAGAATACGTGAACATTAAATAAGCATAAATATTTAAGGAAAATGTATAAGACAAAAAAATAGATAGTGGTGACTCAGATGATCAGTAAGGATAACAATATAGCGAAAACATCCATAAATAAGCATAAATATTTAAGGCAAATGTATAAGACAAAAAAATTGTTTTAAACATAAACCTTTTCATAATAAGGTGAATTTAAATCAAATAATTCCACTAAATTGTTCACATGGTTATTCTACTAGTCAAATAATCACATGTAATATCAATAGCCAATTTCATAATGTTGGAAAGAAAAATTCTAGACTTAATAACCACATAGTCAAGGCCTTATGCCAAGAATACAAATAAGTTTTAGTGATTTCCTTGTGTAAACACATTAGTTTGTATCATGATACCTATTTATGCATCTAGGAGCTATAGTGGGCTCCACCCGTCACTTACTAAGTCCAATGCATTCCTCATATGAAAATGTTTAAACATTACATAAACATTCTTATTAAAACTAGCATTTGAAATGTGAATAATATTTCCATAAACCCGAAATGCTATAAAAATAACACATACACAATAAAACATATAACAAAAATATAAATACAATATGGAAGATTTTTATCATAATAAATCTACTTCAAACATGTTTAAAATGCATCAATGTATGTTGACATAGATGAAAATGTTCTATAAAACTCTTTGAGAGAAATATCCATTTTTCATGAAAAAATTTAAAAGCCACACAATTTAAAAAGGAATACATTCAAAGACATTTTGAATCAAAGTGTACAATACAACATTGAAACTTTTGAAAGTAATTAACATTTTAAAAACATTCATGTCCATAAAAATAAATCCTTATAACCCAATTTGAAAACATGGAAATTAATGAAAATTATTTAGAAGAATAAACACTTAAAACATTTAAAATGATGTTCTAGTAAAAAATTACTTTAAATAATGCCTTTTAAAACTATTTCATGAAACATGGACATGTATAATAAATATTTTCCAATAGTTTCTTACGTAAAAAAACCCTTAATAATAAAGGGATTTTGATATTAACCCTTAACTTGTACTTCCTTTAGTCGAGGGTACGTTTAACCTCCTGTATAAAGACCATAGTATGTTATTAAATTATACCAGAACCATATTAATATTAATGATATTATAAATGATTAATTTAAGACTTTATACTACCCATTTAACAATAATTTCTATGTTAAATTAACATTTCATGTAATAATTACTTTCTTTATCGTACATTTTTTAACATGTTACTCTTGATTGTATCACTTAGATCGTGATTTAAATAATTCCATTATATTAAACGTTATATATATATATATATCATATATATTTAGAATATTAATATGTATAATAGACATATATATATGAAATAGAAAACATCGTTTATAGAGAGGGTAGGTCATACATACGCAGAAATGTTGTTTCAGTTTTCATATTGTATTGAACAGAACTATGTGAATAAGATATATGTATGTACATATAAATATATCTATATCCTGAAGCATTATTGTTTCATAGATTATATACTTATTAATGATATATATATATATATATATATATATATTATTTATAATCATCATTGAATGGTGAATGTGTAAATGAATCTCATCACATCGTGGAGACGACAATCCGTATGTATGTACGCGCAACAAAATCATTATATTGCTGGAGAAATGTTTTGTAATTTGATGATATATCATAAATACATAATCATTAACAAGTTATATTAATTATTTAAATCAATTATACTCATTATTATACCCATCCAAAGAATGAAATGTTTGAATAACAATCTACACCATGACTTGGAGCCAGTATTCTGTACGTATGCACGTATGGTGACTTTGTCATTTATAGGCTAGATAGAAAAATTAATATGTTTGTATTATTTTTATAATAAAATCACAATATATTTAATATAATAGAGTTATTATTTTATATTGGAAACAACAAAGAAAGTGAAAGTGGAAGAAGAAAGGAACTTGAAAGAGGTGATGAAATATTGACCTCTACTTAGGGTTCTTCCTTTTGATTTGATCAAAATGGCTCCATAGTTTGGTTTTATAACCAACAGAAGGCCTCTAGGATGAAGGGAGGAAATTTGTAAGGATATTTGTTTCAGGTTTGGCTGAGCCAAATGGATTTGATGGTGTCAATTGGAGAGAAGGGGAAATATTCTTTTATAAGAGAGTTGAGGGTCACTTTTGGAAAATCTGGAAATATTAATTTATAATAAATTAAACTTCGGTTTCAAATGGATCCAAAATGAATTATTCAAATTATAAGGTGGGTGGGTATGAAAAATCTCATCCAATTGGTTTTAGACAGGTTTAGGTCATCATATTAACATTATCTTTTAAATTTAACTCCTAGTTAATTAGTTTGACATTTACCTTGTCCCTTTTTATTTATATATTATATGGTTAATAAAATTACAATAAAATTATAGTTCAACCCCAAGTGGTCCACTAATGTCGTATATATTATTATATATTTTTTTGGGCCAAACATTGAATTTTTAGGACTATTATATCAATTAATAATATAATATTTGTTTTAAAAACACAATTATGTAAATTTTGACACTATTTAGTATTTGATTTTTTTGAATGCCATAAAACAATATCAATTCAAATAAAATTTATTTAACCAACCCTAACTGTAATATTAATCTATAAAAAAGTGGAATGTATCATAATTCTCAATTTATATTTATTTGGATATTTATAATATAAATTATTTTAATATTTCATTAATATGGTAATTACGGCATCATTATTGTGTCATAAATAAATTAAATTATCTAATGTCTAAAATTATAATTAAAATACCATTATGTAGGAAATATTTTTAGAATTGTAATGAATATTTATAGTTGAGTTTTTATTTTTTGTAACCCTATATTAAAAATAGTATAGTTATTAATCATTGAATTTAACTCTTTTAACTCTTCTTTAAATAAAATAATAATAAATTTCTTAATCTAATCCACGTGGACAAAATTGGGAAAAAAAATTCTCCTTAGGTTGTTTTTGGTCGAATTATACCTATCCAATAGAATTAGTACATGTGTTATGGACATTATGATATAATGTTTACCCTTAATTACCCTATTTACTTTTAACCGTGGTAAATAAAAGTCAACAACTACTATTCACCAAAAATTATTTTCATCTTATTTAACCACATTTTACATACTGATATTAATTGTGTCTCTCATAGTTTTGAAATTCAACTTATTGAAACTGTTAAATTATGTTTTATACAAAATTGTAAATGCTCTAAGAGGGTGGGTAATAGACGACAAAAGGTTCAATAAAACATTATACATCTAATTTTATTATAAAATGACTCCAATTAATGACATTGAACTTATATAGGTATTATATTTCTATTTTTACTTAAAATAAATTTAAATAAAATCAATAAATATTTAAATAAAAACTCGGTTTTAATCAATAAAGCAATGTTTGTCACTATTCATCAAAAATAGAATGTTTCAGAAAAATAAAAAAAATTACCCCTAAGATACTTTTGATTTTACAAATTCAAAAAATATTTCTATTCTACCAAGTTAAAAATATATAAGTTTCATTAATTAATTTAATATTAATTCTCGTTGTCAAAACCAAAAAGAGTGTTTTTAAAAAGTAAAAACTATCTAAGGATTGACATGTGTTTATGTAAAAATTAAATTCGAAATTATATATAATTAACAAAATTGAATTAAATTTTAAAAATATAATCTAATTATACTTACAAACCATGAAAATTTATAATTTAACACTATAAATTATTTCGACTGAAAAAGTTGTTTTCAATTATAATTCAGTATTTTTCACTATTCATCAAAATAAGAATGTTATCATAAAAGTACCAAAAATATATCTAAACTAAATTTTTATCTCTTTATTCTAAAAAATAATTAAATTCCATTCAAATTAGTATATAAAAGTGTTAAATATTTTTTTTAAAGATGATTCTCCGTTAAATTTGGGGTATAATTGCATTTTTTGAAAATTACTTCTTTTATCTGAAAAATAATATTTTCCCTTATATTATGTCTAAAAGACACAAAATATGAATTCTAAAATTATATGGATTATATAAAATTCAATATTCAGGTAATATTATTCACAAAGGATTTTTTAAGGGCTAGTTTGTTAAGTGGTGGTGCGCTCGATCTCGGTGTTCTGTGTAGCACAAGATATGGAAATAGTTTAATGAGATAACATACTATGAAATCTTGAGATGTAACATTCTCAAATATTTCAATAAATTATGTCCTCACAATTTTAAATTGTTCTTCAAAAATAAATGGTTAATAATAGATAAATATCATTGCGAAAAACCCACACCCGAAATTTGGTTAATAAAATTTAGTCTTAATAAGTGGGAAATGGAAATGAGAAAATCACCACCAAATTATGATCTCAATTAGGAGGAAATTGGTGAAAATTAAGGAATAATATTTGGAGGGAAATCATATATATTTATAAAGAGTGATTGAGGTCATCAATCACAATCAAGTGTATAATTGAGGGCCTCAAAACCACCAATCTATGATGAATTAAAATATCATCTGTTAAACAAAACATAATGTATTAGGAAAAAACTTTTTTGGTTTTAATATATCTTAACAACTGTTTAAGAATTAATTTTTTTAATAATAAGTGGGAATATATATATATATCTACTTGACATGTAGATTTTCTTCCTTCAACTAATTCTTACTACAAACTCATCTTCCACTTCAAAAGATAATAAAATTCAAACATATTCTATTTATCCTAATCGTATAGGGTTAAAAAATGAATTTCTATTCGTTTGTTAGACTTTAAAAAAAAATACTTTATACAAACTAGGAAATAACGTAGGACAGTGGTATGTGATGCACCCTTATCGCCCTTCAGTTGTGGGTTCAAGTATGGTGACTTCACCGGACGTGATGGTTGGTCACCTGCCCTCCAGGTTGTCCTTTTTAGGACAACCCAAAAATTATCTCAAGAAATGATTTATCCTTAACAATAGTATCCAATTTCAATCTTAATTGATTCCAACCTTTAGACTTATCCAAAATACCTCTATCCAAACACACAATCCAAAATTTCTAAGAAGCGTAAACACAACGAATATCCTTTTTTCCACGTATTAACAAGTGAATAACTTCATTGTGAATTCTTTTAAAACAGGGTAACACACTTTATTATCATATAACCATATTGATTACCTTCACTCTCCCTTATTACTTATATAATATTGGATATACTCTTTATATCAAAAAAATTTGTAAACTCCTACAATGATGGAATATACAAATCATTAATCGGTTTCAAGGTTTCAAGAATATAAAATATAATTTATCCAAATCAGTCATATCTTATTCCAAAATCACTTCCTCAGTATCAGAATAATATTATGGTTTATCTTTCTCTCAACCATATATTTTATAAAATAATTAACCTACCATTGATCCATTTTTATTGGTTCCACACAATTTCAAGTCCTTAATGAAATATTACTAGAGTACAATCCTTATAGACTCAATAATTCTTATAACATGTACATCAATTATAAAATACTCAAATGACACAATACTTTGATAAAAATATATGAACTATTAATCATTCCCCTTCATCATCTTTAGTATCATAACTTTTTTATTATCAAACAACGCCATTTTTGGTATACTATGTTGATTTGGACATTGATTCACGTTGTGTCCCAACTCCTTCCAGATGAATCATTGTACATTCAAATCCTTTTTCATACCATTGCAATCACATACATATTGTCCTTTTTCTCCACACTTATTACAAACTCCCATTCCCTTCATGCATTTACCAGGTCGATTCCTTCCACATTTATCACATATGAGAAAATCATTCATTCCCTTATTCACTTTATCCATCTTTCTCTCAACCATATTTTCCTTTTCTGGCTTCCCTTCAAATCCATATGACTCAGAAAATTCTTTACATATATTATTAACACATGATACTATTTATTCATATGATGAAAATAAGTTGGAAACTATTTCCTTTCTAAATGTTGGCTTAATACCATGAAATATATGATCCTTCTTACTCTTTGGATCATGTGTATTACTGGAGGTCTCATTCCATCTATTGGGAGCCATTTTTAAAAAATGGAATGCAGTATATTAGTTTTGGAATCGCAATACAAAATTCTAAACTTGTAAAAAAGTAAACATAAATTGAAAAGTTTATGGATATATTCCATAATAATAAAAAAAATTCTATGAGGATGTATATACTCCTAAACCCTTAAAAATGGTTTGTAATGTAAATGAGTATTATCCAAATCATATCCCACGATAGTGTCGTAACCAAGAGTGCAACAAGGCTTTTTTTCATGCACTAGTTCCTATTCGAGACTAGCTCAAAGAGGTGTTTTCGGGTTTTACCCCAATGTTCATCTGTTCCAGAGCCACCTCGACCTACTCGTATCCAGAAAAAGATTTATTACTTGAAAAACTCACAAAATCACTACAGTAAGAAAATTCTAGCAAGTTCTTCTATACAAATCCTCAAAGTATATCATAGGGTATTTTTTTTCGAATCATATTTTTCCTAAATCTAGTTTCCACGGTTATTGCTAATATTAATCTGATGCTAACTGTGGCACCCCGACCCCCGAAGCCCTGAGTTGGTGCATTATTGTAATACATTGGCATGATTACAAGGAATCATATCCCAAAGGACCAATCAATTTAGCTATCATGGAAAATAGATTGCATATATGAACTGTAAATTACAATATAAAATGAAAAAAACAACATTTTCCCCTTTGGAACACATTCATATCCTGTAGCCTGTCATTACAGTTCAACCATAACATACTTCTTCACATCCTAGGAAAAATAAAACATGGAAAGGCATGAGCACATATTCTCAGTAAGGATAACAATATACAAGAATCATTCATAAATAATCTTAAACATTTTAGGAAATGTATAATACTAAACCAAATCTCTCTTAAACATAAACTTCAGCATAATAAGGAACAGATAAAATCAAATAATTCCATTTAATTATTCACATGGATATTCTACTAGTCCAATAATCATATGCAATATCAATATCCAATTTCATAACAATGGAATGCATAATTCCAGACTTCATAACAACATATTCAAGGCCTTGTTCCATGACTACAAATAATAATTTATCAAAGCCTTGTACCAACACACTAGTTTGTCTTAGGAGACATACTGATGCATCAAGGAGCTATAGCGGGATCCACCCATCACTTACTAAGTCCATTGCATTCCTCATATGAAAAGGTTTAAACAAAACATAAACATTCGTATTAAAACTAGCATACGAAATGTCAATAATATATCCATAAACCATGAATGGTATAAAAATAACACATCCATAGTCAAACATAACACAAAACATTCAATACAATATGGAAGATTTTTATCATAATAAATCAACTTCAAACATGTTTAAAATCCATCTATGGATGTTGACATAGATGAAAATGATTTGTAATACTCTTTGAGAGAAATATCAATTTTTCATGAAAACATTTAAAAGTCACACAATTTTGGGAGGAAGAAATTTAAATAAATTTTTGAATCAAATTGTCCCATACCATTTTTATTCTTTTTAATGTAATTAACATTTTATAAACAGTAAAGTCCATTTAAATAAATCAATAAAACAATTTTGAAAACATGGACATTAATTAGAATAATTTATAGGAATAAATATTTAAAACTTTTAAAATGATGTTTTGGTAAAAAATACATTTAAAACTATCCCTTTGAAATATATTTAATTAATGATGGACTTGGATAATAAATATGCCCCAGTAAATACTTATGTAAATACAACCTCAGATAATATAGAGATTGTAAAAATTGACCCTTACAATGTACTTCCTTTAGTCAAGGGTACATTTGACCACCTATATAAAGGCTGTAGTAAGTTATTAAATTATACCATAAAAATATTATTATTTATGATATAATAAATGATTCATTTATTACTTGATACAACCCATTTAATAATAATTTCCATGTTAAAATTACATTTCAGGTAATAATAACTTTCATTATTGCACGTGTTTTAACTTGTTACTCTTGATTATATCACTAAAATCATGATTTAAATACATCAATAATATAAATCAATATTTATATATCTTATATATTTAGAATATAAATATGTATAATAGACATATATATGAAATTAAATACACCATTTATGGAGACAGAGGACCGTATGATCGCATAAACGTTGTTTCCGTTTTTATATCGTATTGAACAGAACTAAGTGAATAAGATAAATGTAAGTAAATAAATAAATATATATATATATATCCAGTATCATTATTATGTCATATATTTCATACGTATTAATAATAAATATTTTTTTTTAATCATCATTGAATGGTGAATGTGGAAATGAATCTCATCGCGTTGTGGACACGGTAATATGTACATACGCATGGGCGATAATATCATTATATTGATGGTGAAATAGTTTGTAATTGGATGATATATCATATATAAAAAAACATTAACATGTAATATTTATTATTTACATTAGTTATACTCATTATTATACCCATCCAAATAATGAAATGTTTGAATAACAAACTATACCACGACGTGGTGCCAGTAATCTGTACGTACAGACGTATGGTGACTTTGACATTTATAGGATGAATAGAATAATTAATATGGTTATACCATAGTTATAATAACATCAAAGTATATTGAATATACTGTAGTTATTATTTTATAATGTAAACCAGAAAGAAAGAGAAAGTGGAAGATGAAAAGAGCTTGAAAGAGTTGATGAAATATTTACCTCTTCTTCGGGTTCTTCCATTTGATTTGATCCAAAGGGCTCTATAATATGGCTTTATGACCAAAGTAAGGCCTCTAGGATGAATGAACTAAATTTGGGAGTATATTTGGGCCCATATTGGATGAGAAAAATGGGTTTAAAGGTGTGAATTGGAGAGAAGGGGATGTTCCCTTTTATAAGAGAGGTAAGGTTCACTTTTGAAAAAGTTTCAAATATTATTTTATAATAAAATAATTTTAGTTTTATAATAGATATAAAATAAATTATTTAAATGATAAGGTGTGGAAGGGTTCAAAAAATCTCAACCAATAAGTTTTAGATAGGTTTAGTACATCATATTAACCTAATATTTTATATGTATGTCTTTGTCAAATAGATTGACATTTACCATGACTTGTATTTTTGTATTATATGGTTAATAATCATTCAATAAAATGTCAATAGAACCCCAAGTGGTTCATTAATGTAATATATGTTATTATATAAGTCTTTTGGCAGAATGATAGATTTTTAGTACAATTATATCAATTTATAATATAATATTTGTTTTCAAAACTCTATTATGTCAATTTTGACACTATTTAGTATTTGATTTTTTTGAAAACCCTAAATACTCTATCACATCGAATAAAATTTATTTAACATACAATAAAATAATATATTAACCTATAAATTTAGTGGAATTCATAAGAAGACTACATTTACATTTACTTGGATATTTATAATATCAATTATTTTAATATTTCATTAATAAGGAAATTCCTGCATCATCACTGTGTCATAAATAAATTAAATTATTTAATGAGAAATTTTTTTTAAATAAAATACCATTATGTAGGAAATATTTTTATTGTTCTAATTAATATTTATAGATGAATTTATATTGTGCGTAACCCAATATTAAATATTGATTATTATTAAACTTTGAATTTAACTCTTTTAACTATTGTTTAACTAAAATAATAATAAATGTCCTAATCTAATCCATGTGGACCAAAGAGGATCATATTTTATTTCTAAAGTTGTATTTGGTCTAATTATACTTATCCAATAGAATTGGGACATTTTTTAGGGTAATTATGATATCATTTTTACCCTTACTTACCCTATTTACATTTAACCGTGGTAAATAAAAGTCAAAAGTTACTATTCATCAAAATTTATTTTCATCACATTGAACCACATATTACATACTGATATTAATCATTTTTCTCGGATTTTTGAAATTTAACTCACTGAAATGGTAAAATTATGTTTTATACAAATTTGTAAATGCTCCTAGAAGGTGGGTAAAAGGATGTAAAAAGTTCAATAAATACTTATACTTTAAATTTTATTATAAAATGACCCCAATTAATTGAATTGAATGTATATAGGTATTATATAAGTATTTTTTCCTAATATAAATTTAAATAAAATAAATAAATAAGTAAATAAAATTTCGGTTTTAAACAATAACGTAGTGTTTTTCACTATTCATAAAAAATTGAATGTTTTCAGAAAAATACCAAAAATTTTCCCTAAGATAATTTTGATATTCTGAATTAAAAAATTAATTCTATTTTACCAAATTATGAACATTGATGTTTCATTATTTAATTTAAAATTAATTTCTGTTTTCAAAACCAAAAGGCGGATTTTTAAAAAGTAAAAAATATCAAATGATTGACATGTGTTTATATCAAATTTTACTTGTGAAATTACTTTTGATGACCTACATTGTATTATTTGATAAAAAAATAATCTAATAATACATCCAATCTAATCAAATTCATAATTTTACACAATAAATTATATTTATTAAAAATGTTGTTTTCAATTAAAATTTAGTATTTTTCACTATTCATCAAAATATGAATGTTATCAGAAATGTACTAAACATTTATCCAAATTAAATTTTTATGTCCCGATTCTTAAAAAATATTTAATTCCATTAAATTTAGTATATAAAAGTGTCAAATATTTGTTTTAAAAAGGATTCTCCATTAAATAAGTGGTATAATTGATTTTTTTTGAAACAAAATTCTTTTTTCATAGAAATCAAAATTTTCCTTATATTATGTCTAAGTGATACAAAATATTAATTCTAAAATTATATGGAGTATATAAAATTCAAAATTTTGTTAATACTATTCATAAACTTTTTTTACGGCTAGTTTGTTATGTCGTGGTGCGCTCGATCTCGGTGTTGAATGTAGCTCATGCTATTGAATTATTTTAATGAAACACCGTACTATGAAATCTTGTTGTATTACATAAATAGACCCAAAGGTCGCAATTTTTTTGGGACAAATTGGATTTCAAGAACATTTTTTATGTGCATGGAAGTGTAATCATAAATAAGGCACGACAGGTATGTAATGGATATTCACAGATTGAAGGATACGATGTTGAAGAAACCATTGCTCCAGTGGATATATTAGAGGCAATAAGTCTTTTTCATGACCTATAAATCCAATGATAATATAAATTATATCAAATGGAATTTGATATAGCATTCATGAATGTTGTTATCAAAGAATAATTCAACATCGAACAAACAGTGGGTTTTCTTCTTAGTACTAATGAAACAATGGTTGGAAAAGTAAAGAAGGCTCTATACGGTTTGAAGTTGGAACCACGAGCTTGGTATTCCCAACTAGCTTATTATCTCAAGAATATATAATTCAAAATAGTAGAATAATATCACAATATCTATGTGAAGAACTCTTTAAACGATCAATTCAAGGTTCAATATTATGTTGATGACATTATATTTGGTGGCTGTAGGCGGAAATAAGTGGATGATTTTTCCAATCACATGAAATCAGAATATCAAATGTATATGATTGGGGAACTAAAATATTTAATTGGTATGAAGGTTACTCAAAATATGTTTTAAATTAAAATTTATCAGGAAAAGTATGCAATAGTGATGCTGAATATATTAAATATTAAAGACTTCAATCTAATGACAACTCTAATTTTGGTCGGAACCAAACATGGAAATCATGAGGATGGGACCTCTATAGATCCTACAATGTACTTGATTATTTTTTGAATAATTATATACCAAAATGAAACACTGCTGGATATTGTCTTCATAACATTCTTAGTTTCTCGATTTCAGAGTAATCCAAATGAAAAACATTTGACTGTGGTAAAAAGAATCACGTGGAACATTCACGGTACTCATAATTATGAGTTATACTTAGCTATAAGAAGGGACATGGAATTATCAGCATTTTTGAATGTTTACAGTGCTAGAGATGTAGTGGAATGAAAGTCCACTATTGGTGGAGAATTCTATACTCGGAAAAAATGTTTTGGCTAATTGAGCAAGAAATAAGAAATCAATTCTCCTAGTACTGCAGAAGCTGAGTATATCACCGCTACAAAGGCATGCATTCAACTACTATAAATGAGGAAACAATGGAAAAATATTGGTGATGAGGTGAAACAACCAAGGGTGATTTACTATGATAACAAAAGCACAAGTGATCTTATGAAGAATCCTCTTCATCATTATCATAAAAAAGATATTGAAATTATATATCACTTTATTAATGAAAAAGCTGAACAATGTGTGATTAATATGGATCCTATGGGAACTAATGAGAAAGAGGTCGATGTCCAGACCAATCCACTCTCAGCAGCTGTATATGAGAAACATAGGTTGAACCACGGTGTTCAGAAACCTACCAGTGCCTAAAGAGGTTACAAAACTCCCCTCTCCCTAGTTATGTTAACTATTTTTAATCTATTTGTGTATGTGATGAATTTTTATCGGGAAGATACAATATAGCGGTGTTTTGAGATATTCTATGAACTATTACTGGTCATTGGTTTTATTGTCAAATGGGGATAAAGGAATAAATTTAGTATTCATGACATATACCTATAATAAACATTTAATGATTTTGTTTCATGATGGGAATTCAGTGTTAGGAGGAGAAGGAATACATGGTTTGATGTTGGTGTTAGGAGGATAAGTCATCTATTCAGTATATGTAATTCTTATAAAGCAGAATAAGAGAATATAATCAGTTTTTTATTTATGAATTCCAAATCACGGGATCCCATTTCACGCTTGCCCTCTTGTTTTCTACACCGATCATTGCTCACATAGAATTAGGGTATTGGATGAGTTGATTATTTAATTTTAGGTATGCTTGTGCCTGGTTCTCTGGTGAATTTATCTGGTGATTTCCTACAAACCCAAAGGGGAGATTGTAGGAACCACAACCATTCAATGAATGAAATGGAGTTTGGTTTGTGTTTGTTTTCCATCCTCATTGGATGTTCACAATGTTTTCTAGAAAAGGAATAATACTTTTTGAGTGGACATTAGTATTGAAGTTGGCATCATTTCCCAGTGTTTCCCAATTTTTGGGTCATGGAAATCCAAAAAATGGGAAATGTGTGTTAGGAAATGTATTTTTCATGAAATATTGTAGGTGTTTTGTAAACATTAACACAAGTGATATTTTCGGATCCTAATTTCAATAAATTTCTATGGCAGGAGTTGCGTGAAAAATCTAGAGTTGTTCATGTAAAACTGTTCCTGCATGAAAAACAATTCATGTAGAATTAGAGGTTTTTCATGAACCGATGCTTTTTTTGTGTGGGGGCCACCAACGCCTATAAACAATTGGTGAACACCATAATTATCTATTACTGGGGACATAGAGAATATAAAAGTTATAATGCATGAAAATAGACTTTTGCTGAAAATTTAATGTTGCATAGAGAAAATAATGTTGCATAAAAAACATAAAGTTTCATGAAAAAGTTCATGTTTCATGAAAAAGACAATGTTTCAAGTAAAGGGTGTAGTTGTACAAAATATTTTCTTCACAAAATTCAAATCTTGTTCAAAAAATTCATATCTTGCACACACATGGTATGTGTTTCATGAAAGATTCAGTTTAGGCTGAATACATGTTCTGGATATCCGTTTTTGTGGTTTAGTGATTTCAAGCGCATAAATTCAGGACATCGATTCAAGTAGTGTCTCATGCTGAACAAACAAAAAACGTCTATGCATATCGACTGATGAGACCTTCAATTCAATAAAATGAGTTTGTATTCTCTCAAGGCATTCATCAAGGGGGAGTCGAGGGATGTGATCTGAGAGACACATTGAGCTATACCTGAACTACTATAATGGCAGCGTGCTTGGAAAAGATTTACTTTGATAAAATCTTCTAATCCTCAAACTAGTTGAGATTTGTGGATTTAAGTACGACTGGCACACTTTTGGCGTATTATCATTGGATGTAGCCCTTTGTGGTAAACCAAGTAAAAGTGATGTCTCATTTCCTTCCTTTCATTTTTTAACATATTTAACAACTTCCTACCAATATGGGAACAATATTGACTACCTTAAAAAGAAATAGTTAATATCATGATTCACCCCTTCCCTCTCAAGATGTTCCTATGGTCCTTTAGTGAAAGTCTTACACCTACATGGGGATCCTACCCTCACCTTTATGGGAATAATGTCTCTACCTATTCAGGTGAAATCTCAAATAGATATTCCCGCATTCAAGTTTAGTCACTCCCGTTACAAACCATATTCTATGTCCAAAATGGATTGAATCCCCACTATCATCAAATACCATTAGATATGGAAGATCAGTGTTATATGGTAAACTTTGTTTAACTAGGAACAAAATGACCCATTGGTTCTTTATAAGATGACCAAGAAAAATGTCCTACCATCCAATAAAAAATCATTTGTACATTATTTTTCTACCTACTTACACACCTAGGTTATTTTTTCCCACATCACTCTGGGTTTTGAATACCCCATGGATTATAGTTTACACTCTCTATCCCCATTCATTCCTAAAGATGACTCAACATTTCATGGAGGTTTATTGCGAAAATGAATAATCATCTCCCCTTATGGTTATGGTTTAATAACAATATATCATTAGTATCAAATGTAATAGTTTCATGACGTTAAACCTCACCATGATTCAACACCACTTTATACAATCCAATTAAATGTAGGAGTGGTCCTTCTTTCATGATCACCAATTATTCAAATGATCTCATAATTTTTACACACCAATCCTTTGACATTCCACCCATGGTAGCTTTATGACATCAAAATTCCCATTAAAATACATGGGCATCTGAAGTGAAAAATTAGTGTTCCAAGAGAACCTTTTTTTACTAGGCCCAAAATACCTCGATGGCTCTAAATATGTTCAAAAAAAAAAACAATGTCATGTCATCCAAATTTAAATTATTCAATAGAAGAGGATTTCCCTACATCCTTACACCCCATGTCTTCTATACCACTATCATAGACTATATCTATAATCCAAAAAATTAGGGTCTAGAAAACCCCATCATTTTGGACTAAAAATACTAGTACATCCCATGTTAATGAATCCTAAATCAGGGCCCTTTCCCTGAAAATCATGTCCAAAACTGTTCAATATAAAACTTTTGTCTCAGTCTAACATATTCAACCTAAAACATTTGTAATTATTATATATTTTTCAAGAGTCAAAACTACCGAGAAAAAGAAACAAAAAACTCACCAAGATAAAAACATTCACAGATAATATCTGATAGAACACAAGTACCCATTCACAAAACAGGAACTTTGTAAGGTTTAGGAAAAATATTGAGCAATTGATAATAAAAAGATAATAAAATTTTGTTAGAATGAAAACCAAAAAAATCTGGTCAGAGAAGAAGTCATGTTATACATGTTCATCCTATATGATATAAAGTTTAGGAAATATATTTTAATAAAAGGAAATATGTAATGTTTCTATGGTTCTTCATGTAAACCTAGAAATAGTAAAACTATGTTTACAAGGTCTCTTTTTTCAAGATAAATTAAAAGTTGATTTGAATTTTTTTTTGTTTTCCCCAGATCAGGATTTAGAATGATATATGGTGGCAGTTATCATTTAAAATGTATTCATTTTTGTTTAGTCAACATTTTAGGATAATAAATATACTAGAACACATAAGGGTAATTTTTTCCAATTCTATTAAATTTCAATGGGCTAATTTCTACAATTTTGAGTTTATCCATAAAATCAAAAGAAAAAATGACACAAGATAACCGAGACAATCAAAATGAAGATTGACTAGATCTTTAGAAATGATTGATAACCGTCTATCATGGGCCATTGAGGGTTTTTTTATAAAGGGACCTTTTATTTAGATATGGATTCATCCACTGGATTCACTCACTTCATAATTTCCCAAATATATCACCCATTTTGTTTAATGGCCTAAAAGTTGTATCTTGTTTATTCCAGTTTCACCTTCAACATGGCCACATGATTATATCACTGTCACTACTCTTTGGATTGGGCAATAATTTTTTTCATGACAATTTGATTCCATGGAACTTGATTGTTGAAATTATTCTATAATATCTTGAATGTCATCGTTTGATGATGTGATGCATTTAAATGAGTAAGTCATCCATTAGGAGAATCTAGATCTTCTCGAGCTATTATAATAAGGTATACAATAAATTGTAAGCATCAATAATCAAAGCGTCATGAACTCAAATCGATAAACAATATTCAGAGGGTGTCCATATTCCCAGTATGTTCTACCAAATATTTTTTAGTTTCAATAGTATAAATTTGGATCCATACACATTCCCGCATAGCACAACGACCATTGATAGCATGTAGACTCTTCCCATGTTCACCTACTCTCATAGGTATGCAATCTGGTGGTGTCAACATAGCTGTAGCACCCCAAGTATTTGAAAATATATATTGAATGGATGAAACACATAGTACTTACAAAAAAACAATAATCTATCTATTAAAGATAAGTTTTCCTCTACAATTTTTTGAATTTAGAAAAACAGTCATCTAGAGTTGTGATTAGTATGTCATTAGGAGTCTGATAGAACCAACATGGTTTTTTGGTTAAATGAAACATACCCTTATGAATACTAATATTAATATTAATATAAACCTTATGAATTGTCTATCATATAATATTTTTTAAGGTTATATGATATTTACATCATGATTATTTTTTCAAGGTGATATAAAATGATGTATAATGTTAAAATTGTTAATTTTTTAATAAAGCTTGATTTCATTTAAAAAATAAATTAATCATTTTTATAAAATTATTTCCTAAAAATGGACATAGATTTTTAATTACACAAATGAAAAAAATTGTTTGGGTGAATTTTTTTAATTTTTCTAAAAATCATGAATTGTTAATGAATATTAAAATATGGTAAAATACCGTATATATAAATTATCAGTTAAATATATTATTTATCACATCATGAGTAATGTAATAATAGTAGGTTATAACTCACATGTACTTATTACTATTATGGGTTACATGAATCAACACGATTGATTTTCTCAAGGGTATTAATAAAATAATGAATAATATATTTAAAATTCACACATCTCCTCCACTATGTAACCCCCCCTCACCCCTCTTATAATCACTCCAATATGACTTGACGCATCTTGATATTATTCCCAAATAATCTTCCCTATTCCCTCCCCACATCTTGGAGCTCTTGGTCTTTCCGAAACACCAATACCACTTTCTTGAATGTGTTTCTCTCGGATGTTATTTCAAGAGGTAAATCATATTTCTCTTTCTTTTAGTTACATTTCAATTTAACTCCTTTTATAATTCTATCATAAACTCTTCATTACAATTGATTGTTATAATTCCATTATCTTATATATACTATATTTATCCCATGTTAATGGAATAAACATTCTCAATATTCTTAAACACTCCCTTTTCTAAATGAAATCATCATCTGTGAGGTTCCTATTTACAACATTCATGGACGATGAAGTTTCAATTTTCAATTTATCCTTCATTATTGGTAATTAAACCATTTTTTATTATTTAAACATATTATAATATATTAATTATAACCTATTTAATATTCAATAACCTACATAAGTACATAATATGAAATCATATGACCAAACTAGTTCCAAATAATCTAAATACCTCTAAAATAATCTAAGTGATTGACATTAAAATTTAATCTTATTATTCTTCTTCATTCCATGTAAAAAATCATATAAATGTATATTAACTTATTTTCTTGTTCATAAATAACATTTAAATTTATTTCTATTGGTTTACATCCATTCCACGTGAACTCTATTACATGAAAACAAGTGAATCGATTATGAAAATCTAGGAAACAAACACTCCATAACGATGAAATTCTATATTATAACAAATCAATAAGGACATAAATGAACTAAAAAATGATGATAAAATAATTATATGTCTAATTTTATATTTATTATTTTATTAATATGTCAAATTTTCTATTCATAGACCATAAGTTCAAGAGCGGAACATTCGATCTTAAGGTAAGAGTTTTCTACCCGAACACCAATTTTCATTTAGGACACTTTTTTTTCTATGTACAACAATTATGTTATTATGAATTCTTATGTACTAATTATAATTTCTATTTTAATTCTTTATATATGTGTCCCAAAAATAATCATACCTTCATTTATGTAGAGTTATATTATTTTTAAAGGATCCTTAAAAAATTTGTCCTGAAATACTTGAAGTTTCAAACGAATTTCCCAAATTCTTAACTATATTCCAGGGCCATATATAATCTGTTATAATCAACCACTAATATCCAAAATCACTCATTTTATTATGATAAACTATATTATTTCACATTGGTTTTAGATAATGATTTTTCCTAAAGAAATATTCTTTTCAAAATAAAATAATACTTATCTAAAGAATTACTCGATGATTTTATAAGAGTATTTTTATTTGATTCAACAAGATTATTTATTATAATGTATAAATGTTGCTAAATTTTTTTTATATAATATAGAATATTTTGATGAATGGTCTAGGTTAAATTTGTTATGGATGTTCATTCTTGAAACTATTAAAGATATTACACTAAATGGTTATTGTTTAGGTTTAATGACTGGTGAAAGTAGGTTAAATTTTATATGTTAGTTTCAATAAGGATTTATATGATATTTTTTTTATCCCCGGTCATATGAGGAATAAATTAGAAAGATTATATTATTTGTGAGTCCCATTATATCCCATCGGTGCATCGGTATGTCTCATGAGACAAATAGTCATGGACATGGCTGAGGCCTTTCCCATTTTAATATTTGGTTTTGTCTGAGGGCTTGATAAGTTTTATTCTTTTTGTATGAAGAAATTACAATGTGGTTTAGAATGTTATAAATAGGAATTTACAACATTATTATGATAGAAATTCACAATTCATGAGGTTATTTAACAAGTATAATACCATTCTTATATTCTGTTATGGAAATGTTTATTCAGCTAATTTTTTTTCCATATTATGTTCATGATTATTTTTTAAAAAGAATGTGTTTTAATTTATTCACCAAACCTAATGTTTATGTATTCTTCAACTTCATTTCTCACTCTTACTAATAGTTTGATCTCAAACCATTCTTAAATATAATTTTTTCAGGATATAAAGAAGTTTATTGTGAATGAACTGCAGGGATAAGTTGATAGTTGTGTATGGTCCCAATAAAACTTATTGGTCATATTTAATTTCATGTTGTAATGTTGAACTTATGAATGTATCATGTTTCAAAAATATAATAAACTTGAAGTTAATTCAGGATGAATATCACTTGTTTATATTACAATGTAATAAAATAAGGTACCAACTTTAAGTAAATAGTGTCAGTTAATTACCTTTGGTATCAGCTAAAATTTAGTAGAAAACATAGAAACTTGATTTAGAAAAAATAGACTTGGTAACAAATCCCTAATATAGTATTTGAGGATAAAAACACAAGAACATCATCATATTTTTTAAGAATTAGATTACGTTGTCCATTCTAGAAAATATATCCCATATTGGATACTACACGTTGATGTGGTTCTGGAACAAATGTACATTGGAGTGAAAACTCCAAAAAGGTGTTTCAGTGTTGACTTAGGTATTCTAGTACATGATAACAAGCCTTATTACGCACCTAGTTTGACACTCAAGTGGGATAATCAAATGATAATTTTCATTTTCATTGCAGCCATTATGAAGGATTTAAATGTTAAATTTTTTATAAAGAAAATATATTTATTATTATGGGATTATCCATGCATAAAATTACAAATTATGCTATGTTTTTTTCGCTGTAGAGATTACCTATTTTGATTAATAACCTAATCTTGTGTATTCCATTATTTAGAAATTATGCCTAGTGGATGGAATGGAAACCTCGTGAAAACTCATACCCCATGTATGGATTTTCTTTATTTGTAAGAAACTAATGATGGATATGGAGCTATGACTAGTGATAAGAAACATATAACTGTACAGGGAAAACAGACTCATGTCACAAAAAGGAAACATACCCATATGTATCAACCTATTCCGCAATGTGGATAGGCATTGTTTGATCGCTTTTTGTGACAACAGCCTCTATCATTCAAAGAGACTACATACCAATTTGTAACTGAATAGTGGATAAGTTCACTAGGGAATTTCTTTCATTCTTTGGGATGTAGTGATATATAGAAGATCGTCATGGTAGTTTATCATCTATCAAGAGATGAGGATTAGTGGTGATCATTTATCCAAAACACAAAGGAGGTGGATGATATAGAAGATATGGAATAGAGGGACATTAAGGAAATATTCCTAGAGAAATACTTTCCTCGTGAACAGCGAGAAGATATGGAAAGTCAGTTTCTAAATTTAAAGAAAAATTAAGATGATAATGTTGAAATGTATCAATCTAACTTCCTAAGATTAGAAATTCATGATGTGGACTACATACGAAATCCATGGAGAAAAATTTATTGATCATCAATGGCCTAAAGACATTCATTCGAAGGTAAATAGTCTCCAAATGATTCTCATCACACTAAGATATAGTCTCATGTTCTATTAACATGGAAAATTAGTTCTCTAAGTAATATGACTTTAAATGAAACCATGGGAAGAAGAGGGTTACTGAAAACTCTGGAATGTAAAATATAATAACATGGAAAAAGGAATGATTTTAATTTCTACTCGTTGATAACAGTGGATGGAAGCACTATAATTATTGAATAGAAGGAAAATAAGTATTCTACAAATATGGATAAAAGTCCATATTTCTATGCTTTTAAAGTAGAAGGAAAATGATATTAATTTTCAATGCTATAATTATAGGGAGATATGACTATATGCTAATGTTTTTCCAAAGCATCAAGGAAACATGCCACGAAAAGGACAAGGGAGTAGGGAAAATATTATTCTATCAAAATGTCTAATATTGAAGTTATCAATGTTGTGGTGGAATGTACTATAATCATTTCTTCGAACATAGACAAATATGTTTTAGATTTATGATCATCAAATTCTTTCATATCATCATATAATTCCCAGAAAATTAGATACTTCCAATTTGATTTAATAAGGGAGTTGTCTGTCAAAACTCTTAAATGAATTGTCATTGAAAAAATGTTGTGAAAAAAGTCCCAATTATGGCATATAAACGTGCTTTATCAACTGATTTTATTTTTATACCCATGATTTACTTTGATATAATCATTAGTATGTATTGGATTTCAAACCATGATGTGGAAATTTATTGAATAAAGAATGAGGTTACAATTTTTAGGAAGATTTGGAATCCCTTGTATTTAGTGCAAAAACATCACCATTTGATTCTCATCTAGATCCACCCCTAGTATGTCTTTTGAATTCAATTATTAGGGAGGGAGGGAATGAAAGAACATTGGGTGGGGAAATGAATGTTCAGATAGAGGATGTACCTATTGTGCATGAATTTGTTGACATCTTTAAAGAGTATTTTCCTTGAAAAACTCTCGAGAGGGAAATTGAGTTTTCCATTGAATTAATTCTTCGTTCAAGGACCATATCAATGACCCCTTGTAGAATATCCACTGTTGAGTTTGTGGCACTGATGAAAAAGCTAGACTAATTTAGTGATAAAATATTTTCTCGCCCTACTGTTTCTCCATAGGGATCACATATTCTTTTCATTGAGGAAAAAGTGGAATATATGAGTTTGTGCATTGAATACAGGGAGATCGATGCTATAACAAAAAAGAACGAGTATCACCTACCTCATAATGATGATTTATTTTATCACCTTCATGGAGCCCAGTAATGTTTAGATATTGTCATTTTATCTGGATATCATCATTTGTGTGTGAGGAATGAATATATTCCAATGGAAAAAATTTCAAATTAGTTATGGGGATTATGAGTTTATAGTAATGCATTTTGGATTAACTAATGCTCCCTATGCTTTCATGGATCTGATGAAAAGTGTTTTAGAAGAAATCATAATGAATTTGTGGTGGTATTTATTGATTATATCTTGTTATACTAAAAAATCTTTGTGGATAATGAAAATAACTTGAAAACTATTCTAAATACTCATAGACGAAATTAATTATCTGAGATGTTTAGAAAGTATTGATTTTGTCTTCAATCAGTTTCCTTTATTTACAACATTATCTCTATGGATGGAATATCTATTGGCCCTGTGAAGTAAAAGTTTGTTCAATATTGGCCAACTCCAATGACCATAAATGAGGTATGTAGTTTTATTGGATTAGTAAGTTATTATCGGAGTTTCATTCATAAAATTGCCAATTTAGCCTACCCAATGACCATTTTTACATATGATGGGGTTAAAGTTGTATGGAAAGAAGAATGTGATGAAAATTTCGATGAATTAAAGAGGATTTTAGTTAATGTTTGATCATAAACCTACCATCAGGGAATGATGGGTTTATTATCTATAGTGATGCATCAATGAGAGAACGTGGTTGTGTATTTATGTAGAATGATTGAATTTTTTTATAAGCAACAAAGAAGTAAAAAATTAATGAACAAAACTATCCTAATCATGATCTTGAGTTAGAACAAGTTATCGTGAATCTAAATATATGGAGACATTATCTCTATGGAGAAAATGTGAGATATATATAGAACATAAGATTTCAACATATATATTACAACATAAAGGGATCAAAAAGAGGAAAATATGATGGCTCAAAATAATCAAATAATATGATTGTACAATACACAACCACCAAATAAAGGCAAACCAAGTATTTAATTCATGGAGTAAGAAAGATCATAGAGTTCTCCAAAAAATTTGGACTGACAAGGATCCTTTGAACATGGATCTTGTGAGGATCAATATAGGATTTATTAATGTAGGTGAAACATTTCATCTTTTTCATTTAGTTTCCCAACCATCTTTATTAGAATGGTATAAGAGTTTCCATCCTAGTGATGAGAACCTTCCAAAGAAAATTAATGTGGAGAAAGATGGAAAGATGGCCAACTTTGTTTGTGAATATGGTGTTATGAAATTTGTGAAGAGGCTTTCTATTCCAGCTATTCCTGAGCTAAAAATGGAGTTATTGGATGATTCCGATAGTCTAAATTTATCCAAACATCATAGTAGTACTCAGACAAATATAGATTTAACGGAACATTTATTGTGGGATAACATGAACAATGATGTTTCAGATTATGTATCAATATATTTTTTCTTTCAACAAGTGAAGGTTGTACGACAACATTCTAGAGGATTCATTTAACCTATATCTATTCTTAAATGGATATGGGATTACGTCACCATGATTTTTTTCACTGGATTACCCAGAACTCCAAGAATTAATGATGAAATGTAAGTGATTGTAGATCAACATACAAAATATGCACATTTCTACTCTATAATGGACGACTTGCCACTACAACACATAGAAAGACTCTATATCAATGAATTTGGGAGATTTCATGGAGCACCTTTCTCAATTGTCTCTGATCATGATCCATGATTTACATCGAAATTTTAGATTTATATGTATAAATCATTGAATACAGATCTTTGATTGATTACTGTTGACACCCACAAACTGATGAGCAATCAGAGAGGATGATACAAACCATATATTTCATGTTGATATCATGTTCACATGACTTCCAGGTTATATGGGATTGATAATTTCCATTACTGTATTTTATCTTAAATAATAGTTTCCATTCATGTATACAAATTGCACAATATGAATAATTATATGGAAAGAGATTTCATATACTAATTTTTTTAGATGAAGGTGGAGATAGGATAATTGTGGGCCCTGAGCTAGTGGAGGAAACAATAGATAAGGTAAAGACTATTCATGGAAATATCAAAGAAGCTCAATGTAGTCTAAAAAATCTATGTTTACAATTGAATAAAGGATTTTGGAATTTCAATTGGGTGATCATGTTTTCTTATAAATACTTTCATGTTAGGGTGTCATGAGATCTAGGATGAAAGGGAAATTATTCCTAATGTACAAATCCCCTTTTGAAATTCTTGAGAGAATTGGAGCTGTTTAATAGCCTTTGGCTATGCCACCTACCCCATCTAATGTACCCAATGTGTTAATTGACTCATTTATGAGAATGTAAATCCCAAACCCAATGCAGGTCCTCACATCTGATGGTATGGAGTTGGAATATGACCTATTTTACTATGAAGAGCCTATCGGGATTCTAGACACTAATGAACAAGTGTTGAGGAGTCATACGACTTTTTTGGTAAATATAACTTGGAGAAAACATAACATAATAGAGAAAAAATAGGATACTGAGTAAATTATGATGAAGACCGCCCCAAATATTTTTGTGATGTAAAATTTATTGAATTTTGAAGATGAAAATTGGGTAAAGAGAAGAGAATTTAATTCCCCATGGATTTGAAAATTAATATTGAAATAATGAAATAATGAGTCCCTATAAAAAAATATTATCTATCTATTGAACATAACTTTGTCTCTACGATGTTTTGAATTTTGAAAAATTGTCATCTATAATTGCGATCAGTAAGTCATTAATAGTCCCATAGAATCAACATGATTATTTAGTGAATTGTTACATACTCATATGAATAGTAATATGAATTGTAATATGACCATTAATAATATTAAATAATATTATAATTTTATTTTTATAAGGGTATAATATATTGACATCTTGATTAATTTTTCAAGGTGATATAAAATTAGTTATATTTTAAAATTGTTAATTTTTGAGTAAAGAATTATATTAATCAACAAATCAAATTAATAATATTAAGAAAATTATATTCAAAAAATGGAGTTCATTTTTGAATTCTTCATTTCAATAATTGTGTACAATGATTTTTTTGAATTTTTTTTTGAAAATCATTAATATTTAATAAATAATAACATACAGTAAAATAGCATATATAAAAATAGTCAGTTAAATAAAGTATTTGTGAAATCAAGAGTGATGTAAGAACACTAGTTTGGAAATAACTAGAAGTTAATAGTATTATGGGACACATGAATCAACAAGATTGTTTTTTTGAGTAAATTAATAAATTAAGGAATAAAATATTCAAAATTGACACCTCTCTTACACTATAAACCACCCTCACTCTCTTTTAACTTCACTCCTCTTAGCCTTAAAGCTCCCAAAAGTAAAGAAAAAATACTCTCCCCTAGTCACTATCTATATCCAAAATATATTCATCTTTCCAAAACACCAAATGACCTTAAGTTAAAGAGTTCCTCAAGGAGGTTATTTAAAGAGGTAAATCATCTCTAATTTTCACTTAGTTCAATTTTAATTTATCTTATTTTCTTATTTTATCATAAACTACTCTGCCCAATTGATTGTTATAAATCTTGTATCTTCTAAAAACAAGAATTATACGATGTCAATGTAATAACCATTCTCAATCTTCTTACTCAAACTCTCTCCTTTATAAATGAAATCATCATTCGGGATGTTCCAAATTAAAACCTTCCTGGACGATGAAGTTTCATTCCTCAATTTATTCTTTATTATTTTCCATGAAACTAATTTTTTGGTCGAACCAGACTATAATATATGTAATATAATCTAATTAATATTCAATAACAAGTATATGTACATAATATTTTATCATATGACCAAATTTTGTTCTTAATAATCAAAATAATGCTGAAATAATCTAACAGACAGTCATTAATATTTAATCTAATAATTCACCCATATTCCATGTAATCAAATGATATGAATGACCACTAAAACATACGGATTTTCATAAATAATATTTAAATTCAACTCTAGATATTTTCATCCATTCCTCTAGAAGTCCATTACATAAAAACAAGTGAACCGATTATTGAAATCATGAAAACATACACTCCGGGACAACGAGATTCAAGATTATAACTTATCAATAAGGACATAAATGAGCTAAAAAAATTATGATCATATAAATACATGTCTAATAAGTTATTTATTATGTTTTAAATGAGTCAATTTTCATATTAAAGGACCATAAGATGAAGAATGTGACATTCAGACAAAAGGTAAGGGTTTTGTACCCGATCTTTGACATTAATTTGGGTTACTTTTATTATATAATTACCAAAATTAAATTATTATTAATTCATATAGAATCCAGATTATTTAGTTGTGAATATTTTATTTATGTGTCCCACTAGCAGTCATACATTCATGTATGGGTAGTTATATTATTTTTAAAGGATCAATCAAAAATTCATCCTGAAATTCTAGCTATTTGAAAGGAATTTCATGAATTATTACTTATTTTAAAGTGCACTAAATAATCAATTTTAAGTAACCATTATTTTCTAAAAACACTTAATTTATTATGAAAAAATATTATTTCATTCTATTTTTAGAAATTTATTTTCCCATTGAAGTATTCTTTTAAATGTTAAATTGTCTTTATCTGAAAAATTTCTTGATTATTTTATATGAGTATTTTCATTTGTTTCAACACTCTTGTAGATTCATAGTTATAAATGGGGATAATATTTTATGATATCATCTAAAATATTTTTTTAATGTTTTATTATTAGTTTGACTATAGATGCTCTTTCTTGAAACCATTCAACATATTACTCTGAAGGATTAGTGTTTATGTTTAATAATTGGGTAAATTTAATTACATTTCATATGATTGTTTAAATATTAATGTATAGACACTTATGTTTATCCATACTCATGTTTTGAATTAATAGGACTTATTATGTGATGTATGTGACCTAATATAGCCCCTTAATGCATCAGTAGGTCTCATGAGACAAATTGACATGGACATGGTCGAGGCCTCTCCCATATTGAGATACTATTTTGGCAGATGTATAATAATTTTGAGATGTCTTGGTTGAGACCATGATGATATGTGTTGACCTCACCTATTTTGATAATCCCAACTATGCTTTCACATACCTTGATAATACCAATTAATGTTTATCTATATTCAAATTCTCTCAATATAAGTTATTCTATTATCAAGATGATAATAATATTAAAATAGTCCTTGAAATATGTTAATCAATGTTTATCCATGTTTATATGAGTTCTCAAGTAATTCTAACCCAATCAGATATGTTTTTCATAAAACAGATATGTATTAAGTCACTGATCTCCATATAGCTACTAATACAGAGCTACCAGTACTTAGTCTACCGATAGACAGAGTCATATATAAGTTAAGTTTCCCGATACGAAGAGTTAATGATATGCATAGAGCTACCGATATGCATAAGTTTACCGGTAAGCATAGAACAAGGTCACCGATACAGACAATTACTGACAGAACTGAGTTACCGATAGAAGTCTACCGATATAACCAGTTCACTGACAGTTACCGATAGAAGTATACCGATAGAGTAAGTCTACCGATACAAGTACATAGTCACCGATACATCGAGCTACCAATAGATCAAGAGCTACCGATAGAATGAACTCACCAGTTTATAAAGCTACCGATACAAAAAGTTACCGATAGAGTAAGAGCTACTGATGCATGGAGCTACCGATACAAGGTCAAAGAGCTATCGATAGAATATCGCTGCTATATAAAGTCCATCATACACATTTACCATAAGAAGATACTAATTATTGACCAACCAGTCAAACTCTATACTCTAAATAATTTTTATTTATTAATCTAACGGTTACATTTGATGTTTTTAATGCAGTAAATGTTATTTAATGATATCTGTTGTCTTGTCAGGGAACCGTACCTAGTACCCATGAAAAAGGTAATCATACCCATTTTACGAAGCTGAAATCTATAAAATGAAAGATAAATACCTAGATAGAAAGAAGTGAATGTGTGAATACATGAAGATAGAATCAAGGAACTAAGAAGGCACACGAAGGGTGAAAAATTTAAGAGCTCAACATCATTGAAACGTGGTGCATTCGCGTAAGGCTACATCCATACTCCAAGAACACTGGACATACATGAAGCAATTCATTTCTAGAGGAGAACAAAATGCTCCATCCATGTCAAGAAGTGAAGAACTATTTGGACCTGACTGTACACTCAGGCTGATAAGCTGAACCTGGAACCAAGGAAGAAAACAATACTCTGTTTTTCAGAACAAGAAGCAGAGAAGGAGTTAGAAGCATTTATGACAGATAAAACGAGTCCAGAGCTGCACTGCCAATCACTAATGATTTTCTAAACTCATTCACACTTACATTAATGATTCTTTCATCTAAATTTCGAGCAGTGTGTGTAACCTGTTTATTTTACACACACACTATCTCCTGAGCTAAGCAGGAGGATTTTAAAATCCTCATTTAAACTATATTAATTCTCTTGTTTTCCACTGTGTATAGTTGTAGAGTTCATGTAAGAACTGGATAGCTGTGAGATATTGTTTGTTTTCCTCAGTAGAACTGTGGTAGAGGTCTCTGTACCTGGACATTGTTTTCACGGTTGTTTACCCCGATCCAGGGTGTGGATCAATTTATATAATTTTTTGAGAGGACTAAGTATCGTCTTGAGAATGAACCTCTTGGTTACCTCTGCTGTGAATTTTAGTTTATGTAATAAGTATACTATACATATTTAATATTCCACTGCTAACTACATTGAAATATAATTTGTTTTAAAGTTACATTTATAGTTAAATTAGCAAGTGTTTATACTTATTTTAAACCAGTAAGTTAGTTTCAAATGTTAATTTAATCTTCAGATTAAATTAACTAAGACCTAATCAATCTTTGAGAAACTAATTGAACATTCACACTCTATATAAATTCACTACTGTTTAACTTTTTTTTATATAGGGGGATTTTAAGAGAAATTTTTTGAAAAGAAATTTTAATTGGAACTCAATTCACCCCCCTATTGAGTATCCACTCCGACAAACATTTGGTATCAGAGGTTTTTGTTATTGACACAAAATTTCAAAACATTCTGTTTTTCAACTGTGATTTTAGTTGCATATTTAAAGTTCTTAAATTTCTGTTAGTTCTAAATTTTATCTCTTTATAACTATTATTCTAAAATCTAGTTATGGAAAATAGACCAGAGGATGTTGCTACTAACCAACCACCTTTATTCAATGGTACCAACTATGCCCAGTGGAAACTTAAGATGAAAATTCATTTAGAATGTATGTGTTTTGATATCTGGACTGCTCTAGAGTCTCAATATAAAATTCTAGAAACTGAAAGAACTACTTGGGGTGAACCTTTAAAGACTGCTTACAATAACAATTTTAAAGCTATGAATGCCCTATATTATGATTTAGGAGATGAAGAGTTTGAAAAAATTTCTACATGTAAAACTGCTTATGAAATATGGGATACTTTGGGTGTTTTTCATGAAGGAACAACCAATGTAAAAGAAATGAGATTAAATACATATATATTAAATATGATAATTTTAAAATTAAGACTGATGAACCTATTTCTGACATGTATCTCAGGTTCAATGAGATTGTCAATACTATGAGCTCTCTTGTAAAGGTAGTTCTGTCAAAGGAACAAATCATAAGAATCTTGAGATGTATACCAGACCGATGGAGGGGCACTTCTATTTCAATCAGAGAATCATGTGACATTGGGGCTCCCCCTGTAAAAGAGTTTAGTGGTAAATTAATGATGTATGAGGAAGAACTCAAGGTGAATAAGGAGGACGATGTTAAACCTAAAAGAATGTCTATAGCTTTTAAATATACTACTTCGAAGAACATGGACAAAGACAAAGTTCAAATACAAACTGAAAGTTTAAAAAGTGATGATTCATATTCTGATAGTGATGCTGAAATGGATAAAATAGCCAGGAGATTTAAGAAGTATTATAGGAAAAGAGATTCTTTAGAAAATCAAATTACAAATGTGGGTATTAAAACACGTTTCATTGGAAGAAGGATTGGAATAGATTTGATAACGAAGATGAGATAGTCTCCTATGAATGAAAAATGAAATGACACATCAAGGCTGACTGTCCAAAACTAAAATTCAAAAAGAAATATGATTATAAGGACAATAAGTACAAGAAAGCTATGAAAGCCCCCTGGAGAGCTTCGAAGGACAGCAAAAGTGAATCTAATGTTTCTGATTATGAAAAGAATATTTCCAACATGTGCCTCATGACAAATACCTCTGAGGTACCTATTTCCCATATGCTGAATGATTATTATTCTGAAAAAAAAATTGATTCAGATAATGATGAAAATATTTTTAAGGCTGAATTGTTTGAATATTGTAATATGCTGGAAGAAACATGTAATTAAATTAAGGACAAATAAAAGTCACTAAAGAAATAGCATGCTCTCACTGCCAGTGTTAAATCTGCCTTTGATATAGAAAAAGAAAATAATGCTTAGCTGTTAAAGGAAAATACTGAACTGAAAATGTCTAATGAGAAACTCAGAAATGACATAGAAAAATTTAGAAAGGGAAAATATACACTTACTCAAAATTTAGGTAATCAAGTTGCACCAAAGTACACTACTGGTTTGGGATACCAACCTGGATAGATACAGTTCACTAAAACTCGATTTATTCCAAAATCTGGACAAAATTCTTCTTATTCTAGTTCTGGAAATTCATATGCTTCAACTAGTTAATCATATGGTTATAGATCAAATAAAGTTTATCTTTCAAAATATATTGATTATGTATGTTATATAAGACCCATAAGACAAATATGGGTACCTAAAGCTTTGATGTCTAACCTTTCTGGACCCAAGAAGATCTGTGTACCAAAATTATTTTCTTTTAAAACCTGTTTTATAGGAAATCTACATGAAGAGTTCTGCCAAGAATGTATGGTACTTGGATAGTGGATGTTCACGGCACATTTCTGGAGATTATTCATGCTTCAAGAGTCTAATAAAAGTTGATGGAGGCCATGTCACCTTTGGTGATAATTTTAAAGGAAAAATCATCGGCATAGGCCATATTAGTAACACTGATTCAGTCTTGATCTCTAATGTTTTATTTGTTGATGGAATCAAATACAATCTCTTAAGTATTTCTCAATTATGTGATGATAGATTTAATGTGAAATTTGAAAATGATTCATGTGATGTTTTTAACTCTAAAAATGTTTTAGTGATCTCTTCCTTGATAAATGAAAATGTTTATGCTGTTGATCTGAATTCTTTAGCTAAGAAAAAATGATACTTGTTTAAATGCTTTTCAAAAAGAGTCTTTTCTTTGGAACAGAAGATTAGGACACTACAACATCCACTCACTTAGAAAATTTACTAGGAAGAACTTAGTTAGAGACCTACCTAAACTTGAATTCCCATTAGACAATATTTTTAATCCTTGTCAAAAGTGAAAGCAATATAAATATTCTTTCAAATCAAAGAACGAAGTTACAACATCTCAACCTCTTGAGTTGGTTCACATGGACTTGTTTGGTCCTTCTAGAGTTTCAAGGATAAATGGTAAGCACTATGTCTATGTCCTAGTAGATGAATTTTCTAGATATACTTGGGAATACTTCTTAGCTTACAAAAGTAAAGCTTGTTCTTACTTTATTAAATACTCCAAATCTGTATAAAACCTTAGTGGACATAACATTAAAAAACTAAAAAGTGATCATGGCCGTGAGTTTGAAAATCAAGATTTTGAATCTTAATTCTCACACAATGGCTATAGTCACAACTTTTCTGCTCCCCAGACACCTCAGAAGAATGGTGTAGTAGAAAGAATAAATAGAACCCTTCAAGAAATTGCAAGAACCATGCTTAATGAGTATGACCTGCCTATTTATTTTTGGGCTGAAGCTGTGAATACAACTTGTTATATTATTAATAGAGTCTTAATTAGATCTGTTCTCAAGAAGACCCTATATAAAATAAGGAATGATATAAAACCTAAAGTTTGTTACTTTAGAGTCTTTGGCTGCAATGTTTTTATTCTCAATACAAAGGATAATCTGGACAAGACTGCTTCTAAAAGAGATGAAAGAAGTTTTCATGGTTATTCTTTAACTATAAAAGCCTATAGAGTCTTTAACAAAAGATCCAAATGTGTGGAAGAATATGTTCACATCATGTTTGATGAAACTGATCCACATGAGCCTAAAACCTCTCTTGAAAATCTTGATGATGATTTGACTGTTCTGGACCTTAATGATAAAACTAAAGAACCTGCTGTAAAAATATCCAGTTCTGGACATATTCCATAATCTGGATCTGTTGAACCCGAACATAGAGATGAACCAGAAATTTCTAGCCCTACCTTTACTATATCGACTAGGATTCTAAAGAATCATTCTTTGGATGCGGTTGTTAGTAATCTTGATAGAGGAACACAGAATAGAGCATCTATAAGAAACCAGGTTGAACATCAAGCCTTTCATTCACAGCTAGAGCCTAAAAATGTCAATGATTAAATCAATGATGAATTTTGGGTAATGGCTATGCAATAAGAGTTAATTTTTTAAAAGAAACAATGTCTGGGAATTAGTTGACATTCCCAAGGAAACTTTGACAATAAGAACTAAATGGGTTTTTAGAAACAATGTTGATGAATCTTGAAATATAGTTAGAAACAAAGCTAGGATAGTTGCACAAGTATATAGTCAAGAGGAAGGAATAGACTATGAGGAAACCTTTTCACCTGTAGCTATATTAGAAGCTATTAGAATTATACTTGCCTATGCTGCTCATCTGAATCTCAAGTTATATCAAATGGATGTCAAAAGTGCTTCTCTAAATGGTTTTATAATTGAAGATTTTTTTTGTTGAACAACCACCTGGATTTACTAATCCTCATTTTCCAAATCGAGTCTTCCAACATTCTAATGCTTTATATGGTTTAAAACAAGCTCCAAGAGCATGGTATGATAGACTTAGTAATTTTCTTATCTCAAAAAGTTTTACTAAAGGGATTGATGATCCAACTCTTTTTATTAAAAGAATTTCTAAAGATGTTTTAATAGTTCAAATATATGTTGATGATTTTTTTGGATCTTCTAAACATTATTTATGTACTGATTTTTCAAAAAGTATGCAAAATGAATTTGAAATGATTTTAATGGGAGAACTTAAATATTATCTTGGATGTCAAGTTTTTCAAAATGAAAATGGTATTATTTTGAATCAATGTAAATATAAAAAGGATATTTTAAAATGCTTTGGTTTTGATATTATTGAGGAAAGTGATACTCCTATGATTACAGTCTGTAAATTGTATGCTGATGAAACTAGGAAACCAGTGGATCAAACAAGTTACAGAGGTATGATTGAAAGCTTACTTTACATTACTGCTAGTCAACCAGATATTATATTTAGTATATATATGTGTGAAATATTTCAAGATAATCAAAAAGAATATCATTTTATTGTTGTTAAAATAATCTTTAGGTATCTTAAACAAACTGTAAACTTAGGCTTGTTTTATCCAAAAGGACAATCATTTGACCTAATGAGTTATTTAGATGCTGACTTTGAAGGTTGCAAGTTAGATAGAAAAACCACATCTGGGTCATGTAATTTATTGGGAAAATATTTAGTATCTTGGTGTAGAAAAAAGCATAATTCTGTAGCATTGTCCACTACCTAAGTAGAGTACATAGCTGCTAGTAGTTGCTGTGAATAAATTGTGTGGATGAAACAAAATCTTTTGGACTATGGATATGATTATACACATGTTTCTATCATATGTGAAAACACTAGTGCAATATACATTTTTAAGAACCACGTGTCTCACTCTAGGACAAAACACATTGATGTAAGGCACCATTTATTGAGATATCATTACCAAAAAGTTGATATTATTCTTGAGTTTATAGGTACTGAACAACAATTAGGATACATTTTCACCAAAACATTGAGTTCGGATAGGTTAATTTACATTAGGCATGAGTTGGGAATGATTAACCTTGATCGGTAGCAACCTCACCGATGTAACCTCACCGATGTGAATGCTCACCGATGTAACCTCATCGATGTGAATCCTCACCGATGTAACCTCACCGATGTGAATCCTAATAGTTGTAACCTCACCGATGTGAATCCTCAATAATGTAACCTCACCGATGTGAATCCTCACTGATGTAACCTCACCAATGTGAATCCTCACCGATGTAACCTCACCGATATGATACCTCACCAATGTAACCTCACCGATGGACCTCAATGATAGGAATTCTCACCGATAAACCCTACCGATGAGTGTGATGCTTTAAAATTATTTCTGCTGCCAGAATCTGAATTGTTTTTACATTATTTGATTTCAATTATTTATTTTTCCTAAATGATAAAAAAAATCCTATCTACCTCTCAATCCACCGAGCCTCAAACCCTTTACCCTCGGACTTTAGCTCCCTAATCTCTCAAAAACCATAAATCCCTTGAACTAGAGATGGAAAAAACCAAACTTCTTACCATCAGAGATGGCACATATGAGCCTAAATAAAAGAAGCTGAAGTCTGAGCCAGAAGCAAGTGGTAGTGTTGGTTGAACTAGGTCGGGTAGGTGACCTGTGAACCCTCATTTGCAGAATAGAGTTATTTTGATTGAAAAAGAGTTGTGTGTGGAATGGTTGCTTCCAAGAAAGTCGTTAGTTCTCGAAGTTATGGAAGATCAAAAGTGGGTAGATTTATTTTTGAACAACAATGGCCCCTACTATCAAAAGCTAGTGAAACAATTTTAGGAGTTTGTAAGCTTTGAGAAATCTGAAAATGAAAACAAAGTGATTTCTTTTGTGAATGGAAAAGAGATGACTTTTTATTCTGTTCAGTGGGCTGAATGCTTGATGGTTCCGCATGAAGGTGTATCTGGATATTTCTCGAAAACTATACCACCTAAAATTGATATATTCGATTATGAGACTTCCTTGGAGGAGCTCAACGGTGAAGGAAATCAAAGACAAGTGGTAGCTGCTTAAATGGATGGAATGAAAAGAATGTTGTTCAAATTTATTCATCATGTCCTAATACCAAGGAGATGAGGCTTTGCGAATTTAAGATATCATAATATCTATCCCCTAAATCTCATGAGACATTGTGTAAAAATTAATCTGTGCAGATTGCAGATGATCCAAATGGGAGACATGACAAGGCCAAAATCAAAGACTAATGCCCTATTCTCTGCCAAGTTGATCTTAGTGATGATCCAAGTGAAAGGGGTATCTGAGTCTCAAGATGAGACAGTGTTAGTAAGGAATAAATTTGGTATCACAACTACAATTTGCAAGTACATGATGATAAATTGGAACCCATGGAGAAGAGAGTGGGTTATTGATGACCAGAAGGTATATTATAAATTTAATCCCGTGGATCATCCTTCAAGACCTAAGGATGTGAGGGATCCAGGTCTAGGACCTGTTGAAGAAGAACCTGAGTACAGTGATGAAACTGAAGAATAAGAGACTTATATGGATGATGGAAGGGATCCAGACATACCTCCAAGTCCTGCTGCTGAAATTGTTTCTTCAGAAAAGGAAGCCTTATTAGAAGAAGAGACACCTGCTGATGAGGAATACCGGCCATCTCATGAGCATAAAGAAGAAAAGGATAATGAATCTAAATCCTCTGATTCTGTCAATTTAAGTCTGAGTCCATTAATTGGAAGCTCAGTTGTTCCTACTAAGGATGTAGTAGGATAAATGGAAGAAGTTGTACCTAATCTAGAGGACCCTCCAGCTGTTGCAGAGAAATAATTGATAATAGATGATTCTCCTTAGGAAGAAAGACCCGCTGCGAATGTAGTTGATGTACATGGGAATGCACCCATTGAGGGGGAGCATCAAACCATGTTTGGAAATGTGTTTGTAGGTGTTGATATTTAGGATTGAGCAGAAGACCTTGGTTTTGTGGACTATGGATTAGACTATCCTGATTCTGATAATGAGGCATCTCTAAATAGACCAAAAATCATTTATGATGTTGAGACAGAGTTTTTACCTGAAGATGTTGTCAGAATTCGTGACCTAGATATTTTGACGAGAAATCTAAAGGTCTGTTTTTTAGAAGTTACAATGAATATGGAAGCATCACTAGTTTCATCAATCCAATCGATTATGACTGACTCAGTAGCTAGAGTAGCCTCTGAAAGAGCACATGTTGTGATTTCTCCAGCTGATATGATCACTAGTGCAGACCTTGAATCCTTAAAGGATGAGCTGAAAGAGTCCATTAATTCTTCTATTACTGAGTTGAAGCACTACTTTGTTGAGAAGATATGCAATTTGGAAAAATCTTTTTAACTCTCTCCCGGTTGTAATTTGTCAGCCTTTGTGGCAGAAATAGTGGATGAAGTTAAAGATTTCTAGACTCAAGTCTCTAGACTGGAAGCTGATACTGAAGCTCTAAATAAATCTATTATCTCTTTATACTCTTACATGAGTTCAAAATCCCAATTAGAAAAGGACTTAGCCTACGTCAAAAGTGTTGTAAGCCAGATGGTTTCAGTGTTCAAAGGTTTTAAAACATCCATGAAAGATCATGTTAAAACCCAGGATTCCTAAGTCCAAAACCTAATTAGTGGGTTGACCAAAAACTTCAAGGAAATAATATCTTTCTCTATTGGTTCTGTTGCTTCTAAACCCTCAGTGGATATGAATCAGATTCGTGCTGTGATGAATGAGGATCTTGGTTCAGCATCAACCAGTGGCTCTATGGACTAATCTGGCCTGAGAAAAGTTATGATTTCTACTAGAGATTCAGCTAGATAAATAAAGAAGATAGTCCAGGACTATATGAGAGAAGCTTCTGCCTCTCAGAAATAATTGAAAGATAAGTTAGACTCCTATTTCCAAAAGATTTACATGATGCATCAACTCACCAATCACTTCAAACTTCTACTGGAAAACCTGAAGTTACCTCCTGTCAATCAAGCCTTCAGAGAGAAAGTCAGCTAACTAAGGGAATTGACACAGCCTTGGACAAATTCATGGAGAACATGGATGATTTCATATCTTATATGGAGAGAGGAGGAGGAATAATTATGGATTTCAGAAATATTTTGCTGCCTTTCCTGCATGTTGATGCTAGACTAGTGATTGTACCTCCATCCCTACCTGGCTCTTCCTCTACTACTTCTCCTATTCAGATGACTCCATCACAAACCATTCGAAGCCTTACACCTATGATCACTCAAATAACTCCTCAGTACAAGCCATGAATAGTGTCAGTGGCTCAGCCTTCTGTGATCATATCTGGTGTTCCTAAGTCTTCACCTACATCCACACCACCTGAATCCTCTTCTGATCCAAAGGGAAAATCTCACATTGAGGATGTGGATTGAATAGGTTGCTAAGATGTTTGATAGGAATCTCTTGTTTTTTATTTTCATTCTATGTACCTTTTTTCAATATTTAATACAAGTGGGTTTTTTTATTTCTCATTTTGTTCCTCTCCTCTTTGTTGTTTCCCACTTTTTGATTATCACAAAGGGGTTGAAATATTATCAATGTACCAAAGAGAGGGAAATATTCACCCAGGGGGAGAAATATAATCTATGGAAAAGCTTCCATGATTTTCCCCTCAGATATCATTACATTTCATTCTACCTATGATAAATTATGTCCTTTAACATAGTGTTTTCTCTAAGATAATTGCATTTAATTATTTATCCTCTGATACAATTACTCACTATTTTTTAGTACTATAATATCATAATTTGTGATTATAAAAAAGGGGGATATTGTTGACCTCACCTTTATTGATAATCCCAAATGTGCCTTCACATACATTGATAATCCCAATTAATGTTTATCTATATTAAAATTCTCTCAATCTATGTTATTCTATTATCAAGATGATAATAATATTAAAATATTTCTTGAAATATGGTAATAAATGTCTATCCAGGTTTATGTGAGTTCTGATGTAATTCTAACCCAATCGAATATATTTTTCATAAAACAGATAACTATTAAGTCACTGATATGCATATAGCTACTGATACAGAGCTACAGGTACTTAGTCTACCGATAGACTTAGTCTTCCGATAGACAGAGTCACAGATAATCTAAGGTTACTGATAAGCAGAGTTATTGATATTCACAAAGCTACTGATATGTATAAGTCTACCGGTAAGCATAGAACAAGGTCACCGATACAGACATTTACCGACATAACTGAGTTACCGATAGAAGTCTACTGATAGAACTAGTTCCCCGACAGTTACCGATAGAAGTATACCGATAGAGGAAGTCTAACGATACAAGTAAAGAGTCACTGATACATCGAGCTACCGATAGATCAAGAGCTATCGATATAATGAAGTCACCGGTATAAAAATCTACCGATACCAAAAGTTACCGATTGAGTAAGAGCAACCGATGCAAGGAGATACCGTTACAAGTTCAAAGATGTACCAATAGAAGATCGCTGATACACAAAGTCCACCGTACACATTTACCAATAGAATCTACTAATGATTGACCAACCAGTCAAACTCTATACTCTAAATATTATTTATTTATTAATCTAATGGTTACATATTATTTTTTTCATGCAGTTAATGTTATTTAATGATATCTGTTGTCTTTTCAGGGAACTGTACCTAGTACCCATGCAAAAGGTAATCATACCCATTTGTTGGAGCTTAAATCTATAAAAGGAAAGATAAATAACTAGATGGAAAGCTGTGATTGTGTGAATACATGAAGAGAGAATCAAGGAACTAAGAAGGAACATGAAAGGTGAAAAATACAAGAGCTCAACATCATTGAAATGTGGTGCATTCGCGCAAGGCTACATCCAGACTCCAAGAACATTATACATACATGAAGAAATTAATTTCTAGAGGAGAACACAAAGCTACATCCTTGTCAAGATGAGAAGATCTATTTGTACCTGACTGTACCCTCAGGCTGATAAGCTGAACCTGAAACCAAGGAAGAAAACGATACTCTGTTTTTCAGAACAAGAACCAGAGAAGGACTCAGAAGCATTTCTGACAAATCAAACGAGTCCAGAGTGCAATGCCAATAACTAAATCCTTTCTAAACTCATTCACACTTACTTTAGTGATTCTTTTATCTACATTTCGATAAGTGCATGTACCCTTTTTATTTGACACACACACTGTCTCCTTACCTAAAATGGAGGATTCTAATATCCTCATTCAAACTCTATTAACTCTCTTGTTTTAAACTGTGTAAAGTGGTAGAGGTCGAGTAAGACCTTGACAACTATGAGATGTTGTTTGTTTTCCATGTAGAACTATGGTAGAGGTTTCTGTACCTGGACTATTTTTTCACTATTGTTTAACTCGATCCAGGGTGTGGATCAATTTATATAAACTGTTGGGAGGACTAGGTCTCGTCTTGAGACTGAACCTCTTGGTTACCTATACTGTTCATTTTAGTTTAAGTCATAAGTATACTATATATATTTCATATTCTGCTGCTAACTACTTTGAAATATAATTTGATTTAACGTTACTTTGATATTTAAATTAGCAAGGGTTTATACTTTTTATAAAAAAGTATGTTAGTTTCAAATGTTAATTTAATCTTCAGATTAAATTAACTGATACATAATCAATCATTGAGAAACTAATTGAACATTAACACTCTGTATAAATTCACTACAGTTTAACAATGGTTTTTAAATAGGGGGATTTTAAGAAAAAAAAAATTAACATAAATTTTAATTGGAACTCAATTCACCCCCCCTATTTATTATCCACTCCGACCAACAATATGTTTTAGAATTTCCGGTATATGAATTTCACTCATTATGATTATAGAAATTCATAGTTCATGTGGTTATTCCACTAGTAGAACTCTTGCTTTTATGATTTGTTTTGGTAATGTTTACTCAACAAATTTTCATGCCATATTATCTTCGAGTTATAATTTTTTAAAAGGAATGTGTTTTCAATTATTCAGAATAACAAATTTTTATTTTATCTTACACTGTATTTCTTATTCTTACTGAGAATTTGACCTCACCCCTTTTTTATGTTTCATTATTTAAGGATATGAAGAAGATTATTGTGAAAGACTAGCAGGGATAATAATATTTTTGTGGATGCTCCAGATATAAAATATATGTTATATTTCATTTCATGTTGTAATGATGAAATTTTGTTTATAATATTTTTTTAAAGTCTAACAAACTACTAGTTCCTTCAGGAAACATATTACTTATTTATATTCCAATGTAATAAAATAAAGAATAGACTATAGGAAATGAGGTTCGGTTCTTTAAAATAGCTGATGGAATAAATAAAAATTGTGATGCCTAAGAAGGGTTTTTTTTCTCACCCCCATTAATGGATCATCTCCCAAATCCATGTGTGGAAGAATTTACATAGCAGAAGAAATTCTTGGTGATGTCCTGCTCGGACCAGCATTTATTGGACCACATACCATGTCCACCAGAAGGGTGGGGTCTGGTTCACTCTCCACCTGTGTAGGATGAGTAGACAATTTCCCATTATAACACCTTCTATATTGAATTTATTGCCTTCATATGATTGAAATTGATGAAGGTGACTCAACTGACACATTCAGGATAATATGGGAAGCATTCAAAGGACTTTAATCTCATCGAATTATCCTTTACAATACCCCATTAGGATAACATGACATCCATTGTTTGGAATAATCTAATGATAATTAATTTGAGGCCATTGTGGGATGAATAAGAATATTCATGCTAGAGTACACCTACATATTCATCAACTATAATCGTTGGAGGATTACCAAATAAGATTCCTTCATTTTCTTGGTGACTTAAAGTATTGTGACATGTTGCAGGAATCAAAAATTAATAGAGAACTTGTATGGGGTATGTGGTACACATATGGTTACACTATCAATACGAGTAGTCAAGACTCCATCATGTATCACTATAACATAAGAACTCTCTTCCAAAGAACCAATTCCAGCATTTATCACTTCTGCATGAAAAGATAGTATGGTGTGAAGGGAAATCCATAACAATCACTCCAATATTCCATCAGGTTATCAAAATTCAGGGTTTTTGGAAGGACTATGAAAATATTGAGTAGATTTGCGAGGAATTAAGAATATGAAACCTTCAAAATATTTTCATAACCATAACAGTAAAAGAACTCATATATCTAGCTTTGTTGTAATTGAAATATCCCACAAAGACAATGTGGCGGGCATCCCACCTTTATCTTCCTCAAACACTTCATAGATATAGGCACTGGTAGGAATGTATGGGTGGATGGGTTTTCTCTCTATCAAAGTGGCTTCCATAATTATAGTACATGCTCTAAATCTGGTGTTAAAATCACGTGAATGAAAGAGAAATATACATAGTTATATGGAATGGTATCTATGGGTGGATGGGTTTTCTCTCTATCAAAGTGGCTTCCATAATTATAGTACATGCTCTAAATATGGTGTTAAAATCACGTGAATTAAAGAGAAATATACATAGTTATATGGAATGGTATCCTTCAAATCATAGTTCAGTAGATACATTTGTTTGTAACTCATAACCTCAGGTGGTGTATCAACTCTCTTTGAGTGTTTGTCCCCATGATACAAGAATGAGTCGTGACTACTATGTTGGATGGGTGATATTATATATTTCTCTCACCCATGGTTTGGTCACCTACAAGAATAGACTCATCCAATAGTCAAATGAAATAAGTGTGAAAGCATGAAGAGTCTATCCATGTACTCGCATCACCATTGAAAATAAATAATCCAGCAATGTGGATACATGTTCAACATTTATCCAAGTGTCATCCATGGTTAAAAATCATCTTTCTTATTATGGAGAATGTGAAATCCCCCTTTCTAGTAAATATCCTGCAAACTGATCCTCACATAACAATAGATGTAGTGAATGTTTTGAGTGCATAAACACTGATGAATGAGTATATCTAGAAGTATCCATCCTAAATAATAAATTCTGAATTGGGATACCCACACAACATTGAATAGTTTGATAACCACCAATAACATATGATATTCAAAGCTATTTTAAAGAACCCAAAACGCCTAGGTGCATTCATTGGAAAAGGTCCCCCGGATCATAGATCCCATTCGGAGCTCGATCCAACACTAGGATCATTCAATGAGTGGATGATAATGGAAAATTAGTCACAAGAATATGACTCTAATGATATATTGTAGCTATGATGGTTACTCTGCATAAAAATATAGCAATTCAGGATGAATATGAACATTCATCCTGAGTCAGATGTAATTTACACAATAGATTAGATGTGTGATTTATTTTATCCCTAGGATACCTCTAAGAGAAAAATAGGGAGGTCCCAATCCACCGATAGCATAGGGGAATCTTCTTGAAGACTCGTGAAATAATGTGGCATGTAACTAGCTAATGAGTACGAAATGAAATATTTCAAAATAAGGTATTCCATAACACTATCTTGAGGTATAAATGAAGGATGATGATCATTTGAAGCATTCTTAGCCATAGCTTCTCTTATTCTAGCTGAATTCATTGAATCAATAACAAAATCCATTACATTTCAATGAGAAAATATTTATGATAGAAAATTGTTAGTCCAAAGGAATTTTAAATGAACTAACTGTATTATGAGTAATGAAATAACATTAATGATTTCTAAAAAGCACCATCTATGAACTGACAGTCTGCCGAAGGCTCATGAGTCGCTGAACCTTGAGGAGTTGGCCAGTGAAATTATAGTTGGTGGAACAAAAACTAACATAAAAATTGAAGCTATGTAGAATCCATAAATCACTATCTATTAAAGAAAATGTTCGGTGCATGGAGTGCAAGGAGTAGTTCATGTGTTAAGGTCTCCCATGAAATTGATGGTTTGTGGAGACAGGGAGGCCTATATAATTGGGGGAGCATATTTCTTTTTCGGATTAGTGGTAAATGAAAATTGATCTATGACCCCTTTATATATGTGTGGAACCCTCTGAAGGGTCCACCGTTATACCAAAAAATAGTTTTGTTCAAGACCGATTTCGACATCTGAATATCCTCCTCTTCATCTTAACTGGAACCCATTTCAATGGGGGCATTTGTTGGGTCATGGAAACTTTTCCAAGAGAATGTAAATAATCCCAAGGGTTTGTAAATTTAATGAAAGAATAACCAAAAAAATAAGCAGTGAATAGTTTTGGGGAAGCCCAATATTATGAAATTGATAGATTAAGTGCCATGATATAGATCTCCTTCACGGAATTCAACTACTCATAGTAGTCTATGGCCTCGTAAAAGAGCCCACAAAATGAATGGTTCACAGGATGATGTAGATGGTACTATCCCCCCAAAAAATTAATTCATTATTGTGAATGCGGTGGAAAAATTAGTCTCGCGTATGATTACCCCCATGAACTAACCAATTCGCATGTGAGGCATAGTTTATAGCAACCCATGAACAAAATGAAATCACTTGTGGGAGAAAGGCAGTGATTTTTTCAACCGTAAATGATATCCCTTCATCCCCCACTTATTGATTCATCCATGTAACGGGTTAATCCCATGGGCCGTTATAAAACATTCTATGAGTACCACATTACTATCCCTACGATCTTTTTTAAAATGACACGATGGAGGTAATAAAAAGAGGACATGTAGAAGATGGGTCAAGAGATGATTTTTGGAAGACCTGATTCATTAAAGGCACTGAGAAGGAGAGTATTGAAAATGAATAATTTATTCAATGAACCCTATAGGAATAACCCTCAAAAAAGTATTAAATAATAAAAGATAATATTATTTAGTAGACCGATAACCCAGTTCCCTTCACAGATGAATTTCCCACGAAGCACAGAGTCAATTACCCTTCATCAAACCTACACCCTGCATAGCCATATAATATGTTGATAGAACCTTGTACCATTTATCACCATGGTATGGAGATAGAATGTAACACCACAACCCCAGTTACCCAGAGTAGATTCATTATTACATAAAATTGGAATTATAGAAGGAATCATGTCCTGAAGGAATTATCAATTTATTATCCTTGGAATTACTAGATACATTCATAAGTTTCAAATTACATCATTAAATAAAAAAACAACAACATTTCTTCCCTATTGAACAAAATTATATCCTTATCCTATCCCAGGGGGTCAACCATAAAATACGTTATCACTTCTAGGAAAAAATAATATATAGAAAGGGGTGAGAATAGATACTCGGTAAGGATAAGAATTTATCGAAAATATTCATAAATAAACATAAGAAGTTAATGCAATGTATGAGACTAAAATAAAAGCCATTTAAACATAAACATCAGCATAATATGACAATGATAAAATCAACTAATTCCATTTACTTATTCACATAGATATTCTACTAGTCGAACAATCACATACAACATCAATAGCCACTTTCATAATGATGGCAGACATAATTCCATATTCCATTACCACATAGTCAAGGCCTTGTGCCAAGACTACAAATAAGATTTTGTCAATGTATTGTGCCAAGACACTAGATTGTCTCTTAATACCTACTGATGCATCAAGGAACTATAGCGGGCTCCACCTATCACTTACTACGTCCAATGAATTCCTCATATGAAAAGGTTTAAAACTAACATAAATATACGTATTAAAACTAGCATAAAAATTGTTAATACTTTATCCATAAACCATGCATGGGGTAAAAATAACACATCCACAATAAAAAATATCACAAAACCTTCATTATAATATAGAATATTTGTATCATAATAAATAAACATCAAACAAGTTTAAAACCCATCAAAGGACGTTGAAATAGAAGAAATCAAAACTATTTTAGAGAAATATATCATTGTATTAAGAAATAATTTAAAAGATATGTAATTATATAAGAAATTATTTTTTAAAATTATTCATATAATCTTTTATGGGACACTTCGACAATGATATAATGTCATAAAATATCCACACCCACCTTATAAGTTAAAAAAGACATACATTCCTTAATTTTGTAAAATAGGTCTTACAGTACCATGTTTGGAAAACGACTGAATGATTCCATTCAAATCATATATCGTAAAATAAGGGTATAAATTACATTAACTCATAGTAAATAGTAAAAATTATATGAATTACATTTTTATGAAAAGAAGGATGTGGATGATAATGAGGTCCCAGTAGATACTTAGATATTAACAATCTCATATAAGTAATGATATTGTAGAATTAACCATTACTTTGTACTTTTTCTTGTTCGAGGGTGCGTTAACCAACTATATAATAGTTAAATTTTTTGTATTAAATTATACCAGACCTTATATACATAAATATGATACCATATATGATCCCCTAATATTGCTATGTTAATAATATTTTAGTAGTATCATCGTTTCAGGTTTTAACTGATTCATTTTCCTTTATATGCTTGGTTACATGTGCCATGTTGGTAATGAATAGAATGTATTTGATCCATATACAGAATAATATTTTATTCATAAAAATTATTTCAAATCATAAAATGAAAAATATTATTTAATTATTATGATGGGGAATAAATCTAATCGCGTTCGTGGAGACGATAATCTTTACATATGCATGAGCGACAATATCATTATATTATTAGAGAAATCGTATGTAATTGGATAGTATATCATATATATAGAATAACTAAAATTCTATATTTATTATTTACAATAGTTATAATCATTATTATACCCATCCAAATAATAATGTTTTTCAATGACAAACAACACCATGACATGGACACGGTAAGTCGTACGTACACATGTATGGTGAAAATGTCATTCATATGATAGATATAATAATGAATATGGTGGTAAAGTTTTTATAATAAAACCACGGTATATATAAGATACTGTAGTAATTATTTATGAATAGAATCAACAAAGAAATGGGATGTGGAAGAAGAAAAGAACTTGAATGAGGTGATGAAATATTTTCCTCTTCTTCAGGTTCATCCTTTTGATTTGATCAAAAGGGCTCCATTGGATGGCTTTATGACCAATGGATGGCCTCTAAGATTAAGGGATAAATGTTGGGAGGATAATTGGGTAGGGGTTGGCTGAGCCAAAAGGCTTTTATGCTGTAAAATTAAGATAATGGTTAGTTCCCTTTTATAAGAGAGGCGAGGGTCACTTTTTGAAAAGCATAAAATATTATTTTATAAAAAATCATTTTCGGTTTCTAATGGCTCAAAAATTAATTATTTAGAGGATAAGGTTGGTATGGGTCTAAAAAATTCAAACCAATTGGTTTTATTCTGGTTTATGTCATCATATTAACCTTATCGATTATATTTAACTCTTAGTTAAAAAGTTTTTCATTTACCATGTCTCTTTGTATTTTTATATTATATGGTTAATAAACATAATATTACAAGCCAAGAGAACCACATGTTGTTATTTATTATTATATATATCCTTATCTATGTCCTTTGGTAGAACCATATATTTTTAGGAATATTATATCAATTAATAATTTAGTATTTTTTTTAAAAACTCTATTATGTCAATTTTGACACTATTTAGTATTTGTATTTTTAAGCCATAAGAACATTATCCTTTAGAATAATATTTCTTTAACCAACACTATCATGTCGTATTATCACATAAAATTAGTCTAATTTAGAAGAAGTCTCAATTTACCTTTATTTGGATATTTTTAATATGAATTATTTCAATATTTCATTACTAAGGTAATTACTACATCATCATTGTGTCATATATAAATTTAACTAATTAACATCTAAAAATTTCAAATAAAATAAAATAATGTAGGAAATTGTTTTATATTTATAATGAGTATTTTTAGTCTAAAGGATAACTTATATAAACACTTTTAAAAGTTTCTTTACTAAAAAGATATTAGTTTAGGTCATTTTTGTCTTTAATTTAAATTAATTAATATAATGTGTGTTTATCAATATAAAGTATTTCCATGGGGTCCAAAAAGAGACCCAAGGATGACCACAAGAGTAAATGTATCAACCAATATGAATATGACACATAATAGGGTAATTTAATGTTGTTATAATATTAAATCTTTACCCTTATTTACCGGATTTACCCTTTAACCATGGTAAATAAAATATTTACCGAAGTATTAATAATGTCTAAAAAAATTTACCTATTTACACAATTTATACCTCTTGTTTCCAAATATATAATAAATTTTTTCAAATTCAAAACACAAAAGTATTAGAAATTAATTTAAAATTAATTCAAGTTGTCAAAACAAAAAACTTGTTTTTAAGAAATAATAACTATCAAAAACCGACAATTGTTTATGTCCACATTAAATGTGAAATTACAATCAATAACATAAATTATAAAAAATGATAAATATATAATATAATGATACTATAAAACCAATAAAATGTATAATTTTACACAAAAAATTATTTTTATTAAAAAAATTGTTTTTAATTAAAATTTTCTATATTTCACTATTCATAAAAAAATTAATGTTTTCAAAAAAGTACCAAAAATTCAGCCTATTCTAATATAGATATTCCAAATTCAAAAATAAATTCCATTTAGAAAATAAAATTTTTATAAAATTCCAAATAAGTGGGTATTACTATTCATAATGGCTAGTTTCATTGGTCGTGGTATGTTATAACTCCATGTTTAGTACAATGCAAGCTACTTCATTATTCATAGAGAAATGTAGCATGGATGCTAGCGGTGTTACATTATCCCCTCATTAAAATAATTTCATCCTTGAAATTTCTAGAATATTATTGCATAAATAGTTTTGGGTGGTTCTTCATCCTATGTTCCTCAGGTTCCCACATTGCCTCTTCCATCTTATGGTTTCCCTATTGATCTTTTACTAGAAGAGTCGTCTAGTTTCTCAGAACTTTTTCTCTGGTATAATGAATTTTGATTGTCTGTTCACAATAAGTAATATCTGGTTCTAGTTCAATTTCCTCTTTGATGAGTACATTCATTGGAACATGCATGTATTTTCTCAATAGTGATATGTGGAAAACATCCAGAACATTGGAGAGGCACGATGAAATTACCAAACAATAAGCTACAACTACAATTCATTCTATAATTTCAAATGGTCTGATGTACATGGGACTTAATTTACCCTTCTTACCGAATCGTATAACTCCCTTCCCCGGAGATTGCTTTATGAAAACATGATCTCCCACTTGAAATTCAAATTCCTTCCTTCGGTTATCAGCATAGCTCATTTTCCAATCTAGGTATGCTTTGATGTAGTTTTGGATAAAATTCACATTTCCATTATTTCCTCAACATGTTTTAGGCCTATGAGTTTTCATTCACCAACATCATCCCAACATGTTGGTGTAAGACATATCTTTCCATATAACGCTTCATATGGTTCCATCTAAATACCTGAATGGAAGCTATTGTTATAGGAAAATTCTCCAATTGTAAATATTGATCCCACATACCTTTAATGTCAAGTGATAAAGATCTCAACATGTCATCTAAGGTTTGAATAGTTCATTATGATTGTCCAAAATTTTGAGGAAGGTAGGCAGTGCTCAAATGAAGTAGAGTATCCAAGGCCTTCTAAAGACTTTTCCAAAATCTTGATGTAAAATGGGGATCACGATCAGAAACAATTGATTGGGGTACACCATGGAGTCTAACTACTTCAATAATATATAATCTTTCTATACGTTGATGTGGTAAATATTCTCTTATAGTAAGAAAATATGTTGACTAGGTAGGATGATCAACAATAACCCATATTTCATCATTTCTTCTAGGAGTATTTGGAAGTCCCTTGACAATGTATATCATAATATCATTCCATTTCAACTTAGGTATGGGAAGAGGCTGCATGCATCCTCTAAGATGTTGTCTTCTATATTTTACTTATAGGAAAACCATACATCTCGACACAAAATCAGAAATCTCTCTTTTCATGTTGCCCCGCCAAAAATGTTCTTTTAAACCTGTATACATCTTAGTGCTACCTGGGTGTATAGAGAAATTGGAGTTATGAGAATCATCCAACAATTCCATTTTTTAGATCAGTTATATCAGTAACATGAATTCTCTTCCCAAATTTCAAAATTCGATCTTCATATATGAAGTCGATCAATCTCCCGTCATTCACAACATTAATATTCTTTTGAAATTTCTCATCATCAGTTTGAGAACATTTTATCCTCTCTAGTGAAGATGGTTTGGAAACCATTTGAAAAAGTGTTGATGTTTCACCATCAATGGTTATTCCCATATCCATCATTACTAAATCCATGTATATAGGTTCCTTTTCAACTCTCATCTTGTTAAAAACTCCATGATCCTTTCTTATCAATGAATATTCAACCTTATTTGCCTTCCCCAGGAGGTAGTGTATAGTGCATTAATTATCCTTGAGTAGTTAAATCCATCGCCTTTTCCGCCTATTGGGGGGTTTTTTGGGAAAATATAATTCAATCTCTTGTGATTAGTATTAATCTATAAGTTTTCACCATAATGATAGTGTCTCAATATTTTCAGAGCAAAGATTATAGTTTCTCACTCCAGATCCTGAGTGGGATAGTTTTTTTAATGAATTAATAGTTGTCGTGATGCATAGGAAATAACTCTATCATTTTGCATATGGACACAACCGAGTCATTTCTTTGAAGCATCACTATAAATAATAATGCTATCACTCCCTGATGGTAGAGTCATGATAAGAGCATTAAATAATAATCATTTAAGTTATTCAAAACATTCTTCACACTTTTTTGTCCTAAACAATTTAACTCCATTACGAGTGACCTTGGATAATGGGTTACCAAATCAGGAAACATTCTGGACCAAATGCCGATAATAACCTGGTAAACCAATAAAACTGCGTACCTCAGTTATACTCATCAGTTCTGGTCATTCATGGATTACATTGTTCTTTGAAAGATCCACAGAGATTCCATACATAGATAAAATATGTCCATGAAAATAAATCTCCCGATGCCAGAATTCACAAATACTAAATTTCCCATTTAATTCATTTCTTCTAAGAGTCCTTTGAATAATGCATAAGTAATTTTAATGATCTTTATAGATTATAGAGTATACCAAGATATCATAAATAATTACCACTACAAATTCATCATTATATTCCTTGAAAACTCTATTCATTATATCCATGCTGACATAGGGTGCATTTATAAAGAACCAGCCTTAAAACATTACATAATCATGAATTAAATGAATAATTCACATTGAGGATATTTTCAGGGTTAGAGTTTTAGATAATTTTAACATAACTATCGCATCTCAAATAATACAGAGTAGACACATCTACTCAGTTTCCATTTTTTTACAAGATAAAAACTCTTAAAAAGAAGCATGGCTACTTCCATGTTTTAGATAGCATGTATTTCCTTGATCCCTTTCTTGACCCTATTTACCTTTAAGTCCTGTGGAAAACATTTCAAAAACATGGGATGAGCATAAAAAGCTTAGTAAGGGATATAAAAATATGGAATGAAAAAATTAGTCCATATATACATAAGAATCAATGAAATCATACTTTACTCATAAAACATAAGCACTTCAACATACATCATGAAATCATAATATTTATGAATAACTCGTAGAAATCATAAGACATAAAGGTAACTTGAGGCATTCATAACATTCTTACATATGGAGTAACCCTCATGGTTACGTTTGGATTACCCATCAGAGTATATTCCCAAAATCTCTTCGGATAAACCTTAGCATTTAACCTCTTCGCGTTATCCAATGCATTGGAGATCTATATCGGGATCACCCGCCCTTAGTTTATCATGGAACCACCCATCTTAATAAATAATGTCCAAGAACCATAACATAATCGTATCACATAAAACATGCATAAGGGAAACATAACATTTCCACATTTCAATCACAATATATCAATACAACACATTGATATAATAAAAACATTATCAAAACCATTTTTAATACCAAAATAAAAGAAAAGTAAAACATGGTATTTATTTTTCATTTAAAAAAAGTTATGGCTTGTAGAGGAAGCCGAAACAAAAATAATGGTCATGGCGGCAAAGAAGTCGTTTTCACCGAATACGTACAACAAAAACATTCCATTTTTTCATTTAGTAAAATGCTTCGTATAAAAAAGATTCCATTTAAAAAAATAAAAATCAAAGGGGTTTATACACCGTATAAAAAAAGTTCTATATAAAACAAAATATGCCTTAATGAAAAGAGATTGTGACGATGTACCATACCACTTCGAAACTTTTGAAAAGGTTTTTAAACATTCATGTCCATATAAATAAATCCATAAAACAATTTTTAAAACATGGTCATGGATGATAAATGTTTAAAAGAATAAATCTTTAAAACCATTTAAAACAATGTTTTAATAAATGAGTCCTTTTCCATTTTGAACATTTAAATTATAAGCCACATGAAAGTAGACCATTTTCAAATCTTTTAAATGACTTGAGTATAGACATAATATGGATATGGAATGTCAAAGGGGCTTTATATACACTTTAAAAAGAATAAAAGTGCATATCATCAATAAGTGTCTTAAGGAATAGAAATTGAGACGTAATCCCATTAAAAGATCATGTCATTAGTGCAAGGATAAATCAATGGAATAATTATGTGTGTCAATTATAAATACACCCAATATAAGGGGATATCAAGTGTAAAACAATCAGAACTCATTCCCATATACTCTTGGAAAAACAAAACCAATGACATAGATATTTAACTCAATGAAATGAGACTGAGTTATGATTTCCCATACAAGTTCGTATAAATGACGTAAGAATTTATCAATGAGATGATTATGTGAAGAAATAGTATATCCACACGAAGGTTTGTTTAAATTACAACATAGAGATTCCACACGTAATCTTGGCATAATAAAATCATGAAGTAGAGGTTTATCCCAAAGAATTGAAAGTGGGTTAAGAAGTTCCCTTACAAAAATCTGACAGCCTAACAACGTCACTTTATAATTCATAAAATAATATTATGAGAGATAAAAAGGGGAATCTCATCACTTGGACACAACATTTATAGCAATAAGGTTATATAAGAACATATCACATCATAATAATATTAAAATACCTAACAAAAAGAAGTCTTTTAAAATGAGGAGGGTGAAAGGTTCCCTTACAGATTTGGGTAACTTTCGAAACATAAAACCCATGGAAGAAGGGTCATACAATGAAGATGTAAATACCAATAAATTGAAGTATATTACAGAAATAGTAGAATAATGGGCAGTACATATACCACTCAAAGTATATAGTGGAAAATGTAGAGTAAATCTCACTGGAATAAAAGTGAGATGAAAAATCCCTTATGAAAACTTGGCAGCCTAACGGCGCCACTTAAAAATTCATAAAATGAATTGATGAGAGTAAGAGGGGGTATATAATCATATTAAAATACAAATTAAAGTATGGTTAATATAAAATAACATCCTCTAACATAATAACATGTAGCATAAATTAAATGACATAAAAGAGATTACGTGAAAAGAAGAGAGAGGTTGAATCCCTTACCTCAAGTCTGACTTGTCTTGCTCATTTCATTATATTCCTGAATAAAACACTTTGGTAAATTACTAATTTTATAAGGAACTCCATTAAATTTTATTAATAAATTCATATCACATATTATAATGTTAAAATAATTAGTTAATTATGTGAGTTCATATCAGACGTTTTTCTCGATGTTCGGTACATGAGTCAAAAATGAACTTGTTTGAAAAGAATTGTCCATGTAGTTATAATTAAACAATATCCAGAATAGTATTAATGATTTAAATATCTTATATATCCTTTATATATTAATTTTATACTATTCCATACCATTTTGCGATAAAAATGAAATGCACCGTTCATGGAGACGGTAGGCCGTACGTACGCATGAACTCTTCTTTCATTTCTTTGTCACATTAATGGAATTAAAACTAAATGAGATATATATATATATATTATAATCACATTATAATATATATTTTATATAGGTAACTTATGTTTATTAATTTCATTCTTTATACATTCCATGTATTGCATGAACTGGTCACATCACTTGAGGGGGCGGTAGTACACACTTCCTCAAATGAAATTATCGCATTTGCACAACATGAAAAGCATTAAGGTATGTTTTAAATGTAAAATAGAGAATAATTGAGAGGAAATAAATATTATATATATCATAAATAAATATAGTTCCATCATAATGGCCTCCATGAGAGGTGGTAGGAGAAGATAGAGCAATCATCATTTCGTGAGGCAGTAATTCTCCATCCACGGAAACAGTATGTTATTTAACCATTAGACGGAGTTGTGTGTAAGTGTAGCTCGAATACTTGTCATAAAAAAATCTTAGTATATTGAATATACTGTTGTTGTTACAAAATAAAGGAATAAAAAGAGTTTATGGGGATGGAGAAGCAAAATAAAACCAAAGAACATAAGTGAACACATTACCTTTAAATCGGGTAAATCCCATTGGATTGAACCAAAAGGGTTTCTTGAAGAGTTTTCTTCCTAAGGTAAGGCTTCTAGGAAGAAGAGAGGGATGTGGAGAGAGAAAATGAGAAGTGTTTGGTAGAGCCAAATGCTTGAGAGGTGTGGGGAAGGTGGTATAGGTGGGGGCCTTTTATAAGAGGGAGGAGGGGCACTCTTAAAAAGTCTTGAAAAGTTACTTTATTATAAAATGATTTTAGGATTTTAAAGGTCCCAAAATTATATATTTCAAGTATAAGGTGATAAGGGTTCAAATTCAACCCATACAATAGGTTTTTTAAAAGTGTAACTTTTATATTTTACCTTATCTTCTCATTTTATTTAAATCATTCATTAATGAGGTAATCACTGCATCATCACGGTGTCATAAATAAATTTATTTATTTAATGTATAAAAAGTATAAAAAAATATCTTGATGTAGGAAATATTTTTATCATTATAATGAAATTTATAGTAAAAAATATGACCTATATATCCCCATGTAAAAATTGGTTTAGTAAAACAATACATGTTTGTGACACTTTTATTTTTACTTTAAATAAAAAGTTATAAATGTCATTTTCATACCCAAGTGGATCCATGGGGTCCCCAACCTAATCCATGGATTGTCTTAGTCTGCCATTACTCATCCAATAAGTGTAGGAAAAGTGTAAAGGTAATTTAATATTATTATATCATTATATTTACCTTAAATCACACTTATTACCTTTAATCGCGATTAATAAAACTTAAAAATTACGATTCACCAAAAAATTATTTTAATCCCATTGAACCAGATTTCACTTTCTAATGAAAACCATGTATGTTGGATTTATTACATTCAAATAAGAGATGTGGTAAAATTTCATTTAAACGAAAAATCAGTTTTTTTTAGTACCACTTAGTGGTTTCACTATTTATCAAAAGTCGATGTTTTTCCGAAAAATACCAAAACTTCACCCTAAGATATATTTGATATTTCAAATTCAAAAATGAAGTAAATTTTAACAAATTCAAAAAACAATGGTTGAATTAATTGTTTTTATAATTAATTATTGCTGTCAAAACAAATAACGTGCTTTTAAGAAACAATATCCATCAAAAGATTGACACTCGTTTTTGTCCAATTTGAAAGTGAAATTAATTCCATTTTTCCACCATCAGATTAAATGGTAAAAATATATTTTAACTACACCTTAAAACCAATTAAAAAGATAATCTATCTATATAAATAAAATATATTAAAAAGATGTTTTTAATTAAAATACAACATTTTCACTAAAAATGAACTTTATCGAAAAAATAACAAAAATTTAAACAAAGTAAATTTTGATGTCAAGATTATAAATAAGGAATATATCTTTCCATATATAACATATAAAATTTCTAAAATTATAGTTAAAAGGGGTTCGCCATCAAAAGGTTGTTAATCGACCTTTTAAAGAATATTAGAAGATTTATGCTTAAAATTGTATTCATTTGCATTTTAAGCCTCTAACATTTATTGGATAAAAGTAAAAATATTTGAAAAACATATATAATCATTTTTTAGTTATTTATTTTCATTCCCACCATTAAAATGGATAGGAGTTGACTACTATTTAAAATAATCTTATTATATTATTAGTGTGCAATGAATGATTTCGAAAAACTTGTTGTTGCGTGTTGGGCATGCCATCGAACATAGCATCCCCTTTATGGTAATATTGATATTTTATTCAAAAATATTAATAAATATGAAAATTTCATTTCCTCTATTTACCTTGGATGTTACATCCTTCCCCCTGTTGGGAATTGCGACCTCACAATTTTGAAATTGGGCTTGGAAACTTCATTTAAAGTCCCACATCGAAACAAGAGTCAGTAAAACTATCACTTAAAAATAAAGAGAGAAAAGTACAAAGGTCACCCGAGTTAACCCATACCAGGATTCCATGCAGGAAAAAATGGGCATGGAATAGAAAACAAAGGGTCATGTTCTGATGGAGAGTGATACAATACATGTTTAGAAGAAATTTAACAACCATGAAATCACAAACTTGTGATGGGTTAAACGGTATTTGATTCCCCATTAGAAAAAGATAACAGACAACATTTTTGTTTTATGTTACTTTTCATTGAGGAATTTATTAATGAGCTTAACTAAATCATAAGGAAACATACTTAATTGTCATGTATACTTTCATCTCTTACAATATTTCTGACACAAACTCATATTTTATTCAAAAGATGAGAATTTAGGATGAATTTTTCAAATTAAGAGCGCATTAATCAACTTCTTGAGAATCACCTAATCCAAAAAAGAGAACTATATATTTACCATGTCCTTAGACCATAACCAAAACCAAAAAAAGCATAGTACGAGATCAGATAATACCCAAAATGGATAATCCTTTATAAAAAGAAAATGTATTTTTAATGTCCAAAATTTGTCCATCAAAACAAAATGTTCATAAAAGACTATTCAATAAATAGTTATCCATATAATACTTCAATGTAATCCAAACTAATATTGAAACCCAAATCATCAAAGGATATAATCACATAGTCTTACAAGATAAATCATAACATTTATCTCCAAATAACATCAGTTACTATTAAAGTCTCATATTGAAAAGTAATTAACCTAATCACATATCCTCCCTGATAGGTTAATAATTTCCATAGATAAACCAAAATCAACTTATTATTAATTCATAAAATCATCTAACTAAAAAGAATTAGTCAAATTAAATAGGGAATTCACGTAGCCCAGTGGTAGGCGATAAATACCAGTCGCACTTTGGTTGGGGGTTCAATTCCTGCAGCTTCATCTGATGTGATGGGTTGTCACATGGTCTACATGTTGTCCTTTTTCCAGAACTACATAATTCTTATAACATTCCCCAAAAAGAGATAAAATATTCAAAAAAACCATAACATAATTTAACCACATGTTTTTCTCATGCCTTTCATTTTCCATCATAACGTCTAGTAGCCCATAATTACCTCAAAAGTAAGGATCATATAAACCCTAACCGTTACCTTTATAATTATTAACTGAACTTCCACATTGAGTTGGTTCTCTCATACATGATGCAATAGAGAACTCACCATGGTTCAAGTGGTTAATCATGACTCCTCGATAGTTGGTTTAGAATAACCATGAGATTCCTCATTGAATCCCCCATTTCATCCAGTCTCATAATAAGAGAACCACCATAGTTTCTTTCAAACCCATTGTCACTTTGGTGCCTGCTAGATCCATCCATTTACTAAAACCAAAATGGTCAGTGTCATTATATCATTACAATCATCATATAATTCTATGAAATAATTATTAATGTTATCTGAAACTCATTCACTATATCTAAAACTATTTCTATTTCTAAAATCCTAACCATTATGGTAATGTCACTTATGCTTAAAGAATACCCTAAACTCTAAAGATATCTAAACTGGCCTTTGATACCAACTATAAGGATGGATCCTTTAAACATTACATAATCTTGAATCAAATGAATAAATCACATTGAGGATCCTTTCAGGTTTATAGTTTTAGAGAATTAAGACATAACTATTACATCTCAATGAATACACAGTAGACACATCTACTCAGTGTCCATTTTTTTCACAAGAAAAAAACTAATAAAAAGAAACATCTCTAGTTCCATATTTTAGATAACATGTCTTTCCTTGATCCCATCCTTGACCATATTCACCTTTATGTCCTGTGGAATACATTTCATAAACACAGGATGATCATAAAAAGCTCTGTAAGGGATATAAAAATACGGAATTAAAACATTAGTCCATGTATACATAAGAATCAATGAAATCATACTTTACTCATAAAACATAAGCACTTCAACATACCTCCTGAAATCATAATATTTATGAATATCTCATAGAAATCATAAGACATAAAGGTAACTTGAGGCATTCATAACATTCATACATATGGAGTAACCCTCATGGTTACGTTTGGAATACCCATCACAGTATATTCCCTAAATCTCTTCATAGAAACCTTAGCATTTAACCCCTTCACATTACCCAATGCATTGGAGATCTATATTAGGCTCACCTGCCCTTAGTTTATCACGGAACCACCCGTCTTCATAAAGAATGCCCAAGAACCATAACATAATCATATCACATAACCCATGGATAAGGGAAACATAACATTTACACATTTCAATCACAAGATATCAGTACAATACATTGATATAATAAATTTTTTTTCATAACCATATTCAATACAAAATTAAAAGACAAGTAAAACATGGTATTTATTTTTCATTTAAAAAAAGTTATGGCTTATATAGGTAGCCCTAAATCAAATAATGGTCAAGGCGATGGAGAAGTCATTGTCGCCACATACGTATGACAAAAACATTCCCTTTTGTCGTTTTGAAAAACACTTCGTATAAAAAAGATTCTTTTTGAAAAAAGTCAAGGGGGTTTATACACATTATAAAAGAATGTTGTGTATAAAACAAAATATGCCTCAATGAAAGGAGATTGACACAAAGTCCCATACCACTTTGAAACTTTTGAAAATGTTTTAAAATATTCATGTAAATATAAATAAATCCTTATTACAATTTTTAAAACATGTATAGGGATGATAAATGTTTAAAAGATTAAATCTTTAAAACCATTTAAAACAATGTTTTAATAAATGAGTCTTTTTCCAGTTTGAACATTGAAATTATAAGCCACATGAATGTAAACCATTTTAAAAAAATTTAAATGACTTGAGTATAGACATAATATGGATATGGAATGTCAAAGGGGCTGTATATACATTTTAAAAAGAATAAAAGTGCATATCAACAAGAAGTATCTCAAGGAAGAGAAATTGAGACGTCATCCCATTCAAAGATCATGTCATTAGTGCAAGGATAAATCAATGGAATAATTATGTGTTACAAGTATAAATACACCAAATATAAGTGGATATCAAGTGTAAAACAATCAGAGGTAATTCACACATACTCTTGGAAAAACAAAACCAATTATATAGATATTTAACTCAATTAAATGAGATTGATATATGATTTCCCATAAAAGTTCGTATAAATGATGTAAGAATTTATCAATGAGATAATTATACGTAGAAATAGTATATCCACACAATTGTTTGTGGAAATAAGAACATAGATATTCCACACATAATCTTGGGATAATAAAATCAAGAGGAAGAGTTTTAACCCAATGAATTGAAAGTAGGTTAAGAAGTTCCCTTACATAAATCCGACAGCCTAATGATATCACTTTATAATTAATAAAATGAGATGATGAGAGATAAAAAGGGGTATCTCATCACTTGGAAATAATATTTATATCAATAAGGATATATAATAACATATCCCATCATAATAATATTAAAAGACCAAACAAAAATAATTCTTTTAAAATTAGGAGGGTGAAAGGTTCCCTTACCGATTTGGGTAACTTTTGAAACGTACACCCCATGGAAGAAGGGTCATACAATGAAGATGTAAATACAAATAAATTAAATTATATTACATAAATATTATAATTATGGGAAGTACATAAACCACTCAATGTAAATATCAGAAAATGTAGAAAAATCTCACGGGAATAAAAGTGAGATGAGAAATCCCTTATGAAAACTCGGCAGCCTAACGACGCCACATAATAATTTTAAAATGAATTGATGAGAGTAAGAGGGGTATCTCATCATATAAAAAATCTAAATTACATTATGTTTAATATAAAATAACATCCTCCAACATAAGCACATGGAACCTAAAATAAATGACATAAAAGAGATAACTTGAAAAGAAAGAGAGAGGTCGGATCCCTTACCTAAAGTCCGACTTGTCTTGTTTGTTTCTTTATATTACTGAATAATAATCTTTGGTAAATTAATAATTTCTTAAGTACCTACTTTAAATTTTATTATTCAACTAATATGACATATTATATTGTTATGATAATTAGTTAAATATGTGAGTTCATATCAGATGTTTTTGTCGACCTTCGGTACATGAGTCAAAAATGAACCTATTTGAAAAGAATTGTCCATGCAGTTATAAATAAACCATCTCCAGAATTGTATAAATTATTTAAATATCATATATATACAGTATATATTCATTTTTTACTATTATGTTATATTTGGATATAAAAAATGAAATTCACCGTTCATGGAGACGGTAGGTCGTACGTACGCATGAAAGATACATTCATTTATTTGTCACATTAATGGAATTAAAAATAAATGAGAGATATATATATATATAATAATTGAAGTATAATATATATGTTATATAGGTCACATATGTTCATTAATTTCATTCTTTATACATTCCATGTAATGCATGAATGAGTCACATCACTTGAGGGGGCGGTAGTCCACACTTCCTCAAATGAAATTATCGCATTTGCACAACCTGCAAAGCATAAAGGTATGTTTTAAATGTAAAATACAGAATCATTGAGAGGAAATAAATATAATAAATATAATAAATATAATAAATAAATATAGTTCCATCATAATCGCCACCATGACAGGTGGTAGGATAAGATAGAACAATCATCGTTTCGTGAGGCAGTAATTCTCCATCCACGGAAACCATATGTTCTTTAAACATTAGACGGAGGTGTGTGTATGTGTATCTTGAATCCATCTCATAAAAACATCCTAGTATATTTAAGATACTGTTGTTGTTACAAAAGAAAGGAATAAAAAGGGTTTATGGGGTTGTAGAAGCAAAATAAAACAAGAGAACATAAGTGAAGACATTACCTTTAAATCGGGTAACTCCCATTGGTTTGAACCAAAATGGTTTCTTGAAGATTTTCATTCCTAAGTTAAGGCTTCTAGGATGAAGAGAGGGATGTGGAGAGATAAAATGAGCAGAGTATGGTCGAGCCAAAGGCTTGAGAGTTGTGGGTAAGGAGGTATTGTTGGGGGCCTTTTATAAGAGGGTGGAGGGGCACTCTTGGAAGGTCTTGAAAAGTAACATTATTATAAAATGATTTTCGGATATTAAAGGTCCCAAAATTATATATTTCTAGGATAAGGTGATAAGGATTCGAAATAAACCCATACAATAGGTTTTTGACAAGTATATGATTTAGATTTTACCTTATCATCTCATTTTATTTAAATCGTTCATTAATGAGGTAATCACTACATCATCATGGTGTCATAAATAAATTTATTTATTTAATGTATACAAAGTTTAAAAAATATCATGATGTAGGAAATATTTTTAGCATTCTAATTAATATTTATAGTAAAAAACAAGACTTGTATAACCCCATGTAAAAAATTGTTTTAGTAAAACAATACATGTTTGTGACACTTTTATTTTTTACTTTAAATAAAAAGTTATTAATGTCATTTTCTTATCCAAGTGGCTCCATGGGGTCCCCAAGTAGAACCATGGGTGTCTTGGTCGTCCATGACTCATCCAATATGTGTAGGACAAGTGTAAAGGTTATTTCTTATTATTATATAATTATGTTTTCCTTTAATTACAATAATTACCTTTAATCGTGATTAGTAAAACTTAAAAGATACTATTCACCAAAAAATTATTTTAATCCCATTGAACCACATTTTATATCCTAATGACAACCATGTATGTAGGATTATTGAAATTTAAATCACAGAGGTGGTAAAATTTCATTTAAACAAAAAATCAGTTTTTTTACTACCACTTAGTTGTTTCACGATTCATAAAAAATCGATTTTTTTCAGAAAAATACCAAAAATTCACCCTAAGCTATATTTGATATTTAAAATTCAAAAATAATTTCCATTTTACCAAATTAAAAACATAATTTTTGCATTAATTATATTTATAATTAATTCCCGCTATCAAAACAAATAATTTGTTTTTAATAAACAATATATATCAAAAGATTGACACTCGTTTATGTCCAATTTCAATGTGAAATTAATTCCAATTAACACCATCATATTAAATGGTAAAAATATATTTTAACTACACATTAAAAAAAATTAAAAAGATAATCTATCTACATAAATAAATTATATTAAAAGGTGGTTTTGAATTAATATACAACATTTTCACTATAAAAGAACTTTATCGAAAAAAAATAACAAAAATTTACACAAAGTAAATCTTCATGTCCATATTCTAAATAAGGGTTTTATTTTGTCCAATATAACATATAAAAGTATCAAAAGTATATCTAATAAGGGTTCACCATCAAAAGGCGGTTAATCGACCTTTTAAATAATATTAGAAGATTTATGATTAAAATTGGATTCATTTTCATTTTAAGCCTCTAACATTTATTGGATAAAAGTAAAAATATTTAACAAACATATATAATAATTTTTTAGTTAGTTCTGTTCATTCTCACAATTACAACAGATAGACATTAACTACAATTTAAAATAATATTATTATATTATTAGTTTGCAACGTAAGATTTCAAAGAAACCCATTGTTGCGTGTTGGGTACACCATCGAACATACCATCCCCTTTAAAGTAATATTGATATTTTATTCACAAATATTAATAAATATGAAAATTTAATATCCTTTATTTACCAGGGATGTTACATCTTTAGTCAATCCAACAGCCATTAATGTAAACACGTAATGCCTGTACCTTTTTCAAAATGTTGTCTTCGGAATGTATTCCTTCTTCACGCACAACTAATGGTATCCTAGTCGAAGGTCAATCTTTGACAAATATTGAACTCCATAATATTGATCAAATAAATCATCAATGTGAGATAGGTGATTCTTATTCTTAATTGTTACAGAATTGACCTCCCAGTAGTAAATTCACAACCTCATAGATCCATCTTTCTTCATAACAAAAAGGACAAGGGCTCCCCATGGAGAAACTGTAGGGAGAATAAATCCCTTGTTACTCAATTTCTCTAGTTGATTATTTAGATCTACTAATTCCACATTGTCCATTCATTAAGGGGTATTTTATATGATCCTTGAACTAGGAAATAAATCAATGGAAAGCTCAATTTCTCATTTTGGAGGATGTCTTGGTAAATACTATGGAAACAAATCAACGTTTTCTTGCACAATAGGTACATCCCCTATTCAAACATTTTTTTCATCACCCATTGTTATTTCATTCCATTCCTCCACAATAATGTAATTTAGTAGAGCTATTGGGGGTGTATATAGAAAATAATTTGGATGAGATGTTTCTTATCTAATGATAAGGTACTCCTAATCATCATTGAAAATTCTATCATCGTTCTTCTTATAATAAACTTTCGCATCGTGGTCTGAAAGTCAATCCATTCCGAGGATTATATAGAATTCAATCATGGGTATGGCAATTAGATCATTAGATAAAGATAATTTATATACCCTAATGGGAACTGATTCACAAAAAATTGTGGCGATGATACAAACCATAGGTTTTTTGACTGATAACTCCTTTATTAAGTAAAATTGAAAATATAAATTTTTTATATAAAACTAGGATTATATGAAAAATATGATGATCCATAATCAAATAAAGCATTTTCTAACTTGAGAAAACCATTAAATTATCTGCCACCACGTCTTTCAGATCTTCAACCACAACAATAGTGATCACATAAGCTTGGCCTTAATCTCTTGTCCTTTTCTGAGGTATGTTCCTTTGGCGCATAAGACATTCATTTTCATAATTCCCCTTTTCTCGACAATTGTAGAATTCAACATTGACAGCCTTTGTCTTCCGCTTGAAATCATGAGCTTTGGGTCCTTCTTCACCACACTTGTAACAGACTCTCATTCTCTTCAGGAAAGTACAAGGGTGTTTCTTCCCACATTTACCGCAGGATGGATATTCAAATTTTCCATTCTTCCCCTTATATCAATTTCAGAGTGATCATCAAATATCTTTTTCACTTTCTTTTCATTAATGTCATATGACATATGTTTTTCAATATTGATATCACATGAGACTATATCATCATATGATGATAATGATTGGTTGACTAATTCACGATGAATAAATGGTTTAAAACCATTAAATAATCGATCAATATATCTTCTTGGGTTTAGTATATAATCTTCCGCATGCCTTGATAACCTTGTAAAGATAGCCTCATACTTTGCAACATTCTCATCCTCCTTTTGACTCAAACTCAAAAATTGTCCATCCATATCCACTCGATGGTTAGGAGGAATTTAGTTTTCCTAGAATTTTTTTTTAAAATCTCTCCATTAATTTTTGTGTAGTTCATCATCTTCATTTGTGTTTTGGATTAATGAACACAATTTATCCACATCTCCTGTGAGCCGACAAACTGCCATGACAACTCATTCCCTTTCGCTACTCACCAAATCATGAAATATTTTCTATAAGTAACATATCCATTGCTAGACTACAAATTGATTTGTAGTCCCAATGAATGTTGGTGGTTTTTTCCTCATGAATCAGTCTAATATTGATCCTCTACATTGTGGATTAGGGTGCACCATACTTGTAAGGTTATTATTCATATCCCGTGTGATTTGTCCCGGTATGGTGATAAGTTGTTCAGCACCAGTTGCTTCACCAGCTCCACTATAATTATTTTACGAAGGAGGGAAATCCCTACATGGATTTTGTGCATTTATAAGGTTTACATTACATAGACTAGGTGACATTTCTAAATAATGGCGTACACTAGATTAGTTTATGAATCACTGAACATAATTCTAAACTTGTAAAATAGTTATCAGAAATTGAACAGTTTATGGATACAATCCATAATCATAAAAATATTTCCTTTTGAGGAAGTGTATTCTCATTAACCCTTAATAATGGTTTGTAATTAAAAGTAGAAATATCCTAAGCATATCCCCTGTGAGTGTCATAACCAAGAGTGAGGAAAGGCCCGTTGTCGTGCACTAGTTCCCATTTGAGTCTATTTCAAACATATATTTTTGGGTTTTACCCCTAGAAACATCTCTTCCTGAGTTACCTCTACCTGATCATATCCAAACTAGAATGAATTTCTTGTAAAATTCACAAAATATTTAATTTACCAAAATTTTAGGATGTTCTTATATTTTAATCATCAAAGTAATTCTTTGGGTAATGTTTTTTAATAAGTGTTTTTCTAAATCTAGCTTCCATGGTTTGTACAAAACATCCCCTAATACCAACTGTAACACCTCGAACCTAGTTAGCCTGAGTCAATGCATTGTTACATTACATTGGCTTGATATATAGAATCATGTCCCGAAAGATCGATCAATTTAGTTTCCTTGGATGTACTATATACATTCATACGTTTTACATTACATCATGAAATAAAAACAAAAACAACATTTTTTACTGATTTGAACACACTTATATCATTACCTTATCACTTGAGGTCAGCAATATAATACTTCTCCACATCATGGGAATAATAAAACATAGAAAGTGTTGAGCTCAGATGCTCAAAAAGGACAACAATATACCGGAAACATTCACAAATAATCATAAAAATTTTAGGCAATGTATAATACTAAATCAAATCCCTTTTGAACATAAAATTCAGCATAATAAGGTAATGATAATATAAAATAATTCCATTTAATTATTCACATGGATCTTCTACTAGTTGAATAATCATATGCAATATCAATATCCACTTTCATATTTATGGAATGCATAATTCCAGACTTCATAACCACATAGTGAAGGCCTTGTGCCAACACTACAAATAAGATTTTTTTAATTCCTATTTCTAAGATAATAGTTTGTCTAATGTGACCAACTGATGTATCGAGGAGCTATAGCGGGTTTGACCAATCTCTTACTAAGTCCAACATATTCTTCAAATGAAAAGGATTAAACATAACATAAACATTCGTACTAAAACTAGCATATGAAATTTCAATACTGTATCCATAAACCATGAATGGTGTAAAAATTAAACATCCATAGTCAAACCTATCCAATTTTTTTTAATACAATATGAAATATTTTTATAATAATAAATCAACTTCAAACAAGTTTAAAATCCATCAATGTATGTTGACATAGATGAAATTAAAATTTTTTAGAGAACTATCTATTTCTATTTTGAAATCATTTAAAGGATAAATATTTATAAAACAAAACATTTATTTTGAAATTATTCTTATAAGATTGTATGGGAAGCTTCTACAATGATATAATGGCATAAAATATCCACAACCGCCGTATAAGATAAAATAAGACATTATTATCTTAATTTTTTAAAAAATTTCATAAAGTACCTTGTTTGGGAAACAAAAGAAAGATTCATTTCAAAAATATATTGTAAAATAAGGGTATAAATGAATTTAACCCATTATAAATAGTGAAAATGTTTTGAATTACATTTTTAGGAAATTATAGATATGGATTATAAGGAGGACCCAGTAGATACTTACGTATTAATATCCACATATATGTAAAGAGATTGTAGATATAAACCTTTCCTTGTACTTTTTATTGGTCGATGGAACGTTAACCTCCTATATAATATGTAAATCATTTTTATTAAATTATACCAGAACTATATACATAAATATGATATAATATATTATCTTTTAATATTTCTTTGTTATTAATATTTTAGTAGAATCATCATTTCAGATGTTAACTTTTACACTTTCCTGTGTATAATTGTTTATGTAAGACATGTTAGTAATGAATAGGATGTATTTTGTTCGTATTCAGAATTATATTACATTCATAAACATTATTTTGAATCATAAAATAACAATTATTCTTGAAAGATTATGATGGGTAATTAATCTCATCGCGTTCGTGGAGACAATAATCTTTACATTCACAAGAGCATCAATATCATTATATTGATGGAGAAAACTTATGTAATTGGTTAGTATATCATATATATACTTAATTTTTAATGTGATATATCTATTATTTTGATCATTTATACCCACTATTATACCCATAAAAATAATGATGTGTTCGAAAAACAAATTACACCATGACGTTGAGACGGTAATCCGTACGTACACACTTATGGTGAATTTGTCATACATAAGATGGATAGAATGATGAATATGGTTGTACCATTTTTATAATAACATCATAGTATATAGAAGATTCAGGATAAATTATTTTATAATTGAAACAATAATGAAAGTTTAAGTGGAAGAAGAAAAGAAAATGAAAGAGGAGAATCCATATTTACCTCTTCTTCGGGTTCTTCCTTTTGATTTGGTCCAAATGGCTCTATAGGTTGTCATTCTGTCCAAAAAAAGGCCTCTAGTATGAATGGAACAAAGTTGGTAGGATATTTGGGTTGGGGTTGGCTGAGAAAAAATACGTTGGAGGAGTGAAATTAAGAGAAGTGGAAGATCCCTTTTATATGGGATGTAACAATCAATTTATGAAACAATTATAATATTATTTTATAATAAAATAATTTTCGTTTTATAATAGCTCTTAAATGAATTATTTAGAGGATATGGTGGGTATGGGTCTAAAAACTCTCAATAAATAGGTTTTATACAGGTTTAAGACATCATATTAACCTTTTATTTTATAATTTATTCTTAGTTAAATAGTTTGACACAAACCGTGTCTCTATGTATTTTTATATTATATGGTTAATAACCATACTATTACAATACATGATAACCCCATGTGGATAAATATTAATATATATAGCCATATATATTTCCTTTGGACAATCCAATGATTTTTAGGAATATTATACGAATTAATAATATAGTATTTTTTTAAAAAAATCAATTATGTCAACTTTGATACTATTTAGTATTTCATTTTTTGAAAGGAATAACAAATTTATTACTTTGAATAAAATTTATTTAAACATTAATATAATTTCATATTTACCTAAAAACTCATTGTAAATCAATAGAAGTATCAATTTACATTTATTTGGATATTTATAATATCAATTATTTTATTATTTTTTTGTTATAGTAATTACTACATCATCATTATGTAATAAAAAAATTACATTATTTAATGACTAAAAATTATAAATAAACTACCATTATTTATGAAATTTTTTTATCTTTATAATGAGTATTTATAGTCGAAAAGATAACTTATATAACCCCAATTAAATTTTTTTTTACTAAAAGATATATGTTTATGTCATTTTTGTCTTTACTTTAAATTAATTAATATAAAGTTTTGTTATCACTCTCAAGTGGTCCAATTGGGTCCCAAAATATACCCAAATATTCCCATGGTCATACTTGTATTATCAAATTGAAATAATAAACATGTTATCATAACTTCATATTATTATAAAATTATTTTTTACCCTTATTTACCGGATTTACCCTTTAACCATGGTAAATAAAATATTTACCAAAATAATTTTTCATTATGTCTAAAAATAAAAGTTATCTCCTTAAACAATTTAGACCACTTGATTCTAAATATTTAATCCATTTTTCCAAATTCCAAACATATAAGTGGTAGATATTAATTTAAAATTAATTCTCATTGTCAAAATAAAATGCTTTTTTTTATGAAATAATAACTATCAAAAGGATGACAGTTGTTTATGTCTCGTTTAATGTAAAATTACATAAAATGACCTATATTATATTAAATTATAAAAATATAATCTAATAATACTTTTAAACCACTCAAATTTATATTTTAACACTTTAAATTATTTTCTTTAAAAATGTTGTTTTTAATTAAATGTGGTATTTTTCACTATACATCAAAAATTGAATGATTTCAGAAAAGTTCCGAAAATTCACCCTAAAAAAATTTCTATATTCCGAATTCAAAAAATCATGTCCAATTTAAAAAATAACAAATAATAAAAATTCAAAAAGTGGGTATTACTATTCATAACAGTTAGATTCATTGGTAGTGGAGTGTTAAAACTCCAAGTTGCGTACAACGCAAGCAAATACATTATTCAAAGGGAAACACAACATGGAATATTGGGGTGTTATACATAACATAGTATCATATAAAACCATGGTACATGGATGGAATTCAGAACCACATACCACCACAATACACATGTTGATCCAATCACCACGTACAACCACGATATGCGGATGGGACATGGTCCCATATTGAAAAATTGAATGAAGACTAAATCATTTACTATGCACAATTAAGGTACATGGACGAAAGATTCACCCACATAGAAATGAGCTATATAGGGGAAACCCCATTCTATATAATGAAATGGAATGTCGAATGGGGCATTGTTAAGTGTTCCACCCTCAGGCATCAACCATTCCCTTTTGTTCCCATCACATCATCTATATCCCCTCTATGAAACTGACCAACGTAAAAAGGATAATGCCTCTTCCAAATTCACTAAACCCATATGATAAACCAATAAATCTCATCACCGTGACCTTCTATGTTTACATACCCATGGTCTTCCTAGTTTTGCAGGTAATGCATGTATTAAGGAGGACCCCTGGGATGACACAAAATTTACATTCCCATTGTAATGAGGTGTCTGAGCTGGGGATTTTCACATTACCTCCTCATTATAAGAATTATGGGTATTGTTTCAATTACCTTTGATGATGGAAAATGAAAAATATGGAAAATCATGCACGCTTTCCCCATTGATGAGAAATTCTCCACCCCTTTCCCCGAAGAAATCGAAGGGAGACATATATGAGTTAATACACTTGTCCCTCGTCCAGAAAGTGTGGATCATCGGCCTCTCCCACTTCCATACTCTTACTTTTTTAATAAATGAGAGTGGAATTTGCATTAATTTTAGATTTATTGCTTCCCCTTATTTTTCATATAATTCATAACTCACCTGAGCTTGTTGGTGAGTGGTGATCATTGTATCATCGATATCCAAATAAGATTTAAACTATGAGAAATATGATTCATGATATGATTATTATAAATAGGATACATGTCTAATCCCTATTCACTATGGAAATTACCTATAGATTTAAGCACCATTTAATTCCCCCTATAAGGGGAATATTCCATGCCAAAGCCCCAGATCTCAGAACTACATAGGCTTTGATTCCAAATTAGCTGGGATGTATAAGAACCCTCCTTGAGAATCATGAATGAAATTGGATTATCAACAACGATTCAAATATTTACTTGTCAAATAATGATAAAATCTTGTATAGGTCCCTATCACATTACCTGAAAATGTGACATGTCATGTAATGAACCACCAAACTATGTGGGTTCTAATTTCTTTCATGAGGAAACGTAGGACACCAATCTTACGTATTTGATCCGAGAAGTGAAAAAATTCTCATTCCTCTAGATAGAGATAATCCAGTGCACCACAACAGAAGGATTAAAATAGGTCTTTTATTAGTAACTATTGATGAGTTCCATATTTTTCCGTAACTGAGTTATATTGATAAAAAAACCCCAAACACATACATATGTCTTCACTGATGGACAACCTTAGAATCACTTGGATGATTCCAGACCCATGCATACTTCTAATTGACCAAGAAACATAAGAGTAATTTGTGGACACAAGATTCAGAAATAACCAAGGATTCAAAAACATATGAACATAGCGTAAATCTATAAGAGATGCCCGGAATAGGCAATAAATCCACCGCCAAAGTGTACGATGATCCCAAGATCCTAACATATTGACTAACATGATTCCGAAATTATTATTGGTAGACTCATCAAAAGAGAACATTCCTTTTTAAAGGTTGTCCATGAATCATGGATAAGATGGTCGTTGGTTATTTTTTGGATATGCGGATAAACTCATTAGAGACCATCTAAATATGTCATACCAAACATAAATTGATTTCGAAAATACATGCACCCCAATAATCAACTGTCAATACCACTTAAATACTAATCCTACTTCATAGGTAAATAGGATATACAACCCAGTTCTCATCATTTATATATATATATATATATATATATATATATATATCATTCTGTCGTATGATGAGATAGAGGAAGAAACAAGGAACTAGAATTTATTCATTCAAAACATGATATGAAAATAAAGTAGTCAATAACCAAAATATGAGTAATAATGTTATATGAAAATGGGTAATAATATGATCACAAATGATATCAGAAAATTGAATATGATTCCGGAATAAGTTAATGATATTATTTAAACCCTTATACATGAGGTTCAAAAATTTGTGAAGGATCCTAGACCTATGGTAAGGGATAATATCACATTCTCAATGTTATACAAGATTATTTTTATATAAGTGTTTACAGGGGGTTATTAATCTTCCATGTCCCTGTTTTATAGTAATTATTTTTTAAAATTTTTTATTATTTAATTTAGGTTTTATAAATTCAGTATTTCCCACTTTTTACATTTTAATACATGGATGAAAATAATATTTCTTTCATTGTTGAAACGTTGTACATTATGACTTTTCTAAAAAAATTATGAGTTAAATATTTTTTAATGTTATACAGGTTGAATAGATTATTACAATTCCTTACAACATATTTCCATGAATAATCCCTTACAATATGTTCATGCTATTTTCCATGATATTATTTTCATCTTAAATATCACGATATTTTTAGAAAATAAATTTTTTTAAGCCAAAATGATATATTCCTCATAAATTAAATTAAACTCTTCTATAAAAATATTATTCAATTCTTTGATTGAATTATTTAACAGGTTTTTGTTTCATGTATACTTTCCCAATTATTCTTGTGGTAGTATTTGTTTTTATTATTAACTGCAATTTATGAAATCCATTTCTTTTTCAGGGATTAAGTTATGATGAAATGATGTTTCAGAAACCCATTTTAGCCCTTGGGTTATTCTATGATGAATGATTTATGTTTTTGTGGTACACATATGAATTATATCATTAAGATATTTTTGGGACCAATATCTACCTCTAATGAATTAATTAATGATTTATATCTATTAGATAGAGAGGACTGGAATTTGTAATGTTCTCGGTACAATAATACAATAGTAGAATAGAAAGTAAACTCAGTTGAGTAATACAAGTCTAGAATGACAAGTAATCCATACTCAATAAAACAAGGCTAAGATGACATGTAAACATGGTATAATACAATAGGCCTGAAATGAAATTTAAAACATGTTTAGTAATATATGGCTGGAATGCAGAGTGAACATGGTTCAATAATGGACTTTGTCTTCTATGATGGTATTAGAAATAATCCTTGACTAATATGAAATGATTTTATATGTTTATCAGTATACCAAAATAACTATTTATTATTTTATGTCATTTGGTATTTTGTTCAATGATTATTTATGATATTTCATTATTTATTCTGTGAAATGATATTATGATCTATGATATTAAGGATTTGATTTTTATTGATGTGTTCTTATGTATTATGATTATGAGATGACTGATATCTCCTTTGATTACCTTACTGTGAATCTGAGCTAAGACATTTTATCATTCACTTACCCTTAGATATAAAGATGGGTATTAATTAAGACGATTAAAAAAGGGGTTCTAGTTATGATGATAAATGTGAAGAATACGTATATATTTAATGAACTAGCTATTTATGTTATCCTTGTTTCCAATAAAACTATACTAAGAAGGGCATTGGGAATCTGATTATGTCATTTTCCAAATTTTTTATTTTTGTTTCTTATTATTTTTCACTCACCCTATACATAATCATTTCTGATTGATATACATTGGAATAATTTTTCTCCAGATGTTTATTTTATAATATATTCATATTCCTTTGGAATAGTTTATTCCCTTTATCCATTCAATAATAATAATAATAATATTTCAATATTTATAGGTCTCCCCTTGTTTGCATTAACACATGATCAGTAAATTAACCACATCTATTGTTTTTTAGTGTTCTCACTATATTATTTTATCTTACATTTTATCTTAATTATGATATTAAAGGGAAAACCCAAGAATGTGAGGCTGTAAATAAATATAAATAACTATGGAAAAATTATTTCAATTCTTCTATAGACACATTTCCAATATCAGGAAATTTATTCAAGGGAATACATGTTTTGGAAAAATTGATACTCCCAACCAATTTTTATTATTTTCATAAAAACAATTATATCTTTTTTTTATTTGATATATTTATTTTATTTTTAAAAAAAATTATTAACATTATAATTTTATTTTATATATTGACTCCATATTTAATATATACATTCTCATTATTCAATGACTATATAAAACTATATGTTACCTCCATTGTTCCTAGATTATGCAACTAAATGATATACCAATCTATCTATTTTGAAGTAATATCTATTAATCATGATATTTAATATTATGTATAAATACTACTAATAAAAATTATTAAATTTTATCACATATGATAATTGTGTGACCAAAAAAAATTCAAAACAAATTTGGTAATAGTTATAGGGTGTTATCTAAAATGAATACTGCTCATAACACATTTAAATAAGTGTTGTGAAATAAAAAATATGGGATTTGTATAATATTTTACTTTACAACATTTGTGATTATAACATATAAAATATTTCATATTATAATGTTCAGAATACTTTTTTCTACACCCATGATATATATGTGTGTAAAATTATTTTTTAATTTATTTATTGTGTTTCTGAGAAACTTTTACATAGAAATTGATGATAAAGATAAATGGTTCAACATAACACTTCTATATGAGTAGTTTCGTGGGGATAAATATAAGCTGACTAAAATTGTATATATGATAAAATAATTCCCTCTTTTTTCTCATATAGAGTATGTATTAAGCATGAATGACATGAAAAAGGAATGAAAAAAACATCTAATGTTATATAATGGAATGTAACAGTATCAAATATTTCATTAAATATTGATTCCTTCATTCATTTTTATATTTCTGTAGAGTTTTTCATAGAATGAATATTGTTGTTTTGTGAAACCAATAATTAAAGGGTATCCATTATATTAATAAAATTATTCACACAGATTCAAATTGTGTATATTTAGTTTGAAAACCACTTGTGTTTCAATATTAATTAATTTATATATTTTTAAACCAACCATAACTTTTAAATATTATGTGTTTTGTTTTATTAAATACACATAAGTTGGATTTATGAATAAATTATCTCCAATAAAAAAAAATTTATGGATGTAAACATATTTTTTAGGAATCCAATTGTCAAATTTAATTAGGTAACTATATTTATTAAATTTTAATTTTTCTTCATTGTTATTCAATTTGAATTTAATTAAATATTCATGTTTTATTGGTATATCATCTTTTGTTTATATAAACTGTTTTATTCTTCTTCTCCTATTGATTTTGATAATTTTAAAATCAAAAACATCATTATAATTAATGTATTTCATATAATCCTTAGTGTTTATCATGAAAAAACCCCAATTTCATCAATTTTTTATTCCATGGTTTCTATGATTCTGTTGATTCACATTAATTATATTGGTGATTGAAGGCATGTGATTTCAAAGGCTGTGTTTTCAATAACTCCACACATATCTGCATCTAGATCAGTTGCAAAACCAGACAAACCATAACGGAAACCAATAACACACCCTTTGAGATCCTTAAAAACTTCACCAAAGCCTGAAATGCCCAGATTACTATGTGAATGAACTTCTGAATTCACCATGATCTAGCCATGAAAGGATTCTTACAATTGCACATAAATTTTGACAATAGGTGGAGGAAAATTTCCTTTGACACCCACCCTATATAAGATGGAAATATCATGAAAGTAATTGCGACAATATTTTACTTTCGGAATGATAGCCTCACGAATTGCATTTAGAATTCCATAAATAACCGGACATGCAAGAAAATTCTATTGTTTATGAATGAATTTATTCTTGGAATACCAAATAAGAGATATCAACTCCATTGTAGCACTGAGAAAAAGTGATAAAACTTGTTCTGAAAGATTAATATCATGAAAACACAACATAAATTTAGTTATTGAATTCATCATTGGCCACTGCACCTCAAAAATACTGGAAACAACCATCAACATTTCTAAAGTTTTTGCGCAACTAAGAAAGAGGTGATCTATGTCTTACCGATGATTATGCCAGAAGACACACCTTGAATAGTGGGAAATCCCACATTTTTGAAGATGATCATTCGTTAGAAGCCTCCTGTGCACTAATCTCCATGTAAAAGTGGCACGAGATGGTTTTAAAAATCCAATATTCATGTTTCCCGTCCACTAAAAACAAGTGCAATTTCCATAAATGTCCTTATAAAATCATTTGAATGAGAGGAACCCATTAGAGGTCAATTCTCATACCCAGAAGTCCCCCCTGGAATAGAAGAAAACAATCCGAACAATAGACATAACCTGATTCAGAAGATTAGAATGAAGTTTTTGAATTTAATTAAATAATCATGTTTGAGTTTTATAACATCATTAGTTTCTATAGAACTTTCTATTCTATATCTTCTTATGATTTTGATGATTTTAAATTCAATAACATCATTCTAATTAATTTATTTCATATTATCGTTAGAGTTTATCCTGAAAACCCCCAATTTCATCGATCGCCTATTCTATGATTTATATGATTCTGTTGATTAACATTAATTCTATTGTGGATTGATAGAAATCCAATATGAAATTATTATTTAAAATCTAAAATTCTCAATTCCATTAAAATATATACTATATTTTTTCATCATATTTTTAACGTGAAAAGTAGAAAAATTAACAATGTGTATGTCAATTCACTTAGGTCCCTCCTCCATTTTTTTGTACAATGTCCTTCTAGTTACCAATAGTTAATAGCTACAATTATCCACCATCTATAAATATTTCAATTTTCAATCATAATATTCCATAATAGTATAATCGGTCATATCTACCTATCACTCTTTATTAAATCAAAATTTTTGGGTTTTATTATTCCTATTTATAATTGTACACATTTAATTTTTTTATGTTTTAGTAAGTAATATTGAAATTTTATCTTTTTTTTAAATCATGATATTAGAAGACATTTAGATGACTAGATGTAAATCAGTAGTCAATTTTCACCTGAACATGTGTGTAGATAGTTTCATGAATACATACCTTTGGGAAAAAGTCAAATATTTGAAGGTATTAAGGTATCTATTACTCGTTTTAAAATCATTATAGGTGAAAATATAGAATTTTGTGAATAAGAAAATAGATCCCTATATGTGGACCTCCAAAATGTATTTCTTATCTTATAATTTCTCCTCTATTTTCTCATCAATCTCTTTCACCTATGATTCTGGGATTTCCAAAAAAATGTTCCACACTGATATATCATATATATAAAAGTACAATTAATTTAAAGGTGTTACTACCAGATGAATACTAAAATATTTTTAGATTCATTAATAATAATTAATCATCTATAAAACATCAATGCACTAGTTCTCGTTTATAAATAGTTATATTTTGGAAAATAATTGCATTTAAATTATTCAAAATCTTAATTCAATAACTTTCTATAAATATATTAATAAATTATACACTGCATGAAATTATAGTATTCATTCCTTCTTCATTTTTTTAATGATAGACTAAGACCTTGCCCAGAATAGAAAGATCCCATTATTAGGAAAAATATATACTTATACCAGTCTAAATATAGAAGTTTTACATTGATCCCTCCTCATGATAAGAAGAAAATCACATGGAACTTGATCTACCCAATAAAGATCAGATCCACTAACACATTTTTTAGCAAGACCATCTGCCAACACATTTTATTCTCTATAGGCATGAGTAATAATATAATCCTTTTAACAAATCAGATCCAATCGTTTTATCCAACGATTATTCAAATTCTAAGAGAGATGAAGATAACACATCCTGAGAGCTAACACCATGTGTGTGGAATGAAATTCAATCCAAAACGTATTCCCTCCTCTTATATCATCCTATTAAACTACCTAAAAAATTCCACACATCAATTCTTCAAGAGTAGAGGAAAAACCAATCGAACCATAAAGGCAACCAATAACCCACCCTTTTTGATCCCTAAAAACAACACCAAATCCTTACCCACTGGGATTACAATGCAATGCTCCATCTTAATTCATCTTGATCAAGCAATGAATGGTTGTCTTCCATAGAACATCAATTGTTCCAAGAGGTGGAGGAAAATTTCCTCTAACACCCAACCTAGATAGGACACAGAGATCATGAATGACATTATGAAAGTATTTTACATTCTTAATGAAATCCTCATGAATTGCATTATGGATTCCCTAAATAACCGAACATACAAAAAAAATCATGCTGTTACATAAATAATATAATCATGTAATAGAAAATAATACATATCAAATCCATTGAAGAAGTGGAAAAATGAGATAATAGCTATGATAAAAGATTAATATAAGGCCAACCCATCATAACTTCTATTATCGAATTCATCCATGGCAGATGCACCTAAAAAATACTGGAAATAGACGCCCACATTGATGATACAACCACACAACTAAGAGAGATATGATCTTTGTCTTCCCTATGTTAATGAAACATAACACACCTTGAATAGAGATAAATTCCACATTTTTGAAGATGATCATCCGTTGGAAGCCTCCTGTGTGCTAATCTCTTAGAGAAAGTAGCCCAAGAGTGTTTTAAGAATCCCATATTCATGTATCCCATCCTCTAAAACCAGAATCATTTTTAGAAATGTCCTTATAAAATCATTTGGAGGAGAGTATCCCATTAGAGGTTGACTACCATTCCCAGAAGTCCCCTCTAAAAGAGATGAAATACTTCCTATAAATAGTGGAAACTAGATTTGGATGATTAGAATGGTGTTTTGGATTTTTGAATGATGGTTTTGATTTTAAAGGCTTGTGTTTTAAATTATTCATCATACCAAACGGTAATGTTATATTCTTTTGTATTTATTACTATTATTGAGAATTTGACCTCACTCCTTTCTTATGTTGAATTTTTTCATGATATGAATAATTATATTGTGAAAGAACTACATGGATAATCTTCTTGTTGTGGATGCTCCCAGAAAAATAATATATGCTGTATTTTTTTGATGTTGTAATAATTAAATTATGTATGAAACATTTTTTAAAATGATAATATACTACTTAGTCCTTTGGGAAACATTTTCCTTGTTTATATGCCAATGTAATGAAAAAAGGCATCAACTCTCAGCAATGAGGTTTGAGAGTTTACAATAGTAGATGGAATAAATCAATGTTGTGTTGCCTATGAAGGGGTTTTCCTCACCCCTATAGATGGAGCATCTCCCAAATCCATGTGTGGAGGAATATACACAACATAAGAAATTCATGGTGATGTCCTACTATGACCAGCTTCTGTAGGACCACAAACCATGCCTTCCATAATTTTGGGGACTAATTCACTCTTCACATTGATAGGTTGAGTAGACAAAGTCGCATTCCAATACATGCGACATTGAATTGAACAACTTCATACAGTAGAAATAGAGGAAGGTGACTAAACTGACACAGTCGAGATAGTATGGGAAGACTTCAATGGCCTTTAAACTCATCAAATTAGCCTTTACCATACCCCATTAGGATAACATGACACCTAGAGTTGGGTATAATCCAATGATAAGTGGAGGCCCTTGTGAGAAGAATAAGTACGTTCATGCTAGATTCCTCCCACATCATCATCAACTATAATTAGTTGAGGATTACAGAATAAGATTCCCTCTGGTCATATGTGGCTTGAAGTAGCAAGACATGCTATTAGAATCCCGATTTCATAGCGAACCAATAAGGGGTATATGGTACAAATATGGTAACTCTATCAATATGGGTAGCCACGACTCCATCCTGTAGCACAATAACAAAAGAACTATCTTCCAAAGAACCAATCCCATCATTTAACACATCACCATGATAACATAGTATGGTGTAAAGGAAAATCTATAACAATCCCTCAAATATTACATCATGTCATCAAAATTCAGTGTTTTGGGAAGGAACATGAAATTAACGAGTAGATTTGGGTGGAATTCAGAATGAGGAACCTTAACAATATGTTAATACCAATAACATGAAATGTTATCAGATATCCATCCTTATATAAATTAAAATACACCACTAAGACGATGTGGAAGACTTATCTCATTTGTTTTCCCCAAAAAATTCATAGATATAGGCATGGGTAGGAATGTTTAGCTGGATGAATTTTCCTTCTACCAAAGTGGTTTCGATCATTACTGTATGTTATATAAAACTGGTGAAAGCATCGTGGGAATAAAAGAGAAATCCACATTTCTATATGGAAAGGTGTACTTCAAATCCTAGTTCAGTAGATACATCTATTTGTAACTCATAACCTCAGGTGGCATATCGACCCTACTTGCATGTTTCTCACCATGAAATATGAATGAGTCTCGAATTCTATGTCCGATGGGTTAGACTATATATTTTACTTTCCCTCGGCTTGGTCACCTAAAAGAATTGACCTATCCAATCCTCTAATGAAATTAGTGTGAAAGCATGATGAGACTATCCATGTAGTCACTACACCATTGAAAATAATTCCCCCACCAATGAGGATACAAGTTCAAAATTCCTCTAAGTGTCATCCATGGGAAAAATTCATAGTTCTTATTACTGAGAATGTGAAATCACACTTTCTATTAAATATCCCACAAACATATCCCCATTTAACCATGGTAATTCTAAATTTTTTTAGTTCATAAACACTAATGACTATGTATCTCCAAATTTATCTCACTAGGAAAATAAATGGTGAATTTTTAGACCCGCACCACTTTTAATATTTTGATAACATCCAATAGTATATGGGATTACATGATGTTCTAATGAACCAAGAACGCCTAGGTACACTAATTGGAAATGGTACCCCATATCATAGATCACATTTGAAGCTCCATCCAACACTAGGATCATTCTATGAATGGTTGATAATGGAATTTTAGTCATAAGAATAGGATTCAAATGATGTGTTGTAGCTAATATGGTTACTCTGGATGAACAAGGAGCAATTCCGGACGAATATATCCTTTCAACCCAATTCAGATGTAATTCACCCCATAGAATAGATGTGTGATTTATTTCATACCCTGGATACCTCCAAGTGAAGAACAGGGATGTCTCAATCCACTGATAACAAAGGGTCGTCATCTAGAAGACTCCAGAAATAATGTGGCAGTTAACTAGACCATGTGGTTAAAATGATATATTGCGAAATAAGGTATTTCATAACACCCCCTTGAGGGATAGTGGATGTCTAACGATCATTTAATACATTCTCATCTATATATTATTTAATTACAACTACATTCATTGAATAAAAAACAAATCCATCTCATTTCTATGACCAAATATCAGTGAGAAAAAATGGTTAGTTCAAATAATTTACATAAAAACTAAGAGTATTATGATTACTGAACGAACATGAATGGTTTTCTGAATGCACAATCTATGAAATAACTGTCTTGGGAAGGCTCACGAGTCACTGACCTTTGAAGATTTGTCCAGTAAAATGATGGTTGAGGGATCATAAACTAACATACAAAGAAAATATGTATAATTTAGAAATCACTATCTATTGAACAAAATGTTCAGTTCATGGAATTCAAGGAGAAATTCACGGGTTTTGGTCATCGACGAAAGAGATGGTTTGCAGAGAGAGGGAGGCCTATATAATTTTGAGAGCACTTTTTTTTACCATGATAAGTGGTAAAATAAAATTCATCTAGGACTCCATTATATATGTGTTTCCCCCAACTATGGGTCCACCCTTAAACTAAAACATAGTTCAGTTCGAGACTGATTTCTACGTCTGAATATACTCCTCTTCATCCTGACCAGATCCCATTTCAATAAAGAAATTTGTAAGATCATGGAAACTTTTACAAGAGAAATAAAATACCCCCAAGGATTTTTAAAATGAATGTAATATTAACCAAAAAATATGAAAAAAATAGTATTTGGGAAGCCAAATATTTGGAAAAGGAAATAATAAGTTCCATGATATAGAGCTCCTTCATGGACTACCACTCCTCATAGTATTCTATGGTCTTTCCAAAGTTCCAACAAAATGAATGGTTCATAGGATGGTGTAGATGGAACCAACCCCCAAAAAACAAATTCATTTTTGTGAAATAGGTGGAGAAATTAGTCATGTGTTTGTTTACCCCTATGAACTAAAAAGTTGGCTGGTGAGTCGTAGTCGACAACCTCTCATGAACAAAATGAAATCATTTGTGGGAGTAAGGTGGTGATTTTTGACGTCAAAAATGACAAACATATATCCTCCACTTATTAATGCATCCATGGAAAGGGTTACTCTCATGGTCCTCTAAAAAAGATGTTGTGAGTACCAATTTCCTATCCCTATAATTTTCTTTAAAACAACATTATCGAGGGAAAAAAATGGGACATGTAGAAGAAGTCTCAATATACGACTTTCGAAATAATTGATTCATTGAAGGAACTGAGAAAGAGATCAGTGCAAAGGAATGATTCTTTCAACGATTCCCTATAGGTATAATCCTCCACATTGTGTTAAGTATGAAAAGACAATATTATGTATTAGACCGAGAACCCAGTTCCCTTCGTAGATGAATCTCCCACAAAGAATAGAGTCAATTACCCTTATTCAAACTAGCACCCTGTATAGTCATATAATACATGGATAAAATGATGAACCAAGTACCACAATGGTACAAAGACAGAATATAGTTTGACATACGACCATGGTGCATGGATGGAAATCAGAACCACATACCACCCAGATACCCATATAGATCCAATCACCACGTACAACCATTGTATGTGGATGGAACCTAGACCCATATAGAAAAATGATAAGATGATTAAATCCTTTACTATGCACAACTAAAGAGCATGGATGACTGTTTTACCCTCATTTAAATGATATATGAAGGGGAAACCCCATTCCCTATAAATAAATGGTATGTGGAATTGGCCATTCTTTGGTGTTCCACCCTTTAGATTCAACAATTCCCTTTTGACCTAATCACATCATCTATAGCCCCTTTATGCACCAGAAAAATGGAAGTAGGATAATTCCACTTCCAAATCCACCAAACCCATATGATAAACCCATCAGGAGCATTAGCATAACCTTATATTTTCACATAACAATGGTCATCCTAGTCATGCGGGTAATCCTGCTAATAAAGAGGACCCCGAGGATGACACTAAATTGACATTCCCATGGTAATGAGGTGTCTGACCTCAGGATTCCAACATTACCACCCCATTATATTAATTAAGGGTGATTTTTTCCATTCCCTATGATGAGGGAAAATGATAAATATTGAAAAATCATACGTGCATTACCCATTATGAGAAATGCACCTCCCATTTCGAAAAAATAATCTAAGGAAGATATATCTTAGTTAATCCACTATCCCCTCATCTAGAATGTGTTGTATCATCATCCAATCCCACTTCCATCCTCCTCTATATTCAATAACAGAGAGTGGAATGTGCATGAATTTTTGGATCTATCCCTTTCTTTTATTTCTCACATTTTCCCTGAATCACATGACCTTAGGGGTTAGTGGTGATCATGGTATCATCAAGAACCACCTAGAATTTGAATTATGAGAACTATGATTCAAGATATAATTACTATAAATATGATGCATGTCTAATCCTTATGATCAAATGGGAATTCCCTATAGATGTAGGCACTATTTCATGCCCCATTTAAGGCGAATCTTCCTTGCGCAAGCCCCATATCACAGAACTACGTAGGATTTTTTTCCCAATTAGATGGGTTATATTGGTAACATCTTTGAGGAAAAAGCCTGAAATTTTAATATATACATAGACTCACATATTTCCTTGTCGAATAATGATAAAATGCATTTTCCTGTCCTTTTAACATTACCTGAAAAGGTGACATGTCCTTTAATGAAACACCAAACTATGTGGGTTCTAATTTCTTCCATGAGGATATGTAGGACACCCATCTTATGTGTTTCATCATAGCAGTGAAATGATTCCCATTCCCGTAGATGAAGATAATCCAAAGCACAATACCATATGGATTGAAATAGGTATTCTAATAGTGAACTGTTGATAAATTCCTTATTTTTCCATAACAGGGTAATATTGAAGAGGAACCCCTAATACCAACATATGTCTTCACTAAAGGGAAGCCTTAGATTCACTTAGATGATTCTAGAATCATGCATACTTCTGATTGACCACGAAAACTAGGAGTAATTTTTTGAGACATGCTTTGGAATGAACCAACGATTCCTAAGCATATGAATATAGCATAAATCTATAAGACCAACCCATACTCGGCAACAATTCCACTCAAAAGTATACGATGAGCCCGAGTTACAATAATATTGACCAAGGTGAATCATTAATTATAGTTGGTAAAATCATCCAATGAAAACATTACTATGGAATGGTGGTCCATCAATCATTGATTATAGGGGCATTGGGTATTTTTGAATCTGTAAATAAACTCATTTGAGACCATCCAAATATGTCATACCGAACATTCCTTGATTTCAAAAAAAACATACACCCCTACAATCATATGTCATGACCACATAATTATTAAACCTACATCCTAAGATAAATAGGATATAATACCAATAACCCATCATATATATACATATATATATCATTCTATTGTATGATGAGATTGAGGCTGAAACAAGGAACAATAACTTTTTCATTCAAAACATGATAAGAAAATAAAGAAGTCAATACCCAAAAGATGAGTAATAAAGTTTTTAGAAAATGGGTAATAATATGATCACAACTAATATCATAAAATTTATTATGAATTTGGAAGAAGATAATGATATCATTTAAGCCCATATAAAGAAGGTTCAGAAATGTATGAAAGAACCGAGACCTAAGGTAAAGGATAATATCACCATCTTAATGTTATAATAGATTATATGTATAAGGGTTTACAGGGGGTTATTAATCATCCAATTCCATATGTTATATTAATTATTTATTAAAATGTTTTATTATTCTCCTTATATTTTAAAAATTCATTTTTTCCAATTTTTTAAATTTTAATACATGGATGAAAATAATTTTTCATTCATTGTTGAAATGATGTACATTATTAATTTTAATGAAAAAATATAAGAAAAATATTCTTTTATTTTATATAGATTGAATTGATTTTTATGATTTTATAACAACATATTTACAAGAATATTCCATTACAATATGTCAATGTGATTTTTCATGATTTATTTTCTTTTAAAATTACACGATATTTTTAGAAAATATTTTTTTGAAGAAGAAAGGGTATATTACTCAAGAATTAATTTCCACTCTTCAATAAATAATTTTCCCTTCAATGATTGAATTATTTATCATTTATTTTTCTCATGTATATTATCCCTATTATTCCAATATTTTTATTTTTTTATTAGGAATAGTGATTTTTTAAATCCATTTTTTCCAATTGATTATGTTATGATGAAATGATGTTTAAGAAACCAATTTTATACCTTGGAATATACTATGATGAATCATTTATGTTTTTGTGGCACACATATGAATGATATCATTATGAGATGGGTGGAAGCAATATCTACCTCCAATGAATAGGGTAATGATTTATATCAATCAGATAGATAAGACTGTAATGGGAAATGGTCTGAGTTCAATAATATAGTTGTAGAATATAATATAAAATCAGTTGAGTAATACAGGGCTGGAATGACATGTAATCCATGTTCTATATTACAAGGCTGAAATGGCATGTAAACATGATACAATTCTATAGGTCTGTAATGGAAATTAAAAGTTTTTTTTAATGTAGGGCATGAATGAGGAGTGAACGTCGATCAATAATGGACTTTTTCTACTATGATGGTCATGTATATGATCCTAGAATAATATGAGATGATTTTACATTCTTATATATATGTAAAAAATTCAATTTGTAATGTAATGACATTTGGTATATTTCTCAATGATTATTTAGGATATTTCATTTTTTCTTCCATGTCATGATATCATGATCTATGATATGAAGTATATGATTTTTAATTATTATGTTCTTATGTATTATGATTATGATTTGATTGATATCCCCCTTGATTAACCTTACTGAACATATATTCTAATCCACTTGATCATTAACTTCCCCCAAAATATAAAGATGGGTATTAAGTAAGACATTTCAAAAAGGGGTTCTAGTTGTGATGAAAAAATAAAAAGAATATGTATATGTTTAATGAACTAGTTGTTTATGTTTTCCTTGTTTCCAATCAAACTGAATTAATAATGACTTTGAGCATCAGATTATGTCATTTTATCAATTTTTTGATTTCTGTTTCTTATTATTTTCAACTCAACCTTCACATAATCATTTCTCATTGATATACATTGGAATATTTTTTCTACTGATGTGTATTTTAAAAAATATTTTATATTCCCTAGCCATAATTTATTCATCCATTAAATTCAATAATCATAATAATATTTCAATATTTATACCTCTCCCCTTGGGGTTTTTAACACCTGGTCTATGAATTAACAACGTCTACTATTTTTATAGCATTATATCTATATTTTGTTTTCATACATTTTAACTTCAAGATGATATTAAGAGGAAAACACAAGAATGTGAGGGCATAAATAAATATAGGTAACTGTGGAATAATTCATTCAATTCTTCCTTCGACAAAATCCCAATATCATGTCATTTATTGAAAGGAATATTTTTTTAAAAAAATTGATACATCCACTCAATTTTAATTATTTTCTTAAAAATTATTTATCATTGTTTTATTCCATATATTTAATTTATTGTTTTTATAAAAACTGTTAACATTGTTATCTTAAGTTACATATTCACTCCATATTTATTGTATACTTGTCCAATAATCGATGACTATATAATACTACAAGTTACCTCCATTTTTCTTGATTGTGCTACTAAAAGTTATATCATACTATCCATTGAGAAGTAATATCTATTCATAAAGATATTTAATATTATGTCTAAAAACACCTAATAATTATTATTAGAATTTATCACAAATGATAACAGTGAGAACAAAAAAAATTTAAAACAATATTTGGGAATAGTAATAAGGTGTTATCTAAAATGATTACTACTCATAACACATTTAAATAAGTGTTGTGAAGTAAAAACTAAGGGATTATATAATATTTTACATTATACAATCAGTGATTGTAACATATAAAATATTTCATTTTAGTTTTTTCCGAAAACATTTTTTGGACCCATGAATTATATGTGTGTAAAAGAATTTTTTAATTTATGTATTATGTTTCTGAAAAAATTTTACATAAAAATTGATGATAATGAATTGTGGTTCAATATAATAATTTTATATGAGTAGTTTCAAGAGGATGAATTTAAGAGAACTAAAATTGTTTACATGAAAAAATAAATCCCTCTTTTTGGTGATATAGAGTATGTATTACGCATGAATATCATGGAATGGGAATGAAAAAAACATCTAATGTTATATAATTATATGTTACAGTATAAAATATTTCATTAAATATTGATTCTGTCAATCATTTTTATATTTTTGTAGTGTTTTCCAGGGAATTATTTTTGATGTTTTTGTAAACCAATAATTAAGGTTTGGTCATGATTCTAACTACATTAGTTATAAGGATTCACATAGTGGAAATTTATTATGAAAACTGTATGTGTTTCAATATTAATAAATATATATATTCTGAAATCATCCATCATATTTAAATATTATGTGTATTTATTCAAAAAAACAGATAACTTCTATTTATGAATCATTAAAATCAAATAAAAAAATTCTTTATGAACATAAACATGTTGTTTGGGAATCCAATTAGCAAATTTATTTAGGAAATTATACCTATTAAAATTTTAATTTTCATCATTATTATTCAATTTTAATTTAATTAAATATTTATGTTTTATTATTTATAACATCTTTAGTTTCTATTAACCTTTTTATTCCTCATTTTCTAATGATTTTGATGATTTTAAAATCAAGAACTTCATTTTAATTAATTTATTTTATATATTCCTTAGTTTTTATCATGAAAAAAACCCAATTTTATTGATTTTCTATTCCAATATTTCTATGATTATGTTGATTCACATTAATTCTATTGGTGATTGATGGATATCCATTAAGAAGTTATTTATAAAATTTTTAAATTCTCAATTCCATTAAAATATAAAATAAAATCTTATTATCCTATTTGTTTCATGAAAATTAAAAAAATTAACTTTTTCCCCATCAATTCCCCCAGGTTCATCCTTCAAATAATTTTCTCTAAGGTTCATCCAGATACTCATAGTTGTTATCAACCATTATCAACCCTCTATAAATATTTCAACTTCCAATCATATGATTCCATAATATTTTAATCAGTCATAGCTACCCATCACTCTTTATTGAATAAAAAATTATTGGGATTTTTCTTCCTATTTATAATTGTGAACAATTAATTTTTTCTTTGTTTTACTACATAATATTTAAATATTATATTTTTTTAAATTAGGACATTATAAAACATTGAGATTACTAGATATAAATCATTTCATAATTTTCACCTGAATAGGTGTTTAAATAGTTTCAAGAATACACCTATTTGGACAAAACAGAAACATTTACAGATATTAATTTAGGTTTTAGTAGTTTCAAACTCACTATAGGTGATCATATGAGATTTTGGGCTTAAGAAAACAGTCCCCTAAAGGTGGCCCTCCAAAATGTATTGCTTATCTTATAATGGCTCAATTATTTTCTCATCAATCTCTTTCACCTATGATTCTGGGATTTCAAAAAAAAATTATCAACACTGATATATCATATATTTAAAAATTCCATTAATTAGAATGTGTTACTACCAGATGAATAGTAATATATTTTAAGATTCATTAATAATAATTAATCAACTCTAAAAATACAATACAACTTTTCGAGTTTATCAATATTTTTATTTCAAAAAATAATTTCATTTATATTATTTGAAATCATCATTCTATTATTTTCTATCAATATATTAAAACAATATATACTGCATGACATTATTGTATTCATTCTTTCTTCATTTTTTTTAATGATTGACTGAGACCATAACCCGAAAATCAAGATACATTTATTTTCAAAAATAAAAACACACACCAGTCTAAGAAAAGATGATTTACATTGATCCATCCTCATGATAGGAAGAAGATATCTTGACACTTGACCTCCCTAATGAAAATCAGATCCACTAACACCTTTGTTAGCAAGACCATCTGCCAATAAAGTTGCTTCTCTATACGAATGAGTAATAATATTCTACCTTGAATAAAGAAAATACAAACATTTTATCCAACGATTAGTGAACTTCCAAGTGAGATGAAGAGAACCTATCCTGAGAGCTAACACCAAAGCATGTAATCAAATTCCATCCATAACATATTATAGACTCTTATATCTTCCCGTTCAACCCCCTCAATAACTCCTCATAACTCTGCTTCAAGAGAAGAGGAAAAACCACACAAACCACAAAGGCAACCAATAACACACCCTTTGTGATCCCTAAAACCACACCAAATCCCGATTCACCCAGATTACCACGTGAAGCAACATCAGAATTCACGTTGATCTATCCAAGAATGGGGTTTTTCTATAGCACTTCAATATTTCCAAGAGGTATAGGAATTTTTTTTGACACCCATCCTAGATAGAAAAAACATATCATGAAAGGTATTATTACAGTATTTTCCTTTCGGAATGACATCCTCACAAATTGCATTAATAATTCCAAAAATAACCAAACATGCATAAAAATTGGGGAGTTCAAGAATGAATTTATTCATGGAATACCATAATAGAGAGATCAACTCCAATATAATAGTGATAAAAAGAGATAAAGGTTACGTTGAAATATTAATATTAGTCCAAAACATCATAAATTAATTTATCAATTTCATCCTTGGCAGATGCACCTTAAAAGCGCTGGAAACAACCGCCCACACTGCTGAAGCTGCCGCACAATGGAGAAGAATGTGATCTATTTCTTCCATGTGTTGATGAAATATGAAACACCTTGAATAGAGGGAAATATAGAAACATTGAATATGATCATCCATTGGAAGCTTCATGTGCTCTAATATCAAAGAAAAAGTGACCGGAAATGTTATTGGGAATGCCTTGTTCAAGTTTCCCATCAATAAAAAACCAAGGGAATTTCCTACAATGTACTTATAAAAGCCTTTGAAAGAGAAGATACCATTATAGGATGTCTCCAATACCCAGAATTCCCCCCAGGATGAGAAAAAATACTTCCTAACAATATATGTAACTTGATTCAGAAGATTTGAATGAAGTTTTTGATTTTAAAACACTCATTAAATTCATTGATTTCATTGATCCAAATCTCAAGAAGTACTTCCTAATAATAGAGGTAACCAGGTATTTATATGATGATGTTTAGTGGTTCAATGTTCCCATGTAGATCACCTCTAAATGTATTCCTCCCATGAATCCTATAATATAAATTTATCATTACATGATTCTATTATCAAATTCATCGAATAAATTCTACTGTGAGGTAATTTTTATATTATATTTATATTTCAAGATTATTTGTGATAATCATGTCCCATTGATTTCCTATATTCAATTAGTTTAGCTGGGGGGAATAATATTAAATCATGGGATCTAGACTATTTATATTTATCTTTAACATCTTAGATACCACTTGATGATTTGGGATGTAATTGAATCTTTAGGGATCATTCCTAACAATGAAAATTCAATAAATTCATCATATTCCCCAACAAACGAAACTAATTGAATCCATGAAATCAATGAGACTAGATTAACAAAAATAATCTATAAATATAAATATCAAATAATAATTACCTCACAATAGAATTTGATTGATGAATTGGATAAGTGAATCCCATCACACTATAATTATAATAGAGGATTGATGTGTGGTATAAATTTAGTGGTGATCCACATGGGAACAATTATTTCTAAACATTCATTGTTTGAAATAAATATTATGGTTGATAATTATATAATTGGTTTAATATAGATCTAAGGTTAAGGATTAAATAATCACACATGTTCCCTTATTATTATTTTACCACATGAAGTCCTCATGTCTAAAATTATTATTGTTGTAGTTTATATTCCTTTTCCTAAAATCACGGGTAAATAAATATTATTTAGTGATGAAAATAATTAACATATATTAAAATAATATTCAACATATCATTTCTCTTAAGAAGATAACTCATGCCATTATTCACTAAGTTATTATTCAATCCTTGAATAATTATAATTTATTTATGTGTAAATATGAAATATTTGTATTTTATGAAATATTTAAATACTTTATTCATTAATGTAGATAATAAATATTTATATTTATTCATCTCAGTTATATTTTCTCTAATTCATAGTGAATAATTATTTTCAATCAATAATTCAGGGATAATTATTAAAATAGATACAAAAATATAATTTATTAAATATGTTAAATTAATATATAATTTAACTGAGGTTATAGATACACTTAGTTAGTTACCCTCTTGGTATCTTTCCTAGTTTTAATATGAGAAATTTTCTAAATTCCAAGAATATAATCTATAAAATATTTTAGGGAGCGAAAAGATAAAAGAGCTATTATATAAATAACATACAACCTCATAAAATTGGACACTGTGTAATATAATCATTTGGTATTTATCGATCTAATCAAGAATATGACATATTATTTTCATTATCTCAAATTCTAAATGTATCATTCCTTCACTTACCTAAATCCAATTATTAATATAAATAAATGTACATGTACATAAATAGGTTTATTTAATCCTAATAAATGTAATTAGATATAAAGATCCATTAATGAAAATAATTGCTAAATCCTTCATCAAGTAATTCATTAGTGTAATATTAGTGGTTAATCACCCAACATTCCATATATTTCAGTGAGAATATACAGTCACACATATCATTAATACATCCATCTATGCGACCTGTTATATGAATTTATAATAAATATAATGTATGATGATCATTAAAAAATCCTTAATAAGAACACTCAAACAAACATATAAATGTTGACTTTTTATGGGTGGGCCATGATCCTTTAATTTACTATTTTGGAGAATACCATGAGAAAAAATTGTGAAAATAAGTTGCAAGGACTTATGATCCCCCAAAACCTAACATCAAATATCATATATATCTGATTAAAAAAAATATCAACCACCCATAGAACATATAGTTTAAAATAATATCACAACAAATATATTTAAGAATAATATCATATCACATTCTGAATCTCATTAGAGTAGTGATTAGTAATAACCATTCAGTGTGAAATTTCCATTAAGTCAATATACCATACCAATACACATAGAATAATAATCCTTATTATATAAAATCAATATTAATATTCAAAAAAATGAATAAATTTAATCATAAAAATTATAGATGTTGTTTCTAGGGCACCGACTCTAAAAAACTATAATACTTGTTAGTTATGTTCTTTATTTTTTCATAAAAAAATAAAAACATCACACATATTGAACTCCAAACTCCATTATATGTTAGAAAATATTTCTCTAATACCACATTTTCATGACATGATTCCACCATTACCCCTTTCTTGATCCACGAAAAAATCAATTGTTAATCCCCAAATCCCATCTCTAATAATCCATAGGTCAGCAAAAATAAATGAGAATATATATCTCAGAAATTGGATCCATTTCACAATAAATATAAAAACATAATAATATATAAGAAAATTTATTCCAAACAAATAAAAAAACATGATTGTATAAGAAATTGATATCATATATAATTATAATTGATTCAATTTTAAAAATTATAAAATAAATATATATTATATGGTAGATTAAACTAGATCCCTGAATATATAAAAAATAGAATACAAGCATAATCTATTCACTTCAGTCAGTTAGCATGTGATTCTTCCAAATTAAGTCTACCATTACTTGGAATCCAATAGTTCAATGTTTGAGTGATTTCTTGAATATGATTTTTAGTTCATCTCCTATCTATGAAAACCCATGTCAATACAATGCATAAATAATAATCTAATATATAAAATCATAATATATTTTCACATCATTACTAACCAATTCCACCTTGGGTAATATATGTTAATACATGGATAATGAGAAAATTTATCCCAAAACCATCTAAACTAATAACGAATAGTAATTTCCCTTATTATTGTCTACATATAAATGTTCTGAAGCTTCACTCATAGGTACAATCTATTCCCAATCTCACCATAATCATCACTCAAACAAAAATTATTTATATATATTATAACACAGAACATAAAAATATAGAAGGTCCCCCTAATCTATATCCCATCAAGTATTATAGAAATATCTAATTTGTAGAATATTTTCACCCACCCAATAAACCAAAAATACAACATGTTCAAAAATATATCCAGATGAAGAACTACATATCCAATCCATATATCATACACATCATATCCACCCCAAAATATGGGGTGATGGAGGGAATAATAGCTTGCCTATCATGTTTTTCTACACTACACTGGAAATATTATATTTTATTGGGTAAAACTACCCTTCGGTGGTGGGTTTTTAGTGAATGTTACTCATATCATTGTAATTATATTACAAATAACGAAAATTACATCCAATATAATATTATTCTGAACATTTAGAGAGTAATATTAATCATCATTATAAAATCTATGTGACTATCATCAACTTGATTTTAACCCCATATCATCAAAATTTTCATTTTTACATCAATATTGTACCCTTCCACCTCATAATAATATAATTGACAATTTACTCATGTAAACATATATATAATAACCTTACACTATAAAGGACACCTCAAGTGTAATAATACAATATTAATTCACATGTGTAGTATGTATCATCATTATAATTATTTTTTAAGAAAACAGAGTTTTCTTGGCGAGTCCAATACATCAATCAAGTATGTTAGTGACACATAAAACTAGTTTTGTTCATAATCGGTAATCTTGTCATGGTTATGTAGTGAAGCATCTGATGAGACCTCACCTATTAAATAAGTGCATGTTAATTAAATAATGATATTATTGAAATGAATTAAAAACTGAAAGAATATGAAAACATATATTTCTAAACCATAACATGTCATTTCAAGAATGATTATATGTTAATTAATTATATATAAAAATAGTGGATGTTCAATATATTATATTAGAACTATTTAATATGTCAAAATAAATTCACATCCTAATGAAAATAAAATTATCACACCATTATCATCAAATCCTTCTAAATTAACCATATAAATTGTAACTAAATCATCCCATTCCCAAAAATAAATACTGTAGAGTTTATTATTCCTTATTATAACGAAGAAAATTAGAAAACACTAATATCTTAAAGAATTATTGATGTATATGGTACATTATAATTATACTCCTAATCCCAAGTCTATGAGGATGTTCTTTGTGTCCTGTGGAGTTTCCAAATGAATATGAACAATCCCTATCCATTCTCATTTCTAAAACTATTTTTAATAATTTTATCATATCACAAGCATAAAATCACTGATTGAGGGCCTTGTTGTATACCAATATCCAAATTCATCAAGAAGTGTAATTTATAAATTTTTACATGTCTCACTATTATTGATCTCAATGTATAAATTTTTTTGTAGCAAATCATTCCATAAACAATTCAAGCTGGCCCCAAAAAAATAACAATTGATATATAAATAGAATAATGGTTAAAATAAATTTCACATTTTATTAAATATTACATTTTTGTGAAAATTTATATAATTAATGTTATATAAATTCAGATATTCCTAATATTCTATAATAGGATTTGGAGATTGAAAAATTCAAAAAATTATGCACCCAAGAAGCTCAGTGGGTCATGCATCATCCCTCCCCAAAAGGATTGTCATGTACATGTTGTTTCATTATTATAATATATTGACATCCAAAGGACACATATAGATTTTTTGGAACAAATTAATACATCTTTTATGCGGATACATTATCATCTTTCCTTAATTTATATCATAGATGGCCAATAATCCCATCTGGGTGAATGGTATTGTCCAATAAAGTGTCTTATCGATTACAGAATATGACGACTATAGTGCTCAGTTGTTATAGTAGATGGTACAGTGTGGAAACAACAACCTATGGAAAAATCCCTCATATTTCGTTTTTTGGGGGGTCAAATTCCCAACCAAATAGATGTTAAGTACCAAATTGAACCAATGAGATCTGATTTGTACAAATCATTAATATTATTATTAATTGAATAACATTTCATATTTTTTGATTAAATTTTCTCGATATATATATATAAATTACCATAATCATATTATATTAATTATTTTGATATCTATATTTGAATTTGGAGTTTATGATACGAAAACTAAATAAATTATATAGTAAATTTAAATTTGGAGTAATCAATGGGTCTTTTATCTTGGCACAACATATTGGAAAACTAATACATTGAAAGATCTAGTTGTTGGACATTTAAAAATGATTCTTAAGACCAAATTAAATATTATAGTCAATCTACCAATGATAAATTTTAATTACGTATTTATATCATATTTTACCTAAGATGATCGATTCACATGATCTTGAGTAGACACCCATCTTCTTATCTCATCCATGATTGAATCTAGGTTAGAGTCATGTTTTAAAATAAAATTATAATGATATAATTGATTATGGTATATCCCATAAACTTAATAGAGTGAATTTAATAATCGGATAATTATTTAACATCAATTTTACGTTCTCTGTCTCAAAATTAATATAGGTTTACTCTAAATATTAATGTAAGAACCCGGATTTTTCTGTGAAAGACTTTTTAATATTATTGATGTTATTCCAGAGCAGTGCCTTCAGACGGCGTGTGATTCCGATCCCCGGAGTGGCCGGAATTAAATTTTCAGTGCATTCACACTGGAAACGCCAAATAAATGGGATAACTACTAAACAGTGCATCAGATCAGAGATCCGAGTGTACGGATGGGTTTGGAATGGGGTGTTTACCCTAGGAATGGTATAAAACTTGTTAGTGCGGGATGTTTGGACCCCTCGCTCGCTTTCGGAACTTTAAACGGATTAATTAATTAATTAATTAATTAATTTGTTTAAGGGTGAAAATATAGTATCTATTAAACGATGGCTCGTATTGGAAAACCAAGGGCACCGTTGAGTTCGGAATGTGCCGTTTACCCTAGGAGAGGTGTAAGTTCTGTGGGCGCGGCCCGTCTGTGAAAAATGGCCCCAGGGGCGTTTTTGTAATTTGGCGGCTTTGGGAGTTCAGTTTTATAAAATTCAAACGGAAGCTCAGAATCAAATTCCTAGACCTCCATTGCGCTCAAAGCGTGGTGTTTATCCTAGGGGAGGCTTAACCTCGACCTCGTCGGGTGTTTCAGACGCGGGGTAAATTTGGGGGTTTTAATTAAATTTCTTTTTAAACCCCAACCCCACCCCTCCCCTCCCCTCTTCTCCCCTGGAGCTAGCAGCTCCCAACAACGGAGGAGGATTCTCTCCTCCATCTCGGGCGAGACAGTCTGGCGAGGTGACTCTGGTGAGGTGCAGTGATGCCGGCAGATCGACGCGAAGCTCCGTGCAAAGCCCAAGAGGTAGGATCGTGCGTTTCATTTTTAGTTTCCCACACCATGTTCGTCCAAAATTTATTTTGTAAATTTGTAGTCAAATTTTCAATCAAAGCCCATGAATGCGTAGTATAATTTATGAGAATTATATCGCCCTTTTCATAATTGGATACGGAGTTCAGAGGAGCCCGCAACACCTCATCAATGTTTGCGGGTTTTTGGAGCTTCTCGGCCAGATTTGGGGTATGTTGGGTGTTTCCGGTGGTATTCGGCGAGGCGGCCCGAGGCGCGCAGTCGAGCGGTGCAACGGAGGCATTGGGTCTGCATAGGGTGCCACGGAGGAAGCCGGCTGAGGGTATGGTGTCGAGCGGCGGAGCGGACCGCGGCTTGTCGTGGTCAGCGAGGAGGAACCGAGTGGCGAGCTCGGGAGAGCAGAGGAGACCAGGACCCGCCCTTTGCGGGTCCTGCAGGGGTGACGCGGTGACCGGAAAAAAGGCCGTTCCGTTTGTAAAAACCGGACCCGAGGAGCGGGTCCGGTTCTGCTGGGCAGGTCGCGGCTAGCGGGCCGCGGCGGTTCGGACCGGGCCGGCCGGGGTGAACCGGCCCGGATGGCCCCCTTGCGTTCGGGGGGCCGTAACTCTTAAACGGCGCGTCCGATTGACGCACCGTCTACGACTGTGCGACCGTGTTGACGAGGTGGACCCTTTAGGGTGGGACTAGTGGGTTTTCAGCTATGCACCCGAAGGTAGGTGACCCGAGAGTTTTAATTTAATAATATTATTTTATTATTAAAGTTGCGATAGACGTGGCTCACGAGCCAGACGTCCGTTTGACGCGCCGTCAGAGGCGCTGTGTCCCTGGGGCTGAGATGGTCCTTCCAATGTGGTTCGGAACCTTTGTGGGTTGGTTTCGTTGCTCTGCAATACGAAAAAAAATGTGAATAATTAATTAATTAATTAATTAATTATTCTTGCGTCGGACCTAACTCCCGCTTGGGATGTCCGATTGATTCGCTGTCAGCGGCAACATGATCCCAGTCCAAGTGCGGACTTTTTGAGGATCTTTCCAAAGAGTTCGGGTTAGAGACGAGGTGTAGGCCCCACGAGGATCATTTTGGAATCGACAATGATTTTCCATCTATATCAGTTGGCGACCGTTTTGGAAAGTGAATAGTACCTCTTGTGTGCTTTTTCGAGAGGATCGCAACGGTGTGATCCGTTCGTTGTGTTTCGGGACCGGGTTGTAGGTCCCACGAATCATTTCTCGTGTGCGGTGCGACGAGATGCACCTTTTTCTCTGGATATCCATTGCACTCATGTGAGTTGTTCTTTTGACATGTTTTTCCGAGGGGATCACATTGGTGCGATGCACCCGACTATTTTCGGGGCCGGGGCTCAGGATCACGGGACACCGTTCGGGTGTGAGGCGGTGTTGGTGACTTTTCCACCGGATATTCGTTAGAGTCGAGTAAGTATTCGATCTCGCATGTTTTTCAGCGAGGATTGCAATGGTGTAATTTGTTCTGGTGGGCATAGCCTCTTACACGATATTATTAAATGTGGAAATATGAATGGTTCCCGGCGGTGGTTCCTCTACCGTTCATATAGTGGACCCTTGGCATGTGATCGCGTGCACTCCTAGGAGGGTGATGTTGGTGGTTAAAGATATGTGGTTGGCGGTTCCCTAGTCGTTGAATCGGCATGATAGAGATGTTACATCACACCTTCGCTTTGACGTTGGGTGTCATGTGCACGATAGCCCTTGGGCTGAGAATATGGTATCCGCTGGGAGTATACGAGAATGCTTGGAAGAACATGTGGTTGTTCATACCTAAGAACGTTATGCGTTCAGTTGTGGTTGTCTTGGGGCCACACGTCGTGTGGGACCCATGTGCATGCCATGTTCTGCTTTACGTACTTTGACCTCTCGTAACGTAGATGGTCCCTCTGTGCTCATTTGTTTGACTAGCAGGGTGTCGTTTTTCCCTAGCTCTGTGCTCATTTGTTTGACCAGAAGGGTTGAGTGGTCACCCCTGGTTTCATTCTTGATGGATCGGCCGGTAGCAGCGCTAGTGACACCCAGTGATGGAGCAGGCGCTGAAGCACTTTTGGGTGAGTTGTTCTGGAGTTGGGGGGTTGCGCGATACCCACTCCGTGTTCGTTTGGCTAGTGTTGTACCCTCCAATGGATATGGCCAGAGCAGTTCTGAGTTTTACCCTCTAGCGGGGCTGGGTAGTGGGTTACTCTTCGGCTTCCAGGGTCTACCCTCCAGCAGAGACTAGGCAGTGGGTCACCCGACACTCTTAGTGTCTACCCTCCAGCAGAGACTGTGCAATGGCTCACCCGACGCTCTTAGGGTATACCCTCCAGCAGAGACTGGGAAGTGGGTCACCCGACGCTCTTAGGGTCTACCATCCAGCAGAGTCTAGGCAGTGGGTCACCCGATGCTCTTAGGGTCTACCCTCCAGTAGGGCTGGGCAGTGGGTCACCCGTCGTCTAGTTCCAGGTCTACCCTTCAGCAACGCTGGGCAGTGGGTCGCCGTCGACTTTTCTAGGTCTACCTTCCACCGGGGCTGTGAAGTGGGTCGCCTGATGATCTATTAAGGTCTACCCTCTAGCGTGGCTGGGCAGTGGGTCGCCTGATGATGTATTAGGGTTTACCCTCCAGCAGGGCTGGGCAGTGGGTCACCCGATATCATATTATACATTACCCTCTAGCAGGGCTGGGCAGTGGGACACCTGTTGGCACTCCAGACTCAGTCCTTACTACTAGGATAGTCTGTGGATTTTCTCCGCGACCACCGGAGTGGAACCCTTGGTTGCACGGGTCGGTGATGGAACAACTTTGACTTTGAGGAGACCTCTCGATTGCGGGGCAGTGACGAGTTGTGGTTTGACGTTCCCCTATAAATCTCAAGTATGAGGTGCACTTTCCCCCACCGAGATGCATCCTTGTGATGCGACCTAAAACCAAACGGGCGAGTCAGTGTCTCCCAAAGCGGATAGTGTCAAGGTGCGGTGATTGAGCCCTTGACTTGTAGTTCGGGGAAGACATGCGGGATACTGGGCATTGATGGGGGTTTTGTCTAGGACTGTTGGCTACTATTTTATTAGGCTGAGCTACAGGATGGAGATCCCCTTACGACGTTGTTAGGGCTTCTTGACAGAGCATATGGATGTATATACCTTGTTCCAGAACCCACTTCTTGGGTTTGGTTACTCTCCTTCTAGGAGAGGCGAAGACGCACGGGGTAGGCCACACGCTTTCCGTGTCTAGCTTCTCGTGGTTGGACGAGTCTACTATCCTGCTATATGTAGTGATGACTCGACGGAATGTTCTTCTTATCACCATTTCCAACTCGTTATTTCTGGACGATTCTACCTTCTTTCCTTTTGTTGGGTTGATCTGGACTCTTTACGTCACTCTCTGTTTTACACCTTTACTTTTCCTGTTCGCTCTACATCTCACCCTTCTGTACCTCCTTTTTTGCTCCCTCGAGTTTTCATGATATCCTTCTGAGTATTTTTATACTCACCCCTGCTTGGGCTTTGCACGCAATTGGTGTGCCCTTGCAGACGACAGACAGGTTGGTCGTGACTTTAGTGGAGCATAAGAGTTCGGTAGCTTGGACCGCGAGTGGTGGTCGTAGTCAAGTTCCAGGTGGGGGACCCTTCAGGTTGTTTGTTTTGTTTACCTGTTTCCGGGTTGTGGTACTTTTCTGGTTGGGCGCATGTTTTTCCCCTTTTTCCTTTTCATCACTTTACTTGTACTGTTTAGAGGTCGATGCAATTTTGGTGGTTTATATATAGCACTTTCCCTTTTCTTTTCTTGTCTTTTCTTTTACTCTACACTGTTGCATTGAGTGTGCTGCGTGTGTGTGCACAGGTTCATAGGAAAAGGCCTTCCCGAGTTATTGTGCCTTCGGCGCTGGTCTCCTGCCCCTGGCCTATGGAGACGGGCTTGGGGTAGTCGCGGCTCAAGCCCGGGTAGGGTCGGGTCGTGAAAAAGTGGTATCAGAGGTGGTTCGTTCCTTGGTAGGTTGTGCGAACGTCCCTAAAAGAGGAATTGGTTGGGATTTAGGGAAATAGTGTTAATGTGTCTCGAGAGTGGATCTTAGGCTAGGGAGTCCAGTGATGGTGCAGCGGCCGATTTATCCATTCACCAGGACCTTGATAACCCGCTTGTCAACTCGACATGCTGAGACACTTGTTGCAGGGAAAATTTAGTTTGTGCATCACATAGGATTGAGTCTTTGACTTTCCTTCTTGAGTTAGCTCCCCATCGTGGTTATTGGAATATAAATATATGCTCATCTGACTGCGGCACTCCTTGATAAATTTTAGGATGTCTCCGCGAGGACAGCCATCCAGGATACCATATTTGGTTCATGACGATGACCCTGGGAGCTACGAGGCCACAGTCCAGGACCCATCATGTGAGCCCTTTCTCGGGGTGGGCCGGTAGAAGCACCCCCACCTGTTGAGCAGCATGCAGTTTCAACAGAGTAGGCTGAGCTTGAGCGCAGGTTGAGTGCGCTCCGTGAGTTCCAGTGACAGAGACCGCTGAGGTTCAGTGGTGAGCCAGACCCTCAGGCAGCAGAGGCTTGGCTCGAGGCAGTTTGCCTTTTCAGGCTTGTGGAGACACTGACAGATCAGAGGGAGGCTATGGTAGCCAGCCTTTTCCGTGGATCAGCTAGGCATTTGTGGAGTCTGGTGACTCAGCTTCTTGACCAGTCCTCGCTTTCATGGGGAGACTTTTAGTTGTTGTTCCGTGGTGAGTTTTCCCCCTCCTGCTTGTGCTCCTTTAGGATTCAGGATCTCCTGCTATTTCTGTAGGGAGGGATGACGGTGGCCAAGTACGCGGCTAGATTTTCAGACCGTGAATGCTTTTACCCAGACTTGGTCCATGACGACAACCTCCGAGCGCAAATGTTTTATCAGGGTCTCCACCGAGGGATTCGGGCTGTCATAGTACCCTTTGGCATTTCCACATATGCCGGGGTGCTAGAGAAGGCGCTGGTGACAGAGAGCATCCTGTCACATTCTGGAGTTAGTGGTGGAAGCAGGCACGTCGGAGCCGAGACGTCTGCCGCAGCTAGTGGGCGTCGGCAAGCAGAACCTCGACACAGATGGATTTCTGAAAACCGGACTCAGGGACGTGATCGTACACCACAGTGGCGCTGGAGGGCACTAGTGCAGCCCTGAGATAGTTGGTGCTATGCTTGTGACGAGCGATGTCACTTGGCACGAGACTGCTCGACCTGAGTTGCTGAGAGCTTCAGGCAGGCATCAGGTGCACCACCACGACAGAGGCAGCTCCATGATCGGAGTAGTACTCAGCGAGGTGGTTCTAGTAGAGGAGTGGGAGGATCTAGTAGTGGGGGACGACTTTACGAGGTCTCCCCATCACCACTAGGTGGTCCACGTCGGGCTCAAGGAGCTGACAGTTGGGACCGCGGATAGCCGCGAGCTTTGGATGTCTACTATCTTGCAGATCATGAGGTTATAAAAGATACGCTCTATAGCTCTTCTACCTTTTTGCAGTATAATTGTTAGACTCTGTGTGTGAACTGCTTTACTCCCTACTCCTTGTTTGATGTGTTAACAGGGTGACACGGGGCGTCGGGTGTAACCCTATGTTGGTAAGGTAAAAGGCATGAGACCTTTTTGTTTAGTCGATGGTGTCGACTCTTTCACCTTTCGAGCATGTAAGAGAGCATCGACTATGGAACCTTGTGTGCCCAAATATCCTTGGATGTTTCACCATATGTATATTCTGAATGAGGGAACCACCATGACTTTTTTTAGGTGCGGGCGGTGATTCCAGTCGCGGCGTGCGACGTAGTGGTTCGTTCGGGGAGGTGAGATACCCCCAAGATCCTTCGGGTCATTTGAGACCATGCAAAGGGACGACGAGGTTGTCTACTACCTCTCCCTAACCCCAATGTCTGGAGTGGGTGAATGACATCGGCAAGGGCCGACCTCGCATGAACGGATCAATCCTTTGGTCTGTGTGCGGTGACGCAGAGCTGTGCGTGGGTTCTTCTGGGTATGAGAAGGCCAGGTGTGGGCTTAGGACCCTGTGTTTCTCCCTAGTTTTACTTTTTGGGGATGAAAATCTTGAAGGATGGAATGATGTAAGAACTCGGGTTTTTCTGTGAAAGACTTTGGAATATTATTGATGTTATTCCAGAGCAGCGCCTTTAGACGTCGTGCGATTTCGAGCCCCGGAGTGGCCGGAATTAAATTTTCAGTGCGTTCACAATGGAAACACCAAATAAATGGGATAACTCCTAAACGGTATGTCAGATCAGAGATCCAAGTGTATGGATGGGTCCAGAATGGGGTTTTTACCCTAGGACCGACATAAAACTTGTCGGCGCGGGATGTTTGGACCCCTCGCTTGCTTTCGGAACGTTAAACGGATAAATTAATTAATTTATTTATTCGTTTAAGGGTGAACCTTTAGTATCTCTTAAAAAATGGCTCATATTGGAAAATCGAGGGCACCGTTGAGTTCGGAATGTGCCGTTTACCCTAGTAGAGGTGTAAGTTCAGCGAGCGCGGCCCGTCTGTTAAAAATGGCCCCCAGGGCATTTTTGTAATTTGGCATCTTTGGGCGTTCAATTTTTTAACTTTCAAACAGAATCTCGGAATCAAATTCCGAGACCTCCGTTGCGCTCAGAGCGTGGTGTTTACCCTAGGAGAGACTTAACCTCGACCCCGTCAGGTGTTTCAGACGCGGGATAAATTTGGGGGTTTTCATTAAATTTCTTTTTAAACCCCAACCCCACCCCCCACCTCCCCTCTTCTCCCCTGGTTCCAGCAGCTCCCAACAATTGAGGAGGAAGATCTCCTTCATCTCCAGGGAGACGGTCCAGCAAGGTGAATCCGGAAAGGTGTGGTGATGCCGACGGATCGACGAGTAGCTCCGGGCGAAGCCCAAGAGGTAGGATCGTGCGTTTCGTTTTTACATTCCCGCACCATGTTCGTCCTAAATTTGTTTTGTCGATTTGCTGTCGAATTTTCAATCAAATCCCATGGATGCGTATTATAATTTATGAGCATTATATCTCCCTTATCAGAATTGGATACGGAGTTCGGAGGAGCCCGCAACACCTCGTCGAAGTTTGCGGGTTTTTGGAGCTTCTCGGCCGGATTTGGGGTGTGTTGTGTGTTTCGGCGGTCTTCGGTGAGCCGGCCCGAGACGCGCGGTCGAGCGGAGTGGTGGAGGTGCTGGGTCGGAAGAGGGAGCCTCAGAGGAATCTAGCTGAGGGCACGACTTCGAGCGGCGGAGCAGACCGCTGCCTGTCGTTGTCGGCGGGGAGGAACCGAGCGGCGAGCTCAGAAGAGCGGAGGAGACCAGGACCCGCCCTTTGCGGGTCCTGCGGGGGTGACGCGGTGACCAGCCAAAAGGCTGGTCCATTTGTAAAAACCAGACCCAAGGAGAGGGTCCAGTTCTATTGGGCAGTCCGCGGCCAACAGGCCGCGGCGGTTCGGACCGGGCCGGCCGGGGTGAACCGGCCCAGATGGCCCCCTTGCATTTTGGGGGCCGTAACTCTTAAACGGCGCGTCCGATTGACGCACCGTCTGCGGTTGTGCGACCGTGTTGACGAGGCGGTCCCTTTAAGGTGAGTCTAGGGGTTTTTCGGCTATGCACCCGAAGGTGGGTGACCCGAGAGTTTTAATTTAATAATATTAATTTATAAATAATGTTGCGACGAACGTGGATCGCGAGCCAGACGTCCGTTTGACGCGCCGTCAGAGGCGCTGTGGCCCTGAGGCTGAGACGGTCCTTCCAATGTAGGTTAGGAAACTTTTCGGGTTGGTTTCGTTGCTCTGCATCACAAAACACAATGTAAATAAATAAATAAATAAGTAATTAATTAATTATTCTTGCGTCGGACCTAACTCCCGCTTGGGATGTCAGATTGAAGCGCCGTCAGCGGCAGCATGATCCCAGTCCTCGTGAGGACTTTTTGGGGAGCTTTCCAAAGTGTTCGGGTTAGAGACGAGGTGAGGGCCCCACGAGGATTGTTTGGGCATCGACAGTGATTTTCCATCTCTATCACCGGGCGACTGTTTTGGACAGGTGAATAGTCCATCTTGTGTGCTTTTTTGAGAGGATCACAATAGTGCGATCTGTTCGTTCTGTTTCGGGACCGGGTTGCGGGTCCCACTAATCACCGCTCGTGAGCGGTGCGCTGGGATGCACCTTTTTCTCCGGATATCCATTGCACTCATGTGAGTAGTGATTTTGATGGGTTTTTCCGAGGGGATCACATTGGTGCGATGGGCCCGACTGTTTTTGGGGCCGGGGCTCAGGATCAAGAGACGAAGTTTGGGCGTGAGGCGGTGTTGGTGAATTTTCCTCCAGATATCTGTTAGAGGTGAGTAAGTAATCGATCTCACGTGTTTTTTTTTCGAGGATTGCAATGGTGTAATCTGTTCTGGTGGGCATAGCCTCTTTCACGATCTTATTAAATCTGGAAATATGAATGGTGCTCGACGACAGTTCCTCTTCCGTGTATGTAGCGGAACCTTGGAATGTGATCACGTGCACTCATGGGAGGGTGATGTTGGTGGTTAAAGAGATGTGGTTGGCGGTTCCCCAGTCATTGAAGTGGAAAGTTGGGGATGTTACATCACACCTTTGCGTTGACGTTGGGTGTCGTGTGCACGATGGCCTTTGGGCTGAGAATGTGGTATACTCTGGGAGTATACGAGAATTCTTGGAGGTACATGTGGTTGTTTGTACCTGAGAATGTTGTGCGTTTGGTTGGGGTTGACTTGGGGCCACACGTCGTGTGGGCCCCTTGTTGTGCCATGTTCTGATTTACGTACTTTGACCTATCGTGACGTAGAGGGTCCCTCTGTGCTCGTTTGTTTGACTAGCATGGTGGAGTTTTCCCCCTGGCTCTGTGCTCGTTTGTTTGACCAACAGGGTTGAGTGGTCCCCCTGGTTTCGTTCTCGATGGATCGGACGGTAGCGGCGCTAGTGACACCCAGTGATGGAGCAGGCACTGAACCTATTTTGGGTGAGTTGTTCTGGAGTTGGGTGGTTGCGCGATACCCACTCAGTGTTCGGTTGGCCAGTGTTGTATCCTCCAGTGGATATGGCCAGAGCAGTTCTGAGTTTTACCCTCTAGCGGGGCTGGGTAGTGGGTTACTCATCGGCTTCTAGGGTCTACCCTCCAATAGAGACTGGGTAGTGGGTCACCCGACACTCTTAGGGTCTACCCTCCAGCAGAGACTGGGAAGTGGGTCACCCGACACTATTAGGGTCTACCCTCCCATAGAGACTGGGCAGTGGGTCACCCGACACTCTTAGGGTCTACCCTCCAGCATAGACTCAACAGTGGGTCACCTGACGCTCTTAGGGTCTACCCTCCAGCAGAGACTGGGCAGTGGGTCACCGGACGCTCTTATGGTCTACCCTCCAGCAGGGCTGGTCAGTGGGTCGCCCATCATCTAGTTCCAGGTCTACCCTCTAACAAGGCTGGGCAGTGGGTCGCCTGTCGACTTATTCCAGGTCTACCCTCTAGCAGGGTTGGGCAGTGGGTCGCTTGATGATCTATTAATGTCTACCCTACAGCGGGGCTGGGCAGTGGGTCGCCTGATGATGTATTAGGGTTTACCCTCCAGCAAGGCTGGGCAGTGGGTCACCCGATATCATATTATGAATTACCCTCCGGCAGGGCTAGCCAGTGGGACACCTGTTGGAATTCCAGACTCAGTCTTTACTACTAGGCTAGTCTGTGACTTTTCTCCGTGACCATCGGAGCGGGACACTTGGTTTTACAGGTCGGTGATGGAACGAATTTTACTTTGAGGAGACCTCTCAACGACGGGGAATTGATGATTTGTGGTTTGATGTTCCCCCAGAAATATCAAGTACGAGGAGCACTTTTCCCCACTGAGATGCGTCCTTGTGACGCGACCTAAAACCGTGCGGGTGAGTCAGTGCCGCCCAAAGCGGATAGTGTCATGGTGCGGTGATTGAGCCCTTGACTTGTAGTTCAGGGTAGACGTGCGGGATGCTGGGCATTGATGAGGGTTATGTCTGGGAATGTTGGATACTCTTTTCTTGGTCTGAGCTACGGGACGAAGATCCCCTTATGACGTTGTTCGGGCTTCTTGACAGAACATATGGATGTATATAACTTGTTCCAGAACCCACATCTTGGGTTTGGTTACTCTCCTTCCTGGAGAGGCGAAGACGCGCGGGGTATGCCACGTTCTTTCCGTGTCTAGCTTCTCATGGTTGGACGAGTCTACTCTCCTGCTATAGGTAGTGGAGAATCGACGGGAAGTTCGTCTTCTCACCGTTTCCAACTACTTGTGTCTATACAAGTCTACCTTCTTTCCTTTTGTTGGGTTGAGCTGGACTCTTTATGACACTCTCTGTTGTACTCCATTACATTTCCTGTTCGCTCTACTTCTCACCCTTCGGTACCTCTTTTGTTTCTCCCTCGAGACTTCGGGTTATCCTACTGAGTATTTTTATACTCATCCCTGCTTGGGCTTTTCCTGTACATGGTGTGCCCTTGTAAATGACAGATAGGTTGGTCGTGAATTCAGTGGAGCACAGGAGTTCGGGAGCTTGGACCGCGAGCGGTGGTCGTAGTCGGGTTCCAGGTGGGGAACCCTTCAGGATGTTTGTTTTGTTTACCTATTGTCAGGTTGTGGCACGTTTCTGGTTGGGCGCGTGTTTTTTCCCGTTTTCCTTCTCAGCACTTTATTTGTATTGTTTAGAGGTCGATGCACTTTTTGTGGTTTATATATATCATTTTCCCTTTCCCTTTCATTTCTTTTCTTTTACTCTGCACTGTTGCATTGAGTGTGCTGTGTGTGTGTGCATAGGTTCATAGGCAAAGGCATCCCCGAGTTATTGTGCCTTCGGTGCTGGTTGCGAGCCCCTGGCCTATGGAGGCGGGCTTGGGGTAGTCGCGGCTCGAGCCCGAGTAGGGTCGGGTCATGAAAATTAATTCATAAAAAATTTAATGTTAACCACATTAATTAAATTCAAAGAATTAAAGTCTATATAAATAGATAAAAAGGAAAATTTATAGGATAACTAATGGGAACTACCAAGGTCTAACAATAGATGAGGTGGCTCCCCTTTTATGGGAAGCCATCCTGAGGGCAGATAATGTATTGGAGGCACCCAATAAAAATGTTGTGGTCAAGATCCTGAAGTGTGATGCCTCAAATGAGGGAACACAATATTTATTAAAAGATTTGATGATATTTGTGGAACATATTTCAATTTATTAGGTAAATGTTTTAAAGATATTAATTATGTTAACATGTATTTTTTCCCCTGTTGAATAAAATAAGTGATATCATTGTCTTGTAGATACGTGATGAAATTATAGTCCATATAATCATGTTATGATGGGTACATTACTTTTTTTTCTTGCATGAATTACTTGATATTATGTGTCATCATTCCAATTTTTGGGTTATCTAAATAAAATAAATTATAAGACATGGACCATGTTAAGAGATGTCTTGGGGAAATCCCTAGTGTTTATAGGCTTCTCAGTTCTATAAATTGAAGTCAATAAAGATATTATAAATAAATTGACCAAAATTATTTCTTCAAATATTTTTGTTGATATTGGTGGATGCATTGTATATATACATTGATACATAACATGTAGTATCATATTTTGGAGGAGGGTCGTTGTGGAATATAATAGTTCAAGAGTATATAGTGGAGTAATTAATATTGGACTCAGATAATATTACCTGATGATATTTGTAGTTCCAAAGATTCTTTCTTATGATAAATATTACTCTTTTCAATATTATTTATTGACGCATGTTACATTTTTAGTGATTGTTATAGAATTATTGGAAGACAATGGGTTATCTCATGTCTGGTTGTCTATCCTGTTTGTAGAATACTTTCATTAGATGATGCTTGTGTTATCAATTGTATTCCAAAAATATTTAATGTCTTCATCTTTTAGGTCTCATGAGGAATGTTCCAATCATTATGTATAATAGGGATCATTATGAATATATACTGAAATTCGTAATTTTTGGAATATAAATTGAATTCCATGAATAAAAGAAGTTAATTATTACTCTAGATATAGAATTAATATGATAAATGAATCATGTTCCTACAAAGATATGTTAGAAAATGTTATTTGTTTTTATTTCTAGTTTATTAAATATTTTGTCCGTTCACATTATTCAACGTGATGTTATGAATATAGAAGGGAGGTTGATATATGATTTATGGGAAACATTGAAATGTCTAAAAATATTATAGTTTTAAAGAATGCATTCCTTGGTGTAGAAATTTGTTTTCCTCAACAACAGTTTATTTGAAATATGTTGACCATGGCCACATCAAAACACAAAAAAGGACATCAACAAGTCCATGACATTTTTTTCATTTCAAAATGTAGATGAATAATTTTATGGATTTCTATTATATTTTAATTATATTGTAATGGATTTTTAGTGAAATTGAATGACCATTTGGTATGACAATGGTATCATAATAATTTGAGACCATGATAGAGTAATTTGAATAATGGAAATTATTTACAAAATTTCAATAAAAGTAGTTTCATTATGATCTAATCATGTCGATGACATCAAAAATTCCGGGATATAATATTTTTGTGGAGGTTGGTTCTGATATATACGTTGGAGTTAAATGTACTAGAAAACTCCATGATGATGTGGAATCTCAATGGAATAGTGTTTAGATTCATTTACGTATAAAAAGAGTGGGGACATATACATAGAGTATAAATGAAAATTTTAATGGGTTTATCAAAAATGTTTGTGGATAAATACCTTTTATAAATTTTTTGGATACAGAATGCATAGAGGAAATTAGATCTATTTCATGAAATTAATGGAATGTTTATATCAACGTTTTGGAAGACCAAAATTGGATTTCTTTTATAGGATCCCAACTGAAGAGGTAATATATATTATATAACCATATGGGAACTTCTCAGGAAGGGGGAATTGAAGCTATATTAGTGCATAAATTTGTTTCATCATGAGACTTTTCATCGAGAGAGATATTTTTTGGACTCATCTTCATGTCAAAATCAACTTGCATCTTGCATGTTGATTGGAGAGGTAAATTAATTACTAGATATTTTTTAATACATAAAAAAATATAAGACCATCTCAACATAAATAGTGATTCATTATCAATATTAATGTATAAAAGTTAATACTGACTATATAAAATATAGATACAAACATATTGAATATATAAATGAATGGTGGGACTTGTCAAATAATAAATGGTGAGTAAAGATATTGTATGTAAGGAGTCATGGTATCTATTATTTTTGGAAGCTATACTAGGTTCAAAAAATCTTTCTATGCTTGTAGAACTAGAGTAGGAAGTTGAGGCCTTGGAGAATGATAACCAAAAGATAGGAACTAGATGATATAAGTATTAGATCATGTCATTGAAATACTTTTTTGAGGTCTTTGAAGGGTTCTAAACTATATAAATTTTAATAACCCATATAGGGTTTCTCCTCATTTAATTAAGTATTTATATAATTTTCCCATTGATTCCAAATTATAGATCCAGATAACTAACCATGTGAATCAATTTATTTATCTTTTTGATTTAATGCATGCTTTCTTTTTCTGTTTCTTGATTAATCTTGTAATTTTATCGAGATGAAGACATTGATATAGGGAAAACTAGATTTAGGGAGGAATTAATGTAGTGGTTTTGGATACTAAAATCTTAATTTTCAAACAAAAACTTATTAGTGGTTATATAGAATAATGGTTATACATTAATGACCTCTCAGGGTGTTTCTTATTTATCAAGATTCATTTAAAGGATTCAACGATTTCTAATATTTATAATGAACCATTCCATAATCAACCCATAATTATTAGTACAATAAATTTATTAAATTTTATTAAATATCAATGATATTTTATGTTAAATGATTTCGTGAATTAAGAAAAAATTAGATATCAAACCCTTGTAGAAAAATTAAGAAATTAAACAAAAATTTAATTTTTTAATGAAATCTTGATTTGGATATCTCTTATTTTATTTTATACATAACATGTTCACTTCTATAAATATTAATCCACATAGTGGAAATATAATCCTTGAAATAGTTCCTAAAAATCCATAATCACATCAATTTTTTTGAAAACATGGAATGAGAATGAGAAACTTATTAAGGAATAATACAAGAAAAAAAAGCATTTGTGCATTTTCAAAATTTTGAGAACCTATAACAAAATTTATCCCTTTTTATATTGTGAACATTAAGGTAAAATATCAGTTTTCATAATCCTGAAATATGCTCATTTCCTAAATAAAATCATAAATTTCTCCAAAATAACAATAATGGGAAAAATTCTACTAATGAGGGTTTATTGTAAAATAGTCTTACTCATGAAAATATATTATTTAAATGTATAATTTAATTAGTTAAAAGTGGAATAAACAGTTAACTAATTATTAGATCAATATATTACCATATAAACTAAAAATAAATTCCATGAAAACTAAATTGTGATTATAGAACAGTAATGTATATAATATCTGATTAAATCATCTTATGACTCTTACAATAATTATTACATGAACTCTTAGAAATGTAATAATGAAGATTGTTATATCCAAATATATTCATTAGAAAACTAAACTATTACCTAATGAATTAATGAGCTATATAAAGATCCACTAACATTATGAAATTTTTTTATGGACTATATAAAACATAATACAAATATAATATATTGTTTTTATTATAAAATCAAATAAATTATTCTGTTTAACTAATATGTTAATGGAGTTTCTAGACTCATGTTAAAATATTTATGAAACAAATTTTTATTTGAAAAATAATTAATCCAAAAGTCTTTTATGAATGATAAATATGGTATTATGTTTAAATATTAATAAATTATTCAAAGGAATCTTCTTAAATAATAATTTAAATTATGGTAGGAAATTAATCTCATGTCGTATATTTTTTTATAAATATTCCACTCATGGTTTTATAAAAATTTAAAATGTATCATGTTTATAAAATTTTAGAAATTAATAATTTAAAATCATGATAAATAATTTTGATCATTGTTTTGGTTTAAGTAATAAAAAAATTTATGCAAATAAATTTTAAAGAACATGGATAAATAAAAAAGTGAAATAAAAAAGATATAAACAATTTAAATAATATTTTAATGAAATATCCCTTACCTCAAGTCTTAATTTCCATGTATGTTCTATAATTGATATACAATTAACATATAATAATTATCAAATTTATTAATAAATATTTATATATTTTTCATATATTTTTTTCACTTTTATTTCAATTTTTATATTTCTTTATATTGTTACTCAACTAGTTATGTTGATGTTGAATGTTTTGAATATGTTAAGTTCATAATCCAAAAAAATCATTGGTTTGTGGAACATGGTCAAAGGGGTCATTTTTAAATAATATAAAAATTATTTAATTTCAAATAAATATTATCTTATATAAAATAAAATTTTCTACCCTTTCATAAAAATAATTCTTGAAAAATGAATCACTTCAATTATATGAGGTAGTAGTGCACATATGTATATATGTGATGCTATAAATTTCCAATAAAAGTAAGGGTAGGAATGTATCTAATATATTAACTTACAAGAATAATATATATTTCATTAGAAAATTATATTTTTTTATATCCATCATAATAACCAACACTGCGAGGTGGTGATGAAAAATAAAACACATTACTTCCATAAAAATGTTGCCCAACAGTACGGATGAGATATGTTTTCATATCCAAAAAGATGGAAATGGAGATGAAAAGTGGTAGTTCCAAATTAATTTTAAAATTTATGTATATGGAAGATATTTATGTGATCATAAATATTTAGTTATTTAGTATTTGAGAAATGTGGCCAACAGTTTTCCTGAAAACACTTGGTGAAGAGTTATTGCCCTTTATTGAAAAACCATTTTTGGCGACCACCTGATGACTTAAATGATTATAATTTTTTTGTAAACAAATACCTCTATGATATGTAGGGGGATTTATTGAAGTTATTTCTTATTTTATTGGTATATAAAATATATCAATGTAGATGGAAAAAAGAAGATTGGTGGTACCCTTTTATAAATGATAGGGTGGAACTCTAATAATTCATCAATGTTTTAAAATAATATAAAGGCATATTCATGACAAAACTGCCCAAAATATATCAACTATATTATATAAAAATATAGGGATTTTAATAATATCATAAAATTTTCTTTAAAAATGGATTTTGTGTTCTTATCACTCATTCTGATAATTGATTATCTTATTTTACCCTTTATCATGGTGAAAATTTATCTCCATGGATACTATTCATTATGAAAAAAATAATATGAAATCATTAATAAATATAAACCACATATTTTCAAATATCATATAAAAGTATCATGTTTATATTTATAAAATTGTTATAATATTATAGAAATATTTGAACATAATACAAATTGAAATGTTCTTTTTAATATTCATTTTAAAACCCAAAATTAATTTATACCAATGTAATGAAAAATATAAGTAGATAAAGAATAAATTAGAATATTTTTAATCTAATTATAGTAATTTTACATAAAAAAATAAATCAATAATATAAAAGGGCAGTTAAACTTCATGAAAAGAAATGAACTGATTTATATAAATCAGTATTTCCATTATTCATCCTAAAAAAACTTTCATAAAAAAGTTCAGACTAAAGTATATTTTATACATTGATATTAAAAATTAAGTCCTTTTTATCATATTAAATGTCAAAAATATATAAACATAATTTTAAAATAAACTACATAATACCTAGAAACACTGGATTTAGAATTAAACTATATATTTTTTCTAATTAAAATTTTATATATAATTATGGTAATGGTTTTGAATCCAAAAAATCAAATAATTATGATTAAAAATAAACAATATCCACTTTTTATAAATTCAAATTGGATGTCACATTATTCCCTGCTTATTAAATTTAATGCTAAATATTTATTAATCACTAAAACATGTTGCGATGTTTATCCATCTTTACCATTTAAAGATCTGATGGTTCTTCAATAATCATGTGTTTCATCGATAAAATTTTAACAAGGTGAGTTGGATTATTCTATAAAACCTACCATTTATTATCTATAATATCCAGTGGATATTCCACATATGACATATTATCTTTATATTATAACACCTCAAGGATAAAAACATGTTATTAAACTAATACATATTTCAAAAATATTTAAACATTATATGAATCATGTACCTATGACAAAAACGTAGGTTAGGATACTTAACTTTTTCAAATATTTTATATTGAACAAAAATTAATGGGATTACATTTACTTTATTTCATAAATGGATAATGCCTCTTTATGAAGATATTCTATAAAATCCTTGATCTCTAAGCTAAAATGTAAGATCACTACTCCTGATATCTATATAATTATTCATTATTCTAAAAGATACCCATATGTTTTCTGTATTATATATACCTTTGTAACATTTAATATTCTTTTTATCCTCTAAAAAACTTTTTGAACTAACTTTACATCATCATGTTAGAGTCTGAAACCGCATTCCACATAATTTCCCAAATTGATAAATATATATACTATAATTAAAATCTATTATTTTAATAAATTTCCAAAAAACATAGGTGGTAATTACACTATCATTTATAATTCAATGATGATGATTGAATAAGATCCTCTAAACTTGGAATCTTTCACTCTGACTTCCATCATATTTTTGATGAAAATATTAATTAAATATAATTTATTACTCAATGATTTTTTTGGCCATATAAAAAAATAGAGGTAAATTTGGGATCATGATATAATAATATAGATTGTGGGACTACATGCATTCTAACTAAATATTTATTTTAGAGTCAAGAAAAAGTATCCAAATACATATTATGTCGAATAGAATAAAAATTCACATATTTATATTATAGAAAATATTAAAAAAGTTGGCTTATCACCATGAGATACCTTCAGTAATCCTTACTAGAAATCCATATATATGTTCTATCATTTACATTTTTTGAAATGTAAAAGGATGAATCATCACCTTTAGTAGTATTAGATCAAAATAAACCAATTCATAAGTTAGTAATTTAATGGTAACATTTTATATATCCTTCTTCATTCCTTCCCACTAATAATATTCCTAATGTTCTCTAAACAATTTAGTGAAACCGTGGTGAAACAAAATATATTGTTTTGAGATTTTTTTCCTGATTATTTTTTCAACCGGTAATCAATTTGTATAAAAACACATTCAAAACATATTACACCAGCTTTTTCAACGTAAAATTATTGAAAAAACCCATATAAACTATCTATACTCTTTCTTCAATACCTTGACAGTCTTTATTTTCATGATTAGTTATATCTTATATGGATTAATATACATAAACAAGGACCATGTGTGCATGAGTTTCTCCAGGAAAAATATTCTTGGCCTCAATATTTATATCATTTAATAATAGATTATGTTCTAAACATTTCATAGATAATGATGAATTATAATTTCTTTTATCATGAAATCTACTTCCATGATTGATTTATATAGATGATAGTTAATCAAGAAATCATAATCCTTTATTAGTTCCATGCATATTCACTACCACATGTTCAAATATTTTTGATTGAATATGTAGATTGTGTTTTTAAATTATATATATATTTCTTATTTTTACCACTATAGAAAATTTCTCATGATTTTTAAGGAAAAAAATAATATTGTCATTTCAATATCATGTGCTTCGTACTTTTGTTCATTGATTTCAAATTACCATGATTCATATGAAATTACATGATTTTTTTTTCAAGATTCAACATATTAACTTCAACAAAGAATTACTTTAAATAACCCACATAAAATATCTTCATGGATGGGAAACACTAAATCATTAACCAATCCTATAGTTTATTCTATAAAATTTTCATCGTTTTAATTTTTACTGATGAATTCAACTAATTTCGATTTACCTTAGTTATTTTTCTATATAGAAATGAAATGGATAAAAACCATCTATAGTAACATTCAATTACATTAATGTTCTATTATTAGGGAAATGTATTGAACATTTTTACTCTTCTACGAATTTTTCAGTACGATCAACACTCATTCCCAATTTAGTGACAATATGGCCATGAAATGGAAATATATGATAACAAAAATTAAATTTCTGTAAATTTACTATTAAATGTATTTTAATTTAATGTATGAAAATATATAAATATATTTCTCATATTCCTAAAAAATTCATAATAATCAATATAAAATAAAAAAAATAATTATTTTATCTATATATTAAATGATAACACTATTTATAAGAACCATTAATACAATTGGTGCATGAGTTTGCCCAATGGTTTTGAAAATAAACTCACAATTCCCATCTATTGTATGTAATGATACATTTTAAACTTCTTCCACCATAATATTCAAAATATGTTATCTTAATCTATGATTAATCATTATAAATATTATTCACCTTGAAGATGATAGAAAATTCATCAATATGAAAGAAAAATGTTTGTTCTTAAAAGCGATGGTACAGATACATCTATGATCATCATAATTCATCATGAAACCTACTTATTGTTGATAAACAAAATAACATAACCCTATTTTGATATGAAAGTACAAATAAAACCGTTTTCATAGAACTCCTAAAATATCATCTTAAAAACCAAAACATTAATAGGTAATTTTAATAATAGAGTTTTTAAATTTTAAATCATTAAGGAAATAAATAAATATTTAATTTAGCATCATGGTCTATAATAACACTTGGGAAATCATCCAAATGTATATCCATATATTCCTTTACTACTGGAACATCACTAATATTAAGAACTTACCTATTTTCTATAAAAGAAAAAATATAACATTCACTAACAAATTTAATCACATTGTCATCTTCTAGATATGTCGTCAAAAGATTATAATCATTCATATATTCAACTTAAAATAAAATTAGAAAATTGAATATAACAGCCTTTTCCAATCAACATTATCCTAGCATAATAATCTAAAATATAACCCTCCCCCTAATTATCATCAATATCATATATGTTTAAGAGAAAAATATAAAGAATAAAAACTATTACATAGACAACCATTAGAAGAGTCTAATAAATATTATTTTTCTCTTTTCTACAACAATTTTTTTTTTACTAAAATAACATTCTATATTTCTTGAGGTGATTTTTGTTATTTACCGATGAATTCCCTATAAATAAAATATTATATTGAAATTGAATCAAATATGACTATTGTATAATCAAAATAAACATTAAATGTACCTATAACTACACAATTTCTTTTTATATTACTAGTTAAGGTAGCCCTAAATAAATTTACCTCACACCTATTCTTATATCATTTATGATTCATAACATCATTGATTTTATTCTGATACACATTAGTATAATGGCCCATCACATTACTATTAAAACATCTCTCTACCTTCTTATCATATTTGATCTCACGTTTAATATTTTCTTTATTTTTAATCATGACCCATATGACCCAATATACAACATAGATAACAAATTCCATATTTCATAAGAAAATACCCAAGATTATTTTTTCCAAAGTTATAATTTTTTTTTGAAATTTAGACCACATGACTTAATATTTTTTCAATAAATGATTTATGATATATTTCTACCTAGGAACATTTTTATAATTGTTTTTTTAAAATTCAAAAAAATCCATATTTACATTTTCAACTATCTATAAATATTTTTTATAGTGTTAAAATTAATGAGATGATCAAGTCCTTCAAAAAAAAGGTTTTATTCCGCAGTAAAATAAATTACCATTTGGAATAATTCATTAAAATAAAATATTACTTCTATAAAACAATATTTATATATTTTTATGAATTTAACGAAATTATATAAAAGCACTGTTAAATACCCTTATTCTATATGTTAAGAAATATCTATTCATGGGGTTATTAAGATCAACTTTTTAGCCCTGTTAAATGGGGTCTTTAACAGTGCAAAAAGTGATGTGAAAGGACCCCATTTATTGAGTAATTTTAAGAAGAGATAATAAAGATCCCACCATAATTAGTGATATTAAAAAACCAAAAATATTGGTGGGGGTGGTCTTCATCAATTATTTTCAAAAAGTGCTAATTAAGGGGGGATTTAATTAGTTTTTGTTAGATGGCACTAATTTGGGGGATTTATCTGTTGTTTTTTAAAAGAGTTGATACAGGCTATATTTTCTAAAATATAATAAAATATATATATTCCTATGTAAATATATTCACATTATACTAAATATAATATATATTTTTAATTATTATTTATATAATGATAAACATGTATTTACGTTTAATATATAAAATATTTAGTGAATACGCCATCTAAAATAATAAAAAATATTTTAAATTTATAAGTTGATAATTAATATTGATTATTATTCATTTATTAATAGTTTTAAAATAAAAAATTAAATAAATAAAATCCAAAAAAATTAAATGATAGTGTAACTAGAAATTCAAAGGGCCACAAATTTTTATTCGAGTGTTTGTTCACTGTCTAATACATATAAAATCAATAGGTGTGATCAGGTCTACATTGAGTTTACCATGGGGACCAAGGTCACTATTTTTTATGTCAATAAAGTATTGGAGGGCATCCAAAACTAATTTTTAGTCATCCTACCCTGAATTTGTTAACATTCAATTGATTTTCAGCCTTGATTAGACCTTTTTTTAGGAATGAATTTATTCCCAATTATCACATTCTTATTAAAAATATGGTTTTAAAATTATATCATTTTTCCGATTTTTTTCGAAAATTAAATATACTTACTTACTCATATATTTACTTATAATAAATATCTTATATAAAAACTTGTATGAACACATTTACATAAATCCATATATTTTAATATAAAAATTTATATTTAATAATTATTTTTGATAAAGTAAAAATGAATGAATTTTATTTAGCATATTACGGTGCAATAATATGTATATATTATTTCTATATATGCACATGTATTTGTATAAATAATCACACACACACATACATATTTATATATTTATATTCTTATATATAGTTATATTTTTATGCATATTTATATTCGTATATATATATTAAAATTCTTATAATTTAACATTAATAAATAATATATTTACATAAATAAAATTGAATATAACTATATATCAAACATTTAATAATATATAAAATTAATAGAAAATGTTTTATATATACAGTGAAACACGAATGTTATAGTGGTAAAGACAATTCAATCACCTAAGAGAGGTATTTAGATCACATTCAATCATGTGTAGGTATTTGTGACATCTTTCAAGAACTAATAATGGGGTTGGGGTTCTTGATAGAGACATGCATTTGAATATGCTTAACAAATGGTGGTTTTATGTGCTGGGAAAGGGGCATCGAGGGTGCATGAATATTTATTTATTTATTCCATATTTTTAAAACTGTATTTTTAGTTATTTTAAAAGACAAACTTTAATTGTGCTAAAAAATATATTAAAAGAACCCATTAACAACTCTATTTTTGGATTTGTTATAGACCCACCTAACAGCACACCCAAAATGATTATTTTTAATCACTGATATAACCACATAACTAGCTATATTAGAGACATGTTTTTTAGTAGTGTTTGGTGCATGACTAGACTATAAGACCCTGTCTTTTTATCTAATATTTTTTCATCAGTTTATAATTTTTTGATATATTTTGTTACATACAACAACAATTTTAAAAAAGCTGTGAGATACTATACATCAATTATTATATAAAGTTATAATTATTACCCATTTGTTCGATTGTTGGGTATGTATATGAATAACTATATTATAAAAAGTATATTCTTATATATTTATAAAATTAATTCATTTGTTTCCAATTTATTATAAATAAAAATAAAAATAAGAAATAAAATGAGTAAAATATATATATTTTTTAAAAACTGTTTTTTTGCGAAAAATATTATCTTACCTTAATAAATTCAATTAAAAAATAGTTGTGAATAATTTTTATTAATTTTATACATATTATATTTGATAAAAAAATTTAATTCATTTTATTTTTATTCAATTCAGTATATTAGAAGAAACCATGGTTTTTCCTTTGTAATTTAATTTTCTATAAACCGATTTTCATCATGTTTTTCATTATATTTTTAATTTAATTCTATCCACTTATAAAAATTGAATTTTTTATATATTTGGAATTATGATTTTCAAATTATATAAATATTCCCCTTTTGTTTTCTGTCAGTATCAATAGTAATTGTTTTGAAATTTATCCACTCTGTATATGGAAAATCAGGTCAATATTGGTTATGAATAAGTGGGGAGGTTACAATTATTCATCATAATTCATATTTGATTAAGGTAATATAAAATATAACACCTATTCATGAAATTAATTTTTTTTCTTTGAATGTTTTTAATGAAAATGACATATATAAAATTTTAATAAGGAAGTTATAAAATTCTACTCTCTTAGTTTTAAATATATCATAAGATTACCAATGTGAAAAAAAAATTATAAATGAATATAAATATCTATTTTTATGTCATTAATATTATTTAAATGATTTAAATATATTTATTATTTTTAGAAAATATATTTTCACATTATATTTTTATTCAACTCCAATGTAATATTAATTCAATTAACTGAATAATATAATAAATCAATTTAAAAAAAATACTAAAACGTATATCATTCTAATGAGTTAATGGGTCCCCCAAATTATACAGATCAATATGGATGATTATAGTGTTTATAATCCACTATATTCTAATTAAACATTTTTCTTGAACCATTTAATGTAAATAAAATTAATTTGTTAAAAAACAATAAGAACACCTTTTTTAGTATATATAATTTTATTAATTGATTGAAAAATCATTAAAATATCATATTTTGAAACCATAAAGGTTTATTGTTGTAAAAAGAAAAAAATTTCAATTATTGTGATGTTTTTTATTTTATAATATCATTATTAACCCATAAAGGGTTTAGAATTTTAAGATTACAACAATGTTACAAAGACTTAATAGGGGATTATTACTATATGAAAATTATGAAACCATTTTTAAAACCTATTAAAAATTTATATAATGAAATTATTTCGACTTATCCTAAACATATATATGAATTATATCATTTTGGATCCTTTTGGGATTCATAAATATTTTATATTAATTTAATAATTCCTGAAATTCTAATAATTCCTCTCCCCACAATTATAATAGGGATCCTCTCTTATTTCTTCATTACATCACATTTTATATTTAATATTGACATAAACCTTCCAAAATATCTCCTAAAATTCCATTTAAATAATATAGTTGTATTTTTCTTTCTAAATGACCACCACTATTATCCTTAATTGTATATCTAAAGAAGATGTTTCAAATAAGAGGTAATCACCTTAATGTGTTAATGACTATTTTATTTATATTTAAAATACTCTAAATAAATTATATTATTAATTAAATTATAAATTTATTGGAATAAATATACTGAAATACTATTGTGATTATTAAACTACATTTATTCACCCTATTTTTATAAAATAGGAAGTTAATGTTTCATTCGTGTATATATAATACTTATCATTCCACATACTGAAACATTTAATTTATCATAGCTAAAAATTATGGATGGATATTAAAATGTGATAAATGATTATATATATTAATTATAACACAATTATACTTTTTAATTATTATATTGCATCTAACTTCATACCATCCAATCCACTAGAAAAAAATAATGTCACTCATGCGTACCTATGGACTACTATTTCAATGATGTAATGTGATTTTGTTTAATTTATATTTTATATTGATGGTAATATAGAGATATTTAATATATATATTATATATTATATAATAATAATTCATAAAATGATATTAACTTTAAATCTTTCAATTTTTTGATCAGTCAAAATGTCAAAACATCATTCATGTGTACATATGACCTACAATATGCATGAATAGTGTAAATAAATATTCAATCTGTATATTTTATGACTGATTATAAGTATTTAAACAATGGATAATTTAGTTATTTTAGGATTATATTGTTTTTTAATAAAATAATATTAAATATATATTTTTTATAACACATGATAGTTTGTCTTCAAAAAAAGAGAAACTTATGTGAATGGGTTTTCTTCCCACATTTATTTTTGTGAGACACATTCCTTATTCAACACTATTTTTTATTATTCAGTTTATATAATAACTAGGAATTTAGTATATATGATAACAATGAAATTTATATGTATTAACATGTTTTTGTAATGTGATTTCTATAATTGGTCTTATGATTTAAATGATACCAAACTAGTTAGGGGTTAAGTTACAATATAGTAGTTTATTGTTATTATTTAAGAAATTATTAGAAATAATATAAAAACTATTCATTGAAATACTATTAAAATCATAAATTTTATTTTCATATGGTTATTTATTAAAATAATATATTTATTTTATTTTTCGCAACATAGACAAACAATATACAAGAATTTTTTTAATGAAAATTGACTTGCTCTTTCTATCTTTTCATTCTAATAACCTTTCCTTTTCCTGTCAATGTTTATTAAAAAAATTTGAAGAATATTTTTAATTTTCTTCTATAATTTATTATATTTTTTTTGTACACTTTTATTAATTTTTACAAAATTGAATAAATGTTTTCTTACATTTCATTTCCCAAAAACATACCTTTTCATCTTTTTCTAACAAAAAGTCAAAATAAGTTGTATATAACCTTATATAAGAAGAATTGTTTTTTTGATTGTCCTGAAATATCTATTATTTGAATAATACATTACTTGTTTCGACATTATATTAAAAAAGGTAAAAAAATATAAAATATAAATATTTTAAAAATGCTATTTCAATGTAAAAATGACATTTTCCTCAATAAGTATTACAATGATCATTACAAAATTATTTCTTCTATAATAAAATCCTTTTATGATAAATTTTATTTTATAGGGTAATGATCCATGGATACCCGTATTATTCTTTCTAAATCGGATTTGTGTTTATCTGGGAGATATTTTAATGAAATACATTTCCTTTACATGGGTTGTGCTATGTGGAAATGATGAACTGTTTATGAAACATATTTATTTTGAATGGTTTATTATATGATAAAATATTTATGAAACCCATTACTATTCATCAGTTTTGAGATAAAAAATTTATATAATAATGTGGAAAAAATATTTTTGATTTTGATTATGTGATAGGGGAACCATATCCTTCATGATATCTATTGAGATAAATGAGACTGCAAACAATAATGATCCCATTTAAGTAATGAAATTTTTCTATTATAATTTCCTTGGGAATGAACCGTGACTTCAATAACGGTTTTGGAAGTGAACCAAATCCAAAATGTTATTCTTGGGAGTAATATTTGCCTATAACCTTTGTTTTGTGGAGTAATCCCAATCAATAAAGATATTCCTTATAATGAATAACGGAATATTAAGGAAACTATTTTCTATACATTAATTTATAACAAATTTCCATGTTTTTTCTAATGTCATTTTCTCATGGATAATTTATTATTATTCAATTATGATTCATGTATTATGATCTACAATTATATATTTCATGACTCAATATTATGATCTATGATTTTAGGGAAATGTATTACAATGTATTAAATTGTGTTATTATAGCCTTATGATCATGTTATGTTTATGTGAAAATTGATATCTTCCTTATTTTTCCTTACTATGAATTTGACATCACCCATTATTATGTTTCCTTTTCCCAGGTTATGAAGAATGGTTTTATGAATGATATTTCAAAGAAAGGATCTAGTTATAAAAATTTTAATGGGTCACTCTTATGATATCATTATTTCCATATATACATTTTCTATGATAATTTATCTGTATTATTAAACAATAGATATTTATATTGATTAATGAATATTCATCAATTATTTTTTGATATATATGTATAAAATAATGGTTCACTATAGTTGGTATTATATAATTTTTTTTATCAATTAAAAATTATTTTGTGATATCATTACTGAGAACCGTAGGGATAAGTCTAAGTGTAAGATAAAATCCTAATACGTTTTTAATGAACATGAATCACCTTTGATAATCCAAATGATTCATATAATGTGGTTTCAAAATTTAGACATCCCATAAATTATTTTTCATGATTATCTAATTTACCACTCTCATTATTGTTGGAGACACAAATTTTAAGGTTTTTTTAAACTTAAACTCAACATAATCTTGTTAATGATGAATGTGATGGACAATGCAATGATTTTCCTTAGGATATACCAAATTCTATCAGAGTTGGAATAAAAATTTAGGTTTTTATGATCACTACAATTGTTATTAATGTTAATATCATTGATATTACAAATGAGAAAATGATGGAAAATATTTTTATTAAGATTCTTTTGAGGAAACAATCACATTATTTATGTAGTTCCACTAATGTTTTTATTACAAATAATATGGTCATTACCATTTAATAAATATGTTAAACTTTGTAATGTACTAAACATGGTAGTTTAATTTATTTTTTCTATCATTTGGAAGCCATATTTAAAAAATAGTGTAAAATAATCATGAACATGAGGTAATAGGAAGAATTAGACTCTCTGTAGGAGGTCGATTTTAAAAGACTATTTCATAAAAATTACTTCCCACATATTCTTATCATAAAAATGGATAATGAATGAATTGAGATAAATTTAAAGGATAATTAATGTGTTTATGGATTTGAAGAAAATTTTAGATGACATCTAAGGAATTATTCTGCTATTATCATCCAACCAAAATGTAATTATGATTGAATCGTCGAAGGAAAAAACCAAGTCTCGGAAGGGTATTATCCATAATGAAATTTTGTCGATATAATGAAATTATTTTTTATTCTATTAAGGTGTAGAGGATTTTTATAGTAACCCATTAATCTTAAAGTTTTATCAATAATAGAAATATGTAATTTAATGGAAATTATAAATTCTATATAAATATTTATATGAGCCTTCATTTATGCTCAATGTCTGGAAGGAAAAAATGTGGAATTTTTTTTAATGGAATTATTAAATTATACAACTCCAGAATAGAAGGTTTTCAAAATATCAAATGCACAAGTGATGTGAAAAAGGTATTTAATACTGTGAATAGATATAATGAGTCGAGGAATTCACCAACCACACTCTACTATTTTCATAGCATGGAGTATGGACATAATTATAAATAATTGTAAAATTTAATGGATTATAAAAATGATTGATGTTAAAAAAATAATCTGGACCAAATTGAGCTCTCATGAAATAATATTTCTTAATAAGGGGTACTATAATGATGTGGTGTGATGCATAATTCACATACACTCTAAAACATCTAATGTCTTATTTGATTTTGTAATTATCCACACTTTTAAATATGAATTATTTTATGTGATTTTTCACAATATCACCATAATGATAAGATGTTGAATTAACAGTGGAAACCCATTATAGTATGCTTATTTAATCTCAACTTTATGATTTTTCTCTGGTTGATATTTGCAGTAATATACATCATCTATCTTTTTTATTCTCCTTTTTGATTAATTTAATGATATATAAATCATGGATTTGATTTATTTACATAATTATTCCACTAATTTACGAGGAGTGGATGTCAATTATAATATTCAAAGCAACCAATGATCTTTTATTAGTTCGGTGATAAATATTAACATCATATAAATATTTCATATCATGTATGATACATTATTGGTTTTCAGAATTGGTGTGGATCTCATATGGTTTGATTGAAACTCAACATTAATGATATTTCAAGTATGAAGAGTATGTATATGTTTTTCTAGAATAATTTTCTAATCTCCCAACAAATCATGAAGTTGAGTTCTCAATTAAAATCATACCTAATTATATAACTATTTCATAGTATCTCTTTAGATGGACCTCAATATAGATTTTTGAGTTGAAGACGAATCTTCGAGATAATCCTGAAAAGGGATTCGTTTGGAAAATTGTGTCACTATAGGGAGTACCAATGCTCTTTTTAGGAGAAATATTAATTAATGTGATAATACAATGACTATAGAGAACATAACATGATTAATATCACGAAAAAGTTTCATATACCATGTATTGATGACATTTTATATCAATTATATGGAGATTAATTATTTTTGAACACTTATCTTTATTATGGATATCATATATTGAGGGTTAGTAAGGATGATATATCAAAGAGGGCAGTCGATGCATGATATAGGCACTAGTAATTTAGATTGATTCCAATTGGACATAATAATTACACTTCAATATTCATGGACTTAATGAATAATGTCTTGATCAGTTACCTAGACTATTATTTTGTAGCCTCTATAGATAAATTCATATATATTAATAGTGAAAAAATGTTCATGATGATCATTTCAAAATTTTTCTGAAGACCCTAATGGATGAGATTCATTATGAAAATTATTCCATGTGTCAATTCTAACTTAGAAATATTCAATTTGTTGGTCAAATAATCTCACTTTAGGTTATATATGTAGATAATTCAAGGGAAGAAGATATTGAGCATTGGTCTAAACCAAGCACTCTAACAATGATCCATTGTTTTTTTTTCAGTAACTAAAATTTTCACATTGTGGAGAATTTATTAGGATTATCTAATCCACTCACTAAGTTAACATGGATGGGAGATAAGAACCTTTGAAATGATTAATAATAATAAAATATCATTTAATTGGTGTGAAAGTTAATTTGGGCTGAAATTATTTCATTAACCTATAGTAGCGATGGTTTTATAAATATAGTGTTCTGTGAAACATGTGAATATGAGGAATTATCTGGAAGAATGAAATGGTAATAACTTATGACTCGTTCTAATTGATGGACAATGGGAAAATTTTCTGGACTCAGGATTTGGAGACCGATGGGGTACATTTTAACATATTGATATTGAGACACCTTTTTTCGAGAGGAGTGTGATATATAAACCCATAATAATATTTGAAAAAATATTTTTACAAATAAATACAAGAATTTGTGTCAAGGAAGATGGCTGGATATAATTAATGATTATAACTTCTAAAAACATTGTGAAATAAGGAAAAAGGTAAAAATTTACATTTTTCTAAGACGAAATAATCATACTATCTAATCTATAATGAGGATGAAAAAATATCTGACAATTCAAGATTTTGAAATTATGGATTTTTGAAATCAAGAAAGAAGGGGGAAAATCATATGTTTCTCAAATGAGTATGTGAAAATATATCTATGTAAGGATTAAAGAGGTTCTGATAAAATATATAAAGAAACAAAATAATGTGAGAATAAATCAAGATTTTATAATTGATTATTATTAAATGATAAATTTTAAAATGGTATTAATGTTCTATACACAAAATATTTGAAAGATCTATTAGAAAAAATGAGCATTTCTTCATTGTCTAAATAACAGGGAAGTATAAATATGTTTACAGTTATAAAAATGTATTTATAGAGGGATGATATGAGTATAGATATTTAATTTTTTTTATCATCGTACATGTTAGATTATAATTTGAATGATGAGAGAAAATAGTCTAAGGGTATGTTAAATACATTACACATAGTATAATGGACATTATAAAAATATCACCATGAATTTTCTCATTCGAATCCTCAAAATTTATAAAGGTTAAAATGATATATGGCTTGGAATTGATAACTATATAATGTTATTATAAATCTTCACTATAAGAGAAGATTTATCAATATATTATCATTATATGATATACCATATAGATGTGGTATGATTTCATGGAGTACCACAATTTATTTTTTTTGATTGTGAGCATAGGTTTAGCTCAATGTTATTGAGAACTATCAAACATGATCAAGATATGACATTTAGTCTCTAAATGTCTTATTCTCCATAAATAGATAGTTATTTAAATAGAAAAACCCAAAACATAGATTATATTATGTGATATTTTTCAGAGGATTTTAAAAGTGGTTGGAATTGACACCATGTTCTATTTTAGTATTGTTATAATAATACCTTTTACTCTTCCATTCATATGAATCTTTATGAATACTTATAAAAAAATAAGCACATAACTCAAACATCCTAGAATTATATTCCAAGAGGAATTAAATTGCAACTGAATGAAAATGAGGAAATGATATAGAACGTTTTATCCATTCAGAAACAGATCATGGTAGCTCACTGTATATGAAATAGTTACGTTGAGATACATTTTTATAGTTTACAATTTAATATTATATAGAAGGGATTTATATTAATTTTTATAATGAATAAGGTTATTAGATTCATAGAGTGTGGAATATAGATACCCATGTATATTTTTACATTAAATATTCATAATTGAGAATGGATGGTAGCTTATCCATTGGCACTTCCACTGATCCTATAAAAAGATCATGATGAGTACCCTGAATATCTCCTTAATAAGTACATATTTGATTAATAACATGTTCTAAATTTTGATGCTAAAGAAATAGAATATGATATTTCATATTATGTTAAACTTGTAGACCTATTGGTTCATTTAAATAATATAACATCAAATAATATTACTAAACTATTGAAGGTTTTATAGAGAAACAAAAAAAATGAATCTATAGTGAATCCTAAGAATGTAATGCAACCAAGGTATCCATATTTTTTATATTTGAGTGAAATATTTTTAGGGGGAAATTAATTTTAAAGGTTAAAAGTGAAACACCCCAATATTTTTGAAATATGTTTTTCATATAAATTCAATTTCATTGATATCATGCATTACACAAAACAACATGTTTAAACAAACCATGATTTACTATTATCATATTATTATGTAAAATGACTCATATCATCAAAACATTTTCTTGGTGTGAATGAAAAATAATAAATAAATTTGTAAAAATTTAACGTAACAAATTTTTATAATTAATTAATTGGTTATAAATTGATGAAAAATAAAAATAAAAATAATAAATTAATTGAATGAAAATAAATGATTTTTTAATTTTTTGTGCACACATTGTATTTTTATCATATTGAATTAAATTAATCACTATTTTTGAATGATGTTAATTAGTATTTTATATTATATATTCAATAAAACGTTTGAAAATTTATTTTATGTTTTACTTCTCATGGGGTAAGAATTAATAAATTTTAACACTGAAAATGTATTTTTCTAAAAAGAAGTTATCAATGTGTTTTATGTGATTTTATTTAAATTAATTTTTGTCACATATAGAAATTGAATCATGAAAACATTATTTCATATTTTGAATTTTTAGGTTCAAATTTTTTAAATAGGCCCCTTAATTTATTTCTATATGATTAGTAACTATGGTATAATTAATCTCCTCATTATTTTGAAAATTAGATTAATCTTTGAAAAAAATAGCGATAATGCCATATTTTTTCATCTTAAATATTATTTGCTGACGTCAAGTCAATATATATTACATTATTTCAGAAATTGGTTTTTAATTGATATATTTCTAGAAATATTTCTAATGAAATATTAAAAGAAATAAAGAATACAAAATGTCACTCTCTTAGTGATAAATATTTCCTTTTTTCCACATTGGGACAAATGATTATTATGGATAAATTTAAAAATCAATTTTTAGATTGATAAAATAATTTTAATGTTGGAATTTTTTTATAATTATAATAATATATATAATTATCTTTAATTATTTTTCAACCATAAAAAATATTTATATAAATAAAAAATTTATAAAATACATTATTTTAAACATAAAAACTGTGATATATTTTGAATAATTTATAGTGACCCATTAATTTTATCGATAAATATTAATTATTTCAGAGATATTAAATAATTATATTTGAATTTTACATTTTTATCGATGTCTTTAATTTCAAATAAAATGAATAGTGTTAAAAATGATATCGATGATATTTTATAATAAATAATATTTTATTAAATAATTTAAAATTCATAAAAATATTACATTTTACAAGTGAATGGGATATGGTTAAAAATATATAAAATGGTCCATTAATATGTCATTTTTAATTTTATAATAACATTATTATCCCTTAATGTGTAGAATATAATAATATTACGGTAGTTTTAAAAATGGTTAATAAGGGGATAAAACTAAAATATTAGGTTGAATACAGACCCCAAACATGTCAAATTATTATCATATGAAAATTTATTGAATTATACTCATATTATCCTTGAATTATAACAATTTTTCATTTTTTAATCAAAAATAATTTCTTTCTTTTTAACACATTATAAAATTCTAGTACACCCCATCCACACAATTATTAAAGGACTTTACTCATTTATATTCTTTACTCCAATTTATGCGATATATATCAAAAATCCATTGCAATAATCCCATATAAACATATTATACAGAATTATTGTTGTTATTGTATCCCTAAAAGACCAACCTTGGGAACCTTAAGAGGATATATAAAGGACTTGTCTCAATGATTTGTTAATCACTTTAATCGATAACAGTTTTTGTCACAACCCGTCCTCGGGGCCTGTGCCGTGACTACCCCAAGCCAGCCTTCCATAGGCCAGGGGCTGGCGACTAGCACCAAAGGCGTAAATCCTGATAAACTGTGAAGGAATTGCCTTTATAAAGATAAACAAAACAACACAGAATACAAGCGGAAGTAAAACACTAAGTACAAAAAGGATGTTCTGAAAATTAAGTGGGCTAGAATACAAACCCATCTGAAAAGTGAAGCTACAACTGAAAGGAAGTACAACAGAAAAAGAAAAATAGCTGGAAGGATGGAAGCAGCTCCTGGGTCATCCTCCTCGGATCCTACCTGAAGGGTAGGTACAGATAGCGCAGCTCCTGGATCATCCACCACGGATCCTACATGAAGGGTAAGTACAGATAGCCTCCACAAAGATCTCTCCCATAAACCTCCTCTGAGTGTCATCTCGTCGTGAAGTCCACCTCCAGATACTGACTCGTCGTGAGTTCCACCTCCGGATACCGTCCAGTCCTCGAACACTCGGCCTTTGTCAGCGCTGACCGTCGTCTACAACCAATACAACGAGGTGCGGGAATAGCTCGTGCAGGGGTGAGTATACGATACTCAGTAGGGACCCCGAGACCCTCAAGGTATCACTATATCCAACAAGGATAACCACAAAGAAGGATCTCAACATATAACCCTTACTTAGGTATAAGCCCATACTTATACCTAAGATATCAAGTAACCCATCTCAATCGGGATGAAACATGAAGGTTATGAAATCAACGGATAACCACTACCTGGGTATATGCCCATACATATAACTAAGTATTCAAGTGACGCATCTCAATCATGAGGAAAACACAATGGTCATAGACTCAGCTCAAACCTTGATTTTAATTATCGAAACCGTAACTTCTGAAGAGATCAGTGTTTGGAAAGTACAGTGATCCTGTCACGACTCTGAGGTACTGCTCACTAACCTAAGACTGTTGAGGTACTCCTCCTGTCGAGTACCGTGGGTCTGCCATCTCACATAGTAGTGCTCCTCCGCCATGGGTCTGCCACCTCACATAGTAGTGCTCCCCATCATAGCCTACATAGGTACTCCTCCTGTCGAGTACCGTGGGTCTGCCACCTCACAATGTAGTGCTCCTCTACCATGGTTCTACCACCTCACAATGTAGTGCTCCCCACTGGGCTATTCTAGTCCCGGCGAATCGAATCGGACAAGTAGTCATCAGGTCTCAGCTAGCTAAACGGTCACTGTACTCCATACGCTCGTCTCCGGGAGGGTCCGCTCCACGAGATACAGGTCGATACTTCAAGTATCATAATGTCCCATGAAGAAGTATCTCAAAGGACCGCCTCATCATAGGGGTCTCAACACAACAGACGGCGCGTCAAACAGATGCTCGGTCTGTGAGTTATTAGCCTTTTCGTCCCAGGGGCCCGGTTGGATTCGTGTAAGAACCAACTCAACCGTATCTCAACTGTACCCCGATCTCTCATAGGGTATACTCATAGGGATCATTTCTCAATGAGATCACCAACGCCGCTGACGGTTCATCAAACGGATGTCCGGTCTGAAAGTTATCAGCTTTTCCGTTCCAGGGGACCGGTTGGATTTTGGGTACAATCCAACCCATGCACTATCCAACTGCATCCAAATCTTAGGCGAAGTATGGAAAAAGTTCTATCTCATCAAGAGGGATCCAACAAAATCAACGGTACGTCAATCGGACTTCCGGAGCTCGTGATATAAGTGTTTCCGCTCCGAGGGCCCGGTTGGTTTCGTAATTGAACCAACCCGTCCATACCCAAAGATCTCAGAAAAAATGATTTTAATATATCGAAATGAACGTCTCAATCCAAGGATATCATCGCAACTGACGGTGCGTCGATCGGAGGTCCATAGCCCATGTTATGAACGTTTGAACGGAAAATGCCAAAAAATAGGGGGTTCGGCCCGGTCCGACCCGGCCTGAGACCCCCTGGGTCGTCCCGAACCAGGTCGGCCCGAACCGGGTCTGGGTCTGGCCCGCTTGGGCGCGGCCCGACGTGGTCCGCCGGCCAGCTCGGTGTGACCGAGATGGGCAGACAGGGGGGGGGGGCAGCCCCCTGTCTAATTAAACGCGACCCCCACGTGGGGGGCTGCTCCTCCCTTCCAGTCGAGGGTTACGAACCCCCTGGTTTCTCCCCTGAACGGTTGGCCCCCTCCAACCGGCCGGCTACTGCCGCCATGGGACCGGTGTGGTCCTGTCCCCCTGCTCTGACGCTGGAGGCTGGAAGCCAGCCGCCGCTCCCTGCTCCATCGCGGCCTTGGTCCGACTGGCGCGACGTGATGGCGCCGCGCCCCTCCTCCGCATCCCTGCTCTAGCCGTGGTGTTCTCGTGATTCTTTGGCGCGGAGCGATGGCGCTGTGACCTTGTTCGACTTCAACGGCGTGACACAACGGCGCCGCACATCCTCGCTTCATGATCCCGCGTGGTGCGATGGCACCGCGCCATCTCCATTCCAAAACCACAACAAGGTCATCAGCAGAATTAAGGGAGGAGGGTCGGCCGTGTTTGTGTGGTACGACCCCCTCCCGTTAATTGGTAGCAAGAAACTAAGATTATGAATAACGCTTGAATATTCATGAACATATATTCAAACTCATACCTCAACAACGGTTGACGATCGAAGAGCATCGTGGAAACGGCATCACGAGGTAAAACTCCGTATGCGCTTGACGGATATCATCTGAGGTGGATCATCGTCTCACACCGGCTGCGGAGAGGAGAAGAAAGGCACGATGATCACTCCTTTCGGTGACGGCATTCTTCGTCGGGGTCTTGATGTTTTCGTGTTCTCCAACGAAGAAGATAATGTTTCCTCTATCTTTTGAGTATTCTCTCCTAGACCTTAACACCACAAAACTAATCCAATAATAATATAAGCTCCACTTATTTTATTAAGTCATTTCAAGAGTTTAAAATTTAAAAACTCAATTCAATAAATTGAATCAAGGACTTGGCACATTAAATTTAAGGTGTGTCAAGGGGGGTTGGAGAGAGTTATGGAAGATGAGAGGTCACCCACATAATGGGGGAGTTAGAGGAGGTTTAAGGAATGTGAAGGGGTGGGGTTCGTGTGGACCCCACCTCACATTAACCTCAATTAGGTAGTTAGGTTCACCCAACCTCCATCCATAGGATTTAACCACTTTTACGAAATAAAATTAGCTGCACAAATTTTATTTCTCAGAAGTCTTTATCCACAAAACTAAAAAACTCTTCCCGAGAAAACGCAACTCTGGAAAAGGTCTTTTTAAAAAATTACCGGTGCTGTAGTTCCATCGGTGTTCTCGGATTTCAATTCCGAGCACCGGTTTAAAAGATAAAAAAACATGCTCGTTCGTTCACTAAACGTACCCGAGCTAAACTTCGGAAAATGATTCTGGGCACCACGGGTCTCAGAATCAGGCGCCGTCAGAAACTGCATTCTCGTAAAATCCAAACGAAAATTAAAGAAAAAATTCCATGAAATTTATTGGTCTTTAAATTACTCCAACCTCAGGGCTTTATGTTCCCATAAAGATTTAACACAAACTAGGGATACAAAAGCGGTACTGAGCATGCATCTGAGCCTTTCGCTCCCAGGTGCTCCCCTAGAGGTTTCTTGTACTACCAGTGAAAGGGAAATAGTGGAATCGATCATTCATGTAGGAACCACTCCTGTCGATCCTCGATCTCTACTGGAATCTCCACACATGTCGGTCTGTCATCAATGTCCAAATCCCTGAGGTTGATGATGTGTGAAGGATCATGAACGTATCTCCTCAGCTGAGGTACGTGGATGATTTCATGCACTCGGTGCAACTGAGGTGGAAAGGTCAAGCGGTAAGCCACCTCACCTACCCTTCTGAGGACATTGAATGGTCCGATGAAGTGTAGAGATAACTTGTCGCCTCAGCCAAATCTCCGTAATTCCACGTCGAGGTGAGACCCGTAAGAAAACGTGGTCTCCATCCTAAAACTCTAGTGGTCCCTGCCTCTTGTTAGCATAAGGCTTCTGTCGGCTCTGAGCTGTCCTCATCTGCTCTTGGATGACCAGGACCTTCTCTTTCATGGCCTAGACCATCTCTTTTCCCACAAGAGATGCTATGATTTCTTCTTTACCTATAAGAAAAATCCGGTCTCATCCCCTGGATGAACCACATTATTTGCCTAATACAGTCAATCCGGACATGAATGATGTATTCATGCCATGGACGACGTTGTAAGTCCTCGACATTATTACCAAGAGATCCAACCGTCACTCTCGCCTTTAAGGGTCGAGTCACACTGTCGGCATCAGCATGAGGTATCGTGGTCTCCTCCATTAGGAATATCGAAAGTGAGGGTCAAGTCAACAGTTTAAACCAGAACCTCTTAGTACTCAAAAAGGAAGGAAGAAAATGTCACAAAGGTAAGTGTATTTTTATTATTGCAGCTCATAGTACAAAGACACAAATGTAACAAAAACATGGAACTAGAAGTACGAAGAACAAAAGGAAACCACTAGTTCCACTCTTGTCCACTTGCTTCCAGAGCTCCGTAGTCGTATGCTTCTACTGCCTGAAGCTGAGATCTCCCATGTCCACCTGTTCCATGCGGTTAGGGTTGACCTCCTGGTGGTGGTGGTGGTAACACCTCGAAGCGTCGTCCACCTCCAGCTGCACGGCCAGATCCCCTCCCTCGGCCTTCTGCTCCTAGCGGTCCGCCTTGATCGAACCTCTGCCTCTGCCTGGGAGGTTCTTCATTTAACTGCTGGTCATCTGCATGGTGGGTCGGACAGTCACGTGCCATGTGACCAATCCCGCCGCAAGAGTAACAATTCATGGCACGTCTGGCTCTATCATTCCCCTTGGTGCCTCGCACTATCCACCTTGAGTAATGCGGTCGACCACCTGTAGGTATGGTCTTCTTGGACCTCTGCGTCATCTGTCTACTGCCTGCTAAAGAAGGCCCTGATGCATGCCGGCTAGTGGTGGGTCCTGCTACTGGAGAATTCTCAGCAAGGAAACTCTCCAATAAGAGGGCTCGCTCAAACACCCCGGTCTGCATCGGGATACTTTGAGAAACAAAAGAAGCTCTAATATCTCACCTGAGACCCTGCTCGAAGGTTAGGGCCCTGAAGAACGGGTCCCATACCATATCTGTGGAGTAGCGCGAGAGGTCTATGAACCAAGCTGAGTACTGCGCCATCATCATGCTACCCTACTATAGATGCAGCAGCTCTTGTATACACACCGCTCGAAGGGTGGCTGGTACAAACTCTTCCCTGAACAGGCTCTTGAAGTCTGCCCACAGAAGTGTCTCCTCCTCATGCATCTAGAGAATTAGGCTCCACCATCTGCCTGATGCTGCCTGAAGAAGGCTGGCAGCAAGGATCACCATGAAGTCTTCTGGCTTCCCCACTAGCCTGAAGACTCTCACCACAGCCTCCAGCCAATCCTCAGCCGCCTGCGGGTCCATCTCTCCCCTGAACCTAGGTGGCCTCTAGCGCTGGAACTCGTGCAGTTCTCTTAAGCGACATGCACCCTCTGCTGCTGGGGCTGGTGGCATCGGTGGCACAACGGGTAGTAGTACCGCTGGTGCCTCCACTGGTGGCTCAACTAGAATAGGGCCCTGTACTGAGGCCACGTCGTTTGGCGGGCTGTCAGTACGTACATCTCCCGGGGCTCTAGCTGGTCATCCGTGGGGAGGCATCCTGAAAGAAACAAACGTGACACGGTCAAAAGATTTATACCTGGTGAGCTGGCATAGTTTGAGATGTTCTTAAAAAACATTTTAAAACACACACGCAATCAGTGTTTTCATGCACAAAGTCGGAAATCAGTTGTCAGGGTCATGTTGTATGGATACATCGGCCGCCCACACCAACACTGGACTCCCTGAACTGAAAACCACACTCGGTACCCTTAACACTATTTCTTCACAGAAGAAAATATCAGAGTTATAAGTTCTGTAGTATAACAGACTCCTCTAATACCAATTTGTCGCGACCCGTCCTCGGGGCCTATGCTATGACTACCCTAAACCCGCCTTCCATAGGCCAGGGGCTGGCGACTAGAACCAAAGGCGTAAATCCAGATAAACTAAGAAATCATTGCCTTAAAAAGGTAAAAAAACACCACAGAGTACAAGAGGAAGTAAAACACTAAGTACAAAAAGTAAGTGCTGAAAAGTAAGTGGGCCAGAATAAAAACCCTTCTGAAAAGTGCAACTACAAATGAATGGAAGTACAACAGAAAAAGAAAAACAGCTGGAAGGATGGAAGCAGCTCCTGGGTTGTCCTCCTCGGATCCTACCTGAAGGGTGGGTATAGATAGAACATCTCCTGGATCATCCACCACGGATCCTACCTGAAGGGTAGGTACATATAGCCTCCACAACGCTCTCGCCCGTCAACCTCCTCTGAGTGTCATCTCATTGTGAAGTCCACCTCCGGATACTGACTCGTCGTGAGGTCCACCTACGGGTACCGTCCAGTCCTCAAACACTCGACCTATGTCAGCGCTGCCCGTCATCTGCAACCAACACAACGATGTGTGGGCACAGCCAGTGCAGGGGTGAGTATATGATACTCAGTAGGGACTCCAAGACCCTCAATGTCTCACTATATCCAAAAAGGATAACCACAATGAAGAATCTCAACAGATAACCCATACCTAGGTATAAGTCCATAATTATACCTAAGTTATCAAGTAACCCACCTCAATCATGTGGAAACACGAAGGTTATGAAATCAATGGATAACCACTACTTGGGTATATGCCCATAAAAATATCAAAGTTATCATGTGACCCATCTCAATAATGAGGAAAACACAATGGTCATAGACTCAGCTCAAACCAGGATTTTCATTATCGAAACTGTAACTGCTGAAGAGCTCCATCTCTGGAAAGTACAGTAATCCTGTCATGACTCCGAGGTACTTCTCACTAACCTAAGACTGCTGAGGTACTCCTCCTGTTGAGTACTGCGGGTCTGCCACCTCACACAGTAGTGCTCCTCCGCCATGGGTCTTCCACCTCACATAGTAGTACTCCCCCTCATAGCCTACAGAGGTTCTACTCCTTTCGAGTACCGTGGGTCTGCCACCTCACAAAGTAGTGCTCCTCTTCCATGGGTCTACCACCTCACAAAGTAGTGCTCCCCACTGGGCTATGCTAGTCACTTCGAATCGAATTGGACAAGTAGTCATCAGGTCTCAACTAGCTACACGGTCACCGTACTCCGTACGATCGTCTCCGGGAGGGTCCACTCCATGAGCTACAGGTCGAAACACCATGTATCACAAAGTCTCTCGAAGAAGTATCTCAAAGGACCGCCTCGTCATAGGGGTCTCAACGCAACAGACGGTGCGTCAAACGGACGCCCGGTCTGTGAGTTATTAGCCTTTTCGTCCCAGGGGCCCGATTGGTTTCATGTGCAAACCAACCCGACCGTAACTCAACTGTACCCCAAAATCTCATAGCGTATACTCATATAGACCGTTTCTCAACGAGATCACCAACGCCGCTGACGGTTCGTCAAACGGACGTCCGGTCTGAAAGTTATCAGCTTTTCCGTTCCAGGGGCCCGGTTGGATTTCGGGTACAATCCAACCCAGCCACTATCCAACTACATCCAAATCTCAGGCGACGTATGCCAAAAGTTCTATCTCATCAAGAGGAATCCAACAAAGTCGACAGTACATCAATCGGACGTCCAGAGCTCGTGATATAAGCTTTTCCACTCTGAGGGCCTGGTTGGTTTAGTGATTGAACCAACCCGACCATACCCAAAGTTCTCCGAAACCCTGAGTGTAATATAAAGAAATGACCATCTCGGTCCAAGGATCGCATCGCAACTAACGATGCATCGATCTGAGGTCCATAGCCCAAGTTATGAACGTTTGAACATAAACTGCCCGAAAAGAGGGGGTTCGGGCTCGGTCCGACCCGGCTCGAGACCCCCTGGGTCGGCCCGAAACCGGGTCCGGGTCCGGCTTTCTTGGGCGCGGCCCGGTGCGCTGGCGTGGTCCGCTGGCCAGATCGGTGTGAACGAGCTGGGCGGACAAGGGGTGGGAGGGGGGGCTGCCCCCAGTCTAATTAAACGCGGCCCCCACGTGGGGGGTCGCTCCTCCCTTCCAGTCGTGGGTTACGAACCCCCGGTTTCTCCCCTGACCGGCCAACCCGCTCCGGCTGGCAGGCTACTGCCGCCACAGGACCGACGCGGTCCCGTCCCCCTGCTCCGACGTTGGCGGTCGGAAGCCGGTAGACGGTCCCTGCTCCACCGCAGCCTTGGTCCGACTGGCGCAGCGCGATGGCGCCGCGCCCCTCCACCGCGACCCTGCCCCGGCCGCGGTGTTCTCATGATTCTCCAGCACGGTGCGACGGCGCCGCGACCTTGTTCGACTTTAAAGGTGCTGCGTGACGGCACCACGAATCCTCGCCGCATGATCCCGCGCGGTGCGACGACACTGCGCCATCTCTGTTCCAAAACCACAACAAGGTCAACAACAGAATTAAGGTAGGAGGGTCGACCGTGTTTGTGAGGTCCATCCCCCTCCCGTTAATCGGTAGCAAGCGGCGAAGATTATGAATAACGCTCGAATATTCACAAACATATATTCAAACCCCTGCCTCAACAATGGTTGAAGATCGAAGAGTGTCGTGGAAACGGCGTCGCGAGGAAAAACTCCGTATGCGCATGATAGAGATCGTCCGAGGTGCAGCAGCGTCTCACACCTACTGTGGAGAGGAGAAGAAAGGCACATCGATCACTCCTTGCTGTGATGGCGTTCTTCTTCAGGGTCTTGACGTTCTTCGTGTTCTCCAATGAAGAATATAAATTTTCCTCTAGCTTTTGAGTATTCTCTCCCAAAACTTAACACCAAAAAACTAACCCAATAATAAAATAAGGTCCACATATTTTATTAAGTCATTCCAAGAGTTTAAAATTTAAAAACTCAATTCAATAAATTGAATTAAGGACATGTCACATTAAATTTATGCTGTGTCAAGGGGGTTTGGAGAGAGTTATGGAAGATGAGAGGTCACCAACTTAATCGGGGAGTTAGAGGAGGTTTAAGGAATGTGAAGGGGTGGGGTTCATGTGGGCCCCACCTCACATTTAACCTCACTTAGGTAGTTAGGTTCACCCAACCTCCATACTTAGGATTTAACCACTTTTAAGAAATAAAATTAGTTGCACAAAGTTTATTTCTGGGAAGTCTTTATCCACAAAACTAAACAACTCTTCCCGAGCAAACGCAACTATGAAAAAGGTATTTTTAAGCAATTACCGGCACTGCGGTTCCATCGGTGCCCCTAGATTTCAATTCCGAGCACCGGTTTAAAAGACAGAAAAACCCGCTCGTTCGTTCACTGAATGTACCCGAGCTAAACTTCGAAAAATGATTCCGGGCACACCGTGCCTCAGAATCAGGCGCCGTTAGAAACTGTGTTCTCGTAAAATCCCAAAGAAAATTAAGAAAAAATATTCCTTGAAATTTCTAGGTCTTTAAATTTTTCTTAATTCATGTTTTACCACCTATAAATATAGTATATTATTAATAAATTTTTAAATTTAGTATCAAAAAATGTTATTATATTTTATTATTATTTTTAAATCACGTTATTCACCAAATTTCTATCAATTGTTTATTAAGTAACAACTCATGTGTATATGTGGGTTTTTGTCTCTATATAGAGATAAAATGCATATCTCATAATCTTTTTTTATAAAAGTTTATTATGATGGGTTTAATGATTATATATGATACTTATAACTCAGTAAAAACTCAATAATAATTATATAACATCTCCAATCATACTTTCTAATTTGATGGAATATGATAACGCCCATTATGCATATAAGTGGATTACCAACTCAACAAAGTAATGTGATATGTTTTTCATTTAATGTTCACATGGATGGTTATAGAAAAATAACTAATTAAAATATATTATATATATGAATTTCTAAAATTTCTATAAATTTATCTTATTATTTACCTGTCCTTTTTTACGTCCATAAAAAATAAATATAATGTTAACATAAATGTATACCCTATTGTGTCTATGAACAGTGTAATTCAATTTCATATCTCTTTATTATATGAATAATTTTAAATATTTATATATTAGAAATGGTTAATATATTATAAGTATTAATTTTTATTATTATATATAATTATAATAAATTTAAATATATTATACATAATTTTAAATTTCCTCTAAATCATGTGGAACTCATTGTATGGGCTTTTAATCAAACATTTATTTCAATGAGACACATGCCATATTCAATACTAGTTTATTTTGTGTGGTGAGTATAGTAACCTTGAATGAATTTTATAATTAAAACAATGATATTTATGGGGATATAAATAAACATGTAAGGTTCTTTATTTTATGGATCATAAGATTATAATGATACAAAAGAATTATGCATTTTATGCTACAATGTCATTTTTTATCGAGATTTTTTCAATTATGTTTTGGATGATGAAAACATATGATAAAACTCCCTGAAAAATAATAAGTTTTATTATAATATAGAAATATATTTAAAATACATTTTATCCATTCATTTTCAACACAATTTGTACTAAAAAGACGTCAAAATATTTTTATGGAAAATCATCTTTATGTCTCTCTTTGGTCAAAATTACATTTTCTTCTATATCCATGAATTCTAAAATTGTCTCAAAGAATTGTTTTACTATTTTAATATGATTTTTTATAGTCATTTCAACATGTTTTTTAATTTATAAAAAAGGTGTAAAATTACTCTTATTATTTTGCAAAAGGTGGTAATTTTTTAAAATATTCTATAAAAGGTTTTATAGAATTTATTATTAGAATATATATAGAAAGAACATTATTTTCCATCACAATGATCGATAAAAACATTTTTATTATTGAAAAATAATTTTCCATGTAAAATTTCAAAATAAATATTTTTAATTAATTTTTTAGTTTTTATTATTATTTTAGAAAGTTTATTTGAAAGTGCAAAAGATATTTTCTTCATGAATTTTTGATGTGATCCCTAATTAAAATATTCATCTATGATAATATTAAATGGTGTTACATTTGATTTAATATAATTATTATCCATGGATAACATCTTTCTTCGTTATCTATATGCTCTATGTTTATAATGAAATGTTGTGTATAAAATTAGTTCCCTTTATATGTGATATGCAATGAATTGTTTTATCAATGAGACCTTTTGTAGAAAGATTAATATCATTTATTTAATAAATGAATAGTTAAAAAGTATGAAATGGTTTTTTTAAAAATTCATAATTCCAAAAGATGAAGATACCATCACAAACATCATTGAGAAACGAAAACTTTGTGGCCATGATCTCCTTGTTTTCCATCCATCCACCATGTAGTTAAAATTACGTAAATAATAAGTAATGAGGTTGTTCATAGACAAATGGAATTCCATGTAGTTGATTCAAATTGAAACTAGATTCCATTAGATGTTAATAGATCTATTTCTAAACTCTTAACCCATTAAGATAGAGTCATATTTTCGTCTTATATTGATCCACCCTCTCTGTTTATCCACATCCACCACATTTATCTTTTCATGAATACAATCATCAAGTGAAGTGGTTAATCCACAAGAACAAAAGAAACAACAAGTTGTATTCCCAAAGAAATCTATAAAAATAGCTCCATACCCAGAGGGGATAGATTTTCTTATTTTATCACTATCTGTGTTGCATTTTATCCACATAGGAAAAGGAAAGATCCACATGAATTCAAAAGTCCTAAAAGGTGGGTGACAATTACTATAATTACCAAATTGATAAATATAATATATATCACATATAAAGTATTAAAAACACCTAGATTGAATATCATTTTCATATTTCATGACATCAATTATACGATAAAGCACAGATTGGATACAAAAATTCCTATATTCGTGTATCTATTTGTTTTGGATATACCAAATCACATGTAATGTTTCCTTAAAAATAATCATGAATGGATTTGTAAAGCATCTGGGAACTAGGATATTTCACTCAAGATGTAATTTTATCTTTTATGTTATCTATGGTGGGTAATATGACCCCAAAAAAATATCCCATAGTTATACATAGATCATCTATTGTACCACAACTGGGAAATAAAGGGTTTACTTAGTCCTTTATTTTTAACATAAGGCACATGTGATGGAAATATTAATTCCCATCAGATACAAAAAAGGATCACTAGAATGATTTTAATGAATTAATATCCAATAAATGGTAATTCAAGAAGGAATTATCTAATATTTGTTTCATTGTATTATCCCAAGTATATAATTTTACATGAGTAATTTAATGATGAAATAAATAGGAATATAAATTACCCTCTGTACCATGCTACCAAACAAGAAAAAAATCACCATTATTGAAATAAAATTCTGAATACAATCTCTAATTTACATAGGAAAACTATTAAAATTTTAATCAATTTGATATTTAATCAATGAATCTATGTTAATATGTTTGTAATGTGATTTAAGATTTTTAAGGAAAAGAGTACATGATGAATTATCTGAAAATAAATTGAGAAATTTCATTTTTTTGACCAACCACTGAGATTTATTCATGATACTAGAGAACAAATCATTATATAGATTCCATAATATATTCTATGTAATTGGAACATCCATTCTTGTGTTTTGATAGTATTGATTCAGAATCCTTATTTTGACATATGTGTTCCTTTTTTGAAAATCACACTCTTTCCTAAATAATTTATTATTAACTCATTAATATTCAAAAATACTAGAATATAAAAATATCATTAACCTTACCTTTATCAAGACTATTTGATTCAAATTTTTATCAACACAATTTTTTATTTTCAAATAAAATTAATTTTACTCATGAGTTGTGTAGAAATGATGCATTCCATTATTATTGTAATGAGCATGGATATAATTTCTATCACATATAAAAAATATTTTTTTACCGTACACACAAACAATTGTTTCATACTGATAATACAGCTTTTCGTTGAAAATCGTACATAAACTAGTAATGATAATCATCAGATCCTTTTAAAACTTACTTTTATGTATCCAAAAAATTCTATTATAATAAACAGAAAACCTTTAAATCAAAACTATGGTATGTATTATATTTAAATATTTTTTTAAAATTATTTCATGGTTTTATTAATAAGATGACTATTGGAGTGTAAGGTGTACAAGTCCCTCTGAGATTTTCGGATAACATCTGACTATAGGAGAACCAGATGACCGATGGGACAAACATAAAAAAATACAGGATCATTTTATTGATCTTAGGTCGATGGATATTGATACTGAATTATGAAAATATACGAGATCTCAACCAAATTGCTAATATGTGTGAAAACCTTGAGGTTTATATGTTTTCAAATTATTGTTACATTTACTAGTGACTCTCAAGAGTATTAATTTGTCTTCATGAGACTCTGGTCATTGTGAATACGATTTAGGGATTCCATGGATATTACGAAATCTATTTTGATCTTCTATGGATTGAGGGATTTTGAGGACAGAAAGATAGAGGTGTTGATCAACTTCTTGATCGAGTTCTTGTGGGGATAGAAAGACATAAGCAAATCATCTTATCGAGGGATTACCGTGGTGTGGGTAAGACATACATTCTAGAATGTGTAAATGAAGAGGCCACAATCCACAGTTATAGGAAAACAATCTCTTTGGAATTATAGAATTATATTAATTTACCCGTTTTACCTTTTTTATACATTTCCATAGAATTTGAATAATTTAATATATTCATTGTTCAATTTTCTATTATGTGATTATGTTATTTTTGTAATTAAAATATAATTAATCATGATCAATTATTTTACTTAATTTGATCTTATATTCTTTATGATATAATTAATAATTATTTAAATATATTTATCAAAACCATTATTATTACGATCTATTTTATGCTTACAATGATTAAATAATTTTCTTAATTTCAATATGATTAATTTCAATTATGGCCTATGTACAACTTATCATAACCTATATATTACAATACATTATCCATCAGATCTGTGGTCCTATAAAATTAATGATTAAATACAAAATAAAATTGGGATTGTTATTAGTTTAATTATATTATTCTAATTTTCCATTGTGTATAAAAACACATTTTTTTAAAAGATAATTTATCCCTCTTATATTTTTTCATCTTCATAAAAATTTTGATCCAAAAATTCATAACATAGTCAAATATCTATAATGCTGATACTCACATTAGGTATCAGAGGAGGATTACACTATTTTTTACATTCTGTTTCTTTTATTCTCTTTTTCATGTTATCTTAATTTATTATTATACATTTTTATTATTAATGATATTTACAATAACATGTATCATGGAAATATATTGTATTTATTTAATGATGATAAGATTAAATGACGGCTAAATACACAATCTAAATCCAATAAGATCACAAATTTTTTATGGAAAAGATTAGGAATATTGGAGAGATAGAATGATGATGTTTGTGATCAAAACGTGATTTGATTTCATTCTTGTACTAACTTGTGACTATAAAATTTGTTAAAAATATATAAGAATCATTACCAACAAGAGAAACACAAATATCGATTGAATTATAATATATGAAATACATTACATTTTTATATGACCAGAAATACATATAGCCATATTTCATCTTATGAAGCAGACCACAATATTTATGATATATAGACAAAACCCATTTAAGAACTTTTAATGTTTAGATACTAGAAGTGATATTCTCAGATAATATTACCACCCTTTTTAATTTCCTTATAGAGAGCATGTTGTTAAGGTACAACAATGTTTCATGACAATTGGAGATATTTAGCGAGATATTGGTTAAAAAGGAATAGAATATGAAATCCATTTTGAAAATATTATAGATATTAGTAAAATGAATAGGGATTAAAGAGAAGTGTTTTTTTTAATCCATAATGATTATATATGTTACACATAATAATTTATTTGGAACTCTCTTTTAGTATAAAGGAATTAAAAAAAGGGATGTTGGGAATGATAAAATGAATAATGGACGAGATTAAATTTATTATACATCAAATAAAATGAATTATCAGTCTCTTAAAATAGATGTTAAATCAAAAAAGATAGTGAAGGTTTTTATTGAATCTCACTCAAGTTATTCAGATCAATCTAACAATGAGTAATCCAATCATTCTTGAAGGATGAACAAGATTGTTATAAGAAGGAGTTTTAGTATCAATATAAGAAAAGTGATAGGGAATGGATTGATAAGAATGATTCAGATGTAACTAATTATGAATTCAAGAGTGCTGGAAACAGAAGAAAATATTTTCCAAAACTCAAATGAAATGATAGAATGTAATTACATTCTGATTGATGTATGAAAAATTATTACATGCCAAAAGAAAAGAAGTTCATGAAAGCTAATGATTCATGTAGTTTTATAAGAGGAGATTATTTAGATGAATCCTCATAAAATATAAATTATAGACACTAAAATATTGGTCTTGAGGCCAAATTACTTAATGATAGTCAATGTTTTATGGATAAGGTTCACACATATCATTATTTATCAAATACGTAATTAATATATAATTATCATGATGAAATGAATTATATATTTTATGATGAAGAATCATCTTCATCCATTGACAATAACCCATTACATTAATATAATGATGCTTCATGATTTTCAAAATTACATGAAAATGAAAAAAATAAATTCAATAACAATCTTGAAAAAGAATATGCTTGTATTATTATTTTGAAAAAATAATTATCATATAATTCAAAATATCTTTATAAGAAAACATATTAAATATATATTATATCTAAAAACAATGAGATTTTTATTTCTGAGAATTGTAACATTTTTATGGATTTTGAAAAAGTCATTTATAATAAATATGATTTAGAAAAAAAATGAATTTTGAAACTATTTCTAATGTGGATAAGGATATAGTAATAAAACTAATGTTTGAATTTTTTTATCAAAATAAACACTTATCAAATTTCTATTAAAGAAAGGATGATTTTTGTAAGATGTATAAACTAATAAATCCTTTTTGTAATAGCTTGGGTATTGGTTATTATTATTCAAAACCAGTTTTTAGTAAAAACTATTTTATTCATGAAAATGCCCCCTTATGCTGAAAATATAAAATGGATGTCATTGGAAAAAAAATTCATTATATAAAATTCAATATTTTGAGCTCCACCATTCAATTTTTTCAAAAAAGTAGATTCCTAAATATATTCATGGTATCATTTCTAGATCCACGAATGTTGGAATTCTAAAAATATAATTATTTGGTTTTCTGAAAAAAAACATAGTACCAACATTAAGAATATATGGTACACGGATAGTGGATGTTCCTGAAATATTATTGGTAACAAATAATTTTTTTAATTGTTATTTAAATGAATTTTGGAATAGTTACCTTTAGAGAAAATTCTCAAGGAAATATTTATAGTGTAGGTAATATTGTTCTTATCAGTAAAGCTTTTATTTAAAATCTTTTATTTGTAAATGGTTTTAAGAACCACTTAATAAGAATAATCAAATTATGTGATGAAGGTTACCATTTGAATTTTAGTAATGATAAATCTAAAGTACACTGTTATAATAATGAATTCATTCTTTATCCAATCTTCATGAGACAGTTTATACACATAAAATAGAAGATATTAGGATCCAAGAGATACCTTGTCTTAGTAAAATTGAAGACCAATTGTGGTTATGGAATAAAAGTTTAGGACACTGTAATTTTAGGAACATATAAAAATTATCTATGAAGTAACTTATTGTGGATCTATAAGAATATAGACTTTAATTGTCAAAAGTATATGATCCTTATAAATATGGAATGAAACAAAAGTCCAGCTTTAAATCGATTATTTATGTCCCAACTACATATTCATTATAGTTAGTGCAATTGGATTTATTCAGTCCTACAAAAAAAGGATGTATTAAATGCATTTAGTTTGTATTTTTTTAAATTGATAATTACATATGATATACATGAATCACTTCTCTAAAAACTAAATAAAAATCCTATTATTATATATACACATTGGTAACAAAATTCTAAAATGATAAAACTATTCCTTTGATAAATATTCATGGTGATCATGATGGATAATTTCTAAATTATGATTTTGAAACATTTTTTAGTATGAAATGAATTACTAATAACTTTTCTGACTCTATAAATCCTAAAAAGAACGTGGTTACTGAATGAAGAAATATAATTTTATTGCAAATGAAAAGAACTATGTTTAGTGAATACTCAATTGTTGAACACTATTTGGATGATGTTGTTATTACTAATTTGTAGACTATAAATTTAGTTTTAATTAGACCATTTCTTAATAAAACACCTTATGAGTTGTGAACATGTAAAAAACAAAAATCCTTATTCTTCAATTTATTTGGATGCTAAGTATAAATTATGAATACAAAATATAATTTACATAAATTCACAAACAAAATACAATGAAGGCATATTCTAAGGCCATTCCACTATATCAATGGATATATACTTTTTACTAAAAACTTTTCTCCTATTGAGGAGATAGTACATGTAAAAATCAATTAAACTAAACCTTTTGTTTTTGAACAATCCCCACCAAAATATTTTGATCTGTTCTCTATAATTTATTATTAATAATTTAAAGAAGATTCTTCTAATAAGGAGAATACTCAATAAATTTTTTCTAAACAATTCTTTCTAGGAGACATTCTACCCTATGTTGATGACCATGTTTAATAAAATCCAAATCATTAGTTTCATATGAATTTTCCTAGAGATAGTATCATTGGTGATGTAAAAAACCTCAGAGTAATAGAATTACTTTGAGAAATGATGTAGAACTTCTATCATTTATTTCTCAATTAAAACATAAAATTCACAATGGGGCTTTTGGTAATGAATATTGGATTAATGGAATACAATACCTGTTAAATGAATTTGGATGGAACAAAGAATGGACCTAGGTAAAAAGGACAATTGAAACCTCTATAATTGGAGTAAAAAAGGGGTTTTAGAAACAAATTTGATGAAAATGGAATAATTGATAGAAATAAAACATGACTATTTTCTAATGGTTATAATTATCAAGAATGAAAATATTATGAATAAACATATGATTAAAATGCTATAATTGAATATATATGTATTCTATAATCATTTTCATCATTATTCAATTCTATTATTTCTGAAATGTATGTGTAGTGTCCTCTCTATAATGGATTTGTTCAAGGGGATATTTTTTGGGGAAAACCCTCATTGTTAGGAAGATAAAAAACACCCTAAATTTGTATTTAAACATATCAAGGCATAATATGGACTTAAACAAGAACCTATATCCTAGTATGATAGAATTACAGGATATTTATAACATGATAATTTTGTTAAGTGGATTGATGATCCAACTCTATTAATAAATAATAAAAAAATTGATTGATCAAATTTTTATTAATTACATCATATATGAAACAAGTAATAAATATTGGATTGATTCTGTTGTAAATCTTATGAAATATTAGTTTTAAATGATTACGATGATTGAATTAATAATTTTTCTTGGTTTCAAATTTCTCAAAAAACTATATGTTGATTATATATCACACGAAAAGTATATTAATGGTATTGTTAATACTTATGGATATAAAAATACTAAATATATTATTATACTAGTTGAAACCTCAAATAATCATAAACATGAAGAAGCTAACCAAACAGTGAATCAAACCAGTTTAACATGTATGAAAGGAAGTTTATACACTAAATAGCTAGTCCTCCAAACTTAATGTTTTCTTTATTTTTATGTGCATGATATCATGAAGATATAAATGATTGCAATTTAAAATATATGAAAATAATATTTTTTGATAAAAAGGAAATATTTATTTATGATTGGAAACTTATTCTGAAAATGATTTTGAATTAAATTTTTTTCATATGGTAACATTGGTTGTTATCGAATGGATATAAAATGTACATAATGATCATGTCATTTCTTAATTGAATCAGTATTTTCTTGGAATTATATGAAACAATACTCAGTAGCACTTTCCACTATTGAAGCCCAATATGTTACAGAGGTATTATTTTGTGTTAAATTGTTATGGATGGAACACATAATCACTAATAAAGTCATGAGTTTTACTATTACTCATATACTATGTGATGGATCGGCTTCTCCCCTACTTCAGCCTCTCTTGATGACCTAGATCTATGCCTCTAGATTCTTCTCCCCCCCTCTCCACCAGAGGGGGGAGTTTTTCACTCATTGTCCCATGGGAAGGAAGAACCAGTATATCATGATCTTTATCCTCCATTTCCTAAAATTTCCAATACCCCAAAAGTTCCGGTTCTTTTCCGAGAGGTGGATCGATTGTCACTGGTCTCAACTGAGATAAATTGTGCTGTAGATCTGTGTATGTTTACCTTGGTGGATCGTTTTCGTCCTCATCGACCATCGGTGGAAGCATTTTCCAAGGTCATATCAAAATATTGGGAACTTCATGGGTGTCTGGTTGTTGGGTTACTCGATCGATGACATATCATGGTTAGGTTTGGCTTAGAGGATGATTTGATCATCGATTGGTCCAGAGCTCCTAGAATGTGCGGAGACTCTTCCTTTAATTTCTTCCGTTGGGATTTTTAATTTCATATGGATGGAGACCCATCATTGATTACTACCTTGGTAAGTCTTCCCGTTCTCCCCCATTATTTTCAAAATCCTGCGATTCTCTGTGAAATGGGCAAAATGATTGGATGATTTCTTTTCTCTAATCAACAGAATGACTCCATGCCTCACCTGGTTTGCCCATGTATATGTGTTGAGGTTGACGTTGTGAGACCTCTTGTGAGTTGTGTCGGGATTACTAATGTGAAAGAGTTTAGATGGATTCAAGTGGTATTTTTTGATTCATGGATGTTGTTCTGTGCGAAGTGTAAAGGTTTTGGGCACATGGAGGCCGTTTGCGGAAGGGGAGGGATGGTTGCTCACTCACAAGGGATGGGTGAACACAGTGGGGATGGTTGTGGGGTGCATGCTGCTGTCAAGTCGACTCAGGTGGCTGTAAAGGATGGCCATGTGGACGTTGATGAGGATACCAATCCTGGAGTATCATCTGGGCAAGGGGATCCATTGGAATCTGTGTACTCTGAAGGAGAGCTGGTTGAAGCGCAACCTGCTGGACATATAGAGAAGGGGATGAGGTAGGTTTAGATTGATGTTGTGTCGGGTCTTGAAAGTGGTTTGAAGATAGTGCAGGCACCTCTAAACCCGTGTGTCCTACAATTGTTTGACATACTGAAAGATGATCTTGGAATTGAGTCATGTTCTGTGGCTGGGACTAGTGAATGCAATCCGATCCTCTTTGGGGATAATTTGGCCTCTTTGGAGGGTGATCAGGATAATATGAGCAGTGGTCCTACTAATGCAGGCCGAACAAGGGAGGGTGCTGTCCTGAAGGATGTTGTCATCAGTAGTGCCTATGCTACGGTGGAGGTGATTGTAAAAGAGTCATATGTCGATCATGGGTCAGCAAGGCAGGTTTTTGATGGGAGTGGTGTTCAGGTGAAGTATCCAACTATGTTCCATCCCCAATAATGGAATTAGGGGACTGATATTGAAATTAGCAACTGTTTTTTGATTTTTCTATGGATGATGTGGGGTTTGACCAAGATGAGGCCATGTCTATAGGAGGAAAAGCCTCATAGGGGCAGAGTGTTGTGGATTCAGATGGTTCTATTGTACCATTGCAAGGGCATGAGGATGGTGTTGATGTTCCCGCACCTGGCTCTATAGGAATTTGTCTGCAAGAGTTGGGGAATGGGAAAGTCACTAACACTGAGGGTGATTTTTCAATCAATTCCTATGGAATTACTTCACAGGATGCTGTTTCTGGTGATATCTTCATGAAGCAGGGGAGAAATGTTGGCTGTGTGCTTACGGGTAACTCAAAGTGTCTTAATATGCATGATTCGAATATTCAATCTCAGTAGGAATATGGTGTGGAGGAGGGTTACCGTGTAGTACACATTTCTGGACAATGGTGGTATTGTCTCGATAGTGACAAAGAAAATGAAGGTGGCTTGTTCCGGGCCTCCTACAGTGATGTTTTCCAGGGTGGGAAAAGAAAGGTGTCTGGGAATGCCGAAGTGATGACTGCCCCACCACGAAGAAGGCCAAGAAGGGACTATTCTTATTTTCCAATTCCATTGACTACCAGGTCCTCCATTGGGGGGGAAGGTTGGGCTGAGCAGTCTTCTCTGGAATTTCTCTCTTTGGAGACGTTGAATCTGAAAAGAAAGAACGCCAAGATTTTGTGACATTACGACAGCTCAGAGTGGGAATCAGCTACTACAGATGATGAAATACATCATGGGTATGGTGATGGATCAGACTAATATGATGTGTACTTGTCATTTCAACTTTGTGTACTTGTATGTTATATTTTTTTTAATAAATGGTCAGAGGCTCACCTCTGACTGAGTTTCCTGGTTAATATACTATGTGATAATTCTAGTGCTATACAAATAATTAAAAACCCTTCACTTGACTCACATGAAAAATCATATATATTAGGAATCACATTCATTGTGAGCACACTCCTTTGAGATATATGATTTTACCATTCATTAGAATGCAAGAATAGAAAGTTAATATTAAAAATAAACCATTACCATTAGATATATTTGAAAAAATTAAATAAATTATAGGAAATATCCATGTAAGTTAATAATTCATATCTATTTATTATTTAAATCATTTCTTCACATCAGGTAACACGTTTTCAATGCGGGAGAAAAAATAAGTAATTGATTTTAGCATTTAATTACTAAAATAAATTCATATTCCAAATATTTGTAATTATAAATTTTCATACTAAAACATTTTCATAATCCAAATTTATCATACTCTTAATTTTTTGTACTCATAAATTCACATACTCAAATATTTTCATACATAGAAAATGTTCTTAATAAAAATAATTCTTCATCAAAATATTTCCTACTCATAAACATTTGTACTCATTAATTTTCATTCTCATAAATTTCTCAATGTTATTAATTATTAAAAATCATAATTTATTTCTGTACTCAAACATTTTTCATACTATAAATTTTTTTATACTGAAAAATATTCATACTCAGAAATTTTTATATTAAATAAATTTTATTCTCATAAATTTTCGTTGTTAATTTTATTTGTACTCCAAAATTTTCACACTCAAATTTATCGTACCCAGACACATTCATAATAAATTTATTTTCACAAAAAAAAATATTTTCGAAAGAGGGAATCATATTGAAACCAATATATCTATTTTTTCACTCTGAAAGCTATAATTTAATACCTTATTATTTTTAAATTCAAATATTTTTATTTCAATTTGTTTAAAAATAATATCATATTATTTATGAATAATATAAATTTATATGATTTTTTAGTTTTATTATAATCCTCAATAGTTCAAAATTTTTAAATAATTGGATTTTATTAATCTAATATTAGCTACAGAATCTCAATGTTTATATTAATTTTCCTATAAAACGGGATCACCCCTAACATATACCACATTAGTTATATATAATTGGAACTGATCATCTACCTCCCTTTAAGTATATGTGTTTAGTGCTTTTCATGCTAAATGTTTCTCACCGTACTCAAGTCAGAATGAACTATAACCTCCCACAACATGTCTCAAAACATGTAGGATTAGGATGCATGGATAATTTCTTAGCAAAGATGTTTTCCAGATAAATTTTATTCACTAGGGAGTTTTATGATAAATATTATTCATGAATGAAATAAATTATCCAATTCTATGGATGGGAATCTGTTTGTGTGGATAGTCCCAAAACTCATCAATATCCAATTATATTTTTATATTCAAATAGTTTTATAGTACATTGAATATTAATAGTGATTTAAATGTTCAATTTTCATTTTAATGTAGAAAGATTACTATATCAGCAAATGAAGCGACACATTTTCTTGGTGCACCATCTGAAGGCGATGGTTATTTTCCTTCTCAATAGTTTCCAAGAGTAAAAGGAACCTCTAATTAAGAAATCTCTATGAAATATCTTTTTTTGATTCATGAATACAAAAGAAAATTTACTCATCCATTAGTGAACATTCAACATAAAGAACTCTAGATGTAAGGATATCTAATTCTAGAATAGGTTATAGATAAACCATTACAGTTTTGAATGCGTTCAACCTTGATTATTTAGTGAATCTGAGAAACATTAATTAATTGGGAAATATTTTTTTAACTATTAAAAAAATATATTTATGGGAAATTCAGTCTCTTCTTATTATGTTTCTAGTGATTTTCCATAAGTTGATTTTTGTACATTCGACATCCTATAACCTCTCACTATAGTCAGTGATGAGAAATTTGAATGTGACTTGGATTAGTGATTATAAAATAAATAAGTTCAAATTTCATTTCCATTCCAAATCAAATAATTTTGTTAAAGCTTATGATGATGGATCCTCAAATGGAATCCTTTTTCTTCTAATGATGATTTCTTGGTTCGGGAACCTGCACCAAATGGAATCCTAGACTCTAAAAACTACTATAAGCATTGATTTTCTTGGGATGAATCTAATTGTCAATGGGTGAGTCAATTTAACAAGACTTGGATAAGACCTTCTAGGATCACCCTTATTTGGTGCATTACTCACTATAGATTACCCACTAAAGCTTAACTTCAAGCCTTTATCATTCAAATATGCTCTAAAAGTCATTTGTGTAATCAGCACAGGGAGGATACTGATCATCTTTTTTGTCTTGTGTGATGGCCTCTGCATTATAGAATTATTTTCTTGAATTATTTAATTAAAGATGGACAATATTTGACTCTATTTGTTTGTTTTAAAAAAATTCATTAGATATGATGCCTCTCTACAGGTTAAAAATATTTTTCTTGCTACAGTTATGGAAATCCTGCCTGAGATCCGGTACGCTCATAATGATCTTATTCATAACAATCACTCATTTATCCTCAATGTAGGAAATGATCGGATTGTTATTGCGATTCATGAAGCTGCTTCAATTCCATAATACTCTTGCAAGAACTCGGTTGGTGACTTTGAGATCATTCGTCACCTTCATGTTCCTGGAATATACCCAAAGACCAATCATTTCATTGATGTATTCCGGCAATCACCGATGCTAGGATGGATCAAAGTGAATGTCGATGGCGCTTACAAAGGTAATCCAGGCCCTGCTAGTTGTGGTGTCGTCTTCAGAGACTCATCTGGTCAGTGTCAGGGCTACTCTTATGTTGGATGTGGTCTTTCTTCATCTCTAGAGGCTGAGATGTTGGGGGTCATCTATGCTGTAGAATTTTCGCTTCAAAGAGGTTGGAGAAAGCATTGGATTGAAAATGATTCTACCACTATCGTTCATGCCATATGTAATGGAATCACTCATCTTTCCTGGCCGCTTACCACTCTTTGGATGAATTGTCTGAACTCGCTTCATGGGATTGATTACATAGCTACTCATGCTTACCGTGAACAGAATGTTGTTGCTGATACTCTCACTATAAAAGTTGTTCAAAAAAGTATGACTTGGCTTGACACTCTGCTAGCTAACTTATTATATCTGTTTGATAGAGATTGTAAAAAAATCCCATCTTTCCGACTTTTTTAATACTTTTGCTTATCAATAAATTGTGATTTGGCCTTTGACCAAAGCATTACCTTTAAAAAAATTAGTTGGAAGAAGTTAAGTTATTTCATAACAATCAGTTATGAATGATTCCAATAAAGAAATAAAATCAATTACACATTTCTATTTAAAACCAAATAAAAAAAATGTATAGTGATGATGTTCATTCTCAATGGATAAAAATAAAAGTTGAATGAAAAGCAGAAAACCCGCAGTTTGTTCTTGAGGTAACATTAGCCCTAGCTGAAAAAATATAGAACCAAAATGATCTAAATGAAGAAGAAAATAAAATGATTTTGAAAAAGATAAATACTTATTTTTTACCTATTTCAATGTTATTGAAATGTGTTGAAATTTCATGCGATAAAATTCTAATCATAGAAGAAATTCAAGAATTGTCAATAACTCACTTTCACCAATGCAAGATAATGTATAAGAAAAAAATTAGTAACGAATCAACTCCACAATATAATACTAATACATAATTCTAATAAGAACTATAGGATATTTCAATTATAGAGATAAATGAGTATCTCAATCAAGATAATGAAAGGAATAATGAGGTTAAATAATAAAGAAAAAGTGAAAGTTGAACATTTTGAATAACATAATGATTAATATGAGAATGGAGAGGGAGAGGTTAATGATAAAGATGTTGTTTAGGATGAAAAATATAAATATAATATAATACTATTAAGATCTTCAAAAGATACATATTTTAAATTACCATCCCCAAGAGTAGAATCATCAGAGAAATATAGTAGTGGTATTAAATAAGAGAAACTCATTCACATCTCAGAGAAAGAGTAAGAAATTAGGGGTGGTGAATATCGTAAACACGAATTGAATAATTTGATTCTATAATTCATTTGGGGAAAATTCTTAATTTTTAAGAATATAATTAATCACAAAATAAAACTTATTTTAAAATATATCGGTATGTTGTTCAATATAAAAACAGAATTGAGAAGGAAATTTCACATCTCTCTGATATTGATTGTAAAATTGATTTGGTTATGTTTAATAAACATTTATGATTGGACTCAACCAAGATTCTATGATAAATACACTTAATGTTTTACATTGATTTAAAATCTATTGATTAACTTAAAAAAAGAAGGATGAAAGTCCTTAAATATAGTGGTGAAGTTTTCACATATAGATTATTCAATTATCAAATGTTATATATATATTTAATTGATGATTTTCAAATTCTTGTGAATGAAAAAATGATTTCATTAAAAAAATTGTCTAATGATTAAGCTAAAAAAGATAAAGACATCAAAATACAAGATGATGCCCAATATAAAGGATTCAAAGATATTCAAATTAAAAATAAGGTTATTCATTGGTAGGTCTCAAGGGTTATGTCCTAAAAATATAATATAATTGAATGAAAATTTGAAAAAATTCTTGTTGAAAGATCATTTTGATGTTCTAGATCAAATAATAAATTCCTAATAATTCATGATTCATATTCTAGATGAATATTTGCAATAATATGATGGAAGGATTCATAACCATGACCACTTGGTTGAAGAACAAGACGTAAAATTTTTATCTTAGAATATATATCTTGATAAACTGATGGATAACCTAATGGAATTCAAGTAAATAGAGGGAGATGACATAGATCTCATAAAAAAAGTAGAAAAAAGAGAGAACTTTTTTGAACTCTTATTGTATTTGAAACATAAATGAACGAGTTTGATATCTGTAAGCGTTTTATTAAATGTTTAACATTTTAAAGATGAGCGATCTTTCAGTTATTCTAGATTATCAAATACAGTATTAGTTATCCTATTTTTGTCTCTCTAACCCTTTTAAAGGAATTAGGATACCCCCATTATTCTCTTTTGTAAATAATAAATGGAGGTATTGATTTATAAAGTGGTTGAATTACTTATAATGGGGTATAATATATTTGAAATGGGGAGAATGAGAGATTAAAAATAACAGAAGGAAAATACCTTTAGTAAGGGGCGGTTTTATAAATAGAAATAGAATAAAATACTTTTGGAGTTTGATATCCAAAGGTGGAGTTAGTCATATTCAAAATCATATTTAGAAGGGTTTTAAAAATCAAAGTGAGATAAGTATAAGTGTTTACATCTAAATAAAATTTTCCTTTAAATATTATTTTGGTCTCATGTTTTACAAAATAATATTCATTTTTAGAATTATTGTTTGTTCTATCCATAAAGGGGGATATTGTTGAGTCAAAATTCTTCTTTTGTATTCTCTATTCCTTTTTTGGAAATCAGTAACACTATTATAAATAAATTGTTACTATCCTTTAAATATTCATGAAGTGTAAGAATAAAATCATATATCATTTGACAAAAAATTTAGTAACACTTTTTAATTCATATTTTTTAAAAACCAATTTTTTTATATTCATACAAAACTAATCATACTCATTAGTTTTTCAAAAATGATTCATTCCATGATTATCGTAATATGAATATATATGATTTCTATTATAAAAAAATATGTGTTTTTTATCTTTCACACTATCTATTGTTTTGTAATGAAAATTCCATTCATTACAATAACTATTATAAAAAATATAGTAATGATAATTATTCGACCCATTTTACGTTTAGTTTTCAATATTTAAAAAAAGTGTATCATAATGAAGGGTGAACCTTTATATCAAAATAATTTTTTTCTATTCAGTTTCAATACTCTTTTAAATTGATGTTTTTGTTTCTGTTATAAGATGACTGTTGGAGTGCTTAGTGTCTAAGTAACATCATGATATCATGAGAAAATCCAACTATTAGAGACCAATATGATCACTGGTACAACCACATATAATTACTAGATCATTTCAACGATATCTGGTTGATGTTTTTTGCTACTATGTTTTCAGACATGGATAAATCTCTTCCAAATTTCTACAACATGTTAAAACCATGGTGTTTCCTACTTGTGAACTTCATTTTCTATATTATTTTTTCTCTAAATATTTTTTCTTGATTAATTCGATGTTGATAGTTTTGATTGAGATTCAGATCTTCCTTCGGTAGGAATTCTGATATGCTGATCTTTTACGGATTGAGGGATTCTGTTTCTAGGAAGAAAAAATATCCAAAAATGTTCTTAATTAATGGCTTGAGTGAAAAGTAGGACAGAGGCCAACCATCATATTGAGGGCTTACCCTAGTGTGGGTACGACAAACTTCCTTTAATGTATAAATCAAGGGAAATTTATCAAATGTTATTTGATACCCTTCTCTTTGGGATAAAATAATTTCATTCATTTACTTTTTTTAAATATTTTATGGTTTTTAATAGAATGTGAATCATTTTATTTATTCATTTTTTCAATTATGTGATTAAAAAATATTCAATTTCCACTTATATGGTTACAATTACTTCTTTTAATAAACATTAACTATACTCTTAATGATTGAATTATTAATATTTTCACTCTGTTTAATATATCCATTATCCTTAAGTTCCATTTTACACAGAATATGAGAACAAATTTTGTTTATGTTGAAGACTTTTAATATATATTACGAATTTTTGAATACATATCATAACCTATGTATTACCACATTTTTTCCATTGGACTAAAGTCCCTGAATGATTATTGTTTATATAAAATAGGTTTGTGAGTATGTTTAGATCAATTCTATAAAAATAATATTCATCTTATTATAAAATCAAACTTTTTAACCATAAAATCCACCCACCTATTTTATTTTTAATATACATATACATTTCTATCAAACATCATAGAATCAAGAATTTAATAAAATAATAGCTTCTAATTTCACATTGATTAGTTTATACATAAAATTATCCTGCAAGGCTTTATTGAACGTGATTTGATTCTTGACACTAATTCCCCCACAATCAATAGAATGAAAACAATATTTCCATGAAATATTAGTATGTTTTATTAAGATAATGTTACCACTATATAATAAAATTATCATAGAGGTGATGATATTATTTATAAGTGAAATAAACCATTTATAAACCATAAAGGCGAAAAAATTGTGACAATGAAAGAGTTCAGAAAACAGATTCTACTAAACATAGAATGAGATTTACCATTCCACGAAGAAAGTTGATTTATGACCTAGCTCACTATGTGACATATATTCCATGCATGGTGCCTCCCCAAAAACATATATAAACTAAAATATATAAATATCAATAATCATTCTCTAATACCCCAATCATTGATGACATTTATTTTCTTAGAGGCATTAATATTTTTACCATTGTATAAGTATGCCTTATCCCTATTGATAACCTGACATGAATCATTTTCTTAATGAAGGGGTTAATTAATAATGTTTCAAAAATATATTTTATTACCTTTAGTATGTAGGATGATATCATCAACATATAAAAATTGAGTGGGAGTATGAATACCCCTTCCATACATGATTGGTGTTAATTTTTTATCCGCATGTTGATGAAGATTCTACTTATATTACCCTCTGCAATATTGAATAATATTTGTGTGAGAATATCACCTTGGATGAAACCTATTTCAAAAGTTATATATCTTTATGGAGAGACATTGATATAAACTAAAATGTGATTAGAGCTCCAAACTACTTTAAGCCAAGCTATAAAAACCTAATCAATACCAAACATGGAAAAAAATTTATAGATAAATCCCCAATAAATATATTCAAAATATTTTTTAACATCAACTATAATAGAAATATTCCACCTTGTAAATTTCCTATTGATATTAGTGCATTCGGATTCTAAGACACTACAATTTTAGATTGAACTGTGCTTAATAAAATGAAACAGATTTTTTGACATAATTTTATTTGTAATGGTTTAAATCCTATTTTCAGGAATACTCCAAATAATTTTGTAAATAATGTTAATGATGGAAACATGTATAAAATTATGGACATAATTTTTAGTCTCTATTTTTGGAATTAAAACAACAACTGATGAATTGATACCACATATTTGAGATACCGAACAAGGTTCTACATAGTGGTACCACATGCCCATCGGTCACCGATCCTCATCCATGCCTCCCCATACACCAGAGGCTGCTGACTAGGAATGAGGTTTTGTTAAATCAATCATGCTGATACTTTACCCACTTTATCAATATAATACCCTAGTATAAATAAGAAAATAACAGAATAATAACATATCACTATAAAAAAAACACAATAACTCATAATAAACAATGTATGAATTACAAAATTGAATCAAAATTAATATACATTCCTTGGAAAATTACAAGTCATGTATCAAATGAAAAATAAAAAAATTGACAACATCAACTACTACTAAAAGGGTCCCAATCCATGTCTAGTTCATCAACCATGCTCCATCACAAATAAGACCTCTAAAAGAAGGCATTTACCCTTAACCTTTATTGCAACAATTAAATCTATTTTGGTAATGATTATGTATCATGGGTAGTGTGTGAATATAACTCATTTGGAAACCAAAAATGTTGTATAAAAAATATAATGTCAATAAAGGTTTATGTTTTTCTATAATTAAATATGAACATTGAATAAATAAACAGTTATTACATTGTCAATTTATTGTTTATCTAACCACATAATTCCCTAGGTTTTTGTGGAAACTCAATAATCAATACATGCTTCATATAATTACAGAGTATAGACTATCACAAAGGAGTACCATGTTCTATAAATCCATTATTATTATTATATGTCAACCGAATATCATAATGTGGTTGTTATAATTCAAGATCTAAATTCATAAATAAAATCCATTGATACCATTCACCATTTGATTAATTAATTTGACTATTAATTAGTATTCCAATTCAAATTTATAAACTCAAAAATTAAATTATCATCTCTGTGTTATTAATTAAATAACAAATTAATTAATCATATAAATTTTATTAATTAACTCAAAAATTACATAATCATATAAATCTTATTAATTTACTCAACAATTAATTAATCATATCAATCATATTGATTATAAAAAAAATTAATTAATCAACTAAATTTTATTAATTTACAAAAAACATAATTAATCATATCAATTAAATACTAATTAAATAATTTTTTCATCAATTCACAATACCAATAACCCCATAAAAAATTTCTGAATTAACAATTTAAATCACATTCTCATTATCCTATATTTAATTCCTGCAATTAATTATTTAAATCACAATCTCAATATCCCTAAATAATTACAAAATTAATTCATCATAGTCGATAAATATAAATATATCATAATTAATTACACAATTAATTATATAATTCATAATTGCAATATCTCATAATTAATTCCCTAATTAATTATTCATTTCATCAATCCCTAAATCTCATTGTTTCAAAATTACCTCAATTAGTTAATTGACCTCATAAATTAATCCAATTTTGGAATTCCAATTGTGAAACAAATATATCAATTTTAAAACATTCATAAAGAAAATTTATATCATAAATATGGGATTTGAATATTATACCACTTACCTCTATTCGTTGATGAGTAATCACACAATAGAAATCCCCAAAATTTGAGTTGCATTATGATGTAGAATGAGATCCGTATATAAAACTATAAATAACGATTGAAAATAAAAATATTTCAAATTTTATATTAGATATACAATACAAGATCTATATATGCAATATTATATCTATATCTAACACAAAATATGAATAAATAGAACCTAAAAAGGGATAAATAATGAAGAATAATCTGAAACCAAGAAGGATAAGAATATCTATTCAGGAGGGGTGAAAATAATTAATCCAGGATTTGAATAGTGAATAATCGAGGTTGAATGTCATAGAATCTATATATGAGGCTCTAAACAATGAGACAAACCATGTTATTCCATGTTTCTGAAAAATTTGGTGAGTTTCGTCGGTTCGGAGAATAAAATAATTAATTATTAGGTGTCATTTAAACTAGAGCACATTTTACTAGGCAAGGGACCATGGTGTTACCTTACTACACACCTATTATTATTGGTCTTCATGGATATTCATATACTGGAACATGGTTTTAATAACGATTCACCTACCATGTAATACCCCTCTGTCTGTGGTTTCATGGGTTTCTAGGTTGGGGAGCACATCTTTTCATAACCATGCCCCAACAATGAATATTCATCTATCGTTAATTGTTTCTCAAATTCCTTCCCCAAATCACCCCAATGTAATACCCAAATAAAAATTACTCCATAAAAGTAAAAATATTACCTAAAACAAATCCCAATACATCTCTATATAATGTTGAGATCTTATAATCTCTATACATTATAATATGTCCTCTATTAGTTTCACTTGCAATATCTTATACGATTCAATGTCAACAAGATTGTGAACTAAGCCCACATGTCTACTTCTCTATCCCATGGATCCTCCTATACACATCCATATTTCCAAAATATAAGGTTTATTTCGAAGGTATTCCCCCACTACAATTTGTTTTTTATCAAAGACACACATTGGACTTTACTCAAAAAATATATATGTCTAAGGTTCAACACCATCCATTCTATCACACGATAAGAGTCAGGGTGATACCACCTATGTTGTGAAATATGAAAAACATTATGACTTAAACTGTATTTCTTTGAAACATCCAATCGATACTCCACTAGAATAATTATTTCCACAACTGAAAATTGTCTAATAAGACCAACAACTAGCTTACCATACTTCGGTATCCTCCTATGACGCCACCTAAGTGACACCCAAAGGAAAAATTATCAACCTCTGTAAAATCTACAGAGAGTCTTCTAATATCAGCATATGAACTTTGAATACTATTATACATCGACTAAATATAACAAATCATTTGTACATACTATGATTTATCATACAGAAGACTCGGCCGAACAACTATGACTTACTTGCATCCATCCATTATAAAGGTGATCTCCATGGACTAGAATAAATAGCATCCAATGATTACATTTTAATTGTATCTTGATAACTGTTGTAATAGGAAAACTAGTATAATGATAGGTTCTTCTCCAAAGATCTAACAATGTCTAAAACAAATGATCACAAAATATCCTTAATCAAATGTATAGAATGCAATAATTTCCCAACTATTTGTTGGTTAAATGTTGTACTAAAAAATTCTTATGTTCAAAGTACCTTCTATAATACCTTTTTAATGAAAAAGTTAATGAATGGATCATGATATAATAAAATAGTCCATAGAACTCCGTTCATTTGGACTATCTCACGAACATACATGTCTCTCAGCTACTCCACTGATAAATTCTCTTGTATAGGTAAGAAATGTGTTTCCTTTTTCATTATATTGATAACAACCCTAATATTCTCATTTTATTGAGGAATAATTAGGAGACACATCTCAATGTAAATGGTAAAATCTTCCCTCATACTATCAAAAATTGGAAACTACCATAAAAAAACCACACAGTGATTGGCACTTCAAAATCACCTACTGAGAGGTATGGCATCATGTCACGTGCTCTACTATCGCCCTTTTTATGATCATCCACCAAAACTGTCATCGTATGTTATAGAACATGTTGTTCACATCTAGACGAATGAACCATGTTGAGGCATGAAAATTCCCCCATCTACTCCTCTTGCCCAATGCATGGAAAATAACCTGAATCTTGATGTAGATGATCTCATCCAAATAAATTAACTTGTCTGAAATATTATACACTCCTTCCAGGATTTCCCTCAATGATAAAAATTATTGATCCTCTACATTCTATCCTTGATTCATACCAAAATTGTATCTCCCTATACAACAGATAATATATTCACTTTCTCCTAATTCTTCTAAACCACCTCATAAATCTTTTCTAGAAGAGTCATCGTCTTCCATGGAGTGTTATACTGATGAACCACATGAGTCTTTTTTCATACTTAAGGAATCAATACCAGCACTTCATTTCTAATGTGTATACACTAGTTCAAAATAAAATCACATCATATACTCAAACCATCATCACTTTTATATATTCTAATTTTGATGTGATAATATATATTATATGATTTTTTGATTAGTAAACACACTAAACATCACACCAATGAGATAATTCTGCCAACTCCATGTCGAATAAACCATTGTAGACAATTTCAGGTTGTGGATAGGGTATCTTTTCTCATGGGGCCTCAACTTATGAGAACCATATTCCAAAAATAGGCATCCATGAATCAGTACTACCCAAATCCCTACCCTAAAAGAATCACAAAACAACATGTACTCCTCCAATGGATTTGATAGGATCCAAATAGGTACTGATTCCTTTGCACTCTATGAACTCTTCAGAGGCATTCTTGGTTGATTCGAAAAATTCAAACTATATCCAATTATTGATAAAGATATAATGTGGAGTTTCCAATTGGGGAGAGTCCTAGATAAACCACTTGTAATATCCATCTAATCCCCGAATTTTGTAGATATTAAAAACATTCTTGGTCTACTCTCATGGAACCACTTCCTAAACATTCTTTGGATCCATTGACAGTCCTTCATCCTAGATGATGTGACCCATTAAGTGTACCTGATTGATCTAAAACTAACACCTGGATATATTATCATATATCATACTATCTTTTAGAGTACTCAATTTGATATCAAGATGTTTGTTTTTATCATCATGAGTCTTAGAGTACACCATGAACTCATTCATAAATACTACCAAACATATATATAGGAACTGATGGAAGATTTTCTTCACCAAGTCCATAAACAATTATAGTGCATTCACCAACTCAAATAACATTATGAGAGTCTCATTTAGGGGATTACTATTTCTGAAATAAGTGATCCATATATCATATGTTAAATGTCTCAAGTAATGATACCCTAATCTCATGTAAATCATAGAAAAGTCACATGCCCCTCTCAACATGTCAAAGAGATCATCGATTAGTGGAATATTTCATATGACCTAAACTATAATCTGGATCAACATCTTGTAATGAACACATAATAGAAAAAAAACTTCATCCTTCTTTTCATACATAACCAGTGATCCCCAATGTGACTTCCTAATAATGGTGAAACCATTATCCTCCTACGCCTCTAGAAGAGTCATAATCTATTGAAGCTCTCTAGGTGCAATTTTTATGGTAGAATATAAACTGGTTCTGCTCGGGGAATGAGATCACTAGAAATCTCCACATAACGCTCTGGAGTAATCCTTGAGAACCATCTAGTGAAACAAATTTAAATCATTATACTACTTGTGGTAATACGTCATGTTTTTCATTTCTATTATGTATAAAAAGACTAGAAACCTAGAATCTTAGCTGTTATAGTTTCTAAATGATTAAACCTTCTCATCCTACCTAGACATACCATGCTCCATGGTGAATATAGTTTTCACCCGTAGGATATGTAAACACCACACACCAATGGTAACAATTTAAATTTTCTATGTATTCCAGTAACCAATTGCTTCCTAGAATTATGTTGAATAATGAAATTTAAGGATTATATATCCAAAAAAATGATACTCACCGACTATAAGACAAAATCCCTTGAAAAAGAATATGTCCTTAGACCATACTCGAAATACTGTATATATCATTAACCCCTTGATCAAGAAATCCTCTTCTAGGCTCAATCTATTAACAAGTTCTGCAGAAAAAAAATAATGAGAGCCACTAGTATCCAATAAGAGAATAGATAAATTATAAGATATAGGAATATTACCTCCCATTATTTATTTTCAAACCTCCCAATCCAAAATTTTAGGTTTTATAGAATGTAATTTTATAATCCCTATTATCTATGATACTGTCAGAGACTCCTAAGTTGCACCACTCTTTTGATATGGGTTCTTATTCATAGATTTACTGCATCAACTACCTCTACCTTTATGACAATAATTACTCCATCTTCTTGCCTAAAAATTGTGGAAGACCCCCTTACTACACAATAATATCATCTAGACTCCTCATAAATGACCATGTATTTGGGGTTCCTATATATCCTCTATTGATGTACCATCATTCAATAAGAGTATCACTCCACTGGAGGTTTCCAAAATGTATACATTAGTTTTTTGGCCTTTCGTACTGTTGGATAATCAATAGAGAATGCTCATGTGAAATTGAATTTTTATCCCAACCACTTCATATCCCACTTCTTGAGATAAATTTATAATAATGATGCTTCCTAATCTCAGAAGATGTACCTCATGAATTTTCCAATGAAACCATATTTCTTACACAAGAATCTCCTTCTGGTTCCCCAAATCTATGGATCCATATTCATTAAATTATTAAACCACATTATCCTAAATATGTTCACGTGGGACTTATTTTTATAGATATGCACATACTTAATACTTTTATTAAATGTAGCCTCATCCACTAGTAACGTAGGAGAAAATTGCTAAAAATATGTAAAGGGTTCAACAAAGTTCACATAGTTATATTCCCCTGAGTAAAAATCTTGAAAATAGATATTCTCTCTTTCCTCAAGGTCTCTATATAGATGTTCAATAAGAACCAATCCAGTAAATGATTCTATATCATACCATCAACATGTCCAACCAGAGATAGAAAGTCTCACCAGAGCTTCCCAGATCCTCATTGCATATAAGCAGTGAGCCTGAACATCTTCTAAGAAGGAGTCTCCATGTGGTCAAATAGATTATGGATTGACTCAATCCAAATCCCATCTCCCTATATTCCAACATCTATTGCAATAGTTATAGGATGCTACAAAAAAACATGTTCATCATGTCCTAAATTCAATTCTCAAACTACTCTAGGTGTTTCAATAAATTTCATGAACCACACAATGATATCCCCAAATGATTATCCCATTTCCTCAACTATCACTATCATAAACTGATGATTCACAATAAGAAGAACATATCCATTGATGCTATCGTTTCATACTCTTAGAATTTTTCATCATGAAGGAATAACTCTACAATAAAATAACACACCATAGGATACAATTCAGAAAATTAACACATTTACAGGGATCACAACATGACACAAGAATTCATTTTCCCAAATGTCTCTATATAGTCAAAACTGGGGTTCTACCACTACCCCTAACCATCCAAAATCTTGGTCCAGGTTATCAAAGGGTAACATGATTTTTTATTATTCAAAATTTTCATTATAAACGCTTCTAATCATCATACATTATTTTTCAATATTACATAATTCCATGTGAGACACCATTATTTAGTTAAAATTTAAAAGCAAGAGAAAATAGTTCATGATGTACAACATATCCATTACCCTTTCTTCATAGTCTTTATAATATAATGCATTTAAAATATAGTCCTGAATAACTAGAAAATATTCATGCATACTAATGATTCTTACCATTATGGGCTATGACTCAATTATCATAAAATATCAAAGACAATTTTCACAACACAAAAAATGTGCATTTCCCGTGATACAATAATATTCAAATCCAATAGAAAAAACCAATGAAAAATAATCGAAGAATGGGTAAATTAGATTCCCCCTATTCATGGGTTTTCAACTACTATTCCTGAGCTTATTACCTTTCACCAACTCTTCATATTATCCTGTCTATCTGTCCTAAATAGTATGAAAAAATAATAGAATAGAAAATTTGGCTTTGATTCCACTTTGTGATGGCCCGACACATGTTCCAGGGACAATTTCACTTAGTCAACCTGCCATGTGTCCACAAGCACACTTCCCTATATTCTATATGATGTTGATCATCATCGAGGGTCAGATATAGGGTCTGATAAATCATTAATTGGGAGACTATACCATCTTTTATCAGAGTAATACTCCAAAAAACAATGAAACAATAATGGAATAATATATCATAGTAAAAAAAATATCTTATTACATACACTGAAGGAAATAACATATCAAAACTATATCAGTTAACATTCCACAATCGTATCATCCTATATTGAAATCTATTCAGGTAACGATCAAGTATCCCATGTAGAGTGTGAGTACAACATAGTAGTCCAGTACTAATGCTATATAAAACCTTATCATGACAATATTTGTGTATGAACCATAATAAATAGATAAGGAAAATGAAAAAAATAAATAATTATCACAATATCAATTTATTCATTATTAAGCAACACAATTCCATAGGTTTTCAAGGAAACCCAAACCTTGGTACTCTTATCTACCCAAGCCGGAGTCTAGATTATCCTCAAGTGATGTTATGTTTTAGAATTACATTAAAACCATTCTATCTCATCTAAATCATTGAATTATTTTTTAATATTATAGATCTCAATTATTATATGAATTCCACTATATCATTCATCATTACATTAATTAATTCTAAAATCAGTTAATCTTTTTTTTCAATAAATAACTCAATAATTAATTAATCTCATCATTCCCATTAATTACTTAAATAACCATTTTATATAATCTATTTTATTAATAGAATAAAGCATTAATTAATCATCTCAATGTCATTAGTTAGAAAAAAAAATTCTTTATTCATTTCAATATTATTTACTAACTCCACAATTATTTACTTATCTCAATCTTAGTAAATAACACTACAATTATTTAATAAACTCAATCATATTAATTAACTAAAAAAATAAGTAATCATCTCAATTAATTTATATTCACAAAATTTAACATCAATTTAAAAACCTAATAATACCTTAAATAATTCCTAAATTAATAATTCAACTCACAATCTCATTATCCTATAATTAATTCCAGCAATTAATTTTTCTGATCTAAATCTCAATATCCGAACATAATTTGACAATTAATTACTCACTATCTATAAATAAATGTAACATAATTAATTTCAAAATTAATTAAATAATTCAAAATTATAATATATCCTAATTATTCCCATAATTAATTAGATAATTCAATAATACCAAAATCTCATAATTTCACAATTACAGGAATTAATTTATTTACACATTAATTACTCTATTTTAAGAATTCCAATTCATCAAAAATTCTAGAAATTATATAATTTGTGTACATTTAATAAATATCAATACTATGTGATTATAACATTATACATCCTACCTCAATTGTTTGATGAACAATCACACAATGTAATGCACTAAAAGTTTTGTATCATTATGACTTAGTATGAAATTCAGATCTAAAACCAAAAATAAATATTAGAAAAATAAAAATATCATAAATATATAACTATATATAATATAATAAATATATTTCCACAATATTATATCTATATCTAACAAAAAATATTAAGAACAACCACCAAAACAAAGGGATGAGGAAGGAAGCAAAACATGAAACCAAGTGAGAAGGGATTCCCCTATCGAGACGGGTGATGATATTTGATCTATGATTCAAATAACAATGAATGAAAGTTAGGAAGGATTGTAATGAATATGTGAGGATCTAAAAGTGAGGTAAATAGAGTTCTACCATGTTTGGGTTGAATAATGTGTGTTGTGTGGGTTAGGGATTTTACAAAATAAATTTTATGGTTACATTTAAATTTGAACTTGGTTTTCTAGTAAAGGGTGCATGGTTTTCCCTAAGTTTGAACATAAACCATGTTCCTATTATATTAGGTGATCATTGTTACTCCTACAATGGTTTTTGTTTCTACCAACCTTTTTCCAACCATGTAATTCTCCTCATTCTAGGGTTGAATGGTTTTTTGGGTTTGGGAGCACTGTTTTCTCTTAACATGGGCCAACAGTGAAAACACACCATTATTAATTTTTCAAAAAAAAATAACCAAAAACACTATAATGTAAAACCCAAATTAAAATTACTAAACCTAAGGAAACAAGTTTACATATTACCAAGCTCAAGATAACTCTATTAAAGGTTGTAATATTAAATAGTATAAGATGATCTCCTTAGTAAAAGTGGTTAATAAGTATTCATATATCACAGTGAAAAATATCGACGTAATCCTCAAAGATATAGTTACAAATTACATATTTAAAAGGGGAAAAACCATTATTTAAATAAAATACTGCAATATTGATCTCAAAATTCATAAGAATATCAAGTATATTGTAGTAGTATTCGTGACTAAAAATCATGGGAATGTGGTCTTCTATTTCATTGGTTGGAGGACTAGAATAATTAATGACATTCACATAACAAGATACAACATGGGAATCTAAATCCACTTTCTTTTAAAACAGCATACAATCTTCACTGATAATAGTTATCAATTTATATATTTTCCAAAGACATTCATGTTAATTCCTTATCATAGAGTTCTTATCACACTCTTTAATTTATTTCAATTTTTTTAATTCCTATTGCAGACATTACTTGAGTTTAAGAAGAAAATTATTATCCTCATTGGACTAAATGTCATATGAAATTCTACCAGTCCTTATCTAAGGAAAAACAAAAAACAATTTTATGTCATTGGTTGATTGATTTGTGTCGATAAGCTGATAACCTAGGTGGTTAATAGAGGCAACCCATTTATAGAAAATTCATGTCTTGGTTATAGTTACAAACAATATTAGGATTAGTTTTGTTAATAAGAATATTAATAGATTTATATTTTCCGACGTTACTAATCCCTTGATAGTTCCAGAAGATGGTATTCATATAAAAATTCATATCAATCTAGTGATCCAATTATTATTCCAACCGTAATTTCTATTTCTTCTATATTTTCTAGTGGAAATTATTTTTTATCTTCCATATATAACATATTTACTTTTTTATATGTAATAGGACATGTTTAATTCACCTAAAACCCCTTATCATTCATACTTTTATCCATTGTACATTAATTAATTAAGGAATTAATATCACTGTTTTTGGAGACATTGAGAACCTGATCACTAGAAGGCTCATTCTGTTGGAGAAGTGTGCTATCAAAAACACATCTGTTGAGTATATTTATCTTGTATGTAGAGTCTGTATCAATATTAATTGAAGAAACCTTTTTATTCAAACTTGTTTTAAATATCAAAAAATTATAAACATTTGAAATCACTTATAGATAAATATGATTATCCATATCATTATGTTCACCATTGTTGCTGAAAGGGACATAATATTCTTATATAGATGAATGAGGCCCATCTATAACTAGGGATCCATCATTTAAGGGAATCACGATATTTTGAGAGCGTATAAACAAATCAAAGGATATTGATTATAATGTTCCTCTATCAGATCTAAATCTATATATTGATGAATGTCTATTTGATCCCCTGGTAGTATCCTTAATAGGGATATGAATATCTACTCATACACTTTTAATTGGATGTGGTGTAGCAGCTACACCTTGTTTTTTATAGGATCCATCATTATGTTTCTCATTCATGAATAAAATATTTTTGAAAATTTCATGTGAAAAAATATAGAGAAAAATTAATATCATCATCCTTTTAAATTCCATTTGGTGTTTTAGCTTTATCTGAAGGTCCATTATGATTTGAAATATTTGATGATTAACAAATAAAAACTCATTATTATCTTTATAAATTTTAGAATCCCAATATTTTCCATTGATATTTCTTACAACATAGATACTGGATTGATTTTTCACCTATTAACCTGGAACATCTTTGTTTGCTAAATCATTTAATTCTAAGTCAATTTACTTTCCATTCTTCCTTCTATTAATATCCTTCCAACCACTGGGGTTTTAAGTATGATTTTATTTCTATTAAATAAATTAGAAATTATAATTATTATTAAAAAACAATATAGAACTCAAAAAATGGAGAGGGAATTCATATTATACCTAAAATATTACATTTTGTTCAATTTCATGGAAATTTATAAACCATTGGGGCTTTTTGAATCAATGTTAGAATCAAATTAAATCCTTTAAAATAAGCATGTGTCCCCATTGATTGTGTGATGATAAATCTAGAAATGAATTAAAATTAATATAGAAATATAATTAAATAGTTTAGAATTCCAAAACACCTAGCTGAAGCCATGTAGTCTTACCAATATCAAGGTAGTTGAGTTACTTTATAGACATGATAAAAATTAAATTTCTTATCATAATATTTTATATTATGTAGCACAATCAATGATTAATTTATTATAAATTTCATATAAATATTGAGTATTTATTCCATGACCCATGATTATGGTTTATAATATTTAGTGTATGGATTTCAAATGACAAGCATGTGTCCTCAAAACCTTATTCTCATTTTATGATTATGTGATCATAAATATCTCTATTTTATCAATACTTATCATCTAACCTCACCATTTCTTATTTTTTAATTCCCCGTATTTTGATAAATGGTTTTAGGATTTATAATCCTAAGGAGGGTTGCAGTAATGATGAACAAAATTGCGTAATTTAATAAACCTGTTGTTTATATGATTATATTTCCGATGATATATGAATTATATGATTATGGTGTGGTTTTTATGTAATATAATTATTATTCATCATTTATGATGAGATATCTATGTATGAAAAATATTGTTATTTGTATGGAATACGTAATAAAATTTACTTCATATGTATTTACTGAGTCATTTTCCTTTTCCCTCGAATAAAATGATTTTCACATAGTACAATGTTGAAAAATCAAAAGAAAATAATATTCATAGAAATGTTTAGTAAATATTATCTATATAGTGGAACAAATTTTATCTTATTGATTTTTATTGTTAATTTTCATACCATCACTAATATATATCACCTTCAAAATGATAAATGATTGAGTTACATTTTGATGTCCAAAACAACCCAAAACCTCAAAAAATTATCTTAATCGATTATAAATCCTTTTTCAACTATTGGAAATTAGGTTCCCCAAAATTTCATAGGGAGTTTTTATATTAATTATTACACTATTGACATGTCCCCCTTGAAAATGTTAAGTTTCCCTATGGAATGTATACCACAATATTTAGCCAATATTTACCGAGTTAACTCATATATGAACTATTTTGTTCCAGTTAAAAATGATCATGATTAATAATTTAAAAGGATATTATCCAACCAATGAAATACTACTTTATTATAATTTTTTCCAATATGGTAAAACATTCTAAAATAGAATGGGATTATATAGATTAACCTATATACCATTAATTATTTATCATATTAAAATAACCCATAGATTAACGCCCTTTGAATTTATTTTTCTGATATTATCCATACCTATAATGTAATATTATCATTGATATAGTACTAAATATAATGATATGGGCCCCTATAAACACATTATAATACGATTCCTCCCCAATAAAACCCACAAGGACCCAAATTTATAAAAATAAAATGGTTTGTGTTTAAAAAATATCGTGTACTATTATATCCTTAGTTAATTTTGGTAATTCTTAATACCCATTACATTCCTTTGTCATACCACCCATATTCATGAGAATTTTAATAATTATATATCATTCCTTATAAATATTGTTCATGGAAGGAATATATTTACTGAGTAGTCTTGGATATCAATCCATGTCGATTCAGTTCTCCCAAAAGGGGAAGAGGTATTATATTTTCAAAATGATAAATGAATTAGGATTCCAACTCTAGCCAGATCCAAATCTTGTTATTGAGTCGAAAAAAAATAATATCATTAAAAATCTCTTGTATAAAATCTTATTATTTTACTATAATCCATCATTGTTTAGGGAATCCAGATAGAGCCCCAACATTAATATCTCTGAAAATTTCACCATATATAACAAGGCCTAGGTTGCCCATGGAATCATTACTTTGTATTAATCTTATCCCAACCTACTAAATTAGTTTTCCATACTCTATTAATGTTTTAATTATAAATATTTATGTTACCTCTAACACACAACCCATTAAAAAACTCATGTTATTAGATGGAGTTCCTAACAAGGATAAATTTTATGGAGTAATAAATATGATGAAAGTGATGATTCTCTTTATTGATAACATAATTTCATTCGAATGGACCTCATAATAGTTAGAGTTCTTATTACACTATAAATGATGTCAAACATCTACTATCATTCAATGAATCAATCTCTTAAACTGGGATGATACATACTATAAATTGCAAAGATGAAATTATAATGTTAAAACAACATTTATTGAATGGTCCCTCATCAAAATTATTTATCAAAATGGGATATAAGGTATTTGAATGTTGAAAATAGAGGAGAATATACGAAATGGAGTTATCTACATCATTACATACACTGTATATTGATCAAAACGTACATCCAAAAATCATCAGTTGATTATTATTAGGGATATTTAAATAGGATGACATTAATATGTGAGTTCATTTTGAATGATCAATCCAGGGCTTTATAATTTTATCATGTCAATGTGACATTTTAAGTGTATTTCTGATAGAAGAGCTATAATATAACCTTCAGTTGATCTCATTTTGCCCCATAGGGGTCCATATAGAAGATTACTTTACAGAAACAAATTGTATGTCACAATGGCCACCATGATATAATCAATTTGATAATCTAAATGTGTTAAAATGTTTTATTTGAATATATCTTCCGGATCCCATAACATCACTTGGAATGCATATTTAAATGAATATCAATGAAATTTATCCTTCTATTAATTGATGTTTGAGTTCCTAGATGTCATCCATATACTTTATTTCATGACTTATCTATCCTTAATCAACCCATAATTATGAGTTTAATAACATGGATATAATTTTATAACGTTTCCATGCTATTTTAGTATTAGAGTTTTAGATAATTTTGAAATAATATTACATATCATCCCATTAAAAATAAAATTTTACACTTCTAATAAATTTCCATTTTCCCACAGAAAAGGCTTACTTAAATTTGAATACATTTTTCATTAAAAACATATATTATTTATTAAATATTAATATCCATGGTGAAAATATATTCCTTTAAAAAGTTTCTACTCGTCCTCAATATTTTGAAAATAATTTAAAACTTTTGTTGAGAATAAATATCATTATAATTGATTAAAATATAATGGATCGTGTTAGTAAATTTTGAAAATCATTAAATCCTATAATAAAAATTTTACATTTTTATATTATTTAGGATATGAAATATTTATTTTATTACTCATTAAGTAATCATTATTACCCAATCATGTTTACAAAAAATATCTAAACAAATAATAATTGAAAAAATACTAATCATGAGTTCTTCTTGTAAGACATGGATACTCATAAAAATATTTTCACAAAAAACATTTGTTTCGCCCAGATAAGTGGAATAAACATTGATCTAATCATATGACTATTATATTAACAAAATAAATCAAATCAATTTTAGAAAAAATAATTTTAAATTATTGAATATTTCTTGTAGGGTATTATGTAACATCATCTTAATATCAATAATACAATCACTCTTATAAGCACTCATACAAATTGAATAACCAAATCATTTAATCCCAACATATATTTTAAAGAGAACACTATCATTAACAAATTCATTGGACAAATATATCACACTCAACCTTCATCATTAACATGTTTCAAGGACAATAATTTAAATAAAATAGATATAATCCTAAATTTATATAATAATGTCTCAAAAATTATGCTGTTAATATAAGAAGAATTAATTTGGGATTCTTATAAAAATAATGATAAAAAAAATTCTTTGAGAAATAATCATAAAATTATCCTTAAAGATTTATATTAAAAAAAACCAAGAATAGATTTATTGTAATATTCCAAAAATAATAATATTTATGCATTTGTGAAATTTTGGACATGCTGTATATGTTAAAGAATATTATTTTAACACTTTTGTAAAAATAGAAAAAAAATAATCCATTTGGAATTGTTTTAAAATTATTATTTTAATACATTAACATGGAAATTCAATAAATATTAAAAATGTAAATGAAAATAAATTTATTTGTGTAACAACATGATTTTTTATGGTTTTTTTGAATATATTAAAATCATTTGATGCCCTATATTACAATATACACCATGTTTATATGTTATAAAAGAAAAAAAATTATATTACACTTTAATCAACACCATGTTTAGAATTTGATATAAGAAACACTAGGATATGCTAATGTTACACACAATACTGAGTTTTAGAGAAAAAAAGTATACTATTAATATAATTATATAATATGACAGTTATCACCTAACAATTTGAATTTTGAGAAGTAATAGGAATATAAAATTTATAAAAATATATAATTTTAAAATATTTATTATTAATCTCTTTTTCAGAAATAAAATATGAATCATTAAAAATAATTTTTTTTATGAATACAATATCATTTCTAAAAGACATGATAGTCATGCTTGGCGCACATAATTGAAAATAAAATTTTACTACTTTTAGAAATTAATTTAACAAAACAAAAAACATTTATGAAATTTATATATCAACATTATTTTTGGGTGTTTTCTTTGTAATTTTTTTGAGAATATTTATTTTTTTGAATAAATTATTGAAAATATTATATTATAATTGAAAATTAGATTTTTAGTTAAATAACGTATAAAATAAAAAATATTTTTTAATTTCATGTAAATTTTTTTAAATTTAATATCCATTAATAAAAAATTGGTCAATTTAATAATTTTTTTATTGAAATTTGATATAAATACATTATAAACTGTTGAATATTTTAACATTAAAAACCCACTCTGTCGACACATCTCTGGGATTTATTTTATTATATTTTATTTCCAATTTTGTGATTTTAATATTGAAAAATTTATTCAACATTTAGAATAAAAATTATTTGTATTTTCTAGTATCATCCATATATGTTTTTTAAAAAAAAATTAGTTCATATATTTATAAAATAATTACAAAAATTCAGGGGAAACCGAGTTTACTTAGTGGTTAAACATAGAATATAAATTTTACGAATGATCCAATAAATGCCACAATTATATTTTATAGAAATATAAACACACTTATAAAAATAATATAAATGTTTAATTTTTTGGAGATTATTACACGAATTTCACCAAAATAATAGAATAAGAAAATAAAACTAAAAAAATATAAGTTTTCTCATATTAAATTTAATAATTATTTTTTATTTGAATAAACTAAATAAGTTTAGTTATTCAAATAATATTTTAAGATAAATGAAATTTCTATAATGATATTTTATTTTGTTTTTCAGATATGATGTTATTTAATTAAATGCTTAAGAAAAACTAATGCATTAATTATTTAGTCAATAATTAAATAAATGAAATTATAATAAAAGCATTAAATGTGAAGTAAAATGAATGATTTTTTTGCTACATATTTTGTTAAAAAATTAATCATGTTAATTTTTTAAAACTAATAAATTTTATTTCCTTTATTTTATATATAAATTTTAAATTCAAATTAAATGAATAATGTCAAAATTTTCAATAATGTCATATATTAATAACTTTTTTTATTAATTGTTTTAAAATTATTAAATTCTTATATTTTGTTAAGTGATTTGTAAAAATCAATAACTATAATCTATGTTATATTAATGAATTTTTTATATTATAATAACTATGTTTACCGTTAAATTGAAAAACATAGTTAACATAGTTACAGTTAAATTTTTGGGTTTGAGCCTAACATTTTATATTTTTATTGTAAATTTGAATCTCATATTAGATTTAAAATTAATTAATTACATATTATATTTATAACCATTTATTTGAAATTAGAAAATAACGATTACTCAAAATGATTCCTAAATAATAATGTACAAATGATAGAAATCTAGTTAACATAATGAAAAATAAAAATTGTAAAATTTTAAAACAATATTATTATAAAAACAAATATTCAAAAAATTTGTATAGGCATGTTTCAGAGATTTATATCAACCATATAATCCATAAAAAACATTAATTACCAGTTTTCAATAATCATTATGTATGATTGACTTCCAAAGATTAAATAATTGTGAGTATTTACCAGAATGCCACTCCTCAATAATAGATGGGAACATACTCTGCCCAACTTCTCCACACCTTTCAATGCATTATGGTACACCAATATCTACCCATATAAAATAGTAATGTCTCAACCCTCATCCTAAAATCATGAAATTTTTCAATATGATTCCCAAATTACATTTTTTGTGCAAACCATAAATAGATACCACAAGAGGAGGAAATAATAATCATTTAACATTTTTGTTTTATTTTTTCTATAAACCCATTAAATTGTTATTAAATCATGATTATATTCTAAAATAATAATATTACCTTTAATAATATTTTTTTCATGTTAATTAAATTACCTATGACTTCACACACATCCTAAAAATGGTTAATGATATCATTGATTGTATGTACGGAAGTCTACGTCCTCACAAACATATGTCATTTATTTTCCCATTACCATATTTCACCATAAGAAATAGTGAATTAAAAAAAAATTATATGATATTTATGATATTTATGACTTATTTATTCTTTTTAAATTATTTTATAAATCATAACTCATTTTTTTGTTAGAATGCATTAATTGCATTCAGGTGCCTGGAAAACTATTGCCTCTCGAATAATGTGATACATTCATGCTCTACCTAGAATGTATTATGGAAGATTTTAGTAGAAATATATGATATAAATGACATTAAAAGTATTATTTAATGATAATATATATAATCCTATAAAATATATATTTTCTATTTAAATAAGAGAAGTAAATTTAAACGACATTAATGGGTACATATGGCCCACTATCTCCATGAACTATTTATTTAATATCCAATCTCTAAATTTAATGAACTAATAAAAATAAATATATAATGAATATATAATATATTTAAAATTTTAATATCATTAATGAGATTATTACATCATGTTCAATGTAATAATTCCAATAATAACAATGGAGAACTTGTATGTACAACATACAGGTCATTACCTAAAACAAAATTTTAACATTGAATTCTTAATAATCTAATATATAAAATAATAAGTGAATGATATATAGTATTATATATTTTAATATTGTTTATTTATATATTTATAATAAACATATAGTTATTATATAAGATTTTTAAATGAGGATGATATAAGTCAAGACATACATAGAGAGTTTTAGGTCTAAATTTTTTCTTTTCTAAGACACATGTGATATTCACCACTTCATCCATTTATGGTTATCTCTTTCATTGGATTAGTGTTTAAAAGATACCAATGTTATAAGGGAATTTTGAATAAATCTTCTTTATCTACGAAACATGTTTTGTTATGTTATGCACCAATATTATATTATGATGTGTAAATACTTCCACATTAAAATTTTATATTATAAACCAAATTATTTTCATTATAGTTAATGTTACATGTATTTTTATCATTTCATTGGGGTTTTACTCAATGCTACCAATGTAGTGACGTTTTATTGTAACATCAACATAGTTTATAAGGATAGTTTATAATGAAGCTCCCATGTATGAAATACTATGACATAAATATCAAGAATTATAATTAGTTTTATTACCATAATGTTAATCACAATAAAATCATACAATGGTACAATTATTATAATCTTTAGTACATATGTTAATTTTGAATATGTTTTTTAGAAATCCTAAATTTACATCAATCTTCACATAGAAATATAATTTCTCTAATAACAATATTTCCTAAAAAATTAAAAATATACCTAATATGTTCTTATTGTTTTTAATATACAGTTTCCCTTGTTTAATACTCTTCAGAAGTGGTTTTAAATGTAATATTCTTATAATTTTATGATAAATTCTCTTTTGACTTCTATAAATGTGAAATGAATCTTTGTTTTAACATTTATTTATTATATAGAATTCCCCACCCTCATAAAAACATTATTAGTTTAATATTACATTTAAAATATTAAATAATATTTTCAAAATAAATATTTTTAGCAATTTGGTTTTGAATTATGTTTTTAAAAAATTAGTTTCAATGAAAGTAATTTTTTTTAAAAATAACTATATAAATATTTTTTCAGTTATTTTCAAAGAATAATTTCAATTTTTGAAAATTAATATTAAAATAAATTTATTTTGAGAACGATTTATTTAAAAAAAAAATTGGTTTCAAATCTACCTTTAAAAATATTGACAGTTTTTTAATGAAAATGTTTAAAAATTTTAATATATATATTAAAAATATTTTTTGAAATAATAAAGGATATATTTTGGAATAAATTATTTATATCATGTTTAATGATTACTATAAATTTTTTAAAAATATGAATTAATTAAAATGATCTTGAAAATTTTTTATGTTTGGAAAAAGTGATTTACAACGAAATGTTATTTTCCTTTTGAAATGATTCAAATTATTTTTCAAAAATATTTATCAATAATATTTGATATCCATATATATTGTTTTTTCAATTTTAGGGATATTATTTTAGGAAAACATTACAATTAATTAATTTAATGGCCAATGATTATGATGAATTCTTTTATGAAACATGTTTTTCTTCCACAGGTTATACCATGCTAAAATTATTATTAAAAAAATATCTTCTTATGTCATTCTATAATGATTTGATTAAGAAAACTATATCTTTTCTACCTTTTATGATATGATTAATTTGTTATTATACAAATTAATTTCATTGGTTGTAATATGATAAATGATTATGGTATCTTGCAAAACATCAGTATGATTTCTTTCCCTGAGGGGTTGGACATATGTCAATCTAAAATGAATTGGGAATTGATTTATATATATCATGATATTAACATTGGTGGAATAGATATTTTACATGATATAGTGATTTTATTTTCCCATTTTGATAGCTTTGGGTATGAACCCATTTCACTATAAGGAACGGGCAACAACTGAAGATAATGTTATTTACCATCCTTTTGTTTGAGTCCCCATGATGTCCCTCGATATATTTTTTCAATGATCCATGAAGTCATGGGAATAATTTTATATACATATGTTTATGCATGAAATATATATATTATTATGATGTTCTTCTATCATGGTCCATGTTCGAGGATTATATTTATATTCAACTATTTTTTATTTTTAATCATTATCCCATGGAAAAGGACAATGATATTAAACATTAATTATATGGTTTTAAAATGTTATTCTCATGGTTTAATACCCTTATATTCATTCAAAGTTTAACTATATCATATATTTATAATTACTTAGAATCATAGCCCATATATTTTTATGATTCTTTACCCTAGGTTATGAAGAATGTTAATATGTAGGATCCTTAAAGAGGAATAGAATTCTTTGAAACATTGATTATATTTAACCATACTCTAATATTCAATTTTAATTTTTAAAATACACTAAACTATTATGGTCCTTAGGTATTTTTATTGTGTAATTAAATTAATTTTCATTTCAAAAGCTGTTATATCCATGTTTGTTATTCTTGAGTTTTTAAATTTGGTATCAAATTAAATTTTCCGCCATCCTTTAGAAATAATGATGATTAAAATTTATTGATATCCATATGGATATTTCTAAGGATTTTTCTAAGGATGTTTTTATGTATATGTTGAAAAATGAGTCAAATAATTGAAAAATATCATTGGATTTTGATGATGGACAAAAAGTGTTGTTTCATAAAAATGAATCCCTCTCAATATATTACAAGTCAATGTGGTTCTAGAATGGATATATATAGGGGTAGTATCTAGATAACAACATAAAAATCTATCCTCGATTGGGAACTAGTGCATGAAAAGTTTCCTCACTACAGACCTAGTTTGATACTGTTTGGTAATATGTATTAAAAATTCACAATCTCAAAATGAATCATAATGAAGGATCATAAGATTTTTGGTAAATGAATATCTAATTATAACAAATGTGTCACAGATTGAGAAATAAGGAGTTGTGATATAGAAATCCTATGAGTGATTTTCATGATTATTTAATTTCCCATTCAGATTATTATTTCCCAAACATAGCATTAAAGTTTTAAAAAAATTATGGAACCAAAATGAATAATGATAAAATGGAATCTAAAAGGAAATTCAGTGATAATTAGAAAACAAATTTGATGATGACTAGAGTAGTGGACATTGTGACTATACCTAATTAGGATTCATGGAACAAGATTTACAATATATTCCTTGACCCACTCACAAACTCTCAAATAAATATAAGGGTAGTGTTTTTTGAGAGTTCGGGTAGTAGATACAATGTTAAATATATGTTTTTAATTCCTATTTATTTAAAATGTAGAATAAAACACCCATAAAAAATAATTAGTTAAACTTTATGATGTTTTGACTATGTATTTGTTGAAGACAAAGCATGTAAATACAAATTGAAAATTTAATTTTTAGTTAACATAATCGATTTGAATATTTCTTTCATTAATATATCTTCGTCCATTAAATTATTTATATGTAGAATTTATTATAATTATGAATATAAATATCTTTTATATAATTATTGTAAAGGAAAATATTAATGACGTATTATTAATGGTAATATCTCATATGACGAAGATTACACATATGACATTGGAAATTAAATAACTGTTAAAAAAACATAAATAAGTGGATTGGTTATTTTTTTGAGAAAGAATATGGGTAAGTGGAGTATTTATATATTGCAATTCAAATATTTATGATCAAAATTATAAAATTTATAAGTATTATTTTGTATAGGTCTTTCATTGAGGATTTGAAATAATATATCCAATGGTATATACAACCTAGAAAATTAAGTTAATAGAAATGTTATATTTCCTATGAAACACATGGTTAACTGAAAGTAACCTTTTATAAGATCCTGATATTGATAAAATAGTTTTCAGTTTGGGAAAAGAAGTTATTGATATTAACAAAGTAAATTGGATAATACTTACACCATAAAAACAAAGAATGTAGTTTTTTGACAAAGTGATTTCTGCATATCATTGGTGGAGTATACTGAATTTATAGATTTATGGATTATATCCAATAAACTATGTTTTATGTAAGTAAGGAACAACCATGTATGTTTTAAAACTTGTTTTATGGTAACTCAGGTTATTACTCAGATTACAGAGAATACATGATGTGGGTATACACATATTTGGTTTGTGGTAATCAGTATCTGTTGTATGATATATGGTAGATAAATGATGACACTATTATAATAAATTTAGTGACCTTATTTTTGAAATTTTTTATTTTCATCAATTTTAAGGGTTAAGAGGATAACCATTTATGAAAAGGTTTGCAGTGAATGTTGAATGAGGTTTTAGATATTAATTCATTATAATAGGATGATTTATGAATATTAGATAACCTATGAAAAACGTTTTGTTATTATGATAACATAATATGAATTGAATGAGTTATCATTCCATTTTTGGATCTTATTTTCCATTAGTTCTTTGGTGAGAAAAAAATAATCATTATTTCTAGGATTGTGTGATGAAGTGAAAAATTGAACTAGGCATAACAAATGGATGAGAATGTACTAATTTGATAGAATGAAAGAACAATAAATATATATTCTTGTGAAAATTCATCAAAATTAAGAAAATAATATTTAAATAAATGTTTTTCTAATAATCCACATTTGTATTCATATCAATTAAAATTTTCAAGACTCTTTAGTTATTGGAATCATGATTCTTAAATTTCTACTGGCCATGTTCCCTAACACCTTATATTGGAATTTTTTTGATAGTTTTCACATAAATGTCCATATTTTGGCTATCCATCTATGTTTTCCTATATGAAAACATTTTTAAGTGTTCTTTTAATTAAATTTTAATTTTACAAATTTCCCATTTTCAATGAATGTTAAGAATTATTTTTTATTGTGTGTGTTTTTAATAATGGATCATTAAAATTTTAAAACATTGATGATCCATATAAATTTCAAGGAAAATATTATTTCAAAAGGGGTAAAATGTGACCCGATGAATTTTTTTTAATTTTCTTCATGTAAATTAAAAATCATAAATGAATTGAATTGAACGCTACACAATTTTAATCATTATTTATATTCAACAACATGTGATATTTTACTATACAAAAAACAATGTTAATATTTTGGTACACAGAAAACATTTATTGTCTTGGGTTACACATAATACAATGATTTATTGAACTATTGTACACAATTATTATTATTATTATTATTTAATACGTTAGTTTTCAACTAGAAATTAGAATTGAATGTTGGAATAGAATTAGTTACATTTGAAATATATATATATATATTTCACTTGATTAATAGTTATCTTTGATTATAAATAAAATAGGAATCATTTAAAATAAAAAAGTAAATGTTTTCTAAACAACATAATTTCTATAAAAGACAGAATAATTATGCTTGGTCCACATAATTGAAAATTAAATATTTCAAATTTTGTAATAGAAAATAATGTAATTTTTTTGAAATATTAATATTAAAGTTATCATTGAATGATTTATTTGATGTTTTTTGAAATATATAATTATTTTATTTATAGTGAAATATAAATATTTTTAATTTAAAATTTTTATTTTGTCTAAATAATTTATAATATTAAACTATATTTTCAAATTATTATAATATAAAATTAGTTTAATTTAATAAAAAATAATATGATTTTGGTTATTGGATTTAATTTAATATTTAAATTAGAATAAAAACATTATAATCATTTGAAAAGTTATCTTTAAAAACCCACTTTCTTGACATGTCTATGAGAGTAAATTCTAATTACGTTTTCCTCATTGTTAATTAAATATGTAAAAATATATTCCATATTTTTAATAAGATTAATTTAGAATGTATAATAAAGTCAGTTTAAATTTTTTACTATATGATTAGTGTAAACAGTTAAGTTAATTACATCGATTAAAGAGAAATTGAGATTACATTGTTCTTAGTCTTATAATATAATATTTATGAATTACCCAAAAAATATGTAAAACACATTTCATGGACATATTTTTATCCTTAAGACCTTGTATATAATATAATGAGTTTATTTATAGTTTCCCTTGAATGTGACCCATATAATAAAGAATGTAGAGAGAGAGAGAGAAATTGTACTTATCTTTATTCAAATATCTATAAATATATTGAATAGGGAAAAACTACATAAGTTTTGTTAAAATATTATTTCTAAAGAGAAATGGGGTTTTTATCATGATAATTTATTTTAAATTTTAGAGATGATAAAATTACATTAATAACTTAAAAAACACCAATGTGGTAATTAATTAGTTAATAAGTAAACTAATAAAGAGATAATACGATTATTAAATGTATAGTAAATTTAATGGAATATTTTGGTATATTATTTTATGGTGAATATATCTAGGTAAATAAGTGTTAAATTTTTCTATCATATTTCATTTATTTTATTTATATTTTTTAAAATTTAAATTAAATGCATAATAACACATTTGACATTAATTACATTTTATAATAAATGCAATTGTATTAATATGATTAAAAATACTAAAATACTCTATTCCATAAATTAATTCTTAATTATAAATAACTATACATAATTATCCACTCATGGACCAAATTTTCTATTATAAATGTTTTATTTAATGTTAAATATAAAAAACCTGGTTCGTATAGTTGCGGTTAAAGTAGTATTTTTGCATCATACATATCTATTGGTTTTATTCCATTTATAAAACACATAGAATTTATAATTTATAAATATGATATAATATTTATAATCAATGATTTGAAATTATATAATAATTATCAATATATCATTTTCATAAAGAATAAATTACATTTGTTTGAAAACTAGTTAGAATAATGAAAAAACCAAAATTCTAAAATAAGGAAACTCAAGAGTTAAAGAATCAAATGATAAAAAAATGTGTAAAAATGTGTGGGGGAGGTGTGTATTGACCATAAAAAGACTAAAAAAATTCTTTTATCAATTTATGGGAAACAAGAATTATTTTTTTCATGCAAATTGTGAAAACATTTAATAATTGACAAGAATGATACTCCTCAACTACTTATGAGAACCTAATCTCTCCCAATCTTTCACACCCCTAAAGTCATTTTGATATACAATGATATACAAAAATAACATAAAAAATAACCTCATGTAATTCTAAAATCATCAAAAGTGGAATAAATCCTAAGAAATATGTCCATTGGTGAAATCCAAAAGGAACTACATGATGAAGAGTTAACTTTCATCAACAAACGTTTTTGTTTTATTTCATCCATTACCCCTTTAATTGTTTTTATGTAATGTTTTTTATGAAAATAAATGTTTTTTATTTATTGATATTTAGTTATTTTAATTATTTAATTTATAACATCACACACTTAAATCAAATGTTTTAAAAAAATCCATGTTATTGTATATAGAGGACTACAAATTCACAAACAAATGTTGTCCATTATTCAATTACCACCTTTCAAAGATGAGAATAATGACGTAATTAATACATATATTTGATATGTATAATATTTATGATTTATTTATAATTATTTAGTTAATATATTAAAAATACCTTCCTTATTTCCATTGTGTTGTAATATGATAATGTAGTTCGTGTGTATAGAGGACCAGTTCCTCATGAAGCAATTTGATTCATTAACACTTTACATAGAACTTATTAAGGATGAGTTTATAATAAATATATGATACAAATAAAAAAAACAATAATATATATATATATATAACTTTTAATTCATTCAATATGAAAAGAAAATGAAATAGAGTTCATGCATCTATACAACCTACCATATCAATTAACTAGGTATTTCTCTTCCTATCAAATAATTTTTTGTACTATTGTAACAGAATTTATACTGAATCTATGTGATATTTAAAAAAATTTCATCAATCTAAATATTATATAATCATGATCTATGGAATAGTATAAAGACTAATAATCCAAATATATAAGGAAAATAAAGAGGTTGTTACCTGAAGCATAACATTAGCGATGAATTGTTAATAAATAGTTAATAAAAAGTCATACGTAAATCATATATGGTATTATATATATTAATATGGGTCTTTTAATGAAGTATAATAATCATATTTCTGTTATATATGAGATTTTAATTAGAATTGTGAGAGTCTATACCTATAGTATGGGATTTATGTCTTATTTTTTTCTTTTGGGAGACATATGAAATAATCACCACTTATTCCTTCTATGTGTTGAATATACATCCCATAAGATTAATATATGATTATACTACTAAAAAAAATTTATTTACATATCCATTAGAGGGTCTCTCTTTCTCGGTATTATGGTCTCAATTTTACCATAGCGATAAGGTAATTTTAACTCAATTTTCAATATTAGAGAAATAATATTTGTTATGTGAAAATATTTTTTAAGAGAATTATAAAATTCCCCAATTACATGTTATACATTTAATAAACATGTTTTCATGATGTTTCAAACTAAATATAATTTTATTCAATCATGGGGATGTTGATTCAAATTTTGCAAAGAGTTTCGAGTATAACTGTACATTATCATCATTGATTATGATACTTTATGATAATCTTACATGGATTAAATATAAATATCCATATCTAAATAATTTTCAATAATTTTATTCTCATTTGGTTATTAATTATATCTTCATGTAAGTGTACCATTTTTTCATTCATTGGTATATAAGATAATTGATAATATGTTTCTCTAATAACATGACATTATTTATCTCTTCAATCAGATATATGTTTTTATCCAAAACCATTATTTCAAAAATTTATTTAAAAAATATTATACTATTTTGTAATATTTTTTTAAAAAATTGTACCCATGATTTATCTTATTATAAAAATAAATTAAATTTAATCTCCTTTTTGGTTTCTAATAAAGGCCCATTTTAAATCTACAAATAGTATAGAGGTAATAATTTTTTATTTATAGTTAATATATGGAATTATCCTTCATCATGATCCCTCCAAATGTTGTATTATCATTTTTACATTTTAATTTTTTTTTAAATAAATTGTTTTCATATATATTTTTGAATAGTTTTTATTTTAAATCAATTCTCATATAATGTATTTACAAAAACTAATTATAATTTTCAATGGGTTTTTGTGAATTTCAACGATTCCATTACATTGTTAAATTGTTATTTTAAAAATAAAACAATTTTTAAAATGTTTTATTTTTTAAAAAATAGTTTCATATGATTTAGAAATATTTATTTATATGTATTCAAGAATATTTTCAATGAATGTTTTCAAAAAAATTTATTTTTTTTACACTGTTATTTTAACCCAAAAAGATATTTCCCTAAATATATGTTTTATATGATTTGAAAAATAAATTTATATGTTTTTAAAGTGGTATTCAAGGAAATTTATTTTAAAAATGATTCATGTTTTTATAAATAGATTTATAATTAAATGTTTTTCCATTAAGAAATGTATCATGTGATTTTTTCAAAATACATCTCCATCTAAGATGACATCCTTTGATATATTTTATTATTTATAAGGGAAATGTTCAAAAGATACTATTTATATCATTTCGTTTAATAGGTTTATGTTTAAGATGAAAATCATTTCTCATCCATGAGTTATACTTTAATAAAATTATTATGAACCCATTTTATTTTCATGGGGTTTTCTTCGATGAAATTATTATGAAAATATTCTATTTTAAACTATTTATAATATGATAAAATAATTATGATACCCATTCCATGTCATGGATTGTTAATAGATGAATGTTTGTGTTCTTTTGGTACTCATTTGAATGATTTCATTATTTGATAAAAGGGATATATATCTCCCTCTAATTCATTGGGTAAATATTTTTATATCTCTTGAGATACAAAAGGATATAATGGAAAGTGAACTTCATATAATAAGGGTCATTGTGTGTTGTGATATTTTAGGGAGTAAACCTATTCAAATATATGGAAATGTGATACTACTGGGGATGTTGTTTTGTTATGAAAAAAAGGTGTAGCCCCCTATGAAGTGAAATGATATGTTTTAGCAATGTTCATTTAATTATATGAAATAATTTATATGCTTATGTGTATTCCAAAAACTATATCTTATGTTGATTTAATTATTTCATGGATTGAGATCTTTTATAATATAATTATTCACATATTCTGATCATTAATCACTACTAGATGACTCATTATTATTATATTGGATATGTAGTGTATGGCTTTCAAATGACATTCTAATGTTATGATACCATCGTGTTAATGTAATGCATATGCATCTCATTTATTTACCTTTAGCTTCCATGTGGACCCTATATTATGTTTCCTATCCCTATGTTATGTAAAATGATTTAATTTAGATTTACTAAAGGGGATGTTGTTTTTTTGAAGTATTTTTTTATCTTTTAGTAGTAAATATGATATTGTTTTACGATTCCAAAGTCAGTAAACTATTATTATCATCAGGAATTTGTTTGTGTTATGTAATGAATTTTTGTAAAAAAGGTGTAACGTCCATATATATTAATCCTTTATCATTAAAAATTATATTAAAAAAATACTTGAAACATTTTATATAAAATGGATAAGTTAGATTAATATATTAAAAAATGTTAATCCTTTTAAAATAAAGATTTAATGAAAAATCTCATACCTCAAGTACACTCACCACATGAATAAATTAAATAATATATAAAAATATATTTATTATTGAATTTATTAATAGAAATTTTAAATTTTAGTTACTTATTATTATAAATTTTATTGAATTTCTTAAAATTCCATATAAATTTATTATAATAGTTATGTTATAGTTTGGTGTTTTAAGATGGTTTGGTTCATAATCCAAAAACTACATCTATTGATTTTACATGGTGAAAGAGGTGGGTATTTCACCATCCCCAGATTATTAATCAATAAATTGTAATAATTTTATTCATTAAATTAAATATTAAATCCATTAATGAAAATTGGGAATGAAAAATGAAGAAGATAACATCGTGGATGGGATAATTTGTACATCTACAAGAGTGACCTCATAATCATCAAAAATATGAATGGGTAACAATTTTTTTATATATATTCATTCAATAATGATTATTATTTCATGAATAATATATATATATATATATATATTAAGTTTTCAATCATACTAATCATCATCATGATATGTTTATGAAAATTGAATCACATCCCTTTGGGAAGGTTGTAGTCCACACGTATGCATTTGAAATGTTTTCTTTTCAAATTGGTGGTCAATGTTATGAAAAAGTGTTGTGAATCCAAAAAAATAATATTAATACATTTATGAAGTTTATTTATTTAATCATATAATAATATATATATATAAGGGTTTAACGGGGTGGATTAATAAATAAACATGAAAACACTCGGTTAACCATTATCCCCCTTCTTTGGATAAGATCTTATAAATTAAACCTTAATATTTCAAGGATTATATTTTGATAAAACAATGATCTATAAGACATGATGTGGGATGTTGGGAATTTCTTTTGGTTTGGATTGATTGGGATAAATATATCAAAGTATTTACCCAAATGACATTGTCAAGGATTTGTAATCTTAATCCATGACTCTAAATATTTTAATAAAAATAAATAAACAATAAGGGGAAATGGATAAAAGTATGTGATTATTAGTAGATAAAGGGTTCAATTTTATATGTGAGGGGAGTGCAACTCCTAGAAATTTTAAATGGATCAAAATAATATAATGACTTATTCTAGGGAAAATGAAAAATATATATCAAAAATTGAATATATAATGATAATAAAAAAACTCATACAATAATATTTATTTTATTCTCTATATTTATCATGTAGTTTTATCCTTGATTAACTTGTTTTACCTTTTATCGAAAAGACAACTATTTACCATGGTTTCTATTCATTATGAAAAAACATTGAAATGGAATTCATTAATAAATTTAAAACTAGTTGTTCCAAATATGATATCAAAATTTAAAGATTTAATTTTTTGAAGTGTAATAAAATATTTTTAATAAATAAACACCCAAAATGCAATGGAAAAATATTTTTTTCACAAATAAATTTTAATAATAGAAATTAATTTATACCAAATTCATTAATAATATTGATATATATGAAATTACTTTTATTATTTTTAATCTAATGTGTATAATGTTACATAAAAAAAATAAAAAATGTAATGGTGCATTTTAAATACTTTGAATGATATGTCAGTTTTTTGTATAATCCGTATCTTTCAGTATTCACTCAAAAATTATTCATTTCGGAACAAACCCAAAAATATACCTTAATATATATTAGATGTGTTGATATAAAAAATTAATTCCATTTTATAATTTTTTGATTTTAATAATATAAAAATTTATCTTCTAAATAAGACATTATTATTCAAGGAATACAATTCAGGTAGAATAAAATTATTTCCATATATATATGAAATTTCATATATATTTATTTCAAGGAATATGAATCTATAAAATAAAATAATATAATTAATATTAATATGTCATAATATATATTTATTAATAATTATATATGTGTGGTAAAAATATTTTGATTCCCTACAATCATCACATAACAAAACCTGCAGTCTTGATCGTTCAATTCCTTGGTTGTAGCCTCCCATATATGGAATTTACACCTACTTAAATACATGAGGTTGCTCAGCCTTTTACAGCGAATATCCATAGAAGTGTCTTATAACACTATTTATATGAATTCCCATCTCCAAAATCCTTGAATAAATTTTATTTACATTGAATAAAGACAGTAAAATTGTGGTGGACGTTTAGAAAAAATGAAGTAGTTAAGTGTGTGTACCCTAGGTCATGCTTTTTTTCTATCATGGACATGTCAACACCACCATTAATTATATTCAGATGTGAAGTCTTATAATAATAAAAGAAGTTACCAATATATATTTATTATATTTATTTGGTTATGTTTTTTTGGATTATATGATAGTCAATCATTAATTGATGTGATGATCAGAATCCCAGTGAGTGAGCATCAACTCAATTAATGCTCACTTGATGAATTTATTTAGTGTTTCTAAATATTAAATTTAACAGTTATTATAATTATATTTTTTGTTTTGATAATTTTTTTTAAATTTATATGTTATAAACATTAAAAATATGTTATTTTTTTTAACATTTATGGTGATGGAAAAATGGAATTTTTATTTCCATTTAAAAATAATAAATATATTTTCATTGACAATTTTTTTAATATTTTTGTTATATTTTTCATATTTTATATTTTTATTGTAACTGTATATGGATTTTATTATGTCATTAATTTATGTATAATACATATATTCTAAAATACAATAATTTGATGTTGTAAAAATTAATGGTCTTATAATTTGAAGAATACGAATAAATGAGTAAAAATATGATTAATTATATAATATAAATTAAAAATTATATTGAAAACAATATTGAATAATTATAATTAAATTATAATTTGATATGTAATTTTAGGTGTTTATGTGGGTATGGATGTAAAAATATCATCATAGGGAACCCAAATATGAATGGATATTAGTCAATGGTGTTGAAAAATAACTCTTAAATTATAATATATATATATATAAACTTGTATGTCTGTGTTTTTCTATGTGTGTCTATGTGTGTATGTGTATGTTTAATTTTGGTGATCTATTTAAATCTATATGAATTTAATATATACATTGGGATGAAGATTTTAATTTTATTGGATTATTGAAGTCCATGGTACACATCAATGTAAATTTATTACAACAATCGAAATATTGACCCCCCATGGATGAGATTATGGAGAATATAAATAAATATATCATTATATGTATATTATGTTCATGGTTTTAATTTATTTTAATGTTATTAAAATGTTAATTTTTTTCAATAATTTAATTTTATATTTTTTTGTGGATGTTATCTTGGAGTATTATGAGGTGTATTTTATTTTTTTTGTTTATTACTTTGTGTATGATGGATTTTATCGAATTCATGTATTATATCATACAAATTTACTCATGATTTTAGACAAGGATATTTTTTTATTTGATATTATAAATATGGTTTTATAACATCCAATTTTATAGATCATCAAATCATTGATTAATTATCAGGCTAATGATGGGATTTTCCCCCTAAAATATCAATGACACGATTAAATTTTCAATCCCATTCATTTAAATCAACCATGTTGGTTATAAATGTTAATATTTTTTGTTGTTAATTATTCATTTTTCCTACATTTTATTTATTTTGATTATATGTGTTTATCATAAAACAATTTAATACTATTTTTTCAGTTAGGAGAATGTATTTTATTTTATTTTTCATCGATATCAACATATCATAATTTATTCAATGTATCTAATAGGTAAAATAGTAATGATTAGGATAATTATTTTCAGTTGATTCCTTTAATATATAGAAATATATAAATTGAAATATAAATTTTTTCAATTACTTCATAATTTAGTTATTTTTAAATATAATTTGTTTCAAATGGAAAAAAATATTAAATGTTTCCCCTTGGTAATACAACACGATGTGTGAAACTCTATCTCTATCTATGATTATGATATATAAATATCTAGTGTTCCATCAACATTAGTGGCATTTTATTCATGTGATGCCTCTATGTACTATTGTACTAATTATTGAACCTCATCATGTTTTCTTTTTTAGGCCTTATTATACTATATGGTTGTTGATTATCCCACATAAAATGTGGAGGAATCCTTGATTTCATAGGTTGACCTCTCTTTCAACAATAATTGGTTCCATGTAAGATTCCATGGATATGATTTCATTGGTCTAGACACTTTAGACATGTCCCCAATGGTTATATTATATACCTAGTAATAGAAAATATAAGTTTATCGTACCCTCATTCTTTGAACCTGGTTTTATATGGATTAATAGATCCAATGTATTATTTCTACGATCTATTACATACTTTTCATGATCATCTACATGGTTTTTAAGATATATTTTCTTCGTTATAAAAAATATACCTATGTTGATTGATCTTGGATTGAAGCCTCTCCCAATTTTCATTAACCCTAATATATTCTCCATATTCAACACTATCATTCTTCTAGTGATGGTGGTGATGATTGTTTGGTATATTCTATAGACAGATCATATGAAACATTAGTATCCCCAATTACCTATGTGGGAGATTGTGAATTATGAAAATCTAGGGGCTCATAATAATATAAAATCTCAAATATTGAATAGATATGATTTTTCTGATCCACCTGATCTACATAAATGAAATATTTATATTAATATACCCCTTTCATAGTATCATTGATATATATTAATTGATATTACCTCGATCACATTGATGAAATTAAAATAAAATGATTTGAAATATGATATTAAATGAACTAACTTGTGAAGGCATATCTCATGGCACTTAGGGACCATGATAGTGTGATTTCAATATAGATATTCTTTCTCCCCCTGATCTAATAGTTGATTTTAAAATGAATGATATTCACATTGAATGATAATGTATTGGTCGTGCATGCCAATATAGATAATGTACATTGTATTATAGAATATCTAAACAATATCTCACCTTTCTATTAATAGAATATTGTCCAATTAAAAAATATTTCATTGTTTAATGGGGATATTCTACATTCAGTGTAATTTTCACATAGAATGGTTTATCTAGTGTCACTTAATGATGAATAAATGAGTGAGTGGAACCGTTGATTGATAATCTATAACTATAGTTTCATAGAAAGGTGGATTTGATGCTATGATAAGTTGAGAATATCGTATCTACAAAAGAAAATATTTCAACTCAAAAGTATTCATAAATTAGGTCAACAACATAATTATGTTACTGTTTTAGTATTATATATATTTATTAAAAATATCAATTTTTATATTAAATTTTTTATAATTAACATAACACATTTTCCCGTAGATAATTAAATAGAATCTTAAACTAAACACATCGTTCCTTGGTGTAGGTATATAATATTGATCCTGACCCCACCATGAATTAAATTAATATTTAGATAGTTCATAAATAAATATTTAATCAAATTTTATGAAAATAAAATTAATAATATAAACATTCATAAATCATTGATGATAATCCTATAAATCTATATGTGAATATTTTTATATAACTCTAAAATATATGAGTGAAAAATACTCCCAAGAGAACATATATCTTAGAATGAAACATCCTACAATCTTTTTCTTTAGGCATTACTTGTTTAATTGAGGCATCTATACAAATATACTAATACAGTTCCCCCCCCCCCAATATGTAGTTATACTATACATATTCTCATGTAGTTGTAACTACATTATGTGAATGTTTCCCTCTTAGATAGGTTCTATGTTAGTTGTTAATATTTTCAAATGTTTTCTAGTAGGATTTTTCATCGAACTAGAAACACCCAATTATTACATATCTAATGGGACCTAATTTCAAAATGGAAGGTGCTCATCGAGCCATTTGGATTACAATGTTTAATAATGGACATTGGTCGAGAGGATGGGTGTTCTGTCTCATCAAACACATTTGGGAGGAATTATTGTATACTCTGAGACCGTCATAAATATTTAAAAAATACTCATGAATCATTTATTAATTCCCATGTATAATGTGGGTCAACCATGAATTAACAAAAATTATTACAATGTTTGAAATTTATAATCATCAGTATTTATCTGACATTCATCAACAATAGATATATCTGAATGTATTATAGGATGTCAATCAATGGAATCATCTTATGTACAAATTAGAGTTTCATTGGTCATTCACTTGATGATGATGGTTATCTATCTACATAATGGTGAACTATACAGTGGATAGTCATCTAGGGAGACATAGTTGTTTTGATAGTGGGATTGAACCCATGTAATTCAATTCTTATGTATCCATAAGAAAATAATTAGAACAGATATTGTTTTTCCCTTCTTAATGGGACACATCATACATTTTACGATCATTTGTTATGGACCCACATTAAAATGTCATGTGATAAGGATGTCTTGGTGAAAGTCACCTAGTCAATGTTTGTTTTGGAATATATGTTGATGTAGCCCAAGGAACCCTAAAAAGGTATTAGTTTTTAAGTTTCATTGTACCTTACTAGTACTATGGCCTACATATAATGGGTTTGACTAGGGTTTTAGGGTTTTAACTCAATGATTATTCATATGTATCACATTTGGTTGTGAATCAAATTCCATGTAGTTCAATTATGAGGACCTATGCATTTGGACACACTATGATGGTTTTTCTCACAGGGTGGTGTGTCCCATTGAAAATATTATATTGGGTCTTAATTATAAAAATAATTCCAAATAAAAAAGTACCATGAGTAATATTTTCACTCATAGTGTTTTGGAGGCTTGTACGTGGCTTATAACTTGAGGATGATGTCCCTTTATGTAAATGTGGATTTTATTGTGGATACCCATTGGTATTGCGTCTTAGATAGGATTATTATATATCCTAATTATATAAGGAATCATTGTACTCATAGTTAATTTGATGTGGGTTACACATTTGAGTTTTCTTGTGCGGTTTTATGTTTGATTGGATTGGGGTATACTCTTGAGGTCAATTCCTTTTGAGCTTAGGTTTTAGGTGGGAATCCAATCAGTATTTATTATACCATGAATAATATTTTTCATAGTTCAATTATTAAGTATTATTCTTTAGGGTTTCCCAATGTAGTTTGGGTTGGATTGGATTAGGGATTACTCATGGGGGGATCCCCATTGAGATCGGGCCCAAAATTGGTGTCCTACATATCCTGACTGTAGAAGGAATCAAACTTCTATTATATTAAATGTTGGTATAGATCTTATGGATATAATTTTCTCTATTAAAATTCAAACCCATTGGAGTAATTATTAGTGATGGAAATAAGATGAAGTGGATTATCTTAGATACCACACAATCTTTTTTCCTTATAATGGTGGAAACCGAAACAATTCAAAAATTTATATGAATGGGGAATTTAGTGTTCACACCTCATTTACCACCTCTTAAAATGATGGTAGAGTCTAGGGATACAAAGCTTCCATGTCATCACATTACACATTAATGAGTCTTGGTTATAGAGAAGAAAGAGGGACCCTTGGTGCGGGATAGGAGGCACAAAATAGAAAAGGTGATACCTCCTCTATGAAATTCTATGGGATTACTCTAGAAGGGATTCCCTAAAATTTGTCTTCTAGAAAGGGAGGTGGACGTCAGTCAGTGTAGAATGGAAAGGAAATCATATTCCCTATCATACCTTCTAGGAACTGTATTATTCATATCAATGAGATGGAAATGGTATTACATGGTCCTAACCAATGTTCCAAGTAGAGGGAACTCCCTAATACTATCCTTAGGGTTGGGTTACTCATGAACACAATGGTATACATTGGAATTAACCCTAAGGATCTTGAACAACCAACTGGACAATTGTGAGAATCCCATGACCAAAGGAAAACACACACAATTGGGGGACATGTTCTTATGACACTATCAATGTTGTGGAAGGATGGAGGTCTTGGTGTATGGTTCAAAATGATCCCTCTCATACAAGAGAGACAATAGAGGATAAAAAAATCCATGGATGGATTTTATGATGTCTCTGTGACTATATCATGAAAGATGATGGGTTGGGCATACCAAGGTCGATCGTTTAAGGATGTTTCAAACAGGTATGGCTAGGAGAACTATTGGTATATAGGGTGATGGACCCCCTATGAATGTACACTTTGGAGAGACCATTCACATGAAATTAATGGTCTCTATAGGTGTTATCATTAGTGGATCGTGAAGGGCCCTTTTTAAGGAATGAGACCTCACACTAGTCAACATTAAACAAGGTATGTGTGTGTGTACCTCACATAGGTATTATTTATTTTAAACAATATGATTACGTTAATAAAATTATTCCCCTTAAATTACATCTTTTTGAGGTTTTATAAATATACCTATATTGATTCAGAGGGTCTGAGATGCAAACTAGGGAAAATGTAGACTTGGTTGTCCTTATATATTTTTCATCCATATAAATAATGTCCACATGCTCCAATTTATAATAAAGTAAAATATCTTGGATGAATGGGTAATCTTGATCATGTGTCTCACATAGGTGTATCATGCAGGCTATTGTGTAGGTTTTTCGTTCTTTCTAATAGATAGGTACCCTATGTGATGATAGTGCATTGGGAAATGGATGAAAAGGATGGAAAGGATGGATATATAATCTAGGTAATTGACATAGGTAAATGGATGAAAAGGATGGATATATCATCTTGGTAATTGACATAGGTAATCAGAATAAGTTGTCCACACTTGAGTGGTGCATATGCGAGTCATGTTGGGAATCATTATCTACCATAAATAGGGTCTTAATTTCAATAGATTTCTCTCATTACTCTTTATTTTTAGGTTCGTTCATGATAGATGCCCATGCAGAACCTCCTATGATGCTCATTCGATAAAGGAACAATTTTCACATACATTGTATGTATATGTCTGTATGATTAATATACCAGGGTGAGTGGCTTGTGCATGGCTCATGAAAATACTCCTATGTGAGTAATTTCTGTGAGTCAACTAATCAAGGAACATACATGTGATAAATCCATTAAAAAATTTGTTACATTTCTAAAATCATTCTCATGAAATGAAATAGTTGTCAATAAAAACATAGAAACTCATTACAAGTTCAATTTCCACTACAAAGAATAACGTTTCTGAGAAAAAGGAATGATTCTTGAGGATACGATGAACATTGAATGCTATATATACTAAGATGTTTGTGATACACCTCTATTCAATTTGCTGATTCATTTGAACAAATAAAATCATGGTTTACCTTAGAGTAGTTATCTTCCACTTTATGTCCATATCTTTGTAAATTATATCTTGATAATAGCCTTGACGAAATATGGTCTTTCTTTTGGTTTCATGAATACATGATATACCCAACAACCAAAATATCCATCAAGGATACATATATTAATTCTGGGACATTTCCAAAAACATGGATCATGAACTATAGTTAGTGTGCTTCAAAACTAATACCTCACACACCTGAATTGTAGGCGCGCTGACATTGATTAATGTTCTAGATTCGAAAACCAATTTGTTGAGTGAAAGAAAGAAATATTAGGAATTCCTCTAAGATGGAGGACTCAAACCTCTGTGTATGTGTGTACATTGGGTTCACCAAACATTCATGTACATCAAAAACCATCCATAAGACATTGGAATTTATCAGGAAAAATGGACTTGGAAAATGATTTTATATAGGAAGGATGAATTCATTAATGAGTTGATAAGATGATGGATCACAAAAAATAACTATTTCTGTCTAATGCATAGAGAGATGAACATCTATTTTTTGGATTTACCTAAGATCATTTGGTTACCAATTCATGGGGACATGTATGAAGAAATTTTCCCTCCAAGTGCATCTTGGGTGGATGATGTAATGATGTCAAATTTGGATCATGAACTACTGAAAATGGATTCTGAAATTATGGGGGATAAACCCTACCTGTGGGGGAGGGGGGGACATCAACCCTAATTTTGGATGAGTACATTCCTACAACTGATGGGGGAATTACACACATTAATAATCCAAATACTTACCCATAGATAGTGAAGTGAACTAATCATGGTACATTCTATCCAATATTAGTAAATAGAGAGTATGAAAATTTGGGGTAAAATCATAGGTCTAACATTATTACAAAGACACATCTCAGAGGATTTTTTTTTCAATGTGGCTAAGAACATTACTACTACATGTTTGAAATTCCAATGGTGTAATATGGCTAGGGAGGACTTTTTTAGTGCTAAACAGGAAGAGAGGAATTTTTTGGGGTCGGAAATCCCAGTTTGATGAAATATTTATTGAATCTTGAAGTGTTTTAATTTAGTGAAGTCTCTATTAGGATTTAATTTACCATTTCACGTGTTTTAGGGATGGATCGACTTACATGTTAAAACCTATGTAGTGTTAAGAGTTTTTGAGGACTGTAATATACCATTCTGACCACATGTTTATGGGGGTTATGAAATTAGTCCCATATACCTGAAACCCAATGAGTCCCTATTATGTATGTGACTATTCAATGAATTTAATCTCTTCCCATATAGTGTATAATATTTTAGGTGATTCACTATTGATAGGAAGGATTGCAGTGATATAACATCAAATATGATTTACATTAGGGATGGTTTGGTAAAGAAATATAAAAATAGATTGATTATATTTAAGGCCTATGTTCCATATAGGTTTATAGGCCAATTTAGGGTCTTCATGAAAATAAACAAATCTCCCCTAAGGAACATCCAATCAAAAAAGAATCATATGGGAGCCTTAATGTTTTTCATTCTTAAGTCCATGTTTTTGACACAAGAGGTTATCAAACTGCCTCTAGTTGTTGTTTCTTGTGGGTTGTCCTCCATGTTTACTGATACTTGGATTACATCAAAACAAGAATGGGAGATTCCCAATGTTTTTCTTCAAATCGGGACTGGACTATCTCCAAAGAATAGAAAGGGAGGTGTAAAATCATTCATTCAAACAAATGACGTTCCTTCACCATCGAAGGAAAATTCATCGACTTCCGAGGTGGAAGATGACGTGGTTCCATTTTTGTCCAAAATACCTCGTGCATGGTTTACCACACTGACCTGAAAAATATGGGATACACCATGTGATATTGCATATAGAAAGTATTTTTATCACAACCAATAAGATACCCTGATTCTTTATTCGTATACTATATTTTTGATATAGATGGTTGGCATTCCTCTGAAATCTAGAGATATTGAATCCTCTTCAAGGATGGTTAGGCGGGCATTAGAATTCGTATGACCGAAGGTAGTGAAACTCTGGTAGTTAATTTATTCTAATGTAGAAATCATATAGAAACTCCTTTGTACGAGGTTGAGGGTTAGGGGTTTTGGCATTTCACTAGATACCCTATATATTCTTTTTGAAGAAAATCCTACTAATGTGATTATTTACATCTAGGAGATAGAGATGCTAATTTGTGAAAATTAAAACAGGGCCTTATCCCTGAGGTGAGTGGAGGTCAGGATGAGGTGTGTAATTATTAAAGGAATTGATCACACATATTATGAGGAATTTTTTGACTATTTCAATCTCATGGTTGACAGTTCTATTTTTCTCATATTTCCTTTTGTACTTCATTTCAAATATACTGAAGTAATCACTATTTCTCAGGTGATGGTCATTCTGATTTACAGTGGGAAATGGGAAAATAAACTGAGGTTCCCTCACCAAAATATGACCAACTAGTACACCACTTGAGATTGATGTATCACATTCTCAATTGGGGGAGAAATCCTTGAGGAAGAAAAATATAGATACTGAAATGGTGGGGGTAATATATTTCCAACATTAATACCAGTATTTGATGATGACTATTCAATACATCCACCATAAAAACTAATGCTAAAATGGAATGTAAAAATGTGAAATATTTTTCTAAACATCTCATCAGTGGGGGAAAGTAATTATAGTGTGATTAAAATTTTCTTGAACCAAAAAAAAATTTCAAGCACACCTTCAACGGTAAGATACTCTTACCTCTCCCCTCTAAAAGTGCTTAGAGATGAACACCCCATAACTATGGATGATTCATTAGGCAATTTGTGGACCCCTATTGGTGAATCGATACCATAAATAGAGGAATTGTAAATGATTGTGTATATTTCATCTACTCATGTCACCATTCCTACTACTATTTCTATTTTGGGGGTATTTTCATGTCAAAATAATATAAAAAGGAATCCTGGACCACCTACTTAATGTTTTCCTTATGATTATTAAGGTTCATATCATGCACCATATGTCCCTAGGATGAATTATGATGATCATATTGCTATCATCAATGAACCTTCTTGGGGTCTTAAGGAATCTAGGGCTCATGATGTGCATGTTCCTAAGCCACGTGATCAATGAATATCCAGGGGATATATTTCTATGGTCCTTTGGATGATAATTTATTTCATGAGAAATATTGGAATTTCCTTTCATGAAATAATGATGTTCTATTCATGACATGTGGATATATGAAACTTCATCCACATAAAATATCACAATGATAGATCATATATAATAAAAAAAGTATTATACTAGTCCCACTATTTGAGGGAACCAATTTATAAGGACCTTGTCATTGGGAGTCTTCCAATACATACCAAGGTGATCCTTAATTAGTCATAGGAGAGTTTCCCTCATCAGGGGGTCCCTCCTCAAACAATCGAAGTTAGGGAAACTTGGAATGAATATTCTTCAACCGCTAACCCATTATTAGGTGAGTGCAATTGGATTATAATCAATCAATATTTATTTTACCAATTATACTTTTCAAGGCTAATGATGATTCTTTCAAATATTTTAGTACTATCAATTTCGATGGGGGGTCTGAGGGTGAATCCTATGTGAGAATAAATAAGGTACCTGAAGAAGAATACCTTATTAACCAATGGGTATAGGGAAAGATTCCCTTATAAGTTCACTCATTATGGAGTATTTTTCTCCCTCAAACAGAAGCTATGAATCAGATTCAGAGCTACAAAATTTTCCTAACATCCCATGTTGTAGGGATTAGAGTGATATATAGAGGCCAATCACTAATATTCCTCTTTATGACAAAACATTGCAAAATCATTAAACTTTTAGTACAATTTTAGTACTGGGATATATAGGTTTTCATTATTATAATACTCATTCTTCTGTTAAGGAGATCATTCACACTAGGGAGCGAGATCATGAGCTTCAACAAGACCTTACAAAGGTGAAGATGCTCATCTGTGCGGATGATCTCAAGAATGTATCATCTAATATAGAGGAAAACCATAACAATAATATGGTGGAATGTAAGAAAAAAATTAATAATAAAACAATTAATGTGATTACAATTTAAAAGTAATCAGATTCCTCTTTGGAGAATCATATATTACCCCACTAATTGTGATTGAAATCTAAAATCTATGGTTCAACTACCATTACAATAGCAGTAGAAACACTTCTCCAGACCATAGTGGCTGAAGATATATTGCTGACTGGGCTTTAATTGGTTGATAATGGGGCTTAGGATTCTATTACATAGATGATGATTTTTGTTGATGGTCTCCTGTAATTGTGATGGAGAGACACCATCTTGTGGTTGCTCATACAGGTTTTCCACATAATTAAAAAGAATTTTTCTTCCAATCATCCATGTCCTCATTCATATATTCCTCCTAAAACCGTAAAATTCTATTGAAACTAATTTTAAAAAATATATGTGTATCAGAAAGTTGTAACCACAATAGAAGTATGTGGAAATAATCTAATTATTTTCCTAAACCACTAGGCCTAGGGATCATAGTTTGAATGATTCAAGGGTCATATGGATAAAACTAAAAGCATTATTTCTTTTGTGACATCACCTTAATTTTTTTCCTAATTTAAATATAATGGAAACTTTGAAGGTTAGACATAGATATTTCATTTACAGTCTTTTTCAGGTTTTCAGCCTAATAATTTTATTTCCTTTTATCTTTTCATCGAGGAATATTTTCATGAACCATATTAGGTGTAGGTCTAGATATGTGAGACACAAATGTAATTGAAATTTTGCATTGTGGGTATTCAATCTGGCGAGTACTATGAATTTTATCATGGGATGTTTAAAGATATGAATATTTGAATAATAAATCTAGTATAATATGTTATAAATATGACCTTATATTTTGAAATAATGATAAAATATGGATTTTTGGTTTAGAATGATCGGAAAATCTTTAGATATACAGTGGGGAATCATCTGTAATAAATTTTTGGTCACCATATCTAAATCATGATATTATTGTACGGAGGAGTTCTATCAAGAGAATGATATTACCACCATTTAAAAAACATTTTGTGGGTTAATTTATTGAAGGTTGACTGGGTAGAAAGTTGAATATTTAACAAGTGGTATCCTTTATCTGACATAACCTAAATGTTTTGGGTGACTAATGGAAATCTAAATGGGGTGCATTATAAAAATGTTAGGAAAATGATTTATGAGGAATGATGAGATTTTATTGTTGATGGTTGAAGATAATTTATGGAGATATGGATTTTTAAGAGAATCATGGGTGGTTTTTTTAATGGGAGGTTTCATAAAATTATGGGAATGATTATATTAGTACTAGGAATAAATTGAAAACCTCTTTTAGAGGAATTTATTTCATGTGAAGGAGGGTAAAATATTTTATATTGTTAATTTCAGGGGGAAATGTCCCATCTGTAAAAGAGTTAATGAATCATGGTATTTAATTCCCTAATAACACGATACTGATCATGTAGTTTAAAATCATATATTAAGGAAATTATTCTATGTACATTAAATTCATACATCGGGGACATTAATCTGTGAATTTTGAAGTCGTACATCTAGGAAATTATAAGGGATATAATTTAATGTGTTTATCTTTAACTAAAATAATGATGTCTCTTCCATTAAATGGAATTTTAGAAAAATAATGTGATACCCTATATTGGTGTGAGAGGATAAAATTGTAAGAAATGCTTTTGTGATGCCTTTACCTGAAGCATGATATAGGTAAAATGATTTATGAGTCAATAGAAAGTCTCTCCTGGGGGAGAAGTTGGAATTGGTTGAAAACCCTATTTTTTAGAGATTCATTATAGTAGTCCAACAATGGTGTCTATGAAATAGTTAATAGTTGAATCATTTGGGTGAAAGGAATTGAAATTTAGGAAAAACTAGTACAAAAAAAACTAGGGAATGTTATTGCATATTGAGACAAATATGCTCTCCGGAATTATGACAATTTATCACCAAGATAGAATTAATGTTTTTGGAGATTCAAATTTAAATAGGCATCAAGTTTCTTTTGAGGATGGAAGGTTCCAAAACATGGAATGGGAATTTAAAGAAAATATATTTTAGGAATTGTGAGAATAAGAATCCCATGCCAGTCTGAACCAATCACATGAAATATGGAATATTTAGTTTTAGGCTGCACAACTAGGACCGTAATATTATGGAATTAAAATATGAAATGTGACCAATAAATGATAGGAGATTCATATATATGTCATATATGTATTTGTAAGTTGTAAACCAGGGTATTTCATGTTCTTAGAATATGATAGATGTAATGGAAAAAATATATGATGGATGGTCACTAACATTAAATCGAATCATCTAGAATATTATCATTTCCTATTACAAGGCCAAAAGAGGAATCTACCAATAAAGACGTAACCATTGGTTGAAAAATCTATTTTGTGGGATTATTTATTCAATGCTAAATAAGGTAAATAATATATAGTCAAATTTTAGTATCCTTTAGCTAAGAGTCCCATTATGAGGGGTTTTTATGCAAGGCCATCTAGGGAATGTACATCATGGTTAGGAAAAATATCCTTAAGGTATGAAAAATTCTATCAGCGAGAGTTGGGGAAAGATTATGATGATCCAAAAGTTTCCATGTCTTGGATTATGATTGGTGTTAGTGGTAATGTCTTAGTATAAATGAATATTTTGGACTTATATAAGCCATAGTTTTGGATTCCCATTCATAAATTTGACTCATATATAGAATGGGTAAATCTCTATTTCTTTCTCTTAAGGGAACCACTGATGAAGGGGAATTAAATGAAAATATTCTATATAGATCGTTGATTGTATAATGAAGATGGATAATTTTTCCTTACTATGTGGCTCGGACTAGGACATAAGTCCTAGTTTTCACTATGAATCTTTTTAGGTTGGCTTTCTATTTAAAACTACTCATTGGGTTGGCTTTCTGATCAAAGTAAGGCCTCTAGGTCGATGTGAGGGTAGTTGGGAGGAGTTTTTTTTCTGGGTTTGGATGAGCCAATTGGCTTTAGAAGTGTGAAATTGATATAAGGGTAGGTACACTTTTATAAGAGATGTGAGGGTCACTTTAGGAAAAGCTTGAAATATTATTTTATCATACAATCCTATTCAGTTTATAATGGCTCAAAAATGATTTATTTCGAGTCTAAGGTTGGGATGGATTGGTAATATATCAACCAATATGTTTTAAACAACTTTATATCACCATAATAACCTTATTTTGTGGATATAAATCTTAGATATATAGTTTTCCTTCAGCCATGTATTCCGGTGATATTATAATAAATGGTTAGTAAACATAATAAAAAAAGTAAAAGAGAACCACAAGTGGTTAATTATTAATATATCTAACCTTATTTAAGCACTTTTTCCAATACATAGATTTTTAGGAATATTATATCAATTAATAATATAGTATTTGTTTTAAAAACTCATTTATGTCAATTATGATACTATTTGGTATTTTGTTCTTGTGAAAGTAATAACAACATTATCACTTAGAACATAATTTATTTAATCAACCCTAACATGTCATATTTATTTATAAAATTTGTATAATTCATCAAAATTATCAATTTACATTTATTTGGATATTTATAATATCAATTATTTTAATCTTTCGTTAATTAGGTAATTACTACATCATCATTGTATCATAATTAAATTTAATTATTTTACATCTAACAGATATATATAATATAACATTATGTGGGTAATATTTTCATAGGTCTAACGCATATTTTAGTCGAATTTATATTATGTATAACCCTATATTAAATATAGTTAGTTATTAAACATGGAATTTAACACCTTTAACACTTCATAAAATAAAATAATAATAAATGTCCTAATCTAATCCAAAATGGACCTAATGGATCATAATTTATTTATTAGGGGTTTTGGGGCTAGAAAAGACTTATCCAATAGAGTTAGGACATGAGTTAGGGTAATTTATATTTCATTTTTACCTTTAATTACCCTATTTACTTTTAACCGTGGTAAATAAGTCAAAAGTTACTATTCATAAATAACTATTTTCATCTTATTGAACCACATTTTACATACTGATGTCAAATGTGTCTCTCATATTTTTGAAATTCAATTCACAGAAGTGGTTAAATTATGTTTTAGGCAAATTTTCAAATTCACCTAAAAGGTGGGTAAATAACGGTAATAAGTTCAATAAAAAAATTTATATCTAATATTATTTTAAAATAACTCCAATGAATTTCATTGTAATTAAATAGTTATTATGTATCTGTTTTTACATGTTATAAATTAAAATTAAATAAAAAATCCTTTAAATAAAAAGGTGGGTTTAAACAATAATGCAGTGTTTTTCATTATTCATCAAAAATTGAAAGTTTTCATAAAAACATTAACCATAAGTTAATTTTTATATTCCTAATCTAAAATGACGTCCATTTTGAAAAATAATATTTATAAAAGTTCAAAAAGTGGGTATTACTATTCATAACGGCATGTTCGATTGGTCGTGGTGTGTTAAAACTCAATGTTCCATACAACGCATGCAATTGCATTATTCAAAGGGAAGTGTACTATAGATGTTTGGGGTGTTTCAATCTTCCCTCCTTCAGATAATTTTGTCCTCAAAATTTCTAGAGTACTAATGTACAAAATGATTTGGGTGGTTCTCCATCATATGTTCATTGGGTTCCCACGTTGCATCTTCCATCTTATGATTTCTCCAGAGAACATTCACCAGATGAGTCGTCTGGTTTCTCAACACATGATCTATGGTATTAAGAATTATGATAGCCTCTTTACAATAAGACAGGTCAGGTTCCAGATCTATTTCTTTATAAGAGAGTACATGTGACAGGTCATGCATATATTTTCTCAAAAATAATACATGGAACACATCTTGAACATTGGAGAGGCATGTGGACATTTCCAAATGATAACCTATAACTCCAATTCATTCTAGAATTTCAAAAGATCTGATGTACCTGTGACATAATTTTTCCTTCTTACCGAATCGTATAACACCCTTCAATATAGATACCTTGAAGATGAAATGATCACATACTTGAATTTCCAAACCATTCCTTCAGTTATCGACATATGTTTTTTTTTCTTACATTGATCTGCATTGAAGTGGGTTTGGAAAACCATCACCTATTCCATTTTACCTATACACATTCTGATCCTATGAGTTTACTTTCGCAAACATCATCCCAAAAGGTTAATGTGCGATATCTCTTTCCATACGATGATTCATATGGTGCCATCTGAATACTTGAATTTAAGCTGTTGTTATATGATAATTCTACCATAGGTATATATTTATCCCACAAACCTTGAAAGTCTAGTGAGCAAGATCTCAATATTTCTTCTAAGGATTGAATAGTCTGTGCTGATTTCCATCAGTTGTAGGGTGGTATGAAGTCATTACAAGAAGTTTAGTATCTAAGGCCTCCTAATGACTTTTCCAGAATCTTGAGGTAAAACGGGGATCCCAATCAGAAAAAAGAGATATATGTACTTCATGAAGTCTTAAAACATAATTAAGATATAGTTTTTCTAAACATTTAATTGGTAAATCTTCTCTTATAGTAAGAAAATAGGCTGACTTAGGAAGATGATCCCCAATGACTCATATTGCTTCATTCCATCTAGGATTCTATGGTTGTCCCGTGAAATGGTCTGTCGTAATATCATCCCATTTCAACTCATGTATGAGAAGAGGTTTCATGAGCCTTCTTGGATGTTGTCTTCCAGCTTTTAGTAGTTGACAAGACATAAATCTTAACACATAATCAACAATCTCTCTCTTCATGTTGTCCCACCAAAAATGTTCCATCAAATATCTGTACAACTTTGTGCTACCATGGTGTCTAGTTAAATTAGAGCTATGAGCCACATCTAACACTTAAATTTTTAGATCAAGAATGTAATGACCACAATTTATCTTCCCAAATTTCAAAATTCCATCTTTATATATGAGGTCTATCAATCTCCATTCATTTACAACTTTAATTTTCGTTTGAAACTCCTCATCATCTGTCTGAGAACTCATTATCCATTATAGTAAATATGGATTAGAAATAATTTGTAAAATGATTTATGATTCACCTTACATGATTATTACCATGTTCATATATACTTAATCTATGAACATAGGATCCCATTCAACTCTCATCTTGATCAAAACTCCATGATATTTTCTGCTCAAAGAATCTGCCACCTTATTTTCCATCACTTAGTGGTAGTGTATTGTGAAATCATAATCTTTGAGTAGTTCTAGCCATCGTCTTTCCCTCATGTTGAGTCATTTTTGTGAGAAAATATACATCATACAACTGTGATCAGTATATATCTCACATTTTAAAATATAAAAACAGTGTCTCCATATCTTAAAAGCAATGATTACTGTTGCTAACTCAACATCATGAGTGTGATAGTTTTGTTCAGTAAATTTTATTTGTTGTGATTCATATTCAATAACTCTATCATTCTGTATAAGGACAAAACCATGCCATTTTATTGACATGTCACTATAAATATAAAACCCACCATTCCCCGATGGTATAGTCATATAGAAGCATTGACTAAATCTTCTCTACAGTTCATGAAAACATTCTTCAAACTCATTTATCCACTCAAATTTAACCCCATTACATGTGAGATTGGTAAATGGGTAATCCAATCGGGAAAAATTCAAGATGAAACATCAATAATAACACATTAAACAATCAAAAATGTGTGCATCAGTTATAATCTTCGGTGTTTTCAATTCTTGGATTTCATTGGTCTTTGAATCATCGACAATGATTTCATCCATAGAGAAAATATGGACAGGAAAATAAATCTCATTAACCTAGAATTCACACTTCTTTAACATCCCATATAATTCATTTGATCTGATGGTTTTTAGAATAGAGTGAAAGTGATTTTCATGATCTTATTAGAACATTGTGTATACCAAAATATCATAAAAAAATATCACTAAAAAGCCATATAGATATTCCTTGAAAACACTATTAATTGTATCGCTGAAGATTGATGGTGAATTAGTCCATCCAAAAGGCATTACTTTAAACTCGTAATGAATATACTTGGTGTGGAATTTTGTTTTATGAATGTTTTCCTTCTCCACACACAACTGATGATATCCAGATCGAAGGTCATTCTTTTAAAAATATTGAGCACTATGATGTTTGTCGAATAAATAATCAATGCGAGGTTGAAGATTCTTGTTCTTTATTATTATAGATTTGATCACCCTCTAGTCAATACAAAACATCGTAGATCGATATTTCTTCTCACCAAAATGAAAATGGTATCCTAATAGAGAAACACTAGGGAGAATAAATCCCTTATTACTCAATTCCACTTGTAATTTCTTTAGTTCCACTAATTCCACTATGGCCATTCTATAAGGGGTCTTCCATATGAGCCTGGAACCAGGAATTCAATTAACGGATAAATCAATTTCTTGTTTAGGAGGATTTCCATGTAAATTATTTGGAAACACATAATAATATTCTTGAATAATAGGTACATCATCTATTTGAAAATTCATTTTCCCGGACATAGTTATTTCATTATCTTCCTCCCCAATAATTGAATTTAGTTTAGCTATTGCGGTAGGATCTTGATAAGAATCATGTGGAGACTTTTCAGCTCTAAATATAAGGTACTACTTATAATCATTGAAAATTGTAACCTATTTCTTAATTTAAAATTTCTCATCATGGTGCGAAATCCAATCCATACCTAGGATTGTATCAAATTAAATCATGGGAATGATGATGATATCAGCAGATAAATAAAATTTATATTCCCTAATGGGGGCTGATTCATAGAATGTTTTTGCAATGACTATTCCCTTAAGAGTTATGACTGACGACTCCCTTGTTAAATCATATTTGAAATATCTAATTTTCATAGAAAATTGGGATGATATGAAACAATGCGATGATCTAGAATCAAATAATGAATTGGATAAACTTTAGGAAACCATTAAATTACCTGCCACCATTTCATTTAGAGCTTCATCCATAGGAGTAGTGATCACATAAACAGTAACATGCTCATGTAGCCTTTTTTGTGGTAGGTTTACATAGCTATTAAGACATTCATTTGTATAAATCTATTTTTCTCAACAATTGTAGCATTCAACGTTGAAAACATCTTTCATTCCATTGCAATCACGAGTTTGTTGGACATTTTCTATACACATTTAACAGACTATCATTCCCTTCAAGAATGTACCAAGGTGTTTCTTCCCACATTAACCACATTATGGATATTCAAATCTTCCCTTCATCCACTTATTTCCATTTACAAAGTGTTCTGAAGATCCATTCTTCTCTTTCTTTACGTTAAAGTCATAAGACTTAGAGAATTCTTTTTCAGTCATGATATCACATGATACAATATATTCATATGATGAGAAGTGTAAAGACCAGAAAATTTCAAGGAAATGTTTTTCTTAAATTCTTTGGAATTTTATGAGTCCGCAGTTTTTGACGGCACCTGATTCCAGGGCCCGGTGTTCCTGGAATTAATTTCTGACATTTTGTTTGGGTACATTCAGTAAAAGTACATGCGGTTTTTTCTATCTTTTAAATCGGTGTTTGGAATTATAATCTGAGGTCCCTGATGAACTCGTAGCGCTGGTATTCGCCTAAGGGGTCCTTTACCACAGTTGCGTTTTCTCGGGTTGAGGAGTTAATTTTGGGGATTTATACTAAATTAAATAAACTTGTTGATCTCAATTTTATTGTTTTTGAGTTAGTTATATCCTACAGGGGGGAGTAATAGGTGGGTCCCACACCCACATTTCCTCCCATTAGAGGATAGTGTGAGGTGGGGCCCACATGAACCCCTAACCTTTAAACTCTCATAAACTCCACATTAATTCCCCCTTAATTAATTTGACAACTCTCCCCTTAATCAATGTGATCTCTTCACCTCCCCCTCTCTCCCATTAATTTTTTCCAACTCTTTTAATTAATGAATTTAACCCTTCAATTAATTAATTTGAGTGTTTGAATTTTGAAAATTCATGTGTGAATAAAATAAAACACTAAGCCATTAATTTGGTTTGGCATTCGTTGTGTTGAGAGAATTTTCGGAGAGCTCTGAAGAAATAGAAGAAAATCGTTCTTCTCTCGACGAAGAATATCTCTGACGAAGAACGCAAAGTCACCAATGACTCTTCATCTTCAGATGCACTCCGACGTCAACGGAATCGACGTCTTTCATCTGCGACGCCTGACCTCCACGATGCTTGTCTTTCACGACTTGTTGACGTGCTCTGCTCTTGAAATCGAGGTTCGGGGTTATTATTTGAATTCTCAAATTCTCTCATTTAATTTTATTGTTCTTGAAAAGTATGGAAGACGTGGATCAACCAAAATGAGTTGATCCATGATTCATATTAAATTGTAATGTTTAAAGATTCTTGATTTACGAATTTGATGAGCCACTTTCTACCGCTCTAACACAGAATGGTGTGGGCCAAACATACCTGGCCCGACCCCTCCGCAGTTCTTCTTGAATCGTGTGTTCATCACGATTAAAGGTGACATATTTGCTTTGGGGTGATAAATGGAGAATCCCCTTTGATCGACCAAGAAACCCCTTCGATGTGCCTCCAAAACGAGCTAAGGATCTCCCCCAACTTATGAAAACTGTAGTTTTTCAGATGGTACGAGTGGGAGGAAGAATGGGGAAGTGATGGAATATATCGAGTGGCCTGGGACTTAAAACACTGGTTTTAAGTGGCCGCACGACTTGGTCGCATGGTTTGGAAAATCGTGCGCCAACCGTGCAGTAGCCACCGTCCAACCTAGGGATGTCAAACGGTTTGGCCGCACGATTTGGAAAACTGTACACCAACCGTACGGTAGCCACTTTCTCACCCAGAGACTTTGCACAGCCTGGTCGCACGGTTTGTTTAGACCATGCACAAACCTTGCGCCCCTGTACAAACTTCAATAACATTGGCATCATGCATCCGTTTGATGAACCGTCAGTGGAACTGGAATCCTAGGATCGAGACAGTGCCTTGAGTATACCCCACTAGATATTTGGGTTGATATGGAGTATATTCATGTTGGATCGATCACAAATCCAACTGAACCTTGGAACTAAAAGGAGAATAACTCTCAGAACGGGCGCCCGACTTATGTGCCATCTGCAACACTGGGGCCCTTATTACAAGGCGTTCCTTTTGAGATACTCTAAGTGATTTTTGGACGACTTTTGAAAAATGGTCGGGTTGGTTTGAAACCAAAACCAACCGGGACCTCGGATCAGAAACGCTTATAAATAAAGGATCGGACGTCCCATTGACGTGTCGTCAACTACGTTGGTTTTCTTTAGATGAGACGGTTCATTTCGCATATTCCACATGGTTTTGGATGAGATTAGAGTTTGTTAGGGTTGGTTTTATCTTAAAAACCAACCTCACCCCTTGAACGGAAAAGCCAGTAACTCACAGATCGGGCGTCCATTTGACGTGCGGTTTATTGCATAAAGACCCCTATGACGAGGCAGTCTTTTGTGATACTTCTTCGTGGGAATTTGTGACACTTGTAGTATTGGATTGAGGCTCGTGGATCTGATCCTCATGAAGACAAGAAAATATATTACAGAGACCTATTATCTGGCTGAGACTTGATGATTGTTGATTGATCAACTCAGAGTGATTAAGATGGCATAGTGGGGAGCGCTTGGTTGAAGTAGTAGACCCACGGCGGAGGAGTGCATAGTTGTAGCGGCAGACCCACGGTGGGAAGCGCTTGGTTGTAGTAGCATACGCACAGTACTCGACAGGTGGAGTACTTCAGCAGTCCAAGGATAGTAGGAAGCACTTGGTTGTAGCGGCAGTCCCACTATACTCAATATAGGAGTAGCTCTCCAGCAGCCGTGTTTTGAAAATCGTGAATAAAAATCCATTCTTGAGCTGAGTCAGTGACCTTTGTTTTTTCCTCATGATTGAGATGGGATACTTGACTACTTAGGTATATGTATGGGAATATACCTATGTAATGGTTTTCCATTGAAATCATATTTTGGGGTTTATCCTTGTTGGATTTTTTGATAGTTAGAGGGTCTCGGGGTCCCTACTGAGTATCGTTATATACACCCCTGCACGAGCTATTCCCACACCTTGTTGTGTTGGATGCATATGACGGACCGCGCTGATGGAGCCCGAGAGTGCCAGGACTGGACGACACCCATAGGTGAACCACTCGGCATGACAACACACGAACCAGACCGATAGACATGAAGTGCTGAGGAGGAAATATATACCTACCCTTCAGGTTGGAATCCAGAGGATGATCCCGGAGCAGCATCACCATTCAACTGTATGTCTTTTTCTGTTGTAATTTCTTCAGTTATAACTATATATTTTTGTTGGTCTTGTATTTCCGACCCCTTTGTACTTTCAGCACACTTGTTATACTCCTTTACATAGTGTTTGCATCTGCTTGTACTCTGGTAGTGTGTGATACTATTTATAAAGGAAATGCCTTCCCAGTTTTTAGGGAATTACACCTTTGCTTCTAGTCGCTAGCCCCTGACCTATGGAAGGCAGGCTTGTGGTAGTCACGATACAGACCCTGGGGGACAAGTCATGACAAATTGGTATCAGAGGAGTAGGTTCTACTGCAGAACATATGACTCTGATATTTTTGTCTATGAAGAAATACTATTAAGAGTACTGATTCTGATTTTCAGTATAGGGAGTCCAACGTTTCTGTGGAGACCGATGTATCCTTACACCAGGACCCTAACTTTTGATTTCTGACTATGTTTAGGAAAACACTGATTGAGTGTGTGTTTTCAAAAGTTTGCTTTACGTCAGCTCACCAGTTATAGACATTGACCGTGTCACATCTGTTTCTTTTAGGATGCCTCTCTGCGGACGACCAGCTAGGGCCTAGAGAGTGGTACGTACTAACATCCTTCCAAGTTATGAGGCCTCAGTACAGGGCCCTATTCTAGTTGAGGCACCTGCGGAGGCGCCAACGGTACTACCACCAGTTGGGCCACTGATGCCACCAGCCCCAACAGCAGGCGATGCACGCCTCTTGATCACAATGCATGAGTTCCACTACCAGAATCCACCAATCTTCTAGGGAGAGATGGACCCACAGGCGACTGAGGAGTGGATGGAGGTTGTGGTGAGAGTCTTCAGGCTAGTAGGGATTCCAGCAGACTTTATGGTGATCCTTTCTACCAGACTCTTTTAGGAAGCAGTAGGAAGATGGTGGAACCTGATGCCCCAGATGCATGATGAGGTGACACTTCTCTCGGCAGACTTCAAGAGCCTGTTCCGGGAAGAGTTTGTCCCTGCCACCCTTTGAGTGGTGCGGATACAGGAGATACTTCATCTGCAGCAGGTAAACATGAGTGTAGATCAGTACTCAGTGAGGTTCACCGATCTATCGCACTACTCCACTGATATGGTATGAGACCCATTCTTCAGGGCCCAGACCTTTGTGCAGGGACTCAGGCATGAGATTATAGATTCAGTTGTCTTCCGACACAGACGGGGGTGTTGGAGAGAGCCCTCCCAGTGGAGAGTTTCCATGATGAGAAATATCCAGCAGTGGGACCCACCAATAGTCGACATCAAGTGAAGTCTTCTGCAGTTGGAAGAAGACATATGACTCTGGGGTCCAAGAGAACCAGACCCACAGGTGGTCGACCGCATGACCCAGGATCGTGTGTGCGAGGCATCGGGGGTGGATAAAGACTTACTAGGAGTTGACTGTGTTACTCCTGCGGCGGGCTTGGTCACATGGCACATGATTGTACGACCCGTATTGTAGATGAACAATAGATAGATGAAGGACCTCTCATGCAGTGGCAAAGGTTCGATGAAGGTGGACCGCAAGGAGCAGGAGACCGAGGCAGAGGAGATGGTCGTGCAGCTGGTGGAGGACGACGCTTCGAGGTGTTGCCACCACCACCAACAGGAGGTCCACCCCGACCTCAGGGAACAAGTGGACAGGGGAGGCCACAACTTCAACCATCTAAAGCATATGACTATGGAGGTCCAGAAGTAGGTGGAAAGGAGCGGGACTAGTTCTATCCATATAGGTATTTGTTCATGATGCTTCTAACTTTGTTAATGTCATTGTTTGTGGTTGCTTTGTTTCTTTGAACCTTGAGTTGTGTTAATAAAAGACACTTATCCTGGTTATGTTTTGTTTCCTTCCTTTTTGTGTGGTTAATACTAAGAGGATCAAGGTTAAACTGATGACTTGACCCTCACTTTTTATATTTATACTGGAGGATACCCAATAACCTCACACTGATCCCGACAGTGTGACTCAACCCTTGGAGGCGAGAGTAACGGTTGGACCTCTTAGTAGTAGCGTCGAGGCCTTACTTCGTCGTCTATGACATTAATTAGTATCATTCATGTCATGATTGACTGTATTAGGCAGTGGACATGGTTCATCCATGGGATGAGACTAGATTTCCCTTTTCGGTAAAGGATAAATCTTAGTCTCTCTTTTAGAGCGTAGGCGAATAAGGGTGAAGTCGAGTTCTTACAATTGGAAAGTCTCACCCATAGTTCGTTGAGAAAACAGTTTACGGTAATATAAAATCTCAATAGTCTCATGTGTGTCTTCTTTCAGAAGAATCTGAAACTGAGACAACAAAGATGAATTGAGTTCCTCCTGGATTATGTCTTCAAGTTAGCCTATACTCATGGGAAGGGGAATGTTGTTGCGGATGTGCTCAGTAGTAGGACTGGTATTCAGTTTATATGAGAGGTGACAGAGCAGCTGGATGCCTTACATATATCCTTTGTGGTTAGAGATGGTGCAGACTATCTACAGTCTCTTATAGTCACTCCTCCACTTCTTCAGTAGAGTAGGCGAGAAGGATTACCTCATGGCCCTTCTACCTCAGTTGCACCAAGTGCACGACGTCTTCCATGTATCTTAGCTGAGGAGATGCGTGCACGATCTGTCCCAAAACATCGACCACATGGAGCTAGACATCGATGACAGGGAGACTTTCACGGAGGTTCCAGTGGAGATTGATCATCGACAGGAGCGGGTACTACATGGACGATAGATTTCTCTGGTACACATTTACTGGCGGCACGGGAACCTCCAAGAGAGCTCCTAGGAGAGGGAGGCTTAAGTGCATTATCATTACCCTCTTTTCCTTCAAAAGAGAATGTTGTAGCTTTACGAGGACATAAAGCCTGAGGTGGGGGTAATGTAATGACACGTAAATTTCCAGAAAAAATCTTTCTTAAATTATTTGTAATTTTACGAGTCCGCTGTTTCTGACGACACCTGATTCCAATGCCCGGTGTGCTCAAAATAAATTTCTGATGTTTTGTTTGGGTACGTTAAGTAAACGTACGTGCGGGTTTTTCTATCTTTTAAACTGGTGCTCGAAATTGAAATTTAAGGGCACCAATGAACTCGTTGAACCGATATTCGCCTAAGGGGACCATTACCGCAGTTGTGTTTTCTCGGGCGGAGTTAATTTAGGGGGTTTATACTAAATTAAATAAAAATTTTGTACACAATTTTAATGTTTAAGAGTTAGTTGTATCCTACATAGGGATGTTATATGTGGGGGACACACCGATATAACCTCACATGAGAGGATAATGTGAGGTGGGGCCAACACGAAACCCTAACCTTTCAACTCCCTTAAATCCCCCATTAATTAATTTGAAAACTCTCCACTTAATCAATGTGATCCATTCAACTCCCTCTCTCTCCCATTAATTTTTGCCAACACTTTTAGTTAAGGAATTGAACCCTTTAATTAATTAATTAGAGTGTTTGAATTTTGAAAATTCATGCGTGAATAAAATAATAGCCTTAGCTATCATTTTAGTTTGGCATTTGTTGTGTTGATGGAAGTTTGGGAGAGCTCTGGAGAAATAGAAGACCACCGTTCTTCTCTCGACAAAGAATAGCTCTGATTAAAAACGAGAAGTCACCAATGATGCTTCTTCATCGGGCGCACTCCGACATCAACGAAATCAACATCCTTCTTCTGCGACACCTAACCTCCGTGATGCTTGTGTTCCACGACTCGTTGACATTCTCTGCTCTTCAAATCGATGTAGGGTGTTATTATTTGAATTCTCAAATTCTCTCATTTAATTTCCTTATTCTTGGAAAGCATTGCCTACATGGATCAACCAAAACGAGTTGATCCACAATTTATATTAAATTGAAATGTTTAAAGATTCTTGATTTATGAACATGATGAGACGCATGCTAATGCTCTAACATAGAATGGTGTGGTCCAAAAAAACATGGACCGACCCCTCCGCAGTTCCTCTTGAATGGTGAGTTCATCCCGATGAAAGGTGGCGGCTTTGCGTTGGGGTGACGAATGGAGAACCACCTTTGATCCATAATGAAACCCCTTCAATGTGCCTCCAAAAAGAGCTAAGGAGATCCCCCAAACTATGAAAACTGGATTTTCCACATAAGGTTCGAGTGGGAGGAAGAACGGGGAAAAGATGGGAAATCTCAAGTGGCTCGAGACGCAAAACCCTAGTTTTAAGTGTCCATACGACTTGGCCGCACGATATGGAAAACTGTGCGCCAACCATGTGGTAGCCACAGTCCCACCAGGGAATTCGCATGGTTTGGCCGCACTATTTGGAAAACCATGTGCCAACCGTGCGGTAGCCACTGTCTCACATAGAGACTTCTCACAGCCTAGCCGCACAATTTGTTTAGATCATGTGAAACCATGCGCCCTTGCACAAACCACCATAACATTGGAACCAGGCATCCATTTGATGAACCATTAGGGGGGATGGAATCCTAGGAGCTTGAAAATGCATTGAGTATACCCCATTAATTATTTGGGTTGATATGGAGTATGGTCATGTCGGATCGATCACGAATCCAACTGAACCCCAGAACTAAAAGGTGAATAACACTCAGACCGGGCGCCCGACTTACATGCCGTCTACGACACTGGGACACTTACGACGAGGTATTCCTTTTGTGATACTCAAAGTGAGTTTTGGATGAATTTGAAAAAACGGCCGGGTTGGTTCGAAACCAAAACCTACCGGGACCTCAGAGCGGAAACACTTATTACTTAAGTGTCGGACGTCCGATTGACGTGCGTTCAACTATGTTGGTTTCATTTTAATGAGATAGTTCAGTTGGAATACTCCACATGGTTTTGGATGAGATTATAGTATGGTCGGTTTGGTTTTATCTTAAAAACCAACCGGGCCCCTTGAACGGAAAATCCAATATCTCACAGACCGGGCGTTCGTTTGACGCTCTATCTATTGTGTTAAGATCCCTATGACGAGGCAGTCCTTTATGACACTTCTTCATGGGAATTTGTGACACATTGAGTATCATCTTGAGGTTCATATAGAGGACCCTCCCTATGATGAGCGAGAAGATTGCAGAGACCTAGTAATTAGCTGAGACTTAACGACTGTTGATCGATCGACTCTGAGTAATTCGGATGGCCCAATGGTGAGCGCTTGGTTGTAGCATCAGACCCACGGCGGAGGAGTGATTGGTTGTAGCGGCAGTCCCATGGTAGGAATCGCTTGTTTGTAGCAGCATGCCCATAGTACTTGATAGGTGGAGTACTTCAGCAGTCCAAGTTTAGTGGGAAGATATTGGTTGTAGCGGCAGACCCACTATACTCAACATAGGAGGAGTTCACCAGCAACTGTGGTTTCAACCTCGTGAATAAAAATCATGTTTTGATCTGATTCAGTGACCTTTGTGTTTTCCTCATGATTGAGATGAGATACATTACAACTTAGGTATGTGTATGGACATATACCAAAGTAATGGTTATCTGTTGAAATCATACTTTGTGGTTTATCCTTGTTTGATTTTGTGAGAACTAGAGGGTCTTGGGGTCTCTACTAACTATCGTTATAATAACCCCTTGCATGGGCTATGACCACACCTCATTATGTTGGATGCAGACGACGGACAACGTTGACGGAGGCTGAGAGCACTTGGACTGCATGGTACCCGGAGGTGAACCACTCGGCGTGATGGCACACAGAGTGGACTGATAGACGCAGAGTACTGAGGAGGACATCTGTACCTACCCTTCAGGTTGGAATCTAGAGGACATTCCAGAAGTTTCTTCACCATTCAATTGTATGTCTTTTTTAGTTGTACATTATACAATTGTAGCTGTATCTTTTTGTTAGGCTTGTATTTATGGCCCCTTTATACTTTCAGCACATTAGTTAGACTAATGATCGAAGGAGAAATTGTTTTAACCCAGAAAAGAATCAATCAATATTACTCCTTGGGTTACTTATATAATTTGTTTCCTTCCTTACTATCCTTGTAATGTTAGCATCATACTTTGCTACACTTTCAACATCCTTTTTCCTCAGACTCAGAAATTGACTTCCCATATCTACTCAATGGTCACGAGATAATTAACATTCGAAGAAAATATCTTTAAACTCCCTTAATTCAATATTTGATACTTTTTCGTCTTCCTTGGTGTTTTGAATTAATGACGACCATTGATCTGCATCTCCCGTGAAGTGATAAACTAACATGGCTCCTTTTTCCCTATCGCTACTCCCCAAACCATGAAAAAAAATTTCTACGAAACATATCCATTTTTCATCTACAAATGGATTTTTAGTCCCATTGAATATTTGTGGTTTCTACCTCATGAAGTGTTATATCATTGATCCTCTGCGTTGTGAATCAGGGTGCTCCATATAGGTAAGGTTATTATTCATAATTTGGGTGAGTTGTCCTAATATGGTGATAATATGATCAACACCAGTAGCATCACCAGATCCACTATAATTAACTTGATTATTAGTTAAATCCATACATGGATTATGTGTGTTGATCCATTTTCAATTCCTTCCACTAATCTCCATTTGAAAACAATGGCATACACTAGATTAGTTTCGGAATCGCAATACTTAATTCCAAATTTTGAAAACATTGTACATAAATTGAATAATTTATCTATATAATCCACAATCTTAAACATTTCTTCTTTGATATGGTATATACTCAAAAATCCATCATAGTGGATTTTAACAAAAATGTGAATTATCGAACGAATATCCCCCAGGAGTGTTCTAACCAAGAGTGCAGTAAGTCCAGTTTTCGTGTACCAGGATACCCCAGGTCAAGCCCAAAACTCATCATCAGGGTTTTCACTCCTAGGTACAACTTTTTTTAGATCTAAATCTACCTTCTTGTATCTAGACATGGATGTATTTCTTGAGAAACTCAAAAAACCTCTACATTACCTAAATTATAGAACTTATTCTATAATAATTGTCAAAGTTTATCTTAGGGTAATGCTTCCTAATCATATTTTTAAAAAATATAGTTTCCAAGGCCAGTACTGAACTTCCTTTGATACCAACAGTAATGCCCTGACCCTAGTTACCCATTGTTGGTGCATTATTACATAATAATGGCATGATCATAATGGATCAAACACTGAATGACTGATTAGTTCAGTACTAATGGAAGTACAAAATACTTACATAAGTTTAACATTACATTATGTAATGAAAAACAGAAACATTGTGTCACATTTAACACATTCATCTCCTATAGAAAGTCCCTATATGTCACTCATAATATACTTCCTTTCATCTTTGGAAAAATAAAAAATACAAAGGGTTGAGATCAGTTACCCAGTAAAGATAAAAATAAAGAGGAAACTTTCATAAATAAGGATTAACATTTTAAGGCAATGTATAAGACTAAAAGACCTGACTTTAAAACTTAAACATAAATGTAACATGGAATAGATAAATCAAATAATTTCATTTACTTATTGACATAGATATTCTACTAGTCAAATAATCACATGTAATATCAATAGACAATTTCAAAAGGATGTAATGAATAATTCTAGAAATCATAACCACATAGTCATGGCCCTATTCCACAAATACAAATAAGATTTTATCATGTCATTTTGACAAGACACTAGTTTGCCTCTTGAGACTTACCGATTCATCAAGGGGCAATAACAAGCACCACCCATCTCTTACTAAGTCCAATACATTCCACATATGAGAAGGTTGAATCATAATATAAACGTACATATAAAAACAAACATTCAAAATGTTAATACATTAGCCATAAACCATGATTGGTATAAAAATAACACATGCACAATCAAGAAAACCACAAAACAATAAATATAATATAAAAGATTGTGTGATAATAAATCCACTTCAAAAAAGTGTAAAATCTATCAAAGGATGTTGACATAGAAGAAATAAATGCTATTTGAGAGAAATATATATTTATATATTTTAAAATCATTAAAAATTAACATAATTATAAAATAAAAAACACATTTTGAAAATATATATATAAGTGAGTAATGGATGCTTTGAAGTTTTTATAACAGCAGAAAATATCTGCACCCACCGTATAAGTTAAAAAAACTTTATTTCCTCAATTTTTTCGAAAAGGTTGTAAAGACATTTCTTGGAAAGAGATAGAAATTTTCCTTTATAAAAATCATATAAAAAGTCAGAAAAATGGAATAAATGACTTTAAACCATATTCTAGGAAATAGTAAAAATGTTTTTAAATACATATTTACGAAACACAAATGTGGATGATAAAGAAGTCCCAGTAGATATGTATATATAAACAACCTCCAATAATGACGATATTGTAGAATTAATACATACCATGCACCTTTAAATGGTATAGGTTACGTTAACATCATTTATAATAGTTAAATTATTTTTATTCAATTATAAGATAACCACATACATAAATGTGATTTCATATATTATCTTCTAATATTTCTTTGTTAATAATATTATACCTGTATCATCATTTCAGGTGTTAACTGATTCATTTTACATTATATCATTAGTTAAGTAAGCCATGTATGTTATGTGTAGGATGTATTTGATTCATATTCATAATTATATTAAGGTCTTAATTATTATTTTTAATCATAAAATTATAATTATTCATGAATGGTTATGATGGAGAAGGAATTTCATCGCGTTCATGGAGATGGTAATCTGTTCGTACACACAAGGTACAATATCATTCTATTGATGGTGACATAGTATGTAATTGGATTGTATATCATAAATAATTAATCATTAACATGTTATATTTATTATTTAAATTACTTATAATCATTATTATACTTGTTCAAATAATGATGTTTTTGAATAACAACTACACAAAGATGTGGAAATTGTAAGTTGTACGTCCGCACGTCTTGTGACTTTTCATTAATAGGATTGATTGAATAATGAATATGGTTATACCATATTTATAATAACATCACATTATGTATAAGGTACTATATTTATTATTTGGGTATGGAAACAACAAATAAATAGGAAGGGGAAGAAGAAAATAACTTTGAAAGAGGTGGTGATATTATTACCTCTTCTTCGGGTGTTTCCTTTTGAGTTGATCAAATGGTCCTTATAGGATGTCTTTATGATCGATCTAATGCCTCTTTGTATAATATAGGGTAGTTCATAGGATATTTGAGTATTTTTTGGTAGAGATAAATGGATTGGGAGCTGTGAAATTAGGATAAGGGGAAGAACCCTTTTATAAGAGAGGTGAGGGTCAGTTTAGGAAAATCTTGAAATATTATTTTTTTATACAATCATATTCGTTATATAATAGCTAACAAATGACTTATTTCAATGATAAGGTGGGTATGGGTAGGAAACCTCTCATCCAATAAGTTTTAGACAGGTTTAGGTCACCATATTAACCTTATCTTTTAGATTTGACTCTTTGTTAAATCATTTACCTTTTACCATGTGTTCTTGTATTATAATAATAGATAGTAAATAAGTTTACAAAAAAATCCAAGAAACTCCCAAAAGGTTCATTATTAACATATCTAACCTTATCTAAGTCATTTGGACAATCCTTTGATATTTATGAATGTTATATCAATTAATAATATATTATTTGTTTTAAAAATATATTTTGGTCAATTTTGACACTATTTGGTGTTTTGTTTCTGGGAAAGTCATAACAACATTATCAATTCGAAAAAAATATATTTAATTATCCATAACAAGTCATATTATTATAGAAAATTATGGGAAATCATCATAAGTATCAATATAAATTTATTTGGATATTTATAATATCAATTATTTTAATCTTTAATTAATAATGTAATTATTGCATCATCATTGTATCTTTAATATGTTTTATTGTTTTACATCTAATAATTATAAAGAAATACCATTATGTCAGAAATATATTTAGATTTCTAGTTAATATTTATATTCAATTTTATCTTAAGTATAACCCTATATTAAAACTAGATTAGTTATTAACCATTGAATTTAACACTTTTAAGACTTATTGAAATAAAATCATAATTAATGTCCTGATCTAATCCATGTGGAACAAAAGTATCATATTTTATTCATAGGGTTAATTTTGGTCAAACATAACATATCCAATAGATTTATGACATGTTTTAGTGTAATTATAATATCACTATTACCTTTGATTACACCATTTACTTTTAACAGTGGTAGTAAAAGTCAAAAGATATTATTCCTAGAAAATTATTTTCAACTTATTGAACCACGTTTTATATACTTATTTCAACCATGTCTCTAATATTTTTTAAATTCAATTCACATATGTGGTAAAATTACATTTTATTCACATTTGCAGCTCCTCCAACTAGGTGGGTAAAAGATGGTTAAAAGTTCATTAAATTTTTTTATACATAATAATATTATAGAACGACTCCAATGAATTTCATTGGCCATACATAGCTATTATGTAACTATTATTAACTATTATAAGTTAAAATAAAATAACAATTTTTTGAATAAAAAATCATTTTTAAACAATAACACATTGTTTTTCACTATTCAACAAAAATTGAATGTTTTCAAAATACTACAAAAAATTTAACCTAATCAAATGATGATATTTTGAATCAAAAAATGAAGGCCATTTTAAAAAATAAAATTTATAAAATTTCAAAAAGTGGCTATTACTATTCAAAATGGATTGTTAGATTGGTTGCGGTGTGTTAAAACTCCAAGTTGCGTACAACGCAAACTATTTCATTATTGAAATGAAATCGTACCGCGGAAGTTTGTTGTGTTACAATTTTTACAAACTCTTATTTTTCAAAAATACCCTTCATGTAATCAAAATGAGAAAAAAAAACTACTCAAATACTAATCTATGTCCTCTAATCTATAGAATATTAGAATCCTATGATTCCCAAATTTGGGAGTGGGAAGAGACAGATATACCAATTTGCAGTCAGGCATATTTTCTTGCTATATCAACACATTTCATTCCTCGGTTACCTCCAATAAAGTTGTTAGTGACACAATAGTGCTTATAATCATTCATATAATGTTTGGATATACAGAATCATAAAAAGGATAGACCAATGAAGCCTAAATAGGTGCAATAGTCGATAGAGACATTGGTGGTGGTGTTGTTATTATCTTTCATGGGTAACCTATAGGGGGCGTCCTATAAGGATGTGCTAGCCTAACTCTAGTTGAGCTCCCAATGTAGGAAATGCTCAGTCTGCTTATAGGTTATTCATGTATATTGGTTGCCGGTGTCCCACATTGACCATTCTCTCTTGAACTACTTACATTTTTTTTGAAAACCATCTTTTTTGGGGATAATAACTAGAATTGTGATATATAGATCTAATTATGGATCATATCTACTACACAGGTTTCATTGGATTTATCTTGTATTTAGTCTTATCTATTATTTCATCTTACCCTATTATTTGGAAAATAATTTCACCAGATAAATGGATTTAACCACCTCATATGGACCGTGAGGTACAATTATACCCACATCCTATTATTTTATCGGTGCCATTCATGGAGGTAATGACGTATTGTTTGAGGGAGTTCCCATTTTTCGAGAAATCCTCTAGTTATTTCAACACAAAACAACTTTATTTATTTTGGTGTGGATCCCATCATGATTTGGGAAATCCATTACAAAACCATCAAAATTGGCCTTATGTTCAAAAGATTATTTTATGGTAGTGTTGATGATATAAACTGTTACAAAATTCATTGTTGGAATTCTATCATTGAAATTGTGAGATGGTTTTATTCTTGTCCCCCAATAAGGCCTTTTCCACTCCATGTTTGATTCTATATGAACTAATTGGTGAATAATGTTTTGAAGTGACTCTATAGAAAGTTATATTGTGGGTGTTCAATGTGAAGGTACTAGATCATTGGTTTGGATGAATTGGGAGGATTAATTTTATTTCTTTCACCTAATTGGGTGGATATATGTTATGAATTATAAGTCAATTTTTATGGTAAAAAGTCCCCCATCCCTACGGGTTGTGGTTATTCCAAGTCGCCATTCACAACCCCTTAGTTTTGTGGTGCTAACCTCGAGTGTGGGGTTGAAAAATCCCTCAACCCTGGGGGATGAGGTTTCTCTAGATCCTCTATTTCTACTGTTTCCTTGAATTATTTTTTAATTTTATGTGGTTTATTCGAACATGGGTTGGGTTCATCCTTCTTTAGGAACTTGAATATACTATTTCTGAATACTATTATTCTAAATCTAAAATTTTCACCATCTGATTGTTGACTTCCTCTGTGAGAGTGGGAGGCTTGCTCAATATTCTCATATTATTGACAAAACATTATATTAAAATTTTTCTCTCTGCTGGACAGATGATAATGATAGTTGGTCATGGCCTAATTTTCGTGATCATATCATCAGTCATGGATAGGTTATTCTTGTTAGAGATAGGTTGAGGCTATGAAATTTCATGTTCCATTAATTTAATTGATTTTCTGATTAGGGTGTATGATTAAGTGTAATGCTCCATGTGTACCCTATCCTCTAATATGAAAAACGTATGTGTTATCCTTGGTCATCTTTCAAAATCTGATTATGGAGCCCCATCATACCTATTGATTGGATTCTTACTGTTTTTCAATCATTGTATTTCATGAAGCAATGAGTGTTTCTGAGTCAATTTGGAATTTAACCCCTTCTATAACCATAACATGACATTGATACTTGTCAGATGGTAATAATTTTCATTTCAAGTGAATAAGATTTTTCTATATGTTGAGGGATATTTCATGCACACAATCATCTGATAATGACTATTGAATGTTTTACAGATGAGTGGTTAAATGCTAGAACGTGACTCATATGTCATTTATACCATGATGTTTCCCCAAATTTAGCACATATTATTTTCATTTTTCTAGAAGTTCCTCTACTTGGTCTACCCAGAGAGGATATTTTCCAACCATTTTATCATAGGCAGTGTAATGACACAAACTTTTATTCATGAAAATCCCACATGATCTAATTAAATGTCTTATTAAGTAAATTGGTTATCTGAAATATGAAAGTCCATGGTTTTATGGATTTCAAAATACTGTTATGAAATTTAACCGTTTCTAATATAATCGTTGAATAGTGATCACATGATTTATTTAAATATAGTGCTTTAAGAAATCCAATTTACTCGGACAATGGAAGTGGTGGGCTCATCCTGTAAAATTTCTTTATATGAAGCCCATTTGTCAGAACTTGGAAAGAAGTTGGTATCACTAGGATTCGCTCTGGAAAAATCCCAAGATGATCTTTAACATGTTAAGCATGAACGGAACTGGCTATAGGAGAAGTGGTAGTTGATAGTAATTACTACCCGAACGATGTTATCCCAGCCACCCCAAGAATCTGTCACCATTGCACACCATACCCTTAGGTCCTATATAGGTGTTGTAAGGGGTTATGTAACAAAAACCTATAACTATTATTATGTTCATTATTTTTGGATATAATGAAGAATATATATTCAACTTATTATTGATACATTTCACATTGTTTTTTAAGCCGAAATAATATTTTTAGTAATTATTCATTGATGAAATATATTTTGATGAATTAAAAGAATTTAAAATTCAATAATATGTTAATAAAATTTTATTACTAAATAAACATTGATTTAATATACAATATTATATAATTTTTATGAATACAATTGTAATTATTATAAAATTGTGAAGGTCTTTTTTTTCAAAACAATCAAATTGTTGATAAATGTCTGTTTTTTATTTTAAAGTAGAAAACCTATTTAATAAATTATTTAGATAAAATGAAAAAAAATTGGAATTGATTGGTCTAAATTATCCAATTGTTAATTTTCAATAATTTTCTAAGACAGTTGAATTTTTGGGAAAATTTTAAATATTGTTTAAATATATAATGTGTTTTATGACATCATTATTACCCAATAGGGATGTAATAAAATACTATAAATAGTTTTTTCAGATAATATAAGATTTAAATTTAAAATAATGTGATTTTAGGTTTGATTGATTTATTTTACAAAGCCTTAGTGGACCCTACATGACATATACAAATATAACATTTTAAAATGATTTCCATGAGAGTGTGACTCACCTCTACATAAGAAAGCCTAATATTTTAAGAGGATTAGGAATTGACTTTATAAAATAATGTTTTCCACACCCCTTTCAAACAAGCCATTGGAAAATCAATGGGTGATATAGTTTTTTTATTAGCATAATGTGTATTATCATAAACATAAATAATAAATAACACCTTCATTTTCCTTATACAAACCCACACATGCTCCCACTTCATCTTCACTCAAAAACATTGGATCTAGAATAACTACTACCATACTCTATCTTGAATAATCCCTAGGAGACCCTGCTCCCATTAATCATCTCTTAAGCCTCTCATAATCCATTGGGATCACACTTCCATGTATAGGATTTCTTCATCTCTCAATTTTCGCCATGTTTTTTTATGATTGTATATAATTGTTTTTGACTACAAATATTGGGGTTTGATATTGAACCACCCCCATACATCCCTCATTCTCTTTGAATGATGATATACCTCTTTCTCTCTCATTAATTCCTCTCATTTAAACCCATTACCATGCTGAAATTTCATAATGAATTTCTCTCTTCTCAATTACAATCAAGAAATTATTTTGTATTATGAATCTAAATTCCATTGCATATGTTGGTACATGTATCTATATGAACCCCTAAATGTCCATTTATTGTACATATTATGAGAAACCTATTTCTAAACATCCATTTTTATGAATTTTTATGTCATGTTGTTATGCTGCTGAAATAGAACCACGATTTTCCAAGCCATAGTCATTATGCAGTCAATACAATGACCATTTTTATATCAAGTGTATTCATCATAATGAACATTTAATTATTCATTATAGAGATTCATGTATTAATTCAACATTCCTTTTTTGGGGAATAAATTATGGTTTTTAATTAATCCATGTTATTTGATCTATGTGGCACACTTATGAATGAAATGAAATGATTAAAATGGGTGCGCCCTGATAGCACTTGAATGCATTGAGTAAATATTTGTATAATGATACATCAAGTGAAATGAGAGTTTACTAATACTAATTCCATTTAAATTATGGTCTACTAATGTTCCATGTGAAATGATCCTTGGATCATTCTAATATCATGTTAAATGTTGTTACCACATTTCCAAGTTATGATAATCATGTTATATCATGCCTTTATGTTCATTTTTCTCTTAGGCTCCACTGATATGCATATTTCCTAACATGTACATTATTATTCATATTATCCCTTGTTTACTCCCTTAATAGGATTTATAGATCAGGATTTTCATATGTATGTCCTCAAGTTATCCCATGTAATGATAAGTACGAGAGAATGTTGTGGTCATGTAGAGTATATTTTCAATAAAGATGGTGTTTTTTATGTTATAAGTTGTTATATAATGTTCATGATTTCCTAAGACAGTAGACATATTTATCATCATATTTTTCGTAAGTGAAAGTTTATGTAATAAATCATGTTTATGTTTGTAGTAAAGATTTGTGTTGTTATAGTTAGTATTAGAGGATAGTTTTACTTATTTTGGGATTAGGATTAGAAAACCCTAGTGATTTCCAAAGGGATAAGATTAAGTAAAATAAGAACATCACTAATGTTTTATGATTATTGAGTAAGTGTTTTATCACACAAATAATTCCATATATGGATATGATCAGGTAAAGGTGGATATGACACAGATGTATTATGGGGTAAAACATGAATACACCGCTTGCAGCTAGACTCAAACAGAAATTTGTGCAAAATAACATGCCTTGTTACACTCTTGGTTACGACACTGATGGGGGATATTATTTTGAAAATTCATAAGATTTTAATGAACTATAATTATGGGAATAAAAAATTCCATCTAATAATATACGTTGGAATGTAGATCATATATAACAGCAATTGAATCCTAGATATTCATAAGTTAAGGAAATAAATATAATTTATAAAATATTCATTTAATGTCATTTGATCTCACAATATGTATTAAACTATTTAAGATACTCACCCATAATTTTCATTTTATTCTAGCTAATGTCTAGTAACATGATGAATATGGATATCAACATATGTGAATTGAAATGTGATGAGTATCCCAATGAGATTACAAATTAAATTGGAGCTCAAGTAAGACATATAATGATTATTCCAATCCAGCTATCAAAAATCTCGATTAACAATTTTGACATTTTTTAATGCCCATAGATAGCAAGGAAGAGGAATATGACATCCCAAGAAGTTTTATACGATAAAGGTGATAAGGGAATGACGACCAAATTTCCTTCATGCAACAAATGTGGAAAGATGTTCCAACAGAATTATCACAAAGGGACTCAGAGATGTTTTATATATGAAAAAGATGGGCACAAAGTATCCAATTACCACTAAAAATTATATAATGTGATGGATGGAAACGAAACTCCATCTACGACATATTACACGGTTTTATTAAAAAAATATAGAGAATTCAGGTATAATCCATTAACATTCACTATTAAAAGTACTAAAAAGCATGATGAGAATCAACATTGTAAATTATCAAGGGATCATGGGAAGTACTTTGATAAAATAGATAATCATGAATGAATTACATGTATCCAATAATAAAATGTAGTGTATGAAGTAATGTATTACAATTCATGTATTTTAAGGATATCTTTTATGTTTTTCATGAACATTGAGTCCCCAAAAAGAATGATATGAAATCATTATGGAACAAACCACTCTGTGTTTTGTATCACATGTTAATGTTTGTGGTAATTTTCATATTGAAAATTTTATAATAATCCCTTTTATTTATTTTGAGGTAAAAATTAAAAAGTCATTGGTTATTCCTCAAAAGATATCCCAAAACAATCTGATGTGGGGAGCAGTTGTCCTTGTGAAACAAATCGGGCAGCATTATCACCTTGGGGGAAGTTTAAAATATATATGGATCAAAAAATACTCAAGTATATGTGCACATAGTAAGTGTAAAAAATGATTGATCAAATATGTTTACTTATAATCAAAGACAATGACTGCTCAATCCATTACCACCCTGGGAAAAGCGAACAAGGTGGAAAACTCTCTATGTATAAAGGAACAAACTATTATATCATTGAAGATAATTTAAAATGATCCAATAATTTTATATTTTATGAAGATGGTCACTAATATAATAATGCAGGGAAAATCATCAATCCTTTTGAAAAATATTTCTCAAAAATTTCTTTGGTAATGTTTAATTGATGCTCAAAAAGATGGTGTGGAAATTTAGATGAAAGTGGAATCTATCAGAAAAGGTAAATCCTCAGTGATAAATGTTAATGAAGAAGCAATTGTGAAATTTTGTTCAATACTATGCATTCCATCAAATCCAGAGTTAGTGAATCAAATTTCTCATGAAGCACATTTTTATAATTTCTCCATTCACCCAAGTAACACAATGTCGTATTGTGATCCTGGAGAGCATTATTTGTGGGATAACATGAAGAAGGAGATCATTGAGTATACATCAAAGTGCATGGTATGTCAACATGTGAAGGATGAGAGTATAAAGTTAAAGGGGATGATGCAACCAATACCCATACCATGATGGAAATGGAAGAACATCACCATGGACTTTGCCACTGGAATTCCAAAGACACCCAACAGAAACAATTATATCAAAGATGGTATGGATCGTCTTACATTGATAGCACACTTCGTTGCAATTCATGAGGATTTCTCATTAGATCAACTCAAATGGAAATAGATCAAAGATGTGGTAAGGATGTATAGAGTACCACTATAAATATTATCTGATCGAGAGCCATGATTCACAACTATTATTTTGAAAAGATTTCAACATTTTATGGATACAGATATGAACTTCAGTATGACTTATCATCCTCAAACGTATTTCCAATATGAGTGGAATATCCAAACACATGAAGACATGTTAAGATCATGATAAATGGACATCAAAGGTAAATGGGATAAACATATTCTTATGGATGAGTTATCTTACAATATCAATTTCCACTCAAGCATCCAAATGTCTCCTTATGAAGCCTTATATGGGAAGATATGAAGAACATAGTAATGTTAAGACGAAGTTGGGGAGAGAAAACTCCTAGGTCAATAAATGGTTGAATAAATGGTGGAGAAAATTTAGACCATCCAAAAACACATTAAAGATACTTAGAGATTACTAAATATATATGTTGATAATCATTGATGAGACCTATATAATGATTTTGGAGACATGGTATTCCTCCGCATATCACCTTGGAATATAGTTATGAGATTGGGGAAGAAGGGAAAGCTTAGTCCATGGTGCATCGACATTTTTTAGATCCATTATCGCATTAGAGAAGTGTCCTATATACTAATACTCCCAACAAACTTATCTAATGTACACGATGTATTCAACGAAACACTCTTGAAAATGTACATAACTGGCTCTCACATATACTCAATCCAGAGACGGTACAATTGTAGAATGACCTCTTTTATGAAGAGATGTCAGTGTAGTTCATAGATCATTAGGAAGAATATCTATGAAATAATAGAAATCCCCTCATCAAGGTGTTGTGGAGAAACCACATGTTTGAAGAAGAAACATGGGAATCAGAGGAAGTGATGAAGTAGAGTTACCCTCATCGGTATTAGTGTGGGAAATGAAAATTTTGAGGGAGAAATTTTTTAAGAGAGTAAGATTGTAATGACCCAAACATTTATTATTGAAAATTATTATTGATCTAATTTAATGTATTATTATGTAAAATGGTTATATAAAATATGCACATACAATGTTTTATTTATTTCAAAATACCGTTATGAATTGAAATAATTACTAATAAATATGTTGAATAGTGATCACATGATATGTATAAATATATGGATTAACAAATCAAATTTACTCAAACAAAGGATGTGATGGCCTCATCTAGTAGAATTGATCTATATGAAGACCATTTATCAGAGATCAGAAAGGAGGTGGTGTCATTGGGCTTATCTCTTGACCAATTTGAAGCCAAACTTCAATATGTTAAGCTTTAATAGAACATCCTATGGGAGAAGTTGTAGTTGATAGAGATTACCACATGAGGGATGATAACTGAAACACCCCAATAGTATGTCACCCTTTCACATCTTAACCATAGGTCATATGGGGGTATTATAAGGGGATATGTAACAAAACACTAGAACTATGATTGTGTGCATTATTTTTTATTAGAATATAAGTAATACATTCATTTTATTATTATTACTTTGAAAATAGTTTTTAAATTACAAATAGTATTTTGAGTTAATATTCAATTATGAAATCTATTTTGAAAAATTAATGGATTTTAAAATTAAATAATATTTTAATCAATTTTTTTAATAAAATTATTTTAAATAAATATAAATGATTCAATAATTTTTATCAATACAGTTGAAATTTTTATTAAGGTTTAAACACAATTTCTTGTCAAAACCCACGAATATTCAATAAATGTCTGTTTTATATTTTATAAAAAAAGAAACATATTAGTCAATTTTTTAGATAAAAGGAATTTTATTTTATTTAATCAGTATGTCAAAATTTTCTAATGGTGAATTTTTTATAATTTTCTGAGTTAGTCGATTTTTAAGGAAAAAATTGTACACCATTTAAATATATAATGTGTTTTATGACCTCATAATTACCCAACAGGGATTAATTGAAATACTATAAATGGTATGTATGGACAATATATGTATTTCCTTTAAAATATTTTTATTTTATATTAGTTTGATTTATTTTTTTCAATGCCATAGTGGACAATCCAAGACTTATAAAACACTTTAACATTTTAAAATGAGTTCATTGAGAGTGTGACTCACCTTCACCAAACCAAGGATAATAATTTACAATGTTTGGAAATTGGACTTACAAAATAATGTTTTCTACTCCCCTTTGGAAATACATAAGCCAAAACATTGGGTTCTTTTACATTTTCATTAGTTTAATGTGTAGTTTCCAAAAAATTAATAATATAGAATTCCCTCTCATTTCCTATATAAACCCACACATTCTCCCATTCCTCTTAATTCAAACCCATTAAATAATGAATAACGTCTGCCCTCATATCTATAGAATCCTCCCAATGCACCCAAATCTCCAAATAAGCCTCTATCAGGCCTTTTTTCAATCTTTTGGTATCACACTTCCAATAAAGGGATTTCTTCCTCTCTCATTTTTGAACATGTTTATTTATGATAATATAATATAGTCTATTCAATTAAAAATTTTGGGGTATGATTTCACACCTCCCAAATACTACCCTCATAATTTTTTAATGATGATAAGCCTCTTTCTACACCATTTATTTTTCCCATGTACACCTATTACCAAGCCGAAATTCTGTTAGGAATTCTCTTTCTTCCTATTTACATTCTAGAAATTATATTGTGTTATGAATATAAATTCCATTAAATAAGTTGATAAATGTATCTATATTACCCCTTACATTCCATTTATTGTACATATGATTAGACACACCTTTCTATTTCATCAACCATTTTTTAAAATTATTATGTCACGTTGTTATTCTGTTAATATTACACCACGATTTTTTTATCCAAAGTCAACGTGTAGTGAATACCATGCCGATTTTTCTATTAAGGGTATTCACCTTTATGATAATTTACTAATTGATTATAGAGTTTCTTTTATGAATTAATCAATCCTTTATCATTGAATAAATTTTTATGTTTAATAAATCCATGTTATATGAACAATATAGAACACTTATGCATGAAATGAAATGATTATGAAGGGTGAACCCTAATTGAGATCTAATGAATTTGGTGATGACTAGTGTCATGATACATCAAGTGCAATGATTGTTTAAAAATTCTAATTCAATTTCAATGAGGTTTTACTCCTCCATGTCAAATGAGACTTAACTCAGGATAATAGCATGTTAAATTTTGTTTCCACAATTCCATGTTATGATAATCATGCTATATCATTACTCTAGGTTTATGCTTCTCTTATTCTTCATTGATATTCCTATTGACTAATGTGTACTATATTCTTCATGTTATTCCTTGTTTACTCCCACACTTTTCTTTATAGATTACCATTTTCTTATGAATTTCCTCATGTTATCCCGTGCAATTTTATGTACGAGGGAATGTAGTGGTCATGTAAATGAATTTTTCAATAAAGATGATGGTTTTTATGTTCTTAGTAGTTATTTGATGTTCCTAATTTCCCAAGCCACTAGACCTCTCAATCCTCATTTTTTTTCTTAAGTGCATGTTTATGTAATAAATCATGTTTATGTGTGTAATAATGGGAAATGTTGTTATAGGAAGTGACATCGGTAGGTATTTTCATTATTGTAGTAGATGAAAAGTTTCTTAAGGTGGGTTTATAAAACAACCATTGAATTTGGTTGTTTACTAGTTCAGAATGGATTTCTCCTACTAGTGAAAATGCATCAAACAATTCTATCCATTATTTTTAATGTTCCTCACAATATGAGGGCTTTCTCGTCACTATATTTCCAATTGAATAATTTTCATGAAAAAGTAAAACAATACTGTTGAGAGAACATTCACATTGAACACCATAATGGGGAGGACCACCATGATGTATTATAGTATAGGGATCCCCTCTTTATCCTTGTTTATTAAGCCACAAGGAGGGTTTCTTTGGAACCCCTCAAGAATATGTTTTTCTAGATTGACCAAAAATGTTTTATTAAGAATGACTATAGGTTGAAGTATTTAACATTGACCTTCATAATTACTATTACTACTCCAATAATTAGGTGATTGGAGGGTAGGATCTTGAACCTACCTAGATAAGAATCTGAGGGATTAAATAACTCCATCATTATGTAGAGCTAGATCATATATTGGATATTTATTTAATATTTATTTTTATTTGGTTTTTTATTGTATTTAATTTTACATATGATAGGGGCCACATATTGAGAGAAGATGATTCCATGGGAAGGTGATTGTGTCTACATTAGAGAGGCCTTTGGGATAGGCGGATTTCCTTCAATTTGAGTGGGTTAATGTTTTGTATAATGTTGATTTTATAATATGTGGGATTTTTATCCATTACCCTCATTGACCGAATAATATTTATTTGTCTACTCCAGGGTTCCTTCCTGGTGAGTTACCGAATTTGTGGTGAATGATTTTTTACTTGACCCTCAACCATGGATTTTTTCACTGTTATAATCTGATGGAAGTTATTCCTGATGTGGTTAGGGATTTGTGTACGAAATTTCACAATTTTAAGGATATTCATGGGAACATCAGTGGTTGGAACCGTTATATATTCCAATTCTATATTAGAGTAGGTTCATTTTTAGGCTCATTTATTACATTTAATATTAGTGGGTACTAATAGAACACATGTTTGGGTGTAAAGAGTTGTTTCATCCCCTAATTTTCATTAGGGCATTCAATATAACTCCCCAATGCATTACCATTTGGGGATTCTCTAAGGGTTGGTGAATACTGGAATGTGTCCCTGCCTCCTTATTGAATTCCACTCAACACGGTTGATAGGCATATTGGAGTGTTACTAAATGGGTCTGAGTGAAAACATCATTTGTGTTGGTATGAATATGATCATTCTAACATTGTCATGTCATATTTTAATGGAGGTTTCCCGCAGGTGCATTCTGGTGAGTCTACCAGATGAATGAATTAGGGAAGATAGGTGTACGCACATGGTCACTATTTACCCCCCAAATTGGGTGTGTGGGATTTTTTGAAGGGGTAAATGTAGTAATCCTACTCCCTATGGGGTAGTGTTTGTCCTTGGAGGGCCATCTTGTGAGAAAGTGTCTAAAGGACCTATTCCAAAAAATAGAATAAAACACACTAATCATGTTTAGGGATCACTACAGTCTGTTGTTGGGTGTAGATATTTCTAGAAGGAGCCTTAGTAAGGATCTAGATACCTTACGGATTAGTACATTTTGGGCCTCTTTATACATCTACCAAATAGATGTGCTTGAATGGTTGTTTCTTTCTAGGGAAAATATTCTAAAATGGATTCACATTTTGGTTAGTGTCTTATGCTTTAGTTCCACTTGTCAATACTAAACGGAAAATTGGTGGGGTTTCATTAACTAGAGGGCCTATCGGGAGTCTTGGAGGGTGAGGATAGTACTATAATGATTTTATTCCTAGACCATTTCGTTATAAACCTAGAATTGATGATTTTGGTTTTGCGATGGCATCCTCTATGTGAATGAAGACCTGGAAAAATTAGTATCCATGGCATTATTTGTTGAATGTTTTAATGACCTAATTACATCATAGGTAGTTATTGAAAAGTAGTTCTTGTATAAAAGAATAATTGAAAGAAAATCATAAAATTATAATCCCTTTGGAAGGAATTCATGGATGATTTATATTATTTTATGGGCATATTTTATAAGGTTAATGTGGCTTAAACGATGCGTGATACTATCATCTTGGTTAAGAGTACATGTCAGGATCACCAATTTCCCCCCCTCAGAGATATGTTTCTGGTTAGGAATCAATATTACAGAATAGTATCCCATAGGTTAGTTTACGGACCTAAAAACACCCAATGATTATATATATCCAAGGGGACCTCCTTTCCAAAGGTAAGTTCCCATCAGGGAGTTAGGTCGATGCTACTTTAGAACTCACATTGGCCAATATAATGGTAGGTTGGGCTCATCACACCATTTTGTGAGGAATTATTGCTTTCTCAAGTCTCTCATATATATTTAATACATATTAAATAATTCATTATTAATTATCAACTATGATATTAGTCACCCTTGAATTAAAGACCAATTTTTGTCCTATATTGAAATTAGAATCAACTATATATATATATATATCCATTTTTCCCCAAAAATGATAATATTATATAAAAATTTGAGATTATTTGGTCATTATTTTTATTACATTAGTTTTCTAGCCACACTGTGGGGCATTCGGGGGTGTATCATCCTCTAGGGAGACAAGAGTAGTTTTGATGTTTTCAGAGAATTAATGTGAATGGATTCCAAAAAAAACTCACAGAATGAATCTTAAACCAAAGATTTCAATTCCACATAACAGGAAACATAATACCTTTAATTATTTTGTGATAAGTATCCAACAATATATTTTAACACCATGTGTCAAGAATGTTTGGGCGGAATGTGACAAGTCAATGTGTGGTGTTGGACATATGCCGAAACAATCCAAGGATCCGGAATGGGGTATGAGTTCTCCTGTTAAATTAGACCATACATGGAACGTGGCCCTTTGATAATAGGGTTGATTAGGGGTGTTGGGTTTAGACATCTAGTGGGATTACTAGGTATCACATTTTGATGGGAATCAATGCCCACATAGTATAGTTATTAAGACCTATACATGTGGAGTCCTTATAAAAGTTCATCATGCATAGGGGTTATGGCCCCTATAAATATTATGGTTAAAATTAATTTTGAATAGATTTATCTTTAAAATGGTTCCATAGAGAATATTCTTACTCATGGTGATTTGGAGGCTTATTTAGGGCCGAATCCAGTAGAGGTTTCCAATAATTTTTTAAGGGGTTTTCGTTGGGGCTTTCTCTTAAGAAGGATTACCATTGAGATCAAAAATAATATATGTGTCATACATATCCTAATTTTAGTAGGAATATGAGTTATCATATTTAAATTATGGGGGGTTATATATTAGGGTTTCCCCTTGAGGATTGGGATGTATTTGATTGGGGATTACTCTTGAGTACGATTCCCGTTGAGCATTACACAAATAATTGACACGGAGTACATTACATAGAACTAACTCATTGTACATTACACAAATAATAGACTTGGAGTACAATAAATGAGACAATAATGAATGTACCTTACACAGAACACTGAGATGGTGTGCATTAAATAGAACATTGACTTGGAATATGTTACACTCAAAAATGATTTTTCCATGAACCATCATTTTATTACCATAATTTTTTAAATATGAAAATAATAAATTTACCCTTTATAATAGTTATATGATTTGTAGTAACTACTTATAAAATATTTTTTATAATTTTTTTATATAAATAAAATAAATTTATTATCAATGACATGATTTTTGGCAAAGTCATTTTATGTTAAAAAATATTGTTTTCTCAACTGAACTACGTTTAATCACCTTTTATGAAAAATAATAAAATTAGTTTTAGACACATTGAGAAATTTAATTGGATAAAACATAAATCATTTTTTAAATTATAATTTTTGAATTATATTAGAGATTTTTTTATTTTTAATAGAAACATAATTTCTTTATTAATTGTGAAAAATAACACATTTTATTATAAAAAAATCATCTGATTTATTTATATGGTAAAATTATATTTTATTTCATTTAAAATTTTTAATTATAATATATTTTTATTAATTAATCCTACTAATGTAATTTTATCATATTTCACATTTATATTGGTAATAAAAACTGTGCAAACTTTTGATCATTTTTACTTTAGTAACCCGCATTGTCAACCTGAATGCATGATTATTTTTAAATTATATTTTTCCACTATTATGACTGAAATTTTTTGAAAAAGGATTCCATATTTCTAATAATAATAATTTATAATATCTAATAAGTTTTATATATTTTCTGAAAAAAAAAATTGTGAATGTAATTATAATTACTTTGTTTAAATAATGTAAAATTAAGCCTAATTATGGACTAAACCTTAACTTTAATACAAAAAAAGACACAAAAACTTGTACAATACACTTTTTTGGTCGTTATTCTTCCTTGAACCTTACTTTATTGAGTTTTTATTGATTTTATATGGATTTTTTTGGGTAAAATATTATTACACTTAACTTGTTTTCAAATATACCTTGTCAATCCATTCCCATATGTATAAAAGGCCACTACCTCTCCCTCTTCTTCACACCTCTCCAACCAAATTGGTTTTAACAATATATATCCAATACAAATACCAAAATCCCTCCATTACTCATTAAATCATCAATTTGGAATTAATATCTTCTAATGAACCATTCTTTATGAAACGAAAATGAGTTTCCAAATTAATAGGTAACAACTTCTCTCAATCTCCATTCAATTATTTTCTTTCTCCACCACCTGAAATCTATTTATTCAATGATTTTTAAAAAAAACAAAATCATCAAAACAATATTAATTTTTCATTAAAATGGTTGAACATTCACTTACACACAACACCATCTAATTGGTAACCTACCTACTATTTATGTGTACAATGATCTTCCGCCTCACCAAATAACGATTGTGCATTTTTATTTTACCGCCTCAATGGTAGAAATTATGATTGAGACTCTATTTATATATGTTATATATTAAAATAATTATTTACATGATATTTTTTATTTCTATTACAGCATATTAATTTTCTACTTCACATTTGGTGTAAATATAATATTTTTTTGAGGACAAGTGGACTATCGCCCTCCAAAATGACGTAATTCGATCAAAGACTTCATGTAATGTATTCGGGATGGGTTTATTGAACTTATATGAAATATATAACACTAAAAATAAATTTCAATTATATTATTTACATATATTATTATAGGTAATTTTCTTTCTTTCATTCAATGAAGCAATAATAATGGAAACAATATTCATGCGTACATACAATATACAATCTCCATGAACAATGTCTTCCATTTCTTAATTCTATATTCAATATATTATTATAATAAAAATATACTAAATATACACTATATATATATATATTATTTTTTAAATTATTGAATAATTATATAAGTATAAGTACCAATAATATTACATTATGAGGCACTAGCGATAAATAATGTGAATATTAACTGAAGTGGAACATTAACAAATGATTGTTAACAAAAGGGTAATATAAGGTCACAATAAAAATATTTATCATATTAGATATAATAATAATGTTATTTAAAAAATTTATAATAAATTTATAATTATTATACATGTGGTTTGAATGAGTAGGATTAGATTAATGATACATGGTAAGGGAATTTCATCTCAGTTTTTATTTCTAGGAGATAAATCGTTTATTCACCAACCATTTATTTTGAGTGGTTTGAATACATCCCATAAATGTATTCAATGATTATTATAATTAAATTTATGTTAATTTTTATACAGATTTTATTATCTTTCTATAATGGTGTTTGGGTTTCACAAGTTTCCAAATCGGTAAAATAGTTTTGTCTCAATTTTCTATCATTGTGAATGATGTTTTGTTTTTCACCAAAATTATTTTTTTGGTGTTTATATATTTCTATTCTAAATGTTATATCATGAATAAAATTATTTAAATGATATTGTAAGATTCATTTAGTTGTTTACTCTAAAATGGAAAGTATGATCCCTTTTTACCATGTGTTTATAGTTTCTGGAAACACCGTCATCACTTTTAGATATTTGTTAATGTTTTTGATTAATTTATGAAAAATTTTGACACATATATGAAGAAAACACTAAAATTTAATTATACTCTATTTATTCAATATATCATCATTTATTATAATAATTTTATTACTTTTAGGTAATTAATAAATAGTTTTTATGTAATAGTTAACATTCTATCTGTTCTGTCGAAAATCTAATGAATTTTAAAACAATGTTTTCAAAAAAAACATTAAAAATTTATTTCAAATGATATTTAATCCCATTTCATGTATAGAATATTTTAAATAAATTTTTTGTTTTTCAAATCATTCATTTTAATTTTTTTAATATATTTTGAATGAAAATGGATTTCAAAAAAATTTATGTTTTAAAATAACTTCCAATGTAGAAAGCATAATTTCCTCAAGAAATGATTATAAAATATCTCCACAATTATTTGAAATCCAAGTTATCTTCAGTTTGTGTTACGTGTGCAATTTTTGGGGAAATAATTCAATTTTTTCATTAATATTAGTTCTCTTAATGGATTTTGATTTTATGGGATGGAGTTTATGAAACCTATTTCTATTTCACAATTTATAAGATTTTGAATAACGATTATTTTCACAGTTTATAAGATATTGAAACCCGCATGTTTTCTTAGGTATTTTTTATGCTGAAATTATTTTGAAACTGATCATTTTCAATAGGTTATGATATAATTACATGTTTATAATACCCATTTAATTTCATCGGATATGATATAATTATTTATGATATTGTGTCACATGTATATATGATTTCATTATGAGATGGGTGGGACCAATATCTCCCTCCAATGCATTGGATAAATATGTATATCTCTTGAGATATAAAGTAATTGTCATGAGAATGATACTCAAAAATTAATATGGACATGAGAGTGAAAGATCAATACCATGATAGTAGGAAGAGTTAACTCATGCAACTAATATAGTTAGCAGAGTGACCCATGAATACAAATATGGTAAGGGGAGTAGCTCCATAAAACGAAAAGGCTATTGGTTGTAATGCCTTGACAATAATGGAAATTATATTATAAGATTATGTGACTGCCACAATTCCATGCATTATTCATATGTTATTCTTTCATGGATTGTTATCATTATTTCATTATGATTCATATCTTATAAATAACTAAACATTATTCCATGATTCATGTATGTGATTTTTTGAACGCATGGTATGAAATTCTATTTTCAAGATTTTGATCTCATACCCTTATACTCATGATTATTCTTATATATCTCCCGTGATTATCGTTACAGAGCATTTTTTGTCAAACGTTATTATGTTTATTTCTACAGGGTTTGAGGATATGTTTTGTGTTTCAGTTATATAAGAAATGTAATATACATAAAGAACATATTAAGAGAAAATGTGGCTCACTTGTGTGTTAGTTTTTATGAATCAGTGTTTCTAAAATCCCATGATTAGTACGGTCTTGGGGAACTGATTTGTTTACTATTTTACGTAGTCCACAATGGATTATATAAAGTTTACAAAGATGTCATCAAATTTTGGTAATGTGTAAAGTGAGTGGTTTCCCAATAATAAATCCCTACATGGATATTATAAGTGGTTGTGGCTCTTGCACATATTTACCTAGTGGTAACAACAAAAATACTATTTCATGCATAACTCTTGGTAATCTGGTACATGAAAATAGGCCATGCTTCACACCTGGTTTGAAAATAATGGGCGATATGTTTCTAGAATATAAAAACACATCATAGATAATTATGAAGGATTTTAATATAAGTTTCATCTAAATAACCTAATATATACATAAGTTTTCTTAGAATAATGAAGGCGTTATAATTTAGACATCATATGTGTAATTTTTCTTGATTATGTGGTTCTTAAATATGACAATTGTTTCTTAATATATTCTTTTTTGTATTATCCCATGGTTACAACCAGAAGGAACCATGTTAATGGAATTTAATTGGAAAATGAAATGATTATCCTCTTAATAAATGATATTCACTAGGAGATGGACTGAAAATTCCCAATTTCATGTTCACATAGATTTATGAACCTATGAATCCTGGGGGAATTCCAAATGTGAAAAAGTGAGAAAAATATTCAATTACAAATTTCATGAGGCAATGTCTAACATCATTTAGAGGGTTTTGTGGCCTATTTATTGATGACCAATAGATTAATACAATTGAAAATATATTCTATGTCATCTTACATTCAGAACATGATAAATTCATTTTTTATATCTATCAGTTAGAACATGAATCATACTAGTGGTGGAATCCAATTAAGAATACCGTAAAGCAAGATGGAATTGAATTTATTAATTTGGATGAGTTGAGGAAATTAGTTTTCAATATGTACATTCCGTGGATTTTTCATACCAAGAGGGAGAGATAGTTTCTTCATTTTACAAAATGGGGAGATGAATCTATTGGTACCTATGTGGATAATTTCACTTGACCTGTGAGGGACATTTTAGGAATTATCTTCCATCCCGAATATAAAGTTGGAAGGTTCATCAGTGGACTAAATACATGACTCAAAATGGTTCCGGCCAAAAGAGAGATTACTAGCTATGATCATATATTGCATTGTGAAATCAAGGTTGTAATGGGGGTTGGAGTAAAATATCAATCTCATGGTTTCGACTAGAAGATGAAGATATAATATAAGGGAAAATCTAAAAATCATGCTGTGAAGAAGATAAGATTTCCTTTATGATCTATGTGTGGGATGAAGCATCGATGGAATTAGGAAACAAGGGGCTAATAAATGTTTTTTATGGAAGGGACAACCATTATGAATTTTATTTCTGATGTGGTGGGAAGAAGATAACTTATTTAGTGAATTGGGAAAAAAATAGCACCGAATGAACCTCCCATGATTCATTTCTACATGTGTAAGTATAATGTGCGTTATGCTAACCATTTCCCAAACCAAAAACATAGAGATGATAATTGATGGTGGCTACCTCTTATGCTGTGGGATAAGGGTGTAAGATTGAAATAATATATTTATATGCTCAATTAGGGGGTGGGGGAAATTGTATGTTTAAATAACATTCTATTTTAACCATAAAAATGAATTCTATATTTAAAAAAGGAAAGCAAGGTAAATTAAAAACCCCTCTATGATTTTTAAGAATAAAACAAACTCTCTTTGGGTCTGAAAAGATGTATCTAGAAATGAATCTTAAGAATAATTTTCATAGTTAAAGATTCTACCATAAAGCGTATAGAATAATACTTGTTATAGTAAGTAAATGTACAAGAATTTATATGAATGTTATACTTTATTTCCTTATCAAAATACACTGGAAATAAAACATTAAACAAGATAAATTAATATGTAGATAACCTTTTAACTCAAAGAGTATGATATCAACCAACCTTGGATAAATGTTGATTCCATTATTATATTAAGAAATTATGTCATACCCACACGAGGGAAATCCTTGATAAAAATATTAGAATCTATCTTTCTGTCGAATCAAGACCCCCACCTTTAAGGTAGCCATCAAGTCTATCTTCCAATCCCATGAAGCCCTCGGTAGTACTAAGCAATAATCATATTTTCAAGAAGCAAGCTGTACAACATGTTCATGGTTAAACAATGTGTTCATAAGACACAAAAATCACGACATTATTTGTCTCTCTAGAGATCACATCACAGAATGTATTCTCTTGAATCATTATTCGATATATGTATATTGAACTCATTATAATGAGATCTTATTTATCAGTGAAACTCCAATGGTTTAATCCATCATCAACGGTAAATTTTTTTCATTAATAATAGAGGCACATGTACATGTCTCACTCAACCAACAGTTAGTTAGAAACAAAATGCACCACATCGTTATATAGTTACGAAATCATGTGTACAGAAAATGAAGTATGATAACAGAATATGAATATCCAAAGTATAGGTAATATAAGAATTCAGATTCTATACATATGAATAATTGAATTCTAGAAATATGGATATTTAGATTCTATTTTTCAATGAATTCAGAATCTAAAATCTATAGATTCAAGAGTCTAAATTCTGATGAATTTGTAGTCTCAAATTTTGATGAATTCAGATTCTTAATTGTAAGTAATTCTTTGACTAAATTATATGGAATTAAGAGTCTGAATTTCAGAGAATTTGGAGTTTGATATTCATAAAATATAGTCTAAATTCAAAGAAATTCATAGTCTAAATTTCAGAGAATTTTGAATCTAAATATCAATGAATTTAGAGCCTGAATTATGAGGAACTTGGAGTCTAAATTCTGAGTAATTCAAAGTCTGAAATATATAGAACATGGAGTATAAATTATAGGGTATTTAGATAATGAATATAAAAAATTATGAAATTGAATTTTAGTAAATTCAGATACTGAATTTCAGAGAATTTTGGAATCTAAATTTTAGTGAATTTGGAGTCGGAATTTTAGAGAGTTTGTAGTTTCAATTATGAGGAATTCAGAGTCTAAATTATGAGGAACTCAAAGTCTGAATTATAAGGAATATGGAGGCATAATTTTAGAATATTTGATATCCAAGGAACTATATGATTCAAATGATTTAGATATGGACCATAATTTTTGACTTTTAAATACAATGAACTTGGTTTTGAGAGGAAATAAACTAAGAAAACAATAAGCATAATAGTTTCCTTATAGAATAGAAATTTTCCTTAAGAAAATAATCCTTAGATAAAGACAGTTTTCATTAAGATTTTTTTTCCAAAATGTATATGAATGGAAATTTCATAATGAACCCTTATTTACTTAACAATATCACCCTTTTTAAAATGAAAAATAATCCTCGTGAACAATAATATAAGGATTAAGTATTTTTCTTTTTGAACATTAATGAAAATCATATCTCAATTTAGATATGAACCATGATGAATACGACTAACTCCCACTTAGGTTTTGAAATCTTTAAGGACTGTAATCTGGTTATTCATAGAGAATATTCTTCATTTTTTATAAGAGAGTATTAATTAAGTATACTACCCTTACTTATACTCCCACTTACATAGGACATTATCTTATTCATACATAATATTCTTGTGATCATTCCCCCCCCCATTGTGAATTTCAAAAACTAATAGAGGTAATGAAAATGGTACCTAAAATATTTGAAATATAAAAAGAAAAACATATGTTGGATAACAAAAATTTCCTTATCAATTTGAAAAAATTATTAATGGTTAAAAAAATACAACAAAAGGTCAGAATGACATGTAAATAATTCCCCATTCTTTTTCTTCATCATGATCTTCCTCAAAGAAGAATTTAACTTTCTGAGCTCTTTCTGATCATCCTCAACATGCTTGATCAACCGTTCCAGATACATGTTTTTCTTTTCCAAAGCATTGATTTTTTTTCATTTTGAGACTTTCGGATTTCGTCTTGAGACTTCAGTACATCAACTTTTAGATAGAATTTTTCATAAAATTATTTCCCGAGTTCCCTTTATCTATTCAAATTTATAAAAACTGAATTTAACATCATATTATGATCTTTAACATCATTGTTTTGGACTACATGTTAAACAATAAAATTTTATGAAAATATTTTTGATGGTTTTTTGATTATATCATCTAACATATCAAAATCATCTTTTACTAATTTCTATTAGTCCTTAAATATTATCATTTAATAAATAATTTTTTCACCATTTTGTTATTTCCTTACACGATATCTTATGAGCATCATAACCAATAAAAATGTTTTTAAATATTCATCAATAATGATGAATTTTTTTAGTGATCATGATTATCGAATTTGACTTTTGATTGAAAAATTGTAGAAGAAACTGGAATCTTGAATCAATAATAGGAATCATAGGTATTGTGTTCACAAACATCTTCAATGATTGAAAAATGAAATCAGACCCATAAAATATATGGATTCATAATATGATTCCCTTATAGTAGAGGATTCATTGTCTAGATCATTATCTTTCTCTTATACGAGAACCAACATCCTTCTTTGCCTTAATAATCACGACCTTCTTATGTGTATCATCAACCAACTATTTTAATTTATCATCTTTGGAAATAAACTCTTCATCCATTGGAATCTAATTGCCACAACCATAGAGTTGGACTATATTTTAATCATCATCATCTTGTTTCTCAGCATCTTCATTAACATAATTAGGTTGGATGAAATCATGGTTACTACTGCCATCATCTTAAGTATTATCAACCTATTCCTTTCCATCGTCCACTTTCCCTTGAGAATCCTTTTTGTTTGACTCATCTTTGGAAGTTCTGATTGAAATTTTTCAGAAGGAATTTCATTCTCCTGATATTATTATACTAGCATGTTCACATGATAACTTTCATCTTGATCTTCCTCTTGATATTCTTCTAATACTTCTTGTTGAAATATCTCTTCATTGACAACATGTTAAGAAATTAGAATTTCGATTCATGTGGTTTGAACATGAACTATTTCATGGAGGTAGGATTCTTATAACTGAATCTATTTCAAGGCCTTTTCTGTAACTTTTAGTAAGGATTTAACAATTTCATCATCTAAAATCTTCTTTTTCAACATCATATGAATTGAATTTCTTTCATGCTCTTTAGCAGCTTGAATTTTCAAGGCCTTTTCCTCATCGTGAAATTTCCCAAATCTTGGATCTCCTTCATTATTGTTCTTCTTCTATTCCCTCCACTACACAACCACATAATCATGGAATGTTTTTAGCTTTTTCGTCTTTGGTGGTGCTGGCTGGATTTCAAGAACTGTAGATTTTTCTTTGTTTTCTGGTTCCTTCTATTTTTTTATTATAATATTTCATGGATGTTTCTCCGACATCTCCTTTATTATATATTTTATGGTCTTCAATTTCGGTAATATCATAAAATTCTATTGATTTGGTGTTAAAACTAACATTATTCCTCATGGATGTATCCTCGCGTAGCAACAAGATCTTGAATATTCATGGTTTTGAACTACGTGGAATTTAGAAGGATTCTAAGAAAAGAACTATGATCGTAGAAAAGATCACTAGATACAAGATAATATGATACTTTAGAGTTCCAATCTTAATATTGGTGATTTTTATGATGATGTACATCACAAGTTTTACATTTCTAATGTTAATATAAATGTCCTATATAAAGATATGACTTATCTTTAAGGTGTCCTTATCACTCATTCTCAGAATAAGGAGACTATTTATCCACAAAGCTATTATCCTGAAATTTGATGAAACATGGTTGATTTTAGGTGACATTACACATTTTAGTCCAAGGAAATCAATTTCATATTCCTTATCAAATTTTCCAGACTGATCTGGAAACATGTTAGAGAAGAAAATTTCCTCACCTTCATATCGAATTCCAAGAATATTGGATTCCATACTAAAATATAGGGGATAGGTTTTCCTATATATCCTGAATTAAAAAATCTCCCTTCCCCCTTCCACATAAAAATTTACTGTATCATAGAATTCTATTAGTATGTCTGGATAAACCGGATTCTGACTCTTTCTCTTGGAAACATAAAAAATATCCCATCCATTCAACATTATTTATTTCATAATCAATGAATTTAACATAGAAAAGAATTTTAGATCAACCATTCGTTGCCAATATATTTTCCAATCATTGAATTTCTTAGTTAAAGACATCTGTTTATACAGGGAATCATCCAGAGACATCCTATGTGTATGCGAACATGGAAAACTGAACTATCTATTTAAAGAGGAGAAGTGCTTCGGCACCAATATATTTGGAAACCAATGTGGGAAATAGATTCGGGGGTCCATTATATATTTTTTTTGGTGACACATCGAATTCACGATTTGATCTAATAGTTTTAATAAGAACGATCTGATCTAAGGATTGAGATGTATTGCAAAGACTGTTTCTGCAGGTTATGATATTTTGCGGTTTTATGGAAAAATCAGATTTATGTAAAGTGAATGTGATAGACATTTCATCAAATAGAATAAAAATTCCAACAAGTAAAAAATTCGATTAATAACATATTAAATAATTATACCTAATAGATTGGAAAAAAAATTGTCTGAAATGAAAATAAATCTTCTTGAAAAATTTTAATTTCTATAAAATTTTATTATATAGTGGAAATTTTTGGTTTAAAAAATATGAGTTCAAAAAAAATTTAAGAGACAAAAAAAAATTTGTATGAAAACTTTTTGATCAAGAAAACAATTGGATAACAATAAATGGACCCCCTTATGAAAATTAGTTTCTTAATGTAAAGAGATATGATTCAAAAAATAGTTAATATGGATGATTAATTTATTTTTATCATTAATAAATTTTTTAATGTATCCAAATATATCAGAGATTATAGATTTTGTAAACATATCACCCAGTTGATCTTGCATTCAGATATATTGTAAAATAATATCCTGTTAAAGTGTGTGATCCCTAAAAAGTGATGCCTAATATCTATTTGTTTTGAAAGAGAGTGATGTGTAGAATTTTTTAATTGGGAAATGACACTTGTATTATCACAATATATCTATGTTTTGGAAAAACACATGGTGTTTTCTTTTAGTGTGTGATGCATCGAAAACACTTGAACACCACAACTTCCAACTGCTACGTTTTCTTCTTTAACAGTTGATAGTGAGACAAAGTGTTTCATTGTGGAACAATAAGAAACTAATGAATCTCATACGAAATGACATGTTCATGATTTACTATTTCTATTCATTATACATCCACTAAAAGAAGAATCCTGAAAATATTTTAATACAAAAACATTTCCCGAAATATATAAATTCTTAAATCCCCAGATCCCTTTAAATAGGGAAAAAACATTTTCACTTCTTTTAAATGATATTAATTTGGATTATATTTATATATTGAACATAATAATATTTAAAAAATTATGTTTGGCCAACTAGATTTTATGTATAATAATATTCCTATCCTACCTCAAAAATATATTTGATCTACTTGTTTCCCAGATTCATCAAGATCAAGGGTATCTGAGGAAACAATTTACGTACATATACTTTTAGTATTGTAATATCCATAATTCTTAAGATGATATTTAATATACTAATGTTCAAATATATATGTTCCTCTAGTTTTTGAGGAATTTTAAAACCTTGGAAAATTGTTAACTCATCCATCATACATATTTCGAACTCCTAATTAATTATACTCTAAAACAAATTAGTTAAAGACTGCTGAGATGATATGAATTTGATGCAATCAACATAAATTAGAACAATAAAAACATTTTTCTAATATTTCTTTTTAAAATGTGTGGGTTCAACAGTTCCATTCAAATATTATTTTGGATCAAAAATCTAGAATGTCTACCATACCAGACTGAGGGGCTTGTTTAGGTCCATATTAGTCATTAGTGTGTTTGAAAACATGTTCAGGATTTTTTGTGTCTTCAATTCCAGGAGTTTGTTCGTCATAAACTTCATCTTGAACATATCCATTAAGGAAAGAACACTTCACATCCATATGAAAAAGATTGAAATTAAAGAATGATGAAAATCCAAGTTAAATAAGACTATATTAATGTCAATATATTGTACCATTGGTTTTTTCATAGTGTATTAAATCTCATTGATTGAATCCATTAGCAATTAATCTTGATTTATTTCAAATTATGATTTAATTTTCAACTATTTTATTTCTAAATGACCATTTTTCTAAAATTACATAAGATTCCTTAGGTCTTCCATCCAAAGTCCATACTTTTTACCTTTCAATTTCATTTAGCTCATCTTGCATGGCATTACTCCAATCATCATCACCTAAAGTTTCCTCGGTGCTTTTTTATTTAATTAAGAATGAAATATAGATGTTATAATTAATTTCAAAATGAACATTTGTATTTATAGGTTGATTTAAATCACTAATGATACTTTCACTATGATTATTCTTAACAAGCAAATGATTATGGGTTTTTAAAACCTGTTCATCAACATATGATAGAAAATCTTCCAGGGTAAATGATTCAGAAATATTTTCTTGAAAATTTTCATTATAATAATAATCTTCTATCAAAGGTTGATAATCAGTTTTTGAAAATACATCTGAGTATGTATGTTGGGGTTGATTAAAAAAAGTACCAGTTTGATCAAATTTAACATGCACTATTTCTTCAATAGTACATGTATTTTCATTAAAAACTCTGTAATAAATAAAAGTAGGGTAATATTCAAAAAAAATTCCTTCATTTTACTTATGTGTGAATTTATGTAATTTATATTTATTATTCAAAATTAAAACAATTATCCAAATACACTGTTGTATGAAAGACTAGGTTTTCAACTAGTCCACAATTCATAGGATGTTTTATTTATAAATGTTATGATTATAACTCTATTTATAATATAAAAACAAGTACTAATAGATTCATTCCAAAAATGTTTAGCAATAGAATACTCACTCATCATGGTTCTAGTTATCTCTTGAAAAAATATATTTCTTCTTTAAACAACACCATTCTATTGAGTAGTTCTTATAGCATAGAAGTTATGAGTACTACCTTTCTTTTTGAAAAAAGATTCAAAATTAAAAATTTTAAATTCTCCACCATGATAACTATGAATAGTAATTAATGTAATATTTTTCTCATTTTTAACATGGGTTATAAATGTTTTAAAATAATAAAAGGAGTCATTTCTATTTCTAGAAAATATACCCATGTAAATATGGTGTAAATATCTACTAAAACAAATACAATGTATTTTTCCCCAATACATCTAGTTGGTGTTGGGCCAAAAAGATCCTTATTCACTAATTGTATTGTATAATAATTTAATACACCATAAATTAAGATAAAACATGATTTAGGATTCTTTTTATTTTGATAAGAATCACAATCTTTTGAAGAGTCAAATCTATGATTTGGTTAATCCAAAACAAGTATTTTATGGAGTTTTTTCATAGGTTCTTAAGGTTACAGTTTCCTGTCCTACTATTCCATAACCAATATTGATCATCCATTTCAATAATGAAAGGTAGTTATTTGATCCTATTGTTTTCTATGTTTTGTGTATAATCATTCTATTACATATAGGAATTGAGAATACACTCTTCCTTGGATTTGTTTACTAAGAATTTATCCTTCTTAAAATTCACAATGTAACCATCATCACATAATTGATGTATCCTAATGCGTTTATGCTTAATAACATTATCTAATATAACATTTTAAATCAATGCCTTTCCAAGAATAACAATGTAACATGTACTGACAATTTCTCTCTATGCATTATCTCTGAAAGTAACTTTTACTCCTTTTATCTTGACTATCTTTTCAAAGAATTATTTGTTACCAGTCATATGTCAGAAACATACACTCCCTAGGTACCATGTATTTATGTTTTTAGTTTCTTTATTTTCATGATAATGAAGAGTTAGATTTTTGGAATCCAAACATTCTTGGATTTGGGAATTTCAGAATCTAAACTCTTTGGAATCCACATTTTCATTGAAATAATAGATTTATAAAATCCTAATGATTTGGTTTTATTTTAAGAAATTTTTTTCTCCAAATTTCCATCACATTAACATTTATTACAAAATGACAACTTTTCAGATCAAAATAATTATTACTTAAAACTGGTTTTGAATAAATATAACTAAATCCAAAACTATTCCAAAGATGATGAATTTGTTGATAAATTTTATCAAATTCATTACATACCAAAGTAAAATATGATAAAAGTTTCTTCCAAGAAAAAAATTGATATTTTATTCTAATGACGTCATTCTTAACCTCAAATAACTTAGTTTTTTAACTTGAGTTATTCTCTAAAATTATATTCATAAAAATAACATTTTCAAGATCCTTAAAAATTTTACCCTTCTCAAAATTAAATTTCAAAAGTTTTTTATAAAATCTTTCAAAATAAATAGTTATGTGATAAAGAATCTTAGAATGATCATATAGTACTTTAGAGAAAACAACAATGGTAGAATTTTCATTCTCTAATTATTCTTGTCATTAAATTATAATTTTCATGTTGTTAAGAAAATATAGAAACATATTAAATAGATGGTAAGGTATTATCTTATGAGGAGGTTCATTCATCATATCAATAATCATAATATTCTTCATTTGGATAATTGGTATTTAAATAAATACTGGTTAAAGAATCAGCATTGTGTACCTTGTCCATATGATAATGTTTTTTAAAAGGTATACAGACTATAAGTTCAATATTCTTCTGACTAAAAGGTTATTAATCTAAAGATTCAAATGATGAATCACTACCACTAGTACTCAATGTTTCATTTCCTTTCAATACATTCAAAGACATAGACTTGTAATACTTATTTCTATTTTTCTCAGAATACATTTCCTTCATGTCTTTTCTATTAAGAAAAGTTCAATTAGGTATGATATATTTATCCCCTTTACATTCATAATATGTTACATTAGAATATTTCTTATCCTTTCTATATTTATTCTTATATCCCTTTCTAAGATCATTCTTTCCCAAAATCATGTGATTCCTTCAAGAAATATTGGCTAATTCATTTTTGAATGATCAATATTGCTTCTTTAAGATATAACAACAACTTTATTAGTTTTATGCTAAGTTACACTTTCATAATTCTTGACATTAGATGTAGTAGTGAAATTTTCACTTCCATTTCCATTTTAATATTTTTTTAAAATCAGCATCACTCTTCATTCTAGATTCAGTCTAATGAAGAGTTCCAAATAACACATCGAGTGTAATGTTAGATACTTCTCTATTCTCATCAATATCTATCCTTTTTTATTCCCACTCATTGGTAATTTTTTTAATTATTTTATCTACATGAACATCATCATGATGACCATTCACTCCCATATCTTGTAGACTATAGAAAATTGTCATAAATCATTATTTTACATTGCAAACAGGTTCTCCATAAAGAAATAAGAATCCATAGTTTTCATCTCTTAACATATCTCTTCTAGTTTCTATCACTTTTGAGGTCCCAAAATGTCTAACTTCGCATTTCTTCCAAATGTTGTTGGAAACATCACAAAAAGATATTTGACTATATATATTCCTATTCATAGAATAAAACAATGTGATGCATACCTTATAATTTATTTGATATTCTTGTTTTTATTGGTTGGTTAGGGTTATAATATATTTTCCTAGAATTTTTTAATCTCCATTGAGCATGACAATGTTTTCTACTCCAATGTAAATGAAAAAAAGTCTGCATTCTATCTCTCTATTATTAATATTCATTACACACAAATATTGGTGGTCTTCTTGGGCTTAGGTTTTCAATGGAACCAACATTTATACCTACCATTCAATAAGAAAATACATTTCCACAATATTTTTTCATAGAAAAAATTTATAAACAATGATAAAAATCATTAAGAAAAACTTGACCAAGAAAAATTAATAAAATAGAATTTCGAACAAGTGAAACATGAGCTACAAATCATATATGTGAGAATATATATTTTATAGGCCTCCATTCATACCAATTATAGTATCAATAAAGTATATATAGATGCACAATTATAGAGGAGGGGTTCATTGTAGGTTCAAAATCATTATCTTTTATCCATAAAAAGTAACTCTATGTTTAAAAATTTAAAAAAGGTTAATTAATAATCCCACTTTGGATCTTAACTTTGAATCAAACATGTTTAGGGTCAGGAATGATATATCCAAAAAATAAGATTATGAAAAATATTAATAGAGAAACATTCTATAATAATATGTATAGATTCTTAATTGCCAAATTTTTTAAAATTACAAGAAAGTATAAAAAATTTATACTTGCATTCATTATCAAAATATAGTGTAAATAAAACATGAAACAAGAACAATAACATGTTGTCAATCATTTAAACTAAAGTGTATGGTATCAACCCAACTTGGATAATGGCCCCATGATTTATACTTTCAATAATGTACGACTTACCCACAACCGGGAAATCCCTCCATTAGAAAATAGGAATTTTTCTTCCTATACCCACAAGACCTCAATCATTAACATTGTCACCAACTATGTCTTCATATCCCCCGATGCTCTTAATTGTACTGAGCAACAATCAGAATCACATGAAGCAAGATGAACAAGATGTTCATATATTAATATGGTGTTCATAAAAAACACAAGGAACAAAATTCCTTATCTCTCTAGAAATCACTTCACAACATGTAATCTCTAGGTCACAAGTTGATATATGGATATTGTTCTCATTCAAATGAACTACTCTTTATAATAAAAAAATAAATGGTCGACTCCCTCATCTAATGGTCATATTTTACATTAATCTCTTAGGGACCTATAAACGTGTCACTCAAATAATGCTTAGTTAAAAACAAATTGTATTACATTATTTTATAGTTACAAACGAATTTTTATGTAAAATTGTATATCATAACTAAATATTAATATTTAGAATCAATAGAAAAATAGAATTCATAGTCTAAACATATAAACAATAAAATTCTATACACATGGATATTGTTATTCTATTTTCAGAGAATTCAAAATCAGAATTATTTAGATTCTGGAGTCTGAATTATGATGACTTCAGAGTTTAAATTATAAGGAATTAAGGGTGTGAATATTGAGGAATATGGTGTATGAATTTCATTGAATTCATTGTCCGAATTATAGGGAATCCATTTCATAATTTCAGATATTTTTGACACTGAATTCAGAAGAATTCAAAGACCTAATTTCAAAGAATTTATTATCTTAATTTCATTGAATTTGGAGTTTTAATTCTAAGGAATTGAGTTTCTAAATTTCAGATAATTCGGAATCTAAATTTCAGAGAATTTGGGGTCTGAATTTCTGTGAATTCTGAAACTAAATTTCAATGAATTTAGAGTATGAATTTCATAGAATATTTAGTCTGAATTCTGTTGAATTCATAGTTTAAATTCTAAGGAATTAGGAATCTAAAATATGATGAATTTGGAGTTTGAAATTCAAAAAAATCGATATCCAATGAACTAAATGATTCAATGAATTTAGATAAGGATCTGAATTTTTTACATATTATTAAAATGAACATTTGTTTGAGATAACATATAATAAAAAACCAATGTATGGGTAAAATTTTCCTAAGTGAAAATAAATGTTTCTTATGTATAAAATCCTTAGCGAAAGATAATTTTCCATAAGATAACGTGTTTGTGATTTTTATAACATAGATCATTAAAAAATTTAACTGGAAACCTTATTGACTCAATAAATGAGAATCTCCTTTAATTTCTTTTTTAGATGATGGTAGAGATTGATATGTGATGACATGTTCACTTACCATCCACTCATGAATTTACAATGTCATATTTGATAATAGAATTATCCAAGCATTCATAACTAATGATTTTATATGCGTTTTATGATTCCATCAAAACTATAAGTCCTTTAATTTACTTAGAAAACCTATAATAGTTTGTTAATTGCATCTTATTTTTATGATACCTCTCGAGTTGATGATTTCCAGAATGTACTTCCTAAAAATATTTTCACTCTTCAATCGGTTTAATTTGATTTCATATTAGGCATGGATTGGAATTTTCTACATTTATCCCACATCAATTATAAAGGAAGTGAATTTACTATCGATATTTCAAACCATTATATGATCATCCAACCATGTGATGATAATTATGATCTTCTATTGCAGATTACATCCAATGTATGTTTATTAATTACCAATTAATAAGGGTTTTTTATCTGAAAAGGATGGGTGGAGAAATTTGACATCAATGATATTCGTACAATTTTGGATTTTGTGGATGTATTCCTAGACGAGTTAACTAGACTTCCAACAAAATGTAAAGTTTAGTTATCAAAAGAGCTCAACCCTGTTTCCATGAAATTATGAAATAGTATTTATAGAGTGGTTCTAAATAAGTTAAATGAATTGATTAATAAAGTCCAAAAAACCCTTGACAAGGGATTTATTTTGACAACTATGTCACCTTTGGGTGCAGTAGTTCTTTTTGTGAAAATGAAATTTGGATCAATTAGACTATGCTTTGATTCTGGAGTGTTGAACAAGATCATGATCTAGATTGAGTATCCTCTCCCCCGTATTGATGACTTATTTGACCATCTATGAGGAGATCAATACATTTCCAAGATTTACCATCATTTGGGATATCATTAATTGACCTCTATGAAATAAAATATACCTAATAAGGTATTATATACAATGTATGGACATTCTGAATATATAGTGTTTCCTATCAATATTAATAATCCCCTTACTATCTTCATGGATTTTATTAATAGTGTTTTTATAGATTACCTCCATCAGTTTGTGGAATCATTTATTGATGATATTCTAATCTATTAAATGACAAGTGATGATCATGACGATAACAGGAAAATTTTACTATATACCCTAATGAAGGAAAATATATATGTATAAAAATTTAAAAATTCAGAATCTTGGCTGCAAAAAGATACATTTTGTGTGTAATATAAACTCAATATTTTGTATAGAAGTAGATCAATCAAAAATAGAGGAAATTGAATTCTTTCATAGACATACCAAGATGACAGAGATCCATATATTTCTTATTTAAGCTGGATATTATCGATTTGTTTGTGGAGAATATATCATGAATTTTCTAATCCTCTGCCCATTTTATATCTAAAGGGTGTCATGATTATTTGGTCAGATGGTTGAGAGAAAAATTACTAGGAATTGAAGAGAAGCTTAATTAGTGCACAAAAACTAATATTTTCGAATTGTGGAGAAGATATTATAGTCTATAGAGATGAATCCATGAAGGGATTTGGATGCGTTCTTATGTAGAATAACTTTTTTATCACTTATGGAAAGTGGTATATGAATATTTATGAGAACAATGACACAACTGATGATTTGGAGTTAGTAGCTGTAATTTTTTCATTAATGCTATGTATTCGTTATCTTTAGGGAGAAATGTTTGATATATACATTGATCATTAATGTTTGAATTATTTATATATTTTCATATTTGTAGTTGTAAAAGTGCTAGAGAATATTGCTAGAGTCGATAAAGGATTATGACTTATCAAAACATTACCACCCTGGGAATGAGAACTAGGTCGCCAATGATTTGAATCAGAATGATCAAGCTTGATTATCCATGATGAGGATCTGAAAAGATAAAATATTTCAAAATTTACAAATGGAGAATCTAGAAATCTTGATGGATGGGGAAAATATTGTCTCAATCAAATGACTATCCATCCCCTATCCTAGTGGGGATTCACGAGGGACAAAAGGAATATGAAGTGAGGTAAAATATTATTTGAAATGTTACATAGTTTATGCTTGATAGGGATGTAATGATATTGTTTAGGAAATATGTATGTGTTACTTCTGTAACAGATTTGAATAAGGATCTGCTAGAGGATGTCCATAGTTGTTCATTGTCTATTACTATTAGAAGTATGAAGATGTATAGGGATATAAAAGAATACTTCCTATCGGATGGAATGAAGAGACATATCAGAGTGTTTGTATCTCGATTCACATTATACAAACAATTTAAGGAAAAAAGAAAAAAACTCAAAGGGGATGTTTCATCCGTTTCCCACACAAGAATGGAAATGGGAGAACATCACTATAGATTTTATTTCGTTTGACTACCCAAAGACACAAAATGGATTAATGACATATGGGTGGTAGATGATCTCTTTTCTAAGTCATCTGACATCATATCAATGATAGAATAAATCTCCAATGACTACCATGACAGGATATACATTAAGATTGTGGTAATGTTGCATCGATTAACAAATTCTACTTTATTAGATGACGATATGATGTTTTCCTCAATGTTTAGGAAAAGCCATTAGCAAGAACCTAATAATGAATTGAGTTTCAACTCTGGTGATCATCCTCAGATAGAAGGTCTATTTGAAAGAAAAATTCAAACTCAAATAGTTATTTTTAGATCTTGTTCTGTGAATTTATAATGAGTTAGGGATAAAAAACATCCACTAGTATATTTTTCATACAATAATATATTTACCTCAAGATTTTACATGGCATTTTATTAATACCATTATGGGAAGAAATTTAGGGCTTCAACGTGTAGGGATGAAGTTGGAGAAATAAAGATATTGGGACTTGAAATTGAATAAGTAATGGTCAAGTGGGTTATATCCATTCAACAATATATCATTGCAGTTCAATTTCTGAAGAAAGGTTATGCTGATAACTGTTGGTGTGATATCGAATTTGATGTTGGTGAAAAGGTGTTTCTGTCAATATCATTATCGAATAAGGTTATCATACTCAAGAAGAATATGAATCTACTCCCTAGGTATATTGGTCCCATTGAGAATATTGATTTTATCAGGATGATAGTCAGTCACTTGTCACTTCCTCCTAATCTCCCGAAACAATATGATGTGTTCCATATATATCTCACATGGACACACAAACCTAACACAAAACTTATTATAAACTCAGTGTTTATAACACCAGATAAATATTTGTCTTATAAAGAACAACCTTTCAAAATATTGGACAGACCATAGAATGTTCTATTAAAAAATACCACTCAACTGGTCAATTTTTTGTGGAGAAATCAGTATTTAGATGAAGATATGATAGAACATGAGGATATAATGATGTTTAAGAATCCAACTCATTTTACCCGAGTAATGAATTCTGGGGGATATACTCTTTTTAATTGGGTGTTGAATGTGCCAACGATCTCATACCTTAGATTCAAGGGATCATTATTGGAATCCAAGAGACCCAGGATCCAAACCAGGTGGAGATGAATATTCAGGTTCTATAGTAGTACTGTAGTAGCTGGAAATATTCTCCTGATTTGGGCCATCGGGCCACCGGTTTCAGCCTACGGGTCTCCAGGGCCTTCGGGTCCTCAACTGTCTTCGGGCCTTATGGCCTTTGGGACACATAGACCATGGAGTTTCATAGTTCAAATGGAGCATGCCCTAGAAGAGGATCAGAGTTACATAAATAGAAGTCACCAGAAGGAGAGCTATCGGATTGGAAGAATGAGAGGGTATGGCAACCATCATCAGGACCAGGCACCGTGCATCTTTTTATGGTGAAATACTAGTGGATTGGTAATGAAAGGTGGGGATCTAGGTGATCAATAATACATAATCTAGGGGAGGGGTAGTTCTGGTGGGTTGGGCGTACATGTCATGCATTGGGCATAGTACGCCTTTGGGCCTTCAGGTCATGTATTGCGAGTTGTGTCGGGCCTTGTGCCTTGGGCCTATGGGTCATGTATGGGTTCCCCTTCATCACTTAAAAGGGGATTATATATAATTAACTAAAAAATAAGGCTTTCATAACATTCAGGAAGTGGGTGTTGAATGTAACACCCCGTGTTTTTAAGTCTATTTTTTACAAAAAAAAATATATTTTTATTTATTTCTTCCAATGCACAATGTCAAGCATTCCTTTCATTTGAAAAAAAAATGGTCTCCGTTACACGACACCAAATTGGAGTATGTTATGTGGTACAATGACTCAAAGTATGATACAGAAAAAAAAATTGTCATACTTTAATCAGAACACTGAATTGGTATATGTTACAAGCAACACTAACTTGGTATACATTACACACAACATCGATGTTTCTACAAATCAATGTTTTTTTTAAAAAATTATTTATGTTAGATTATTATTACGAATAAATTAAAAATAGTTATATGAATATTAATGGGTAATTTTAAATTATTTTTAATAATTATTATATATAAATAAAACATATTTATATTTAATTAAATGATTTCTGGCAATTTTTTTGACATAAAAATATTATTTTCCTAAATTAACAGTTTTAATGTCCTTTTATGAAAAATAATAAAATAAATATTTAAAATATTTAGAAATTTAATAAGAAAAATTAAAATTCATTTTTTATTTTATAATGTTTAAATAATATTAAGGTGAATTTTTGGCCTTTTTGGAGAAACATCAATTTTGGACTAATATTGAAAAATTCCGGATTTTAATTATAAACAGCTATATGAAATAATTTATTTATAAGCTTAAATTATATTTTATTTAAGTTTAAAATTATAATAATATTATATTTTTTTCCATTAATTCACTTTAGTTAATTGGAACAAATTTCACATTGAAATTGGATATTAAAACGTTGAAATCTTTTGATCATTTTAACATTATAAACAGCATTGTCAACCCCACCACTAGATCTATTTTATATTTATTTCATCCACTTATGTAAACAAAATAAAAAAATGGATTCAATATTTTTTATAATGAAAGTATATAATTTTGAATCTGGTCAACATATATTTGGACCAAAATAGTAATATAAGTAATTTAATTTAATTGTATCGATTTAGGTAAAATAAATGTTTTCTAAGGAATAAAAATTAAATTTAGATCCGAAAATGATTTAGAAACTTGTACAAAACACCTTGGATGGACATGATATGTGCATAAACCTTAGTATAGTGTTTTATGTTTGGTATGTCTATTTTGAGGTAAAACTGTGTGGTACATATGACTTGTTTTAAAAAATAACATGTTAGTCATTTCTCTTCCATATAAAAAGCCACAAACTCTCCTTGTTCTTAAGTTATATAAAAACACATAGGTTAAGAAAATATTTGTATAATACACTTTCGAACATCCCATCCATCCAATTTGAAGCTTCACTTTGGGAATAATGTCTTCTAAGGTAGCCAATTGGGAGCAACTAAAAGGAGTTACTCGATTAAGAGGTTATGTCATTTCTCAAGCTCCATTCATTTATTTTCCTTCCATCCATTACGATATATTTGTTTAATGGTGATCTAAAAACACCAATATAATCAATATACAAGTATTTTTTATAATAATGTTCATACTAAACATACATACCCCTCCATCTGATGGGTAAAAGACATATTGTTCACGTGTATGACAAACTACCACCTCACTAAACGATGCTTGATCATTTTTCATTTACATCATCTCATAGTGAATGTTATGATTGAAAATTTATATACGTATGTTATATATTATATTAATTATTTCTTTAATATTATTTTTTCCTTTTATAACATGTATATTTTACTTTCCATCTATATTAAATAATATAATTGTTTTTGAGGAAGAGTGTATTAACGCCGCTTCAAATTATTCTGATTCATTCACACAGGTCATCAAATGAATTAAAAATAGGTTTATGAAAATATAGGATATATATGACATTATAATTATAATTTAATGATATAATAAAGACATATATATATATAAGTAGTAATTTCATTTTATTTCATTCTTTCAATATGATAATGAAAACGAAAACAATTTTTTTGTGTTTGTACGACTTGCTGTCTCCATTAACGGTGTTTTCCATTTCATTCATCTATATTATATAGATAATTATAATAAAAATATATTATATATTTATTAAATTTATATCATGGATGAATTCTGGAATCATGGTATATTTATAAAAACAAATGCTATAACAAATTTAGACAAATGCGGAGAAAAATAGTGAAAATTACCAGAAGTGAAACTTCAACATATGATTTTTAACTAGTGGTTAATATAAGGTGATAATGAAACCATATATAATATTTTATATAATAATATAATTCTGAAAAAGATTTATAATAAATTTATATTCATTATACATTTGTTTTTAATGACTATGCTGGGGGCCAATATATACGGTAATGAGATTTCATCTCAATTTTTATTTCCATGAGATACAAGTTTTATTCACCACAAATGTTTTTGGTGTGCTGTGTATAAATAACATTAATTTATTAAATGATTATTATTATTAAATTAATGTGTAATTTTATATCAAATTTATTAACTTTAATTCATGGAGTTTTGGTTTTAAAAGATAAAAAATCATAAAAATAGTATTGTCTCTATATTCATTCTTTAAGACTCATGTCATGTTATGAAAAATTATTAGACATGTATATAATTCCATTATACATGTTGAATCATGAATATAATTATTTTTATTATATTTTAACCTAAATTTAATTTCCTAATCAAACATATATAGTTTGAACTTGTGTAACCTTTTCGTAAGAGTTTATTAAAACAATCTCCTCACTTTTAGACACGGTTAATGATTATGATTATTTGGTGAAATATTATGAAATATCTCTCAATAAAAATCATGTGTTTTATTCTACATTGGTTCTTCAGTATATCCAATTATATTAGTACCATATTTCCACACTTTGGTACTTAATATACAAATTTTAATTAAATTATGATTGACTCTCTATATGGTCACAAATCTATTGTCTTAAAAAACATTGTACTGAAAATATACTGGAAAACCATTTCCAATAATAAATGAATTTAAAAATGTTTTATGGTTTTCAATGAATTCATTATATGTTTTTAAGTGTATTATCAATTTAATAGTATTTAAAAATGGTTTTATGTTTTAAAAGTCATTTTTAATTTAGAAATGAAATATTTACAAATAAATGTTTTTAAATTATCATTAAAAACTATTTCCCATCTAATAAAATATCATTTGGAGTTACTCATTCATTTTTTAGGAAATTATACTATTGTTACATTCCAATACATCATTGAATGGATAATTTTTGATAGCATGATGTTTGTGAAACCCTTTTCTCCTTATTGAGTTATATGATTTTCAAACCCACTTATCTATATAGGGTTAATTCATTTGAAACCTGATTCATTTCATGGGTTATGTTTATGATGAAATGATTACCAAACGGGTCCATTTTTACAGGTTATTATACGATTACAATTTAATAATACCTATTTCATTTCATGTATTATGATACAATTATTTGTCATCATGTTTAATATGTATGTTTTAGTTCATTATGAAATGGGCGAGACATATATCTACCTATAATTAATTGGGTGTAGATTTATTTCCCCTAAGATAGACTATGATGGTCTAGGGAATGAACCTTGACTATTAAGATGCCCATGTGAGTGAAGTATGAAAATCATTATGGTATGAGGAGAGAACTCATTCTACTATGATGTCCATGAGAGTGAAGCACAACCAAAATGATGGTATGGGGAGTGAACCCATACTACCCTGTTGGTCTTGGAAGTGATGCCCTAGACATTATGGAAATTATATTATATGCATCTATGTCTGCAAACATTCCATGTTTTTTTCATATATTCTGCTTATATGTCTTATGTCATATACATACCAATTATTAATGTATTATGAACTACCTTGATTTTTATTGTGATAGTGGTATATGATCTTTGATGTGTAATTTAAGATCTTATATTTTCATCATCATGTTCTCATACCCTTCTACTCATGGTTATGATTTCATAACTCCCCTGTTTACAACTACTAAGAATTTTATATCACCAATTTTAATGATTCCTTCACTAGTATATAATGATATGTTTTATGTTTTATGTTTCTAATAAGGGTAATATCCATGAAAGAGAAAGTATGAGATAATGTTATTCATTTATGTATCAATTTTTTTGTTCTCATGTATCCCAAGGCACGAAACTAGTGTGTTATTTAGGAATTTATTTCATTAATGTTTAAATTATTATGTAAATTATATGTAATGTTTATCGGTGAAAGGATTGTTTTTCTATAATAATTTTCTTCAAAATTCAATTTATAAGATAAATGAAAAAATATCAAACAGGTCATCCTATAAATACATCGTGTAATATACGAGACAATTGTGGTTGTAGGAGATCCTCCTCCAACTAAATATAAAACTTTTTAAAAAATATGTCAAAAATTTGATCAACACCTAAGATGTTCTTCTTGATGTGAAGGTTTTATTATATAATGTTATGTACAAGAAATTATCAATTTTTTATTGTGAGTTTGGATTCTCTTAAGAGATAGAGTAAGCTAATTGACAAATGGAGATGGAAACTTATGGTTTGGGTTATTATTTTTTCTTATTATAATGTATATGAATAATACCTCAGGTACTTAGTTATATTAAATTTTTTTAGGTATTTATTACTAAATTTTTTATGAAATGTTTCTTTTCAATTTTCAAAATTCGATGTTTTTATCCTTTATATTTTCACTACACACTCTGATTTTGTTTTCATTTTTTTTGTTTTTATTTTTCCATGGGGTAAATAATTACCAATAATTATTTTATGATACACTTTCATTGGTTTCATTCCTTGGGTGATTGGGAACATGTGTTTAGTATGTCAGGGGACTATTTTTATGTCCTCTATAAAGATATCTCAAAAAAATTACGAATTTAGATGTGTTTTTTGATTGATGTTGTATTATCAATCATCTTTCACTATTTTATTTTTCAATGTCATCCACATAAGAGATTCATAATTTTTCATAAAATGTAAATAATTATATTTGATTTCATATAATTGAGGGTACTATTTAGGTATATATTTAATTGGATAAAATTATTAAATATACCATGATTGTAGTGTAAATAATTAAAAAATCAATGTTTTTATTTAGAAAATTTAAATAATTGGTTACAAACACTATAAAGTCAACAAATTGAATAAAGGATTAATCATGTATATTTTTTAATTGGGATTATTTTGAGATCACTTGCCTCAAATAAGGCGTAGTGCCTTGTGTAAATGGATCCCCCAAATTGTGGCTTCACAAAAGGAACTCATGATATGTGAACATTTAGAATATGTAGAATGATAATTTAGGTTATCTTATTTAACTCAATATCCTCATTTGAATCAATGGATTTCAATATTGATGATTCAATGTATAATGATATTATAATGGATGTGTCTCCTAGATTAGATTTTATAATTATGGAAAATACTTTGATCTAGTGGATTATTGGAATACTATCATGAACTATAGATGAGGTAAATTCCCACAAGGTGGTGGTGGTCAATAATATTTTCACCATAGAGAACACAAATACAATCCAATGATCATGATATATATATGGTCATGCTGGCCATAGAGCATAATTTTGGATATAAATGGTGCATAATGAGTTCTCTTCAACACTGCCTATTAGGGTGGATTTCTTTAAGGATGAGACACTGAGTGTATTGTTTGTGGAAAAGGACTTTTCAATGAATTTTTTATAATCATAATTTTCGAATTCAATGAAGGATATTTATGATTTTTTGTGAATTGATCCAATTTAATAATATACTGAGTTTACGGTTTAAAACTCATACAATAAAATGCATCCACTAGAACATAAGCTGGGTTGGAATTCTAATATTCACTCATAGGTATCCATGATGATTTAATATTCACCTATACAAATCCATGGAAACTATAGTGATAACTAATACTCTATAATTTATCAATTATATCATTGAATTTATCCAATGATATTTATTTAGAGGAATACATTAGGAACACATATTAACAAGGATTCCATAATGCTTAGAAGATACTATAATCAATATAACATTTCTCTAATAAAACAAAAAGACCACAGCCATTACTACATGTAAAAATATCATGTATCCCAACAACCTCATATCTATGTACAGAATATTCAAAATAAAAGAAAGTGAAATATGGATTCCTCTTAAATAATAAAATCATTGTCACACTAAAAATAGTTCTCATATCACATACCTCCATTAAAACCCACTTTGTACTATTTAACTATTTCAATAAATCATTTCACTATGCGATAAAATATTTCATTTATATGGACATTAATTTAATCATAAATACAATAATTTTAAATATAAAAAAAAATTCATTAATATATTTCTATTTATTACATGTTTTGATATAATTTAATATCACTAATTACATGTGATGTGATTCATCAAAGAACCCACAAAGACTATATTTGTTGAATCCAAACTATTTCCCCCCATGAGTATATGTCTCATCCATTCATAATATGATAGTGAACATTTCTCAAATGAAATCATAATAATTTAGTTACATATTTTATGAATAGTTAATTGAATGTGTATAAATTAGTCAACCATTATTTGCTAATATTTTTAATCTAAATTAAATTATAAATTTTAATAAAATGTAAAACAATATGTACTATATTAGATGGGTGGTTTTCAGAAAATACCATATGCATGTAAGGATTGATGATTTTTTTTCCCAAGGGACTCATCAATTAACCAATTATACTTTTTCATGATTATGATTCTAATATAGTATTGATGGTATGCCTGGGCTGGCCTCCATGAAAGACCCTGATATTGTACTAATTACTTGATAGATTTAAACTAATAAAATATAGAACCAACACCTCAAAAATATATAATAACTTCTAAGATTATTGTGAGGAAACATTTCCATAAAGATATTTTCATCTTGTTTGTAAAAACAAGCCTAATAGATCATGAGTACATTTTTATCTTGTGTAAATAAAATACTATTATATTATAATTTATATAAATAAATATTCCATCAATATTGATAAATATATTTCATTGTATTCATGTGCACATGAGTTTTATGAATTTCCAAAATTATATAGTAAACACGACATTCAAAAAATAAACTTGGTCTTATGATATTACATATTTAACTAGATTTAACTAGTGGAAGAAAACATTTTTATAAAAAAAACTCTTTGTGTTATGGTAAAACATGATAATTTTCATCCCTATTGTCATATAATTTCATCATGGGATTTTGTAATACATCACAAGCATTCCCATAATATTTTGGATAACCATAATGATTTTTGATCTCCCCCACCCCGAAAACTACAAGTATTTCATGAAATTATATTACTATTTTAGTAATAATATTTGGGTTGAATTTATCATCTATTCATGGATATCCCAATGACGAGGTAGGGTTCACACATATAAGGGGTGAAATTATGAAACTCCATTATGAGTTAATTTTTTATTGATTATACCTCTATGACATAACATAGTATCTAAATATATCATATCTAATATTAATAAATAATGATACCCCTTTTATTGTTCCATTATCAATCTATTAAGTTTCTAAATGTGATATTGTTTTATAATTGACGTCATATATTCTAGGATATCAAACTGTCTCCGAATTTACATAACAAATTCATATGACCCTATATTTATTTAAACAATAATTCCATGAAATGTGGTTGGGGAGTAATGATTGTCCAAGATAATTTTTGTAAGATTTTCATACCTTCCATTGACCATGATTCCAATGGTGGAAGACAATAGAAAGGTATGTCTGAGGACAAATGGTATTGAATGTATTGATCATAATCATACTTCACATCCCGACATTTTCATATTATCCATTATGTCCATCATACTCAAATGTTTCCTCCACAAAATCTAATTAATGTGTTGGAATTTACCACAGAACATCAATAACTCTATTATATGTTGATGTGTGATGACATGAATGTGTATATTGAGATTGTGAATGAATAATATTTATTATTAATGGAACATCTACTAGTGTAGATATAGTGACATTAAATTACATCATCTAATATTTTAGTTGGTTCATATCTAATTATAATACATATTCCAAGTTATCATCATCAATAATTTGAATGATATAAGTTAGAACAAATATTTATGTTGTATATGTCTTTATATGAGTGATTGTATGGCTTTTTTGGCTATGAGTTCCAAAAATATATAGATTTTCACGTATTTTCTTAATGTTTTTATAACATTTGGGAATTAAAACTAATTCTTATTAACTACTATAATCGAATTCTAGTTTACTACTAGTTATTTTAATCTTTTAATAAAAATTTTCTTTTTACTTATATTAAGATTTTGTTATTAATAATATCTAAAAAATAATATGATTTTAAAATCATTATCACCTTTTCATTCATCATGGATCATTCTATCTATGAATATTAATGCTGTATATGTCTAACGATATTAGTTATTATGTATGTTGGAGTAAAGTGAAATTTAACAATCCAAACCATATCTCCATGGAGTATCAAATCAGGTATGATGTTAGGCCTCATTATTATGGACATGATAATGGTAGAATTACTTCTCAAATAAGAATTTAGAGTTACTTCAAGTAGCTATATCTGTAATAGATATTATATTGTCATATTTTTATATAAATAAGAATGAAAATTCTTGGTTACCATATAATATTTATATTTCCAAGAAATATAATTTCTTATATGTTTATAATTGTCAATAAGTTATCCAATAATTATTTTAAATAATAATTTCAATATTCGTAAATAGATTTTAAATTTTTATATCATTTTATTTTAACTATGAAAATTATAACTAAATTAAAATAAATATAATACATAGTGTATTTGGTTGAGAATTAAGAATGTAAATTATCTAAAGAAGAACTCACATGTGTGTCAAACCGGTTTGTTATTTAGGTGTCATTATAATGCACGTGGTGAAGACTGGGTTAATTCCATTACAATATTTTAATGGTTATTACCCCTATGTGCATCTTTTTATGATATTTTATTAACTTTTTTGTATCCATATTACATTTTAATTTATATTATATCACACACTATTTAAATTACCAAAAATATATTTTTTATTCCTATGTTTCGACTAATCACAAATGGTTTTACTAACATTTTCAAGACCTTGTTTTGAAAATTAAATTCAATAACATTTGTACTAAATAAATCATTACTAAGAATTAAATCAATATAATAATGATAAAAGAATTGTACAAATAATTAAAAAATATAAATTATTAATGATTAATTTAATTATTTGTAAATATGAAAAATATAAATATTTTAGATGAATAATAAAACTCAAAAATATTTATATAATTATATTTAAATTTTAACAAAAACTAATATTAAAAAGGTAATTTAATATTGTGAATTAAATTTAATAATAAAATATAATAATATTAATACTTGTTTAATTTATTAACAATTTAAACATTATTTTAACAACTTATTATTCCAAACATATATCAAATATGAAATTAAATTACATTTATAAAAAATAAACAATATAAGAGATTGAAAAAAATTATTCCTCATTATTATAATTTTATTAATCCATTCATACTGAAATAATAATGAAAAAATTAGCAAATATTTAAAAAACAATTATTGTATAATAAAAATATTAACTAAAATAAAAAAATACCACTGTTTAAATAACCAAAAAACTAATTAAATAATGGAGAGAGGAGAAATACATTGAAATATCAAAAATTAAAATATATGGGATGATGATTTTAGATTAAAAACTAGAAGGGTTTCCTTTTTTAAGAAAATCCCTCCACTGGGCATCAACTCAATTGATGCTCAATAGCCATGGATTGAATGGTGCTTGTCAATTGAATTAATTAACTTTAAACTGTCTACCAAGAGTGTTAGTTGGATTAATTATCCTTTTCAGTATGGTCAATTGTCAATTTAATTAATTCATTATTATCCTCGATTCAAAAAATCCACCCATAAAATGTAATGATAACCATTTCTTTAATTTTCCAACATCATCTGTCCATGTGTTGCCTACATGATCTAACATAATAGTTATGTTACATTACATTAATATACATGTTTATTCTATTAATCATTGTTGATATTAATGAATTTATTTCCAAATATTAACCATATTCAATTATATGATTCTTTAATACAGAACCATAACTATTTTCCACCATTAACAACCATGGATTAAAATATATAATCATAATTGACCGAACCAATCAAGCACCTATCATAGGAGACCACTTTCTTGATCCACTCATCCTTTGGAATTCATTATATCAGCACAAATGATAAAGAGATATTTTTGAATTTAATAATACCAAATTATATATAAATATGACCTAATCAAGTGGGTTGGTATAGGATTTTATAATTAAAATATCACAACTACAGAAATGACCATTATCGACATCCAAAATGGTGATTTTCTATGATAAATACGATATGACATTTTATGTTATGATAATGATGATAAGATTTTTCAGTTCATGTAAATTAGTTGGTAATGTAATCCTTTATCAATAATAAAAAAGTAGACAAATGATGTGTTTACTAGCGCTTAAATATCACTAAAAAAAGAAAATTATCATTTTCCTAAATATTAATGTTGTATTGTCATGATCCCCTAGTTGACACTCCCCTAGACAACATTTTTTTCCACTCTCGAGAAATCCCCCCTCATGATCATTCATCATACCCTCTGTCACTAACCCACCCCACAACCTTTTCACCAATCTAACTTCTCCCCCTCCCTTCTCAGCCATGCATGCCATGAATCGAACCTACGACCTCTATATATAGTTAAAATATACATTCCATTACATTATCATATTTTATTCAATATTTTTTGATATGGATATTTATTTATATATAATTCTATACAAATTTTCTATCTAGAAATATATATATATATATATATATATTGATATTGTTGTTTTAAAATACATTTTAATAATATTTATCGTGTGTCTACATATTAATGTGTGTTTGTTTATATTTACATTTAAATATATATATATATATATAACAATGTGTATAATATATAAATATATATAAATATATATTTATAAATATTTAAATATATATATATATATATATTGACACAGATACACAAAAAAACACCCACTCATCTTTATATATTAACATTATATATATATTTGAATAAGTATATACAAATTAATATATTTTATATGATATATAAATTGGATAAGAGAATTATGTAAATAATGCGGAAAAAAATTTATTTAAAAATATTATATATTTTTTAAAAAATATTTTATAAGTGAATATGTTTAAATAGTTCTATATACAATTAGATTTTTATTCTGAAAAATATACATGTATATATATATATATATTAAATTTAAAATATTACAATAATATGATAAATGATCTATTTTTAACAAAATAATATCTCCATGAATGTAATATTAGAAATTAAAATTAATCCCCAACAAAAATGGACAATAATAGCCTCTTAAAAAAGATAAAATAAAATCAACTGATGAAATTTATTTTATCCCCACAAAATAAATTCCAAAATTAATACAATCATTTTTGACACAGAGAAAATAAATACTGAGGACTACATGATATAAATTAAATAGATCCCCTTTAATGCCTCAATTTCTCTTCTTATGGATCTGATATAGTCACATATATTAACATTTTTTCCATTTGTGATTCAATACATTTTTTAAACTTTTCATGAGATCTTAATTAATTTATTATTTTATGAATCCTCAAATTATTGTAAAATATTTATTAAATGATACTAATTTTTATATTATTAATAAATATTTTTTGGTTAATTATATTTTGAAACATTTTCCCCTAATATTTTACATATTAAGAGTAATTACATATTTATTTTTACATAAATCATATTTATTTAAATAACATATATATATATATCAATATAAATATATATTTACAATAAAATATTATTTCTAATAATATATCTATTTTTATATTATATTATCTATGAAATGTGTTGTCAATGGATTCTCATTTTTAGTTCTCATAAATGGTATCCATTATAAGTTTTAAAAAATTCTTATACTGGTAGACATCGATCATCATTAAATAAATTGATAATAAAGCCCTCCTATTTTCTATGTTAAAAGTCTGTTAATGACGAGAAACCTTTATGATTGCTAAAAATCACTATTTAAGGTTTACTTTTATCTGCACTGCACTTAGCACTTGTAAATGTACACAATAATTATAATTTCAGCTGGATCTAATAAAAAATTTTCATTGAATAAGCATGATTCTATAGTAGTGTATTTCTGTGTTAAAAAAATTTCACGTCATAAAAAATACATTATTAATGAGTTCTCAAATCAAAGATAATATTTTCATTATGCATAAATATTTCATAAAAATGTATAAATTTTGAACAACCCATTAATCAATTTATTCATTTTTAAAATGATGAAAATAAAATTTTCTTCGAGTCATTTCAATATTTCAGTTCATCATAAACACAATGTTTTTAAAAAAACCAATATAAAATTTTTTATTTCTTCATTGCTAGGTAAATATTCCAAATTATCTCTTTTGGTGTAAAATACTGAAAATAATAAAGACGTTTAACAAACTATAAGTGTCCAATTTTTTTAACATTACATCTTCAAAAAAAATAAAAAAAAAATATTTAATGATTTTTTAGTATTAATTTTATATATTTCAGTTTTAGTTAATCTTTATTAAAAGAAATTTATTGTTGGGTTTTTTATTATGTTTCATATTTATGTTATATTTTAATTGAGTAAATCTTGTTAATCAAAATAAATTCCTTCAGTGGGTAAAACATTAAATTTTAGGTTTTCCAGTTAATCTCAACAACATACATGGTATATGAGGATCTTATTAAAATGAATCATTTCTCTCCAAGGTGTATCTTTCTTAGTGATCCATGGTTTGTTCATTCCCCTTCTACCACAATAGGTTATGATTTCTATCTCTTCATATGTTTTAACAATGATTCCTATAGATATGGATTTTCTTTTAACATTATCTTTTAATTTCTTTTACTATCTCAATTCATTATCTCTATTTTTCATGTTCAACATCGTTTCATCCTTTATAGGATTTTAATGTTCATTGATGTTTCTTCTACCAAATTAATTGGGGACGGGAATGCCTAAGTGATGAAACACAACAAAGATAAAAGAAAAATTCTATAATGCATGAAATTAAATTGTATGATGGTGTCCCTATATCTATATTAAAATGGGCATGAACATATATTATTCCTATAGAGATGAATCATCATAGGATTTATCTACTAGAATGGTGTGTCAAGATACAATGATAAAGTTTTACCAAAATCTAGTGACCCAAACTACATAGGAAACTATAGAAATGAAAACATAAAGTGATGGCATTATACATTTTTAATGTTTATCAATAATATTCCTACCATAGACGCCATAACAACTCAGACATGTGTTGTAGAAATACTATGCCATAATGAACTTACTATGAGTGAACTTTATAAATTTGGGTTACTATTCACTATATTTCATTAAAATATTTTTCATGATATAGTTTTTATATACATTAAATTCACCACGTAATCTTACTCTAAACATTTTGAAGTGAGTATTAATCTCCATTGTTTTAAGGATTGTTTCAAAACAATGTAAACCAATATGTCAAGTGATATTATTGTTTTCATTATTTTATTCTTCTTACGCTTCTACTACAAATAAAAAATTATTCATTTCGACACACTTTTCCATAATAGAGGCATGTTATTGTTGGAATTTTTAATAGTTAAATGTCAATTGGAATTATTTTCATTTTAAATAGGATGAATAATCCATCATCTATGGATGTAGTAATTGGATTGACCATAAAATCATGATGAACAATTCCCCTTATAGACTATATTCAGAAATGGTTTTCATCTAATGATACTATGATAAGTCTTTTTTCATGAGAGTAATATTTTCTGTAATAGTAATTCCTTAAATTACTCACCTTAATTTGAATTGTTATCCAAAAATCTCCCCTTACAACCCATTTTGGGTTCAATCTAGTTACTTATTCTTATTACAAGATTCCATATTCTCTTAATATAGATTCTTTATTTTCAAATCTACCCCATTATCATTGTTGTGGATCTGTTAAATTTTTATCAAATTATTACTACACTATGTAAAGAACATATTGCTAACATGATTAAATTTTATTCATTAAAGGAACCTCTTAGGAGTCCTGAAAATAGTATATATGTTGTATATTAATTATATATGGAATCTCATAGTAGAGGACACTATAATAATTATACATTAATTGAAAAATCTTATTGATGATGGTCAATCTAGGGAGGGAATTTATCTACCAATACTCCAAAATTTAATGCATAGTGTTTTGTGTTCAACAGTTAGTGTGTTGCTCATATTAGGCATTGGATAAATAAGTTTTTATTTAAAAACATTAAACTAACATCATGATTATATTATATGTCAAATATGGGAATGGATTTATTTGTAGAAAATTGTTAATAATAAAGAATACATGCTACATAAAATTATCAACCAAATGTAAAAGGATAGAAACAACATATCAGAGAACACGGTTTATTTTAAAATATCATCATTTATTTATATTATTTATGATTAAATTTAAAATGATGAAATATTATAAAATATCACTTAGTAAACTAATGAATTTTATTATCTTTTTTTCAGGATCTTTTCAATGTAGTTGTACCAATTTTTCCTTTCCTTTGTAATATAAATTGATTGTAAAAATGATTTTATGAAAACCCTTCTCTATATCTCTATTCTTTATAAAACTCTTTTTATCATAAATAATATTTTTTAAAAATATTTGAAAAATTTTATTTTATAATTTTTTATTACATTTGTTAAATTCATTTCTACACTTTTTTTCTTTTTAAATAATATTAAATGTAATATTCATGTAACTTTTGAAACATGGGTCACATGCCTTTTAATATAAATTTTAAAGGAATATATGTTTTACATATATGTCATTCATGTAATTTAAATCCATCATGATTACTTAGTGTACTAAAAATTTGCTTTAAATTATCAATTTTGATTTTCATAGAAATTTTTTTACAAATTCTTTTTTGAACATGTACCTTAAAAAACATTTTCATTGTGAAATCGGTATTTTCTATAATAAATAATAAAACGGGTTTTTATATTTCTATTCCCTTACAAAATCAATTCTTTATTATACATTTATTCCATTGGGATTATGTTTTATTTATAACATCCTAATTATTTTTGTAGATAAATTGTGTCCACATTGACTAGGGATGTACAATTTTAATAAGATTCACCATATTAGACTAGATTGTTTATGATTCTGTATATTGATTAGAAAAGCTAATAGAATTTTTTATTTTATTTTTCGAGAATGAATTCTTATGTTTATTATGTTCAACCTTATTCATATGGGGATTATGCTAGACATAATAAGTGTTGGGTGGATCCAAAAATATATATCCCCTTGATGAATCAATATGACTCATGAGACAGATCAATTGGCTAAATTAAATGTGGGGTTTTACCCAGATAATTAAACCTTCCTTTGAATTATCTAGGCTGTCATTCATGATCCTTTATGATCATTTGATTATTTAAATGTAATTATTCAATTATCATGTATTCCATCCATATCATTATTCATGTAAATTTTATTTATTAATTTGAATGTTTTTTGTAATTTTACCTTACCATTTTGATTATTAATTATACCATAAAGATATATTCTATTGTACGCATTCTCTAAATGAGAATTTGTTCTCAAAACATCCTTATGTTTTATTTCCCATGATTACAAGTGCATTTTTATTAATTCATATGTTGGTATACACCTATGGAATATATGGATTTCAAAAAATTAATACATTTAGAATTTTATGTCTTAAAATGTATTTGAATATTATGTATGCATATATTTTTCCATTAAATCTATTTTATTTGGTCCATACCAATATGGTTCCATTTATCTAATTCAAATTTGATAATGTAACTACTAAATCTAGTTTTCTGGGGTGAGGGTCATTACATTAAATCACCACTGTATAATAAATAATTACATACTCCTCTATTAGTTATATATATATATATATGCGTGTGTTTTTATGTATTTTGGGGATGTATATGAAAATTACTCCTTCAGTTTATTCTAATTTAGGAGTATGTGATGAAAGAGGAACTGATTCTTTAAATCCCCATTCCTCCATTAGTACTTCTTCAATCCTTTCTTCAACATCTATATTTAGTTTCACCACTAGTATCATCATTATAATTACATTTTCATTAAAAAATTACTCAATAATAATAGTTCAACTGATTATAATCTTATTACTGATGGGATTATAAAATCAATACCTCATTTTTCAATATCTTTATCATATAGGGACATAATTTACATTTTTTCCTTGGGAATTATTTATTTTTACCCAAGGATCCTGAAATGGTAAATAGAACCAGAAACTAAGAGATTTATAACACTAATATTATACATAATACATGATTCATGTGGTTTTATTACTTCAATGATGTTGGTTTTGAATTAATTTGGTAGATACATCACAAACAACGTCAATTGCATATAGATAATCATGGTAAATACGTATTCATTCAAAATGATTATTCCATGTTCTGATAATTATTCAATTTTTCCATTCGGGTATTGAATTTAGTTGAGGTGCACAATCTAACATTTGTTGGTTTTTAATTCCTTATTTCTTAATGTACCCTTGAAAATAATTAATGGTGTAATTCTCATGTTTATTAGAATGAAAATCTAGAATGTGATGATTACATTGATTTTCCACCTTCACCATAAATTACATTATGATGTAAAATACTTCTGACTTCATATTAAAAATTTATATTCATCCATTCCTATAATAATACATGATCTCATACTATAATCATCAGTAAATTCAAGAAATTACCGTCTTCTACCATTTTATTTTAGATTCAATAGAACAAACCCATCTGTGTGGACTAACTTAGGTGTTGTAAGAGTTTCCAAGTGGGTCTACAATTAAAATATGTGTATATGTTCATTCATTTAAAATACATTAACATATTAGGTTTGGGTGGTTAATCATAGAAATCTTATTCACAAACTTCTTTTTTTTCAAATAATCTAAACTATTCAATGGTTATTTTTCAAAAACTGAGAGATCATAGCCCGTCATTATCCTCAGATATAGTTTTCAAACATCATAGTACATCAATGTAGATTATTTTTAGAAACATGTTATTCTTAATCATTAAATATTTTGGTGGTATCCTTACTTTTTCATTAAAAACTCTATTTTTTAGGTTTTTGTGAAGTCCTCTTTATAGTAATTTTCATAACACATGACTATTGGTATTTAATAATGGTATATACTTAATTTTTTAGACTTAATAATGGCTTCTACCTTTTATCTTGATGATAATATACCTAATTCCCTGGAAAAACAATATTTATACCTTTTTTTGTGGCTTTTAAATATTAAAATTATCCATATTTAATTTTATCAATTAAATTTTTCAATATGTGAATGTTTTATAAATGAATAATAATTTACATTTTATTATTTATTAATAAATATTAATTCCGTGTATTTTATTTATAATAATTGGTGTTTCATTACTAAAATAGATCAATGGTTCCTTTATTTTAGTGTTCATTTCAAGTGAAATACATTTTGTGATTTTTTATTTTTTATTCATTGAAAGTATATGTTATCATGATTTTAGTAGTTTTTCAATATTTTAGTTATTCATTGATTAATTTTTTTCAAATTTTTTTGCAAATATTTTTTTTAATTTTCATTAATTTTTCCTGAAAATTACAACATTTTGGAATTAATTATTTCATGTCAAATGATATTAAGATTAATGGTTTTTATTATGGTTATTTTTTATCTCATTTAAAATGCAGGTGATTAATTATTTTTGGATGTTTAGTTTTTATTGATTAATCTTCCTTGAATGAATTTTATATATTATTTTTTTGGATATTTATTAGGAAAATTGATAATGTGATGTACTAACTGCAAAGAAGATCCATAGTCCCTATAGTCACCAAATGTTTACAATGTTTATAAAGGAAATATTTTTCCACATGGTTCCCTCATTCTTCATAATTTATTACATGAAAAAATTGTAAAGTGGACCAAGTCACTGCATGAAGGGTAATCCACTATTCATTTTTAATATCAATATTAATAAGATCAAGTGATCGTGATATTTGGACTAATGTGACTATTTTCTAGTTAAAATAAATCTAACCCGAAATTTTTTTTTCCAACCTACCCTTCCACAATCTCTTGACCTACCATGCCACAAAATGAATGTGACTTCACCATAAAATTTTATGATACTGGAAAGGAAGAATGCACTGGTTGATTATAGGACACATGAGTTTCCAATACATAGTGCCATAAATAATGAATAATGATATACCATAAATATAGACAACCAAATCACTTCCATTTAAAACCTAAACCTCAGTCCTTTCAACCAAATCTTAATATTGATGAACCCTCGTCAGAACTAGCATGCCCCACCATCCGATCCTATTAAAGCTATTACCTCATTATGATAATAAAGGGAAATAATTTGTATATAAAATATCTTCTCTATGAAGAAGATACTTATTCATTGATTCTATTGAGAATAATTCTTCAGATGAGTGATATATAGAGATGGTGATTTATCTAATTATAGTAATGCATTTCAATCATTTTCACTTCAATCCAGTACCTATGTGGTCAATTCGAAGAAATCAGGTAACGTTTAAATGAAACTAACCCATCCAAATTCCCCAAAATATATCTATTTTCAAGAATTACATTCTTTTACATCAGTAACCACACTACCTTTCATAATATTTTTTTCTATAATTACACTTTCAGTCTATGATTTTCTGTTTTATTTCACATATTTTCATTTTCTTCATTATTTTTTTTACGCAACATTTCATTATCAATTATTTGACTAGTTTTACCATATTACTAGTGATATCTCTAGTTTAACACTCTCATATAAGATTATAAATGTTTGTCTATGTATCTTTATTTGGTTATTGAATCTAGATTCACGATACCATATACCTAGATGTTTTGATAATGTTTTCAAATCCATAGAAAAGTCTCCCCAAAATACATCCCTTCATCCATTGTAATTTCCTTCTTAGTAAAATTGTAAAAGTGTTTATTAATCTAATAATAATTATAATTATGTATATATTATTGATAATTATAGCATTGAAAGTTTCTTCTTTTGGATAGATTTTAGTTTTTGAATCCTCCCCTACATTAGTATCATCATTCACCAAGAGTATAATTTTTATATTAATGAACTCATTTACATTGGATTATTCCATCATATCGTAAAATCCTTGAAACAGATTAAGTTCCTTGGATTTCGTTTCTATACCCTCTTCAAAATTTCCCCTATCTCTTTTACAGTGTTGTTTGGTTATATAATATATATTGATGGGTATTTTCTACTCCATTGTGAATTTATAATCACTTAGAAGATACTAAATTATTATAAGATTCACATTGTCGACATCATTGAATAATTCATGAATAATATTCCATATATACATTTACTATTATAATCAAGATATTATTTTGTATATGGATTTATCATGGCAATGATTGATGAAATAGTTTTCTCTATAGTCTCTCTTTCATTCTACCAAATGTATTTCCTTTTAATCATATGAAGGACCATCCACAACTACATTTGAAAATGGATCTATGTATCCATCCACCATGTTGTCTATGAAATCAGGGGATAAAAGGATTACACATATTTGGATTTAAAAATTATAATATTTTTCTGTAAATAATTTTATAAATAATAATTTTTTGGAACTAGTTTCAAAATATATTTGTAATGTAAATTCAAGAAATAATCGCAAACATAGAAATATAGAACAAATATATGTTATTTTTTTTTAATAAAAATTATTATTTGTCATGAATTTATTTGATTCTTTAAAAATTTCATTTCGATATAAATTTTATAATAAAAAACGACATTCCCATTTTTTCATTCAAATTTTTTTTTTGAGGTATGGTGATAGAAGGATAAAATGATGATATAAATTAAACATCAACTTTTTGAAAAAAAATATAGTGGTGGGATTATTTATGAAATTTATGGGTGATAAAATTAAATTAAAAAATTTTGAAACACCATTTCAGTTAAATATAGAGATAAAAATAGCATGGAGAGTGAATAAAATAACAGAAATATAGATTAAATCTCATACATGATAATATTCTTGAATTATCAACATGATCAAATTAATTTATGTAGTACCCCTGATTTCTAGTATGAAACATTTACTTGATGATTTCCTTGGTTTTAAATGTTAAGGGTGATGTATTGGAGAGTCGGGAGATCCTGGATTAATGTTTGAAGCAAAGGGAAAGGCGCATGGGCGGTGCACAGTTAGTCTAAAATGTGCGACCAAACCTTGTGTGGCTGACTGTGGAGGCAGTGGAATCCGCACGGTCGGTGCATGGTTATGGGAAACTTTACGGTGAGGTCATGTGAGAAGGGTGGATGAGGCAGTAGCTAACATACGGTTAGCGCACGATTTTTCAAACCGTGCGGACTAACCGTGCATGCACTTAAATTAGATCCTTAAATTGTGGATCTAATTCTTTTTGGCCTCTAATTGCCTCATTAAAGCTACTAAGTGGCCATAACTTTGTATTAATCTCCCTTGAAGGGTGGAAAACTTCTCCCAAATGTTTCAGAGGTAATCTGAAAGCTTCTCTTGGTAAATCAAAGGTGGATTCTTGAGGTATGTGATCCTACTCCTTAGTTCTTGATCATTTTATTAGATCTACTTAGACCTACTTCTCCTCTTCTCTTGGAATCAAAGATATATGCCCATTATGGGTAGAAATAAGTTTTTGGATGCCAAATATGAAAATATTTGGTCTTGGTTTTGTTAGGAGAAGAGATCTAAGGAGGGTTTTTGGAGAATCAGCTCGGTTTTGATGGTGTTCTTCATCCATTGGATGGTTTGGTCTGATTGGTTGAGGTAGGTGCCTTCACTCTCGATTCCTCTTTCTTAGAACATAAGTGCTTAGTTCAAATTGATTTAATTTCTTGGTTTTGATTGTAAAGTTTTGGTGCAAAGAAAGTTATAAATCATCTTTAGTGATTATTTATGGGTTTGGATGGAATTTTGGAAATTGAAATAATGTTTTGTGAAAAGTGTTTTGGTTTCTTGATTTTAAAAATGTGATTTTATAATATGGATTTTCTGGATTTGGAAAATGGTTTGGGGAAAAAGGTTTTCATTAAAAGGGTTGTTTTATTGAAATGGTTTTGGAATGGTTGGAATGGTGTGGTTTTAGGCATACTTGGTGTGTGTGTGTTCATATTGCATTTATGAGCATTGGTTGAAATATGACCATGTTCATGGTGCCAAAAGTGTAATGGCATATGGGTAATAATTACCTTGTGACGACTTGGTATATCGATGAAAGATCGCTCATGAGTATTGACCTTTCATAACGATGCAAGCATGGTTAATGGTGTGATTATGTGGAATGGAATTTTTATGCGAAAATGGAAATGTGAATTTGATTGGGAACATTTCTTGGTTTCTTTTCTTGAGAAAGATGGTTTTTTTAGAAAATGGTTTTGACTTGGATCTTGTTATTGTAACGTCCCGAGTCCGGAGCCCCTCCACTGGTGCCCCGTACCCGGTTCACCACATGACCTCAATCGTGTTTCCCCGAATGCCAGAGGCTGCCGACTAGCAGTGAGGGCCTTGGTGAGTCGGTGGGGAAACTATGCCCTAATTTGGTAAGGTATACAAGGTAAGAAAACAACAATAAATAGCATAAGCAGTAAACAACATGCATAACAATAGAAACCAAACAGCGGAAACAATGTAGATATATAACTATCATGACAATGATGCAGAAGGTACAAGTATCTAAGGAAAACATCAAACACAACAACGTGCTGAAATACAACTAAAACCAAGTGCAAAATAAAAACAAAGTGAGCACCTCAGCATCGCGATCCACGGCTCGGTCCCATGCTCCCCATCTCCTGGTGCAGTCAAGATCCTGAAGAAGAAGGGTGCTTTCATTTGTCTATTCCTACAGAAACATAGTATGCTTGGGCCTAAAAGCACGGCCCAAACAGGGTGTGAGATACAATCCCAGTAGGCAATCACCCAAAGATTTGTGCCTAAAAGTCAATGAATACATGACAGTAATAAAACTAGAAGAATTAAACAGAAAAGCACAAACAGCTACAATCCACAGTTCTAACAAGTTTAGCACACAAGTAAACAGCCAGCAACAAAAGAGAAAATAGGTAACCCTTTGGGTAGCTCTCACAGTCTAGCCCATATGGTTCAACCTCTAAGTAATAGCAACCCTCTGGGAGGCACACACAGTCTCACCCCTCTGGTTCAGCTACATAATTAAGTAGACTCTCTGGTGAAGCACTCACCATCAATTCCACCTATAGTCTCGTATCGTGGTAAAGGCTCTCTGGGGAAGCACTCAACGTCAATTCCCCCTGTGGCCCACGTCGTAATTAAAAGACACTCTAGAGAAGCCCTTCCGTCAATTCTCCACTTGGTCTCGCGTTGTGATTAAAAGTCACTCTGGAGAAGCCCTTACACCAATTCTCCCTTTGGTCTGGTACCCTAGGTTCTCACAGTACTGAGTAACTAAACATGCTCAGCGTGTGTGTATCATCCAAGTAAACCTCAAGAACTACATGGCTATCAACTAAGGCTCAACAACAATAAATAACAGCAGTCCACAATCCTACAACTAGGCATGGAAACTGGAAAAACGCCAAACAGGTAGAACAACCATGGAAAAGCAGTTTGAGAACAAAAAAATACTCCAATCACAAGAAATAACCTCTACTAAAGCAATCAAGCAAAGAAGGCAAGTAATAAGGGAAAAACAGGAAACACGCAATACCCCGTTCAAGGGTATTGGTGGAAATTACAAAAAATATTCATCAACTTTCTACGGAATGGCACAAACCACCTACGTCAATCCTATGAGATCGATAAACGTGAACCTCAATGACAGATTCCCCTTAGAACGACGTAGATCTGAGAAAACGCACAAAACATTCATCCCACGATAACTTGAAAACAAGGAGGAATCAAGAAACAAGGCTCAAGAAGAAGTAATAACTCACCACTGTGATTCCAATGCAATCAACCGTGCTCGAATCGGAGAACGGACGGTGAGGCAGGACTCTGTCGAAGATTCGGCCATATGGACGCTCTCGGATGGTCGAAAACTGAAGAGGAAGATGAATATGGGGGTTAGGTGCGACCCCGGTCGTTTAATGAAAAAAAAATTACATGGCATGTACTTCTAGAGTACACGGCATGTACTTTAAATTTTTTCTGTACTCCGAAAAACCGGCCTCCACCTCAGCCTTACACACCGTGTGTGTGGCCCGGACATGGCCAACACACGGCATCGATCCTGAACAGAGTACATGGCATGTAATCAGAAAGTACACGGCGTGTACTTTGAAAAATTTCCATAAAAACCATTTTTCATAAAAACTCCAGAAAAATGGAAAAACAAACCTGAACAAAGGTCCGCATTCTTAAAAACTTCCCCCCTTAAAGAAATTGGTCCCCGAATGTCCCTAACGAGGTGGAGAAGAAGGATCCCCGAACAGCTCCGACCACTGCGATCGTACATCGGCCTCCCTCTCCCAGGTCTCGTCATGTACTCGCCCGTGCTACCATAGCACTCGTACCAGAGGAAAAGACTGCCCGCGGAGAACCTCCGTACTACGATCGACAATCCGGATAGGATGCTCCTCGAACGATGCATCCGCTTCAAGCTCGACTTCCTCAGGCTGAAAGACATGAGACGGGTCTGAAAAGTAACGTCGGAGCTGAGAGACGTGGAAGGCGTCGTGCATGGGCCGATACCTCTGAGGTAGCTACAACCGATAGGTGATAGGCCCCACTCTCTCCAAAACCTCAAACGGCCCGACGTACTGTGGAGAAATATTACACTATCTCCGAATCCTCTTGTGTCCCAACCTAGGTGCGACTTGTAGGAAAACCCGACCACCGACCTCAAACTTCAGAGGTCGTCTCCGCTGATCAGCATAAGACTTCTGCCAAGACTACGTTGTAGCTATCCTCTTCTGAGTCAGCTCTATCTGCTCTGAAGTCTCCTGAACAAGACGAGGTCCCAAAAAAGCTATCTCTCCTGCCTCCAGCCAACATAAGGGTGATCGGCATGGCCTGCCGTACAAAGCCTCGTATGGTGCCATCTGGATGGTCTCCTGGAAACTGTTGTTTTTGGAAAACTCCACCAGAGTAATATGCTTCTCCCAAGAACCGCAAATGTAATGGATGCAAGCTCAGAGCATATCCTCAAGCACCTGGATCGTGCGCTTGGACTGGCCATCAGTCTAGGGATGGTTTGCTGTACTCAAAATTACCTGTCTACCTAAGGCCTTCTGAAGTCCCTGCCAGAACCGAGAGGTATAGCTCACATCTCTGTCTGAAACAATAGAGCATGGAAATCCATGCAGATGAACAATCTCTCTGATGTAAAGTCATCCCAAATCATCGACACTAAAGGTCTCCTTGATCGGCAAGAAGTGAGCAACCTTCGTAAGCCTGTCGACGAAAACCCAAACAGCATCGTTCCCTCGAGGTGATCTCAGCAACCCGGTCACAAAGTCCATCGCAACATCGTTCCACTTCCACTCCGGAATGGGTAACTGCTGTAAGAGCCCCGCTGGTCGCTGATGCTCTGCTTTCACCTGCTGACAAGTAGAACATCTCATGACGAAACTAGAAACATCCTTCTTCATACCTGGCCACCAGTACTGGCGACAAAGATCCCGATACATCTTGGTGACGCCAGGATGAACTACCCAAACTGAGGAATGGAAATCCCGCATCAGCTCCTCGTGTATGTCTTCTGGCACCCATACGCGTCCTTGGAAACACAAGATCTCATCCTCGCCCACTGTCCATCCAGGAAGAGGGTCCTCTCCCGACACACTCTCCCGCATGACTAAGCCTTCCGAGTCTTATAGCTGCCTCATCCGTACCCGATCAAGTAGCGTGGAGGTAACAGCTACAAAAGATAGAAAAGTCTATCCCCATCTATCGTGCACCTCTAGATGCATCTCATAGAACATATCCATCAGCTTCCACTCACTACTGGCCTCTTGAACTGCTTGAATCTGAGTTCTCCTGCTCAACGCATCTGCCATGGCGTTGCCCTTTCCCGGCGTATTGGCAAGCACGAATTCAAAAGGCTGTAGATACTCAACCCACCTGTGCTGCCTCAGATTCAGATCACGCTGAGTGAAGATATAGTTGAGACTCTTGTGGTCAGTGAAAACCACAAAGTGCTCTCCCATAATATAGTTTCTCCATCAGTGAAAAGCATGAACAACAGCTGCCAACTCCAAATCGTGCGTAGGGTAGTTCTTCTCATGTGGCCTCAGCTGCCAAGACCCATATGCAACGACTCCATATTCCTACATAAGCACAGCTCCCAGGAAACTACATATCTCACTTTCTCTGGGTCCACAGATACTCCTGTCTCTGAGATGACGTGACCCAAGAAGTGAATCTGATCCTTCCAGAAGTGGCACTTCTAGAGTTTAACATAAAGCCGATGCTCTCTCAGTGTACACAGAATGATCTCAAGATGGGTGCCATGGTCGTGTCGAGTGTGAGAGTACACCAAGATATCTTCCATGAAGACCACGATGAAGGAGTCCAAGTAAGGATGGAACACTCGGTTCATCAGCGCCATGAAAACTACAGGTGCGTTCGTGAGACCGAACGGCATGACTGTATACTCGTAAAGACTGTACCTGCTTCTGAAGGTTGTCAGAGGTATATCTGATGGTCTAACGTGCAACTGATGATAACTGGACCTCAAGTCGATCTTCGAGAACACCTGGGATCCTCGAAGCTGATCGAAAAGGTCATCAATCCAATGCAATGGATATCTGTTTTTGACCTTTAACTGGTTCAGCTTCCGATAATCCACAAAAAGCCTAAGGGTACTGTCTGTCTTCCTTGCAAACAGGACAGGCGAACCCCAAGGAGAAGTACTGGGTCGGATGAAACCCTTAGCCTGTAGCTCCTCCAACTGCTTCTTGAGCTCCTGCAACTCAGGTGTGGTCATCCTATAGGGAGGAATAGACACCGATGTCGCTCCTAGCACGAGCTCAATAGAAAAGTCTACCTCATACTCCGGAGGCAAACCTAAAAAGTCCTCTGGAAAGACATCCCAGAAGCGATCCGCCACTGGAAGAATGTCCAACTATGGAGTCCCCTGATCATCCAGATGAAGACTAGCAATCTGGGCCATCAGTCCTCCTAGCCCAAGATGCTCGAGTCCTACCCGACTCGCCCGAATGTCCCATTCTTCTCTGTGAAGGAAAGATTCACCCTCTGGTGAAATGAAACTGACTCTGCAGAGATAGCAGTCGATGAATGCCCGGAAGGGAATCAACCAGTCCATGCCAAGTATTACATGATAGCCTGTCATCTATAGGACATAAAGGTCTCATAAGAAGCGATACCCTGCAACCTCGAGAGGGCACTCTCTACACTAGCGTACACTAGATGTCCTCATTCCCAAAGGTGTGTCTAGTGTCAACGAGTCGATAGAAGAAAAGATGCAGAGTCCAAGGCTCTCCACAACAGCAATAGAGATAAATCTATGCGTAGCACCAGTATCAAAAAGGGTTGAAGATAAAAATGAGGCTACTAAAATCATACCTTGAACAGTAGAAGGGCTGGGATCCTACTCATGATAAGTCTGCTCCACGACGAAAGACTGGCCTGCACCGCGGCCCTGTGCCCCGGACTAACCACTCTGATCTGAACCTCCCGGCTGGTGATGAGGAACTGGTGGCTGCCCACCATGGCCTCGACCTCCACCTCGGCCCGAACGGCCGGATGAAATCCAGTTCCCTGACTGGTGAGAGACTGGTGGGGCTTCTCCTGAACGAGGAGTCATGGAAGAACCCCGGTCACCTGCTGCTTGTGGGAAAACCTGGAAGAAACGCTGAAGGTGACCCATCTTGCTACAAGATCGGCACTCAACGGGGTCTCTCTGGCACTGCGGCCTCGTGTGCCCTGCCCGACCACACTGATAGCATGTCACCTGGCTGCCTGATGATGCATCTCGCTTCCTCGAATCACCGCGCGTAGGCTCTCTACGGTGCTTCTTGCTGTCATCTGAAGGAAATCTAGCTCTGGAAGAAGAACTTCCCTAACTCGCAGCTCCAGAGTCTCTTATATTTAGTTCCTCAATCAGTTCTTGGTTGACGATGGAAGTAATGGAAGTCAGCTGGAAGATGTTCACCTGTGAGTGAATCTCCCTCCTGAGTCCATCCTCAAACTTCCTCTCCATGAATACCCCACTCCCATCCTGAAGGGGTGTAAAACGCTCTAGCTCAGTGAAACGAGAGGAATACTCCATGACCGATAGAGTACCCTGCTCTAAGCTCATGAACTCTTGGGCTCGATCGGCCCTCATGGTCTCCGGGTAGTAGTCATAAAACACGCACCGGAACACCTCCCAAGTAATATCCTGCTACTGACCTGCCTGTGATATCACGTCCCACCACCTCTTGGTGGAGTCTCGGAGCATGTAGGTGGTGAGCTTGACCCGCCTCTCTGGAGGCGTCTCCAGATGCTCGAATGTAGTCAGCATGGCTTCCAGCCATGACTCTGCAGCCTGAGGTCCTCCCTCCCCCAAGAACGTGGGAGGATCCTACTGCTGAAAGACCTGCATCAAGTCTTCCATAGACGAGGCAGGAGGCGGGGATCCCTGGAAGGCCTGTATCATCCTCGTGAAACCCTACCTAAAATGCACATCAGTTCCCACAAAAAGTATAACAATCGGTGCCAAGGCTGGCTCGGCTGGGGGATCGATAAGAAGTCCCTGATTAGCCCTGTCTAGCATCTGATCACTGCTTGACGACAGATGTACAACCGGAGGACGTATCGGAGGCATAGCTCTGAAAGATCAAAAGCACACCTTAGATCAGGAAAACAAGGACAGAGAACATAAGAGTAAAAAATGAGAACAGGGAAAAAAACACACAAGATTGTAAAACACGACTACACGGAATGTATAAAACTACACGGCATGTCTACTTAGACCACTGACATGGGCATGTACTCTCACCCTACAAGTCGTGTACACTTCAAACTACACGATGTGTTGACCCCCACACACAGCATGTGCTTGAAAACTATTCCCCTGCCTGAGTCTCCTCACACGGCTAACCCACACGGTCCGAATCAACCCAAGACTACACGGCGTGTTAGAATAAAACACGGCGTGCACTAGACGAGGCTTCGGCGGTCTGTATTGTTGAGTACACGGCCGTCTACATGGATGGACCATACACGGCGTGCTCCGAACAAGCACGGCGTGCATAGACGAAGGCAACACCGTTCCGTGTTGTTCGTGACACGACTGGGTACCTGAGAAAGACTACACGGCGTGTTCCGAACAAACAAGACATGTGGAAAAGAAGGTCAGGCTGGCTCGTGTTGTCTGTGACACGGCCGGGCACCTGGACAGGACTACACGGAATTTTCCCTACAGACACAGCATGTTCTACCCGAGCTTCCCTAGCCCGTGTTGTTAGTGACACGGCCGGGTACACGGCTCCAAACTCACATGGTGTGTACCATTGGTACATGGCATGTTCCCAAACATAATCCCACGACACCATGTTCTGCTCACACGGTCAGTGACACAGCCTGAAAACTACACGGCGTGTATCTAAAAGTACATGCCGTGTATTCTGGGTTTTTCTGTGCAGTAGCTCAGAAACTGCGCAGAATTCCATAAACACCAAAACAAGGGAAAAGGTTCTAAATTATGATCTGTGAGGTCCCATAACACCTCAAGAAAAAAATTTCGGCATTCATTTTAATCCAGGAACAAAGAAACAGTTTTCTAACATAATAGCAGAGAAACTATCAAGTATCTATCACAACAGCATGCAGAATCTACACAGAGCCTATCACAACAACATGCAATTACTAATGCACCCTAGATGGCATGGAAAGAATGCATGACATGTGATTCCTACAAGTTTCAATATGATGCATGAGATGGAATACCCTCATCTCATCGGGTTGCGACATAAATAGAACCAAAATATCAAAACAATAACCGAACAAGTCATACGAATCACTCTAGGTGAAAACATGCGAACCGTAAAATCTCAAAACCAGAAAACTGTAATTAACGAGGTAGTATGGCTTTTCCCTGTACATGGGTTATCTACTCCCGAGCACATCTTAATGCTAAGTATCGAATCCGTCCTATCCTTGGATAAGGTCTCCAAATAGTACGAAAAGATAAAAGAACCCATCTGATACCACTTTGTAACGTCCCGAGTCTGGAGCCCCTCCACTGGTGCCCCATACTCGGTTCGCCACTTGACCTCAAGCGCATTTCCACAAATTCCAGAGGCTTCCGACTAGTAGCGAGGGCCTTGGTGAGTCAGTGGGGAAACTATTCTCTCATTCGGTAAGGTATAGATGGTATGAAAACAACAATAAATAGTAGAAGCAGTAAACAACATGCATAACAACAGAAACCAAACAGCGGAAACAATGTTGATATATAACTATGATGACAATGATGCAGAAGGTACAAGTATCTAAGGAAAACAACAAACAAAACAATGTGATGAAATACAACTGAAACCAAGTGCAAAATAAAAACAAAGTGAGCTCCTCAGCATCGCGATCCACGGCTCAATCCCATGCTCCCCAGCTCCTGGTGCAGTCAAGATCCTGAAGAAGAAGGGTGCTTTCCCTTGTCTATACCTGCAGCAACATAGTCTGCTTGCACCCAAAAGCATGGCCCAAACAGGGTGTGAGATACAATCCCAGTAGGCAATCACCCAAAGATTTGTGCCTAATAGTCAATAAATACATGGCAGTAATAAAACAAGAAGCAGTAAACGGAAAACACAAACAGGTACAATCCATAGTTCTAACAAGTTTATCACACAAGTAAGCAGCCAACAACAAAAGAGAAAACAGGTAACCCTCTGGGTTTCTCTCACAGTATAGCCCCTATGGTTTAACCTCTAAGTACTAGAAACCCTCTAGGAGGCACACACAGTCTCACCCATCTGGTTCAGCTACGTAATTGAGCAGACTCTCTGGGGAATCACTCACCGTCAATTCCCCCTATAGTCTCGTATCATGCTAAAGTCTCTCTGGGGAAGCACTCAACATCAATTCCCCCTATGGTCTGCGTCGTAATTAAAAGGAACTATGGAGAACCCCTTCCGTCAATTCTCCACTTGGTTTCGCATCGTGATTAAAAGTCACTCTGGAGAAGCCCTTCTGTCAATTCTCCCTTTGGTCGGGTACCCTAGGTTCTCACAGTCCTGAGTAACTAAACATGCTCAGCGCATGTGTATCATCCAAGTAAACCTCAAGAACTACTTTTCTATCAACTAAGGATCAACAACAATAAATAATAATAGTCCACAATCCTACAACTAGGCCTGGCAACTGGCAAAATTCCAAATACGTAGAACAAGCATGGAAAAGAAATATGAGCACAAAAAAATAATCTAATCACAAGAAATAACCTCTACTAAAGAAATCAAGAAAATCAGGAATGTAATAAGGGCAAAACAAGAAACACACAATAACCCGTTCAAGGGTATTGGTGGAAATTGCACAAAATATTTATCAACTTTCTACGGAAAGGCACAAAACACCTACCTTGATCCTAGGAGATCGATAAATGTGAACCTCGACGACAGATTCCCCTTAGAATGGTGTAGATATGAGAAAAATCAAAAAACGTTCATCCCATGATAACTTGAAAACAAGGAGGAATCAAGAAACAAGTATCAAGAAGAATTAAGAACTCACCACTGCGATTCCAACGCAATCGACCATGCTCGAATTGGAGAACGGACGGTGAGGCAGGACTCCATCGAAGATCCGGCGGTATGGATGCTCTCGGATGGTCGAAAACTGAAGAAGAATATGAATATGGGGGTTAGGAGCGACCCCGGTCTGTTTAATGAAAAAGAATAAAGTACACGGCGTGTACTTCTAGAGTACACGGTGTGTACTTTAAATTTTTTCCGTACTCCAAAAAACCGGCCTCCATCTCAGCCTTACACATCGTGTGTGTGGCCCGGACATGGACAACACATGTCTTCGAGCTAGAACAGATTACACGGCGTGTACTTTGAAAATTTCTAGAAAACCCATTTTTCTTAAAAACTCCAAAAAAACAGAAAAACAAACCTGAACGATGGTCCGGGTTCTTACAGTTATATTTTGTACTGTTTTGGAATTGTTTTATATAAATTGTTTTATATAAATGTGCTAAAATGTTTTATCCTAGAGGAATGGGATGGTAAGTCAACAGGGAAAACCTACTGATTTTCATTACTCACCCCCTGATTCGGCACAATGGTGCTTTTACAGATTTCATATACCAGGATGTTGGCAAAGGTAATGTGTCACACATTAATAGCACTACATAGTGACTCTTGGGCTCATTCATGATGCTGGAGATTCGAGCTTGTGAATCATGGAGTTGGGTTGTCGTCTTGAATTCATGTAGTTGAATTTCCACTGTTTACTCTAATTTGGTTATTTATTTCATTATTGCACTAGGTTGGGTTATTATGAAAAAAATGGTTGATTTGTTTCAGTTTTAAATCATTCATCATATAGTGGTTTCATGGAGATGTTTATGTAGTTTTAATTGTATGTTGGTTGTTTTCATTTGAAGGGTAAATTTTCCCCCGTGTGTTTTGAAACCCTTCGGCATTTATTTCCAGCCTTTGGCGCCTTGGGGATCTCTTTTAAGGCCTAGTAATGGCTCGTTGTACTCTCAATCCAATGATAATTGGTGGGTCATTACCAATGGGGTCAGCTTGTTCGGTCCTTGCCAAACAAGTGGTCATTGATGTTCTTATTCTTGGATTTGAAATTCCTTCTTGTCTATTCCTTGGGTTGGAATCTTAGAATGGAGTCAGATTGTCGGAACTTGAAAGGTATAGCATAAAAGGACGTAGCAAACCCCTTTATGCTGAACTTCAAGTTAACAGGGAGTTGGGTACATAAGTGTTTGGAGACACTTCTAGAATGTTAAAAATCACATTTTCATGGGTTTAGCCAATGAGATGAGAAAGACATGAATTATAGAGGAATGAATTCCCACTAGGATTGCATAAATCATTTTGAAAAATGGATTATGGTGTTATGCAAAAGTGTGATTTCTGAAAATTTAAATCTCGTTTTCAAATGAAAGATTTTGAAAAGATAATGGTTGATGTATTTGGAAAATATATTGATTTGTAAAAGAAAGAAAACATCTGGTTATGAATTGGTAGGAAATCAATATTGTGATAGTGGTGTAACAGAAATTGAAATGATAAGCCTTCATTTTCTAGGAAGTGAGCCTAACGGTGTGCGTTGTTTGTATAGAAAATAGAAACCCTTAGACGTTGTAGAAACAAAACGGAAGAGGCTGCGGATAATTTGGTCGCACATGAACCACAGGTGGACCAATATCTAGTCCAAAGTATAGTTCATGTGTTTCAGGTGGTGGACACGATGAATCAGAGGGATGAGTCAAGGCATGTAGACCATTCCATTCAGTTCTTGAAGTGGAATCCACCCATCGTTCGGGGTGATTCTGAACCAGAAAATGAGGAGGTCTGCCTAAGAAGAATAAATCATATCTTCGATTTCATTGCCACACCAGTAGAGCAGAAATTAAAGTTTGAAACTTCTATGATGGAAGATCTTTCATGATAGTGGTGGGAGCTAGGGGTGCAGACTATAAGAGATCAAGGCCTGGGTTGGGAGGAATTTTAGTAATTGTTCAATAAAAAAATTTATCCTCACACGTTCAATATCCAGAGGAAAATATACTTTTTCAGCCTAAAGTAGGAGAATCCCTCTATCACAAAATATGCGGCAAAATTCATTAATTTAGTGCGTTTGCACTGGATGATGCTGTAAGAGCGTCGCTGAAGGAACACATCATTGCATCAGGGTTGTGACAGGAGATTCGCTCGTAGATAGTTGTGCTCTGTATAACAGATTATACGGAGATGGAAAACAGAGAAACAATAGCTGAAAGATACATCTTAGGAGTTATTAGGGGAGGAAGTATGATGATACTCATGGGAACAGGTGGGAACTCTAATGCTGCGAACAAGAGGAAGAGGGACATCTACTTCCAAGGTGGGAGTGCGAATCAGAATCAAACGGCTGGATTAGTGAATTTCCTCTACGACCCATGATGAAGGTAGAGTGTTTTAAATGTGGTGTGATTGATCACATGAAACAAGAATGTACAGAGCCACCAAGAGCATTCCACAATTTCAACAAGATGGGGCATCTTCAGTGATATTGTTGCATCGCTCCAAGGTCGGGTACGCGTGACACTTCCCAGGCCTCGCAACCATCCTCTGCTTTGACAGGACGCAGACAGCAAAACCAGTCTCTCCAGCAGAATAGAGCTAGCTATGTTGATTCTAGGAATACCATGACTCCTCATGCAGCGCAATCAGAACAAGGAAATAAGGAGTAAAGTGCAGCAGCAAAGCAATTGTATGGAGCATAACAGCTGATTGTGGATGACCAGTCTGGACCGTCTACGGTGAGAGGTATGATTCTTTTGAATTATACCATCATGAAAGTGTTGTTCGATACTGGTGCATCCCATTATTTTCTTGCTTCTCAGATTGCTGATTTTCTAAACTTGAAACATGAAATTTTGCCTTCTCTTTTAAAACTGAAAACTCCTCTTGGTGAAAGAGAATGTCAAGCCTTTATTTGTAGAGAATCAGCTATAACTGTTTATGGATCTGAGATGAAATGGGACTTCTCCATGTTGGATATGGACGTCTATGATGTAATCCCAGGTATGGATTGGTTGACAACTTTAAAGTCTCACATCAACTATTATGGGAGAACGATTAGTTTCACGACGAAGGACGACATTGACCATCTCTTCAGAGGAGAGAGGATGGTAAAGAAAGGTGAAAATAGCTTGTTGGCACCAATGGTGGGAACGGTCTCTTGTAAATTGGTAGTGTTGAATTTGGAATCAATGGATGAGAATGAAGAAAATAGTTTTCCAGCTTTTGTGGATTAATTTCCTGATGTTTTTCCTGAAAACTTCTCAGGGTTACCACCTGTAAAAGAACTGTAGTTTACGATTGATCTCCTTCCGGAGACCAGTCCTATCTCACTTCCATATTATAGGATGGCACCAACATAGTTAATTTAATTGAATGTGTAGTTGGTGGATTTGGAACGCAAAGGTTTTATTCGGCCAAGCATGTCTCTATGGGCTGCACCAGTTTTTTTCGTAAAGAAAGTAGATGGAACGTTCAGAATATTTGTGGATTATCATAAACTTAACCAATTTATGATAAATAATTGATATCCACATCCATGCATTGATGATGTGTTTGAAGAAATTGAGGGGATCTTAGTGGTTTTCTAATATTGACTTGCGGTTAGGATATCATCATTTGCGAGCTTGGAAGGAGGATATTCTAAATATAGCCTTCAGAAGTAAGTATGGCCACTACAAATATGTATTCATGCCTTTCGGTCTTACGAATGAACTAGTGGTCTTCATGGATCTGATGAATTTGATATTTCAGCAATATCTGGATTCTTTTGTTTTGGTGTTTGTGGATGATATCTTGGTGTATTGAAGAACAAGGGATGAGCATGAGAAACACTTGGTAATAGAATTGGAAATATTGAGACACAATCAATTTTATGTCAAATTATCAAAGTGTGATTTTTGGATACAAGAGGTACGCTTTCAGGGCCATGTTGTTTCTGAGAAATCTATTTAAGTGGATCCAGAAAAGATAGAAGTTGTTCTTTCATGGAATCCACCGAAGAATGTCCTTGAAATATATTGTTTTCTTTTCTAGATGGTTATTACCGACGCTTTTTTCGTGACTTCTCACGACTAGCTTCACGTATGAGAGCATTGAAAAAGAAGAACTGTGCATTAAAATGGAATAAGGAATGTCAGAGATCTTTTCAAGTGTTCAAGGTCCTCCTTGAATCTGAACCCATCTAGATTTTGTCGTAATCATAACAAGGTTATATTGCGTGTTTTGATGCTTCAGGATCATGGTTGGGTCATGTCCTCATTCAAAGAGACCATGTTGTTGCTTATGGTTCAAGGCAGTTGATAGTGTATGAGAAAAATTACCCAACACATGATCTGGAGTTGGGTGTAGCCATCCATGCTTTGAAAACAGTGAGACATTATCTCTATGGTGAGAAATTTACCTTGTCGACGGATCAAAAAAGCTTGAAACAGATTTTCTCATATTGAGATTTGAATCTGAGGCAAATAATATGGATGGAGTATCTACAAATGTTCTACATTGACTTGATGTATACACCGGGTAAGGGAAAATTAGTGGTCGATGCATTAAGCAGATATTCGTATACTAAGTTGGCAAAGGAATCTTTATATGAGTGTCAGTTGACGTCGGTCTTAGCTGATATGCATATGGAATGTAAAGAATGATGTGATGTTGCAGGGTTCTTTTCATCTATGCTTCATCCTAATTTGGTAAAAATGGTCAAAGAGGCACAAACATCATATTAAGAATGTCTGGTAATAAGTTCAAAACTCAATGGTGGGGAGACGATTGATGGATAGAAACTGGAAGAGGGCTCAGTTTTGTGTTTCATAGATCGGATGGTTGTACATATATTTTGTCCTGAACAACTCCTTAATTCTTACCACCATTCAAGATGGGTTGTACATCTGGGTACACAGAAGACGTATAAGGCTTTGAAGATGTAGTTTTAGTAGAGCAGCATGAAAAGTAATGTATATGAGTTAGTCTAACGGTGCTTAACTTTTCAGCAGGTTAATGTAGAGCATCAGAGACCACCTAGTATTTCATAGTCTTTACATATCCCAGTGTGGAAATGGGATCAGATAGCAATGGATTTTGTGACAGGTAATCCAAGAATGGTCTGGAAACACGATGCCATTTGGTTGATAGTGGATTTTCTAACCAAGTCGGCCCATTTCATTCCTATTCGTGATACCCATACGGTGAAAGATCTTTCAAAAATCTATATTTGGGAAGTTTTAAAGAAACATGGTGTACCAGTGTGTATCGTCTCAGATAGAGATATGATGTTCACATCTCATTTCTGGAAATCCTTTCAACAATTCCGTGGGACTATGTTGACTATGAGCACGCCGTATCATCCTCAGATGGATGGGAAATCTGAGAAGATGATAAAAACTTTGGAAAAAAGTTTTGGACTTGTGTAATGGATTTTGGTTGCTTATGGGAGGATCATATACCCTTAGCAGAGTTCTTATACAATAACATCTATCAATATTCGATACGCATGGCTCAGTTTGAAGCATTGTGTGGACATCCTTGTCATTCTCCACTATGTTGGGAAGAAATGGGTGAAACTTCACTAGTTGGGCCGAGCGTTGTCCATGAAAAAACGGAAAAGATTCGGTTGATAAAAAATAGTATGGAGAAGGAATAGAGTTGTCAGAAATCTTATGAGGATCATCGCCGATGACTGTTTTTGTTTGCGATGACTGATCCTCTATTTTTGAGAATCTCTCCAAGGCATGGACATCGTCATTTATGGAAGCAGGTAAAGTTATCTCCTAGATATATATATGCCCTTATGAGATACTGTAATGGGTTGGTGTGGTGGCGTATCACTTGGATTTTCTACCATGGTTCAGTGCACTGCACAATGTGTCCCATGTATCTCAGTTGAAGAAATATCAGCCTGATCCTTACCATGTGATCATATGGGATCACGTTGACCAAGATCCGGATGCTTCATTTGTGCATATTTCGGTGTGGATTGTGGATACAAAGGATATATTCTTGCGTGAAAAAACAATTGGTCTAGTGCGAGATTTGTGGCAACATGGTCATATTCACGAAGAGACATGGGAACGTGAGAATGAAATAAATGTGCAGTGGCCTGAACTCCTTCAGGAAAGCAATATTTTTCTAATTTTTGGGGATGGAAAGACCAATGGTGGGGAGAATGTTTTACCCCTGGTTTCTGGTATGTATCCCTTACTTGATTCTTTTCTTGGTTTTAAAAGTTAAGGGTGACGTATGTGAGAGTCGGGAGATCCTAGATTGATGTTTGAAGCAAAATGGAAGGCGCACGGGTGGTTCACAATTTGTCTAAACTGTGCAGCCAAACTGTGATTGGCTGACTGAGGAGGAAGTGGCTTCCGCATGGTCGGCACACAGTTAGGGGAAACCATGGAATGAGGTCGTGTCAGAAGGGTGGCCGAGTCTGTATCTAACACACGGTTAGCATACAGTTTGACAAACCGTGCGGACGAACCGTGCATGCACATAAATTAGATATTTAAACTATGGATCTAACTCATTTTTTCCACTAATTGCCTCATTAAAGATCTTAAGAGGCCATAACTCGGGATTACTCTCCCTTGAAGGTTGGAAAACTTCTCCTAGGTGTTCCAGATGTGATATGAAGGCTTCTCTTTTTGAATCGAAGCCTAATTCTTGAGGTTTGTGATCGTTCTCCTTAGTACATGATCGTTTTATTAGATCTACATAAATCCACATCTCATCTTCTATCGGCTTCATAGATCTATGCCCGTTATGGGTAGAACTATGTGTGTGGATGCCATATATGACAACATTTGGTCTTGGTTGTGCTAGGAGAAGAGATCTAAGGAGGGTTTCTGGAGAATCGGCTCGATTTTGTTGGCGTTCTTCATCCATTGGTTTCACCTAATTGGTTGAGGTAGGAGGATTCACTCTGAATTCCTCTTTCATATAACTTGAAGGCTTAGTTCAAATTAATTTAAATGCTGGGTTTTGATTGTGAAATTTTTGTTCAAAGAATGTTAAAAAAAAATTAGTGATGATCTATGGGTTTTGATGGAATTGGGGAAATTTAAAGAAATGTTGGCAAAAAGTGTATCGGTTTCTAGATTTTAAAACTATTATTCTAAAATATGGATTTGCTAGATTTAGAAAATGGTTTGGGGAAAATAGTTTTCAATAAATTTTATTTTATTGAAATGGTTTTGGCATGGTTGGAATGATGTTGTTTTGGGCATACTTGGTGTGTGTGTTCATATTGCATTTACGAGGCTTGGTTGAAATATGACCTTGTGCTCGGTGCCAATAGTGTAATGGAACATGGGGAATAATTACATTGTGATGACTTGGTAGATCGACGAGAGGCCACTCATGAGTACGGAACTGTCATAACGATGCATGTATGGTTAATGGATTGATTATGTGAAATGGAATGGTTATGCCAAAATGGAAGTGTGAATTTGATTGGAAACATTTCTTGGTTGCTTTTCTAGAGAATAATGTGTTTGTTGGAAAATGGTTTTGACTTGGAAGTTGTTATATTGTGAACTGTTTTGGAATTGTTTTATATAAATTATATTATATAAATATGCTTACATGTTTTATCCTTTAGGCATGGGTTGGGAAGTCATCAGGGAAAACCTAATGAGTTTCATTACTCACCCCCTGCTTAGGAAAGATCATGCTTTTACAGATGTCATATACCGAGATGTTGGAAATGGTAATGTGTCATACGTTTATAGAATAACTTCGTGACTCTTGGGCTAGTTTGTTATGTTGGATCTTGGAGCTTGTGGAGCATGGAATTGGGTTGTTATCTTCAAGTCTTGTAGTTGTCTTTTGGCTGTTCACTCTGATTTGGTTTGGTATTCTGTTGTTTCACTTGGTTGGGTTATTATGAAAATAATGGTTGAGTTGTTTCGGTTTTAAATCATGCATCATATAGTGGTTTCTTGGAGATGTTTATTTAGTTTTCATTGTTTGTTGGTTGTTTTCATTTAAAGGGTAAATCGTCCCCCATGTGTTTTGAAACCCTTCGGCATTTATTTCCAGCGTTTGGTGCCTTGGGGATGTCGCTTAAGGCCTAGTAATGACTCGTTGAGCTCTCAAGCCAATGAGAATTTGCGGGCCATTACAAATTATCTAAAAAAATTGGTATTTTCTAGTTTCCATGGAATTATGATACCACTAGTAGAAACGCCTCCATACCTATTGATACCCTCGAAGGTGAATTTTTCATCAAAAAAAAATTTTGGGTTAATAGAGGTGGTCAAAATAAAATTATAGTTGAAATAAAATTATTTTATTACATAATGTTAAATGATATTATAATAAATTCATCTCACCAAATATATAGGAATATGGAAAAATAAAATATAATATTATGGAATTTTTCTTAAAAAGTCAAATGATTGGGTATAGTAGTTACCTAAAAAGCGTCAACTTCGAAACAAATTCTCTCACCGATATTGTAAATTAAAAATCCAACATATATACATTTTATGGATGGTTTACTAAAATAAAAACGTTATCTTTAAATAAATTCCAATCATCTAAGTTGTAAAATAGTTCTTCCTTGAGAATTGGTGTTTTCCAATCTGTTGGTAGCAGTAGGTGAAGAATCCCCTATACCCTGGGTTTCTTTTACTTTAGTAGTGTGTAGAATGTGATTCCACTATTTCATTCATCTATTGTGATAAATGATATAGAGATAGTAATGAAATGGAAGTCATTTGGTATAGATTTAACAATTAAATTTCCATTTATAGTTTACTAATATTTTATTGTCTCTGATAATGAATGGTGGTGTCACTTCTCTATATGATGATGTTATCTACTTCTGCTGAAGGAATCTTCTATCTGTTTTGATGATCATTGTATAATAGATTAGTCGTACTATTTGTTTATTTAGTTTAGTGACTTCTATTAGAATTTTTATAAAGGGTCAATGATGATTAATAATTTTTACACTATTCAAGTTTCGATTTTACTTATATAAGTTAATTTTGGTAAAAAAATTAATGGATTTGCAAATTTGAATCAAAGTGAAATATTTATTAACTTTTCACACAAATATTAAATACCCAAATTTTTTTAACAATAGATAGCTTCCTAATAAAGGTGCATAATGGCATCGATGCATAAATAAAGGTTCCAACGTTCAAAAATCTAGTTTTAACCCATCAATTAGTGGAATATAATTTGTGATCGTATATTATGATGTCTTTCCATGAACAATAAAAAAATTTATATTTTCGAAAATTTCAATCAGTTTTTTGATTTCATGAATTTAAAATTAAATCAGGGATTCTTATTATAATACCAAAATCAAAATAATATATATATATATATATTTATATATTAATTATTTTAATAATACTATTAAATATAAATTATTTTTCACTATAATTTTTTCCCTTCAATTAATTTTCAAACAAAAAAATTTATTCAGATTTTTATTGTGGATCATTAACATATTATTTTTTATTTATAAGAGATTAATGATTTTTTTAATAACATCGTAGGACATATGGATAAAATATTTTGGATAATTGTTAATTTTTAGTGTTTTATATTCACATTCATGAGATATTATTTTATTTAGTTTAATATCATTACTTCAATTAACCCAAGCTTTGATTATATGAGAATTAACTAAGTGTTTTGGTCATCTTAATGTTTTAATTCTTGAATTTTAAGGATTGATAATTATTATGATCATGTCCAAATTTTATTTTAAATTTTCAAATGATTAATAAATGTTAGGATTAAATGTTTTATTTATCAATTCATTGTTCATTGAATTCCACATTTTTCATGTTTTTCATGGAAAACAATTCCCTTTATAGTGAAAATTTGGAAAAGATAATTTTGTTTTTATCTATAATGGTGAATAACCCTCGGAAAATATACTCATCTAATTGAAAGAGTGGGGAAATAATTTTGAATCATGTTCTAACTAATTTGGAAAATGACCTGCATGATAATTTAATTATAATAGTTGTTGGGGATGGTAAAATATTCCACAACCAAAAAGATTTAATGTAAATAAAATAATCAATAACAAATGTAACAATAGACCTATGTTATTTTGTTTAATTATTCCAATTATCATTGTGGTTGTTGTTTTCCAAAATTTTGATAAATTTCTATCCCTATTCAACATTAATTATGTTTTTTTAATTTTTTATTTGTTTCTGTTATTCCCTAATATGGAAAGGATAATACGTTTTCTTATATTAATAAAATTTATCCAATAATAATTTTTCAATGAATCACCCTAATTATTTAAATTTTAATATATTATAAAAAATGTATATTAAAATTTTTTTCATTATGATTTCCAAATCAATATTAATGAAAACATCACAATCAAAACATAATGTGGAACCCTCTGGGAAAATCAGTTGAACTCATATTTTGATAATCCCAATTATGCTCAATTATAGATTGATAATTCCTATATTGATTAATGATTACTTACTTATTTCATTATTTCTGTACACTATGCACATATTCATATATTATAATATTTACATTATCTTCAGAGAATTCGGTTACTGGATTGATATATATTAACTTAACTCTTTCTGCCAATAGAATGCTTAAACAAACAAGTGGTCACCGTTACAGAAGAAAGGTGCCGATTTGTAAAGTCTACCATTACAAGAAGGTCATCGATACATCAAGTCCACTGGTACAACAAGTCTACCATTACGAGAAGGTCACTGATACATCAAGTCCACTAGTACAACAATTCTACCATTACGAGAAGGTCATTGATACATCAAGTCCACCGGTACAACAAGTCTACCATTACATGAAGGTCACCGATATAGAAAATTCACCGTTCTTCAAGTCTACCGTTACAGACAAGTTACCGAAGGGAGTCTACCGATACACTAAGGATGATACCGGTATATAAAAGACACAATTACGAAAGGTCACTGGTACATTAAGTTTACTGCTACCGATCAAGTCTACCGACAGACATGAAGTCTACCGATGGAAAGGCTACCGTTACAAAAGAGGTTACTGATACAAAGACCTACTGTGACACAAGGCTACCGATATTCAAAGATACCGTTCAAGAGAACCTGACACTGCCTTAATTTATTTATCATTATTTAATCTAACCAACGGTCATATTAGGTATATTTTAATGCTCTATCATTTATTTAATGAAGGTTGTTGGATGTCAGGGTACCGTACCTCATACCTGCAAAAAGAAATCATTTCTTTTGCCGGAGCTCGTGCCATAAATACAAGAAGTCCCCGTTGCTTCAAAATATACAAGTGAAATACAGAAGTGATATACATGTGTCATACACAAGAAGAGCTCATACAGATATACATGCACGATCAAGAAGACACAGAAGCTCATACGCACTCAAGCTTACTCAATAATAGTTCTTTACATTCACAAGGATTTTGAAAAACTTCATCGACTACATTCTCACTGTCTCTGCACCTGGATGTCAAGAAGACGACATTATATTTTCCAAAAAAAAACCAGAAGTGGACTCAGAAGCATTTTCTGATCAAACCTAAGGAGTCCAGAGCTACACTGCAATCATTAGAGGCATTCTAAACTCTATATCTTGATCAGTGATTTATTATTTACATTACGAGCAGTGTGTGTCATGAGTTTTAATTTAAACACACACTGTCTCCTGAACCATAACTAGAGTATCTATAAATCCTCATTCAAACTCCTTACATCTTCTATTTCCCACTGTGGATAGTGGTAGAGGTCGTGTGTGACCTGGAAAGCTGTATTTGTTGTTGTTTTTGTTTCCCACATAGAATTGTGGTAGAGGTCTTTGACTTGGATAGTTGTAAACTGTTGTGAACCCCGATCCAGGGTGTGGATCAAATTTATATAAATTGTTGAGAGGACTATGTCTCATCTTGGGAATGAACCTCTTGTTTATATCTGCAGTGCTTTGTTTTGTTTTATCTAAAACCTTTTTATTCTCCTGCTAAGTACTTTAAAATTTAAACTTCTTTTCAAAGTTACTCTGATAATTGAATTAGAAAGTGTTTTCATTATTTGAAAATCATTAGGTTAGTTTCAAAAGCTAATCTGATCTTCTAATTAGATTAACTGGGAATTAATCAATCCCTTGAGAACCTAAATGAAAGTTTGCTTTAGTTCAAATTCACTACAATTCAATTAGTATTCATAATTGGGGGATTTTGGTAAAGGATTTTAAATAGAAATTTTAATTGGAACTCAATCCACCCCCCTATTGAGTGTCCACTTTGACCAACATTTGGTATCAGAGGGTTTAAAATATTTTCTGAAGTACTCTATTTTTTCCACTGTGATTTTAGTTTTATTTTAAAGTTCTTAAAATTTCTTTTATTTCTAAATTTTTATCTCTTTATTTTTTTAACCTAGTTATCATGGATAAAAGAATTGAAGGTGTTGCTACTAATAGACCACCATTTTCAATGGAAACAACTATGCTCAGTGGAAGATTAAGATGAAAATTAATTTAGAAAGCATGGGTTTTGATATTTGGACTACCATTGAATCAGAATATAAAATTCCCACTACTGTTAGATCAACTTGGAATGAAGCTACTAAGATAGATTACAATAATAATTGCAAAGCAATGAATGCTCTATATTGTGCTTTAGGAGATGAGGAATTTAAAAGAATATCTACTTGTAAGACTACATATGAAATTTGGGATATTTTAATTGTTTCTCATGAAGGAACAACAAAAGTTAAGGAAATGAGATTGAACACCTATACTATTTAATATGATAATTTTAAGATGAAGCCTGATGAACCCATTTCTGATATGTATCTCAGGTTTAACGAAATTTTCAATACAATTATCTCACTGGGAAAGGATGTTCCATCAAAGGAGCAGATCATGACAATTTTGAGATGCCTACCTGAAATATGGAGGGGCACTTCTATTTCAATCAGAGAATCTTTTGATTTTAGTGAACTTCCAGTCAAGGAACATATTGGTGTGTTGATGATGTATGATGAAGAACGTAAGGTAAACAAATAAGAAGAAGTTCAACCAAAAAGGAAGTTAGTTTCCTTCAAGACATCTACTTCAAAGAATAAGGATAAGGAGAAACTTCAAGCTGTAAGTGATAGCTCAAGCTGTGAAGAAAGTGAATGTGTATCTGATAGTGATGAAAAAATGGCCCACATAGCTAGAAGATTTAAGAAGTTTTACAGGAAGAATAATTTTTTCATGAAATCAAACTACAAAGGTACGTCTGACAACAAGGGACACTGGAAAAAGAACTGGAAGAAATCTGACAAATATGATGAAGTTGTCTGCTATGAATGCAAAATAAAAGGACATATAAAAGCGGACTGTCCAAAGTTGAAATACAAGAAGAAGTATGAGTATAAGGATAATAAGTATAAGAAATCCATAAAGGCTATGTGGAGTGCGTCTGAGGATAGCTCTATTGAATCTAAAGCTTTTGAGACTGAAAACAGAAATAAGGAAAACATGTGTTTTATGACAAACACTTCTGAGGTAACATCTGAAACTCCAGCTTTAAGTTCATATTATTCTAGAGAGGATTCTGATTCTGAAAATATGTCAAAATATGAACTGTTTGAATACTATGATATGTTGGAAGAAACCTGTAATGAGCTGAAAGAAAACTACAATGGTTTAAAGAAATAGTATGCTTTAATTGTTAAACATAAATCCGATCTTGACATAGAAATGGAAAATAAAGCTCAGTTGCTTAAAGAACACACTGAACTGAAATTGTCAAATGAGCAACTTAGGAAGGATTTAGAAAAGTTCACAAATTGAAAAGATACTCTTACTCAAATGCTAGGTAAGAAGATTGCACCTAGATATACTACTGGTATAGGATACTAACATGGACAAAGAACAATTACCAAAACTAGATTTATTCCTAAATCTGGACATGATGTAGATAGTTCTAGTTCTGGAAGTTCATATGCTTCAACTAGTTATATTCATAGTTATATATCTAATAAGGTTTATCTCTCTAAATCTATTGATTCTACAAATCTTATGAGACCCATAAGACAAATTTGGGGTATCTAAAGTGTAATTGGCTAATCTGTCTAGACCCAAGAAAATCTGGGTACCAAAATCATTTCCTATCTAAATTTGTATTGTAGAGAACCTTCTTAAACAGCTCCTATATAAAGAATTGGTACTTGGACAGTAAATGTTCAAGACACATATCAGGAGACTTCTCATGTATTAAATGCTTAGTCAGAGTTGATGGAGGTTTTTTCACCATTAGTGATAATTCTAAATGGGAAAATCATCGGCTTAGGCCAGATTAGTAACACTGACTCAGTATTAATTTCTAAAGTTCTATTTGTTGATGGACTTAATTATAATTTACTAAGTATTTCTCAGTTATGTGATGATGGTTTTAATGTTAAATTTGAAAATGATTCTTCCAAAGTTTTTAATTCAAAAAATGCTTTAGTATTTTCGGCCTTTAGAAATGAAAATGTCTGTGATATTTATTTAAATTCTTTAGATATGAAAAATATTACTTGTTTAAAAGATTTTCATAAATATTATTGTCTTTGGAACAGAATATTAGGACATTACCATGTACATTCACTTAGAAAACTGACTAGGATGAACTTAGTTAGAGACCTACCAAAACGTGAATTCCCAGCAGATAAAGTTTGTAATCCCTATCAAAAGGGAAAGCAACATAAAGTTTATTTTAAATAAAAGAAATAAGTGTCAACTTCTCAACCTCTCAAGTTGGTTCACATGGATTTTTTTGGACCTTCTAGAGTTTCTAGTTTAAATGGGAAGCATTATGTCTATGTTCTAGTAGATGACTATTCTAGGTATACTTGGGTATATTTTCTAACTCACAAAAGTGAATCTTATTCTTACTTTGTTAAATATTCCAAGTCTGTAGAGAACCTTAGTTGACTTAAGATTAAAACCTTGAGAAGTGATCATGGTCGTGAGTTTGAAAATCATGAGTTTGAATCCTACTGCTCACACAATGGCTATAGTCACAATTTCTCTACCCCTAGGACAGCTCAGCAAAATGGTGTAGTAGAAAGGAGGAATAGAACCCTTCAGGAAATTGCCAGAACCATGCTCAATGAGTATGACCTACCTGTTTATTTTTGGGCTGAAGCTATCAATACAACTTTTTATATTATCAATAGAGTCTTGATCAGACCTGTTATTAAGAAGACCCCTTATGAGTTGTGGAACCATAGGAAACCTAAGGTTAACTACATCAGATTTTTTGGTTGCAAAGTCTTTATTCTTAATACCAAATATAATCTTGACAAGTTTTCATCCAAGAGTGATGAATGAAATTTCCTAGGTTACTCTATCTCTAGTAAAGCCTTTAGAGTTTTCAATAAGAGAACCAAATGTGTGGAGGAATCTGTTCACATCAAATTTGATGAAACTGGTCCACATGAACCTAAGACCTCTCTTGAAATTCTTGACGATGATCTCTCTGTTTTTAACCTTAATGATAAAGATAGTGGACCTGTAGTTAAATAATCGAGTTCTGGAAATTTTCCAGAACATACTTCTGTTGATTCCAAACTTGTTGATGAACTTGAAATCTCTATCCCTATCATTTCGAGACCAACTAGGACTCTAAAGAACCATTCTTTAGATGCTGTTGTAGGTAATCTAGATTGAGGAACACATACTAGATCTTCTCTAAGAAATCAGGTTGAACATCAAGCCTTTCTTTCATAGTTAGAATCTAAAATATCAATGATTCTATCAATGATGAATTTTGGGTAATGGATATGCAAGAAGAACTAAATCAATTTGAATGAAATAAAGTCTATGAATTAGTAGAAACACCTAAAGACACTTTAACCATAGGCACAAAATGGGTGTTTAGAAACAAAGTTGATGAATCTGGAAAAATCATTAGAAACAAAGCTAGACTAGTTGCACAAGGTTACAATCAAGAAGAAGGAATTGACTATGAGGAAACCTTTCCACCTGTAGCTAGATTAGAGACAATTAGGATCTTACTTGCCTTTTCATCACATCTGAATTTCATGTTATATCAAATGGATGTGAAAAGTGCTTTTCTAAATTGTTTTATTGTTTAAGATGTTTTTGTAGAACAACCACCTCTTTTCTCAAATCCTTACTTTCAAAATCATGTTTTTAAACTTTCTAAAGCTTTATATGGTTTAAAACAAGCTCTAAGAGCTTGGTATGCAAGACTTACAAATTTTCTTATTTCAAAAGGATTTAAAATAGGATTTTCTGATCCTACTCTTTTTATAAAAATAAATTCAAAAGATGTTTTAATATTACAGATATATATTGATGATATTATTTTTGGATCTTCTAAAAATTCCCTATGTACTGAATTTTCAAAGGTTATGCAAAATGAGTTTGAAATGAGATTAATGGGAGAGCTTAAGTACTTTCTTGGATTTCAAATCCTTCAAACTGAAGATGGTATTATTTTAAATCAAAGTAAATATACGAGGGATTTATTAAAACGTTTTTTGGACAGTATTAAGGGGAGTGATACACCAATGAGTACCACCAGTAAATTAGATATTAATGAAACTGGTAAACCAGTAGATCAAAGTAATTACAGATGTATGATTGGGAGCTTGTTGTATCTCACTGCTAGTCGACCTGATATTATGTTTAGTGTATGTATGTGTGCTAGATTTCAAGCTAACCCAAATGAGTCACACTTACTTGCTGTTAAAAGGATTTTCAAATATCTTAAATATACTGCTAATTTGGGACTGTTTTACCCAAAAGGACAGTCATTTGATTTAATAAGTTATTCAGATGCTGACTTTGGTGGATGCAAGTTAGATAGAAAGAGAACATCTAGAACATTTCATTTACTTGGAAAGTCCCTAGTATCATGGTTTAGTAAGAAATAGAACTCGGTTTCATTATCTACTGCTGAATTAGAGTATATACCTACTGGTAGTTGCTATGCATAGATTCTGTGGATGAAACACACTTTATTGGACAATGGATTTGATTTTAAACATGTTTCAATTAACTGTGACAACACTAGTGGAATCAACATCACAAAGAACCTTGTGTCTCACTCTAGAACTAAACACATTGATGTTAGACACCACTTTCTAAGAGATCATTGTCAAAGATGTGATATAACCCTTGAATTTATAGGCAATGAACTCCAATTAGCTAATATTTTCACTAAGACATTATGTTCAGAAAGATTAAGATTCATTAGACACGAATTAGATATGATAACTTACTCTTATAACCGTTAGATAAACCTCACTGTTAGATAAACCTCCCCATTAGATAAACCTCACCATTAGATAAACCACACTGTTAGACAAACCTCACCTTTAGATAAACCTCACCGTTAGATAAACCTCAACGTTAGATAAAACTCACCGTTAGATAAACTCACCGTTAGATAAACCTCACCGTTAGATAAAACTCACCGTTAGATAAACCTCACTGTTAGATAAACCTCACCGTTAGATAAACCTCACCGTTAGGATAGACCTTACCGGTACATCTCTTGTGTTGTGTTAAAATTTTCGTATTAAGACCAAGACTTCAAACAGTTTTTAATAAGAAATTTATTTTATATGTGAATCCTAAATGATATTAAACCCAACTCTATACATCACTCAATCACCGTGAACCCTTATTTTTGAATCCATCCTACCTAAAACTCTCAAGCTCGCAAAACCCTAAGCCTCAAAATCTGAAATGGCCCGTGTGAAGCGACCCTCAGTGGATGAAGGGATTGATGCGCCGCAAGCTAAGAAGCAGAATGTAACCAATTATGGTGATTGTGGAAGTAGTATAATTGTTTCTCAAAGGAATCCTGTGAATCTGCATTTATCGAAGCGAGAAATTGTAGTTGAAAAGGAGTTATGTGCGGAATGGTTGTTGGAAAGAAAGTCCTTGATTCTGAAGATCTTACAAGAGCAAGGATGGCTTGAGTGCTTCACGAATAATAGTGGACCATATTATCCAGTACTGGTAAAGTATTTTTATGAGTTTTTCTGTTTTGAGACTTCAGAAGAGGAGAATAGGATGATTTCCCTTGTGAATGGTCAAAAGTTTTTCTTTTCATCAGTTGAATGGGCTGAGAACCTTAGACTTCCTCATAGTGGTGATTATGGATTTTATTCAAAATCTATACCTACTGCTGGTGAATTTTTAAAATATGAGGATGCCTTGTTGGAATTGGCAGGAAATGGAACCCCTAGAAAGATCATTGTTGCAGAAATGGCAGGGGAGGATAAACTACTTTTCATGTTCATTCAACATGTGATTAGTCCAAGAAGAGGAGATTTTTCTACCCTCAGATTTCAGGATATTTATTTTTTGTATCTATTAAAGCATGGAGTATAGGTGAATTTGTGCTCAATGCTGATGATTCAGATTGAGGATATGACTAGACCAAAGTCTAAGTCCAATGCACTTTTCTTTTCTATGTTGACTTATATTCTGTTGAAGGCAAAGGATGTAGCTGGACCTCAGGATGAAACTGTTGTGCTTAAGGATAACTTTTTCCTCACCAGGACTATTTGTATGTATATGAAAGTTAGTTGGAACCCTTGGAAGAAATCATGGATTAATGATGAAGGTAAATTCTATTACAATTACACTCCTGTGGAACATACTTCTAGACCAAAGGATGTGAGTGATCCTGGTATTGGACCAGATAAGCCAGAACTGGTCTACAGTGATAATGAAGTTGAAGCTGAGGAGGAAGAGACATCAGTTGAGGAAGGAGGAGACCCAAATTTACCTCCTAGTCCTATGCATCAAAATATTTCCTATGGAGTAGCTAGACCTCCAAAAGAACAACCAAGGAGAGAAACTATTCTGAAGGAAGATGATAATGAGACCACAGAAGAAGAAGAAGAATATCATTATGTTGTTTAGGACACCTCTGAAGAGTATGAGGCAACTGATTCCGATCATTTTGTTAATGGAGAAAAGGAGGCTGCTGGTGAAGCATATGATGAGGAAAATAAAGAATAAGATCTTAGTTTGAGCCTTCTAATTGCTAATACAGACAATATTTTGCCTTATCAGGAAGCAGAAGTGGCATCTACTACCATTGATGAGAGATTCATTGATGACTCAGAAAAGGATAGTACTGAACCTGCTGTTGAACTATCAGAGAAAATGATTGTTTCATCTGCTGAAGTTGCAGAGGAGGTTGTAGAGTTACCTCGAGCAGAACAGTTAGAGGAGGTTCCCCAGAAGAATGCTCTAAGTGAAGGGGAGCATCTTTGTTCAGTTTCTATGTTGTATGACAGTGATGTTTGGACATCAGATCCAGGATATATGGTACTTGGACTCAATTATGGAGATTATGATGAGGAAGTCCAGCCCTAAAGGGATTCAATTATCCTACCTATTGTGGGTGAAAATTTGGCAATCAAGGAGGACCTTGAGTCCTTAAAGGCTGAAATGAAAGAAGCACTGAGAGAATCAGTGGAAGATTTGAAGAAAATCCTGTTTGATGAAATAAAGAGTGTGGAGAAATCCCAAGAGCTATCTATGGGGTGTGATGTTTCTAGTCCAATGAAGGGAATGATGGATGAATTTAAAGTATGCCATACTCAAATTGAGAGTTGGACAAGAGATGTGGTGGCTCTAAGACAATCGATTTCTTCATTGACTTCCATGAACAGTTCTCAAACTCAAGTGAATACTGATTTCAGATATATCAAAGAAGAAGTCAAGCAGTTTGTGGAAGTATTTGAGGCTTTTAAGAAATCTGTCAAAGAACATTTGAAAGGTCAAGATGAACTTGTTCAGAAGGTTTTTAGTAATCTGACAGAATCTTCCAAGGAGTCAGTAACTTTCTCAGTTAAACCCCTTCCCTCATCTAGCTCCACTGTGAACCTTAACCATATCAGAACTATTATCCAGGAAGAGTTGGCTAATTCCAGTACTAGTGGCACCTCGGATACTTAGATCCTTGCTACCACTAGGGAAGTTAGTTGTTTTGTTCGTGATCACCTACGGGCAGCTACTGCTTCTCAAGAGGCAATTAAAAATAAAGTTGATTCTTACTTTGATAAGGTCTATACCAAACATCAAATGACCCACCATTTCAAGCTCTTGATGGAGAATTTGAAGTTTCTTCTAGTGACTTAAGCTTTCATAGAACAGGTTAATAATCTAAGGGAGCTTACTTCTGCCTTAGATAAATTCATTAAAAATCGAGATGCTTTTGTGTCAGCAATGGACAGAGGAGGAAGTATTATTATGGATTTTAGGAACCACTTGCTACCATTATTGCATGTGGATTCCAGACCTGTGATTTTACCTCCTGCACTTCCTACCTCTGCCTCTGGGAGTACAAATCAGTTGAATCCAGTTCAGGCTATTCGAAGCTTGACACCTATGATCCCACAGAACAGCACAGATTTCGGATTCGGTACAGTTTCAGTGGCTGACCCTCCAGTTTTTCTTTCAGCTATTCCCAAGCCATCTACTCAATCTGACCCTACACCCTCTTCTGATTCTAAGGGAAAGACTCTTGTTCAAGGGGACATTTGAGTAATTCTAGATTTTTTTGATAGGATTCACTTGTATTTTTTTAATACGGACTTTTTCAGTTTGTACCTTTTGTGATTTAATGGAAATTTACTCTTACATTCTCCACTTTACTATGTTTATGTTTCTTTGTAATTTGTTCTCTTTTAGTCTCTACATTTCTCTGATTCTACCCTTCTTTTTTTAATCACAAAAGGGGATAAAATAAAACTAATGAGAAATGGGAGAGTGAAATTGAAAGTGGGAGAAAAATGAGAACTTTGTTTTAAAAGTTTTTTTTGGAAATTATTTCTCTGACACCATTTTATTTTAATACTTGGAAGAAGCTGTGATTATCAAAAAGGGTGATATTGTTGAACCCTCTGGGAAAATCAGTTGAACTCATATTTTGATAATCCCAATTATGCTCAATTATAGATTGATAGTTCCTATATTGATTAATGATTACTTACTTATTTCATTATTACTGTACACCATGAACATATTCATATATTATAATTTTTACCTTATCATCAGAGAATTTGGTTACTGGATGGATATATATTAACTTAACCCTTTCTTCCAATAGAATGCTTAAACAGACAAGTGGTCACTGTTACAGAAGAAAGCTGCCAATTTGTAAATTCTACCATTACGAGAAGGTCACAGATACATCAAGTCCACCGGTACAACAAGTCTACCATTACGAGAAGGTCACTGATAAATCATGTCTACCCGTACAACAAGTCTACCATTACGAGAAGATCACTGATACATCAAGTCCCTCGGTACAACAAGCCTACTGTTACGCGAAGGTCACCGATACAGAAAAGTCACCGTTATTCAAGTCTACCGTTACAGACAAGTTACCGAAGGGAGTCTACCAATACACTAAGGATGCTACCGGTATATAAAGGCTATCATTACGAAAGGTCACGGGTAAATTAAGTCTACCGCTACAGATCAAGTCTACCGACATACATGAAGTCTACCGATAGAAAGGCTACCGTTACACAAGAGGTTACTGACACAAAGACCTACCGTGACACAAGGCTACAGATATTCAAAGCTACTGTTCCAGAGAACCCGACGCTGCATTAATTTCTTTATCATTATTTAATCTAACCAACGGTCATAATAGGTATATTTTAATGCTCTGTCATTTATTTTATGAAGGTTGTTGGATGTCAGGGAACCGTACCTCGTACCTGACAAAAGAAATCATTTCTTTTGCCGGAGTGCATGCCATAAATATATGAAGTCCCTATTGCTGCAAAATATACAAGTGAAATACAGAAGTGATCTACAAGTGACATACACAAGAAGATCTCATACAGATATACATGCACAATCAAGAAGACTCAGAAGCTCATATACACTCAAGCTTACTCAATAAAAGTTCTTTACATTCACAAGGATTTTGAAGAACTTCATCGACTACATTCTCACTGTCTCTGCACCTGGATGTCAAGCAGACAACACTCTATTTTCCAGACAAAAACTAGAAGAGGACTCAGAATCATTTTCTGATCAAACCGAAGGAGTCCAGAGTTACACTGAAATCACTAGAGCCATTCTAAACTCTATATCTTGCTCAGTGATTTATTATTTACATTACGAGCAGTGTGTGTCATCAGTTTTTATTTAAACACACACTGTCTCCTGAACCTTAACTGGAGGATCTGTGAATCCTCATTCAAACCCCTTACATCTTCTATTTCCCAATGTGGATAGTGGTAGAGGTCATGTGTGACCTGGCCAACTGTATTTACTGTTGTTTTTTGTTTCCCAAGTAGAAATGTGGTAGAGGCCTTTGACCTGGACAACTATAAACTATTGTGAACCCCGATCCAGGGTGTGGATCAAATTTATATAAATTTTTGAGAGGAATAAGTCTCAACTTGGGACTGAACCTCTTGGTTATATCTGTTGTCCTTTGTTTAGTTTTATCTAAATCCCTTTTATTCCACTACTAAGTGCTTTAAAATTTAAACTGATTTTCAAAGTAACTCTAATAATTGAATTAGCAGGTGTTTTCATTATTTGTAAATCATTATGTTAGTTTCAAAAGCTAATCTGATCTTCTGATTAGATTAACTGGGAATTAATAAATCCCTTGAGAACCTAACTGAAAGTTAACTTTAGTTCAAATTCACTACAATTCAATTAGTATTCTAAATTGGGGGATTTTGGTAAAGGATTTTAAACAGAAATTTTAATTGTAACTCAATTCACCCCCCCCCCCCCCCTCTTGAGTGTCCACTCCGACCAACACATAACAAATTAATTGAATGTAATTGAAATTGATTAAAATAGTTACCTGTAGAAATCTATGGAATACCAAGGTAAGACCACTTTTTAATATGGTATTTTAAATTCAAAGAGGAATTTAAAATATTCTATTAGTGGATGGGTTAAAATTTGATTTTGGGTATTGGGAAGGTTTTTTGGGGATTTGAACACCTGAAACAGGTGATTTTACATTTAAATGGGGGTATTGATGGTGGATGGAGGAAACTAAAATTTTTAGAGGAGGGAATGTTGGATGATGGTGTAGTCTACATTGACTAGCTTGTCAGTAGATGTTCTATTGACCTTGTAGTCCTACTGGGGGAATAGGCTAGTTGATTTCCTGTTAAAAGCTAACTGATGTCCCATAACGAGGGAAGAATGACTATTTGTACCTCATGATTTTTAGGGAGATCCCCACTTCTTCCTCTCATTAAAATCAATTTTTTATAGGGCCTTTTCCCCTTCATATCCTCTAAAAAGTCCATTGAGGGGTTGGGGGTTATCTATAGGGATTTAATCAATTATCAATGGTATTTCTCATACTCTATTGGAAAGTGATATCCTTTTTCTACTATCATTGTGTTTTTCAACTCTCTAGGATAGATTTTTTATTTTGATTGATTTAGATCTTGATAGAATATACCAATCGATCTAGGTTTTTTCATCTTCTAAGAAGGAAGATTTTATAAGAGGTAACACATGTACAATTTCTCATCTTTTTAGACAATGTAAATTGTGCCCAAAAATATTTAATGTCAACCCATGATTTATAATTATAAAAATTGTGTAATGGATGTTAAGTGTTAGGTATTTTCTAATAGTGAGTTGGAGAGAAAGTTTTGGGTCTATAGTGTAGGTTTGGTTTCATTTATTATGTGACAAGGATACTAGTGATACTTGATGTAGTTATTACCTAGTTGAGTTAAATTTATAGATTAATATTAAAGGTTATAAATGATATTTTTAGGATTCATGTCATGATCCTAGTGCTTTATTACTTTTGAAGTGAATTATTTTGTTCAAAAAACATTTGATAATCATGGGGGATCAAAGTTTAATGTTATTAGATATTAAAATATGAGATAAAATATTGTAAATTGAGGTATGTGGTCCTAGATAAATTCACTATATCAAAATGATAGTAATTAACAATTCATGTGATGTGACTTCTTGTCCATGATGTTTTTTAATCAGTTTATAAATTAATTTATTATTTAATTTTAATTGAAATGTATAATTAAAATGAATTCATTTTGATATGGGGAATGAAGTTTCAAGTACTTATTTTCCATTACACACTCCAACAATTACATCAGTTTCTCAACACCGAGGTAATGAGTTGTCAATTATTCAATTTGACATTCAAACCCTAATAATTTTGACCTCATGAACTTATGCAGAATCATTTTTCCACCTCTATATAGAGGTGTATCATAAAATTGGTTGAGGAGCTCCATTAGGCCATGTGAGGACCTTCTGACACATAAGATCACCTTTGGTTATTGGTCTTGGATGGGAAGGAAGAATTCCCAATAACATCCTTAAAAATTGGGATGGGATAGAAACCATATCAAGTGGGATTATACAAAGACATATACTACTAATAAATGAGGATTAGAAATTCATAGAAAAATACAAGAGTTGAGTTTATCTTAAGTGTGGGGTTTTTTATTTTGAATCTAAATAGGAGTTGAACTAAAGTTAGAATCCATGTAGTGATCCTCTGCCTCATTTTTTCCAAGAAGACACCAAGTGTGGTGCCTCATCTTTGATGAGGACATCAGTTCATGTTACATTTAATGTTTTATTATAAACTCCACACCATCATGTTAATAAATATTATAATGGATTGGATAATATGTAATTTATTTGAAGACTAATTCCTTATGAAAGACTACATGACAACTAATCATAATCCTTTAAAAAATATGATTTTATAAACAAATAAAGTAACTTATAACCTCATTTGGCTCTCCCGCAACATCAAACATCACATCCATGGGTTTTATTTTATCATTAATGTTATGGGGGAAACAAGTAAAACCAAAAACTATAAGATACCAAAAACTACGGTTGAAATGTATGTCATCAATGAATGTGTTTTAAATGAAATGGATTTCGGTAGGTATCTATAGATCAGATAGATTTAGTTGTAGAATCATATACCTATATGGATATAGGATGATATAAATATGATATAATGGTTCTTTATCGTTCTAAAATAGTCATATTAATCATCTCTTCTTGGGAAATCTACTGTGTATTGTCCAAAATAGTGCAATGACTATGAATACCATAATATTCTTTTTGTAGTATATAAATTCAATTTAAAAATATTATAGACCATTATTTTTATAGACATATTTGAGTTTATTTTTAGATTCACATTCATCAATATATATAAAATTTGAATCATTTCAATGTTTTTATATTTCTTATTATGTATATAAACCAATAATTATCATGAATGGTCATATATAATGGTCACGTAGTAATTTTACCCACTATGAGAAGCAACCCTATAGGGACTCCACAGAAACAAATGCACATATTGTAAAGGGGAAAAGGTTCTACTTGTCTATCTCATTAGAATGACAAGTTTGGACATACCAAGAACACATTATTCACAAATTTGAATGTTATCCATGATTTAATTACTCAAAATTATTTTCTTCCTTACTTCATTCATTTCATTTTAATGAAAATGTCCTAATCACATATTCCATAAATTTTTTATCTAAAATTGTGGAACATGTTTCGTTTAATTATTTCAAAATTTTCAACCATTAATGAATTATTAACCACTATGGATGGTTTCTTTCATAAGAGTATGTGATACATTATAAATCATATCACTCCTAGGATCATAACTAAATGAATACACATTCAGATATATGAAACAATGGGAAATATGATTCCTTATTAATTCTCAATCTATCCTAATAACCACTAATTATTTAATAATCTCATTTATAAATTATAGAGATAAAACACCTATAACTATGATTCAAAAGCATTTATTTTATATTCTAGGTAGACTTCTCTGCTCTTAATATATCTTAGAAACAAAAATAATCCAATTCGGGAACATATGAAATGAGAATTTTCATTCTAGGACCCATTCACCTATTATAACATATTAAAAAAATCATAACATCCACAATGTCAAAATATTATTGATGTAATCTATAATTTTCTACTATTAATAATATTTTCTTCAATAATTTTTTTTTGAAAAAAGTTCTAATAATATGGCCAATATTTTTTCTCGGAAAACATTTATTTTTTTAAACCAAAATAATGAATTAATTCTATATTATCTATTACATATCCTCTTCCCATTATTCTATAGAGTAAAACTAAAATATATAACCATTAATTTATTAGTAATTAAAATATAATTTATATATTTATTTTATTAAAAATTAGGTCATACTTATAATCTTCTATGTTCAATGAATCCAACCATATATCATTGAACCAATATTCAAATTATAAGATTCATCAAAATGGTTCAAATGTATAATATGTATATTACCATTATTTAAAAATTGATTTATATTTGACAATGAAATAATATTTTTAATCATTTCAAAAATATGTGTCTTTAATATACATATAAGATGCATCTGAAAATTGTAAAACAATATATTCTTATGTAACCAACCTAATATGATATTTATCATATAAATATATTTATGTGATGAATTATTTTTTATAGTAGTGGATTCCTAAGATACCTTATTATGTACATTTTCACCCAATGAATTTATAATTAGAATACGGTCCTTCCTAATAACACCAACTAGGAAATAAAATTTAGTAGTAGAATAATTTTCACTTTTGGATGGGGTAACATCATTATTTTTTGGATAAAAAAATGAATCAAAGAGTTTATTATGGTTTAGAAGCATTTTCACCTCCATCCACGACTGGTTGAAATCATTCTCCAAATTTATATTCCTTTTTGAAAAATTATTTATCCTATTAACATTAATTGCGTGGCTCTAATAATAATATATAGGGGCTTCAATGATGTTGTAATTCATATTATATAGTGATGATATACATATTGTGCTTTTGGATTTGTGATTTTTCATAAGAAAATAATTTAAAAATGAAATATAAATGTAAATATAGATTCAAGCTGAAAATGAAGTACAAAAGATTAATAGAAATATGTATAAATCATGATTTTTGTATAGTGGACCCACATTATCTGTGAGAAAACCAGAAAAATTTAATTTTTTGTAATGAAAGAAATCTTTTAGATTAAAAGAAAAGAAGAACTAAAGGAATAGAGAAAAAATATATGGATTAGATCTACCTAGACTGGGTGGAATTAGAGAAATGTTTCATAAGAATTTATAAATACGACATCCTAGTCATAATATTTCTACACATATTCATAGAAGGATACAATAATATCTAGAAGATGAAAAAAAAACAAAAAAATAAAATAAAATTCTCAATATGTTATATTTAAATATAAGAACCTGTATATAGCTTGAATTGGCCTCATGTTATCAATGTAATCCTTCATACAAGAATGAACTGAAATATGTGTATAATAAGATCAAACTCTCCCACAAAACACCTAGTCCTTTATTAAAAATGATAATGATAAATAATATTCAATGGATCTTACGAACTTTAGATGAGATATCCTTGATGAATTTTATTTTCTCTTCTACAATACCCATAATCAAGGACACTGAGGTTGTCTCTTTTATCTAACCTATAATGAGCTTGAAAAATGGGGAAACTATGAAAAAAACAATATTTTGAAAGGTAATGATGAAGTCAAGGCACAATCAATGATGTAAGGAGATTCATTAAGGAAAGAGGTCGCTAGTGTGGGATGTTAAACAGGTAGATGTTCATAATAGAGGAGGCTGTTTAAACTCAATCCGAATAATATTTAATAATTAAACATTAGAAAAAAATATTCTCGACCATAAAAAATGTTAGATCATAATATAATTGATAGAGAGATAAATATAATGAGAATGAAAATTTGTGAAAATAGACTGGGGTTCTAGTACAACCATTTGTTCATGACTAATCAATGGATCAAGATAATGGGAATATGGAAATGGGATACATAAATTTTTTATATAATACATGGCTAAAATATATTTAAAATTGAGAATAACATAGTTTAATTGGTGAAAACACATGTAAGTCATGAATTATACTATGCAATAATTGAATTTTATTACTAATATGAAATTTCAACATCCATGAAAATTTTCAATTTACCCATCATAAACCCATTAATAATGTTGGATTTCTATCCAACATAACAAACACATATAACTTAGGTGATTGAAATAAAATTTTAGTGGAAAGAAAATAATAATAATTTTTCATCATGGATAATATTACCACACAAAAAAACACAATATTTATAGGGATATGAACAGATATGAAATAAATTAATGAAAAACCTAAAGATGTAAAATACCATATATTTGTTATAGTAGGTACTCAAAAAGCCTCCAGTTCCTAAAATGTTAAACAGTCAATATTTGAATCTGTAAAGCATCCATCATTGTAGTGTTTGGTAACTTCTATCTAGATTAACAAAAGATTATTTTTCTAACATACCCCCTTAAAAGTTTTTCCCTCATGCCCAATGAATTTTAATCATCCTTCTTTACATATCTAGGTGGTTTATCAATAGGTGCAAATACATAACCATATGAAACACATTAATTTTTCAAATATATATTGTTTCAATTATGGAATAGATTTCCAAATAATTATCATTACTCTATATTATAACTGTGTTAACATCCTCAAAGAATTAAAGATAATAAGTTTAATTCAACAATATGTTAATAGAATAAAATCTTTTTTGATATCATATATGACAAAAAAAATTTAACACCCTGATTTTGTTTTTCAAATATTATTTTTCTCTTCATAGAATGAATTAATAATCATTTATTTATTTCATTTTTCAAATTAAATTATTACATTCTAATGAAACCAACTTGTATTATGCTACACCCAACACAAACACATCATGTTTTATACACCACACTATGTTTCTTTGAAAAAATATTTTATTTTCATAATTATTTATAGGAGATAATTATAACCTAGAAATAAAAATAGTAATATGAATTGTAATAACTACTATTCATATATTTTTTATAGTTGATTCACATAAATAAAAAAATTGAAAATAAAATATATAATTTATATTAAATTATCTATATTTTATAGAATATTAATTTCTTAAATAAAATATTATTTCTGTCCTTTTATTGAAAATAATAAAATTAATTTTAGACAGTGATAGAAATTTAATGTGATAAAATTATATTCATAATTGAATTAATAATGTTGATATTATATTAGTGTTAATATTTAGGATTTCTCTAGGAAAAGGTTTTTTTCAATAGTAAAAATAACTACGATGTAGTGAAAATCAATTTTTTTTAATTATGATATGTGATAAATTATATTTAAAAATAGATTTTAAAGTCAAAATTTAGAAATAAAATATATTTAATAAAATTTTGGCCATGTTAATAATTTTTATATTGAAATTACATATAATCACTTATTGAACATTTAAATGTTTCTACTTTAAAACCCCGCTTTCTTTCCGTGTCTGGTGGTTTATTATTAATCACAATTTTACAAAAATTTGTATTTGAATTTTTCAAATTTTATTTTCATGGTTGTAATTAGTATGATATTTTTTTAAAAAATAACAACATATGTCACACCCTGATCGACCATTTATTTTATTTTATAATTTTCTTTAAAAATTCAAAATTTTGTTGGGCTTCGGGTTGAGTCCCAGACTAAAAGCTTTTGAGTCATGTTAAAAAGTGCATGTTTTTCAGTTGACGTCACTGAGCGCCCGGGCAGAGTGCCTTTTCGATACCCCATGCGACGCCGCATAGACATTGGCATGATCTTCCTGCCTTCAAAAATTTTAAAAATTAGTAATGTTTGTGATTTATTGTGTTGTTTAATATTTTGATTGTTGGTAATAATTTTAAAATTATTATTAAATATGAAATGATAAATATTTTATTGTTTTTGTTGTTTTTGTTACAATAATATTAATTATTATTATTATTATCATATATTAATGTTATTATTATTATTAATATTAGTGTTCTTGTTTTTAGTTATATGAGTTATTTTTATAGATAAATGTTTATTTTATTTCCGTTTCTCATTTTTATTTATTTTTTTTCATTTTTCTAATGCTAATCTTATGCCTCCTCATCTTTTTTTCCTCTCCCTGCGCAACGCCACCTCCTCCTTTCCCTTCTTCTCCCTCGCCGCACGCCTCTCTCCCTCACAAGCATCACCCTTCGGTGGTCTCTCTCGCACAGCCTACCCGTCCAGCCTTCTCCCGTTGCAGCACCCAGCGCCGCACAACCCTTGTGGGTGCCCCCCCTCTCCTTTCCTTATCACCCCACACAACACTGATCCCTGCCCGGCCTGTCCGCACGAACCCGTGCCCCTCTCTCTCTCCCAGCGCTGCACCGGACAACTTTGGCTCCCCCCCCCCACAGCCTACCTCGCGCTGCACATGCCCATCGCACCCCCTAAACAGCGCAGCCTCCCCTGCACTCCATCTGTGCAGCAACTCACCTCCATCCTCCTCTCCCTTGCACAGTGTAGCAGTGCCCCTCGGGTTTCTCCCATCCTATGTCATGAGTAGGCACCTCCAACCCCCTCATCAGATTTCCTCTCCTGGCCGAGCATCCTCTATTTCCTTCGAACAGGCCGCGACGAATCCCTTCCCGTCACACGCTCCGCCAACGTGACACCCTAGCGTATCGCCCCTGCCTTGCAGCAACCATCCACACACCGTCCGCTCGCCGCTGCTCCACTTTCCAGTCCAGCAGCACTGCGCCTCCCTTTCGATGCAGCGACACCACTCCCTTCTTCCCCAAGCTATCAAACCTCCTTTGCGTGACCCAATTTCCGACGCTACCCTGCACCCAGATGACAACCATGTTTCTGTCAATTTGGTGTTGATATTGTAGACAGAGAAGGTAAACTCTTATTGCACCATCATATTATCCCAATGATCAAAGGGCTATTTCTATGGTTCAAGGTTGTTGTTGTTGTTGGACTAAGTTCTTCAATTTCTTCATATCGAGGAAGATTTTGTGGGTTTTATGAAGCCAGGTTGCTACTACAGGTTCGAAGGTACAACTATTGTTTTGATCCTCATTTGAGATCGAGACGTCTATGTCTATACTAGTTTTCAAGACATATGGTTCGATTTCATTTCATGTATTTATGATTATTTATTTTTTCTTTGTATGTAACGTACATACCCTTCCTTGCTCCAGCCAACCAGTAGTGGTGAAGCGCCCCGACAACTTACCCCTTCACGTTACCGGCCGTAGACTCCTTCTACCAGACCTTCATTCAGGTGTCGCGCTCGTTCTAGACTTTTTTCTAGCCGCACGTCCTCCGGTCGCACGTCTTTTGATCTCCCACACGTCGTCTGGCCGACCTCGCCAGGGAAACATGTGCGCTTCCGGCCAACACGCCTCTATTCCGGCCATCACGCACCCTCCCAGTTGTGTCGCGCCCTTCACTGGAATCCTCACTGGTCATTTCCTCTTACGCACGATCCCTTTGATCGAGCAAACCCCTGCGCTGGATCTTTCCACCTTCACGTCGTTTCACCTATACTGAGGTTTAGGTGAGGTTTTCCTTGTCTTTTGTTTGATTTATTTTAAATTTATATTTCTGTATTCTAGTTACCTTTTTAGTTGCAGCGCATTGGCGAGGTAATTCTGTGGTCCTGTGATCATCAGCATGCGTGTTCTTGTGTGCCCGTGCGAGGGATGTCGCATCGTCATGATTGGTCTGCGAGTCGAGGTAGGTCCCCCACTACACTTAACATTAGATTTAGAATTTATTAATTTCTTGATGTTTTATTAATTTTAATAAATTGGAAATAAATTAATATAATTAATTTTTATATGGTTATTTGGTGTGAAAAGAGAAGTTTATTTTATAGCAAACACTTGAAACATTTTCTTGACGAGAGGACAAACAGTATTGAAATAATGCATGTTTGGACTTTATACATAATTCACGGAATTTCAAATGTACTTCTAGATTTAAAGATAAATTATTTCTTCTGAACAAGTGTTTTGGGTTTTTTGAGAAATGAGGTTTTACTTTAAAATTGGTGGAGGCCCGTTTTTCACTTTAATAAAATAGATTATTTTTGAAAACCCACTCGGGGTGATCTTTGGTGTGCATTTATTGTGTGAGCTATATGTGATGTTTGTGCATCGTGACTGATTAATTTACACTGTGGACGGACCCCATTTTTATTGCTTGTGTTGACATGGGAACCTGGTATATTGAGTGAATTTTCTGAGAACGATTGTCGCACTAGTTTAGACCACACATTGGCTAGTGTCCCCATAGCAGTGTAATACTGAGTTACTACTGCTATGGGGATTGGGCCCCTCAATTTGGCCATGCAAGGCTATACTGGGTAGTATTATGGGCGTTATAACGTCATCGAGTTAGGGCATGCCTTCAGGATGAGTCAGATGTATAGTATGTTCTGGATTATTCTCTATCTCCTCGGTTCGACCCATGTTTCTTTTAGTGTTTATTTTTATGTGAAAGACGTTTGAGAGGTCGAGTTCGACTGCTGACCTCTGTGTTCCACTTTTTCCATTTCCCTTAGTGTGTGTTGTGTGTTGTGTGTGATTTTTCCTTTTGACTAACAATTAAAAATTGGATTTATAAATTGTTCGCAAAAGTGTTTTAAAATGCAATGCATATGTTTCTTCCAAACACTAAACATGTTTTATATTAAAAAGGGAAATGGACTGTTACTTGTTTTAGAAATAAAAGTGTGTGTGGAAACCAATATTTTATATAATTTAGTTCAAACCTGGAATTGATAAATTCATTATTAAATGGTATTTTCCTTGGGAATAGAATTATTCGGGCCTACCTACTAAGTTTTAATACTCACTCCTATAGATTTTTCCTTTTTTTAGTTTCTATTGCAGGTTTGACTCGAGCTTTCTCGCCATGGGCGAGAGTTGGTCGTGGTTTGTTGAGCGAATCTCAAGATCTCTAGAGGTTTTAGTCGTGGTCAGGTTAGTTTTCTATTGTTGGTCGTTCTTTCTTTTCGTATTGTTTATTTTCTTTGTGTTGTTATATTTTCCTTCTTCTAATATATTTATTTTCATTGGGTGAAATTATTCCCTCCTTCTTTCTTTTGATGCCCTGGCACTTGTCGCCAGCCCGGGTGGATCAGAAACGCCTCTAGGGCTGTGTCGCGAACCGGCTCGGGTGACCGGTTCAGGGTCGACCCATGTTGGTTCGTGACAAAATGGTATCAGAGGAGGTCAGCTCTTGAGCGGACCTTGTTTTTCAGAGTGCCCATTGTTATTTGGGGTTGTCATCGTATAAGGAGTAAAATTGTTGGGACACAAGAGATATGGATGAGAAGGACGTCATGAACCCTTTCTCGTTCGGAACCTCAGGTTACCATGGGATGTTTGGGTTATTGGTGTCTTTTGTTTTTTCATTTGGTTTGTTTTGTATTGGGAAATGAAATGGGAGCTAGGAAAGTGACCCCCATGATCTCTCATGGTCTGGAAAGCAATGTGGAGCCGGGGACATTACCCTAGATTACTCCCTGTGACGGTGGCGTGACTGGCGTATGACCGCCAACAATACGTCCGAGTCACCAACTGCCTCTAATTTCTCCATGCGGTTTTTTCGAGTCTTCTTTACTTTTAAGAATTTTTTTGTAAAGTTTTATTTTTGGAAATTGTGAAAAGATTAAATTGAAATGAAAATGACCATGTTTTGATTATGTTATTTGTTTCCTTGTTCCTTAGTGTTCACCCCCCATGACAGTTTGATGGATGCCCAAGGTGCAGCTTCAGGTGGTGCACCCCTAGAGAATCCTCCAGTTGATCAACCCATCGGCTATGTTCTTTAGTTCTAGAAGTTGAACCCTCCTCTCTTTTATGGACTAGAGGATCCACTTGATGCGGAGGAGTGGTTGCAGAAGATTTAGAGGAAGTTTAGTTTCATCGGGTTGCCTGAGTCGTTAAAGGTGAATTTGGCTACCATTATGATTGAAGGCCCAACATGGAAATGGTGGAAGTCTGTGTCTCGGAATAAGCCTCAAAAATATCTAACATGGGATTTTTTCAAGTCATAGTTCATCCATCAACACTTCTCTGAGTTGACGAAGCTGAGGAAGAGGATGAAGTTGTGTTGTCGTCCGCGTGGTGTTGAATCGGTACTAGAATTCTATCGACGTTTAATAGACCTAGTTCCGTATGATCAGTGGTTTGTTGCGAATGATCCCAGAAAGGCTCAGAAATTTGAGTTTGGACTCCAACTAGAGTTGTGATCGAAAGTGGAAGAGAACAAACTAACCACCCTCTCGGATGTTGTGGGGCAAGACTTTTTGGCAGATGCTGGGTTAACAGGAGGACTTGAGGTGGCGAGTACTCCAGATTTGGGATGCAGTGTAGAGGATGGTGATAAGAAGAATGAGAAGTGACCTAATGCTAGTGGTGTTGGTAGAGGAATCAAGGGACCTTCAGACCTTCAGTAATCTTCCTCACAGCGCAATGCCTTGATCTGTCACCAGTGCGGTTAGAGGGGGTACAAGAGGCTGATGTTTCCGAATTCTCTAAAACCCGGCTACACTTGTGGACGTTTGGGTCACTTACAGCGATTCTGTTGAGGTGTTTACAAGAAGCACGTTTAATCCATACCTGGTTTGTCGAAGGTCATCTCGTCCTGTCAGCGAGAGTAAGGTGATGTTTGGGGATCAGTTCGAGGTTTCCTATTTGTAGTGTTTCTTGGATGTGGTAATCGTCTTTTGTAGCGTTTTGCAGTGTTTCTATTTCTTCAGTTGTAAGAATGGTTGTGGTTGAAGCTTTTTAAAAAAATTATTTTATTGGAATGTGTTTGGTGATGTTCTGGTTTTGTGTTATGTTTGGGGATTTTTGAAGCCTGACTGCGAGGCAGGAGATGCTTCAATTATCAGTGCTCCAGCCATAAGCCTCGGAGTTAAGCTGGCGCGTAGTCAGGAGAACCCCAGAAGTGAATAAGGGCATTCGTTTTATCTCAGTCCATAGTGTGGCATGGTTTCTCTGTTTCTGAGGGTGCGACATTGTTGATGGGGAGACAACAATAGTTTTGATGTTCTATCAGTCGGGCCCTTCCCTTATTTTCCCCTCCCCCCTCATGGTGGGGGGTTTCTGGTCCATGCGGAAAGTTTTCAAGTTCGGTTAATCTAGTCAGTCCATATGGTGGGGAGTCTGTTCGAGCCTCCCCGTGTCAGTATCAGAGTTTCATTTCATATTTTGTTTGGTGGTAGGTGGTCTCGTGCATAACCACCTAATCTTGAGTTCATCCTCTCGAGTGAATGTTGAGATTGGAGTACACCCAATGGTTTTGTTGGACAACGATTATAGGGAGATGTCTTGGAGGTGATTTAAGTTCGTTCATTCCTTGGCTGAAACAGATGGTTTGGGTTCTGCTTGGTGACAATTAAGGTGATCTTGTTTTAAGGATGATTTGTGTGACATGGGGTTTCAGTGTCAGTTTGGATCGATCAACTGGAGCTGCTTGAACTTTTGGGGGTCAGGGACACTTAAGGAGTTTCATATTCGGGTCTTGACTTTATCGTGGCTTTCTGAGGGCGGAAATCATTATGGTGGGGAGAATTGTCACACCCTGACTGACCCTTTATTTTATTTTATAATTTTCTTTAACATTTAAAAATTTTGCTGGGCTTCGGGTTGAGTCCCGGACTAAAAGCTTTTGAGTCATATTAAAAAGTGCATGTTTTTTAGCTGACGTCGCTGAGCGCCCGGGAAGAGTGCGTTTTGGATACCCCGCGCGATGCCGCTTAGACATTGGCACGATCCGCCTGCTTTCAGAAATTTTAAAAATGAGGGATGTTTTGTGATTTATTTTGTTGTTTAATATTTTTATTGTTGGTAATAATTTTATAATTATTATTAAATATGAAATGATAAATATTTTATTATTGTTGTTGTTGTTATTATTATTATAATTATTATTATTATTATTATCATATATTAATGTTATTATTATTAACAATATTATTATTATTATTATTATTATTATTATTTATATGAGTTATTTTTATAGATAAATGTTTATTTTAATTCTTTTTCTAGTTTTTATTTCATTTTTTTTTCATTTTTATTTTTTTTTCATTTTCCTAACCCTAATCTTATGCCTCCTCATCTTTTTTTCCTCTCCCCGCGTGCCGCCACCCCCTCCTTTTCCTTTTTCTCCCACATCGCACGCCTCTCTCCCTCATAAGAAGCACCCTCTGGTGGTCTCTCTTGCACAACCTGCCCGTCCAGCCTTCTCACGTTGTAGCACCCAGCGCCGCACAACCCTTGGGCCCCCCCCTCTCCTTCCCTACTCACCCTGCACATCGTTGATCCCTGCTCGGCCTATCCGCGTGAACCCGCGCCCCTCTCTCTCTCCCAGCGCTGCACCGGACTACTCCGGCTCCCACCCCTCAACCGGCCTCACGCTGCGCATGCCCTGCGCACCCCCTGAACAAGGCTACCTCCCCTTCCCTCCTTTCTCACAACAAATTGCCTCTATCCTCCTCTCCCTTGCGTAGCATAGCAGTTCCCACTCAGGTTTCTCTCCTCCTCTGTTGCGAGCAGGAACTGCCAACCCCCTCATCAGATTTCCTCTCCCGGCTAGGCATCCACCATTTCCTTCGAACAGGCTGCGATGAAGCCCTTCCCATCACACGCTCCGCCAACATGACACCCCAGCGCAGTGCCCCACCCTTGCAACCACCATCCACACACAATCCGCTCGTGGCTCCACCACTTTCCAGTCCAGAAGCACCGCGCCTCCCTTCTGGTGCAGCGACGCCCCTCCCTTATTCCCCAAGCTATTGCACCTCCTTTGCGCGACCCAATTTCCGGTTCTACCCTGCACCCAGCTGACAACCGTGTTTATGTCAATTTGGTGTTGATATTTTAGAAAGATAAGGTAAACTCCTATTGCGCCATCATGTTCTCCCAATGATCTAAGTTCTATTTCTATGGTTTAAGGCCATTGTTGTTTTTGGTCTAAGTCTTCAATTGCTGCATATCAAGGCAGATTTTGTGGGTTGTATGAAGCCAGGTAGCTGATTCAGGTTCAAAGGTACAACTATTATTTTGATCCTCATTTGAGATCGATTCGTCTATGTCCATACTGTTTTTCAAGACATGTGGTTCGATTGAATTTCATTTATTTTTGATTATTTATTTTTTCTTTGTATGTAACATACATTCTCTTCCTTGCTCCATCCAACCAGCACTGGTGAAGCGCCCCAACAACTTACCCCTTCGTGATACCAGCCACAAACTCCATCTAGCAGACCTCCATTGAGGTGTCGCGCGTGTGCCAAACTTCTTTCTAGCCGCACGTCCTCATGTCGCACGTCTTTTGATCTGCAATGCATCGTCTAGCCGACCTCGCTAGTGAAATGTGTGCGCTTCCAGCCATCACGCCTCTAGTCCGTCCCTCATGCACCCTCCCAGTCGGGTCGCACTCTTAACTGGCATCCTCATTGATCATTTCCTCTTACGCATGATCCCTTTGATCAAGCGCACCCCTGTGCTGGCTCTTTCCTCCTTCACGTCATTTCACCTACACTGAGGTTTAGGTGAGGTTTACCTTGTCTTTTTTTTAATTTATTTTATATTTCCATTTCTTTATTTTAGATACTTTTCAGTTGCAGCCCATTGGCGAGGTAATTCCGTGGTCCTGCGATCATCAGTTTGCGTGTTCTTGTGTGCCCGTGCGAGGCGTGTCGCATTGTCGTGACTGGTCTATGAGTCGAGGTAGGTCCCCCACGGCACTTTCATTTAGATATAGAATTTATTAATTTATTGATGTTTTATTAAATTTAATAAATTGGAAATAATATAAAATAATTAATTTTTATATGGTTATTTGGTGTGAAAAGAGCAGTTTATTTTATACCAAACACTTGAAACATTTTCTTGATGAGTAGACACCCAATATTGAAAGAATGTATGTTTGGTCTTTAAAATAATTCACGGCATTTCAAATGTAATTCTAGTTCTAAAGATATATGATTTCTTCTGAACAAGTGTTTTGATCTTTTTGAGAAATGAGGTTTTACTTTAAAATTAGTGAAGGCCCATTTGGAACTTTAATAAAATAGATTATTTTGGAAAAACCACTGAGGGTGATCTTTGGTGTGCTTTGATTGCATGAGCTATATGTGATTTTTGTGCATTGTGACTGATTAATTTACATTGTTGACGCACCCCCTTTTTATTTCTTGTGTTGACATGGGAACCTGGCATATTGACTGAATTTTCTGAGAACGATTGATGCACTAGTTTAGACCATGCACTAGCTAGTGGCCCCATAGCAGGGGAATACTGAGTTATTGCTGCTATGGGGATTGGGCCCCTTAGTTTGGCCATGCAGGGCTATACTGGGTAGTAGTATGGGCATTATGACGTCATCGAGTCAGGGCATGCCTTCAGGATGAGTCAGATGTATAGTTTGTTCTGGATTGTTCACGATCTCCTAGGTTTGACCCATGTTTCTTTTAGTGTTTATTTGTATGTGGCGGATGTTTGAGAGGTTGAGTTCGGTTGCTGACCTCTGTGTGCCACTTTTTCCATTTCCCTTAGTGTGTGTTGTGTGTTTTGTGTGATTTTTCATTTTGACTAACAATTAAAATTTGGATTTCTAAATTCATCGAAAAAGTGTTTTAAAATGCAATTCATCTGTTTCTTCCAATCACTAAACTTGTTTTATATTAAAAAGGACAATGGACTGTTACTTGTTTTTGAAATGAAAGTTTGTGTGGAAACCAATATTTAATATAATTTAGTTCAAACCTAGAAGTGATAAATTCTTTATTTAATGGTATGAGCATTGGGAATAGAATTTGTTGGGCATACCTACTAAGTTTTAATACTCACGCCTATAGTGTTTTCTATTTTTTAGTTTCTGTTGCAGGTTTGACTCGAGCATTCTCACTGTGGGAGAGAGTTGGTCGTGGTTTGTTGAGTGACTCTCGAGATCGCGAGGGTTTTTATTCATGGTAAGGTTAGTCTGCTTTTGTTGGTCGTTCTTTCATTTCTTATTGTTTATTTACTTTGTGTTGTTACATTTTCCATCTGATTTTTAATTTATTTTCATCAGGAGAAATCATTCCCTTCGAATTTCTTTTGATGCCATGGTGCTTGTCGCCAGCCCGGGAGGATCGGGAACGCCTCTCGGGCCGTGTCGCGGACCGGCTCGGGTGACCGGTTCAGGGTCGACCCGGGTTGGTTCGTGACAACATAATTTTTGATTAACATGATTTCAGAATGTGATTAAAATTAGTCATAATGATTGAGGTGAGATTAATGTTAATTAAGGAACAAACAACAATCGTAATTACTCAAAAAACCAATACACTATTAAAAACCCATTGGATTTCAATATTTCAACTCTATACTCATTTGGTTCATCTTTGGATCATTATTGGATCCAAATTCAAAGTGATAAAAGTTGGAGGAATACTGTCTTCAAATATTTACAAGAGTGCCACTACTCCTTTCCTATAAAAGGCCACCAAATCTTCCACAATTTCACACCGGTAAAACAACATAGGTGAATCAAATATATTACAAATACATATACAAACATACCAACATTGATCCTTGATGCATCAGTTTTATAAAAAATAATTCCATTGAATCCTCTTAGCACTAACCAAATTGAGTTACATCATAATGAACTAAAGGTATAATTTATATTCTTTCTATGAATGGGTTGTGATTACTATAATGGTATTTTGGATAAACATTTCTCTTTTAATTATTATATGTTCATAAAATATGTTTCTATATAACATAATATATTTTTTATGAAATCCATTTCCCATTCATGGGTGGTTATTTTGATGAAATGATTTTGAAACCTGTATCTTTTTCAATAGTGTGTTGTATTTTTATATTTTTCTCATACCCATTTTATTTCATGTGTTATGATATTACTGTTTATTATTATCTGGCATAAGTATGCATGATTTTATTATGTGATGTCTTAGACCTGTATCTCCCTCAAATTTCATGGTTAATGATTTATATATCATGATATATACATGTCTAGAATGAAAAATGATCTCAATTGAGTAATACAATGTTGAAACATGGTGTGAACCCAGTTCAACAAATTCCATTATCTATGAAGACGGTCTCGAAAACAATTCATCAACTTCTGTGGAAATAATTATATATTCTTATATATATGACACAATTTGACATTTTATTCCTATGCAATCCTTTCATGTATTATCTTCTTTAATTACTTATGATTGATGTATTATGAACTAAAAATAATTATTCTATAATTCATGAATATTATCTTTGTTATAAAGAGTATGATCTTAAAATGTTATGCTCTATTTGCAAACCCTTTTGCTCATGTTATTTTTACACATTCACATTATTTACCTTTATTGAACCACTAATCTCTCCCCTTTCTTATGATTCATTTCCCCAAAATATAGATATATATTTATTGTATGATGTGTCTTAGAGGGTCTCTAATATTAGATAACCAAGTGGGAGATGATGTTGATCGATAATGTACTAGTATTTACATTACCATGTTTATAAATTCACTAATCTAATAAGGTATTTTGGGAATTTGTTCGTATAATGTATATATTATTCTGCAAAATGGATGTAATTTTAATGCATAAAACATAAGGGTCACTATAATCAGTAAAAAAAGTAATGGTTTATTGAACATTAGGAAACTTGTATGAGAAAAATATAATGAGATACCTACATATATTTCTAAGGATATGTTTATTGAAGTATCTAGGGATAATTATAAGGATTGATTGACTTTTAGGAAAAATGTAATGGAATATTGGTAATGGATCGAGTGACTGGATTCATATACATATATCACTATATTGATACTACTTGTTGATGTGTCTCTAGAAAAGATGTATGTGGAGGTAAAAACTCTGACCAGATGTGCCTGAATAGACTAGAAAATATCTATTTCTTGACAATGGTCCATGCTGCACACAAAGATTGACACTCCTAGGGTATATTCTTTATAAATTTTGAAACTCTTCATAATCCATTATAAAGGATTTAAATATATGATGACTATGAATAATATAGGGTAAACCTAGGGTGTCATCTATTAAAAGGTAGTATTCATGATTTAGTCATTCAACAAGTAATTTTTCATGATTATGTAGATTTCAAATGGGATATTTTTTCCCCACCCCATGATTTCTAGTTTTAATCAATATAGTGTATAGAATAAACATTTTAAACATTGAATGTTTTATATGTGAAATGTATTGGAACTATTCAAATTTATTTCCATTGTGGAAATATTATAAATAAAATAAAAATGTGTTATGATTATTGGTTGTAATTATGTCGATAAATGGACCACAATCAATATGTGAAAGGTATGCGATGTTACTCATGTATTGATTTAAATGGTCATAAGATTAATTATTAGATTGAGGTTGAGGAAAATTATGTCATGATTCATATTTCATAATATAGAAAATAGGTGTTATGGAACACGTTTATGATGTATGAGTTATTGTTTATGAATAATGATAGATTAATCAAATATTTATTTTTTTTAATAAAATATGATGTAATATGAATCATTAAATATATAAGTATTTTCCATATAAGTTTTCTTTAAAAATTGAAAAGGATATTTTAAATGGTGATGAAGATATAGAAAATACATTTCATAGAATGGTGATATGTTTATTAATAGAAGGTAACACTAAATTAATTTATAAAAAATATATAATGATGTCTGTATAATGATATGTTAGATATTAATATGTACATTGGATGGTAATAATTACCTAGGAACTGATTAATGAATAGTTGTTCTATGTAATCATGGATGTTGTTTATGACTTCAAGGATTTAAATAATATGTTCAGTGATCATTGGAAGAAGGAAGCATGTTTGTATTCCAAAAGTATTTATTGTAATTTAGGTAGTTAACATGTTTCAAGGGAATATTATATTTGTGTATTCACTTGTCTGAAATGTGACAACCAAGAGTAGGACTGTGATATACAAGGGATAATTTTTAATATGATTTTGTGTAATAATTTCTGTTATGAATTTTAATCATTCAAAATGGTTATAAGGATAACCAATTTTTTAATTTTGATTGTTAATCTTACATAAAGTCAATAAGAATATAGTTTTATATCTCCTTGTGTTAGAATTTATGCATATTTGATAACATGTTCGAACTAATTTATATTGATGATAACTGATGGGATTGAATATAATGGGTCTCATGATATGTTAGTACATGTAATATGAAATAATCACCTTTGTTTTTAGATAAAGTGGTTAATTATATCAATTAATAAAAAATAGCGATGTTTTCATGAATTCTTGCAAGTATAACATTTAATGAAAACTATTCAGATTTAGAAACATTAACTATAAATAAAATTTTATCATAATACCTTTGTTTTTTATGGAACATATAGTCCTGTAGGTCATTGAAGATTTAATTCAATATAATTTTTAATTTATTCTTGGCTTGGTTCTCTAAAACACTCAATTTGAACATGATGGTATGATTTCTATTCTATGTCCATGTTTTCACATCCCACCTATGTTCTCCAATGTGGGAATCTCATTAGGAGTAAATTTGTGTTACCATTATGGGTCCAAAAATTCATTATTATGGAATGATTTATTATTCATTTTAATGATAGGGGTTTTAATGAATGTAACAATCTGGTATTAATCCACTGAAAACACAGATACATTTTGAGGGAAAAAATTCATTTTAAGGGGTAAGAATGTTACACCCTGATATTTTTGTGAAATAGATGTTTTTTCTTCTTAATATGAATTAAAAATCATGACTCATTTCATTTCACAATGTTAAAAAATCCATCCACATTTAACCTTCTTTTCTTATGCTATACACAACTCCAACATGGCATGTGTTATACACCACACTATGTTTCTACAAAACTTCATTTTTTGTTATAGTAATTTAATTGAGATAATATTAGCATAGAATCTATAAGTAGTCATATAAAGACTAATAATTAATTTTAATATATATTTATAATGTTTTCACATTAATGAAACATATTTATATTGAAATATATTGTTTTTTGTAATGTCAGTTTATGTTTTAAAAAAATTCATAAAGGTACAAAATTTTATTTTCTTTTATGAAAAATAATAAAAATAATTTTAGACACATATTTATTTTGAATTAGATAAAATAATCTTTATTTTTTAATTGATAATGTCTAAATTATCTTGTAGTAAATTTTGTGATTTTTTGGAGAAACATTATTTTTGTGTGAATTGTTAAAACTACTAGAATTTAGTCAAAAACAACATTTTCATTTAAATATTTTTTATTGAAACATTATATTTTAAATTATATTTAAAAGGCTCAATAGATAAATTATACATATATAGTCCAATTTTTTTCCTTTGGAATAATTATTATATTTAATGTACACATAAACACTTATTGACTTTTTGAATGTTTCTACCATAAAAACCTTATTTCAGGTCACGCCTGTAAGATTATCATTAAATTTAATTTACCCACTTCTATGATTCAATTTTTTAATCATGGAAATAAAATGTTGTGATATGTATGAAATTTTTATTCTAATATTAAATAAATAATATTTGACCAAACTGATTAGTGAATGTTATTGAAATTAACTATAGTGATTGAGTAATGATTAAGATTAATTAAAAACCAAACCTTAATATCAAGGATCCCAAAGGCATATACACTTTTCCAAAATCAAATTTAAGTCCAAATATAGATCCTATACTCACATAAATACACTTTGGATAATTTTAGGATCCCCATAAAACATTAAATATTTGGGTAGAATTCTCCCTTCAAATATTAACAAGAGTGACACTCATCCATTATAATAAAAGGAAGCCACCTCTCCCTCTTCTTCAAACCTATCAAACTAAATAGGTTCACCCAATATCATACAAATACACTTCGTAAATTTTTTACCTTACTACTTTAAGTATCCATTGGGTATTTAATACTTCGAAGGAATCTTTTTTGTGAAAAACAAATGGAGTTACCATATTATGTGGTAAGGCCTCCTATCAATATCCTTTCATTAATTTACATTTTCCACCACTCCAATATCATTATTACCATAAATTACAGTGAAACCATAATAATAAATGTTCTAGGTTTTTTTGTTCTATGTTTTTAAACTATAATAACACATCTACACTTAATGGGTGTCGCACAACATGTTTACGTGTAAGACGAACTACCACCTCACTATATGAGGAATGTTCGTTTTTCCTTTACTACATCTCATGAAAAAAATAATGATGAGAACTATGTATATAAAATAAATATAATAAATTTATTATTTATTTAATATTATTTATTCATTTTACAAAACATATCTTTTTTACATTACATTATTTGTTAATATGATAATCTCATTTGATGAAGTGTGGACCACCACCACTACAAAGCAATATGATTCATTCATACACTATAGGGAAATTATAAAGATGTATTTTTATAATATATAGGATATATATGATATAATACGTCTAATATAATAATGAAATATATATATGCATATATATACATATATGACTTTTACATTAATTATGTCAACATGCTAATTAAACAGATATATATCGTTAATACCAATGTACGACTTACCGTCTCCATGAACGATGTATTCCATTTCATAATTCTATATCATAAATATTATCATAATAAAAATATACTATATAATATTAATTTTTTATCATGTTTTACATTATATAAATCATTATACATGATTAAGGACCAAATATATAACAAGTTGAGACTCATGCTATTATTAAATTGAATAATAGACGAAGTGAAAAGATAACATAGTATTGTTAACAAGTTGTTAATATAAGGTTATAATAAACCAATATATAGTATTATATATAATAATATGGTTATATAAATAATTAATTCCAAATTTATATTTAGTTAACAGGTGATTTTTATGAGTATAAATATATTCAAGACACAAGGTAAGGTGATTTCATATCACTTTTTATTTATGTGAGATACATTGTTAATTCACCACCCATTTATTTTTCGTGATATGTATACACACCAATGATGAATTAATTGATTATTATATTAATATTTATGGGTAATTATATATATATTATTTGAAATTTATTTCATGGTGTTTATGTTTTAGAAGTTACCACATCGATAAAATTATTTTGTCTTAATTTTTCTTTCAATGAGACTCTTGCTTTGTTATGCACATAATTTTTTTTTCAGGTGTGTATAATTCCATTTTAAATTCAATATCAAGTATCTAAATATTTTAATGAAATTATTAGCATTATTTAATTTCTTTTACATAAAAATAGAGAATGATCCCATGTTATCAGTTGAAAATATTTTATTGAAACAATATCATCGCTTTTCAAGATTGTTTATGTCTGAACATCCTCAAAACAAATCATATATCCCATCCCTCAGGAAATTAATGATTTTTCTTATCCTCTATTTATTCATTCTATATTCTTGTATTGGTACCATAATACAATTCTTTTGGAACACAATTCATTAAATAATATGTTTTTAAGAAATACCCACTTTACCCATCATCAGTAAGAAATCAATGTTTTTTAAAAGGAGTCCAAGAATATCGTACCATAATCCTATATTCAATATATGTAATTATTAACTCATTTATATTTTACCATTGACATAAATTTAATATTATTTTTTCTTTCTGAATAAGGAATTGTTTTTAAATATTTTACCCTTCAAAATGAATATTATTTTTACATAGTATGATGTGTATGGGTTTACCCATCATCATTGTATTGTTTATTACTTTTTATTTTTAAATTCTGATATTTTATGAAAATGTTTATATAAAATCAAAATTCATGTTAAATGGTATTAAATTTATTTAAAATATTATTTTATAATTTTTCAAGGAAATTTTTTGTCAATATATTTTCTAGCCTTAATTATATTTCTTTAAAAGTGATTTCAAATAAATAGATTTAACAAAATTTCCATGATTCAAGTAAAAAGGTTTTAAAAAAAATTAAATTATTTATTTATAGGTATTCAAAGGATTTTAAAAGCAATAGTTTTCAAAAAAAATTAAAAAAAATCATATGTTTTGAAGTGAAAAAAATTATCAAATCATTTTAAAGAAATATTAAAAATTTTCAAAGTATTTTTAGTGGAAAATGTTTCTAATGTACTTTCATGTTTATTTTATAATATTTCAAGGAAGAAAAATTTCATAATAATTTAAATTCTTATTTATATTTTTCACGTTTCATTCTAGGAAATTTCTTTATAAATGGTTTTGTGTATAAAAAATACTATTTCAAAGAATAAAGGATATTTTACTCCAGAAAGGTTTTGAAATATATTTAAAATATATTATCCCTATAATATGACACCCTTTTATGTTATTTATTCTATTATATTAAATGATATAATGGTTCAATTCTTATTCATTGTATTATAGGGTTATCATTAATTCCATTGCCTTTATGAATGTCGTTTCCCTTTAAAAGGTAACATGTTTGTGAAATATGATTTTCTTTCATTGTCTATATGATTAAGAAATCTGTTTTTCTTTCACGGGTTATGGTTTTGAAGAAATGATTATGAAACATGTATCTTATTTAATGGGTTATTTTTGTTTTGAATGATTATAGTACCCATTTCATTACATGGGTTATGATATGATTACTTATGATTTTGGGGAACATGAATATATGATTTCATTATAATGTGGGTAGGATATATATCTCACCCCAATGAATTTGGTAAATTTATATATATCATAAGATAGACATGGTTGGAATGAGTTATTATATAATGTAATTATTACATGAATGGAATGAGAATTGAACTTATTTGAGTATTATAGGACTGGAATAGGAAATAAAATCAGTTCAGTGATACAGGGATGGAATAGGGTATGAACTGAGTTCAGTAAAGGACATTGTCTAGTAATATGGTCTCAACAGAAATTCATTGAATATAGTGGAATTAATTATATATGTTTCTGTGTCGGACAAAATTCGACATTTTATTTTTATCTTTTTCCTTCATTGATTATTTTTCATTATTTAAATATGATTCAGATCTTATAAAATATTATCCTTTATTCAACGATTCATTTATATGAACCTTGATATGCAGGGTTTGACCATAAATTGTAAACCTCATGTTCATACCCTTTTATTCATGTAATTCTTACACATTCCCTTTATTTACCTTTACAGAGAGTTTGAGCTCCCACCTTTATTATTTTTACATTCCCCATGTTCTGAAGAAAGGTTTTAGGTAGATATATTAATGGTGGGAACTTTATGGGGGCTTTTGATGAATATTTATTTGTATAGATTATTCTGTCCATTTTTTCAAATACACTAATCTATTAAGGTCCTTAGCCATGTAATTTTGTAATGTACTGAATATTCATCTAAAATGATGTAATATCCATGTATGTTAAGCATGAGTCACTATAAAAAATCAATCTTATAAGATATTTTTACACACCATGAAATTTTAATACATATCTTCCTAAAAAAATTCAATCCCATTGAAATCTCTAGATGAAATCCATACGGAAATTAAATGATACATGATAGTCTATTAAAATATTATTATTTACAGATGACCAATAAGACTATGTAGATATGTTTGATAGTATAAATTATAATTAATATAATATGAAAACGATGTTTTTTAGACATGCATAAAATAAATACAATCGTTACCTACTGATTATAAATTCACTAATAATCATTAGCAATAAAAAATAAATGAATAATGAAAAAAATTTATTTTATTCTATAAAGAAGTTTCAACAACCATGCTCAAATACATGAAAATTAATTTTGACCACTTTCAAAAAATATATTAAAAAAAATAATTTTTCAAGTCAACATTATCCTTTTGTAACTTGATGAAAAGTTTCTCAAAAATAATAAATATTTCAGCGAATAGTGAGAAATAATGATTTTTATGGAACAAGAATCTCATTATTTTTTATTAAATAGATAATTTTTATTTAAAATTTTTTAATGTAAAATTAGTTCAATTACATTAATTATTTTCTAATATAATTAATTGGAATAATTTTTTTACTGAATTACTATATTGAATCTTTTAAAACATTAGTAATTATTTAATTGCATAAATAATTAATTTCGATGTGTCTAATTGTTTAATTTTAAATGGAATTTAACCCGTTAGAATGATATAATTTTGAGAAATATATTATTTATTCTGAATCATTTATATTTATATTAACTAGACTGTCCAACAGTGTTTCCGTGATTAATTTGGAAATGGGATTGCTAGGGGAGGTTATACTAAGAAGATAATTGCTAAAATGACATAAAACAATTCCAATGACAATTTTGTGGAATTATTTTGACCATATATCCTATATGGTTCAATAATTACACAAAAATGATTCATGAGGAAGTATAAAAACGTGGGTATGATATTTTAATTTAATAAAATTCATGTGTGTCCTCTCTACTAATCATAAAATCCCACCCTCTCCTCCCCATTTAACACATCCTATACAATTTGGTTCAACCAATAACTAACCAAATATATTATTTAAATCCCTAAATACATCTGATTGGAATTATTATTGTTATGAAAACCTCCGATGAAGTATTTAGGTATAAACACAAAGAGGCTCCATGAAGAATATGTAAAATACATAAACATGTTTTTTTATTTTTCTACCACCTCCTTAATATGAACATGATATATATAAATATAATAAAAAAATTATCCCATGTATAATATATATTTTATGGTAATGTTATAACCTAGATCCGTCTACATTTCCATAAAATGGGAAACTAATATGTCATTCTGGTTTACAGCATAATACCGCCTCATGCACCGTTGTAATATTTTTTCCATCACCACCAATCAAGGAAGTATATAAATTTTCTTTTAAAAAATTAAAATGATATTTTTTAAAATATTATACTTCTATTATTATTATTTTATATATATCCTCATAATATACATTTTATGGGGGGATACGATAACATCACTCATTGTACGACAGACTACGACCTCACAAAGTGATGAGATTCATTCATCGCATATGAATAAAATAGAATGTAGTAAGAATAAAATTAATGAATATAGGTGATATTTTTAAATGAACCAAAATTATATAAATATAATATCCCATATAACATACTATCATTCCATCCATTGGAAAATAAAATCATCGCTCAGGTGTATGTGTTGACTACCACCTCCACCTTATGATGTGAAATTTTTTATATTTATTTTTACATGATTGGTAATGAGGATGTGTTATATTATTTTAAAATATATTAAAAGATAATATTTATTTTTTAATTTTGAATTAGTAATTATTTTCATTTTTTTCCATCTGATGAGAACAAAGTAAACATCTTACATGCGGGCGTATGACCAATTATCTCCATGAGATGTGAAATACAATTTTCATCTCTAATGTTTATAGATTAGTATAAATAAATTTAAAATGAATATATATTATATTTATATAAAGGTAAAATTTAATTATATTTGATAACCTTGATCAATAAAAAATGATAGAAATCTCGATACCAAGATATACATGAAAAATGAAGCAATTGTCACATGAAACAGTGATTTTAAAAATTAATTGTTAATAAACTTTTCATTATAGGAAATAAGTAAATTATATATGGTATTAAATATACTATTGTGATTATATATTAGATATGTATTAATTGAATATTTATTATTTATAATGTTTCAATACATACAAATGGAATTAACCATTGTGTAATGGTTTATCATTTATCATTTCCTTCTATGCGATGTATTCCATATTCACCACTTAGTTCGTTTTTGTGTCATAAATACAAAAAATATGATAGGTTGTTCCATGAATTAAATTATCTTTATGAAATTTAATACATATTTTGATGAAAATTCGTTTAAGTGGAATGTGTTTCAATGGATACCAATGTGGTAACTCTTTATTTTTCTAACACATCATTTATCAATATTGTTTATGATTAAATTTAGAATAATGAAATATTTTGTTCTATAACTCAATAAACTCACGAATATTCATCAAATCTAGTATTTAATGAACTTTTTCATGTAACAATATATTTTTTCCATTTCTTTGGTCCATAAAATGATTGAACTTTTTTTAATATGAATTCATCTATCCCATTATTTTAATATAATTTTTTTTTCAAAACCATGTTTTATAAAAATATTTTCAATTTTTTTAACATTATACATTTTATTTATTTGTGTAATTTTTAATCATTTTTTTATTATTGAAATATTTTATTAAATGAATCATCATGTTGTTTTCTAAACAAGGATCAGATTTCTTTTAGCAAAAATGTAACAAAAAATATTTTTTAACATGTGTAGCATGTATAGAATTTACTATAAACATGAAAACTCAATGTATTAATAATTAATTTTATATGTTTTGGTGTTTATTTTAAAGGAATAATATTTAAAAATATTTTGTACACTTTTTCTATTAAAAATATTTTCAATGTTATAATGATATCTTCCTCAAAAATGTTTTTAATGGATATTTTTTGTTGTTTCTATTCATAAACATCATTATACTTTTATTTAATTTTGCTTCATTAGGAATTTTATATATTGAAAGAATCCTTATTATTTTGAGGGATGGTCTATGATCAGTTTGTATTTGGATTTAAGATTTTTAACAATTTACCATAATACTATATATAGTTTATGACTGTGTTTTTCAATAGGGGTAAGAATTAACATTTCATATTTTAGTTCGTCAATATGATTTTTTATGTTTCCATGTTTTATCCCTTTAATTAGAGTATTTCATTGTACTTATTAATTGGTGGTTGGGTTCCATAATTAAAAAATCTATTGACTCATCAGCACATGTCATGAGAAAAATAAATCGGACAAATTAATTGTATTTTCACCAATATATCTAGGATTTGTTATTTGAGGTCTTGATAGTATGTTTCAGATGTCTGGAGTTATGAATTTCCTTATTATGAAATTAGTTATTTGTGTTCGATGTGATTATTTTATTAGTTTAAATATCCATTTTTATGGGAAAATACCCGGTGAATATTTACATTTAATTATTTGAAAATGATTTCATCCAATCATATTTTACTTCATGTTCAATTAACCATTTATATGGCATGTGATATATTTATTTACCTTCCAATATATATTATATTTTATGTATACATGATCGATTGTATTTTTATCTTACCCTTAATATGAATCATAGCTCACCCCTTTATTTAGATTTTATTCACCATGATAATATGAAGTGATTTCTAATTGATATATACAGATATTCTAAGAATAACTACAGAGTTATTAAATAAAATATTTTTTTTCCATTTTCAAATGATCATGATATTTATGTATGTATATATTTGACCAATAATAAAAAATATTCATTCCTTTGTTATGTAATTCAATGTATCTTATGACAATGTAACAGAATGACAACCAACTCTAGGATATTGTGGTCAGGGTCATTATAGTTTCTATTAGAGGGAGATTCCTCAGAAACCTATAGAACTAGATTTGGGAAAACATATATTAAATATCATACTTGTATGATATACATTGAGGATAATCATATGAGTACATAGTAATTTTTTAATTAATGTATAAATTATTGGGTATTTCCTTGAAAAAAATACTGTTATGGGCAATATAAGTGGATATGTTCCATTTATAAATATACCTAGGGTTAACTACATGAAAAAATGAGACTTTTCATAGTGGTGGGGAATTATATATTCTTAGTTAAAATAATATTATTATTTATATCATGGTGGTGAAGAATTATTTTATTTAGATAATTGTTAAAATTGTTTATATTATTTAACCATGATCAATGTAAATGGACCGAAATTACTACACCAAATTTAATATGAAAAATGAATCAATTATCACTAGAAAAAGTAATTTTAAATAATAATTATTATGAAATTTGTCATTAAAAAATAAATGTAATTAATATATGGTAGAAAATATATATGAGTGGTTCTATAATAGAATTAGAATAATCATATATAGATTATAATTGGTATTGATATACATATAAATGATGTCGAATATGAGGAAAGGGTTTCGTTTTTCACTTTTACTTATGAGATAAGTATTCTTTATTCACCGCTTAGTTCTTTTTTATGGTGTATATATTACACCTAATATATGTTATTTCATGAATTTCTTTATATTAATTATAATAAATACTATATATTATTTTTATTTCTTTTACGGGGATTACAATTCAAAAGATACCAATGTGGTAATGGTTTATTTTCCAATCTCATTATTTATTTCAATATTTTTATGATTACATAGATAATGGTGAAATGAAATGATTCCTCCCTTGAGAAACTCATGATATTTATTACGATCCTATTGTTCATGAATTTTTTCAGGTAATACTTCAATTTATTCATCTAGTTTTTAATTAAAATCATTGTGATTCTTTTAGAAATTAAGAATTTATTTCTATCCTCCATCAAAAATCATTTTACATTCAAAATGACGTTTTATTAAATTGATTTCAAAAATTGATTTTAACAATAAAAAATTATTTCACATTTAACTTTGTAGCAATATTTTTTGTATTTTAGATTTTTTTGAAATGAATCTTCATGTCATTTTCCAAAAAAAAATCCTCTGTGGATTTTACTATAAATATGAAAGGAATATTTGTAATAATAAGTACGAAATGAATTGAATTTCACATAGTCATGACCATTAAATTTTCTAAATATACAATTTTTTCATTAATGGTTAATTTATGAGCAAAAAATTTTAAATATATTTTGTGAGCATTTCGTTTTAAAAATATTTTCAAATTCAAAACTACACTTTTCAAAAAAAAATTATTAATGGAATTTTGTTAGTACTTGTGTTCATAAAAATCAACATCAAATTATTTATATATTCTAAATTGGGAATAAGATGTTTTATAAGCTTCTTATTAATTCCTAGGATGGTTAATGAACAAAAAATTCAGCGATGTACAATTTGATAAAAATTAACAACATTAATATATATGATTTATCATTATGTTTATTGTTTAGGGTAAGTCACTACTACAAAAGAGACCTTGAACATGGATGTCCTTTATCAGCACTATAAATATTTGGTGATAATGGAAAACCATTATCAGTGCTTTTACATAGAACTAATAAATGGAACCCTTTTCCAGTCATTTATTTATGGCGCTAAAAAGGGTAGGTGTAGAATAAAATGAATTGATTATACATATTAAAATCAAAGAATATCTAGAATTTTATTTATAATATAATTATTGATAAAAATGAATCAAATAAATTTAAGTATATATAAATTATAAAATTAATAAATAATTTATATTATATATATTTAAATGTAAATTGAATAAAATGAAATAATTAGACAATTTAAAATTGAAAATTATTAAAATATGAAAAATGTAAAATATTTTATTAATTTCAAAATATTAATAAATTTGAATAAATTTAATATACATATAAATATATATGATAAATCATAATAATTTGAATATATAAAAATATTTATATATGTGAATGAAATAAATTTTAATAATTTAACCAAAAAAATTTAAAATGAATAAATCGTAATAATTATAAAATTTAACAATGAATAAATCAAAATATTATTAAAAAAATTTAATAATGAAATAACTTTTGATAATAATTCATAATTTCATTATATATTTAAATATATTAGTTGTAACAAGTAATAAATAATATATATTTAATATAAATATATTTAAAAAGAATGAAATCTAATAACTAAAAAACTATTATTGTCTTATTCATTTTTAATTCTGTTTGGTTTTTCAATTTAACATATATCAAAAGTGTTTTGCATTGATTTGACTACATATATGTAATTAATTATTTTTTATAGATAGTAGACACAAACAAATATTTACGCAATTAATGAAATCTTATATAGATAAAAAACTACTAATATTTAAATAATTTAATCATATTATATTATATTTTAGAATTTCAAAAAAACATGATTCATTTAATATATTATATTTTGAATAGGACATTTCATTTACTTATTTTTCTTATTATTATTATAACACCCCAATATTTAAAGTAATTCAATAGCTTGCGCTACATGCAACATAGAGATCAAGTGCACCAAGACATAACAAACTAGAAAAAAAAGAAGTTATGAATTGTATTAAATGAATTTTGAGTTATATATAAAACATATAATTTTATAATACATATTTTGTGTCTCTTAGACAAAATATAAGTGAAAATTGGAATTAAAAAAACAAGAATTTTTTTAAAAAATTCAATTTTACCCCTTATTTAATAGAGAATCCTTTTTTTAAAATAAATATTTGAAACTTTTATATAATTAATTTAAGGTAATTAAATTCGTTTTTAGAATCGGGACATAAAAATTTACTTTGGATAAATTTTTGGTACTTTTCTGATAACTTTCATATTTTGATGAATAGTGAAAACTACTAATGTTTAATTGAAAAAAAATATTTTAATAAAAATAATGTATAGTGTTAAATTATGAATTTTAATGGTTTTTATGTTTAATTAGATTATATTTTTTATCACTTAATACAATGTATGTCATTATAAGTAATTTTACATTTAAATTTGACCTAAACACATTTCAATATTTTTATAGTTTATAGTTTTTAAAAACCCATTTTTTGGTTTTGAAAACAACAATTAATTTTAAATTAATCAATGAAACTTACTTTTTTATAATTTCTTAAAATAGAAATCATTTTTGAATTAATAATATCAAAATTATCTTAGTGTCAATTTTTGTTATGTTTCTGAAAACATCCATTTATTAATGAATTGTGAAAAAGACAACCTTATTGTTTAAAACTGACTTTTTTTCTAATTATTATATATTTTATTTATATTTATTATAAGTAAAAAAAGATATATAATACCTATATGAGTTCAATTAAATCATTGAAGTCATTTTATAATAAAATTAGATGTATAAATTTTATTGAACTCTTTACCGTCTTTTACCCACCTTCTAGGAGCATTTACAAATTTGTATAAATATTAATTTTACCACTTCTGTGGGTTGAATTTCAAAAATATGAGAGACATGGTTAATATAAGTAAGTAAAATGTTGTTCAATAAGGTGATAATAATTTTGGGTGAATAATAACTTTTGACTTTTATTTACCATGGTTAAAAGTAAATAGGGTAATTAGGGTTAAAATGATATCATAATTACCCAAACACATGTCCTAATTCTATTGGATAAGTATATTTCAACCATAAAAACCCTTGTAATATAATATGATCCCCATTGATCTAAATGGATTAGATTACGACATTTATTTTTATTTTATTTAAAGAAGAGTTAAGAGAGTTAAATTCAATGTTTAATAACTAAACTATTTTTAATAAATGGGTACATACTATATAAATTAGACTATAAATATTGACTAAAAAGATAAAAATATTTTTTATATAATTTTATTTTATTTATAAATTTTAGAGGTTAAATAATTTAATTTATTAATGATACAATTATGATGCAATGATTACCTTGTAAATGAAATATTAAAATAATTCATGTTATAAATATCCAAATAAATGTAAATTGAGACATCTGTTAAATTCCATCAATTTTCATCGTTAATATGACATGTCATAGTTTGTAAAATAAATTTTATTCGAATAGATAATTTTTTTATGTCTTTCAAAAAAATAAAAAATTAAATAGTGTCAAAATTGACATAATTGTGTTTTTAAAGCAAATATTATATTATATATTAATATAATAATCTTAAAAAACTAAGGATTGTACAAAAGAATTATATAATAATATCTATGACATTAATAAACCACCTAGGTTTCGATTATAATTTTATAGTAATTTTATTAACCATGTAATATAAAAATATAGAGAGAAATGGTAAATGTAAAAATATTTAACTAAGACTTAAATCTAAAAGATAAGGTAAATATGTTGACCTTAAACTATATAAAATCTACTAGTTGAGATTTTTTCGACCCATAATCACCTTATCATTTAAATAATTTATTTTGGAGCCATTAGAAATCGATAATTATTTTATTATAAAATAATATTTCAAGTTTTTTCTAAAGTGACCCTAACCTCTCAAATAAAATGGTACTTCCCCTTCTCTTAATTTCATAACATCAAAGCATTTTGACTCAGCCAACCCCTACCAAAATATCCTCCCAACTTTCCTACCTTCATCCTATAGGAATTTCTTTGGTCAGAAAGCCAACCTATGGATCCCTTTTGATCAAATCAAAAGGAAGAACCCGAAGAAGATGTAAATATTTAATCACCTCTTTCAAGTTTGTTTCTTCTTCCACTTCCTCTTTATTTGTTGCTTCCATTCAAAAAAAAGAAATCCAGTAACTTCGATATACATTTTTATTATTATAAAAATGGTACAACCATAATCATTATTTTACCCATCCTATAAATGATTGTGTCACCATACGAATATACGTGTGGATTACCGTCTCCACGTCGTGGTGTATGGTGTTCTTCCAACACTTAATTATTTGGATGGGTATAATAATGAGTATAAATGAAGTAAATAACAAATATAACATGTTAATGATTCTGTATATTTGATATACCATCAAATTATATACTCTTTTTCCATCAATATAATGATATTTTCATTTGTGTGTACGTACGGATTACCGTCTCCATGACACGTTGAAATCATTTCCACATTCACTATTCAACGATGAATATAAAAGATATATTATTAATTAATATATAATATTTGAAATAATAATGATACAATATATATATATATATTTATATATGTACTTACATATATCTTATTCACCTAGTTCTGTTCAATACGATATGAAAACAGAAACAACGTTTATGCGAACGTACGCCCTACAGTCTCCATAAACGGTGTTTTCCATTTCATTTATATTTCTATTATACATATTTATATTATAAATATATATGATATATAAATTATTTTTTATATTCTGGAAGAATTTAAATAATTTTCTAAGTGATACAATAAAGAATAACAAGTTAAAAACACGTACGATAAAGGATGTGATTATTACCCAAAACGATAATTTGGCATGGAAATTATTATTAAATGGGTAGTATAAAGTCCTAAATATATCATACATGATTTCATAAATATTAATATGGTTTTGGTATTATTTAATAACATACTACAGTCTTTAAACAAGATTTAAAACGTACCCTCACCATAAACAGTGTTTTTCATTTAGAGTTAATAAGATAATTTACATTGAGGTAGTGTGGACTGTCACCCCCTTAAAGCGATGTGATTCGTTCATAGAATGAAAAAAGTTTATAATCTATAAATATAGTGAATTTGAAAAATATATGTTATAAAATAATTTTATTATAACAAATATATATATATATATATATAAACATATATTTATTTTACATTGTTTCTTTAAACCTGACTATTAAATAGAAATAGTGTTCATGCGAATGTACGACAAACCGTCTCCATTAATAGTGTGTTTTTTCAAACATATATATCATTTAGAAGATTATAATTCAAATATAAAGTAAATAAAATATATTTGTATCATTTTTTAAATTATATAACATTTTATATAAGTATTATGTGGAAATATATATATAATTGAGACTCATGCAATGAATAATGTAATTATTACCTAAAGTGATATATTTGTATAGTATTTTTAAAAAGAGGGTAATATAAAGTCATAATCAGAGAACATATGGTGATATATATAAAAATATGGTTCTATAAATTATGTATACTAAATTTATATTTATTATATGTGTGTTTTTTATGACTATTATGATATTCAATTTACAAAGTAAGGGGATTTCATCTAAATTTTTATTTCCATGAGATACATGATTTTTTCACACTCATTACTTTGGTGTGGTGTGTATAATACCCATGTATATAATAAATGATTCTAATATTTTAATTTATACATATTTATATTTAAATTCTATGATCATTATTTAATGTGTTTTATGTATCAAAAGTTACCAAATCAGAAAAATAGTTTTCACTAAATTTTCCTTCTATGGGACTCAAGTTTTGTTATGTGCTTAAATTCATTTTGATGTGTGTATACATCCATTTTACAAGATGTAACAGGAATATCAATTTTTTATAATATTATAAGAATCATATAATTTCAATTGCATACATAGATAGTTGTATCCCAAAATACCATGAGATAATTGTTTTTTGAAAAAATCTCATAGATTTTCAATATTATTTATGTTTATACTCCCATTGATGAAATCATCTAACCCATATCTCAATCCATTCATTACATTTCACATCCTCGGGTTATTCATAATATATTCATATATTGGTAACATCTTAGTTCTCATTTGACCATAAATAGTTAAGAACGTGTTTTTAATAAATCTTGACATTACCCCGTCTTCAGCTATAAATAATTGTTTTCTAAAAACAGTTCCATTGATATTGTACCATTATAATGTAATATATATATTAAATTTCAACCCTTATATTCTTTTACAAATATCATCATAGTAATCTTCATGTCTCTTTCCAAATAACACATTTTTTAAACTATGTTAATGTGAAAAATAAATGTTATTTTTATGTTGAATGACATGAGTGGATTTATCTTCCATCATTTATTCGAACTATCATTATCATTTTTTAATAGTTAATTTTTCAGATATATTTTTAATGAAATTTTTAATAAAATTTTTTTAAATTTTTTCATGATTATTTTTTATGTTTTGTAGGAAAACTATTTTTAATTATGTTTCAATCCTTATTTTTATGTTATCAATGTGTTCTCATAGAAATGGTTTTCATAACATTTTCAAGCTGCATATAAAAAAGGATTTAAAAAAATACAATATTTACTGGTATGAGTAAATGTTTTTTCAAGGAAATGGTCTTAAAAACATTTTCATGATTATTTATTATTATTCTATGTAAAATGGTTTTCAAAAAAATCATGATTTATTTATAAGCATTCAATGTGTTTTCAATGAATATTCTTTTTAAAATATTATTAAGATTATTTTATAGTTTTTCAAGGGGAAATAATTTCACAATGATTTTGTGTCATATATATATTTTTGAAGGTATTTTTTAAGAATACTATTTCCAATTGGTCGAATGTACTTAAAATCATTTTTTGAAGGAGAAAATATTTTTTTCGAAAAAATTGACAGATATTTCAATATTGTTTTCTACCTAAGAAAAAATTTGTTGACGTTTCTCATTATTTTCTACTAAATTATCTAAAGGCTTAATTTATATTCATCTTATTAATGGGTTATGATTACTGTAATGGTATTTGGGATATCCATTTCTCTTTCACTGATTATATGTTCATTAAATATGTTTCTCTATAACATAATATTATTTTTTTGAAATACATTTCCCATTCAAGGGTGATTCTTTTCATGAATGGATTTTGAAACCAGTATCTTTTTCAATAGTTAGTTGTATTTATATATTTTACTCACACCCATTTTATTTAATGGGTTATGATATGATTGTTTATAATTTTGTTGAACAAGTATGAATGATTTTATTATGTGATGTATCAGACTTGTATCTCTTTTCAATGCCTTGGTTAATGATTTATATGTCATGATATATACATGTCTGGAATGAAAAATGATCTCAATTATGTAACATAATTTTGGAACATTGTGTGAACCTAGTTCAGTAAATTCAATTACCCATGAAGTTGGTATCGACAACAATTCATTAACTTTGTTGTAAATAATTATATATTCTTATATATATGACACAATTCTACATTTTATTACTACACAATGCTTTCATGTATTATATTCTTTATTTCCTTATGATTCATGTCTTATGAACTACAAATAATTATTCCATAATTCATGAATATTTTCCTTGATATGAAGGATATGATCTTCAAATGTTATGCTTCTTTTCCAAACCCCAGTACTGCAGAAAACATTTTTTACATATGTTATTCTTCATTTTTTACATCGGTTTTTAGCCGACGTTAATACAGACGACGTTATAAATATAGTTTATTACGTCTATTATTTTCAAACTGACGTAAAAAACATATCATCGAGGTGTTTTCACATAGGTTATCGAATAACCGATGTGAAAACCCAGTGGCAGATTGTTTACCACATCAGTTATTAAATAACAGACATGATAAACCATTTCCCAGGGGTTATCATGTCGGTTATTAAAATTACCGATGTCATAAATCCTTCATAGTACTTTAACATGTCTGTTATTTTATAACCGACATGAAATATAGTGGGGGAGTTTTTTTTAAATTGGTAATTTAATAACCAACGTGATAGACTAATGCAAGGGGTGTTTATCACGTGAGTTATTTGATAACCGACGGGATAAACCCCTGGTCAAAGGTTTATCAAGTCGGTTATTTAATAACTAACGTGAAAAACTAGGGGGTTTTATGACATCGGTTATTTCATAACCGACATGATAAACTAGTGGGGGTGTTTATCACGTCGGTTATTTAATAGACAACCTGATATACCCATGGGAAATGGTTTAACACGTAAGTTATTTAATAACCAATGTGGTAATCCATTTCCCAGGCCTTTATCACATCAGTTATTAAATAACCGACATGAAAAACCATTCAACATGGGTTTATCACATTGCCTATTTGAATAACTGACATGATAAACCCTCCCCCATTACTTTATCACGTCTGTTATAAAATAACCAACATGGGAAAACAGTTTTTTTTTAAAAAAAATAGAAAGAAGTCCTCTTATCTCCTCAGAAACAACCAGAAACCAAACCAAGAATTAATTCCCGAAAAATAGAAGTAGACCAAAACAAGAACCAAAGAAAAAATAAGAATTTACATAGATACATTTAAAACATACAATATCAACTAAAAATACCTTTAATCCAACCAAAAAAAATCACCAACTACACAATTACAATTATAATTTTCAAAATTACATTTTACATTACAAAGAAAGTAAAATCCAATCAAACCTGTAAAATAATTTGACCATTCCACAAGTAATTGTTTGACCTCTTGAGAACTATGCAAATTAGGGTCATCAAATAGCAACAAATTTAAAGGAAAATAGTTAACATGTAAAATGAATAAATCAACTAAAATATTATAGCAATGTTCATAAGAAAATGTAACCTAGTCAAAATTCAAAAGTGTTCCCGTTTTAATTCTTTCATACATAAATCTTAACATATAATATCCTCATTCAATGACGCCTATTTGTTCATGACATTTATTTTTAAATTAGTGTCAATTAAATAAAAAAAATTATGTAATACATCCAAAAGTACAAATTATAAATGGATATTTAACTCCACTTGTACATATTTGATCTTGGCACCCTTTTTGTTTTTGGTTTTTCAAAAGTTGTTCTTTACCATGTTAGAAAATAATATGAATGGGATAAATTTAAAATTCATTATAATATAAATAACTATTAGGAAATTGAAACATACTTCTCCAATTAATTCTTAAAACTTTTTCGTGCATCACCATGGACAGAGCATATCCAATATAGTGTTTTCTCTCGTGGACAAAAAACAACCCACATCCAATGATCACTAATATAAAAGAAAATTTTAGGTTTGTAGTTTTTTTGTTAAAAGAGATAGAACACTATCAGATATATGTTTCATACCTCTCACAATAAGGCATCATCCAACACTTTGTGATAATATTTTGTTGAAATCTTTCAGCAACATAAATTGATCTTTCTTCCTCATCCAATGAATCTGCATCAGGGGAAAGAAAATGTGGGTCTATAAACCCATATAAATCTGTCTGGCCATTCCCCTCACACATGATATAAAGATATATAATTAAAAAAAGAAATAAGTACTGATTTTTTATAAATTTAATGTAGGGAAAAAATTGTGTTAAGACTTACATAGAAAAAATCTACACCACGTTGATGCCCAACTTGTCTCCAGTAACAAGCTCCATGATATCATTTTTCAAAATTCCCACATTTATTTCAGGTCCAAAAAACATGACCTTCCAATGGAAATGAATAATTCTCCGCTAATAATTTTGAATATCTTGATAATCTATCAAGACTACTAGAATCTGTATCTGATTTCATAGCTATTTGTCTTTGTTGTTTTCTATAAAGTATTTTTTTACCTATAAAGTATTCCTGTAAATAAATTGATAAATATATTAGCTTTAAAATTCTAAAACAACTTTATTAATAAATAAAATATAAGATATAACATAAATACTTCTATGGTAATGACTCACAGAAGTCCAGATAGCCAATATAAAAAGTGGATGATACTATGTCCAATTGTCGTCACCTCAACTATAGGTATTGTAACTCGAAATGATATATCTATAATATCATGTACTGTGACCCTATTCTACTCTACCTCTAACTACTGATGATGAACCATATATCCTATACAATATACCAGCACATATGCTACTATATGATGGTGAGGATCATCAACATACAACTCACATAAAGTAGGAAGTTGTGGCGAATGAGTAGGATAAAAATGGCGTACAGAAGTTGAGGTGGAGCGATGGAGGCCTCAGGATGAGGTGGAGTGGGAGCTTTTTCAGGGTGTGGGGTGGTGGTATCTGCTTCCGGAGGAGGATGATGAAAAATGGGGTCTGTAGGGGGAGCTGGAGGAGTGGGAGTTGTGGTCTGAAGTTTTCTTTACATGTTCGCAAACATAGACTATACTGATGATCTAATCTTTTCCTCCATCGTCGCATTAATATTTTGAACTTCAGCCTCCAAAGAATCTATTTTTTTATTCACACCCTCAATGGAAGATGTTGAAGAACGTGGCAACACTTTTCTTACCGATACACCCGTCGGGAATCCTCGTACACTTACCGGGGTGTTCAGGATATCCCAATGATTTAGATAAAATATCATGCCTCCCAGCAACTGTAAATTCCCCCTGTGTGCTCTACTCCTCAAGACAATCATGAATCAATTAATTAAAAGAAATTTTATTGATTCAAAGTATATAATTCATATATAACAATTTAAATAAATAAAATAAATATCTTACAATCCTCTCAGCTACGATCCTCGATTCATCTGAAAGATATTGTCCCTATTTTCCCATCTGAGCCCTGTTCCATTTTGGATGACTACATGGAGGGGATGGAGGAATAACCTCTCCTGAGCTTGATGACTGAGCAATATGTTTTGCTAATTTTTCTTCCATCATTTGTTCTTCTAATAACATATACCCTCCCTGAGATAATCTATGAGGGTATACATTTTTTGCATGGATCTTTTGATGAGATTTCCGTGTTTGATGTACATTTACAATAAGAAATCATTAAAAATTTATTAATAAGTTCAGTTATATAAGAAAACATATAAAAGGTTACATTTCATTTACCAAAAATGATTCTTTTCTCCTACTTTGAACAAATATTCTCCAGGTGACTTCATCTATGAAAGGATATATACGACATGGATTGTCCTGATTTATTTGACCATAAATGAAATCAGATGTGAGGGTTGATGTGAAATCCCTCCATCTTCTAGTTTCCATCGATAAACATTTCTTCTTGAGTCCTACAATGTCAGGAATATCAAATTTCATATGATAATGAAGATATTGTTTATATTATACAATAATTTTTTAACGATAAGTCAAATAGTAGAAAAATATCTTACCAAAATAGTCTCCCACAACTAATCTTTTACTGTTTTGTCCACACTTTTCCAATCATTTTACAAAATTCTAACATTTCTTTTTCATTTAGTTGATAAAAACTCTTAAAATCTTTTGCATTTGGACCTCTTCGAATATAATTTTCATCAAATTCATCTACTATCCTCTAGTCATGGTCACGGGAAACTGATAATTTTGGTAAACGTGTGCTGCCAAGTTAACCAACTCTTGAACTCTTACTTGTTATGGGAGCACATGAAAAAGATCAGGGAACATCAACAGTAGCATGTAATTGTTACTCCCCAGAGGAATCATCATGTTTCTCAACTTCAAAATTATGTGGTTCATCAAATGATTGATCTGTCATTGTCCTTGAAATCAAAAAAGGAAACATTAATTCACAAATAAAAAAATTCAATTATCACAATGGAAAACATGGTAAATATGGTTTATAATGATAAACAATGTTAAAGATGGTAAACATTTTAAACATGGTAGTGTAATTGGCATTTCAACAAAATCAATAAATATATAAATTACATAAAGGAAAAAATGATAAACTATGATAAAAAATTGGGAAAATGGTAAAATATGGTAGACATGTTAAACATGGTAAACTTTGGTAAACTATGGTAAACATGGTAATAATGGTAAACATGGTAAACAAGGTAAATATGGTAAACATGGTAAACATGGAAAAATTTGTAAACATGGTAAACATATGTTAACTGTAATATTAGAAATGTACAAATGGATTTTTCCCAAATTCCTTCGTCATGATCATTCCTTATGGCACAAAACATGGTAAACATGGTGAACATGCTAAACATAGTAAAAATGGTAAACATGGTAAACATACGTGACCTGTAATAATAGGAATGTACAAATGGATTGTTTTCCCAAATTCTTTTGTCATGATCATTCCTTATGGAACAAACTATGGTAAACATGGTAAACATGGTAAACATGGTAAATATGTTAAACTTGGTAAACATGGTAAACATGGTAAACGTGGTAAAAATGGTAAACATGGTATACATGGTAATCATATGTTACCTATAATATTAAAAATGTAAAAAGGGATTGTTTTCCCAAATTCCTTCGTCATGGCCATTCTTTATGGAACAAACCATGTCTACAATATGATCATCATTATTTTCTGCTAATCATTCCATGGATGTAGGGATATCACATAAATCAGTATCTACATCATGTTGATCCTCACCAACATGTTGTTTTTTTCATGTAAAATAATATACCACTACATATCTGATTGATCAACAATATAGAAAATCTGTTTTTCATGTGTTGCAATTATAAAAGAATCTGTTGTGTCTTCAAATCTATGAAGATTAACATTTTTCATTCCAAATTCAATGTGTCTCACATAATTGTTACCGAAAAACCATTTTTTGTTAAAAACAATAACATTAATTTTAATGTAATCAATCTCCCATATTTTTTCAATGACTCCATAATATGCACTTGATGCAGAAATTGGACTTCTGTCTTTAGAAGTCGAAAAATAAAATGCTTCTGCAAACACCAATACCCCACTATTCTGAACTACACTTCTATTGTCTTATGTATTCGTATGAAATGTATAGACGTTATTTTCATACATGGACTATGTTATCAAATTCAAACTTGGACCCCCCACTAACTATATTAATGTCTCTGAGATATCTGATCTACCAAGTAGGGTCTTTTTAAACCATTTCAAAAATGTTTTTTTGTTCTCATTCAAAATCCACATTTCATTCTTTTTTGGATGACATATTTTCAACACATTAATATGAAATATGATATATGGTTGGTCATAAAATATGTTACTTAAGATGTATAAATGTACCTTCTTCATCTATTCAGGTGACAATGATTTGACTTTCATTCCACAAATCCCCTTTCCCTCAGTATTAACTCATTTCTGACGAGATATAGGCAAAACTATGTGCTCCACTACAGACAGGTATCTCGTAAATAACTCTGCAACCTCCTCATAAATATACTTTTCAATAATGGAGGCTTCAGGTCGATAATGATTTTTAACATACCCCTTTAATATTTTCATATACCTTTCAAAAGGATACATCCTATGAAGATATACAGGTCCACAAATCCTTATTTCTCGAACCATAAGAACCATTAAATGCACCATTATATCAAAAAAAGTTGGAGGGAAATACATTTCCAATTGACAAAGTATAGATATTGCATCCATTTACAAAATGATCAAAACATTCTCATAAATCACCTTATATCAAATTGAATTGGAAAAATAACAGTCCTTCCTTATAGGATTTCTGACACGGATAGGAAATATTCCATGCAATGCAACCAGTAGTAGTTTGTGCATTATGACATGACAATCATGAGATTTCATACCAATCAACTTCAAATCCTTCAGAGAGACGAAGTTTTTTACATTTGAAGAATAACCTTGAGGAACATTGATATCATGAAGACACGGACAGAAGATAATTTTATCCCTCTGGGAGAATGTCTGACAAGCTGGAGGAAGAAATGTTCGTCTTCCATCAAAAGTTGGAGCTAACTCCAAACCTATTCCCATTGATAGTAAGTATAATCTTTCATTCAATATATATTTTGTCTTTCCTTTAGAATTTAACAATATTCCAATAAAACTGTCGCAGATATTTTTCTCCACGTGCATGACATCAATATTATACTTTACTTCATGATATCTCCAATATGGTAGCTCAAACATTTTTGACCTTTTCTTCAAAACATGTCTATCATTACCAAATTTATTTGTCTTTACAAATGTCACATCAAGGTTTTGCTCCCTCTAAAATATTCATCAGTTGAAAAAGGATTCAGAGAAATATCTAATTCTTGTGACCCATTTTATCAATTTTTTACTCTTCTATACGAGTGATCCATAGGTAAAACCATTTGATGACCCTTGTAGACTGTTGTCCACCCCTGATGCAATTGAAAATATGAGGTCTGTTGTTCGCAAATTGGACATGCTTTATGCCCCTTGACACTGTATCCAGACCAATTTCTATACGCTAGGAAGTCATTTATAGTGAACATAAGCACTACGTGTAGTTGAAAATAATTCATTTTATAATTATCATACAGTATCACACCATCCTCCCATAAAATTTTCAAATCATCAATCAATGGTGACAAGAAAACATAAATATCATTTCTAGGTTTCTTTGGATCAGAGATCATTATACTCAACATGACATATTTGCACTTCATACAAACATCAGGAGAGAGGTTGTAAATTACCAATAAAATTGGCCATGAACTATATGTGCTACTGATACTTTGATATGGATTCATTCCATCTGTGCAAAATCCACATTTGAGATTTTTAATTTCATTTCCGAATGTCAGATACAAGTCATCAATTTTCTTCCATTGTGGACAATATCCTGGAAGATGAATTTTTCCATCACATATCTGCTCATCAGTATGCCTTTATAATATTTTTTCATCATGTGAGTTAGCAAATAAATGTTTGAAATGAGGAATTATAAGAAGATGCCAAAATTCTTTGGTAGGTATCTTTGTAATCTCTACATTAGCATGTGCTTTTTCTTTCAACTTATACCGTGTTGTCCCACATTTTGGACACTCTGACAGAAATTAGTCTTCCATCCTATATATTATACAGTCATTCGGACATGCATGTATTTTCCTGTATCCCATTCCCATCAGGCATAATAATTATTTCACCTTATAATGTGATTCTAGAAAATTCTTGTCTTTTAGAAGAATGTTTTTCAACAATTGTTTCATCTCCGAAAAACTTTTGTCACACAATCTATGTTTCACCTTCAAGCTAATCAATCCTAACACTGCAAACATAATCGTAAAATATGTACAACCAGGATAGAATGGATTTTCTGCATCACCATATAGATGCTCAACTATCGGTTCTATCTCAATTTGTTCTTCTGCAATATCACGAATAATTTTTCAATTCCATCTGAGTTATCATCTTGAAAATCATCATCATCAATAGATTTGACATTCTCTCCAGTTTCACCATGCTAAATCTAAGGGTTGTATCTTGGACTAAAACCATGACAAATCAAATGATCTTTGATATATTTACTTTTAAACTTCTTCATATTCAAACATTTCAGGAATGGGCATAAAAAAATGTCATTGCATGGAACATTTCGTTTAGAAAATTCCAAAAAAGCATCAACACCTTCATCATTTTCATTATTCATTCGATGTGTCTTAATCTAACATCGACTCATTATTACCTATAACAAATATCAAAATTAGACATCTTGTTAAGAAAAGAAAGTTTTATATTTATATGAAAAATATCATAATTTGGATGCAAAAAAAATTTGAAATATAAAAAAAGGAAATCATACAATCTTTAAAAGTTATTATTTGTAATAATATGCAAACCAATTAAGAAGACATAAAAGGAAAACCATAAACATGGAATTATACAAAACCCTTGTTGGCTAAACCCATAATGAAAAAATGATGATACAAAACCCTCAATGGCTCAAACCATAATGAAAAAATGATTTAAAATCTAGAATTTATTCACCATAATTTTCGTAATTGACAACCATTGTTAATTTGAAAAAAAATCAATTTGATTCTATCATCATATTAACTACCAAGATGCATTAAAAACATTCATAAATAGGTGAGAAACTAGATTATAAACTTGAACATTAGAATCAATGTAAAAAAAATAAAAAAAAATGAATTTAGGGCATCATCAAAAAATAATAAATGAAATGGGGGGGGGTTAAAGTCTTACTTAGGGATTGTGAGTCGATCTGAGAGATTTTCTAATAATAAAGATGATTTAGGATCTTGACAAACTGACATTGGGGGAATGTGTTCTAGGTGGGTTTCAAGGTTTTTCGCACGAGAGAGACGATCCACATGCCGCAGATCGAAGATAACAAATAAGCATACGGGTGATGATAAATAATTTAATGGTTTTATCATGTCGGTTATTTTATAACTGACGTGATAAAACACAGAGACTTGATTTATCACATTGGTTATTTTATAACAGACTTGATAAACCATCTGCACTAGGTTTATCAGGTCAGTTATTTTATAACCGAAGTGATAAACTGATTTTTTTAAGTCTATCAGGTCGGTTATAAAATAACCGACGTCATAACTCATTTTTTTAGATTTAGCATGTCAGTTATTTTATAACTGATATGATAAACCACTTTTTTTACATTTATCACATCAGTTATAAAATAATCGAAGTCATAAACTATGTTTTTTTTGTTTATCGTGTCGGTCATTTTATAACCGATGTAAAAAAACCCCCCGAGCCTCGGTTTATCATATCGATTATTTGTAACTGACATGATAAACCATTTTTTTAGTTTATCACGTCGGTTATAATATAACCAATAGGATAAATCGAATCTTGTCGGTTTATCACGTTGGTTATAAAATAACCAATGTGATAAACCTTTATGATTTTGTATATCACGTCGGTTAAAAAATAACATACATGATAAATGTCCATTATAGATTTATCATGTCGGTTAGAAAATAACCGATGTGATAAATCCAGTATCACATTTTTCCACATCAGATATATGTAACCTACATAAAAAATGCCGCCTTGATAACCATTTTCTATACTAGTTCCCTTTTGCTCATGTTATTTTTACACATTCGCTTTATTTACCTTTATTGAACAATTGATCTCGCCCCTTTCGTAGGAATCATTTCCCCACAATATAGATTTATATTTATTGTATTATGTGTCTTAGAGGGTCTCTAATATTAGAGAACAAAGTGGGAGAGGATGTTGATCGATCATGAACATGTATATACTTTATCATGTTTATAAATTCACAAATCTAATATGTTATTTTGGGAATTTGTCTATATAGTGTATATATTATTCTACAAAAGGGATGTAATTTTAATGTATAAAACACAAGGGTCACTATAATTGGTAAAAAGCAATGGTTTATTGAAAATTTGGAAACATGTATGAGAAAACTATAATGAGGTACCTATATATATTTATAAGGAAATTTTTATTGATTTCTCTAAGGGTAATTATAATGATTGTTTGACTTTAATGAAAAATTTAATAAAATTTTGGTAATTGATCGATTTATTGGATTCTGATACATATATCACTATATTGATACTACTTATTTATGTGGCTCTAGAACAGATGTATGTAGGGGTGAAGAATCAGACCAGATGTCCCAGAAAATACTTGTAGAAATCTATTTCATGATAACGGGCCATGCTTCATACATAGTTTGACACTCCCATGGTATATTCATTGGAAATTCACAAAATCTTCATAATCCATTTTTATGTATTTTAATAGATGATGACTATGAATAATATAGGGTAAATCTAGGGCATCTTCTATTAAAATGTTGGATTCATGATTTTAACATTCTATAGTTAATTTTTCATGATTATGTTAATTTTAAATGTGATATTTTTTCCCACCCCATACTTTCTGGTTTTAGTCAATAGAGAGTACTAGAATAAACATGTTAAACAATGAATGTTTTATATGTGAAATGTATGGGAATTATGAAATTTAATTTCCATTTTGGAAATATTATAAATAAAATAAAAATGTGGTATGATTATTGGTTAAAATTTTGAAGATAAATGGACCACAATCAATATGTGAAATGTATGGATGTTCCTCATGTGTTGATTTAAATAGTAATAAGAATAATTATTAGATTGAGGTTGATGAAAATTAATTCATGATTCATATTTCATAATATAGAAAATAGGTGTTATAGAATAAGTTTTCGATGTATGAGTTATGGTTTATAAATAATTATTGATTAATCAAATATTAATGTCTTTTAAATAAGATATTATGTTATATGAATCATTAAATATATAAGTATTTTTGGTATACGTTTTCATTAAAGATAGAAAATGACTTGTTAAATGGTGATGAATATATAGAAAATCCATTTCATAGAATGGTGATTTTTTTATTAATAGAAGGTAACCCTAAATTAATTTTTGTAAATGATATAATGATGTTTGTATAATTATATGATGGATATGAATAAGTAAATTGAATGGTATGAATTAACTGGGAAATGATTACTGAATAGTTGTTCTATGTCATCACGGATGTTGTTTTTGACTTGTTGGATTTGAATAATATGTTCAGTAATCCTTGGAAGAAGGAAGAATGATTGTATTCCAAAAGAATTTATTGTAATTTAGGTAATTAACATTTTTCAAGGGAATATTCGATTGCTGTATTCAGATGTCTGTAATGTGACAACCAGGAGAAGCATTCTGATATATAGGGGAACATTTTTAATATGATTTTGTGTAATTATTTCTGTTATGAATTTTAATCATTCCAAATGGATATAAGGATAACCAATTATTTAATTGTTATTTTTAATATTTAGATGAATTCAATAAGATTATAGTGTCATATATCCATGTTAGGATTTATGCATATTGGATAACATGTTCAAAATACATTATGCTGATGATAACTGATGGGATGGAATTTCGTGGGTCTCACAATATGTTAGTACATGTAAAATGAAATAATCACCTTCGTTTTTAGATAATTATGTTAACCGGATAAATGAATAAAAAATAGTGATGTTGTCATGAATTCTTGCAAGTATATCATTTAATGAAAATTATTTAGCTTTAGGAAAATTAAAAATAAATAAAATTTTATCCTAATACCTTTGTTTTTTATAGAACATATAGTTATGTAGGTCATTTATGATTTACTTTGTTCTAATTTTTATGGTTTTATTGGCTTGGTTTTCTAAATATCTCCTTTAGAACATGATTGTTTGATTTCAATTCAAAGTCCTTGTTTTCACATCCCACCTATGTTATCCAATGTGGGAATCTCATTAGGTGTAACTTTGGGTTACCATTATGGTTCCAAATATTCCTTCTTATGGGATGTTTTATTATTTATTTTAATGATATGGGTTTAAATGAATGAAACAATCAAGTTTTAAACCATTGAAAACACAGATAAATTTTTAGGGAAAAATCATTTTAAGGGTTTAGAATGTAACATCGTGATATTTTTGTGAAATATATATTTTTTTAACTTAAAAGAAATTAAAATTAATGATTAATTTTATTTCAAAGTTGAAAAAATTCATTCTACATTTAACCCACTTTTCCTATGCTATGTGCAACACCATCATGGCATGTGTTATACACAACACTAAGTTTCTACAAAACATCATTTTTTGTTATAATATTTTAATTGAGATATTATTAGCCTAGAATTTATAAATAGTCATATAAATAGTAAATATTAATTTTCATACATTATTTATAATTCTTTCACATTAATAAATCATATTTATAATGAAATTTATATTTTTTGTAATGTCAGTTTATGCTTTAAAAATATTCATAAAATTACAAAATTTTATGTCCGATTATGGAAAATAATAAAATTTATTTTACAAACATATTTATTGTGAATTATATAAAATATTCAAAAAAAATTAATCCATAATGTCTAAATTATCATTGAGTAAATTTTGGTATTTTTCGGAGAAATATTATTTTTGTGTGAATTGTTAAAACTACTACAATTTAGTCAAAAACAACATTTTCATTTAAATATTTATTTGCAAAAAAAATTATTTTAAATTATATTTAAAAGTCAAAATATATAAATTGTACATATATTAGTCCAATTGATTCCATTGGAATAATTATTATATTTAATTTAGATATAAACACTTATTGAACTTTTGAATGTTTCTACCATAAAAACCTGATTTCAAGTCACGTCTGCAGGATTATCGTTAAATGTTATTTACCCACTTCTATGATTTATCTTTTTTATCATGGAATGAAAATGTTTTAATATATATGATATTTTTATTCTAATAATAAAAAAATAATTTTTGATCCAAATTGTAAGTGAATGTGATTCAAATTAACCATATGGATTAAGTAAAGATTAAGCTTAATTAAGGACCAAACCTTAATCTCAAGCACCCAAAAGGCCTATAAAATTTTAAAAAATCAATTTTAAGGCCATATATAGATCTTATACTCACATAAATATACTTTTGATAATTATAGGATCCACATAAAACATTATAAATTTGGGTATAATTCTCTCTTCAAATATTAACAAGAGTGACACACCTCCTTTCCAATAAATGGAAGCCACCTCTCCCTATTCTTTACACCTATCAAACCGAATAGGTTTGCCCAATATAACCCAATATACTTCCAAAATGTTCTCCCATACTCCTTGAATTATCCATTTGGTCTTAAATACTTCGCTGGTATCCTTTTTGCGCAAACAAAATAGAGTTACCCTATTCGGTGGTAAGGCCACCTATAAAGGTCCTTTCATTAATTTTCCTTTTCCAAACCTCCACTATAATTATTACCTTATTTTATAATGATAATAGAATAATAAATATACTAGGTTTTTTTATTCAAAGTTTTTAAACTGCACTAACACACATACACTTAATGGGTGTCGTACAAACTATTAACGTATAGGACGAACTACCACCTCACTAAATGAGGATTGTTTATTTTTCCTTTACTGCCTATAATGGTTAAAATAATGATGAGAACTATGTATATATAAGAAATATATAAAAGTTATTGTGAATTTAATCTTATTTATTCACTTTACAACATATATCTTTTTTACATTCCATTTTTGGTTAATACGATAATTTCATTTGATGAAGTGTAGACCCCCACCACCACAAAGCAATATGAATCATTCATACACTCTAGGGAAATAATTGAATATGTATTTTGTGAATATATAGGATATATATAATAAAATAAGTGTAATATACTAATTACATATATATAAACATATTTACATATATGAATTTTACATTCATTATTTAAACTTGCTAATTAAATTGATATATCGTTAATACGAATGCACGACTTACCATCTCCATGAATGATGTATTCCATTTCATAATTTTATATCATATATATTATTATAAAAAAATATAATGTATAATATTAATTTTTTATCATGGTTTACATTATATAAATCATGATACATGATAAAGGACCAAATATATAACAAATTGAGACTCATGCTATTACTAAATTGAATATTAGCCGAAGTGAAATGATAAAATATTATTGTTAACATGTTGTTAACATAAAAACATAATAAACACATATATGGTATTAGATATAATAATATGGTTATATAAATGATCAATAATAAATTTATATTTAGTTTATATGTGATTTATCTGAGTAGAAATATAATCAAGACACAAGGATATGTGATTTCATATCACTTTTTATTTATTTAATATACATTGTTAATTCACCACCCATTTCTGTTTTGTGATATGAATACAACCCAAGGATGAATTAATTTATTATTATATTTAAATTTATGTGTATTTAAATTTATTTTATATCAACATTATTCCTTGTTGTTTAGGTTTCAAAAGTTACAACATCGATAAAATTATTTTCTCTTAATGTTACATTCACTAGGACTCGTGCTTTGTTATGAACCTAAATTTGTATCTGAGGGTGTATAATTCCATTTTAAATTCAATATCAGGAATAAATATATTTTAAATAAATTATTAGTATCATTTAATTTACTTTACATACATATAAAAAATGATCCCATGTTATTATTTGAAAAGATTTTATTGAATCAATCTCATCTCTTTTCAAGATTGTTTGTGTCTTCACTTCCTCGAAACAAATCATACATCCCATACCTTAAAAGATTAATGAATTTTATTATCATCTAGTTATTCATTCTATATTCTTTTATTGGTACCATAATACAATTCTTATAGAACACAATACATTTAATAATATGTTTTCATGAAATACCCACTTTACCCTGTATTTGATAAGAAATCAATGTTTTATAAAAATGAATCCAATAATATTGTACCATTTACATGTATTCATTACAAGTAATTATTAAATATTTTATATTTTACCAAAGACTTAAATGTAATATTATTTTCTCTTTATAAATACGGATTTTGTTTAAAATGTTTTTCCTTCAAAATGAGTATTCTATTTTGCATCGTACGATGTGTTTGGGTGTACACATCAGCATTTTATTGATGCTTCATTTACATTTTTAATGGTTATATTTTATTAAAATGTCTATATAAAATTTAACATCATGTTAAATGGTATTAAAATTGTTTTCAATATTATTTTATAATTTTTATAGGAAATTTTTTGTCAAAATATCTTCAAGCCTTAATTATATTTATTTCAATGTATTTTAAAATAAATAGATTTTACAAAATTTCTATGATTCAAGTAAAATGGTTTTCAAAACACTTTAATGATTTATTTAAAGGTATTCCCATTATTTTAAAATCAATATTTTTCTATAAAAATTCAATAAAAATTAAAATGTTTTCAAGTGAAAAGAATTATAATAACATTATCAAGAATTCTTATAATTTATCAAAGTATATTGAGTTGAAAATGTTCTTAATTTACATTCAGGTTTATTTTATAATATTTCAGGAAAAAATTATTTCATAATTATTTCTATTCTTATTTATATTTTTCCTCATTTTATTCTATGAAAATATTTTCTTTAATGGGTTTATGTATTAAAAATTCTATTTCAGAAAGAAATGATATTTTAGTCGAGAATGGTTTTGATATATATTTTTATTTATTATCTCTATAAGATGAAATACATTATTGTTATTCTTTCCAATATATTAAATGATATAATGGTTCCATTTTTATTCTTTCTATTAATGGGTTATCTTTAATGTCATGGTCTCTATGAATGTTGTTTCCCTTTTCCAGGTTACATGTTTATGAAATATGATTTTTGTTCATTGTCTATAAGTTTATGAAATCATTTTTTCTTTGATGGGTTATGGTTTTGATGAAATTATTATGAAACATGTATCTTTTTTAATGGGTTATGATAGGTTTGAATGACTATAATACCCATTTCATTACATGGGTTATGATATGATTAATTATGATTTTGTGGAACATGAATATATGATTTCAATATAATGTTTGTAGAGACCCAGAGCATGGCATACATGGACATTACATTACTTTTGTGGAATACTTAATACATAACAAAAAAATACACACAAGGATCGTAAGTGTTTAGTGTCTTAGGAAACTCAAAATATAGTCTTCTAATCATGGTGAAAGATCTTCAACATCTCCATTAATGATCTTCCCCTTTGGGTTTCTTAACTAAAACCTTTCTTTAAATCCTGGTGAAAATAAAACATATAAAGGGTGAGCTCAAATTCTCAGTAACGGTAATTATAGAGAACATAAAACAATCCTTAGACATTTGAATGTAAAAAAACATGAGCATAAAATCTAAAAATCAAAATCTTGAGCAATGACATAAAACATGGTAGTACGTAAAGCATAGATTATGAAGAAACCATAATCATGATAAATTATCATGGGAATAAAACTTGTGATTGTGGAAAAACATAAGCACATGATATGATTTCCATAGTAGCCAAGGCATTACTGCCATGACCATCTTAGTGGAAAAAGTCCCTTTCTGAATCGAGTTCACTTCTCATTTCAGTCCTGTAACACTGAACCGGATTAACATACCATTCCAGCCATGTCTATCTCATTAGATATAAATCTTTACCCAATGCATTGGAGGGATATATAGGTCCCACCCATCACATAATGAAATCATTCTTACTTGTGCCACAAAATAAAGTTAAAACATTCACCATAACCCAAAGAATAAAATGGGTTTCATAAACATCATCCCGTCATCTCATAATCCATATAAAACAAATGGACATTTCATCATAAGAAAAGTGAAACCATGTAAATCATATAGAAACTAAACATGAAACATACACATATGAAATAATGTCATCTTAAATGGAAAATGGTTTTGATAAAACATTTGAAATTAATTCTTGAGGAAAATATCCTTTATTCTTCAAAATCAATTTTTTTTTCAAAAAAAAGTCATGAAATAATAAAAGAAAGATATTTTGTTGAAAATAGTCATAAAATCTTTTGGAGTAAGCTTCATGAAAATAAGGATTTATAAAACAGTAAAAATTCATTCATGTCATATAAGTTAAAAAAACATTCTTCTCGTACTTTTGACAGAAAAGTCAAAAAGTACCTCATAACATAAACAAAAGAAAGATTCCTTACATACCATGTAGTAAAAGTAAAAAAAAATGGGTGAAAAGGACTTTAAACATACATGAAACCACTTTTAGAAAACATGAACTTGAATGATAAATATAACCCTAGTGAATACGTACGAATAAACAATCTCGGATAAAAACGAAATTGGAAAAGTTATCCCTTACCTTAGGTCCGATATGCTTCGTATAAATCCAAACCTCCTGTATAATGATTTAAATAATGTCATTTACTTATTATAGATTTATATCCATTATTATTATATCATATATGATTCACTTAGGTATTTATATTCACCATTAATTTGTCAATTCCCTGTTAAAGTAGCGTTTTGGGTAAAATTGTTTCATTTATCGTACGTGTTGGGACTTGTTGTTCTTATATAATGATTTAATTATTTCCATAATGTAAAAAATTATTTATATATCATATATATTCAGTATATATATAATATAGATAAATTAAATGAAACACACTGTTCATGGAGACGGTAGGTCGTACGTACGCATGAACGCTATTTTCCTTTCATTATTGACTTGAATGGAAGTAAGTAGATGAAATGTATATATATATATATATGTATACATAAATCCAGTTTCTTCATTATGTCATATATTTCATTATTATTCATTATATGTACTTCATAATCATTCTTGAATGGTTAATCATGGAAAATGAATCTCATCGCGTTCATGGAGACGGTAGTCCGTACGTATGCACGAGTGATGATATCATTCCCATGATCTTGGAATTGTATTGAAGTGTATGTATAATATTACAGAATCAATATCACTTCAAAATACCATATATATTTATCTATTTACACCATTATACCCATCCATGTAATGTGGTGGTGGAAAAACTGATTACACAATAGTGTGGAGACGGTATTCCGTACGTACGCACGCGTGGTGATTTCATTTTCCATAGCTTGGATAGAAGGTGAAATAGGGTTGTTTCATATTCATAATAACATATCAGTATATGAGTGATACTGATGTTATTACTTTATAATGAAATAACTAAATAGGAAGAAGTAGAAGAAGAAAGAAACTTGAGAGAATCGGAAGAAGAGATTACCTCTTCTTCGACGCACCACCTTTAAAGATTATCTTAAGGAGGTAGAGTTGGACTTTTGAGAAGACCACAACCTCCAGAATGTTTCTAGGGATGTGTATAAGAGAAATGGACAGGGTTTGGCCGAGCATGAAGGCTCAAATTGGTGTGAAGAGAAGAGGGAAGGGGTGCCCATTTTATAAGGGAGGAGAGAGGCACCTTTGGAAAAACTAGAAATATTATTTTATTAAAAAGTCATATTCGGTTTTCAATAGCTCCAAATTTATTTATTTCTAATCTAATGTGGGTATGGGTCAAAATCCTCTCATTCAATAGAAGTTAGACAAGTTTAGGTTTCTATTTTAACGTTATCATTTAGATTTAACTTTAAGTTAAATAATTTTACTTTTACCATGTCTTCTTGTTTTCTTACACTATAAGGTTAATAAACTTACTATAACAAGCCAAACGAACCCAAAGTTGTTTATTATTAATATATATAACCTTATCTAATTCATTTGGCCGAAACTTAAGTATTTAGGAATAAAATAACAATTAATAATATAATATTTGTTTTAAAAACTATTTTATTTAAATTTGGACACTATTTGGTAATTGATTTTCGTGAAAATCATAACGAAAATATTAGTTCTAAAAAAGTTAATAAAATAAATAATAACATGTCATATTAACCTAGAAAATTATTTTAATTCTCCAAAAGTCTCAAATTACATTTATTTGGGTATTTATAATATCAATTATGTTAATATTTCATTAATAATATAATTACTGCATCATCATTGTGTCATAAATAAATTGAATTATTTAAAGTCCAAAAATAAAAAATAAAATAACATTATGTTGAAACTTTTTTTATCTATCTAATTAATATTTATAGTCGAATTTATCTTATGTATACCCCTATATTAAAAATGTTTTAGTTATTAAACATTGATTTTAACTATTTTAGCTATTCTTTAAATAAAATACTATTAAATGTCCTATTCTAATCCAAGTGGGATTAATGGTCATATATTATTCCTAAGGTTGTTTTTGGTTGAATTAAACTTATTAAATAGAATTAGGATATGTGTTAGGGTAATAATAATATCATTTTTACCCTTATTTACCCTATTTACTTAGAATCATGGTAAAAAAAGTAAAAGGTTACTATTCACCAATTATTATTTTAATCTTGTTGAAGCACATTTTAGTCGTTGATATTAACTGTGTCTCTCATATTTTCAAAATTCCACTCACCGAAGCGGTAAAATTAAGTTTTATGTAAATTTTCAAATTCTCCTAGGAGGCGGGTTAAAGACGGTGAAAAGTTCAATAAAATTTTTATATATCTAAAATTATTATAAAATGACTCCAATGAATTGAATTGAACTTATATAGGTAATATGTATCAATTTTGACCTAAAATAAATTTAAATAAAATAAATAATTATTTAAATAAAAAGTCGGTTTTTAAATAGTAACCTAGTGTTTTCACTATTCATCAAAAATTGAAAGTTTTCAGAAAAATACCAAAATTTCACCCTCGGCTAATTTTGATATTCCGAATCCAAAAATGTTGTCCATTTTGAAAGATAAAATTTATAAAATTTCAAAAAGTGGGTATTACTATTCATAACGGATTGTTTTAATAATATTTTAATAGCATATCATTGTTTAGTGATACTCGATATTGCGTACAACACACACTATCGTGGAAGGTCGTGATTACGTGTAAAGAAATCCAAGTCAGGGATGCGTGTAGTGCAATCTTCTTTTTGGTGTAGGGTACAACACAAGACATCAATTAAATTAAAAGGAATATTTTTCATAAAATCTTGGGGGGGTTACATTCTAGCCCCCTTAAAATGATTTTCACCTTTGAAATTCATTGGGGTTATAAATGGTTTACTACTTGATAGTATCTTTCAAAGAAACCCACATCGTATAAAGGAATACTAGATCTTAATTTTAAAAAGGGAAGTTAGAATCATAAAGGTCACCCAAAGTAACTCAACATTGGGTTTCCACATAGGACAACATAGGTGAAAATATGGATATGGAAGAAAAATATAACCATCATGTTCTGATGGAGAGTGGTAGAGAACATGGCTAGGAAAAAGACAACAATCACAAAGCCATAAATTTGTGATGATCTAAGGTACCATCTGATTCATCGTATATGAGGACACTAGGAAAATATTTTTGGTTTTCAAGATCATTTCCCTAAAGTTGAAGAATTTTCGAATCAAAAGAAATAATTACTTGATTTTGTTACAATCTCACCGTTGTTCGTACCTTGAACAATTTTCCACTTAATCTCTTAATGAAATGAAGTTGAATTTGTTATTCATGAAGTTTTAATAGATCGTGTGATAGAATGATGGGTCATTCCATCTGTTTCAAACAAAAGGTTAGCAAAAGTTATCAAATATACAGAATTCTATCTATGGTGAGGTTAATCATATACGATTCCAAAAATAAACTTATACTTCATATATCATAACGCTTAATAAAATAAAACTAGTTTCTACTAACCAGGTACTTCTTGTAGGCCAGTGGTAGGCGATAAAGGACCGTTGCACTTCGGTTGTGGGTCGATTCCCACAGCTTTGTCCGACGCGATGGGATGTCGCCCGTCCTGTAGGTTGTCCTTTTTCTAACATCCCATCAATAATATCGAAAAAAGTTCCATTCTTAAACAATACTAACTTATATCCAACATAATCTGTTCCAGTCTTTAGGCTTATCTAAAATCCTTCGGTCCAAGCTCATATTATAAAGAAAATGATTTCTTGAAATGTCATATAACAATCACGTGAATGCCATCATTTTTCCCCCATATATCATAAGATATATCTTGTTGGTCAAATTACAAACATGTGAATACCTTAATCATGTGTTCTCTTGAAGAATGAATACCCATTGAACCTTAGTGAAACATGAATGTTGTTAAATTTTAACACTTTCCACAAACCAAAATCCCAAAAATTCTATATGATCAAACCAAAATATCACTTAGTCCTTATATGAGTCATGAGCTCATGAATACAATCAAACATCTCATTATCTTCTTATCCCTTCATTATGCGCATATAATCTACTTTCAAAAATATCTTATTAAACATTCATGGTTACTGGTACCATTCAACATATACTTTCAAATACATTAGGAAGAACAGTAGTGTAACAATCCTTAGATGATTCTTTATTCCATAGTACCATTAACTTTTCAACATAACTCTTGATAAACATACAATCATTCCACTAACTTCTTAAACAATTGACTGATCTTCAACACTTCTTTTTTCTCATATATCATTTGTAGTCTCCTCCTCATCATCCACATAAATACTACCCATGTAACCATGCTGATTCTCTTCAGGAGATTTTCCCTTAGGGCATTGGTTTTCATAATGCCCATATATTCCACATTTAATATATATAATCATTGTTGACGCCGTAGCAATACCATTATCCTTATCCATGGTGTTAGCTGGACCTTTTATTTTGCACTTACTGGATTTGTGTCCTTCTTTTCCGCACCAAAATAATCTTCCAGATCCTTTGAAACATTTTCCTTGATGCCTCTTCCAACATGATTTACATGATAGAAATTGAACTTTCCATCTTCTGTGATCATCATGAAACTCCATCTTTCTCTTATTAGCTGAGTCAGGAAACTTACCAAAGTTGAGATTATTGATCATATTATGAGATGGCTGATTAGGCATAATAACGATATGTGGACCTCCATATCCAATTTCATTCGGTTGCTCCTGAAGAATATCATTCCATTGTCCATCATATCCTCCATTATCGTGAATGTTCCCATTCCAAGCCATTTTCTAAAAACCCAAAAATAATAGTGTGAGAGGCCAGAATCATAATCAAGGGGGATTACCTTCAATATATAACATCTTAGGTTATATAATAATATCGTTACAATAATTCTAGGACTACAACCTATACTTTTACATAACCTTAGGGTCATCCCTAGACATACCTTAGAAACATCTATAGGGATCTCGCTAAAGTTATCGCATCCTAGTTTCCAAAGGTTGACTAAATATTTCCTCTGATACCAACTGTAGAGACCCAGAGCTTGGTGTACATGGACATTACATTACATTTGTGTAATACTTAATACATAACAAAAACAGACACACAAGGATCGTAATATTTTATTGTCTTTGGAAACTCGGAAATTAATCTTCTAATCGTGGTAAAAGATCTTCAACATCTCCATTAATTATCTTCCCATTTTGTTTTATAACCTAAAACCTTTCTTTAAATCACGGGGAAAAGAAAACATATAAAGGGTGAGCAAAAATGATCAGTATGTGTAAGCATAGAGAACATAAAACAATACTTAGACATTTGAATGTAAAAAAACATGAGCATAAAATATAAACATCAAAATCTTGAGCAATGACATAAAACATAGCAGAACATAAGTCATAGATCATAAAGAAACATTAATCATGATAAATTAGAATGGGAATAAAACTTTTGATTGTGGAAAAATCTAAGCACATGATATGATTTCCATAGTAGCCAAGGCATTACTTCCATGACCATCTTAGTGGACAAAGTCCCTTTCTGAATTGAGTTCACTCCTCGTTTCAGTCCTGTAACACTGAACCAGATTAACTTACCATTCCAGCAATGTCTATCTCATGAGATATAAATATTTACCCAATACATTGGAGGGAGAAATATGTCCCACCCATCTCATAATGAAATCATTCTTACTTGTTCCACAAAATAAACATTAAACATTCACCATAACCCAAAGAATATAATCAATTTCATAAACATCATCCCATCATCTCATAATCCATATGAAACAAATAGAAATTTCATCATAAGAAAAGTGAAACCATGTAAATCATAGAGACATTAATCTTGAAACATACACATATGAAATAATGTCATCTTAAATGGAAAATGGTTTTGATAAAACATTTGAAATGAATTCTTGAGGAAAATATCCTTTCTTCTTCAAAATCAATTTCTTTTCACAAAACGTCAGGCAATTTTAAAAGAAGGAGATTTTGTTGAAAATAGTCATGAAATCTTTTGGAGGAAGCTTCATGAAAATAAGTCTTTATAAAACCGTAAAAATCCTTTCATGTCGTATAAGTTAAAAAAACATTCTTCTCGAACTTTTGCCGGAAAAGTCAAAAAGTACCTCGTAACGTACACAAAAGAAAGATTCCTTACATACCATATAGTAAAAGTAAAAAAAATGGGTAAATGGACTTTAAACATACATGAAACCATTTTTATAAAATAGAAACATGGATGATAAATATAACCCCAGTGAATACGTACGAATAAACAATCTCAGATAAAAACGAGATTGGAAAAGTTATCCCTTACCTTAGGTTAGATATGCTTCGTATTTATCCGAACCTCCTGTATAATGATTTAAATAATGTCATAGACTTATTACAAAATCATATCCTTTATTATTATATCATATATTTTTCAGTTAGGTATTTATATTAACCGTTAATTTGTCAATTCCATGTTAAAGTAGCGTTTTGGGTAAAATTGTTTCATTTATCGTACGTGTTGGGACTTGTTGTTCTTTTATCATGATTTACTTACATCCAGAATATAAAACAGTATTTATATATCATATATATTTAGTGTATATATATATAATATAGATAAATGAAATGAAGCACACAGTTCTTGGAGACGGTAGGTCGTACGTACGCATGAACACTGTTTTCATTTCTTTATTGACTTGAATGGAAGTTAGTAGATGAAATGTATATATATATATATATATATATATATGTATAAATAAATACAGTAGCTTAATTATGTCATATATTTCATTATTATTCATTAAATGTACTTCATAATCATTCTTGAATGGTTAATCATGGAAAATGAATCTCATCACGTTTGTGGAGACGGTAGTCCATACGTACGCACGAGCGATGATATCATTCCCATGATCGTTGAATTGTATTGATGTGTATGTATAATATTAAATAATCAATATCACTTTAAAATAACCATATATAGTTATTTATTTACACCATTATACCCATCCATGTAAGGTGGTGGTGGAAAAACTGATTACACCACGGCGTGGAGACGGTATTCCGTACGTACGCACGCGTGGTGATTTCGTTTTCCATAGGATGGATAGAAGGTGAAATAAGGTTTTTTCATATTCATAATAAAATATCAGTATATGAGTGATAATGATGTTATTACTTTATAATGAATCAACTAAATAAGAAGAATTATAAGAAGAATGAAACTTGAGAGAATCGGAAGAAGAGATTACCTCTTCTTCGATGCACCTCTTTTAAGGATTCTCTTAAGGAAGTAGAGTTGGTCTTTGGAGAAGACCAGAATCTCTAGAATGTTTCTATGGAAGTGGAGAAGAGAAATGGACAGGGGTTGGCCGAGCTTGAAGGCTCAAATTGGTGTGAATAGAAGATGGAAGGGGTGCCCTTTTTATAAGGGAGGAGATGGGCACCTTTTGAAAAACTAAAAATATTAATTTATTATAAAGTCATATTGGGTTTTAAATAGATCCAAATTGATTTATTTCTAAGATAATGTGGGGATGGGTCTAAATACTCTCATTAAATAGATGTTAGACAAGTTTAGGTATCTATTTTAACCTTATCATTTATATTTAACTTTATGTTAAATAATTTTACTTTTACCGTGTCTTCTTGTTTTCTTACACTATAAGGTTAACAAACATACAATAACAAGCCAAACGAACCCCAAGTTGTTTATTATTAATATATATAACCATATCTAATTCAGTTGGCTGGATCTTAAATTTTTAAGAATAAAATAACAATTAATAATATAATATTTGTTTTAAAAACTATTTTATGTCAATTTTGACACTATTTGGTAATTGATTTTTGTAAAGATCATAACATATAGATTAGTTCGAAAGAAGTTAATAAAATTAATAATAACATGTCATATTAACCTATATAATTATTAGAATTCATAAAAAGTCTCAAATTATATTTATTTGGGTATTTATAACATCAATTATGTTAATATTTCATTAAGAATATAATTACTGCATCATCATTGTTTCATAAATAAATTGAATAATTTAAAGTCTAAAAATTACAAATAAAATACCATTATGTAGAAAATATTTTTAGATTTCTAATGAATATTTATAGTTGAATTTATATTATGTATAACCCTATATTAAAAATGTTTTATTTATTAAACATTGATTTTAACTATTTTAACTATTCATTAAATAAAATTATATTAAATGTCCTAATCTAATCCAAGTGGGCCTAAATGGTCATATTTTATTCCTAAGGTTGTTTTTAGTCGAATTAAACTTATCCAATAGAATTGGGACATGTGTTAGGGTAATAATATTATCATTTTTACCCTTAATTACCCTATTTACTTTTAATCGTGGTAAAAAAAACAAAAAGTTACTATTCACCAAAAAATGTTTTCATCTTGTTAAACCAGAATTTAGTCCTTGCTATTAACCGTGCCTCTCGGAATTTCGAAATTCCACTCACAGAAGTGGTAAATTAAGATTTATATAAATTTGCAAATTCTCCTAGAAGGTGGGTAAAAGAAGGTGAAAAGTTCAATAAAATTTTTATATATCTAAAATTATTATAAAATGACTCCAATGAATTACATTGAACTTATATAGGTATTATGTATCAATTTTGACCTAAAATAAATTTAAATAAAATAAATAAATATTAAAATAAAAAGTCGGTTTTTAAATAGTATCCTAGTGTTTTCACTATTCATCAAAAATTGAAAGTTTCCAGAAAAATACAAAAATTTCACCCTAGGATAATTTAAGTATTCCGAATCCAAAAATGATGTCCATTTTGAAAGATAAAATTTATAAAATTTCAAAAAGTGGGTATTACTATTCATAACGGTTAGTTTTATTAATATTTTAATAGCATATCATTGTTTAGTAAAACTCGATATTGCGTACAACACACGCTATCGTGAATGGTCGCGATTTCATGTAAAGAAAGCCATGTTAGGGATGCGTGTAGTGCAAGCTCCTTTTGGTGTAGCGTAAAACAAAAGACATCAATAAAACTAAAAAGAAATATTTTTCATAAAATCTTTGGGTGTTACAATGTTGGTAGGATATATATCTCATTCCAATGCATTGGGTAAATTTTTATATATCATAAGATTTACATTGTTGGAATGATGTATGATCTAAAGTATTTATTACTTGGATGGAATGAGAATTTAAATTATTTTAGTATTATAAAACTAGAATGAGAAATGAAATCATTTTAGTGATAAAGGGCTGGAATAGGGTATGAACCTAGTTCAGTAAAGGTAATTTTCTACTAATATAGTCTCAACAAAAATTCATTGACTACTATGGAAATAATTATATATTTTTATGTGTCTGACTAAATTCAACTTTTTATTTCTATATTTTTCCATCATTGATTATTTTTCATTATTTTTATATGATTCAGGTCTTATAAAATACTAACCATTATTCAACGATTCATGTATATTAACCTTGGTATGTAGGATATGACCTTAAAATGTTACCCTCACATTCATACCCTTTTATTCATGGAATGCATATACATTCCCTTTATTTACCCTTACAGAGCATCAGAGCTCTTACCTTTATTATGTTTACTTTCCCTAGGTTATGAATAACGGTTTCATGTAGATATACTAATGGTGGTAACCTTAGGGGGTTTTGAATAACATTCACTTGTATATATTATTATATCCATTTTTTGAAATACACAAAACTAGTATGGTCTTTAGCCATGATATTTGGTAATTTACTAAATTTTCATCTAAAATGATGTAATATCCATGTATGTTAAGCATGAGTCACTATAAAAAATCAATCTTATATGATATTTTGACAAACCATGATATTGTAATATATATCTTCCTAAACAAATTCAATCCCATTGATATCTCTAGATGAGTGAAACACCAAATTTAAATGAAATATGATTGCCTATTGAAATATTATTATTTACTGATAACCAATAAGACTGAGTAGTTATGTTGGATAGTAGAAATTAAAATTAATATAATATGAATACAATATTTTTTATAATTTAATAAAATAAATACAATGGTAACCTACTGATTATAAATTCAGTAACAATCATTAGCAATTAAAAATAAATGAACAATGAAAAAAATGTATTTTATTCTAAAAGATGATTCAACAATCGTTCAAAAATACTTGAAAATTAATTTTGACCACATTCAAAAAATTATATTTTTAAAAAATAATTAATCCTTCAAGTAAACATTATCCTTGGTTGACTTGTTGAAATGTTTCTGAAAAATATTAAATATTTTAGTGAATAGTGAGAAATGATGATTTTTTATAGTAGTTGCATCTATTTATTTTTTATTAAATTGATAATTTTTATTTATTTTTTTAATGTAAATGTAGTACAATTATATTAATTATTCCCAAATATAATTAATTGGAACAAATTTTCTACTTAATTATCATATTAAAACTTTTAAAACATTAGAAATTATTTAATTGTAGAAGTCATTAATTTCGATGTGTATGCTTGTTTAATTTTAAATGAAATTTAACCCCTTATAATGATATAATTTAGACAATGTGTTTATTTATTTTTAATCCTTTAGATTTATATTAACTAGTGTGTTCACCATTATTTATAACCATAATTAATATTGAAAAAATGGGTTTCCATGATTAATTTAAAAATGGGTTAACTAGGATAGCTGATACTAAGAAGATAATTGCTAAAATGTCAAAAACAAAATTACAATAACAATTTTGTGGACTTATTTTTACCATATATCATATATGGTTCAATAATTCCACAAAACGGAATCATGTGGAAGGATAAAAATGTGGGTGTGATATTTTAATTTAATAAAATCTATGTGTGTCCTCTCTACCAATTATAAAAGGCCACCACTCTCATCCCCATTTAACACATAAAATACAATTTAGTTCAACTAATAACTAAACAAATATATTAATTAAATCCCTAAAGACATCTGATAGGAATTATTATTGTTATGAAAACCTCATATGAATTATTTAGGTATAATCATAAAGAGGCTTTATGAAGAAAAGGTAAAATTCATAAACATGTTTTTTTATATTTCTACCACCTCCTTAATATGAACTTCTACTATATAAATATAAAAAAAAATTATCCCATGTATAGTATACTTTTTATGTTAATGATATAACCCAGATCCATCTACATGTCCATAAAATGGGAAACTAATATGTAATTTTGGTTTGCAGTAGATTACCACCTCCTTCACCGTTGTAATATTTTATCCATCACCACCATTCCAGGAAGTATATAAATTTCAATTAATAAATTTAAATGATATTTTTTAAAATATAATACTTCTATAATTATTATTTTATATATATCCTCATAATATAAATTTTATGGGGGGATACGATAACATCACTCTTTGTACGACGGACTACCACTTCACGATTTGATGAGATTCGTTCATCATATATGAATTAAATAGAATTTCGTAAGAATAAAATTAATGAATATGTGTGATATTTATAAGAGAACAATAATTCATTAAATATAATATCCCATATAACATCATATCATTCCATCCATTAGAAAATAAAATCATTTCTCAAGTGTATATGTTGACTACCACCTCCACCTTGCGATGTGAATTTTTTTATCTTTATTTATACATGATTGGTAATAAAGATTTTTTATATTATTATAATATATATAAATATATAATAATACTTTTGATTGTTTAATTAGTAATTATTTTCATTTCATTCCATCTAATGGGAACAAAGGAAACTTCGCACATGCAGGCGTATGACCAATTATCTACATGAGAGGGGAAATTCAATTTTTATCTCTAATGTTTATATATTAGTATAAATAAATTTATAATGAATATATATTATATTTATATAAAGGTAAATTTAATTATATTTGATATCCATGATCAATATAAAAGGACAAAAATTAATATACCAAAATATACATGAAAAATTTAGCAATTGTCACATGAAACAGTTATTTTAAAAATAAATTGTTAATAAAATTTTCATAAAAGGAATCAAGAAAATCATATATGGTATTAAATATATTATTATGATTATATATTAGATATTTAATAATTCAATAATTATTATATATAATGTTTCCAAACATACAAATGGAATCAACCATTGTGTAAGGGTTTATAATTTAACTTTTCCTTCTGTGAGATGTATTCCTTATTCACCACTTAGTTCGTTTTTGTGTTCTAAATACAAAAAATATGATTGGTTGTTTCATGAATTAAATTATCTTCATGAAATTAATTATTTATTGTGATGCAATTTCGTTCATGTAGAATGTGTTTCAATGGTTACCAATGTGGTAACTATTTATTTTTCAATCACATCATTTTTCAATATTGATTACGATTAAATTTACAATAATGAAATATTTTGATCTATAACTCAAGAAACTCTTGAATATTCATCAAATCTACTAATTAATGATCATTTTCTAGTAACAATATATTTCTTCCATTTCTTTGGTCCATAAAATGATTGATCTTTTTTTAATATGAATTCATCTATCACTTCTTTTTAATATATTTTTTTCAAAACCATGTTGTATAAATATATTTCCAATTTTTTTTAACATTATACATATAATTTATTAGTGTAATTTTTAAACATTTTTTTATTATTACAATAATTTTATAAATGTATCTTCATTTTTTTTCTAAACAAGGATCATATTCCTTTTAGCAAAAATGTGACAAACAACAATTTTTTTTACATGTGCAGCATGTATAGAATTTCCCGTAAACATGAACACTTAATCTATTAATGATTAATTTTCTATGTTTCAAGGTCTATTTTAAAGGAATAATATTCAAAAATATTTTATAAAAATTTTTACATTAAAAATATTTTTAATTTTAAAACAATATCTTCCTCAAATAAGTTTTTAATGGATTTTTTGGGTATTTCAATTCATCAACATCATTATACTTTTATTTAATTTTGCAACATCGATAATTTTATATATTGATATAAACCATATTATTTTGTGGGATAGTCTATGACCATTTTGTCTTTGGATTTAATATTTTTATCAATTTACCATAATATTGTAGATAGTTTTAACTATGTTTATTATTAGGGGAAAGTCTGACATATCATATTATAGTTTGTCACTATGATTTTTTATTTTTTCATGTTTTTCCCTTTCATTTGAGTAATTCATTGTACTTATTAATTCTTGGTTGGGTCCCATAATTACACAATATATTTACTCATTTTCACGTCTCATGAGAAAAATAAATAGGCCAAATTAAATTTATTTTTCACCCATATATCTAGAATTTCTTGTCAAAGGACTTGATAGTACGTTTTCATTGTCTAGAATTACGAATTTCCTTATAATGAAATTAGTTATTTGTGTTCCATGTTATTATTTTATTTGTTTAAATATCCTTTTTATGTGTAAAGACCATGTGAATATTTACATGGAATTATTTGACCATGATTTCATCAAATCATATTTTTCATCATGTTTAATTAACTATTTATATGCCATGTGATATAGTTATTTACCTTTCAATATTGATTATATGTTTTGTATACATGATCGGTTGTATTTTTAGCTTACCCTTACAATGAATCATTTCTCACCCCTCTATTTAGAGTTTTTCACCATTATAATAGGATTTGATTTCTAATTAATATATACAGATATTCTAAGAAGAACTACAGAGTTATTAAAGAAAATATTTTTTATTTTCTGTTTTCAAAAGATCGTGATATTCTTGTATGTATATATTTGACCAATACTAAAAAAACTATTCATTACTTTGCGATGTAATTCAACGTATCTTATGACAGTGTAACAGAATGACCACCAACTCTAGGCTACTGTGGTCAGGGTCATTATAGTTTGTATTGGAGGGAGCTTTCGCAGAAACCTAGGGAACTAGATTCCAGAAAACATAGATTAAATATCATACATGTATGATATACATTGAGGATAATTATATGAGTACATAGTATTTTTTTTAATGTATAAACTATTGGTTATTTCCATTATAAAAATATTTTTATGGGTACTATAAGTGGATATGGGTCTTTCATAATTGTACCTACGGTTAATTACTTGAAAAAATGCAACTTTTCATAGTGGTGGGGAATTATAAATGTCCTCGTTAAAATTATATATATATATATTTATATCATGGTTGTGAAAAATTGTTTTCTTAAGATAATTGTTAAAATTATTTGTATTATTTAACCATGATCAATGTAAATGGTCCGAAATTACTGAAACAATACTAATAAGAAAAATGAAACAATTATCACTAGAAACCATAATTTTAAAAAATAATTTTTATGAAATGAGTTATAAAAAATATATGTAGTTAATATATGGTAAAAAGTATATATGAGTGGTTCTATAATATAATTAGAATAATCATATATATACTATACTGGGTATTGAGATATATATAAATGATGTCGAATATGAGGTAAGGGTTTCTCTTTTCACTTTTACTTATAAAAGAAGTATTCATTATTCCTCGCGTAGTTCTTTTTCAATGTATATATATTACCCCTAATATATGATATTTATTGAATTCCTTTATATTAATTATAATAAATATTATATATAATTGTTCTTTCTTTTATGTGGATTACAATTCAAAAGATACCAATGTGGTAATGGTTTATTTTCCAATCGTATTATATATTTAAATATTTTTATGATTACATAGATAATGATGAAATGTAATGATTCATCACTCGAGAAACTCGTTATATTTATTATCATCCTTTTGTTCATGTATTTTTTCATGAAATAATTTAATTTGTTAATCTACTTTTTACTTAAAACCATAGTGATTTATTTAGAAATTAAGAATTTATTTCCATATTCCATCAAAAAGATTTTTACACTCAAATAAATGTTTTATTAAATGGTTTTCAAATTTTTTTTAACAATCCATAATTATTTAATAGTCAAATTTGTAGCCATATTTTTAATATTTTAAATTTTTTTTGAAAGGAATAATCATGTAATTTTATTAAAAAATTCCTTTGTTGATTTTACTAAAAATATGAAAGGAATCTTTATTATAACATGTACGAAATGAATTGAATTTCACACAGTCATAACCACTAAATTTTCTAAATATTAAATTTTTTATTTATCATTATTTTATGAGAATTTTTTTTAAATATATTTTGTGAGCATTTAGTTTTAAAAATATTTTCAAATTCAAAACAAAGTTTTTCACAATAATTTTATTAATGGAATTTTTTTAGTATATGTTTTCATAAAAATTTACATCAAATTATTTTTATATGCTATATTGGGAATATGATGTTTTATACGCTTCTTATTATTTCCTAGGATGGTTTTGAAAAGTTTTTCCAGGGATGTAGAATTTTATAAATATTAACGATATTAATATATATGATTTATGATTATGTTTATTGTTTAGGGTAAGTCACTACTACAAAATAGACCTTAAATAGTGATGTCCATTATCAGAACTAGAAATATGGGGTGATAATGAAAACCCATTATCAGTGCTTTTACATAGCACTAATAAATGGAACCCTTTTACAGTCATTTATTTATGTCACTAAAAAGGGTAGGTGTAGAATAAAACGAAGTGATTATAAAAATTAAAATTAAAAAATATCCCTAATTTTATTTATTAAATAATTATTGACAAAAATGAATCAATTAAATTTATGTATATATAAAATATAAAATTATAAATAATATTTATTATATATATATATATTTAAATTTAATAAAATGAAATAATTAAGCAATTTAAAATTGAAAATTAGTAATATATGAAAAATATAAAACATTTTTTTAATTTTAAATTCTTAATAAAAATGAATAAATTTAACATACATAATAATATATATTATAAATCATAATAAATCAAATATGTTAAACTATTTATATGTGTGAAAAAAATAAATTTTAATAATTACATAAAAATATCAAATGAATAAATTGTAATAATTAAAAGCATTACAAATTAATAAATTAAAATATTATGAAAAAAATTTAAAAATGAAATAACTGTTAATAATAATGGATAATTGCATTATATATATAAATATATTAGTTTTAAATATAAATAAAAAATATATGTTTAATATAAATATATATAAAAAGAATGAAATCTAATAACTAAAAAACTATTAATGTCTTATTCATTTTTAATGCTATTTGGTTTTTCAGTTTAACATATATCAAAAGTGTGTTTAATTGATTTCAAAACATATATTTAATTACTGAATTATTATATATAACTGACACGCACAAATATTTATGAAATTAATTAAATCTTATATAGAGACAAAAACTACTAATATTTAAGTAATTTATTCAAATTTTATTATATTTTAGAATTTCATCAAAACATGATTAATTTAATATATTATATTTTTTATAGGACATTTTATTTACTTATTTTTATTATTATTAGTGTAACACCCCAATATTTCATAGTACTTTATCTCATTAAATTAATTCAATAGCATGCGCTACACGCAACACCAATATCAAACGCACCACAACCTAACAAGCTAGCTGTAAAAAAAGAATTTATGAATAGAATTAACTGAATTTTGAATTATATATAATCCATATATTTTTAGAATTCATATTTTGGGTCTCTTAGACATACATTAAGGGAAAATTCGATTTTTCAGTTAAAAGAAGTATTTTACAAAAAATGCAATTATACAGATTATTTAACAGAGAATCCTTTTTTTAAAATAAATATTTGACACTCTTATATACTAAATTTAATGGAATTAAATTAATTTTTAGTATCGTGACATAAATATTTTGTTTGGATAAATTTTTGGTACTTCTCTGATAACTTTCATATTTTGATGAAAAGTGAAAAAATACTATAGTTTAATTGAAAACAACTTTTTTAATAAAATTAATTTATAGTGTTTAATTATGCATATGGATGGTTTGTAAGTTTAATTAGATTATATTTTAATCACCTAATATAATTTATGTCATTATAAGTAATTTCACTTTTAAATTTAACCAAAACAAATGTCAATCTTTTGATAGTTTATAGTTTTTAAAACCCCACTTTTTGGTTTTGACATTGTGAATTAATTTTAAATTAATTATTGAAACTTATATGATTATAATTTGGTAAAATAGAAATATTATTTTTAAATAGAATATAAAAATTATCTTAGGTTCAATTTATGGTTTTTTCTGAAAACATTCAATTATTAATGAATTGTGATAAAGACTACATTATTGATTAAAATCGAATTTCTATTTAAATAATTATTTATTTTATTTAAATTTATTTTATGTAAAAATAGATATATAATAACTATATATGTTATATGTAATTCATTTGAGTAATTTTATAATAAAATTAGTTGTATATATTTTTATAGAAATTTTTACCGTCTTTTAACTACATTCTAGGTGCATTTTAAAATTTGTATAAATTATAATTTTACCGCTTCTGTGAGTTGAATTTCAAAAATATAAGAGACACTATTAATATCAGTATGTAAAATCCGGTTCAATACAATGAAAATAATTTTTGGTGAATAGTAATTTTTGACTTTTATTTACCACGGTTAAAAGTAAATAGGGTAACTATGGTTTAAAATGATATCATAATAACCCTAAAACATGTACTAATTATATTTGATAAGTATAATTCAACCAAAAAACCTTTGGAATAAAATATGATCCTCTTTGGTCCACAAGGATTAAATTATGACATTTATTATTATTTTATTTAAAGAAGAGTTAAAAGAGTTAAATTCCATGTTTAATAACTAAACTATTTTTGATATATGGTTACCCAAATTATAAATTCAACAATAAATATTCATTAGAAAGCTAAAAATATTTTCTACATAATGTTATTTTATATATAATTTTTAGACATTACATAAATTAATTTACTTATGATACAACGACGATGCAGTAAATACCCTGTTAATGAATATAAAAATAATTCATATTATAAATATCCAAATAAATGTAAATTCATACTTAAGATAACTTCCATCAATTTTGTAGGTAATATTTCATTTCAAAGTTGGTTAAATAAATTTTATTCGAAGAGATAATGTTTTTATGGCCTTAAAAAAAATCAAATACTAAATAGTGTCAAAATTGATATAATTGGGTTTTTAAAAAAAGTTTTATATTATATATAGATATAATAGTCATAAAAATATTTTTTTAGCCAAAATACTTATATAATAATATATATGACATTAAAAAATGATATGTGGTTTGATTATAATTTTATAGTACGTTTATTAACCATGTATTATAAAAATATACAAAGACGTGGTAAATGTCAAACTATTTAAGTAAGAGTTAAATCTAAAATATAATTTTAATATGATGACATAAACCTATATTAATTATACTAGTTGAGTGTTTTTTGACCTAAAATCACATTATCATTTATATAATTCATTTTGGAGATATTATAAAGTGAAAATGATATCATTATAAAAAAATATTTCAAAATTTTCCTAAAGTGACCCCCACATCTCTTATAAAATTTTACTTCCCCTTCTCTTAATTTATGAACTCCAAAGACTTTTTTGTCGGCTAAACCCTGCCAAAATACCCTCCCAACATTCCTCCCATCATTCTAGAGGCTTTACTTTGGTCATAAAGTCAACATAATTAGCCCTTTTGATCAAATCAAATGGAAGAACCCGAAAAAGATGTAAATATATCATCACCTCTTTCAAGTTCTTTCCTTCTTCCACTTCCTCTTTATTTTTTCCATTTTAAAAAATAACTCCAGTAACTTATATATACTATGTTGTTATTATAAAAATTTTACAACCATATTCATTATTCTATCCATCCTATAAATTCGAATGTGACCATACATGCGTACTCACATATTACCATCTCCACGTCGTGGTGTAAGTTGTTATTCCAACACTTCATTATTTGGATGGGTATAATAATGAGTATAACTAATTTAAATAACAAATATAAAATATCAATTATTCTTTATATATGATATAACCTCAAATTATATACGATTTTCCATCAAAATACAGATATTATCGCTCGTGCGTACGTACGGATTACCGTCTCCACGACACGATAAATTCATTTCCACGTTCACAATTCAACGATGATTATAAAATATTTATCATTAATAAGTATGTAATATATTACATAATAATTATACTGGAGATATATATTTATATATATATATATATGTACTTATATATATATCTTATTCACCTAGTTCTGTTCAATACGATATGAAAACAGAAACAACTTTTATACGTACGTAGGACCTACCGTCTCCATAAACGTTTTTTTCAATTTAATATATATGTGTATTAGACATATTTACATTATAAATATATGTGATATATAAATCATGTTTTATAATCTGGAATAATTTAAATCATGATATAAGTGATACAATCAAAAGTAACACGTTAAAAAACGTACGATAAAGAAAGTGATCATTAACCAAAATGATAATTTTAAATGGAAATTATTATTAAATGGGTTGTATAATGTCATAAATGAATCATGTATGATATCATAAATATTAATATTTTTCTTGTATAATTTATTAACACCCTATGGTATTTATACCAGAGGTTAAACGTACCCTCGAATAATGGAAAGAGCAAGGTAAGTGTAAAATTCACAATCTCTTTATTTTCCGAGGTTGTTTTCATGTTAGTTTATACTAGAGAATATTTATTATACATTGCCATGTTTCTTGAAAGTGTGTTCAAAGGGGTTCTTTTAAATTAATTTTTTACTAAAAAATCATTTTAAAAGTTTTCAATATTTATTCTTTTAAATCATTCTCATTAATGTCCATGTTTTCAAAATCAGTTTTAAGGTTTGATTTATATGGAAATGAATGTTTTCTACAATTTTAATTACATTAAAAAGTTTCAAAGTGGTATGGGACATTTTGATTCAAAAATATCTTTAAATGTATTACTTTTTATATTTTGTGACATTTATATTTAATCATGTAAAAGGGATATTTCTCTCGAAGATTTTTACAATCCTTTTTTATATATATCAACATCATTCAATGGATTTCAATCTTGTTCGAAGTTGTTTTATTATGATACAAATATTCTATATTGTATTGAAGGTTTTTTGATATTTCTTAATGTGGATGTGTTATTTTTATACCATTCATGGTTTAAAGATAAAGTATTGGAATTTCATAAGCTTGTTTTAATATGAATGTTTATCTTATTTTTTGACCATTTCATATGAAGAATGAATTGGACTTAGTAAGTGACAGATAGAGCCCGCTATAGATCCTTGATGAATCAGTAGGTCTCATGAGACAAACTAGTGTCTTGGAACAAGGCCTTGACAAAATATTATTTGTAGTCATGGCACACAGTCTTGATTATGTGGTTATAAAGTCTGGAATTAAACATTCAATCATTATGAAATTGGCTATTGATATTACATATGATTATTCGACATATAGAATAACCATGTGAATATGTAAATTTCATTATATGATTTAATTTGGCCTTATTATGCAGATGTTTATGTTTAAAAGACATTTTTTAGTCTAATATGTTTCAATAATTGTTTGTGATTATTTATAGAAGATTCATCTATATTTTTATCCTTACTCAGCATCTGAGCTCACCCCATTCTATGTTTTATTTATCCCAATATGTGAAGATGTATTTTATGGTTGACCCGTAGGGACCAGATAAGGGATATTAATGTGTACAAAAGTGGAAATTTCTGTTTTTATTTTTCATTTTATACTATAATGTAATGTTCATGTATGCAATCTATTTTCCAAGACTGTTAAACTGATCAGTCATCCGGGACTTGATTTCTTGTAATCATGACAATGTATTAAAATAATGCACCCACTCTAGGTAACTAGGGTTAGGACGTTATAGTTGGTATCAGAGAAAGTATAGCAATATGCTTGGAAACTAGATTTAGAAAAAACTCTGATTAGAGAACACTACCCTAATATAAAATTTAAGAATTAGTATTGCAGAACATCCTATAATTTTGGTAATGTAGAAATTTTGTGTATTTTTAAAGAAATATATCCCTATCTAGATACGAGTAGGTAGAGGCGGCTCTAGCATAGATTTTCTTAGAGGTAAAACCCAAAAACACTGCATTGAGTTAGACTCAAACGGGAACTAGTGCACAACAATAGGTCATAGTGCATAGTTGGTTAAAACACTCCTGGGGGATATTCTTAGGATAATTCTAATTTTCTTTACAAACAACTATGAAGGGTTTATGTGTATATAACTCCTCAAAGAAAATATTTATATGATTGTAGATTATATCTTTGAACTGTTCAATTTATGTTAACTGTTTTTTGAATTAGGAATTATGTATAGAAACTCATAAACTAATATAGTGTATTCCATATTTTATAAATGGCATCTAGTAGATGGAATGAGTCATCCTGCAATACATATGATCCAAAGAGTAAAAAGGTTCATGTCTTTCCTGGTATTAATCGATCATTTAGAAAGGAAATAGTTTCCCACATATTATCATCATATGAGTAAAATAGTATCATGTGTTAATAAGATAGTTAAATAATTTTCAGTGTCTTATGGCTTTCAAGGGAATCCAGGGAAGAAAAATATGGTAGAAAGAAATATGGACAAAGTTAATAAGGGAAAGAAGGATTTTCCCATATGTGATAACTATAGAAAGAATAGTTTTGGTAAATTCATAAATGTAATGTGAGTTTGTAATAATGGTGAAGAAAAATGACACCAAGTACATGATTGTAGGGGTGAGAAAAAGGATTAAAATGTACAATGCTTTAACCTCCAAGAGTTTGGGAACTACAAGAATCAATTTCCATATCATCAGAGTATACCCCAAATGCAGCTATTGGATAATAATCATGTTATGATACAACCAAATATGAAGAGAAATGATTAAGAGTTCTTATGTTGTTATTACTGTATTGTGTCATTAGAGTATTGTATTAATGATGTACATGTTATAAAAATTATAGTGTATATAAGGATTATACATGAGTACTATTTCATTAAGGACTAGATATTAGTGGAACCATGAAAAGTGACTCAATGGAATGTTAAACTTCTTTTAAAATACATGGTTGAAGGAACGAAACAACAAAAGTATGGTCCTGATACTGAGGTATTGATTTTGGAATAAGAGATTATTGATTTGGATAAATTATATTGGATATTATTGACATCCTTTGAACTAGTTAATGGTTTGTTTATTCCATGTTTGTTGGAGTTTAAAACATTTTTGGATATAAAGAGTATATCCAGTATTCATTATATAAAAAGGGAGCATGAATGTAATCAATACGGTTATATGACAATCTAGGTTGTTACCGTGTTTTATAGGAATACATGATGAAGGTATTCACATGATATTACATGAAAAATAGGATGTTCATTGTGGTTATCATCCTTTTAAATTTGGGACTGTTTGTTTGGACAGAAGTATTTTGGATAAGACCAAAGGATGGAAGTGATTATGTTTGACTTTGGATACCATTTTTACGATTTAAACATTTGTTGAGATTATTTTTTTATTGTAAAAAAAAGTACAACCCGGAGGTCGGGCGACAACATGTCGCGTCAAGAAAGGTCGTTAGACTTGAACCCGCAACCGAAGGGCGACAAGGGTGGATCACCTACCACTGACATGCATGATGTCCTGGTTTGTATTATGTAGTTTTTTAATAATCAGACTAATGAATTATAAATTAATTATTTTTAGAACCTTATACGATTAAGATGAAAAGAATATATTTGAATTCTATAATCTTTTGCAGTAAAAGATGATATTTTTGTTGGAATTAGTTGATGGAAGAAACTCTACTACTCATGTATATATATATACATTTCCATGGTATTCTATGAATAAATTAATTATTAAACATCTGGTAAGGGATCTTAAAACAAAAAATGTGTTATCCTAATACCATAAGTTTTGTTGAACCAATAATATTTTACATAATCTTAGATATATGGCTTTGAGGCCCAAAATTTTACATTTGTTTGTGATTGATGACCTCAATCAATCCCTATAAATATTTATTTTTTCCTTTATAATTATATGTCTCTAATTACCACCAATTTTCTCCTAATTGATATCATAATTTGGTGGTAACATTTTCATTCCATTTCCTTCTTATTAAGACTAAATTTTATTTACCCAATTTCGGTTATGGGTTTTCCACAAAGGTATTTTTATATTTTTAACATTTTATTTTTTATGAACAATTTCAAATTGCGAGGATGCAATTTATTAAAGGATGGGAGAATGTAACACCCCAATATTTAATTGTACATTATCTCATTAAAGTAATTAAATAGATTGCGCTACAAGCAACACCGAGATCGACCGCACCACAACTTAACAAACTAGCCATAAAAAAAGCGGTTATGAATATTATTAATTGAAATTTGAATTTTATATACTCTATAAAATTTTAGAATTCATATTTTTGGTCTCTTAGACATTATATAAGGACAAATTTGATTTTTCAGATAAAAGAAGAATTTTTCAAAAAATACAATTATACATCTTGTTTAGTGGAGAATCATTTTTTAAACAAATATATGACACCTTTATTTACTAAATTTAATGAAATTGAATTAATTTTTAGAATTGGGACATAAAAATTTATTTTGGATAAATTTTGGGTAATTTTCTGAAAACTTTAATAATTTGATTATTAGTGAAAAATACTAACTTTTAATTGAAAACAACATTTTCAATCAAATTATTCATAGTAATAAATTATGCATTTGAATGGTTTGTAAGTATAATTAGATTATATTTTTATCATTTAATTCAATGAAGGACATTATATGTAATTTCACATTTAAATTTGACCTAAACATATGTTAATCTTTTGATAGTTTTTAGTTTTTAAAAACCCCCTTTTTGGTTTTGACAACGGGAATTAGTTTTAAATTATTTAATGCAACATATATGTTATTAATTTGGTAAAATAGAATTAATTTTTCAATTCCTAATATCAAAATTAAATTATAGTCAATTGTTTAATTTTCTGAAAACATTCAATTTTTGATGAATATTGACAAACAATACATTATTGCTTAAAATGACTTTTTTTGAAATTATTATGTTTTCTATTTATATTTATTTTCATTAAAAATAAATATATAATAATTATATAAGTTCAATTTAATTCATTGGGGTCATTTTATAATAATATTTGATGTATAATGTTTTATTGATCTTTTTACCTTCTTTTACCCACCTTCTTGAAGCATTTTCAAATTTGTATAAAACTTAATTTTACCGCTTCTGTTAGATGAATTTTAAAATTCCAAGAGAAATGATTAATATGAGTCAGTAAAATTTGGTTCAATAATATAAAAATATTTTTTTTGTTAATTGTATATTTTTTCTTTTATTTACAACAGTTAAAATTATATAGGGTAATTATCGGTTAAAATGATATCATAATTCCCCTAACAGAAGTAATAATTATATTTTATAATTATAATTAGACCAAAATTAACCTTAGGAATAATATATGATTCTCTTTGGTCCACTTGGATTAGATTTGGACATTTATTATTATTTTATTTAAAGAAGATTTATTAGAGTTAAATTCAATGTCTAATAATTAATCAATTTTTAATATTTTGTTACACAAAATATAAATTCGACTATAAAGATTCATTAGAAAGATAAAGTTATTTCATACATAAACTTATTTGATTTATAATTTTTATACATTAAATAATTTAATTTATTTATGACACAACAATGATGAAGTAATTACCTTATTAAAGAAATATTTAAATAATTGATATTATAAATATCCAAATAAATGTAAAATGAGACTTTTGATGAATTCCACTAATATGAAAGGCTAATATGACAAGTTAGGGTTGGTTAAATAAATTTTATTTGAAGTTATAATTTTTTTATGGATTTTAAAAAAATCAAATACAAAATAGTGTCATAATTATCATAATTAAGTTTTTAAAACAAATATTATATTATAAATTAATATAATAGTCCTAAAAATATTTGGTTTGGCCAAATCACTTATATAACATTATATATGACATTAATGAACCACTTGAGGTTTTATTGGATTTTTATAGTTATTTTATGAACCATATAATATAAAAATATAAAGAGACAAGGTAAATGTAAAACTATTTAACTAAGAGTTACATCTAAAAGATATGGCTAATATGATGACCAAAAACCAGTCTAAAACTTATTGGTTTACTTTTTTTCAACCCATCTCCACATTAAAATTTAAATATTTCATTTTTGATCCATTATAAACCGAAAATGAGTTTATTATAATATAATATTTCAAGTTTTCCCTAAAGTGACCCTCACCTCTCTTATAAAAGGACACTTCCCCTTATCTTAATTTCACACCTCCAATGCCTTTTGTCTTGGACATCCAGTCCCAAATATCCTCCCAACATTAATCCCTTATTCCTAGAGGCCTTCCACAAGTCAAAAAGTCAACCTATGGATCCCTTTTGATTAAATCAGAAGGAAGAACTTGAAGAAGAGGTAAATATTTCATCACCTATTTCAAGTTATTTTCTTCTTCCACTTCTTCATTCTTTGTTTTCCATTCTAAGATATTAAATACAGTATCCTATATATATTGTGGTATTATTATTAAAATGTTACAACCATATTCATTATTCTATCCATCCTAGAAATGATATAGTCACCATACGTGCATACGTACAGATTACAGTCTCCACCTCGTTGTGTAGTTTGTTATTCAAACACATCATTATTTGGAGGGATATAACAATGAGTATAACTAAGGTAAATAATAAATATAACATGTTAATTATTCTGTATATATGATATAACATCAAATTATATATGATTTCTCCATCAATATAATGATATTTTCGCTCATGCGTACGTACAGATTACCGTCTCCACAACACGATTAGATTCATTTCCACGTTCCCCATTCAATGATGATTAAAAAATATATATCATTAATAAGTATGCAATATATGACATAATTTTAATAATGTATATATATATATATATATTTGTGTGTGTGTACTTATATATATCTTATTCACTTAGTTTCGTTCAATATGAAATTAAAATAGAAACAATGTTTATGCGAACGTACGGCCTACCGTCTCTATAAATGGTGATTAAAATTTCATATATATGTATTTTATATATATTTATATTCTAAATATATATGATATATAAATCATGTTTTATATTATATAATTATTTAAATCATGATCTAAGTGATACAATCAAGAGTAACAAGTTAAAACAGGTACGATAAAGAAAGCAATTATTACCCCAAATCTCAATTTAACATGGAAATTACTATGAAATGGGTTTTATAATGACATAAATGAATAATTTATGATATCATAAATATTAATATGGTTCTGGAATAGTTTAATAATATACTACGGTCTTTATATATGAGGTTAAACGTACCCTCGACTAAACGAAAGTGCAAGGTAACAGTTAATTTCACAATCTATTTATTATTCGAAGTTTTTTTTACGTAATTATCTACTTGGACATATTTTTTATTAGTGTCCATGTTTAATGAAAGAGTTGTTTACGTAATTATTTTAAAATACTTTTTTACTAAAACATCATTTTAAATGTTTTAAATATTTATTCTTCTAAATCATTCTCATTAATTTCCATGTTTTCAAAATGGTTTTTAAGGATTTATTTATATAGACATGCAGGTTTTTAAAATGAAAATTACTTTCAAAAGATTCAAAGTGGTATGGGACACATTGATTCATAAATGTACATAAATTTCTTCCTATATAAATTGTGTGACTTTTAAAAAATTTCCTGTAAAATAAAAATTTCTATCAAAGTGTTTTACAAATCATTTTCATCTATGTGAACATCCTTCGATGGATTTCATACTTGTTCGAAGTTGATTTATTATCATACAAATCATCCATATTGTATTGAAGTTTTTTTGATATTTTTGATGGTAGGTGTGTTATTTTTATACTAATCATTATTTAGGGATAATGTTGTGACATTTCATATGCTAGTTTTAATATGAATGTTTATCTTATGTTTAAACCTTTTCATATGAGGAATGCATTTGACATATTATGTGATGGGTGGATCCAACTATAACTCTTCGATGCATCAGTATGTCTCATTAGACAAACTAATGTCTTGGAAAAAGGCCTTGACAAAGTTTTATTTGTAGTCTTGGAACATGACCTTGACTATGTTGTTATGATGTCTGGCATTATGCATTCCATCATTAAGAAATTGTGTATTGATATTACATGTGATTATTTCACTGGTGTAATAACCATGTGAATATTTAAATAGAATTATTTGATTTAAATTGGATATATTACGTAGAATCTTATGTTTAAAAGGTTTTTGTTTTAGTCTGATACATTTCCTTAAATGTTTATGCTTATATATGCAAGTTTCTGCTATATTCTTATCCTTATTGAGCATCTGATCTCACCCCTTTCTATGTTTAATTTTTCCCAATAGGTGAAGAAATATTTTACCATTTACCAGCAGTGATTGGATAAGGGATATGAATGCATTTAAAACTAGACAATGATGTCACTGTTTTTCATTTATATTGTAATTTTCTTTTCATGTACGAAATCTATTTTCCAAGAACACTGAACGGATCGGCCTTTCAGGACATGATTCCTTGTAATAATGCTAATGTATTAAAATAATCCACCGACTCTGGGTAACTGTGGTTGGGGCGTTACAATTATATCTAGTATTAATTTATTTATTTTTATTATATTAATTTTTTTTCAATTTAATAATTTTCTATTATTTTTCTATTCATTTAATTTCAATGTTTTAGTATTTTCAATATGTATTCATTTTTTTAATATATATACATATTTTTTAATAATTTATATTTAATTAAAAAAAACATACACATTTTTCTAGTATTTTTAAATTATACGCTTTTTTTATTATTCAATTTCACCAATTTATATAATGCACATATTTAATATTATACATTCATTAATATTGAAAAAATATAATTTTAATTAAATATAATTAAAATTTTTTATTATCATTATTCATATATTCATATATTTATATTTATTATATGTAAATAAAAATTAATTTTTAAAATGGGTATTTGTTTTTTTAGTAATATTTAATTTAATTTTTAAAAAATTATAAACTTATAAATAAAATAATTAAATATTGAATATTCTATTTTTATATTTATATTTAATAATGATATATATATTTATGTTGTGGTCGAAGCCTCTATTTACGAAGAAAATTAGGGAACAAACAACAATGGGATGTACTCGTTGTGACTGAAACTCAAGACCTCACCGAGACACACAGTGGAAACTACCACATAGCTGCACCTTGGGGGATATATATATATATATAATGAAATAAATACATAAATAATTTTTAAATATATTCATATATTTTAAATAATTATTTATATATTTATATATTGATATACATATAACTAATATATTTACATAATGAATATATTTATTATATTTATATTTATATTTATATTTATTATATATATATAATCATATATATACTTGTTTCTTCTGGAAATGGGGATGAGCTTATTTTTTTAAGGTTCAAACTTTCCAATCCATTTCTAATGGGTTAATTTGTAGAACTGGAAACACTTAAGGATTCTATATCCATTTTGACCTACATTCCAAAGGTAGGTGATCATTAGTTGTGGACTGATGAGGCTTCAAAATTTTCATTGGTCAAGAGGATGGGAGGTCAGACTCATCACACCTTTTTGGGGGTAATTATTGTCTACTCTTAGACTCTCTTGTAGACTTAAGTTATGATCACGAATACTTATTAATTTACCAAGCATGAAAATGAGTTTTTTCTTTAGATATGAGTCAATGATTTATAGTTATGGGATTATGAGAATCATATATATGTATTTGTGGTTCTTCATTCATAGAGAATCATCCGTATAGATTCTTAGTCAATAGAATCATTTAACACATTATATAGAAATCTCTTGGTCATTATGAAAACCATGTAGGTTTTAAAGCCACTATGTGGGGCACTTGAAGTTTATTGTCATTCGGAAAGATAGGTATTATTTTAGAGTTGGGATCGTACCCGCAGATAGACTACCTACGTGTCGTTGTTATAAAGAAATGAATCAGAACCCATGTAATTTGATAGGAAGGATATAGATTAACGTCATATGGGATGGAAAAGAATTAAATGAAAGAAGGGTCTGAACCTTAGAAAGGCCTCCTACGTACTCTACTTTTAAGGCAGATATTAAATTCCATATAGATCAGGTGAAGAAGTATGAGGTTTATGCATGATTAATAGCCCAAAGAGAGATGCCATTATTACTTTTACACTCTAAGCTCACTTGTGTCATGCTCGGTGTGAGAAGAAAGATGTATCCATAAATATAAGTATTATTCCATAAAAGATACAGTCATTAGAAATAATGTGGGGCTTACGTTTGTATGACTTCCCAGTAGTGGGGTCCATAAAGGTATTTATACTTTATGGAGATTTGGGATTTTAACCCGGGACATACTTCTGAAAAGGAAGCCCAATCTAAGAGGGACATATGAATTGGTTTTATTGATGAGAAGGAAAGACAAATCAAAAGAAATTAATATTGGGGCTTACTCTTGAGGAGGATTCCAAATTATAGTAAATTATGATTAGGGATTACTCCTAGGAAGGAGGCCCAATTAAGGGAAAATATGATTGGGGCTTACACTTAAGAAGGAGGCCCAATGAATTCCTCTCAGATGAGGAAGACAATGAAGGGACCAAGCCATAAATGGATTTGAAGAGGATTTTGAAGTTCATATCATGAAGAAGAAAGGTGGATTTGAGGAAATGAGGTGACTAGGAAGAAGGCACACAAGTACTATTCTAGCACACAAGTCCTGGTCGTGTAAGTATACTTGCACGACATTAGTCACATTGGGAGTCGAAGAACATATATGGTAATATATGTGAGACATTGAACTCACGCCATTAGTATCATACCTAGACGCTTCCAAAAGGATGGCTTGAAAGTTCCCTTGAAAGGGAAAGGCGATGCGCAAGTGTTTCCATTTCCCTTAAGGTATGAACACTTAGTCACACATGTTTTGATGAGTTCTAACACTTAAACATTATTATTCCTCTTTAGAGCTTCCATTATAGGTAAATAATTAACTTAAAAGTGTTTGGAAGACATCAGACAAAGACTTGGGAGACCAGAACTTGAACATGAGTTTTGGAAAATTCCTCCCCGAAATGGGGGCCCACATGGACTATTTTTAGGCTATTGGGCAACTTGGGAGAAAAAAGGAATAGGGCACGCCAGTGACTTGTGCGACCCATATGTGGCGCGCAAGTGACTTGCAAGAATAGAAGGAAACTTTTGCGCCTCCTTCATAAATGGTTCATTGTTCATGACTTTGTGAATTTTTTATTATCTTCAAAGGATGACTCTCTTTGTGGTTAAGTTATTCCCCTTTTCCATTCATTAGAATCTGTTAAGGAAATGAGTTTCAACAAAATTCCCCCCTCGGATTTTGATGTGAAAAAGGAATGAGGATTTGACTCTGAGGAAAACGAGAAAGAAGGGTTTGGCAGCACACAGGTGGTAGTCGCGCAAGTTCTGGCACGCAGGGTTGTGGCGCGCAGGGTTGCGGGATTACTGATATATATTGGTGTCACTTATCGTAAACCATTCAGATTTCAATGCCTTTGAGCTCTTGTCGTTCAAGTCTCTCCATCTACTTGGTCGGTCGCTCTTTTTTTGTGTCGGGCTTCATCATTATGTTTTTGACTTGTGCGATATTACTTTCACGGCCACACTTGCGCGACATAATGACACAACCATTTTTTTTGTTTTCCTCACAAGTATTTCATAAAAAATAGACTTACTTAAAAGATAATTGTTAAATCGTTGTTTAGATTCAATGGCTCCCAAACGAATTAGATTGGCTGATGAGTTGGCTATCAATAGAATTGATGATATGATGAACATCATTGGCCATGACTATTATGATATCTACAATAGTACTCTCCCAGATTTGGCCAAGTAATTGAATAAATATCATATTAATTTACCCCATATAATTCACTTTCCTTTATATGGCTATGGTCTTCTATAAGGATTCAACATTCTAGATGAAATTAATTATATTCCTCATTCCTGGTTTCAAACATACACCAATTTCTCTTCAGCAAATGTCTCAGTTGCAGGAGCAATTGTAAATGCTAAAATAGTGGAGAAGGAATTCATAATGCATCACAACCCATGTGATCTAGATCTGAAACCTCAAAAGCCTGAGCTGCAGCCACATTGCTATCCCTCTATTTTCTGAAACTCTCAGATGGATCAATACAAGGGATGGAAAAAAGATTTTGGATTTCCGTCCTGGAGGAGGTGTGAAGCCGACTTGGATGTGGGCATATTGGGTGCGAAAAACCTGTGCAGAGTTTGTCAAGGATATAAAGGGAGCTATAATATATGATTCCATATGGACTGGGCAGAAATATGTCTACACAAATGATAATTTTGTGCTAGAGCTTATCTTCCTCTGGAGCCTAGAAACCAATTATTTCCATCTAACACATGGAGAAGTAGGCATCAGCATGTGGGATGCCTACAAGATCTGAGGGGCTCCAATTTTGTGTGATATGTTTGATGAATTCATCCCCCCAAGGTGACCTGGAATGATTTGGATAAGACTCCGACATTGGCTCGAGAGTTATTGAAATTTTTCCAGAAGCTCAAGAATTCAATGTCCACCAAAACTCATTCTAGAAAGGATATTCATCTTAAAGAGTGGATTGATATGTGTCTTATAAAAAAAAGGATGTAACACCCTGAACCAAGTTACCCAGAGTTAGTTCATTATTACATAATATTTGCATGATCACAAAAAACCAAGTCTCAAAAGACTGATTAGTTTTGTATCCTTTTAAACACTAGATATATTCATAAATCTTACATTACATCATAAAGTGAAAAAAAAACTACAACCACATCTTGTCTCCACACTTCTATCCCCTTATACTATCCCTACAGGTCATTCATAAAATACTTCTTCACATCCTGGGAAAAATAAGACATAGAAAGGGGTGAGCCCAAATTCCCAGTAAGGATAACAATATAGCGGGAAGCTTCATAAATAGGCAAAACCATTTAAGGCAATATATAACTATAACAAAATCATTTTAATCATGAACATCATCATAATATTTAAAAATAAAATGAAATAATTCCATATACATATTCAAATGGATATTCTACCAGTTGAATAATCACATGCAATATCAATAACCACTTTCATAATGATGGAATGCATAATGCCAGACTATCATAACCACATAGTCAAGGAATTGTGCCAAGACTACAAATAAGATTTTTTCAAAGCCTTGTTCTAAGACACTAGTTTCTCTCATGATACATAATGATGCATCGAGGAGCTATAGCGGGCTCCACCAGTCAGTTATTAAGTACAATGTATTCCTCATATGAACATGTTTAAAAATAACATAATCATTTGTATTAAAACTGACATACAAAATGTAAATACATTTTCCATAAACCATGAATGGTATAAAAATATCACATACATAGTCAAACATATCAGAAAACATTCAATGCAATATGGATGTTTTGTATCATAATAAATCAACTTCAAATGAGATTTAAATCCATCAAAGGATGTTGACATAGAAGAAATCAAAACTATTTTGAGAGAAATATCACTTTTTTGAAAACATTTAAAAGTCACATAATTATAAAAGAAAATATTTACATTGAAAATATTCTTATAAGCTTGTAAGGGAAGCTTTGGAGATTTTATAATAGTGTAAAATAGCAGCACCGTCCGTATAAGTTAAAAAAGTCATTCTTCTTTGAATTCTGTCTCAAAGGTTAAAAAGGACCTTGTTTGGAAAACGACGGAAATATTTCTATATAAACATCTTATAAAAATGTAAAAAATGGTATAAATTTATTTAACCCATAGTCTATAAAATATTAATAATGTTTTGAAATACATCTTTAAGAATCATGGATGGGAATGATAAATATTTTCCAGTAGATACTTATGTAAAACCAACCTCAAATAATAAAGAGATTGTGAAATGAAACCTTACCTTGTAATTTTACTTGGTCAAGGGTAGGTAAACCCCCTGTATAATAGTTAAATCATTGTTATTAAATTATAAAATAATAATATACATAAATATTTTATCATATATGATATTTTAATATTTCCTTGTTACTAATATTTTAGTATTATCGCCTTTTCAGGTGTTAACTGATTCATTTTCCATTATATGCATTGTTACCTAAGCCTTGTTTCTTATACATAGGTTGTATAATATTCATATACAGAATTATATCAAGTCCTTAAACATTATTTTTAATCATAAAATAAAAATTAGTCTTGAATGGATATGATGTGGAATGAATCTCATCACATTCGTGGAGACGGTAGTCCGTACGTACGCACGAGCTACAATATCATTATTTTGATATTAAAATAATATATAATTGGATGTTGTATCATATATATTGAATCATTATCATGTTATATTTATTATTTACATGAATTACACATCATTATTATACCCTTCCAAATAATAATGTATTGAATAAAAATTACACCACGACGTGGAGACGGTAAGTCGTACGTACGAACGTATGGTGAAATGTCATTCAAAGGATGCATAGAATACTGAATATGGTTGTACCATATTTATATTAACATAAAATTATATTGATGATACTGGAGTTACTATTTTATAATGGGAAAAAATAAAGAAGAAGTGGAAGAAGAAAAGAACGTGAAAGAGGGTGGTGAAAACATTACCTCTTCTTCTGGTTCTTCCTTTTGATTTGATCAAAAGGGCTCCTTAGTTTGGCTTTCGGATCAAACTAAGGCCTATAGATTAAATTAAGGGAAGTTGAAAGAATATTTGGGAAATTTTTGGTTGATTCAAAAGGCACTGAAGGTGTAAATTAGCGAGAAGGGGGAGTGCCCTTTTATAGGAGGGGTGGGGGCACCTTAGGAAAAACTTAAAATATTATTTTATAATAAATTTATATTATGTTTATAATGGATACAATTGATTTATTTCGTGTTTATGGTGGTGATGGGTCGAAAACCACTCAACCAATAGGTTTCAGACAGGTTTGGGTCACTTAATTAACCTTATCTTTTGGTTTTAACTCTTAGTTAATTATTTTGATATTTACCATGTCTCTTTGTAATTTTATATTATATGGTGAATAAAAATACTAAAAATTTCCAATGAATCCCCAAGTGGTCCATTAATGATACACATATCATGATATAAGTCCTTTGGCCAATCTTTAGATTTTTCGGAATAGAATATCAATTAATAAAATAAATTTTTTTAAAAAAACTCTTTTATGTAAATTTTGACACTATTGGGTATTTAGTTTTTGATAAATTCATAATAGCATTATTACTTCGAAAAAAATTCATATAACCAATCATAATATGTCATATTAACCTATAAATTTATTGGAATTCCTAAAAAGTCTAAAATTAAATTTATTTGGGTATTTATAATATCAGTTATCTTAATCATTCATTACTATGGTAATTACTTCATCATCATTGTGTCATAAATAAATTAATTTATTGAATGTTTAAAAATTATAAATAAAATATTATTTTTTAGAAAATTCTTTTATCTTTATAATGAATATTTATAATTTAATTTATCTTATGCATAACCCTGTATTAAAATGTATTAGTTATTAAACTTTGATTTTAACTTTTTAACTCTTCTTTAAATTAAATAATAATAAATGTCCTAATCAAATTCAAGTGGACCAAAGAGGTTCATATTTCATTCATAAGGTTTTTTTTGGTTGAATTATATTTAGCCAATATAATTAAAATATGTGTCCGGAGAATATTAATATCATTTTTACCCTTAATTTTCCTATTTACTTTTAACTGTGGTAAATAAAAGTAAAAAGTTACTATTCACCAAAAATTATTTTTATCTTATTAAACCACATTTTACTCTTTGATATTAATCGTGTCTCTCAGATTTTCTAAATTCCACTCACATAAGCGGTTAAATTATGTTTTATGTGAATTTGCAAATTCTCCTAGGAGATGGGTAAAAGACGGTGAAAAGTTTAACAAAATTATTATATATCTTAAATTATTATAAACTTACTCCAATAAATTACATTGAACATATATAGGTATTAAGTATCAATTTTTTCCAAAAAAATATGTAAATAAAATAAATATTTATTTAAATAAAAATTCGGTTTCAAATTATAACTCAAGGGTTTTCACTATTCATCAAAAATTGAAAGTTTTCATAAAAATACCAACAAATAATCCTAAGCTAATTTCGATATTCTGAATCCAAAAATGAAATCCATTTTGAAAGTTAAAATTTATAATTTTTCAAAAAGTGGGTATTACTATTAATAACGGCTAGTTTGATTGGATGTGGTGTATGTTAGAACTCGAAGTTGCGTACAACACACACTAATGTATTATTCAAAGAGAAGTATACCGTGGAATCTTGGGGTGTTACATTCTCCCCTCCTTCAATATTTTCGTCCTCGAAATATCTTCAATGCTACCACAAGAAAAGACTCGGGTGGTTCTTCATCATATGTTCCTCGGGTTCCCACGCTGCCTCTTCCATCTTATGGTTTCTTCATAGAACATTTACCAGATGAGTCGTCTGGTTTCTCTGCACTTGTTCTCTTGTATCAAGAATCTTGACAGGATTTTCTCTATAAGACATATCAGGTTCCAGTTATAATTCCTCATAGGTGAGTACATGCATTGGGTCAGGCATGTATTTTCTCAATAGTAATACGTGGAACACATCGTGAGATTTGGAGAGATTTGGTTGCATTTCCAAATGATAAGCTACAACCCCAATTCTTTCTAGAATTTATGAAGGTCTATTGTACTTGTGACTCAAATTTCCCTTCTTACAAAAACATATACCTTCCTTCCATGGAGATACCTTCAAAAAAACATGATCTCCTACATGAAATTACAAATACTTCCTTCGATTATCATCATAGCTCTTATTCCTACTTTGAGATGCTTTGATGGGGGGTTTGAATTACCTTCACCTTCTCCATCGTTTCGTCCACTAGTTCTGGGCCTATGACTTTTCATTCACCAACATCTTCCCAACAAGTTGTTGTACGACATCTCTTTCCATATAAAAATTCATATAGTGCAATCTAAATAATTGAATGGAAGCTATTGTTATAGGAAAATTCTACCAGAGGTAAATATTGATCCCACATACCCTGAAAGTCATGTGAGAAAGATCTCAACATGTATTCTAAGGTTTGAATAGTCTTTTCTCATTGTCCATCAGATTGAGGGTGGTAGGCAGTGCTCAATTGAAGTTCAGTATTGAGGGCATTCTGAAGACTTTTCCAGATTTTTGAGGTAAAAGGGCGATCACAGTCAGAAACAATCAATAGAGGTACTTCATGAAGTATCACAACTTCATTAATATATAGCCTTTCTAGAATATAAAGTGGTAGATCTTCTCTTATAGTAAGAAAATGTGCTGATTTGGTAAGACAATCAACAATGACCCATATTTCATTATTCATTCTAGGAGTCTTTGGTAGTCCCATGACAATGTCCATCGTACTATTATCCCATTTCCACTCAAGTATGGGAATAGGTTGCATTATTCCTCCAGGCTATTTCCCTCCAACATTTACTTGTTGAAAAATCTTACATATTGACACAAAATCAGCAATCTTACTCTTCATGTAGTGCCACAAAAAATGATCCTTCAAATCACTATACTTCTTGGTGCTCCTAGGGTGTATAGAAAAATTGGAACTATGAGCATCGTCCAAAAATTCCCTTTTTAGATCAGTTATATTGGGAACACAAAGTCTCTTCCAAAAATTTAAAATTCCATCTTCATACACAAAGTCACTGAATCTCCCATCACTCGCAGCTTTAATCTTATTTTGAAACTCTTCATCATCAGTCTGAGAACTCTATATCCTTTCTAGTAAAGATGATTTGGCAACCATTTGAAAAATAATTGAGGATTAACCTTCCATGGTTATTCCTATATCCATCTTTACTAGATCCATGAAAATTGGAACCCTTTCAACTTTAATTTTTTTAAAAACACCATGATACTTTCTACTCAAATCATCTTCCTCCTTATTTTTCTTCACCAGTTTGTATTGTATTGTAAAATCATAATCCTTGAGTATTTAAATCCATCACCTTTTTCTCATGTTGAGTTCTTTCTGTGAGAAAATATACTTCAAACTTTGGTGGTCGGTATATATCTCATTATTTTTAACATAGAGATAATGTCTTCATATCTTCAAAGAAAAGATTAAAATAGCTAACTCAAGATCATGAGTAGGATAGTTTTTCTTATTAATTTTATGCTCTCGTGATGCATAGACAATAACCCTATCATTCTGCGTAAGGACACTGCCATGTCCTTTTTTTGGAGCATCATTATAAATATCAAACCCATCATTCCCCGATGGTAGAGTCAATATAAGATCATTGACTAGTCTTCTCTTCAGTTCTTAAAAACATTCTTCACACTCTTTTGTACAAATAAATTTAACCCCTTTACAAGTGAGCTTCATTAATGGGTTAGCCAATCAGGCACAATTTAGGGCGAAATGCCAATAATAACATGCTAAACTAATAGAATTGTGTACCTCAGTTATACTCATTAGTGCTGGCCATTCTTGGATTGCTCTTGTCTTAGAAGGATCAATAGAAATTCCATCCGTAGAGATAATATGTCCAAGAAAATATTTCTCCTAAAGCAAGAATTCACACTTGCTAAACTTCCCATATAATTCATCTCTTCTCAGAGTCATCAATACAATGCGCAAGTGATTTTCATGATCTTCGTAGATTTTGGAGTATACTAAGATATCATCAATAAATACCACTAAAAATTCAACAACATATTAATTGAATACTTTGTTCATTAGATCCATGAAAACATATAGTGCATTAGTCAACCCAAAAGGCATTACTGTAAACTCATAATACTCGTACCTGGTTTGAAATGCTGTCTTCAGAATGTCTTCCTTATTCACACAGAACTGATGATATCAAGATCAAAGGTCAATATTTGAAAAGTATTGAGCTCCATGAAGTTGGTCAAATAAATCATCAATGCCAGGATGGGGATACTTCTTCATTATTGTTATAGCATTTATCTCCCTGTAGTCGACACATAACCTCATAGATCTATCTTTCTTCTTAAAAATATGACAGGAGCTCCCCATGGATAAACACTAGGGTGAATAAATCACTTTTTACTCGATTCCTCTAGTTGTTTCTTTAGTTACAATAATTCCACAGTGGCCATTCTATAAGGGGTCTTCGATATGGGCCTTGATCTAAGAATTAAATCAATTGAAAACTCAATTTCTCGTTCTGGAAGATGTCAAGGTAAATCTACTGGAAACACATCAACATATTCCCTCACAATAGGTACATCCTATATTTGAACATTCCATTCCTCACCCATCGTCATTTCATTATCTTCCTCCAAAATAATTGAATATAGTTGAGCTACTGGGGGTGGATCCGGATAAGAATTAGGTGGTGATGATTCTGCTCTATAGATAAGGTGTTCCTTATCATCGTCATCAAAAATTGAAACGTCCTTCTTCTTACAATAAATCGTTGCATCATAGTCTTAAAGCCAATCCATACCGAGGATTATATCATACTCAATCATAGGTATGATGATGAGATCAACAGATAAAGAACATTTATGTTCTTTAATGGGAATGGATTCACAAAACATTGTTGCAATGATACTTCCCTTATGAGTTTTAACTAACAACTTACTTATTAAATCAAATTGGAAGCATTTAATTTCCTTAGAAAACTGGGAAGATATGAAACAATGCGATGATCCAGAATCAAATAAATCATTTTCTAAACTTGATAAAACCATTAAATTACATGCCACCACGCCTTTCAGAGCTTCTACCTCAGCAATAGTGATAGCATAATCTTGGCCTTGATCCCTTGGACTTTTCTAAGCAATGTTCCCCTGACTCTTAGGAAATTAATTTTCATAATGTCCCATCACCCTGCAATTGTAGTATTGAACATCGATAGCTTCTTTCATCCACTTGCAATCATGACCTTGGTGGCATTTTTCACCACACTTGTAACAAACTCTCATTCCCTTCAGGCATGTACCTGGGTGTTTCTCCCCACATTTACTACAGGAGGGATATTCAACTTTTCCCCCATTCCCCTAATTTCTATTTATAGAGTGATTTTCAGATCTCTTCTTCTCTTTATTTTCATTAAAGTAGCAAGACATAGGGAATTCATTTTCTGTCTTTATAGAAAATCAGACAATATCTTTGTACGACGAGAAGGATTATGAGACTAATGCTCGATAGAGAAACGGTTTTAACCCATTAAAAAAACGATAAATCTTACTTATTGTGTTTCTTATATAATCTGTAGCATGCCTTCCTAACCTTGTGAATTTATACTCATACATTGTAACATTCCCGTCCTCCTATTTCCTCAGACTCAGAAATTGCCTTTCCAAATCTACTCGATGGTCATGAGGAAAGTATTTTTATAAGAAAATATCATTAAACACCCTCCATTCCACATTTGATACTTAATCATCTTTCTACGTATTTTGAATCAATGACAACCATTAATCTGTATCTCTAGCATGGCGGTAAACTACCATGACAATATTTCCCTTTCACTACTCCCCAAGGTGTGGAATATTTTCTCTAAGGAATTTATCCATTTCTCAGCTACTAGTGGATTTGTACCCCCATTAAATTTTGCTGGTTGTTTCCTCATGAAGAGATCTAACATTGATCCTCCACGCAGCGGATCATGGTGCTCCATACGGGTAAGGTTATTATTCATAACCTGAGACAGTTTTCCCAGTATATTGATTTGTTGATCAGCACCAGTTGCATCACCAGCTCCACTATAATTAACTTGAGCAGGAGGGAAATCCTTACATAAAGTGTGTGCATTGATACGGTTTCAATTCCTTCCACTATGTGCCATTTCTAAATAATGGAATACACAAGATTATTTTACGAATCTCAATACATAAGTCCAAACTTGTAAAACACATAACATAAATTGATCAGTTTATGGATATAATCCATAATCATAAAAAAATTTCTTTGTGCAAGAATATAATCATAAACCCTACATAATGGATTGTAATGAAAAAGATAATTATCCAATGCATATCCCTCGGGAGTGTCGTAACCAATCGTGCAGCAAGGCACGTTGTCATGCACCAGTTCTCATTCGAGTCTAGATCAAAGTATTGTTTTTGGGTTTTACCCATAGGTACATATGTGCCAGAGCCGCCTCTACCTACTCGTATCCAGACAGGGATGTATTGCTTGGAAAAATCACAAAATCTCTACAATAAAAAAATTATAGGATGTTCTTATATACTAATACTCAAAGTCCACCATTGGTCTATGTGCTCTAATCAGAGTATATCTAAATGTAGCTCCCAAGGATTGTACTAAACTTCCTATGATACCAACTGTAACGCCCCGTCCCCAGTTACCCAGATTCGGTGCATTATTACATAATATTGTCATGATCACAAATGATCATATCCAGAAATACTGATTAGTTTAGTATCCTTGGAAACACTGGATATATTCATAAGTCTTACATTATATCATAAACTGAAAAAATATACAAAAACATCTTATCTCCACAATTATATCCCCTTAAACTAAACCCTACAGGTCATTCATAAAATACTTTTTCAAATCCTGGGAAAAATAAAACATATAAAGGGGGGAGCTCAATTTCCTAGTAAAGATAACAATATAGAGGAAACTTTAATAAATAGGCATAAACATTAAGGCAATGTATAAATAAAACAAAATCCTTTTAAAGATGAACTTCAAAATAATATGGAAGAAATAAAATGAAATAATTCCATCTACTTATTCACATGGATATTCTACTAGTCGAATAATCACATGAAATATCAATAACCACTTTCATAATGATGGAATTCATAATTACAGACTATCATAACCACATAGTCAAGGCCTTGTGCCAAAACTAAAAATATGATTTTGTCAAGGCCTTGTTCCAAGACACTAGTTTGTCTCATGAGACCTACCGATGCATCGAGGAGCTATTGTGGGCTGCACCCGTCACTTATTATGTCCAATGCATTCCTCATATGAACAGGTTTAAACAGAACAGAAACATTTGTATTAAAACTAGCATAAAAAATGTCAATTATTTCTCCATAAACTATGAATGGTATAAAAATAAAACATCCATAGTCAAACATATCACAAAACATTCAATAAAACAAAGAAGATTTGTATCATAAGAAATCAACTTCAAATAATCCTAAAATCCATCAAAGGATGTGGGCATAGATGAAATCAAAACTATTTGAGAGAAATATCTCTTTTTTGAAATCATTTAAATGTCACATATTTATAAAAGAAAGAATTTACATTGAAAATATTCTTATAAGCTTGTATGGGAAGCTTCGACAATTTTATAACTGTCCAAAATTGCCACACCCGTCGTAAAAGTTAAAAAAGGAATTATTATCTTAATTCTGTTGAAAAGGTTAAAAAGGACCTTGTTTGGAAAACGACAGAAAGATTCCTTTATAAACATATTATAAAAAGTAAATAAATGGTATAAATTATTTTAACCCACGGTCTATAAAATTTAAGAATGTTTTTAATTACATTTTTAAGAAACATGGATAAGGATGATATCAATTTCTCAGTAGATATTTACGTAAAAACATCCTCAAATAATAAAGAGAATGTGAAATTAACCCTTACCTTGTACTTTTCATTGGTCTAGGGTAGTTTAACCTCATGTATAATTGTTAAATAAATGTTATTAAATTATAAAATAATCATATACATAAATATGATCTCATATATAATCTTTTAATATTTCTTTGTTAATAATATTTTAGTATTATTGAATTTTTAGGTGTTGACAGATTCATTTTCTTTTATATGCTTTATTACATAAGTCTTGTTTTTTATCCATAGGTTTAATGTTATTTATATCCCGAATTATATCAAGTACTAAAACATTATTTTTAATCATCAAATGAAAATTATTCTTGAATGGATACGATGGGGAATGAATCTCATCGCGTTCGTGGAGACGGTAGTCCGTACGTACACACAAGCAAAAATATCATTATTTTGATATTAAAATAATATATAATTTTATTTTGTATCATATATACAGAATCATTATAAATTTATATTTATTATTTACATGAATTACAAATCATTATTATACCCCTAAAAATAATGATGTATTCAATAACAATTACACCACGACGTTGAGACGGTAAGCCGTACATACGCACGTATGTTGAAATGTGATTCAAAGGATGGATAGAATACTGAATATGGATGTAACATATTTATAATAACATCACAGTACGTAGAATATGTTCGAGTTATTATTTAAAATGGAAATAACAAATAAAGAAGAAGTGTAAGAAGAAAGGAACATGAAAGAGGGCGGTGAAAACATTACCTCTACTTCGGATTCTTCCTTTTGATTTGATCAAAATGGATCCTTAGGTTGGATTTATGGTCAAATTAATCCCTATAGGTTGAATTGAGGGATGTTTAGAGAATATTTGGGCCAGGTTTGGATGAAACAAAAGGCATAGAAGGTGTGAATTAGAGAGAATGGGTAGTGCCCTTTTATAAGAGGGGTGAGGGGCACCTTAGGAAAAAATTAAAATATTATTTTATAAAAAATTCATATCCGGTTTATAAAGGCTCCAAAATGATTCATTTCGTGGAAAAGGTAGGGATCGGTCGAAATCCACTCAACCAATACGTTTTAGAAAGGTTTTGATCACTTCATTAACCTTGTATTTTAGTTTTAACTCTTAGTTAAATAGTTTGACATTTACCATGACTCTTTGTATTTTTATATTATATGGTTAATAAATGTACTATAAACTTTTAATAGACCTCCAAGTTGTCCATTAATGATACAAATATAATGATATAAGTCATTTGGAAGAACCATAAGTTTTTTAGGAATATAATATCAATTATTAATATAATATTTGTTTAAAAAACTTTTATATGTAAATTTTGGCACAATTGGGTATTTTGTTTTTGATAAATTCATAACAGCATTATTTCTTCGAAGAAAATTCATATAAAAAATACTAATATGTCATATTAAACTATAAAATTATAGTAATTCATAAAAAGTTTCAAATTACATTTATTTGGGTATTTATAATATCAATTATCGTAATCTTTCATTAATACGGTAATTACTGCATCATCATTGTGTCATTAAAAAATTAAATTATTTAATGTCTAAAAATTATAAATAAAATACCATTATATAGAAAATATGTTTTTATTTCTAATGAATATTTATAATCTAATTTATCTTATTCATAACCCTATATTAAAATGTTTTAGTTATTAAACATTGATTTTTACTCTTTTAACTCTTCTTTGAATTAAATAATAATAAATGTACTAATCTAATCCAACTGGACCAAAGAGGCTCATATGTTTTTCCTATGGTTTTTTTGAACTAATTATAGTTATCCAATAAAATTAGGACATGTGTTAGGGTAATATTAATATCATTTTTACCCTTAATTACCAAATATACTTTTAACCATGATAAATAAAATTACAAAGTTACTATTCACCCAAAAAAAATATTTTTATCTTATTGAACAACATTTTACTCCTTGATATTTACCATGTCTCTTAGATTTTTGAAATTCCACTCACAGATGCGATTAAATTATGTTTTATGTAAATTTTCAAATTCTCCTAGGAGATGGGTAAAAGACGGTGAAATGTTCCATAAAATTTATATATATCTAAAATTTTTATAAACTGATTCAAACGAATTACATTGAACTTATATAGGTATTATGTATCTATTTTGACCTAAAATAAATTTAAATAAAATAAATAATTATTTTGATAAAAAATCAGTTTTAAACTATAACTCAGTATTTTTCACAATTCATCAAAATTTGAAGGTTTTCAGAAAAATACCAAAAATTAATCCTTAGCTAATTTCAATATTCCAAATCCAAAAATGAAGTCCATTTTGAAAGATAAAATTTATAAAATTTCAAAAGGTGGGTATTACTATTCATAAAGGCTAGTTTGGTTGGTTGTGGTGTGTGTTAGAACTCAAAGTTGCATACAACACACGCTACTATATTATTCAAAGAGAATAGTACCGTGGAAACTTGGGGTGTTACATAGGAGAAGGGTCCCACCTATACTCATCTTACTAAATGTCCCAGAACAGAGAATAGGGGTGCTCTTGGCACATTCTGGCCAACTCTGGAAGCGAGAGAGTTTGAAATGTGGGGGTATGATGTGGATCAAAGAATCTCAGAGAAGAACCGTATGTCGGGCTTTTTATCATTGTGGCTTATTGTTTATCTTCTTCCAGATAGGTATTCAAAGGGAGGGATCAGGCCAGGGACCTTCGTTGTTGCAGCCAAGTTGGATGAGAGAAAAATGGTTGGGTTGGACACTACGATTTTGGAGAAGATTCATAGGAGATTAATCAATGTATATACGGGTAAGTCTCCATTGAGAATAGTGGGACCAATCCAAGATTTCTGGGGATGGAGTGCCACTCACATAAGGACAGAAGTTGTACAGTGCGGAGTACAGGTTCATGGAAGTTCATTTAGGCCATCGGGGCAGGAAACTTCTAGAATTTCTCTGTAGTCCCTCAATCCTTATGATCTGTAGGTGAGGATTAGCATGTTCAAGGAATTTCATTTCATTCATTATGGAAACCTGCCAATTGGGCGGTTTGTTGATGACAAAACAGCTAGCTTGGAATTGAGGTCGTATATGCTAGCATGCAGAGATGGTGCATTGGCCACTAGAATTGAGGAGAGATTATATGCGTGGCCTATGCTCCATATATATTTGCACACCAATTCAAATTTCTACATCAAATTTTTGTATCCCCTCTCATTCATGTCATTTCTGAGCAGCATCCAATGGTTTCCCGACAACTATGGTTGCTGACAGCTATGGATAACAACGGGGTAGTGTTTAATCTACCAGTTGCTGGAGCGGTGAGTCAATGGACTACATGGTATACCGAGAACTGGGTAGAATCATACCCTGAAGGGGTACTAAATCATCTGGCCCCTCGGGTGGGGACAAAAAATTGAACCATCAGGAAATAAACCCTTCATATAGAAGTTGACTCTTCCTCACCCAGATCTAATTCACTAGGTTACTCCACCGAGGCTGATTCATAGGATTCCCTGGATGGGGATGATGAGGCACGACATGCATAAAATCCTCCTCGTTCCTGATATAATCCTCTTTCCAGAGTCAAGAGATCTACTCCATCGACTCATGGTGAGTTATATCATTGAGGAAATTTATTCTATTATTTTATATAGTAAAAAGTTTCATTTTCTTATCATTTATTTGAGATTGAAAAATCTAGGAAAAATTTTAAGTCCCAGATTACAAGACCCTCCTTGAAGACTTCTGGTGCAATTTCTAAATATTTACGACCAGAGGCTTTCCAAACATGGTGGAGTTTATATTGTGATGCAGGAACTGCCTGGATGGAATTATGTGAAGGTCTACATATCCCTAGAGTGGGGAATCTCTTGGCTCTGCCGATAACTTCTTCGAGGATAACCCTGATGAAGTGTGGGATTACATTAGAGATCTAGAAATTCTCGTATATTCCGTTGATGATTCCATTTAAAATTCCAAGCAGTTGAAGGAAATGATGAATTTTGGTACCATTGAGGTGATTGTTGCTTCAGCAGACGAGGAGTGGCATGATTACGTGGCTCCTGAAGATATAATTTTCCTTCCTTATTTGATTTTCAACTTAATTCCAGACAAAGAATTGTTACTCATGAAAGTTACATTCTTCATCCTATAGCTTGTTAATAAAGGAACTATTGAGGTCCCTTCACTATCGTACAGCAGTAGTGGCACTGCTATTGGAGCCGCTGAATCTCCTCGCGAGCCGGGTGAGGTATCTCATGGCCGGTAAGCCATGGAAGAGGAGCTAGAAAGGTATTTTTACTCTCCAATACTTTTATTTTGAGGCAACAATGTCAACACACTAAAAAAGTCAAAGTAGAAAAGGCTTCAAAGGAAGAAGTCCACGGCTAAACGCTTCATCAGTAGTGGTAAGTCCTTCAGATAGTCCTGAATCCTAACTCATGAAAATATTTCTGATACATCTTGGGATTACAGGGTCTTCTTAAATTTTCCCTTTGAGGGAGTGGAATTAACCTTATATGAGGAAAACAGAGGGTACTGGTGAACAATCACAAATTCATGCCGACTAAGCCTCTCTTGATGAAACGAGGAGATAAGAAGAGCCAACTTTTGTTCCCAGTACTATTCATATTTCTACTGCAAGGAGATAAGAGCCTACTTCTGGTAAATTAACAATACTTCATAGAATGTTTGAAATGAAGACATCAATTTTCTTCCATTATGTGATGCTTTAGGTTCAACACCTGCACCAGAACATTTGGCGACCACTGAAACGGACTCCTTAATTTCCTATGAGGAAGCTGTTTGGAGGTGGAGGTTTTAGGAGAAGGTTCGCCAAGAAGACACATCAAAGGCTCCCACTGGTGAGACTAAACAGGAATCTAAGATATCACTGGATGAAATAATGAAACTTTGCATGTCTTTTTAAGAAATTTTATATCATGTTAAATTACCATGTAATTTAGAAAATTTTGGACATGAGTGTTATCCTTCGTCCTGTTAAAAATTTCTTATTATATCTCTGACCATGATTGGTTGAAATGTGTAGTTACATCTGAGCAAGCTATTGATCTACCAATGCCTAAAGGGGGTAGAGACAACCCTATCATTCTACATAAGCTAGCTCAGGTGGAGCTTAACCCAGCTGAGCTTCCTGAAATCCGTCATGAAAATCCAATTGAATCTTGGAAACACGGATTGGAGCCTTCTCTTGTTGCTGATCTATCATTGGGTAAAAAATGATAATATTTGTGGCTGTATATAATTTTCTACAAATCTAATCAACTTTTTTTATCCTTTGGAACTAACCAAAGCTTTCAATTGAAAATGAAGGTCCGTCAATTTCATTGGCAAGATCCAGAGGTGAATCGTCAGCCTCAGCCCCAAAGGGAGTCGAAAGCGATGTACCAAGGGTTAGGGGTGAAGGAGAAGAATAGGGAACTTACTTAAGTGCATTAATCCCAGACAATATTCCCCCCTGTTATTGTGATGTTGAATCGGATCCAGAGGTACAAAACGTTCTCCAATTCTCAAATCACATGGCATGGAAAAATATATGGAAAATCATATCTGAAGTGCCTCTTAAAGAGCTATCTTTGAAGATCTCATGACTGTCATCCTTGTTCGTAATTCTGGGACTTGGTGGTTTTGGATATCAAGAGATCCATACCTCTGTGAAACAAGTCATATTTAAGAGGGAGTATGAGAAAAAAGTGTCGTCAAGATCTGACTAGAGCAAGGCTGTTAACCAATATCGGCGAATTCAAGGCTACGGTGTCCCGAGATGAGCTGGACATACTGCAAAGCTGATAGAGCTAAAGCATAAGATTAAGGATAATGTTGTCCTGCATATGCATCTTAAGAAAAAGATATATGCCGTTACTGGGGAACATGACCATCTTAACAATCCAATGGAAGGATTTCAAACAAATGGTATGAAATCCATTACAGATGCCAAGAAGGCACTCCATCGATCGGAAAAGAGTGAAGCTGGTCGAGTGAATGAAATTCATGTTCCTGCTGATGAAGCTTGAGATGTCGTAAATCAAATGAAAAGTAATGTTGAAATCCTCTTTTAATTTTTGAAAAAGAGAAGACACTCCAATCTATGGATGTTCTGCTAATATTGTGCATTAATGAATATGAAATTTCATCATCAATCATTTATACCTGCATTCCCTTGATAATTATTTATATATATTTTTTACCTATGCCAATGAGCCTAGTAAATATAGTTTAATTGTTTCTAGGATTATACAAAAAACCGCAAAAAAAATTGTATCTTTTTCTTGCTCAATATTTCCTTAATCATACAAAATGTATGTTTATTGAGCTTAGAATCGAATTTTTCTCAGAGTTCCTTTTACAATTTCCCAATTTAATGAGCACTAAGTCTTTTTTTGGATGTTTAAATTCATGCATGTCGGGCATAAAAAGGATAATTTTTAAGGTCGAATAGATTTGACCGAATGGATTAAAATTGACTAAATTACTTGATAATTTGTTTGAAAACATATTACCACATTAAAGTATGGGAAAAAACATGTAATCTATGAGTTACGAAATTTTGAATCTGAGTGATGATATGAAAAAAGGGATAAAAGGAATTAGAGGAAGTATTTCCTAAGAGTGAAGTTACGAATCTTTGAAAACCCCACTACGGGGTTGAATTATGCAGGGCCACTTAAGGTCCTTGGCTGCATAGTCATATAATATCATCCTTTGCCTGACATGTCTATTATGTAGACTACTTATGCAAGTCCACCTTGGGGCACATGCTGCATAGACAGGAAAAATAACTCTCAGAAAGTTTACTTTTGTATTTCTAAAAGATAGTGTATGTTTATGGAGATTCAAATATTCCAAATGCACAGAGTCTACTGTATGGAAAGAGGTACTTGTGTATCGAGAGGGTATTCCCAATCAAATTTAAAAATTAATTGGATGAATATCACTCCTGCGAAGGACTGACCAAAATGTAGGGAAGGGAAATATAAACCATATACTTGGATACTTTCACATCATGAAAATGTGTATGGGACAAATATGTTAAGGATGGTTGTTTTTACGGTTCCATATATATTGTTGTTAAGACCAATAAAGACAAAAGTGGTTTTCCCTCAAAGAATGATGTTACCACTATTTTCCAATCCTGTTAGGGGTTGAAATATGCAGGGCCACTTAAGGGCATTGGTTTCATAGTCAAATAATAGCATCTTTTGGTTGGCAGGTCCATTATGAAGACTACTTATGCAATGCCACCGAGAGGAGCATGTTGTATTGTCAGGAAATGGAATTCCCGGGTATCATTCATTTTGTGATCATAAGTCAAAAAAATGATTTTTGGAGATCAAGAAGTATTTAAGGTTATGATTATGACACATAAAAATGGGTATTGTTCAATACAAGAAGGAGATACTTAGACCAATAATGACCATAATCATGTTGTGGTTGGGTCCTGAATTGAGATGCTAGACTTTACTACATATATCATTAGGATGAAAATAAAGCTATTTATAGTTCTTGAAATAGAGTTTAACGTCATTTGGGACAAGAGCATAGGAGATCATTGTTTAGGGTCATAGAGTTCAGACCATAATGATGGAGACACATTTTGTGTTTGTTATAAACCTTATGTAAATAAAGACCAGGGTTTTCATACCACATTCATGTGCTCACATGGGTAATTTTTCATCCAAGGGACTTACGATGGAGTGTGGGGTTAGGCCCATAGACTTGGGGATGGGTTCGAGGGATGCTCGAACGTTCCTACATATCCCATAAGGATGGAAATCAATCCCTACATAGTTTTTGAAATACCCTCTGTACAGATTTGGTTCGTACATGTGAAGGGTGAAAGAGGACTTTAATGCACTGATGGTTGGATCCAAGATTAAAGGTTTGGTCATTTCCATGTATGAATGTAGTCCTTGGAATATAACATGATTTTAGATCAATTTCAATAATGATTACCTCTCAATTGAGGGTGTGAGAGACTGTTTTAGTTTAATGTCGTACAGGACAAAAGTGTGAATAGTTTAAGGTCATATGCATGGACCGGTGCTACATAGTTTAACGTCATGTATCTAGGATGTATTGTTATGCAGTTTAATGTTTACAGCGAGGAAAATGGGGGACTGTATAGTTAAACGTCATATATCAAGGACGATGATGAACTAATGTGAATATATGGGTTTTAGGGGGGCTTCACGGATCAACATCGTATGAGATGGAGGTGAACTGATGAGATGATATTGGTTTTGGGCTTGAACCTTGTGAGGATTCATATGTATCCATCCTAAAATGCAAGGATCAAAGTCTGCAAAGTTTGATTGAGAATAAATTGGTGATCGAGTTGTACTTGAGGACAACCCGAAGATGGTGTTGGGACTTATGCGTGGTTAGCATCCCAGAGAGGGTGTTATGGTTAAAGCATACTCTAAACTAACATGATTCATGCTTGGTGTGAGAAACAAGAGGTAACAACAACCCAAATGATGCACAGTTTAACGTCATTTAGGATGTATAAGGAACTGTTTCATAGTTAAAATGACATGTGTAACAGACATGGGGTGCTTGGAAGTTTAACATCTTGCAACTCGGACGAAAAGATTAAAATTTTGTTGGATGACAAAATGGACACAATTTACATCATGTTGGAAGATAGAGGGGTTATACAGTTTTAATGTCATGTAGTAAGTAAAAGGGACCATGTAGTTTAAAGTCATGCAGTGAGGAATATGGGGTATATTTGGGTTATAAAAAATAATTCTTCAAGAATCTTGCATTATTTGGAGTTGTAATGAGTTCTCCATCTATTGAGATTAATGAATAATCTCCATTGGAGTAGACCGTATGTATTGAATAAGGACCCTCCCACATTGGCTCAAGCTTTGGAGGTTTCTTTCCTGGTATCATTGGAGTTTGGAGGACAAATACCAATTCTACATTAATGAATGAGAGAAGACGAACATTTTTATTGAATGATCGTGCTATTAGATTTTTATAGACTTCCAAGTGGTGCAGGGTGCACACTATTTTTTCATCTAATCATTCCAATTCCTCAAATTTCTTATGAGATTGTTTATCTATAGATAACTGATCACAAATGGTTACAGTGATAGAAGGTAATTGAACCTCAATGGGAAATACTTCTTTTGTTCTATATACCAATGGATATGTACTTGACCTCATAGTAGTGAAGGTGGTGGTCCTATAAGGCCATAAAGCATGAAAAAGATTATCAGGCCCTGATTTTTTATCTTTATCCACCATCTATTTCATTATGGTTGAAATAGACTTATTAAAGGATTCTATTTTTCCATTGGCCACTTCATGATACTCAGATGAATGGTTGGATTTGATGTTGTATTCTTGATGCAACTTTCTCATCTCAGACGAACAAATGTTGGTGCCTTTGTCCGTCAATATGGTATGAGGGACACCAAATATGGTAATGATGTTATACTTAAATAACTAATAATGCCTTTAGAACTAACTTATTTGATAGATATTTCCTTTACCCAATTGGAAATGACGTCAGTAGTAGTAAAATATACTTAAACTTCTTGGATGTAGGTAGAAAATAATGTCCTACTACATCCATTCCCCACCTGTATGAAGCAACTCTGGGGGTGGATGAATGAAGTTGGCACATACATGGAATGAATAACACATCATAGTGAAATCAACACAATCTTTCATCATTGAAGGCTAGAAGTATCCAAGCCTTCGAATTTGAACAGAAAGTCTATGTCCAGATTGGTGGGCACCAAAAACTCATGCATGAACTTCACTCATGATAGCCATTGTCACTTCACCATAAATACATCTGAAGGGGATTCCATCAAAACCTCACTAATAGAGATTTTTTTGGTGATATGGGCTATCATAAAGATTAAAATTGACCACACATTTCTAGACTTGTTTTTTCCATGCTCTATCAGTTGGGAGTGTTCCATTTTGAAGGTACTCCCTGATAGGTTTCATACATCCTGTAGTATGACCATATGGTACAGAAATGGGACTGATTTCATTGATTTACTCTGTTCTGATTTGAACAAAAGGTGAAACTACACGACGGTGGGCAATACTGATGATTGTTTCGTCCGGGTTTGGATCTTCCAGGACTGTGGCTACATTAGCTGTTGCATCAGCTTGGGTATTTTGTGATCGCGGGACATTAGAAAATGTTGGTTCCAAAGGAAATTATGCCATTAAATATCTGACATAATCACACAAATGGATTAACTCTTCTTTTCTGATGGCATAATCCCCATTTATTTGTTTGATTACGAAATCTAAATCACCTTTTACCATCAAGTGATTCACCTATTCCTGATGTTCCAATTCTAATCTTGTGATGAGATCTTGAAATTCTACTTCATTATTCATACTTCCTTCCAACAATAAGAAGGAATAAGTTAGCACTGCCTTTTCTAGGGAAATAAGAACGATTCATAACCTAACATTGTTGAATTTATTATCTTCCATTTTCTTCCCTTTTGAACATCTGGAGTCACCATCAAAGTATATTTCCCATGTTTGAGGATTATCTTGAATAGAGAAGACTTCCTCATCAGGAAATTAAATATTAAAAGTTGAATCCTCTACAGATGGGTATTTATCAAGGATATCGTCCAAGGTATAGCCTTTTATTGTCTTTTGAAACACATATTGGATATGAAATTGCTGTAAAATAACTTCCCACCCTGCCAAAAATCCTGTAAGGATTGGACGAAAAAGGATAAATTTGAGCGGGTTATTACGAGATACCAATTGGACCTCATGTTGTTTTAGGTAGTGTCTCAATTTCTGAACTACAATGTTTAATACTAGGTAGCACTTTTCAATACTTTAATATCGAGTTTCTACCACAACCATAGTCCGACTGAGATAGTAAAGGCTATTTTCATTCCCAACATCATTATTTTTAGCAAGGATGGAACCCAATGATCCCTCTAAAGCTATCATATAGAGAATAGGTGGTCTTCCATCAATGGGTGCCAATAATACTAGTGGACTCAAGAGATATCTCTTTAGAATATTGAATGCTTCTTAACATTCTTCAGTCCACGGGTAGGTGACTCCCTTCTTCATTAATTTGGTGACGGGTAAATACTTTCCTACCAAATTAGAAATGAAAAGTCGAATATAGGCCAAGTTTCATTGAATTCCTCTTAATTCTTTCAAATTTCGATGAGGTGACATACCAAGGATTGATTTTGTATTCTCAGGATCAACATTGATACCACGATGGTGTACAAAAAAGGCATGAAATTTTTCTAAGGTTACCCTGAAAGCACATTTCAATGGGTTCATCTTCAAATTATGTTGTCGAAGATGGTTTAATATGATTTCCAGATCAGTTAAGTGATCATAACGTTTTCTGGATTTAACGCCCAAATCATCCACATAACATTCAACAAATTTCCCTAAAAGGGTTTGAAGATATGGTGCATGGCACATTGATACGTTTCACCTTCATTTTTCAGGCCCAATGGCATTACCCGATAGAAAAACACACCTTGAGGAGCTTTGAAATATTTAGACTCCTCATCCTCTAGGGCCATTCATATTTGATTATACCCAAAATATTCATCCATGAAGGAAAGTGATTCAGATTCAGTTGTTGTATCAATTAAGAGTTTTGTGATCGAAACTAGAAAATCATATTTTAGACAATGTATATTAAGATATCTTAAGTCAATGAAAACTCTAATTTGTCCATTATTCTTTTTCACAAGGTCAATATTATCCAACCATTTGGGATATTGACCCTTTCTGATGAAGTTAGCCTTGATAAGCTTATAAACTTCAGCTTCAATTTTGGAGGCATATGTTGGGTGTGTTCTTCTTGCGGATTTCTTGAATCCTTGATGTTCTTCTGGAAAACCCAAATGATGAGTGGAAACATAGGGATCAAGACTTGGCATTTCTGTATAATTCTATGAAAATACATCTCAATTTTTCTTTAAGAATGATGTATACATTTCTTGTTCTTCAAGAGTCATGGCCACACTAATTAATGTGGGGCTTGGATCTTCTTTTGTACCCAGATTTATTTCTCTGAGTTCATCCATAGTTATAAAGATATCCTTTTTAAATGATGGAGGAGAATCTCTGAGATCTTCATATTCTTCTTCAATATGTGTTACTTCTTTTGTTTCTACTTTCATAGTATATGATGAAGAAGAATTTCCATGATCATGGGAGAAGTTACAATTTGAACATCTTGAAGAAGAGGCTACCATTTCTAACCCTAATAATGATGAAGGGTCTTCCTAGGTTGATAGAGACAAAATTATGGATTGAGAGTCGATATCATTATTCTCCTCTAACATTGCTATAACTTCTTCAGGATTGGTGGATGACGTGTCGAATTTATGGATTTTAGCGGATGAAATGAAGACATCTTCATTTAAACATTCATCATTTCTTGGAAAATAATCAATTTCTCCCATGCTGTCTTGATCGATTTCCGTAATTGACAATATATAAGTTTCCATAACAGTGTTTGGATTTGAGTCTATCCCGTCAATTTGACTGATAGGAAACATATAATCTGTGCTCACATGTATGAATGAGTTTACTAGAATATTTTCCCAACCATATAGAGCATTATTTTTTGCGACCTTCTTTGTTGTGGATTTTTCCTTTCCTTCTATGTGATAAAACTCTGCCTCAATGTATTGAGATTCACATGTTTTTTATGGGGATTTTTCACCATCAAATGTCCCAATTTGACAATTGAAACGATATTTGAGACATTGATAGTATGAAGAAGTAATGACCACATGTTGATGCAACCATGGTCTTCCACGGAAAATGTTGAAAGCTATGTCCTAATGAACAACCATGAAATCTAATTTAGAAACAATGTCTCCAAACTAAATTATGAGTGTAATTTCTCCTAGAGGTTGTTGTTCATTCTTATCGTATCCATGAAACATCAAAGAAGAAGAAGATAAATCAGATTTGGTGATACCCAATCGATGGAGTGTATGAATAAGAATAATATTGACCCTTGATCCATTATCAATGAAAGCTCTTCGGATGTCTATATCATTGAATTTACCTGATAAATACAATGGTCTGATAAGTCCATGTACAACATCATCTTCATCTTCATCTGTAAAAGATATCACTACATGGAATTCTATAGGATCATTCTCTATATGGTAAGCCTCATCCATAGCAATTTCAATTTCAAATTCTCAAGGGCATGAAAAAACCTCAATGAGCGCCTCCAGAAGATCTTTTGATAGATTCAAGGAATCTAGAATTTGTAACTTGACTGGTACATGGGCCAAATGTTTCAAGACATCATACTTTTGGCCTAAAGGTCTGTGTTTCCCATCATGAAAATGTAATTTTTTAGGTGCCTTAGATGTTGATTCTTTGTAAGTAGATGTATCACGTATCAGGGTAGGAGTTGGAAATACTCTTAGCTTCGGCAGATTAAACAGACTAGGTATATTTATTACCTGAGAGGATGAAGGTGAAATTTCTAACCGATCCTCCAAAATAACTACGCCAGGACTAAATCTGCCATTTTTGGAAGAACTTTCTTATTCCTATTGAGCCTACTGATGGGAATTACCATGAGTTTCTGCCACATGTACAATTTTAGCAGGGGTAGCAATGAAATAGGGGGTTCTGGTTTATCCACGTCATCCTCTGTATCCTAGACCATTGTCTCTTCCTCTAATTCCTCTATTTGATAGAGGGAACTCGGGATCATAATGATTGAAACTGTTACTGGCATATTGATCAGTTAAGTGAATCATGTTAATAAAACCAAAGATCAATTACTCGTTTGATGAAGATTCTACCTGATTAGCCAGTTCAGGATGTGTCGTTTCGTGGGGTGGTGCTGGTACATTCAAGTAGATGGCATAAAATCTGCCAGAGTCAAAGACAATTTAGGCTTTGACATGATCTCAGCTTTTTTTGACTGCTCTTCATTCTTCTAATTATTCCACCTCTTGGATGATTTTCCTTCTGATGGAGGGGGTTTTGCTATGGAATTCAAAGAAGAAGACACAATAGGATGATTCAATTCTGTTCGTAAAATGGCATGTGTTCGGTTGATCATTTTCATGACCATCCAATCATCATATTTATGTGAATTTTTTATTTTGACTTCATAGAAGTCGCCTTCTTCCTCTGGATCAGTAGCAGTAACACATGCTACCCAGGATAAAGAACCTTTTAGTTTTACTAGTCCAGAGTCCACTATCTTTTGTAGGAGGTCTATGAAGACAAAACACTCTTGAATGGGATGCCCCACCATCTGATGAAATGGGAAACAATGTGGAAGGTCTTCATCTCCTCCCTTGTTTGGCCTTTTGGACCTTGGAAAATGAACCTAATTATTTTCCAGAGTGAAGATGAAGTATCCAAGAACTTTTTCATTCCGGAAAGAAAAACATTGTTCTTCAAATATTCAAACTATTTTCTCTTTTGATCTCTTTGATCATCTTTATGAGGCAGCTGTTGTTGTTGACACTCAGGAGGAGGAGCCCTTTGATATGATGATGATTTTGAAGTGGAAGCAGTAACAGGTGCTTGTTTAAGTGTAACTATAGCAGTCTCTGCTTTCCCTATTCCCCTTCCTGGAACTGATGGAATTACACGAGTTTTAGCCTTAGTCATTGTAAGAGAGTCTTCAATCTGCTGAGAAATTTATGTAAGGTCTCAATACCGTCCTATGTATTTCACAGGGATCAACGGTGTTCATAATTCATCACAAAGATTTTCCACATAGATTGGAAACAAATTCCATTGATTGATTAACTCCAGCATGCTTAGGCGGAAGACTAACTTGATGTATTTCTGCATTTATCCTCCATAATTCTTTTTTTCTTCTTCTTGCTATGCGAACCATTCCTCTAATTAGAGTGCATGGCCATCTCTAGAGGAAGGTTGGAATGTAACCTTACTTTTAACCTTCTCCTTAGCATGTTCCTTTCTAGAGTACGAAAGGGAATTACCCAATGAAATGGTTTTCCCATGGGCAACCCTCTGTCTTCTGGTACGCACACCTCCTTCATTAATTTCTGTGTACACAACCTCTTGAACCTGAACTTCTTCATCTGATCTCTCTGAGTGATCCTCATGTTCTCGGGGATCAGTGACAACGACATTGATGACAATTATATATGCATAATGCATTGCAGCCCATTAGTCAGTGCTTCTGCGATACTGTCTTCCTCCACGTCCTTTATGAAACATTGCCTTTTGTTTGGTTGATATCTTAGGAACTTCTTGATGATCTGTAATTTCGAGGGAATCTATTAATAATTCTTCTCTACATTCATCTTGTGGATTCTTTCCTAATATAGAGAATATTGACTTCTATTGAGGGAGATATTGGGAATTTGAAAAAGTCCCCAGTCTAGTGGATTGGGGTTGTTCCTGTTTTTTCTGCTCAACTCCTCGAATCCTATCTGTTGATTCCGAGGGTTGGATTAAAAGATTCCCCAACCTGGAAAGCTGGGGTGGTTCTTGAGCTGCTACATGTGAAGCATTCTTAAAATCTCTCATGATTTTGAATCCTTTAGTCCAGAAAATAGATGGATGCATCATCCGACATCCTCTCAAATCACATGGCTCAGAATACCACTGGATTATTCCTGACACTTCTGTCACCTGATGATGTGCATGCTCTAAAAGGGAAGGCTATTCGATATTCTCATTTTCTTGATTCAAGCATATTTCGACAAATTTTTCTTTATATTCCTGACTTTTGAAAGAACTAGTTGAGGAATGTTCTTGGGAAAACCATTGATTACGCGTAAAACCAGCTAGATGTGGCCAACCATGGGAAATAACATTGCATGAGACCACTTTTGGCGGGTTTGTTGACTAGAATGTGCAGTGAAATGCAGTTCTCCATGAACACCCCATCCCCTGATATGAATACCAGACTAGGAATTGGTAATTAACTAGTCAAACCTTTTTAACGTGCCAACGCATGAATGCTGAAGGTCTCTCTACTGCATTTCAACCATTGGATGTCGAGAAACTAAGAGAGATGTCAAATCGGTTTGGCATTGCAACCCTTCTATTATTTGACATGATTTTGATATTCATCAAAAGATAATATTTTCACTTTTTATGTGACAAATAGATTTCCATATGTTGATACGAATATCATGAATACAATAATTTTTCAACATTTCTAGAATATCATACTAAGAGTCAGCCAAAGGCCACATCATATCTGGTATTTCACCATTCGCCAGTTGTTTTCTCATATTCATCACTTCCTCTTTCTTATTCATTGAAGATTCTTCTACCTGATTGGACCAAAGCTAGTGTTTCTTTATTGTTTCATCAAATTCAAAAAGATTGGTAGAGAATTCATTTTTCAAATTAGATTATGAGTGAGCAAGGGGTGATTCATAGAATGACCTACTCCTCGGGTTATCTTCTGATTGAGAAATTATTTCACCCGCTAGCGGTAATGCATTAGACATGACAGGCTTCGCATTTACAAGTTCCTCAAGATAAGAGGGCTTTCTCATTACTCAATTGTCCATTGGTGAATTTTTTGGGAAATGTAAATTACTACTGCGGGGAGGACTTTTGCAGCTAAATTCATCATCATAGGGAGGACCACCATTGTGGGTTACAGAAAAAGATGAAACCTATTACTCATTGGTCTTCTGGCCACATAGAGGGTTATTGTGGCTCTCATATTAAGATGATACTTTGATATTGACCGGATTTTCATGAATCATGCTTTCATGAGAATGTTTTTGATAAATTTCCTTCGGAATTATTGTTATTACTTCCATAATCTAGAAATGATAGAGTAGAATCCTGAGTTGCAACAGACAATTGTCTAAGTGCATCAAGAACTCCAGCATCGAGAAAGGCCTTATTGTAGATTGGATCTTGATTTTTCAACTATGATGGATGGGTATTTTTCTTAGATGCCTTATTACACACTTTAGAATCCACTTATTGAAGAAAGTGGTTATTATGGGTAGGTGTATGTGCCTGATCAAGAGAAATGGTCAGGTTAGGCTGATTATCTCCATTCAAATTAGGAACATGTGCACGACTTGATTGTTCGTATGACATGGGGGAGTGTACCCCACGAACCTTCTGGACTAGAATAGAGGTGTGTATCTACTTCGGAGTGATATGTTGATGAGTAACTCCACTGATAACGATAGATTTATGATTCTTTACCTATGATGCTGTAGAAGTTGTTATAATATTCTGACAGGTATCTAGAATATGGGCAGGGGTTTTCTTCTGCTCTTTCACCATTGTTAGAATGTGTTTGGTGACTTCAGCTGCCAGAATGAGAATATAAGTCCATTCCGTATCTGGAATAGGTGTATGTGCCTGCTCTTGTCCTCCTTTTCTTGTCAATGAATTCTGACAATACTCATATGTGGGGGTAGAAAATTGTGTATGCCTCTTGATTGTCATTGGATCCTTCCAATTGACATCTCTGGGTGATACCAAATGAGACTATTGGTTAGCCTGATGGATTTAAGGTGTATGTGTCTACAGAATGTTTTCTACAAAATTTAATTGGTGAGTTTCTTTGGTTGCAGTTAGATGAGCCTACTGACTGGATGATAATTTATAAACGGGTGTTTGTGCCTGTCTATAGTACTCCACTGGAATTCCCTGGAGGGATTGATGTGTTACTGCCAGATGAGTATGTTGGGAAGTGAAATTAGGACGGACGAGTTTATATGCCCGCTCTTCGTTTTCCATTATGTTATATTGATAGACTTCCTTGAAGGGGGCTGAAATAATAACCTACTCCCAGTTATCCGAATTTTTCCTCTGACGATTCGTCTTGTGTGCTCAGGTCTGAGGAACCTGAGTCGAACCCCTTAATGAGATACCCTCATCATGTTGAGGGTGGACTACCGCATGAGTCTGGAGGCTGTTGTTGGTGGGTGTCCTTAGGAAGGATTCATGTCTTCTTGAACTAAGGGTTTGAGTGAACTCTTCATTCACCTCCGTATAATATGGGTGCGACTGATTGTTGCGTTCTGGGGATAACCACCCGAATCGGTTGGAAATGGTTGTTGGAACAACTCGCTTTTTGACCACTGGTCATCGCTGTCCAGAAAACCCGGGTGAGTTATTAACTTGTATGGCTTCTTGAGAGGCCTCCAGAGTCAAGATGGTACCATGTTGACACTATTCCCTCACAAATTCATTTGAGACCCACCGTTGAAGACACTGAGTAGGTGACATCGTCCTCAGAGTGGAAGAGGATCCAGGTGGAGTAGCAGCTGAGGCATTCACATGTGTGAACTTTAAAGAATCCATTTCTATATTGCAGAGATATATTTGAAAATAGTGTATGTTTTATATAATAGACATAATCAAGATAATATTGTCTAGACTACATCTTTTGGATGAACCAATATGTGTTTGATTGTTTTTTTGTCCTTCAGATTGAATTTAATATGGGCCTAACAAATAAGTAAAACATTATTTTAACATGGTTAAGGATTTATGTCGGTTCACCATTTTTTTTGTTCTTGAAATGGGGATGACATTGATTGTTTAAGGTTCAAATATTCTAATCGATTTCTAATAGGTTTATTCGTAGAACTGGAAACATCCAATGATTCTATATCCATTTGGAACTACTTTCCAATGGTAGGTGATCATTAGTTGTAGAGTGATGAAGCTTAAGATATTTCCTCGGTCGAGAGGTTTGATGGTTAGAATCATCTCATCTTTTTGGGGGGATTAATTGTCTACTCCGGGACACTCTTATAGATTTAATTTATGATCAAAAATACTTACTAATTTTCCATTCATGAAAATGAGTTTTTTCTTTAGATAGAAATCAATGCTTGATAGGAATGAGGTTTAGAGAATCTTTTATATGTATTTGAGGTTCTTCATCGATATAGAATCATCCATAGATATTCGTAGTCAATGGTATCCTTTAACACATTATATAGAAATTTCTTTTTCATTATGATAACCATACTGGTTTTAAAGCCACTCTGTGGGGCACTTGAATTTTATTTTTGTTCTGAAAGATAGGAATTATTTCAGAGTTGGGGTTGTACCTACAGATTGGCTACCTATGCATCCTTATTAAAAATAAAGGAATCATAACCCACATAGTTCGATAGGAAGGATATAGTTTAACAACATATGAAACAGAAAATAATTAAATGAAAAATGGGCTTGAACCACAGAAATGATTCATATGTACCCTACTATTAAGGCAGAGATCCAAGGACATGTAGTTCGGGTGAAGAAGTATGAGTTTTATGAATGATTAATGGCCCAAAGAGAGATATCGTAGTTACTTTTACACTCTAAACTCATGTGTGTCATGCTCAGTGTGAGAAAGAAGAGGTATCAATAAATCTGATGAATGTTCCATAAAAGATGCAGTCATAAGAAATAATGTGGGTCTTACATATGTATGATAGCCCAAGAGTAGGGTCCATAACGGTATTGGTACTTTATGGAGATTTTGGATTTTAACTTGGGACTTACTCTTCAAAAGGATACCCAAATTAAGAGGGACATGTTATTGGGTTTTATTCTAGATAAGGAAGCACAAATCAAAAGAAATTAAGACTGGGGCTTACTCCTGAAGAGGATTACCAATTAAGGGAAAATATGATTGGGGCTTAATCCTAAAAAGGGAGACCAATTAAAGGGAAAATATGATTGGGGATTATTCCGAAGAAGGAGGCCCAATGAATTCCTCTCAGATAAGAAATCCAACGAAAGAACCATGCCATAAATGGATTTGAAGAGGATTTTTACGGTCATATCTTGTATAATAAAGGTGGATTTGAGGAAAGGAGGTGGCTTGGAAGGAGGCGTGCAAGTATTGTTCTAGCACGCTAGTCCTGGTCGCGCAAGTATACATGTGATACATGAGTCACATTGGGTGAAGAAGAACCTATATTGTAATACTTGGATGACGTTGAAATCAATCCCTTAGTATTATCCCAAGAGGCTTCCAAAAGGATGGTGCGAAACTACCCTTGAGAGGGAAAGGTGGAACACAAGTGTTTCCATTTCCCTTAAGGGCTGAACACTTAGGCGTACAAGTGTTGATGAGTTCTAACACTTAAGCCTTATTCTTCCTCTTTAGAGATTCCATTCTATATAAAGAATTACCTTATAAGTGTTCATAAGATGTTAGATAAAGACTTGGGCGACCAGAACTTGAATCCGAGTTTTGGAAAATTCTTCCCCGAAGTGGGGGGCCCAGATGGGATATTTATAGGCCACTGGGAACCATGGGCGAAAAAGGGAATAGGGTGCGTAAGTGACTTGCACAACCCATATGTGGCGCGCAAGTGACTAGCACGACACATATGTGGCGCGCAAGTGACTTGCGCGACCAAAAGGAAACTTGCATGCCTCTTTCTTAAAGGGTTCCTTGTTCATGCATATGTCAATTTTTGATGCTCTTCAATGGATGACTATATTAGTGCTTAAGGTATTCCCCTTTTCCATTCATTAGGCACTATGATGGAAATGAGTATCAACAATACATATAAATAAAAAATTATTATTATTATATTTAAATAATAATTATATTTATTATATTTGTATTCTTATATATTATATATATATATATATATATTGATTTAAACATTTTTAAAATTTTAAATAAATAATTAAAAATATTTTCATAAATGTATAAAAAATAAATTAAATAAAAAAATAAAAAAAATATTTTCATATTTATTATAAAATTATTATAAAATTATTGTTAACAGACATATAAGTTTAAAATTATATTTACCAATAAATTTATTTAAAATTAAATTTACAAATCATTTATCAGCACTAAATTTTGAGGACTAAAAAAGGTTTATATCATGATCACTTCATTGTCTGTGATATAGATAAATGTTTATCAGTGCTAAAAATGCATTGGTAAATTAAATATATATCTGTGTCTAAACTTTAGGTAGATTTAACTTGATCATTATTAATGTTTTTTAAGCTATGATAATATTATATTAAAAAAATCACTAAATCCCACTTATTGATTAAAGATGATCAAGCTCTCACTGAACTCCCATGTTGTTGTCTCCCATATTCTGTGATCTCTTAGACGAATCAAGGATATAATCCAAGGTATGTAACTTTATCCTTTTCGACTCACATTTATTTATTTTTTGGGTTTAACCTTTTTCATTTTTTCATAGTTTTAAACCATAACAAATATTACTTCTTCATTGGAGAAAAATATTTCCTTATGCTTTCTAAAAATAGTATTTTATTAAATAGATTCCAAACCAACCTATAGTGGCCTTCCCATTTCACATAGTCGAATTAGAATTCCAACATAGTAACCAATTCAACATGTTCTACTCAGGATACCCATTAGGATTTCAAAAGAACATTATGTAGTCTGGTTTACATTTACACATCACCATCCATGTTTACATAGATGAGTATTGTTTTAATAATGGTTATCAATCTAGGTAATTAGTTTCGTATTTCACCTTATGTTATTCACATGTTCCTTATAGTACAACCATTGGAATGTGTGTAGTGTTATTTATGATTTTTTTAATTTTCCACATTCTTCTGAGTGCTCTTTTTTTCACGTAAATATTCATGCACTGTAATCTCTATTATATCACACATTAACCAATTCATAGTTTACTTTTCAATGCTAGTCGAGGCTATCAAACAACATATTTGACATACATGAGGTTGTATATTTTTTTTACCATGTAATTTAATTACTAAATTTTTCTAACAGTGTAGATCATAATTTCATAGGTGTACCCTAAATGATTTATGATTTTTTTCTCGTATATTTATATATATTTATTCTGTTTATTCATGATAATGGAAAATTATCTCTTTATTTTGGTTTAATGATTAGATGGAAAATATATATTATTAGATTTTTTTCTTTAGTTACTCACGTATATCAATTATACATATTCCATCCACATTATAATCTTAATAAATAAATATAATTTATAATATTACTAAAATCAGTGGTATAAAATTATTAAAAATATCTCAAACTCTAATCAATAAATCATAAAAATTTTCATATCAATTTACTTATTATAGTTATCCATAATAAATTTTCAGGAGGACCTAATATATAAATTTAATTTTTCTTCCATGATAATTTGAAAATGAAATTTATTTTTATTAGGTGAATTGTTATGTTCAACAAGACTTATGTTGTTGTCTATAATATGGTATACAATATGTATGAATATTTATTTGTAACCATAATAATTTAAAACCTTATAAATGCCTTTTGGAAATAAACTAATTTCACATTACATGGTATTTGGTTAGATTATCCTAATTCAAAAAATTATATAAAATTTTAATGAATATATCACAACACAGGTTGTAAATATTTCAATGTCAATTTTTAATATTAACTATTTTATTATACTACACATTTTATGTTTAGTATTCAATATATTTTTAGTGGTGTTAATTATTATGAAATACTATTAATTAGTTGAAATGATTGGTTTATTGAATTATTTATTTAATATATATATTTATATTGATTTAATTGGATGAATAAGAATTTTAACATGGTAGATGGATTTGGGAGATACTTGAATATTTTAAAATTGTTCTAATAAAGAATTTAAATAATAATAAATATAATTAAATAAAATTATATTCATTAAATTATTGTTGATGAAATATTGACAGTGATATTATATAGTGGATTTTCAGAAATATTTATATAAATGTGAATATGATGATATGATTGATAAATTAGAATATGAGTTACATTAGGAATCTTAATGATTCATCGATGGATTGGGTTATGGTTATGTGACATTTTGGTGGTTTTCTTTATTCTTTACAGTTTTTTAGAAGTAAGGTTTAGATAATGTATTTTTGGAATACATTGTGTTTCCATTTCTAGAGGGAAACAATTTTTTTAATAATTTAATATATTTCAAATGTATATCTGAAGAAAATTGTCTATCATATACAAATTTCATGATTTAGATGAAATAATTACTAGTTATTGTTATGCATGAAGGATATAAGTTGATTTTTGGGGTCTGACGTCGAATATAATGGTATACGTGATTTGGTTGTTTCTAGAGGAAGATAAATAAATTTTTCTCCTATGAATTAAATTTTAACTACTTATTAGTGAAATTGTTTGAATGTTAGGGAATGAACATTGTATACACTTATGTTATGATTAGTATAATTCACTATTCTGAAATAATGTTTGTACATTTTATTATCATAGTGTCTGGGTTAGTACACAATGATTGGCATTACAACGATATTTTTACTGATATTACATCAAACACATCCTCACATATATGCATTTTTTTATATTTTAGTGGCCTTCTTAGTATTTCCGTGCTGATTTGTTTTACTCACAGCCTACATATGAACCATAGTGGATATAGAGCTCTTATATTTGAGATAAATGTGATAGAAAATGTCTAGTAAAATATATTATATATGGGGAAACTCAATGTGAATGAGTTAATGTTCTCAAAGTAGTACTATTTTCCATTAAGCATTTTAAGAGGAGATTTAAATTTTTAATTTTGATTTGTTTATTTAAAAAGTTTTAAGTAGAAAATATTCATCCATGACAACTCCATCTCTGAAATAGTTATTATTGTAGTATTTTTTCATGAGACTCAACCCTCATATACTTTTTGTTGTTTGAACTACTATGAGAAGTAATGATCGAAAGTGATCACATGTACTCGTTATGGGATAAATACTAATCAAAGTAGTTCAACAAACAAAAGTTCATGACTAGATGAAATGGATGATGGGTATCATGCAACATAATTAAATAATTATTGTTCGAGAGATGAAGTTGTTCAGGATGACAATTGTCTATAACTATCACATTTGGATGAATTCAGAGGACAACACATACCAGAGTAGAGTAATTATTTTCGTAAATTCAATTATCCATTTCCTTTATAATTGATGTATGATAGTAATTTAAAAAATGATTATGAATAATGATTTCAACAATTTTTCAATTGCCTATGCATGCAACCCTTCTCAAATTATTTTTCTATGTTTACATTATTTTTATTAAAGACTAATAAAATGTCAAACAACTCATGTAGACAATGTATTTTGCACATTATGATGTTTCAAATCCTGAGGAAGAATATAATATGGATGATGATACTGTAGAATTATTATGAGATCAGTAACATGTTGATCAATGAAACTATCAATTATGTGGCATCATGGTGTTGAATAAAATAATCAAGCTATGAGGTCATGGTATAATGTTTGAGGTTGTTTAGAATACATGTTGGGAAACAATTGACCACAATAATTCAATGTTCTTTAGTTATGTTTTGGTCAAATTGAGGTTGAATGTGTATATTGATATTGATTGATGGAACTGCGTCCAACCTATAATGATAGAAACCCCATTGAAATATATAATTTTATTGTTACAATATACATTCTCTATTTTATAGATAAAATATATATTGAAAAGTTGATTTAATGTTATTTATTCCTTGTTGAGATAATTTATTTTATAATATTTTGAGAATGAATTTATCTTAATATATAATAGAGAATAATGAATTGGCTTCCTGACTCTTCTTATGATGTTACATCAGCGAGATACAGTGAGGAAAGTAAATCCCCACTAACATATTAGTTATCCACACATTTTAAAAAAATGAAACACATAATAAATTATTCAATATTAACAATGAGAAATCATTTATGTGGATTATATTTGATAACATATTATGTTAGATTATATATTTCATCCAATTTTATTCAAAATCATTAATTTTTTAAAAAAAAGGTTGAAGAAATAAATAACAAGATTCAAAACAAATTTACCCTTACCATAAAGAAAGGATGGGGTATGATTAACTAGAGATAAAATTTGAATTTATTTTAAATAAACAATAAATGACTTACATGATACGAAAAAATATATGATCTTATTTAAATATGAATATTCATGAATAAAATCCAATGATGCTTCAATCCCAAACCATGTTCTATGGATGAAGGCTGACATAAATATGGAGGGTGAACTAGACGATGAGAACACAAATTCGACATTGGAAACATGGGTATGTATGATATAATAGTAATATTTTATTCATTAAAACAATATTACATTAAAATAAATATTTATGTTCATATTTTTTATAATCTTTTGACAGAAGTTACGTTACCCTAGGGAAAAGTACTTCTAGTAGCTCTGAAGTGACCACAATAATATGGTTACATTAAAGGATTAGTTTTTAGTGTGTCTCTCAAACATATTTTTAAAAGAAAAAAACCACATTAAGATATATATAATATTCTGATATTAGTTAAGGCATAAATCAGGAAATTTAGATATATTATAGTCCTGTATGATTTAGACGAACAATGTATGATAATGGAAGAATGATAACCAGTGGTGGAACAAAAATAAGGACATAAACAAAATTGGCCCACTAGCACTGAAGCTATTCATTCCCACAACCACATAGTTTACCCATGGGAATAAATTTTTTATTACTCTTTCTCCCAAAGGATATTCAAATAAATTATTATAACACTATATTACTAAAATTTTGATGTGTACAGTTTTTTGTGATTTATATCATTCATCAACCACAGTCTTCCATGTTTTTATGGGTGAAACGTATAATATCCCAGTAGTAAAAGCACAATATAATTTATTCCAAAAATATCACATGATAGAGGGTGTTAAGGTAGCACATGAGTTGAACACTTCGTTGCATATTCCACATGATGAATCATATTTTACAATAGTCAATGATTTGACTGTATCATTTATAACATTGATCTATAATCATATATTGATTCATGGGGTATATCTTTACAAATTATTTCATATAAAACACCTATAAATGTTGATAAAAATGTTCTAATGTGTGTTTTGAGATTTCATATGCATTATTAAATGGAGAAATAGAAGGTAAGATCAAGACAATCTAGTGAATCAAACATGAAATGATTACAAACTTTCAGAAATACCATATCCACACAAATTCTATAAAAACATTTATTATCATTAAAACATCATGTGTGGTATAAATTTAAATATAAATTTATATCTTTCAATATGTATGAAAATTTAATAAAAAGAAAAATCATAACATATGTAATAATTTTGGATACTATAAGTGCTATTTTCCACCATGAATGGGTAGGAGTCGCGGTTTTGATTACATCCATAAGGCAAATTTTCATAATACGTTAATCTAAATACTGAAAAATATTTTTATTGTAGTTAATAATTATAAATATTTCTTAAAATAATTTATATTATTTATATATAAAGGTAATACTATGTGAAACATGAATTAAATTCATTAATCAGTCTATGATTTCTATTGAGAAACTTACAATCAATAATAATGAAATTTAGAAGAAATAAGATGTGAAACTCGAAGACTTTGTGGAAGTAATATTAGATTACTAAATTATTTTTATTTATATATTTATAGAGTAAACCTTGTCAATAAAATAACATATAATATATTTTCAATTTTTTCATTTCATTTTATTTGTTTTTTAGGCTGCATTAGATACTGATGACAATCTATCTGTATAACGAAAATATTTATTTATTGGATTCAATGTAAGGATGTCCATAAAACATGGAACACGTGATGTGTATTTCAATATTTTAAAACACAAGATTCAACATTTTAAAGATAAAATTAAATTTATCTATTTAATCTAGTGTTTAAAAATGAATTTTGATTTGATAGGGTGGTCACTAGATATAGGATAAATCATGGCAGAATGTTGTGTTCTAAGGAGATAAAACTTGAGGAATACTAGAAATTAAAAAAATTAAGATACATATAGAATAATTATAATATAAAAACATATTTGATAACAATTGTATTAGTTTAGTCATTATTTTTTAGTGTATTATGTGAGATAATAGAACCGATTATGGATATTATCTTTGGAAATTTACGAGAGAGATCTCAAAGCCTGAAAATACCATAATCCCCCAATTGGTTGTTTCCAAAGGAAATTAAAAATTCATTAAATATATTTATAAAAAAATATCTTATATTTTCGTATTACTGTTAATATTTTGGACAACCATCACACTCTAATGAAGAATTGAAATTTTTCAGAGATGAGTGGGTAGCATTTATATTGTGAAAATGTTATCCAATAACAAATTTAGGGGACTACTAGCTATGTTAGTGATCTACAATGAGATATGACCTTAGAAATATATTTGGGGTGTGAATAATTAGTTTTTGAATTCTTTTATATTATATTTCATTTATTTATCATTGCGGATTAAAATGGAGGAAATAATTTTATTCAATGTGATGACCTAAAAAAATTAGATTATTGGGAAAAGGCAGATGAGTGGAATAGGTAGTGGTGAAGGTGGATGTGGAGGCTCAGGATAAGGCTGAGTATGAGGTTGATCCAAATTCAAAGTCGAAGGCTAAGGAGGAAGAGGAGGAGGAGAAGGAGGTATAGGAGGAGACTAAGGCATAGACAGAGGAATGGGATGAGATAAAGTAATGTATAGAAAACAATTAAAATTCTAGAAAATAGAGTACAATAAAGATTATATTGAGGCCTTATTTGAGTAAAATTATTCAAAAATGTAAAAAACACATTTCAGATATGATAAGATATTTTTTATATGTTTTTTGATGTTTTATTAATAACAAATCCCTACTTGTTTAAGAGATTCTATTATTTAAATTAAGTGGGGGAAATTTTTTCTGATAAAAACGAATCACTACTTGTTTTTTCCTACTAAATTTCATTGGATATTATTTTTATTATCAAATTCCATGAAATATCCCATATTAATGAAGTGTTAAAAAAACTCACCATGAAAATATGTACATAATACAAAAAACTATATTCATTTAATTTCCATGAAATCTCTATACTGCAAAGAAAATGCCTTAATAGTGGTGATAATAGTTACTTGATAATCATAAAATACAATGAGGCCATCAACAATGTATTATTTTGCAACTCAAATATTTCAATAAGTATGTGTATAATCAATCATTGTTCATAGAAGGTGGATGAGTGAAATATTTGAGGAAAACCACCCTTGAGATATTTTGCTCATCAATGAGGTGTGTTGTCAAATGAAAAATGAAATAAAATGAAAATAAAATCCCATATAAATATGTCCATGAAATTGAAAACCCTGATTTAATAGAAATCATGAAATAAAATATTTTAAAAAAAATGTTCCCTTTGAAAAATAATATCGTATATTGATCCAAAAAATGTAAAAAATTAATGATATAAATTTTTTTATCAATTTAATCATGAATTATCATATAATTGAAATATAGTAGGTTCACATTGGTGTGTTTTGGAATTCATTGGGCTAGTCAATCATCAATTAGATTCATGATATGATATCACAAATTATTGTTAAATCTATTCATCTAATATTCATTATGAATTTTCACATTCATTATGTATAATGATCCACATTCAAAATCTCAGTAATAAAAATAATCATCATCATTCTCAATAAAAATTATATATTAGAATATTTACATTATAATTTATATGAAAAAATAATTAGAATTTTATCTTAGAGCTTATTATCACACATAATATTGAAAATGATATACTAATATATATCAAAATCCTAGAATACTGAATGGATTATACATCTTCTAGTGTCTCTTGGATTCTGTAGAGGGATAAACTTATATTTTATATATATATATATTAATTCTACTAAAAAGACATCAATCATACCCAAAAAAAGAAAAAAAAAATTCATATTATTTTTATACATTATTAAAAGTATCTATAAGTCCTTTGTGACATATTGGAATAAATATCACCTCAATCTGATACATTATGTGCCCAGTAAGACACAATGATTCCATTATCAGTTGAAAATGTAAATTTTGGTACAACTGTGTCCCTCAATAATTAATGAGAGTACATTTTTGGAATGTCATGATAATTTAGTAAAATGATTCTGAATTCATATTTTATGTGTAGGAATAATTATCACATAAAAATCACACACAATGTAATATGAATAACTCAATTTGAATATTTCCAATTTAAAATTACATTTTAGTAAAATCCACAAGTAGCATACACAAAACCAAAAAAAGACATTATATTTTTTTTTGAATAGTTTTATTAAATTATTTATATAAAATATTGGATCTTTTGTTATTAGTATCACCTCAATATAATGCATTGTGTTACCAGTTTTATCCTAAGTGTTAAATTTTATTTCAAATCGACATTATTTTTTCTAAAAATAACAACTGTCTAAGTGAGAGCGAAGAAAAAACATTTGTATTACTTTGAAATAATAATAAAATGTTCTATAAGTAATTTCTAACATGTATGAATCATACACGCCTTATCTTAATAGGAAATATTATATGTTTGAATCAATGTATCCATTATCAGTTTTAAATTCACATTTTAGTACAAAAATGTTTCTCACATTTAAAACAGATCGAATATAATTGGTTTGTCTGGATAGTTGAGGAAACTGATTAAAAAAACATTTCATATGTGTAGAAATATGTTTGAAATCAATCCCACACAATATGGAACCATTATGACTCAAAGTTCCCATTTCATATTTATAATTACAATTTTGTAAAAAACAGTTGTTTAATCCCCAAATCCAGGAAAATACATTATGATTGTAATGATATGTTTGGAAAAAATTAAAAGTTATTTTGGATGCGTAGAAATAATTTTCCCTAGTATCTTATGCATAGTGTGACCAGTATGACTCTATGTTCCTATTTTTATGTAAAATTCACATTAATACTTTTGTAAAAAAGAGACTTAGCATACTAAAAAATGAGAAAAAACACTCAAATTATTTAGATATTTTTGGAAAATGGTCAAAAATTAATTTCTTATGTGTAGGAATTTGATAGTATTTAATCTGATACAAGATGTTCATAATTTGTCTAAGAGTGTCTGTTATTAGTTTAACATAGACATATTAGAACAAAAAAGTGTCACTCACTGAAAACTGAGAAGCCACACTCAATTTGACATGATAATTTATGAAAACTATTCATAATTAAATCATTATGTATGGAATTTAGTGACACATATAACCCACACACGATGTGATCGGTATGACTCAATGAGAATGTTTATAGATTAAAATGACATTTTAGATAGAAAGATACATGATGTTCTCAAAACCAATAAACCACTTTTGTATTTTTTTTGATACTTTTGGAAAATGATCAATATGTCATTTTTTGACATTTTGGAATCATCCCCCCTTCAATGCATTAGACAATGTGACTGTTATGACTCCATGTGAGTCGTTTTATTTAAAATTATAATTAATTATACTAAACAAGTCAATTAAAATACTCAAAACTAGTAAAAAAGATTCAGATTATTTTAATACTATAGGAAAATGATCAATAATTTGTTTTTGATGTTTAGGAAAGAGATGAACCACATTCCGAAACATGATATTTTTTATATGACACAATGTGTCCGTTTTCACTTTCAAATTGGATATTTAGTATTACAAGGATCCCCTCACTTAATTAAGGTATAAATAGTCATATTTTTGTGAACATTTTTGATAACCACTCATATTTATTTTTTGTTATGCATGAATCAATCTCATTTAAAAACCACATACTATGTGACTGATATTACTCAAAATTTAGGTTTCAAATTTAAAATTGTGTTTAACTACAAATACAAGTGGTTTACTAAAAACCAATAAATTTTCTTCTTATTGTATTGATACATTAAAAAAATGATCCATATGTCATTTATTACATGTATAGATTAACATCACCACATCTAATGCACAGTGTGACTTGTATGACTCTATGTGTGTATTTTTAACTAAAATTTATATTAATTTTAGTTAACAGACAAAAAACATACTCAAAACATAGGGAAAACATTAATATACATTTTATACATTAGAAAAATGTTTCTAAGGTCATTTTTTACATGTGTGAATCATCATTACATCAATCTGATAAACGACATTTTAGGAATGACTCGATGTGTCCATTATCAGTTTGAAAATGTCATTTTTGTAAAAAAATCCACTCATAAAAATAAATGATAAACACTGCAATTATATTTATAATTTATGAAAATTTTTAATAATTTATTTTTTATGTGTAAGAATTAGTCTTATGTCAAACCCACTCACGATGTGACTAGTATGACTCAAAGTTCATGTCCCTAGTTTAAAGTTACATTTTTGTAAAATAAAAATGAGACATACTCATAACCAATAAACATCAATTATATTCTTTCGATACTATATAAAAATGGTCCATATGACATTTGAAACGTGTAGGAATCATCCTCACCACAACACGACACACAGTGTGACTGGTGTGACTCCAAGTGCATCCTTTTATTAAAAACTGTTGTTAAATTTATAGAAATGATTACTAACAAGATCTGAACTAGTCAATATACTTGTTATTTTCATCATACATTAGTAAAATCATCCTTATATCATTTTAAATTTACAGGAATTAGCATCTCTCAATTCTGATTGACTAGGTTCCTGTTATGACTCAAAGTGTTACTCATCATTTTATGATTGATATTTTAGTGCGAAAAAGTGTCACTCCAAGAATAATGAGAAAACAAGATCATATTGTCTTGATATATTAAGAAAAAATCCATAAATAATTTTTTAGATGTAAGAATATGTCTTGTATGAAACCCACACATGATAATACATGTATGACTAAATGTGCATATTGTGAGATTAAAATAAATTTTTACTGAAATTCAAAAATGTCGTGCTCAAAATCAAGAAGACACATTTGGATTATTTTTATACATTAGGTAAATGATTCAAAAGTCATTTTTGACATTTAGGAGTTAAGGTAACCTCAATATGATTCACGGTGTGACTAGTTAAACATTATGTTTTCCTTTTCAATATAAAAGTTTCATTTTTGTTAACAATGTGAATCACATCGAGAAAACTAATAAAACGAACATAAATTGATTTCATAAAGATAATCCATGAAAATGAACAATAAATGGTGTGATATGTAATAAACATCCACAACATAATCTCATACATACTGTTCAAGTATGACTCAAATTTTTGATTAAATGTATCACTTTCTATTTAATTTCATTATTTATATTATGAAAAATATATGAATTCTATTCTCATATAGGTGGATTATTTCTCTCAATCAAGGGAGGGTTGTTCATTTATATATTATCATTCATTGAAATATAATAATTTCTTTCTTGTATAAATTTTGTAAATTTTATTTAATTTAAATTCTATATTTATATTATATTTTTCTAATTGTTGGTGTTGTTTATGCTACTGTAGTGTGTTGTAACAATGTAATGCATTATTCTATATTACTAGTGATACATTGTTTAGTAACATCACAAAAGAATATTCCCCTCTATCAACACTTTTAGATATGCGTATAATGGTTCCACTTTTGAGATAATTTATAGTACTAAAAAAATCTATTGTCTTTTAAAGACAATACAATAGTCAGTAATATTTTTCACAGATTAAATCATAGTCTATAATTTTCAATGGCCACTTTTTTATTTTCTAGTACTCAAATATTTATGTTAGTTTTCAATATTCTCAATTGTGTTGACTAAATTTAAAACCATTCATATTTGGATTAATTAGTCATAGTAGATGAATTGTGGGACCCGTATTTATATAGTCCCTCGAAGCATGGACATGACTCATAAGATAGATTAGTTTGAAAAATTAAATGTGTTTTTACACATATAAGTAAACTGTCATGTGAAATTTCCATAAATTAGGTTTCAGAGATCTATATTTATATATTAACTCGTTAGGATATTAGTGATTTATTTAACATATGATTATTTATCATGATGGAATATTAATGGTAATATTTCATGATCATGTGATTTTTTATATTGAATTACCTGACTATAATTTTTGCATCCTTAATATTATTTAGTTTCATGTTATTAATTAAATGGGAAGAGTTTTATTTTCTTACCCTACCAAATTGGTTATGTATAATGTATTCATGACAGATTAAACATTTCACTTACCCTTATTAATCATTTGATCTCACCCCTTTCTTGTGTTTTATTTCTAATGGATTCCAAAGAGGTACATTTTATTGTTATGTAGAGATATAAAATGGGGAAATATAGATTCCAAATAGAATATAAATTTTTTTATTTTATTTTATTTGAATATATATGAAATTTTATTCAGTATCTTGTCTATATTGGCAATTAAACTATTAAAACCTATAGGATCTGATTTCATGTCTCTTATTCCAATTATATAATGTAACCATAGACTCTAGTATACTAGGCATAAGGTCCTTACAATAAGTGATAAGAGAAAATAAATATTTACACACTCCACTATTGGTTTCATTTTCTTATATATCTATATATATATTCATGAATTATATTAATATTGATACTTATATTAGAATTAACTTATTCAATTTCATTTAATGTTAAAGTATGTTTCCATACATTCGTAGTTTCTCCTGTACTTCATTCCACTATTGGCACACATTTAATTATTTCTACATCTTCTAGAGTGAATTTTAAATCTCTAAAATCCAAATTGTGATTAAATTTAAATGACATATTTTCATCATAGATAACATGTATATGGAATATAATCTTCTTAGTGATGGAATTATAGATGTTATATCTTATTTGTTTACCTCTTTTCCCCATAAGGATAAACTTTACATTCCTTTACACAATATTTTATTCCCACCAGGATCATGACATTTGCATTTGAAAAAAACACATTGTTGGGTTGAACATGGATTGTGAGTACATAGTGATTCATGTGGTAAATTTACCTTTTTATTTTTTATTGGTGTTTATTTGATAGATACACCACACACAATGCTAATTAATTCTTGAATTTCAAGTTCCCTCCTTTTTCTATCAATATGCTTCTTTCCATGATGAGAATGGTTTGATTTATTATTTGGAAACATAATTTATTTTTGTTGTGAAATTATGAATTAGTCTATTTTGAAATCAATGTTCAGTGTGGTACTCTTGAAAAACATCAGAGGATTACATCCCAAATAAATCTGATTGAAAATCATGTATGTGATGATTAATTTTATTTTATAACATTCCCTTGATTTTTTTGAAGACATAAAACACTTATATCTTCATCATACGAAAGTATATCTTTCATTTCAAATAATAATGATTATATTCCATCTATAATTATCAACAATCAAATAAAATTACATCTTTTTTCCATTGAATTTTGGATTCAATAAACCATAAAATACTATGTGGACTAACTTGAGTGGTGAAAAATATTTCTAGTTTCCATCTATTTCAAATATTTCTACATGTCGTTTTTGTAGAACATAAGTTTTATATATTTTATTTGGTTGTATAATTATCGGAATTACATTAACTTCGTTCTTTTTTAATAATAACCATAATCTAACAATTTTATATTGTCCTAACCTAATATACCATAATTATTTTTTATCATTATGTACCATTTTAAATCATCATGATTCATTGGCAAGAATCATAATTTGAAGCATGTTATTCCTCTTGAGCAATAAATTTTTGACTAGGATTAAATTTTCATCAATAGTTATCATTTTTTTTAATTTTTTGATTTGGTGAAATCCATTTACCGCCAATTTTTCTGGTTTTCTAGATATTGGTCCTCGAGATGTGTATATAGTATACATTTGAAGTTACAGAATTACAATCATATTTTATTTGATCAGAATATGTCTAATTTCCTAGATAAACAACCTTGAGAGAGAGTCAACATGGATTGTTTTTAATACAGTTTACAAATGCAATTTGATTGATTATTTTGATCTATATGTAAAAGTGTTCATTAATTATAGTATTTCTGAAATTTAATTAGTTGTTAATAAATATTTATTCCTTGTATTTGTTTCATAGAAATAATATTTTTTATGTGTAATAATTTAACAATTCCTTTCTTTGGGTGTTAATTTCATTGCAATAAAAATTTTAAATTTTTTAGATTATATTATCTTGAAATATGATAATGTTTTTTATTTTCTGGTTTATAGTTTATTTAATTGTTCATGATTTTATTTTTAAATAATTATAATAACGTAAATTTATTGGATATATCATTAATGTTTTTTATGAATCATTATTTAGATAATTAATTATTTCATGATCCATTGTTTTAATATTAGAAAATTTTCAATGGAATTAATTTATCTCTTGTCCAAAGGTTATGTGATTATATATGTATTCATTTTGATTTTTATTTAACCATTTTCATTTAATGAAATTTATAATATTGTTTTGTAGGAACCATAGTAAGAAAATTTATAATGTGTTATACTAGATACAAATATGATCCATTGGGTCTATAGTTACAACATTTAACAAAATTTACTATTGAAATAAATGACCACGTGGTTCTCTCACTGCCACTTATAAGACCAGAATAAAATTTTGAAAAGGATCCAAGACACCTTAAGAAGGGTAATTAACTGACCATTTCTACTAATCACAAGAATAAAATCATTTTATCATGCCTATTAATAGAATTTTATTCCACATTTGAAAATTTTCACCCTACCATTACTCAAATGACCATTGTTCCATGACACCAAATTAATGTGATGATAAATTTCGATTTCTAGATATCTCATGGATGAAGAGAGTAGTAAATTATATCCCAACCAAGACTCCCCTACATTCCACCATGATACTAGAAGAACGATGCATGGAAAATATAGAAATTAAATGCACTTCCATTTCTAACTTGAACCCATGTTTTTCCAAAAACAATTATACTAGTGAACTTCTAGAGTAACTAACAATCCCTCCATTCTGAACAAAATGATATTGGAATCTCCATCTCACAACAAGAAGAAGTCACATGAAAACCAAATATATTATCAATTACTAATAATTATCATTTATGAATCCTTTCGATGTAATTTTTATATTGATATATCTCTATATATAGTTATGTATCAAATGTGATATATACATTCAATTCAATTCACATGGCTCCATACCACTATGGATGATTTTCAGTTCAGAAATAACAATTCAATTTATCTCATCTAGTCCAATTCTCAATACTGAATCAATTTTTTAGACTCCCTTTATATTAATGTTACCACCAATAACACTTTCTCGACAATTTATTTTCATCCTAAAACATTCAATCTATCATTTTATTTTTTATTTTTTGCCTGTTCTTTTGATTATTTTTTCGGGTCAACACAACATCAACTTCTATGTGTTTTGATAATTATTTTCATATTAGTAGTAAAATATCTCCTTAAACCCTCTCATGTAGGATCTTAAAAATATTTATCCATTTTCTGCTGGTTTCTCACTTCATATTCATGGTTCCATATACCTTGATTTTTATTGTGAATGATTGTGACATCCACAAAAAAAAAAGAGAAGACAAAAATCCCTAATGGTTTATTGATATTTTCCACCTTGGTGAAATTTTCGTTGAATTACATACCCTAAAATTCATTATTATATCATCTATATTTGGGACAATTATATGATTGAACATTTCTTATTTGGTCGTATATCGATTATTAAATCCATCCCTTCTTTATCATCCTCATTCCCATTTTGTATAATTTTAATATGTATAAAATTATTAATTATGGATTCTTACACCTCATTCTCAACTTCATGGATATGATTCATCTCTATGGAATCTTATGAAATATTTTCATCAAACTATCCTTATTCTCATTTGTAGAGTTTCCGGGAAATAAAATTGATTTAAGTGTATAATCTACTCCATTGGAATTACAATGGTGACTAACCTTCATGGTGTTGTCCAATGGAGATCCTATATGTTCATCAATAGAAATATCCTCCATGTCATTAGTTTCTTCTAGGTAAATGACTATGTAATCCAATTTTATATCTAAGGATATACAATTTTCTCAAATACCATATCATAGAAAATATATAGTTAATTTCATTTCATTTGATTCACTAAGAATATTAATTAATTATTATTATCAACAATTTATAATTGTTTTTCATAATAAAATATTCAAACTCACCTAATAGAGATTGAAGAGGAATCTGCTTCACTTTTTCAACACATTTGATTGCTTTATAATGATTTTTCCATATGACATTTGCATAAATTTATTATAAAAATATTTTTTATGTGAATTTAAAAATTCCATGATTAATTATAGATATATTCTTGTAGAATATATTTTATATAACTAAAGATTTTCTTTTTAATAACCCAAAAAATAATCCTTCGGGACCTTGGAATCTTACTCAGTGCATCCATCCACCATGATTTCCTTGAAATATTTGGTTATAAGGTGTTATCAAATTTCTATTAAGTAATTAGAATTTTTTAATTCAATATTTATAGACATAAAACATTCATAGAATTATTTTTCATAATGATTAAAAATTATATTATATGATAATTCTAATAAATTATCTAAAATGTAGAAATGCTTATTGGAAAAATTCTGGGATTTTTGCAATAAAGTTGATTATTGGGAATTTATTTTTTTATTATTGATGGAAATTTGGATCTCAGTGTCAATTTTTGACTAATACATAAACATATTTCATAATTTTCGGATAAAAAATAAATTCTGGACTGGTGATAGGATGTTAAAATAATATTGAACCAAAACATCTACTTTTAGATAATTATATAGAGGGGGATAGTAAAATAAATATTTGGGAGAAAAAATGCCTTTGTAAAATTTGGAAAGAACATTTATGAAATTTTGAGAGGAAAAGAGAAATTAGAAACTTATAAAAATTATGGAAATGTAGAGGACATAAAATAGATGAGAATATTATTAACTATTAATCACCAACCTTTTCCTTTCCCAACTAATAATAAATATTTTGTAGTTATAATTTATCGCTGGTACCACATGTAGAACCACTGTAAAATCATTTGATACCACTTATGGAGGATTTTTATTCAAAAATGAAATCATAAGTCACTGGATGTGATCATAATAAAATTACATTGGAAATAAGATGAGTTTATTTCTTAAAACTAGATGACATAACAACACATAAATCACACTCTATTTATTGGGTTACAGAGAAAAAAAGATGATAAAAAAATGAAGTAAAATTTAAAATATTTTGTATATAAGGTTGATTAAAACCATTCATTGAAAAAAAATATTAACCATTTCATATTTGTAGTTACCAAACCTCTATAACTATAGTAGAAGTTTAGTGTCATTTTGAGGCAATCAGTGTTATTTTTTCAACATTTATATCCCACAATGTTGGGTCATGGTTATTAGATGAGAACTGTTGTCTTCTAAAAAATTGACATCTTCAGGTGGTTAATATTCCATAATATGAGTTTATTTTACATCATCATGGAGGATGAGTTGATTTTTTAGTTTCATTCATCCATGTTGATAAATACATCATAGCTGGTAGTGAAATAGTTGATCATTGGTCCAGGTTTTAATGATGCCAACTAAGTTTGTATTTTATTATCAGATAAGTTTATACCTTATAAATAATGGTTACAATATTTATCATTGTGATTAAAGTATTTTATATAGAATTATGTATCTTCTATTTGTGTCGGTGATCTAGGCCTCCTTAATTTGAAGTGTTAATTTTTTGTCTAGATTAAATTTTTGTGTCAGATTTTCAAGCATTATTCCATGTTGATATTTAACTTATTCTTTTCTCATATTCCCATATAATATATTTAAGTGGATTCTTATAAAATTTAAAATAAAAATAATGGATTGGGTTGATAGATTATAAATGAGGGAATTCTTGACAAGTCATGTTATTATTAAATCACACAATGCTATTAAATGCTGGATGATTCTTGATTAATGGTAATGATTCCAATAATATATAAATAAAGGTTCTCTAAATATAAAATTGGGACTCTAAAATTTAAATTTTCAACTATTATTACTGATAATACATTTATATATATATTTTTGATCTATTCCCACTTTTTACATTTTTCCAAATTCAATGGTAGTTTTTAGATTTCCTTTATTCAAATGTAAAAATATTATATGTATTTTCTTCCTTATTTCAGTAGAAATATATTTAAATTTTTATTAATTTAATATTAGTTATAAATATCAAATCAATTTTACTATAATTATTTCCATTTAATAAAAATTTGTATAATCTCTTTATATTTATATTTTTCTTTATTGAAATATTATTTCATAATTAGATTATATCAATGGAATTTATATTTATAAATCCTAGACATGGTGGGATGAATAAAATAATTTGGAATATTGTGGTTTTATTTACTTTTTTACCTTCATTTTAATAAGATATTTTTGAATTCATCAACGTAATATCTTTTAAAGTAATAAATTTTTTGATGAAATGTGAATTACTAATTATTTTCATCACCATGAAATGTAAAATTTTCAATTTCATTTATAGATAATTATTTACATCCCAATGAAATGTTTATTTGAAATTTTATATTGATTAATCAAATTATTGTTTCATTGTTTTATGTTTCAACTCATTGTTATTTCAATACCACGTTTTTCATGTGTTTAATTGAAAACCCAACACATTATAGAGAATAATAGGAAACGTAAAACAAACATTCTCCCATAAGATAAAATAACACATGTCCATGATACTATTATATTTTAAAGAGTGGGTAAATGTTTATGATTTCTTTTAACTATTATTGTAAATATAAATCATTTTTATTTTTAGGTATAGTTATTGGGGAAGGAAACATTTTCCACTAGCAAAAGGTTTTAAAAGAACATAAGAAAAATTTATAATACATATATATATATATATATTTGACTATTATTTTTATTTTTACATTCTAGTAAATATTTATATGGTTGTTTTTTTATTATATTTTGAGAAATTTCAGTCACTATTTAAAATTAGATAGGGTTTTAAATGGTTATACTATGTTTCACTGATCCCTGATTTTGAAAGGATAATAATTTTTATCAAATATATTTAGCTAAGATTTTTTTCAATGAAACAAACAATGAATTTTAATTTTAATCAATTATATAAAAAATTAGCATCAATTAATTTTTCCAATATGATTTCCAAATCAGTGTTCCTTAAAATTTAATAATCAAAACTATACTGATATAATTGATACCCCTGAACTAAATTTAATGAATTGATTTTAAAAAACCATTAAATAGCCTATGGAGACAAAATTTCTATGTGGGTTCTTAAATTTCTAGAGTAATACTAATTTTGAGTTATTGGATATTCTAAATTTTGATGTTGGGTTGGGAAGATAATTTTTTGGATTTTATAACCTAATATATGTGATTTTACATGTGGAAGAGGGTACTAATAGTTGATAGAAAAAAATTAAAACATTAAGTTTGGGCCAAGTGTATGGGGATTTGGTCTACAACCACTAACTATTTACTGGGTTATCATTTTTCTAGGAAACCCTTCTAGATTTATAGATTATCCAATAGTATAGTACCGACTAGTCTAGGGCCCTTAAAGGGGGAAAAGGTGTTTTCTACCCCCCTGGATTTTTTGGTGGAAGCCCCCCTTATCTCCTTCATGTCACTCACTCAGTCAGAGGTCCTTCTCTAATTAGTATACTATTCAAGGCCCTTAATGAGTGGTGTTACAAAGGGATTATAACAGTGATATAATGTATTAATCAGAATCCATTAGACTCTATTATTATTCTTTATCCATTTTTATTTTAAATTTCTCTACTCATGGTTTTATTTTGGATTTTGATTCATTCAAATATTTTTGGAATCAACTGATCGCTATGAGTTTATTGTTCTTACTAGATATAGGATGTCCATAGTGGTTATACATCTATCATTATTAATCATTTTGGATATGGTACGGTGTGCATCAAATTTATTTAATATATTCAATTTTATTAAATTAATATAAATATTGAATCAATGTTGTATGTTTGGGATTTCTTATAGAGTGGGTTTGTGAGGAATTCCAGCGGTAATTAGGCTATGTTTATTTTATGATATGACATGACATAGTGACATGAGATATTTTGGACAGTTATTCCCACTCTTAATTATATAAGAATATTAGATTAAAATTTTATAAGAGATATTTTGAGTATTTTTATAATGAGTTAGGTTCCGTAGGATGAGTACAATGAATAGTGGTGTTGATACAACTATGTATATGAACTGGTGTGTATATGAGGGGATTTTGGGACTGTGAAATATGTGGGTAATGTTTTCTTAAAAGTGGTAGGTGGACCTTGATACATACACTATATAATAATGTGATTTATTTATGATTTTTTCACCTCTCATCATGTCCCATAGGGGGTTTAAAAACATGAATATTTAATAGAATTATTATATTTAATTTAAATGTATAATTTAAATTATTTCATTATGATATTGGGAACAATGTTCTATGGCCATGATTTCTCTTATTCACTCCCATGATTTCCTCATCAAACTGATTATTGAGGCCATGAGTTTTATAGTATTCCATATGGCATTAAGTCATTGGTACTATGACATTTTTTCTTAGTATAGTATCCTTTTCCAACAACCATATAGATGTGTGGCATGACATGAGTAGAGTAACCCATGTATTCCATGGGGGGACCTTGATACACATAGGATCACATTGGATTATTTGGATAGGTTGGGAAATTGGAAAACCATAGAATATATCTAAAAATATATATTGGATTTGATCAATCTAAAGTGGGATGCCACTAAGGCCAATTCTACAAAATGAAGAGTCGAAGATATAATTACGAATAAGATGAGGGATGCAATTTTCTTATATTTTGGGATTTTAGGTTATGAATAAAGACAAGATCTGATATAAAAATGGACCCCAAGTAGGGTGCCTATGTGTCATTTTTTCCAAGAATACCCACTTTAGGATTCCTTGTTTTTGAATTAACCTAGGAGACCAATTTATATACAATAATGTCAGCCTGACACTGAGTGGGTGTATATTGTAATGGTTATAGTTGGTGGAATTAGTCACCATAGAACCCACATAGAACATATAATCCCATGGGAATATGGATAGGGACAATATTTTTAGGAATTCATCCATCCATAGAATTATTTTTATCCCTGATTTATTTATTTTGATCCATTATTAAGGCCCATATGTACTTTCTAGGACCCAGGATATTATACATTTATGATATTATCTTGCAATGATATATTCCCAAATCGTTTCCTCATAAACTAGTTCATGATTCATAGGATATTTTTTTCTGATAAGACATTGATATGTTGAAAATATCATCGATCAATTGTTTGTATTAGATAATCTGTCTTATCAAAACCTGCATGTTTCCAAGTATTATCATGGGATCTAGTTTAATGGAAATCCCAGAACGTTTCTTGGATTTTGTGGTGAGGGGTGTTGAGTTATTATGTGTTACCTTTTATCGTTCATGTAATGTGTTTGGCAATTTGTTTGTTTCATATTTTATTGAGATAATCTGGAAACATTTCTTTGAAGTACCCTACGGATGGTTGTTCCACGGTTTGAAAAATTATATGGCCGAAACTAGGTAACCATATGGTAGGGGAATTACCAACCACACGGTTAACACATGAGCATTTATTTTATCCCATGTAACTATGTTCTCGATCCATTTACAAGTTTAAGGCACCACACAGTTGTTACAATGTTTGGTAAACTTTGTGGCCTAACCATGAACCTTCCAAAAACATAAAAGTTTTTGAGTTTTCCACATTAACCCATTTTAAGTTTTATCCCCAATAACTCTCCTCCTCCCCCATGAAACTTGTTTGACCTTATGAGGGTTATCCCATCTTCCTCAATCCTCTAAACACCATGGATGATTTCAATTTGAAATCTTCAAGGGTTTTACTGGATCTCTCAAGGTTGACCCATCCTCTCATCTCCCTCTTCCTTATCTTCTTGATCCTTCCATTCTTTATCTCCTCTCATGGTTATTTTCAACATGGTTTTTGATTTCCCAATGATTATATTGAAGTTTTTCTCATTTAGGGGTTCACTTAATAGATTTAGTGTTTTTTTAAATTATAGTGTGGTTTATGTGGTGCTTCATCATTACGTCATGGATCTGAGGAAGGTGTTTCCATGCACATTCCTTTTTAATTTAAGAATCATTTGTACTAGGATTTTCCCACCATAATTGACTTGTATTTATTTATGTATAATCCATGGTTTGATTATTTTTGTGTGAAATGTGTTGTATTATTCATTTTTTATGATAAATGAAATTGTTGGGTTAAATAAGACACACCAAGTTCTAAATTAAATTCCTGGTTGTATTTTATGAGTAATTGTTTTTGTCAGAAGCATGATTGGGTTGGTTAATATTATATTATTATACATAATGATGTCATGGGTTCATTATACGGGTTTCCCAAGATATTTTGGGTTTTATAACAAAATGAATAATGTCTTTCAAGGGTTTTTTGCATGTTTTTCCAATGAATTGCCCATTTGGATCTTTTAAAAGAATTTTTTTTCCCTAAAAGTGTGGTGTGATTTTTTTTGAGGATTTTTTAAATGATTTGATATGTAAAATGGTGTGTTTACACCCCTTTATGTAATGTGAATATTTTATCATTGATAAATGATAGTTTCATGAAATTCTAAAAGGCTTGTTTGAAAATGTTATTAAAATTATAGAAGTGTTTATTATAAAAACCACTATTGGATGATTCTTAGGCCTTTTTTATTTATAATGGCTGGGCATTCCTCACTATGGAATACTTAATATCTGTCATCAGTGCTCCTCGGTCAGGACTCTTTCTATTATATTTATTCTATGTCTTGATATCAATCTTTTGGGTTGCTAGAGGTGATGCATGTTATTTATTTAATATTATATATGCTACGATTGGATGATCAGCTGGAATCAGTTTTTTCACCATCATTGTACATGATAGAGAGGTACAATGTATAGTGATATAATTTTAAGAGAATGATATATGAATTAGCTAGATAACTCACAAGATAGTATCCCTTTGTAGGTGGATATATTTTGGTGTATTTCTAAGTGAATTTCCCTCAGCATGTCCGGAGTTAGGGTGGATGAGTGTGTTACAATGTTTCTTATTTCATCAGGTGTGGCATGCTACTGGGGATGGAGTCTCATGTATTAGTATGTTTTAGATTTTTATTGACCTCCTAAGTTCACCTATATCTATTGGATCTTAGTTATTTCTAGTGATGAATGTGATACATGTAGGATTATTTATATTTTCCTTTTTATATGATCATGATTAGCCCTTCAAGTGTAGTGTTTTATTGGAATTGATTTCCTGGTTTTGATAAAAAAATTGAAATGTGTTTTTAAAGAAATATTTTCCCTCCATTTTTCATGTTAAAAAAGAAATCATCACTCTCATTTTTAAAATGTTAACGTCACACTATTGGAATGAAAATTATTTTTGAAAAATGAATAAGAGTAATGGGTTTTACATTGTTTTTATGTAAAATGTGTACAAAATCATAAATATGTAGATTGTAGTTCACATATGAAATTTTTTTTATTTTATTATAATGGATGTGCATTGCGAAAATATAATAGTGTTATCCTATTGAGTTTTATTACCAGCACCTATAGTAATTTTTTTGTTTTTCACCTTTATTCATGTTTCTTCGTGATTTTAGTCACCCTGGGTAAAATTTGATCATGTTTTGGGGAGTCACCCCCAGGGTCACGTGGAGGTGGTGTAGTCATCTTGTCCGGTTGGATTTATTATGTGGTTCAACAATACATTAAGACATTTTTATAAAGTATGTTTAGTTCTGTTTAATTTACATATTAATTTTATTGTGCAACACGGTGATATTTTGTTCTTTTATTTATTTATTCATTTTAATCATTTTGTCATTATACATTTTTGTTTCCCATTGTTCTAGTTGGATGCCCAGGAAAATCAAGAATGCCTCTCGGGCCGTTCTACAGATCGGCTCAGGTGAGAATTTTGTGGTTGTCCTGTGTTGGTTTATGATAAAATGGTATCATATCATGATGTCTCTCAGTGGACATTTCTTTTCAGAGTACCCATTATAACATGGGAATTCAATGGTAGATAGTGTGAGATTTTTCAGGACTCGGGGCGTAGATGTGGGAATAACATTGTGAACTCTTTCTCGTTTTGATCCTTGGGTTTCCATGGGATGATTGGAACATTTAGTTTGTTAGTCCATAGGGATTGTTTGATGAATGGGCTACAATAAGGGATTTGGGCTGATGATCTCCATGATCTCACAGGTCCTATAAATCCATGTAGATCCATGATCATGGTCATAGAAGTATCTTAGTGTTGGTGGTGTCATGGAATATGGTTGCTAACCATATGATCATGTCTCTCATCATCACTTGTTTCCTCTTATGGGTATCCTTGAATCATATTGAGTTAAAATAAACTGTATTCACAAATCCTTGTGTGAGAAATGTGGAACAAGGTTTTAATGAAATGGATAGATTTTGAATAGTGAAAAAATGATTTTCATAATTTATATTATGAAATATTTTAGAAATTTAAGTTTTTGTAAAACTATACATTTAGTAAAGACGAAATAGATTAATGGTAATGGGTTTATTTAATATAATATTTTGGTTTATTGAACTAAAATACTTAGAAGGAAATTATTATTTTATGGTGGGTTATAGAAATGATTTAATGTGATTGTTTTTATGTGTTCGAGTTAGATTAATTGGTTTTGGAGAATAGTTATGAAAAGATGGTGTTTTTATGAAGAAATTTTTTGGAATTTGAAATGAGGATTAATATTTCTATCTACATGATTGTGAAAAGAAAATTTTGGTGAATTCATAAAATGGAAAATATTTGTTTGAATGTGTATATTATATTTCAAATCAATTTTTAATGAAAATGAATGATATTTAATCATATGGTATTGATTAAATCAGGGGATTTGAATTTTTTTTAAAATGTTTCTTATGAATCAAATGGATTTTTGATAAATATATATGTTATTTTATTTTTAATAATGATATGATAGTTATTTGTGTGGAATATTTATAATAAATATTTAGATTTATTTGTTAGTGAGACATTGTAAGGATCAGGTTTTTCAAAATGGTTTACATGAATTTGTTTGGAAGATGAGGTTTTTTAGATTTCAGTGTTCTCATGGGTGCTTTCATTTCTAGTGGTTTGTAGTAATGTGGATTATTTCTAGTATGGAAGGGTGTTTGGATGCCAAGGGTGTCATGGAAATACTCATGTGAGTGAGACTCGATGGAACACCCTTGGAGAATCGGAAAAAGTCACCAAGTGGGTTTATTTTCCCAAAGAGTTTAATGAAATAAATTGTGTTGTTTTTGTGAAAAAATTATCCTGTGGAATGTATTTATGTATCATAGAAGTGTTTTTATTTTCGACGCACTTCCTCGTGATCTAGAATAGATACTATTTTTGAATCCTACATTTAGATTATGTCGGTATATCGGTCATAATGAGGTGTCCTAGTGGGATTTTAAAAACATGGGATGTCTTTGAGCTAGATTCCATATGAGTTGGTGTTTTTTATATGGGATTTTTTGGGTTTGTGAGATACATTTAATAGATCATGTGGTTTCCTTGTAGCCTTGTGTTATACCCCATAGATATGTAATAAATGTTGTGCTACATCTATGGAGAGATATCTATTGGCATGATATCATGTTAATATACCAATGGATTTCATTTGTGGGTTTCAATAGTTAAATCCACCTCATTGAAGGAATCCCTAGCCAATTTGTTAGAATAGACATTTGTTTTGGTTCATTATAAAATGATTTATTTTTATGATAATTCAATCAGTATTACTAGTGGTGTTTGGTGATGTTTGATGTGTTTCGACATTTTCCTTGTTCATTTTAATCCTCGTTTGAAGTGATAGAGATTGGTGATGTGTATAATTAAGTCTTTGCTTTGGGAAAATTGTGATTTTTGAGGAAGTGAGTATTATTTGTGTCTTAATCATTTTTTTCTAACTAGTAGTATTATCTGGACTTATATTGAACTAGAGAAAGTGTTTTAGGTTAGATATTAGTGGGTCTTGACTGCAAGGAAGAAGATAATTCATGCGTTAGAGTTCCATTCGTAGTTCCCAAAGCGATGTCGGTGTGTAGTCAAGAATCCCAATGCATAGTCAATGTATGTGGTTATGCCTTATTGGATGTGAGTTTTCGATCAATGTTCTTCTGTGGATGACCATGTGATGTTGGTGAGGCCTTGGATTCAATCAATCATATGTATAGAGTGGTGGGTGGTTACCAGATTTGGTTTCAGCGGTCCAAACATTGGGAACATTCTCTCACACCCCCCAGTGGTAGTGGATTTTAGTATGTGTGGAATGTTTTGTTTTAGTTCTTTTCCCCTTCGTTTTGGAGTGGGTAGTTTAATTTCTCTTGATGTGTTATTATTAACATGTGCCCTTATCTGCATCAGTAGGTCGTGGTGGAAGAGTTTTGGTTGGCCAATGTAGTAAAATCCCATGTTTGGTTCTTGTTAATGTTTGGTTTTTTCATTTTTAGTTGGTACTTAATATTAGGGATACCCACTATGGGTCTCATCGAGTTATCTATTAAGAATTAATCGGGTGCATGTTCATTTATAATGGTGGGAAGTATATTCGGGCCTCCCCTCTAATAGTGATATATTTAAAATTAGGTTTCGTTAGGATCCAATTTATGAGGCTTTTTTAGAGTTATTGATTTAATAGTTTTCTCCACAGTTAGGTTGAGCAATTAGATACTTGGGTGAAGGCCCAATAGTATTGTTTTCAATTTGTTGTGTATGTGGTGGATTGATCATTTCCTAGTTCTCGGAATGTATTTGAGGGTTATTGTTTCATTTCAATAAATGGACATGATTTTCAATAATGGTGGGTGAAGTGATATTTTCCTAAGAGGTGGTTTTGTGTGGATTTGGAATCCTTAGATGTGGATAAATTATCTATAAATTTTTGTGGATTTCTTAAGGTGTAATTATATATGTTGGGGATAATTTATACTCCGGGTTTTGTTTTCATGTTTTTTCTTATGATTCGGTACAATGGAAATCCCAGACTATTTCTCGGGTTTTGGGAGTGATAGGTGTTTAGATTTTAATTATTCCCATGTATATATTTTCTCCATTTTAGGCCTTTTCTTTTTAGAGAAATCAAAAAAAATCTTGGAAGTACCATGTGCATAGTAGGTTCCCAATTTGATAAACCCTACAGTCGAACCCAGGTAACCATGCAGAAGGTACATAACCTTCCATATGGGAATCACATGAACGTCTGGTAAATTCTAGTTAATTGTGTGGTCAATCCATCCATAGATAGTTTTTACTGCATGATTGGTCAATGGGTTGGTTAACTACGTGTCCTAACTGTGTACCTTGCCAAAGCATAAAATTTTATGCTTTTCTAGTTTTACCAATTTTAGTGTTTTAACCCAAATCAATCTCATCCAACCCCATGTCACTCGTTCAACCCTAAGAGGGTGCTCCCCTCTTCTTTAATCCTCCCACATTCAACTAGTGGGATTTGAAGTTGAAATAATCAAAGGATTGGTTTGATCTCTCAAGGTAAAATACTCCTCTCATCACCTTCATCCTTCTCCTCTCACTCATTCCTGTTTTTATCTTCTCCCCTTGTCGTTTTGACCTAGATTTTTAATTTCAAATATATTATTTGGACGTTTTTTTAACATTTAAGGGTTCTATTAGTATATCTAGAGTTATTTTACCCTCTTTGAGTGTTTTTAGTAGTGTTTTGTTGTTGCTCCCTGGATCCGAGGTAGGGTTTCCCAAGCACATTCCATTTTAATCATCTAATAATTTGATTCATGCTCTTCAATCCTTCTGTAATTTGTAAATATTTATTAATAGTCCTTATGTTAGTTATTTGAATTGAAACGTGGATTTTTATTCCATGGTCTATGAAAAAATGAGTTGTTATGTTAAATAACACACATCAAGTGCTTGATTAAATAATCGATTGGCTTCTATGAGTAATTTTTTATTCAAGAAGCATGTTTGGGGTTGGTGATTATATTGGTATTATATAAAATGATCTATTGGGTTCCGTTAATGGGTTTTCTGAGTTGTTTTGGGTTTTATAATGATATGTGGAATGAATTTTAGGTGTTTTCACTGTTTTGACAATGAATGGATTGTTTGGAACTTTAAAAGAAATGGTTTTCCTCGAAAATGTAGTGAAAATGTTTTAAGATGATTATTTATGTTATATTGAAATTGAAAATGGCATGTCTACACCCCTTTATGAAGAGTGGATTTTGTATCATTGATAAGCGATTTTATTTTGAAAAATCGTAAAGGGCTGTTTGAGAACATTTTGAAAGTGGTGAAATCTATTATTTTGAAAACCTCTATTGGATGTTTCTCCAAAAATATTTACATATAATATTTGGGATGTCCAAACTATATAACCCTTGAGATTCATTATCAGAGTACCTTAGTTGTGGATCATTGATTTCATTTTATTCTATATATTGAGATCAATACTTGGGGTGTGTCAGGGTGATGCCTATTATTGATTTATTATTATATATTCTTATGATTGGACTCATGGATGGAATCAGTTGGATCAACATCTTTATACATGATTAATAAGAACCGTGAATAGTGAGTGAACTTTCTAATAATGGTTACATAAACGGATAGATTACACATAATTTGGTGGCCCCTATTCGGTGGATATATTTGGGTCTATTGTTTTGGGATTTCCCATCATCTTTTCCTGAGTGAAGAAAGACAAGAGTTACATGGAATTTTTTATTTCAATGCGTGTTGAATGCTAATCAGTATAGGGTCTCATGTTTTAGTTTATTCTATATTGATGTGGATCTCTTGGGATAACATATGTCTATTGTATCTTTGTTTCTTGTAGTAATGAATTAAATACTTTTATGATTATTTACATTTCCCATGTTATATGATCATCATGGTCCATCATTTTGTAGTGTTTTTTCTTGGAAGTGATGTGTTAGTTTTAAATAAGTATTATGAAAAGTATTTTTAAATAAAACTATGGTCCCTCCCTTGTGAACGTTGAAAACGAAAACTTCACATCCCTTTTTAAAACATGGCCATCATAATAATATAAAGAGCACAGTTTTTGAGAAATCAATATGGAAAATGGGTTGTACTTTTTATTTAAGTAAAATGTAATAAATAACATACTTTTATAGATTTCACATCAATCATAAATTTATGTTTCTTTTATTTTAAATGATGTTGATTGGGATTTGATAATTGGGCTAGCCTAAATTTTTTTAAAACTCATGCCAATAGTTTTTTCTATTTTTATCCAATATACAGGTTTTACCTTGATCTCAGTCACCTTGGGAGGTGTTTGATCATGTGTTGGAGAGTGACCTGAAAGGTTAATGGAGTTGGTGTAGTCATATTTTCCAGATGGTTGTATTTTGTTGTTTAGTTATATTTTTTTATTCATGTAGAAATGATATTTAGTTCAGTTTTATTTAAATATTGATATTCTCGTGAAATATGCTTTGTTTTGATCATTTATTTATTTTTTTTGAAACATTGATCCATTGTTTCATTTTTTTGATTCCTGTGGAGCTTTTCGACAACCTTGAAGGATTGGGAATGCCTCACGAGACATTCCACAAATTATATAAGGAGAGGAGTTCGCAGATCACCCATGTTGGTTTGTGACATAACAATTGATCCATTTGAAGAATGCATGAGATTCTAGGATCCATCCTCATTCCATTATAAGACAATATGGATGCAATGGGTCCCTATAATGTACATATTTATTTGAACCATATATTCAAGCAAAGTGATTATGATCACTATTATTATTGTCATTAGATTCCTAAAATACCCCTCAGATCCATGCAGTTGAGTCTTATAAAATTACATGATTGTTATGATACTTGAGATGCATAGTATTCAGTAATTTTGTAAAATCTTTGCTTCTCCCAAAGGTACAAACCATTTTTTTAATTCCATTTATGTACCTACTAATTATCCCCAATGGATTTTATGAGGTTTTTCTTGTTTCTACAGATCATTCATAGCATGGAGCACTAAAATTAGAAGAGGTATAATGGGCCGCATGATTAGTATAAATTGTTAGACATAGACTTCAACATTTATATAAACTATACATCAATAGAATATGGGGACCTGATGCCTACATTATTTTCTCTACCCTTATGTGACCTTATTCCCACATTCTTGTAGTGCTACATGCATTTTATAAGGATTGGTTTTTAATGTTTTTCACATAGTTTGATACACTGTGAGGCTACCTATGTTTACTACACCATTGATTTAGAGCATGGCATAAGGATGGAATATATTTTGGAAATTTTTTCCCCAATTTATGATGGTGAATTTATAAAAAATATCTTAATTAATTTTTTAAACAACATTTTTTTCATCAACTTATATTTAATCCAACATGATCCTATCCTTTCTCACATATGAGTTATCATCATTGAAGGGAAATTGATCAACGTAAAACATAAATTATTAAAAAAATTCATAACCATCTTATATAATATAATGTGATGAGATATTTTATCCTCTCCATTATATTTCGAATTTTCCCCTCAATACTTTTTTTCTATTTTAGTACAAGCTCAATTTCCTCATTTTCCGAGAAATTTTATATTTTCATTATTTTATTATGATATTTCATGAATAAATCGTACATTTTAGTGAAGTAATATCTACCTGGATATGGTAGGTGGACTATGTAATTTCCAATTTTTCCATTGCTTTATAAAAAATGAATCATTATGTCATGAGCCAGACCGTTCGGACATCACCTTTACTTTATCAAAATAAAAAAACGTGATATATTTCCCATTCCAATGTGACCAGAGATAAAATATAATCATCCCATTGAGTTTAATTCCATTATTAATGTCAGATCAATTGGTGATATGCATGTTACAGACATATTTTTCCCTTCTTCCTATAATTTACTAACTTCCCTTTGAGTTTTTTTTGTCACATAATTAATGCCTTGAGAAATTTTTTAGTTAGATTCAAGGTTGAACTATAAGTGAGACCTCTCTGACCAATGAAATAACGAAATTGATGAACTAAAAGTTCTTTAAATTAGTAAAATTTCTTCAACTCATTCCATTGATGGACAATTCAATGAGATGTTCCATGATTAAAATCACTACAATTATAAAAATTCATGAACTAATGCAATTTTCTTCCTTGTTAGAAATGTTTTATATGTAAATTGGTTGTTTTTTCCATTCATCGTACTAAAAAGGGTGACACTGGTGGTTATGACTGTGGGATCTATTTTAAATACTCTCATGGATGATTGTTAGTATTGTTAATTCTTTTCCAATATGTCTGTGAAGACAAAATCTATGCCCAAGAGATGATCTCCGTGCATTTTCTCTTTGACTTGCAGATGAATGTCACTGGTCCACTATAGAAGATTCCATGGACTAGGTTTATAGTATAATGGTTTCAACATGCCCTGACAGCGATTCAAGGCCTTATGTTTGATATATTGTTTGGTCACAATTGATCATTATTCACTTTTATAACATTATTCCATGTGTGAAACACGGGACTACATAGTTTGGTTTCCTTGTAATTACTCACTATGCATTAACAAAAATATCATCCCAATAAGAAATACATGGAATCTATCCCTTAATTATCAATTATGGGGTCTTGGTGACTCTCTCTAAATATAAAAATTGGTTTTAAATTTGTTTTCCTTAGGTAAATTATTTTTCAAAATGATAAATGATATATTGATTTTTGAGCTGTAGGGATGTTCCATCCAATCCCAATCACAATATTCAGGATATTACACCTTCCCTTATGTTATCCCTCTCTCATTACCTTTCTAGGGTTACTTTTTTCAGAATCATTGACTTACATTGAAGAAAGTAAATTGGATCGTTCTCTAAGTGGAACCCAATCCAACATACTTATTTATGTATATTTTTTTAATTTATGTTTTCTTGCACACTATTTGTCCTATATTGCACAAAATGGGTTAGACATGTAACTAACAGTGTTGGACTATTGATATTGATTGTTAGTTCTTTCTAGGTCCACATTTGTTAATCGTATATACATTATGGTTGTAGGTATATATAAAGGGAACAACTAACATTTAATACATGATTGAGGTTTAGTTCCACGATGGAGATAAGGGAAATGGATCAAGCCTATACTAAAGATACTATATGTCGAATATATAGTCCTTTAGTATATTTTATTATATTGATGTATGTTTTTATATCTCCATTTCACCATTCATGTTTAGTTTTCATAATATGTCTTCATCATGATATTTTTTCTTCATTCTCATAAACTAGAGATAATTTTAATTAACATGCATGTTTTTTATTGTTAAAACACCACATATTCTTATACTACTTGAAATAATAATTATCATTTTATAATACTAAGTTGAAATTGATTAATTAGGGAATAATCTCAAAAAAACACCATAATCACTCACTACTAGTCTATAGCCTATAGAATTAATGATTGTGCGCTTGAGGTATTTTTACCACCGTATTGGTGAACAGTTAAGTGGAATCTTGTATGGGACACTAAAAGAAGGATGAAATCCTTCTTTTATGTTTCTCTTACTATTTTTTAGATATTAGGATATATAATAGTAACGTTGAAATTAGCAAGGGCCTGGAAATTGATGAACCACTTATATGCAAAATCCATATTAGATGGGATGGGTCAATACTATTATTTATTGACCTGTTACCATTTAATGGACTTCACTATTTTGTGGATAACGTGATTTTTCTTCTTAATATTTTTAAGAGATTCATTTTACCAGTATCTCGATGATATGCGTGCACATAAAAACTCATTCATCATACTATGAACATTATGTTAAAAAATTCCCTGTACTTTTTCATGCCATGTATATTTCCTATGTGAATTGGCTATTTTATATGTTATTATTATATGTGCCACATTTTTTGTACCTTCCAGTTCAAGGTTTAAATATATATATGTATATATTTGTTTTCAATTATTTAAATGTAGCGATGAAATAACAAAATTGGGCAATAAATCATCATCCTTACCAAAATAGTTTATTCCTGAATAGGTTAAAGCATATTCCCTATGAATCCAATTGTTGAACATTTCACCATGCACCTCCATTATCATGGGTGGAATTTTTTTGTGGTTAGAATTAAATATACACCACCATCAAATTTATTAGGTCCATGGTACCTTATTATAAATAGATGGTGATTCATCTTATCTACCGACATAAAATAAACTAATTTAATTAATGAATTAAACGAACATGATTCATAAAATAAAAAAGTTAACATGTATATTCATATGAGACCATATTTGTTATCCAACCTAGTAGTGGTATGTTGGACACATCTTTTAGGATTATTCTATGAATCATTCTTATAACCCATACCTAGGTCTTGTAGCTGGATAGGGGCTGTAACATACATATAAGCTAGATTTATACATTTCCTTCTTTATATATTTTTTGATATGTTATAATCCTAATATGTGGAATCTAATTGAAATTTATATGTCTATTCCACTACAATAGAACTCTAATAAATGCAATGAATTTTGTGATGGGAATATAGAGGAGGTGGTGGTAACTGATCCTCCCATTATACCTATTGTAGTACCACCTAAGACACCTCTTTATAAATTCCACAAGGGGTTGATACCTATTTCCTCGATACACTCTTTTGGTATATGTAGACCATTATACACCACGACCATCCCCTTCAATGGAATTTTTGACTTGTGATTTCAAACAATAGAATCCTTCCACCTTCCCTATGGATGGGAGGGATTAGGCTACTGATTCATTGCTATATTCCATGTTGTTTATCTTTGAAAATATTGAGACACCTCTATATAATAGGGTAAAGATCACATCCTATATGATATGTGACTCTTCCAAGTGATCATGGGATGTTCTGAATCAGGCTTTTCAACACCATGAAATGGTTTTTGAAGTCTTATTTATTGCCTTCTTTGAATATATTTTCCCTTAGAAGATGAGAATATATCTTGATTGGGAATTCCCGCACCTTCAATAAGGTCACATGATAGTGAAAAAATAATCTTCCTACATCACATAACTATATCACTTTTCACCTACCCTGACCTGTAGTGAGATGACTACAATTTTCGTATTTTAAGATGGGATGTATTATGGAATTTTCTCATAGGTGAACTTCATTCGGCAAACCATTATGTCAGAAATAGAGAACCTGGTACTCGTCACTAAGTGGAACCTGATGTATTTATGAAATTTGAAATATGTAAGTTCAAATTCTATGTAGTTTAATGGTTTATCTGGTGGTAGGAAGTGAGTTTTCAAGGTTACATGTGGGGGTAGTACCAACCAATTGAATCTCACCAATGATAACGTGATGTGTCAGCAATATAGAATTTCATACCGCAGAAATACCTAGATTATGAGGAACTCAATTGAGTAATAATATTATGATAGGGTGGCTCAACTCCAACATTTATAGTGGTATTTCTTATAGGTCCACAAAAACTCGATTCTGTTCTTTCACCCACTTTTTGTAAAGGATTAGTGACCCTTATTGGGCTAAGTGATAGTAGCCTATAAGATGTTTGGTCTGAGATGGTGTTCATGGATGAGGCAATCAAGCCTAATATTTTCTGTATTAATAGAGTGTACATGATTAGGCTACTTAGGCCGCATCTCAATGCCATGGCTCAGGTCTAGTTTAGGATATGCAGACTACACCAGAAGAGTAGAGCCCATCTCCATATACTGTTAGAGATACAATTTTGGTAGTCTCTATTTTATTATTTTTCTTATTCAATATTGGTATACCTCACTCATTTATATATATTAAAATAATGTGATGTTTGTTAGTAGTTATAGAATAATCCGGCGGTGTTATAACTCTTGATATTCCCCTTAGTTTTCGAGAAGAGGGTATATACAAGTTCAAGGAGATCCCATGAAAGTAGGCGGGTACCCTTTTCTGTGGAGTTTCCACATCTATAAGAGTGAATGGGATCTGTTGTCTAGCTGAGATGGGATCTAGTGTACTAAGCTTGGTGGAGTGATAGTACATATGGATATTCTATTTATCAATGAATTTTTATTACAATTAGGGGAATTTCATCAATTTTTGGATCATTTCATGTATTTATTCTCTAATTATTTCTTTGACATACCTCCTGAGAGAGAGATTGAGTTAACTATCTATCTTGTTTCAGATGTGGTACCAGTATCCATTAATCCATATAGGATAAGATATATAGATCTCCAAGAACATAAGAAGTATCATGATGTTCAAGATGAAAATGGTTTTATCCAACCTTTTACAACAGAACGGGCTTCACATGTCCTCTTCATGAAGAATATGGATGGTACCCCTCATTTATGTGTGGATTACCACTAACTAAACCAAATTACGATACAGAATATGTAGCCACATCCTTGTATACGATACCTCCATGACCCGCTCTGAAGAGAAATTTTGTTCATATGATTTATTTGAATTTAGACTACCATAAGGTGTTTGTAAATACATCAGACATTACACATAAATAATTCTATAGTGGGTATGACTTGTATGAGTATCTGGTTTTCTTGTTCGTCCAAACAAACATGATTGTAGTGTTTGTGGGTTTTAGGAATATTTTTTCCAACTTATATCATAATTCCTCTGTGTGTGTATTCATAGAAGAAATATGAGTGTATGCACACACTAGAAATTACCATGCCAATCATATTTAGATCATGTTGAGTGCACTAAATGATAACCATATATGCAAGAATCTCATTTTATGCCGATATTTATTCATCGTTCTTTACTTCTTATGTCATATAATATATGATATGGAAATCTCAGTCGACCCATATTATTTTAGAAACAAGGATTCCAAGGAGTATCCTAAGAACATATTAGACATACACATCTTCTTAGGGATTTAAGGCTATTACATTAAAATAATTCATGGTATCCCAAGCCTGAGTGTTCCTCTTATGAGCTTGAATAGGTAGTGTGGAAAACATGACTTGACTTAATATTGTGATTCATATTTTCTGGGGTTAAGGTGAATATTGAGATGAGCTCAAATTATAATTTATCCTTATCCATGAATAATCTATACTCATTACTATGATTCACTAGGAATCATGATGGGTGATTTGTACATGCATGGTGATTGGGTTCTAGTGTATAGGTCCCATCAGTTGGGGACCCATGAGTTGATCAATCCTATGAATTACCATGAGATTACATCCAGTGTTCACACACTACACCATTGTTGAAAATCAATATTGGGTGCTAATTTCATTGCATTAGCAGACCATAAATGGATTAATTACATCTCCACTAATTGGGACATTAATTATAGGTAGTACCAGTGGGTTGAATACTGGAAGTAGTTCGACATTGATCTTACTGAAAAACCTGAAAAGTGTAATGTTGTAGATAACACTTTGTTCTAGAAGAATCAGATGCAATCCAACAAGAGAGCCATCAGTAAGTGGTGGTTAATGGGCCTATAATCTGATATAATTCCTGATGTTCAAGAACATCATGAACAACTAGTAAAAGATTCATTATGTGTTATATACATATTTATGGAGATAGTTGGGATGAGGCAGTTGTCTAATTCCAAGGTCCTAGTTCTTATGGGGAGCATATTATGTAAGAAACCAGCTCCTTGATTGGTTGTGGAAGAGGGTGAGGCCCTTATATTTCATGCCCATGTATGGGTTCCATTTGATATGTGGAAATGAATAATGTGTGAATCTCATGCCTCTATATGTAATGTTCATCCAAGTTTTTCCATAATGTAAAAAGATATATGTTTTTAGTATTAGTGGAAATCTATGAAGATGCAAATAGGATTTCTCATTACTTTGTTCTCAACCTGAAAATAATGTAAATTTTATAAACAATGACCTAATGAGCATCTAGATCCAGTCTTCCTTCTAGAGTGGAAATGGAATGATATTAATATGGAATTTTTTGTATTCCTGTTGATTTCCCCTAAATGTAGAGATGTGGTGTTGGTGATCATCAATTGGTTTAATTAGATCATGAACATCTTAATGATCTATTGTTTATTCAATTTGATTATATAGGAATTATTTACATCCCAGAGATAGTGTGATTCAATTTTTTCCCTATTATATCATTTCAAAGAGTGATTCCCATATTTCCTCATAGCATTAGAAAGGGTTATAGAATGAAATTTTCTTATAGGAGATCTTGAGTATGATCTAACACACTCAGACTGATTGGTATTATTAGTTGAAAATTCTTGTGTTTGATGATATATAGTACACCATTATCCTATGTTTTAGAGGATAATTGGAAAATAATATTCCACTAAATGAACATCTTTCCCAAAATAGTTTTCCAAAAAATATCCAGAGGGATACAAATGTGTCCCTTTTTGGTAGATTGTTCTATTAACCACTATGCTTGCTCAAGGTAGGAGAGGCGGACTTACTAGTTCCTTGTGTCATCCTAGATATATTAGAGAATTTATAGCTAATTTAGAATCATCTAGCCGCAACTTAGTCAAGGAATAAGTCATATACCAATCATTTCAATATACCTCTAGATTTCAAGGTAGGACAATGGTTTGATTACGTGAATCACCTAGCTTGGGTCTCATACATGTCATATGACTAGGAATGTTACCGGATCGATATTTAAATTCTTTTAAGAATTGGAGTGAGTTATACTAGTAATAGGTTGGTTTTTATTACCTAATAGGTATCTTGTCAAGCATAGTGCCCTTCACATATCACCACTTCAATAGTATCATCTTCACACGTCTCACTCATTTAACCAAGATGATATTGATCTTGAGGCGGATGCATACCTTAAGAAACATCTCATACGTATCATTGATGGGAAAACACTGGTTATCTAATGAAGTATTTTTCTTATTTTCTGGGTTATAGGGTAGTACAACAACATATAAGATAACACTAGGGATTGGGAAACCGATGATCATGTCTAGTGGCTGAAAGTATTATCCTTCAATATTTTTCCAACCTCTAAAGTGAAACATGAGGACAAGATATCATAATCAAGGGAGGTTGTGACATCCTATATTTTCCGAAAAGTATGAAGCTTTTATTTTTGTTTTCAATTCCATTATATGTCTCTTTTAATAGTTCCTAATGAATTCAAATAGGTGATTTGTTTTTTCATTTATTATTTAGAGCCTAAAGATAAAAAATTGGAAGAGGCAAACTATGTTTCATGATTCGTAATACCCACGTAACCTTGGACATATGGTTTCATTAAACCATGTAGCTATAGATAATGGGGACATTGGAACCACAAGGTTTCTATGTAAATGTAGAACCCGAGGTGCATGGCCATGTGATGATCTATACAAATAAGAATATGTGGATTCTTACGGTTTGTGAATGGTTTGGGAAACCACACAACTATCCTTGATGAGATCTCTTTTAAATTATAAATTGGTGCATGAATTGGCTAACTGTGTGACCAAACCATGAGTCTCTATATAAGAGGGTGAATTTTGGGAGCATCCCATAATGAATGTTTTAAAAAACATTTTCCCTCCTACACTATTTTATCAAGCAAGGTTCTCACCTTCCTCATGTATGATATCACCTATACCAAGAGTTATTGATCATGCTGGATCCTCTGTTACATATGAAAAATTATCTCCATTATGACCAACCTGAATCTATAGGTTAGATATTTAATCGTATCCCTTTTATTTCATGTTCTTTGGCACATCTATAGCTCTATTGTGTCCAAGAATAATTTCTCTATTGTTTGGTAATTTTATGGTTTCATTAATTTCATTCCAAATATATTAATGAAAATGAAAACACTGGATGAGGGATGATCTATGAAGATATGGTAGGTGGTTTAGGCCATTTACCCTTGTTTCATATCCTTATATAAAATGTTCCATTGTACAGTGAGCTAGACCTTTTCGACATCCACTCTAATTTGAAAAACTAACTAAACTTGATAGATTATGATGCCATATAAAACCCATGATTGTAGAGAATCAACCCATTGGGTAGAATCCCATTATTTTTTTCACCATAATGGGTGAGCTATACCATAGAGGCTTATTTCCCCATTTGGTTTAACATTTTCTATCACCCACATGAGGTGTGTTTTCCAATAATTAATTCTATGAGTCTTTTTAGTTTAATTCTAGGATTAAAAATTAATTAAAACCCTCTACACCATTCCAAAATGAAATTGTCATATTAAAATAGTTTGAAAATTAATATATTTCTTCACCTGATGCCATAGATATACCATTAAATGAGAAATTCCATATACAATATGACTGCAATGATATAAAGAAATAAACTAATGAAATCTACCACTTTTAAATATATTCTATACACGTACAATGATTGTTTAATGCCTTTAGCATGGTTTCAAGGGGTAAAAAATGTGTTCCAACATAATAAACCCTTGGTTAGAATCTATTAAATTTTTTTTAGAGCTGTTAATAATTTGTAAACATGTTGGGGCTCATAGCTTCTATTCCTTGGATGAGACCATAGTGAATATTCTGTTATACATCCATATGACCATGCCTAGTTTTTTAGTGTGAACCCCATGTATAGGATTAATGGAAATATTGTTGTATAATTCTATGAGAAGGACTTGGGACCCCACAAACAGTTCCATGTATGGACTTAGAGTTTCATTCTTTGCATTTATCAAACTTTGTGTAGAGTGAAAAAGCCAAATTAATGTTCTAAAATGATAAATGATCTTTTGTTTTTGGAACCATAGCGGCATGTCCTCCAATCCAAATAAATAGCTTTGGTATAGTCATAATCCCCTTATATTATCCTTTTCATATTACTATTATAGTATTACTTGGGTATGACTCATCAGGTTGGGATGAAGCATGTATATTGGATTGTGGTCAAAGTGGAACCCTGTCTAATGTATCTATTAATTTATTTATGTTTTGGATTTATTTAAAATGGTACATTGTTTAGTTAGTACTACAGGAAATGGATTCGTTTATATACCATGGTTAGTGGACTATTGATATTGTATTTCACACCATACTATGGCCACATTTGGTGTATCTATTATTTTTTTTCCATTTGTATGTTTTTATAGAATTAGGTATATGCATGAACCCCATGTTACCATTGGATACTCATCTATGTATATCATTCCATAATCATCATTTTGTATCTCTTGTGACTATAATTTAGCTTATTTTGTTAGTTATATTTATTGTTTTATTATTTTTTCCCCATAACCTATTCATATTCTCATTCTGTTAATTACTATCATTTTCAACTAATGTGATCAATATAATCAATTAGTGAATGGTCTCCCCCAAATTCAATTTAAAAACTATCATTGCAAGTCTGTAGCCTCTGGCATTTAGGGAGGCATGGTCAAGGTCTTTTGACCACAATCTTAGGGAATCATTAAGAATAATATGTGGTGGGAAGTTATATGTCTAGTATAGTGAGATGGAGATGATTCTGATTTATTGATTTAATTATAATATAAGGAACAGTCTTCAAGTCATTAAATAGACTAGCTGTTGGGAGAGAATCACATGATAATTTAAATTTCTATAGGGAACTATTCATGAGACGTAGTGGCCATTTGAGCATGAAGATTTGGGATTCATGGGTCTAATCCCATGATTTGATATTTATATGGTTTCTATTATTTTCTTACGTTATAATAAAGACGCATGAAATGGACAAAAATGGTTTGATAAATCTAACGATATACAATGAAATATTTATCTAAAAATTTATTTCCAATAATTTATTTAATTATTTTCACTAAGCATGACAAATAAACATGTAATTAAATTGGTTGTATAGTATAGGACAACATTGGTGGTTCTTTACTGAGATATATTCTCCGAACCTACTCTAGATGCCCTGGAAATTGGATACTATAGAAGATCTCAAATGATTCATTTTCATGTTTGTAATGGGGCTATATTTTCCATGATCAATAAGGAAATCATGGATGGGATTGGATATTAGAATGTGTTATGGCTTGGTTAAGTAGTATAGCCTAGTCTGAATCAAATTTCATTTCTTTACCCTTTTAATGTGGTTGGCCCATTGAGAGATTAGTCTTGAGTGACATGTATTAGTATTTCACATTGATCCCATATGTATAGAATATTTATTCCTTATTATAACACTAATATGTATGATTCTTTATTATTTCCTTTCGATAGCACAATATGATATTGGTTCTAGGATTTTCATGGCATTGTCAACCACCACTACTAGTTAGTATCATCTAGTATATGGAATGACATTAACTAGGTCTTATGGTGAACAACATTGGGGCACGTTCGAGTGACCACCAGAATAAGAAGTTACAATGTTCTATAAAAGTATGTTTTTAAATTGTCATATAGTTTTGGGGTATATTATTGAGGATATATATGGATAGTTTGGAGATATTGATCTATGTAGGGATAGAAATTTATGTACAATGTTTTGGTAGGTTTTCTAGTTTTGTAGGGGTTTTAGAATTCTGTTTGTGGTATGTGATGATACCATAGTTTTTGTTTTTTCCATAGTAGAAGTAAATTGTGTTTTAACTAATTATTTATATTATATTTTTCTATAGAAAATTTGTCAAGAGACTACTTCATGAGTTAGATTTTGCTCAATATAGGTGAGAGGTGTATATATGTGTCATTATTTTATATTAATGATTTATATGAAATATAGCGGCCATCTAGCGTGATTGTCACACCTACTTTGGTTTAGCTACATAATGTGTCAACAACTACTCATTAAACATTATCCAATAAAATTACATGGTTCAATTCAACAAATCTAGAACATAATTTAGATATTCTTAATTTTGAAAATTTCCCATTTGGATTAATGGTTATAGATTCCTTAAAGAAAATGACACAGCACCTCAATGAACGATATATAAAGTTACAATCCAATATCAAAAAGGAATGTGGTACCTTGGAGGGAAAAACCATTTGTTCTTTATTATTATGGTTTAGTTGCGCAAAATTATTTTAGAAACCTTTATATTGTTTTCTATATTGCATTGAATGGTATTGTAAGGACCCAACCCTAGTTTCTTGGAGCTGATACTTTATTTTATTACATTGGCATATAAACATGGAATATGCATCCTGAGGGACCGAGTAGTTTAGTAGTATTTTAAACAAGATACATACATAATTTTAAAATTACAACAAAAAAATAAAAACAACATAAAATCTTTTTTTGATAACATCATTAACTTTTAGGTTATTTTATTACGTCATTCATAATAAAATTCTTCATGACCTGAGAAAAAGAAACATAAGAAAGGGGTGAGCTCAAACTTTCAGTAAGGGAAAGAAATACATTGGAAGATATCATAACATAAACATTAGACATAATGAATACATGAAAATGCATGCCTTTCCAAAAATTAAACATGAACACATTTTGGCAGGAATATGAGGTGAGTAAATAATGAAATAATAAACCATAATCATGGGTATTCAACTAGTCATGTTACGACATGAACCATCAATACTATTTCCATAATGAGGGAATTCATAATGTGGGACAACATCATTATATCATCAAGGCCTTATTCCAAGACCATATATAATCATTTTGTCAAGGCCTTGTGCCAAGACTCTAGATTCTATCATGAGACCTACCGATGCAGGGATGGGATATATCAAGCCCTAACCAACACATTCTATGTCCAATGCATTAATTATATGAATGGGGATAAATATAAAAAACATAAACCTTCACATTGAATCTAATATATGAAATATAGTTAAAATTCCCTGAACATTGATCATAAACACTAACCATTCAGAGTAAAATTGGTGAATGGTTTTAAGATAGCACATCCATAGACAAAAATGATCATAAAAGATTAAATTAAACCTGGAAGATGATATCATTGAAGATGAACCTCAATGATGTAGAAGATTCAACAATGGAATTTGACCTAGATTAAGACAATTTTAAATGAGACCATTGATAATTTTTTGTGGATATAATCCTTAAACATTCCAAAGTTTCCCATACAACATTGAAACATTCAAATAATAATCCTTTAGAATATCATGAGAATAAGGAGAATCTTGATATGATATACCCAAGGTAATTAGACACACCACATGTAATATGTATTTGGTAAACATGGAATATATCTCATAAAAGATAATGTTAGATGAGAAAATTTTTCTTTTTACTTTTGAAAGAACAGTTCTTTTGGAAAATACTATTTATTTTCAATGAATCAGTTTGTAAAAAAATAAATATCACTTAAAATAAAAAAAAAGTACATTTAAATTATCTTTTAGGCATAAATTATGTCCCCCTGAAGTTTAATCCTGTAAAAAGTTTTCTTACGATTCTTTAGAATGAAATAATTAAAATAATTTTAAGGAATGTAATAAAAATAATTTTTATGTGGAAAGACCCAGTTGTTCTATAAAATCCTGAAAAGATCCAAGATAATTTTTCAGGATAAAATGAGTGTTTTATAAAAAAAAATGGGGGATTAAAATAGATACTAGTACACATTTGAAAACAGGAATGAGTTTGAAATGATTCCCTTGAATCAGGTTTGTATTTCAGAATTAATTTTGAATGTTCATATTAAAACGTTTATCTACCCATAAAATAAGGAAGAATTCTTGTAGTTAAATATTTATTATACACTATAAAAATAATTTATGAGGAGTACATAATAATATATAATAATTTCATTGATGTAATTAGAAAAGAAAATAAACCTGAATGAAAATGGAGTTTCGGGAGGATAACCCTTACCACTATGTAATCAAATGATTCATATACCGCAAAATTAATAATATTAAAATGATACAACAAATACAATTAAAATATTTATATATTCATGATATGTTACATAAATGGGCTTTATACATACACAATAAAAATTTATTAGTAGTGAATATGGAAAATCTCGTAGAAATGGATGTTAGATGAAGAAACCCTTACCTTAAGTAAGATTGTGTTTTGCTCTTGGACATAAGATCCTGGAATATGATATTTGTAACACCCTGAAATTTTATGAAAAATATTCTTTTAATTTCATTGATTTCTTATGTTTTACACCACACCAAAATTTTCTTGTGCTATACAAAACACCGTATTTGCTTGAATTATACGCAAACACTATTCTTGGCTTCTGTTGCAAACAAGAGCAACCTTACTCAATAGTGTGTGTTGTACGCAATACTGAGTTTCAATAAACAATGATATATTATTATAATATTATTAACTAGCTTTTATGAGTATTATTAAACTAATTTTTAATTTTATAACATTATAATTCATCTTACACATTTTCTAGAATGTGATATAGAAACAAAATCAATTTTTCGATAAAAGAAGCATTTTAAAAAAAATGCAGTTTTACCACCTTTTGATGGCGCAACCATTTTAAATATAATTTTTGACATGTTTATAAGTTAAATTTTAATGAATATATTCTTCTAATTAATCAGGATAAAAAAATTTACATAGGATAAATTTTTGATACTTTTCTGATAACTTTGATATTTTGATGAATAGTAAAAATACGATAAATTTTAATTAAAAACAAATTTTTTCATCAAAATAATTTATATGGTTAAATTATAATATTTAATTGTTTTGAATTATAAATAGAATATATTTTTACCATTTAATATAATTCCATCCATTATCATTTATTTTACATTGAATTCATAGGTAAATACATTTCAATATTTGACAATGTTTTAACTTTTAAAAACCATTTTTCTTAACAACGAGATTAATTTTAAATTAATTACTAAAACTTCGATGTTATGATTTTTGAAAAATGGATTTCATATTTGGATTCAGTGGGTCAAAATTATGTTAGTAGGTTACTTTTATTTTTTTTGACATTATGAATAGTAACTACTATAATTTTTATTTACTACAATTAATGGTAAATCAGGTAATTAAGGGTAACAATAAGATTATAAAATTACCTTAACACCTTCCACAATTTTTGGATGAATATAAGTCGACCCATATCACATAAAGGATGGAAGAGATCCATTTCATTGACTTTTGACCATGAAAATTATATAATTATTATTAAAACCAAAGATTGTGACAACATATCATTCTCTTATATCTTATAAGTGTTATAAATTTAATTTAGTGATAAACCTCATTAAACAACAAATATAAATAGACTCAAAACATATAATAAAATTATAAACATTATGATAATTTATTTAGAATTTTTAGGGATTAAATAATTATCATTAATGATGACACAATAGTGATGTAGAAATTATTTTATTGTTTTAAATATCAAATAAATTGTTTTAAAAATATTAAAATAAATATTATATTAACTAATTAATGTTATCCAAAAACTTTCTCTACGAATATGACATGTTAGGAGTCTATTAAATTTTTTTTTTAATATATCTTCCATGTGGATTTTATTTAAATTCAAATAAATGTATAGTGTCAAAATTGACACTATTGTTATTTTAAAAAAAATAACATATTATAAAATTGTTTAAAAATCACAAAAATATTTAAAAATTATAATTTGAAATTCATATGGTCCAAAAGGTCATAATGTCCCCAATTTTGGAAAATTCAAAACACATAAGTAATAATTTATAAAAATTTAAATTTAAAATATTATTATCACAAATAAAATTAAATTGATTAAATAAGGATACATAAAGTTTATAAGGTTTAAAATAAATTAACAACACGTATAAATATTATTTTTGGATATTATTACAACCATATATCATATAAAAATTGGATTTGAGTAATTTTTGGAGGTTTTTAAGTTGCGTATGAGTTTATTATAAATTAATATTTTAGAGGTTTCCAAAACTGCCCTTCGCCTCTCTTATAAAAAGGCACATCCTCCCTCTCCTCCTAACACCATTTTTTGAGCCTTCACACTCAGCCTAACCATACCTATTTTTCTTATATAATTCCCTAGAAACATACTAGAGGTATTGGTCTATTTCAAATACCATCATTAGTGCCATAAGAGGAGGATTAGAAGAGGCACGTCGAAGAGGAGGTAATCTATTCTACCGATTCTTTCAAGTTTATTTATTCTTAAACATCCTATTATTTAGTTGTTTCATTATAAAGTAATACAATAAGTATCTATAATATACTGATATTATATTATAAATATGAAACTTCCCTATTTCACAATCTATCCATCCTTCCGAAAATGAAATCACCTTGCATGCGTACGTAAGGAAGACAGTATCCACTTCGTGGTGTAATATGTTATCCACCACCACATTACGTAGATGGGTATAACGGTTGCAATAATAATTATATATGTTAATTATAACATCATACTAATTCTGATAAATTTTATCATCCACTTGAATTCCATTCAATTATTATGAAAATGATATCATCGCTTATTTGTATGTACGGATTACAATCTCCACGACGTGATGAGATTCATTATCCATGATTAACCATTAAAAAATGATTATAAAGTATATATAATAAATAATAATGAAAGATATGACATAATAATGATACATTATTTATGTACATATATGTTTCATTTACATAATTCCATTCAATGCAATAAGGAAAGGAAAACAGCATTCACGCGTACGTACAGCCTACCGTCTCCATGAATGGCATATTTCATTCCATTTATCCATCTATCATATATATTTATATATACAGAATATATATTATATATACATCATGTTTTATATTATTAATTATTTAAATCATGATATAATTAATAATATCAAGAACAACAAGTCCAAACACGTACGATAAATAACACGATTTTACCCAAAGTCCTGCTTTAACATGGAATTGACAAAATAACAGGGAATATAAAGTCATATATGAATCATATATGATATCATAAATATAATTATGGTTATGTTACCAGTTAATAATATGTTTAAACCCACTATACAATAGTTTTGGACACGTATGGAAGAAATTGGACCTATGGTAAGGGATAATTACTCCAATCTTGTTCTTATCCGAGATTGTTTATTCGTAAGTATTTACTGGGGTTATGTTTATCATCCATGTACATGTTTTATAAAAATGTTTTCATTAAATGTTTACTATTATTCCATTTATTTTTAAATCCATTTTTATACTTAGTTTAATTTTACCACATAGTATGGAAGGAATCATTCTTTTGTTTACCATATAAGGTACTTATCGACTTTTCAGGAAAAAGTATGAGAAGAATGTTTTTTTATCTTATATGGCGTGAATGGTATTTTATGGTTTCATAATGCATTATTTCAAAACAATATATCATAATTATTTTTAAAAAAAATCTTTTCTTTTAAATTCTTATGAAATTTGAGAAAAGAAAATGATTTTAAATAAGGATATTTTCCTCAATAATTCATTTCTAGTGTTTATTCAAAAATATTTCCCATATAAGATGTGATTATTTAGTATGTTTACGTTTCAAGTATAATGTCACTCTTATTTACATTTTTTTTCTTATGATGAAATGATATCTATTTGTTTTATATTGATTATTTTATGATGAGATGAGATTTACGAAACACATATTATTCTTTGGGTTATGTTTAATGATTTATGATTATTTTGTGGCACACAAAAGAATGATTACATTATGAGAAGGGTGGGACATATATCTACCACCAATGAATTGGGAAAAGATTTATATATCATGAGATAGACTTGGCTAGAATTGAAATTAAAATATGGTTCAGTAATACAAGGATGGAACGACATGTAAACTCTGTTCAGTAATGGACTTTGTCCACTATGATGGTCTTTGCAGCAATGTCTTGGCTATTTTAAAAATCATATCATGTGCCTAATGGATGCCACAATTACATGTTTTATTCCCATGATATTTTATCATGATTAATGTTCCTTTATGATCTAAGCCTTACATACTTCCAAGATTTATTTCACAAGTCAAGATTTTGATGTTTAAACTTTATGTTCATGTTTTTTAAGCTCCAAGGTATATGATTTGTTTTATTTTCTCCATGCTTACCCTTACTGATCATTTGAGCTCACCTTTTATATGTTTTCTTTTTCCCAGGATTTAAAGAAAGGTTTTAGGTAAGAAAAATAGGGGTAATAACTTTATGGGAGATGTTGAAGATCTTTCACCACGATTAGAATATTATGTTCCATGTTTCCAATGACACTAAACTAATACGTTCCTTGGTAATTTTTTTGATATGTATTAAGTATTCTTCAAATATATTATAATGTCCACGTATGTCAAGCTTTGGGTCTCTACAGTTGGTATCATACCAAAGGATTAGTTAACCTTTGGAAACTATGATGCGAAAACATTTGTGATATCTCTAGTGATATTTCTAATGTATGTATAGGGATGTCCTTAAGGTTAAGTATAATTATAAGTTACAGTACTAGAATTATACTGATGATCATGAATATCCTAGGGTGAACCTAAGGTTTCATGGATTAAAGAATTTGTTATAAGTTAGACATTACATATGTGACTTTTTATGATTATGTAGTTCCTCATTATTTTAACTGTTTCTTACACTATGGTATCTGGTTTTAGTCAATAGAGGAAATGAGAAGGAATAAAGTTACAATTGATTAAAATGGAAAAACTAGTGACTATGATCAACAAAATTTTGTAATGCATGGAGATAAATATTGTATCAATATACCGAATCAGTCATCAAGATTTATGGTTAACAAGGTAAACTTTAGTCGTATTCCTATGTCATCAAATAAGAGGAAGATTGACTTTTATGCATGTTATAATAGTGAGGAACATAGAGAAAGGATGATTATGCTTTCTACATATAAAATAGATGGGGAGAAGAACCTTGAGGAATACCTCTAATGGAGGGGCAGATGTTATCTGTGTGGGGAAAAGGGGCATAGAGTGATAGACTATTATGGAGTTCAATGTCTTATCTATGGAGAACATGGGCATTACCCATCTCAATGCCCGGAACTAAGAGGTTACTTCTAAATTGAGGAAGAACCAATTTCATTCCAATCATTGAAGAGGATGGATTTAATGGATTATGTATTGGATTTCAAGGCTAATGTCTTTTAGGTACTTTTATAGTATATTGAATTATCTATGTATTGGTCCATTGTGGTTTTCCATAAGAATATGATACTGGAAACAATAAAAAGTGATTGAAATATTTTTGGAAGGCAGATGATACATGAATAATGAAGGGATACAGATAAAATAATATGTTGGATATTATTAATGAGCTCATGACTGATATAAGGATAAAGAGATATCATGATTTATGTATATAGAATTTTTTGGATTTTGGTATGTGGGAAGAGATCACTTTTGACAGCATTTGTGTTTTCATTATTGTTCTATGGTAATTATTGTTTCAATAATACATGATTAAGGTATTCATATCTTTAGAATGTGACCAACAAGATATATGTTATGATATATGGGGGATAAATTATGGTATTCATATGCTTGTAATATGACCTTTTTAGTAATCGTTTTCTTTATACTTTGAGATTGGACAGAAGTGTTTTCGATATGCCTAAAGGTTGGAAATGATTAAGTTGGACATAAGATAGTATTGTTTAAGGCTATAACTTTTTTTTTATTTATTTCTGGAATGTTATAATTGTATAGTTTTAGAAAAAGGACAACCCATGGGACGGGCGACAACCTGTTGTGTCGAACAAGGTTGAGGGAATCGAACCCACATCCGAATTGCGACATGCCTTCATCGCCTACCAGAAGTCCCTGGTTTGTAGAAATTAGTTTTATTTTATTAAGCGATGTGATAGATGAAGTATAAGTCCATTTTAGGAACCATATACGATTAATCTCATCATGGATGGACTTATGTATATTTAATAACTTATGCTAAACTTTTTGTGATAGAAACAGATTGGATGACTTATCATTTTATATCATGATATGATAACACTTCATGAATGACAAAGTCAACATCATTTCCTTAAATAGAGATGATGTTGAAATTGTTCATGGTATGACCAACAATGATTTTACATTGAAATTTGGTAAGTATTTATCTTTATAAAAAAATTCATCTACTTTAGGGAAATGATCTTGAAAACCAAAAATGTTTTCCTAATACCCTCATATATGATTAATCAGATGGTAACTTAGATCATCACAAATTTATGACTTTGTGATTATTTTATTTTTCATAGCCATGTTCTCTACCAGTCTCCATCAGATATTGATGGTCAGATTTCTCTTCCATATCCATATTTTCACCTATGTTCCCCTATATGGAAACCCAGTGATGAGTTAATTTGGGTAACTGTTACATTTCAAACATTGGTTTTAAAATTAAGTTTTCATATTATTTTTTATGATGTGTGTTTCTATGAAAGATACTTTCAATTAGTAAACCATTTATAACCCCGACGAATTTCGAGGGTGAAATTCATTTTAAGGGGGGTAGAATGTTACACCCCGAGATTTTATGAAAAATATTCTTTTAATTTCATTGATATCTTGTGTTGGACCCCACACCAAAATTATCTTGTGATACATGCAACACCATATTATCTTGTATTATATGCAAACACTATTCTTGGCTTGTATTGCCCACAGGAGCAACCTTCCTCAATAGTGTGTGTTGTACGCAATATTGAGTTTCTCTAAATAATGATATATTATTGTAATATTATGATCTAGAAATTAGGATTAATATTAAACTAATTTTTAATTTTATAAAATTATATTTCATATTACACATTTTCTTGAATGATATATGAAAACAAAATCAATTTTTTGATAAATGAATATTTCTTAAAAAAATACAGTTTTATCGCCTTTTGATGGCCCACCCATTTTAAATTTTATTTTTGACATGTTTATAAGTTAAAATTTTAAAAATAAACTTCTTCTTTTGAATCAGGATATAAAAATTTTCATTTCATAAATTTTTGATACTTTTCTAATAACTTTCTTAATTTGATGAATAGTAAAAATAAGATAAATTTTAATTAAAAAACAACTTTTTAATCAAGATAATTTATATGGATAAATTATAATATTTAATGGTTATAAAATAAAAATAAAAATAAATTTTTACAATTTAATATAATTCAATCCATTATCATTTATTATACATTAAATTCATAGGTAAAAACATTTCAATCTTCGACAATGTTTTAACTTTTAAAAACCAGTTTTCTTAACAACGAGATTAATTTTAAATTAATTACTGCAACTTATATTTTTTGAATTTTGAAAAATGGATTCCATATTTTGATTTAGTGGGTCAGAAATATGTCAATAGTTTACTTTTATTTTTTTGTCATTATGAATATTAACTACGGTAATTTTTTTTACTACAATTAATGGTAAGTCTGGTAATTAGGGGTAAAAATAATATTTTAAAATTACCCTAACACCTACCAAAATTCAATTGGATAAATTAATGTCGACCCATATCACATAAAGTTCGTAATATATTCATTTCATGGAATTTTGACCATGAAATTAATAAAAATATTATTAAAACCAAAGAAAGTGACAACATGTCATTCTCCTATATCTTATAAGTGTTATAATTTTAATTTAGTGATAAACCTCATAACACATCTAATATAAATAGTCTCCAGAAATCTAATAATATTATCTACATCATGGAAATTTATTTAGAATTTTAATGATTAAATAATTTTCATTAATTATGACACAATAGTGATGTAGAATTTTTTTGTTGATTGAAATATCAAATAAATGGTTTTAAAAATAATAAAATAAATATAATATGAACTAATTAATGTTTTCCAAAAAAATTATAGATGAATCTGACATGTTATTATTATATTAAATATTTTTGTTTGAATATATCCTTCATTTGGATTTTATTTAAATTCAAATAAATGAATAGTGTAAAAATTGACACTGTTTTTATTTTATTAAAATAACATATTATAAAATTGTTTAAAAATTAGAAAAATATTTAACAATTATAAATTGAAATTTATATGGTCTAAAATGTCATAAAGTATCAAAATATTGACAATTCACAACATATAAGTATGTATTTATAACAATTTAAAATTTAGAATATTATTACCACAAATAAAATTAAATAGATTAAATAAGGATAAATCAAGTTGATAAGGTTTAAAATAAATTACCAAAATGTATAAATCTTATTCGTTTCAGATATTAATGCCCAATAACAACTAATATTTGTATTTGAGTCATTTTTTGTGTTTTTTATGTGGGTTTTGATTTTATTATAAATTAATATTTTAGAGGTTTCCAAAAGTGTCCCTCTCATCTCTTATGAAAAGGCACCTACTCCCTCTCTTCCTCACACCATTTTGAGTCTTCACGCTTGGCCATACCCTACAATTTTATCTTCTCCACTACCCTTGAAACATACTATAGGTTCTGGTATTTTTCAATGAAAATCTTTAGTGCCCTAAGAGGAGGTTCAGAATAGGCGCGTCGAAGAAGAGGTAATCTCTTCTACCGATTCATTCAAGTTACTTTCTTATTCGACTTCCTCTAATTTAGTTGATTCATTATAATGTAATACTATATGTATCTCTAATATACTGATATGATATTATAAATATGAAACAACCCTATTTCACCTTCAATCAATCCTACGAAAAAAAATCACCGCGCGTGTGTACCTACGGAATATCGTATCCAGGTCGTGGTGTGATCTATTTTCCACCACCCCTTACATGTATGGGTATAATGGTAGCAATAATAACTATATATGACTATTATAACATCATACTGATTCTGATAAATTATATCATCCACTCCAATTCCATTCAATAATTATGGGAATGATATCATCGCTTATGCGTACGTACAGATTACCGTCCCCACGACGTGATGAGATTCATTCTCCATGATTAACCATTCAAGAATGATTATAAAGTACATATATAAAATAATCATGAAAAGTATGACATATTAATGATACTTTATTTATGTACATCTATGTTCCATTTACTTCATTCCATACAATTCAATAAGGAAAGGAAACAGCGTTCATGCGTACGTACAACCTACCGTCTACCTGACCATGTATTTCATTCCATTTATCGATCTATCATATATATTTATATACTGAATATATATTATATATAAATAATTTTTTAAATTATGGAATTATTTAATTCAGGATATAAGTAATAATATCAAGAACAACATGTCCCAACACGTACGATAAATGAAATGATTTTTCCCAAAACGCTTTTTTAACATGGAATTGACAAAAGAAAAGGTAATATAAAGTCATAAGTGAATCATATATGATATCTTAAATAAAATTAAGGTTATGTTACAAGTTATTAATATGTTTAAACCCACTATACAAGAGTTTCGGACTTGTATGGAAGAAATTGGACCTAAGGTAAGGGAAAATTACTCCAATCTCTTTCTTATTCGAGATTGTTTATTCGTAAGTATTTACTTAGGTTATGTTTATCATCCATGTCCATGTTTTCTAAAAATATTTTCATTAAATGTTTAAAATTCTTCCTTGTATTTTTAACGTCATTTTTACACTTTTTTTAACTATTACCACATTGTATTGAAGGAATATTTACATTGTTTACCATATAAGCTACCTTTTGTCCTTTCCGGAAAAAGTATGAGAAGAATGTTTTTTTAAATTATACAGAGTGAATGGATTATTAAAGTTTCAAAATGCCTTATTTCAATAAAATATTTCATAATTATTTTCAATAAAAATATTTTCTCTTAAAATCACACCGCATTTTGAGAAAAGAAAATGATTTTGAAGAAGAAAATATATTTTCCTCAAGAATTAATTTCAAGTGTTCATTCAAAACTATTTCTCATCTATGATGACATTTTTTAGTATGATTATGTTTCATGTATAATGTCATCGTTATTTACATGGTTTTATTTTTCTTATGATGAAATTATATCCATTTGTTTTATATGGATTATGTTATTATGAGATGAGGTTTATGAAACCCATATTATTCTTTGGGTTATTGTAATGTCTCATATTTTTCCGTTTATTATTTTAAATATTATATGGAATAATTTTGAGACCGGGTGCAAAGACGGCACATCATTCCGAGGTCCAGTGATCCCGGAATGGTGGTTTAAACTTTTTTTAGTTAAGTGAGTCGGCACTCGTGCACAGTAGTGGTAGTTCCAAAACAGGTGACCAGATAAAAAATCTGAGGGCACCATTGCCTCTAGGACGTCGACTTTACCTAAGAACGGTTCTAACCTCGACCGCCACAGGTCAGCTACGAAGTTTAATTTTGGGCGTTTTAAAAAGGGAAGCACTTTATAAGGAATAAAATAAATTAATGATTTATTTTTTTATTTTAAGAAGTTTCCTTTTTTTTTGAGCGGCGTCCTAATATTCCCCGATAAATACATGTTTATGGAAAATTTGCAGGTTTATCCTCATAACCCTGCGAGTTGAGAGAGAGAGAGAGAGATTGATTTCTCTTGGAGCTTGGGCAGAGGAGGACGTGTTGGCGGACGACGACGACCTGAGCAATTGATGCCCCTCAGATATTGATGAATCCCTTCGTCGGATGTGACGAAACGATCACTCTTCAACTGGCTTGAGGTAAGGGTTTGTTATTTCAATTTCTTTTCCCCATTTTTGAGTTTAAATGATGAACACAGATAAACCGCACAAAAATTGATCCGCGGATTCGTACATTCTTGCGGGAGGGTTTTCTTGGGATGATTTCGGGGAAATAATCTATGCTTTTATTTATATTGATATATGCTCCATTTAAACCTATTAATGGGATCGGATCAACGTTGTGATGAATGACGGAGGAGGTTCATTCCTCGATTTGTTTATTGGATTTCCTCCCCCCATTCTTTCTCATGTGTTCTTCGCATTCTTTACGAGGCGACGAACAACGGATCTTTGCACTTTCGTTAGGCAACACAACGATCCCAAATCGAAGGTTCGACATTGAAATGACCTTGTGGAGGGGCAGTGACTATGGCGGACGATGGATCGGACCAGATCCGAAAGGGGTGTTCTTCGAGCGTTTTTCACGCAGGAAGATCCAATCATGTTTTCGAGGCTGATTAGAGGCCCAAAAACAACAGAAGAGGCTTCAAGGTGATGGGGAAAACCAAACCTGGTTGTTTTGCGACGACAAGACGACCGGATCGGTGATCGGAGGACCACAGGATGCACGCTGGCGAAGGGCATTGTTTCTGGAAATTTTCAAAACATAAGGCGTGTAATTCTGATGAACACGTCGTGTTGTACTGGTGGAGGTTTGGGTTTCGGGGGCTAGAGCAAAATCAAATGGCGTGTGAACTTGGTCACACGGCATGTTGGAATTTCCCTGAAGCTCGGTGTGTATTTGGGGAATATACGGACATGGGATGATATACACGACTTTAGGTAGCACAGTGTGTACAGATTGGAAAAGGCAGCTACGCGGAGCTCGGCGTGTATCTCAGGGATACACGGGCACCAGATGGAGTACACAACCTTTTACTCCATCACACGGTCAGGCGAGGCCAATAACGTAGGTCACCCCATGTGGAGATTATCCTGGTTGGTGTACACGGGTTGATGACCGTGTATGGGCACATGGCTAGAGTACACGGAGCAAACCCCAGTTACCCAGACATGGCGTGTACACTGTACTATATGCCGTGTACTTAGTTTTTCCTACATGACCAGTTCTACGACACGGTCCGTTGCACACGGGCAGTACCCGGGGTCAGACAACACGGCGTGTATCTTTTCTACACGCAGTGTACTTTTTGGAAAATAGTGTGGTCCTCGTGTTCACCGTATCTTTGACATATTTCGTTTGGGTTTGTGCCCCTTATTCTCGTTCCCCTGAAGGTCAGGCATCGTTTCCTCCTACAGGAGTATGAACCCTTCAGCAGGACTTTCTGTGATAGAGTCGACATCCCTTCGAGAGGCCATGAGCGAGATCCTCTATCCATTCCTGACCGTAGGATGGGTCGGGCATCGACATTACCAACTCTACCGGGCGTTGATCCACTACCTAGTTGGTGCATCACCTAACTGGTGAATCTGAATGAGTCGCGGTATCCACCATGGGCCTGGTAGTGATCTTCATCTCTATATCGTGATCTTTCCCACTCAGGAGTGTGCCTCCTGTAATGAGTGCATATATCTTCCGTAACATTCCCACTCAAGAGTGTGTCTCCTGTAATGAGTGCAGCTACCTATCGTGACGGTTCCCGATGAACAAAACTACTTGGACTGACGTCATCAGAACTATAAGACTCGTGGAGTGTGTTCCCCCGGAACGAGTGCATCACGGAATCTTTGAACAAATTCCCTAATGGGGGTATTCGGTTGTGTGACTCGTCTCTAGAATACAGTCTGGGTTTTGAGTATATCTAGTTTGTTATATATGTTCTGTAGACATATACTAGGCATAGCTGACTGTACCATTACTTTGTGTGCTGCATTGTGGTTTTCGGGTTCCTCTACTGAGTATTGTTATACTCACCCCTGCACGGGCATTGCCTGCACGTCTGGGGTCTTGTGCAGATGAGTAGCTTTTTGACAGAGTCCAGGGTGGACCAGGACAAGACCGAGATTTCTGAGTTCCCTACAGGCCGAGGTGTTCCTACGGCTACGAGCTGCAGTCCCATTACCTTTTGTGCTTACAGGTTGGACTTTCCAGTTCCAGACTCCTGTTTATTTGATTGTGTGCTTTTTTTTGGTGGGATTGTATTTTGGCCTAGTTTACTTTTACAGTACTCTACCTTTCATCGTACTCTATTGGTTGGGTTTAGTTGTATGCATTCATTATTCTCCATAGTGTTTTTTTACTTTTCAGCATTTTGTGGGCATAGAGATGTGTGTGTGTGTACAGGTACATAATCAATGCCTCTCATGTTAGTAATATGCCTACTTGGTTCTAGTCACTAGCCTCTGGCCTATTGGAGGCGGGCTAGGGGTGTCACAACATGGGCCCCACCATGACAGATCGTGTCAGAGTAGTATCAGAGGTGGTCGGTTCTATCTTAGGACCAAGAGTCTGTGAGTTTTGTTTGGGGAAACAATGTTGAGTGTTTCGGGTTCGGCTTTCAGGACAGAGGCCCCAGTGTTGGAGCGACGGCCGACATATCCATACACAAGAACACTGATAAAATTCTTTTCGACTCGGTACACGAAAACACTAGTTTCAGGGAAAAAAAGGTACATGCATCATATAGGAATGGTTCATGTTTTCCATGTCATTTGTGTCAGCTATCCAGATATACTCATTGACCATAGTAAATCTTGTTTGTTTACAGGATGCCTCTGCGACGCACACCCGCTAGGATTTAGCAACACGATCATGAGGATGACCGCCTCAGTGACGAGGCGTCAATAGAGGGACCAGCTCCTCAGGCATTTCCACCAGGTGGTGCACCTGCTATAACACCACCATTGGAGTCGCCAGTGGTACCCGTCGTACCGACTGGAAAGGAGCGCATGCTCAGCGCGCTCCATGAGTTTCAGAGACAGAGACCCCTCAATTTCCAAGGCAAGCCCGACCCTCAGGCGTCTACGGTCTGGCTTGAGGTGGTGACTAGAGTTTTTCGTCTAGTGAGAACATCAGCAGAACAGATGGTAGTCCAAGGACCGAGCCTTCTTCAGGGTTCGACCGGATGATGGTGGAGTCTGACCACGCAGACTCACAACGAGGAGCCTCTTTCATGGACGGAGTTTGAGAGACTCTTCAAAGAGGAGTTCTCTCCGGTTACGTTGAGAGCAGTGCGCATCCAAGAGCTTCTTCAGCTCCAGTAGGGCAGTATGATAGTGGATGGCTATTCATCGAGGTTCACCAACCTCGCCAGGTACTCGATGTATATAGTCAGAGATCATTACTTCAGAGCTCATACCTTCGAGTGAGGTTTACGATGATAAATCTGAGCTAGTGTCGTGTCTCTATGCATATCGACTTATGCTAGAGTGCTCAAGTGAGAATTGGTGGTTGAGAGCTTCTTGGTGGATCAGAGACAGCCACCGATAGTGAGCTGCAGGAAGACATGTGCGTAGACCTCGGCGGTAGGGAGTCGGTGTCAGACAGAGGGATCAGGACGTGAGAGATGACGGAGGAGGACCCAGGATAGGGGATCGACAGTCCAGGGCTCTCAGGATGGATCAATTTAGCATAGGGAGAATCGATGCTATTCATGCGATGGTAGGGGACATCTAGCTATGGATTGCCCAACCCATCAAGCTGCTGATAGGGAAGCGGTGGATGGACCCCTGAGGCAGAAGCAGAGAACAGAGCACACTGACCCTCCAAGCGGCGGACATGGCAGAGGTGCAGGGAGAGCTGTTGGTGGTGGAAGACGCTTCGACCTACATCCACCACCATCCCCGGGAGGTCCACAATAGGCTCAGGGAGCTGGGGGACAGGGGCGGGGACATCTGCATGCGGTCGAGGCATACCACCCAGGGGCACCAGGGATGATTCGACGTACGATATGTGTCTTTTCTACCTGAGTTGTCGTACTCATAGACACAGGTTCCAGTCATTCCCTTATAGCCACATTTCTTGTACGAAACCTCGAGATTCCAGTAGAACCATTGACTCGATCCTTACACTTGGAGACACCTATGGGAGGAGACTCGTCGATCACACAACTCTGCAAACAGGCTGATCTTGCCCTTGGAGGAGATATTTTTGGTTGGAACCGCTTGGTGGTAGCATCGATGCCTTATGACATCATTCTCATTATGGATTGTTTATCTTTGGTACATGCCCAGATTTACTATTTTAGGTGAAGGGTGCTTTGTGTCCGCCGTGATGGAATGATATTTTCCTTTGTCATAGAAAAGGAAACCCAAACAGCATAAAATGGTCTCATTCATGGGAGGGTGTAACCGATCACCCATGAGTTGGCTAGCCTTAACCTCAGAGCAATAGATGTTGTGAGCTCTCAGTTCCCACCAGTGGGGGCGGAGTATGAGGGAGTCTTTCCTAAAGATGTTTCAGGATTACCTCCCCACCGAGAAATTGACTTCTGCATCGACTTAAACCCTAGGAAAAAACTGATTTCCTCATCGTCTTATTGGATGGCTCACGTAGAGATTCGCGATATGAGGGTGCAGTTGGAGGATTTGCATAGCAAGGGTTTCATAAGACCCAGTGTCTCACCCAGGGCGGCCCCAGTCTTGTGTGCCAAGAGGTCAGACGGGAGTCTGAGGATGTGCGTGGATTACCGGTGCCTGAAATAGGTGACAGTGAAGAAAAGGTGTCCACTGTCGTGAATCGATGACCTCTTAGATCAGCTAAGAGGGGCACAGTGTTTCTTGAAGGATGACCTTCGATCAGGCTATCACCAGTTACGAGTACAGGATGAGGATATACCGAAGACGGATTTCAGATGCTTCTACGGTAACTATGAGTACTTGGTAATTCATTTCGGCATGACGAATGCCCCATCTTTGTTCATGGGACTAATGAACAATATATTCCAGCCGTACTTGTACCGGTTCGTAGTAGTCTTCATCGACGACATCCTTGTGTACTCGGTGCCAGAGGAGGAGCACGCGAGACACCTGCGGATGGTTCGGGACATACTCCGGGAGCACCATCTTTATGGGAATCTCTCGAAGTGTTAGTTTTGGATTTAGGATGTCCACTTTCTAGGACATGTCATCTCAGTAGATGGAGTAGATGTGGACCCAGCCAAGGTGGAGGTTGTGTAAGAATGAGAGCCACCTCGGAGTGTGATAGAGGTGCGGAGCTTCCTTTGGTTGGATGGATATTACCAGAGATTCATTCCTGACTTCTCTCGTATATCAGCACCGATGACAGACATGACCAGTAAGGGGAAACCCTTCGTGTGGATAGAGAAGTTCCAGCAGGCTTTTGAGCAGTTGAGGTAGAGTATGACAAGCGCCCCATTCTTGAGATTTCAAGAGGAGGGTGTCAAGTACGTAGTTTTATGCGATGCATCAGGGATCAGGCTCGGCTATTTCTTGATGCAGCTGCATGTAGTGATTGCTTATGGCTCGTGCCAGCTTAGGCCACATGAGTAGAACTATGCGACCCATGATCTCGAGGAGGAATTGGTAGTCTTAGCATTGAAGATATTGCGACACTACCTTATGGGCGAGCATCTTATTTTCTACTCTAACCACAAGAGCCTCAAGTACATCTTCTCACAGAAAGAACTGAGTCTGAGGCAGAGGCATTGGCTAGAGTTCCTCTAGGACTATTATTTTGAGATCATCTATACTCATGGAAAGGGGAACAAAGTGGCAGATTCCCATAGCTAAAGGTCGAGCTCAAAACTGTTGAGTGAGGTGACACAACTGTTAGCCTCATTACAGTTATCCTTCATGGATGGAGAGGATACAGATTGCCTACAGTCGATGGTTTTCACCCCTCTACTCTTACAGTGAGTTAGGGAGGCATAACTTGAGGATGTTGACTATGTGGATTTACGTGCTCAGTTATCCACAGGACATGCTTCTGCTGGATATTTACAAGGTTGGGAGCACATACTTATTTTTAGAGGACGCACTCTTGTACCAGTGGAATTCCAGGAGGAGGTCCTGAGGGAGTTTCATACATCCCCTTTGGCGGTACATCCTGTCATGGAAGAGATGTACCAGGATCTCTGACGACAGTTCAGGTGGTCAGGAATGAAGAAGGTAGTAGCAGATTTCATTTCTCGATGCGTCACATTCCAGTAGGTGAAGTCTAAGCACCAAGTTCCAGCAGGATTAGATCACCCCTGGAAGTGCCAGAGTGTAAGTATGATGGAATGTTGATGGACTTCGTGACAGGCTTACCACGGACATCCAAGGGGCATGATTCCATCTAGGTGATCGTTGAGAGACTCATCAAGTCGGCCCACATCATATCTATCAGGGAGCAGAGTTCAGTAGAGAGCTTGGGACACCTCTACATGCAGGAGATAGTTCGGCTTCATGGCGTCCCCTCGACTATAGTCTCAGACCGAGACGCTCGCTTCACATCCCAGTTGTGGAAGGGATTGCAAGATCCTTTTGGGACTCAGCTATGCTTGAGCAGATTGTTTCATCCCCACATAGATGGTCAGACGGAGAGGACCATTCAGGTTCTGGAGGATATGTTATGAGCCTACGTCTTGGACTTTGGTCGTAGCTGGGAGGACCACCTACCACTTGTGGAGTTTGAATACAACAACATCTACCACTCCACCATTGGTATGGCATCGTTCGAGGCCTTTTATTAAAGACCCTACTAGTCACCGCATTGCTTGACCGACACTGGAGAGTCAGCCCTCATGGGGCCAGAATTAGTATGAGGCACCACGGAGAAGGTGTAGATCACCCGAAAGCGGATGAAGACTGCACAGAGTCGGCAGAAGTCTTATGTTGACAGACGACGGAGACCTCTGGTGTTCGAAGATGGAGACCATGTCTTTTTTTGGGTCTCACCTCGACAAGGGTTGCAGAGATTTGGTCGAGGCGGCAAGCTATCTCTATGGTTCATCGGACCTTTCCAGATTTTGGGAGAGTTGGCGAGGTGGCGTACCGCCTAGGTCTACCACCACAGTTTCACCGGATACATGATGTCTTCTACGTGTCATGGCTAAGGAGGTACGTGCATGACCCATCACACGTCATCAACTGGGGTGAGCTGGACATCGAGGATGGAGTGACCTTTGCTGAGTACCCGGTGGAGATCGAGGATCAACAAGAGAGGATCCTTCATGGGCGATCAATTCCCATGGTGCACGTCCAGTGGGATCACATGAATCTTCAGGAGAGCACATGGGAGCGGGAGGCCCAGATTCGTTCCCAGTACCCACATCATTTTGAGTAGCCCTTGGTTTGGCTTTTTGGGGACATAATGTACCAAGGTGGGGAGAATGTAATGTCTCAGATTTATCCGTTTATTATTTTAAATATTATATGGAATTATTTTAAGACCAGAAGCGAAGACTGAACATCATTTTGAGGTCCCGTAATCCCGGAATTGTGGATTGAACTTTTTTTAGTTAATTGAGTTAGCACTCACAAGCGGTTTTGGAAGTTCCCAAACGGGTTCCCAGATTAAGAATCTGAGGGCACCGTTGCATTCGGGACCTTGAATTTACCTATGAACAGTTCTAACCTCGACCTGCGCAGGTCGGCTGCGAAGTTTAATTTTGGTTGTTTTAAAAAGGGAAGCACTTTATAAGGAATAAAATAAAATAATGATATATTTTATTATTTTAAAACATTTCCTTTTTTTGAGCAGCGACCTAATCCTCCCCTATAAATACATGCTTATGGAAACTTTTCATGGTTAGCCTCATAACCCTATGAGTTGAGAGAGAGAGAGAGAGTGATTTCTCTTGGAGATTGGGTGGAGGAGGACGCGTTGGCAGACGACGACGACATGAGCACTTGACGCCCCTCGTATTTTTACGGATCCCTTCAGCAAACGCGACGTGACGATCTATCTTCAATCGGTTTGAGGTAGGGGTTTGTTATTTCAATTTCTTTTCCCTGTTTTTGAGTTTAAACAGCGAACACTGATCAACCATGAACAAGTTGATCCGCAGATTCGTATGTTCTTGTGGGAGGGTTTTCTTGTGATGATTTTGGTGAAATAATCCATGCTTTTATTTATGTTGTTCTCTGCTCTGTTTAAACCTATTAACGGAAATAGATCAATGCTATGACGAACGACGATAGATGTTCATTACTCAATTTTTTTATTGGATTTACTCCCCCAATTATTTCTCGCATGTTCTTCACGTTCTTCGCAGGGCAACGAACAATGGATCGTTGCACTTCTGTTCAGTGACACAACGATCCCAAATCGAAGGTTCGACACAGCAAAGACCTTGTGGAGGGGCGGAGACGATGGAAGATGACTGATTAGACTAGATCAGAAGGGGGTCTTCGTCGAGCGTTCTTCACGTGGGAAGATCAAATAATGTTTTCGGGGCTGATCAGAGGCCCGAAAACGACGGAAACGTCTTCGTGGTGTCGGGGAAACCAAAACCTGAACGTTTTGTGGTGACCAGATGGCCAGATCGATGGTCAGAGCACCATGGGAGGCGTGCCGGTGAAGGGCGTCGTTTCTGGAAATTTCTAGAACACACGGCGTGTACTTCCGAAGAACACGCCGTGTAGTAATGGCGGTGGCTAGGGTTTCAGTGGCTAGAGAGAAATCACACGGCGTGTGACCATGGTCACACAGCGGGTTGGACATTCCCCAAAGCTCGGCGTGTATTTGGGGAATACACGGACATGGGATGATATACATGGATTCAGGCGGCACACACGTGTAAAGCTTGGGAGAGGCAGCTACGTGGAACTCAGCATCTATCTCGGGGATACAGGTGCATGGGTTTGAGTACACGACCGTGTACTCCGTCACACGGCCAGGCGAGGCCAGTAACGCGGGTAACCCCGTGTAGAGATTACACGGGTTGGTGTACACGAGATGATGACCGTGTATGGGTACATGGCCAGAGTACATGGATATAACCCCAGTTACCCAGACACAACATGTACACCGTACTACACGCATTGTACTTAGTTTTTCCATCACGACCAGTTCTATGACACGGGTCATTGCACACGGGCAGTACCCGGGGTCAGACAACACAGCGTGTATCTTTTCTACACCCCGTGTAATTTTTGGAAAACAACGTGGTCCTCTTGTTCACTATATCTGGGATATCTATAGTTTAGGTTAGTGCCCCTTCTTCTCGTTCCCCTAAAGTTCAGGCATCGTTTCCTCCTACAGCAGTATGATCCCTTCATAAGGACTTTCTGTGATAGAGTCGGCATCCCTCGAGAGGCCCAGAGCGAGATCCTCTATCCATTCTTGATTCTAGGTAGAGTCAGGCATTGACGTAACCACCTATACCGGGAGTAGATCCTCAACCTAGCTGGTGTATCACCCAACTGGTGAATCCGGATGAGTCGCGGTATCCGCCATGGCCCTTGCAGTGATCCTCATCTGTGTATCGTGATCTTTCCCACTCATGAGTGTGTCTCCCGTAATGAGTGCATCTATCTAATGTTACCTTCCCACTCAAGAGTGTGTCTCCTGTAATGAGTGCAGCTACCTCTCGTGATGGTTCTCGACGAACAACACATCTTGGACAGATGTCATCAGATCTATAAGACTCGTGGAGTGTGTTCTCCTAGAACGAGTGCATCACAGAATCTACGAACAGAATTGTTAACAGGGGTATGCGGTTGTGTGACTCATCTCTAGACCACGGTCTGGGTTTTGAGTATATCTGGTTTGTTCTATATGTTCTGTAGACATATACTGTGCATAGATGACTGTACCTTTACTTTGTGTACTGCCTTTTGGTTTTCGGGGTCCTCTACTGAGTATTGTTATACTCACCCCTGCACGGGCTTTTCCCACACGTCTGGTGTCTTGTGAAAATGAGCATCCTTTTCATAGAGTCCAGGGTGGACCAGGACAGGACTGAGCATTCTGAGTTCCCTACAGGCCGAGGTGTTCCTACGGCTACGAGCAGCAGTCCCTATACCTTTTGTGCTTACAGGTTGGAATTTTCAGTTTCAGACTTATGTTTGTATTTTTGTTTTCTTGTTTTTAGTGGGATTATATTCTGGCCTAGTTTACTTTTAAATTACTCTACCTTTCTTCGTACACTGTTGGTTGGGTTTAGTTGTATGCATGCATTCTTTTCCTTAGTGCTTTTTTAACTTTTCAACATTTTGTGGGCTTAGAGATGTGTGTGTGTGTACAGGTATATAAGCAGCGTCTCCCATGTTAGTAATATGCCTACTCGGGGCTAGTCACCAGCCCCTAGCCTATTTGAGGTGGGCTTGGGGAGTCACGGTGTGGGCCCCACTGGGACGGGTGGTGACAGTTATGATAAATGATTTCTGTTTATTTTGTGGAACGCAAAAGAATGATTTCCTTATGAAATGGGTTAGACCTATATCTCCCTTCAATGCATTGGGTAAAGATTTATATCTCATGAGATAGACATGGCTGGAACGGTAAGTAAAATCTGTTTCAGTAATACAGTGCTAGAACGACAAGTAAACCTGGTTCAGTAATGGACGTTGTCCACTATGATGGTCTTGGCAGAAATTCCTTGGCTGCTATGGAAATCATATCATGTCCTTAATGGATGCCACAATTACATGTTTTATTCCCATTATATTTTATCATGATTAATGTTCCGTTATGATCTATGTCTTACGTACTGCCAGTATTTATTTCACAACTCAATATTTTGTTGTTTGAACTTTATGTTCATGTTTTTTTAAGTTCAAATGTATATGATATGTTTTATTTTCTTAATGCATACCCTTACTAAGAATTTGAGCTCACCCTTTATATGTTTTCGTTTCCCTAGGATTTAAACAAAGGTTTTAGGTAAGAAAAAAAAGGGAAGATCATTATGGGAGATGCTGAAGATCTTTCACCATGATTAGAAGATTATGTTCTATGTTTCCAAAGACAATAAACTAATATGTTCCTTGGGAATTTTTTTATGTATTAAGTATTCCACAAAAGTAATGTAATATACATATACGTCAATATTTGGGTCTATAAAAAATTATACATCTTAATAACATATTTCAGAACCAATTAGACATGTATTTAGTTCATCTTAATTTTTTTCTATTCACTTTTGTCTTTATTGATATGTTAATATATTGAATTATGTCATTCTAGAGTGTTCTGTTCACTTGTTTTTAAGTAATGGAGTTCATGTGGAATGGTTGTAAATAACCAGAATTTAAATGACTTATTATTTATTAACATCCAAAATTTTCTATGGTCATTTCTATCTTTTGGTTACATGGAATGAGGATGAATCCTTAGATGATTACCACTTCGATTATATGTTGGTATTTGGATTATTATGAATTAGTATTGTAAAATAAATTAATAATATGTAAATATACTAGTTCTTGAATAATAATTTTGTTATAATACATATATTATACACTTTTCAACCATCTAAATGGTTTCATGACCAGTAATGAAGGATAAATTGCTGGACAAAACTTCGTCATCCACGGAGGTTATAAATTAGAACCTCTTTGATGTTGATTTCGTTTAAAAAAGTGAAAGGGAGGGATTGAGAATATTTATTATTGATCATCAATTCACATGATATAATTCCAGTATATAGATGATACTGGAGTTTTTAGGTTCATTTGGATAGATGAGGTGATGAAAGAAAAAAAGAGATGAACTTGAAAATAAAATAAATGATGAGAGATTTCTTATAAAAATTAAGAAGCCTAACATCATCACTTAGAATTTAATAAAATGATTTGATTAGAGTAAAAGTGTATCTAATCAAAACAAAATAAAAAGGACAACAATTTGGATACATAATATCAATCCCTAGAATTTGAGCATGGAAAATCAAATAGATAACAAAGTAGAAGTGTAGACTAAAATAAGAGGGTAAAAGCTTCTCTTACCCTGTAGAGTAACTCCATGAACATGAAGGTTGGGACCTTGGGGTCATAGGGACACCTTGGGAGAACAAATAGGGATGTAAATACATCAGATCTTCGTGGATGATGGGTTTTTAATGGAAAAAAGAATTTATGAGTGGGTATTTATATTAAAAGAGATATATTTTTTTATTAATTTAAAAAGAAACCTCATTAGTGGTTTTTGTACAACCACGATCATTACCATGGTATTTTCCAATGGTATTAGCCACATGGAAAAAAATATTATTGTACTATTGAAAATTCAAAAAGCATTTTATATATATTATTACAACATTATGATGTCCTCAATTATAACAAAAACTCCAAAATGTATTTTTACTATTCACAAAACATTCACGTTTTGTAGAAAGATCCCAAAAATTTAGCCATACCATTTTATGACAAGTAGATTCCAAAAATGAACTCCATAATTTAAAATAAAAATTCTAAATATTATGAATTTAAATTTTAAATAAAATCATAATTTCTTACAAATAACCTCATTAAAAATATAACTCATTTTATAAGATCCTGAGAAACTAGTCAAGGTCCTATAAAATTATCTTATAATAATATGAAAATAAAGTAATAAAAATAATTACATTTTATGAAAATGAATTTCCATTTTAAATCATTAAATTAAATAGAAAATTGTAATTTAAATATTTATGTCATATAAAAATAAAAATACTTTTACTATGTTTGTTTTTTCACTTTTATAATGTCTAAATTGTATTTATACATTCATTGGTGAAGTTTCTATATATTTATATGATTTACAAGTCCTTACTTTTCCATATTATTCATAATGGTATGTCACTATTCACAAAAAATTATGATTGTCTTATTAGACAACATATATCTTACTGAACACAATCGTGTATGATAGTATTTAAAAATTCAAATCACAGAGGTGGAAACATTATGGTTATGTGATAAGGTTATAACAATGTGGTGTTTTGTATAGACTTAGGGTTTCATGCAGTATATATTAAATATATTTGTAAATTCTTGGGGTGTAACATGTATTGATCTTGAATGGGCTAATGGACGTGGTTTTCATTGGTATGAATCATTTGTGATGATGATGTTGTGAATATGTGACCCTTGTGGAATAAAAATTATAGAGGGATCGACCCCATAGGTGTACATTGTGTGAAGATCAATTCCCTCTAAGGATATTGATTTAGAATGATGTGATTGATCTATGTGAAAATAAGGCCATTGAGAGGGAGTTTTCAGTGTTTCATGTTTAGTGGTGTTTCAATAGGGAATATAATTAATGATCATGGTTTATCGAGGGGAGAGATAAGGCTTTTAGATTATGTGGGAGACATAGAGAACCAAAAACTTGATTATGAATTTAATTATTCGAATCATAGTGTTTTATAGTCATTAATCATGGTATGCCTTATATTGGTAATGTAACGTTCCATATAGTGTATTGTGATAATATATGATGGATTCCTTGGGATTCCATGGGATTTGTAAAATTGGTTCCTACTGTTTTTATAAAAACTATTTATCAAGTTTATGATATGTTGAGTTTCAGACCACGTTGGCCATCAATAGTTTTTAAAAATTTATTCCAGGTATAGATATATAATTTTGGATTTATTATGATTTCATGAAGAAGATAATAATGTGAATTAGGATGGTATTCCCCCTAGTATGGCAGGATACCGTTAGTTTTGGAACAAACTCGTATAGTACATTATCAAAAGACGGACATAGAAAAAGTAATGTGTTTGATATTACGGTGTAGTTCCATGTGGCACTTTGGTTAGATGAAATAAACATTCAATGTACCATGGTTAGAGTTTATAATTGTGGGTATAATTTTTTTGATGTGTAGATCATGGGAGATTGAGTTGATTTTTTTTTATTTTGGTTATATGGGAGTGAACACGAAATAAATTAAATAATGAATATTGGTGATTCATATTAAAAAAATGATAAAACTTTTGAGTTTTTAAATTATGATTTTTTTTATAGTTGGTCATATACATATGGGTTCTTATGATTTTATTATGGTCCTAGTATATCAATAACTATATAATCATGGATCAATAAGATCAGAATATATATGAATATTGATAGAAATGATGAGGATTCGTATTCAAGGAGTATAAAATGTGAATATATGTGGTGAAAAGGTAACTAATAGAAAATTTAGGTTAGTGAAATTCATTTTAGGATAATGATTTTGGGTGATTGGGATATAATTTTTTCTGACATAAGAATGCATCATAGGTTGTGATTGAGAGTAGTGCTCAGAAATGGGTTGTTTCAACCATGTCAACATGTTACATTCAATAATGTATTGGATATAGGATGGGATTATTGGGAATTTTACCTAGCGAAGGAATAATAAGATCACTCATATGCTGGGGAGAGGGATGCATTTCATGGTTAAAATGACCCCAAGGTCAATGGGTCATGGTTTTGTGAGACTAGTACTTGAGTAAAAAACTTCTTCTTAATTAGTGATTGTTGAGGTACTGGTTAATGCTATCGAAAATATATTTGATATCCTATGTTTTTATGATCATTAAATGTTAAAAATTTATTCTTACCATTTTGATGGATATTTTGATCAATCATGGTCAATGGTTTAGAACAGTAGTGAAATATAAGATATTAATAAAACAGAATGGGATGAATTTAATAATACATTAGTTGAGAATTATTATTATATTATAATTTGAATTAGAATAACAAATTAATTATTGTAATTGAGGAAAAAAGTAATAATTTGTGGTAATGTTTGAAGAAATGTTCACCATATTTTAATGGAACAAATGAAATTGAATTTAAGATCGTGATTTTATGATGAATTATATTTAATCATGATTAAAGACATGATATAAATGATATTTAGTATTTGTAAATTTAAATGTTTTGAAAAAAAATTCTATGGGTTATGATAGTATAAATTGTTTGTTATAATGACCATGTATTTCATGAAAATATAGTAAAAAATGGACATGTCTGGCCAGAAAATGGGAAAATACATCTAACAAACAAAAAGTTAAGAAATTAAGGTTATCAGTTTGAGATATGTGCCTATAGAAAACCTTATTCTATGTGATTATGAAATATGGTATTTTTTATGGTGTGTTATTATTGGGAACAATTCACATAATTGAGTAGAAAAATATTTTTATAGTCTTAGTACCAATTCAAATAAACGGGAACTACGGTGCTATAAATTTTTTCATATAGTTCATAATGTAGGGATATTTTTGAAAAAGAGAATGAATGATGGATATCTGTATTATAATAAGAAGAAAGGTGTGGTGAAATATTTTACATCTACCCCAGAATCTTTTAGTCCTTCTAATAATGTATTAATAGGTACATAAAATATTTATTAAGATTATGGATTTATAATTTTTGATTTTTGGTCTATGCATTCTATCATTTCTCTCATATTTCTTGTTAAATAGAAAAATTCAACACATTAATTGAAGTAAGAAATTATGGTAAAAAAATTTGGAGTGGTATTAGGACCCAAAAAATTACCAATATATTTCTATTATCATTTGTGGATGCTTTTCCCAAACAATCCTTATTTTCTTTCCCATTTTATAATTTTATGTTTTTCGAGGTATAGATTGGCATTATGTGTATCATGCCGAGATAGATTACCAATCCAAATTGGTTGTTTGTAGAAATGATTTTCTATTAAAATTTGACAATAAATTCATACCTTTTATAACATTTCCAAAATTTTAGAAACAATTAAGATATTTAAATGATAGTTACCATTCTCATGTTGTTAAAAACAATAGATTTCTTCAAATTAATGGTGTACTGATGGAAAAATAATTTCTAAATGTTTTTAATGAATACATACCAAGTATTATATCTTAATGGGAGGTATAGTTTACTATTGAAAAGCTTCATGATGCTACAAAGATTTCAATACCCCTTACAGAATAGATCATGTCGAGCTTCTAGAGTTTAAAATGAAGTTACATGAGTTTCTTGATGATGGTTTCATTAATCCTAGCACGTCACCATGGGGGATTATATTTAATTTAAAAAAAGTTAGCTGGTTCCATGTGTATTTTTGTTGATTATAATGAAATGGGTAACATTATAGTTATTAATAAGTATACATCGACTCATATTGATGGCTTGTTTAATAACCTATAGGTAACACTGTATTTTTGGGTTTTGAAAATAGGTTTGAGTACTAGAATCGAATGGGGAAAGAGGTTGAAATAATGAATATAATATTCCATATTCTGTATAGAAATTTTGTTTTTTGTTATATATGATAAGTATTATTTTACATATATTTTTATATGTTTTTTAGAAAAAGTATCCATCAATAGAAACCATGTATTGTGAAATATTGGTTTTGTAGAAGATTATGAACATAAATATGAAAACATGGATCTAGAATAAAATAAAACATTATTAATATTCCAAAATGAGATTTTAACTTCATTTGAACTCTTATATATTCAAAGGGTAAATTTGGGAATGCATATACAAAATGGAGGAGCTAAAAATTCATGTAATGGAATATAAAATAGAATAAACAATAGCAGAAGAGTTAAGAGGCATAACATGATGGAATAAAAATTCATTGAACATGTCTATGAATATAGAAAAAAATATAGGACATATAATGATGTGATAATTAAAAAATATAAATTTGGAAGAAATATATAAATAAGATAACCATGAGTCATGGATAATAGAAAATACTATTTCTCATGGTGAAGAAAGCCCCATAATTGTTTAGGTTTTTACCATAATCTCATACATAACCTCTCATTATACTAATTATTACCCAAGGAAAATGAGTCATATCTGGACAAACCCATCTTAACTTTTTCATGCATATTTTCACCATATAACAAATAAATTATAGGGAATAAACAAAAGAGTTACCCATTGAATGAAATGGCATTCATAATCATTTCATATGGAATAGCCAATGGGAATTTCATAATGTTGTACAAGAAATAATTCTTATAAGTCATAGATGAACATAAATATGTAAAAATAGTCATAGATAATGATAATTTGTGTCCAATTTTAGTGAAAACATGTATAAAATAATGTTTAAGAATCATTAGAATTAGACACATTTGTGTTGTTTATCAGAAGATATTAAAGAATCATTAAAGGGGACAAATGAATAAATTTTTATATAAAACAAGAAATGAAATAATTGATATTTTTATGATTATATTATCATATTAATAAAAATAATTATGCCTTAAAATATATTATTGGGTGCACATTAAAATGGGTTTGAAATTGCGATGTTCTCCATAATGGGAATTTCTTATCTGGGGGATTGATAAGGGATCATTTTTACGCATGAATTTACCAATAATAGAATCTTTAGATGATATGGATATAAAACATTGTAACATATTTTCATAATTCATATAAATTATAAATTAATAATTAATAAATACATTGGGGTAGATACTGAGAAATTGTAATCGAATGGAAAATTCGAAGGTTTGAAGAGATCCCTAAACATATGTATGTATGTATTCTTCATGTAAAATTAATGCATGTGATAATAAAATTAGATCAATTAATTATTTAATTCAAAACCTCTTATACACATATTTTCGTTATTATTATTTCTTACTAAGATCATTTAATCTATTTTGATGAGTTATTGAATAAAATTTCATCATTCTGGGAGCAGTCAGTTACCTTGAGTATAATTTGTGGAGTTCTTTCTTAATTTGAATGATTCTATTAACGGGAAATTAAATGGTATCAATTTAATTATATAAATTTTAATGTTACCATTTATCGCATTATTTGTTCTAATGAGGTTAATAAAATTAATAAAATGTAAATGATAACCCTTTAAATTATAATGGAATTTTATTAATCACCATGAACTAGTTTTGATTTATTGGTTAGTATTATGTATACATGTTAGTTACATAAGATAGAAAATTAATAATATTCATTTTAATATATATTCTATCCATAATAATTTCCATTTATTGGAAATGAAGGAATGTATGAAAAACAAAAACATATCCTCCCCTAAGGTGGTGAATGGAAAAATCATATACAATGATTTCATTTTCATAATAAAATGATAAGAGAAGACATTTGATGATGGAAATCCATCATCACAATAAAATTATATTATATATATGATACTAGAGTTATCATTTGATTTTCAATAAGGTAGAGTAGGATAATTTCAATTAAATGAACTATTTAAATATGAAAGAAGGATGATTTTACCTCTTGATTATTGTCTCCCTGAGAACCAACTTACGGAACATGGGATTGGCGTTTTTTGAGACCAGAATCTCTTGGACATGGGTGTAATAACCCATAAATTTCAAGGAAATTTCTTTCTTAATTTTCTTTGGAATTTTACAAGAGCGCAGTTTCTGACGGCACCTGATTCCGAGGCCCGGTGTGCCCGGAATCATTTTCCGAAGTTTGGCTCGGGTACGTTCAGTGAACGGACATGCGGGTTTTTCTAACTTTTGAACGGGTGCCCGGAATCGAATTATAAGGGCACCGATGAAATCGAATCGCCGGTATTTTCTTAGAAACGCCTCTTCTAGAGTTGCGTTTTCTTGGGTGTGGTTTTTAATTTTCGGGCTTAAAGTTAAGAAATAAAATAATTGTTCGAAAAACTTTATTTTATTTCACTTAAGCCACTTAAAGCCACTTGAAAGCCACTTAAACTGAGTTGAAACAGATAGGGTGCTATCCAAAAATATCCTACCCTCTTGGTAAGATATTTTTTAGGTGGGACCCGCACAAGCCCCACCGTTTCTTTTCTGCTAAGTAATGCACCCGCGAAAACCCGTCATTATGAAAGTCAACTGACGCGTTTTCTTAAATTCTTAACGCACCATTTAATTGGGCGGTTTTATTCATGAATTAAATGGGAAGTTTCTTTCGTTGAATTAATTCTGCGAATGAATGGGTCGTTACTTACCTCTTATTTTTTTGTTGGCGTAATAATAACATAAGACCAACATGACTTTTGGAGGATTACTCGTTGAGAGGTTTTTGACAGAGGTTATTGTGCCTTCACCTTCTTCGCGAAAAACGCGAAGACTGCGAAGAACGCCGGCCTTTGACGAAGAATGTAGAACCCGCGGAAATCGACGACGTGACGTCGTGTGCCACGACGCCGACGTTTCCTCTCCCGCGACGTTCTTCTTCGACGTTCCTTCCTCCGCGACAAAAACCTTCGATCATCCGCTGAGGTGAGGGTTTTGGTTTTCTTTTAAATTTTCCTTTGTGGTTTTTAATTCAGAAGGATTTAATTATTATTAATTAAATCTTTTTGTTCTTGAACCTTGGAGTTCATCGACGCGACAACCTTCCGTGATGACGCGACGCCGGATACCACGACGATGCGACGATCCCCAATTCCGCGAAGAACCCGCGAGCAACGACTTGACAAGGTAGGGATTTTTATTTTGGAAATACCCCTTTTTTTATATTCCCATGAACGTTTCTTTAAAATTAATGAACTGGATTCATATGAACAATTTTATTTTGTTAAAATTGTTGTTTCATGTGTTGAATATAATTCTCTCGTTGTTTTTATCTAACGCGGAGGGTGCGGGCCAAACGAACACGGCCTGACAACCCTCCGTTGTTCTTCGTTGTTGTGCGAATTTGGCGGGCGACGGAAAATCATGATGCAAGGGCGTTTTGATGATCCCGCAGTGAAGAACGGGACCCGGGAAGAACAACGGCACATACGGGAAGGAAAACGGACCACCGGAGCAACTCCAGTGGCCCGCGGAAGCCACCGGCGGCGCGGGTCGCTAGCGCGGTGGCGCCGGCGGCCGGAGGCGGCGGCGGCCATCGGACCCGCAGCCGGAGGCAGCCGCAGCCATCGTACCCGCGGCCGGAGGCGGCGGCGGCCATCAGACCCGCGGCCGTGCAGGTCCAGCTCTCCCGCACAGGACTCAGCTGAAGCCACGTCTGTTTGTCCAACGCGGCCCCTTCGAGGGTCGCGGCACCTCCAAGCCGCGGGGGCGGCGCCCCGTGGCGTCCAGCTGATCGGCCGCTCGGCCGTGCCGAGCCAGGCCGGTCCGACCGGCCGGGCCGCGCCCTGACCGGGGTCGGGTTGACCCGGTTCGGCCGACCCAGGGGGGGGGGGGGGGGTCGGGTCGGGTCGGCCCGGGCCCAGACCCCCCGTCTTCGGACTATTTTTGGTATTTCGCTTGTAACATGAGCTACGGGCCTCCGAACGACGTTCCGTCAGTGGAAATGCGATCCTTGGATCAAGACGGTCGTTTCGGTATATCGCACTCAAGGTTTCGTAATACTTTGAGTTCAGCCGGGTTGGTTCGTACACGAAACCAACCGGGCCCTCGGAGCGAAAACGCTCATATATTGAGCTACGGACGTCCGATTGACGTGCCTTCGGATTTGGTGGATTTCTCTAAGTGAGACGGATCTTTTGGCATACTCCGCCCGAGGTTTGGAAGCAGGTGGAGTACGGTCGGGTTGGTTTTTCCTTAAAAACCAACCGGGCCCCTGGGCCGAAAAGGCCAACATCTCTCAGACCGGGCATCCGATTGACGCACCGTCTGCGACGTTGAGTTCCTGTTGACGATACGGAACTTTTGGATACATCAACCTCAGAATTTGTGTAAGTTGATATATCAGCCTCTTGGCTCGTGGAGCGGACCCTCCGAACGAGCTTGCTGTGTGCGGGAACCCTAGAGCTGGCTGCGACTGCTACTTCGACAGCGATGACCGTGCAGAGATCCTCAGTGGACTGTAACGATGACTGTGCAGAGATCCTCAGTGGACTGCGACGATGACTATGCAGAGATCCTCACTGGACTGCGACGACTACTGCACTCAGCGATCCTATGTGGATCAGTGCTACAGGTCCTGTGTGGGCCCGATCCTGTGTGGGTCTTTGCGGGGGTTAGTACCTATCGATCCATTGTGGGTCCGACGACTTAGATGGATCAGTGATCATCTTTATCGTCATCCGAAGAAGTATACCTGTGTGAGCTGAATCCTGTGTTACTCTCCTTTGTGGATTGTGTTGAGCTATCCTATGTGGATTTACTGTTTACTCTCCTTTGTGGATTGTGTTATGCTATCCTGTGTGGGTATACGTTTTTCTTTCCTGTGTGGACTGGGTTGTGCTTGGACTCGGATGTTGGAGTCGAACGTGAATGGATGACTTAGGTATATGTATGGGCATATACCTAAGCCGTGTCGGATGTTACTTCGTGATTGTATATTTCCTTTGAGGATTATCCTTTGTGGATTCTGGGAGACCTTCGGGGGTCTCAGGGTCCCTACTGAGTAGCTTATACTCACCCCTGCACGGGCTATGCCCGCACTTCGTTGTGTTGGTTGCAGACGACGGACAGCACTGATCGTGGTGGAGGCGTGCGGAGCAGGACGGTACCTGGAGGTGGACCACTGGGCGGGACGTACTCGGAGCGAACGGCTGGACCGAGGAGCTGTGGAGGCTATCTATACCCACCCTTTAGGTGGGTCCTTCAGAGGACGGCTCAACGCTGCGGCTTTTCTTTTCAGTTGCTGTTTTTCCCTTTCAGTTGTACTTTACAGTTGGGCTTGTATTTCCGGCCCCTTTACTTTCAGCACAGATTGTTACAGTTTTTACTTAGTGTTTACTTTTCCTCTTTCTTACTCTATGGTTCTTGTTTACTTTTCAAAGAAATGTCTTCCCTTTTTTGGGGATTTACGCCTTGGTGCTAGTCGCCAGCCCCTGGCCTATGGAAGGCGGGCTTGGGGTTGTCACGGCACGGGCCCCAAGGACGGGTCGTGACAAATTGGTATCAGAGGTGGTCGATTCTACCACCGACTCTGGTCTTTATTCTATGTGGAGCAATAGTTTTTTGCGTATTGGGTGTGGTTATCAGTCCAGGGAATCCAGTGTTGGTGCGACGGCCGACGTATCCGTACACCAGGACCCTGACTTCTGATTTCTGACTTAATGCACGAAAACATTGATTGCATGTGTGTTTCAAGTTTTCTTTGTGATTACTTGTGTCAGCTCACCAGGTATACTGTTCTGACCGTGGCGCACTTGTTTCCTTTTCAGGATGGCACAACGACGGCAGCCAGCTAGGGTTCTAAGAGTAGAGCGCGACGACAGCCCGCCGAGCGACGAGGCCTCGGTAAAGGGCCCGTTGACAGCAGAGGCACCGGCGGTACCTTTACCCACAGAGCCCCCGATGCTTCCAGCACCGACCACTGACGATGCACGTCGCCTCGGAGCTCTGCATGAGTTCCAGCACCAGCGACCACCCAGGTTTTGTGGGGAGACGGACCCCCAGGCAGCCGAGGACTGGCTGGAGGCGGTCGTTCGAGTTTCCAAGCTAGTGAGGACACCAGCAGACCTCATGGTGATCCTCGCGGCGAGCCTACTGCACGCAGCAGCAGGAAGATGGTGGAGCTTGATACTCCAGGTGCACGATGAGGCCTCTCTCATTTGGACGGACTTCGAGATCCTTTTACGCTCAGAGTTCGTCCCGGCCACCCTCAGTGCGGTGCGCATCCAGGAGCTTCTTCAGCTGCGGCATGGCAGCTTGACGGTCGCCCAGTACACTGCGAGTTTTACTGATCTTTCTCACTACTCGACCGACATGGTACGAGACCCCTTATTCCGGGCCCGAACCTTTGAGCAGGGTTTGAGACACGAGATCAGGGCATCGCTGATCTCCCTCAGCATCCTGACCCAGGTAGGAGTACTGGAGCGAGCCCTTCTGATTGAGAGCTTTCTGGCTGAGTCCACAGCGAGACCTACCGCAAGGCGGGAGGTAGCGGAGTCTTCGGCAGCATGTAGCCGACGGATGACTCAGGGTTCCAGGTAGACCAGACCTTCCGGCAGACGACCTCGGGACACTGGCTCAGCAGTGCGGGGCACACAGCGCGGAGCCAGTCTTCCGAGAGGCAGGCAGTGCTACGCGTGCGGCGGGCAGGGCCACATGCCTCGTGACTGCCCGACCTGCCATACCGAGGAGCAGCAGACGGTGGAGGGGCCACCCAGGCTGAGGCAGAGGGTTGAACGTGGTGGTCCGCAGGGAGGAGGCGGACGAGGCAGAGGAGCTGGCCAAGCAGCAAGTGTTGGGCGACGCTTTGAGGCTCTGCCACCACCACCACCAGGAGGTCCGCCCCGACCACAGGGAGTTGGTGGACAGAGACAGGCACAGCTCCAGGCAGTGGAGGCCTACGACCACGGCGCGCCAGAGATGATTCTATGTACGATCTGTGTCTATTCCAACCTTGCTGCAGTTCTTATAGACATAGGAGCGAGTCACTCTTTCATAGACACTTCCCTTGTTCGGAGCTCGGAGATTCTGATAGAGCCGTTGGATCGATCCTTACGGCTCCCTACGGGAGCAGACTCGATTATTACGCACTGGTGCCAGCAGTGTGAGCTTACTCTAGGAGGCGAGAGCTTCGGCTGGGATCATCTTTCAGTAGCGTCGAGGCCTTACGACGTCATCGTGGGCATGGATTGGTTATCTACAGTCCATGCTCAGATTGACTATTTTAGGCGCAAGGTGCGATGTGTGCGCACCGACGGGAGCAGGTTCACCTTCACCGGCGAGAAGGGAGCCTTTGCAGCACATGATGGACTCTCACAGAGGATGGGACAGCCCATCACTCATCAGTTGGCTAGCCTCATCCTTGGAGCAGTTGACCTGCGGAGTCCTAGTTTTCCTGCAGTGGTGGATCAGTATGTGGACGTCTTCCCCAACGACGTTTCAGGACTAACTACTCGCAGAGAGGTAGACTTTTATATTGACCTGTACCCTGGGACAACCCTGATATCCACTACAGCATATCGGATGCCATCTGCCGAGCTTCGAGAGCTACAGGTATAGTTGGAGGACTTGCAGGGAAAGGGGTTCATCTGACCCAGTGTTTCACCCTGGGCTTCCCTGATTTTGTTCGCCAAGAAGGCAGACGAGAGCTTGCGACTGTGTGTCAATTATCGTCGCCTGAACCAGGTGATAGTGAGGAACAAGTATCCGCTACCGAGGATTGATGGCCTCTTTGATTAGCTCAAGGGAGCACGGTGGTTCTCGAAGATAGACCTCAGTTCAGGCTATCATCAGCTCAGAGTTCGAGACGAGGATGTGCAGAAGACGGCCTTCAGGTGTCGGTATGGCCACTATGAGTTCTTGGTTATGCCTTTCGGCGTAACCAACGCTCCAGTAGTGTTCACGAGCCTCATGAATAGGATATTCTAGCCATACCTCGATCGATTTGTCGTGGTCTTCATCGACGACATTTTGGTGTACTCGACCACGGAGGAGGAGCACGCCTACCACTTGCAGGTTGTACTAGACACACTCTGAGAGAACCGGCTTTATGGAAAACTCTCGAAGTTCCAGTTCTGGTTACGTGAGGTCCACTTCTTGGGGCACGTCATTTCTGAGGCGGGAGTTGTTGTGGATCCAACGAAGATCGAGGCAGTGTCAGCTTGGGAGCCACCCAAGAGAGTGACGGAGGTGCGGAGTTTCTTGGGTATAGCCGGATACTATCGGAGATTTGTTCCAGACTTCTCCAGAGTTGCGGTGCCACTCTCAGCATTGACAAAGAAGGGGAAACCCTTCGTGTGGTCAGATAGATGTCAGAAGAGATTCCAGGAGCTGAGACAGAGATTGACCAGCGCACCTATCTTGAGGTTTCCTGAGGAGGGAGTTTGATACGTAGTTTACTGCGATGCATCAGGACCGGACTCGGGTGTGTCCTGATGCAGGAGCGGGCCGTGATTTCCTATGGATCACGTCAGTTGAGGCCGCATGAGCAGAACTACGCTACCCATGACCTAGATTTAGCAGCAGTGGTCTTCGCTCTGAAGACATGGTGGTACTATCTGATGGGCGAGCGCTTTACAGTCTTTTCTGACCACCAGAGTCTTAGGTAAATCTTCTCTAAAAAGGACCGGAACCTGATACAGCGGTGATGGCTCGAGTTCCTCTAGTACTATGAATTTGAGATAGTCTATACTCCTGGGAAGGGGAATGTAGTAGCCGATGCCCTCAGCAGGAGGACAGGCATTCAGCTACTTGAGGAGGTGACAGAGCAGCTAGCCGCCTTGCAGATATCCTTCGTGGATAGGGACGGAGTAGCCTTCCTTCAGTATCTCACAGTCTCTCCTCCACTTCTGCAGCGGGTCAGAGAGGCACAGCATGGGGACGCTGATTGTGAGACACGACGTGCACAGATATCCTCGGGACATGCACCTGATGGTTTCTCCCTTGGAGTAGAGCATGACGTCCTTTTCAGAGGACGTACCTTGGTACCAGTCGCTTTACGAGTGGAGGTGCTGAGAGAGTTTCACACTTCTCCTTTGGCGGTACATCCTGGAGTGGCGAAGATGTACCAGGATCTCAGACGACAGCACTGGTGGCCGGGCATGAAGAAGGTTGTGGCAAAGTTCGTTTCACGGTGCCTCACCTGCTAGCAGGTGAAGGCAGAGCATCAGGTACTAGCAGGCTTGGTACAACCCTTGGAGGTCCCGGAGTGGAAGTGGGACGATATATCTATGGACTTCGTGACTGGAATTCCACGCACTTCCAGAGGTCACGACTCCATTTGGGTGATTGTTGAACAACTCACTAAGTCGGAACACTTCATGCCCATCAGAGAGCAGGGCTCAGTGGAGAGCTTGGGCGTCTCTACGTTCAAGAGATTGTACGGCTTCACGGTGTGCCATCAACTATTGTCTCCGATCGGGACGCTCGTTTTACTTCCCGGCTCTGGAAGGGGTTGCAGGAGGCGTTCGAGATGCGGCTACGTCTGAGCACCGCCTTTCACCCTCAGACGGATGGTCAGACGGAGAGGAACATTCAGACTCTTGAGGACATGCTCCGCGCATGTGTCCTCGACTTTGGTCACAGATGGGAGGACCACCTACCCTTGGTGGAGTTCGCGTACAACAACAACTACCACTCCAGCATCGGGATGGCACCATACAAGGAATTGTACGGCAGGCCTTGCAGATCTCCTTTGTGTTGGAAAGACCCTGGGGAGTCAGCACTTGTGGGACCATAGAAGGTCCAGGTCATCCAGGAGCGGATGAGGACAGCTTAGAGCCGGTAGAAGCCATATGCTGACAGGAGGCGGAGGCCACTAGAGTTCGAGGATGGCGACCACGTCTTCTTGCGTGTCTCACCTCGACGTGGTTTACGGAGATTTGGCCGAGGCGGCAAGTTGTCTCCATGCTTCATTGGACCATTCCAGGTCCTCAGCAGGATTGGCGAGGTGGCTTATCGCCTGGCTCTACCACCTCAGTTGCACCGGGTTCACGACGTCTTCCACGTATCTCAGCTGAGGAGATACGTGCACGACCCGACGCACATCATTGACTATGGGGAGCTAGACGTGGATGATGGGGCGACTATTGCGGAGGTCCCAGTGGAGATAGAGGATTGACAGGAGAGGGTCCTACGTGGGCGATCGATTCCTCTTGTGCGCATCAGATGGAAGCACGGGAACCTCTAGGAGAGCACATGGGAGCGGGAGGCTCAAATGGGTTCTCAGTACCCACATTTGTTTCCCTAGTTTTTGATGTATCTTTACGGGGACATAAAGCCCTGAGGTGGGGGTAATGTAAAGACCCTTAAATTTAAAGGAATTTTTTTTCTTAATTTTCTTTGGAATTTTACAAGAGCGCAGTTTCTGATGGCACCTGATTCTGAGGCCCGGTGTGCCCGGAATCATTTTCCGAAGTTTGGCTCGGGTACGTTCAGTGAACAGACGGGCGGGTTTTTCTAACTTTTGAACTGGTGCCCGGAATCGAATTCTGAGGGCACCGATGAAATCGCAGCGCCGGTATTTTCTTAGAAATTCCTCTTCCGGAGTTGCGTTTGCTCGGGTGTGGTTTTTAATTTTCGGGCTTAAAGTTAAGAAATAAAATAATTGTTCGACAAACTTTATTTTATTTCACTTAAGCCACTTAAAGCCACTTGAAATCCACTTAAACTGAGTTGAAACGGATAGGGTGCTATCCAAAAATATCCTACCCTCTTGGTAGGATATTTGTGAGGTGGGACCCGCACGAGCCCCACCGTTTCATTTCCGCTAAGTAACGCACCCGCGAAAACCCGTCATTATGAAAGTCAACTGACGTGTTTTCTTAAATTCTTAACACACCATTTAATTGGGTGGTTTTATTCGTGAATTAAATGGGTAGTTTCTTTTTTTGAATTAATTCTGCGAATTAATGGGTCGTTACTTACCTCTTATTCGTTTGTTGGTGTAATAATAAAATAAGACCAACATGACTTTTGGAGGATTACTCATTGAGAGGTTTTTGACAGAGGTTCTTGTGCCTTCACCTTCTTCGCGAAGAACGCGAAGAACGCGAAGAACACCGGCCTCCGACGAAGAACGCCGAACCCAAAGAAATCGACGACACGACGTCGTGTGTCGCGACACCGACGTTTCCTCTCCCGTGACATTCTTCTGCGACGTTCCTTCCTCCGCGACAAAAACCTTCGATCATCCGTTGAGGTGAGGGTTTCAGTTTTCTTTTAAATATTCCTTTTTGTTTTTTAATTCAGAAGGATTTAATTATTATTAATTAAAACTTTTTGTTCTTGAACCTCGGAGTTCGTCGACGCGACACCCTTCCGCGACGACGCGACGCCGGATACCATGAGGACGCGACGATCCCCAATTCCGCGAAAAACCCGCGAGCGACCACTTGACGAGGTAGGGATTTTTATTTTGGAAATACCCCTTTTTTTATATTCCCGTGAACGTTTCTTTAAAATTAAAGAACCAGATTCATATGAACAATTTAATTTTGTTAAAATTGTTGTTTCATGTGTTGAATATAATTCTCCCGTTGTTTTTATCTAACGTGGAGGGTGTGGGCCAAACGAACACGGCCCGACAACCCTCCGCCGTTCTCCATTGTTGTGCGAATTTGGCGGGCGATGGCAAATCATGACGCAAGGGCATTTTGATGATCCCGCAGTGAAGAAGGGGACCCGGTAGGAACAACGGCGCAGACGGGAAGGAAAACGGACCACCGGGACAACTCCGGTGGCCCGCGGAAGCCGCCGGCGGCGCCGGCGGCGCCGGCTAGCAGACCCACGGTCGCGCGCGTCCAGCTTGCCCGCACGAGACGCGGCTGAAGCCGCGTCTGTTTGTCCAGCACGGCCCCTTCGAGGGCCGCGACACCTCCAAGCCGCGGGGGCGGCACCCCGCGGCGTCCAGCTGCTCAGCCGCTAGGCCGCCCGGCCGAGCCGAGCCAGGTCGGTCCGACCGGGTCCGACTGTTTCGGACTGGGTCGGGTCGACCCGGTTCGGCCGACCCGGGGGGGGGGGGGGGGTCGGGCCTGGTCGGCCCGGGCCCAGACCCCCCGTCTTCGGACTGTTTTCGGTCTTTCACCCGTAACTTGTGCTAAGGGACTCTGATCGATGCGCCGTCAGCGGAAACGCGATCCTTGGATCGAGACGGTCGTTTCGGTATATCACACTCAAGGTTTCTGAATAATTTGAGTTCAGCCGGGTTGGTTCGTACACGAAACCAACCGGGCCCTCGGAGCGGAAACACTCATATCTTGAGCTACGAACGTCCGGTTGACGTGTCGTCAGCTTTGTTGGATTCCTCTAAGTGAGATAGATCTTTTGGAATACTCCGCCCGAGGTTTGGACGCAGGTGGAGTATGGTCGGGTTGGTTTTGCCTTAAAAACCAACCGGGCCCCTGGGACGAAAAAGCCAATATCTCTCAGACCGGGCGTTCGATTGACGCACCGTTTGCGACGTTGAGTTCCTGTTGACGATACGGAACTTTTGGATACATCAACCTCGGACTTTGTGTCATTTGATGTATCAGCCTCTCAGCTCGTGGAGTGGACACTCCGAACGAGCTTGCTGTGTGCAGGAACCCTAGAGCTGGCTGCAACTGCTACTTCGACAGCGACGACCATGCAGAGATCCTTAGTGGACTGCGACGACGACTGTGCAGAGATCCTCAGTGGACTGCGACGACGACTGTGCAGAGATCCTCAGTGGACTGCGATGACTAATGCACTCAACGTTCCTATGTGGATCAGTGCTACAGGTCCTGTGTGGGCCTGATCCTGTGTGGGTCCGATCCTGTGTGGGTCAGCGCTCAGCGGTTCTGTGTGAGCCAGCGCCTATAGGTCCTGTGTGGGCCCGATCCTGTGTGGGTCTTTGCGGGGGTTAGTACCTATCGATCCTTTGTGGGTCCGACGACTTAGATGGATCAGTGATCATCTTTATTGTCATCCGAAGAAGTATACCTGTGTGAGCTGAATCATGTGTTACTCTCCTTTGTGGATTGTGTTGAGCTATCCTGTGTGGATTTACTGTTTACTCTCATTTCTGGATTGTGTTGTGCTATCCTGTGTGGGTATAAGTTTTTCTTTCCTATGTGGACTGGGTTGTGCTTGGACTCGGATGATGGAGCCAAACGGGAATGGATGACTTAGGTATATGTATGGGCATATACCTAAGTCGTGTCGGATGTTACTTCGTGATTATATCTTTCCTTTTAGGATTATCCTTTGTGGATTCTGGGAGACCTTCGGGGGTCTCGGGGTCCCTACTGAGTAGCTTATACTCACCCCTGCACGGGCTATGCCCGTACTTCGTTGTGTTGGTTGCAGACGATGGACAACGCTGATCGTGGTGGAGGCATGCGGAGCAGGATGGTACTTGGAGGTGGACCACTAGGCGGGACGTACTCTGAGCAGATGGCTGGACCGAGGAGCTGTGGAGGCTATCTGTACCCACCCTTCAGGTGGGACCTTCAGAGGACGGCTCGACGCTGTGGCTTTTCTTTTTTGTTGTTGTTTTTCCCTTTCAGTTGTACTTTACAGTTGGGCTTGTATTTCTGGCCCCTTTACTTTCAGTACATCTTGTTACAGTTTTTACTTAGTGTTTACTTTTCCACTTGCTTACTATGTGGTGCTTGTTTACTTTTCAAAGGCAATGCCTTCTATTTTGTTGGGATTTACGCCTTGGTGCTAGTCGCCAGCCCCTGGCCTATGGAAGGCGGGCTTGGGGTAGTCACGGCACGGGCCCCGAGGACGGGTTGTGACAATGGGTAAGAGGCTTGATAAGGTTATTAAGAATAATTTAGAAAATATTAAATTTTTGGGAGGTCTGAGTAGAAGGGGTTTTTGGGGGTAGTATTTATAGGGGGAGTGATAATTTTTTAATTACTCTATTCATTTTATTATTATTTTGGATCATGACTATCACTATTGGTGATTCATATGGATAAATATATTATATAGGTCATTAATGTTAAATATAATGGGAATTTACGTCATAAATGACTAAACTCTTACTAAAATGATCATTTTTATAACATAATATTCCAAATACCAAAAATTACAATTTTACACTATTCATAAAAATAAAAACATTTTAGAAAAATCTTAAATTTTAACCATTACCCTTTTTTAAAATGTATATTTCAAAAATATAATCTATTAGATAGAGTGATTATCTAATGTTGTGATGAAATATGTCCCCAAAAAACCTTCAGTCAATCTGAATTTTAAATAATATCTTTCCAATTTAAATAAAAAAATCCAAGTAAATTAAAATAGCATATTGACATAAATCCTTTTCATTTAACTAATTTCTAAAAAATTAGTTATGTCTCAGTTAAAATAATTATGAAAAATACATTGACATTGAAAATCAATTTTCCCAATAATAACTACATATAAATACTAATTAATGATAGCTTCCAATGTAGAGGTTTTGATTATATTTCTAAAAAAAATTATTTTAATGATAACAAAATGTTAAATTACAAAAAGCGGTTATGTCGGATGACCTAATCCTATCCAAATGGAAATAACCTGCAAAAAAGAAGATTATATAAAATAATCTATGATCAAATACCTAGATTCAATTTTTCTAATAAAAATCCAATCCATATCCAACATGGAACTCTTTCACAAAACATGATGGAATAAAATTACCCATGATACATAGTGGCCAATTCCACAAAAATATGGTTATTCATGATTAAATAGAGTTTATGAAGATATCAAGTGTATTGCAAAATCATTATATGATTCAATGTGTATTCTATAAATTCATAGTAAAACCCACACTTCACGTAATGTATATAAAAAAAAGTTATAGAAAATAATGGTGTAAATAATATTTTATTACTCTGTCTAATCATCTCTATTTCTTTTAACTCCTTGATTTTATCTTGAGAAGACTCTCATTGTTTGTTTCATTAATCTTCATTAGAATATTTTAACATAAAATCATTCTTGTGAGTTTATATGATGTATTATGGCTCTTCAGTGTACTACACATCGTATATAGTTGATAAATAGTTATGATATTTCATTTACCAAACACTTAAAAAAATTATTTTTATCTACCAATTTTTGGATCAATTTGTGTGTATGTGAATAATTATCTATGCTTCTATACACATATGTATTATAGTAGTAGCTACATGAGGGAGTCGGCTAAGTCATTTAACAACAGCTTTTAGGAAGAATAAACCAGATATTCTTATCCATATTCTAGATTAATGGCATGGACATTAATGGTGATAAACAATAATTTAATAATAATCAATATCATTATATTCGATAAAATTTCCCTTAGTAATATTTAATCAAAAATAAACCCAAAAATTTGGTGGTGAGTTCTCTTAAACGGTGAGACAATCTCGAGCAGCAACTTAGGATGGCGGTTGGTCATAATGGCGGTGAGTCATACCAATGGTGGCTCATTTGATCAGTGGGTCTTCCAATCATTAGGTACACATAATAAATTTTCAAATTTACATTATGGTGATTGTTCCTCAACAATAGTGACTATTCTATATAGGTGTTCATTTTATAAACTTACCCAAATTTCCATAGGTCTTCTTCGATGGTTTGTTTTTTCCATAGTTTTCCAAATTTATGATCCAATGGTGAGTCATCCATTGATGGTGAGACCTTCAATTAAATTGAAATAATTATATTTTGAGGGTGAGACATAGTTGATGGTTGGTTATTACAATACATAGCCAGATTTTCATTCTAGTAGTGTCCTCAATGTCGTGTCATGTTTGATGTTGTCTTATCTTTTATTGTGATACATACTTATCCAAATTTATCAAATCAATATTTTATTTTAAAATGATATCATTTGATATAAAACTCATTAATTCCATAATAAACATTATTTTTTATTATTAGATATAGGGTTCCAATAATATTCAAATTTGTTCTTATAAAAAATCATATAATTTTATAAACATTTTATCAGTGATAATGGAAATGCATAGGGTATCAAAGTAAATGTATTAATGGATATTATATGGAATGTATTTTCAATGAAAATACGGTATCCATGAAAGGTATTTACACATATATGGAAATATCATTATAGAATAAATTGAACACTAGTATGTAATTAAATTCCATAGAGTCATTTATCCCTTTAAAGATTATCAATACGTATTAATAAAAACAAAAATATAAAAGAATTGAATATGAATACCAAGAGAATTTTCATTGATAAACAACTGAGGTACAACCAAAAAGTTGAAAGAAAAATTAATAAAAATATTTATTAAAAAATATACCTATAAAATAAAAAATGAATACAATCTATACCTCCATGTTATTTCCAATGAATAAAGGTATATTTTCCCTTCCCTTTTTCTAAAGTAGAGGGATTAAAAATAGAACCTTATGGGGATCAAGGGATTTATGTAAGAACATTAGTAAGATAAGGAGTCTCTATGATGATGATTGGGCTAAGGTGTTGTACTTCTTCTCTAGGATAGAGAGAGAATTTATGGAATCTAACTGGATAGGGTGCATGTGAATGAAGAGTTACAATAGGACTACAAGATACTAATGCTAAAGAAGGATTAGTGAGATGATCTGTAACTGGTATGGCATCGTGATCCACTCAAGTGTCCGAAACAAACAAATTAATTTCATTATTTAAATAATAAAATCCATGATGATATTTTCACCTCTCAATATGTCATTGATGAAATCGTCCATCTGTTTCACCAAAAAAATCTAGAACAAGATTCATCACCATTAAATGAATAAAATACCTATTTAAGTATTAATTGAATGATCACAAACATAATTTCTCTTCTAGAAAAATGTTTTTTTATTCAATGCATTCTTAGTATAAATTTGAGACAAATAATGAAGTATATAATTTTTATGGTCTCTTGATCATACATTATTTATTTAATATACTCTCATACTATCATGTGAACATGTTCAATAGTATGCTACATTTCCACAAACACTCCTAAGGTAAAGAGGGTATAACATGTGAAACACTACTATGCTCTTCTGTTATAATAAATTGGATCATCTCATTATAAATGTTAGTAAGAGGATGAGTTTCACTAGATGAAGATTCCTCTGATTTCAAATTATCTATCCTCCCCTTCAAAAAAAACACTTGAATATATGAAATAATGCCTTAATTTCATCTGTTGTGTCTCTCAAAGCTTCCATTTAATTTTATAATATTCGAATTTCCACCAACACATTATGAATGTAGAGAATTGACATTGGATGGATATAATAAATAAAAAGTGATAGGAAATTCCATTCATCCATCTCAATGATCATGAAATCCAAAGGTTTATATTATTTAAATAATGTAACAAAATTTGAAGGAATATATTATATGTATGATTCAATGTAATCTTAGTGTTCACATAAACTATAACTAATGACACAACATGGGATTGTAATAGTACAACAAGCTCATTCCTAATAGACACACTATATGTAGTCCTCTCTAACTAACACAGATCATTAGTATAATGTACTATTGATCCCTTAGGATATTATTCCCCTAAATGGTCAAGTCCAAAATAATGAGGTGTACACCCATTTTCATCTGAATCGGATTACTGCAGACCGTGTTTGATATACCCAGGGAATCATTCCCACTCAACTAGAACTGGGTCCATTAAATTAACAAAATACATACAATAAGTCTTAACAACTATATAATCTATGTGTAATTATTCTAGGATATTTCACATGACATATCCTAACTTTAAGCATATTTATACAACAGATTACAATCCAAGGATAGTGCATTATAGTTTGTATGACGACTAGGTTCATTAAAATTAACACATGGGACTAAAAAACACTTCATTTTTTTATCTTCAAATAGAGATCATAACTTGTAATGTTCTCATAAAACTACATAGGATAATGTGGGGATAACATGAACAAAGGTATGAGCTAAAATCCCAACAAGGGAGTATACATAAAAATATGTCCTTAGCACATGGGTTTGAAGGCACGAAAAATAGGCAACAAAAGCATGTAACATATTGAATCATAACATATAAACATTATATCCAAAAACAATGAGTCATATAAATGTGTAAGCTACATAAAACATGAATTTAGTACTATTAAAGGCTATCCTCCAAGACTTTTACCCAATGTAATACTAGGTAAGGCTAACCACCCAGGCCACTGCACATAGTAGAAGAAGCCAAGGCTAGCCTCCAAGATCGTTGCACATAATGTTTCATGAGACTTAACATTACCAAATGCATTAGAGTGATATCTGGTTACACCCACATTACATATCATTAATATGTTTTCCACATAAATACACATACATAATCAATCTTTCATAAACACAGGGGTTTCCCATGGAATGAATTGGGTACCACATTCATGACATAATGCGTAACCAGTGGGCGAATCTTGAAAGTGCCCATGAAAAAAATAATTAGAACATAACTGGAAGTTCATAAGGTAAAATAAGAATATATCATAGTATGTGATATCAAATATAAGTGAAATAATTTATGATATTTATTTAATAAATTTTAGCATTAAAACATTATTGGGTGTTTTTACCGAAAATATCATATAGAATTTAAAATAGAAAAATGAACAATATTTTGTATAAAAACAGAAGTGATCCAATAAGTTTTTTATGATAAGAATACTTATTTTATAGAGACAATTTATTCTTAAAATAGAGGATATAGTTCACTTGATGTTGGGTAAAATATTTGGGAAGTTTCCTTAAAAATAGTTTTCTTATTAAGATGTATTAAGAAGGGAATCATTTAAAAGTATGTATATCCCCAAAATAGAATGAGGGTTGGATATTGAAACATGATTTTGGATCTTCTAAATATTTCATTGAATTTGTGCGTAAAATGAAAAGACAACTTTATTTTCATAAAAATTATTATAGAGCAACCTGAGGAAATTATGCCTTTTCGTTTAGAATTCCTAACGGATCACAAGAATGGTATCGAGTGTACAAAATAGATATTAATGAGAGAGAACATGGATTATAATAACATATAAATCAAAAAGTATGTTTTCAATAGGTTCATAATCATACCCCATCACTAGTAATTACACATAAAAGGGATTGTCATATAGGACAATATTGAAAAAAGTGATATGGAGAGGATCCCTTACCAAATTTCCGCTTAATTTCATCTCTTATATGCATCCTGAATAATAAATTTATGTCAATTAAAAAACTTTTCTAATACTGAATTATGTAACTTTTTTAAAAATATTTATCAATTATATTTATTTGAATTTATTTAATAATTTTTTCTGATAAAATGAAAGCAATTTGTTTGTCAATTTTTATATAATGATTTCCTGTCTTTAGATGATTTAACATCTTATTTAATGTGATTTATAAATTATTATATTTTGATTCAGATGAATATAATAAATTTATTTTGATATTAATATGTTAATTATAATTTAAATTTTCTTTACCTGGAGTTTTTTATAATAATTATCATGGTAACTTCTCCTTAGACGGATAACCGACCTTTAACAGGACGTTGTCGATAGTGTGAGAAAGGGAAGTATGGAATTTATATTTTTCTATAATATGATAATTATAGATGGTTATCATAATTAATATAATGTTATATTACTGTATAATAAATTTTTAAAAATATTTTTTTGAAAGCGACAGTGTAAATGAAAAAAGGGAAGAAAGGAGAGAAGATTTAATAGAGTCTAACTCTCTCCTCTGTGTAGATTCAGTTGCACGAAACTATAACTCCATTGGTGTTTAGAGTCAGAGGAATCTATAATATTCCAAAGTATTCTATGATTATTGATTGGGATAATTTTCTCAAAAATTAGGCTTATTAATAGATGAGAGTAATGGATTTCCAAGAGGAGGGAGATGGGTTATTTATACTTACGGGGGGGTGATTTGGAATAAAAAATTAATTAAATTCAAATAACAAATGTTATGCATGTAAACATAGTTTTTGGACAACATAAATCATATATTATGATAATATAGTTTTTTAAGACTTTAATCATCTTTATAATTCTAATTCATTAATTTCTTAAAAGAAAAGTGAAAAGAAAAAGAAAATGTTATTTTAGGAAATCAATTTTTGACATTATGTTTTGGAAATATCTTTTTATATTTGTAAATGTATTTTATTTTATTTTAAATAACTATTAATTAAATTAAATAGAAAAAGGCCTAATGTGTAGTTCTATAAAGTCTATGTCTTCAATACATCATGAATGATTTAATTTACGATATACTGGTTTTGGGAATAACATTATTTTTATTATTCCCCTAAAAATTGAAGTATTTCATAAAATTACCAAAAAAATAACTCTAACAATATTTTTTATATATATAATCTAAAAATTAATTCCATTTTCCATAAAAAATTATATATATATATATATATATAATTTATTTAATATTTAATTAAAGTAATATTTTTCATGAAAAATAAAAATTTTAAAGTCTAAATTGATTTCTTATCACATTTAAAATAACATAAGGTCACATAAAATTAACATAGAATCAATATATTGAATTATGAACACATTTCTGGATACTACATTTCAAATTAAATTATTAAATTATTCTTAAATTTATAAATAAATATTAATGTCTTGAATGAAATACCATCACATTATTAATAAATTTTAAACATATTTATTTACTTATATTGTGATATAATTATACTGGATCGTCACTTATAAAATGATAAATTTTATTTATAATTTCATTGCAGATGTTAATAATACATTTTCTATTTACTATTCATAAGTTTCATGTTACTATTCCAAAGGTCATGTAACTATTTATATATCTTCCTTAACATCTAAATATAACTTGTATTTTGAATATTCTTCACTTATAGAGATTTTATTGTGTTCTAAAAGCAATCTTATTGGATTATACTATAAAACATAGTTATAAGAAATGTATTTCCATTGATAAAACATTGGGTATTTACATTCATCCCCCCTTAAGAAATTTCTCCATCAATTTTTTTTACATTCTCAGACTTAAATAGGTGCGGGTATATTTCTTTCATTACCTCCTCTAGTTCCCATGTAGCCTCTCCATTACAATGATTCTTCCATAGTACCTTTACATAGTGAGTAGTCCTGTTACATAGAACTTTTTCTCTATGATCCAAGAATATTATTTGATTATTCTCATAAAAAATATCATCTTCCAACAATACCACCTCTAAAAAGATTACATGTGATTTTTTTGGTTTGTTATTCTATATGATTGATACATGAAAGAAATCATGTACATTGGATAGGGTTGGTGGTAGTGCTAGTCGATAGGTCACAACTCTGACACGTTCAAGGATATCGAAGGGTTTGATGTACCTGGTACATAACTTCCCTTTTTCCAAACCACATGTTCATATTCTTTGGAGATATGCGTAAAATTACCATGTCTCTAATTTGGATCACAATGTCTCGTCGATTATAATATTCAGAACTCTTCTGTTGACATTGGTCTTCCTTGATATGTTGTTGAATGGGTTTCACCTTCTCCACCATTTCTTCAATCATTTCAGGTCCTTTATATATACTCTCACCAACTTCATCTGAACACACCAATGTTATACACCTTTTCTAATATAGGGATCATAAGGTACCATTCAGAAACTTGAGTGGAAACTGTTGTTGTTGGAGAATTCAACCTGTGGATGATGTTGGTCACATCCTCCTATTAATTCCATTGAATATTCTCTGAACATATGTTCTAGTGTATGAATAGTCTTCTTAGATTGTCTATAAGTTTGAGGATGATATGTCGAACTGAAGATCCATTCAGTTCTAGGAGCTTATTGGTGACTTTTCCAGAATGATGAGGTGAAAATAAGATCATGATCAGACACAATAGATAGTGTTACTCCATGAATCATTTCTACTTCTATTATGTAATTTCATGAAGGTTTATCAAATGATAGGTCCTCTCAGATTTTGATTAAGTGGGATACCTTATTAGGACAGTCCACAATAACCCATAGAGCATTGTTTCCTCTCACTGTCCTTAGAATTCCAGTGACAAAGTCCATGATATTGTTTTCTCATTTCCAGGTTGGTTTTGGTAGTGGTTGCATCATCCCCTTAATCTATTTCCTCTCAGAATATACATTTTGACAAACAAGGGACTTTGATGTATATTCAACAACCTCCATTTTCATATTGTCCCTACAAATGTTTTATTAGAGATCATGATACATCATTTTCCTCCCTGTGTGAATAAAGATGGTTGATCTATGTGTGTTATTAAAAAAATCCTTCTTTATCCCTATATTAGATGGTACACATTATCATGAAAAAAATAATACAACTCCATCCTTGTCAATCATGAACCCAGTGTATTTAGCAATTTTAACAGCTTCCACCTTTTTTATAATTTCAACATCTTTTCGTTGAGAATCTATTATTTTTTCCATGAGGAATGGTTGAGAAATAATCCAAAAATGGATTTATGATCTTAATAACTTAATAATTCCCATTTCCTCCCTCTGAAATTATTATAAGATCAGATTCTTTTAAATTCTCATCATTGAAAAAGATGTAAGATCTTTTTTACTAAGATCATATGCCACCTTATTTGCCTTACCGGGATTGTAGTGGATTGAGAAGTCCTAAACCTTGATGTGATCTATCCATATTTGTTTACACATATTAATATCTTTATATGTGAATATATATTTGATACTCTTTTGGTAATTATTTTTCTCACACTTCTCTCTATAGATAAAATGTATCTATATTTTCAATGCAATGTTCACTGATGCCCACTCTAGATCATGCATAGGATAGTTTTTCTCTGGTATTTTCAGATTTTTTGAGTAGTGGGTTATTTAATTTTCATTTTTCATCTGCACGCTTCATAATCCCTTCTTTGAAACATCACTATACACCACAAATAGTTCACCACTAGTTGGGAGTGTGTGTACCGTCATAGTGATAGGCCTCTTTTTCGACTCTTTATAACAGTCTTCACATTCCTGAGTCCAGGAAAACATTAATCTCTTCTGTGTCAGCTTTTTCATTAGGTTTGAAAACCATGAAATATTCTTCACATATCATTGTAATACCCAACATGGTCAAAAATGCTGGACATCTCTATTATTGATGTTGTCCTGGGAAACTATTCAATTTTCTTTGTCATTGAAGGGTCAACAGATATCCCATTACTGGTGACAACATGCCCCATAAATGATACATTTTCAATCCAAAAATAACATTTAATGTTATTTTCATACATAGTATCCCTTAAAAATGTTCATAACACAATATTCAAAAGCATATTGTGTTCCTCCTTAATCTTGGAGTCTATTTGAATAATGTCAATAAAGACTACCACCAATTTATCAAGGAAATATCTAAATACTCTATTCGTTTAATAAATGAAATTTACTGGAGAATTAGTGAGTTATAAGGGAATCAACATAAAATCATAGTGTCCACACCTTTTTGGAAAGGTAGTCATGGGTATATCTTCTTTCATCAGCTTTAGTTGGTGATATCTCGAACGAAGGTCCACCTTAAAGAAATAACAGGCCCCACGAAGCTGATGGAACAAGTCATCAATCCGAGGAAGGGGATACTGGTTCATTGTCATAATTTTATTTTTCTCAAAATAACCAATTTAAAGGCGAATTGATCAATCCTTCTTCTTGACGAAGAGGACTGGCACACCCCAAGTTGAAGCACTCTATCATATGAAACCCTTCTCTATATTCTCATGCAATTGCATCTTGAAAACCTCATGCTATGCGGTGGCCATTCTATAAGGAGTCTTTAATACATGTCGATATCCCAGAATATTTTCAATTGAGATCTAAACCACTCAGTCGGGAGGAAGACCAGACACCTCTTCAGGGAATAAATCAGTGCAATCCCTCAAGATGGACATATATTCAAGCATGATTATCTACTTTGTCTCAATTATCTGGGATAGTTATGTTTACTCCTAAGGAAGAAATATCCACACATGAGATGATGATTTTAAAGGAAATTCATTCTCATCCATACATTTTAAAATAAATTAAGGATTCAATGGGATATGAAATTTGATTTCCTATTCCAAATAGTTGATTTTGTATTTGTAAAATGATTGTTAATCCATTCCCTAGATAGCGTCGAGCTCCACTAAAGGATGTATGATGATATTTGATTGGAGGTTCAGTCCAAAAAATTTAACTGGAGACGAGTTACAAACTGTGGATGCATCGATATCCCCATTTTTTGTTCTCATAGATATCATTTCCTACAAATTTTGAGGTGGTAATGTAATTGTTCTACTAAACATTCATGATATGAAAGAATGCATAGAACTAGAATCAAATAGTATGTTCGTTATTCAGGAATAAATCACTATAGTTGATATCACCACATGATTTCCTAAACAAACCTCCAATATAGTGATAGAATATGCTAGTACATGTTTTTAGGGAGGGTTTTGTTGATTTCCTCTGATAACCTTTGGTGTAGGGAAATTGTTTGCATAATTCTGATGCACCATGAAGTTGTAACACTCCACAAATAGTTGATCACTTACCTAAACCATCCCTGATTTTTCAACATTAGTGGGATTTTTCATATCCCTTCTGATGTTCTCTTCCAGAAGCCCCAACTTTCAACATTTGATGCAATTAATGGTTCCCGTAAGACAATTCCTAGGATGATTCTTCAAACATCATTTACAAGGGTGATATTTGGTCATCCTTTTACCATTGGATATTTTAGTCGAATCACCCATGTAATTCTCCATTTTCATATTTTTATCACTAGCGCACGAGACTAATAACTGTCTCTAAACACCTTATTAACATTGAAAGAACAACAAAAAATCACCTAATAACTTATGAATTCTAGAATCTGTTAATCCATCCATAGACTTGACTTTAGCCTGCTAAATAAATGATCCAAATTTCATTAGGTGTTCATGTAAAAGCTAGTGGAATACCTTTCATGCCTTGTAATGTTAGATTCATACACCCCCAATGAATTCATCTTCCTTCTACTTGAGACTGAGGAACACGATTTTCATCTTGAGATGGAGTGTTCTAGGAAAATATTTATTGAAAAACATAACCATGAATTCCATCCAATTTATGGAATCATTTTACTCTTGGAACATGGTATTCTTTGTCAGTTTCTACCACTGATCATCTTCCCCATCAAAATGATAGTCCTCCAGTACACCTTTCTCTTCTTCTCAGCACTAGAGAACAGAGAATATCTTTTCAATGGTGTTAATCCACTATTCCATGAGAATGGGATCAGAAAATCCAATAAACATGGGATTTCATTTCCGTATTAGGGTTTCTAGGACAACACTCTCTTTCCTTGTAGGAGGAGGGTGTTCGGCATGATTCATGTTATAATTCTTAACTTGATATATCTGATAAAGTAGTATCATAATGTTTTGATCACCCATTCCCATCATACTAGGGACATCATTAGGGAAGTCATTAAATTTCCTATCACATTGGTTATTTGAACGTTTTCTTCTATTTTGATCCATTAACTAAGAAAAGTAATCGTACTATCAGAGGGATTGAATAGATAGTTATTGATCATAAAAAGGAAATGTTGAACATGAATGGATAAACTTGTAAAGGAGAAGTATATCTTAAATCTTGTTCCCATATGTTAAAATCTATGTTATCCTTGATCTATTTCATAACATATATTCTTATGGTATTATTTACCTTTAAAAATTATTTTTACTAAGCTCATTAATTTTCCATTGCATATCCCTCGAGAGTTTCAAACAAATAGTGCAGCGAGGCCCGTTGTCGTGTACCAGGATACCCCAGGTCATGCCTCAAAATTCTTGTCAGTGATTTCAATCCTAGGTACATCTGTGCTACAGCTATCTCTATGTATTGGAATCTTGACACGGACGTATTATATTGATAAACCATTTTCACTATACTTCTAAAAAAAATATGTAATTTCCATATACATAGGGTCATCCTCTGGGTTCTCACTAAGGTGCTATATTCCTAATCTCAAAAACTAACAAGACCATCCTCTAATACCAACTATAGGGTATAAGGCCCCTGCCTTAAACCTTACTTAATCTTGAGTTATTACAAGATTACACATTGAGGATCTTTTCGGGTTTAGAGTTTTAGAGAATTAGAACAAAAAACTTGCATTACATTCCACATATAAAAAAAGTGGTTACATAAAGTTAGTATTCATTTTTACCATCAATGGAAACATATTTAAAATAAAACATAGATTCATTCTTGACACTTCCTTGACACCATCATCATATAATGTACCTTTCCCTTGACCTGTGAAAAACATTTCAAAAAAACTTGGGATGAGCAAAGAAAGCTCAGTATGGGTTATAAAAATATGGAAAGGAAACATAAGTTCATATATACATAAGAATGAAATCATAATTTACCCATAAAACATAAGCACTTTAAAATACCTCATCAAGTCATGAATAAATCATAGAAATCATAAGACATAAAGGTAATTTGAGGCATTCATAACATTCTTACGTAGGGAGTAACCATCTTGGTTACGTTTGGAATACCCATCACAGTATATTCCCTAAATCTCTTCGGAGAAACCTTAACGTTTCACTCCTTCACGTTACCCAATGCATTGGAGAGCTATATCGGGCTCACCTGCCCTTAGTTTATCATGGAACCACCCGTCTTCATAATAATTCCCAAGAACCTCAACATAATCGTATCGCATAAAACATTCATAAAGGAAACATAAAATTTCCATCTTTCAATCACAAGATATCAATGCAACATATTGATATAAAAACATTATGAAAACCATTTTCAATACCAAAACAAAAGAAAAGTAAAACACGGTATTTATTTTTCTTTAAAAAAATGTATGGCTTGTAGAGGAAGCCGAAACTCAAATAATGGTCACGACGGCGGAGAAGTCTTTGTCTCCGCATACATACAACAAAAACATTACCTTTTTTCATTTAGTAAACGCTTCGTATAAAAAAGATTCTTTTTGAATAAACTTAAAAGACAAAGGGGTTTATACACCGTATAAAATAAGGTTGTGTATAAAACAAAATATGCCTCAACGAAAGGAGATTGAGACGAAGTCCCATACCTCGGGTCCGACTTGACTCAGTCGTTCTTTAATCTCCTGAATAATAAACTTGAGTTAATTTCTACTTGTTTAAGAACCTTTTTCATGTTCATTATTCCTTTTATATCACTTATTTCCATGTCATGAACACTATGTAATTATTTAAGTTAATAACGGTCGTTTTAACGATCATTGGTACTTGAGTCAAAAATAAACCCTTTATAATTACAAGCTGTTCATGTATCCATTATATCCAGAATGGTATTCATGATGTAGATATCATAGATATCATATATATCCAGTACATGAATGCATTTATAATATTATATAACATTTAGAGGTAAGAAATGAAATGCACCGTTCATGGAGATGGTAAGCCGTACGTACGCATGAACGCTGCTTCCATTTATATTTCGTATTTTATGAAATGGAATCATAATTATATAAAGTTATATTATAATTCCAGTGTAATATCATATATAATATCATAACCCCATCCTTTATACGTCCCACATATGTTATTAACGAATCAAATCACTTTGAGGGGGCGGTAGTCCGCTCTTCCTCAAATGAAGATATCGCGTTTACCCATAATGGAAACCATAAAGGTATGCCCAAAATGAAAAATACAGAAGATTAAGGAAAACATAAACATATTATATATCATATATAAATACAGTGTCATCTTAATGTCCACCTTTGAAGGTGTTTAAAGAATGTTGAACAATCATCGTTTCGGGAGGCATAAATTCACCATCCACGGAAACAGTATGTTCTTTAACCATTAGATGTAGGTGTGTGTAAGTGTAGCTAGAATCCTTCTTATAACAACATCCTAATATATTTAATATACTGTAGTTTTTACAAAATAAATGAATAAAAAGAGTTTAGGGGGTTGGAGAAGTAAAATAATACAAAAGGACTCAAGTGAAGACATTACCTTAAAATCGGGTAACTCCCTTTGGTTTGAGCTCAAATGCTTCCTTGGGAAGACTTATGCCCAATGTGAGGCTTCAAGGAGTAAGATAGGGAAGTGGAGAGATAAAATGGGTAGGGTTTTTCTGAGCCAAAGGCTTTGGAAGTGTGGGTAAGGAGGTAGAGGTGGGGGCCTTTTATAAGAGGAGAGGAGGGGCACTCTTGGAAAGTAAAGAAATGTTACTTTATTTTAAAATGAGTTTCGAATTTAAAAGGTCCTAAATTGAAATAATTAGAGGGTAAGGTGATACGGGTTTTAAATCCACCCATCCAATAGGTTTTGGACAAGTTCAGGTCATAGATTTTACATTATCTTTTCATTTTTTTTAAATCCTTTATTAATGAGTTAATCGCTGCATCATCATAATGTCATAAATAATTTAATTTATTTAAACTCTAAAAATTATAAAAAAATACTATGATGTAGGAAATCTTTTTAGATTTAAAATGAATATTTATAATCAAAAATCTGACTTGTATAACCCTATATAAAAATTGTTTTAGTAAGACGAATCATGTTTGTGTCATTTTTACTTTTACATTAAATAAAAAGTTATTTATGTCATTTCCCTACCAAAGTGGCTCAATGGGATCCCCAAGTTGACCCATGGAGTTTCTTTGTCGTCCATGACACATCCAATGAGGGTGGGACATGTTTCTAGGTCATTTCATATTCTTATAACATTATTTTTACCTTAAACTACACTAATTACCACTAATCGCGATTAAGAACTTAAAAGTTACTATTCACCAAAAAATTATTTTAATCTCATTGAACCACATTTTAATTCTTAATGACAACCATGTATGTCGGATTTTTGAAAATCAAATCACATAATTAGGAAAGATTCATTTAAACGAAAACTCAGTTTCTTTAACTACTACTTAGTGGTTTCACTATTCATCAAAAAATTGAAGTTTTTCAGAAAAATACCAAAACTTCACCCTATGGTATATTTTATATTCAGAATTAAAAAATGATATCTATTTTAAAAAATTCAAATAATATAAGTTACATTAATTAATTTAATAATTAATTCCCGTTGTCATGACAAATAGCGTGTTTTTATGAAACAATAAGTATCAAAAGATTGACACTAGTTTAAGTCCAATTTCAAAGTGAAATTGATTCCAATGACCACCATTGGATTAAATGGTAAAAATATATTCTAATTTAGATTTAAAACCAATTCAAAATATAATATAATCATATAAATAAATTAGATTAAAAAGCAGTTTTGATGTAAAATGCAGTATTTTCACTATTCATTAAAAAAATGAACATTGTCAGAAAAATTCCAAAAAATCACACAAAGTAAATTTTGATGTCCCATTCATAAAGAATAAGTTTATTTGGAAAAAATAGATTATAAAATTTTCAAATGATAGATTTAAAATTGGTTTTCCATCAAAAGGCAGTAAAATAATCTTTTAAAAATATTAGTATATTCAATGCTTAAGATTGGATTTATTTTCATTTTAACCCTCTAAAACACTATCTAATTCATTAATAGACATATATAGAAATATCTATTATTCATTACTTACTTGGGATGTTACATCCTTCCCCCCTTTAGAAAATTGTGTCCCCGCAATTTATTTACATATCGAATAAATGGGGGTACTTATCCCTCATTGCATTTTCAGATTCCCATGTTGCCTCTTCCATCATGTGGTTTTCCCACAAAACCTTTACCTGATTAATCACCTTATTCCGTAAAACTTTCTCCCTGTGGTCAAGAATCTGGATCGGTTGTTCCTCATAATATAGGTTCTCTTCCAGCTGAACTACCTCTGGACTCAAAACATGAGATGGATCTGGCATATACTTTCTCAACATCGAAACGTGAAAAACATTGTGTACCTGAGACAGACTCGGAGGTAAAGCCACCTGGTATGCAACTGATCCAACTCTCTCCAGAATTTCATATGGTCCAATCAACCTTGGACTCAGCTTTCCTTTCTTACCAAATCACATCACACTTTTCCATGGTGAAAATTTGAGAAAAACATAATCACCTACCTCAAAAGAGAGATCCTTCCTCCTGTTGTCTGCACAACTCTTCTGCCTTCTCTGAGCTGTTATCATGTGTTTCTGTATTAGCTGAACTTTTTCTGCCATCTCTTCTACCAATTCTGGTCCCATCAACTTCCTTTCACCCACTTCATCCCAGAAAGCTGGAGTTCGAAACTGCTTCCCATATAACGCCTCAAAGGGTGCCATCTGTATACTGGAATGAAAACTGTTATTATATGAAAATTCAACCAAAGAAAGATGTGGGTCCCAACTTCCCTGATAATCCATAGAGAAAGAACGTAGCATATCCTCTAATGTCTGAATTTTTAATTCTAACTGCCCATCTGATTGAGGATGAAATGTTGTACTAAAATTTAATTCAGTACCCAATGACTTTTGAAGGGCTTTCCAAAAGTTAGAAGTGAACCTGGGATCACGGTTAGATACAATGGAGAATGGAACTCCATGTAACCTGACTATCTCTTTAAGATACAAACAAGAAATTAGATCTAGGGAAAATGTATCTCGTATAGAAAGGAAATGAGCAGATTTAGTCAAGTGATCAACAATAACTCAGATTGCATTGTTACCTTGAGGGGTCTTCGGCAATCCCACAACGAAGTCCAAGGATATATTCTACCATTTCCACTCGGGCACTGGTAAAGGCTAAAGCATCCCTTTCGGTAACTACCGCTCTGCATTAACCTGTTGACATGTCAAACACTTCATAGTAAAATCAGCAATATCTCTTTTCATTCCATCCCACCAGTAATACTCCTGCAGATCTCTGTACATCTTAGTAATTCCAGGATGAACTGAAAATGGAGAACTATGAGCTTCACATAACAACTCTCTCTTCAATTTTGAATCACAAGGCACACACAATCTCTTCCCAAATCTCAAAACTCAATCACTATCAATGTTGAATTCAGGCAACTTACCTTTCTGAACCAGTTATACCTTTTTCTGCAACTCACTGTCTTGCTTCTGTGCTTGCTTGATTCTGTCTGATAGAGAATATTTCACTGATACCTGAAACAAAACAAAAGAACATCCTGCACCAACAAATTCTATGCAAAATTTCATCAAATCCTTAACCAAAGGATCACGTTCCAAATGCAACATTTCTAATGAAGAATTACTTTTTCGACTCAAAGAATCATCCACTTTATTTGCTTTTCCTGGATGGTAATGAATTGTACAATCATAATCCTTGATTAATTCTAGCCATATCCTCTGTCTCATGTTCAATTCCTTCTTAGTGAATATATTCGTTAAAATTTTGTGATCAGTATATATTTCACACTTTACTCCATAGAAATGATGCATCCAAATTTTTAAAGCGAAAACAATAGCAGGTAATTCCAAATCATGTGTAGGGTAATTTACCTCATGAGTTTTCAACTGTTGTGAAGCATAAGCAATTACCTGATCATTCTGCATTAGTACACAACCAAATCCTTTCAATGAAGCATCACTGTAGATAACAAACTCCCCATTCCTGGAAGGTAGTGCCAAAACTGGAGCATTCACCAATCTTCTTTTCAGTTCCTGAAAACAATCATCACATTATTTTGTCTAGATAAACTTAACACCCTTCCGAGTTAGCTTAGTCATTGGACTAGATAACCGTGAAAATTTTCTAACAAACCTTCGATAATAGCCTTCCAAACCATGGAAACTACGAATCTCTGTTACATTTGTGGGTCTTGGACATTCTTTAACAACCTTTGTTTTTGCAGGATCAACAGTTATCCCATCTTTAGAAACAATGTAACCAAGGAAAGAAATTTGTTGCAACCAAAACTCACACTTTCTGAATTTCCCATACAATTTCTTTTCTTTTAAGGTTTTCAAAATAACCCTTAAATGTCTTTCATGCTCCTCTTTACTTTTATAAAACACCAAAATATCATAAATGAAAACCACCACAAACTTATCCAAGAACTCATGGAAAATTCTATTCATTAAGTCCATGAATACATAAGGTGTATTGGTTAGCCCAAAAGGAATTACTACAAATTCATAATGGCCATATCTTGTATGAAATGCAGTCTTCAAAACATCTGCTTCCTTTACCTTCAGCTGATGGTACCCCGATCTCAAGTCAATCTTTGAAAAATACTGAGTTCACTGGAGCTGATCAAACAAATCATCAATATGAGGCAAAGGATATTTTTTCTTAACAGTGATGTTATTCAAGGCTCTATAATCAATGAAAAGTCTCATAGAACCATCTTTCTTTTTAACAAATAAAACAGCATCACCCCATGGGGACGTGCTAGGTCGAATGAAACATTTCACTAATAAATCTTTAAATTTCTACTTCAACTCTAAAAGTTCAATTTGTGTCATTCGATAAGGGGGTTTTGAAATTGGCTTAGCATCAGGAACTAAGTCAACAGTAAACTCAACTTCCCGATCTGGTATTATTCCAGGCAACTCATCAGGAAAAACATCAGGATACTCATTTACCATTGGCACATCATTAATCTGAATAGTTCCTTTATTTTCAACAATGTGTGCAAGGTAACATTCATTTCCATCTTTTACAAGTTTCTCGGCCTCTTGATATGTTATCAACAGTAAGGGTTCATTCATGTACACAAACTGAAAGTCTTTCTGAAAAGAAACTTCTTTATCTCTACAGTAAATCTTAGCATGGTAAATAGAGAGCCAATCCATACCCAGGATAACATCAAACTCTACTAGAGGTAGAAAAATAAGGTTTTCAAGTAGGTTCTTTCCACAGATAAGGATAGGAAGATTCTTATAAATTATTTTTTCCTCAACATTTCCCCCAGGTGTTTTTACCAAAAGTTCAGGAGTCATTTCTTGAGATGGTATTCCCATTTTACTAGAAAAGTTTTCAGAGATGAAAGAATGTGTAGACCCCGAATCAAAAAACACACTGGCATAATCTGGAAAAACAAACAAAGTACCTGATACAACTTCATTTGATGGCCTCACATCTGCTGAAGTAGTTGCAAAGGATTTTACCACCCCTTTCTGCTTGTAGTCTAACTGCTTCCCATCACTCGAGCTCTTTTTCGGACACTCGTTTTCATAGTGACCCATCTCATTACACTTACAACATTTCACTAATTGTAAATCAAATTTGAACTTACCATCACCTTGATCTTTTTCAGTGCAATCACGAGCCTTATGTCCCATCTTACCATATCGGTAGCACTTTCCATAATTCAGAAGACATTCCCCAGCATGCCGTTTTCCACATTTATCACAAACTGGAAACTTAGATTTCTTACCATCAGACTTCTTTGAATAATTCTTTCATTTCTTCTGCCACCTCGGTCTCTTCTTCTGTTGGTTTTTATAGAACAATTGGTCATCGGAAAACTCCATTTCCACCATCTCAGCACATCGAACAAGATTTTCATAACTTTTGAACTCACAAGAAGCTAAAGCCCTTCGATATTTTGGCTTTAACCCTGAGTAAAAACGATTGATTTTACTATCAAGGTCTCGGATAAAATTTGGAGCATACCTTTCCAATCAAGTGAACCTTTATTCATAGGCAGCCACTGAGTCTTCCTCTTGCCTCAATTCCTAGAATTTCTTTTCCATCCTAAGTCGAACAACCTTAGGAAAATACTTCTCAAGAAACATACCTTTGAATTCATCCCAGTCAAGAGCATCAATCTCATCGGCATCCCTGATATTTTTAACCATCGACCACCACTGATCTGCTTCACCCTCTAAACGGTAAATAGAAAGACAAACTTTTTGATTTTCTGAACACCCCATGACATCAAAACTATTCTCTAGTACTTTAATCCACCCTTAAGCTAGCACAGGGTCGGATGATCCTCTGAATGATGGGGGATGTTTCCTCATGAAATGTTCCACCACTGACATGTTCCTCTGTGGTTGATCTGGCTGATCTCATGCATGGATACCACCACCATTTATCACTTGAGTCAACTGCGCCATTACTGCAACAAACTGTTCAGTTCCAATTACGACCATCTCAAGATGCTGATTCGGAAGGTTATTTCATTCTGTATGGCTTCCTAGCACTGCATCCCTATTTCCTCTGCGGAAAACCATTCTGAACAAACATGTCTTAGATGAAGCAACATAGTAATATTCAAATTCTATATCATTTCAATTTGACCATAAAAAAATATTTTTGGATAATCACATAATAGAATTCTAACGCCTAAAGTTATCTAAACCGACCTTTGATACCAACTATAAGGCCCCAGCCTTAAACCTTACTTAATCTTGAGTTATTACAGGATTACACATTGAGGATCTTTTTGGGTTTAGAGTTTAAGAGAATTAGAACATAAAACTTGCATTACATTTCACATATAAACAAAGTGGTTGCATAAAGATAGTATTCATTTTTTCCATCAATGGAAACATATTTAAAATAAAACATGGATTCATTCTTGACACTTCCTTGACACTATCATCATATCATGTACCTTTCCCTTGACCTGTGAAAAACATTTCAAAAAAACATGAGATGAGCATAAAAAGCTCATTATGGGTTATAAAAAATATGGAAAGGAAACATAAGTTCATATATACATAAGAATGAAATCATAATTTACCCATAAAACATAATCACTTTAACATACCTCATCAAATCATGAATAAATCATAGAAATCATAAGACATAAAGGTAACTTGAGGAATTCATAACATTCTTACGTAGGGAGTAACCCTCTTGGTTACGTTTGGAATACCCATCACAGTATATTCCTTAAATCTCTTCGGAGAAACCTTTACGTTTCACTCCTTCACGTTACCCAATGAATTGGAGAGTTATATCAGGCTCACCCGCCCTTAGTTTATCACGGAACCACCCATCATCATAATAATGCCCAAGACCCTCAACATAATCGTATCACATAAAACATTCATAAAGGAAACATAACATTTCCAACTTTCAATCACAAGATATCAATACAACATATTGATATAAAAAAATTATGAAAACCATTTTCAATACCAAAACAAAATAAAAGTAAAACATGGTATTTATTTTTCTTTAAAAAAAGGTATGGCTTGTAGAGGAAGCCGAAACTCAAATAATGGTCACGGCGGCAGAGAAGTTTTTGTCGTCGCATACGTACGACAAAAACATTCCCTTTTGTCGTTTAGTAAACGCTTCATATAAAAAAGAATCATTTTGAATAAACGTAAAAGTAAAATGGGTTTATACACCGTATAAAAGAAGGTTGTGTATAAAACAAAATATTCCTCAATGAAAGGAGATTGAGACGAAGTCCCACACATCGGGTCCGACGTGACTCGGTCATTCTTTAATCTCCTGAATAATAAACTTGAGTTAATTTCTACTTCTTTAAGAACCTTTTTCAAGTTAATTATTCCTTTTATATCACTTATTTCCATGTCAGGAACACTATGTAATTATTTAAGTTAATAACGGTCGTTTTAACGATCATTGGTACTTGAGTCAAAAATAAACCCTTTATAGTTACAATTTGTTCATGTATCCATTATATCCAGAATGGTATTCATTATGTAGATATAATATATATCATATATATCCATTATGTGCATGCATTTATAATATTATATAACATTTAGAGGTATGAAATGAAATGCACCGTTCATGGAGACGGTAAGCCGTACGTACGCATGAACGCTGCTTCCATTTCTATTTCGTATTTTATGAAATGGAATCATAATGATATAAAGGTATATTATAATTTCAGTGTAATATCATATATAATATCACAACTCCATCTTTTATATGTCCCCCATATGGTACTAACGAATCAAATCACTTTGAGGGGGCGGTAGTCCGTACTTCCTTAAATGAAGATATCACATTTACCCATAATGAAAACCATAAAGGTATGCCCAAAATGAAAAATACAGAAGCTTAAGGAAAACATAAACATATTATATATCATATATAAATATAGTGTCATCTTAATGTCCACCTTTGAAGGTGTTAAAATAACGTTGAACAATCATCGTTTCGGGAGGCATAAATTCACCATCCACGGAAACAATATGTTCTTTAACCATTAGACGTAGGTGTGTGTAAGTGTAGCTCGAATACTTATTATAACAACATACTAGTATATTTAAGATACTGGAGTTGTTACAAAAGAAATTAAAAAAAAGTGTTTAGGGGGTTGGAGAAGTAAAATAAAACAAAAGGACTCAAGTGAAGACATTACCTTAAAATCGGGTAACTCCCTTTAGTTTGAGCTCAAAGGCTTCCTTGGGAAGACTTCTTCCTAATGTGAGGAATCAAGGAGTAAGAGAGGGAAGTGGAGAGACAAAATGGGTAGGGTTTGGCCGAGCCAAAGGCTTTGGAAGTGTGGGTAAGAAGGTAGAGGTGGAGGCCTTTTTTAAGAGGAGAGGAGGGGTACTCTTGGAAAGTAAAGAAATGTTACTTTATTTTAAAAAGAGTTTTGGATTTAAAAGGTCCCCCATTGAAATAATTCGAGGGTATGGTGATAAGGGTTCTAAATCCACCCATCCAATAGGTTTTGGACATGTGTAGGTCATATATTTTACATTATCTTTTCATTTTATTTGAATCATTTATTAATTAGGTAATCGCTGCATCATCATGATGTCATAAATAATTTAATTTATTTAAAGTATAAAAATTATAAAAACAACACTATGATGTAGGAAATATTTTTTTCTTTCCAATGAATATTTATAATCAAAAATCTGACTTGTATAACCCCATGTAAAAATTGTTTTATTAAAACAACTGATGTTTGTGTCATTTTTACGTTTACATTAAATAAAAAGTTATTTATGTCATTTCCCTACCAAAGTGGCTCCATGGGGTCCCCAAGTTGACCAATGGATTTTCTTGGTCGTCCATGACACATCCAATGGGGGTAGGACATGTGTCTAGGTCATTTCATATTATTAAAACATTACTTTTACCTTAAACTACACTAATTACCACTAATCGCGATTAAGAACTTAAAAGTTACTATTCACCAAAAAATTATTTTAATCTCATTGAACCACATTTTACTTCTTAATGACAACCATGTATGTCGGATTTTTGAAAATCAAATCACAGAAGTGGCAAAGTTTCATTTAAACGAAATATCAGTTTCTTTAACTACCACTTAGTGGTTTCACTATTCATCAAAAATTGAAGTTTTTCAGAAAAATACCAAAACTTCACCCTAAGCTATATTTGATATTCAGAATTCAGAAATGATGTCTATTTTACAAAATTAAAATCATATAAGTTACATTAATTAATTTAATAATTAATTCCCGCTGTCATGACAAATAGCGTGTTTTTATGAAACAATAAGTATCAAAAGGTTGACACCAGTTTAAGTCCAATTTCAAAGTGAAATTGATTCCAATGACCACCATTGGATTAAATGGTAAAAATATATTCTAATTTCACTTTAAAACCAATTAAAAAGATAATCTAATCATATAAATAAATAAGATTAAAAATCAGTTTTGATGTAAAATGCAGTATTTTTCACTATTCATTAAAAAAATGAACATTGTCAGAAAAATACTAAAAATTCACAAAAAGTAAATTTTGATGTCCCAATCATAATGAATAAGTTTATTTTAAAAAACATAGCTTATAAAATTGTCAAAAGATATATTTAAAAATGGTTTTCCATCAAAAGGCAGTAAAATAATCTTTTAAAAATATTAGTGTATTCCATGATTAAGATTGGATTTATTTTCATTTTAATCCTCTAAACACTATCAAGTTCATTAATAGACATAGTTAAAATATCTATTATTCATTACTTACTTGGGATGTTACATCCTTACCCCCTTTAGAAAATTACGTCCCCGCAATTTATTTACTTATCGATTAAATGGGGGTACTTATCCCTCATTGCATTTTCAGATTCCCATGTTTCCTCTTCCATCATGTGGTTTTTCCATAAAACGTATACCTGATTAATAACCTTATTCCGTAACACTTGCTCCCTGTGGTCAAGAATCTGGACCGGTTGTTCCTCATAAGATTTGTTCTCTTCCAGCTGAACTACCTCTGGACTCAAAACATGAGATGGATCTGGAATATACTTTCTCAACATCGAAACATGAAAAACATTGTGTACCTGAGATAAACTCGGAGGTAAAGCCACCTGGTATGCAACCGATCCAACTCTCTCCAGAATTTTATATGGTCCAATGAAACATGGACTCATCTTTCCGTTCTTACCAAATCGCATCACACTTTTCCATGGTGAGACTTTGAAAAAAACATGATCACCTACCTCAAAAGAGAGATCATTCATCCTGTTGTCTGCATAACTCTTCTGCATGCTCTGAGCTGTTCTCATGTGTTTCTTTATCAGCTGAACTTTTTCTGCCATCTCTTCTACCGATTCTGGTCCCATCAACTTCCTTTCACCCACTTCATTCCAGAAAGCTTGAGTTCGACACCGCTTCCCATATAACGCCTCAAAGGGTGCCATCTATATACTAGAATGAAAACTGTTATTATATGAAAATTAAACCAAAGAAAGATGTTGGTCCCAAATTCCCTGATAATCTATAGAGCAAGAACGTAGCATATCCTCTAATGTCTAAATTGTTCGTTCTGACTGCCCATCTGATTGAGGATGAAATTTTATACTAAAATTTAATTCAGTACCCAACGACTTCTGAAGGCCTTTCCGAAAGTTAGAAGTGAACCTGGGATCACGGTCAGATACAATGGAGAAAGGAACTCCATGTAACCTGACTATCTCTTTAAGATACAAACAGGAAAGTTGATCTAGAGAAAAAGTATCTCGTACAGAAAGGAAATGAGAAGATTTAGTCAAGCGATCAACAATAACCCAGATTGCATTGTTACCTCGAGGGGTCTTCGGAACTCCCACAACGAAGTCCATTGATATATTCTCTAATATCCACTTTGGCACTGGTAAAGGCTGAAGCATCCCTTTCAGTTACTGCCGCTCTACTTTAACCTGTTGTTATGTCAAACACTTCACGGTAAAATCAGAAATATCTCTTCTCATTCCATCCCACCAGTAATACTCCCACAGATCTCTGTACATCTTAGTACTGCCAGGATGAACTGAAAACGGAGAACTATGAGATTCACATAACAACTCTCTCTTCAATTGTGAATCACAAGGCACACACAATCTCTTCCCAAATCTCAAAACGCAATCACTATCAATGTTGAATTCAGGCAACTTACCTATCTGAACCAACTCTACCTTTTTCTGCAACTCACTGTCTTGCTTATGTGCTTGCTTGATTCTGTCTGATAGAGAATATTTCACTGATACCTGAAACAAAACAAAAGAACATCTTGCACCAACAACTTCTATTCCAAAGTTCATCAAATCCTTAACCAAAGGATCATGTTCCAAACGCAACATTTCTAATGAAGCATTACTTTTTCGACTCAAAGCATCACCCACTTTATTTGATTTTCCTAGATGGTAATGAATTGTACAATCATAATTCTTGATTAATTCTAGCCATCTCCTCTGTCTCATGTCAATTATTTCTGAGTGAATATATACTTTAAACTTTTGTGATCAGTATATATTTCAAACTTTACTCCATTAAAATTATGCCTCCAAATTTTTGAAGCGAAAACAACAGCAGCTAATTCCAAATCATGTGTAGGGTAATTTACCTCATGAGTTTTCAACTGTCGTGAAGCATATGCAATTATCTGATCATTCTGCATTAGGACACAACCAAGTCCTTTCAATGAAGCAACATTGTAGATATAAAACTCCCCATTCTTGGAAGGTAGTGCCAAAACTGGAGCATTCACCAATCTTCTTTTCAGTTCCTGAAAACAATCATCATATTCTTTTGTCCAGATAAACTTAACACCCTTCCGAGTTAGCTTAGTCATTGGACTAGATAACTGTGAAAAATTTCTAACAAACCTTCGGTAATATCCTTCCAAACCAAGGAAACTATGAATCTCTGTTACATTTGTGGATCTTGGCCATTCTTCAACAACATTTGTTTTTACAGGATCAACAATTATCCCATCTTTAGAAACAATGTGACCAAGGAAAGAAATTTGTTGCAACCAAAACTCACACTTTCTGAATTTCCCATACAATTTATTTTCTTTTAAGGTTTTCAAAATAACCCTTAAATGTCTTTCATGCTCCTCTTTACTTTTAGAAAACACCAACATATCATCAATGAAAACCACCACAAACATATCCAAGAACTCATGGAAAATTCTATTCATTAAGTCCATGAATATAGCAGGTGCATTGGTTAGCCCAAAAGGCATTACTAAAAATTCATAATGACCATATCTTGTACGAAACACAGTCTTCGGAAGATCTGCTTCCCTTACCTTCAGCTGATGGTACCCTGATCTCAAGTCAATCTTTGAAAAATATTGAGCTCCCTGGAGCTGATCAAACAAATCATCGATATGAGGCAAAGGATATTTGTTCTTAACAGTGATGTTATTCACGGCTCTATAATCAATGCAATGTCTCATAGAACCATCATTATTTTTAACAAATAAAATAGGAGCACCCGATGGTGACGTGCTAGGTCGAATGAATCCTTTCTATAATAAATCTTGCAATTTCTCCTTCAACTCTAAAATTTTAATTTGAGCCATTCGATAAGGGGGTTTTGAAATTGGCTTAGCATCAGGAACTAAGTCAACAGTAAACTCAACTTCCTGGTCTAGTATTATTCCAGGCAACTCATCAGGAAAAACATCAGGATACTCATTTACCACTGGCACATCATTAATCTGAACAATTCCTTTGTTTTAAACAATGTGTGCAAGGTAACATTCATTTCCATATTTTACAAGTTTCTCGGCCTATTGATATGTTATCAACAGTAAGGGTTCATTCTTGTACACAAACTGAAAGTCTTTCTAAAAAGAAACTTCTTTAGCTCTACAGTCAATCTTAGCATGGTAAATAGAGAGCCAATCCATACCCAGGATAACATAAAACTCTACTAGAGGTAGAACAATAAGGTTTGCAAGTATGTTCTTTCCACAGATAAGGATATGAAGATTCTTATAAACTCTTTTTGCCTCAACATTTCCCCCAGGTGTTTTTACCAAAATTTCAGAAGTCATTTCTTGAGATGGTATTCCCATTTTACTAGAAATGTTCTCAGAGATGAAAGAATGTGTAGACCCCGAATCAAAAAACACACTGGAATTATCTGAAAAAACAAACAAAGTACCTGATACAACTTCATTTGATGGCCTGAAATCTGCTGAAGTAGTTGCAAAGGATTTTACCACCCCTTTCTGCTTGTAGTCTAACCGCTTCCCATCACTCGAGCTCTTTGTCAGACAGTCGTTTCCATAGTGACCCATCTCATTGCACTTAAAACATTTCACTAACTGTAAATCAAATTTGAACTTACCATCACCTTGATCATTTTCAGTGCAATCACGAGCCTTACGTCCCATCTTACCACATCGGTAGCACTTTCCAGAATTCAGAAGACATTCACCAGGATGCCTTTTACCACATTTATCACAAACTGGAAACTTATATTTCTTACCATCAGAATTTTTTGAAGAATTATTTCCTTTCTCCTGCCACCTCGGTCTCTTCTTCTTTTGGTTGTTATAGAACACTTGATTATCAGAAAACTCCATTTCCACCTTCTCAGCACATCGAACAAGCTTTTCATAACTTTTGAACTCACGAGAAGCTAAAGCCCTTCGATATTTTGGCTTTAACCCTGAGTAAAAATGATTGAATTTACTATCAAGGTCTCGGATAAAATTTGGAGCATACCTTTCCAATCAAGTGAACCTTTCTTCATAGGCAGCCACTGAGTCTTCATCTTTCCTCAATTCCAAGAATTTCTTTTCCATCCTAAGTCGAACAACCTTAGGAAAATACTTCTTAAGAAACATACCTTTGAATTCATCACAGTCAAGAGCATCAATCTCATCGGCGTCCCTGATATTTTTAACCATCAACCACCAGTGATCTGCTTCACCCTCTAAACGGTAAATAGCAAGACTAAGCTTTTGATTGTCTGAACACCCCATGACATCTAAAATCTTCTCTAGTGCTTTAATCCACCCATCTGCTAGCATAGGGTCAGATGATCCTCTGAATGATGGGGGATGTTGCCTCATGAAATGTTCCACCACTGACATGTTCCTCTGCGGTTGATCTGGCTGATCTCGTGCATGGATACCACCACCATTTATCACTTCAGTCAACTACGCCATTACTGCAATAAACTATTCAGTTCCAATTCCCTCCATCTCAGGATGCTGATTCGGAAGGTTATTTCCTTCGGTATGCCTTCCTAGCACTGCTTCCTTGTTTCCTCTGCGGAAAACCATTCTGAACAAACATGTATTAGATGAAGCAACATGGTAATCTTCAAATGGTATATCATTTCAATTTGACCATAAAAAAAATATTTTTGGATAATCATTTAATAGAATTATAACTCCTAAAGTTATCTAAACCGACCTTTGATACCAACTATAAGGCCCCAGCCTTAAACCTTACTTAATCTTGAGTTATTACAAGATTACACATTGAGGATCTTTTCGGGTTTAGAGTTTTAGAGAATTAGAACATAAAACTTGCATTACATTCCACATATAAACAAAGTTGTTACATAAAGATGTTATTCATTTTTCCCATCAATGGAAACATATTTAAAATAAAACATGGATTCATTCTTGACACTTCCTTGACACTATCATCATATCATATACCTTTCTCTTGACCTGTGAAAAACATTTCAAAAAAAATTTGGATGATCATAAAAAGCTCAGTATGGGTTATAAAAAATATGGAAAGGAAACATAAGTTCATATATACATAAGAATGAAATCATAATTTACCCATAAAACATAAGCACATTAACATACCTCATCAAATCATAAATAAATCATATAAGTCATAAGCCGTAAAGGTAACTTGAGGCATTCATAACATTCTTACGTAGGGAGTAACCCTCTTGGTTACGTTTGGAATACCCATCACAGTATATTCCCTAAATCTCTTTGGAGAAAATTTAACGTTTCACTCCTTTGCGTTACCCAATTCATTGGAGAGCTATATCGGGCTCACCCGCCTTTATTTTATCACGGAACCACCCGTCTTCATAATAATTCCCAAGAACGTCAACATAATCTTATCACATAAAACATTCATAAAGGAAACATAACATTTACAACTTTCAATCACAAGATATCAATACAACATATTGATATAAAAACATTATGAAAACCATTTTCAATACCAAGACAAAAGAAAAGTAAAACATGGTATTTATTTTTCTTTAAAAAAAGGTATGGCTTGTAGAGGAAGCCGAAACTGAAATAATGGTCACGGCGGCAGAGAAGTCGCTGTCGCCGCATATGTATGACAAAAACATTCCCTTTTGTCGTTTAGTAAATGCTTCGTATAAAAAATATTCCTTTTGAATAAACGTAAACGTCAAAGGGGTTTATACACCGTATAAAAGAAGGTTGTGTATAAAACAAAATATGCCTCAATGAATGGAGATGGAGACGAAGCCCCATACCTCGGGTCCGACTTGACTCGGTCGTTCTTTAATCTCCTGAATAATAAACTTGAGTTAATTTCTACTTGTTTAATAACCTTTTTCAAGATCATTATTCATTTTATATCACTTATTTCCATTTCATGAACACTATGTAATTATTTAAGTTAATAATGGTCGTTTTAACGATCATTGGTACTTGAGTCAAAAATAAACCCTCTATAATGACAAGTTGTTCATGTATCCATTATATCCAGAATGGTATTCATGATTTAGATATCATAGATATCATATATATCCAGTACATTCATGCATTTATAATAGTATATAACATTTAGAGGTAAGAAATGAAATGCACCGTTCATGGAGACGGTAAGCCGTACGAACGCATGAACGCTGCTTCCATTCCTATTTCATATTTTATGAAATGGAATCATAATGATATAAAGGTATATTATAATTCTAGTGTAATATAATATATAATATCATAACTCCATCCTTTATACGTCCCGCATATGGTATTAACGAATGAAATCACTTTGAGGGGGCGGTAGTCCGCACTTCCTTAAATGAAGATATCACGTTTACCCATAATGGAAACCATAAAGGTATGCCCAAAATGAAAAATATAGAAGCTGAAGGAAAACATAAACAAATTATATATCATATATAAGTATAGTGTCATCTTAATGGCCACCTTTGAAGGTGTTAAAAGAATTTTTAACAATCATCGTTTCGGGAGGCATAAATTCACCATCCAGGGAAACAACATGTTCTTTAACCATTACATGTAGGTGTGTGTAAGTGTAGCTCGAATCTTTCTTCTAAAAACATCCTAGTATATTGAAGATACTGTAGTTTTTACAAAGTAAATGAATAAAAAGAGTTTAGGGGGTTGGAGAAGTAAAATAAAACAAAAGGACTCAAGTGAAGACATTACCTTAAAATCGGGTAACTCTCTTTGGTTTATTCTCAAAGGCTTCCTTGGGAAGACTTCTTCCCAAAGTGAGGCTTCAAGGAGTAAGAGAGGGAAGTGGAGAGACAAAATGGGCAGGGGTTGGCTGGTCCAAAGGCTTTGGAAGTGTGGGTAAGGATGTAGAGGTGTGGGCATTTTATAAGAGGAGAGGAGGGCCACTCTTGGAAAGTAAAGAAATGTTACTTTATTTTAAAATGAGTTTCGGATTTAAAAGGTCCCACATTGAATTAATTCGAGTTTAAGGTGATAAGGGTTCTAAATCCACCGATCTAATAGGTTTTGGACATGTTTAGGTCATAGATTTTACATTATCATTTCATTTTATTTAAATCCTTTATTAATGAGGTAATCGTTGCACTATCATGATGTCATAAATAATTTACTTTATTTAAAGACTAAAAATTATAAAAAAAATACTATGATGTATTAAATCTTTTTAGCTTTCCAATGAATATTTATAATAAAAAAATATGACTTTTATAACCTCATATAAAAATTGTTTTAATAAAACAACTCATCTTTGTGTCATTTTTACTTTTACATTAAATAAAATGTTATTTATGTCATTTCCCTACCAAAGTGGCTCCATGGGGTCCCCAAGTTTACCCATGGATTGTCTTTGTCGGCCATGACACATCCAATTAGGGTAGGACATGTTTCTAGGTCATTTAATATTATTAAAACATTATTTTTACCTTAAACTACACTAATTACCACTAATCGCGATTAAGAACTTAAAAGTTACTATTCACCAAAAAGATTATTTTAATCTCATTGAACCACATTTTACTTCTTAATGACAACCATGAATGTCGGATTTTTGAAAATCAAATCACAGAAGTGGCAAAGTTTCATTTAAATGAAAAATCAGTTTCTTTAACTACCACTTAGTGGTTTCACTATTCATCAAAAATTGAAGTTTTTCAGAAAAATACCAAAACATCACCCTAAGCTATATTTGATATTCAGAATTCAAAAATGATGTCTATTTTAAAAAATTCAAATTATATAAGTTACATTAATTAATTTAATAATTAATTCTCGTTGTCATGACAAATAGCGTGTTTTTATGAAACAATAAGTATCAAAAGATTGACACCAGTTTAAGTCCAATTTCAAAGTGAAATTGATTCCAATGACCACCATTGGATTAAATGGTAAAAATATATTCTAATTTCACTTTAAAACAAATTCAAAAGATAATTTAATCATATAAACAAACTATATTAAAAAGCAGTTTTGATGTAAAATGCAGTATTTTTCACTATTCATTAAAAAAATTAACATTGTCAGAAAAATACCAAAAATTAACACAATGTAAACTTTGATGTCCCAATCATAAAGAATAAGTTTATTTTGAAAAACATATCTTATAAAATTTTCAAAATATAGATTTAAAAATGGTTTTCCATCAAAAGGCAGTAAAACAATCTTTTAAAAATATTAGTGTATTCCATGCTTAAGATTGGATTTATTTTCATTTTAAGCCTCTAAAACACTATCTAATTCATTAATATACATAGATAAAAATACCTATTATTCATTACTTACTTGTAATGTTACATATGGAGTGTATAATTTTACACATGATACTACATGATTTTAATCATATTTATACGTCAAAGTACAAGACATGGATTATGAACTCTAGTTTCATTGTAGTCTATTTGAATTTAACATAAAACATGGGACAAAAAAACTCTTATTTATTTAATCATAAAAAGATCCCCAAACTTCCATTGTGCTCATTTATATTTATAGGATAAACTAGGGATAACATGACCAAATGTATGTGCTAAAATCCTAGTAAGGGAGTATACATAAGAATACGACATTTGCACAAGGGTTAGAAGGCATGTCATAATGATAAAAAAGCATGGAACATATGGAATCATAATATGTAAACATGGGATCATATAAACATAGAGTCATATAAATGAGGATGATACTAAAATTTGAATTTAAAAAGAATAAATGATAACCTCCAAGACCATTTCCCATTTAAGTGCTAGCCAATGCTATCCTCCATGACAGTTGCACATAGATGGACAAGCCAAGGTTAACCTCCACGATGTCGCACATAACATCTCATGTGACGCAATCTCACCCACTTCATTAGAACACTATCAAGTAAAACCAATAATAAATTTTAATGAATATTTATTCCCCATAAATAATCTCAAATAAATAATCTTACAAAAACACAAGGGTTACCCATGGAATGAATTGTGCACCACAATCATGACATAAAGCATTACCAATGGGAATATCATGAAAGTGTCTATGAAATTAAGGAATTATAACATAAATGGATTTTCATAATTTAAAATTGGAATATATCATGGTATGTGATGTAAAATATAAGTGGCAACTTTTATGAAAAGTATTTGGGATGCTTTAGTATTAATTGTTTTTTGCGGTTTTTTGGAAAATATCCTAGAGATTTTAAAATAAAAAGGGGATCAATCATTTTTATAATACCAGAAATGAACCAAGAATATTTTCATGGTAAAAAATCCACTTTTATATAGATAATGGTTGATTGAAATCGAGGAAAGAGTGAGCTTGATGTTGGGTAAAAATGTGGGAGTTCCCTTAAAACGATTTTTTATTGGGATGTATCGAGGAAGGAATCACTTGAAAGCATGAATTTCCACGAAAAAAAAGAAGGGTTGGATCATGAAACAAGATCTTGGATAATGTAAATATAATTTATAATTTTTTCCAAAAAATAAATAGAAACATTATTTGGGTAAATAGAATTATCGAGAAACACGAAGGAATAAAGGTGGTTCGTGTGCAATTCCTTACAAATCACTGGTACGGTAACAAGTGTACTTATGAGATATTAATGAGATTTAACGGATATTATAATCAATTAAACATCATTATGGATTTTTATTGTGGTTTGTAATAATACCCCATAACGATTAATTACAAAAAAAATGGCATAACATAGAGGGAAATCTTGACTAAAAGTCAAATAAAATGGACCTCTCACCTTAATTTCATCTTTATTTTTCCTTTTCTGCACCTCCTAACTAATAATTTAATGTTAATTAAAACAATTATATTAATGTAAATTATAGTACTTTTATAAGAATATTTATCAATTATATTAATTTTATATTATTTCTTAATATTCATTGATAAAATTGAATCATTTTGATAACATATTTTACTTAAAAATATCTCATCTTTTGAAAATTTCACTTTTTATTAAAAGTAATTATTTTAATTAGTATAATTAGTTTCAGAAGAATAGAATAAATGTAATTTTATATTAATATATTATAAATAATATATATTTTCCATACATGATGGTGTTTTTAAAAATAATCTTGGCAACATCTCCCTAAATGGTTTGCTGAAATTTAAAGAGATGTTGTCGATAGTGTGAGAAAGGGAAGTATGACATTTATATTTTTCATTAATATGATAATTAAATTAGGTTAAAATAAGTAATATAATTTGAATGTATTTTATAATCAATTTTGTAGAATAATTTTTTGAAGGGAAAGGGTAAAAGAAATAATGGAAGAAAATATAGAAGATTTAATAGAGTCTTACTCTCCCATTAGTGTTGCTTCACTTGCACGAAACTGTAACTCCCTTGGTGATTGGAGTTGAAGGGATATAGAAAATAGCTAAGTATTGTATGAGGATTGAGATGAAGAATTTGGTTAGAGATAATGCCTAGTAATATATGATAGGAATTGTTTTCCAAGAGGAGGGAGAAGGGTTTTATATACACGGGGAGGGAGACTTTTTGAATAAAATATTAAATAAAATAATATATCAAATGTTTGTCTAGTAATAGTTGTTTTTTGACAAAATAAAGTATTTTTTAATATATTATAATTATATTTTTACTTTAAATCATCTTTATAATTCAAATAAATTAATTTATTAAGTTTTTTTTATAAATAAAATTGGTGACATGGGTTGGTTTCCCAATTCATGTCGCTTATGGAATTTATTGAAGTCAAAAAAGAACAGTACAACCATGAGGTGTAAATAACTCAGTCAAGCAGGAATTCAGTGGGTTACATAAAATACTCAATCCAAAACAAAGAATGTTTTTTTATGTATGGAAATTGAGTGTATTATATTTTAAATAACCATTTATTATATTAAGTATAGCATGGACGAATATGTAGTTCTATAAAGTTTATATCATCATATCATGGAAAAATTTTCAATTTAAGAATTACCTGTTATGTGAAGAATTATATTTTTAATATTCACCTAGAAATTGATGTATTTTAGAAAATTACCAAACTATTGATTTGTATAATACAAAAATAAACTCCATTTTTCAAAAATAATTTTTTCAGTATTAATAATTTAATATTTATTTAAATTCACAATTTACATAAAAATTAAAAAAATAAAATTTTAAACTACTTTTAGAACACATTGAAAAATTAATTAAGGTTAGATACAATTTCCATTGAATAAAAAAATTAATTTATTAACACATTTCTAGGAATTAAATTTTCATTTAAATTATTAAATTATTAATAAAATTTTAATTAAGTTATCCATACCAGTAAAAAATCACAAACACCGTATTAATAATTTTTAAAAATATATATTTACATATACTATGATATAATTATACCATACAGTCACTTATTAAAAGATAAATTTTATTTATACTTTTGTTGAAGAGATTACTATTACATTGGATGGTTTACTATTCATAAGTGTCACATTACTATTCCAATGGTCATGTTTCTATTTCTATATTTTCTTTAACTTCTAAACATACCTTTTATTTCACTTATTCTTCTTTTACAGAGTTTGTATTATATTTAAAATGTAATCTTACGTTATTGTAGGGTAAGACACAATTATAAGAATGGAATCTCCATTGATAATATATTAGGTTGTTACACTAAAACTATAGACACAACCATAATTGGTACACCATCTATCTTTACATCAGATCTATTCTAAAAGACTATCTTCTTAACATCCATATGAACATCATTTTCTAGCACCCTGAGGTCACAGTCCACAAAAGGGTTATCTGGATGACATTATATACTTATCAATTCCTCCACCAAAACTAATTCTCCACTATTATATATCATCCATATCCATATCTTCAAAAATGTTGAGTCTCTCTTCTGATATATAGGCTAATATAATTTTAAATGGGAGAAATGCATAAGGTATTTCAACATCCTCAGCACCGATAATTCTACTAGGAACATCAGTATAAAAATATCCATTTTTTCCACTACCATCCTCATATTCATTTTCTTTTTTTTTCTCTCCATCTTACACTTCTTATTCATAATTTTCATCCTCACAATCATTATCAATCTCTTCAGTGGGTTTTGAAGAACTCTTGACCCGTTCAAAAATATATATTTTTGTTTCGTCATGCTCACTTATTTATTTGATGATGTTCTCTACAAAAAATAGAACTAGGCGGACTAGGAGAACTAAAAGATATATAATTTAAAATTTGAGGTGAATCTAGGTCAATAAATTCATCACTAAAAATAATTTTTTCCATCACCATTGAAAGAAGTGTCCTCTTTATCATCTAAATTGTCAAAAACATCATCTGGAACAAAGTAATGTTCCAATATACCTTTTGTTCTAGAAGGGTGGTCATCCAGATTAAAATCATCATATGGAAATTCGGCATTCACTACCCAATCATCATCTATGGATTCCAAATATAAGTCATACTTTATTAAATTATTCTAATGAGGAACATACCACTATATTCCACTATTAATTATTCAACTTCATTAACTATACTATTGGATTCTCTCAATGCAGAAATAAACATTGGGTAGAATAAGGAATTGGATCTCAAAGAAGGATTTCACATATAAATAATGTGAAGACATATATATTTACCCATGTTGATGTTATATCCACTTTTCATATGACAAATAATATAAAGATCATGTACCTAATTGTATGAAATTAACATATTCTTAGAAAAATAAAATGTTGAATAAACATTTATAGAATCATACATTTACTATTATGTTCATAAGTAACTAGCATTATAACTCTCCCCTATCTTGTTAACTCAACCTATAAATATTCATAAAATATTGTCTCATTACTATCTGGAATTGTTCTAGGATAAACGTTTTCAATTCCATTATGAAGAACTTTCGATCCTTTATCCCTATTCCTTGAAGAAAGGACACCCATATGAAAATTTATTTTAGTTCTCATCCAATTTTTAATCTCTTTTAAACTATCCTTGAAAAAACTTATAAAACATGTAATCCAACAATGGATATAAGGGCCTTCGGTTAGAAGAAAATCATTTTACCCATCCATGATCATGCAGAAGTATGATCACTAATGTGTAGTTCAAAATAATCCAATTTGCTTTCATTTAAATTTTACTAACAACTATAGGCTTACAAATATCTGGATTCACTAACACAAATAAAATGAGAATCTTGATTCAAGTTTATTCATCTTATAAGGATGTGACACATTAGTGTAACACACTGAGGCTCACATAATTCAATCAACAAAGTTCATCTATAATGATTCAACGATTGTAATAGAATGTTAGTGGTTGTGTGAAAGGGGTAGAAACTGATCCAAAAAGACATGCATGAGATATTTTACTGTAGAAATTAATGAAATATTTAAATTTATATCATTTTGATATTTATAAATTTTAAAATAAAAACATGGAATGAAATTATAATTGAAAAAATAATTAAATAAAATTATTTATTCAGTAAAACTAAATTAATAACGGATACATATACATAGACAATAAAAAATTAACAACGGAAAAAATTTCTATTGGTAAATATCATAAATGGTGAGTAACTCCAATTGTGTGTTAAACTCAATAGTGGGTAAAAATCAATAGTAGGTAAAATAAATTGTGGTTCCATAAAAATTGACCTTATCCAATGTTATTCATGAATAATTAAAAATTGATATAGTTCATTCTCTGAGAATTCAATTCCAAGAAAATATATCATCATGATGATGTTATATAACAATGTATTGAAGAGTTATATCACCCAATTTGAAATAGTCTCTAAAAATGTGGAGTATTAAAATAATTTAATTTTTTATGGAGTGATACACAAGGTCTATTGGTATTTTATTTCTTTTATATTATCAAAATTTATAATGATGTATCAGAATTAATACAAATAGTCTTTCACTATGTGTTTAATAAAAAAATATTTATAGAAAAACTAATGGAATATATGTATTCAGGTTCACTATTAGTCGGTGCATAAAAATCTGGTTTCTTAATACCCCAAGACATGAGAATGTTTTCAAAAAGATGACATTTTCTAGAGGTGATTATAGAGTGATACACAAGGACCATTGATATTTTATTTCTTTTGAAATTATTTTTTTAGAATCTCTATGTGAATGTTTTGGGTTTTCATAAAATTCATCACACACAATACAATAAAAATAATTTTAGGTCATCTAGCAGTTATGTAGAAATGATATCAAATCATACCTCTATAACCTGTTAGATCCATTGATTTCTCAACTTCATCAAGGTCCAACATATTGGTGGTACTCATATGAATATCACTACTCTTAGGTCTATCCCATCCATAATGTTTTAAATCGCTTTTTTGGAATATTTAATTTGATTTAATAAAATTTCATAATTATTTTGAAAAATATAAAACCAAATAAGGAATTTTATTTCATCAATTAATCTCATTTTAAATTCATATTTTATAATATGTGAAATGACTATACAAAATTAATTTTTAAGGAGCCAAAAATAATATCATCTACACAAATTTTAACAATTAATGCATCTTTGGAAATTCTATTTTATATATAGGTTTTTATCAAATATAATTTTTAAATATTTTTTTTAAATAAGAGAATAGTTGATCTTACCATACCATGATCTATGTATATGTTATAAATAATACGAATAATTTTATAACTTTTTTATTTGAATAATATGGTTTTTAAATCCCTTGGGTTCTTAAACAAAAACATCCTCAACTATATACCCATTTAATAATTCACATTATTCATCCATTTGATATAGTTTGAAATCTACATGTACTGTATAGGATTGCAGTTGTTTAATTGATTTATGTCGTGCATTTTGTGAAAAGGTATCTTCATAGTCTATACCATCTTATTGACGATGGCCTTGTGCAACTATTATATCCTTATTCATTATAATTATACCATATTTATCATAATTTTTTTTATAAAAGTCCATTTAGTACCTATAGTCAACGTGTTTATGTCTCTATCAATAGGTTCATGGACATGATTTCAATAAAATTTATTATGTACTTATAGCATAGCCATTAACCATAATTCATCATTAATTGTATCATAGATAATTTTTGGATAAGATGTTAAAAGAATCATTGATCTTATACAAATTTTATTAGAGAAACTATTTTTTGTGAACCTCTATAAAAATATCCATAAAAAACATCTAAATTATGGTATTTAAGTGTTCTAACAGCTATAGAAAAATAGTTTATATTCATCTTAGGGTCCTCTATAAGTTCAGTTTACCGATGTTCCTCGTAACTAGATGATTTTTCATCATATATCATATAAAAATAAAAAGTTTTGTATGTTATATTAAGAGATGACAAATCATGATAGAGGTTTTGTAATGGTTTCTTAGGATCATGTAGGTTTGTCTCTTAAAATATGTCATTAACTAAATCTTCCATAGTCAAGGTTATTTTAATAAAAATTCTATATGTCTTGCCATAGGATGGTTATCCAACGAAAATTACTTCATTATTTTTGGAGGAAGAAATTATCATGTTTATCCATAGTTTTAAGAATAATGAATTTTATAGATAATGACAATAAATTCATAAAATCTAGGATTCCTAATATTATAAATATCATAATGGGTAGTCATCAATATTCACATAATCAACAATTTCAGACATATATAAAAGGTTGTATTCATGAAAATTTACCAAAATTAGATAGATAATTCATATTCACTATGAATAATATGGGTTATATACTTATTTTTATATTTCATATTTAAATAAATCCATTCCACTAAGGGGTCATCAGAGTAGAGAAGTGAAAAATATATCTATTTTTTGAGAAAAAGGATTGAAATTATTGATTTTCAAATTCACAGCCAATGCCACTTCTTAAGGTATTAATTCCTTGTCCACTTAAATTTTCAATGGATTTTTCGTACATTGTAAAATATGTTCAATCTTCACATTTGTTAGCTAAAAAACCAATGTATATAAAGAAAAGTCAACTATATGTACATAATCATAATACCTCCCATTTAAACATGAATCTCTAATTAATCTAAACAAGTCTATGTGAACCAAATCAAGTGGATGTTAAATTAAAATGACGTTCATTAATTTATAAAAAATGTTGTATTGTGTCATATTTTGATAGGGGTTACAAACATTATCATCATGAAACTCATGTTTCAATAGGTCCATGTTTCCGACGCTTTCGTCGGGGCGCGCGCGCATCCGTCCGTGGAGGAGGACGTGCAGCGCTTTGTTGCCCTGCATTACCGCTTTCCAAAGGAAGGCGGCATTCTCTCCTTATTCAGGGACGTCTGCTCCTTGATCGAAACGGGATGATGGGATGTCATTTCTTCCTCCTGTGGATTCCTCCTCAGAACTCGTCACCTAGTCTGGGTCTCCCTCATAGATTTAATACGTAGTTCGTGAAACTCTTCCCAGTTCCATGTTTCCATGGACGCCTGTTAATTACACTGCTTCTGTCGGGACATTACAAAGGGTCTGGTCAGGGCAGCAACGTTCAGTCAGGGGAGCAGTCACGTTGAGGCATCAGTAGCGTGTCTGGATGCTGGGGAACCTGGCATGTCTGTCTGTTATCCCTGGTCACAGGGCTTCTCGAGGGCGTGGAAGCCCGAGGCATCCCACATCAAACGCGGGGAATTATATGCCATAGACACATATCTGAGGTTTTCCTCAGCTTCTCGTGTTTAACACAGGGTATGCCGCGAGTTTAACGTCTAGCGGAGACATATCAACCCGATCAGAGCATTAGCTAGGATAGATCGGATTGAAGGATTTCCCTTAAAGGGATGCCGATACCGGGGCCAGCCCTTGGGCGGCTGTGAAGAGGAGCGTATCGACATGGTCTCACCGAGGTATGATGGTCCGGGCGAGAATCAGGATGGGCGGTATATGGATGAATGGAGTGTAGGGGGAGTGAAATGGGACCATCGCAGGGGCGACGGTGAAGTTGGGATTGATCCTTGAGAAGGCTTCCTACGTATCCCCGTGGCGGGGAATCAAAGTCCGCGTAGTTCGGGATGGTGCCGGTAAACCGACGTGAAGGTGGACCTTGTTCCGATGGGTATCGTCAGCGTACCGACATAAAAGTAGACCTGTGGTTCCACTGGTGGTGGGATTGAACCTTGGGAAGGTTTCCTACATACCATGCCTTGACATGGATCAAAGTCCTCGTAGTTCAAAGGATTGATGGAATACAGTTTAATGTCATGCGGGATGGTAGCGAACCCTGGTGTGAATAAACGACGGGCATTGGGTGTCGGTGAACCGACGTAACTGAGGGACCTTGGTCCAATGGGAAATGGGCTTGAAAATGGGGGCCTGACACACCGACTAGGAGACGGTTTGGGCCAATGATTGTTGGGATTGAACCTCAGGGAGGCTTCCTACGTATCATGCCTTGACACGGATCAAAGTCCTCGTATAACGGATTGGGGAATACAATTTAACGTCATGCGGGATGGGGGTGAACTGACGTGAATGAGGTCGGAACGACCGGATGGTGGGTTTGAACCTTGTAGAGGCTTCCTACGTACCATGCCTTGACATGGATCAAAGACCTCGTAGTTCGGGTTAGTCACAACGGCTTGCCATCGGACTGGAATTGCAGTTTAACGTCGTGTTGGACGTATGTAGAACTCGACGTGAATTGGATGATGGGTGGGCTTGAACCTCGTGGAGGCTTCCTACGTACCACGCTTTGACATGGATCAAAGACCTCGTAGTTCAAATGGGGCTTTGTCGGGGAACCGACGTGAAAGTGGACCTTGGACCAATGAGTGGTGGGCTTGAACCTCTGGGAGGCTTCCTACGTACCATGCCTTGACATGGATCAAAGACCTCGTAGTTCAGGTGGGAATGGGTGTGCAGTTTAATGTCATGCAGGACAAAGGTAGGGGCATACAGTTTAACGTCATGTTGGACGATGGCGAAACTCGACGTGAATGAACGACCAAGCAATGTGGCATGAACCTCATGGAGGCTTCCTACGTACCATGCCTTGACATGGATCAAAGTCCTCGTAGTTCGCTAGAAAGTGGTGCCGGTAAACCGACGTGAAGGTGGACCTTGGTCCGATGAGTGGTGGGCTAGAACCTCTGGGAGGCTTCCTACATACCATGCCTTGACATGGATCAAAGTCCTCGTAGTTTGCTAGAATGTGGTGCCGGTAAACCGGTGTGAAGGTGGACCTTGGTCCGATGAGTGGTGGGCTTGAACCTCTGAGAGGCTTCCTACGTACCATGCCTTGACATGGATCAAAGTCCTCGTAGTTTGCTAGAAAGTGGTGCCGGAAAACTGGCGTGAAGGTGGACCTTGGTCCGATGAGTGGTGGGCTTGAACCACTGGGAGGCTTCCTACGTACCATGCCTTGACATGGATCAAAGTCCTCGTAGTTCTTTAGAAAATGGTGCCGGTAAACCGACATGAAGGCGGACCTTGGTCCGATGAGTGGTGGGCTTGAACCTCTGGGAGGCTTCCTACGTACCATTCCTTGACATGGATCAAAGTCCTCGTAGTTCGCTAGAAAATGGTGTCAGGGTCGGTTCTCACTCTAAGCCCACGTGAGTCATGCTCGGTGTGGGAAACAATAGGTTGCAAGGACCTGATGATCACGTCGCGAAGGATGCGTCTGTGAGAAGCGATGAGGGGCTTACGCGTTAGGCGGCCCATGGTGTTGGGACTTACTCCAGGATGGAGGCCCATGGTGCGAAAAAGCGCAGGAAAAAATGGACCTTGGTCCAAAGATGGGAGGTTCCTCGTTCCCTATCACGCCCTCCACTGACCATGGTAGTGGGGAAGTACGGAGATGCAGAGGTGCAGCCATCCATTGGGGAACTAGGGTCTCCATTCTCTTATGAACATATGCCACTCCAAAAAGAGGATATCATCCCTTGTGAATGGGTGATTCCATTCCTGTAGAGACGAGTGGTGTAATGAATGTTTGAGCTGGGGGGACCCTTCGTGAAAGGCACGAGGTCGGGTCACAGTTTAACGTCGTGTGTCGAGGATGTGGTTCTTGGAAGTTTAACGTCCTGAAGCTCGGATGAAGTGGGTTCACTCCACACCCCTAGGACTTACATAACCGGTACCCTCTGGTCCTTGGGGAAGGGAAGGTACTAGTAAGGACATGGTTAAGGGGGGTTTTGGAACGAACCATCAAGGGGTACACGTTAGCGTGGCTATGCGAAGAAGCAATAGCCGTTAGCATGCCTATGCGAAGAAGCATTAGGCGATGCAACACTACGGGTGGTATTGTCCATGGGACTTCGAAATCACATCGTGCAAACCTGGAGGGTCGCACAGGAAGAGGAATCGCTAAGCAAAGGAGTGTGCTTCGCGAAGTGGAGTGCCTTGGCCATGGCATGGGGCATAGGTGTGAGTGGAAGGTGCTTTGTGAAGTGGAACAGTGTTCGCGGAGAACTACCTCGCGAAGAAGAGGTGCCTCGCGAAGGAGGGTCCTGCGAAGTAGTGTGCTTTGCGAGGTGAAGAGATCCTGCCTGAGCATAGGAATCACTAGTATAGGTTGGGTGTTTCGCGAAGCATAAACGCTCCGCGGCTGCCCGGGTTCCCTTGGGAATCCCCTTACTTCGCGAATGCCCTTGAGATTCGCGAAGGGCATCCCTCTCGGAAGAGGGGCTCAAACCGAGACAAAGCAGAGGCGTCTCGTGAAGTAGAAGTACCTCGCGGAGCTCATCATTCCTGGGGCAAAGATTGCTTCGCGATTCATGATAGGAGAAGCAGAAAGGTTGGATTATCCGTCCCCGGGACTCGGGGGGAGTCCAGTATTTATAGGCAAGCGGCGCCGTGAAGCAGAACTCGCGCACCGCCTCAGGTGCTTCGCGGCTTGCTTGCGAACGTCAATGGCGTCCGCAGAGTGTTACCGCCTCTGGAGCTTCGCGGCGGTCTTGCGAACGTCAAATGCATTCGCAGAGAGTTACCGCCTCTGGAGCTTCGTGAGGCCACGAGGATCGGGGTGATTCGCGTCGGGGCTTCGCGTCGGGGCTTCGTGAGGCAGCGCGCCCGCCTTTTTCGTGCCTTCCTTCTGTGCCATATTATTTTGGTGCCAAAAAATTCCCCCCTCAGATTTGGAGCCGTGGAGGGCGAAGGGTCGAAGTCTGAGGGAAAATCGCCAAAATTGTCGGGATTCGCGATGCGGCTTCGCGAAGGGGACCCGCGGTGCTGACCGGTGCCTCGGATCCGGACGTGCCGTGATGCTCCGTGCAGGTGAGGCGCGCCGCGATGCTCCAGAGTCACCACCTATAAATAGGGGGTCGACCTCATTTTTCTTCACGTGACTTCCTTTTCTTTTTGCGCTCTTGACTTCGCGAAGCTCTGCGTACTCCGCGACAGGCCTCCGCGAATCGAGCTTCGCGGCGAACCGCGGGTCTCCGACTCCGCGTCTGCGCCAAGCGAACCTCTGCTTGTCGGCCTTGGCCAGACTTCACGGCTTCGTCTCGCGACCGATCTTCGCGATCCGACATCGCAATTCAGCTTTGCGGTCGAGCTTCGCGATCCAGCTGAAAAAATTCTTTTCTGAGGGCCAGAGTTAAAATGGCCCATCAAGAGGCTGTATTGGGGGTTCTTGCAGATGTTTCTCGTCGGGATGAGATGGCCAACTGGCCAGGCCTGGGGGAGATGGTCCGAAGCCACTCGGACCACACTTCTTTGACAGATCTGCTTTCGGAGGGTCAGAAGGATTTTCCGCAGTGCAAGAAATTGCCATTGTACGGCTTCGGGCTGAGGGATGACGTCTTCATCCCTGAGGCGAGTAGGGACGAACCAGCTTTCTGGTTCAAGAGCATACCATGCCAAACCAATGGTTCAGGGCGGCCGATGGTCACACAAAAGAGAACTTCACACCCGTCACCGCTGACTGTCTCTACAACCATTTGAACACCATTGATGGGAAGCCATTGCAGTCGAAGACGTCTCCTCCTCTCTACCGTACCATGCTGAAGGCGGCTTTGCAGGATTCGGAGAAGGGATGGTCCGATGAGTGGGACCTATGCCAGGGCGGCAACTTTACTAATGACTGGGCCTGGGCCTACTGGGTAGGCGCCTCATGCACGGAGTTTGGGGCCGAGCTGAGGAGAGTGGGGTTGTATGAGGCGGCATGGGCCTCCTAATTCCACATTTACCAACCCGAGAAACTGATGCCGGAATTGCTGAGCAGATGGTCATCTAGGACCAATACCTTTCACCTGCATCACAGGGAGGTGGGCATCAGCCTGTGGGATGTCCACCAGATTTTTGGGGTCCCGATCTTGGGGTCCATGTATGATGAGTTCCTCCTCGTCATCAGCGCGTGGGAGGATACGGAGCAAATGCCACGACTGGCATCGACGCTGATGGCACTTGTCCCTGGGGAGGACAAGGAGGCAGTGAGGGATGTCCACTTTAAGAGATGGTTCAAATGCTTCCTGAATTTCCCAGAGAATTGAGAGTTCCCTCCGAGGCCTCGAACTTGTCCGAGGGTGGCCCAACGGGGCAAGGGGCACTCGTATTGGCGGGTCTTGGAGGATAGCCAATGGAAGACTTGGGGTTTCAGTGTCAGCACTGAACAATAGTCGATAGTCAGGTTGGCGGCGTTCATCGCGGCTCTCATCTGTGGTTGGATCCTACCGGTGAGGGATACAAGCATGGGGGTGCGGCCCAGCTCGTTTATCATGGCGTCGATGTTGGCCATGGGGCAGCGGATCAATCTGGGGATTCTGATGCTCACCAAACTTTACAGAATGCTACAGCATATTAGAGAGGGAAAGAAGCCGCCAAGGATATGCGGGCCCTTCCACCTCCTGTATGGGTGGATCGCAGCGCATATCAGGGGGATTTACGAGTATCCAAACCCCATTTCGCCACCGGGATCGAACTTCCGCCCCTCCATCCTGAACGCGGTCGGGAGCTTACCGTTCAAACTGGCCGTTCCGATGGGGCTGAATCGGGTGTGGAGGGAAGATGAGTTCAACTTCCACCCCTTCCCATTTCCGATGGGGATACTTACTGATGACGGGTGGGGAACGGAAGAACATCGGTCTTACCTCCTGGCCTTCCGAGGTGGAGTTTTGGTGGCACGGATAGATCGTGAGCCACTCTGCGAAACGTATACCCCGTATCGGTTTGCGAGGTAGTTCCGGTGCCTCCAGCGGCTGACCCCGCAGGTCTACTGGGAGGTGCGTTACGAGGATCACCCGTGTGTGATGAGGCAACTATGGCTCATGTTCACACGGGAAGATGGAAAGATGCGGATTGCATTGCCTCCATCCACCGCCTCTTTCGGATTGGTGAAGGAGTACGCCATCAGTTGGGAGGCTGCATACCCAGGGGAGATGCTGAAGCAACCAACTATCCGGGTCGGTGATGGTGGGCCTCCTCTATCTCGAGGTCGGGGCCGGAGGGCAGCTAGGGCTACTCGCGGTAGCGGGGCTACCATGGCGGCGAGACCCGCACCGGCCGAGGGTATGGCAGCAGTGGTGGATCCGGTGATTCCAGAAGAGCACGACCATCTGGAGGGGCGGCCACCGAGGGGATTTCATAGGATATCCACTCAGGCTCCAGGGAAGCAGTTGTGTCATATCGACATGGCAGAGGATGTTGTCTTCCCGGAAGCCTGGGACATTTGGGATGTCAACCGGCAATTCCTCAGCCCACCTGAGATATGGGCCCACCTGAATCACCTCGGGATGGAATTACCGGGAATAGGCCCAGTTCGGGCTAGATTCATGGCGTCTCCGGCGGAGGCAGAATAATACGTGGACGAGCTGGAGGATTACGTCCACTCCAGTGGTGTCCCTCTCCCAATGACAGACCGAGTGAGGGTACTGTTGAATCAGACGGCCCCCCCACATTTATTGGTTGCCGATTTGAGGGTGCGCTTCCCCTTGCCGGAAGAATTAGAGGACTCCTCTCGGGAGGATGAGGCTGGAGGAGGGAGTCCGTTGGAGGAGCGCGAGGTCGGAGACCGAGGCTCAGAGTCTGATGATTTCGAGAAGGCTCTCGAGGTAGAATTCCGAACTTCTTTCCCTACGATCTGTTCTTGGGTCACTATGGACTTCTCACCGATGTTTGATCCATGCAGGAGGAACTTTTTCGCAGGCCTCATTCTCGCTCCTTGGCGGGTGATGATGCGGGACCTTCAGAACCCGCGCCTATGGCTGCGTCCAGTTCCGCGTCTGGTGGGACCAGGGCGCCCGAGGTGGCTCCTCTGGAATCTCCAGACCTTCCAACAGTATACAGAGGGCCTCGTCTCGGGGTCCCATCAGTACCAGCTCAAGAGTAGCACCAGGAGGTCGATCTCCGTAAGTCTCCTCTATCGGTTTCCTCGTCGTCACATGTAGACCATGCCCGCCAACTAACGTTTATGTCCCTCTCCGTCGTACAGTTCTCCGACTGGCGTGGGCTACTGCGGCAAGACTGGTCGGGATGTATGGTGGCTCCCCTCCTAGGGGAATGCCGGTGATGGTGGCGATAGTCCCCCCATCTCCTCAAGCTGCGACGCACATCATCGCTGGCAGGACCACCAGCAGGGTCGTTCCCGAAGTCATTAAGGTGGACTCCGAGGAAGAGGATCAACCGGTCGGTCCCAGTTCTTCCGCGCCTGCTTCGGCGCCAGGTGTCGTACTGGATTCAACACTAGATGTTGATCCTGCCGAGGATTTCCTGCGGGTGTATCCCGCGTACGAGCCTGACAATCACGCAGACTGGGACGAAACGGCCTCCGACGAGGAAGACAACAGCATAGTCCGCCGCCGGTCGTGGAAGCTGATCACGCGCTTTATCAAGGACACCCCCAAGCGCAATGGCTGGCCGAAATAGATAGGCTCTGCTGAAAAAAGAATATTGGGCTAGGCCCGAAGCAGAGTGGTCAGGCGTTCCTACGTACCCCATGAGGATGGGAATCAAGCCATATGTAGTTCTGGAAGCGCAGTTTAACGTCATGCGGGATGAGGAGCAGCCCGACTATGTTGGTACACATCCTGCCAAAACCACTAATCCCTCGTGAGTCGTGCTCGGTGTGGGAAACAAGCAGTGGTGGTGGGAATTTCCTGACAAAAAGGGACATGTTAGGGCAAAGGGATGCTCGGTGAATACCGGCCCAGTGACACTAACACGATCATTTAGCGCACCTAGATGCGCGAAGAGAAAGAGCCGAGTATGATGGAATTCCACCTGAGCATGAGGAAGTGGAAATGTGTGAATCATGGTGCTCGAGATTCAGATCACGATGACGGCGGCGTGACGATGGAGGATAACTGCTGACCGTATTCGCAGCACAACATCCTGTCGCGTTAGCCTAGAAATGGGACAGACAAATGAGGGTCGACTATTGACCATGTTCAAAACATGGGACCATGTCACAAATGTTGTCAAATATCCGTAGGGACGTTGGCCCGAAACGATTGGAGGTTCCTTGGGTCCAGCATTCATGGAGAGCCCTTAAGCCTAGTATCCATGTCGTCCGAGGGTCCTTTTGGATGTGGAAGAGGATGAGGATCCAAATAGAGAGCTCACGAAGCATGGTCGTTGGATGAGGGGAATGTCCCTGTGAAAGTCCCACACTTCGGGCTCTTTGTCAAAACACATCTGAATACAACAACGATACGTATTAGATAGAGGGAGCAGAGTCCTTTCCCATAGGGAGATCTTAGTTTAGGGTCATAGAATTTGGACCATGGATGGGAAGAGACATAAGAGGCACATGGTGGAGTAACTCAAACACCTGGCGTGAATGGGAATAGGGGGTGTGTGGGGTGCGATGAACAACCTGACGTGAATGAGGACGTAATCCCATACCACACCGCACAACCTCCTTAGGAGAGGTTTTTGGTCAAAGGAGTGAAAGAGAAAGTTAGGCTGGGCCCGCGGGGAAGCGCCTGGGTGCTCCTACGTACCTCATAAGGATGAGAATCAAGCCTCATGTAGTTCTTGATGGGCCTTAGACCATAAATGGGTAAAGGGATCAGGGGACACATGGCAACAAAACCCGACGTGAAGGAGGACCTAAGCCCTACTTACAATGCATTCTCTGAGGAAATGCTCGAGTCAATGGACCGAACACACAGGTTAGGCTGGACCCGAGGGAAGTGCCTGGGCGTTCCTACGTATCTCATGAGGATGAGAATCAAGCCATACGTAGTTCTGAAAGGTGACATGGTAAGATACCAGTTCCAGGGGAAAAGGGGAGTGCGGGCATGCCCCTTGCACTAAATGAAGCGGAATTTGATGAATCTTGTTTGTTCTTTTAAGGTGAATGGTTTTTTTTGTGAAGCGACGGGCCTAGAATAGTAGGTTGTGATGTCGCCACAAGGATCAAGCTGTGATGGGCGTTGACAAATGGCATGGCACGTGACCAATACCCAACGTGATGTCCTCTACAACGAGGTCACCACAATGCAGTTCCGTTTTTCGTCATGCGGCCAGGATGATAATGTCACAGTTTGGGGTCGTATGATAGGACCAAGCATGCATTTTATCGTCGTGCAGCGCAGACGTAGAAGAGACGATGCTAGGTGTGAAATGTGCGCAGTGTTATAAAACACAATTGACGGAGACATGATCCCACATCAAATTGTATGCCAATCGGAGAGGGAGACCTCAGGCCAAGGGGCCGTAAGAGGTGAAACCGGGGGAGAGACTGGCTCCCTAAATGGGTTGTACCCGAAGACAAGGTGTCCGGTAGGTCCTACGTATCCCATGAGGATGAGAATCAAGTTGAACGTAGTCCCAGATGGATCTTAGTTTATGGTATTAGAGCTCGGACCATGGGAGCCCCGAAGGACGCCATATTACGGCTTTGTCCTCCTGAAATGCAAAGGTGCACTGAGGGATAGCGCCAAAAGTGTCGAGATTCCACCTGGACATGATGGGGTGGAAAATGATGTGAATCATGCAACCAACATTCAAGGACTGAAGGGGTTGGTGTGACGAAAGAGGATTACTACTGACCATGTTCGCAACACAGCATCCTGTCGCGTTAGCCTGGAATGGGGACAAACAAATGAGCATCGACCGCTGACCGTATTCGCAACGCGGGATTTTATCGATTTGTTGTCCAAAACCATCGGGGGCGTTTTCCCGTAACGGTAGGAGAGCCCTTTGGAATTGTATCCAGGCCGTTCTTGGGGGTCCCTCTGGGTGTGAAAGGTGATGGAAGCCCGAATGGAGGGGAACACGAAGCTTGACAAGTGTAAGGGACTTGATCAAGTTGAATCTGACACTCTTGGTCCTAGACCAGAGTACTCTTAACACATGGGTGAACCACTACAAGGGGTCAAGAGACTCAACTTGAGGGTAACCAAGATATGGCGGGTTCCTGGGGGAAGGGGGCATGGTGCTCAAAACCTTGTGCCATACCTACATATCCCCCTCCTGGAGAGGGATAGACCAAGTTTCCTAGGTGACCGGGAGATCAGGAGATCTCCAAGAGGTGGGGCTGGACCCGAATCATAGACATTCAGGTGGTCCTACGTATCCCATGAGGATGGGAATCAAGCCACACGTAGTTCTGAAGGGTGCCTTTTAATGTCATGTGGGACAAGGAATAGGAGGGATAACTCTCAGAACGGGGTGCACGTGGTGCAGCTATTGCAAACCCTACGTGAATGAGGGCGTAGTCCTACAGTATGCCACGGGGTCCCGTAGTCGGGGTCCCAATGGCCGGACCCGAGAGGCGAATTAGCTTAACTCAAGCTGGACCCAAAGACAGGAGGTCTGGGCATTCCTACGTATCCCATTAGGACGAGAATCAAGCTGAACGTAGTCCCAAATGAGAATCTTAGTTTATGGTCTTAGAGCTCGGACCGTGGATGGTGACAACTTCCCGAGTAAGCATAGATGTCAACCTGATCCCTAAGCTCACGTGAGTTAAACTCGGTGTGGGAAACAAGGGGGGTATCCTCATCGCAATACTTGGGGCGTCCATCAAAGGGGGGTCAGCAGAGAGCCCCGAAGGACACCTTTGACGCAGCTTGTTCCCCCAACGCGCAGACGTGCACGGAGGAAAAGTACCAAGAGTTCTGAGACTCTACTTGGGCATGATGAAGTGATGAAGGGTGTGAATCGTGTACCCGACATTTTGGGCTTAATGGGTTGGCATGGAGATAGAGGAAAACTGTTAACCATGGTGGAAACACAGTTTCCATATCGCGTTAGCCTGAGGTGGGAACAACAAACGAGCATCGACCGCTGACCATATTCGCAACGTGGGATTTTATCGACTCGTTGTCTGAAACCCTCGGGGGCGTTGGCCCATAACGGTAGTAGAGCCCTTGGGCATTGAATCCAGGCCGTTCTTGGGGGTTCCTCTGGGTGTGAAAAATGTTGGAAGCCCTGATGAAGGGATACAAAAATCCTGGAAAACGAGTGCGGATGTGTCCGAGTAAAGCTTGGCATTCCAGGTAATAAACCAGAGTACACTTAAGCACATTGGTGAACCGCCGAAAAGGGATCGACGAAACAGCTCAGTAGGGGGATGTACATGGTGTGGTCATTATGAGACCGACATGAATGAGGACATAATCCCATACCACACCATATAATCCCCTCATGGAGGAAGTATAGGCCAAGGGGTCAAGATGGGATGAAGATTCCTGAGAGATGGGGCTGGACCCGAATCTTGGCCATTCAGGTGTGCCTACTTATCCCATGTGGATGGGAATCAAGCCACACGTAGTTCTCCAAATGTAGTTTAACGTCATACGAGACGAAAATGGGAGTAATATACCCCTAAACAAGGGAGGTGTGCGGTATGGGGAAGAAGATGACGTGAATAAGGACGTAGTCTCACAACACACCATACACTCCTATAAGAGGGGACCTGGGTCGTGGCCCGGAAAGTCCAAGGGGCTTGATGGTTAGGCATTGGTCAGGAAGGCCTGACCTGCTTGTAGTTTAACGTCTTGCAATGAGGACGAGGGTCGGGGACCCGAGGAGGCCAAGGGGCCTGAGGCTGGGCCTCGTAAAGGGAGGCGTACGACATGGTACATGATCCCGACGTGAATGAGGACGTATTCCTACACCGTGTCGTACACCCCGGGTAAGAGGTTGGGCGAAGGGGCCCGAGAAGGCCAGGGGGGCCTAAGGTCAGGTATCAGTCAGGAAATCCTGACGGGTCTGTAGTTTAACGTCTTACATGAGGACAGGGGTCGGGGACCCGAGGAGGCCAAGGGGCCTGAGGCTGGGCCTCGTAAGGGAAGTCTTACGGTATGGAGAAGAAGTAGACGTGAATGAGGACATAGTCTCACAACACACCGTACACCCCTATGGGGAATTGGGGCCGTGGGACCGATCGCTAGCACCACCCGGGGGGAATTTTGTCACCTCGGGACGGGGCAGAACGAATCACTGCACTCGATGTCTGGGACATCTCGGGGTGGACCCGGAGATCCAGGACATTGTTGACCATGTTCGAAACACAGCGTTCCTATGGTAACCTGATATGGGATCAAAAAATGAGCGTCGACCGCTGACCAAATTCGCAACGCAGGACTTGTATCGGCTTGTTGCTTGAAAACCCTCGGGGGCGTTGGCCCGTAACGGTAGGAGAGCCCTTGGGCATTGTATCCAGGCCATTCTTGGGGGTCCCTTTGGGTGTGAAAAATGATGGAATCCCAGTCAAGGAGTGGGTGAATCATAGTTGTATCCATCCATGAAAGAGGAAAGCATCTCCAGGGGGGATGTGCAGCCGGGTCTAGGCTTTCTCGATATGAGTTGGGGGAAAAGTGTGCACCCCGCCATGTCTTGACCCGAGGGGAAGATTTTGGCTTTTGGGCTGGGCCAATGGACGAAATGTCCGGGCGTTCTTACGTATCTCATGAGGATGAGAATCAAGCCATATGTAGTTCTTGAAATGCAGTTTAACGTCATGCGGGACGAGGAGCATCTCATTTGAGGATATGTACGGTACGGCGATTAATCCGACGTGAGTGAGGACATAATCCCACACCATACCGTACAATCCCACAAGAGGGTAAGTCGGGGGAAAAAACCAAGGGGCCTGGGGCCGGACCGCATTTAGGGAGAACTGACCAGCTTGCGGTTTAACGTCTCGTAGTGATGACGGGGGGCCAGGGGCCCGAGGAGGCCAAGGGGCCTGAGGCTGAGCCTCGGTCAAGAAGGCCTGACTGGCTTGTAGTTTAACATCTTGCAGTAAGGACGGGGATGCGGTTTAAGGTCGGGTGGGACCATCTTGCAGTTTAGGGTCGTGCAGGACCCTAATGTGCAGTTTAAGGTCATGCGGGACCGTTCCACAGTTTATCATCTTGCAGGACGAAGATGCAGTTTAAGGTCGTGCGAGACCGTTTCACAGTTTATCGTCTTGCAGGACGAGGATGCAGTTTAAGTTAGTGCGGGACCATAATGTGCAGTTTAAGGTCATGCGGGACCGTTCCACAGTTTATCATCTTACAGGATGAAGATGCAGTTTAAGGTCGTGCGGGACCATAATGTGCAGTTTAAGGTCATGCGGGACCGTTCCACAGTTTATCGTCTTGTAGGACGAAGATGCAGTTTAAGGTCGTGTGGGACCGTTTCACAGTTTATCGTCTTGCAGGACGAGGATGCAGTTTAAGGTCGTGCGGGACCATAATGTGCAGTTCAAGGTCATGCAGGACCGTTCCATAGTTTATCGTCTTGCAGGACGAAGATGCAGTTTAAGGTCGTACGGGACCATAATGTGCAATTTAAGGTCATGCGGGACCGTTCCACAGTTTATCGTCTTGCAGGAAGAAGATGCAGTTTATGGTCGTGCGGGACCAACTTGCAGTTTAGGGTCATACAGGACCCCTTTTCCCTAGGCAAAGTATCATTTAAGGAACTTGGCATTGGTGGGAGGGGTTATATGCTCTCCATCCGTGGTCACCAAGTAATATGCTCCGTTGGGGTAAACCTTATGGATGATGTAAGGCCCTTCCCATTTGGGTTCTAATTTGGGCGGTTTCCTACCGGGAATCATTGGTGCTCGAAGGGCCAGTACCAGGTCGCCCTGTAGAAAAGAGCAGAGACGAACCTTCTTGTTGAAGGCCCTCACTATCTTATCCTGAGGCCTTTCCAGATTGTGCAGGGCACGAAGCCGGTTCTCGTCCAGTGCTTCTAATTCGGCTAGACGGATCTCGGCTACCTCATCTGATGTCTGGTGATCATAAACTACAGTGTGTAACGACGACAGTTGGATCTCAATGGGTTAGACGGCCTCAACTCCATACACCAGGGAATATGGGGTCACCTGGGTAGAGTTGCGAGTCGTCGTCCGGTAAGCCCAGAGGGCATTGGGGAGCTTGTCCGGCCAACTTTTCTTGTTCTGGCCAACCATCTTCTGCAGAATGTTAGAGAGGGTTTTGTTGAACGCCTCGATCTGTCCGTTCGCCTGGGCGTGATAGCGGGAGGTATGGTTCGACCGGAAGTCGTACTTGGCGTAAAATTTCTTTAGTTCAGCCGCTCGGAAGTTGGTGCCGTTATTGGTGAGGACGGCGTGAGGGACCCCAAACCGGTGGATAATGTTGGAGCTCACAAAGTCAACGATGGAACGGTCCTTGACCTCTTTGAGCGGAACTTCCTCTGCCCACTTGGAGAAGAAATCCGTAGCAGTCAGGATGAACCTACACTGGCAGGTTGTTGCCGGTGGATACGGTCCCACTACATCAAGTCCCCATATCGCAAATGGCCAAGAGTACTTGGTGGGGTGGAGGGGATTCGGCGACCGATGCAAGATGTTGGCGTGTACTTGGCACGCGTGGCATCTCTTGGCATATCCAATACAATCGTGGATCATAGATGGCCAAAAGTATCCCAACCTCTGGATTTGATGGGATAGCTTCGGCCCAGCTTGATGGGCGCCACAGGAACCGGCGTGAACCTCTTGCATAACCTGAGGTATCTCTACTCCTTGGATGCAACAGAGGAGGAAACCATCGAAACTCCGCTTATAAAGGATCTGTTCAAGATTGGGGCCGCTCTAGAGGGTAAATTGAAGCGCGGGGCGTCGGATTCGCTCGCGCTCGGCCCGGTCGTCCGGGAGGAGACCATTTTGGAGATACTCGACAAAAGGTTCCCTCCAGTCGGGAGTGGCTTCAACCACTGCGTCTGACGAACCCGGGACCCCTGACATGGAGGTTCCAGCGGTGAGATGACCTACCCGCAGGCCATCATTGTCCTCTTGGGTGACAGAGGCAATGACTCTCCGGTGTGGCACATGTATGATCAAATCATCTTGCTCGCGTTCTGCGAGCGACGCGGCTAAGCCAGCCAAGGAGTCCGCTTGGCCGTTCTGCGACCATGGGACATGGGTAACCTCTGGTCGAGAAGAGAACTGGGCCATTAGGTGGAGGGTGTACACCAGCAACGGTGCAAGCTCCGGCTTCCTGACGACGTATTCGCCATTAACCTGTTTGATTACCAGCTCGGAATCTCCCTTCACATGTATATGGGGCACATGGATCTCAAGGGCCAACTCGAGGCCGGTGATGAGAGCCTGGTACTCTGCCTCGTTGTTCGTATAGCCTTCCGACAACAGGAATGAGTATGACAGGACAGCTTGCGTCAGGGTAATGAAGACAATACCCAGGCCCACTCTGTTGAGCTTGGGATCGTTGAGCCTCCTACCTGTGGGGCTCCGGGAGGCGCCGTCGAAATGAATTTTCCAACACGGGACAACATGGTCGACTGAGAGGATCGTCTCATCAGAGAAACCCAGGTCCAGGGATTGATCCACAGAGGTTGGTTGGGTAGCTAAAAAGTCTGCCAACGCCTGTCCCTTAATGGCCTTCTGAGGTACGAACCTGATATCAAACTGCTGGAGAATCACTGCCCACCATGCTAGTCGGCCAGTCAACATGGGGTGGTTCAGGATGTACTTCAAGGGGTCTACCCGAGAGACCAATTGCACCTCATGGTGTTGCAGGTAATGTCACAACTTCTGCACGGCGAAGACGAGGGCAAGGAATCTCTTTTCGATAGGGGAGTATCTAACCTCCATATCGAGAAGCATGCGACTGAGATAATAGAGACTATTCTAAGTACCCTCGTTATTCTTCTGGGCGATCAGCGCACCGAGGGATCTCTCCAGGGCGGTCACATAAAGGACCAGCGGCTTTCCGGAGATGGGTGGAATCAAGACCGGAGGTTGGAGAAGATACTGCTTGATTTCCTCGAAGGCGGTCCGACACTCCTCACCCATTCATAGGCTGCGCCCTTCTTCATGAGCCGGGAAAAGGGATTACACTTACCATCCAGATTCGCGATGAATCGACATATATAGGCTAAGTGGCCTTGAAGGCCTCGAAGCTCCCGAATGTTGCTCGGGGGAGGCATTTGGCTGATGGCCTTGATCTTCTCCGGGTCGATCTCGATACCTCGGTATCTGACAACAAAGCCCAGAAACTTCCCAGAGGTGACCCCGAAGGCACACTTCAATGGGTTCATCTTCAGGTGACAGGAACGAAGGAAACCAAACACTTTCTCAAGGTCTTTGAGATGGTCCTGGAGCAGACATGATTTGACTACGAGGTCATCCACGTAGCATTCCACCAATGTCCCGAGAATCGGTTTGAATATGCGATGAATGGCCCTCTGATAAGTGGCACCTGCATTTTTCAAACCGAACAGCATAACCTGGTAGCAAAAGGTACCTTGTGGAGCCCTGAAGGTAGTGGACTCCTCGTCTTCAGGGGCCATCCGGATCTGGTTGTACCCGGAATACCCATCCATAAAAGAGAGGGCTTAGAACCCGGCCGTGGAGTCAATCAATAACTCCTTCACTGGGAGTGGGAAGTCATCCTTTGGGCAGTGGCGATTAAGATCGCGGAAGTCGATGCAAACCCGGATCTACCCATTCTTCTTCCTGACTAGCACAATGTTGGCAAGCCACTTGGGGTACTGGACTTCTTTAATGAAGTTTGCTTTGATAAGATTGTCAACTTCGGCCTCAACCATAGCACCATGAGAAGGGTGCATCTTCCTGGGAGGCTGCTTAAACCCGCGATGTTTTGCCGGGAGTCCCAGAAGGTGAACAGCTACCTGGGGGTCCAGTCCTGGCATCTTGTTGTAACTCCAGGAAAACACATCACGGTGCTGTTTGAGGAAGTCTATGTACTGTTGCCGCTCCTCGGGGGACATGGCTGCACTGATCAATGTGGGTTTCGGATCTGCCTCGTTACCAAGGTTCACCTGTACCAGTTCATCAACCGTGGTAGAGACGCCTTCTTCAAAGGCGGGGGGAGCATCCTCCAGGTCTTCCTCCCCACCCGTGGGGGGACTTCCCGAGACGGGAGATGCTTCTGGGCTATCAAAACCTGAGGGGAAGCTGGTGCCGGCTTGGGTAGCCGCGATCATCACATCGGGAGACTCACTCGCCATTGAGACCATAGAAATGAAGGCAGTCAATCCTATCCCATATGTCCTTCAGCCTAAGGGGTCGCATTTGATAATATCAAAGCAGTGGTGACCTATCGTCCTGAGTTGGTTGATTCCAGCCCGGTGGAAGAGACACATATGGCGCACCGCCATTGTCATAAGCTTGACACTCCGGTACCGTACATGGATAGGAGATTCCGGGATGACCTGGGCCTGGTTGATGTAGGAGTACGAGGTGATTTTCCTCCGTCGCTTGGACATGGGAACATGCCTTCCTTGCGTACCCGAAACAACAAAACATAGCCCCATGTCGGGGGTCGTGGACTCCAACCGGTGGATTGGGAGGATGTAGGCGTCATCCATGCTTGCCCAGGGATCACTTGTGACCGGGGCGGGTTCATCCTCACTTACTAGTATTTTCTTATCCTTACTTTTTTAATAACCCGCATCCAGATAGAGGGCCTCACAAGAAGCGAAAGGGGACGCATCTCCTTGGAGCACGCTTACTCGACCGTTGAGAGAGTACTTGAGGCACTGGTGATACGACGAAGGGACTGCTGCATGCAGATGGAGCCATGGCCTACCCATCAATGCATTGTAGGCGGTGTCCTGAGAGATGACCATGAACTAGGTGCTGGCAATTAATCCACCGAACTGAGTCTTCAGGCGGATCTTGCCGACTGGGGTTTGCTCGGTCCTATCATACCCCAGGATCCTGAGGTCAGAGGGAGTTAAATCACCTTCAGACAGACCCAGATTTCGCAACGTTCGGGTCAGAATTAGATTGATTCCGGAACCCGTGTCAACGAGGCAGCGGCGGACTTCCACGCCATTGAAGTGGCCAGTGATGTACAGCAGGCGAATGTGCCCATGTATAGAAGGGTCCTCATCTTCAACGGAGAACGAGATAACCTCCTGACATTCGTCATTTTCAATCGTCTCGGTATGGAAGGCTTCTGCAGCTGCTACCTCCGTCTCAAACTGGAGGGGGCTCCTTAGGGCCTCAGCAAGTGCCTCGCGCATTTCGGAGGACAGGCGAAGGGCCTCGGGGATATAAATCCTCACCGGAATGCCGGCTAGGTGCCTCAGGATATCATACTTTCATGCCAAAACGTGACCCTCTACGTACAGGAGATCGGTCAGCGTTTGGAGGCATAGCAGGTCCTGCTGGTTGAACCGGCGATCGGCTAGTACTGGGCACATCTTGATGCCTACTAGTAGAAGTCTGGAGAGTAGTCACCGGACTAGGATTGGGCAGCGGAAGCTATCCTGTAGCCGGGAAAGACTGACTGTGATATGAACGAGGCAGCTCTCCCTGATCTAATAGCACGAACGGTGGTGGAGGTAGAGATGAGGGCGTTAGATGGGGTTGCGCGTGCTGAGCTCTGCGCTGAGCCTGCTGTCTGGTCTCAGTAGCATGCACGGCATGGCTGAAAGTGCCTGCCGACGTACCTCGATGACCGGTGTGGTTGCGATTCCGCTGACGTTGGCGTCGGCTGGGAACGTTGGGGAGGTCTGCCTGGCGTTCCCCCTCGTTAGGGGTCATATAGGGCTTTACCAGCTCCACGGTGTTAACCGAAGCGTACCCCTGGCTGTCGCTTGAGGAGTCATCCACCACTGGGAAGATTCTGGGAGGAATCCCCATCTCAGGGGGCATAAAGTCGCCGAGAGTGCGGGATGACGATGGCACCGGCGGTGTGCGTTGCTTCTTCTTGTGTCGCCGCTGCTTTCCCTTTTGGGAAGAGGTCGACTGTGAAGACGCTGCGGAGGAACCAGCTACTTCTTCTGAAGGTTCCGGCTGCTTCAGGTGCGCCCAGATGATACCATGGGCACGGATGACGGTCTTTTGATCCATCCAGTCGTCGTATTTCCGGGATCCGTGGCTGGGGACCTGCTGCCACTCGCCTTCGATGTCGCTGCCAATCTCTGACCCTGCAAAGACACCTGCCACTTGCACTGGTGCTGGGCCCAACTTGACTATGTTGTTGTTGACCTGGTCTTGAAGCCAGTCTTTAAACACATAGCACTGCTTGAGGGTGTGCCCCAGAATCCGATGATAAGGGCAGTAGATGGGGTGATCGGTGAGATTCGCCTCTGTCGGCCTTCTACACTCGGGCAGGCGCACAATCCCTTGCTCTAGAGCACTTCAGAAGTAGCCAGGGACCTGATTTTCGTTGAACGAATAAGTCTGGTACCTTCTTTCCGGATAGGGGGGCCTGGGGGCCTGGCCCTGATGAGGGGCCGGAGGGGACTACCGAGGAGGTGGCGCCTGATTGTCTCGCCTAGGTGGTGGTGGCGCACTGTGTGAGGGAACCTGTCGGTTATGAGGCGGTCGTTGCTGGGTAGGAGCCTGTGCTTGAGGTGGAGGACCTCTGCGGGGTTGCGGGGGTGGTGCCGCCGGCAGTAATTCCAACTGCCTAGGGGTTTCTATTTGGGCCACCGCGGCGGGTTCAGCCCTGGCGGTCCTCCTGGATGGGATCACAGGGGGCAACAAACGTGCCTGACTAGCCTGTTGTAGGGCTTCCTCAAGGTGCTGAGCCTTATCCGAGAACTCCCTGAACCCTCTGGGGTAGTTCTGGGTAATCAGGGAGGGTACCCGCTCTATCTTGACCTTTCCCACACACATCGTCAGTAATTTCTCCTAAGTCAGTGGCATATCGAGGGAATACGTAAGACCCTTCCACCGGGCAATGAAATCTGCGACTCGCTCATCAGGCCTTTGCTTGCACTTGAAGAGGTCTGCGATGCTGGTCTTTCACGTGGTGGAGCTGAACTGGTATAAGAACTGCCGGCGAAGATCTTCCCAACCGGTCACCGATCCGATAGGGAGCTGGCTGTACCAGACAAATTCCAGACCTTCCAATGTTTGTACGAAACATCGGAGCTTGGCGGCTTCTTGCTGAGCCGTGGTCCGCAGCATGGGGCCACACCTGGAAGAAAAATGTGCCAAGTGCTGCGGCAGGTCCCCTATCCCATTGAAAGGTGAGAAAGTGGGGTTCCCAAAACCCGGAGGTGCGGGCATATCATCCACCCACGCGGGATGAGGCTTTCCATCCGGTGGGACCGCCACCTGCCTCATTTCCAGCGCTTCGAGGCGGGCTGCGAGCGCCGCGATAAGATCATCCGGGTGGGGGTCCCTGCCTTGACGGGGATCCCTAACCACAAGTGTGTTGCCAGGTTCCTCAACACGGTAGATGGCTTTGGCAACTCGTGGATCAACTGGCGGAACGACCTGCAGGGCTACTGGGGGAACCCGGACTGGATTCTTCAGATTGCCCCGTCGTTCGGGGGGGGGGGGGGGGTTTGGCGAGACGTATCGCGCCCTCTTTCCATACGTTCCAGCTTCTGCCATGTCTGCGGCCGTAGCATGATCAGGGTTGCCCAGAGGCATCTCACCGGGGGGAAATTGTTCCTTCCCCTGCTTCCCCGGCCTGGGATTACCATAGTCGAGTCGCCGCTCTGTGGTGTGCTCAGCCAAAAGTTCGTCAACTAGACTCTTCTACTCAGCAAGCTGTTGGGGGTAACGTGGCGTTCTAGAGATCTTCGTCCGTTTTCTGCACAGAGGCGGATGGGTCGGAGTGCTTAACAGTTCCGACGTGCTCCTTACCCTTGCCGGTGTTTCGACCGAGTACCAGTGACTCGGTGGGTACGGGGAGGCCTAGCAGGTTCCTCTACTGACGGGTAACTCTCCCTGATGGGTCCAGCAGTGGCGGTACGCCCTCGGGGGGTAAGTCTCCATCAAGGAATTCAAGCTCGTCTTCCTTGTCCATGACGTCAGTCATGTGGACTACGACCCCTCTTGAGGGCATGTCCTCGATGTCGCAAAACGAATCGGGCTGCCGTCGGATAGGGTCGAAGAGGAGAGCGGCATAGGTTCCCCAACCACGGACTTGCACATGAGGGGTGGCTTCCCTGACGATTCTGCGGAGTACTTTAAAACTCTGAACGCATTTCTGTTGAAGGGCGCTCTGGCGGCCTGACGACTCAGGGTACTGGGCCACAAGGAGTGCATCCGCATCGATCAGGTGGCACTGCTCGCCGATTTCTTTGAAGTTCTCTCAACTTCTGGGGTACGCCACCCGTTCTTAATGAAGGTGGAAGTGTGTCGCCCATAGGGTTCGACAAAAGCACCCCACTTCTTCAGGGGTAAGAGACTCTGGTACGCGAAAATTCAGCGCTGCCGTCAGCCAAAACTTCTCCGGGAAGTAATCCGCTGCGAGAATACTCCAGAAGCTCCTGGGCTCAGACTCAGGGTCTGGCCCTGTGTTGCCCCACTCGTCAACCCGGGGCGGCTGAGGGACCGGTAGCGGTACCGAGGCGGACCTCTGGGATAGTGAACTCGGTGGCGGAGAGTACGGCGAGCGAGCTGACTGGCCGCCGAATTCCAGGCCATCCTCCGAAGAGTAAGGTGACCTGGCCACGATGCCACGATACGATGGGCTGATAGCCACAGCTTCCGGAATAGGAGTCGCGGCTACCAGTGACAGGTCGTGTCATTGCTCTACTGTCGTTGGCCCCCAAAATAGCTCTCTGTGATCTCTGGTAGAGGTAGAGGGCACTTCTGGAGACAATGGCGGTGATTGCGCGGTCGAGACCTGCAGAATTCCCAAGATTTCTTCCTCCTGGATGTACCTGCGGAGAGAGATGGGAATCTGGTGGACCTCATATTCCAGGAGAATGAGGCTAACGCGTCTGGTTCCTGCCCCAGTCCTTGATACGGAGGAGCGGGGAGAAGGTTCTATTGCTGAGTCTCACTCCGCCTCTGAGTCGGAGAAGCGGGCATGTTTGATCTCCACCCGGTCCTTCCCAGGATTCTTCTTGTGGCGGCGACAACCCACTTTCCTGCCCAGGGGTGGCTCTTCGGGACAGGGTTGATCCCTACCAAGCAGTCTCGGGGTGGCGGTGGCACCGTGGCGGAGGGGACCCCCACCCGAGATAGCCGGGGTGCGAGGGGTACCGAGGCAAATGTCGAAGGGCACATGGGGAGGACCTACACGAACAACACCCATGTGGGAGGAGCCTCTATTGGAATCGACAGGAGCATGGGGAGGACCTCCATGGTCGATGCGGGCAGAGCGAGGTTGACCTTCACTCCTCGAGTTGCTGGGGCGAGGAGGACCTTCCCCGGTCGCAGAGAAGATGTAGGGAGGGCCCCCACGTTGAAGAAGGACCGGATGGATGGTGCCTTCAAATCGGCGGTCGGGGGCAGGAGGATGGACTCCATACCTCGTATAGTGGGCGCGGGAAAGGTTTTCGCACAGAGCGTCACTACCGCGGGGCAGGTATTCCTTCGAGATGGGGGTAGCGCGAGGCATACCTCCATGATGAACTTCGGAGCGGGGAAGGACCACGCTCTGTGAAGTAGTGGTACGGGGAGGGCCTCCGTACGGGGTGACATCACCGCAGGTTAGTTCGCGGCGATCACCACTCAGGCCTGCCACCCGGAGAGTCAACCCAACCTGTTCGTGGGGCAGTTGGGGTCTCGATCCTTGTTGGGTGAAGGAGTGCCCCTACTCAGTGTATGAAGGGGCATCATGATGCACATCGGCGGTGGCTCGGGCCACTGTAGCTGTCGACGTCGACGCGCCTGGGCGAGCGTCCTCAGACCGGGCCCGGCGCTGACGTTGGGTCAGGCGGGCTGGTGCAGGTGGTGCAGGGACGTAGCCTGCCTGCTCCTCCTGCGGAGTCGAACGGCGGTGCTGACGCGGCCGGGGGGGAGCTCTCGCCTGAATCCCTTGGGTCGGGACCCTGAGCGGGCTGAGCCGGACGGTGCCCACCTCTTTAGCATAAGGCGAGGAGTCGTCAAGGCATTCCGGGGACAACCTCTCGAAATGGTTGAACGTTGGGGTGGGGAGAAGTGGCTCCCTGCGTGGCCTGTTAGGGCGGCGTTGACGGGGGGCCTGGAGGCCTCCAGGTCCAAGCAGGCCATATCCCGAGTTGGGATGACCCCTTCCTCCTCGTACCTATGCATGAGGTTGTTGATCACCCTTCGCTGGATGACCTCTAATGGGGAAAGGGGACGTGGGCGACCTGTATTCCGTGATGTGGCAGCTGTCATGGAGGTAGCAGTGCCATGTGGGGTGGCTGGGGCGGCGTTACCCCTGCCCCTGCGTGGGCGAGGAGCGGGCGGTGATCGCGTCTCTGTAACAGCAACCTGGTTCCTGAGAAACGAAGGGATCAACTCGTCAGTACTGAGAGGAAAAGGATTGACAACCAGTGCCCCAGCTTCCTTCCATTATCCACGTCTGTAATAAGGATCCACGCCAACACGCTGCAGAACGGAGTTCCCCACGTTCTACTGCCCCGACTTCCGGTGAGTTTCACAACAGGCCCGCTTATTGCTTGGCGGGACCAGGCACCGGATATCTGGATTCGGTGACACGTCAATCTACAAGTGTCTCAAACGCTAGTAATATCCATATTGAGGGGAAGAATTTCACGTTGGGTTCACCATTTCTATTTCCGACGTTTTCACAGGGGCGCGCGCGCATCCGTCTGTGGAGGAGGACGCGCGACACTTTGTTTCCCCGCATTCCCGCTTTCCAAAGGCGGGCGGCATTCGCTCCTTATTCAGGGATTTCTTCTCCTTTATCGAAACGGGATGATGGGATGTCGGTTCTTCCTCCTGTGGATTCCTCCTCAGAACTCATCACCTAGTCTGGGTCTCCCTCATAGATTTAATACGTAGTTCGTGAAACTCTTCCCAGTGCCATGTTTCCATGGACGCTGGTTAATTACACTGCTTCTGTCGGGTCATTACAAAGGGTCCGGTCAGGGTAGCAACCTTCAGTCGGGGGAGTAGTCATGTTGAGCCATCAGTAGCGTGTCTGGATGCTGGGGAACCTGCATGTCTGTCTGTTATCCCTGGTCACAGGGCTTCTCAAGGGTGTGGAAGCCCGAGGCATCCCAAATCGAACGCGGGGAATTATATGCCATAGACACATATCTGGGGTTTTCCTCAGCTTACCGTGTTTGACACAGGGTATTCCGCGAGTTTAACGTCCAGCGAAGATGGATCAACCTGATCAGAACATTAGCTAGGATAGATCGTATTGAAGGATTTCTCTTAAACGGATGCCGATACCGAGGCCAACCCGTGGGCGGCTATGAAGAGGAGCGTATCGACATGGTCTCACCGAGGTATGACGGTCCGGGTGAGAATCAGGATGGGCAGTATATGGATAAATGGAGAGGAGGGGGAGTGAAATGGGACCATCGCAGGGGTGGCGGTGAAGTTGGGCTTGAACCTTGAGGAGGCTTCCTTCGTATCCCCGTGGCGGGGAATCATAGTCCGCGTAGTTCGGGATGGTGCCGGTAAACCGACGTGAAGGTGGACCTTGGTCCGATGGGTATCGTCAGTGTACCGACGTGAAAGTAGACCCATGGGTCCACTGGTGGTGGGCTTGAACCTTGGGAAGGTTTCCTACGTACCATGCCTTGACATGGATCAAATTCCTCATAGTTCAAAGGATTGATGGAATATAGTTTAATGTCATGCAGGACGGTAGCGAAACCTGACGTGAATAAACGACAGGCATTGGGTGTCGGTGAACTGACGTAACTGAGGGACCTTTGTCCAATGGGAAATGGGCTTGAAAATGGGGGCCTGGCACACCGACTAGGAGACGGTTTGGGCCAATGATTGTTGGGATTGAACCTCAGGGAGGCTTCCAACGTACCATGCCTTGACACGGATCAAAGTCCTCGTAGTTCAGATTGGGGAATATAGTTTAACGTCATGCGGGACGGGGGTGAACAGACGTGAATGAGGTCGGAAAGACCGGATGGTGGGTTTAAACCTCGTAGAGGCTTCCTACGTACCATGCCTTGACATGGATCAAAGACCTCGTAGTTCGGGTTAGTCCCAACGGCTTGCCGTCGGACTGGAATTGCAGTTTAACGTCATGCTAGACGTAGGTATAACTCGACATGAATTGGATGATGGGTGGGCTTGAACCTCGTGGAGGCTTCCTACGTACCACGCCTTGACATGGATCAAAGACCTCATAGTTCAAATGGGGATTTGTCGGTGAACCGACGTGAAAGTGGACCTTGGTCCAATGAGTGGTGGGCTTGAACCTCTGGGAGGCTTCCTACGTACCATGCCTTGACATGGATCAAAGTCCTCGTAGTTCAGGTGGGAATGGGTGTGCAGTTTAATGTCATGCAGGACAAAGGGAGGGGCATACAATTTAACATCATGCTGGATGAGGGCGAAAGTCGACGTGAATGAATGACCGAGCAATGTGGCTTGAACCTCATGGATGCTTCATACGTACTATGCCTTGACATGGATCAAAGTCCTCATAGTTCTCTAGAAAGTGGTGCCGGTAAACCGGCGTGAAGGTGGACCTTGGTCCGATGAGTGGTGGGCTTGAACCTCTGGGAGGCTTCCTACGTACCATGTCTTGACATGGATCAAAGTCCTCGTAGTTCACTAGAAAGTGGTGCTGGTAAACCGGAGTGAAGGTGGACCTTGGTCCGATGAGTGGTGGGCTTGAACCTCTGAGAGGCTTCCTACATACCATGCCTTGACATGGATCAAAGTCCTCGTAGTTCGCTAGAAAGTGGTGTCGGTAAACCGGCGTGAAGGTGGACCTTGGTCTGATGAGTGTTGGGCTTGAACCTCTGGGAGGATTCCTACGTACCATGCCTTGACATGGATCAAAGTCCTCGTAGTTCGCTAGAAAATGGTGCCGGTAAACCGACGTGAAGGCGGACCTTGGTCCGATGAGTGGTGGGCTTGAACCTCTGGAAGGCTTCCTACGTACCATGCCTTGACATGGATCAAAGTCCTCGTAGTTCGCTAGAAAATGGTGTCAGGGTCAGTGCTCACTCTAAGCCCACGTGAGTCATGCTCGGTGTGAGAAACAAGAGGTTGCAAGGACCTGACGATCACGTCGCGAAGGATGCGTCCGTGAGAAGCGATGAGGGGCTTACGCATTAGGCGGCCCATGGTGCTGGGACTTACTCCAGGATAGAGGCCCATGGTGCGACAAAGGGTAGGAAAAAATGGACCTTGGTCCAAAGATGGGAGGTGCCTCATTCCCTATCACGCCCTCTACTGACCTTGGTAGTGGGGAAGTATGGAGATGCAGAGGTGCAACCATCCATTGGGGAACTAGGGTCGCCCTTCTCTTATGAACATACGCCACTCCAAAAAGGAGGATATCATCCCTTGTGGATGGGTGATTCCATTCCTGTGGAGACGAGTTGTGTAAAGAATGTTCGAGCTAGGGGGACCCTTCGTGAGATGCATGAGGCCGGGTCACAGTTTAACGTCATGTGTCGAGGACTTGGTGCTTGGCAGTTTAACGTCCTGCAGCTCGGACGAAGTGGGTTCACTCCACACCCCTAGGACTTACATAACCGGTACCCTCTGGTCCTTGGGGAAGGGAAGGTACCAGTAAGGCCATGGTTAAGGGGGGTTGTGGAACGAACCATCAAGGGGTCCACGTTAGTGTGGCTATGTGAAGAAGCAATAGCCGTTAGCGTGCCTATGCGAGTAAGCATTAGGCGAAGCAACGCTACGGGTGGTATTGTCCATGGGACTTTGAAATCACATCATGCAAACCTGGAGGGTCGCACGGGAAGAGGAATCGCTAAGCAAAGGAGTGTGCTTCGCGAAGTGGAGTGCCTTGGACTTGGCATGGGGCATAGGTGTGAGTGGAAGGGGCTTCGCGAAGTGGAACAGTGTTCGCGGAGTACTACCTCGCGAAGAAGAGGTGCCTCGCGAAGTAGGGTCCTGTGAAGCAGTGTGCTTCGCGAGGTGAAGCGATCCTGCCTTAGCATAGGAATCACTAGTACAGGTTGGGTGTTTCGCGAAGCATAAACGCTCCGCGGATGCCCGGGTTCCCTTGGGAATCCCCTTCCTTCGCGAATTCCCTTGAGCTTCGCGAAGGGCATCCCTCTCGGAAGAGGGGCTCAAACCGAGACAAAGCAGAGGCGTCTCGCGATGTAGAAGTACCTCACGGATCTCATCATTCCCGGGGTAAAGAGTGCTTCACGATTCGGGAGAGGAGAATCCGAAAGGTCGGATTGTCCGTCCCAGGGACTCGGGGGGAGTCCAGTATTTATAGGCAAGGGGTGCCGTGAAGCAGAACTCACGCGCCGCCTCAGGTGCTTCGCGGCGCGCTCGCGAACGTCAACGACATCCGTGGAGTTTTACCGCCTCTGGAGCTTCGTGGCGGTCTCGCGAACGTCAAATGCGTTCGCGGAGAGTTATCACCTCTGGAGCTTCACGAGGCCGCGAGGATCGGGGCGCTTCGCGTCGGGGCTTCGTGTCGGGGCTTTGCGTCGGGGTTTCGCGAGGCAGCGCGCCCTCCTTTTTCATGCCTTCCTTCCGTGCCATATTATTTTGGCGCCAACAGTCCCTAAATAACCCAATCAATGTAATATTTCATAGTGAATGAATGTTATAGTGTTCTAGTCTCTTTTTCCAAAGACAAGATTGTCCACAAAAGGCACTTAATAAGGAAATTTTTTATTAAATCAATTAATCAAGATTAATATCATATAAATTCTCATTTTACAAACCATTAAACACTAATTCATTTTTATAATTATATAGCTTCCATTAATTTTTTTTCATCATTACATAAAACCCATTATTTCATAATTGTGATTGGATAAGAATTATGTATATTAATTTATCAAAATAACGTATATAGAAATAGAAAATGAATCAGTTTGAAAATTTTTCCTATGGAAATGGTCTTTTTATTAGCATTGTAACCAAAGGTGACACGAAAACCATCATCGTTTATGGGGATCTGGATTCTCAAGTAATGTCTTACAATATGTATAGAGTATCTATTTTCTATTTACAAGAGATTCCTACATGGGCTCATGAAGCATTTTTCCTATAAAATAGTGTTTATAAAGAAATATATTGTGCCACCCCTATATTCTAGGGTCCATATATGTTAAAAATGTTGGTATTTGGGACCCATATTTTATTTATTGGTATCTTATTATATGAAATTAATCATTTTGAAATAAGAGTATTTTTTCAATTTAAAATATAACTATAATTATAATTTTTTGAATTGTATTTTGGAATGAATTTTCTCTTAGAAATTTTTCTCAGCCAAAGTTGGTAACCTATAACCATAATGTAAATTGGAGAAATTTGTTCTCCAAAAAAAATTAGTCATAGCTTTTATTATATTTTTGAATCTATCTAAATATTTATAATGGTTCTCATTGTCATATTTGGTTAATTATATTCCCTTAACAGTTGAGAATTATTTTCACTCTCTATAGTGAGGTCATATTTAATATTAATATATGAAACATGATGTTTCTCCGGAATATTATATTTGAATTAATGTTTATTAATAATGTCATCAATCATGTCACAATGTTAAAAAAATTATTATTTAGACATATCATCATCATTATAACTTTTATGGTGGTTATAATTTAGTACATGTTAAAAAAAGTACCTTAGAAACAGTTTTGATGAAGCACAATTTTTCTCAGTAAGAAATTTAATCATCAGTAGAATCCGAGTCACTAGAGATATCCTAAGAGGCACTCCATGCGACATTCCAAAGTTTCTTATTTTATTATTTCCAATAACTCGTAATTATTGTTTTTTAATTTTTTAATATTATCATTAACATTTCCTTTTCAATTACATTCAAAATGGGAAATCTCATTAGACTTCTCATATCTATTCCAATATTTTTTCCATGTTCCATTGTTGTCATACATTAATTTTTTGATTTGGTTTCCATAAGAATTTATTATTCTGGTATAACTTCTTAAACCTTCTTGCATGATGGGCTATTACTTCATCACTAACTGCTAGTGATTCAATATCACTAGAGATTTCAACTTGTATCTTTTGTTTTTCATTATGTTAGGATGTATTAGACTTGAATGATACTGATTTACTATTTGGTTCATAATCCTCCTCACGATTGATTTTTTTTCTTCCTCATTCATAGTTAATAGGCCACTAAATTTTTTGACATGTAGTTTAATTACATTGGTTGATTCTCTAATTGTCACATATTTTACTCTTAATATATTTGTAAGGCATGTTAGTAGTCTCATAATTTGGTCCTTCTATGAAACTAGATTCCCCATTGAGCTCATTGTATTGAATATTACATTTATCAAAGATACATATTAGAAATTAACTCATTATGTCTCGTCTTATGAGTATCATAGATAATCATAAATGTACTCAATATCACGTAATTATAATTCATTGTTTATTTATAATAAATAACTAAAATATCCCAAATTTTATATGATTTTTTACATGCAGATATTATATTGAATTATTCATCTCTTAAGGAATAGTAAACCAAATTTATTGCTTTTTCATAATTATTAAATAAAAAATTACTTGCATCCTTACAGTATTTTCTAAGAGTTATAAGAAACTAAGACTTATACAGTATAGAATAGAAAATTAAAAAAACCAATATTTCTATATTAATTTTCAAAATAATTTTCAACTGTGAATAATTATATCAATTATGTAAATGTTGAGTTTTGGTATAAAAACCTTCTTGTCTAATATCCATTTAAAGAACTAAATTTAGAAATAACTTAATTTTATGATCAGTAGAACACAACTAAAATCCAAATTTAATTCATTTTGTGAAACCATTGATGTCAAATGTTGTTCATATAGACTGTCTTGAGACAGGATGAATTGAGTTACCAAAAAAATTCTATAAAAAATGAGTTTAAGTGAAATTCCCAAGCTCTGAGTTAATAAAAAACACAGATCAACCTATGTTAAAATATTTTAAATGATTTCAAAAATATAGATTATGTCTTAGATAAAAATATATTGAAACAAATAAAATTTTTAAATAGGTTTAAATAGTCAAATATGTATGTAAACAGTAATTATTACTAACTACCAATTATTTGATTTTTAAATGTTTAGAATAGATTCAGTTTAATGTTTAAATAATAAAACAAAACAAAAAAACATAGTGGAATAAAAATAAGTGGGATAGTCTCATTTTGAGAACTAATCCCATTAACAATGAAATCACCTACTTCCAAAAATATTATGTAAAATAACTTACGATCCACAACCTCGAACAAATGGAAAAAAATTATGTCCTTGTCACATACGGTCCTCTTCCCCAAGACATTTTAGAATAAAAAAATCCAAGCTAGGAAAGGACGTCTTCTGCATCACCATGGGTGAAAAAGAGTAAATAATTTTTTAGAAGATATCAGTAATAATCTAATTTTAGTGCAAAAAATAGTTTTATTGTTATAAATATAGATTAAAATACACATAACATGTAATGTAAAAATATAAACAGACATAGAAATTATGTGTTTAATGAATAATTTCATTCATAATCTATTAAGCTCTGAAGATTGGGACTCCATGAGTGTAGCATAAAATGGGGCTAGAATCATTTTTCTAAGATTTAATGAAGAACAGAGATTCATAATAACTTTATACTGAGTTTATAAAATGTTTTTTTGGGTGTTCTATATGCTTTACTTCTTCTACAGTTGATCATTGATTATGTTCTTCATGTAAGGATCCGTTCAAGGAAATCTTATTTTGGTCTTGAAAAATTCAACACTCTCTGTGTGGTGGTGAATAATTCTCTATGTTTCTTTACACCTTGTATTGAACTGGTATCCTCACGGGGGAGTCTACTACCTATTTTAGCTGCACCATGAAGGAAGAATCTTATAGATCATATTCTCCTCAATTTGGATGGATTAAATGACCATTAATGACAGTCTACATTAATTTCATATCACTTTATTAATCAATTATAATATATTCAATAAATTATATATTTAGAATTTTAAATTCATAATAAAAAATTAGTGGTGGTAATTAATATAAAATGGTGAGACAATAACTGATGGCGACTTCGGCTGGTGGGGAATCATGCCAACGTAGACTCATCAATTTAGAGTGTCTTCTTAGCAGAAGGGAGTACATAAACATTTTCATATTTCCATTATGGTGGTAGGTCATCATCAATAGTGTCACATCTCTAGAGTTTGGTTTTTTTGATAGATGTCCAAATCTACATTGGTCTTCTTTAATGATAGTTTCTTCCATAAATTGGAAAATATTTTTTCAAACAGTGTGTCATCCTCTAAGGGTGAGTCATTTCAAAACATTTTGAAAAATCCATTCTAGATGTGAGACATATCTAATGATGGTTGATTCTATTACTTTTCCAAATTTTCATTCTGGTTGTGACCTCAATGGTGGGTAATATCTGACGGTGAATCATGTTCAATTGTGCGTCATACATAGAAAAATTTCCCCAATCATTTCTATTTTTCGAAAAGGATATCATAAAAAATTAAAATAATTTATTATATGATAATCATGATATTCTTTATCACTTAAAAACATTTTCAAAAATATTCCATTTTCGGAATATAATTTTGAAAATATTTTAAATAAAATTTTTAATTAAAAGAATTATTTACTCGAAAAATAAAATGTTTAAAATTATAAAAAAAATTAGAGACATCGAAAAATTAAATAATTTTTCATTCAATTATATTATAACTTTAGTAAAAAAATTATAAATATATTTTAGGAAAACATAATTTGTTTCAAATCATTATATTAATTATAACTTTGTAAATAAACATTTCTATTTCAAAAAAATAATAACACTGAATTTATAATTTTTATAACATTTATTTAAATATTCAATGATATAAATAGATAATATTTTTATTTATATGATACTTAAATTTTATTTATATAATCATAGGTGAGTATACTATTTTAATGTCCATATTACAATTCCAAATGGCCATAATACTTTTCCATTAGTCATGTTAATATTCAATGGTTATAATTATAGTGGTCATAATGGTTTACTACTTCTTATAAATACTTTTTATTTTATTCATCAGTTATTTTATTTTCCCTTTGTTATATATAATTTCATATTTTAAAACAATATTTTATTATTAATGTTATGTTTTTTATTTATCATTTTCTGTTAGTGAAATCATTCTAGTTAATCGTGTAGATCCAAATTTTCTTACTCTTATTATCATGTTTTCTATATATCATCCATCTATAATATTTTGAATTCATATTGATTTAATTTCATACTAATGTATAAATATATATTTATAGTAATAATGTTTTATTGGGTTGTCTATGTGATGTATGTGCTTTGTACTACATGACATAATTATAATGAAGGAAAAATTAATATATAAATTTACAGTCATTAAATTACCACCACTTATGAAATTTATCCCTCCTTATTTATGTCATTATAATATGGTAAAATCAGGTGAGAGTACTTCTCCTTCATCACTAAGTCGATTTCTGATGTTTCCTCTTCATAATTATACTTCTTCTGTAGTATATACACCATGTCAGTAGTTTTTTTTCATATAAATTTATTTCTATGGTCAAAGATCTTCACTAGCTTCTCCTCATAATAGTGATCATTTTCTTACAATATCATCTGTGAATTTACTTCGTTCGAGGGATATTGTATTTTCAACCTTGGGAGGGACTCATGGAATACATCATGTACCTGATTCATTTTTGGTGGAAGTTAATGTCGATATGTTATACCTACGATATCATCAAAAATCGCACTAGGGATTATGGACATGATACATAGATTTATTTTATTCCCAAATTCTATTAATCTCTCCAATATATATTTTTGGGGGAATACATTGTCACTAACAACAAACTCTATGTCCTGATGATGATTATCTTCAAATTACTTTTGTTGACATGTGGATTCCTTGATGTAATATTTAATGTTTTTAATATTTTCGACCATTACATCAACAATTTCTAGTCCCATCCTTTTATAATCACCAACTTCATCCTTAAATGATTGTGATCTACATATTTTCACAAAAGAAATATTTCTTTTCTAGCCATTAGGATTCTTGATTGGAAACATTTATTGTTAAACAAATTGAACAATGGATGATGTTGATCCCATCCACCATTGTAGTCTATAAAACATTCTCTCAACATTTATTCAATTTTCCAAATATTCCACTCATATTCAAAATTTGTTTGAGAATTATATGTCATACTAATGATCATCTTTAGGTTTAGAGACTTTTGGAGACATTTCCATAAATGGTCGTAAAACAAGGATCTCATTCAGATACAGTTGATAATGGAACTCCATATAATCGCACCAATTATTTAATTTATATCACTAAAATATGGTCAAGTGAGAAAATGTCTCAAATTGTGAGAAATTTCGCAGGATTTATGAGATGATATAAAACCACCCAAATAGAATCATTTCATCTATATGTATTTTGATATATATTGACATAGTCTATAGTGATGTTTTCCCATATAAATATTTATATGGGTAATGGTTGCATCATACCCTTAAATTTTTTATTTCATCCTTCACAAGATGACATAAAAGGAAGTTTGATGTATATCCAACAATCTACAAATTCATATTGACCCCTATAGTACACTTCGATATGTTGACGCATATTTTTCCTCCATACATGAATAAATACTGTTTATCTATGTATTTCATTTAAAAGATATTTATATATCATTATATTGTACTATCCACATAATAGTGACAAAGATCATACAACTCATTCCCCACCAATTTTAAAATATGATTATTTACCCTTTCATGTTGTTTCTACTTATTTTCAGTTTCCACATATTTTATTTCAAAGCATATTATTTTCTCTGTAAAAGATATTATAGCAATCATTTTTGAAAGGAATAACGATTCACCTATTTTATGAATCCCATGTCCATATATTGAATCTATATGAAAAATTAATACTTCTAAATTATCATATTTTATAAAGTTTCATGATCCATTATATATTGACCATCTTACACCTTATTTTATTTACTTAGATGGCACTTCATTGAGAAGTCATAATCAATGATAAGGTATAAACATTTTCTATAGAAAATAATAATATCCTTCCATGTGAATATATTTATTGGGATCTTATGATGAATAAATTTATCACACATCTACCCATAGAGGCGGCACTTCCAAATATTCAACATGAATATAATATCCACTAACTCCAAATCATGTGGGAGATAATTTTTCTCATGAACACACAATTTACTTGAAGCATTTTATATCACTTTACCATTTTGCATCAAAATATTTCCTCATCCATTTTCTCAAACATCAATGTATACCATATATATTTCACCACATTTTGGTAGTTTTAATACATATGAATTGATAATCCTCTTTTTCAACTATTTTAAATATTCATCATATTTACTATTCCAGAAAATATTTACACCCTTCAGAGTTATCTTACTAAGTGGATTAGAACATCATGAGATGTTTGTCACAATTATTTTTTTGTACCTATCTATAAAAAGGAATCCATGGATCTCAATTATATATTCTAGGATACACCACTCCTCAATTTACATTTTCTAGAAGGGTACACAGATATTTCTTTTTTAGTGATAACTTGCTTGAAGAATGATACTTCCTCCATCCAGATCTTTCCATTACTATATTTTCATTAAATTATCTCCATGAACAATGTATTTATAATATAAATGAAATTATCCATATATTCCACTGTGATCATTGATTATATCATAATACCATCGAGAAAGACTAAACCAACTTTTTGGAGATTATATCTAAAGATTATATTCATCATGTATATGCACATTTTTGGACCATTGGTGAGTCCAAAATTTATCAATATGAACCCATAATGTAAATACCTCATTCATATGTTGGTGTTAAGAATACTTTCCTTCCTCGCGATTAATTTTTGATATTCTGATTGAAGTTATACCATTGAGAAATACATGACCCACCACTATTGATAAAACAATTCTTCTAACTATATAAGAGGATATTTTTCATTATCATGATTTTTTAGTGCATGATAATCAATGTTGAGTCTCATTAAATCATCATTAATGCTGAAAAAGTGGAATTGGTGCACCCCATGGTGAATTACGTAGGAATATAAAAGCTAGGTCGAGATTATCCTGTAAATGCTTTTTCAGTTATTCTAACCCAATGGTTGCCATTCTATAATGATCAATTAGTATAGTAATAGATCCCAGAATTATTTCAATAGTAAATTGAACATATCAGTCAAGAGGAAGACCAGAATAATTTTTATGGGAATATATCGGTGTAGTCCCTCACAATGGTCATGTATTCAAGCATGATTTTCTATTTATCTCAAACATTTAAACTACACATACTTTCTTATATAGAAATAATATCCAAATTTGAGATTATGATTTGAAGGATATTAATCCTATTATATAAATTTGTATATAATTATAGGATTCCATAGGATGTAGATATTGATTTAACATCATAAAAAGTTTTTTTTGGAGTTGTATAATGATAGTAAATTTGTGCCAAATGTAGCGTAAAGCTAAACCAATGAATGTGAGATGAATTTTTTAGGGGATTCAGTTCAAGAAAATTAACTATGGAAGAATTGTTTACATATGATGCAATACATTATCCTCTCCATATTCTCACAGATAACTCAACCATTATATATTGAGGTGGTATTTGAATAGTTCCACTAATCTTCTTGGATATGATAGAATGTGTAGAACCAAAATAAAAAAGTATGTTAACTATTCATTAAAAAATAACCACTATACCCATCACTAAATCATTTTTGGGATCCACCTCAGAAATAGTGATAGCATATGAAATTCCTTGATACACTGGATGATATTTTTGTTGATTGATTCCAAAAACCATTGGTTTGGGTAATTGTTTCACATAATTCCCTTTTTTCTTGGTATTAAAACACTATACTACATTTAGTTTTTTGGTCTGAACCTTCCTTTATTCTTTGAAATTAGTGAGATTATTAATACCAATTTGATGAAAATCATCTTGATGACCCTATATTTCGCATTAGATACATATCTTAGTTCCCTTTAGATAGTTCCAATTAATCTTATTCACACATTTATAATATATGATATGTTTGAATTTAATTATATCATGGGATTTATTTGTCGTTCCTTCCATATTAACCTCCATTTTCCACTTTTTTACATTGATACCAAGATATAATTAATGTTAATGATCTCTATTTAAAAAATAAGGGCACTCCAGACTAACTGCTTATAGTTTTCAAAGTATTAAATGAACATGTCCTTTGATATACACTTCTATAGTATAATAAAAAAGTGGTCCACTATGATTCCAAGTTTCTTGAAATATATAGATGCATATCATGAATGTCATGGGAAGTTTGCTTCATATGCCCAGATATACATGTCTTCCATTTGTTTCATTCCACAATAAAACCATATAGATCATAAGATGTAAAGTATAAGGAAAATATTTAATAAATACTGTTTTCATGATTTCATTTCAATAAATTAAATTAATTTCATCCATAGACTTTCTATTTATTATATATCCACCATTGATATGCTTCCATATCAAAAAATACAATATCCTAGTATGACTTCCTATTAGTTTATACATCGGAGGATTTATAATATATTATCAACCATGTTTATCCATTATTCGAAGATAAGGGGATAACAAGGTACATTATAAATAGGTGAATTTTTTCACAAAAATTATTTAAATATAACATTATCTTTTTTAGGGGAAGGAGGAAATTTCATATGTTTCACGTAATTATACACAACATGATTAAATTGAGCCAATATATTTATTATGTTCTAAGATCCCATTCCCATATGATTCTGTGTTTGGTAAGAGAAATAATCACATTTCCAATCACAGTGGTTTTTGGTATAGATTCTACTATTTATATTAAATAACTAAAAAATTAATTACAATTAGGGGTGATAGAATAATAACAGAATGAGAAAATAAAAAAGTTTCATTTAACAAAGAAGGATTAATTTGTAAATGAATATTATTTTGTAACATGTGATTCCCAAATTTTCAATATATGATATCCATGTCCATTATCTATCATTAACATTCATTATATAGTAGTTGAAAAGTGAATACATTAATAGTATAGATATTTTGATTTAATTAATTGGTTCTACAAAAAAAATGGTGTTGATGGACTCAAAATGTAGGAGTGCTCCTAATAAATCATATTTCTTAGAGATTCTAAATAAGATAGTATTTTTGTGATTTTCCCTATACTAAGACCAAGCTGATATACAATAACTTAAATGTGAGTGATACTGGTTTCAAGAGAAGTTCATGCTCATCGAGATCATGACCCAAAACATGTTCACCAAACGAACCCATGAAAGCCCCACCATCGCACTCCATACTCTCAGGGAATATACTCGTGTAATAAGGGGATATGTTTCAAGACCCCAAAATTATGATTATGTAATTTTTTTTTTCATAATAATTAATATACTTTATTTTAATTACAATTTTTAAAGAACCCATATTATTTTTTTCTTAATATTCAAATAGAATTAAGAAGTCTATTTTAGTGAATTAACAAATATTATTTTAATAAAATATTTCTGTTAAGTTAATTTTATTAATTATAAATTATAATATAATTTTTATGAGCCCAAATGTAGTTTTTATTATGGTTTTAAAAAATATTTTTATCAAAACCTTTCAATTTTCAATAAATAATAGTTTTTAATTTAATAGTAAAAATTGAAATATTTGGATAAAATAAATATTATTATTGTAATAAAGATGAATAAATTACCCAATGATTATTTTTTCATAATTTTATGATGTAATCAAAATTTTAATTAAAAATTAAATACCCTTTAAATATATAGATTGTTTTATTACATCATAATCACTAAATAGTGAGGTAATAAAAATTATAAATGGGATATTAAAGAATTATTATTTTTTAACATAAAAATAAGTTTAATTATTTTTTGTTTAATTTCGTAATTCATTGGTGTATCCACCATAATGTACAATATATTTTATGATTGAAGTTAATTTATTTAATAATGTGACTCTCCTCTACACCAGAAAGGAAAATATTTTAATATCATGGGCTCATGAACATATGAAATATTTTTTTACACTCTTATTTGGAAAACAATGGAAAAAAAACATGGTATGGTTTGTCAGTTTGAACATATAATTATATAGATTCCAAAACCTAGGTTTATGAAAAACTAAATATCCCCCCATCATTTCCTTTATAAACACACATAGGATCCCACTTCTTTTGAATCAAAATTCTTGGATATAATCCTTACTCAGTCCTCCAATTCATATAATTCTCCCAATGAACCCAAGATCTTAATATTTTCCACTTCAAGAATTTGAAGTCACACACTCATGTAAGAGTTATTTCCATTCTAATTTTTTATCTGAGTTTACTTATATTGATACACCCTTTTATTTTCAATTAAATATAATGGGGTATGTTTTTCACCAACTCCATACATCCCATTATATGTTTGAATTATGATAGGATCCTTTCTCTATCATTAATCCCACCCACGTACACTCGTTACCATGTTGAAATTTCATAAGCATTTATCAATTTATTATCATTCTACAAGTTTCTTTATTATGTTATACCATAAATTAAAATATTATTTATGTTTGGACTTGTTTTTATATGACCCTATTACATTTCATTCCATCTATATATTTCTAGATACCACTTTGTCTCTAATTAACCCTTTTTATTAAATTTTCGATCACACTATTAGGCTGTAAACATTGCACCGTGAATCTACATTCCCAAACAATTATGTATGTTAATTCCACTTCCATTCACTGCCATGACTGTTCAGTTCTGTACAAAAATTCTTTTTTATAGTGCAATTAAATTAATTTTTTCCACACCCCATTATATTTTAATAAATTAAGATGATGAATGAATCAATTATTTATGATCTATATTGAACACTTAAGCATAACAATGAAACGAATGTGAAGGGTGCACCAGGAATTATATAGATCTCCAATGACTTGGGTAATGTTTAGTATCATGATAAGACATGTTGGGACAAGGGTCTACCTGATTCCTTTATGTTACATTTTCCACTATTATTTCTTCACAATTTATCCTTGACCTATAATTTAATGTTTTATGTTGTTTCCACATTTCCATGTTAAGATTATAATCTTATGTCATAACTTTCTGTTCATATTTCTTTTATGAACTAGTGATATTACTATTATCTTAAATGAGTTGTTTTCCTTATATTATTCCATGTTTATTCCCTTATTTGGATTTATATCTCACATAATTCTTATTTTTGTCGTCATGTTATCCAATTTAATGTTATGTACAAAGGAATGTTGATGTAATGTAAAGGATGTTTTCAATAATGATGTTGCATTTCACATTTTTAGGTGTTCTGTAATGTTCCTAATTTCCTATGATCCTAGACTTCTCAGTTTTTTGGGTTGTATTATATGCATTTTTATGTCATTAAATCATATAAGAATGTAATAAAATTAATGTGGTTATTATATTTTCTATTAGAATAATGTTTAGTTAATTTTGATATTAAGAATTGAAATTTCTAATGATTTATTTAGGGATATGACTAAGAACGTGAAAAATATACCAATACCATTGCGAGTATAGAATATTTTTTAAGTAATAAAATACATCCCTTTCTAGATACGAACAAGTGGATGTGACTCTGGCACAAATGTATCTAGTGGTAAAATCCACAAACATCACTTCGAGCTAAACATAAATGAGAACAGGTGCACAACAACGATCCTTGTTCCACTCTAACTTTGACACTCTCAAAGGTTATGATTTGATAAATTTATAAACTTATTAGAAACCATTATTAATGTAAAAAATCCCATAATATTATATGTTAAGAAATATATCATTGATAACATTGATTAAAGTCTATAAATTCATAATATAGGTAAATAAATGTAATTTATAAGTAATTCCATCAGTGTCATTGGATTCCCCATTATATGTTTAATAATTTAAAACAGATACACATAATTATCCTTTTATTCTATCTAATGGAAATTACAAAGAAGAATTAGTATAAAAATTGATTCTAAGATCAATGTAATGGCTACCCTAATGAGATGCCCAATCTGATGTGAGCATGAATCGTAAACTTTTCCATGATACCCTATTTGTTAACTCATGTTTGGAATATAATCCTATATAAATTGTAATATTAAAACCCTCTAATAATTTACAATATAAAAATAGGTGTTTAGTGAGACAAAGGCCTCCTGTTATCAAGGGATCATCTGATACCTCAATCGTCGGACAACAGATCAATTGCAATGAGAATATCTTCTCCATCCTCCAATGCCCCGAACAAGAGATGGTTCTTCTGGATTCATATCATATGGAGGTAAATATGATCAATGTTTGATGTTTATCAGAATTACAATGCCATGAGAAGGGAACAATGTGATGGGATTGAAGGATTTCTGGAAAAAGTTTTTTGATAAATATTTTCCTTGCACCATCTGACTTATGATGGATTGGGAATTCCATTCCCATAAGAATAAAGAAGAATAATCCATCAAATCATATGAGTAAAACATCACAAGTCTTGCATGATAAAACATAAAATTTTACATTACCCTTAAATTCAAGGACGACCACTTCTTTGGTGGGATAAAACATATCCTATAGAAATCTCTCGTGATGTGGGACATTGATAGTTATGTGTAAATTGTCTGATTTTTCTCAAATTTGAAATTAAGATCATCAAATATTAGGGGTATTATGGGGATAAGTAGTTTAAGAAGGAATCTAATTATGGTGGATTGATATAGAGATCTAATGGTGCTAAAAATTTCAACACCCTCATTCGAAATGTGAAGAAAGAGGAACCTTGAAAATTAACTAAAGTAGAAAATGAAATGATTTAGGTGCGGGACCGAAGGGAACCTAGCTAGTGATTTACGACATGAAAATCATACTACTAAAACAGAGTAAAGAAGTTATCTGATAAATAGTCAGTGCATTAATCATTTCTAAAACATCGAATAACCATGGCACTTATATAACCAATGCACTAAACAAATAGTTTTTAGAAGAAACCAACATCCTCTATGGTAGTAAGAGATATTTTTTTCCATCACTACAAGTGAATGGAATCCCAATATTTAAGTGGTGATAGGTATGATATTTATTTATACAAATATAGGGAATATAAATTTTTTACTTTGGTTTTACACATTCTTTTATATCTTGGATGTTTATTAGAACAATCAAAACACCACCCAAAATCATAGACATAGATATGTCAGTGAATATGTCAAATGGTGCAATTATAGCATCCCATGTATATAACTCCAGCCCTATCACAATTTTTGTATTGAACATCCTAGATAGTCTTATCATACATCCATTAGTGTCATTTTATGAAATCAGATCATGGTTTGGATTTACTTATATAATTACAAAATAAATTGTAATTGGAGCGAAGCTATACTCCATTTGGAATATAAACCCTTGATTATGTACATGTGCACGGTGGATGTTGAGTCTCCATTATCACCGTCATCTGAAGAATGGATATTACTACAATTTGAGAGAGTGTATATTTCATATATGATCTATTCAAAATAAGGAACCATCCTTAAAGACATTCCTTTTATGAGGTAATTCACCGATGTGATTCCTAGTGAATTGTCAGGTCTACCACCTAGAAGAGATATTGAATCATTTATTGATCTTATAACTAGGGCATTTCTAATAACTAATACACTTTATAGAATTGATATTGTGGAACTTGAAGGGCTAAAGGAATAACTATTAAGGAATCTGGATAAAGGGTTCATACACCCTAGTGATTCACCAAGGTTGAACCAGTCATCTTCATCAAGAATAAGGATTGTTCAATGTTCCATTGCATTTATTATCGTGAGCTCAAAAAAATCACAATATAGAATAGTTATCATTTACCATGAATTCATGACTTTATATATCTACTATGTGGAGACCTATGCATCTCCAAGGGGATCTATAGTCAGGATATTACTGTGTAAGGGTGAACAAGGAGGATATCCTCAAGGCTTTTTCATACAAGGTATGGGATTTAGGAGTTCATTGTGATTCTATTTAGACACACTAATGACCTATAAATCTTTATAGAAATGAACAAAAAGTCATTTAAGATTACCTCGACAAATTTATGGTATTATTTATAAATGATATTAAAATATAATTCCAAAGTATGGAGGAGAAATAGGATCAATTAGGTACTATTCTAAAGACCATGATAAATTTAAAGCATTATTCGAAGTACATAAATGTGATTTATGTTTGATGGTGTCTCTTCCATGGGTAATATCATCAGAATAAATTGGATATCTATGGACTCTTCAAAGACTAAGGCAATTTAAGGATTGTTGAGACCAACATATGTGACCAATATTTGTAGTTTACTTGTATTAGCTTGCTATTATCGTCTTTTTTTGATACATTTCATGCTATTTTCAATACTTCTAACCAAGATAACTCATAACGGAGTAAAATTTGTTTAAAATGATTAATGTAAAGATAGAATCAATGATTTGAAAAAGTGTCTTATCACTGCACATATTCTCACACAACCCACAAGTAGAGGGATTATCATGGAGTTTAGTGAGGCTTCCAATAAGGTAATGGTTTTTGTATTGATGAAAAATGATATTCATTTCCTATTCTTCAAAGTAGTAAAATGTTCCTGAGCAGAACTATCCAACAAGTGATCTGGAGTTGGCTGCAATGATCATGACACTGAAAATTTGGCGACATTACCTCTTTGGGTAGAAGTGTGAAATATATACAGATAAACAATGCCTCTATTATATATTCATATAGAAAGAGAAGAATATGAGAAAATGTTGATGGTTAGAGATGATAAAGACTATAACTGATCAATTGAATACCATGTAGTGAAAGTGAATAATGTTGTACATTCTCTATGTAGAATGGATCCAATGATTATTTCATTGATGATAATTGACAAAGACCCAATATTATTTCACCGGAAGAGGATGGACATGGGAATCATAAAGGTAGAAATATCCTCAATCCTTTAACAAAAAAATTCAAAAATATATCGTATGGCTTGGATAAATAATGTTTGATAAGATGATGTGGTAATTTACATGAAAGTGGAAACAGTAAGAAAAGTTAAATACTCGGAGTTCAATATTAATTAAAAAGGTTTCGTAATATATGGGTCAAGTCAATCTGTACAATAAAATATTCAGTTAAATATAGGGTTGTTGGGTGATGAACATAGCTAAACATTCTCTATCAATATTTAAACAACAAAGATGTATTAAGATATCTAGGAACACTATTGGTGGGACAATATGAAAAAAGAGATCACAATAATATACATCAAGATTTCCCCTATGTCAGCAACTGAAGGAGGAAAGGAAAAAATATATGGGGATGATTGAACCATTACCCATACCGATATGGAAATGGGAAAACATCAGCATTAACATTGTAATTATGCTTCTTGAGACATCTAGAGAAAACTATGCTATATGTGTTATGGTGGAATTTCCTATAGATAATGAACACTCTTTTGAAATTTGATATGATATCTCATCGGGTAAACATTCATGGATCCACATCAATGAAGTGGCGAGGATTAATGTAGTTCCACTATATATCGTATTGGGATGAGATATATGATTCTCCTCTGTGTTCTGGAAGAGTCTACAAAATTCCTTAGAATATTGAGTTAAACATTAGCACAACATTTCACCCTCAAAATGATTTCCAATTTGAGTAGACTCTCTAGATATTTGATGATTTTTTGGGAACAGGCTCAGTGGACTTAAAAGTAAATTAAATCATCATACTCATATGGTAGAGTTCTCTTACAACATCATTTCCCACTCAAGAATCCACATGTCTCCCTATAAATCCCAATATGGGGATAGGGGTAGAACACCTGCATGTTGGATGAAAATTGGGAATAAAAACTGGTATGTTCTGAAATGGTTGGGAAAAAGGTGGAGAGGGTTAATTACCTTAAATGGAACATCAAGGAATCTAGAGTATACAAAACAAATATGCTTAAAATCATCAAAAATACATATAGTTTGATGTTGGAGACATGATATTACACTGCATATCTTTATGGAAGAGAGTAATGTGATTTTGGTAGAAGGGAATGAGCAGCCCAAGTTAAATATTCCATTTTAAGATTCATTATCGCATTGGAGCAGTGGAATACCAAATAGAACTCCCACCTAACATATCTCAAGTACATGATGCATTACATTTATCCCTCTTGATAAAATACATACCATACCCTTCTGATTTACATAATCTAGATCTGGTACAATTGGAGAATGACTTCTCATATTATGAGAAGGCAGTGAAGTTCATAGATCATAGAGAAATAGTTCTATTGAATAAGAAAATGTACTTGGTAAAGGTTCTATGAAGAAACCACACATATGAGGAAGAAACATGGGAACTAGAGGAGGGATGGAAACAATGTTACCCTCATCTATTTTAATGTGGAAAATTGAAATTTCAATGGTGAAATTTCTTAAGGGGAAATGATTGTAATGATCTAAACTATTGTAAGGTTAATTTCCCATTTGATTTCATTAAATGTACTATTTTATAAAATTTATATAGAAAAATGTTCCATCTATTTGGTTTATTATATCCAATAGGATTTAAATTACCATTATGATTCATCACTAATGATAATATAGATTTTTAATAGAGATCACATGACTATAATAAATATAGGGTTTTAAAAAATACATTAAACATAGACAAATTATATGATGAAATCAACCGGTATGATCGTTCCCTATGAAACCTATTTATTATAGCTAGTCACGGAGATATAAGTTTTTGTATTTTCCCTAAACAAACCCTAAACTGAGATCCCATAACAAAATCATGAGTGAGAATAGTTATGGGAGATGTTAAATCTCATCAGGATCATGACCCAAACCATGTTCACAGAATGACCCCATGAAAGCCACATCCTCACAAACAATACTCTCTTAGTGTATACTAGTTTAATAAAGTGATATGTATCAATAACCTGGAATTATGATTTCGTAGATTATTGTTTTATAGATCAACGAATACACTTACATTTTTTATTTCTTTTAATGAAAAAGTTGAATTTATTTACTTAATAAAAAAATTTAATTAATAAATCTATGTAGATGAACTAATTAATAAAATTTTAATAAAATATTATTTTTAAATTTATTTTATTAAATAAAAATTATAGTAAAATATTTGGGAGGAAATATTAATTTTTTATTATGGTTTAAAAAACTATTATTTTCAATACCCGGCAATTTTCAATAAATATCAGTTTTTAATTTATAAGTGAAAATTATAATACACCGAAAAATATTTTCATAAAATGAATATTATTTTTAGAATCAGAATTTCAAAATTATCTAATGGTGAATTTTTTATAATTTTACGAGAAAATCGATCTTTTTGGTAAACATTACACACCATATTTATATATAGTATGTTTTTTGACATCATAATGGACTAATAGTGATGTAATAAACACTATAAAATGGTTCTTCAGCCAAATATAAGTTTTAATTTTAAAATAATGAGATTTCAGATTAATTTGACATATTTTATAAAGCCTTAGTGAATCCTATAAAATTTAAAATATATTTTATGATTTTAAGTTCATTTCATTAACAATGTCACTCAATTCCAGATAAACAAGGATAATATTTTAATATCTTAAGACCAAGTGTTTATAAAATAGTTGTTTCCAAAAACTATTTGGAAAACCCATTGTAAAAAATCCATGGGAGTATTTTTGGATCGTAATATTTAATTATATAGATTCCAAAACATATATATGTGAAATAGTAGAGAATTCCCTACTCATTTTCTTCTATAAACCCACCCAAGATAACATTTATATTAACTAGTAACACTTGGATAAAATCCTTACTCTATCCTCCCCTCTCTAGAATCCTCCCAAGGTGCTTCGAGCTCTCAATGATCCCCTCATTAATCTTTTAAATTCACACACTCAAGTAGGTGTTCCTTTTTTATTTTTTATCCAAGGTTCCTAATATTGATACACCATTTTATTTTCAATTAAAAATTATGGGGTATGTTTTCATTCCTCCTCATACATCCCATATTATTTTTTAATGATTAGATACCACTTTATCTCTCGTTAATCCCTCCCACATAGTTTTTTACCATGAAAAAATTTAATAAGTGTTATTCAATTTCTTCTATATTTTCACAATTCTTTATTATGTTATGCCTTTAATTTAAATATTCTATATGATGGGACATGTATTTCTATGAAAATATTAAATTCAATTTCATGTATACATGATGTGAGACCTCATTCTCTCTAATAAACCTTTTTTATTAATTTTTCTGTCACTCTGTTATGCTAGTGAAATTGCACCGTGAATCTCCATTCCAAAAAATCAGGTAAGTGAATAATGTACCCATTCCCTATCAAGGGTGATCACTTTTATACACAAATTCAATTTTATTTAGGATATACATTTCTGTATTCCACACCCATATATCATTTAATTAATAATTATGTTGAATAATTCAATGCATTATGATTTATGTGGAACACATAATCATGAGAACGAAATAAAATTGATGGGTTCCCCATGAATTATATAGCACTACAATGAATTCTATAATGTTTAGTATCATGATATATTTTTTTGGGGTAGGGGTTTACATAATTCATTTATAAGTCATTTTCCACTATTATGTGTAGAAAATTTTTCCTTGACCTATGATGCAATGTTTCATCATGTTTCCACATTTACATGATATCAGTATCATTATATATCCTGATTTTATTTTCATGTTTATTTTATGATTTATTGATATGACTATTTTCTCTCATGTGATGTCTTTCTTAGGTTGTTCCATGTTTATTTCTTTACTAGGCTATATAGATCACACATTTCTTATGTATGTACTTAGTATGTCCCATGAAATATTATATATAAAGGAATATTGTGGCCATTTAAATAATTTTTTTCAATAATGATGTCGTATTTATTGTTTTATGATTTTTTAATGTTCCAAATATTACTACATATTATACATCTCAATCTATTATGCTACATTTAGTGTATTTTCATGTAATTAATTCAGGTATGAATGTAATATAAAAATTTGGATGTTATAAAATATATTATATCATGGATTTTATATCATTGAGCCAAGTGATCATGAAAATATAAGAATGTGGCAATAAAATATAACCTGACATAAAAAAGAGTCAATGATAACTTCCAAGACAGTATCACATAGTAGATGTGGTCTCATAATGCATTAGGTTTACTCAATAATCCCATACATGACTTATATGGAGGATAAACATTACATAATGCATTAAAGAGATATTTATGGACACGTATCATAACATTTTCTTGCATATATGTTCAAAATAATGTATCAAATAGAATAAATAATCATATGTCTTACTCATGGAACAAAATGGGTATCCTATCATTTTATATGGAATAACCAATGGGTGTATCATAATTGGGTACTATAAATAATTGATTTAAATTTTAAATGGAAATAAATTAGGGAATATAGGAGTATATCATGTTAAATGATGTTAAACATAATTTAAATCATATAAAAAGAGTGTTTATATACATTAGAAACTAGCCACTTTTGTGTGGTTTAAGGGAAGATATTAATGAACCCAAAAAGTGAAAAAGGGATAATATTTTGAATAAATACTAAAATGGTGTAAAAAATTAAATTATTAAAATAGTGATTTTAGAAAAAAAAAATTGTGGCTTATAGAAGTTTATGGATTTTAGATTAAAATGGGTATGATATTAGGAAGATCCTTTTAATTAATCATTTTTTGTAGGATGAATTGAGAGGGGAAACTTTTTCAATAGGGATTTCCCCAAAAAAGAATGATGGAATGATCTGGATACATACGTTTGGAACATATAAACCAAATATTGATGAAATATAAAATAATATTGAATACATAATGTTGAAAAGAAATAGAAGGCGTAAACCAAATGTAAATATAGAGGGTTAACAAGATCTCTTACCTTCTGTACGAATGTTTTCTACACATTGTCTTATCATCTTGGATAATAAAATTAGATGAATTAATTAATTAGTTAATTACCTCTTCTATATGAATATATTTTCATATTTTTACTAAGTTCATTTATAGTTATTTTAATGAGTTATAGAGTTTAATTTCTATGTTCTATGAGTGGTTTGTTTTCATGATTATAACTATGGTAGTTCTTGTTCAATTGGTATAATTATGTAGAACTAAAAATATATGGTATTTATTAACTTAATGAAATGTAAATGTACCCATGTATCAGAATATATTTTGACCTGAGGAAGATTCAAATGGTAAAATGTTAACGGTGAATGTTTATTTTATTTTGGTTAGTTTTCGATCATCACAATCTATTTTTGATTAATTATATAATATTATGTGGATATATTCATTTAAAAATATAAAAATTTTATAATATAACTTTTAAATATATTTTTAACCATTATAATGGACTTATGAACATCATTTAATGCGTTAATGATGCATGATAAATCTTCGTCCAGGTAGATGGTGAATGGATATATCACAGATGATGTTTTCCATTTTAGAATAAAAGGAGAAGAGAATAGATTTGATAATGGAAATCTCATTAACATAATTGTATTCCAATATATATGATACTGGAGTTATTGTACTATTTTTATAGGGTAAGTGTGTATAATGAATAATAATGGGTGAATTTAAATGAAAATGAATAAGGACTTTACCTCTTAAATATTTTCTCCTTGAGAACCTCGTTATGATTCATGAGTTTTTCCTTTTACGATATATTCATCTCTTGGATAAGGGGAAGATGATTTCTATGGTAACTAGGTTGTTATTAGGCAATATACAATTATTGGAAGGTTTTAAGATAATGGGTGGTTAGTGGTTGTATTAGTAGGTGGAGGAAATTGGTGTTTTTTTATTATAAACATTTATTTTTTTGCCAATACGATAAATATTGTTGATTCCTATGACTAAATATGGTTAATAGACCATGTACGTTTGAGATAGTGGGAACATACATTGTCCATGACTCACCCCTGATTCAAAAAATCATTTATTTAACATATAATTCTAAATACAAAAAACGGATTCCTTTCAATAATCACACAATATTCAACTAGTTTAGAAAATTTTCTATAAATTCAATCGATGAATTTTTTTTACATGATCTTTTCAAAATTTTAATCCATTTTAGGAAATTAATTTTATAAATATGGAAAATTTAATCTTTAATAATTATCGACATTTATTTGAAAAAAACACATTTTACTATTATAACCGATTTTATGACACTTTAATAATTTAATTAAGCTATCAAAATATGATCATATATTTATAATATGAAAAAATATTAATTTATGAATATATTCTTCAAATTAATATTTTATATAAAATAATTATATTAATTATAAAATTATAAATAATCATTTACATTTCACAGAAATACTACCACTCAATTTATCATTTTAAAACATTTATAAACATATTCCATGGTATAAATATATCATATTTTCATTTATAGGATAACTATATTTTATAAATTATATCATATGTGAGGAAACTGTTCTAATGACTATATTATTATACCTACCAGTCAAATTATTATTTCAATGGACATGTTCTTAATCCCATAGTAAGATTTCAAACATTCATAAGGGTTACCTAATTCTTTTAAATACCTATTATTCCATTCATCAATCACATATATTTTTCAAAATATTACATAAAATTTAATCTCAAAAAATTATATATTATTATTAACAATATGATTTATTTCAAATATTTATTTGTGAGTGCATTCATTATTTTTGATCGATAAAATCAATATTTCTTTATTCTTGAAATCTTATTTTCTATTTATTGTCCCACTATATTATTTGGAATAAATTTTTGTATATTTGATAACTAATTTACCATTATTTATTTTTTAGATTGATGTTTTATTGGGTTCTCTATGTGATTTATGTTTATTATAAAACATGTAATAATTATAAAAATGAAAATTTTCATTGATAATTTTTTGTGTTTCAGGTTTTGCACTATGGGTTTATGAATTATCAAACTATATTTTGGGATCTTTTCATAAATAATTTCCATGAATATTTTGATATGTTTGAGGTTGTGATTTTAGGTGATTTTGTTTTATTTTTTAAATGTTATGAAGATCTTGAAAAATATTTAAATACCATACTACAAACCCTAGAAGAAAAGAAGTTATGTGGGAAGTTTATTAAATATTATTTTTCATTACAATAAATTTAATTCTTCATACATATAATAAATATTTTTTAAATAACAATTAATCACAAATAAAATATAGTGGCTGATGATTGAAAAATACTTCTAAATATAAAATAGATTCATAGTTTTCTTAGAATAATATTCAATTACCTACGGTTTTTTGAAAACATTTAACATTTATCTATATCATAAACAATTCTATCATTAAATGTATTTAGGACCATATTTATTAAGGGATACAATGAATATTTCCAAGGATTTAAAATAAGAATGGATAATACACTATTTCAAGACATTACATCAAGGAATGATGACTAATTTATAGATATATGTGATTGGTTGAAGGTATTTTGATATATTTTAATGAAAAATGATTGGATATTTGATTATGCTTCATGTGAAGAAAAAACTATTAAGTTAAATAATCTATTACATAACCCTGAACTAGTGGTTGAATTTAAAATATAGAGATGTCATTTTAATAGAGTAAAGTGTTATATATATAATTATCATAGAATCGTGAAGTATATATTAACTCAAAAAGAGTTGAACATGAAATTGAAGAGATGGATATAATTGATATTGTTTTTTGACTACCCAATTCATTAATATCATGGTAATGATAAAAGATTAACTAATGAATTGAGTCATTAATATTACACTAAATTATTAATTCTATATCTACTAAATGATCTTCTAGTTAATTATTAGACAAGTGTTGGATTATAAATTGCTCATTTAGGAACTCCATCATTTTTTATTCTAGTGTTACTATCAATAGATTTTTCTCAAAGTTTATTTAATGCTCATAAGTAATATATTGTTTTATAAGAAATAAGAAAATTTATTAATAAAAGTTGGTGTCTTTAACATAATAGTGACAAAGAAAGGATTTAGAGATTTTTAAAAAGGTTATTAATTTGGTATACCCCCACTATTAATTTATAAAGTATTTTTTTTCAATAAAATATTTCTATTTTTGATTCATCCTAACATGAAAAAAATTTATAGATACCATTAGGTACAATTTTGGAGGGATAGAATAAAAAGATATATTTCTAATTTTACAATGAAATGTTTGACCTATCAATAGATTAAATCTGAAACAAATTTATTGAGTTTTATGATTCTTTATTTTTTAGTTCTAGTATTGAAAAGAGGGAGTATATCCATTAATTTCATGGTTTTAATACAAAATAAATGTCAATGTAATGATGTGATATGGGTTATTATATGTATATTAAGTAAAAATGTTCATTTTATACCTATTTGAGATAATATTCCTTTAGATAATATTTTGTGAAATTATGTTAAAGAGATAATTGGATTAAATAGAGTCCCTATCTCTATTGTATTGGAACATGATGTTAGGTTTAACTTTAATTATTTGGAAAATTATTCAAATGAAATTGGGTACTCAATTAAAAATCTGTATAGACTTTCATCATTGATATGATGGATCATTAGAGAAAATGATTATGTATTTGGAGGATATGATTTGATATTGTTCATAAGATCACAAAGTGTGAGGGGATTATAAACATACTTTGGCCGATTTATATTATAAATACACTTTTACATACAACATATTGGTAGAGACCATTTCAGGATTTATCAGGAAAGCGATGTCAAACTATATTTTTTTGAGAAAAAATATGGTAATGGATGTTGTTGTTACATGAATTGGTAGAAGAAATGTTTTAGATGGTGATTATGATTCAAAATCACATAAAAAATATTATAGTAGGTTGAAAGGTTTTTTATATAATTGGTGTTAATATCTTTCTTTTGAGGTAGGGGATCATTTTTTGTTATAGTACATCAAGATATAAGTGTTTTAGTTTTTTTTTAAAAAGAAAGATATCTCTATATTTAGTTGAAACTTATTTTATACTAAAGAAATCAGGTTCGTTTCTCTATTGATAGGCATTTCTTATTTTATCTCAGTTATGTGATGTATTTCATGTTTGGTAGTTACCAAAATATATGTAAAATCCATATCGAGTTTTGATCCATGAAGTAATTTAAATGGATGAAAGCATTTCATATGAAGTTATATTTTATAAATTCTTTACCATATATAGAAATTATTGTTTGATAAATTCATTTACAAGGTTAATTATTCATAAAAAAAAACTTTTGATTGAAAAAGAAAAATGATAATCATAAAATGCTATGAATGAAAAATATCCCAACTTATTTAAGTAATGAATAAAATTGGTAGGACATAATCAATATTCTTGGAAGAATATAAAATCCAGGCTAATGATATGATAAATCACATTCAAGAATTTTTTATTTCAATTAAATATATGTTCGAGGAGTATTCCTTTCAATAATTATATGTAATATTTCCTTCAAAAGGGAGAAGTATTACTAAAAAATTGGGTTTTCATGCATTACATGATTTCAACTAATTTTTCGATTTTCAAAAAATATATTTTTATTTTGAAAAAAAATATCTTCAAATTTTAACCCATCATATAAAAATTATTATTGGATAAATTTTGAGAATATTTCAAAACTTTTTATTTTCAAATAACTAAAAAATTATTTTTTATTGAAAACAATAGTTTATTTTCTTGAATTTAAGAGATAAACTTATTTAAAAAATTATATAATGGAAATATATTATTCAATTATAAAATTATTAATCCACTGAATATATTTGGAATATGATTCATACTCAGATTAGTTATAAAAATATTTTTATACTGAAAAATACAAATTCAGAAAAAAACATTTTTCATCGCGTTATTTTGATCAATTTTTTATTAATTTTTTCTTATTATGAGAATATAATATTAGAATATTGTTTCTGTATATTTAATCATAATAATTTTTCATAGGTAATGAGTTTAAATTAATCATTAGTGAAAATTAATATTAAAAACAATTAAAATATGTTACCATGGATAAGGTTAATACATGTTTACTATGGGTAAAACATAAATGATAAGGGTAAAATAATCAAGAAAAAATTTCAGATTATATTTCATTAAAATTTATAAAAACGATATCATTAATTAATTTTTTAGGGTCTATTTTGGATCTATTTCTCTTGGGTAAGGCATTATTATATTTTAGTATTTTTAAAATTTCAATGAGTGTTCTCTCCCAAACTTGTAAATGAAGACCACAACTCCTCTCAAATCCACACATCAAGATATGTTTTTCTGATCAATCCCCACCAAAATAAATTTTTTAAATATCTCAATACTTCCAATAGGACCTTTTTTAATTTGAACATTTTAAAAGTAAAATTTTATGTATTAACCTAAATCATTTTTCTAAAGAAGAGGTAAATTTTGTAAGCCTGTCTTTTTATTTTATTTTTTATTCTACCCCCCTAAATTATTCTTAAAAGACAATGATATAATAAGAACAATATATTCCATAAAAATAAATATTTTTAAGTTTATTTCAAAACTATATTAATCTAAATCTTCCATCAAATGCGAAACAAATTCATTATTCAGGTGTATGGTGGACCTCTTATCTACTAACCAATTTAATCCATTTTCCATCACCACCCCTCATAAATAGTTTTAATGATTAATAAAATATTTATATATGTTATTGATGACATATTTATATTTATATAGAAATAATATTTCATATTAGTTTAATCATTACATCAATTTGGAATTATAAATTTCTTTGTGAGTTCGACTGGATAATCTCATTCATAAAAAAGATATGATTCATTTTTCAAGACCACATCATATGGATTTATTCTATGATTTTATTTATGTAAATATTACTTTATTTATGATATAATAATAATTTAAAAATTATATAATGATATTTAAAATATTTCCCTCATAGTATTTGAAAAATTATAGTGGTAGTTTTGCATACGTACGACATACCATTTCTATGGTTGTATCATAATTTATTTTTAAAAATAATATTTCACGTTTGGTTTTAAAATTATAATAATTTTTTATAAATGATATTTATTTCAAGGATATTATTTTTTAGATGATGTAATAATGAACGAATTTAATATAGTAAACATAAAAAATTTATTTTTTACATGTAATAAAAATATCATAAAATCATATGATGTGAACTTCATTAATTATGTAAATATATATAAAATGGTGATAAAAAAACAACGGGAAAACTCAAAATGTAAAAGGATCTAATTTGGGTGAATATTTCACAAAATTTTATTATTTTGGTTGATAAAGAATGTATATGACTATTTGAACATGAGGAAAGGGATGATTTACCATTAAGACATCCTTTTAATGTTTAAAAAATTAATTTTATTTCAATATTTTTTAAAATGAATATTCTTATATATTTTATAATGATGTTTTTGAAAAAAAGGAAAAAATGGATATTTTATTTTAACATATAACGATTCAATGAATTTCCACCAAATATAACAATTATTTAATATTTTTAATCCGTTAAAATAGCCCTAATTTTTGTAATCAATGAATAAACCACCTAGAATTTGTTCTGGTTATTTTTGAAATGGAATAAACACTAATGATTTTTTCAATATTTAAAAAATATTTCTTATGGGTGAAAAGAATATTTTTATATGTATGCTTATATAAATCATAGATTTTAAAAATTATGAATACATTATAGTTATTGGTAATTTGTAGTTATTATGGAAGATCATGATATTTCCCATTGTGAAGGGTGATCCTAATATAACTAATGATGATGACTGAGCTAAATATAGATCTCTAATGAATTGGGTAATGGAATGGAGAAAATAGGATAGTCTTACAAAAATAGGTTATCTGAATTTTTGGGGATTTTTATTATATTTATAAGTTTTATTTTTTTATTAATTTTAATGTTATGTCTCTTGTAACCATCTGTATTTATCTATCAAATCTAATATTTTCAAGAAAATGTTAATATTTTAGATGTTCAGTTGATGAGCATATGTTTAATGGGATGGTTATATTACTTATTATGGGTGAAATGTATAAATTTTCATCATATTTTCATGCTATAATAGAAATCATTATGATTTTTTTCATTATGATTTATTCTTCAATGTTTTATGATAATATTTTTGTAGATAAGTAATATGTTTTGTTAAGAATGTTTTTATTTTTTATCAAATAATTCTATTGGAACTAATGGTTATTAATAATTTTAATGGATTAAAGAGTTTATTCATTCCATATTATATGTCACTTAGTCAGGTTTTTCTTCCCATCACAATTTCTAAAATTATATTCATATGGTTTTACGATGTTTCAGGACATGGTTGAGATCAAGACAAATTTTTTTAATATATTTAATGAAAATTTTGATTTATTTTAAATATTTTATATTATAGATAATCAGATATTAAGAATTAATGTAAACTTCATGACGAGATATTTAATTATGTTAGGATAATTTCAATTTTATATAATATAGAAAACCATAAATATATCTAATGACTCAAGAAAAAATTATTTTTTGTAGAATCAATTATACGGTTTGTTTAATACTATATCTGTATATTGTGGGTGATAAGTCTTATATTCCATAGATTGGTATTTAAATTTTTCTTGTTTGACTTCATTATTTATTTCATATTTTATATTAACATATATCAATCATGGTTATTTACATTTTATTATGAACTCTGACATTAGAGTATAGCCTTCTCAATTTATTCTTGTACCCCTACTACTAACTGGTATCCTCTGGAATATATGGATGTGCACTAAATGTCAGGTGGTAAATTATTCTATATTTCATGTTCAGTGAATTATGTACTGAGACGTTACAACAAAATATATTATAATTTCTAACTTTTTTTTTAATACTCAAATTATTAATTCTTATAAGGAAAAAAATTCAAATTATAAAAATAATAGTTGGAATAAGAAAATTCCATTTATAAATATTAAATATATTTAACTATTAACATATAAATAATGAAGGATTAAATCTGGGAAATATATTCAAAGAACCACATATTGAATAAAATGAATAGCCATTTAATTTCAATTTAAAATACCACATGTTATAACAATTTTCATTAAATTTTTTATCTGGGATTTTTTAAAAAAATTAGAAATTTTATTTCATTTCCCTTCAAATTAATTTAAAATTTTGGAAATTACTATAAGCATTTATGAATTATTATTTTTAATTAAAATGGTTGATAAAAAATTTCATGTAAAATTAATTAATCGTTCACCTCCATCTTCCAATAAAATTAATGAGAATAATAAACTGGACTATTTTTTATATTCTATTCTATAATCATAGAAAAAAATTAAAATGTGACTAAAATATTAGATCTAATGAAATATTAATTGATGATATATATTTAAAATCATATAAATCATTAAATTAAAAATATATATTGTATAATGATGATTCCAATTGGATTGTAGATCATTCTGAATAATTTTTTTCAATTGAAATTCACTAAATATTTAATAGAAATAAAATGAATGATGTAGATTATTCAATTTCTACGAGTATAGTATATAGTATTCTATATTAAAAAAGGTGTTTGTAAATGAATGCTTCTTGGTGAAAGACACCCAAAATCATAAGTTTGATTCTTTGTTGATGATAATTTATGATAAAATGAATAACTAGATTTATTTTCCTTAGTTTTTAAATGAATAGAAGACTGTGATATGTTACCTAATTGGGGAGAATAAATAATTGAGGTTTTTGAGTGTGATAAGATAGAAAACATATAGATCAATCCACAACAATTTCATTCTATTATGGACTGCTAAATTCTGGATAAATTATAAGTTAGACAAAATTTTGTAAATATTAGAGATTATCTGATGTCATTTGATGTGGATTAGTATAAATTTAATGAATTTTGGATTTAATTTATTTAATTTGATAAAATTCTATATTCATATAAATTAATCTAGGTCAATATATGGATTATTTTAATCATGTCTATGAATATTTTCCCACTTTTATAATTTCTTATTACCCTAAGTAAGAATGCATATATGTTTTTTATGAGTGATTTAATAACAACATATGGATCATGTATATTCATAAACATAATTTATTATATATATACATAGATTTCAACATGAAAATAAGGATAATATTGGATATATATAAGAATCCATACATTGAAATGTTCAACAATTTATAATAATTAAAATATAATATTTCCAGAATTTCATTTTGATGAATGTAATAATGTTTTATGATGTTGAATCTATTTTAACATATTCAAAGCAATAGGATGATTTGGTAAGTCAAAATCCAATATTGGTGAGGACAATTAATTGGATAGAATATAGAGAAGAAAAACTTTTTATATCTATAAATTTCAAATAGGCATATTTGACATTCATCATATGTAATCATGTACAATGAGTGACACCTTAAATGGTCTTGTTATCATTGGAGCGTCATCACTTTGATATAGGGAATGATACATAGATCAGTGTGCTGGTATTGACTACATATCCTTCTAAGAATCAGTTTGAAGGATATATGGGCCATTAAAATTATAGGACGAATAGATTTATGAATAGTTAGGTCCTATTAGCTTATATAGGAAATGTTAAGTCTCATATATTTTATGTAGGACATTAGAAAATATTTATCCTTTTTAATAAGTCCCAAACAACACTACTAGAACATAAATCAATACAAAATTTTGGCAATGATGTTATCACTAACTTCAAAATTTTAAAATACAACATTTGATAAAATATGATTCATTAACATCACTCTTATATCTAAAATATATAAAAAACCCATTAATAATAATGTAATATTGTTAAATAATTTTCTAATATTCACATAATATTGTGAATATATTGAATATAAAAATTCCCAAAAATTTATTCTAAAATCCAATAAAATTGAATTTAATTATTAATTAAGATCTAACGTAATTTTACATATACTAAATGGAAAAATGGATCCCACCATTTTTTAGAAATAATTAATTTAAATTGCCCAATCTATTGAGTAATCTTTATGTGTGAGCCTCCAGGACATTATCTTGACAGTTACTAGTCATACCTACAATCCAAGAGCATAATTGAGAAAACCATCATGGAAAATAAGGAAATATTGTTTAATCATGTTAATGGAAACAACCTAAGAACTCACATGGTACAATATAATGTCATTATCTCATGATATATCATAAATAAGATTTCACAATACATTTTATAAACCTCTAATTCATTATTATTTAATAACCTTATTGGGATGACATGTCTTCTTCTACCATGGCTATAGATTTAATAAATGAATTACCATCATGGTCAAATAGACCTATGATATCTATTATTTTTTGAATAAAAAAATAATTTAAGGATCATTCGATCAATTTTAAGACAATAGTGACACACCCAATGCATGGTACCACACAATAAGATTTAATTTCAAGGTTTTCATCCAAAATAAATGTGCATGATAAAAATATATATATTGAAAATGATATCAATTTGATAGACCAATAAACATTCTCATAAATAGGAACAAGAAATGACACTTGAAATATATGTTGTTCCTATTAATGGTATAGTCCGAAAGTTCTCTTGTTCTTGATATCACAATGTGTGAACATAATTAGAAGAGTTTTCAATTTTTATGGGCCCACATCAATTGATTATCACACATCATCTTTGTCCCACCAATATTATATATCTAGACCATAAAACATATTTTTATGATTATTTTCATTGTATCTAGAGGCTCTAAATATAGCTTGGAATTTCTATAACCTATTAATAAAAAAATTAATCTTAAGACATTATGATGTAAATTGTGTGTGTAGAAGTAGGTAAACTAATATTAAAAGAATATATCACACATAAGTATCCATTTATATGATATGTAAATTTAAAATATTGTCCAGGATGGGTTTATAGAACCCAAATTCACAACACTTCAACTAGAACTATATCGAACATGCTAGCCATCAACTTGATATGTCTCACATGATATAATTATTAAACTACAAAGTATATGAATTAGCTATTAGGCCCACCATATCTCTATATATATTACAAGGATATTTCAGACATCACTTATTTTTAAAAAATTATTTAAGATATAATTTTTAGAGTATATATTTGTTTTTATCCATAATACACATGAAATATTGGCTAACACCATTTTAATAAAAAGAAAATAATGATAATACATAATGTTTTTTATATGATTCTCTAAAATGGGAAATTTTTTTGTATATTTAATACTACATATTTAGCTATATGAAAATCAACAAAAAACTCTATATTCCTTGAAATAGAATGACTATATTTAATGAGTTACTCTTTCTAATTTTGTTAGACTAATAAATATATTACATAAAATAAAAAATAGTTAGATTAGTTTTTACATTTATAAATAGTGATCTTTCATATACAAGTTATTGTTATATATCCATTATACATTCTCAACCACTATTGGTTATTTCTGTCTGCTTCCAGTGATATTCACTTGGATTTATGTAATATTTTAAAATCAAAATGAATATGTGGGCATTTAAAATTCATATTATATAGAATGGAAAATTTTATAGATATTGAAAAAAGGATCATGTTTTTATTCTCACCATTTTTATCAACTTCTATTCCCAAAGAAATATTCATTGTCATATTTATGCGATGCAACTATGGAAAATATTATCAAAAGAATTGTTCTGACATATTTTGCCAATAAATTTCCGATATATTTACATTGAAGTATTCTGAGAAATTCCTAGATATTACTATTTATGTTATGTTCCCTAGAACATGGGTTATTACTTTTAGAAAAAAAATTTAAAGATTCTTTCAATCTAGTCTTTACTCGACATAAGAATAATATTTTTATCCATATATAATAAAGTTATTTTTCATAGAAAACAATTACACTCTATCCATATTCGTTATTATACCTTGGAATTAATCATTTTAAAAAATATTCAATAATAAATCTTCGTTATTTAATCTGAAATTGGATCCTTGTAACATATATTCCATATGTAACACCCCGAAATTCTGAAGTAAACTGTTGTATTTGATAGAATATATGACACACATAATCAAGTGTGTAATGGAATATAATATCACAGGTCTTTAATATATATTCAATATTAAAAATAGATTCAACATATTAAATATATTTCAATTTACACTACACTAAATTATCAAGTGTTACACATAACAATAAATTTTTCTCGATGGATAGCATTACACACAAAACTAATTTTTACCAAACTATTATTTATTATCATTTCATTTAAGAATATATAATAAAACTACATATTAAATTAGTATTTCGGAATAAGATTAACTAAATAATGAATAAATAAGTTTTATAAAATATGAAATTAATTTATTGTTAACCAATTAATTCAAAATGAATATATTAACTAATTGAATATAAGTGATTTTTTACACAAAACAAATTTGTATGCTCACAATGTTGTTTTATCTTAATTAATTAAATTAAATACAATTTTTGAGTGATAATAATGTAATATAAATATTTTAAATTGAATAAAATATTTTTATAGTCATCCAATAGATTTTATCGGCATAAGATAAGAATAGTCCCAATATTACATATAACATAAAATATTTTTATAAAGGAACTTTTTACACCTTTTAATGGAGATCCTATATTAAATCCAATTTATTACCAATTTGAAAATTTTATATTTAAAAATAATATTAATATATTAAAAAAACATAAAAAATACGTAAGGGTGAATTAATGTTAATTTTCCTGTGATGATTCAATTTTTAATAAAAAATTCAAAATGCAAAATTTTGGTGCAATGTTGCTTTTTAATTTAATATATTTATAAGGAAAAATTATATTTTATATTTTTTGAAAAGTTTAATTAGATCATATTTGTATAAAATAATCATATTTTGTTCGTTGGAATCAATTTCTCATTGAAATTGACAATAAAAACATAACACTCATTCAAAAGTGTTTACTTTAACACCTCACATTCGTGTCATGTTTCCATGATTAAATTTAAATTATTTTATTCCAAATCCATGATTAAAATTTTTCAAAAATATAATTCATATTTTAAATAATAATTTTTTTAATATCTAATAATTACATATATGTTTTTTATTAAAAAAATATATTAAATAATGTAATTAATATTAATCCCAATGAATAAAGAAAAAATCATACGTAATAAGGGACTAAACCATAATCTTAATGGGCCAAATGAAATATAAACTTGTACCAAATCCATTTTATTTCCAAATTTAAACCCTATACTCCTTTTAAAAAAATCTATTATAGGATCCAGGTGAATATTGGAAACAGGGGTTGAATTTCCTTTTCCAAAATTTACAAGAATTCCACACCTACTCTACTTATAAATGGTTGCATATCCTCCAACATCATAAAACCTATAGAGCCAATTTTACTCAACCATGCTCTGAAAAAAATCTACTCAAAATCTATAGACTTATCCTAGAATCCTTTACTAAGTCAAAAATCAATCCAAGGATTCCCATTGTTGCAAACCAAAAGGGGTTACCCGATTACGAGGTAACATCTTCCCCCAAGCTCATTAGCTTTATTTCCATTATCAACCTCATAAAAAATTCATATTCTATTATCACATAACATATCCAGTATCATCAATACAATATTAATTTTTATGATAGTTTATTTACCCATACATATAGATAATTCTATCTAATGTGGTACAAATAAACTCGTAATGTGTATGAAGAACTATTGTCTCATGAAATGTTTGTTGTTCATTTTTCATCTACCACCATTAATAGTTGGGAATTATGATGTAAAATATTTTTATAAATTTTATATATCATATATATTTTTCTTTTGTTATTATTTAATAACAAAAATCCTTATACATTCAATTTTTTTAAATACAATAACATCATTTGGGGATGTGTGCACTACCGCTCCTCAATGAGATGAGATGAGATTAGAAAATACATATATTATATATTGGATTATTTTAACTAATCATTTGTGACATTAATAAAATATATATGATTTTATGGAAATAATTACCTTCCTTTAAATTGAATATATAATTTTATTTCTTACATTTTCACACACTTTATAAGGGATTACGTCATTCGTGGACGTGTGAACTACCGATTCCTTGACACGGGGTAATTTTTTATATGAAAATAATTATTTATATAAGTATGTATGAATAATAAACTTTAATTATGGTATAATTATCATTATGTAAATATATTATTTTACTTACCTTCTTTCCATAACTATCTTTGAAAAATGGGAATGTTACTCATGTGTACATACGGCCTAACATTTACGTGATTGTATGTTCTGTTCATTTTTATTAAAAATATTTCATGGTTGGTTTAAAAAACATAATTTATGAATAAATATTATAATTATATAATTATTATTATTTTTGAGATGTTATCTAATGACCCCTTTGACCATTGTTTACTTACCAATGTTTTTTATGGCACAAATAACAAATTTGGTCAAAAAAATTGATTTTAAAATAATTGATCATGTATTTGAATACAATTATATAATAAGTGAAATAAAATAAATAATATAAAATAAAATGTTTCATAAGAATGTAAATAATTAACATATGATTATTATTTTTGGAATATATATATAAATGAGAAAAATTCAGACACCAAGTAAGGTATTTTAATTCAATTTCATTACATTAAGTTATATTATATTTTTATGCATCTACATTCATTAATATAGTGTATATACTTATCCAATGACATTTATATATTGAATTACATTTACATATTGGTATACAATGTTTTCAGGGATTTTAATCTATATGTGTCACATGACTCATAATTTATTCAAGTTGTAAGGAATATTCATCTCTCTTTTTACATCTATGAGATAAATGCCATGTTTCCAACTTACTTTTTTCGGGGTGGTGTATCTACTTCCCATATTAGTATATTAAATTTTGAATTGTTTTTTATTAATGGAATTAAAAAATTTCTTTTAATTTTATTACTTTATGAGTCTTATGATTTAAAATTTTAAAAATTTTTATGGGATAGTTTTCAATGTTTAATGATTATCTCTCTTAAGAATAATTTTTATGTTATTTCAATGGTGTTTCCATTATAGAAAAATATACGAACTTTTTTTTGTAATCCTTTCAATTTTCCAATAATCTAGTTATTCCTAATATTTTTTAAATATTAGTACATTATTCCACTCTTTGATAGTCAAAATGTTTTATAAATTGTTTTTTAGAAAACAGAAATTCATTTATCTTTTTAGTTGGTTAAAAAATATTTATTCCAAAAATCTGTATTATTAAAAAATTTTACAAAATAATTTTACCTATATAAAAATGTTTTTTCTAAATAAATATTTAACCTTTTCATCTTTTATCAATGTATTCATTGTAATATTCTTTTTTTATTTCTAAAAAATCATTTTTCAAACCATTTTAAAGTGTAAAAGGAATGTTACTTCTACCTCATATAAAATGTACATATTTACCCTCAATCATCACATTGTTTCATCATTTTTATGTTTAAAAGGTAAATTTTTAAGGAATATTGTATTAAAAGTTATTTTAAAATAAATTATATTCCCAAATGTTTTAGAAAAAAACGTTATTTTCCTAAAAAATGTTTTAAAATATATTTTTATAATATTATCATTTCACATGGATAAAAACTGTTTATTTTTCTCCACTTGGGATATGTTGTATTGATACCATAATAATTATTCCTCTCAATGGTTTTATGATTAATTTGTCTAACTATATTATTCACATTCACTTCCTAGATTCCTTTAAGCCCCATGTAAATATTCAATTTCCAAAGATCATTTGAAACTGAATTTTCCCTCATTATCCTTATTGTTTTCCATGTATATGATCATTTCCAAAATCATATACCATTTTTCATATAGATTTTACATGAAAATATTCATTATTATATTAGAATGTATTGAAAAATATTTATAAATTACTCAATTCGTATATTTGATAAGGAATATTATTTATTTGATATGAGGATTTCATTATATAGCTACGACAGAGGTTGGAGACCATTTAATATAATCATTATGGGTTTGGTAACACTTACTGAAATTCCCTCAATGCATCGGTCATCTCATGAGAAGAAATTAGTTGGTGACAATCCATTCATGTTTGTTTTTTTAAAAGAATATATGTGTTAATACCCGTATAATAGTTTAAAAAATCTTGTGAAGGGTATTAACAGTAAAGATTCCATGTGCTCATGAAACATGGAATATATTAACTTTTAATTTCCATCATTTAGTTTTAATTATTATTTATCCATGTTATTTTACATCAACATGTCTAAAAATATTTTTAATTTTTTGTTAATTGAATATATTTAATTTGTTTCAGTGCCTTACCATTCCATTTTTTTTTCATTATATAGTAATTTCAATGGAATATGAAACACATAATTTAAATTTTCATGTTGATTTATCGCCATTGATTCAATATTAAATCCACTTTACATTAAAATTACTATGCATTTGATCTCACCGTTATTTTGTTTCTATTACTCTAAAATAAAAGCAGTGTAACAAGATATATATTCATGTATATTGTAAATGGAATAATGTTATTCTTGATGTTATATATGTTATACAAGATATAGAAAAATAACTTTGTAATTATTGTATTAATTTTTATTTCAAGTCTCATGAAAGTATCTAATTTATCATGACTATCAAACTAATCGGTCCTTTTGAATTATAATACTTTAAATCATGTAAATGTAATTGATAATCGACATAGACTCTATGATATTTAGTGTCTTGTCATTAAAAATTATATCAAATGTAGTTTAGAAGAATATTTTGTTAGTAAATTTTGGAAACCATTGATTATAAAACATAAACATGAGATATAATTTGAGGATAAGTATAGAATAAAATAATATAATTTCATTAATATTGATATTTATTGTCATTACAAAAAATACATCCCTATCTAGATACTATAAGTGTATGTGGTTTTGGCACAGATGTAGCTAGGAGTAATAAATATTACATGGTTTATCAGTAATATCTCAGTGTAACCTGATACACAACTATGTACCTTACTATAAACCTAGTCTGACACACTTGGTCTATATGGTTAGGATAGTTAAAAGATTATTCTAAAACAATTATGATGGATTTTGAAAATGAATAACTGAAGAAAAACATATGGTGTTTTTGGTTTAATATAAGGAATCAAGATTTAGAAATACAAAAAAATGATATTTTAGATAAAACCTGGAACAATTAAGGAAATGAGTTAAAACCAATTGATGAAGTATTTATGAATTAGGGTTGTATTGAAAACCATAGTAAAAGGTCTATTTACTGATTGAACTTAATTTAATGATGTAAAAAATATATTTGAAATTATATTAATATTGTTTCGAAAAAATACATCCTATATTTTGGATGACAACTAATCAAAATTGGAAAGGTTGTGGGACATGAACACATTTCCAAACAATAATATGGGTTTCAAACAAAACACTAAGCTACACAATATTCTGGTTAATATTTCATTGTTTATAGATAGAATATTTGATGAATAAATATTAATAATGAAACATTAGTGTAAATTAGAAGGTTTAAATATTAATTTACTTGCTAAATTAGTTTTTGAAAATTGTTAGAGTGAAATAGGAAGGCATATCACTCTATTATGAGACTTAACATCTATAAAAAATGTATTTTGGTGCTTCGGGCATAGAAAATAGTTATTAGATTAATTTTAAAATGAATTAAAGTACATACAAATAATGAAATTATGTTTATAGAAATATGTTGTGTATGTATACTTCTTTATATGCTTACTTAGTACAATAATTACAGATCATTATGGAAATGAAATTGAAATAAAATGTTTCCCTAATACCTTAATTTTTTTCGAATCGAATCCCTCATCATACCATCAATCATTCACTTGTTTGTGATTGATAAACACAACAACCCCTATATATATTTACAGTTTTCTCTACATATGAATCTCTACATTTCATTAATGTTCCCTTATTTAGATACATAGATATATGTTACTCCATGTGGCCTTTTTACTTCTTATTCTATCTTTTATAGAGAATGTTTTATGAAACCATATCACGATGTCCGATTTCAACATAAGAAATATCAAACAATATTTTTAAAAGATCTATTTTAAATTTGAAGGACACAATTTATTTATTGTTGGTTTAATGTAACAACTCAAATTTATAAAGATCAACATTTTATAAGATATCGTGTATGAAAAAAATAACCAATCATGTAAGGGAATATAATATCTTGAGACGTTACAATATATTCACTCATTTAAATATATTCTATATATTCTATATATTCTAATTTACACAACACTAAGGTATCTTTCATGACAGGAAATAACAAATTTCTTCTATGTCTTTTGTCATATGCAATTCAATGTTTACCAAACAATGATATATTGTTATTAAATATAATAATACATAATCAAACAAGCCATTAAATTAATATTTATTAATGTTATTAACTAACTTATGAAAATATACAGTTTATAAAAATATAAAATAAATTCATTTGTTACCAATTAATATGAAATGAATATAAGGACCAATTAAATATATGTGAATATTTTTACAGAAAACCATTTTTAATCTCCCAACCCAATTTAATCATAATAATGAAAATTAATTACCATTAGTGGATTATATTCACATAATATTAATATGATATATTAAATAAAATATTCTTGATATTCATATAATATATTCGAATTCATTAGTGGATTATATTCACATAATATATTGTTGATATTCAGCATAGGGGGGGACTTTTTTATTTTTATTTTGTGAACTCTCTTTTTTTTAATTAAAAGTGAGAACTTTGAGAATTTAGCTACAAATTGTTTTCCCATCATTTTTATTTATTGGGATAGATAATATTAAAAAATTTATTTAATATCTAATTATATTTAATTTTTATCATTTAATAAAATCTATGTTGTTGGAATCAATTTCAATTTGAAAATGACTATAAAAACACAAACAATATTCAGACATTTTTACATTAAAAGCATGCATTGTTTTCCCATTTGTGTGATTAAATTTAAATTACTTTCTTCCAATTTTATTTTTGGAGTTTAAAAAAAAGGATTTCATATTTGGAATCAGAATAATTAATGATTTATATTGAATTTAACTTAGTTTTTTAAAGAATATTTTAGTGAATGTAATAAGAAATAAATACAGCGATTAAGGTACAATTAAGATTTGTAATGGAAAAATACTTAATATTAAAGGGACCAAATTATCTAGAATCAATTCCAAAATAAATTTTTTTATGAATATTTCAACACTATACTCTATTTATACTACTATGGTCCATTATTATATCCTGTTTCAATGGGAAAATGTAGGGGGAATTCCCTTTCCAAAATTTAAAAGAGTGCCACTCCTCCATCACCACAAAGTCCTTCTCTCCTACCACCTACCAAAACATCTGAAATCATATTTCCATGACACATTTCTTCCCAAATATCTCCTCAAAATACATCCCCTCATCCTATAGGCCTCACCTTAAATGAACGAAATTGAGGGAATCTCTTTAGTGCAAACCAAAAGGAGTTACCCGATTAATAGGTAACGACATCCCTCAAGAACATTAGTTTTATTTCCATTATCCATCCCTCAAAAATTAATATTACATGTTCATATAAAACCCACTATCAAGAATATATTAGTATTTCGTAATTTCATGGTGATCTATCAACTCAACAGACGACGATTGTTCATAATTTCCCTTTACCACCATTCTTGGTTGGGAATTTTGATGGAATATATATATATAATGAATGATAATTATTTTGTATTATTTATTTATTAATTATTTTATAAAACATAACATTATACATTTTATTCAGTGTAAATATGATAACATCATTTGTGGAACTATGGACATCCATCCCCTCAACGCATTGTGATATGACAACATGAGGTATGTATTTTTTAATAAATGGTATTAATTAAAACATGTGAATGAAAAAAAATCTATGTGATATGAATGAAATAATTACCTTTATTGAATTATTATATATAACTATAATTATTAACCTTCCACACAATTAAAAATTGATAACATCATACACAGATGTGTAGACTACCGCCTCTTCAACATTATGTGATTCCTTTTACATAATAATAAATATATATATATAAGTATATATGATTAAATAACATTGTATTTATGGTAAAATGATAATACTAGAATGATATGATATTTCTTATCGTCATTCTGTAAGGATCATTGAAAAATGGGAATGTTACTCATGTGTATCTAAGACATACCATCTCCATGATTGTAAAGATAGTTAATTTTTAATAAATATCATTATTTATTGGGTTTAATGGAAAAAATAAATTTTAAATATAATAATAATGTATTTTTTTATTATGGATATATTATATAATCACTCATTTGACTATAGTTGACCCACTAATGGTGTTATGACACATAAAATCAATTTTTTCAATAGACCCGACATGAACATAATTGTTTGGGTAGTTGTGCATGGCATGATAATAAGTGAAATAAAATATTTATTATCAAGAAAATGTACTGACTAATTTATATAATTAACATATGTTAAATATTTTTTAATATAAATATATTACAAATCATTTTGGACTCAATGTAATGGATTTATTCTCAATTTCATTTCATTAAGGCACAATTTTGTAGGAACATAGTTTCATTTATATGTTTTATATACTTATCCAATGACATTTATATCATGAATTTCAACTATTTCATCCAATATAATGATTTCATTGATTCTATTCTTTTAGTTATCTCATGATTCAAATGTTCCTCATTTAGTAATGTATTTTAATCTCACTTTTTACATGCATGGGATAAATGTAATGTTTGTTGCATCCTTTTTTGGTGTAGTTTATATACTTCCAATTTTGAGATATTATATCATGAATTATTTTTCACTTAATGGTATTTGAAACATTCATTTACTGTTATTACATCATGTTTTTTATGTTTTAAAATTATTTAATGTTGTATTGACACTTTGGAATGTTTAAAGATTATTTTCCTCTAGATTAATTGTTATGAAATTTCATCAGTGTTTACATTTGACGAAACTATATGAACATTTTTTATGGATTTGCTTTCTATCAGGACCCGTCCCCCAGGGCTCGTGTCGTGACTACCCCAAGCCCTCCTCTTGAAGGAAAGGGGTTGTCGACTAGCGCTGAAAGCGTTATCCTATATGTGGGAGACATTTTCTTGAGTACATGTATTAACACATACGTCCAACCATGTCTATAAACACTGAAAGGGGGAAAACAAGTAAATTAAAAAGATTTAGTACAAGGTATAGCAGATATCAAGTGGGCCAGAATACAAACACAACAAAAATAACTAAATATGTAATGTAAAAAAAGGAGATCTTATGGCCATCTAGTTAAAACCCCTCCCAATTTTAAGAGTAGTGAAGCTATTGGAAACAGAAGTAGTATGTGATGTCATTATAGTCCTACTAGGCCCCACATGTTTGTACGCCACAAAGTCCACTGTTGAACCGTCGATAAGTCATGTCTCGCTTGGCTCCACCGGGTACAATCAATTGAGGTTTCTATCTATGTGTTGATCATTATTATAGGACATGACATACATGGAGGGTTCGGTGTAGGGGTGAGTGACATGAAACTCAATAGCAACCATAAAACAAATAAAGAAATACCACACATCAGTCCTCAATGTGAATCATGTAGAAAAGTAAAACTCTAACCTTGTATTTTCTAGGGTAGTGATATTAGTATCATTAGTCATATAATCTAAGTCCTTGGATGCTTATGAACACCTCCTCTATCATGTATTGTGGGCATACTGAGTCACATAGAGTCGCTTCCCTCAATATTTGGACTATTTTGGTACTCATCTCGGATGCATACCACAGGCATGTCAGGTCACACAGAGCCTCTCTCCACTTTTGGTATTACGGGTCACACGGAGTCACTTTCCACCTTAGCTAAACAGAGGTACATCTTCTATCAAGTATTGTGGTTCCTCTAGGTCACATATATCCTCTCCCCACTATGATTTTGTCGAGCAGTCTTCATGACTCATCCAACCCTAGGGTTCCGTATTAGCGTGCTTCGGATAACTGATCCTCATGCCATTTATATAATCTGAACATCTAATGAAGTCAAGAAATGTCATTTTAAATGATCCAAATCATCAAGGGGGTCCCAATTCCACAAACAACGCAATAATCAAACACACAGTTTGCAAGATACATGCATTTTATTAATAAGGGGATCAATTTCTATGGGGCCCGATCTGACCCGGTCGGTCTAACCCGACTGACCAGGCCCGGTGGTCGCACATACACCAGTTCATTTAAATGGAGTTGACCTGCCCTGGTTCAGGCCAGGGTTGGTCTAGTCCGACCTGGCCATAAAGCGAGGCCCCACATGCCTTGCTGGACCCGACCCAGTTTGGCCGAGGGTCTAGCCCGGGGGGTCGCCCAACGACCAGTTCTAGTTTGGGCCAGCCTGAAGAGTGAAAGTATAGCCTACCGACATGGTTTCGGCATGCTGAGAGCTAGTCCAGACCATCGGGCCATGGTTCTGGCTAGACATGACGAACCCGGTCTTCCAAGGTGTGGACCCGTGGTGCGCCGCCCGGCAAATACAAGGCAACCGACAACATCTAGCCTCCACTGGCATCGCGAATAGGAAAACCAGCAATGTTCAAACACTATTGTCCTTGTGGTTGATGACCTTGATGGCTAGTGCCTAGGCTTTCAATACATGGGCACCCCTTTACGTGGTTCCATGTTTACCAGTGGCGACAACATCCAGCCGGCTGCAGCCTCCTACTGACATCTTCTAGTGCGGTCGATGATGGTCGACCCTCTCCACTACTCCCATGGAACAGGTTGGAACCACCGATCACTGATCTCACTTCATCGGTGGTGTGACACAGTCTATACCTTCTATGGGCCACCAAAGTTCTTCCCGTAGTCTGTTTTCCATTCCATTTGTGTTTATATGTCTCTCAGGTTTCCTCTATCTTGATCAGGCCTCAGAATCAAATTGCCACCACATCGAGAATGAGGCCACCAAGAACGCACTATCGAAGGTAATCAAGACGTGTTTTGGTTGGATTTTCCCTTCCATGTTTGAGGATTAAATCATGGGGATGTTCGGGGATTGATGATAAATCATATAACACATGGTTTTAATCCTAGATAATAAATCCCCAATAAAAGTAACCCTCCCGCATAAACACAAGAAATGTGGATTAACTTTATCATGGGTTGATCTGTGTTCATTGTTTAGAGAAATAGAAGTGTAGGGGAGAACATTAAAATTAAAAATCAAACCTCGACGTCTATAATGATTGATGCTACAACATTCTCCCTTTAGAGTTCAATGCTTCAACATCATCACTTTTGTCTCTGTTCTTTGAGGTTCGTTGAAGTTGGTGAAGTCTCGCCGATGTTCGTTGTTATTCTTTGGGGAGGAAGTTCCTTAGAGGATTGTTAGAGAATCCTTAAAGTTTAATTCTCCCTCCATAGATGTGTCATACAATTAAAAGGAAATAACATCGTACTATTTCAGCTATGATTTGACGTCACATCGTTACACATTTTCATAAATGAAATAGTGTTGATGTTACATGTTTTCATTTATGAAACAACATTTCAATTATGATTCATTTATTGTATCATTGCACTGCATGATATGGGTCATTAATGATTCTCATTAATGCACCTATTTTCCAGCTCATCACCACACCGATGAGTCACTGTCCGCCGCACAATTAATGAGAAGAAATATAAAATAGCATTTTATATTTTTTTTATTTTTCATGAAAATCCCTAAAATTAAAATTTTGTTCAACCCTTGTCGGCCGATGTTTAGTTAATTATAAGAGGAATCCAGCATTTTAAACCCAATAATTTCATATTATTTTAAATATGAGAACCAATTCCAAAGATAAAACATCTGGGTCACATGTTTAATAAGAGTACAATAATTGTTTTTTCAAAATTTTGTTCTGGACACTTTGGGCCTTAGAATGACATTCCATCAGAGTGGGAGGTCTCAGAATAATTCCATATAATTAATACAAATTAAATTGAATTTATGATTCATTTAATTCTCCCCACATTAGGTATTTACTTCCATGAAATCTAATACAAAAACTAATCAAATAGAGGGGTGTACTAAGAACGAATCAAATCCACCAGATATCATGTGATCTCCTGGAGATTCTTGTTCTATCACTGAACTGATACTAGGGGAATCAACCGACCACATAGGACTTACTCTTGTCGATCCACTATCTCAACTAGGAACTCCACAAATTTCACCTTATCGTGAATGTCCCGCTCACCCCAGTTGATGATGTTTGATGGATCAAGCGTGTAACTCCTTAGCTGCGACCCATAGAAAACACAATGTACACGGTGCATATGTGGGGGAAGAGTTAGGCGGGATTCCACCTCTCCAACTCTTCCCTGTATGTGAAAGGGTCTGTTGAAATTTGTAGCTATCCTTCCACCCCAACCAAATCTCTTTAACCCTCATCGGGGTGAGACAAAAATTAACACATGGTCTCCCCCCTCAATCTCCATGGGTCTCAATCTCATGTTGGCATAAGAAATATGTCTTCTCTGTGTAGTCCTTATCTGCTTCTAGATGATCTTGAACTTCTCAATGGTTCCCCACACTAACTCCAGTCCCAAGACCGACAACTACCCAGGGTCTATCCAGCATATGGGTGACCTTCAATTCCACACATACAAGGCCTCAAATGGTTCCATGCCGATGGTTGAGTACTAGCTATTGTAGTATGCAAACTCCACCAGTGGTAGGTGTCACTCCCAACTACGACCAATGTCATGTACAAAAGCACAAAGCACATCCTCCATATTCTCTATGGTCTGCTTTGTTTGACCATCCATATGGGGATGAAATGTTGTTCCCAAATATAGTTGTGTCCCAAATGGATCATGTAATCCCTTCCACATCCTAGACCTAATGACGACATCACGATCTGAGACGATTTTCGATAGAACCCCATGATGTTGAATTATCTCTTGGACGTAGAGGTGTTCCATGCCCTCTATCAGTCCCTAATCCCATATGGGTTGGATGTGACCCTACATTGTGATTCGGTCAATGATCACCAAAATAAAATCATGGCCTATGGAGGTACATAGTATTCCCATCCTGAATTCCATCGAGATATCGTCCCACATACACTCTAGTACCACATGTTGCTTGGTCAATCCTTATACAACTTGATGATCACCCTTCACTTATTGATATGTGAGGAATCGAGAAAAAAACTCGGCCACTTCACTCCCCATCCCCGGCCACAAGTACTGATGTAAGAGGTCCTGGTATATTTTAACCACTCCAGGATGTACTGCCAAAGGGGAATAATATAACTCCTTGAACACATCTTCCCCACAAAAATCAATTGTACTACAGTGCACCAACAGAAAAGGATGGCGTGCTCCCCACCTCTCAAAAATTAATCTGGAGCATGTCCTGAAGATAATTGAGTACATCGTCCCTCGCAGTAAACATCCACCAGTTGTGCATCCCTAACTAGTTGTAAGAGTGGGGGAGGGTAACAGTCATCGACCAAAGGTATGAGATTCCACCACCATCCATGAAGGATATCTTCATCGCGGCTAACTACTCTATTTCCCCACTTAGCTACTGCAATCTGCTCCTCCTTCTGTTTGCATCTTCCACAATTCTCCAATTCATAGTATTATAGACTATCTCAATGTAATAGTCCTAGAGGAACTCTATCTATCACTATTGTCTCAGGATTAGGTCCTTCTGGAAAATTATATAACATAGAATGTTGTTCGCGGAGTAGACTATAAACTATTCACCCATCATGTTGTGCCGCCACATCATCATGTAATGACCATTGATGAAAACTCTAGTTCATGGGTTGCAATGTTCTACTCATGCTCCCTCAACTGGAATGAGTAGTAGGCGATCGATGCTTTATCTTTCATGAGGACACAACCTAGTCTGGACCTTGATGCATCATAGTAAACTATATACCCAATGAACTCCAATGGTAGTCTCAAAATGTGGGAACTATAAACTCTCTGCCTCAACTCCTGGAAACTATACTGACATTTCATCATCCATAGGAAGGGTTGTCCCTTCATTGTCCAAGAAGATAAAGGTGCTTCTACCCTGGAGAAGTCAGGCATGAAACTCCGATAGTAACCACCCATCCCCAAGAATCTCTAAACCTCATTCACACTCTTGGATAGCTCCCAAGAACTAATTGGCTCTGTCAACAATTGATCCACTACAACTACAACCTCTCAGTGGATGTCACTTAGAATGTGTACTCCCAGAATCCAAAACTGACACATCAATATATTTTCATAAAGAGAGTTCTCTCAGAGTGTATCCAGAATAATCTGTAGGCATGTATCATTCTACACCTCTAGCCATGAGTACACCACAATGTCATCAATGAAGTCCACAATGAACCAATCAATGTAAGGATGGAAGATCCGATTCATGAGGCTGATGAAAACTACTAGAGTGTTGGTCACTCATAAAGGCACCACCAGGAACTCATAGTGGTCGTACAGACCGCTTAATGTTGTTTTCAATACATCATCACCTCGTACCCAATGTTGGTGATATCCTGATATGAGATATATCATTGAGAACCACTTGACTCTTTTCAGTTGGTCGAAGAGTTCATCGATTCACATAAGTGGATAATTATTCATAATAGTTACCTCGTTCATGTGTCATAATTTCACTGACAACCTCAAAATCCTGTCAGCCTTCGTGGAAAATACCACTAGGGCTGCCCGTGGTGAAATTCTAGGCCTTACGAAGCCCTTCTTATACAAGTCCTCTAGCTATACCATCAGCTCATGATGCTCTGTAAGAGCCATCTGATATGACGGTGTCGATATCAGTGACGTCCTGGGGTACAGGTTGATGAAAAATTCAACCACAATGCAAGGATGTATTTCCCATACATTATCATGAAAACAGCCTTGTACTCATCCAACACTATAGGAATGCTTAGACTCCTCTCATCCAATGATTCGAAGGTGAGGCATGCCAACTAGTGAGTGATATGTTACACCCTCCTCCGAGAAACTCTATCCTCTGTTGCAAGGGTTTCCATCTCACCGAGGAAGGGAAAAATGGCCCATATCTACAGACACACTGCTCTGTATTCCAAAAACAGTCAATTAGATCCTATACTTGGGATAACTAGTGCATACCCAATATGAAATCATAAGTCATGAATGTGCTACTAGGAGATCCTAGTGGAATCTATTTCCTCCTTGAGTAATCTCACACTTCCATCACTAGTGAGTAATCAACAAATCATCTCCCTTAGGAGTCTCTAGACATATGGATTGAGCCAATGACTCCACTGGAATATCCAAGATCCGAACAAGAGTCGTTGAAAATAACCTTTTTGCTAGAATCAGTGTCTATACGAATAGAAGATAGGGTGGAGAATACAGATATCATACCTCGTATCATCTCTAGAGCGTTGTGGTCATAAGCCTCTACTACCTTGAGCTGAGCTTTCCCCATCCTTCCTACTACATATGTTTAGGGTAGACCACCTACTGGTGGTGGTGGTAACACCTCAAACTGTTGCCCATTTCCTGTCGCTCATCCTGCTCCCATACCACGTCTACCACTATACAAACCTACTCACTATAAATGATACCTCTACCTTGGTGGCCCCAAGATTATCTAACAGTCATCTGTATAGTGGGTTGGGCAGTCATGTTCCATGTGTCCATGCCCGCTACATGCAGAGCAATGCCTGGATCTCTTATGTCTCCCCCTAGACTCGAATCCCTGCACACGGAGCCTGAGTGATGGGCTCTATGTCTGAAATACCATTTCCTCTTGGGCCCTTGTGTTTGTTGTCTACTCCCTAATAATTAATCTTCTACCTTGGTTCTGCTAGTGTATCTATCCAATAGTGTCTACTCCTATAGTAAGCTCTATAATATAATGGATTTCTCTTGGACCCCGACATAGGTAGGGATGCTTAATAACAACACAGATGACCAGATCTTCCACTCAAGCCCCAACTCAATGGCTCGAGCACTAAGGAATGTGTTTTTCACCATGTCTATTGAGTAGAAATTTTGATCAGTGAACCTTGTAGAGTACTCATCTAAAATAATTCCTACCTATAAAGGGGAAGAAACACATGAATGCACACAGAGCGCAAGGGCATGGTGAAAACTCCTCCTGGAAAATCAACTCAAAGTCTGACCAGGCGAGGTAAACCTCATCGTGTGTCTGGGTGGTCAAGCTCCACCATCTCCATACCGATCCACACAGAAGGATTGCTTCTAATATCGACATATGGTCAGTCAGTGTCATCACTAATCATAAGACCCACATCACAGACTCTACCCAGTTTTTAGCGACCTACAGATCTGTCACTCCCCTGATCATTAGAGGACACTGTCACTATTACTCATGCAAGGAACTGAGTCTTGGGAAATCCGCTGTCGGAACTTCTGGTAGTAGATGATGGAAATTGGGTGGTGGTGGTACAAGTGAAGAACCCATTGAGTACATCTCCAGAACTATTCCCTAAACAGATGCCTTCTCACTAGGAAGGCTATCCTCATGACCACGTATCGTTATCTGGGCTGGTCATTCAGTCTGTTGCATCCTTAGACATAGCACGATGTACCATAGTCAGATGTTTGTACCCGGTGAGTTGAATTTTATTAGAATAACTTATGGATAAACTTATGGAACACATGTTTTCATGTATATAGCTAAAAAACAGAATTCTTGGTCATGATATATGGATACATCAGTCCCCGCACCGACACTGGACTCCCCAAATCTGAAATTCAGACTCGTAACACATAACATTGTTACCCAAATACAAAACAAGTACTCCTAGTATTTATGGGAGAAAAACCTCCCAATGATACCACATTGTCACAACCTATCCCCTATGGCCTGTGTTGTGGCTACCCCATGCTCACCTCCCAACGGCCAGAGGCTGGGGACTAGCGTTGATGGATTAAACCTTTAAATGGGAAGAATTTTACGGAGTACCAATATGCGCACACTCAACCAAAAATGTCTCAACACACTAAAAAAATCGAAACAGGTATTGTAAAATAAGAATTAGTAAAAAGTATACCTGAAATATAGTTGGCGAGAATACAAACCCCACAAAAAGAACTGAAATTGAAAATTACCAAAATGAGTTCTAATGGCCATCTGTAGAAAAATCCACATGATAATAAGAGTAGTGAACCTACCTAAATACAAAGCAGTATTCCCTCTCCACCTACCCTACTACACCCTGCCTGGTCCTAGTCCACCAAATACACCATCAAAGTGTCGATCGGTCCTGTCTCACGGGGCTCTATTAGGTCCTTTCCCACTGAGAACTCTATCAATGTATCAATCATCATTATGTGACACAAAAAGCTTAGTTAAGGCTTGTGTAGGGGTGGGTTACATGAAACTGAGTTGGGGCCCCAAAAAAAATACCACACATCAATCCTTAGTGAAAGGAACGAAACAAAAGACAACCCATAGTAGGTATGTTCCAAGATAGTGATAGTAGAATTATATGTCATATCAATGAACTTCTCATATACTTGATAACTCCTCCTATATCGATTAAAGTGGGCCTATGGTGTAACAAATAGATGTTTCCCACTATCTGTGTACTATTGTTGTACTCATCCCTAACTATCAACTTAGGTATGTTCTGTCGCACAGGGCCACTCCCTACAATGGGCCTTCCGGGACACACAGAACTGCTTCCCACCTTGATTGAACTGACATACTACATTAGTTGATTACCTTGGGTCTATAAGGTCACAGAGAGCCACTCCCCACCATGGGCCAGTTGGGTCATAAAGAGCTTCTTCCCACTAGGATGATGTCCAACAGTGTACATGTCTTACCCAACCTTAGGGTTCCATATGTATCATACTTTGGAGAACCAATTCTCAATCCATTCATCACATCTCATTGTCTATAATATTCATCATAAATCATGGAAAAAATCTTCATTATGAGAGTACCAACGTAGAAAAAAATCCCGTCAATAAGGTTACAGTTTGCAAGATATGGGCATTTTAGTAACCCAGGGGTCTATTATGACGGGGTCTCGTCTGACCCGGTCATACCGACCCAACCAACCTAGACCGATGGTCCCACAAACGCTATATCATTTAGATAGACTTTGTTAGACCTAGTTTGAGTCAAGGTTAGTTTGGTCTAGCCTCGCCTGTTGGCTAGCCCCCACATGCCTCTATAGACCCAGCACGATTTGGCCGAGGGTCCAGCCCGCTGGGTCGCATGGTGACCCGTTCTAGTACCGCATGGCCCGAAGGGTGTGGGTACAGCCTTCGGGTGCAGTTCCAGGACATGAGGTTCGGGATTTTCCCACCAGGCCAAGACCGGTCTGTTAGGGGGTAGATCTTTAGTGTGTCGCCTAGCCACGACGTGGCAATTGTCCTTTTACAGCCTCTATTAGACCCATGTACATTGAAACCAGCCGCGTTTGGTCTCCACTAGCTCGGTCGGGGGCCACCCTTCCTTGAAATTCCATGTCAATAAGTTGAATCTACAACCATCTTTTCATAACCTCCTGCCTCCATCCTCCAGTGCGGTCGGTGAGGGATGACCACCTCCCAACAGCCATGACACCGGTTCATGCCACCTCCTTTAGACGGCCGGAGTGGGCCAGCTACCACCTCCACCATTATGGGGGTTCCATTCCATCGACACCTTCCACAGACCACTAAAGTAGCTCCATTGGTATTTATTTCAGTCTTCCTCATTGGGCCTCTCAGGATTCCACCATCATTGTTCACGCCCTAGAATCAAATTTACGCCCAATCATGAATTTCGCCACCAAGAACGCATGAGTATAGGAGATCGAGCCATTTTTTGTGTCCGAATGGTCTCTACACATTATTATTTTAAATCAAGGGGTAGTTCGGGGATTGATCTTCAATCATTTTTGCAGGATTTGAAACCAAGGTAATGAATCCCGACGAAAATTCACTCTACCATATAAATGCACGCGTTGTATATCAACAAGTTCGTCGGTTGGTCCATTTAAATCATTTTAAGAAAATATGTTTGGGGGATAAAATTAAATAAAAAATAAAACCCATAGCCCACAGACATTTGATGTATTAGTATTCTTCCTTGAGAGTTAAATGGGACGACATAGTCACTTCCTACACCATTCTTCGAGGATCGTCGATGTTGGTGATGTCTTGCTGATGTTCATCATTGTTAGTTGGGGATGAAGTTCATCAAGGGATTATCATATAATCATTCATGATCAATTCTACATCCCCTATGTGTTATAAAATAAAAAGGAAATCACATTGCATTATTTCAGTAACGATGCGATGTCGTGTCATTACAGAGTTTAATTTATGATACAATTTCATTGTTATGCTTCCTTAATTAAAATGTTATGTAGTGTGATAGGGTCTATTATTGAGGCTTATTAATGCACCCTGACACCACCTCGTCACTACACCATAGCATCGTCATCCTCCAGTAATCATATGAGAATGAATATAAAATAAATTTCTATGTTATTTTATTAATTTTCATTAAAAATAAAAAATATATTCTTTTCCATTCTGCCTTTTATGGCCAATGATAAGTTCATTCTAAATAAATTCATGTGTTCTGAACCCAATGTTACCCTCATATAATTCATCTGAGCATTGGTTCAATGGATATAAAATCCCACTTGCGTATTTACTGAACGTACCATAATTGTTTTTTCAAAATTCTGTTTTAGGCTCTCTGGGGCTCGGAATCACATGCCATCAGAGCACGCAGTCTCAGAATAACTCTATATAATTAAAAACAATTACACATAATTTATGAGACATTAAATTCTCCCCATTATGATTTTACATCCCTTAAATCCAAAACAAACACTAATTAAACAGATGGGGGTATAGAGAACAAATATGGGCATCATGCTTCCATGTTCTCTCTAGGAGAGTTAAGTGCTACCACCGAACTCACACTAGAGGAATTGGATTCCCACATAGTACCCTCTTCTATTGATAATCTATCTCTACTAGGAAAACCTCATAAATTTCCCTATCATCAATTTCCAGCTCGCCCCAGTCGATTATTTGGGTTGGATCATGCACGTACATCCTCAACTGTGACACATGGAAAACATCATGAACCCAGGGATTATGTGGGGGAAGATCTAGGTGGTATGCCACCTTTCCAACTCTTCTCAGGATATGAAAGGGTCTGATGAACCTCAGGTATAGATTGTCACATGACCAAATCTTTGTAACCCTCTTCTTGGTGATACCTGAAGGAACACATGGTCTCCCTCACCAAACTCCAAGGATCTACGTCTCATGTCTTCATAAGAATTATTCATTCTCATTGTAGTCCTCATCCACTCCTGGATGATCTGCACCTTCTATGTGGTTTCTCATACCAACTATGTACCCTTGAGTGGTGACTCCCATGGGCCTGTCTAGCATATGGGTGTTCTAAAAGGCCTCTCATACATGGCCTCTAATGGTGTCATGACAATGGTGGAGTTGTAGATTATTTAATACTCTAACTCTACCAGTGTTAGTTGGTCCTCCAAACTATGACCAAAATCATGTACACAAGGATGATGAATGTCTTCCAGGTTCTGTATGGTCCCCTCTGTTTGACCATATGTCTAGGGTTGAAAAGTTTTGATCAAATGCAGTTGCATCCGGAATCCCGCTTATAATCCCTTACATAATAAGGATGTAAAAGCAGGTGTCGTGATCTTAGATGATCTTCGAAGGATCCTCGTTATGTTGCACTATCTAGTGGATGTACTAGCATCCCAAACCCTCAATTGTTCCTTTTTCATAGAAGGGTAGGAAGTCAACCGACATTGTGATTTGAGTGAAGATCACCCAAATTTAATCACACTCTATGGGTGTACATGGTAACCATGTCATGAAGTACATCGAGATACCATCACACTTACACTCTGGTACCTCAAGTAGTTGGGTCAATCCTCCTAGATCCTGATGCTCATCCTTCACTTGCTGACATGTGAGGAATCATTAAACAAACTCGGTCACTGCGCTCTTATTCCCTGAACACTAATACTGACGTCATAGGTCCTAGTATATCTCCACCACTGCAGTATGTACATCCAGAGGGGATATATGAGAATCCATAAACAACTTCACCCAAAACATCACTGGTACTATGGTTCACCCTCTCAAAAGGATAGTGTGTGCCCCACCTATCAAAAATCTATCAGGAACCCATCTTGAGGATAACTGAGCACATCAGGCCTTTTTGTCAACATCAACAAGTTGTGCCTCCATGACTAACTGTAATAGTGGGGGAGTAACATACATCGACAGAAGGTAAAATTTTCCACCATCATCCATGAAGGATATCTGCATCGTAGATAACTGCTATGTTTCCTCACGTACCATCTGCAAACTAGTCCTCCTGCTGAGCACGCCTTCCACCATGTTCTCTTTCCATGGGGTATAGACTATATCAATGTCATTGTACAGGAGGAAATCTATACATCACCACTATATCGTGTTTAGTTCTTTCTGGTAGAATAATAACCTGATACTGGTGTGTTTGGTGTAAACTATAATCCTCTCACCTATCAAGTAGTGTCACTATATAATCGAGGAAAAGACCAGTACTGCTAACTCCATGACATGTGTAATGTAGTTCTGCTCATGATACCTTATCCAGTATGTGCTGTATGGAATCATTACCTACTCTTTCATCTAGACACAACCCATTCCGGTCCCTGATGCATCATAATAAACTAAATAACCAACTTCCTCCTCTGGTTTTCTCAACATGGGGGAAATAGTTAATCATTGCCTCCAATCCTTGAAACTTTTCTAACATTAATTCATCCACACAAAGGGTTTTCCCTTCCATGTGAAATCCAATAAGGTTGTTTTTATCCTTGAGAATTACTTTATAAACCTCTGATTATAACCATCCTACCCCAAGAAGCTCTACACCTCAGTCTCGCTCTGGGGTAGCTCCCATGTAAGCACCACCGCTACCTTTATCGGATCCACTACAACTCCACCCTCTAAGATGATGTTTCCCAGAAAGTGGACTTCCTAAATCCAAAACTGACACTTCCAAAGCATTCCATAAATCTCATGCACTCAGAGAGTATCCAAAACTATCAGTAGGTGTGAAATATCATCCCCATACGATGCAGAGTACACCAAGATGTCATCAATAAAGACCACAAATAACCATACAAGTTAAGGTTGGAAGATCATATTCCTGAGGCCCATGAACATTATTGGGTTGTTGATCCCACAAAAAGGCATCATCAAGAACTCATTGTGGCCCTACTGGCACCTGAAGGTGGTCTTTGGTACATCCTCATTTTGTACCAGAAATTGGTGATAACTGAATTTGAGAACTATATTTGAGAACCACTCCCCCCTCCCCTTTAGATGGTTGAAGAGGTCATCAATTCACAGTAGAGGATACTTTTTCATTAATGTTACCTTGTTCAAGTGCCATAATTTCATGAAAAACCTCAAACTCCTACCTACCCTCTTGAAGAAAAGCACTAGAGTTTCCCATGGTGAAACACTTGGCCTTACAAACCCCTTCATCTGCAAGTCCTCCAGTTGTAACCCCAGCTCATGAAGCTCCGCGAGAACCATCCGATATGTTAGTGTGGATATTGATGTCATTCTGAGGTATTGTTTGATGAAATAGTCATCATATCTAAGAGGTTTTAGTCCTGAGACATTTTCAGGAAAAACAACATCGTACTCATCTACCACTATAGGACCGCTCAGACTCCTCTCATCCACTGAACTGAGGTTGAGGCTAGACAATCGGTGAATGATCAACTACACCCTCCAAAAAGAAATTTCACCATGTGATAAAAGGGTTTCATTCTCTCTTGTGAAGGAAAACCTTATCCCATCTCCACAGACACACTGCATTGTACTCCTAAAACATCGAATCTAGACATAGACTATGGATAACATGTCCATACCCATGATGACATCGTAAAGCATTGATGCCTCTACTATGAGATCAGAGAGGAATATCTAACCTCCACGAATATTCTAACACTGTCAGTACCACTATTTAATCATTAAATCGTCTTCCATAGGAATATATAGGCAAAGGGATTGAGCCAACAGATCCACTAGAATCTCCGAGCTCCGAAGGAGTGTCGTGGAATAGAAAGAGTAACTAGAACCATTATCTATAATAACAACAGCTTGAGTTGAGAAGACACAAATTGTATCTTGAATCATCTCGGGAGTGTCTTGGTCATATCCCTCAACAGCCTAGAGCTGAGCTCACCTCTTCTCGCCTACTCCATGAGTTTGGGGTGGACCACCTTGTGGTGTTGTTGGTAACACCTAAAACCATAGCCCACTTCCTACCACTCAGCCATCTCCCCTGCCACGTTTGTCACCCTACTAACCTCTTATCTCGAACCACTGCCTCTTCTTCCATGGTCCTTCGACTGTCTTATGGTCATCTGTTTGGCTTTTTGGGCAGTCACATGCCTTGTGTCACCATCCTCTTCACGCGAAGCACTGCAATGATATATCTGTACTAGGATCCCCACACAACCAACATTGAGTCTTGGGATCATCCTCTGGAAGACCTGACCCTCTTGGTCTCACATTTATGTTGTCTACTACATGATAATGACTCTGCTTCTTGGGGTCTGCAGGCATCTCTAGGTGTCAGCGCCTACTCCTCCAGCAAGCTCTTCATATGAGGGGATGGCTCCAGCACACTGACCAAGGTAGAGGTTTTGAGAGACAACAATGTTTCCCTGATCTCCCACCTGAGTCACTGCTCATAGAATTGATACCTAAAGAATGGGTCTCACACCATGTATATAAAGTAGCGAGATAGATCAGTGAACCACGATGAGTACTCATCTATAATCATGCTACCCTGGAGAAGGTGAAGTATCTCTTGAATGAACAGAAGGAGCAAAGTGATGTGGAATAAATTCTCTCAAAAAATACACTTGAAGTATGAATAGGAGAGGATCGCCTCATCGTATGTCCATGTGGTCAAACTCCACCACATTCCTACTAAGCCCTAAAGAAGGATCTCTATGATGATCGCCATCTGTTCATGTAGTGTCCTCAGTATGCAGAAGACCCACGTCATATCCTCTAGTTTGTCCTAAATTACATGATGATCTGTCTCTCACTTGAACCTATTAGGTATCTATCTCAAAAACACATGTAAGGAACCGAGTCAATTCACTTCTTCTACCAGAACTGCCAGTTATATATGATGCCCATCGGGTGGGGGTAGCACTAGTGCAACACCCAATGTGTCCATCTCTATAACTGGTCCCCAAATGTACAACACATCACTTGGTGAGCTATACTCATGACCTCATATCAGGATCCTAGCATGTCATCTAGGTAGAGGCATCATAAGATAGAACATGTTGTACAACAGTTAGAAGATTATACACGGTGAGGATAATTTTATTCAATATAATATATAGTGACATTTATGAAACCAGTGTTTTCATTTATTGAGTAAAAAAAATTCAAGGTCCTGGTGTATGGATACATCGGCTGCTACACGAACACCAGACTCCCCGAATGTGGAAGTCAGTCACGATACATGTAACACTATTGGTCTAATACAAAACACATAATCCTAGGCATTTAGGGGGGAACAAACTACCTTTGATACCACTTTTTCATGACCCATCCCCTGGGTCCTGTTCTGTGACTGACCCAAGCCCGCCTTCAGAAGGTCAGGGGCTGGCAACTAGCACTGAAGGTATAAACCTTCAAGTGGGATGAATGTTTTTTTAATGAAATGTATGCACACACATGCCCAACCATTCCCTAACACCCTAAAAGGGGAAAACAAGTATAATAAAACATGAATAAGTACAAGGTACTTCTAAAATAATGTGGTCCAGAATACAAACATAATAAAATGAATTGAAACAACAAAGTACAAAAAACAGCACTGATGGCCATCCATGGAATACCCACCTTATCATAAGAGTAGTGAAGCTACATGAAGCTAAATTAGCATGTCAAGTACACCTCATCCTTGCAGGCCTCACCAGTTCCAAGGCCACCATGTCCATCATCGAATCATCGGTCAGTCCTATCTCACTTGGCTCTATAGTGTCCCAGTCCACTAGTTTCTCATTCAAAGAATTAGTCATCTGCATGGGACATGAAATTCTTGAGTGATACCCATGCATGGGTGAGAAAAAAGAAACTCAATAGGGTCCCAAAAACAAGGAGGAAAGACGACAAAACATTCCACAAACCACATGAATCTCTATACTGCTCACACTATGTATGTTCTAGGGTAGTTATAGTGGCATCATCAGTCATATCATCGAACTCCTCGGCTACTGGATAATTACCCCTATATCGAGTATAGTGGTCCTTTAGGGTCACATAGATTCACATCCCACTAACATTGGACTATTGTGATATGCATCACTGATTTGTATCGTGGGTTTGTTGGGTTACTCAATGATGCTTCCCACCATGGGACTAGTGGGTCACAAAGATCCACTTTCCACTTTTCTCGAACTGAGGTATTCCATCAATAGTGTAATATGGGTCTACTAGGTCACATAGATCCACTCCCCACCATGGGCCTACTGGGTCACACAATGCCACATTCTATTGGGTTGTTGTTGCGATGTCTTCAGGTCTCAAACAATTATTGGGTTCCATATGCTACGTGCTTGGGTGAACTAATCATCAAGGCATTCACGAAAACTCTACAAATATTAATTTCACTACAAAGAATTCCAAAATATCCACCTCATTATGTGGGTCCCAACGCCGTAATCATATTTTCAATCATACAAATGATTTGAAATATACGAGGATTTTATTAACCATTGTGTCAGTTCTGATGGGGCCTAGTCCGACCTAGTCGGACTGACCCAACCATCCAGTCATGGGGTTCCCACATACCCTGGTTCATTTTGACGGATTCAACATGACCTAGTTCGAGTTGGGGTCAGTTTGGTTCTACCTGGCCTGGGGGCCAGACCCACCATGCCTCGATGGAACTAACCCGGTTTGGCCTATGGTCCAGGCTACCTAGTCACCCGGCGTCCCTGTCTAGTCCATCCCAAACCAAAGGGCGCAAGTCCGGACTACCAGAGAAGGTCTGGAGAACCTTCATGGGACTGGGCAGGCCCACCAGACCTAACCTAGTCCTCTAGGGTTGGACTGGTGGTGCACCACTTAGCCGTGTATGTCCTCCGTTGGACCCACGAACGTGGGGCCTTCTCTCCTACCACGGTTGAAAACTATGGCTGCTAGCACCTGGTTGGACCTACACTATACACCCCCGCCACATAGAGCCTTCCTAGCACCACATAACCCCAATGCGGCCACAGCCAGCTGGTCGTGTCCTACTTCTACCATCGCGCGCTAATGGGTGCACCGACGGGGGAACCACCTTCCTCAAGCATGATCGATGGGGGCCAGTCACCTTAGTTGCTATCACATCGCTGGTGGAACTGCATCATTAATGTAGAAAGAGTGGTCTAACAACTGTCGCCGCCTCACCGATGGTGTTACACTGTAGAAACATTCCACATGCCACTAGAGTTTCTCTGGTGGTCTGTTTTCTAATCTGTCTTTTTTTACATGCCTCTTTGGTTTCCTTCATCCCTTATCCTGTCCTAGAATCGAATAGCTTCCACATATAGAATGAATTCACCAAGAACAAAAATAAATTGGTTTTTGGGTTTTTTTCATGTTTATCTAGGCCCTCTACATCCTTGGTTTTTATCATGGGGGAGGTTCATGGATTGAAGTTTAATCATTCCATGCATGTTTTGGATCCCAGATAATAAATTCCCAAGACAGTCACCCTACCACATAACCACATGAATCAAAGATCAACTTTTTCATGGGTTGATCCATGTTCTTCATTTTTATAAAATGAAGAGAGGAGGAGAAATTTATTATTAAAAATAAAACCCCTTCCCCTTTTTGGTTTGATGTAGTAGCATTCTACCTTGAGATTTTAGGGCATCGATGTCGTCACATCCATCTCTGTTCTTCAAGGTTTGTCGATATCGGTGATGTCTCGCTATCACTCATCATTATTCATTGAGGAGGAAGTTTTATGAAGGTTATTTAGAGAATCATCCATGTTTAATTCTTCATCTACCAATGCGTTAGACAATAAAAAGATAATCATGTCTGAATGTTTCATTTATTCTACAAAGTTCTGTCGTTACGCTGTTACATTTCTGAAACAATGTCACCATTATGTTTACTTAATAGCATCATTACACTATGTGATGCGAGCTATTAATGAGTATCATTAATGTTACCAGTCACCGCCTCATCACCTCACTACGACATCACCATGAACCACTTAATGGATGATATGAAATATAAAATAACTTTTTAATTTATTTTTTTTCTCAAATAGTACGAAATTAAATTTTACATTCGGCCATTGCTGATAGATGTTACAATCATTCTAATATAATTTCATCATTATAAATCCAATGGTGCCTTCAGATTTAGAATTTGAGAACTGGTTCAAAAGATAGAAAATATTACTCGCACTTTTACTCAACATATATAAAAAAAATTCAAAATTCTATTATGGTCCCTCTGGGCCTCTCAATCACATTCCATCAGAGTGAACAATCTAAAAAATCGATATAATTAAAACAATTTGGAAAAATTTATAAGACAGTAAAAATTCTTTCTTCACTCCATTGATTATTTATATCTGTTTTTAAGTATTAATACCATTTTGTAATATTTTGTACTCAATATGATTTATAAAATGTTTATACGAAAAACTGACATCATTTATATATTTAGTCAGCGAATATGTTTTCTTCTAAAAACCATGTAATCTTAAAAAAATTTAAAACAATTTTTTTAACATTATGAAAATTATTTTATAGAAAACAATAATATATTTCTTATTTTTCTGATGTTTTCATAGGAATCATATAGTCTCCTTCCAAACAATGAATTTTTATACCAATTGTTTATGAAAAAGGAATATGATTTTAACCTCATTCGAAATGTGCAGATTTACCCAGCAAAGTTTTATTGAGGCTTCCTTTTTTAGGTTTAAAAGGTTACTCATAAATTCTTTATTTTACTCAATGAGGGATATGTATTATTTATACCATCCTTATTCAACCTCTATATGGTTTATGATTTTTATTTCCAAGGATAGTATTAACATTCACTTTCGTAAATCCCTTTTGTCCCCATGAAATATTAAATGTCCTATGATAATTGAACATTTGATTTTACCTAATTATCAAAATCATTTATCAAGGATATGTTCATTTCCAAAAGTGTATACAATTGTTCATATGGTATTTACATTGAATTTTATTTGATTATATTGAGAAATATTGATAAATCCATAGACTTTATTCCATAAGGGTATTTGATAATGGATATTAATTATTAGATAAACGTGAATTCTTTGAGAAGTGGGACACAAGTTGGGGATTATTTAACATAATACCAATTGTTTGGGGAACAATTAATGAAATCCCATCGATGCATCAATAGTGTCATGAGATTAATTACATGATGATAATCCCTGCAACTTTATTTCCATTCAATATATATACGTTTCTACCCACACAATTTTGTAAACTATATTCTGAATGTTCATGATGGTAAACGTTCAATGAAACAAGTAAACATGGAATCTATTAATTAATCATTTCCCTAATTTAGTTTCAATAATTATTCATCCATGAGGTTATGCATAAACATATCAATGGATACCTTTAACTTTCATTTAATTTATTAAATAAAATATGTTTTAGTTTATATCCTTTATATATTGATTTTTAATTATTTAGATTTTTAAATGGACATTGTTATTAGTAATTTAGAATTCAATGTTGATTTATTTCCATTTATTCATTATTTATTCTACAATAGTTTACTCTTACTAAGCATTTAAGCTCACCCTTATTTTTTTCATTTCACCATGAATCCACCAACTGTACAATGAATGATATGAAGGGATATAATAGATTGAATAATGTTAATCTCAATTATATTTATATTATTAAATAATGATAAAAAAATTAAATTATAATTGGTGTGATAATTTTTGATACAATAGTCATGTATTGATCTGGTTTACCAAAACTACTAAATTGATAATTCATTTCAGATTTGATTCATAGTAATAATTCTAATGTAATTGATAGAGGAAACTGACTACATGCTATCGGGGGTTGGGTTTCTACAAAATATAAGATTTATTTGGAGTCATCCACTCTATTTTGGTCATGTTATAATGTAATATTCAATGAGGATTAAACTGATTTGTGGAGGTCAATGAATATAATATCCTATGTATTAATATGATAAATTTTATAATGAAATTTTATTTCAAATCAATTTAACCATAAAATATTTGTATAAAAAATCATTCATTATTGGTACTATGCTTCTACACCCTTGTACATTTTCACTTAATACATACCAATGATATTACATCGACAAAGGAAACATCCAAAATAAATTCTCGATTTTAGTACATGAAATAATTATCTTAACTCATATTTTAATTTCCTTTTATCTTATTTTCATTTATTTTACCTTTATAAGATAAATATACTCTGTCTATAATAAATTATTTTTCCCCCACCACAGCAGTCATAAAACCATCTAACATCATCTAAACTTTCCAGTATAGTATGTGTCTCATGAATATTCATTTTCCGCAGAATCTTATAGATTTTTACCCTTGAAAACTATTTTTACCTCTTTAAACATGAAATTACTCATGTCACCCTTACTAACATTATCTGGAATAGATATGTGTAACCTTATATAAAATTATAGTATTTTAATTGAAAATTAATGTTATACATTAATGATTTATGTGATATCCTTTAAAATATCCTAGATAATGACCATTTATTTCAATTGAGGTTTTCTATATGTATTTATTTATTGATTATTCTTTAATAAAAATTTTTAATCTAAATCAATTTTTGTTGACATAATGTAATTATTTAATATTATAACTCATATGATATCCATTTTTCATTATATTTGGTATATGGTTCTTGTTAAATGTTTTTATTTTTGAAAAATTTCATGAATATATATTTGTTGATTTTTTATGGTTTGTAAGACTAATATATACTCTTTTCACCAAAATTATTTCTATAATGTGAATAATGAATTCATATTTTTGAAGTAAATAAACCCCACACATTAGGGATAAATGAATACTAGAAAGACACATAATCATTCATCATTTGACAAATATCATTTAATTTATGTGTATATTGAAATATGTGTTTTGGAATAAAACTAATCTATATTTTCATGATTGAATAATTTTCTACTAATAAAAATGGGATAAACATTTTTATAATGGTTATTAAAAAATTATAGTTTGACATTAATTAATCAACAAGGAAAAAATCATGTAATTCACATTTTGACATCGAAATCGTTCATTCCCATCTACTTAGACATTATACCTTGAAATATATTTATATTAATCTATACAATTGGTTACATTATTTAAATATATATATATATATATTAGATTTTTATATCTTATTTAATGACCCAAAATATCATCAAATATATTACTTTTATGGGATTAATATTTTGAATTTATAACAAACTGATTTCTTTTTCAATTCATTATTGTTTCTCTTTATACGACCTTTGTTTCAAAATTATAAAAAAAAATTCATCTACTTTCATGCTCTCACAATTTATTATTGGTTTTCTATAAGGATTTTTTGATTGTACCTTTGGAATATCACTTTTTATTGGCATTTTCAGTATTTATTTACAGTTCTTCACTATATTAAATATTTAATTACCTTTCTTTGTATTGTAATCATCTTATAGAACATTAACCACACGATATTAATATAGATTTTGTTGATTGTAAAATTTACAACACTCAATGAATTTGTAGTAACTAGGTGAAAATTGTGAAATAATGAAATATATTGAATGATAATTATTCAATTTAATCCATATTTTTATTTACATTTGTGCACAACACTCACAATCTAATTTGTTCCATGATTCACTTTCTATATCAAAATATCACAGAGACAAGACAACATGGATTAATATATATGTCATAGTGATTTTTATAAGACTCACAATACATTGATGATAATAATATGATGTCGGCCTCATATGTGTCATATACGAATAATATGTAACATAACCAAAAAATTTGACTCCTATAAATACCATTTCATTTTATCACATATTAATATTCATAGTGTAATGTGCTACTCTTGGAAAAAATTAGCAGTTATGGCCTATTCGTTATCAGTTTTTTATAATACTATTATAGTTGTATTAATTTACATTTTTAATAATAATAAAAACATTAGTAATGTTTTAATTTTATCTTGATTACGGATTATTAAACAATTAAGATTTATAAATCATTAATGCCTCAAATTATTTTATCAAATCCTTGTATCCCTTGACTACATGATTTGTAATACTTTGTTTTGTGAGTATTCTACTAGAAATGACACTTAATACCTCTCTCAATAGTCTAATTGATGGATGTGACATTAATAAATTATTTTAAGGATGTGTTTTACACACCATCCATATTAACTCAATACTTCTAGATAGATTTAGTTCACTCCCATCACCTATAAATCATATGATTAATTTAATAAAAAAAATTCCTTTTATAATTATACCATATTATGTATTGAAATTTCTTCTAATTTTAGTTTTGTCGACCCACCTCTCTTATTAAATCTCATTAATAGATGGTGGTTCCGTTAACTTGGGCTAACGAGGACCTTATACTATGGGGTTTCTCACACTTATATAATCAAAGTAAATACATTATATAATATTTCCTCAAAATATTTTTATTTTTTTCTCATCATATGAAGTCCACATATATTTTTCATTCCTTGTCTATTGGATCACACTCAAAACATATCATTAAATAAATTTAAAATAGTCAACATTCAGGTTCAATTTATTTCCACATTCTTGTTAATTATTTTTGGTGATTTTGTCTCAAATGAACAAAAAACATGCATTGATAAATAAAATATTTGATCATTTACTTTACTAATGGTTTATCCATTGTGTGAAAATGGTTTAACCTATACACTAAGAGTAACTCCATGAGCTGCATAGAACTCGAGTTTCATCACCCCCTAGTACAACCTATCGGCCACTCATCTTGAGCCTCTCTATGTTTTAACATGATTTGCATCTCATTTCATCCTCCTAGTTGTATACGTATAATCACACATGGGTGATGGAGTCTCTAGAAAAAAATAAACACTATTATATTTATGGTCATAGAATCCCTTATACAAATTACTAATGATAAGTGATATATAGTCCATCATTTATAAAATAATTGTTACAAACAATTATCACATTGGAAAAAATTAATAACTAAAAAAATAAAAGCTTTATATTGGTTTGACAATGATCATGATAAATATGTACCAATAATCCTTGATTGATAAAATTTAATTTTCAATGAATTATATTTGATATTTTTCATTATGAAGTTAAATAAATTTAGAAATTTTTATTTAAATTTTAATGGCCATACATTTTAAAAATTATTAAATATTGTTACAACTATTTTATCATTATAGTGGAATTATTTTGTTCATTATGGGTATTTTAAAAGCCCGTGTATGGGTTCTAACTAAAATGAAACAATATGGACTATTCATGTATACTATTCATGTCCACTTCCTATGGTTACTATTTATAGGTTAAATTTTCATTAATATATAAATATATATATTTAAATGTAATTTCCATTTCAAGGCTACCCATATGGGTATACATTTTTTTATTAAAATGTGCTTACCCATCTAACGACCTCATCCCACCTCATTATTAATCATGATGAAAATTGTATACATCACTACTACCTAGAATAATATATATATATATATATATATATATATTATTTTTATCCCAAATAACATGTTTTTCAATATTCGGATGGCCAAAATTGGTCGTATGACATTAGATCAAAACACTATCAATGGAGATTATCTAATATGATTCCTGCTACATGAATTCATAAAATCTATATTATGTCATGGATTCAAGAAACACAAGAAAAATTTGATTACACTTTTGGGTAATAAGTCTATAATGACCACTTGTGAAATAGTGTTTTTATTATTTTCAGGTCGTTAGAGGCATATGATGTTCATCGCTAGTTAAATTCCACCCAGTACAACCAGATGATCTCATGAAATTAGGAATTAGTACAAAGTAAAATCAAACCATTACCCCATATTATTTGATGATGATAGCATGTATTGGATACTTCCAAAGATCATCACATAACGGAATAAAATATAGATCCCTTTAGATCATCCATACGCTATCATGATTCTTGAATAATTTTTGATCCTTGATTCTTGGGTGCAGATATTCAGAATTTATGATGCCATCAATGATCCAGTGATCACTGGAACATCATTTCATTGATCTGAGAAGGATAATTGGATCTGGGTTCTTGGAGTTACTGATTGCCTCTCTAGGAACTAGAGGGAGGAATGTGCATATCTAAAAATCATGGGACTAATAGTCCTAAAAGTATTTAGGTCCTCTAAAATTAAATAGGTTGGGTTCAATCTTAGAAATTTCCATTACAAAATCTGAATATATTTATCCTCCAAAATAATCACTATACCTTCATCACGTACACATTAATCATTTGATAGATGTGGAAATCATTATATTATTGAATTTTTTTCTTTGAAAATACTATACATGATAAAATATAATTCATTAACTCAACCATTACCTCCCAAAAATATTTATCAAATCACGAATAAGAATATACTATTGCAAAATATTTTTCTTGTATTTAGTTAAACAAGTGAATAACTATAGAAAAAAAATTCAAATTAAAAATATTCGAAAAAATAATTATGAATTTATATCTTTATTATGATCGATAAAACATGGATATATCCTAGACACTGATCTGGGGCCCCCGTGTTCTAAAAAAATAATTCATTAAAATTGTAAAATCGTCTGAATATTCTTTATATGTGACCCTTTAAGACCTTATTTCAATATCACTTTTTCAAAATCACATATGAAGTGCAATACCAAAAAACAGATCATGTCCCCTAAGAAGATATGATTTAATCATAGCATTGATAATCTTATATGAACACACATTTTTTATTTAATCTATTTGAATCGGGATATATCATAAATAAGGATACACAAATCATTTTGTCATACTTTATTGAATTATTAATTTATAATATTATTCTATCAGAATACATTATTTTACCATATATATTTATTTAATAAATTTAATGTTATCTAGATCAACTAAGATTGAAATATATTTTTCTTTTAGAAGTGAGAAATCATGTATTTATCATTAAATCAATTCTATGAAACCAATGACTCACCCAATGAATTTATCCTTGAATCCAATATATATGCCTTGTTTTTTGGGAATGAATGTATGTAATAAAATGGCACACATTAATAATGATATTAATTTTAACGAAAAATACACCTTCTTATAGAGAGAAATAACCAAAGAAAACCCAAACCATGTATATTTTCTATTTTTTGGTGAGTCCTCATGATCACATCAACTTTGGATCACAATGTTAAAACATAATGGGAAGAAGTATTAATGCTTGATAGTCCTCAATACCTAATTGTAATCAAATATTTTTTTTATTATAGTATAATGTATCTATACCATAGGACTTGGGTTTAAAATTATGGTTAGAGTATCTTGGGGTTCATGTCATAGAAATGAATGACTATTACTTGTTGATATAATAAATAATATATGAATATTAAAATATCAATAGAGGAAATGGACGTACCAAAATTATTATTCAATGAATACATGTTGTATAACTCTATATATTAATAATATGGTAAATTAAAATATATGTTCATGTTGGGTTTAGGGAACCCATATTCACAATATATACTTTATATCTTAATATATTATAGTGGTAAAAATTCCGAGTAAAATATAATCAAACAAAAATTAGAATATGATGAAAAACAAACAACAGCTTATTCAACTATAATCATAAGTGTATTATTTAATCCCTATGTAAATTTCCTATGGTATAATATAATTAGTTATTTGTAATTGGATCAATATATTATATCCTTGGTATTTTATTTGAATTTCATGAATTAGAGACCTAAAATAGAAGTGAAATAATTTATGATATTTGTATTCATCCATAATATTATAGATTTAGAGGTCTCATCAATGTTCTTAAGATTATATCAAAAGAGTGAGGTTAATAATCATATAAAGTGTTTAAATTAATAATGGGATCACCATTACTCAATGCATTTATAATTTTAATTATATAGATTAATCATATAGTTACAATTACTCCAATGAAGTGAGTTCGTGCTATGAAGAGAAGTATTTTAATGATTCACTATTGGGTTCTTATTTTGATGACCAATATTATCTAAATATAGATATCTTTGAAGGTCTTCACATATATTTTCCAACATAAAAATTATGATTAAGAAAAAATCACTATTGGTTAATTAAACTAATGTTATAGAAGATATATTTGGTCAATAGGTTGGTTGATGCAACACAATCACACTATTATTTGCAACTAAAGATGAAACAGTGACATATTTTAATGAAGTTGTTGAGCCCTCTGGGAAAATTAGTTGAACTTATATTTTGATAATCCCAACTATGCTCAATCATATTTTAACTATGCTCAATTATACTTTGATAATCTCAATTATGTTCAAGTATAGTTTGATAGTTCTTATATTTATTAATGAGAAATTACTTATTTCATTATTTATGTACATCATGCACATATTCATTTATTATATTATTTATATTATCTTCAAGGAATACGGTTACTGGATGAATATATATTCTAACATAACTCATTCTGCTAATAGAATACTTAAACAGGCGAAAGGTCACCAGTATGCAAGGTTACCGATACGGGAAGGTCACCGTTAAATCAAGGTTACCGATACGGGAAGGTCACTGTTACATAAAGTCTACCGATACGCGGAACGATACCGATATACTAAGATTACTGATTTAAGAAGGTTACCATCAGACAAGCCTACCGATACGTAAAGTTTACCGATACGTGAAGGTCACCGATACATCACTGATACAGAAATGTCTACCGCTACCAATGCAATCAAGTCTACCAACAGAAAGATTACCGTCACAAATGAAGTCTACCGATAGAAGGGTTACCGATGGAAAGGCTACCGTTACACAAGAAGCTACTGATACTCAGACCTACCGATACACAAGGCTACCAATATCCAAAGCTACCGTTCTAGAAACAGAACCTGATGTTGCTTTAATTTCATTATCATTATTTAATCTAACCAACGGTCATATCAGGTATATTTTAATACACTGACATTTATTTAATGTGTGTTGTTAGATGTCAGGGAACCATACCTCGTACCTGCAAAAAAGAAATCATGTCTTGCTGGAGCTCGTGCTTTAAATAAGAGATGATCCCGCTGCTAATGGTGTGGTTAAAAAAAAGAGACAAATAAGAGTGTGATAAATATAAGAAAGGTGTGTGTGAAAAGAGATGACTGAACTCACACGAAGAGCATATACATTCCTGCATACCTATGAAGAGTTGAGAACGAGAACGAGAACATCCACACATGAACTTCATAGACTACTTTCTTCTCTGTCTCTACACTTGGAAGTCAAGGAAGCAGACGACACTCTGTTTTCCAGACTAAAACCAGAGGACTCAAAACCAATTCTGATCAATCCAAAGGAGTCCAGAGCTACACTGCAATCGTTAGAGCCATTCTAAACTCTACATCATTGCCTCTGTGATTTAATATTTACATATTGAGCAGTGTGTTTCATCTGCTATTTTTTTTACACACACACTGTCTCCTGTACTTTAACTGAATGATTTGTAAATCCTCACTCAAACTCTTTTATTTCCCACTGGGATAGTGGTAGAGGTTGTGTGTGACCTGGACAGCTGGTGTTGTTGCTTTTGTTCCCACGGATAACAGTGGTAGAGGTCTTGGACCTGGAAAGTTATATATTGTTGTAAACCCTGATCCAGGGTGTGGATCACTTTTATATAAAGTTTTGAGAGGACTAAGTCTCAGCTTGATACTGAACCTCTTGGTTAAATCTGATGTTCTTGTTTATTTTCGAAGTTATTTTTATTCCACTCCAAGCTACTTTAAAACCAGAACTGTTTTAAAGTCACTTTGATAATTAAACTTTCAAGTGTTTATATTAGTTGTAAATCAGTAAGTTAGTTTCAAAAGTTAATGAATTCTTCTGATTTAATTAACTCGGATATAATCAATCCTTTGAGAACCTAATAGAACCTTTATTTTGATATAAATTCACTATAGTTTAATTCTATGTTTTATTTGGGGGATTTTTAGACAAAGTTTTTAAACAGGAATTTTAATTGGTACTCAATTCTCCCCCCTCTTGAGTGTCCACTCCGACCAATATTTTGTAACAGAGGGATTAAAATATTTTATGAAGTACTCTGTTTTTCAATTGTGATTTTAGTTGTATTTTAAAGATCTTAAAATTTCTGTTACTTCTAAATTTTTATCTCTTTAAAATTTTTGTTTCAACCTAGTTATCATGGATAATAGATTGGAGGGTGCTGCTACTAACATGCCACCTTTATTCAATGGTACAAACTATGCTTAGTGGAAACATAAATTGAAATTCATTTAGAAAGCATAGGTTTTGATATTTGGACTGCCATAGAATCAGAATATAAACTTCCCACTACTGCTAGATCCACTTGGGATGAACCTAAAAAGACTGCTTACAATAATAATTGTAAATCCATGAATTCCATGTACTATGCTTTAGGAGATGAAGATTTTAACATAATTTCATCTTGTAAAACTGCTTTTGACATTTGGGATACCTTAGTTGTTTCTCATGAAGGAACAACCAATGTTAAAGAAATGAGATTAAATACTTATACTAGTAAATATGATAATTTTAAAATGAAGTCTGATGAACCCATTTCTGATATGTATCTCAGGTTTAATCAGATAGTCAATACAATGAATTCACTTGGAAAGGTTGTTCCAGCAAAGGAACAAATTATGAGGATTCTGAGATGTTTACCAGACCGATGGAGAGGCACATCTGTTTCAATCAGAGAGTCATGTGACATTGCTGCTCTACCTGTCAAGGAACTAATTGGAAATTTGATGATGTATGAAGAATAACTTAAGGTGAAAAAAGAATAAGAAGATGAACCTAGAAGAAAGTCTATTGCTTTAAGATCTTCAACTTCAAAGAACAAGGATAAGGAGAAACTTCAAGCTATAAATGAGAGTTCATGCTGTGAAGATAGTGAATGTGCATCTGATAGTGATGCTGAAATGGCCCAGATAGATAGAAGGTTTATGAAATTTTATAGGAAGAAGAAATTCATCAGAAAATCAAATTACAATAGAAAGTATGACAATAAGGGACATTGGAAGAAGGATTGGAAAAAGCCAGATAAAAGTGATAAAGTTTTCTGCTATGAGTACAAAAGAAAATGACATATAATAGCAGACTATCCAAAGCTGAAGTACAAAAAGAACTATGAATACAAGGACAATAAGTATAATAAATCCATGAAGGCTACTTGGAGCGCCTCTGAGGATAGCTCCAGTGAGTCTGAAATTTCTGAGACTGAATCCAAAAATAAGTAAAATATGTGTTTCATGACAAACACATCTGAGGTAACATCTGAAACTCCTAATTTAAATTCATATTATTCTAGAGATGATTCTGACTCAGAAAACATGTCAAAATATGAACTGTTTGAATATTGTGATATGTTAGAAGAAACCTGTAATGAGCTGAAAGACAAATGCAAAGGTTTTACTAAATAGTATGCTTTAACTGTTAAACACAAATCTGATCTTGATATTGAAAAAGAAAAGAATGCTCAGTTTCTTAAAGAGAATACTGAACTAAATTTATCTAATGAGCAACTTAAGAAAGACTTAGAAAATTTTACAAATGGTAAAGATACTCTTACTCAAATGCTAGGTAAGAAAATAGCACCTAGATACACTACTGGTATAGGATACCAACCAGGTTAGAGAAAATTTACCAAAACTAAATTCATTCCTAAATCTGGACAGAATACTTCCAGTTCTAGTTCTGGACATTTATATGCTTCAACTAGTTATATTAATAGTTACGGATCTAATAAAGTTTACCTTTCAAAATCTGTTGATCCTACAGATTTTATGAGACTCATTAGACAAATATGGTACCTAAAGTTTTATTGGCTAACCTGTCTGGACCCATGAAGATCTGGGTACCAAAATCATCTCCTATCTATATCTATTTTGTAGGGAACCTGCTTAAAGAGCTCCTATGGAAATGCTTGGTATTTGGAAAGTGGATGTTCAAGACATATTTCAGGAGACTTTTCATGCTTCAAGAGTTTAGTAAAACTTGATGGAGGCTTTGTCACTTTTGGTGATAACTCAAAAGGAAAAATCATCGGCTTAGGCCAAATTGGTAACACTAACTCGGTATTAATTTCTAAAGTTTTATTTATTGATGGACTTAAATACTATTTGTTATGTATTTCTCAGTTATGTGAAGATGGTTTTTATGTTAAATTTGAAAACGATTATTGCAATGTTTTTAACTCAAAAAATGTTTTAGTGTTTTCTGCTTAAAAAATGAAAATGCTTATGCTGTTGATTTAAATTCTTTACCTAAGAAGAATATTACTTGTTTAAGTGATTTTCATAAAGTGTCTTGGCTTTGGCACAGAATATTAGGACACTGTAATGTTCATTCACTTAGAAAACTTTCTAGGAAGAACTTAGTTAGAGACCTACCCAAACTCGAATTTCCAGCAGTCAAAGTTTGTAATCCCTGTCAAAATGGAAAGCAACATAAAGTTTCTTTTAAATCAATGAAATAAGTGTCAACTTCGCAACCTATCGAGTTGGTTCACATGGATTTGATTGGAACTTCTAGAGTTTCTAGTTTAAATGGGAAGCACTATGTATATGTTCTAGTAGATGACTATTCTAGGTATACTTGGGTATATTTTCTTGCTCACAAGAGTGAAGCTTGTTCTTACATTGTTAAATATTCCAAGTCGGTAGGGAACCTTAGTGGACTTAAGATCAAAACCTTTAGAAGTGATCATGGTCGTGAGTTTGAAAATCATGAGTTTGAATCCTACTGCTCACACAATGGCTATAGTATCAATTTCTCTGCCCCTATGGCACCTCAGCAAAATGGTGTAGTAGAAAGGAGAAATAGAACCCTTCAGGAAATTTCCAGAACCATTCTCAATGAGTATGACCTACCTGTTTATTTTTGGGCTGAAGCTATCAATACAGCTTGTTATATTATCAATAGAGTCTTAATCAGACCTGTTCTTAAGAAGACCCCTTATGAGTTGTGGAACCATAGGAAACCTAAGGTTAACTATTTCAGAGTTTTTGGTTGCAAAGTCTTTATTCTCAATACCAAATACAATCCTGACAAGTTTGCATCCAAGAGTGATGAAGGAATTTTCCTAGGTTACTCTACTTCTAGTAAGGCCTATAGAGTTTTCAATAAGAGAACCAAATGTGTGGAGGAATTTGTTCACATCAAATTTGATGAAACAGATCAACATGAAACTAAGAAATCACTTGAAAATCATGAAGATGATCTCTCTGTTTTGAACCATAATGATAAAGAAAGTGAACCCATAGTTAAAACATCCAGTTCTGGAAGTTTTCTAGAACATGCTTCTGTTGACTCCCAACCTGTTGATGAACCTAAAATCTCTAGTCCTACTTTTTCGAGACCAACTAGGATTCTAAAGAACCACCCTTTAGATGTTGTTGTAGGTAATCTTGATATAGGAACACAGACTAGATCTTCTCTAAGAAATCAGGTTGAACATCAAGCTTTTCTTTCACAGTTAGAACCTAAAAATATCAATGATGCTATCAATGATGAATTTTGGGTAATAGCTATGCAAGAAGAACTAAATCAATTTGAAAGAAATAAAGTCTGGGAATTAGTAGAAAGACCTAAAGACACTTTGACCATAGGCACAAAGTGGGTGTTTAGAAACAAAGTTGATGAATCTGGAAATATCATTAGAAACAAAGCTAGAATAGTTGCACAAGGTTACAATCAAGAAGAAGGAATTGACTATGAGGAAACCTTTTCACCAGTAGCTAGATTAGAGGAAATTAGGATCTTACTTGCTTTTGCATCACATCTAAATTTCAAGTTATATCAAATGGATGTGAAAGGTGCTTTTCTAAATGGTTTTATTGTTGAAGATGTTTTTGTTGAACAACCACCTGGTTTTTCAAATCCTCACTTTCAAAATCATGTTTTTAAACTTTCTAATGCTTTATATGGTTTAAAACAAGCTCCAAGAGTTTGGTATGAAAGACTTACAAATTTTCTTATTTCAAAAGTATTTTCAAAAGGAATTGATGATCCCACTCTTTTTATAAAAAGAATTTCAAAAGATGTTTTAATAGTACAAATCTATGTTAATGATATTATTTTTGGATCTTTTAAAAATTCTTTATGTACCAATTTTTCTAAGGTTATGCAAAATGAATTTGAAATGAGCTTAATGGGAGAGCTTAAGTATTTTCTTGGTTTTCATATTTTCCAAACTAAAGATGGTATTATTTTAAACAGAGTAAATATAGTAAGGATTTATTAAAACGTTTTGGTTTTGATAGTATTAAGGGAAGTGATACACCTATGAGTACCACCTGTAAATTGGATATTGATGAAACTGGGAAACCAGTGGATCAAACTAATTATAGAGGTATGATTGTGAGTTTACTTTATCTTACTGCTAGTCGACCTGATATTATGTTTAGTGTATGTATGTGTGCTAGATTTCAAGCTAACCCAATAGAGTCACACTTACTTGCTGTCAAAAGGATTTTCAAATATCTTAAAAGTACTGCTAATTTGTGATTGTTTTACCCAAAAGGAAAATCATTTGATTTAATAAGTTATTCGGATGCTGACTTTGCTGGATGCAAGTTAGATAGAAAGAGAACATCTGGAACATGTCATTTACTTGGATAGTCCCTAGTATCATGGTGTAGTAAGAAACAGAACTCAGTTGCATTATCTACTGCTGAAGTAGAGTATATAGCTGCTGGTAGTTGCTGTGCATAGATTATGTGGATGAAACACACTTTATTAGACTATGGATTTGATTTTAAACATGTTTCAATTAATTGTGATAACACTAGTGCAATCAAAATATCAAATAATCTTGTGTCTCACTCTATAACCAAACACATTGATGTTAGACACCACTTTTTAAGAGATCATTATCAAAGAGGTGATATAACTCTTGAATTTATAGGCACTAAACTCCAATTAGCAGATATTTTCACTAAGCCTTTATGTTCAGAAAGATTAAGTTTCATTATACACGAACTTGGAATGATAAATTATTCTTAAAACCATTAGGAGACCTCACCGTTAGGAGACCTCACTGTTTGGATACCTCACCGTTAGGGAAACCTCACCGTTAGAAGACCTCACCGTTAAAGACTTTACCGGTGCATCTCGCGCTGTTTTAAACTTATGTATTTAAGGCCGAGTCTTCGAATGTTTTTTTATATAATATTTATATTATTTGTGAATCCTAAATGATATTAAAACCCAATATTAGACTTCACTCAATATCACCGCGAACTCGTCTGTTTGAATCCCTCCAACTTAAACCTGTCAAGCCGCAAAACCCTAAACCTCGAATCTGTAATGGCCTGCATCAGGAGACCCCAGGTTACAGATGTGAGTGATGAGTCGCAAGCGAAAAGACAGAAAGTAACAAATAATAGTACCAGTGCAAGTGGAAGTGGAAGTGTAGCTCGAAGGAATCCAGTAAACCCACATCTCTCAAGGAGAGAGATTGTCGTTGAGAAAGAGGTGTGTGAAGAATGGCTCATGGAGAGCAAGTCCTTGGTTCTTAAGGTTTCAGAAGAACAAGGTTGGAATGAGTGCTTCACGAACAACAATGGACCTTATTATCCAGGACTGGTGAAACAGTTCTACGAATTCGTTCGTTTTGAAAAGTCTGAGGAAGAAAATAGAATGATTTCTTTGTGAACGGATAGGAAGTTTCTTTTACTTCAGTGGAATGGGAAGGGAACTTAAGAGTTCCGCGTGAAGGAAATTGTGCCTTCTTTTCAAAATCTATTCCCTCAACCAGTGATGTGTTTAAGCATGAAGATGCATTGTTAGAGCTGACATGGAATGTGACCCCTAAAAAATTAATAGCTGCAGAGATAGTAGGGGAATACAAACTTCTTTTCAAGTTTATTCAACATGTAATTAGTCCGAGAGGAGACTTTGCTACATTGATATTCCAGGACATTTATTTACTACATCTGTTGAAGCATGGAATTAAGGTAAATTTGTGTAAATTGATTATGATTCAAATTGAGGATATGACTAGACCGAAGTCCACTTCCAATGCTCTTTTCTTTTCCAAGCTGATTTCTATAATGTTTAAAGAAAAGGAGGTAGCTAGACCTCAAGATGAAACAGTTGTAGTTAAAGACAACTTTTGTATCACCAGGACTGTTTGTAAGTTCATGAAAGGTAGCTGGAACACTTGGAAGAAGTCTTGGGTTAATGATGAAGGTATGATTTATGACAAATTCACTCCTGTGGATCATCCATCTAGACCAAAGGATGTGAGGGATCCTGGTCTTGGACCAGATGAGTTAGAACCGGTCTACAGTGATGATAAAGCTGAAGCTGAGGAGGAAGATACATCAGTAGAGGAAGGAGGAGACCCAGACTTACCCCTAGTTATGTGCATCAAGTTATTTCTTATGGAGCAGCTAGCCCTCCAAAAGAACTACCAAAGATAGAAACGGTCTTGAAGGACAGTGATATAGAGACTATAGAAGGAGAAGAAGCATGCCAGTATGTTGTCAAGGACACCTCTGAGGAGGATGAGGCAACCGAATAGGATCATGATGTTAATGGAGAAAAGGAGGCTGCTGGTAAAGCAAGTGCTGGTAAAGAAAGTGATGAGAAGGACGATATACTTGGATTTTGGCTTTCGGTTTTCCCTCGGAGTGGACTCAGGTTAACACGCCTTGCTTTATCGGCCACGCAGTCGGACTTTCACGACTTTTATGTGAGTATATATATATTTATATATATATCTATATATATACCTATACACATAAAATTGATGTGTATATATAACCTGCAACGTAAATAGTAATATATTTCTAAAATTAAAAACTCATGTAAACTGACTCTGGACCAGATAAAGGTCGCAAGGGTTCACAGACTCAAATTCATATTTAAATTGGCGTAAGATATTCAAAAATTATGTATATACCCAAACGTCGGTGATAAACATAGTCACGCTCGCCCGCGGTTGTCGGAGCGTGGCCCAACGGTCCCGACACGCTGCCCAGACAACCTCAATAAATTGGTCGAGCCAAGATTTCTAACTCAAAGCAGTAGTTCGCGCACACGCGCTTCGACACAAGCGCGCACGAACTCAAAGTCTGACTCGTAACCTAAAAATAGTAGTTGGACCCAATGATTAGTGCGGAAAAAACAATCGCACTTCAAAACAATCATCATGAACTCAAGTAAATTAATCATCCTTTAAATTAAGCAGTGAAAACCAAAATCGCGGGTTTTAGAAACTCACCCAAAACAACAGCGGTAGGGGAAAATCAACTTGGACCACCTAGCCTTCGGCGGCGGTCGCCGGAACATGGACCAACGAGGCCCGATAAAACACTTCACACCCTAAAACAAGAAGAGCACAACAACCAGGTTAAACCCAAACATCGGGTTTCAGTCGAATCCCAATCAGATGCCGAAAACGAAACAAATCCCCAGAGTGATGTAGGATGATGTATCCAAGAGCCATACCTCAAAGAATCAGAGCTAAACCAAGGAGAAACTAGGATAAATCCTCCGCCGAAGGGAGGAGGTCATGCATTGAAGGGAGGGTGCGTCGGGTCTCGTGCGGTGCACAAGAGGTTCGTCGGGGGAGGCCATGCCTCGTGTCGAGAAGGCGGAGGAAGAAGGCGCTGTAGGGGGGAATCCAAGGGAGGTCTAGCAGCTGCACGACTAGGGTTACAGGAGACAGCGTTACTCCATGGAGTTCAATCTTATAGCTGTTGCGCGCTGTGTGGAGAGGGACAGTAGGAAAGAGCAGCGTTGGAGAGTAGGCCGCTGTCATTGAAGGAGAGAGTCACCGATACGCGGTAGCAGGGGAACCCGTGGGAGGTGGAGGTCCGGTCGTGGGGGTTGTTCGCGTAGTAGAGAGTTGCGTCGTGCAGAGAGGTAGGCTTCTTGTGCAGGATTGGGGAGAAGAAGAAAGGATAGATAAAAGAAATAAAAAAAATTAAAGACATCATGCGGGTGGGGGGCCCTGCGTTATTGAATAAAAAAAGAAAGAAAAAAAGGGGCAGGGGGGGTCACCCCCCCTTGCCCAACGCCTCTTTTAAAAAAAATATTCTTTTCTTTTCTCTCTCATATATATATATATATATTACAACTAATCTATAAACACACACACACATATATATATATATATTACACTCTATGTATATATATATAGGCCATCATTAATGTTATATTTATAATAACATTCACAATAATATAATAATAATAATAATAATAATCAACAACATTTATTATTATGATTAATTACACATAAATCCGTAAATGGATTTTTCACCCATCTATTTAATTAATTATGTCAACCATAACCCTTATTTAATTACCCAATTATTATTATTATCTAGAATAATAATAATAATAATCAAAACTAATAATTATAACCAAACATTTAATTAAACGCTCTCGATTAATTAAATTCTTCATTTCAAAGCCGCCAAAATTAATATAACGTGTTATTAAAATAATGCACCTTTAAATAAAATTCAACTTTAATTAAAATCTACTAACACATGATTTTATATTGACGTTATTTGTCAAACTGCGACGTCGCATTTTATGGCGTTTGACCGCCACTTAAATAAACGTGTCTGCGTAATATTTAAAAATAATAATCTTCCAAAATTATTATTATTAAAACATCCACATTTATTCTCGTTTGACCATCATTTTATTAAAGTCGTTTTCACAACATTTAATAATAATAGTCTCTCACTATTATTATTATTAAAAAATCGATTAATTCAAATTAATTAGATAACAAGTTTGACAATCGGTCAACTGAGTGACTTGACCCGCATGGTCTATCCGCCCATGTGCAGCCCGATGTCACTGCTTGAACCGGTTCGTGCACTCGGAACCTCGTTCCGAAGTGCGGTTTTAAAACTGGCCCACCCATAAACAATTTTTTTTTTAAAAACTCGTATTTTTTCCGGTCTATGAACGCAGGTTCTTACAAACTACCTTAAAAACTTCTCGTCACCGAGAAGCCTTCGGGAACCAATGAAAACATCACCCGACCTACAAGGGTTGTGAGGTTTCTTTCAACAAGATCACAATGTGTTCCCAACGCCCAATGCATCGTTAAGAGTTTCCTAAGAAAACCGCACTTGAGCTTTTAAAACCCGAGCCAACACTCACTTTAAAACTCAAACACCAAAACAAAGCTTTACATATTAGGCCATTGCAGGGACCTCATCAGCAAAAACGGTCAAACTCAGTCAACCATCATAAAGAGGTTACACATGCTTCCTCGGAAGACATCGCTGACCCAAAACCCACACTTTTCCTTTAACTGACGACATGTCTTTAAAACCATTAGATTACCAAATGCGCGTACACCGAAGTCTTGACCCGATATTCGTTGACATTCTGAAGTCAAACCTTCTCAAAGTTATTGAAAACAACTGTGCCTTAGTATGAATAAGTTCAAAGATTAAGGAAATCACCCACCCTGTGAACAACTACGAAGGAGATTGCAATACAAGCCTACAACTTTAAAACTTTAACATGGTGAATAACCGAAGCTATCCTAGTGCCTCTAGCATGAGTTTAAGATGGGGGACATGCTCGTTGCATTCGAGAGAGAGAACTAATAAAAAACCAAGATCATCAAGAATATCAGTCATGCTACCAAGTAAGAATTGACATGTTTGTGGAAACAAAAGAGACACAAATCACCTTAAGATTTTCCATATCGTCGCAAAAAGAGATCAGCCGCTAACCAGCGTTCTATATGAGAATATCTTAACCCATGTTTGATGTTCCATAAACCTTGATCGCAACGTGAAGATATTACACGGAAGATGATAAATAAACTGGTCAGTGTGTCAAAATACCCGAGTCAAAAGTTCTCCCGAGCAGTGGGATGCAACTTATTCCTTAACACACAGGTCACTCTACCATAGAGGAAACCCAAAATCATACTCAATAGCACAAGAAGGTTTACAACAGAGTCATGTCACATCACACAACGATTTTCCTGGATGACGTCATAACAACTCATCCCTTTAATATGAAGCAAAGGGGTCAACGACCACCCATCCAAATAAGGATGTATTTCTAAACTGAAAAAGTCTTACTAGGAACAACATCACGAAAGGCACCAACCATAAAATTTCACAATCGTAACAAGGCATTTTAGGATCTAAGGGTGCTATCTACCATGGGCTATCCCCTTATGAAGCCCACGTGTTGACTCTACTTCTTGGTCACACAAAGAAATTTAAAAACTAGGCTCAAGAGCCATTTTCATTTTAACCATTTAATGTTAATTCATTTCAACCCTTACACATTTAAAAGAATTCTAAAACACACAAGAATGTGAATTGTATCACCAAAACATGCTATATAATCAATACGTACTAAATAAATGCAAGAAATGTCACATATTCAGGGCACACAATCAATATTAGCAGGAAATTTACTAATGCAACTACATGGCAGGTCACACATGCATGCATATGAATCTCCAAGTGCCTAATATGATTCATGTAATGACATTTTTCTTGCCATAACTAGCCAAGGAAAATATTCTTAAAACATTTCATAATCAATAAGCAACGGAAAGTACAACATTCACCTAAGGTGAAATCATATCAACTGTAACAGCAACCAGTATGAATATCAATCCCAACCCTGGTCACTTGGTCATTTCCCGTACATGGGGTGATCAGTCCCAAGCACGACTATTAACCCAAGCACTGACTCATTCCTAGTCTCCTGTCTACCAACCACGAAATAGTAAGACAAAAAGAAAATAAAGAACAACCTCTTCTGATACCACTTTGTAACGACCTGAATCTGGAGCCACTCAACTGGTGCCCCGTACCCGGTTCGCCACATGACCTCAAGCGCATTCCCTCGAACGCCAGAGGCTGCCGACTAGTAGCGAGGGCCTTGGGTAAGGTAGTTGGGGGAACTATGCCCTCATAGGTTATGATGATAAAAGGAAAGAAACAATATATAACAGCGGAAGCATTAAAAATCATTCTCATCATAATTTAAGAGTAGAAGACTTTATAAAATAACAAATAACTGGAACTGAAGATATAAATCATGGCATGTCATAAGTCTAATAAAATAGCCAAACCAAACAACAAGATGGAAGCAATATAGTAACAATGAAAAGGAAAAACAATGCATCCAAATTTCTCCTCAGCATCGCAAGCCTTAGCTTGGTCCCATGCTCTCCAGATCCGCGGCAAGTCAGGTACCTGAAGTAGAAGGGCGGTTTCCCTAATCTATACCTGCAACAATATAATCTGTTTGAGCCCAAAATCATGGCCCAACAGGGTGTGAGACAAGGTCCATGTAGGCAACCACCCAAATATTTGTTCCTAACATTCAGTGAATACATGGTAGGTAAGTACAGTAGGCAATAAACAGTAAGCAGTAAACAGGAAAGCACACAGAAGCTACAATCCAGTGTCTAGCATGCAAAGCACACAAGTAACAACCAAATCATCAAGTAGAACAAAATGTATCCTTTGGGTAGTTCTCACAGTCTAACCCCAAAGGTTCAACCTACCAGTACTACCAACCCTTTGGGATGCACACACAGTCTCACCCTTCTGGTTTAGCTAAAGAATAGACCTTCTGAGAAAGCACTCACTGTCAATTCCCCCTATAGTCTCGTATCGTGCTAAAGGCTCTCTGGGGAAGAACTCAACGTCTCATTTCCCCTATTGCCCATGTCGAGGAACTACAGACTCTCTGAGGAAGCACTCATCGTCAATTCCCCCTGTGGTCTCACATCGTATTAAAAGACACTTTGGAGAAGCCCTTATGTCCACTCTCCCTATGGTCTACTAAACTAGGTTCTCACAGTCCTGTGTGGAAAATAAACATGCACAGTGTGCGTGTATCATCCAAGTAAACCTCAATAACTACTTGGCTATCAATCTAAGGCTTAAAATCATAACAAAGCAACAGTTCTACTATCCTAAAACTAGGCATGGCAACTGGAAAAATGCCTAATAAGAAAAACATGCAAGGAAAAGCACAAGAACACAATATAAATTATCCAAATTTACAAGCAATGATCTCTACTCAAGCAATCAATCAAGCAGACAATAACAAGGGTAAAATAGGAAACACATAATTACTCGTTCAAGAGAATTGGTGGAATTGCACAAAAATACTCAACTACTTTCTATAGAAAGGCACAAACCACCTGCCTCGAGGTGAGAAGGACGATATACATGGATGTTGGCTTTCGGTTTTCCCTCAGAGTGGGTCCAGTTTAACACACCTTGCTTTATCGGTCACGCAGTCGCACGTGCGCGACATTGATGTGAGTATATATATATATATACCTATACACATAAAAGTGATTCGTATATATAACCTGCAACGTAAACAGTAATATATTGCTAAAATTAACAACTCTTGTAAACTGACTCTGGACCAGATAAAGGCCGCAAGGGTTCGCAGACTCAACTTCATATTTAAATTGGCGCAAGATATTCAACAATTATGTATATACCCAAACGTCGGCGATAAACGTTGTCGCGCTCGCCCGCGGTTGTCCGAGCGTGGCCAAACGGTCCCGACACGCTGCCCACACAACCTCAATAAATTGGCTGAGCCAAGCTTTCTAACTCAAAGCAGCAGTTCGCGCACCCAATGATTAGTGCGGAAAAAACCATGGCACTCCAAAACAATCATCAAGAACTCAGATAAATTAATCAGCCTTTAAATTAAGCAGTGCAAACCAAAAAAGGCGCGTTTTAGAAACTCACCCGAAACAACAGCTGCAGGGCAAAATCAACTCCCTCACCTTTGACGGCGATCACCAGAACACGGACCAACGAGTCCCGATAAAACACCGCACACCCTAAAACAAGGAGAGCACAACAACATGGTTAAACCCAAACCGCGGGTTTTGGTCGAATCCCAATCAGACGCCGAAAACGAAACAAATTGCCAGAGCGATGTAGGATGACATATCCAAGAGCCATACCTTGAAGAATCAGAGCTAAACCAAGTAGAAACCAAGAGAAACCCTCCACCGAAGGGAGGAGGTCGCGCATTGCCGGGAGGGTGCGTCGGGTCTCGCGCGGTGCACAAGTTGTTCGTCGGGGGAGGCCACACCTTATGCGGAGAAGGCAGAGGAATAAGGCGCTGCATGGAGGGAATCCAAGGGAGGTTCGGTCGCTGCATGACTAGGGTTACAGGAGGCCACGTCACGCCATAGAGGTTCGGCCTGTAGCTGGTGCGCGCTGTGCAGAGAGGGACAGCAGGAAAGAGCCGTGTGGGAGAGCAGGCTGCTGTCATGGAAGGAGAGAGCCGCCGACGCGCTGCAGCATGGGAACCCGCGGGAGGAGGAGGTCCCGTCGTGGGGGCTGTTCGCGCAGTAGAGAGTTGCGCCGTGCAGAGAGGTAGTCTTCATGTGTAGGATTGGGGAGAAGAAGAAAGGATAGAAAAAAAATAAAAAAAAAATTAAAGACATCATGCGGGTGGGGGGCCCTGCGTTATTGAAGAAAAAAAGGGGAAGGGGGAGTCACGCCCCCTTGCCCAACGCCTCTTTTTAAAATAAATATTCTTTTCTTTTCTCTATCATATATATATATATTAAAACTAATCTATAAACACACACATATATATATATTACACTCTATGTATATATAGGCCATCATTAATGTTATATTTATAATAACATTCATACGAATATAACAATAATAATAATAAAAGTCAACAATATTTATTATTATGATTAATTACACATAAAACCTTAAATGGATTTTTCACCCATCTATTTAATTAATTAAGTCAACCATAACCCTTATTTAATTACTCAATTATTATTATTATCTAGAATAATAATAATAATAATCAAAACTAATAATTATAACCAAACATTTAATTAAATGCTCTCGTTTAATTAAATGCTTCATTGCGAAGCCGCCGAAATTAATATAACGCGTTATTAAAATAACACAACTTTAAATAAAATTCAACTTTAATTAAAATCCGCTAACACATGATTTTATATTGACGTTATTTGTCAAACTGCAACGTCGCATTTAATGGCGTTTGACCGCAACTTAAATATACGCGTCTGCGTAATATTTAATAATAACAATCTTCCAAAATTATTATTATTAAAACATCCACATTTAATCTCGCTCGACCATCATTTTATTCAACGCGTTTTCACAACATTTAATAATAATAGTCTCTCACTATTATTATTATTAAAACATCCATTAATTCAAATTAATTAGATAACATGTTTGACAATCAGTAGACTGCGTGACTTGACCCGCATGGTCTATCCGCCCATGCGCAGCCCGATGTCACTGCTTGAACCGGTTCGCGCATTCGGAACCTCGTTCCGAAGCGCGATTTTAAAACTGACCCCCTAATAAACAATTTTTTTTTTTAAAAAACTCGTACTTTATCCGGTCTAAGAACGCAGGTTCTTACAAACTACATTAAAAACTTCTCGTCACCGAGAAGCCTTCAGGAACCAATGAAAACACAACCCGACCTACACGGGTTGTGAGGTTTCGTTGAAAAAGATCGCAATGTGTTCCCAACGCCCAATGTATCTTTATGCATTTCCTATGAAAAACGCACTTGAACTTTTAAAACCCGAGCCAAAACTCACTTTAAAACTCAAACACCAAAACAAAAATTTACATATGAGGCCATTACAAGGACATCAGCAGTGAAAACGGTCAAACTCAGTAAACCAACATAAAGAGGATACACATGGTTCCTCAGAAGACATCGCTGACCCAAAACCCACAGTTGTCCTTTAACTGACGATGTGTCCTTAAAACCACTACATTACCAAATGTGCGTACACCGAAGTCTTGAACCAATCTCCGTTGACATTCCGAAGTCAAACCTTCTCAAGGTTATTGAAAACAACCATGCCTTATCATGAATAAGGTCAAAGATTAAGGAAATCACCCACCCCGTGAACTACTACAAATGAGATTGCAATACAAGCCTACAACTTTAAAACATTAGCATGGTGAATAACCGAAGCTATCCTAGTGCCTCTAGCATGAGTTCAAGATGGGGGACATGCTCGTTGCATTCGAGAGAGAGAACTAATAAAAAACCAAGATCATCAAGAATATCAGTCATGCTACCAAGTAAGAATTGACATGTTTATGGAAACAAAAGCGACACAACTAACCTTAAGATTTTCCATATCGTCGCAAAAAGAGATCAGCCGCTAACCCTCATGCTATATGAGAATATATTAACCCATGTTTGATGTTACAAGAACCTCGATCACCACATGAACATCTTACATGGAAGATTATAAATAAACCGGTCATCATGTCAAAATACCCGAGTCAAAAGTTCTCCCAAGCAGTGGGATGCAACTTATTCCTTAACGCATAGGTCACTCTACCACGTAGGAAACCCGAAATCATACTCAATAGCACAAGAAGGTTTACAATAGAGACATGTCACGTCACACAACAATTGTCCCTGATGACGTCATAATAAGTCATCCCTTTAATATGAAGCAAAGGGGTCAACGACCTCCCATCTGAATGGGGATGTATTTCTAAACTGAAAAAGTACTACTAGGAACAATATCATGAAAGGCACTAACCTTAAAAGTTCACAATCGAAACAAGATATATCAGGATCTAAGGGTGCTATCTACCATGGGCTAGCCCCTTATGAAGCCCACGCGTTGACTCAACTTCTTGGTCACACAAAGAAATTTAAAAACTAGGCTCAAGAGCCATTTTCATTTTAACCATTTAAATTTAATTCATTTCAATCCTTACACATTTGAAAGAATTATAAACACAAAAGAATGTGAATTGTATCACCGAAACAAGCTATATAATCAGTACATACTAAATAAATACAAGACATGTCACATATTTATGGCACACAATCAATATTAGTAGGTAATTTACTAATGCAACTACATGGCATGGCTTACATGCTTGCATATAAATCTCTAAGTGCCTAATATGATTCAGGTAATGAATTTTTTCTTTCCATAACTGGCCATCGAAAATTTTCTTAAAACTATTCATAATCAATAAGCAGCGGAAAGTACAACATATTGGAACCAATTTGTTTATAGGTTTGTATTTGTTGTCAATAGTTGTCAATGGAATATCAAAATGAAAGAGATCAAGAAGTACACCAATAAAATGGAGAAATGGAAGCTCACAATGAAGGAGATCATGAAGTACTCCGATGAAGTAGAGGAGTAGTGATTCAGACGATTGTTGTGCTGATCGTAAGTTCAAAGAACATGTGTCAAAGGTGATGCATTGTTTACAACAATGAAGAATGTGAGGAGTAATCCATCCAAGGATGATTAAAGCAGGATGGTGTTTTTGGATGAAGACCATGCAATCCCTCATTATTGCATAAGAACCATGGGCTTCGATGAAGACCATGCAATTCCTCATTATTGCATGAGAACAATGGGTTTTGATGAAGACCATGCAATTACTCATGATTGCATGAGAACCATGCTAGAGACTTCTTGACGGATTGAATCACATGGTTTTCATGAAGTTGATCATGACAGTTGATGAAGGAGGCAATGTGCCAATGAGTTGACTTAAGAAATGGCCATGCACATCAAATTGTCATAGAAGATGATGGTACTAAATCTGCTCCTTCAAAGAATACATATCACAATAGTGAAGTTTGTGATAAATGCAAAAGAGTTGCTGAAGGATACAGATCACCAAGAAGAAGTGTTGTTGAGGTGATCGTGCTTGTCGAAAGAGCAAAAAAATGACATACAAATTTTTTGAAAAAGGAGATTCCATGGTGACATGTCGGGTTCAAGAGTTGTGGTCAACGATCTATGTTTGATTCAAGAACATCGACATAGGAATTGATGATCTGGAGGCGGTACAAAAAGAGCAGATACAAGGTGGCGCCGTTTTCCAGTGTTTTCCAAATTTCAGGGCCTCAAAATCAACAAATGAATAAGAGTGATTTTGGAAAAGGGACTTGCACGCCATACTCTTGGAGGATAGGAAACTTGCACGCCATATGTTTTTGAAGATCAGAGCATCAAAATATGGCAAAGGGATAGGGGTCGCGCAAGTTTTGGTGAGGTCGTGCAGGTGAATTATGTGCTGGGAAGAGACTTGCGCGCCGATGCCTTGAATTCATTATAACTTGCGCGCCTATGGTTTTTCAAGATCAGAAGATCCAAATTTGGCAAAGGCAAGATGTTCGCGCAAGTTTGGATGTTGATCGCACAAGTGCCTAGCAGGGGCCGAGACTTGCGCGCCGATGGATGACTTGCGCGCCGCCGCGCAGGGGGTCCAGTTTGCCTATAAATACTGGACCACCCCTCCTCATTTCACACAGAGCTCAAGACTTTGAGACTGTTCGAGCTCTCATCGCGCAGGTGGTTGAACCGCGCAAGTGGTAGTTGGGTCGTGCAAGTATAGGTTGCGTGCCGACTGATGGTTGAGCGCCCCAGGTGATTTGGGCAAGGAAGGAAGTGAGCCGCGCAAGTTTGAAGTTCAAGAAGGCAGAGTCGTGCAGGTGCTTTGGAGACACTTGCGCGCCAGGTTATACTTGCGCGCCTAAGACTTGCGTGCCAGTTGGAGACTTGCGCACTGGGCTTGAAAAGGAGAGCCAAATATTGTTGAAGCATGCCCGCCTTTCTGGAGCTGCACAAGAGCTAATGATTGCCTGATACTTTCGGTGCAAAGCGAGATTGAAGAAGAAATATAAATGATACATGCATGATCTCATGCATACATGGTGAATTTATTCTGATGAATGTCGAGTAAGATGAACATCATTTATTGAGCAATCACATAAGTGATTGTGATTCAGGAAAACGAAGACAAGGGGATCTAGTGCATTCAGTCATTGCACTAAATAAGAAATATTGAACTATAAAGAGCATCAACTCTAAACCCTGATGCAAGAAAAGTCTCATGCTGAATAGGAGACAAAGAACAAAAATGCACATTTATTGAAGAGACCTTCACTTCTATAAACTGAGTGGGACTTCACCAATGGCAGTGAGCCAGGGGGAGTCAATGGGAGTGACCTGAGGGACGCAGTGAGCTATCCCTGAACAATTGTAAAGGCAGTGAGCCTGGGACAGAGTGACTGTACCCGAACCTTTGTAATCTACAGCTAGTGAAGAATAGTGGATTTAGGTACGACCGACAACCTGTCGGCGTATGCTCCTTGGACGTAGCCCTTAGTGGTGAACCAAGTAAAAATAATTGTGTCATCTCTCTGCATGTGAATGTTTAATTGCTGATCATATCCATCATACATGTTTATGTAGTTCCTACCAACGTGGGAACAAGATCCACAACTAAAAGAAGAAAAAGTTGCCACCCTGATTCACCCCTCCCCTCTCAGGGTGTCCCGGGGTCCTACAAGTGGTATCAGAGGGAGTTTAACGTATGTTGGATATTCTCCAGTAATTCTATTGAGAAGAGGATTTGAGTTTCTTTCCTAGAGTCAACAATGAAGAGCAGTCTTGATAATGACGCAGTCATTTCTGAGCATAAATCTATATCCACCAAGACTTTGACAAATAGGTAAAAGAAAGAGAAGAAGATGATGAAGAAGTCCCCCACATCCAAAGAAGGTGCAGTGTCTTGTTCTCCATGCCATTCCAATAATGAAGAAACATCAGGCATGGAAAGTATCGAGCTGGTGACTCAGAATTCTTCCATAGGAAAGGATGATACCCCTAATTCAAGCTTTCAGGAAAAACTCAGAACATATCATCATGATATTCCAGAAGAAAGGGTTGCTATTATTTGTAGCCTATTCCAATCTATGCAGGTTGAGATCAATCGATTAGAAAGGGAAGGCGACAATATGGAAAAGGGGTTGGAAAGAAAAGTTATGGAAAGTATGAAGCTCATCAAATGGGTGAAAGTCTTTGAAGAAGAAGAGGAAGCCAATAATAATTTAAAAGAAAGGATCCATGCACTTGAAGCTGAGCTGAAGAAGATCAATGAAGTCAAGAGTTTTTGTTTGGAAGAAACTTCCATTAAATTCAGGGAACTTGACTCTTTGTTACAAAACAAAGTTAAGATGCATGAAGATGAGGTTGAAAGGTTGAAGAAGAGTTGTGAAGAGAAGATGATCACGATTGAAGATCAGAAGATCATCCTCAATATTGTGGGTCAAAAATTGGAAGCTCAGTTGACCAATATTGAGAACACACATATTGAGATTTCACAAAAGAATGAAATGAGTGATGCTTGCACTCAATGTCCATTGGAGGATTCTAAAGCTGAAATGCCTCCAACATGTGATAAGAAGATTATGACAACTCTTGGTTATCCACATCAAGAATCAGTTGCTGATGTTACTCAATGCTCACTGGAGGATTCTATTGTCAAAAGACCTCCAACATCTGATAAGAAGATCATGACTTCACTCTTTGATCTATCACAAGCAACTGAGAAAGTGAAGGTACCATCCAAACCATCTTGTACTCATATTTCTAAATACACTCCTACAATCAGTGCAGGTGGGAAGAAAAGTTCTAAACAAGTATGGATGAGGAAAGGTGAGAAGAAGAAACCTACCACCATGGCTAGGGTGGATGGGAAGAAAAAGGAGGAAGTTGGTTCCTCAAATAGAGCACAAAAGATTAAGCACATGGCCCAACAACTTAGTACAGAAGACACAAAGAAGAAAAGATTTGTGGGTCAATGTTGGTGTTGCAATAGATTTGGGCACTGTGCACTGGATTGTCTTTATAATCCCTTACATGGAAAAGCTCAGAGAATGCCTATATCAAAGATAAGGAAGCCAGAGAAAAAGAAGCAACATCAGCAGGTCCAGAAGCTTCTGTTTACTGCAAACAGATTTGGAATTCTTGATAACATCTGTGATGTATGCAACGACAGTGGTCACAATGCAGGCACATGTCCATATCAACATGCTTTCACTGTTGAAAAGAAAATAATACCTCTGATTCCGTCAAATAATGAAGCAACTACCTTGGGGAGAAATCAGAAGAATGTTGTGAACACACCTTTCCCCAAGAAGATCTCAAGTAGGGAAGCTGAGAAGACTCAGGATTTTAGATCCATGAAATTGAAGGGTCATTCATCCAAAAGAAACACTAAGTGGGATGAATCTCGGATGAACCCATGTGGAAGACCTAAACCAGCTGCAAAAGTTCCAAATGATATATTGGTCATCTGGCCAGAAGAATTGAAAAGAATAAGGAATCTTGAAGATGAGAAGTCCAAGGTTGGTGACAAAGTAAAAGAAAAACTTTCACATGATGAAGACACATTGCAGGAGAGTTTGCAAACAAAGAGAAACAAACATGTCAAAGAAGTTCTGTGTGAGAGATGCAAGAAATCTGGTCACATTGCAAAAGGTCGCCTAACCTTAACACCAGAGCAAGATGCAGTCCTTAAGAGGAGTAAGAATGTATCATTCATGATGGCTTCTAAGCAGAACAATTCTTCACACAAAGCAGAAGAGAATGTGAACAGAGCCATGCCATGTAACGACCCAAAATTTCATTAATGGAAAATCCCTCTTGATCCAGTTAAATGTTTCTTTATGAAAATTTTTTTTATAAGATATCAACTTTTTTAGTTTTACTTTAAGATTTGTGACCGTTACTTTTATAGCCGTTGAACAGTGATCATCTGGGTAGTTTAAATATAAGGCTTTAATGAACCAATTTTCTACTCAGACAAAGGAAGCGATGGCCTCATCCAGTAGAATTGCCCCTTACGAAGACCATTTGTCGGAGCTCGGAAAAGAGGTGTCATCTTTGGGCTTTGCCCTTGACCAAGCCCAAGCTGAGCTTCATCAAGTCAAGCTCGAACGTGATCGTCTACGGGAAAAATGGAAGTTGATAGAGATTACCACTCGAGCGATGTTATCCGAGCAACCCCAAGAGTCTGTCACCATCGCACACCTTACCCTTAGGTCTTATGCGGCTATTTTAAGGAGTTATGTAACAAATAAGTAGCACCATGTTTATGTACATTATTTTTTTTGTATATAATAATGAATATAATTTCTAGTCATTTTTGATACATTGTAATTAGTTTTTAAAGTACAAAGGGTGTTTTTAGTTATTATTTAATTAAGAATTATATTTTATTAAATTAAAGGATTTTTGAATTAAATAATATTTTAATAAAATACTATTATTATTATTAAATTAATTTTTACTAAATATAAATGATCTTATAATTTTATGAATGCAATTAAAATTTTTATTAAGGTTTGAAAGCCATTTCTGTCAAAACCCGTGAATTTTTTATAAATGTCGGTTTTTATTTTAAAAGTGAAAATTCACATATTTAGAAAATTATTTTGACAAAATAAATATTATTTTTGGAATCAGGACGTCGAAATTATCCAACGGTGAATTTTTCATAATTTTCTGAGACAGTCAAATTTTTGGGTAAAAATTAAATACCATTTAAATATATAATGTGTTTTATGACATCATAATGACCCAATGGTGATGTAATAAAATACCATAATCCTTATGTTCGGCCAATATATGTTTTATCATTAAAATATTGAGGTTTTGGGTTTGTTTGACTCACTTTTCAAAGCATTAATGGAGCCCTCAAGACTTATTCAACACTTTGCCTTTTAAAATTAATTTCCATGGGAGTGTGACTCACCTCCACATAAGCAACCCTAATTTTTTAATAAGTTCGGACCTTGGACTTGTAAAATATTGTTTTCCTATTTCCTTTTCCAGAAACCATGGGCAAATACCATGGGATGGTTTGTGGTTTGGATTTTTTTAATATAAGGGGTCCCAAACCTAAATAATAAAGAATTCTCTCACCTTTCCTATATAAACCCACCCAAGCTCCCACTTCCTCCTCACTCAAAGCCCTTGAAGTTCGTCCAACCTCTGCCCTACTCTCTCTTGAATCCTCTCAAGGTGCCCCAAGCTCCCAAGAAGCCTCTCACAAGCCTCTCTCTAGCCTTTGGAAGCACACTTCCAAGTAAGGGGTTTTCTTCCTTTCTCATTTTTTTTGTCAATTTTCTTTAAGTTGTATTTCCCTTTTTATTTCAATTATGAATGTTGGGTTATGGTTTCGCACCTCCCCCATACTTCCCTCTTATTGTTTGAATGATGGGAGAACCCTTTCTCTCTCATTAAATGCCTCCCATGTACACCCGTTACTATGCCGAAATTCCGAAAGGAACTTCTCTCTCTTCTTTTACATTCAAGCAATACATTTGTATCATGAATCTAAGTTCCATTTCTATTGTTGGGACATGTATATATATGATCTCCTTACTGTCCATTACATTTAAATATGATTAGGAACCCCTTTCTCTCTCATCAACCTTTTTTATGAATTCTTATGTCACGCCGTTACGCTGCCGAAATCGCACCGATTTTCTAAGCCAATGTCTTTGTGTAGTGAATACCATGCCCATTTCTCCATCAAGGGTATTCACCTTTATGCACATTTACATATTGATTATAAAGTTTCATGTATGAGTTCCACTTTCCTTTATCGTGGAAGAAATGATTATGTTTTATGAATCCATGTTTTATGATCCATGTGGCACACTTATGCATGAAATGAAATGTTTAAGAAGGGTGCGCCCTTTATAGCGCTCAAATGCATTGGGTAAAGTATAGTATCATGATACATCATGTGCAATGAGTGTTGACTCATGCTAATTCAAGTGCAACGGGGGTTTACTCATGCTTCAAGTGCAATGAGGGTTTACTCATGCTCCATGTGCAATGAGCCTTGGCTCATGCTAATTCAATGTTAAGTGTTGTTGCCACATTTCCATGTTATGATTATCATGCTTTATCATGCCTTTATGTTCATGTTTCTATTATGCTCTATTGATATTCCTGTTTCCTAACATGTATTTCACTCCTCATGTTATTCATTGTTTACTCCCTTACTGGGCTTTATACCTCACCCTTTTCTTATGCATGTCCTCAGGTTATCCCATGCAATGCTAAGTACGAAGGAATGTAGTGGTCATGTAAAGGAAGTTTTCAATAAATATGTTGTATTTCAATTTTAAAGTTTTTATGTAGTGATCCTAAGCCCCAAAGACACTAAACCTCTCGATCTTCTTTGTTGTATCAAGTGAAGTTTTATGTAATAAAGCATGCTTAAGTTGTAATAAAAAGCAGGGTTGTCATAGTTGGTATCAGAGGATAGGTTTAGTTATTTTTGGGATTAGGAAACCCTAGTAAAGCCTTAGATACAAGACTAAGCATAATAAAAACATCCCTATGTTTTGGTAAATACTAAGTAAGTGGTTTATCAAACAAATACATCCCTGTCTGGATACGAGCAGGTAGAGGCGGCTCTGGCACAGATGTATCCTAGGGGTAAAACCCGAAAACACCGCTTTGAGCTAGACTCGAACGGGAACTGGTGCACGACAACGAGCCTTTCTGCACTCTTGGTTACGACACTCCCGGGGGATATGTTTTGACGAATTCAAAATCTTAGTATGAACCCTTATTAAAGGAAAAATTACCCTAAGAATATATTTTAGAAGGAAGATCATGAAAAGCCTGGATTGAATCCTATAGACTCATGAGTTAAAGAGATTAATGTTTATTTATAAGTCATCAACTTTTGTCTTTGGATTAACCTTTATGTGTTACCCCTAACTTTCTTTTATTCCAGCCAATGGCCGGTAATAGGAGAACTCGGGCTAACAACCGTTGTGAAGATCAGTGTGATGATTGTACTTATGAGATGCCCAATCCAATGGGAGCGGGAATCGCGAACTTTGTCACGCTTCTCTCTCAGATAACTCAAGTTTTGAATAGAAACACTGGTCAAGAGGAACGTTCAACCCCCCTAAGAAAGAACAAGTCGCTATTGAAAGATTCATGAGACAAAGGCCTCCTACTTTTAGTGGATCATCTGATCCCACGATCGCTGAACAATGGATTAACTCCATTGAGAAGATATTCTCCATCCTCCAATGCTCTGAAAAAGAGAAGGTTATCCTAGTGGCTTATCGTATGGAGGGTGAAGCTGATCAATGGTGGACGTTGATCAAAAATACGAAGCCTGAGGAGGAGATCGAGGCTTTGGAATGGAAGGTATTCTGGAAGATGTTTTTCGATAAATATTTTCCACGCACCCTCCGTCTTAAGATGGAAAGGGACTTCCTTTCCTTCAAGCAGAAAGATGAGGAATCTGTGGGAGCGTATGAGGAAAACTTCACAAGGCTTGCACGATATGCTTCCGGCTTTGTCGTTACCCCTGAATGCAAGGTTGACCGCTTCTTTGGTGGGCTGAAGCCTAGCTTGCGGAAAGCATTAGCGATCCGTGACTTCGACAGCTATGAGGAAATTGTCCGATGTGCCCTCAAGGTTGAAATGGAGATCAGAGAATCATAGGGGTATCATGGGGACAAGAAGCGGAAGGTGGACTTCAATGCTGGTGGTCCGATGGATAAATCCAACGGCGCTAAGAAATTCCAGCACCCCACTTGCCAAAAGTGTGGAAAGAAGCACCCTGGAAATTTCCTTAGGGGGACAAGAAAATGCTTCAAGTGTGGAAGAGAAGGGCACCTAGCTGTTAACTGTCAGCAAGAAGGACCCGCGGCTGCGACAGAGGAGAGGAACGCTCTGTTCGAACCTCAACGCATTGTTCAATGCTTCAAATGCAAAGAACCGGGTCATTTTGTGAATCAGTGCCCTAATCCAAGGGTTATCGGAGGCAATCAACAACCTCCAAGGCAGCAAGGAAGAGCTTTTGCCATAACTTCTGCCGAAGTGAACCCCGAAAACGAAGTGGTGACAGGTACGCTAGTTATTCATTCAAGAATAGCGAACGTACTTTTTGATTCAGGTTCTACGCATTCTTTTATATCTCAAAAGTTTAGTAGAATAATCCCTGCACCACCACAAATCATGGAAGTAAAGATGTCGGTGAGTACGGCAAATGGGGCAATCATTGCATCCCATGGGTATAAGTCCTCCCCTGTTATAATCTGTGGATTGAATTTCCCAGCGAACCTCGTCATACTCCCTTTGGTGGAATTTGATGCAATTCTTGGCATGGATTGGATTTCCTTATATAGAGCCAACATAAATTGTCGGGAGAGGGAAATCACACTCCATATGGAGAATCGACCCCCGATTCTTTACAAGTGTCAGGAGGAAGATGAATCTCCTTTAGCTTCATCATCTCAAGCATGGATATTACTGCCTTATGAGAACGCATATCTGGCTCAGATGATTAAGTCTAAGGAAGAAACCACCCTTGAAGAAATGCCTATTGTGAGGGAATTCGCTGAAGTATTTCCCGAGGAACTTCCTGGTCTTCCTCCAAGAAGAGATGTTGAGTTCTCAGTTGAACTTATACCTGGGGCGCTACCAATATCCAAGACTCCATATAGAATGGCTATGGTTGAGCTTGAAGAACTGAAGAAACAACTACAGGAGAATCTGGATAAAGGGTTTATACACCCAAGTGCATCACCATGGGGTGCACCAGTCCTCTTCGTCAAGAAGAAGGATGGGTCAATGCGGCTTTGCATCGATTATCGTGAACTTAACAAAATCACGATAAAGAACAAGTATCCTCTCCCAAGAATCGATGACTTGTTTGATCAGCTGCGTGGAGCACAATACTTCTCCAAGGTCGACTTGCGGTCGGGATATTATCAAGTAAGGGTGAAGAAGGAAGATATCCCCAAGACTGCTTTTCGTACAAGGTACAGGCACTATGAATTCATAGTAATGCCTTTCGGACTCACCAATGCTCCAGCAATATTCATGGACTTGATGAATAGAGTCTTTAGAGATTACCTTGACAAATTTGTGGTAGTCTTTATAGATGATATTCTAATATACTCCAAAACCAAGGAGGACCATGAGGAGCATTTAAAAACTGTACTAGAGACTTTGCGCAAGGAGAAGATCTATGAAAAGTACAGCAAGTGTGAGTTTTGGTTGAAGGAAGTCTCATTCTTGGGTCATATCATTACAAGCAATGGGATATCTGTGGACCCCTCCAAAACAGATGCAATTGAGGGATGGCCGAGGCCAACATCGGTAACTGATATCCGTAGCTTCTTGGGGTTAGCTGGATATTATCGACGATTTGTGAGAAATTTCTCACGATTTTCCAACCCTCTTACCAAGCTAACTCAAAAGGGAGTAAAGTTTTCTTGGAGTGATGAATGCGAAGAAAGCTTCAAGGAGTTGAAAAGGAGGCTTATCACTGCACCCGTGCTCACTTTACCCACAAGTGGGGAGATTTTTGTGGTATTCAGTGATGCTTCGAAGAAGGGCTTAGGATGTGTGCTGATGCAGAATGATAAAGTGATATCCTATGCCTCAAGGCAGTTGAAAATCCATGAGAGAAACTATCCAACGCATGATCTAGAGTTGGCGGCGGTGATCTTTGCCTTGAAAATCTGGCAGCATTATCTCTATGGAGAGAAATGTGAGATATATACTAACCACAAGAGTCTTAAATATATATTCACACAGAAAGAGCTTAATATGCGCCAGAGAAGATGGATAGAGCTCATCAAGGATTATGACTGTTCAATACATTACCACCCTGGGAAGGCGAACAAGGTGGCGGATTCCCTAAGTAGAAAGGATCCAACAATTCTATCAATGATGAGAATTGAGAAGGATCCAATCTTCTTAGACTTGATGAAGATGGACGTGGGAATCATAAAGAAGGGAACATCATCAATCCTTTCACAAATGATTTCTCAACCATATCTTTTGGAAAGGTTAACGGATGCTCAAAAGGATGATGCAGGAATCCAAGAAAAAGTGGAAGCTATCAAAAAGGGAAAATCCTCAGAGTTTAATGTTAATGAAGAAGGAATTGTGCGGTTTGGGAAAAGACTATGTGTTCCATCAAGTTCGGAGCTGAAGAAGGAACTTTTGGATGATGCACATAGTTCAAATTTCTCTATTCACCCAGGGAGCACAAAGATGTATCGAGATCTCCGAGAAAACTTTTGGTGGGATAATATGAAGAAGGAGATCGCTGAATATACATCAAAGTGCCTGGTGTGTCAGCAAGTGAAGGCAGAGAGGCAGAAGTCTAAGGGGATGATGCAACCATTGCCCATACCAGAATGGAAATGGGAGAACATCACCATGGACTTCGTCACTGGACTTCCAAGGACATCCAAAGGCAACAATGCAATCTGGGTTATTGTGGATCGTCTTACAAAGACTGCACACTTCATTTCTATTCGAGAGGATTTCTCTTTGGATCAACTGGCACGGATATATATCAGGGAAGTGGTACGGTTGCATGGAGTACCACTATCTATTGTGTCTGACCGAGATCCAAGATTTACCTCTATGTTTTGGAAGAGTCTTCAACATGCTCTGAATAATGAACTGAACTTCAGTACGGCCTATCATCCTCAAACTGATGGCTAATCCGAGCGGACTATCCAAACACTTGAGGATATGTTGAGAGCGTGCTCAATGTACTTTAAAGGAGGATGGGATCAACATCTTCCTCTAGTTTAGTTCTCTTATAATAATAGTTTCCACTCGAGCATCCAAATGGCACCATATGAAGCCCTGTATAGGAAAAGGTGTAGAACACCGGCATGTTGGGATAAGGTCGGTGAACGTAAGCTGCTTGGACCAGAAATGGTCGAAGAAATGGTGGAGAAGGTGAAAACCATTCAGCAGCATATCAAGGCAGCCCAAAGTCGACAGAAGAGTTATGCAGATAATCGTCGACGAGACCTTGAGTTTAAAGTCGGATACATGGTGTTTTTACGCATATCTCCATGGAAGAAGGTCATGAGGTTTGGAAAGAAAGGGAAGTTAAGTCCAAGGTACATCGGCCCCTTCGAGGTTCTTGATCATGTTGGGGTTGTGGACTATCGACTAGCACTTCCACCTACTATGGCCAAGGTGCATGATGTCTTTCATGTATCCCTCTTAAGGAAGTACATACCGGACCCTTCACATGTACTCTCTTCCGATGTGGTACAATTGGAAGATGATCTTTCTTATTAGGAGCAACCAGTGAAGATCTTAGATCGTAGAGAAAAAGTTCTACGAAATAAGACAATGCCCCTCGTCAAGGTGTTGTGGAGAAACCACAAGTTTGAAGAAGCAACTTGGGAGTCGGAGGATATGATGAAGCTAAGTTACCCACATTTGTTTTAGTGTGGGAAAAGGAAAATTTCGAGGGCGAAATTTCTTAAGGGGGGAATGTTGTAACGACCCAAAATTTCATTAATGGAAAATCCCTCTTGATCCAGTTAAATGTTTCTTTATGAAAAATGTTTTTATAAGATATCAACTTTTTTAGTTTTACTTTATGATTTGTGACCGTTACTTTTATAGCCATTGAACAGTGATCATCTGGGTAGTTTAAATATAAGGCTTTAACGAACCAATTTTCTACTCAGACAAAGGAAGCGATGGCCTCATCCAGTAGAATTGCCCCTTACGAAGACCATTTGTCGGAGCTCGGAAAAGAGGTTCCATCTTTGGGCTTTGCCCTTGACCAAGCCCAAGCTGAGCTTCATCAAGTCAAGCTCGAACGTGATCGTCTACGGGAAAAATGGAAGTTGATAGAGATTACCACTCGAGCGATGTTATCCGAGCAACCCCAAGAGTCTGTCACCATCGCACACCTTACCCTTAGGTCTTATGCGGCTATTTTAAGGGGTTATGTAACAAATAAGTAGCACCATGTTCATGTACATTATTTTTTTTTATATAATAATGAATATAATTTCTAGTCATTTTTGATACATTGTAATTAGTTTTTAAAGTACAAATGGTGTTTTTAGTTATTATTTAATTAAGAATTATATTTTATTAAATTAAAGGATTTTTGAATTAAATAATATTTTAATAAAATATTATTATTAATATTAAATTAATTTTTATTAAATATAAATGATCTTATAATGTTATGAATGCAATTAAAATTTTTATTAAGGTTTGAAAGCCATTTCTGTCAAAACCCGTGAATTTTTTATAAATGTAGGTTTTTATTTTAAAAGTTAAAATTCACATATTTAGAAAATTATTTAGACAAAATAAATATTATTTTTTAATCAGGACGTCGAAATTATCCAACGGTGAATTTTTCATAATTTTCTGAGATAGTCAAATTTTTGGGTAAAAATTAAATACCATTTAAATATATAATGTGTTTTATGACATCATAATGACCCAATGGTGATGTAATAAAATACCATAATCCTTATGTTCGGCCAATATATGTTTTATCATTAAAATAATGAGGTTTTGGGTTTGTTTGACTCACTTTTCAAAGCATTAATGGAGCCCTCAAGACTTATTCAACACTTTGCCTTTTAAAATTAATTTCCATGGGAGTGTGACTCACCTCCACATAAGCAACCCTAATTTTTTAATAAGTTCGGACCTTGGACTTGTAAAATATTGTTTTCCTCTTTCCTTTTCCAGAAACCATGGGCAAATACCATGGGATGGTTTGTGGTTTGGATTTTTTTAATATAAGGGGTCCCAAACCTAAATAATAAAGAATTCTCTCACCTTTCCTATATAAACCCACCCAACCTCCCACTTCCTCCTCACTCAAAGCCCTTGAAGTTCGTCCAACCTATGCCCTACTCTCTCTAGAATCCTCTCAAGGTGCCCCAAGCTCCCAAGAAGCCTCTCACAAGCCTCTCTCTAGCCTTTGGAAGCACACTTCCAAGTAAGGGGTTTTCTTCCTTTCTCATTTTTTTGTCAATTTTCTTTAAGTTGTATTTACCTTTTTATTTCAATTATGAATGTTTGGGTATGGTTTCTCACCTCCCCCATACTGCCCTCTTATTGTTTGAATGATGGGAGAACCCTTTCTCTCTCATTAAATGCCTCCCATGTACACCCGTTACTATGCCGAAATTCCGAAAGGAACTTCTCTCTCTTCTTTTGCATTCAAGCAATACTTTTGTATCATGAATCTAAATTCCATTTCTATTGTTGGGACATGTATATATATGATCTCCTTACTGTCCATTACATGTAAATATGATGAGGAACCCCTTTCTCTCTCATCAACCTTTTTTTATGAATTCTTATGTCACGCCGTTACGCTGCCGAAATCGCACCGATTTTCTAAGCCAATGTCTTTGTGTAGTGAATACCATGCCCATTTCTCCATCAAGGGTATTCACCTTTATGCACATTTACATATTGATTATAAAGTTTCATGTATGAATTCCACTTTCCTTTATCGTGGAAGAAATGATTATGTTTTATGAATCCAAGTTTTATGATCCATGTGGCACACTTATGCATGAAATGAAATGTTTAAGAAGGGTGCGCCCTTTATAGCGCTCCAATGCATTGGGTAAAGTATAGTATCATGATACGTCATGTGCAATGAGTGTTGACTCATGATAATTCAAGTGCAACGAGGGTTTACTCGTGCTTCAAGTGCAATGAGGGTTTACTCATGCTCCATGTGCAATGAGCCTTGGCTCATGCTAATTCAATGTTAAGTGTTGTTGCCACATTTCCATGTTATGATTATCATGCTTTATCATGCCTTTATGTTCATGTTTCTATTATTCTCTATTGATATGCCTGTTTCCTAACATGTATTTCACTCCTCATGTTATTCATTGTTTACTCCCTTACTGGGCTTTATAGCTCACCCTTTTCTTATGCATGTCCTCAGGTTATCCCATGCAATGCTAAGTACAAAGGAATGTAGTGGTCATGTAAAGGAAGTTTTCAATAAAGATGTTGTATTTCAAGTTTAAAGTTTTTATGTAATGATCCTAAGCCCCAAAGACACTAAACCTCTCGATCTTCTTTGTTGTATCAAGTGAAGTTTTATGTAATAAAGCATGCTTAAGTTGTAATAAAAAGCAGGGTTGTCATATGCCACACCGACAGATGTCAGAACATATGTTCAAATGTGCAGGCATGAAGACTGGAGTGAACAGAGGAACTTGGTTGAGAAAAGAACCTCAACCAAGCAAGTCGTCTTGATGAAGCAAGAAGGAACCAACTTATTCCCGTAATCATTTTTGTATTGTATTTGTGCTAATAATACAGGGAATTGAAGGTGAAGCATGCTCTCAGGGGGAGAACCTGAGAAGTAGTGAATGCTGTCAACTCTTGATAGCCATGCTGAAGAAGTTTCCATCCTTAGTAGATTCTTCAATTGATATTCAAATATTATGATGATGTAGGATCACTCTTTACGAAGATGATGAGGAGTGTTTCCCTTAAGGGGGAGAAGAATGAAGAAGCTTCCATAATCGCTGTTTTAATCAATATCAACACCAGCTGGACTCAAAAGAAGTTACTATGTGAATTTCTTGAAGAAAACGCCAATGGAGAAGGTATGTCATTTCTCAATCACTATCCCTTGGTTACTCAGATCAAATATTATTTTACAAAGGGGGAGAAACTAAATTGATCAGTGACATAAAGAGAATGGAAGTGCCCCAAGGTCACTTATCCTGCCGATTGCACTTGAATGTTTTTGATCTATTTGCTAATGTTAGTATAGGAGTTTCAGGTTGATTATTCTCTATCATAGTTGATCTTCTTCTACTTGGAATTAAAGTGGTAAACCCTTGAAGACAAGATACATGAGTTATCATCTCAAGTTGGTATCATGATCTGTGGATAATGGATAGCCTTGTTGACTTAATCAAATCCTCTTGTTTTCTACATCGAGCATTTCTCAAGTAGACTTAGAGTGAAATGATTAATGAAACATTGCTTAAGTGTGGATTGATACCCTCCCTACCATGTGCTTTGTATTTCTTGTCAATAAGGGGGAGAGAAAGTGAAATGAACGTTTGAAAATAAAAGTTGATTGAATAGAAGATTCTCATTTTGACATTGAAAAATTCATTCCAGAAGATGTATAAGGCATTGACAACAAAATAAAAAGAGGGAGATTGTTGGAACCACTTTGTGTATAGGTTTGTATTTTTTGTCAATAGTTGTCAATGGAATATCAAAATGAAAGAGATCAAGAAGTAATCCAATAAAATGGAGGAATGGAAGATCACAATGAAGGAGATCATGAAGTACTCCGATGAAGTAGAGGATTAGTGATTCAGACGATTGTTGTGCTGATCGTATGTTCAAAGAACATGTGTCAAAGGTGATACATTGTTTACAACAATGAAGAATGTGAGGAGTAATCCATCCAAGGATGATTAATGCAGGATGGTGATTTTGGATGAAGACCATGCAATTCCTGCTTATTGCATAAGAACCTTGGGCTTTTATGAAGACAATGCAATTCCTCATTATTGCATGAGAACAATGGGTTTTGATGAAGACCATGCAATTTCTCATGATTGCATGAGAACCATGCTAGAGACTTCTTGACAGATTGAATCACATGGTTTGCATGAAGTTGATCATGACGGTTGATGAAGGAGGCAATGTTCAAATGAGTTGACTTATGAAATGGCCATGCACATCACATTGTCATAGAAGATGATGGTACTAAAGCTTCTCCTTCAAAGAATACATATCACAATAGTGGAGTTTGTGATAAAAGAAAAAGAGTTGCTGAAGGATACATATCACCAAGAAGAAGTGCTGTTGAGGTGATCGTGCTTGTCGACAAAGCAAACAAATGACATAAAAATTTGTTGACAAAGGAGATTCTATGGTGACATGTCGAGTTCAAGTGTTGTGGTCAATGATCTATGTTTGATTCAAGAACATCTACAGAGGAATTGATGATCTGGAGGCGGTACAAAAAGGGCAGATACAAGGTGGCGCCGTTTTCCAGTGTTTTCCAAATTTCAGGGCCTCAAAATCAACAAATGAATAATAGTGATTTTGGAAGAGGGACTTGCGCACCATACTCTTGGAGGATAGGAAACTTGCACGCCATATGTTTTTGAAGATCAGAGCATCAAAATATAAAAAAGGGATAGGGGTCGTGCAAGTTTTGGTGAGGTCGTGCAGGTGAATTATGTGCCGGGAAGAGACTTGCGCGCCGATGCATTGAATGCATTATAACATGCGTGCCTATGGTTTTTCGAGATCAGAAGATCCAAATTTGGAAAAGGCAAGATGTTCGCGCAAGTTTGGATGTTGATCTCGCAAGTGCCTAGCAGGGGCCGAGACTTGCGCGCCGATGGATGACTTGCGCGCCGCCGCGCAGGGGGTCCAGTTAGCCTATAAATACTGGACCACCCCTCCTCATTTCACACAGAGCTCAATACATTGAGATTGTTCGAGCTCTCGTCGCACAGGTGGTTGAACCGCGCAAGTGGTAGTTGTGTCGCGCAAGTAGAGGTTGCGCGCCGACTGATGGTTGAGCGCCCCAGGTGATATTGGCAAGGAAGGAAGTGAGTCGCGCAGGTTTGAAGTTCAAGAAGGCAGAGTCGCGCAGGTGCATTGGAGACACTTGCGCGCCAGGTTATACTTGCGCGCCTAAGACTTGCGCGCCGGTTGGAGACTTGCGCGCTGTGCTTGAAAAGGAGAGCCAAATATTGTTGAAGCACGCCCGCCTTTCTGGAGATGCACAAGAGCTAATGATTGCCTGATACTTTCGGTGCAAAGTGAGATTGAAGAAGAAATCTAAATGATACATGCATGATCTCATGCATACATGGTGAATTGATTCTGAAGAATGTCGAGTAAGCTGAACATCATTTATTGAGAAATCACATAAGTGATTGTGATTCAGGAAAACGAAGACAAGGGGATCTAGTGCATTCAGTCATTGCACTAAATAAGAAAGATTGAACTATAAAGAGCATCAACTCTGAACCCTAATGCAAGCAAAGTCTCATGATGAATAGGAGACAAAGAATATCAATGCACATTTATTGAAGAGACCTTCACGTCTATAAACTGAGTGGGACTTCACCAACGGCAGTGAGCCAGGGGGATTCAACGGGAGTGACCCGAGGGACGTGGTGAGCTATCCCTGAACAATTGTAAAGGCAGTGAGCCTGGGACAGAGTGATTGTACCCGAACCTTTGTAATCTACAGCTAGTGAAGAATATTGGATTTAGGTACGACTGAAAACATGTCGGCGTATGCTCCTTGGACGTAGCCCTTAGTGGTGAACCAAGTAAAAATAGATGTGTCATCTCTCTGCATGTGAATGTTTAATTGCTGATCATATCCATAATACAGGTTTAAGTAGTTCCTACCAACATGGGAACAAGATCCACAACTAAAAGAAGAAAAATTTGCCACCCTGATTCACCCCTCCCCTCTCTGGGTGTCCCAGGGTCCTACAAGTGGTATCAAAGGGAGTTTAACGTATGTTGGATATTCTCCAGTAATTCTATTGAGAACAAAATTTGAGTTTCTTTCCTAGAGTTAACAATGAAGAGCAGTCTTGATAATGACGCAGTCATTTCTGAGCAGAAATCTATATCCACCAAGACTTTGACAAATAGGAAAAAGAAAGAGAAGAAGATGATGAAGAAGTCCCCCACATCCAAAGAAGATGCAGTGTCTTGTTCTCCAGGTCATTCCAATAACGAAGAAACATCATGCATGGAAAGTATCGAGCAGGTGACTCAGAATTCTTCCAGAGGAAAGGATGATACCCCTAATTCAAGATTTCAGGAAAAACTCAGAACATATCTGCATGATATTCCAGAAGAAAGGGTTGCTATTATTTGTAGCCTATTCCAATATATACAGGTTGAGATCAATCGATTAGAAAGGGAAGCTGACAATATGGAAAAGGGGTTGGAAAGAAAAGTTATGGAAAGTATGAAGCTCATGAAACGGGTGAAAGTATTTGAAGAAGAAGAGGAATCCAATAAGACTTTAAAATAAAGGATCCATGCACTTGAAGCTGAGCTGAAGAAGAGAAATGAAGTCAAGAGTTTTTGTTTGGAAGAAACTTCCATTAAATTTAGGGAACTTGACTCTTTGTTACAAAACAAAGTTAAGATGCATGAAGATGAGGTTGAAAGGTTGAATAAGTGTTGTGAAGAGAAGATGATCGTGATTGAAGATCAGAAGATCATCCTCAATATTGTGGGTCAAAAATTGGAAGCTCAGTTGACCATGATTGAGAACACACATATTGAGACTTTACAAAAGTATGAAATGAGTGATGCTTGCACTCAATGTTCGTTGGAGGAGTCTAAAGCTGAAATGCCTCCAACATGTGATAAAAAGATTTTGACAACTCTTGATTATCCACATCAAGAATCAGTTGCTGCTGTTACTCAATGCTCACTGGAGGATTCTATTTTCAAAATACCTCCAACATGTGATAAGAAGATCATGTCTTCACTCTTTGATCTATCACAAGCAACTGAGAAAGTGAAGGTACCATCCAAACCATCTTGTACTCATATTTCTAAATACACTCCTACAATCAGTGCAGGTGGGAAGAAAAGTTCTAAACAAGTATGGATGAGGAAAGGTGAGAAGAAGAAACCTACCACCATGGATATGGTGGATGGGAAGAAAAAGGAGGAAGTGGGTTCCTCAAATAGAGCACAAAAGATTAAGCACATGGCCCAACAACTTAATACAGAAGACACAATGAAGAAAAGATTTGTGGGTAAATGTTGGTGCTGCAACAGATTTGGGCACTGTGCACTGGATTTTCTTTATAATCCCTTACATGGAAAAGCACATAGAATGCCTATATCAAAGAGAAGGAAGCCAGAGAAAAAGAAGCAACATCAGCAGGTCCAGAAGCATCTGTTTACTGCAAACAGATTTGGAATTCTTGATAACATTTGTGATGTATGCAACGACAGCGGTCACAATGCAGGCACATGTCCATATCAACATGCTTTCACTGTTGAAAAGAAAAGAAGACCTCTGATGCCGTCAAAGAATGAAGTAGCTACCTTGGGGAGAAATCAAAAGAATGTTGTGAAAACACATTTCCCCAAGAAGATCTCAAGTAGGGAAGCTGAGAAGACTCAGGATTTTAGATCCATGAAATTGAAGGGTCATTCATCCAAAAGAAACACTAAGTGGGATGAATCTCGGATGAACCCATGTGGAAGACCTAAACCAGCTGGAAAAGTTCCAAATGATATATTGGTCATCTGGCTAGAATATTTGAAAAGAATAAGGAAACATGAAGATGAGAAGGCCAAGGCTGGTGACAAAGGAAAAGAAAAACTTTCCCATGATGAAGACACATTGCATGAGAGTTTTCAAACAAAGAGAAACACACGTGTCAAAGATGTTCTGTGTGAGAGATGCAAGAAATCTGGTCACATTGCAAAAGGTTGCCTAACCTTAACACCAGAGAAAGAAGCAGTACTTAAGAGGAGTAAGAATGTATCATTCATGATGGCTGCTAAGCAGAACAATTCTCCAAAGAAAGTAGAAGAGAATGTGAACAGAGCCATGCCACACCGACAGATGTCAGAACATATGTTCAAATGTGCAGGCATGAAGACTGGCGTAAACATAGGAACTTGGTTGACAAAAGAACCTCAAACAAGAAAGTCGTCCTGATGAAGCAAGAAGGAACCACCTTATTCCCGTAATCATTTGTGTATTGTATTTTTGCTAATAATGCAGGGAATTGAAGGTGAAGCATGCTCTCAGGGGGAGAACCTAAGAAATAGTGAATGCTGTCAACTCTTGATAGCCAAGCTGAAGAAGTTTCCATCCTTAGTTGATTCTTCAATTGATATTCAAAGATTATGATGATGAAGGATCACTCTTGATGAAGATGATGAGGAGTGTTTCCCTTGAGGGGGAGAAGAATGAAGAAGCTTCCATAATCACTGTTTCAATTAATATCAACTCCAGCTGGACTCAAAAGCAGTTACTATGTGAATTTATTGAAGAACACGCCAATGGAGATGGTATGCCATTTCTCAATCACTATCCCTTGGTTACTCAGATCAAATATTATTTTACAAAGGGGGAGTAACTGAATTGATCAGTGACATAAAGAGAATGGAAGTGCCCCAAGGTCACTTATCCTGCCGATTGCACTTGAATGTTTTTGATCTATTTGCTGATGTGAGTGCAGAAGTTTCAGGTTGATTATTCTCTATCATAGTCGATCTTCTTCTACCTGAAATTAAAGTGGTAAACCCTTGAAGACAAGATACATGAGTTATCATCTCATGTTGGTATCATGATCTGTGGATAATTGATAGCCTTGTTGACTTAATCAAATCCCCTTGTTTTATACATCGAGCATTGCTCAAGTAGACTTAGAGTGAAATGATTAATGAAACATTTCTTAAGTGTGGATTGATACCCTCCCTACCATGTGCTTTGTATTTCTTGTCAATAAGGGGGAGAGAAAGTGAAATGAACGTTTGAAAATAAAAGTTGATTGAATAGAAGATTCTCATTTTGACATTGACAAATTCATTTCAGAAGATGTATAAGGGATTGAAAAAAAAATACAAAGGGGGAGATTGTTGGAACCACTTTGTGTATAGGTTTGTATTTGTTGTCAATAGTTGTCAATGGAATATCAAAATGAAAGAGATCAAGAAGTACTCCAATAAAATGGAGGAATGGAAGCTCACAATGGAGGAGATCATGAAGTACTCCGATAAAGTAGAGGAGTAGTGATTCAGACGATTGTTGTACTGATCGTATGTTCAAAGAACATGTGTCAAAGGTGATACATTGTTTACAACAATGTAGAATGTGAGGATTAATCCATCAAAGGATGATTAAAGTAGGATGGTGTTTTTGGATGAAGACCATGCAATTCCTCCTTATTGCATAAGAACCATTGGCTTTGATGAAGACCATGAAATTCCTCATTAGTGCATGAGAACAATGGGTTTTGATGAAAAACATGAAATTAATCATGATTGCATGAGAACCATGATAGAGAATTCTTGACGGATTGAATCACATGGATTGCATGAAGTTGATCATGACGGTTGATGAAGGAGGCAATATGCCAATGAGTTGACTTATGAAATGGCCATTCACATCACATTGTCATAGAAGATGATGGTACTAAAGATTCTCCTTCAAATAATACATATCACAATAGTGGAGTTTGTGATAAAAGCAAAAGAGTTGCTGAAGGATACAGATCACCAAGAAGAAGTGTTGTTGAGGTGATCGTGCTTGTCGACAAAGCAAACAAATGACATAAAAATTTGTTAAAAAAGGAGATTCCATGGTGACATGTCGAGTTCAAGAGTTGTGGTCAACGATCTATGTTTGATTCAAGAACATCGACAGAGGAATTGATGATCTGGAGGCGGTACAAAAAGAGCAGATACAAGGTGGCCCCGTTTTCCAGTGTTTTCCAAATTTCAGGGCCTCAAAATCAACAAATGAAGAAGAGTGATTTTGGAAAAGGGGATTGCATGCCATACTCTTGGAGTATAGGAAACTTGTGCGCCATATGTTTTTGAAGATCAGAGAATCAAAATATGGCAAAGGGATAGGGGTCACGCAAGTTTTGGTGAGGTCGCGCAGGTGAATTATGTGTCGGGAAGAGACTTGCACGCCGACGCCTTGAATGCATTATAACTTGCGCACCTATGGTTTTTTCGAGATCAGAAGATCCAAATTTGGCAAAGGCAAGATGTTCGCGCAAGTTTGGATGTTGATCGCGCAAGTGCCTAGCAGGGGCCGAGACTTGCGCGCCGATGGATGACATGCGCGCCGCCGCGCAAGGGGTCCAGTTCGCCTATAAATACTGGACCACCCCTCCTCATTTCACACAGAGCTCAAGACTTTGAGATTGTTCGAGCTCTCGTCGCGCAGGTGGTTGAACCGCATAAGTGGTAGTTGGGTCGCACAAGTAGAGGTTGCGCGCCGACTGATGGTTGAGTACTCCAGGTGATTTGGGCAAGGAAGGAAGTGAGTCACGCAGGTTTGAAGTTCAAGAAGGCAGAGTCGCGCAGGTGATTTGGAGACACTTTTGCGCCAGGTTATACTTGCGCGCCTAAGACTTGCGCGCCAGGTGGAGACTTGCGTGCCGGGCTTGAAAAGTAGATCCAAATATTGTTGAAGCATGCCCGCCTTTCTGGAGCTGCACAAGAGCTAATGATTGCCTGATACTTTCGGTGCAAAGAGAGATTGAAGAATAAATCTAAATGATACATGCATGATCTCATGAATACATGGTGAATTGATTCCGATGAATGTCGAGTAAGCTGAACATAATTTATTGAGCAATCACATAAGTGATTGTGATTCAGGCAAACGAAGACAAGGGGATCTAGTGCATTCAGTCATTGCACTAAAGAAGAAAGATTGAACTATAAAGAGCATCAACTCTGAACCCTGATGCAAGAAAAGTATCATGCTGAATAGAAGACAAAGAACATCAATGCACATTTATTGAGGAGACCTTCACATCTATAAACTGAGTGGGACTTTACCAACGGCAGTGAGCCATGGGGATTCAACGGGAGTGACCCGAGGGATGCAGTTAGCTATCCCTGAACAATTGTAAAGGCAGTGAGCATGGGACAGAGTGACTGTACCCGAACCTTTGTAATATACAGCTAGTGAAGAATAGTGGATTTAGGTACGACCGAAAACCTGTCGGCGTATGCTCCTTTGACGTAGCCCTTAGTGGTGAACCAAGTAAAAATAGTTGTGTCATCTCTCTGCATGTGAATGTTTAATTACTGATCATATCCATCATACAGGTTTAAGTAGTTCCTACCAACGTGGGAACAAGATCCACAACTAAAAGAAGAAAAAGTTGCCACCCTGATTCACCCCTCCCCTCTCAGGGTGTCCCGGGGTCCTACACAACATTCCCCCAAGGTGAAATCATATCAACTGTAACAGCAACCAGTATGAATATCAATCCCAACCCTAGTCACATGGTCATTTCCTGTACATGGGGTGATCAGTCCCAAGCAAGGCTATTAACCCAAGCACTGAAACATTCCTAGTCTTCTATCTACCAACCTCGAAATAGTAAGACAAAAGGAAATTAAAGAACAAACTCCTCTGATACCACTTTTTAACGACCCGAATCTGGAGCCACTCAACTGGTGCCCCGTACCCGGTTCGCCACATGACCTCAAACACATTCCCTCGAACGCCAAAGGCTGCCGACTAACAGTGAGGGCCTTGGGTAAGGTAGTTGGGGGAACTATTCCCTCATAGGTTATGATGATAAAAGGAAGGAAACAATATATAATAGCAGAATAAGTAAACACCATTCTCATCAAAATTTAATAGCAGAAGACTTTATAAAATAATAAATAACTGGAACTGAAGATATGAAGCATGGAATGTTATAAGTCTAATAAAATAGCCAAACCAAAAAACAGGCTTGAAGAAATACATAATCAATGAGAAGGAAAAACAATGCAGCCAAATGTCTCCTCAGCATCACAAGCCTTAGCTTGGTCCCATGCTCTCCAGATCCACGGTAAGTCAGGTACTTGAAGTAGAAGGGCGGTTGTAACACCCCAAGATTTTATGATTTTTTTAATTTTATTGATGTCTTGTGTTGTACGCTACACCAAAAGGATCTTGCACTACACACATCCCTGAATTGGCTTTCATTACACGCAATCGTGACCTTCCTCGATAGCGTGTGTTGTACGCAATACCGGGTTTTACTAAACAACGATATATTGTTATATATTATTATGAACTAGCCGTTATAAATAGTATTAACTATCTTTTGAATTTTATAACATTATTATTTATCTTACACATTTTCTAGAACGTGGTATAAGAATGAAATAAATGTTTTGGGTAAAATAAGTATTTTTTAAAAAATGCAGTTTTGCCGCCTTTTGATGGCGCTCCCACTTTAAATATAGTTTTTGAGATTTTTATAAGTTCAGTTTGACAAAATAAAATTCTTCTTTGGAATTAAGAAAAAAAAATTTACTTTGGATACATTTTTAATATTATTCTGGTAACTTTCATATTTTTATGAATAGTAAAAACACGCTATATTTTAAATAAAAACAACTTTTTTCATCGCAATAATTTATATGGATAAATTATAATATTGAATGGTTTTAAAGTATAAATAGAATATATTTTTACCATTTAATATAATTTATGTCATTAACATTAATTTTACATTGAATTCATATGTAATAACATTTCAATCTTTTGCAATGTTATAACTTTTAAAACACGTTTTCTTAACAACATGATTAATTTTAAATTAATTTCTGCAACTTTTTTGTATTGAATTTAGAAAAATGGGTTCCATATTTTGAATCAGTGGGTCCAAATTGTGTTAATAAGCTACTTTTTATTTTTGGGCATTATGAATAGTAACTACGATAAATTTTATTTACCATATTAAAAGATGAATCAGGTAATTAAGGGTTAATATAATATTAAAAAATTACCCTAACACTTGTATTAATATAATTGGATTTTTATATTTTGTTCTAAGGCATATTTGGGTCGAAATGGAATCCATTGGAACCCAGTTGAAGGTGATTAAGACCTTTAGTTTAATTTATTCAAAGGAAAGTGAAATATGTCTCACTAAACTTTAATAATTAAAGTATTTTTAATATAAATTTATACAGAATATAAATTCAGTTATAAATACTCATTTGAAAGATAAAATGTTTTTATTTTTCATGGTAATTTATTTGTAATTTTTAAGAGTTATTTAATTACCTTATTTTCTTATACATTAATGATGCAGAAATTATTTGTTTAGTGAAAAATCAATAATATAGTTTTCATTGAAATAGTAATACATATCAAATGGTCCAAAAATATGCACAAAACTTATTATTAGTGTATATATAAACCCTAATCATCCACTAGCGGAATTTTTGATCATTTAGATCCTTATTAAGACGATTATGACACTTTAATAGTTTACATTAAATGATTCCAAAGTTGTCACTTTCTTAATTTAGTAAAGATAAAAATTTACATGTTTTTATATTAAGATGATAAATTAGATTAAAATAATTATTATAAAATCTATGATATTTATATTCATCAAAATAATTTTATTTTAATTTTTATGCAACAAATAAGTATATTAAATAATTATACAAAAATGTTGTACTAATTATTTTATTAAGAGATATACCAAATAAATGGTTTTAAAAATATTAAAATATATATTATATGAAATGTTTAATGTGCTCGAAGAATTTTCTAGAAAAATTTTACATGTTAGGAATATATTAAATATTTTAGTTCTAATATATCCTCCTTGTAGATTTTATTTAAATTCAAATAAATGAACAATGACAAAATTGACACTATTGTTATTTTATAAAAATAACATATTATAAAATATTTAAAATCACAAAAATATTTAAAAATTATAAATTTAAATTTATATGGTCTAAAAAGTCATAAAGTGTAATATTATGGAAAATTCACAACACATAATAAATTATTTATAATAATTTAAAATTTAGAATATAATTACCATAAATAAAATTAAATTGATAAATAAGGATAAATCAAGTTGATAATGTTTAAAATAAATTCCTAGCATGTCTAAATTTTATTGGTTGGTGATATTACAACCCTATATCATCTAATATTTGGATATGAGTCATTTTGGAAGTTTTTAAGTGGGGTTTGGATTTGATATAAACTAATATTTCTTATATTTCCAAAGGTGCCCCTCTCCTCCCTTATAAAAGGGCACATCCTCCCTCTCCTCCTTACACCACTTTGAGCCTTAAAGCTCGGCGATCCCCTACCCATATCAATTCCCCACTTCCTTAGAAATCTAATAGAGGTACTGGTCTTCTCAAAAGACCAACTCTAGTGCCCTAAGAGAAAGTTTAAAGGAGGCACTTCGAGAAAGAGGTAATACCTTCTACCGTTTTCTTCAAGTTCCATTCTTCTTCTACTGCCTCTTCTTTAGTTGTTTCATTATGAAGTAATAACATAAGTATCCATCATATACTTATATGTTATTATAAATATGAAACAACCCTATTTCACCTTCTATCCATCCTACAGAAAACAAAATCATCGCGCATGCGTACGTACGGAATACCGTCTCCACGCCGTGGTGTAATCAGTTTTTCCACCAACACCATACATAGATGGGTATAATGTTGTAAAGAATAACTATTTATGGTTATTATAACATCATAATGATTCTGATATATTATACCATCAACTCCAATTCTATTCAAAAATTATCGGAACGATATCATCACTCGTGCGTACGTACGGACTATCGTCTCCACGACGCGATGAGATTCATTCTCCATGTTAACCAAACATGAATGATCATAATGTTTATATAATGAATAATAATTAAATATATGAAATAATAATTCTACTGGATTTATGTATATATATATGTATGTCATCTATTTAGTTTCATTCAATTCAATAAGGAAACGAAAACAACGTTCATTCGTACGTACGACCTACCGTCTCCATGAAGGGTGTATTTAATTTCTTTTATCGATATATAATATATATGTATATTATGAATATATATTATATGTAAATCATGTTTTGAATTCTGGAATTATGTAAATCAGGATATAAGTAATAATATCAAGAACGACAAGTCGAAACACATACGATAAATGAAATGATTTTACCCAAAACACTGATTTAACATGAAATTTACAAAAGAACGGGTAATATAAAGTCATAAGTGAAACATATATGATATCATAACATTGAATATGATTATTTAGTAAGTCAATGACATTATTTAAATCATTATACAGGAGGTTCGGATCCATACAAAGCATATCAGACCTAAGGTAAGGGATAACTTTTCCAATCTCATTTTTATCCGAGATTGTTTATTCGTAAATATTCACTGGGGTAATATTTATCATCCATGTTTCTGTTTTCTAAAAATGGTTTCATGTATGTTTAATGTCCTTTTTACCCATTTTTTACTTTTACTACATTGTATCTAAGGAATCTTTCTTTTGTTTACATTATGAGGTACTTTTTTAACTTTTCCAACAAAAGTACGCGAAGAATGTTATTTTTAAATTATACGGTGTGAATGGATTTTTACAGTTTCATAACGACTTATTTCAATGAAGTTTCCTCTAAATTTTTTTATTTATATATTCAAAAAATAATTTTCTTTTAATATTTCATGGAATTTTTTGAAAATAAATTGATTTTGAAAAGGAAAGGATATTTTCCTCAATAATTCATTTCAAATGTTTTATCAGAACCATTTTTTCCAACTAAGATGACATTATTTCATATGTGTATGTTTCAAGTATAATGCCTCTATGATTTACATGGTTTCACTTTTCTTATGATGAAATGATATATATTTGTTTTATATTGATTATGTTATGATTGGATGATGTTTATGATACCCATTTTATTCTTTGGATTATGATGAATGATTTATGTTTACGTTGTGGCACAAGTAAGAATGATTTAATTATGAGATGGGTGGGACCTATATCTCCCTACAATGCATTGGGTAAAGATTTATATCTCATGATATAGACATGGATTGAACGATAAGTTAATCCAGTTCAGTGTTACAGGACTGAAACGAGGAGTGAACCCGATTCAGAAAGAGACTTTGTCCACTAAGATGGTCTTGGCATCAATGCCTTGGCTACTATGGAAATCATAACATGTGGTTAATGGTTTCCACAATAACATGTTTTATTCCCATTATATTTTATCATGGTTGATGTTCCATTATGATATATGCCTTACTTACTTCCATGATTTATGTCTTTGCTCAAGATTTTGATGTTTAAATTTCATGTTCAAGTTTTTTCTTTCAAATGTTTATGGATTGTTTTATGTTCTCTATGTTTTCCCTTACTGAGCATTTGATCTCACCCTTTGTATGTTTTATTTTCCCCAGGAAATAAAGAATGTTTTTAGGTAAGGAAACAGAAAGGGAAAGATTGTTATGGGTGTTTTTTAAGATCTTTCAACATGATTAGAAGTTTATATTCCATGTTTCCAAAGACACTAAACTATTACGATCCTTTTTTGTCTATTTTTATTATGTATTAAGTATTCCGAAAAAGTAATGTAATGTCCATGTACCTCAAGCTTCGAGTCTATACAGTTGTTATCAAAGGAAATTTTTAATCAACCTTTGGAAACTAGGATGGGAAAACGTTAGTGATATCCCTAGAGATATTTCTAAGGCTTGTCTAGGGATGTCCCTAAGGATAAGTATACGTATAGGATATAGTCCTAAAACTACAGTAACGATCATAGAATTTATCCTATGATGTTAGATATTGAGGGTACTCCCCCTTTACTATGATGTTTTCTCTAGTATGATTTTTTCCTCTCACGCTATTTTTTTGGGTTTTAGAAAATGGATGGAAACATGAAGATTCACGATAATGGAGGATATGAGGGACAACAGAATGATATTCTTCATGAGCAACCAAATGAAATTGGATTTCTAATTCCAAACATCGTTATTATTCCTAATTATAAATCTCATAATATGATCAATAATCTCAACTTTGGTAAGCTTCCTGACTCAGATAATAAGATAAAGATGGAGTTTCACGATGATCATAGAGGAAAGAAAGTTCAATTTCCCTCAAGTAAATCATGTGGGAAGAGGCATCGAGGATATTGTTTCAAAGGAACTGGAAGATTCTTTGGGTGTGGAAAAGAAGGACACAATGCCAGTAAGTGCAAAGGAAAAAGTTTAGTTAATATTATGGACAAGGATAATGGTATTTCTACGACATCAACAATGATTAGATGTTTTAAATGTTGAATGTATGGGCATTATGAAAACCAATGCCCTAAGGGATAATCTCATGAAGAGAATCAGCATGGTAATATAAGTAGTATTTATGTGGATGATGATGAAGAGACTAAAAATGAAATATGAGATGAAAGAAATGATGGAGCTCAGTCAGTAGTTTAAGAAGTTAGTGGAATGATTGTATGTTTATAAAGAATAATGTATGGTACTATGAAATAAATAATCATCTAAGGATTGTTACATTATTTTTTTCCTAAAGTATTTGAAAGTATATGTTGAATTGTACAGGCAACCATGGAAGGTTATTCAGATATTTTTTGAAATTAGATGATATGCACATAATGAAGGGATAAGAAGATAATGAGATGTTTGATTGTATTCATGAGCTCATGACTGATATAAGGACTATGTTATATTATGGTTTGATTATATATATTTTTTGGGATTTTGGTATGTGGAAAGAGTTAACTTTTGAAAGCACTCATGTTTACGCTAAGGTTCAATGGGTATTCATTTTTCAAGAGAATACATGATTAAAGACTTCGAATGTTTGGAATGTGACCAACAAGACATATCTTATGATATATGGGGATCAATGATGGTATTAACATCCTTGGTATATGAACTCTCTAGTAATCGTTTTCACTATAATATGAGATTGGACAACAGTATTTTGGATAAGCCTAAAATATTGGAATGGATTATGTTGGACATAAGTTAGTATTGTTTAAGGCTATAACTTTTTTTATATTATTGATGGAAAGTTATAATAATATAGTTTTAGAAAACGGAAAACCTACAAGACGGGCGACAACCCGTCACGTCGGATAAGGCTGTGAGAATCGAACCCACAACTAAAGTGTGATAGGCCTTTATCGCCTACCATTGGCCTATAGGAAGTCTCTGTTTAGTAGAAACCAGTTTTATTATATTAAGCAGTTTGATATATGAAGTATAAGTCCATTTTAGGAACCATATATAATTAATCTCACTATAGATGGATTTATCTATTTTTCTTTACTTTTTCTAACCTTTTGTTTGAGACAGATGGAATGACCCATCATTCTATCACATGATCTGCTAAAACTTCACGAATGAAAAATTCAACTTCACTTCTTTAAGAGATGAATTTGAAATTTTCCAAGGAACGACCAACGGTGAGACTGTACCAAAATCAAGAAATTATTTCTTCTAATTCCAATTCTTTCAATTTTAGGGAAATGATCTTGAAAACCAAAAATGTTGTCCTGGTGCCCTTATATCCGATGAATCAGATAGTACCTTAGATCATCACATATCTATGGCTTTGTGATTGTTAGATTTTTCATAGCCATGTTCTCTACCACTTTCCATCAGAACACGATGGTTAGATTTCTCTTCCATATCCATATTTTCACCTATGTTCTCCAATGTGGAAACCCAGTGATTAGTTAATATGGGTAACCATTACCTTTCATACTTTAGTTTTTAAATATTGATTTTGGTATTCCTTTTTATGATGTGTGTTTCTCTTAAAGAATCTTTTGAGTAGTATACCATTTATAACCCCGACGAATTTCGAGGGCGAAATTCATTTTAAGGGGGGTAGAATGTAACACCCCGAGATTTTATGAAAAATATTTTTTTTAATTTTATTGATATATTGTGTTATACGCTACACCAAAAGGATCTTTCAATACACACATCCCTGACTTGTCTTTCATTACACGCAATCACGACCTTCCTCGATAGCGTGTGTTGTACGCAATACCATGATTTACTAAACAACGATATATTGTTATAATATTATTATGAACTAGCCGTTATAAATAGTATTAACTATATTTTGAATTTTATAACATTATTATTCATCTTACACATTTTCTAGAACATGTTATAAGAACAAAATAAATTTTTCGGGTAAAAGAAGTATTTTTAAAAAAATGCAGTTTTGCCGCCTTTTAATGGCGCACCCACTTTAAATCTAGTTTTTGAGATATTTATAAGTTCAATTTGAAAAAATATAATTCTTATTTGGAATAAATAAATAAAAATTTACTTTGGATAATTTTTTCATATTATTCTGGTAACTTTCATATTTTGATGAATAGTAAAAACACGATATATTTTAATTAAAAACAACTTTTTTCATCGCAATAATTTATATGGTTAAATTATAATATTAAATGGTTTTAAAGTATAAATAGAATATATTTTTACCATTTAATATAATTTATGTCATTAACATTAATTTTACACTGAATTCATATGTAAAAACATTTCAATCTTTTGCAATGTTATAACTTTTAAAACACGTTTTCTTAACAACATGATTAATTTTAAATTAATTTATGCAACATTTTTGTATTGAATTTAGAAAAATGGGTTCCATATTTGGAATCAGTGGGTCCAAATTGTGTTAATAAGCTACTTTTTATTTTCGGACATTATGAATAGTAACTACGGTAAATTTTATTTACCATAGTAAAAGATAAATCGGGTAATTAAGGGTAAATATAATATTAAAAAATTACCCTAACACTTGTCCTAATATAATTGGATTTTTATATTTTGTCCTAAGGAATATTTGGGTCGAAATGGAATCCATTAGAACCCACTTGGAGGTGATTAAGACCTTTAGTTTATTTTATTCAAAGGAAAGTGAAATATGTCTCACTCAACATTAATAATTAAAGTATTTTTAATATGAAATTATACAGAATATAAATTCTGTTATAAATACTCATTTGAAAGATAAAATGTTTTTCTTTTTCATGGTGATTTATTTGAAATTTTTAAGAGTTATTTAATTACATTATTATCTTATATATTAATGATGCAGAAATCATTTATTTAGTGAAAAATCAATAATATAGTTTTTATTGAAATAGTAATACATATCAAAAGGACCAAAAATCTGCACAAAACTTATTATTAGTGTATATATAAACCCTAATCATCCACTGTCCGAATTTTTGACCATTTGGATCATTATTAAGGCGATTATGATACTTATAATATTTTATTTTAAAGGATTCCAAAGTTGTCACTTTCATAATTTAGTAAAGAAAACAATTTACATGTTGTTATTTTAAGATGATAAATTCGAGTAAAATTATTATAATAAAATCATTGATATTTATATTCATCAAAGTATTTTGTTTTTAATTTTTATGCAACAAATAAGTATATTAAATAATTATACAAAAATGTTGTACTAATTATTTTATTAAGAGATATACAAAATAAATGGTTTTAAAAATATTAAAATAAATAATATATAAACTTTTTAATGTGACTCACTAATTTCATAGACAACTTTCACATGTTATGAATATATTAAATATTTTATTTCGAATATATCCTCTATGTAGAGTTTATTTAAATTCAAATAAATGAATAGTGTCAAAATTGACACTATTGTTATTTTATAAAAATAACATATTATAAAATTGTTTAAAAATCACAAACATATATAAAAATTATAAATTTAAATTTATATGGTCTAAAAAGTCATAAAGTGTCATATTATGGAAAATTCACAACACATATGTAATTATTTATAAACATTTAAAATTTAGAATATAATTACCACAAATAAAATTAAATTGATAAATAAGGATAAATCATGTTGATAATGTTTAAAATAGATTCCTAGAATGTCTAAATTTTTTTGGTTGGTGATATTACAACCCTATCTCATCTAATATTCGGATATGAGTCATTTTGGAAGTTTTTAAATGGGGTTGGGATTTAATATAAACTAATATTTCTTATATTTCCAAAGGTGCCCCTCTCCTCGCTTATAAAAGAGCACCTCTTCCCTCTCCTTCTTACACCAAATTGAGCCTTCAAGATCGGTCATCCACTGACCATATCACATCCCCACTTCCTTATAAACCTACTAGAGGTACTTGTCTTCTCAAAAGACCAACTCTAGTGCCCTAAGAGAAAGTTTAAAGGAGGCACTTCGAGAAAGAGGTAATACCTTCTACCGTTTTCTTCAAGTTCCATTCATCTTATTCGACCTCTTATTTAGTTGTTTCATTATGAAGTAATAAAATAAGTATCACTCATATACTGATATGTTATTATAAATATGAAACAACCCTTTTTCACCTTCTATCCATTCTACGGAAAACAAAATCACAACGCGTGCGTACGTACGGAATACCGTCTCCACGCCGTGGTGTAATCTGTTTTTCCACAAACACCTTACATGGATGTGTATAATGGTGTAAATAATAACTATATATGGTTATTATAACTTCATACTGATTATGAAATATTATACCATCCACTCCAATTCTATTCAAAAAATTTGGGAATGATATCATCGCTCGTGCGTACGTACGGACTACCGTCACCACGGTGCAATGAGGTTCATTCTCCATGTTAACCATACATGAATGATCATAAAGTTTATATAATGAATAATAATGAAATATATGAAATAATAATTCTACTGTATTTATGTATATATATAATAATGTCATCTATTTAGTTACATTCAATTCAATAAGGAAACGAAAACAACGTTCATGCGTACGTACGACCTACTGTCTCCATGAACGGTGTATTTCATTCCTTTTATCGTTCTATAATATATATGTATATGATGAATATATATTATATATAAATCATGTTTTAAATTATGAAATTATGTAAATCATGATATAAGTAATAATATCAAGAACGACAAGTCGAAACACATACGATAAATGAAATGATTTTACCCAAAACGTTGCTTTAACAAGGAATTTACAAAAGAATGGGTAATATAAAGTCATAAGTGAAACATATATGATATCATAACAATGAATATTATTATGTAATAATTCAATGAAATTATTTAAATCATTATACAGGAGGCTATGATCCATACGAAGCATATCGGACCTAAGGTAAGGGATAACTTTTTCAATCTCATTTTTATCCGAGATTGTTTATTCGTAAGTATTCACTGGAGTTATATTTATCATCAATGTTCCTGTTTTCTAAAAATGGTTTCATGTATGTTTAAAGTCCTTTTTACCCATTTTTTGACTTTTACTACATGGTATGTAAGGAATCATTCTTTTGTTTACATTACGAGGTACTTTTTTAACTTTTCCGAAAAAGTACGAGAAGAATGTTATTTTTAACTTATACGGCGTGAATGGATTTTTATGGTTTCATAATGAATTATTACAATGAAGTTTCTTCTACAAAATATTATTACTATATTCAAAAAAATACCTTTCTTTTAATATTTCATGGCATTTTGTGAAAAGAAACTGATTTTGAAAAAGAAAGGATATTTTCATCAAGAATTCATTTCAAATGTTTTATCAAAACCATTTTCCCTCTAAGATGACAATATTTAATATGTGTATGTTTCAAGTATAATGTCTCTATGATTTACATGGTTTCACTGTTCTTATGATGAAATGATATCCATTTGTTTTATATTTATTATTTTATGATGGGATGATGTTTATGATACCCATTTTATTCTTTGGATTATGATGAATGATTTATGTTTATATTGTGGCACAGGTAAGAATGATTTAATTACGAGAGGAGTGGGACCTATATCTCCTTCCAATTCATATGGTAAAGATTTAGATCTCATGAGATAGACATGGATGGAATGGTAAGTTAATCCGGTTCAGTGTTACAGGACTGAAACGAGGAGTGAACACGATTCAGAAAGGGACTTTGTCTACTAAGATGGTCTTGGAAGCAATGTCTTGGCTACTATAGAAATCATAACATGTGCTGAATGGTTTCCACAATTACATGTTTTATTCCCATTATATTTTATCATGGTTGATGTTCCATTATGATATATTCCTTACGCACATCCATGATTTATGTCTTTTCTCAAGATTTTGATGTTTAAATTTCATGTTCAAGTTTTTACATTCAAATTTTTATGGATTGTTTTATGGTCTCTATGTTTTCCCTTAATGAGCATTTGATCTCACCCTTTTTATGTATTACTTTCCCCAGGAAATAAAGAAAGGTTTTAGGTAACGAAACAAAAAGGGGAAGATCATTATGGGAGTTGTTGAAGATCTTTCAACATGATTAGAAGTTTATATTACGAGTTTCAAAAGACACTAAAATATTAATATCCTTGTGTGTCTATTTTTTTTATGTATTAAGTATTCTGCAAAAGTATTGTAATTTCCATGTACATCAAGCTTCAGGTCTCTACAGCGGTTTCCCTTATCTATACCTGCAACAATATAATCTGTTTGGGCCCAAAAGCATGGCCCAAACAGGGTGTGAGACAAGGTCCCAATAGGCATCCACTGAAACATTTTTGCCTAACAGTTAGTGAATAAATGGTAGGTAAGTACAATAGGTAGTAAACAGTAAGAAGTAAACAGGAAATCACACATAAGCTACAATCCAGTGTCTAGCATGCAAAGCACACAAGTAATATCCAAATCATCAAGTAGAACAAAAGGTAACCTCTGGGTAGTTCTCACAGTCTAACCCCTAAGATTCAACCTACCAGTACTAGAAACCCTTTGGGAAGCACACACAGTCTCACCCCTCTGGTTTAGCTAAAGAATAGACCTTCTGAGGAATAACTCATCATCAATTCCCCCTAAAGTCTCGTATCGTTCTAAAGGCTCTCTGGGGATGCACTCAATGTCTCAATTCCCTTGTTTCCCTCGTCGAGGAACTACATACTCTCTAAGGAATCACTCATAGTCAATTCCCCCCATGGTCTCGCATCATATTAAAAGACACTCTGTATAAGCCCTTACATTCACCCTCCCTATGGTCTACTACACTAGGTTCTCATAGTCCTCTGTGGAAAATAACCATGCATAGCTTGCATGTATGATCCAAGTAAACCTCAATAACTACTTGGCTAACAATCTAAGGCTTAACAAAATAACAAAGAAACAGTTGTACTATCCTACAACTAGGCATGAAAACTGGAATAATGCCTAATAAGAAAAACATGCAATGCAAAGAACAAAAACACAATATAAATTATCCAAATTTACAAGAAATTATTTCTACTCAAGCAATCAAGAAAACAGACAATAACAAGGGTAAAATAGGAAACACACAATTACCCGTTCAAGGAAATTGGTGGAATTGCACAAAAATACTCAAAGACTATCTATAGAAAGGCACAAACCACCTAACCCGAGGTTAGAAGGACGATATACTTGGATGTTGGCTTTCGGTTTTCCCTCATAGTGGACCCAGTTTAACACACCTTTCTTTATCGGTCGCGCAGTCGCACGTGCACGAGTTTTATGTGAGTATATATATATATATATATACTTATACACATAAAATTGATTCATATATTTGACCTGCAACTTAAACAGTAATATATTGCTAAAATTAAAAACTCAGGTAAACTGACTCTGGACCAGATAACGGCCGCAAGGGTTCGCAGACTCAAATACATATTTAAATTGGCGCAAGATATTCAACAATTATGTATATACCCAAATATCGGCGATAAATATAGTCTCGCTCGCCCGAGATTGTCAGAGCGTGGCCCAAAGGTCCCGACATGCTGCCCACACAACCTCAATAAATTGGCCGAGCCAAGCTTTCTAACTCAAAGCAGTAGTTCATGCACACGCGCTTCGACACAAGCGCACATGAACTCAAAGTCTGACGCACAACTTAAAAACAGTAGTTGCACCCAAAGTTTAGTGCGGAAAAAACCATCGAACTTCAAAACAATCATCAAGAACTCAAATAAATTAATCAGCCTTTAAATTAAGCAGTGCAAACCAAAAACGCGGGTTTTAGAAACTCACCCGAAACAACAACGGCATGGCAAAATAAACTCGGCGCGCCTCACCTTCGACGGTGGTCACCGGAACACAGACCAACGAGTCCCAATAAAACAACACACACCCTAACACAAGGAGAGCGCAACAACCGGGTTAAACCCAAACCATGGGTTTCAGTCGAATCCCAATCAGACACCGAAAATGAATCAAATCGCCATAACGATGTAGGATGACGTATCCAAGAGCCATACCACGAAGAATCAAAGCTAAACCAAGGAGAAACAGGGAGAAATCCTCCACCGAAGGGAGGACGTCGCGCATTGCAGGGTGGGTGCACCAGGTCTCGCGCGGTGCACAAGATGATCACCGGGGGAGGCCACGCCTCATACGGAGAATGCTGAGGAAGAAGGCTATGCAGGGGGGAAATCCAAGGGAGGTCCAGACGCTGCACAACTAGGGTTACAAGAAACTGCATCACGCCATGGAGGTCCGCCCTGCAGCTGGTGCACGCTGTGTGGAGAGGGACAGCAGGAAAGTTCCGCATGGGAGAGCAGGCCGCTGTCATGAAAGGAGAGAGTCGCCAGCGTGCCGCAGCAGGGGAACCCACGAGAGGAGGAGGTCCGGTCATGGGGGATTTTCACACAGCAGAGAGTCGCGTCGTGCGGAGATGTAGGATTCTTGTGTGGGTTTTGGGAGAAGAAGAAAGGATAGATAAAGAAAAGAAAGACATCATGTGGGTGGGGGGCCCTATGTGATTGATGAAAAAAAAGAAAAAAAGGGGCAGGGGGGAGTTACGCCCCCTTGCCCAGCGCCTCTTTTTAAAAAAAATATTCTTTTTTTTACACTCTCATATTTATATATATATTACAAATAATCTATAAACATATATATATATATATATATATATATATATATTTCACTCTATGTATATATATATAGGCCATCATTAATGTTAAATTTATAATAACATTAACAAGAATATAACAATAATAATAATAATAGTCAACAATATTTATTATTAGGATTAATTACACATAAATCCTTAAATGGATTCTTCACCCATCTATTTAATTAATTATGTCAACCATAACCCTTATTTAATTACTCAATTATTATTATTATCTATAATAATAATAATAATGATCAAAACTAATAATTATAACCAAACATTTAATTAAATGATCTCATTTAATTAAAATATTCATTGCGAAGCCGCCACAATTAATATAAAGCGTTATTAAAATAACGCACCTTTAAATAAAATTCAACGTTAATTAAAATCGGCTAACACTTGATTTTAAATTGACGTTCATTATCAAACTGCGACGTCACATGTAATGGCATTTGACCGGGACTTAATTAAATGCGTCTGCCTAATATTTAATAATAATAACCTTCCAAAATTATTATTATTAAAACATCCACATTTAATCTCGTTTGACCATCATTTTATTAAACGAGTTTTGAAAACATTTAATAATAATAGTCTCTCACTATTATTATTATTAAAACATCCATTAATTCAAATTAATTAGATAACACATTTGACAATCGGTCAACTACACAACTTGACATGCATGGTCTATCCGCCCATGTGTAGCCCGATGTCACTACTTGAACTGGTTCGAGCACTCAGAACCTCATTCTGAAGCGCAGTTTTAAAACTGACCCACCGATAAATGAAAATTTAAAAAAAACTCATATTTTATCCGGTCTAAGAACGCGGGTTCTCACAATGATGTCCAACTTGAATGCCGTATTATCATCCCTTGAGGATTTCTTAATAAGGATAACAAATTCCGAGGTAGTAATAAGACAATCTTGAATAGACATACCCTTAATAAAGCCAAACTGATTAAGAGGAACAATTATACTGGAAATAGAGGAAAACCTCGCAGGCAAAATTTTGAAAATAATTTTAAAAATTGTATTTATCATGGAAACTGGTCTAAACAAATGAATCTCGTTAGCATTCTCCATCATTGGAATGAGGGAAAGTAGTTGAGTATTCAATCCCTGAGTAAGAGAACCACATTTAAAGAAATGAGTAACCAACCTGCAAACATCATCATGAATGATGTCCAAATATGTCTGAAAGAAACAATTCCAAAAAACATCTATACAAGAGGATCTATCAGTCTTTAGACTAAAGGTCGCTTCCTTGATTTCAATGTCCAAATGGATAGATGTAAGGTTGGAATTATCCTCTTGATAAACAAAATTCGGAATATTACTCTCCACTGGATCAATAAGAGGGATATGACCGGTAAAGGGATCCTTAAAATAAGTAACTACATGCTTATAAAGATCCTTTCTGTTGTTGAAGACATTATTCCCATTTCTATCCAAAGAAATAGGCCTTGATACTTTCCTAATTCTCTGCAAAGAATTGAATTTTTTTGAATTTCTATCCCCATCTCTCAACCAATTAGCCTTAAAATTTTTTCTTTGAAAAGCATCATTGAGATTCAACAAATTCTTACTCTTGGAAACTAAATAATTCTCACCCAAAACATCATTAGAGAAGTCATTTGAAGAATTATTCTCCTGCATTAGTTGAAGAGATTCCTCAAGAGTGGAAATTTCAGAATCAACGTAATTGAACCGAAATTTACTCAAGAATTTCAAATTTCCTTGAAAGAGTTTGTGCTTGATGATGCAAGAAAAATCATTGACCGTATAATTCCAAGAACTCCAATTTTGTTCAAAAATAGTTCTACATTTAAGATGATTAACCCAAGAAATATTAAATCTAAAAGGCAAGGTGGTTTGGGATCCTTACTCATAAGGTCAACCAAAATAGGATGATGAGCAGTGTTAATTCTGGAATGAGTGATACAAGAAATAGAACCCCCAAAATAAAGGCAAGCCTCATTGACAGAAGCCCTATCAATTCTATTAGAAACAAATCTATCTGAAACATTCTTGTACCAAGTATACTGATCCCCAAGAAGATTAATGTAAATCAACCCATTATCATCAATACAAGCTTTGAAATATCTTGAAGAAATGACATTAGTCATAGATACAATATTCTCATTAGAATACATTATGGAGTTTAAATCTCCAAGGATAGACCACAGAACAGAGATCAAAGAGTTGAGAGATCCATCATCCATCCATAAATTCCTTCGACCCTCATATCAGTTATGGGCATAAATAAAAGAGCAGAAATCTTGGAGCCCTTGAATATTTAAGGATCATGTTAAATTCTAACCAGTATTAAATATTAGGGAAATATGTGATAAAGAAAAATGAGGTGAAACCCATAACAGTTTAATATCCGATGAGGATATATTAGATTCCACAAAATGAAACCATGATTTTCTAAATTTGAAATATTATTAGAAAAATCACTTTTGGGTTCAGAAAAACCAATGAGAAGGGGCCTCTGTTTAAAATGAAGAGCCTAAGGGACCTCATGGTATCATTATTGGCCAGTCCTTGACAATTCCAGAATAGAATATTCTTATAAATCTATGACTGGGTTGATTTCTCCCTTTTTTGACCCCCATGATTACCTATTTTCTAGACTTATGAGGCCTTCTAGCCTTTCGATTTGGACTAGAGACCCCTAGTAAAATGTCACTTGTATCCAAATCACTGTTTTTTCCTTTTCAATTTTTAATATCAATAGTGAGGATGTCAACTGGACCTCTGGATGAATCAGGAACACCCATATCCTTTAATGTCACATCACCACAAGATGAAACAAGTGCCTCAATTTCCATAACCAGTGTAGAAATACCACTAGATGAAAAAGGGACCCCAATCATCTCTTCTAGAGAAGTAGAATATGGCTTGAAAGAAGCAGGTTCCACTCCCTTTATAGCAGAAAATACATTAAGAGAAGCAGGAGCTCCAACCACTTGAACTGGGGAAGTGACGGGTGCAATGGAGGGCATAACAGGATCAATAAAGACATGAGAAATCCCAAAATCCTCACTATCATGAAAAGAAACCACAAGAGAACATATATTTTCCTCCAAATCCTGCCTTAATAAATAGTCATAAATCAGTTATTCTGAAAAAATAACCACGTCATAAATCTCAAAAGTGATATTATGATCCGAAATTTGATTCTCTATGCACTTGAATCCACCATATTGATCTATTTAATGACAAATCTTAGCAAGAGGAGTAGGAAAATCAGGAATCCTACATTGTTAAACATCATCAAATATATCTTCCCAAGATTTATTTGATGTAAATATAACTCTTGAAGGACCCGATATATCCATTGAGGGACCCTTGATTTCCACAAAGACCTTCTTATTTTTCTATTCGGATTAACCTCCTTCCAATCCTTCCATTTGGGATCCTCTTTTTCATTCTTTTGAATCATCCTACAATTCACAACAGAATGACCAACAATCTTGCAAACCTTACTAAAATAAGAAACACATTAATATTCTACTTTATAATCAATATTATTTCCATTAGCAATCAATGCAACATTATCCATCATTTTATTTTACAGATTAACATCAACTATAATTTTGTCAAAATATCAATGATCCTTATCCAATGTTTTCTGATCTATTCTAATAGTAGTGACAACACATGAGGCCAGTTCATTAAGGATCTTTGGATGGAAATACATCCAATTCAACCCATGAATTATGATCCATATATGGGCATTGGTTTTGTTGAGGATAAAAATATTTTAATTGAAATACCATTCAGATAATCTCAAAGCACTCAGTTTGAGATGTAGGTATCCAAATTACCACACTATATTAAATCATACCCCAACTGATTAATGAGATAAAAAAACCCCTCACAATTGGAATCAATTTCCAATTACTAAAACCCCACCAATGAGATATTCTATTTTCAAGATCATGGTAATACTAGGGTTAATGACCATTGGAATAAATAACGCAACCAAGAATTGATAACATACAAAGATCAATACGTTTTTGCAAAGCCTCTGGATCCGAGACAATAGAAAAACCACAATTATAAAGTTTGGTAATGTTAGAGGAATGAGATGTAACTATTTTTTTCAGATTAGAATAACCGGAATGTAATTAGGAAAAAGAAACACCATTGTTTCTTGTCACAAATAAATATGCATGATCTGATGAAAAACCAAGACCCTTAGTTGAGATTCAATCATCCGTGAATGAAAACACTCAATCAAGATTGAACGAACCCATCGTGGAAATCAAGTAAGACTCTAGGAGTGAGTGAGTACACCATTTCTAGGTTGAAGGGAAAGTTCTCTCGCTCTTACCGCTCTCGCCATCTCCGTCATTTCCAATAAAGTTTTTCATTCCCCTCTAAATACACTGTTAGAAGACAATGAATTTCATTATAATATCAATGATTATTTTTAAATTATAGGAAAATTCCATAAAATTTAAAAACCATCATTGGATACACATAATGTTGTTCTAGATATTAATTTTTTAGAAAAATATAGGAAAACCTGGTCAATATGACAACATACTCTTGGATGGGGTTGTGGATACTAGAAAAGGGGAAACCTAACTAAGCATACAAAATATGTTTTCAAATAATTCAGACACAAAAATCAATAATTTAATGAATGATATACTATGTATTCAAAACTATATATATTATCTCTAATTGTGAACCACATCATTTTCTAATATAGAAAATAAATAAATAATTTCTTCAAAATTTGGATTTTTTTCCTAGATTCATTTTGTGATTATATAATTCTTGAATCATTTTATGAGTAAAATAATGTTACTATCAATTTTATTTTATATCATAATATGATAAAAAATATATACAAATGGTTTTACGTAATATTGGAGATAATATTTGAATAGAGAAGAGTGAAAATGTTAATTCACTTTTTAAAAGTTGTTAATAATTAATTATTGTGCTTTATGCTCATGTATTACTAAGATGAAAATGAAATAAAAAGTTGATATATAATAATAATCATTACATACCATCAAACCCAATATTTAATAGATACTTTATGGAATTTAATATAACAGATCATATATAGTGGAATTATTTTGATAATAAAATCAATAAGATTTCATTAAATCTAAGGGGACAAATTTGATAGATGATCTTTGATTTATTATATAAATAACTCTCTTCTAATCAAAGAAATATTAAATTTTTATTAGAAAATAATCAATAAAACCTTACGGAACATTAAGTATTCATTATAACATACATATGGTGGTATTAATCCTTCATAATCTACCTCTGAAGTTGTGTATGTTCAAAACATCGTTCATCATATAGATGAATATTCATGGATAGTCAATATCATGAAATTATTTTTATTTATAACTTTATCCACTTAAAAAATAATTTTGAAACATTATGATATTATTTTTGAAACATGTGGTGAACATACCATGAAAATTTTCAAACTGAATGTTTCCAAAATGTGGACTATTAGTAACATACTTAGATATGACATTTTTTCTTGTTATAATATACACACTTGTTTGGATTCATTACATTGTAACATTGATTTTAAACTAAAATGAAAACCTTATAGAAGAAATTATTGTTTCATGTTTCATCATTGAGTCATTAATAAGAAATCATAATTTCTTTAAGAATTCAAATATAAATGGAAAATAGATCTGTGGCATCCAGTAGAATTATTATCTAAATCATAGAACATAATGTTGCACTAGGCCATATTGAAAGTTTTTTGGGCCTTTGGGAAATGTCATGAGAATCATTCCTAATGGGTTTTCAGAAATGTACTGTATAAATATGTCAAAATGTGTAGGTTATCCCTTGGGGGTTATGGATTCCCTTTATTGAATTTGTGTGTGGTGGGTGTGTTTAATGAAATTGTACCTATAACCAAAAAATATATATCATCTTGATATTAATGATGTTTAGAAGAATTGTTTTCTAATTATTCTTGTTTACATATATTATTGAGATTGGAAAATAAAATGATCATCTAAATGAACATATGTAATTTTAGTGTTGAATTGGATGTGTTCCCTATATACAAATATGACTATAAAGTATCCAATTATAAACAATGAACTAAATATAAATTGAATTTAAAAATTATCAATGATATAAAAAATAGGAAATTATAGGATGAATATTCCACTACCATTTAAATATGTACTGATTTGGATCATTATAAATTATATGGATTTAGAACCGACGACTCATATATATTAATTGTGTATTTGAAACCTTTGTAAATAAATAATTTTTATCTAAAATTAACTATACTTACAAATGAATTTATATATTCATTAGAAATACCTATGAAAATACTCCAAACATATATTTTGGGATAAATATCTATGAATAATAAAATGGATGAAATGTGATTTGGGTATCATTTCTGACCCCTCATTTTCATTACCACTATTGATTTCATCGGAATTTTTTCAAGGAATATAATGTCAAGGGACCCATACATTAATGATAATTATATATAGAGAGGTATATTATTTTATAATTTTTAATGTTATTAAAATGTAATATTATAATTCAATACCTATAATATTTATTAATTAATTTATTAATTTTCATCATTGGTATAGCAGTCTTTTGAAGATGTATTTGAAAATTAATGATCAACCAAAATGTTCTATTAATAATTATTACATAGATGAATACTAAATAATTTTATAACCGATGTATTTGGATCCAATAGAAACAAAATTCAATTGAGGGGTGTGTCTTGAAAATAATAACACCAATTTTTACAAGAATGATATATAATTAATAATTCCATATTTTGGAAAAAAGTTATTAATAGTATCATCATATTCATTAAATGAATTTTATTTAATACAATAACACAAATATGAAATAATAAATTTGATTAATTTTATCACTATATTTTAAAATTTAGGACAAAATTGAAAAAAATAAAAGGAGTTTATCTTGTAATGATGAATATATAAAAAGTAATTAAAAAAATAAATTATTGGTTTTTTTCATTCCTTATAAGTTATTAATAAAATATAAATTCCAAAAAAGATATTAATTATACAATATAAGTAAAATAATTTTATATAATTTTATATATGTCATAAATGATGATATTCTATTGAACTATAATAATATTTATCATTTTTATCTTGAAGTCCTCAAAATTATGCCATGTTATTTGATTCCAATAATGTTTATTGCTTAAATTTTCATACTATTTATCATGAAAAGTCAGAAAACAAACAATAACATTGTATTTACAGTTATATAAAATGGTTTCTAAAGAATTTGGTTGATATAATTAAGTTAGATAATAATAAAAAATATTAAATTATATGTTCCAAATAAAAATAGTAAAATATTAAACATGTTTTAAGGAACCAATATTTAAATTTTAATGCTATTAAAAAATATTTATTTGATTTATTCTTATGATTATGAGGAACACAATATACACATTTTCTATACTTATAATTAAATAGTATATTACAACCATGATATAATAAGAGGAGGTTGGGGTGTTGTTTTCCACGAGAAACTGAGGGGCATGTTAGATAAGGGTGAAAAGGTGAAGTGATTTATATCAGTGAATCCTATCAACAACCACTCATTGAATCATATTATCATAATGATATTGCGAATTTCGTCATTGTAAAGGAGGGTGAAAAAGAATAACATGGAGAAATAATTTAAATCTATACGGTCATGTTACTCCACTAACAATGGGGGATAAATCAGTGGAGACTAGTTGTTATAATTTTGTTCACATTAAATAAACATCTGCAACCTATTAATGTTTTATCCAATCAAATATGAATTTTTTTCATCACTCGCCCATGTGAAATATCTATGATAAACAAACACATATATTTTTACAAGGATCTTCTCCATCATGAAATATGAAATCCTAATAATGGTCTATCAGTCCCCCAAATATGGGTTCATCACTATATGCATAAGTTAATACATATTACATGTTTGGGAATAACATCATTTTATCCCTTTTGAATGTCAAACATGATTTTACAGCTTCACACTATCGATAAAAGTTAATTAAAAAATAGATAGATCTCATTGAATGTCTAATTACTATAGAAATAGTAGTTGAATATTTTCTTCCACTCTCCAAAAACAATATTCAAGAAAATATTGATAATTTTATTCATACTTCGATAAAGATATTCTCTGAATACTCAATCTCAAATATGATTCCCAGATTGATTTATATAAATATGATTTATATGACAACTTATAAAACTCAAGCAACAAATTCCATTCATTACATAATATTTTTATTCTCTATGTTGTTTTACAATAAAAACATACAATGTTTTTTGAATAATTGGTGTTTTTAATCATGTGTAATTATATTTTGTATAAAAGCGGTAATGTTTTATTCCTCCCAAAAATAATATATTTTTCATCTTCATTCCCCAAAAATATTTTCATATAATAGAATTAAAATACTACCATTCAAATCATTATACTCATACTGAAAATGGTCGAAATATTTTTCCCACCTACTGACAGAATTATTTTTAAGAGACTTCAAAATTAAAGACCAATTTTTTTAACACTATTATCCAAAATTTTCATTGTATAAAGGTCCACCATATTTAGTTATCGATATTCACTTATATATTTCAATTTCTAAAACCATAACAATTATAATTCATAGAAAACCCTAAATGATAGAAAAATTGTTTGGACATCATAAAAATATAAAAATATAACTTTCAAATTTCACGTGCACAATATCTCAATGTAAAATAACTCTAAACATAAAAAATAAAGAATAATGAAATAAAAAAACCATTCTCACTATTTTATTGAATTTATTACAAATATTAAATTATATAATTACCCGTAATGAAATTATTTATTGTTATTTTTGTAAAATAACTCAGTATTGTTAACACTTTTTCTTTTCAAATACATATCATATGAAACATCAAATTGTTATTATCTATGTTCTCTATTTCTGGTCTCTCTCTCAATAATCATCATTTATCATTTTTAATTTTTTTAACATTAAGATGATATCACATTCTTCAACGGGTTTAAATTCATTAGAAAATCACAATTCAAGAAACCATGTTTTTTCCAAAAGGAAATATCATACAAGATAACATCATATGTGTTGAATAAATATAATAATCATTGATAAATTATATTACTCGAAAGCAATATCCATTGCATTAATCTAACTTTATATGAGTGGTAAAAGTTTCTTAGACAATGATAAATTTTATTATTTGCAGCAAAATTTTCCTATCAATTGATCAATATTCATTCATGGTAGATATCTATTATAACCAATAAAATTCTCCCTCTCAAATATGAAATATCCTATAAATATTTCAAATATATAACATTAAGATCAATATTCTTATTTGGGTAACAAATTTTATGTGCAATGACTATAATATATTCAATTATTCCCATAAGATAGTTTATATAGACAAATATTCAACATACTTCATAGGAATTAAAAATAACTAAACAAAATAATGGATCTTTTTCAAAGTCATGATCAGAGCTAGAAACAATCATAGAAACAAAAAAAACATAACTAATTCTTAAAAACAATAATAAATCTCAAATATGAATAATAATAATAATTAAATACCTATAATAACACAAAAAAAACATAAATCACCACAATTTATATTTTTAAAAAATATCACCCATGTATTCTCATGTTTCATATATTTTAATATTTCTCTTTTTGAAAACTCACCCTATATCTTGTAAAAAATCAAATAATTACATTCTTCATATGATAAATTTATTACACCACACTAACAATTATTTTAATTTTCCTTTATAATGACATCACTTGATGAAAATAAATTATGGCCAAGAAACATAAATAACCCTTCCCCTCGACACATGAATCTATATCTCACATCCATTAAACACATTTGGAAATCATCCACATTAAAATTTATCCACAAGTAAAAATTGAAAAGGTAATGTGAACAACCTATTTTTTCAATAATACATCAATCTCAGATAAAGAGGGGTGCCGTTATTTTCCCCCATTTTTTAACATAGTATAAAGCCTTATGGAGAAAATTTTCAAAACATCTTCTATTGAATGTAAAGTGTTGACCATGGATTTTTTTGTATTAATTGAAAGAACCACTCACTTGGAATATATTTCCAAATATATATATAATATAATTAAAGATTTAAATTTATTGTGGATTAATATATTTTATTTTTATTCATTTTTTAATAAATGTTACAAGATGTTTTCATGTTCTGATCTATAATAATATAATTTTTTTATCTAAATGAATTAATTCAATCTATTATCAAATAATATCATCAATGGACTCTCAGTATCAACCTAATAATTTATGAATTCCATAATCATATATAAGCCATGTGTGTAGGTGTGATTATAATTCACATACATTACATATACAATTATATTTTTTACTGTTTTTTAATTTTTTACTATAAAATCTCACAGAAATCGCACTGATAATGTATGCCCCACTTGAAGAGGATATTTTTAATACATTATCAAATTAACAATTAGAATAAATGACGTAAATATAGTTAAAATATATAATAAATATTAATAACCTTTAATATTTTTCCCTTCTCATAACTCTTATCTATCTTTATTATAAGAATGTGTGACTCTTTTGGGTCACTATAAATTATAGCACAAAGTGTCATTTCACAAGATATGTTAGGAATTCAAGATATTTAAAAGAGAAGATTCAAATAAATATTCGAAATTCCTTTTGATAAATATTCCATCAATTCTCATCCTAACATAGTTATCTTTCTAATGAAATTAGATTTGAAACTAATCTAGACTCTTCCATTCCAAACACATTCAGTTACTCATAAAACACAATATCAATGGTACAAATTTTCACTAGAAAATATTATATCTTCATCATAAATAATGAAAATTAGTGTACCATTGGATGTTTCTATTATATAAATATTTCAATTAACATTTCCTTTTGAAATATTCATTTGATTCATATATGAATCATGTTTTTTATACAAATAACATGGATTAAATTTTATTATATACTATTATTATCAAATTTTATGAAACATTCCTCAACCAACTTCTAAAATAAAAACACTTACTTTCTTAATAAATACACTTTCCTCAAAATCTCTATTCATAAAGGATAATTTAATATCTATATGATAAAAATTGATGTTTTTCATGTTGTCTCTCCAAAAATAATCTATATTATTTTGATACATAAATAATTATCAATTTTTCCTTTCATTTTTATGAAATCAATTAGTTTAAATACTTTTCATACAAGTCAAACCTCAGTTATTATCATCTTTCTTTTCTCATTCATTTTTTCATTATAACACCCCCTTTATTCAATTAATTTTTTATCTTTTCTGCATAGATGTAACACCAAAGTCAGATTCGTTTTTAATTATTTCTCATTATTAATGGATTGAATATATTCTTCTTATACAATAACTAAATAAAACGTTTTTGGTTTAACATTTGATATAGGAGCAGTATGGTCACCAATTATAAGTAATATTACAGTTTTTATTATTTCCTTTTGTTTTGGTATTATATTATTTGTGTCAACCATATTCCCCATCCATTGATTTATCTAAACCTAGTTAATAGTTGTATCATCATTATGAATCATATCCTAATTAATATCAAATATATTTTACTAGAATTCTTCTTATCATGGATTCTATTTTGAAAAATTATTTTTTCTTCTTTCATATGTATCTTTTATAAAATACTTATAAAAACATTATATTGATAATTATAATCAATTATTTTAACATAAAAACATAAAAAAATAGCGGATATATTCTTCTTATTCAGGAACTCATACAAACAACCAATAGATATGTATCCTATGAATACACCTTCATTATCTTTTTATTCAAACATTAATATAATTATACCCATAATATTTATAAATCATGGAATCCTAAAGACATTGATGTACTTATCATTTGGATAATTATATTACCTCATATAATATGTAGTATAATTTATATCGGGTCTCAGAAGACATCATTTCTAATTTTGTACAAAAGTTCAAAATGTTGGATCCCGAAATAGAGAACATCTAAAAAGGAATCGGTTCTTAATCAATTTGAATCTTATTATACCATTTCTTAGGTGGTTTTGTAGAAATTTAGAGAAACAAGGTATTTTTTAGATATGATCAATTATCTATCAATTATACATAACCCTGTGAAAAGATATTTTTATAGTGAGGAATATACGAATGATGCACCATTATTTAAACCTTATGATAGAAGCATGTTCCCCTTTAAAGATTGAACATTAATAAACATTATCTTATTAATACATGTGCCTTAAAAATGTTTTTAAACCTATTTTCCAAAATATCCTACAACATATTTTCTTCCTTACACTTCTATTCAATTTCCGAATCCTTCTCAATCATTGTCCATTTGATCTCCCATTTTGTGTGACCATGAACTAGAAAAAAGGATTTATGTCCCTATCCCTCTTTTAAAAAATTGAATCATTATCAGGAGAGTAGTCAACATATTTTTCTAATATGACATTTAATTTCATTTTAATATATTATTGTTTTCTCTTATTTTATATCAAACTCATGATTGATGTTAGATATGTGGTCTCAAATAAAAAGAAGGTATGCATTACTTTAATTTAACCCATTCACATGATTTATTTTAATGGTCTTGATTGATTTGGTGGGAATTTAACTATGTTAAATCATGTGTATAAATTGAACGTTTATGTTAGTTTGATTACCCTTTTAAATGTTTGATAAACTCTATCTAAAAAGGGTAATTATGAGCGGATTATAAAGATTTATTAATAAATAATGACTAGTACTGACTGAAATTATATATTAGATAATATTTCTTTGGTTAAAAATAACAATTCTATTCACTATTTTATTTTTTTGTGTTATTTATAAATACCATTAAATCATTTTATCTAATAATATATCTAATAATATTTAGTATTTGGTAAACCATATTTTAATAAACAATTCAATCTAACTCATTAAAATTCAATTACCAATAATTATTTTACCTATAGATGAATATATTCTCATTAAGTATGTTTAATGAAAAAAATAACCCTAAAAATAAACTTCAAAATAATTAATTTATTGTCAAATAATCATTTTCAAATAATAAAATACGTATTCACACATAATTTTACATATATATAAAAATTATTATTTAATAATTTATGTTTACATATTTAATTTTAAAAATTAAAAATGTAATACCATTTCATAAAATCATATATTTATATATATATTAGTATAAATTAAATCAATGAAAAAATGTAAAATAATAATTATTTTTTGACATGTGTGGTACAAAAAAATAGATTTTAAACTTAGTTCACCAACTAATAACCACTACACAAACACGATCTACCTTTAAACCATCCCTACCACATCTTATACTTCTCTAACTCTATGACTTCCCAATATACCAATGATTCTCATTTCATCCCATCCTTATTTCTATAATCTTCACAACAACCAATTTTATATCCCATATATTCACTACATCCCCCATGTCCCTAATATGAATTCATGACTTCACAAAATACCACATTTCCCCAATCCCTTACATAGCCACTCTTAAAATGGGTCAAAATCCTTACTTGTATTCCCAATTCCCAAGTGCTAGTGTCCTTATGCTATTGTTTTTATAGTCCCTCTCAGATATATACCTCTACATCCCCTACTTATTGATAGGTATCCCAATGTCCCGAAATTGTTCTATTTTATCTGTACATTTCATTAAAACAATAATAATCGGTATTCATTCATCCTTTTCATTCAACATTCCCACTGGATTATTCATTTACAAGAGAATAAGTTGTGATATTTATTTTATTTTAAAAAATAATAAAATTTAAAACATAAATCAAACCACTCCATTCAATTTAAATCATATAACTATGGATTATTGGGTCTCTTTGTTACAGATAAACATTATCTATCTTGAAGTATGATTTTTGGGTCAATGAATCTTCTATATTTTATCTTTTTTCATGTATATATACTATGGTTTGTATTTTTAATATTCACTCATTTTCAATGATATACATAAACTACCATAATTTGAGTAAAATATTTTTATATATTTTTTATTTACAAAATTATAACAGTGATGGTCTGGTAAGGTGTTTTCCTAAGTTAAAGAACATACATGTTTCTTCATTGTACAACTATCTTTTATTTATAATTTCCATAGTTATATATAAAATGAATTTTATTTGGATTGATTTATTAATTCTTACATCAGAAATAAATTGTCCTACTTTTTATTTCATTACTTCTTGATGTAAATGTTTAGAATTTTTTTATTTTAGTGGGTATTTCATTAGTGAAAATTTTATTGGTATGATTTACAGTGGATTATATGTAATTTTTATAGAACCATCCATGCTCTCATACATAAAATAAAATCAAATGGACTATAATTTTCCAACTTCCAGTTGTTACTTTTTGACCTCATGGTATTTATATATTCTATATCTGGTTCTAATTTACAAAAAAATGTCTTCAAAGAATATTTTTTATTCAAGTGAAACACCTAATAAAATGTGTAATTTTTTTTATCAAAACATTATAATAAAAAAATTTATGTTGAGAATGTTCTGTATGCTCAGGTTTCTGGGTTTAGTTATTCATTTTATCTAATCATGTGATATGCTCTTTATTCAACCCCACATCATGTACTTAACATATGAATCTCTATTTTATAATATTTATTTAATATTTATAAAACTCAGTGATATAAATATATAATTATATTTTAATTTTATTCTTGTTTTGATACCAATTTCTCGACTAGGAAAATAAATGGATCATTAAATGTTTTTTATAGTATTAATTACATTTATTTTTTTTAATAACAATGACTATAACATTGTTTTTTAGAAATATTGTTAGTGTATTTTCCAAAGATTAAAAGTTTTCATGATTATGGATACCAATATATGATGATAACCTCCATAAATATTCATGTTTGTAGTGTCTGTTAATTTCTATTGAGATATGATTCCATTAATTAATGTGAATTATACTCGAATTATCACTCCCAATTAATATAAATAATGAAAAAGATCAGTATTTGTATATTAAAAAAAATGAGAACTAAAATTTAAATAAATGGTTGATATATAATTCATTTTAGTACTATAATATATTGAATCTGGTTGATGTTGGTGTTACCTATGATAATTAGGGTCTTTTTAGTATTACAAATAGAAAATTACTCATTTCACTAGTCAATCAGTATTCTTTATTTATCTGTTTTATATGTTAATATGAAACATATCATATAGCTCATGTTTAAAACCACTTACTAGAATTTGAAATATCATTAATTAGTTGTGATAAATTATTTTAATGAATATGTATCATTATTTATATTACATCTATTATGAAAAATCACATAAAAATTATTTTGTTTCTAGTTTTTGGAAAAATGTTATACTTCAATAACAAAATTAAACCACATAAGTTTTAGGGAAAAAATTAACAAAAAATATTTAATTTTATATGTGTAAAAACATTTGATAATTGACATGTTCTATATAGTTTTATTATAAATTATAACACTTATTTATTATGATATATATTTTGAAAAAACATGAATTGTAGTAAAATGGACTCTAATGTTCTAATATTAAACCACTAAAATTAGTTGTGGTAATATAACTTTTTAGTAATAAATATAATAACACATAAAAACTATTTATCCTATGTGATAAGATCCATAATAAATTTCATTAACTTTTTTCTGATGATGTATTAAAAATTCATTAAACATAAATAATCCAATATTAAATTTAATCTAGAAATAAGAAATAAATTAAATTATAAATGAATTAATTGTATCCAAAACATGGGTCAGACCCAAAATTGAATTTATCATGATATGATGCCAAATATAGTTTTTCACTATCAATCCAAACTAAATCTCTTGGAAAATATTAAATAGTTGAAGTCCTAAATTATTTAATTTAATTTTAAAATTATTATTATATCAATTACATTATCAATTTCTTTTCATGTCAACTACAATAAAGAGTTATTTTACATTTATAATCTCCAAAAATTCCAATATAAAAGTTTCAACGATCTTACCAATATACAAATTATTATTAGGATTATCATAATTTTGGGTAGGATCTTTTTATATATGGAATTTTGGGGCTTTTTTATTACCATCAACCAATATAGTAATATAGATTATTCTTCTTCATTAATGTAGAAAAGTTGATTAATGATGTGTTATTTTAAAAAAGTATAAAAAATAATATCATAATATATAGGATAATTTTAATTTTATGTATTCACAATTTTTTACTATACCTAAAAATAAGGCTTCTTTTATATTTTCCATATTTATATCATTTTTATATCTATAAGTTATTTTCTTCCAAAAATTTACATTTTTAAGATTTGTTTTACATTTATATATAAATATCAACATATTGGTTTTCCTATAAATATTGTTTACTATTCATATATAGAATTTGGTTAGATTAATTTTAAAATAACAAGTCTAATCTAATAAATTTTTATCTAGGAATAATTCCAATTTTTTTTGATGTTATTATGCATACATATATTTATTTTTGATACCAATATTGTTGATTAATATTCCATCAGGTGTCAATATTTTTTTTATCACTAGAAATCATAAAAAAATATTTGGAATACTATTAATTTGTGAAAAAATAGGATAATTTCTTGTCAATTATTGAAATTGAGCAATCCATGTTACTTAATATAGGAATTTTATTCTAAAATTTCAATGAATATATTACAATATAACAAATAGTATTTCAATTATATTTTGAAACATCTTATATGTAATTTTAAAACTTATTATTAAAAGGTTTTATTTTTATACAAAATTTGGAAGGAAGAGACAATAGTTTCATTGAGAGCATTATTATCATTAATACAAGTTTATATCCTTACAATCCAATTAAAATTATTAAATCAAATAATTTTATTATCAATAATTTTAAATTGTATATTTTTTCTAAATCCAAAATAATTTTTGAAAAATAATTTTATCAATTATTGTCATATATGATAAGTACATATGAATATGTGTTTTTTGTTTTCAAGTTGAATGTTTTTTCTAATAAATATTTGAGTGTTATTTTCATTTAATTTCATTTTAATGGATTTTCAAAACAAATAACCATAATAACATATTTGATTAATCTGAATATGTGATATTTATTATAAGGAAACAACCAACAATGTTTCTTCTGTACCTCACTATTTACTTTTTTAATTTTTTAATTTTTTATAATAGTTTTATGTTTATTTATTTTTCCTCAAAATTTATTGTTCTACATTATATAAATCTATTTAAGAAAATACTTTTTGAGATTTTTTGGAAGGTATGTCTGTTAAAAAACTATTATCAATCCTCTTAATGTGATTAATATAGAAAACTAGTATGATGCTGTTTTTTAGTGGGGAATAGTTTGATACATTCACATCTCTTAGAATGGTACATTTTAAACATTTTTCTTAAGTTTAATAAGTTTCCTCTTAAAAATATCTTATAAAGGCCCTATTTAACAACACCTTTTAAAAACTGGTTTCCTAAATTATCATCTATGAAAACTATTTTGGCATTAATAATTTTTTTTTCTGAGGATGATTTACTAATTCCAAGTATTCATGTAACTCCAATATAAAATAAGACGTCTTGACTTAAAAGTAAAAAAAATATTCACACTAAACCTTATTCTTACTATTTACTATTCCTTTGAACCTAACTAATATAATAGCATTGTATATTTACGTGAATGAAGTCTCCAAACATTTTTTATTTGGATAGTAATTTGGATCATAGATAAGTAGAATATATGTAATATTTGTTTCTTCTAAGTATACATTAAATTTTAATTTATTGCCTTTGTTTTAGGGGTTAATTTTTTTACGTCAAGTGTTATGAAAGTTTTTCAAACATGTTACTTTGATTAAATTCAATTTGAAATGATTTGATAGATGTGGTTAACTGGTAAGATATGTATCATAGTGTTTCTAATGTATTGTTTTTCATTAGAAGCACTTAAATTCATATATGAATCATCCTATACATTCAATCCTGGTAATAAAGATTAAATTATTCCACCTATTGGTGTATAAAAGAAGTACAAATTACATCAATGGGGACGATCATACGGTTCCCTCAACTTATGTGAATGTTACCTAAATATAAAATTGTTATTGACATGATTTAATTGGCCAATGCGAGACTACTATTGGTGATCACCATCATTTTATGGATAAATTGGTGAACAACATACATGAACAACATATCAAGTTTGAACTATGATATTGATAGTGATACCATATGTGGGAAAATGATTATAAAATAATTTTAATTGAGTTTCATGTAGGATTTTTTGACATGTCTGTAACATTTTTCGTGGATTGTGATGTTTTTTTGAAAATGGTATTTAATTATGTATGAGATTGTTTTTACATGTATTATTAAAAAAATATATATAATTTATCATTTCATAGATAAAAAATATATTAATATTATAATATAAATATTAATAATATATAACATATATGTATATTAACAAATATAATAAATTTTCTTTTCCATAAATTTTAGAAAACCCATTGATAATATTTCAGTAAAATAATAATATAAAAACTGGTATTATTTTTTAGTAAAGAGTATAATAAATAACATATTACAAATAATAAACATAATATTATCAGTGGAATGACAAATTTTCGTAATAATGTTATCACTAGATAAATTTGTAATATTAATCCCTTTGTAATCATTTTAGCCAACATATATATATATATTATATATTAGTATTTTTTAATAGTAATAGAACTATTTTATATTTCAAATTAATTTTCAAGTACAACTTTTTTACTATCACTTTTTTGAAAATGAAATATATTTTTGTAAAACTATAAACCAACATTAAATGTGCTATTACAAACGTATATGAACCTATTGAAAAAAAATTATTTCTTTGAATTTCCCATGAAATAGTTTTAATGTGGTTAAAGGAAGAACCATGATATGTTATAGAGGTTTTGGTTTGGTAATCCATGAAATCTAAATTGATGTCTTGTAACTTAACATATTACTAGTCAATTGAAACATCAATCCTCTTCTTAATATGTCATTTTGGAAGTCATCAAAAGGAAAATTAATGCACTGATAATTGTAATCCCCTATGGCCTTGTGAATTGAATGATTTAACTAGAATGATGATTCTATTTATTACACCATAATTTTGGAAAAAAAATTATTTTAATTGAATTATTGTTGAAATTTGAATAATAAAATCTTGGGATAACCTCATCTTAAAATAAATACGATATAATATCAAGTGTACATGTAATATATAATGATCATAAGATTTTATTATGGAAATAATTGTATATTAGTGAATAAATTATTTTATTTGATGGGAGAAAACTCATTGGGATAATTCATGATGATTTGAATTAAAAACACCCATAGGAAGGGATTTGATAATATATGGGTATATTCCCTTAGCGTCATCTTAAACTGAGGATATGGAAAAAGTCCCTGGATGTAGTCGTGATACATTCAAAAGAAAACACTCATTATGTGATGTGATGAATAATAACTTTAGTGAGGTCGTTAATATTAAATTTTTGAGGTTTATTGATCATACAAATGGGGAGGATGTGAATACACACGTTGTGGTGGTTTTACGTACAACGTATTAGGATTTTGTGAAAACTACATTAAGATAGGTCATGAATACTCCCTCCTAGGAGGGAGTAGAACTCCAAATATACACCTAAAACAATTGTCATAATAATATTCTTGATAGGTTTGTGTGATGTGTTACAAGACACTATTGTACAATATAAAGTATATATGGTAAGTTAAGTTCACATATGAGAGTAACCATGATTTTTTTAACTAATGACGAGAGTCACTGTGAAATATGAGAATCAATAGTTATTTAATTTTTACTAAATTACAAAATTATTTAAATTTCCTACTTTTATCAATTTATCATGATGTTCTATTCATATTGGTTATATATAGTGACTTTATTGGTTGTGGCCTAGTGAGTTTTACTCAAACTCAACTCTGGCCGCAATGGAACTTGTGTAACTTAGGATACATCACTCTTTGGTTATTAGTACATGTCTAGGGAATGGGGTTATTCAATGATGTATTCTTTATTATAATAGGTGTGTAGCATACATAAATGGATTGGCTAGGAATTGATACATGTTGGGATGAATTAAGAGTATCCATTATATTGATACATTGTATTTTTTGTATTATTTTATATGGTCCCCCTATGAGGGATCAATTACGACTTGTATGAATTATAAATAATTATAGCATCTAATTAATTTATTTTTTATCAATACTCTTATTTGTTGTGGGGTTTATATTATATATTATAGTTTATTGATATTTTTCTACTATAATTTCAGTTTGAAATAGAGGGTATGTTCTACCCATTATAAAATGTGACAACCTCACTACAAGTCAACTGCCTATACCCTACGGGGAGGAAATCCTGAGGTATAGTAGAATCAACCATTATAGGAATTGACTAGTCATCCAAGGTGGTTGTATATTAAAAAGTAGTTTCAAAGGGTTCTTTATTTACTATTTAGGTATAGTAGACTGAATAATATGATTATTGAGATCTATAAAATGAACTCAAACATGGATAATCAAACCCACATACGGGGAAAATCCATGCCTCACATGATTCACTATTGTTCTTGGAATTTTATTATTACATAATAATTTTATTTTTCACCATGAGTGAGGAACTTGATTTGCTTTGTTATTAGTGTATGAGTTTTTCATTAATGTCCAATAAAATAAGAGGTATTCAATTCAAGAATACTTTTTTGGCATGTTTGGATTAATATGACATACATCATGCTAGGTAAATGGTATTTAAATATAAAATAATGATGCATATGACTTATAATTTAATTTTTTTATTATTTCTATGACTTATATACACATGTGATTTATAAATTACAATGTTAAAATGGGGTTTGATTATTTATACTATCAGAAGAACATTATGTAGTCATTTTATAATAAATTTTTACTGTAAAAAATGACTTCTCAAAATTTTTTATGATCAATTTGTTCAAAGGTAAATATAATTTTCTTTCCGATGATATTTGTGAATGAAAATGTCATTCAATAACTTATCATGTGATTTTCCATAATAACTTGAGCTAGAAATTTATTTAAGTAAGAGTTAGACATTGAGGTTTAATAAGAATCAGAAGTAAATATATTGGATAAAAATGTAACCAATGTATTGTAACACTCTGATAGTATTTTTTAATTATTTTTATAATAAATTTCTTTTATTCGAAATTGTGAATTACACATAACTGTGAGTTTATTTTAACACTGAGATACTATTAAATTTATATAAATTTAATAGTTATCTCATGACTTTTATAATTTGAGGGTATAAGTATGACTAATTTATTTGAATAATATATTGTTTCAAATTGTATAAAATAAAATAATTGGTTTTTAATTAATTAGAAATTATAATAGAAACCATGTAAAAATAAATTAGTTATTTTTCTCAAAAATGGGTTTTATGAACACAATGGGCATTTTTCATAATAAATTAAATTTATCACTATTGAAGAATGATTTTAGTAAAAAATAATTAGTATATAATCATTAAACTATTTTAAATTTCATATTATATTCTTTCTTCACAATTTACAATGTTATGCTAAAAATGATTTTTTTTATAAAATATGGATTTCATTGTGTTTTGGGAACTTATTTTAAATTATTTTTATTCCACTTAATGAAATTGAAGATTTAAAAATGTAATAAATTTTGTAATAGAGTGGATCTAAGGTGAAAAAATGTCCCCAATTACTTTTAGTCAATATTAATATTATACAAATTATGGTTTTGTAAACTATGAAAGGGTAAAATGGGTAAAATAGGTTAAAACACTTGGATAAGGCATTAAAATTATCTAGAAATGTAATGTACCCTATTTTATGATTTTATTCCAGATATTTACATATTTTTATTTAATATATTGATACTTGGAACTAAATTTCATTGAATAATACCTTTCTATTAATTTAATAGAAATAAAAAAGAAAATGTCACTCTCCTACATTGAAAAATCAATTACGAGTTTAAATAGAGAAAAAAAAGTTTCTAATGAATATTAATGATTATTTTAATATTAATAAAATTATTTTCATGATGTTAATTTATTTTAATTTTATATTAGTTATCTAATTAACTTAAATTCTTATGCATCAATGATACAAAATTTCCAACATTAAGAGAAAAATAAATCAAATGATGCTTAAAAAATAAAAAGTAATATATTTTTATTGAATTATAATTTTTTAAAATATTTCTTGAAATACATTTGAAATATTATAGATTTTTTTAAATATTACACATGAAATATATTTTATTCTTTCTTCATTAATGTCAAATTATATAAATAGTACCAAAAAAGACATGAAAATATTTTATAAGAAATAATATTTTCTTAAATGATTTATAATTCATAAAAATATTAAAATTGTGAATTTTAATGAAATAGTATTTATAATATAATCTATATTCCATTTACGAGTCATTTTATCCATTTATGAGAACATTATTTAACCTTTAAGACTAAAATATTTTAACCACAGTTAAGGTAAAAATGATTAAAAAATGGGTTGTTGAAAAAAAAATTAAAATGACATCCAAACCCATCCAAATTTCTAATAATTATTTAATTTGGTACCTAATCCATTTTTCTTAAAATGAATTTCCATTTTTATTATATTTATTGAGATTTTTTTTATTATATTTTAGTCATTTGAGGAAATTCGATGTCTTTTATCTTAGTCTTTTCTAATAGAACATCCATCCTTTATATTCATTACACTACATTGAGCCTTATATATTACAAAAAAAATATAAATTATCTTAAATATTTTCCTAAACACGTTCTATATGTATTTTTCTACCAAAATGACCACCCATATTATAATTAAATGGATATCCAAATGAGGTATTTTAGGGAATATGTAATCCCCTTAACTTATCACCATCATTTTCAATTATTAGTTAACAACAATTAAATGTTTTTTACTTTTTTTTAATAAAAACCATATATTCATAAATATAATAAAATGTAATTATTATTATGAAATAAAATTTTTATACTCTTATCCATTAAATGTAAAGTGAAAGTATCACTTGTACATACCTACTGCATATGATGTCCATGTAGCGATATAATTCATTTTTCATCATAATATCTCATTGAGAGTTATTATATTGTGTAAATTTTAAATATGTGATATAAATTATAAAATAATATATATTTAAATATAATATCACTCGTACCTTATTACATTTCATTTTTTGGAAAAGATACAATGTTTCTCACATATATATGTATAAAATAACCTCTACAGAGTGATGAAACTTTTTGTTTTTAAAATTTTTAATTGGTTCGTAATGAGGAATTATTTTATGAAAATACATGATATATATTATATATTAATGATTATTTAAAGGTAAATTATTATTTAACATTTTATATTTTTCATCTCTCAAAATGTGATAATAGTGTTCATGCGTATGTACGACCTACCATCTCCCTCAATAATATTATTTATTTTTCATTATCTACTATTTATGGATGAATGTGGATAAATTTATAATGAATATTTATTATCATTATTCCATGATTAATATTGTGGAAATTATGGATGCATGATCCATATAGAAGAACCGATACAACTAAATCGAAACACACATAAAAATCTTGTTATTATATCATAATATACAGATTATAATTAAAAAATTATTAAATGTGTATTAATATGTCATTAGTAATTCTATAATGGTATGATATATTTTATTATGGTTCTATATATATTTATAATAAATATATATTTATTACATAGGATGTTTTAACATGTATAATGAAAAAAAGATACTTGAGGTAATACGTCACGACCTGTCCCCCAGGGTATATGCTGTGACTACCCCAAACATGTCTTCCATAGGCCAAGGGTTGGATACTATCACCAAAAAGGAATATCTATAAAATGGAAGTCATTTCCATTAATCCTATACACACAAAAACTAGGTACATGATCGAAAAACCACAAAGTAGAACAATATATAGCAAATGTGTGAATTGGAAGTAAAATGGTCTTGTATACAATCCCAGATGAGAAGAAGCAATAGAAAAATTAGAAAACATGCTCCGGAGGGTGTCCACCAAGGATCCTTCATAAAGGGTTCGTAAAACTCTTCATCTCTCGTCAATGCCTTTCCTTAAGTCTATAAATCACATTTCAACACCATCTATCCCTCACTCCCTAAGTCTCAGTGGAGATATTCATCGTCTGCACAAGACACAACAACAAGCGTGCAATGCCCATGTAGGGGTATGTATAAAAATATCTACTAGGGATCCTGGGACCCTAGAAAGACCCTCAGAATTCCCAAAGAAAAATAAAAAAGAATTATCTCAATCACATAGCATAAAGTAAACGACAACTCACATTAGTTATACAACGTAGAGAATGGAATAAAGATGGTTAGTTTTGAGATAGATAATTTTATTCCATTATGTTTTTCTATAAAAAATCCACAAAGAGTAATTGTTCTTCTGATCCACAATGGGTTTCCCTACTGCCAATCCATGGAGGGTCTCTCTACTACCAATCCACAGAGTTTCATATTACTGTCGATCCATTAAGGGTCACTCTCATGTTGACCCATTAAGGGTCACATTAATGCCAATCCACAAAGAGTTTCCTTTATGAGGATCCATTAAGGGTCTATTTTATGCTTAACCCTTAAGGGTTTCTTTCATTTTGATCCATGATTGGTTACTTCTATTCTGATCTACGGAAGGTCTCTCTTCAATTTACAGCTATCCACATAACATCTTCTATTTGTGCACTTATGTTCAATAGATTCTGATCATCATAACATCGATCATAAATAAACATCCAAAAATTCCCATGAAGAAGTATTAAAAAATTCCATCATGTAGTAATGGTTATAATGCAACAAACAATGTATCAATCGGACCCCCAGTCTGTAATTTATAAGCCAAAAGGTAAATAAGGAAATGTTTGATTCGTGTCCAATGCAACCTGTTCATACACCAATTTCTTCCAAAACCCATGAGAAGTATCTCAAATGGACCGGCACGTCGCAAGGGTCCTCACTTTGTTAACGACACATCAATCAGATTTTTGTTTTGTGAGATATGCCAAATTTAGTGAAACGAGACCGATCGGGTCCGGATCCCATTGGGGTCAGGATCAGCCGGCCTGTTGGGAACATGGGTCAAGCCCAATTAGAACACCTAGTCTGGATTGCGGGTCTGACCCTAGCGGTGGGTTCAACCAACCAAAAAATCATAGCCCATGCGGATGTGGGCAAGTTTTCAAATGCACTGGCTATATGTAGTGCGTTTGGTTCAGCCAGCTGGTAGCACCAATAGGGTGTCTCCCCTCCTTCTAAAATGGCTAGATGGAGTCGGTTCTACTTATAAACATGTGTCATGAGCAGGTCCCTTTTCTCCCCATGCGGCGCGATAGTGCGATTCCATTTCACCAGCTGCAACCCGGCTACACATGGCTCCCACCGCAGCGGCACCTGCGGGCACCGCTCCTCCATGTGGCCAGCTTGACCAACCACCGCCGTTGGTTTCTGGTGTCTATGGTGGATTTTTCGGGCCACCATAGATGCTCTGGTGGTTAGTTTTCTTTCCCGGTTGTTACTACGGGCCTGCCGAATCATCAGCTTCACTACGAGGCTCTTAAATTCCTCTCGCCTTCTCATGTCCCGATTACACACGAAGAACACTCAATAACCAAGAACGGTGTAGGGTCTAGGCCTTGTTAATATTCGAAAACAACCTCATTTTCAGTGTTCTAACATGGGTTGATAACAATAATCATTCAAAAAGAACAAGTCTCCAAAATTAAGACCACACAACAATCACCCGCTGGAACAAACGAGACACAGATCAACCCGTAAGTGGGTTGGTTCATGTTCTTTATATTTTACAAAAATGGGATGAGAGGAAACATAAAACATGTAATACCCCTACCTATAAATATTGTTGAGGATGAAGTTGAAGATGCATGTTAATGGTCATTAGATGTTCTTCGCCGCTAATCGATCCCCGATTGAATTCATCTAATGATCATCGTTCGATCACCATTTATTATTGAGAGAAATGTCGTCAGTGTTTCACTAGAAGTTCCTCTCATGGGATTTCATATCCCATGCCAATTCTTTTATTAAAGAAAAGAAACTAAACCACATTGTCTTCATTAATATAGTTTATTAATGAACTTCAATTAATGAACCTTTAATCCATGAACATTACAATTACACATCCAAAGAGAAGTGTCATTAAATGTTTCTTATTTATTTTCCATCAATACACTATGGTTCAACCAATAGATTCTCAACCATGGAAGATAAAAAATAAAATAACTTCTATTTATTTTATTATTTTTTTCCCAAAATTTCCAAAAAATTATATTTTTCATCTCACCATTTCCTATCAAAGTTATGATTCACCTAAGAGAATCATGATACTGTGAATTCAACGATTCCCTCAAAATTTCAATCCATGCACCAATTTAATTGATATAAAGTCACACCCACACATTTACTGAATGTACATTAAAAAATTTCAAAAATTTGTTCCGAGCTCTCTAGGCCATGGAATGACCGGAAGCCTATTTTTTCGGTCTTGTAATAATCCCATATAATTTAAAAAATTAGGTGCACTTTCTGGGTCTTTACATTCTCCATACATTAAGGATTTACATCACAGAAATCCACTTAAAAATATATGAAACCAAATGAGGGTACGGGGCATGAATTTTAGCCTCCCACTCCCTTGTTCTATCCTAGAGGTTCCTGTGCTACCATCAAAATCACAGTTGAGGAACCGACCACCCCTAAGGACCTGCTTCTTTCGATCCCTATCGCCACACAGAACTCCGTGAACATCACCCCATCACCAATTTCAAGCTCACCCAAGTCGATGACATGCGATGGATCACGCACGTATCTCCTTAGCTGTGAAATGTGGAAAACATCATGCACCCAATGAATTTGTGGGGGAAGATCTAGGTGGTATGCCACCTCATTGACTCTGTTATGGATTTGGAAAGGAATAATGAATGTCAGAGACAACATGTCACCCTAGCCAAATATCTATAGTCCTCATTGAGGTGAGACCCGTAGGAGAACATCGCCTCCCTCCTAGAACACCAAGGGTCTTCGTCTCAAATTAGTATAAGACTTATACCTCCTCTATGAAGTTTCTATCCTCTCATGGATTATCTTCACCTTCTCAGTGGAAGCTCCTACAATCTATGGAACCATAAGTGCTGACTCTCCTTGGTCTGTCTACCATAGAGGAGATCTACTTGGTCGCTATTACAAGGTCTCAAATAGTGCCATAATGATGCTGGAGTAATATATATTATTGTATTTGAAATCCACAAGTGTAATATGGTCCTTCCAACTACGGCCAATGTCAAGGACGCAAGCACAGAGCATATCCTCAAGAGTTTGTATTGTCCACTCCGTCTGACCATCTCTCTGAGGATGAAGTGCAGTCATCAAGAATAGATATGTTCTGAATTTATCCTATAATCCCCTCCAATACCGGGATGTAAAATGAGAATCGTGATCTAAAACGATCAGCGATGGTATCCCATGAAGCCGTATAATCTCTTGAACATAGAGACGTTGCAATCTCTCTTTTGATTTCAGCTATCATATGAGTAGAAAATGGTCGGACTTGGTATGTTGGTCGAAAATCATCCCAATTTAGACATGGCCTAGGGACGTACATGGTAACCCCTTCATTATGCCCATCGAGATACCATCCCATTTCCACTCTAGTAGCTCGAGTGGCTGAGTCAAGCCTATTGGAACATGGTTCTCGGCCTTCACTTTCTCACATATGAGGAATCCTGAAACGAACTCTGCCACTACTTTTTTTATCCCTGGCCACTAGTGATAATGTGAGTGGTCATGGTACATCTTCTATACAAAAATGATATAACACCAAAGGGTATTTGTGGAACTCCCCCAACAAATCCTCTAGAAACATCATGTGTTCCATGATCCATCCTCTAAAAGGGATGATGTGCTCCCCACCTTCCGAAAAACCATCAGAAGCCTACCATGAATATATCTGATCACGTTTGGCCTCACAATAAACATTCCCAAGATATGCATCCTTAAATCACAAAAAACTTGGTGGAGTAATAGTCAAATACTAGATATATAACGGTCCTTCCCTATCCACAAAATATATCTTTAACACGACTAGCTGATCTATCACCTCAATAAATAGTTGTAGACCCAACCTCTGGCTAAATGCTTACACCACTACATTTTCCATCCCAAGAGTGTAGACTATCTCAAATTCATATTCCAAGAGGAACTCTATCCAAAACCTCTATCATAGGATTTGGTCATTCTGTGAGAAGTTACATATGGGAATATTGTGATCAGTGTAGAAAGTAAATCGTTCATCCATTAGGTGGTGCCTCTATAACATCAAGTAAAATACCACCGCTGCTAATCCCATGTCATGGGTCATTTAGTTCTTCTCATGTTTCCACATATATCATGAGTATTAGGCTGTCACTGCTCACTCCTATATCATGAAATATTCATGTCTAGTCCCTGGTGCCCGAAGTAGAGTACATACCCACCTCCCTCATCTGGAAGCCTTAGGATGGGTCACTCGTCAGTCCATGCCTCAGCTCTTGGATACTCTTTTGGAACCTTTCCATCCATATGAAGGGTTCTGCCATTTTTTTTCAAATCGTTCAAGGGTCCTACTACTCTGGAAACGTTGAGTACAAATATATGGTGGTACCCAACCAACCCTTGGAAACTCCACACCTTTTCCATGCTCCTGGGGGGCTCCCACGAAAGCACTACCTCTATCATCGTTGGATCAGCCACAACTACAGCCTCCGAGATAATGTTTCCCTGAATGGGGACCATTTCATATCCAAAACATGAACTTCAAGAGCTTACCAAAAATATTTTTCTCTCAGAGGGTATCCACAACTATTCATAGATGAGTGGAATGCTCCTCCTCTAACGACTTGTACACCAATTTATTGTCATTGAAGACCAGCATGATGTGATAGAGGTAAGGATGAAAGATCATGTTCATGAGTCCAATGAACACATCTAGGGTGATGGTCATGCCTAAAGGCATCACCATGAACTCATTGTGGCCATATAAAAATTAGAAGGTTGTCATCATTATGTCTTCATCCTGCACCCGAAGCTGATGATAGCCTGAAATGAGGTATATCATTGAAAACCATCGTGATCCCTTGAGTTGGTCAAGAGATCATCAATACTCAGAAACGGATATTTTTTATTCTTAGTCTCCTAATTCAAGTGTTGATAGTCCATTCCAATCCTTAGACACCGATCAACTTTATTGGAATACAAAATCAGGCCATCACCAAGAGAGACATTGGGTCTTACGAACCCCTTTATCTACAAGTCCTCCAACAGTACCTTCAACTCACAAAGATCCATGGGAGCCATCCAATATGTTGGCATTGATATCATTTTCTTCTTGGGGCATAGATCGATGTAAAATTCTACCTCTCTAAGTGGATGTTGTCCCAAAACATCTTCAGGGAAGACATCCGCCAATTGGTCCACCACAACAGGATAGCTTGGACTCATACTGTTCACTACATTGAGAGTAAAGCTAGACAACAGATGACTGTTCAGCTACACCCTCTAGTGAGAAATTCCATATTATGCTTCAATTATTTCCTTATCACTGGTGAATGAAAACTTGGTTCCATATTTATGGAGACATCGCACATTGTGAAAAAAACAATCAGTCTTAGCATGGATGGTGGATAACAAGTTCATACCCAAGATGATGTCGCAAGGCCTCGACACCACCACAAGCAGTTCACAGATGAATACTTTGCCTCCTATAGTATGCTCACACAGCCGACAGTAGTGCGTAATCATCGAATCCTCTCTCGTATGTGTCTCTAATCGTATGGATCAAGCCAACAACTTCACTGGAATCTATGACGTCCGAACCAGAGATGTGGCAATAAAATAGTGACTAGAACCTATGTCTATAAGAACATAGCTAGGGTTGAGTATAATTAGATCATACCATGAATATTATATATAGTGTCATGGTTATAGGTCTCTGTCACATGAATTTGAGTTCTCTAATTTCCCCCCCCCATCTCTTTGAGGTCAGGGTGGATCACTTGTGGGTGGCGGTGGTAGTACATAAAATTTTCACCCTCCACCTACTGCACGAACTACTCCTATGCCACATATGATACCCTATATACATCCTCAACCGAACCTCTACATCAACCTCTATAGTCTTCCAACTATATTTTGATCATCAGTACTATGAGCTGGGCATTCGCAAGCCATGTGACCCTACTTGTTGCATGAGTATCATTGTCTTCTCCTCTACCGACCTCCTCTTTCATGTAAGTCCCACACCTCCAACCCTATACCCTGGGGTCATCCTCCGAAAGGTTTTCCCCTCTTGGAAATATGTGTTGTCTGCCTACTACCTGCTATAGATGACTCGACTGCCAATCATCCTGTGGTGGCTCTCTCTGTTGGTGTATCCTCTACTAGGAAACTCTCCACCAATAGTACTCTCTATTACACTCCAGCCTATGTGATGATGTTGAGAGATATCATCGATGCTCTGATCTCCCATAGGATTCTATGATAAATGTTCTTGGTGCTAATGAAAGGGTCATTTTCCATGTTCGTGGAGTAGTGAGAGAGGTTAGGGAATCACTCCAATTATTGGGCCACTATCAGGGTTCCCTGTTGTATGTGAAGTATCTCCGGAAAATGCACAGAGCATAGAGTCACTAGTTTGAACTAATCTCTAAAGAGGCTCTCAAAGTCCAAATAGGAAGGAGAAATCACCTCATGATCCTAGAGATTGAGTCTCCACCATCCCTCTAGTGTCCCTATAATGTGACTTGGAGTTAGGATCACAATCGGGCCTATTGATGTCTCATCCAAATGAAAAACTCGTTCCACAGCCTCCTACCAATCCTTAGCTTCTTGTGAATCTATCTTGCCTCGAATCCTCGGAGGCATCTTTCTTTGGAAAACATGCAATGCACTCAGTCGGTGTCCACAATATGCTAGTGGGGATTTTTAAATCGATGCCCTATGGGTTTTGGTGCTGCTGGTACACCACCCAAATGTTATATCTCTATAAGAGGGCCCTGCACCGACACATAATCACTTGGTGATCCATCATCATGATCTCTCATCGAAATACCGGATGACTATCTACATGGTAGCATCCTATAAATAAATTGACGCACCATAGTCAATAAGTTATATCTGGTGAGCTGACTCAAAAGAGATCAAAAGAAAAAAATCATTTAAAAAAACCTACAATCATTGTTTCCATGTATTGAGTCCAAAATAAGAACTCAATATCCTGGTGTATGTAAACTTCGGTTGCCGCACCAATAGTGGACTCCCCGAATAGTAATCCAAACACAATACACTTAAAAAAATTTCGCCATTGAAAATGAAAACTCTTAGTTATTCTGGTAGAACTGACAGCCTCTGATAAAACTTTGCCACAACACGTCCCCTAGGGCCGATTCCGTGACTACCCCAATCTCTCCTTCGATAGGCTAAGGGTTGGCGACTACCAAAGAAATGGAATATCCCCAAAATTGAACGAATTCATTTTAAACATGTACACCAAAAAACATGTTACACATCAACGGAAACCACAAAGTATAACTACTAAAAGTAAAAATGTGAACTGTAAGTAAAATTGGCCAGTTCATAAACGTAACTGAAAATAATGTACCATAAAAAGTTAAAAACATGCTCCGAAAGCCATCCACAAAAGATGTTATCTAAAGGGGGGGGGGACAACTTGTCATCTATATTCATTGTCGCTCCCCACATCTATCAATCGCCATTGAACACCATCTATCCTGGCACACTAAGTCTCATTCAAGCTGTCCGTCGTCTGCACAAGACCCAACAAGGTGCAGGTAAATCCCATGTAGGGGTCAGTATAACAATACCCACTACGGTCCTCGAGACTCTTGATGGACACTAAAATTTACACAAGAAAAAAACACAAATTATGATCTCCAAAATAATGAATAAAGTAAAATACAACTCACACAAGGTATAAAAAATAGAGAAAATGATTAAATATGATTATTGTTGATCTATGTCATAATTTTCTATTTTGTGGTTCTTTTGGGGATCAATGAAGGGTCATTGTACCGTCGATTCACAAAGGGTCTCCCTACTGCAAATCCACAAAGGGTATCTTTACTATCGATTCACATAAGGTCGTACTGCTGTCATCACACAAAGGGTCGATCTCAAGTCGATCCATGAAGGTTCACTTTGATGTCGATCCACGAAGGGTTTATTCCATGTTGATCCACAAAGGGTCACTTTTAGGCTGATCCCTGAAAGGTACCTTGCATGTCGATCCATGAATGGTCACTTCTATTCCAATCCATGGAGGGTCGTTCTTCTCGTGATAGCCAGCCACAGGATTCCAGCTCTTTGTGCTCATGAATTCTTGAGATTCTTCACCTCATGATATTGGTCATATCTCAACCTCTATGAAGTATCATTATATAGTAACCCAATAGACCGTCTTGTCGTAAGGTTTCTAAAGTGATAGATGATGGGTCAATTGGGTGACCAGTATAAAAGTTATAAGAAAAATATGTAAATAAGTCCTAGTTGGATTCGAGTCCAATCTAACATAGTTATAAACCAAATTATTTCAAAACCCAAGTAATGTATCTCAAAAGGACCGCTCTATCTCAAGGGTCCTCGCGCCACTACAAAAAAAACAGTCGAATGCCCTGTTTATTAGATAAGCTACATTTAGTGATACATGACTAGTCAGGTCAGGGTCTGATAGTTGTCTAGCCTTGTTGGAGTACTCCTCCTTTCTAGTGGGTCCGACCCATGCGGATGCGGGGCGGTTAATGGATGCACCGACTAGTCGTGGTGCATCCGGTTCAACCAGCTGGCGGCTCTAGTGGGGCGTCTCCCCACCTTCACAAAATGGTTGGCTAGTGCTGGCCATTGGACCAACCGAGCAACATGAGTAGGCCTCTCCTCTGCCCTTGTAGCGCAACGACACCGCGCCATTGAACCCGTTGTGGCTCCCGTGGCTATTTCCCCTACGGGCGCCGCTCCTCCATACGTATTGCTCGTTTGGGTGCCACCACGCCGATGGGGCCATGATTGTGGTGTCATGCCGATGGGTGCTTCCACAGGACACCAAATATTCTTTAACGGTCTATTTCCTTTCTCGTCTATGCCTACTGGCCTCCCAGTTCACTGCCTTCACTGCATGGATCTTTTATTATTCTTTACATCTTGTTTCCATATCTCCCACAAAGAACATGCATATTCCATGAATGGTAGGGAGTCCATGCTTTGTTCGGATTGGCCCACTCCCTTTGCATTAATGTTCTAAATTTGGGTGATAAAATTCATCAATCAGAATAAACTAATCAACAAAATTAAGACCCTGCAACAACCACCCACAACAGGAAATGAGACACGGAGCAACCTGTTAGTCAGTAGGTCCTTCTTCATTGTATTTTCCAATAATGTGATTAGAGGAAACATAAAAAAAATATACCCCCCTACCTGGAAACAGTGTTACAGATGATGGATAATATTCATGTATTTTTCCGTTCAATGTTCTGCACCACATGTTGATCCCCATTTCGATTCCTCCAACGATCGTCTCTTGAAAATCATTCTTCATTGGAGTGGAATTTCATCAGTGTTTAATTAGAGGTTCCTCTCATGGGTTCTCAATTCCCTTGCCAAAGGTTTGATTAAATAAATGAAACTGCACCACATTGTGTTAATTAATATGGTTTATTAATGAACCGATATTAATTAACCTTTAATCAATGAACACTGCGATTACAAAACAAAATGGACATGTCATTAAATGTCTCATATTTAATGTTCGTCGTTAAACTGTGGTTCCAAAAACAACTGCTCAACTATAGAATAAAATGAATAAAATAATTTAGAGTTTTTTATTATTTATTTTTTCCAAAAGAAAAAAGAATAAATTTTTTATTCGACCATTTCTAGTAGAAGTTATGTTTGACTTAAGAGAATCCTGGTTCATTGAATCCAACATTTCCCTCCGAGTCTCAATCTAAGCTCTGGTTCAAATGATTGAAATTTTCACCTACATGATTACTTAACATACCTTAAAAATTTTTAATTTTCTCTTTCGGGCTCTTTGGGCCTCAAAATCACATGCCATCAGTTTTTTCAGTCTCGTTATAATTCCATGTAATAAAAAAATTATATGGAATTTCCAAGACAATAAATAATAAATTAATATTTCATTCTAATTTTAATAGAGATTATTTTTTCCTGAGTTTCCATTGAGAATCTTATATGATACTTATCACCCAAAACCCATTAATTTTATTATCATTTGAATATTTATATATAATGAAAATTTTTATTTACTTTATCTCAGTTCAATTTCTCAGAAGATCAATAGAAATTTGTTACAGAAATTCGACTAGTTTTTACTATTCAGTCAACAATAATTTTTCATCAATGTCCATGTTCTGTCTATAATTTTTTTAAAAAAAAGTTTTATTATTCTACAATGATATTTTAAATTTTATTATTCTAATGATTGGATTTATAGAGAAAACTATCAATTTAATATTTCATTATTTTTTCGAATGATGTATTTTTGGACTTTTTACACTTGTGTGAAAGAAATGTTGTTTGTTAAAATACACATCATGGACTAAATTTCCCAATTTCTTAAACTCTTATTGATTTTATTAATCCATTAAAAATTTCATGATTATTTTCAAATATATAATTTCTAAATAGTTTTAATTTTTTTTGATTTTCCATAAGTGATTTCATAATAAAAATAATATTTTCATCAATAAACATTCAACAGATTCCTAAAATGGATATCTTATATTTGATAACATAAATTGTTATAAATTATGTTTACTAAAATTTTATTCCAATTATACCCAGATATTCTTTCTAGGATGTGTATTTATTATAATGATGAGATATTTTTATTACCCATTTATTTTCTATGGATTGTGGAGCGATGAAATTATAAAAGTTTTAAGAAACATTTTTTCCATTCATTCACTATGATAGGACATTTGGATTGATTAATGGTCATATGTAATAAATATTTACAATATTAATTATTTGAATATTGTTCCTATAATTATATAGGCCTCTAATTTAGTGGGTAATGTTTTAGATCTCACGGGATGACTAAGGGAAACAAGTCGATGTGCATGACCTATGATAGGAAATGAGCCCATATGCTTGGTACACTATGGGAAACATATTGATATTATTGATCCATAATGGGAAATAGTTTTTAAATCACATTATATTATGATATTATGGAATCAATTATAAACCCTTATATATGAAATGGTTTCTGTACTTATTGTGGTTCTAAACATTTTTGACATGAACTTATGGTTCATGATTAATATTGGATGAATATTCAAACATATGATTAATATATTATGAAATGATTAATTTTTATTCGATAATTCAGGTTTATGATCCATTATGGATTGTGTATGAAAATTTCATGATGTTCTCATGAACTCTTACACTTATTATTATGTGATGATTTCATATAACTATTCCTTGACATCTCTTATGTTTACCCACACTGATAATCATAGCTCACCATTTTTAATGATTAAATTCCATATGAGATGATGAAAGGATTTAGTAGGGTACATATATAATGAGTAGTATGTAGGGTGATCACTATAGATAATGTCAAATATCATTCATGAAATAATTGTCTTGTGTATTTAGTCTCGAAAGGCAAAGAACCAATATAGTCCATAGAAATGTATTTGTTAAATGTTTTGAATATTCATCAAAAAATATATAATATTTTTTTATGAAAATATTTTTCATAAATAGATTGTATCAAAAGATAGTATCAGTCAATATATATAGATTAGGATTATAATTGATAGGTAACAACCCTTGAGATAAGTCGATGTCTTGAATAACATCATGACGATTTTAAAGGGAAGAGACTATGTCATTAACATAAAAATGTATCCCACTCTGGATAATATAACTAGATGTAAAATTTTTATATATGAATCTTGGAATTATGACCCAAAAAAAAATAGTTGTTAATATGAATCATAACCATTACTCTATGACATAATGTGAATGCCATGACAGTACACCTGGTTTGAAACTATTGGAAGATATTGTTAGGTTAATTTATATTTTTATTATGAACCACTGTAATGGATTTTAATAAATGATGACTTTGGATGAAATAGGTTAAATATTAGTCTTTATAGGATGAGAATATGGTTTCAAAATTTATACAATCAGTAAATAGTTTTCTCGGATTATATAGTCTTCCACTATGATTATTATTTAGCACATATTTATTTTTCGTTTTGCCAATGGTTGGAACCTAAATACATTGTAGGAAATCTAAATGTCATGGTAAATAAAATGATTTACAACCTAGGAATCCTAGTGATGTGGGTCATAGAAAATATAATATTTTTTTATGCTTACATATATTTTTTAGGCCATGAATCATGCTATGATTTCATATGATCAATTGATGGAGCAATGTAATCACGAGTCCTTCATGAGGCAACATCCAACTTATTTTATTATCTCTTATAACAATATTTTGGATGAGTAATGGATAATCACCATTCAGAAGATATTTTATACTATATAATGATCAAACAATTAATATAATTTCCTAGTCATATATCATTTAGAAGGAGAAGTAGATCAACAAATTTACATTATTAATAATCCATGAAAATTTGATTATATTGACTCCATGGAATAAGTTGAGATTAAGGTCATATATTATTGTATGTACTTCACAAATTTTTTATACAAAATTATAGATAAGTAATTACATTGGGATATGGAAAAAGAGGATGAATCCATTTTTTTCATTTTTGTAATAAATTTCAAGACTATTAAAGAATGCATCTCGATAAATAATTATCCATGAATGAAAAAAATGATTGATTCATAGCTATGTTAAAAAAAATTCTCTGAAATCATTTATATAAAAGATACTTTATCATATAATATGAAATACTTTGACTTTAATTCAAGGTGGAAATAGAAATTTGATATAACCAACATTCAAATGGTCTTATTAATAAAATAGAGATTGAGTCACATGAAATCTCAAATTATTACAAGGTGGAATGAAGTTATAACCATCTAGAAGCCAGGAATTTTGGAAGAAATATTAAGGGTATTACTTGAAGGGAAAAAAAATTCATTAAATGTTTTGAGGTAATTGAAAGAGCATGTTAGTATCGAAAGGTGATGAATGGAATGGTTAATGAATTATAAGTGAAGAATATTCAAACTAAGTCCCCACCAATTCACAATTACATCAAATGAATGGATTCTGGGAATAATGCTAATAAGTGAATAAATATGATGTTTTATATTGAATATCTTGATCATCAAAATCTTAAGATAAAAAAATGTGGAATATCATATAATTAGAACAATTGAATTGAGTTAGTAGAATGGCATGGTAGAAAATAAACATATAATTCACTATATTATTGTTAATGTCTTTCTTAAATATGGATCGACACACACTTTTATATTTAAGGGATTTGGAAAGGGTACTGAATTAATAGAATAATTATTAGATATATGGTAAGATACGAATATTAATAATTGTATGATCATCACATATCACGTTCATAACTCCCCATTGATTTTTGTTCTTGGGAATTTGATTCTCTAAAATCTTGTGATTCCTCCTTTAATTGAATTTTATACCACTCTTGGAATGGTGTGGATTTCATTAAGGGTTCACATGTTGATTTTTGAGGAAGGTAAGTCACATTTTGTTTTCCAAATGAACATAAGATCATTTATTGGTATGGTAATAATTACAGACATTAAATGAAAATTACATCTATCTTTGTGGTCTCCATTATAATCCATAAAGTCTTTTTATCTAAAATGGAAGATAATAAATTCCACATCGATGATACACCTACTATTTAGGAAATTTATTAAGTAATTATTGAATAGTATCATTGTATTCCTATTATTCATGATGTTGATGTTTCAATAGAAATAATACTATGTGATATACTATAAGAATCCGGGTTTTCAAACCGGGTCAGAATCCCAACCCTGTTTGAATTTATGAACGATTTTTGAGGAAACTGGAGAAAATGGGAAGTTTCTGGAAATTTCCAGACTACACGCCGTGTAGTTTAAGTACACACTGTGTATATGTAGGCGAGTGATCGGCTGTGTGTTCCCTGAGTACATGCCGTGTGATGACCGTGTGGTAATTTATTATTACATGGCGTATAGTTTTGAACACACCGTTTATACCTCCGACCGTGTGAGGCCATACATGGCGTGTAGGACTGTTGGCCGGGTAGAACCAGGGACATGTTGTGTTCCCTTTGGACATGCCGTGTAGTTTAGCCATGTATAAGGGAAACACATGGCGTGTGGGTATGTCAGTGAGGAAGAGGAGAGGAACCCGGTACACGCAGTGTACCTAGAGGTACACGCCGTGTACTCATGTCGGCAGGTTCAGATAGTCGGTGGAATCCTACCGTCTTATGAACAGTTAAATAAAATATACACGGTGTGTAGTCCGAAAGAACATGCCATGTACTTTTTTTTCCGCTTAAAACGGGCAGTAGCCTCGTTTTTTAGGCAGAACCAATCTCCTTCACCCAGATGCGCGAACCAGGCTGGCCGAACCTCCTTTTTCCTCCCGATCATCCGTCTGAGACCCGATTCAATCGCTGATTAGTGCGTTGGAACCCCTTGGGTAAGGCCTAGATTCCTCCTTGGAAATTTGTCTGATTTTTATTCTAGAATGAGTTATAGCCCTTTCAGCGGTTTTGAATAATTTTTAGATTCACCGCATTTTAGAACGAATCGTCGTGTGTTACTGGAGGAATAACATCGTGTAAGTCTCAGGTAGGTGGTGCATACCTCAATTTGTGTTTTCGTGGTTGTTTGGGTGACGTGGCTTTCGGCCCATTTTCTGGTATTTTGACCGGGACCCATTTTATCTGCTTTTTCATACTGTATTGCTTATGGGACATCTGGGATGCTTTTGGGTATGCCCAGTTACCAGTTCGGGTGAGCGGGGCCGGGTGAGGGGTCGTTGCTCATCGGGGCATTTTGGTTGGGGAACGCCAAAATGGTTTTAATTGAAATATTATTGTCATAAAATGTTTAGTCTATTTTGTTAGAGCCTGTTATAAATTGATGGAGGCCTTTAAGACCTCAGTGCTGGTATGGGACATCACCTGGTATAGTGCAATTCAACTGTTTAGTTGGTTTTCCGGGTTATGTTTTCTGGTTAAATATGTTATATATGCAATTGCTGAATTGCATCTGATGGACCCTTTGGGTTGTGTTGTTCATGGCCTGGTTACACTTGAGTGATGCTGATCACAGGTTGGGGCTTTGTCCGGGTTACTTTGGGTGGTTTTGACCACGTGATTGGGCGTCATGGATGTCGGCTTGTGACAGAACGACTGTCAGGTTGGACATGGCCTGAAATACTAGGGTGGCGATGCCATCGGATTTGAGAGACATGGTCGTAGGGACATAAGGTGTCAGAATTGTTGGTGGCTTAGGAATATTTTGGTGATTACTGCTCACAGGGACTTTGAGTAGTGTGCACACAGAGATACTCCGTGATGAGGTGGTTTTGAACCCTCGTGTGGGTAGAGTCCCCTATAGTTGTGGTTAGTTATTTTTGTATGGGGTGCTTGCCGTAGAAAGCCACGTGGGAGTTGAGGAGACTTCAGGAAATGGGCGTGCCTTCGGGACGTTGGTATTTGAGACACGAGGTGTCTGGAGGCACATGGTTCCATGTTACTGTTCTTGGGCGTGCCTTCGGGACATCGGTACTTGAGGCACGAGGTGTCAGGACGCACATGGTGTTAGGTTACTATTTTGGGCATCCCTTTGGGACGTCGGTACTTGAGACACGAGGTGTCAGGTGGCACATGGTGCCGGGTTACACGATAGAGATTCCGGCATTGGCCGAAGCAGGTGACACTCCATGGTGGATGTTCAGCACCAGTGGAGTTTGTGTTTAATTGTGCACTGAACTGTTTGCTGCTTTCCTTGTAAATGCATGACTGCTTAAACACATATATTTGGTACGCACAGTTGGGTGATATACTACTAAGATTTGTCTTACACCCTGCACAGGACCTTCGAGATGCGTGCAGACTATATAGATTTCTATGCAGTAAAGAGGCCAGATTCAAGAGCTAGATTACATTAGTTGTTGCATAGAGATGGGATGGACCTTGAGGTCATGCCTAGCTAGGTTTAATTTGTTCTGTTAATGATTATGTATTAGCATGCTTATTTTTTATGTAGCTATAGTTGGTTATCCATTGGAGCCCTTTTGAATGTTGACCTGCTTTGGATGCATGTTTTACTATTCAGTAGTAGTTACATGTTATCATGATGCTGTTGTGTTTATTTCCGTTGTTGTTGTTATATTTATTTCTTCCGCTGTTTATTGTTATTGTATGTGTTTCCACTATGCGGTTCGGGTTCAAGTCTACTGAGTCTTTCTTTCCACTGTATCTTTACTATTATACTCTGACCAGTACCCTTACTATGATCCTCCTAGAGGGTATATCCTCCCTACTATACCTATTCAGACACTCGCTGCTGGTCGGCAGCCTTTGGCGTTCAGGGGAGGTGCACCTAAGGTAGGGACACCCTACCCATTCGGCACTGTTCGGGAGGTTGACCGGGTCTGGCACGTTACAAAGTGGTATCAAAGGAGTTCTTGATAGGGATTTAGTACCAGTGTTTTCCATCTACTAATGAGTTTGAGGCTTCCCGTTTATTTTTGCTTGTTTTACTATTTGGGATATGGTAGACTGGAGATAGGTTTTTGTTACTGGAAATGGGTTTCTAACTTGTTCTTCGGTGTCTGCAGCCCCAGGTTCGAGGGATGGACCAAGTTGCCATGGGTGGGAATTGCTGTTTGCTTTCTGCTCAGATTACAGTTGATATGATTTCATCCTCGGTGGCTCACTTGATGGGTGATGTTGTGGATTGTGATATGAGACCCTTGACCCTGTAAGATAAGGGAGAATTAGACCTTGGCCCGATATGGCGAGGCTACTTTTCTTGGATTTGATAGGCACATTTTAAGGGTATTTCAATTTTATAATTGCATGTATGCCTTGTGAAGTGATAATACCATGTGAATAAAACAAATCAATGGCCATGCATTATCTACTTTGAAATGTGAAATGGTGAAATTCCTGATAGAATTGCTAGTTGTGCAATGTGTATTCCATGATTTATATATTTTAGAATTGCATGTTGCAGGATATTTGGGTCTGACTCTTATGAGAGCAGGCAGGTATTATGAATGAGGCAGTGTACCTGTCAGTATTGGGTGACTCAGTCGTCGGTTTGAGGCAACGTGAGTTGTCAGGATGGGCATGGCCTGAGGTGCTTATGATACATGGCTCTGTTGAGAAGGTAAGGGGGCCAGGAGGTAGGGATGTCATGGGGCATGGGTTGCAGTGAGGGGGAGTAAGGGTAGTTGTTATGCACTGCCTTTTACTACTTTCCTTATCTGTGAAGAATATATTGTTGTATATATTTATGGGTTGTCTGACCATTTATGGTATTTATAGGGTTTCTCTTTCACGACTCAATGGAGCCTCAGGAAAGAGATGGTACAATGCCACAGGATTAGGGTCAAGAATTCGGTACAGGAAGACCACGAGCCGCAGGTACAGGCCCATGGACAGGATCTGGTTCAGGATCAATTACTGGAAGGACAGCAGCCGGGTTTGGCATCATTCGCGCCATGGCGCGACGAGAAGCTCCGGGCGAGCTTGGCACGCGTCTTGGCGGAGATTGAAAAAGGCTCGTAGGGTACAGAGCCTTCTATGGAATATCTGACACGGGAGTTCCAGTCATAGTACCCGCCACTTTTTCAGGGTGAGGGTGGTCCACAGGCGGCACAGAACATGATAGAGAGAATGCAGATGATTTTCGAGTAGCTCGAGACGCCTCCAAGGTGGAGGGTCAAGCTGGTGATGTACATGCTGAGAGGAACGAAGAATCGTTGGTGGGACGTACAGGTTCAGGCTCGTAGACACGAGGGACTGGCATAGAAGGACTTCGAGGATAGGTTCTTTGAGCTCTTCTACCCAGAGACACTGAGGGAATATAGATCTTGGTAGTTCTTGAGTCTTCGGCAGGAGGACATGTCCTTCATGGACTACCCAACTACTTTCATAGAGTTATCTCACTTTGCACCTGGTATGGTGAGTGAAGATAAAGCTAGGGTGAGGCGCTTCGAGGATGGCTTACGACACTCCATTCGGGTCCTGGTGAACATCTTCAGGCTGGGTTCTTTCTCTAAGGCGGTGAATCAGGCGCTGAGGGAAAAGAGAGAGAGAAATCTCTCTTGGGCAGGACTATAGCTTCAGGTGATGGCTTGGATAGCAGGAAGCGATGACGGGATGAGTTCCAGCAGGGCAGTCAGGCCAGGGATTTTGCTACACCACCCCGTGTGAGTTCTTCAGTGATTTACTTCCAGTGTGGACAGCCAGGACATGATTGGGCACAGTGTGATAGGCCTCCGAAGGAGTGCTGGGCATGTAGATAGGATGGGAATCTGGAGAGGTTTTGCAGGCAGCCTTCTCAGATTGCTGGTAGGCAGGGACCAGGACAGACTGCAACATCTGGAGTTGGTTTAGGTTCGGTACTCGAAGAGGGTAGTCGAGGTTCAGCTATGCACGGAGGTCATGATAGAGGTGGTGGGACCCAGCTCAGGGGTCAGTGGCCGGTGACTGGAGAAGTATCGCTGGGAGATCAGGCGTCAGGCAGCCGTGTTTCAGGCTAGGTGCATGCCGTGGAGCTGCCATAGGCTGAGCATGCTGGTGAGCCGACGACGGTTAGAGGTACACCGCGGTGTGACCGTGATATCCATGTTTCCTTTTTTGCATGACCTGTAGAGTTATGTCAGTTTTGAGTGCACGAGGTGCACAAGATCATTGTGGACTGACTAGATGCTATTCAGTGGGTTGGAACCATCTCGTGTGCGTGATATATATATGTTTGGGGTGCCGTGGGCATCGGGGCATCGTGGATGCGGGTTTCTTGAGGTGTCGTGGGCATCGGGGCATCGTGGATGCGGGTTACATGAGGTTCTATGGGAATCCGGGCATCGAGGATGTAGGTTACTTGAGGTACTCAGCACCGGGACCACATGGAGGCGGACACCAAAGCGGTGCGGGTTATGTTGAGTGTCGGAAGCGACAGAGGAGAACCAATGGGGTGCAGGGGTGATGATGCATTAAGAGAGAATTTTGCTTCTGGAAATCAGGTTAGTAAACACTGTTTACATTATGTTTTGTTGGGTTCAGACCGGGTAAGGCGATTCTTAAGGTGGGGAGACCCCTTGAGGAATTTAGTCAGAACCTTCGAGACCGAGGTAGTCCGGGTTGTTTAACTAGGATAGGCGTGTTTGGTGCCATCTCCTGGTTTCGTTTAATAGCTCGGGATGAGCTATGTTAAGGTGGGGAGTTTGTAAGAAACCAGGTTTTCAGAACGTGTCAAAATCCCAACCCTGTTTGAATTTTTGACCGGTTTCTAAGGAAACTGGAGAAAATGTAAAGTTTCTGGAAATTTCTAGACTACACGCCGTGTACTTTAAGTACACGCCGTGTATGTGTAGGCGAGTGATCAGCTGTGTGTTCGTCGAGTACATGCTGTGTGACGACTGTGTAGTAGTTTCTTACTACATGGCGTGTATTTTTGAAGATTCCTTGTATACCTCTGACCGTGTGAGGCCATACATGGCGTGTATGCCTGTTGGCCGGGTAGAACCAGGGACACGACGTGTTCCCTTTGGACATGCCGTGTAGTTTAGCCATTTATAAGGGAAACACATGGCGTGTGGGTATGTCGGCGAGGAAGTGAAGAAGAACCCGGTACACACCGTGTACCCAGAGGTACACGCCGTGTACTCATGTCGGCAGGTTCGGAAAGTTGGTAGAATCCTTCCATCTTATGAACAGTTAAATAAAATATACACGGCATGTAATCCGAAAGTACATGATGTGTACATTATTTTTTCACTTAAAATGGGCAGTAGCGACGTTTTTGAGGCAGAACCAATCTCCTCCACTTGGATGCACAAAACAGGCTGAACAAACCTCTTTTCTCCTCTCGATCGTCCATCTGAGACCCGATTCAATCGCTGATTAGTGCGTTGGAACCCCCTTGGTAAGGCCTCGATTCCTCCTTGTACGTTTTGTCGAATTTTCATTCTATAACGAGTTATATCCCTTTGAGATGTTTTTAATATTTTGTATATTTACCGCGTTTTAGACCGAATTGGCGGGTGTTACCAGAGGAGTAGCATCGTGCAAATCTCAGGTAGGTGGTGCTTACCTCATTTTGTGTTTTCATAGTTGTTTGGGTGACACAGCTTTTATTGCATTTTTTGGTATTTTGAGTGGGACCCGTTTTATCTTCCTTTTCATACTGTATTGATTATGGGACCTCTGGGATGCTTTTGGGTATGCCCGGTTAGTAGTTTGCGTGAGCGGGGCCGGGTGAGGGGTCGTTTCTCATCGGGGCATTTTGGCCAGGGAACGCCAAAATGGTTTTAATTGAAATATGATTGTTATAAACTATTTAGTTTATTTTTTTAAAGCCTGTTAGAAATTGTTGGAGGCCTTTAAGACCTCATTGCTTGTATGGGACATCACCTGGTATAGTGAAATTCGACTGTTTAGTTGGTTTTGCCTGGTTATGTTTTCTGGTTAAATATGTTATATATGCAATTGCTGAATTTCATCTGCTAGACCCTTTGGGTTGTGTTGGATCTGGCTAAGTTACGCTTGAGTGATGCTTATCATAGGTTGGGGCTTGGCCCTGGTTACTTTGGGTGGTTTTGACCACGGGATTGGGTGTCATGGACGTCAGCTTGAGGCAGTACAACTGTCAGGATGGGCATGGACCAGAATACTAGGGTGGTGATGCCATTTTATTTGAGCGACATGGTCGTAGGGACACAAGGTGTCAGACATGTCAGTGTCTTAGGACTATTTTGGTGATTACCGCTCACAGTGACATTGAGTAGTGTGCACAAAGAGATACTCTATGATGAGGTGGTTTTGACCAATCCTGTGGGTAGAGGTCCCTGTAGTTGAGGTTAGGGATTTTGGTTGGGGGTGATTGACGTAGAAAGCCAAGTGGGAGGAGAGGATCCTTCAAAAAATGAGCGTTCCTTCGGGACATCGGTACCTGAGACATGAGGTTTCAAGAGGCTCATAGTACCGGGTTACTGTTCTTGGGTCTGCCTTCGAGACGTCGGTACTTGAGACAAAAGGTGTCAGGAGGCACATGGTGCCAGGTTACTATTTTGGGCGCGCCTTTGGGATGTCGGTACTTGAGACACGAGGTGTCAGGTGGCACATGGTGCCGAGTTACACGACAGTGATTCCGGCGTTGGCCGAAGCAGGTGACACTTCATGGTGGCTGTTGAGAACCAGTGGAGTTTGTGTTTATATGTGCACTAAACTGTTTACTGCTATCCTTGTAAATGCGTGACTACTTAAACACATATATTTGTTATGCTCCATTGGGTGATATCCTACTGAGATTTGTCTCACACCCTGCACGGGCCCTTCGGGACGCGTGCAGACATTATAGATTTACGTGTAGGAAAGAGGCCAGCTTCAGGAGATGGATTACGTTAGTTGTTTCATGGAGATGGTATGGACCTTGAGGTCATGCCAAGATGGGTTTACTTTGTTCTATTTACTTTTCTGTATTAGCATGCTTATTTGTTATGTAGCTACAGTTGGTTAGCCATTGGCGCCCTTTTGTATGTTGACCTGCTTTGGATGCATGTTTTACTATTCAGTAGTAGTTACATGTTATCAGCATGCTGTTGTGTTTATTTACATTGCTATTGATATATTTATTGCTTCCACTGTTTATTGTTATTGGATGTGTTTCCGCTATGCGTGTCGGGTTCGAGTCTGCTGAGTCTTTCCTTCCACTTCAACTTTACTACTATACTCAGACCAGTACCCATACTATGATCCTCCTAGAGGGTATAACCTCCCCACTATACCTATTCAGACCCTCGCTACTAGTTGGCAGCCTTTGGCGTTCAGGGGAGGTGCGCCTAAGGTAGTGACACCCGACCTGTTCGGCACTATTCGGGTGGCTGGACGGGTCTGGGAAAATACATATAATTCATTAAAAGTCTCCTTATAGAATAGACCCTATTGGGTTTTAGGAATTGAAGAAGAAACTAATAAACTATGAAAAACAATATTTTGAAGAAAATGGAATTTCTAATAGATTACATAATGATACGGTTAATATTACACAAGAAAATTTTAAGGCCTTTTGTATTTGGGAAATTATGTCAATAGCATAACAACATTAAATAGAATTACAAATACATAAACTTAAAATCAATAACATGTTGCTAAATTTCCATAATCTAATACAACTACATGATATAACCTAGTTATGTTCATATAAATAAGGTTATTTATAAATACCAATAATGCAATAACCAACTAATAACATGATGAATGTAATATATGAGCATCAATGAAAATATCAAGGAAACCCAAGAGGGGTGATAATCATTTACATGAACATCAAATCATGATAAAAGATGATAATATAAAGGAAACATGGGAATTTTCTATTAACATAAACCTAAAATCTTACCTTAAGTCAATTAAAATAACCAGAACATTAAAAAATAATTTAAATAAAATAGTACCTCATCCAACATTCATGGAATATTGTGAGATTAAAAATTTAACCAATGCATTTTATGGATTTATTATTTTAGTCACCCCCATCTGATTCACATCATGTAAATGCATAAGTGATTCATAGAGATCATGAAACATATGATTGACTTTTATAAATTTCAATCCAATGATTCACCATTGTGGGTTAGCTACATGATTTTCATAAATGGAGGATATGTACACAGTTGTGAATTCCTTTGATTGAAAATGGGGATGCGTATTCTCTTTACAATGTATTGTATGAAAATTCAGAGGATAATTTAATCAACATAATGGGGGTTCATAAAGATTAGTAGAATGGTTTTATGATAGTAAAATTTATTTCTAATCACCTGGACATCATAATTTTACTAATAGTGATGCAAAAAGTCCTATCCAACCATTATAATTTCTTAATCATAACTCATTATAAAAATATGTTTCTTGAATAAATTAGATAAGGAGAGGATCACATACCATTAGAGGGATCAACTAAAATATTTTTATGATATTAATAAGATGTTATAGGAAACATTTTGGATACCTATAGAGGTAAGGGTTGTGTAAATTAATGTTATGATAGTTTTTAGAGATGATGAATGGGAGGTATGAAATAACATGAGCTTTTATGAATTTTTTATCAAATAAACTAATCATTCATTTAATGAAATGAAGAATTATACATTCACTACACACAATGATACCTATATTGTGATAAACATAACATTGAATTTTAATAACATATTATTATTATTTAAATACAAATAATATAACTAGTCCTTAAAAATTGTAATTTTACTTATAATAACTAATTTTAAAATATTAATTATAATTGATTTATATAATGAAATATTATTGATTATAAGATACATGATTTTCTATAATGTCTTAATATGTTTCGTAAAAACTGTTTTCTCAAAAAACGTGTTTAATGAATTGTTGTAAAAAATATAAAATAATAAGTTCTGATACATTTGGAAAATTAATATGATAAAATAAACATAATTTTTAAATTCATATAGTAAAAATTATATATTGCTGTATTTTTGGTATTTTCTGGTATGGTTTCATTTTAAGGAATAGTGATAGATACAATATTTTCATTAAATTTTTTCATTTAATTTAATTTATTTATAAACAAAAATGAGTTTTTATATTAGTTTCAATTTTCAAACAGTTTAGTTATATATCTATTAATCCAATTTTGGTCACTATAATCAATTTTTTAACTAAATATTGATTAAAAATATATGTAAACATTAGAAAAATTTCTCTTTAAAAACTAACATTATCATTATATTCGTGGGATTAGTTCTAAATTATATTTTTCCACTATTCATAATAGAATAAAGAATTATTGATGTAGTATTAGGAATTAAAATAATTTTTATTTTCTAATAAAGTAATCATATTCTTTTATCAAATTAAAAAAACAGTAAAAATTATTTACTAAGACTATGGTAAAAATGGGTTTACCTGGTTTTATGACTAGAAAGATACGATTTAAAAATATCCCAAAACATGTAAAACACCCATTTAATGGAAATATTTCTATATTATATATTCTATTATCTATAATACCAATTTCAAAGACATGTGACATGAAAATAATGGGAGGAATTTTTTATTCAATAAATTATAGGTGTGCAACTCACCTCAGTTGTAAAAGAGAACCCCCTATAATCTCTTCTTCATATAATTAAATACTTTTGGTTCTAAAAATTCCCTATAAAATCACATCCCCAACTTCATCCTCCCATCTTACTATGCTCATATTGGTCGTAATTCTTTCTTTGGAATAGTTTTCAAGTAAACTTAAGGAAGACACCCGATGGAGATGTAATGTTCACCAACCAGTGTTTTTGTTTTATTTTATACTCATACTACTTCAATTATTTTTATAAAATCTTTATATAACAATATCATAATCTTCAATATATCGATATTTCATTTTTTTAATAGAATGACATACAACCACCTGCACTAACATCAAATGGGTTGAAATTCATATATATTGAATATATATAATATTTATATAATGGTTAAAAATATGGGTATAAGAAAATTGTCGAAAAAGTATGATGCCCAAAAAATAAAAAATCCAAACATATATGAAAAAAAACCGATTATTACCCCAAATATATGTTTAACATGAAATTATTAATAAACAGTAATAATGGTTCAGAAGAAAATCATATATGGTATGATATGTCACAATATAGTTCTTTAATAGATTTATAATAAACAATTGTTTATTGTATATGATGTTTGATCTTTCATGATGTATGTTAAGAGTTAAAATAAGGGATTTCTAGTCTTTAATTTATTGTTGAGAGAATTTGAAGAATTCACCACTTGTTTCTTTTATGAGGTTTATATATTACTCCATTGTCTAGTTCTATACTGAATCACATTATTTTCTTGATATTTGAATGTTTGTTTGATATTATACAATACTAGGGATTACGATTAAAAAAATTATAACGGATTTTTTCTCATTTTTTCTTCATTGACATGTATGTTATGTTATGTTCAATGATTCCTTCTTAAGGTTTATATATATCCACTGTGACATATAAAATTATTAATTTATTTATCATTATTATATTTCCTTATCCATTTTATTTTATTACTTCATGGTGATTATGATTCAAATATACTAATGTAGTAATGATTTTATTTGAGAATCCCTTTATTTATATATATTTTTTATGATTATGTTTCCAATACAAAAATATAACGACACATCACAATAAACATAATTAATATTATTTAGATATGATTTTTAAAGCTATTTTCATGAAATATAACAAATTCTCATGTATTAGGTACTTTCAATAATAGAGAAATTTTTTTAAATAATATATCATTATTTATATCTTCAGTGGAAATCTATTTTCATCAAAAACCACGATTTCTAAAATTGACTTCAATTTTTTTAATTTTCTTCTTTTGATTTTATAACAATATTTTAACCAATGTATAAATTTTTTATGATATTGTATTGAAATAATTCATCATCATTTCTTTATAGAATACCCACTTCTATTTTATCAAAAATGTGAAGGAAAATTTGTTATAAAGTGAATGAAATGAATAGAATTTCCCAATAAAATGACTAATATATTCTTCAAAGATGAATTTTTTGTTTTTTTGGTTATTTAAAAAAATAGTATTTTTTATGTTATTAGAATGTTTTTGTCCAAGATAAAATGATATTTTCATCATGAAATATTTTAAATGAATGATTAAAATCATTTTCCATCACTGATTACATCTTTTGATGTTAAATATTCCATATTAATGATGGGATCCAATAATACTATTATTATAAATTCTATAAATGATTTATATTAACGAGGTCATGATTTATATGAAAAATTTTTCGCTTCCATGGGTTATACTATGAAACAGTTATTATAAAACTCATTTATTTTCCCATAGTTTCTTCAATGTTGATTATGGTACCTTTTTTTACATGGGATTAATATGATGAAATTTATATGAAACAAGTTTAATTTCATGGGATATGGTATTTTTAATATTTTCTAATCATGTAAAACTAATATGTAATATTATCATTTTGTTAAAGGTGGGACCTATATCACCCTCCCATGAACTTGTAAATGACAAATGTTCAATGATCATATATAGTACACTTTTGGTTAGCCAATGCCCCAAATGGGGCATATGAGTGGATAACCAAATCCCAAAAAGAAGGGTTTATCAGTGGTTAACAGAAGACATAACGTGGTATACGAGAGGTTCTCTAATGCCGGATGAAGGTACATGGGTGGCTATACAATACTAAATAGGTAATTAATGTATTCGTTGTGTCCAAAATATATGATATTTAGTTCTTAATTTTATTCAAAAAAATAAGTCTTCTTCCAATTTTATTCCCTCATGGATAATGTTTTTTTATTTTTGTGTGATTCATGTATGGTGATATACCAATGGTTATTCCATAACATAATATTATAATATTTAATTAATAGGGTGTGGTTTTAATGTGTTATAATCATGTTATCATACCCTCATTCTTATTGTGTGGTTAATATCTCCCTTATTTATCCATACTGAGATTATAACATCACCCTTTATTATGTTTCATTTCAACATATTATAAGGATATTTATTCTGTATGATTTTTCTAAAAATAGTTCTAGATATGAAGATATTAGTGGGAGATTATATATCACACATATTAACTAGTTTTTTCTGTTTCCATTTTTTGAAAGGCACTAAAAAATTACAAGAGTGTTTTTGTGTAATGTTATGAATACTCATCAAATATGATATAATATCTAGGATTTATATTTCAATGACTCTATAGTTGGTAGAAATGTATAGATTTAATTTTCCTTTGGAAACTAGTATTACAAAACCTTAATAGGTCCCAAAGTACATTATTAAGAATAATCCTAAGGATGAGTCAAAGTATAATAAAATATCATGTAATTTGGTGGATTATTGATATAATGGATTCATGTAAACAAATACTAATCAGTATACTAGAAGTGAAAGTGGAAAAAAAAGAAGAACCTATGAATAATTACTCCAAAATGGGCACATTGAGCAAGAATCAATCTTCACTTGGTGTATGAAAAGGAGCCTTGTTGCAAACATAGTTTGACAATACCAGGGGTCATGATTTAGAAATTGAAAACATATTTATTAACCATCATGATAGATTTATATATATAATTCCTATTAATGACCTATGGTAACCCTAACGTTTCTTATATTAAATCATTTTCCATGATTTAGACAAACTGTAATTTATTTTTCATGTTATTTCTGTTCACAATCATTATCATTATTTCTTAAAATTGCATATTTGTTTTAGTAAATGGATTTAATAAAATGAACCTTATAAATACTGAGACTGAAAAAACTTCAATGATTTTCTTCCTAATCATAATAATATTATGGTATATGTAATAAAAATTCCCATTGTTATTCTCACACAACAATCTAAAGTTGTGAATCTTGATGAACGTCCAAATGAAATTCAGGGGAAAAACATTATGCCCTAATCATCATGTGGAAAAATTACACCTTCTTTCAGTGGGTATTAAGATCAACTAGTTGATTAAAAATAGAGAACTACTAGTGAAATGTAATTTACCACTCAATAATGATCGAACCCTAAAAAAATAATGGTGGCTATCTATAATTTGTTATGTAAAGTAGGTAAATGGTGGAATAATATAAAGAATAAGAGGGAAAATGATGAAATTGAATGTAGGTATTTTTTTGAGTTCATGAAAATCTTTTTGGATTAGTTCTTATTTTATATTCTCTATATAGTGATCGAGAAGTAGGTTTTTAATCTAGTGAATAATGTTGATGAGTCTGTTGGTACCCATGAGAAAAATTTTACCAGATATGTTTTGTACACATTCATTATTTTCATCTGACAATAATTTAATTTTGGTCATTTCATTAGTGGTTTAAAACCATGTATCTGAATAGAATTAGATAAAACATACATGATTTTATATGAACATATTTATCATATTACTTTCTAGGTGTAAAAGGGGGACTAAGTTGTGAACCAATATCATGCTTTTCAAAAGAAGGGAACATTGGAATTCAATGAAAAATAATGGATTCATGGTGGGAAGAATATGAAATTTACATTATTATAAACTTGTTTGAATAAGCATGGTGGGAAAAATCAAAAATGGAATACTAAATTCATTAATTGTATAATGGAATGTAATTGGGAAATATATTATAAAGATCAGGGAATAAGGAAGTGAGTATTGAAAATAGAGAGAAAGATGGATATTATTCACCACCCATACTCCAGTGCTTAAATTTTTTAGAGTTTTTCATTGTTCAATCAACTGACCAAATATATGTATTAATGATGGTTATCAATGAATTAGCCTCTTATACTGAGGGAAAAGGGAAATATCAAGTTATCACTATTTTTTTATGATGGGTGTGAGGATGACTTGTTAGAAGGTTAACTTACCATTAATATTGAACTGATTATGTATTAGTTGACTATAGATCAATGAATTATTTCATATCGAAAGAATTTTATAAGGGTATAAAAATGCTACAGAAAAATATTAGAAGTATTTTTTTCACTAAAAACACATAATGTTATGATGATAAAAAGGTAATTATATGATTCATCTCTAGTTGCTGTTGTTTGGAATATGCTTCAAGAAATTCATTCCATTAAACCTGAGGTAGATTTTGATGTTATCTTATGCATGGATTATATTTATCTATATTAATCCATCATAAATTATCAAAGAGGGGAAGTTAAAATTAGGATCTGAAGTTGACCATTGATCATCTATAAATGTGAATATTATTACAATCTTCTAGCTGAGGTCACATCTATTATATGGATTATAATTCCCTTTCAAACATGGATATTTTTCTAATATGGTTAAAGAAAAACTCATCATCAATAGATTACATGTTGTGAACTAATTTATTGATTCTTTTAGAGAATCTATTCTTAGTCCTCAACCAAAAAGTGTACTTCACCTATCAATATAAATCAAACATTTTCCCACACCAATTTCAATCACTCAAAAAATATTTTTCCCAATTGAGTTGTTGGAATTGAGAATGAAAATATATAGAAACCTAGAAAATGTATTCTATCATCAATGTGTGACATTGGTGATTATCTATTATTTTTGAAAAATAAATAATGGATCAATTTGATTCAACATTTATAATCGGGTGATTAATAATATCACAATTAAAAATATGTATTTTCATCCCTATATTTTTATCTTGTTTGATCAACTACAAGAATCTCAATGCATTTCTATTGTTGACCTTTATTATATGTATTATTAATTGAGGGTCCTGAATGATGATATGAACATGATATAATTCCATAAAAGTAGTATACACTCTGAATATATAAAAATTCTATTTTTTACCTATTCGCATGTTCTCTTCATGTATTTAATGAATATGGTATTTAGAAATTAGATTGAACTACATATGATTGTCTTTAAAGAATATCATCTTAGTTCTTCAAAGGGTATGTAAGATAATTAATATCAGTTGAAAATTATATTGAAGACTCTGAGGAAGGAAATAATATATGAGAAAAAAAAACAGTTTAAATTTTTTGGTATAAATGTTTTAATTTTATTTTCATGAAATCCCTACAAAGAGTATACACCGATAGATCCTTCAAATAATAAAGCTATTGAATATTGTATAATACTAGATAGGGGGAATAAGATACATATTATTCCTTAATTAAATGGATCTTATTGATAGTTTTTAGATAATTTCATAGTATAATCCAATCCTCTAACTATGTTAACAGAGAAGGAACCATGTTCCTCTAGATCGAATAATCTGAGGAAAAATTCAACAAATATAAAAGAAGATTAGTTAGTAAAACTGTAGTTACATTAAAATATACTTGATATGGGGTTTTAATATATATTGATTCATAATATAATTTATTGTTTGAATTTATTATATATAATTACATAGTTATTTCTTATGCCTCATGAAAATTTATGATTCATGAGATAAATTACCCAAATCATTATTTGGAGTACAATATTATTATTTATTTCATTAATGGTATATATGAATTACCTTTATGGAGAAAATATTAATTTATGTACATATCAAAAAAGTTTAAATTGGATATTCAAATAGAAGGACTTGAACATGTTCTAAAAAGATGGCTAGAGAAGATTTCATATTGGTAATTCTCAATACATTACCACCCTCGAAAAGAAAACAAGTTGGATGATTCATTGAGTAGAAATGATAATTCTATGTTATCCATGATGGTGATTTTAAAAAATCCAATATACCTAAATTTTCAAAGGATGGATCATGAAATCATGAATAGATGGGGAAATAATATCTTTATCAATTAAATGATTAACCATCTATCCATGTGAATATTAAATTGGAACATAAAGAGGATGTAGAGAAATAAATGATGACTAGAAATTTTCCTAATTTTAGAAATGATCTTAATGGGATAATAAGGTTTATAAACCATTTATGTGTTCTATCTATATAGTATTTGAAGAAAGTTATTTTATAGGAATCTCACAGTTCTTTATTCTATATTCATGCAGGAAGTGAAAATAATTATTGAGATATGAAACCATATTATTTGATAAATGTAATATAAAAAGATATTGAATGGTAAGTATCTTCGCTCTTGGTATGGAATAAATTTATATCTAAATCCCATAAATCTATAGGAATATTACATTCATTACCAAACTAGAATAGAAATGGGATTCCATTACAATAGATATTATCATTCGACTCCCAAAATCATATAAATGGAATAATTCTATATAAGTTTTATTTTATCACCTAACTAGGTTAGCACACTTAATATATATCATATAATAAAATTCTCGAGATCAGCTATCATGGATACTCAACAAGGATTGGGTATGTTTTCTTTGAGTACCACATTTCATTATGTATCATTCAGATATAAGGTTTTTCTCATTGTTGTTATTAAGAATTTATCAATCTATTGATATTGAGTTCAGTTTCGTCACTGCATATCATTCTCATACAAATGGTCAATATGAGGGGATAATTCAAACCCACAGGGATATGTTCAAATCCATTTCATTGGTTTTAAGAGGTGTTTGGGAACAACACCTTCCTATATTTTAGATTTCTAATGAAAATGGATTTCACTCAAGCATTCTGATGGATTCATATAAATCCCTTTATGGAAAGAAATATAGAGCTCCATCATTCTAGAATAAAATTAGAGAAAAAAATCTATTGAGAACATAGATAGGTGAATAATTGGAAACAAGGATTAATCCATCTACATACTCTTAATGTCAGATGAGAGTCGACAGAAAAATCATACTATTAATATCTTGCATGATATAGAATTAGATGTTATTGATAATGAGTTTTTAATAATTTAATCCATTGAATAATGATATGACATTTCACATGAAAGAGAAAATTAGCCCTAGTTATTTAGATCCTTTTGAAATTATTTATTATATCAGGACTACATCCTGGGACATGGTTCGTCCACTAACCCCCTCTCTATTCCATTATGTGTTCCATGTATCTCTCGCGAGGAAGTACATACCAGATCCTTCACATGTATTGAGCTGGAAGGTCATACAACTCGGGGTATATATTTCATGTAATGAACAACAAGTGGAGATTATGTATTATATAGTGAATTTTATATGAAAATGTACAACTCACATATTCAATTTATTATAGTGAAACCAAAAGTTTTAGCAGGCTACATGGGAACATGGGGATATGATAAGGAATAATTCTATTCATATAATCATATAGGAGAGATAAATGGTAAGGGAGATGTTTATTTAAAGGGGTTATAATATAACACCATGAGTTTTTAGGAATAATTTTTTTGAATAAAATTAAATTATATTATTGATTATGATAAATTCATTGACATTTTAGGTTTTCAATAATCACAACACTATGTTATTATTCATTACACATGACACTTAATTTCAAGAATACCATGATATATTGTCACTACAATTATTTTTACATGGACAATATATTCTAGTGGATAGACTTATAAATATGAATATTAATAAATACTTATTAATTATTATGTAAATTTTATTATACAATGAAAACATTTTGATAATAAATTAAATAATTTTCTGTAATTCTTCATATATTACAAAAAATAATAGTTTCTCAAAAAAAATTTCTTAAGTCTATTTTATGAAGAATAATAATTTTTTTGAATCTATTAAATAATAAATTTATTAAATTTTTTAAAAAAATATGATGTAAAAATTAATATTTGGGTTTTTTTTTGGATTTTTTGAAATGTTTTATTTTCCAAGGAATAGTGAAAAATACTAAATATTAATTTAAACCATCCTTTATGATTATTTTATCTTTTATTTTAAATGATAATTTTAATTGGGTTTAATGTAAAATTAATAAAATTTTACATTCATTAATCAAGTTTAGTTTAGTAGAATTAATTCTAAAGTCAATTTAGATATAAAAACATTGTATGGGTTTTATCATTTTATCTCTAAAAACCCATCTTCTCACTGAATATACGTGATTATTTTAAATTAATGTTTTTCACATAAATGAATGGTATTTGAAAAAATATATTCCATATTTTGAATAATAAAAATTTATATTATCTAATTATTTCCACATTATGTTTCACCAAAATGAATAATAGAAAAAATAACTAAAAAACTTATAATGGATAAGGGAAAATGTGATTTAAGGGGGTGAGATATACAAATAATATAATGGTAAAAATTAAAACAAAATATGAAAGACTCAAATTTTATTTCCATATTTATACCTTATATCTTCTATTATCTATAAAAATCCATTTTAGAGACAGGTTTTATGAAATAATTTGTCGGTGGAATTCATTATTTGAAAATTACAGAAGTTTCAAACTCACATCACTTATAGAAGGCCGTCACATATCTTATCTTCTTTACACCATCAAAAATTGTTTCCCAATACATACAAAAATCACATCCTAAATTCTTTCTTTCAAAATTGTTTTACACATTCTATCACTAAATTTTATGGGTCAGGGTAAATTAATATATACTGAATGTATATGATAGTCATATAATTGTTTAAATTCTTGAGATGATTAAATCTTGAGAAATATAACAATAAAAATTTAAAAAATAAAGACATATATGAAAAATATATTCGTTATTTCCTGAAATAGATAATTAACATTGAAATGTTAAATTATTGGTAATAAAAGTCATAATAATATCATAAATGGTATGATATAAATAAACATCTTTCTATAATATATTTATAATATAACAATATTTGTTATACATCTGTTTAGAATTTATTTGACGTACGTCAATACATACATTAATGGAATTCTAGTATTTAATTTATTTTTTGAGTATATATTCTAATTCCAAACACATTTATTTTGTGTGCTGTATATATTAAATATTTTATTTGTTATAACATTAAATCAATTATTTAAATTTTATTTATTATTTCATTTGACATTATATTTTGTTGGGGATTATGATTAACAATATTAAAAATGATGTAGTGTATTTTTGTATAATTATTACTTCCTTGAGATGTACATTATATTATGAAACTATATTGTTTCACGAGTTTTATAAACAGACAATTTGACAATGTAATGTCTTGAATTAATTTTTCATCATTATATTTTAATTTTCATTTTTTTCCTTCTTGGGTATTACAATTCAATGATAACAAAGTAGAAATGATTTTATATTATAAAATCGTCCTTTTTAGGATTTCTTATGGTTATGTTTCTAATGACAATGTCTGTTGATCCATATCTCAAGAAATTCATTAATTTTAGTATCATCTTATTATTTGTGACATTTTCAAGTAATTTTAATATTTCACACCATTTTAACATTAAATAATTGTTATAATTTTAATAAAATCCATCTTCCTCAGTCTCTTTAGTCAAAAATCCATTTTCATCCAAAAGCATGTTTTCTAGAAATTAATTCAATATGAGTGATTATTAAACAATGATTTTTAAAATATATTTTTACAAATGTTGGAATTTTATAAAAAATTTCTTTCGAAAGAATTTTCATGTCTTTTTCAAAATAATTCATTTTTGGATTTTATTAAAAATGTTTGAGAAATCATTTTTTTACAAGTATGTCATGAACAAAATTTTCAACCATAATTAACATTAAATTCATGGAAGCTAAATTTATATTTATTATATTTTATATCAAAATTATATTATTTTCAATATTTTTTCATTTTAATTTTTTTTAAATCAGAATGAAAATATTTATTAATATATATATGAAATGTTCAATCAGACACATTTTCTATCAATAAATTTTCTCATTGATGTTAAATATTCCATACTGGGGATATGATCCAAGACTACCATTCTTATATATTTTCTTAATCGTTTAATTTTTTGATGGAATTACATTTATGAAAATATTTTCTCTTAGACATGTTACAAGATGATAAGATACATTTGGAACACTCTTATTATCCCAAGGTCTATCTTTTTATGGTTATGAAACATATTTTTTATACATATTTTATGATATGATAGAATATTTATTAATCTCATCTATTTTCATGGGTTATGATATCATGATTTTTTATGCCCTTGGGGTTAAAATAATTTTTTTTCATTATGTGATGGTTGGTACCTATATCTAACTCTAATGTATTGGAAAATGATAAATATACTACATGATCAGACGGTACACATGTGGGAAGCTAAAGCACAAAAAGATAGTTCATGGGTAGAATTCCCATGACTAAAAATTTCTGTGAATTTGTGGTTAGAGAAAGATATAATGATAGTAAAAAATAAGATATCCCATTCCAAAAGAAGGCACACAGTTGGTTACTCAATCCAAACATGTTTTTAATGATTAGGTTGGAATCCTTTTCATAATATTTTCTATTCTTTTGTGTATAACAAAAATATATCTCTTATTCCAATGTTATTCTATTATGGACAATGTTATTTTATTTCCTTGGGATTAAAATATTATTGACCGCCAATCTTTATATTATTAGTCAATATTATGATCATTGATATGTTGGGTAGAGTTTTCAAATGTTATTCTCATGTTATTATACACTCATGCTCATGTTATAATTATGTATTACCATTATTTACCCTTAATAAGAATATGATATCTTCCTTCCTTATGTTTCATTTCTCAAGGTTATGAATTTATTTATTTTATATTATTTTCCTATAAGGGGATATATATATTAATATCTTTGTTGCAGATTATTTAGATCACCTATGAAGTAGTTGTTTTTTTCAATGATTCCAATTGTGAAAAATTATTATGTTCTTTAGGGGATTTCTGTTTAAGGTTATGAATATTCACAAAAAAAATTGTAATATATATGTTTGGTAATAAAGGATAACTATAGGATGTAGGGTTTTTATCTAAAAAAGGGGACAATTCATTATTACTTAATTAATGTATAATTTTAATTCTATTTTATAAAATTATCCAAGAAACTACCCATACCATGATTTTTTCCAATGGTTTATAACTAATATGAGTTTATTTCCCTATTTTAAAAGTTTATTAACGAAAAGAATTAAAATAACATCCTTGGTAATGTGGAGATGAGTCATGTATATAGTGAATTTAATTTAAAACATTAAAGTATAATACATGTTTTTGAGGATTCATGATGTTTTCATAATACAAATAAAATATATTAATAAAATAATTTTAAATGGAATAAATAATTTTGTTCCTCGAAATTATTTATAGTTCTCATTATATCACTTTTTGGATTTTATGATGTCATAATATACAAAATAAATTTGTACCATATTTAATTTTTTTTTCTTAAAATGTAAAGTGTATCAGAAAATACATAAAACCCACCATTGGATAATTTTAATTTACTAATTTCAAAAATAACAATTATTTTATGATTTCTTTTCAAAATTATAAAATTTTATCATTTAAATCAAAATCCACATTTATGGTAAAATAATTATTTGTTGACAATAACATTTTTTTGATCCTTATGAAAATTACATTTGACATTATGAAATTATATTATTATTTACATTTAAAAATATTATTTAACAAGAATATATTATTTAAATAAAATTTCTTTTAAAAATATTTATCTAAAAAAATATTTTTCTCGATCCGAACTATATATTTCTATAAAAAAATTATTTTTGTGTCTCATCATATCAAAATTTAATAATTATAAAAATCATTATTAAATCATTTATAACCAAATAATACATATCAAGAAATATAATAATAATTTTTTAGTGGAAATTATATGGAAATTCAAATTACTATTTTCTCGATACATTGGACCATATTACACTAGAGTATTCATGAAGACTATAGTGATTAATGATGGGTCTATTTTGGGGTGGCTCAAAGAACACTTTTCGTTATTCATCTTGATGAAATTGGAATAAACCCACAAATGGTTTCAACCAGGCCTTTACTGTTCGATCTCATCATTGTAATGCTTAATAGAAAATACAAGTGATTCCATCTCCCTCGGATACTATGATAAATGTGTTTCATAGGTAACAATCCAACTAGTAAATCCTATCACTCTTTCCATCTAAGTCCACAAGACATTATGATAACCATGAATATTATAATATTAATGATCACTATAGAAATACTATATTTCAAGTAGTTATGGTTCATAATAGTCTATTAAATCAAATAGACTACATAAAGGTATAATATAAAATAATTAGAGAACGTGCTTTCTAAAACTAAATTACATATAAAATTATTCATTCATTTGAAAATGTGAAATTAATTTGTAGTGTTAGGGTCATTAAATTATTCCCCTATTCATAAATTTCACCTACGATATTTAAGTTCATACACTAAAATATATGAGGGTATATCTATCTCATCACATATTCTTAATCACAAGTCAATACTTCAATAACGAGGTTCTTCTATTACACTTTTAACATGTAATTTTTCATATTTCATAAGACATTGTTTTTAAAATATAATATCATTACCTATGTCCACTCATATGAAAAATCATTCTCAAATAGTACCACCACTAGATTTAGTACATTTTAGGGGTCTGGATTCTACTTACAGAATAAGGATACATGGAACACATCATTGTCTTTAAATTGGTAATGTGGGAGTTCTAGATAAAAGGACACCACTTCGATATGATCAAGGATCTTGAAGTGGTCGTATATCTAGGAATAATATTTCCCTTTTCAAATACATAATAATTTCTTCCATGATGATATACAAATGAATACTTTATCTATTTCCTCAATTCCTAGATCAGGTCAATGATTGTTAGTATAAAAAAAATTCAACACAATACGGGTTCCTTATGACATTGAATGGTTTGAACCTTCATTTTTTTGTTTTGGAACTGATCATGACTCATAAACTACCACTATCTAACATTATACATGAATTATAGAGACTTAATCCTCTTCCCATGTAGATCCACATTATAATTCATTTGAATACTAGAGTGTAATTTTTTTAAATGATAACACTTCTACAAGAAGGTGATTTTCCCAACATCCATTGAAATTCATTGATCATGGTCACAAAATATTATATAGATTATTAATGGTATTATTAGGGTAAACAAAATTATAAGGTTCATATGTAGTACTTAAACACATATGTGTATCAAATTAATTCTAGTTGATTATCTATAACCTCAAGGTCAAACTGGAGTACTTATTAGATACAATAGATTTATTCACTCCATGTATCCATACCGCTTATCTTATATATATCATGTTACCTTCATATAGGGAGACATATTTCTTGATAGAAAATAAATCTGTTCACTTTTTGAGGTGATCAAATACTATCCACATGATTTTATTGACATTATATATCATGGGGATTCCTATGATGAAAATAATTTTTCTTTTTTCCATTTTGAAACAAGTATATCCAATAGATTCATCATAACCTTATACTTATATCATTCATCGTGTATTGTTTTTCATTCCAACAATTACCATAAAAATTAATCATCCTCTCTATTTATATTATTACACTAGATGTTTTGATTCAGATAAAAAAACATCTTACTACTTCGTCGATAAATTGAGAATTATGGTGTATGTAAATCATATAGAAGTACCTTCATCATCTATTTTTTTATAGGACATACATCTGAGTTCCAAAACATATAACATTATCTTCAAGAATGTTTTACTCCATAATAGTCTATATATTTTTCTATATCACCTTGTCACGACCCGTCCTCGGGGCCCGTGCCGTGACTACCCCAAGCCCGCCTTCCATAGGCCAGGGGCTGGCGACTAGCACCAAGGCGTAAAATCCCAGTAAACAGGGAAGGCATTGCCTTTATAAGTAACAACCACACAGAGTCAGCAAGCGGAAAGTAAAGTGCAGAAAAGTAAAGGGGCCGGAAATACAAGCCCAACTGTAAAGTACAACTGAAAAGAAAAAGAACAGCAACTGAAGAAAAGACGGCGGCCTCGTGTCGTCCACTGGCAATCCCACCTGAAGGGTGGGTACAGATAGCCTCCAGGCTCCTCGGGTCCCACGTCCGCTCCGAGCACGTCCCGCCCAGTGGTCCACCTCCAGGTACCGTCCTGCTCCACGCCCCAACCGTGATCAGCGCTGTCCGTCGTCTGCAACCAACACAACAAGGTGCGGGCATAGCCCGTGCAGGGGTGAGTACAACTACTCAGTAAGGACCCCGAGACCCCCGAAGGTCTCTCGAAATCCACAAAGGATATAGCACAAAAGAAAGATGCAATCACGAAGTAACATCTGACTCGACTTAGGTATATGCCCATACATATACCTAAGTCCCCAATTCTAGCTCTGCTCACGAGCTCAAGAACAACTCAATCCACAAAGGAAAGCAAGACCCAAATCCACAAAGGAGAGTAAACAGTAAATCCACAAAGGATGGTTCAACACAATCCACAAAGGAGAGTAACATAAGATTCAGCTCAACCAGGTATACTTTTTCAGATGACGTCAAAGACGATCACTGATCCGTCTCAGTCGTCGGACCCACGAAGGATCGATAGGTACTAACCCCCGCAAAAAGACCCACGTAGGATCGGGCTCACACAGAACCTGTAGGCAGTGGCTCACACAGAACCGGTAGTAAGGACCCACGGAGGATCGGGCTCACACAGAACCTGAAGCACTGATCCACGTGGGATCGCTGAGTGCAGTAGTCGACGCAGTCCACTGAGGATCTCTGCACAGTCGTCGCCGCAGTCCACGAAGGATCTCTGCTCTGCCATCGTCGCAGTCCACGGAGGATCTCTGCTCTGCCGTCGTCGCAGTCCACGGAGGATCTCTGCTCTGTCGTCGAGGTCACAGCCAGCGCTAGGGTTCCCGCACGTAGCGAGCTCGTTTAGGAGGGTCCGCTCCACGAGCCGAGGGGCTGATACATCAACTGACACGTAGTCCGAAGTTGATGTATCCAAAAGTTCCGTATCGACAACAGGATCTCAACGCGACAGACGGCGCGTCAATCGGACGCCCGGTCTGAGAGTTATTGGCATTTTCGTCCCAGGGGCCCGGTTGGTTTTTAGGGCAAAACCAACCCGACCGTACTCCGCCTGTATCCGATCCTCGGGCGGAGTATGCCAAAAGTTCCGTCTCACTTAGAGGAAACTACCACAGCTGACGGTACGTCGTTCGGACGTCCGTAGCTCAAGTTATGAGCGTTTCCGCTCCGAGGGCCCGGTTGGCTTCGTGTACGAACCAACCCGGCCGAACCCAAAGTCTTCCGAAACCTTGAGTATAATATACCGAAACGACCGTCTCGATCCAAGGATCGCGTAGCCGCTGACGGTTCGTCAATCGGAGGTCCCAGGCCCAAGATATGGGCGAAAGACCGTAGAGGGCCCGAAACGGGGGTACTGGGCCCGGGGCGACCCGGCCCGAACCCCCCCCTGGGGTCGGCCGAACCGGGTCGGCCCGAACCGGGTCGGCCCGACCCGGCCCGAACCGGCTCGGCCGGGTCCGGTCCGGCCTGGGCGCGGCCCGGCCGACCGGACCGGCCGGCTCGGTCTTCGGCCGCGCGGCCGAAGAGCCGCCGCCGCGGGGTTGAACCCGCGGCTTGAGAGAAACCGCGGCCCCGCGGGGGGCCGCCTGTCACGCGGACGCGGCCGGGCCGCCGCGTCCGTCCCGGTTCCGCGCGGCCGCGGAACCGGCTGCCGCCGCCGCCGCGGCTTCAGCCGCGGCGGAAGGTTTCCACGGCGGCGCGCCTGGCGCCGCCGCCTCCTTCCGCGGGCCGCCGGAGATGCTCCGGTGGCCCGATTTCTTTCCCGTCTGCGCCGATGCTCCTCCCGGGGGACGATCTTCACTGCGGAGCCAACAAATTGCCCTTGCCGCACGGTTTGTCGACGTCCGCCAAATCCGCACAACCAAAATAGATCGGCGGAGGGTTGCCGGGTCTTGTTCGTTAGACCCGCACCCTCCGCGTTAGTCATAATCCACGGGAGGAACAGTAAAACAATCAACAACAATTTTAAATGTTAAAATTGTTCGAAGGTCATGCTTCTTTACTTTAAAAGAAATAAATCACGGGAAGGAAAATATTCCAATCAACCCTTACTTTATCGTCGTCGTCGGAATTGCTCGTCGCGGAAGATGGAGATCGCCGCGTCGTCGCGGAATCGCTCGTCGCGTCGCCAATCTCCGGATCAAGATCAACGGATTTAATTAGTTTAAATCCGTTGATATTGAAATTAAAAAGGGAGAAGAAAAGATCTGATTCTCACCTTTGTTGCCGAACGAGGGTCGGCCGCGGAAGAAGAGGCGTCGCCGAAGAACGTCGCGGGTAGATCTCGTCGACGTCGCAGATCTTGGTGTGCGTCGTCGAATTCCGGTCGCCGGCGTTCTTCGCGTTCTTCGCGTTCTTCGCGTTCTTCGCGTTCTTCGCGGAGAGGGTGGAGGAACGAAGATTCTCTCAAATCCTTTCCAAGGATTTTTATGTTGGTCTTATTTTATAAACATGCCAACACGAAACCGGTTAAGAAACGATCCATCAATTCGTTGAATTAATTCAACGAAAGAAACGACCCATTTAATTCACGAAGAAACAGTCCATTTAATTCACGAAATAAACCGCCCAATTAAATGGTCTGTTAAGAATTAAAGAAAACGCGTCGGTTGACTTTTCAGTTACTTTGACGGGTTTTCGCGGGTGCGTTACTTAGCGAAAGAAACGGCGGGGCTCGTGCGGGTCCCACCGCACAAATATCCTACCAAGGGGTAGGATATTTCTGGATAGCATCCTATCCAGTTCAACTCAGTTCAAGCCGTCTTTAAGTGACTTCAAGTGGCTTCCAAGCAGCTTAAGTGAAATAAAATAAAGTTGTCGCACAAACTTTATTTTATTTCTGACTTAAAGCCGTAAAATTTAAAAACCACGTCTGAGCAAACGCAACTCCGGAAGAGGCGTTTCTAAGCAAATACCGGCGCTGCGATTTCATCGGTGCCCTCAGAATTCGATTCCGGGCACCGGTTCAAAAGATAGAAAAACCCGCTCGTCCGTTCACTGAACGTACCCGAGCCAAACTTCGGAAATTGATTCCGGGCACACCGGGCCTCGGAATCAGGTGCCGTCTGAAGCTGCGTTCTTGTAAAATTCCAAAGAAAATTAAGAAAAAAAAAATTTCCTTGAAATTTGCGGGTCTTTACATTACTCCCACCTCAGGGCTTTACGTCCCCGTAAAGATACATCAAAACTAGGGGAACAAATGGGGGTACTGAGCACGCATCTGAGCCTCCCGCTCCCAAGTGCTCTCCTGGAGGTTCCCGTGCTGCCATCTGACGCGCACAAGAGGAATCGACCGCCCACGTAGGACCCGCTCCTGTCGATCCTCGATCTCCACTGGAACCTCCGCAAAAGTCGCCCCATCGTCCACGTCCAGCTCCCCAAAGTCGATGATGTGCGTCGGGTCGTGCACGTATCTCCTCAGCTGAGACACGTGGAAGACGTCGTGCACCCGGTGCAACTGAGGTGGTAGAGCCAGGCGATAAGCCACCTCTCCTATCCTGCTGAGGACCTGGAAAGGCCCGATGAAGCGGGGAGACAGCTTGCCGCCTCGGCCAAATCTCCGTAAACCACGTCGAGGTGAGACACGCAAAAAGACGTGGTCGCCATCCTCGAACTCTAGTGGCCTCCGCCTCCTGTCAGCATATGACTTCTGCCGGCTCTGAGCTGTCCTCATCCTCTCCTGGATGATTTGGACCTTCTCTGTCGTGGCTCGGACCATCTCTGGTCCCACGAGTGCTGACTCCCCAGGGTCTGTCCAGCACAACGGTGATCTGCAGGGTCTGCCGTACAACGCCTCGTATGGTGCCATCCCGATGGTGGAGTGGTAGCTGTTGTTGTACGCAAACTCCACCAAGGGTAGGTGGTCCTCCCAGCTGCGACCAAAGTCGAGAACACATGCACGGAGCATGTCCTCGAGTGTCTGTATGGTCCTCTCCGTCTGTCCATCCGTCTGAGGGTGGAAGGCTGTGCTCAGATGGAGCCGCGTCCCGAACGCCTCCTGCAACCCCTTCCAAAGCCTGGAAGTGAAACGAGCATCTCGATCGGAGACGATAGACGATGGCACACCGTGAAGCCGTACGATCTCCTGGACGTAAAGACGTCCCAAGCTCTCTACTGAGCCCTGCTCTCTGATGGGTAAGAAGTGTGCCGACTTGGTGAGTCGGTCGACAATCACCCAAATGGAGTCGTGACCTCTGGAAGTGCGTGGAAGTCCAGTCACGAAGTCCATAGATATGCCGTCCCACTTCCACTCCGGGACCTCCAAGGGCTGTACCAAACCTGCTGGTACCTGGTGCTCTGCCTTCACCTGCTGGCAGGTGAGGCATCGTGAAACGAACTCTGCCACAGCTTTCTTCATACCCGGCCACCAGTGCTGTCGCCTGAGATCCTGGTACATCTTCGCCACTCCGGGATGTACCGCCAAGGGAGAAGTGTGAAACTCTCTCAGCACCTCCTCTCGTAAAGCGACTGGTACGAAGGTACGTCCTCTGAAAAGGATGTCGTGCTCTGCTCCAAGGGAGAAACCATCAGGCGCCTGACCTGAGGATATCAGTGCACGCCGGGTCTCACAGTCAGCGTCCCCACGCTGAGCCTCTCTGACCCGCTGTAGAAGTGGAGGAGAGACTGTGAGAGACTGAAGAAAGGCTGTTCCGTCTCTATCCACGAAGGATATCTGCAAGGAGGCTAGCTGCTCCGTCGCCTCCTCAAGCAGCTGAATGCCCGTCCTCCTGCTGAGGGCATCGGCTACCACGTTCCCCTTCCCAGGAGTATAGACTATCTCAAAGTCATAGTCCTGGAGGAACTCAAGCCATCTCCGCTGTCTCAGGTTCAGGTCCTTCTGAGAGAAGATATACCTAAGACTCTGGTGGTCAGAAAAGACTGTGAAGCGCTCGCCCATCAGATAGTGCCGCCAAGTCTTCAGAGCGAAGACCACTGCTGCTAACTCCAGGTCATGAGTGGCGTAGTTCTGCTCATGCGGCCTCAACTGACGTGATCCGTAGGCGATCACGGCCCGCTCCTGCATCAGGACGCACCCGAGTCCAGTCCCTGATGCGTCGCAGTAAACTACGTACCCAACTCCCTCCTCAGGCAACCTCAAGATAGGTGCGCTGGTCAATCTCTGTCTCAGCTCCTGGAAGCTCTGCTGACATCTGTCTGACCACACGAAGGGTTTCCCCTTCTTCGTCAAGGCTGAGAGTGGTGCTGCAACTCTGGAGAAGTCTGGCACGAATCTCCGATAGTATCCCGCTAGGCCCAAGAAGCTCCGCACCTCTGTCACGCTCTTGGGTGGCTCCCAAGCTAGCACTGCCTCGATCTTCGCGGGATCCACTGCAACTCCCGCCTCAGAAATGACGTGCCCCAAGAAATGGACCTCACGTAACCAGAACTGGCATTTTGAGAGCTTGCCATAAAGCTGGTGCTCTCGGAGTGTGTCTAGCACAACTCGCAGGTGGTAGGCATGCTCCTCCTCAGTCGTCGAGTATACCAAAATGTCGTCAATGAAGACAACGACAAATCGGTCGAGGTATGGCTGGAAGATCCTGTTCATGAGGCTCATGAACACCGCTGGAGCATTGGTTACGCCGAACGGCATAACCAAGAACTCATAATGGCCATACCGACACCTGAAGGCCGTCTTCTGCACGTCCTCGTCTCGAACTCTGAGCTGATGATAGCCTGACCGGAGGTCTATCTTCGAGAACCACCGCGCTCCCTTGAGCTGATCGAAGAGGTCATCAATCCGTGGCAGCGGATACTTGTTCCTCACTGTCACCTGGTTCAGGCGACGATAGTCGACACAAAGTCGCAAGTTCCCGTCCGCCTTTTTGGCGAACAAAATCGGGGAAGCCCAGGGTGAAACACTGGGTCGGATAAACCCCTTGCTCTGCAAGTCCTCCAACTGTACCCGCAGCTCTCGAAGCTCGGCGGGGGCCATCCGATATGCTGGAGTAGATATCGGGGCTGTCCCGGGGTACAAGTCGATGTAAAAGTCTACCTCTCTACGAGGAGGTAGCCCTGGAACGTCGTCGGGAAAGACGTCCACGTACTGGTCCACCACTGCAGGAAAAGCCGGACTCCGCACGTCCACTGCTCCTAGGATGAGGCTAGCCAACTGATGTGAGATGGGCTGCACTCTCCTCCGCGGAAGTCCATCCTGTGCTGCAAAGGTTCCCTTCTCGCCGGTGAAGGTAAACCTGCTCCCGTCGGTACGAACACATCGTACCTTGCGCCTAAAACAGTCGATCTGGGCATGAACCGTGGATAGCCAATCCATGCCCAAGATGACGTCGTAAGGCCTCGACGCCGCTACAAGGAGATCCCAGCCGAAGCTCTCGCCTCCTAGAGTAATCTCACACTGCCGGCACCAGTGCGTAATCGTCGAGTCTGCTCCCGTAGGAGTCTCTAGCCGTAAGGATCGAGCCAACGGCTCAGTCGGAATCTCCGAGCTCCGAACAAGGGCAGAGGCTATGAAAGAGTGACTCGCTCCTGTGTCTATAAGTACTGCAGCAAGGGTGGAATAGACACAGATCGTACCTCGAATCATCTCTGGCATGTCGGGGTCGTAGGCCTCCACTGCCTGGAGCTGGGCCTGTCCCTGCCCGCCGGCTCCCTGTGGTCGAGGTGGCCCTCCTGGTGGTGGTGGGGGTAGAGCCTGAAAGCGTCGCCCACCACCCGCTGCTCGGCCAGCTCCTCGGCCTCGTCCGCCTCCTCCCTGCGGACCGCCACGGTCGACCCTCTGCCTCTGCCTGGGTGGCCCCTCCACCGTCTGCTGCTCCTCTGATCGGCGAGTCGGGCAGTCACGAGCCATGTGACCCTGCCCGCCGCAAGAGTAGCACAGCCTGCCTCTCGAAAGGCTGGCACTCCGCTGTGTGCCTCGTACTGCTGAGCCGGTGTCCTGAGGCCGTCTGCGTGGGGGTCTGGTCTGCCTGGACCCGTGAGTCATCCGTCGGCTACCTGCTGCCGAAGACTCAGCTACCTGCCGCCCTGCGCTAGGTCTCGCCGCTGAAGAAGGCTCTGCCAGGAAGCTCTCGATCAGGAGGGCTCGCTCCAGCACTCCTGCCTGGGTCGGAATGCTGAGGGAGATCAGCGACGCACGAATCTCCTGTCGCAAGCCCTGCTCGAAGGTCCGGGCCCGGAAGAAGGGGTCCCGTACCATGTCGGTCGAGTAGCGAGATAGGTCCGTGAACCTCGCCGCATACTGAGCGACCGTCATGCTGCCCTGGCGCAGCTGGAGAAGCTCCTGGATGCGCACCGCTCGGAGGGTGGCCGGGACGAACTCAGAGCGGAAGAGGCTCTCGAAGTCCGTCCAGAGCAGGGATGCCTCATCGTGAACCTGGAGCATCAGGCTCCACCATCGTCCTGCCGCCGCCTGCAGGAGGCTCGCTGCGAGGATCACCATGAGATCCGCTGGTGTCCTCACTAGCCTGAAGATCCGTACCACCGCCTCTAGCCAGTCCTCGGCGGCCTGGGGGTCCGCCTCACCGCGAAACCTGGGCGGTCGCTGGCTCTGAAACTCGTGCAGTGCCCTGAGGCGACGTGCATCGTCGGCGTCTGGTACTGGAAGCATCGGTGGCTCGGCGGGTAAGGCTACCGCCGGTGCCACTGCTGGCAAAGGGCCCTGCACCGAGGCCTCGTCGCTCGGTGGGCTGCCGTCGCGCCCTACACTCGGAACCCTAGCTGGCAGTCGTCGCGGGGCCATCCTGAAAAGGAGAACAAGAGCACCACAGTCAGAACAGTATACCTGGTGAGCTGGCACAAGTAATCACAAGGAAAACTTGAGACTTTCATAAAGCAGATCAGTATACCCGGTGAGCTGACATAAGTAATCACAAAGAAAACTTGAAACACACACGCAATCAATGTTTTCATGCATTAAGTCGGAAATCAGGAGTCAGGGTCCTGGTGTACGGATACGTCGGCCGCCGCACCAACACTGGGCTCCCTGAACTGATAACCACACTCAATACACTAAACACTATTGCTTCACATAGAAAGAAAGGACGATCAGAGTCTGCGGTAGAACCGACCGCCTCTGATACCAATTTGTCACGACCCGTCCTCGGGGCCCGTGCCGTGACTACCCCAAGCCCGCCTTCCATAGGCCAGGGGCTGGCGACTAGCACCAAGGCGTAAAATCCCAGTAAACAGGGAAGGCATTGCCTTTATAAGTAACAACCACAAAGAGTCAGCAAGCGGAAAGTAAAGTGCAGAAAAGTAAAGGGGCCGGAAATACAAGCCCAACTGTAAAGTACAACTGAAAAGAAAAAGAACAGCAACTGAAGAAAAGACGGCGGCCTCGTGTCGTCCACTGGCAATCCCACCTGAAGGGTGGGTACAGATAGCCTCCAGGCTCCTCGGGTCCCACGTCCGCTCCGAGCACGTCCCGCCCAGTGGTCCACCTCCAGGTACCGTCCTGCTCCACGCCCCAACCGTGATCAGCGCTGTCCGTCGTCTGCAACCAACACAACAAGGTGCGGGCATAGCCCGTGCAGGGGTGAGTACAACTACTCAGTAAGGACCCCGAGACCCCCGAAGGTCTCTCGAAATCCACAAAGGATATAGCACAAAAGAAAGATGCAATCACGAAGTAACATCTGACTCGACTTAGGTATATGCCCATACATATACCTAAGTCCCCAATTCTAGCTCTGCTCACGAGCTCAAGAACAACTCAATCCACAAAGGAAAGCAAGACCCAAATCCACAAAGGAGAGTAAACAGTAAATCCACAAAGGATGGTTCAACACAATCCACAAAGGAGAGTAACATAAGATTCAGCTCAACCAGGTATACTTTTTCAGATGACGTCAAAGACGATCACTGATCCGTCTCAGTCGTCGGACCCACGAAGGATCGATAGGTACTAACCCCCGCAAAAAGACCCACGTAGGATCGGGCTCACACAGAACCTGTAGGCAGTGGCTCACACAGAACCGGTAGTAAGGACCCACGGAGGATCGGGCTCACACAGAACCTGAAGCACTGATCCACGTGGGATCGCTGAGTGCAGTAGTCGACGCAGTCCACTGAGGATCTCTGCACAGTCGTCGCCGCAGTCCACGAAGGATCTCTGCTCTGCCATCGTCGCAGTCCACGGAGGATCTCTGCTCTGCCGTCGTCGCAGTCCACGGAGGATCTCTGCTCTGTCGTCGAGGTCACAGCCAGCGCTAGGGTTCCCGCACGTAGCGAGCTCGTTTAGGAGGGTCCGCTCCACGAGCCGAGGGGCTGATACATCAACTGACACGTAGTCCGAAGTTGATGTATCCAAAAGTTCCGTATCGACAACAGGATCTCAACGCGACAGACGGCGCGTCAATCGGACGCCCGGTCTGAGAGTTATTGGCATTTTCGTCCCAGGGGCCCGGTTGGTTTTTAGGGCAAAACCAACCCGACCGTACTCCGCCTGTATCCGATCCTCGGGCGGAGTATGCCAAAAGTTCCGTCTCACTTAGAGGAAACTACCACAGCTGACGGTACGTCGTTCGGACGTCCGTAGCTCAAGTTATGAGCGTTTCCGCTCCGAGGGCCCGGTTGGCTTCGTGTACGAACCAACCCGGCCGAACCCAAAGTCTTCCGAAACCTTGAGTATAATATACCGAAACGACCGTCTCGATCCAAGGATCGCGTAGCCGCTGACGGTTCGTCAATCGGAGGTCCCAGGCCCAAGATATGGGCGAAAGACCGTAGAGGGCCCGAAACGGGGGTACTGGGCCCGGGGCGACCCGGCCCGAACCCCCCCCTGGGGTCGGCCGAACCGGGTCGGCCCGAACCGGGTCGGCCCGACCCGGCCCGAACCGGCTCGGCCGGGTCCGGTCCGGCCTGGGCGCGGCCCGGCCGACCGGACCGGCCGGCTCGGTCTTCGGCCGCGCGGCCGAAGAGCCGCCGCCGCGGGGTTGAACCCGCGGCTTGAGAGAAACCGCGGCCCCGCGGGGGGCCGCCTGTCACGCGGACGCGGCCGGGCCGCCGCGTCCGTCCCGGTTCCGCGCGGCCGCGGAACCGGCTGCCGCCGCCGCCGCGGCTTCAGCCGCGGCGGAAGGTTTCCACGGCGGCGCGCCTGGCGCCGCCGCCTCCGGTCGCCGGCACCGCCGCGCCGGCGACCCGCGCCGCCGCCTCCTTCCGCGGGCCGCCGGAGATGCTCCGGTGGCCCGATTTCTTTCCCGTCTGCGCCGATGCTCCTCCCGGGGGACGATCTTCACTGCGGAGCCAACAAATTGCCCTTGCCGCACGGTTTGTCGACGTCCGCCAAATCCGCACAACCAAAATAGATCGGCGGAGGGTTGCCGGGTCTTGTTCGTTAGACCCGCACCCTCCGCGTTAGTCATAATCCACGGGAGGAACAGTAAAACAATCAACAACAATTTTAAATGTTAAAATTGTTCGAAGGTCATGCTTCTTTACTTTAAAAGAAATAAATCACGGGAAGGAAAATATTCCAATCAACCCTTACTTTATCGTCGTCGTCGGAATTGCTCGTCGCGGAAGATGGAGATCGCCGCGTCGTCGCGGAATCGCTCGTCGCGTCGCCAATCTCCGGATCAAGATCAACGGATTTAATTAGTTTAAATCCGTTGATATTGAAATTAAAAAGGGAGAAGAAAAGATCTGATTCTCACCTTTGTTGCCGAACGAGGGTCGGCCGCGGAAGAAGAGGCGTCGCCGAAGAACGTCGCGGGTAGATCTCGTCGACGTCGCAGATCTTGGTGTGCGTCGTCGAATTCCGGTCGCCGGCGTTCTTCGCGTTCTTCGCGTTCTTCGCGTTCTTCGCGTTCTTCGCGGAGAGGGTGGAGGAACGAAGATTCTCTCAAATCCTTTCCAAGGATTTTTATGTTGGTCTTATTTTATAAACATGCCAACACGAAACCGGTTAAGAAACGATCCATCAATTCGTTGAATTAATTCAACGAAAGAAACGACCCATTTAATTCACGAAGAAACAGTCCATTTAATTCACGAAATAAACCGCCCAATTAAATGGTCTGTTAAGAATTAAAGAAAACGCGTCGGTTGACTTTTCAGTTACTTTGACGGGTTTTCGCGGGTGCGTTACTTAGCGAAAGAAACGGCGGGGCTCGTGCGGGTCCCACCGCACAAATATCCTACCAAGGGGTAGGATATTTCTGGATAGCATCCTATCCAGTTCAACTCAGTTCAAGCCGTCTTTAAGTGACTTCAAGTGGCTTCCAAGCAGCTTAAGTGAAATAAAATAAAGTTGTCGCACAAACTTTATTTTATTTCTGACTTAAAGCCGTAAAATTTAAAAACCACGTCTGAGCAAACGCAACTCCGGAAGAGGCGTTTCTAAGCAAATACCGGCGCTGCGATTTCATCGGTGCCCTCAGAATTCGATTCCGGGCACCGGTTCAAAAGATAGAAAAACCCGCTCGTCCGTTCACTGAACGTACCCGAGCCAAACTTCGGAAATTGATTCCGGGCACACCGGGCCTCGGAATCAGGTGCCGTCTGAAGCTGCGTTCTTGTAAAATTCCAAAGAAAATTAAGAAAAAAAAAATTTCCTTGAAATTTGCGGGTCTTTACACACCTCATCTTCATTATGGGACTATGATATATTCTATTAAATAGATGGTTTATTGGTTATTATAGAATTGTAGGTTACATATACATTTATTATTTCCATTTCCATCCATTTCATGTTCAATTACATTGGATGCCATTCGATCACCGCCTTAGATTGTGTTATGGTATCCTTTAAACTCATATAATATTTCACTTTTTCACCATTTATAGGTGGTAATGGAATGAAAATTTCTAATTCGGATCAGCTCTAACCACCATTTGTGGTTCATATTAATATATATTTTTAAATATACACATTATTATTTTTTGATCTGTATAAATATATATATAAGTTTTCTCTGTAGATCCAATTTCACAAAATATTAACTATGAAGATCATTGCATCCAATTACAGATCATTTGTTTGGATGTACTTATTGTTGTTTAATATTTCATGGAGGCATAGGCAATTTATTTTTCATTAATTTATGCACACAACCCATGAAATTAGTAGATACATGTATATATATCATAAATCATATCCCATTGGTTGTTATTATGTGAACCTGTTTAGCAGTTATCCTATTCTAATTTCATTAAATCTATATTCACATTCATCATTCTAGAATAACGTCAACCCCTTCGGAGTTAACATATTTGGTATGCTTGAAAATCATGTGACGTTTCTCACATGTCAATTAATGTACCCATCCAATCCAAGGAAAAGATTTATTTCAAATGTTTATTTTAGTCTAGTTCATCAATTTAATTCCTTTTTAAAACAACATAGATATCTCTTTATGGGTGATACCATTCCCTAGTAACATTACATGTTCTATCCAAAACTCATATTTAATATAACTTGAACACATATTTTATTTCATTGTGGTCTTTTTTTAATAACCAAATTTTCTTCATTACCCTATTTTATTTAGTGTATATAATATTTTCATCAATAAAGAAAACATAAAATTTATTTGTGAAAATACATAATCCCACTATTCATTATTTCGATGAATATTTTTGGAACATTTTTTTAGACCAAATTTAATCAATATAAAAATATATTTATCAAAACATATATGAAATGTTGTCATAATGATATCCTTATTTTCCACCATTTCATGATAAAATCACAATATAATATCATTTATATATTATTACTAGTCTCCTTATATTTGATCAAACAAGTAATAAATCCATGGAGGATGATACTTTTTCATTATAATGATTTAATTGAGAACATGATAATAATTTTTTAATTGAATTAAACCATAGTTTTTCAAGAAAAACGATTGGTGCAGCCCATGGAGAAGTACATGGGAATATAAAACATTTTTATATAATAACATATAGTTTTTTTTCAACACCTTAGTTTCAACAATTTCCATTTTTTAGAGCCTTGGGTTTTAAAAAAAATCAGAGTTGAAGTTTGATTGATTAATAAACCACTTTGATATGAAGTAGACTAGAAAATTTGTTGTGAAAGACATCAATATATTCCCTTATAATGGGAATGTAATCAATGAGTATATATTACATATTATCAATATATTATCTTCATAAATTTTTGCAAAATGAATTAGTTTTCTTGATTTAGATGATTGTCCCAAATATGGATTTATCCTCCTCCTAACCCATTTCATTATTCATGGGTGATTTTCTATTTATACGTTGATATACTTATAACTAAATGTAATGTTGGATATATAAATGGATATCCAATCCATTCATTGAATTTTATGAAATTCTGAAAAATGGATTATCACTAGGATTTTTATGAAATTTAGCTAAAAAACATTGATAATAGAGGAGTTATATAGTTGGGAAGAAATACTTTCCCATTTTATGATAACTCTATATTCATGTTTTTTTTGGTGGTTCTAAAATTGATATACTAAACTTGTGTGATAGGATAGAATGCATAGAACAATATTTATATAGGGCATTTTATGTTTATGGATGGATGATAAGCCCAAATTTCACTACTTGATTATGATTCTAATCAATTAATTCATCCAAAATTTATTTAGGAATGAGAATTTTTTAACAAAAATATTAAAATTAATGGATAAAATGTAAATGAATAAATTATTTCTGTAACATATTTATTATATTATGAAATTCATTATTTCCATCTATGTCATCCATGATTTATTTTCAAAAATAATTTATTTTGGAAATTTTCACCAAGTATGATTGGTTCATGATTATGTTATTAATTTACCAAATTATATCAATAGTACCACCAAACTAGGTTTTCTTCAATTCTGATTTTTCTTGCACCAGGTAATGACCGGGTGAAGATGAAAGCACCCTTTTGTGGTTATTTCATTGATGTACAACTGTGTTATGGCCAAATCCACTTCTAGTTTCTATAATGGGATGTATTTTCTTTGAAAACAATTAATCTATACATTAACAATATTTAAGGATATTTTATTATGTTAGTGTATTCCCTAAATATTTCACCAGATTTTTCTAATCCTAATCCCAAAACATAATAGAACTTTTATCTGATGAAAAATGTAAAAAATATTATCCTTAATAAAAACTGTTTTAGAATTTTTTACAGAATGATAAAATTCAAAAAAACCCAATATGATTAAGATGATAATTTCCATTTAGTAGTCATGTAAATACTATAACAATGTGAAATTGAAACAAACAAACATAACCTAAGACTCTGTAATAGGCTCTTAAATTTTATTGATCTTCCAAAACTACAAGGGATAACGTGGTGACTTACAAATAAACGAGGTGATATATAAAACAAATTTAGGTAAAATTAAAATAAAAACAACGTAATGTGATATATTTGAGTCAATAATGCATATCAAGGTTTAATAAGAGGGTTTATAATCATAAACCTCAGTATCAAAGTATGATAAAATATGATAACAAAATAGAAACATGGGAATGTGGAAAACACCTAAAACATAACACCATAATAAAATTTAATGGCTAATATATTATAAAAAAAATTAATAGTATAAAATCTTGTACACCAACTTGGAATATCCTATGATAAAAAATCAAATTCATTTGAGTGATATATATAATTATTCCCATTAGCCACATTCATCTCATGAACTTTCATAAGTGTGCTACATAGACCATAAAATATATGATTTTCATTTCTTTCATACCATTTAATACAATAATTATGGTATTTTGGTTATATTTATATAAGTCACAAATCAATTGTTTAGAGTTATTCCCCATTTAAAACCCATTACAGTAAATGCGATTGATTATTTTTTACCTGAAAGTTTGGCCTAGAAAAATAATAGTATAATTTCAAAAGCATAACATGGGTACAGAAATACCCTTCGATGGATATAATAATAGTTAATGGGGTATTTCATAACATGGTAATCATAAGGAATATAATAGGTTTTTGTAAGAGAATATCCCAACATGAATAATTTGAAATCATAATGTATAAAATAAAGTAGGTATTGGAATAAAGAGGAGAAGGGAAAATACATTACCTTCAGAGGGATCTTCTAAATGTTTGGGAAGAGGTTCCTAAGAGATTGGGGTGACATGGGAGGGATATAAAGAGATAATATTAGAATAAATTCATGATAAAGTTATTTTTAGTTTAAATGAATAGGTGGTTGTGTTGGGGATTATTGAAAGATAGATGATAATTATTTATTACTTACTAAGCATTGGTTATGGAATATGTGTAATAAATTAATCCTAACCATAAAAAATCTCATGTTTTTTCCATGATTCCCATAATGTAGTGGAATATATCATTATTTTATAATTAAAATAACCTAACATATTATAATAAAATTCATTGTGAAATTGAAGTGAGTCATGATTATAACAAATTGATATTAAAACTATAATATTGCATAGGTTTTGGTAGACTATTTTATTGTTAATTAAATTAATAAAATTAAATAAAAACAAATTATTTTATAGGGAAACAATATTTTTTGTCACAAATAATCATTATCGTATTTATTACACCATTTTTTATACTTTATTATGTTATAATAAATATTATAAATTTACAATGTATTTTGTTTTTACTTAAGAAATCAACTATCCCAGAAAATTTAGAAGAATTCAATATTGGATAATATCAACATTTTTATTTCAATAATAATATTTAATACATAAAATTAAATCTGTAAATTTTATAATTTAAACATTTAAATATAATTCCTCATTTTTTAAAAATATAGGCTTTCGAATATTTCAATTTTTTTACACAAATAAAAATTTAATTTTACATTATAAAATTATAGTATCATTTATATTTAAAGAACATTATTTACTAAAATGCTTTTTTTAAATAAAATATATTTCTAATATGATTTAATTCATCAACAAGTGTAACTTAAATAAAACAATCTATATATCTAAAGTATTATTTGTATTTCAACGTATCAAAATTTAATTTTTATCTAACTCAATATTTAGTCATTTATAAAATATTAATGAAAATTAATAAATATAATCACGATTTTATTTAAAAGGAAATATAAAGATTCAGATTACTTTTGTGTATATTTATCGTAACTTATTTCTGAATCATGTTCCCGAAGTGTAGGGTGTACAATGGTGGGGATTTTATGGGTGGTTTTTCCAAAATTATTTTGTTGTGATCTTGATAAGACTTCACTTATACAATAAAACAATGCAGACATGATTTTGTTGTTGAATGTCATCAAGGGATTCATCTAGGAAAGATATAATTGATTCTAAATCCCTTAAAATCCCCGATAAATGGTGTTGATATGGTTCAATACTACTTGTAAAATCCATCTCTTTTTTCATATCTGTTAATTGGACATTATCAACTCCATAAACATCCAAATAACAATGGTCACTATATAGTGGCTATATAATAAATGTGTATGATTCGTAACAGTCGTCTAAATCTAGTAGACTATAATATAGTCCAAAATAAGTAATGTAGAGCATTGGTTTTCTATGTATATATTATTTAATAGTGTATTTATTCATTAACAATTGTATATTCAACTATCGTGTATGGTTAGTTATAAATATAACATTGATAAGGGATTTATTTGACCATGTCTGCCAACATAGGATGCACTGGTTCTTAATAAAAGGTAGATTGATCAATGTGTCCTTTTAATTATTATTAAGATCCTCACAAGGTCACTATAAAAAATAAGTATATTGTGCCACATATTGAAGATTTGTTTTATAAATTTGGAGCTAAATAATTTTCTAATAATGATATTCGATATGGGTCCTATTAATTGGCCATACAATGTGATGACATACCCTTGAAAACCATCTATTTGAGGTCAAGATAGAATGAATTTAATGTGATTTCATGTGGTCTTAACAATTCCCCTACTACCATAATTGATTTAATGAATTATGCCTTTTGAGATTACCCTTATATTTTTGTGATATTATTTATCTGTGATATTATTAGTTATTTTAAATTAATAGAAGAGCATGAAGATAAATTGAAAATTATTTTGAATACTCTTAGAAAATATTATTTTACCGTAGAATTTTCCCTTTTTTATTTTTATTTTTGGAATGCATCCTTATTGTGTTGTATAATCACATTTGAGGGATGTTTTGTGAATTTTTTGAAGGCAGAAGTTATTGAGAAATTTCAAAGACCAATCAAGGTTGTTATGATATGATGTTTTATCTATTTGGATACATATAATTGATGCAATTTGGAGAATTTATTAAGACTATCTAATATAACAACCATGTTATCTTATAAATGTATCAAAGTATCATTATAAATATGAATTTCATGAGTATATAAATGAACTAAATAATTGTTTATTCAACAAATGTATTCTTAAATTAAAATGTAGTGTATAATGGTTTTTTTCTATAGAGACACATCATAGATGTTAATATGACGAATTATCATGTAGAATAATATATTTATAGATTTTTCATATTGAAAATTTTAGGTTTATGGGAAAAAGTACCAAACTCATTATTTGGATTTAACCGCGTTACAATTTAATTTAAATATATTAATTGAATATATTTATAGATAAGGATATAATATATATAGTGATAAAAAATTATTAAAGTATATATTCAATATAATATAGTCAAATATTAATAAGAAAATATGGTTAGATTTGATTAATGAGTATAACTACCCAATATATTACCACCCTGGGAAGGGGAAAATATTTGAAGATTATCTATGTCTAAAGGGTAAAACTATATTCTCTATTGTATGAATTAAAAAAGATATAAAATTTCAGTACATTCAATGACTGGATCTTGATATCTTTATTAAAGGGGGGAAATCCTTTCTTTCTCAAATTAATGTTCAACCATCTATCTGTGTGAGGAATAAAGAGGCATATGAAGAAGATATAGTTTCATAAAATAGGGTGATAAATTTTCCTGATTTCAACATTGATTATGATTGAAAAATATGGATTTGTAACCTTGTTAGTTTCCCATACATAGCTTATTTGAATAATTAGTTGTTGGAATAAGGTCATAATTTATCATTCTCTATTAATTCTAAAAGTATGAAGATGTATAGAGATCATTAGTAGAATTTATGGTGGGGAAACATAAAAAGTGGTGTTAGAGAATTCGAATTATTGTGCATTGAATATATGAAATTTAAGGATGAGGAAACCAATTTATAATGGTATGTTACTACCATTACATATACAATAATAGAAATGGTAAAAATTAAAATGGATTTGTTCATTGAACTACACATTATGTTAAAAGGACATAATGATACTTGAGTTATTATTGATCACATAAATATTCGGAACATATCATTACTATTAGATATGATTTTTCTTATAATAATATTTATGGAATATATATTCTGGATGTGGTAAAATTTCATAGAATTCCACAATATATTGTATCTGATTTGGATCTCTGACATACCTTAACGTTATTGTGATTTGATTAGCAGGATCTGGATACAATCATTAGTTTTGAAACTATATTTCACCCTTAAAATGATGGTCATGATGGGGGAACCATTCAATCCTAGAGGATATGGTGATCCATTTTCCCTACAAATCATAGGTGGATGGGATCAACAACTTCATCTAGGGGAGTTTTCAAACAATAATTTTTTTCACTCAACTGTCAATATGGGTCATTATGAGACCCTCTATGGTAAGAAGACCATAACTTCAATATTCTTGGATGATGTTTAATAATTAATTATATTGGTACATTATGTTTCTAAAGAAATTGATATGAATTTGATATCCATTCATTGTCACATAATAGTTTCTCTAATTCGATGGAAAAGTTAGGCTAAAAATCATTTATGAGCTATAAAAATCAAATATAGTGAAAAAGTATTTCTAGGAATTTCCCCATTAATGATGGTTGTAAAATTGGAATATATCAGAATTTTGATCCTCATGTATACTTTCTCCTTTATGATTCTTGGTCAAGTATTCATAGTAACTTATCACTTGTATATTCCACTAAACCTCTCTCAAATTCATGATGTGTTCCACATATCTCCCTTGGTGGAGTACATACATGATATGTCAACTGAGTTTAATTAATAGGTTATAACATTGGATCATGATATTTATTTTGATTAGAAAACTGTAGAAATAATAGAATAAAGAGATGTGTTGATATGGAACCAGACCATCCATCTGATAATTGATCTCTAGAGGAAACATAAATTTGATATTCCTACATGGGAACCTGGGGAGGTAATAAATCAATGATACTATCAAAAGTTTGTATCAAAAATTTAAATTTAAAGGGTGTTATTTTTTTTAAGGTGGTGTATAGTTAATCACTGGGGTATTTTTTAAAATATTTCCTTAAATAAATTTTATTTCATTAATATCATTAACTAAATGAATCACCGAGTATAAATAAACTGTGATATACTATATGAACAATATTATTTAATGTGATTGTTATCATATAGATTGTTGATTGAAGGGGGTGAATAGGACTAAATAAATTATGAAAAACATATGGGATACATATTTACAAAATCAGTTCTTTGGTTATTAATAAGTTTAAAATTAAAATAAAAACCAATTTTAATTAATGGTGATGTTTTTTCTGAAAAGATGTTTTTATGTATTCAATTTTCGATTATTGTAATAAAATAAATTTATCAGTATTTTTTAATGAATTTAACAAAATTTATAAACATTATACTCAACCAAATATTTTAACCTTTATCGAATATTTTTTTATGTGTGCGATAAGAATGAATCAATTGTTATATTTAAAAATTTATTTTTTCTAAAAACATATTTTCATCATGTTTTCAATATATATTTTAAAATTTATTTTTTAAAATTATAGAAATTAAATAATTAAAAATTTAATCCATATTGGAAAAGAGGATAATATTTTTTTTAACAACGCTCTATTTATATTTCACCAATATGAATAGTTATTATATTAAATAGGTGTCGCCTAAGTATGGTTAAACATGTATACTAGATTTAATACATTGGTATATGTATTTAAAAAGTACATAACACATTCATTTATCCTATTGGATATTTAGTTTTCAAATATTTCTATCCAATTAAGAAATATATGGCCAGTTGGTTCCATATTTCTTTAATATGACCATTATAATAATTTAGGAAATGAAAAATTCAAAATGTCACTCTCGTACATCAAAATAACTCTTATGTGATCAGATAAGGATATAAATATGTATTGAATAAATATTAATTCTTATTTTTCAGTTACTAAAATTATTTTAATTATGGAGGTTTATTTAAATTTTCTATTAATTATATAATTTTCATAAATGTGTATACATCATCGACATAGACTTTCAATAATAAATAGTAAAATAAAATAAAATATTTTAATAATATTAAATGTAATATAATTTTAGTGATTTATAGAATTTAAAAAAAATTATATACATATGATATATAAAATATGTTTGAAAATATTATATTTTAATTTAATATTTTCTTTTTTGTCTCCAAATTCAAATTAAATGAATAGTTCTAAAATATGCATTAAGGGTATTTAACAAAAAATATATTTTATTAAATGAATGATAATTTGTAAAAATATTTTTATTCGTCCATTTAAATGTTATATTGTCAAAAATATCAATCATTGTCCATTTATGTGTAAAAAATATGTTTTTTCGACGTATTACTTCGGAATATTATAAGATTTATTTTACGGGTAAGCCTTGAGATAAATTAAGATTTAAAGGCTAATCATAACCAAAAATATTTTTTTAACTATTTTTAATATCATAAATATGACATGGGAGAAGTATTAAAGAGAAAGTATAAATACTCTTAAATGGGGTACCATATCAGAAATATGATTCTTCATGTTATCTCATAGTGTTCACTTTATCCCCATCATGACATAATCACTGTCCTCATCATACATATGGATAAAATATATCATAAAATTAAATAATAAAATAAATAAATAAATTTATGTAATTTATTATATGTATTTACTGACATACTTAAAATATATAAATATATAGTAATAAAGAGGTTGTAGGGATGGATTCATAAAATTGGTGATCAAGACGGTCGTTGGATGACAGAACTATGAAAAGAAGACATTATATCATATCTAGATTGAGGTTAATTGTACCACCATAATTTAATGATCTCACAGCTTATAATGGTAAATATTAATCATTCATTGGAGATCAATCCATATTTATGTTGTAATTTTTAATTAATTTTTCTTTATCATTTTTTGATTTTTCCTATGATGAAAACATGCCAATAAAATGAAAAATTGATTCAAAAATTGAGTTTATTGCAAGTGTAGTTTAAACATGTCTAGTAATAGAGTATTCTATTGTCCATTACATTATATATCTTGGTATCTCTTAATAATAGAAATGTATCATGAAAAATATAAAAATTTACCCTGCTCAATTCCCCATGATTTATTTTTGATCATTACTCCATTAATTTATTGTTTTTTCAGTATCAATGTTTTCATTTTCGAGTGGTTCTTCAAATACCTGAAAATAAATTATTCAAATCACATTTCATGTTGTGATGGATTGATTCTATAGATCTAGGTAGACAAGAATGATGGAATCAATCATCGATTAAGGATTAGCAGTCAAATTATATTCTTAGTACGACCATTAATGGGAGGTGACCATGAGATGTGGAAAAAAGGTTTTCCCATGAGAATTAGTGGTTTGATTTGGGAAACTATGATGAAAGGGAAGGAAAAAACTAGATCATTTCTTAATTGTGTTATTTTATATAGGATTAGAGGTTGGAGGATCTGATGATGAAACCTAAAATGGATACATATTTATAGAAAATTTTTTGACACAAAGTTTGCAAGAAATATGAAACGTCGTGTTGGACCCCTGAGGGTGGCTAGTTTTTACATACACAGATAAGGATAAAGAACCATGTTGTTCCTTATACACATCATGCGGACCCTCTTTGTATAGCCTTCTGTATACATGAGGTACATACCCAAGAGGGTGGGTGGTGTTACAAGCCATGTCTGCCATGTCATACATAATGTACACCATTGAAGCTTTCTTAGCTTGTACAATGGTTGAACACCAAGGAAATTATGTGGCCCTTCAAACTGTGAACTCGAATATAGACATGGTCATGGGACATGTTACACGTGTAAATCCTAGTTCATAAGGGGCATACTACGTACTCATAGTATGTGTCATGTGCCTTCTCAAATAAGGTTTGTATCATGTGTCATCTTCATCTTAGACTTGTTTTGATATGTTATGATACCATGATCATTTCCCTGAAGTATTATTATATAATTGCATCCTGTAAATATGATGGTCATCTCCTATAAATAATTCAATCATGAATGGGGATCTTGTAATTCTTCCATGAGACCAAGAGTGATATCCTCTTCCACCGTTATTTCACCCGATCATCCTTCTTGGAATCATCATTTCCAGAACTACTCATACATCAATTACATACATAGAGGGTTGATCCATATTGGGTTATTGGGATTCCCATGGCCTTCAATATGATACCTCTATATGTATCAAGTCACTTATACATACAATGTAAACATCTTTTAGTGAGACTTAATGATAATGACTTCATAGATAGACACCTTGAGTAGTATCTTACTAAACAATTGTGTTATCACATACGACTGTTATGTGGAACCATAGAGCATGATAACTAGGTTAGATTTATTTTTGTGACTAAACCATTAGAAAATGTGTCTACTAATATTATATATGGATGTTATTATTATATACTATTGAAATATGATTATTATGTACCATGTATTATAATTAATGATATATTAACAGTGATTTTAGGATTTTTATTGGGAATTGTTATACTCACCCCTACATGAGATTTTCCCACAGGGGTGGTGTATTATACAGATGAATAATTTTTTAATGGATTCTTAATGGGTGAAAGCCTAGGCCGAGTTAATTCATCCACAATTATCTTGGTGAGTGCTATTAGTTAAATATATAGAAAGATTAACCAACATATTAGGTTGGAATTGTTTTTGGTTTCTTTTGGTGGTTCATATTTGTCCCTTGATTCTATTACATTTTTATTACTCTAATGGTTGGATTCTAGATGGTTGTGTGAATGATTATCAATTTTTTTAAAATTTAAAAATTGAATCATCTGAGATATTGGTTCATGATTATAGGTTGAATAAGATAAGTCCTCGCAAGTGTGTGATGTGCCTATATAGTTCTGGTCGCCATCCCCTAGGAAATATTTTGTGGGCTTGGGGTAGTTATGTCTTGGGCCATATTTGGTTGGGGTGTGAAAGTGTTGTGCACAAGTATTAGGTTCTAGCATAGGATCATTTTCTATGATATGTGGTTTTTGATTTATAGATAGAGTGTTATGTGTTTTGAGTTTGGAACTCCTAGATACACTAGTTCTGGTTTGATGGTCAATGTATCCATACACTAGCACTTTCATCACATTTTTTTGACTTTGTATATTTAGAAATTTTTAACATGGTTAATTATAGTATAAGCATAATTTAGGAATGGGTTGTGGATTGCATGTCCTTTTTTCATATCTCTTTATATAAAAACTGATTTTTGTATTTTTTTTATTTTAGGATTTCTATATGATATTTTACATCTTGGATTCTATAGTAGGATCATAGGGATTATCCCCTCATTGATTTGGCTTCTATTCAAATTCATGTTCAAGAAGGGTTACATCATTATGGTGAAACCGTCTTGTGATCAGATATTGTGAAGAATATTGTATCGGTAGTACCATCAGAAGAGGTGTGTAGGAACTTTACACTTCTTGAGTTTCAGGGATACTGATCCCTCTACTTCTGAGGTGATCCATACCCACAGAAAGATTAGTGTTGTCTTGTGGTAGTGATTCAATTCTTTTATCCTGTCTGGAAACCTACAAACAATCTGGTGATCCTATAAGAGATTATTCTCAATTGATATTTAGGTAGATGGTTGGGATCAATTCCCCATCCATATGATGAGCTGACCCTTGCATTGTTATTGTTTGTGATCCATTTTAATGAGGAGTTTTCTCTAGCTATATTGATGGCAGAGTGCATCTAAGAACATTTGTTCATTTTACAGGGTAGTTTGACTGTGTTTTAGAACACATTGAGGTTCCTCATACTCTCCCTCTTTAATTGATGGATATGGTTTATGGTCATTTATTTTAGTCTCAGATCTTTGATAGAGTTTTACACAAAGACATTCATGATTTTTTGATGCCACTATGCATTCCTAATTATGCGTGAGTTATGGAGTGTGACTTGGTGTAATAGTTTCTTGGATGAGTGGATTCAATGAGTTTGTTCCATAAGTAGGATCAAAAGAGTCGAGACATTAGAATAAGGTAGTCAATGATAGAAATTGGGATCAAGATGTGTCATATGTTTCAAGAGATGATCCCATGAAAGATGTTCTGGTGTTCTGGGATCCACGATTGGATCTATTCATCCTAGATAGTGGTTTTGATACTCTTGTGGTGGTGGTGGTGAGATATTTCATGAGATTTCCCAACCCAATGCATGAATGATTGAGAAAGGGTGGAGAAGATTCATATGATGAGGCATCAGTTGGAATAGGTCGGTATGATAGGATGTAGACATTGAATATGAGTTGGGAGATCATAAAGGAGGATTTTTTTTTGAAATGTTTGCAACACCACCCCAGGTGGTCCCCAATAACTCGAGGGGATAGTGGTCAGTAATGAAGTCAGTCATAGGTGGTCGAGGATTATGACCCAGAGGATCCATAGATGATATGAGGTATGATCTATGTATTCTCTAGTTTGTCTAGAGTATGAATAGATGTATTTGTGATATAATCTATTCCCCCAACTTTATTATTATGAATTTGGATATTTATGTTGAGCCCTTAGATCAACCATTATGGATAGACACTCCTACTAGATGAGACTTAGGGATCCAAATATTCATCCAACAGTGGGACCTAACTCTTTAAGCCATGATTTTCATTTGACCTCCCTTTATAATAGAAATTTTTCATTAAAATTTAACTATGTAGTGAACTTGTAAAATTATGTTTAGGTCCAGATAAACTATTTCAGATGGATGAGACAGTTTGTCCATTGTGATGGGATGAAATTTTTCTTTTGTGCATGGAAATGAGATCCATGTATAGTTGCATTGACTCATTTGTAGGGGTGTAGTTGACTAATCACTTATTGGATATTATTACCCATAGTGTAGCGCATGTGATGAGATTCTGGTTTCCAATAGTGGTTGGGGAGTATAACAAATTCTTTTCCAAGTATATGGTCAGATTATATCCCTGATGTAAGGTAGAAATATTTATTAATGTTAACCCTAGGACTGACATAACATCTAATAAATCATCTCATATATCCCCCACAAACCTTCATGACATGAGGGTGAAGCTGGGGCACTTGAATAGAAAGGGGTTTTTTATACTAAATGATTCACACTAAAAATCCCCTGTATTGTGCACCAAGAATAATGATGTGATAATGAGGTTTTGTGTCGACTAATTTCACAAAAACTAGTTGATATTGATGAAAATGTTTCAACTACCGATGATTGAAAACCACTTATATCATTTGATATGGTCATCATGCTTCTCAAAGATTGTCCTCAGAATAAGTTGTCATCATCTTCTTGTAATAAAACTAGAAATACTAATGATATATTTAAAAAGTTATTATAGTAACTATGATTAAATAGTGATATATTATTCATGATTAAAACCCCATAATTGTTCATGTTACTCATGTATTTGATCTTTCTTCTCATCTTATACATGTATTTGGTAGTCATTAATAAAGATATCCTAGTGTTCTTGGTTCCCCAAGTGGAGCACATGAGATCCCTAAGGGGGATCCTTGATGAACTTCTAGACCTCCATCTATACAAAGAACTCTCAGAGATCCATTTCATGATTAAGGTTTTGCACATTCTATGACTTGTTATCTCAGTATATATTGTAGTAATAGACTATTAAATGTTCAGGGAAGTGGTATAATCGGATAATAACAAGAGCGTGACAGAGGTGTAGATCAATATTGGGTTGGAAGGAAACAATTTATGATTTGTAACTGATTTTTCAAGAATATTATGTCTCATGGATTCCATGAACCAAATGAGGATACCATTAATGTGGAAAGATATTTTTCAGTAGTATTTTCATGTTCTACGATAGATATTGATGAACACTTCCATATTGAGATTTCTATAGGATGGAGTCGAGTATGAAGTGTTATATGATTCATCAGGTTATGGTCATGGTTTCATTCTGATAAAGAGGTAGGTAGTGATTTCCTATGGCTCACATTATTTAAGCCTAAATAAGATGAACTTTTCAACGTAGAATAATGAGTAGGAATCAGTGTAATTCGAACAAATAATGTGATGAATCTACCTTAAGGATGACTGGTTTATTATCTAATTTACCACAAGTATCTATGTATATCATGATTTAGAATGATCAAAACATGAGATAGAGGATCTGGGTAATTTTACTTTAGTATTGTAACATTAGATTATCTAAACCTTTTCCAAGGGGAATGTGATTGTAGATATTCGTAGTAGGATATACTATTTACAACTACTGATCAAGGTATCGAAGAAGATGGCCTTATTACAATTATCTATAGTGGATGGGGATGGTATAATTTACCACCACTCTATGGTTTTTACCCAAATACTTATATAGTGAGTTATGTATACTCAGCATGGATATACCAACTGTGAGACCCTATGTACTCATATATCAATTAGCCATGATCCTATTGGATTTCCAGAATGTGGGGAGCATGTTATCCATTATAGATGACGCATTATGAAACATGTGATGTTACAGGATAAGGCACTGAGCGACTTTCATACATATATTTTGCAGGTGCATCCATCTACAGTGAAGATATACAAAGAAAACCCAAAACATTTTTGGTATGCAGTGATAAAAAAGAGTGTTATAGAGTTTTTCTCTTAATAACCTGCATTAAAAATAGTAAAGGTGAGAATCTAGGTTCCAGAAGGGTAATCTCAACCCCTTGAGGATCCAAAGTAAATGTGGGATTCAATATCAATGGACATCAAGATGGTGTTAGCATGTAATTCCAAAGGACGTGATGCAATTTGGGTGTTCATCAATCGACTCACTTGGTCATCCCACATCCTACCTATTTGATATAAGAGTTCCATATGGATCATTGGACACCTTTAAATAAATGAGATATTCTACATCCATGTAATTACATGGATAATAATTTCTAACTGTGATGATCAAATCACATCTAAGATATAAATGGGATTACAGGATTACATTAGGACTCAGTTTCATTGATGCATGGCTTCTATCCCCCAGAAAAATGGCCCAACTAAGTGGACTATTATGGTCCTCGAGAAAATGATGTTGGATTTAATGTTAGACATTTTCCATAGTTCTAAGGCTGACATTCAATTGATTATGATTGTGTAGAAAAAAACTACCCCTCCACCATCAATATGGAGTTGTTTGATACATTTTACATGTGATAATAATGTTCACCACTATGTGGGAAAAACTAATAAGAGGCAACACATATGGGGATAGGGTTGATGGGATTCATGAAATAGTAGTTTAAAATAATCCATACTTGGATGAAGACCACAAAAAACATTTATAAGTCCTTTGCAGACTGATGAAGAAGGCCCTTGGAGCTTTTGGAGGGATAACATGTGCTCCCAAGGGTCTCACCTCAACACATATTTTGGAGATTAGGTTGGGTGGTAAGATATCTATGAGGTTTTTTGGACCTTTAGATACTCTATATATAGTTTTTTATGTGTTTTACCAATTACCTATCCCAACATAGTTAGACATGATATACGAAATCTTCCTTATGTAACAAATTAGGAGGTAAATGAATGACCCGCCGCATGTTATCAAATGAGTTCAGCTAGATGTTGAAGATGGAGATAAACATATATTGTACAAGGTAGATATTCAGTATTTCTAGGATAGTATCCTCAATCAGTCAGTGACTCTATTAGTTTTTTTATAATTGAACTATGAGAATCTTTAGCAGAGTACCAAGGAGCGGGAGATCCATATGCATGTGTACTACACATATATCTTTCTATATACTTTTGTTTTAGAATTATATAATGTAAATCACTATGGTGGGGGGAGAGGTAAAAACTATGATTTTCTTATGTGTCAATATATAAATTTATGTGGATTATTTTCAACAGTATGAACTAATTCATTGTGAGTTTCCAAGGCTTATAAGCCCAAAATTAATTTTTCAAATAAATTAAATACAATTTGTCTTCTGATTTCCTGAAAGAGTATAATAAATCTTGAAAGGTTTGTTAGATGATTAATATGAGGCCTTCATTGATCATAGTGTGTGTCACTTGAACTAGGTTTGTAATTATATTTTTTGGCATCATATATATCATTAGAAGGCATCATGGTCATAAATACTAAAATAAATAAATAAATTTAAATATTTTATTATATTCATGAAGTAATCTAATTTCCTATATAAATATACTTTTATGAGTAGATCTTGTGGTTTGATCCTAAACCTGGGTGATCAGGAGGACTGTAGTAAGAGAGAGTTCATGGCAAATGACATGAGATCAGATTTAGATCAACGATCATTGGGCCATATAAATTCAATGATATCACCTATGATAATGATATGTAATCATTATTCATCAGTGATTGATCTACATTTAGGTATTATGGTTGATATATGTGGTTTTATACCCATTATAATTTTCCTACGATTCACAAAAATCCATCTACTAATAAATTAATATGAATGTCTTGTGTATTTTTGGTAAGAGTTAAATATAACTGGGAATATGGTTTTCAATTTATCATTATATTATATCTCATTTATGTCATTATAAGTGAAATGTATTGAGACCATATTTCTTTTGTTTAATGTGCATTCATTAAATTTATTTATGTATTACTCATCACCTTCTTCATTTGTTAGTCAGTGGTGTTCTCTTTTTCCAGTTTTTCTAGAAATATCTAATAATTAGTAAATTTTCATATGTTTTCTAGTTAAATCCATTGATACATCATTTCTGGGATCACATTGATGATGGGGTTGATCTATGATGATGTATCATGACTAGATCGTTGTTTTTATTGAGGTCATTAGCATGCATCGATGGAGTTATGTTATGGAAGGGTTTTCCAATTTGAATATGTTTCTAAATTCAAGTGTATGGTGATGGATAATCTAGGTTATACATGATCCTTTCATACTGGTATGATTCATTCCCAGATCAGAAGTGGGAGAAGATGATGTGGATATGTGGAATAGATATTGATTTTTGGAAAATATCAGGTTACATGGTGTGTAATCCAGAATTACATGCCCAGTGGGATCCCTTAAGCAGTGACTAGGTTTTACACATATATATAATGATCACACACCTTCTAGTACATACCACAAATCATGTGGTCCCTAGTTGGGAATCATGGAATGTATAAGAGGGTAATTCCTAGGTGGTTAGGTTACATTACATATCTTGTGATCCTACCACATGCAATGCACAACGCGATAGACAAAACAATGTGTACATGGTTTATATACCCAGGATATTGTTCGGACCGACATTGTGTATGGTGATCCAAACACTGTGTACTCATACATGAATGCTGCCATCAACCATGTTATGTGGATATAACCTAGAGATACACATACATGCTTAGTACTCATAATGCATGTCCTGTTCCATCATAAAGAAGGATTGGAGACACAGTTCTCTTCATATAACACTTGTTTCTATAGGGGAGGTTACTTGTTCCATACCCAGAGGGTTTATAATAGAATAATATTCTGTAATAAGGATGGTGATCCCATTTAAGGATCTTCATAATCGGTTTGATTTATTGGAACCCTCTAGGAGTCCAATATTGAGATCTTCTATCATTATTATTTTCCCTTGGAGGGGTTCTCATAATCACGGAGGCCAACACTAATTGTCATTAAACCCCATTATATAGTGTTAGTAATGTTTAGGTTTTTGGTATATCACCTAGAATTGGTTATGATACCCCTTTTTGTATCAATTTATTCAGACATATATTGTGTTCTTCTTATGGTGAGACCAGATAACCATGAAATCGCAGATGGTATCCATTAACACTCATTGAATCATAGATTATGTTCTCTTGGATGTGTGGTATATGGAACCTTTGATAAAAAATGTAACTATTTCTTTTTTTTTACCATTCAGTGGAAAAATGTGTCGAAAATGAGTATATAAAGATGTTCTTGTGATGTATGTAATTAGAATATCCAAGTGATGAGATGACTATTATTCTTGATATTATATTATTTGGTATTTCAGGGTCTCCTATAGGGTATTTTAATACCCAATCCTACATTTTATTTTTGAACATGTGTAATGTCTAGTGAAGACAGCCGACCTTTTTATGAATTCTTTGGGGGATTAGAAATATGCAGATCCTTGTGATCTAGACAAACATAGGTGGGTCTTGATTTCTACATTGACAGCAGTCCTGTCATATTTTATTGGTTTGAAATGTTTTCAAATTCTTTTTGTGTTATTATATTTGAAAATATATATCTATTAATTTTTCATCACACTATGATGGTGGGATTATAGAACATTTCATGCAATTTCATTACTTTTATTATATTTCAATTTTATTTGGGCTTTGAGATCTGGGTGTTAGTATATGAACATATGGATATGGACTCATGTGTTTGTGATATGCCTACTCAATGATGGACACCAGCCCCTGGCCTTTTGGAGGCAAGATAGTGGTAGTTATAGCTAGAGACCTGTTGGGATGGTTCATGAAATATGTATATTTTTTCATTTATGGCATCATTTTACACTATTCATGAATGAAATATTAATTACCACATAATAGGTTAAAAATTATTTATGATGGGGTTAATAAAAATATTTTGCATGAAAATGAAATTATAATAAATATAAACTTAATTTGTTGATTTTATCCAAAAAATATCCTCTTTTTGTTCAATTTTATGTCCATTTAGGATCATTTTATTTGAGAAAGATTTTATTATATTTTAATCCTTTATGAAATTTAAATTGTGTCATCTCCTTCCTTTATTAATGAGCACCCAACGTTTCCACTGATTACACTTCATTGAGCCATAAATATCAAAAATAATGTATCTAATTCTCTTCTAATCATACTTAGTCATGTTATAGAGGATTTAGACACCCTAAAAATCATAGTTTCTTTAAGGGTATATCCATAGGAGTTTATTCAAATACGTGATAATAAGCTTAATAGATCACTTTCTTTTTTCACTTATTTTTTACCTGATAGAAACTTCTATAATTTATCATAAAATAATAAATTGTGTATCATAAATATAGATAAATTTTATTATATTTATAAAATACCTTTATTCACAATCATTTTCACTAAATGGGTAGTGAAAGTATTGCTCGTGTATAACCATGCCTTACCCTCTACACATAGCGATATATATTATTAATCATTGAGACCATTCATGGATGGTTATTTGATGTGTATAAGTTTTATATAAGATATTTAATATATATATATATATATATGGAATTATAATATCAAATTTTCTTTCTTATCTTCATATCATTGTAAAAACGATAACATCGGTCATCCATACATGTGTACTATAACCTCCACGAAGTGACCGGATTTATCATTATTTAAATTTTACATAGATGGTAATAAGTACTGAATTGGGGAATATATGTAATAAACTTAATATAATAATAATACATTAATGTTTAATTTTTATTTACCTTTATTTACTTCCATCTAACAGAAAGTGAAAATATTTGTCATGCATAAGTTAGGCCTACCATCCCTATAGATTCTGTAATTCATTTTTCTATTTCTATAATTTAATAATGAATATAAATATAACTATAATGAATATATATTATATGAATATCAATAATAATATTATAGATAAAATTTTATAATGATCAATATACTTGGACTAAGCCTTTTGAACAGAAAAATGAAAAAATGAATTGTCACCATGAAATAGTGATTTTAATAAGAAATTATAAAAAATTGGCTTGCAAGATATCATAAGTAGATCATAAAGTGCATTATATATATGATTATGTTTCTATAATACATGTATTATATGTATATATATATATATATTATATAGGATATTCAATCATGTTTGATGAAATAAGATATTTGAGGTAATTGATTTATATTTCAATCATATATTTATCAAAATTGTTTATGATTGATATTACTTTGAGGAAATTATATGATCCTTATCCAAAAAATAAATTTAATATTTTTCTCATTTTTTTATTTCAATATTTTAAATTTATTTATATTATTTTTCCCTCTTTAATTACTCAAGTGATCAAATGAATGCTTTATGGAATACTGACAATGTTTTATTATAAGGTAAAAAATCCGTTTATTCTATTTCAATTTTTTCCCTAAAATATTTTATTTTTTAAAATATTATCCAATGAAAATTCCGGAGAATCAATCATGAATGATGAAATAAGTTATTTGAGGTAATGGAATTATATTTCAATGCTATTATTATCGAACTTTTTTATGATTGATATTATATTGAAAAAAATATATTATAATTATCCAAAAAATAACCTTAATTATAATAAAATCTTTTTATTTCTAGAGAATAATTTTTTTCATTTTACTTTTCACTCATTAATTACTCATTATATCAATTTTATTCTTTTTTGAAATATTACAATGTTTTACTATTCAGTCAAAAAAACCTTTTATTACATGTTTATGTTTTCCCTAAAATATATTAAAAATTATTAACTATTATCCAATAAATTTTTAATTTCATAATTACAAAATAGTTAATTTTTATATTTAATTTTCAATTTAATATCACTATCATTTAAAAAAACATTAATTACAAATGTTTCAATGGATATTTCTGTATAAACATATACAATGATATCAAAATATAAAACTATCACAACAATTCAATTTTTTTAATATTAATTAATGATTTTTAAAATTTCTAGAAAATAAAATATAATTCATTATATTTGGGAAATTGTTTTATTTTTATTATGTTATTTCAAAATTAAAATTTCTTTTTCTGAAAAATTATTCCACTAATTATTTTATAAAAAATATCTTCTATGATAACATGAGTGGATGTTAATTATTTTTCACCAGGTATATTCTCCAATTATAATATACCTATTATTTTTCTAGATGGTTTCTTTTTTGTAATGATTATTTTTTATGAATAAAATTTATTTTTCATTGGTTATTATATAAGGAAATTAACAAACTTTTATGAAAAATATTTCAATTGTATGGGTTATGATATTATATGAGGAATGTTTTCAGTTTGTATGTCGAAAATTTATATATTTTCATTATGTAATGGGAGGAAATACAATTTTATATTCCTCATATGTATCGGGAAATGTTTTATATCTCGATAAATAAAAATGGGACAAGAGTTTCTGTGCTTAACCCACTATGGGAAAAATGACAATGTTCTTGAATACCAATTGGAAATATGTCAATATTCTTCATTCACTATAGAAAAATTCATTTTTATAGATCCATCATGGGATTATAGTATTAATTCATGGTCCATAATTATTTTATGGTCTCAATATCTGTCTTTTACATATGAAATTGATTATATTATTTTGATGGTTCTGCATATTTAATCAATGTATTTATAGTTCATGATAGATCTATAATGAATTTTATCTCTTATTATTCATATATTTTTAAATGAAAATGTTTTAGGCCGTGAAATATTTTAGTATCTATGGTCTATTGAGTATGAACTTTTTAATTTATGATCGTGATCTCAACCCCTTATATTTACCTTATGATACAGTTGACCGTTGATCGATACTCTCATGTTATTACTTATTAAAAATATATGCTCACCCATTATGATGATTTATTTCCCTACATTATAAATTATTGTTTATGTATGGAATATACTTAATGGGAGACATTGAATAACATTCAATAAATAAGAATATTTTATGTCTAGTCTTCAATGAAACATTACACGAAAAATTATGATCCATGTCCCCGAGTAGTAATAAAAAATTGGGTGTATCCCATGTTGTGAGATTGTGTGTATTATTTCAGTCCTACCTATGCGTGGTTTGGGATAGGCAGTTATCCCTTATTGTGATACCTTTTTGGTATTTCTTTTATTGTGGGTATGTGAGACATATGTATTCTATTGGCTAGTTTTTACATGTATATATTCATGTTTCATTGATAAAGGTATGAGGATTTTTCCTCAGGGCTATAAATTTTGATTTTAGATGACTATGGTATGTGGGAGGACCTAGTGACCTTTTAAATGATATATGGTTTTGGTAAAGACTACACATATAGATATGTATGGGTTACCCATGGGAGGGTTTAATCTATTTTTATTTGTGTTTATATATGTTTATTATGGGTATAAATTTCAGCCTATTAATTTTTTGAATTTTTTTTCGAATGTTTCTTCGGTACTTTAAATGACTTGGGTTTAATGATTAAAGAACCTTAGTTTGAAATATACCATGGTATTAATGATGGATTTGTAGGGATAAATAATTTTTATTCCAATATAGTTATCTTCATGTGGGAGTTTTTATGGGTTGGGTTGTGATCATCCAATATGGTTGGTTCCAAGATCAGTGATATATGGAAAAATGATCTAGTTTGGAATTCATGAATATAGAGTCCTTAATGTTGTAAAATTTAGGCATGTAGATTCTTATAGAATTTTCTATGGAGGTGAGGTATTTATAAGTAATTGTTTTGAATGGGAGTGATGTATTAGTAGGGTGAGAATTATCTTGGAGTGTTATGATATATGCCAATGAGTTACCTCATCCATTAGGATATACAAGACCTTGTGTTCTAGTTTCCCCGATATCATCTTAATATTTATGGATGGTTCATTTTGATATCAGACCATATGATTTCAAAATTCATTTTGGTATGTGGTAAGAGATGTTATATGCTCTACATTATAAAAATGTTGGGGTAATGGGTGATTGTGGGGTGAGTTATATAATAGTTTGGTTACTGATTTGGATTCCGGGATGGCCTCATTAATGTAAAACAAGATGGATTGTGTGTAAAGGGGGGGAAATTTTCATATGGGGTCATGAAACCTATGGGTGAAAATGATATAACGGTATAATGTGCCTACTTGAGAGAGGTCATGTATCACAATTTAGGTGATCGAGTGGAATGGGAGAAATTGACCTCAACTTTTCCGTGAAATTTAATTATTTCAAGATGATTAAATTTAGATCTCGTTGGGGTAATATTGGTTAAAAAGGTAATTTTTGGAAGGTTTCAGAGTTCATCATGAAACCCGTGGGTTTCAATGAAATAATGGCATCATGTGCCAACTTGAGAGGGGTCATGTTTCACAAGTTAGGTGATCCAGTGGATTTGGAGAAATCGACCTGTACTTTTCCTTGAAATTTAAATGTTTCATGATGATAAAATTTGGATCCTATAGGGTTAGGATTGGTTAAAAATGTTATTTTTGGGTTTTTTGAAATCATTTGAGTTAAGAAGTGATAGATCACTGAGGTTTTGTTCCTATCTTGAAGATATTTTATTCATGATTTCTTCATGTAGGTTCATTGGAACATGGAGGCCCTCGATCCATTATTCTCCCTCAGAGTGAGTTGTAATGATAATTCATAATTTTGTTCAAGAAAATTTTCAATGAGGTGACAATGATATATGAATCACTAAGAATGTATTAGAGGAGTGGTACATGATCATCAATTTTTAAACATGTTAAGGATATGCATCAATAATGGTTTATGTGAGGCCATATTGAGAAGAGTAATTCATTTTTTATATGAGTGTAAGGCCATGTTGATGGTGGGATCATAAATTGATTCCATATGCTATGTTATGGGGATCCATGAATAGGATAATATCATTTTTTTATTTATGATTACGGATGAACGATATGGACATGTCGAACCTTTGTGATCAATTATGGTATTGAAAAGGGTTGTGAGGTTACAATATTTTTTACTGTAGATTAATGTTTAAGATAATCATGTTGTGGGGACTATCACATTAGTCATTGGTGAAAGACACTAATGTTAGAAGGTCTGTGAATTTGTGAGACTATGTGGTTTATGATCATGATTAAGATTTGATGTCAGTGTGTTGATTTTTTTATTTAAGTGGGGTTCCATAATGTATGTTGTAGAGACCCGAAACTTGACGTACATTGACATTACATTACATTTGCGGAATATTTAGTACATAAAAAAAACATACACACAAGGATTTTAATAGTTTAGTGTCTTTGGAAACTCGGAATATAATCTTCTAATCCTGTTGAAAGATCTTCAACATCTCCCATAAAGATCTTCATTTTTTTTATACCTAAAACCTTTCTTTATATCCTGGGGAAAAGAAAACATAAAAGGGTGAGCTCAAATTCTCAGTAAGGGTAAACAAAAGAAATATCAATCACATCAAAAGAACATAACATTTTGAAAATATTAACCTGCAAAAGAGAGCATAATTTCATAACATGGGATAAATCATGGCAGTGAAATGTAATCACAATAATCATAACTTAAAACATTAAACTTTGTGGCATTCACACATAATCATAGAGAATCATTTCTTGTTAGTCAAGACTCATTTCCAAGACTATCATAGTGGACAAAGTCCCTTTCTGAACCAAGTCACCCTCGTTTCAGTCCTGTTTCACTGAACCGGTATAACCTATCGTTCAAGCCATGTCTATATCATGAGATATAAAATCTTTACCCAATACATTGGAGGGAGATATAGGTCCCACCCATCTCATAATGAAACCATTCTTATGTGTGCCACAAAAATCTTAAACCATACATCATTGCATAACCCATGTAGTAAAAATGGGAATCTTAAACAATCTCGGATAAAAATGAGATTGTGATATTTCCCTTAACTTAGGTCCGATTTGCTTCGGAAGTGTCCAAACCTCCTGTATAATGATTTAAATAATGTCATTGACTTATTACAGAATTATATTCATTTTTATGATATCATATATGGTTCAATTATGACTTTATATTACCCGTTCTTTTGTAAATTTCATGTTAAAGAGCATTTTGGGTAAAATTGTTTCATTTGTCGTCCGTGTTTTGACTTGTAATTATTCATATGATTACTTAGATCATGATTACTTAATTCCAGAATATAAAACATGATTTATATATATACATATTCAGAATATACATATATATAATAAATCAGTAAATGGAAAGAAATACACCGTTCATGGAGACGGTAGGCCGTACGTACACATGAACACTGTATTCGTTTCCTTATTGAGTTGAATAGAATTAAGTAGATGACATACATATATACATAAATCTAGTAGCTTTATAATGTCATATATTTCATTATTATTTCTTATATATACTTTATAATCACTCTTAAATGGTTAACATGGAGAATGAATCTCATCGCGTCGTGGAGAAGGTAGTCCGTACGTACGCACGAGCGATGATATCGTTTCCATAATTATTGAATTGAATTGGAGTGGATGATACAATATATCAGAATCAATATGATGTTCTAATAACTATGTATAGTAATTCTTTACACCAGTATACCCATCCATGTATGGTGGTGGTGGAAAATAGATTCCACCACGGCGTGGAGACGGTATTCCGTACGTACGCACGCGCGGTGATTTCGTTTTCCGTAGGATGGATAGATGATGAAATTGGGTTGTTTCATAATTATAATAACATATCAGTATATTAGTGATACTGATGTTATTACTTCATAATGAAACAACCTAATAAGAAGGTGTGGAAGAAGAAATAAAGGTGAAATAATCGTTAACGGAAATTACCTCTTCTTTAAGCGCCTCTTTGAGACCTCCTCTTAGGGCACTAAAATTTGTATTTGAGGAAGACCAGAACCTCTAGGATGTTTCTAGGGAAGTGGGGAAGAGAATTTTGCAGGGGATGGCCGAGCTTGAAGGCTCAATGTTGTGTGAGGAAGAGAGGGAGGAGGTGTCCTTTTATACGGGAGGAGAGGGGCACCTTTGGAATAACTAAAAATATTATTTTATTATAAAGTCAAGTTCGGTTTAAAATAGCTCCAAATTGATTTATTTCGAGGATAAGGTGGGGATGGGTCGAAAGAATCTCATACAATAGAATTTAGACAAGTTTAGGTTTCTATTTTAACCTTATCAATTAGATTTAACTCTAAGTTAAATAATTTAACTTTTATCGTGTCTTTTTGTTTTCTTACACTATATGGTTAATAAACATACTATATCAATCCAAAAGAACCACAAATTATTTATTATTAATATATATAACCTTATCTAAGTCATTTTTCCGAACCTTAGATTTTTAGAAATAACATAACAATTAATAATATAATATTTGTTTTAAAAACTATTTTATGTCAATTTTGACACTATTTAGTAATTGATTTTTTTGAAACTGATAACAGAATGATAAGTTCGAAAAAAGTTAATTAAATAAATAATAACATGTCATATTAACCTAGAAAATTAATGAATTCATAAAAAGTCTCAAATTATATTTATTTGGGTATTTATAACATCAATTATGTCAATGTTTCATTAATAAGATAATTACTGCATCATCGTTGTGTCATAAATAAATTAAAATATTTAATGTCTAAAAATTACAAATAAAATACTCTTATGTAGAAAATCTGTTTAGCTTTCTAATGAATATTTATAGTCTAATTTATCTTATGTATAACCCCATATTAAAAATGTTTTAGTAAATAAACTTTGATTTTAACCCTTTTAACCCTTCTTTAAATAAATTAATAACAAATGTCCTAATCTAATCCAAGTGGGCCTAAATGGTCATATTGTATTCCTAAGTTTGTTTTTGGTCGAATTACACTTATCCAATAGAATTAAAACATGTGTTAAGGTAATAATAATACCATCATTACCCTTAATTACCCGATTTACTTTTAACCATGGTAAAAAAGAGTCAAAAGTTACTATTCACCAAAAATTATTTTCATCTCATTGAACCACATTTTAGTCCTTGACATTAACTGTGTCTCTCGGATTTTCAAAATTTCACTCACAGAAGCGGGAAAATTATGTTTTTTGAAAAATTCAGTTTTTTTAACTACCACTTAGTGGTTTCACTATTCATCAAAAAATGAAAGTTTCCAGAAAAATACCAAAAATTAGGCCTAAGCTATATTTGATATTATGAATTCAAAAATGATGTCTATTTTATCAAATTCAAAACATATCAGTTACATTAATTAATTTAAAAATTAATTCCCGTCGTCAAAACAAATAGCGTGTTTTTAAGAGATAAGAACTATCAAAAGATTGACACTTGTGAAATTACATCCAATGACCAAAATTGTATTAAATTGTAAAAATACATTCTAAATATACTTTAAAAGTACTAAAATTAATAATTTATCACTATTAATTATTTTTATTAAAAAAAGTTGTTTTTAATTAAAATTTAGTAATTTTCACTATTTATCAGAATATGAAAGTTATCCGAAAAGTACCAAAAATTTACCCTAAGCTAATTTTAATATTCCGAATCAAAAAATGAATTCCATTTTGAAAAATAAAATTTACAAAATTTTAAAAAGTGGTTATTACTATTCATAACGGCTAGTTTAAATAATATTTTAATAGCATATCTTTGTTTAGTGAAACTCGGTATTGCGTACTACACACGCTATCAAGGAAGGTCGCGATTGCGTGTAATGAAAGGCAAGTCAAGGATGCGTGTTGTGTAAGCTCCTTTTGGTGTAGCGTACCACACAAGACATTAACGAAATTAAAAAGAATATTTTTCATAAAATCTCGGGGTGTTACATTCTACCCCCCTTAAAATGAATTTCGCCCTCGAAATTCGTCGGGGTTATAAATTGTTTACTATTAAAAAGTTTCTTTAATAGAAACCCACATCGTAAAAAGGAATACCAAAACCAATCTTTAAAAACAAAAGTATGAAACGTAACGGTTACCCAAATAAACTAATCACTGGGTTTCCACATAGGTGAAAATATGGATATGGAAGAGAAATCTAACCATCATGTTCTGATGGAGAGTGGTAGAGATCATGGCTATGGAAAAGCTAGCAATCACAAAGACATAAATTTGTGACGATCTAAGGTACCATCTGATTCATCAGATATAAGAGCACTAAGACAACATTTTTGGTTTTCAATATCATTTCCCTAAAGTTGAAGAATTTGAATTAGAATAAATACTTACTTTATTTTGGTACAATCTCACTGTTGTTCGTGCCTTGAACAATTTTTACTTCATCTCTTAAATAAATGAAGTTGAATTTGTTATTCGTGAAGTGTTAGCAGATCATGTGATAGAATGAAGGGTCATTCTATCTGTCTCAAACAAAAGGTTAGAAAAAGTTATTAAATATACATAAGTCATTCTATAGTGAGATTAATCATATATGGTTCCTAAAATGGACTTATACTTCATATATCATACTGCTTAATATAATAAAACTAGTTTCTACTAACCAGGGACTTCCTGTAGGCCAGTGGTAGGCGATAAAGGCCAGTCGCACTTCGGTTGTGGGTTCGATTCCCACAGCCTTGTCCGACGCGATGGGCTGTCGCCCGTCCTACAGGTTGTCCTTTTTCTAAAACTATATTACTATAACATATCATAAATAATATCGAAAAAAATTCTATCCTTAAACAATAATAACTTCTGTCCAACATAATCCATTCTAGTCTTTAGGCTTATCCATTATACTGCAGTCCATTCTCATAATATAGTGAAAACGATTACCAGAGATTTAATACCATCGTTGATCCTCATATATCATAAGATATGTCTTGTTGGTCACATTCCAAACATTAAAAGGCCTTAATCATGTATTCTCTTGAATACCCATTGAACCATAGTGAAAAGTTGAATGTATTTAAAAGTTAAAACTTTTCACATACCAAAATCCTCAAAATTCTATATACTCAAACCATGATATCACTTAGTCCTTATATCAATCATGAGCTCATGAATACTGTTAAACATTTCATTTTCTCGTTTTCCCTTCATTATGCGCATATCATCTTATTTCCAAAAATATTTCAATCACTTTGAATACCACATTATACCAATACATAAATATTCCAATACTCCATGATACAACATTATTTTGGAATCCCATTACATAAACACTTAATCATTCCACCACATCGTTGTCATATTCAACATTGCCAATAGTGATCGCTTGTGAATTCCCTTTGTCCTTTGCCTTAAGCGGTTTCTCATGTCAATCATCACTAACCCTTGGATTAGGGCATTTATTAGTATAATGACCCATTTCCTTGCACTTGAAGCATTGAAGTGTTGGTGGTGCGTTCTCTGCAGTGTTTGCTTTATTCACATCATTAGAAACCCTTTTTCCATTACTTAGACACTCAGCTGCTCGATGACCTTCTTTTCCACACTTAAAACATTTTCTTGTCCCATTAAGACAATCTCCACCATGCTTCTTTCCAGACTTTGTGCATAAAGAAACATTCATCTTCTTTTCACCATTATTTTGAGATTTCTCCTTGAACTCCATCTTTCGTTTCTTTTCAAAACCATGAGATGGATATGTAACACCAACTTCCATTTCTACCTTCATAGCACAAAGCACAATTTCTTCATATCTACTGAAGTATCTTATAGCTAATGCCTTTCGAAGACTTGGATTTAAGCCACTAAAAAATCGATCAACTTTACTTTCAGGTTGGATGATAATGCCAGATGCATACCTTGCAAGTCTTGTAAAATTCGCTTCGTATATACCAACAGATTCATCATCCTTCTACTTCAGCTCAAGAAACTCCTTTTCCATATTTGTTCGAAGAATACGAGGGAATTACTTACTGAAAAACAAGTTCTTGAACTCGTCCCATTCCATGGACTCAATTTCATCTCTTGGCCTCGTATTCTTGATAAGATTCCACCATTGATCAGCTTCACCTTCCAAACGATATACTGCTAAGATGACTTTATCATGCTCAGAACATTGAAGAACTGAAAATATCTTTTCAGTGGTACTGATCCATTGTTCAGCAACAAGTGGATAGGAAGACCCACTGAAAGAAGGTGGATGTTTCCTCATGAAGGACTCAATAGAATATTGTTCCCTTCTCTGCTCATTTGGAAGTCCAGAATGATTCATAGCTTGTGTAAGTATAGCAATAAGATTTTTCACTCCATCTCCCATAACATTTGTTTGTTCAGGAGGGAAATCATTGCATTGTCCATTGCATTGATCAACACGGTTCCTTCGGGATCCAGCCATCATCTAAAACCCAAAAAGAATAGTGTGAGAGGCAAAAATAATGCTAGGGAAAACAACATAATAAAGGGGGAGCACCCTCAATATCTAACATCTTAGGTTAAATTCTAAGATCGTTAGCTCAATTCTAGGACTATAACCTATACGTATACTTAACCTTAGAGACATCCCTAGACATACCTTATAAATATCTCTAGGGATCTCACTAACGTTTTCACATCCTAGTTTCCAAAGGTTGACTAAACCTTTCCACTGATACCAACTGTAGAGACCCGAAGCTTGACATACATTGACATTACATTACATTTGCAGAATACTTAGTACATAACAAAAACAAACACACAAGGATCATAATAGTTTAGTGTCTTTGGAAACTCAGAATATAATCTTCTAATCCTGTTGAAAGATCATCAACATCTCCCATAAAGATCTTCCTTTTTTTTATACCTAAAACCCTTATTTATATCCTGGGGAAAAGAAAACATAAAAGTGTGATCTCAAATGCTCAGTAAGGGTAAAAAAAAGATATATCAATCACATCATAAGAACATAACATTTTGAAAATCTTAACCTGCAAAAGAGAGCATAATTTCATAACATGGGATAAATCATGGCAGTGAAATGTAATCACAATAATCATAACATAAAACATGAAACTTTGTGACATTCACACATAATCATAGTGAATCATTTCTTGTTAGTCAAAACTCATTGCCAAGACTATATTAGTGGACAAATTCCCTTTCTGAACCGAGTCACCCTCGTTTCAGTCCTGTTTCACTGAACCGGTATAACCTACCGTTCCAGCCATGTCTATCTCATGAGATATAAAATCTTTACCCAATGCATTGGAGGGAGATATGGGTCCCACCCATCTCATAATGAAACCATTCTTATGTGTGCCACAAAAATCATAAACCATACATCATTGCATAACCCATATAGTAAAAATGGGAATCTTAAACATCGTGACATCAAAAAACACTTCATATAAGATAAAGGAATTCATAAAAATATTTCCATCACAACATAATAAAATCAATGTAATAATATGGATAAAAACAGAAACCTTTATTATCTTAGACGGAAAATAATTTTGATAAAACACTTGAACTCCATTCTTGAGGAAAATATCCTTTCTTCTTAAAAAACATTTTTCTTTTCATAACATGTCATACAACTTTAAACTAAAAGAAGTTGATTAAAAATAAACTTGAAAACTTGTAAAGGAAGCTTCTTGGAAATAATGTTTTAAAAATCCATTCATGCCGTATAAGTTAAAAAAACATTCTTCTCGTACTTTTTTTGGAAAAGTGAAAAATTACCTCGTTCGAAAAACGACAAAAGATTCCTTTTATATCTTTTAGTAAAAACTCACCAAAAGGTAAAATTGGATATAAAATATTGTAGGTGGATGGAAATAATATTACATATTGAGGAAACATGTATGTGGATGATAAAATACACCCCAGTAAATACCAAAGTATAAACAATCTCGGATAAAAATGGGATTGTGATATTTCCCTTACCTTAGGTCCGATTTGCTTCGGAAGTGTCCGAACCTCCTGTATAATGATTTAAATAATGTCATTTACTTATTAAAGAATCATATTCATTGTTATGATATCATATATGGTTCACTTATGACTTTATATTACCCGTTCTTTTGTAAATTCCATGTTAAAGAGCGTTTTGGGTAAAATTGATTCATTTGTCGTCCGTGTTTTGACTTGTAATTATTCATATGATTACTTAGATCATGATTAATTAATTCCAGAATATAAAACATGATTTATATATATACATATTCAGAATATACATATATATAATAAATCAGTAAATGGAAAGAAATACACCGTTCATGGAGACGGTAGGCCGTACGTACGCATGAATGCTGTTTTCGTTTCCTTATTGAGTTGAATGGAATTAAGTAGATGACATACATATATACATAAATCTAGTAGCTTTATAATGTCATATATTTCATTATTATTTCTTATATATACTTTATAATCACTCTTAAATGGTTACCATGGAGAATGAATCTCATCGCGTCGTGGAGGCGGTAGTCCGTACGTACGCACGAGCGATGATATCGTTTCCATAATTATTGAATTGAATTGGAGTGGATGATACAATATATCAGAATAAATATTATGTTCTAATAACTATGTATAGTAATTCTTTACACCATTATACCCATCCATGTAAGGTGGTGGTGGAAAATAGATTTCACCACGGCGTGGAGACGGTATTCCGTACGTACGCACGCGCGGTGATTTCGTTTTCCGTAGGATGGATAGATGGTGAAATAGGGTTGTTTCATAATTATAATAACATATCAGTATATGAGTGATACTGATGTTATTAATTCATAATTAAACAACCTAAGAAGAAGGAGTGGAAGAAGAAATAAAGGTGAAAGAATAGGTAACGGAAATTACCTCTTCTTTGAAGCGCCTCTTTGAGACCTCCTCTTAGGGCACTAAAATTGGTCTTTGAGGAAAACCAGAACCTCTAGGATGTTTCTAGGGAAGTGGAGAAGATAATTTGGAAGGGTTTGGACGAGCTTGAAGGCTCAATGTTGTGTGGGGAAGTGAGGGAGGATGTGTCCTTTTATAAGGGAGGAGAGGGGCACCTTTGGAATAACTAAAAATATTATTTTATTATAAAGTCAAGTTCGGTTTTAAATAGATACAAATTGATTTATTTCTAGTATAAGGTGGTGATGGGTCGAAATCATCTCATCCAATATAATTTAGACAAGTTTAGGTTCCTATTTTAACCTTATCAATTAGACTTAACTCTAAGTTAAATAATTTAACTTTTACCGTGTCTTTTTGTTTTCTTACACTATATGGTTAATAAACTTACTATATCAAGCCAAAAGAACCCCAAATTGTTTATTATTAATATATATAATCTTATCTAAGTCATTTGGCCGAACCTTAGATTTTTAGGAATAAAATAACAATTAATAATATAATATTTGTTTTAAAAACTATTTTATGTCAATTTTGACACTATTTAGCAATTGATTTTTGTGAAACTGATAACAGAATGATACGTTCTAAAAAAGTTAATTAAATCAATAATAAAATGTCATATTAACCTAGAAAATTAGTGTAATTCATAAAAATTCTCAAATTATATTTATTTGGGTATTTATAACAACAATTATGTCAATATTTCATTAATAAGATAATTACTGCATCATCGTTGTGTCATAAATAAATTAAATTATTTAATGTCTAAAAATTACAAATAAAATACCATTATGTAGGAAATCTATTTATATTTCTAATGAATATTTATAGTCTAATTTATCTTATGTATAACCCCATATTAAAAATGTTTTAGTAAATAAACTTTGATTTTTACTCTTTTAACCCTTCTTTAAATAAATTAATAATAAATGTCCTAATCTAATCCAAGTGGGCCTAAATGGTCATATTTTATTCCTAAGTTTGTTTTTGGTCGAATTACACTTATCCAATAGAATTAGGACATATTTGAAGGTAATAATAATATCATCTTTACCCTTAATTACCATATTTACTTTTAACCGTGGTAAAAAAAAGTCCAAAGTTACTATTCACCAAAAATTATTTTCATCTCATTGAACCACATTTTAGTCCTTGATATTAACCGTGTCTCTCGGATTTTCGAAATTCCACTCACAGAAGCGGGAAAATTAATTTTTATGAAAAATTCAGTTTTTTTAACTACCACTTAGTGGTTTCACTATTCATCAAAAAATGAAAGTTTCCAGAAAAATACCAAAAATTAGGCCTAAGATATATTTGATATTATGAATTCAAAAATGATGTCTATTTTATCAAATTCAAAACATATCAGTTACATTAATTAATTTAAAAATTAATTCCCGTCGTCAAAATAGATAGCGTGTTTTTAAGAGATAATAACTATCAAAAGATTGACACTTGTGAAATTACATCCAATGACCAAAATTGTATTAAATTTTAAAAATACATTCTAAATATACTTTAAAACCACTCAAATTAATAATATATCACTATTAATTATTTCTATTAAAAGAAGTTGTTTTTAATTTAAATTTAGTAATTTTCACTATTCATCAGAATATGAAAGTTATCTGAAAAGTACCAAAATTTTACCCTAAGCTAATTTTAATATTCCGAATCCAAAAATGAAGTCCATTTTGAAAAATAAAATTTACAAAATTTCAAAATGTGGTTATTACTATTCATAACAGCTAGTTTAAATTATATTTTAATAGCATATCGTTGTTTTGTGAAACTTGGTATTGTGTACTACACACGATATCAAGGAAGGTCGCGATTGCGTGTAATGAAAGGCAAGTCAAGGATGCGTGTTGTGCAAGCTCCTTTTGGTGTAGCGTACCACACAAGACATTAATGAAATTAAAAAGAATATTTTTCATAAAATCTCAGGGTGTTACATATGTTGAGTTTTTTGTTTTTGATAAAGTATTAATATTAGATTATATATTTAATCTTTAATTTTAACTCAATACATCATACAAGGTATTGTTTTGTTATTATGTCACTGCTTTCATATTACATGATCGATAGTTTTTTATAGTTAGTGATCCACCAATTGAATTTCACTGAGGGTTGACCCTAAATTTCACAAGTTTATTAGATGATCAGGTTTATCCATATTAATTATATGTCTGATATGATCTCGACAATAAAGGCAAACCTGTTCAAGATAAAATATACACTAGAGTTCTGGATTTTGTTTTTTATACCACGGTGGTGCATTAAAAACATCTCTAAGAACATTCTGGAAGATATTATGGAAGTTAGTCATGGGTTAGAATATTATTTTTTTAGAAACTATTATTTCTTTAGGACCTCTGCATGCATTGTGAAATCATCAATTTTGATTTAGAATTGGATCTTGGCATGCGTTATCAAAGGATGTTCAGCAAGAAATTATAAATTAAGGGAGATAACCCAATGGTAGCGAATAAAATAGAACAACTTTTGGGTGTGATTTTATAATTTCTATACCTAGTGGGTTGTTTTTATTATGTGTATGAATCAAGAGTCGATGATGTGTTTGTGTATTTCTCAAGGATGAGCTCTGATATGGTGGGAATGGTGTACAATCCTTCCCCTCAATATGTTATGTTCCTATATAGTTTTTGGGTTAACATAATTACTAATCTCTTATTATCATATATTATAATTATGAAGTGTGTTAGGGGAATATTAGGGGTTTGAGGCTCAAAATATAGGATTTTATAATTACAACCTTGGGTCCATGATTATTGAATTTTCTGTACTAATTGATAATTGAAATTGTATGGCATAGTTTTCCTATGTTCAGGATATTTTTACCAAAACAAGGGTCTTTAGAAAATTGTAAAAATGACTAAAAATAATTAAAAAGTCATTTGATATAGATGGTGAATAGTTTAGTAAGCAGGTTCTATAATAATATGAAATCTCATATTATTGATTGTGATGTTTTCACAGTTTCTTCATGTTTTTCCAAACTATTCTCTCAAACCATGTTCCCATTTTACTAACGGTATTTCAAAAAATACATTATGACCCCATGAAAAATAAACCTTATTCATTACCTTTTATCCAGAATCTATACCCCTGAATGCCTCATCTTCATATTCAATTCACTGGATGCATTTATTTCAACCCTTGTCTATTTGATCTCCCATTATGAGAAATAGTGAGATATAGGTAAGGTAAATGGTTCTATTTCCCCATTACATCTCTTCTTTCACTATCAAGTAATGTATTCCCGTGTTTTTCTCACGATAATTTTTTTTGGATTTCATTTTAATTCTTGATTTTTACCATTTTAGACTGAAATGATGATTGGTGATGGATGTGTGGGATCATATTAGTCTTGAAAGGAAATCTCATTTTATAACCTATTGTTTTCTTTATTTATATTTTGGGTCATTGAATGATCATGTACAATTTTCCCTGTATTGATCTAATTTAAATAATGATTATAAATTAATGTCTTACCATAGTTGGAGAACCCTAATAAATGTGATAAAGAATCCACGTGAAGGTAGTGATTCCAAAAGTAATCACAAGTTTTAAATTTACCACATAATTGGTTAATTGAGGTGGGAGTTAAGACCACGATACGATATAGTGGACGTATAAGAGTTAACCACGAAATGTAATGTGATTTATTTTTATTTAATATCCTAAAAGTAAATTTAAATGAGTAACCCCCAATTTATAAGTTGTTCTTGAAGTCCTCGATTAGAAAATGAATATCATGATAGTGATATTCCTTATGTCATTGTGAATTGAATAGTGTTCAATGATGTGTTTGTTGATATATAAAATCATAATTTTAGAAAATGGGTAATTCATTTTAATTAATGATTAAATGTTAATTAGACAATTTTATGGTAGTATCTTATTAAATAAATATTGATATGTACTAAATTATACCTGTAAAAGGAAATTATAGTTATGATTTATTTTGGAAATGGATATTTATTCGTGAATTTAATATTTATTTGAAAGGAAAATTATTTTGGGGGATTTCATTATTCTTATAATTGAAAACTCTCATGGGGTAGATCTTGATTTTATATGGGTATATTCCCTTTGGTAGTCTTGAACTAAGGAATTGGAAAACACTAATGCTAGTGTATATAATAAATTCTAATGAACTATCATTTTAGAAGAGTTCAAGAATAGTCCATCTATTTTGGATATGAATACTCCATATGGGGAGGGCATGATTATTCCATATGTGTGGTCATGAAAATTCCATACAATGATTCGAGGTATACTCTCTATTGGGAGGTTGTGAATACTCACTACAGGGAGGCCATGAATACTCATCCCAAAAAGGTAATGTAACTCTAAAGAAAACTCTCAAAATGGTCGTCATGATGTTATACTTGACCTGGTATACATGATGGGCTCAGAGACACCCTGGTGCGGGTTAGTGTAAGTATTGTTCTATGTGGTCACATACCTAGGGATCAATGAATGTACTTACCAATCATAGGGTTCAAAATGGATCCATGGACCTAAAAAGTATTTATTTTTTTAATAATTTATTTAAACTATTCAATTTTTTTATAACACTAATTCATACACTTCAATTCAAACATGTTATATTTTTTCACCCCATCTGAAGGGGCTTAATATATTTTACTCACACCCTTCTTATACTACGATAGAACATGTTTACCTAAGAAAACAATACCATCTTCATAGAAATATATTTCTAGAGCAAGGTGATGATTTTTGTGCTTTCATGTGCTTGCTAGGGGGATATTGATTATGGGACTAGGACGAACTAAATACCAAATTTGATAAGTTTCTAGGCTTAGTTATTTTTTTATTTTTTCATTATTCAGTATCATTGTATATGTCTTTCCCAAGGTGGATCCATTTTTACATGTATGGAATAACAACTATTATAACATCTGATATAATTTTTTTTTCAACGCTTTCCGTGAAAATGTTATTCATATTGGATATTGAAGATGATTTATATTTTTCCAATATTATTTATCTTTAGAAAAATCAATATTATAACACCCCAATATTTTATGGTACGTATCTTCTTAAATAAAAATATTTCAGTCAATTGTTCACACTGCACAACAAAGAGTGATATACTATTAAATATTAACATGACCATTATTATAGTAATATGGAAATCCAAAAATGTAGAATGTAAATATACTGTAATAACACCACCTATTATATTATAAATAAAATTTAGGTATCTTATGAATTAAAAATATAATATATTTATATAAAAGAAAATGTAAAAAAATATTTTAAAAATTATAAATTATCTATTTTTAATTTTATTAAATTTAATTTTTGTTACAAATATATAATTTTTATAGTGAATTAAAGGAAAAATTATTTTAATAAAATATATTTACTAATTAATAAAATATTTTATTTATGATTATATGTTAATTTTAAGGGGCCATACTTAATTTTTCAAAGTGTCATAAACTCAACTATAAATTAAGATTTAGTACATTTCAATAAATAGTGATTTTAAATTTAAATATTATTTTCTCATATATATACAATGTAATATTTATATAATGGGGTCAATTTTTTAATTCTACATGTAACAAAATTGTATTGGAGATTTTTGTGCTTTTTCTAAAGTAGTTGAATTTTATCTGAATTGTATAATGATGTAATTTATTATATTAGCTAAATAAATAAATTATTGAGTCATATTTGATTTATGGATGATGTATGAAACATAAATTCAAAATCACATGACCTATATACTATTTAGGGTCATACTAATCCTCACTATTGATAGTATTGATCCGAAATACAAATGAAACAAATAAAATAATCAAAATCATCCCTCCATCCATTGTAAATATGACCCCTCACCGCCTTTTTCCACTAACCTTAAAATACATTAATAATTTAAAATTAATTCCATATAAACGTTCCAATCCTATCCCCCTATTCAATGAGCCTTTGGTCCCAACTAAAATATAAATCTTATTTCCCTTAATAGGATGTCAAGGATGTGAAATTGAAGAACTAAAGTCCTCTTTCATTTTCCTCATTTCCTTTTTCAATTTTATTTTATTTTATTATTTTCTATTGTCCTACAATATTATAAGTGGAATCATATATCCATTATCTTATATGTAATACAATTTTGTTGTGTCAATGGAATATACTTCATAAAACCTCTTCCCCTCTCCCTTTTATTCAATAAATTATTATATCATTCAGGATTTGGTGATTTACCACCATTGTTGAAAATGTATTTTCATTTTCCAGTAACGCCTTCAAGGATGGTAATTATTTATTTATTATTGTTATGTAATAATTTATAATAAATATTTTATAGTTTATAATATTTTATAATTATTAAATATATATAATATCAATAAATAAGACAAAAATATTTCACGATGATAAAAAATAATCCAAAATAATCAAATTTGTTTGCATTAGAATTTAATCTAATAAATCATCTTCATATATGAGAAAAAATTATATATAATACCATTTAATCAACTGTATTTTCATTAATAAAATATAATTTCAATTCTAGATAAATATTTCCATATTTAATGATCTATCATACATGTGTTCTACTTAACCAATCATTATTCTAATGAAAAGAAGACTCATGAATGACAAAATTGGAGTTTATGAATCCTCAAAGAGGCCATAAATGAAATTAATAAAACTTATAATAAATAAAATAATTAAAAAATATCTTCTAAATAATTAATGGTGAATATTATTTCATTATCCATGAAATTATGTACAAGTACAAATCGTGTTCTAAAATAAGGCATTGGAATCCATAAACAAATTTTCATTCATTGGGTTGTACGTTTATATCAATGATTATATTATGACAAGATTATTTGTAGAATATAATATTTTTTATTCATTTTTAATTCTAACTTCTCTATTTTATGTATTTTATTTTTTTACAAATATTCACCACATTAATTAATTCTCACCATTGTGATATGAAAAATGGAAGGGATTCTCTCTGAACCTCTTTATTTCCTTCAGGTTACAGTTTCTAGGTCACTACCCCAATGTAATTTTTCATTATTATTATGTACTCTTCATAAATTCTGTGTGAAAATCCCAAACACAAGAACCTAGTTTAATTACACATATATTTTTGTTTAAATACATGTTTTAGATGTTTCCAGTTTTAATTCTCCGTAATAAGAAATCGCGATTAATTGGATCTTCACAATTTCTTATCAATTTTCATGTAACGTAGAGAATCTATTAAACACTAAAATTATTTTAATAAAATAAAAAAATTTATCCTAAAAACAAATTTTATATAATTTTTTTTATTTTCTAAACAATTGATCAATTTTCCATTTTAATTAAAATTTAATATATTTTCATAAACATGTATAATGAGGCTCTTTTTTAAAGTTTCATAAAAACAATTTTTACAAGTTTTCACTTCATTTAGACCTTATGTATCAGAATATATTACTATTATCACTAATAAATGTACAAGTATGATTTAAATCCATTATTTCATGGAAACCATTTGGATATTCCTTTTGATTATACCTCATTCAACAATTATTCATTGTGTGGAGTGTATCTATTCTTACCATTTATTTATGATCATAATTTGATTGATGACTTCATTAAATACCAATATTTCTTGTATTTTTTAAATGATTATTTTTTATTCATATAACATTTCTATATATGGTTTATTCTTTGAATATTATTATTGATTTGAATCTATTAATGAGGATTACATTCCACTAGTTGTGATGGTACATGTTTTTATATATATATATCTCTTGGATGCATCGATATGGCTCCTGATAATTTTTTTTTAGAAAAAACAACTTCATGTTTGTTAGTAAAAATAATCACCTTTGTTATTACCCATAATCCTAAATCATCATGATGGTATAATGGGTCATGTTCCTAATACATGACATCCAATAATTATGCATTTTATTAATTCAATGTTCAGTTATTACATTCCATGCTATTTTCACTATGAATAAAATGGTTGCATTTCCATTCTCTGTATATTGATGAAATATGTTTTCCGTTATTTACCATACCGTAATGGTTATTACTTATTGACTTTACATCACTTATTATAGATTCATGCAACCCATATTGAGTGTTTGAGCTCAACATTTTATATTTTTTCCTTACCTAGTTTATGAAGATTGAAATTTTGAATATGTTTCATAGAATCAGTTTATTTTACTTTATTATCTTATGTGTTTAATTAAAAATGTATTAATGGAACCAAATATGTTTATATTTATTCAATTATACTAATTGTATTGATCATTGGTGATGTTATCTGTAGTATATATTCCATTTTTAGAAATTATCCACCAAATCTAGGCCAATGGGGTCATATTTCTTGTTTTTGAAATCATAAAAAGTTTAAAATGGAACTAGAGAACAATAAATCAAGTAAACAATAGAATTATAATAATTCCATGTAGTAATTTTTTGGATTCAAATAATGATGATTATGAAATAATTTAGTGTGATCAATCATCTAGTTACATAACCTAATAGAAGAAAGTGAATAAATACAAAAAGAAAATGTAGGTAATATTCCCATTATGATTGTTAACACAGTTAATGTTGATGAAGACAAGATCATGACAATATTTGGAATAGATTGCTAGATTATTATTAATAACCATAATATACCTATGCTGAGTCATTTCATGTGGTAGATTCCCCCATCTTATAATGGGAGTACTAATATTGTGGTAACTGTGTAGTTGATCTGGTCTCTTGAAAGAAAATTTCTAGCATTGGGATGCAAGAGAAATAAAAATGTATGACTATCTATCTATTGTCCCACATGTTATTTTTATCAATGGTGGGTGTTGATTCAGAATACAAAGGAGGATGATGGAATAGAATACATGGAATATATAACTTTTAAGGAAACATTCATGGACCAATATTTCCCTCATGATGAGTAAAAAAATTGAAGGGAAAATTTGTTAGCATAATGAAAAGGGATGAAGAGAGTGTTACAGAGTATGTGGATACTTTTAGAAGATTATCCCAGTATGATATATAATTTTTATGTGATTCATAATACAAAACAGATCGTTACATTGAAGTTCTTACTCTAGGTCTCTAATAGAAATTAAGTCATAAACATTTTCAACATATGGTGAAATAGTATTATATTACATAAAAATGGAGAAGTAATTTTTTATTTCCGTTATGTTCATTAGAAATAAAGAAATTAATATGTATTCTAATATCCATTGAAAAGGTGAAGCATCAAAAAAAGAATAAACTAATCTCAATTATCTGGGAATTGAGGAAATAATCATCCTTAGAAATGGTTGAAAATCATAGGAGTTTTTAATAACTGTGATGAAAATATTAATCAAGGTAATGAATGAAAGTTTTAGAAACAAATCTATGATGTTAAATTATTAAAAAATAATGAAATGGGTAATTATTCCAAACAATGACCAATACATCTAGGGTATCTACCACAAAATATAACATGGGGATATATCCAAACATATGACATCACTATAGCTAGTGTGTATTGACATAATGATTTCATGGAAGGTACAATAAAATAATCTTCAAATTTATAATTTTTTTTATTTGATCCTATATAATTTCAGTCTCTTATATCAACAAAATTTCATGATATAATATGACACTTCACATTTGATTTAATAATGGAGTTTTCAGTCAAAACCCCTATGTGAAGTCTTATTGGAACAAAAATGTTGCGGTCATCACCCTGTATGACAAATAAAAATTCATTAGTTTCTGATCATATGATCATACCAATGTTTTAAAATTGATCTAATCTTTGGTACGGTTTGGATCTCAAAATATTATTTGATAATTTATTAAAATAAGAACAAATGTTCAATTTGTGATGAATATATAGAATTCATTATCTTTATAGATAAAAAATCATCGTTTGTTTCTTTTCTTGATCCACCCCCATTATCACTAATGAATTAAATTCTTCGCGAGCAAGAGAAAAAAACATACAGGGATAAGTAATGACATAATAAAAATGACTATGTACCAATTTTATTGGTATACATTGATGTATTTTCTGAGGAATTCCATGGAAACCTCCTAGAGTGTGATGTTGAGTTTACTATTAATTGAATCCCTGAAATAAAACCAATACCAAAGAATAATTATAAAATAAAAAATGATGAATCAAGGGAATTGAATAAAAAACTTGAGGATTTGAGTAATAAAATATTCATTCACCATAATTTTTCTCTATGGGTATCCCATGATAACATTGTTACGAAAAATGATTGAACCTTGAGGATTTTCATTTACTATCAAGAAAAAAATACTATTAATATTATAAAAAAGTTTCTTTTTACTTTTTTGGATGATTTAAATGAAAAAAATTTGGATCTCAATATTTTTTGAATATTGACTTACATTCTGCTGTCATCAATTACTAGTATGGAAGGAATATATTAAAAAGCAAACATTTCATGTGAGGTATGGATCTAATAAAAATAGTTTTCAAGGAATATTATAGTGTTTAATTTTATTATTCATTTAACATATTCTTGTGCATTATGAAAGCTATGCAGACCATGCTAACCACATTACGATTGTTGTTGATAATTTTATATTGAATGAGTTATATGGTAAGTTTAGGAAGTGTGAATTCTAGATTCCATAAATTTATTTTATTTTCCACATTTTCGATATGTATGGAATCTCAATTGATCCAATGAAGATAAAAAAAATTCCACAATGGATACACTAATAATAAAAATCGAGGTACATAGTTTTTTTGGTTTCGAAGGATAATATCAATTTTTCATTTATAATGATTCGTTATTGGAAAAAAAGTTAACCTACCTCAAACATAAAAGGGTTTTGTTCGTATAGAAAAAAGAGTTTGAAACATGTTTTGAATAATTGAATGGATGATTAGTCAATGCTCTAATTTTGACTCTACAATCATAAAATGATGTGTTTATGACATACAATGATGAATCAAAGAAATTTTTGGGTTATTTCCTTATGAAAAACGATAAATTCATTTCATTTTAAATAAGGTAGTTGACCACACATGAATAATATAATCCAACCCAAGATATTATGATAGTAGGAGTAATCGTTTCTCTGAATATATAGAGACACTATTTCTATACTGAATGATGTTGCATATATTTGGATCACAGTATTCTGAAATATGTCTTTACAAATTAAAAAACTCATCATGAGGTAAGAATAATTACTTGAGTAACTAAAATATTATTATTTCCCAATACACTACCACCATGGAAAAAAATTAGTTAGACGACGCATTAAGCTGTAATGATCGAGGAATTATAACCTGAATGAAGATTAAAAAGATCCAATATTCATGGATTTATTAATGATTGTAATGCTCATTTTTATGGATGAGGAAGCATCCCCCTTTTTTTAAATGAATTCAATATCATATTTACATGGGACTATAAAAATATCTCAATCGGATACTGAGAATGTTCCAAAAAAATATTAAATCAATTTAGGATGGATGATTGGAAGACTTTGTGTATGATGATGAAATTAAAAAATTTGGAAAGGGGTTATGTGGTCTATCAATACACAAGATAAAAAAGAAATTATTAGAAGATAATCACATATCAAATTTCTCAATGAACCAAGGTAGTATCACGATGTATTTATTTATGAGGGAATATTTTTTGTTGGATAACATGAACTGATAAATTTAGTTCAATGTGTCAGGATGTCTTATATGACATTAATTAATGTCTATAATTTGAAATCCTAGAGGAATCATTAAAACACTTCATTTTCCATTGTGTAAGGGAGGTGACATTAAAATGGAATTTGATACTGAACTACCAAGGAATCCTATAAATAATGAGATATCATGGGTTATATTTGGTCACCTTACAAAAGTTGTGCATATTCATGCTATCAGAGAAGATATAACACTTGATCACCAAGAAAGACACTATATTAATGAATTTGTAACAATTCATGATGAACCTTTATTGATAACGTCTTTTTGATATTTTCATTTTACACTAATATTATGCAAGAGTATTCAGATGGAGTCAGATACTGATCTACATATGAGTACTACTTTTTACCTACAAACTGACTGATAGCCTAAGAGGACTATTAAAACATTGTAAGACATGTTTACATCCTGATCACTTGAATTTAAAGTTGTGTGGAATTTGTATTTACATATTAGAGTATTTTCATAAGATAAGAGAATCAATTTTATTAATCAAATGGATCCTTATAATGAGTTATATAGAATGATACTTCAAACTACAACTTGTTGGGATGATGTTGGGGAAAGAAACATATGGGATTAGAACACATTGATGAGAATATTAAATGGTTAATGGCTGTTTAGGCTAATATATAATCATCCCAAAGTATAAAATATATTTATTTTGAGCACTGAAGAATTGATTTGTAATTTAAAGGGGGAGATAAAGCCTTTCTTAGAGAATCTCCATATAATGGTGTCAAGAGAATTTGTTAGAAAAGCAAACTTAGACCCGGGTACATAAAACCATTTGAAATCCTAGATTGAATATGAACTTTAGGTTACTGATATGAAATTATTCGTAGTATCTCCAAACATCATGATTTGTTTCACATATCATTTTTAGCGACGTATAAACCAGACACAACACATGTACTCACATATGAAGAAATCAAACTGGAACATGATTTTTCATACTCTAAACATCCTATCGAGATTTTTGAAATAAGGTTTAAACTATTTAAAAATCATATGACTCAACGAGTAATTGTTTTTATAGATACCATGTCATAGAAGAAGTAACATGGGAACATGATGCTGATATGATGTAGAACCACCCGAATCTATTCACAAGGTAATATAATTTTATATTTCCAAGGAATAAATTTTTTAAGGATGGAAGAGTATAACACAATAATATATTATGGAATTTTTCTTTTTAAATAAATAAAATTTATTATATCATTAATGTTTAACAACAAAAGTTGGTATAATTTAAAATATAAACATAATAGTTTTAATAGTAATGTTACCATTACGAATAGTAACCTCAGCTGTGAATGTATAAATAATATTTCGGTATCTTATTAATGGAAATATAATATATTTATATAATGCAATATTTAAATAAATGTTTTAATAATGATAAATTGTGTATTGGGATATTTGTGAAGCATAAATTATTATTTACAATATTATAAATAATATAAAGATATAAAATAAAGCTTACTTAATAAACTATATTATCAAATTAATATATTTTTATTATTATAAGATAATTTTATGTGACAAGAATTAATTTTCAATGTGTCAAAAAAGTAGTTATAATTTTAAATTTGGTATTTTTCAAACAAGTGGTGAATTTAATTAAGAATTAAATGTCACATAAATATAAAATTATTTTCCTAAAATGTAGTCCAATATTAGAATCTATAATTCTAATAGTAGTGAGATATATTTGTATTCATATTTTTATAAAATAGTTGAATTTTTGTTGAATAGTGAGATATTGTAAATTAGCGTATCAAATAAATACATGAATTATTAGGTCAAGGTAAATGTATAAATGATGTTAGAACCATTAGTTATTACTCACATTAACTATTTACTAATCATGGTCATATTAAACATCTGTATTGATAGTCTTTAGAAGAAATAATAAACAAATGAACAAAATAATCAATAAACATCCTTCTCCTCCACCATAAATACCACCCCTCACCACCTATTCTCCTCACACCATCCAAGCCTTGAATAATTTCCAATTTTGGTTAAAAACTATTTTCAAGAATCTCGTAAACATTTATGATCTTTTTGTCTAAACAAAAGGCCAAAACCAATTTTACTATAAAGGTTCTTGGGGAGAAGAATTTAAAGAGGTAAAATCCTCCTTCGTTTTCCTTTTTTCCCTTTTCAATTTATTTTATTTTTTTATCCTCTCTTAACAAACACTTATGCAAGAATAATGATAAATAAAGTATCATAAATATACTAAAATTATATTTTGATAATTTAATATCCATCAAATAACCCGTTATTCTATCAATTCTATTCTAAAAATGAAAACACCATCTGTGATGTGTCAATTTAGCACCATCATAGATGATGCATTTTAATTTTCCAATACTGCCTTATTGGATGATCATAATAAAATTTTAATGGTTAAATAATATATAATTATACATAATATATTTTATATAATGTTTTTAAACTAGTATGTATATGTAATTGAAATTAATAAAGTAAAACTATTTAGCAATGATTGAGAAACCTGCCAAAAATATTTTAAATATTTATCACGATAATTTTATAAATTGAATCATCATAAAATCATTAAAATAAAGATATATAAAACCATTTAATTTTTGTATATTAATTAATAAAATATAAATTCAATTCTGGATAACTAATCCCATTTTACATGATCTTTCTAACACGTATATAAGTGAACCAATCATGAAAAAAAAGAAAAAAAAGACTCTTGAATGACAAAATGGAATCTTATCACTCATAAAAGGCCATAAATTAACATAATAAAATTATACTAATACAAATAACCATTTTAGAGGTTATGAATTAATTTATTTTCCAATCTAATTTCATTATATAAGACATTATTTTCTTGTGTGGAACACTTTGAAGGATAAGGTAATGGATTCCATAACTCAATTTCCTTTCATTAGGTTATACATATATATAATTACTTAAATTATTCCAAGATTATATGGTGAATAAATTATTTATTAACAAATTATATATTTACACTTATTGTTTTTTGATATAGTTTTTTATACAAAATTACACATCGATTCATTCTCACCGTAATAAAATGATCATTTTAATGGATTCTTCTTGAACCCCCATTTTCTCCTTCAGGATTCAATTTCACTCTCTTTAATAGAATCTAATTCTTAAATTTATTTATTTAATATTACATCATTATGTGTCTATGTTCTAAATATATAATCCTATCCAAATTATTCATTATTTTATGTTGAAATACATGTATTATATGTATCCCTTTTTTAACACCTCTTTACAAGAATGCCTGATTAAAGGGTACATCCCAATTTCTTACCAACTTCCAAGTACCATAAATATTATATTTTCTATTAATATTTTTTTTATTAAAAAAATATTTCTATCATGACAAGCTATCTTTTTTAATTTTTTGTTTTTTGAAAATTGTTATTCATTTTTTCCTTTTAAATAATCTTTAATTATTTCTCTTAATTCGCAATAAAGAATCTCTTTTATAATGTTTCATAAAAACATTATTTAAATTTTTTCAATTAATTTTGACATCATTGATCATGTTATATATCTATTTTACATTTTTAATGCTCGAGTATTCCCTAAATCAATTATTTCATGGAATCCAATATGATATTTCCATTGGTTATGAAACATTCACTACTTATTCCACGTGTCTGATGTATGTATACCTCTATTTTATTTATGAACATTATTCATTGAAGATTTCATTAAAATAATATTTTTTGTATCAGTGATATAATTATTATTTTAGCTATATAAAATTTTATCATATGGTTTTATCTTTGAATTTTGTTTTCAAATTTAATTTATGCATGAAGAATGATTTGGACCTGTAGTTATGTTTGGGGCCTAGAAATTGATATCCCCTTGATGAATAGATGGTTCTTGGAAGACAATCCAATTGGTGGAAAACACTTCTTGTTTGTTACCCATCATATTTAAGGGGACATTTACCCAAATAATTAAACCATATTGAAGGTATAATTGTTTATGTGCTAGATACCTAACGTACAATAATTAAGCATTTTCTTCATTCTGTATTCAGTTATTAAATTCCATGATATTTTTGCTATGAAAAAATCAGTAGATTCATTTTCACAATAATTTTATTGATAGAAGGATTTTATTAATTTCTTTTCTATAATGATTATACCTTAATAACATTTCATCACTTCAATTTGATTCTTGTAACACCTATTGATCATTTAAGCTCAATATTTTATATTTCTCCATCCCCAGATTATGAAGATTGAATTTTTGAATAAGAATCATAGAATTATTTTATTTAAAATTTTCATTTTCTATTACTCATTACAATTTTAATAAAGAAAAATTTTGGTATCTACTTCTTCAAAACTACTATGTTAATCTATCAGTGGTGATGTGATCTCAGGTATCTATGCCATTTTAATAAAATAACCACTAACTCTATGCTACTATGTTCGAAGATGAAACACATTAAATATCATCATCGCTCCACCTTACACCATATCTTATAGAAGGAATCCATTGATATATGGGGAGGTGAACATGAGGTATAGTAGTAACCGTCAATCTAGGAGCTAATTTGTGCTCTTTGGTGGTGATACAACACAATGTGGTTTCAAAAAAATCTTTTATAAATTTTTCAAATACTATATATGAGAAAATTACATGTCAGAGTGTGGGAATGAGATCATTCCATGGATTATATAACCTATGTCGGAAAATAAACCTATGTCTCAATGAATGAGAATGTTTTTCTTGGAATTAATATTATTCTTTTCTATAATTTTATTTTATTTTTACCACGAGTGAGACACATGATTTATAGTGTTATTAGACTAAGAGATTTACTCTATTTTTATTTATGATAATAGGGTGTGAATTCTTGTAAAATTTCAGTAATGCTGGGATTCATATTGAATTCATCATGCTATAGACATAAAATTCAAATTGCTTGCACGTGTTGTCTATGATTTATATGTGAATTCATTTATTCTATTATCTGAAAAATATCTCCATGTTATTTTCTACAACCTATCGAGGAAACGAGGGTTTATTATTTAAAATTTTAGTAACTCTTATATGTTATATTCACATATAAGGCTATAATAGTGTCATAAATGGGAAATTCTGACATGATATACTAATATAATTGTAGAAAATATTGGTTTGTTAAATGATGGAATTGGTTAAATTAAATATTATTAAAAATATTATCATGTTTTTCCATCACAACTTTTTAATGACATGGTATTTATAAAATACTTGGACCATGATTTTTAATATGATATGTTATGTAAATGTTATATTTAAAAAATTTAAACCCTATTTATTATGATAAATTTGTAATATTAACATTATGAAATTATAAATTCCTAGGAATTTAAATTTGATAAATGTTGAAAACATGAAATTTATATTCTAAATAATAATTTCAATAAATAAAGTGTAATACCTATGAAATAATGATCCATAATGTTGTGTCATGATTTTCCATCTAGAAGAACATAAGTTGTGATCTTATGTATATGATATTGACCCTATATAGGGGTGGATTGGGGATAGGGATTGATCCTATATTGAGGAACCTCTATCATATTAGTGTTAATGTTTATGTGTAAGAACATTGAGTGTGGTGTCATGTTTTTATATTCCAGGAATCATTGTGACCATAAGAATGTAATGAGGATGCTTACAATGGATTATGAGTTTGGATGTTGGATGCATATTCCATGGTGTATTGAATAGTAAAAAATTTGAGTGACATGGTTTATTGGTAATATGATTCTTAATGTTATGCTAGCGTGACCTGTTAGATGGGTTAACCAATTATTTTTTGAGTGTCAATATATTGATCATTGGTTGATGATCTAGATTATAAAATCAATAAACGATATTTTATATTGAATATGAGGTTTAGGTTTATCAAATTTCATGGTTTTTATGAGGAATGGTGGGTAGTGTGCATTATCAAATTGTACAATGGAAGAAATTAGAGGTTGGAATCATTATTATTCCTATATAGTTATTATTTGGTGTGGGTTTTTATGAAAAAGTTAGTGATGATAATAGTTGGATGTTTATAATATGTGTTAGGAATGGATAAATGATATTTTTTGGGACATAATTAGGGATGGTTCTTAGGGATTTGATGTTTAGGTATAGATATTTCCTTAATATGTTTACATAGAGTGAGGAAATTTTCCTGAAATGTTTTATATTGGGTGAGAGGTGCCCTATTGGAGAGATTACCCCTAGAGGATATTAATGTAGGATTATGAGTTTTTTTTTAAAATGGGATTTAATTCGCCATTAGTTTAAATTATCTTTTTTGGGGAATCTATTTAGAATGTGGGTTTGGTGTGAGATATGTCCATATTGTTTTTAGATGCATTATGGTATGTAGTGGGAGTTGTCAGATGCTATATTTTGGGAAGATCCCCATGTAATGGGTGATCAGGGAGTAAGATATAGTATTGAAAAATAACTAATATATAATTAGACATAGGTTTAATGATGTATTTAAAATATTATTATGAATATAGGGTCGAAAGGGGTCACAATGGAGCATGGGACCCCTAGGTTTCAATGCGATCAATGTGGTAGGTGCCTGGTCGAGAGGCATTGTGTAATTCAATTTATATGACTGATTGAATCTGGAGAATTCTCCCACTACATTTTCTGGAAATTTAAGTTTTAGAAATTTTCTACATATGGGGAATGTTGGGATTGTATTTGTCAAATAAACTATGTACAAGACTATTTTGAATCACCCCGAATTTATATATTATTATGAAATGGGGTGGTGATGGTTCCATAATGATATTTGGTTAATGAAAACATGACAATGAGTCATGTTGTAATATAATCTGTTGATTTTTGGGGCCCTCACATAGTGAGGTGTTTGGTAAAATGTTATTTCTTTTATGAAAGGCATCCTTGTGGTTAAAATGGTAGATAATTCATTTATAATGGATTTGGAATCGAAACATGCATTTAAAGATGATTAAACATGTTAAGGCTATTCTCAGGTATAGTTTTAATTGAATCAAAGTGGCGGGGAGTTAACTATTATCCACTTTTGGGTTAGGAATCAATGTTGTGGTGCCTTTTATTTACATAAAGAGTTATTTAATGGAGATCCATGAATGGGTTGTGATCGATGCTCATGTAATCATTCAGGTGTGAAGGGAATGGACTTGCCCAACCATTGAGATTAGTTATGAGCACAAAAATGGTGGTAGGGGTATGAAAAAATATCCAAAATAGTTTTTATAAGGATTCACCAATGGTGGGTAGTGTCACATTAGTCATGGGTGGAAGACAGTCAATATATATGGATCATGAATGTGTGAGATTGGATGGTATATGGTCTTTAGGGAAATAAGATTTGGGTGTGAGGAATTTTTTGTTTAGTTTAAAATAAAATCATTGATTCATGTTTTTTCTTTGGGGATGAAAATTTGATATGGGATGAATCCATTAATCATGTAATCAACCACATGTATTGTTAATGGCTATCAATTTTTTTTGCTTTAGTGATGGCATAAAACATATTTCACTAGTTAAGGAGGGTTTGTGATCCAACAGTAGAATTGAACTGAATTCGATCTATAAATTCATTTTACATGTCAGATAATCACGGTGATCCATCAAATTCATATGTTTTATAGATTATTTGTACTGATGTTGATCGTATTTGAGATAAGTAATCCCTTGGAGGTCCAACGACCATTCATGTGTTTATGGGACCTGTGTATGGGTGTTGTTTGAGTATCATACCTAGATATTCATGAAAATCAATCATATTTGGGATCACTGTACTGATGTTGAATTCATATTTTTTTTGTTTATATTTGGGACTATATGTACTTATCAAACGTTTGGTCAGTATGGAATTACCTATTCGGGGATGTCACTATATAATGGGTACCTTTGTTGAAGCGGTTTGGGTTACAGATTTTCATACCCTTACCTAGTGTTATATATGTGTTATTTTTATGAATCTTGAATTTGTGAGGCAGAGGGGTACATTTTTGGATGAGAAGTTTTAGGTCATGTAATTTGTAAGGTCCCTCTCATAATATTGTTGTATTCTTACTTTTTTTTCTCATTAAGCTTCTTAATATCGAAAAATGTTCTTGTTTTAACATTATTATGGTGGAGTTATTATCTTGGTTGGTTGAATCATGAAATATATATTGTTAAATATAACTATGGTAAAAGTATTAGGCCATTTTAGTGCTATCCATGCAACCCAACTGGGAGTCTGTCTATACAGACACGTTGTTTTTTAGCCATCCATAATTCACTAGGAAACCACACGAATGACTATAGATAATTACATATGAATTTCACAAGGATTCCACATTATTCGATAAAATCATACCATCATTATGAAAAAATTACATGTTCTGGATAGGGAAGATAGCAAATTTGGGGCCGAATTTCTCAAACTGTGTGACTAAATAGCATGACCCTTTAAAAATAGATATTCTCCAAAAATATTATATTGACTTGGACTTTTATAAATAAAAATACCATTAAGATTGATTTAAATGCCCAATCATGTGCTATTTTTATAGAAACACATGATTTTGTGGTTAGATTATATTTGGTTTTAAAAAGAACTTCATGAATATTGGTTATATATCAGTTGACTAGTGATAATATGATTATTATATATTAATGGATATGTTAAATCCAATTGACACACCTAAAAGAAGTAATAGCCTGGATTAGTAGGATCTTTCTCTATGAGTCCCATTTTTCATAACATAAAAGGAAGATAACACCAATGAAATTTTACATGGAACAATCCAAATTTGATAATAAATAAGTAAAGAACTAGATGTACCATTTATGGGATATCATTAATCCCATCAAAATCATCACCCAAACCATGTTCGTAGAATGAGAATAATAAAATTAGACCATCACATGCATTACCAATGAGAGAATTCAGTATTATAAAAACGGAGGATGTATCTGGACCCAATCAATATGAATATATATATTTTATTTTTATGAAAATAATTTTTATATTTATCCACATTATTTTTAATTTATAAATGAGTAACTAATGAGTTTGATAAAAATAATATTTTAATATGAGAAAACACGAATGATATCTTTGGGTAACATGAAATTTTATGTAAAAATATCCATATCATTAATTCATTATTTTATTTAATAAATGATATTTTTAAAATATATTATTATTAAATAATATATAAATGAAAAAATATAATTTTATTTAGTGAAAAAGTAATATGTAAAATTATCAAAAAACTATGATTTCCAAAACAAGAAAATGTTTCCATAATGAGGGTTTTAATTTAAAAATATATTTTCTCATACTTTGAGAGATAATTTTATAAAATATTTATTATTTTTAAAATTATCATGTTCAAATCATCTAATGGGAAATTATTCATAATTTTTTAACAATAGAGGAATTTTTTTAGTAATTATTAAATACTATATAATTATATGGTGTTTATACTAAAAACATAATTATGTTAAAGTTATGCAATACAATTGGAAAATGTTATCCTAGACCAAATAAATATTTCTAATTAAAACAAATGTGCAATTAGGTTATTTTATTGACTTTATAAATAATTTAAGATTCTTATAATGGATATATTATATTTCAAGGTTTTAAAATCAGTTCATTTTAAATATGACTCAATTAAAATTCACCATTGGTATTATTTTAATATTATTAGTTCATGGAATTTTAAAATAGTTAATAAAACTTCCATTTGTGAGAACCCTTGGGAAAACCAAGGTATTGTTTTTTGTTTGGTTTACAATATTTAATAGAGTCTAAATCATATGGCTGACCAAATAATTAATAACACCCATATCATTTCATATATATACATACCAATGAATAAATTTATTTTCACTAAAAAATCATTATATTGACAACAATATTTCATTTCTTCTCTATATCCATCTCAAATATCCCCTAATCACAAAAGAAACTTCTCCCAAGACTATAGAAATACCAACACAAGATAACCTCTATCCTTTTCCAATTAAGCAACATCAATATATTTAACCTTCTGAATATCAATTGGTTATATTTTAATTCTTTTATAAAAATCACTTTACAAAAAAATTATGATCATAAAATTATAGATAATGCATTCCCCTTTTTATGAATATTTTCTAATGTGTTGTGATGCCAAAAGTAGGGTATCCTCTTTTTCCACTCATAATTCGAGTACCCTCATTGTGGTATTATTATTTTTCATCTGTTCTAGTTATGGTATGTTATCAAACATACATATTACCTCACTTAGAGAACATTTTAACACTAATTAATCTCTCCAATTATTCATTATGTACCACAGTAATACTGTTGAAATTATCTTTTGATTTCTCAATGATAAACTTTTATTTAAGGGACCTTTTTGTTTAATTACATTTAATTTCCCAATTTTTCATATTAAATTAATTTAGTATATATCTATATTACATCCATTATTAATACCATGTTATGATACACCCGTTATTTCTCAGAGATCTGACATGATTCATTATGTACCCCATTATTCTACTGAAATTAACACGTGATTTTCACATGAAATAACCTTGTATTGTGTTTAGCATCACCATTCCAACTCATGGGTAATCCCCTTGTTGTAAATATCCTTCTTTGATTGGGTACACCAATGTATTTATTTTAAATTACATAATCATGGGATTAAATGTAATGAAATATGACCCTATTTTAAATTATCTTTGGGGAACACCTATGCTTGTACACTATATAAAATTGATGGGTGAACCTAGAATTATATAGTTCTTCAATACATTGTGTATGTTTTTAGACTCATGATATTTCATTAATGGTATTATGGAGTAATCATTTTCTTATATATGACATTTCCAACAATGTTTTGATGTGTTGGTGGTTATCTGTAATATATGTTTATGATATCATGGATATTATTGTTATAACATCATCATGTTTACTTTTATTCCATCATGTTTTATCTTTCCTAATTATTCAAGATTATTATTCTCACTGATTATTTTCAACTGAAATGTTTATTAATTAATATATAATATATTTATTACGATATTTTTATATATTCCCCTACTGGGCTTTATAGCTCACCCCATTCTTATGTATGTCCTAGTGTTATCCAATGTAGTTTTAAATGCTATGAAATAATATTAGAATAATAAGGATGTTTCATTATAATTTCTCTATACATATAAGAAGTGGATGTCCCATGTACATAATTTTAGAAAAACATTATGATTAATGATATTATAGATTTTACTGAGTGTGTTTTTATGTAATAGGTCATGAAATAATGTCTATTAAATACAAGGGATGGCATGGTTAGTATCAGAGGAATGCATATTTATTTATTATATTAGGAATTGAAAAATATACAGAATGTATTTTGGATAGTATTTAACATAATATAACATCACTAAAATTTGGTAATGTTTTGATAATGTTTTTTTCTAAGAAAATAAATCCTTGAATGGATACTACAAATGGATATTTCTATGTAACATATGTTCCAAAGGGTCACAATGTCAAAAATAGAGTATAGATCAAGACTCAATCATGAAATGCTCAATGATAATGGGCCTTGAAACATTTCTCATTTCACACTCTAAACAGATATGATTTTTTAAATTCAGAAGCTCATAATGAACCATTATTATGGGAATACAAATACCTATAAAATATCATATTAGGAAATAGATCATGGATAACAAATATTGAACCCTAAAAAAATATAGTTAAATGATTATATTAATTTTATTAGTAATCCTTTTAATTTTTATGGATTTCCATTTTTTGTACAATTATTTAAAAATACTAACCCTGCTTTTCCTTTTATTATAGAGATTTGATGGAAGTTGGGGGAACAGATTCAGGAACCAATGTGACGGGAAATGCGATGACTACACAAATAAAATATCCGTCATTATTTGAGAAAGAATAATGAAACTGATAACTATATATTCTCAAATAACATGTGTTATGAAGTGAATAGTAAATCTGTTGGAATGCCCAAATCCCCTTAAAAAGGGAATTATAAAATTGAGGCCTTTATGTGAGAAATGCATCAAACATATAGTGTATATTTCAATCCCTTAATTTCTTAACAATGGATTAGATCCATTGAAATCATCATATGCATCCTATAATTCTCTAAGAAAGAGATAGTCATGATTTAGTTTTATTTTATTGAATGAGAAGATTACCCATAGTGGATGATGATCGAAAATATGAAACCCATTGAGGATATTCTATAATGGAATAGAAGGATTTATTAAGAAAAAATAAAAAAATATTTCCCCAACACACTCTAACAAGAAAATGAGGGGGACTTCTTTATAATCAAGAATAATGAAATTGAATCTGTTATGAAAAATTAGGGAAACATAAAAATACATTCATGATATGCCTTGGATTTTTCATAACCCCAAATATAAAGATGATCACTTTTATATGAATAATGTAGAGTCAAGAAAAGGTATTTTCTACTAAAATATTTTATATATACAATTAAACTGTCTGATGTTACCTTAAAGGAAAGCTACATATCCGAAAATCATAAGGGTATCATGGTTATAGGAAGTGGAAACTAGAGTTTAATAATAGAGATGTGATTGAGAAATCTGAATGTAGAAAGAAATATCAACATCCCACTTGTCAATGGTGTGGGAAAAAGCACCACATTAAATATGTAACATTATGACCTTGGGGCCACTCAATGGTTCCCCAATGGTGGGTAGGCCATATAGCCTCGAGCACACCTCTCCATATGCCTAAGGATTCTGAGTAACAATGAGTGACTAAGGTGTGTATATGGAGAGAATATTCTCTTATAACTATAGATAATCTCACCAAATATGTAATAAAAAATAAATAGTAGACGCTTATGTAAATAGATGGTATAGTAGAAATGACATAATATCCACATAACTTGATACCAAACGTAGTAGAAGATGAAATAAATTACCATGAAAAATATACTAATCAATAGTTTGAAAATAAATAATATTCAACAAATGTTAAAATATGTCATGTATCTAGAATGATATAAATTAAGTATACATGGAAGCATAAAATACATTCTATAAAATGTAATAAAAAAACAGTAAGCTATCCAATAATATTGATCCACTTATTAGTCATGTACTACCAAGCTCTATCCAAGGAAATCTAGCATGTTAGGTGTCTAGAGTCGGACACTTCTCCTTATACATGAGGGATAATTCATGGACCCCCTCCCTAAAGTATATAGAACTCTCTATATCCACTATGAACTTCTAGTTTAGTTAGTATTGAAAGAAAACATAATAATGGATCTGCAACCTAAAAAATGGGATTTGATTCTGATTCAAAATTACATCATCATGGAGAAGATAAATGATGAATTTCACTAGATGAATGTAGTACATTCTAATGTACATCCAATGAGGTTTACTAGAATCATATCAGAAATCATATGGTGAAACAGGATAAAACCCAATCAGAGAGGTATTTGGGTGCACAAAAATAGAGAATAAGGGAGGCCATAAATTTCTAGAATGAATAAATAAGTAATATTGGTAAAATATTATATCATCATGTTAATTTTTGTAATTTTATTCCTGAAAAATTGGTGGAAAATTCATTTTCCATGTTTTGGACAAACCATGCACTATCCACGTGTATGGAGTTACCTCAGCATGACCTCGTATGGTTAGGACACACTGTTTGAGAAACAGAGAACCAACTCTATTGTATGAAGATTTTAAAAATTATAGACTATATGGATGAGTTTACCACATGGTGGTATGGTTTCTTCACACCATGTCATATATTGAAGCCTAATATCCACCCAAACATGGTTATAAGTTACAATGTTTCGGATACCACATGTCTTCTAATAACAATCTTTCCAGGTCCTTTTCTCCACTTGCAATGGGTTTTGAATTATGATCTATCCCTAGAAAACCAAAAAACCAAAATTTAACCATTAGGAATACATTAGAGGTTAGAAATAAATAATTATATTTAATTTTAAAATGATACAACCCTCATATAAAAAACAATGTTCTTTTAGTCTTTTCAATTAAAGGATCTCATCCTCACGGGCACATTCCAAGGGCAGAAAATCACCATCTGGGAAAAAAATCTAAAACTTAGCATGTATTCTAGCCTCCCACTCCCATGTCCCATATTGTAAATAGATGTGCTTCTATAGAACCTATAATAAAGGGTTATAATGTCCTTATAAACCCAACATTATCCAATCAACGATGTATATGGGATACTCCAAAAAAAGAATTAGCATCTAACTCAACCTCCTTGGAATCAAAATTGTAATATGGGAAGTAATGATACTACTTATTCTATGAAATGTGGAGTATATCATGTATGATATAGTACCATTAAGTTATTATCTACCAGTAGGATATCTTCCCAACACTATCCATAATCTAAAACAAACATACATTATGAGGAAACACGTTCCCTTTCTTTTGAATCTGTCTTTTTTCCATGCCTAGGTGATACCTATAAAAAAACAAGAACCCAGACCATGAAATCTAGATGTCACTTAATAAGATTGATATATTATTTATTTCATTACTATGAAGTATACATATGATTCATGATTATCTAAGCCAACTTTATTTCTCCTTCATGATACGAGGACCTTGTAGTACTGCATATCCGGCCTTTAACCAGTACAAGGGTGAACATCATGGCCTACAATACAAGGAATTTTAGGGATACATCTGAATATTAGAAAAATATTTATTATTATTTTAGAAAAAAATGATATTGGTATCATATAGTGACCCTAGACTACTACAGAAGTCATTAAATGATTTTATGCATAATAATCCATTAGTGTACAAGCTGAGGATCGTGATGTCTAGTGTCTTTGAAGACTATGTACATAAATCTAAAAACATTTGAAAAAAATTATTTATTTTATCATCAAATGTATCTCATAAATTCCAATTTTTCACTTACATATTCATAGATTTTAAATGTGATCACATAATCAAATGGATGAGAAAAATAGCCTAGTAAGGGAATAACCATCAGAACGAAGAATTAACACAAGGAATAAAAGGCATGAAGTGATGATATAAAAAGGAATTAAAAATACATATAATTATTATATAATCATGTAATAATATAATCATGGAGTCATATAAAAGTGGAAACTACATAAAACATGGCTTTAGTATGAGTTAAGTCTAACCTCCAAGATCGTTTCATAGAGTAGCACAAGCCAAGGCTAACTACCAAGACAGTCATACATAACATCTCATGAGAATTAACATTACCAAATTCATTGCAGAACATTCATTGAACGCCCATATAATCTTTTCATGAATATATTTTCAATATAAAAAATCAAACATAATCAATCTTACATAAAAATTATGATTACCCCTGGAAATAATGGTGTACCATAATCATGAGACAAAGCACAATAGATTGGCATAACAGAAAAGGGTTCATGAAAAAAGGGATATGAAGTATACATGGATATTTATAACATAAAATATATTTGTATCATTGTGATTAATTTCAAATATAAGTGACATCATGTAATAAAATTAGGCATTAAATTTGGGCATATAAATATTTTTGAGCGGTTTTAAGAAAAATACTAGAAATATTTTAAAATAGAAAAGGGAAAAATCATTTATAAAAAACCATAAGTGAACCAGAAAGGTTTTCCTAATAAATAGAATTATTTTATAAAGGAAATTGTGGCTTAAAATATAATATTGAGCAAACATTTATTCGGGTTAGAATTTGGGAAGCTCCCTCAAAGTTGGTTTACGTATTGATAAGTATTGGGGCGAGAATCACTTAAAAACAAGAATATCATTGAAAGAGAGTGATTTAAGTAACTTGTTACATGATTATGGAAAATTCACATATAATTTATAATATGAACATAAGAATAATATATAATAGGATTTATTTAAAAATTATGATAAATAAACTCAAATGAATAAAGAGGTTTCAGTTGGATCCCTCAAAGAATATCATCATTGTATCGTGTGTACTTAGGAGGGGTTAATGATTTATAAATGGAGTAATAATAGTTTAATAATAATTATGATGTTATGTGAGAGGTCCATAATCATACCCCATCAGTAGTAATTACACATAAAACGACATAAAATATAAGACAATGTTTAATAACATTGAAATAGTGAGGTTCCCTTACCTAAAGTCCAATGCTGATCCCCATTTGATATTAATGTCCTGAATATTAAAATTTTGATCAATAATTAATAATTAAAAAACAATTATATTTTTAGAATATTTATTATTACATTTTTATGTTCATTCACGACCTATTTTGATGGGTTAAGTGGTACAATTTCATTGTTCGGGTCCATTTGTTTTCATCATTTTTATGATTGGTTTACTTATTTTCATGAACGGATAAACACGTAAAATGAAATTGGTTTTCCAGAATTGAATTTATATGATATTAGTGAAAAAATTATATTATAAGGCTGTAAATTTAATTTGGCTTTTTTTGGTGATTTCTATCATTATATAAAACATTAGTGATAACCTTTTGTGGTTAATTGCTGGGTTTTTTCTGAAATGAACTTGTTTTGTTTTATAAATTTAAAGGAAGTGTAAAATAAGATCGCTGAAAAATATTTGAAAAATAATACATATATTATGGTCTGGTACCACCATGAAATTGTATCATGACCATAATTGATGGTGGTAATGGAAATTTAAAACCCGCTGTCCTTGAATATGAAAAATTAACACATCTTAGAAGCTGTATGTAATACTAAAATAAATGAATAGTAAAAGAGAGAGGATAATATCATATTCAAATATAATAACTAAATCCCATTACATATATGTTACTTTAGTTTTCATAACATTTGTATGAATAAATATAAGGATATAAAAGTAAATAAAATAGCGTGAAAATAAAAAAGAAATAAAAGAAATGTCGAATTACCTCAATCTTCAATGAGATCCACTTAAGGGGAGAGGATATAGATTTTTTTGGAAACCATGTGATATGGGACATAGGGAGGGAACATAAAGATGTATTTGGGTAGAAATTATGGAAGGAAGAGGGGTATATATGAGTGAATATAATAGGTATGGAGGTGTGGTATATTAAGTGAAGGAGATAAGGTCTTTTTAATATTATAAACATTAGTTTATTATTTTTTCATAATAAAAGAAATACTTATTTTTAAATGGCCATTAATATTATTAAATGCATGTGAGTTCCATATTTGGGTTCTTATATCACTTAGGATGTCAGGAATAGTTGATTTAAATTATAATAAATTTATAGGGTAAAATAATGTATATTACTATTCACCCAAAAATCAAGTATTTATGAAAAATCCAAAAAATTAAACCCATCCATTTTCAACACGTAGAATCGAAAAATGAAATCCACTTTTCAAAAATATTTTCCTAAATATTATTGATTTAATATTTTATTAAAATCATAATTTATTCTAAAAACCCAGTTTTAAAACATTTATTAATGTATACAAAAGTATAGGAACAACATACTTTAACATGAATCTTATTTATATACTATATTAGGTAAGGTTACAATTCATTAGTTTATAACACTATTCAAAATGGTTTCATTACTATTAATAAGGGGTTGTTACAATTCACCAAAAATTAAGTTATTCTTATAGGGCTCCAAACATCTTACTGATCACAACAGGGAATTTTAGATTTTCGAAATTTCAAACTCAAAAGTGTCAAAATTATGTTTAAAGATCACATAGTACTAATTAGTTAATTTTGTTGTTATTTCATGTGATTATATGACATAATCATAAGAATTAAATTCCCACTAAAAACCATTTGGTCATTACATTCATCCCCCCTTAAGAATTTTTTCACTCGATATTTCATTTTACATTCAAGGCCATAAGTAGGAGTTGGTACTTTTCCTTCATTTCCTCCTCCAGATCCCATGTTGGATATTCATACATATGGTACCTCCATAGTACATTGATAAGGTTAATAGTCTTATTATGAAGAACTTTATCTCTATGATCCAATATCATCACAATTTTTCCTCATAAGAATGGTCATCCTCCAACTATACCACCTCTGAAGAGTGTACATTTGAGGGCCCCTGTATACACATTCATAAGAAAGATACATGAAATTCATCATGTACTTTGGACATGGTATGTGTAAGTGCAAGCCTATAGGCCCGAGACCTAATATGATCAACAATATCGAAGGGGCTGATGTACCTGGGTCTTAACTTTCCATTCTTCCCAATCTTCATGACCTTTTTCCAAAGAGATATTCATAGAAATTCCATGTCTCCAACATTGACCACAAGGTATCATCAATGATAATCAGCATAACTCTTATATTGACATTTGGATGCCTTTGTGTGCTTCTGAATGGATTTCACCATCTCTGCCATTTCATCAACCATTTCAGTTACTATAATCTTACACTCACCAACATCATCCCATAACGTTGATTGTCTGCACCTTTTCAGATAAAGGGATTCATATGGTTCCATGTAGATGCTCAAGTGGAAACTATTGTTAAAAGATAAATATACAAGTAGAAGAAGTTAGTCCCATCTTCCATTAATTTCCATTTAACATGATCTTATCACATCTTCCAGTGTTTTAATAGTTCTATCAAATTGTCCATCAATTTAAGGATGACATGCCATACTGAAGTTAGTTCAATGCTTTGAGCATGTTAGAGACTTTTTCAGAACATCGAGGTGAATCTCGTATCATGATCAGATAAAATAGATAGTGGTAATCCTTGCAGCATTCACATTTCATTTATATAAATCTGTTCAACTGGATCCAATGAAAAGTAATCTGGAATTATGATAAACCGAGCTGTCTTCATAAGACGATACACAATGACCAATATATAATTGTTTCATTTGGATGTCCTTGGATGTCTAATGACAATGCCAACCATAATTTTCTCCCACTTCCATTTTAATATGAGAAGTGGTTGAATCATACCCATTGACTTATATATTTCATCCTTCACTTGTTGACAAATCATGAACTTTGATGTATACTCTGCAATCTTCTACTTTATATTATCCCACTGAATGTTCTCTCTGAGAGATCGATACATCTTTGAGCTCCATGGGAGAATAGTGAAAGTCAAGCTATGTGTGTCATTCAGAAACTCTTTCTTTTTCTCTTGATCGTATGGTACACATAATAATAACCCAAATCATACAACTTCATCCTTTCCAATTTTGAAATTGGTAGGTTTCCCATTTTTCATTGCTTCCACCCCTTTATGAATTACCACATCATTTATTTTGGAATGTTTTATTTTATACATGAGGGATGGTTGAGTAATAATTTGAGAATGTATTTATGTTCTTCCTCCCTTAAGGATTCACATTTCAATTCTCTTTAAATCTAATAAGATCAGATCCTTTCCAATTTTCATGATTGGTAAATATGTTTAATCCTTTCTACATAGAGCATCTACCACCTTATTTGCCTTACCAGGATGGTAGTGGATCGAGAAGTCGTAATTAATGAGGAGCACTATCCATCTTCTAGGGCTCATATTATGTTATTTTTGTGTGAATATATACTTGTGACTCTTGTGGTCAGTATATATCTCACACTCCCCCCATTATTCATAATGCCTCTATATTTTTAAGGCAAATATTACTGCCGCCAATTCTAGTTCATGCGTAGGATAGTTTTTTTAGTAGATTCTCAACTTTATTGTGGCATATGCTATCAATTAATAATTTTTTATTATCACATATCCTAATACCTTCTTTGAATAATAATTTTACAACACAAGGAGTTCTCCACTTGTATGGAGTGTGACTACAAGTGCAGTGATACACATATTTTTAAACACATTGAAACTTTATTCACATTCCTGAGTCTAGAAAAACATCAATCCCTTACATGTTAGTTTCTTCATTGTGATTTAAAAATTGTTTAATGTTCTTCACAAATCATAGATAATTCCTAGATTGACCCAAAAAGAAACAGATCTCTATTTCCAATGTTGGTCTCGGTCACTCTTCAATAGCCTATGTCTTGGAAGGGTCGACATATATAACTTTTATGGTGATAACATTCCCCATGAAAGATACATCCTTCATAAAGAACACACATTTACTATACATTTCATAGAAATTATCCCTTCATAATGTCTTTAGAACAATATTCAAATTCTCTTCGTGTTACTCCTTACTCATGGAGTTTATCAGAATATCGTCAATAAAGACTACCAAAAGTTTGCTGAGGTAATCTCTAAAGACTCTATTCATTAAATCCAAGAAACTTTCAAGAGAAATTGTGATTCTGAATATCATCACTATGAACTCATAGTGTCCATACCTTGTTTGAATGGTAGTATTGGAAACATGTTCTATCCTCTTCATTAATTTTTGATATCCCAATTGAAGGTCCACCATTGAAAAATAACTGGACCCACAAATCAGATCAAATAAGTCATCGATCTATGGAAGGAGATTCTTCTTCTTTATCAAGATTCTATTGATCTCACAACAATCATTGGAAAGGATCATTGATTGATCCTTCTTTTTGATGAAGTGGACTGGCGCACCCCATGGGGAAGGACTCAGGCATTTAAAACCCTTATCCAGATTCTACTATAACTGCTTCTTTGGCTCATCTTGATCTACTATGGCCATTCGGTAAGGTGACTTTGATATAGGCATAGATCTAGGAATATGTTCAGTTGGGAACTCATCCTCTCTGACAGGAGGGTGGCCAGGAAAATCTTCATGGAATCCATAAGTGTAGTCACTCACGATGGGCATATCTTCAAGTGATATTATCTCCATGGTCTCAATCATTTGAGCTAGAAAATATCTCTCAAATGGAATTAATATCCACATGTTCTAAAATGATTCCAAATGGGATTCATCTTCCTCCTTACACTTGTAATGAATTGGAGGATTCTATGGGACATGAAGAGTGATATCCCTTTCCAAACAGTTGATGTTGGATTTCTATAATGTTCGCCAATCCATCCCCAAGATATCATTGATCTCCTATAAAGGAAGTACGAGAAGATTTTATGGGAGGTTTAGTCCAAAAATGTTAACCATGGAGGAGTTAAAAACATGAGCATAATAATTTCACCATTCATTATTTTCATAGATAACTTATCCTTTAAATTATGAGGTGGAATTTGAATTTTTCTAATAAACATGCAAGATATGAAAGTTTTCGTAGATCCAGAATCAGATATTTTGTTTGAAATTCATGAATGAATAACTAGTGTACCTGTCACAAAATCGTTTTCTTGCTCCACCTCCATATTAGTGAGACCAGAAGATACTCCTTGTTTCCTTGGAGGATGTTGTTGATTTCTTCCGACAACCCCTGTCTTAGGAAAATGTTTTTCATAATGTCAATGCACCTTGCAGTTGTAACACTAAACTCTTGGATCAATGTCGATTTGAACATTTGTTTCTTCTTCCATATTAACATGATTCCTTATATCCCGTTAGTATTTTTTATCCATATTCCCCAAAATTCCATATTTGAAGAAATTTTTAGATCAACTTATACAGCTCCCACGATTCTTTTTTGTACAAATTTTACAAGTGGTATAGTCAGGCTTCATACTATCATGGGATCTTATTATTGAATCACCCATGATGTTCCCCATTTTCTAATTCTTGTCCCTGGGCCCATGAGAATAAACAAATTCACCCATATCCATTTCAACTATGAGGGAAAAATGTAAAATCTCCTCCTAACTATCAAAGTCCTGAATCAACACAACTTTTTGTTGACATGAAATTATTATTCTAAATAAGATATATATATTACAATTTGATTTCATGATAATGCCTTACGTATAACATTCAATCCCTTTAATGATTTCTTCATTTCCTAAATAGACTCATATTTCTTCTAATTGAGTCTGAGGAACACTCTTTCCATCATGAGATGGAGGTTTTGAGGAAATAATTTATTGAAAAACATCCTCTTGAATTCCACCCAATCCATAGAATCAATTTCCTCTAGGACTGTATATTCTTGATTAGTTTCCAACACTTATTAGCTTCTCCTTCAACATAACAAACCATCTTTACAATTTTTTATTATCTGAGCACTGGAGGATATAAAATATATTTTCATTGGAGTTAATCCACAGTTATGTGTGTCAGGGATCAGAAGGTCTATTAATCATGGGGGACATTTCTATCACGGATGATTGAAAGGAAACATGCACTTTACTTAGAGGAGGAGGGTGTTCCACTGGATTCATGTTAATATTAATAACATGATCCAGTTCACCGAGTAATCTCATGATGTTTTGGGCACACATTCCTATAATAGTAGGCATATCATTTGTGAAATCATCACAATCCATAAACCACTATTTGTTGGAATGTGTTCTTATATTTCACTCCATTTTCTATAAAATAGTATGAAAAATTATAGGGCTTGAATACTTAGTTATTGAGCATAAAAAGGGAAACATTGAACATAAATAGATAAACATGTAAAGGATAAGTGTATCCTGACATCTAATTCATTAGTTTTAAATTTGGATTATCATTGATCTATTTCATAACTTATATTACAATGGTATTTTTTTAATTCCCTTAATAATGGTTTTTAATATTCTTTGGAAATTACCAATGCATATCGCCTAAGAGTGTCAAACAAGGAGTGCAGTAAGGCCCGATGTCATGTTCTAGGATACCTTGAGTAAGGCCTAAAACTCATTTTCAGAGTTATCAATCATAAGAACATATATGATAGAGATGCATCTACATATTGGTATCTATAAAGGGATTTATTTTATTGATAAACAACATACTCTTTACTAACAAAAATTTATGGATGTTTACTTATACATCATATCATCCATGATGTTCTTACTAAAGTTCTCTATTCCTAATCTCAATATAATAACTAGACAATCTCGTGGTAGAGAATTTATTGACCCTATACTTTTAAATAAAACATTAAATGATTGTAAGCATAAATATACAGTTGAGTACATTCCAGGGATCATGAGGAATAGTTTTTTTGAAGAATAAGTACCTAAAACTAAATACATGAGAATAAAAAACATCTATATTTAATCATATAATTGAGATCCTAACATCGATAGTGCTAAAAAAAATTCATAGTGTTCCATAGGGAACACATGGACAAAGGAATGAGCTAAATATCCCACTAATGAAAGAACTATAAGAACAAAGCATTAACACATGCAATATAAGGCATGTCATGATGATTTTAAAATTAATTTAATGAAAGGATCCTTAGAATATAGATGTGGAATAATAAAGACACAGGGTCATTGGAAAGTGGAAGAAACATAAAACCTGACTTTACTACGAGTTATTTCTAACTGCCAATATCGTTTCATATAGCAGCACAAGCCAAGGCTAACCGTTGAGACCATCGTACATAAATTCTCATGAGACTTAACTTTACCCAAAGAATTAAAGATCTATCTTGGTGCACCCATATTAGCTTTTCATGAATATGTTTTCAACATAAATAATCATTCAAAATCAATATTACATAAACATATGGATTAACCATGGAAAATTGTTTTTACAATAATCTGTACACATTGCAAAACAGATGGGCATAACACAAAAGTGTCCATGAAATAAAGAAAATAAAGAATAAATGTACATTCATAATCGGAAAATATATGTATCATTTTGAGTAATTTCATGTATAAGTGAACACATGTATGAATCATATTTTTGAAATATTGGCATAAAAACATTTTTGAGCGGTTTTAAGGAAAATACAATTGAGCCTTTGAAATAGATAAGGAAAAATTCCTTTATATAAAAACAGATGTGAACCAATAATTGTTTTATGAAAAATAATTATATTATAAAGACAATGGTTTCCTAAAATATAATATAGAGTGCACTTGATATTGGGTAATAATTCAGAAATCTCCTTCAAAACAGGTTTTCTTATTGGGAAGTATGATGGAGGGAATCACTTTAAAACATGTATAACCTAAAAAGAGATTGATGAATGGATATTTTTACATGAGTTTTTAACAATAAAATATCATTTATATTATTAAAATAAAGAGAATATATAATCATTTTCAGGTAAATAGAATGGTAAAGAAACCCAAAGGAATAAAGGTGGTTCGTGTTAAATACCTCACAGAATATATACATGTTATTCTATGCACATTAGAGGTCTTGGAGTGTGGAAAAGGGGTTTATCATCATTAAAAAATCATGGGGACTCTTTTTGGGATGTTTTTAATCATACCCCATCACTAGTAATTACCAATAAAATGGAAAACCATAGAGGAGAATCTTGAATAAAAGTGAAATAGAGAGGATACCTAACCTTATATTTGATGGTGTTCTACACATGATTTTAATGACATGATTAAACAAAATTAGGTTAATCAATTAATAATTGATGAACCTATTAAATATTAAAATGATTTAGTTTAACCTTATTATGTACATTAATGACCTTTTTTTATGGGTTATTTTGATCAATTTCATTTTTCAGGTCAATTTATTTTCCTTGTTTATATGATTGGTGTTCTTATGTTGGTCGGAGTGGACACTCAAGAATGGGGGGGGGGGTGAATTGAGTTCTAATTAAAATTTCTATTAGAAATAATTTCTATTAAAATCCCCAAATTATAAAACATGTTAAATTGTAGTGAATTTGTAAAACTGTAAAGGATTAATTAGATTCTCAAAATATTGATTAGTTCTCAGTTAATCTAATCAGAAAACTAGATTAGCATTTGAAACTACCCTATTGATTTACAATAGATACAAACACTTGATATATTAACTATCAAAGTTACATTAAAATAGATTTTTTTTTCAAAGTAATAAGTAGCGGAATATAAATTTTATACTGTATATTTTGAACTTAAACTAAAAAGGCACAACAGATATAACCAAGAGGTTCAGTCTCAAGATGAGACTTAGTCCTCACAAATTTATATATAAATTTGATCCACACCCTGGATTAGGGTTAATGATAGTACAAGACTGTCCAGGCCACACAGGGACCTCTACCACTTTTCTTCGTGGGAAACAAAATACAGACCAGGCCACGCAAGGACCTCTTCCATAGTTGTCATGGGTAAACAAGAGTACGGAGTTTTGATGTGAGGATTGTGATATCCTCTAGTTCAGCACATGAGATAGTGTGTGTGTAAAATAAACATGATACACACACCGCTCGAAAGTAAATAATAAATCACTTAGAGAGATTATGGGAAAGTTTCAAAAGCTCTAGTGATTGGAATTGCAACTCTAGACTTGTTGGATTCAGCAGAATAGCTTTTGAGTCCTTCTCTGATTTTGTGTAAAAAAAGAGTTTCATGGTTCAACTTGTATTATTAAAGATTGATAATGTTCTCTTGACTTCAGAGTACTTTGTGTGTTCTTCAGTAATGTAGGATTCCATGTGTGGAACTTCTTTGAGGATCATGCAATGTGTTCTTCACAGTTGTGCTCAGGATTGTTCTTTTGTTCAGTACAGAGCTCACGTGTATTGTCGTATGTGTGGTGAGACATTTCAAGCACGAAAGTATCCTCTAATGCAGCTCAATCTTGATTATATTCCATGAGCTCCGGCAATAGAAATGTTTTCTTGTCCATAGGTACGAGGTACGGTTTCATGAAAGACCGACAACTATCATTAAATAACATTAATTTCATAGAAAACATAAAATATGACCCTTAGTAATATTAAAATATTATTGAAAAAAAGGTTAAGAAATGGTGTCAGAGTGGTTGTGAAAACGTTTTCTTCTTCACGGTATATCCTTCACGGTATGTGCTTCATGGTATGTGACTCACGGTATGTCATTCACGGTGTGTTTCTCACAGTGTCTTAGTCATGGTGTGTCCTTCACGGTGTCTGGGTCACGGTGTGTCCTTTACGGTGTCTGCATCACGGTGTGTCGTTCACGGTGTTTCCTTCATGGTGTCTGGGTCATGGTGTGTCCTTCACGGTGTCTGGGTCCTAGACTTCACGGTGTCTGCTTCACTGTTTCTGTTCACGGTGACTGTTTTACTGTGACTGTGTCTTGCACACAGTCTGTCTTACTGTGTCAAACATCACGGTGTCTTGATACTTAGGAAAATATCTATATTTAGACATAAATAGTAATATGCAGAATATGAATTAAGCTTAACCATTAGAAAGTAAGATAACATGAAACATAAATATAAAGGTTTGATAAGATAAGTGAGATTTGAGATCATGCATAAGATTTGTAAGTAACAGTGAGATTAATTAACATCAATAAGATTTTCTATCATTAAAACATTATATGTAATTATTATTGAGATTTGGGATCATTAAAACATGACTAATACATGAGAGTCCGACAATATCCCCCTTTTTGATGATCACAAATATTGTATTGTCAAAGTATAAATAAAATGCAACGTTAGAGAAAATAACACATAGAATAACAGATATAGTGAATATTAGATTCTACCATAACATATCTCTTTAGAATGATAATAATTGTAATGCTAATACTTGTACTCATTCTCCCCCTTTTGGGATTATGAAAAATTGAAACAGAAGGAATGGAGTGAAACAATGCATTTGTCATTAAAAATGTCTAGAATAAAACATACAGGAGAAATATATATAGTAAAAAACAAAAGACATCCCATCAAAAATTAAGAAACAGTGGTTGGCATCACGGATTGGATTTCTCTTTTCCTTTATCAGTAGGAGCTGGAGATGATGTATAAGAAGGCATGGAGGTAGTAGACAAAGATGGTAAAGGTAGACCTTCAAAAATAGATGGAGCCAAAGTAGGAGCAGTAGAAGATCTAGTCTGTGGTTGGTCAAGAATGACTGGACGGATCTAAGAAAGGTCTTGACTGACTGACATGGCAGTTGAGGCTAAGGCAGGTAGACCAGATCTGAGGGGTGAAACAGCTGGAGCAACTATAGTAGTGCTCTGCACATGAATATATGGCTTCAAAATATTGATGAAACCATTAATTATTTCTCCACCATTTTTCATAGACTTTTCAAAATCATTCTTATTATCCATGAACTTGTCCAACAATCTGGTGAAATCGGTAAGCTTCTGAACTTGTGCTTTAAAAGCTTGACTTAATGGAGGTACTTTCAGGTTCTCCACAAGATACATAAAGTGATTTGTCATGTCACTATTAGAGAAAATCCGGGTGAGATAAAAGTATATCTTCTTGGTGATCTTATGTTGACAATCATTGGAAATCTTATAATGGATCTCAACAAGATCAATTTCTCTATCATTGTTCTTCATAACTTCAAACATTGGAGAGAGATTGAAACTACTAAGGGAATTCTGATGTTCTTCCTTGATTATGGACCTGATCATGGAATCATCCATAGAAGGTGTGGAGGTCTGACAAGAGGGAGGAGAATCCTGGACAACTTCAGTTAGAACTTTGAGCTGTTTCAACACTTTTTGCAGACATCCAGTGTACTCATCGGTGACCTTGTTCAGATATTCTACAAGATTTCTCATGCACTGCAGCATCTTTGTGTTTCTAGTTCCAATCTTCTCATCAAAAGATAACAGATAAGGATGCACTTGAGACACAATCTCCCTAGAATGGTTAAAAACATCTGGTTCAGGAGAAGCAGCAACATGTGCAGGAGCAGAAACAGGAGCAGGAACAAGCTCTAATCTTGAAGACAATTCTGTTTGCAGGTTTGCAACTAAACCATTCAAGTTAGAAACATCAGCACTGAGCAAACTATTTTCATCTCTGACTTCTTGTATTTATAGAATCATCCTTGGTTCAATATGTAGAATAATATTTTACAAAAGAATCAATGCACCTTCTTGACTTAGTTGAGTCACTGGACAAGGTTGAGAGGATATAATCTTCTCAACTCCAGCCAAGATAGTCTCTACAAAGACTTTCAAATCATCCTTAGTTACAAAGGATTTTTGCTAGGTTAAGAAAGTAGGTGAAGGTAGTGTTATGGGTTTTGATGCAGATTCTGGTTGCGACTCAGAACTAGTTTTGGTTTCAGATTTTGATTAAGATTGAGGTTGAGGCTCTGGTTCTGGCTCTGGGTGAGCTACTGACTTCAGTTGAAACAAAGAAGAGAGATCTATACCAATTTCAGTCAATTTATGTGATTCTCTCACATCATAAAAACATGTAAATTCATACCGAGTGTACAAAGAAATTGTGACAATTGGTTGAGATGTTCCAGCAGATCCAGCTTCTTCAATATCAAGGTTTTGAGGTTCCTCCCCCTCAAAATGTGCTTCCATTTTAGATTCTTGAGGCACAACTTCATGATCAAGATCTAGAGGATCATCTCTAATCTCTTCTGCAAACTCTTACCATGGAAACTGAAAAGCAATTTCCATCCTCTCTTCAGCAGAGGGAATATATTTAGGAACCTGCAGTTCAACTGGTTGTGCTTCTACACTTGCTTCTTTTTCAACAGGGAGATCCTCATGATTAACATTTTCCCTAGCAGGGATTTCTCCCAGATCAACTTCAACCATGACAGGCTGCTCTAAATCAGGGACAATCAGATCTCGTGCAGCCTCAGCCTAAACTTCTTGATCAACAACATCTCTAGAAGTAGGAGCTTATTCTTCTCTAAAAACATCATCAACTTCCTTTCATGAAGAAATTTCAGCAGGAAGAAAAACAGTGAAAACATTCCTTTCTTTTTCAACAGGATCTGCTTCCTCTTGAGGTATTTCAACCTCTTCTCTAGGTGGTACATCAGCTGCCACTTCCTATTCTTTTGAATACATAGCCACTTCATCTAGTTCTAAACCAGGATCATTTATATTCATTGGCTTTCTTGGATAATCTACAGGATTGTACTTCTTATAATGTTCATCATTGTCCTCAAGCCACTACTTCTTCTAGGGGTTCTTATTAATCATCATCCTTCTGATGATAGGCTTGAATAAATAGAAATAAAAATCCTCTAGCCTTTCTTCATTCAGTCCAACTGCTCCCTTGTAAAATAAAATGGTCGAAATCATCCTTGATTAAAACAAGGTGGTGTATTTGGATGTGACATTAATCAGCTCACATATAGGGTAAATGAAATATTTGTAGAGATTGATCTTATGGCCATTCTTCAATAGATGAATCAGGAACACATCCTGATACTTCATCACAATAAAATCTCTTTTTCTTGGACTAATCAAATTCTGATAAATTTGAACAGTAGTCTTGTCTCCCCATCCAATTCAGCTACGATGGCCCTTCGCTTGGTGCCATTTTCAGTCAGGATTTCCAAATAATTCTCCAGATCAAAGATGTCGGTTGTTGGAGGAGGGTCTCTTAGGTAATTATCAGAAATTATTTCATGAGGAATCCCAGGCATGCAGCCCAAAGACTTGAAGAGAATGAACTCTTTTGTTCATTGTTCAAGCTTGTCACTATAATTCTTTCTCCAACATCAAAATAAAACATTACATATTGGTAAAATTGAGACACCAACCTCGGATAAACCAATCTATATTGTCTAGAGAACCATTCGAGCCATCTTTGTTCTCTTACGATTTTCAGAACCAAAGGCTTCTTAGACAACATCCACTCAGAGAAAATCTCTTTCTCAAGAACTACGGTACGACTTACAACATTCGGATTTAGAGGTCCTTTGGGTGCTATCCTCGATACTCTTTTCTATTTCTTTGAGAGGCGCTTCTCAGACGAGGGAGAAGATAGACGCTTCATATTTGGAATTCACTAATGGTTTAGGCCAGAGAGAAGATAAGGCTTTCAAGGTAAAGAGGGTTCGAGAGAGATTGAGCAGGAGAGAGCTCGGGTAAGGAATCGAGTGAAAACCCTTATGTTTTATCATTTGGGAATGTCAAACGTCATAAATACAAAAATGAAGGAAATCAAATAGTGGTGAAATAAATATTTCTGCGATACGGGTTAAAGTACTAGTATAAATAATCTTCATGGTGCGAGAGTGACTAGGTGTTACGGTGTGATAAAAAAAATTCATCACGGTGAGACAGTTGGTGGTCGTCACGGTGAGACAGTTGGTGGTCGTCACGGTGAGACAGTAACCATTCTGTGCAGTCACGGTGAGACAGTGAGTGAACTGTTATGTCACGGGGAGATAGTTAAGTGACAGACTATGAGCACAAGGTGTTTTCTGTTAGACCATAACCATGAAACATTTACTGAGAAACAGTGAATATGAGACCGTAAAGTAAAATATATCAAAACAGTAAACAGTAATATTTGTAGGATTTCTATTTATGATTAATCATACCTAGATCATGTATGATTTAGTCTAATATCTCAGAATTAAATGTTTTGGTGAATATATCAGCAAGTTGATATTCAATAAAAATGAATTCCAAAGTGATATCACCTTTTTTGTAATGATCCCTCAAAAAGTGATGTCTTACATCAATATGATTTGTCCTAGAATGAGAAAAATGATTTTTTTTAATGTTAATAGCACTTGTGTTGTCACAATTTATTGGGACATGTCTGAATTGATATCCATAGTCTAGTAAAGAGTGTTTCATTCACAAAATTTGTGCACAACAACAGCCAGTAGCAATGTATTCAAATTCGACAGTAGATAATGCAACAAAATTTTGTTTCTTACTACACCATGATACTAGTGACTTGCCTAAAAAGTTACATAGTTCAAAGGTTCTTTTTCTATCAAACTTACATCCTGTAAAATCATCATCAGAATTGCTAACTAGTTCAAACGATTGTCCTTTTGGATAGAACAGTCCTAAATTTGGAGTATGATTGAGGTATTTGAAAATTCACTTTACAACATTTAAATGTGACTCTTTAGGGTTTTCTTGAAAATGAGCACACATACACACGCTAAACATAATATCCATATGACTAGAAATCAAGTAGAGTAGACTTCCAATCATTCCTCTATAAGTGGTTTGATCAATAGATCTTTCATCTTCATCAAGATCCAACTTACAAGTGGTACTCATGGGAGTGTCACTACCTTTTGTTCTATCAAATACAAAAAGTTTTAAAATATATCTAGTATATTTACTTTGAGTTAAAATAATTCCATTATCATTTTAAAAGATTTTAAATACAAGAAAGAATTTCAGTTCACCAATCAAACTCATTTCAAATTTGTTTTGCGTCATTTTAGAAAAATCTGAACATAGAGAATATCTTGAAAATCCAAAAATAATGTCATCTACATAAATTTGTACAACTAAAACATCTTTAGAAATTCGTTTTATAAAAAGAGTAGGATCAGATATTCCTTTTTTAAAACCATTAGAAATTAGAAAATTACTTAATCTATCATTCCAAGCTCTTGGAACTTCTTTTAAACCATATAAAGCTTTTGATAATTTGAAAATATGATTTGGAAAATGAGGGTTTGTAAATCTAGGTGGTTGTTCAACAAAAACACCCTTAACTATAAACCCATTTAAGAATGAACTCTTGACATCCATTGGATATAGGTTGAAATTTAGATGAGCAGCATAAGAAAATAAGATCCTAATGGCTTCTAATCTGGCTACTGGAGAAAAATTCTCATCATAGTGAATTCCTTCTTCGTGACTATAGCCTTGTGTAACTAATCTAGCCTTGTTACTAACTATATTTCCAAATTCGTCTACTTTATTTCTAAACACCCATTTAGTGCCTATGGTGAATGTTTTCTTAGGTCTTTCTACTTGTTTCCAAACTATATTTCTTTCAAAATGATTGAGTTCTTCTTGCATAACAATTACCCAAAATTCATCATTAATAGCATCATTAATGTTTTTAGGTTCAAGTTGTGACAAGAAGGCTTGATGTTCAATCTGATTTCTAAGAGAAGCTCTAGTCTTTGTCCCTGTATCAATATTACCAACAACAGCATCTAACGGATGATTCTTTATAATTCTAGTTGATCTAGTAAAGGTAGGAATACAAATTTCAGGTTCTTCTCTAGGTTTGGGTTCATTAGGAGCAGATTCTGAAATATTTACAGAACTGGTTGTCTTTATAGCAGGTTCATTGATTTTATCATTAAGGTTCAGAACAGATAAATTTTCTTCATGATTTTCATGAGATGACTTAGGTTCATGTGGATCAGTTTCATCAAATTTGATGTAAACAGATTCTTCAAAACACCTAGTTCTCTTATTTAAAAACTCTATAGGATTTTCTAGTTAATGAATATCCTAAAAGATTCATTCATCACTCCTAGCTGCAAACTTATCCAGATAATCCTTTGTATTAAGAGTAAATACTTTATAGCCAAAGACTCTAATGTAATTGAATTTAGTCTTTCTATTATTCCATAGTTCATATGAGGTCTTCTTGAGAACAGGTCTGACTAAGACTCTATTGATGATATAATAAGTTGTATTTACAGCTTCAGCCCAAAAATAAATAGGGATGTCATACTCATTAAGCATGGTTCTAGAAATTTCTTGAAGGGTTCTATTTATTATTTCTACTACACCATTCTGTTGAGGTGTCCTAGGGGCAAAAGAGTTGTGACCATAACAATTGTGTGAGCAATAAGATTCAAAATCTTGATTTTTAAACTCACAGCCATGGTCACTTCTCAAGGTTTTAATATTAAGTTCACTAAGGTTTTCTACAGACCTGGAGTATTTAACAAAGTAAGAACAAGCTTCACTTTTGTGAGCTAAGAAGTATACCCAAGTATATTCTAGAAAAGTCATCTACTAAGACGTAGACATAGTGCTTCCCATTTACGATAGAAACTCTAGAAGGTCTGAACAAGTCCATGTGAACCAACATGAGAGGTTGAGAAGTCGACACTTCTTTCTATGCTTTGAAAGAGATTTTGTGTTTCTTTCCTTTTTGACAGGGATTAGAAACTTTTTCATTTGGAAACTCATGTTTGGGTAAGTCTCTAACTATGTTCTTCCTAGTTAGTTTTCTAAGTGAGTGGATGTTGCAGTGTCCAAATCTTCCCGGACATAGCTAGTATTCATTATTAAAAGCATTTAGGCATGTAACATTTTGCTTGGCTAAAGAATTTATATCAACTGCATAGACATTTTCATTTCTTAAAGAAGAAAATACTAAAACATTTTTAGAATTAAAAACATTGCAATAATCATTTTCAAGATTAACATTAATGACCTCAACACATAATTGAGATATACTTAACATATTATACTTCAATCCATCAACAAATAAAGCATTAGAAATTAAAACTAAGTTAGTGTTACCAATTTGGCCTAGGTTGGTGATCTTTCCTTTTGAATTATCACCAAAGGTGACATAGCCTCCATCAACCTTGACTAGGCCCTTGAAGCCTGAGTAATCCCTAGACATATGTCTTGAAAATCCACTGTCAAAATACCATGTATTTTTGTGGGAACTCTTCAAACATGTTTCATACAAAATAGATTTAGATGGAATATGATTTTGGTACCCATATTTTCTTGGGTCTAGACAAGTTAGAAATCAATGATTTTGGTACCCAAATTTGTCCAATGGATTTCATATAATTTACAGAATAAAAATATTTTGAAAGGTAAACTCTATTTGATCTATAACTATGTGAATAACTAGCTGAATCATATGAATTTCCAGAACAAGAACAAGCATAAGTTTGTCTAGATTTTGGAATAAATCTAGTTTTAGTGAACCTCCTTTGTCCATGTTGGTAGCCTATTCTAGTAGTGTATTTTAGTGAAACTTTCTCTTCTATCATTTGAGTAAGTGTATCTTTTCCCTTTGTGAATTTTTCTAAGTCCTTTCTATGTTTCTCCAAAGACATTTTCAATTCTGTATTTTCCTTAAAAAATTGAGCATTCTTTTATTTTTCTATATCAATGGAAGATTTAACATTTGCAGTTAGAGCATTCTATTTCTTTAATAACTTATATTTTTCCTTATGTTCATTACATGTTTCTTCTAGCATGTTACAATATTCAGATAGTTCATCTTTAGACATATCATGAGAATCAAAATCATATTCCTCATCAACTCCAGAATAATAGAAATTTAAAATAGAGTATCTAAGGTTACCTCAGATGTGTTGGTCATGAAACACATGTTGGAACGATTCTTTTCAGAATCAGAGATTTCAGATTCACCTGTGGTATTGTCTGAAGCAATCCAAGTAGCCTTCATGGATTTCTTGTACATATTCTCCTTGTAGTCATACTTTTTTTTGAACTTCAATTTTGGGCAATCAGCTTTTATATGTCCTTTCTTTTTCACTCATAGCAGACTACTTCATCACATTTATCTTGATTTTCTCAATCCTTTTTCCAGTGACCTTTGTTGTCATATTTACCTTTTTAATTTGTTTTTCTAAAGAATTTATTCTTCCTATAAAACTTCTTGAATATCCTGGCTAGTTAGGCTATTTTAGCAGCACTACAAGTGTCTGATTTTTTACTTGTAGAACTTTCAGTTTGTATTTGAACTTTGTCTTTGTCCTTGCTCTTTGAAGCAGTAGACTTAAATGCCGCAGATTTTCTCTTGAGTTCATCATCTTCTTCATTATTCACCTTGAGTTCTTCCTCATACATCATAAGCTTACCAATTAGTTCTTTAATAGGCAGAGCTCCAATGTGACATGATTCTCTGATTGAAATAGTGGTTCCTCTCCGTATATCTGGAAAACATCTCAGTATCCTCATAATTTGTTCCTTTGCTGGAACAATATTTCCAAGTGAACTCATTGTATTGACTATCTCATTGAACCTGAGATACATATCATAAATAGGTTCATCAGTCTTCATTTTTAAATTATCATATTTAATAGTATAAGTATTTAATCTCATTTCTTTACCATTATTTGTTCCCTCATGAGAAACAGCTAAAGTATCCCAAATTTCATAATCTGTTTTGAAAGTATATATTCTGTTAAATTCCTCATCTCTTAATGCACAATACAAAGAATTCATAGCTTTAGAATTATTATTGTAATCAGATTTTGTAGGTTCATCCCAAGTTGTTCTTTCAGTTTATAGAATTTTATATTGAGACTTTATAGCAGTACAGATATCAAACCCCATACTTTCTAAATGAATTTTCATTTTAAGTTTCCACTGGGCATAGTTTGTACCATTAATGAAAGGTGGTCGGTTAGTAGAATCACCCTATAGTCTATTCTCTATAGCTATATTTTAGAAAGTAAATTTAAAGAGATAAAATTTAGAACTAATAGAAATTTAAGATATTTAAAGATACAACTAAAATCATAGTTGAAAACAGAGTGTTTTGAAAACATGAATTAATAAAAACAAAACCCTTTGATACTAAATGTTGGTCGGAGTGGACAGTCAAGAAGGGGGGGGTGAATTGAGTTCCAATTAAAATTTCTATAACAAATAATTTTATTAAAATCCCCAATTTATAAATCAAGTTAAACTGTAGTGAATTTTTAAAACTGTAAAGGTTCAATTAGATTCTCAAAAGAGTGATTTGTTCTCGTTTAATCTAATCAGAAGATTAGATTAGCTTTTGAAACTAACCTACTGATTGACAATAGATATAAACACATGCTAGATAAACTATCATAGTAACTTTAAAATAGATTTGTATTTCAATGTAATAAGCAGCGGAATATAAATTAGATAGTATATATTTTGAAAATAAACTAAAAAGTCCCAGATGATATAACCAAGAGGTTCAGTCTCAATCTGAGACTTAGTACTCTCATATTTATATATAAATTTGATCCACACCCTGAATCGGGGTTAACGATAGTACAAGACTGTATAGGCCATGCAGGGACCTCTACAACTGTTCTTCATGGGAAACAAAATACAGAACAGGCCATGCAAGGGCCTCTTCCATAGTTTTCATTGGTAAACAAGAGTAAGGAGTTTTGATGCGAGGATTGTGATATCCTCTAGTTCAACACAGGAGACAGTGTGTGTGTAAAATAAATAGGATACACACACTACTCGAAAGTAAATAATAAATAACTTAGAGAGATTATGTGAAAGTTTAGAAAGCTCTAGTGATTGGCAGTGTAGCTCTGGACTCTTTGGATTCAACAGAATAGATTCTGAGTCCTTCTATGGTTTTGTGAAAAAAAATAGAGTGTCGTGGTTCAGCTTTTATTCTTCACGAGTGAGAATGTTCGCTTGACTTCAGAGTACTTCGTGTGTTCTTCAGTAATGTAGGATTTCATTTATGGAACTTCTTTGAGGGACATGCAATGTGTTCTTCATAGTTGTGCTCAGGATTGTTCTTCTCTTCAGTACAGAGCTCGCGTGTGTTGTCGTATATGTGTCGAGACATGTCAAGAGCGAGTGTGTCCTCTAATGCAGCTCAATATTTTTTATATTCCACGAGATCCGGCAATAGAAAATATTTCCTTTCCATAGTTATGAGGTACGGTTTCCTGATAGACCAACAAATATCATTAAATATCATTAATTGCATTAAAAACATCAAATATGACCATTAGTAATATTTAAATATTATTGACAAAAAGGTTAAGAAAAGGTGTTATAGTAGTTGTGCAAATGGTGTCTTCGTCACGGTATGTCCTTCACGGTATGTGCTTCATGGTATGTGACTTATGGTATGTCCTTCACGGTGTAACCTTTACAGTGTGTTGCTCACGGTGTCTTAGTCACGGTGTGTCCTTCACAGTGTCTGGGTCACGGTGTGCCCTTCACGATGTTTGAGTCACGGTGTGTCCTTCACGGTGTGTCCTTCACGGTGTCTGGCTCACGGTGTGTCCTTCACAGTTTTTGGGACTTAGACTTCACGGTGTCTGATTCAGTGTTTCTGTTCACGATGTATGTTTGACTATGGCTGTGTCTTGCACACAGTCTGTCATACTGTGTCAAACATCACATTGTCTTGATACTTTGGAAAATATCTTTATTTAGACTTAAACAGTAATATGCAGAATATGAATTAAGCTTAACCATTACAAATTATGATAAATTGAAACAGAAATACAAAGGTTTGATAAGATAAGTGTGATTTGTGATCATGAATAAGATTTGTAAGTAACAGTGAGATTAATTAACATAAATAATATCTTCTATCATTAAAACATGATGTGTAATTATTATAGAGATTTGGGATCATTAAAACATGATTAATACATGAGGATTCCAACATCTTATTTTCATAAATTGATATAATACTAAGATGAAAGTGGATGTACATAATTGAAGTTATATGAAATTACTGAACATATAGGATATTACATGGTTGTAATTTTAATTATTTACTTGTGGTGAAGTTGAATCATTATATAAATCATTTGTTATTACCATTTTTGGTTAATTATTGTTTTTTTCCACAATGAACATTATTTTTCTTATAAATCAAATTCATTGGTAAAAAATGACCCTAAGAACATATATGTGACAAAATACATATATTATTGTCTGGTTGAACTATGAAAATGGGTCCATGAACAGATTTGAGGGTGGTAATAGAAATTCAAAAACCCATCGTCCTTGAATGTGATAAATTAACTCATCTCGGATGATGTCTTTAACACTAAACTAAAAAATGTTAAAGGGGATATGATAATGAATTATTACACAACCAAAACAAAATTATATTACATGTTACATACTTGGGTTTTTATTATGTTTGTATGAAGAGAAGAATGGATACAAATATAAACAAAATAACTTAAAAAGAAAAAGAAAAAAAATAAGAATTTACCACTTGATTAAATATTTCATGAGAGCCTCTTAATGGGTGAGTATTTGGTATTTTTATGAGACGACGCACTATTGGAATTGGTGAGGGAGATTGGGGATAGATATTGGATGAAATTAGAGATGGCAGAAGGCTTGATATTAGTGAAGAGAAGAGGTAAGGATGGGTGGTATTTATAGTGGAGGTGAGGAGGGTTTACAAAGTATTATAATCATTATTTTATTATTTATTCACATGATGAGAAATAGTGATGATTCCATATACAAGAATAGTAATAAATGAATTTGATTTGAATATTTGGTTACTTACTACACTTATGATGTCAGTAATAATGGATTTAAATTATAATGTATTTATACTACAAATTAATGTGTTTTACTATTCACAAAAAGTCATGTATTTCAGAAACATCACAAATAATTACCCCTAACAATTTCTCTATGTTTAGAATCCAAATATGAAATCTGTTTTTCAAAAAATAATTTTCTAAATATGAGTAATTTATTATTTAATAAAAATAATAATTTATTCTAAAAAAACAGTTTTAAAGGATTTATTTAATTATTCCAAAATATTATAACATCATACATTCACTTGAATATTATTTCAATATAATTATAGGTAATGTTATTATTAATTTTGGAATATCACTATTCATAATGGTTACATTACTATTCACAACTATATGTTAATATTCAAAAAAAAATGTTTAACTTATCATACTCCAAATAACTTATTGATCACAACCATGAATGTCAGATTTTCAAAATTTCTCACATAAAAGTGTCAACGTTATTTTCAAAGGTCACATATTGCTTATTAGTTCATCATGTTGTGAGCTCATGTGATTATATTACATGATTATAAGAAGGAAATTTCCATTTAAAAAAATTGTGTCATAAAATATGTTTCCCCTATGAACATATGAAATCAAGGATTTATTCGAGAAGCATATCCCCTAAGACTTGTATCATCCACTCTGAATGGATATATATCATGGGGTGGAAGTTTATTCTTAGAATAACATGTGTACACATAACATCAGGTAACCCTTACAAAACCTTGTGGTCAAATGAGTTTACCTATCTAATTTTATAGTAAGGGGAACCTTGAGTAATCATAAAATCTCACATAAATATAGTCTTCTTAATTCCTTAACTAATAATTTCTCCCAGATTGGAATCAAGTGGGATGGCATTTTCAATCGATCCAAGACTACTCATATGACATCTCTACCTCAACGAAATCCCATTAATCTGAACACAAAATATGTAACAACAATATCCCATTTCAATTCCATGAATTGTAGTGGCTGTAATAAACTAGTATGAAACTCATGTTCCACATTTACCTATGGATATATGGAAAAATATTGATAAAACACTTTAGATGACATTTCGACACTGACCACCAATACTGAAATTTCATATTGCGTTATATCTTGAAGATTCCTGGATAAATTTTCCATAGAGAATCATGGGAATATTTCATTAGTTTATCTCAAAAATATGTTGAAATAAAGACATTCCAATTTAAAATGATTATGTAAAAATTGTAATATAGAGTGTAGTTTTCACAAGTTATACTCTCCTAGATAACTGACATCTTAGTATCTAAAACCATCCTAATAATCACTCAATAAAAAACTAAACTGTTATCTTACAAGGATAAAGGAGAATAATTTGTGTGACTCTTATGGAATTCAAGTTGTTTCTCAGAAAATAAGGCCATCATTTTCCATTCAATATTAGATTTTTGTACAACATGTGCCTGAGTTTTCTGACTCAACTCATCCTCTATCAAATTTTTATTTCAAGGTTTATATGAAAGCCCAATGTCAAAGGAATAATGATATTTGACCCATCTCTATTATTCGATATTCATATCATGCTATGTAAATATATATTTGAGAATATTTTGGTCTCTATATACTACAAAGTGCTGACCCGTCAGATAGTGTCTTGAATAAAATAATTCCAGGACATTAGCTTCTACCTCAAGATGGTGAGTCAGATACTTTCTCTAATGATGCCTCAAATACCTATATCATTAGGGAAAAACACCCTCCTCATACATTATCACTACTCCCATACAGATAAAATATGCATCACACATCACTATATATCCTTCCCCAGGCTCTGGTATAATCAGAATTGGTGATGAATCAATATTTCTGTTCATATAATAAAAGGCTTTCTCTCATGTCTATGACCATAGTAACATTCCAATCATATTCACAATTCACGTATGAGGTTCATCAATACATCATAAGTATCGTTTAAAATTATTGCAATATCCATCTACCTAAAAAATTATTTTATATTATACATATTCACGTGTTTCTCCAAGGAACCCACAACACTCACCTTCTCTGTTTCAACTACTACTCATATTTTAGTATTTATGTGACACTTGAAGTGAAGGATTTTTATCTAAAAGGGAATATTAGATATCCTATAAAAATTTTGGTCATCTCTTATTATATTAATAAAATTCTCATTATATATAACATGGTCACTACAAGGATATTAATACACCAATATGTCATATATAGGGATCTATAAAAATAAATTCAGGTGCGAATAGAAAACCCAATTTATCAATTCCTTAAAAATTGAGGTTTCATTCATTTGAATGATTGGTATAATGAGATACTCATACAAACCATTCCTATTATGGAAATATGTATGAGGTATTTATGAAGGACTTACTTGAACATGATGATAGACCTAACTAATGTTGGTCTTTGAAAACACCATATACCCTCAATGATGGGCGAATGTATCATCTATTCATTGTAGTGGATACCAATTAGTATCCTTGAGTAGGTATAATTGTCAGTAATCCATGTATAAATGGGGGATCTGACCAACCTTAATAGATATAATAATGGGTGAATCCCAAGTACAAGTACTATGTTTGATGAAGCCTTTAGATTCCAGATCATCCAAGTATCTCTTTACAGCCTAGATCATAGTAGGTTCAATCATATACAAATGAATGGATAATATAACTACTCATATATATATTTTGATTGAAACTCTACCTCTCTCTCTGTAGGTATGAAAAATAAAAAACAATAAGTACATTCATGATCCAAACTAATATGGGATAAAAACCTTCCTAAGGAAAGCCTCATTCCTTCATGAAATTACTAGCAATTTGGGAGGTCAATCTAACTATACCAGGATAAATTGTTCTAGCACTAATGTCCTGTACATCCCACCCACCATTCTAAGCATATCTTCTTCTATTTGTTGGGTGTAAACAAAAACATGGTGTGATAAGAGTCACAAATGAATGATATGGAACCAACTAATTTATCATGATCATGGAATCTAAGACATTCATCTTGAGAAATAAGATGTTCAATAAGTAGGGATAACTTCATACCACAATGGGATAACCCCTGCACTAGTGTAGGATCTCTGACTATACACCCAATGGTTTTTATATGGTCCTCACACCATAATAATACTTATTTTCATGCCCATGAAATCCCATATATGAAATGGTGATAAAGGAATAGGAATAACCTAAATTAAATATATCAGTTTTAATTGTGTAGGATCCAATAATAGTGACTTGTACTACTGATGGTACAACACTCTGATCATCTGGTATCATCTGCAAAGAATTAATCAGACTTCTTCCCAAGCCATGTTCTACAGATGGACTACCCTTAGTGGGCCTTCTCTACTAGAATTTATAATCATAATTCTAACAACCATGACCATGAAATCCTCCCCATCAAGTCATACTAGTGCCACTCCAAATCCCTAGCTAATTCTGCATGAAATATACTATCCATAATGGTGGAGTTAGTGTGGAGACTCTTCCACTATTAGTTGGTTGAATGGTATGAAACAATAATTTATGATGAATTATAAAGATTCAATCACCAAACACTGTTATGTCTCAATCACACTAAGGCATTAGATTCTATAGCCTTCCACACTTATAGTGTATAACCATGCTTCCTATGTGGATATTATAGATATCCCTACACTAATAGGAAACCCTAAGGGTATGATTCATACTTATAAGAGAATAAAATCCTACCTCATCACTAATACTATTTTCCTAGAATGATCACATTCCTTCAATATGTTCTATATGATACGATCTGGATTAAAAATATTAGAAATGGTAGGTAGGCGGAATACAATCACCAGAGTATGGATAGATCACCTCCATGTGGAAGTGTGTAATAAACTATAACTTAGTAAAAAATGATGAAAAATCCATGAATAACATAACACACTCATCCATGAGTATGAATTATTTTTATTAGCCATCTCTCAATATCTGATAAAATGTATGATCATAGAAGGGAATATGAAAATCATCACATAACATGACCGTTATAAATTTTTTTGGGTAATCACATCCCACTAACTCTTTTCCAAATCACACAAGATATGGGTCGAAAAGATAACCCTCATATGTGTAGGAATAACTAGACGATCCAAGATGGATATAGTAGCCCTTCACCAAGAATCACTAGACTTTTGACCACCATCCCCTTAATATATGGGAGGATGCTGCTTATGAAACTTAGGTGTTAGATTATCTATAATAGTTCTGGGTCATGGATTACACTTCATAGACTATATTTTATGTAGAAAACTATATTTATGTTGAGTTTCAGATCCTATATTAGGTAAAATTGGAAGCTCCTCATGTGTAACTCCTTGAAGAAAGATTGGTGGATCAAGGCCCACCATCAGAAGTGTGTGTTCATCTCCACCCTCGTGGAACAGAACATATGGAAATTGTGGTGGTATATATCAATAAATAAAATCATATGCCTCGAAAAAAAACATTGATGTAGATGGAAGCACTAGAGGAAACAATACACAAAATTAGTGGATCACTGCCCAATATATTACCACAACTATCCACTTTGGAACAAATTCAATGGTATGTTTTCATGTTTAATTTATCACGGTTCGAGTAGTTAAAGGGTCAATTGCTCATTCCCCTATCATTTATTGGAAACCAAATAATTTTATATATCAAGAGTTACAATTCATGTTTTCTTTTAGTTAAATATATAGATGTATATATCAAGGTTGGATTAAATGGATTTTCATGACTAGTGAATAAGGTCATATACAACTTATAACTTAAATTGACACCCATGTAATATTTATTTTACCATGCATACAATAAGACTCAGAATTTAATGAATTACAATTTATTGCGATACTGGGCAAATAACCCATTCCAACCCATAGATCCTATAATAAATATAACCCATGATCAAGACCTAGCTCTGATACAACTTTTTAATGTCCTAACCCAGGTTCCACTTAATAGATCTACATGTATTATTGTCCACATGGACTCAGGTGAACCTATGAGTATGCCAAAGACTATTAATGAGCAGCATGGGTCTGTGGTGTTTTAATGGTGACACAATTCCCTCATTACCATAGTCGAGAAAATAGGATATATAATAATAGATAAATAGTGTAATCATATGTAAATATATGGAGAAGAAAAATACACACTCTATCAATGGGGCTATTTACCCACCGTATCAGAACAAGACATAAATAAAAAATAAATAGATTACAATCAAAATATGGAAAATAAATAATATAAAAATATGAAAATTTATTTCATATCTCTAGAAATCTAGAAAGTATGTATTCATGGAAATAGGAAATACATGATATTAAAAAATGAAAAACAAACGAAAAATTATAAATTCATTAGGTTCTCCTACCCGACCATCTTCCACAATTATTTATCCTATGAAAGCATGTTTGTCAGTTGTCCAACAATGGATGCTACCCCTATCAACACCATCGTACATATAGTCTACCTTGGTTCTATTAGAGGCTTGGATAGGTTGTGATAAAAAATCACATTATCCCACCACCAATACCTTCTACACCAACCAGCCTGTGAATATATGCTAAAAATATATGCAGGTATATATATAAATGTAAAGAAATAAAAAAATTACCATTGACAACTTCATCATCCTAAGATAGTAACTTCACAGAACATATAATCATTTATTAATTCTAGGGGGTTCTCTTTATATAAACTATTTATATAATATATGACAAAATTTAAAATATATCATGATATTATTGATAAAGTATCCAAGGTGTTACAATGAATCATGTATGGATGATAATAGTGTGGAGGATATTAGGAAATAACCACAGAATCCATGACCATAGTGGTTGATCCAACTAAATAATAACCTAAAGCATGTATTTAAGAGTTTTGGTTGTAATACACAAGGAATCAGTTAATTCAATCCATTATAATTGATTCTAACTGAGTCCAAGGATCTCATCCAATGTAAAATGGGGTAATCATGACTACTCCCAATGTGGTGAATCGAAGGACCCGCATTTCCAAATAATTTAAAATGGATCCTAGAAATTTATCCAATGCATCCTAATATATGAAATATGGTTTAAAGGGATCTTATTACATCATTCCAGGAATCCTCTAGTAGACAAGGGACAAGTTCCATGGTTGGTATCTCCTTTGGAAACTACCACTTGAATCATAATGGTGTCCACTATGTTTTCATTGATTTCTCTTGGGAATCCAATGTATATGTCAAGTCTGACCACTCCTATAGAGTTGAATGTTCTATATGAGATACTCATCTTATACATAATTTTTTATTTAATTTAGTCAATTTAATACTCATTACATTTATTAATTTTGAAGGTTCATTCCATTTATATTGAGACTAGGTAAAATTACTAATAGAACCTGAAAAAATTAATTTAATCATTTACATAATAATTAATTAGTTTCCCTCTATTTCCTTCAACTAATAATGGAATGGTTTTCTATGTACATGAAATCAATTCATTCAATTACATCCATATATTCTTTGTTATACATAAATTATACATTCCATTTAAAATTGACATTCATTTATTTAATTAAAACAATTACAATTGAAGGTTCAACCGATATATATAAAAATATATGTTTTTAGTAAAATATTGATTTTATTATAGAGGGATTACCATATGTAGGGTTATGACACACACCTGAACAATGTCATAGGGAAACCCATATTGGATACCATGGAATAATTATGTAATCACTCTACATGAGTAGAGGGCATTGATGTCTCAACCAAAAATAGTACAATGAACATGTATTGGAAGTGACGTAGAATACAATAACATTGATTATAAGAATAAAAAGTGAAATTAATAGGATACACCTGATGAAATTGTTGTGCCAATAATAATGGTAGTTTATAAAATAGTGAGACTTGGTAGGATGAGTCATAGGGCACCAACCTTGATCTTATAGCACGCTCCTCATCAAGTATTAGCGTTTAGTTTTTCCAAAATGGAAGAAATATTATGAACATATCAAGACCCAAATAATATGTAATAAGATCCTACATCAAAATATAATCATCAATTGAATGAAAAAGGAAGAATGAATCAAGAATAATTGAATAATAAATGATGTTCATCCAATTAGATGAACATTGGTTGAATTGGACTTTGAATGGTGAACCGGGATCAACAACTATGCAGGACAACTTTGAGATCATAAAAATAGAGAAGAGAGACCCCCTACAAATAGAATGAATAAATAAACATGTGGGGAATGATATTAGATCCATAAATGAATTTTGATAATTTTATTAAGTAATAATAGGGGAACACAAATTGGGTATACTGTTCCCCAAATCATGTGACAATTGTGCACATGGAAAATCTTTAAGGGGGAGAATACATGGTTAGGCCGCAAAGTTTGTGAAACCATGAACTAACTTTATTAAATGGTTCTATTAAAAACTATGGACCATCCTTACCATCATGTGCCTTGGGCGACATAGTTTCCTAAAATATTTTGGCCTAATGAATCCAACCATCCAGCCACACAAAATTAAATGTAACTACATGGCTTGTCCCACATTGTTTCTATTAACCTTCTAACCAAATCCTTTTCTCCAACAATTAGGGTTCTGAGCTCCGAACAAGCCCCATATAGCCTTGAAACCCCATTGTACTCTTTAGAAATATGTATTAGGTCAAAACAATGTATTATAAAATAAATATATAAAATGATCGATACCACATTGAAAAACCATGTTCTTAAAAATTCACTCATGTGGTGATGAAATTATCATGCTGTAGAAATAAGGGGAACCTAACTAGTGACAGTTTTTAGAGATACCCATTTATGTAATAGAATAAAGGAATTAAATTTTCAAACCTCATCACAATGTCCAAAATTTAATATTCATGGAATAAGGAAATTATGTGATTCAATAAATTAATCTGGTTGTTTTTGACAAAAACATATTATAGAATGGAATAAGTAGAAAAGAGAACGAGTAGTATTATTCCAACACAACTTCGCAGGTTGATCCCAAAAATGATGTGTTAATAGGTAAACTATAAATTCATTCTATAATGTCATATTTATTTTTTAATTATTTATTAATGGATTATTATATATCTCTCAAGTTTAGTAGTACCATACATGAACTACAAGAAATCATTGAATTAGAGGTGTCTAGTGACAATATAAAATGGGGAAATAAATACATATGATGTATATAAATCCTCCCCTATAAATATTTTTTTCAATATCCCATATTCCATTTAATAATCCCTTTATAGGAGTTAAATGTTATTTTTAGTGTGGATTATATTTTCTATTTATATAAAACATATATTGTCGTGAGAAAGAAATCATTGACTATATCATGAATTACCCTATTATTATATAATCTTTCATGGTGGATGCTAAATCATTATTTGTACCAATATTTCTATAATGTATATTATTTACTTGTGAGATGATGTATCTATCTCAAATTAGTGAGACTAGGGGAGAGACCATCATTAATGGAATACCCATTATATGGGAATACACAAATGAGTTCGGAATAAAATCTTCTCATCTTCAATTCCAGTTGAGATGTTGAATTTTCAATCAATCTTATATCTAGTAATTTTCTTTGATCTTATAATCTATATAGAATTTCCATTTTTGAACATGATTTAAAAAATAAAAGAGTTATATGTGTTTTTGGATAATGGGTTTATATGCCCAAGTGCTTCATTGTGGGGTGCAACATTACTATTCATCATGATGAAAGATGGTTCAATGCACCAATATATGTATTATAGTTATTTTATAATGTTCACGATAAATAATAGGTATCCTCTCCCATTGATTGATGACATGTTTGATCTGTTTCATGATGCCAAGTATTTCCCTGTGATAGATCTTTAGTCAAAATATTATCATGAAAATGTGAAGAATGAGGATACCCGTAAAACATGTTTTTATAAAATGTATATGAACTATGACTTCATTGTGATTCAATTTGAACTATCTAATGCTCCAAAATTTTGATGTGTTTGATTAATAGTGTAATTAAGAATTACATAGAAAACTATTAGGTAGTTTTTAATGATTATATTCTTATCATCTCAAAAGTAATGGATAAAAATGATTATAATTTTAGTATTATATTGAGGAACATGGGAAAAAAAAAATTATTGAATGTATTGTAAATGTGTGGTTTTGTTTGGATCAAATATAATTCTTGGGGAATGTTATCATTTGAGAAGTGATATTGGTTGATCCTTAGAAAATGGAGATGATTGAAGGGTGTCCTAGATCAACCTGTTAGACAAAAATACAAGGTTTTCTGGGATTAGATGGGTATTATCTTCAATTTTTTGTAATTATTATCCAAATTAAATATCACCATACAGAAGGAAGATCATAAAGGGGTCGAGAATATATATAACGATTAATGTTAAAACATTTTAAATTGATAAATAAGAATATAAACACAAAATATGTTCTCATATTACCACACAGTGGGGACGGGTTTGTGATATACAATGATAAATCCAAAAAGGGATTTGTATCTATACTTATGAAAAGTAAATTATTTATAGCCTTTAACTCATACAAAATAATGATCCATGAGAAGAACTACCAAAATCACTATCTAGAAATGGATATTTTGATAATTATATAAAATATATGGAGAGATTTGTCTATAGGTAAAAGTGTGATATATGTACGGTCTATAAAAGCCATAGGTGTATATTCACCGAAAAGGATCTCAATAAGTGACAAGGGTTTTTTTAATATCTGATGAATGATTTTGATTTTTAAATACACTACCATCATGGTAAGGAAAATAGTTTGGTAGATACTCTATGTAGAAATGATCCTAAAGCATTATCTACAGGAGAATTTCAAAGAATAAAATCCTCATCGACATGAAAATTATGGAAATGGTAATAATAAAATAATATTCATCCTAAATTTCTGAAAAAAAAACTCCTCATATATCGATTCATTTGAGGATCAAGGAGACTTGTAATGGTAATGAGTCTCTACAAAATAAATAATAAAGTATTCAAATGTTTAACATTATTGATGATGACACTCTATGGTTTCGAACACAGTTATGTTTCATATAATAGTTAAAACTAATGGTGAATCTTCTAGATGATCCACATAGATCATCCTTATATATTCAACCTGAAATCACTATTCTCCAAAATAAAATTTTATTATGCCACTTTAAGGAAAAATGTTGGAAACCAAGCTTCACAAAATAGGGTTATCACTATGTGCTAAAAGAGCTTACAAACATATTAATCACGATACTAAGATTATTAAAATTAGATAATATATAATTCCTAGTGAAATGTACTAACCTTGGTGTCCAGATCCACGCTGATGATCTCTTCAAGGTGAGTAGTCATTTTTTCCTCTGTCTGTATGAATTCCTCCGAGTTTATTTTACCTTGATTGAAGCCACAAGCCAGGATTCAGTCTCATTTTTTTATCCACGCCTATTGAACCTAATTGGAATAAACTCACTACCCTATTTCATATATTCTATCAATGTCATTTTTTGGATCACTTACCCCGACCTCTATTTCAAACATTTCCTCTATATAATGTAGGATGATCTACAAGCACTCCCCTTCATCTTCCTCAACTGTTCATGATCTCCCTCTTTGTTCTCCACCATCCCCATTCTGAGAGGTCTCTCTTTAATTGTTTCCACTATTCTTAGCAGACCTAGTTTACATTGGTTTAGGAATGTGTGAATAATCCTTGAATCCCTTTTGTTTTCCCCATGACCATTATAAATTTCCCTGAATCTCTATTACATTTCTTTACTTTTCTTCCTTCTCGGGATGTGAAGACCATTCCCTTGAATTCTTTCCAAACCATCCATAGATAATTGACAATAACAATAATCACCTTAATTCAATTCCTTTTGATCTGGTGTTGTTTCTTGAAAATCCATACCTTCAAAATGGTTGACCAACTCGACCTTTGGGGACTTCTTGAGGGGGACTCTACCTAACTGGCACCTTCGACTTTCCTGGTTCGAGACCATTTTTCATACCCATTCTCATAGTCTTCAAGTGGGAAGTGGTTTTTTCATGTGAATGTGTTTGGGCCCAATGGACCCAATACACTCAACTCTCCCTAGCAACCTAGTACCTTAAATGAAGCACCAATATGTGCCTTCTACAATTAAGTTCTAGATGACTCGACCTCCACTCTTATTACATCCCCAGGGTCCGCTTCCTTTTCCTTTGGGGGAGAATTGAATGAGATTTCCAATTCATTGCAGCCATGTTGTCCGAGGATCTATCCCCGATTATCACCCATATTCTTCAACTGGAGGAGTATACCAAGTTCTTACTTCAAATGATTATACACATTTTCCACCTTCGGATTGTCACTCGGCCTTTTCTCCTTGCACATTGGAGAAGAATTATCAGTTAACCCTTGATTCTCCACCAATGCAGCTATATTCGTATGGAATTTGTATTAAAATATAGGAACATCCTCTCCCATCACAGGTTGAGAATCAACGGCCTTTCTGACTAAAATCTCAACTCCCATAATTGGAAAGGGAGTATTATTCTTGGAAACCAAATGAAAGGCTATGTCGACATATGGAATACTCATGTCCTATTCGACATTAACCAAAAAATAAAGGGATTAAATTGTCATAACATTCCATTTAATTCCAACGATGCTTCCCTCGATCTCTATGGTGAAATCTTCCAGTGTGCCTTTAGATTTATCAGCATTAACACATATCATTGGAGTGATGGGATGACAAATATCCTTAGTACGAGAATCCGAACAGAGGTTGATGCCTAGAATATTACTTATCATCCAATGGATATCCTGGTTCTAGAATATTAGAGGCAGTCCCAGTAGAGTTATCCAGAGCACTGTGGTTTGAGGGCTGCACTTTAGATGGAAATAAACGGTCCACAAGAATAGATAAAACCTAGCTCCATCCATATATCATGAAGCAAAGTCCCATGTATAAATATGGTTTTCTTCATTTGAGAAACAGACCTGAATGTGTCTCGCATCTAAAAGGTCAAAAATGGTGTGATCCTATAACTTCCCAAAAGAAAACACAAAATGGTTGAACACATCAACAGAGAGAGAATCATTCCGAATCAGGGATCCAAAGTGAGATCTAGTAGATAAAGAAGCATACATGAACTCTAGAAGAGAGATATGTATCGAGAGTGCACAAATCGTGAAGGCTTACACTGAGGGGCTTATTTCTATTTGAGGAAATAGAGGGAGGGGTGACAGATCTGTGAAAGGAGTGAAAGATGGGAGATGAGAGAGAAGCGAGCGTGAGGGAGAAGCTAAAACTCCCCTCCTCGTCTGAAGTGGGTCGAAAAGTTGAGGCATAATAATAGACATCAATGGTTATGATGAAAAAACAACCCAAACCAATATGGAAATTGTATGACATACACAAATATTTATTTTAGGACACAAAATGAAAATTAGGTATATTATTCCTTATTGGTTGTAGTCAATAACCTTACAAAGTAGACACATATCATTGCTATAATGTAATATTTATATCTTGACATAATCATGAAAATATATATATGAGAGGTGGTAAGACTACATAGACTTACACTTTATATTGTATCTAATAGAGATCTATTGTTTACCATGATATTTTGGGGAATCCCTCCACAAGTGATGAATAAAAAATTGAGCTTCATCGCTACTTATCACCCTCATATAGATGGTTAATATAAATATACTACTAAAACATTGGATGATGTATAGATATGAAGATCAATGGATTAAAAAAATTTTGGGAACAAAACTTTCTACCAGTTGATATCACATATAATAAATGTTTTCATTTTATCATTAAAATGGAACCCCATGAGCCTCTATATTGGTTGTCCTTATAATCTAAGTTTTTTGTTTGAATTTGGATCATTGAAACAGATTGGACATGATCTTACCCTAGAGAAGATAGAAATTGATCAAATAATTTAGTATCATATGAAATCCACAAAATGATAATAGAGTTGTTTCGAAGAACATATTCATTGAGACCTAGAGTTTGAGGTTAGTGATAATGTTTTCCCTTATTTATCAACATGGAATAATGTCTTGAGGTCTGTGAAGAAAATAAAGCTTATTCTAAGATAGAGCAGTCCCTTTGATATCCTCTATCCCTTCATAACAATGGCCTATAGACTAGAACTCCAACCAAACCTACCTTTAGTACATGATATGTTCAATGTATTCCACTTGATAATGTATATACAAGACCCTCACATGTAACGAATGTAGCGGTGTTACAATTAAAAAATAATCTTTTATACATGGACCAATCAATGAAGTGCATATATCATAGAGACAAAGTTGTAGAAAGAAAAAAAAATAAGATGGTCAATGTGTTTTTATGGAAATACATATCTGAGTATGCATCAAGGGAACCAGAAGTGGTGATGAAATATAAGTACCCTGGTCTATTTTAGTGTATGGAATGAAAATTTTGGGGGAATATTTTTTGATGGTATGAATATTTTAATGACTGGAACATTCACAGAGAAAATTTCTCATTATGATTAAATTAAATACAATTTTATTTAACATTGTAATAGATAACACATGAAATATGTTTGTTATATTTTATTTCATTGAAAATACCTTATGTCCTCAGTACCATGATTATATATCCATTTAATAGATATCATTATATTATTATATTTTATGGATTAAGATAAATTCATTTGACATAAGAGAAAGAATGGTTACCTTGACCTGTGTGATCTTACCCAATGAAGATAATTTATCAAAGCATACGAGAGACTTGGAATTGTAGGGATTTTTATTTGACCTAAACAAATTAGATATTGAAAAACTAATGCATGAGAAAACAAATTCACCAGAGAATTTCATTCTCGTAGACAGCACTCTCCAGACTAGGTTTTATGGCCCATCACAAGACAATATCACCATCACACACAGTTCCCATAGAGAATTTACTAATGTAATAAAGGGTTGTGTATCTCGAATGTAATAATATCTATTTTTATGTTTTTTTCAAAAAAAGATTATACTAGTTCCCTATTATTTTTACATTGTAAATTATATGAAAATGAGTTTAAAAAAATATATTTTAATATGACAAAACAATATTTTTTTGTAATGTGCAATATAAATCAAGAAATTACTTTTAATAAATTCATTAATTTTTTAAGTAAATAATATTTAAATAATATGTTATTATTAAATAGTATATAAATGATATTATAATTTAATATAATGAATGTTTAATTTTTATAAGCGTCTCAAAACCATTACAGTCAAAAAAGTAAGAAATTTTTAAAAATTATTAATATTAATTGAAAAGTTTAATTTGTCATTTTTGGATAATTATTTCAATAAAATAAGTATTATATTTTCAATCGTCATGTAAAAATTATCCAATGGTTATTTATTCATAATATTTGGAAGGATTCGAAATTTTTGGGAAAATATTAAGAAAACATATTAATATGTGATGTGTATTATGACATCATAAAGAACCAAAATTGATGTAATATATTCCATAAAATATATCTATGAATGTATAAATATTTACCCTTAAAATAAAATTTTAGAGGTTATGTGATTAATTTTATAAATACTTTATGAATAATTTGAAACCTATATTATTTAACATGGTTATAAAATCAATTCTTATAAAACCCAACTCACTACTACACCACTATATTTTATTATTATAATGTCATCAATTAATATAATTATAAAATAATGATATCCAATATTTTGTGGAAAAATATGGTATGAAAAAATTGTACAATGTGTGGATTTGATAATATTTTTGTATGTAGTCCAAAACCATTGAATAAAAAATAAATATACTCAAATTTCTTATATGAATCCAGCCAATCAATTATTTTACATTACTAAAAATCATTAACTCCAGAATACACTCTTAAATTTAATTGATAGATACATTGAAATGTTCCCCCAATCTCTCAATAAGATCATCCCATTCTTTTTGAAACACCCTCTCATCGTAAGGGGCCTCTCACTCTTGTATTCAATTCAAGCACCTTCCTTATATTTAACCTTCATAATATAAATTGGATAAGATATCATGAATCTATAATCATTAATTTTTAATAATATTTATTTTATTAGAATGATATATCATTTAACTTCTATATTTATTACCTTTATATATGTCATTACCATGTCAAAATTATGGGATCCTATTTTCCTCTTATTTATTCGAAATCCTCTTATGTGTTACTCATTTTGTTTTTCATTTGTTCATATTGAGGTATATTCTCAAAAAACCCTCATAGATCCCTTGTTTTCCCTTGTGATGATATATCACTTTCACTTTATTTAATCCCTCTAATGATTCATTATGTGCCCCTAATATCCTGTCGAAATTATCTTCTAATTTTTCCATGCATAAATTTTATTCAATTGTTTTTGGAATTATGCATATTATATTTCCAACTGTTAAAGTTGGATTATGTTCTGAAATATCCCTATTATGAGAATAAAAATTTATATTTTATGGTGTATCCCATTCACTCTCATGAACACTTCCCATTATTCTTTATGTACCCCAATTATAATGCTAAAATTATCTTGGGATTTTTTATGCAAAACATTCATATTGTGAAAACCATGGACATTCCCAGTCAAGCATAATCACCTACACATACTAATAATTCTATGATTTTGGAATTTCATTTATTTATTCCTCACTCCGCAATCATGGATTTATTTTATATAAAAAATGATCCTATGATGAGATATTAATTTGGAACACTTTTTCATGAACTCAATTTGAAAGAGATGGGTGAGCACGTTATTATATAGTGTTCAAATAAATTAGGTAATATTTTTTTCTTGTGACATATCATTTCTGTGATTATATTTTAATCATAATATATTAACAAACTTAATCCTCCATTTGATGATATCATTGTTGTTATCCTAGACCTATGTTTATAATTACTTAGTTAATGTTGGTCCGAAATTCCCACGGTTCCATTAAATTATCATGTTGTGTCATAAATCAATGTTTACGATTATGATTCTCACCAATTTTAGGTTCCATTAAAATTAAATTTGACAAACCTGAAATACATTATTCATTTTATTCTTTTTTATTCACTTTTTTGGGATTTATTTCTTACCTGTTTCTAATGTATATATGTAGTTTATCCCATGTAATTTTAAATGTGAATTAATTTTGAGATAATATTTTGGAAATTGTCAATGTTGTGTTTGTATCCATGTATCATGTTGATGTAATATGAACCTAATTTAAAAATAACAATATCATTGCCCATATTATATGTTATAGTAAGTTTTTTAACATAATAAAATAATTATATAAATTGTGTTGAAGAGATGGGTTTTTATAGATACACATATGGTCCCTTGTTCCTAAAACCTAATTTTCTCCTTTTGGTTAGAATCTCTTCCAATAAAAGCCCCAGCATCCTATACTATTACCTTGATGAAATTATCTCAACCCATTATGTTTTTATCAAAAATTTTCTCTAATAAAGATTTAGAGGTAAGGATATGGGTCCTCTTACAAATTTTGTTCATTTTTTTCTCTATCTTTCAATCCACCGCTATGTGGTTCAAATATACACTATATTTATATATTTCATATTCTGTCATTATTTATCCAATTTTAGACCAAACCAATGCTTACGCTATTAATTTGGGATCCAATTTGTCAATGTTTTATGGTTCTGTATTTCAACCCATAGTCTAACATTTTTTTATGTGGTCTGTTTTATAGTCATATCATAAATTTCATTAATTGATCTAAGTTAAATCAAGGGGATGAATTTATGTTTTACCAAAATTTTAAAATCTTTTTATATGTGTTATTGACACTAAATTTTTTGGGTGATTTCATGATTATTACATATCTTGGAATTTTTCCATTAATTATTTTAATGATGTTTATGGTTGAGCCTTGAATATTTATTTGGATTTTGGAATTTTAAACCCTCAATTGTTCAATGATTTATTATAATATAATAAGGAAGTATTGATTCTATATAAAAACACCCTAATGTATAAGTTGTTTTTCAAGTAACCAAATGGTAAAAGAAGGTCTTGAAAATGGATACCATGGGTTACCTAGTGAATTTAATGGTGAATTGTGATGGGAGTTTTGATATGGTACTTCAATATTTTTGAAATGGGGGTTTTCATTTTAATTAATGTTGAAATGAGAATTGTGATGGCTCGTGATATCCTACAGTTAAAAAAATGATATTTGGTGATTTTTTCTAATAAAATAAAATGATTTTTATGGATAACTTTTGACATGGTTATTTTTTAAAACAACTTGGTTTATGTGGAATGAAAATTATTATGGGGTGGTCTTGATTATTTAAATGGAAAATGCCCATTGTTAAAATTTGTTATTATATGAGTATATTATATTGGGGTGTATATGAATTAAGGCTAATTAAATTTTACATGTAGGTTGTTATGGTGCTATCTAATAAAAATATAGTTTATAGGGATTCTTGAATACTCCATATTGGGAGTTTTTGAATACTTCCTCCTTTGAGTTATCTAATACTTGATATAGGTAGTTAATTAATAATTATTTTTGGAGAGAATGAATATGCTCTTTGGGTAGATTTTGCATACTTAGTATGGGTAGGATGTGAATACTCCCTACATGGTAGTCATAAAAATTTCCTTATCATAGGTTATGGAACTCTAAAAAAATTCCCACACAGTAGTATTATTGATACTATGGTCGACATGGTCCACACAATTTACTCTTTCACACACCACACAATCAAATGATGATATGTTTGATTGGGGTCTGAGACAAATGGATTTTTTAATTTTTTAATAGCTCTCAGGTATCACCATAGATCCAATGTATCAACAATTATTAATTTCTTTTTAAATAAAATATTAAAATGTTTAAAATTTATTACTTATATAAATTCAATATCCACTTCAATTCAGGCTGGATATATATAGGAAATTCATTGGTGGTTTCAAATCAAGATGTTCTCAAACCCTACCTAAGCCTCTATGGAACATCAGTACCAGATTAAAAATACATATATGGTCCTTGGTATAGGTAATGGTATAGATGATATTGTATTATTTTTGGGAATAATTTGATTGGTGCATGTATGATGGAACTAGGCTAGATGTGGGAGAAATTTAGAAGAGTCACTAATTTCTTATATTTTTTTTTCTTTTGTATCATTTTATCAATTCCACCATGAGTGATTCATTATTACATTATTGGACTTAAAAATGATGTGAATGTGATATATTTATCTATTTATCATCTATTTCCTTTCATGTCATGTGTATGTAATATTTTTTATAGGAATGATACTATTCTATAATTATTTCACTCTAAAACTAAATCATAGTCTCCCAACATTAACACCTTACAAAATATCCAATGGTCAAGAATGTCTTGAAAATGGCGGTGTGTTCTAGAGTAACAATAAAAGACACCAGTTTAGACAACAATTATTATTCCTCAATTATGTTATGAATTCAATGGTATATTCAACAGAATTATCATATCTAAATTCATTAATGAATAATTCCAAATCGTTTTCTATATATCTCTAAAAAATATTTTTCAAATCATTGACTGCTAACTTATTCATGGTGAAAATATTTTTTGAAAAACAATATAATCTTCAATTAATGAAATCATATATATATATAACCTTATATGGAATTTTTCCTCATTGGACCATATAAATTTGTGTGAATGTGAATGAGTAATTTAGGAAAATTAATATCAACCATATTATGTTATTTGTTTTGTAATATTTCATTTATATAAGGTAACATAAAAAAATATACAGTATTATTATATTGGTACTATCTCTTCCAAAATAATATTTCTAATTTTTTTTGGACTCTATGTCCAAGGATACCGAGCCTCCTATAACATAGAATATTGTCCTTTCATTAACTCAAATAATAGAATTGGAATGGAACACCAGTTAAAAATAGATTTCCATTCATTTTTTTCCTTGGGTATTGATTTGTCCCTCCATTAATCTTTTAATGACACATGAGTCAATTTTGAAAACAAAATCACACTCGTCAACATTGATCTAATTGACATTCAATGGATATTGTATCAATATTTTAACAAAAAAGCATTCATTTTTAGATTTTTATCATCTATTGTAGTCGATATAATCCCATTTTTATTTAGGGAACAATAATTAAAAATATATTACCCTACCATCATTTATTTAAATATTTTTCATAAATAAGAAATCAATTTCCATGTAGGAGGTCACCCACTATCAAGAACCCATAAATTAGATAATTTAATATACTTCAATGAATGTTATACATTGAATAATTTTTTATATATAAAATTCTATGTCCCCTTTTTATTTTCATTATAGGAATCATTACTTATAAATATTTTCAAACCCTTAACTGCACTATTATCTTATAGATCACATATTCCATGTAAATCATCAATACACACAAATCAATTTTTGGTAGGAAATTGGAAATATTTATTTCCAATATCTACCTTGTTAGATAACCTAGGTTCATATCAAATTAATTAATTCCCTTGATGTCCTTACTCAATATATTTATTAAAATATCATACCACCATATGATGTATTTGTTCAAAAACACTCCACATCACCATCAATGTCCTAGGAATCTATATCTTCTTAGGTCATAGAAATTCTATAAAAAATCATTTCTATAATTTTTCCGTAGTGACCATCCTGGTACTAAGTATGCATCTAATTTGAATTCATAAGTCTTCTTGATTTGTTTCATTACTCTATTTGATTATGTTAGTCTTTCTCCATACAATTTGTTGTCTAAACATGTCCTGATTTTTAGTCAGAGAACTCATTATTAGTGAAATTAGAAGTAAAATAATATTCATAAAATATAATTTTAACCTTATCTTTTGGGTATGTTATCTCATTATATATTGATCATTCATCCTCTAATTTAGTATAGTGTTTTAAATCCTCCTTCAAATTCTTATGTAACTGAACATGATAAATGAACATAGACTATTTATTTGATATTTATTATTCTTTTAATGAAAATATATCATAAATATTTGTTATTATATAAAATTGTTTAGAATTTATCAATATTATTTTTTTGAAATCATTTACATTTAATACTTATTTCATATTAAATTAATTCTTCTTTGCAATCGGTTTCATTATTCATTAACAAATTTTTTCTTTTCGTTCTTGAGAATGGTATTATCCTCAATATAAGATTTTTGATATTCTATCATCATATGTCTATTATCAATTAGTTGTGAATCATCATCAATAATTGTTGAATTTTCTAATAATTTTTCAAATTGATCCATTGAATTAATAAATTTCCCACCAGATTCACCACAAGATGATAGTTAAAGTTCATATTTTTTAATCATCATATATCTACCTTTTCATATTGAATATATCATTTTATTCAGAATTCCATTACATTTTTATAATTTTTATGAAAAAATTCTTCTATTAAAAATCAAAAACTTCCTGTGCCACATTTATATATGAGATTAATTTATTTTGAATATATTAATCATCCTATTAATTTTCTAAATCACAAGATTTTATATTATGAAAATCTTCAGTGATTTTCTACTTTATAATGGCCTTAAAGTCCATATCATTTGTATCTGTCTTATTAAAGGATAAAATTTATGTCATATTATATGATATTATAATATCATAATATTCTTAAATTAATTGGTAATATCAATCATTATGATCTATGATATTAGAGTTCAAAATGTTCAAATATTTAATCATAATATTTTTCATAATATTAGAATAATAATGCCTTACATGAAGACCATGAATATTGATTATAATTTCATTGAACCTAGAAAAACAATCATTAATAACCTGTTTTTAGATCTTATTGATGTATATAAAAACATTATCCAAAATTTTAATGTGGCCTCATTTAAAATCAAAATTCATTGATAGATTCTTTCAAGATTATCCCATATTTCTTTTAAAAATTGAAGGCTAACAACTTTTGTGTAAACCATTTCAAACAATAAAATTTTAATGTAATTTCATGACTTTCAATCAGCCTATATATATATATTATATTAATTGTTAATAATATTACAGCCTTCGATTGGTGGAAATCATGCCACAACAATATCTCTAAAATCTGAAACATGGGATAGAAAATATGGAAATTTGTTTTTCCTCCAACTATGTTAATTTTCCTCTATTTAATTTAGCCACACCCCTAATATTAATATATTTCCTAATGTGTATCAGAAATATATGAATTTATTATACTAATATAAACACCCTATAATACCTGTTCATTTTTATGGAATCATATTTCTATACTACTAAATGGGGAAAGAATTAGTGGAGACATTTAAAAAATAGCTTTTAAATTTATATAAACCACTAAAACTCGTTAAAGTATGATCTAGTAATGAATTAATTGTTTTCCCCACACAAACATGCTATAAAATTATAGTCATACAAAACTTTGGTTTGAAAAGATATTTATCCCCTTCCTAGAACTTCAACTCCCATTCATGGTTTGTCGGCCTCCCAAATTATAGATTATTCTCTATAAGAACATGTTAAAATATATTTCATATATATTTATCATCACATTATCCTTATCCAATGTCATTTTATTATGATATTTGACACTATGGATATAACTACACACAACAATAATGAAATATGTAACCTTAAATATATAGTTTCTACCTCACTATCTGATGAATATCTTCATGTAGAGTCCTTCAAAAATATAAAAACAATAACATTATCACTTCAATAAGATTCAAATGAAGATATACATCTCAATAATCAATATCACATTTGATTAAATATTTTATTTAGATCAAAAAATTGTAGATATTTACTTCAAAAGTTTAGGGTTTATGCTTTATTCTTGTATACATATTTTAATGATCTATATTTTTTAAAATTGTATCACACTACTTTTTTACAACATCTAATCCTCAATAACATGTGTATTTTCTTATTCATCTATTATTGATAATGTTATATTTATATTACACAAAGAATATTATAACTCATTGATACCACTAAAAGTGAATTATTTTTAATCATTAAATTTATTCCATCAAAATAAGTATATTCAAATTGAAAATGAAGTGTCATTCTTTCCTACCACAAAAAGGATTGATTACTAAAGTACTAACAAAAAAATCACTTTTCAATGAACTCTAAAAAAATATCCCACACACATAATGAATTCACAATGAGTTGTTGATATACCATTATACACTTTTTCTTTCTAACAATTAGTTTAATACATTTCATCTCACAAATAGTGCCGTTGAAACTCTTGAAATATTTTAAAATATGAAGAGATTTAAATTTTCACATTTTTATTAACAATTACTCATCTTCAAATAAATCTAATATTAAAAAAACACATCTTGATTCATTTTAATATTTCTTAGTGTTTTTCAGGAACTAATCTCAAGTATTGCATTATCGTATTATCATTATAGAAATAATATCTAGGGATTCATTACAAAAAAACTCCACTTTAACACATTTTACATTTTTCAATTGAACACTATTCTTACATAAAATATATATGAAAAACTATCCCCATTTTCTATTTCCCTTATGAATCACCACATTTTATATTATATATATATATATATGATTTTCTAACCTCTAAAGACCAAATATTTTATTTTTTGTTTAATATAATTATAATATAACAATTCTAAAAAGATAATTTATCTCAAAGAAAAATATTTGATGTTAATAAATAATACATGTATAAAAAACTTTTAATTATTGATCAATTATATTATTAAAATAATATCCTACACCTTGAAAAATATTTATTAGTTTCATAAAACTAACTAAAGTATTGATCAAATTTTTCATCCCGGGAAAAATTCTCCTCTATATAGATTAATCAATTAAACAAATACAAGTATTTTATAACTATAAAGATAAATCTATTAAATTTTATGACATATCCTATGAGAATGTTAAATATCCTTAGTGTAGATTCATCTGTTAAATTTTTTATGAAATTTCTTAAATAGTGACCAGAATGTCCTTTTTGAGAACCGTAAGAAATATTTTCCCACTTAAAATATTTATTTTCCATAATAGGAATCCCAAATAATAGAAATCACTCATATAAAAACACCAAATGTATTCTCTCAATGGTAAAAAATCTTATAAACACTATAAATCATCAATTATAACTCAGAAACCACTGATGATTCTCAATATTGTTTTCAAAAAATTAAAACAAGAAATTATGTTAAGGGAACTTCAATAATATTTATGATGGAAGATGATAACAATATTAACAACTATGAATAAAAAAGTAAAAGATATATGATGTCTTTTTGACATTTTGTTATATAAATATGGACATAAAAAATTTAATGATTTTATTTTGTTTGTACATAAATGAAATATGATTTTACATGATGACTTTAACTAATTTTATAATGAGAACTGATTTTAAAATTTAAATATTTTTTAAATAAATATAATTTTATTTATTTTCATATATTATATATAATTATCAATTAAGGATTAATAATTTTATAAATAGAATTAATAGTTTTACTATGACAATTCTAATAAATATATTATATTTCTACTATAGATTAATATGAAAGAAAAATATTTATTTATAATTGAATTTGTGGTTACATTTAACTACTTTTTTTAAGTGTATTTTTAGGAATGTTGTGTTTAAATGTATTTAAAGATGTTAGTTTCTCTATAACATTGAATAATAATTATTTTCTTATTGGATTTTGGATATCAACCGCACTGGATAGTTATTCCTCTCCTTCTACGTATAGTAAACAAATAGTTCATTATAATATTCCACTATTACTACAAAAATTAGTTAACAAATATATTAAATTTCTTCTAACCATTCCACACATATAATAATTACTTCGTAGGACATTCATTCTAATAATATTACATAAGGTAAATACTTTTTTATAACATGAATATTTATTTTTGTAGTATTTCAATATATCCTAGTACTCTTTTATCAATAAGTATGTTTTTTTGGTGAGAAGGTAAATTAATTATGAGGACCATCTATGGTGAATCCTTATAGAAGATAGATTATGATTATAATATCAATGAGAGACTATTTTCATGTAACTAATACTAGTATATATTTTAATGTGATTAAATTAATTCCTTAAATATTTATACTTATTTCATAAATTATATATTTAATATATACAAATATTAAAATCTATAAAAACAGAACCACTAAAGAACCATATATTTACATTTAATTAAAAATAGTTTTTACATTTGATTTATATTGGGTACCCAAGAAGGATATAATTGGATCTTACGAGTTGTTTCTTGGGTAATTATCATGGAAAATTGTATCCATACCCATTCATTATACTTAATGGATGAAAATTTCATTGTCATTGAACAATGGGTTTCTCAATATCTAGTTAAATGTTATACTATAAATTATGTATTCATTTATGATTAACTAAAACATTACTTCTACCTATTAAATATTTATTTAGTTAGAGGTAAGATAATACATCATCATAATATTTTCATGGTTGTCAAAAATAATGAATACAAAGGGAATATTACTACACTATATAATTTAAACTATAGAATAATGTTTTGTGGCATTAAAAAACAATCATGTCATCAACCAAGTCTATAATAGCATAATGTTTTTCAACCCCCACATTATTTTACTAACAAGTGTGTTTTATAATTTTATACTGATGGAATATGTTCTTTAACTCATAATTTTAATATAATTTTTTCAAATGGATTCACGAATGAATGAATGCTATTTGATAATCAACATGCATCCTATATCGACATAGTCTAGTGGATATATGATTCACTATGAATAGAGGTCCCACAAAATTTTTCGATATACTAGAATATTTGTGAACTTCATATCCCTTACAATGAATTAGATGACATGATCATTGGCCCTTTTTGCCTCAAATGATACCCCCACTGCACATACCACCACTATAAAAAGTACTATTAATTCTTAACGTGAATCCAATATTTGGTGATTATCCAAAAATATACTTGATTTCTATATACCCTATGTAAGTGAAACTATTTTTAGTACTATAGAATCCAATAATTTTCCTGAAATAAAAATAAATTTAAACAAAAAATTCAATATGGAAGGTAATTGACAGAAAAAATGTTTGACATGTTGGGGTGGTGAATTTATTTTTCATCCTATTTTTTCTTTCTAAAATTACAAGTTTTGAAAATAAATTATTATTCTTACATTAGATTAAATATCTTAAATTATCCTTTATGAATTGAAATACTAGAATTTGAAAACTATGAGGTAAGAAAATGATCAAATGAGCCCAGAATAGTTTGTATACCCATGTAAATATGAGTAGGATGATGATAAAGTAATATCATTCTCCATAAAGGAAAATATTAGAATATGTTTGTACTTTTTGTTTACTAAAACACATTATTTTATGTACCATAGTTATTCATCTATTTAGTGTCGTGTATCAATATAATAGGGAACAATGTTACATTATCAAGATGACGAAGATGAACTACATTTCAATGTTATCGCCCCTTATCACATTAGTCAAATGACCATAACATTGTGATATGTGAAAATTATTTTTAATGTTTTTTAGGTTGATATTTACAAATTATAAGTGGTGAAATTATTGTAATTTATCCTTAATGATCTGAATAGGGTTGATTTACTAATTCCCATAACATTCAACAATGGAACCAGTGACTCTATGTTGGTTGATCGATGACCTAAGAATTATATCTTCATTTTATAAACTAGGGATCAATATTGTCTCAGAACTAAATTATCCATGTAAAAATATTATCCCCCTTCTTGGAAATCTACCATTATTGGATGAAAATAGAATATAGTTTCTCTATAAGGTTATTCCAATGGAGGATGCACTTGTACTCATGCTATGAAATACATCCAAAGGAGGACCATATTAATTCTTTTAAAATAAATCCTATAAAGACGTCCATAAAATGTTATCCCCTAAATTTTGTTCCCACATTCCCCACATTATGAAATCAAGAAATTGAAGGTTGGTACAATTTTTTTAAAATGCTTTCAAAATACTAATACAGTTGACTCAATGGAAATGGCCTTCATATTGAACATCATAGAGTAAATGAGCTTGTAATTTCATTATGTTCTCGACAACATCATTATTTTCAATGATTATAGAGTGATTATGAACATGTATGGATATGAGAATGATTTTAATTATAATTATTCTTATACCAATATTTAAATATCAATTTTTTAAATTAATGATATGGTATCCATGTTTATTAATCTATGGATCAAAATAAAAAATGAATACTCAATATATTGATAAGGGTTAAAAGATAAATCATATGAATCATCTTATTTGAGAATCTATTCCATGCCTCAATCGACAAGGTCTTACTATAAAATTTTTAGAAAGGATAAGAAATTGCAGGTGGGGTATATTACCTACTGACCACACTATCTATCATATTATTTTATCATATCAGTAAATCCTTGAATAGTTTCTTATTTTTGTTCATGAAAATCATCATTTCATCTCTAAAAAATATGTAAAATTCATGACCATCCACACCTACCCATGAGAAGCTCCACCATTATAATTTTCACAATCAAGCTAATTTTAAAAGAAAAATACTTTTTAATGATGAAAAAATAAGATAATAGAAGATTTCCAACTTTTAATTTTTCAATATACCAAATAATCATTATTCCCAAAGAAAATAACATACTGGGGAAAAACAATGAAAAAAATCGCATGTAACTAAAATGTGAACACACGTTTTTTCTTGAATTTATAGAAATTTTTATTCTCCAAATTTCCATTTTATTTTTTATTGTCCAATATAATCATATATTTATCACAAAGAACCTTCCAATCAAGATTGTCATCATCTATATAGAAATCGATAGTTCCCCCTAAGTATTCCCCAATTAATTAAATCTTTTTTTTCTCAATTGAAATAAATTTAAGGAGAAAGTGGAGAATTATTTCCTTAATGATATTTCCTATCACATTATATTTTAAATTATACATGATTATAGAGTGGTATTTCAAGAAATAGTGATGAATTTCCACCTTGGGATGATTATAAGAGTCGTATGACACACTAAAGTGGATGGGGTTCCTCCCCTTTAAAAAGTATATATCACGTTATTTATTTTATTCCTAATGATATCCCATGTTTCTATGATGAATTAACATGGAAATCCATTAGGTCCATCTAAATTATCTGAATAATATATATTATAAGAATTAAAAATGATTTCTTCAACTGATATACTCTCAAGAAATTCATTTTCTAAATATTTTTAATTGGAGTAATCACATTGATGAAAATAACTTTCTGACTACGTCTCAGGTAACCATTTTTCATTTTTCAACAATATTTTTGAGTACATCTAAAAAATTATAAACAATAATTAGTTATATGATTTTATAATACATGGAAAAATAATCCTCCATCATCTATAATTTTAGGTTAACAAGGAACATCCTCCATGATAAAATCATAGAATTACTTCATATTCCCACAACCCATTTTAAGCGTGTGGCATCTTGAGAATTTGAAATAAGAACATCATATTCGATAAAATGAATGAAACCAACACAAATATTGGAAGATACAATAATATCTTATGAAGTTATGATATATTTCTTTTAAAATAAATTGAACCCCTTCAATAGGTTATGATTCATTATACACTAGCTTTCAATGAAACATGGTACTCTAATAAAATATTATTATTTAAACATAAAGTTTATAACTAGTACATAAAATTAACGGTATAAATAGTTTTAAATAAATTGTAAATATTATATTGATATCCATTAAATATAAATATATAATAATCATTTGAAATTAAAATATATGTCATTTAAAAATTTACATTTTTAGAAAACATGGTTTGTACACTAATTTGATATTATTTTTTCCAATTATAGAGAATATATTTAAATAAATAAAATTAATTTTTTTTTCAATCATACATAATTTATCTTAGGTTGAATTTTGTTACGTTTATGAAATGCTTCATTTCATGAAGAATAATAAAAATAAAAGAATAATATTTTAAAAGCGACATTTTTAAATTATTTAGAAATTAATATTATATTTTAAATAATTTTACAGTAAAATATGATAAATTATATATACAGTAAACCAATTTATGTAATTGGAATCATCTTCATATTTAATATTTATATAAAATATTTTTAATCATTTTAAAATTTTCTAGTTGAAAATCCACTTTCTCATGGCCTCTATAGAATTAATTAGAAATTAAAAATTTCCACTTATTTGATTTTATTTTCAAATATTGGATTGAATATTTTTAATCGTAATATTTTATTTTGTCTAGTAAATTTGAATTAATTTTTCACCATAACGATAATTAAAAATAATAAAATTTATTTACCATGTTTAAAATAAAAATTTATTTTGCGGGGGTTACAAATTAAACATAAAAGGTAAAATTCCCTAAAAACGTTATTAAATTTATAGTTTGGGAATATTTAGACCATATATTTTATTAGTGTCTATAATAATAGATTTTAGACCCTGTTTAATAGAAAAAATATGTTTACTCATATTTATTTTTAAAAATTTCAGTTGTGCCACTACCTCAAATGAAAAAGGTCACCTCCTCTCCTCTCTTATTCCCAAATTAAAAACCTTTTGGTTTTACCAATACCAACTAAAATATGTTCCCTAATTAACTCCACTCATCCTATATGGAATATTTTGGGAAAAACCAACAATTGAAGGATTTTTTTTCAAACCTAAGGAGGATACCTGAAGAAGAAGAATAAATATTCTTCACGAGGGGTTTTATTTTATTTTATCATCTAACTCCTTCAATTTTTATTAAATCATTATGATATTATTTCTATTGTATCTTAAAAATAAAAATATTTTTTATCTTACTTTAATTTCCTAAAACCATTTTTAAAACAAAAAAATGGATTATGAAATCATTATTCATGTGTACGGAGGACTACCACCTGACTAAACAACATCCTTTTTTCCATTACCACTTATCCTAATTGAGTATGATAATGTATTTAATTATATATAAGATATTAAAACATAATTTTTTTTATGTATTCATTAAATCTTATATGCGTTATTTATTAATTCTGTAAGGGGATACGATAATGTCACTATGTTGCACGGTTGACTTCCTCATCAAGAAGTGATGGGATTCTTTTTTAATTGATTCATTACATGGAAAAAATATTTATAATAAAAAAATATAAATGTAACATAAATAATATAATTATTATATTAATGACATATTTTTAATTCTAAAAATATAATATATCATTTTTTATACTGTTTCAATCAAATAATACTGATAAAATAATTAGCCTATGTTTTTTTAGAGAGTTGGTGCCTCAGTCAAAGACTAAAGAACAATTTATAATTAAATGGAAAGGGAGTTACAAAAGTCTGAAATATGAAATCTTATTACATTCTTTTTTGAAAAGAGGGAGCGAATCATCAGGAAAATCATCCAACCAGGTAAGAACCTGATTGACCCCCATGTTGGCTAGACTATTAGCAACCATGTTCGCTTCACAGAACACGTGTGTGACAATGAAGTTAAGATCCACAAGAGTCGCAATATATTTCATCCATCGAGAAGTAAGCGTCTTTTCAAGATCTACCACCCCTTTCCATATATCTTGGACAATAGTGGTTGAGTCACATTCAATCCACAACTTGTTCCAACCATTTTGCTTGGAAAATTCCACCGCAAGAATGACTCCCAACATTTCCACTTCCAAAGTCGAGGTCGTACCACAACCACTAAAGAAGCATCCAAGAGAAGTTCAATGAAACTCTCTGAATATGGAACCACAACCTGCCAAACTTTTGTTTCCTCTATAGTAACCGTCAACATTCACATTGATCCATCCTAGAAGCGGGGCTGGCTAGAAGACCTAAAATGTACATCAAGGTTGCCTATAAGAGCCAGCAATCAGAAGACGAGAGAGGATCTCAAAATCACCAACAGGGTTGTCACAATGATCCTTTTGAAGAGAGGCAGCATCCTTGATGGCAATGAGAATATGCATTTTACCTGCATTGAGGTTGAAAGAGAAATTATTATGAATAAAATTAATTCTATCATACCAGATCACATGCATGAGCTATGCCGTCGTAGCCATAAAAAGATTCGTGATTTGCTCGGAAGAATCCCAAATCACACAGTGTTGAGGTTGAGAGCTAATAGTAGAATTAAGTGACCATATGCAGTCAAAAATGTAATTCCAAAGAGCTACAGATGTGGCACAAGACAATAACAAATGATTAGCATCCTCATGGTGTTGGTTCCACAAATGGAATCTAGAGAAAAGAGAAATCCCAAAGGTTTGAAGACACACATTGGTGGGGACCCTATTATGAGAAACATGCCAAATGAGAGTAAGGTGCGAGGGCTTGATAGAAGGTTTTCTAAAAGATTTCAACTGAGAAAAGTTAGAAACAGAGTCACAAATTATTTTTTGAAGAAAATTTTAAAATCAAGGAATCCATTAAAAGCAGGAGGCCAAATAAAGAAAATCAGCAGTTTCAGTAAAAGGATAATTTTCAATAATGTGACTGATGTGGTTTGGAAGGGTGATGTCTTGAGAGTTAAAAACATCTCTTATAGTGGAGCTGGTGTTCTCAAGACTAGTGGTGGGTGATAGCATAGAGATTAAAGGGACACCAGTCTAGTTGTCCAACCAGAAATTCAAATATGAATCAGCACTAACCATCCATCTAGAGTTGTTCATAATTTTAATGAATGAATGTCTAATGGATGGCCAGATGGAAGAAGTGATGTAACCCAGGTTAATATTCCGAAGCTAGGTAACAAATATTTTCTTAAGGAAGACTAGGGAATCAGAGTTGCTGTGAATCAGATTCCAAGTCATTCTAGCTTCAAGAGATTCATTAAAAATCTTAAGGTTCTTAATACCAAGACCACCCTTATCTAAGGGTTTACAACAAGTGGCCCAAGGTATAATGACAAGTTTTCTTTCAATTGTACTACCAGTCCAAATAAAAATTTTAATGCAAACATTGATTTTATTGAGAATACTGGCATGCCAATTATAAACCATCATCGAGTAAACCATCTTGGAAACAATAGTAGACTTAACAAGACAAACTCTATTAGCCATAGAAAGAGATTTACCCTTCCGAGATGATAATTGATTGATGATTTGATCAACAATGCTGTGAAAATAGATGGATTTTGGTCTCCCCTAAAAGATAGAAACACCCAAATAAATTAAAGAGAATGATCCTTCTTTGATACCTAAGAACACAATAATGTGACTTTTTCTATTGGGGGAAAAGTTTTTCCCAATGAAAACAATGAATTTGTTCCAAATAATCACTTTCCCCGAAATATATTCATAATGTGTCAAGGAACATTTGAGTTTTTGAATGTTCCTTTTATCGCCCTTTAAGAATAAAATTATATCGTTATCATATAAAAGATGGGTGGGAACATTTAAGTTGCTAGAATCCTGAATGGGATTAATTTTGTTTTGATTCACAAGGATCGTAAGGGGTCTACTTAAATAATCCTCATCAACAGAAAATGAATGACAGATTGGGGGTCACAATGCCTAACCCCCTTGGTGCATTTGAATAATCCTTTAGGAGACCCATTGACCATCACAAAAATGGAAGCAGAATTGAATAAGGTGCAGATCATGGTATTAAATGAGTAATTAAACCCAACATTTTTAATAACCTTTAAAATAATATTTCAATCCATGGTGTCAAAATCATTCTTGATGTCTAGCTTAATGGCCACACTGCCTCATCTAGTGACTTTATTCAGCATATTAGTACATTCTAAGGCAAGGCAGATACAGTCCTGAATATTTCTTCCTTTGATAAAACTAAATTGGTTCCAAGAAACAATTTTATTGGTGATGGAGGTGAGTCTGTTAGCAAGAAGTTTAGTGATAATTTTATAGAGAGTTTTGATGAGAGCAATGGGATGGAAAAGGTGAATCTCAACAGCATTGTCCACACTAGGAATAAGAGTAAGAAATGGATCATTTATCCCGTGAGGAATAACACCATTGGAGAAAAAGGATTTTACCAGTTTGCAAACATCCACATGAATGAGATCCTAGTATTACTAGAAGAAAGCATTTTTCTACCCATCAGGTCCCGGGGCACAATCAGGGTTGAGACTAAAAACAGTGTCCCTGATTTCATGATCCATAGGTATGCTTATGAGAAGATCATTATCCTCAGAAGTGACCATGTTGGGAATGATGTCAGGAAGAAGAACCTTATTAACCACTGGACCATTAAACAAATTTTGGTAATAACCAATAACATGATTAGAAATGGCGTCCATGATGTTAAGAAGAGTGTCATTTATTCTATGAAAGTCAAGGGGTCTACTGATTTTCCTGATTATTTGAAGAGAATTGTAGAATTTAGTATTTCAATCACCATCCAACAACCATTTGGTTTTTAAGATTTGTTTTCGAATGTTATCTTGGAGCTCTAAAAGAGAGTTTAGCTTCAATGAAATGGTAATTTCAGCTTGAGGATCAAGAAAAAAATAAGAGCAGGTATTGCAGCTTTGAATGCGAGTGAGTTCGTTCTCCAAAGAGGAGATATCCTCATCGAGGTGTTTTGTTTTAGAGTTGCACCACCCCTTGATATTTTGTTTCAGAAGATTTAATTTAGCAATGAAAGCAAAAGAATTGTTTTGGTGTTGCATACCATCCCAGAAATATTTTATCATGTTAAAACATTCTGGGACCGCAGCCCAAGAATTGTTAAATTTAAAGGGGTGGGGAGATTTTGAATCCTTAGAGATAAAGGTGACAAGAATGGGATGATGATCAGAGTTTATCTTGGGCAAGCAGATACTAGATAGGGAATCCCATTTATCAAGGGCAGCAGTATTTGTGAAAGCTCTGTCATGTTTTCTAGGCACTATCCTATTGAAGAACATTCTATACGAAGTATACATAGCACCGGTAAGGTTGATTTCAATAAGGTCGCAATCCTAAATGGAGGATTTAAATTCTCTAGTAGAGATGGGAGAATGTGACGGTCCAATCTTTTCACTTGGGAGAAGAATGGCGTTAAAATGACCGATCACCAGCCAGGGATCCTGAATAGAACTAGAAATGGAGAGAAGGTCATTCTAGAGGGATCTTCGTTCTTGATATCTATTTTTTGCATATATCAGAGTGAAAACCATATGAAAACCAAAAAAAGAGAAAGCACAAGTAAACATTTGTTCAGAAGCTTTAACAACATTAACAGACTAGAAGGATGAATGATAAAAAGTCTAGAAAGTTTCAGTAGAAGTACCAACTATTCAAGCACCAAGGAAATTATAACCAAAAGAGTACAAGTGTAAGAACTTCAAAGTAAAATTAATTTTGGGCTCATTAATGGAAAATAATTTTGTTTTTTGAGTAAAAATAAATCTCTTAATCACAATAAAAGTATTAGAGTTAGCTAAACCCTAATAATTAGAAAATAAACAATTAATTTGGACATGTGATTGGAGCTAGAAACCCCTTTTTTTGTTCCATCCGAGCCCTTATTCCTTGCTGACCTTCTAGGTCCATGAGAGGATGATGGTATGGATTGTTTTCCCTTATTATTCATGCAAGAGGCAACAGAGACATTATAGCCAGTTTTAATATTAGCACCCTGATTTTTATCCACAATAATTGTATGCCTAATTAGGGTCGCTGGACAATCTTTTGAAGGAAAATCAGGTGCGAGAACATTAGAGGTACATGAGGAGACAGTCACAATGGCCGTAGATCCCCCTTCCACTATCTGATCACTGGAGCCTGTAACCTTGAAGGTGGAAGGCTTTTCAATGGACGTCCGCACCTGATCTGAAGTGTCATTGATGATTTTGTTGGAATTTAGGTCCAAATGAAATTCTATAAAGGGATCCTTTGAAATAGATGCTGGCTGAACATATTGGTCATTTGGACCATTTAAATGGTCAACAACCTTTTTAGTGTAATGTGAACCCATGACCTTTAAATGATCTGTGTCAGTATAACAAATGGAAGATGAAGATGTACCTACAATGACACCCTTGTTCTACATACTTGCAACCTCATGTACGTCCACATGAGTCTCAGTCTGAAGACCATAACCCGAAGAGTCTTGATGAAAATTCACCCGCGACTATACAAGAATGCTTCACACCATAAGTTATATCTCCTCCCTAAGAATGAGATCAATGTTTGCAACCTCAAGAATGTCCACATGAGTCACTGCCTGGAGCCCATATCCTGAAGCATCGTGGTGGAAATCCACCCTCAGAGATTGTATGCCTGCCACAACCCCATCAATGTTGAGGCACTGCCCATTTGGGACCTCCATGATAGAAAGGTCCGGCCCAGTAGTCAACACCCGAGCTACAACCAGTTGGTCCATGCCCAACATGCAGCAGCCTATGTCAGAACCTTCAGTAGAACCCAGAGGCTGCTCAAGGATGTCTCGCACCATAGTATCAATCTCGGCCATAATCACAGTGTCAACATCCTCAGTCTCTTCCTCCTCGACCAGGTCGGACCACTTAACACCAAAGGTCTCCCCCACAGGCGGTAACTTATTTACCCATATTTCATTCTTCTTCATGGTATTTTTTTTATCCTAGAGGAAATGGGTAGATCCTTCTTCTTCCATCTAACATGAGTCCACCCATCTTCCATATGTCGATCATCCCGAGCTCTCACTTGACTCTTCATCATGCAACAGTGCATGAGGGAGTGACCAACTATCTTTCAGAGATCGCAGAAGGGTGGACGACACTCATATTCCAAATGATCATCAAATTTTTATTCATTTTCTTTAAAAGAGATTGAATCCGGAAGCTTGTTCCTGAGGTCGACTTCCACCATCACCCTCGTGTACAAACCGAGATCAGCATTGATCGTCTGATGGTCTATCTTCAGTGGGGTTCCAATGCACGATGCAATGTCATTTAGAATTTTGGGGTGACAAAAGAAGAAGTTAAATCCATGGAAACAAACCCAAATCTGAGGCATCGTATTTCTATGGGTGTGAGGATTGAAAGAAAAATACCATTCAGATATGTGAAGAATACCTGGTTTCAACTGGATGTTGCCAATGTTCCAGAAGCGGTTGAGCTCATCATGCGTGCTTAGAAGAATATGAAAGTACCCATGACCGATCTAAATGAGCTTCCAATCGTTGAAGCCCCATATATGTGAGATCCTCTGTTTGAGCACCATAGACGGCCATGGAATGTCTACCTTAAGATATGAAATATGACCCAGTACCGAGAACTTACAGATTTGAGATCGCTGCTTCAACGCCTCCGGATCTTCCACCACCGCGATTCGTCCATCCTCCAATTTCATGGATAAATGTGATTTTCTCGAGGTGGCAATGCATAGATCCATGAATTATATCGCATGGTGTAATGAAATCGATTTAGGTTTTTCCTTCAATATGACTTCTTCTTTCTGTGCATCGCTTCCTTCGTCCCCGAGATTAGAAAAAAGATGAGAATTGAAGCGCCAGGTAACAAGATATTTATAAGCCATGAGATCAAAAACAAGAAATCAGTGAAGAGAAAACCATAATCATTCATGGTTCTAGAGAGAGGCGGTCCGCCATCTCTCAAAAAACTCCATTTTCTGACCAATTCGTCTATGTGTGCATTACTGTCGTCATAAAATGATTGGGCACTCTTTTCTTCATGACACACCATTATTGATATATAAATAAGTATTATTAAAAAAATATAAGGTATATATTTTATTATTATAGTTCTAAAAAGGTAAAATATTACTTACCACCTTTCTATAGAAAACATAGAAAATGAAAATGATACTCACATGTAGTACAACCTACCATCTTCATGATGGTGATATACATCATTTATCATAAACATCATAAATTATTGGTATTGAAAATAAAATTTATTTATAAATATTTTATTTATTTCTTTATTATTATTAATATAGAGATTATTGAACCATATAATAGTGTTTTTGATTCTTTCTCTATCTAGGTGTGCAATGATGTAGTGGCACGTGTACCCATCCGAAAATTCTCGCTTTCCAAAGATGGGTTCCCTCTACCTCTATTTTTAGTGATGTTAGATCCATGATCCAAATAATATTGTGTGATGTTTGTTTCTCCCTCCATGGATTCTTCCCTGGTGATCATCACTAAGTCTGGGTTTCCCACATTGATTTGATTCGTGTTCCTGAAACTCATTCCCTATGCTATCTCATTGTGAAAATTAGTTAATAATAACGGTTCAATCTTTAAGGGTATAGACCTTTCATAAGTTTATAAGTTAACATCATGTATATCTGAGTATCACTACAAATTGAGGGAATTGGGAACTTATATACCTTCATCATCAGAAGGCATCTCATATAATACAACCTTTGTGTGAAAACCAATTAATCATCTATTGGTTATGAGGAAATTGATTCTATTGGAAGCCTTATCCTTTAACAGTATGATTCATTACATATGATGCATCTCACATAAGACATCCTATCCTTGGAATCTAGGTAATCCCAAGATGGACATTCTGATTTTAATTTCCAGTTATTCCTCATGTTTAACGCCATGTGGAGATGAGAAAATGTTGGTCGGAAATGCCAATAGAGGATATTCAAGAAGTTGAGTGCATAGGAGAGAAGATGTCACACGCATATTGATGGATATTAACACACCATAAAGTAGATCTTGGGATTAAAAAACTATAAATATTTTGGATACAAGTACCCCATATGGTGGTGGATCAAAAAGGAGTGTCCATAGGATGGATGATGTCACACCAAGGGATTGGGATCAGACACCCCATGAGGTGGATCTTGGGTCAAATTTTCTATAGATATAGGTGATCAGGACGCCTAATAGGGACAAATCAAGGGGTGTGTCTCTAGGAAGGAGCACTTAGGGTTACTATTGTATGATATTGAACCTCATGGAGGCGTATTACATACCGCATCATGAAGACATGGATCAAAACTCAGATAGTTTTATTACTTATATTAAAGTCATATGAAAGGAACAATCCATTTATGTTACCATCATATTGTTTGGATGATCACATTGTGAAGGGAGTGTCGATGACAGATAATGTAGTGCCTAAGCAATAAATCTTTCCTTCACAAGAGAATATCACTATGTTGGGGATGATGTGGGGATTACAAATTGAATTTCTTATAGGATTGGTATGATATTTGGTATCCCTTATGAGCGGCATGTTCCTACTTGGGATGGGACCTAAAAGAGATAATGATGGATGTCTTTTGGGTTTGATCCTAAAGTTGACTTTCTACATATCCTATTTTGTTGTGATTCAAATCCAATGTAGATTGGAATAATTTGTGAATACAACTATAAAATAGGACCAAGGAAGTGGAGAATATGGTTGGGGATAATGTGTAGGGATATTCGATTAATTTGATTGGGATTTATAGCTATGGAGAAGTCCCATGAATAGATAAAACTATCATGGATGTGTTTGGGGATTATGTGTGAGAGATTCCCATGCTATATTCATCTTGTTCGGTCAAGAAGGAATCCCTTGTCTATTGCATGGTTTAATATTTAACTATATCATAATTTTAATGGTCTTAGTGTGGGGGTTATTAATTGATATTACCATGCACAGTCATCATGTCAGATAATGAAGAAATTCCATGTGCATTGCATGAGGTACGGATACAGATTAACATGAGGTGAAATGAAGTTGTGTGCGGGGCTTATGCATGACTGATTCCCATTAAGGAATTATCATGTCATTTCATGGTGGAATGCCATCCCATTTTTTAGTCAAGGTATCTATTTAAGGTTACAACTGATAAGGTGGATCATGATGGATGTTTTATGTTTGTGTCATTATGAGGCCTATTATGCTCGACACAGAAGGCATATTGTGTGTGTTTTAATAGGAATCATACACATGTTGTATAAGTTATTCTGTACATTAATGTATTTAAACTATTTCTAGGTAGTTTTACCTTAGGATCAGGGATTGAAGAATCTTATAATTGACACAAAGGAATCCATGTGATAAATGACATTTTAGGTAATAGTTTAATGTCATGTGGTGAGGACTGTTTAATGTCATATCTTGATCATGGAATGAGTAATATAATTTTTTTAGAAAATTAATCCTATTCTTAAATGATATTTTATACTATTTTTCAAAGTCATTCAGTGAGTACTATAGCGGAAAATTCATTGAAATTGCTATTACAAGACTTATGTAGGATAGTACATTCTAGTTTACCCTGTCAAGGTTGTATGGTAATGGGGTTGGAGTAGTTCCTTGAAGAATGCATTGTCTCAAGATATTCAAGGAATAAAAGATGAGGATATTCGATCATTACATGTGAATGAAACAAATAGAAGTTAGTAGAGTCACGAAATATTTATGAGTGTATAATATCTTCAGTTTTGGTATTCCACTAGTGGATGTTATGGTGTCTTAAAGGCCTAACAAAAAAAATCACCGAAAAAGCCCAAAATATTTGCAACATGAATACCTATTTTTAGTGGAGGTTAGTGAATGTTGAAAAGGTATGATGCCAAATGACATGGTCCACAACCCTACAAGGATCTCATATGGGTGTAGGTGGGGCACATGCCCCGTTGAATGGACTTGTGGGAATGGGGGTAGTGGCTTCATGAAGGGTTCTCACAAAGGTGATTTTAAAATCATAGGTCCTCATGGACGATGGAGTTCCTATAGATTAGGGTCTTGCAATGTATTTCCTGATTCCAATGCTGAGTCATTTGTAAAGGTTGAATTCTTTGTGAATACTCAAGTTCTATAGAGTGAGTTGTTCCTTCCTTATGAGTATAGGACATCATGATGTCTTTTACACTTGAGGTTGATGAACTCAAGAACACAATGTCGGTGGTTTAATGATGCCTATGGAATTCATTTAAGTGTGTCTCATTGATTTGAGGATCATCAAAAAATCACGGTGCCATTCAATAATACAACCACATCATCTTAATTGAATAAATTCAATTACTAGGTATTTGAATGCAATAATATACGGGAATATTGGATGCATTTAACGAAGAAAATTTGGTATTTGAGAATATATTTTTCTCTATTTTTCACAAAATATAAAATCATTATATATTTAAGGGTTCATGAAGCACCCCACGATTTTTTGAGGAACACATTTTCAGATTCACAAATTTCCGAAAGGATCCATAAATGTCAATCCTTTGTAAACTGGCGTCATGAAGAGGCTCTTTGAACCATCTCCAACAACCTATCTTCAAAATAACTATAAATTAACATCTGTAACTCTAATCAGGATCTATAACTTGTAAAAATGTATACTACATAAAAGGATACACCCTTGTATCATGTCTGGAATCAATTAGGTCTTTCTATCGATGCATTTTCTAGTGGCAAAAAATTCCCCCCATTGATTGGGGTCCAATGAGGATTTGGAGGATCAGGTTGGGCGTGATATGATGATACCATTTAAGAAAAAACATACCTTTGGGAACACTATACCTCAATAATATTTCAATATGAGAGATTTAAATAGGGTAAAATGTTGGGATCTAAATGGGACATTTATCAAAATTTGGAGTGTCCTGAGATAGAATTCCCTAGCTGGTGATTTGAACTCTGTAAACCCTTATTTCTTCTATAATTTGTGCTAGTTCACGAATGGGATAACACCCTGGCTGGTGTATTCTATGAGAAAAAATATTAATGGAGATTAACAATCAAAATTATGAAAATGTGGAACACCATCAATGTTGCATGGATATATTTGATAAATGCTAACACTGTTTGAAACATATCATATGTACTTTAGCTTGGATTGGGGACAATCAAATGACGGAAAATCACTAAAAATGGTTGAAACAATAATATTATCTCAGAATGTCATCCAGAGTTTTCTTGGACATTATAACAAGATTGTAGGTGAGTCACTATTGCATGATTCCATCCAATTAGACGGTACCCTCATATATGGATGTGGAATATGATCTAAATTATGGGAACACAAAGAATGAAATCGAAGTGATGTAATGATTGAATGGATACCAAAACAACTTGAATTATGACACTATAACATATAGTACATTATGTGTGGGTTTATTGGTCAGAATAAGGGTCAAAATCATATTCCAAGGGATCATCATCTGAGATGTCGAGTGATTGATGATAGAAAATTAATGATGTATTATATGACCAGCACTGATGGAGGGGAACTAAAGAATGGTCCTAAGATACATTATTGTATTATATCATGAAAAAATGATGATTTATTTTCATTGTTTTTTCATATATTGAGGATGTTGGAAATGTTGTTTAATTTCATATGGTAATGATGGGGGGATTTTATAGTATAAAGTCTTTTGATCAGGACACATATCTCATAGTTTAACAACATGTAACTGGGAAATTTCACAAATATTAATGTAGTATGGGATGAACCATGGGTTTAATATCCCAAACATACATGTTTTCTGTGATATAATGAAAACCCCATCAAGACTATTGTCAAAAGAGATCCAAATTCCACAAAAAAATCCTTATAAAGACAAATCAAATACAATTTAATTTCATGATTCATGGACTTTAATATTGCACAACTATACAACATTGGTAAAAATTCTACCAAGACTCATAATCCCACATGATCCATGATCGGTGTGAGAAACAAAGAGTAATGTAGTAATTTACCCAACACATCGAAGTGTCTAGAAGGTTGAAGAAATATCATTTTTTACAATTTTCCAATTACCAACTTTCTTCCATGACATCTGCACTTGCATAGAGGGTTACACTATGTGTGTTAGAATTCCACAAACACATGAAGTGAATAAAATGTGGTAAATAATGACTCTTAGAGACTGAATAATAGGGTCATTGAAGTATAAGTATCAATAATTGACCATGATTGAAAAATAGGTACCACCACCATACTAGTTGAGAATTGGGAGAGCAAATTTATGAACTACTATTTACCATGATTGAAACCCAAGATCCTTTATTTTTTACTAGAGATTCATTATGGTGATGGCCCTATATGGGAGGGTATCCATGCAAAAACACTATCATTGTTTGGGGAATAATTGGATTAAAATGTTGATGAAAATGCTATCCAAGAAAGACTCTATGTGTGAAGATGGAATATAGGATTATCTGGGTGGGATTATGCACTCTAGGTCCCACACCATATTGAAATTGGGCATGAAAATGTAATGTATTAGAATGTCAGATCAAACTCACAATGATGGAGAGTATAAATCCATATTATATTAGGATGGATCATATATTTTTCTATGGTAACAATGTTATCTCATATTGTTCATGATGAATCCTTACTTTACATAGGTTAAGATTATAGTTAACATCATACCTGAGGATGTTGTTCTAGGTAGTATAAAGTCATACAACTCGGACTATGGAGTGTTTCGACCTATGATAAAATATGAATGTGTCTTTATGTGTCCAATGAGCCTGGGAATCAAGAAACAAATAGTTATGGTAGAATATGAACACATTTTAAGGTCTGGTGTTTTCAACCTTGAAAAAAGGGGGGCATTCAGAGATTTTCATCTAGATAAAGAGTGAAAACCCATCATAAATGAGATAATGAGGCCCTCCACCATGTGAAACGATCCGGAATCATGTTCTGTGCATTTTTATGGTTATATAGTATGTACAAATGGGGTTCTTCAATTAATATCATGATGTAGACACTATAATAGGTATTTTTTTAAAGGATTCTTGTGTGGAAAGAAGGATGTAAAATTCTGTAACATCCCAAGTAAGTAATGAATAATAGATATTTTTATCTATGTCTATTAATGATTAAGATAGTGTTATAGAGGCTTAAAATGAAAATAAATACAATCTTATGCATGGAATACACTAATATTCTTAAAAGATTGTTTTACTGCCTTTTGATGGCAAACCATTTTTGAATATATATTTTGACAATTTTATAAACTATGTTTTTCAAAATAAACTTATCCTTTATGATTGGGACATCAAAATTTACCTTGTGTGAATTTTTGGTAATTTTCTGACAATGTTCATTTTTTAATGAATAGTGAAAAATACTGCATTTTACATCAAAACTGCTTTTTAATCTAATTTATTTATATGATTAGATTATGTTTTGAATTGGTTTTGAAGTGAAATTAGAATATATTTTTACCATTTTATCCAATTTTGGTCATTGGAATCAATTTCACTTTGAAATTGGACTTAAACTGGTGTCAATCTTTTGATACTTATTGTTTCATAAAAACACGCTATTTGCTCTGACAGCGGGAATTAATTATTAAACTAATTAATGTGACCTATATGTTTTGAATTTTGTAAAATAGACTTCATTTTTGAGTTCGGAATATCAAATATATCTTAGGGTGAATTTTTGGTAATTTTCTGAAAAACTTCAATTTTTGATGAATAGTGAAACCACTAAGTGATAATCAAGCAAACTGATTTTTCAGTTAAATGAAAGTTTACCACTAATGTGTATTGAATTTTGAAAATCCGACATAAATGGTTTTCATTAGTATGTAAAATGTGGTTCAATGAGATTATAATAATTTTTGGTGAATAGTAACGTATTATGTTCTTAATCGCGATTAGTGGTAATTAGTGTAGTTTAAGGTATAAATAATGCTTTAATAAAATGAAATGACCTAGAAACATGTCCCAACCTTATTGGTTGTGTCATGGCCGACCAAGACAAGCCATGGGTCAACTTGGGGACCCCATGGAGACACTTTGGTTGGGAAATGACATAAATAACTTTTTATTTAATGTAAAGGTAAAAATGACACAAACAAGAGATGTTTTACGAAAACAATTTTTACATGGGGTTATAAAGATCAGAGTTTTGATTATAAATAGTCATTGGAAAGCTAAAAAGATTTCCTAAATCATAGTATTTTTTTATAATTTTTAGACATTAAATAAATTAAATTATTTCTGACATAATAATGATGCAGCGATGACATCATTATTTGACGATTTAAATAAAATGGAAAGATAATGTAATATCTATGATCTACACATGGCCAAAACCAATTGGATGAGTGGATTTCGAACCCTTATCACCTTATCCACGAATTATATCAATGTGGGACCTTTTAAAACCGAAACACATTTTCAAATAAAGTAATGTTTCTTTACTTTCCAAAAGTGCCCCTCCTCTCCTCTTATAAAAGGCCCCCACCTCTACCTCATTTAACACACTTCTCAAGCCTTTGTCTCGGCCAACCCCTGCCCATTTGCTCTCTCCACATCCCTCCTCTCATCCTAGAGGATTCCATTTGGGCAGAATACATTCAAAGGAAGCCTTTAGGCTCAAATCAAGAGGAGTTACACTTTTAAAGGTAATTCTTTCTCTCATGTTCATTTGTTTTATTTTGCTTCTCCAACCCATTAAACTCTTTTTATTTACTTATTTTGTAACAACACCAGTATATTCAATATACTAGGATGTTTTTATAATATTTATTTGAGCTACACTCTCACACAACTACATCAAATTGTTAAAGAACATACGGTTTCCGTGGATGGCGAAATTCTGCCTCCCGAAATGATGATTGTTCAACACTCATTTAACACCTTCAAAGGTGGCCATTATGATGTCACTATTTTTATATATGATATATAATATGTTTATGTTTTCCTTAAGCTTCTGTGTTTTTCATTTTTGGCATACCTTTATGGTTTCCATTATGGGTAAACACGATATCTTCATTTTAGGAAGTGCGGACTACCGCCCCCTGAAAGTGATTTGATTCGTTAATACCATATGTGGGATGTGTAAAGGATAAAGTTAATGATATTATATATGTTATTATAATGTAATTATAATATACTCTTATATAATTTTTATTCCATTCCAGAAAATATGAAATAGAAATGGAAGTAGCGTTCATGCGTACGTACGGCTTACCGTCTCCATGAACGGTGCATTTCATTTCTTACCTATAAATGATTATGTAATATTATAAATGCATGTATGTACTGGATATATATGAAATATATGATATCTACATCATGAATACCATTCTGGATATAATGAACCTTTGACCAAATTAACAACATGTAATGTAAGAAGTCTATTTTTTACTTAAGAACCAAATACCGAAAAAATGAACATTATTAACTTAATTGATTACATGATGTTCATAACATGGTATAAAAGGAATAATGAACTTGAAAAAGATTCATAATCAAGTAGATATTAACTCATGTTTATTATTCAGGAGATTAAAGAACGGTCGGGTCAAGTCGGATACGAGGTATGGGACTTTGTCTCAATCTCCTTTCATTGAGGCATATTTTATTTTATACACAACTTTCTTTTATACGGTGTATAAAACCCTTTGACTTTTACGTATATTCAAAATGAATATTTTTTATACGAAGCATTTACTAAACGACAAAAGGGAATGTTTTTGTCGTACGTATGCGGCGACAACGACTTCTCCGCCGTCGTGACCGTTATTTGAGTTTCGGCTTCCTCTACAAGCCATACCTTTTTTTTTAAAACGAAAAATAAATACCATGTTTTACTTTGGTATTGAAAATGGTTTTCATAATGTTTTTATTATATCAATGTGTTGTATTGATATCTCGTGATTGAAATGTGGAAATGTTATGTTTCCTTTATGCATGTTTTATGTGATATGATTATGTTATGGTTCTTGGGCATTATTATGAAGACAGGTGGTTCCGTGATAAACTAAGGGCGGGTGAGCCCGTTATAGCTCTCCAATGCATTGGGTAACGCGAAAGAGTGAAACGTTAAGGTTTCTCCGAAGATATTTTAGGGAATATACTATGATGGGTATTCCAAACGTAACCAAGAGGGTTACTCCCTACGTAAGAATGTTATGAATGCCTCAAGTTACCTTTATGTCTTATGATTTCTATGATTTATTCATGATTTTATGAGGTATGTTAAAGTGCCTATGTTTTATGGGTAAAGTATGATTTCATTATTATGTATATATGAACTCATGTTACCTTTCCATGTTTTTATAACCCATACTGAGCTTTGTATGCTCATCCCAAGTTTTTTTGAAATGTTTTTCACAGGTCAAGGGAAAGGTACATGATATGATGATAGTGTCAAGGAAGTGTCAAGAAATAATCCATGTTTTATTTTAAATGTGTTTCCATTGATGGGAATGAAGAATACTATCTTTATGTAACCACTTTGTTTATATGTGGAATGTAATACAAGTTTTATGATCTAATTCTCTAAAACTCTAAACCCGAAATGATCCTCAATGTGTAATCTTGTAATAACTCAAGATTAAGTAAAGTTTAAGGCTGGGGCCTTATAGTTGGTATCAAAGGTCGGTTTAGATAACTTTAGGAGTTAGAATTCTATTAAATGATTATCCAAAAATATTTTTTTTTCTTCGAAATGATATAGCATTTAAAGATTACCATGTTGCTTCATCTAAGACATGTTTGTTCAGAATGGTTTTCCGCAGAGGAAACAGGGAAGTAGTGCTAGGAAGGCATACAGAAGGAAATAACCTTCCGAATCAGCATCCAGAAATGGTCGGAATTGGAACTGAACAGTTTGTTGCAGTAATGGCGTAGTTGACTCAAGCGATAAATGGCGGTGGTATCCATACACGAGATCAGCCAGATCAACCGCAGAGGAACATGTCAGTGGTGGAACATTTCATGAGGCAACATCCACCATCATTCAGAGGATCATCTGACCCTGTGCTAGCTGAAGGGTGGATTAAATCACTGGAGAAGATTTTTGATGTCATGGGGTGTTCAGATAATCAAAAGGTTAGTCTTTCTATTTACCGTTTGGAGGGTGAAGCAGATCAGTGGTGGTCTACGGTTAAAAATATCAGGGACGCCGATGAGATTGATGCTCTTGACTGGGATGAATTCAAAGGTATGTTTCTTGAGAAGTATTTTCCTAAGGCTGTTCGACTTAGGATGGAAAATAAATTCTTGGAATTGAGGCAAGAGGAAGACTCAGTGGATGCCTATGAAGAAAGGTTCATTCATTTGGCAAGGTATGCTCCAAATTTTATCCGGGACCTTGATAGTAAAATCAATCCTTTTTACTCAGGATTAAAGCCAAAATACCGAAGGGCATTAGCTTCTCGTGAGTTTAAAAGTTATGAAAAGCTTGTTCGATGTGCTGAGAAGGTGGAAATGGAGTTTGCCGATGACCAAGTGTTCTATAACAACCAGCAGAAGAAGAGACCGAGGTGACAGGAGAAAGGTAAGAATTCTTCAAAAAAGTCTGATGGTAAGAGAACTAAGTTTCCAGTTTGTGATAAATGTGGAAAAAGGCATGCTGGGGAATGTATTCTGAATTCTGGGAAGTGCTACCAATGTGGTAAGATGGGACATAAGGCTCCTGGTTTCACTGAAAAGGATCAAGGTGAAGGTAAGAACAAATTTGATTTGTAGTTAGTGAAATGTTATAAGTGCAATGAGATGGGTCACTATGCAAACGAGTGTCCTACAAAGAGCTTGAGTGATGGGAAGCAGTTAGACTACAAGCAGAAAGGGGTGGTGAAATCCTTTGCAACTACTTCAGCAGATGTCGGGCCATCGAATGAAGTTGTATCAGGTACTTTGTTTGTTTTTTCACATTATGCCAGTGTGTTGTTTGATTCGGGGTCTACACATTCTTTCATCTCTGAAACCTTTTCTAGTAAAATGGGAATACCATGTCAAGAAATGACTCCTAAACTTTTGGTAAAAACACCTGGGGGAAGTGTCGAGGCAAAAAGAATTTATAAGAATCTTCCTATCCTTATCTGTGGAAAGAACCTATTTGCAAACCTTATTGTTCTACCTCTAGTAGAGTTTGATGTTATCCTGGGTATGGATTGGCTCTCTATTTACCATGCTAAGAGTGACTGTAGAGCTAAAGAAGTTTCTTTTCAGAAAGACTTTCAGTTTGTTTACAAGAATGAACCCTTACTTTTGATAACATATCAAGAGGCCGAAAAACTTGTAAAAGATGGAAATGAATGTTACCTTGCACACGTCGTTGAAAATAAAGGAACTGTTCAGATTAATGATGTGCCAGTGGTAAATGAGTATCCTGATGTTTTTCCTGATGAGTTTCCTGGAATAATACCAGATCGGGAAGTTGAGTTTACGGTTGACTTAGTTCTTGATGCTAAGCCAATTTCAAAACCCCCTTATCGAATGGCACAAATTGAACTTTTAGAGATGAAGGAGCAATTGCAAGATTTATTAGAGAAAGGTTTCATTAGACCTAGAACATCACCATGGGGTGCTCCTGTTTTATTTGTTAAAAAGAAAGATGGTTCTATGAGACTTTGCATTGATTATAGAGCCTTGAATAATATCACTGTTAAGAACAAATATCCTTTGCCTCATATCGATGATTTGTTTGATCAGCTCCAGGGAGCTCAGTTTTTTTCAAAGATTGACTTGAGATCGGGGTACCATCAGCTGAAGGTAAAGGAGGCAAATATTCCAAAGACCGCGTTCCGTACGAGATATTGCCATTGTGAATTTGTAGTAATGCCTTTTGGGCTAACCAATGCACCTGCTGTATTCATGGACTTAATGAATAGAATTTTCCATGAGTTCCTGGATAAGTTTGTGGTGGTTTTCATTGATGATATTTTGGTGTTTTCTAAAATTAAAGAGGAGCATGAAAAACATTTAAGGGTTATCTTGCAAACCTTAAAAGAAAAGAAACTGTATGGGAAATTCATCAAGTGTGAGTTTTGGTTACAACAAATTTCTTTCTTTGGTCACATTGTTTCTAAAGATGGAATAACTGTTGATCCTGCAAAAACAAAAGTTGTGGAAGAATGGCCAAGACCCACAAATGTAACCGAGATTCGTAGCTTCCTTGGTTTGGAGGGCTATTACCGAAGGTTTGTTAGAATTTTTTCACGGTTATCTAGTCCAATGACTAAGCTAACTCGGAAGGGTGTTAAGTTTATCTGGACAAAAGAATGTGATGATTGTTTTCCGGAATTGAAAAGAAGATTGGTGAATGCTCTAGTTTTGGCACTACCTTCCAGGAATGGTGAGTTTGTTATATACAGTGATGCTTCATTGAAAGGACTTGGTTGCGTCCTAATGAAGAATGATCAGGTAATTGCTTATGCTTCACGATAGTTGAAAACTCATGAGGTAAATTACCCTACAAATGATTTGGAATTAGCTGCTGTTGTTTTTGCTTTAAAAATTTGGAGGCATCATTTGTATGGAGTAAAGTGTGAAATATATACCGATCACAAAAGTTTAAAGTATATATTCACTCAGAAAGAGTTAAACACGAGACAAAGGAGATGGCTAGAATTAATCAAGGATTATGATTGTACAATTCATTACCATCCGGGAAAAGAAAATAAAGTGGCTGATGCTTTGAGTCGAAAAAGTAATGCTTCATTAACAATGTTGCGTTTGGAACGTGATCCTTTGGTTAACGATTTGATGAAATTTGGCATAGAATTTGTTGGTGCAGGAAGTCCTTCTGTTTTGTTTCAGGTATCAGTGAGATCTTCTCTATCAGATAGAATCAAGCAAGCACAGAAGCAAGACAGTGAGTTGCAGAAAAAGGTAGAGCTGGTTCAGAAAGGTAAGTTGCCTGAATTCAACATTGATAATGATTGTGTTTTGAGATTTGGGAAGAGATTGTGTGTGCCTTGTGATTCACAGTTGAAGAGAGATTTGTTATGTGAAGCTCATAGTTCTCCGTTTTCAGTTCATCCGGGCAGTACTAAGATGTATAGAGATCAGCGGGAGTATTACTGGTGGGATGGAATGAAAAGAGATATTGCTGATTTTACTGTGAAGTGTTTGACTTGTCAGCAGGTTAAAGCAGAGCGACAGTTACCGAAAGGGATGCTTCAGCCTTTACCAGTTCCAGAGCGGAAATGGGAGAATATATCCATGGACTTTGTTGTTGGATTACCGAAGACATCTCGAGGTAATAATGCAATCTGGGTTATTGTTGATCGCTTGACCAAATCTGCTCTTTTCCTTGCTATACCAGATACTTTCTCTCTTGATCAACTTTCCCGTTTGTATCTTAAAGAGATAGTCAGGTTACATGGAGTTCCTCTCTCCATTGTATCAGATCATGATCCCAGGTTTACTTCTAACTTTTGGAAAGGCCTTTAGAAGTCGTTGGGTACTGAATTAAATTTTAGTACAGCTTTTCATCCTCAATCAGATGGGCAGTCAGAACGAACAATTCAGACATTGGAAGATATGCTACGAGCTTGTTATATGGATTATTAGGGAAGTTGGGACCAACATCTTTCTTTGGTTGAGTTTTCATATAATAACGGTTTTCATTCCAGTATACAGATGGCACCATTTCAGGCATTATATGGGAAGCGGTGTCGAACTCCAGCTTTCTGGGATGAAGTGGGTGAAAGGAAGTTGATGGGACCAGAATTGGTAGAAGAGATGGAAGAAAAAGTTCAGCTAATTCAGAAACACATGAGAACAGCTCAGAGCAGGCAGAAGAGTTATGCGGATAACCGGAGGAAGGATCTATCCTTCGAGGTAGGTGATCATGTTTTTCTCAAGGTTTCTCCTTGGAAAAGTGTGATGAGATTTGGTAAGAAAGGAAAGCTGAGTCCAAGGTTTATTGGACCATACGAAATTCTGGAGAGAGTTGGATCAGTTGCATACCGAGTGGCTTTACCTCCGAGTTTATCTCAGGTACACAATGTTTTTCACGTTTCGATGTTGAGAAAGTATATGCCAGATCCATCTCATGTTTTGAGTCCAGAGGTAGTTCAGCTGGAAGAGAACCTATCTTATGAGGAAAAACCGGTCCATATTCTTGACCACAGGGAGCAAGTGTTACGGAATAAGGTGATTAAGAAGGTAAAGGTTTTGTGGAAAAACCACATGATTGAAGAGGCAACATGGGAATCTGAAAATGCAATGAGGGATAAGTACCCCCATTTATTCGATAAGTAAATAAATTGCGGGGACGCAATTTTCTAAAGGGGGGAAGGATGTAACATCCCAAGTAAGTAATGAATAATAGATATTTTTTTCTATGTCTATTAATGATTAAGATAGTGTTATAGAGGCTTAAAATGAATATAAATACAATCTTATGCATGGAATACACTAATATTCTTAAAAGATTGTTTTACTGCCTTTTGATGGAAAACCATTTTTGAATCTATATTTTGACAATTTTATAAACTATGTTTGTCAAAATAAACTTATAATTTATGATTGGGACATCAAAATTTACCTTGTGTGAATTTTTGGTAATTTTCTGACAATGTTCATTTTTTAATGAATAGTGAAAAATACTGCATTTTACATCAAAACTGCTTTTTAATCTAATTTATTTATATGATTAGATTATGTTTTGAATTGGTTTTGAAGTGAAATTAGAATATATTTTTACCATTTTATACAATTTTGGTCATTGGAATCAATTTCACTTTGAAATTGGACTTAAACTGGTGTCAATATTTTGATACTTATTGTTTCATAAAAACACGCTATTTGCTCTGACAACGGGAATTAATTATTAAACTAATTAATGTGACCTATATGTTTTGAATTTTGTAAAATAGACTTCATTTTTGAATTCGGAATATCAAATATAGCTTAGGGTGAATTTTTGGTAATTTTCTGAAAAACTTCAATTTTTGATGAATAGTGAAACCACTAAGTGATAATCAAGCAAACTGATTTTTCAGTTAAATGAAAGTTTACCACTAATGTGTATTGAATTTTGAAAATACGACATACATGGTTTTCATTAGTATGTAAAATGTGGTTCAATGAGATTATAATAATTTTTGGTGAATAATAACGTATTAAGTTCTTAATCGCGATTAGTGGTAATTAGTGTAGTTTAAGGTATAAATAATGATTTAATAAAATGAAATGACCTAGAAACATGTCCCAACCATATTGGTTGTGTCATTACCGACCAAGAAAAGCCATGGGTCAACTTGGGGACCCCATGGAGACACTTTGGTTGGGAAATGACATAAATAACTTTTTATTTAATGTAAAGGTAAAAATGACACAAACAAGAGATGTTTTACGAAAACAATTTTTACATGGGGTTATAAAGATCAGATTTTTGATTATAAATAATCATTGGAAAGCTAAACGAATTTCCTACATCATAGTATTTTTTTATAATTTTTAGACATTAAATAAATTAAATTATTTATGACATAATAATGATGCAGCGATGACATCATTATTTGACGATTTAAATAAAATGGAAAGATAATGTAATATCTATGATCTACAAATGGAAAAAACCAATTGGATGAGTGTATTTCGAACCCTTATCACCTTATCCACGAATTATATCAATGTGGGACTTTTTAAAACCGAAACACATTTTCAAATAAAGTAATGTTTCTTTACTTTCCAAAAGTGCCCCTCCTCTTATAAAAGGCCCCCACCTCTACCTCATTTCACACACTTCTCAAGCCTTTGGCTCGGTCAACCCCTGCCCATTTGCTCTCTCCACATCCCTCTCCTCATACTAGAGGATTCCCTTTGGGCAGAATCCTTTCAAAGGAAGCCTTTAGGCTCAAATCAAAAGGCGTTACACTTTTAAAGGTAATTCTTTCTCTCATGTTCATTTGTTTTATTTTGCTTCTCCAACCCCCTAAACTCTTTATATTTACTTCTTTTGTAACAACACCGGTATCTTAAATATACTAGGATGTTTTTATAAGATTTATTTGAGCTACACTATCACAAAACTACATCAAATGGTTAAAGAACATACGGTTTCCGTGGATGGCGAAATTCTGCCTCCCGAAACGATGATTGTTCAACACTCATTTAACACCTTCAAAGGTGGCCATTATGATGTCACTATTTTTATATATGATATATAATATGTTTGTGTTTTCCTTAAGCTTCTTTTTTTTTTATTTTTGGCATACCTTTATGGTTTCCATTATGGGTAAACACGATATCTTCATTTTAGGAAGTGCGGACTACCGCCCCCTGAAAGTGATTTGATTTGTTAATACCATATGTGGGATGTGTAAAGGATAAAGTTAATGATATTATATATGTTATTATACTGGAATTATAATATACTCTTATATAATTATGATTCCATTCTAGAAAATATGAAATAGAAATGGAAGTAGCGTTCATGCGTACGTACGGCTTACCGTCTCCATGAACGGTGCATTTCATTTCTTACCTATAAATGATTATGTAATATTATAAATGCATGTATGTACTGGATATATATGACATATATGATATCTACATCATGAATACCATTCTGGATATAATGAACCTTAGACCAAATTAACAACATGTAATGTAAGAAGTCTATTTTTGACTTAAGAACCAAATACCGACAAAATGAACATTATTAACTTAATTGATTACATGATGTTCATAACATGGTATAAAAGGAATAATGAACTTGAAAAAGATTCATAATCAAGTAGATATTAAGTCATGTTTATTATTCAGGAGATTAAAGAACGGTCGGGTCAAGTCGAAAACGAGGTATGGGACTTTGTCTCAATCTCCTTTCATTGAGGCATATTTTATTTTATACACAACTTTCTTTTATACGGTGTATAAAACCCTTTGAAATTTACATTAATTCAAAAGGATTCTTTTTTATACGAAGCGTTTACTAAACGACAAAAGGTAATGTTTTTGTCGTACGTATGCGGCGACAAAGACTTCTCCGCCGTCGTGACCGTTATTTGAGTTTCGGCTTCCTCTACAAGCCATACCTTTTTTTTAAAACGAAAAATAAATACCATGTTTTACTTTGGTATTGAAAATGGTTTTCATAATGTTTTTATTATATCAATGTGTTGTATTGATATCTCGTGATTGAAATGTGGAAATGTTATGTTTCCTTTATGCATGTTTTATGTGATATGATTATGTTATGGTTCTTGGGCATTATTATGAAGATGGGTGGTTCCGTGATAAACTAAGGGCGGGTGAGCCCGTTATAGCTCTCCAATGCATTGGGTAACGCAAAGGAGTGAAACGTTAAGGTTTCTCCGAAGAGATTTTAGGGAATATACTGTGATGGGTATTCCAAACGTAACCAAGAGGGTTACTCCCTACGTAAGAATGTTATGAATGCCTCAAGTTACCTTTATGTATTATGATTTCTATGATTTATTCATGATTTTATGAGGTATGTTAAAGTGCCTATGTTTTATGGGTAAAGTATGATTTCATTCTTATGTATATATGAACTCATGTTACCTTTCCATGTTTTTATAACCCATACTGAGCTTTGTATGCTCATCCCAAGTTTTTTTGAAATGTTTTTCACAGGTCAAGGGAAAGGTACATGATATGATGATAGTGTCAAGGAAGTGTCAAGAAATAATCCATGTTTTATTTTAAATGTGTTTCCATTGATGGGAATGAAGAATAATATCTTTATGTAACCACTTTGTTTATATGTGGAATGTAATGCAAGTTTTATGATCTAATTCTCTAAAACTCTAAACCCGAAAAGATCCTCAATGTGTAATCTTGTAATAACTCAAGATTAAGTAAGGTTTAAGGCTGGGGCCTTATAAATTCACTATCAGTAGAGCCAGCGAGTCATACACACAACATACCAAGGTGAAAACAACACATGGTTTTAAGTTTATAATTCATGGAGTATTTGAAAAAGTTGAAAACTATTTACTATCATGATACTTGGACTGATAAATTTCAGTTTCAAGGGTATATGCATGGGTTAATAAAGGATTAAACTGAAGTGAATAAGTATTGATAAGGACTAGGTACCACATACACACCGTGATATGGACTGCATACAGTCTAATGTAATAATTCTTTGATTGTAACTAATTATAATGGGGTGAAGGGTTGATGAATTCTTCAATAGAATAGAAGATGAAATTACAATATTTTAATACATATCCCATGATTGTGGGGATTAAGCCACATGTAGTTCTAGAAACATTCGGTGGTAATAGAAAAAAACTAGTTGGGGGAATCCTCTCTGGTATGTGAACTGAGGAAACCCATGGTTTTTGGGATGCATGCCATGTTCAAGGAATGAGGTTTTTATAATCTCTTATTAAGAGGCATCATGATTTCATATGGGGTATAATATTTTTATAATTTCATGCCTCTAGGTCATTATTATCTATATTTTAATGTCATTAGACATGGATTGTATGGGATATAAATATATTACGATGATTATTTGTAAACCTAATGGAATCATTTTATGGTCGTGTGACCTTGAACATAATCTCTCGGTTTTAGGTCCCAATGTTTGGACCATAGAGGATGTGATTCTATAAATGATTAAGGTTCCATGGTAGAGTCACAAACATGATTTACATGGGGTCCATAGAGGCCCAATAACACACGACACATTCCCAAAAAGTCACACACATAGTATACATTCATGATTCTTGAAGAGAGGATTTCAGTTTAAAGTTATAGATGTCAAATATAATTGGTTGAATTTCAAAAATGGGTATCTGTATTGTGTTTTCATGGAAATAAAACTACGAGAAATGTCCATAAAGGAACAAAACCATAGAAAATATCCAGGATATAACATGCTTTCAGTTGAAAGTCTAGAATCATGGACTAGTGATCCATGTTTAAGGTCAAAAAGCATGGGCCATTGACAAAAATTTAATGTAATATTGTGTGTACCATATAATGAAAAATAATTTATGTTCAAAATGATCCAACCAATGAGGTTCTTAGTTTAACGTCAGAGATTTTTTAGCATAGATTCCAATTTTTTGGTCATAGAATTCATACTATGAGGCGTGTGTATTAAAAAGATAAGTGCACCATGATGATGAGAAAAACTAAACATTAATAAATAACAATTATGCTAATAGAACAGAAAACATTCCAAGCAAAAACATTCACATAGTTTAATGTCACGATTCTTGTAAATTGAGGAGGCTATGAGATTGAGGGAATAAATCGTGTCCCATGATGTGAGCAATCCCAAATTTATATGTGTAAAGTGGTGGAATTACATAACTAATAGGAATAAGGACCAATGAGGATAAAAAAATACACAATGAATTCCTTGAGAGGATGTCATATAGTTCTTTGTTATGATCCATGGAATGGAACACATAGTTGATGTTCATAGAGTCTAGACTGTTGAAATTGTGTAGCTCCAACATTTAGGTACAAACACTAACAATAATCCTAAGCACAATAGAGTTATTCATGGTTTGAAAAAACAAGTATTTGTTTGAGGAATTCCCTGTAACATTGAATAACACATAATGTGAAAGGATAGTTCATGTCATAATGTCCCAATTAAACAAAAATTCCTACTCAAAATCCATAGATAAATGACGGGGAAACCCCATGGTTGTCCAATTTACACCAAAACATAAGGAAATGGAATAGTGTTAAATCAAGATATACTAATTCTAGACAATGAAAGGGGATATAAATGAAAAGGAACCACTATAGTGAAAAATAAAAACACAAGATCTGAAACTACACCAGTCAAGGGTGGGGTGAGAAATTTAAGAATCAACTATTGACCAAGAATGAAATGCATGATCCTCTATTCATTGAAAAATTTACATACTTGGGTTTCTCATGACATGTGGTGAACCATTTTGGATAGGATGAATTTTTATTATGGGAACCCTTTAGTGTTTTAAGATGATGGAAATCCATATTGGGAAAGTGTAAAATTTTTGTGATAGAATGAATATGTTTCCATGGGGAATCCAACTCATTATTTTACATACCCTAATAAATTTGAGAATTTCAGTGGAAGGACCCAGCTGGACTCATGGTAAAGGACCTCGATCTTCAAAATATTTACAATTTGTATTATCTATTCCAAAAGAAAATAAATAATGGTCACACAGATTGAGAATAGTGGACGAGCTTCTCAAGAGGATATATGTATCATGGAGTATTTTCACCCTCATCCTTAATGAGAGCCATAGAGCCCCGGTACCACCCCACATATTACTTAGGAGTCCTGTGTACAGTTTAGAGTTAGGATCCATGGACTTGAACACTAGTTTTAATATCAAATAGTTATGATATGATTCATTATACATCCTTGTGTGGCTATAATGATAATTGTTCAATGGCTCAACCAAATTATTGTACATCCAAATATATCTACTAATCCCATGTGATTCGTGATTAGTGTCGTAAAAAATGAGCCGTGATGGAAGATTACTAACACATGGATATTCACATAAGGTTTATGGATATGTTTGGTAGATAATATCCTAGTGGCATTGGCCCACATACTCAATGCACATGGATGGACATTGGGGAAACACCCAGGCTATTGAGATTCCACAAAAACATAACGATGTTGGATGTGGGAATTAGGATTCCCATTGTATGAATCATAGTGGGATCCAATGATATTTTAGGATAACTACTAACCCTAAATAAAATTCAAAATCCATATCTTATCACAAGTGTTGTGTTCCAATAAACTAGGGTAAATTTATGGCCATGTTTGAAACATGGGACAATTCTCAGAATTTCACCCAATGACCTTTGGTGTGTTGGCTGAGTGATAGTTGGTGTGCCTCTTTTTATAGTAACCATTGTCTTTATGGGGTCTATTTAGATGGGATATAGTGTAGTAATAAATAAAGGGGCCATAAAAGTGTGTTGACATATTGGTGTAATATCTATGTAGATTATAATAATGTTGGTAATATTCTATTGTTCATTTGATTACCTCAGTGGGGCATATTGAATGGAGGGAGTCAAACCGATTCTCAAGGATAATGGTTATAAGGTAGTTCTTGAGTGTTTTATAGTGGTATCAAAATTATGAATGTATAAAACTCTATTATATGGGAGATCAAATCATTATAGAGTTTTACAGAATGTGGTGGGGATGTGGATTAATTTAAAACATTCCAAATGAGTCATCCTATTCTTACAAAAACAATTATTTCTTTAGTTTAGCATCATTTGTTGAGGATGTTTGAATTTTTAGTTTATTGTCATACAACACAAACTATGATTCTTCGAGCTTAAAGTCATATTTATTGGACCAATGCTTCAACGTATTTTAATATAATGTATTAAGTACAATCAATGACTATACTTTATGGTCACATTGCAATGACCATTGTTTATTTAGTAATAGTTCACATATAATTATCCACGGATTCGTATAGTTTAATGTCATGTTACCACAACATTATCCGATAGTTTAACATCCTGAGACAGAGATAAAGGGTGTTGGGGTGTTTAATGTCATCAAACTAGGATGTTTGACCACGAGGATTTTAGTGGAATATTTGTCAACTTCATCACCCCATTATTTTTTCCGGGGTTTTTTATGTATTAGGGGGGGATCCAACTGGGGGATAAGCCTAAAATTACCGTAGTATATACAAAGATTTCCTCCAAGCATGATATGGGATATGTTATTTGGAATTTTCCACTTTTTGATTTTGAGGATGCAGGGAGGACCTCTGTGTTTTGTTCTTGAATAAGTAGTTGAAAAAGTTTCCTCAATATTCTTGAAAGGCTGTTTGGGGTCTCAATCCCAGCTGAAAGAGAACATTGATCCATGCAGCGATCAGAGTGACATGGATTGTGCCATGGGTGGTAGGGTATATATGAGCTAATAGTGGGTCTTTTATGTGGGAATGTATAATATTCTTCCACCAATTTCTTGGGTATATGGTTAATGGAAGGTGTCAAAATATTGGATAATCAATATGATGGGGAGAAGACTCCATAGAGGTGTGGAATCCTAAAATTTAGTTCGGAGGGTGTGATTGCACCTGGTGTTGTGGAATCATGGAACACCAGTTTGACAGAGTGATAGAGTCTAAGAGGTGTGGAAGCCTATAATTCAATTTTTATGGAGCAATAGATCCCTAGAGGTGTTTAAATTGGAATCATGGTTATATGGGGAGATTTTTCAGGGAGGTGTGTATGACTAGAATGTCGGTTTGATGGGTTGATGGTGCCTGAGAGGTGTCTAATCTGGAAATGTTTCTTTGACGGGGTGATAGTTCCCTAGAGGTGTGAATCATAGATCATCAGTTTGACAAGGTGATGGTGACCTGGAGACATAGAATAATAGAACTTTGGTTCAAAAGGGTTATGGATTCCTTTTTTTTGTTGAAGCCTATAACATAAGATTTTGATGTAATGATGCAGAAGAGGAATGTAATCATGAAACATCTCTTTGATGGGGATATGTCTCTCTACAGTCATTGAATCATTGAATTTCAGTTCTCCATGGGGTTGGAGGAATGGAGGATAGGAGGCTTGGAACATTATTTTTATAGGGAAATGTTTCCCTGGAGGTATGAATGCTTGGAACATCAATTTTATAGGGTGATGAAACTGGGGAGGGCCAAAATCCTGGATCATCAATTTCAACAGGGTGATGGTGCCATGGAGTCATAGAATCCTAAAACATCATTTCGATGGTCAAATGAATCCCATGAGGCATGAAATCATGGTCCCTTGATTCTATGTGAAAATGGAACCCTATGGGAAAGGAAGCATGGATCGTCGGTTTGATGGGGCGATAACACCCAGGAGTCATGAAAACCTTAAACGCTCATTCAGTGAGGAAATGGAATGTTGGAGGTGGGGAAGCCATGTTTGTTGGTTTGACAGGGTGATGGAGCTGTAGAGGCATGGAAGCCCGTAATGTCAGTATGATAGGGCTATAGATCCCAAGTGGCATGAATGTTTTGATCATTGGTATGATAGGGAGATAGTTCCCCTAAGGTGTCAAATCCTGGAGCAACATTAAGATGGGACGATGGATCCCGGGAGGCCTAAAATCCTAGAGTAACAGTTTGATAGGGAGATGGAACCCAAGATTTGTGGAATCTTGGAACATCGATTAAATGAGGGTATGGTACCTAGGAGGTGAGGAAGCATGCGTCATCATTTGAATGGAGAAATGAATCCTAGGAGGTATAGAAGCACACAATGTATGTACAATATGGTGATGTAACCCTAGAGGCATGGAATCATAGAGTGCCAGTGTGAAGGGGATAATGATCATAATAGTTGTGAAAACATGGAATGTAGGTAATATGGGGTGATAGTTCTCGGGATTTGTGGAAGCATATACTTTGGGTGATGTAACCTTGAAGGCATGGAATCCTAGAACATTAGTTCTGCGAGGTGATGGCAATAAGGAGGTGTGTAATCTTCTACTCCATATACGATGGGGTGATGGATCCTGAGAGGCTTTGATTCAATTAGTGTTGGTATCATAGGGTGATGGTTCCCTAGAGGCATGGAATATTGGAGTGTCGATACTTTGGGGCAATGGTTCTTGATAGGACTGGAACCCCAGATAATATATTCAATCGGGAAATGGAACCCTAGAGGAATAGACTCATAGATTTCCAGGTTTCTTGGGTGATGACACCTAGTAAGAATCGAACCATGAGACATTGGTTTTACAGGGAAATGGAACCTATGATGGGTGGAATTCTGGAAAGTTTCTATAATTGGGAATTGGGTCCATGAGTCATGGATTCCAGGATCATTGGTACAATGATGTGAAGGTTCCAAGGATGTGGGGAAGCCATGAGCGTTTGTTTAATGGGGAGATGGTTCCTGGGAGGCGTGTATGACTGAAGCATAGGTTCAATAGGGAGATGGATCCTAATATGCATGGAAGAAAAGAAAATTGGTACGATGGGGCGATGAAGCTCAGGATGTTATCGATTCACATGATAATGGAAACACACATAAAGGTGATACCAAATAAGGGTAATGATCACAATGCCCCCATGGTGATGGAGTTGAGGATCCCTTCTTCCCATGGATGGTACATCATTTAAATGAATGTCTTCATTATGGGGATTACATTCAGGTCTTTCTTCGGTAGTATGATGAGGACTACAATAGTGGATGATTTTTGAGATGGTTAGTAATTCCTTGACAATATATTTAAATGTGGTTAGGACCTCTGCATTAGCTAATGATGGATATGTTGATGACATCCATAAATGTTTTTTGTAATGTGGGGAGGACCACCACATTGGGTGATGATGGTGATAGAGAGGACCTCCATGCTTTTTGGTTGAAATTCAAGGATTACCTTTTCATTGGCTAATAATGAAGATAAGAAGTACCACTTCGCCTATTTTCTATAATGTAGGGAGGACCTCGACATTGGCCGAGGATGGAGATGTGGAGGTCATATATAATGATTCATTTAAATATAGGGAGGTCCTCCATACTAGCTGATGATGTGATTGGTAGGACTTCAATTCCAATTGGTTGCAAAGTGGGGAGGACCGCTGTATAGGATCAGGATTGAAACAAGGAGAAACTTAGTGCCAATTGGTTGAAATATTAGGTGGACATATACACTGGATAGGAATAGAGATGGGGCTTACCTTGGTACGTATCAGTTTGTATGTGGTGTGTACCATTACACTTGATCATGATGGATATGTGGAGGACCTCCATGTTGGTTGGAATCATCTCGGGGTGTAGATCTAAGCTAGCTATTGATGAAGTTGGAAGTACCTCAACATCTGATGGAAATATTATTCGAGGACTTCTCTATTGGTCATTGATGGAGTGGGGAGGACCTAAACATTGTTCCCCTCTTTCTGTGATGGCTTGTAAAGGATATTTGAGGAAATTATAACATTGAGACTCCACCTGAACTACTAGGTTGGATGAATGGGTTTTGATCCAAGGAGGGAGATGACAGATCCATTTTCACCTATTATAGTGATCTTGTTAATTGCACTAGTAGTGAATGGGGCTATATGAGATCCAAATATCCCACCAGTCATCCATTGTTCAATGTCCCCCAGGCATCAGTTTCAGGTGTTTTGGACTAAGGCTAGTAGGGTGGGGATTGATTCAAACCACTCATTGGAATGTGGAACCAGTCTTTGATGGAGAAAACATGGAAGAATGGGATTCCTCATGAGAGTATCCCAATAGATAGACGTTATAGGAACATGGGGTGGTTTCTCAATGTGTATCCTCATAAGGAAGTGCTGTCTATCATCATTTTATTGAATAGGTGGTGGTTACACCCTATGCAGCCCTTGAGGGCTATGGTGTTAGTGAGGAGACGAAAAAATAATTTTTTCCCCCTATGAATACCCTAATGGTGGTAGTGTCAATTTGGATTCGATGGAGTGGATGTGGTTTCGACCTAATAGTTCCATGAGGGAGGATGTGTATGAGGGGAGTCTATGGAGTGGGGGTGGATTCCACATATGCATCCCATGAAGGTGGTGGTGTTGGTGAGGTGCTGATGGAGTGGAGGTCGTTTCCCCCTATCCAACCTTAAAGGGTAGTTGTGTCGGTGGGGAGCTGATGGAATTAGGTTGGTTTCCACCTATTCATCCCATGAGGGAGGCATTGTAGACAAGGCACAAATTATGCATGGACTTCACAAAAAAAATATTTACTCGTTATCCTGCATCAAAATTACATTTCATTTACATTGGTGATGTCTCAATTTTTACATACCTAACACCATAAATATTATCATAGTTGAAGTAGAAGAGTTTGAAGTCTTGTTTAAAAAATTTGAATCCCACGCTTACACCAATTGGGTACACAACGATGCAGCAACCCATGTTTCATTCTCCATGTCCTCACATTCCAAAGGAGGGTGTCCTCCCCCGCCATTGTTGGTGATGTTGAATCCTTGTTCGGATTAGGATAATGGGATATTAGATACTCCCACTATGGATTACTCCTAGGAAATCGTCACCTACTTCAGGTATCACTCAATGATTTAATTTGTGTTGGGGAAACTCACTAGTAGTGCCATCTCATTGTGGATACTAGTTAATTACACTACTAATTTATTAATGGTAAGAAATATTCTATCGGAGTAGATTACAACGTGAGGTATATAAGGGAATCACTAGAAATTGTGATCACAGGGTACCAGTAAATATTTTTATTTGAAGGACCTATCATATGACACATACTAGGAAAGAAACCCATGTAATCCTATTTTGGTCACAACTTATTTGTAGCTAGTTGTGTCATTATCCATCTAATGACATAGGCATATCATATGAGGTATCTTATATGATATATAATAGGCACGATAACCGGAGAAAACATTTTTTTTGTATGATGTATGAATTTTGTAGTCATGTTACAATATTAACATCTTTAAAATGTGAGAAAAGCTTGATTGGAACACCCTAGAGAGGTGGATCAAGAAGGTAGGTCATGGGGAGGGAATAAGTAACACATTGCTGATTTTGTTGGATCACCCCTTATCATGGATGAATGGTTTAACATCTTATAATGAATGGTGATCAGGACACCCTATGGATATGGATCAATGAGTTTTCTTCCTATGAGGGATGATGTCACACTGATGGATTGGGCTGGAACACCTCATTAGGTGGATCTATGGTTTAACATACTATTGTTATGGGTCATCAGGATTCCACAATGAAGCAGATTAGGGATGTCTATCCCTATGGGGCGCACATATGATTACCCCTTGTATGGATTGAACCTAAGGAATATGTCCTATGTTCCACATGTAGAAGGCAATGATCTAAAACCATATAGTTTGGTGAAATTGTTTATGGTTGTATGGAATGATATGTCCATGTATTTTTGATTTATATAGGAAGGTTTCTTGAATCATAAAGGGATTGTCGAGCAGGTGTGGTGTATTGAATATTCATCAAATATTCCCTTAGCAAGAGGATTTATCTTAGTTGGAGTTGGTGTGGAGATTATGGATTGAGATGCTTGTGAGACCTAGAAGAACTGTTATATCCTAGGTGATTGGATTTTTCTTACTAGGGATGTGACCCAGAGGAGATCATGATGGTTGTCGATGTTGGTTTTGAACCATAGTGAGGTTTACTATGTATCCAATTTAGCTGGGAATCAAAACCTTTATTTTTTGGAGTCGTTAGGGACAACACATATGAAGGAGGCCCATGGAAGTGAAGCATATTGTCATGTCTTACATTTTGGGATTTCCCTTGAATATGATTATGACATACACCATAAAAGGAGACGTATGTGCTACTAGGAGACATGAGAATGTGGTTGGGGATTTTTCATGGGAGAAACCCATGCACTACTATGAGCAGCAAAATTTGGTTTAATATTAAATGTGGGAACAAGCCATGTGCTTCTTGTAGTAGTGAGACTGTGCTTGGGGATTATGCCTGGGTGTGGCCCATGTGGTCTTGCTCATCTCTGGTGAAGAGGGAATCCCATATCAATTTCATGGGGTAAGATTAGTGTTTAGTGTCATGTGAATGGACTTTATGTGTTGGGATTATGCATTGACATTCCTTGGGTATTTCCACATGTCAGATCCTAAGAGAATCAGATACGCGTTGCTTGAGGTAAGATTATAGTTTATTATCATGTGAAACTTTTTGGTTCCTAGGTATTATGAATTTAAGATTCCAATTATGGGTACATCATGTCATGTCATGAGGGAACCCTAACCCATATGATATTCAAGGTGTATGGTTCTGTATTACACCTAACGAGGTAGCATGTGGTGGATTCTTGTTTTTTTCTCATGGTGAGGCATATTATGCATGATGTGGATGTCATCTCATGTGTTTCATAGAACGAATCCTATGTAGGTGTTTTAAGGTATGATAAAATTAAAAGTCATGTATGGAAGACTATGGAATTTCATCTCAACATCATGGCATGAGGAATCTTATAACTGAGCCAAATGAATCCAATTCATAAATTATAGGGTATTTTATAGTTTAAATTCATAGATTACAGACTATGGAACTTTGTCTCATTATCTTGGCATGTGGAATATTATCATTGATGAAAAAGTATTATATTATTAAATGATATGGTGTTCTATAGTTTAATGAAATTTAACATGGACTACAAGGCTAAAGATAATGGTTAATGGCTAGTACAAGACTTGTGAATGATAATACCTTCTGGTTTGGCATCGTAGGGAAGTTAGATGGTGGGGTTTTATAAGTTTCATGAGGAATTGTTCAACTAAAGGTACTCATGAAATAAAAGATTATGATTTGAACACAATATATGATAAAGGAACCAAGAGGAGTAGGTATACTTAAGGAATTTTATGTATTGTAGGTTAGTATCTTGAATTCATGTATTATGTGGAGCGTTGGGGTAACATAAGGGAAAAGACAAAAATGTCATAGTCCTCGACAAAAATTTTTACAGTAAAATTATCTATTTTTCATGGGGTCCATTGATGGTTGGGGAGGCCCCTGACCAATGGTCTGGGAACACATCTCTACATTGATCTTGAGAGGGGGTTCTGGGGGGAAATCCTTGCATTATGAACTAGGAGGTGTGTAGGTAGCAACATCATGACGGGGTCTAGCCAAGGGAATTCATAGAGCTTAGGGTCTCATGAAGGATGGAGGTTACAGTGCATGTGATATTTTGATAGATGTCCGAATGAAAAGTGGGATTACTTAATAGAGGTTTATTTTGTGAAAATCCTCATGTTTTATAGAGGGTATTCTTCTGTCACGAAGATTATAGTTCTTATTGAATGGAATCTCATCCTAAGTTGGATGCTTTGAAGACCATAAGGGGGAGGTATCTGGATTCCTTTAGTATTCAGATAAGACTATAGCATGAAGCCCATGAGATTCAAAAATTTAGATCATGATGCCACTAGTTAGAAGTGACTCCATTTTAATTAATGTCATCTATGGGGTATTTATACGTATAAGGATTCGTGAAGAACATTAGGGCCTCATGAATTGCTTGGCCCTATCAGACTGGAGAAGGTACATCACCATGGATTTTAATTTTTGGGATGTTCCATATGTAATTTGGAGGAACTAGTACATGTATTCATCTGTTTGTGAAGGGATGACCATTAATTGGACCTCCATGAACATGATTCATGAACATGCTTGACGATACATCTTCAAAATCCTATCTTCAAATGGTTATAAAATCAAATATGTACTCCCATTTGGGATCTATTTACAATCAAAATAAATATGGTAGAATGGGATATAATATTGTATCATGTTTATGTATAATTTAGAACATTATCTAGATTAATTTTTTAGGTTCCAAAAAATATTGCCCAAAACAATAACATTCATGATAAAGAATGTCTGGGAAAATAAAGAAATTGACAATCAAAACATTGAAAATAATGAAATCTTATTAAGGAATAAGTTATAAGATGTTATTAAAGGATCATATATGATATTATGAATATTAATATGGTTCTTTTGTAAGTTAATATCATCTTTATAACCACTATAAATGAGTTTAAATCAATTTAGACAAAAAGTAAGCTATTTTTAGGTCACTTCATCTCAATTTCAATTGACATAGACATATTATAATGTTATGAAACTATTCTCATTTATATGGTGTATATACTACACCATTGACATGTAATATCACGACTCATTCATGATTAATGGAATTTTATTTTCCAATCTAAATTATTTCATCCATGGATATAGTAATTGAAAATTACCGACTGTTAAAAGTTGTACAATATCTCTTTGTATTGTGATTATGATCATTTTCCACCAATATTCACTTTTTTTGTAATTTATTATTGTAAATTAAATTTCTCAAAAATATCCCAATTATTTTATGATTAATATGTTTATTTCAAAATCTATATTCCATTGTTTACATACTTCATTTTGTTTGAATTTTTTTTTATAATCATTGGAAATATTGGAAAGTCGGTATCCTTTAAAAAATAAAGATATTTGACTAGCAGGAATAGTATTTATGAATTAATATATTATTTGATATATGCGGGAGGATTGGACATGTAGTGATTGCTAGTTATTATAATTATATTTCCCTCGAATTATTTACTGGGACTCATAGGAAAAATCAAAATGAAATCAATAAACATGTTTCTACCTGTAGTGTTAAGCTATCAAGAGAAAGTTCATGACAATAGAGGTATTATTATTTCTGATATCATGGTGTCCAATAATTAAACATTTAGTTCATTATTAATTTAGTAAAATTTTCAATGAAAATTTCATAATGATGTTATGTATATATAAATTTCATTATCAGTTATTGATAAAATTTCATTTGGTTTTAGATATTTACCTCACAATATTGGTTATTCCTTATTATTTCCTGAATGTCATGCTTTTAAATGGAATGCGTGTTCAATTATATATCATTCCATGTTGATTATTTTTTTGGATTCATGATAGCTTTTAATGTACTTAAAGGATACTAATAATTTGGGATCTCCAATATATTTCTTCCTTCTGCAAGAATCAAGGAACTACACTATTAAAGATATGGAGGGATATTATAGTATAAATAATTATATTATAAAAAAAATAATTTTTAATTTCTATTTTAAAACATAATTAAATAATAAATTAAGTATCCAGTTTAACAAGACTACTAAACTATTTGGTCCAGTGGGATGTGATTGATTGTATCATATTCCAATTTAATAAAGTACACATCAGCTTCAAGTTACTGAGTTTGGTGATCCAAGAATTGGTATCAAAGGTTGGATTAAGAGATACCTTGGGATATATATTTAGTAAAACATAGATTGGGAATCAAAACACTATGATAATATTTCATGATATATATATAATAACATCCTATAAGTTTCGTATGGATGATATTCTTTTCCTAGAAGTATGTCCTTATGTTGATACTACAAGTGGTCTTGGTTCTAGAAAAGAGACACATAGGGGAGAAAGCACAAATAATGGTTCATTGGTATTAACTCAATTCTCAACTACTATACAACAATGTACCTTACTATGTACCTATTTTCACACTCGTTCTGTATATGCTTGGGTTAAATCACATTAATCATTAAAACCCATTATGATGGAGTTCAAAATAATGATATCCCCAAAGAAATAATGTGTATACTTATGAGATTAGATATGCGTAAACTTTTGAATTTTTGTTAAGTGGTTCTCCAGTTTTGGTATAATACATTATGTTTCATTATGTAATGATATAATCTATAGTATTCCATAGTTTAGATATGATTCCTAGTAGAATGAATTGAAACCATATCAAATATTGTAATAAAAAGGGTAATAAAGATCTTTTATTTTATGGACATACGTTAATCATTCAAAGGGAACTAGTTCCAAATCATTCTAATCAAATGAGGATATAGTGTTATTTATTACCATGATAGAGAAATAATTCTCCATGTCTTATAACTTTGAAGGGATGGAAGAGAGTAACTGGTCGAATAAGAAAATTACAAATAAGTGGATGAATAGAATGGTTCATTTTCCAACCTGTATTCCTTTTGGAATGTAAATTTTTTTTACATTCATAAATTAAGAATTGGTTTTTTTCTAGAGTTGAATGAAAGGATATCATAGATGTGATTGAAATGAATGTATATAAGTTCTTAATGTTCAATTATTCTACTGTAAGTAGATAGTTAACTATTAAATTGAATTATCTCAGAATCAATGGAAAATACATTTTAAATCAAAAAATGGTAAAAGTTTAATATTATTATATTACCACATGAATAGTGGAATTATTAATGTTGTTGTCTTTGGATTCTAGAATTATGTTTTAAGAGTGGTTTGATAAATGATATTATTGTTATATGAATTATGAAATGTATAAGGATTGTGGTGCATTAATATTTCATTACAAATATGATTGATTATGTTGAATGGTATTGATGACCAAGAAATGTGAATCAAAAAAATGTTGACACCTTTTTCAAATACATTATTGAGGAAAATATAACCATAAATATGATACTAATGATTATATAACGAAGTGTGAATACGAGATTTTTAATATGGAAAAGTAAATTTGTTAGTGCTGACTACCTTGGAACTAATTAATGATTTTTACATAGTAGTAAATTATATATTTATTATAGTTTACAATTTTTATTAAATTAAAGGAATATATCCAATAATTGTATCTTTTTTTAAGGAATAAAGAACCATTCATGTTTACAACATATTTATTAGGTTAATGGAATGTTTTAAGACAATACATGATCAAGGTATTCACATATTTGGAATTTGAAATAAAAAGCCACTTTATTATGTCTAGGGAATATGAGTTTGACTTAGTGTCCTTTCGTTAAAAAATGAGGAATATGATTTTGGGTTGACATACTTTGGACATGACATAAGGATAACTATATTTGGAATGTATCATGTTAATCATTGGGTGATTTTGGTTAACTGTTTCTAACCAATTTTGTTTTAGTGGAGACAAGAGAAATAGATTGTCCCTTTTTTAGGGAACATATAATCCATCAAAAGGTAATTTTATTACTTTAGGAACAAAAATCTTCATAGAAATTCATTTATTGTAGTATTAAATGAAGTGTAATATGATTAGGGAATAACCATATTTTGAAACATTACTAATGAAATAGAATGATATAAAATAGTTGTATTTCTAAACGTTCATTGCCTATATGGTAATAGAATTCCTGAACACAAGGAGAGGATATTGAATGTATAATATTATTCCAGTACCATAATTTATTATGAATAAAATTGTTCCTTCTCTTATCCATTATTTTTTATTTTGTTAGTGAACATTATAAGGATCAACAAATATATTTTTACCAATGATCTCTAACAATAATTAACCAAACATATATCAAAGTAATTTATCCATTATTATCATAATGTCACATAATATAAATGTAACATCCCAGGTAAATAAAGAATATTAAATTTTCATATTTTTTAATATTTGTGAATGAAATTTTAATATTACTTTAAAGGGGATGCTATGTTCGATGGCATACACAATACGCAACAATGAGTATCTATGAAATCTTACGTTGCACACTAATAATATAATAATTTTATTTTAAATGGTAGAAAACATCTAGATGTAGGAATAGAGGGAATGAACGTAGCTAAATAAAATATTATTATATATGTTTGTTAACTGTTTTTACATTATTCAATAAATGATAGAGGCTTAAAATAAAAATTAATCCAATTTTAAGAATAAATATTCTAATATTATTTAAAAGGCCGATTAACCGCCTTTTGTTGGTGAACCCTTTTTAAATCTACATTTTGTCACATTTATATGTAATATTTGAAAAAATAAAACCCTTCTTTATAATCAAAAAAACAAAATCTACTTTGTGTAAATTTTTGTTATATTCTGATAAAGATAATTTTTAGTGGAAAATGCTGTATTTTAATTCAAAACCTGTTTTTAATAAAATTTATTTATATTGTTAGATTTTTTTAATAGGTTTTAAATTGTAATTAAAATATATTCTTACCGTTTAATCCAATGGTGGTAATTTGAATTAATTTCACTTTGAAATTGGACATAAACAAGTGTCAATTTTTTAATAGATTTTGTTTCTTAAAAACACACTATTTGTTTTGAAAGCGGGAATTGATTATAAAATTAATTAATGAAACATATAAGTTTTTAATGTGGTAAAATTGATATAATTTTTGAATTTGTAATATAAAATATAGCTTAGGGTGATTGTTTGGTATTTTTCTGACACATGTTGATTTTTAATGAATAGTGAAAAATACTGCATTTTAATTCAAAACTACCTATTCATCCGAATTATTTATATAGTTAGATTTTCATTTTAATTCGTTTTAAGGTGTAATTTAATTATTTTTTTATCCTTTATGACAATTTTTTTCATTGGATGTAATTTCACTTTTAAATTGGATGTAAAAACAAATCAATCGTTTGATAGATTTTACTTCCTAAAAACCTGTCTTTGGTTCTGACAACGAGAATTATTTTTAAATTAATTAATCCAATTTCTGTGTGTTGAATTTGTTAGAATGGATTCCATAATTTTAGTCAGAAGTTCCAAATTATGTAATTAAGACTCTTTTTTTGACATTATGAATAGTAATGACGGTAATTATCATTAATTATCATGATTAATAAGTAATCGGGTAGTTCAGGGTAATAAAATAATATCATAATAATTTAAAATGACCCCAAAATTTTTCCTAATGATATTGGTTGTTTCATGTCCGACCGTGGAATTCCTTGTGCTAACTTAAGGACACCATGGAATCAATTTAGTGTGATAGTGACATTTATCATATTTTTTTTAAAGAAAGGAAAATGTAACCAAAGTATGTAAAATCAAATTAAAACAATTTTAATTTTGTCTACATAGATGATCTCATAGACTATAAATAGTAATTGGAAAGCTAAAAATATTTTCTATATCATGGTATTTTTTTAATATTTTTAGACACTAAAAAAATAAATTTATTTATGACACAATGATGATGCAGTGATTACATCATTAATGAACTATTTAAATAAAATTAAAAGATAAGGTGAAATAAAAGACATACGCTTCTGTAAAACCTTTTGGATGGGTGTATTTATAACCCTTATCACCTTATACTTTAAATATATCATTATGTGACCTTTAAAATCTGAATCTCATTTTATTATAAAGTATCATTTTATAACCTTCTAAGAGTGCACCTCCTCCCTCTTATAAAAGGCCCCCACCTCTACCCCATTACACATACCTCTAAATCCTTTTTCTCAAACAAACTTGGATCTTTTTATCTATCCACATCCCTCTCTTCATCATAGATTCATTTCTTTAGGTAGAAAGCTCTTCAAGAAACCCTTTTGGTCCAAACCAAAGGGAGTTACCCGATTTAAAGGTAATGTATTCTCTTATGTTATTTTGTTTTATTTTGCTTCCCAACCCCTTATAATCTATTTATTCCTTTATTTTGTAACAAAACCAGTATTTTAAATATACTATGATATTTTTATGAGACATATTTGAGCTAAACTTACACACACCTCCGTATAATGGTTAAAGAACATACTGTTTCTGTGGATGGCGAATTACTGCCTCACAAAACATTGATTATTCTATATTCTCCTACCACCTCTCATGGTTTCTATTATGATGGAAATATATTTATTTATGATGTATATTATATTTATTTACTCTATATGTCTCTGTATATTACATTTATAAAATACCTTTATGCTTTGCTTGTTGTGAAAATGAAATAATTTCATTTGAGGAAGTGTGGACTACCGCCCCCTCAAGTGATGTGACTCGTTCATGCAATACATGGAATGAATAAATAAGGAAATTAACTAACTTATGTGACCTATATAACATATATATTATAATTTAATTATATAATATATATATATATATATATATATATCTCATTTAGGTTTAATTTCATTAATGTGACAAAGAAATTAAAGTAGCGTTCATGCGTACGTACGACATACCGCCTCCATTAATGGTGCATTTCGTTTCTTATCTCCAAATGTTATGGAATAGTATAAAATGAACATATAGTGTAAATTTATGATATTTAAATCATTAATAATATTTTGGAGATGTTTTAATTATAAATAATGGACAATTATTTTCAAACAAGTTCATTTTTCACTCATGTACCGAACATCGACAAAAACATCTAATATAAACTTAACTAATAAACTAATTATTATAAAATTATAATATTTGATATTAATTGGATAATAAAATTTAAAGTAGGTCCTTAAGAAATTTTAAATTTACTAAAGCTTATTATTCGGGAATATAAAGAAACGAACAAGACAAGTCGGACTTGAGGTAAAGGATCCTTCCTCTCTCTTTCTTTTCATGTACTATCTTTTATGTCATTTCTTTTATTCTCCATGTTCTGATGTGGGAGGAAGTTATTTTATTTTTACCTTACTGTAATTTTAATTTTAATATGATGAGAGACCCCCTATTACTCTAATGAATTCATTTTAATAATTTTTAAGTAGCGTCGTTAGGCTGCAGAATTTTTGTAAGGGATCCTTTCACCCTTCTCATTTTCAAAGTTCTATTTTCATGTCAAGTCTGTCAAGTTACTTTTTATTATTTTGGGGTATGATGTATATATCCATAATACTTTCCATTTAATTTCATATGATGATATACCCTATTTGATCTCATCAATCCATTTTTGGATGTTTGGTGCTGTTAGGCTGCCGAATTTTCATAAGGGATTTCTTATATCACATTTAATTCTGTGAGATTTCTATTGTTTTCCACTTATTTATTTGATATTGTGTATTTTGTAAATCCTTATGATATATATATTAACATTCTATACATGGTATTCTTTGATTTATTTGGTTCTTATTATCTTTTGGTCATATGACTCGATTGACTACCATGAGGTAAGAAGTTTTTATCTCACTTTTTGTTCCCGTGAGATTTATTCTACATATGCCAATATTTCCTTTTGTGTGGTTTATGTACTACCCATGATTTTAGTCTTTGTGAAATATACTATTTATATGGGTATTTACATCTTCATTGTATTACCCTTCTTTCATGGGGTGTATGTTTCAAAAGTTACCCAAGTCGGTAAGGGAACCATTCACCCTCCTATTTTTAAAAGACTTCTTTTTTGTTATGTCTTTTAATTTACATCTTATTATGTTGGGATATGTTCTTATATAGCCTTATTATTGTAAAAATTATTTCCAAATTATGATATTCGCTTTATCTCTATCATCAACTCTTTTTTCTAAAATTTTATGTACCGTCGTTAGGCTATCTAATTTCTGCAAGGGAACTTTTTAACCCAATTTCAATTGTAAGGGTTAAATGTCTACTTCTCGATTATGTCATACTATGAATATGTGTGGATGAGCTCTGATTGGTTTAATACATAATATCCAATTATATTGTTTGTAGTTATGTTTGTCACATATATTTATGTAATTGATTTTTCCTTAGTGTAAGGATACCGTCTTTGTAAGGGACTTCGTCCAAATCTCCTTTCATTGAGGAAAACTTTGTTTCATACACAACATTATTTTATACGGTGTATAAACCCCTTTGACTTTTAATTTTATTCAAAAAGAATATTTTTATACAAATAGTTTTACTAAATGATAAATGGAATGTTTTTTCTTACGTATGTGACGACAACAACTTCTCCACCGCTGTGACCATTATTTGAGTTTTGGATTCCTTTACAATCCACAACATTTTTTTAAAATTAAAAATAAATACCCTGTTTTACTTTTCTATTATTTTGGTATTGAAAATGGGTTTGATAATGTTTTTATTAGATCAATGTGTTGTATTGGAATCTTATGATTTAAATGTGAAAATGTTATGTTTTCTTTATGAATGTTTTATGTGATACAATTATGTTAGGGTTCTTGGGAATTGTTTATGATGATGGGTGGTTCTGTGATAAACTAATGGTGGGTGAGCCCGATATAGCCCTCCAATGCATTGGTAACACGATAGAGTTAAACGCTAAGGTTTCTCAAAGATATTTAAGGAATATACTGTGATGGGCATTCCAAATGAAACCATAAGGGTTTCTCCATACGTCAGAATGTTATGAATGCCTCGAGTTACATTTATGTCTTATGATTTCTGTGAGTTATTCATAATTCTTATGATTTAATGAGGTGTTTTGAAGTTATTATGTTTTATAAGTATTTATGATATCATTTATTCTTATGTATACATGGAATAATGTTTTCATTTCATATTTTTATATCCCTTACTGAAATTTTTATGCTCATCCCATGTTTTTGAAATGTTTTTCACAAGTCAAGGGAAAAATACCGGATGTGGTGATAGTGTCGAGGAAGTGTCAAGAAATAGTCCATGTTTTATTTTATATGTGTTTCCTTTTGTGGGAAAAAATAAAAACTGTCTTTTATGTAACCACATTATTTAAATGTGGAATGTAATGCATGATTTATGATCTAATTCTCTAAAACTCTAAACCTTAAAAGATCCTCAATTGGTATTCTTGAAATTAATCAAGATTCAGAAATTTTTAAGGCTTGGGCATTATAGTTTGTATCATAGGTAGGTTTAGATAATGTTAGTGGTTAAAGTGTTGTTTAAGCCCAAGTGACAAGTTATCTATAACCACAATGGTTAGTATATTAGATGAAGTCATTGTTATTTTTGAAAGTTAGAATGAGATTGAGATAACTTGGATAAGTATATCTTGGTTTTTATATTCATCTTTAGTACATGTTGAGTTTTCTGATATAGTCAAACTGAAATTTTTGGTTTTAGTAAATGGATGGATCTAGCAGGAGCCAAAGTGACAATGGGTTTGAAGGAAACTGTGGTGGTTCTCTGATTAAGAGACTAGATGAAATGAGGGATTCAATGAGGAATATTGTGGTTATTCTAAACCAACTATCAAGGAGTCATGATTAACCACTTGAACCTTGGTTAGTTATCCAATTCATCATGTATGAGAGAACCAACTCGATGTGGAAGTTCAGGTAATAATTATAATGGTAACAATTAGGGTTTATATGATCCTTACATTTGAGGTAATTATGTGTTACTATATGATGGAAAATGAAAGGCATGAGATAAAATTGATGTTAAATTATGTTATGGTTATTTTTGAAGATTTTATCTCTTTTTGCGGAATGTTATAAGAATTATTTAGTTTTGGAAAAAGGACAACACGTAGACCGTGTGACAACCTGTCGCATTGGACGAATTTACAGGAATTGAACCCACAACAAAAGTGCGACTGGGATTTATCGCCTACCAGTTGACTACATGAAGTCCCTAGTTAGTATGACTAATTATTTTTAGTTAAATGATTTTATGAATCAATAATAAGTTGATTTTGGGATATCTATAGAAATTATTAGCCTATCATGTAGGATATGTGATTAGGTTAATTACTATTTAGTATGAGTCTTTAAGAGTAACTGATGTTATATGGAGATAAATGTTATGATTTATCTTGGAGGACTATGTGATTAAATATTTCGGAGATTTGGGTTTAATACTTTGTTTGGATTACATTGAATAATTTTGTGGACAAATGTTCATTGAATGGTCTTTGCACATCTTTGGATATTGTTTGACAAATTTTAGAGATTAAGAGTTGTATTTCTTTTTATAAAAGATTATCCTTTGTAGGTAATATCTGATCTCGTACTAACAGTTTTGGTTTTTGTTTTGGTCTAAAGACATGGGAAATATGTAGTTATCTTTTTTGGATTATGTGATTCTCTAGAAGTCAATTATAGTGCTCTTAATGTGAACAAGTCATCCAAAATACTCGCCTTTTAGAGAAAATATGAGTTTGTGTAAGAAATCCAGTTAGAGATGAAAGTCTACACGACAAGTAAGTATGTTTCCTTATGATTTAGTTAAGTTCATAAATAAATTTCTCAATGAAAATTAATTTAAATCAAAAATTTTTACTGTTAACGTTTCCTACTAGGGAATCAAATACCGTTTAACCCATCACAAGTTTGTGATTTTCTAGTGGTTAACTTTCTCCTAAACATGTTTTTATCACTCTCCATTAGAATATGACCCTTTGTTTTTTATTCCTTATCCATGTTTTCCTACATTGAATCCAAGTATGGGTTAACTCGGGTGACATTTTTACTTATCTTTATTTCTTTTAAAATGATTGTTTTGCTGACTCTTTTTCCAATGTGGGGCTTTCAATGATGCTTCCGAGCCCAATTTTTTAAAATTACGAGGATAAAATTTACAAAATGGGGGAAGGAAGTAACATCTTAGGAAAATAAATAATATTACATTTTCATATTTATTAATATTTGTGAAAAAAATATTAATATTACTTTAAAGGTGATTCTATGTTCGATGGCGTACCGAATACGCAATAATGAGTTTTTTTTGAAATCTTACGTTGCACACTAATAATATAATAATATTATTTTAAATTGTAGATAACGTCTAGAAGTTGGAATATAGGGAATGAAAATAACTAACTAAAATATGATTATATATGTTTGTTAACTGTTTTTACATTATTCAATAAATGTTAGAGGCTTAAAATGCAAATGAATCCAATTTTAAGAATAAATATTCTAATATTCTTTAAAAGGCCGAATAACTGCCTTTTGATAGAGAACCCTTTTTAAATCTACCTTTTTTCACTTTTATATGTTATATTTTAAAAAAAATCCTTTTTATAATGAAGACATCAAAATTTACTTTGTGTAAATTTTTGTTATTTTCCAATAAAGATCATTTTTAGTGGAAAATGATGTATTTTAATTCAAACCCTCTTTTTAATCTAATTTATGAATATTGTTAGATTATCTTTTTAATTGGTTTTAAAGTGGAATTAAAATCTATATTTACTATTTAATCCAATGGTGGTAATTTTAATTAATTTAAATTTGAAAATGGACATAAACAAGTTTCATTCTTTTAATAGATATTATTTCTTAAAAACATGCTATTTGTTTTGACAACGGGAATTGATTATAAAATAAATTAATGAAACTTATATGTTTTTAATTTGATAAAATTGATATCATTTTTGAATTCGGAAGATCAAATATAGCTTATTGTGAATGTTTGTAATTTTCTAACAAATGTTCATTTTAATGAATAGTGAAAAATACTGCATTTAAATTCAAAACTGCCTTTTCATCCAATTTATTTACATATTTAGATAGTAATTTTAATTGGTTTTAAGGTTTAATTTAATTATATTTTTTTAATTTAACAAAATTTTTGTCATTGGATGTAATTTCACTTTTATGTTGGATGTAAAAACAAATCAATGTTTTGATAGATTTTACTTCTTAAAAACCCGTCTTTGGTTCTGACAACGTGAATTATTTTTAAATTAATTACTGCAATTTATGTGTTTTAATTTGGTAGAATGGATTCCATATTCTAAATCAGAAGGGCTAAATTAAGTAATTAAGGCTCTTTTATTTTTGGACATTATGAATAGTAACGATGGTAATTATCTTTAATTATCATGATTAATTAGTAATCGGGTAGTTAAGGGTAATAATATAATATCATAATAATATAAAATGACCCCAACATGTTTCCTAATGCAATTTTTTGTTTCATGGCCGACCTTGGGATGCCTTGTTCCAACCTAGGACCTCATGGAATCTCATTAGTGTGATAGTGACCTTTTATCATATTTTTTTAAAGAAAGGAAAATGTAACCAAAGTATGTAACACCAAAGTAAAACAATTTTAATTTTGTCTACATAGATTATCTCTTAGACTATAAATAGTCATTGGAAAGATAAAATGATTTCCAACCTCATGGAAGTTTTTATAATTTTTAGATATTAAATAAGTAAATTTATTTATGACACGATGATGATGGAGTGATTATCTCAATAATGAACGATTTAAATAAAATTAAAAGATAAGGAGACATCAAAGACATAAACTTGTTGAAAACCTATTGGATGGGTGTATTTAAAAACCTTATCAACTTATACTCGAAATATATCAGTGTGGGGCCTTTAAAATCTGAAACTCATTTTATAATAAATTAACATTTTAGAACATCCGAAGAGTTCCCCTCCTCCCTCTTATAAAAGGCCCCCTCCTATACCCCCTTATACACACCTCTAAAGACTTTGGCTCGACAAAAAACTAATCATTTTATTTCTCCACATCCCTCTATTCATCCTAGAAGCCTTTCCTTATGCAGAATGTTTTTCAAGAAACCCTTTTGGTTCAAACCAAAAGGAGTTACCCAATCAAAGGTAATGTCTTCTCTTCTGTTCTTTTGTATTTTTTGATTATCCAACCTCTTAAACTAATTTTATTACATTATTTTGTAACAACACCAGTATCTTCAATATACTAGGAGGTTGTTATTAGATTTATTCGAGCTATACTTACACAGACCTCCGCCTAATGGTTAAAGAACCTACTGTTTCCGTGGATGGAAAATTACTACCTCACAAAACAATGATTGTTCTATATTCTACTACCACCTACCATGGTGGCCATTATGATGGCACTATATTTATTTATGATATATATTATATTTATTTATGATATATATTATATTTATTTACTCTCAATACATGGAATGTATAAATAATGAAATTAATGAACTTATGAGACATATTTAACATATATATTATACTCGAATTATCATATATATATATATATATATATCTCATTTAGTTTTAATTCCATTAATGTGTCAAATAAATGAATGTAGCATTCATGCGTACGTAAGACCTACCGTATCCATGAATGGTGCATTTTGTTTTTTATCTCTAAATATTATGGAATTGTATAAAATGAATATATATTTGATATATATGATATTTAAATTATTAATACTTTTCTGGATATGGTGTACTTATAACTACATGGACAATTCTTTTTGAACAAGTTCATTTTTGACTCATCTACCGAACAACGACAAAAACATCTGATATGAACTCACATAATTAACTAATTATTATAAAATTTTAATATGATATATGAATTGAATAATAAACTTTAAATGAGTTCCTTAAGAAATTATAAATTTACCAAAGATTATTATTCAGGAATATAAAGAAACGAACAAGAAAAGCCAGGTTTGAGGTACGGGGTCCAACCTCTCTCTTTATTTTCAAGTACACTCTTTTATGTCATTTATTTTTATGCTCCATGTTATGATGTGGGAGAATGTTATTTTATTTTAACCTTACTATAATTTTTATTTTAATATGATGAGATACCCCCTCTTACTCTCATCAATTCATTTTAATAATTTTTATGTAGTGTCGTTAGGCTGCCGAATTTTTATAATGGATCTTTTCACCCATATCATGTTTAAGGTTCTATTTTCATGTCATGTCTTTCAATTTACTTTTTATTATGTTGTGGTATGATATCTATATCCATCATACTGTCCATTTTTTTTTTCATATGACGAGATACCCTATTTGATCTCATCAATCCATTTTTGGATGTTTTATGTGGTTTCATTAGGCTGCCGAATTTTCATAAGGGATTTCTTATCTCACTTTTAAATATGTGATATTTCTATTGTTCTCCACTTATTTGATGCATGTGGAATATTTTTTACTGACTTTTGATATATATTATATCATTCTATTCATGGTATTCTATGATTCATTTGGTTCTTATTATCATTTGGTCATACGACTTGATTGACTACCACGAGGTAAGGAGTTTTTATCTGACTTTTTGTTCCCGTGAGATTCATGCTACATTTGCCACTATTTCCTTTTGTGTGGTGTATGTACTGACCATGATTGTATTATTTGTGTAATATAATTTAGTTTATGGGAATTTAATTCTTTATTTTATGACCCTTCTTTCATGGGGTGTACATTTCGAAAGTTACCCAAGACGGTAATGGATCATTTCACCCTCATATTTTTAAAAGACATATTTTTGTTATGTCTTTTAATTTACATCTTCTTATGCTAGTATATGTTCTTATATATCATTATTTCAGTGAATTTTATGTCCAATTTATGAGATACCCTTTGTCTCTCTCATCAACCCTTCTTCTAAAATTTTATGGGACGCCGTTAGGCTATCAAATTTTTGCAAGGGGACTTCTTTACCCAATTCAATAGTTTGGGTTAAACCTATTCTTATTGATTATGTCATGCTATGAATATGTGTGGATGACCTCTTATTGTTATACACTTAATATCCACATATATTGGGTGTATTTATGTTTTTCAAACATATTTATGTAATTTATTTATCCTTAAGCTAAGGATGACGTCTTTGTAAGGGACTTCATCTCAATCTCATTTCATTGAGGCACACTTTGTTTTATACACAACATTATTTTATACGGTGTATAAACCCCTTTGACTTTTACTTTTATTCAAAAGGAAGATTTTTATATGAATCATTTTACTAAATGACAAAAGGAATGTTTTGTCTTATGTATGCGGCGACAACGACATCTCCGCCGCGATGACCATTAGTTGAGTTTCAGCTTCCTCTACAAGACAAAACTTTTTTTTTAAATTGAAAAATAAATACCATGTTATAATTTTCCTTTATTTTGAAATTTAAAATGGATTTGATAATGTTTTGATTATATCAATGTGTTGTATTGACATCTTAAGATTGAAATGTGGAAATGTTTGTTTCTTTTATGCATGTTTTATGTGATACGATTATGTTAGGGTTCTTTGGGAATGTTTTATGAAGATGGGTGGTTCCGTGATAAACTAAGGGTGGGTGAGCCCGATATAGCTCTCCAATTCATTGGGTAACGCTAATGAGTTAAACTCCATGGTTTCTACAAAGAGATTTAGGGAATATACTGTGATGGTTATTCCAAGCATAACCATGAGGGTTTCTCCCTACGTAAGAATGTTATGAATGCCTCAGGTTAACTTTATGTCTTATGATTTCTATGTGGTATTCATAAATCTTATTATTTCATGAGGTATGTTGAAGTTATTATGTTTTATTAGTAATTATGATTTCATTGATTCTTATGTATACGTGGACTAATGTTTTCATTCCGTATTTTTATATCCCTTACAGAACTTTTTATGCTCATCCCAGGTTTTTGAAATTTTTTTCACAGGTCAAGTCAAAAGTACATTATGCGATGATAGTGTCGAGGAAGGGTCAAGAAATAATCCATGTTTTATTTTAAAAATGTTTCCATTGATGGGAAAAAAATGAATACTGCCTTTTATGTAACCACCTTATTTAAATGTGGAATGTAATGCATCATTTATGATATAATTCTCTAAAACTCTAAACCTGAAAAGATCCTCATTGTGTATTCTTGAAATAACTCCATATTAAGCAATGTTTAAGTCCAGGGCCTTATAATAAATCACATTAAATCACATAGATACCATATTTATAAATTTATAAATGAATAATTAATTCCATAAGAAGTATTTATATAAGTTAAGGAACTAATGATATTGAAATAGTAACTTGACCTTTGGAAAATTTAATGGACCCTTAGGAATTTTAAACAAGATAATTGAATATTATAATCACCAATGAATGTATAAATAATATGTTAGAATATTATATGTGAAAATACGATAAAATTTTATCATAGTATAAGTAAGTAAATATTTTAAAACTTATTAATTAAGTGTTTGTATTTTTATAGATCATAAATATTTAATTACAATTTTATGATTTATGTAATAATTGAAAAGAAAATTTATTGTCATAAATTGTATCAATAATTTAATATTTTCTTTTATTATAATTTTATGATATTTTTCTCAGACCTTATGTATTTATTCAGTGTGATATTACGTAGTTATAATTTTATAATCTATATTCTCCAAGTGAATGTTGATTTTAATTAAAATTTTATTTACCCATATTTTGAAAAAAAAATCATAAAACATATTTCATATTTGAATTCAATGAATTAATGAATGATTGTAGTTTATTTATTGTTTTTTCTGTAATAGAAGAATTTTTCATAAATAGTAAATGCGATAATAATTTATAAATGAAAAAAACATGAATTTTTGAGACATGATTCAGTCATAGATGATGTAAGTTAAAATTTGTTCAATATAACATTCAGTAATTACTTCATTTAGTCACATTAATAATCAATATTTATTTTATTGAGAAAAATAATTAACTAATGGTTAAAAAATTATGAAAACACCCCTATCCTCTACTATAAATACCAACCTCAAAACCACTTCTCAACATACATAAATTACATTGATCATTTCCTATATTTTTTCCAATACTCTTACCTATACCCTCAACCATTTCCAAGAGCTCTTGTAATTATCAAAACACAAATCATGTGTGCCTTGAGGAGGATTTCAAGAAGAGAATTCAAGAGGTAAACCCTCTCTATTTTTAATAATTTCTATTATATTTTAATTTATTTTCATATTTCATCCTCACATTACATTATTACAAATGGAATTATAACTATAATACTCAACAAATATTCAAATTATATCATGTTAAGGTAATATACAACATTAAAATCCTCCCTCTCTCCCTTTCTCTTAAAAACCAAATCATTTCCCATGATTCTCAATTAACCAACATCATGGGTGATGCACATTCATTTTCCGTAAAATATAATCAATTATAATAATAATACCATTAATTTGTTTGAAATAGTTTTTAAACTTTATTTTGTAACATTTTTTATGTTCATTAAATGAATTATAGTCATAATACTAAATGATAACACAAAACGAGTTCATTGTGTTTGAAAACCTGCAATGATTAACCTAAAACGATCAACATTAACAATTATCTAATGAATCATACTCATGATATATAACCATATTAGTTGTAAGATTATTTATATATAAAGCCCAAGCCTTAAACCTTACTTAATCTTGAGTTATTACAAGATTACACATTGAGAATCTTTTCGGGTTTAGAGTTTTAGAGAATTAGATCATAAAACTTGCATTACATTCCACATATAAACCAAGTGGTTACATAAAGATAGTATTCTTCATTCCCATCAAAGGAAACATATTTAAAATAAAACATGGATTCATTCTTGACACTTCCTTGACACTATCATCATATCATGTACCTTTCCCTTGACCTGTGAAAACATTTCAAAAAAACATGGGATGAGCATAAAAATCTCAGTATGGGTTATAAAAATATGGAAAGGAAACATGGGTACATATGTACATAAGGATGAGATCATACTTTACCCATAAAACATAAGCACTTTAACATACCTCATCAAATCATGAATAAATCACAGAAATCATAAGACATAAAGGTAACTTGAGGCATTCATAACATTCTTACGTAGGGAGTAACCCTCTTGGTTACGTTTGGAATACCCATCACAGTATATTCCCTAAATTGCTTTGGTGAAACCTTAATGTTTCACTCCTTCGCGTTACCCAATGCATTGGAGAGCTAAATCGGGATCACCCGCCCTTAGTTTATCACGGAACCACCCATCTTCATAATAATGCCCAAGAACCATAACATAATCATATCACATAAAACATGCATAAAGGAAACATAAAATTTCCACATTTCAATCACGAGATATCAATACAACACATTGATATAAAAACATTATGAAAACCATTTTCAATACCAAAATAAAAGAAAAGTAAAACATGGTATTTATTTTTCTTTTAAAAAGAAGGTATGGCTTGTAGAGGAAGCCGAAACTCAAATAACGGTCACGACGGCGGAAAAGTCATTGTCGCCGCATACGTATGACAAAAACATTACCTTTTGTCATTTAGTAAATGCTTCGTATAAAAAAGATTCCTTTTGAATAAACGTAAAAGTCAAAGGGGTTTATACACCGTATAAAAGAAAGTTGTGTAAAAAATAAAATATGCCTCAATGAAAGGAGATTGAGACGAAGTCCCATACCTCGTATCCGACTTGACCTGACCGTTATTTAATCTCCTGAATAATAAACTTGAGTTAATCTCTACTTTCTTATGAATCTTTTTTCAAGTTCATTATCCCTTTTATACCATGTTATGAACATCATGTAATCATTTAAGTTAATAGTGTTCATTTTGTCGGTATTTGGTTCCTAAGTCAAAAATAGACTTCTTACACTTACATGTTGTTAATTTGGTCAAAGGTTCGTTATATACAGAATGATATTAATGATTTGGATAACATATATATCATATATATTCATAATATAAATGTATTTATAATATTACATCACATTTAGAGGTATGAAATGAAATGCACCGTTCATGGAGACGGTAAGCCGTACGTACGCATGAACGCTACTTCCATTTCTATTTCATATTTTATGGAATGGAATCATAATGATATAAGAGTATATTATAATTCCAGTATAATAACATATATAATATCATTAACTTTATCCTTTACACATCCCACATATGGTATTAACGAATCAAATCACTTTCAGGGGGCGGTAGTCCGCACTTCCTAAAATGAAGATATCGTGTTTACCCATAATGGAAACCATAAAGGTATGCCCAAAATGAAAAAAAACAGAAGCTTAAGGAAAACATAAACATATTATATATCATATATAAAAATAGTGACATCATAATGGCCACCTTTGAAGGTGTTAAATGAGTATTGAACAATCATCGTTTCAGGAGGCAGAATTTCGCCATCCACGGAAACTGTATGTTCTTTAACCATTTGATGTAGTTGTGTGAGAGTGTAGCTCAAATAAATATTATACAAACATCCTTGTATATTGAAGATACTGGTTTTGTTACAAAATAAGTAAATAAAAAGAGTTTATGGGGTTGGAGAAGCAAAATAAAACAAATGAACATGAGAGAATGAATTACCTTAAAAAGTGTAACTCTTTTCTATTTGAGCCTAAAGGCTTCCTTTGAAAGGATTCTGCCCAAAGGGAATCCTCTAGGATGAGGAGAGGGATGTGGAGAGAGTAAATGGGCATGGGTTGGCCGAGCCAAAGGCTTGAGGAGTGTGTGAAATGAGGTAGAGGTGGGGGCCTTTTATAAGAGGAGAGGAGGGGCACTTTTGGAATGTAAAGAAATATTACTTTATTTGAAAATGTGTTTCGGTTTTAAAAGGTCCCACATTGATATATTTCGTGGATAAGGTGATAAGGGTTCGAAATCAACTCATCCAATTGGTTTTGGCCATGTGTAGTTCATAGATTTTACATTGTCTTTCCATTTTATTTAAATCGTCAAATAACGATGTCATCGCTGCATCATTATTATGTCATAAATAATTTAATTTATTTAATGTCTAAAAATCATAAAAAAAATACTATGATGTAGGAAATCGTTTTAGCTTTCCAATTACTATTTATAATCAAATATCTTATCTTTATAACCCCATGTAAAAATTGTTTTTTTGAAACATATTATGTTTGTGTCATTTTTACTTTTACATTAAATAAAACGTTATTTATGTCATTTCCCAACCAAAATGTCTCCATGGGGTCCCCAAGTTGACCCATGGCTTGTATTGGTCGGCCATGACACAACCAATAAGGTTGGGACATGTGTCTAGGTCATTTCATATTATTAAAGCATTATTTATACCTTAAACTACAGTAATTACCACTAATCGCGATTAAAAACTTAATAAGTTACTATTCACCAAAAAATAATTTTAACCTCATTGAACCACATTTTACTTCTTAATGACAACCATGTATGTCGGATTTTCAAAATTCAATACACATTAGTGGTAAACTTTCATTTAACTGAAAAATCAGTTTTCTTGATTACCACTTAGTGGTTTCACTATTCATCAAAAATTGAAGTTTTTCAGAAAATTACCAAAAATTCACCCTAAGCTATATTTGAAATTCCGAATTCAAAAATGAAGTCTATTTTACAAAATTCAAATCATATAAGTCACATTAATTAATTTAATAATTAATTCCCGCTGTCAGAGAAAATAGCGTGTTTTTATGAAACAATAAGTATCAAAAGATTGACACCAGTTTAAGTCCAATTTCAAAGTGAAATTGATTCCAATGACCAAAATTGGATAAAATGGTAAAAATATATTCTAATTTCACTTCAAAACCAATTCAAAACATAATCTATTCATATAAATAAATTAGATTAAAAAGCAGTTTTGATGTAAAATTCAGTATTTTTCACTATTCATTAAAAATTGAACATTGTCAGAAAAATACCAAAAATTCACACAAGGTAAATTTTGATGTCCCAATCATAAAGGATAAGTTTATTTTGACTAACATAATTTATAAAATTGTCAAAAGACAGATTCAAAAATGTTTTGCCATCAAAAGGCAGTAAAACAATCTTTTAAGAATATTAGTGTATTCCATGCATAAGATTGTATTTATTTTCATTTTAAGCCTCTATAACACTATCTTAATCATTAATAGAAATAGATAAAAATATCTATTATTCATTACTTACTTGGGATGTTACATCCTTCCCCCTTTAGAAAATTGCGTCCCCACAATTTATTTACTTATCGAATAAATGGGGGTACTTATCCCTCATTGCATTTTCAGCTTCCCATGTTGCCTCTCCAATCATGTGGTTTTTCCACAAAACCTTTACCTACTTGATCACCTTATTCCGTAACACTTTCTCCCTGTGGTCATGAATCTGGACCGGTTGTTCCTCATAAGATAGGTTCTCTTCCAGCTGAACTACCTCTGGACTCAAAACATGAGATGGATCTGGCATATACTTTCTCAACATCGAAACGTGAAAAACATTGTGTACCTGAGATAAACTCAGAGGTAAAGCCACTCGGTATGCAACTGATCCAACTCTCTCCAGAATTTCGTATGGTCCAATGAACCTTGGACTCAACTTTCCTTTCTTACCAAATCTCATCACACTTTTCCAAGGAGAAACCTTGAGAAAAACATGATCACCTACCTCGAAAGATAGATCCTTCCTCCGGTTATCCGCATAACTCTTCTGCCTGCTCTGAGCTGTTCTCATGTGTTTCTGAATCAGCTGAACTTTTTCTGCCATCTCTTCTACAAATTCTGGTCCCATCAACCTCCTTTCACCCACTTCATCCCAGAAAGCTGGAGTTCGACACCGCTTCCCATATAATGCCTGAAATGGTGCCATCTGTATACTGGAATGGAAACTGTTATTATATGAAAACTCAACCAAAGAAAGATGTTGGTCCCAGCTTCCCTGATAATCCATAGAATAAGCTCGTAGCATATCCTCCAATGTCTTAATTGTTCGTTCTGACTGCCCATCTGATTGAGGATGAAAAGCTGTACTAAAATTTAATTCAGTACCCAACGACTTCTGAAGGCCTTTACAAAAGTTAGAAGTAAACCTGGGATCACGATCCGATACAATGGAGAGAGGAACTCCATGTAACCTTACTATCTCTTTAAGATACAAACAGGAAAGTTGATCAAGAGAGAAAGTATCTTGTATAGCAAGTAAATGAGCAGATTTGGTCAAGCGATCAACAATAACCCAGATTGCATTATTACCTTGAGATGTCTTCGGTAATCCAACAACAAAGTCCATGGATATATTCTCCCATTTCCACTCTGGCACTGGTAAAGGCTGAAGCATCCCTTTAGGTAACTGCCACTCTGCTTTAACCTTTTGACATGTCAAACACTTCACAGTAAAATCAGCAATATCTCCTTTCATTCCATCCCACCAGTAATACTCCCGCAGATCTCTATACATCTTAGTACTGCCCGGATGAACTGAAAACGGAGAACTATGAGCTTCACATAACAACTCTCTCTTCAACTGTAAATCACAAGGCACACACAATCTCTTCCCAAATCTCAAAACACAATCATTATCAATGTTGAATTCATGCAACTTACCTTTCTGAACCAGCTCTACCTTTTTCTGCAACTCAATGTCTTGCTTCTGTGCTTGCTTGATTCTATATGATAGAGAAGTTCTCACTGATACCTGAAACAAAACAGAAGGACTTCCTGCACCAACAACTTCTATGCCAAAGTTCATCAAATCCTTAACCAAAGGATCACGTTCCAAACACAACATTTTTAATGAAGCATTACTTTTTCGACTCAAAGCATCAGCCACTTTATTTGCTTTTCCCGGATGGTAAAGAATTGTACAATCATAATCCTTGATTAATTCCAGCCATCTCCTTTGTCTCATGTTTAACTCTTTCTGAGTGAATATATACTTTAAACTTTTTTGATCGGTATATATTTCACACTTTACTCCATACAAATGATGCCTCCAAATTTTTAAAGCAAAAACAACAGCAGCTAGTTCCAAATCATGTGTAGGGTAATTTATCTCATGATTTTTCAACTGTCGTGAAGCATAAGAAATTACCTGATCATTCTGCATTAGGACGCAACCAAGTCCTTTAAATGAAGCATCACTGTATATAACAAACTCACCATTTCTGGAAGGTAGTGCCAAAATTGGAGCATTCACCAATCTTCATTTCAATTCCTGAAAACAATCATCACATTCTTTTGTCCAGATAAACTTAACACCCTTCCGAGTCAGCTTAGTCATTGGACTAGATAACCGTGAAAAATTTCTAACAAACCTTCGGTAATAGCCCGCCAAACCATGGAAGCTACAAATCTCAGTTACATTTGTGGGTCTTGTCCATTCTTCCACAAATTTTGTTTTTGCAGGATCAACAGTTATTCCATCTTTAGAAACAATGTGACCAAGGAAAGAAATTTGTTACAACCAAAACTCACACTTGCTAAATTTCCCATACAGTTTCTTTTCTTTTAAGGTTTGCAAGATAACCCTTAAATGTCTTTCATGCTCCTCTTTACTTTTAGAAAACACCAAAATATCATCAATGAAAACCACCACAAACTTATCCAAGAACTCATGGAAAATTCTATTCATTAAGTCCATGAATAAAGCAGGTGCATTGGTTATCCCAAAAGGCATTACTACAAATTCATAACGGCCATATCTCGTACGGAACGCGGTCTTCGGAATATCTTCCTCCTTTACCATCAGCTGATGGTACCCCGATCTCAAGTCAATCTTTGAAAAAAACTGAGCTCCCTGGAGCTGATCAAACAAATCATCGATATGAGGCAAAGGATATTTTTTCTTAACAGTGATATTATTAAAGGCTCTATAATCAATGCAAAGTCTCATAAAACCATCATTATTTTTAACAAATAAAACAGGAGCACCCCATGGTGATGTGCTAGGTCTAATGAAACCTTTCTCTAATAAATCTTGCAATTGCTCCTTCAACTCTAAAAGTTCAATTTGTGCCATTCGATAAGGGGGTTTTGAAATTGGCTTAGCATCAGGAACTAAGTCAACATTAAACTCAACTTCCCGATCTGGTATTATTCCAGGCAACTCATCAGGAAAAACATCAGGATACTCATTTACCACTGGCACATCCTTAATCTGAACAGTTCCTTTATTTTCAACGACATGTGCAAGGTAACATTCATTTCCATCTTTTACAAGTTTCTTGGCCTCTTGATATGTTATCAAAAGTAAGGGTTCATTCCTGTAAACAAACTAAAAGTCTTTCTGAAAAGAAACTTCTTTAGCTCTACAGTCAATCTTAGCATGATAAATAGAGAGCCAATCCATACCCAGGATAACATCAAACTCTACTAGAGGTAGAACAATAAGGTTTGAAAGTAGGTTCTTTCCATAGATAAGGATAGGAAGATTATTATAAATTCTTTTTGCCTCAACTTTCCCCCCAGGTGTTTTTACCAAAAGTTCAGGAGTCATTTCTTGAGATGGCATTCCTATTTTACTAGAAAAGGTTTCAGAGATGAAAGAATGTGTAGACCCCAAATCAAACAACACACTGGAAAAGTCTGAAAAAACAAACAAAGTACCTGATACAACTTCATTTGATGGCCTGACATCTGATGAAGTAGTTGCAAAGGATTTCACCACCCCTTTCTGCTTGTAGTCTAACTACTTCCCATCACTCAAGCTCTTTGTCGGACACTCGTTTTCATAGTGACCCATCTCATTGCACTTATAACATTTCACAAACTGTACATCAAATTTGTTCTTACATTCATCTTGATCCTTTTCAGTGCAATCACGAGCCTTATGTCCCATCTTACCACATCAGTAGCACTTCCCAGAATTCAGAAGACATTACCCAGCATGCCTTTTGCCACATTTATCACAAATTGGAAACTTAGTTCTCTTACCATCAGACTTTTTTGAAGAATTCTTACCTTTCTCCTGCCACCTCGGTCTCTTCTTCTGCTGGTTGTTATAGAAAACTTGGTCATCGGCAAACTCCATTTCCACCTTCTCAGCACATCGAACAAGCTTTTCATAACTTTTAAACTCACAAGAAGCTAATGCCCTTCGATATTTTGGCTTTAATTCTGAGTAAAAACGATGGATATTACTATCAAGGTCCCGGATAAAATTTGGAGCATACCTTGCCAATCAAGTGAACCTTTCTTCATAGGCAGCCACTGAGTCTTCCTCTTGCATCAATTCCAATAATTGCTTTTCCATCCTAAGTCGAACAGCCTTAGGAAAATACTTCTCAAGAAACATACCTTTGAATTCATCCCAGTCAAGAGCATCAATCTCATCGGTGTCCCTGATATTTTTAACCATAGACCTCCACTGATCTGCTTCACCCTCCAAACGGTAAATAGCAAGACTAACCTTTTGATTGTCTGAACACCCCATGACATCAAAAATCTTCTCCAGTGCTTTAATACACCCTTCAGCTAGCACAGGGTCAGATGATCCTCTAAATGATGGTGGATGTTGCCTCATGAAATGTTCCACCACTGACATGTTCCTCTGCGGTTGATCTGGCTGATCTCGTGCATGGATACCACCGCCATTTATCGCTTGAGTCAACTGCGCCATTACTGCAACAAACTGTTCAGTTCCAATTCCGACCATTTCTGGATGCTGATTCGGAAGGTTATTTCCTTCTGTATGCCTTCCTAGCACTGCTTCCCTGTTTCCTCTGCGGAAAACCATTCTGAACAAACATGTCTTAGATGAAGCAACATGGTAATCTTTAAATGCTATATCATTTCGAAAAAAAAATATTTTTGGATAATCATTTAATAGAATTCTAACTCCTAAAGTTATCTAAACCGACCTCTGATACCAACTATAAGTCCCCAGCCTTAAACCTTACTTAATCGTGAGTTATTACAAGATTACACATTGAGGATCTTTTCGGGTTTAGAGTTTTAGAGAATTAGATCATAAAACTTGCATTACATTCCACATATAAACCAAGTGGTTACATAAAGATAGTATTATTCATTCCCATCAAAGGAAACATACTTAAAATAAAACATGGATTCATTCTTGACACTTCTTTGACACTATCATCATATCATGTACCTTTCCCTTGACCTGTGAAAATATTTCAAAAAAACTTGGGATGAGCATAAAAAGCTCAGTATGGGTTATAAAAACATGGAAAGGAAACATGGGTACATATGTATATAAGGATGAGATCATACTTTACCCATAAAACATAAGCACTTTAACATACCTCATCAAATCATGAATAAATCATAGAAATCATAAGACATAAAGGTAACTTGAGGCATTCATAACATTCTTATGTAGGGAGTAACCCTCTTGGTTATGTTTGGAATACCCATCACAGTATATTCCCTAAATCTCTTCGGAGAAACCTTAACGTTTCACTCCTTCGCGTTACCCAATGCATTGGAGAGCTATATCGGGCTCACCCGCCCTTAGTTTATCACGGAACCACCCGTCTTCATAATAATTCCCAAGAACTATAACATAATCATATCACATAAAACATGCATAAAGGAAACATAAAATTTCCACATTTCAATCATGAGATATCAATACAACACATTGATATAAAAACATTATGAAAACCATTTTCAATACCAAAATAAAAGAAAAGTAAAACATGGTATTTATTTTTCTTTTAAAAAGAAGGTATGGCTTGTAGAGGAAGCCGAAACTCAAATAACGGTCACAACGGCGGAGAAGTCGTTGTCGCCGCATACGTACGACAAAAACATTCCCTTTTGTCGTTTAGTAAATTCTTCGTATAAAAAAGATTCCTTTTGAATAAACGTAAAAGTCAAAGGGGTTTATACACCGTATAAAAGAAAGTTGTGTATAAAATAAAATATGCCTCAATGAAAGGAGATTGAGACGAAGTCCCATACCTCGTATCCGACTTGACCTGACCGTTCTTTAATCTCCTGAATAATAAACTTAAGATAATCTCTACTTGCTTATGAATCTTTTTTCAAGTTCATTATTACTTTTATACCATGTTATGAACATCATGTAACCATTTAAGTTAATAGTGTTCATTTTGTCGGTATTTGGTTCTTAAGTCAAAAATAGACTTCTTACACTTACATGTTGTTAATTTGGTCAAAGGTTCGTTATATCCAGAATTATATTAATGATTTTGATAACATATGTATAATATATATTCATCATATACATGTATTTATAATATTACATCACATTTATAGGTAAGAAATGAAATGCACCGTTCATGGAGACGGTAAGCCGTACGTACGCATGAACACTACTTCCATTTCTATTTCGTATTTTCTGGAATGGAATCATAATGATATAAGAGTATATTATAATTCCAGTATAATAACATATATAATATCATTAACATTATCCTTTACACATCCCACATATGGTATTAACGAATCAAATCACTTTCAGGGGGCGGTAGTCCGCACTTCCTAAAATGAAGATATCGTGTTTACCCATAATGGAAACCATAAAGGTATGCCCAAAATGAAAAAAACAGAAGCTTAAGGAAAACATAAACATATTATATATCATATATAAAAATATTGACATCATAATGGCCACCTTTGAAGGTGTTAAACGAGTATTGAACAATCATCGTTTCGGGAGGCAGAATTTCGCCATCCACAGAAACTGTATGTTCTTTAACCATTTGATGTAGTTGTGTGAGAGTGTAGCTCAAATAAATATTATAAAAACATCCTTGTATATTGAATATACTGGTGTTGTTACAAAATAAGTAAATAAAAAGAGTTTAGGGGGTTGGAGAAGCAAAATAAAACAAATGAACATGAGAGAATGAATTACCTTTAAAAGTGTAACTCTTTTTGATTTGAGCCTATAGGCTTACTCTGAAAGGATTATTCCCAAAGGGAATCCTCTAGGATGAGGAGAGGGATGTGGAGAGAGTAAATGGGCAGGGTTTGGCCGAGCCAAAGGCTTTAGGAGTGTGTGAAATGAGGTAGAGGTGGGGGCCTTTTATATGAGGAGAAGAGGGGCACTTTTGGAAAGTAAAGAAATATTACTTTATTTGAAAATGTGTTTCGGTTTTAAAAGGTCCCACATTGATATAATTCGTGGTTAAGGTGATAAGGGTTTGAAATCCACTCATCCAATTGGTTTTGTCCATGTGTAGCTCATATATTTTACATTGTCATTCCATTTTATTTAAATAGTCAAATAATGATGTCATCGCTGCATCATTATTATGTCATAAATAATTTAATTTATTTAATGTCTAAAAATCATAAAAAAAATACTATGATGTAGGAAATCTTTTTAGATTTACAATGAATATTTATAATCAAATACCCGATCTTTATAACCCCATGTAAAAATTGTTTTCGTGAAACATATTATGTTTGTGTCATTTTTACTTTTACATTAAATAAAACGTTATTTATGTCATTTGCCAACCAAAAATGTCTCCATGGGGTCCCAAAGTTGACCCATGGCTTGTCTTGGTCGGCCATGACACAACCAATAAGGTTGGGACATGTTTCTAGGTCATTTCATATTATTAAAGCATTATTTATACCTTAAACTACACTAATTACCACTAACCGCGATTAAAAACTTAATAAGTTACTATTCACCAAAAAATTATTTTAATCTCATTGAACCACATTTTACTTCTTAATGACAACCATGTATGTCGGATTTTCAAAATTCAATACACATTAGTGGTAAACTTTCATTTAACTGAAAAATCAATTTGCTTGATTACCACTTAGTGGTTTCACTATTCATCAAAAATTGAAGTTTTTCAGAAAATTACCAAAAATTCACCCTAAGCTATATTTGACATTCCGAATTCAAAAATGTAGTCTATTTTAAAAAATTAAAATCATATAAGTCACATTAATTAATTTAATAATTAATTCCTGCTGTCAGAGCAAATAGCGTGTTTTTATGAAACAATAAGTATCAAAAGATTGACACCAGTTTAAGTCCAATTTCAAAGTGAAATTGATTCCAATGACCACCATTGGATAAAATGGTGAAAATATATTCTAATTTCACTTCAAAACCAATTCAAAACATAATCTAATCATATAAATAAATTAGATTAAAAAGTAGTTTTGATGTAAAATGCAGTATTTTTCACTATTCATTAAAAAATGAACATTGTCAGAAAAATACCAAAAAATCACACAAGGTAAATTTTGATGTCCCAATAATAAAGTATAAGTTTATTTTGAAAAACATAGTTTATAAAATTGTCAAAAGATATATTCAAAAATGGTTTGCCATCAAAAGGCAGTAAAACAATCTTTTAAGAATATTAGTTTATTCCATGCATAAGATTGTATTTATTTTCATTTTAAGCCTCTATAACACTATATTAATCATTAATAGACATAGATAAAAATATCTATTATTCATTATTTACTTGGGATGTTACATTATACATTTGGAGGTTCATTAATAATAGATCATTACAATTATGTATGTTCATCCACATTTATGATGAACTTCCATTCATGAATAAAAACGAACACATCATGAAAAATACAGAAATGTACCTACCTTAATAACGAAATTGAACTCTATAAATCTTCCAAATGACCATAAAATAACTTAATACAACGATAATAAATTATATTCACATATAAATGTTTTTTTATTTGTTAATTAATAAATAGAATGGGATTATATATGATATTAATGTGATGAAATCCTTCAGACACATAGTAAGGTTGATTGTCTACCAAACACTATTTATTTGTGGTTTCAATCATTCACCACATTTTCAGTACATATATTCCTTAAAATAATTTTTTATTGACTTATTTAAAAGAATAGAGTACCAAGTAAAATAAAAAACTACCTAAGGAGAAGGACTCACAGAGGTCGATATTAGTGAAGAATGAGGGCATCAGCTGGTACAAAGTGAACACCATCGAAAGGAAAAGAGCTGAGACTGGAAAAGATGGAGATCCGCTCACTAATGGTCACCTTATAAGCCAAGAAATCAGCAAAAAAATTACCTTCACGCCAAGTGCCTAAAATGATAGTATGGTTGTTCACCAGGCTCTTACATCTCATGATGTTGTATTATATGAACCATGGGGTGTTTCCAATACTGAGAAACGCATTATGAAGGATCAGTGAGTCAGTATCAACTTCCTCTAGGGGTAAATTCTATTGGTCGCATATCTGCAGCCCCATGAGCATAGCATGTGCTTCACCTTGGAGAGAGTCACCCCCACCATAATAATTTCCTTAAATATAATTTATTAATAATTATGTTACTTTTTCGGGGATATATATGTTATCTAATTACTATCATGACAATCCTAATGTATTCAAAAAGAACACTTCTTTAAAATAAACACTCTTCTTGATATTGATTCTTCTCCACTCAATGTTGATGATTCTTATATCAAATATTTCATTACCTATTTCATTTTCATACCCAATGTATTTTAATTTACTCTTTATGACATTCAAACGATTCCTTTACATGTTTTATTTTTTTGTTCAAGACCGATATATGTTCTATAGGAAATGCGTAATAATGTAGATTTCATGAGGTGACGGGTGCACCAGGAATTATATAGCGTAATGAAAATGATAAGATGTGATAGGTGTGAAATGAATTTTATATTTCACCGATGCATTAGGAAATTTTATTTCACTCATTAGGAATGTTTTGTATTTTTGAATATTATTATATCTTTTTCCAAAACTATTTGTGGTAGTCAAAAACTAATACATGATGTTTCATTTTTATGCATTTTCACATTACATGCAATTATCTAATGCTCCTTCTACTGTAGTTGATTTAATTATTATGATAACCCCATGTCAAATTTATTCATGATCTCATATATCCACTTAACGAAATATTTATCTCACCAAGTTTTGATGTATATCCTTAGGTAACTACATGTTCTAAGGAGAACACAAGGCATAATATCATTATAGAGATGAAATAATTATATAAATGTTTATGTTTTATGATGTAAATGTTATATATTGTCCCAGTTTCCCCAAGACACTACATCATTTTAAATGAATTGTGTAATGTTTTCATGTTGTTTATCATTAAAATCAGGCAATAGTAATGAAAATTTATGGGGTCTCTATAGTTGGTATCAGAGGACTATTTAGTTAATTTGGGATTAAGAAATGAGGAACCATATTGAAAAATATAGAATGAGACTATGTATATGTAATCATACAGTAAGATTTTAAAAACATAGGGATCCCATTAAATATGCCTTTAGATATAATTTTACAAAGGGATGTATTATTAATGACTTTTGACTAATGTTTTGTTCTAAGAATTTCAATTTTAGAAAATGGTGGGAACCAAGAGAATGCGGGCCAACAACCCATGTGAGGGACAGTGTAGTGATTTCCCAAATAACATCCCCAATGCATTGGGAGTTGGTGTTAAAAAATTCATGCTAAATTTACCAAGGTGTTTTAGGTTATTAGAAATTTATTCAATAATGGAAACTATAATACTTTACCTACTTGGGAGAAACTGGTTATCGAGTGTTTTATGTGGTGACCACCACCAATGTTTAGTGGATATTTTTGATCCACTAGTTTCCAAATTTTTGGTTAAATTGATAGATAATATATTTTATATGCTAAAATATTCTAATATATATAATTTGACTCTATATGTTTATCATCTATTATGAGAGGATGATAAATAGTGGGATTTTATTAAGATCACCAAGAAGGGGGACAAAATTGAAGAGTTGTTGTGGGAAGACATTAAGACAATGTTTCATAATAAATATTTCCTTCATAATATTTTTTCTTATATGGAGAGAGAATTCATTGATTTGAATAAAAGAAAGTTGAATCTATCATGAATTATGAAAAAAAATGCATAAGTCATGAAAGGTATACTTTAGGATTTGTAATCAACAAATGATATAAAAATAGATATATTATTTTGTGGTTTATAACTACACTTTCTAAAGTCTCTAGAAATAAAAGTCATTGGTAGTTATGAAGATGTTTTCTAGTTTTCTCTGAAGATGTGGATGTAGTTTAGAGAATATTGTCATGGATATGGTGATATGAAATGAAATATTGAGTCTCAAGATTGATGATCTCTTGAGTAAGGAGGAAAGAAAAATCAACCACCCACATTTAAAAAATATGGGAAGAAGCATCATGAGAAAAACCTCAAAGGGATATAGAAATTCTTAATATGTGGGTGAGATGGCTATCATGCTCATGAATGTCGAACAAACATGAGGAAGCTAGATAATGAGTAGAGGAAAGTAGATCATCTTCCATGGACAAATTCTATAACTGTATGGAATAATGGCACTACGGAATCCAGTACACAAAACCTCTAGTTTTCTACGGCAATCAACGTCCTCATACACCAAAGTAAAAGCATCAACATAATTATTATGTCATCCCTACAATGGGAGTGGAGAATAAAAATGGAGTCATTCAAGGTAAACTTACTATTCACTCAAGAATGAAAAACGTCTTATTTGATTCTTATTCTATATATTCCATTATATCTTTCATGTTTAATAGAACTGTTTAATCAATGCCATAAAACCATTTAGTAGATACATCTATCAAAATGATATGTGGTGAAATAATTTTAACCCATTTGTTAGAATATTCACCTATTGTAATATGTTGGAATATTCTTCTAGTGAAACCCATAATACTTTGAATATTGTAATTCAATGATATTCTCTAGATGGATTGCATATCATTATATAGAGAGCGCATCAACTCTCGGGAATAAGAAATATCTTTTATATTTAAAACTATCTCATATTCCACTACAAATGAATGTATGTCCATGAATCACCTTTTTAAAATCATTCAATGATGTGGGTGTCGATTCCTTATAAATAATCAGACCTCACATAAATGTTTGAGTAAAAGAAGTTATAATCCAAGGGGATATCCTTATTGTTCAGTAATAAAATGATGTATTTTTTATTGTGTTACCATGTCTTCCCTATGATCGAGAGGTTGAGTTCACATTAGAACTCATACTCAGAGCCGATCCTATCTGAATGTGTCCTTATAGGATGGATCCTATCTAACAGAAGGAGATAAAAAGTAGATAAATGATAATTTGAAAAAAGGGATCATATTATCTATTTCACCACCTTGGGGCGTTCTAGTTCTATTTTTAATGAATAAGGATTGATCAATGCAAATGTGTATCAATTATAGATTACTCAATGAAATCAATATAAATAACTTTTATCTTATTTAAATGATTGGGGACTAGTTCAATAAGTTGAGAGGGACTATTACTTCTCAATGGTGGATCTTCATTCGGGATATCACCACCCGATGGTGATGAAGGTAGATAATAAAAAAACTTTCTTATATAAAAGCAATGGAAACTATGATTTTTTTGATGATTTTGTTTGATCATGCTATTACCAATTATAAATTCACAAATTTGATGAATGGAGTCATTAGACATTACCTAAAAAAAATTTAAGTGTTTTTTCTTAATGACTTTATAATATACTACAATGACAAGGATGAACATGAAGAACATCTAAGGTTTTTGATAGTGACAACGTTGAAATAGAAGTTTCACTCCAATTTCAGAAAGTGTCACTTTTGGATGCAGTAAGTCACATTCTTGGGACATGTTATCACAAGTGATGGAATTTTTATAGACCCATTTAAAAAGTAAATTGAGGAATGTACTAGACCATTTAGTGCCATGTAAATCCACATTTTATTGGATTGGTTTGGCTCTATTGTTGTTTTTTTTAAAATTAGCATGATTGGGAAGCCTACTAACTATGTTAACAAAGAAAGGGGTAATGTATGTATGGATAGAAGAATGTGAGAAAATATTTTAGGTGCTAAAGATAAGGATGATCACTGCACTTGTACTCACATTACCAAAGAGAGGATAGTTTTTTTTGATATATAGGGATGCTTCAATGAATGTTTTGGTTTGTGTAATCATGATAAATGATAATGTGATACACTATAACTCACGGAAGTAGAATATCCACGTGTAGAAATAATCGATGCATTGTTGGACTAAAATATGAATGTATATTCTCTATTACAGGAGGGGGGTGAATTGTATGTTTAGAAAATTTCATGTTTACCCATATAGAAAACTATGTTTGACAATGATAAACATGGTAAATTAACAAGAACTCTTTTAGTTCTACAAACATGTTAGGCTCTCGAAATATGGTTCTAGAAATGTAACATAACAAAAGATTACGAGGAAACAATTTTACCTTAATGCATATAGAATCTTATTAATTAGTGTACATAAGAGAACTAGAATGTATATGAATGTTATCATATCTCCAATTAACAAAATGTAGCAAAAAATAAATATGGAACAAAACATGTAACAAGTATGAATTTGTTTAACCCAAAGAGTTGGGTATCCAACAACCTTAGATAAATGTCCCTTGATTTATACTTTCAAGAAATTATATCTTACCCACACTATGGTAAGCCCTAGATAGAAATATTGGAAGCAATCTTGCTATCCTGCATGCCCTCAAACTTTAAGGGTGTTGGAACCTCTATCTTCTTATCCACTGAAATCCTTGAACTTTAAGGTAGTCGGCACCTCTTTCTTCTTATCCCCAGAGGTCCTTAATTGTACAAAACAACAGTTAGAGTCTCATGAAGAATTTTGAACTAGATATTCAGCATGCACAAGGCATGCCAGTCTCTCTCTCTAAGAGTCACTTCAATAGTATGTAATCTCCATAGTGATGGATATATAATGAGCTCGTTCAAATGAGCTCTTATTTAAAGGCATTCCCCCAACGGTCGGCTCCCTCCTCCAACAGTCATATTTTTCCTTGAATCTTAGAGGGACATATTCATGTGTCACTCAAACAACAGTTAGTTATAAACATATTGTATGACATATATTCATAAATATAACATGGGTAAGAAAAATATGGTTCATTAACAATATCTATTTTTCAGAGCCTAAGAAAAACTAAATGTTCAGAGTTCAAGAATGTAATAATTGGGAGACTATAAATCATAGATATACTGATTATGTTTTCCAAAAAAAATCAGAACCTAAATTATATAGACTTCGGAAACAAAATTATAATGAATTCAATATTTGAATTCATAGGAATTCAGAGTCAAAATTATAATGAATTCGGAGTCAGAATTCTATGGAATTTAGATTCATAATTCTAATGAATTAGGAGTCATAATTTTGAGGAATTCATTTTCTAGATTCATAAATTTTTTTTGTCTGAAGTCTAATAAATTCAGAGTCATAATTTTGTGAAATTTAGTGTTTCAATTCTTCATAATTCAGTGTCTAAATTTCGCTGAATTCAAAGGATGAATTTTAATGAATTTGGAGTCTGAATATTAGATAATTCAGAGTCTAAATCTCAGATAATTATTAATTTGAATTTTTTAGAATTTGGTGTCTTATTTTCGTAGAATTCAGAGACCGAATATCAGAGAATTCAGAATATTAATTTTAGAGAATTTGGAGTCTGAATTTTAGAGAATTCAAAGTTTAAATTTCAGTGAATTCGGAGACTGAATTTAAGAGAATTTGGAGTCTGAATTTAGAACCTAAAAGTATAACCTAAAAACAAAATTCTCTAAAACATAGGATTAATAGGATTTCTAGATGTTTGATATGAAATTTAATTTTACCCTTTACAAATAAAATATTAATATTTATAGAAACTATAAAATGAATCAATGAAAAATATGTAAAGGTAAAATTTTCATAAGGAAAGAAAATTCTCTTTATTTGGATAATTCTTAAGGAAAATATGATTTTCCTTAAGATAGTGTGTTTTAGATTTTCAACCCATAGTGGAATGGAACTGTCACTTGGAATCCGATTTGACAAAAAAATCTCCCGTTTCTGGAAAGAAAAAAAATTCTTACGAAAAACAATATAGGGACTTAGAGAATTTCATTATGTATATAAAAGAAAAATTTATCTCCCTTTACATATCAAACATAGTGAATATGACTAACTCCCTCTTAGGGAATTATTCTTTGATAAAAAAATCCTGCTAGAAAAACTCCCCCTTACATAGAGAAATCTCTTCTTTCTTATTATTCTTTTAATCATTTTTTCTCCCCCTTTGTGATTTCCAAAAGGAAATGTAGGAATGGGAAAAAATGTTACCTTAGAAATTATTACTAAAAAATATATGGAGAACAATCAAAATTTCATTAAGATTAATATAATTTGTTCAAGGAATAAATTAAAAAAATATCAAAATTGGGAAAAAAAATTAACCTTCTTTCTCATTCGACATCAACTTCTTGACAATGGATTCTAGGTTTTTATATCATAGTGAACTTCTTCTATATTCTTAAGAAACTGATCTTGATCTTAACTTTTCTTCTCTAGGGATTTTATCTATTCTTATTGATCATTAAGAATATCTACTTGAACCTTGAAGACTTCTCATTTATTAAAAATATTTTCCTCAAATTCAATTCTTAGATCCCTTTCCTTCTTCCAATTTAGGGCCACATAATTATGCTTCCAATTCAGATCCTTAACATACTACTTCCTTTTATTATATTCGAGAAAAATCTTTTCCTCAAAACAATTAGTAAGGTCCTTGATCATCTCATCATCGACGTCAAAATAATCCTTGATATTGTCATGAAATTTTTCAAATAATCCATGCTCTTTGATAGTCTTTATTTACAAGCTAGTTAACTTTTTGTAAGATCTTTTATGAGCCTCTTAAAAAGTTGACAAGAATTTAAATCAGCATCAAGTCTGACATATTTATCCATAACCATGGAAACTGAATCAGATTTCTCATTTAACGAATATTTAAGCATCTAGCATCATGAATCTATTTTTTAAAATAAGGGAACATTTAAAACCAGCCTTTTCAAAGGCTAAACAACAAAACAATGTCCAAGGGATGATGATTTTGAATCTGAGTGTTTTGTTTCGGCATATTCTTTTTCTGTCTCATCAGCTTTACTCTTTGCTGAATCACCAACTTTTTTTTCTACCATAGATTTAGAAGGTTTAACATCTTCCTCTTGTTTTCCCTTATCGGCTCTCTGAATAATGTCTTTTATTTTGGGTGATTTGTGCTCTCTATCTGATAACTGAACTATATTATCTTCATCAACTTCTTTATGAGTATCAACCACTTGAGCATCCAGATGAATTAAATCATGATTTTTTTCAGATGGTTTGTTGACTTTTTCCTTACCCTTATCATCTTTTCTTAGAGTATCATGTTTGGAAGACTCTACTTCAAAAGTTCAGATTAAAAGCTTCTCTGAAGGACTCTCAGTCTTATGGTAATCAATGAATGGCCTTATCATGTCTTCTGTATCATCACTTCCTTCTTCTTCTCCTACATCTTCCAATTCTTCCTCTTAAAATATTTATTTTTCCTTTATTGGTTCCAGAATCACCACCATATTTCCCAGAGTCACAAGGAGTGATTCATTAAAAAACGATTCTAAACCTGAAGTTGTTAAAAGTATTTTTTAAGTATCCTTTAAAAGAGATTGGTCTATCTCAGCTTCATAAATTTTCTTTCATTACTTCTTTTTTTTCTTGCTTCTCAAGATTCTTGGCAGCCTTCATCTTCAAGAATTTTTCCTCAGTAGGATCAAAGCCAAAAATAGGCTCCCATTCTTTCCTATTCTTCTTGTCTTCTCTCAATTTTTCCACTACTTCATCAGGGTATTTCATTTGATACATTGGATTTGGAGGTGTAGATCAGGTTTCCTTATCCCCAATAGTTTCTCTTTTCTCTTATATTTCATTTCCCTACCTCTTCCTTCCACCCTTATTGGAAGTCTCATCCACTTCTAATTTCTTTAAAATAACATCAATTTTAGCTTTAGACAAGTAATATAAATCTCTAGATCTACTATTAATGCCAAAATTCACCCCCCTTATAGTATCATCACTCAATAAAATTACATTCAAATTCATTAGATTAGAACTTAAAGGAATTTTGAATGACTGAAAGAAAGGAACAATAATTTTTAGAGTATATCTTGATACATGATAATTTGAGACTTCAAATTTCTATTCCTGTTATTATCAATCGTATCCAATATATAAATTAGTAGTTTTATCTTCTTGAGGGTCACCATGAAGTCTAGAATATAGATATCAATTTTCATAAGGTTGTCCTAATCCCCTTTTATCAGAATGATAAAACCCTAGACCCATAAATCATGAATCTGATGGATTGTATGTAGATGACCAATCATTGGATTCTTCACTCCATTCAACCCAAGACATGCTAGAGCCTTCACCTTATCAAAATATCCCGAAGCATCTGGTAATTTGTGAGTACAATATTCTCCTTCTCCTTCATAAGGAACTCCAATAAAATGGTTCACCCTACTATAAGAAAGATAATAAGTCTTCCCATTGCTCTTGAATAAAAAACGTATCTCTCCCTCATTCAATGAAAAAACATGCTGATTCATAAAATTCTATCTAGAAATACGGATATACCAGATTCGGTGAATTTGATTTAGATATTCATAAGCTCTCCAGCTATTTAGTTTAATATTATTTGATATGATAGAGTTATACTCAGCATAAAATTTTGTAACGACCAACCATTCCCGCTATATCCGACATTCAAAAATTTCCCTTACAGGCGACAATTCCTTCTAATGAGAGGGTTCAACAGAAATTTGAATGTAAGGAAAACGTGAAGATTTGGAACGACCCTATGTAAGGAGGCAGAACTTCAGAACATGAAGGCTTTGATGTTTGATGTGGGAAAAACTTCTGGTTGTCCTTATATAGGTGTTTGAGGCGATAGTTCAACTTCTTTTATTAATACAATAGTTGAATAAATTCATGATCCAATCTGACAGTTATGATGAATTCTAGTGAAATAATTTGGTATGTTCTGATATTTCTTAGTTTTTAAGATTAACATTCAGATTTTGGTGAGAGTGAATCCTTAAATTTTTCTTAAAAAAGATCAAAATACCAACATACTAGAAAATGATTACTAAAATTTATAAATGAAAACATACCTTACGGATTTCTAGAAAAATTATTCATAATGAGGTAAATTCTTCTTGAAGGACATTAGATTTTGGAAAAAACATAAATAACCTAAAGAAAATTTGATCATGAAAAATTTTCACTACGAAAAATTTGAATTCGAAAAAAATTACCTATGAAAAAATTGACTATGAAAAAATTGACTATGAAAATTTTTAACAACCCAATGTTTTGAATACCAAAAATTTAACTACAAAAAATTTTAACTATGAGAAATCATGAAAACAAAAAATGTTACTATGAAATTTTTTGACTAACAGGTATATGTACTCCCTCTATGAAATAGAGTTACTTACTATTAGAATATATGTCACAAAAAAAGTAAATATGGATGATTAACTTATGGTTATCTTTCAAATATCTTGTTTAATATATTCAAATCTACTTGAGTGTAATGATTATGTGAAAATATCAGCAAGTTGATCTTGTGTTCCGATAAATTAAAGAATGATATCTCCTTTTGTGTGTGATCCCTATGAAAATGATGCATAGTATCTATGTTTTTTTCTCAAGACTGTTGTGTAGGGTTATTACTTAAGTGAATGGAACTAGTATTATCACATAATATTTGTGTTTTAGTATAACTCATACCATAGTCTTTGAGTGTGTGTTTCTTCCACAACACTTGAGCACCACAAAATCCAACTACAACATATTGACATTTTGTAGTGGAAAGTGCTACTGAGTGTTTATTGTTGCATGAGGAAAAGACTAATGAATATCCTAAGAAATTACACGCTCTAGATTTACTTTTCCTTTCCATTGTATATCCACCAACGTCAGCATCCGAAAATCTTTTTAAAATAAAATCATTTCCAAAAGTATAATTGAGTCTTAAATACCTAGTTCCCATTAAGTAGTGAAAAATAATTCACTGAAATTAAATGATATTCCTTGGGATTAGATTGTATCATTGCACATAAGAGTAATAAAAACATTATGTCTGGATGACTAGCTATTAGGTATAGTAAAATTACTATCATATCTTTAAATGATGTTTGATCTACTTGTTTCCCATCTTCATCAAGATCCGTGGAGTGTGAAGTACCAATGGGAGTACTAATAATTTTGGTTTTGTCATATCCAAATTTTTTTAAAAATATCCTTAATATACATATGTTGAGATATATAAATTCATTCTAGTTTTGGAGAATTTTGATAACTAAGGAAAATTGTTTACTAACCCATCATACTCACCTCAAACTCTAATTTCATTAGATTCACAAACGAATCGGTGAAAGATTGCTGAAATGAAAAAAATATAATTTATTCAGCCTAAATTTGAACAATACAAACATTTTTATTATCTTAATTTATAAAGAGGGTTGGATCATCATTTCCCTTAATGTAATTGTTTTGTAACAGAAATCATGTATACCTATCATACTGAGATCCAGGGGATTTCTTTAGTCCATATAATGATTTGTTATGTTTGAAAATATGTTCAGGATGTTTTGTATCTTCAAAACCAAGTGGTTGTTCAAAAAGAACATCCTCTTGAACATATCAATTAAGGAAAGAACATTTAGAATCTATTTAATAATGTTTGAAATTAAAAATTGATGTAAAGTCATATAGAATTTTAATAGATTAATGTCTAGCTACTGGAGCATAGGTTTCTTCATAGACTATTTCTTCTGGTTGGTTAAAAACTTTTGCAACTAATCCATATTTATTTATTTCTATGATTCCATTTTTATCACACATATTTCTGAAAACCCATTTTAATCCAATAGTAGAAGATTCTTTTTGTCTTTCAACCAAGGTCCGAACATTATTCCTTTAAAATTAATTTATCTCATCTTTCATAGATTTTAACTAATCATCATCACAAAAAACTTCATAAGTAGTTTTTTCTTCTTATTCAGAAAGAAATGATAGATGTTATACTTCAATTATTATGTAACTTTTATTCCTTACAGGTTGATTTACATCACCAATGATACTATCACTAGGATGATTCTTAAAAAACAACTAATTTGGGTTTTTTAGAATGTGTTCATCAATATATGGTAGGAAATCTTATGGGGTAAATTCTGTAGATATATTTTCTTGATCATTTTCCTTATCAAAAGTATCTTCTATCAAGTTTTGATAATCATTTTATGAAAATACATATGATGATGTAGGATGAGTTTGTTTAAAAACAAAGGGATCTATTTCATAAATTTTTACATGTATTGTTTCTTCAATATTACCCGTGTTTCTATTGAAAACTCTACAAGCCTTAGAAGTTGTGGAGTAGCCTAAGAAAATTCCATTATAGGATTTTGATGTGAATTTATATAGAATATATTTTTATTCGGAATGAATACTTATCATTTTAATACCTTGATGTATGAAAGTATATGTTTTCTACCATTCCAGAACTCATAGAGGTTTTATTAAGAAAAGGTCAAATGGAAACTCGATTTAAATTATAACAAGAAGAACTTATAGCTTCAGCCCAAAAATGTTTATCTATTGAATATTAACTCAACATGGTTCTAGTTATCTCATAAAGAATACAATTTCTTCATTCAACAACACCATTCAATTGAGGCGTTCATGGTGCTGAGATGTAACGAGTAATTTCATCTCTACTATAAAAAGATTCAAAATCATTATTTCGAAATTCTACTCCATGATCAATATGAATAGTTATCAATGGATGTGTTTTCTCATTTTTAACAAGGGCACTAAAAATTTTGAAATATGAAAAACTTTAGATTTTATTTCATGAAAATTGTCCCACATAATTCTTGGGTAATCATAAACTAGGAGAAACACATATTATTTTCCTCCAATGCTTCCTGTTTGTGTTGGAACGAACATATTTATATGATTCAACTGTAATGCATTAGTATTTGAGACTTCACCGGAAGATTTAATCCTTGATTTATCTTGATTTCCAAGTTGGCAATGATCACAATCTTTTGAAGAATCAAATCTATGCTGTGTTAGATCCTTAACTTCTATTTTCATACAGTATTTACATAAATTTTTAATGTTTTAGTGTCCAAAAAAAATTCAATGACCATGATTGGTCTTTCATTTCAATAAGACAGGTTAGATCTTGGACACTATGATCTTCTATGTTTAGTTTGTATACATTCTCATGACTATGGGTAGAAAGATTAAACTCTTCCGTGGAATTGTGTATTATGAACACGTCATTCCTATAATTTATAAGTAACATCCATTGAATAAATAATGTATACTAATGAGGATTTTTTTAATACCATTAACATATAAAACATTTAAATTCAAGATTTTCCAAGAAGAATCATGTTACCTATACAAATAATTTCTCTTTAAGCATTTTCTCCGAATGTTTTTCCCCATTTCATCATGTTAATAATTTCAATGATGTTTTTGTTACTAGTTATATATTGGTAACATCCACTATCTATGTACCATGTATTGATGTTTGTAATTTGTTTATTTTTCATAAAATAAGTGTGTTAAAAATTCAGAACCCAAACGTTGTTGGATCCAGAAACTTCAAAATGCATAATTTTATGTATCCACATTTTCTTGGAAAAATAAGCATTATGATAACATAAATTCCGAGTTTTTTTAAGAACACTTTTTTACCAATATTCACCACACTAATATTTAATGAAAAATGGATTACTTTGAGAGACAAAATATTTATAACTAAAAACTTGTTTAGAATGAGTATATCCAAATCCAAAATTATTCAATAGAGCTCGAATTTGGGAATACATCTTATCAATGTTTTATTTACATATGGTAATGTTTGATAAACACATCCTCAAGGAAAATATTTTTGACTTCTGTCTAATAAGTAAGTTTGTATCCTAAAAAACGTTATTTTAGTACTAGAGATTGTCTCTGAAATATTTATCATAGAAATAACATTTTCCATATAATTAAAAAGTTTATCCTTCTAAGAATTAACATTCTAAAGGTTTTTGGAAATACATTCAAAATCAAAAATTTTCATATCATGATATTTAGAAAGATCTGATACATCATTAGTAAGAGTAGATATTCTAGAGTTTTCTTTATCATGTTCTTTTTTTAGTTTATAATTTTCATTCCCATGAATCTTAGAATACCTAGATATTTATTATTTAGTAGGCAATGTATTATCATCCTCATTAGAGGCTTCTTCATCTAAAGATTCATAATATTTATTATCATTATAATTTTCATTCAATGATACATTAGTTATATATTCATCATTGGGTACCTTGGCCATTAGATAATGATTAACAATGGGTAATTTTACAAATAGATAGTGATTCTTCTGACCAGAGGATTCATACTCTAAGGATTCCTCAGAAGAGTCTCCACCACAGGCACTCCAGGTGTCATTATTTCTCAAAACATTATTTCCATTAGCCTTGTAATAATTATATTTATTTCTCTCATAATATTAATCATTTATATCCTTTCTCTTAATCATAGGGCTGTATGGCCTTATATGCCTTGCTCTTTTGAATTCATAACAAGTGACTTCAGAGTCATTCTTGTCCTTTCTTTCTTTCTTCATAAACCGGTAGTTAATTTCCTTCTTTCCAACTATCTTTTTCATCTATTGAGAAAGATTATTTAGCTCATTCTCAAAATGTTAACCTTTTTTATATTTAGGTAGAATAATGACTTTCTCTGATATAGATCATGTAATATTTTAATGAGTCTTGGGTTTTGTAGATGTAAATGCTACCCTTCAATTTTCATTCTTATTCTTATTCATATTAGTATCTATTTTTATCCTTATCTCATGTCAATGAAGTGTTCCGAAATTATCTTCATGAGTATTTTGAGATATTTTCATATTCCCATCAATAGCTGTTCTTTTAGATTCCCACTCCTGAGGCATGATATCCATAATCCTGTCCACAAGTTCCTCATCCACTAATCCTTTCTCACCCATAGACTATAAACTAGTAACAATAGTCATTAATCATTGTTTTACCTTGTATAATGGTTCTCCATAAGGAAATAGAAATCCATGATATTCTTCTCTAAGCATATATCTTCTAGTTTCAATAACATTAGACGTACTAAAATGAGTAACATCCAATTTCTTCCAAATATAATGTTCATCTTCAAATGATGAAATATGACTACATATATAACTTTTCCTAGAACACAACAATGTATTTATTACCTTGTAGTTTAGTTGATATTCTTAATTTTCTTGTTTAGTAAATGTTTTGACTTCATTATCTAGAATCTTGTAATCTACAGTAAGCATAACAATGTTGTCACCTCTAGTATTAATAACTATAGTCTTCATAAAATTTCTCCAATATTAATAATAATTTCCATCAAATATAGGTGGTCCGGTAGGATTTAGATTGGAAATCATACCAACATTCATTCCTTCTATCTAAAAATATATCATTCCACAAAAAACATGTTAATATTAAATGTTTGTAAACAAGGATAAAAATCATATGAAAGGAAAATATTCTGAACAATAAAAATTGAGCAAGAAAACATATGTGTGAAAAAAATTATATCCTAGATATCCTTGGATACCAACCGTAGGATTGAAATATGAATATAGATTCTCAATTACCAGAGGGGGGATGAATAGTATGTTTAAAAAAATTGTTTTTAACCTTTAGGAAAACTATGTTTAACAAGGTCAAAGAAGGTAAATTCACAATACATCTTTTAGATATAAAATAATTATAGGTTCTAGAAATATGGTTCCATAAATGAAACTAAACAAATTTTCACAAGGAAATGATTAAACCTTAACACGTATAAAATCTTATTAATCAGAGTACATAAGTGAACAAGAAAGTTTATGAATGTAATAAAATATTCTTTTATCAAAAGGAAATGGAAAATATACATGAATCAAAACAAGTATCATGTATTTAATATTATAACATAATGAGTATGGTATCCAACAAACATGTATAAAGGTCTCGTGATTTATAAATTCAGGAATTTCTGTCTTACCCACACCAGGGTAAGCCCTCTATAGGAATATAGAAATATGTCTTTCTATCCCTGAAATCCCTCAAATATTTAGGTAGTCTAAACCTCTCACTTCTGATACACTGATGTCCTTGAATATTATGGTAGTGGGAAACTATGTCTTCATATCCCCAGATGTCCTCCATTGTACATATCAACAATCAGAGTTGTATGAACCAAGCTGAACAAGATGTTCTGTATGCACCAAGAATTAGAGTCTATCTATCTTAAGAAATCACATCAGTAGAATGTAATATCTATATTGATGGATTAGTAATGATCTTATTCAAATGAGATCTTATTTATATGCATTTCTCCAATAGTTAGCACTGTCCTCCAATGGTCATATTTTTTCATGAATCTTGGAGGGACCAGTACATGGATCAGTCAAACAACGGTTAATAAGAAATAGATTGTATGAAATCTTTTCTTAACTATAACTATGGTATGAAAAATAAGGTTTCCTAACCGAATATATTTTTAAGATTCTAATGAAAAAAAATTGTTTAGAGTTTATGCATGTAATAATTTAGAGACTATAAATCATCGATATTCAGATACTCTTTTCCAAATAATTCGGAACAAGAATTCCATGGAAAATTGAATCTGAATTATAATGAATTTGGAATATGAATTATTTGTAATTTGGATGCTAAATTCTGAGGAATTTGGAGTCTAAATTGTGAGGAATTCAGAATCAAAATTCTGAGGAATTTGGAGTATGAATTCTAAGGAATTCAATGTCTGAATAATGATGAATTCAGAGTCAGAATTATAAGGATTTCAGTGTTATAATTAGGAATAATTCAAAGATAGAATTATGATGAATTAGAAGTCTAGATATTATAGAATTCAGAGTATGAATTTCAATGATTTTGAAATCTGAAATTTATAGAATTCTGATTTTGAATTCCATAGAATTCGTAGTTTCGTTTTCAGAGAATTCAGAGTCCAAATTTCAGAGAATTCGGAGTTTTAATTTAGAACCTGAAGGCAGATCCTGAAAACAGAATGCTCTAAAAATAAGGATATATAGGATTCAGAGGTTTTTGATATGAAAATGAATTTTACACTTTATAAATAAAAGTGTTATATTTTTAGAAACTGTAAAATGAATCAATGAAAAAATATGTATAGGCTAGATTTTCTTGATGAATGAAAATTTTCCTTATTAAGATAATGCATAGGGAAAATATTGTTTTCTTTATTATAGAGTGTTTGTGATTTTCAAAGAGTAGTGGAATGTAAAAGTCATAAAGAAACCATATTGAATCAACATGCATGATCTAGTGGTAGCTTCTCTGATTTTTTCCTTGAAATTTTGACGATACTACCTCTATAGTGAGAAATGTGATATATATACCTATATCATTAACCTTAATTATATATTCACACAAAATGAGCTTAACATGTGTGAATGAGATGGTATGATATAATAAAATACGATTTTTTCTCTATTAAATATCATCCATGCAAGGAAATCAAAGTACCTAATTCTCTAAGAAGAAGAAAACATGCCCCTGAATCCATGTTGCATATTGAGAAAACCCTATATTCATGGATATACAATAGATTCATTACGAAATCATAATATTAGGGATTAAATTCAACCATTACTAGATGATATCACATCCATCTATCCATGAGAACATTAGGGAGGCACAACGGAATGATATCGAGTAACAAAAGAGTGTGAATGCAGTAATGGAATGGAATCTGTTAGAGATCCATATTGATGATGTTGGTTGAATTTAGTTTTCAATTAGGATTTTTGGGCCTTCATCACCTGGGGTAAAGAAGGAGATATTGGATAATTCACATAGCTGAACATTATATATCCATCACTGTAGTACCATGATGTACCATGATATCTGATAACACTTCTTCTGGGAAAAATTCAAGAAAGATGTTGTGTAGTATATCTCAAGGTTCTTGAAATGTCAGCATGTTAAATCATTGCGAAAAAAGTTGAAAGGGATGATTCAGACTTTCCCTATACCCATGTGGAAATGGGATAATGTCACTATATAATTTTTCGTAGGTCTCTTGAAGATACCCAAATGAAATAATGCTATATGGGTTGTGGGGGACCGACTCAGCAAGACATCCGACATTATCGCGATAAGTTAAGATCTCGTAATTGAAAAACATGTAACCATATATGTGAAGGAATTCATGAGATTTCTTGTCGATCCACATTCATTTTCCTCTGATCGTGATCCTATATTGACATCTAAATTCTGGAGGAGTCATTAACATGCCTTCATAACTAAACTGAATTTATGCAGGCCATATCATACCGAAATTGATGTCCAATTTGAGATGAATATTTAGATTATCAAAGGTATTATAAGAGCCTTCTTTTTGAATTTAAACGGTGTATGGGATCACCATCTCCCATGGGTTGAGTTGTCATTCAACAAATATCTTCCACACGAATATTCAGATATCTCCATAAGAAGCTCTAGATGGAAAGCGATATTAAACTCCAAGATTATGGTATGAAGTTGGAGAAAGAAAGCTAAGTGTACATTATCTTGTGTAGGATATTATAGATAATGTTTAATCCATCCGGAAACATATCAAATATTCCCATATTTGGAAAAAGAGCTATGCTGATAATCATTGATGGGACTTGGTGTCCGATTTTGAAGATAAACTCTTCCTTCAGATATCGCCATGTAATATGGTCAAATGTTTTAAAAAGAAATAAATGAAAAGCCCATACTACATTTTCCCCTAAAAGATATGTGATCACACTGGAGATTGGTATATCATCTTTCACATCCACAGAATATAGAACATGTTCATTATGCGCTCTTTGTATCACTCTTACGCAAGTATGTACCAGATCCCCCACATGTACTGAACTAATATGTGGTATAGATTGAAGATGATATCTCTTATAAGGAGACTTTAGTAACGATTCGTGATCAGTGAAATATAGTTCAATGCAACAAGATATCCAAGACTTTAATAGTTTTGTGGAGGATACAAGACTATGAAGTATAATCATGGGAACCAGAGGAGGTTATTAAGGAGATGTACAATCACCTATTTTTGAAAATTGACATTTTGAGGGTAAAATTACAAAACGAGAAAGAATATAATGATCCAAACATTTATCACATGATTTCCTCTCTTATTACATTAATGTATCTAATTACAAATCACATAAAATCACATTGATACCCTAATAAATACATTATAAATGATGAATTAATGAATTATGAGGTATTTCTAGAAGTTAAAGAACCAATACTTATGAAATAGTAACTTGACCATAGGAATAGTAATATGACCCTTATGAATAGAAAACTATCAAAATGAATAATAGACTCACCCATGGATGTATTAATAAATTTTTGGAATCTTATAAGTGAAAATATGATATAATTATATCATATTATAAGTATATATTTTAAAAATTATTAATTTAGTGTTAGCATTTTTTTTAGTCATAAATATTTTTTTTAGTTTTATGGTAAATTTAATAATATAAAAGAAATTGTATTTACATAAAATGTAATCATAAATTATTAATTTTATGTAATATAATTTTTATATAATTTATTGAGTCCTTATGTTATTTTTCAATGTGTTACGAAATTAGTTATCATTTTAAAATTAATATTTTCTCAGCAAATGATGATTTTAATTAAAAATTAAATTATTCATAGATAGAAAATTATGTTTATAAAATAGACATATAATTATAATTCATCGCATTGAATAATGGTGTCGTAAAATTTTGATAATTTTATAATCGACTATAATTTTTAATGAATAATAAAGTATCATTATTATCGATAAATGCTAAAAAACAAAAAATTTCAATCATTCTTGAATAATAGATGATCTAAGTGGAAATTGGTTTGAAATAAAATGAACTAATTAAATTATTTAGTCACATAAATCCCAACTATTTATTGTTTTGTGAAAAATGGAAATCTTATGGTTAAAATAAAAAGAAAATACCCCTCTCCTCTACTAGAAATACAACCCCTCACAACCTCTTCTCAAAATAAATATCAAGATTCGATCATAGCCTATATTTTTCAAATAAACTCTCATATACTACACCACACATCTAGGAGATATTAGTATCATTAAAATAACAAGTATAGGTTCCTTTAATATGATCAAAAAAAGATAATTCAAGAGGTAAATCCACTATCTTTTTCTAATTTTCCTTTCAGTTTTATTTTCATTTTTTATCTCCTCACATACCTTCGTCCCAATGGAATGATAACTATAAAAATATACATATAATATAAACATATAATGTTAATGGATGATCCAAAATTAGAAATTCACTGTCTATCTCTATTGTCTGAAAAATGAAATCGTTACTAATGATTTGTCAATTTTCCTACATCTTGGGGGAAGAAATTTCTTTTTCCGCAAACATATTAATTGCTATTAATAAGGTCATTAATTGGTTTAAAACTAATTTTAAATAGTATGTTAAAATTTTTTATGTTGTGGAAATAACTTATACTCATAATACTAAATGATAAACCAAAACGAGTTCACTGTGTTCAAAAAACTGCCAAACTTAATAAACTTGATCATCATTAACCTTTATCTAATAAATCATACTCATCTTATATAAACAAATTAGTTGTAAAATAAAATAATATTATATATTATCCTTAATAACATAATATAAATTACATGGATGTTCATCCACAATTTAAAGGAACTTCCATTCATGTATACAAATGAACAGATCCAAGAAACTATGAAAATTAACACTCCCGAATGACAAAATTAAATTCTGTAACTCATCAAAAGGAACATAAAAGGACATAATAAAAGAAAAATTAATTAGATTCACATATATAAGGTTTTTTTAATCAATATATCTATTTTTATTATATATGATGTCGAATTGTGGAAAGCCTTCAGACATAAGTTAAGGGGATTTCTCAACCAAACCCTCCTTATTTAGGATTTCCCTCTTCTACCATATTTTTACTAAAGATTATCCATAAATATATTTTCTTAATAATTATCATATATTTTATGGGATGTCATTTGTTTCAAATTTTGATTATAAAAAACACAATATTTTCTAAAGTAACTCTTATTTCAAAATACACACCTCTTGATATTGTTTATTTTTCACTCAATGTTGATGATTCTTATAGCATGTATGTTATTACCTAGTTCATTTGGTAACCCAATTTTTTTAATTTATGGTTTATGAAATGAAATGGATTACATTACATGGGTTAGTTTATGTTTTTGATTGGTATATTCTCAATGGGGAATGCATGATAATGTAAATGTTATGATGTGATGGGTCTACCTAGAATTATATATATTAAAGTAAATGATAATATATGATGGGTGCACCCAAAATTATATAGATCTCCAATGTATTGGGTAATGTTATGTATCCCCCAGGGAATGTTAAGTATGCATGTAATTGAAATTATCTTTGATCACAACTATGTGAGGTACTTAAACAATAAAAAATGATTTTTCATTTTTATGAATTTCCACATTCCATACATTTATCTAATGTGTCCTCTCATGATGATGATGTTTTGATAATAGAAATACCACGCCATACTATTTCAGGATCTTATCATTCCTCTTAATGGTATTTTTATCCCACCCATTATGATATGAATCCTTAGGTGATTACATGTACTAAGAAGAACCCAATGGAAAATAACAATATAGATAAGAATGAATTACATAAATGTTTACATTTTATGATCTAAAAATTATATATGGTCCTTGTTTTCCCAAGACACTAAACCTTTGGATCATTTTTTAATGTTTTTATGTTTTTTATCATTAAAATGATGTAATATCAATGTATAAAAATATGTTTCTCTATAATTGTTGATGCTCCTTCTCGTCATAGAGTCTAACGATGGAAAAAGGGGAAAACCTTAATAGATAGTGATTCATCCGTTAAAGAAACATCAAAAATCTACAAAGGCATGAACAATGATTTATTTAAGCATGGGATGCGCAAGTTCCAAGATGGTTTCATAGGTATACCTGTGTGCAACATATTGGATAAGCAGGTGCCTACGCGCCCTACTTGATTTTCGCCCAAGGGCTTCAGTAGCCTATAAATACCCCTTATGGGCCCCATTTTGATGAAAGAAAAATTCCAAAAGTCATCTATGAGCTCCATGTTCCCTAGTCTCTTCTTGAAGTCTTATGAACACTTATAAGGTAATTTTTTACCTTGAATGGACGTTCTAAAGAGGGGGAACAAGGCCTAAGTGTTGAAATTCACCAAAAAATGTGCGCCTAAGTGTCTAACCCTTAATGGAAATGGACACACATGAACGCCACCTTATCCATTCAACATAACCTACGTGCCACCCATTTTCAATCCTTTAGGGACTATACTAAGGGTTTGAGCAAAGTCTCTCCCAAGTATTACCATATGGGTTTACCGGTGGGCAGGTACACCTATGCCGCGTAGATACACTTGCATGCCCAGGACCTGCACGCCCAAACAAAACCTATGTGCCTGCCTATTTTTTTGGGTGCCCCTCCTACCTATTTAGCTATTTTCATCAAATCCTCCTTTATTATTCATTTTTAGACTTCAAAACCCTCTTCAAATCCATATTTGGCATGGTTCTTTTGTTGGCATCCTTATCTGAAATAAATTCTGTGTAACATCTCTTAAAACCTAGTTATTTACATATCTTTATGTCACGAATGTTAGAGATTTCATTCATTAAACTTCATCATTTATGATGAGAAGATATTTAATTTGTGAATTCTCCTTAGGAGTAAGCCCCATGTACACTATTCATGGGAATCCTCCTTAGGAGTAAGCCCCAGTCTTCAAATTCTATTAATTTTGGCTTGAATTTTTAGGAGTAAGCCCCAAGTTCTAAAATTTAGGGCATCCTCCTCCGGAGTAAGACCCAAGTTCCAAATTCCCTTAACATGGGAATCCTCCATAAGAGTAAGCCCCAGTCATAATTCCCCTTAACCTAGGCCTCCTTATTAGAAATAAACCCCATCCATAATTTCTCTTAACCAGTATTAATTTATTTTGATTGGGGCATCCTTCGTAGGACTAATCCCTATGTTAAGTATCCAAATCTCCATAAAGAACATATACCTTTACAGACCTTGTTCCTGGGATTCTTCCCTGAAGAAAATCCCAATCCTCATCTATCTCGAATGTCATACATACATAACCCGATATTATTTCACATGATTTCATCTTTCATGGAACAATTTAAATGTATTACCAATACATCTTGTTTCTCACACCGAGCATGACTCACAGGAGCTTAGAGAGAAAAATAATCATGAAATCTTTTTTTGAGCCAACAACCATGCATAAACCTCATTCTTCTTTACTCGAACTACTAGGGTTCTGATTACTTTTCTAAAAAAGGATATGTAGGTATCCCATCTGTGGGTACGATCCCAACTATGAAATAATCCATGTCCTTCTGAATGACAATAAACTTCAAGTGCCTCGCTGAGTGTCTTTAAGACTAGGATGGTTATAATAATGACCAAGAGATTTCTATATAATGTGTTAAAGGATAACATTGACTAAGAATATCTAAAAAATACAGATGATTCTCTATCTATGAAGAACCCCAAATACATATAAAATATTTTCAAAATCTCATACATACCAATCATTGATTGTTAGATCTAAAGGAAATCCCATTTTCATACTTGGTAATTTAATAAGGATTCACGAACATAACTTAAATCTATAAAGAGAGTCTCAGAGTAGATAATAATTCCACCCAAAAAAGTGTAATGATTACGACCTCCCATTCTCTCAACCAATGGAAATTCTTAAGCCTCATCTGTTCACAACTAATGAGAACAAACCTTTGGAAAGTAGGTCCAAATGGATATATAATCATTTGATGTTTCCGGTTCTACGCTCAAACCCGTTAGAAACCAATTGAATGTTTGAACATTAAACAAATGAGGTCATCCCCAATTCCAGCGCAAAACAAAAAATGGTGAACCTGACGGGAAACCTTAAACAAGTTAAAATGATGTTTTAGTTATTTGTTAAGAACATATTTAAACTCAATAAGAGGGCCAACAAAACAATAAATAACATATGTGCTCATACAAAAGATGTAGTGGCCGAACTTATCTTAGTTATGTCTGTTATATCAAACAGGCACTCTTTTCCATGATCTTCTGCATTACAGAAATGGAATCACTAAATTTTACACCATTGAATACCTCTGCTTTAAATTACTCTGATGATACTCCTACTAGATCGTCGTCCGCTCTGAGGACGACATCACCTACTCAGCATCTTCATCACTGGGTATAAAATGCACTGGTTAAGTAATACCGTCAAAATGGTACCATTCTGACTCTGGAGGCCGCTCGACAAGCCCTCCAAGTCAACAATTTACCATGGTTGTCCGGAGAGCAACAACCAGCGATCACGAAGAAGGTGGTTCCAACCACCATCTCCAATCATTTCGGGTCGTTATCCCTGAAATGCAATCACCAGTCCCTCCCATATTCTGGGGAGGTGAATGAGAAGGTCACTAATGGCATTAATTCAAGAAGACATGAGTCCTTCCTGAGGGCTCTGATCAACAATCGCCGCTAGCCATGTGTGGCAGTGCGCCCTCAACATGATGAGGGTGTCATCTCCAGGCGTTCGGCTGAGGTTCCATGAACCCGAGCCGACAAGATGAACCACCAGAGGCGGCGACCAGTCAACAGTGATCAGGTTCTTATCTCTACCATTTTCAGATAAGTCCACCAACCTAACTTGGTGGAACAAAACGAGCGGGCATACACACCCATCCATTTTAATTCCGTTGTCCAACAGACTCGTCTGGTGGAAACATTCCATTCCCACCAGGAAATTACGGAGGAGTACTATAGACAAGAAAATACACCTATTTATAAATCATAATCTACTCAGTAGGCTCATCTGACTAAATAAGATGATGCCCGCCAACCCAATGTGTTGACAACTGGTAAACAGGCACAAACACCTGTTTACACTCATCAATCCTGCCAGCAGCCTCGTCTGTCAGTATTGAAGGAAGTTCATCAACCATGTTTGGAGGAGTGCAATTAGCAGGCACATACACCTACTAGTATTAATCAATCCTACCAACAGTTTCGTTTGGTAGTAGCCGGAGAAGTCAATTAGAAAGCCCCAATAACAAACACGAGGCAGACTCAACTCTCTGCCCCCATACATGAGTACTGTCAGAATCCCCTGATAAGAAAAGGAGGACATGAGAAAGAATAAACACCTAATCCAAGTATTAAATGGACGTATATTACCGTCCCGGTAGCTAAAGTCACCAAGGACATTCTAACAATGGTGAAAGAGCAGAAGAAAATTCATGGTCATATTCGGGATTCCGGTCAAAATATTATAGTATCTTCAGCGGCATCACAGTGAAGGAAATGAAAATCTATCCCTACCAGTGGAAGGACACATCAACATATCACTCTTGAAGAGACACACACCTCTTTTCCTTTCTAAGAGGGTTGTGGGGTTAACTCCCCCATTTCATACGGACAACCATGTCGGGCAGATACACCTGATTTGATTGGAGATAATCATCCTAACCTGACTATTTCTCCTGAGCAGGAACATACACATGCCCATAATAACCACCTTTGTCAATAATTGGTTCCTAAAGTGAGTAAGAAGGCGTCTATGAAGATGACCTGTCTAGCACAATCTTGAAATCCAAAGCCAATTTGTAATAAGGCCATTCTCAATGGTGGAGTTCTTGAAGCCCTCATAATATTATCTGTTGGAATTCAAGCTTATACTCTCTCATTTACCAATAGTGGTAACATTAATTCCGATGATCTTCATTATATATTTCCTCATAAAGGCTTCCTTTATGAAAGTTCGTTCGATATTCATGTTTCATCTTCAGATGAGAGCCACAAGAACCCTCTCTCTGGCAAGAAGATCAAGGAGAAAAAGGTTTCATTTTTTAAAGTAACCCACCATGGTGGTCCTCCCCATGATGATGAATTTAGCTGTGAAATTCATCTCTGTAGTAGTAATGCGCATTTACTGGAAATTTTCTAATGGACAATGTAGTGATGAGAAATCCCTCTTATCTTCAGGCACTTGAAAATGTGAAAACAGTCGTGTCTGATTCTTTATCGCTAGTAGGTGAAATACTATCCCTATCAGAAGATATCCCAGGGTGTAAGTCATTATCAAAACCACCCCTGGGTCATTCATCTTCTAGTTTGATCAGTTAATTCTCTACCAATCTTGTTGAGTCTGATGAAGCAACAAGGAAGAACCAGCTCTGGTCTAATAAGGTAGAATAATCTTCATCGAGTGATAAAGAGGAAGTGCTAAATATGAGAAAACAACTGGAAAAAGGTGAAGTGCCAGTCATGTTTTGGCCTTTGGCAGACTCTCATTATGAAATTCCAGAAATGTTGATGGAAGATTGTATTCAATATATTCTTCTCAAAACGTGGAAAACTATTTTTCAATTGAAAAAGAAAATATAATCTTATGATCAATATGAAAATCATTTCAAGATAATATAAGGGTTACAATGCCAAATTGACTTGGAATCTCTCTCATTTTATCGATATCTGAAGACTAAAAAGTTGCAGAGAGCCCATAAGAATTCATGCATTAGTGCACTAAAAATATTGCGCCAGTTAATTTCCAATTCCCCATCTAGTATTAATATCAGGGGATGGGGTCTTCATAGAGCACTGCATTTCACTGTACTCTCCAGTTAGAAAAGCCCACAGAAAATGGTCTCATGCAATGTTATTTTCCACGGCCGTCCACAGCCAATTGGCTTTGTTTGTAGTCAAAGGATTTCTCAGGAACATGCCTCAACAAGTTCTTCCAAAAGTATGGCATACAAAGAACAAGTTGTCAAATTACTCTAGCATCAGAAAAATGAGAATATCAAACATGATTCTCGTTTGGAGTGGGCCCATCATCAGGTGACAGAAGTTTCATAAGACATTCAACAGTCATTTGAGCCGGGTGATTTAAGTGAATGTTGGATGATGCATCCAACCAATTTCCGGACTAAAGTCCACATGATCAGGAGAGATTTTACGAAAGTATCATATGTAGCAGCTCAAGAACCACCCCAGCTTGCCAGACTGAGGATTCTTTTAACCCAAACCACAGAATCAACAAATAGGATTCGAGGAGTTGAGCTAAAACAGAAAGTACAGCCCCAGTCCACCGGACTGGGCACTTTTTTAAATCCTCAATCTCTTCCTCAGAGAAATTCAGTCTTTTCTCGATTAGGGAAGAATCCAAAAGAGAAAACGAAGAGCCGAATTATCAAGATATTACATCCAAATTACGGTTTGTCAAGAAGTTCCTGAGGGATCAAATCAACAAAAGGAAATGTCTCATCAAGGACATGGAAAAAGATAGTATAGCAGAAATGACGATAGAAGGGATGCCATGCATTATGCATCAATTAATGTCACAAATTCCATTGATGCTAAACCTATAGAACATGAGGCTCACTCATATGGATCAAATGAAGAGGTTACTGCTCAAGAAGTTGTACACACAGACACAAATGATGAAGGTGTGTGTACAAGAAATCAAAGTCTTACCAAGAATCTAGGTATTCCATCAAATAAAAAACTTCCCCCTCTTCTAAAGGGGTCTGGAATGGGGAAAGGAAAGAATTAGGTTACATTCCACCACATCTCAGGATATGGCCAATAACTCTCACTAGATCAAATATTTTCACAATAGTTGGATGAAATGAAGGAATTGAGGAGGTTGAATGAAGAACTACTTCAAGTTAGTCTGCATCCTAAGTGTGCTAGAGTCAGTAATCCAATTTAATTTGTTGCAGCTACTAATATGGATCAAGAATATCCTCCTTTACCAGTACACCCTCATAGGTATAATCCAATGGGTCAGGTTCAACACCAATCGATGTTGTTATCATCAGTTATTTTACCAGCCACCAGATCTGTCCAAACTTTAGTTATTGCACATGCTTAGGTCAAAGCTCAACTAGATTTTTCTTAAAAGTTAATAACTACTATTGAGTCATTAACAGCTCAGTTAGATGATATAGAGGGAAAACATGATCATATTCATCCAGAAAAGAGAGATTACCTTGAATGGGTTGATGCAATTCCTCCCCCATCAAATTTTTCAAGTACCAAATTCCCAATAATTAATGGTTCGAGAGACCCAGAGAAACACTTAACACATTTTTTTTCTTGTTGTGATCCTATAATGGGAACTCCTCAATAACAAGAAGCAGTTACGCTTAGGTGTTTTGTACAGTCATTACAAGGACCGACCTTTGATTGGTATACAAGCTTGCAATCTCAGTCAATTACCAGATGGGAAGATCTCCTCCAAAGATTTCTTCTTCAATTCATCTAAACGTTGCCAAAGACAACAATTTTTGATCTTAAAAATTGTAAGAAAAGGGACAATGAATGAGTTTCAGATTTCATTTCCCTCTGGAAGGGATAAACATATTCCCTAAGCTTAACACTCCCTCAAGAAGAATTGATGCCAATCTGTGTGTAAAATTTGCATGATGAGTTACGCACTCCGTTGATCCTTGTGAAATACACAGAAGGGTTTCAAGGCCTTACATTGATCGCTCAGCTGATTAAATACTCTCATACGAAGACTAACGATAAAACTCGTGTAATTCCATCAGCTCCAGGAAGGATAATGGGTAGAGCAAATACTGCTACAATTGTGCTTAAACAAGAACATATACCTTCTTCTACATCAAAACCAGTATCCTATCGAAAGGATCCACCTCTTGATCATCAACAATAGAGGCCATTTCGTCAAGATGATCAAAGGGATCAATAACGAAAACAATTTGTGGAGTTAAAGGTAAAATTTTATTCTTTCTAAAATGAAAATGTTCCTGGTTACTTATTTTCGGCTCTGGAAAATAATTTGGTTCAATTTCCAAGACCCAAAAGGCTGAACCAGGATGGAGATGAAGACCATCCCAATTATTTCCCATTTCATTAGATGTTTGTGCATCCGATTAAAGAGTGTTTTTTCTTCAAGGACCTCCTGCAAAATATGGCAGACTTGGGACAAGTCAAATTGAAATGTTTTTCAGCTCATGTATCATGTGTTACTTCTACAGATCCATAGGAATAAGGCGAGTGGAAAGAACTCAAAATAAAAAACTAGCAGAAATATGATGACTGGATGGTCAAAAAAGAAATCAACTGAACTCATGCCATTTTATGAACGCAACTGAAGAAATCAATTGTGCCTTCCACTATGAATGCCACATAAACCCCTCTTCATCAGAGGAAACATCTACAAATAAACGGCATAATTCAAAGAAATAAGATCATTCAGAAGAAGGTGAGTTCGTGATAAATCCCAAGTTGTCTTTGACTCTGGAAGATTTTATTCCATCTACTTCGAAGCCACGGGCACTGTCCCACCAAACGGAATACCCTAATTTGGCTAATCAGGCAGAGTCTTCATCAGATGAAGAGTTGATCTTTGATTCTGTTAACATGATTCACTTAATAGATCCTTATGCCAGCCATAGTTTTGATATTGATGATCATGACTTCCATGTATCAAACAGGGGAATTAAAGGGTGTTCCAGAGGTCTGGGATAAAGACAAAGACGTGGATATCCTAGAATCCACTATTCCAACTCTACCCCTACTAGAACTGTATATGCAGTAGAAACTCATGGAAAATCCCATCAGCGAGCTCAACAAGAATAAGAAAATTCTTCCATGCATGGAAAATTCAGTCATGGCACAATTATTCTGGAGGATCGGTTAATGGTTACACCTTCTTTCTCTCAGCAATTAAATAGACATATTCGGTCTAATCTTCCAAAGACAAGAGTATTTACAACTCCTACCCCGATAGAAGATGCATCTACTTCCAAAGAATAAAATTCTAAGGCACCTACAAAACCACATGTTTCTATTGGGAAACGTAGACCTTTGGATCAAAAATATGATGTCTTGAAACATTTTTCCCATGTACCGGCCAATTTATCAATTCTGGATGACTTGAATATATCAAAGGATCTTCAAGAAGCACTCATTGAGGCTTCGTCAAGTCCTCAGGAATTCGAAACTGAAATTGTTGTGGCTGAAGTCTACCATGTAGAGAATAATCTTGCAGAATGACATGAAGTAATATCATTCACATATAAAGATGAATATGATGTTGTTCATTGACATATTAGACCTTTGTATTTATCTGGCATGGTCAATGATGTATACATCCGAAGATCTTTCATTGATAATGGTTCAGTAGTCAACCTCATCTCCATTCGTACACTTCTTCGATTGGGCCTCACCGAATCAGATTTATCTCCTTCTACTTTGATGTTGCAATGATATGTTAAAAATGAACAAGAACCTATGTGTGAGATCACACTCAGAACTCAGTTTGGAGATGTTGTATCCAATTTTGATTTCATGGTTTTTTTTCATGACACAGCTTTCAACATTTTTCTTATAAGACCTTGGATACATCAGCATGCAGTTATTCCTTCATTATACCATCAATATCTCAAATATTGTTTCAATGGACAAATTGGGACACTGTATGGTGATAAATTCCCATTCAAAACATGTGAATCTCAATACAATGAGGTGGAATTCTATCACATGGAGGGTAAAGAGAAATCCACAAAAAGGGAGTTTACCAAAGTTAATGCTCCATATGGTTTGGAAAAGATTCCAGTAAACCCATTCATACATGTGAGTATAGATTATGTGTTTCCTATCAGTCAAATTGACATGATAGACCCAAATACAAATACTCTTATGGAAACTTCCATAATGTCAATTACGGAAATCAATCCAGACAACATGGTAGAAATTGGTTTATCACCAAGTAATGATGAAATCTCAAATGAACATGTATTCATTTCATCCGCTGAAATCCAGCAAGTCTATACTTCACCAACTAGGCTAGAAGAAGTTATAGCAATGCCAGAGGTGAATGATGATGTCGATTATCAATCCATCATCTCCTCTTTATTACCCAAGGAAGACCCTTCATCATCAATAAGGTTAAAATTGGAAGCCTCTTCTTGAAGATGTTAAAATTTTAACATCTCTCTTGATCCTGGAAATTCTGCTTCATCATCTACTATGGAAGTAGAAACAGTAGAAATAACAGATGTCGAGGAAGAAGAGGAAAATCTCAGAGATGCACCTCCAGCATTTGAAGAGGGTATCTCTACCACTGTGGATGAACTCAGAGAAATAAATCGGGGTACAAAAGAAGATCCACGTCCCACTTTAATTAGTGTTTCCATGAATCTTGAAGAGGAAAAGTGTATATTTCATTTTTGAATAAAAATCGAGATATATTTGCCTGGAACTATATAGAAATTCCAAGGCTTGATCCTGATGTTGCTACTCATCATTTGGGATTACCAGAAGAACATCGAGGATTCAAGCAAGCCGCAAGAAGAACAAACCCAACATATGCTTCCAAAATTGCAGTTGAAGTCGATTAGCTTATCAATGATAACTTCGTCAGAGAAGTTCAATATCTCAAGTGGATGGCTAATATTGTCCCTGTGAAAATGTAGAACGGACAAATTAGAGATTGAATTGATTTCAGAGATCTTAATCAGAATTTTCCCAAGAATGATTTTCCAGTTCCGATTATAGAACACTTAATTGATGCAACAGCAGACTATGAAGCACTTTCCTTCATTGATGGATATTCATGGTATAATTAAATCCAAATAGATCTAGAAGATAAAGAATATACACCCTTCAAATCCCCTCAGGGTGTGTTTTTCTATCGGATAATGACCTTTGGCCTAAAGAATGCAGAGGCAACATATCAGTGTGCCATGCACCGTATCTTCAAACACTTTTTAGTGATGTTTGTTGATTGTTATGTGGACGATTTGGTGGTTAAGTACAGACAACGTCCTAATAACTTGTCTGACATTGAAATTATATTCAATAAACTTCGACAACACAATTTGAAGATGAACCCCTTAAAATGTGCTTTTGGGGTAACCTCAAGAAAATTACTCGACTTTTTTATATGCCATCGTGGTATCGAAGTCGATCCTGAGAAGACAAAGTCAATCCTTGGTATGTAACCTCCTCGAAATCTTAATGAATTGAGAGGACTTAGAGGAAACTAGGCCTATATTCGGCGTGTCATCACCAATTTGGTAGGCAAAAGATTATCCTTCACCAAATTGATGAAGAAGGGAGTCACATATCAGTGGACTGAAAAATGTCCATAAGAATTCATTATTCTCAAGAAATATCTCTTGAGTCCACCGGTTCTAATGCCACCTGTTGAAGGAATACCACTTATTCATTATGTGACAGCTTTAGAGTTATCATTGGGTGCATTCCTTTCCCAGAAGAATGATATTGGGAATTAAAACAACCTTTACTATCTCATTCAGACTATGCTTGATGCAGAAACCCGAAATTCATTTATTGAGAAGTGCTGCCTAGAATTAATCTTCACAGTTCAGAAATTGAGACACTACCTCCAACATCATGAGGTCCAATAGGTATCTCCCAATAACCCACTCAAATTCATCATTAGTCGTTCAATGCTTACATGATGTCTGGAAAGGTGGGAAGTTATTTTGCAACAATTTGATATCCAGTATGTGTCTCAAAAGATGATAAAGGGACATTCTCTGGATAATTTCCTTACTGAACATCCTTCAGTAGAAGATACATCTTTAGATATTGAACATCATGATGAAGAATTATTTTCTATTCAAGATAATCATCAAACATGGGAAATTTACATTGATGGTTCTTCCAAAAGTCCCTTAGGGAAGAAAATGGAATATCCTAAATTCAACAATGTTGTGTTAGGAATTTTACTTATTTCCCCCGAAAAGGCAGTGTTACCCTATTCCTTCTTATTGTGGGAATGAGGTACCAATAATGAAGCAAAATACCAAGCTCTCATTACAGGCTTGGAGTTGTCACTTCATACACAAGTGAATCACTTAAAGGTGAAAGGTGATTCAGACCTGGTAATCAAACATGTCAATGAGGATTATTCCATCAGAAAATAAGAGTTAATCCATTAGTATGATTATGTCGGAGATTTAATGGAGGAATTTCCTTCGGAACCAACATTTTCTTATGTCCAGCGATCACAAAATGCCCATGCTGATGCACTGGCTAATATGTCCACAACTCTGGAAGATCCAAATCGGGACGAGACAATCATCAGTATTTCCCACCTTCATACAATTTCACCTTATGTTCAAACCAGAACAAATGAAATCAGTGAAATTAGTCCCATTTCTGAACCATATGGTCATACTAAAGGATTGATGACACCTATCAGGGAATACCTTCATAATGGAACACTTTTACCTAATAAAGCTGAGAAAAAACAAATCTGGCAACGTGTGATCAATTTTACTCTTTATGATAACCCTAATCACCAAGAAAAAATACTCTAGAAAAGAGGTTTGATGGAGTTCTCTTCAGATGCATTAATGGTGAAGAGATAATGGCTATCATGAAAGAAGTACATGAAGGATTCTGTGGTGCCCACCAGTTTGGACATAGACTATCTGATCAAACTCTAAGGCATGGATATTTTTGGCCTTCAATGATACAAGATTGTGTTGATTTCACGAACATGTGTCATTCATGCCATGTATGTGCCATCTCCATTCATCAAACCCCAGAGTTGCTTCATACAACTAAATACGCGTGGCCATTCTCCACATGGGGAATGGATATAGTGGGACCTCACCCTTCAGCCACATCCAAGAATTTTATGTATATTATTACTTCTGCTGACTTATTTTCCAAATGGGCAGAGGAAACACCTCTCAATAAAGTCAGTTCTAAAATAATTGTTAGCTTCATCAAGTCTAACATCATAACCAGATTTAGTTTCCCTCATACCATATTGATGCACAATGGAACCAACTTCTGATCATCCAAGTTAAGGAAGCTTTATCAAGAATACAAAATCAAATCCAACCATTCATCTTAGTATCATGCAGTGGCCAATGGCCAAATAGAGGCCTTTAACAAGACTCTTTAAAATAAAATGCAAAAGAAGGTGGATAAAGATAAGAAATAATGTCCTGATAAACTATTTCATGATTTATGGGCTTATCATACCTCCACCCGCACATTAACACGGACAAATCCATATTCATTGGTATATAGAACAGAAGAAGTATTTCCCATTGAGGTTCAATTAACTTCTCCCAGAGTAACCATTTTTTATCAGTAATCTATAGATGAATAATCTCAAAATCTATTGGATGAATTTGAATGATTATATGAGAAAATAATGTGAACCCTACACCATTTGGAAATCTATCAGAATCGAATAGCACTAGTTTTCAAAAAAAGTTCGTCTTCGTTCATTCATTCAGGGAGAATTGGTTTTGGTTCATAGAACTCCAATGATACCAGGATATAAACCTACAATGCTTGAGCCAAAATGGAAAGGACCTTACTCATCACATAAGGTCTACTCTAATAGAGATTATTATTTAATCTCAATGGATGGAGAACTCATCACGACTCCAACTAATGCCAGATTTTTGAAGAAGTATTTTGTATAACACAAATACATCATTCCGGTCTATGAATATGACGTTAAACTATTGACACCATCTTCCAACATGACGTTAAATTGTACCATCATCAAACATGACATTAAACTATATTTTCCCTCATATGTCCTAGGTACATGATGCTTAACTCTACAACACCCCAACATTTAACATGACGTTAAACTTTGAAAAAGTCCCTAATACATCCAAAATGACGTTAAACTGTGTCCCCATTGTCCTTGAAGCAAGACATTAAACTGCATATCCATAAATCCGAGCTACATGACGCTAAAATGTACAGAATTAGGCCTTGCTATATGAAATTATACTATAAAACCCCTCTTTTGTCCTTACTACATGACATTAAACTACCCAGTCCCTTCTTCGCCCAGCATGGCATTAAACTGTGCATCGTTCAGGTTACTGCTACCTCTTGTTTCTCACACCGAATATGACTTATGTGAGCTAAGAGTAAACTTCAACCATAACACCCTCTCTGAGCCGCTAACCATTCGTAAGCCCCAAAACCATTTTTTAGGTCATTTTCCTCAAGAACAACTTGATCACCAATTCATTCTTCAATTGAACTACGTGGACTCTAATCCTTGCCTTCTAAGCTGGGTATGTAGGCATCCCCTTGAGGTTCAATCCCAAAACTAATCTCTTCACATCGGTTTACCTCTATATCATATGATGCTGATTCATGAATCCATCCACAGAATCGATATTTTTTACATTGGTTCACCATCGTCCTTGCTATATGACGTTAAAATATTCAAACTGTTGTCCTGTATGATAATAAACTGCAACATTCTTTGACACCCTCACCTGAGAGGGAATCATTATTTAAATTTATCTCTAAAAAAGTTATATTCTAAAGACTACGTGCATATATGGAAATTCTTGAACCATTTATCTTTGGTCAAACCATCATTGAAATAAAGTCACCTTTCACCCTTCATATGTACGAACCAAATCTGTACAGGGGGTATTTCAAGAACTATGTACCACTTGATTCCCATACTTATGGGATACATAGGAACGTTCAAGAATATCTCGAATCCAGCCCCAAGTCATTGGGCCTAGCCCCAAATTCCACTTTCAGTCAATTTGCTGAAAAGTGCTCTTGTGAAAACATGAATGTGGTATGAAAACCGTGGTCTTCATTCACATCGGGTTTATAAGACACACATTGTGTATTCATTATTATGGTTCGAGCTCTATAAAACTAAACTATGATCTTCTACACTCTCATCCCACATGACATTAAACTATATTTCAAGAACTACGTATGGCGTGATTACCATCCTTATGGGATACAGTAGTGAAATCCATCACCTCAATTCAGGACTCTGCCACAACTTGATTATGGTTAACATTGGTATGTGTATCTCTACATGCATTGATCAATGCCCATTTTGATGTGTCATACTCCTAACCTTAAAAAATTCCAGATCTATATAGCCCTTTTCTTGACTTCTGGTCCCAAACTGTCTGATACCTGAGAATTCTTCTTCCTGACTATGCAGCATGTGCCCTTAGGCGGCCTTGCATAAACAATCCACATAACAGACCTGTCAGCCAAAGGATTCTATTATTTTACTATGATGCCAATTATCTTAGGTGGTCCTGCATAATTCAACCCCCTAACGAGTTTTTCATATAGTGGTAACTTCATTTTTGAGAGGAAATCCTCTTTTTTTCCTTATTGGCCTTATCTAAAATATGTAAGGATCTGCATAAAATAACTATCCTTAACATATGTGTACCATCCGCTTTTTCATGATCTGAAATTGTTCAAGTCTTTGGTTCATATTTCCCATCACTACATTTGGGTCAGACCTCTGTAGGAGTGATATTCATCCAATTCTTTGACAATATTGATTGGAAACATCCTTTACAGATTAAAGTACCTATCTCTATACAACAAACTCTATGATTTAGAAAATTTTAATCTCTAAAATATCTCACTGGGTTTTTAGCAGTAGAAAAGTCAATTTCTAAGAGTTCTTTTTCCTGACTATGCAGCGCGTGCCCTTAGGCGGCCTTGCATAAGTTGTCTATATAACAAACCTGTCAGCCAAAAGATTCTATTATTTGACTATGCTTCCAATGCCCTTATGCGACCCTGCATAATTCAACCCCCTAATAGGTTTGTTAAATAATGGAAACTTCACTATTAGGAAATACATCTTCTAATGCCTCTTGGCCCTTTTTTCATATCATTCCTCAGATTCAAAATAACTTAAGTCATTGATTACATTTCCCCCCATACTTGAGTGTAGTAATATGTTTTTAGATAAATTATCAAGTAATTGAGTCACTTTTAATCCATTCTGTCAAAGCTATTTCGACATTAAACATTATCCCTTTTTATGTCTGACATGCATGACTCGAAACTTCCCACAAAAGACAAGGGGACTCTGAACAAAAGTCAAGTCCCATCTCACTAAACATAAATTTCGTATGATTTAGGTAATATTGAGCAATTAAATGATTCATGGTTTTATAGAGTTATTTTTAATAATCTTAGAAAAATCAAACTATTCCTACTAGGCCCATTAGCTTAGGTAAAATTTAAAGAATGTAGAAAAACAATGCAGGAACAAATGATTGAAGATGAAAGTGTTTTTATTGATGCACAAGATTTAGAAGGACATCCACAGATTAAAGTCACTTCTCTATTTCAGGGATTACAAGATACTTTCAACATAAATCTCCATTTGATTTACGACATCTCGAGATTCATCAGCAGCCACTTGAAGCTCATCCACTCGACCAACTTCACTCTTTTCCGCTTTATGGAGTGATTTATTAGCTTCAGCAATGGCTTTCATACCATTTGTTTGAACTCATTCCTGGGAATTGTTAAGCTGGTCAAGTTCCCAGGTAACAACACTTAACTGCTACTGATGGTGCAATTGCTGGAAAATTTTATCCTTTATCTCAGAGTCAAATCCTCTTTCCTTTCGGATCCAACTATGAGGGGGGTCTTTTGGTGACGCTTCTTTCCGTCACAGAGTCTAATGATTGAAAAAGGGGAATACCTTCACACAAAGTGATTTATCCTTTAAAGAAACTTAAAAAAATGATAAAGGCATGAACATGGATTTCTTTAAGCATGGGCCATGCAAGTTCCAAGATGGTCACGCCTGTATACCTATGCGCAACATATTGGGCGCACAGGTGACCTGCGCACTGCGCGCCCTATTTGATTTTCTCCCAAGGTCTTCAGAAGCCTATAAATACCTTTTGTGGGCCCCCCATTTCGGGGATGGAAAATTCCAAAAGTCATATTTGAGCACCCGGTGCCCTAGTCTCCTCTTGAAGTATTCCGGACACTTCTAAGGTAATTAATTACCTAGAATGGAAGTTCTAAAGAGGGGAAACATGGCCTAAGTGTTGAAATTCACCAACACGTGTGCGCCTAAGAGTCTATCCCTTAAGGAAAATGGTCACACCTACGCTCCACCTTATCCATTCAACAGAACCTGCACACCACCCTTTTGTAAGCATATAGGGATAATACAAAGGGTTTGAGCCAAGTCTCGCCCAAGTATTACCTTATGGGTTGACCGGCGCGCAGGTACACCTGTGCCGCACAGTTGCACTTGCGCAACCAGGACCTGTGCACCCAAACAAAACCTGCACGCCTGCCTCTTTTTTTTGGGTTCCCCTCCTACCTATTTATCTCTTTTCTTAAAATCTACCTTTCTTCTTCAAGATTTATCCTTCAAACCCTCTTCAAAGAAATTTTTGGCATGGTTCCTTTGTTGTATTCCTTATCTGAAAGGAATTCTGTGGAACATCTCTTAAAACCTAGTGATTTACATATATTTATGTCACTATGGTTAGAGATTTCATTCCTTCAACCTCATATTTTAAGATGATAAGATATTTAATTTGGGTATCCTCCTTAGGAGTAATCCCTATGTCCCCTATTCATGGGAATCCTCCTTAAGAGTAGGACCCAATCGTCAAATTCACTTAATTTGGACATCCTTTTCATGATTAAGCCCAAAGTTCCCAAATTTAGGGCATCCTCCATAGGAGTAAGCCCCAAGATCCAAATTCCCTTAACCTAGGCATCCCCCTTAGGAGTAATCCTCAGTCACAATTCCACTTAATCTAAGCCTCCTTCATAGGAATAAGATCCATTTCCCAAGTCCCTTTAACCTGGGCCTCCTTCTTAGGACTAGTCCCCAGTCATAATTTCTCTTAACCAGTATTAATTTCTTTTGATTCAGGATTCCTTCACACGAGTAAGCCCTAAGTTATGTATCAAAATTTCCATAAATCACATATACCTTTATGGACCTTCTTCCCGGGTTTCTTCCCTGAAGTAAATCCCAATCCTCATCTATCAGGGAAGTCATACATACATAAGCCCTACATTATTTCTCATGATTTCATCTTTCTTGGAACAATTGTCACGTCTTACCAATACCTCTTGTTTCTCACACTGAGCATGACTCAGGTGATCTTAGAGAGTAAAAGTAATTATGAAATCTTTCTTTGAGAAATCAAAAATGAATAAACCACATACTTCTTTACTCGAACAACATGGGTTCTGATTCCTTTTCTAAACAAGGATACGTAGGTAGCCCATCTGTGGGTACGATCCCAATCAGGAAAAAATCCATGTCCTTCTGAATGAAAATAAACTTCAAGTGCCCCGCTGAGTGGCATTAAAACCAGTAGGGTTATCATAATGACCAATAGATTTCTATATAATGTGTTGAATGATACCATTGAATAAGAATCTATATCAAATACAAATGATTCTTTATCGATGAAGAACCTCAAATACATATAAAAGATTCTATAAATCTCATACATATCAAGCATTGATTGTTAGATCTATAGGAAAGATCATTTTTATACTTGGTAATTTAATAAGGATTCACGAACAGAACTTAAATCTATATAGAGAGTCCCGGAGTAGACAATAATTCCCCCCAAAAAGGAGTGATGAGTCCGACCTCCTATCCTCTCGACTAATGTAAATTATTATGCCTCATCAGTTCACAAATAATAAGCACATACCTTTGGAACGTAGGTCCAAATTGGAATAGAATCATTGGATGTTTCCGGTTCTACGAATAAACATGTTAGAAACCGATTGGAATGTTTGAACCTTAATCAAATGAGGTCATCCCCAATTCCAATGTGATACAATAATATAACCTCTAAATAATTATTGGGCCTTAGTATTATCTTCTATATCTATGTTTTCATTTCCCACCTTTGTTATCGCATATGGAAGCCCAGTTATGTGATTATTCAATATGGCCTTCATTAATTATATTATATCTTATGAATAGATATTATATTTACCATTCTCATATTATGGTATTTCAAGAAAGGTATATTGAATTGTTAAGAACTTGATTTCTGATATTAACATTATGTTGTGAGGGTACAATATATTAAAGGGTGGTTGAATGTAATACCACCATATTTTAAAATAGGAAAATCATGTTAAATATCTTGTATGACTTGAAAAAGTTATTATAAGGTAATATAACATCCCAAGACTTTGTTATTTGTTTATATTTATATGAAATAAACATATTCAATATTTTTTATTTAATGAAACACGAGGATTAAATGAAACCAGAAAAACTATTAAAATATTTTAGTTTTAACATGACCAATATAGACTTTCTAACAAAATGGATGTTATTATAGTGTCATTAAGAAAATTTAAAAATTATATATAGATATTTATTTATTAAAAATATTATATTATTTATTTGAAAGTAAAATAATTGTTTTCTAAAAAACAATATTTTTCCAAAAGATGGTTTAATCACTCTTTTCACAAATGATTTTAATTTTTTTTTCACTTTTATAAATTTTATTTGAATAAATGAGCTTCACTTTTGAAACTATCATATCAAAATTATCTTATGATGAATTTTTGGTATTGTTGTGCAATGATTCTGTTTTTAATGAATATTGAAAAATAATGAATTAAAATTGAAAACAATGTTTTAAGTTATATTATTTTTAAAGATAAACAAAATTTTAAACTAATTTAGAGTAAAAATAATAAAATTTTAAATAATTTAATTAAATATAGGTTATGGGAAAAATATTTATATTTATTTTTTATATAAAAAATTGTAATCTGTTGAACATTTTATCTTTGAAAATGCACTTCAACATTGCGTCTGTTGGCTTAATTTATATGAAATTGTTCTACTACTATGTATTGAATTTTTAGAAATTTATGTCACATTTAAATAAATCCTAAAATTTAATTTCTATTATAAAAATTTTATTTTTTTGATAATATTGAATAGTAAAATTGCAAATATTACAACAGTTATGGTAAAAATGGATTTATTGGGGTTACCTAAAAACACAATTATTAAAATAAAATAAAACATGTATAAAACCTATAGGATAGGATTATTTAGACATTATAATGACTATTTATCTAATGAAAAACCTTTTTTACCATTTTAGAATGTCAAATACATAGTTATAAATTTTTATTTTGAAAATTACCAGTGTGAAAATCACCTCAATTATAAAAGGCCACCCCCTATTCTCTCTTCTCAAAACATTCAAACCATTCTCATTCATACAATTACTAACCAAATACCTTCCCAAATTTCTTAATATCATCCTATTAGAAATTTTTTATCATAAATCCATATTAGGATGGATTTTGGTGAAAATATAAGGGGATACCTAAAGAAAAAATAATGTTCTTCAATGGTCAAATTCATTTCATTTCTTCGTCCACATCATTAATTTTTTTAAAAAAAATTTATGGTATAATAATAGCATTATAATCCATATAATGAGATTTATTTATTATAATTTAATTACCTGAAACCATATTAACATTAATCTATTGGGTTATTAAATTATAATTTGGGTATACCGCAAACTACAGCCTCGTGAATTTATATTATTAATTTTTCCATTACAACCTCTAAAATATGGGTATCTCAATGGATATAAATTATATTTATGATATTTATAAAAAATAAATTTCTCAATAGTAATTATATAATATATAAATTTTCAATTTTCATTCCAGATTCGATATGATAACATCTCTCACGGGTACAACGGACCACCGCCTCCTGAAGTGATATGATTTTATTTTCAAAAACTCATTACATAGAATATAATAATGATAAGGTTAATGAATTTATGTTATATAAATGAAATAATTTTGACATTAATGATATATCTATATTTACAAAATTATAATCTATCATTTTATTTCTTTCCTTGTAACTCACTTAAAGGACAAAATATTTTTCATGTACATGTGGATTATCGCCATTAGGTAGCGATAAAACTATCTTTTCATCCCCACACTATATAGATAATTTATATATATATATATATATATATATATGAAGAAATTATTATTTAATAATTATATTATGGTCATTATGGAAATATAAACGTTTTATAACCATGTTTCCATAATGATAATTGAAAAATGAAAATGTAACTCATGTGTATGTACTGCCTACCATCTCCAGGATCATAACATAATCCATTTCTCAAAACCACCATTAATGGTCAAAATTAAATTTATAATTGATATATAAATAAGATAATTATTCCAATATTAATATTTTGAGACAATATAACTCTATATTATTCACAAGAACTGAGGCTTCCATGAGAAATCGTGAATGAGAAAATAATGCATCTAACACTCGAAAAATTAAAAATAATGAAATATTATTAATAAAGGGGTGATGAGGGATTATAAATGGATCATATATGATATTTTGAATATTAATATATTTCTATAATAAGATAATAACATGTTTAATTCCCCTACATACTAGGTTTATGAATGTTCAATCCAATGGATGTGTTAGGTAAGGGACATCGTCCCAATTTTCCTTCATTGGGGGATATATTAAAATATTATGCACCTAAGGTCATTTATATAGAATATATAATACCCCTATGAAATAAAATATCATAATTTAAAAATTAATCATTGTATTTAAATTTTCATTTGGAATTATTCCATACATGTTTTTTGACTTGAAAATTACCATGAGGTAATGGTAATTGTACAATCATTAATTTTTTGTGTGATTGTTGACATTATTTTGAAACAGTCACCTTTTTATGATAATTTTTCATTTTAAATTTCATTTCACTTAAAAATCCATAATTATGAATTATGCATATGATTGTTTTCAAAACCTTATTCATTTTTTATGTACGATTTTTACTTTCCATGTTATTTATTTAATTGGTAAAATATTTATATATCCACATCCTTTAATTAATATGTATTCCTGATCCTAAGGTGTGTTATTCATGAATAAAGTAAATTATTTTATATATTAATAATTATTTGGAAATTTAGTGATGTGTGGGACCAAAAGTATATTTCCCCTCAATGTATTGGGGCGGTAATGAGACAAATTAGTGAGAAAGCATTAAACAAGTTTTTACCTGTAGGTTTAAAATTTATGATGAAACGCCTAGAACGTATAGGTATCATGATGCTTGGGTTAATTTTGTCCAATAATTAATCATTTACATATTTTAAAAAATAGTAATAATATATTGTTATATTTTTAAAATCATATTTTCTATAGAAGCATTTCATTTTCATTTCATTGATTAAATTGAATTTTTTTTCAGTTATTTACCCTGTTATATTGATTATTCCATAGCTTTTCATGATTAAAATATTATTTAAATGTAATGTGTGTATAGTTATTTACATTTATATAAATATTATTATAATTTATTGATGATGAATTATGATATACATATCGCATAATAATATTTTGAGCACATCATTATTATTTTTCCATTCCCATAGATTATAAAATGATGAATATTAAAGGATATTATAGATGGATATTTTGATTTGTAAAAAACATATGTTGTAATTTTTTTATTAAAATTTAATTAAATGACCATGTACGTGTTAATTATACAGGAAGATATAACTCTTTTTCCTTGGATTTTTGATTCATTGTATCTTATATCTATGTAATAAAGAATCCATTAGCGATATGTTAATGAGGCTTGGGGAATTATTTATCTATATTACTCAAGATATTTCATGAAATTTTTTTCTCATTTAGGAATAAAATTTGAGTGAAAATTTTTATTTAGTGAAATTGTTTTATAATTTTCCTCATCCAATATTTCTTGATGAATTTTCAAAATAGTTTTATAACCACTATAACGCCCTGACCCCAGTTACCGAGAGTCGATGCATTATTGCGTAACATTGGCATGATCACAAAAGATCAAGTCTCGAAAGAACAATTAGTTTAGTAGCCTTGAAAACACTAGATACATTCATAAATGTTGCACTACATCATAAAGTGAAAAACTACAATAACATAGTATCCTTTTTCTACACTCATTTCCTCTTCAGACTATCCCTGCAGGTCGTTCCTAAAATACTTATTCACATCCTGGAAAAATTAAAACATTGAAAGGGGTGAGCTTAGATGCTCAGTAAGGATAACAATATAGCAGAAGATTTCATAAATAAACATAAACATTTAAGGAAATGTATGACAAAAAAATCCTTTTAAACATGAACTTCAACATAATATGGCAAAAGTAAAATGAAATAATTCCATTTACATATTCACATGGATATTCGAATAGTCGAATAATCACATGCAATATCAATAACCACTTTCATAATGAAGGAATGCATAATGCCAGACTATCATTACCACGTAGCCAAGGCCTCGTACCAAGACTACAAATAAGATTTTGTCAAGGCCTCGTACCAAGACACTAGTTTGTCTCATGAGACCTACCGATGCATCGAGGAGCTATAGCGGGCTCCACCCGTCACTTATTAAGTCCAATGCATTCCTCATATAAATAGGTTTAAACATATCATAAACCATAACATAATCATATCACATGAAACATGCATAAAAGAAACATAAAATTTCCACATTTCAATCACACGATTTCAATAAAACACATTGATATAATAAAAACACTTTCAAACCCATTTTCAATACCAAAATAAAAGAAAATTAACACATGGTATTTATTTTTCATTTAAAAAAAGTTATGGCTTGTAGAGGATACTGAAACACAAATAATGGTCACGGCGGTGGTGAATTAATTGTCGCCACATACGTAAGAATTTTTTTTTTCTTTTGTCGTTTAGTAAAAATGATTCATATAAAAATATTCCTTTTGAATAAAAGTAAAAGTCAAAGGGGTTTATACACCGTATAAAAGAAAGTTATGTATAATGAAAAATATGCCTCAATGAAAGGAGATTGAGACAAAGTCCCTTACAAAGAATTTTTTTAATAAAATAGATCTATTATGTGTATTCACTATAAGTACACATAAATAAAGTACAAATACAAGATTTTACATAATAATATCATGACATAATTTGAAATTAAGAGATTAACCCAAAGAATGGAAATTGGGTTAAGAAGTTCCCTTACCTCGTGTCCAACTGGACTCGACCGCTCATTAACCTCCTGAATAACCTATCAAAGAAATGATCAATCTTACTTCTTGGGTTACGTATATAATCTGCTGCATGCCTTGCTAACCTTGTAAAGTTAGCCTCATACTTTGCGACATTCTCATCCTCATTTTTTCACAGACTCAGAAATTGTCTTTCCATAACTGCTCGATGGTCAAGAGGAAAGTATTTTTCTATGAAAATATCTTTGAACTCTCTCCATTCCATACTTGATACTTCTTCATCTTCCTTTTTATTTTGAATCATTGACCACCATTGATCGGCTTCTCCAGTGAGGCGGTAAACTGCCATGATAAACTTCTCCCTTTCGCTACTCCCCAAGGCATGGAATATTTTCTCTAAGAAGTTTTTCCATTGCTTAGCTACTAATGGATTTGAACCCCCATTAAATGTTGGCAGTTTTTTCCTCATGGAGCGGTCTAACATTGATCCTCCACGTTGTGGATCAGGGTGCTCCATACGAGTAAGGTTATTATTCATAACCTGAGGGAGTTATCCCAGTATGGTAATAAGTTGATCAGCACCAGTTGTATGTCCAGATCCACAATAATTATCTTGAGTAGAAGGGAAATCCCTACACAGAGTGCGTGCATTGATACTATTTCCATTCCTTCCACTAGGCGCCATTTCTAAACAATGGAATAAACTAGATTAGTTTATGAATCAAAATACATAATTCCATACTTGTAAAATTCTTAACATAAATTGAACTATTTATGGATATAATCCATAAACATAAAAATGTTTTTTTAGGAAGTATATACTCATAACCCTTCATAGTGGTTTGTAATGAAAATGAGAATTATCCTAAACATATCCCCCGGGAGTGTCGTAACCAAGAGTGAAACAAGGCCTGTTTTCGTGCACCAGTTCCTGTTCGAGTCTATATCAAAGCGGTGTTTTCGGGTTTTACCCCTAGGTAAATCTGTGCCAGACCCACCTCTACCTGCTCGTATCCAGACAAGGATGTATTGCTCGAAAAACCCATAAAATATCTATAATACCAAAATTCTAGGAAGTTCTTCTATACTAATCCTCAAAGTCTATCTTAGGGCTATGTGCTTTAATCAGAGTTTATATAAATCTAGCTTCCAAGGTTAGTACTAAACTGCCTCTGATACCAACTGTAACGCCCCGACCCCAGTTACCCAGAGTCGGTGCATTATTGCGTAACATTGGCATGATCACAAAAGATCAAGTCTTGAATGACCGATTAGTTTAGTATCCTTGCAAACACTAGATACATTCATAAATGTTACATTACATCATAAAGTGAAAAACTACAATAACATTGTCTCTATTTTCCACACTCATATCCTCTTCAGACTATCCCTGCAGGTCATTCCTAAAATACTTCTTCACATCCTGGAAAAATTAAACAATTTAAAGGGGTGAGCTCAGATGCTCAGTAAGGATAACAATATAGAGAAATCTTTCATAAATAAACATAAACATTTAAGGCAATGTATGACTAAAACAAAAGCCTTTTAAACATGAACATAAACATAATATGGAAAAAGTAAAATGAAATAATTCCATTTACTTATTCACATGGATATTCTACTGGTCGAATAATCACATGCAATATAAATAACCACTTTCATAATGAAGGAATGCATAATGCCAGACTATCATAACCACGTATCCAAGGACTCTTTCCAAGACTACAAAAAATATTTTGTCAAGGCCTCGTGCCAAGACACTAGTTTGTCTCATGAGAGCTACCGATGCATCGAGGAGCTATAACGGGATCCACCCCTCACTTATTAAGTCCAATGCATTCCTCATATGAATAGGTTTAAACATATTATAAACCATAACATAATCGTATCACATAAAACATGCATAAAAGAAACATATCATTTTCACATTTCAATCACAAGATATCAATAAAACACATTGATAAAATAAAAACACTTTCAAAACCATTTTCAATACCAAAATAAAAGAAAATTAAAATTTGGTATTTATTTTTCATTTAAAAAAAGTTATGGCTTATAGAGGAAGCCGAAACTCAAATAATGGTCATGGTGGTGGTGAAGTCGTTGTCGCCGCATACGCATGAAAAAAACATTCCTTTTGTCGTTTAGTAAAAATGCTTCATATAAAATGATTTCGTTTGAATAAAAGTAAAAGTGAAAGGGGTTTATACACCGTATAAAATCAAGTTGTGTAGAAAGAAAAATATTCCTCAATGAAAAGAGATTGAGACAAAGTCCCTTACAAAGAATGTTTTTTTAATAAAATAGATATATTATGTGTATTCACTATAAGTACACATAATGAAAGTAAAAATACAATATAGGACTTAATAATATCATGACATAATTTGTAATTAAGAGATTAACCCAAAGAATGGAAATTGGGTTAAGAAGTTCCCTTAACTCGTGTCCGACTTGACTCGGCCGCTCTTTATACTCCTGAATAATAAACTAGATTTAATATCTACCTGCTTAAGAAACTTTTTCAAGTTAATTATTCCTTTTATATCACTTATTACCATGTTATGAACATTATGTGATTATTTAAGTTAATAACGGTCGTTTTGTCGATCTTAGGTACTTGAGTCAAAAAAATAACTTTTTATAATTACACTTTGTTCATGTGGTAAAATATCCATTATATCTATAATTATATTCAGGATTTATATATCATATACATCATATATATCTAGTATATACATTCATTTATAATATTACATAACATTTAGAGGTAAGAAATGAAATGCACCGTTCATGGAGATGGTAAGCCGTACGTACGCATGAACGCTACTTTCAGTTATATTTAGTATTTAATGGAATGAAGTTATAATTATACAAAGGTATAATATAATTCCAGTATAATATAATGTATAATACCATTTACTCTATCCTTTATACATCCCACATATGGAATTAACGATTCAAATAACTTTGAGGGGGGGGGGGTAGTCCGCACTTCCTAAAATGAAATTATCACGTTTACCCATAATGGAAATCATAAAGTATTCCATAAATGAAAAATAATGAAGCATAAGGAAAACATAAACATAATATATATATCATATATCAAAATAGTTTCATCAAAATGGCCACCATTAGAGGTGTTAAAATAATATTGAACAATCATCGTTTTGTGAGCCAGTATTTCGCCACCCACAGAAACAGTATGTACTTTAACCATTAGACGAAGGTGTGTGTAAGTGTAAACCAAATCCTTATCATAAAAACATCATAGTATATTTTATATACTGGTGTTGTTACAAAATAAATGAATAAAAAGAGTTTAAGGGGTTGGAGAAGCAAAATAAAACAAAATAACATTAGAGAAGACATTGCCTTAAAATCGGGTAACTATTTTTGATTTGAGCCAAAGGCTTCCTTGGGAAGACTTTTGCCAAAAGTGAGCCTTCTAGGAGTAATGGAGGGAAGTTGAGAGAGTATTTTGGAAGAGTTTGGCCGATCCAAAAGGCTTTGAAGGTGTGAGTAAGGTGGTAGTGGTGGGGGCCTTTTATAAGAGCAGAGAAGGGGCACTCTTGGAAAGATTGAAATGTTACTTTATTATGAAATGCTTTTCGGATTAAAAAGGTCCCAAAATGATATATTTCGAGGATAAGGTGATCAGGGTTCGAAATCTACTCAACCAATAGGTTTTTGACAAGTTTAAGCCTTATATTTTACATTATCTTTTCATTTTATTTAAATCGTTAATTAATGAGGTAATCGCTGCATCATCATTGTGTCATAAATAATTTAATTTATTTAATGTTTAAAAATTAAAAAAAATTAATGATGTAGGAAATCTTTATATATTTCTAATGAATATTTATAGTAAAAAATATGACTTGTATAACCCCATTTAAAAATTGTTTTAGTAAAATAACTCATGTTTGTGACATTTTTATTTTAACATTAAATAAAAAGTTTTTAATGCAATTTTCCTACCAAAGAGGCTCCATGGGGTCCCCAAGTTTACCCATGGATTTTCTCAGTCTTCATGACTCATCCAATAGGTGTAGGACAAGTCTAAAGGTATTTTCATATTTTTATAATATCATTTTTACATTAAATTTCACTAATTACCTTTAATCGCAATTAATTAAACTTAAAAGTTACTATACACCAAAAAATTATTTTAATCCCATTGAACCACATTTTACTTCCTAATGACAACCATGTATATCGGGTTTTTGAAATTAAAATCACAGAAGTGTTAATGTTTCATTTAAACGAAAAATCAGTTTTTTAACTACCACTTAGTGGTTTCACTATTCATAAAAAATTGAGGTTTTTCAGAACAATGCCAAAATTTCACCCTAAGATATAATTGATATTCTGAATTCAAAAATGATGTCTATTTTAAAAAATTCCAAACATATAAGTTGAATTAATTAGTTTTATAATTAATTCTTGTTGTCACAACAAATAGCGTGTTTTTAAGAAACAATATATATCAAAAGATTGACAATTGTTTATGTCCAATTTCAATGTTAAATTAATTCTAATGAACACCATTGGATAAAATGGTAAAAAAATATTATAATTATAATTTAAAACCACTCAATAGCATAATTTATCACTATAAATTATTTTGATTAAAAAATATTTCTTTAAGTATTTTTCACTATTCATAAAAAATTGGAAGTTCTCCGAAAATTACAAAAAATTCATCTTAGGATAATTTCGATATTCCGAATACAAAAACGAAGTCCATTTGGAAAGATAAAATTTATAAAATTTCAAAAATAAGGTATTACTATTCATAACGGCTACTTTGATTGGTTGTGGTGTGTTAGAATCTCGAACTTGCGTACAATGAAAGCTATTAAATTATTGAAAGAGAAGCGTATCGTGGAAGCTCGGGGTGTTACATTAACTATTTAAGAAATCAGTAATATTGTAATGTTATAATTTAAAATTTATCTATCACATTAAATTGGATTGAATTTTCCTTGATTTATTTTTAACTGACCTCATGCTTGAATTATAATTATCTAAATCTATAATTTTTTTATTCATAATAAGAATACTTTTTTATACCATAGTGTTTAGATAAATATATAGGGTCAGCATTACAGGGTAATGATTGCAAATTAAATAACACATTGGTTACATTACAGGGTAAATATTACAAATTAAATAACACATGTGTTTCATATCATAATCTATTCCAGTAACTGTGACATTATGAATTGGGTAAATCTAATAGTGTATTGAAATATTTCAGTCCAAGATGAAAAAGATTCTAATATGACCTAGTTTATTTTTACACCTAGTGATACTCTAATAGGATTAACTAATATCTATCTGTTAATTTTCAATGGGGAAGGTAAAAAAATCATATATGCATTTTATCTATAAAATATAACCTCCAAATATGTAAACAAATTAAATTTCAAAATTTTATTTTATTTATAGATTATATTCTGTTTTAATGTTCATGTTGTTATTTCATATCTATTAATTATAAAAAACATTGAAATGAAATGTAAAACATTCAAATGGATATTCTATCTCAAATTTTATGATAGCTCATAAATATCATATAGATATATGAAATGGTCCATGAATGTTTTCCTTGGTAACATTGGGAGGATTTTGTTAAACAATATTATTTAAAATAACCTAAAAGATTATTTATTATATATATCTATCTTAAAAAAATTAAATAATATTCATGTTCAATTAATAAATAATTTCATTAAGAACATTCTCTAAGAAATTATTTTTAGATAAGTGAACCAATTAACTCCACATATATTGGGGAAAATAGTTTCTTCTAGGAAAATATATAGAATAAATATACATAATTTCTTATCTATATCAATAATGCAACCAGTAAATTAGTTGTTCAATGTACTATTTATATAATATTTCAATACATGTAAAAATGTTGGTCTTGTTGTGGGTAGGATGTAGATGTGGTCTGATGACCATAAACAATAGGATCCAAATTATTTGAACGTACCTACAGATAACATCATTGTATAATGTTTTAATTACAACATCATGTTTTTAAATTATTGTATAATTCAGTGTTGTTTCATTTATACTGTAAAATCAGTGATGTCTAGGAATTTGATAACTCTTTATTATCTTCAGAACTTATTCAGTATTTTATTTCAAAAATTTCAAAGAATAACATTGTGGTTTGGTGATGGGGATGGGTTCTGTACCATATATATCATTAGTCTTTGGCAGGTCTTGGAAATATTTTTTGATGAAATTTTCAATATGTGGGTAATATATTTTACTGTTCATAACATACATTAGAAAAATCATTCTCTAAATAACGTTATAAAATTCAACTAGTTACTTATCAATATATAAAATGATTATGTATTATATTTTGAAATTGCAAAATAGATTCTATATTTTAGAAGATGAAAAATAGTATTCGAAGAGAAATATAATCATTGATAATTAATTCAATACATGTAAATTTTATTAATTTATACAGATGTTATTTTTTTACATATTATTTTTTAGAAGAATAACCTTATTCATAACACACACATAAGAAAATAACTCTAAAACTAGGTTTTCATTCCATATTATTGAAGATGATTTTTAAAAACTATGGAATACAGTACCTATGTTTTTAAAAAGACCATTCATAAACATCTCAATACAAAAAGTGATTATCATAAACTAAATAAAAATAATGTATTATACAAATTTTTATTGAATTTTTTTCATGACATTGAATCAAATATAATAATTTTTACACATTTTTTTATAAAGTGTTTTCAAATAGATCATAATGAGATTATAGTTACTAATACATGTTATCAAATAAATCATTGAAAACATGATCGATTAGTTTAGCAGTTTTTAGTGATTTTTTCCAATATGATATTATTTATTAATTTTATATGGTTTGGTTAGCGTAATTATTATGTAACATAGAATATGATATTTAGGTCATGATACAATTGTGAATTTCTAATAGTGATGAATTGATGTGATGTTTGGTATGTGAATCATAATGTGTCAAAGTTATTATACTAATGAAATATATTTTTGATTCATCATGATCTAATTTTTTTAATAATGGTATAACATTTATTTTAATCACAATATATATTATTCAATACTACAACACATGATTGATTATATAAATTGAATGATAGATTGCATTATTTTTTAGTAATTATCAATGGGAATGCTATTTTTAGAAAAATAAATATTTAAATGATAGATAACTATCTAATAGGTACATATCCTAGAAAAATATCTTATTTATTGGTGTCAGAATGAATTTTAACTATATATCGTAATGAAATGGACTCTATTAGATCTTTTTTATATATATTAGTTGATGATTTTTTATTAAATGCCTTAATCCTAGGTATCACAGATGGGATGTAGGAAGGGTTATGACGACCATTAGGACATTTATTTGGATACTGAAAGGGATGTGGGGGACTATATCATATAGGGAGTGATGTCTTTGATAACATATTCTAACATTTAATATTTAGGAAAACCGTGATTTTTCAGATATTATAAATTATAATATTATTAATTAATGATTTATATATTTTATTTGTTATATTTTGATGTTTGAAAAATATTATAAATATTTTATTATAATTTATATAAATATATTTTATGTATTCAGTGTATATTATTTCTTCCTATGTGTAATGGAATAACATGGTGTTGGGAGTGAAATATATATTTCTACACTTCCATATTCTGTGGGTATTTTATTTTACACTATTTATTTACAAGAAATTAAATTTTCCACTAACTATGGAATATAGAAATATTCACGACCACATTTAGTGGTGGCATCATAAACTACTACTATTATTATTGGCGGTAGTTTACTGAGTAGTAAATTAAAATTATTCTATTTAATATAGAGAAATAAATAACAATAGAAATTGATAATGTAATTTGTATCTATTTTGGGATTAATCTCAAATTTGATATACCAAGCACTAGTAAATTTTTCATGGAGAACCTTAAAAAGAATCATGAAATATTTTTTCCACTACTAAAATAAATATAACATAAAAATTATATATAGTTTATATGAAGAATCGTAATCATCATTATTTTTTACCATGCATGAAATTGATTTAATTATTTATGTTTTACATTTCATTTTTAAAATTTTTTATAATGTTTATATTACATTAAAATTTTCATATATTTATAATTTTTTTATAATTTTAAAACATAAAAGTTATATTGAAGAATACATTAAATTATGACATAATTGTTTTTTTGAAAAATAATTCCGTATTGTGAAAATATCATTTAAAATATATTCAAAATGATTTTCCTTAGTAGATTTATTGATTTACCTTTAAAATAGTTATAATTTTCCATTTAATAAATTATTATACAATAATTTTAAATTATATAATACTCATTTCATCCATATTCGGCAGATAAGTTGTATAATTTTTTTAGTTGTGTAGTTTTGTATTTCATCATAAGTAATTGACATCATGATGCATTAATGATAAAAATATCTATTTTGATATAGACTCTCACATTTCTTCATTGAGGGTTTTATATATACTCACTGAAAAGGGAATTCATTTCATCTAATGTAGAATACAACAAATTACCTTATTAATTTTCATTAGTAAAAAATATTGAAACCCACCAAAAACACAAAAAATAATCATTGATCACCATCACTAGGAAAATAAAAAAAATTGAATAACAATATCTCGTATAAATATTTATTGTGTTTCAATATTAAGACCCTATAAATATGACTCAAAATAAATATTTCCCACAGCATGAGTAAATTCAAAATACAAACATTATTCAAAAATGTTAATTATAATTATCAAGGGTTCTAATTATCAATAGAAATTTTATAGAATGTAGGTAACACAATATTGTAAGAGCCTTAAAATTGATCTTCTAAAAAACCATGAGTATAACTAATTTATTTAACATCAAAATTCACCATACTAAAATTGGAAAATGTATATATTATCAATCAATTAGAATTGAAATTGAAAATTACAAAACCCGATACTTTCTCTATATTACAATTTCAATGAAATCATAAGATATATTAATCTAGACTTATTAAAAATGGTTATTTATGTTGACCTTTATATGTTCTCATATTTATTTGATTAATAAAAATAATCATACTAGAATATTTAAAGAATAAAATATCTTTAATTTGAGTCCAATTAGTAAAACATGAATCACATTTAGAATATCTGCATATCCAATAAGAAAAAACATATTCTATTTCCATCACATAATTAAAATAGATATGATATATCGACATCTAGTTTTTTATCTTCCACCATTCATTGAGGAATGAAATTATTGGTGACCCTATGTCTCTGAAGCCAGAGAACCATATTGTCATTAGTTTTTTACTAAATTTCTACAAGAAATTCCAAATCCATGGAGGAAGATATACACACCAGAAAAAATCAAAATCAATATTAATTGGGTTAAATAAAAAGTTCATCAGTACATTATATCCTCAATTAATAGTTTGATTACCAATCAGAGAAGATGTTTAGTATAAATGATTAGTGTAAGACCCTAATATATAGGAACACTCAAGATAATGCCCCACTCACTTTCTGTAAACTGTGTTAGAAATTTATTTATATTCTATTCTATTAATAAATCATTAATCAACTCCCATACACATTAATTTTACAAGCCTGTTTGAATATAGTAAGTTGATAAATTACTATGGGTTTCTTAATGTCATGGATTTTTCAAAATAATCATCTAATTCCCACCCAAAATTATAAGACAAATCAATTTCATACGAAGATAACAAGTAAAAAAATTATTCCTTAAAAAAATTCAATTTAAATATCATAGATTCATGTTGGAATCTAGAAATCATTAAATATTTAAAAATAGTACTTTAGAATATAAAGAAACATAGTTTTGAATAAATCCCCATAATTCCTTATATAATATAGCAAATTTTAAATTACTAAAAAATAGTATAAAAATAATCAAATTTCGGAATACAATGACAACATTACCAACCAATATAGCTAAAAGTAAATTCCATAAAACCATTAATCCCAAAAATCATACATCCTTCTAGCAACAAAACATATCCCAAAAAGCTTAAATCGGTATTTTCATTCTTTAATTATGACCAAATAAAACTTTTATTAACATTAAAAATGAGTATATATAACAATATTAGGGTCCATGAACAATGATATAACATTTAATGGGGTCTCTATATTAATATATTTTTGAATAAATTCCATAAAAACTTTGAATAAATACTTCTCAGAATACCATATCCCATATATTTCAATAAAAAACATCTCTTGATTTTTTTTACCAACATTCATGGGGGCCTATATTTTTATAATGATTAAAAACATTATTAATTATAAAAAAACCCATATAATATCTACCTTTTATGGAGACACCTCTATTAAACTACGTTTCATATTTTTAGAAATTTACCTCCTAAACAGATTTTTTCTCATAGATATAAATAATATAATATTAACTTTGAAATCCATTCATGTAGATCTATAGAATGAAATACTATTATCTATTATAACACAAGATGTCAATTCGATTCCCCCCTTTACTCATCACAGAACCATGAAGATAATTTTTTTGATAATTTAACTAACTAAAATGTAGAGAAGGAATCAATAACATAAATAATCAAATATAGGGTAATGTTGTCTTTTTTAACATAGTCCTCTTGAACAATAATCAATATATTAAATTACATGTTCATACAAAAAATATATTTGACATATATAATTCAATTCAAAATAATTTTTACAATGATTTTATGAATTCCCATCTAAATTTAAGAATTTAATGAAATCCATGTTCCACTCCATTGTACACTTATATCATGTTAATAAAAAAATTTGATAACACCCCTATAATAATCACACCAAAACCAAATTTTATGATACATTTCATGGAAAATATTTCATTATAAATTATGAAATTTTTGATGAAAAATTAAATTTTATCTTTGATAAAAATTTGGGGACATATATTTCTATATATGGTATTTAAATCCATTGAAAAAATATTATATAAAATATTTAAAAGGTTGATATTCATAAAGTCATTCATTGATATAGGTGTGGGAACATTAGGATAATGATAAATAAAATTATTTTTGAACTCATATAGTTTAATTATTTCTCCAAATAAATCATTCAACTATTTTATAACATCATTAATAAATATATTTCACATTATTCTATAAAATAGAGCATAAAAACATGCACGTCATGGGGACATAATTGTATATATTTTATTTCAGGGAAAAGAGATTTCCTTATCTAAATTTTAATGAAACAATGATTCACTTATTTGATCTATAACAATCAGAATAATACATAATGAAACATAATAAGAAATAAAATGTTGATAAAATTCAAATGAACCATCACACAACATTGTAACAACCAACTTAATACCAGGTAAGCACTTTATTAAGGATTATCATTCCAATTATGTGGTGAAATAAAATTACTCATTCATCAATTACTTACAATATAGTAAACTAAAAATTTAATTTGAACAGCCTAATAACAATGACTTAGATAACACATGCACATGATACATACCTATTTTAAAATTTTATGATCTTATAAATTGTATATCATGATAAAACCACACATATAAATATATAGTTCTAGTGTCTTGAGATTTTATATACAATAAAAATATCTTACATTCAGTCTTCAATATAACAAAAAATTATTCTTCAAAAATTATACCCTTATAGGAATATCATACAAGATAATTTCATTTATAACCAAGGTATTGGAAATATAAGAAAGGGAGGCCTCAAGTGATCCAAAAGGGGATAAAAAAATTAATCAATGATCATGAGAGGGAATAATATCATAATATTAGTTTGAAAAAAATATTTAGAGTCTATAGAAATTATGTTATAGAATAATACCAAATAAAATGAATGACATTAAACATGAATCAATACATAAGGCTTTTGGTATAACATAATAAAGAAGTCATTGGTGTTACCAAACAAGAGTCAATAATCATGAGCCATGGGAACATAACCAAGGTCTGTTTCATAATATAATAATTTAGAATATACCAATTAATATACATCACAACATATTTTAGATTTGCCACCAATAAATTTATACAATAATAGACTAGGATAACCACCTCCAATAAAATAGTTGACATGGGCATACCATAAATGTCACATAACATAGAAGATAGGGTCTAAAAACCAATGTCCCATTTCGATATCTTCAGATATGAAACATTTTCCAATTAACTAAATGGTTATAATAGACCCATCAATCTCATAATGAGAAACCATAAATATTTCTAACACATTAATATGAAAAAAATCTATATTCTTTCATATTAATGTTAACCCATGAGAAATGAATGGGTTTCATGAAAAGAATATATAGTACATTCATATACTAATAGGGAAATAAGTAGTATTTTATCATCATATAAAATCACTAGTTATGTATAATAAACATTAAATCATATTGACAAAATGAAAATGAATTCTAATAAGTGAATTAAAAATTACATTTTGACATAAGTAGAAATGCAAATTTCATTTAAAAAACCTATTAACATAAGATAATTTATTCAAAATTGAAAAATACTTTTTTAAAACATGAAAACTTATAGAATATCATTTATAAATAATACTAATGGGGGAAATGTAAAATGAGGTAATTTCAATACCATTATAAATGGATTCCTTTCAAACCACTGTAAATAAAGCCACATTTATAGAAAAGTACCCATAATTAAAAATTTATAGAAATATTCAATTAAATATTTTATAAAGAAAAATTAATCTAATTGAAAATTAACTTATGAAATTTGTGATTTATAGATAAGTAAATCCATAATTTCATTTGATCAATATGGACATGGAGGATAATGATTCCAAGACTGAAAAGTGGAAAAGAGGTTTTTCTAATATACAAGTATCTGTTTGATAGAATTTGAACCAAATAAATAATATGTTGTAAGAAGAAATGTTATCTAAATAAATATCTATAGAATAATAAAATAGATGTGGTTTTGTTGTGAATGTACAAAAAACCTCCCATAGTGGATGTTTAGTCATAAAAATATTCATTTCCAACTGTGACTAGAAAGAATCCCAAACCATTGTTATTGATTTCTAAAAAATCACTTCAACCTCATGCATAATATATATAAACATAATATTCACTTATTTAGAAACCTCGATGAGAAATATTTAATTTTATTATTTCCACGACCTATCCAAAATGATCCTATTACATGACTACCCCAAGCCAACCTCCAATAGGATAGGGGATGAGGACTAGCACCAAGTAAGCATATCCCACAATGGGAGGAATTATCATAAAAACCTATACACACACACATCTAAAACACATAAAATTATAAGTTGTAGAAACCCACTAGGTTAACAATACAAACTTAACACTATTAAATAAAAATAGATTATGATAGTAGAGGTACTAGGAAGTAGAAATTTCCAAATAAAATCCCAACACAAAGAGTCTGTAACACATGTCCATTATAGATGTTAATGTACAGGGACTATTGTCTAAATTCTACAGGAACACACCTATGTGTGTCTAGTATCACTAAGAATCCCCTGGTCCTGGACTGCCTTGAACTCCATCAAAAGGTTGATTGTTTTCACAAGATAGGACATGTGATGTATGAGTCCATGATTGGGTTTGTATAAAAATACTCTATATGACATCCAAAATCCACAAAGCAGTACAAAAAGGAATAGCACAAAGGAATAGCACAAAGTAATACCATAATATTATACCATGTAGGAATGTAAAATATGTTATATATAGGTATATGTATAAATTACATATAACAAGAATACCTAGATATACTCACGAGATACACCACACCATCAAGTGGTCACATCCAAATACCAGCCATAGTATTCTACTCGAAGTAAGATCATTCCAAGATAACTCACTCCTCGAGCCATGATTTCATTAGAGACACTAAAAAAGAGGTGTAACTCATTTGGGTCCTATACAATGTGAATGTATTAGTTAGTGATGAATTATGATACACATAGAGGGGAGAACACCAAGAATTGACCAGGAAATGTCGTGGATCGTGCCTAGACACATAGGGGGATGAAAGGTACCTAAGTTGGATCAACCCACTGGATAGGGGATCATGCCCATAATGGAATAGTGGATTCGTTTTCCCCCATGGATATGACCCTCTAGATACAGAATCAACACCCTTCCCATAGACGTTATACAATTCCTCTAACTCTACTAAGAGTGTTGGAGGATCTCGCTCTAGTCACGTGAAGGGATACCAAACTCCTCATCCTTTAGAGGGGGATACAATATTATGATGTGGACGTAATGTCATAATAAACCCATAAATAAATGAATAGTGGAACGCAATCAGCCTATAATGGTCAAAACTATGAAAATTAAGAGTCTCAAACACCCCAGATTGGTGAACAAAACATGTCCCAGGGGACACACAATTTGTCTAGCTATCCCAAGTATACCCATGTGGAAGAGGATCACATGACATGTAGTTTCCACATACATCGAATGTATAAAGGTTTACATGGTTTTTAGAGAAACATGTTACCCAAAATTTGTCGCATAATGACATTATTAATTATAGGGTCTCAATGTTATAGATGCCTCATCGATTGGACGCCCTGCTTAGGAGTTGTGGGAATTAGAATAAAACTACCCAAAACATGTCACAGGTCTTAGAACTGGCCACTATGGCCTACCAATACGTTTTTCAACCTACCATGGGGAGTAGCCACAGATGGACTACCCATCCTAGTTGGTCAGCCTTTCATGTCAGAACGGCCACTAAAATCGATCACCATGATGGGTTGGATGGTAGTTGCACCCCACGACAGCTCGAGCTACCATGGCGCAGTAGTCAACTACCATAGACGCTCACTACGGTGAACCATAACTGAATCTACTCGGTTTCTCAAGATAAAATATTCATCTTGCCCATCCCATTATCATTACCAGATCTACTAACCCGAACTCTCACACCTGGCCTGCCCAATTCACTTAGTGTCACCCTCTCCCCCAGGCTCGTTTGGATTTTCGCCTCTACGACTACCACCTCCACATACGTGAGCCACCAAGACTCATCTATTGCCATATATGTGATGCAATAAAAGATCTAAGTTCATCAAAGCTTCACTGTTATCGAAAAATAAATCTCCTCATCAGATTTGTTCGAAAAATATATCAAATGATCGTTCTTCATTATTCAATGAAGACTGAAAATAAAAGTGAACTCGACAATCATCCATTTTATGAATCACTCCATCTCCCTCATCTTACCAACATCATATATTATTAATACCATGGAAATTATCTAATATCTTTTCTCTAATAAATGGGTGTGAAGGTATTGATTGATCATGATGTGTTAAACCATGGTCCAATGAAGAACTCCCTTGGTGAAATACAGAATGGGGGTGGGGGGAAGAACCATCAATCGAAGGGAATTAACCTCAGTAAATGTTTGTGACTAACATGGTTCACATCTATTAGAACAAAAAAACCAAAACCATCAATAAATTAATGAAAATAAATTCTTCTTCAAAATCCCGGAAAAATAAATCCCTTCATGCAATACACAGGATCCATGAATCAATCCATAAATTTATTTATTAAAATTCATTATAGATGTTGAGAACTGAGAAATTAAAAAAAATTAAGCACATTCCCCACATAAATTTGGATCTATTGTTGATTTATAACAATGTTATGTTTTATTCGTTCGTCGATCCATTATTTTTCAAATCTGAGGATGCGTCAAATAATCGATCCATGATATGTCGTTGTTCAATTGAGATGATTATAAATAGAACTCTCATGTTTTCCACTAATGTATCTAGGATAAAGTGGTTAACCATATATTCCCAACATCCCAATCTATTTAATAATTGAAAAATCACTTTTTTAGTGCAATGAAATAATGTAATTTTTATTTTATTAATTTTTTCTTATTCATACCTATGGATGTTTTTTATAAATGATCTGTTCTAACCAAGGTTATGTTCTACCTAGAAAAAAAACCATATTCTGAACAAAAAGAAGGTCTTATATTTTCAATCTGATATTTCATTCATGTGTTATTAGGATATAAAAATAAAATAATTTTATATAATTAATCTACATAAAGTTACGCCATTGGTGTTTTTTTCTTCAGAAGACCCATGATAACAAAAGATAGGTCACACCTAGGGTAATGAAACTATTTTTAATTCAACAGTGCCCTAATATTTATGATCTTGGAACCCTATTTGGGTGTTTTTCATGTTTTAAAAAACACCATGTGTGTGTGCAATAAAATATTTTACTATATTCAATCATTTGTTCCTGGCCCACCGGGCATCAAAATCGCTCGTTGTCTTTGCGCCTAGTCTCTAAATAAATCTATATAATATCAAAAAATAATAGATAGAAAATATGAGACATTTTATTCTCTCCAGCATGGAGCTTTACACCCATGAAAAGATAAATCATGGGATACATAAAAAATTAGGGTACAAAGTAAGAATCTCATCCTCCCTCTCCTTTGTGATCTACTAGAAATTACCATACTTCCACCAAACACCCACCTAAGAATAATATTTCCAATTAATGAGACTCTAATTTAAATATCCTATCTCTATTTGGTGCAACAATTCATTATTTAAAAATAACTCCATTCTCCCCACATTTCTAATATCTATCATGAGTATGCCCTATGCTCATCTGAACACATACAGTCTAATAGTAGGTATCCACAAGATATACACCCAACTCACTTTAAGAGTGGTGTGTGTGAAAACAATCCACATCAGGTAAACATCCCTATCAACATCTATAAAGGATATATGAAATAAGGCCAACTTCTATGATACATCACACACCAACTGTTAATCGAATCTCCTTATGAGGGTATCTTTCAGCATGTTCCCCTTCAAAAGATTATCTGGGGGTCAGGTTCACCCCAAAACATGGTAGGTTTCTACGAATAAAACTTGTTCAACACACTCATCTTGCATTCATCCTCAGGTGGTATTTATTTAAATATCTACTTCTTGATGGGTGGTTATATAGATAGTGCACCACATAGTGGTTCTATCTCCAATACAAATCTATGTACCTACGTCTCATCATCTGGTGGATCATCCTCACGATCACATGGTGGAATGCTAGTCGGTTGTCTATGTGAAGACATCCTAAAATAAAAAAATATGATCACTAATAAACAAATTATATTTGGGTAGATTAATCAAGATGTTCATGGAAAACACAACAATTCCTATATGATTTGTGTTCCATTATTTTCCCTACAACCATCATTTTCATGTATCGAGTTAAAAGGAACGACATTAAAGTCATGTTGGGTAGATACATAGGCCACCACACCAATACTAGTTTCCCCAGCCTAAAAGCTGAAACCTGAAACAAATAAAACTATTTACCAAATCCTCCATCATATGAACTCAATTCTAAAGTAGAACCGACTAGCTCTGATACTACTCTCCCTTGACCAGTCCCAGAGGGTCCCATGCCTTGAATACCCCATGTCACGCACTAAAAGGAAAGGGTATGGGGACTAGCACTGAGTTTTCATATCTCACAATGGGATTTATTATCATATGTACCTACACACACACATATCACTAATCCACAAAATTATAAAATTTATAAACTATTAACTGAACAATGAATGCATACCACTGTGATCACACAACAGAGTATGATAGTAAAAGTATTGGGAAGTAAACAAGGCCATATAAAAGACCACTAAAAGGAGTATATAACACCATTACAACCTACAAGTAAATGTATTTGGACTACTTCTTGAAAAAATTAGGAAAACGTCTAGTTATGTTTTCTGTCACTAATCGCCATCTTGTCCTGTTCCACCTAGGACTCCCTCAGAAGTTTGATCGTCTACACTAGACAATAAACGTGCATACATAGCTCGTGTAAAAGTGGATATAACATTAATCAGAAGGAGAAAACCAAACCCAAAATCAATACCTCAATGGAATAGCACAATAGAGCACAATAAATGAATATTGCAAAGGATTAACACAATGGAATACCACAAAAGAATACCCCAAAGGAATACCATAGAGGAATACTAAAAAGAGAGAACACAAAGAAAGTTATAGTAATCTCTACATAAGAAAATATCTACCACATATATAACAAAAATATCCAGATATACTCATAAGAAACACCACACCATCGAGCAGTCCCAAACAGAATTCATCCACATGATTTTGCTCGAAGCACACTCATTTTGGGGGAACTCACTCCCCAAGCCATGATATCACCAGATACACTTAAGGAGAAGAATGGATCATTTTTACTCTTCCCAAGGAGGACATATCAGTAAATGGTGTTTTATAATACATAGAAAGTGTTCATTCCTATAACTCACTGGGGGATACCATGGATCACACCCAGACTCAGGAGGGGACACAAAGTACCAAATCTGGGTCAACCCGTTATATAGGGGATCATGAAAAAAATGACAAGAAGATGTAACAGAACCTACTATTATAGCCTGGTAGATGGTGGATCAGTTCCTTGATCATAAAGGTTACATGATTCCATAAAATACACACAAGGGTTGATATAGAATACCACTCCTATCTCAGAGACAGACACCAAACTATATCTGAGACTCGGCCTCTATTAGAAATTATAATCAATTTATGGGGTTGTAAGGTAATAGTGAACCCTTGTGGAATAGGCCAGGGGAACACAATGAACATATAATGATATAAACTAAAAAAATGAATTGTGTCAAATCGTATTTATGGGAGTAATCACCGTGTCCTAGTGGATCCATGATATGTCTAGGTGTACCTTGTTTTCCAACATGGATGAGCATCACCCAACATGTATTCATCAAATAAATGGCTGGTATAAGGGTATAAATATTGGGTAGAAACACACAGTGCTCAAAATTATGCTCAAAATGGCCTTATCAATGTTAGGGTCTCAAGGCCACATGCATCTCTTCGATTGGACTCTCTGTTTAAGAGTGATGAGCATTTGAACGAAACATCCTGAAACCTTTTGGGGGCCTCTGGACTTACCATTGTGTTATGTCCACATACTTCCTCAGAAACCACTATGATCATTCCAAAAACCACTTGGAACAGACCCTAGTGGATAGTCCATCATGATATGTCCACCGACTACTATTGACAGGCTGTTCCGATCGACCATTATGATTGATCACCTTGGTGGGTCGTATGGTCGATGTGCCCAACCAGAGCTTGTGTTGCTGTGGCACCATAGTTGTCGAGAACAAAAGCTTGACGTACATGGACATTACATTACTTTTGCGGAATACATAATACATGATAAAAACTGACGCCCAAAGACCGTATTAGATTAGTTTCTTTGGAAACTCGGAATTAAATCTTCTAATCATGGTAAATGATCTTCAACATCTCCCATAAAGATTTTCCCCTTTTGGTTTTCTTACCTAAAACCTTTATTTATATCCCGGGGAAGAGAAAACATAAAAATGGGGAGCTCAAATTCTCAGTAAGGGTAAACATATTAAACATAAAACAATCCATAAACATTTGAATGCAAGAACTTGAACATAAAATCTAAACATCAAAATCTTGAGTAAAGACATAAATATTGGAAGTACGTAAGGCATATATAATAAAGGAACATGAATCATGATAAAATAGCTTGGAAATAAAACATGTAATTGTGGAAAAACATTATGCACATGATATGATTTACATAGTAGCCATGGCATTACTACCAAAGCCATCTTAGTGTACAAAGTCCCTTTCTGAATCGAGTTCACTACTCGTTTCAGTCCTGTAACACCAAACTGGATTCACTTACCATTCCAGCCATGTCTATCTCATGAGATATAAATCTTTACCCAATTCATTGGAGGGAGATATAGGTCCCACCCATCTCATAATGAAATCATTCTTACTTGTTCCACAACATAAACATAATTCATTCATCATAACCCAAATAATAAAATGTGTTTCATAAACATCATCACATAATCCATATAAAAGTAATGGATATCATTTAATAATAAGAAAAGTGAAACCATGTAAATCATTGAGACATTATACTTGAAACATACACATATGGAATAATTTCATCTTAGATGGAAAAGTGGTTTTGATAAAAACACATGAAATGAATTCTTGAAGAACATATCCTTTCTTCTTTAAAATCATTTTCTTTTCACAAAATGCCATGAAATTTTAAAAGAAAAGTATTTTGTTGAAAATATTCATAAAACCTTGTAGAGTACGCTTCATGAAAATGAGGCATTATGAATATGTAAAAATCCGTTCACGCCGTATAAGTTAAAAATAACATTATTCTCATAGTTTTGTCGGAAAAGTCAAAAAATACCTCGTATGGTAAACAAAAAAAGATTCCTTACATACCATGTAGTAGAAGTCAAAACTGGGTAAAAAGGACTTTAATAATACATGAAATCATGTTTAGAAAACATGGGCTTGGAAGATAAAGATAACCCCAGCAAATACTTACAAATAAAAAATCTCGGATAAAAATGAAATTGATAAATTATCCCTTACCTTAGGTCCGATATGCTTCGTACATATCTGAACCTCCTGTATAATGATTTAAATAATGTCATTGACTTATTAAAGAATAATATTCATTGTTATGATATCATATATGGTTCACTTATGACTTTATATTACCCATTCTTTTGTAAGTTCCATGTTAAAGCAGTGTTTTTGGTTAAATCGTTTTATTTATCGTACGTGTTTGGACTTATTGTTCTTGATATTATTACTTATATCATGATTTAATTAATTCCAGAATGTAAAACATGATTTATATATAATATATATTCAGTATATACATATATATATATGATAGATCGATTAAATGGAATGAAATACACCGTTCATGGAGACGGTAGGTCGTACGTATGCATGATCACTGTTTTCGTTTCCTTATTGAATTGAATGAAATTAAGTAGATGACATAAATATATATACACATAAATCCACTATCATTATTATTTTATATATTTCATGATTACTTATTATATATATTTTATAATCATTCATGAATGGTTAACATGGAGAATGAATCTCATCGCGTCGTGGAGACGGTAGTCCGTACGTACGCACGAGCGATGATATCATTCCCATGATTGTGGAATTGCATTGAAGTGTATGTATAATATTTTAGAATCAATATAAATTTGAAATAATAAGATATAGTTATTTATTTACACCATTATACCCATCCAAGTAAGGTGGTGGTCGAAAACAGATTACACCATGGCGTTGAGATGGTATTCCGTACCTACGCACGCGCGGTGATTTCATTATCCGTAGGATGGATAGATGGTGAAATAGGGTTGTTTCATACTTATAATATAATATCAGTATATGAGTGATAATGATGATATTACTTCATAATGAAACAACTAAATATGAAGAAGTAGAAGAAGAAATATATTTGAATGAATCGGTAACAGATATTACCTCTTCTTTCGACACACCTTTTTTAAACCTCCTTTTAAGGCACTAAGATTGGTCTTTTAAGAAGACAAGAACCTATAAGATGTTTCTAGGGAAGTGTATAAGAGAAATTGGCAGGGGTTGGACGAGCATGAAGGCTCAAAGTGGTGTGAGGAAGAGAGGGAGGAGGTTCCCTTTTATAAAGGAGGAGAGGGGCACCTTTGGAATAACAAAAAATATTATTTTATTATAAAGTAATATTCGGTTTTTAATAGCTCAAAATTGAGTTATTTCGAAGCTAAGGTGGGGATGGGTCGAAATCCTCTCATCCAGTAGAATTTATACAAGTTTAGGTTTGTATTTTAACCTTATCATTTAGATTTAACTTTAAGTTAAACAATTTATCTTTTACCGTGTCTTCTTGTTCTCTTACACTATAAAGTTAATAAACATACTATAACAAGACAAAAGAACCCCAAGTTGTTTATTATTAATATTTATAACCTTATCTAAGTCATTTGCCCGATCCTTAGATTTTTAGTAATAAAATACCAATTAATAATATAATATTTGTTTTAAAAACTATTTTCTGTCAATTTTGACACCATTTGGTAATTGATTTTTTTGAAAATCATAACAGAATTATAAGTTCAAAAAAAGTTAACTAAATCAATACTAACATGTCTTAGTGACCTATAAAATTAGTGTAATTTATAAAAAGTCTCAAATTAAATTTATTTGGGTATTTATAACATAAATTATGTCAATATTTCATTAACAAGATAATTACTGCATCATCATTGTGTCATAAATAAATTAAATTATTTAATGTATAAAAATTATAAATAAACTTCCATTATGTATTAAATCTATTTATATTTATAATGAATATTTATAGTCGAATTTATTTTATGTATAACCCTATATTAAAAATTATTTAGTTATTAAACATTGATTTTATCTATTTTAACCCTTCGTTAAATAAATTAATAATAAATGTGCTTATCTAATCCAAGTGGGCCTAAATGGTCATATTTTATTCCTAAGTTTGTTTTTGGTCGAATTAAACTTATCCAATATAATTAGGACATGTTTTAGGGTAATAATAATATCATTTTTACCCTTAATTACCCTATTTACTTTTAACCGTGGTAAAAAAAAGTAAAAAGTTACTATTTACAAAAAATTAGTTTCATATCATTGAACCACATTTTAGTCCTTGATATTAACCGTGTCTCTTGGATTTTAGAATTTACACTCATAGAAGGAGTAAAATTAAGTTTTATGTGAATTTTCAAATTCTCCTAAGAGGTGGGTAAAAGACGGTGAAAAGTTCAATAAAATTTTTATATATCTAAATTTATTGTAAAATGACTCAAATGACTTAAATTGAACTTATATCAGTATTATGTATCAATTTTTACCTAAAATTAATTTAAATAAAATAAATAATTATTTAAATAAAAAGTCGATTTTTGAATAGTAACCCAGTGTTTTCACTATTCATCAAAAATTGAATGTTTTCAGAAAAATACCAAAAATTACCCCTAGGATAATTTCGATATTCTGAATCCAAAAATGAAGTCCATTTTAAAATATAAAATTTCAAAAAGTGGTAATTACTATTCATAACGACTAGTTTATATAACATATCATTGTTTAGAAAAACTCGGTATTGCATACAACACACGCTGTCGTGGAAGGTGGAGATTGCATGTAATATAACCCAAGTCAGGGATGCGTGTTGTGAAAGTTTCTTTTTGGTGTAGCATACAACACAATACATTAGTGAAATTAAAAATAATATTTTTCATAAAATCTCAGGGTATTACATTCTACCCCCCCTCAAAATGAATTTCGCCCTCGAAATTCTCCGGGGTTATAAATGGTTTACTACTCGAAAGTTTCTTTAATAGAAACCCACATCGTAAAACGGAATACCAAAACATGGCTTTTAAAAACTAAAGTATGAAACGTAACGGTTACCCAAATTAACTAATCACTGGGTTTCCAAATAGGATAACATAGGTGAAAATATGGATATGGAAGAGAAATCTAACCATCATGTTCTCATGGAGAGTGGTAGAGAACATGGATATGAAAAAGCCATCAATCACAAAGCCATAAATTTGTGATGATCTAAGGTACCATCTGATTTATCAGATATAAGAGCACTAAGACAACATATTTGGTTTTCAATATCATTTTCCTAAAGTTGAAAATTTTGAATTACAAGAAATACTTGCTTGATTTTGGTACAATCTCACTATTGATCATTCTTTGAATAATTTCCACTTCATATCTTAAAGAAATGAAGTTGAATTTGTTATTCATTAAGTATTAACAGATCATGTGATAGAATGACGGGTCATTCCATCTGTTTCAAACAAAATGTTAGAAAAAGTTATTAAATATACATAAGTCCATCTATGGTGAGGTTAATCATATACGATTCCAAAAATGAACTTATACTTCATATATCATACAGATTAATAAAATAAAAATAGTTTCTACTAACTAAGGACTTCCAGTAGGCCAGTGGTAGGTGATAAAGGCCAGTCGCACTTCGGTTGTGGGTTCGATTCCCACAGCCTTGTCCGATGCGATGGGTTGTCGCCAGTCATGCAGGCATTCCTTTTTCTAAAACTACATTACTATAACATCCCATTAATAATATCAAAAAAAGTTCAATCCTTAAAAAATATTAACTTATGTCCAACATAATCCATTCCATTCTTTAGGATTATCTAAAATACTTCAGTCTAAGCTCATAGTATAAAGAAAACGATTACTTGAAATGTCACATAACAATCACGTGAATGCCATCCATTATCCCCCATATATAATAAGATATATCTTGTTGGTCAAATTACAAACATGTGAATACCTTAATCACTTATTCTCTTGAAGAATGAATACCCATTGAACCATAGTAAAAACATGAATGTTGTTAAATTTTAACACTTTCCACATACCAAAATCCCAAAAATTCTATATACTCAAAACATAATATCACATAGTCCTTATATCAGTCATGAGCTCATTAATATAATCAAACATCTCATTATCTTCATATCCCTTCATTATGCGCATATCATCTACTTTCCAAAAATATATGAATGACCTTTCATGGTTATAGGTACTATTCAACATATACTTTCAAATACTTTAGGAGAAACAATACTGTAACAATCCATAGATGATTCTTTATTCCATAGTACCATTAACTATACAACATAACTCTTGATAAACATACAATCATTCCACTACCATCTTAAACAACTGACTGAGCTTCAACACTTCTTTCATCTCATATATCATTTGTAGTCTCCTCATCATCATCCACATAAATACTACCCATATGGCCTTGCTGATTCTCTTCATGAGATTTTCCCATAGGGTATTGGTTTGCATAATGCTCGTACATTCCACATTTAAAACATATAACCGTTTTTTATGTCATAGAAATACCATTATCCTTGTCAATGGTGTTAACTAAACCTTCTCCATTTCAATTACTAGCTTTGTGTACTTCCTTTCCACACCCAAAGCATCTTCTAGTTCCTTTAAAACATTCTCCCTGATGCCTCTTCCCACATGATTTACATGAGGGGAATTGAACTTTCTTTCCTCTCTGATCATCATGAAACTCCATCTTTCTCTTATTAGCTGAGTCAGGAAACTTACCAAAGTTGAAATTATTGATCAAATTATGAGATTTCTGATTAGGCATAATAACGATATGTGGACCTCCAGATCCAATTTAATTTGGTTTCTCATAAATAATATCATTCCATTGTCCGTCATATCCTCCATTATCGTGAATCATCCTGTTTCTAGCCATTTTCTAAAACCCAAAAAGAATAGTGTGAGAGGAAAAAATCATACTAGGAAAACAACATAATAAAGGGGGAGTACCTTCAATATCTAACATATTAGGTATAATTCTATGATATTTAGCACAATTCTAGGACTATAACCTATATGTATACTTAACCTTAGGGACATCCCTAGACATACCTTAGAAATATCTCTAGGGATTTCAACAGAGTTTTCGCATCCTAGTTTCCAAAGATTAACTAAACCTTATCTCTGATACCAACTGTAGAGACCCAAATCTTAACGTACATGTACATTACATTACTTTTTCGGAATACTTAATACATTACAAAAACAGACGCCCAATGACCGTATTAGTTTAGTGTCTTTGGAAACTCAGAACGAAATCTTCTAATCATGGTAAGAGATCATCAACATCTCTCATAAAGATCTTCCCCTTTTGATTTTCTTAACTAAAACCTTTATTTATATATTAGGGAAAATAAAGCATAAAAAGGGTGAGCTCCAATGATCAGTAAGGGTAAACATAGAAAACATAAAACAATCCATAAACATCTAAATGAAAGAACATGGACATAAAATCTAAACATCAAAATCTTGAGTAAAGACATAAAATTTGGAAGTACGTAAGGCATATATCATAAAGGAACATCAATCATGATATAATAGCTTGTAAATAAAACTTTTAATTGTGGAAAAACATTAATCACATGATATGATTTCCTTAGTAGCCAAGGCATTGCTGCCAAGACCATCTTAGTGGACAAAGTCCCTTTCTAAATTGAGGTCACTCCTCGTTTCAGTCATGTAACACTGAACCGGATTAATATACCGTTCCATCCATGTCTATATCATGAGATATAAATCTTTACCCAATGCATTGGAGAGATATATAGGTCCCACCCATCTAATAATTGAATCATTCTTACTTGTGCCACAATATAAACATAAATTATTATCATAACCCAAAGAATAAAATGGGTTTCATAAACATCATCACATAATCCACATAAAAGAAATGGATATCATTTCATAATAAGAAAAGTGAAACCATTTAAATCATAGTGACATTATACTTGAAACATACACATATTAAATAATGTTATCTTAGATGGAAAAATGGTTTTGATAAAACACTTGAAATGAATTCTTGAGGAACATATCCTTTCTTCTTCAAAATCATTTTCTTTTCACAAAATTCCATGAAATTTTAAAATAAAATTATTTTGTTGAAAATATTCATAAAACATTGTAGAGTATTCTTCATGAGAATGAGGCGTTATGAAACCATAAAAATCCGTTCACGTCATATAAGTTAAAAATAACATTCTTCTCGTACTTTTGTCGGAAAAGTCAAAAAGTACATCGTATGGTAAACAAAAAAAGATTCCTTACATATCATGTATTAAAAGTCAAAAATGGGAAAAAATACTTTAAACATACATGAATTTTTTTTTAGAAAACATGGGCTTGGATGATAAATATAACCCCAGTAAATACTTTTGAATAAACAATCTCGTATAAAAATGAGATTGATAAATTATCCCTTACCTTAGGTCTGATATGCTTAGTACGTATCCGAACCTCCTGTATAATGATTTAAATAATTTCATTAACTTATTACATAATAATATTCATTGTTATGATATCTTATATGGTTCACTTATGACTTTATATTACCCGTTCTTCTGTAATATCCAAGTTAAAGCAACATTTTGGGTTAAATCGTTTTATTTATCGTAAGTGTTTGGACTTCTTGTTCTAGACATTATTACTTATATCCTAATTTTATTAATTACAGAATGTAAAACATGATTTATATATAATGTATAATCAGTATATACATATATATATGATAGATCGATTAAATGGATTGAAATACACCGTTCATGGAGGCGGTTGGCCGTACATACGCATGAACGCTGTTTTCATTTCCTTATTGAATTGAATGAAATTAAGTAGATGACATACATATATATACACATAAATCCAGTGTCATTATTATGTCACATATTTCATGATTTCTTATTATATATACTTTATAATCATTCATGAATGGTTAACATGGAGAATGAATCTCATCGCGTCGTGGAGGCAGTAGTCCGTACATACGCACGAGCGATGATATCATTCCCATGATCGTGGAATTACATTGAAGTGTATGTATAATATCTCAGAATCAATATCACTTTTAAATAATCATATATAGTTATTTATTTACACCATTATACCCATCCAAGTAAGGTGGTGGTCGAAAACAGATTACACCATGGCGTGGAGACGGTATTCCGTACGTATGCACGCGAGGTGATTTCGTTATCTGTAGGATGGATAGATGGTTAAATAGGGTTGTTTCATACTTATAATAACATATCAGTATATGATTTATAATGATTTTATTACTTCATAATGAAACAACTAAAGAATATGAAGTAGAAGAAGAAATAAATTTGAACGAATCGGTAACGGATATTACCTCTTCTTTCGACACGCCTTTTTTGAAACCTCTTCATAGGGCATTAGGATTGGTCTTTGAAGAAGACAAGAACCTCTAGGATGTTTCTAGAGAAGTGGAGAAGATAAATTGGCAGGGGTTGGACGACAATGAAGGCTCAACGTGGTGTGAGGAAGAGAGGGAGGATGTGCCCTTTTATAAGGGAGGAGGGGGCACCTTTGGAATAACTAAAAATATTATTTTATTATAAAGTCATATTCGGTTTATAATAGCTCCAAATTGATTTATTTAGAAGATAAGGTGGGTATGGGTCGAAATAATCTCATCAAATAGAATTTATACAAGTTTAGGTTTCTATTTTAACCTTATCATTTAGATTTAACTTTAAGATAAATAATTTTTCTTTTACCGTGTCTTCTTGTTTTCTTACACTATAAGGTTAATAAAATTACTATAAAAAGCCAAAAGAACACCAAGTTGTTTATTATTAATATATATAACATTATATAAGTCATTTGGCCTAACATTATATTTTTAGGAATAGAATAACAATTAATAATATAATTATTGTATTAAAAACTATTTTATGTCAATTTTCACACTATTTGGTAATTGATTTTTTTGAAAATTATAACAGAATGATTAGTTCGAAAAAATTTAACTAAATAAATAATAACATGTCATATTAACCTATAAAATTATATTAATTCATAAAAAGTCTCAAATTACATTTATTTGGGTATTTATAACATCAATTATGTCAATATTTCATTAATAAGATAATTACGGCATCATCATTGTGTCAGAAATAAATTAAATTATTTATTGTCTAAAAATTAGAAATAAAATACCATTATGTAGAAATATTTTTAGATTTCAAATGAATATTTATAGTCGAATTTATCTTTTGTATAACCCTATATTAAAAATAATTTAGTTATTAAACTTTGATTTTAACAATTTTAACCCCTCTTTAAATAAATTTATAATAAATGTCCTAATCTAATCCAAGTGGGCCTAAATGGTCATATTTTACTCCTAAGGTAGTTTTTGGTCGAATTAAACTTAACCAATAGAATTAGTACATCTGTTAGGGTAATAATAATATCATTTTTACCCTTAATTACCCTATTTACTTTTAACCGTGGTGAAAAAAGTAAAAAGTTACTATTCAAAAAAAATTATTTTCATCTCATTGAACCACATTTTAGTTCTTGATATTAACCATCTCTCTCAGATTTTTGAAATTACACTCACAGAAGCGGTAAAATTATGTTTTATGTGAATTTTCAAATTCTCTTAGGAGGTGGGTAAAAGACGGTGAAAAGTTCAATAAAAGTTTTATCTATCTAAAATTATTATAAAATGAATCCAATGAATTAAATTGAACTTATATAGGTATTATGTATCAATTTTGACCTAAAATAAATTTAAATAAAATAAATAATTATTTAAATAAAAAGTCGATTTTGGAATAGTAACCCAGTGCTTTCACTATTCATCAAGAATAGAATGTTTTCAGAAAAATACCAAAAATTCACCCTAGGCTAATTTCGATATTCTGAATCCAAAAATGAAGTCCATTTTGAAAGCTAAAATTTCAAAAAATGGTCATTACTATTCATAACGGCTAGTTTATATAACATATCATTGTTTATCAAAACTCGGTATTGCGTACAACACATGCTATCGTGGAAGGTCGTGATTGCGTGTAATTTAACCCAAGTCAGGGATGCATGTTGTGCAAGCTCCTTTTGGTGTAGCATACAACACAAGACATTAGTGAAATTAAAAATAATATTTTTCATAAAATCTCAGGGTATTACAATAGTCAACCGCTTAGGAGTCTCACCATGATCAATCACAGCTGGATCTTCCTTATCGCCTCATATCTTTCCCATTTTCAACATGGGTCTGGTGTGGACAGCTAGAATAACCCATCTCCCAAATCTGACATAGCCATTCATCTTGTCTCGGCACATCTGGCCTGACCCGGTCCACCTAGCTAGCCATGTCCACTCCATTTCCATATACACTAACCCTAGAACACGTGGCTCCACCACCCACACCACTGGCCACCATGCTCCATTGTATGCCAATATGTTCCCATGTCTCTGTCTCCCTCTACCACCTCCACTTCTTTGATCATCCAAGAATCCTCTATATCATTAAATATAAAACTATCATATATGTGGGATCATCCAAGCCTCCAAATTATAAAAAAAGGATACTATTATTATATCTTATTGTAAGATGGATCAAATTGACATTCATCGTTATTCACCAATGAACACTGAAGAATGCTAATTTGATAATCATGCACATTATGAATTTCTCTTTCTCTATTGTTGCTCCTCCTTCATATCATGAAGAACCCAGATATTTAAAATTGTATTGGTGTACCATCAAATGGGCACAAAATGATTTATTTATCATGACATTTCAATCCTTGGGTCGACAAAAATCTTCATGGTGAAACACTGAATTGGTGAGATAAAAGCACAATCAATCAAAGGGAATGATCTGTGATCAATGTTCATGTCGAACAAGATTCTTTTCAATTATAACTACACTCTGATAAAATTAAAAAATAAAATAAATAAAATTCTCCCACTAACTCATTAAAAAATTAATCCTTTCCCAAAGTAAGCATGATCCATGAATCAATCCTATCTTCGATTTATTCATGATCCTTGTAGAAATTATTAACGCAGAAATTAAATGATTTAAGCACGTGACATACAATTTGTTTGAAGAATCTTTGATGAAGAATTAATTTATGTCATCATCATTCATTGATCCTTGATTCCTAGAATTTGAGGCTACATTGATTGATCAATCTATGATATGTTGTTGTTCGCTTGAGTGGATTCACCATGTTCTCCCTGGCAGTCTTCTAGTGTATTAATGGTTAAGTGGATAACACCATATTTTCAACATAACAATATATTTAATGATTGAGAAATTGATGCATCTAAAGAATGTAATGAAATAATTTTATTTAATTATTTTATTCATTTCCTCACCTCAAACTATTAATCTCAAACGGCTCGCGTCAACAATGATTATGCATCTCCTAGGGAAAATATAGCAATACGAACTAAACGGTGGTATAAGATTTCAAATCCAAGTCCCCATTTTTGAGTTATTAAGATGTAAAAAATAAATAATTATATTTAATTAAATTATTTATAGTTAAATCCATGGTGTATTTTTCTATAGATGGCCCGTACTAACCAAAGTTAGGTATCTCCTAAGAAAAAGATGTTATTAGGAATTAAAATGTTCCCTCAGATTTCTGCTTTGGGAACCTATTTGAGAGTTAATTAGCTTTTTCAAGAACACCATTTTTTTCATGATATTATAAATTTTAATTTTTTTTAAAATGTTCTGGGTACATAGAGCCTCCGAATTGCATGTCATCTCAGCACGTAGTCTCAAAATCATTATATATAACATAAAAAATTAATACAAATAATAATATGTTACAATAATTTTCAAATATAATCATATATTAAACATATATTAGTTTTTTTGTAAATTGGAAATATCTTTTGTTATTAAGTTTTATCATTTCACAAATGTTTCACAATGTTGTTATAGAACCTCATTCATTGATTATAACATTTTCTTTCCAATATTTTTTAAGGTAATAAAATTATTATGGACTAACTTTTTATTAATTTCCATTTTCATATTCTGGATGGTATGGGATTTGTTTTCAATAATGGATTCTAATATTAGTATTTTCCATGTAAATTATCAAAAATAAAAAGTTACATTATAATGAACATTAATTTATTATTCCATCCTTACAAACCCATATTCATAGCTGAAATTTCTTTTTTACTATAATGTATTAATATTTTTAATGTATTGATACGTATTCATGATGAAAACAAAGATGTTTTCATATCATTATAAATATATTTAAAAAAATTGAAAAAATAAATATATTTTATAAAAGTGAATGGGTATGAATAACACCCTGAGATTTTGGAATATTTTTTTATATGAATTAATATAATAATAAATATATTATTTTTCAGTGAAAACTGAATTAAAAACATACATGACATATTATATTAATATTAGTAGTAGTATTTTAATAAAATAACACTCGTCAAAATATTTTTGAAATCAATAAGATATTAATAGAAAATATGATTAAAAATAATTAATGTTCTAAAATGGATTTTTCTACATAAAAGTATCATTACAATATATATTGTATTTTCATTGATAAAAATAACTGATTTTGAATAAAATTATATAAAATAGAACATATTTTACAATTTTTCATGTAAATATAATCTATGAATGAAATGATACAATTTTTCTAAAATTATTATTTTTATGTGAATAGAGAAAAGTTTATTTTTTTTCTAAAAATTTAGGTTTTATAAATTAATTATTATTTTTCAAATATAATGAATATTTTTCAACATTTAATTTAGTTATACATTTATTTAATGGGTAGAATTATGCATTTTAAATGTTTTTCCAAAACAATAAAACATATTTATTCATTTTAGATCTTAAGAAATATGCCATTCCATGTTTCAAATAGTTTTCTATATTTCTTAATTAATATTTTTTATGGTAAAATAATGATTAGTAATTCATTTTAATAAAGAACTATTAATTATTTTATAAAAATTATATTTTTTCATTGAAATTAATAATATAATAATTTTAACCTATAAATATATGTTTTCCTTAAAGCGCAATTTACAGAAATTTTTTTTTTGTGTTTTTTGAATTAATTATGAAATAAAATTTCCCAATATAATGACATTATTTTTATAAAACCATAGAAATATTTGAAATCAGAGTGTCTAAATTAGTAAAAAAGTAATCTTTTAATATTATTTTTTAAAACTAATTTTCATATATTAAAAACATTATTTTCAATGATAAATTTAAAAAGGGAAAAAGGATATTTAATATGTGTTGATGATAAAATTAATTTAAAAAATCCATCCAGTTGTGTAGATGATATGTGAATCTAAATTCCCTCCAAACCTATATGAATATTTCTTACACTTTAGACTTCTTGTATTGACCATACTATTCCAAAAAATTTATAGACACTGTAATATAATGAATTAAATATTATTAATATAACTAAATTTTATTATATCATATGAATATCCATTATTCATTCCATTATGTCCACAGATAAAAACAAAACGACTTCAATCATGCATACACGATGACTATGATCTACATAAAGAAATGGGGTTCATTTTTCATTACTATATTTAATGATTAAATAAGTGGATGAATTTTAAAATTAGTATTTTTAATTTTTCAATAAAAAAATTATTTAATGATAATTTATCATAAAAATTCATTAAATCTCATTCATTAAGAAATGTAATCATTCATTGTGTGTATGAATATATTACCATTTCTATGAATAATGAATTTAATTTTTATTCACCATAATACGTTGAAGATTCTAAGAATTAATATAAAAAAGGTAAATTATTTCCTGGTAATTATTATTTTTCTATAAAATATATATTTATATTCTATAAAAATGATTCCATACATGTTAAATTGTTATAACACACTCTCGTTTATGTTAGTTTTACCACCAATGTAAACGATGTTATAATGTTTATGTCGTGAATGAATACGGAGTATTATGTAATGATAATATCATGAAATAATTATGTATTTATCATGAATTAATTATTTTGGTAATGTATTGTCAATATTTAATATAATTATTAATATACCACTTTTTGATATTTGGACATATTGATACTAGTTCATCACAATTTCATTTTCCACTAATTGTATTCATTTATTTAAACTAATGAAATAAAACATAATTAATCATTGAAAATTTATTATTATATTATAAATGATGTACTAAACATGATATTCAAATTAAAAAATTATATTTGACTATATCACCATGAAACATGAATGCAATAGAAAATTAAAAATATTCCTAACATAAGATGATGAATGTATTCTATAACATGGTAACATATTTGTGATGTATGGTTATAAATTATCATTACAAAATGTAATATTTCCAATTACGGTTATGAAATTGGTTATTTAGATACATATTTTCATTCTTATGAGGTTGAATCACATTTGACTAATGGTAGTTTATGGTAAGGTGTTCTTTGTCTCCAAATAAATATTATGAGGAATTTTTTTCACTATAATATCATTGATACGGTGTGATCACTTCATGATGGATAAATTTTATTATATTCATTGGAATATTTCTTTTAGAAAATAATTGGTTAATTTAAAAATCAATATTTTAATAGCTTAAATTATAAAAATTGATTAGGAAAAAAAATATTTTGAAAAGAACCCTGAGATCTAGTAGTGGAAAATTCAATTCATTGTGTTGCCACAGTGGTAAGAAACTTTATTCATGTTGTTATTGTAAAAACTCGAGACTCTATTTTTATATTTCATAAAAAAGTGTGTCGTTAAAAAAATGACAAGTGATACCATTTTAATAAAATTGTATAAAAGTAAAAAATGTGTACCAATTACTTTTACCATTCATTTTATATTAAAAAAAACATTCATGAAAACATTTTAGAATACAATTATTGTGGATGAAAAATGATTCTCATCTGAAGAGAGAAAAAATGTCGATTCTACTTAAAAATATTATCTGAGACTAATGACTACATAAAGAGTGTAAAATGAAATGAAATCTTGTATTCTATAGAATTATATATAGTATTATAAAATACATATTATTTTGGAGTGATATATCAAATAATTTAATCACCATTAATTTGTGAATAAACAATCCTGATGAAGAAGAGATTGTAACATAACACCCTTACCTCGAGATCATCATTATTCATAATCCCTATAAAAGTGTTTTTAATAACATATATTTTATTATAATAATATACCAAAAATACTATTTATTATATAATACAATATCCTCATTAACATTTCACACCCTCATTTTAATAATTTTTTAAATCTGACATTTCAGAGTGTTACCATGTTTTTTTTTCATGACACTTTCATATAGAAAATTTTTTACATGTAATTTGACAACTACAACGTTATGTAAAAGATAATTATGATGATATAAATATCATATAAATTCATTTCATTATTATTTACAATTATTTATATTTTTTTTATATTAAAAAATTAATTACATTTTTCATAGAGATAATAGTTTGTATATATGCATTAATGTTGTTTTCATTTATTTATAAAAAAATGGAATGAAAGATAAATAATATTTTATTATTATAGAAAAATTAGTATATCATAAAGAACAAATAGAAATATTAAATCCATATTAATAACCATCCATGAATGATTGTAATAAAAAATTAATAGTACTGCTACATATAGGAGGTGGTCTACATATATGCACATGTGATATTTCATTTACCATTTTATGGAATAAAGGTTAAATAATTGGGATTAATTAACAACAATAAAATATTAGTATTTTTTGTAATAATGATTTGTTATGAGTATTAAAATGGATTTATAGGAGGTAAAATTATAAATAAATTGAAAGAGGGTATATATAATGATTTACTCTTCTTCAGAATAATTTCCTTAGATCCATTACTATGGGCCATTGAAATGGCCTTTTAATATGAAAAAAACCTATACATTGTGACTAGGTATGTTAGTAATAGAACTGATTATGGGTGGAATTTCTTTTATAAATAATATATATGAGGTTTGTCAATTTATTTATGAGAGAGAGATCACATATAGAAGATCTTCAAATACTAAATAAAACAATGTTTTTTTCGATCCAAATGCTTCCAAAAAGAAAAGGATTATATATTTAGATAATATAGGGTTTAAATATTTCAATAACATAATATTTATACATGTTTATATGTCAATATCACACTTATCTATTTGTTTAAATTCCTCCCACCCAAATCAACAAAATTTAGCCTTAAATGAGGAAACCTATTATTATGGTTTTTACTAATTATTGATGAAAAATTTGATAGTTAAATCATTAAAATTTTATAATATTATGATTTAAATTATTTAATCCATTATATTAAATTTAATTTCTTTATTTTAAAGAATACAAATTTTAAAAAAATACAAATTTTTTCGAAAAATCTTATTCACATAAAATGTTTTTTTATGAAAAAATTTGACTTTATACTTGGATTAATAATTATGTTGACTCCATTGAAGTTTAATATAATATACTCAATAAAAATGATAACTCTTTGAAATCAATTAATAAAATTTAGGGTTTGAAAATACCTGATTCGAACAATATTTCACAACAAAATCAATATTTTTTTAACTATTTGATGAAAAACTATTATTTTTAGTAAAATTATAGAACATAAACTTCAATTAATAATGTTAGGATGATTTTAACATTTATATTATTTTTATAAAATATATTTATGACTATTGGTAGTAATTAGTTATAATATATTCACTCAAGATAAATTAAATACCATTTTTGTTCAAAAAATAGTTTTTGATTGATAATGTGATTTTATTAAAAATTTACTTTGTATTTATTAATACTTAACCCATGTATTTTCAAAAAATAAATCCCTTATAAACATATCTAATAAATTTTTTAATACTATTCAATCCCATAAGTCCAATGGCCATATGATAATGTTATATTAGATCGTGGTTTAATTATGCTTGGTGTTGCGTTTAAAGAATGTTATCAAATACTCAAAACATTTTTCGATAGAAATACATATAAAATATTTTGGGGGGTTATATTATAATCCACTAAAATGAATTTTCTAATAGAAATTACAATACTCTAATATGAAAAAAGTTTACATATTTATTTCATTTTATTATTTGGATCTTATGTTGCTTCTTCAAATATTTGATTCCTCAAGTGAACGTTAACAAGGTGAATAATATTAATCAATATCTCATTATATCAATTATCCCAGATTAATATTAGTTGTTATAAATATAAAATATCATGATCAAGTGGTGAAAACACTGTGTCCAATACATTTTAAAGAAAAAATATTTACTTCCATAGTAGGGATACATGGAATAAATCTAGGACATGAGAGATGTTTGTTAGAGGCATCAACTGATAAAGAGAAATAACTAATAAATCAAGAATATATAAGGGGATGATATATCTAGGGATCATATTTCATTTATATTTCTAAATCATAACCATCATCTGTAGAGAAATTCACATGAATACCTTTTGACAATCATTGAAATCAATATTTTTCTGTTGACTCTATGAAAAAAATTGATCATCCCACACTACCTTGATGTGTTGTTGAATATATCTAAATTAATTTTCCATTGCCTCAACTAGGCCAGGTCTAGATATATATTTTTTCAAATTCTTTCTAGAACATCATAGCTTGATAATTCAGTTTATAGAGGAATTCATAATATGCCATAAGATTTTTCTAGTTAAATATATTATTCTAATATAATTTGATAGGTGGAATTTTTTAATCTAAAACACATTTGAATAATAGAGAAAATATGTCTCTAAATTTATTTTGGGGATTAAATGGTCCTCTGATACTAACCATATCTCTATGATAATATCACGTAAAAATCGAAAATGTTAATATAGAGATGGCATATGACTTCAACAGAACACTAATGTCAGCCTCTGGTCTAGATTAGATAGAATAGATTATGATACCCCATGAAACCATACCACTTCTTATATATATATATAAATATCCTAGAAAATTTATAATGAGGAAACATTACCAAATTTCTATAAAGTATTCTAACATCAAATAGAAATAAAATGCAACATAAATTGCAATATAGAATGTAGACACCATTGTGAGTCTCACATTAAAAACCAGAGTAATAATTTTTAATTTATATTCTAGTATGGGTAATGATTATAAAATCCCATTAGACTTATATATCTCATCCTCAACCTTCTAAAATAACTAGCACAAAAGAATATTCATTCCAATATTTCTATTCATTTTGTCCAACTAAAAACACACTTTTAGATAACAATACATATTATTTGTTTTTGGATGAACCAAGAATCATAAGCTTTGTAATTCTTCATGTATCTTCTTATTCAAGTCAATTGCTGATGGAAAATGTATTAATGCTCTATAACTTATCATTCCATTGTAATAAAGGTTGAATTCAAGAACATTATTTTCCTTTTTCTATTTATTTATATCAACCCTTTTATCTTATATAATATTTGCATGGAATGATGATTAAAATTATTCTAATAAATATATAACATTTCCGATTTTTTATATATATATCAAGTTAAATCCTTTACAAATCCATAATTTTTTCTCCATTGTTTTTTATATAAAAGATAATTCAGTAAGTTTTTTTACTCAAATAATTGAAAACATTATTCTCTTTCACATTTGTTTAATGTATTAAGATTTAAAAATATTTACTCAACTGTAACCACCTACTTAAGGGAATTTTAGACACTTTCTGAGTGAATATATATTTTAATCTTTTATAATCAGTATATATGCCATTGTCTTATCTGTAATTATAAATCTTCCGTATATTTAATGAAGAATTTTATGTAGATTTCATGAAACCATAATTCCAAAATTTTCGTTGTGAAATATCAATATTTATGAGGCATAAGCTATCATCATATAATTTTTCATGATATATTATCCCTTTACATTCTTCGATGAGTCATTATAGATCAAAACCACTTCTCCACTTTAGTGGAGTGTGGGAATAGGTGGAATAAAAAAACACTACTGTAGTTCTATGAAATTTTCATCAAACATATCTATATAAAAGATCTTTTCACCCTTATATGATAACATAGTATGTGGATTAGCTATCTATGATATATTATTCACAAAGCATCAGTAATATCCATCAAGGCCCAGAAAAACATATTTCCTAATCTAAGTGATTGGTCTAGTCCAATGTGCATTAACATTTATCTTTGATGGATCAACATATATACACTCTCATTAGATTACAACCTAAAACTGAAATTATTGCAACAAAAAATATTTTATTGTAAATTATCTTAAATGTTTTATTTGTTTAGTAAATTTTTTACCATTCCAAAATGATCTTCATAATATTCCATTAACATTTAATTTATAAATATTTTCTCTACAAAAACTACCACAAACTGATGAATTTAATATTTAATGACACTATCAATTAAATCCATGATGTTATAGGAGGAATTAGTAAGACTAAATGTAATTACTATAAATTCATTGTGCACATAAATCACATGGAATGTTTTTTAGTGTATGTCTTCACATTATATCCTCAATTTCTAGTCTAGAGGGTGAAGATCAATATTGTAATAAAAAAAATTTCTTCATTAAAAATTCATTAATAACTATAATAAAATAATTAATCTTACTTTTGATTATTCTTTAGTTTATGGTAAACAATTTAAATCCACACTTATCCATATTTCTTCTTAATAACATGAATAGGTTATCCCCATAGAGATTCTCTTAGCTAAATGAATTAATTATCTTGATTCTACTAGAGTTTCTCCTAAAATACCATCAACATAATTAGGTTTATTCTATATAGAGTCATTAAAATTGTTATGGTATCTTGTATAAGTACTATTTAAAACTAAACCTCATGATTTTTGGAATACTATGAATTTATTCAGATGATACATCAACATAATCTCAAACAATGGTTATATCATTGAGTTTATAATTAACAATTTGTGATAAATTTCTATCTTGGATAGGTAGTAATACCCATATAATTGAGTTAACTTCCATTGGATGTTCATATCCATTGTTTTAGAAAAATAAAATCCCATTTTTTTGAAATATCAATTAAGATTTAATATTCAAGAAACTAGATAAGAATATATGATGATAGAGAAAATAAATAATAAAACATTACAAAAAATAAATAAAAATAAATAATTATAAAACAAATTCCTGTAAAAATTAACATTAAATATCCAATTATGTAGTGGAGAGTATGTGTGAATTAACCATCATTATATAGATTAACGATTGAAATAACAAAGATCATTCCTTATCTTAGGATTTCCCCTTTATATTAGGGAATTGACTCATATAATTGTCATGTTCCCAACTCACAATTCATTGAATTTTAATTGAAAAACTAGGATGTATTATATTTACCACCATAAAACTCATTATTATTAATCAATAATTAATTTCTACAAACTCTTTTTCTATATTTTTAAATCTTTTTTCCCTTCATTTGAGACATTTTATTGAGTGGTTCTTCCCATATTTTCATCATGTAGGAAACTGAATCTTTTGCCCTTTATGGTCTTATCATTTAAGATCCCTTAAACTTTTATCTATAAAACAATATTTTCTAACCCCACTTACTAAAAACCTCTGAGAAACCCTTAGGATAACAAAATCTAAATATAACGAATACATGTGACTCAAAGGAAGTCAAAATTTTCTCCACCATGAATGATTTTTATTCTCAATTAGTTATCAAAACTCCAGGCATACCAAAACATAAGGGCACCATTTTCTCATAAATAATTCCTACAAAAAAATTGTGGTAGTTATACCATCCTTATGTACATAGTACAAAAACTAATGGAATTATTCTACCATGAGGAACCTTATATCGAATATCCATAATATGAATTGGTTTTAAAAAACTATGGTTTTAGTTACAAAATCAATATCATCATTTTAAATCATATTGGAAGGGTCACATTGATACATATTTAGCTAGGAAACATGAAAATTATCATGAATTGATGTCAATATAAATGAAAATTCTAATTGATAGGCCACAATTCCAATTCATTGAATGGTCTAAAACGGTACAGAAACCATAATTTCTAACTTACCATACATATGAATGTGATAGTTACCTATGAATGTTTAATCATGAAGATAAACAGAATCACCAACCTTAAACTCTAGTGGCTAATAGAGATATTCTAAATATGATTTTTAATGTATCTGTGCAATAAAAAATCAATTCAATATCAAATTCGCTATTAACATTTCTATGAAATAAGGCTTTTTCTTATGAAGGACCACTCTTTAAACTATTCCCACTATAAGGGAGATGTTCATGTCCACATGTATGAGGTATCACATGGATCCAACATAATCGATGTCTAGTAACTATTTTTATAGGATAATAGAACCATTGGAAGATTATTTTTCCAAGAACCATCAAAATCTAAAAAACACTAGAGAATATCCTCAAGAACCTGAATAACCATCTTTTTCTTCCCATCAATCTATTGATGATATCTCATATTTAATTTTAACTGGGAAATCATTGCCTCTTGAAATAATTTCCATGTTATTGATTTTAATCATGGTCTCTTATTAGAAACAACATTCAAGATGAACCAATTAAGCCTCAAAAATCTAGGAAATATGAATAAAATATAATTTTCACCTTCACAATATCCTCAATATGGAGAAAATGAACAAATTTAATACATCGATTAATGAACCCAAAAATTGTACCCTTACCACTAATATTACATGAGAAACCAATGATGATGTATGTTGAAACCCCATTCCACTTGTAAAGAATAATGGATAAATTTTATAAAAATTATATAGGTCTCTAGTGTTCCTCTTAATAAATAAAAAATATAAAGTGTTATGACACAATGTCTATGACCGACCACCAAATTCATGGACACTTATAGTTTTCTCTCAAATCATGAAACTTCATTTCAATTCCAGGTTGTACAGACCAACAACCATATAGAAATAATAATAAACAACGTCTCTCAATAGAACAAAATGATAATGATACATCATGACTAACAACTCAAGGACTCCTATAAATTTTGGAGTTCACTAAAATTGAATAAATTTCTTTCACGTACCTGATAAAAAAGATACCGTTCAAAGAATGATGAATCATCCTTTATCAACGATAAGAACACCTTTTCATAATCATCTTCCACTCCCATATTCTTCTCATAAAAAAAGTCATGATGGACCACTACCCCACCGATTCATTCAATGCTTATGTAAGTAATTTCATACTCATCATGTCAAAAACTTCATTTACCTTATCATGATTATAAGAAATATCAAATTAAAAATTATAATGATACATCAGATAGTGTTCCTATGAAAAATTTAGATACATATGATTAATAATTTAAATTATTCTTGTATGATTACAATTTACGATAAATCAATCCCTAAAGAGATAGTGAAAATGCATTTTGATATCAAGAAGAACTGATGAAAAATCAAAATCATGGATAGGTTAGTTATTCTCAATATGGTCTAACTAGATAGATTCATAGGCCACCCACTTCTTTTAATGATTTAAGATTCACCCCATTCCCATATATGATTCATAGATGAATAAATAAAAACCTAATTATAGTTCTAGAAGAATCATAACTAGAGTAGAAGTCTGTATTACCTTCAATTCCTCAAAATATCTCTAACATTGATCAACCTATCAATCATTACACCCTTATGTGTTAAATTTGTTATTTGAGATGCAATCAAAGAGATTTAATGAACAATCATCCAACAACAAACATCCATAATCAAGAATATTTGGATCCTGAACACATTTTTTGACTACACCTATGATATCTGAACCAATATCTTTTCAGTGTCAAATGAACATCCCTCTATGATGTAACTTTCCATAAAAACATCACTTCATGAATTAAATCTCCTTCATAGAATATAAAAATAAAAGTGATAATCTATCATGGTTCTAGGGATGGTATAAAAATTACCTATGTATTTATCATATAAAATTTATGTACAACAATATATCATCCAAAAACATGAATACAACTGATGCAATGAAATGACGAATGATATGGTTCATCAACAATAGGAATACCACAAAAGAGTTAGTGACACAGAATAGAATAACCCGAAAATCAAAATTTTCATACCTTATCCAGAACTCTGAATATGATATATACTATTCCTAGACTATTAAATATTTAAAACATGAAATATGTATAATCATAGAAAAAAACTCACCCATATATATTGATCAAAATTGATAATAAATTTTTAAAAATGGATAATTTATTTTAACTGTCACTTCGTTGAAATTTTAATAATCTAAATTTTTTTTGAGATTCCATATACATTTATGAATAAATGGATTGGTGAAGACTATGTAGAAACACTAGGATTCATAATCCCTTGGGATCATGTTCCATAAGATATTCCAACATCTTATATAACATTGTAGGATCCAAGCAGTATGGATGAATAAAAATAGGAATCATACTAGGAATCTGGTCAATGGTGAACTCAACCTCTCTCTATAGTGATAACAAAGAATAGTCCCCACGATATACCTTGATGTATGAAATAACCACCATAGGAAGTGGAATACAGAAACTAGGATCAATGATCCAATGAAACTCATTTGAAAACTAACATGATATCATTTTGGCACAAAGATTATTTGGCCATACCCTCCTAGATATTTAATCCCACTCACCATGAAATACATTACAGTCTCCATTTGGAGATAGAAATGGAACATGATGAAAAAGATATTTGATCATGGAATTATTTTTTATCATATAATCCTAGAGAATAATCATGCCATTGATATCTAGATTAAAAACTATTATTTTTCACATAACAACAATGTCTTATGTTATAACATGACTTATGGGTCATTTTAACCCATTTTAATCCTTATTCATTAATGTATTGAAAGATCTGACAATAAAGGAGTAAATTATAAATACAAGAAAAAAATCAAAAAAATGAGTATTAAATGAATTAGTATCACCTATATCTAAAAACTATGACACTATAGAGGATGAAATAATAACTTTACAAATAATAGTGGTTGTCCATAACATACATTCCTCTAACACATACTCTCCTACATGATTTCATTTGGAATCAGATCCTCACTAAGATCACTTAGAATTTTGAACACCTCATTACCATTAGGATTAGATCTACCATCTCTATAAGAATCAAAAGGATCCTATGATCACTTTCTGACAGTGGATCCATCCCTTCTTCCAAGTGAAATCCTTCCAAAAAATATACTTCATATGGGAAGATGAACCAAAAAAGTGAAATGTTTGGGGATGTTGAATAAAATTAGGATTTTCATGGACAGTACATCCATACAAACATAATGAATCCTTTTATAGCTCAAAAAATCCTAAAATTTTTCCCAAATAAAACTACAAAAATTTTCATTTACAATAATAGCAAAAGAATGTTCCAGGGATAACAACAATTTCAACTTATGTTCCACCTAAATCAGTATTCCAAGATATTTCCTCCTCATCCAAATCCAACTTGTTAAAAAAATTCCATAATTAATTGAGTTTATAAGATAATATCCAGTTCAGGATTTGAGAGATCCACTTTTTTGGACACGTCATCTCGGAGGATGGAGTTGTCGTGGATCCAGTGATGATTGAAGTTGTTCTTGCTTTGAAACCACCGAGGAGTGTGATGGAGGTGCATAGTTTTTCAGATTGGCCAGTTACAATCATTGGTTTGTGAATGAATTCTCCAGAGTTGTGGCACCCTTATCCGCAATGAAAAAGAAGGGGAAACCCTTCATGTGGTCGGAGAGATGCCATCAGAGTTTCCCAGAGCTAAGACCGAGACTAGGGAGTGCCCGCATATTGAGGCTACTAGAGGAGGGTGTTGGTTATGTAGTCTACTACGTCACATCATGAACCTAGCTCAGATTTATCATAATGTAGGAAGGAGTAGTGATCGCGTATGTTTCTCGAAAACTGAGACAACATGTGATGAACTTCACTACCCATGACCCGGACTTAGCATTAGTGGTCTTCACCATGAAGATGTGGTGACATTACATGATGGGAGAACATTATAAATTCTACTCTGATCACAAGAGCCTATGGTATATCTTCTCTCAGACTGACCTGAACCTGATACAACAACATTGGCATGAGTTCTTTCCAGACTATGACATAGAGATAGTCTAAACTCCAGGAATGTGGAATGTAGTAGTAGATTTACTCAACTAGATATCTGGTATTCAATTGCTGAGTGAGGTGGCAGAGTAGCTAGCTGCTTTGCGGTTATCCTTCGTGGATGATGATGAAAACAATTATCTTCAAACTCTGATAGTCACTCCCCCACCCCATCAGTGAGTCAGGGAGGCACGACTTGGAGACACTGACTGCAATCCTATATGTGCTCAGATATCCGAATGACAGGCACCTAATGGATTTTCTTAAGGTGGGGAGCACATCATTCCCTTCAGAAGGGAATACTATAGTACTAGTAACGCAAAGAGGGGAAGTGTTGAGGGTGTTCCATATGTCCCATCATGCAATACATCCAAGAGTGGAAATGACTTACTCGGACCTTCATCATCAACACTGGTGGCTGGGAATGAAGAAAGTAGTGGCATAGTTTGTCTCACAAGGACTCACTTGTCAGCAAGCGATGGTAGAGCATCAGATTTCAGCCGGCTTAGTTCTGCCACTAGAGGTTCCATAGTGCAAGTGGGATTTAATTTCCATGGACTTAGTGATAGGACATCCACACATGTCAAGGGGTCTTGATTCTATTTTAGTGATCGTTGAATGACTCACAAAGTCATTCAACTTCCTACTTATCAGAGAGTAGGGACCGGTATATGGCTTGAGATGCCTCTATGTACCGGATAATGTGAATCTTGATGAGGTTCCATACAATATTGTCTCTGATCGTGATGCACATTTAACTTCCTGCCTATGGAAGAAGTTATAAGAGATTTTCGAGACAGAGCTTCGGTTGAGCACCGCCTTCCAACCTCATACGGATGGTCAGTCAGAGCAGACCATTAAGATCCTAGAAGACATGTTGTGTGCTTGTGTATTTTATTTTGGCCATAGGTTGGTTGATTACTTTCCCTTGGTGTATTTCTCATACAAAAATAGATGTCACTCCCCAAGTGGTATGACACCATTCGAGGCTTTTTACGGTCGGCCTTGCAGATGCCCTCTGTGATGGATTGACCCCAAGAAGTCAACACTCATGGGACCGAAGATGGTATGAGCTACCACTGAGAAGGTTTGGGTCATACAATAGTGTATGAAGACTACACTGGGTAGGCATAATTCATATGATGACTTGATTCAAAGACCACTCATGTTCGAGAATGGTGACCATGTCTTCCTACGAGTCTCATCTCGATGAAGTTTGCTGAGATTTGGCCGGGCGACAAGTTATATACGAGGTTCATCGGACCCTTTTAGGTCCTCAATAGAGATTATGAGGTGGCATACCGTTTATCTCATTGCCATCAAATGCAATATGGGAATAAATTTTTTCATGTATCCCAGCTGAGGTTATACGAACATGATCCTTCGTACATCATTGACTTTGGCAAGCTGGACATCAACGATGGGGCAACATTTTTGGAGGTTCCAGTGGAGATTCAGAATCGACAAAAGCAATTCCATTGTGGGTGGTTGATACCTATGGTGCACGTACGATGGAAGAATGGGAACCTCTAGGAGAGCACAAGGGAGCGGGAGGCTCAGATTCTTGCTCAGTACTCCCACTTGTTTCCCTAGTATGTGTTGTAGCTTTCATGTACACCATGTACTGAGGTGGGGATAATGTAAAGACCCAGATTTTTCCATGTAATTTTTTTATTTGATTAGAAATATTACAATTCCAAAAAAATTGATAGCGTGTGATTCTGAGGCTCGGTGTGCTCTGAATAAATTTTCGAACATTTTTTCAGGTATATTCAATGATCGCGTGAGTGGAATTTTTTAACTTTTTAACCGGTTCTCATAATTAAAATTTGAGGACACCGTTGAACTTGTAGCGCCGATATTTGATTAAGGAGACCTTCACTTTGAATGCAGTAGGTCGAGGGTAGAAGATAGTTTTTCAGATTTTTTTTGGAAAAGAAAAATAAAATAAAAAACTTTTTATTTTTCTTTCTTGAAAGCTCCATTTAGAATCATAGAGGTGGGGACCGCCCGAACTCCCCTTTAATGTGTGGTAACCCTTTATAATTCCTCCAATTAATTTGCCAAAATTTATTGAATTAATAAAATTAACTCAATTAATGTTGGATCCTTACCTCTCATGGTGGGGGATTATTGGCAAAGAGGAGAATTGAGAGAGCCTTTTGAAGAGCGTCCTCCTACGAAGAACCTCCTCCTATTAAGAATGGACCTCTGATGAGGATGACGTATGAGATCGGATCACGAGCGTGTATTGAGAGATACGAATGTCGGTGTCTTAATATTCTTACTCATACCAACTCCAACAAGCGAACATGGTTGGGGGTTATTTTGAGATATGATAATTATCATTTTGTTGATACTTCGTATTATTGATTCTCAGTCACGAAGAAGAGGTGACCCATAGAAGGGGAGGGCGGTCGGAAATCGGAAGACCGTGGTTCGAGAAGACAGTGGGGGAGGACGGCAGCTGACACGCCGATCGTCCGTGTGGATGAAGGGCGGCACATGTCTGTGCTGCCAGTAGATGAGAGGGGCCACGGCTGTTTAGCCGTGGCGGTGCACCCAGAGGGCGGCCAACACTCATCCATCAATGGGAGTACATAAATCCATCATTCTGCTGGAAGGAAAATTGGCCGGTCCTCCGGCCGGCTGCGTCATGCGGAGCGGGACAACTTTGGTGGGCCCCGCAAGCCAGCAGGCAGTGCCACTTGGTGCTGGTGGGATGGACAAAACCAAATGGTTCAATGTACCATTCGAGATACCGATGGAAGCTCCCCCTTGTGCAGAAAGGGTGGCCCCTTACACTGCAGAACACACCCATCCAGGTGAACCGCGGCCTATCGGGTAGAACACACCCCACCGTGCAGGCTGTGCCGAGTGGGCCGCGCCTAGTGGGCCAGACCGGACAGGAGCCTAGTGGGTCGGGCCTGCTGCAGCATGGCTTGTAGAACCCACGATTTGACGTATATGGCCTTTGTTTATGTTTTTTATGTGTTTAAAGTGCATGGGGTGGGTTTGGAAGAGGTTTCTAGCATTTTGAATGGTTTTGGATTGGCTTGGAGGCTTTTCTTGTGGTGCACGGTATGAGCACAGTTAGTGGAAACCGTGCAGATTCCCCAGGAAACCGTGCAGGGGGAGACAGTAGGCTTCAAACGACCTATGCATGGTTTTCCAAACCATGCGAGGAAACCGTTCAGTCCCTTGCTCTCGTGGTAGTAGTGTGTTCACGGTTAGCGTACGGTATTCTAAACAGTGCGGACTAACCATGCGGCAACTTAAAAATAGTATTATAAGTTTCAGGCTCCCTCGGGCTTATCCCATTTCACTCCAAACATCCTCCCACTCATGGCTCACTCGGGTTCTTCAATTTTCAGTGGGTGAAGGAGGTTTCCCATTGATTTTGGAATCATTTTGAAGAGGGTTTTTGGTGTTTTTATGGTGGTTTCTCCCGGGTAAGTCTCTCCTCTTGGTTTCTTTGTGTTTTCCTCTGGATCTGCTCTTCTATCTTTCTTGGATTTCTCGATCTAAACTTGTTGTTTGTAGATCTAGTGTTGTGGTTTCCTTGGATTTTATTTTTAAGGCTTGTGAATGTTAGGGAAAGGGATCTAGAGAGGTTTCGGTGGTGTGTTCTCCATATTTGACGTGCGGTTACTCATGGGTTTATTTCTTGAGAACCCTTAAGGTAGGTGGCTTCTCTCTCAACTCCACATGGTTAAGGCTAGTGGTTTTTGGTTTCAATTAATTTGGTTGGCCTGAATTTAATTGTTTTTTGATGTGAAAAGTTGGTTGAAAATCCATTTAGGGATTTTTGGTAAAAAGGGGTTTTTATAGTGAATTTTTGGTGTTGTGCATTTTAAAAAGGAGATTTAAAATGGGATGCTATAGCTGATTTGGGAAAATGACTGATGGACATGGTTTTCAATAAATATGTTGTTTTTATTGAAATGTGTTTTTGTATTGAAAATTATTTTCAATAAATGGTTGATTTATTGAAGTGGATTGGTATACGATGGAATTGGTGGATTGCATGTTGCTGTGACATTGGTGGGTTTATGCTTGGTTTGGCTTGACTGAAATGCTATGTGGAAAAGGGCAGTGAGTCTTAGTATAAAAGTTGATGGATAGTGGTCTAAAGAACCACCATAAGAGTAGTGGTCAGGAAGTACTACTATTTGTGAATGGGTGAATGGGTTAGGCGGAAGTCCCACCGTTTTGGTTGTTTGTTGTGAATTGCTTTGCATGTTGGAAATTGTTTTTCTAGTGGGTAAATGATGAAATGTCTTGTGTCATGTCTGTTTGGAATTTCCTTGTTGGTTAAGTTTGGGTGATATGGCTTGGTAACAATGTGTTCGTCTTATGGTAATGATTGGACTTGTGATTTATTGTATATAAATTTTTTTATATAAATGTGCTAATGATTTTATCCTAGTGGCATGTGTAGGGAAGTCATTTGTGGAAAACCTACTAAGTTTTAGTACTCACCCCCTACTTTTTCACATTGGTGTCTTGCAGATGTGGTGTATCATGACGTGGGAAAAGGTAAATCATCACCCTCCTCTAGTGGAACTTTGTGATTCCTTGGTGGGGCTTAGAGCGTGGAGCTTGGTGTGGAGTTGTGGGGGTGTCATGGCTTGTGTGGTGTTTGGTTGTTTAGTTTCTTCAGTTTACACTGATGTTGTGTGGACATGTCTAGTTGTATTGGTTTTGAGTTCTCTTTTGGAACATGTTGGTTGTCTTTTGGTAATGCATGGTTGGGTGATTTAATTGACATGCATCATATAGTTGCTATTAATAGATTGTTTGGTTGATTTTTTCTTAAGGGAAAATCGTTCCCCAATTTGTTCTCAGATCCCTCGACATTAATTACCAACCATTGGCTCCTTGGGAACATCGCTTAAGGCCAAGTAACCTTCACCTCCTCCTCAAGACAATGATGTAGGGGCAGCGTGTTACAAGTGGTATCAGCTTTTTCAATCCTTTAGAGTTAATTCCCGGATTTGGTGTTGACATTCGTTGTGGTAGATTCCTTGAGTTATGATAGTAGCAAGGTGTAGAAATGTCAGAACATGGAATTTATATCATAAAAGGACCTATCTATCCCTTTTATGCTGAAATTCATGTTACCAGGGAGTTGGGTACTTAAGTGTTTTGGATACACTTATAGGCACTGGGTATCTCATTGTCGTGGGTGTAGCCAATGAGATGAGCATGTCATGAATAGTAGAACTGACATCACACTAGGATGCATATTTCATTAAGGTATAATGATTTATGATGTGATATGAATGTGTGAAATTTTAATGTCATTAAATTGGTATTTTGAAAATGGTTTGGTTTTGAAAAATGTGAAACATGGAAAATGTGAACTTGTGGAAATCCTTGTGCGATAGTGTTGTGTAATGTGATTTGAAATGGGAGTTCGTAATGTATACGGAAGTGAGACTCATGGTTGGTTGTTTTATGTTTATTGAAATGGAATAGGGTAGGCATCGTAGAGACCAACCGGAGGAGGCTGATGATAATTTGGTAACACCTGAGCCTCAAGTGAACAAACAGATAGTTCAATGTATAGTGAAAGCTTTTCGAGCTTTGGAAAGTGGGAACAATGTGGATGAACCGAAGCATGTGGATCATATGGTTCAGTTTCAAAAGTAGAATCCACCGACCATTAGGGGTGATTTAGAGCCGGAGAGGGAAGAATCATGGGTAAATAGAATGAACTAGACCTTCTAGTTCTAGGGAACTCTGGTAGAGTTAAAAGTAAATTTGGCCACGTATATGTTGGATTATCCAGCCCTTTAGTGTTGGGAGTTGGTAGTCCAAGTAGGTATGGACCAGGGTATGACGTGGGAAGGCTTTGAGTAATTGTTTAAAAAACAATTCTACCCATATATGTTCAGAATTCAGTGCATGACTGATTTCTTCAGTTTCAATCAGGTGCTTATGTATGTGACGAAGTATGTACCTATGTTTATGAACTTAGTGCGGTTTTAACCCGAGGTGGCGGGTAGCACATTGTTGAATGAAAGGATATTTAAAGAGTGATTAAGGTAAGAAATATGTTCCATGATAACAGTGATATGTATATATGATAACACATAGATTGTGAATAGAGCCTTGATGACTGTGTGGGGTTTGTTGGGCGTTCTGGATGGAGGTAGCATGTCGGTACCCATGGGGAATAGTGGTAACTCTAATGTATAGTTCAAAAGAAGGAGGGACACTTATAAACAAGGTGGGATTATGGCATATAATCCGACGACAGGATTGGTAAATCTTTTTTCGATGCCCCAATGAAAGCCAGAATGTTTTCAGTGTGGTTCTACGAGCCACATCAAGCTGGATTGTATAGAACTACCTTGAGGATTTCATAATTGTATGCAGATGGGGCATCTGCAGCATTATTGTAGGAACTCTCCAAGGTCAGGTGCATGTGACACTCCTCAGGGATCGCAGACGTCGTATGATTCGATGAGATGGGGACAACAGCACACCCCTCGTCAGGAGTGTAATGTGTGTCATTGTGATTCTTTGAATACCATGATGCCTCAACAGGGCAATAAAGAGCAGAGGGTGGCTAGAAAACATGTGTTTAGAGCTAATAAAAATGTGGTGGATGATCATTCAGAACCATCCACAATGCTAGTTACTATTCTTTCAAATTCTTCCTTGATGAATGTTTTGTTTGATGGGTTCATCACACTTTTTTGCGGAATGTTAGGTTGATTTGCTGGGCTTAAGGGTATAAATGATGCCTTCTGTTTTAAAACATTAAACTCCTCTATGCCGAAGAGAGTGTCGATCCTTCTTGTGTAGAGAATGTTATATCGTTCCAGGCGAGGTTGAGCTAATGTGGAATTTCTCAATTCTTGATATGGATGGGTATGATGTAATCTTGGGAATGGATTAGATGGTGGAATTTAATCCCCACATCAACTATGATGTGCAGAAAGTGGCTTTTATGACACATGATGGCGTTAGACATATCTTTAGAGGGGAGAAGCATGAAAGGCAGGGTGCAATGTGTTTGTAGGCACAAGATGTGGACACATTATCGTATCAGTTGAAAGTGTTTCCATTGGAATTAATAGACAGTGTTGATCAAAGTGTTCTTCCAGCAGTGGTGGATTAGTTCATGAGTGTTTTTCTGGAATTATTCTATGGGTTACCTCTAGTAAGACAAGGGGAGTTTACGATTGATCTCCTTCCAGGGACCAGCCCTATCTCACTTCCTTCTTACCGGATGGCACCTACTGAATTGTGGGAATTGATATTCTAGTTGAGAGAGTTATAAAATAAAGGGTTTATCTAGCCTATAATGTCTCTGTGGGCAGCACCGGTGTTGTTCTTGAAAAAGGCGGATGGAATTTTGAGTCTATGTGTTGATTATCGTAGACAAAACCATGTTATGATAATGAATAGATATCTTCTTCCATGAATTGATGATTTTTACAAATAGTTGAGGGGAGCCTAGTGGTTCTCCAAGATCGAACTGAGGTCAGGATATCATCAATTGTGGGTGAGGAAGGATGATATTATTCAAAAAGCTTTCAGAAGTAGATATGGCCATTATGAAAATGTGGTTATGCCCTTTGGTCTAACGAATGTGCCAACGGTGTATATGGAATTGATGAACCAGATATTTCAGAGATATTGGGATTCATTTTTTGTTGTGTTTATAGATGATATTTTGTTGTATTAATTGTCAAGGGTGGAGAATGAGAAACACTTGGTGATAGTTTAAGAGATCTTGAGGGATCATTGATTGTATGCCAGATTTTCAAAGTGTGACTTTTGGATATAGGAAAAGAGTACGTGGTGTATTGTGATGCATCAGGATCAGGGTTGGGGTGAATTCTAATCCAGGGGAATCATGTGGTTGTGTATGGCTCACAGCAGTTGAGGGTTCATGAGAAGAACTTCCCAACTCATGGTTTAGAGTTAGCATTAGTGGTCCTTGATTTGAGAGTATGGCGTCGTTATCTCTTCGGTGAGAAATTCACGGTATATACAGATCATAAGAGATTGAAGAACATTTTATCACAATGGGATTTGAACTTGAGGCCATGGAGATGGATGGAATATCTCAAGATGTTTGTTTTTGACTTTATGTACAAACCATGTAAGGGAAATTCGGTGGCAGATGCATTTAGTAGAAAATAATTTGCTCACGTGGTGAAACATGCATCAGAACTATGGAAGTCGATATAGGTTATAGTTGGCATGTAGTTGGTATAAGAGGACCAGGGTGATAGGGTAGTCTTCCTTCTGGTATTGTTGATCCATGACTTGGTTGTCCGGGATAATGGAGCCCAAATATCGGGTTCTGAGTGTGTGACCATAGCGTCGAGACTCAATAGTGGGGAGACCATTGAGGGTTGGTAACCGAATAGATATTCATTTCTGTGTTTTTAGAATTGGATAGTTTGACCAGTTTCTTGTCAGGAGGATATTCTCTAGGCATGTCATCATTCCATGGGGGTGTTCATTCTGGAATTTAGAAAATTTATAAAGCATTGAAAGCGCAGTTCTGGTGGGCTGGTATGAAAAGAAGAGTCGATGCATTTGTCTGGAGATTCTTGACTTGCCAGTAGGTCAAGGCAGAGTATCAGAGGCCAATGAGAATGTTGTAGTCTTTACCAATCCCTATGTGGATTTGGGAGAAGATAGCAATGGATTTTGATACAGTTCTCCCAAGAATGGTCATAAGTCACGATGCCACTTGGGTGATAGTGGATCAGCTAACAAAGTCGGCACATTTCATTCCAATTCGTGAATCTCATACAGTGGAGGATCTGTCCAAAATCTATATCAGGGGGGTGGTAAAGAGGAATGGAGTTTCAGTTTCTATTGTATTAGATAGAGATATGAGGTTTACATCTCATTTCATGAAATCCTTACAGCAAGCCCTTGGGACATAGTTGACGATGAACATGGCGTATCACCCTCAAACGGATGGTCAATCTGAGAGGACGATAAAAACTACAGAGGATATGTTGTGGGCTTGTGTTATGGATTTTGGTGGCTCGTGGGAGGAGCACTTTTCGTTGGTTGACTTCTCGTACAATAAGATTTTTTAGGAATCCATACAGATGTCTCCATTTGATTCATTTTATTGGCGACCATGTCATTCTCCACTATGTTGGTTTGAAATTGGCGAGTCCTCGAAGGTTGGACAAAGCATTGTCTAGGAGACTACAGATAAGATCAAGTTGATCTAGAAGAGAATAGAGATGGCTCAGAGTCGTCAGAAATTGTATGCGGATCGTCATCGATGGCTGTTGTTATTCGAGGTGACTGATCATGTTTTCTTGAGGATATCTCCTACGCTGGGACATCGTCGGTTTGGGAAGCAGGGAAAGTTATCTCTGAGTTATATGGGACATTTTGAGATTCTTGAGCGGGTGGGTGAGGTGTCATATCGTTTGGTTTTTCCAAATAGGTTTAGTGCAGTGAACAATGTGTTTCATGTGCCACAGTTTAAAAAGTATCAGCCGTATCATGACCATGTAATTCAATGGGATCATGTTGATCTAGAACATGATGATTCATTGGTGCACGTTCCAGTTCGAGTTGTGGATATTCAAGAGAAAGTATTTCTTGGTAAAATCATTGGTTTAGATGATGTTTTGTGGCAACATGGTCAGATTCAAGAGGAGACTTGGGAGCGAGAGAAATAAACGGTCGAGAAGTGGCCTGAGCTCTTTCGGCAAAGGGCGGGTTCACTACTTTCTGGGGACGGAAAGTTCAAGGGTGGGGAGAATGTAGCACCCTCAGATTGAGTTCTGTGTCCTTTTATGTTGTTTTATGGGTTTAAAGTTAATGGTATGATTTGGGAAGAGGTTGGGAGAGTTTGGAATGGTTTTGGATGAGTTTGGAGGCTTTTCTTTGGGTGCACGGTTAGTTGAAACTGTTCGTATTCCCTAAAAAACCATGCAAGGGGAGATAGTAGGCTTCTCATGGCCTGTGCATGGTTTTCCAAACCGTGCAATGAAACTGTGTGGTCCCTTTCTCTCGAGGTAGTAGCATGCACATGGTTAGCACACGGTTTTCCAAACCGTGGGGACTAGTCGTGCGACCACGTAAAAATAGGGTTATAAGTTCTAGGATCCCTAAGTCTTAACCTATTTCACTCCAAATATCCTCCCACTCATCGATCACTTGGGTCCATCAGTTCTTAGGGGGTAGTAGAACTTTCCCACTCCTTTTGGAAGAATTTTGAAGAGTTTTCCTGGTGTTTCGACGGTAGTTTCTCCCGGGTAAGTCTCTCCACTTGGATTCTTGGTGTTTTCCTCTAGATCTGATCTTCCCTATTTCTTGGTATTCTATATCTACACTTTTTTTGTGTAGAACTATGGTTTTGGGTGCCTTGGATGTTGTTTTAAGGCTTTTGAATGTTAGGGAAAGGGATCTAGAGTTGTTGGGGTGGTCCATTTTTGGTATTTGAGGTGTTGTTACTTGTGGGTAGATTTATTGGGAACTCTAAAGGTATGTGGCTTCTCCCTCGACTCCACATGGTTAGATCTAGTGGATTTTGGTTACAATTAATTTGGTTTGATTGAAATTAATTGTGTTCTGATCTGAAAAGTTGGTTGAAAATCCATTTGGGGATTTTGGGGAAAATGGTTGTTTATGGTGAAATGCTTTTGTAGTGGATTTAAAATGGATATTTTAAAATGTGATGCTGTGGTTGATTTCTGAAAATGATTGATGGAAATGGTTTTCAATAATGATTTTATTTTTATTTAAATGTGTTTTGGCAAGAAAAAAGGTTTTCAATAAATGGATGATTTATTGAAGTGGATTGGTATGCGATGGAATTGGTTGATTGCATGTTGTTGTGACATTGGTAGGTTTATGCTTGGTTTTTCTTGATTAAAATATTGTGTGGAATGGTTGGGAAGTCTCAATATAAAAGGTGACAGATAGTGGTTGGTAGAACCACCATATGAGTAGTGGTTGAGAAGTACTGCTAGTAGTGAATGGGTGAACGGGTTCTGCGGAAGTCCCACCATTTTGGTTGATTGGGTGTGAATGGGTGAACAGATTGGGATGAAGTCCCACCATTTTGGGTGTTTTTTGTGCATTTCATTGCAATTTGGAAATTGTAGTGCTAGTGGGTAAAGGATGAAATGGCTTGTGGCATGTTAGTTTGGATTTCCCTTGGTGGTTTGGTTTGGGTTAGATGGCTTGGTAAGGGTGTGTATGGATTATGGTAATGGTTTCACTTGTAATTTATTGTATTTAATTTTTTTATATAAATGTGATAATGGTTTTATCCTAGTGGCGTGTGTAGGGTAGTCATTTAGGGAAAACCTTCTGATTTTGTTATGCACCCCCTGCTTTGGCACGTAGGTGTCGTTGCAGATGTTGTGTATCGTGACGTGGGAAAAGGTAAGCCATCATCCTCATTTAGTAGAGTTTTTTGATACCTTGGTGAAGCTTGGAGCGTGGATTTTGATGTGAATTAGTGGTGGTGTCATGGATTCTATAGAGTTTGGTTGTTTAGTTTCTGTAGTGTACTCTGATGTTGTGTGGACATGTCTGGTTGTATTGGTTTTGAGTTCTGTTGTGGAACAACGTGGATGTCTTTTGGAAATTCATGGTTTGGTAATTTAATTGACCAACATCATATAGTGGTTATTAGTGAATTTTTTGGGTTATTTTTTATTAAGGGAAAATTGTTCCCCAATTTGTTCTCAGTGCCCTCGGCATTTATTGCCAGACATTGGCTCCTTGGAAACATTGCTTAAGGCCAAGTAACCCTCACCGCCTCCTCAAGAAAATTATTAAGGGGAGGGGTGTTACACGACCCCTCCTGGTCGGACCCGGATCAGGTCGGGTCAGCCCATGTCGTGTCTGTCAGACTAGGTCTGACCAGACCAAGGCCCATATGGACTCAGGTACGCCATTTTGGCCATATCATGAGAACCTGAAATCCTCTTGATGAAACAGCTACGCCACCTGGATCCTAGGATCAGGACTGCTCGTTGGGTATACTCCACATGAGCTATGGATAATGATGGAGTACGCCTGGGTTGGATCGAACCTGAATCCAACCGGGCCCTCAAAACGGAAACACTAATAACTTACAGATCAGGTGTTCGATCGATGCACCGTCTATTGTGTTGGTACCCTTATCATGTGGGGGTACATTGATATACTACTTCATGGGACTTCTTATATGTTACCGTTTTGATAGATGGATTTAGGAGCGGAACCTCCCAGAATCGAGCATGCTTAGTGCGGGAATCCTGTGGCAGACTGTACATGAAGAATCTCCAAATCATGTGTGGGTCATCAACAGATACTGTGTGGGTAAGAGATCAGTAATTATATTTGTGTCAGCGCATACTGATCCTGTGCAGGTCATCTCCAGATCCTGTGTGGGTCATTTTCAGATCCTATTTTTGTCATCTTCAATCCTATGTGGGTCAACAACATACATTCTCAACAAAGTATGACGATCTAGGAATACAAATATTCACCTATACTTCTATAGTTATTTTATACCTAGAGGGAGTTGGGTCTTTACCTTTCTGGTACACATCTATGTGTTGATACATTCATGGTATTCTTCTGTGTGGCGTTACCTTTTTTGTACTAACCTTCGTGGTGTTACCGGTGTGGTACTTCTATCTTTGTGGTGTTACATGTGTTGTACTTCTACCTTCGTGGTATTACATTTGTTGTATTGTTCCCTCACATGTGAGATGAGTATATATTGATAACATAGGTATATGTATGATAATATACCTAATTATTGTGGATTAATTTGACTTTGGGCTTTTAGATTGAGGTATTGTTTGCGGTTTATCCTTTGTGGATACTGGAAGACCTTCGGGGGTCTTAGGGTCCCTACTGAGTATTGTTATACTCACCCCTATACGGGCTATGCCCGAACATTGTTGTGTCTTGGGAATATGACATACAACATTGATCAAGGTAGAGGGTTCCAGGAATGGAGGCTGCTTAGAGGGGGACTATTAGACATGATGTATCATAGAGATGACCATATGATATTTGTACCTACTCTTCTGGTGGGATTCTTGTCTAGTGTTCACATGAGCCATTTCTTGTTTTACTTTTACATTCCTGTTGGGCTTGTATTCTGGCTCATTTATTTTCTGTACAAAACATGCATATTATATAGATTACTTGGTTCTTGTGTCTTGTTGTTTTCTTGGGTTGTGTGAGTTTACAGGTTTAAAGGTAATGTCTTCCCAGTTTTAGGGATATGCCATTCCAGTGCATGTCCCCAACCGCTATCCTATGGAAGGAGGGTTAGAGGGATTCACGGCATGGGCCTAGGGGGACGGGTCGTGACACAAATCATGTAATTCATTTACAATATCCCAATTATAGACATATATAAATTTTGATAAATGTAAATATATCTTCCATTAAAAACATATATTGATAGTGATTAGATATGGTCCTCACCAGCCTATATCCCTAAAAAATAAAAATCATATTTAAACCCCTTTCAATACAAAATCAATATCTGATTTGGGTTTCAATGAGATAGTATGCAAATATTTCTTTTTGGTATCAATGAAAAGGGATAAAAGTGGATCAAAATCAGAACATACCTTGTAGAGATCAGTCTTGAATAAAGGAATTTCATATAGAATATATGGGTGGGATTCTCTAAATCATTAGATAAGGTTTAGTTTGAACATAAAAGATATTACGTTGTGTATAGAAATAAAAAATATTATGAAAAAAGTTTAATCTTAAAAAATTTAGTGGTTCTGGTTGGGGTTATGGTTATGCCATATGTGTCACGAACCGTCATCGGGGCCAGTGTCGTGACTACCCCATGCCCGCCTTCCATAGAACAGGTCCTGGTGACTAGCACTAAAGGAGTAAATCCCAATAAAAAGGGAAGGCATTGCCTTTATATAGTAAAAAAATTAGAGTACAAACCAGAAGTATGCAAAAGAAGTAAGAAAAATGTAAAAATGTATAAAAAAGTAAGTTCTGAAAAGAAAGGGGCTGGAAATACAAGCCTAACAGTAAGTACAGTACAATTGAAAGTCTAGTACAATAACAGTAAAGTAAATCATCAACCACAGAGTAGTCGTCCAGGAATCCCACCTGAAGGGTTGCTACAGATGGTCTCATCGGCACCTCGGGTCCGTCCGTCCGCTCCGTGTACGTCCCTCCATGTGATCCACCTCCGAGTATTGTCCAGCTGCAGAAGTCTCTACCATGATCAGTGTTGTTTGTCATCTGCATCCAAAACAACGTAGTGCTAGCATAGCCCGTGCATGGGTGAGTATAAAAATACTCAGTAGGGACCCCGAGACCCCCGAAGGTCTCCTAGAATCCACGAAGGATAAACCACAAGATACGATACAATCATGAAGTATCAACCAACTCTACTTACGTATATTTCCGTGCATATACCTAATTTATCAATCCCAGTTCGGCTCCAAATCTTGAGCCCAAGCACAACCTATCCCACACAAGAATGAATTCAATCACATAGATGAAAATGATTGAATGTCAAGACTCATCTCACACAAGTATACATCTCTCGTAAAGTGATAAGGATGATAAGATGCAGTCACTGATTCATCTAAGCTGTCAGACCCATGTAGGATACTAGAACAGTTAAGCTATTAGACCCACATAGGATACTAGACCAGAAACTATGTCAGACAAACATAGGATACTAGAATAGACGTCAAAATGCCAGAACCACGTACGATACAAGAATAGTAATAATCATCATCAAGACCACAGAGGATTCCAATAGGGTAGTCATCATCACTGAAGCCATGGAGGATTCTAGTATGGTAGTCGTCATCGCCGAACCCACTGAGGATTCCAATATGGTAGTCGTTGTCACCGAACCCACTGAGGATTCCAGTACTATAGTAGTTGTAGTCGCAGCTAGCTCTAGGGTTCCCGCAAACAGCACACTTGATTCTGGGAGGGTCTGCTCCTCGAGCAAAGGGGTCGACCCATCAACTATCATGAAATCCAGAGTTTATGTATCATGAAGTTCTGTATTGTCAAAATAAACCCAAAGCGAGTGACGGTGCATAAATCAGACGCCTAGTCTGAGAGTTATTAGTATTTTTTCTCTAGGGGACTGGTTGAAAATACACTCATTACAAACCCATTCATTTTCCAAATCAGTCCAAAACTCACTTAGAGTACCTAAAAAGGACTGCCTTGTATCGAGGGTCCCAGTGCCACAGAAGGCGCATCGAACAGACAGACGGTCATGAATTTATTCGCATTTTAGTGTAACGGGCCCGACCCGTCAATCCTACTGGGATGGCAGGTCGGCTCGACACGGTTTGGAGGGTCTGACCTGACATGGGGTGTCAGCTTGGCTCAAAGAATCACGGCCCATCATGAAGGGGCACTGCACAGCCTGAGAGGGTGTGGCCTGGCCCGAGTGTTTGCGGCCCAGCCCAAGAGGGCACGGCGCGGCCTGGCGCGGCGTGGTCCAGCCACACTGGCTGCGGCTCAGCCGGCCAGTCGAGCGGTCCGCGGGTGGGCGGGGGGGGGGAGCTTTCCCGAACCGGCGTTGCTAGATAGCACTGCCCACCTGTCCATCCGGCCGAAGCTGGCCGGTCTTCCCAGCGCAAGCAGCCCGCACGGGCGGGCCATGGTTCTACTGCGCGACACCTTCGCGTGCCGCGGGTCCTTCACACGCCCAGCCGTCGAGCCGACATGTTCACCGCCAAAGAAGCCCGTGGATCGCAGTCCGCAGTCCTCCACAGCACGACGCCCCTTATGGAACCTCCATCTTCCTTCGGCCCGACCGTCTTTAGCCGGCTGGTTCTTTATCGCTCGAGTGGACCACAATTGCAGGCCGCGATTCTTCCGAATGCGGCCGCCGTGCGGTCGCCACCTTCGCTCGCCATCACCTCCATTTTCCACCGCCTCCCTTTTCAAACTAATAAAAAAAGAAATGACGGAGGGTCATCGGGCCGTGTTTTTTTAGCCCGCACCCTCCATGTTAAGCAGTAAAAATCCACCATAGACAAACCAAAACTTTTAACGATGGAAAAGAACAATTTTAATCAATTAAAATTGAATATAACACCCTACCTCACAAATGACGCCAAAAGTCGACAAGCTACAGAAGGCAAGCGTCGCGGTAGATGGTGTCATGGAGAACTCTGTTGTCCTATCAATGTTGGAGGATGAATTCTTGATGTAGACGACGCTTCTCGCGAGTGGTGTCTTCTTCCTTGTCATGGATAAGAAGAAAGGAGAAATTATGGGGCGTTCTTCACCAAGAGAGTATGGCGTTCTTTGTGGAATAAAAAATCTCTCCTCTAATTCTCCAAAGGTTCCCCACCAAAAAATTTTCTAAGGAAAATATTATGATAGACTTCTCCAAATTTTAATGAATCTCCAATCAATTGAAAATAATTCAAAAGATATGTGAAAAATTAATTATTAAGTTTATTAATTACATTTGTTGGCTTCATTATGTTTGGGAGGTGGAGAGGCTCCACTTTCAAAAGGGAAGATGTCACAATAAAAACAAGGGGAGTTAAATGGGGGGTTTCAAGGGTGTTTAGGGGAGGTGATAAGTTGGGGATCTTGTGGGCCCCACCACACAAAATTCTCTCATGGGAGGTTATGTTGATGTGGAACCCACCAATAACATCCCAATGTTGGAAATAACTAACATCCTTCAAATAAAGTTGTGTTCCACAAATTTTATTTATTTTATTCTAAATCCACAAATAATAACTCTCAACACCCATAAAAAGAAACTGTGGTAAAGGTCCCCTTAAGTGAATACCGGCACTGTGAGTTCATTGGTGTCCTCAGATTTCAATTTTGAGCACTGGTTCAAAAGATAGAAAAACTGGCACGTACGTTTACTAAACATACCCGAACAAAACTTCATAAATTAATTCTGAGCACACCGGGCCTCAGAAACAAGTTCATCGGTGTCCTCAGGTTTCAATTCCGAGCACTTTTTCAAAACATAGAAAAACCGGCATGTATTTTTGCGTAACTTGTATGAAAAAAACTTTAGTAATTGATTCCGGGCACACTGGGCCTCGGAATCAAGTGCCGTTAGAAACCACAGACTCGTAAAATTCCAAAGTATTTATGAAAAAAATTTCCTTGAAATTTCTGGGTCTTTACAATATAGTTAGAATAAACATGTGTTAATTGTTCATGGCCTCTGTCCATTGAAAAAAATGGTCCAGAGTTTCATAAAAAAGATCCAAATAGTTTTTGAAAAATCCGTTTTTCATGCATAGTGAATCCTCTAGGCATCCACCAAGACACCCACATTGTCTCGTTTTTTAGATGCACAATTTTACTAATCATTCTCAAATTATGAAAAATGCCTCTAGAACATCATTGAGATGTAATGAAATGATACTAATAATTGGGAACAAAAATCATGATACTAGTTTTATTACATTGAAATTCAATGTTTCCAACCCATACTTCTTGAAATCCTTTTGAATGACCTCAAGGATAGTCCAATATCATAAATAATCATACTTGTGATAAGTAGGGTGTCACAATATCTCATGAAAGTTATGTGACTACCAAGGACACCACCAAAACACCTTCATGGTCTTTTTAGTGAGTTAAATGGTTTGGATAAAAATGATAAATCCCTGAAAAATTGCTTCATGAACCTCACATAGCCATTCCTCATTTTTAACGGATTATTGTAACTAACGATGTGACCAAACTCCATGTTAGGTCATCTTCCTACAAAAATCTCTATTTCGACCCCCAACATCCTAGAAACCTCTGGAATGACACTATAGATAACGAAAATTTAAAAAAATCATTCATGTGACAAATATGGAATCACACCAATGACTGTATATCGAATTTCCATATATCCAATTGAAATCTGTCCAATGGACATATGCATAATGGTATATTATATTTTAATATATATAGAATAACATACATTTGTTATAATAATTCATTATATTATTTTCTTCATTATCAGAATGTTTTCTGTATTTCTAATGTTTTCCAAAATCTAAATATTTTTAATTAGAGGTATTATCTTCAATTAAAACCATTAGGATAATATTTCCAGTTTTATGGACTGTTATTTACATATAATGTTATTCCACATGTAATTATTATAGAGATGTTTCATATAGAATAATCATAATGAAATAATTTTTTTAATATAGTATTATTTTATTTGAGTAAAATCTAGCCAATTTTGTTTATTTTTTGTGCAACGTGTGAAACCAGCTATTAAATAATTTTTTAAATTTTCAGGGATACCCTACAAAAATCATGTGTTTTCATATTATACTCGTTTATAATAATTTCATCATAAATCATTCATTAACTTTATTAAAAAATTAGGGAAATTCATCAACATAACATCATTAGGTTTACATACAACATTAAAAAACATTTTATTTGGCCAAAAAACATAAAGCAATAATCATGTCTTGATTAATTTTACATTATCTATTCAATATAGAATACCTACTAGTTGTTATATTAATCAGTGAACAAGATTTATTTTTTCTACATTATTGTTTCCTCCATGTAAAGGGTGAGGCATATACTTCCAAAAAATGATCTATTGAAAAAATAAAGTAATTGGGAGAGGATTCTTGGATGTAAAATATGATACAAAACATTCACCACTCAATAATACATTTTAAAGGAGAAAATGTATCTTGAGATAACTGTTCATATAACCCTTAAAGGATAACTTATCTTGAAATTCTTACAATATGTTTTACCAATCAATATTAGTGTAGAACCTAAGATTTAATTTTTTATTTTTGATATTTAGATCAATGGTTTGAAAATTCACAATATTTTCTTTGATATGGATTGAGACTGATTAGCATAAACTCTTCAAATTCATTCCAAAATGATATAGTTATGAAATACTTCACTTGTGGTTCATTAAATGATTCATTTTGAATACCAAATAGAAAAATATTTTTATTTGACAACTTTATGGATTGAAGGTACTCATTAATAAATATTTCAATATCTTTTGAAAATGATATCGACATATTATCTGGACTTTGAGTGTTCATTTGATATTTACTATTAGAATAATGATGATAATAAATTTTTATTCAGTGATGATCCACCAGAACAACATAAATATGTATTACCCTATTTTATATGAATATTTACTTCATCTCACAATATTTCACACCCCATAACCTGATGGTTTAGTGTACTTTGAGTTTTATTACATAAATATTTTACTTTAAAACTTTTTAATGATCTCCGAAAAAATAGCCTTCAGAAATGATACCCCACTAGAATCATTATATGTAATTATCTCTTTCATAATATAGGGGATTGAAAGGTAAGAAAGTATGATTTCCAATTCCAATAAAGGGAAATCATACCAGATATCAATTGATTATAAATTTTTATTATTAAAAAATATATTGATTATGATATCATTGTCAATGTTCCTTCTAAAAACATAAAATAATAATTATGAATAAATCAAAAATTGTAAATCCTGAGTAATGGTATAATCGTTTTCCATAAAATAATAAATGAGATGTATAAAAGATTAATAATGATTAAAAAAACATAATACCTGAGAAAAACAAGGGTATATTATTTTTTATATAATTAAGCATATAAAATTATTTTCTAATTCAAGGATCCCTACCAAGACCATAATCACATAGTAGAAAATTTCTCATAGTGGAATAAGCTCAATCATTAATCCCACACATGTCATCCGATGAGAAATAAATGTTCACCCAATTTATTGTAATAATATATAACTCTTTCCCTACCCATCGCATTATGAAATACTATACAAATGTGTTCCACAATAACATGAACATAATCAAAATTCCATTATATTTTATTTTGACCAGTGGAAAGAAATGGGTTTTTTGGATAATTCTATAAAATATGATCATCACATATCTTCAAAATTAAGGAGGATATTTACCTTATAATATATTCAAAATGATAAATAAAAAATAATAAGGGATGCAGACATATATTAACACCAATTTCTAAGAATATATTAAAAATATTTTTAATTTTTTTAAAATAACAAACTATTATGTTTTTAATAACATTTATTTTAATGAGAGAAATTCCCAAAATAATGAGAATCGAAATTAAAGTGGAAAACAATGATTAAATTAAGAGGAATATTTTTAAATAAAATTAATTAATAATTTGGGGATATTAATATATATTTAATATATTAAAAATTATATTTTTTCACATTTTTCTAAAAGGGGTATGCATAATAAAAACTATAGATGCACTAAATGTTTGAAAATTTTCTATTTCATATTTAACAAAATTAAAATGAAAAAGAAAAATTTATAAAAATATATATATTATTATTTATTGATGTCCAAAACACAATTTAATGAATTTGAATATGTTTGATAATGATTATCTATTGAAAATAAGAGATATGGTTAGTTACATATACAAGCAAATTTTTTATTAAAATGTGAAGAAAAGATGATAAAATGGAAAAAATAAATGGTAATAAAATAAATAAAATGTTTATAAGAATAAAAATTCAATTTATGGACAAATAATATTCAATTTACCTATTTGTATGGTCATACAAAAACAATCAATATTTAAAAGTCGGATTTCTAAATAAACCCTTACCTTTACTCCAGACTTCTTAAAAAGTGCATAAACATCCTATAAGATAAAAATATCCATGTTTGTTAATTATTTAATAAACTAATAAATATCTATTATCAAGTATAAACATCAATTATAATCATTAATTTCATATATTCCAATTAGATATTGTTTATTTTCATCGTTGGATGTTAGTGAAATTGATTGTTTCATACATGTTTCTTTATGGAAATATATGTCGCCATTATTTGATAGCAATTTCATTATTAAAATTTTATAAAATGAAAATGAATATTATTTTTAAAAATTATTTATTTATTCCCATTTTCATTTGATAGAAATTATAAGGATGGATTATTAGAATGGATTAAATGATAACATGTTTCATATAATTTATAAACTGTAACGAGTTACTTAATATTGATCATGAATTTATTTTTTCACCAATATAAGATCATATCCCAAACATAAATTACTAATTATTATATTATATTACTTGAAGTAAGAGATATATTATTCTAGTTAAAAAAAATTATTTCTAACATTTTTTCCTTTTAAGAGATATATTATTCTAGTTGAAAAAAATATTATTTTCAATACATATGATTGTCAAGGTGTTTATATCCTCAAAGGTTATACATATAATACATCATTCTTTTGGGGGAGGGCTGTCTAGTTTTTTTGATGATACGATCCATCCCCACAAGCTGATGGATTTAAAGAAAGAAAATATATCAAAGGATAGCCTTTTATTTCTTCCAAATTATCATAGGACATGTCCATGAAGATATTCTAAAGAATACATGATACATGACATAAACCATCGAATCGTTACAATAATTATTTTCATAGATATTATAATATCATTTTTTTATTTCATATCATTGTTCAATGGTTTGAATTTTATCTATCATTGTATAATATAAAACTAAATAAATCTATATCCCATGTCTATTTTATTACATTGGTTTACGATACAAGTAATCCCACTATGCTGGATCGATCTGTTTAGTAATCATAGAAAACTATATTTATAAATTATTCCCATATTATTTTATAAATATAAAAAATTCAAAAAATGCAATCATTCAACCTTGAAATTATTCATAATACCCAACTTGATATCATGAGGAAAGGGAAAAATAAATGGAGCACTGAAATTTTAATTTAGGGTTGCATACAATCAAAGTTATCTTAAATAAATAAAGTATAAAAAATATGGAATGTTGTAATGAACTAAAAACACATGTTATTTAATCAGTAATATTAGAACGACATGAATCCTTAAATAATATAAATTTAGTAATTTAAATGTTATTAATAACTTAATTTTCATTGAATAATATAATTAATGTTAGGTGGAATTATTTTTTTAATCATGATATCTTACCATTATTGTCTTGTGACAAAAACATTTAATAAAAGGTTATGTATCAATAAAAATTATATTTAATAAAATTATCCAATAGGTTTGTATCATAATACACATTGATGAACTAAGGGGTTTTATATAACTAGTACTCACCCATTTCTAAATGTCTACTGAAATCCACTTATATTTAATGATCAATTTTATTCATAAATGATTTGACGTATCATTAAATTTTAATATTTAGTTAGTAATATGAAATATTAAAATTTCCCCATTTAATAAAATAATATTAATAGTAAAAATCCAATGGGAAAATGGATAAGTATTTATATAATTTTTCTAAAGAACATGTCTATTTAAGATTATTAAAATTTCCAATGAATAAATTTAATTAGACAATGAATGTTTTAAGTGGATGATAATGGCCAAAAATTTAATAAGATATAAAATATGACTATCAATACATCAATATTTATTGTTTTATAACAAAATCAAGTCCTTTTGGAAAATAATGAAAATTGAAGAGAACATTTTAAATAAATGATCATTAAATAGATTTTTACTAAAGACCACTAAAACTTTTAAGAAGCTAAGTAGTGTAAAATTCCCATGGAAGTTGTAAAATCCTTTAACACGGTATATGTTAAAAAAATCTTTTTAACTATTTATAAATAATTTCAGTAATAAACCTTTCGATAAAATTCAAAATATTTCATACTATACATTGAAAAATTCAATGAATAAATAAATTTTACAAAATAAATAATTTTAGTAAATCAAATTTACTTTTATAATACAATTTAAAAAAATATAAATGTAAATAAAATATACATACGATCAAAAGATAAATGTGACTCTAAAATAAATTCATTCCAATTTGTTACCTTTTAAATTGCAAGACCTTGAAAAATAAAACAATAATTGAAATTTTTTAAATCATTAATAATATATATTCATGTCAAATACATCAAATGATATGTATATAATCCTCATAAAATTAAACAATTTCATAATTCCAAATATGCCTCAATGGAGTGGCAATTAAGACAAAATCCCTCTGGTCATGTTTTGATTTCCTCATAATAAATCATAAAAAAATGTCTAAAAAGTAATTATTTATTATAAAAAAATAATAAAACCATATACATATAGATAATATTATATGTGATTAATTTATAACATATTATCACATTTTTATCCACAATATTTTAATATTATAATTTTTTTCTCTGGTTAACTATCTCATTTATTTATGAACTTTTTATTATAATTCCATTTTGCAACCATTGATTATAGATCACTAATCTAAAAAAATTTAACAATGTTATAAATATTATTTATATTCATTATATATTGTTATATATATTTTTATATTTATCCATAAACTTTTGACATAGAAAAATGTATTTCATCATTCATGGAGACGGTAGGTAATTTGTATGCATGAATGGTGTTTTCAATTCATTATGGATGCAATGAAATGAGGAAAATGATATAAAAATCAATAAGAATATTAATTATATCATGTATATGATATTTATTTATTAAACATATCATTATTTACGTCAATGTAATGTGGTATTATTAAAAGGATCACATCTCTTTGTGGAGGTGTTAGACCTCAAGTGTAAACAAGAGATATTATCAATTTCTAATCAATGGTATGGATAGAATATATATATAATAATATATTAATAGAAGTATAATTATATCAAATATTTCATATACATTCAATATATACTAATTTATATACATACATGTAGTGTTGTTTTGAAAAGAAATTGCATTTCTACGTATGGAAGATAAGATGTACATATGTATAAGTGATGATTTTGTTTTTGATATGACATAATGGAGATAGTTAATGGTTATTATATCATCATAACAACAAAAAATTATAATTAAAATGAAAAATTAACTATTTAATTATGGACTCCATGGAATTAAATGTGGTTATGATGAATTAAAATTGATAATTCTTTGTTAATAGTAATACCTCTTCATTGAGAAAATGATTTTGGATTCCGTCTTATGACTAGAAATGACGGTATTTTTGAATGATAAGAAGATATAATATGTTTTTAATGGATATTGGTAGGTATTATGGTTTTCATTTTCCAATTATATACGTCATTTTTTTGAATAATAGAGTGGAATAAGTTCTATTTAATAAGTGAGGGGAGGGGAACTCTTGAAATTTTCAAAAATATTAAATTATTATAAATTAATTTTATGGTTAATGTTTCCAAAATTTTATATATTTAGAATATTATATGTGTAAAAGTATTTATGTTCTCATTCAATAAATTTTATACATTTTAAGATTATATTTTTACCCATATCACATTTTCTACTCTTCTTTATCCCTTTTGACATTACTACAATATTAAAGGGTTTTTACGCACTATGGGATAATAATATATATAAAAAAAGTTATTAATAAATTGAAAATGGTTTATATTTCTAATTCCAACCCATTATACTTTCCATATATTGTATTTTTATGACATTAAATTAGATAAATAAAAAAATATAAAATATAATTACATTCGTTTATTGATTATTCATTAACATTTTCTTTAATTTAATCCAAATTGTTTTGAGATAAAATGATAAAAATTTAATGTATTGATATATGTACGAGGTGTCTAAAATATTCATGGAAAATAATATCTCACTAATATAATTTTATCATTACTTTTTTAAAAATAAAATTTTTTTCTATTAATTTAATAAATACAGTTTCAGTGTTGCCTCTGAATTAAATTAAATTATTAAAACACTAAAAATTTAAAATAAATAAATAGGATATTAAATTTTATTTTATCTTTAATATAAACATTTCTGACATTCAAATATGAATTTTCTATATACATAAAAATTTAGAGAAATTAAAATCAAGAGTGTGATATTTTGTATTTGTTCCTTTTTAAAATAATATAAAGGTAATGATCATAGAGAAATGGTACCAAGATTCCATATATTCAAATTATGGATGGAAATTGAAGAAAAAAAACTCATAAAATGGGATAAATATATGCTTTAGAGAAATCTTAAAAAATTATTAAAATGTTCTAAAAATGTTTTACTCATTTTACCCTAATCGGGGTGAAAAATATTTAACGATTTTAATATTCATACTAACTAAATATAAAAGGGAATTATTTAAAAAATTGATCATCCTGATTAGAAATATGGAATCTATTTTTCATGACTCAATTCACCAGTATTTTGGATTTTCATTCAAAATTAAACTTGGTAGAATGTGATGAAAAGAAATTTTCTAAAAATATATTTTTTGATGTATAATAATATTTATTCCAAAACCCAATAACAAAAAATTATAATGGCATTTATTTTATTATTAAAATTTTAAATGAAATAATTTTATGCATTAATATATTATTAAAAAATATAATTTTTAATGCTTTAAAATAATTTTTTTTAAAAACTTATTATTAGTGCTCATTGTTCCTCAAATAAATCAACATTTTCAGTAAGTTTAAAACAATTCACTCTAATATAATTTTAACATGATGAATTAGAAAATCAAATTCTATTTCCCAATTAAATTTTCTAATAGAGTAAGAAATTAATTATATTACCTTTTCACAAAATGAATTAAAACAATTTTTTGAGGAGAATTTTATTTTTAAAGCGTATAATGAATTTTCTAAAAAATACCATTATCTAAAAAATTTATACATTTTTTAATATTTATGTTAATATTTTTTCCATAAATTTCACATATAAGAAATAATATTTCATGATTTTTTCTTTGTTCATTTAAACATAATCTTTCAAGTGAATGAATATATCAATGAAATTACATATCATTAAGAGAAATATATATTAATATATATTGGTGTTAAATTAATTCCACCCAATTCAATTATTTATACTAAAATTACTTCAATCTATTGATATTTTTGTACAATTCTTCCCCATCATATGATTAAGTTATCATATAACTTCCTCAAATTTTGGGTTCCTCCTCCATACATTATCCATATTACTGGTCTTGTTTCGTAGAAATATTTCACTACAATCATGGTTGTCCATTAGTTATTCCACGCAAGACATATCATTTTATAGTGATATGAACTATGAATTTCAAGTATATAAAAAATCAGTTCTATACTAACTTTGGGGAGATACCTGAAACATGTCAGGAACATATGAGTGATTTTATAGATGATTCGAGGGATATTATACATCCCTGATACAATCATGAATATGGAACGTTTTGATATATTTAAGGATATTAATTCCATTATTTCAATATCTTATAACATTTTTCAAAGAGGATATTCATTGTAATTCCTTATCTATAACTTCTACCGTCAGAACTCACAGATGAATATTAGTAAACTTTTTTCTGACTCTAAGCTACCATTATGTGTGTTTTACTATTATAACATTATTTTCCATTTTCTCATCTTCATAAATACCCAATAGATAAATTTCAAAAAATTCATCCCAAAACATTGGGGTTGTACACTCACATTTATATAGGGACCTATAAGGATTCATCTTAATACTGGTGTAAAAACAATTTTTTTCTTAAATTCCACCAGCGTAATCTATTAATCTCGACTACATTTAAATTCCCTAATAAAATATACTGAATTTGTTTAAGAGATTGAATATTTCTCTCATAATAACCATATACCATAGGATATAATTATATAAACCAGAATCTATATCTAGATCTAATTTATGGGTTTAATATAACATAAACATAAAGATCATAACCTTATTAGATATTATTGTGGGTATTACTCCATGAAATCGCAAAAATTTTTTATTTTATAACTGAGTAATATGTTCATGAGATAAATATTATATAATAGTTATAAAGTGTACATTATTTGATGGATTATTTATTACAACCAAAATAAAATAATGTTCTTTAGATATTTTGTGGAGTGTAAAGACTAAATCTATGTTAGTCTTTTACAATTTCCATTCTCATATGGATAATCATTGAAAATATTGTTTATAATTATATTTTTCAGCCTTAAATCCCTGAAACACCAAGAATCAAGATATATACTTCAAAATGTCCCTTTTATATTATTCAATAATAAATACTCTTTTAGATCTCTATATATCATCAAACATCTAAGTGGAATATAGAATGATTAAAAATGATTCATATCTAATAATACCATTTTCAATATGAATATTCATAAGACATATACATGATTAGAAATTATTATCATTCCATTATAAAAAAAGATGAATTTATGAATATATAACCCCGTATTTTTAAATTCTATATGTTCTTTTTCCACGAAAAAATTCCATATATGAGTAGATGTTTGAAAAATCATTGGATCATGAAATTATTTCTCCACATACTTCAAAATTTCCAGGTTCAACAACGGAAAACTGATAAAAATTTAATGTATTGTAATCATCATCATAGATAAGATTACAAGATCTTTATAACTCGGATAATTATCTACATTTTTTCCTTCAAATTGCCGTAAAGTATTGATATGTCATAATATTTAACCAATCCAAACATCACTATCTAGTTTATATTCAACTATATGTATATGAAATTATTTTTAATATTTTATGGTCAATATATTTAACACACCATTCACTATACAGATAATTCTTGCATATCTTCAATGAAAAATTAGTGCTTCTAATTCCAAAGCATCAGTCAGATAACATTTATCATAAACATTTAATTATTTTGGGTCATAAAACATCACAATATTAATATAAATGATGATGGACCACAATATATTCTTTGAAAAACCATTTTATATCACAAACCATTATATACTACAAGCTAGAGAAATCATCAGTGGGATGATCAAAATTCCCTTACATTTTTTAAAATTCACCCCACATTCTTCTATGTTTAATAACATGGATCTATTTTATGAAAAAAATTATAATAGATAAGATAGTTATGGGAAATATATAAAAATTATTCTATTGAATATAGTATGCTGATGAGAACTATGACTCTCTACCATTACTGTTAGTCTAGTACATTTTTCAACAAATTATATCTTTCCTAGATCCACTTATATACAAATGATTTAGATTATATAACCAAAATATAAAATATTCTATATAAAAAATTACAATTTGGTAAATTTTAAAATATAATTCTCTTCTCTTTGTGTATTTTGAGAATTTTTCAAGTGGTCATCATAATATTACTTGGTTTTGAAATATATGAAATTATTATTTATAAAGACTACCAGATACTAGTAATTGTGATCCATAAAAAATCTATTCATTAGATCAAGGAATATATAAGCTGTATTTGTTATGCAATGATTTGTTATACATTAATAACGAACATAACTAATATAGAATATTTTATTAGGTATCTCATTATTTTTTCCCTTAGATGATGATATCTAGATCAATGGTCAATCAATAAAAAGTATTGATCTTATTGAAATTTTCTAATAAATTCATCAATAAAATGTAGATGACACTTTATCGTAACGGTGAATTTGTTGTGTTCTTGCAAATCAAGAAAATTAAAAATTGACCAATAGTTAATCTAATTAGAAATAATTGTTTTACCCCATTGTGAATCATTATCCCAAATGAAACACCTATCAAAATTCTATTGGTGTTTCACATATAATTCATGGTACTCATTTAGAATATTTAAATATGAACTGTTTGAAATTTTTGTTGTATTGGGAATGAGTTATACTAAAAAATCAAATTCATGATTTTGAGGAATGTTATGAAACACCTCTAGAAAGACAAAAAATAATCTCTTATAATATGCCTATTATTAATGTTGAATTTCTCATCAACCAAATGAGATTAATATCTATAATGAATAGGTATTAGAACACATATGATGAAACTAATTTCCATATATAGTTCAAATTCGTTATCACAACAATATATTATCCCATGTTGATTCGAAATATTGAATATAACTACAGTTTTTTAATAATTAAAATGGGATATATGTAGAAAGATCCTATCTATGACTAAAATTACATCAAATTAAACTAGATTAAAAATATCAAGTCCTTTAAAAAAACCCTATCCTAATAACATTGATAAGTGATAATCTATATACATGAGATTCAATCACAATATAATTAGGAGTTGTCATTGAAAACTCTCCATCTAGATGCTGTGCTGGTGTTGTGATACCCATATAAAATTCATCCAATATAAAAGAGTATAGTAACATAAATCAATCAATAAATTTTCACTTATAAATTAAATGATAAGTTTACCATTCAACACATCTCTTCTCACTTCCACGTTTTCTATTGTAATTCCATATGATTGTCGTTCTCTCTTTGTCATCTTTTATAGTATGTTTCCTTGACAGTTTGGTAATTGATTTGAATATTTTCCCCTATCCATATAATTTAATAAAATCATAGTAGTGTTTTTTTATTTTCCTGAAATACATTATCCATATAACCCTTATCTATAATTTCATAACAAAATCTCATGCCCTTCAGTTATATTCTAGGGGCTTTCTCTATAATGTTTTTATGTGATAGAATGTTAATTATTCGCTTATTCTTCATTAATGAATTCTCTTTTTCATTTTATAAAGACGACCTCTACTTATATTGATTTTTCTTTATGTTATTGGATCTATAAAATTATTTCTCAATCTTAACGGAACTTGATACTATATTTTATTTTTGATGAAATATTTTAGAAACCATTTCCCATCATAGACAGAACTATAGCTCATAAAATAAACTATTAATTCTAAATTCTTGGCTTTATATTTGTTTTGCAAAATTTTTGGATTATATTGTAATTTTAAAATCATATTATTGCACAAATTTTTCTTACATTATATATTTTAAGGAAATGTCTCTTGATTCAATATCATTATTATCAATAATAGTATTTATCATAGATATTTCATTAAAGGATCTCAATTTCATGCATTCCATTTATTCAACTTATATTGTGGTCTTGATCTTTAACCACCATTTATAATCATCTTAATACAAAAAAAATTCATTATTAGAATATCATATTCTTGTTCATTACATCATAAATCCATGAATATATTTCTGATAGACATAATACGTAGTTTAGTAACCAATTTATTCGTTTTTTGATTAAAATATGGTATATTTTTTCAAATGAAGTGATCGATCATAGGTGAATCATGCGGTGGAGTTACATGTTTCTCCATATAAGTGATGTTAATCATTATAAACTGATTTATCTTCACTAATATGGCCTTAAAATTTTATATAATTAAACCAACTAAATTGTAAATCTCTTATAATAAATTAATGTATTTGTCATGGGTGTTGATTTCCATTCTTTTATTAGGAAACATCACTCAAAAATGGAACACACAAAGTTAGCTCATTATCATCATGAATATTTATACATTATAATTACTCTAATAGTAAAAAGACTAAAATACTATAATTAATTATAATAATTCTCATGTTATCTATGTTCATTTATAATCTAGTTGCCAAGGTTTCTATGAATATTTTAATACTAATAAATACAGAATCCTAAAATCAATTAACCCAATACCAATGTATAAATTATTGCATTAGTAAAAGATACATGAGAACTCACAACACATGATCTTCTCATTTATTATCCCCGGATATAAATAAATAAATATATATATATATATGATTCCCATTTTATGTTGGAAAATAATATTATAATAAACATTCTTACATTATTAATATTATTCATAATATCTTTCTCCATATCACTAGGAGATGAAAAAATGAATGGAGATATTAGATTCAAAATAAATTTTCTATACAGTTCAGTAAATCTTGAATAAATAAGTCATTAAAAATAAGTACAGGTGTATAACTAAAAAACCATGTCATTTAATTAATAAACTGAGCTCATAATAAATAAATGTATAATGACAGGACAGTAATCTCATAGATAATAAAAACAGAACTCTCAACAATGGAAATGTTTAATGTAGGAAATCATGATCACATACATCCTGATATCATACCATTAAATATATTTTTTCAAATATGTTTTAATAAATGAGACAGTATACACCGATATTTCTTTTAATAATTTTGGACAACTTGATTTTCTAATGGGACATGTCAATTTATCATGAATTTATATATAACTCCCCCCACCCAATCAAAAAATTTCCAATTAATTTCTCATATATTTAATGGCCTTTTTTATTCTTTATTAATCTCAATTGTCGAATAATATCCATATTGAGTATATAATGCAAAATATTTTAATTTTCCCAACCAACCAAAAAACATTCATACTAAAAAATTATATGTAGAAAATGTATATAGTTTAAGGAATAATCATATCCATGATAAAAATAATGTAGATAGTGAAATATCATAATATGGGAATGATTAATGAGGGATTTAATGATCATGATATAAATTAAAGGTAAAAGATTATCATCAATTCATTCGATGTATTAGTTTGATAAAAAAAATCATAAACATTGGAGAAAAAAATAATATTGAAGTAATCAATATAAATAAACTAAAATTAATTAATTTTCATTTTAAAAACTCTAAAAAATATATTGGGAGAATTATTGAATAAAAAATTTATGATAGAAGGAAAATATTTTAACATTTAATCATAAAAAAAATTTCTAAATTTTTTTAACGGATGTAAAATATAGAAACATTAGGAAAAATTATAAATATACCATTAAAAGGATGAAAAAAATTAAATTATTATATAATATTTCTTTAATTAAAAATTAGTGTAATTAAAAATTAATTTTGTAAAAAAAATAAAAAAGTATCAAAAAATAATATAAATATGTTCGATCAAAAGACAAAAAAGATCGACTAATATTTTTGAATTTTTTTATAATTTTTCATCTATAAAAGACAATAAATAGTAGATTAAAACAATAAAACTTCTTAAATATCTATTTTATATGAATATATATAGAGTTTATAAAAGTTATATTAAAATATTTATCTGACAAAAATACATGCAATCCAAATAAATGAGACTTCAATATACTTTCTTACCTCTTTTGTGACATTTAAATTGTAACCCCATGAAAGAATAAAATTTAATTTAAACATAAATCGTATTGAATAAATATATAAAAATTGAAATTCTATTATATATAATTTAATCATTTAACTATGTATACAATACAAAGTGTTTTCAATAGGAGTGAATATTGAGTCAAAATCTCATACCTCATGTTTCACATTTTTCATAAGTAATTTTAACACCCCATATAATAAATTTATATTTAAAATAAAATCATATATGAACCATATAAATTACTAAAATAATATATATGATCCATTTATATCTTTTTATCACCTATTTGATAACAATATTTTATTATGATCATTGTTTCGGGTGTTAATTGTTTCATTTTTATTATAATTTTTTATAATAGTTCATGTACATGAAATTTGATTATAATTAACTAATATACATAATTGTAATCAATATATAAATATCATATATTTTAATATATAAATTATTAGTCATTCATAAAATGAAAATATATAAAAATTAATTACCGTTTTGAAGGAGGCAGTAGGTCATACGTATTCATGAATGCAAGCATTAACTTTCAAAATATGTAATTGAAGAACGGTAAAAAAGAATACACTCTAATAAAATCTTTATTATATATTTCAAATTCATCAAATATAATATTATTTAAATATATGTAGATCATAAATGAAAAACATAACACATCATTTTGTGCATGGGTTATTAATATGTACAAACGTGAAACATTAAAAATTTTCAATGAATTAGAAGGTAAGTATATTGATATGTTATTAAAATTAAAGAATAATTACTATTTCATAAATACTGTATGTATTCATTAGAAACATTTTTATAACCATCCATGTAATGTGGTGAAGAAAAATTCATTACAACTCCATGTGGAGGAAAAAATTCGTGTGTATGCACAAGCGATGTTGTTTCCTCTCAAAAGATGAAATTGAGGTGTATAATGGTTGTTCATTACAATTATAATAATTATTTATAGTTAATACACTAAATTAAATATTTTAGAATTTATATCAAGGATTTATAAGATATATAAGTAGAAATAATACTCAAAATGGTATGTTAAGAGTTATACATATTTTTTGAGAACCCTCTTTCGGCATACACCCAACGTCTAGAAATGATGGTAAATTGGAAATACAATAATTTTATAAAGTGGTAAATGAATCATGGAAGATATTATAGAAAGTATTTTCATAGACACAAGGCTCAAAACATTTAAGGAATGTAAGACATAAAGCTCCAAATTATATCTGAGGAGAGGATAAATTGTGAAAATACATAATTTATTCAATTAATATAAATTAATTTTCATGATTATGAGGCTCAAGATAGATATATTTCAACGTTACAATGATTATATTTTTCAATCACTACTGTAAATAAGGCTATTAGCGACCGCCAGGTGGTCGCTGAAGGCACTCTGCCAGGCACCCTATAGCGACCGCCTATGGCGGTCGCTATTCTAAAAAGAAATTTTTTTTTAAATTTTTTTTATTGAATTGAATATATATATATATATATATATATAAATATTCATATATATACTATTAAATACAATATTTTAAATATATATATATATATATAATATATTTTAAATGTTTTAATATATATTTAATATATATATAATATCAAATCATTGTGCTATAATAATTTAAAAACTTCGATTCAAGAAATAATCTCATTTCAGGTCGTTCGGAGCACGTTTGCTCTGAATGGGACCGCCGCACGCCGTTTTGGTGTTTTATGGCGCCGGAAACGCGTTTCCGGCCGCCGCGGTCACACGGCACCTCCAAATGAGGTTCCGTCTGGCTGACCATTTCAAAATTCACGCCCCGGATGTTGTCGAACGGTTTCGTGGCATTCGGACGTCGTTCGGTGGTTTTGACCCCCCAACGCGCCATTTCAGCGCGCGCGGCGCTGCTGAAAATGACACAATCGGACGTGCCCGCGCGCACCGCACGTCCGATGGACGTGCGGCCTCCTCCTGCATCTCATGAATAATATTCTATCGTTCCCGTGCGGTTTCAGGTCGTTCGAAGCACGTTTGCTCTGAATTGGACTGCCGCACGCCGTTTTGGTGTTTAATGGCACCGGAAACGCGTTTCCGGCCGCCGCGGTCACACGGCACCTCCGAATGAGGTTCCGTCTGGCCGACCATTTCAGAATTCACGCCCGCGGATGTTGTCGTACGGTTTCGTGGCATTCGGATGTCGTTCGGGTGGTTTTGACCCCCCAACGCGCCATTTCAGCGCGCGCCGCTTGCTGCTGAAAACGACACAATCGGACGTGCCGCACGCACCGCACGTCCGATGGACGTGAGGCCTCCTCCTACATCTCAGGAATAATATTTCTATCATTCCCGTGCAGTTTCAGGTCGTTCAGAGCACTTTTGCTCCGAATTGGACCGCTGCCCCGCGTTTTGGTGTTTAATGGCGCCGAAACGCGTTTCTGGCCGCCGCGGTCACACGGCACCTCCGAATGATGTGCCGTCTAGCCGACCATTTCACAATTCACGCCCCAGATGTTGTCGTACGGTTTTCGTGGCATTCGGAGGTCGTTCGGGTGGTTTTGACCCCCCAACGCGCCATTTCAGCGCGCGCTGCGTTGCTGAAAACGACACAATCGGACGTGCCGCGCGCACCGCACATCCGATGGACGTGCGGCCTCCTCCTACATCTCAGGATAATATTTCTATCGTTACCGTTGCGGTTTCAGGTCGTTCGGAGCACGTTTGCTCCGAATTGGACCGCCGCACGCCGTTTTGGTGTTTAATGGCCGCCAGAAACGCGTTCCGGCCGCCGCGGTCACACGGCACCTCCGAATGAGGTGCCGTCTGGCCGACCATTTCACAATTCGCGCCCCGGATGTTGTCGTACGGTTTCGTGGCATTCTTAGGTCGTTCGGGTGGTTTTGACCCCCCAACGCGCCATTTCAGCGGCGCGCCGTGCTGCTGAATACGACACAATCGGACGTGCCTCGCGCACCGCACGTCCGATGGACGTGCGGCCTCCTCCTGCATCTCAGGAATAATATTTCAATCGTTCCCGTGTGGTTTCAGGTCGTTCGGAGCACGTTTCCTCCGAATTGGACCGCTGCACGCCGTTTTGGTGTTTAATGGCGCCGGAAACGCGTTTCCGGCCGCCGCGGTTACACGGCACCTCTTAATGAGGTTCCGTCTGGCCGACCATTTCACAATTCACGCCCCGGATGTTGTCGTACAGTTTCGTGGCATTCGGAGGTCGTTCGGGTGGTTTTGACCCCCAACGCGCCATTTCAGCGCGCGCCGCGCTGCTGAAAACGACACAATCGGACGTGCCGCGCGCACCGCACGTCCGATGGACGTGCCGCCTCCTCCTGCATCTCAGGAATAATATTTCTATCGTTCTCGTGCGGTTTCAGGTCGTTCGGAGCACGTTTTCTCCGAATTGGACCGCCGCACGCCGTTTTGGTGTTTAATGGCGCCGGAAACGCGTTTCCAGCCGCCGCGGTCACACGGCACCTCCGAATGAGGTTCCGTCTGGCCGACCATTTCACAATTCACACCCCAGATTTTGTCGTACGGTTTCGTGGCATTCGGAGGTCGTTTGGGTGGTTTTGACCCCCCAACGCGCCATTTCAGCGCGCGCCGCGCTGCTGAAAACGACACAATCGGACGTGCCGCGCGCACCGCACGTCGATTGACGTGAGGCCTCCCCTGCATCTCAGAATAATATTTCTATCATTCCCGTGCGGTGTCAGGTCGTTCGGAGCACGTTTACTCCGAATTGGACCGCCGCACGCCGTTTTTTGGTGTTTAATGGCGCCGGAAACGCGTTTCCGACCGCCGAGGTCACACGGCACCTCCGAATGATGTGACGTCTGGCCGACCATTTCAAAATTCACGCCCCGGATGTTGTCGTACGGTTTCGTGGCATTCGGACATCGTTCGGGTGGTTTTGACCCCCAACGCGCCATTTCAGCGCGCGCCGCGCTGCTGAAAACGACACAATCGGGACGTGCACGCGCACCCGCACGTCCGATGGACGTGCGGCCTCCTCCTGCATCTCAGGAATAATATTCTATCGTTCTCGTGCGGTTTCAGGTCGTTCGGAGCACGTTTGCTCCGAATGAGACCGCTGCACGCCCTTTTGGTGTTTTATGGCGCCGGAAACGCGGTTTCCGGCCGCTGCGGTCACACGGCACCTCCGAATGAGGTGTCGTCTGGGCCGACCATTTCACAATTCACGCCCGGATGTTTTCGTACGGTTTCGTGGCATTCGGACGTTGTTCGGGTGGTTTTGACCCCCCAACGCGCCATTTCACGCGCGCCGCGCTGCTGAAACGGACATAATCGGGGGGCTGTACGGGGGTGCGGGGGGCTGTACGGAGGTGGCGGGGGGCTGTACGGGGGTGCGGGGGTTGTACGGGGGTGTCGGGGGGCTGTACGAGGGTGTCGGGGGGCTGTACGGGGGTGTCGGGGGGCTTACGGGGGTGCGGGGGGCTGTACGGGGGTGGCGGGGGGCTGTACGGGGGTGGCGGGGGCAGTACGGGGGTGCGGGGGGCTGTACGGGGGTGCGGGGGGCTGTACGGGGTGCGGGGGGGGGGGGGGGGGCTGTACGGGGGGTGCGGGGTCTGTACGGGGGTGCGGGGGGCTGAACGGGGGTGCGGGGGGGCTGTACGGGGGTGCGGGGGGCTGTACGGGGTGCGGGGGGCTGTACGGGGGTGCGGGGGCTGAACGGGGGTGCGGGGGGCTGTACGGGGTGGCGGGGGGGCTGTACGGGGGGTGGCGGGGGCTGTACGGGGGTGCGGGGGGCTGTACGGGGGTGCGGGGGGGGGGGGGGGGGGGGGGCTCTACGGGGGTGCGGGGGGGCTGTACGGGGGTGGCAGGGGCCTTGTACGGGGGTGGCGGGGGCCTGTATGGGGGTGGCAGGGGGAAGTACGGGGTGCGGGGGTTGTATGGGGGTGCAGGGGGGGGGGCTGTACGAGGGTGCGGGGGGATGTACGGGGGTGCGGGGGGGGGGGGGGGGGCCTGTACGGGGGTGCGGGGGGCTGAACGGGGGTGCGGGGGGTGCGGGGGGGGTGGGGGGGGGGGGGGCTGTACGGGGGTGCGGGGGGCTGTACGGGGTGGCAGGGGGCTGTACGGGGGTGGCGGGGGCTGTACGGAGGTGCGGGGGGGCTGTACAGGGGTGGGGGGGGGGGCTGTACGAGGGTGCGGGGGGCTGTACGGGGGTGCGGGGGGGGGGGGGGGGGGGCTGTACGGGGGTGGCGGGGGGCAGTACGGGGGTGCGGGGGGTTGTACGGGGGTGCGGGGGCTGTACGGGGGTGCGGGGGGGCTGTACGGGGGTGCGGGGGGGGGGGGGGGGGGGGGGGCTGTACGGGGGTGTGGGGGGCTGTACGAGGGTGCGGGGGGGGGGGGGGGGCTGTACGGGGGTGCGGGGGGCTGTACGGGGGTGCGGGGGGCTCTCCAGGGGTGCAAAGGCCATCCCATTGATTACAAAAGTGAAAAATAAAAGTGATAACATCTAATTAATACATATTTCTTTTATCGATACCATACAGAAATTTATAAAAATATATTGGATAATACATAATCTATAATATCAGATTTATTGATCTGTTGAATTAATTCGACTTTTTCAAATGTAGAATCATTCAAGATTATCTGATCAAAAACTCAATATGTGTATAAAATATTTAAAAGACCACCATGGATGGTAATAATACATTACTTAAATGAATAAATACAGTACATCAATGTCAAACCCTACCAGTAAAAACAAAAAACATATCTCGTGAATATATGGTGCGTCACGCGTTGCCATCACTGCTACCTCCTTCTGGTGGGCCAGGTGCCTACAAAAAATAAACATTATAAATATTTTAATACAAAAATAATTTAAATTAAATAAATAAATACAGTATATACCTGCGTCGTATGATCCCCTGTACCATCAGCTCAACGCACATATTCCCGCAGTGCTCTAACCTCAGCTGTCAATTGCGCATTTGTCTCCTCGGAAGCGCGCAGCCGTGCCTCAAATCTGACATCTGCTGTGTCATATGAGCAACAATAGGACCGACAACCGCAGCGCGTGACACTACAGAACGAGGAATCTCTACTCCATAGGTCAAACTATATCCATGCCCGTCCCGACCAATAATGCGATGAAATATCTCATCCCGTCGCATGGGAAGCTGTCGCTGGTCCTCTGGCAGATGTTCTAACTCAGCTTCAAATTGATCCTGTGAAATATTTAAATATATATAAATATATATATGTTAATATAAAGATTTATGTAATTATTGGTAAGTACAGACACTTACTATCAATGCTTCAACCTCTGGATCATTGCGATCACGAGTCCTTATCCACACCGACATTTTATCAGTTGCTGCACCTTGCCCTCGCAACTGTATATTAAAAGAATATAAACACAAAACCATATTAATTAATAAATTAAAAAATGAATAATATATACCTCATGTCGGATCTGAGACACGTGACGAGTCCCGAGCCTGTGTGAGCTGGTCCCTGCAATGCTCGATTCTCCGAATGGCGTGGTTGACACCTCCTACATTTAATTCATTAAAATTTCAAACAAATCACATATTCTTGAAAATATATATACAGCAAAATAATTAATATACAAACACAACACCCTCATTAGACCAATATGAAACCAAGTCACGCCACTGAGCCGGGAGGACAACTCTCGGGACTTTTTCCAAAATGTCAGGGGCACCCACATTTGGTACCCAGTGGTCCCTCTTCACTTTGTCTTTATAATCTTTCCACAGCTTACGGAATTTGCTCAAACACACGGGCCGAAATCCTCTTCAGGGCATACTTTCAAATTTTTCTATAATGAAAATAATCAAACATATTAGTATTATTTATAAATAGAAAATAAAGTAAAATTATTTTCTTACCTGAACCTCCCTCTATAGACGATCTAATGTGTCCTGAGGGATAGAAGCCCAATCACGCGTGGTCAATGGAAATCGATGTGGGTCACATATGATATGACCCAGCTGACGAATAAATGCCGGGGCATTCGGTCCCACGGGATGAAATACCTCATCAAATGAAACATCTATCGTCGTGTCGGAATTCCATGCTAATATGCCACGACCAGGGCCTCTCCTGCGAGAGGAAGAAGCAGCCGAGTCTGATCCTATTGAAAACAATTTTATATATAAATTGACAAATGTTATATATATATATATGTGTGTGTTAATTACATAATAATATAGATAATGACTGTCAAACATACCTCGACCCTGAGACGTAGATGCCTCAGATGGATGATGTGGATTTTCTGCCTCTTCCCCTGACATGTCTGCAATCATAAAAAATATCAGTAATGAGTCCAAAGTGTTTAAAGATAAATTGGATTGTTCTTAATAAATCAAACTTGTACAACTGTTAATCAAACAAAAAATGGATTGAATAATTAGTAGTGAATGAATTTTAAAAAATCAGAAAGTTAATCAACCTAAATATTTATGACTGAATTAACTTACAAAAGTGAGGATTAAAACTTATAAGGATTTATAAAATGATTAGATAATTTATGATATCCTAGGACATTATACTGAATAGCGGGAAAACAATTATACCTTTCTTTAAGCATGCAAATCGACCGTTTCTCCTTCAGCCAGCCCGCTCTGACCCAATAAATATCTTCTTCACATTGAACTACAGTATGTTGATCAAGTTGTTGGTAAACAAACGGAACCGTCTCGGGTTCATCTTCTTCAAATAAAAACACTCCTCGCCGAGACGTTTGACAACAACTTGCCAACTTGGATCCGAAGGCAAAGTAACGAAGAATACTTGTTTCTCTTGTGATGTCAAGATGAAAGGTTCATTCTCAACTCGTTCATTATTTCTGTATAACATATAGTTAAAATTCACCAATGAAAACTGATATTGATCGACTTTACATCCACGCACTGGATCAACCCAATTATACTTTAACAATATGTACTTCAAACCGTGTGTGTATACAACTTCAATGATGTCTATCAATTGACCATAGTAATAACCAGAATCGACAAAGGGACAACGATTCCACTGTTTTGTGTTGCTCGTTTGTCGTCAACATCTTTAATGCGAAATCGAAAACCATTAGCATCAATAACTTTATAACGACGAGCCGTTATAGATGGACCCTCAGCCAGTTGGATAAATACTTCAGGTAGCGTGGGGTCCCCTAACTCCCTCAGCTTACGAACCAACATAATTTATAAAAATCAATACTGATATATGCAGAAATAATTAGTTTAATACTTCACTCATAATGAAAATCAATTTATACATACATAATCCTTGAACCAATCATGAAATGCCGCATAATGAGATTGTTGAATTTGCAACTCAGTCGCACGATGCATCTCTTCTTTATCTCATTAATGTGTTTCCTGCAAATGATTACGCGATGTTTAAAGATCAACTTATGCAAAGAAAACATGTAAAAGTTATACAAGCACATTGATAAGATACTTACTGCATTAATGGTGCAACTGATGGAGTATTGAACAAGATATATCGATGTGCTTGTATCCACTCGATGTTGTCCATATCAAATGCGGTTTCCTTCTCCAACTGGACCATCATGAATCCGAGAGGGCTTATCTAATTTTGTTTCAACATCCGTAAGATATTCTGCACAAAAGGTAGTACACTCATCCATCAAATAACCATTGGCTATTGATGCCTCTGGACGATCTCTGTTGCGTACAAATCTTTTCAATGTACTCAAATACCGTTCAATAGGATACATCCACCTGAATTGCACTGGACCAGCAGCCATTACTTCATCAGTTAGGTGCACTGTTAAGTGGACCATAACATCGAAAAATGAGGGGGGGGGGAAAGTTTCTCAAAGTGACAAAGCGTAAGTAAAATTCGGTCCTGCAAACTTTTAAATCACTCATTCATTGATTTCTTAAACAAAGATGTCTAAAACAATTACTCATCTCAATCAAGGGCTGAACAACATTGGGGATAAACAATCACAAATTGCGATTGGAATCAACTGCTGAAGTAATATGTTATTATCATGTCTTTTCAACCCTTGCAATGTCTTGCTCGTCAGATTCACACACATTGAAATATTAGAAGAGTAACCATCAGGCACCTTGACCATCTTCAAAATGGAAAGAAATGTCTCTTTCTCCTATGTAGTCATCGAATACTGTGCAGCAGGCATATATGCCTTGTTTCCCTCAGCTAACTGTAAATGCAACTGTTTCCTTAAACCCATTTCTTCAAATCACGGCGTACATTAACATGGTCCTTTGACTTTCCACTGACACCTAAAATGGTCCACAATATGTTATCACAAACATTTTTTTCAATGTGCATGACATCCAAATTATGCCTCAACATGTTAGTTTTCCAATACGGAAGACTATAAAAAATACTTTTCGTTTTCCAATTGTGACTGCGCTGCCTACCCGCAGCACGAATATTACGTACTGGAGGAGCCACCAAATCCTGAATTTCATATACCGTGCGGATGTTTTCTTCCTCAATCTGCGATAACATTTCGACTCCTGTCATGATCTTTGGTGCTGGGCTGAACACTCTAGAACCATAAAATGCCACTCTGTCCTTTCTGAACCTGTGCTGGGGAGGGAGAAAATGCATATGACCCATGTATGCCCATTTTTTGGAATGTTTAAGACATACAGATTTTTTACTTTTATTGCAACAAGGGCAAGAAAATTCCCCTTTCGTAATCCAGCCTGATAAATTTGCATAAGCTGGGAAGTCATTGATTGTACACAATAAAGCAGCATGCAGTTTGAACATTTCATTCGTTTCACAGTCATAAGTCATCACACCATCGCCCCAAAATTCATTCAACTCATCAATCAATGGCTGAAGGTAAACATCAATCTTATCCCCCAGACTTTTAGGTCCATCAATAAGAGTGGAAAGTAATATAAATTGTTGCTTCATACAAAGACACAGAGGAAGATTATATGGAACCAACACCACGGGCCATGTGCTATGAGTTTCACCAACCATAGAATTGAATGGATTGAAACTATATGCTGCCAATCCCAATCGGACATTACGAACATCTTTAGCAAAGTCGGCATGTCTCTTATCAAAATCCTTCCATGCATGAGAGTCTGCCGGGTGGGTTAACATGTCACTTTCATGAACTCTTTCTGCATACCATCTCATTAAATTAGAAACTTTAGATGACATAAAAAATCTTTTCAACCTCGGTTTAAGGGGAAAGTAACGCATTTGGTTTACGGCAATCGGTTTCCCCTGTACCGCAATCTGACTTTGATGAGTCTTATTTCCCCTGTTCTCTTTCCACCTGGAAGCGCCACAAACCGTACAGATATCCAAATGAGCAGTTTCATTTCTAAACAACATACAGTTGTTTGCACATGCATCTATAGTCTCATATGTAAAACCTAAGTTCTCTGTCAACTTACGAGCATAGTAATACGACTCAGGAATCTTAGCATCGACAGGAAGAACTTTTTTCAATAAAATCAATAGCATGTCGAATGATGTGTCTGACCAATTATTCAAAGTCTTCAAATGCAACAACTCCACGATAAACGACAGTTTATTGTAAGAAGTACATCGAGGATATAATTCTGTTTTCGCATCATCAAGTACTTCATAAAACCTCCTCGAATCACGATCTGCACCAGAGCGAATATTTATCTCACCGGTCTCAAGATTCTGGATGTCAATGCCTTCAGGATCAAACCACGTACCATTTCAGTAAGAATTTCATGCATTGGATCAGTCATCCTTGCATCAACATCCATCTGAGCTGCATCTGTATTTTGACAACGAACATATTCTTCTCCATGACGAGTCCAACTCTTATAATTTTTTATAAATCCATTAAAGAAAAGGTGCTCCCTCACAGTATCTCGTGTGAATTGATATCTGTTAGCACATTTTCTACATGGACAACTAATATAGTCACTTTCAAATCCTCTCGTGAAGTCAATAAACTGCATAATGCCATTGAAATATTCTCTAGACGTTCGATTTGGAAGATCAATCCAACTTTTATCCATAATAATATATGTTAATAACAAACATTTACACAATACTTATTACATTTACATTTTTCAAATCAACTATATTCAAAATAAATATTAACCATTTGTTTATGAACCATTGATAAAATAATAATGTAACTGAAAGCTCATGTTACCTGATTGAGCTACAACCTGAAAGGGAGGGAGCAAAGGCGGTGCTGCGAGGGAGAGGAGGCAGCAAAGGGGAGCCGGAGCCAAAGGCGGTGTGGCAAGGGAGGGGACGGGGCAGCGGCGGCGGCGGGGAGCTGGAGGAGAGGAGGCGGTGAGGGGACGGGGGACGGGCAGCGAGGGGGGGGGGGGTGTCCGGGGTCGGGGGGGGGGGGGGGGGGGGGCTTGTCCGAGGTGCGGGGAGGGGTGTTCGGGTGTCGGGGGCCTGTCAAGGGTGCGGGCAGGGGTGTTTGGGGTGCGGGGGTGTCCGGGGTGCGGGGGAGGGGGGGGGGGGCTGTCTGGGGTGTAGGGGGGATGTCGGGGGTGCGGGGTGGGGTGTCGGGGTGTGGGGGGCCTTGTTCCGGGGTGCGGGGGTGGCTGTCCGGGTTCGGAGGGGGTGTCCGAGTGCAGGGGGGGCTGTCCGGGGTGCGGGGAGGCGTCCGGGTTGCGGGGGGTGGTCCGGAGTGCGCGGGGGGGGGGGGGGGGGGGGGGGCTGTCCGGGGTGCGGGGAGGCGTCCGGGGTGCGGGGGGGCGGTCCGGAGTGCGCGGGGGGGTGCTGTCCGGGGTGCGGGGAGGCGTCCGGGGTGCGGGGGGCGGTCCAGAGTGCGCGTCGGGGGCTGTTCGGGGTGCGGCTGCCGTCCGGGGTGGGGGGGGGGGAGGGCCGAGAGGCCGGAGGGCGGCGGCCGGAGGCCCGAGGGCGGCGGCCGGGAGGCCCGAGGGCGGAGGGCGGCGGCCGGAGGCCGGATGGCAGGCGGCGGGGGAGGGCAGGCGGTGGGGGAGGCCGGGCGGCGGGGGAGGCCGGGCGGCGGGGGAGGGCGGGCGGCGGGGGAGGGCGGGAGGCGGGGGAGGGCGGGCGGCGGGGGAGGGCGGGCGGCGGGGGAGGGGAGGGCGGCGAGGGAGAGCGGCGAGGGAGGGAGGGGGTTAGGGCGGAGGGAGATCGAGGGCACGGGGGGGGGGGGGGGGGGGCGCAGAAACCCCCCGAATTTTTTTATGCAGGTTAGCGACCGCCATTGGTGGTCGCTAATGGTAAGCTATAGCGACCACCAATGGCGGTCGCCCGAGTCTGGGGGGCTCCACTGCCCCCTTTTCTAATAGTGAATGCAATGATAAAACAATGTTAACATTTTTATATTATCTTTTCAACCACAACTCATTATTCAAACCCCTCATCAACCCTTTTGATGATGACAATAACATCATTGTTTTTTAAATAATAAGGGTCAAGAATATTATAATAAAAGTTCATGTCACCCAAAAATGTACGATGGTTTTTATATAAAACTATATCCCATTAAAATAGAAGAAAATAGTAATTTAATTACTTTTAAATAATTTAATAAGATTTTCTTATAAAATATCATTATTGTCAGTTTCAAAACTATAAACCAATTTTGAAATAAAACATATAAATATTGTTATGAAAGTTGAATATAAATCTTTAACATGTGCTGAATATTTTATCAATATAAATAAAATTTATTGAACAAAAAAATTCTCTAAAATTTATTTTATTTTAACATTTTTATGATCATTTGTTTTAATTTTTTATTAATTAATGATAAGATGAGACCTTACCCATAAGTAAAATACTCCTTTATTAAAAAAAAACACACACAAGTCTGAAAGTATGAATGTTACATTAATTTCGTTGAATAAGAGGTGGGAGGTCATTAGGAACCTCATAACACCATTGAAAATCAATACCATCCACACATTTATTGTCAAGTCCATCCACCATTGAGTTGGACACTCTATAGATACGAGTGATTGTATGTTTCATTAATGAATGATAATTGAAACATTTGATCAACCAATTAGTAATAATCCAAGATAAATCGGAAGAGTCAGTACTGATAGCAAGGAAAATAATGGAGGAGTCACATTCAATCCCAATGTAGCAACAACAATGAAGAATAGATTGTCCTACCTTTTGTGAAAACATGCATCATTCATACTTCAAGTAAATATGAAAATCCACATGATCCATTATAGTAACAAATGAAGACTCCCCTATGATCCCTAAAAATATCTACAAATCCAGTGGGACTTGCATTCCCTCATCTGGCACCATCCGAGTTGATCATGATCCATACACCGAAAGGGGCTATACATTTCATTTCTATCATGCCATTTGTAGGGTGGAACTTACCATTCTCACAAACCCTATTTAAGATATTAAAATCATGAAATAAATAGAAGAGTAAATTTTCTTCATTTTATTTGATTCCTTCACACCAGTAAGAATCACAGATAGGGTAGCCCCAATAGTCAAACAAAATCCCTCATGAATCGATTTATTTATAAAAAACAAGATGAAATGGACACGTTCTTCTGTAGAAATATGTAAAAAAAACCATCAGAAGAGTAGTGAGTGGAAGATCATGACAACCATTGAGGATGTCATGAATGGAGAGAGGTGAGGCATGCTTATTTAAGAAACTATGGCAATGATTTTCCATATAGATTATGCCACCACAAAGATTAAAAATGATCAAATCATTTCTAGGTTGTTGATAGAGAATGAATAATGACCACAAAGAAATTACACATGATTGGATAAATATATTATTTGGAAGCTTCACATGAACCAATCTCTGTACAAGAATGGACTGATATAGTCTAATAAATTCTTTTTATGGTTTCCAAGACAAATATTGTCTGAAGTGTTAAAAATCGACTACCTTAAAAACAATATGGATGTGATAATTCAATTGGAAATAAGTTCCTAATCCCAAAAATCATCCCCGGTGGAGAATCAATAATTATTTATGATTTTAACAATGTTATTTGGAAGATCCTATATGTTCCAATGCTAATCCTTGATTAAGATATTAATATTAATATTATTCTCTGTATCCATGAGTGAATCATGTAACTTTAATCCAGTACAGTTAATTTATATAAATTGAATATAAGAGTCCCTTGAAGATATGCCAACTAGAATGGAAGTCTATTGAAGCAATAATGGATTTAAATAATGGCATCACTAATGAGTGAAAATCATTGAAATTCCTACTATTGACTTTTTCCATGAATCTATCATTAATAAAACTGAGGGCCTAAGAGTAACCACTATTATGTCTCCACATAAAAGAGGCATGCAATGAATCATTGTAAAGCCCCAATTCTGAATACCTAAACCACCTGAGAGATGTGTCTTGCAACAAGAGTTCCAAAATTTGTAACAAGTATTCTCTCTAGAATTATAGTGGTATAGAAAAAATTCCTTATAGAAATATTAATACTTTTAATAAATAAAATATGCAATTTATATTCCATGAATGAATAAAATTTCAATTTTTTATTAATATATTTAATATTAAATCGGTGTTGTGTATGAATTTATGGTAATTAAAAAATCATTAAAAAAAATATGATAAAATTATTTAATATTTCACATATAATTTTAAAATCAATCAGAAAATATTGTTATCATTATATAAAAAAATAAGAGATATTAAAGTCAATAGTGGATCATTTTGATTTTTTTCCATCCGTAAAATAATATAAGGGTCATAATAAATAAATACTAGAACCAAGTATCCATATTTTTAAAAAATTGAAGGAAATGGTCAAAATCCAATCATAAAATAGGGAAAATGGTTTTATAGAAATTTTATAGTTTTATCATAATTGTTAACCATGTTTTACCCATTTCACCCTTACTGTTGTGGAAAATAGTTATGTAACGCCCCGACCCCAGTTACCCAGAGTCGGTGCATTATTACATAACATTGGCATGATCACAAGAAAGATCAAATCTCGAAAGACCGATTGGTTTAGCAGCCTTGGAAACACTAGATATATTCATAAGTTTTACATTACATCATAAAATGAAAAACTACTACAACAACATAATGTTTCCACAATCCACACTATTAACCCCGCATAAAATCCCTGCAGGTCATTCATAACTTACTTCTTCACATCCTGGGAAAAATAAAACATAGAAAAGGGGTGAGCTCAAATGCCCAGTAAGGATAACAATATAGCGGAAACTTTCATAAATAAGAATAAACATTTAAGGCAATGTATAACTAAAACAAAAGCCTTTTAAATATGAACTTTCAACATGGTATGGCATAAATAAAATGAAATAATGCCATTTACTTATTCACATGGATATTCTACTAATCGAATAATCACATGCAAAAATCAATAACCACTTTCATAATGTTGGAATGCATAATGCCAGACTATCATAACCACATAGCCAAGGCCTCGTGCCAAGACTACAAATAAGATTTTGTCAAGGCCTTGTGCCAAGACACTAGTTTGTCTCATGAGACCTACCGATGCATCGAGGAGCTATAGCGGGCTCCACCCGTCACTTATTAAGTCCAATGCATTCCCATATGAAAAGGTTTAAACATAACATAAACATTCGTATTAAAACTAGCATACGAAATGTCAATAATTTCACCATAAACTATGAATGGTATAAAAATAGCACATCCATAGTCAAGCATATCACAAAACCTTCAATACAATATAGAAGTTTTGTATCATAATAAATCAACTTCAAATAATCTTAAAATCCATCAAAGGATGTTGACATAGATGAAATCAAAATTCTTTTTAAAGAAATATCTCCATTTATTTTGAAATCATTTAAGATCCATATAAAATAAAACATTTTTTTTGAAAATATTCTTATAAGCTTGTAAGGAAAGCTTTGAAGATTTTATAACGGCGTAAAATAACCGCACCCGCCGTATAAGTTAAAAAAACATTCTTACCTCAATTCTGTCGAAAAGGTTAAAAAGGACCTTGTTTTGAAAACAACGGAATGATTCCTTTATAAACCTCTTATAAAAAGTCAAACAAGGGTATAAATGACTTTAACCCATATTCTTTTAAATAGTAAAAATGTTTTGAAATACATTTGTAAGAAACATAGATGTGGATGATAAAGATATCCCAGAAGATTATTACGTATAAACAACCTCAGATAATGAACAGATTGTGAAATAAACCCTTACCTTGTACTTTTACTTGGTTGGGGTAGGTTAACCTCCTGTATAATGGTGAAATAGTTGTTATTAAATTATACAAGAATCATATATATTAATATGATATCATATATGATCTTTTAACATTGATTTGTTAATAATATCTTAGAATTATCGTCGTTTCAGGAGTTAACTTACTCATTTTCTTTTACATGTTTTGTTACATAAGCCATGGTTGTTGTATCTTATTCATATCCAGAATTATATCTAGTCCTTAAAAATCATTTTTAAATCATCAAATGATAATTATACTTGAATGGATACGATGGAGAATGAATCTCATCGCGTTCGTGGAGACGGTAGTCCGTACGTACGCACGAGCGACAATATCATTCTTTTGATATTAAAATAATAAATAAATGGATGGTATATCATATATACAGAATAATTAACATGTTATATTTATTATTTACATGAGTTACACATCATTATTATACCCATCCAAATAATATTATTTTGAATAACAATTACACCACGACGTGGAGACGGTATGCCGTACGTACACACGTATGGTGACATGTTATTCAAAGGGTGGATAGAATACTGAATATGGTTGTACCATACTTATAATAACATCACAGTATATGTGAGATACTGGAGTTATTATTTTATAATGGTAAGAACAAAGGAATAAGAAGTGGAAGAAGAAATGAACTTAGAAAAGGGTGGTGAAATCATTACCTCTTCTTCGGGTTCTTCCTTTTGATTTGATCAAAAGGGCTCCTTAGGTTGGCTTTCTGATCAAAATAAGGCCTCTAGGTTGTAGTGAGGGATGTTGGTAGAGTATTTGGGCAGAGTTTGGCCGAACCAAAAGGCTTTAGAGGTGTGAAGAAATGAGAAGGAGGAGTGCCCTTTTATAAGAGGGGTGAGGGGCACCTTTGGAAAAGCTAGAAATATTAATTTATAATAAATTCATATTCGGTTTCTAATGGCTCCAAAGTTGATTATTTAAATGTTAAGGTGGGGATAGTTCGAAAACAACTCAACCAATATAAGTTAGACAGGTTTGGGTACTTATATTAACCTTATCTTTAAGTATTAACTCTAAGTTAATTAGTTTCACTTTTACAATGTCTCTTTGTAGTTTTATATAATATGGTTAATAAACATACTATATACATCCAAGAGACCCCCAAGTGGTCCATTAATGATTAACCTATCATGATATAAGTCTCTTTTCAGAACCTTAGATTTTTAGGAATTTAATATCAATTAATAATATAATATTTGTTTTAAGAACTCTTTTATGTCAATTTTGACACTATTCAATAGTTGATTTTTTTGAAACTCATAACAGATCGATTACTTCGAACAAAGTCAATCCAAGCAATCCTAATATATCATATTATCCTATAAAATTAGTTTAATTCATTAAAAGTTTCATATTATATTTATTTTGGTATTTATAATATCAATTATTTTAATTTTTCACTATTATAGTAATTACCGCATCATCATTGTGTCATAAATAAAATAACTTATTTAATGTCTAAAAATTATAAATAAACTATCATTATGTAGGAAATCTTTTTAGCTTTCTAATGAATATTTATAATCGAAACTCCAACATGTATAACCCTATGTAAAAGTTGTTCTTCTAAAAGATGTAAGCTTATGCCATTTTTATTTTTATTTTAACTTTATTAATATAAAGTGTCCCTACCAGATACAAGTGGCTCCAAGGGGTACCCAAATTGACCCAAGGATGCTCATGGTCGGGTATGTGTCCACCAATAAGGTTAGGACACGTTTTAGGGTAATTTTGTATTATTATAATATTATTTTTTAACCCTTATTTACCGGATTTACCCTTAACCATGGTAAATAAAATATTTACCACAGTAATTATTCAAAATGTCTAAAAATAAAAGTTACCTATTTACACAATTTGAACATCCTGATTCCAAATATGGAATCCATTTTCCTAAATTCGAAACACAGAAGTGGCAGAAATTAATTTAAAATTAATTCCCGCTGTCAAAACAAAAAGCGTGTTTTTAAGAGACAATAACTATCAAAAGATTGACACTTGTTTATGTTCGGTTTAATTGTAAAATTATGTCCAATGACCAACATTATATTAAATGGTAAAAATATATTCTAAATATACTTTAAAACCACTAAAATTCATAATTTATCACTATTAATTATTTTGATTAAAAAAGTTGTTTTTAATTAAAATTTAGTAATTTTCACTATTCATCAAAATATGAAAGTTATCCGAAATGTACCAAAATTTCACCTTAGGCTAAATTCGATATTCCGAATCCAAAAATGAAGTCCATTTTCAAATATAAAATATATATAATTTCAAAAAGTAGGTATTACTATTCATAATGGCTAGTTTGATTAGTTATGGTGTGTGTTAGAACTCGAGGTTGCGTACAACACACGCTATCGCATTATTCAAAGGGAAACGTACCGTGGAAGCTTGGGGTGTTTCATTTAAAATTTTTGATGTCCCCATTTAGTCAAAAAGTTAAAAATATTGTATTTAAATATGTTTCACTATTAGAAGTTGATAAAAGTGAAATACTGAAAATGAATTTGTTCTTGCATTATGACTAAGAAACTCATAATAGGGATTCTGAAATTATAAGGATTATATATAAAGTTCAAAATGTAGTTAATACTATTCATGACCTCTTTAATGGTTTGATTGAACTCGGTGTTGCGTGTAGTGCAAGTTATTGAATTATTTTTAAGAAATAACAGACTCTGAAATCTTGGGGTGTTACATTCTCCCCTCCTTCAATAAATTGCGTCCTCGCAATTTGAAATTGTTCTTCGAAAATAAAAGGTTGAAAGTAGAAAATATATTTGTGGGAAAACCCACATCGGAAATTGGGTTACTAAAATTTAGTCTTAATATGAGGAAAAGAGAAATGAAAGGTTCACCACCAAATTATGATCTCGATTAGGAGAACATTGGTGGCAATTAGAGACATATAATTGGAGGAAAAACTTAAATATTTATAGGGAGTGATTGAGGTCATCAATCACAAACAAGTATAAAATTGAGGTCCTTAAACTCATCAATCTATGATGATTTGAAGTACCATCGGTTCAACAAAATATAGGGTATTGGGACAACACATTTTTGACATTTCAAAATATCTTAGTTGAAATCCCACATCGAAAAATGAATTAATGAGGCCTATATTTTAAACAAAGAGTGGAAAGTATGAAGATTACCGAACATAACACATACTAGGGTTCCATGTAGGAAAATATGGATATGGAGGAGAAATATAACCATCAATTATCTGATGGAGAGTGGTAGAGAACATGGCTTTGAAAAGGCCAAAAATCCCAAAGCCATAAATTAGTGATGATTTAAGGTACCATCTAGGACAACATTTTTGTTCTAAGTTGCTTTTCTTAATATTGAGGAATTTATTTATGAGATTGGCTAAGATCATAAGGAGATATACTTACTTTATAATTAGAGTTTTATCCATTAATAAATTCCTACCACAAACTCATCTTTCACTCTAAAAGATAATAGAATGTAATATTTTTTTTTTCTATTTATACTATTCGTACAGGGTTCCAAAATAAATGAATTTATAATTCATCTACCAGATCTTTTTTAAAAAAACTACATTATTTAATCTAGGACATCTCGTGGGCCAGTGGTAGGTGTTACACCCTTGTCGCCCTTCGGTTGTGGGTTCAAGTCTCGCAGCCTTGCCGGACGCGACGGGTTGCCGCCGGACCTCCGGGTTGTCCTTTTATGGCAATCCAAAATAATCCAAACTAGAACTATCCAAAATACTTCTGTCCAAACTCACAGTCCAACATTTATAAGGAAGGTAAACATAATATAGATCCTTTTTACCTCGTAATAGCATATGAATACCTTCATCATGTATTACCATATTCCTTATTAATTACATTCATGATCCCTTATTCCATATAGAATGTTGGATATACTTCATTAATCCAAAAATGGTTTAAACCCCAACAACGATGGAATATACAAATCATTAATCAGTTCCAAGGTAGTAAAGAATATCCAATATAATTTATCCAAAACAATCACATATTATTCCAAAATCACTACCTCAGTATCAGAACTATATTATGATTTATCATTCTCTCAACCATATATTTTCCAAAAAGTTATCCTGCTATTGAGTCACTTTTCTTTGTTCCACACAATCTCAAGTCCTTAATGAAATAGTACTGCAGTACAATCCTTATATACTCCATAATTATTATAACAAGTACATTGTTGATACAACACTCAATTGACATAATCAACATAAGAACTCTAATCATTCCTCTTCATCTGTGGTAGTATCATAACTTGATTATTATCCAATAACATCATTTGCGGCATAGTCTGATGACTGGGACATAGGTTCGCGTAGTGTCCAAACTCCTTGCAAATGAAGCATTGTACATTTGAAACCATTTTCTTACCCTTGCAGTCACGTACTTTGTGCCCTTTTCCTCCACACTTATAACAAACTCCCATTCCTTTCAGGCAAGTTCCAGGGTGTTTCTTTCCACAGTTACCACATATGGGAAAATTCTTCTTTTCCCTCTTCCCTTTATCCATCTTTCTCTATTCCATCATTTTCTTCTCTTGTTTCCCTTCAAAGCCATAGGACTCAGTAAACTCTTTACTTATCTTATCAACACATGATATTATTTCTTCATATGATGATAATACAAGGGAGACTATTTCTCTTATAAATTCTAGCTTAAGACCATGAAAGATATGATCCTTCCTTCTCTTTGGATCATGTGCATTTCTGGAGTTCTCATTCCTTCTACTGGGCGCCATTTCTAAACAATGGCATACACTAGATCAGTTTATGAATCAAAATATATAATCCCATACTTATAAAACACTTAACATAAATTGAACTATTTATGGATATAATCCGTAATCATAAGAATGTTTTCTTTGAGGAAGTATATACTCATAATCCCTTCAAAATGATTTGTAAAGAAAATGAGAGTTATCCTAAGCATATCCCCCGGGAGTGTCGTAACCAAGAGTGCAGCAAGGCCCGTTGTCGTGCACCAGTTCCCGTTCGAGTCTAGCTCAAAGCGGTGTTTTCGGGTTTTACCCCTAGGTACATCTGTGCCAGAGCCGCCTCTACCTGCTCGTATCCAGACAGGGATGTATTGCTTGGAAAACTCACAAAATCTCTACAATACCAATATTCTAGGAAGTTCTTCTATACTAATCCTCAAAGTTCATCTTAGGTCTACGTGCTCTAATCAGAGTTTATCTAAATCTAGCTTGCAAGGTTTGTACTAAACTTCCTCTGATACCAACTGTAACGCCCCGACCCCAGTTACCCAGAGTCGGTGCATTATTACATAACATTGGCATGATCACAAGAAAGATCAAATCTCGAAAGACCGATTGGTTTAGTAGCCTTGGAAACACTAGATATATTCATAAGTTTTACATTACATCATAAAATGAAAAACTACTACAACAACATAATGTTTCCACAATCCACACTATTAACCCCTCATAAAATCCCTGCAGGTCATTCATAACTTACTTCTTCACATCCTGGGAAAAATAAAACATAGAAAAGGGGTGATCTCAAATGCCCAGTAAGGATAATAATATAGCGGAAACTTTCATAAATAAGAATAAACATTTAAGGCAATGTATAACTAAAACAAAAGCCTTTTAAATATGAACTTTCAACATGGTATGGCATAAATAAAATGAAATAATTCCATTTACTTATTCACATGGATATTCTACTAATCGAATAATCACATGCAAAAATCAATAACCACTTTCATAATGTTGGAATGCATAATGCCAGACTATCATAACCACATAGCCAAGGCCTCGTGCCAAGACTACAAATAATATTTTGTCAAGGCCTTGTGCCAAGACACTAGTTTGTCTCATGAGACCTACCGATGCATCGAGGAGCTATAGCGGGCTCCACCCGTCACTTATTAAGTCCAATTCATTCCCATATGAAAAGGTTTAAACATAACATAAACATTCGTATTAAAACTAGCATACGAAATGTCAATAATTTCACCATAAACTATGAATGGTATAAAAATAGCACATCCATAGTCAAACATATCACAAAACCTTCAATACAATATAAAAGTTTTGTATCATAATAAATCAACTTCAAATAATCTTAAAATCCATCAAAGGATGTTGACATAGATGAAATCAAAATTCTTTTTAAAGAAATATCTCCTTTTATTTTGAAATCATTTAAGATCCATATAAAATAAAACATTTTCTTTGAAAATATTCTTATAAGCTTGTAAGGAAAGCTTTGAAGATTTTATAACGGCGTAAAATAACCGCACCCGCCGTATAAGTTAAAAAAAACATTCTTACCTCAATTCTGTCGAAAAGGTTAAAAAGGACCTTGTTTTGAAAACGACGGAAAGATTCCTTTATAAACCTCTTATAAAAAGTCAAAAAAGGGTATAAATGAGTTTAACCCATATTCTTTTAAATAGTAAAAATGTTTTGAAATACATTTGTAAGAAACATGGATGTGGATGATAAAGATATCCCAGTAGATTATTACGTATAAACAACCTCAGATAATGAACAGATTGTGAAATAAACCCTTACCTTGTACTTTTCCTTGGTTGGGGTAGGTTAAACTCCTGTATAATGGTGAAATAGTTGTTATTAAATTATACAAGAATCATATATATTAATATGATATCATATATGATCTTTTAACATTGATTTGTTAATAATATCTTAGAATTATCGTCGTTTCGGGAGTTAACTTACTCATTTTCTTTTACATGTTTTGTTACATAAGCCATGGTTTTTGTATCTTATTCATATCCAGAATGATATCTAGTCCTTAAAAATCATTTTTAAATCATCAAATGATAATTATACTTGAATGGATACGATGGAGAATGAATCTCATCGCGTTCGTGGAGACGGTAGTCCGTACGTACGCACGAGCGACAATATCATTCTTTTGATATTAAAATAATATATAAATGGATGGTATATCATATATACAGAATCATTAACATGTTATATTTATTATTTACATGAGTTACACATCATTATTATACCCATCCAAATAATATTATTTTGAATAACAATTACACCACGACGTGGAGACGGTAAGCCGTACGTACGCACGTATGGTGACATGTTATTAAAAGGGTGGATAGAATACTGAATATGGTTGTACCATACTTATAATAACATCACAGTATATGTGAGATACTGGAGTTATTATTTTAGAATGGTAAGAACAAAGGAAGAAGAAGTGGAAGAAGAAATGAACTTAGAAAAGGGTGGTGAAATCATTACCGCTTCTTCGGGTTCTTCCTTTTGATTTGATCAAAAGGGCTCCTTAGGTTGGCTTTCTGATCAAACTAAGGCCTCTAGGTTGTAGTGAGAGATGTTGGGAGAGTATTTGGGCAGTGTTTGGCCGAACCAAAAGGCTTTAGAGGTGTGAAGAAATGAGAAGGAGGAGTGCCCTTTTATAAGAGGGGTGAGGGGCACCTTTGGAAAAGATAGAAATATTAATTTATAATAAATTCATATTCGGTTTCTAATGGCTCCAAAGTTGATTATTTAAATGTTAAGGTGGGGATAGGTCGAAAAAAAACTCAACCAATAGAAGTTAGACAGGTTTGGGTACTTATATTAACCTTATCTTTAAGTATTAACTCTAAGTTAATTAGTTTCACTTTTACAATGTCTCTTTGTAGTTTTATATAATATGGTTAATAAACATACTATATACATCCAGGCGACCCCCAAGTGGTCCATTAATGATTAAAATATCATGATATAAGTCTCTTTGCCGATCCTTAGATTTTTAGGAATTTAATATCAATTAATAATATAATATTTGTTTTAAGAACTCTTTTTTGTCAATTTTGACACTATTCAATAGTTGATTTTTTTAAAACTCATAACAGATCGATTACTTCGAACAAAGTCAATCCAATAAATCCTAATATATCATATTATCCTATAAAATTAGTTTAATTCATTAAAAGTTTCATATTATATTTATTTTGGTATTTATAATATCAATTATTTTAATTTTTCACTATTATAGTAATTACCGCATCATCATTGTGTCATAAATAAAATAACTTATTTAATGTCTAAAAATTATAAATAAACTATAATTATGTAGGAAATCTTTTTAGCTTTCTAATGAATATTTATAATCGAAAATACAACATGTATAACCCTATGTAAAAGTTGTTCTTCTAAAAGATGTAAGCTTATGCCATTTTTATTTTTATTTTAACTTTATTAATATAAAGTGTCCCTACCAGATACAAGTGGCTCCAAGGGGTCCCTAAATTGTCCCAAGGATGCTCATGGTCGGGTATGTGTCCACCAATAAGGTTAGGACACGTTTTAGGGTAATTTTGTATTATTATAATATTATTTTTTAACCCTTATTTACCGGATTTACCCTTAACCATGGTAAATAAAATATTTACCACAGTAATTATTCAAAATGTCTAAAAATAAAAGTTACCTATTTACACAATTTGAACATCCTGATTCCAAATATGGAATCCATTTTCCTAAATTCAAAACACAGAAGTGGCAGAAATTAATTTAAAATTAATTCCCGCTGTCAAAACAAAAAGCGTGTTTTTAAGAGATAATAACAATCAAAAGATTGACACTTGTTTATGTTCGGTTTAATTGTAAAATTATGTCCAATGACACACATTATATTAAATGGTAAAAATATATTATAAATATACTTTAAAACCACTAAAATTCATAATTTATCACTATTAATTATTTTGATTAAAAAAGTTGTTTTTAATTAAAATTTAGTAATTTTCACTCTTCATCAAAATATGAAAGTTATCCGAAATGTACCAAAATTTCACCTTAGGATAAATTCGATATTCCGAATCCAAAAATGAAGTCCATTTTCAAATATAAAATATATATAATTTCAAAAAGTAGGTATTACTATTCATAACGGCTAGTTTGATTAGTTATGGTGTGTGTTAGAACTCGAGGTTGCGTACAACACACGCTATCGCATTATTCGAAGGGAAACGTACCGTGGAAGCTTGGGGTGTTTCATTTAAAATTTTTGATGTCCCCATTTAGTCAAAAAGTTAAAAATATTGTATTTAAAAATGTTTCACTATTAGAAGTTGATAAAAGTGAAATACTGAAAATGAATCTGTTCTTGCATTATGACTAAGAAACTCATAATAGGGATTCTAAAATTATAAGGATTATATATAAAGTTCAAAATGTAGTTAATACTATTCATGACCTCTTTAATGGTGTGATTGAACTCGGTGTTGCGTGTAGTGCAAGTTATTGAATTATTTTTAAGAAATAACACACTCTGAAATCCTGGGGTGTTACAAGTTACCAAGGAATCCATTCATAGTAACGTAAAAGTTGAAAATTTCCCTATATATAATCTTCTTGTTTCTTTATGTGGGATAAATTTTTTAATAAAAGACTTATATGAGTGTCAATATTTAATTTAAATTTAATCTCCCAAAAAAGGACTAAAATAAGTAATCCATAAAAAATTTCAAATGAATAATTTTTTTAAAAAATCCAATATAAAATTAAATACAATTTCTTTAAATGGATTGTCCAAAAAAAGATATAATTTTCCTTCTAAAACAATTTTAAAATAAAATGTATTTTCTTAAATTCATTAAATGAAAATATGTATTCAATGAAAATTAATATTTTCATTATCATCAAAAAAGAAACAAATTTAAAAAATTCCAAAAAATTACTATATGAAACAAACTACATGCTAATTTTAATGTTGAACTTATTTTTTTGATATTTATTTTTTTAAATGGTATATATTAATGATAGTAGTCTGAAAAACACAATTAATGATAAAATATTCATTTTTAAATCATATATTTACATTACTAAAAATTATTTTCTTTATTTGAAACATTGATACATTTTTTAAAAATTATTTTTATTCTTTTTTATTATACCAATTTAACGGCAAGGTGAATATATGTCAATAGTTTTTCATGGTTTGATTATACTCAATATTATGATTGAATAAATTTATATATTAAATAAAATTTATTTAAAGAATAATATATCATTAAATCACACAATTTTACAGTCTTATTATAATAAATATTTAGTTCCCTAATATTATTATATATAACTTTATCCAAACATTTCATTGTTCGTCAACTATTTCAATAAAAATCCCCATAGAGTTCCATATTAATTCTAGGAAAATATTTACATTTATATAAGAATTATTTGTTGGGATGTTGTCGATCCCAATATCTATTGAAATTTATTTAATAGAATCTCTACATATCCTATCGAGTATGAATGGTATTTTCATATTGACCATTATTTATTGAATGAAAATTTGTTTTGAATATAATATCTATACACAATTAAAATTAAATAATTCTTCAAAACACCAAATATAACCTCATATCTAGAAAAGACACAATTGTGGGTTGTACTCTATGTAGCCATACCAATTTTTTTGAATATCCTCATAATTTTTTTGAGTGAGAAATATTCATTGAAAAAATAAATATGTTGAATTCATTTAGATATCAATTAAATCTATAATGTCAATATTGTCACATCGTTGATATTTTTGAGTTATTCTTTTGTTTATTTGGGTCATGTATTTATTATTGTATTTAACCAAGTATTTTTGGATTAAAATTGAGATTTCGGGTATGATAGTTTGTGGGGCATGGATGGAACATGGTTTGGGGAAACCCTGCAACCTCTCCTTAGAAACCATGCATTATGTGGTCCTTTTCGATCATGGGGATGAAATAGTGGGAACATAGTTTAGAAAACCATGTGGGAAAACTGTGTTGCTCATTTATCTTAGATAGTAATAGATACACAATCACCAGATGGTTTGGAAGACCGTACAAGTTAACCGCGGAATCGTTACATGTAAATAAAAAGTTTAAATTTACCCTTATTAACTCTTCTATTTTTATCGTAAATTACCTCCCATCCACCACATTCCATAATTACATTCAGGGATTCCAAGCCTTCTTGAACATCTTAGGGATTTTGGTATTTGGTTTAACTTCTCCATCATGTGAATCATATTGGATTTATATTTTTTATGGAAATTGTGTGGGGTTTGAGTTTTTTTGTTCATTATTGTTATTGTGATGGATTTTGTTATGTTATCATTTATGAAGATGTTGGTATTTTTTATTGTTGTTGGAAATTTTCAAATTGGCTGTAATTATTGTTTTCCTTATGTATATTTTTTATGATGATGCTTTCCTTGTGACCTAGTATTTTTAATGATTATGGTTCATGTTGTGAGTGTGGTGTTTTCCCAACATACATCGTGGCCAGAATGAAGACTCTATGCGATTTTTGGATTTGGATTAACATCTCATTAATTGGAAGCATATTGGCTTTATAATTCTTATGGACATTATACGGGGTTGGATTTTTTTTAGTATTGTTATTCTGAAGGAATTTGTTATGTTATCAATTATGAAGATGTTGGTATTTTTGGTTTTTGCTGGAAATTTTCATATTGGATGTTGTGATGGGTTCTTTATGGATATTTCTTCTTTAGGAAGATGCATTCATGTAGACTTCCTATGAAACCATGTAATGTGGTGGGAGATATTTCTCCTTCCCCAATCAATCAAATACAATAAGATGCAACGGTTCGGGTAGTCCAATCATTGGGGAAAGGTGTGGGATCTGGTCCTGCTCATGCTAGAGAAGTAGAACCACATATTGTATAGAAAAAATCACACAATTCCTCAAGAAAAAACCTCATCATTTTTTAGGTAGGAAGGAACCACATGTGGTAGAGGTGTTTCTTAAGAATATAAAAATGATGTTATTTTTCTTCATACTCATGTGGTAGTTAGGGATACATGTACTTCATTCATGTTAAAAGGTCCTTGTTAGAAATGATATGACTATGTGGTGATTTATTGAAAGAATGAGAAGATGGGTTTAAAGGATATTAAATTCATCATCAATGAGAAATATTATTTTATGATTTTTGATTTCTCCATGTCCCAGATGTTTTTTATACTTAGTTATGGAGGTAAACCCCTTATGTTGCATGTTTAACATATTACATAGTTTGTTTGGTACACAGAAGATATTGTTTACTATGAGTAGCTAAAGGATCAGATGATCGATATGGGTTGGTGAACAAAAATATGATCTTAGGTATTCTTGTTCATGATAAAAACCTGTATAGAAGTGGTCGATCATTACGTGATGGTTGAAATTGATTATAGAGGAAAATATTTCTTTTCTGGTGCAGTCTCAACAGTGGGTCATGGATGTTTATCCTAGAGGGAGAGGAAGTATGATGAGTAGCGGATGAAGGGAGGTGGTAGTTCATGAAATCATTATTTTAAGTCCTCATTTGTGTTTTTCAATGATGAGTCAATCATGATATATTCTTGTGGTAAGGTATGAACATAAAATCTATGATCTCAGCTCCACCTTGACATTTTTACTGCTAGGGAGCTATGGGGAAGATATAGAAATTTTCCGAGTTGAAAAACCGTACCAGAGAGGTGATGGATCTATAGATTTCAAAGGGATGTGATAAAGGTAAGAACCATCTATGATAGATAGCTCTTTTTTGGAGGACATGGCGGTGGGAATGTATCATCTTTTGGTAAGAGTAAATTCAGGTCATATTCATATTCTATTGGTCATTCTCAGGCTCATACTGAGATTAGGAAACTTCATGTTGTGGAATAATAACAAGTGGAATCAGTTATAGGAACTATGATATTTTGAGGTACCATTCTTATTATTTTGTCTTTAGTGGTTGTTGTCTTTGACACTAGTGCCTCTATTCCTTTTTTCCTCTTATATTGTAGATGTGATAAATTTTCTAACAAAGTAAATGCCTTATGTGAGGTAGTTAGTAACATCACTCAGTAAGTGGTAAGATCACAGTTTCACATGTACATTTTGTTCTCTCAACGTGTCAGGAGTAATGTTAGAATGTGGTTTCTTGGTTTTCAAGTGGAAATCTTTAATGTGATCATTAGTATTGATTGGATGGTGCATATTTAGGAACATATGGATTATTATAGGAAATGAGGGAATTATGGGTCACCTTATGGATGTACTCAAGTATATATGGTGAATGAGATCCTTAGTTTAGATGTGATGGACCTCCACTTACATAATAGAGAAACCTTGTATTTTGGATCACTTTTCTCATGTTGGAGGAAGTTGATTTTATTCTCTATGATGGAATAACTCGTGTGTTGGATGAGTTACCATAAGATTTTCCATAGTATATATTTGGTTTTCCTCCATATCAGGATGTGGAGTTTTCATTGATTTGGAGTGGGGGCCACAACTGATATCTCTTCCTTCACAATTTATGTCGCCCTATATGTCGATGGAATTAATTGTACTACTGAATGGTTTGGAATCCAAAGGATTCATTACCCCAAGAATCTAACAATAGGACACTATAGTTTGGTTTAGGAAAATAGATTATGGATCTCTCAATTTTTTCATTGATTACTAGAAGATGAACAATGCAATGATTATGAACATGTACCCTTTTCCAAATATTGATGATCTTTTCATCCAACTTAGTGATGAAGGTTGGTTTTACAAGATTGACATGCATTCTAGGTATCATAAATTCAGAGTTATAGAGGATGTTGTTTCATAAATATACTTATGAAGTCGGTATAGTAATTTTGAGTACTTTGTCCTGAATTTCGGGTTGAAGAATGCACCAGTGGAATTGATGGTACTCATAAACAATGTGTTCCAATAGTATCTTAATTCATTTAACATGGAATTATTTGATGGATTCCTGGTCATTTATGGGACCAAGTAGAATAATGATGGGAATTTTATAATTGTGTTTGGAACCATTCAAGATTATTATATCTATGTAAATAATTATAAGTACATATTCTAGGTCAGGGAGGTGATGTATCTGGCCGAAATGAACTCAAAATAAAGGGGTTTTGATATACACCTAAAAAATTTGTGTAGTGATTTAATGGGAACATCCGAAGAAATTTTTCAGGTATAATGAACTTCTTGGGCCTCTAAAAGTAATACATGTTGTTTTTTTCAATATTTCTTTCCTATTTATTTTTCAATGATAGGGACTAACATGAAATAGATAAATTTTGAATGGATCACAACGTTTAAGTCCTCCATTTTGGAGATTAATTGTTGGTTGAACATAGCCCCTTAATGATCATTCTAAAATCTAGAAATGGATATGTGGTCTATGGTGAGGTCTCGGGTGTGTTCGGATGTAGGATGGCCATGTGGTGATCTATGGATCACCCTAAATATGACTATATGAAATGAATTATCCAAACCATTACCATGACATAGCATGAGTGATGAATTCCATAAAGACATTACAGAATTAACATTTTGGGGAGAAGTATATAGTTTATTCAAATCATAAGAGTTTAACCAACATTTTATATATGAATTATTTGAGCATGAGGTAGCCTCATTTATTGGAGTGACTTAATGAGATTGAATGTTCTATAGTCTATACCCAATGAAAAGGCAATTTAGTGGAATCTGCTATCAATTGGAATGTTTTAGTGAAATAATTGAAAGAGTCTAGTGATGATTAGTCTTTAATGAATCATTTTACTAATATGAAACTTAAGACCAATAAACATAGTATAGGTGTGTTCATGGATATTGTTTATCATTAACCTTCTCTAATGGAGATTATTTTTCAAGAGTGGCCGAATAATGAGTTTTTTCAATGATTTATCCATTTTTAAATGGTGGGGAAGTGAATCATGATTAATCATTGTCTCGGGAGGGATTACTGTGTTTCAAGGGTTTTTTCATGGTGCCATTTTCATTGTAGAATGTGGGGATTTAGTATAGCCACTTGTGTTAGTGTGTGGTTCATCCCGCCGTTACCAATATGTAATATGATATGTCTTGGGAATTCTGGTTTCCAGGTTCGATGAGAGACATGTGTTACTTTGTATCGTGGTGTTATACATGTTAGTAGGTTATAGAAGACCATCATAGACCTTCTGGATTGTTTTCATATTTATCTATTCCAACCTAGAAGTGGGACTATTTCTCCATGGTATTTATTTTATACCAACAAAATACATCCCGATAAGGAATTCTACCTGGGTAGTTATTGACTGTATGAATAAAATCTTCCCATTTTATTTCGATCGGGGACTCAACTACGCAGATGAGTTGTGTGACATTTATTTTCAATGAGTTTTGAGTCTTCATGGTTTTCTATCAGAAATTATTTTAAACATGGACCCCCATTAAAACTTCCAGTTTTGGGAGGGCCATTAGAAGGCAATAGGGTCACATGTCAATTGAGCAGGGAATACTATCCTCAAATGGACGGTCAGACAGCGTAAGGGAATCATATCATGGATGATGTTACCCAGGAATGTTTTTGGTATTTTGGGGGTTCATGGGATGACCATTTGGAATGGGATGAGTTTTCATATGAAAATAATTAATAATAAATATTATAAATGTTTCCCATTGAGTAACTTTATAGTTGGATGTGTTGGTCCCCATTGTATTGGTTTGTGGTGGGTGAGACCTCATATTTCTTATTGAGCCATGTGCTTGAAACTTATGATAATGTCATTTGGATCATTCTTTTTTTGGATAGTTCATAGCTATCATTAGACTTATGCTAATGAGAGTCATTGGTATTTATAGTTTCTATTGGTGTTTGGGTGATCCTAAATATGGTACCTCGCATGGTTCATCTTCATTTGGCTATGAAAGGGAAGATAACACTGATGTATGTTGAACATTTTGATATCACTAAGATATTTGTTAATGAGTCATATTTGTGGGATTTTCCCTCTTAGATGATGTCAATTAATGATGTGTTCCATTTCTCCCAGCTAATGATGTATAATCTAGATATTTCCCATGTGCTGAAATTGAAATAATGGGAGTTAGATATAGAACTATTTATTTCCAGTAGGTCTATGTGTATTTTGGATACCCAAGAGAATAGGCTTAATTAGAAATTTATTCAATCGGTTTGAGTTCTTTTACATCATGGTAGTGATAAACATGAGACATGAGAGTGTTTTTCATTGATTTAGGACAAATATATTTTTTCTCCATATCAATCATTGAGTTAACATTCATGGGGTGTAATGTTTTCATGGAGATGAGAATTGTAACATCTGTGATTTTGTTTTTATGTAATCATTTGATAATTTTTCGTACATTATTAGTCATTAGGTCTTCACTTGTGTTTTTGGATAAAAATGTAGATTTTGGTATTGAAAGAAGGTGGTGCATGATTAGAAAATGGTTTGGGGAAACTGTGTGACCTATCCTATGAAACTGTGTGGTAAATGGTATTTTGGATAGTGGAAACCGCATGTTTGGAACATGGTTTGGAAAACCATGGAGGTTAAAAATCTGCCTCATTCCTCTTAGAAAGTGAAATATTCATGATTAATGAATCATTTGGAAATCATTTCATGCCAACTGTGCAACATGTCCTGGTCATTAATAAGTGGAAATTTACCCTTATTCCCTCTTCGATTATAACACTAAATCACCAAAAATCTAACCTATTGTGGGTTTTTAGTCCGGGGATCTTACTTTATGGTTTTATGGACCTCTTGAGCATCAATATATTGTTGGTTTGGTCCTTGTAACCTCATGGAATCCCCATGTAGGTCCTTTTCCCATTGATTTCTCCCTCTTTCTATGGATTCACATTCCTCCTATTTGAGTTCTTGTTTTTTTGCAGTGGGTTATTTGACCTAATGAGGGTATGACCTCATGTTTTTCAAGGAAATAATGATGGTTGTTTTAGATATTCCATTTATTGGGTCTTGTGATGTGGGGGATGGGGGTTGTGGTATCACACTAGTTTTCAGAATATTCTAGGAGTATTTTTGGTGGTTCTTGTGCATTTAAATTATTAGATGAGTTTGTCTTTATTTATTTATTGATTAAATGTGTGTAAAGGATTATTTTTTAGGATTAAATTTTTTTAATTTTTAAGAGATAAACATGTAATAAAAATAATTTTCCTAATGGATAGTGTTCCTGTTTAATGTGTTCATCATTCTGGTGTTTCTTGAATATATTCTCTTCTGTATGTGAATTGTGTGAAATGTGTTTTCAATGAGAATGAATGGTTCTAATGTTTTGAATCATTATTCTACAAGATAAAAGGGATTTTTTTCATGTTGGATTCTTCTTTTTCACCTTAAATGTGTCTTTGAATTGTGAAAGTGATGTGAAGTGTTTAATAAAAATATTTTTGTTGTGAGTTTGAATTTGAAAGATAATTTGACCATGGAAATTTTTGGATTCCATATTTGTTACTCTTATTTTTTTCCAAATGTGTTTTATAAATTCTTAATGTGGTGTGAAATTTATTTAAAATAGGTTTTGTGGGTTGGTGAAATACGAATTGGATTTTTAGTAGAAAATCGTGGTTTCCATGTTGATTTTTACCATTGGATCTATGTGAAAATGGTAATTTTTTGACTTAATTATATGATAATGATGCATATAATGTGTATATGAATGTGATTATTTAAGTAATATTTTAAATTTAATTTGATTACAATGGAATCTTATGTACCATGATGCATAAACTAAAACTAGTAAACTAATTGACTCGGCAGTGGCGATGTTGAGATTCATACAACATGACTGACTTTACAACATTATCTAAACATATAATATGATTGGAGACCACATGAACTTTGGTGTGGGATCCCAACTAATGGATTATTAATGGGAACAGTATTTGTATTGGCTTACGATTTAGAGAACACTAGAATATTGGGAGATGTTCCCTTTAAGTGGCTTGTGTACGAGAATTCTAATGGTAGTTTAGTTGGAGGATTTTGATCACCATGGTGAAAGGTTCATAGGTTCCCATTTAAATTGGTTACCTATAGGAATTATCCAATAGTTCACTATTATAACATGATGATTACAACATGTGGAGCTAACAGTTAGTATATGTTAGAACTTTTCTATATATCCATATAGAAAAGCTATTTTTTATAAAAAGGTATGTTATTAAAAATATTATTTGTGATTTTTTTCAATTGAAACATTTCTTAGAAATGATTTAAATATTATATTCTAAATATTCAGGTTGACAAGTCTTCTATTATTATAGCATGGAAGATTTATTTTGGTTTGCAACCTACATGGCTCTATCTTACACACTACATACATGTTTGGTTGTGTATAGACATTTTTATGTGTGACCTGGGTAAATGAAGACAATATGATTGTGGTAAGGTGATCTAGTTGGAACGGTGTTATATGTGGATCTTGCACTGCAACTAGCATCAGTCTAGCCCGAGAGTAGGCATCGGCCTGGGTGGTGGCATTGGCCTGTCGGGTGAGGCAGTGATTTTAGTAGCAAAGGAAGAAAATATTTGATGGCCTATTAGGTAGTTGAATTAGTGGAACAGGAGGTGGTTGCATAGGTATGTGTCACATCAGATGTGGTGGGTTATTCGGGGGTGGTGGTGGCGAATGTAGTGAGGGTTCTAGGGTGAGACCAAACTAGGAGAGCCAAGTAGACTATGACCAAGGATGCCGACTAGGCATAGGGGGATGGGCATGTTGGAGCGGGTTGGGCAAGGTGTGCTGGGTACAACTAGGTTGGTTACTATAATGGTGGTGTCACGGTTGATCGGGGTACCCTAAGCTGTCTCGAGGCACACTGATGGTGAAACTGGCCTTTGCAATCGACTACAAGAGCCAGTCTGGCGTAGTAGGTGCATTAACCATACTGATCAATCCATGTGCATAGTCGGTCTGCACTGTAGGCCGGCCGATGACAATGGATTACCGTGATGGTAGGTCAACAATACCTGGAATACATATGATTGGTTTCTGAAAAATGAGTGTATCTCTAATGTCAAGCATCCAATTGACGGGCCATCTACAACATTGAGACCCTAACATTGAGACAATCATTTTGGGACATGTTTTGATTTTTTATATTGGAATAGTATTGGTTGAGAGAATATCCTTGGTCTTTTCCATTGAGAATTCAGTACGGAATTACATCCACATCACTGGATTATATTCCCCTATTTAGGCCATGTCTATAAGAGAGGATGGTATCCCCTTGTGAAATTTGAGTTAGATCCTTGATCACCCCAAGGGGAATCTGCAGAATCATGTAACCTCCTTGAATTCTATGTTAATATTCCCTAATGCGGTCTATATCGGTAGGTTATTTGGCATCCCAAAGTTGGATATGTAAGTGATCCCCTACGTAGTGGGTTGATCCTGATTTGGTACGTGGTATCCCCCAATAATCCTTGGTTGGATATGTGGTGTGCCCCAGTTAGTTCGCGGCGTGAGCCCCTCTCAATGTATATAATTCCTCCTTGAAAAGTAACTTCTCATTTGGGTATGGCCCAAATAATCTTTACGTCTCTGTGAGTATCTTTGATGATATAATTCCATGAGGAGTGAGAACTCTATGAATGAGAACACTATGAGTAGAATTCAGTGACATGAAGTTGGTTATGACTGACTGATGGTGCGGTGTCTCTCTTGAGTATTTCATGACATTTTTTTCACATGTGTTTCATACATATACATATATATACATGACTATAGATTAAATTGTTTTATTTCTGTGTTTTTTTGGAGTTTCTTATTATGAATTGTAATACTAACCCATGAATTGGATTTTCACGAATGTGTCGTGTCTTGTACAATGATTGATCATTTGATAGAGACCAGGGTGGACTAGGAACATATAGTGATTATCAAGACTTAATAGGCTGATGTCTATTCCTGTGGCATCATATAGTAGTTTCAATGCCTTTACATGCATATTGGACATATTTTGCAGACTTTTTTGATGGATATTTTGGCCCTATTTTCATTCTAGTAGGTTAACACTCATTCTTTATTGTGGGTTATTAGTGGTATGAATTCATTGTAATATTTGTGTTTTTTATTTTTCTATATTTTTTTGTAGTTTTGTGTGTGTGTGTGTGTAGATACAAAGGCTAATGCCTCCCAGTTGTGAGATATGCATTGTTGGTGATAGTTACTAGCCTACTGCCTATTAGAGGCAAGATTGGTGTATTCATGAAAATGGACCATTTTGGGAAGGGTCGTGAAATACTGGTATCAAAGGGAGATTGAGGCAGTTCTAGAATGGAATCCACCCAATAATGTTACCAATGATTGGAGATCTCATGGATTGGTGTGGGAAAATCAGAGGTTTTTGCTTGAATTTTGTTGAGTGGAAGCACCATTGAATGCTTATAAATGATAGGTGAACCCTTTCATGTTGATGTAAATGTGAAAGTCATGATTTCAAGATCTGAGGAAGAGGTTTTTGTGTGCCCCCATGTTGAGGTTATCAGAGAAAGGGGTTGATAAGATGGTGTTATGTAAAGAATCAAGGACAATGCAAGGTTGAATCATGATGTAGATGCAAACAGTGATTTCTAATTGTTTTACAAATTTTAGACCACATGAGTATAATAATGTGACCCATGATCTTGAGATATCAGTGATATTATTTACATTAATGATGTGCTGACAGTACTTGATGGGTGAGCAGTTTATCCTCACCTCAGATCACGAGATTCTCAAGTATATGTTCTCTCAAAATGATCTAAACTTTAGACAAAGTGGATGTTTATGGTTCCTCCATGACAATGACTATGAGATTTTCTACACTCTATGGAAGAGGATCATGATAGAAGATTCTCTCAACTAGAGAACTAGTTAATTGTTGTTGAAGGAGGCATCAGAGCAGTTGGACTCACTGGAAATATCATTTCTAGAAGGAGATGGAGCATCTTACATATAGATGATTGTTTTCACCCCTCCCATTTTACACCGATTTAGTGATTAATAGATTAGGAATACTGACTGTGAGACTATATGAGTTCATATTTCAATAAGGCATACTTCTTATGGATATTAAAATGGTGGGGATTATGTTGTTCGTTTTCGAGGATGAATAGTAGTACTAGATGGCACGACCCGTCCTCGGGGCCCGTGTCGTGACTACCCAAGACCGCCTTCCATAGGCCAAGGGCTGGCGACTAGCACCAAAGTCGTAAATCCCGATAACTGGGAAGGAATTGACTTTATAAAAGTAAACAAAACACCACGAAGCACAAGCGGAAGCAAAACACTAAGTGCCAAAGAAAGTGCTGAAAAGTAAATGGGCCAGAATACAAACCCAAATGAAAGTAAAACTACAACTAAATAAAGTACAACAGAAAAAGACAACAACTGGGAGAAAGGAAGAAGCTCCTGGGTCTTACTCGTTGGATCCTACCTGAAGGGTAGGTACAGATGGCGCAGCTCCTGGTCGTCCACCACGGATCCTACCTAAAGGGTAGGTACAGATAGCCTCCTCAACGCTCTCGCCCGTCAACCTCCTCCATGTGTCGTCTCGTCGTGTGGTCCATCTCCGGGTACTGACTCCTCGTGTAGTCCACCTCCGGGTACTGACTTGTCGTGTAGTCCACCTCCGGGTACCATCCAGTCCTCGAACACTCGGCCTCCGTCAGCACTGCCCGTCGTCTGCAACCAACACAACGAGGTGCGGGCATAGCCCGTGCAGGGGTGAGTATAACGATACTCAGTAGGGACCCTGAGACCCTCAAGTTCTCACTAAAACCAACAAGGATAACCACAAAGAAGATCTCAAAAGATAACCTCTACTTAGGTATATGCCCATACATATACCTACGTTATCAAGTAACCAATCTCAATCCTGAGGAAACACAAGGATTTAGAAAACAATGGATAACCACTACCCAGGTATATGCCCATACATATACCTAAGTTATCAAGGTCAAAAGCCTCAGCTCAAACCAGAATTTTCATTAATGAAACCGAAACTACTGAAGAGACCCGTCTCTGGAGTGTACAGTGGTCCTGTCATGACTCCGAGGTACTTCTCACTAACCTAAGACTGTTGAGGTACTCCTCCTGTCGAGTACTGTGGGCCTGCTGCTATAACCAAGCACTTCCTTGTGCCGCTACAACCAAGCGCACCTCCATCATGGGTCTGCCGCTACAACCAAGCACTCCCCTGTGCTGCTACAACTAAACGCACCTCCATCGTGGGTCTGTCGCTACAACCAAGTGCTCTCCTATGCCGCTACAACCAAGCGCACCTCCGTCGTGGGTCTGCCGCTACAACCAAGTGCTCCCCTGTGCCGCTACAACCAACCGCACCTCCGTCGTGGGTCTGCCGCTACAACTATGCGCTCCCCTGTGCCGCTACAACCAAGCGCACCTCCGTCGTGGGTCTGCCGCTACAACCAAGCACTCCCCTGTGCTGCTATCCGTAACACACCGAGTCGTTCGATCAGCAGTCGTCAAGTCTCAGCCGGCTACACGGTCTCCGTATTCCGCACGCTCGTCTCTGGGAGGGTCCGCTCCAGGAGCTGCTGGGTTGGTACTACAAGTATCACAAGGTTCCACGAAGAAGTATCTCAAGGGACCGTCTCGTCTCAGGGGTCTCAACACAACAGACGGCGCGTCAATCGAACGCCCGGTCTGTGAGTTACTAGCCTTTTCGTCCCAGGGGCCCGGTTGGTTTCGTGTGTGAACCAACCTGGCCGTATCTCAACTGTACCCCGAACTCACATAGGGTATACTCAAAGGGACTGTTTCTCAATGTGATCACCAACTCCACTGACGGTTCGTCAAACAGACGTCCGGTCTGAAAGTTATCCGCTTTTCTGTTCCAGGGGCCCGGTTGGATTTCGGGAACAATCCAACTCGGCCACTATCCAACAACAACAAAAACTTGGGCGAAGTATGCCAAAAGTTCCGCCTCTTCAAGAGGAATTCAACGAGACCATCGGCACGTCAATCGGAGGTCCGAAGCTCAAGATATGAGCGTTTCCGCTCCGAGGGCCCGGTTGGTTTCGTGTTCTAACCAACTCGGCCGAACCCAAAGTATCCCGAAACCTTGAGTGTAATATACCAAAACGACCGTCTCGATCCAAGGATCACATCGCCGCTGACAGAGCATCGTTCGGAGGCCCGTAACTCAAGATACTGGCAAAAGACCGAAAACGGTCCGAAGACGGGGGGTCTAGGCCCGGGTCGACCCGAATCGGGTCGACATGACCCGGTCTGACCCGGCTGGACCCGGTCCGGTCCGGCCAGGGTGCGGTCCGGCCCGGCCGGCCGGCCAGGCTCAGCTCGGCCGAGCGGCCGAGCAACGCGGGGGGCAGGCTGCCCACGCGTGACAACTTCGCGGCCCCCACGGGGGGCCACCCTGATCAACGGATGCGGCTTCGCTGCATCCTGTGTGCACCGAACACACGCGGTCGCGGGTCCGCCGGTGCTGCTGCCGCCGCTACGGCTTCCACCGGCGGCGCGCCAGGGCGCTGCCGCCTCTGGCCGCAGGCGCCGCCGCGCCGGCGACCCGCGCCGCCGGTGGCTTCCGCGGGCCCCCGGAGTTGCTCCGCTGGTCCGTTTTCCTTCCCGTCTGCGCCGCTGTTCCTCCCGGGTTCCGTTATTCACTGCGGGATCATCAAATCTCCATTGCGTCACGTTTTTTCGTCGCCCGCCAAATCCGCAAAATAACGAAGCACTGCGGAGGGTTGTCGGGCCGTGTTTGTTTGGCCCGCACCCTCCGCGTTAGACGGTATCAATCTGGAGGATAAATCAACATATGAAAAAAATATCAAAACAATTTTAATAATTTAAAATTGCACTTGATCCAGGTTCTTGTTTTAAAAGAAACAATCACGGGGATATAAAAAGGTATTTTCAAAATAAAATCCCTACCTCGTCAAGTTGTCGCACGCGCGTTCTTCACAGAAATTGATCGTCGCAGAAGGAGGGGACCGTCGTGTCGTCGCAGTATATGGCGTTGTGTCGACAAACTCCGAGGACCAAGAAACAACAGATTTAATTATAAATAATTAAATCCGTGTTTTTTTAAAAACAACAAAGGAGATTTAAAAGAAACCCGAAATCTCTTACCTCCAGCAGTAGGTGGTCGGAGATCAGGGCGGGGAAGAATGTGTCCGATGAAGTGTCGTCAATCTCCGAGGGTGACGGCGTTCTTCGCATTCTTCGCATTCTTAGCGTTCTTCGTTAATGTGGGTGAAGGCACAAAACATGTGAAAACTTCTCAACGAGCATTTTTCCAGATGCCGTGCGTTGGTCTTATTTTATTATTACGCAAACGGATTTCAAACAGGTTAAGAAACGAATGAAATTAATTCATAGAATTAATTTCAACGAATAAACCACCCATTTAATTCAACGAAGAAAACTGCCCAATTAATTGGTGCGTTAAGAAATTAAGAAAACGCGTCAGTTGACTTTCATAATGATGGGTTTTCGTGGGTGCGTTACTTAGTGGAAAAGAAACGGTGGGGTTCGTGCGGGTCCCACCTCACAAATATCCTACCAAGAGGGTAGGATATTTTTGAATAGCACCCTATCTGCATCTACCCACCTTAATCCGCTTTAAGTGGCTTGAAGTGGCTTCCAAGTGGCTTAAGTGAAATAAAATAAAGTTTGTCCTACAATTACTTTATTTCTTAACTTTAAGCCCGAAAATTAAAAACCACACCCAAGAAAATGTAACTCCGGAAGAGGCATTTCTAAGCAAGTACCGACACTGCGATTCCATCGGTGCCCTCAGAATTCACTTCCAAGCACCGGTTCAAAATTTAGAAAAACCCGCTCGTCCGTTCACTAAACGTACCCGAGCCAAACTTCAAAAAATGATTCCGGGCACACCGGGCCTCAGAATCAGGTGCCGTCAGAAACTGCGCTCTTGTAAAATTCCAAAGAAAATTAATAAAAAAATTTCCTTGAAATTTACGGGTCTTTACATCACTCCCATATCAGGGCTTTATGTCCTTATAAAGCTTCAACACAAACTAGGGTTACAAAGCGGTACTGAGCACGCATCTGAGCCTTCCGCTCCCATGTGCTAACCTGGAGGTTCCCGTGCTGCCAAAGAAAGTGCACAAGAAGAATCGACCATCCTCCTAGGATCCTCTCCTGTCGATCCTCGATCCCCACAGGATCCTTCGTAGAAGTCACCTCATCGCCATCGTCCGGCTCCTCATGGTCGATCATATGCGAAGGGTCGAGCACATATCTTCTCAGTTGAGATACGTGGATGTCGTCGTGCACCTGGTGCAACTGAGGTGGATGGGTCAGTGGTGAACCACCCAGCCTACCCAGCTGAGGACCTAGAAAGGGTCCATGGAACCTCGGGGATAACTTGCCGCCTTGGCCACATCTCCGTAAACCTCATCGAGGTGAGACCCGTATAAGGACGGGATTGTCATCCTCGAACTCTAGAGGTTTCCAATTCCTATTAGAACTGAAACTCAAAACGACTGCTTCCAAGAGGGTAAGGTTGACCGACGCAAGAGTGATAGGTCACACCCTCCTATGCAAGAGTTTATCTTGTGCTGCCTCGGGGTTCCTTTTCACCGACCAAGGAAAACCCATCCCGACGTTGTAGTTAAACCACAACCTTTTTGCCTAATACTGTCAATTTGTGTATGAACTGTGATTGACTAGTCCCTACTCAAACCAACGTCGTAAGGCCTCGACGTTGCCACAAAGAGATTCCAATCGAAACTCTCGCCTCGAGGGTCTGACCACACTGTCGGCGTAAGTCTGATTATCGAGTCTCCTCCCAAGGTATCTCCAAACGTGAGGGTCAAGTCCATGGATTACCGGAAACCCTAGGTCTAGGACAGGATTTGTGAAAGAGAGGAATGATTCATATCAACGTCTGTTACTACAGCAGCTAGTAGTGGACATAGAATATCCCTTGAATAATTTTTAGAGCAATTGGTTCACACTCCTTGACCGCATGCAGCCGCACTCTTCCTCCGACCTCCAACTCCCTGAGCCTGGCGGGGATAACTAAGGCGGGTGGTTGTAGCATGTTAAGATGTACACCACCTCATGCTGCTCTCCTAGCTTGCCTCCACGTCTTTCACTTCGTAGACTCATCTTTCCTTTAAGCTTCCTCTTATGGAACCATTTAACATGCCCGAGTCTCCAAGACTGGCGCCAGTTTCCTGTTTCTTACTACACTGTGCAGTCTTCATCCACTCCTGGATGATCTGCACCTCCCTTTCCTACGATCTGGAAGAGCTGTTAAAATTTCTCCTTTGCTGAAAAGAGAAACTCGGTCTCATCCCCTAGATGAACCACGCCCATTGCCTAATACAGTCAATCCTGACCTGAATGATGCATTCATGCCATGGATGAAGTCGTAAGGCCTCGACGTAACTACTAAGAGATCCAACTATCACTCTCGCCTCCAAGGGTCGAGTCACACTATCGGCATCAGTGTGAGGTCACTGGGTCTCCTCCTGTAGAAATCTCAAAAGTGAGGGTCCAGTCAATAGTTTAACCGGGACCACTCAGTATCATCCCAACAAAATGAAAGGAAAGCAAACAAAGATAAGTGTTTTTTATTATTGCAGCTCATAGTACAAAGACACGAATACAACAACAAAATAGAACTAGATTACAAGGGACGTATCCACTAGTTCTGCTCCTGTCCACCTGCTCCCGGAGCTCTACTGCCTTGTCCACTGCTCGGCTGTTTCCCAAGCACCCGCCGCTGCTTCTGCCTCGGTGGCTGCTCCAAATCCTGCAGATCAACTGCACGAGGATTCGGACAGTCACGTGCCAGGTGACCCTTTCAACCGCATTCATAACACTTCCTACTCCTCGTACGGCTGGCTCTGGCCTTCTTGGACCTCTGCATCATTTTTCTACTGCCCACATATGACTTGGCTACTGATAGAAAAACACGCGGCAAAGGCAGCAGCTCCTGAACATGCTCGGGGTGTAGATCCACTGGCACAAACTCCACCCTGAAGAAGGTCTCGAAGTCTTCCCATGTGAAGGCCATCCCGTCGCAAAACTGGAACAAGTGGCTCCACCACCTGCCTGCTGCTGCCTGAAGAAGGCTGGTAGCAAATATCACCAAGAGTTCTGTCGGCGTCCCCACTTGCCTGAAGACTCTCACCACAACCTCCAGCCAATTCCCAGCCACCTGCGGGTCCATCTCTCCCCGGAACCTGGGTGGTCTCTAGCGCTGGAACTCGTGCAGCACACTCAAGTGGTGTGCATCGCCTACTGCTGGGGCTGGTGGCATCGGTGGCCCAACGAATGGTAGTACTGCTGGTGCCTCCGCTGGTGCCTCAACTGCAAGAGGGCCCTGTACCGAAGCCTCGTCGCTCGGAAATCTGTCAGTACGCACGTCCCTCTGGGCTCTAGCTGGTCGTCCATGAAAAGGAATCCTGAAAAAACAACGTGACATGGTCAAACAATTATACCTGGTTTGAGATGATATTTAAAAACTTATAGAAACTCACACGCAATCAGTGTTTTTCTGCACAGAGTCGGAAATCGGTTATCAGGGTCCTGGTGTATGGATACGTTGGCCGCCCGCGCCAACACTGGTCTCCCTGAACTGAAAACCACACTCGGTACTCTTAACACTATTTCTTCACAGAAAGGAAAAAAAAGATCAGAGTCCCATGTTCTGCGGTAGAATCGAACTCCTCTGATACCAATTTTTCACGACCCGTCCTCGGGGCCCGTTCCGTGACTACCCCAAGCCCCCCTTCCATAGGCCAGGGGCCGGCGACTAGCACCAAAGGCGTAAATCCCGATAACTGGGAAGGAATTTCCTTTATAAAAGTAAACAAAACACCATAGAGCACAAGTGGAAGCAATACACTATGTACAAAAGAAAGGGCTGAAAACTAAATGGGCCAGAATGCAAACCCAAATGAAAGTACAACTACAACTGAACAAAGTACAACAGAAAAAGACAATAGCTGGGAGAAAGGAAGCAGCTCCTGGGTCATCCTCGTCGGATCCTACCTGAAGGGTAGGTACAGATGGCGCAGCTCCTGGTCTTCCACCACGGATCCTACCTGAAGGGTAGGTAAAGATAGCCTCCTCAACGCTCTCTCCCGTCAACCTCCTCCGTGTGTCGTCTCGTCGTGTGGTCCATCTCCGGGTACTGACTCGTCGTGTCGTCCACCTCCGGGTACTGACTCATCGTGTAGTCCACCTCCGGGTACCGTCCAGTCCTCGAACACTCAGCCACCGTCAGCACTACCCGACGTCTGCAACCAACACAACGATGTGTGGGCATAGCCCGTGTAGGGGTGAGTATAACGATACTTAGTAGGGACCCCGAGACCCTCAAGGTATCACTAAAACCAACAAGGATAACCACAAAGAAGATCTCAACAGATAACCTCTACTTAGGTATATGCCCAAACATATACCTAAGTTATCAAGTAACCCATCTCAATCCTGAGGAACCACAAGGATTTAGAAACCAACGGATAACCACTACCCAAGTATATGCCCATACATATACCTAAGTTATCAAGGTCAAAAGTCTCAGCTCAAACCAGGATTTTCATTAACGAAACCGCAATTGCTGAAGAGCCCCGTCTCTGGAGTGTACAACGGTCCTATCACGACTCCGAGGTACTGCTCACTAACCTAAGACTGCTGAGGTACTCCTCCTGTCGAGTACTGTGGGCCTTCTGCTACAACCAAGAACTTCCCCGTGCCGCTACAACCAAGCGCACCTCTGTCGTGGGTCTGCCGCTACAACCCAGCGCTCCCCTGTGCTGCTACAACCAAGCGCACCTCCGTCGTTGGTCTGCCGCTACAACCAAGCGCTCCCATGTGCCGCTACAACCAAGCGCACCTCCGTCGTGGGTCTGCCGCTACAACCAAGCGCTCCCCTGTGCCGCTACAACCAAGCGCACCTCCATCGTGGGTCTACCGCTACAACCAAGCTATCCCCTATGCCGCTACAACCAAGCGCACCTCCGTCGTGGGTCTGCCGCTACAACCAAGCGCTCCCCTGTGCTGCTATCCGAAACACACCGAGTCGTTCGATCAGTAGGCGTCAAGTCTCAGCCGGCTACACGGTCTCTGTATTCCGCACGCTCGTCTCCGGGAGGGTCCGCTCCAGGAGCTGCTGGGTCGGTACTACATGTATCACATGGTTCCACGAAGAAGTATCTCAAGGGACCGCCTCATCTCAGGGGTCTCAACACAACAGACGGCACGTCAATCGGACGCCCGGTCTGTGAGTTACTATCTTTTTCGTCCCAGGGGCCCGGTTGGTTTCATGTGTGAACCAACCCGGACGTATCTCAACTGTACCCCGAACTCCCATAGGGTATACTCAAAGGGACCGTTTCTCAACGTGATCACCAACACCGCTGACGGTTCGTCAAACAGACGTCCGGTCTGAAAGTTATCAGGTTTTCTGTTCTAGGGACCCGGTTGGATTTCGGGTACAATCCAACCCGGCCACTATCCAACAGAAACCAAAACTTGGGAGAAGTATTCCAAAAGTTCCATCTCTTCAAGAGGAATTCAATGAGACAGTCAGCGCGTCAATCGGAGGTCCGAAGCTCAAGATATGAGCGTTTCCGCTCCGAGGCCCCGATTGGTTTCATGTTCGATCCAACCCGGCCAAACACAAAGTATTTCTAAACCTTGAGTGTAATATACCAAAACGACCGTCTCGATCCAAGGACCGCATCGCCGCTGACGGCGCGTTGTTCGGAGGCTCGTAGCTCACGATATGGGCAAAAGACCGAAAACGGTCCGAAGACGGGGGGTCTGGGCCCGGGCCGACCCGACCCGACCCCCCCTGGGTCGGCCGAACCGGGTCGACCCAAACCGGGTCGACCTGACCCGATCCGACCCGGCTGGACCAGGTCCGGTCCGGCCGACCGGCCTGGCTCGGCTCGGCCGCGCTGCCGAGCAACGCGGGGGGCAGGCTGTCCCCACGTGACCGCTCCGCGGCCCCCGCGGGTGGCTGCCCTGATCAACGGACGCGGCTTCACCGCGTGCTGTGTGCGCCAGACCCACGTGGCCGTGGGTCCACTGGCGCCGTTGGCGCCGCTGCGGCGGCTTCCTCCGGCAGCGCCCCGGGGCGCCGCCGGTGGCTTCCGCGGGCCACTGGAGTTGCTCTAGTGGTCCGTTTTCCTTCCCGTCTGCGCCACTGTTCCTCCAGCATTCCATTATTCACTACGGGATCATCAAATCTCCCTTACATCATGTTTTCTCATCTCCCGCCAAATCCGCAAAACAACAATGAACTACGGAGGGTTGTCGGGCCGTGTTTGTTTTGCCTGCACCCTCTGCGTTAGACGGTATCAATCAGGAGGATAAATCAACACATGACAAACGTATCAAAACAATTTTAATAATTTAAAATTGCACTTGATCCAGGTTCTTATTTTAAAAGAAAATATCATGGGGATATAAAAAGGTATTTCCAAAATAAAATCCCTACCTCGTTAAGTCTTCGCACACACGTTCTTCGCGGAAATTGATCGTCGCAGAAGGAGGGGACCGTCGTGTCATCGCGGTATCCGGCGTTGCATCGACGAACTCTGAGGACCAAGAAACAACAGATTTAATTATAAATAATTAAATCCGAGTTTTTTTAAAAACCACAAAGGAGATTTAAAAGAAACTCGAAATCTCTTACCTCCAGCAGTAGGTGATCGGAGATTGGGGCGGGGAAGAATGTCTCGGATGAAGCATTGTCAATCTCCGAGGGTGACGGGGTTCTTCGCGTTCTTCACGTTCTTCGCGTTCTTCGTGAAGGTGGGTGAAGGCACAAAACATGTCAAAACCTCTCAACGAGCATTTTTCCAGATGTCGTGCGTTGGTCTTATTTTATTATTACGCCAACAGATTTCAAACAGGTTACGAAACGAATGAAATTAATTCATAGAATTAATTTCAACGAATAAACCGCCCACTTAATTCAACGAAGAAAACCACCCAATTAATTGGTGCGATAAGAAATTAAGAAAACCCGTCATTTGACTTTCATAATGACAGGTTTTCGCGGGTGCGTTACTTAGTGGAAAAGAAACGGTGGGGTTCGTGCGGGTCCCACCACACAAATATCCTACCAAGAGGGTAAGATATTTTTGAATAGCACCCTATCCGCATCAACTCAGCTTAAGCCGCTTTAAGTGGATTCAAGTGGCTTCCAAGTGGCTTACGAGAAATAAAATAAAGTTTTTCGTACAATTATTTTATTTCTTAACTTTAAGCCCGAAAATTAAAAACCACACCCGAGAAAACGCAACTCTGGAAGAGGCGATTCTAAGCAAGTACCGGCACTGCGATTCCATTGGTGCCCTCAGAATTCAATTCTGAGCACCGGTTCAAAATTTAGAAAAACCCGCTCATCCGTTCACTGAAAGTACCCGAGCCAAACTTCGAAAAATGATTCCGGGCACATCGGGCCTCAGAATCAAGTGCCGTCAGAAACAACACTCTTGTAAAATTCCAACGAAAATTAATAAAAAAAATTCATTGAAATTTACGGGTCTTTACACCAGAGGCATTGCGGGGGGGAGGATCTGAAAAAGACTCATACATCCCATTGGGATGTTTATCTATGTGTGTAAATTATTTAATAGGTCTTTTGGTATTAGTGTTAGGGGACACGGTATAAGAAAAGATTTGGAGAATTTGTTTTTTAGTCCCTCACTTCTCAGAAAGTGATGGATCAACACCAGGTTCCAATGGGTTTAGATCATACATAAGAAGAACCAGAAGGCAAGAAGGATAGGATATCAACGGACTTTGTGATATGTTTTCATAGTACATGTATTGTACCTGATTCCATCTAGATGATTGTTGATCAACACACCCTGTCGTCCCACATACTAGATATCCTAGAGAAGAGTTATGTAGAGATTCTATGATTCATCTACATTAATGTAATAGTTCAACACATGTAATTCCATCGTTGATTATTTATGATCATGGGGATCAAATTATGCCCTGGTTGTTTAAAAATTACATGTGGAATTTGGATCCCAGTTAATCTGGAGCATAGTGTTTCTCCCACATAGTGATGACGAGACTGATCCGAACATTTAGGTTCTAGATGACATAATGTGGGTGTGCATGTTAGATTTTGGACATAGTTGGGAGGATCAGGTACTACATATAGAGTTTTCATAAAAAAATCACTAAAATTACACCATTTTTATGGAACCATTTGGTGATTTATATGGGATACCCTACATGTCATTTCAGTACTCGGATAACCAATTAGAGTCCACACTCATGGCCCCGAAGTTGGTGAAATCTACTATAGAGATGGTTCTAATTATCCATGGGAGGATAAGACTAAAAATATCTATCAGAAGTATTATCCTGATATGAATCATAGGCCATTTGATTTCAATGATGGAGATAATGTTTTTCTTTAGGATTCATCTCTACAAGGGTTATAAAGATTTGGTCAGGGCGACAAGCTATCTCTAAGGATCATCAACCCATTTTAGATACTATGTATTGATTACGATGTGTTGTACATCTTGGCTCTAGCACTGTAGTTTGAAATAGTACACGATGTCTTCTACATTTCAATGTTGAGTACATAGATGTATGATCCATTACACGTCATCGATTGGGGGTGAGATGGAAATCAGTGATGGAGAGAGCTTTACTCAGAACCCAGTGGTGATCAATTATTAGAAGGAGAGGATCCTCTATAAGAGATCAATTACTTTGGTGAATGTCTAGTGGGAGAACATGAATCTCAATGAGAGTACATGGGAGTGAGAGGATCAGATTCAAGATCAGTATCATCATCATCTTGAGTAGCCAATGTTTTGGATTTTCATGAACATAAAGACCAATGGTTGAGAGAATGTAAAATCTATTATCTTATGTGTATTTTTGGATTATATATTTATTGATTTCAAGAATAGGTGATGTGACAATGTGTGATTTCAACGCTTGATCTACCTAGAATAAATGATTTAAAATATTAAAATATTTAATAGCATATGTGAATGATTTTATAGAATCAATGGAATAAATCCTAATTGGGTGGTCAGATTAAAACAATGAGGGCACCGTTGAGATAAAAAAAGTTTCATTTCCCTGTGAATGACCTATTATTAATTAGCATAAGACATTTGTGAAAAAAAATCACGTGACATAAAGGGAAGAAAATAATTTAATAAAAAATATTTATTTGACACAACGACTTTTTGTTTAAAAAATACCATTATGTTCTAATTCTAGGGTGTGCTGCATAACCCTGGAATATCTCAAGAGAAATTAGAGAGTACCTTTTAAGAACACACTCAAACCAATGGTGATGGATCATGGATCGACGATCAGTGTGCAGCTGATTCGATGGAACCTCACAGAGGGCGACAACCTGATGATCGTTCTTCATCAGCGACAAATCTAAATAGAGGTTAGTCTTGCAATTTTGATTTTAATTCCCCATTCCCCAATTCAATAATGATGTAAGACCAATAACCAAACATATTTCTTCATGGAGTGGTCATTTTGTGCGATGGATTATATCTATGGGTTTACCAGGATTTTATTCTATAAAATTGCTTTGTTTCATTTACCATTCTAATGGCGATGATCCAACCAAAAAACATCAATTGAGGTTCTTCCCTCTATATTTTTATTATTTTTTCCCCAACTACTCATGTTATTCATTCATTACTTATTTTATCCCATTGATTTGAGTCCATTTCTGAACGTTCGATCATTGAACCATTGATTTTTGGGGCAACAATCCCTAATTGTTGTTCTAGGATTTACATGATGTGAAAAAGGTGAGATAGTGATGGAAATGGTGGAGATGAGCTCTAGTTAAAACAGTTGAATGAAAAAGATATGACATCATAGTTGCAACATCCTAGGTAAATGAAGAGTAAGATATTTTCATATTTAGTAATATTTGGGAATTAAATATTAATTTTACTTTAAAAGGGTTTCTATGTTCGCTATGGTACCCGATACACGACATCGGGTTTCTTTGAAATCATACGTTACACACTTATAATATAATATTATTATTTTAAATGGTAGTTAATTTATAGCCATGGTATTGGTGGAAATGAAAAAAACTAACTACAATATGATTATTCATGTTTTTTAAATATATTTACATTTATCCAATAAAAGTTAGAGGCGTAAAATGTGAATGAATCTAATTTTAAGCACAATTTAAATTAAAAGGATGATGTACCACCTTTTAATAGAGAACAATATTTAAATCTAGTTTTGGTCAGTTTAATAAATTCTATTTTACCAAATAAAATCCTTCTTTATAATGGGGACATCAAAATTTACATTGTGTAAATTTTTGGAATTTTTCCGATAAAGTTCATTTTTTAATGAATACTGAAATACATAGTATTTTAATTCAAAACTGCGTTTGAATCTAATTTATTTTTATAGTTAGATTATATTTTTAATTGGTTTTAAATTATAATTTGAATATACTTTTACAATTTAATCTAATGTTGGACATTTGAATTAATTTCATTTTGAAATTGTCCATAAACAAGTATCAAACTTTTAATAAGTATTGTTTCTTAAAAATGCACTTTTGGTTTTAACAATGGGAATTAATTTTAAAATTAATTAATGACACTTTTATGTTTTGAATATGGAAAAATAAACAACATTTTTGAATTCTTAATATCAAATATAATATTAGGATGAATTTTTGATATTTTTCTGAAAATCATCAATTTTTGATGAATAGTGAAACCACTTAGTAGTAGTTAAAAAACAAACTTTTTTCATTTAAGTGATATTTTACCACTTAATTGAATTTAATAATAAAAATACCACATACATGGTTGTTATTAGTATGTAGAATATGGTTCAATAAGATTAAAATAATTTTTGGTAATAGTAACATTTGACTTTTATTTACCGCTGTTAAAGGTAAATAGGGTAATTCAAGTAAAAAGAATATTATAATAATTCAAAATTATCTTAAAACTTGTCCTATACATATTTGATGAGTAATTCTAGACCATGGTCATCCTTAGGTCTGTTTGGGGACCCCATGAAGCCACTTATGAATGATAATGACACTTTAGATTAATTAATTTAAAGTTTTGGAAAAAATCACAAAAACAAAAATATTTCTGTAAATTAATTTTCATATAGTTTTATATAAGTAATATTTTTTACTATAAATATTATTTTAAAATTTAAAAATATTTCCTACATTATGGTATTTTTATATAATTTTTAGACATTTAATTAATTAAATTATTTATGACACAATAATTATGTAGTATTTTCATCATAAATAAATGATTTCAATAAATAAGATTATATTGATTAAAATATTATCCAAACCTATCCAATTCTTATTGGATGATTTCATTTCAACCATGAGTCATCTTATGTTCGACTCAAATTATTTTTGGAAAATTAGAAAACGAATATAATTAAGTAATAAAATAACATTAACACATTTTCCTAAAGATCCCCTACTCTCCCTTATAAAAGGAGACCACATCTAAGCAATTCCTCACAGCTGTCAAGTCTATAAGAATATACATCCTTTGCTCAATTAAGCTCCTTACATCTCTCTATTCCACCTAGAAGCTTTAACTTAGATAAAGGGAACTTCAACAAACCATTTTGGTTCAAACCAAAGGGAGTTACCCAAATTAAAGGTAACAATTTATCTTAAATTATTTTCTTTTATTTTACTTATCCAACCCATAAAATCTTTTTATTACTTTATTTTATAACAAAAACAGTATCCTCAATATACAATGATGTTTTTATGATGTGTATTTGAACTACACTTACACACACATCCATCTAATTTGTGAATGATATATTGTTTCTGTGGATGGTAAACTAACAACTCACAAAATGATGATTGTTCGATTATCTTCTACCGCCTCTCATGGTGGCCATTAAGATGAAACTATATTTATATATGAAATATATTATTTTTATTTTTTCTTTATACATCTGTATGTTTCTAAAATATCATATCTTATGGTTTCCATTATGTGTAAACACGATAATATCATTTGAGGAAGTGCAGACTACCTCCCCCTCAATGTGATATGACTCATTAATTCCAAATGTGGGACGTATAAGGGTTTAACATAATGATATTATATGTGATATTATACTGGAATGATAATATACCTATGTATCATTATGTTATAATTACACTAAAATAAGAAATAGAAATGAAAGTAGCATTCATGCGTACGTATGGGTTACTGTCTCCATGAATGGTGCATTTCATTTCTTACATCCAAATGTTATGTACTATTATAAATACATGTATATAATTGATACATATGATATATATGATATCTAAATCATGAATATCATTCTGGATATAATGGACTATTGACGACATGGAAAACATGTAAATATAAGTTGTTCATTTTTGACTCAAGTACCAAATATCGACAAACAGACCATTATTAACTTAAATGATTACATAATGTTTATAACATCGTAATAAGTGATATAAAAGTAATAATAAACTTGAAAAATGTTCTTAAGAAAGTAGAAATTAACATTAGTATATTATTCATGAGATTAAACAACAATCGTGTCAAATTGGACATGAGGAAAGAGACCTCATCTTAATCCCCTTTCATTAAGGCATATTTAAATAATATATATACCTTATTCTTTTACACAGTGTATAGTAAAACCATTTTAATTTTACTTTCATTCTAAGGGAATGTTTTTCTATAAAGTATTTTAATAAATGACAAACATAATGTTTTTAACGTATGTAACGATAATGACCTCTCTACCACCGTAATCGTTATTTGGCTTCCTCTATAAGCCTTAATGTTTTCTAAAATGAAAAGAAAATCCCTTATTCTATTTTTGGGTATTTTGGTATTGAAAATGTTTTTTTAAATGGATTTATAGTTTTAATATCTTGAAATTATTTCATGTGATTGAAAATTTAATTATATTAGTGGAATGTTTATATTTTCTATATTTTATGTGTTATGGTTTTATAATGGTACTTGGACATTTGATGTGTGGTTATGTGATAAAACAAATAACATGTGGTGCCATGATAAACTATGACTGGTGGTTACGTTATAACCTCTAATGCATTAGGTATGGAAGTCAGATATATGGCTATTCCATTAAGTGATATGTGTGGAAGTCGACCGTATGGTTATTCCATTTAAGTATGTTTATGTCCCAAGTTACCTTTATATGTTATGTGTTCTTTATATGGGTTTTATGGTAATATTTTGGTTAAAAAAGGGCATGTAATGATATTTTATGCAGTGAAGAGTATTTACTACTCCATAAAGCGGAAAAGTATTACTTATGAAAAATTATTCAGGGTTTACTTGTTGTTTTGAAAAAACTCACAGTTTTCTTTCTTTGTGAATCCCTTACTAAGCTTTTTATGCTCATCCCATGTTTTTGAAATTTTTTTTCATTGGACATAATGTGGAATAGGGTTATGGATAGGATCAATAAAAAGTCATGCTGTCTTAAACATTGAACTAGACATGACTCTTTTTTTGAGGAGTTCTTATTTTGTGAAAAATGGAAACTATGTAGAAGTGTCTAATTTTTAATTTGTGAAATGAAATGTTATTTTTATGGCATAATTCTCTAAAACTATAATCCTAAAAAGATACTCAAAGTGATTTATTCATTTAATTTATTAATATTTATTTGTTAAGGTCGGGTCCTTATAGTTGGTATCAGAGGATGGTTTTGAAAACATTAGGAGTTAGAGTATTGTTAAATTAATGTCCATAAATTAATTTGTGGTAAAATATAAATGATATAGCATTTACAGATTACCATGTGGCTTCACCTAAAATATTTCTGTGTTCAGAATTGTTTTCCGCAGAGGAAGCATGGCAACTATGTTGGGACGACATCAGGAGGAAGAAAACGTTCCAAACCAGCAACCTAAGATGCTCGGAAGTATAAATGAAAAGTTTATTGCAGTGATGGCATAGTTGACTCAAATTACAATGGTGGTGGGATCCATGCATGAGATTAGGAAGATCAACTATAGAGGAACATGTTAGTGGTGGAGTATTTCATGATGCATCATCCCCTATCATTCAGAGGATCATCTGACCGGGTGCTAGAATAAGGGAACATTAAAGAATTGGAAAAGATTTCCAATGTCATGGGTTGTTCCGAACATCAAAGGTTAGTCTCGTTGTTTATTTTTTAGAACATGAAGCTGATCAGTGGTGGCGACGATGAAAATATCAGGGATAGTGAGGAGATTGATGCTCTCGATTGGGATGAATTCAGTGTTATGTTTCTTGAGAAATATTTTCATTAGGTGGTTAGTCTTATAATGGAAAAACAATTCTTGGAAATGTGGCTTGGGTATGACTCAGTCACTGCTTATGAAGCAAAATTCACTCGACTGGGAAGGTATGCTCCAAATTTCATCTAAGATCATTATAGTAAGAAAAATTCATTTTAAATGGGATTGAAGCCACAATATCAAAGAGCATTAGCCTCTCGTGAGTTAAATTTTTTTGATAAACTTTTTCTATGTGTAGAGAAGGTGGAAATTTAGTTTTACGATGATCTGGTGTTCGTTGACAAACAACAGAATAAGAGATCCAGTTGGCAGGAAAAGGAAAAGAACTCATCAAAGAATCTTAGAGGTAAGAAAATTAAATATCAAACTTTTGATAAGTGTTGTAAAAAACATCTTGGAGAATGTTTATCATAGTCTAGAAAGTGAATTTGGTGTGGTAAGTCAGGTCATATTGCTCGTAACTATAAGGATGATGAGCAAGAATACATTAAAAATCTAATTGTAAGATGTTTCATGTGTAATGAAATGTTTCATTATGAAAATGAGTGTCCATCAAAGAACTCAACTGAGGGAAAGTAGCCAGACTACAAGCAGAAAGAGGTGGTGAAATCCTTTGAAACTACTTTAGCATATGTTGGGCCATCAAAAGATGTAGTATCAGGTAAGTTTTTTGTTTGTTCATATTATGCCAATCTGTTTTTTGATTCATGGCTTACACAGTCTTTCATTTTTGAGATGTTTTCTAGTAAATTGGGAATTCTATATCATGATATGTATACAGATCTTACAGTTAAAACACCAGAAGGAAATGTTGAGACAAAAAGAAAACATAAAAACATTCCCGAACTTGTGTACAGAATGTATCTTCCTACAAACCTTATTATTTTCCCTCTAGCATAGTTTGATGTTATTTTCGGCATAGATTGGCTGTCTATTTATCCGGAAATGATTTACTACAGAGCTAAAGAGGTTTCATTTCCGAATGACTTACTGCTTTTGTACAATAGTGAAATATTGCATTTGATAACATATCAGGAAGTTGAGAAACTAGTTAAAGAAGAGAATGAATGTTACCTTGAATATATTGTTGAAAATAAAGGAACAGTTCATATTAATGATGTGCATGTAGTGAATGAGTACCTTGATGTTTTTCCTAATGATTTTCCTGGTATAATATATGATCAGAAAGTTGAATTTACTGTTGACATAGCTCCTAATTCCAACCCAATGTCAAAACCCCCTTATTGAATGGCTAAAATTGAACTTTTAGAGTTAAAGAAGAAATTTTAGGAGTTGTTAGATAAAGGTTTCATTCGACATAGAACATCACCTTGGGGTTATCCTGTCTAGTTTGTTAAAAATAATGATGGTTCAATGAAACTTTTCATTGATAATAGAGCATTGAATAACATCACTATAAAGAGAAAGTTTCCATTCCCTCATATCGATGATTTGTTTGATCAGTTCTAAGGAGATCAGTATTTTTCAAAGATTGACATGAGATCGGGGTATCGTAAGTTGAAATTAAAGGAAGCAAACATTCTGAAGACTACGTTTCGTACTAGATTGGTCCATTATGAATTTTTAGTTATGCCTTTTTGGTTAAGCAATGAACTTGTTGTATTCATGGATATTATGAATAGAATTTTCCATGAGTTCTTTGATAATTCTGTGGTTGTGTTCATTGATGATATTTTTGTTTATTCTAAAAGTAACGAGGGTCATGAAATTCATTTAAGGGTTTTCTTGAAAACCATAAAATAAAGGAAATTGCTTGGGGGATTCTGCAAGTGTGTGTTTTGGTTACAGAAAATTTCATTCCTTCATCACATTGTTTCAAAAAATGGAATAACTCTTGATCCTGCTAAAACAATGGTTTTTGAAGAATGGCCAAGACCAACAAGTATAACGGAGATCTGCAGTTTTCTTGGTTTGGAAGGTTATTATCGGATATTTGTTGAGAATTTTTCATGGTTATCTAGTCTAATAAAAATTTTAACTCGAAAAGGTGTTTAGTTCATTTGCCCAAAATAATGCGATGATTTTTTTAGGAATTGAAGTGATGATTGGTTAATGCTCCAGTTTTAGCACTTCTATCCAGAAGTGGTGAGTTTGTTAACTACAATGATGTTTCATTGATAAGACTTTGATGTGTCCTTATATATAATGATCTGGTAATTGCTTATTCCTCACGTTAGTTGAAACCTCATTAGTTAAACTACCCTACACATGATTTGGAATTTGCTGCTATTGTTTTTGGTTTAAAATTTTTGAGGAAACATTTGTATGGAGTAAAATGTGAAATATATAATGACCAAAAAATTTTAAATTATATATTCACTCAGAATGAATTGAACATGAGATAGAGGAGATGGCTGAAATTAATCATGGATTATTATTGCGTGATCCATTTCCTTCCGGGAAAATAAAATAAAGTGGGAGATTATTTGAGTCGAAAAATTAATTTCCCATTAACCATGCTAGGTTTGGAACAAGATCCTTTAGTTTTTGATTTGATGAACTTTGTCATAGAATTTGTTAGTGCATGAAATTATTCTGTTTTGTTTCAGGTGATAGTGAAATCATCTCTATCAGATTGAATAAAGAAATCGCAGAATGAAGATAGTGAGTTGTAGAAAAAGGTAGAGTTCATTCAGATGGGTATGTTTCCCAATAATAATGTTGATAATGACGGTGTTTTGATGATTGGGAATAAATTATGTGTGCCTAGTGATTCACAGTTAATGAATGAGTTGTTATGTGAAGCTAATAGTTCTCTATTTTCAGTTCATAATTGTTTTACTAAGATGTACTAATATTTTCGAGAGTATAACTGGAGGGATGGATTGAAAAAATATATTTTTGATTTAACACTGAAGTGTTTGACTTTATAGCAGGTTAAAAAAATGTAGCAATTACCAAAAGGGATTCTTTATCATTTACCGGTGCTAGAGTAGAAATGGGAAAATATATCCATGGACATTGTTGTGGGATTACCGAAGTCATCTCGAGGTAATAATGCAATCTGGGTTATAGTTGATCGATTGAATAAATCATCTCATGTCCTTCCTATTCGAGATACGTTTTCTCTAGATCAACTTGCTCGGTTGTATGTTAATGAGATAGTTAGGATTCATGGAGTTCTCCTCTCCATTGTATCTGATAATGATCCCAGGTTTACTTCTATCTTTTGGAAAGGCCTTTAGAAGTCTTTGGGTACTGAATTAAATTTTAGTACAACTTTTCATCCTCAATCAGATGGATGGTCAGAACGAAACAATTATACCTTGGATGATATTCTACGTGTATGTTCACTAGATTACCAGGGATTTTAGGTCAAACATATTTTGTTGGTCGATTTTTCTTATTATAATAGTTTTCATTCCACTATACAGATGGCTCCATTTGAGGCTTTATATGAAAAGCGTTGTTGAACTCTATATTTTTGGTATTAAGTAGGTGAAAGGAAACATATGGGACTAGAATTGGAAGAATAGATGGAAAATAAAGTTTAGATGATTCAAAATCACATTAGAACAACTCAGAGTAGATATGAAAAGTTATGCAGATAACCATAGGAAGGATATTTCTTTTGACGTAGGTGATCATGTCTTTCTCAAAGTTTCTCTATGGAAAATTGTGATGCATTTTCGTATTAATGGAAATTGGACTCCCAGGATCATTGGAACATATGAAATCCTGGAGAATATTGGATCAGTTGCATAAAGAGTGGATTTACCTCTATGTTTATCCCATGTACACAATGTTTTTCATGTTTTGATGTTGAGAATGTATATGCCAGAACCATCTCATGTTTTGAGTCCACAGGTAGTTCAGTTGGAAGATAATCTCTCTTTTAAAGAACAACTAGTCTATATTCTTAACCGAAGAGATAACGTGTGGTGGAATAAAGTAATTTATCAGGTAATGGTTTTTTGAAATAAAACATATGATTGAAGAGGCAACATGGGAATATTAAAATGCTATGAGGGATAAATACCTTCACTTATTTTGATAAGTGAATAAAAATTTCAAGAACACAATTTCCAAAATAGGGGAAGGATGTAACATCCACGGTAAATGAAGATTAAGAGATTTTCATATTTATTAATATTTATGAATTAAATAAAAATTTTACTATAATGGGTTGCTATGTTCGATATCGTACCTGATATGCAACAACAGGTTTCTTTGAAATCTTACATTTAACAATAATAATATAATATTATTATTTTAAATTGAAGTTAACACCTAGATATTGTATTGGAAGGAATGAAAAAAACTAACTAAAATATGATTATACATGTTTTTTAATTTATTTACATTTATCTAATAAAAGATAGAGGCTTAAAATGTGAATGAATCTAATTTGAAGCATAAATTACATTAAAAGGTCGATTTAACACAATTTAATGGAGAAGAGTCATTAAATATAGTTTTAGTAAGTTTAATACATTATATATTACCAAATAAAATACTTCTTTAGAATGGGGACATCAAAATTTAATATATGTAATTTTTTTGAATTTTTCCGATAAAGTTTAGTTTTTAATGAATAGTGAAACATATTGTATTTCAATTCAAAACTGTGTTTTAATATAATTTATTTATATAGTTAGATTATATTTTAAATTGGTTTTAAAGTCTAATTAGAATATATTTTTACCATTTAATCAACTTCTGTTCATTGGAATTAATTTCACTTTGAAATTGGACAGAAAGAAGTATCAATGTTCTGATAATTATTGTTTCTTAAAAACATGGTATTTGTTTTTACAATGGGAATGAATTTTAAAATTAATTAATGCTACTTTTATGTATTTATTTTTGAAAAATAAACATCAATTTTGATTTCGAAACATCAAATATATCTTAGGAGGAATTTGTGGTATTTTTTTGATAAACATCAATTTTTAATGAAAAGTGAAACCACTCAGTATTAGTTAAAAAAACTGACTTTTTCATTTAAATGAAATTTTTCCACTTCTGTGAATTGAATTTCAAAAATCCGACATACATGGTTGTTATTAGTATATAAAATGTGGTTCAATGAGATTAAAATAATTTTCGGTGAATAGTAACATTTGACTTTTTTTTACAGCGGTTAAAGGTAAATAGGGTAATTTAAGGTAAAAATAATATTATAATAATTCAATATAACTTTAACACATGTCGTAACCTTATTTTATGAATAATGGACGACCATTTAAATCCTTGGGTCGATTTTGGGACCCCATGGTGCCACTTATTATGATAATGACATTTTAGATTAATTAATTTAATGTAAAGGAAAAAATGACAAAAACCAAAATCTTTTATTGTATTAATTTTTATATGGTGTTATATACGTATTTTTTTTACTAAATATATTATTTTAAAAGCTAAAAAGATTTTCTATATCATGGTATCTTTTTTATATTTGTCAGATATGGAATAAATTAAATATATATGACACAATAAGGATGCAGTATTTATCTCATTAATAAATGATTTAAATAAATAAGATTATAATGATTAAAATATAATCCAAAACCTATCCAATTATTATGGGATGATTTTATTTATACCAAGAGTCATTATATATTCAACTATAATTATTTTTTAAAATTTAGAATCCAAATATCATTATATAATAAAATAATATTTTCACACTTTCCTAAAGAGCCCCTCCTCTCACTTATAAAAGGAGTCCACTTCTTACTAATTCCACACACCTCTCAAGGCTTTAGGATCTTCTAAAATCTGCCCAATTAATCTCCCAACATCAATATATTTTACACATAATCCTTACCTTAGGAAAAAGTCACTTCAACAAACCATTTTGGTTCAAACCAAAGGGATTTACACAAATTAAAGGTCACGATTTATCTTAACTTCTTTTTTATTTATTTTACTTATCCAACCACTAAAATATTTTTATTCCATTGTTTTATAAAAAACATTATCCTCTATATACTCGGATTTTGTTAGGATATTTATTTGAACTACACTTACACACACCTCTATCTAATAAGTAAGGAATATACAGTTTATATGGATGGAAAACTAATGCCTCAAGAAACGTTGAGTGTTCGATTATCTCATACCACCCCTCATGGTGGCCATTACGATGAAAATATATTTATATATGATATATATTATATTTATGTTTTCTTTATTCTTCTATATTTTTCTTTTATTTTATACCTTATGGTTTATAATATGTGTAATCACGATAATTTCATTTGAGGAAGGGCAGACTACTGCCCCCTCAAAGTGATATGACTTGTTTATTAAATATGTGGGACATATATAGGATGGAGTTAATGATATTATATATGATATTATACTAGAATTATAACATACCAATGCTTTATTATGTTTTAATTCCTTTAAAATAATAAATAGAAATGAATGTAGCGTTCATGAGTACGTACGGCTTACCGTCTCCATAAACGATGCATTTCATTTCATACCTACAAATGTTATGTACTATTATAAATAAATTTATATACTGGATATATATGATATATATGATATCTAAATAATGAACATAATTATGGATATAATAGACTATTGACCCCATAGACAACTTGTAAATATAAGGTGTTCATTTTTTCACTCAAGTACCATATATCAACAAAACGACCATTATTAACTTGAATGATTACATAATGTTTATAACAAGGTAATAAGTGATATGAAATGAATAATAAACATTAAAAGGTTCATAAACAAGTAGAAATAAACTTTATTTTATTATTTAGGAGATTAAAGAACGATCAAGTCAAGTCGGACATGAGGTAAGGGACTTCATCTCAATCTCCTTTCATTGAGGCATATTTCGATAATATATATACCTTCATCTTTTACACGGTGTATAGTAAAACCCTTTGAATTTTACTTTCATTCAATGGGAAACTTTTTCTACAAATCATTTTACTAAATGAAAACCAGAATGTTTTTAACCATTGTGGTGACAATGACCTCTCTTCCACCATTATCGTTATTTGGATTCCTCTATAAGCCATAATCATTTCTAAAAGTAAAAGGAAATACCTTATTATGATTTTGGGTTTTTTGGTATTGAAAATCTTTTTTTGAAATGGATTGATTAGTTCAATATCTTGAAATTATTTCTTGTGATTTAAAATTAATTTAGATAAGTGAAATGTTTATATTTTCAATATTTTATGTGTTATGATTTTATAATGGTACAAGGTCATTTGGCGGGTGGTTACATGATAAACCAAAGGACGGGTGGTGCCGTGATAAACCATGATGGGTGGTTATGTTACAACCTCCAATGCATTGGGTTGGATGTCAGACGTATGGCTATTCCATTTAGTGATATGTGTGGTAGTCGACCGTATGGTTATTCTATTTAAGTATGTTTATGCCCCATGTTACCTTTATATGTTATGTGTTATTTATATGGGTTTTATGGTAATATTTAGGTTAAAAAATGTTAAGTAATGATCTTTTATTCAGTGAATATTATTTACTACTTCATAAAGCTGAAAAGTATTACTTATGATAAAGTAATCATGGTTTACTTGTTGTTTTAAAAAAAACTCACAATTTTCCTTCTTTGTGTATCCCTTACTGAGAATTTTATGGTTATCTCATGTTTTTGAAATTTTTTTCATAGGACATAATGTGGAATATGGTCAAGGATGGGATCAAGGAAAATTCATGATGTCTAAAACATTGAACAAGACATGTCTCTTTTTTTTCAAGAGTTCTTTATTTGTGAAAAAATGGAAACTAAGTAGAAGTGTCTACTTTGTAATTTTTGAAATGAAATGTAATAGTTATGGCCTATTTCTCTACAAAACTAAACTTGAAAAGATCCCTAATGTAAACTATTCGTTTAAACTATGAATATGTATGTTTTAAGGTCGGGTCTATATATTATTTGGCGGTATTCCAGTCTAGATCTGATACTACATCAGGTGGAGGTTTACTGGTGGCTTCGATTGGTCCGGAAATTTTGTGGTGTCGGCAGTGTAGTGTGGCTAATATCCGTGGCGGATGATGTGGAGGGATTAGTGGTGTAGGGCATGTTTAATGCAAAGGGATAGTGGGTCCAGAAAGGGTGGATGCACTGAAATCCATGGGGTGTGAATGGTCCACACAGAGCGGGATGGGCAATGTGGGATAGATTAGGACATGTGGGTCATGCTAGGAAACAGGTAAGACCTAAGGTCACTAGGATGAAGGTGTCAAAGCCGATCATGAGCCGCAGGAGCCAGAGATGTCTATACACACAATGACCGTATGACTGACCATGGTTGTCAACTATAGAGGCCGGCTATAGAAGTAGGTGTACATACCACCACGGTATGTCTGTAGGCCATGATAATCATGTGGGAGGTTTTTCTCAACCAATAATATCTCATATTTTGAGCATCTAATTGAAAAGTCCTTTCCCATGAGGATTTATTATGACATTACATACTGATCACTTGATTTCAAACTCTTCTAGAGGCCATGTCTCAGATAGTGTATTGTGTCCCTCCTCAACACTAGAGTGAGATCCTCTCTCACCCATAGTGGAGTCTATATAATCATGTAACCTCATCAAATAGGTAGTTGATCCTACCACTAGTGGGCCACATATATAGGGTTTTTATCATCCAATGGTTGGTTCTCCGTGTGATCCCCTGCGTAGCGTTATGATGAAGACTGGGTACACGGTATCCCCTATAAGTCTATGTATGGTCTATGGTGTCCACTAACTATTTATGGATGTGAACACCTTTCCTTGTATCATATTCATCCATTACCAATACATTCACATTTGGGAAGGGACCAAATATGCTACACCTCTCCGTGAGTGCCTTTGATGATATCATGGATCGATGTGTGAGTTCTCCCAGGTGGAGAACGCTTCGAGAGGAATCATGTGGCTAGAAGTTCAATAAAATTTATTGATGGCAAGGGAAATCTCTTGAGTATATATCGATATTATTATTATATGTTCTATTGACATATACCTATGTAGAGTTGACTTGACTTTCCTTTATTGTATGTCTTTTGTGTTTTTTGGTTTTCTTACTCATTATTGTTAAACTCACCTCTATATAAGATTTTACTACTTGTTTCATGTCAATTATAGATGATTGAACTTTTGATGGAGTCTTAGGTAGACCTCGAACAGATGGTTATTTGTGAGATTGATAGTCCGAGTTCTGTTGCATTGGCTTTTGACATCTATCTCATTGCCTTTACATATAGTTTGGACTTCTGATACATTATTCTTTTGGTGGGATTCTTTTTGGACCTATTTACATTCTAGTACATTGACTTTCTTTCTATTTTATTGGATTTTAGTGGAATTCATATTTATAAATTAGTTGTTTTTACAGTTCTGAGTTTTGTGTCTTAGAGATGTGTGCATGTGTATAGAAACTATGCTAATGACTCTCAATTTTTGGATATTCCTACTCAGTGATAGTCACCAACCATGTCCTATTGGAGATGGGCTTAGGGTAGTAATGGAATGGGAAACACTATAACTAGTCAAGATAAATATATCTTTATTTCTCTTTTTGAAAGGAAATATTTTATATCTCAAATCCATGTGTTTTGAAAATGATTTACAACATGTATTTAAAAAATATTTTACAATCAATTTGAAGGAAATTATTTTAAAAAATTGATATATATTATAAAATGTGCTTAAATATTTTTTCAATCATTCATTTTAAGGTTTTCAATTTATGTTTAATGAAAAATGTTTTAAAAATGTTTTCCAGATTCGTTTATATGTTTTCAAATTTATTTTAAAATAATTTTTTTTAAAAATTTATTCAAGATTCTATTATAACATTTCATGTTTATTTTATAATTTTGTTTTAAAAAACGAATAATGTTATAAAAAAAAGTATTTCAATGTGGGAAAAATATTTTTCACAATAAATGTTTTAAATGATTTCTAATTCTTACATTATAAGATCCAAATCTGTTTTCATGGAGAAAATTTGGGAAATTGTTTTGTGTATAAAAATGATTTTCTATGAAATGATATTTTATTTATGAAATGATCAAATTGATATTTCCAACACCCTCTCTTTCTAAGATAAAATCCTTTGATATATTGTATGTGTTTTCTGGGGATATGATCTATGTTAATCATTTTTATAAAATAATTGAACGATTTATATTTAAAATAAAATATTTTACATGAAAATTGATTCAAACCATTGGTAATTATATGTTGAAATGACTTTTAAATCTATCTATTCTCCATAGGTTATGACATGTTTAATGATTTATGATTCCCATTTGTTTTAATGCATTATGTTATGATGTTTCTGAAGCTCATCACTTTCAATGGTTGATGATATGATAAATATTTTATTATCCTTTGGAAAACATATAAATTATTTCATTATGAGATGTGTGGGACCTATTGATCTTTATAATTAATAGGTTAATGGATTATATAGAATGAGATAGACATGGAAGGAATCAGGATTGGGTGAGTAACATAGAATGAAATTTTCATCTATGTTGGTCTTGGATGTGAACCTTAACTACAATGATGGTTTTCGGATTGAACTAATTCCAATAAGATGGAATTGTAATTAAGAAAATAACACAACAGAAATCATTATATATGTTATTTTGTCTATAAAAAATTCCATTTATTATTCCTATTTTATGATTTCATGTATTGTGCTCTTGATTTCCATATTGTCAATGTATTATGAAAAGACATTCAGAATTCCATGATTCCAGATTATGATCTTGAATATGATGGGTATCTTATTTTGATATTGTTATCACATTGTTGTACACTTATACTCATGAGTATACCTACATACCACTCTTCTTTACCCTTAATGAGTATCTGAAATCATAATTTCATTTTTTTTTCTGTTTCCCATATTATAAAGAAAGGTCTTTTATGTAATATTAATGAAGGGTGATATCATTTCAAGTGATGTTAAAGATCATTCTAATACATATATTATATTGTTCCCATGTTTAATAATACACTAAACTGATATAGTCCTCAGGGAAGTAATTTTTTAATGTGTTGATATTTATAAAAAATAATGCAATATCCATGTATGTTATGTCTGGGATGAGGTAGTATGTATAAAAAGAAATGATTTGTCAAACATTTGAGACTAGAATGATTAAACTATAGTGATGGCCCTAAGTATAGTTATAATAATATGTCAATGGATTTCTATATGGATAAGTCTAAGGGTGATTTAATGTTTTTGAAAATTTACATGAGTTTTGGTAAAGGATACAGACAGTGTTTTCTTAAAAATTAAACCTTGTCTTGATACTACAAGTCATTATGTCTTCAGCATAGATGTAAATAGGGATAATATAATTTAAAAAACATCATTTATCTATACTCGATTGGGAACTAATTCACAACAACGGACCTTCATATACACATGGTTTGAAAATCATGAGGTATATTCTTTGGGACTAAAAAAACACTTTATATACCATTATTAAGGATTGGAAGATGGTTGTTAATAACCTAGTATAAATCTAATGTTTTATATATTATAGAATTATATGTCATTATATAGGCATCTTAAATGTATTTTTTAATGATTATTTGGTTTTAAACTTTGATATGTGTTTCTCACACTATGGGTTTTAATTTTAGTTACTGTAGTCAAATACAAGGAACCTAGTTAACATTTAATATGGTAGAAATTTTTTTAATGAGTAGTCTAATGGGATAATGACTTCAATCAAGGAAATTACAATTATTACTAATTAGGTTTTATGTAACATTATTAAAAACGTATATCTTAATAATCTCAAAGAATCACCAAAGAACATAATGAATGAGTTCATTGATATTTAGGGTAATGGATACCATAGAGGATAGAAATTTCAGTTTTTTTCATGTCTTGAATGTGGGAAGGAGAACCGTAGTGAATTAAATAGTGAAATGAATGTATGTTTTCAATGTTGAAAACAAGAACACAAACTATATAAAATAATATGGAAAATGAAATTTTCAGTGAATGAATTGATTTAGAGAAATGGATTATCTAATATATCATCAAAGTTGAATTATTTAAATGTGAAAATAATGGGATTTAAGAAATGTTTTTTCCTGAGTTTAGATCTAATCAAGAGAATTAGAAAATTGGTATCTGTAATGGTTATTCTTCTGGTGATGATGATTATACATGTGAAATGTGAAAGAAAATGAGTATTAAGTAATATGATGTGGTAGCCTTGACTATGAATTAATGATAAAGTGGAATATTAATAGTGTAAATGAATTTGGATTCATGAATTATGTTATCGGAATTGTGAAATATATATGTTTTGTTAAGATTATTTTTTTCTTTGAATTTAAAATATTATGTTAAATGGTTTTGATGTAATTGAAAAGTGATTTAATCTAATTATGATATTAATAGAAAATACATTATTAAGTAAAATATAAACCTTCAAATTAACCTCATGTTTTTAAAATGATGTCTAGATAAATATATTCTTGATATGAATATGTATATTAGAAGTTACTGATTGACTTGGAAATGATTTAGAATTTAACGAAAAAGTGGTTTATGATATCATGCATATAATTTACTACATTTTATTATTTATTTAATAAAACCAATAAATAATGTAATAATAAATAATTAAGGTTTTATATAAGGATTTATGGTAATTTAGGTTGTTACCATGTTTCAATATAATACATGATGAAGGTATTCACATGTTTGGAAGGTGACAACTAAGAGATACATTATGAAATATGTTATGACAATGTTATTATGATTTTGAAAAATTTAGTGACCTTCTTTCTAATGTATTGGATTTTTATATTTCATAAGGGTAACAAAGTTAACCATTTATAGCAATTTTATATTGAACACCAGATGAGGTTTTAGAGGTTTATGTATTATCATAGAATATGAGGATTTCTATATATCATGAAACCTATTCTAACCATTTTTCTGTTTTATTTTCGGAAAACTGATGGAATGGATTATAATTTATATTAAAAAGAAATTCAACTTCATTTTATAGAGTATGATATGAGGTGGAAATCTATTAAGCCACAACCATAGGGAGATATTGTTTATATGAAAAAGATTGAAATCCAATAAATATATATCCTTATGTTTTAATAAAGTGGAGGAATTCCTAAACTCTAGGAAAAGGATATTGAAAAATATTTATACCTATTTATTATTTCCTATTAAACCGATGGTCATATAAATCATCACCTTTTTATTTTGTTAAGTCACATAAAATTATTTTGATAATTCATTTCATTGTGACGAGTTATCTTTATCACTCAATATATTTGTTTATTGTTTTGTTTCTTTTATAATATTCACATCCCACATATGTTATCCTGCATTGAAACACAATTATGTATTACTTTAGGTAACCTTAATGGTTCTAAATTTCCATTTTAAAATTATGTTTTAGTATTCATTATTATGTTTTTTCTATCTATGAAATTAAAATTGAAGTATTAATCCATTGATAAACCAGATGAATTTAGAGGGTGAAATTAAATTTATGTGGGTTAGAATATAAGGCCAAGAGATTTATAGAAATATATATTTTATATTTTATTTAATATTTTCTATATTATATATTTCACACTACACAAAATATAGATAGTGTTATAGGAAAGAAATATGTTTTTGTATCATTACATGCAGCACCAATATAATAATTTACTGTATGCAGCACATATTTTAACTTTTCATACAAGAAACACTATGATTGAATTTTGTTACACACTATGTCAAGTTACTTTGATATCATGTGTTACACAAAAGAACACGTTTTACTGAAAGAATTTATAATATTAATATTGTTAATAAAATATTATTATAGTTACCACCTAGCTTATATAATGGAATTATAAATAAGATTTAACAAATTGTATATATTATTTTTAAACAAGTATATAAGACGAATATTTTTGTGACCAATTAACATGAAATGAAAACATAACCCCTTTTATAAAATATGAAATATTTTACAAGAAAACTATATTTATACAATGATAAATTTTGTTGCATGAAAATTTGATTAAAACACATTGAATAAATTATTTTAATGTTATTTTTATTATATTAATTAAACTACATAATGATCTTCTTATTATTTTAGATAAGATATATATAAATCCAATTTTACTTAAAAAGAGATGCATTTTTCTAAATGTTAATTTTACTTCATTTGAATGGTGAGCCAAATTTAATTTCAAATTTTAATCTTCTATCAACCACACATGAAAATTTATAATTTAGTTTTTAATTAAAAACATCAAAATTTCATATGTTGATTTTCATTAATTTTTTCCAAAAGTTTCATTTTTATAAATAATATTTAATCTTACTAAATCCTAATTGAAAATTTAATTTTAGAGCAATTTTTTTACATAAATAAATTATATTATAATTTTGATTAAATGTTTAATTTTGAAAATTATAAAATTCTTAATCCAGTTTTTTCCATTACTACAAATTTCAAATTTAAATTTTATATAAAAACGTATCAAAATTTATAACATTTCCACTTTAAAAAATTATTATTCCCATATATGGTATTATATTTATATTATTTTTTGGAAATTATTTTTTTCTAATTTGGGAAAATAAATTTTATATTTTTAATATGAATAATTTATAATTTCTATTAATTTAAACATAGTTTCTAAACAAAAATATTAGTGAATGTAATTAATAATAATTACTGTGATTAAGGTAAAAACGACTTTACATAGCTATTAAACATTAACATATGGGGCCAAATAACCTAGAATACTTTATAAATGGAATTTTATAGAAATATTTAAAACTTATATTCCCATTTATTTATGTTTTTTCTTTAATAGAGGAAAATTATGTAGGAGATACAGATCACTAGTACTTATGATTTTTTATATAAATGAATCTCAAAACACCCCAACTATAAAATTTCACTAACCCCCTTAGTTATTTTAACATACAAAACCATTATTCTCTTTGAAACCATGTAAAAATATCTTCAAAATTTCCAAACTACATCCTTTAAGCGAATATTTTTGTAGGAATCCATCATTGAAATTTTTTTGGTTTAGTCCAAAATGAGTTATTGAATATAGAAGTAGCGTACTTGAAAAATCATATTTCATTTATTTATTTCTAAATCCATTAAAAATTGTTTTATATCATGATTATATAATAAAATTATTATCCTGAGTATATTTATAGGTTATTATTTTTATTTTATATCCTAAACTTTCCCACATTTCCATCAAATGGGATGTGCAGTCATTATTCTTTGGTGCAGATGATTGCAACCCTGTGAACTAATGACATTGTTTATTCCATTTCCACTTTTCAAGGATGTGAATATTAATCTAAAAACTATTTTTATGATATTTATGATATTTATTTTGTATTTATGAATCTTTAATTATTATATAACACATACCATCATTCTTTCCATTTTTTGGGAATATGATAATGTTGTTTCTGGATGTGTGGACAACCACCTCATCAATGCAATGTTATTCGTTCACACATTACCTAGATTAAATTAAGGTATTATTTAGTAAAAATATGTGATATATGAAATATTAATTTGGATATAAATAATATATATATATATATATATATATGTGACATTTACCATTCATTCATTTAATATGAAACTAAATGGAAACATCGTTCATGCAAACATACGACCTACTACCTCAATGATTTGTGTATTTAATTTTCTTACTTCTTCATTTATATATTATTATAAATATATATAATGAAAATGTATGACCTAAATATGATTTTTAAAATTTTCTAAATATAGAAATCACGATCTACATAACATGACCATGAATAAAAAATCAAAACATGTTAGAAACACAAAGAGGTTATAACCCAGAACATAAATATAACAAGATATTGATAATAAATAGGAAATGTTATGTCATAATTAAATCATATATGGTATTATATATATGAATACTTTTCATGTATATGTGTAGAATAAATTTATATTTATTATATATGAGTTATGAATATGTATTGTGAGAGTCATGACTTATGGTAATGGGATTTCAATTCTATGTTTTATTTTTATGAGTCCTATTTCAAAATCACAACACATTTAGTTTGTATTATGTATTTAATAACCATGAATTTATTCTATTATTCTTATCATTAAATTTATGAGCATATTCAAATAATTTTTATTATCTCACATTCATTGGGATTAGGTTTCATAAGTTAACTAATCAGTAATGTAATTTTGTCTCAATTTTCTAATTTTGAGACAAATGTTATTTTATTCACAAAAAATTAAATATAGTGGAATATATAATACCCAATAGAATGATATATTATGAATATAATTATTTATTTTGATTTTAGGATTCATTTAAGGTCATTATCTTATGAAAATTATGATTCAATGTTACTAATGTGATACGAGTTTATTTGAATAATCTAATCATTTAAAAGAATTGTTTATGATATTTATTCCATTTATGAATTTTTATGATTCACTTCTCAAGAAATATATTCAAATTTATTATTCTCTATTACTAATTATTTTTAAATACAATGGTACAATTTTATTACTCTTTAGTACTTGAAATAATTAAGAACTTTTTTAAATACAATTCGACATCATTTCTCTCCTTGATCAGAAATATATTTTCTACTAAAACAATTCACTCTAAAAAAATATCAAAAAAGTTTTTAAATGATATTTTAATCTAATATTGAAGGAATTTATTTTATGATCATATCTATTTTAAATTGTGTTTATAATTTTTTTATACTTTTTGAAATGTTTAAAAAATATTATCATATTGAATGGTTTTGAAAATATTTTCAAACGTCATTTAAATGTTTCAATGTTATTTCCAAAAAAAAGATTTAATTTTTTTCAATTTTCTTTTTTATTATTTCAATTTTCTTTTCAGTTAAAAGATATTTCAAAATGTATTATTAGTTAAAATTATTTTTTTAAAGACAAAATAATATTTTTCTGAATACATTTATTTAAACAATTAAATATATTATATTATAAATTTAAAAGTGTGTTTCAAAGAAAATAGTTTGTAAAATGTTTGATTTAATAAAAAAATTAACTTCAAACAATGATTATTTCCTTAAAATATTCTACAAATAATATTTCAAATCCATCTCCTTATAAGATAAAATACATTGATATAGTCCATTGTTTTTTATGATATGATCTGAAGTTACAATTACAATTATTTATTTATCTGGTCTTTTTTTTAAAATGAAAAGTATCTTATGAAACATGATTCGATTAATGGATTTTACTATGAGGAAATTATTATAAAACCTATATATTTTCCCCATGTTATTATATTATGATATGTATATGATGTCCATTTATTTTTATCCATTATGTTATGATTTTTTGGAAACCCAAATTTTTCTAGAGGTCATGATATGATGAATATTATATTATATTATGTCAGAAAAATGTATGACTCCATTATGAGATGAGTGTGACCTATATCTCCCTCAAATTAAATATTTAATGATTTATGTCTCACGAGACATGCGAGGATTGAAAAATGATTGAATATGGCTCAGAAAATTACATTGTCTACTAAGAAGGTCTTTGGAGTGATCATTTACTACTAAGATGTATTAGGGATTTAACACATTCCACTAAGATGGTATTTAAATTATAACTTTATAACTATTGAAACCATTTTATATTTTTGTGCGTCTACCAAAAATTCTAGGTATTATTTCTTACTGATGCTTTCGAGGCTTAATCTCTTGATTCCTTTAATATTAAAGTCTTATGAATAACAAATATTTATTCCATGACTTGTGTAAATGATCATTTATATGTTGGATAGGATCATACAATGGTATGATCATATTTTCATACCGTTTTGGTAATGATTATTCTTACATATTCCCATTATTTACACTTATTGAGCATCTGAGTTCTCTATTTCATATGAATCCATTTTCCCAGTTATGAATATATATTTTATGTTGGGGTACTAAAGGGGAATATCTATATATGATATGTTCTAGATATTTCTCCATGTTAATTGTTTTTTTTCATGTTTCCAAAAAATATATACTATTATGATCATCTAGAATGTACTATTATAATGTCATACATATTCATTTAAAATGACATAATATCCATTTATGGTAGGATTTGGTCTTTATAATGATGTTATAAGATAAGGAATTAGTTATTTATTTCTTTATATGCATGCACACCTTCAAGAGGTGAATCTCAAGATTCCTTTAATGCTTTTCAGATATATTCAAAATAGATTCCAAGGAATTTAAAAATATTTTAAACCATTACAAATATCATCAATAATGCATCGAATTACACATATTATAATATATTTTTAACTAAAAAATACCACTTTCTCGATTGAAATAAACAATAGGAATCCACATTAATAAAACATTTAGATACAAAATTTAGTGTTTGTGATCACTAGAACACCTTGAGATGGTCATTAAAATATGAGATAAAAATTATGGAATGTGGTTGTAACATGATATAATACTACCAAATAAAACATTCATCCTATATTATTGGTGAGAGTATAATAAGTTTGGTAAAAATATATATATGATAAGTATAAAAATTTAAACATGTGAAAATAATCATGATCCTTGAAAGAATATCGTTCGAGAATTATTATGGAACATACATAGGTAAAAAAAAACATTTACTATTGATAAAACACTATTTTATTGAATATTTTATTGATAATAAATGAAATAATTTCCTCACATTGTGTTAAATATGTTTATTTATAAAATATTTGGGATTTGATCATTCATTTGAAAATTTGGTGAAAATTCCAGTTTTACCCTTAATAGTGAATTTTAGTATTTCGAGAATAAATATTTTTATATTTATTATTTGAAATTGAAATTTTGTAACAGTGTTCCTAACTTAATTATCTACAACTTTTATTCAGAACACTAGAGCTAAAGAGTTCAGTTGGTTGTTGAAATTGGGCCATGAAGTCAAAGTTGGGACGTGCATTGGGAAGTTGAGGGCAGAGGAGAAGTGGATCCACTCCGATTCTCCAACCATTTCAATAAGGTTAGCTCTTGAAGCAAGGATCCCTTCGACGAAGCCTTCTTCTTCTCCTTCATGTTGTAATGATTTTGTTTATGTAATAAACTTCTTTGTTCTTCTTTTATTTCTTCTCTTTTCTTCTGTTTTGTTTAAATTTCTTCTTCTCTTAATCTTCCTAATTGGGCTGGAATTCTTGAGTAGAAGCGTTATTGGGTTATACCCATTTTAAACCTTTGCACATGCAAAACGCTTCTACGATGATTACGCCACCCATGGAAGAGTAGTCTTTTAGTAATCGATCTATCTTCTACCCTCTTCATTTAATTATTTTGAATCAATGAGCTACTGTAATTCACTTAATATGATCCATGAATTGTGTTTTTAAATTGTAAGAAACTAAGCAAGTAATTGAACAATGTACACAAAAACACGTGAGGTCGGGATTTTGTGTAAATTGTGAGAGCGCGATCTTAATCGGTAATACAAGACCACACGGGATAAATTTGTAGAGTTCAAATATAATCCCTAAACACAATTCATCCTCATTTATAGAGTGGATATGTGCCTTAATTTACCACTGACCATAAGCTAATCTTAGAACATCAATCAAAGCAGGGTGCTACGATTGCATGTTTCGAAGTTAGCCTAAGGTTAAATTCACTTCAATCTTCATGGTAAAGTTAATTCTCGTAGGGTTCGGGATTTAACAAATTAAGGGATCATAATTAAGTGAATATTAATTTAAATGATAATGATTAATAAATGATTGAAGAGGTAGAGTTAGATCGATTACGTCTTTTAAATATTGTCTAAACAAACATCTTTTTGTTGTGTCATTTTAATCAAACTTCATTTCAAAACTAAAAACAAAAACAAAAATACAATCTTCTTCCATCAAACTTCTTCTAGATTCATAAACTATAAACAACCACCCCCATCCTTTCAAGTAGTGTTTTTATTATCTTTTATTTTACTTCTATAATACCTCTAATAATTGTTTTAATTCACTTCCTCCTTTAAGAGACGACCGTGGTCAGCCACTCTGCTGCACCTAAGTACCCCAAATTACACTAATAATTTGAGGGCGCCCACGACAGCGCTCTATCAAATTGGCGCCGTTTCCGGGGAGGCAAGTAATTATTTCAACCAATTAGAGGTATTTATTTTATTTTAGATTTTATTCTCTTCCTCTCTTCTTTCTTCCTTCTTTACCCAATCTGATTTTTCTTCTTCTTCTTTTATTTTGTTTCTACTTATTTTTGGACCATCAACTCAAACTTCTCATTTTTATTTTACTATGGTCCACTTTATTTCTTTTCATTTTTATTTGATATATGACACGAACTAATCCCGAAGATCTCTTAGATCTTGACCCTGAGATTGAACGTAGACTTAGGGCACGAATCAGAAATTCTCAGTCTACGGGAAGTTTCAACATTCAACGAGTTGGAGAATTACTCCAATATCAGAACATTGAAATTGGAAGCAATTCAAATTCAACCATAAAACAAGAACCAATGGCTGGAAATAATGGAAATGAAATTAATAGAACCATTTGAGAATTGGCTGCACCTGATATTAACTATCAACCAAATTGTATTGCATACCCAAATCTCGACTCGGACTTTGAATTGAAATCTGGATTAATTCACCTTCTTCCAAAGTTTCATGGATTATCTGGTGAGGATCCCAACAAACACCTTAAGGAATTTAATGTGGTTTTCTCAACTTTAAAACCAAGAAATGTTTCTGAAGATCAAATTAAATTAAGAGCATTCCCATTCTCACTTGATGGAGCTGCACAAGATTGGATGTATTATTTACATCCCGAAGATGTAACTTGTTGGAACGATTTGAAACGTCTTTTCTTGCAGAGATTTTTTCCAGCATCAAGGAGCACATCCATTCGAAAGGAGATATCAGGGATCAAGCAAGCACAAGGGGAGTCAATGTATGAGTACTGGAAGCGATTCAAGAAGTTGTGTGCAAGCTGCCCACATCACCAAATCAGTGAGCAACTCCTCATCCAATACTTCTACAAAGGACTCACACCCATGGAGAGGAGCATAGTGGATGCTGCAGTTGGAGGAGCATTGGTGGACAAGACACCAGTAGCTGCACGAGCATTGATCGACAAAATGGCCCAAAACTCTCAACAATTCGGTGATAGAGGTACACCACATGTTCGAGGAGTACATCAAGTAAGTCCTTCTTCTCTTGAAAGTCATTTGATTGATACTAAGTTAGAATAATTGACAACAATGGTGAGGCAGATTACATTGGCTCAAAAGACATCCCAACCCCCTCCTTCAAGGCCTTGTGGTATTTGCATTGAGACAAGCCACCCGACTGACTGTTGCCCACAACTCCAAGAAACAGAAGATTGTGCAGCAGTGTTCCCTGGGAGACCATTTCAGTAGCAACAACAACAACCATATCCCCAAAAGAAGTTTGATCCAACATACAACCAAGGGTGGAAAGATCTAGCAGACATGAGGTATGGCTCTGGACAACAACAAAGGCCCCCTTTTCAACTAAACTTCCAGCAGCCTCCACCTTACCAACAGGGTTTCCAACAACCCCAAAGGAGATTCGAAGCTCAAACATCAACGAGTCAGCAACAAGGGAATATCCAACACAAGGTAGACTCTAACACTGATGATCTTTTGAAACAAATTGTTCTTAATCAACAGAATGATCTGAAGAGTCAAGGTTCGGAGCTGAGAGAGTTAAAGACTCAAATGAGTCAAATTGCCACCGCCCTCCATGAACTTGTGAGTAAGAATTCTGGAAATCTACCTTCCCAACCCACTCCAAATCCAAAGGGGAATGTTAGTGCCATCACATTGAGAAGTGGGAAGCAAATGAACGATACATCTGCACCTACCATTCCACCAGGATTCACCTCAACTTCAGAGAAGCCGCATTCCATACCAACTGATGAGCAATCCAAGGAGAAAGATAAAGGTAAGAAAAAGATTGATGATGTTCCTCCTAAACCCCTTCCTTTTCCAAACAGGGTTGTTCAAACTAAGAAGATGGCTGAAGAAGCAATGAAAAAGGAGGTTTTGGACACATTCAAGCGTGTGGAGATCAACATTCCTCTACTTGAAGCCATTAAGCAAATCCCAAGGTATGCCAAATTTTTAAAAGAACTCTGCACCAATCGAAGAGGGCTCAAGGGGAATGAGAGGATCAACCTTGGAAGGAATGTCTCGGCACTCATTACACCAACTCTAGCAATGCCAACAAAGTGCAAGGATCCTGGGACATTCACCATCCCATGCACCATAGGGGAGTTGCACTTCTCTGATGCTCTTTGTGATTTGGGAGCTTCCATAAATGTGATGCCCACTACTAGAAAAGGGGGCAGTGGAGCCCCCCAGACTCGGGCGACCTCCATTGGCGGTCTCTATAGCTTACCATTAGCGACCTCCAATGGCGGTCGCTAACCTGCATAAAAAAATTCGGGGGGTTTCTTTGCCCCCCCCCCCCGCGCCATCGATCTCCCTCTGCCCTAACCCCCTCCCTCCCTCGCCGCTCTACCTCGCCGCCCTCCCCTCCCCCGCCGCCTGGCCTCCCCCGCCGCCCGGCCTCCCCCGCCGCCCGGCCTCCCCCGCCGCCCGGCCTCCCCCGCCGCCCGCCCTCCCCCGCCGCCCGGCCTCCCCCGCCGCCCGGCCTCCCCCGCCGCCTGCCCTCCCCCGCCACCTGCCATCCGGCCTCCGGCTGCCGCCCTCCGCCCTCAGGCCTCCGGCCGCCGCCCTCGGGCCTCTGGCCGCCGCCCTCCGGCCTCTCGGCCCTCCCCCCCCACCCCGGACGTCACCCTCACCCCGGACAGCCCTCGGCGCGCACTCCGGACCACCCCCCGCACCCCGGACGCCTCCCCGCACCCCAGACAGCACCCCCCCGCGCACTCCGGACCGCCCCCCGCACCCCGGACGCCTCCCCGCACCCCGGACAGCCCCCCCACGCACTCCGGACCACCCCCCGCACCCCGGACGCCTCCCCGCACCCCGGACAGCACCCCTGCACTCGGACACCCCCCTCCGAACCCGGAAAGCCCCCCCACACCCCGGACAACCCCCCCCCCGCAATCGGACACCCCCCCTCCGAACCCGGACAGCCCCCCCGCACCCCGGACAGGCCCCCCGCACCCCGGACACCCCACCCCGCACCCCCGACAGCCCCCCTGCACCCCAGACAGCCCCCCCTCCCCCGCACCCCGGACACCCCCGCACCCCGAACACCCCTGCCCGCACCCCTGACAGGCCCCCGACACCCCGGACACCCCTCCCCGCACCTCGGACAGCCCCCCCCCCCCCCCCCCCCCCCCCGACCCAGGACACCCCCCCCCCCCTCGCTGCCCGTCCCCCCGTCCCCTCACCGCCTCCTCTCCTCCAGCTCCCCGCCGCCGCCGCCGCCCATCCCCTCCCTTGCCGCACCGCCTTTGGCTCTGGCTCCCTTTCGCTGCCTCCTCTCCCTCGCAGCACCGCCTTCGGCTCCCCTCCCTTTCAGGTTTGTAGCTCAATCAGGTAACATGAGCTTTCAGTTACATTATTATTTTATCAATGGTTCATAAACAAATGGTTAATATTTATTTTGAATATAGTTGATTTGAAAAATGTAAATGTAATAAGTATTGTGTAAATGTTTGTTATACAGATATTATTATGGATAAGAGTTGGATTGATCTTCCAAATCGAACGTCTAGAGAATATTTCAATGGCATTATGCAGTTTATTGACTTCACGAGAGGATTTGAAAGTGACTATATTAGTTGTCCATGTAGAAAATGTGCTAACAGATATCAATTCACACGAGATACTGTGAGGGAGCACCTTTTCTTTAATGGATTTCTGAAAAATTATAAGAGTTGGACTCGTCATGGAGAAGAATATGTTCGTTGCCAAAATACAGATGCAGCTCAGATGGATGTTGATGCAAGGATGACTGATCCAATGCATGAAATGCTTACTGAAATGGTACGTGGGTTTGATCCTGAAGGCATTGACATATAGAATCTTGATACCGGTGAGATAAATCATCGCTCTGGTGCAGATCGTGATTTGAGGAGGTTTTATGAAGTACTTGATGATGCGAAAATAGAATTATATCCTGAATGTACTTCTTTCAATAAACTGTCATTTATCGTGGAGTTGTTGCATTTGAAGACTTTGAATAATTGGTCAGACACATCATTCGACATGCTTTTGGTTTTATTGAAAAACGTTCTTCCTGTCGACGCTAAGATTCCTGAGTCGAATTACTATGCTCGTAAGTTGACAGAGAACTTAGGTTTTACATATGAGACTATAGATGCATGTGCAAACAACTGTATGTTGTTTAGAAATGAAACTGCTCATTTGGATATCTGTACGGTTTGTGGCGCTTCCAGGTGGAAAGAGAACAGGGGAAATAAGACTCATCAAAGTCAGATTGCGGTACAGGGGAAACCGATTGCCGTAAAGCAAATGCGTTACTTTCCCCTTAAACCGAGGTTGAAAAGATTTTTTATGTCATATAAAGTTTCTAATTTAATGAGATGGCATGCAGAAAGAGTTCATGAAAGTGACATGTTAACCCACCCGGCAGACTCTCATGCATGGAAGGATTTTGATAAGAGACATCCCGACTTTGCTAAAGATGTTCGTAATGTCCGATTGGGATTGGCAGCAGATGGTTTCAATCCATTCAAGTCTATGGTTTGTGCAACTCATAGCACATGGCCCGTGGTGTTGGTTCCATATAATCTACCTCCGTGGCTTTGTATGAAGCAACAATTTATATTACTTTCCACTCTTATTGATGGACCTAAAAGTCCGGGGGATAAGATTGATGTTTACCTTCAGCCATTGATTGATGAGTTGAATGAATTTTGGGGAGATGGTGTGATGACTTATGACTGCGAAACGAATGAAATGTTCAAACTTCATGCTGCTTTATTGTGGACAATCAATGACTTCCCAGCTTATGCAAATTTATCAGGCTGGAGTACGAAAGGGGAATTTTATTGCCCTTGTTGCAATAAAAGTAAAAAATCTGTATGGCTTAAACATTCCAAAAAATGGGCATACATGGGTCACAGGCGTTTTCTCCCTCCCCAGCACAGGTTCAGAAAGGACAGAGTGGCATTTGATGGTTCTAGAGAGTTCAGCCCAGCACCAAAGATCATGATAGGAGTCGAAATGTTATCGCAGATTGAGGAAGAAAACATCCGCACGGTATATGAAATTCAGGATTTGGTGGCTCCTCCAGTACGTAATATTCGTGCTGCAGGTAGGCAGCGCAGTCACAATTGGAAAAAGAAAAGTATTTTTTATAGTCTTCCGTATTGGAAAACTAACATGTTGAGGCATAATTTGGATGTCATGCACATTGAAAAAAATGTTTGTGATAACATATTGTGGACCATTTTAGGTGTCAGTGGAAAGTCAAAGGACCATGTTAATGCACGCCGTGATTTGGAAGAAATGGGTTTAAGGAAACAGTTGCATTTACAGTTAGCTGAGGGAAACAAGGCATATATGCCTGCTGCACAGTATTCGATGACTACAGAGGAGAAAGAGACATTTCTTTCCACTTTGAAGATGGTCAAGGTGCCTGATGGTTACTCTTCTAATATTTCAAAGTGTGTGAATCTGACGAGCAAGACATTGCAAGGGTTGAAAAGTCATGATAATCACATATTACTTCAGCATTTGATTCCAATCGCAATTTGTGATTGTTTATCCCCCAATGTTGTTCAGCCCTTGATTGAGATGAGTAATTTTTTTAGACAGCTTTGTTTAAGAAATCAACGAATGAGTGATTTAAAAAGTTTGCAGGACCGAATTGTACTTACGCTTTGTCACTTTGAGAAACTTTTCCCCCCATCATTTTTCGATGTTATGGTCCACTTAATAGTGCACCTAACTGATGAAGTAATGGCTGCTGGTCCAGTGCAATTCAGGTGGATGTATCCTATTGAACGGTATTTGAGTACATTGAAAAGATTTGTACGCAACAGAGCTCGTCCAGAGGCATCAATAGCCAATGGTTATTTGATGGATGAGTGTACTACCTTTTGTGCAGAATATCTTACGGATGTTGAAACAAAATTAGATAAGACCTCTCGGATTCATGATGGTCCAGTTGGAGAAGGAACCACATTTGATATGGACAACATAGAGTGGATACAAGAACATCGATATATCTTGTTCAATACTCCATCAGTTGCACCATTAATGCAGTAAGTATCTTATCAATGTTCTTGTATAACTTTTACATGTTTTCTTTGCATAATTTGATCTTTTAAACATCGCGTAATCATTTTCAGGAAACACATTAATGAGATAAAAGAAGAGATGCATCGTGCGACTGAGTTGCAAATTCAACAATCTCATTATGCGGCATTTCATGATTGGTTCAAGGATTATGTATGTATAAATTGATTTTCATTATGAGTGAAGTATTAAACTAATTCTTTCTGCATATATCAGTATTGATTTTTATAAATTATGTAGGTTCGTAAGCTGAGGGAGTTAGGGGACCCCACGCTACCTGAAGTATTTATCCAACTGGCTGTGGGTCCATCTATAACGGCTCGTCGTTATAAAGCTATTGATGCTAATGGTTTTCGATTTCGCATTAAAGATGTTGACGACAAACGAGCAACACAAAACAGTGGAATCAGTTTTCCCTTTGTCGATTCTGGTTATTACTATGGTCAATTGATAGACATCATTGAAGTTGTATACACACACGGTTTGAAGTACATATTGTTAAAGTGTAATTGGGTTGATCCAGTGCGTGGATGTAAAGTCGATCAATATCAGTTTTCATTGGTGAATTTTAACTATATGTTATACAGAAATAATGAACGAGTTGAGAATGAACCTTTCATCTTGACATCACAAGCGGAACAAGTATTCTTCGTTACTTTTCCTTCGGATCCAAGTTGGAAAGTTGTTGTCAAAATGTCTCGGTGAGGAGTGTTTTTATTTGAAGTAGATGAACCCGAGACTGTTCTGTTTGTTTACCAACAACTTGATAAACATACCGTAGTTCAACGTGAAGAAGATATTTATTGGGTCAGAGCGGCTGTTGAAGGAGAAACGGTCGATTTGTATGCTTAATGAAAGGTATAATTGTTTTCCCGCTATTCAGTAGAATGTCCTAGGATATCATAAATTATCTAATCATTTTATAAATCCTTATAAGTTTTAATCCTCACTTTTTTAAGTTAATTCAGTCATAAATATTTAGGTTGATTAACTTTTCGATTTTTTAAAATTCATTCACTACTAATTATTCAATCCATTTTTTGTTTGATTAACAGTTGTAAAAGTTTGATTTATTAAGAACAATCCAATTTATCTTTTATACACTTTGGACTCATTACTGATATTTTGTATGATTGCAGACATGTCAGGGGAAGAGGCAGAAAATCCACATCATCCATCTGAGGCATCTACGTCCCAAGGTCGAGGTATGTTTGAAAGTCATTATCTATATTATTTATGTAATTAACATATATATATATATATATATATATATATATATAACATTTTTCAATTTATATATAAAATTGTTTTCAACAGGATCAGACTCGGCTGCTTCTTCTCTCGCAGGAGAGGCCCTAGTCGTGGCATATTAGCATGGAATTCCGACACGACGATAGATGTTTCATTTGATGAGGTATTTCATTCCGTGGGACCGAATGCCCCGGCATTTATTTGTCAGCTGGGTCATATAATACGTGACCCACATCAATTTCCATTGACCACGCGTGATTGGGCTTCTATCCCTCAGGACACATTAGATAGTCTATGGAGGGAGGTTCAGTTAAGAAAATAATTTTACTTTATTTTCTATTTATAAATAATACTAATATGTTTGATTATTTTCATTATAGAAAAATTTGAAAGTATGCCCTGAAGAGTTTCGGCCCATGTGTATGAGAAAATGCCGTAAGCTGTGGAAAGATTATAAAGGCAAAGTGAAGAGGGACCACTGGGTACCAAATGTGGGTGCCCCTGACATTTTGGAAAAAGTCCCGAGAGGTGTCCTCCCGGCTCAGTGGCGTGACATGGTTGCATATTGGTCTACTGAGGGTGTTTCAGTTTGTATATTAATTATTTTTCTGTATATATATTTTCAAGAATATGTGATTTGTTTGAAATTTGAATGAATTGAATGTAGGAGGTGTCAACACGCCATTCGGAGAATCGAGCGTTGCAGGGACCAGCTCACAGGCTCGGGACTCGTCACGTGTCTCAGATCCGACATGAGGAATATATTATTCATTTTTTAATTTATTAATTAATATTGTTTTGTGTTTATATTCTTTTAATATACAGTTGCGAGGGCAAGGTGCAGCAACTGATAAAATGTCGGTGTGGATAAGGACTCGTGATCGCAATGATCCAGAGGTTGCAGCATTGATAGTAAGTGTCTGTACTTACCAATAATTACATAAATCTTTATATTAACATATATATATTTATATATATTTAAATATTTCACAGGATCAATTTGAAGCTGAGTTAGAACATCTGCCAGAGGACCAGCGACAGCTTCCCATGCGACGAGATGAGATCTTTCATCGCATTATTGGTCGGGACGGGCATGACTATAGTTTGACCTATGGAGCAGGGATTCCTCGTTTTGTAGTGTCACGCGCTGCGGTTGTCGGTCCTGCTGTTGCTCATATGACACAGCAGATGTCAGATTTTGAGGCACGACTGCGCGTTTCCGAGGAGACAAATGCGCAATTGACAGCTGAGGTTAGAGCACTGCGGGAATATGTGCGTCGAGCTGATGGTACAGGGGATCATACGACGCAGGTATATACTGTATTTATTTATTTAATTTAAATTATTTTTGTTATAAAAATATTTATAATGTTTATTTGTTGTAGGCACCTGGCCCAGCAGAAGGAGGTAGCAGTGATGGCAACGCGTGACACACCATATATTCACGAGATATGTTTTTTGTTTTTACTGGTAGGGTTGACATTGATGTACTGTATTTATTCATTTAAGTAATGCATTATTACCATCCATGGTGGTCTTTTAAATATTTTATACACATATTGAGTTTTTGATCAGATAATCTTGAATGATTCTACATTTGAAAAAGTCGAACTAATTCCAACAGATCAATAAATCTGATATTATAGATTATGTATTATCCAATATAATTTTTATAAATTTCTGTATGGTATCGATAAAAGAAATATGTATTAATTAGATGTTATCACTTTTATTTTTCACTTTTGTAATCAATGGGATGGCCTTTGCACCCCCGGAGAGCCCCCCGCACCCCCGTACAGCCCCCCGCACCCCCGTACAGCCCCCCGCACCCCCGTACAACCCCCCGCAGCCCCGTACTGCCCCCCGCCACCCCCCGTACAGCCCCCCCCCCCCCCCCCCCGCACCCCCGTACAACCCCCGCACCCCCGTACAGCCCCCCCGCACCCCCGTACAGCCCACCGTACCCCCGTACAGCCCCCCGCCACCCCCGTACATCCCCCGCCACCCCGTACAGCCCCCGCACCCCCGTACAGCCCCCCCCCCCCCCCCCCGCACCCCCGTACAGCCCCCCGCACCCCCGTACAGCCCCCCCGCACCCCCGTACAACCCCAGCACCCCCGTACTTCCCCCGCCACCCCCGTACAGGCCCCCGCCACCCCCGTACTGCCCCCCGCACCCCCGTACACCCCCCCCCCCCCCCCGCACCCCCGTACAGCCCCCCGCACCCCCGTACAGCCCCCCGCCACCCCCGTACAGCCCCCCGCCACCCCGTACACCCCCCCCCCCCCCCCCGCACCCCCGTACAGCCCCCCCCCCCCCCCCCCGCACCCCCGTTCAGCCCCCCGCACCCCCGTACAGACCCCGCACCCCCGTACAGCCCCCCCCCCCCCCCCCCCGCACCCCCGTACAGCCCCCCGCACCCCCGTATAACCCCCCGCACCCCCGTACAACCCCCCACACCCCCGTACTGCCCCCCGCCACCCCCGTACAGTCCCCCGCCAACCCCCGTACAGCCCCCCGCACCCCCGTACAGCCCCCCCCCCCCCCCCCCGCACCCCCGTACAGCCCCCCGCACCCCCGTACAACCCCCCGCACCCCCGTACAACCCCCCGCACCCCCGTACTGCCACCCGCCACCCCCGTACAGCCCCCCGCCACCCCCGTACAGCCCCCCGCCACCCCCGTACAGCCCCTCGACACCCCCGTACAGCCCCCCGACACCCCCGTACAACCCCTCGCACCCTCGTACAGCCCCCCGCCACCCCCGTACAGCCCCCCGATTGTGTCCGTTTCAGCAGCGCGGCGCGCGTTGAAATGGCGCGTTGGGGGGTCAAAACCACCCGAACGACGTCCGAATGCCACGAAACCGTACGACAAAATCCGGGGCCTGAATTGTGAAATGTTAGGCCAGACGACACCTCATTCGGAGGTGCCGTGTGACCGCGGCGGCCGGAAACGCGTTTCCGGGGCCATAAAACACCAAAACGGCGTGCGGCGGTTCCATTCGGAGCAAACGAGCTCCGAACGACCTGAAACCGCACGGGAACGATAGAAATATTATTCCTGAGATGCAGGAGGAGGCCGCACGTTCATCGGACGTGCGGTGCGTGCGGCACGTCTGATTGTGTCGTTTTCAGCAGCGCGGCGCGCGCTGAAATGGCGCGTTGGGGGGTCAAAACCACCCGAACGATGTCCGAATGCCACAAAACCGTACGACAACATCCGGGGCATGAATTGTAAAATGGTCAGCCAAACGGCACATCATTCGGAGGTGCTTTGTGACCGCGGCGGCCGGAAACGCGTTTCCGGCGCCATTAAACACCAAAACGGCGTGCGGCGGTCCAATTCGGAGCAAACGTTCTCCGAACGACCTGAAACCGCACGGGAACGATAGAAATATTATTCCTGAGATGCAGGAGAAGGCCGCACGTCCATCGGACGTGCGGTGCGCGCGGCACGTCCGATTGTGTCGTTTTCAGCAGCGCGGCGCGCGCTGAAATGGCGCGTTGGGGGGACAAAACCACCCGAACGACCTCTGAATGACACGAAACCGTACGACAACATCCGGGGCGTGAATTGTGAAATGGTCGGCCAGACGGCACCTCATTCGGAGGTGCCGTGTGACCGCGGCAGCCGGAAACGCGTTTCCGGCGCCATTAAACACCAAAACTGCGTGCAGCGGTCCAATTCGGAGAAAACGTGCTCCGAACGACCTAAAACCGCACGGGAACGATAGAAATATTATTCCTGAGATGCAGGAGGAGGCCGCACGTCCATCGGACGTGCGGTGCACGCGGCACGTCTGATTGTGTCATTTTCAGCAGCGCGGCGCGCGCTGAAATGGCGCGTTGGGGGGTCAAAACCACCCGAACGACCTCCGAATTCCACGAAACCGTACGACAACATCCGGGGCGTGAATTGTGAAATGGTCGGCCAGACGTCACCTCATTCAGAGGTGCCGTGTGACCGCGGTGGCCGGAAACGCGTTTCCGGCGCCATTAAACACCAAAACGGCGTGCAGCGGTCCAATTCGGAGCAAACGTGCTCCGAACGACCTGAAACTGCACGAGAACAATAGAAATATTCTTCCTGAGATGCAGGAGGAGGCCGCACGTCCATCGGATGTGCGGTGCGCGCGCGGCACGTCCGATTGTGTCATTTCAGCAGCGCGGCGCGCGCTGAAATGGCGCGTTGGGGGGGTCAAAACCACCCGAACGACCTCCGAATGCCACGAAACCGTACGACAACATCGGAGCGTGAATTTTGAAATGGTCGGCCAGACGGCACCTCATTCGGAGGTGCCGTGTGACCGCGGCGGCCGGAAACGCGTTTCCGGCGCCATTAAACACCAAAACGGCGTGCGGCGGTCCAATTCGGAGCAAACGTGCTCCGAACGACCTGAAACCGAATGGGAACGATAGAAATATTATTCCTGAGATGCAGGAGGAGGCCGCACGTCCATCAGACGTGCGGTGCGCGTGGCACGTCCGATTGTGTCGTTTTCAGCAGCGCGGCGCGCGCTGAAATGACGCGTTGGGGGGGTCAAAACCACCCCGAACGACCTCCGAATGCCAAGAAACCGTACGACAACATCCGGGGCGTGAATTTTGAAATGGTCGGCCAGACGGCACATCATTCGGAGGTGCCGTGTGACCGCGGCGGCCGGAAATGCGTTTTCGGCGCCATTAAACACCAAAACGGCGTGCGGCGGTCCAATTCGGAGAAAACGTGCTCCGGAACGACCTGAAACCGCATAGGAACGATAGAAATATTATTCCTGAGATGCAGGAGGAGGCCGCACGTCCATCGGACGTGCGGTGCGCGCGGCACGTCCGATTGTGTCGTTTTCAGCAGCGCGGCGCGCGCTGAAATGGCGCGTTGGGGGGTCAAAACCACCCGAACGACCTCCGAATGCCACGAAACCGTAAGACAACATCCGGGGCGTGAATTGTGAAATGGTCGGCCAGACAGCACCTCATTCGGAGGTGCCGTGTGACCGCGGCGGCCGGAAACGCGTTTCCGGCGCCATTAAACACCAAAACGGCGTGCGGCGGTCCAATTCGGAGCAAACGTGCTCCGAACGACATGAAACCGCACGAGAATGATAGAAATATTATTCCTGAGATGCAGGAGGAGGCCGCACGTCCATCGAACGTGCGGCACGTCCGATTGTGTCCTTTTCAGCAGCGCGGCGCGCGCTGAAATGGCGCGTTGGGGGGTCAAAACCACCCGAACGACGTCCGAATGCCACGAAACCGTACGACAACATCCGGGGCATGAATTGTGAAATGGTCGACCAGACGGCACCTCATTCGGAGGTGCCGTGTGACCATGGCGGTCGGAAACGCGTTTCCGGCGCCATAAAACACCAAAACGGCGTGCGGCGGTCCCATTCGGAGCAAACGTGCTCCGAACGACCTGAAATGAGATTATTTCTTGAATCGAAGTTTTTAAATTATTATAGCACAATTATTTGATATTATATATATATTAAATATATATTAAAACATTTAAAATATATTATATATATATATATATTAAATATATATTAAAACATTTAAAATATTATATATATATATATATATTTAAAATATTGTATTTAATAGTATATATATGAATATATATATATATATATATATATATATTCAATTCAATAAAAAAATTTTAAAATTTTTTTTTTTTTAGAATAGCGACCGCCATAGGCGGTCGCTATAGGGTGCCCGGCAGAGGGCCTTCAGCGACCGCCATTGGCGGTCGCTAAAGGCCTCTAGCGACAAGGCAACAGCGACCGCCAATGGCGGTCGCTAATAGCCTTATTTACAGTAGTGGCCTCACTCTGTATTCTCTTCCTTGCAGGTTGGTGAGTTGAAGCCAACAAGAGTAGTGGTGCAATTGGCGAATAGAGCTATGACATATCCAGCAGGAGTCCTTGAGGATGTACTTGTCCGGGTAAGAGACATGATCTTTCCAGCGGATTTCTATGTTCTTAACATGGAGGATGATCAGGTAAGTTCTCATGCCCCCATTATCTTAGGTAGGCCCTTCCTCAAAACTACAAAAACTATCATAAATGTCAATGAGGGTACACTTTCCATGGAATTTGGGGATGAAGTTGTGATATTTAATGTTATGGATTCCATGAAGTACCCCTCTGAGGACCCTTCTGCTTTTGTTATCTACCATTTTGAACCACCAAATAAAAACTCCATAGAATTTTATTGTCCTATGCTTAGGGAGATTATGAGTATTGGTTCTAGTTTGATGTCTAAGAATACTTCTACACCCATTTTTAAGGAACAAGACTCTCTAAGATTTGATTTTGAAATGGAATCATATTCTGATTTTGATCATGTGAACTCTGATTATGACATGGCTATTGAGTATGCTGATGGATTTGGTGCTTTATTCTATGATTGTGATGATTTTTATTCTGATACTGATGTTCATTGTGCAGATATGTCTGTTGCATCAATTTCTCCATCCATACATCACCCACCTACATTGGAACTGAAGCCATTGCCCCTAAATCTCAAATATGCATACTTGCTCAGTGGTGATAGATTACCTGTCATAATAGCTAACAATCTCTCTTTTGAACATGAAGAAAAACTTTTGAATCTTTTGAGAGATAACATTAGGGAAATTGGTTGGACATTGGCAGACATATCAGGTATTAGCCCCTCCATTTGCATGCATAGGATTCTCTTGGAGGATGGGGCTAAACCGGTGAGACAGCCACAAAGGAGACTTAATCCCACCCTCCTAGAAGTTGTTAAGAAAGAAGTTGAAAAATTACTTGAGGAGGGTATCATTTACCCTATTTCTGACTCACAATGGGTTAGCCCTGTTCAGGTTGTACCAAAGAAAACTGGTTTCACTGTTATAAAAAATGAAAATGACGAGTTAGTTCCTGTGAGAGTACAAAACAGTTGGCGAGTGTGTATCGATTATAGGAAACTAAATCAATCCACTCGTAAGGACCATTTCCCACTTCCATTCATTGACCAGATTCTTGAGAGACTAGCTGGGAAGACACACTATTGTTTCTTGGATGGATTTTCTGGCTATTTTCAGGTTCCCATTGCAGTAGAGGACTAGGAGAAGACAACATTCACCTGCCCATTCGGTACCTTTGCTTACCGGAGGATGCCATTTGGACTTTGCAACGCCCCTGGTACCTTCCAGAGATGCATGGTGAGTATTTTCTCAGATTTCATTGAGACCTGTATGGAGGTATTTATGGATGATTTTATAGTTTATGGGTCCTCATTTGATGAATGTCTCTCTAGATTGGGTGATGTGTTGCATCGTTGTATTGAGAAGAATCTGGTCATAAATTTTGAAAAATGTCATTTCATGGTCGAAAAGGGAATTGTCTTAGGTCATATAGTCTCACAACATGGAATTGAAGTTGATAAATCTATGGTAGACAGTATTTCATCCCTCCCATATCCTACATGTGTGCGTGATGTTCGATCATTCCTTGGGCATGCTGGATTTTATCGACGCTTCATCAGAGATTTTAGTAAGATCGCTCTACCCTTATCTCGATTGCTTCAAAAAGATATTGACTTCAATTTTGATGATTCATGCAGGGTATCATTTGATGAGCTGAAGAAGTGTCTGACCACTCCACCAATCATACAGCCCCCACGGTGGGACCTTCCATTTGAGCTTATGTGTGACGCCTCCAACTTCGCGGTTGGAGCTGTCTTATCTCAGAGGGTGGAGGGACGTTCACATGTGATCGCCTATGCATCAAGGACGCTATATTCAGCCCAATAAAACTACACTACCATAGAAAAGGAGTTTCTTGCTGTCATATTTGCTTTAGATAAATTCCGTTCATATTTATTGGGCTCTAAAGTAGTTGTTTTTTCTGACCATGCAGCTTTGAGGTACCTCCTAAAGAAGCCAGATGCAAAGCCACGACTTATCCGTTGGATGATCCTTATTCAAGAATTTGATATTGAGATAAAGGACAAGAAGGGATCAGAGAATTTGGTGGCGGACCACATGAGTAGGCTTACTCACACACTAGAGGATGACACCTTGGATCAGGTACCACTTCGGGACACTTTCCCCGATGAGCATCTCTATACCATCTCAGGTAAGCATCCTTGGTATGCTGATTTAGTTAATTACATTGTTGGCTCTGAAATCCCAGTAAATTTGAAGAAGCATCAAGTCCAAAAATTAAAAAGTGAGTCTAGGTATTATGTGTGGGATGATCCGTACCTCTGGCGCATGTGTAGTGACCAAGTCATTAGGAGGTGTGTTCCCGATCATTAGTTTGAGTCTGTTTTTCATTTCTGTCATACACTTGCATGTGGTGGACACTTTGGACCCCAACGGACAGCTAGGAAAGTTTTGGACTCTGGATTATATTGGCCTAGATTATTCCATGATGCCCATGTGTTTTGTAAGTCATGCTCTCGTTGCCAACACACTGGGAACATTTCTAGGAGACATGAGATGCCCCAACAACCCATACTATTTTGTGAGATTTTTGATGTATGGGGCATCGACTTTATGGGTCCTTTTCCTAGTTCATTTGGATTTTTGTACATTTTGGTTGCTGTTGATTATGTGAGTAAATGGGTGGAGGCCAAGGCCACCAGGACTGACGATTCTCATGTTGTTGTGGACTTTGTCAAAGCACAGATTTTTTGTAGGTTTGGAGTACCAAAGGCCATCATCAGTGACCAAGGGACACACTTTTGCAATAGGAATTTTGCTTCCCTCCTTCAAAAGTATGGGGTGACACACAAAACATCAACACCATACCACCCCCAAACAAATGGCCAGGCTGAGGTTTCAAATCGTGAGTTGAAACAAATCTTGGAGAAAACCGTACAGCCAAATAGGAAGGATTGGAGCAAGCGCTTGGATGATGCATTGTGGGCTTATAGGACATCATACAAGACCCCCATTGGTATGTCCCCATTTCGGATTGTTTTTGGGAAAGCGTGTCATCTCCCCGTGGAAGTCGAGCATCGGGCATATTGGGCTATAAAGAAATGTAACATGGATTTGGCCCAAGCTGGAATTCAAAGGAAGTTGCAAATTCAAGAGCTTGAGGAGATTCGATTGTCATCATATGAAAACTCAAGGCTCTACAAGGAAAGATCAAAAGCAGCTCATGAAAAAATGATCCAACAAAGGGAGTTTCATGTTGGAGAGAAAGTCCTTCTCTATAGTTCACGACTGAAGTTGATGCCTGGTAAGTTGCATTCCAGATGGTTAGGTCCTTATATTGTGTCTAATGTTTTTCCTTATGGTGCAGTGGAGATCACACAAGAGGACACTAGAAGGAGCTTTACAGTCAATGGGAAACGTTTGAAGAGATACATTGAGGGACATCCTACTGATGCAGTGGATTTTATGACCCTGCATGACCCCATCATCACTTGATCACATCAGGCTGTTCCTAACCCTTTCACTTTTATATTATTTGTCCTATTTAAAAATTCTGAATTTCATGTGCATATATCATCTCACGGGTTCACATTGAGGACAATGCAATATTTTAAGTGTGGGGGAGGGAACCTTTTAGTTTAGTAATTTCAATTGTTTTCCTGTTAAAAAAAACCAATTTTTTTTTTGTTTTTTTCAAAATTTGTGTGTTTATTTTACAATTTTTTTTGTGTTTTTGAAACTTTTGGGATGAAATGATTTTCATAACCATTTTTAAATCCATATCAATACGTGAAACAATTTACCCCTTGAAACTAAGCTTAAATGAATGCTGAAATGACTTTGTTTCAAGTTCAAACATTTAGTAATTTCATGAAAAGTACGCTGAATTTTGAATCCCATGCCAATCTCACTGTCTTTATATTTGAAATCACTTTCCTGTGAGGCTTATAAACCATTATTTTCATATTCTTTACATTCACCTCACTTCTTGAGAGAACCAAACCATACTTGATTTAACCAGAATTTGATCTATTCCTGTCAAAACTTGAGGGTTTGAGGTACTTGTGTTTAAATGATTGAGGCATTTGTTTGGTATTAAAACCTCTATTTCAAAGAATACTTTTTTATAATGGCCTACCTTGAATATTTAATCCTTGTAGCCCTTAGAATCCATGCACAACCTGTTAGGTTAAGCCACATTACAAGCCAATTTTCCCTATCCAACCAACTCTTGAAGTGAAATTGCATAATCTATTTGAGCTTAAGTGTGGGGGAAGTTGTCTTGTGTTGTGCCACCACATTATGTGATACTTTGGGTGGAAAATTAAATTCTGAAGAGATGTGTCTGCTGCTAAAGAAAGTCATTATATTGAAAGTTGTGCCTTTTCTGGAGCTTTCATGACAAGTGAAGCTGTGCCTTTTCTGGAGCTTCTAATTGAGGTGGAACGCTGTGCCCATCTGGAGCTTTCAAGAAAATCATGTTTGAGAAGATTGACATTTTTTATGCTGAAATGATGAATGGTGTAAACCTTTCATGACTTTTCATGATGATGGAGCTGAATTGATACTATGGGGATTGAAGAGAAGACCATATTTAATTGAAAATTAGATTAATGCAATTTTGCTTTAAAAGAGTCAAGCCCTCCTCATTCAGCCTCAGAGTTTTTCACATCTTAATCCTACCAACCGAAAGCCACAAAACAACCCTGAAAAGTCCTCATGATAAACATATGTCCTTGACTCACATCGGGTAGCGATGTAGGAATCTATCAAGCCTATGGTGACCCTTGTATGAGTTTGGATGAGAAAGACATTGCAAAAAAAAATTGATATTTGAGTGATGAGAGAAAATTCAAGCGAGGTAAGTGTTTTGTGCATGGGTGGATAAATGAAGTGGAAATATATTGAATGATATAAATGGAGAACTTGAAATAAGGTTTTTTATGAGGCATGATATCTTTTGATTCTTGGTGTGAAATTGATTGATCTTAAGGATATGTGTTTTAAAATTGGTTTTGATTTGATATTGATGTTTACTTGATATGAGGTTTTTCCCAGGTGTGCAAAAGGGTAAGTGTGGGGGAGTTGATAAAACACTATTTTATTGAATATTTTATTGATAATAAATGAAATAATTTCCTCACATTGTGTTAAATATGTTTATTTATAAAATATTTGGGATTTGATCATTCATTTGAAAATTTGGTGAAAATTCCAGTTTTACCCTTAATAGTGCATTTTAGTATTTTAAGAATAAATATTTTTATATTTATAATTTGAAATTGAAATTTTGTAACAGTGTTCCTAACTTAATTATCTACAACTTTTATTTAGGACACTAGAGATAAAGAGTTCAGTTGGTTGTTGAAATTGGGCCATGAAGTCAAAGTTGGGACGTGCATTGGGAAGTTGAGGGCAGAGGAGAAGTGGATCCACTCCAATTCTCCAACCATTTCAATTAGGGTAGCTCTTGAAGCAAGGATCCCTTCGACGAATCCTTCTTCTTCTCCTTCATGTTGTAATGATTTTGTTTATGTAATAAACTTCTTTGTTCTTCTTTTATTTCTTCTCTTTTCTTCTGTTTTGTTTAAATTTCTTCTTCTCTTAATCTTCCTAATTGGGCTGGAATTCTTGAGTAGAAGCGTTATTGGGTTATACCCATTTTAAACCTTTTCACATGCAAAACGCTTCTACGATGATTACGCCACCCATGGAAGAGTATTCTTTTAGTAATCGATCTATCTTCTACCCTCTTCATTTAATTATTTTGAATCAATGAGCTACTGTAATTCACTTAATATGATCCATGAATTGTGTTTTTAAATTGTAAGAAACTAAGCAAGCAATTGAACAATGTACACAAAAACACGCGAGGTCGGGATTTTGTGTAAATTGTGAGAGCGCGATCTTAATCGGTAATACAAGACCACACGGGATAAATTTGTAGAGTTCAAATATAATCCCTAAACACAATTCATCCTTATTTCCAGAGTGGATATGTGCCTTAATTTACCACTGACCATAAGATAATCTTAGAACATCAATCAAAGTAGGGTGCTGCGATTGCATGTTCCGAAGTTAGCCTAAGGTTAAATTCACTTCAATCTTCGTGGTAAAGTTAATTCTCATAGGGTTCGGGATGGAACAAATTAAGGGATCATAATTAAGTGAATATTAATTTAAATGATAATGATTAATAAATGATTGAAGAGGTAGAGTTAGATCGATTACGTCTTTTAAATATTGTCTAAACAAACATCTTTTTGTTGTGTCATTTTAATCAAACTTCATTTCAAAACTAAAAACAAAAACAAAAACACAATCTTCTTCCAGCAAACTTCTTATAGATTCATAAACTATAAACAACCACCCCCATCCTTTCAAGTAGTGTTTTTATTATCTTTTATTTTACTTCTATAATACCTCTAATAATTGTTTTAATTCACTTCCTCCTTTGAGAGACGACCTTGGTCAGCCACTCTGCTACACCTAAGTACCCCAAATTACACTAATCATTTGAGGGCGCCCACGACAGCGCTCTATCAACTATATAGTGGATTACTACAAGGACCATCATCACATATGGTATAGAATACCATAGTATATTGGGTTCCCTCCCTATTCTCAAAAACATTGTAGATCGAGTTCGACAGTGTATTGGGTTTACATCCCTTACTTATGCATGTGATCTCATTAGAAATAAAATTTACCAAATTAATTATAGCGGTATATTATTTTGATCCCAAAAATAAAATAATTAAAAAGAATAAACATGAATGCCTAATAAATAATAAAACATTCAAAATTCCTTCATATCATTATTTAAGATGGAAAAGAAATATTTTTCCAGTAAATTTCAATGAATATAAAATCATATGTAATCTCGAGAAAAAAGGTGGGCCGGATCGTTAAAAAATATTTCGTGTTAATCATGTTAAACATTATTTAATTTAGATAGAGTTAAAAAACAAATTATTAATATTTTAATGAAATTTCTTTAAAAAATGGAATAATTACCCTTTTATGTTTATAATAGCTTTTAATTCAAATAGAACAGTTTAATAAATAATGATAATTCTAATAAAATTTGAAATAAATGATTATCTTAAGAGGAATATTTTTAAATATATTATGAAGCAGGTTGGATAAATAATTCATGTGTAAAACATTAATATAATATTATTTATAGAATTTTATAAAGAAATTCAGTATTATGGAAAATGACCCATTTCAATAAAAATTATAAACATTCCAACCAAATTTATTCTATAAATACATCGTAAACAAAAAATTAACATATACATCATATTGATATATATAATAACATCTATAAAAACTATGAATATTGATATCTATAATAATATTTTAATTTATAATTGTGAGTATAATAAATATAAAATTGTTAGAATTCATGGAAATAAAAAAAATTGCATGAGGAGAAAAAAATTATACCCCAAAAGGTAAATTTAATATTTTATTTCCCTAGATAAAACATCAATGATAAATAATATTGATTTAAAAATGATATTAGTAAACAAACCCTTATCATCACCAATGACTTCAACAAAAATATATTAATAACTTATATATATAAATAATCATATTAATTATTAATTTCCTTACGATTTTCATTTTTTTTATTTTTTAATATAATCTTTTAATAATTCATTTATGAAATATTAGTAAGTTGTTATTAATTTTTATCCTTATTTTATGTACTATTGATTGTTTCATATAATATTCATATTTCAGATGTAAATACTCATTTAGTGATACCGGTTTCATAATTATAATTATATTAATGGTTATAAAATAATTGTTTTCTAATTATTTATTTTGTCTCATTACAATTTGAGGGAAGGTAATGATTTTCTTGGTGGGAATGGAATCCATGGTAAATAGTTTTCATGTAACATACCAATTATAATGTGTAACTAAATATTAATCATTCTGTTTTTTGTAATGCTTCATGGAATTCATTCTTGACATATATTACAATTTAAAAAATTATTACCTTTATAAATTTGATGATACTCATTAATGTTGGGAACAATGAAGATAATAGTGCATCATTCATGTGGTTGGTTGAACCAAACCAGATAATAACATGTTATACTAATGAATGAGTCTCATTTTGGAGATATATAATAGTATTATCATTTTCTCAGAATCATAATGACCTTAATAAAAACTTATTTGAGTGGCTAATTATATGGAAAAAGGTTTTATATGAGAAGATAATTTAAAATAATAGTGAAGGTTGGTTACTCAATTTTATGAATTATCTCTTCAATATGGATTCCATTGAAATAATTCATTTTATATTAATTAATGGAAAAAATTGACTAATAAACATTTTTATGATGAATATTACTCATATATTTATGAGAGAGTATTATATTATTAGTGGTTTCTAAGGGGTATACAAGTGGGACTTTTATATGTCATATTTTAATACTATTTCATCAAATGTTTATTCATTGATATATAGTTTTTTCTTTTTAAAATAAAATACATAAAAAATTAATTAATAATGAATATGGATCATGGATCCCCATATAGAAACAATTTAGAGATATATTTATATGTACATATGGCCTATAATACTTTTTAAATCTTTTTTAATTCATTTTACCATTTTCATAGAATCTAACTATTTACCTCAAGACCAAATTTTTTACCAAAAATTTCAAAATAACTTATTTTTTAATTTCAAAGTAATAAATTAAAAATTCATCATTATTTATTCATATATAATTTCAAAATAGGATAAATTAAACTTTTAGTTGAAAATATAATATATATTTAATCAAATACTAGTCCTATTGTAAAAATAATTTTTAGAACTAGAATGTTTCTAAATGAATTTCATATCAATTAGTAATTAAATTAATTTTCAACTATTTAGTGTACATTGAAACATTATATTAGATTCATCATTTGAAATTAAAAATTATATTTTCTCAAGATTAAAATATAGAATACATGAAATGTAGTACTTTAAAAAATATCATATTCAAGATTAATGAATTTTAACCACATCCTAATAATATTAAATATGCATATTATATATTTTTAGATTTATCCCTCCATTGGTATTAAAATATATATTTACATTTTATAAGTACATAAATATAATCTTCAATAATATTAATAATATTTATAATAAGTGACTCATGATATATGTATACATATTTATTACTTTATAATTAATCATATTAATATAATATAATATTTTTATTTTTATTTGGCTGTATAATAAATAATTAAATTATTTTCAATTTGATAATAAAATTTACACACCATCAATATACATGCAAGATACATGCTAACCCAATAAGTATATGTTATAAAAACAAATTTCCAATGACCATATATATAATTTTATAGATTTAATTCAAATATAATCATTCATATATTCTTAGAATCATTCATCATATTCATTTATATCTATATTAACATATATGTTTCATTAATAACATTATACCTAATTTCCAAAGATACAATGAGGGGTACTACCAATTTGGAAAACCACGAGATGTTGGATTTAATGTTTATTTTTTTCATTTACATGTAAATTTATTCCACAAATACTTTCTTAATTAATTTCTACTTTCATTTACTTGTAATTATTGAACTTTTATCATGTATTTTAATAATTTAACTCAAAAAAATGTGTCATGGTACATTTTTTAATGTCTAATAACATACTATATATTTATAATAATATTTATTTAATTGAAATTATATAGTAAAATGTGTGGTATTAGAATTGTAGATTAATATTTAAGTCTTATTTAATAATTTCCTTGAATGTAATGGTAAAACTCATATATTGATTAGATAAAATTGGTATTTATAATATAATAATTATTAACCCTTCCATTATGTATATCAGGAAGTGATGATTGAGTGAGAAATATTTATTAATATCATTGAAATGTACTAAATTAATAATTTAATCAACAACAACCCAAATTGAAAAATAGATTTTATTAGTGTAGGGAAGATCTATAATTAAAACCATGGTGATCTTCTCCCATTTACTTACATGTATTGTTAATGATTGAATAATCCCCTTAGACATTTGAGGCTCACAGTTATATTTATGGAAATTTAGGAATCGAGATATAAATTCTACAATATTTATATTCATATGGTTCCTTAAAAATGACTATTAATATCTCCATACATCTGTGTGCATTGATTATTTATATGAAATGATGAAAATTATTCATCATCCATAAGTTCATACCTCTATTCTGATATTTATGGAAATCATATTCATTTCATGAATCTTGTAATCACATCATTATCAAATTTGATCCCTATAATATTTGATACTTTCTTCTTTATCTCTATATCCTCTTTCTACACCACATGGATGTTCACATTGATTCATTTTAGAGTATTAATTTTATCAAGATAATGTTTCTCCCTCCTCATATAATTTCTATGAATATACATTGCAAATATTTGAGTCATTGGTCTCTTTCAATCCTAATTGGAGATAGGGAAGAACCAACCTATATGCTCAATGTGACACCATCTTTTTTCACCTTACCATGGATGTATTGTATTATGTAGTTATGGTCATTTTTGAACACCAACCATCTTATTTAGTTCTTGTTCAACTATAACTATGTTACTATAAAATTAAAGATCATATGGTCGATATATATTTCAAATCATCCACTATAATGATAATTAATTCACATATATAAAGAAAATAATAACATAGTTGGCTTCAAATCATGATTTGTGTATTTTTTCCAATGAATAATTAATTTCTTTGAAGCATATGCCAACACCAAGTTATTTATCAAGATGAAAAATATCAATCACTTATATAATTCATCATTATATATCTTAAAACTCTCTCTCTTATAGGGTAATTTATGTAATGTTAATGTGATAATCATTCTTTTCTAGTCTATGAATTTTCCTTCAAATGCATTAATCTAGAGGAACTTAACCCCTTTGAATGTTAACATAGTTCTTGGATTTATAAGTAGTGATAAATTTATCAAAAAGCCTCAATAATATGTAGTTAATATTTGAAATATCTGGATATTTATTAATGTTGTGTTATATTTCATTCCTTGATCATCTCTATAATTGAAGGATTTATATATATATATATCCATTGTTTTTTATTATATAACCCAGGAAATCATACATTCTTTATCTGTAATTCATAGTAGCTATGTTTTTAATATAGTTTCCCATTTATTAATTTCTTCATCAGAATCCTGAAACGATCTTCATTTTCATCATGTATATTTGAATTTATAATAATCTCATATATATAAATATATATATATATAGCCACAAATGTATCAATTTATATATTAATATTCGATTCATTTAGTCCATGAATATACCAATTAAATTTTTAATTTTCAATGGAATCAATATAAATTCATAATGATTATATCTTAAATTAAATTTTAACATTTGTATATCAACTCTTTTCACCATTAATTAATGATATAAAGATCAAATATTATTATCTCTAAGTAGAAATATTATCACAGTTGATCAAACAAGTTAAAAATATAGTGAACATGTTATGTTCTCTTGATCTTGTTTTGTTATATTTTTGAAACCCGATTGAGAGATTAATTGATGCAACATTCTTTTTAAAAATGAGTATGGCTTCACACAATGGAGAATCACATGGGTGTATAAGACCCCAATCCATGTTCTCTTATTTTTTCTTCTTAATTTATATTATTTAATAGGTTTTATTATTTAAGGGGACTTTGATATAGTTATTTCACCATGTACTAATTGTAATATAAAATCAACAAATGATATGGGGGAAAACCCAAAAATAATTAAATAAAAACATAAATGTATTATTTATTAATTAACATGATCTAAATTTTAATCTTCTCTGCCAAATATTTTATCTAAATACTCTTCTAGATTGCGCACTGAGATCCATAAAATTGATGTAACATTCAATTATTTTTTATAGTTGTCTTTTCAATTATTGATTATGATTGGAATTTTCAAGGTATATAATGTAAAAACCCTATCATGAAAATTAATACATGGTCTATGTATATAGATCCAACCCATTAACAAAATAACATTAAATTAATCTAAAGGTAGTATAATAAGATTTGAAGGAATCAAATTTCTATAATCATTCAACATAGGGAATTATTATTCATAGGAATAAATCATCACACCACTATGAGTTTTTACAAATAATTAAATATCTATTCATCAGAGTGGTGATTTGATACTCCTAGATAACTTTTCATATATGAATGGGTGGGTTGATCTATATTCAAATAAGTCCATTTTAGCTCAATATTGGAAAATTTATTTACCATTCACCAATTCATTTTCACTACCCTCTTCAACAATTATGATTTCCTAGGAATTACTATTATACATTGTATTTGGTGGTTGATAATATTTATTTTAATCATTAACCCATGGATTAGTGAATCTGTTGGAGTAATTTCCATTCACCGTAATATAAAAAAACAAATTTTGAGTGGGGCATTGATACTATCATTGTTTTCCTTCACTATTTCCATTCAATGTTTTAATTGATGATGTCCTTATCATGAAAACATAAACATTCACTAATTCCTTTGACATAGTTCCCCCACATTCTTCTGTATATATGTTTTTCATCAAGGATGTTACATTTTCTCTTAATTGATTTTATCATTAGAATTTTTGTGAAATTAAAATTTCTGTTTTCTATCCCCAAAACCATGAGAGAATTGATAGTACGCAGTTTTTATTTAAAACATCACAGAACTTATACTATTTTTTTATTGAAATAAAATACCCATAAATAAAATTTATATTTAATACTTGGTTATGGGTAATAGATATATAGTATAATTTTTTTCCAGTTAACTATAAAACCATAATCAGACTTTGACGATATTGTGATATTTACATTATAGATTCCAATTTATTTATCATTATTTTGCTTCATCTCCAAGACATCCATCACCGGTGAGGAGTTAATGGAATTTTAATTAAAAAATAACTACTTAAAATCCTCCCATTTCATTGATTCAATATATACCTATTGGCTCAAATTCTAAATGAGACTCTACCATTGGTTAGATTATCATTCCAAATTATAGACAACTAAAACATCCATCTGTTTCTATAACTACTAAAGAATAGATTTTATATTTTTATCATATTATCCCATTTCTTAATAATAAATGGTTTTGAAGAACCACTAGTGGTTGTTGGATGTTATCAAATGAAAGAATGAATGTGTAGTTGATCCTCCCTTACCATGTTATATAATTTTTCATAATTAGTGTTATTGTTCAGAGATTGACAAGGCTAGGTAATAATTTCAATGCGATTATAAGCTCCAAAAGTGATCATTTTCGTTTTCTTGATGAAAAAAATTAAATTTTTATTTCTCTTGTAGTTAACATGGTTATTCCATGGTATAACCATTTACTAAAACCGATATGTTACTGTGAGATCAACTAAAAATAATTAATATAATAAATAATATGATAAGTAAAATCAATTATCATATGTAAAAATTTATTACACCACCATTTCAACAAATGATATTTTTGTTTCATCATATGTCCCTCTTTGTTTATCATATGTTTTTTCAGGTTTTGTACTCATATTTTTTATAATATAATCCCTAAAAATAATTAAACATCACTATGATACAGATAGTGATGACTTGAATAGATCATATATAAAAATATATATTATCATTTTTATTGATTATTCATTGTATCTCAAAACTAAATATGCCATGTTAACATATATGCTTAGGAACATTATAGGAAATATACATAACCATCACATATTATAATCATTAATTATTATATACCTAAAATATTCTTAACAAATTATATTTTTATAAACATATTATACATTATACTCTTCTTCAAAACCACTATAATAGAAAATAAAAAATTTTGAGATTATATTCTCAGTTAGGGTTGAACAAAAGTGATATAATTAAAATATAATAAGTAAGAATATGATAATATCATGGTTATTAAAACATAATCAAGGTGTATAGACATAAAAGATATAATAATTCCCAATAATATATATATATATATATTTATAAAATGTGTCTTTTAATAATGACTTTTGAACTACACATGAAATGAGCCATATGAGTGTGGAACCATGAATCAATAATCATTATCCATGAGAAATGAACATATCTACATTTTATAGAATAACAATACCATGCAAACATTTTCTTATAAATCATATCCTATATCGATATCATCATCCCAGACATTTATGTCAAAGTATAATGGGATAACCACACACCCATAACATATTATACAAGGGATAAGAACCCATGTTCAATCCTAAAATAAGGAGATATAAAACCTAACCCAATTAATTATAGGGATGCAATGAACCCACTCATCACATCATGAAGCTCTGAACATCTTTGTTCCATATGAATATGAAATCAATCATAATTTCATCATTAAATAACTATATAGTGTGAATCAAATGGGTTTGAAAATTATATGAAAGAAGTCATAAAAATATATCAAAAAATATGTTTTAAGGTGTCATAATAACACATCCCTTATGAAAATTATGAAACGTTAAATGATATAGACATAGATGAAAAAAAGTTAATAATAGCATTAAAAATTACACAATGAAATATAATGATATACCATTTTAATTTTTTATTCCTTTTAAAAGAAGATAATTTATAATTTAAATTTAATATAAATTACATTATTGATCCTTAAAAACATATATTGGATTTTTCATAATGAACTAAAAAGAAGATAATTGGAAAATGTGTCCATTTAGAAAATTAATCATCTATGAAGCAATTAAAAAGACACCACATTATGTATTTTTTAAATAATATAAATTACCAAAGAAAATAACTTATGAAGCCATAGTATTATATATAATGAAAAATATAGAACAATATGAAATATATGTTCCAAAAGGATGAATAATATTGGATGAAACTATGAGATAAGGATGGATTCAAATATAATCATTCTTTGAGTATAATTATAAACCAAATAAATTTTAAATTGAAGGATGAAATGAAGATCCCAAAAAAATATTTTTAGAATAAAATATATGGGTTTTAAATGGAATTATATGAAAATTCCCCCAGTTGAGTTTTTTCTTAGAGAATCCTTGATTTCAATGTCAGATTGGAAAACAAATCATTACTTGTACTACTATTTTTTATAAATTTGTCTTAACCAACATTATAATTAAGGAAAACCTATTAATAAATTCTTACATAACCTTATTAATATGTATTAATTTTTATACTCATCAATTATAATACTTTTCCATTATTGGAGGGTTGTTTTTTAATTCCCCAACCCCAGAGGCCCAGATCCGGTGCACTTTTTTAGTATATTAACATCATTACATGTAATGAAATCATGAAGAACCAATCAATTTAGAAGTATTGGAAATCCATATTACATTAATGATATATATAATAAATTGGTATATAAAAAATACAAACATGATACATAATAAAAATACATAAATTGTGTCTGTCAATGAATGTTCATTGATTTATTCTCTCCAACCAAGGGAAAGTTAAAATAATAAGGATGACCTCAAATACTCAGCAATGGTATGTAATGTGGACGAAATAATTATTTAGTTAAAATAAGTTAACACGAAAATGTAAATTACTGATAACACATACCATTAAAATTAATATATACTAAAATATGAATATGGAAATCTATGAAACTGAATCTAATTCCATATAAATCAATAAACTAGGAATTAAATGTATCCATATATATATAAATGAAAATTTAATTTGATAAATAATAAATGAATATAAATGATGGAAATTCTTAATTATTGGATTCCATTTTTCTAAGGTAAATGATAACCTTAATGTCAAAACCATTCACTAAAAGGTTTGAAAACTATTGGGTAAAAGTATATCTAAATCTTCCAAATGATTCGTCTTAAGATACTATTGATTATTTGAAGGGTTCTCTATAACCAATCCACACCCATGTCGTACAAGTACAAAGCATTCCCCATAATCCTGAACAATGTGCTTTATCAAAATATTTTTATTGAATAACGAATATATATTTTTACACAGTTACCCAATGTAGGCTATGTAAAAATAATGGTTTTTGACATTAAAAGACCTAAATACCATTGAATTATAATAAAAACAATCTTGAGGGAAATGATATTTTAAATATTCCAATTTCTCTAATTCCACATTGAAACATTTTAATCTAAAAAACCATGAAGTAATAATATTATATTAAACTTATAACATCATGATAGTAAGTAGATTCGTGATATAAAATTTTAATTTTCAGTACTTACACCATGAAAAAGTTAAATGGTTCTTAATTATAAAATAACTCTCAATGGAATGTAAATTGAGATGAAATCCCTTATCTTAACCCTGATTTTGGTGTGTAGTCTTTAACCTCCTCTATAGTGGTTTAAAAAATGTACTATATTAGAACATAATAATAATCCTATTTACAATATCATGTATTTAATATTAATAATATTTTACTACCCATTTCTTAACACACTTTGATTGTTTTATAAATTTTTGGTGTTGGTTTCCTAGTTTATCTAGTATATTTTGATATATTATTTGTTCTTACTATTAATTATATCACGATTTAATCATATCATGAATTTAAAACATTAATTAATTATCTTATATATTCTGTAAATATTTATTTTTAATAGTATATAATATTTTGATCTAATAAATGAAGTGGAGCAATCTTGGAAAATCTGGTAGTGCGTACACATAACCGCTACTTTCAATTAATAATTATATTTAAAAAATAAAATTTAAATCGTAAATTTATATATTAAAATTTAATTATAATATTTATTTTATATATGTTAGAGATTTTTATTAAAACCATCATTTATATAGTCCCTCTATATCATGAATGAGTCACTTCACATTGATGGGGTGGTAGTCCACACTACCCCAAATGATGTTATTAAATTGACAAAAATTTGATTGTTTAGAGGTATTTTATATACAATAATTAAATAATAATAAATAAATTATAATTATCTTATATTTCATATATATAAATATATTTTCCATCATAATGGAAAACATGAGTTGTGTTAAACAAAAAATAAACAATAATCATTTTATGAAGTAGTAGTTTTCCAAACATAGAAAGAGTGTGTTAATTACCCGTTAGATGGAAGTGTGTGTATGTTTAGGTAAGAAACTTCCCATAAAAACATCCAAGTATATTTTTTATACAGTTTTTTTATTAAAGAATATAATAATTATAGTTTAGGGGTTGGAGAATGAAAATAAAACTAAAGAAATTAAAGAAAGAAGTTAACTCTTAATTGCGTAACTTCATTGGGTTTGTACCAGAAAGCTTCATTATATATATTTAGTCCCATTTGATGGAATCTAGGGCGAGGGTAGGGATGTTTGGGTTAAATTTGGGAACATATTAGTCGATCTAATGTTTCTTTAGTTGTGTTATTAAGCGGTAGCATTTTTTCCTTTTTATAGTGGAGGGGGAGTGGCACTATTGTAAATCCCAAATGGTATCATTAATGGGAATCATTCCTTACCTAATGTGCCTCAAAAATTAATAAAAAAATATATTAAAGGGTAATAAAGTTAAATTAAAACATCCATAACACAAAATTATGTTCATTTGAATAATTTGGTTCATTATCTTCTAAGATTCCCGAATTTTGTCATCTTGGATTTTATTAAAGCTTCTAGATTTCCAACGTAAGTAATTTAGCCATTAAGAATAAAAAATAGACATATTTATTATGAAATATATATATATATATATATATAATGAATTTTTAATATGATATATAATTTATGAAATAAAAATCCATTGTGTTTTGGAAATTTATTTTAAAATAACCGCGTGTGATGAGGTAAAACACAACATAAAATCCTACGTTATTAACAATGATTTTAAAATATATTGGTCAATATGTTACTTATAAAATATCAAGTGGTAAATTAATAGAAAATATTAATTATTTATTAATAGTTAATAATCAATTGCATGAATATTGGCATTTTATTAATTTTAAATCATAAAATAATTTATCATTTATTATAAAATAATAATAATCTCAATTTTAACATAATTTATTTAATTTTCATTTTAAAATTAAAAAAAATATAAAAATTAAAATATATTACATTTTATGTTGTGTTACTAGATATATTCATCAAAAAATAATCAATGGAAATAATTCAACAAATTTACTTCACATTTATTGATTATAGTGCCATATTTTGGTAAATTATTAATTAAATAATCACTACATTTGAATTTCTTATGAATATTAAGAAACTAAAAGATATCATAAAATTAATGATAGATAATTTTTAATAAAATAACCCTTTTAATTTTTTTAATAGACATTTCTAACAAAAAATGTGATGTTTTGAACATATCTAAATTTTTTATAAATGTTAAATGTAAGGAAATTTCACTTTTTGTCTTTTTCATTTCATAAACTTTTATATATGAAACTTTGATTTAACAGTATCCATATAAACCATAAAATTATAAATATGTGAATATATGGTCTAATTAGAAGAAGATAATTGATTTTGGATAGTTTTCCAGGTAATTTTGGTCCTTAAGATTATGGTTTTATCTTTTATTAAGAATAATTGTACCTTAATAACTATTATTTATTTCAATCACATTCAAAAATCATAATGGTAAAAAATTAGGTTTATATTATTAGTCCATAATTATCATACTAATTAAAATAGTTTGTTTTCCTTTTTAAAAATTAACTTTACTGAAGTGTAGAATTGAAGATTAACAATAATCCCACACATGTGGTGAGAAAGAGGGTTTTAAAAGTTAAAATATTCAAAAGATCAATATGTTTTTATAACATATTTTAATTTAAAAATTATTTCAATGGTGTAAATTGGATTAATATATTTATAATTTATATATAAATTAATTAAAAACCAATTTAAAATATAATTAAATAGAAATATGTTTTTAAATGAAAAAGTGATTTTTATTAAAATGTATTTTCTATAATATTTTTTAAAAATTAAAATTTCTCATAAAAATAGAAACAATTCATCCTATGATAATTTTGAAATTCTGAATTCAAAAATGATGTATATTTCAATAAAAATTCTATAATTTCTAAATTTAGTTTTAAAAATGATGTTCCGTTGGAAGGCTATAAACCCCAGTAATGTGTTTAACATAAGCTACGTTAGAATGGTGTGTGACATAAGATTAACATGATATCAAAAATAAATAGAGACAAAATAATATTTATTCAATGTTGAAAATATTGAAATCTCTTAGGGTGTTCTGCTATCCCCACCTTTATTAAACTGGAACCTCACAGTTTAAATACGATATCAATAATAATGGAATTGATATTTGAAAATACTATTTTTGAAAACCACATATCATAAATTGGGTTAATAAAACCTTTTTTTAATTAGAAGAAAAATTAAATTAAAAGTTAACCACAAAACTACGTGTTATAATTGGATTAAAATAATGAAAAAATCGATATTGAAGATAAATATTACTATAATGATTTGATGGAGAGTGAAAGAGAATGTATTCCTCTGAATGATGTAAACCACAAAACCATAAACCAGATGTGTTAATAAAGGTCATTGATATCATAAAATAAGGATGATAGAGGGACAAATATATTTATTAAGACTCTTTTTGTTCAATTTTTAGGAATTCATTCACTCTATAAATATATGTTTAAATATATTTATATCGTATTTTTTTACTGCCTAATATTTTTTTCACACATTGAACTATATCTACATTATAACTTAGCACATTATGCATTATATATTGAAGTATTTCATTATCCTCTAAAATAACATTCAATTAACAAATTTCCTCATTTTATAAATGGTTATATATTCCCAAATATTTATATTTAACACCTTAAATGGATAGTCAATAGGTTTCCATAATGAACTTATCATTAGGCTTTAATCAACATGAGGTAGCTCTAAATTTTTACATTATAAAAATGTGAACAACTTCATCATGTATCCTCATAAAATATTTTAATAACTCAAATCACCACAAAACCATATTGGGAACATGAATTATACTTTATTCACTTTGTAAGATGCATGTTATTGGATATATTCCTCAAATGAAAATGTTATTTAAACTCCATCAATGGTATCATCAACCATGTGTCGACAAGTAATTAATAACATCCAAGGTAATCATCACTATTCTAAAATAATCATTTCTTCATCATTATACCAATGTTAGAAACATATTAAGGGATCTATTTCACTCAATCATGTGTTTTCCGAGATGTTTATCTTTTGGTTGAAGAAATGTTTATGGTACCATTCAGCATATGATCTGAAATACCTAACGTAAAATTAAAAGATTACAACCCCAATAAATTTCATATTTCATATAACCATTATATCACTGAGAAAATATTTAAATTAAATAGTTCGTAATTTAGTGTGAAAATAAACATATATTGTTCAACTTCATCCTTAAACAATTAATAAGGCCATTTCATCCTATTAGGTAATACCTCTTTCCATTCACATTTCTCTAGTAGTCTGATCATCATCAACAATTTAACAATTACTTTTACCACCATGTGGATTTTCTACATGATCATTCAACTTGGTAAATTGATATTAATAATGACCATTAATTCAACACTTAAATCATTTAACCATCGATATTTTCTAAGAGAGGACAATTTTCCTATCATTTGCATCAACTGAACTCTTTATTTTTCCTTTGAATTTAATCGATTCTTCAATTATTTTCCATCATCAAAATATCTTCTTGACCCTTTATGAAATAATAATATGTTGTTCTTTTCACATTCATGACATAGAGGAATACATATCTCCTTTCCCCCATGGTCTACACTTCCTCCACTTTTAGTGAACTAATTCCTTCTCTTAATTAGTGAGTCTGATTGTCCGTAAATATACAAGTTGTTAATATTATTACATAAAATACTATTTATAATGATCACAAAATATTTACCTCCAGTGGTCATTCCATTTATCCTATCATCAGTAAATGTTCTTTCAAATTCAATAATAACCCAGTTCATTCTAGTTACCCTTGCTGACTAAAACTAGGAAGCATAGTGTGAGAAACACTTATCAAAATAAAAAACCACATAATCAAGAAATATCATGTATATGATGATAAAATTATAGAGCGTAATTTTGCTATCGATATCACATTAGCCTTTTCCTAGGTTATTCGTATTCATATTCATATTAAATAAGATATGATGGATCATAAAAAAATACGAATCATCTTAAGAATACCCCTCAAGATATAGTTCATTGTTCTTATATAGTTTTTCTAAATCTATTTGCTATGCTTTTTTAAAAACAATATCTGATACCAATTGTAATGACCCAACCGTAGAATCCTAGAGATAGTTCATTTTTTTGTTAATGTTTCATGATTACAGGGATTAAAATCACAAAGGACCAATCAGTTTAGCATTCATAGAAATCTAGGCTACACACATGATACACATAATACCTAGGTATATTGAAAATACATTCATGATACATAAAAAATAAATAAAGGGAATCCTTTAAATCTATTTCTTTGATTTATTTTTCATATCCTGGGGAAAGGAAACATAATAAGGGTGAGCACGAATTCTCAATAAAGATAAGTAAAAAGGAATAAATAATGTTTTAATATGAATGAATTAACATGGAAAGGTAAATAAATAAAACCAAAACCACAAAAAGAACTAGATAAGGAAATATCATTATGGAAAGATATAAAATTGGATATATTACAATCTAAATAAATAACATGATAATGAAATGTATCCGTATATATATTAATGAATGACCACATGTATGAATTATAACTGAATTTAATTGAATGAAATTCATAATTATCAGGATCCATGTTTCTTAGGTACATGGTTCCTTTCACTATGGGAAAAATAACCTATACCCATGGTTCAAAACTTTGGGTATAGCCCCCAAAACCGTGGGTATAGTCAATACCCACGGTTTTGGGAACTATAGGCTGGAATGGCGTCTGTATAGGGGTCTCAGCCTATACCCACGGTCTGGAGAACCGTGGGTATAGGGGAGTGCAATTTGGTACACCGCTTCTTAAGCGTGGCACACAAGACCCCCTGGTTTAAAAACAGTGGGGTATTTAATTTCAAAAAAACTAACCCAGGGGGATTTGAACCCACGTCGCGCGCTAACCCTCCCGGCCGCGCATCACCAACAGGCCAACCCAACTGTTATTTTTATTTTTATTACATACATATATCTACATATATATATTAATATAATGTATTTAAATTCCAAAAACAGCTGCCAGCTGGTTTCGAAACCGCGCCACGCACTGTTCCTCAGTGGCCGCGCAACCCCAAAGGACCAACCTAGCTGGGATTTTCATCTGTTATATATAGATATATTTGCGTATATATATTAATATACAGTATTTAAATTCAAAAAAACATGCCTAGTGGGTTTCGAACCCAGCCTGTGCGCATAGACTTGAGACCGCACCCCACCAATGGACCAACCCAACTATACGACATTTGTTTGTTTATATTTATATCTATATTAATATATTATTCTAAACTGTGAAAAAACGTATCCCTGCCAAATGTTTCCCATTTCCTGCATAATTTTATTTCCCCGCCATAATGCGGGAAATCTATACCCACGGTTCTGGAGAACCATGGGTATCAGTCTTCAAAAAAACCCGCAATACCTACGGTTTTCAAGAACCGTCGGTATATGTCTTCGGAAAATACCCTATACCCACTGTTTTCTCCAAAACCGTTGGTATAGGTCTTAAAATAAAACTATACCCATTGTTTTTGGCACAACTGTGGGTATAGGTGGCCTATACGCACGGTTTTGAAAAACCGTGGGCATAGGTTCACATAGTACCCCTATACCCACGGTTTTGGAAAACCGTGGGTATATGGGTACCATATACCCACAGTTTTTGGAAAAACCGTGGGTATAGACCTATTTTCTAGTAGTGTTTTCCATAAAGTGCATTCAAATATAGTTTATAACTAATCGTGTAAAAATCTATATTACTTTTAAAAAAATATTCATCTCATTGAACTATTGATGCATCGAGGGGATATCAACAATAGGTCCCCAACTGTGTCGTACTAATCCATTGTAGTAGTCATATTCATGAAAATTATAGTTTATAAAAATATCTATATTGAATATAGGCTACATAATTATAAATAGTTCCCTTGTGGTGGATAAGTAACAATAAGGTTTGCTGACATGAATTGATAGGAAAACCATTGACTGATCATAAACGAATATTAGGGAAATGATATTGTAAAAATTAAAATGTGTCACATTCTTCCTTGAAACATTTATGTTATAATACCCATGAAGGAATATTATTAAATTAAGCATATGATAACATTAGAGTATGGATATTCATTATATAAAATTTAAATTTCCATTATGTACACCATCTAAATGTAAATAGGTCTGTAAAAAAATAAGTCTCAATGGACTATATATTGATACAAAATCAATCACCATAAACATCCATTTGCTGTTTGATATTTATCTTACTATATAGTGATTTAAAATATCTTACCAACATATACCAGAACCATCTCATTTTTAACATAACAGTTATTAACTTCTTATTTTTTTTTACAATTTTGTTAACACACTTTCCTTATTTTAACTATTTCGGGTGGTAATTAACTAGTTTTTTCATGTATGTGTTGACATTTTACTTGTTGTTAATATTAAATAGAAAATGATTTAATCATATCAAGAATTTAAAACATGACTTAATTATATTACATATTCAGTACATATACATTCTTAATAGTCCATAATATTTGGAGATTAGAAATGAAGTGCACCGTTTGTGGATATGGTAGACCGTACAAATGCATTAATGCTACATTCATTTCATTATTGTATTTAAAGGAAGGAATAGTAACTGATAAATATGTATATTATAATTCCATTATCATAACAATGTTATATATGTTTCATAGGTTTATTAAATCAATAATTTATATATTGCATGAATATCATGATCAAGTAATATTGCTTTGAGTGGGTTGTAGTCTACACTTCCACAAATGATGTCATCCTCCTTACACAAAATGAAATTTATAGAGTTATATGTTATAAAATAAATAAAAAAAATAAAAATTTTATAAATATAATATTTATCATTTTCAAATTTTATGTTCATTATTATGGGAACCATGAGTGGTGGTAAAAGAAAAATGAACAATCATCGTTTTCTGGGATAGTAGTTCACCTTAAATAGAAATATTATAGTCATTACCCATTAAATGGAGGTGGGTGTAATTTTAGGTCGAACCCTTAGCATAAAAATACCATTTTAAACTTTGGAAATTTCTATTTTTATACATGCATTGAATTGAAATAGTTTAGGGTTGTTGAATGGAAATAAACTAAAGATCATAAGAAGAGATGTTAACAATTAATTTGGTAAATTAAATTGTATTGTAAAAAAGTCTTCCACAGATGGACTTTGTCTCAAGGGGATTATTCCAATAATAGGTGAGATATTTTTTAGAGCTATAAGTGAAGATATTGGTCCTGGAAAAGTTGCATGAGAGGTGTGAGAAAGTTGTTGAGTTCCTACCTTCTTATAGTAGAGGGGGAGTGTCACTATTGTAAATTCCAAAATGTATTCATTAATAAAAGGTCTACATTACCTAAAATACCTCCAAAATATAAAAATAATGAATTAATGGTAATATTTGTACATTAAAACCACCACCACAAAATATATGTTCTTTTTCATAATTATGTTCGTGATCTTATATGATTCCCCAATTTTATCATTTTGGTTTTTATTCGGGCATCAAGTTTTACAACACAAGTAATTTAACCATTAATACTAAAATAATGTTATATTATTTTTAAAATATTTATCAAATGAATTATTAATATTATAACTAATTTTTGAAATAAAATGCCTATTTTTTGAAATTTAATTTTAAAACATGCATATGTGACACTCTAAAACGCTACTAAAACCTGGACTCTGTTAAAATTGGTTTTACAATATTTGGGAAAATATATAAATTTTAAAGGATCAATTTCTCCATTAATAGAAAATATTAAATAATAATATGAAAATAAAAAAAAATTGAATGAATATAAGATTTTTATTAATTTTAAATAATTTAATTAAATATCATTTATTTTCAAAAAATAATAATGTAAATTTTTACACTATTTATTTAATAATAAATTTCAAAATTTCAAAACAAATATTGTAATTAAAATATATTAACATTTTTGCGTTGAAACATTATATATTTATCTAAAAAAACAGTTAAAGATAATAATTCAATAAATATTATTCACTTTTAATATTTATAATATCATTTATTTTTGATAATTATAAACTAAATAATCACTACATTGGTGTTTCTTAAGAATATTATGCAACTAATTCATCTATAAAAATTTATTGTAAATTCATATTATACAAATAAACATTTATCTGTCAATGTTATATGTATAAACAAAAATATGATGTTTTGAATGGTATGTTAAAATTACTCTTTTGACTTTTCAATTCATTTTTTTCAAATCACAATCAATTTTTTAATAAATAAATAGTCATTACAACATTTTTTCATTCCTAGCTATGATTTATCTTATAAGGATACAATAATAATCATATCATTTAGTTTTATTTAAAAAATTATTTTATATGAATATCCTAGATATGATTATTTTCATACTCATCAAATAAAATCTAAATTAAATTTTCATTGGTCCCACTAATTACATTCTTAATCGTACTCACTGAAAAAATTGCACCGATGGGATAAAACGTACTCACTATTTAAAATTTAAACCATCATATCAATTTATTTTTCACATTTGAACTATATTGGATAAGACATATTCTTTTTGTACCCAATCTATAATATTTCGAGAATAAAATGTTATATCGAAATGAAAACCATCAAACCAAAATGATATCATGTATTTTGTTTCGAGATGTATTTCAAAATGATGCAGTGTTTTCGGTTTTGGTATGGGTTCGAAAATGTTGTTGTTGTTTTCGTTATAATACGACTGTTTGAATGTCAGACGTCCAAGTACCTTTGAAATTTCAGGAAGAAATCAAAATGTATGTGAAATAATATTACTTTTGGGAAAATGGATATAAATACCATGTAATTTTGAAGAGCTCATATCTTTTGAAAAACATGATACACTTTGTGATATCTCTTTCAAATTAATTAATTATACAAAAACACAGAATTCTTAAAGTCATGAATAGATTATTCCTAATACATGCATCTATGAGGAGTTTTGTTTTCCTTTATACGATACCGATAAATTGTGAATATGATTGAGGTATTTTGGGGATGGGAAAACAAGTTCCATTCTAATACAGATCGAGTGCTACATGGCTAGGAAAATAGAGGTGTTGATTTCCTATATAATCGAGAATTGTTGGTTATAGGAAGACAAAATTAAAATGATCATCATAATAAGGAAAAACTCTGGTTCAGGTAAGTCATACATTCATGAATGTATAAATCAATAGATAAATATCCTAGGGTAAAGGATACCCTTCTCTTTGGTTTAATAGAACTGAATTCTTTTACATTTCCACTGCATTTTAATATTGAGTGAATTAATTTACATATTTATCTTTTTATTCATTAGTTCATTTATCAGAACAATTATAATTACGATAATTCTATAATACATTGATTATGATTCCTTTGTAATACAATAATAATAATAATTTTATTACACAATATGATTCTATATTCTCTATGATAGAATCAAATGTATTGTTTTTTAATCATCATGACAATTGTAATTAATATCTAATAAATTATCATTTTGATCGAATCATTTCTTCTTTGAATATGATTAATTTGAATTATGACATGAGAAATACATTATAATTTTCAACCTAATTATAAATTCTACTTGAACTAGGGCCAATATGATTATTTTTTTCAATTCAATAAGAGGTCTAGTAAACAATATTAGTTTATTTATTTTTAAATATAGATCATTTAAAAGGATAAAAATTAATTTTTGAAAGATATAATTCCTCACGTTGTTGTATTATTCCCAATACATTCATATTTTGACCCAGAAATTGGTATCGTTGTTGAATTACACTATTGAGTGTACTTTCTAAATCTTGGTTCCCTTCCTATTGTAAGATTGTTTTATTTGAAAATCATTGTTTATAAATATATATTACACTAATGTGTGGAGTGGAAAATATTTTGTTTTGAAAAATGGACGGAGTCAATGTAAAATCCATAGAAATTTTGAATCCTAAAAGGCCAGGTATCATTTATGTAAAAGATTGTGAATACTAGATAGATATAATAAATACTTTTTTTTATCAGAAATTGTGTTAATAATTTTTGAATGCTTACTAATGATTATAAATGAAGTTATAACTTTTACTAATCAACAGAATCAAGAATATCAATTGAACTATAAGGTACATAATACATTGTATTATTATTTGACCATGAATATATATTGATATATATATTATTGTGAATCATCCAACAACATAGGGATGAAAATAGAGATTACACATTTTTTAAAATCTAATGTTATTAAAACTAGAAGACCCATTCTTATATCATGTTATCATGGTTTTATTTTTCTTTATGGATAAACCATAGTCAATTTTCAATAATTATTAAGAATATTGTAAATATTATATATTTATTGGGGTAAAAATTTATAAATTTAGAGATTATAATAGATAATATTATAGACATTAGGCACAACGAATGGGAATTAAAGAGAACTATTATTAATGATTCAAGGATATACACAACTATAACTCTTGGTGAGTTATTTTAACCTCTATTTCATCATGAGAATATATTAAAAATAGATTGAATGAATATAAATAATATTAATGGGATTGTTTCTTTTACTACTACCACAATTCTGATGAAATCCAAAACTCATGAAAAGGATGATAAGCCAACAAAGAAGAAATTTGTAGTTAAATCAGACTCTACTAAATCTGAACAATCAGAGAAAGAGAAAGCTCATATTACTCAAAGTATGAATAATATTGTTTCAAATAATTATTTCAAATAAAGTTATAAGGAAAAGGATAGGAAATATAAGAAAGACTCTGATGTCTCATGCTTTAAGTGTAAAAATATAGGACACAAGAGACCAGATTTTCTAAGGCATAAATGAAAAGACAGGAAGGGAATGTATTCTAAGTGAAATCCTAAAATGTAATAAAAGAATAAATTCAAGATTATATTGAAGTTAAATGATTATTAGTGTGATACTAGTGGATATTCTTCTAATAAAAATTCAGGTAATGAATATTTTGCACAAATGAATATTGGCCTTATTTCCAGAATACCAATTGAAAATCATTTTTTCGTGGAAAATATTCACAATGAAAATTAAATTACTAATATGACATTAAATTATATCTATATTGTCTATAATTTATATATTTCTTTAGATGCAGATTTTTACATAGCATAAGATACCATACTTGTTTTTGAAGAAATAACTAATTTTTTCATGTTTCTTGAAAATAAAAATAGTATGATCCAAAGGTAATGTGATAAAGAAGATTCGAAGATCAATATTTTAATAAAATCACTATATGATCTTTCAAATGATATTGATTTAAAATCTTTCAAATTAATTTCTATTTAAAAAATATTGAGGAAGTAAATTATAAAAAGGACAAACTTTCTAATGATCATGATAAATATGCTTTTGAGTAAAATCATTTTGAGTAAAAAGAATAATTCTAAAACTAATATTGATAAGGATTAGATTATATTACTTACACAGAAATATAAAATCATTTATATTAATAAATATTTATAAAACATTTTTTTTGGTAATTAAGAATTTGATAATATGTATAAAAAATTTGTCCTCTACAGAATAATTATGAAATTTGTTATTTTAAATAAAAACGTATTTTTTTAAATAACTTTTTCTTCCCAATTTTGCACCATTCATAACAAAGTTTCAATGGGGTTGATATTAGAATAATAATTTTTCTTTAACAAAAATCAAGGACATAGGATTTCATAAAGCTTATTTTTATAAAAAGATATAGATTCATGAGATTCTATTTTCAAAAACTAATAGATCCAAATAAATATTGATTAAAAAATGTAATTATTTTATTTTTATGAAAAAAAATAATAAACAAATAAAAGACATTTTACATGGATAGTGGTGGTTAAAGGTATTTGAATAGTAATAAAAAATTCTTTGAAAATGTTATCAGGATGAAAGTTGGAAAGATAAATTTTAGAGATAATTGCTCAAGAAAATATTTTTGGTATATGTAACATTTTTTATCTTGGAAAAGCCTTTATTTCAAATGTTTAATTAGTTAAGGGTCTTAATAACAACATTATAAGAATATTTAAATAATGTGATGATGGTTAACTTGAAAATTTTAATTATTGAAAATCCTTAGTAATCAATTTCATGTATAAATTCATTCTCTATGCCCATCATCATAAGAAATTTTATATAGTGAACATAGAAGACCATAGGAGCCAATACATAACATTACTTAGTGAAATAGAAGATCAATATTGGTTATGGAATAAAATTATATGAGATAGTAACCTTGGGATCTTATGTATGAATTCCATTAATGTACTTGTTAAGGATCTACCAGATAATATATTTGATTATTTTAAAGTATGTTACACTTTTAAAGATGGTATGAAACAAAATTCAGGATTTAAATAAATTTATGGTGTATGAACTAAAAATGCATTACAGTTAGTTCACATGTATATCTCTAGTCATTCTCAAACTAGAATTATTAAAGGAAAATGATATATATTTTTTTATAGTTGTTGATTACACTAGATCAACATGGGTTTATATTTTTATAAAAAAATTAATGCTATTTATTATTTTAAAATTTTTTCCATCGATGTTAAAAATTATAACACGCTTCCAATGATAAGTTTTCATACTGATCATGATAGTGATTTGGACTATTCATATTTTCAAACATTTTATAGTTATAAAAGAATTAATCAAAATTTAATAGGTCCTAGAACTCCTAAAAAAAGTGTTAGTGAAACAAGAAATCCAGGTCATTAAGAGTATAAAAGAACCATGTTGAGTGAATATTATATTGACTACAATTTTTTGGGTAAATTTATATTTACTTATTTTTATACAATAAATTGAGTTTTAATAAGGAAATTTCTAAATAAAACACCTTATTAATTATGGACAAGCCGTAAAATAATTGTATTATACTACATTATATTTGGATACAATGTATTAATTAAGAATAAAAAATATTAGGTACAAAAATTCACACCCAAATCCGAGGAAGTAATTTTCATAGGGTATTCCATAACCTTTAAGGCTTATAGAGATTTCATAAAAAAATTGTACTATTGAAGAAATACTACATGTTAAATTTGATGAAACTAATAATTTTTTAAACCACCTCATCCTACATATTCAATTTTTTTTCCATAATTTACTATCATAGGTTGATACATGGTTATTGTAATAAACAAAATACATGAAAAATTGCTTCTTAGGTATTTACCCCAAAATATTATCTACCTGATGTTGGAGAACATGTTTCACTATATCCAAAACAATCGTTTCTTAGGAATCATCATAGTGATAATAATATTTGACTTGTTAATCCACCAATAAGGACTAGATTTTTATTAATTAATAAAGTATAACATCCACCATTTATTTCTCAATTTGAACCAAAAGGTCCATATGTGGCTTTTTGTGATGAATATTGTATATAGTCTATGTAATATAAGGTAAATGAGTTCAAAAGAATAAAATTATGATAATTGGTTGAAAGACCTAAAGAATACTGTATCATTATAGTAAAATGGTTCTCCATAAATAAATGTAATGAAAATCGATTCATAATAAGAAATAAAGCATTATTTTTTGAAAAAAACTATAATCAAGAAGAGGGAATAAACTATCAAGAAACCAACCCTAAATTATATAGACTTGAATATATTCTAACAATGTTATCCTTTAAAGTGACTTTAATTTCCAATTTTTTTAAATGGATGTGAATTGTTCTTTCCATAATTTATATGTTCATGATGATGTTTTTTCTGAACAACCTTCTAATTTTGATGAAACAGAACATCCTGAATATGATTTTAAATATTACAAAGATTTATATGTCTTAAACAAGTCTATAGAGCCTTGTATGATAGACTTATTATAATTTTTTATAAAAAAATATGTTCAGGGAAATGTTGATAAAAACATTTTTATAAAAAAGTCCATAAAATTGATTTCTATTAGTAAAATATATTTTGATGATATTATATTCCAATCAGCTAAATTATCATTAATTTGTTAATTTGTGAGTCAAATGAAATCTGAGTTTGAAATGAGTATGAGGGGTGAGATTACATTTTTTCCTTGGTTTTAAAATTTCCCAATACCAAGAAGGAACCTATATATATCAATATATGTATATTAAATATATTCTTAAATAGTATGGATATAAAAACAATGAAAGTATAATTACTCCAATTGGTACCTCAAATACCCTTGAGCATGATGAAGCTAGACAAAAAATGGATCAAATAAAATTTAGTAATATGATTGGATGTCTAATATAATTAATAAATTTACAACTACACATAATTTTTTCATTATTATTATCTAAAATGTATCATAAAAATCCAATATAATCAAATTTAAAATTAGTGAAAATAATTTTTTATATTTATTGTAAACTGTGGATTTGGGACTTTATATACTTCAAGACATGATTTTGAACTAAAAAGTTTATTGGATACTGACTTTAGTGTTTATATAATGGATATAAATAGTAAATTTGGATCTTTCCATTTATTAAGAGATTCATTTTTCATTACAATAAAAGAAACAACACTCAGTAGCACTATCCAATGCTAATTCTCAATACATGTTAGCTGTAAGTTGTTGTGCTCCATTGTTGAGGATACAACACACAGTCACTAACTACGGAATGAGCTTTACTAAATCATAGATACAATGTGACTACACTACTCCCATTTCCTTAAGACAATACCCTACACATAAATGTTTTTTAATGCTCATAGATATTAGATATATAATTCTAAGCTTTCATACACTAAAAGAAGATATTATTTTATAATTTATCACAATGCAAGAACAATTTAATGATATATTTAAAAACCCACTACCTTCTAATATATTTCAATACATTAAAAAGAATATAGGAAATATCAATGTAACGTAGTCGTTCATATGTACTTCTTTCTTAACCCATCTTCTTACATTAAGATACATCTTCTCCGGGGGGTGTACATATGATTATGTTTTCATCTAATCACACTTTTTTCAATATCATTTTTTATCAATCGTAGATTTTTTAGGGATATCACATATTTTTGACCTCAAATTTTTTTATTGATCTCACTTTTTTATAAATCTCAGTTTTTATCAATCTTTGTTTTTTATCGATCTCAGATTTTATCATTATCAATTAATTATTTATCTCGCATTTTATCGATCATACTTTTTTAACAATCTCAAAATTTATATCGATATCACATTTTATCAATGTCAACTTTTTTTTAAACTATAAATTTAGAAAATCCAAAAAAATAATAAAATTATAAATAAATATTCAAAAAATAATTATCCTGGGATTCTAAAAGTTACACTTTCTAATACTTTTCAAAATTTTTAATTCATTCATTTTGTTTGTTTTTTAATCCTTTTATTAGATCCTTTTTGAATATGATATATTAGTTTCAGTTTTTATAAAAACCTCCAAGAGTTTAAAAACTTTCAACCGCTTGATCTCCTTAATATAAATTGTAGCATAGAATATCAAAGGTCACTTCTCCATGTCTATAAAATGGGACCCTCATCTTTATCCCACATCGAAATTTCTAGTGTTTTTGGGGAAGATCTACCATCTTCAAATAGAAAATCCTGATATTTTCCATAATGATATTAATATTTTGTATTGATGTCTATGTCCTCAGAAACCTCTCTAAAATATATAGCATCGAAATATTTTACAAATATGAATATCTTTTTAGAATGGATTCCTAAAGGGATTTCTATGAGAAATTTAATTCTACTCGAAAAATAATAAACCAATTTCAATCATGGAAATGAGTATGTATTGTAAAACCCAAGGATCTATATTCGATCATTCCTGATGAAGTAATTCAATTCTGTGAGACATTGAATATGGATGATGAAAAATTGAAAGTATCATTTCTGTTATATGATAGTGAAATTTATATGTGAGACAATAATGAATCCTCTTTTTTAAATGCTCTATCGAAAGGATATTATTTTTATCCCTAAAATAAAATGACAAAGAACAAAGGTTATTTTATAAGAGAGAATGTCGAACTATCCTTTTTTGTGGTGCAATAAGACAATAAAGAGGTCATTCATCTATCAACATATAATATTCTATTCACTTTATGGATGCAATGTTTTCTAATTCCTATGGATAGAGATAAAAAACCCTTAAAGGTGTTAGTTATCTTCTTCATTCACTAACTTTTGAATATTTTGAAGATCAAAATTATTGGTTACATCTTAATAACTATTAAAAAATATAAATTATTGAGGTATTAAGTCATAGTTTATAATGTTCTCAACCATTATAAGAAAGTTTATTCATGAATGAATAATGTTTTCCACATAAAATTTGCATCAATACCATTAAATGTAATAATTTCTTATATCATTGATGATACACTGAGAAGGATGAAAATACTTTTTTGAATTTGAATCTATGAAATATTTTAAGAATTTATAAGTATAAGTCCCTAAAGCAGAAGCTTCTAAAAAATAAATAAAGATTTATTAAGAAAAAGAAAGAAAAAAATTTATATCATTCCAAAATCAAAGAAAGAAAGGTGTTTTTAGTTTTGAAATGGTTGAAAAATGGATGAGAAAACACGATTAGAGAAAATAATGAGATCAACAATTCGGTCACAATCCATCTGAGGTCTATTCTGATAAGAATCGGTCTAAGGAAACAGTCAAATGTCATGAAATGGAAATGAAGCAGAAAATAGAAATGCCAAATGTTTTGATTTTGATATCCTGTTAAAATATGTAATAAAATCTAGTGTTGGTATATATATTAGGAATCTTGCACCTATTAAATCATTCATATTTTTTTCATGATAAGGTGAAGAAGAAATAAAATGTTGGAGAAGAATCGGAAAATCAAGATGAAGATAATTTGGAAATGTGCCATATATATGAATAAATTGATGAAGACCAATAATGTGATGAGAATAGTGATGAGGAATACAAAAGTAAATCAAATGAATGGGGATCAGATGATAGTCATAAATCTCATACAGATACAACACCTCTTAGATACTCACATGTAGCTTTAATTAAATATCCATCCATGTAAGTGAAATCCATGTTGAAAGGTGATTATAAAATAGAATAAAAATAGTGTTTCTAGTTTCAGATGAAGAAGAAAACATGGAACTCGACGAAAATGAGAATGAAAAAAACTAAATATTTAAAATTAGAAACTCATGAGGTTGATATTCCTTTACAACAAGGATGACACTGATTGTTATTGAACTACTACAATCAACGGAGTTCAACACATTTAACATGATTTATGAAGAGTGGAAAAGATCATTCCCTATTTTCCAAATCTCGATCAAAAGATTCACATTTTTAAAATAGCCAAATTAAAAAAAAAACTCAAACTGTGATTTGATGGATAAATTTATAAAAATAAAAGAAGAATTCAAATTTTTTAATAATATTATGAAGAACATATAATGTTTTGGAATAATGTTTTCATTTGGTTTCATAATGCTAATAGAAATTTCAAGAATCATGAAGATAGTATTGATGATATAAGGAGTCTGATAATTGAACTCTCATCAACATTTAATAATTTTATAAGTGAAACCAATGCTAAAGTTATGGATTTTTAAAAACATAGTTCCTTATATGATTTTCAACCTAGAGAGATAAATTCACTCAAGGATGAAGTATATGTCTCAAAAGAAAAAAAATCATATTTATAACTATAAAAGTTCATATTATATAATAAGTAACTAGTTTTCAATACAAATAGTATCATACATAACAAGAAATGCATATATAAATTCTCCATGCTCAATAAGAATTATTAAAAAGACTTTAATAAAATCATTTTTCTTAAGAATAAATGATTAGGGGTCAGGAAGCTCATATTTTGTCTCTATATGATATGCCTAATTCTAAAAAAGAATCGATTTTCAATCAGGATATATGGTTTATAGTTCAGAAATAAATTCTTCACTCTTAAAAGGAGTCACTAAAAAACATTGTGGGAGACAGAAAAGAGTTCATGAATATGAAAACTGTTGTCTTAGATCTTATGAAGAAAGACAATAACTAACACAACGAAAAACAATGACTTTAGACTCCAAATATATCATGTTTAAGAAAAATATTCTGATTTTTTAATCATATTGATTTAATGTTTTTAATTAATAGATAAATGTTATTTATAACCTTTTAGACAATCAAATGCATTTTATATTTGTATATATTGTATCTATAGAAAACTTTTTAAAGAATTAATAGATCTTCTCAATTCCTTTTTATAAATCAAAAAAGGGGGACTACTTTTCTAAACATGAAAGAATTTATTCAAATAGGGTATAATGTGTTACCAAGGGGGAGAATGTTTTTTATATGTGAGGAATTATGAAAAAGATAATAAATTTATTAAGGGGGAGATTTAATCATATAGAATACAATTGATAGGGACATTATTATAAAATGGGGGAGGTTAGTTGTATTCTAATAGGAGATAATGTGTTCACATGCTCTTTAATACTCAATATAGTGAAAACTCAAACCACCATCTTGGCCCTCTCTCATAATAAAATGAGTATTTTAGAATCTCCTCTTCCATTAATAAAATAAATTTATAATAATTTTTATATAAACATGAAAAAATAAATTTAAAATATTTGTTATCTAATTAAAGAGTATTTGAATTATTTACTCATTTATATATTCTATATCGTCCCAAAAATATAAATTCAGGGGATACATGAAGGGTTGATTCTAACTAACATTTAAATTTTAAATATATGTATGCATGGTTTCACAAAAAATTTCAAAAATTTCATATATAAAGTAATATTTTCTGCACATAAGTCCCAAAATTTATGCAATATATTGAAAAAAATTATTAAACTCCTTCACAATTACTCTATAATGTTTTATACAGACCCCCTTAATTTAAATGTTTTTTATGAATTTATATTATTGTAATAGTTATATAGTGAGATCCGCCATATTTATTAACTATCCCTTTTTGATAATTCATTATTCTAATGTTTATAAGAATAAATATAGTGAAACCATCCTCTATCATAATTTTTATTATGGAAAATTCGATATTCTAAAAAATGAATTTTTAATTATGAGATAAATATTACAATTTAATATTACTATTATGTATAACTAAAAAATAAGTAATATACACCATTACAAGAACATGTCGATTTATAATATTAAAATGAACTCTAGCAGTGCACAAAACCATCCCATGTTCAATAAAACCATAATTTATTATGTAATTTTATTTAAATAAAAAATATTTTTGAATGTATTTTTTATAGGAAATAAAAATCTAAAAAACACAGTATATTTAATTGATATAAAGTATTAAAAAAAAATTAAAAACATCAATATGTTGTGTTAAGGAAATATTAAATATCATTAACATACAATAATTTTAAAATTTCTAATAGTAAATTGAATGTTCGAAAACATGAAATCCTAATCCTCCCGGATTACAGTAAGGGTCATACTTTCGATTATAACTATGGAATGAAGGGAAAAAAATATAAATACAATATAAATTATTAAAATAAAGTTATTAAATAAGTTCAAATATTGTATGAATGTAAGTAAGTGTGTAATATTACTGTTATACATAAAGCCATTTCATATATTACCATTAAACATATATTAATTTGATATACATTCATTGGAAAAAATATTGTTTTATATGTATTTATACATAAGATAAATCGAATTTGGTTTATCATAACTAAAAAATTAATCATAATATAATTCAATAATAATAAAAAATTCTGTAAATAAAATGAAAATTTTATATTTTATTAAAATATTTTTTGTTTATTTTTTTCATATATTTATAAATAATATTATTAATATAGTGAAAAAAACTTATTTTATGTTTTCATAAAATAAAAATTAATATTATAATAAAAATGGATTTAAAATAATGAATTATTATAAAATAAATAAACAAATTTATGGGGGTGTGATCCATATAATTTGAATTAAAACAATGAAATTTTTCAATGAATTCTTTTTTAAATGGTGTGTATATTAATCTTAACAAGACAAATATTTCACTTATATATATATATATATATATTTATAAATGAATAAAAAAAATATTATCACTCATTTAACTATTAATTAACATTAAAGGGGTTTAAAAAATATAATGTTTTAAAACATTATTTCACTATAAAAAGGATTTTTTAATTCACTTTATTTTCCCATTTAAATTATAAATTATACTTATTTTTTTATTTTTTTATATTTAGCAGATTTTTGGAATTTAATTAGTTCTTCTGAATAATATAATAAAGTGAATTTTATTTTTGTCACAAGAATGAATTTATCCGTATGAATTGGGTTTGAATTTGGTAAACTGTAATAATTATAAATTACCACATATGATTAAAATTTCATATAACACTTGTAAAAATAACTATAATATAATATATGAAATATAATATCAAGGTACCATTTTTTCAATTATTTGGCCAATTCCCATTTAAAAATTACATTCCATTACCATTATGTATGGAGAAATTTTGAATGTGACACTCAATCTCACCAATAATAGGAACTCTCTAGCACTACTTATAAACCTCATAAACCATTTGTATTTATGTTTAATACCAAAAAAATCATCTCCTAAATCCTTTATAGATATTGATTCATATCTAGTCTTACGATGGAAGATTAAATCCATCATTCGGAAGGAACCCATTTTGTGGGGTCAATTATTCACGAATATAAGTTTTTCACAATCTATTTGGATTATCTTATATTATTTATTATTCTTAAATGTTATTATCCCCATTAATTAACTTCTATTATAACAATTATGATTTTTTGAAAATGTAACTACTATTCTATAGCTATAAACATAAAATTCATTTTTTAGTATAACATTTCCTTGTTTGGGTCGGTTCAACAACCTGCATGAATGATGTTATATCAACATCATCATTTTTCTAATGAATATGTATTATGATATTATTAATTATAATATATGGTATTATGTGGTAATTGTTTTCTTTTATATTGTTTTAATATGTGTGACACAAAAGATTGAGTGGTCATTCTAATGTGACACATTTTTCACTGCACATTACTCAAATCATACCCATCATTGACTCTGTTATCCTGAATCATACCCATATTTTCTATCAAATTAAAATGGTAACCAAAAAATAATATGAAACTATATTAAAATACATTATATAATCATGTAATTATAAACATGTTATCAAATATTTTTGATTGAAATCACCATTTTAATGTATAGATTAAGAAATCACATTTTGTAATATGGAATGAAGAAAAAACCAGTAACTAACTAATATATGTTTAATGATGGAAAATTATTAAGAAGTATGAATTTTTATGGATATGAATATGTTTCTAATTTTTTTTATCAAGGTGGTTATCATTATCATTCAAATATTTAAAGATCCATCATGGTAATCAAATGTAAATGTTTATTTTTCTTTAAAATATCACATTGAAATCGAGATTGATTATGACTAAAATTTAATTTAGGAGTGTTGACTCTATTAATATCTATAAATATATATTTTAATCTCTTTTGGTTATATATTTTTTATATTTATTCTAATAAATCAACATTCATTGGTTCACAATTCAATTGAATTGATTCGTGGATGTGAAAAATACATTATTTAATCTACTATGTTAGATATATTTTCCTATTATGTCCACATTATTCAAATTAAATTAAATTTATCCTAAACTTATAGGATTAAATACTGCCATTTTATATTATACATAGAACTATTTTCTAAAAAAACTAATGTAATTCATTTTTAATGTTTTCTCCATGGTTCATTATCATTCAACATGACATTAATTTAAAATGTATTAGAGAAATCCATTTTTTACTCCTTCAATAAGAAATAATATTACCAAATGTATAATTATGATTCATAGTTATCATCCTCTATATGTTTTCATTATTTTTCAATGTATTTTTTTTCTTTTTTAATAAATTATATTCTTTAAAATGATTTCAGAAATATAAACGATATTTTTATGTCAATATCAGGATAATATTTAATTATATTTTTATATTTTTTTCATCCATGCCAATATAATCAAATTTTTAGTATGATTCAATTGGTATATTATATAATGATTCATGATGGACTCATTTATCATGAAAAAATTAATATTTTGTTAAATTATATCAATGTTTTTAATTGATTTTCAAATTTAATTAATTAATTTATTAAAATATAGAAAAGTTATAATTAAAAATTATATTTAGTGAAAAGTATTTATAAAAACATAATTTTATTTTTATTCTAGTGTAAAGGATTTTTGTTGAAATGTGAGTGTTTGATGTGATTTTAGGAAAAAAAATTTACTAGCCAAATTTCCCCTCAACCCAAACGGGTGCAAGCCACTAAGACAATCATATATGGGATATCAATAAATGAACACCAATGAGTAGAGCCATCAAAGTAGGTAAGAATATCTATAGGTCATGAAATATGCATGAAAATGTTGGGTCAAATCCCAATGGTTCTGTGTCTTCCAACATTGGCTAGTCATAACGCAATGTGTGTGTGTATGCAAGAACCTATACCCCCAATGGGAATCTAAGCCAAATAAGAAACTAAATATATTATATAGATGTTAACACTTATTTGAATCTATAATATGCTATGGATATTAGGATGTTATTGTTCAATTTAACATAAGAAAATCACTTTATTTTTTGAGAAGTAATCTAACCACTAAGACACATTTTCAACATCATTGATACCCCTAAAACTTTTTATATTACTATACTACAATGAATATAATTGATAAATTCTCTACGTGATGCTAAAAATTTCAATCTCAATCCAAAAAAAGACTATGGGGCATATAATTACCATTGATAACATACGGATCCAAAGCATACCACCTAGATGCTGAATAGAAGAGTATAAAGCCCCAAATTAAGATTATGATCTTCCTCCAACCACTATAAATGCATTATGAAAAATGTGATAGACCAAAAACATGGCTACAACAATTCTACCACTTTTGTATCATAGGATTTCCAACGATGAATAAAGGAGAGAATATGACAACTATATCTTCAATAAATTAAAATGTTAGAACCCTTAAACATACCATAACCCTTAGATAGTTCTATTTCGACCCTTATAAATCAGCTAATATTCCTTCACTTAGGTGATTTGGTTTAGTATATAGATTCTAGTGATAATTCTCCAGTTCATATTGTTTAAGGGTATATAGATTCTCCATTATAGAGAGTTCATGTGATCTATAGAGATTCATCAAATTGATGTTTCATGTAAATAAGGAAGGAAAATGGTTGTGGTTATAGTTTAAAAAAAATGTCATAGCCATGCTGATAAAAAACCTAGAGACTATGGTTATTCCATAGGGTTTTAAATACACCATGGATTTTTTCAATTTTTTAGTAACCAATAAATTTTAAAGATGTACTACAGGGGTTCCACCATATAGAGTATTATTGTGTCATGGAGATCCAATTTATGGTAGTAATAGATAATTTGAGTTGATGCAAAGCTGTGTTGTGGGTTATATGATTCACTATTTCCTTGCAATGAGGGAAGTGTTTGTAACAAAATTATTTCTTCGACAATATAGGATTAATCCATTAAAAATTTATAATACTTAATATCATATATACATATATTAGACAAACCTTCAATGTTACAGGAAGATGAATGAAAACATAAGAATATGGCCCTTTCTCAAATACAATGAGTCCAAAACTCTCTTTACAACACGGATTACTTATTTGAATCATTTGAATAAAGATAAAATAAAAAATATATAACTGATTAATAAAGTAGAGAACATATATATTTTCCCCATAGGGGCATTTTGAAAAGAAGATATTTTAGATAGCATGTAGGATTATATTACCTAAAAATATGTTATTATTTTTCTACACATTGGGGATTGTCAACAATAATAATAAATTATTATACATTGTTTTCATTTATTTTCTAATGTAAATATTTTTATTTCATAATTTATTATAACCATTTTTTTTATATTTTAATTCTAGTTATTATTTAAACTCCACATTCTCTCACATTCTCTATATCTCTCCCTTTATTTCTAGCATTATCTCTTATTATCTCTGTTAATAGTGAATTTCCCATGTATTTTCATGGGTGTGGTATGTGGTGTTCTTAAATTATTATATTCAATTATTTTATATTCTAATTGTATTTGTGTATAATTAGATATTACTTTATGAGTTCGTTGATATTCCACCAAGACGTTGTTCTCAAATACATATTATATTTTTTACTAACTCATTTCCCCATTTATAGTTTAAAAATCTTCATATAATAGAATTTATTATTTCTAAATGGGTAAAATGGCATACGATGGAGTTATGGATTGGAAGGGTCCATACTTTAAATTTATGATTATAAATGACCTTGATAAAAGGTGTACTTGATGTTTATTATACAATGTTATTTCCATAATCATTTAAAATTTCACACATAATAAATTTAATAATATTAATTCATGGTTGATATTTCTTAAATGAATAATAAAATTAAATAGAGAATAATGGAGGAACAAGAGAAAAAAACATAAGACCAAGACCTTTCTTACATAACATCATTTTTTAATCTTCATAATAATTTTTTTCCATTCACTTATTTTTTGAATTTTTTTTGAATTTTAATAAATTATATTAACAAAAAGAAGTAAATTAAGTGAGTTTTTTTGTGAGTGGACCACTATGATGTTACTCAATTGAGTTGACTAATCATCCACTATGATGTGAAATAAAATATTTTGTAACTTTAGTACAGCCACGTGATATGTGTGAAACTTTTTGGCACTATATTTATGGAGAAAATGAATTTGTCTTTTAATTTAACATTGAATTTGTAAATATTTTTAGTTGTTTTATTATAAATTTAATTTTCCATTATATTTTCTTATAAACCTGATTTTTTATTCGATAATTAATCACAGGTAAAAGAATAGGTGGATCAAAATACTGTAAAGGCCCTCTTGAGGAGTGGGTTGGATGAAATCATAGTACGAGTCATGAAGGTGTTTACTGGAGGAAAAATTGATGAATTACTTCATTAAGTGATGATAATGGATAATCAAATATGAAATAAAATTCATTAACTTATAGACAATGAAGAATTTCCATTGGATTCTGTTAATTTTTTAAAATAATTCCATGTAGGTGATTCATTACTTGATGAAAAAACACAACACAAACACCTCGAGATCCAGATCTAGACATACCAAGAGGAGATAGGGAGTGTTTATAAAGGATCATATGATTATATAAATATGACAGACCAACATGATCATATTAAATTTTAGAGTGAAATTTAAGATGATTAAATGTAACATTATCACATCACCTTTAATGAAAAAGAATCCTCACCATTGTACCTCTCAAGAATTGTGGGATGATGAAATATCCCATACTGTTGAATTTAAATAAATGATATATGATCCTAACTATGAACCACAATCCAGTGATATTCAACAGCAAGAGGAAAATTACACTAAAGAAGTGAATAAATCTCAACAAAATTAGGTAAGTGATCTTTTCTTGAAACCCATCTCATCTGATTTTATTGAAACTAAATAGAGTACCATTTCCATCCATTTTGTGTTTTTATATTTGGCTAATGATTATATTTTCATGTTAGATAATAATGAAAAGTAAGATACATTGGTGGGGGATGACATGACTCTCCTTAAACATGTAAAATATTTATTAGATAAATCCCATATGGATATCCATGTGTCTTTGTTTAAGGAATCCATGGAAAATATTTCATATAATAAAGTGGTATATTTTTACTTTTATTATTCATTCTCTATTTTATCAAATTAAATTAAATTCTAACATTACCATTGAATATTAGATTATTTCATCATACCATTGGTGAGTACATGATATATAATTATAGGATTTAAATTTGTCGACCAAAAATGAGGAGGATTATATTTCATCATACCCCCACCATAAAAGGTGTAACATATTTCTATAGGTATATATTTGGTTTACACTTCCCCTGGAGGTCTCAAAAGTATGGAAGAAAGAATGAAATAATGAAATAAAATGATCTGATGGTTAAAATATCTGAAACATCCCAATTATTATAATTTGGATAATGGCTAGTAATACACGTGAAGAGACTATCGAAATCCCTAACACATAAAGATGGTAAAACAATTTATTCTCTTATCATTAATTATTATCATTATAATATATGAAATTTTAATTTCATTCAATATATTAGGATTCATTCCAATCCCGCACTATTCATTATTTAAATTTATTGACATGATCATCATGTTTTTAGTTGCGATTTTATTTTGTAGGCCAGTGATGATGATGGAACATGATAACAATGAGTAAGGTCATAAATAAAGGTAAATGAAAATAAAATCATTTCAAAATGGGAGTTAATTCATAATTTAATTAAATTTTATCTACAATTTTTTCCAAATCTTTTTTGGTCACTAAAACATGAAATATTTTTACAAAAATTTGTCTTCCAACACTACATTGATAATCAATGAGATATTGGTTCTCTTATAATCCTAGAAGTATATGTTTTTGGTTTTAAATATAATGATATTGAAGGATTAATATTGAAAATTAAATTATTTGAGTGATGTATATGTATTAATTTGATGAGATTTTATTGAGATTAATTCATTGAATCGTGAAAATGAAATTTCGCAAACATTTTCTTTATTTGAATTTATAAAAAAAATTTGGATTGATTTATTTTGTTCCTTCCTTCCATAAGAGAATATATAAATTTAAAATGTCTCATTTAAGATAGGGTATCTATACAAATAAACATAGTTGGTTCTAGATTATATTTCCTGAGAGATCCTATGGATTGTAACTTATTGAAACATTAATTGTAACTTATCAATGTTATGACTGTAAAAAGTGATATTTAATATGATTAAGGAATTTTTTATATAATCACGTATCCTTTTGAACAATATTATAATCCAATATTATTCATTATGACCCTCAAATTGGTTTATTTTTTAAAAATTAAAGTTGAATTATAGCGGTGAGAGATGTCATGGAATAAGGGTTGTTTTAAATTATAAAAAATAATTGGGGGTTATATTTTGGGTATTTGTAATTTTTTATGATTCATTCTTTGTTAATTTATTAATTTCCTTTATTGAAAAAAATAATGGGTTGTCAATTGAGAGAATCATAAATAATTATTACTAAATATATGGTTTTTATCATATGGGGTTTGATTTTGGATGTCATATTTTAACCATGTATAAATTTTGGAGAAGTAAAAAATAAATGTGAAATATCAATTTTGTAAGGAAAACATAAAATATAAAAAATATATATAAATAAAATACAATAATTTACAAGTCCTTAATTATTTATAAATTGATAGTGACCATAATTTATGTTTCTGAAAGTGTATTTTTTCATTACTGAAAGGATATTTTAACTAAATGTTGATTTTTATATCATATATTATACTTTAGATATAATCCTCCTCTTTCAGACTAAATTTTTAAGAACACAAATATATTCATTCCTTCATCCTTATATTCATGAAAAACATTCTGTCAATTTAATCATGATTTTATATGATTTTTATCTTTATAAATCTGATAATATATAACCTTTTATATCCAATGCAATGAAAGAATGTAGTCAGGGTTTTATTATAACACTACTTTAATCTTTATAATTTGTGGTTGGAAAAAATAATTTTTTGTGCGGTATACCATTATTTGTATTGTTTAATAATAATGAACACATAAACTAGATTTTAAATGAGGATGATACTGAACTTTATCCATGGGGAGAATGGAAAATATTTTGGCTGATTTCTTATCTGAAGAAGTGAATATGAATTCATATTTTATTTTAATTATGAAAATTTGGTTTTTTGTTGATAATTATTTACTTTTATTACTTTGACCATTATACATTGGTAGAAGTGGTGTTTCATTTTAATTTCAAGATGATATTCATTGACCGAGGACAATAATTGTTCATGTGTTGGAGGTATTTGAGGAACCCATTTATGATGCATGTGTTTTGAAATTGTTATAAAGGATTTCTGGGATTTTAATCAATTTTACCATGTAATTAACTAATATATTAAAATATGAGAAAAATACATTTTAAGAATTAATTTGGATAATATGATATAAAAATAAATGATATGAATATTATTTGATCATTGATGATTTTGGATGAAATTTAACAAAGTTTTTGATGTGTTTTCAGGTAAATAATTGATCATCCCTTACTTTCCCTAATCCTAAGGCCTATCATCCACATATGTGAAAAAATTGGGGTAATCTATCATAGAACTCCCTAGAGGTTATATCATATGGGTTGTATGAGTATGAATAGGTTACACAAAATACGAATAGAGGGAGGGCTAGATCCCACTAGCCGATGTATGCTGGCACAGTCCTATGAAAATGAATGGAGTATGAGTGTATATCGGATCCCAAAACCACATAAAGAATTTTATTAGTGGAATCTTATAATATATTATTTGTATGTGATATCCACTGTGAATATCTAATGTATGATAAATATTACATACTTATTGTTCTATTTAATATGAACCCATCCACATCTCACTAACAAGATGCAACCTCTACACGCATAAAAACACTCAACACCATCTACACATCCTACCACCATCTTCATCATTATACCACCACGAAAATAAATCAGAAATAAAATGGACAATTATTGAGAAACCAATCTGATTCCAAAATTACAACATGGAGGCCCTTGATTACCATATATTTAATATAGTTCCATGAACGACCTCATGAATCTGAATAAATGCATATAAGGCCATGAATGGTGAAAAGTAACTCAATAGGACCAATATATAGGCATGATGAAAAATGTGAATTACCAAAAAAATGGATTTCACCATGACACATCTGCTAAAATTGATGCTCTCGATGGAGAAGATAAGAGATCACAAATCCCAATTCACGGTTCAGGTTGTACCCATTACACATGATATACCCCTTTTATAGTTTTATTTTAATCCTTATGAAACCAACATTATACCTTCACACGGGATTTTTGAATCAGTACACATGATTGAGTGACCCTTACACAATGCTACGGGCATATGAGTAATGAGAGGTTGCATAAGGGATTTTTATGTTATTACATGGGGATTAAAACCAATATATAGAATGGAACTGATCAATGATGAAGTATGTGGTCGCATTTTATCAAATACATTATAACATAGAAAAGAAAATCTCATGATAAGAAACAAGCGTCTTCAATTTTTCACTACAACATGGATGTTAATAATTTGGAATTAATGTATAAATTTTGAAGATGGTAAATATTAGATTTAACCATAGAGATGTTGAATATGGAAGTAGTGTATAATTTTAATTATTCGAGAGTTTAATCAAGGGTGCTACGATGCACTATACCCTTTCCAGGAAATAAATTTCTACCCAAATTTGATACTAACAACACCATATGTTTTATCCATATAGATATTTTAATACCAAATATCATTTGAATTCCATTAAGTGACACCATTATTCTTGTGAAATGTAATTAATAAAGCATAAACATGAGGGGCCTTAGTCACACACAATGAGTTGAAAACAATCCAAAAGTAATGGATCAATAATTTAACCAATTCAAATTATGACAAAGAATAGATATGAATTAAGTAAAAAAATAGAAAATATATCTTTGGATGATTAAGATATTTTTTAAATAACATATTGGAGATAGCTTGATGGATTATTTTTCCTATAAATAGTGATGTATTGTAGAACACATCTGATATCAGCCACTTCACTCAAGAAGGAAGGTACTGCTTCTTTTTTCTGGTCAATCATAGATTAATATTAATTTTATATTATTTTTGTTTGTTCTTTATATTTTTCATCCAATGTTTCCATCATAAATAAATCTCAGTCATTCCTTCTCACTATCTCTATTTAATTCCACCATGATCACGTATACTCCCATTGATGAGTGACTGGCCCGAGGCCTGGCCTTGGAAGAGGTATGTAGTGTTATTTTATTTTTTTCATCAATGAATCAGTTCTTTTCACAATGTCATGTTGTGAAATAGATATATTTTTACGAGTTTGGTAATCTTACACCATGAAATGATTTATGAATTTATTTCTATTATTTTATTTAGATATTTACCTACCTATAAATGGATAAAATTTCATGTGATGGGGTTGTAATTATACTATCATAATAAATAATATATGATGTGGTTGGGTCATACAAGGTTCCTTACATTTGATTTAGTTATGTGATTAAGCTTTATTAGAGGAAGATGTGATGTATGGTATACCAATTACTTATTATTGGGATGAAAAATTTGACCATAAATAAATTAAAATATATTAATCGATGAATGTATATTAATAAATTAATTATGAAACAAAATAATTAATAATGAAGTTACTTCAATAACGAACCATATGAATATGACCATTCATTTCAAACTTCCTTATAATAGAACATGTAAGATGATTTATTTATTTCATTCTATTATCTTTGATATTTTTATTTGATTCCATAAAATTAAAAAATACCAAACAAGTAAATTATGTTAATTTTGATTACTAACAAAGCAACAATGAATCTCATCAACTATAATGACCTTGGTTGGCAACAATTCTACACTAGAAAAAATTCAGGGCAATTTTTACCTACAACTGACAGACCAGAAAATATCTTCCACCTTTTTTCAATGGATGTATAATTATAATTTTTTCTATAATATTTTGTGAAAAAAGATCCTTTCACATATTTTAGTAATTATATTATTGAATTATAATTATATTCATATTTACAAGGGCCAAATATTTATGTATTGTCCTTATGTTATGGGTGTGTCCATTATATATATCTTATGCATGGGTAATGTTTTATGTCACATGAGATTAAGTTTGGATAGTGTTTTTTATCCCAATTAAACTATGTTTTGTTATGTTTTTATAAATTTATATTATGTTATTAATTTCATACTGATTAATAATAAAAAATTGTTTTTATTTCAACACATATTTTTATTCCACATTTATCTGTTATAAACATTTCTGATTTTATGTTCTCATGGATCATAAATTTTGAATCATTCTTCCACTCTCCTAAAATTTTATTATTTGTTATAATAAAGTCATATTCCATGACTGAAGGTTATATGATATGTGTTCCGTTTTTTATTCTTATATAATATTATTTCCATTCTCCTTGATTATGTTCTCAGACCCATATTATCATCTTATGCTCAATTATGCTCTTCAATTGAAATTTCTTATGTACAACCATTATTGGGAATATGAGATCACCCATTCTTATGTTTTCATTACCCATTATATTATAAAGATAATATTGTATCATATTATTGTTAAGTTATTTCGTATAAATATTTTTTTATTAATTATTGAACATTGACTGAAAAAATGCTCATAATGTATTTAGTTTCCATATACACTAAACCTACATCTTGTGGGTGTGCGTATTATTATGATATGTAATAGGTAATAATGTAAAAGTATGCCATATAAATTTATTATGTGTTTGGGGTATCTCAAATGGTATCTATGTAGTGTATTATTATTTTTCAGGATTGGGTTTTGAATAATAAGATGATAGAAGCTACAATAATATATTATGCATCTAAAGTGATGTAAGATGAACCAAACATGTCATTGTTTGAAATTAATGTGTATTAATTTCCAAAATCAATGGATTTATTTTCTATATAAGAATTTTTTTTATTGGATTATTGTTACCTGATACTCAATCTATCATTTTTGGTATTATTCAATATCATGAATCAGTAGAAACCATATATAAAACAAGTGTAATGGATAATTAAATAATTTTCCAGATATGTAAACAAGGTTGAATAATTCTAGATTAAAAACTATCATGATGATTATCATCCATATTTTTCAATCATTGTGATATAATATGATTAATTATAATCTCACTAAAAAAACATTGAAGGAAAAAAGGGAGGTTGGTTCCCTCATACGACAACATCTATCCAATTTTTCTGATCCATACAACCATATTATTACTGAGAAATGGATATACATAATACAGAAGAAAATTTAAATTCTCTAGTTATCAGAGAACAATAACGTTAATATTGATGTATATTATTTTCAAGGTTAAAGTGAAAAATATATGGTTCTAATTTACAATAAATGGAAAGAGGATAAAATTAAAAACCTAGAATTAGAGGACTTTACAGTGTAATTTTTAAAAATTCATTTTTATATATTTATTATAAATTAAAGGGGTAATTCATAGAGTTTAAATAATATATTCATTAATAAATTGGTATATATAATGAAAACATTTCAACACATTCAAGGAACAAAGGAAGTTTCATGAAAGGCCTTAAATGAAATCCTTGATCAGTTATCTAGATGATTAAATATGAGTATCTAAATAAAATCGTCTATAAAGTACATTGGTAGATATAGAGAAACTATTTGATGCACTCTCATTGTGTAATTAGTCATTAATGACTCACAATATTCAAATGTTTTTTGTGGTGAATAAGATGAAATTATTGTTTCATGGGAAATTTAATTATAAAATCTCTAATGGAAATAAGATTCAACTTTTTACATTCCAAATATTTCAGAAGAATTAGGAGGGAAATATCACAAAAGAATGAAGAAATTAATCATGTTTGAGAGAGAATAAAATCATTCATATGAAGGATGAGATAATATAAATAATGAATATAGTGGTCAAAAAATAGTCTTCCCACACTCTAATATTTTTATTATGATAATTTATGAGATTATAATATCTGATACCCTAGTACAAGGGTTAATGATAGAAATTAGAGTCTATAACATCATAATTAAATGAAATAGGTAAATCATATATAGTCGAAACAATTGTAGTGGGCTATGAAAATCAAAGTGGTTAAATTAACACTCTTCAATCACTCTAAATCTAAAATTATATTTTTTTCATTTAGGTTCTACAGATTATTTTATACTTCGAATGTTGTATAACAACATAAAATCACCACCATAATGTTATATATTATATTTAAAATGAAAATAATTAATGGTTAATAGATTTTATCCTAATTATAGAAGTCATCTATAGTAATATTGTATAGGAATGTGTTTCCTAAAAACCTTTTAATTATCACTATCAACAATCTTTAAATTTTTATCCAAGTATTTTCTCTACCTTCATATAGCCTATCATATTTTCATTGATAAATAATTAATATTTCTTATCTTTAGTCAACCAATGATCATCTTCAGTGAATGTTTGAGGATTAAATCCAAATGGAAATTGCTACACATATTTGCATCTCAAGACAAAATTTTGTGGTGTATTTTTCTCAAATGTTTTTTTGGAAAACAAAATATTATGTACATGAAAATTATAAGTAAACACAACAATGTTTTTAAAGAGTTCATTGGTTTTGTCCCAAATTGTGAGGTTGAATTATAAAAATAACACATACCAATTTAAATACATATATCAAACTCTATTTATTTAATGGACTATATTAAATGAGACTAATTGATGAAAAAAATAAAATGAAACCTAGATAAGTGTTTTATTTACCCAATTTCATCACCATGGAGGCACATGTTCCTTTCATTCATAATCAATATATATCAATGTTTCTATGAATTTATTATCTTTAACATACCCAAAACATGATAGAAATGACTATACTATAACCCATATAGATGACTTTTTTGACTAGCTATAAGGGGAAAAGTACTACTCAATCATTGAATTTTGATCAACATATCCTTAAGTAATTGTGAATGTAATGTATTTACACATTTCATCCTTTCGTACAAGATATGAGAACTATGAATTCATAGTGATTCCATTCACACTCCAAAATTTTCCTAATGAAATCTAGAATTTGATGTATATATTCATTATAGATTATCTATATTAATTTTTCATATTATTTATAAATGATATTCTCACACATTAAATTAAAATGGAAAATGGGGAATATTATTTTTGGATTTTGTTTATGACCATAAGAAATGAGAAACCATACACAATGTATTGAAAGACAGAATTATGAAAAAAACTATCAGTCATGGTTCATGTAATCCCAAGTGTTGATATATTCATATACCAAATAAAGAAAAAAATTATTGAAGAACGTCCTTGAACAAAATATATAATAGATATCTATATTTATTATTGATTATGTAGATATTGTTATTGATGTTCTGTGGAATGATTGTTACGCCTGCAAATAATCTAAAAATGTTAACTCATAAATAATCAAACATTATATAAATATATTAATGTGATTAATTTTTCAAGGATATAAATCGTATGTTTTCAATACAATGAGTAATATGTGATCTTGTAGTCACACGGAGAGAGGTGGTGAATCAGGGGTGACAAAATTTTAATGAATATGTACCACATAAATATCATTCTTCCAATTAGTTTATCTAACCAAAATCATTGGTAAAGATATTTGGATATTTTTAAATCACCCTCACCACATTACAATATTTTAATGTTGATAAAAAATGTTAAAAATACAATATGGTTTTTTAAGGTTTTCAACATTGTGAGAAACTATTTATTTCCATGTCAGAATATATCAATTAATTAAATATTTTACTAATAATATTTTCTTCAATTGTAGATTTTGTGCATTATTATAATAATTGTACAATTGTTATCTTCCCAAAATCTAAGTATCCTAAATTTAGATTATAATTAATCAAGTCAATTTACAATGTCTTTCAATGTGAACTGGTTTTCGACTATATCTTGTACTTTTCATAAATACCCTTTGACATTATCCTTCTTCAACATCCAGTTAACATAATTCTAAATCCGTGAACTTATTTTATAGAACCATAGACTTGAGTATAATTTATTTCATAAAAAAAATTTAATTCAAAAAAAATGAAGACTCTCTGAATTTTCTAGTGTAGTTACATTTTTTAAAATAAAAAATTCATAATCATTTAATCTGCATTAATATTATATGCAATTTTATTTATCATTTACTTCCATCATTATCATTATATATGAAATCCCAAATTTCATAATAAATTCAATAATATTTATTAACACGACCATAAATAATATAACTATAATGGTAACTCATTTCTAATGTTTCTGATAATCTCGATCTAATGAATGTACTTATACAAATATGTATTTTGATATTTATTTATTTATTGTCTCAAATGATCTCATGTTCAATTTTTATTTATTAAATTTAATAATTGTAACTCAATCATCATCCAATAATCAGAAAAATTAATCTACCTTTAGATAATAATTATTCATTTAATCTTAACATCATATTGTTCAATATTCATCAAACTGCTATCTTTTGATAAAAACTAGTTTTCATCTTTCATTCACCAAGAATATTTCTAATGGTTGAAACACACATCCTCTTTCTTTTATTTATAAACATTGAAAATTATCCTTTTGATATTACCATCAATATGGGATATAAAAATCATTCTACTAGATATTTTATGAACTCACATGGTTTTGTTATTTTAGATGTCGTCGTCTTGTTCTTCTAGTAGTGGAGGATCCTTTATTCTAGCCAAAACATTGCCTCATATGGAATAGTGTTTGGATTTTTTCCCACTCATTACTATTTACCACTATACTGATATCCCACCAATGTAATACTATCTATTTCATAACAAAAATTTTGATCATTAGATGAAAACTCATCCATTAATTTTTTTATCACCATATAATCACCTTCCATCCAAGAAAATCATGTTCACGTATTCCTCCCTGAATCTAAGATTTTAATTAAACCTTCTACAAAAAATATCCAAATAATAATTTAGTTTTGAAATTATTTTTCACATTATAAATTAATTCCCCCATAGAAAATATTTTTTCACTATTACAACACTATCTATCACCGCAACATCATCAGAACTACTCCTTCTAAAACATTTTGTATCAGTGTTTTTATTTTTGATTAAAATTTTTGTAGAAAAATATTAGTTGAAAAAAAATAAATGTAAGTATCAAATGTTCCTTCCATGATTTCACAATTCAATTATGTGGAATTGGGGAAAGGATGATGTCAAATTGGTCACTCATCATCCCAGGTCGATTATTGGTTAATGAAGGCATCACCATTGATGAATTCTCCTCAACCCCCTTTAAATAGGTACCCTACCCTATATACTACCCTCACTCATTTCAAACTGAATCTCTTAAATTCCACTCCAAATCTCTCTATACATTTCCCAATGCCTCATCCTTTTTATAGTGATTTATGTGGACTAAAAGAAGTCCAAATTTTTGAGAACCATCATTTAGAGATATTTTTCGTTATTTATTATAGTTTTTTTATTAAGTTTATTATTTAATATTTTTATTAATTATATATTTTATATATGCTTTTAGATAGTTGGATATATTTTCGAAATAATAGTTATTATTATTAATAAAAATATTATTTTTTTATTAATTATTTTTTTCTAAAAATATCATAATTAAAATTTGTAAGGGATTTATTATTAAATTATGACTATTATTTAGTATAGATTATTAATTTTTAAATATTTTTTACCTAATTAAGAATTAATATTAACTATATGGTGAGTAAATATTAGAGAAATACTGGGTTATTAATAATTGAAAATAAAATAAAAATGATGATCTAATGATAATGTAATGATTGAGTATTTATTAACTATGAAATAACATCAGACTAAATAATTATTAGATAATGGTTAAACAAATAATTAAATAGTAAAAAACATATTATTAACTTATGATGAAGTAATGAATAAAAAAATAATTACAAGATGTTTTAATATTAATGTTCCAATAATGAACTATAATGTAACTAAATGATTTCTATTAATTATGTAAAGACAAAGAAATGATTAAGGGAATGTTTTTTATAATTAATTTAGGATAAAATAATTCCAATCTAATGAATTGATAATAATTAACTAATGAATAACATATGATAAACTTATGATTAATGAATTATTAAGGAACAGTTAATATCTGATTAACTAATGATTAACTAATGATTAAATGTTATTTAACTAATTAATTGTATATAAATTACTAACATGTAAAGAATTATTAACTAATAAATACCTAAAGATTAACTGTAACACCTCGGGCTTCCACGACACGCTTCCCTTTCAATAATTTAATAGCTTGCAATGTACGCAAGTTCGAGATTCTAACACACCTCCACCAATCAAAGTAGCCATTATGAATAGTAATACCTAATTTTTGAAATTTTATAAATTTTATCTTTCCAATTGGACTTCGTTTTTTATTCGGAATATCGAAATTAGCCTATGTTGAATTTTTGGTATTTTTCTGAGAACTTCCAATTTTTTTGAATAGTAAAAAATACATAAAAACAACTTTTTTAATCAAAATAATTTATAGTGATAAATTATTCTATTGAGTGGTTTAAAATTATAATTAGAATATATTTTTACCATTTTATCCAATGGTGGTCATTAGAATTAATTTCACATTGAAATTGGACATAAAAAATTGTCAATCTTTTAATATATATGGTTTCTTAAAAACACGCTATTTGTTGTGACAATGGGAATTAATTATAAAATTAATTATTGAAACTTATATGTAAAATAGACATCATTTTTGAATTCGGAATATCAATTATATCTTAGGGTGAAATTTTGGCATTCTTCTGAAAAACTTCAATTTTTGATGTATAGTGAAACCACTAAGTGGTAGTTAAAAAACTGATTTTTCATTTAAATGAAACATTACCACTTCTGTGATTTTATTTTCAAAAATCCGGCATTCATGGTTGTAATTTGGAAGTAAAATGTGGTTCAATGGGATTAAAATAATTTTTTGATGAATAGTAACTTTTATGTTTAATTAATCGCGATTAAAGGTAATTAGTGAAATTTAAGGTAAAAATGATATTATAAAAATATGAAAATACCTTTACACTTGTCCTTCCCCTATTGGATGAGTCATGTCCGAACAAGACAATCAATGGGTCAACTTGGGGACCCCATGGATCCACTTTGGTAGGAAAATGACATTAAAAACATTTTATTTAATGTTAAAATAAAAATGTCACAAACATGAGTTGTTTTACTAAAACAATTTTTAAATGGGGTTATACAAGTCATATATTTGACTATAAATGTTCATTAAAAATCTAAGAAGATTTGATATATCATGATATTTTTTTTTATAGTTTTTAGAAAATAAATAAATTAAATTATTTATGACACCATGATGATGCATCGATTCCCTCATTAATTAACGATTTAAATAAAATGAACAGATAATGTAAAATCTAAGACTTACAGTTGTCAAAAACCTATTGTATGAGTAGATTTAGAACCCTTATCACCTTATCCTAGAAATATAAATGTGTGGGGACTTTAGAATCCGAAAAATCATTTCATAGTAAAGTAATATTTCAATCTTTCCAAGAGTGCCCCTTCTCTTCTCTTATAAAAGGCCCCCACCACTCCCACCTTATTCACACCTTCAAGCCATTTTGATCGTCCAACCTTTTCCCAAATACTCTCCAAACATCCCTATATTACTCCTATAATCCTCACATTGGGTAGAAATCTTCCCAAGGAATCCTTTGGCACAAATCAAAAAGAGTTACCCAGTTTTAAGGTAATGTCTTCTCTTATGTTATTTTGTTTTATTTTGCTTATCCAACCCCCTAAAATATTTTTATTAATTTCTTTTGTAAGAAAACCAGTATCCTAAATATAATATGATGTTGTTATAATAAGTATTATAGCTACAAATACACACACCTTCATCTAATGGTTAAAGAACATACTGTTTCTGTGGGTGGCGAAATACTGCCTCACAAAACGATGAATGTTCAATATTCTTTTAACACCTCTAATGGTGGCCATTTTGATGAAACTATTTTCATATATGATATATATATTATTTTTATGTTTTTATTATGCTTTTTTATTTTTCATTTATGGCATACTTTATGATTTCCATTATGGGTAAACGCGATAATTTCATTTTAGGAAGTGCGGACTACCACCCCCTCAAAGTGATTTGAATCGTTAATGCCATATGTGGGATGTATAAAAGATGGAGTAAATGGTATTATAAATTATATTATAATGGAATTATATTATACCTTTTTATAATTATAACTTCATTCCATTAAATACGAAATAGAAATGAAAGTAGCGTTCATGCGTATGTACGGCTTACCATCTCCATGAATGGTGCATTTCATTTCTTACCTCTAAATGTTATGTAATATTATAAATCAATTTATATACTAGATATATATGATTTATATGATATATAAATCATGAATATAATTATGGATATAATGTATATATTACCACATGAACAATGTGTAATTATAAGAAGTTTATTTTTGACTCAAGTACCTAAGATCGACAAAACGACCGTTATAAACTTAAATAATTACATAATGTTCATGACATGGTAATAAGTTATATAAGAGGAATAATGAACTTTAAAAAGGTTCTTAAGAAGTTATAGATTAACTCTAATTTATTATTCAGGAGGTTAAAGAGCGGTCGAGTCAAGTTGGACACGAGGTAAGGGAATTTCTTAACCCAATATCCATTCTTTGGGTTAATCTCCTACTTTCAAATTATGTCATGATATTATTATGTTATATCTTGTATTTGTACTTTCTTTATGTGTAATTATAGTAAATAAACATAATAGATCTATTTTATTTTAAAAATGATCTTTGTAAGGACTTCTTCTCAAACTCCATTCATTGAGGCATATTTGTTTTATACACAAATTTCTTTTTTACGGTGTATAAACCCCTTTGACTTTTACGTTTATTCAAAAGGAATCTTTTAATACAAATCATTTTACTAAATGAAAAAAAGGAATGTTTTTCTTGTCGTACGTATGCGGCGACAACGACTTCTCCGACGCCGTGACCATTATTTGAGTTTCGGCTTCCTCTACAAGCCATAAATTTTTTTAAATGAAAAGTAAATACAATGTTTTAATTTTATTTTGGTATTGAAAATGGTTTTGATAATGTTTTTATTAAATTAATGTGTTGTATTGATATCCTATGATTGAAATGTGGAAATTTTATGTTTCCTTTATGCATGTTTTATGTGAAATGATTATGTTATGGTTTATGATATGTCTAAACTTGTTCATATGAGGAATGCATTGGACTTAATAAGTGACGGGTGGATCCCACTATAGCTCCTCAATGCATCAATAGGTCTCATGAGACAAACTAGTGTCTTGGCATGAGGCCTTGACAAAATCTTATTTGTGGTCTTGGCACGAGGCCTTGCCTACGTGGTTATGAAAGTCTGGCATTTTGCATTCCATCATTATGAAAGTGGTTATTGACATTGCATGTGATTATTCGACTAGTAGAATATCCATTTGAGTAAGTAACTGGCATTATTTAATTTTATTTTTGCTAGATTATGATGAAGTTCAATTTTAAAAAGGCTTTTGTTTTAGTTATACATTGCTTAAATGTTAATGTTTATTTATGAAAGCTTCCGCAATATTGTTATCCTTACAGAGCATCTGAGCTCACCCCTTTCACTGTTTTAATATTTTCCAGGATGTGAAGAAGTATTTTATGACTGACCTATAGGGATAGTCAGAAGATGATATGAGTGTGGACTATGGACACTTTTTTATTTTAGTTTTTCTCTTTATGATGTAATATAACATTATGAATGTATCTAGTATTTCCAAGGCTAATAAACTAATCGGTCTTTCGAGACTTGACCTTTTGTGATCATTCAAATGTTACGCAATAATGCACCGACTCTGGGTAACGGGGGTTGGGGTGTTATAGTTGATATCAGAGGCAGTTTAGTACTAACCTTGGAAGCTAGATTTATATAAACTCTGATTAGAGCTCATAGCCCAAAGATAGACTTTGAGGATTACTATAGAAGAACATCCTAGAATTTTGGTGTTATAGAGATTTTTTGAGTTTTCTGAGCAATACATCCCTGTCTGGATACGAGCAGGTAGAGGTGGCTCTGGCACAAATGTACCTAGGGGTAAAACCCGAAAACACCGCTTTGAGCTAGACTCGAACGGGAACTTGTTCACAACAACGGGCCTTGCTGCACTCTTGGTTACGACACTCCCAAGGGATATGATTACGATAATTCTCATTTTCTTTACAAACCACTATAAAGGGTTACGACTATATACTTTCTCAAAGAAAACATTTTTATGATTATGGATTATATCCATAAATAGTTCAATTTATGTTAGGTATTTTACAGGTCTGGAATTATGTATTTCGATTCATAAACTAATCTAGTTTATGCCATTGTTTAGAAATGGCACCTAGTGGAAGGAATGGAAACATTATCAATGCACGCACTCCGTGTAGGGATTTCCCTCCTGCTCAAGATAATTATTGTGGATCTGGAGATACAACTGGTGCTGATCAACTTATTACCATACTGGGACAACTCATTCAAGTTATGAATAATAACCTTACTCATATAGATCACCCTGATCCGCAACGTGGAGGATCAATGTTAGACCGCTTCACGAGGCAACAACCACCAACATTTAATGGGGGTACAAATCCATTAGTAGCTAAGAAATGGATAAACTCCTTAGAGAAAATATTCCACGCCTTGGGGAGTAGCGAAAGGGAGAAGGTTGTCATGGCAGTATACCGCCTCACTGGAGATGCCGATCAATGGTGGTCACTGATTCAAAATACAAAAGAAGATGAAGAAGTATAAAGTATGGAATGGAGAGAGTTAAAAGATCTTTTCTTAGAAAAATACTCTCATCATGACCATCGAGCAGATATGGAAAGGCAATTCCTGATTCTGAGACAAAATGAGGATGAGAATGTCGCAAAGTATGAGGCCGACATTACAAGGTTAGCAAGGTATGCTGCAGATTATATATGTAACCCAAGGAGTAATATTGATTGTTTCTTTGATGGGTTAAAACCATTTCTCCGTCGATCATTAGTATCACAATCCTTCTCATCGTACGAATATATTTTCTCGTGTGCTATCAAGAATGAAAAGTAATTCTCTAAGTCTTATGAGAACAATGTAAAGAAAGAGAAGAAGAGAACAGTTGAACAAGAGATGGATAAAGGGAAAAGGGAAAGAAGGATTTTCCATTATGTGATAATTGTGGGAAGAATCACCCCTGTGCTTGCCTAAAAGGAATGAGAGTTTGTTATAAATGTGGGAAAAAAGGTCACCAGGCTCGTGATTGCAAGGGAAAGAAAGAGTCTATCAATGTCGAATGATACAACTGTAGGGAAATGGGGCATTATGCAAATGAATTTCCTAAGCGTCAGGGAAGCTTACCTCAGAAAAGGCCAAGGGATAAAGGACAATCTTATGCTGTTACTACAATTGAAGTAGAATAATTAATGTATTGGTGCTTTTGGACTCAAGGATTATATTCTGGTTATAAGAATAATGTGATATATAAAAAGATTGTACTGCAGTACATGTTCTTTTCATTAAGGTTTTAATATGATGAAGGTAATCATAATTTTAGTATTTGACAATAAGAGAAACTTTAATTTGTTTGGGGAATCTGATAAATTGAATTTGTAATTAAGAGACCATTTAGAGAAAGTCTGGACAGAGGTATTTTGGATAACTATAAAGGTTGGGATGTATTAAGTTGAACTTTGAATAGTATTTTTTAAGGTTAAAACATTTCTGAAGATTTTTTTTTGGAATATTATAATACTATATTTTTAGGAAAAGGACAACCTATAGGGTGGGGCATAACCAGTCACGTCAGAAAAAGCTGTAGGAATCGAACCCACAACCATAGTGTGACAGGCCTTTACTACCTACCACTAGCCTACAAGAAGTCCCTGGTTATTACAAAAAGTTTTCCTAATCTAAATGGTATGTGTTAATATTTGGAACCTTATAAAATTATGATAAATAGAATATTTTTGAGTTCTATTACCTTTTAGAGTGAAATATTGGTTTGTGGTAAAAATTTATTAAATAATGAAAGTCTACTTGACCAGTATGTATATTCCCTTACATTCTTAGTAAATCTCCTAAATAAATTCCTCAACTTTATAAAAGGTAACTTAAAACAAAAACGTTGCCGGTTAACTTTTCCAACTGGGGATTCAATGACCGTTTAACCAATCACTAGTTTGTGATTTTCTTATGGGTAACTTTCTCCTAATCCAGTTTTCTACAACTCTCTATCAATCCTTAATGGTTTATTTTTCTTCCATATCCATATTTTCATAGAATCCTAGTATGGGATATCTCGGGTGACCATTGTACTTATCTTTCTTTCTTTTAAAGTTATATTTTTATTAACCTTATTTCCGATGTGGGTTTTCCACAAAGGTATTTTCTCTTTTCAACCTTTTACTTTCAACAAAAAATTTCAAATTGTGAGGACGCAATTTATTGAAGGAGGGGAGAATGTAACACCCTGAACTTCCACGATACACTTCTCTTTCAATAATTTAATAGCTTGCATTGTACGCATGTTTGAGATTCTGACAAACCACAACCAATCAAAGTAGCAATTATGAATAGTAATACCTAATTTTTTAAATTTTATAAATTTTATCCTGCCAAATGGACTTCGTTTTTGTATTCGGAATATCAAAATTAGCCTATGCTGAATTTATGGTAATTTTCTGAGAATTTTCAATTTTTTTGAATAGTGAAAAATACTTAATTTTTTTTAAATCAAAATAATTTATAGTGATAAATTATACTATTGAGTAGTTTTAAAGTATAATTAGAATATATTTTTATCATTTTATCCAATGGTGGTCATTAGAATGAAATTCACATTGAAATTGGACATAAACAATTGTCAATCTTTTGCTATATATTGTTTCTTAATAACACGCTATTTGTTGTGACAACAAGAATTAATTATAAAATTAATTACGGAAAATTATATTTAAAATAGATTTCATTTTTGAATTCGGAATATCAATTATAGCTTAGGGTGATATTTTTCCATTGTTCTGAAAAACATCAATTTTTTGATGAATAGTGAAACCACTAAGTGGTAGTTAAAAAACTGATTTTTCGTTTAAATGAAACATTACCACTTCTGTGATTTGATTTTCAAAAATCCAACATTCATGGTGGTCATTAGGAAGTAAAATGTGGTTCAATGGGATTAAAATAATTTTTTTGGTGAATAGTAACTTTTATGTTTAATTAATCGCGATTAATGTTAATTAATGAAATTTAAGGTAAAAATGATATTATAAAAATATGAAAATACCTTTACACTTGTCCTACCCCTATTGGATGAGTCATTTCCGACCAAGACAATCCATGGGTCAACTTGGAGACCCCATGGAGCCACTTTTCCAGGAAAATTACATTAAAAACATTTTATTTAATGTTAAAATAAAAATGTCACAAACATGAGTTGTTTTACTAAAGAAATTATTAAATGGGCATATACAAGTCATATTTTTTACTATAAATATTCATTAGAAAGATAAAACTATTTCCAACATCGTGATATTTTTTTTTATAATTTTTAGACCTTAAATAAATTAAATTATTTATGACACCATGATGATGTAGCGATTACTTCATTAATTAACGATTTATATAAAATAAAAAGATAATGTAAAATCTAAGACTTACACTTGTCAAAAACTTATTGGTTGAGTATATTTCGAAACCTTATGTGTGGGACCTTTAGAATCCGAAAAAGCATTTCATTATAAAGTAACATTACAATCTTTCCAAGAGTGCCCCTTCTCTCCTCTTATTAAAGGCCCCCACCACTCCCACCTTATTCACACCGTCAAGCCATTTGGCTCAGCCAAAATATGCCCAAATACTCTACCAACTTCCTTATATTACTCCTATAAGCCTCAATTTTGGCAGAACTCCTCCCAAGGAAGCATTTGGCTCAAATCAAAAAGAGTTACCCGAATTTAAGGTAATATCTTCTCTTATGTTATATTGTTTTATTTTGCATCTCCAACCCCCTAAAATCTTTTTATTAATTTCTATTGTAACAAAACCAGTATCCTTAATATACTAGGACTATTTTATAAGATGTATTAGAGCTACACATACACACACCTTCGTCTAATGGTTAATGAACATACTATTTCTGTGGGTGGCGAAATACTGCCTCACGAAACGATGACTGTTCAATATTCTTTTAACACCTCTAATGGTGGCCATTTTGATGAAAATATTTTCATATATGATATATATATTATGTTCATGTTTTCCTTATTCTTATTTATTTCTCATTTATGGCATAATTTTTGATTTCCATTATGGTTAAACGTGATAATATCATTTTAGGAAGTGCGGACTACCGCCCCCTCAAAGTGATTTGAATCGTTAATAACATATGTGGGATGTATAAAGGATGGTGTAAATGGTATTATACATTATATTATACTGGAATTATATTATACTTTTATATAATTATAACTTCATTCAATTAAATACAAAATATAAATGAAAGTAGCGTTCATGCGTACATACGTCATACCGTCTCCAAGAACGGTGCATTTCATTTCATATCTCTAAATGTTATGTAATATTATAAATGAATGTATATACCTGATATATATGATTTATATGATATATACATCATGAATATAATTATGGATATAATGGATATATTGCCACATTAACAAAGTGTAATTATAAGAAGTTTATTTTTGACTCAAGTAATTAAGATAGACAAAACGATCCTTATAAACTTAAATAATTACATAATGTTCATGACATGGTAACAAGTGATATAAAATGAATAATGAACTTTAAAAAGGTTCTTAAGAAGGTAGATATTAACTCTAGTTTATTATTCAGGAGGTTAAATAGCGGTCGATTCAAGTTGGACACGAGGTAAGAGAATTTCTTAACCCAATTTCCATTCTTTGGGTTAATATCCTACATTCAAATTATGTCATGATATTATTATGTCCTATCTTTTATTTGTACATTCATTATTGTACTTATAGTAAATACACAAAATAGATCTATTTTATTTTAAAAATTATATTTGTAAAGACTTCATCTCAAACTCCATTCATTGAGGCATATTTTGTTTTATACACAAATTTCTTTTATACGGTGTATAAACCCCTTTGAATTTTACGTTTATTCAAAATGAATCTTTTTATACAAATCATTTTACTAAACGACAAAAAAGGAATGTTTTTCTTGTCGTACGTATGCGGCGACAATGACTTCTCTGCCTCCGTGACCATTATTTGAGTTTCGGCTTCCTCTAAAAACCATAACTATTTTTTAAATGAAAAGTAAATACAAGGTTTTAATTTTATTTTGGTATTGAAAATGTTTTTGAAAATGTTTTTATTATATCAATGTGTTGTATTGATATCTTGTGATTGAAATGTGGAAATGTTATATTTCCATTATGAATGTTCTTTGTGAAATGATTATTTTATGGTTTATGATATGTTTAAACCTGTTCATATGAGGAATGCATTGGACTTAATAAGTGATGGGTGGAGCCTGCTATAGCTCCTCGACGCATCGGTAGGTCTCATGAGACAAACTAGTGTCTTGGCACGAGGCCTTGACCAAATATTATTTGTGGTCTTGGCACGAGGCCTTGGCTACATGGTTATGATAGTCTGTCATTATGCATTCCATCATTATGAAAGTGGTTATTGATATTGCATGTGATTATTAGACTAGTAGAATATCCATGTGAGTAAGTAAATGGAATTTTTTTCCCATATTATGCTGAAGTTCAAGTTTAAAAAGGCTTTTGTTTTAGTTATACATTGCCTTAAATGATAATGTTTATTTGTGAAAGCTTCCACAATATTGTTATCCTTACTGAGCATCTGAGCTCACCCCTTTCAATGTTTTAATATTCTCCTGGATGTGAAGAAGTATTTTATGAATGACCTGCAGGGATATTCAGAAGAGGATATGAGTGTGGACTATGGATACTTTGTTATTGTAGTTTTTCAATTTGTGATGTAATATAACATTATGAATGTATCTATTGTTTCCAAGGCTAGTAAACTAATCGGTCTTTCAAGACTTGATCTTTTGTGATCATGCCAATGTTACACAATAATGCACCGACTCTGGGTAACTGGGGTCGGGGCGTTACATTAACTATTAATTGACACATAATTACATATAAAGTATCTATCTTATATGTATTAATTATGAATGTTTCATTAGTTATTAATTAATTATTAAGGCTTTATTAATATTGGATAAACTAACGATTAACTAATTAATAAGATACGATTAACTAATTGATAATGAATTACTAACTAATAATTAGCTGATGAAAAAAAAAAAAATTAACTAATAAATAGATATAATGTAAATACGTGATATCTATTAGATTTCTAAGTATTAACTACTGATTAATAAATTATTAAGGAATAATTAATATATTATTAAATTATTAATATCAAATAATTTGAAAATCATTATCTAATGAGTAACATGTGATTACGTAATGTGTAAAAGAATGATTTACTAATATTTTCATAATTGTTATCTATTAATTAACTAATATTTTTCTATAATGTAAATATTTAAAATACATAAATTAAATAATGAATAACTAGTGATTATCATGTGGATAACTACTGAATAAAAAATAATAAACTAATGATTAAAACTGATTAACTAATAATTAATTAAGGATTATCCGTTAATTAAATCATAATTAACAATAATATAAGTACTTGGTATCAATTAATTATGAAATGATTAACTATTCATTAATGAAATATTATGGCCTAATTAGTATTTTATTAACTAATATTTAAATAGTTATGAGGTAATTATTAACTATCGATGAGTGAAATATTAATGAATGGTAACATAATTATTAATGTATGAATAATGAATTATTAACCAATGATTACAAAATATTTAACATATGAATAATTAATGATGTTGTAATGATTAACTATTAATTAACTTTAAACTGACTACTCAATATCTAATAAATAATAAATTCTTAACTACTAACTTTTTAATGATTAACTAAGGATAAAATTTATATTAAATAATAATTAGTGATTGTTTAAATTTAGATATCTATAAAATTGAAACAGGGTCAAATATGAAAAAAATGATGAAAATGAGCCTGAACTGCACACATTGATTAGTTATTTCTGTGATTTAGATTATTCATACCTTATAACATGCCAATTTTTATACTCTCAAAATGAAATGTTTTAGATGATTTACATTATCATTATAAACCACTGAATATACCTATTGGTTGATGTAAAATTATAAAATAAAAAATAGTCCCAATATTAATTATTTAAGAAGCCGTTTAAAAATTTTCATTATAGTATTTATATTGTGGATATCTAAGAAGTAAAATCCCTATAAAGATACTCAATGACAATGTACGTCTATCAATATGTACATAGGTGTAACGACATTGAAAACACTTTATTGATCTTGAATCAGTCAAGAACCGGTGGAAAAAAATGGGCTATACTGCACACAGAGTTTGTCACTTCAAAAGGATGTAATTTATATGATTCATGTTTTCTATATAAACCACGGATCATACCTTTAAGATGATTTAAAATTGTACTATAGAACATTAGTTTAATTTTTGGGACATAAAAAGTCATTCTAATATTAATTTATAATAAATATAATTTTTGTATCAAAGCAATGAAATCAAATTCTGGATACTACAAGTCTTTCTAGATCTAGAATAGATGTATCAAATGGATATAACCCAAAAAAACACTTCATTGAGCTAGGCTCAATAATGAACTGGTGAACAACAACATGCCTTATTGCACACCACGTTTGACACATCTATGGGATATTCATTACATGATTCATATTTTCATTGTAAACTAATAAAATACCATTAGATGATTAAAAGTTTTACTAAAAATCGTTAGTGTCATCATTTAAGGTACTAGATAACATTAAAAAATGTCCGTAAATTGGAGACTGTATGGTAAATTCTATATAATTATTCTTAATTTTTAAAATCACAAGTACTCGCCCATGCGTTTTCAAGAGGATATAGAGTAATGATTATTTTTTTAATAACAGTACTATTTGTTAAAGTTTAGAAGAAATAGTAATGTTGACTCTATTTTAATCATAAAGTGGTATAAAATACTGAAATATAAATAAATAAAATATAGAGACACCATTAATACATTTCAAAAAAATATATTTAATACATAATTATGAAATGAAGGTTGATAAATTATTGGAACATCATAGTGTAAGATTCATAATGAAGAATCATTAATGAAGAAAAAATTATATTCAGTAGAAATCAAGTGTAAGAATTATAAAATGATTCAAATGGTTAATTAAAATTTAAATTGTTATGATAACGAATGTTATAATGTGTATGAAACTGAAAATAAATAATTTAAAGGGATGGATTAGTTTTAAATTCATTGGAATAAACAATAGAAAAGAGTTGAATTCATTTACCATTGAAATTAGGGATAGGAAGTCCACAACAAGAAAATATAAAATTCTGTCATAAGGAAAGGAAATACATTACCACAATAATGATAATTTCTGGAACATCAAGGAACTATTATATAGTGGAAGAAAATTACATTTACACAGACATAAAACACTTGAAAATTGAGAAATAAAAAAATAGTTTAAGAGAACCACTTGTTTAAGTTTTATTTTCGAGACAACTGGAAAATTAATAGCCATTCAATTTTAAAATTGTCCTCAAACATCAATTTTTCAATGCGAAGAATCCAAATTAGTATCACATTGAGGTGAATCATAGTTGTGAATGTGGTAGATACCCAATAACCTATTTAACACATAAATAATGTCATCAGTAGAGATAACATAATTTTTTAGAAAATTTAAATAATTTCATCACGATTTTGGAAGATTATCATATCCATATTAAGTAATAAAACTGCATAGCCCTCAGGGATTCATTTTGTAATGAAACAATGCATATAAAAAAACTATGGGAATCATAAGAAAAATGGAAACACTAGTGCATCATAAATCTGGAAGTAGTTATGAATATGTGGTCTGTAAAAAAATTATGTATGAGAAATTCAGACACTTTCATAAAAACTATAGAAATTGCTATAAATGGTTATTCTGGAAGAACATACTAATAAACATTCTTAAAACACATAGTAATTAGAAATATGAATAAAATTTTGAACATTTTATTCCCATCTAAATGTATGTTCACCAAAGAGACTCCACTAAAAGAACATTGAGAGGGTATCTAAATCTATCCATATCAACCTACATTAGTAATCATAAGAATTCTAGAAACAATTATGCATAAGAAATATGGAAAACATTATGTTTGAAAATTTAGAAAACACTTTAGTATAAGCAATACATATATTACTATGTATGAGAAATCTATAAATATTAACATATAGAAAATATAGAAGCACTTATGTATAGGAAATATGTGAAAAATTATTTAAATATTGGGGAAATCAGAATTTAGGTTCACCAAACTACTGCCGCTAGAAACTACATTAAGAGTGTATCTAAAAAAATTCATCTCAACTTTCATTAGTGATCATAATAAATCTAGAAACACTTATGCATAAAAATCTTTAAATGGTTATTCATAAGCAATATGTGAACATGGATAGGTAAATAAAAGAATGTAACAACATTGATACTAAAATATGTATTGTTTAGAAGGACATTGGTATTTCCTAGGAGAGTTTTAATGATAAAAATAATTAATTTTTTTCTAAATATTCATTGAGCCTAAAATCTGAAAATATTATATGGGATACCAAAATTCAAATAGTAGATCTACGAGACCCCTTATTTGATGGTGAATAGGATCCTACCCACATGAATAATAATATATCTCAGTATTTTCCTTATGAATTAAGTTTAAAAAGATAAAAAATTTGTTTGTAGATAGTTATTATATAATTCATTATAATGTAAAAAATAAAACAAATAAACGCAACAGATAGAAATATAATATAAAACCTGTAATAATTTATGCTCTATTTGTTATACTATAACAACAAACTATATATGTTCCTACTATGTATATACTCCAACACTTCAACAAATCTATTTCAAACACATGGACCCTGAACAAATATTACTGTTTTATAAATTATAGTTTGATGGGTAGTTGGTTCACCAATGTATAATATTAAGAATGATAATATGATATAAACAAATTATTACCCTTTTACTGCCACACAAAGTTACTCAACCTACAAAACATTTAAGGGTTGTTGGGCATGTTGCATGAAATGTGATTACAGTATTATAAAATAATCATAGGGATAGTGATTGTAAGTAATGGTTCCTTGTAGTATTTGGTATGCAAAGAAATGTTTGAATTGTATTGAATGTTACTATAATGTTAAGAATAATGTAGTAGATGAGTCCATTAATATGTAAATGAAAAAATATTGCAAAATAAAATTTATTATAGTAAAAACATAATATATATAAGTGAAAAAAATTCTTGAGAATATATAATAATTAAAATAATTAACAAATAAGATTTAATACAATGCAATTCACCTTAAATTGTTGCAAATGAAACCAATATGTAAATAAAAATTAAAATTCAAAAAATTTATCTCATATAAAAACATATAAATCTATATTTCAAGTATCATTTGTGAATAAATTGTTTTTTAAAGTGAAATATAAAAGATTATAATAATAATAGATGAAAATTATTTGAACAATAATTATAGAAATATATAAAATCATAAGATGGAAAACATATTGATAAAAAATACATCAAATTATACTGCATAAATTTTCTTATTTGTATTTGTAGAAAAATATCAATCTACATGATGTTGTAGAATGTCAACCAATAATCATGTCACATTGTCCAAATCATCATCTTCAAAATCTTCGAACATACATTATTGTATAGTAAATTTTTAAAAAAAATTGGAATATATATTCATGAATACTGAAATTAGAGAGTCCAAAATATGAAAGTTAACATAAAATAAGTAATTAGTAATTTTTAATAAAAATCATATTACCTTGTATTTCTTAAAATAAGTATGTTCGGGAAGGTGTATCAGCAATAAGAACTTTTTGGTTGAAAAAGTACGGAGTGTTAATATTTTTCTATTAGTAACGACCTTTTTTTCTTGGGAGGTAATGTTTTTTATCTCTATGTTCTCTCTGTTTTCTTAGTTTACATTTTTTTATCAATTTTATATCTTTCTGTAAACTTTAGAGCACCATACTGAAATATTCTCCAACATTTTATTGAATTTATCATAGAGACCTAAAAGTTTTTCACTTACTTTATTGGAGAATCCACCATCTCTCAATCAATCATCAACATCCAGAAGTAAAATATGATTAATTTATCCAAAGAAATTGATGTTTATATTTATCCTTCTTATCGAATAGTGATCCTATAATTATATATACTTGAAATATATTAATTTATATATGAAGCATCTACATGTAGAACATATATAATTGTGTCCCCATAGGCCCGAGAAGAAAAAATTAACAAAACACATGGGTAAATGAAATAGAGTTTTTATTGTAAACGTTTTGAGTATCGGTATACAGACAACAATATTTGGCTATACTAATTAAAAATGGAATTAAGCACTTAAGTTGGTAGTAATGAAAATTACCACATTTATAGTAGTAAATGAAGATTAAATTATATGGATGAGAAATTAATTGGTTGATGTAAATAGTTACACGACATATTGAAAAAAAACTATAAGTTATTCTTTATGCAGTTTCTTCAAAATGATGCTAACCAAAGGAGAGAAATTATGTGTAGCAAATGGGAAACTTCTTCATCTATCATAGTTGACTGGTGTATGGGATTACGGAAAATGTAAATGAATTAAAATATGAATCAAGAGAATGATTAGTAACATATCAAATAAATTATATCATATTAAATAATCTAAACAACTAAACCATTACCAAGGAATGTATATTAATAATGACGAAAATAAATTGAAAACAATAAATTAGACAAGATGCAAATGAGAGGAGTATAATTATCTGAAATCCATGAAACCACACAAAATTGTAAAAATAATATTGCATGATAGGTAGTAAAATCAACCTAGTTAATATCTTTTCATATTTCAGCTAAATATGTGTATTTGCATCAGTGGAAATCAGAGATAATTAAAATAATGGTCATATAAAAGTAGATATTGCATGAAATCAATACCCAAATTAGGGAAATTGAAGGAATTTATGATGAAATGGCATAATCGTCATTCTATAAATCGATGTCACATACCAATCTAAATTGGAGAGTCAGGGAGTACAGATCAGTGATATGTGAAACATGTTTCATTCAAATATTTAGATCCTAGAAAATATATCATAAAAATAGTTGAATAAAATAATGATAATTATATTATTGTGAATCATTTGTAATATATGGAAGTCTCATATTCATTTACTGTTTCCTTTGAAATGATTTCAAAATAAATCCAACCAATCTGGATGAAAATTAAAAGGGGATAATAATTGGGAACACTGATTTTTTTTTCTAGTGACAAAATGTAGGCCTCATCGATCAAGGATGTCATCCAAACATCATATAACAAATCCCTATCCTCCAGTCACAACACACCATTTCTAGGTTTCAGGCATTTTGTGTCAAAGCCAGTCAACCAGACAAGATTTTAGCACATCAACATCTAAAATGGACAATGTGAGTGAACAAAAAAAAATTTCCAATAGTATTGATCCATTGTAAAAATAATCATAATGTGATCAAAAAGATTAGCATTTGGCACTATGATGGGGTTAAATTGAATATTTGACGATACAATTGAGTAAAAATAAAAATTTTCATGATCTAAAAAATGGTGTGGTAAAACAAAAACATTGGCGACATTGGATAAGTCGATATCACTATGGAGAGCATGGAGCAACAGATTAGATGGATATCGATTTACCAAAAATAGATGGCTATTGCACATGTCAGAGGAGGGTGTGGAGCAGCAGTAAAATTCCAGTGGGTATCATAGCAGGATTCAACAAAAATCGTGACTCGGAGATGCCGATGATAGGGCATGGAGTATACAAAAGTAATAAAATTTTTATTGGTACTATAGAAAGACCCAATGGAAATCGTGACTTGGCAAGGTTTCAATATAATGGAATTATATTGGTATGAAAAAGAGGATGTATTTGCTCGAAGGAGTTAGTGGGGAGGAACTAATGTTGAAGTGTATTGAAATATCCGGTAGGATGAAAGATATTTTTTGTAGGAACTGTAGGAAGCGGTTAGGGGAAGCAGGTGAAGGCTAACGCTGGGACGAAGGTGATAACAAGAGCGATAGGGGGAGAACGTAGGCGGTAGAAACCCTAGGATGCTTGGGAAATCACGTATGTGAATGACATGTGAGGGTGGGAGGGATAAAAGGAAATTAGTTTTTTGGGTTTGTCGAGTACGGTGCGAGACATGTATGGATAGATATGGAAATTGAGGTGGAGACTGAGCGAAGCCAGAGCTGGAGGAAGACAATGGAGGTGGATGGATAATCGTGGGAGGAAGATGATGGAATAAGGAAACCCTTTTTTGGAAGAGGGGTCGTGGTAAGGTGGAGCTTGTTGTTGAGTTGCGTTGGGTAAAACAGGTGTTCGATTTGAAGTAAGAGGGTTAATTGGTAATTGGATAGGCGATGTTGGTGATGTGGCTATATGTGGCAGTGACATGTAAGCAGGGAGATACCGAAGTTTAGTATATATAGTAGATTTACCTTATCATAATCATGATCAAAATACATATTTCACATAGAAAATAAATTATTCGTTTGTCTACAACAAAAATGAAGAAATTCGCACTAATGATGAATATTCTTATAGTACACAACCAAAAATAATAGTTTAGACATTGGATTTTGTACCCCTAATATAACTTTACAATAGAACTCATAGTAATTTATATCTAGGAATTGGTAAATAAATCATCTAAACTATATATAATCATTTTCGAATCACAACTACATTATGACATCTAGCTTTCCAATTGGCATCTAATTATCACTAGATCTAATAAATAACTCTATTTTCCAACAATAAAATTGTTCCATGAAAGAGTTATGTATTTATATTTCTAGTGTACAACAATTATATCATACTTTCTGGATATGAATACTTGAAAATTAGCTGAGGAACTTATATCCCATGAAAATTTGGGTTTTACCTATAATGTGGATAAGAAAACCTAACTAACCTCTCATATATACATATAAATCTATTGGTTGATGAGTAATTTCGTAAGGTTGTAATAGATGGTGACAACATTTTTTATTTAGATGAATCTATTGATGTTGGTAATGAAGATTCTAGAAATGAAATAGTTATATAGTAGCCTCTACGTACAATAAATTAAATACTAAAATTCACATCAAGTTCTAAAGTAATGTATCATTTCCATGAACTCAATTGGAATTTTATCACACATAAAACTTACTTTCATATTATTATAGATGATAGGGTTAGTGATCTGGAAAAAACCTTATATAATTTAAGGTGTTTTTCAAAAAAAGATGCAATGAAAACCCTAAAAAATTATTACATATTGAGAGACATTATAGATATTTACTTCATGATACATGATATACAAAATACATTATATTGTCTAATAAATATTTGGATGGTTTTATATTCCTTCTTATGGTGATAGATAACATTTCATTTGGATGTTGTAAAATTTATAAGTTTGAGGTATCTCATACTTGTATTCAAGTAATCTAAACACATGATCATACTCCATTTGATATTCGTCTATTATCATTTTGGTGTTTAGGGCTTTCCAAGATGATTTTTTATCCCCTGTATAAGAGAGTATTTAAAAATAATTTTGTAATAATATTTCCTATAATATAACATGGATAGTGAAACTTATAAAAATTGACTAGGATCATGGTGATTGGGAAGACTCATATTAGGTGTTGCAGTAATTTCAAGTCATACAGAGACACAATTTCCATGTCTTCTTCCATCTTAATATGAGTGAACATGTTTCAAAATATAATCAAATTGATCTACATAATGTCCTTATTTTCTTGGAATTACATTCCCGTATTTTTTCAGGTCATTTCTACAAATAGATCAAATACATTTTAAGGAATATATCGCTAAAGAAAATATATTGGCATACGATTGTTGGTAGAAACCCAAGAAAAAAATCATTCCCCAATTTTTATTTATTTTTCCATCTATTATAAAGAAGATAAAGAATCATGGGGTTCACTTTTGGCATGTATTTGATACCATTTCACATGCATTTGAAGAGTCTATTTTATATTTTATCACCATAGGAAAATAAATGAGGCAATCAATTCATATCCTGATACATGGATACCCTGGAATCCACATCATTAATACCAAATTAGAAACAATGCTTGAAACATTTGAAAAACATTAAATCGTGAACCAATTTTTATGTCTATCAAGGGGGTTGGTGTTAAAACATTTTATTATTTTTTACTATTTCAACATAATGATACAATTAATTTATCTGAAATATTTTCACTTTAGTGTATCGTGTTAGAAAAATCTATGATGGTTTGAATATTATTCGAAAAAATCCATAGGGAAAATCATGGAGTGTATGATTATATAATGTTGATTCAAAATGAAAAAAATGGTAATTGGAATATTATGAGGGGAAGAGGTATGCTAGCATGAAAAACACAAATTAGGTAAATAAATGGAATCACCGAAGGGATTTTCAATTTCCCTATAATTAGCCTACTTCAATACACATTTAGTCATTTTTTCTTGTACATCTTTGATAGAGAAAAATAAAATGAATATGGGACTTATCTTGGAATATATTACAGATGAAATTTTCAATGAGAGATTAAAAATAACATTTGATGAATCTTATATATATCATGTTCACCTTATAAAGCATGAAGGCCATACATTTTAATTGATGGAGTGTCTAGACCCCATCAAAAATAAAATCAGTCATTTCAAAGTGGTATTATTGGAAATGAGGCAACGTCAATATGGAAACATCCATGCATTAAAATTTCCATTTGTACATGCCATTGTAGTATCTTCTTCTATGAGTGTATTATGGGAAACATGAGTTGATCCATTATAACATCGATACACCATTTATAACAACTTTTTTAACACCATGGATGCCTATTGGGGAGTATCAATATTTTTCATTCCCAAAATAATAATTTATATTGATACATGACATAAATTGGTTGGGGTCGTGAGGGAGACCGAAGTCTAGTATGATGCTGAATGCAGTGGAAATTCACCCTCGAACAAGATAAAAAATATTGACCATCATTTGTCATCATAAAGGCCATAATAAGAAATGATGAATTAAATTATATAGATTGAGTTCACACTCATAGCCACAATGATGTATTTCCACCAATATAAACACTGCATATTATTAATTACCTAGTGTTAATATAAAACCATTAAATTTATAAAATTTTGTCACATTTATGAATATTTTAATTATAATAAATATTATAATTGAAAAATTATAAAATCATTTACATAAGTCATATATATTTTAAAAATTAGTAAAAGATACATTATTTAAATAATTGAAGTGTTGAACAATTTATTCCGCCCATTTGCAACGTGTTTTCACATGATAAACAATTTAATAAATCATAAATTGGTTTTCAGAATAATAATTCCATGTTAAGATTACATGGAATATCACTAGTACATGTGAGAATAAGTTAAAGCAATATTAAACATTCAATGGATACAAAAAAATAATTCATATCATCTTGTAATCCTGAAATATACTATAATATGAGAAATCATTCATAAATCACAATGCACACAGTTTGGGTCTATATTATTTGTTTATGTGATAGACATCAATGAAATCCTCATTAAAAAAGGTGGGTTTATATGATATATACTATGTGTTCAAAATTTTATTTTTTAAAATTTATATCTCATTTAAACCATTAGTCTAATCCAACCAGAATATTGGAATAACTAGAATCCTTTAGGAGCTGACAACATGAATCTGAAATCTATAAATTTAAATGAAGATCTCATGTAGCGTGAGAGACATGATTCCTAATAAGATACATCCATGAATCTATTTATGAATATAATCATTCTAAACCAACAAACTAGTTTAAAAATAATTTCAAAACGAACCCACTGGAAAACAAACATACTTCATGAAAATTTCAAAAATATGTTATGTATTCTTTTTTAAAACAAACATGGTTTTCCAGAATTATAAAAAATAAAATATCAAGAAAACAAATGAGGTAAAAAATCAACATATTTCATAATTTCAACATTCATAATTTAAACAAAACATTGATTCTAAGGTATAACAATATCTATAACCACATTAGAAATATGAATAGACAAACATGAAGACAATAAATTTTTATTCAGTAAAAAAACAACATTAAATAGTAGGTTTTGATAATTTTTTTCTTATATTCTACTAACCATAACATTATGCTAACCATAACAATTTATTTAAGTTTAACACTATTTTTATATTTAAGTTATATAAATAGTGATAGAGGATAATACATAATCCACTAAGCAGTATATGCAGGATTCAAATGACTTGATAGTGGGTCGTGATATTCAATAGATCTTGGTTTGTAGAGAATGCCATTATCATCACATCTCTCCTCCTGTTACCATTATACCAAACATTTTCCATGTTGTTCATATGTAATTTCAGAAATAAATTTAATATTAATTTATCATAACATCCTTACTTATTTCACTAAGAGATGTAGACCTAATACACAGACATTCCATATTCCCAAGGGAGAGATGACAATAAACCGTGACGATGTGGTTGTTATGCTCGGTATTCCTATCTAGAAGAATGTTTTTATATGAACCACCCATGGATATTATCATATCCTTGTAATTGATATCTATAAATTGACGTTGTGGGTAATTATGATGTTATAGATTATTGGTTGACAGCTATGATCAATCTTGATATGAACATTTCATAGTTTAATGCTGATGTATATTAGAATACAATCGTGTTTCACACCCTCTTATATATATTGCAGCTCATTGGATGGACATTGGGCAGTGATCACTCTAGTATTCATGTCCAGATGATGTATCTGGGGCTACTGGAGGATCCTGATCAGTATAGTAGATATAGTTTGGTAACATATTTCTTTTCATATAATTATATTGAATTATACGCGATATGTTTATTAGATCGTATTTATTTTAGGGTATGTTTCATCCTTAAATAGTTATTGGAATTGGAGTACATCCCCCCTCCCTCATTTTTATTTTTGAGGTGATTTATATAAACATGATTCCAAACACTTCTCATGTATGTTCTTATGATCAGTCCTATTTATTGTTTTATGATGATACAATGAGTTGCTAAAATTAATATCTTATTATTTATCACTTTCTATAATGTAGGATAATGAAGGATTCCTGACCACCACTTTGTTAGGATTCTAATGCCCACCTTGGGGGCATATCATCTCATGTTCACGAATCTAGTAAATGCCAATGTAATTCATTATATATATCTTTTAATTGTCTGATGAATATTATAAAATTATATTTTTAGTATTTATTGAGAAATATTTTTTTTAAATGTCACAAGTAATTTCAGATTGAATTGAAACCACTTTGTTATCTCTTATATCATCTTCCCAAATAATACACTAATGGGATTTTGAATACCATGGATTTAGTGCCTCTCATTCACTTCCATATATTTTAGTGGAACCAGTGTGATATAATTATGCACCCTTATAGATTTTTTAATCATATTCACTCTCTACATAGATAGTCATCAATGCATTATCCCATGAAGACGACTGAGAGGCAGTATGTCAAATCAAATCAATGAAATCAAGAGTATATAAACCTCTAGGACAAAATTGATTCATTTCATATCAAGGATATGCTTTCTATGTGTTTTCATCAATTAGAGTAGTTCAAGTATCATCCATGATATAGACTAAAGTTTATATTGTATCATATTTCACATTGTAGGGGGGTCCAAAATTTGTAAGTTAATAAATTTCCATTGGTTCTTTGTTTTACTTTTTCAATTCATATTTATACCCTTTTTAGAATACTAATCTTTGACTTATTATCAGCATTTCTAATCAAGATGGGGTGGTGTTTAGTCAGGTAGTCTACCACTCTCAATTATAGGGGATGATTCCACCATATCATGTTCCACATGTTAGTATATTTAGTCATCCACTTCAGGGTGATGTTGTTCTAGCCCAGTGAGAGGAGTTACATAATCTTAATCCTCCTCCATCAATTTCTACAAACACGTGCGATGAAAAAAAAATGTATACTACATCATTCTATATATGAGGCCTCCCTGTACAATAAGAAAAGGTCACACCTCTAATATTCTAACCTCCTCTAATTTCATATGTTCAGTTGGATGATTTTGATTCATTAATATTGTTAGGATTTCCACATTTTCTCTACGATATATCTATACTAAGATTGTATCATTGGAGATTTCTTATGCCTCTACCTTTCATGAACATGCCTTCAAAGGCCTTACGGTTCGTCTAGCTGATGATTATATGTCTTCCCACTTATACAATAGAGGAAGGATCAGGTTCAAATGATGACATCAACTGGACGCCTCCTCTTGATTAGTCACATGTAGTGAATTAGATATATTAAATTCAATCGCCAATGGATCATCCCTATCAATCTAATCATACTCCCCTTGAACACAGAGATCAGAAATCTAGATAGGGCGTCCAATTTTCACTCCATGTTTTGGGATGAGACCTCATCATAGACAATGATTTATTAATTTATTTATAACTATAATATTGAATTAAATTATTTGAAAAAAAAGTATTATATCCACTTTGTGATTTTATGTCTATTAATTCGATGAAATTATTTAAAATATCAACTATTTTTAAATGTTTATACACTATTTAAATTTTCCATTATATTTCACTTCAACTTTATATTTTATAATATTTCAACGTGGAATAATTGAAACATAGGAAAACATAATAAACATTATGTTGTTAAAATTAAATTATTGTAAAATATAAACTATAATAATAATAATAGAATCATAAAACATATATTAGCAATCAATAAATTTGTTGAAAAAAAATAATTTCATATATATAATAAAAATATCTAATTTACATGAAAGAAACATTATTTATTATAACCAAAATATTTACACATTAAAATAAAAATTCACATAAAATATTGTATAATTAAAATCGGAATGAAATTTAGAACATTAACAAAATAGATAATAAATATTTAAAATGAATGAAATTTAAAAGAAAAATGAATAAAACAATTATAACGGTAGAAAACAAAAAATAATTTTTTTTACTAAAATAAAATTTTGTTAATTATTTTAATGAAATGATTGTAATTTTAAATTGATTTTATATATCTATATTCTTAATAACATATAATATATATTTTATATATACCATATTATTTATATAATTTTAAAGCCACCAACAAAAATCATAATTATGTTTCAGTTAATAGACTTTGAAAATATATAAATTCTAAAATATAAATAAAATATAAATTATATTTTGAAAATTGACTCAATATAAAAAAAATAATTGAAAATATAAAATTATAAATATAAAAAAAATATAAATTTACATGTTAGAAAATTTATTTCATAATAATAAAACAATTTCAATTTCAAATATTAAAATATATAATTCAAATTGATTATTATATTATTAATTACATTAATATGAAGAATTATTAGTTATGTTATTATAATAAAATTATAGTAATTAAATTAAAAATATATATTAAAAATATATTTAAATATCTAAAATAAATAGAATAATAAATATATTACACCCCAATATTTCATAGCACGTTATCTCATTAAAGTAATTCATTAGCTTGCGCTACACGCAACATCGAGTTCGAGTGCCCCACAACATACCACACTAACTGTTTAAAAGGTGGTTATGAATAGTATTAACTTCATTTTGAATCATATCTTCTCTATATAATTTTAACATCAATATAATATATTTCTTAGAGATAATATATGAACAAATTTATTTTATCACATAAAAGAAGTATTTTTTAAAAATATGCAATTTTACCACCTTTTAATGGAAAACACTTTTTAAAACCAATATTTGAAAATTTTATATATTCAATTTAATGAAAATTAATTTTTATTTTGAAACGGGACATAAAAATTTAGTTTAGATAAACTTTTGGTACTTTTCTGATATCTTTCCTATTTTGATGAATAGTAAAAAATACTATGTTTTAATTGAAATAAGAGAATTTAATCAAAATAATTTATTGTGATAAATTATTCATTTGAATGGTTTGGAAGTTTAATTATATTATATTTTTATCATTTAATACAATATAGGTCATTAGATGTAATTTCACATTTAAATTTGACGTTAACACATATCAATATTTTGATATTTTTACTTTCTAAAAACCGGTTATTTGGTTTTGACAATGGGAATTAATTTTAAATTAATAAATGCAACATCTATGTTTTGAATTTGTTAAAATAGACATCATTTTTGAATTCAGAATATCAAAGTTATCATGGGGTATAATTTTGGTATTTTTCTGAAACAAATCAAAATAGATACATAATACCTATATATGTTCAATGTAATTTATTGGAGTAATTTTATAATATGTTTATATATATATATATATAATTTCAATCGATCATTTTACCTTTTTTTACCAACCATCCATGAGAATTTAAAATTTTTTATAAAACTTTATTTTACCAATTTTGTTTCTTGAATATAAAAAGACCAAGAGTCATGGTTAATATAAATAAGTAAAATGTGGTTAAATAAGATGAAAATAATTTTTGGTGAATAACATATTTGGACTTTTATTTACCATGGCTAAAATTAATTAGGGTAATTAAGGGTAAAAATGATACCATAATTACCATAACACATGTCCTAATACTATTGGATAAGTATAATTAAACCATAAAAACATATAATTAATATATGATCCTATTTGGTCTACATGGATTATATTAGGACATTTATTATTATTTTATTTAAAGAAGAGTTAAAATAGTTAAATTCAATGTTTAATAACAAAACCATTTTTTATATAGGGTTATAAATAATATAAATTAAGATATTAGTTTTCATTAGAAATCTAAAAATACTTCCTAAATAATGATATTTTATTTGTAATTTTTTGACATTAAATAATTTTATTTATTTATGACGCAATGATGACGCGATAAGCACCTTAATAATGAAATATTAAATTAATTGATATTATAAATATCCAAATAAATGTAATTTGAGACTTTTGATAAATTCCAATAATTTTTTAGGTTAATAGTACATGTTATTATCTAACACATTAATTTATTTAGAAGTAATAAAGTTTAGAACAATAACAAAAATCATTTATTAAATAATGACAATATTGACAAAATTGAGTTTTTAAAATAAATACTATATTATTGGTTGATATAGTATTCCTAAAAATATAAGGATCAACCAAAAGACCTTAATATTATTATTAATGTAATTAATTAACCTATTGGAGTTCTCTTGGAATTATATTTTATGTTTATTACCAATACAATAAAAAATACAAAGGGACATGGTAAATGTCAAACTACTTTATTAAGAGTTAGATATAAACGATAAGGTTAATATGATGACCTAAACCAGTCTAAAACCAATTGGATGAATGGTTTTCGACCCATCCCCACCATAGACTTTAAATAATTCATTTTTTCCATTATAAACCTAAAATTCTTTTATTATAAAATAATATTTCAAGCTTTTCCTAAAGTGACCATCACCTCTCTTATAAAAGGGAAATTCACCTTATCTTAATTTCACACCTCCAAAGCCATTTGGATCAGTCAAAACCTGACCAAATATCCTCCAAACATTCCTCCCTTCATCTTAGAGGACTTAATTTGGTCATAAATCCATCCTATGGATACCATTTCTCAAATCAAAAGGAGGAACCCGAAGAAGAGGTAAATATTTCATCACCTCTTTCAAGTTCTTTTCTTCTTCCACTTCCAATATCGTTGTTATTTACATTCTTAAATAATAAATCAAGTATATTATATACACATTGATGTTATTATAAAAATGGTATAACCATATTCATTATTCCATCCATCCTATAAATTACAATGTCACCGTATATGTGTACGTACTAATTACCGTCTCTACATTATGGTGTAGTTTTTTATTCAAACATTTCAATATTTGGATGGGTATAATAATGATTATAAATGGTGTAAATAATAATTATATCATGTTAATGATTCTGTATATATGATATAATATCCTATTACATGTGATTTCACCATCAATATATTGATATTGTTGCTCGTGCGTATGTACAGATTAGTGTCTCCAGAACGTGATGAGATTCATTTCCACCTTCACCATTCAACGATTATTAAAAAATATATATAAGTAATAAGTATGAAATATTTGATATAAAAATTCTTCTGGAGATATATATATATATATATGTTTATATTTATGTACTTACATATATCTTAATCACTTAGTTCTGCTCAATACGATATGAAAATGGAAACAACATTGATGCGTTTGTACGACCTACCATCCCCAAAAATAGTGTTGTCCATTTCATATATACGTCTATAATACATATTTTAATTCTAAATATATATTATATATAAATCAAGTTTTATATTCTGGAATTATTTAAATCATGATCTAAGTGATACAATCAAGAGTAACAAGTTAAAACACATATGTTAATGAAAGGGTTTATTACCCGAAATGTTAATTTTAAATGGAAATAATTATTAAATGAGTAATATGAAGTAATAAATGAATCAATTAAGATATCATACATATTAATTTTTTTCCGGTATAATTCAATAACATACTACAACCATTATATATGAGGTTAACCATACCCTTTACTAATTGAATGTTCAATGTAACGGTCAATTTCACAATCTCTTTATTATCCGAGGTTGTTTTTTCGTAAATATCTACTGGGAAATTATATTATCCATGTTAATGTTTCATAAATTAGTTTTCAAAGAGATTATTTTAAGGGACTTTTTTACTAAAACATTATTTTAATGGATTTAAATATTTATTCTTTTAAATCAATCTCATTAATGTCCATGTCTTCAAATGGATTTTTATAGATTTACTTATATGGGCATAAATTTTTTTAAAATGTTAATTACATTAAAAAGTTTAAAAGTTGTATGGGACAAAATGATTCAAATATGTCTTTAAATGTCTTCTTTTCTAAATTGTGTGATCTTAAAATGTTTTCATAAAAAAGGATATTTCTCTCAAAGAATTTTACAAATCATTTTCATATATGTCATCATTATTTGATGAAATTTTTAAAATCATTGAAGTTGATTTATTATGATACAATCTCCCATATTTTATTAATGGTTTTTTATTATGTTTGAATGTGGATGTGTTATTTTTATACCATTCATGGTTTATGGATAATGTATTTACATTTCGTATGCTAGTTTTAATACGAATTTTTATGTTATGTTTAAACCTTTTCATATGAGGAATGGATTTGACATAGTATGTGATGGGTGGATCCTGCAATAGCTTCTCGATTCATCGGTAGGTCTCATGAGACAAACTAGTGTCTTGGCACAAGGCCTTGACAAAATCTAATTTGTAGTCGTGGCCCAAGGCCTTGACTATGTTGTTATGAAGTCTGGAATTATGCATTCAATCATTATAAAAGTGCCTATTGATATTTCATGTGATTATTTGACTAGTATAATATCCATTTGAATAAGTAAATGTCCTTATTTGATTTAATCATTTCCATATTAGGCTAATGTTTATGTTTAAAAGGCTGTTGTTTTAGTCATATACATTGTCTTAAATGTTAATTCATATTTATGAATGTTACCACTATATTTTTATACATACAGAGCATCTGATCTCAACCCTTTCTATGTTTTAATTTTCCCAGGATTCCAAGAACTGTATTATGATTGATAAGCAGAGTTAATCTAGGAGATTAATGGTGTTATCAAAGGATCATTTATGTTGTGTTTTATTTTCTAATGTGTAATTTAATGTTTATGTATGTAATCTTTTTTCCAAGAATGCTAAAATGATCGGTCTTTCGGGACTTGATTCCTCATAATCATGCCAATGTATTAAAATAATTCACCGACTTAGATATTTAGGGGTCAAGGTGTTATAGTTGGTATAGGAGGAAGTTTAGCAACAACATTGGAATCTATATTTACAAAAAATATGATTAGAAAATACTTCCCTAATAAAGACTTTGAGAATTAGTATATAAGAACTTCTTAGAATTTTGGTACAACAGAGATTTTGGGAGTTTTCTAAGAAATACATTCATGTTTGGATATAAGCATGTAGAGGTGGATCTAGCACAGATTTACCTAGGGGTAAAAACAGAAAACACTGCATTGATCTATACATGAACGTGAACTCGTTTATAACAACGTTCCTTGCTACAATCTTTGTTATAAAACTTTCGGGGGATATTCATAGGATAATTCACGTTTTATTTACAAACCACTATGAAGGGTTTACGAGTATATACCTCCAATAAGAAATTTTTTTATGATTATAGATTATATCCATGAACTGTTCCATTTATGTTAACTATTTTACAAGTTTGGAATTTGTCATTGTGATTCCTAAACTATTCTAGTGTATACCATTATTTAGAAATGGTGCCCAGTTGATAGAATGAGACCTCTAGCAATACACATGATCCAAATAGTAAGAAGGAACATACATTTCATGGTATTAATCTAACATTTAGAAATAAATAGTCTCCCACATATTGTCATCATATGAAAAAATAGTATCATGTGATAATAAGATAAGTTATGAATATTATGAGTCCTATGGCATTGAAGGGATGCTAGATAAGGAAAATATGGTAGAGAGAAAGATGGATAAAGGGAATAAGGGAAATAAGGATTTTCCCATAAGTGATAATTTTGGAAACAATCAACTTGGTAAATGCTTGATGGGAATGAGAGTGTATAATTACTATGGAGAAAAAGGACACCGTGTATGTGATTTCAGGGGTATGAAAATGGTTTAAAATTCACACTACTTCATCTGTAAGGATTTGTGACACTAGGAGAATCAATGTCCAATTCATCATAGTATACCCCAAATGCTGCTATTGGATAATAATCATGTTATGATACTACCGATAATGAAGAGGAATGATTATGAGTTATTATGTGGTAATTAAAGTATTGTTTCATTTTAGTATTGTATTAATGATGTAAATGTTATAATAATTATAACGTATATAAGGATTTTACTACAATACTATTTCATTAAAGAATTGAGACAGTGTGGAACCAAGAAAAGTTACTTAATAGCAAGTTGATTTTTTTGAAAATATATGGTTGAGAGAAAGATAAACAATAATATGTTTCTAATACCGAGGTAATGATTTTGGAATAATATATGATTGATTTGGATAATTATCTTGTATATTAATGACTACCATTAAACTGATTAATGATTTGTATATTCCATCATTATTGGAGTTTAAAACATTTTTGGATATAGGGAGTATATCCAGCATTTTATAAGGAATAAGGGAGCATGATTGTAATAAATATGGATTTATAATAATTCATGGTGTTACCATGCTTTAAAAGAATACATTATGAAGGTATTCACATGTTATTATGTGGAAAAAAAGATCTTCATTATGTATACAATTATTTTAAATTTTGTACTGTGTGTTTGAACAGATGTATATTGAATAAGACTAAAGGACGGAATGGATTAAATTTGACATTGCATAATATTGTTATGGTTAATTAATTTCATAAGAATATTTATTTATTGTTCTGAAAAGGAAATCCCAGAGGTTGTGTGATAACACGTCGCCTCCAGCAAGGCGACGAGACTTGAACCCTCAACCGAAGGGCAACAAGGGTAATCACATACCACTGGATTACTTTATGTCCTAGTTTTTTAATGGAGTTCTTTTAAATAGTCTAAAAAATGAATTATAAATTCAATATTTTTGGAATCCTATATGATTAGGATGAATAGAATATTTTTGAATTCTATTATTTTTGGGAGAAAAAGTTGAGTTTATAGTGGGAATTAGTTATAGGATGAAAATATACTTGTCAAGTATATATATGTATATATATTTATTTATCCTATTATTCAATGAATAAATTAATTATTAAACTTTAGTGAAGTGGTCTTAAAACCAAAAATGTGTTACCCTAATGCAATATGTTTTGTGGAACCGATGATATTGTACATCATCATTGATTGATGGATTTGAGTCCCACAATTTAACGGTTGTTTGTGATTGATTACCTCAATCACACCCTATAAATATTTACATTTATCCTCCATTTATGTGTCTCTAATTTCCACCAATGTTCTCATAATAAAGATCATAATTTGGTGGTGACTTTTTCATTTCTCTTTTACTCTTATTAATAATAAATTTTATTAACCCAACTTCAGTTGTGGGTTTTACACAAAGGTAAATTTTTATTTTTAACCATTTATTTTCAAATAAAAACATCAAATTGAGAGGAAATTTTTTTTAAAGGAGAGGAGAATGTAACACCACAATATTTTGAAGTAAGTTATCTCATTACAGTAATTCAATGGCTTGCGCTACACGTAACACCAAGTTTGAGCGCAGCTCAACTTACCAAACTAATCATTCAAAAATTAGTTATGAATAGTATTAACTCAATTTTTAATATTATATACTCTGTATAATTTTGAAAACCATATTATTTATATCTTAGATATAATATAAAAACAAATTCATTTTTTCAGATAAAAGCAGTATTTATCAAAAAAGAAATTTTACCGCCTTTTAATGGAAAACCCATTTTAAAACCAATATATGAAACTTTTATATTTTCAATTTAAATAAATTAAATTTTTATTTAGAATGAGGACATAAATATTTTGTTTAGATAAATTTTTGGTTCTTTTCTAATAACTTTCATATTTCGACGAATAGTGAAAAATACTATGTTTTAATTGGAAACATCTATTTTTAATAAAAAGTATCATATAGTGATAAATTATGCATTTGAATGGTTTGGAAGTATAATTAGATTATATTTTTATCATTTAATATAATTTATTTCATTATAAGTAATTTGACATTTAAATTTGACATAAACAAATGTCAATATTTTGATAATTTAAAATTTTTATAACCCCACTTTTTGGTTTTGACTACTGGAATAAATTTTAAATTAATAAAAAAAACTAAAATGATATGAATTTCGTAAAATAATATTTAATTTAGAATTCCTAAAATAAAAAATAGCTAAGTGTAATTTTTTTTAATTTTTCAGAAAACATTCAAATTTTTATAAATATTAAAAAACCATGCGTTAATATATAAAATTGACAATTTATTTAAATAATTAGTATTTTATTTTATTTTATATTATTTTAGTTCAAAATAGATACATAATACCTATATAGGTTCAAATTAATTCATTGGATTCATTTTAAAATAATTTTACATATATATATATTTATCGAAAATTTAACCTTCTTTTACCCACCTTCAAGGAGAATTTGAAAAGTTGTATAAAACATAATTTTACATATTCTGTGAGTTTAATTTCACAAATCCAAAAGACATGGTTAATATCAGTAATAGAAATTTTGTTCAATAAGATGAAAATAATTTTTGGTGAATAGAAGCCTTTGACATTTATTTACCACGGTTTAATGTAAATAGGGAAATTAAGGGTAAATATGATGTCGAAAATTACCCTAAAACATTTCCTAATTCTATTGTATAAGTTTAATTCCACCAAATGAAACCTTATGAATCAACATATGATCCTTTTTGGTTCACTTGGATTAGATTAAGACATTTATTATAATTTTATTTAAAGAAGAGTTAAAAGGTTAAATTCAAAGTTTAATAACTAAAGAATTTTTAATATAGGGTTATACATAATATAAATTAGACTATAAATATTAATTATAAAGATAAAATAATTTCATACATAATAATATTTTATTTATAATTTTTAGACATTAAATAATTTAATTTATTTATGACACAATGATGAGGGAGTAATTACAATAATATTGAAATATTAAACTAATTGATATTATAAATATCCAAATACAAGTAATTTTAGACTTTTGATGAATTCAAAAAAAATATAGGTTAACATGCCATATTAATATTTAGCATATTAATTTATTTCTAATTAATGATGTTGTTATAACATTTACAAAAATCATTTATTAAATAATCTCAAAATTGGAATAATTGAGTTTTTAAAACAAATACTATATTACTGGTTGATTTAATATTCAAAAAAATATAAGTTTCGGCCTAAGTGCCTTAATAATATTATATATGTCATTAATGAACCAATTGGGGTTCTCATGGATGTTTATATTATGTTTAATGACCATATAATATAAAATTACAAAGAGACATGGTAAATGTCAAACTATTTAACTAAGAGTTAAATTAAACGATATGGTTAATATGATGACTTAACTATCTAAAACATTTTTTTGAGATATTTTAGACTCATACCCTCCTTATCCTCTATATAATTCATTTTGGAGACATTATAAACCGAAAATTATTTTATTATAAAATAATATTTATTGCTTTCGATAAAGTGACCCTCACCTCTATTATAAAAAGGCACTTCCCCTTCTCTTAAATTCACACATACAAAGCCTTTTGGCTCGTCCAAACCCTACCCAAATATCCACCCAAAATTGCTCCAATATCCCTATAGGCCTTATTTTGGTCATAAATCTATCCTATTAAGCCCTTGGGATCAAATCAAAAGGAAGAACCTGAAGAAGAGGTAATATTTCATCACATCATTCATGTTATTTTCTTCTTCCACCTCCTATTTCATTGTTGATTCCATTCTAAAATAATAACTCAATTATCTTATATATAATGTGATATTATTATAAAAATGGTACTACCATATTCATTATTCTATACATCCTATAAATGACAATGTCACCATATGTGTGTACATACGGAATACCGTCTCCATGTTGTGGTGTAGTTTGTTATTCGAACAGTTCATTATTTAGATGGTATATTAATGAGGATATCAGATTTAATAATAAATATAACATGTTAAGGATTCGGTATATATGATATACAATCCAATTACATATTATATCCCCATCAATGTAATGATATATTTTCTCTTGCGTATGTACGAATTACCATCTCCATGACGCAATGAGTTTCATTTCCACGTTCACCATTCAATGATGATTATAAAATATATATCTTTAATAAGTATGTAATATATGAAATAATAATGATACTTTAGATATATATATCTGTGTGTGTACATACATATATCTTATTCGCAAAGATCCGTTCAACACAATATGAAAACGGAAAGAGTGTTTATGCGTATGTACGCCCACCATCTCCATAAAAGGTGTTTCACATTACATATATACATCTATTATCATTATTTATATTCTAAATATATATTAAATATAAATAATTTTTTATATTCTGGGTGTATTTCCATCATGATCTTTGTGATATAATCAAGATTAAAAAGTTAAAACACGTACGATAACGAAAGCGACTACCTTTTTTGTTAATTTAGTATGGAAATTATTATTAAATGGGTAGTATAAAGTTATTAATGAATTATGTATTATGTCATAAATAATGAAAGAGGTTACCTTTTTTGTTTATTATCTATTTCCATGTTTCATAAAAGATTTTTGAAAGGAATTATTTTAAGGGACTCTTTTACTAAGACAACATTTTAAATGTTTTATATATTTGTTATTTTAAATCATTGTCATTAATAATTATGTTTTCAAAATTATTTTATGGACTTATTTATATGGACCTGAATGTTTTGAAAATTTGAATTCCTTTCAAATAATTCAACATGGTATGGGACACTTTGATTCATAAATTTTTTAAAATTTATTCCTTTCTAAAATGTTTTACTTTTAAATGTTTTAATAAAAAAGGATATTTCTCTCAAATAATTTTAGAAATCCTATTCATCTATGTCAACATCCACTGATGGAATTTTAAAACTATTGGAAGTTAATTTATTATGATACAAATAATCCCTATTGTATTGATGGTTTTGTTATATTATTGACAATGGATGTGTTATTTTAATACAATTCACGGTTTATGGATAAAGTATTGAAATTTTGAATGGTAGTATTAATATGATTGTTTGTGTTATGATTAAATCTTTTCTTTTGAGGAATTCATTGGACATAGTATGTGATGGTTGGAGACCTCTATTGCTCCTCAATGCATTGGTAGGTATCAAAAGACATAATAGCGTCTGGGATCAAGGCCTTGACAATATCTTATTTGTAGTCTTGGCACAAGGCCTTGACTATGTGGTTATGAAGTATGGAATTATGCATTCCATCATTATGAAAGTGGATATTGATATTGCATGTGATTATTCAAATAGAAGAATATCCATGTCAATAATAAAATGAAATTATTTGATTTAATCTTTGCTATATTATTCTTATGTTTATGTTTAAAATAATTCAGTCTTAGTATTATACATTTACTTAAATATATATGTTTATTTATTAATGTTTCCTCTATATTATTATCCTTACTGAGCATGTGAGCTCATCCCTTTCATTTTTTTAATTTTCCCAGGATTCCAAGAAGTGTATTAGTATTGATAAACAGTGTTAAGAAAGGGGATTAATGGCATTCTCAAAGGATCATTTATGTTGTGTTTTATTCTCTAATGTGTAATGTAAAATTCATGTGTGTAATCTATTTTCCTAGAATACTAAAGTGATCGGTCATTCAGGACTTGATTCCTTGTAACCATGCCAATGTATTAAAATAATGCATCGAATCAGGGCTTCTGGGGTCAGGGAGTTACAGTTGGTATCAGAGGAAGTTTAGAAATAACCTTGGAAACTAGATTTACTAACACTCTAATTAGAGAACAGTACCCTCAGATAGACTTTGATGATTAGTATAGAAGGACTTCCTAAAAAAAATTTCCTGTAGATATTTTGTCAGTATGCAAGGAAATAAATCCCTATATTGATACGAGCAGGAAGATGTGGCTCTGGCACAAATGTACCTAGGGTTAAAACCCGAAAACACCGCTATGAGCTAGAATCGAACGGGAACTGGTGCATGACTACGGGCCTTGCTTCTCTCTTGGTTACGACAATTCTGTGGGATATGCATAAGATAATTCTAATTTTCATTAAAAAAAACTATTAAGGGTTTATATGTATATATCTCCTCAAAGAAAAAATTTATATGATTATGGATTATATCCATGAACTGTTCAATTTATGATAATAATTTTACAAATTTATAATTATGACTTGTGATTAATAAAGTAATCGAGTGTATACCATTGTTTAGAAATGGAACCCAGTAGATGGAATGAGACCTCCAGTAATACACATGAACGAAAGAGTAAGAAGGAACATATCTTTCATTGTATTAGGCAAACATTTAGAAACAAAATAGTCTCCCACATATTATCATTGTATGAAGATATAATATCATGTGTTAATAAGATATGTGAAGAATTTTCTGAGTCCTATGGCTTTATAGGGAAGCCCAAGAAGAAAAATATGGTAGATAGAATGATGGAGAAAGGGAATAAGGGAAATATAGATTTTCTCATATGTGATAACTGTGAAAAGAATCACCTCGGTAAAAGATTGAATGGAATGGGATATTGTAATAATTGTGGAGAAAAAGGACACCATGTACGTGATTGAAAGGGAAAGAAGATGGTTTCAAATGTAGAACACGTCATCTGCAAGGAGTTGGGACACTACTCGAATCAATGTCCAAATCCTTATAGTATACTCCAAATGATGATATTGGATAAAAATCATGTTATGATAATACTGATTATGAAGAGGAATGATTAAGAGTTCTTATGTTGTTATTAAAGTGTTGTTCCCTTTGAGTATTGTATTAATAATGTAAATGTTATAAGAATTATAGAGTATATAAGGATGGTACTGCGGTACCATTTCATTAATGACTTGAGATTGTGTGGAACCAAGAAACAAGACACAATAGTAGGTTTATTTTTTTCCTCGAAAATATATGGTTGGGAGAATGATAAACCATAATATCTGACTGATAATGAGTTAGTGATTTTGGTATAATATATGATTGATTTGGATAAATTATATTGGATATTCTAGTCTACCTTGAAACTGATTAATGATTTGTATATTCCATCATTGATAGAGTTTACAACATTTTTGGATATAATTAGTATATCCAGTATTCTATAAGGAATAAGGGAGCATTATTGTAACCAATATGGATTTATAGTAATCTAGGGTGTTACTATATTTTAAAAGAATACAAAATAAAGGTATTAACATATTATTACATTGAAAAAATATCTTAATTCTTTTTACCTTATTTAAAAATGTTGGACTCTTTGTTTGGATAGAAGTATTTTGGTTAACATAAAGGTTGGAATGAATTATGTTTGACAATGGATACTACATTTATGGTTAAAAATTTTCAAAACCTTATTTTTTTGACAGTAATGAAAACGAAAAACCGAAGGTTGGGCGATGACCCATCATGCCCGGTAAGGCCGCAAAACTTGAACACGCAACGTAAGTGTGACAAGAGTAATCACCTACCAAAGGATTATGTGATGTCATAGTTTGTATTATATATTTATTTTTAAATAGTTTGACAAAATTAATTATAAATTCATTATTTTCGGAACCCTATACCATTAGGATAATAGAATATTTTTGAGTTCTATTATCTTTTTCAGCAAAAGATTAGTTTCTGGTAGGAATTAGTTAAAGGATGAAACACTAATTGTAAAGTATATATATATATATTATCTTATTCTATGAATAAATTATTTCTTAATATTTAGGGAAGGTATCTTAAAACCAAAAATATGTCACCCTAATACCATTTGTTTTTTTGAACCGATTATATTTTACATCATCTTAAATTGATTGCTTTGAGGCCCTAAATTTTACACATGTTTGTGATTGATGACCTCAATTACACACTATAAATATTTATGTTTTCCCTCAAATTATTTGTCTCTAATTTCCCCCAATGTTCTCATAATTGAGATTATAATTTAGTGGTGACTTTTTCATTTTCATTTCCCTTGTACTAAGATTAAATTTTATTAACCCAATTTACAATGTGGGTTTTCCACAATGATAATTTTATATTTTTATTCATTTATATTTTAATAAAAACATCAAATTTTTATGAAAAAAATTATTGAAGGATGGGAGAATGTGACACCCCAGGATTTCATAATATGTTATCTCATTAAAGTAATTCAGTAGCTTGCGCTACAAGCAACACTGAGTTCGACCGCACCCCAACGTACCACACTAGCCATTCATAAACCAGTTATGAATAATAATAACTACATTTAAAATCTTATATAATATATATAATTTTAACATCCATATTATGTGTTTCATAGACATAATATAAGAAAAAATTATTTCTTTCAATTAAAAGAAGTATTTTTCAAAAAATGAAAGTTTGCCGCCTTTTAATGGAAAACCATTTTAAAGCCACTATTTGAAACTTTTATATATTATATTTAATTATATTATATTTTTATATTCATGTGGGACAAAATAATTTAGTTTAGAAAATTTTTTGGAACTTTTCTGATAACATTCTTATTTTTATGAATAGTAAAAAATACTATATTTTAATTGAAAACAAATTTTCCTTAACCAAAATAATTTATAGTTATTAATTATTCATTTCAATTGTTTGGAAGTATAATTAGATTATATATTTATTATTTAATACAATTTAGGTCATTTTATGTAATTTGACATTTAAATTTGACATAAACACATGTCAATCTTTTAATAGTTTTCACTTTTTAAAAACCCGATTTTTCATTTCAACAATGAGACTTAATTTTAAATTAATAATTTCTACTATTATGTTTTTGATTTAGTAAAATAGAATTGATTTTTGAATTTTTAATATCAAAATTATCTTAGGGTAAATTATTGGTATTTTCTTGAAAACATTAAATTTTTGATGAATAGTAAAAAAAACCTACGTAATTATATAAAACCGACTTTTTATTTAAATAATTATTTATTTTAATTTAATTTAATTTATGTCAAAATAGATACATAATTACCATATATGTTCAACTTAATTCATTGGATTCATTTTATAATAAGTTTATTTATATATATAATTTTATTGAACATTTTACTATCTTTTACCCACTTTCTATGAGCATTTTCAAATTTGTATAAAACATAATTTTTCACTTATGTGAGTTGAATTTCAAAAATCCAAGAGACACATTTAATATATGTTTTTAAAATGAGGTTCAATAATCTAAAAATAATATTTGGTGAATAGAAACTATTGACTTTTATTTAACACGGTTAACAATAAATAGGGTAATTAAAGGTAAAAATGATATCATAATTACCCTTACACATGTCCTAATTCTATTGGAAAAGTATAATTCGACCAAAAACAACCTTAGGTATAAAATATGATCTTATTTTGTCCACTTGGATTAGATTTGGACATTTATAATTATTTTATTTAATTTAGAGATAAAAGAGTTAAATCCAATGTTTAATACAAAAACCAATTTAAATATAGGGTTATACATAATATATATTCGACTATAAATATTAATTATAAATAGATAAAATATTTCCTACATAATGAGAGTTTATTTATAATTTGTAGACATTATTTGATTTAATTTATTTGGGACACAATGATGATGTAGTGATTTCCATAATAATGAAATATTAAAATAATTGATATTATAAATATCCAAATAAATGTAATTTGAGAATTTTGATAATTTCAACTAATTTTATAGGTTAATATGACTTGTTAGGATTTAACATATGCATTTATTTTGACGTAATAATTTTTTTATAAATTTAATAATAATTATTTATTAAATACTTTCAAAATTGACATAATAGTGTTTTTAAATCAAATACTATATTATTGGTTGATATTATATTGCAAAAAAATATGTTTCTGCCAGAGGTCCTTAATAGTATTATATATGTCATTAATTAACCTATTTGGGTTCACTTGGTAGTTTATATTATGTTTATTAACCATATAAAATAAAAATTCAGTGAGACATCGAAAATGTCAAACTATTTATGTAAGAGTTAAATCTAAAAGATAAAGATAATATGAAGAAATAAACCTGTCTAAAACCTATTTTTGAGAGGATTTAGTCCCCTCCCCACCTTATAATTTATGTAATTCATTTTTGAGCCCTTTGAGACCGAAATTTATTTTGTTATAAAACAATATTTCAAGTTTTTCCTAAAGTGACCATCACCTCTTTTATAAAAGGGAACTTCTCCTTCTTTTAACTTCACACCTCCAAGAACTTTTATCTCAGGAAACCCTTGCACAAATATCTACCAAAAATTCCTAAATTAATCCTACAGGAATTACTTTGTTCAGAAAGCCATCCTATGGAGCCCCTTTGATCAAATCAAAAAGAAGAACCCGCAGAAGAGGTAAATATTTCATGACATATTTCAAGTTCTTTTATTCTCCCACTTCCACTTTCTTTGTTGTTTACATTATAAAATAAGAACTCATGTATCTTATATATACTATGATGTTATTATAAATATGGTACTAACATACTAATCATTCTATCCATCCTATAAATGACAAAGTCACCATACGTGCATATGTACGGATTATTGTCTCCACATCACTATGTGCTTTGTCATTCAAACACTTGATTATTTGGATGGGTATAATAATAAGTTTAACTTATGTGGATAATAAATATAAAATTTTAATGTTTATGTGCATATGATATACCATCCAATTACAGACAATTTCCCAATCAATATAATGATATTGTGGCTCATGCGTATATACGGATTACTGTCTCCACGACGCGATGAGATTCATTTCCATGTTCACCATTCAACAATGATTATAAAATATATATCATTAAAATTTATGTAATATATGGAATAATAATGATAATATATATATATATATATATTTGAATGTGTGTTTAATTACATATAGATTATTCCCATAGTTCAGTTCAATACGATATAAAAACTGAAACAACGTTTATGCGTATGTAGGGCCTACCGTCTCCATAAACGATGTTTTCCATTTCATATATAAGTCTATTATACATATTAATATTATAAATATATATGATATATAAATCATGTTTTATATTATGGATTTATTTAAAACATGATCTATGTGAGACAATCAAGAGTAACAAGTTAAAACATGTACGATAAAGAAATCGATTATTACCCAAAATGTTAATTTAACATAGAAATTATTATTAAATGGGTAGTATAAATTCATAAATGAATAATCTATGTTATCATAAATATTAATATGGTTCTGGTATAATTTAATAACATACTATGGTTTTTATACAGGAGGTTATATGTACCCTCTACTAAAAAAAAACTGCAAGGTAAGGGTTAATTTCACAATGTCTTTAATATCCGATGTTGTTTTTACATAAGTATCTACTGTGAAATATTTATTATCCATGTCCATATTTCATAAAATAGTTTTCAAATGGATTATTTTAGTGGAATGTTTTACTAAAAAATCATTTTAAATATTTAAATATTTATTCTTTTAAGTCATTCTCATTAATGTCCATGTTTTCATAATGATTTTTATGTATTTATTTATACTAACATGAATGTTTTTAAAATTTTAATTCTTTTAAAAAGTTTTAAAGTGGTATAGGAAACATTGATTCAAACATTTCGTTATATTTCTTCCTTTCTAAATTGTGTGACTTTTAAATGTTTTCATAATAAAGACGTTTCTCTCAAAGAGTTTAACAAATCATTTTCATCTATGTCAACATCTTTTGATGGAATTTTAAAATTGTTTGAAGTTGATTCATTATGATAAAAATCTTCCATATAGTATTGAAGGTTTTGTGATATGTCTACCTATGGATGTGTTATTTTTATACCATTCATGATATATGTATAATGTATTGAAAGCTCGTTTTCTAGTTATAATACAAATGTTTATGTTATATTAAAACATCTTCATATGAGGAATGCATTGGACTTAGTTTGTGACGGGTGGAGCCTGCTATAGCACCTCGATGCATCGGTAGGTCTCATAAGACAAACTAGTGTCTTGGAATAAGGACTTAACAAAATATTATTTTTAATCTTCGCACAAGGCCTTGACTATGTGGTAATTAAGTCTGGCATTATGCATTCCATCATTATGATTGTGGGGATTGATTTTGCATGTGACTATTCGACTAGTAGAATATCCATTTTAATAAGTAAATGAAGTTATTTGATTTTATCTTTACAATATTATGCTGATATTTATGTTTAAAATGATTTTGTTTTAATCTTATACATTTCCATAAATACTTATGCTTATTGCTCAATTTCTTCGCTATATTGTTATATTTACTGAGCATATGAGCTCACCCATTTCTATGTTTTAATTTACCCTAGATTCCAAGAAGTGTATTATGATTGATAATTATGGTTAATCTAGGGGATTAATGGAGTTCTAAATGGATCATATATGTTTTGTTTTATTATCTAATGTGCAATTTAACGATCATGTAAGTAATCTATTTTCCAAGACTACTAAATTGATCGGTCCTTCAGGAATTTATTCTTTGTAATCATTCCAATGAATTAAAATAATGCACTGACTCAGGGCTTCTGGGGTCGGGATGTTACAAAATCTAAATAATGAGGGAAATAATATAGATCCTAAGATAATTAATAAATCACATAATATTATATTTTTTAAATAAATGACATCTTCATTTATATTATTAAAATTTTAATTACTAATAATAATGATTTAATTGTATAATTATATATATATATATCTATCTAAACCAAATAAAATAAACTAATTATTCAAATATATATATATATTTAATCATCTAATTGTTTTTTAAAAAATTTATCAAAGGTGGAACTAGCCTTCCCACATTGGACGAAAATTCCACAATGGGAAGGTTGATGCCTCCATTTTATATTAGTTTTAGAAATATTTTAATCCTAGTATTATTTCCATAATCACTAAATAAATTTTAAAAAATAAAAGTTCACTTCCACTAATTCATAATTCTACCTTTTAGTTTACATTTTTACGCCATCGATTTCTAGTTTTGGAGAACATCATATACCATATTTCAGAATCATACATCTTCCAAATGTTTTTACTTCATAACCATGTACAGAAACAGTATCACAAATTGAAATATTTTATATATAAATTACTTACATGTTATACCCTTGAAACATCACATATGATGAACTAGTCTTCTCATATTCTGATCATTCTCTCTAGGTTTCAGAAAATTTCATTTATATTATATAAAACTTCATATGATGAACTGAAAAATTTTATTCTAGTGATGACTGTATCTTATGAACATTCCCTAAATATAAAGGTTTTTATTTTTTTCTAACCATGAGATCCTCATCCCTTATAATTCTGCACATCATTAAAATGCATATCATTATTATTTTTTAAAATCACAACAACATATACATATAATATACTCAATATAATGGCTTTATCTATATACTTATAGTAATTACAAATTAATTCTTTTATTATAATCATTTTTAATCACACGAGCCTTTAAATATAATTATATTGAATAAATTGACTATTCATCATCATAATTTAGTCCGCCTTCCTATATCTTCCAAACTTCCTTCATCTAATGATTATTTCAACTAATATTCTACTTTTAGAGTATTTTATCTCGGTTATTTTTCGGCCAATACACCTATACACAATATTAAAAATCAATAATATTCCTTAAATAATTATTGAATTTTTTATTCATTTAAAATATATATAACACCTTCATGAACATTGTTTTAAGGAATCTGTAATCTTAACCATGGTTTGTGTTGGCAATTACAATTTCATATTTAAATTCAATGGATTTTTCTTTTCCAAATCGAAAATATTCCTTGTTTTTCCATCAAGGGTACAAGTTTCCCTCCTCCATAATGATCTACATTTGTGCCCACCTTATTTATATCATGGAATTAGGGGGGAAACATCTTCAAAATTTTTCTTCTTCTCCAATTTTCATTTTTTGAATTTAATATAAACTATTAATTTATCTAACAATCATAACATCACTTTTCATAAATAAATAATCAACAAATAAACCAACTCTAACTCTATATGATTTGTTGTTGGTGTAAGAATAATATTTTATTAACTTGAATAAATGAATAATTCACACAATATTACAAGTGAAAAAAACATTCATAAAATATTCTTGTTGGGAAATATTTAATGGTTTATAATTCATCTTTCTTTGTAGTATCTATCATAATAATCTGATCAAAAAAGTTCAATCATAAAATACCAGGTTTCTTTTTTCTACAAGGAATTTTCACTTTTTCATCAAAAAAAACTACGAACTCTTTACATTCAACATATATTTATAAAGAGTGAGTAATCATTGCTCAAGATGATATATTCAAGATTTATTCTTATTGTTAATGTTAAAAAATTCATTAACATCAATAAGATCTTATTTTATCCAGATATTTAAATTTTCTTTTAACTTTTACTTCAATATGCAATTTCATATACATTTCATGATTTAAATTTTCCTTTTATTTTAAACATCATAAAATTTTTAGAACCACGAGCTTCTATTTAAGGAGATAACGATACCTAAATCGTGTCACCTTCAATTATCTTTTTCATTTTACATCATCGCATCATATAGGGGAATATGGCAGATCTTCTTTATGTCACCAGTTAGATTAATGTGGCTAAGAATATTTTCTCAACCAGGAATATCCTTTCAAATAAACATTATAATCCTTCATATAGACCCCTTTTACATTCCAAGAACTACTTTTCATAGGCATCCTGGAGTTATTCTTCTCCCTTTTATTATTCACTTTACATGGATCATTTATTGAAACTTCTAATAGAATGGAACATACACCTTCCTTTAGTTGTTCATACAACCTCCTTTTTTCCCCTAAATAATATATCCAAACAACCTTGAAATCCTTTATAATATATTCAACATTTTCTTTATTATCTTATTTCTTAAAATAAATGTTTTGTACCGATTTTTCCTTTTTATAGTTGACACCTTTTACTTTCCCAATTCTACATCCCTAGTAATATAGTCTTCTTTTTTCAAGAGTATGACCATCCAAGATAAACCTTCCACACATATTCATTTCATTTGGAAAGTTACCCTTCTACTATAACATGTAGTGAAATTGATTTTATTTGTTGGATACTTCTTCCAAAATTATAATATGTTAAAATCCATGAAGTGTAATTTATATTTTCATCCATATATGTATAATCCTTTCTTGAGGGTTAAATATTATTTCAATTACATATTTTGTTTATCAAATTTTATAACTTTTTTTTCAACTCATGGTAGAATTTCTATCCTTTTTCCTCTCATAGTCCATAATAATTATTTTCCTCCATCATTTATTATCAGCTAATTTGTACTTGGTTGAAATAAACCATCAATACTCATCACCATGAACACATCTATTCTTATATGAAAATTATCATGTTATTTAAATATATTATTGTTTATTATATTTTCCATATTTTATGTACTTTCGTTTCCCATAACATATTTTTTATTAAATTTAATTTGGATTCCTTTTAATTTTTTCATTTTCATTATTTAGGTAGTCAACACATTTTGCCAAAAATTGATGGAGTGTTCCGTGAACATTCCAGAACACATGCAATATACATGATAAATATTATTTTTCTAATGGGTATAAATTTGGATGGAGGAGGAAAATATTATTTCATGAAATTTCCTTCCTTAAAATCACATATTATCATATTTTTTCATTTAAATATTTCTTAAACAATTACTAATGTGGTGGGTTTTTTCATATATCATTTCTTCTTTTACATCATGGTTTTGGAAAAAACAACCATTTTTCTTCAACCAAGAATAACCTATAATTTATTCATATAACTATTAACATCTTTATCTTCAAGGGATATAATTTAATAAACTTTTAAATATCAATAGATCATTTGTATAAGTTAAAACACTTGTAAAAATAATTTACTTCAAAAAAGTGGGAACCAATACACAAATAACAATATAGAGCCACAGGGGATCATGAAATAACGATGACATGGGGATCATGGGTGACTATGTTATTCAATAATTTTATTTCTTCCATTTAGTTGATCAAAATAATTTCATAACCTTGGATGTATTGATATTTATAAATCACATAGAAAACACACCCTTATTGTTATATAGATATTGTAAAATGAAAAATACAGAGGGAATTATATAATTTTTTGCCAAAATATGAGAGCCTAATTATTGTCATGTTGACTCCCATAATGTCATGTATTTTCCACTAGTAATAAAAACATCTTTTATAATTGGTTGGGGTTGTAATTATTATTAACTAATATTGTGAAACCCACACACTATGTCACTCTAAATTATATTTTACCAAATCCATTAATTTTACAATGTCTTCTAACAGAAATAGTTCATTGATTACACCTTTTACTTTTGTTGAACATCCTTTCATGTTTTATGTGATTTGATTCAACTTATCATAATCTTTGACCCCAAAATTTATTCTTCCTACCTATTGAATTTTCATAATTTACTCTACTTATTCGGAATATTTTGTTCAAGTAATCTTAACATTCCGTTAAATGTAATATTATGGACATCTCCAAAACATTGACTCCAATAAATCACTCTTCAATGAAATGATTTGTAACGTCTTGTCAAAAACATTTAATCTCCACATCAAAAAATTTCATTAAATCAATAGGGATTATTTTATGGTGATAAATCTCCCAGATATGTTCAATGATTGGAAATTAATAAACATATCATTTCTCAAACGTACATATATATCGTTTAATTCATTTAGGAATATCCTAAAATTTATAATCAATTACTCATTTTCAGAATTTTAAAATAATCAGGCATCTCCATAATTCACAAAAATCCACTAGAATAACCATAATTGATTCCTGAATGTTGCATATGATTGTACATCTCAAAATCATCATAATAAATATTGACTTAACTAAAAAATAAACTCCCTAAAAATTATCTGGAAAACATTCATCATCAATCAATAAAAAATATATCATAAATATTTATTCAGCATTAAGATACCTCCAAAAATATCTTCTGCATCTAATTTATTCAAAATAATAACACTTGAATTCTCAATATTCCTCTTGATTATGCAGTTATTTATTTTAATATGATATAAAACACACCAAACTACATGGAAACTCATTTCTACTTCATCAAATTTTATATTTTAACTCACTAATCTATATAATTTCTTTTGATAATTATTTTTTTATCTCACATCATTTCATCGTTGGATAATTATTCCTCTTGTTGATCACAATTACTCCAAATTTCTCCAATAATGTGAACACCTTTATTTCCTTATGATTATAATTATTTAACTAATCTTTAACCTATATTGGATAACATAAAACAAATTAATATAATTAAAAAAATATACTTTGAATTATAAATTCCCAAAGAGCCTTACTGATAGCTAGTATACACTTCCTCTTTCATTTCTCCCACCAATTTAAAAAATTACATTTTTATTGAGGAATCATGTATATATGATTTTCATCATCCTATCATCTATCTAATAATCATGTATGACATCGATATTATAATTTTTTTATGTAGTTCATTTTGTTTTATAGGTAATTTTAGTTTAAATAGAATGAATCATAGGGAAAAAATAGTATCACCACAATTTATTGTTTTTTTTTGAACTATAATATCAATCCATCAATAGATTGTTGTCTCTATTTAACTATAATACTAAAAAATTTAAGTCAATTTTATTAGATCACCCCTCATTTTTATTGGTTTCTCATATAAATATTATTTATAGTCCTATATCCTTTCTCAAATTAATGATAGAGGTATGTGTTCCTCTAACATGAAAAATTATTTTGTTATTGAATTCATTGAGAACGACTTATTTGGTGATGTTGAAAGAAAAATAAACATGACACGAAATTAATGTTTAAAAAATCTAATTTCATTAATAATTTTTCATAGGATATATTTATTTTTATGTGGTCACCTTATGATAACCCTACTTGTGATAATATAAATTCCATTCTATCCTTTATATGTATAATATTTTATTAGCATATTATTAAAATAAATTTTCAAATATCAATGTATATTTGAAGTTAATTTTCACATTTTAGTTTAATTCATTCATGATAGGTATAATGATGAACTATTATAACATCATCTACAATTGCATCTTCTTCTTAACTCCTCCTTCATGACCAATAAACTTCCATGTATTTCTAATTATTCCAACCAGACTGAATTTATGCACTATCAGCATCCTATTATAACTCACCTCATTCAAATTCATATAGAATGAAACATATTAAAATTTTTTTATCATCTTAACCATGAAGTTTCAATGTATAATGATTTTAGAAATTGTACGCACATAGTTCTCACATTCTGACCCATCCAAATTCTATATGATGAACTCGTCTTCTCATCTCCTGATCCTTTTCATTTGGTATAATCAAATTTATTTTTTATTTTGTAAATTTTTATTTGGTGGACTCGAAACCTAATATTTTAAAAGAAATTATTTTTTTCAAATATTTTATGATTATTTTGGTTTTTTTATTCCGATCATGAGGTTATCAACAACACTATATTTCACATCATGCATGTGAAACTCATAATACTTTTATCACATAAATAGATTCTTCATTTGATAGAATCAATGTATAGTTTTCATATATCTACATCTATATATTTCAAATTAAATATAATGTAAAACACAATTTTCTTTAGGTAATCCTCAAAATATAATTATATCCAATAATTTCCTCTTTATTCATTGACAAAATTTATTCCAATACAATTATTCATCTAGTGTTATATCTTCTAATGATTATTTCTAAAAACATACTCCTTCTGTAGTACGTAGTAATAGAGATTTCAATTCTAAAACACCAAAAGAACTGATTAAACATCATTAATACTGATTTAAATATTCATTTAAATTTTTTTAATTGCATAAAAATAAATCAACTTATTCATCATCATCATTTGATGGTATCTCCAACTACACTTATTATGAATATACATTTCAATATAGAAGGGTTTCTTTTATAAAAAGATACGTTAAAGAAGGTATTGGGATGTGTCCTCACCAAAAATGACATTTTGGTTACTTATTCTACATGTTAATTGATGAATCATGTGAAAAACTACATAACTCTTAATTTGTATCTAAAAGGGGAAATAATTTCATTTAATATATAAATTCATTATCCCTAGAATGAAAAGAATGAAATATATACAAATCATGATAGATTAAGGTCTATATTCACAAAGAAATTGTTTAACAAAAAACAAGGATATGTTTAGATTTTATCATTGATCATGATTACTCAATACATCACCAACATGGGAAGTAAAAAAATTCATTGATTCTTATAGAATTGCGAATCATGATATATTATTCATGATGAGGATTGAAAGAGGCCAAATACTCATTGAATTTCAAAATATGGACAATGAAATCATATTTCAAGGGGAGAAATCCCATATTTCCAAAATTAATGTTCATCCATCCATCCATGTGAATATCAAAGTAGTAAAAAAATTGGATAGATAGCTATAGATTGTGGTATGAAATATTCCAATGTTCAATATTCACTATGATGGAATTAGATGATTTGGGAATAAATTATGGGGTCAATAAAGACTATAACTAAATATAAATTTCTTTGATGATGCACATTGATCATCATTATTTATGTATTCAAAATTCTAAACGATCTCTATAGATCTCAAGAATCATTACTTCTAGAATAATATTTAGAGAGATATTATATAGTACATATCTCGATGAATGATTTTTTAGTATGTTAAGGCTAAGCCTCAAAATTCTATGGGGTTAATAAAACTATTACAAATACATGAATGGGAATGGGGGAATAACACTATTGATTACATTATAGGTTATCATAAGATCTCTAAAGGCTTTAATTTAATTTTTATTTGAATTTAATTTTTTTGTGAATTCAACACATATTTTTTTATTTGTGATGATTTCATTTTCAATGAACATTTATTGATATACATAAAAAGTAGGTATGGATTCATGGAGATGATAGTTACATTTTTTTATTTTGATTTTGGGTTTACCACATGATTTTGGAGAAGTAATCAAACTCTATAATTTATATTGGGATATTTTATGATGAATTTTAATAGAGGTTGGGATCAACTGCTTACCTTTTTTGAGTTTGCATATAACAACATTTTTTATTCTAGATTTCAAATGGAACTGTATAGGCACTGCATGGGAAGAGGTGTAGAACACCAATATGTTGTGATAATGCTAAAGGCTATAATTTGATGGCACCATATTTTTCTCATGAAATGTTAGAGAAGATTCAAAAATATCAATAAAAATTTATAACTATAAAAATGAAAAAAAAATATATGGATGATTTTCAACATGAAATGATGTTTTTATTCAGAGATAACACTAGTGGAAAATTTATATTAAATGTTGTTATTTAGAAGTGGTTTTGAAAACTTAAGTTAAAAGTTATTGCTAAGTTTTATTATTTGTGGTTTTAAAAATATTCTTCAAATCAAAGAGATATTTTTATAAAATTGGTCTTCATTTAGAATTAGTTTAGATAAATAATATATTTTTATTTTTTATTGAATTTTATCTATTGTTATAGAAAAAGACACTAAACCAAAATAAAATAATTTATTAAATTTTACAATATAATTTTAGTAGTTATTTTTTATTAAAATTAACACATAATTTATTTTAATCTTAAACATATATATAAATAGTATTAACAATAATTTATTTTAAAAATGATTATATCTATATTTATGTCATAAATAATTACTAATAAATATAATTAAAAACAATTATTTATTTTTTATTTTTGAAATATTAAAACATTACTATTCATAATTATTTAATCGTAATTAATATCTACACATTGATATATATATATATATATATATTAATATGATTGTGAAATCATCCACTATAACTAATGATCTAAGAGAAGCTTAAAATTAGACTGCAACACCAAATGACCATAGTTTTTATCCAAGTGTTTATTTATTCATCATGTCCTACAAAATTAATGCTTATAAAAATAACTAAGATTATATTTCATAGTATATTTTCTTATAGTGAATAATAAAAATTATTCACTATTCGAAATGATGTTCAAAATTGAACAAAATACTATCTTGGGGACACTAGGGGTCCATTTTTCTTAATAAAAAATAGTAGATTACGACTTAAAAATATGATTATCTATTAATATACCCTCATATAAAATCATTATATATATTTTAATCATTATTTTATAGTGAATTTTTATAATTTTAATGTTTTCTATGATTTTATTCTGTTGTTTTATTTTTCTATAAATATTAATGTGTTGCTATTGGTGTTGTACTATCCCGTGTAGAAATTTATTTTTATAATTATATATTTGTTTCTATATTTATATATATACTCATATATTTTGGTAATACATTCAGGTCGAGGAACCATATTATAAGAAAATAAAAATACCATTATAAATTGGTTTAGAGGGAATCCATACATGTCATAAAGGCCAGTGATTCCAATTTTCCAAAAAAAAAATAAAAATTTCGAAAATCTCGACACCACGAAAGACAAAACATGAGCTAATTACCATTTGTGAGTAAACAACAACATGAAATGATACAATTAAAATATAACCCCCTCTGTAAGTGAAAATCATACCATGTCCTCAGTCTAAATGTTGCATCCCCCCATCCCTGAATAAACCTCACAGTGGTAACACAACATGTAAGGGTACCCCACAAACCTTGATATGGAAGGACGGATGGATAATTTTTTTAGCACACCATATCTCTTTCGATCCACCCACTCTATGTTTATTACATGATTCATGAATTACTTTCTTAATGTTGTGGCAACAAGATACCCCTTTATCCCACATTGAAGGAATATTGATGAATGTTTAAATGAAATGTGCCAACCTAACTAAAAAAATGAAATTTCCCAACTCGTAGTTCATGCACATACCTCTGACCAGATTAATCAATCCATTTAATGAGAATCAAACACATTAAAAATCATTTAATAATTATGAATTTGAGCCTTATGGCTTAGAGGACTATAATTTCCTGAAGGCCTACTGTTGGTTTTAAGAAGAGGCCCAAATGCCTTGTCTCAGGATTTGGAATCCAAAATAGAATGAAGGAAAATCATCATCAATCAAATACATCATCCAAATCTATTTTCTTGTTGAAATCAATTTTTGAAAAATTTTGACAAAAATTCACATAATCTATCATATAAATTTATAAATTCTTCCAAAATAACATGGAAACTTGTAATAACAAATAAATATGCCATAAAATTTGAGGCATCCGAGATTTAATTTCACAATTTGATAATATGGAAAATATTAATGGAAAACATCAATCATCCCTTCAAATAGAAATAAACCCTATAGTTCCACACATCTAAGGGTGAAACACTGTATCCATCAAAGGAAAAGTAGTCTGAACCTCAAAGGAGACTTAAATATAAATTATTGAAGTTGATGTAATGAATGCAATAAATATATGATAAAGTATAAAGAATAACATCTGACATAATTTTTAGTACACACCACTATAGTTGAATCTTCTTGTATAATCCAACCAACCTTGTATGCATATGGCTACAAATATACTCTTGTTCACCCAAAAAATACGCTTTCCAATATTTGACACTTATACCTAATACAAAAACCTCACAATCACATGTGTCTATGTATACATTATTTTTGGTAGTATAGTACTCAACAGGGTGATGAATTGAATATCATATTAAATGAAAATAAATTTTATTTAAAAAAATACCCAAATTTGGGGAAAAATAATATCTAAAATAGAATAAATATATATTATTTTATTTTTGAAATATTTTAATAGGATATGATCGCAACCCAGTTAAAATAATTTCTAAATCCAATTTTTTTAAATGATATTATAATCATTTTTAAAATAATATGTTAAACCTAGATAAAATATTAATATCAATGTAATTTTTTAGAATAACTTTTTTGAAAAGAAAAACTATTTTTTCATTAAAAAGTGAAAAAATAGATAAGTAAACACACAATAGAGATAAATAAAAGTGGATCAGTCTCAGCTCGATTCATAATACACTCCACCTAAAAATCACCCACTTCTTATAAAATTTATTAAAAAATAGGCATAATTCAAATAATTGACCAATTTTTACGAAAAAAACATATCACTGGTAGTCTAGTATTTACCTAACCTCTTATAAATTAGGTCATGGGTTAATTGTAATAATCCAAATGTGAAAATATTATCGATGTACAATCTTAGATATTAAATGAGGGTGTACTAAATTAATAAAAAATATCACATGAATAACACGAATATAAATAATATATATAATAAATAAATTAATAATACGGATTTTTTAGTGTAATTATTCATTAATAGATTATGGCAGAGATTATAAGGAATTTTTTTTTATTTTTTGGATTGTATATAAAAATATCATTGAATAAGAATCATACATTATTAGTAAGGTTTTTGTTTTTGTTTTTTAAAAATAACATGTTTTCTAAAACACTAAACAATCCTCTTTAATTTTACTATGTACATCCAGTGGGATTGTATATTGTAGAAATTAATCACCCAAACTCTCTATATGAGGGGTTCCTATTATTTTATATCTTTTTGGGATCCTTAATAATATTCATAAGATATTAATAAATTTTGATAAATAATAATACTGGAAAAAAATTAATAAAGTATTTTTTTGTATTAAATTGAGTATTTTTTTTAATATAATCGTTCTCAAATCTTAATAAAATTATGATACATTAAATTACACATACTATCCATTGAAAAAGGTATTTAATTTTAATCCAAAGAGATATAGAAGTAGTAAATTAACTGGTTGAAGTGGATTCTCCCAGTGGTAGAATATTTATTCCTGTGATAGAAAATCTAAATGTGTGCTATTGGAAGATGAAAAATACTAGTTTAATAAGGATTTTACTAATTGTAAAAAAACATAAAATAGTGGCTTTACACTTTTTCTATCGGTTTAATCATTGGACTAGAAGTAAAAGACATTAAAAGTAGTTGCACATTTAGAATATATGGTTTAATACGGGTACTAGATCTAGGATATTTCTTATTATGGTAGTAGTCTCCTACTAACAAATTTGAGATCCATCATAGTGTAGAATATATTCATAGATGGAAAATAATTTAAATAATTGAACCAAAATGATTATAGTGGGTGTTGAAGTGATAATAGGGTAAAAATATATAACTTACTATTGTAGAAACTGTACTAGAAGTAGATTATTTTGCAAAGATAAATTTAATTTTAAATTTAATTTTATTCAACCTTATGTAATGAAAACAAAAACATCTCAAACCTTGTGTATTAGTAAACTATGAGTTACATAAGGGTAGATAAAAAATGCATGTGAAATTTTTAAGGCTAGGTATATACATAAGTAAGGGTAGACTAAAACTATTTAAATGTAATGAAAAATTATTAAACCATTAAATGGTTCTATAAAAATTTCAAAAGGGTTGATAACTGACCTACATAAAGGTAGTAAAATATTAAAAACCTCATGTAAGGGTAATAAGAAACTTGTACTAACTACTTAAAAGTAAAATAATTTAATTCAAGAAACCTGATTTTTGAGTAATAAAACAAGTAATTTCTAGAATGATTAAAAAATCATCACATTATTTATTATGAAGAATAATTACTTAAATTAAAATTAAAAAATAAAGGATTTCAGTGAAGTGTAGGTTGTAAAATAATTATCAAAACATTCCATGTATAAAAAAGAAAAAACGTTAAAGAAGAAATTTCATAAGCATAATCATTATACATATTCTCTTCATTGATTATCCACATTTTGTATTACCAAATGGATAAATGAAATATAAAATCTATAAGTGGAAAAGAAAATAATAAAAGGAACTGAGTTATAATTACATTGAAAGATAATGAATTACATCATCAAAATAAAGACACAAAATATAATTCCATATAAAATCTATTTAAGAGTCTTAATCATCCTCAATGTGATCTGATGTAAGATCAATAGATAATTATCCATTACCAATAGAAATAGAAGTAGGAGTAGGGTAATAATAATGTACAGGAGGCATGAACACAATTACAGATACAACTGGTACAATATGTCTCACATCCTCAATCGGATTATGTCCAGAAAGACTAACAATAATGGATTTAGTCTAAAGAGGTTCTAAAATATGTGTGGATACTGAGTCGTTCATCAGAATAATAGGAGGTTTAATCACTACAGATCGTGAAGTGTATAGTAACACCATCAATAAATATAAAAACTATTAGATTATTCTAAAAATATCTCCATTATGCAAGAGATGATAGTATTTTCTTCCATTAAAACAATAACAAAATGGGTTAAACCCTTTAACTAACACACATTCTCTGTGAAGGAATTTGTAATTAGAGGCATCCTTATATTATCATCTTGAAACATGAATTGAGAATTTATTTCATTATTAGTAAAAATATTAGAAATGTATTACTTGATGAACCTTTATATAGTATCCTTGTCAATTCAATATTCATTTAGAAATTATCAATCATGTTTTTAAATATTCATAACATGATATTAGATATGTATCAACTCATCCTAATGAAAATTTGGGGAATATTACATCACACTATATTGATCTTCAAAAATAATACTTCGAATTAGATTAGAATAAAAAATGGGAGTCCAAAAAGAGGATAATAATTGGATGAAGGTACTTCAATAGTAATAAAAGTTTCCAGACATCCAATTACTAACAGATCTATCTATATCCTATATAATTTCATATCAACCATAGTACAATGGATGGCACAAATATTCTCAACTGGCCTCTAATTCACCCCTTCCGAATTTCCTATTCAAAAAAAATTCTTAGGTTGAAGATGATCCATAACAAATGTCACAATAAAAGATGTGTTATACCCCTTGATATTATTTTTTTGAAAGGTGGAAGATTTTTGAAAACCACCATTATCAGATAAATTATCTTCTCTAATATAGTCTAAATTAGCTTGAGTTAATAAACAAGTATTATGAGTAGGAGGAGATGAAATATCTTATCTATGTGAATGAAAATCCTCATGACAAGATTTCTCATTGGTCGTTATAGGTGAATCCACTATCTCTTCATCATTGGTAGGTAACTTAGAGGGAAAAGGATCGAGAATATTTTCCTTGTCTATTATTTTTAGCAATGATCAGAAAGGATCCCTATGAATATTTGATATATTGGGTCTACCAAGAAATTATGGTCTTCCCCAATCATCATCATTAAAAACAGAATAGGTAAGGCTGATAAAAAACGACCATGTGGAGTTCTCCACCCATAGTTGGTGAATTTTTCCATCTGTCTCTACTATACTTATAGAAACATGAATCACAAAAAAAACTCAAGGATTTTTTATTCCAATAAATACAAAGAGTGTTAGTAGGATAAAAATGTTAATGAGTCAATTAAGTTCTTCATCCTAATCTTTATCATCAACATCATATAAAGAGTCATCAGATAATACAATAATATACACTAGGCTCTATAAAATTGAACACTGAATATGAGAAATATATTATATTCTATTATCTAATGCTTCATAATATTCTATTATATTTTACATAGATGGTAAATAAATAGTTGATTTAGGGGTCTATATGAAACCACCACACCAATTCATATTTTCTTCCACTTTTGGGATAATTTATACGTTTTCTAACATAAACAATTAATCATTGGATGAATATTATAATAATAAAAAGATATAGGATATTTTAACTCCATTATATTAAATATAATTAATCTACACAGCATTACCTTGTCCCTTCTTCTAGTGAATGTTTCATTGTTATTGATGCTTCTATAGTAACTCCAAGAAAAGAATCATGAAAAAAATTGTTGATAATGGGGCATGAACTTTGATAGTCGTAAAATATTACATGGTATGTATCCACAAATAACATAACCAATTATTCAAAGATAAAACTACCACCTTTTTTTGATCAACATCCAAATTATGTCTTTTATATCCCCACATTTTATCTTAGTAGAAAGATTGATATTATGAGGAAATATCTAATATAATGGATTATTGTTTATGAAAAATCATGTATCCTACTATCTATCTCTTGAATAACAATACAAACTAGAGACAAACTTGAATTTACACATGTATAATCTATTTGATTTTCAGCAACAATAATAAAAATCTAAATTATGAGATTTCATATCCCCACAAATAGATTTGAATAACCCATCAATTTCAATCATGTTTATGATATTTATAGAGAACTGTAAACATGCTTCATCATTACCATTGTATCATAGAAAATATGTTTAAAGGCTAAGGTCAAATGTTATGGTTTTAATGAAAAATGAAAAAAGTGTTTTTTTGGGGAATGTATGACATATGTTAAATTAAGACTCTTAAAAGTTTTTTTAATCATATATGTATTCCAAATAAATTTAAATATAGAAATATTTTGATTCAAATAAAATAAGATTTTTATTTTTAATATGAAAAAAATTATAATTGGTATAAAAGAATGTGTGTCTAGGATAGAAGTCAAAAATTACACATAAAAGTAGTAATCCAACATAGTTCTAGATGCTCCCACCAAAATGGTATCATTAAATTGTAGTGCCTCATAGTATTATACAATGGTAGAAACTGGGTTGTATAATCAAATAGTTTCAACTAAATAGTTCTATGAATTATTATTATGTGACTTGTGACTTAACTTCTAAATTAAAAAAAATAGTTATTGGAAGAAAATATTAAATAGAATTTATTATTTCAATATCACTTGTAATATATCTTATAATCTAAATATTAAAAATATTTGGAAAATTGTAATCATTCGTATGTTTAGTTCCAATGAACTCCAAAATTATATTAACTTTTTTAAAATGGATTCTCAAAAAAAGATGTCTTATATCAATGTGTTTTTCCCGATAATTAGATTGGTGGTACCTATAAATGTTAATAGAACTCATATTTTCATGTTTTTTTGGGACTTTTCTAAACTTATTTCCACAACCCATTAATTTGTGTTTCATCAATAAAATATGTTGACAATAACCGACAATGTCTGCATACTCTTCTTTAGTAGTAGATAAAGAAACATTATTATACTAATTTGGAAACGATGATATTAATGAACTTCCAAAAATAGAAAAATTGTAGAGTTTATTTTCCTATCTAACACATTGAAACCAAAATATTCATGTTATTAATTAACGAATTAAATTGTTTTTACTCGATATTAAAACAGTCCAAATTTTTTTATAATATTTACATATTTGAAAGTCATGTTTATTGAAATAAAATGTTGTTCATTAAAATTTTCATGAAAATGATCACACATTCACACACGTAACATAATATCTGTTTAGATTGTTGTTAACTATAGTTACTATCATAGATTTATAAGTTATTTGTTAAAATAGTTTTATGGATTAACTATTTTCCAATTTATTTGTGGTGATCAATGGAGTATAATTTATTTTGATATATCCATTTAAAAATGCTTCAATATTTCATTTATATAATTGATTTAATTTAAATTTATTCCATCCATTTTTTAAAAACTAAAAACCCAAGGATAAGTTTTATCTCACCAATTAAAATCATTTCAATTTCCTTTTGCACCATTTTTTTAAATAATATTTATAATAATTTATTGGATGATTAAAAAGTTACCCCATAGATATACATTGGTACTTGAAAGACATTTTTGTACATCCTTTATAAAATATGGTTGGTTCAAATAACCCTTTTTAGAAGTATTTAGAAATAATTAAAGAGCTGATACAATCATAGAAATCTTGAGGATACTCATTAAAACAGTGAAGAGATTTTCTTAGTTTGAAACAATTATTTGGATACCGAGTATTTTGAAATCCATGTGGTTTTTCAACAAAAACATCCCTATTGTGTAACAATTAATAAAATCACTCCTTATATCCATTTGATATAGTTCAAAATTCAAAAGTGTAATATATAAAATAGGCATTATAATATCCTCATGTTTCTCCACTATAAACATGTTTCTTCATAGTCAATAACTTATTCTTGACATTATCCTTGTGAAACTAGTTAGATTAATTTCATACAATCACTGATGATTCATAAAACTGATTCCTAATCACCCATTTAGTTTTATTTTCAAGGTAGCCTATAGGTCTATCTACTAGTTCTAATATATTGTTTCATTAAAACTAATTCAACTCTTTTTGAATATCCATTACCTAAAATACATCATCGGTATATTTTTTTCTATTCAGAGGTTCATGATGTGAAAATAAAAATTGAGGTTAAACCAAATTTCATAGAGAATCTATAGTCTCATTACCTATATGTATATCTATAAGAATACTTATAAAGGATGATTTTTATTTTTTATAAAGACATTAGTGGTAAAAAAACATTTTATATCATTTTATTTTTTATGGATAGGTTTAAACACATTCTCATCAATGATGGATTTTTATATATCATGTTTTATTGGGTGATCAGTATGATTCATTAATGTTGTGATTATTATGTTACAAAAACCATCCTTAATGTTTTCTAATGTATTTTTAGGATCATGTTGATATGTTTTATCAAATTTTAAACTTAAGGATTCTTCATCAATTTTTCTTATTCTATTAATCAACACAAATTATTTACCTGATATTTAATAACTAAGAAAAATTCCATTATCGATTTTTGATTTAAATTTATCAAAAATATGTATTTAGTTGTGAATAAATATCTTCCAAAAAATGTTTTGTAATAAACATTTAGTTTTCATCCAATCTATAACTCATATGTTCTGTTCCTTAATAAAGGATTTTTTTGAACCTTGTTGATGATATATCAATCTATGTTGACATATTCTAACCAAAACAAGGGAGTCATATTCATTGATCATGGTACTAGAAATATTTTTATGGTTCTTATATTGTATTTCATCTATTCCACTTTTCTGGGGATTCATACGGTTCATAGATGTTGTTATTCTATCTATGTAGTAATAATAAATCCTAAAAATCCAAGTTTTCATACCCATGGCCATGATCAATCTTTATCAAATTAATTATAACTCCTCTATGATTTTCTCTATATTTTGAATATTTTGAAAAAAGGGATCAATATTCCCTTTTATATCCTTAAAATAATACCCATGTAAACCTAGAAAATTCTTATACAAGGATGTATGGATAATTAATTGCAAGTAGACTATAAAATCTATAATAAGAAAAAAATCAATGTAAAACAAATTTATTGGATAATATGGTGAAAAATATTTCATGGGAATGAAATAAATCTTATTATGTTTCCCCTATTGAAATCAGAATCCTACTATTCCATTTGGGGAATCTAATTTAGAATGGTCAGTTTCAAAGCCAATAAAATTTAATATTATAATATATTTAAGGCCACATTTTCTAACTCTCCTATTCCATATATAATTTTCATTATGAATGATACATAAATAATTATTATTTTGGAAACATAATATATCTAATTCTACTACATTGACATTATCATCACAGAAAGTGGTAAAAATGAATTATTAGAATAAATTATTTTTCAATTATTATATTCTAAAATTAAACAATAGACATTATAAATTAATTGTGATAAAAAACTCAAGAATAAATTAATGAATAAAAAATTAAGACAACATTCATTAAAACATAATTAGAATTTCGGATTTGACCACGCCCAATTATTTTTCCTTCTTCATTATCAAAAATGTGACATGTATACAATACACCTTTATAAGGATCATAAATAATGAATATTATCAATTATTTTTACCAAAAATTACCCCATCAGTATACTAAAAAATGGTAAATTTTCTTTTAAATCATGTTTCTTAAAATAGGTTTAAATAAAAATAAATTTGGAACCCACACGTTTATGGTCATAAAGATGTTAAAAATAATGTATTATGGAGTCTAATTTCATTTAATAGTTTTACCAAAAGTAGAATTATGTATTATAGAAAAATACATATTATCATATTCATAAGAGTATTAAATATTTTAAAAAATATAAGATATTGATCTATAAATAAACATATCTCTATAAATTCTCTATTGACCAGGATTTCCCCAAATGCTTGTTTTTTTCATAAGAGTGGTCTACAGAATAAAAATTATTTTCTAATTTTATCTTCCCTTTTAATGTATTTAATTATAATTTTTAATTTTACCATTAATAAATTTTATTCCCATATTATCCCTTAAAAATTTATATTTATTTTATTTTTTAATAGTCAGATGAAATTTTATACAACCATATAGAGAATAATGTTTCCATAGACTCTTATGTTTATCATTAAGTTCATTAAATCCATAATCCATCATATTAATATATTCAAATAGATTATCTCTAAAAATATCATTCTCATTACGATTTTTATTTTTAGATATTTCAGATGTATGTGTAGAAGAGGCTAGTATGACATTTGTTATATCATATTGGGTTTACATAAAGAACATATTAGCCTTTTCCTTATTTTCTTCCAAGATTGAATCCAGTTCACTAGAACATCCCTCATAGGAACTATAGGATTCCTTTATAGCTCTCTTGGTTATTCTTCCTCTACCCTCGTTATTTTTTATATACTTTAAATTTAGATATTCATAATTTTTATTCTCTTTTCTCATTCACTCATATAATGTTACATCTCCTGGTTGATTTTCCATATATAAAATTCAACTTTTTTTTTATATTCATCCATAATATGATTTATTGAAAAATTTATTCTACTTGTAAAATTTCATAAAACCCCTTGATAGATCATTCATCTGGTCATCACTATGAGAAGGAAACTCATAATCACTTGATCAATTTTATTTTATCATCTCACTCATCTTGGTCTTATAATTTGAAAATGTTATTTTTTTGGATCACCATCTTCTTTATTAACATTAATATATTCATCACATATCATTAGTTTTTTGGTCTTGCACTTCACAAGTAGATTTATTATATCTCATGAATGATGAATGAAAACAAAAGTTAATATTTATCAACTTGGTATACATTGTAGGATTTGAATCAGTTGATCACATTCTTTTATTTATCTTCTATTGACAGGCATCATATTGATGATTTTAATGATCATGAGAAACATTTTGAAACTTTATTCAACATCTCTCATTTTAATTGTATCATATTTAACAGTATAATAATTTAGGTGAATTTATTTAACATTTTATGTACCATCATGAGACATAGTAGTTGTGTCTGATATTTTAAAAGAAGAGGAACATATATAAATTTATTACATTTATATTCACTTAAAGAACATTATAATGAATTTATATATTATTAATTATAATTGGAATGATACAGTGGAATCACTCTTGTCTGATCTAATAGATTTCATTTTATCATATTTATCTTATATCACTTCCCTAGTGTCAAAAACCATTCTCTCACGATGTATATTCATTTTAGTCTTCAAATGAGATTATTTTTTTACAATTAAAATAATGAGTATTGTTAGCATCATTCCCCAAAGCCTGTTATTTTCCATTGAGGTAAAAATTCATAATAATAATAAATTTGGACATTTTAAGTTAAAAATAGATCACTGTTAAGGCTATAAAAAAGATAAATAAAAATTCATCTTATACTAAAAGTATGAAATATGGGTGTTCTAAAGAGTGTGTAAATTGAGTGTCAAATTTAAAATTTTCTATTTCAAATCTATTTCAAACAAACGACACCAATATAGAGAACATCCCTATTATATAAAAATTGAAGAAATATATATATTAAATTTTCAAATTGTTTTACAGGGGGCTAATAACTAACTAGTTAAGAAAATTAAAAGCCACATTTACAGTATCCAAAAAAATTATAATAATAACAAAATAATTATATAAAACATACATTTAAAAAAACTATAAATGTAACGTTTCTCTATAAATTTTGTAAACCAAATAATGTTTCTTTTTAAAATTCTAATAACAAAAACAATGAAACACGCAAAGAAAATAAATTTATGTGGCTAAGTCACAAGTGGATAAAAATCTTCTTCACAAGACATTCACCCACAACCAAATATGATTATTACATAGTAAATAAAATTCACAACCTAGATCATTTTTTACGTAAAATATTGGAACATAAGTATTGTTTATAAATAGCCTATTCGACATTTAATCATGAGATATAATTTATAAAATGAATGTGAAATGAGTATCAGAGTACTCTCTAATATAGTATATAATATTTTAATAAAGGGATAAGTAAATAATTTATGTACAACACGAATATAAAAAACTTAGAAGAATGAAAGAATGAATATAGACATGTTTATGTAATTCGTCTTTATCATATCATGAAAAAGCCGACAAAAAAAGAGTTTCGCTTTATTTTATTTTTATTTAAATCATTCATTGAAGACACATTAATCATTATCAACAATGTTTTTAAAATTACATACAGTATTTAGTGTCGTATGCAGCACTAAAAATTCTCATTATGTTTAGAATGGATATCCATCAAGTCATTCTATAGTAGAATGTAATTGACCATACATTATGCAGAAGGGGTTCATTTGTTTTAATTTATTTTAATTAACATGAATTATAAATTATATGAAATAATAATACAATGTAAATCCTTGTACTTGAGAAAACATTTTAATATATGACTTTGTTTTTAATTCATCAAGTATGAATTTTAAGAATAATAATTCTTAAATGCACATATATCTAACGAGAATTAAATTAAATAACCATCCAATTAAATAATAAATTTATATTTAATTCCAAAAATTTATTGTAGGAGAAAATATTGTGGTGGTAGCAACCTCTTCTGGTGATAGTAGATCCATCTCGTGGTAGCATATATGAGCAAGCCATATCGGTAAATGAATAATATTAGTGATAATATTTTTTTACTGATGGTATAAAACATAAAATAACATTACCATAATTCTTTTCATTTTATGACACTTGTTTTGGTTATGGAAACCTTGTACTTATGGTAGAATAATTTACTAAAGGTACCATATTCTGAACTGATGATCACCTCAGTGTATTCGAGATAGTACATCTCTTTCGATGGTAGATTATTCCAAAAGTTTATAGTAAGATCATTCTAATTGTAAAACATGTCCACTGATAATGGAAGTCATTATCCAGAAGTAGAAAATGTTTTACAATGCTAATATAAGTGAAATAGCAGTAGAAATTTATATATTGTGGTAGTATAACATTTATTAGGGGCATTATCATGGTATTAGATAAATTTTATATAACATCCATTTTTAATTATCACAAACCAACCCAATTCGACCCCAATGTGGTAACATAAGAAAGCCCCGAAAAAATCCCAAGAGGTAATCCTAGTCCTATTGGGATAGAGAATATCACTAAGGTAATCAATGAGAAATAATGATAATTATTTCCCCTGATAAAAAAATATAGAAGTGAAATCATAGAAGATCAGACCAATCTAAATATCAATACCAAACTAAACATCTGTACAAAAATATGAGATAAAGCCATATATAAGGTAAAACCAACAAAAATTGATGAGCACCACACCACCATGTAACCCTGTGGGCCACTCTATAATCCAAAAACCAAATATCTCCAATGGAATTAGAGACCAAGCTAGAACATGTAGCAAATAATAAAAACAAGGATAATTAATACGCATGTGTAGTACAAATTAATAGGTGTACATATGTAATCTATTCCCCATACATTTCTTTAAATAAAAGGTTTCATCTTATACATGTTTTAAATAGAGTATATGAATATATGTTTCCACTCATTTCTCATTATTATTAATCATGACCCATTTCCATTTTTATTTAAAAACACACTACTTTTTCCATGTGAAGAGGTTTTAACAAATAAATAGAGGGAGGGAGGGAAGTAAGTGACGTTTTTATGGGGAAAAAGGAAATATATATTTCTTATGATATTTTACCTAAAACATCTAAAATCCATTTATCCACTATAGAAAATAAGTACACCGAATGAGAATTTGGAGAAATGATCACAAAACAATGGAAATGTTAAAAACATAACTGAATAAAAATCTATTCGTGGAACCTAAATCATCCACCCTAGATAAAAAAATTCTTGGGGAACATGGGTGTACCTAAGAGATCATTGTATAATCTATAACATGTTTAAATATGATTCATCCTATAAGAGCACCTAACCAAATTCTGTTAACCATCTCAAACGCTCAGTCCTAACCTTCAAGGCCTAACCGAGGAGCACAATCCCAATGTCATGAAAGATCTATTCAAAGGGAAACTAGAATGTGTGCAATATAAAACAATGTAAAAAAATCAAGGAAACTCAACCGGCTATTCAAGGTTCTTATGTCGTGTCTAAAGTGGGTGTCATCAAAACAAAATTACCATGAACAAATCATATGTATATGCCAATGCATTATCCATACAATCTATAATCACCCCAAATCACACCAAGAATTTTTCCCTTCCCTTCAAACCATCAACACCTGAGAGATGTCACTTACCAAGGACCTATCAATCCAATTAAAATCAAACAAGTAAAGAAGAAGACCCCAATAATATTTTTTCATAGAAAAACATTTATTTTAAATGATCTAAATAGTCCTCAACCATCCTTTTAGTGAAACCACATTTAAAAATAACACAAAACCATTTTAAATCATTTATGAACCCCCAAAAACATTCATAATACAATTTGCATTTATAATATCCAAATGGTCATTTTAACAAAAAAAATAGTCTGTGAAATCTAATAAATCAATTTCATTCAATTGAACACAAGATGAACCCATCTTTATTTCACATCACACTGTATATTATAAATATAATACATTAATAAGTAGAATTATGTGAAGGTAATATGGTATGAAATCAAATATTTATTAAATTTGAATGATCTCTCCTAAGGGAAACATCCTCAAAAAACACGTACATAGACAACATAATTCTAAATCAACCCTACAAGGGTCCAATAATAAATTAGATTCCATGAACAAAATACCCCTAACATATACTATAATAAACATGAAACCTAGACTCAATAGACCCAGAGAGATGATTAACTCAATATATCAGGAAATAATAAGGATGATGGTGAATAGAAGAGGATATTGCTGTGAATATTTGACTGTAAGACTTGATGAAATACACTTTGATTTTCTCATGGAAGTGGAGTTAGGTGTGGGGAATAAGGGAGGAACCCCTAGGAGTCACACAAACTAAATAGGGGAAAGATAGGTTTTGGGCTTAAAAATAAATGTGGGTAAATTAGCACTTTCACATTTCCAAGGTACAAAGGAACTACTCCCAGTTAGGTCACATGGATTAAAAAATCATGCATCGATCATGCACACCCCATGTTGGACACACTGGGCAAAACAATTCTTGGCCGCCTGGTTTGGGAAACCATGCACCCACCAAACGAATTGGATCTATGAAAATAATATAAAACAGCCCACATTCCTTACAAAATGTTTTGATAACCATGCTCAGATCATGTTCCCTAGGCCATATACAAACATTGATCGACATAGTTCCACCTGGGGGCCACTCAGTTTCAACCAAACAATGTTCATCCCATGCATCCCAAATCATATGAGTTCAAAATGATTTTTATAGAGACTTATGTAAAATAGGACACATGATTTCCACCTTTAAACATGAACCTAGTACAAAAAATAGATGAAAAATTTAAAAAAACATTAAATCATAGGTTCAGTGAAACCAAAACTCAAGAGAGAATCCAAGGTAAAAAGATAAAAAAAATTGAAGATAAAGGTGAATACCATGTTGTAAAAATAATCCCCACCAAAACACTTTAATTTACAAAATCCACAAATTTTCTAATTTATCAATCCAATATAAAAGAGTTCACACTATCACACAATTTGATTCCTTAAATCATAGAGTCCCACAATCACCATTAAGATGAAGACCACACATCCACCCATATCAAACCATAGTACCCTAGTTTCTATATAGGGAATAATGAAAATCTCATGCCATGAACCTTACCTATTTCCATTACCCAAACCACTGGGCCTACTCCAAGGGCCCAATCATTAATAAGGAAATGATAACTCAGTAATAGAAGTCCGAGTATGATAGGGGAAACTACCTATCAGTACTTTGAAGGAAAACAAAATGGTGATAAACATAAATTTGGTATCACCTTATTCAACTCTGGAGTCCATGTTGAACACCCCACCACATTACAATTGAATATGGATAACCTACCATCTCCATCTATCCAACAGAGAAGCATAAAATATGAATAACTACACACTATGTTATGAAGGTATCAAATGATAGAAACCTAAAATGTAATGAAACATTCATCACACTCAGATGATAAGACTTTAAATTACAAAAATGTGCTTCGATCATAAAATCTATTTTTTCTGAAATTCAAAATACCTCTATAATATTTAAAAAAATAAACCACCATTAGACACAACTACTAAAAACACATTTACATAATAAGATTACATTAAACTAAATCCAATTCAACACCCAACTCTTCTGAAAAAGATGGGTTATCCTCTAATTTGGTGGATCTATCTCCATGTACCATCCTATAAACACCTGAAAAAAGAGCCTCAAGAGACCCAATAATCAATAGGTTAAAAATATATTTGGATAATTGGAACATGACGACTTCTTGTGACATGTATTAGGGCATTAATGATACAAAAAACTCATTTCCCCAGAATAAGACGAATATTGATTAGTATTCCTCTTAATTCCCATTCCAACATCACATGTGTCAAGATGTATTATGATCACTATTCTAAAATTCCCTTCACCACCACTAGATACTAAAAGAATATTAGCTACATTGAGAACTCCTATTAACACAACTTCATCCCACACCTCTTTCCTCACCACATTGGTAAAGGAGGTTAGACTGAATGCCATCATCATTAACTACATATCATGATGATCCCTTGTCTAAAAATGGAGAGCCTTGATGGAATCATCCTTGACCGACATTGGAAGATAAGTGACTAGATCTGAAAAAAAAATCATTGAATCAAATACAACTAAAATTCATCATATTTTTCATGGAAGCACATCTCAATAACCTTTACAACCTGATAAAAGTAATGCCGGATGAACGAGTCCTGGAAGAATTCCCAGGACCAATCATATTGGGGCATGGTTAAAATGAATAACTTCTACCACTTCCATCATGTACCTTAAAGAGTAAAGGTATCAATCTTCAAATTTAGTGACACATTAAACACAAAAAAACCAATGAGTCTATCAATTCATCACATACACACTTCCATATCTAAAAGATCTGCTAGACTATAAAATAAATGAGGTTTCTACATTTATAACATTAAAAGGATTTCCTTAGGTTTATCAACTATAGGTTATACTAATGATTAACCACCCATAGAGGCTGCTATAATATCATTCAAATTTTTGGTGGGGGTGTACTAAAAATGAAAAGAAATCCAATAACTAAATCAAAACAATCCAATTAAAAACATACTACAAATAAAAAAAACATAAAATAAACCATCTCACAAATTATCAACATATACCTTCTTCAAAAACATTCTATATACCACCAAAAAACCACATCAGAATGTGGAACTCCAATTCAATTAATTTTTTAAAAATACTTTGGATTACCTTAAAAAATCGTAACAATTTATATCCAAAACCTAGTTTCTCAATTTTAAACAACCCCAATTTTACAAAAAAAAATCAATTAAATATTTTTTTTATCAAATATAAGTTTATAGAAAATTATTTTTCAAAAAATTTACATAATTTATGATAAAACACAATTTTCATTTCTAATATCCAAAACATAACCAAATTAAATCCAATATTTTCACATTTTAAAATATGGGTTTCAAAACATTCTCAAAATTTAGAAGAACCCAAAACTAACCAATGAAGGAAATAAAGTGTGTATGGGTGACTTTTTTATACTGTTTCCAACCATATTATGATCATGTCACCGTCAGTTTGTGTTTTTTGGACCATTTACACAGATATACATGGATTTAAAGAACCTGAAAGCTCAATTATTCCAATAGTCCTACTCCCACTTCATTTCCCAAACACCAACTAACCAACAAGATCCAAATAAACTAAACAAAGTCTTACTTTACATGGTATCGCATGGTTTATAATTAAATTGTATTCGTGATACTTCATTATACCTTAACATAAATTTTTTATTGTCTTACACCATATACCATGACATCACAATTAATAATTGGGACTCTGAATGCTATGTCCTATAAAGAACCAAAGCCTCTAACACATGTTTTTCACAAAACAACATAGTTCTACACCAAACTAGTCGCCTGATCTGGTACATGACAAGGCATGAAATGGATTCCCGATCCACCATCATTGGTAATAATTTACAAGGGATTAAACAAAAACCATGTGGATCTATTTTCCCCAATAAATAAAAAACTGTAGAAAAATAACAAAAGAGAATCCCAAACATAATAGAATCCCCAAACTAAACATCTATAAATAACTAGAGATATAGAAAGAAGAAAAATGGAACCAAAATAACAAGATGGACACTACACCACCATGTGACCACATTTTCCATTATTTGATCCAAAAAATGAACATCAACCATTGATATTGAGACAATGTTGTAACCTTCTCCTGTGACTGAATGAAATAATAAAGTATTGGTTTTAGTATTGATGCTCAGTAGACATTCCCAAGTTATCTATTCCCAATTCATTTCTTTTAAACAAAAAGTTTACCCTTTTCTAGTCTAAAATACTATATATTAATATTGGTTTAAAATAATTTCTCTCCCAAATAAATTGTGACCCTTTTCCAATTTTATTTAAAACATGTATCTTTTTCTAACATAAATGGGATTTAAATTTTTTTTGTGGAAGAGGGATAAAGAGAGAGAAAAGATGTATTTTATGAGGTAAAGAAAATGTTATGAATTATTAAAAAATTTTCCATAACATTATTAAAACCCATTTATCCACTTCAGATAATAAGTACACCAAATGAAAATCATGAGAGAATATCACACAATAAGAGAAATGGTAAACAAAACATCAGAGAATAAACTAGTTATGGCACCAGAATCATCCATCGTAGATAAATATGTTCCTACAGAACATATTATTAGTTATTATTTCAGTGGAAAATATAGAGAATACTGAAACATGATTCATCCAGTAGGAAGGACTAACATGATTCCATAAAACATCATAAACACTCGACACTTCCCATTAGGTCCTAATCAATGTACATAATACCAATGTAGAGTAAGGTTCATACTAAGGAAAACTAGGGAGTGTGTAGTCTAAAATAGTTCTAAAAACCTTGTATGAAAATTCAATAGCTTTTCTAGGTTCTAATTCCTTATCTAATGTGGGGGTAATCCAAAAAAAATCAATATACAAATCATAATAATAATAAATTTCTTGAGACACACATTCTGTCATTTTCCTAAATTCACAAAAAATAATATTCCCTTACTTTAAAAACATAAAAACATGTAAAATTTTCTATGCCAAATACCTCATAATCCTATTAGCATTAAATCGCAGGGAAGGAAAGCCCCAGTGGGATTTTTTTATCAATGAGTGTTTTTTAAAAGTACCAAATGGGCCTCAGGACACCTTTGAGATACAATAAATTTCCCTAAAACCTAAAAAAGTACATTTTAGAATCCCAAAAAACCATTTAGAATACACAATACATTTATAAAATTAAATCATGATTTTTTACAAAAACACAGTGTGTGATATTTAAGAAAAAATATTCCCTAAATTTTAACAAAATAGTAGTTTATTTCATTTTACATCAAACAAATAATTAAATTTATAGAAGGAGATAAATGAAAGAAGTCATTGACACCATAAATTAAAAGGCCATGTTGCAAGGGAAATGTACCTCAATCTAGAAGTGCTTGGACAATATAAAGCCTAATAAACCATGAAAAGGTCTAAGAAAGAAAGAGATTCTAAGAGAAACCTTACTAGAACAAAAACCCCAATTTAAACTTATATAAACAAGAACCCTAAACCGTACAGGCTACAAGTGAGTAGGAACTAAATAAAATATGTAAGAATAAGTATGGTGGAAAATAGAGGAGGAGAATACCTTGAATATTTGACATCATGATAATAGGAAAACCAATTGGACTCAACGCTGGAAAATGATGGGTGTGTGGGGAAGAAGGGAGTAACCTGCTTTGATTCATGTGATCTTAATGGGGAAAAATGGAGGCTTTTGGTGTAAATTTTTGAACATTATTAAAGTTTTACATTACATTTTTTATAAACCTAGGAACTTTACATGGTAATGGAACATATTTTACCATAATATGTGCCAATAATGTACCCCATTACAAGACATAATGGGTACCCTCACGGTTTGGAAGCTTGGATTGGGAAACATTACTCCAATAGTATGATGCGGCTCTCTCAAAAATTGATGAACCATGTACATTTCTTTTAACTTGTTGTGATAACCATGATTATGATGTGTGCCCTAGGTTATAGAGACATAAGGATCCACATTGTTTCTCTTGGGGGATGCATAGTTTGAACTGAACCATTCATAATCCATTCAACCGAAACCATGAACATTCTAAATGATCGTTATATAAAATCATGTGCTCACAAGGTTACCACCATTATATGTACACCTAAACCATGAAATAGAATAATAAAATCCCAAAACATAGACTTTTAGGTCCAAAGTACCCAAAACATGAGAGAAAACCCATGGTTAGAATGAAGAACTCAAATATAAAGAGTAAAATGTAAATCAAGGTGTGAAAATAATGAAACTAGCTTAAGGGTAATGCAACCATTTCATACCTTATGTAACGGTCATAAAATAATTTCATACATGGAGAAAAAAATTATAAAAATTTCAAAAAGGGTAAGAATATATATACATATGTGTATACAAACATAATGAAATGATAATGAAAAAATTATAAAATTACCTAAGGGTTTATAAAATGTACATAATTGTAATATAAGATCTTCACTAAAGGTAGAAAAAAATATTACAAAGCCAGTGTAAGGGTACATCCAATCTCTTGTAAGGGTAACCGAAAACATATAAGAATTACTTAAAAGTAAAACTAAATTTTAATAATGAATACATGATTTTTGAGCATTAAAACGGGGAATTTGTTGAATGTGAAAAAACACACACAAATATATACTATTATATTTAATTTTATCTATATGTGTGTGTTTATACATATATATGTTATATATATATATACTTCTATTTATGCATATTTAGGTAAATTTATTTTTATAGACATATTTTTATAGATATTTATATCTATTAATAATTATTCTATACATATAAATATATATATTGTGATATATGTATATATACATAAATATAAGTAAATATATATATTTATCTATGTGTTTGTATTTAAATAAATTGACTTAAATTTAAATATATTTTTATATTTATATAACACATATATTAATATATATGACATTATTCAAATAAATATTTAGATAAATATATTTATTTATTGTTCTGTTCAATTATTTATTATTTATTTAATTATTAATATTTTATTTATTATTAAAATATTTGTTATTTATTTTATATATATTTTTTATTTTTTATTTATTATTATTTATTGAGTAATTTCTAAATTTTATTTAATATTTTTTTTCTTATTTAATATTGTTTATTTTGTAATTACTATTAATTAATATTAATTATTTATGATATAAATTTTTATTTTTTAGTTTATATTTTTCATTTATTGTTATTTATTAATTATTATATAGTATTTAATATTGTGAATTTAATATATGGTTTTTATTTTTTATTTATTATTAAATATATTATTTATTATTTATTATTTTATTTATTATTTATTATTTATTATTTATCATTTATCATTTATTATAAGTAATTATTTTTTATTTATTACTTATTGGTTATTTATTATTTACTAATTTTTTATTATTTATATTTTATTATTTGTTACAAATTATTTATTATTTTTTACAGATTTACTATTTATTTATAAATTATTATTTAGAATTTATTTATTTTTAATAATTATTGTTTATTTATTTTTAATTTATTACTTATTTTTGAATTATTTATTTAATTATTTATTATTTGATATAAATTTATTATTTATTTATTATTTAAGATATATTTTTAATTTATTTAACATTTACAAGTTATTTAGATATATTTATCTTTGTGTTTGGGTATAAATATATATACATATATTGAAGTATGTTTCGTCTACACATTATGATCATGCAAATGAGACAAACTCATTACAAAATCACTATGATGTAAGGGGTTCTAATATCACAAAATATATAAATATGCTATATTTCTATGTGACGTGATAAATTAATAATAATAACTAATGAGTAAATAATGATTTAAAAAATAAAAAAATACTAAATATATATGTAAATACATTATAAAAATACAAACAAAAATATTAAAAATAAATCAAATATAAAACATTCACTAAAGTATTAGAGAGTGTTTTGACCACTCATAAACGATCTATAATTGTTTTAAAAAGCAATGTGTAATATTTCAGGAAATTGATAAATGAGGCAATTTCACCAGTAGTTCACAAATCATTTAATGGTGGTTGGATCAACCCTTAAATTCCAAAAACAAATCAGTGGGAAACTTGTTTTGTGTAGTACAACGTATTCATTTTAATATCAACATGGATGATGACTATGAGATTTGGGAAGAATGGATGGTTATTCCCTAGATACATTAGACCCTTTTAAATCATTGATCATGTTGGGATGGTAGCTTATGATATTTTACATTTTCAAATCCCTCCTAAGTGCATGATGTGTTCCATGTGTCTCATTTTATTAATTAAATACTTAACCCGTCACTTGTACTAAACTCAGATGTATTACAATTGGAAATGGATCTCTCTTACGAAGCACAACTTGTAGAAATATTTGATCATATGGAAAAGGAAATATAAAAAGATTTACAGATGTGGTTACATTTCTCTAGAGGAACTATAAAATTGAGGAAGCTACATTGGAAACCAAATATGTGATGAATCTGGATTAAGATCATTTGATTAATTTATTGTAATGTATTTTGGTTCAATATTTTTTTATTGGTTAGAATGTAACACACATATATTTTTTTAAGTATTATATTATAAACCAAGACAGTGTTAAATAGCTTGTATCACATGCAATACTGGTCTAAAAAGAACCAAACATTTTTTGTTGATATGAAATATTATTATACAAGGTAAACCTTAATACATTATAATGATTTAATATGAAAAATCATTATGAAAAAAATAATCGGAATAAATCTATAAGTAAATAAAAAGGCCACAGACATTAAATACTTCTCCTTATTTTTTTCATTGAATATCACACCTCTGATGATAACTATGGAAATAAATGAAAACATTAAAAAAAACGATGTTTTTATAGTGATGTAAATGATTATGACTAGGGATTATAAAAATTTATGTAAGGCTATATAATGGTATGTAATATAACTTTTATGAAATTGGTCAAAGGAAAAATAGTCATTGTATATACTAGTAAAAAATAGGTACATTTATGTTTGGTAATTATTAGTAATTAATTTAATAAATTATAATTCCAAAAGGAAAAATATATCTAACATTTAAAAAAAGGAATTTTTTATGATACTTTTTTGTTTCCTTTGAGGAAAAAAATACATTTAATAATATTATAAGTAATTATTTCATGTGAATATAAAATGAAAATAAATACTATAATACTAATGGATTAATAAAATTTAATGGTTAGAAGATAAATAATTAATTTTAATAGGATGTGATTATCATCGCTTAATGTTAAAATGGATATATTTTTCAATGATTTTATTTTTTTGTGTTTTTATCTAAATAAAATAAATTTTTCAATTTTAAATAATGGTAATAATTAAACAAACTTATAAATTAACACTCTATTAATAAAAAATTAATATGAAATATAATGAGAATCAAAAATATTTATAAATAAAATTTTTCTATTAAAATTGATTTTTCTTTAAATTTTATTTTTTATATAAAATATACTTTCTATTATTTTAGGATTTAATTAGATTAATTAGAGTTCAAATTATTAATAAAAATTTAAATATTTGAACGATGTTCAATTTTATTGTTAGCATTAATATTAGTTTTCAGTGTGCATAGTACATGTCATCCCAAAATTATAAAAACAATAAAATATAGAATATGTTTGAAATGATAAATAACACATAAAAAAGGTATAATTTTTGGAATCTGGAAAATACATACTTTTTCCACTAATAGGACAACTTTTCAATTAATAATTACCTTCCATAACAATTATCTGAGGAGAAATTGATATATAAATTTCCACTCAAATGCAACTATAATAGGGCCTCTCAAACACAACTATCAAAAGACTAAAAATTTATATTTTTCTCATTAATACCAACCCATTTTTACTCTAATAAATTCTTAATATATTTAGGTCTGAATATAGTCCAATGATGGAAACCTAAATCATATATTCTGAGGGAACTCATTTCAAGAAGGAGTAAATTCATCAAGTAAGAATCCAAGATCATCGCCATATTGTTCAATTACTATCACATATTCACTGTTTATAATCTCATTATCCTCTATAATAGTGTTTTATTAATATCTGTATCCTTATATGAAAATGGAAAAACTATTACATAACATCAAACGCTGACTCATTTCATTAGTATACCATGTTCTTGTTCGGGTCAGTTCAACCACCAACATGAATGATGTAATCCCAATATAACCATTTTCATCTTCAACAAAAATCATGACATTAATAATGGTAATATATGATGTAGGAGAAAATTATGTCATGAATATAATTATAAACATGTGAAAAAAATTCAATATAAAGAAACTTGTTGTTATCTATAAAATACTGAAAACATGATTTTCAAGGATTCCTTTCTCACGAAAAATAATCATAATTTTCAAAATATGATCATGAGAATAGATAAATATTTATAAAAAACATTCCACTAATTTTAGGGTAATTATAAACTATATATCCTAGCAATAAGATCTTCATTTCCAATTTGAAACTTATATGGAGCATTCAAAATTACCAACAACTGATTATGATAATAAACCATGTCTAACTAATATATGTTTAATAAATGATTATATATTATAATCATAAAATGTAATAGATATGAATAAGGTTATAAAATTATTTATTAATATTTTGATCTTAATTATATAGTGGATTAAATATCCTCTTTGTTAATAGGGAAAAAATGTATGGATTAATATCTAATATTAGTTTGAAATCAGGATTATTTAAATCTCAACAACTGTTGGGTGAAATTATTTACTATTTTAATATACAACCCCATATATTTTATTCTCCTCTCATTATTTGTTGGATTTACATGAATTCATTCCATTTCACTTTCCTTTGGATGATAATTCAACTAAAAGGATTCATTTATTTGAAACTGAACTTATATTTTTTTGAGAATATTTACCCTCAATACTAATATTTTTAATATGTTTTTATGCATTTACATATCTGATGTTATATTATTTCCTACTGTCACATTCTATTAGAATTTTCTTTCCTTATAAACAATGAATGGGATCAATTTTTCAATTTTCCTAACTATTCATTTTCATTCAACTTGACTTGCAAAAGACTGAAAGAAATCCTTTTTAATTATTTCCACAATAAAATTTTTTCCCACACTATCATTTCATTTACACGATGAATATTCTCTTGCATTATTTTAGGGTTTGATAATGTAATTTATATTATATTTTTTATAAATTATAATCATTTAAATAGTATTATAAATTTAATGGGTATCCACTTCATTCACAATTTTACTAGTATTCCCCAATGCATTAACATGGTGCGTGCATGATACTGAGAACAAAAACAATATTCTATATATTTGAATGTAAATATAACATGAATGTTTCATGATTTAAATAAGAAAATATTTTTCTATTAATATAGATACATGAATTTATCTAATAGATTAATAAAATATTAAAGGTGATTTTTTGAGTTTGACATAGAGTATAAAATCATTGATTTGTTAGATATTTGTTCTGATTTGGAATATATAATAAGAAAATCCAACAACCATATAAATAAAAAATTACATTTTAATTACTATCAATATAGTATTTCCTAGAACTATTTAATTGAATATTTTTTAAAATAGTTAATTAAATAAACAAAATATTACTTTAAAAATTTTTGTTAGTGAATTAATATCATCAGTTTGAATACATATACAAATAGAGTCATCCATATTTTTTTCATTTAATGAGATCATATATTTAATGGAAAATTTATAGAAGAGGTGAAACACAAATTATTATTGCAAAATAATAATAAATGATGGTTTTAACATGTCCTGCTATATTATCAATTATTGGATACAGGTGTATAATATTTGAAATATGGATTACATGGTATGGTATAACATCATTATTCTTCATGATTTTAAAAATAATCAAGCTAGATAACATCATTTAATAATCTATGACCAGTAACCCCCCATCATAATTAACTTTTGTATCCTAAAAACAATTATTATTTTTAATGAACCTTTACCTCCATAAATATAAATGCCCACAATATATTCCAATATGTTTTTATGTTATCATTTCAAATTATATCATCCAAAAAAACATGAAAAGGGAATTCGAACCTTTTTCTCCCATTTGATATATGTTTTTGTGAAATAAATGATTATGTTATTGATTTTTTATTGAATATTTCAAAGACATAGTAAAACAATTTTTTGTTGTCGAAAATGTATATAAGTTATTTAATTTACATAATAACTAAAAATAAAAATATTCAATATATATCAAAAAATTTAAGAGAAAAATGGTGAATAATTATGTTACATCACCATGGATTCCACATAGAATGATTTTCAGTATGTATTGATTTTTTATTAAATATTTGTTGATCCATATATAAACAGATCATATGTATATGTATATATATATATCATAAATTATATTTATATATTTATATAAAATTTAATTTATATTAGACTAGATTGTTATATATATCGATATGTATATATCAATATATATATATATATATATATTAGAATATTTTCATTTTTGACTCTTGAAAACTGAAACTACGTATAATATATATATATAGATATATATCACACACAAACCTATAATCAACACACACACACACACATTACATTTAGAAAAAAATTCATAACAGTATCATAAGAATCATAACTACTTCTAAAATTAATGCAACACTTAAAAATATAAGACATAAGCCATACCTAGAAACTTGAATGATTTCATAAATAGAAATAAGTTATACTTATAAATTACTTGTAATGGATAAAAATTATTTCATTTGAAATCGGTAACCAAAAATGTGAAACCCTATGTTTTAACACCAAGGTGTGATAATCGTGAAAAAAAATACTCACATTATTAATGAATAAATGTTTTAATGGTCTAAAAAACAAATAATAATGATAAATTATAAGATGATACAAAATTGTAAATAATTAAAAAATCATAATTTATAGTGATCAGAATGAAATATCACTATATATGAATTTTTTCATCCATCATATAAATATTTTAATTTATTAATTAAAATTACTAAAATTATTTATTATACTATAGACAGAAATTTTTTTTGCATAAAATAATGTTATATAAAAAACATAATACTGTATAATAAATAACATTAATAAATTAATTATGATGCATTTGTAGGTCTCTTTGGCAAGATGGGGATTGGAAAAAATCAATAGGTATTGGAAATGAAAAGAATAAATAATATTAACTAGTAGCGGAATAAAAATAGTGGTTAAAAATTATTCCTAATATATAGAAGAAATATAAATTTGGGCCCCAAGTTGGAGACATTGGAATATATATCATTGTAGGGTCCTAAAAAATCCGCAAAGGAGAATGAAGATCACCTTAAATACAAGGGAGATTCTACCCAATTTTCCCCCAAAAAAGAATTGGGTAAAGGTCGGGAGAAGACTCAAAAGGCGGCACAAGCCGAACCGGTTTGTGGACCGGCCCCATGATAACGGTTCGCGGCCGGTTCCACAAAGCACCCCCTCTGTGGACTGCTGTCGTTCGTGGAATGTAGGTGGAGATCCCTCACAGGCGGGAAGCAGGACGGGCACCAAACCGGTCCACCGTCACGAACCGCCCCAGCCCGGACCGCGTCGACCGGCCTAGGCCACATCCACTGTCATTCGCGGAATGGAGGCAGAACCCTGTGCGGCCATGAAGCACTCCCCAAACTCATTTGGTTCGCAGGGGATATTCGTTCAATACCCCCTGTGAGTTGCGGATTGACCTAGTCATCCGTAAACCAGGTTTTCGGTCTTGGTCCTCCGCAAAAGGTGATTCATGACCACAGATACACCTCTTTCCCCACTCTATAAAAGGAGATCCAGGGGGAAGAGAAAAAGGAGGATTTTGGAGATCGATCGGATTCAGGAGAAGAATTTTGAATGAAGGAGGTTAGGATTTCTCAAACTGCAAAGTTCCAGTCTGCGAACCATAAAAGGTATGAGGTTGGAAGAAAATTAATAAGGAACTGAAAACACATAACAAAATGGTGAACCAAATACTTAAAATAACAATGAAAAGAAGTACGCAAAACATTGCCCCTCTGCAGATGCACTTCCCGTGGACCAGGGAGTTTATGCCCCTTTTCCGATCCATCGCACTGCGTAGCACCCTCCCACGCGGGCGAAGCCCCGAACGACGAACCCCCGACTGGTGTCACCCTCAGCCGCTGATGCTCGCATGGACCCCTCCGCGTACCACCCTGCCCGAAGCCTCGAACGACCCTGGTTCGCGGGATTCCCACCATGATGTGAACCATCAGGGTTCGCGGGATTTCCATCAGTCCGCAGACCACCCTGGTCCACGGATAGCCTCTCCAGCCGCGTAGAACCACCATATGTGAAGGGTTCCACCACTCATACACCTATGTGTCCCGCCCGATCTTTAGGAGTTCCCATTTTCCGATCCAGATAAAATCTTTCCAATCCAGCCTGAACCTCCGCAGCTCCCTCATTGTCCCATTCATCGGCCCCGAGCTGAGGCCTCTACCAGAGCCACCAGACCCGTGTGATGAAACCTTTAGGCGCATCAGCATTCCATTTTGAGTTCACATACCCACAGTAAGCAAGGGCGATGGGGTTTCCCCGACCCTTAAGCGGATTTCCGAAGCATTCCTGGGTTCGCATTCCCACGGTAATGCGGAGTCGAAGCCCGGGATCCCCCTTGCTGACCCTCCACTTGTTAGGACTGGGGCACTTCTCCCCACCTCGTGGCGTGGTAGGCTACCCATCCGAATGAAGCTCCCATGAACCTCCGTACATCCCCATGGCCATGGACAAGGACAGGCATAGTGGGAAAGGGTGATGCTTCGTCCTTCTATGGGGCTAAGTCCCTCTCCCTCGGTGCTTTGTCGCACTGGGAATCCATCTCTGAGTATGCCCTGACATTATGGTCCGCCTCTATGCGTAAGCCCTACACCATTTCCCACGGACACACATTTCATGATGTGATCGTCTAGTCCCAATTTCCTCTTGTTTCTCACACCGAGCATGAATCACGTGGGCTTAGAGTATGAATAAACCATGACATCGTCTTATGGGCCTCCTCAGAGTGTAAGCCCTAATCCATTACTATTGGCCTCCTCAGAGTGTAATCTCCACTCCATTGCGAACTACGAGGACATTGATCCGTGTCAAGGCATGGTTTGTAGGAATCCTCCATGAGGTCCACGATCACTCACCACCGGACCCCCAAGTCCACATTCACGTCGGTTCTCTGAAACCCCCATTGTGAAATACAATATCTTTGATCTGTGTCAAGGCATGGTACGTAGGAAGCCTTTATGATGTCCAAGCCCAATCACCATCGAACCCCCAGGTCCAAATTCACGTCGGTTCTCCGATGCCCCCACTAGAACTACGTGGTCTTTGATCCATGTATCCTTAGAAGGGTACGTAGGAAGCCTCCCCGAGGATCAATCCCAACAACCGGTCGATCCGACATTCCTCATGTCGGTTCACCGCACCAAACCTGGGCAGCCTAGAGTGTAAGCCCCATACCAAACCAAACTACATGAATTCTGATATGTAAGAGGCTCGTACAACGGGTTCTATCCAAATTATCAAGCCGTTATCTATCACCCTTGGATGACAGTAAACATAAGAGTGCCTGATTACAAGGCATTAAACCAGTACCATCTCAATGAGTCCAGACTCCTCGGGGTCATTAATCCAATGATGAATGGTGAACCTCAGGTATAAATGATTTTGAACCCCTGCGTCCAGCTGAAAATTGCCAACAAGGAGAAATATATGGATACGATGCTTGGGTATAAACCAAATATTCTCGAACATATGAATACATATTAAATCTATAAGAGAATCCTAGAAAAGGCAATAATTCCCCACAAAAGGGTGCGATGAGCCAAACTTCACATCCTCTCAACCAATGTGAGTTCTTAAGCATCACTGGTCAAACCTCCCAGCAAATGTCTGCCATTGGAAAGCAGGTCCACGTATTGCTGGATATGGAATCGTTGGGGGTTTCGAGGAGAAAAAGGTGCACCCGATATGAGTGATTAAGTAGAACCCAATCTTCTCTAATCAACCATTGGGTAGTGCACGTTTCTCCCCCACGACCCCATCATGCACCGTGAGATAAAAAATGGTGAACTCAGCATGAATATTTAACCAAGCATGATAGATTTAACCTTATCCCACCATGTGCCCCCTTTATACTCACAAGGAGGGCCAAGCATGGTCATTAATTATGCATGGGGTCATGAGATGCTGCATTGATGGGTTTTCTATTTGTATTAGCTAAAATATTTTATAGGTACCATTCAAAACTCCCTTTGATCCAATGGTGTCACGACGGAACTCACAGGCGCGCACTTCCAACTACGTAGTGACCAGGCATCCTCACCAATTGAAGACCCTGTCACCTACCCAGCGTCTTCAATGCTAGGTCTCAGATGTGCTGATCCGAGAGTACCACCTGAATGGTACTATCCCAATGGTGGAGGCGGCCATGCACCCCCTCCAATCTGCCAGGACTCGTCGGTTTCTAGCCCTGTAGCACCCAAAAAAGCAGATCCAGATGGCCCATGTTGTAGTCTCCAACTGTTTCGGGAGTCTATCCCCCGAATGAGACAACGCGTACCAACCTTATCTTAGGGAGGAAGATGAGGTCAATGTTGAGGACTTAATCCCCGCTGAATGGGGTTTCCACTCCATGGCCCCCACCAGAAGACGTCTTCGCGGTTACACCGCGACCCAACATTCTCATGCTCAGGAGGATGTAGCCCCGAGGATCCAGGCCCACTCTCCCCGAGCTCCAGCCCCTCGGTCCGCCTGATGAGGGAGAAAAATGTACAATCAGGGAGCGGTCATCACCCCTGTCCCTGAGGAGGAGCTCCACTGCCCAGTCATGGAGACTTATCGTGAATAGGAATATACACATGTTCGCTACTCAAAATCCCACCATCGAGACAGGGCGGCATCATATGAGCAGGCGTGCATCCCCGCCGAGCTCTATCAAGCCTGTCACTCACACAAGATGACACCTACCTGGCAGGAACCTCTCCCTGACCAGGGTCGTGAAGCCCACCAACCCGACATGGTGGCGACCCAGTGCCTGCAGGACCTGCTCCTAGTAGATTCTTTTGACTCCTACCATCTCAGTGTGGTGGTGATCAACAAAGCCCTCCATCCAGATGTGGCAGAAACTCATAGGCGGGCACGGCTCCCTGCCAATAAATGCCACCGAATTGATACCATAGGAAACCAACATATGCAGGGCTACCTCCCTGTGGATGCAAGTAATTTCCTCCAACTCGATGTGGTGGAAAATAGAGAGATAAACCAGCTTATCCCTCCTTGGGGTAGATTCATTCACCTACCCCGACACAAGAGAATTGTCAGTACCTGCTGACCACTGGAGGATCGGAGCAGGAGCTTCGTACTCCGATAACGGAATGGGCCTTCATACCTGTTCTATCCAAATATGTCTTTCTACGTTTCCTGGAAATGATGGAGGAGCAGGTATCGATCCGAGATCATATCTTGTAGACTTTCTAGAGTGTAATTGCATCAGTGGAAACAACAAGGACTCGTGCCCATGATCCAGTCTCCCCAATTGAGGCGACTCATCTAAGAGATGATATAGCCGCCTCAGAGCATATCTGCGTCCCTTCTTTCACCTGGGAGGGTTGCCGGCTATATTCCACGACGCAAGGGCAACCGAATCGAGCAACTTCACTCGTTCAAATTGGGGGACACCTATCCATCATGGTGGATGCTCCAAAGCAGGCATATAAAAGTCAAGATGTTTGTCGGCATATCCCAGCAGCATCACGATACCCAATTAGATAGGGACCCAAAGGTGGAGGTCGTTGTCAACAGCAAACGGTCCCTGCTGCCTACAAGAAAGCTCTCCGAAAGCGCTGAAGGCATCCATAAAATAAAGGGCGGGTTCATGACTCCACTCTGCTGGAAGCTGGGGTTCCCAATGACTCTAAGCGCACAACGAATGGTTAGAAACCTACCCACCCATTACTATATTATGGGAGTGGCAGTAGTAGTTGCGAAGGTCCTTCCTGCAATGTCACTACTATCATCTCTGATGGTCCTCCCCAGAGCACCCTCGGGGGCCTCCCCCACGAGAATATAACGATTGATCACGAGAGATCCTCTTTTGATGCGAGTCTTGGAAACCCTCCACGTGACCAGAAGATCAAGAACAAGAAGGTCCTCCACATGTTGCGGTCCACCCAGAAGGTCCTCCTCGAGGTATACACTTCCAACACTCTCCATGCAGTGTGACCAAAGATTATGATAGTAGTCCTCACTATCATAGTTGCAACTACAGAGGCCCTCCACACAGTGACGTCTCATAATGACAAGAAGGCCCTCCCCTTGTCATGGTCTGCCCTGAAGGTCCTCCCCAGGGGTTATGCTGCAATGACTATCCGCGTAGCCAGGCATCAGATCACGGTGGTAGTCCTCGCCACCCCGATAATAGAGGTCCTCCCTGTAGAGACATCAAGCAACGAGAAGGCACTCCCCTCGTTGCGGTACATTCTGATGGCCCTCACCAGGGTGTACCCCATAGAGATTCTCCCTGCGGAATCTGTAATGGTAGTCATCACCATTTCAGCAGCCGTGATGGTATTCCTCACCACCACGGTCGCCATTGCGAACGTCCTCCCCACAGTGGCCCCAAGAAACAAGAAGGTCCTCCCCTTGTCGCAGTGTGTCTTGAAGGTCCTCCCCAAGATGCACATCGAACGTCAAACCATGATGGCAGTTGTTGCGAAGGCCCTCCCTGTAACAATGCTACGTAGCCAGAAGGTCCCTCCCCCCATTCTTTGACACGCCCTAGAGGTCCTCCCCTGGGTATGCACTAAAAAAGTCCTCTATGCGGTCAGGCGTGAAGCAGTAATGGTAGTCCTCGCCATTACGGCCACTATTGCGAAGGTCCTCCCCGCAATGACATATCATATCGACAGGATGGTCCTCCCAATACCAAATAAAGCATAGAAAATCCCTCCTACACTGAGGCACTCAGATGGATGGGATCAAGCATTTCAGAGTCCCAGTTAATCACTAAACGACATCCTTCTTCAATCAAGAGACATTCTGGGGCCATGTTCATCTTATGAACCACCTCAGAACCGCCCCATGGTAACTCGATACCTACCGGTCCCACTACCACTGACCACACTATCAGTGAGCGTCTCAGTTGGGCAGACCAGGTAGTGGAGTCACTAGCGGAAGAGTTTTCCGACATGTTGAACCTGATGAAACAATTGGAAAATGATGATACACAAGTTCTATTTTTTCCCATGACCACCTCTCAATTAGGCATTCCCAGAGTGTTGTCGAAAGAACACATGAACGACATATGCTACAATATATAGAAAACCCTCCGCCGACTGAAATCAATCTTCCTGCCCTACGACAGGTATGTAGACCATGTCAAGACAATAGAAGACATCATGCATCACATCGACCTAGAAGCTCTTCCTTTCGCATGGGAATAGAGACTCGAGAGGTGCAAAGGAAACACGAAGATAGCCTGCCTTCGTGCGCTACCCCAGCTGCACTGCCTCATCGGTGACGCTCTGATGGGAGTCCATATCAGGGGATGGGGGGAACATGTAGCTCTGCATTTCACTCCTCTCCCAACCCAAAAGAACACGTTCAGCATGGTGTCTTGCAACGTCATTGCGTCAAGACAGCAATCGAGTGGTCTCCATGTTCGCTAAAGACAACACACCCAACATAGTCAGGCCTTCAGTATGTTCTAGCAGCTTTAGGCCCAATAGGAACAAGCCATTCAAGAACTCATGAATCAAGCCACTGAGAGCATACAACAGGACATTATTCTAAGAGAGGCAAATCGGCGGTCATTGTCTGCCTCCCCAGAAGGGATTGATTCATGGAAGAACTCGGTAGCAATCCCAATTCAACCCCGAATGGGGGAACACAAGATCATACAGGTAGTGATAGTAGCAGCCACTGCCGTAATCCAAGGTCAACCCCAGCATGATGGGCTGGGGGAATTTTTAACATCAAATCCCCCCGTAAGACGAATAAAAATAGGAAGAGACTCAACGTCCAAGGAATGGATCCAACCCCAGCCCTCAGGGCTAGGGGAATTATTACCTCCTCAACAACAACCTCCCCCACGAAGATTAGTATTCTCTCATCTTGGGAGGAAAGTCACAGGAGAGGTTCCTACCCTATCACATCATTTGAATCATCATCCCCTCTGAAAGGGAGGCATAACATAAGGGTGCATCAAAGAACTCTCCCCGTCACCCTTCTTCAAGGAGTCCAAAGGGAATCCCGAAATATGAAAAGGAAGGCCAGTAAAAGACACGGGATATCTTATTCTTATTTGGAAGATGAAATATTCTCTGCCCCATGATATGCATCCATCAATGCCATAGAGGCTAACCCCACGAGTGCACTGGAGATGATGCGAATCCAGATGCATCGGGAGACAATAGTCCAGGTCAGGCTGTGACTCATAGCGAACCATAAGGTGTGCACACCCGGAACAAGAGGGACACTCTAAATATGGATACCCATTCAGCTAAGCTTCCTCTACTCACCCTGCAAGCTCCAAATAATGATAAGAACAAAGGACCATTTGCCCTTAACCCACCTCCTTCTCTCGATAAAAACAAGCTGCTTACGCTCGAAGAGAGGTTTGCTCGACAAGAAGAGGAAATGAAATAATTGAGGCGGCTTAACGACGAGCTACAACAGAGGAACCATATTATTGAAAGCGCATCCTAAGAGGAGCCACATCTTGCACTCCAATTAAGTGCACCTCAAAGACCAAGGTTTGCCTCAACAAACGACGCACGGTCAGGGCTCCCGCCCAACGAGGTGCTCGGCCCGTCTAACTACCTAAATGTGGATCCATATGAATAATAAGACTTCCCTCCACTCAGGAATAAATCTGAGAGTGTGCATTTGAACCATCTGAAGGTGTCACAAATGGCACATTCACCCCTTGTGCCAACCGAGTTAGATCCTCAAGCAATGATTCGGGCTACACCTGCCCCGGACCGGGCCCAACAGGATGTAAACCAGGGTCACACCGACACCATCGAGGCACCAACAGATCGATTGAAAGCAATGGAAGGTTGATGTGCTCCATTACAACCAGAGTGGAAGCCCTTACCAGATTGGGTGACTGACACGCCACCTCCACCCATCTTTGGGAGCCATGTGTTCCCTATTTTCATTGGATCCGATGATCCGAAACAACATTTGATGTACTAATCGTCTTATTGAGACCCAATGATGGGAACTCCGGAGCAACAAAATGTAGTGAAACTCCGATTCTTCACAATGACCTTGCAAGGATTTTCATTTGTCTGGTATAAAAGTCTGCCAGCCCAGTCAATAAAAAGCTATGAAGACCTTCAGTAGTAGTTCCTGTTCCACTTCAGCTCAAAGTTGCCTAAAACAACTGTCAGCGACCTCATGAATTGAAAACAGAGGGAGAATGAAAGGGTCTCGGATATCATCGCCAGATGGAATGGTATGACCTACTCTTTGAACAGGGTAATGCCTCCCCAAAAGGGATTGATTCACGGAAGAACTCAGCACCAAACCCTGTTCACCCCCGAATGGGGGTACACAATATCAGGCAGGTAGTGATAGCTGCAGCCACTGCCTCAATCTAGTGTCAACCCTATCTTTCAGTGCTGGGGGCATTTTAAACACCAAATTCCCCTGTTAGACCAACAAAAACAAGACAAGACTCAACGTCCAAGGAACGGAGCCAACCCCAGCCCTCAGGGCTGGGGGCATTCATACCCCCTCAACAACAACCTCCCCCACGAGCATCAGTTTTCTCTCGTCTAGGGAGGGCAGTCAGAAGACAAGGTTGCTTCCCTATCCCGTCATTTGAATCACCATCCCCACTGAAAGGGATGCGTACCATAAGGGCACATCAAATAAATCTCGACGTCATCCTTTGTCAAGGGTTCCAAAGGATATCACGGGATAAGAAAAGGAAGGCTAGTAAATGACACTGGAGATCCTATTCCTATTTGGAAGATGACATATTATCTGCCCCGCGATAAGCATCCATCAATTCCATAGAGGCTAACCCCATGGGTGACATTGTAGATGATGCGAATCCGGATAGATCAAGAGACAATAGTCCCGGTCAGGCTGTGACTCACAACAAACCACCAGGTGGGCACACTCGGAACTAGAGGGCCGCTCTAAAAATGGCCGCCCATTCAGCTAATATTCCTCTACTCATCCTACGAGCTCCCAATAAGGATAAGAACAAAGGATCGATTACCCTTAACCCACCTCCTTCTCCCAATAAAAACGAGCTGCTTACACTCAAAGAGAGGTTTTCTCGACAGGAAAATGAGATGAATGAATTGAGGCAGCTTAACACCGAACTAATCCAGCGGAACCATCATATTGAAAGCGCGTCCCAAGAGGGGCCCCATCATACACTCCCAGTAAGTGCACCTCAATGACCATGGTTTGCCTCGGCAAACGAGGCACGTTTAGGGATCCCACCCAATGAGGTGCCCGACCCGTCCAACTACCTAAATGTCGATCTAGATGAATACCAAGACTTCCCTCCGCCCAAGAAGAAACTTGATCAAGTGAGTTTGAACCCTCCAATGGTGTCACAACGACACATGAACTCCTGGTTCCAACCGAGATGGATCCTCAAGAAATGCCTCGGGCTACATCTGCCCTGGACCGAGCCCAACAAGATGTAAACCATGGTCTAACCAACACCATCGAGGCACTAACAACTCGATTGGAAGCAATGGAAGGTCGACGTGCTCCGATACAGCCAGAGCGGAAGCCCTACCCATATTGGGTGAGCAATAGGCCACCTCTACCCAACATTGGGAGCCATGTGTTCCCTATTTTCAATGGATCCAGCGACCCAGAACAACATTTGATGCACTACGCGTCTTATTGCGACCCTATGATGGGATCTCTGGGGAAAAAAGAAGCAGTGAAACTCAGATTCATTGTATGGACCTTGCAAGGATCTACCTTCATCTGGTGTACGAGTCTACCAGCCCAGTCAATAAAAAGATGGGAAGATATTCAGTAGCAGTTCTTGTTCCACTTCAGCTCGACCATGCCTAAAACAACAGTTAGGGACCTCATGAATTTAAAACATAGGTAGAACTTGAGGGTCTCAGATTTCATCGCCAGATAGAAAGGTCTGACCTACTCTCTGAACAGGCCAAAGCCTCAACATGAGTTTCTTTCCATATGCATCGAAAATCTTCGAGATGAGCTATGAACACCACTCATACCAGTAGAGTGCACCAGTGGCTTCCACCTTCTCTTGGACATTGCCCAAATAATTGAGGACTCCCTATAGCAGACCAATATGAAGTCTTGAATAGCCTCACAAGCCCTTGATAAGAGAACAGTTAGAGTTGAAGCATCCTCTGTCATGCTCAAACCAGCCCCTGTGCCTGCTCCACCGCTCAGGCCTCCACCAAATTGTCATGGGCCCCATGTATTTCAGCGGCCGCCTCCGCCCAGGCAGGACGATCAGAAAGGATCTAATAGGAACCAGTTTGAGCAACGATGACATAATGTATACTCGTTTTAGGAGGACCAAGTCCACAGCCACTTCATCATTTCCAGGAATTTCAACATGCTCCGACTCCCAGAGCTAAGGAAACCTAAAGAAGTCGGTCGTGCTGAAAGGACAGATTACTGTCCCTACCATTGAATGTTGGGGCACAATATTCAAGAATGCTTCGTCTTCAAAGACCTCTTTTAAAGGACTATAGACTCAGTTCAGGTCGAGTTGAGACCACTCCCAACACAAGTGACATATATTTTTACAACCGACTTCGAAAAAAGGGAGGGGTGGCAGGATGTCACCTACAAGAAGGGACATATGTTTGATAACTGGATGACTCTTATGACTATCAATCGAGCCCAGGGCATACTCTGAGCTCACCTACAATAGCCGGTTTTGCCGCCAACAGCCCCTGATTCCGTACAACCATCAATATCGGCCTCACAACCCCCCACGAGCCTATCATCTAGGTGTGGTCGAAAAGGGTGGAAGCAAGCAGAATAGGAGCAGTCTGTGATGAGGGAAAAGTTATCTCTGATACTGTCAGATTTCATGCCCTCGTACATAGCACCACAGGAACCGACCCACCAAACGACACCGTCAGGAACAACCGACCGGGTTGACTTGTTTGAGGATGAGGAGACAATCATTGGTTCTATCAACATTATCAATCTTATGAAATTGGTCCCTGACGAAGGGTATGGTTATGAACCCGTGTTCCTAACAAGAGGAGTCGGGATGAGGAATGGAAGAGGCAGGGGATATCAGGGAAGGGGCAGTCGCGACCGAAACTAACCCTACGGTTGGACCTCGGCCCAAACCGTCAATATCGCGGAAAACCGTGGGAGATCCCTTCAATGGACTCAGCAGGAGAAAGAATATCCCTCCACCTCCACAAAGCGGCCACTCTGCCCCTGTTATTCTACGGTGCCCATCAGAGGAGGAACAAGTGTCTGGCCACCTAGTGTGCACAAACAGACCGGCCGGGCTGATTCCCCAGAACCTACAGACATCACCAGCATCTGACCATGAAACCGGTCCCTCCTCGTCACGTATTACAACTCCTAAGATTCCCACTAAAACTCTCTCGCCTTCGAAGAAGCGTCGGCCACTGGAACAGAAATACGACATACTTAAGTAGTTGGTGTCGGTACCAGCCAAATTGTTGATCCTGGATGCCATGAGTTTGTCAGCCGACCTCATGGAGGCGCTTATAGAATCCTTTCTCAGCCCCCAAGAGTTTCAAGCTGAGGTAGCTACGGCCGAAATTTACCGGATGGAGACTGGCCCGACTGAATGCAATGCAGTGATTTACATCACCGATCGGGATGAATATGCCATCATCCAATGACACATTAAACCACCATACATTTCTGGAACACTAAATGACGTTGAGATCCGAAAATTCATTATCGACATTGGATTTGGAGTTAACCTCCTTCCCCTAAAAACACTCTGTAAGCTGGGATACAGTGAGGATGACCTGGTACCCTCGGCCACAACTCTTTTATGTTACGCCAAGATTGAACAGAAGCCAATGGGACAAATTAAGCTAAAAACCCATTTTGGCGACCTTGTGGCCTATTCGGAATTCTTGGTGTTCTGGAAGAACACAGCCTTCAATGCCCTTATTAGAAGGCCATGGATCCATAAGAACATGGTTTTTCCTTTATCCTACCACCAGTGTATCATGTACTGCATCAATAGGCATTGTGGGACATTGCACGCCGACAAGGCCCCTTTTGAGCTCTCCGAGTCACATTACATTGAGGTTGGGTTTTATGAGAAAAATAAGAAGAAGCCTTCGGTCGATGGTGTCAATTGGAATCCCAATCCAAATGGTCTAGAAATGGATCCTGACGAACCCCTCAGAAAGCTTGAATGAGAAAACATAATACCCATCAACCATATCGAGAGTAGGGGTTCAAGGTCGGACCCACGCTCAACTGTCCTCATAACTTCAGCCATAACAGCCGAGCGTGAAAATGTTGGAACATACAGCAAACCTCAACTTGGGGGTGAATACTTGAGCGAGGACGCCCAAAATGTGTCGCCTATGGACTCCCATAATCCCGAGTCAAGAGTTATCCCCTCGTCAGATCATGAAGATGAGGATTTGGGAGAAGAAGAGGAGGAGGATCTCAGGGATGCACCTCCCTCATTTGAAGAGGGTATCTCCACCACGGTATATGAGTTCAGGGAAATAAACCTGGGTACCTAGGAGTACTCAAGGACAACTCTTGTTAGTGCAGCCATGTCCCCTGAAGAGCACAAGGTATATACCGCATTATTAAGGCAACATCGAGATGTATTTTCCTGGAATTACACGGAAATTCCAGGACTCGTTCCCAAAGTGGAAACACATCACCTAAGTCTTCTAGAAGACCAACAAGGATATAAACAGGCCGCCAGAATGACACACCCCTCACATGATGCCAAAATAGAGGCCAAGGACGATATGCTCATTAAAGCAGGATTCATTCGGGAGGTGTTATACCCCATCTGGTTGGCCAACATTGTCCCCGTCAAGAAAAATAATGAAAAAATATAAGTCTATATTGATTTCAGATATCTCAATTGGCATTGTCTGAAAGATGATTTCCCGGTCCCGATCACCAAGTTGTTAATCGATGCAACGGCCACGTATGAGGCTCTATCCTTCATGGATGTCTATTCTGGGTATAATCAAATTTGGATGGTCGGAGAAGACTAAGAATCCACTACCTTTAGGGACCCCCAATGATTATTGTGCTACAGAGTCATTCCCTTTGGTCTCAAGAACACTGGCGCCACATATCAGCATGCCATGTGTCATATCTTTAAACCATTCTTGGTGAGATTCATCAAATGTTGCGTAGATGACTTGGTGGTTAAGTCCAGATAGTGCTCAGAACACCTGTTAGACCTTGAGACCGTCTCCAAAAAACTTAGACAACATACCCTGAAGATCAACCCATTTAAATTCACCATCGAGGTTACCTAAGAGAAATTCCTTGGCTTCGTCTTACGCCATCGTGACATCGAAGTCGACCCTAAAAAGACAAAGGCTATCCTCGACCTATCGCCTCCCCATAGTCTCACCGAGTTAAGAGCATTCCAAGGACGCCTGGACTATATTATGTGGTTCATAGCCAACCTGACAAGAAAATATTTGCCCTTCACCAGAATAATGAAGACGGGGGTTACCTACCAATGGACAGATGATAGCCAAGAGGCGTTCGAAATCATGAAGAAGTAACTTTTAAGACCATCGGTGCTCATGCCCCTATTTGAAGGATGACCTCTCATCCTATACGTGACTACCATAAAATGGTCACTAGGAGCCTTTCTCGCACAAAATAATGATGCTGGCAGTGAAAAAAATATCTATTACCTCAGTTGAACCATGATTGATGTTGAGACTCGATACTCAAACATCGAAAATAGTTGTTTGGCCTTGGCCTTTGTAGTTCAAATGTTGTGACATTATTTGCAGCATCATGAAGTCCACATTGTCTCGTGTAATAACCCTCTCAAGTACATCCTCAGCCTCCCAATGCTGGTCGGGCACCTATCCCGATTGGTAGTCATCCTGCAACAGTTTGACATCTGGTTTCTGCCTCAGAAGGCCATCAAAGTCCAGGCATTAGCAGATTTTCTGGTAGAGTACCCCTCGACAGGGACTACCGCACCGGACAATGAGCTACTTGATGAAGACATCTACTCGGTTCAAGAGGAGTTCGCAACATGGGAAATGTACTTCGACGGCGTGTCCCGAAGCCCAACCGGTAAAAGGATGGAAGATCCCACATTTAACAGGTGGGTTTGGGGATAATACTCATGTCCCCAGAAAAGGCAGTCTTGCCATATTCCTTCCTCCCGTCAGTAAGATGTATGAACAATGAAGCGGATTATCAAGCCCTCATTGTAGGCCTAGAGCTCGCACTCCAGGAAGAAGTACAACACCTTATAGTAAAATGTGACTTAGAACTCATCATCAAGCAAGTCAATGGTGACTGTGCTATTGAAAAGGAGGAGTTGATTCACCTGTTTGACCATGTCCTAGGGTTAATGGATGAATTCTCCACAGAACCATCATTGAAATATATTCCCCGGTCTCAGAATACCCAGGACGACGCATTAGCTAATTCAGCCACAACCTTAGCCGACCAAGACCAGGATGAAATAGTTATCAGTATTGCTCACCAACGAATGGTCTTGCTGTTTGTCTAGACTAAGATGGGGGAAGTCCACGAAGTCAGTCCTGTCCCAGAGCCATATGATCTCGCCACCGACTGGATGACCCCCATTGAAAACTACCTTCAAAGGGGATAACTTTCATCAGACATGGCTGAATGAGAGAAAATACGGAGAAGGTCAATCAACTTTGTCCTATATGGTGGCACAGGTCAGCAAGAGGTCCTCTACAAACAAGGGCTTGAAGGAATCCTCCTCAGATGAATGGATGGAGAAGAAATAACTGCTTTCATGACTAGAGTGAATTCTGGGGTATGTGGATCACATCAGCCGGTGTCCAGGCATTCCCATCAGGTTCGAAGACTTGGGTACTATTGTCCCACAGTGGAATGATATTTGAATCTCTTTACCAAAAAATGCCACTCATGACAAATTCGTTCCAATTTCATACACCAACCCCTAGAGTTACTTCATCAGGCTATGTCCTCCTGGCCATTTTTCGTCTGGGGAATGGACGTCGTGGAACCATATACTCCCGCCATAGCCAAAAAGCTGAAGTATATCCTCACGGAAACCGAATTCTTTTCCAAATGGGCAGAAGTTGTTCCCCTTAAGGAATTTGGGGCAAGAAACATTGTTAGCTTGGTGAAAACCAATATCATCACCAGATTTGGTGTCCCACATAACATACTAATGGATAACGGCACCATCATCAACTCTACTGAATTTGAGAAACTATACCAAGAGTATGGTATCAAGGCTAACCACTCATCTCGCTACCACACGGCGGCCAACAGACAGATAGAGGCTTTCAACAAGAACCTGTCCAAAATTCCCCAGAAAATGGTGGAAAAAGACAAGAAGTCATGGCCGGATAAACTTCTCCATGAATTGTGGGCTTATCTAACCACAATATGCACCGCTACTAAGGCTACCCTGTACTTATTAGTATATAGAATAAAGAGGTCATTCCCATTGAGCTCCAAATTACCCTCGCTCCGCGTTTCCATTTTTGATAAATTATCCAATAATGAGCAATCAGAAAAGTGGCTTGGTGAATTTGAACAGCTAGACGAGAATCGGTTGCATGCTTTGCACAATCGGAAGTATAACAGAACTAGATTGCACGAGCCTTCAATAAAAAGTCCCGTCTTTGGTCTTTCTTGGAAGGAGAATTGGTGTTGGTCCTCAAGACCCCAATGATACCCGGAAATAAACCAACAAAGCTGGAGCTCAAGTGGGAGGGACCATATGTTATACACAAGGTCTACTCCAATGGATCATATGCCCTAATCTCTATAGACGGGCATTTCACCACCGCTCCTACAAATGCAAAATTATTGAAGAGGTATTTCGCATAATAACTAAAAGCAGTTATCGTCCGAGTTGCAGGAAGTTAAACTGCCAAGCACTAAATTGTCCAAAATATATGACCCTAAACTAAGAGTATCTTGTCCTCACCACACGAAATTAAACTGCACATTCAAGAAGTTTTAAAAAATGCCCCTTTCCCTCATGAATGGACCAGACCTACAATAGGTGTACTCCATAGAGAACTATGTGCGGTGTGATTCCTGCCCTTGTAGGATACGTAGCAATGTCGAGATCCCCTATCCAGGCCCTACCACTCCCAAACAGAATAAAATTAAAAAATGTCACCTTCCCACATGTACGAACCAGCCCTTCACGGGGTATACTTTTTTCATAGAACTGTGTACGTCTTGATTTCTACCGACGTGGGATATGTAGTGATGCCAGAGTTCCCCATCCTGGCCCAGCCATCCCCAAATAAATGTTAAAAATGCCCTCTCTCCCCATGTCTAGACCAGGCCTGCACAAGGGTATTGCCTTTCAGAGAACTATGTGAGGCTTGATTGGTGCCCTCGCAGTATACATAATGACACCATAATTACACACTATGGCCCAACCACCTCAAATGAATCCAAAAATACCCCCTTCCCCCGTATGGACTAGACCCACACAGGGTGTATTTCACAAAAGAACTACACGATGCTTGATTCTTACCCTCGTGAGATACATAGTGCCTCCTGGATGATGAATCCTCTCCATACATCAGAGTCCATGCCCCGGATAATTATGGATCTTAATAAAAATTTACTACCATCGGAAGTGGAAAGTTATCGACATGTAAACACCTTTGCATGACTATGCATACCATGCCCTCAGTGGCTCTACATATTGATAGCCTATGGACCATATACCAAATGAGTGATTTCCACAGGCGGTACTCTTTCTAGCTTTGTACGCTTACCGGCCTCAGAGCCCCCATATCATATCTCCCGATCTAGAAATCTATGGATTAGTGGTTTACAAGTTTGTCACCCTTTTCAAATCCAAACGTTTTAAGGGTATCCCTACCGGTTATCCCATGTATCCGACCGTGGTTCACATGACGACCTACATCTACGAAAATCAAGCCAGGGCTAAGCTACTTTGACTCAGTGGACAATTGTAGTGAAGATGTTTCTTATATGCTCAGACACCATTATCCCTGCATTCCGAACTCTATACTGTGAGAAATCTCAGATTTTCACAATCATTCATGGCCATCATAAGTGGAAAGTCATCGACCCAGGGACAACTTTGCATGATTATGCATACCATACCTTCAGCGGCTCTACATATTAATAGCCCCTGGCCCTTCTATTAAAGGCACGATTTCCTCGGGTAGTACTCTTCCTAGCTCCGTACGCTTACCGGCCTCAGAGCCCCCACATCACATCTCTTGATCCAGGAAACATCAGAGTTGCAGTTTACAACCATAATCCCCCACTGTGTTCAGAGTATATCATAGCATTACAACTCAGTTATCCTTCGAGTGACTGCAACAATATCCACCCAATGGTTTCTGATCTATGACCTCTAAACTAGGAGTACTTCATCCTTACTGCACAACATTAAACTACATGGAGTAAAGGTACACCCCCACACGCAAGATAAATCAGCGCAGGGAGCTCTCTAATATTTAATAGAAAGACGTGCCGAATATGCCCGACATGTCCAAATATTTTCTTAACAAATGATAGACTTTGCAGCTTGAACAATTGCGGGTCCTCATAACCATTCACAGCCATCAGAAGTGGAAAGTTATCAACCTGTAGACACCTTTATTTGACTATGCATACCATTCCCTCAGTGGCTCTGCATATTGATAGCCCCTGGCCCATCTACCAAAGGCAAGATTTCCTCAGGTGATACTCTTTCTAGCTCCGTACTCTTACCGGCCTCAGATCCCTCATATAATTTCTCCTGATCCATGAATCACCGGAACCATGATTTACACCATAAACCCATTTTCCACATCTTGGGCATGCCGAGATGATCAAGCCCCATTACATTCGGATCAAGAGCGGCCTTTTCAACTACGTCCTTACTGAATGACATTAAACTGCACAGAGAATCTTGGCCACTTGGCAAGAAGCTACAAAGACCAAGAATTAAACATTTAGGGAAATTCCACCAACTACAAGCATTTGCACTGGTTTATAATTGTCCCTTGTCCTCACTGCACAACATTAAAACTGCACATCATCGACAAAAATTCCCCCCTTCCTCAATGCATTACATTAAACTGCATAGAATCCTTTAACAATGCTCCTCGTCTTTACCGCAAGATGTTAAACTGCACGGAAGCTGTCCCTACCACATGATGTTAAACTGCACAGTCAAAGCTGTCATGGGTTCAATAAGGAATAGAGGCTTTTCTCTGTCCCCCAGTGCACGGGTCAAACCTGCAAAAACCACGGTCTCACATGAGCATGAGCAGGACTGACTTCACCCATTCTCGGGAAATGTAGCCTAGATGTTTCACCTGTATCCAGGCACCCTCTTTTCATAAACCATAATCTGTACTTAGAAAAGCCGAACTCTCATAAACTACCGTTGGGGGTCCCGAATCTCAACTTCCATGAATTTTCTTGGTTATCAGGAGAATGTAATCATTTACCCAAGTACACCTTTACACGACTATTCATATCATTCCATTAGTGGCTCTGCATATTGATCTCCACTGTCTCGTCTACCAAAGGCCAGATTTCCTTAGTTAATTCTTCTCTCTGTACGCCTCTTGGACCTTGAACCCCCATGTCCATCCCAGGATTCGAAAACCCTCTGAGATGCAGTTTACCGGCCTCTTTCAGGACCCTGCCTGAATATAGTGGAACGTCTTTTTTGAGATTATCGAGAACTAGGAGAATCCATTCCACTTTGAATAATTTCCTACCTGCATGAATTTAAACTACGCCAAGCTCCAACCGACCTTCACGCTAACTAAAAGCGTAGGACAGGGACCCTAAGTCCACACTCATGATTAATAGATATGTTCTCAGACCCTTTCAGATGCCACACACCCTTTCAAAGCCACCCCCTGTGGTTTTCATAATTCTCCAGGCCACCCATGGTGGTTTCCATAAGCCAGAATTCCATGAAGTCCTCAGGCCATCAGAAATTGAGAGTCATTGACTTAAGGACAACTTTTCACGACTATGCATACAATTCCCTCAGTGGATTTGCATATTGATCGCCCCTGGCCCATATACCAAAGGCAAGATTTCCTTAGGTGATGCTCTTTCTACCTGTGCACGCCGATACGGCTCCCATGCCTTGAAACATGCCATGCATGTCATTCAAATCTAATCATGTTCCCCCACATGCATCTGAAAGATAGCGAGACATATTTTAGTCAACCAAACCTCATTGGGGCTCTCTCCCCACCATATCTGGTCAAAGCTATTCGACCTAACACATTAGTAATGATAGTCTTGTCTGCAAGACTTTAAACGACTCACTAAAGGAGGCACAAAGCCCGTCAGGCTGAAAACCTGAAGAGGGAAACCTAAGAAAGAGTTGGGCCATACCCACTGGGTCCACACCAAATGGGACCAGGAAAAATTAGGGTATTAAAGGAAAAGACAAAAGGTTCATTGGGTTTTTCTGCAAAACCCTAGAAATAGTCAAACTATTATCGCTGGATCCCATGATCCTGGAAAAAGTTATAGTTTGTTTCCATTTTCCTTAATTATGATTAATTTTGATTTAGTGAGTTGTTATTTATGTAACAATTGTTCTAGTAAAAACCAAATTTTACAGCAGGGAAGGATTGACAATGATTGTATTCTATTTGAAAAAAAAGGTAGGACCTCCACAAGCTGTGGTCTCTCCCTTACAAAAAAAGAGGGTTCTGAAAAAAAGAGTGTCCAAGAATGGATCTGACAGTCATAAAGGATCCTAGATCGCTCTCCCCATCAAATCAACAACTGTGCGGTAAAGGTTGTTTCAAGTCTACGCCAGCATGGCCTTCTCCTTGGCCTCAACCTCGATCACTGAATAAGTATGCTCCAATGTTTTTTAGAGATCCTTGATCCCTTTCTTGGTGACTTCAAGGATACTATTCATAGTCGACAATTGATCCATCGGCATCGCTGCACAAACATAAAATTCATTCAAATTGGAGGATAGGACGACAACTTGATCTTGAAAACTTGCCTACTGCACTTTTAGATGATGGAGCTTTATCATGGCTTCCTCTAGGGATTGGGTCCCACAATGAGAGGCCGCGAGATGAGCATGTTTGCACTCATTGGTGGAAACTTCCTCATGGTCCATGACAACCTAGAAAGTGAGAGAATGAAACTACCGATAGTAAAAGACACCTGACCCGAAAACCAGGAAGAGTTGTCAGAGAGCATCAGTTTTAGTTTCCATCTCAGCCAGAGGAGTTCTGGGAAAAATCCCACAAATCCTGGTCCAGGCCCACCTGTGCAGTGGTCAGTGATCTTCCATGACCCGAGGATATTTGGTATCCTCAAAAGATACCACGGGAACGAAGTTTGGAATTGCGATCAGCACAGACATGTGCACGCTAGAAGATGGTTCCGAAGCTGGAAGGTCTGAAGCTTCTAACCCTTGTTCGGGCTTCGGAATCCTGTTTCTAAGTCCGATATCGGTCGACAAAACATGAGGAATTGTCTCGCAGGGACCCAAAGCCATATGGTCATCCTCATCCATGTCTAAGAAGCATGGGTCCATCTGAACTTCGGCTGCAGAGGTGCTGGGAGAGGAAAATACCTTGAGTCTCTTTGACCGAAGAGCCATCAGTCGGTCTTTCCTCAAATACACTGAGGAAGGGGCGATAGGAACAAAAGCTACAATGACTCCTGATTTGGGAACCTACTGGGCAGCCGTCCCCAGGATCCTATCGAGACAATTTTTTCCCCACATTCTTGTGTACTCCAAGGATAGGTTGGCAGCCGCTCCTATTCCATGCAAGGGAATACTTGTGTTAGATCCCTCCCGCATCAACACCAATCACCATTGATGGAGAGTGGCCAGGTGAATTCCTCGAGCCTGAGGAGGGGTAAGGGAAACATGGATTTTCATACACCCAAACTGGCGGAAAAAATGATGGGGGCATACAACTCGCACAGAGAATCCCTATCAATCCGAGCAGACAAAAACCCATCCAATAGTGAAATCATGTAAGAACGCTCCTCTAGGATCCCCACGTGGTTGTCAAATACGATTCTAGAAGGGTTGGGGTAGGGAGCGAAAGAAAACTGGGATAAGTCACTCAGATTCTCTATGAATTCATGAGAACTGAGGGACATTAAGCGAACCCCAGCTATATCAAGAAACGTAGGCCGAAAGGTAGGACGTGGGATGACTGTGTTATGAAAATACTCGTAACAGTGTAAATGATTCACTATACAGCCGTATAAGATTGAAATGGACCACTCAGATGGAAGGGTGACTCGACCTTATGTATGTTTCTCAGTAGTTCGTAAAGAAGAGCCAAAGTGGTAACATCCAAATTCACCGGGTGGCCCTCTGCCAAATCAACTGCCATAATCAAGGTTCAAGCCCTGACACTTGGGTTGATATCCCGAGAATGGAATAGCCACCTGCTCAAAAACATAACGAACAGACCTGCCAACCTAAGCATAGGTAGCCCACCAAGGCGCACCTCGTAACGCCATGAAAGGTAGTCGCCCTCTTCCAGAACCGCCCATTAGGAACCTGGGATGGTTTGTGATGGTTGAGAGGGATGAGTCTGGGGGCACTTGATCTTCGGCACAGGACCAATGGTGTACTGAAATAACCTTATCTAGGTTCTATAGAAAATAAGAGAGCAGGAACGCAAGGCCTGACCCAGTGACTGCTCCACCATAACCAGCAGATCCCTCACCAGCGAAAAAACTTGTTCGACGTTGTCCCATGTGTCAGGAGTGGGTCAAAACTTGTCATACATCTCACTAATGATCAAAGGGCCTCCCAATTGGTATATGTCCCATAAACTAATTCCAACATCACCAAGGGAAATGTGGAAAGTATTCGTACTTCAACACCAGCGACTGAGTAGGTCAGGAAGGATCAAAGATGGTGGGTAAACAGTGAACTCTGAGGCCCATACTACGGAGTATAGATTGACTGCTTCCAGTTACTCAGGATATTCCCTGAAATGATGATGGATGTAGAAGGCCCAGGACCAGTCATTTGAGAAAATCCCACAAGACCGAAGATCACACCTAGGAGTCCACCCCGTGTCAGGATCCACTTGATCAAGGTTGATAATAGAGGGGTAATTCTTGAAGAAAGATTCTTGAGAGAAGACTTGAGTGCACTAATCACTTTGGGTCCAAAAAGTGCCTCTAAAAATTAAACTGTCTTTTGGATCAAAATCTCATATCATCTCCCCCAATATGGTATGGTTTTCCTGAATGCACATTGGTGACGCTTCCAAGCAAGGATACAGAAGACTTGAGAAAGTAGGAGGGATAGGGACTTCATCTTGAAGAGCAAATCCATAAAGCGGAAGTCGATTTGATAGTGGATAACCCAGGAGCTTAGGGGAGAAAAATCCCTTTAAGACACCATCGTCGGGGATGATGGACCGACTAGGGTCCTCTTTGATGATCTCTACTCAGCGAATCATAGCTAGACATCTCCCTGAACCAATCGGGAGAGGCTCTGCAGGAGACGTGGGTGCAGGGCGAGGGGGAACCATGTTTTCTCCCTACATTTTAAAAGCCAAGAATATGGTTAGTCCAGAATAATAAAATCTGGACAAAAATACCATGTATATGGAAAAGGAGTCAAAAAATATTTCATGACGAGATCTGCGAGTTGGCCTCAAAATGTGGTTCGTGATGACTGCATCCCACGAACCAACCCTTTTACGGAAGAGGTCCATGACACTCTGGCCCATGGAGCTTTGGCCAAAAATTCGTGAACAAGGTAGCTCTGCAGAATCATGATCCTAGATTTAAATAATTAATTTTCTGAAGACATAAGAAATTTTCAAAGTCCTGAAGGTTTCAGTCCGCGGACCATCAAAACTGCAGAGTAATTTCTTACACGGCTCGTCATGACTTTCTTTTTAATTAATTAAAAGTGATAGTTCACGGATGGGAGATTGGTCCAAGGGTGAAGGCGACCGCGATAAAGTAATGGTTCGCGGAAGTGGCAGTTGGTTCGTGGACGAGGTGTTTCGCGAAGGAACGAGTGTGAAGAGATAAAATGTGAGAGAGATCTGGTTTCATGAAGAATATGGTAAAAGAAAAAGGAAGGTCCCTCGTATTGATAGGCGTGGTACCCTACCGGGTCAACTACCCGACCGCAAAACATCCAAATTTCAGGACCACTCTACATTGGAATGTCCTCCTCTTCGTTTCGATCAGACCCCATTCCAATGGGGAGAATTTGTAGGGTCCTAAAAAATCTACAAAGGATAATGAAGATCCCCTTGAATACAAGGGATATTCTACCAAATTTCATCCACAAAAAGAATTGGGGAAATGTGGGGAGATGTCTCAAAAGACAGCACAAGCTAAACCGGTCCACAAACCATGCCCATGATAATGGTACGTGGATGTTTCCGTGAAGCACCCACTCTGTGGACCACTATCGTTCGAGGAATGGAGGCGTATATCCTCCGTGGGCGCGAAGCAGGACGAGTTCCAAATCAGTCCAACGTCACGAGCCACCCCAGCTGCGGACCGCATCAACCGGCCCTGGCCGCATCCACTGCCGTTCGCGGAATGGAGGCAGAACCCTGCACGGTCACGAAGCACTCCCTGAGCTCCTTTGTTTCACGGGGGAGATTTCTTCAATACCCTTATGAGTTGCTGATTGACGAAGTCACCCTTAAACCGGGTTTTCAGTCATAGGCATCCGCAAAAGGTGCCACATGACCACAAATACAACTCTTTCCTGACTCTATAAATGGAGATCGAGGGGGAAGAGAAAAGGGAAGATTTTGGAGATCGATCAGATTCGGGTGGAAGGATTTTGAAGGAAGGATCTTAGAATATCACAAACTATGAAGTTTCAGTCAGCGAACCAGAATAAGTATGAAGTAGGAAGCGAATTAATAAGGAACCAAAAACTCATAACAACTTGGTGAACCGCAAACATAAAATAATAATGAAACGAACACTGAGAACTGTGGACCCTCCGTGGATTCACTCCCCATGGAACATGGATTTTATACCCCTTTTCCAATTCGTCGCACCACATAGCACCCTCCCTTGCGGGTGAAGCCCTGACCGACAAACCCCCGATCGGCGACACCCTCTGCTGCCGCTGCTCGCATGGACCCCTTCACGTACCACCCTGGTACATGGGCTGAACTCGAATCTTTGAACCACCCTGGTTCACAGGATGCCCACCAAGCCACGAGACACCCTTGTTTGTGGGATGCCCATCGGTCCACAGACCACCCTGGTTCACGGACGACCTCTCCAGCCGCGTAGCACCTCCCTATGAGAAGGGTGCCACCACTCATACACCTCTGTGGCCCGCCAGATCCTTCAGATTTCCTATTACCTGAGCCAGATAAAATCCTTCCAATCATGACTGACCCTCCGCAACCCCCTCATTGGCCAACTCATCAGCCGCAAGATGAGGCCTCAACCAGAGCCATCAGACCCGTGTGATGTAACCTTGCGGTGAATCGGCGCGCCGTTTTGAGTTCACATTCCCATAGTAATTATGGGCGAAAGGGTTTGCCCGACCCATGAGTGGTTTTCCGAAGCATTCCGGGGATCACATTCACATGGTAATGCTGACCCGAGCCCGAGATCCCCCTTTCTGCCCATCCACTTGTTAGGACTGGGGCACTTCTCCCCTCCTCGGGGCGTGGGAGGCTACCCATTAGAAAGAATCCCGCATGCACCTCCGTACTTCCCCACGGCCGTGTACAAGGAAGGGTGTGGTGGGAACGAGTGCTTCTCCATCCTTCTTTGGGGAGAAGTCTCTCTCCCTCTGAGCTTTTTATACCTGGGAATCCATCTCGGAGTAAACTCCGACATTATGGGCCTCCTCTATTCGTAAGCCCCACTCCACTTCCCACGGACGCACCTTTCGCGACGTGATCATTTGTTCCTGCTACCTATTGTTTCTCACACCAAGCATGACTCACGTGGGATTAGTGTAATCATCGACAATGACATTGTTTTATGGGCCTCCTCAGAATGTAATCCCCAACCCAATTTTATGGTCCTCCTCAGAGTGTAATCCCCACTCTATTGCGAACTACGAGTACTTTGATTTGTGTCAAGGCATGGTACGTAGGTAGCCTCCACGATGTCCAATACCACTCACCATCAGACCCCGGGTCCACATTCACGTCGGTTCTCTGACATCCCCATTGTGAACTACAAGGACTTTGATCCATGTCAAGGCCTGGTACGTAAGAAGCCTCTATGAGGGTCAATCCCACTCACCATCGGACCCCCCAGGACTACATTCACATCAGTTCACCGACACCCCCATTTAAAATATGTGGAGTTTGATCCATATCTCCTAGGCAGGGTATGTAGGAAGCCTCCCAGAGGTTCAATCCCAACAATCGGTCGATCCTACTATCCTAATGTTGGTTCACCGTGCCAACCCTTGGCATCCTAGAGTGTAAGCCCATACAAAACCAAACTACGTGAATTCCGATACGTAGGAGGCCCATACCACTGGTTTGATCGAAACGCTCATGTCATTATATGTCCCCCCTGGATGAAAATAAACTTTTGAGTTCCCGATTATAAGGCATTAAACCAGTACCGTCTCAATGAGTCTAGACTCCTCGGGGTCATTAATCCAACAAGGGATGGTAAACCTCGGGTATAAATGATTCTGAAACCCAGCGTCCTTCGGAAAATTTCCAATGAGGATAAATCTGTGGATACTATGCTTGGGTATAAACCAAAGAATCGTGAACATATGAATACATCTTAAATCTATAAGAGAGTCCCGTAACAGGCAATAATTCCCCCCAAAAGTGTGCAATGATCCCGACTTCCCATCCCCTCGACCAATGTGAGTTCTTAAGAATCGCTGTTAAAACCTCCCAGCGAACGCCTGCCTTTGGAAAAGAGGTCCATCTATTGCTGGATATAGAACCATTGGGTGTTTCGAGGCGAAAACAGTGCATCCGATATGAGTGATTAAGAAAAACCCAATCATCTCTAGTAAATCGTCGGGTAGCGCACATTTCTCCCCCACGACCCCGTGGTGAATCACGAGACAATAATTTTAATATACAAACCATGAAAATTGGAAACAAATTGTTGAAATTATCATAATATATATATATGTGGTCTATATATACAAAACATATTTTCATAACATATATTTATATATATAAATAATATATATGTGTGTGTGTTGGAGAAATTATAATATATTTTATAAATATATTTCCAGAATAAATATATATATATACATGAATTTTTTTGTAGAACATATCATAATATATATATATATGTATGTATGTTCTTTAAATATAGATAAAAAGAATATATTTATTATTAAAGATTTGTTATATATATATATTGTGTATATATGTTTGTGTTTGTAAAAAACATATATATTGTAATGAAGCATTTCCTGGTGGGTAAATAAAGTAAAAAAATAAATATAATGATTTGAAGGTTAAATGTGTATACAAGTCATGCAGTGATTTTTTTCATTGTTGCATGTGATTTGGAAATTGAAAATCATTTTTGGCATATAACATTGTATCAATTTAAAAAATATGTTATATATATATGTATGGATCAATGTTCTGATTTCTATATGTAAATCTGAATATAGATTTAGGAAATGAAAATTTTAATTTAAGTATTAGAATATGGTTACAAAAATAGAATCATTGATATTTAAATGTGAATATTGTGAAAGGAGGGAAAAACGGGTTATAAGATAATTGGAAATTACAAAGGAAACAATAAATTCCTTTAATGATTATTATTCATTATTTGGGGTATACACTAATGAGAGAATCCATCTTCTTTCTATGGATGGATTATTACTATTTTTTGGATGTTTTATCAAAAAAATGTTTCATTCACATTGGAAAACTATTATTCTATATAATGAAGATTTTTTCTCTTGTTCATAGGTCACAAATATTATTTGTTTATCATTATGTGGTGGGTTATTTCATTATAGCCCAATAATTAATTGAGTAAATCTTTATATTTCAGCAAATTGGGATGGGGAATTGGTGTAAATCTTATGTTGTAACACTCCTACTAAATTACTAGTAGTGGACTGTATTTCAAATGACCTCATGTGTGTCTCTCCAAATGAAAGAGGATTTCAACTTTTGGTGATGGTATGAATGGTGTCTTCTGGATACTATACCGCTAGTAACATATTCCATAAACCAAAATCATAGAGAGTCATTATATATATGACAATTTAATACATAAAAAGAAATATTTCATTAATTGCATGAAATATAGGTCATATAAAGGATAATTATTCAAGGAATCCTGAGGTGTTCCATCAATCAATGTATTATAAGAAAAATTGATACACTAATATAGTGAAATAATAAGCCCATGTTCGTCCTGGAATTACAAACATCCCCCAACATCCTCATGCTCAGCTACCTAATGCAAGGCCTTTCTCATTGATGGATGATGGACCATGAAATATTCACATGTATTGAGATTCCCATATAGGGTTACATTATAAACCCAGTTGAATTTATCCTTAACATAAATTTCACAAGTATATAAAGTGGATTCTATAATACTATGTAAATATTAAGAGAACAAATCCATCAAATTCCCTGTAATATTGAACCGACTAGGCTACCAATATCCCGAATATTACACACATTGGCTCATATCTGGGAGGATTCTCTCATATAATATTAAAAAACAGACCATTACAAAATTAAATCATTTGTACTAAGTCAATGCCCAAAACCAAAGAAACCTTCATTCATGCCATAAGATATTTCCACCCCTAGATCATCCACAAGTTAAGCAAAAAGATCGTCATCCTTATTCCACTATTGGGTTCGTCCACAATTTTGTCACACCCCAGCCTCTTTCATGTGGTGTTACATAAGGTCACCATACCACATCTTCTCAATAGGTATGGAACATAAGACCATCATACCATTACCTGTTTTCCATAATCCATCATCATGATCATTACCACATCTCACCAGCACACGCTCACCCACTAGAGGATAACCAAGCAATAATGATCTAAATATTTCATTAAAATTATATATAGAAATCTATAGGCTATGAACTCAAAAAAAATAGTCACATCACAAAATGAATAAACATTACACACACTTACTAGGTCATAGATTTTATAAACACACAAACACACGTATACCATATCACACAGTGGTTCTAACATCGATTCACACAGCCACACACGTAATTTCCAATAATTCCAATCAAATTTTATAGATAATACAAATGTGTAAAATTCTTCTTACCACAGGTGTTTGAATGAAATTTATAAGATTCATCAGTGAATGATGTATGTTCACAAAAAATTCCTAGACAAAAATCCATATTCCTCATATATGGGATTCTCAAATGAAGAATCATGTAGTGGAATGTAACATGGGATTAAAGGTATATTAACACATACAATGTGATCTACTAACCATGGTGAAAATAGGTTTAAATACACAATATACAGCTAATAATCAATGGATAAATAGTAAAACCCATATTATATCATAATATAATTCAAATATCAATCCATGATAGCCTGGATCTATAATTATTTCTATTAAATAGTAGAGGATACCTAGATGAGATATAGACAATGGATGATGAATGAAAACATACCTTAAATATCAATCCGCAAATCATCTAGATTAACTAGTATTTTATTTTGAAGGGAGTGGAGTCACAAAAAATGGCCACTAGAGTCCCTAGGATTCAGATCTCTTGGACAAGGATGAATAATGAATGCTTTCTTGTAAAAAAAATAAATAACTAAAAATCTATGCGTAGTTTGGTTATACAATATATCAACATTACACAAATCATGTGATGCTCACTACCGATTTTAATAACCTACATGGTTTGGAAAAAATTCATTACTAAACTGTGTAATAGCTATGCTATTTTCCTATATTGAAAATAAATTATTTCCCATGGAATATCTCTCATTTAACAATAACTATGCCCCAACTGTGCACCGTATACATACCCTCACTATCAATACACATGGGTTCTTTTGGATAACAATACAGGTTTCCCAAATTCAACTCAAAATATTTAAAATATTAAAATCTATTAATATCCTCAAAAACATTACAACTGATCCCTAAGACATCACCAATGAAAATAATAACTCGTGAAAACATAAGGAGGAGATGAAAATAAGGATTATCATAAATAAAATATTCATTCCACAAAAATCTCTCCATCTAAGAACACTACTTCATTGAGAAGTTCTTATAGAGTTTCGAACCTAACAAATCAATCTATGTAGACCATAAATTAGATTTCAACTCATAATTATCCTCTAGGATGTCTTAGTGATACTATAAAATAAAAAAAAATAGGAATTTCCTTCCCTAAAAATACAATTCCATGCTTTTACACAATCTTGATCAAATGTTCTCTAATAGGAAAAACAGGTTCTAAAAGAAAGTCCTAACTATTTATAACATTTTTCAGATTGGGCACAGACATCCAAAGATGTGACATGTGAAACAATTTCTGCATTCCTCTATACAATAGATAAATATCCAATTGGTAGACTATATTTTTGATATGTTAAATAGTCTCCAATAGTCCCACAAAAAATGGTACCAACTTCCCATTCTCCTAAAAATGTTGATTCACCAACTAAGGTGGCCACCGTAAGAAAACCCGATCACCCATAGAAAACCCCAATGGTAATATTCCTTGATTTGTATATGATCACCAAATATGTTAATTGGAAAACCCCCAATCTGATTCCACTGGTCCTAGTAGAAGTTTTCTTCCACCATACATGGACTTATAAGAGTTATTTCACCTACCAAATGCCAACATAGTAGTGAATGATGAGAAAAAATGTTAAGATACTCAAATGGTGCCAACCAAAATGTGTTTTAGTAACAGTTACTCTTCAATAACTATGCCAAGTCAATATTATCACCCCATGCCCTTCTAAAATCCAAGACACTTTCTTGAATCATATTTAATGAAATCTGGAACAATCTCTATGACTTCCGCTTAGATTGCAGATTATAAACAACAGTGAGATTCAAGTATGTCCCCATCCCCTTTTTTAAAAGGATTCCTAAATTATGATTTAATTTTTTTTCCAATCATTTATAATTTATGTAGAAAATCCATTTATATATGAAATCCCCCACACATAATGTTTTAGAAATTAATCTACAGAACGAGTCTCTCATATCAGTAATCAATGTGTCACCTTCATCAGCTGATCAACCAAAACCTATAGATCATCAAAACTACATGGTTTTTTCAGAAACCCTATAACAAAGTCCATCATAACCTTATCTCACATCAACATGTGTATAAGAATATTCCAAAGGAAAACACCAGGTTATATATAATCTACCATAAATCAATGATATGTATGATAATGAATGACCACACCTACAATATACATCTTTATACATTAAAATACCCCTAAATAACATGAAATTTTTGGAAAATTAAATAGGACTATTTCGAGACTAGGATTTTTGAAGGTAGATGATTCTAAGGACTAGTGTATCAAGAATTCATTTGTGATGTTTTTTAAAATTCATTAAATAATAATGTGATTGGGTTTTTCTATAATTTAAACGAATTTTAGATCAATATTCTAAGGGCTCCATTGAATGAAGAGCAATGTAATTCTCCTTGAAAGTATATTACATTGACCGACATTGGTAGCCTAAAAAAAGATTGTTTTGAGACCTTTTGGAAGAAAAATAAAATAAATTAAAATGTAATTTTATTATATTTTCTTATTCATTACGCAGTGACTCCTCAGTGCTGTAGTGAAACAATAAGGCGACACTGGATCCACTAATGATCCTCATTAATTAATTAGTGTGGAGATGCTACAACATGCATAGCGTCATCCCTCTTTAATTAAATAGGGATTCAATGTTGATTAAGAACCCTATAATTTCACTGATGAATGATAAATGTAACCTCTACAATGATGAATGATGGTGAATCATAAACTTGTGACAACACCCTTGGATTGTGGATTCGATATCGGAGATAGAAGAATGATCTTCCTCGACAAATTTCCTTCTTCCCAGGTAGGGGTTTGATGCTTTTCTATTTGAATTAATCATCCCCATTATTTCTTTTAAATGTAGAATATAAGTTAACTCGCAACTAGGTTAACCTGCCGATTGATCGTCCATGCAGGATGGGAACATATGTTGCAAATATTGGAAGATATTGAATTAATTATCATACACTACATCGTCCTTTGTATCCTGAAGAATGATGAAAAAATGAACGGGTCCTACATTCTTTTCCTTGGATGTTTCTTGTAATTAAAACCCATTAGGTCCACTATGATGAGTACCCTGAGAGGGGGGGGGGGGCGAATCAGGGTATAACTAATTCAAAAATAAATCTCGTTCTGATCTTGTTTCACTGTTATGAAAAACACTCTTCTCTCACTTTCCTTATGCACAATATAAACAGAAGGTAAAGCATGGACATGACACAACAAATTTTACATGGTTCACCTCTAAGGGCTACGTCCAAGGAGCATACGCCGACAAGCTGCTGGTCATACCAAATTCTACTATTCTTCACTAGATGTGGATTACAAGGTTCAGGAACAGTCACTCTGTCCTAGGCTCACTGCCTTTACAAGGTTTAAGGTCAGCTCACTGCTTTCCCAAGGGTCACTCCCTGTTTCTCTCTCTCTGGCTCACTGCCGGTGGAGAGTATCACCTTCTTCCTCTTTCTTCACTCACTGATCTGTAAAGGATCCACTCACAGTTTATAGACCCGTTGGTCTGTTCATTATCACTAATGAAATCTGCATCCTTAACTGTTGATAGATGCTCTGTTGATGTCCAAATTTCACCCTCAGATGAATCTCACTTTGCACCGGGTGTACCAGGAAACCCAAATATTTACGTGCAACCCTTACGATGCCTTGCGCACAATTCCTTTGTTTTGCGCGAAATTCACTTTTCGCGCAACACCCCCTTTTACGCTCAAACCTCTAAAATGTCTTGCATACAATTTTCTAACTTTTTGCCGAATGCATGTTTCGTGCAATACCACTTTTCTGCTCTAACACAAATTTTACGCGCATCCTTAACTTTGCGCCCAACACCAGACTTTACGCGCAAACCTCAATTTTATGCGCAACTCCCTTGCAGACTCCAATTTCCCGCACTAGAGCGCAAGTATTCTCTATGTCTTGAACTCTATCTAATGGAGGGGGGTCACTTCATATTTATAGGCAAAATTGACCCGCGCGAAAAACCCTCCTTGATCACGTAATCCACTTTGAGCATGAAAAACAAATCTTTCGTGCAACACAATTTTCCCTGCACTGCTCCAAGATTTCGTGGACCTCATGCCTTTGACAATTTTCGAGCTTCAGACCACAAAACACCTCTTGCGTGAAATACTTCATCCCACTATTTCGTGCAACCTGCTGTTTTTCCGCGCATCCCGCTGTTTTCAGCACGCCACATTAATTTTTCATGCACCACTCAGATTTTGCGCGCTTCACTTAATTTTTCCACGCACCTCCTCCCTTTTCCATGCCACACCCGTTGCTAGAAACATATCTCTCCATTTTCCGATTTTCAGGCCCAAAAAATTGGTAAAAACTCGAAAACGGCGCCACCTTGTTCCTGTTATTTTGTACCGCCTCCAGATCCTCCATTCCTTTTGTCAAATTTCTTGAGTCAAACATGGATCGTTGACCTCAGCTTTTGAACTCAACATTCCATCATGAAATAATATTTTTTAAAAAATTCGCATGTCAATGTTTTTCTTTGTCAACAATCACTACTCAGATGTTCACTTTGTCAACAAACACACTCACCAAAAAAATGTGTCAACGATACCTTGAGGGATTTTTTACCAACAAAACCTTTTACTCACATGTACACCACTAGTGGACCATTTGGGTTTTGTCAGGCCTTTGTCGAGAGATTTCATTTGTGGTAGATTACCCAGATTGATACCAGAATGATATGGAGCCCAACGTAGACATATACATTGTTGAAGGATCTAGGGTGAGTTCCCAGATTGAAGTAAGGACCACTAAAGGGCGTCCGGTGTCCCACAGAGGAGACCATTAGTAGGGTGACAATGTATATAGAGGAGACCGATAGTGAGAGGTATACAGGAGGTGTCACATGCCGATGGAACACAAATGCGATATGAGGATCCTCCAACACCATGTTTGATGATTTGTGCCACCAGCATGGAGGCTGACAGTAGAAGGTAAGAGAAAGGGGCATCCTGGCCGCATCAGATGCACCATGAGAGGCAAAGACGCGGTCTGAGGAGCATGTTGGGAGGACCAATATAGAACATGGTTGTGTTGCTTAGCTAGTTGGACGCTGCACCCTGATGCATCCTAGGTGGAGTAGGCAGCCACCCTTTTGGTGGCCGAGAGGGTGTACGCGGACTGGCCCACGCCCAAGAAACCTGGGTTGTCTTAGTGGGCTGGAAGTAGGCCAGCCTAGTGGGAGATTCTAGCATAGTGGACTGGATGCAACTGATTCCTCCCAAGCCCATTGGGATGGTCGACCTGACCCAGTGGGGTCACACCTGGTAGATCAATCAGGTTTAGGTATGTCTGACAAGGTCAAACCAGACCCAGACCCATTCGACCCCCTTTTCAGAAAAGAGGCATATCTCTCATAATGAGCATCCTTTAGATTCACCATCTTTGGTGTTGGGATCAGTTGAACATGGTTGTCCTTTTTGAATGATTTGTTAAGTCTAACCAAGTTGGTCCAGGCCTAGATGCAACCAGCCCCAATTTACTAAAAACCAATAACATTCTGGCTGGGCATCTAAATGATGCTCCTTCGGCGATGTTGGGAGCCTTTGTGTGAGACGGTCCTTTTGGTATACTCTAATTAATATTTCGCGTCATGTGAGATACGACCGAGGGGTTGAGGATTAATTTTTCCCAGATTCAAGCACACTAGAGAGCAGGAATCCTAAAGCTGGATATGGAATGATGGTTATGATGAGTGGAACATACTGGTCAAATAGTGGGGAGGACCTTAATGGTCGTGTATCCAAGTGGAAATCAATGGTCCAATATCTGATCGGATCTCTGTGGTCTGGTAGTCGACAAGACCTCAATGGTCAAGTAGTTGCACAAACCACAATGGTCCAGTAGAAGACCGAATGTCTAGGTCTATTATCCAATCTGACCTCAATTACTCATCATGGATGAGTCCATTAAATGTACAATATGATTTCTCTTTACTACTGATAAATCTTACTTCTTATACATTGAGTTATACATGGTGTGAGATATCTCTATTTTTTGGTCTTTAATTGTGGGTTTTCTTTTTGGTCATTCCTTTGCAGTTAGTGGTCCCTACTATGTATTGTACACAACCCTAAACAAGATTCTCCTGCACGTTTCATGTCTCCTGTAGGTGATTGACACTTCGATAGAGACCTTTATGGTCCATGAACAAGTGGTGCTGATTGAGACATGACAGATGGGCGTACTTCTATGGCTACAAGCAGCCACCCTTCACAAACCATTCATGTAGGATCTCGAGCATACATACCATGACAGTTGTACTTTCCATTGTGGTTTTGGGCTTCTATTCTGGCCCCTTTTTATTTTTAGTTTTAATTGTACTTCTCATTAGTTTTATTAGTGATAGTTGTGGTTTACTTTATGTCGTCATCTACAGTTTTAGTTTGTGTGTATGTACATGTTTAAAGGAAAATGCCTTCACTTTTTGGGATATGCCTACTTGGTGATAGTTTCCATCCCGGTCAATGGAACGTGGGCTCGAGGTAGTGATAGAACGTGCCCTGGGGATGAGTCATGAAAATGTTTTCTTAGAGGATGTAACTTCTACCAGAAGTACTTATGAAGCAACCTTCTTTTGGGTTTCTAGTTTTGATTAACGTCCGGGGATTCTAGTTGTTGACCTCACATTTTTTGATAATCCCAATCTTGTATTCATATGTTTTGAAAATCCCAATTATGTGTTCATATATTATGATACTCACAACTACTGTTGATCTACACTTTAATTCCTTCAAATCGATGATCAAGTTAATAATAATGTTAAAATAATTTCTGATTTATGATTAATCTCGATTATCCATGTTTATATAAGTTTTGAAATGATTCTAAGTAAATTAGATGTGATTTCCATAAGACAGTCAAGTGTAAGTATCACTGACCTGAATAGAGCTACCGATGTGAATAAATGCACAGAGCTACCGTTGCACAGAGCTACCGATGCACAGAGCTACCGATGCACAGGGCTACTGATGCACAGAGCTACCGATGCACAGAGCTACCGATGCACAACGCTACCGATGCACAGAGCTACCGATGGACAGAGAGCTACCGATGCATAGAGCTACCGACAGTGAGGAGCAACCGATGGAACTAAGTTAATCAAGTTACCGATAAGAGATACCGATAAGAGCTACTGATAAGAGCCACCGATAAGAGTTTGAAGAGCTACAGATGGAAGATCCTGCACAGAGTCAATTGTACACGTCAACAAACAAACGACTACCTATAATGAACTGCGGAGCCAAATCCTATATCCTCGACACTATTTGTTTATTACACTAACAGCTACATTTGTTACTATTGATGCATTTAATGTTATTAAATGATTTATGTTGCCATTTCAGGAAACCGTACCAAGTACAATTAAAAAGTATAATCATTCCTTCTTCTTAGGATAATAGAGGCATATATGACAACCTGTATGAAGAGGTGAATCAAGACAAGAGACTAGAGGAGATTGAGCACACGGGAACACTCTTGCGACCAAGCTCAAACGTTCCAAGAACAACTGGAGAACTTGCACTCACAAGACTACTACTACCAGACTCCAGAACATAGAGCATACATCGAGCAATCTATGCTAAAGAAGAACTACACAGAGCACTTCATTTTCTGAGCCAATAACCAAGCTGAACCTGGAAGCACTGAAAGAAGAAACGATACTCTGTTTTTTAGTCAAATACTAGAGAAGGACTCATAACCATTTCTGATCAAATCCAAAGGAGTCCAGAGCTGCACTGCAATCACTAGAGCCATTCTAAACTCTTTATCATGATCTAAGTGATTTATTATTTGTATTACGAGCAGTGTGTGTAGCCTATTAATTATTACACACACACTGTCTCCTGAACCTGAACTGGAGTATTTGTAAATCCCCACTCACAATCTTTACATTCTTTATTTCCCACTGTGGATAGTGGTAGTGGTCGAGTGTGACCTGGACAGCTTTGAGCTGTTGTTTGTTATCCCACGTATAACTGTGGTAGAGGTCTCTTGACCTGAACAGTGCGATCACTGTTGTTAACCCAGATCCAGGGTGTGGATCACTTTATATAAATTTTGAGAGGACTAAGTCTCGGCTTGAGACTGAACCTCTTGGTTACCTATTGTGTTTTTAGTTAAAATCTATATCGATACTATATACATTTATTTCATATTATGCTGCTATTACTTTGAAATATAATTTATTTTCAAAGCTACTTTGATAGTTAAACTCGCAAGTGTTTATATTTATTATAAACCAGTAAGTTAGTTTCAAAAGTTAATTTAATCATAAGATTATGTTAACTGAGAATTAATCAATCTTTTAGAAACTAATTGAACCTTTATAATCTGTATAAATTCACTACAGTTTAATTTGTTTTTGAAATTGGGGGATTTTAATAGAAATTTTTTTTAGCAGAAATTTTAATTGGAACTCAATTCACCCCCCCTATTGAGTGTCCACTCCAACCAACATTTGGTATCAAAGGGTTCTGTGTTTTGCAAAACTTCTTATTTACTCTCTGCTTTTCAACTGTGATTTTAGTTGTATTTTAAAGTTCTTAAAATTTCTGTTATTTCTAAATTTTTATCTTTTTAAATTCTGTTTATAATGGATAATAGACTTGCGGGTGCTGCTACTAACCGGCCACCTTTCTTTAATGGAAATAACTATGCTCAGTGCAAACTTAAAATGAAAATTCATCTAGAAATCATGAGTTTTGATATTTGGACATTTGGACTGCTATTGAATCTGAATACAAAATTCCCACTACTGATAGATATACTTGGGATGAACCTACAAATACTGCTTACAATAATAATTGTAAAGCTATGAATGCTCTGTACTATGCTCTAGGAGATGAAGAATTCAAAAGAATTTCTGCATGCAAAACTGCTTTTGAAATTTGGGATACCTTGGATGTTTCTCATGAAGGAACAAATAATGTTAAAGAAATGATATTGAATACTTATACTATTAAGTATGATAATTTTAAAATGAAGTCTGATGAACCTATTTTTGACATGTATCTCAGGTTTAATGAGATAGTCAACACGATGAATTCACTTGGAAAAGCAGTTCCAGCAAAGGAACAAATCATGATAATCTTGAGATGTCTACCAGACCGATGGAGAGGCACATATGTCTCAATCAGATAATCATGTGACATTGCTGCTCTACCTATCAAAGAGCTTATTGGAAAATTGATGATGTATGAAGAAGAGATCAAGGTAAACAAAGAGGAAGACGATGAACCGAAAAGAAAATCTGTAGCTTTCAAGTCTACTTCTTTGAAGAGTAAGGAGAATGAAAAAATACAGATGGAGGATGAGAGTTCAACAAGTGAAAACTCAGAGTATGACAGTGATGCAGAAATGGCTCAGATAACCAGGAGATTCAAGAAGTTTTATAGGAAAAAGAAATTCTTTAGGAAGACAAATTAAAAAGGAAAGTATGATCAACAGGGAAAATAGAAAAAGGATTGGAATAAAGATGACAGGACTGATGAAGTTGTCTTCTATGAATGCAAGTGAAAAGGACATATCAAAGTAGACTTTACAAAGTTAAAATTCAAAAAGAAATATGATTATAACGACAAGAAGTACAAGAAAGCCATGAAGGCTACCTGGAGTGCTTCAGAAGACAGCACAAGTGAAGCCGAATCTTCGGACTCTGAAAGGAATCGAGCCAACATGTGTTTCATGACAAATACTTCTGAGGTAACATCTGACACTCCTTTTTTAAATTCATATTACTCTGGAGATGATTCTGATTTGGAAAACATGTCAAAATATGAACTATTTGAATACTATGATATGTTAGAAGAAACCTGTAATTAGCTTAAATACAAATACAATGGTTTAAAGAAACAATATGCTTTAAGTGTTAAGCATAACTCTGATCATGATATAGAAAAGGAAAAGAATGCTCAACTATTAAAGGAAAATATAGAACTAAAACTGTCAAATGAGAAACTCATAAAGAACTTAGAAAAATTCACAAATGGAAAGGATGCTCTAACTCAAATTCTAGGAAAGCAAGTTGCACCTAGATATGCTACTGGTTTAGGATACCAACCTGGACAGAGATAGTTCACCCGAACCCGATTTATTCCTAAGTCTGAAAAAAATATTGCTAGTTCCAGTTTTGGAAATTCATATGCTTCAACAGGATATTAATATGGTTATAGACCAAATAAAGTTTATCTTTCAAAATCTTTTACTTCTGTTAATTGTATGAAACCAATAAAACAAATCTGGGTACCTGAAGCCCTGATTGCTAACCAATCTGGACCCAAGAAAATCTGGGTACCAAAGTCATTTCCTGTTTAAATCTGTTTTATAGGAGACCTGCTTGAAGAGCTGTCACAAGAAGATATGGTATTTAGACAGTGGGTGCTCAAGACACATGACTGGAGATTGTTCTTGCTTCAAGAGCTTAATAATGGTTGATGGAGGTCATGTCACCTTTGGTGACAACTCTAAAGGAAAAATCATTGGCCTAGGCCAGATTGGTAACACTGACTCAGTATTAATTTTTAAAGTTTTATTTGTTGATGGACTTAAATATAACATGCTTAGTATATCTCAATAATGTGATGATGGTTTCAATGTCAAGTTTGAAAATGATTCCTGTGATGTTTTTAACTCCAGAAATTCTTTAGTATTTTCTGCTCTAAGGAATGAAAATGTTTATTCTGTTGATTTAAATTCTTTAGCCAAACAAAATATTCCCTGTTTGAATGCTGTTCATAAAGAATCTTGGCTATGGAACAGAAGATTAGGACACTGCAACATTCACTCTCATAGAAAACTGGCTAGGAAAAACTTAGTTAGAGACTTACCTAAATTATAATTCCCAAATGACAAAGTGTGTAATACCTATCAAAAAGGAAAACAACACAAAGTTTCTTTTAAATCAAAGAAAGAAGTCTCAACTTCTCAACCACTTGAGTTGGTTCACATGGATTTGTTTGGACCATCAAGAGTTTATAGTTTAAATGGGAATCACTATGTCCATGTTCTAGTAGATGACTTCTCTAGATATACTTGGGTATATTTCTTAGCTCACAAAAGTGAAGCTTATTCTTCCTTTGTTAAATACTCCAAGTCTGTAGAAAATCTTAGTGGACTCAAAATTAAGACCCTGAGAAGTGATCATGGCCGTGAGTTTGAAAATCAAGTCTTTGAATCTTATTGCTTACACAATGGATACACTCATAACTTTTCAGCTCCTAGGACACCTCAGCAGAATGGTGTAGTAGAAAGGAGAAACCGAACCCTTCAAGAAATAGCTAGAACCATGCTCAATGAATATGAATTGCCTATTTACTTTTGGGCTGAAGCTGTAAATACAGTTTGTTATGTTATCAATAGAGTCTTGATCAGACATGTTCTTAAGAAAACCCCATATGAGTTGTGGAATAATAGGAAGCCTAAGGTTAATTACTTCAGAGTTTTTGGTTGCAAAGTCTTTATTCTTAACACAAAGGATAATCTAGAAAAGTTTGCTTCTAAAAGTGATGAAGGAATTTTTCTAGGTTACTCTACTTCAAGTAAATCTTATAGAGTGTTTAATAGGAAATCTAAATGTGTGGAAGAATCTATTCACATAAAATTCAATGAAACCCATCCACATGAGCCTAAAACCTATCTTGAGAATCTTGAAGAATATTTGTCTGTTCTGGACCTTAATGATAAATCCCAAGAACCTGTTATAAAAACTTCCAGTTCTGGACTTTTTCCAGAATCTGTTTCGGTCGAACCCGAACCTACTGATGTACCTGAGTGTCTAGTCCTACCTTTACTATATCAACATGATTTCTAAAGAATCATCCTTTGGATGATGTTGTTGGTAATCTTCATAGAGGAACACAGACTAGAGCTTCTCTATGAAATCAGGTTGAACATCAAGCTTTTCTCTCCCAGCTAGAACCCAAAAATATTAATGATGCTATCGTTGATAAATTCTGGGTAATGGCTATGCAAGTAGAGTTAAATCAATTTGAAAGAAACAAAGTCTGGGAATTAGTTGACAGACCTAAGGACACACTAACAATAGGCACTAAATGGGTTTTTGGAAATAAAGTTGATGAATCAGGAAACATAGTTAGAAACAAAGCTAGTCTAGTTACACAAGGATATAGTCAAGAAGAAGGCGTAGACTATGAGGAGAACTTTGCACCTGTAGCTAGACTAGAATCCATTAGGATTTTACTTGCATATGATGCACATCTAAATTTCAATTTATATCAAATGGATGTCAAAATTACATTTCTAAATGGTTTTATAATTGAAGATGTTTTTTGTAGAACAACCTCCTGGATTTACAAACCCCCATTTTCCAAATCAAGTTTTTAAACTTTCTAAAGCTTTATAGGGCTTAAAACAAGCTCCAAGAGCTTGGTATGATAGACTCAGCAATTTTCTTATTTCAAAAGGTTTTACTAAAGGGATTGCTGATCCAACTCTTTTTATTAAAAGAATTTCTAAAGATGTTTTAGTTGTACAAATCTATGTTGATGATATTATTTTTGGATATTCTAAACATTCTTTATGTACTGATTTTTCAAAAAGTATGCAAAATGAATTTGAAATGAGTTTAATGGGAGAACTTAAATACTTTCTTGGATTTCAAGTATTTTAAAATGAAAATGGTATTATTTTGAATCAATGTAAATATACAAAGGATCTTTTAAAACGTTTTGGTTTGGATAGTATTAAGGAGAGTGAAACTCCTATGAGTACAATCTGTAAATTGGATACAGATGAAACTGTGAAACCAGTGGATCAAACCAATTATAGGGGTATGATTGGTAGTTTACTTTATCTTACTTCTAGTCGACCAAATATTATGTTCAGTGTGTGTATGTCTGCAATATTTCAAGCTAACCCGAAAGAATCTCATTTGCTTGCTGTTAAAAGAATTTTCAAGTATCTCAAACAAACTATTAACCTTGGTTTATTTTATCCAAAAGGACAATCCTTTGAGTTAATGAGTTATTCAGATGCTGACTTTTCTGGTTGCAAGTTAGACAGAAAAATCACTTCAGGAACATGTCATTTATTTGGAAAATCCTTAGTATCTTGCTGTAGTAAAAAGCAGAATTCTGTAGCTCTTTCCACTACCGAAGCAGAGTATATAGCTGCTGGTAGTTGTTGTGCACAAATTATGTGGATGAAACACACTCTCTTCGACTATGGATATGTTTTTAAGCATGTTTCGATTAACTGTGACAACAGTAGTGCAATAAACATCTCGAATAACCCTGTATCTCACTCAAGAACCAAACACATTGATGTAAGGCATCATTTTCTGAGAGATCATTATCAAAAGGGTGACATTTCTCTTGAATTTATCGGCACTCAACATCAATTGGCCGACATTTTCACAAAACCCTTATGTGTGGATAGGTTATGTTACATTAGGCACGAGCTGTGGATGTTTAATCTTCACCGATAGAAAACCTCACTGATAGAAATCCTCAGCGATAGAAAACCTCAACGATAGAAAACCTCACCGATAGAAAACCTCACCGATAGAAAAACTCACCGATATAAATCCTCACCGATAGAAAACTTCACTGATAGAAATCCTCACCGATAGAAAACCTCACCGATAGAAATCCTCACTAATATAAAACCTCACTAATAGAAAACCTCACCGATAAAGCGCTGTTTTAAATCTTTTGTCTGCCGTCAAGAATTTGAACCGTTTTTTCTTTTATTTTATTTTTATGTATTTAACTTATGATTCCTAAATGATAAAACTAAGTCTAAGCCGCTTCTCACTCCACCGAACCCAAAACCTTTTACCTTCGAACCTTAGAACCCGAACACTCTGCAAACCTGAGATCCCTCGAACCAGCGATGAAAAAAACCAAAATTCCTGTCATCTGAGAAGAATGTGTTGAGCCTAAAGCAAAAAGGCAGAAGTCTGAGCCAGAAGCGAGTAGTGCTGTTAGAACTAGGTCAGGAAGGAGACCAGTAAATCCTCATCTGCAAAATAGAGATATTGTGATCAAAAAAGAGCTGTCTGTAGACTGGTTGCTGCCCAGCATGTCCTTGGTTCTCGAAGTTCTGGAAGCTCAGAGATGGGTCGACTGCTTTTCAAATAAAAAACAGTCCCTACTACCCAAAGTTGGTAAAACAGTTTTAAGAATTCTTAAGCTTCGAGAATCTAGAGAATGAGAACCGAGTATCTTCATTTGTAAATGGTAAAGTGCTATCATTTTCATCAGTGGAATCGACTGATTGCTTAAAAGTTCCACATGAAGGTGTGTCTCTATATGTATCAACAGCAATGCCACCTACCAGTGACATTTTTGATCATGATACCGCGTTGAACGAACTCACTAGTGATGGAACTCCAAGGCAAGTGGTTGCTGCAGAAATGGATGGAGAGAACAGATTACTGTTCAAGTTTGTTCAACATGTGTTGATACCAAGGAGAGGAGACTTTACTAATTTGAGATATCAGGATATCTATCTCCTACATCTTTTGAGACATGATGTCAAAGTCAATTTGTGCAGATTGGTGATGAATCAAATGGAAGATATGAAAAGGCCAAAATCAAAGACAAATGCCCTATTCTTTGCTAAGCTGATTTCTGTAATGATCAAAGTGAAAGGGATAGCTGAGTCTCAAGATGAGACAGTTGTAGTGAAGATAAACTTTTGTATCACTACTACAGTTTGAAAATATATGAAGATTAGTTGGAATCCGTGGAGAGGAGACTGGGTCAATGATGACCAAAAGGTATATGACAAATTTAATCCTGTGGATTATCCTTCAAGGCCAAAGGATAAAAGAGATCCAGGTCTAGGACCTGATGAAGAGGAACCTGAGTACAGTGATGAGTCAGAAGAAGAAGAAGAAGATGATGATGATGATGATGAAGAAACTCTTATGGATGATGGAGGAGATCCTGACTTGCCTCCAAGCCATGTTGCTGAACTATTGTCTTTAGAAAAGGAAGTGCTAGCAGAAGTGGAGACACCTGCTACTGAGGAAGACCAGTCAGTCTCTAAGCATGTAGAGGAAGAAAAGAATGTCTTTGAATCATATGATTCTGCTGAATTGAGTCTGAGTCCAGTTATTGGAAGTTCAGTTGTACCTTCTATGGATGAAGAAAGAGAAAGAGGAGAAGCTGTACCTATTCCAGAAAATCATCTTGTTGCTGCAGAGATGGAAGTTGTTATGGAAGATTCTGATGAAGAAAGACCATAAGAGAATGTAGTTTCTATATATGAGAATGTACCCATTGAAGGGGAGCATCACACTATGTTTGGAAATGTTACAGTGACTATCGAGTCTGAAGACTGGGTAGAAGACCCAGGTTTTATAGTCTTTAGCTTGGATTATCTTGATTCGGATAATGATGTATCTTTGAATAGACCAAAGATCAGCTCTGACATCAATTCTGAATTTTTACCTGCTGATGTGGTCCGAGTACATGATTTAGATGTGCTGAAAGAAAATATCAAAGTCAGTTTTATAGAAGAAGTACAGACAATGGAATCTTTTTTAGTGTCCTCGATTCAATCAGTCATGGCTGACTCTGTAGTCAGTTTAGCTTCTAAAAAAGTATCTACTACGGTTGATCCTACTGATTTTGTTACAAAGTCTGACCTCGAATCCCTAAAGCATGAGCTGAAGGAATCCTTCAATGACTCTGTTGCTGAGATAATGCACTGTTTTGGTGAAGAAATGACGATGTTAGAAAGGTCTTTTGAGCTTTCTATTGGTTGCAATCTGTCAAATTTTGTGGGAGAGCTAATGGAAGAAGTCAAGTAGTGCCAGACTCAAACTTCTAGGCTAGAAGCAGATCTTGAAGCTCTACGGATATCTGTTGCTTCCATAGAATCTTTCATGAATTCAAAATCTCAAGCTGATAAGGATTTATCCTATGTGAAGAGTGTTGTAAGTCAGCTGGTCTCAGTGTTTGAAGCTTCCAAAACATCTATGACGGATCATGTCAAAGATCAGGACTCTCAAATGCAAAATCTGATTAGTGGGTTGACCACAAGCTTTAATGAAACTGTATCCTTCTCTATTGGTCCTCTAGTTCCAAAACCTGCAATTTATCTGAATCATTTTCGTGCTCTGATGAAGGAGGATCTTGGTTCTATTTCAACCAGTGGATCTGTGGACTCATCATATTTAAGTCGAGTTGTGCTGTCTACCAGGGATTCAGCTAGAGAAATAATGAAAATCATCCAGGACTACATGAGAGAGGCCTCAGCTTCTCAAGAGGCAATCAAGAATAAGGTGGATACTTATTTTGAAAAGATTTATACCAAGAAAAAACTGACCAACCATTTCAAACTTCTGCTTGAGAATCTAAAGTTACCTCTAGTGACTCAGGCCTTCAGAGAGCAGGTTAGTAAGCTCCGGGAGCTTACTCCTGCTTTGGATAAATTCATTGAAAATAAAGATGATTTTGTGTCTGCAATGGAGAGAGGAGGAAGCATTATAATGGATTTCAGAAACCTGTTGCTGCCCTTCCTGCATGTGGATGCCAGACCGGTCATTGTACCTCCTGCTTTGCCTGCCTCTGCCTCTACTGCGTCTCCAGTTCAGATGACTCCTGCTCAAGCCATAAGAAGTCTCACACCTATGATCACTCAAAGGACTTCCCATTACATGCCCGGCACTGTATCAGTTTCTCAGCCTCCTCTGATCATTTCTGGAATTCCAAAGTCCTCCCCAGTATCCTTAACACCTGTATTCTCTTCTGATCCCAAGGGAAAAGCTCACATTGAAGATGTGGATTGCTGAAGTGGCAAGGATGATTGATAGGAATCATTTTGTTTTTTTTCTATTCTATTTATGTAATTTTTTTTACTAATCTAATAAAAATGCCTTTCTTTCCACTATCTCAGTTTCTCAGTTTTCTATATTTTGGTTACCCACTTTTTGATTATCAAAAAGGGGGAGAACTATCAAGAAGAGCCTTTGATACCATTTCTTACATTTCCTTCTTTGGTACCAATTATTTCAAAACCTTATCTCTAATACTATTTTATTTAATTCTACCTATGATAATTTTTTCATCTATATCTTTCTATTACTATTTCCTCTTTCCTCTGATATTGTTTTCTTTGAGAAAATTGAATATTAATGTTATACTATCTTAAAATGGCCATATCATAAGTTGTGATTATCAAAAAGGGGGAGATTATTGACCTCACCTGTTTTGATAATCCCAATATTGTATTCATATGTTTTGACAATCCCAATTATGTGTTCATATATTATGATATTCACAACTACTGTTGATCTACACTTTAATTCCTTCAAATCGATGATCAAGTTAATAATAATGTTAAAATAATTTCTGATTTATGATTAATCTCGATTATCCATGTTTATATAAGTTTTGAAATGATTCTAAGTGAATTAGATGTGTTTTACATAAGACATTCAAGTGCAAGTATAACTGACCTGAATAGAGCAACCGATGTGCATAAATGCATAGAGCTACCGATGCACAGAGGTACCGATGCACAGAGCTACCGATGCACAGAGCTACCGATGCACAGAGCTACCGATGCACAGAGCTACCGATGCACATTGCTACCAATGCACAGAGCTACTGATGGACAGAGAGCTACCGATGCATAGATCTATCGACAGTCAAGAGCAACTGATGGAACTAAGTTCATCAAGCTACCGATAAGAGCTACCGATAAGAGCCACCGATAAGAGTTTGAAGAGCTACCGATGGAAGATCCTGCACAGAGTCAACTGTACACGTCAACAAACAAACGACTACCTATAATGAACTGCGGAGTCATATCCTATATCCTCGACACTATTTTTTTATTACACTAACGGCTACATTTGTTACTTTTGATGCATTTAATGTTATTAAATGATTTATGTTGCCATTTCAGGAAACCGTACCATGTACTATTAAAAATTATAATAATTCCTTCTTCTTAGGATAATAAAGGCATACAAGACAACCTGTATGAAGAGGTGAATCAAGACAAGAGACTAGAGGAGATTCAGTACATGGGAACACTCTTGCGGCCAAGATCAAACGTGCCAAGAACAACTGGATAACTTGCACTCACAAGACTACTACTACCAGACTCCAGAACATAGAGCATACATCGAGCAATCTATGCTAAAGAAGAACTACATAGAACACTTCATTTTCTGAGCCAATAACCAAGCTGAACCTGGAATCACTGAAAGAAGAAATGATACTCTGTTTTTCAGTCAAATACCAGAGAAGGACTTAGAACCATTTCTGATCAAATCCAAAGGAGTCCAGAGTTGCACTGCAATCACTAGATCCATTATAAACTCGTTATCTTGCCCTATGTGATTTAGTATTTGTATTATGAGCAGTGTGTGTAGCCTGTTAATTATTACACACACACTGTCTCCTGAACCTGAACTGGAGGATTTGTAAATCCTCACTCACAATCTTTACATTCTTTATTTCCCACTATGGATAGTGGTAGAGGTCGAGTGTGACCTGGACATCTTTGAGCTATTGTTTGTTATCCCACGTATAACTGTGGTAGAGGTCTCTTGACCTGAACAGTGTGATCACTGTTGTTAACCCAGATCCTGGGTGTGGAACACTTTATATAAATTTTGAGGGGACTAAGTCTCGGCTTGAGACTGAACCTCTTGGTTACCTCTTGTGTTTTTAGTTAAAATCTATATCCATACAATATACATTTATTTTATATTCCGCTGCTATTACTTTGAAATATAATTTATTTTCAAAGCTACTTTGATAGTTAAACTCGCAAGTGTTTATATTTATTATAAAACCAGTAAGTTAGTTTCAAAAGATAATTTAATCATAAGATTAAGTTAACTGATAATTAATCAATCTTTTAGAAACTAATTGAACCTTTATAATCTGTATAAATTCACTACAGTTTAATTTGTTTTTGAAATTGGAGGATTTTAATAGAAATTGTTTTTAGCAGAAATTTTAATTGGAACTCAATTCACCCCCCTCTTGAGTGTCCACTCCGACCAACACTAGTGTTTATGCGGCGGCCGACGTACCCATACACCATGAACTTGAAATCTATATTCCAACTATGTAACTAAAAAAACTGGTTTCACACATCTTTGAAAGATTTATCATGATATTTCTGAGTAATATGTTGCTAATAAGGTATAATATTTTATTCATGATTCATCTTGGTCTCATTCAGGAAGCATTCATTTAGACCACTGGCCTGGATTCCATGGCGTGACCATGAGGATGGTCTATAGAGTGATGGAACTTCAGTATAGGTATTAATTCCTGAGATGACACCTTCGAGCGGTGTCTATGGTTTAACGCTGCCCGTTGAATTTCATTTACTACTAAATCTACCAGCTATGGATGCATGTAGGCACGATGAGTTACAAGAGTTCCATAGATAAATACCAACTAGGTTCAAGGGAGAGACATATCTTCTGGTCAACGAGGATTGATTGTAGGTGGGGATGAAAGGCCATTGCTTACCGAGGATGCCACATGACCAGATGGAAGTTCTACTCGCGAACCTTCTACAAGGCTCGATAGAGAGTTGGAGGAGTTTAACGATCTAGAACCATGAAGATATTTCCTTCATAGGTTCTGAAATTTAGAGAATTTTTAGGGAAGAGTTCTTCCCCATGACATTTCACTCAGTGTTAATAGTGGAGCTGCTTGACCTAATATATGGTAGCCTGATTGTTTCTTAGTACTCTGTAAGGTTCTTATATCTCTGCTCATATAATAAGGATATGGTTCAAGACCCTTTCTTCAGTGCCCAAACCGTTGAGAAGGGACTCTGTCGGGAGATCAAGGAATCACCAATTTCCCTAAACTTCCCTATGCATACATGTGTTCTATAGAGAGCTCTACTAGTGGAGAGAATCGTCACAGAGTTGGAACTGATTGTGGGAGCTTCCACCATGCAACAGGTGGCCAAGTCATCCATGGCGGGTAGCCGACAGATGTTGCAGGGGACCAAATGGTCCATACCATGTGGGGGACAACCCTAGGACTCACGATTGGTGGTACGAGGCTTCAATGGTAGATGTAGTCATCCTATGATCCGAGAATGATACGTGTGATGTAGAAAGGAGAACACTGATCGGTATTGCCTGACTAAACGCGTAGAGGAATGACTGATGGTCTAGGGACCACCGATGTAGTGACAGAGACAGGAACATGGCAGTCCTCCAGAATGTAGACATGGTATAAGAGCAGGATGAGTGGTAGGAGGTGGGTGTAGATATGGGGTATTACCACCACAACCTCCATGTGTTCCACCAAGGGCTCCAAAATTAGGTGGACAGGGTTGCGCTTCACTGCAGGCAATCAAGGCCAACAGTCCTAACATCCTAGAGAGGATATGAGGCAAAATCATTGTCTTTTCCACATTAGTTGTAGTTCTTATACGAACATGTTTTAGTCACTCATTCCTTAACGCATACCTTGTTTAGAGCATGGAGATTTTGATTGAGGTGTTGGATTGATCGCTAGGATTAGAGATTCCTATGGGAATGGATTTGATGATCACACGGTGGTACCAACTATGTGAAATTACTTATTGAGGTGAGTTCTTCGGTTGAAATATCCTAAAAGTTTTGTTGAGGCCTTATGAATTCATTCATGGTATGGACTGGATATTAACAGTACATGCTCAGATCGACTTTTTTAGGCGCATAATGTGGTGTGTCAGTAGAGAAGGGAACCAATTTTCTTTTTTCGATAAGAAGGAAAACTTAGCAGTTCAGGAAGGACATGCACATATGAGGGTGTAGCTGATCACAAATCCGTTGGACAGCAGGACCCTTGGTGTATTGAAATAGATGTGTCCACAGTTTCACATAGTGTTGGACAAGAATGAGGAAGTCTTTACAGAGGATGTTCTATGATTACCTCCTCATAGAGATGTTGATTTATGCGTTGACTTGTACCCTGATAAGTCCTTGATATCATCACCTGCATGTTGGATATCTCTCATGGAGCTTCAAGGGGCGAGGGTACACCTAGAGGACTTGAAAAAGAATGATTACCTAAGGCATATCATTTCAATAAGGGCAGGCCCAATGCTGTTTTACAAAAACGCAGTCAGATGTTTGATATTATGACTAGACTACGGGTGCCTGAACCTGGTTACGATGAAGGACTAGTATCATCTACCGAGGATTGAGGACCTCTTCAATCAGCTAGAGGGAGTGAGATGGTTCTAAAAGATAGACCCCAGAATAGTCTATCACCAACATCGATTAAGAGATGAGGACATCTCAAATATGTCTTTGAGAAGTCGCTACAACAACTATGAGTACATAGTGATGTCATTTAGAGTGAAGAACAACCCTGCATTGTTCATGGGACTCAAGAATAGGATATTCCAACCATACATAGAATGGATTGTAGTGGTCTTCATTGATGAAATATTAGTGTATTCAGTATTCATGTTAGTGCACGCGATACACCTGGCGATGGATTTGGACACACATTGAGACCACCAGCTTAGTGGGAAGCTCTCGAAGTGTTAGTTTTTGATATGAAATATCATATTGTAGGGACATTCCATCTCAGAGGTATATGCTGTAGTGTATGTAGTGAAGAGAGAGGCGATTCTGGCTTGGAAACCACCCAAGAGTGTTATCATGGTTTGGAGTTTCCACAGGTTGGTTGGGCAGTATCAAAGGTTTGTTCCCAACATATAATGGCCGAAAGCACCCATGAAGGCACTGGAGAAGATAGGAAATCCATTTTTATTGAAAGAAATATGGTAATAGAGTTTTCAACATTTGTGGTGGATCTAGAGGAGTGATCATATCTTAAGGCTCACAAAGGAGGGCATCGACTACATGGTGTTATTTGATGCCTCAGGAACTGGGAATGGTTTTATCCTGATGTAGGGGAAAGTAGTGGCTACATATAGCTCATGATAATTGAGTCTTCTTGAGTAGAACTATGTGACTCCTGACCTTCAGTTGGATGTGGTAGTCTTGACCCCAAAGATGTGGTCACAATACCGACTGGGTGAACGATTCATCCTCTACACTGAAAAAAAGGGTCTCAAGTATGTCTTTTCCCATAAGGATTTGAATATAAGAAAGAGGTATTATCTAGAGTTCCTCCTGGTTAGAGACATCGAGTTTTTATATAATCCTTTAAGGGGAATGTGGTGGTAGATTCTCTCAGCAAGAGATCGACTTCAATGCTACCGAACGAGACCTCAGAGCAGTTGGCCCCACATCAGATATCCTTCATGGATAGAGAAGATATCTTTTTTAGTCAATCAATGCTAGTAAACCATTCACTCTAATAGTGAGTCAGGGAGGTGCGACTCAGAGATGCCAGCTGTGAGACTATAAGTTCCCAGAATTCCATAGGGCATACACATGATTGATATTCTAAAGGTGGGGAGAATTCCATCATTACCATAGGACTCACCGTAGTACCAAGGGAATTTGAGTAGGAGTTTTTGAGGGTGTAAAACCCCAGGATTTCATATTACGTTAGTTCTTCAATTTTATTCAATAACATACATTACACACAACATCGATTTCAAGCGCACCACGACTTACCAAGCTAGCCGTTCAAAAGCTGTTATGAATAATATTAACAGAATTTTGAACTTTATATAACCCTTATAATTTTATAATCCATGTTATGAGTATCTTAGACATAATGTAAGGACAAATTAATTTTTTCTGTTAAAATAAGTTTTTTTAAATGCAATTTCACCGCCTATTAAGGGAGAACCATTTTTCAATAATATATTTGAAATTTTTAAATATTTTCAATTTGAAAAATTAAAATTATTCTTTGGAATCAGGACATATAATTTTGTTTCAATAATTTTTTGGTTTTTTCTGATAACATTCATATTTGGTTGAATAGTGGAAATAATATATTTTAACTGAAAATAAATTTTTTTATAAAAATAATTTAGAGTGTTAAAAAATAAATATATAAGGATTAGATGATTAATTAGATTATATTTTTCCCATTTAATTAAATTTTTGTCATTGGAAGTAATTTCACTTTGAAACTAGACATAAACAAATGTCAATCTTTTGATAGTTATAATTTCATAAAAATACGCTTTTTGGTTTTGACAACGGGAAATAATTTTAAACTAATAAATGAAATTTATATGTTTTAAATTTGGTAAAATAGACTTCATTTTTGAATTCAGAATATCAAAATTAGCTTATAGTGAATTTTTGTTATGTTTCTGAAAACTTTTAATATTTGATGAATACTGAAAGACATTGAGTTATAGTTTAAAACCGAATTTTTATTTCAATAATTATTTGTTTTGATTAAATTTATTTTAGGTCAAAATAGATATATAATTCCTATATAAGTTTAATGTAATTCCTTGGAGTCAGTTTATAATAGTTTTGGATATTTAAAAATTTTAGTGAACATTTCACCGTCTTTTACCCACCTCCTAGGAGAATTTTCCAATTCACATAAAACATAATTTTACCACTTCTGTGAATTGAATTTAGAAAATCCAAGAGACATAGTTAATATTAAAGAGTAAAATGTGGTTCAATAAGGTAAAAATAATTTTTTATGAATAGTAACTTTTACTTTTATTTACCTCGGTTATAAGTAAATAGGGTAATAAAGGGTAAATATTATATTATTATTACCCTAACACACGTCATAATTTTATTGGATAAGTATAATTAGACCAAAAAAACCTTATTAATGCAATATGAACCTCTTTGGTCCACTTGGATTATATTAGGACACTTAGTATTATTTAATTCAACGAAGAGTTAAAAGAGTTATAATCAAAGATTAATAACTAAATAATTTTTAATATAGGGTTATACATAAGATAAATTCGACTATATATATTAATTAGAAATATAAAATTATTTCCTAAATAATTTTATTTTATTTATATTATTTAGACATCATATACTTTAATTTATTTATGACACAATGATGATGTAGTAATTACCTAATTAATGAAATATTAAAATAATTGATATTATAAATATCAAAATAAATGTAATTTGAGACTTTTTATGAATTCAAATAATTTTATAGATTAATATGACATATTAGGGTTGGTTAGATGAATTGTTTTTGAAGTGATCAAGCTTTAATGAATTTAGAAAAAACCAAATAGTTTCAAAATTGACATAAGAGAGTTTTTAAAACAAATATTATATTTTTAATTGATATTCTATTACTAACAATCAGTAGTTTGGCAAAAGGACTTATGTAATAATATTTGTATCGATAATTAACCACTTGGGTTCTCTTGTAAGTATATAGTATGTTTATTAACCATGTAATATAAAAATACAAAAAGACATGGTAAATGTCACACTATCTAACTTAGAGTTAAATCTAAAAGATAAAGTTAATATAGTGACCCAAACCTGTCTGAAACCTATTGGTTGGGTGGTTTTTTACCCATCCCCAATTTATCCTTTAAATAATCCATTTTGGAGAAATTATAAAAAGAAAATTATTTTATTATAAATTAATATTTCTAGCATTTCCTAAGGTGCCCCTCACCCCTCTTATAAAAGGCCACCCTCACCTTCTCTCTAATTCACACCTTTACAGACTTTTGGATCTGCCAAAACATGCCCAAATGTCCTCTCAACTTTACCCACTTCATCCTAGAGTCACCCCATTGTTCATAAAGCCAACTTAAGGAGCCCTTTTGATCAAATCAAAAGGAAGAACCCTATAAAGAACTAATAATTTCACCACCCTCTTTCAAAGTTATTTTCTTTTTCCACATCATCATTCATTGTTATTTTCATTCTAAAATAATAACTCCAGTATCTTATATGTACTTTTATATTATAATAAATATGGTACAACCATATTCATTATTCTATCAATCCTTTAAATGACATGTCACCATACGTGCGTACGTACGGATTACCGTCTCCACGTCGTGGTGTAATTGTTATTCAATACATTATTATTTGGATGAGAATGATAATGATGTGTTAATAAAGTAAATAGTAAAATATATCATGATAATGACTCTGTATATATGATATACCATCCAATTATATATTATTTTAATATCCAAATAATGATATTTTTTCTCGTGTGTACGTACGGATTACAGTCTTCACGAACGCGATGAGATTCATTCCCCATCGTATCCATTCAAGACTAAATTTCATTTGAAGATTAAAAATAATGTTTAGAGACATGATATAATTATGTATATGAAAATGATACATCCCATCCATAACAAATATACCTCACATAACAATGAATATAATGGAAAACGAATCTGTTAACACCCGAAATGACGATAATACTAAGATATTATTAACTAATAAATGTTAAAAGATCATATATGATATCATATTAATGTATATGATTTTTGTATAATTAAATAACAATTATTTCACCATTATAAAAAAGGTTAAACTACCCTTGAAAAAGGAAAAAGTTCAATGTAAGGGGTTTCTTATCTCACTTTTAATTCTGTGAGATTTGCATTGTTCACCACTTATTTATTTCATGTTGTGTGTTTACTGCACATTATTGTTTTGATTGTGTAATATAAATTAATTTAGGGATATTTAAATCATCATGGTATGATCCTTATTTCATGGGTGTATGTTTAATATGTTACGAATTCTATAAGGGAATTTGAAATCTCAATTTCCACTCATTCGGATTTACTCATTCATCGTTTATTATTTTACTCCATGATTATGTGTGGAATCACTATTTATTTGGTTCTATCATAATTTCCACTCCCATTTGGGTGGATAAACTTTTGATACACATAATCATTCCATTGATAAATTATGAAGTCATCGATATGAACTTGATACGTGTAATTTTAACTCAATCTCAATTTATTGAGTTAAACATCTAATTCATTGGTGTGGTTTTTACAAGAATATGTGTGAATGTACTCTGATTTTTTTATTCTGAATATCAAATCATATTGAGAGTATTTATATTTTTCTCACATAATTATTTCTTTGATTTATCCTTAACCTAAGGAAACAGTCTTCATAAGAGATTTCATCCCAATTTACATTCCCTTGAGACTCCTTTGTTGTTATACACCAAATCACTTTTATATAGTGTATATAATGTACATTGACTTAGTATATCATGAATCCCATTATTCTCAGGATATTAAAAGGTTTTTATTACCTCAATTATTTGTATTCAAGTGTATCTATTTTGGTTAGAACTCTAAATAAAATATCATTTTAATTGATTTAATGATTTATTATTATAAATCTATCTCATTAATGTCCATGTTTAAAAATGGTTTTAAGGAATAATTTATATGGACATTTATGTTTTAAAATTAAAATTTCTTTTAAAAGAATCGAAGTGGTATGAGACACATTAATTTAAAATTCTATTTTCAAATGGATTCTTGACAAATAGTGTGAATTTTAAATGTTTTTAAGAAAAAGGGGGATATTTCTCTCAAATAGTTTTGAATATTATTTTCATCTATGTTGATATCCTCTATTATTCTCGATTGAGTCTAATTTATTACAATAAAATATTCCATATCGTATTGAATGAGTAATGTTTGACTGTGGATGTGCTATTTTTATACCATTCGTAGTTTTTGGATAAATTATTGACATTTCATGTTCTAGTTTTAATATGAATATTTACGTTATGATTCAAACATTTAATATGAGAAATGCATTGGACTTAGTATGTGAAAGGTGGAGCCTGCTATATCTCCTCGATGCATCGGTATGTCTCATGAGACAAACTAGCGTCTCAGCACTAGTCCTTGACAAAATCTTATTACTGGTCTTGGAACAAGGCCTTGAGTATGTGGTTACGATAGTCTAGAATTATGTATTCCATTATTATGAAAGTGGCTATTGATATTGCATGAGATTATTCGACTAGTAGAATATCCATGTGAATAAGTAAATTGAATTATTTGATTTTTTTTCCATATTATGTTGATGTTCATATTTAATAAAGCTTTTGTTCTAGTCTTATACACTGTCTTAAATGTTAATGATTATTTATGAAAGTTTCCGCTGTAATGTTATCCTTAATGAGCATATGAACTAACCCCTTTCTATGTTTTATTTTTTCTAGGATGCAAAGAATTATATTATTAATAACCTCTAGGGGCAGTCTGTGTGATCTCATTGTTGTCTATGGAAACAATGTTGTTGTTGTTTTCCATTTTATGATGTAATGTAATCCTTAGTAATGTATCTAGTACTTCTAAGGCTACAAAACTAATCGGTCATTTGAGACATGATCTTTTATGATCATGCCAATGATACCTCATAATGCACTGACTCTGGGCTCCTTTGGTCAGGGTGTTATAGTTGGTATCAGAGGAATTTTAATAAGAACCTTGGAAACTAAATTTAGATAAACTCTGATTACAACACATATCCCTAATATAACTTTGAGGATTAGTATAGAATAACTTCCTAGAATTTTGGTATTGTATAGATTTTGTGAGTTTTCCAAAAAATACATCCCTCTCGGGATACGAGCAGGTAGAGATTGCTCTGAAACAGATGTACCTAGGGGTAAAACCCGAAAACACCTCTTTGAGCTAGACTACAACAAGAACTAGTGCACGACAATGGGCCTTGCTGCACTCTTGTTTACGAAACTCTCGGGGGATATGCTTATGATAATTTAAATTTTCTTTACAAACCGATTTGAATGATTTTAATATAAGATGAGAATAAATGACCATTGTTAATTCTAAGGTGTTTCAAAATTAAAAATATGGTTCCATGATATTCTCTAAATGATTTTATGACTACTATTACTCACACAATGATTTCTGGTTTTAGTCAATGGCTGGATTCCAAGGAAGTTGTAGTGACATTGAGCATGATTTACAAGGTAGGAATGGTGATGGAAATCGGAAAAAAATGGAATGTTTATAGATGTAAAAGATATCGTGTTCATTCCAAATCAGTTTTCCAAAAATATAATCAACAACATATATATTAACCAACTCCCGGACTCAAAAAAGAAGTTAAAGGTGATGAATGATAAGATCTCCAGCAGTGGATACCATGGAGAAAAGAATCCTCAATTTTCATCATGCAGGAATTGTGGAAAGAGGCACCTAGGAAAGTGTCTCAATAAAACAAAGAAATTCTTTACGTGTGGGAAAGAAGGACATAAAGTGAAGACTTACTGAGGAAAAAGGAAGAGTACTATTTAAGAAGATAAAAATAGTCCCAAGAACCCATTTACAGTCATTTTCCGTAAAAGTAGGGGACCTCTCATTTACCCGAGTGGATTCCCTATTCTATAGGATATTTTCATAGTCAAAATAAGATTCTATGTGGAAATAAATGGTTGGAGAAATGTTTAAAAGTATTAGTGCTCCTTGTTGATGGGATTACATTGGAATAATTTTCTCTTGTATTTGTAACCGTGCTGTTGTCATCTGAAAATGATATTTATGGAAGAATTATCTTTTCTTTTGTGGATATAGTTATAAATAACCATTTGGTTTTATATGGTCATTGGGTTTGAGGAAATTACAAGTTATTATAGTTTGGGATGAAAATGTAAGGAATGAGATAACATTTATTGTTAAATTATGTTATGGTTATTTTGATAAATTTAACTTATTTTGGTAATTTTATAAAATATAGTTTTGAAAAAGGACAACACATAGACCGTGTGACAACCCGTCACATCGGAAAATGTTGTGGGAATCGAACCCACAACCAGAGTGAAATTGGGATTTATCGCCTACCAATGGATTACATGAATTCCCTGGATTGTGTGACAAATTATTTTTAGTTAAATGACTTTATTGATCAATAATAAGTTGATTTGGGATCTTATGTCTTCTCAAATAAACACCCTTATTACAAGAAAATGATTTGATGATTAAGTGAAAAATGTTATTTTGGAAGATGTTCACTTTGTTGGGAACACTATATGCCCAAGGAAAATATAGAACTATGGGATTTCATTTTAGGAGTAATCGTGGATTTTTATCTATGTTTTTATTGTGGATTTATAGTGATTTGGGTTATTTATGGAAATGATTAACCTATAATAAATAATATTTGATTAGGTTAATTACTTTTAATTATGCGACATTAAGAGTAGTTTATTTCAATTGGAGATAAAATTTATCGTGGAGAACTACATAACAAAATTCATCTAGGTTTTGGGTTTCAATATTAGTTTGGATTATATTGAAGGATTTTATGGACAGTAATTAATGAATGGAATTTAATAAACTTTTGGGTATGGTTGGTTTAATTTTAGAAATTATGATTAGGGTTTCTATTTCTAATGGAATATCCTTTTGTGGGATCATCTGATCTTGTACTAACCGTTTTGGTTTTGATTAATCTCTAAAGGCAAGGTAAATATATAGTTTTTCCATTGGGGATCATTTGATCTTCTAGAAGATTATTCTAGCTCTTCCAGTGTGGCCTAGTCATCTTGAATACTCATCGTTTAAAAAAATGAGTTAGTGGTTGAAATTTATTAAATAATGAAACTCTACATGAAATGTACGTATAACTCTTTATGTTATTATTCAATATCATAAATGAATTCCTCATCTTTATGAAATGTAAAATGAAAAAATGTTGTCCGTTTGATTTTCCTACTGGGAAACTAATGACTGTTTGTCCCATCAGATGTTTGTGGTTTTCTTGTTGTTAACTTTCTCCTAATCTTGTTTTTTATCCCTCTCCATCAGAACTTGACACTTAATTTATCTTCGGTATCCATGTTTTCCTTCATGGAATCCTAGTGTGAGTTATCTTGGATGACCTTTTTACTTCTCTTTCTTTCTTTTAAAGTGATAGTTTTATGGACTCTTTTTCTGATGTGGGACTTTCCATTATATCCACAAGCCTTATTTTAAAAATTGTGAGGACGCAATTTGTTGAAGGAGGGAAGAATGTAACACCCCATGATTTCATAGTGTGTTAGTCTTCAAAGTAATTCAATACCTAAAAATACATGTAACATTGAGTTAACGTGCGCCATGACGTACCAAACTAGCTGTTCAAAAGTGGTTATAAATAGTATTATCAAAATTTTTAACTTTATATAACCCTTGTAATTTTAGAATCCATGTTATGAGTTTCTTAGACATAATGTAAGGACAAATTCATTTTTTCATATAAAAGAAGTATTTAAAAAAATGCAATTTTACCACCTTTTAATGGTGAACCCATTTTAAATCCAATATCTAAAACTTTTATATAATTTAAATCTGAAAAAATAAACATATTCTTTGGGATCAGGACATATGATATTAGTTTCAATAAATATTTGGTGTTTTTTCTGATAACTTTTATATTTGGGTGAATAATGAAAATAATATATTTTAACTGAAAAAAAAAATTTAATCAAAATTATTTATAGTGTTCAAAAATAAATATGAATGGTTTGGATTTATATTTAGAATATATTTTTACCATTTAATCCAATTTTTGTCCTTGAATGTAATTTCACATTTAAAATGGATATAAACAAATGTCAATCTTTTGGTATTTATTATTTCATAAAAATACACTTTTTGGTTTTGACAACGAGAATTAATTTTAAACTAATAAATGAAATTTATATGATTTTATGTTGGTAAAATAGACTACATTTTTGAATTCATAATATCAAAATTATGTTAGGGTGAATTTTTTTTCATTTCTAAAAACTTTTAAATTTTGATGAATAGTAAAAAACCCCAAGTTATAGTTTTAAACCGAATTTTTATTTAAATAATTATTTGATTTAATTAAATTTATTTTAGGTCAATAAAGATATATAATACATATATAAGTTCAATATAATTCTTTGGAGTCAGTTTATAATAATTTTAGATAAATAAAAATTTTATTGAACTTTTCACCGTCTTTTACCCACCTCCAAGGAGAATTTTCAAACTAACAAAAACAATAATTATACCGCTTCTATGAATTTAATTTAGAAATACAAGAGAGACAGATAATATCAAGGAGTAAAATTTGGTTCAATAGGATAAAAATAATTTATGATGAATAGTAACTTTTTACTTTTATTTACCACGGTTAAAAGTAAATAGGTTAATTAAGGGTTAAAATGATATTATTATTTCCCTAAAACATGTCCAAATTCTATTGGATATGTATAATTAAACCAAAACCAACCATAGGAATACAATATGAACATCTTTGGTCCACTTGGGTTAGATTAGGACACTTGGTATTATTTAATTAAATTAAGATTTAAAAGAGTTACAATCATTGTTTAATAACTAAATTATTTTTAATATAGGGTTATACATAATATAAATTCGACTGCAAATATTCATTAGAAATATAAAATGATTTCCAAAATAATAATATTTTATTTATATTTTTTAGAAATCAAATAATTTAATTTATTTATGACACAATGATGATGCAATAATTACTTAATTAAGGAAATATTAAAATAATTGATATTATAAATATCCAAATAAATGTAATTTGAGACTTTTTATAAATTAAACTAATTTTCTAGGTAAATATGACATATTAGGGTTGGTTATATGAATTGTGTTTGAAGTTATCATGATTTTATGAATTTAGAAAAAACAAAATACCAAATACTGTCAAAAATGACATAAGAGAGTTTTTAAAACAAATATTATATTATTAATTGATATTCTATTACAAAAAATATAAGGTTCGGCCAAAGGAAATATATAATGATGGGTGTATTATTAATGATAAACTTGGTGTTCTCTTGGAAGTATATAGTATGTTTATTACCTATATAATATAAAAATACAATGAGACATGGTAAATGTCAAACTAATTAAATTAGAGTTAAATCTAAAAGATAATGTTAATATAGTGACCCAAAAATATCTAAAACGTATTGGTTGAGTGGTTTTAAAACCTTACGCACATTAGAATTTAAATAATCCATTTTTGTGGCATTTGAAATTGAAAATTATTTTATTATAAAATAAAATGTCTAGATTTTCCTAAGGTGCCCCTCACCCCTCTTATAAAAGGGTACTCCCCTTTCTCTATGATTCACACCTTCAAAGCCTTTGGGCTTAGCCAACACCTGCCCAAATACCTCTCAACTTCCCCCAATTTATCATAGAGTCCCTCCTTTGTTTATAAATCCATCTTATGGATCCCTTTTGATCAAATCAAAAGGACGAACCCGAAGATAATGTAATAATTTTACCACCCTCTTTCAAGTTCTTTTCTTCTTCCACTACTTCATTATATTTTATTTCCATTCTAAAATAATAAATCCAGTATCTTATATATACTCTGATGTTATTATAAATATGGTAAAGCCATATTCATTATTATATCCATCCTTTGAATGACATGTCACCATACGGGCGTACGTACGGATTACCTTCTCCACGTCGTGGTGTAATTGTTATTAAATACATTATTATTTGGATGGGTATAATAATGATGTGTAATTCATGTAAATAATAAAATATATCATGATAATGATTCTTTATATATGATATAACATCCAATTATATATTATTTTAATATACCAATAATGATATTGCTGCTTGTGCGTACGTACGGCTTGCCGTCTCCACGAACGCGATGAGAGTCATTCTCCATCGTATCCATTCTAGACTAAATTTCATTTGATTATTAAAAACAATGTTTAGAGATATGATTTATTTCTATATATGAATAAGATAAATCCCATCCATAACAAATAATGCTCACATAACAATGAAGATAAAGGAAAACGAATCTGTTAACACCAGGAATGACGATAATACTAAGATATTATTGACAAATAAATGTTAAAAGATAATATATGATATAATTTTAATGTATATTATTATTTTATAATTAAATAACAATTATTTAACCATTATACAAGAGGTTAACCTACCCTCGACCAAGGAAAAATTACAAAGTTAGGGGTTTTTTATCTCACTTTTAATTCAGTGAGATTTCCATTTTTCACCACTTATTTATTAGATGTGTTGTGTGTACTGCCCATGATTTCTGTTCATTGTGTAATAAACATTAATTTAGGGAAATTTACATCATCATTGTATGATCCTTATTTCATGGGTGTACGTCTCGTAAGTTACCAAATCGATATGGGAATTTAAAATTTAAAATTCCACTCATTCAGCTTTACACATACTTCACTGATTATTTTACACCACGATTATGTGTGGAATCACTATTTATTTGATTATGTCATAATTTCCACTACCATTTTTTTGGATATAATTTTTATACACATAATCACTCCATTTATAAATTCTCATGTCATCTATATGAACTTGATAAGAGTAATTTGAACTTAATCTCCATTAATTGAGTTTAAAATCAAATTAATTGGTTTTGTTTTTACAAGAATATGTCTGAATGTCCTCTGATTGTTTTACATTGAATATTTAATAATATTGAGTTTATATATATTTTTCACACATAATTATGTCTTTGATTTATCCTTAACCTATGGATACATTCTTTATAAGAGATTTCATCTCAATTTACATTCCATTGAGACTCCTTTGTTGTTATACACCAAATCACATTTATATGGTGTATATAATTTACTTTGACATAGTATATCATGAATCCCATTATTCTCATCATATTAAAAAGTTATAATTACCTCAATTATTTGTCTTCACGTGTCTCTCTTTTGGTTAGGAACTCTAACTAAAATATCATTTTATTTGTTTTAAAGATTTATTATTCTAGATCTATCTCATTAATTTCAATGTTTTAAAAATTGTTTTATGGATTTATTTATATGGACATTAATGTTTTAAAATTAATATTCCTTTTAAAAGTATCAATGTGGTATGGGAAAATTTTATTCAAAAATATTTTTTTAAATGGCTTCTTGAAAAATAGTGTGACTTTTAAATGTTTTCAAGAAAAAGGGGGATATTTCTCTCAAATAGTTTTGATGATTATTTTAATCTATGTCGATATCCTTCATTATTCTCGATTGAGGTTAATATGTTACAATAAAATCATCCATATTGTATTGAATGAGTTATGTTTGACTATGTATGTGGTATTTTTATACCATTCATAATTTGTGGATAATTTAATGAAATTTTGTATGCTAGTTTTAATATGAATGATTATGTTATGTTTCAAACTATTCATATGAGGAATGCATTGGACTTATTAAGTGATAGGTAGAGCCCAATATTGCTCCTCAATGCATCGGTAGGTCACGTGAGGCAAAGTAGTGTCTTGGAATAAGACCTTGACAAATTATTTTTTATAGTCTTGGAACAAGGCCTTGACTATGTAGTTATGATAGTATGGCATTATGCATTCCATCATTATGAAACTGGATATTGATATTTTAGGTGATTATTTGACTAGTAGAATATCCATGTGAATAAGTAAATGAAATTATTTAATTTTATCATTTCCATATTATGCTGAAGATCATGTTTAAAAACGATTTTGTTCTGGCACTAGTGCAGAAAACGTTTTTTACGTCGATTATTTTTTATTATTTACGTCGGTTTTTAGGCGACGTTAATACGGACGACGTTATAAATAACGTTTTTTACGTCAGTTATTTAAAACCGACGTAATATCCCTAACATCACGGTGGTTATCACATCGGTTCATATAATAACCGACGTGATAAATATGCGCGGGGGGCTTTATCACGTCGGTTATTACCTAAACCGACGTGATAAAACGCATGGGATATCGTTTATCACGTCGGTTATGTCATAACCGACGTGATAAACCCTTCCCCTGGCCTATTATAACGTCGGTTATTTAGGAAACCGACGTGATAAAAAGGCCTGGGAAACGTTTTAGCACGTCGGTTATTCAATAACTGACGTGGTAAATGGATTCCCAGGCCTTTTATCACGTCGGTTATATTAAGAACCGACGTGATAAAATCCCCGGGAACGGTTTATCACGTCGGTTCTAGAAAAAACCGACGTGATAAACCCCTACCGATTTATTTACCACGTCGGTTATTTTATAACCGACGTGAAAGAAATTATTATTTTTTTAAATAATTGCACTGCTCTCACCAAAAAGCAACCAGAAACCAAACAAAAATAGCCATGCCAGCCCTCCCCCAAGCCCCAACTGAACCCCACCCTCATCTATACCCACCTAACAACCTGGCCAGCCCTCCCCCACCACAACCCTTGGACACCCCTCCCATATCCCTTGGACAACCTCCACCCCTTGGACACCCCCCACCCTCATTTACACCCCCAAGACCCCTAGTACAGCCTCAAACACCCATTGGACACCCCCCCACACCTTGACAGCCCTCCCAGACCCCTTGGACACCCCCCCCCCTCATTTACACCCAACCTGCCCCTTGGACACCCCCCACCCCTTCGACAGCCCCCCCACCCTCATTTACACCCCCCGAACACTAGGACAGCCCCAAACACCCCTTGGACACCCCTCCCATATCGCTTGGACACCCCCCACCCCTTGGACACCCCCCACCCCTTGGACAGCCCCCCACCCCCTGGACACCCCCCCGACCCCTTGGAAACCCCCCCTACCCCTTGGAAACCCCCCCATCCCCTTGGACAGCCCCAAACACCCCTTGGACACCCCTCCTATATCCCTTGGACACCCCCCCCACCACTTGGACACCCCCCACCCCTTGGACAGCCCCCCCCCCACCCTCATTTACACCCAACCGACTCCTTGGACAGCCCCAAACACACCTTGGACACCCCTCCCATATCCCTTGGACACCCCCCGCCCCTTGGACACCCCCCACCCTCATTTACACCCCCCCGACCCCTAGGACAGCCCCAAACACACCTTGGACACCCCTCCCATATCCCTTGGACACCCCCCAAACACCCACCCACCCCCTTGGAACCTCTCCCCCCATACCAAAATCCAGACCAGAAAAACCATCAACAGTAGACCAAAACAAGAAGTAGAGAAAAATTAAACATTCACTTATATAACATTCAAAACTTACAATGTCAACTTCAAAAAAAAACTAAATCCAACCTAAACGACTACGAAATACACAATTACATTGACAATATTCAAAATTACATTTTACATTACAAACAACTAAAAGTCAATCAAACCTGTAAAATAATTTGACCACTCCACTTGTAAGTGTTTGATATCTTCAGCAGTAAAGGGTTGAGGGTCATCAAAAAGCTACAAAGGAAAAGGATAGTAGTCAACGTGTATAATGAATAAATCAAATTGAAATATTATTAGAAAAAGGAAATCTTACCAGGTCAAAACTCAGAACTGTCCCAGTTGTTATTATTTCATACATAAATCTTAACATGTAATATCCGCATTCGATGATGCCTTGTTGCTCATGACATTTCTGTTTGAATGAGTGTAAATTCAATATATTATTTTTATGTAATAAATCAAAATGTACAAATTATAAATGGATATTTACCTTCGCATGTACATATTTGATCTTGTAATTCCTTTTCATTGCGCTTTTTCGAAAGTGGACCCATGCCCTGTTAGAAAATAATACGAATGGGGTAAATTTAAAATTCATTATAATATATAAAACTATTGTGAAATTGAAACTTACGTTTCCAATATATTCTTAAAACTTTCTCGCACATCATCATGGAGAGAGCATATCCAATAAAGTGTTTTCTCCCTAGGGCAAAAAACCCCTAACATCCAATGATCCCTGAGAAAAGGAAATTTAACGTTAGTGGTTTTTTATGTTAAAAGATAATTAACTCTTTGAGAGGGATGTGTTTCATACCTCTCACAAAAAGGCATCATCCAACACTGTGTGATTACATTCTTTTCAAATCTATCAGCAATATAAAGCATTCTTTGTTCCTCATCCAATGCACATGCTTCAGGGGAAATCAATTGTGGGTCCACGAATCCATATACATCTGTCAGCTCATTCCTCTCACAAATTTTATACATATACCTAATACAAAGCAGACATAAGTATACATTTTTAATAAATATAACGCAAGGAAAAGGAGTTAAGACTTACATGATAAAAATTTGCACCACGTTGATGCCCAACTTATCTCCAGTGACAAACTCCATGATATCAGTTTTCATAATCCCCACACATAGTTCACGTCCACAGACATGAGCTTCCATTGTAAAGTCATAATGATCCGCCAACAAATTTGAATATCTTGACAATTTGTCAAGACTGCTAGTATCTGCATCTGATGTCATAGCTATCTATCTTTGTTGTTGTCTATACAGTATTTCTTTACCTTTGAAGTATTCCTGTAAAAATAAATTGAAAAATATATTAGTTTTCAAATGATAAAACATTAATAAAAATATAAAATAAAAGATATAACATCCATACCTCTATGGTAATGAGTCGAAGAAGTCTGGATGGCCAAAGTAAAAAATGGCCGATACTATGTCCAACTGTCGTCACCTCATCTGTAGGTAATGGTATCCGAGCTGATCTATCTATAATATCCTGTACAGTGACCCTCTGATTCTCTACCTCTAACTGTTGATGATGAACTGTATCTCCTATACAATATACCAACCCATATGCAACTATATGATGTTGAGGATCATCAACATACAACTCACAATAAGTAGGTAGCTGCGGCGGAGGAGGAGGATCAAAAATGGGGTCCGCAGGCTGAGGTGGGGGAGTGGGAGCTACTGGGAGAGGTGGAGTGGGAGCTGCACCCTGAAATTGTCTTTGCAAGTCTGCAAACATTAACTGCACCGATGCTCTAATCTTGTCCTCCATTGTCGCATTAATATTATGGACTTCAGCCTCCAACGATTCTATTTTTTTTTATAAACTCCTTCAACGTTAGAAGTTGAGGAACGTGGCAACACTTTTCTTACCGATACACCTGCCGGATATCCTCTTACACGGCCAGGATGTTCGGGCTTTCCCAATGCCACAGATAAAATATCTTCCCTCCCAGATGGTGTAAATGTCCCCTGTGAACTCTGCTCCTCAAGAGAGTCCTGTAATAAGTAATTTAACTTTTCTATAATGATTGGAAATATATGACGAAAATAGTAAACATAAATAAATAAAATAGATATCTTACAATCCTCTCAACTACGAGTCTCGATTCTTTCGAAAGATATTGTCCTTTTTTGCCCTTCCGAGCTCTTTTCCATTTCTCATGTCTAGATGGAGGGGATGGAGGGGCCACCTCTCCAGAGCTTGAAGACTCAGCTCTTAGTTGTTGAAATTTTTCTGCCATCATTTGTTCTTCCAATAATGCATACCCTCCCCGAGATAAACTATGAGGGTATACATTTTTAGATTGGATCTCTTGATGAGCTTTCCTTGTTTGCTGTAAATTAAGAATAACTAATCATTAAAAAAACAATAATAAGATCATTTATATAAGAAAGCTTATAAAAGTTTACATTGCCCTTACCAAAAATGATTCTTTTCTTCTACTTTCAAAAAATTCTCTCCATGTGTCTTCATCTATAAAAGGATATATACGACATGGATTCTCACGACTCCTATGACCATAAATGAAATCGGATGAGAGGGTAGATTTGAAATCCCTCCATATCCTAGCAGCCAACGATAAGCATTTCTTCCTGACTCCTCCAGTGTCAGGAATATCAAATGTCATCTGATAAAAAAGAGGTTAAAAATATTATATATACTAGAAACATTTAAAGAACAGTCAAACAATAGCAAAAGATCTTACCAAGATGGTCTCCCACAGCTGAGAAATTATCGCCTTATCCACACTTCTCCAATCATCATAGAGAATGCTTACTTTGCTCTTAGCCTGAGTTGCTACAAAACCCTTAAAATCTTTAGCATTTGGACCTCTAGGAAGATCATCCTCATCAAACTCCACGACTATCCTCTCCTCCTTCGTACGGGCAAGTGATAATTTTGGTAAACGTGTGCACCCACGCTTACCAACCTTTGAACTCTTTTTCGTAATAGGAGCATGTGAATGTTCCTCCCCAGATGTATGACCAATATGCTCATCTCCAGAATGATGTGGCTGAACAACTGATTGATCTGTCATTTTACTTCAAATCAAAAAAACAAACATTAGTTCACAAATAGAAAAGTGTACTAAATTACATAATAGTAAACATCGGTAATATGGTAAGCATGTTAAACAATGATAAACATGGTAAACACAGGCAAAATGTTGCCAAGGAGTTGGCATAAGAAAGCTGAAAAGTGGAATCACTGATGCCACCGGCCGGCCGCTGGCTCACCACCGGCCGGCCGGTGGACCAGACAGTCTTCCTCTGTCTGGACCACCGGCCGGCCGCTGGATCACCACCGGCCGGCCGGTGGACCAGACAGAGAGCCTTCCTCTCTGTCTCAACCACCGGCCGGCCGCTGGCTCCTCACCGGCCGGCCGCTGGTGATCCAGACAGAGAGGAAGGCTCTCTGTCTGGTCCACCGGGCGGCCGGTGGTGATCCAGCGGCCGGCCGGTGGACCAGACAGAGAGCCTTCCTCTCTGTCTGAACCACCGGCCGGCCGCTGGCTCAACACCGGCCGGCCGCTGGTGATCCAGACAGAGAGGCTCGGTCTCTGTCTGGACCACCGGCCGGCCGCTGGCTCAGCACCGGCCGGCCGGTGGACCAGACAGAGAGCCTTCCTCTCTGTCTGAACCACCGGCCGGCCGCTGGCTCAACACCGGCCGGCCGCTGGCTCAACACCGGCCGGCCGCTGGTGATCCAGACAGAGAGGAAGGCTCTGTCTGGTCCACCGGCCGGCCGGTGGTGAGCCAGCGGCCGGTCGGTGGTTCAGACAGAGAGGACCGGTTACCGGTGCGCCCAGGACTTCTCTTCTTTACGGTTTTTATTGTTTTATCGTTTTGGTTTGATACATATTTTAATAAGTAAAAAATTTACAGTATCTAACATTATATGAAAAAACTAAATGTAAACAAGAAATAAACTTGTGTTACCTGTAATTTTAGGAATGTACAGTTGGATTGTTTTCCCAAATTCCTTCGTCGTGAGCGTTCCTTATGGCACAAACCATGTCTTCAACATACTCATCATTATGTTCTGTTAATCTTTCCATGGAAGTAGGGATCTCACATAAATCAGCATCTTCATCAAATTCATCCTCACCAACATATTGGTTTTTCCCTTGTAAAACAACAGCCCACTGCATATCTGATTGATCTACTACATAGAAAATTTGTTTGGCATGTGTTGCCATTATAAAAGAATCAGCTGTGTCTTCCAATCTATTCAGATTAACAATTGTCATTCCAAATTCATCGTGTCTGACACTGTTGTTACCGATAAACCATTTACAGTTAAAAACGGGAACTTTAATTTTAAAGTAATCAGCCTCCCATATGACTTCAATCACTCCATAATATGCACTTGATGCCGAAATTGGGTTTCTGTCCTTAGCACTCGAAAAATGCATTGCTTCTGCAAACACCAATACACCACTATTCTGAACTGCACTTCTGTTGTCCTGAGCTTTCGTATGAAATGTATAGCCATTAATGTCATAAGCGGACCATGTTATCACATTTAAAGATGGACCACCCACTATCCATTTTAATGTCTCTGATACATCTGATCTACCAAGCAAGGTCTTTTTAAACCATGGCAAAAAAGTTCTGTTGTGCTCATTCAAAATCCACATTTCTTTCTTCTTTGGATGACATTGTTTCAACTCATTAATATGCAATGTGATATACGGTTGAACATCAGCTATGTTATTCAAGATGTATGATTCTAACTTCTTCATATGTTCAGCTGACAGTGATTTGACTTTCAAGCCACGAATCCCATTTCCCTCATTATTAACCCGTTCATGGCGAGATGGAGGCAAACCTATATGTTGCGCCGTAGCCAAGTAACTCGTACAAAACTCTGCTACCTCCTCAGAAATATACTTTTCAATAATGGAGGCTTCAGGTCGATATGGATTTTTAACATATCCCTTTAATATTTTCATATACCTTTCAAAAGGATACATCCAACAAAGATATACAGGTCCACAAAGCCTTATTTATCGAACCAGATGAATCAGTAAATGCACCATCATATCAAAAAAAGTTGGAGGAAAATACATTTCCAAATGACAAAGTATAATAATTGCATCATTTTCCAAAATGTTCAAAGCATTCACATCAATCGCCTTGTTGCAAATTGAATTGAAAAAATAACACAACCTCATTATAGTCTTTCTGACACGGATGGGCAATATTCCACGCAGTGCAACTGGTAGAATTTGTTGCATCATGACATGACAATCATGTGATTTCATACCTATCAACTTCAAGTCTTTCAATGAGACAAAATTTTTTACATTTGAAGAATAACCTTGAGGAACTTTGATATCATGAAGACACTGACAGAAGCTACTTTTCTCCCTCTTCGATAATGTATGACAAGCCGGGGGAAGAAATGTTCGTCTTCCTTTAGGAGTGGGAGCTAACTCCAAACGTATTCCAATTGACAGTAGGTCTAACCTTGCATTCAACCCATCTTTTGTCTTTCCTTTAATATCTAGCAATGTTCCGATCAAAGAATCACAGATATTCTTCTCCATGTGCATGACATCAATATTATGTTTGACTTCATGATACCACCAATATGGTAGCTCAAACAATATTGACATTTTCTTCCAAATATGTCTATCATTACCAGATTTCTGTGTCTTTCCCAATGTCACATCAAGGTTTTTCACCCTCTCAAAATACAATTCTGGGGATAAAGGTTGAGGAGCAGTATCAAATTCTTGTGAGCCATTGAATGCCTTTTTTAGTCTTCTATAAGGGTGATCCATAGGCAAAAACATTCGATGACCCATGTACACTGTTTTCCTCCCATGATGCAATTGACAATATGGCGTCTGTTGTTCGCAAATTGGACATGCTTTATGCCCTTTAACACTGTATCCAGACAAATTTCCATATGCTGGGAAGTCATTTATAGTGAATAGAAGCACTGCATGCAGTTGAAAATATTCCATTTTATAAGAATCATACACCCTAATACCAACAGCCCATAAAAGTTTCAAATCATCAATCAGCGGTGACAAGTATACATCAATATCATTGCCGGGTTGCTTTGGACCAGAGATCATGATACTCAACATGACATATTTGCGCTTCATACAAACTTCAAGAGAGAGGTTGTAAATTACCAATAAAACAGGCCATGAACTATGTGTGCTACTGAGGGTTCGGTATGGATTCATTCCATCTGTGCACAAGCCTAGTCTCAGATTTCTAATTTCATTTCCAAATGTAGGGTACTGGGCATCAATTTTCTTCCATTGTGGACAATCAGCTGGATGACGTATTTTTCCATCACATACCCGCTCATCAGCATGCCATCTTAACCTTTTTGCATCATGTGAATTAGCAAATAAACGTTTGAAACGAGGAATTATAGAAAGATACCAAAATACCTTTGAAGGGAGCTTTGTAATCTCTACATCAGCTTGTGATTTTTCTTTCACCTTATACCGTGATGTCCCACATTTGGGACACTCTTTCAGAAATTCATATTCCTTCCTATATATAATGCAGTCATTCGGACATGCATGTATTTTCCTGTATCCCAATCCCATCGGGCATAATATTTTTTTGGCCTTATAATGTGAATCTGGAAGATCGTTATCTTTTGGAAGAATGTCTTTCATCAATTGTAGCAGCTCTGTAAAACTTCTGTCACTCCATCCATGTTTCGCCTTCAGGTTAATCAATCTTAACACCGCCGACAAAACCGTAAAATCTGTACAACCAGGATATAATGGTTTTTCGGCATCACCATATAGACGTGCAACTCTCGGTTCTATCTCAATTTGTTCTGCTACAATATCGCGAATCATTTCTTCAATTCCATCGGAGTTACCATCTTGCGATTCATTATCATCAGTGACATTCTGTCGAGTTTCGCCATGCCAAATCCAAGGGTTGTAACTCGGATTGAAACCATGACAAATCAGATGATCTTTTATCTCTCTACTTTTCAACTTCTTCATATTCAGACATTTCAGGCATGGACAGAAAAAAATGTCACTACTTGGAACATTTCGTTTAGCAAATTCCAAAAAGGCATCAACACCTTCCTCATATTCATTGCTCATTCGATGTGCCGTAATCCAACTTCGACTCATTATTACCTATAACAAATAGAAAAAATATATATATTTTTTAGATAAGACAAATATATGTTTATATGAAAAAAATCATAATTTGAATATAACAATTTTGAAATATAAAACAAATCGATGTGTAAACCCCCCTGGACACCCCCCGACCCCTCTGGACAGCCCCCCACCCCTCTTGGACACAACCCCCCACCCCCGACCTGCTTGGACACCCCCCTGGACACCCCCAACCCTCTGGACAGCCCCCCCACCCTCCTAAACACCACCACCCACCCCCTACCCCCTTGGACACCCCCTGGACACCCCCCAACACCCACCCACGCCCTTGGACAGCCCCCCACACCCACCCACCCCCTTGTAAACCCCCCTGGACACCCCGACCCCTCTGGACAGCCCCCCGCCCCTCCTGGACACCACCCCCACCCCCTACCCCCTTGGACACCCCCCTGGACATCCCCAACCCTCTGGACAGCCCCCCCACCCACCCGGACAACCCCAAATACCCTCTGGAGAGGCCGCCACCCACGTGGACAGTCCCCACACCCATCCACCCCCTTGGACACCCCCCTGGACACCCCACCGACCCCTCTGGACAGGCCGCCACCCCCTTGGACAGCCCCCCACACCCACCCATCCCCTTGGACACCACCCTGGGACACCCCCCGACCCCTCTGGACAGCCCCCGACCCCTCTAGAAAGCACCCCCACCCCTCCTGGGACACAACCCCCCACCCCCCGACCTGCTTGGACACCCCCCTGGACACCCCCCAACCCTCTGGACAGCCCCCCCACCCCTCCTGGACACCACCCCCCACCCCCCTACCCCCTTGGACACCCCCCTGGACACCCCCCAACACCCACCCACACCCTTGGACAACCCCCCACACCCACCCACCCCCTTGTAAACCCCCCTGGACACCCCCGACCCCTCTGGACAGCCCCCCGCCCCTCCTGGACACCACCCCCCCACCCCCTACCCCCCTTGGACACCCCCTGGACATCCCCCAACCCTCTGGACAGTCCCCACCCACCCGGACAACCCCAAATACCCTCTGGAGAGGCCGCCACCCACGTGGACAGCCCCCCACACCCATCCACCCCCTTGGACACCCCCCTGGACACCCCACCGACCCCTCTGGATAGGCCGCCACCCCCTTGGACAGCCCCCACACCCACCCATCCCCTTGGACACCACCCTGGGACACCCCCGACCCCTCTGGACAGCCCCCGACCCCTCTAGAAAGCACCCCCACCCCTCCTGGACACAACCCCCCACCCCCGACCTGCTTGGACACCCCCTGGACACCCCCCAACCCTCTGGACAGCCCCCCCACCCCTCCTGGACACCACCCCTCCACCCCCTACCCCCCTTGGGACACCCCCCTGGACACCCCCCAACACCCACCCACACCCTTGGACAGCCCCCCACACCCACCCACCCCCTTGTAAACCCCCCTGGACACCCCCGACCCCAAATCCATGCACCTATGCCATGGTTGTGTGTGAATAAAGTAGTAACAACTGTAAAAGGGCAACCCATCCAAATGGACACGCCCCAACCCTCTCGGAGATTTATAGAAAACGATGAAAAATTAGTGAAATCATAAAATTACTCAATATTGCAAGTCGAACAAATAGATCTAGGGATGATAAATAAGATTATGGTTCCAAAACGAGTTAAAAGGGTTCGCAATCGAAGAATCTTAGCTAGTTTCAACAAAAAAATCACAACACATATATATTTACTATCCGCGAAAAAAAACGAACGAGTGGGAGGATTACCTGAGTGCTGCGAGTTTAGATGATTGATCCGAGGAGATTAAATATGAGAAACGATGATCGCAAAACGAATCTAAACCAACGAAATGGACGAGCCGATTCGGGTTTACGCGCGAGAGAGACGAGTCGTGACTGTCGAAGGTAAACTCGCGAATGACAATCCACGGGTCTGGGTAAATTTTTAAATGAGTTATCACGTCGGTTATTCAATAACCGACGTGATAATTGTTTTAAAAACATTTATAACGTCGGTTATTTCAATAACCGACGTAAAAACCTTCCTCCGATTCATTTTTTATGTCGGTTATTATATAACCGACGTAACAAATGGCTCAAAATCCGCGTTTTTTTACGTCGGTTATGTAATAACCGACGTCAAAAACATCTGCGGATTCTTTTTTGACGTCGGTTATTTTATAACCGACGTAAAAAAGCCTTCAAAAACCGCGTTTGTTACGTCGGTTATTCAATAACCGACGTCAAAGGGCCTTCGAAAACCTCGTTTGTTACGTCGGTTAGAAAAATAACCGACGTAAAAAACGAAGCCGCGCGATTAATAACGTCGGTTATAAAAATAACCGACGTTAAATGTGTACCAAACACAGGTTTTTACGTCGGTTATTTCTTAACCGACGTAAAAAACCTCGTTTTACATATTATGACGTCGGTTTTATATAACCGACGTAAAAAATGGTGACGTAAAAAACGTTTTCTGCACTAGTGTGGTCTTATACATTACCTTAAATGTTTATGCTTATTTATGAAAATTTATGCTATAGTGTTATCCATACTCAGCATCTGAGCTCACCCATTTCTATGTTTTATTTTTTCTAGGATGCAAAGAAGAATATTATGACTGACCTCCAGGGATAGTCTACGAGATCTCAGTGTTGTCTATGGAAACAATGTTGTTGTAGTTTTCTATTTTATGATGTAATTTAAACCATATGAATGTATCTAGTACTTCAAAAGCTACTAAACTAATCATTCCTTTGAGACTTGATATTCTATGATCATGTTAACGATACGTAATAATGCACCGAATCTGGGCTTCTAGGGTCGGGGCGTTACAGAGGGAGTTCCAAAAATACTATATGGCAGTACATCTAGGTGTAGATATGATGTACCAAGACGTTTATAGTCAGTACTAGTGGTCAGGGATGAATAAGGCAGTAGCAGTGTTTGTCTCGAGATGTATCACTTTTCATCAAATGAAGGCAGAGCACCAGGATATATCAGTTTTGATACATCCCTTCAAGGTACCAGTGTAGAAATGGAACGGTGTAAAAATGGAATTTTTGACATGCTAACCATGTACATCCATGGGGCCCAATACCATCTTAGTTATTATAGATTTACTCCCCAAGTCATTCCACTTCCAACACATTCGAGAGAAGGGTTTAGTAGAGATCTTGGGACGCCTCTACGTACAGGAGATAGTTTGACTCCATGTAGTACCATCTACGTTAGTATCAGATCATGAAGCACACATTACATCCCAGTTGTAGGAGGGATTACATGAGGTGTTTGGGACTCAGTTGCACTTCAACACGTCCTTTCATCCAATGATGGATGGTCATACAGAGATAACCATAGAGACTATAGATGACATGCTTCATGCTTATGATATTGATTTTGGTAATAGTTTAGAGGATCACCGATCATTGGTGAACATTACGTACAATAAAATCTATCAATCTATCATTGATATGGAATCATTTGAGGCACTATACGAATGACCATGTTGGTCATAGTTACACTAGAAAGTCCTAGGGGAGTCAACACTGATAAGTCCAAAGATTGAACTGGCGACCACTAAGAATATGCAAGTCATCTGAGATGGGATGAAGACTGCTCAAATCAGATAAAAGTCCTATTATAATAGTTGATGGAGACACATGCTGTCCGAGTAGGGGGGAACATGTATTCCTACGGGACTCTCCTTGATGAGGTATATAGTGTTTTGTTTGGGTGGAATGTTATCTTTGAGGTTCTTCAGAACATTCTAGATACTGTGATGAGTGGGCAAGGTGGTGTACCTCTTGGATCTTCTGCTATAGTTAGAGATGTTATATGATGTCTTTCACGTATCCCATCTAAGGAGATATGTGCATGACCATTCTCAAATCATCGACCATGGTGAGATGTAGATTGATGATGGGGCGACATTCATGGAGTAACTGATAGAGCTAGAGTATGGGTAGGGTAGGATCCTTTTTTGATGGTTGATTCCTCTAGTGTGTGATTTTTGGAAGCATGAAAATCTCCAAGACATCATGTGGGAGAAGGAGGCCCAGAATCCTTCCCAGAACCCCCATTTGTTTATTTACCCCTTATTTTGGCATACGAAGTTGTGAAGCCATAAAGGTGAAGGTAATGTAATACCAAAATATTCTATGTAATGTATTTGAAAAATAAATATGAATATTTCGAGAATAGGATCTCAGACAGAATGTGATACTTATTCCTGGAGTGATTGGAATTTATTTTTTAAATTATTTAACATTCAATAAAAAATTGTGCAAGATTTTTTCTATCTTTTAAACTGATCTGTGGATCAAAAATCAGTGGGAATCGATGAACTCAGAGAGTCATAATTCTCTTTAAAATTTCCCAACATTGACTGGAGGGGGTCGAACAGAAATGATAGTTTTCATACTTCTCAGAAGAAAAATAATATAACATAAAATGTTATTTTCTTACATTTAAATCATCATTACGAAGGGAATCATCAACATTGCACTGTAGCAATGACGTGTTCCTATATCCATTAATGAAACTAATTAATGAATCATTTTGGAAATGCTACAACACACAAGGAATCTTACCACTTTAATTAAATTTGGACTATGGGTTGATGAACAAACCTAGAATTTATCTGATGAATGAAAAATGAAACCTCATTAATGATGAATTCTGGATAAATAAAAAATGAGGAAGAAACCAATGTAAAGAGGATTTGAGAATGATTTTTGATGGATGATCATCCCCAACAATTATTCTTCTTCCCATGTAAGGATTTGATGCTTTTTTTGTGTGAATTTATTTTCCCTAATCATACTTTTAAACAACGAATGGAACTTAACTCATAAAAACATTAAACCGTGGATCAATCCTTCATGCGCGAAGGGAATGTATCTTGTGGGTATTGGATTAAAGTGGATTAATTATCATATATTCCATCATCCATCCAAATGTGACGAAAGAAGAATAAAGAAATATGGCCAACGTTCGTCCCCTTAGGTGTTCCCTGTGATCATCCCCATTTTCTCTTGAGTTCTTCAACAGCTGACCCTTGGGATCATATAGGGACTTTTTCGGAGGATTCCAAATGTGGAAGATTCATCGTAGGGACATCAGAATGATATGGACCCCACCGTAGACATCTACGTGGACCAAGGATCTCGATAAAGTTCTTGAATGGATGAAAGGACCATCAAAGAACATCATGTGGCCCATAGAGGAGATAGTCGGCATGCGCCATCGGCGCGCCATGGTGGCAGTAAGAGTCGCCAACACTAAGACTGGTGGTGCACCAATAGAATGCCCTAGTGGTGATAGGGGGTCCTGGAATGAAGTCTGGTGCTTTGTAGTAGGTGGGTGTGACCAACTTGTCAAGGTGTAATGCTGTGGCCCACAGGCAGCGGTGGTGGGGGTTTAGTGAGGCACTTTACCTCATTGACTTTGTGGCAGGATGTGATACCTAACTGAGTCCTTGATGGTGTATCCAACCACCCCTTTGGCAGTGAAGTGGGTGTATAGGGGGTGTTTAGTTGGACCTAACCCAGACGATTCAACCCCCTTTTCAGAAAAATATTCTTATCTTTCAGACCGAGCATCTATTTGATGCACCATCTTATGTTTTGGGAAACCTGCAATGAAGAAGTCCATTTGGTATACTCTAGTCAGTCCGACCGAGTCAAACTTCTCAAGGATGCAACCAGACCCTTTTTTCAAAAAACACCAATTACATTGATAAGAAGAGTTCAGTTTACAAGACATCTATAATGTTGGGACCATTATGATGAGAAAGTCCTTTGGGAATACTCTCTATGAGTTATCTTGGTAATAAAGATATCAATTGTGGCATCAGGTGTAGAATCCCCCATAGCCATGTGCACTAGAGAGAAAGAATCTTATAGCCAACTGGGATTTGAATGATATAAAGAATGAATCTTAGTGGTCCAGTAGTAGAGCGAACCTCAACGGGCCAGAAATCAAACATACCTCAGTTTCCCAGTATACGAGTGGAACTTATGGGTCCAGAAGTTGAGGGGACCCTAGTGGTGTAGTATTCAAGGGGACCTTAGAGGTCCAATAGACGATTAGACTTCTGTGGTCTAGTAGCAAAGTGGAACTCTGTGGTCCAGTAGCAGAGCAGACCTCAGTTTTCCAGTAGCTGAGCGGACCTCAATGGTCCAGTTATGGAGCGGACCTTAGTGATCCATCAGGGATGTGTCCCTTAGCATTATAATATGATTCAATTTTATGAATAATAAATCATACATCCTACACTTTTAGGTATACCAGTTGTGAGTTTTATTTCTTTGTGATCTTTTGTTGTGGTATTTACAATGTAGTTTGGGGTCCCTTCTATGTATTATGTTACTCAACCCTGCACAGGCTATGCCCGCACATGTTAGGTCTCATATTGGTGATTGACGATTCGATGGAGACCTTTGTGGTCTGGGAATAGGTAGTTCTTGGTGAGATGGTATAGAAAAGCATAATTCTATGTTTATATGAATCTACACTTAACCTACTATTCAGATAGGGTCTCGAGCAGAGGGATCAGGGGAATTGTACTTTCCTTTAAGGTTTTGTGCTCGTATTTGAGCCCAATTGTAATTTTAATTTATATTGTGCTCTCATTACTTTTCTCATTGATAGTTGTGGTTTTCTTTGTGTTTACATTCCATAGTTTGAGCTTTGGGCAAGGGTATTTGTTTAAAGTCAACCACCTTCCCTTTTGGGGATATGACTACTCGGTGCTCGTCTCTAGCCCCTAGCCTTTGAAAGGTGGGCTTGGTGTAGTCACGACACGGGCCATGGGGGACCGGTCATGACATACATGCCCATCAAAACCATTTTCTGATATCATGATACATATTCATCAATCATGGGTGTACTGACCACTACGAAGCATGAGATTCTGTTATCATATCTTTACTCATGGAAGATATATAATCAATTATCCAATGAATGTAGAATATGTAGTACCTATCAGAATACTATCCATGAATTGGGTAATTCCATATATACTATTGATATAACATTGGGCACTCAAATTTTATTCCTAGAAATATTTGACCCAGTTAACAAGATATACATTATTAATAATGAAGAATATATCATCATACCATGAACATTAGATATATCCAAAACCTAGTTTTCCAAATAATTTCAATATTATCCATTCCTCCTCTGAAGGACACAATCAAAGATCCTATGCGATTATACTAAGATCATATTCTACAAAATTATCCATTATAGGAGACTAATCCAACTCAATGTAAAATATATACAGCTTCTCAACCCCTTACCTGAAAATCAGATTCCAGAACTGTTTAGAGAAGATATATTTAGTGATCTTTATGTCTGTATAAATGATATATCTCCCACTAAAAATATATCATCACCAAAATTTTTGGAGATTACCCACTATAGTAAACACCAGATTATGTGTTGTGTAATTCCATTAATTATATCAAATCTTATTAAATCCATAATAATCCAATTTATTTATATTGGTCCCAACACTACTATAAAAATATATATGGAATCACAATAATTTCGTATTCAATCCCAAGCTTTGGTGGTGTCCAAATAAGATCTGATGTCAGTATTCTCTTCATTTCAAAGAAATATACTTAACAATGATCTAACCATGTGAACTACACCACCATCATTGTAAGGCTAATCAAAAGTTCTCATTACTGTAGGAGATATTAAATAAACCATTGGTTGGACATAGATAAACTAATGAAACTATTTATCTCAAACACATTGTTAGATTGTTACCGAGATTGCAAAACTTCAACCATCATAGAATTAATAGAGATTACAATATAATGAATCTGATTCCCAGGGAAAAAATATATTAAATAAAAAAACTAAAAATTTAAATAATTGTCTGTAGCCTATGTTTTCAAGGTTTACAAGACATAATTTATGTTTTTCCAAAAATAAAAATCATTGTTTTTGGCTATGTAAAAATATCTTCAACAAAAGTAACAGAAAGAGCCAATATAATGATGAATGATCATGGTCATGATTTTCAATAACACCACTGCATAATTCATCATCGTAAAATGTATGAAATGATAAACAGTCTATCCATACCATCTCTAAAACACTATCATAAGTATATAATCTCCACCAATAGTATTTTGGTAGTAAACTAACCATATGTAAATCATGGATAAACATTTGGATCCCCTCAATAGATCAGCTAGATCGTTGATACTCAGTAACCATTAAAAATTATTTACTATAACTAGAATTATCTTCTTATATTCATTGAATAATCAAATTTTTATTTTCTCTTTCTTAAGAAATAAACATGGTCACCCCAAGATGATGTTTTTGGTCTAATAAATTCTATCACCTCCCAGTCTTTATCATTCACCGTGAATTTTGTCAACTCTGTTGATTCCGTACCATATGGATTAATTGATTTGGGTTATGATCCATGTGTGAGTTCAATATCGAATTAATTTATTCTATCTAGATTTAATCCAATGAAATAATTCAGAAATACATCTGTAAAATGATACACTTCTAGAGTAAAAAAGGATACATCTACCACCATATCTTCCTCAAGAATTATTACTACTACATTTGATGTAATATCATCAAATTGACACGGTTATAGTCTCATTCATCATGATAAAAATTATAACTCATGGGTCAAAACACCCTCCCCCTAGGATTAGTAATAGAATGTCACCTCTTATAGAAGATGATTATTAATCAATAACAGGTCAACCAGACATACATTAGAATCCCATCGATGCATGTTATCTATAATATCTCTAAATCATATATATTACCATAAGAAATAACTAATAATGGTCACTAAGTAATTTCTTTGAGATAGTATTACTTATTCATCAAGGGTGTACCTAGAAAAGGAAATTGAGATGATAATTTTATCAACATGTCTAGCCCAATATTGACATGAGATGATAAAAAATCATCAGAAGATCTTTTATCAAACAATGTATTATTATTTATAGATATAATCATAAATATACCACTAAATATATATAAGGTAACTCTAAACCATTGGCTATAATCTAATCCATGACACACTATCTGCCTACATCGGTCCCATGGACTGATTGAGTCACTAACCTCGTTGGAATCATGGTATAATAATGAGATATTATATCTGTCCCATGACCCATAACCCACATCATACTGGTGACTATATGAAAAAAAAGCAACACAAATAAATATACTTATTTTTGATACCCCATAAATCCACAAAAATAACACTTGTTGCATGGATCATGAGAAAACATGTGATAGCGACCACTCTATCTGCAATTGAGGATCATAGTGACACCAACTTTACCATAGAAAAATGATGAAATAATTATCTACTCCAACTTCCATCTTCCAAACTACCTCAACTCCTCGACATTACAGTACCTACTACTGGATTAGTTTCCCAACATATTGGTAATACTCATGTTCATCAATAAACAGAGAGATAAATAATAATTGTTTGTCTATCCTCCTCTAGAAACTTCACTATCATTAAGGCCTTACATAGCACATATAAGTATAAAATAATGTTATAGATTTTGATATCCTGACTCAACCAAGTGGGTCTTGTATTGTGACTCCCCGAGGCTCCCTCAAATAGGTATGTGGATAGTGAGTTACACCAGGTAGACATATCACTAACCTGGGAGGCATTTCCTATGTACCTATGTAAAAACACATTTACAATTCCAAAAAATAATGAAATTAAAACCAATAAACAAAATATTCATGCATACAACTATTCCATCCCACCTTTTTATAACATAACTTTTTAGTACTTTTTACAAAACTGAGGATCTTTAAGTATTAGTGTCTTGGAAACCATGAACATACAACATGAAAACATAAGCATCCTTGTTAAACACTTGAAAGGATTCTCCTTATGTTCATCCATGTTTAATTACAACATCTCATAACCTGGGGACATACATCAAAACAAAAATGGTGACCAGAAGGCCCATTAAGCAAAATGAGGGAAACATTTAACAAGTGAACTTGAGATACATCAACAATGTCATGAAAAAGAACATTAAGGCATGAGAAAAAAATCATGTGGAATATCATAATAAAAATAACGTATTTCATCACTTGAAGATGTGGCTACAACATTTAACATTGAAAATCATTTCTGTTTCACCAAGGTCCATCCCCAAGGTGTAATTAAAAATTACCAAGTTTATTCGGCAAGGCGTCGTTAAAAATGGTCATCTCTAGAGATTAAGTCTTTACCCAATGCATTGAGGAGTTATCAAGGCACACCCTTAATTTGTCTTTATTATCATGTGAGACACATATATCATCATCAATAATTTCATAAACAACCCATATAGCATAAAAGAAATGGGTTTTATTTCATAATCATAACGTTTTAAAAACTCCTTTAAAGACATGATCTTTGTGTCACTTTAAACCCATGGAATGGGTAAGTGGGTTTAATGTTTGTAAATCCCAGAATTTAAAATAGAAAATTTTGGTATATATGTGAATACCCCTTTAGAATAAAGATCTTTGAGTATTCACTTAATAAAATAAATGAATTTGAGAATAAGAGAGAGACATTTTGAGACGAAAGTCTGCAGCATAATGACAATGTTACGAGTTTTAAGAAAACATTGAAAAGAGAGGGGACATGGGTCACCCACTCATAAATGATCCATAAAACAATAGGGGGGGACATAATATAAAGAATTTAATAACATGGTAATGAAATTTAAATGATATACCATATGAAATGAAGAACATGAAAGGAAGACAAAAATAAGATTTCTTTTATGAAAATTCGGCAGCCTAATAGCGTCAATTAAACTTAAAAAAAATGAACTGAAGAGATAAAATAAGATATCTAATCATATGAACATAAAATATCAGTATGATAGATATAAAGATCATACCACAACTCAATAAAAAGGACCTTTAAAGACATTACATGAAAGTAGAACATTGAAAAATGAGAAAGGTGAACAGATCCCTTAAAAATTCGACAGCCTAACGACATCACCTAAACTTCAACAAAAATGAACTGACCAGATAAAATAGGGTCTCTCATAATATGAAAATAAAATATCAGTATTATAGATATATATATCATACCCCAACATAATAAAATGGAACTTGAAAGACTTGACATGAAAGTAGAACTTTGAAAAATTAGAAAGGTGACCGAATCCCTTAAAAATTCGGCAGCGTAACAGCACCACTTAAAATTTCATAAAATGAACTGACGAGAGTAAGAGGAGGTCTCTCATAATATGAGAATGAAAAGGGAAGTAAGATTAATATAAAAGTTCATCCTCTAACATAAGATCATGGATCATAAAAGATATGACATAAAAGAGATTACTTGAAAAGAAAGAGAGAGGTAGGATCCCTTACCTTAAACGTAACTCTTAAAACTCAATGGTTGGGAACTTGAAGGCTTGGTGGCACCTTGAGAGGACCCCTTGGGAGGTAATGAGACCATATATTAGTTGGGGGAGAGTTGGGTGTTAAAACTAGGGGAGGTAAGGGTGGATATTTATAGGGAAAGTGAGGGGACAAGGCATTAATGGCCAAGGGACACCTCATTGGTGGTTTTGGAAAAACCTTGGGCTTTCCCATGGTATTTTCCCATAGTATTGGCCACTTGGGACACCTCATACCTAATATTAATATTCATAAGTCGACCATTTTGATTACATACTTCATACATCATTTAATGATGTCATTAAACACCCGTAACTTAAAAACTGTATTTTCACTATTCATAGAAAATTCTACTTTCTTGGAAAAATCCCAAAATTTCACCTTAACCAAATATCGATGCTCTGATCTCAAAAATGAAATCCATTTTAAAAAAATAATTTTTTAAGTATTTTTAATTTAATTTTTAAATAAATACACTATTCACCAAAAAGTCATTTTTTTAGAAAAAACCCCAAAAATTACCATAAGATAATATCGATGTTCTGAGTTCAAAAATAAAGTCCATTTTATAAAAATAATTTTCTAAATATTTTTAATTTTCTTTTTAATTAAAGAACACTATTCACCCAAAAAAACTAATACTTGACTAATAATTTATGAAACCGTTATTTTACCATTTTATTGAATCGCATTACTTAATCAATGTGCCTAGATTATATTAATAATTTATTTAAGTGAGATTACTAATCCATTTGCTCACATTACTAATCCTAAACATAAAAGAACTATTCATAATTTACTATTCATAAAAAATTAAGTTGATCTTATTAGACTCTAAATTTCGTACTGAACATAATTGTAGAAGACCTTTGTTTGAAAATCATTACACATTTTTAATTATTTAAGATTTACATAAACGTTTTTAAAGTATCCTTTCTCTAAAATTCATCAAAAATATGCATACTATATTTATCCTGACATTTGAAAATTCATAACCATCATCATAAGAAGAAATCAAAATTTTTATTTAAAACAAAGGATTACACAAGGCAGTTACGGTCTCCTAACATAGCCCCTTATAACCCCAGCGTAGGACCTAAGTGTAAGTTGTGTTAAGGTGATAGAATCTAAGGGCGGCTCGGCCAACATCACACAATTATTAATCTCTATTAGTTTGAACTTCTCATGAAGATGATTCTGTTCTAGCTTCATACGATGAATTTCGGCTTCGGTTTGGTCTAGAGCAATGCCCAGTGGTGCTACCTCCTTCCCATGTTCCGTTAGACGGGCTTCGATTGGCCCGAGACTACTATATGAGGCCATCAAATATTCTTTCTACATTAATTAGCCAAGATCAATTGTATTTAGAGACAATAATCAAAACGTTTAGTTCCAGCGGTCATATTGACCAATGGTCATATAACAGTCTAATCCCAATGGCCTCATTTTAATTATACTCATGTTATCAAATGAAACAGTTTTGTTGAGTATAAATATAAAATAACACACAAAATTAGGAAACATGATTTATTCCAAATTTCGAGTTGTTACAATCTTCCCCCCCTTAAGAAATTGCGTCCTCGAAATTTTTAAAATCAGGTTTTGAAATTTCATTGAAAGTCCCACATCGAAAAAAGATTCAGTAAAACTACTACTTTAAAAGAAAGAAAGGGAAGTACAAAGGTCACTCGAGTTAACCCACACTAGGACTCCATGTAAGAAAACATGTAATGGTGGAGAAAACAAAGGGTCAAGTTCTGAGAGAGAGTGATAGAAAACATGATTAGGAGAAGGTTATCCACATGGAAATCACAAACTTATGATGTGTGTATATGGTCTTTGATTACCTATTAGGAAACGTAAACCAACAACGTTTTGGATTTATGTTCCTTTACATAATTTTTTTAGGAACTCATTTACTACATAGAACAAATACATAAGGAAATATACCAAACTTCATGTAGAGTTTCATCCTTTAATAAGTTTCTACCAAAACTAATCTTTTCTCTAAACGATGAGCATTCGAAACACTTGGTCTCATTAAAACACAAGAATCATCATACTAAGAGTCACGTAAGCCACAAAAGATTAACTATCAATTTCTTCTATGTTTAAACATTATCCCAACAACATAAAGGGTATGATAAAACAACTCTTCAAAAAGGAATAATCCCATAGGAAGGGAATCTTCTTTAAATCTTCAATGTTCCACGGTACTACCCAATGTTAAAAATAGATCATTCCATAAATAACTGTCCTTAATATTCATCAAAATAAACCCAACTAAGATTGAAATCTAATTACAAGAAGGATTTGATAACATGGTCTTCCAAAATAAACGTCATCATTCATCTCCAAAAAAACTCAACCACTCCTAACCTCTTATAAAAAAAAGTAGCTAACCTAAACATATTTTTACCAAGTTATGTTAATCATTTCCATAAGTAACCTATATTACCATAAGTTCACCTTAAATTCGTCGATTCATCAATATATAAGTCATCCTTTATTCCTAAAAGAAAATATTGTATTAATCTATTTACCTCAATCATATAGGGTTCCCAAAATTGTGAACATCTTCCAAAATAATAAACATCTTTTAATCCCAGAATCATCATTGTCATATTAATATGTAAATCGTCACATTTCCTATCACTTTGGTTTTTGGGACATGTTCATCCATTTCCCACCATTAAATAAGAAAAGAAAGTTCAATTAGGGGCTTCAATACTTATCCAATAATCATGAAAAGAAACATAATGCATATAAGGATAACTTATAGAAGAAAAGTGTATTCTAACATGTGATCCCCTAGGTTCCAAACTAGGTTATCCATGATCATATATTATTATGTGAATCTTTATTTTATTTTATCTTTGTTCTTTTAATTATGGTTCATAATAAGCTTATGAATTTAACAAAGCATATCCCATGAGAATGCCGTAACCAAGAGTGAAGCAAGGCCCGTTGTCGTGTACTAGTTCGCGTTCGAGTCTATCTCAATTCGGCGTTTTCGGGTTTTACCCCTATGTACATCTGTGCCAGAGCCACCTCTACCTTCTTGTATCCAGACAGGGATGTATTTGTTTGAAAACCCTTACTCAAGACTCACCAAAATAAGAGTAAGATTTCCTATATTTAAATATTTCTAGAGAGTTCATCCTAATGTTTTCATATCCTAATTTTCAAAAATAACTAAACCATCCTTTGATACCAATTATGGCATCCCGCCTTTTTATAACATAACTTTTCATTACATTTTACCAAACCGAGGATCTTTAAGGTTTAGTGTCTTGGAAACCAGGAACATAAAACATGAAAACATAAAAAATCCTTCTTAAACACTTGAAAGTCTTCTCCTTATGTTCATCCTAGGTTCATTACTACATCTCATAACCTGGGGACATACATCTAAAGAAATGGTGAGCAGAAGGCCCAGTAAGGGAAACAAGGGAAACATTTAACATGTGAACTTGAGTTACATCAAAAATGTCATGAAAAAGAACATTAAGGCATGAGAAAGATATCATGAGGCATTTAATAATAAAAATAATGTATTTGATAACTTAAAGATGTGGCTACAACATTTAACATTGAAAATCATTTCTGTTTCACAAAGGTCCATCCCCAAGGTGTCATTAAAAATTACCAAGGTTATTCACCAAGGCGTCGTTAAAAATGGTAATCTCTAGAGATTAAGTCTTTACCCAATTCATTGGAGAGATATCATGGCGCACCCTTAATTTGTCTTTATTATCATGTTATCCACATATATAATCATTAATAATTTCATAAACAACCCATATAGCATAAAATAAATGGGTTTCATTTCATAATCATAACGTTTTAAAAACTACTTTAAAGACAGGATCTTTATGTCACTTTTATCCCATAGAAAGGGAAAGTGGGTCTCATGTATGAAAATACCAGAATTTAAAATATAAAATTTTGGTATATATGTGAATATCCATTTAGAAGAAAGATAATTGAGTATTCACTTAATAAAATAAATGAATTTGAGAATAAGAGAGAGACATTTTGAGACGGAAATTCTGCAGCATATCGGCTATGTTACGAGGTTTTAGAAAACATTGAAAAGAGTGGGGACATGGGTCACCCACTCATAAATGATACCTAAAACAGGAGGGGGGGAAGAATATAAATGATTTAAGAACATGGTAATTAAATTTTAATGATATAACATATGAAATGAAGAACATGAAAGGAAGTCAAAAATAAGATTTGTCTTATAAATATTTTGCAGCCTAACGACGTCACTTAAACTTCAAAAAAATTAATTGACAAGATCAAATAGGCTCTCTAATAATATGAAAATAAAATATCAGTATTATAGATATATAGATAATACCCCAACACAATAAAAAGGAACTTTAAAGACTTTACATGAAAGTAGAACTTTGAAAAATGAGAAAGGTGAACGAATCCCTTAAAAATTCGGCAGCCTAACGGCGTCACCAAAACTTCAAGAAAAATTAATTAACGAGATCAAATAGGGTCTCTAATTATATGAAAATAAAAGATCAGTATGATAGATATAGATATCATACCCAGAAATAATAAAAAGGAACATGAAAGACTTGACATGAAAGTAGAACTTTGAAAAATGAGAATGGTGAACAAATCCCTAAAACATTCGGCAGCCTAACGGTGCCACATAAACATTATTAAAATGAATTGATGAGAGTAATAGGGGGTATCTCATCATATGAACTTGAAAAGAGAATTAAGAGGAATATAAAAGATCATCCTCCAACATAAGAGCATGGAGCATAAAATAAATGACATAAAATAGATTATTTGAAAAGAAAGAGAGAGGTAGGATCCCTTACCTTAAACGTAACTCTTAAAACTAAAAGGATGGGACCTTGAGGGCTTGGGGGAACCTTCGGAGGACTACTTGAGAGGTAATGAGACCATATATTAGTTGAGGGAGAGTTGGGAGTGAAAAATAAAGGAGGGAAGGATGGGTATTTATAGGGAAAGTGAGGGGACAAGACATTAATGGCCAAGGGATACCTCATTGGTGGTTTTGGAAAAACCATGGGCTTGCCCATTATATTTGCCCTTGCTATTGGCCACATGGGACACCTAATAACTTATATTACTATTCATAAGTCGACCATATTGATTACATACTTAATACATCATTTAATGATGTCTTTAAACACCCGTAACTTAAAAACTGTATTTTCACTATTCATCAAAAATTCATCTTTCTCAGAAAAATCCCAAAATATCACCTTAACCAAATATTGATGCTCGGATTCCAAAAGTGAAATCCATTTTATTAAAATTGTTTTCTAAATATTTTTAATTTAATTATTAAATAAATACACTAATCACCGAAAATTCTTTTTTTTTCAGATAAAACCCCAAAATTACCATACCATAATATCTATGCTCTGAGTTCAAAAATAAAGTCCATTTTATAAAAATAATTTTCTAAGTACTTTTAAATTAATTTTTAATTAAAAAACACTATTCAACTAAATAAACTAATACTTGACTAATAATTTATGAAACTGTTATTTAACCATTTTATTGAATCACATTAATTAATGAAGGCGCCTAGATTATATTAATAATTTTTTTAAGTGAGATTACTAATCCATTTGGTCACATTACTAATCTTAAGCATAAAATCACTATTCATAATTTATTATTCATATATAATTTTGTTGATCTTATTAGACTCTAAATTTCGTACTAAACATAATTGTAGAAGACTTTTTTTGTAAATAATTACACATTTTTAATTATTTAAGGTTTACATAAACATTTTTAAAATATAATTTATCTAAAATTCATCAAAAATATGCATACTATATTTATCTGGACATTTGAAAATTCATAAACTTCATCATAAGAAGAAATCAAATTTTTTATTTAAAACAAAGGATTACACAAGGCTGTTATGGTCTCCTTACATATCCTCTTATAACCCCAGCATATGACTTAAGTGTAAGGTGTGCTAAGGTGAGAGAATCTTAGGGCGGCTCGGCCAACATCACACAAGTAGTAATATATATTAGATTGAACTTCTTGTGAAGGCGATTCCGTTCTAGCTTCATACGATGAAGTTCGTCTTGGGTTTGGTCCAGAGAAAAGCCCAGTGGTGCTACCTCCTTCCCAAGTTCTGTTAAATGGGCTTCGATTGGCCGGAGACTACTTGATGAGGCCATAAAATCTTCTTTCTATATTAATTAACCAAGATCACTTGTATGTAGAGACAATAATTGAAACATTTAGTTCCAGCGGTCATATTGAACAATGTTCATATAACAGTCAAAACCCAACAGTCTCATTTTAATTATACTCATTTTATCAAATGAAACAGTTTTGTTGAGTATAAAAGTAAAATAACCCAAAAAATTAGGAAACAATATTTATTCAAATTTTTTAGTCATTACAACAACTATATCCCATAACTAGAACATGATAGGATGTAAATTAAAAAGGGCCAAATACAATCCCACGACAAGGATTCTATGACACACGTCTAACCTGAATATAAAGGTACTGGGACAACTATCTGAATTTGCGAGAAAACACGTCAGTCCTTCTCGTCTCACTAGGCATCATCTGGTCCGAGTATACCAAAAACTATATTCAAAGGGTGATTTTCTAGATGACATGACATATGCGGGAAAAACCCGTGCATGGGTGAGTATAGAAATAGTCAGTAGGACATCCCCAAACCACAAATCAATACCACAAATGAATGAAACATCATCTCTATTTAGGTATATGTGTAAAATGCATATAATAATGATATTTATATATAATCAATCCATGACACGTTTTGAAGAGGTAATTCACAACCATAATATTCTATACATAGGATTCTAGATCAAAGATTCCATGAAGCGGTCATCTTGGAGAAGACACTCCTCAGTCTAAAAGCATTGATGACATCTATCCCAGAGGTACTGCTTATCAGGTAATGTCGTGATAAGGATACAATGATAGATCTAATTAGATTATAATTCAAAAATGAGGATCAATACTAGGTCCATAGGGTGATATAAACAACTCAATCTGGATTAAACCTACTTTGGAGGGGATCGGCTCCAACATATTGTTGGTCTTATAATTTCCAAGAACTACACCTTGGGCAAAATAATGAATAGTGTATCCCACTCCATGGAACTTGTGGGGATTCCAAAATCACTATCTAGGATATCTTACTGAAGTGATCATAGTACCAGGTGTTTGAAATTACTCCCACTAACATTCTTGGAAATGGAAAATTGAATGAATTCTTTAGAAAAATTTCAAATATACAGAGGACAAGAGATCCATTCCATGTAAAAAGGTGTAAACAATGTGTAATAACTGAACAAACCATGTCACTTGACCATTGGTACTGCCCATGTAAATGAAATGAGTCATTTAAAAATAGTGTGTAGAAGAGTACACACCATATAAAAGTGTTACACATTGTGTCCCTATATCTAGGGTCTGCCCGTTTACTCCTTTGTGTGGCACTACACATAGTTAGGTAATGTATCCATGCCCAGGAACCAATACATGGGGTAGCCTATGTAATTGGTCCATCCGATATCTTGTGGGGGAGTACATGGGTTATAGGAAACCCATGTACTCCACCCTGTGTATGTGTACTCCTTATACATGTTGAGTGTTTCAAGGGGGTACACATTGTGTAGTCAGGGACTATATGCCGTGTGTATCAAATGTTTCCTTAACATGTCTTATTCATGCCACTCATGTCGACAAGTCTTCTGGAGTCTATTCTAGTGGTAAGGATTCCATGAAACTCCATATCTGATGTAGTTTGGTCACACCATCACTGAATCGATAAAATTTTGGACTTCAATCTTCTCAATAAACCAGATCATCTTTATTCTTCATTATCACTAATGAACATGAAATCAAAACCAATAATTATTCGATCTACTATCACAACCATTATCAAACCTCGGTCGTGTTATACGGATGTCATATCTATGATTTTAGATCATTTTTCTATGAATCGGATGGACAATGATTGATCGATTAAGAAAATTCAAACCTTATCAAAGAGTAAAAAATACCATGAATAATGGTGAATCATGAGAAAAAAATAGAAAACCAAATTCAGAGGGATGAATTTTGATCTGTGTATGTGTAGATATTGGTTCATCACTATGAGAATGATAAAAAAATTCAATAAATCCCAAGATCAATATCCCAATAAATATCACAAAATAACCCATCATATATAGAGATATATTCATTGGACAATATGTTGGTTAACCTGTATGTATTCTTCTTAGAATTTATGCATATGGAAATGAAAATAAATAACACATGTGATGTTCCTTTTTGGAATAATAACTGATGAAAAACGTTCTATGTGTCATCATCATTGGAATGATCCCCACAAATCATTCTGTATCGATTTTTGATTTGTTATTTTGTCATCCTTCATCTTGAATGATTCACTAGATCTATCATTTACAAATGTCTATTTGATTCGATGTATATGTGGATAACCGGGGAATTTTAAAAAAATAATATATTTAAGGAAAAAACAACTGCTATGTCGATATATGAAATAAAATTATTTTGTTCAAATTATTTTATTCATTTCTATGCTAATGAAGAACTTTCCAAAAAGAACACGTGAGGACGAATGTTAGGTCATACCTAGAGAAAAGCCAAAAATATAAACTCAATTTGGGCCAAATATATCTAATCAGGGAACCTATTTAAATGAAATTAAACATTTTTAGGAAAACTACATGCTTGTTCTATTCAAAAAAATTATGATTTTAAAAATATTAATTCTAGGGACACTGGGAAATGGAATCACACGCCGTCTCAGTGCATAGTTTAAAAATTAGTGTATTTAATATTTTAAAATAATACATTTAAAATTTCGGACATTACATTTACCCCAACTTGGTGCTTTACATCGCCCAAAAAATCAAAAAAACTATATTTTAAAAGATGTGGGTCCTGAGCACCAAACTGAGTCTCCCACTACCAAGTAATATAGATTCTTGTGCTTCCACTAAATACAAAACAAGGGTATCTATCACCCATGAAGGACCATGTATTACTGATCCTCAATCTTTACTAGGTACTCAACAAAAGACATCCCATCCTCAATGTGAATCTCACCCCATTATATATCATGTTATGGATCATGCACATTCCTCTTAAACTATGAGATGTGGAAGACATCGTGTAACCAGTATAACTATAATGGTAGAATGTAGCAGCATGCCACCTCATTAACTCTATGATGTTTCTAGATCATCATATGAACCTCAATGATAACTTTCCTCCCCAAAAAATTCGGTATTGTTCAAATTGTGGTGAAACCCATATGATAACATTGTATGCCTTCTGAAACTCAAAATGTTATCACCTCATATCATGTTAAGACATATTTCGACCCTGTACAATTTTCATCCACTCCTAGATGATCTATAGCTTATTTATAGTAGCTCGAACCAACTCTGAGCCTCTGATTACTGACTCTCTGGGGTCAGTTTGATAAAATTTACACCTATAGGGATGACCATAAAAAATCCTTGAATGGTTAAATTCCAATGGTGGAATGGTAATTGTTTTGTACAAAAACTCCACTAGTGGTAGGTGATCCTCTCAAATACATTCAATGTTTAATATGCAACCTCATAATATTTCATCCAGAAATTGACTGGTCTTATCAGTCTGACCAATAGTTTTAGGGTGTAATTTTCTTCTTATGGGTAACTTGTAACACCCCAAATCTTTCACGATACACTTCTCTTTCAATAATGCAATAGCTTGCATTGTACGCAAGTTCGAGATTCTAACACACCGCGACTAATCAAAATAGCCATTATGAATAGTAATACCCACCTTTTGAAATTATATATATTTTTTATTTCAAAATGGACTTCATTTTTGGATTCGGAATATCGAAGTTACCCTATGTTGAAATTTTGGTATTTTTTTGAGAACTTCCAATTTGTTTTGAATAGTGAAAAATAGTTAAAAACAACTTATTTAATCAAAATAATTTATAGTGATAAATTATACTATTGAGTGGTTTTAAAGTATAATTAGAATATATTTTTACCATTTTATCCAATGGTTGTCATTAGAATTAATTTCACATTGAAATTAGATATAAACAATTGTCAATCTGTTGATATATATTGGTTTTTAAAAACACGCTATTTGTTGTGACAACGGGAATTAATTATAAAATTAATTAATACAATTTATATGTTTGGAATTTTGTAAAATAGACATCATTTTTTAATTCTGAATATCAATTATATATTAGGGTGAAATTTTGGCATTGTTCTAAAAAACATTAATTTTTGATGAATAGTGAAACCACTAAGTGGTAGTTAAAAAACTAATTTTTCGTTTAAATGAAAAATTAACACTTCTGTGATTTGATTTTCAAAAATCCAACATACATGGTTTTCATTAGGAAGTAAAATGTGGTTCAATGAGATTAAAATAATTTTCGGTGAATAGTAACTTTTAAGTTTAATTAATCGTGATTAAAGGTAATTAGTGAAATTTAAGGTAAAAATGATATATTAAAAATATGAAATTACCTTTACACATGTCCTAACCTTGTTGGATGAGTCATTTCCGACCAAGAAAATCCATGGGTCAACTTGGGGACCCCATGGAGCCACTTTGGTAGGAAAATGACATTAAAAACTTTTTATTTAATGTTAAAATAAAAATGTCACAAACATGTGTTGTTTTACTAAAACAATTTTTAAATTGGGTTATACAAGTCATATTTTTGACTATAAATATTTATTAAAAATATAAAACGATTTCCTACATCATTATATTTTTTTTTATAATTTTTAGACATTAAATAAATTAAATTATTTTTGACACCATGATGATGCAACAATTACCACATTAATTAACCATTTAAATAAAATGAAAATATAATATAAAATCTAAGACTTACACTTGTAAAAAACCTATTGGATGAGTATATTTCTAACCCTTATCACCGTATCCTCGAAATATATATGTTTGGGAGCTTTAGAATCCGAAAAAGAATTTCATAATAAAGTAACATTTCAATCTTTCCAAGAGTGCCCCTTCTCTCCTCTTATAAAAGGCCCCCAGCACTACCACCTTACACACACCATCAAATCCTTTTGGCTCGGCCAAAATCTGCCCAAATACTCTCTCAACATCCCTCTATTACTCCTAGAATCCTCACTTTTGGCAGATGTCTTCCCAAGGAAGCCTTTGGCTCAAATCAAAAAGAGTTACCCGATTTTAAGGTAATGTCCTCTCTAATGTTGTTTTGTTTTATTTTGCTTCTCCAACCCCTTAACCTCTTTTTATTCCTTTATTTTGTAACAAAATGAGTATCTAAAATATACTAGTATGTTTTTATGATAATTATTTGGTTTAAAATTACACACACCTTCGTCTAATGGTTAAAGAACATACTGTTTCTGTGGGTGGCGAAATACTGCCTCACGAAACGATGATTGTTCGATATTCTTTTAACACCTCTAATGGTGGCCATTTTGATGACACTATTTTCATATATGATATATATATTATGTTTATGTTTTCCTTATACTTCTTTATTTCTCATTTATGGCATACTTTATGATTTCCATTATGGCTAAACGCGATAATTTCATTGTAGGATGTGCAGACTACCACCCCCTCAAAGTGATTTGAATCATTAATTCCATATGTGGGATGTATAAAGATGAAGTAAATTGTATTATACATTATATTATACTGGAATTATATTATACCTTTATATAATTATAATTTCATTCCATTAAATACGAAATAGAAATGAAAGTAGCGTTCATGAGTATGTACGGCTTACAGTCTCCATGAACGGTGCATTTCATTTCTTACCTCTATATGTTATGTAATGTTATAAATGCATGTATATACTGGATATATATAATATATATGATATCTACATCATGAATATAATTCTGGATATAATTTATAATTTACCACATGAACAACTTGTAATTATAAGATGTGTATTTTTGACTCAAGTACCAAAGATCGACAAAATGACCGTTATTAACCTAAATAATCACATAATGCTCATAACATGGTAATAAGTGATATAAAAGGAATAATGAACTTGAAAAAGGTTCTTAAGAAGGTTTATATTAACAGTAGTTTATTATTCAGGAGGTTAAAGAGCGGTCGAGTTAAGTCAGACATGAGGTAAGGGAATTTCTTAACCCACTTTCCATTCTTTGGGTTAATCTCCTACATTCAAATTATGTTGTGATATTATTATGTCCTATCTTGTATTTCTACTTTCTATATGTGTAATTATATTGAATACACATAATAGATATATTTTATTTAAAAAAATGATCTTGGAAAGGACTTTGTCTCAATCTCCTTTCACTGAGGCATATTTTGTTTTGTACACAATTTCATTTATACGGTGTATAAACCCCTTTGACTTTTACTTTTATTCAAAATGAATATTTTTATACGAAGCATTTTTACTAAACAACAAAAGGATTATTTTTCTTACATATGCGGCGACAATTACTTCTCCACTGCCGTGACTATTATTTGAGTTTCGGCTTCCTCAATAAGCCATAACTTTTTTTAAATAAAAAATAAATACCAAGTTTAAATTTTCTTTTATTTTGGTATTGAAATTGGTTTTGATAAGGTTTCTATTATATAAATGTGTTGTATTGATATCTTGTGATTGAAATTTGTAAATTTTATGGTCCCTTTATGAATGTTTTATGTGATGCAATTAAGTTATGGTTTATGATATGTTTAAACCTATTCATATGAGGAATTAATTGGACTAAATAAGTGACGGGTTGAGCCCGCTATAGCTCCTCGATGCATCGGTAGGTCTCATGAGACAAACTAGTGTCTTGGCACAAGGCCTTGACAAAATCTTATTTGTAGTCTTGGCATAAGGCCTTGACTACGTGGTGATGATAGTCTAGCATTATGCATTCCATCATTATGAAAGTGGTTATTGATATTTCATGGGATTATTCAACTAGTAGAATATCCATATGAGTAAGTAAATGAAATTATTTAATTTTATTTTTTCCATATTATGCTGAAGATAAAGTTTAAAAAGGATTTTGTTTTAGTTTTACATTCCCTTAAATGTTATTGTTTATTTATGAAAGCTTCCGCAATATTTTTATCCTTACTGAGCATCTGAGCTCACCCCTTTCAATGTTTTAATATTTTCCAGGATGTGAAGAAGTATTTTATGAATGACCTGCAGGGATAGTCAGAAGAGGATATGAGTGTAGACTATGGAGACTTTGTTATTGTAGTTTTTTTCTTTATGATGTACTGTAACATTATGAATGTATCTACTGTTTCTAAGGATACTAAACTAATCGGTCTTTCGAGGCTTGATCTTTTGTGATCATGCCAATGTTACGCAATAATGCACCGACTATGGGTAGCTGGGGTCGGGGAATTACAGTTGGTATCAGAGACAGTTTAGTACTAACCTTGGAAGCTAGATTTAGATAAACTCTGATTAGAGCACATAGCCCAAAGATAGACTTTGAGGATTAGTATATAAAAAATTCCTAGAATTTTGGTATTATAGAGATTTTGTGAGTTTTCTGACCAATACATCTATGTCTGGATACGAGCAGGTAGAGGTGGCTTTGGCATAGATGTACCTAGGGGTAAAACCCAAAAACACCGCTTTGAGCTAGACTCGAACAAGAACCGGTGCACGACCAAGGGCCTTGCTGCACTCTTGGTTATGACACTCCCGGGTGATATGCTTAGGATAAATCTCGTTTTCATTACAAACCTGTAACGCCCCGACCCCTGTTACACAGAGTCGGTGCATTACTTCATAATATTGGCATGATCACAGAAGATCAAGTCTCGAAAGACCGATTAGTTTAGTATCCTTGGAAGCACTAGATACATTCATAAATGTTACATTACATCATAAAGTAAAAAACTACAATAACAAAGTCTCTTGTAGTCCACACTCATATCCTCTTCTGACTATCCTTGCAGGTCATTCATACAATACTTATTCACATCCTGGAAAATATTAAAACATTGAAAGGGGTGAGCTTAGATTCTCAGTAAGGATAAAAATATTGCGGAAGCTTTCACCAATAAACATAAACATTTAAGGAAATGTATAACTAAAACAAAAGCCTTTTAAACTTGAACTTCAACATAATATGGAAAAAGTAAAATGAGATAATACCATTTACTTATTTACATAGATATTCTAATGGTTGAATAATCACATGCAATATCAATAACCACTTTCATAATGATGGAATGCATAATTCCATACTATCATAAACACGTAGCCAAGGCCTCGTCCCAAGACCACAAATAAGATTTTGTCAAGGCCTCGTGCCAAGACACTAGTTTGTCTCATGAGACCTACCAATGCAATTTTTTTAGAATATACTTATGTTTAAAATTGATCAAATATACTCCACTGTTTTTCTGAAAAAATTATGCAAGCTTCTGGAAACAAAATAACTAATTCTGAGACTGCTCGACTAATTACATGCCATTATGGGTCCACGCCAAATCCCTTCCTGTCTACCACACCAGAGAGTCGTTTTTTCTAAAAATACTTTTAATCTTGTGTTAAATACGTATACATTTGCACTGGATTTTCATATATTTGAGAGAAATATATCTCTCTTTTTTGAAATCATTTAAAAAAAGTTATGGCTTTTTGAGGAAGCTGAAACTCAAATTATTGTAACGGCGGAGGAGAAGTCGTTGTCGCCGCATACGTGAGAAAAAACATTACTTTTGTCGTTTAGTAAAAATTCTTCATATAAAAAGATTTCTTTTTAATAAAAGTAAAAGCCAAAGGGGTTTATACACCGTATAAAGAAAAGTTGTGTATAAAACAAAATATGCCTCAATGAACGGAGATTGAGATGAAGTCCCTTAAAAAGATAATTTTTTAAATAAAATAGATCTATTATGTGTATTCACAATAAGTACACATATGTAAAGTACAAATATAGGATAGGACATAATAATATCATGACATAATTTGAAATTTGGTGATTAACCCAAAGAATAGAAATTGGGTTAAGAAGTTCCCTTACAAAGATAATTTTTTAAATAAAATAGATCTATTATGTGTATTCACTATAAGTACACATATGTAAAGTAATAATATAGGATAGAACATAATAATATCATGGCATAATTTGAAAGTAGGATATTAACCCAAAGAACGGAAATTGGGTTAAGAAGTTCCCTTACATTGTATCCGACTTGACTCAACCGTTTTTATCCTCCTGAATAATAGACTAGAGTTAATTTATTCTTTCTTAAGAACCTTTTACAGGTTCATTATTCCTTTTATATCACTTATTACCATGTTATGTACATTATGGAATTATTTAAGTTAATAACGGTCATTTTGTCGATCTTTGGTACTTGAGTAAAAAATAACCTTCTTATAATTACAAGTTGTTTATGTGGTAGAATATCCCTTATCTCCATAATTATATTCATGATGTAGATATCATATATATCATATATATCCAGTATATAAATTTATTTATAATATTACATAACATTTAGAGGTAAGAAATGAAATGCATCGTTCATGGAGATGGTAAGCTCTACGTACGCATGAACGCTACTTTCATTTCTATTTCATATTTAATGGAATGAAATTATAATTATATAATTGTATAATATAATCCAGTATAATATAATGTATAATACCATTTACTCCATCCTTTATACATCCGACATATGGCATTAATGATTCAAATCACTTTGAGGGGGCGGTAGTCCGCACTTCGTAAAATGAAAATATCGCATTTACCCATAATGGAAACCATAAAGGTATGAAATTAATGAAAATACATAAGCTTAAGTAAAACATAAACATATTATATATCATATATAAATATAGTGACATCTTAATGGCCACCTTTGAAGGTGTTATAAGAGTGCTGAACAATCATCGTTCCGTGAGGCATAAATTCACCATCCACAAAAACAGTATGTTCTTTAACAATTAGATGTAGGTGTGTGTATGTTTAGCTCGAATCCATCTTATAACAACATCCTAGTATATTTAGGATACTGGTTTTGTTACAAAAGAAAAGAATAAAAAGATTTTATGGGGTTGAAGAAGCAAAATAAAACAAAACAACATTAGAGAAGACATTACCTTAAAATCTGGTAACTCTTTTTTGATTTGAGCCAAAGGATTCCTTGGGAAGAATTCTGCCCAAATTTAGGCTTATAGGAGTAATAGAGGGACGTTGGGAGAGTATTTGGGTAGAGTTTGGCCGAGCCAAATGGCTTTGACGGTGTGAGTAAGGTGGTAGTGGTGGGGGCCTTTTATAAGAGGAGAGGAGGGGCACTCTTGGAAAGTAATGAAATGTTACATTATTATATAATGAGTTTCGGATTTTAAAGGTCCCAAACATATATATTTTTAGGATAAGGTGATAAGGGTTCGAAATAGACTCACCCAATAGGTTTTTTACATGTGTATTTCTTAGATTTTACAGTATCTATTCATTTTATTTAAATCGTTAATTAATGAGGTAATCACTGCATCATCATGGTATCATAAATAATTTAATTTATATAATGTATAAAAATTATAAAAAAATTATCATGATGTAGTAAATCTTTTTATCTTTCTAATGAATATTTATAGTAAAAAATATGACTTGTATAACCCCATTTAAAAATTGTTTTAGTACAACAACTTATGTTTGTGACACTTTTATTTTAACTTTAAATAAAAGTTATTTATGTCATTTTTCTACCAAAGTGGCTCCATGGGGTCCCCAAGTGGACCCATGGATTGTCTTGTTCGTCCATGACACATCCAATAGGGGTAGGACAAGTTTAATGGTATTTTCATATTTTTATAACATCATTTTTACTTTAAATTTCACTAATTACCTTTAATCGCGATTAATTAAACTTAAAAGTTACTATTCACCAAAAAATTATTTTAATCCCATTGAACGACATTTTACATCCTAATTACAACCATGTATGTCAGATTTTTGAAATTCAAATCACAGAAGTGGTAATGTTTCATTTAAACGAAAAATCAGTTTTTTAACTACCACTTAGTGGTTTCACTATTCATCAAAAATTGAAGTTTTTCAGAACAATGCCAAAATTTCACCCTAAGCTATAATTGTTATTCCAAATTAAAAAATGATGTATATTTTACAAAATTCCAAACATATAAGTTTCATTAATTAATTTTATAATTAATTCCCGCTGTCACAACAAATAGCGTGTTTTTAAGAAACAATATATATCAAAAGATTGACAATTGTTTATGTCCAATTTCAAAGTGAAATTAATTTTAATGACCACCATTGGATAAAATGGTAAAAATATATTCTAATTATACTTTAAAACCACTCAATATTATAATTTATCACTAAAAATTATTTTGATTAAAAAGGTTTTTTTATGTATTTTTCACTATTCATAAAAAATTGGAAGTTCTCAGAAAAATAAAAAAATTTCAACATAGGCTAATTTCGATATTATGAATCCATAAATGAAGTCCATTTTGAAATATAAAATATATATAATTTCAAAAAGTGGGTATTACTATTCATAACTACTACTTTGATTGGTCGCGGTGTGTTAGAATCTCGAACTTGCGTACAATGCAAGCTATTGCATTATTTAAAGAGAAGCGTATCGTGGAAGCTCGGGGTGTTACATTCTCCCCTCCTTCAGTAACTTGCATCCCCACAATTTGAAATTTTTCTTTGAAAATAAAAGGTTGAAAATAGAAAATACCTTTGTGGAAAACCCACAACGGAAATAAGGTTAACAAAAATATAACTTTAAGAGAAAGAATGATAAGTACAAAGGTCACCAGAGATAGCCCATACTAGGATTCTATGAAAATATGGATATAGAAGAAAAACAAACCATCATGGTTTGATGGAGAGTTGTAGATAACTGGATTAGCAGAAAGTTAACCATAAGAAAATCACAAACTTGTGATTGGTTAAACGGTCATTGAATCCCGAGTTAGAAAAGTTAACCGGCAACATTTTTGTTTTAAGTTTCCTTTAATAAAGTTGAGGAATTTATTTAGGAGATTTACTAAGAACGTAAGGGAATATACATACTGGTCATATAGACATTCATTCTTTAATAAATTTTTACCACAAACCCATCTTTCACTCTAAAAGTTAATAGAACTCGAAAATATTCTATTTATCATAATTGTATAAGGTTCCAAATATTAACACATACCATTTAGATTTGGAAAACTTTTTGTAACAACCAGGGACTTCCTTTAGGCTAGTGGGAGGTAATAAAGGCCTGTCGCACTATGGTTGTGGGTTTGATTCTTACAGCTTTGTCCGATGCGACGGGTTATGCCTCACACCGCAGGTTGTCCTTTTCCTAAAAATATAGAATTATAATATTCCAAAAATAATATTCAGAAATGTTTTGACCTTAAACAATACTATTAAAAGTTTAACTTAATCCATCCCAACCTTTATAGTTATCCAAAATACCTCTGTCCAGACTTTCTCTAAAAGGTCTCTTAATTCCAAAATTAATTGTAACATCAGATTTCCCAAACAAATTAAAGTTTCTCATATTGTCACGTACTAAAAATATGATTACCTTGATCATATTAAATCCTTAATGAAAACAACATGTACTGCAGTACAATCCTTACATATATCACATTATTCTTATAAACAGAATATAATCCTTGAGTCCAAAAGCACCAATACATTAATTATTCTACTTCAATTGTAGTAACATCATAAGATTGTCCATGATCCCTTGGCCATTTCTGAGGTATGTTTCCCTGACGCTTAGGACATTCATTTGCATAATGCCCCATTTCCCTACAATTGTAGAATTCAACATTGATAGCCTCTTTCTTTCCCTTGCAATCACAAGCCTGGTGACCTTTTTCTCCACATTTATAACAAACTCCCATTCCTTTTAGGCAAGCACCGGGGTGATTCTTCCCATAATTATCACATAATGGAAAATCGTTCTTTCCCTTTTTCCCTTTATCTGTCTCTTGTTCCACCGTTCTCTTCTTCTCTTGCTTTACTTAGTTGTCATAAGACTTAGAGAATTCCTTTTCTGTCTTGATAGCACTCAAGACAATATCTTTGTATGATGAGATGGATTGGGATACTAAAGCTCGACGGAGAAATGGTTTTAACCCATCAAAGAAATGATCAATCTTACTTCTTGGGTTACGTATATAATCTGCAGCATACCTCACTAACCTTGTAAAGTTGGCCTCATACTTTGTGACATTCTCATCCTCCTTTTGTCTCAGACTCAGGAACTGCCTTTCCATATCTGCTCGATGGTCACGAGGAATGTATTTTTCTAAGAAAATATCTTTGAACTCTCTCCATTACATACTTCATACTTCTTCATCTTACTTTGTATTTCGAATCAGAAACCACCATTGATCGACATCTCCAGTGAGGCAGTAGACTGCCATGACAACCTTCTCCCTTTCGCTACTTCCCAAGGCGTTGAATATTTTCTCTAAGGAGTTTATCCATTGCTCAGCTACTAATGGATTTGTACCCCCAATAAATGTTGGTGGTTGTTTCCTCATGAAGCGGTCTAACATTGATCCTCCACATTGCGGATCAAGGTGCTCCATACGAGTAAGGTTATTATTCCTAACCTGAGTGAGTTGTCCCAGTATGGTAATAAGTTGATCAGCAACAGTTGTATCTCCAGATCTGCATTAATTATCTTGAGCAGGAGGGAAATCCCTACATGGAGTGCTTGCATTGATACAGTTTCCATTCCTTCCACTAGGCGCCATTTCGAAACAATGGCATAAACTAGATTAGTTTATGAATCAAAATACATAATTCAATACCTATATAATACTTAACATAAATTGAAATATTTATCTATATAATCCATAATCATAAAAATGTTTTCTTTGAGAAAGTATATACTCATAACCCTTAATAGTGGTTTGTAAAGAAAACGAGAATTATCCTAAGCATATACCCCGGGATTGTCGTAACCAAGAGTGAAACAAGGCCTGTTGTCGTGCACCGGTTCCAGTTCGAGTCTATCTCAAAGCAGTGTTTTCGGGTTTTACCCCTAGGTACATCTGTGCCAGAGCCGCCTCTACCTGCTTGTATCCAGACATGAATGTATTGCTCGGAAAACTCACAAAATCTCTATAATACCAAAATTCTTGGAAGTCCGTCTATACTAATCCTCAATGTCTATCTTTGGGCTATGTGCTCTAATCAGAGTTTATCTAAATCTATCATCCAAGGTTAGTACTAAACTGTCTATGATACCAACTGTAACGCCCCGACCCCAGTTACTCGGAGTCAGTGCATTACTTTGTAACATTGGCATGATCAAAAAAGATCAAGTCTTGAAAGACCGATTAGTTTAGTAGCCTTGGAAACACTACATACATTCAAAAATTTTACATTACATCATAAAGTGAAAAACTACAATAACAAAGTCTCCATAGTCCACACTCATATCCTCTTCTGACTATCCCTGCAGGTCATTCATACAATACATTTTCACATCCTGGAAAATATTAAAACATTGAAAGGGGTGAGCTCAGATGCTCAGTAAGGATAACAATATTGCGGAAGCTTTCATCAATAAACATAAACATTTAAGGAAATGTATAACTAAAACAAAAGACTTTTAAACTTGAACTTCAACATAATATGGCAAAAGTAAAATGAGATAATTCCATTTAATTCTTCACATGGATATTCTACTGGTTGAATAATCATATGCAATATCAGTAACCACTTTCATAATGATGGAATTCATAATGCCAGGCTATCATAACCACGTAGCCAATGCCTCGGGCCAAGACCAAAAATAAGATTTTGTCAAGGCCTCATGCCAAGACACTAGTTTGTCTCAGGAGACCTACCGATGCAATTTTTTTAGAATATAATTACGTTTAAAATTGCTCAAATATACTCCAGTGTTTTTCTGAAAACATTATGCAAGCTTCTGAAAACAAAATAACTAATTCTGAGACTGCTCGACTAATTACAGGACATGATGGGTCCACGCCCAATCCCTTCCAATCTACCACACTTGAGAGACTATTTTTCTAAAAATATTTTTAATCTTGCATTAAATACGTATACATTTGCACTGGATTTTCATATATTTGGGAGAAATATCTCTCTCTTTTTTGAAATCATTTAAAAAATTTATGGCTTATAGAGGAAGCTGAAACTCAAATAATAGTCACGGTGGCGGAGAAGTCGTTGTCGCCGCATACGTGAGAAAAAACATTTTTTTTATCGTTTAGTAAAAATGCTTCATTTAAAAATATTTCTTTTGAATAAAAGTAAAAGCCAAAAAGGTTTATACACCGTATAAAGAAATGTTGTGTATAACACAAAATATTCTTCAATGAAAGGAGATTGAGATGAAGTCCCTTACAAAGATAATTTTGTAAATAAAATAGATCTATTATTTGTATTCACTATAAGTACACATATGTAAAGTACAAATATAGGATAGGACAAAATAATATCATGACATAATTTGAAATTAGGAGATTAACCCAAAGAATATAAATTGGGTTAAGAAGTTCCCTTACAAAGATAATTTTTTAAATAAAATAGATCTATTATGTGTATTCACTGTAAGTACACATATGTAAAGTACAAATATAGGATTGGACATAATAATATCATGAAATAATTTGAAAGTAGGAGATTAACCCAAAGAATGGAAATTGGGTTAAGAAGTTCCCTTACCTTGTATCCTACTTGACTCGACCGTTCTTTAACCTCCTGAATAATAAACTAGAGTCAATTTCCTTTTTCATAATAACATTTTACATGTTCATTATTCCTTTTATATCACTTATTACCATGTTATGAACGTTATGTAATTATTTAAGTTAATAACAGTCATTTTGTCGATCTTTGGTACTTGAGTCAAAAATAACCTTCTTATAATTACAAGTTGTTTATGTAGTAGAATATCCATTATCTCCAGAATTATATTCAGGATGTAGATATCATATATATCATATATATCCAGTATATACATTCATTTATAATATTACATAACATTTAGTGGTAAGAAATGAAATGCACCGTTCATGGAGACGGTAAGCCGTACGTACACATGAACACTACTTTCATTTCTATTTCATATTTAATGGAATGAAATTATAATTATATAAAGGTATAATATAATTCCAGTATAATATAATGTATAATACCATTTACTCAATCCTTTATACATCACACATATGGCATTAACGATTCAAATCACTTTGAGGGGGCGGTAGTCCGCACTTTCTAAAATGAAAATATCGCATTTACCCATAATGGAAACCATAATGGTATGAAATAAATGAATAATAAAAAAGCTTAAGTAATACATAAACATATTATATATCATATATAAATATAGTGACATCTTAATGTCCACCTTTGAATGTGTTATATGAGTGTTGAACAATCATCGTTTCGTGAGGCATAAATTTGCCATCCACAGAAACAATATGTTCTTTAACCATTAGATGTAGGTGTGTGTAAGTTTAGCTAGAATCCATATTATAACAACATCCTATTATATTTAGGATACTGTTTTTATTACAAAAGAAAAGAATAAAAAGAGTTTAGGGGGTTGGAGAAGCAAAATAAAACAAAACAACATTAGAGAATACATTACCTTAAAATCGGGTAACTCTTTTTTAATTTGAGCCAAAGGATTCCTTGGGAAGACTTCTTCCCAAAGTGAGGATTATAGGAGTAAGAGAGGGATTTTTAGAGAGTATTTGGGTAGATGTTTGCCGAGCCAAATGGCTTTGAAGGTGTGATTAAGGTGGTAGTGGTGGGGGCCTTTTATAAGAGGAGAGGAGGGGCACTCTTGGAATGTAATGAAATTTTACTTTATTATATAATGAGTTCCGGATTTTAAAGGTCCCAAACTTATATATTTTGAGGCTAAGGTGATAAGGGTTCGAAATCGACTCATCTATTAGGTTTTTGACATGTTTAAGTCTTATATTTTACATTATCTTTTCATTTATTTAATTCATTAATTAATGAGGTAAACGTTGCATCATCATGGTGTCATAAATAATATAATTTTTTTAATGTCTACAAATTATAAAAAAATTATCATGATGTAGGAAATCTTTTTATATTTATAATGAATATTTATATTCAAAAATATGACTTGTATAACCCCATTTAAAAATTGTTTTAGTAAAACAACTTATGTTTGTGCCATTTTTATTTTAACTTTAAATAAAAGTTATTTATGTAATTTTCCAACCAATGTGTCTCCATGGGGTCCCCAAGTTGACCCATGTATTGTCTTGGTCTGCCATGACACATATAATAGGGGTAGGACAAGTTTAATGGCATTTTCATATTTTTATAATATTATTTTTACCTTAAATTTCACTAATTACCTTTAATCACGATTAATTAAACTTAAAAGTTACTATTCACAAAAAATTTATTTTAATCCCATTGAACCACATTTTACTTCTTAATGAAAACCATGTATATAGGATTTTTGAAATTCAAATCACAGAAGTGGTAATGTTTCATTTAAACGAAAAATCAATTTTTTAACTACCACTTAGTGGTTTCTCTATTCATCAAAAATTGAAGTTGTTCAGAACAATGCCAAAATTTCACCCTATACTATAATTGATATTCCGAATTCAAAAATGATGTCTATTTTAAAAAATTCCAAAAAAATAAGTTTCATTAATTAATTTTATAATTAATTACCGTTGTCACAACAAATAGCGTGTTTTTTAGAAACAATATATATCAAAAGATTGACAATTGTTTATGTCCAATTTCAAAGTAAAATTAATTCTAATGACCACCATTGGATAAAATGGTAAAAATATATTCTAATTAAACTTTAAAATCAGTCAATAATATAATTTATCACTATAAATTATTTGGATTAAAAAGGTTGTTTTTAAGTATTTTTCACTATTCAAAAAAATTTGGAAGTTCTCAGAAAAATACCAAAAATTCAACATAGGATAATTTCGATATTCTGAATCCATAAATGATTTCCATTTTGAAATATTAAATATATATAATTTCAAAATGTTGGTATTACTATTAATAACTGCTACTTTGATTGGTCGCAGTGTGTTAGAATCTCGAACTTGCGTACAATGCAAGCTATTGCATTATTGAAAGAGAAGCGTATCGTGGAAGCTCGGGGTGTTACATTCTCCCCTCCTTCAGTAAATTGCGTCCTCTCAATTTGAATTTTTTATTTCAAAATAAAAGGTTGAAAATAGATAATACCATTGGGGAAAACCCAAATCGGAAATAAGGTTAATAAAAATATAACTTTAAGAGAAAGAATGATAAGTACAAAGGTCACCCGAGATAGCCCATACTAAGATTTTATGAAAATATGGATATGGAAGAAAAAAACCATCAAGGTTTGATCGAGAGTTGTATAAAACTGGATTCGGAGAAAGTTAACCATAAGAAAATCACAAACTTGTGATTGGATAAATGGTCATTGAATCCCCAGTTGGAAAAGTTAACCGACAACGTTTTTTTTAAGTTACCTTTTATAAAGTTGAGGAATTTATTTAAGAGATTTAATAAGAACGTAAGGGAATATACATACTGGTCATGTAGACATTCATTCTTTAATAACTTTTTACCACAAACCCATATTTTACTCTAAAAGGTAATAGAACTCGAAAATATTCTATTTATCATAATTGTATAAGGTTCCAAATTTTAACACATACCATTTAGATTAGGATAACTTTTTGTAATAATCAGGGACTTCCTATAGGCTAGTGGTAGGTAATAAAGGCATGTCGCACTATGGTTGTGGGTTTGATTCCTACATCTTTTTCCGATGCGACGTGTTATGCCCCACCCTGCAGGTTGTCCTTTTCCTAAAAATATAGTATTATAATATTCCAAAAATAATCTTCAGAAATGTTTTAACCTTAAACAATACTATTAAAAGTTTAACTTAATCCATCCTAACCTTTATAGTTATCCAAAATACCTCTGTCCATACTTTCTCTAAAAGGTCTCTTAGTTCCAAAAATTAATTGTAACATCAGATTCCCCAAACAAAGTAAAGTTTCTCTTATTGTCACATAATAAAAATATGATTACCTTCATCATATTAAATACTTAATGAAAACAACATGTACTGCAGTATAATCCTTATATATATCACATTATTCATATAAACAGAATATAATCCTTGAGTCCAAAAGCACCAATACATTAATTATTCTACATCAATTGAAGTAACGTCATAAGATTTTCCATGATCCCTTGGCCTTTTCTGAGATAAGTTTCCCTGACGCTTAGGACATTCATATATATAATGCCCTGTTTCCCTACAATTTTTGCATTCAACATTGATAGCCTCTTTCTTTCCCTTGCAATCACGAGCCTGATGACCTTTTTATCCACATTTATAAGAAAATCCCATTCCTTTTAGGAAAGCACCAGGGTGATTCTTCCCACAATTATCACATAATGGAAAATCCTTCTTTCCCTTTTTCCCTTTTTTCGTCTCTTGTTCCACCGTTCTCTTCTTCTATTGCTTTACTTTTTTGTCATAAGACTTAGAGAATTCCTTTTCTGTCTTGATAGCACATGAGACAATACATTCGTATGATGTGAAGGATTGTGATACTAAATCTCGATGGAGAAATGGTTTTAACCCATCACAGAAACGATCAATCTTACTTCTTGGGTTACGTATATAATCTGCAGCATACCTCGCTAACCTTCTAAAGTTGGCCTCATACTTTGCGAAATTCTCATCCTCCTTTTGTCTCAGACTCAGGAATTTCCTCTCCATATCTGCTCAATGGTCACGAGGAAAGTATTTTTCTAAGAAAAGATCTTTTAACTCTCTCCATTCCATACTTGATACTTCTTCATCTTCCTTTGTATTTTGAATCAGCAACCACCATTGATCGGTATCTCCAGTGAGGCGGTAGACTGCCAGGACAACCTTCTCCCTTTCGCTCCACCCCAAGGCGTGGAATATTTTCTCTAAGGAGTTTATCCATTGCTCAGCTACTAATGGATTTGTACCCCCATTAAATGTTGGTGGTTGTTGCCTCATGAAGCGGTCTAACATTGATCCTCCACGTTGCGGATCAGGATGCCCCATACGAGTAATGTTATTATTCATAACCTGAGTGACTTGTCCCAGTATGGTAATAAGTTTATCATCACCAGTTTTATCTCCAGATCCACAATAATTATCTTGAGCAGGAGGACAATCCCTACACGGAGTGCGTGCATTGATACGGTTTCCATTCCTTCCACTAGGCGCCATTTCTAAACAATGGCATAAACTAGATTAGTTTATGAATCAAAATACATAATTCCATACTTGTAAAATACTTATCCTAAATTGAACTACTTATAGATATAATCCATAATAATAAAAATGTTTTCTTTGAGGAAGTATATACTCATAACCCTTCAAAGTGGTTTGTAAAGAAAACGAGAATTATCCTAAGCATATACCCCGGGAGTGTCGTAACCAAGAGTGCAGCAAAGCCCGTTGTCGTGCACCAGTTCCTGTTCGAGTCTAGCTCAAAGCAATGTTTTCGGGTTTTACCTCTAGGTACATCTGTGCCAGAGCCGCCTCTACCTTCTAGTATCCAGACAGGGATGTGTTGCTCGAAAAACTCACAAAATCTCTATAATACCACAATTTTTTGATGTTCTTCTATACTAATCCTCAAAGTCTATCTTCGAGAAATGTGCTCTAATCAGAGTTTATCTAAATCTAGCTTCCAAGGTTAGTACTAAACTGCCTCTGATACTAACTGTAATGCCCCGACCCCAGTTACCCGGAGTCGGTGCATTACTTCATAACATTGGAATGATAAAAAAATATCAAGTCTCGAAAGATCGATTAGTTTAGTAGCCTTGGAAACACTAGATACATTCATAAATGTTACATTACATCATAAAGTGAAAAACTACAATAACAATGTCTTCATAGTCCACACTCATATCCTCTTCTGACTATCCCTGTAGGTCTTTCATACAATAATTCTTTACATCCTGGAAAATATTAAAACATTGAAAGGGGTGAGCTCAGATGCTCAGTAAATATAACAATATTGTGGAAGCTTTCATCAATAAACATAAACATTTAAGGCAATGTACAACTAAAACAAAATCCTTTTAAACTTGAACTTCAAAATAATATGGCAAAAGTAAAATGAAATAATTCCATTTACTTCTTCACATGGATATTCTACTGGTTTAATAATCACATGCAATATCAATAACCACTTTCATAATGATGGAATGCATAATTCCAGACTATCATAACCACATAGCCAAGGCCTCGTGCAAAGACCACAAATAAGATTTTGTCAAGGCCTTGTGCCAAGACACTAGTTTGTCTCATGAGACCTACCGATGCATTTTTTTTAGAATATACATACGTTTAAAATTGCTCAAATATACTCCAGTGTTTTTCTGAAAACATTATGCAAGCTTCTGAAAACAAAATAACTAATTCTGAGACTACTCGACTAATTACAGGCCATGATGGGTCCACGCCCAATCCCTTCCTATCTACCACACTTGAGATTCAGTTTTTCTAAAAATATTTTTAATCTTGAGTTAAATACGTATACATTAGCACATGATTTTCATATATTTGAGAGAAATATCTCTCTCTTTTTTGAAATCATTTAAAAAAATTTATGGAATATAGAGGAAGCTGAAACTCAAATAATAGTCACAGCGTCGGAGAAGTCATTGTCGCCACATACGTGAGAAAAAACATTACTTTTGTCGTTTAGTAAAAATGCTTCATATAAAAAGATTTCTTTTGAATAAAAGTAAAAGCCAAAGGGGTTTATACACCGTATAAAGGACAGTTGTGTATAAAACAAAATATGCCTCAATGAAAGGAGATAGAGATGAAGTCCCTTACAAAGATAATTTTTTAAATAAAATAGATCTATTATGTGTATTCACTCTAATTACACATATGTAAAGTACAAATATAGGATAGGACATAATAATACCATGACATAATTTGAAATTAGGAGATTAACCCAAAGAATAGAAATTGGGTTAAGAACTTCCCTTACAAAGATAATTTATTAAATAAAATATATCTACTATGTGTATTCATTATAAGTACACATATGTAAAGTAAAAATATAGGATAGGATATAATAATATCATAACATTATTTGAAAGTAGGAGATTAACCCAAAGAATGGAAATTTGGTTAAGAAGTTCCCTTACCTTGTATCCGACTTGACTCGACCGTTCTTTAACCTCATGAATAATAAACTAGAGTTAATTTCTTTTTTCTTAAGAACCTTTTACATGTTAATTATTCCTTTTATATCACTTATTACAATGTTATGAACAAAATGTAATTATTTAAGTTAATAACGTTTATTTTGTCGATCTTTGGTACTTGAGTCAAAAATAACCAACTTATAATTACAAGTTGTTTATGTGGTAGAATATCCATTATCTCCAGAATTATATTCATGATGTAGATATCATATATATAATATATATCCAGTATATACATTCATTTATAATATTACATAACATTTAGCGGTAAGAAATGAAATGCACCGTTCATGGAGATGGTAAGCCGTACGTACGCATGAACGCTACTTTCATTTCTATTTCATATTTAATGGAATGAAATTATAATTATATAAAGATATAATATAATTCCAGTATAATATAATGTATAATAACATTTACTCCATCCTTTATACATCCCACATATGGCATTAACGATTCAAATCACTTTGAGGGGGCGGTAGTCCGCACTTCCTAAAATGAAAATATCGCCTTTACCCATAATGGAAACCATAAAGGTATGCCATAAATGAAAAATACAGAAGCTTAAGTAAAACATAAAAATATTATATATCCTATATAAATATAGTGACATCTTAATGGCCACCTTTGAAGGTGTTATAGGAGTGTTGAACAATAATCGTTTTGTGAGGCATAAATTCGCCATCCACAGAAACAGTATGTTCTTTAACCATTAGATGTGGTTGTGTGTATGTTTAGCTCGAATCCATCTTATAAAAACATCCTAGTATATTTAGGATACTGGTTTTGTTACAAAAGAAAAGAATAAAAAGATTTTATGGGGTTGGAGAAGCAAAATAAAACAAAACAACATTAGAGAAGACATTACCTTAAAATCGGGTAACTCTTTTTTGATTTGAGCCAAAGGCTTCCTTGGGAAGAATTCTGCCCAAAGTGAGGCTTATAGGAGTAATAGAGGGATGTTGGGAGAGTATTTGGGTAGAGGTTGGCCAAGCCAAATGGCTTTGATGGTGTGAGTAAGGTGGTAGTGGTGGGGGCCATTTATAAGAGGAGAGGAGGGACACTCTTGGAAAGTAATGAAATGTTACTTTATTATATAATGAGTTTCGGATTTTAAAGGTCCCGAACTTATATATTTTTAGGCTAAGGTGATAAGGGTTAGAAATATACTCATCCAATAGGTTTTTGACATGTGAAAGTCTTATATTATACATTATCTTTTCATTTTATTTAAATCGTTAATTGATGAGGTAATCGCTGCATCATCATGGTGTCATAAATAATTTAATTTATTTAATGTCGAAAAATTATAAAAAAATTATCATGATGTAGTAAATCTTTCTAGATTTATAATGAATATTTATAGTAAACAATATGACTTTTATATCCCCATTTAAAAATTGTTTTAGTAAAACAACTTATGTTTGTGACATTTTTATTTTAACTTTAAATAAAAGTTATTTATGTCATTTTCCTACCAAAGTGGCTCCATGGGGTCCTCAAGTTTACCCATGGATTTTCTTGGTCTTCCATGACACATAAAATAGGGGTAGGACAAGTGTAAAGGTGTTTTCATATTTTTATAATATCATTTTTACCTTAAATTTCACTAATTACCTTTAATCGCGATTAATTAAATTGAAAAGTTACTATTCACCAAAAAATTATTTTAATCCCATTGAACCAAATTTCACTTCCTAATGACAACCATGTATGTCGGATTTTTGAAATTCAAATCCCAGAAGTGGTAATGTTTCATTTAAATGAAAAATCAGTTTTTTAACTACCACTTAGTGGTTTCACTATTCATCAAAAATTGAAGTTTTTCAGAACAATGCCAAAATTTCACCCTAAGCTATAATTGATATTCTGAATTCAAAAATGATTTCTATTTTACAAAATTCCAAACATATAAGTTTCATTAATTAATTTTATAATTAATTCCCGCTGTCACAACAAATAGCGTGCATTTAAGAAACAATATATATCAAATGAATGACAATTGTTTATGTCCAATTTCAAAGTGAAATTAATTCTAATGACCACCATTGAATTAAATTGTAAAATTATATTCTAATTATATTTTAAAACCACTCAATATTATAATTTATCAATATAAATTATTTTGATTAAAAAGGTTGTTTTTAAGTATTTTTCACTATTCATAAAAAATTGGAAGTTCTCAGAAAAATACCAAAAATTGAACATAGGCTAATTTAGATATTATGAATCCATAAATGAAGTCCATTTTGAAATATAAAATATATTTAATTTCAAAAAGTGGTTGTTACTATTCATAACTACTACTTTGATTGGTCGCGGTGTGTTAGAATCTCGAACTTACGTACAATGCAAGCTATGGCATTATTGAAAGAGAAGCGTATCGTGGAAGTTTGGGGTGTTACAAAACCACTATGAAGGGTTATGAGTATATATTTCCAAAAAGAAAAAATTTATTATGATTATAGATTATATCCATAAATAGTTCAATTTATGTTAAGTGTTTTACAAGTATGAAATTATGTATTTTAATTCATAAACTATTCTAGTTTATGCCATTTTTTTAAATGTCACCTAGTGGGAGGAATGGAAACTGTATCAATGCACGCACTCCATGTAGGGATTTCCCTCATGCTCAAGAAAATTATTGTGGATCTGGAGATACAACCGGTGCTGATCAGCTTATTACCATACTGGGACAACTCACTCAGGTTATGAAGAATAACCTTACTTGTATGGAGCACCCTGATCCGCAACGTGGAGGATCAATGTTAGACCGCTTCATGAGGCAACAACCACCAAAATTTAAGGGGGCTACAAATCCATTAGTAGCTGACCAATGGATAAACTCCTTAGAGAAAATATTCCACGCCTTGGGGTGTAGTGAAAGGGAAAAGGTTTTCATGGTAGTTTACCGCCTCACTGGAGATGCTGATCAATGGTGGTCATTGATTCAAAATACAAAGGAAGATAAAGAAGTATCAAGTATGGAATAGAGAGAGTTCAAATATCTTTTCATAGAAAAATAATTTCCTCGTGACCATCGAGCAGATTTGGAAAGGCAATTTCTGAGTCTGAGACAAAAGGAGGATGATAATATCGCAACGTATGAGGTCAACTTTACAAGGTTAGCGAGGCATGCAGCAGATTATATACGTAACCCAAGAAGTAAGATTGATCGTTTCTTTGATGGGTAAAAACCATTTCTTCGTCAAGCATTAGTCTCACAAACCTTCTTATCATACGAAGATATTGTCTCATGTGCTATCAAGACAGAAAAGGAATTCTCTAAATCTTATGACTATAAAGTAAAGCAAGAGAAGAAGAGAACGGTGAAAAAAAGACAAATAAAGGGAAAAGGGAATGAATGATTTTCCATTATGCGATAATTGTGGGAAGAATCACCCCATTACTTGCCTAAAAGGAATGTGAGTTTGTTATAAATATGGAGAAGAAGGTCACTAGGCTTGTGATTGAAAGGGAAAGAAAGAGGCTATCAATGTTGAATGCTACAATTATAGGGAAATGGGGAATTATGCAAATAAATTTCCTAAGCGTTAGGGAAACATACCTCAGAAAAGGCCAAGGGATCAAGGAAAATCTTCTGCTGTTACTACAATTGAAGTAGAATAATTAATGTATTCGTGCTTTTGGACTCAAGGATTATATTCTGGTTATAAGAATAATGTGATATATATAAGGATTGTAATGCATTACGTGTTCTTTTCATTAAGGTTTTAATATGATAAAGGTAATCATATTTTTAGTATGTGAAAATATGAGAAACTTTACTTTGTTTGGGGAATCTGATAAATTGATTTTGGAATTAAGAGACCTTTTAGAGAATGTCTGGACAGAGTTATTTTGGATAACTATAAAGGTTGGGATGGATTAAGTTGAACTTTGAATAGTATTGTTTAAGGTTAAAACATTTCTGAAGATTATTTTTGGAATATTATAATATTTTATTTTTAGGACAAGGACAACCTGCAGGGTGGGGAATAACCAGTCGTGTCAGACAAAGCTGCAGGAATCGAACCCACAACCATAGTGCGACGGGCCTTTATTACCTACCACTAGCCTACAGGAAGTCCCTGGTTATTACAAAAGAGTTTTCCTAATCCAAATGGTATGTTTTAATATTTGGAACCTTATACAATTATGATAAATAGAATATTTTTGAGTTCTATTACCTTTTAGAGTAAAATATGGGTTTGTGGTAAAAGAAATTTATGACAAGTATGTATATTCCCTTACGTTCTTAGTAAATCTCCTAAATAAATTCATCAACTTTATAAAAGGTAACTTAAAACAAAAATGTTGTCGGTTAACTTTTCTAACTGGGGATTCAATGACCGTTTAACCAATCACAAGTTTGTGATTTTCTTATGGTTAACTTTCTCCTAATCCAGTTTTCTACAACTCTCCATCAGACCTTGATGGGTTGTTTTTCTTCCATATCCATATTTTCATAGAATCCTAGTATGGGCTATCTCGCGTGACCTTTGTACTTATCTTTCTTTCTTTTAAAGTTTTATTTTTATTAACCTTATTTCTTAAGTGGGTTTTCCACACAGGTATTTTCTATTTTCAAAATTTTATTTTCAAAGAAAAATTTCAAATTGCGATGATGCAATTTATTGAAGGAGGGGAGAATGTATCACCCCAAAGCTTTCACGATACACTTTTCTTTCAATAATTAAATAGCTTGCATTGTACGCATGTTCGAGATTCTAACACACTACGACCAATCAAAATAGCCGTTATGAATAGTAATACCCAATTTTTGAAATTATATATATTTTATATTTCAAAATGGACTTCATTTTTGGATTTGGAATATCGAAATTAGCCTATGTTGAATTTTTGGTATTTTTCTGAGAACTTACAATTTGTTTTGAATAGTGAAAAATACTTAAAAACAACTTTTTTAATAAAAATAATTTATAGTGATAAATTATACTATTGAGTGGTTTTAATGTATAATTAGAATATATTTTTACAATTTTATCCAATGGTGGTCAGTAGAATTTATTTCACTTTGAAATTGGACATAAACAATTGTCAATCTTTTGATATATATTGTTTCTTGAAAACATGGTATTTGTTGTGACAGCGGGAATTAATTATAAAATTAATTAATGAAACTTATATGTTTGTAATATTTTAAAATAGACATCATTTTTGAATTCGGAATATCAATTATAGCTCAGGGTGATATTTTGGCATTGTTCTGAAAAACATCAATTTTTGATGAAGAGTGAAACCACTAAGTGGTAGTTAAAAAACTGATTTTTTGTTTAAATGAAACATTACCACATCTGTGATTTGATTTTCAAAAATCCGACATACATGGTGGTCATTAGGAAGTAAAATGTGGTCCAATGAGATTAAAATAATTTTTGGTGAATAGTAACTTTTAAGTTTAATTAATCGCGATTAAAAGTAATTAGTGAAATTTATGGTAAAAATGATATTATAAAAATATGAAAATACCTTTACACTTGTCCTAACCCTATTGGATGAGACATGTCCGACCATGAAATTCCATGGGTCAACTTGGGGACCCCATGAAGCCACTTTGGTAGGAAAATGACATTAAAAACTTTTTATTTAATGTCAAAAAAAATGTCACAAACATGAGTTATTTTACTAAAACAATTTTTTAATGGGGTTATAGAAGTCATATTTTTTACTATAAATATTCATTATAAAGATAAAAATATTTCCTACATCATGATATTTTTTTTATAATTTTTATACATTAACTAAATTAAATTACTTATGACACCATGATGATACATCGATTACCTCATTAATTAATGATTCAAATAAAATGAAATGATAATGTAAAATCTAAGAGATACACTTGTCAAAAACCTATTGGATGAGTAGATTTTGAACCCTTATCACCTTATTCTTGAAATATATAAGTTTGGGACCTTTAGAATCTGCAAAAGCATTTTATAATAAAGTAAAATTTCAATCTTTCCAAGAGTGCCCCTTCTCTCCTCTTATAAAAGCCCCCACCACTACCACCTTACTAACACCTTAAAAGCCTTTTGGCTCGGCCAACATCTGCCCAAATACTCTCTCAACTTCCCTCTCTTACTCTTAAAAGCCTCACTTTTTTTAGAAGTCTTCTCAAGGAAGCCTTTGGCTCAAATCAAAAAGAGTTACCCGATTTCAAGGTAATGTCTTCTCTAATGTTGTTTTGTTTTATTTTTCTTCTCCAACCCATTAAACTATACTTATTCCTTTATTTTGTAATAACACCAGTATGTAAAATATACTAGTCTTTTGTTATGATATTTATTTGGTTTACACATACACACACCTTCTTCTAATGGTTAAAGAACATACTATTTCTGTGGGTGGCGAAATACTGCCTCACGAAACGATGATAGATCAATATTCTTTTAACACCTTTAATGGTGGCCATTTTGATGACACTACTTTCATATATGATATATATATTATGTTTATGTTTTCATTATTCTTCTTTATTTCTCATTTATTGCATAATTTATGATTTCCATTATGGGTAAACGCGATAATTTCATTGTAGGAAGTGCGGACTACCGCCCCCTCAAAGTGATTTGAATCGTTAATGCCATATGTGGGATGTATAAAGGATGGAGTAAATGGTATTATACATTATATTATAATGGAATTATATTATACCTATATATAATTATAATTTCATTCCATTAAATACGAAATAGAAATGAAAGTAGCGTTCATGCGTACGTACAGCTTACCGTCTCCATGAACGGTGCATTTCATTTCTTACCTCTATATGTTATTTAATATTATAAATGCATGTATATACTAGATATATAGAATATATATGATATCTACATCATGAATATAATTCTGGATATAATGTATAATTCACCACATGAACAAATTGTAATTATAAGATGTTTATTTTTGAATCAAGTACCAAAGATCGACAAATGACCGTTATTAACATAAATAATTACATATTGCTCATAACATGGTAATAAGTGATATAAAAGGAATAATGAACATGAAAAAGGTTCTTAAGAAGGTAGATATTAACTCTAGTTTATTATTCAGGAGGTTAAATAGCGGTCGAGTCAAGTCGGACACGAGGTAAGGGAATTTCATAACCCAATTTCCATTCTTTGGGTTAATCTCCTACTTTCAAATTATGTTATGATATTATTATGTCCTATCTTGTATTTGTAGTTTCTTTATGTGTACTTATATTGAATACACATAATAGATCTATTTTATTTAAAAAAATGATCTTTGTTAGGACTTCGTCTCAATCTCCTTTCATTGAGGTATATTTGTTTTTCTACATAATTTCCTTTATACGGTGTATAATCCCCTTTGACTTTTACTTTTATTCAAAAGGAATCTTTTTATACGAAGTGATTTTACTAAACGACAAAAGAAATTTTTTTCTTACGTATACGGCAACAACGACATCTCCTCCGCCGTGACTATTATTGGAGTTTCGGCTTCCTCTATAAGCCATAATTTTTTTTAAGTGAAAAATAAATACCAAGTTTTAATTTTCTTTTATTTTGGTATTGAAAATGGTTTTGATAATGTTTTTATTATATAAATGTGTTGTATTGATATCTTGTGATTGAAATTTGGAAATTTTATGTTCCCTTTATGCATGTTTTCTTTGATACAATTATGTTTTGGTTTATGATATGTTTAAACCTATTCATATGAGGAATGCATTGGACTTATAAGTGATTGGTGGAGCCCGCTATAGCTCCTCGATGCATCGGTAGGTCTCATGAGACAAAATAGTGTCTTGGAACGAGGCCTTGACAAAATCTTATTTGTAGTCTTGGCACGAGGACTTGGCTACGTGGTTATGATAGTCTGGCATTATGCATTCCATCATTATGAAAGTGGTTATTGATATTGCATGGGATTATTTGACTAGTAGAATATCCATGTGAGTAAGTAAATGGAAATATTTAGTTTTATTTTTGCCATATTATGCTGAATTTCAAGTTTAAAATGGCTTTTGTTTTAGTTATACGTTTCCTTAAATGTTAATGTTTATTTATAAAAGCTTCTGCACTATTGTTATCCTTACTGAGCATCTGAGCTCACCCCTTTCAACGTTTTAATATTTTCCAGGATGTGAAGAAGTATTTTATGAATGACCTGCAGGGATAGTCAGAAGAGGATATGAGTATGGACTATGGAGACATTGTTATTGTAGGTTTTCACAATATGATGTAATGTAACATTATGAATGTATCTAGTGTTTCCAAGGCTACTAAACTAATCGTCCTTTCGAGACATGATATTTTGTGATCATGCCAATGTTACGCAATAATGCACTGACTCTGGGTAGCTGTGGTCGGGGCGTTACAGTTGGTATCAGAGGCAGTTTAGTACTAACCTTGAAAGCTAGATTTAGATAAACTCTGATTAGAGCACATAGCCGAAAGATATAATTTTTGGATAAGTATAGAAGAACTTCCTAGAATTTTGGTATTATAGAGATTTTGTGAGTTATCCAAGCAATACATCCCTATTTGGATACGAGCAGGTAGAGGCGGCTCTGGCACAGATGTACCTAGGGGTAAAAACCGAAAACACCGCTTTGATCTAGACTCGAACGGGAACTGGAGCACGACAACGGGCCTTGCTGCACTCTTGGTAACGACACTCCCAGGGGATATGCTTAGGATAATTCTTGTTTTCATTACAAACCACTATGAAGGGTTATGAGTATAGACTTCCACAAAGAAAAAATTTATTATGATTATGGATTATATCCATAAATAGTTCAATTTATGTTAAGTTTTTTACAAGTATGGAATTATGTATTTTAATTCATAAACTAATCTAGTTTATGCCATTGTTTAGAAATGCCGCCTAGTGGGAGGAATGGAAACCGTATCAATGCACGCACTCCGTGTAGGGATTGCCCTTCTGATCAAGATAATTATTGTGGATCTGGAGATACAACCGGTGTTGATCAACTTATTACCATACTAGGAAAACTCACTCAGGTTATAAATAATAACCTTACTCACATGGAGCACCCTGATCCGAAATGTGGAGGATCAATGTTAGACCGCTTCATTAGGCAACAACCGCCGACATTTAATAGGGCTACAAATCCATTAGTAGCTGACCAATGGATAAACTTCTTAGAGAAAATATTCCACACCTTGGGGAGTAGTGAAAGGGAAAAGGTTATCATCGTTGTTTACCGCCTCACTAGAGATGCTGATCAATGGTGGTAATTGATTCAAAATACAAAGGAAGATGAAGAAGTATCAAGTATGGAATGGATAGAGTTCAAATATATTTTCCTAGAAAAATACTTTCCTCGTGACCATCGAGTAGAAATGGAATGAAAATTTCTGAGTCTGAGACAAAAGAAGGATGAGAATGTCGCAAAGTATGAGGCCAACTTTACAAGGTTAGCGAGGCATGCAGCAGATTATATACGTAACCCATGAAGTAAGATTGATCATTTCATTGATGGGTAAAAACCATTTATTCGTCGAGCATTAGTCTCACAATCCATCTTGGCATACAAAGATATTGTCTCATGTGCTATCAAGACAGAAAAAGAATTCTCTAAATCTTATGATAATAAAGTAAAGCAAGAGAAGAAGAGAATGGTGGAACAAAAGATAGATAAAGGGAAAAGGGGAAAGAATGATTTTCCATTATGCGATAATTATGGTAAAAACCACCTCGGTACTTTCCTAAAAGGAACGAGAGTCTCTTATATATGTGGAGAAAAAGGTCACCAGGCTCGTGATTGCAAGGGAACGAAAGAGACTATCAATGTTGAATGCTACAATTGTAGGGAAATGGGGCATTATGAAAATTAATGTCCTAAGCGTCAGGGAAAATTATCTCAGAAAAGGCCAAGGGATCAAGGACAGTCTTATGCTGTTACTACAATTGAAGTAGAATAATTAATGTATTGGTGCTTTTGGACTCAAGGATTATATTCTGGTTATAAGAATAATGTGATATATATAAGGATTGTACTGCAGTACTTGTTCTTTTCATTAAGGTATTAATATGATGAAGGTAATCATATTTTTAGTATGTGACAATAATAGAAACTTTACTTTGTTTGGGGAATATGATAAATTGATTTTGGAATTATGAGACCTTTTAGAGAAAGTCTGGACAGAGGTATTTTGGATAACTATAAAGGTTGGGATGGATTATGTTGATCTTTGAATAGTATTTTTTAAGGTTAAAAAATTTCTGAAGATTATTTTTGAAATATTATAATACTATATTTTTAGGAAAAGGACAACCTGCAGGGTGGGGAATAACCAGTTGCGTCGGACAATGTTGCAGGAATCGAACCCACAACCATAGTGCGACAGGCCGTTATTACAAACCACTAGCCTATAGGAAGTCCCTGGTTGTTAAAAAAGAGTTTTCCTAATCTAAATGGTATGTGTTAATATTTGGAACATTATACAATTATGATAAATAGAATATTTTTGAGTTCTATTAGCTTTTAGAGTGAAATATGGGTTTGTGGTAAAACAAATTTATGAAAAGTATGTATATTCCCTTACATTCTTGGTAAATCTCCTAAATAAATTCCTCATCTTTATAAAAGGTAACTTAAAACAAAAATGTTTCTGGTTAACTTTTCCAATTGGGGATTCAATGACCATTTAACCAATCACAAGTTTGTGATTTTCTTATGGTTACCTTTCTCCTAATCCAGTTTTCTACAACTCTCCATCAGACCTTGATGGTTTATCTTTCTTCCATATCCATATTTTCATAGAATCCTAGTATGGGCTATCTCGGGTGACCTTTGTACTTATCTTTCTTTCTTTTAAAGTTATATTTTTATTAACCTTATTTCCGATGTGGGTTTTCCACAAAGGTATTTTCTATTTTCAACCATTTATTTTTAAAGAAAATTTTCAAATTGCGAGGACACAATTTATTGGAGGAGGGGAGAGTGTAACACCCAAAATCTTTCACGATACACTTCTCTTTCAATAATGTAATATCTTGCATTGTACGCAAGTTCGAGATTCTAACACACCGAAACCAATCAAAATAGCCGTTATGAATAGTAATACCCAATTTTTGAAATTATATATATTTTATGTCTCAAAATGGACTTTATTTTTGGATTCGGATTATCGAAATTAGCCTATGTTGAATTTTGTGTATTTTTCTGAGAACTTCCAATTTGTTTTGAATAGTGAAAAATACTTAAAAACAACTTTTTTAATCAAAATAATTTATAGTGATACATTATACTATTGTTTGGTTTTAAAGTATAATTAGAATATATTTTTACCTTTTTATCCAAATGGTTTTCATTAGAATTAATTTCACTTTGAAATTGGACATAAACAATTGTCAATCATTTGATATATATTGTTTCTTAAAAACATGCTATTTGTTGTGATAGCAGGAATTAATTAAAAAATTAATTAATGAAACTTATATGTTTGTAATTTTGTAAAATAGACATAATTTTTGAATTTGGAATATAAATTATAGCTTAGGGTGAAATTTTGGCATTGTTCTGAAAAAAATTAATTTTTGATTAATAGTGAAACCACTAAGTGGTAGTTAAAAAACTGATTTTTCATTTAAATGAAACATTACCACTTCTGTGATTTGATTTTCAAAAATCTGACATACATAGTTGTTATTAGGAAGTAAAATTTGGTTCAATGAGATTAAAATAATTTTTGGTGAATAATAACTTTTAAGTTTAATTAATCGCGATTAAAGGTAATTAGTGAAATATAAGGTAAAAATGATATTATAAAAATATTAAAATACCTTTACACTTGTCCTACCCATATTGTATGAGTCATTCCATACCATGAAAATCCATGGGTCATCTTGGGGACCGCATGGATCCACATTGGTAGGAAAATGACATTAAAAAACTTTTTATTTAATGTTAAAATAAAAATGTCACAAACATGAGTTGTTTTACTAAAACAATTTTTAAATGGGGTTATACAAGTTGTAATTTTGACTATAAATATTAATTAGAAAGCTAAAAAGATTTCCTACATCATGATAATTTTTTTTTATAATTTATAGACATTGAATAAATTAAATTGTTTATGACACCATGATGATGCAGCGATTACCACATTTATTAACGATTTAAATAAAATGAAATGATAATGTAAAATCTAAGACTTAAACTTGTCAAAAACCTATTGGATGAGTAGATTTAGAACCCTTATCACCTTATCCTCGAAATATATAAGTTTGGGACATTTATAATCCTAAAAAGCATTTCAAAATAACGTAACATTTCAATCTTTCCAAGAGTGCCCCTTCTCTCCTCTTATAAAAGGCCCCCACTACTACCACCTTACTCACACTTTCAAAGCCTTTTGGCTCGGACAACCTCTGCCCAAATACTCTCTCAACTTCCCTCTATTACTCCTAGAAGCCTCAAATTTGGAATAAGTCTTCCCAAGGAAGCCTTTGGCTCAAATCAAAAAGAGTTACCCGATTTTAAGGTAATGTCTTCTCTAATGTTGTTTTGTTTTATTTTGCCTCTCCAACCCCTTAAACTCTTTTTATTCCATTCTTTTGTAACAAAACCAGTATCTAAAATATACTATGATGTTGTTATGATAAGTATTTGGTTTACACTTACACACACCTTCGTCAAATGGTTAAAGAACATAGTATTTCTGTGGGTGGCGAAATTCTGCCTCACGAAACGATGATTGCTCAATATTCTTTTTACACCTCTAATGGTGGAAATTTTGATGACAATATTTTCATATATGATATATATATTATTTTTATGTTTTCATTATGCTTCTTTATTTCTCATTTATGGCATACTTTATGATTTCTATTATGGGTAAACGCGATAATTTCATTGTAGGAAGTGCGGACTACCGCCCCCTCAATGTGATTTGAATCGTTAATGCCATATGTGGGATGTATAAAAGATGGAGTAAATGGTATTATAAATTATATTATATCCAATAATAACAAAATAGAAATGAAAGTAGCGTTCATGCGTATGTACGGCTTACCATCTCTATGAACGGTGCATTTCATTTCTTACCTCTATATGTTATGTAATATTATAAATTCATGTATATACTGGATATATAGAATATATATGATATCTAAATCATGAATATAATTCAGGATATAATGTATAATTCACCACATGAACAACTTGTAATTATAAGATTTTTATTTTTGACTCAAGTACCAAAGATCGACAAAATGACCGTTATTAACTTAAATAATTACATAATGTTCATAACATGGTAATAAGTGATATAAAAGGAATAATGAACTTGAAAAAGGTTCTTAAGAAGGTAGACATTAACTCTATTTTTTTATTCAGGAGGTTAATGAGCGGTCGAGTCATGTCAGACACGAGGTAAGGGAATTTCTTAACCCAATTTCCATTCTTTGGGTTAATCTCCTACTTTCAAATTATGTTATGATATTATTATGTCCTATCTTGTATTTGTACTTTAATTATGTGTAAATATATTGAATACACATAATAGATATATTTTATTTAAAAAATGATCTTGGTAAGGACTTCGTCTCAATCTACTTTTATTGAGGCATATTTTGTTTTGTACACAATTTCCTTTATACGGTGTATAAACCCCTTTGACTTTTACTTTTATGAAAAAAGAATCTTTTTATACGAAGCGTTTTTACTAAACGAAAAAAGGATTGTTTTTCTTACGTATGTGGTGACAACGACTTCTCCGCCATCATGACGATTATTTGAGTTTCGGCTTCCTCTATAATCCATAACTTTTTTTTAAATGAAAAATAAATACCAAGTTTTAATTTTCATTTATTTTGGTATTGAAAATGGTTTTGATAATGTTTTTATTATATCAATGTGTTGTATTGGTATCCTGTGATTGAAATTTGGAAATTTTATGTTCCTTTTATGCATGTTTTATTTGATACAATTATGTTATGGTTTATGATATGTTTAACCCTATTCATATGAGGAATGCATTGTACTTAATAAGTGACTGGTGGATCCCGTTATAGCTCCTTGATGCATCGGTAGGTCTCATTAGACAAACTAGTGTCTTGGAACGAGGCCTTGACAAAATCTTATTTGTAGTCTTGGCACGAGGCCTTGGCTATGTGGTTATGATAGTCTGGCATTATGCATTCCATCATTATGAAAGTGGTTATTGATATTGCATGGGATTATTCGACTAGTATAATATCCATGTGAGTAAGTAAATGGCATTATTTAATTTTATTTTTTCCATATTATGCTGAAGTTCAAGTTTAAAAAGGATTTTGTTTTAGTTATGTATTTCTTTAAATGTTAATGTTTATTTATGAATGCTTCCGCAATATTGTTATCCTTACTGAGCATCTGAGCTCACCCCTTTCAATTTTTTAATATTTTCCAGGATGTGAATAAGTATTTTATGAATGACCTACAGGGATAGTCAGAAGAGGATATGAGTGTTGACTATGGAGACTTTGTTATTGTAGTTTTTCACTTTATGATGTAATGTAACATTATGAATGTATCTAGTGTTTCCAAGGCTACTAAACTAATCGGTCATTTGAGACTTGATCTTTTGTGATCATGCCAATGTTACGCAAAAATGCACCAACTCTGGTAGCTAGGGTTGGGGAATTACAGTTGGTATCAGAGGCAGTTTAGTACTAACCTTGGAAGCTAGATTTAGATAAACTCTGATTAGAGCACATAACCCAAAGATAGACTTTCAAGATTAGTATAGAAGAACTTCCTAGAATTTTGGTATTATAGAGATTTTGTGAGTTTGCCGAGCAATACATCCCTGTCTGGATACCAGTAGGTAGAGGTGACACTGGCACAGATGTACCTAGGGGAAAAACCTGAAAACACCGCTTTGAGCAAGACTCGAACGGGAACTGGTGCACGACAACGGGCTTTGCTGCACTCTTGGTTACGACACTCCCGAGGGATATGTTTAGGATAATTCTCGTTTTCTTTACAAACCACTATGAAGGGTTATGAGTATATATTTCCACAAAGATAACATTTATTGTGATTATGGATTATATCCATAAATATTTTAATTTATGTTAAGTGTTTTACAAGTATGGAATTATGTATTTTAATTCATAAACTAATCTATTTTATGCCATTGTTTAGAAATGGAACCTAGTGGGAGGAATGGAAACCGTATCAATGCACGCAATCCGTGTAGGGATTTCCCTCCTGCACAAGATAATTGTTGTGGATCTGGAGATACAACCGGTGCTGATCAACTTATTACCATACTAGGACAACTCACTCAGGTTATGAATAATAACCTTACTCATATGGAGCACCCTGATCTGCAACATGGAGGATCAATGCTAGACCGCTTCATGAGGCAACAACCGCCAACATTTAATGGGGATACAAATCCATTAGTAGCTGACGAATGGATAAACTCCTTAGAGAAAATATTCCACGCCTTGGGGAGTAGTGAAAGGGAAAAGGTTATCATGGCAGTTTTCCGCCTCACTGGAGATGCTGATCAATGATGGTCATTGATTCAAAATACAAAGGAAGATGAAGAAGTATCATGTATGGGATGGAGAGAGTTCAAATATCTTTTCTTAGAAAAATACTTTCCTCGTGACCATCGAGCAGATATGGAAAGGAAATTTCTGAGTCTGAGACAAAAGGAGGATTAGAATGTCGCAAAGTATGAGGCCAACATTACAAGGTTAGTGAGGCATGCAGTAGATTATATACGTAACCCAAGAAGTAAGATTGATCGTTTCTTTGATGGGTAAAAACCATTTATTTGTCGGGAATTAGTCTCACAAACCTTCTTGTCGTACGAAGATATTGTCTCATGTGCTATCAAGACAGAAAAAGAAATTCTCTAAATCTTATGAAAATAAAGTAAAGCAAGAGAAGAAGAGAACGGTGGAACAAAAGAAAAATAAAGGGAAAAACAGAAAGAATGATTTTCCATTATGCGATAATTGTGGGAATAATCACCCCGGTACTTGCCTAAAAGGAATGGGAGTTTGTTATAAATGTGGAGAAAAAGGTCACCAAGCTCGTGATTGTAAGGGAAATAAAGAGGCTATCAATGTTAAATGCTACAATTATAGGGAAATGGGGCATTATGCAAATGAATGTCCTATGAGTCTGAGAAACATACCTCAGAAAAGACCAAGGGATCAAGGACAATCTTATGTTGTTACTACAATTGAAGTATAATAACTAATGTATTGGTGCTTTTGGACTCAAGGATTATATTCTGGTTATAAGAACGATGTGATATATATAAGGATTGTACTCCAGTACTTGTTCTTTTCATTGAGGTTTTAATATGATAAAGGTAATCATATTTTTAGTATGTGACAATAAGAGAAACTTTACTTTGTTTGGGGAATCTGATAAATTGATTTTGGAATTAAGAGACCTTTTAGAGAAAGTCTGGACATAGGTATTTTGGATATCTATAAAGGTTGGGATGGATTAAGTTGAACTTTGAATTGTAATGTTTAAGGTTAAAACATTTCTGAAGATTATTTTTCGAATATTATAATACTATATTTTTAGGAAAAGAACAACCTGTAGGGTGGGGAATAACTAGTTGCGTCGGACAAAGCTACAGGAATCGAACCCCCAACCATAGTGCGACAGGCCTTTATTACCTACCACTAGCCTACAAGAATTCCCTGGTTATTACAAAATATTTTTCCTAATCTAAATGGTATGTGTTAATATTTGGAACCTTATACAATTATGATAAATAGAATATTTTTGAGTTCTATTACCTTTTAGAGTGAAAGATGGGTTTGTGGTAAAAAAAGTTATAACAAGTATGTATATTCCCTTACGTTCTTAGTAAATCTCCTAAATAAATTCCTCAACTTGATAAAAGGTAACTTAAAACAAAAACATTGCCGGTTAACTTTTCCAACAGGGGATTCAATGACCGTTTTACCAATCACAAGTTTGTGATTTTATTGTGGTTTACTTTCTCCTAATCCAGTTTTCTACAACTCTCCATCAGACCTTGATGGTTTGTTTTTCTTCCATATCCATATTTTCATATAATCCTAGTATGTGCTATCTCATGTGACCTTTTTACTTATCTTTCATTCTTTTAAAGATATATTTTTATTAACCTTATTTCCGATGTGGGTTTTCCACAAAGGTATTTTCTATTTTCAACCATTTATTTGAAAAGAAAAATTTTAAATTGCGAGGACAAAATTTATTGAAGGAGGGGAGAATGTAACAACCCAAAGATTTCACGATACACTTCTCTTTCAATAATGCAATAGCTTCCATTGTACGCAAGTTCGAGATTCTAACACACCGTAACCAATCAAAATAGACATTATGAATAGTAATACCCACATTTTGAAATTATATATATTTTATATTTCAAAATGGACTTCATTTTTGGATTCGGAATATCTAAATTAGCATATGTTGAATTTTTGGTATTTTTCTGAGAACTTCCAATTTGTTTTGAATTGTGAAAAATACTTAAAAACAACCATTTTAATAAAAATAATTTATAGTGATAAATTATTATATTGAGTGGTTTTAAAGTATAATTAGAATATATTTTTACCATTTTATCCAATGGTGGTCATTAGAATTAATTTCACCTTGAAATTGGACATAAACAATTGTAAATCTTTTGATATATATTGTTTCTTAAAAACACGCTATTTGTTGTGACAGCGGGAATTAATTATAAAATTAATTAATGAAACTTATATGTTTGGAATTTTATAAAATAGACATCATTTTTGAAGTAATAATATCAATTATATATTAGGGTGAAATTTTGGCATTGTTCTGAAAAACTTCAATTTTTGATGAATAGTGAAACCACTAAGTGGTAGTTAAAAAACTGATTTTTCGTTTCAATGAAACATTACTACTTCTTTGTTTTGATTTTCAAAAATCCAACATACATGGTTTTAATTAAGAAGTAAAATGTAGTTCAATGAGATTAAAATAAATTTTGGTGAATAGTATCTTTTAAGTTTAATTAATCACGATTAAAGGTAATTAGTGAAATTTAAGGTAAAAATGATATTATAAAAATATGAAAATACCTTTACAGTTGTCCTACCCCTATTGGATGAGTCATGGCAGACCATGAAAATCCATGGGTCAACTTGGGGACCCCATGGAGCCACTTTGGTAGGAAAATGACATTAAAAACCTTTTATTTAATGTTAAAATAAAAATGTCACAAACATGAGTTGTTTTACTAAAACAATTTTTAAATGGGGTTATAAAATTCATATATTTGACTATAAATATTAATTAGAAAGATAAAAAGATTTCCTACATCATGAAAGTTTTTTTATAATTTTTAGATGTTAAATAAATTAAATTATTTATGACACCATGATGATGCGGCGACTACCTCATTAATTAACGATTTAAATAAAATGAAAAGATAATGTAAATTATAAGACTTACACTTGTCAAAAATATATTGTATGAGTAGATTTCAAACCCTTATCACCTTATCCTATAAATATATATGTTTGGGACCTTTATAATCCAAAAAAGCATTTCATAATAAAGTAACATTTCAATCTTTCAAAGAGTGCCCCTTCTCTCCTCTTATAAAAGGCCCCCACCACTACCACCGTACTCACACCTTCAAAGCCTTTTGGCTCGGCCAAACTCTGCCCAAATACTCTCTAAACTTCCCTACCTTACTCCTAGAAGACTCAATTTTGGTAGAAGTCTTCCCAAGGAAGCCTTTGGCTCAAATTAAAAAGAGTTACCCGATTTTAAGGTAATGTCTTCTCTAATGTTGTTTTGTTTTATTTTGCTTCTCCAACCCCTTAAACTATTTTTATTCCTTTATTTTGTAACAAAAAAAGTATTTAAAATATACTAGGATGTTTTTATGCTATGTATTTGGTTTACAATTACACACACCTTCGTTTAATGGTTAAAGAACGTACTGTTTATGTGGGTGGCGAAATACTGCATCACGAAACGATGATTGTTGAATATTCTTTGAACGCCTATAATGGTGGCCATTTTTATGACACTATTATCATATATGATATATTTATTATGTTTATGTTTTCCTTATTCTTCTTTATTTCTCATTTATGGCATAATTTATGATTTCCATTATGGGTAAACGCGATAATTTCATTGTAGGAAGTGCGGACTACCGCCCCCTCAAAGTGATTTGAATCGTTAATGCCATATGTGGGATGTGTAAAGGATGGAGTAAATGGTATTATAAATTATATTAGACTGGAATTATATTATACCTTTATATAATTATAATTTCATTCCATTAAATACGAAATAGAAATGAAAGTATCGTTCATGCGTACGTACGATTTACCGTCTCCATGAACGGTGCATTTCATTTCTTACCTCTATATGTTATGTAATATTATAAATGAATGTATATACTGGATATATAGAATATATATGATATCTACATCATGAATATAATTATGGATATAATGTATAATTCACCACATGAACAACTTGTAATTATAATAGATTTATTTTTGACTCAAGTACCAAAGATCGAGAAAATGACCGTTATTAACTTAAATAATTACATAATGTTCATAACATGATAATAAGTGATATAAAAGGAATAATGAACTTGAAAAAGGTTCTTAAGAAGGTAGAGATTAACTCTAGTTTATTATTCAGGAGGTTAAAGAGCAGTCAAGTCATGTCGGACATGAGGTAACGGAATTTCTTAACCCAATTTCCATTCTTTAGGTTAATCTCCAACATTCATATTATGTTATGATATTATTATTTCCTATCTTGTATTTTTACTTTCTTTATGTGTACTTATATTTAATACACATAATAAATCTATTTTATTAAAAAAAATGATCTTGGTAAGGACTTTGTCTCAATCTCCTTTCATTGAGGCATGTTTTGTTTTGTACACAGTTTCCTTTATACAATGTATAAACCCCTATGACTTTTACTTTAATTAAAAAGGAATCTTTTTATACGAATAATTTTTACTAAAAGACAAAAGGAATGTTTTTCTTACGTATGCGGCGACTACGACTTCTCTGTCGCTATGACTATTATTTGAGTTTCAGCTTCCTCTATAAGAAATAACTTTTTTAAATGAAAAATAAATACCATGTTTTAATTTTCTTTTATTTTGGTATTGAAAATGGTTGTGATAATGTTTTTATTATATCAATGTGTTGTATTGATATCTTGTGATTGAAATTTGGAAATTTTATGTTCCCTTTATGCATGTTTTATGTGATGCAATTAAGTTATGGTTTATGATATGTTTAAACCTATTCATATGAGGAATGAATTGGACTAAATAAGTGACGGGTTGAGCCCGCTATAGCTCCTCGATGCATCGGTAGGTCTCATGAGACAAACTAGTGTCTTGGAACAAGGCCTTGACAAAATCTTATTTGTAGTCTTGGCACGAGGCCTTGACTACGTGGTGATGATAGTCTGGAATTATGAATTCCATCATTTTGAAAGTGGTTATTGATATTGCATGGGATTATTCAACTAGTAGAATATCCATGTGAGTAAGTAAATGGCATTATTTAATTTTGTTTTTTTCCATATTATGCTGAAGTTCAAGTTTAAAAAGGATTTTGTTTTAGTTTTACATTCCCTTAAATGTTATTGTTTATTTATGAAAGCATCCGCAATATTGTTATCCTTACTGAGCATCTAAGCTCACCCCTTTCAATGTTTTAATATTTTCCATGATGTAAAGAAGTATTTTATGAATGACCTGCAGGGATAGTCGGAAGAGGATATGAGTGTGGACTATGGAGACTTTGTTATTGTAGTTTTTCACTTTATGATGTAATGTAACATTATGAATGTATCTAGTGTTTCTAAGGATACTGAACTAATCAGTCTTTCTAGACTTGATCTTTTGTGATCATGCCAATGTTACGCAATAATGCACCGACTCTGGGTAGCTGCGGTCAGGGCATTACAGTTGGTATCAGAGGAAGTTTAGTACTAACATTGGAAGATAGATTTAGATAAACTCTGATTAGAGCACATTTCCCAAAGATAGACTTTGAGGATTAGTATATAAGAACTTAATAGAATTTTGGTATTATAGAGATTTTGTGAGTTTTCCGAGCAATACATCCTTGTCGGGATATGAGAAGGTAGAGGCAGCACTGGCATAAATGTACCTAGGGGTAAAACCCGAAAACACCGCTTTGAGGTAGACTTGAACGGGAACTGGTGCACAACAACGGGCCTTGCTGCACTCTTGGTTACGACACTCCCGGGGGATATGCTTAAGAGAATTCTCGTTTTCTTTACAAAAAACTATGAAGGGTTATGAGTATAAACTTCCAAAAAGAAAACATTTATTATGATTATGGATTATATCCATAAATAGTTCAATTTATGTTAAGTGTTTTACAGGTATGGAATTATGTATTTTAATTCATAAACTAATCTAGTTTATGCCATTGTTTAGAAATGACGCCTAGTGGGAGGAATGGAAACCGTATCAATGCACGCACTCCATGTAGGGATTTCCCTCCTACTCAAGATAATTATTGTGGATCTGGAGATACAACCGGTGCTGATCAACTTATTACAATACTGGGACAACTCACTCAGGATATGAATAATAACCTTACTCGTATGGAGCACCCTGATCCGCAACGTGGAGGATCATTGTTAGACCGCTTCATGAGGCAACAACTTCCAACATTTAATGGGGCTACAAATTCATTAGTAGCTGACGAATGGATAAACTCCTTAGAGAAAATATTCCACGCCTTGGGGAGTAGTGAAAGGGAAAAGGTTATCATGGCAGTTTTCCGCCGCACTGGAGATGCTGATCAATGGTGGTCATTGATTCAAAATACAAAGGAAGATGAAGAAATATCATGTATGGAATGGAGAGAGTTCAAATATCTTTTCTTAGAAAAATACTTTCCTCGTGACCATCGAGCAGATATGGAAAGGCAATTTTTGAGTCTGAGACAAAAGGAGATTGAAAATGTCGCAAAGTATGAGGCCTACTTTACAAGGTTAGAGATGCATGCAACAGATTATATACATAACCCAAGAAGTAAGATTGATCGTTTGTTTGATGGGTAAAAACCATTTCTTTGTCAAGCCTTAGTCTCACAAACCTTTTTGTCATACGAAGATATTGTCTCATGTGCTATCAAGAAAGAAAAAGAATTATCTAAATCTTATGACAATAATGTAAAGTAAGAGAAGAAGAGAACGGTGGAACAAAAGACAGATAAAGGGAAAAAGGGAAAGAATGATTTTCCATTATGCGGTAATTGTGGGAAGAATCACCCTGGTACTTGCCTAAAAGGAGAGGGAGTTTTTTATAAATGTGGAGAAAAAAGTCACCAGGCTCGTGATTGCAACTGAAAGAAAGAGGCTATCAATGTTGAATGCTACAATTGTAGGGAAATGGTGCATTATGAATATGAATGTCCTAAGCATCAGTGAAACATACCTCAGAAAAGGCCAAGGGATCAAGGACAATCTTATTCTGTTACTACAATTGAAGTAGAATAATTAATGTATTGGTGCTTTTGGACTCAAGGATTATATTCTGGTTATAAAAATAATGTGATATATATAAGGATTGTACTGTAGTACTTGTTCTTTTCATTATGGTTTTAATATGATTAAGGTAATCATATTTTTAGTATGTGAAAATAAGATAAACTTTACATTGTTTATGGAATCTGATAAATTGATTTGGAATTAAGAGACCTTTTAGAGAATGTCTGGACATAGATATTTTGGATAACTATAAAGGTTGGGATGGATTAAGTTGAACTTTGAATAATATTGTTTAAGGATAAAACATTTTTGATGATTATTTTTGGAATATTATAATACTATATTTTTAGGAAAAGGACAACCTGCAGGGTGGGGCATAACCAGTCGCGTCGGACAAAGCTGCATGAATCGAACACACAACCATAGTGCGACATGCCTTTATTACCTACCACTAGCCTATAGTAAGTCCCTAGTTATTACAAAAGAGTTTTCCTAATCTAAAAGGTATGTGTTAATATTTGGAACCTTATACAATTATGATAAATAGAATATTTTTGATTTCAATTACATTTTAGAGTGAAAGATGGGTTTGTGGTAAAAAAAATTTATGACAAGTATGTATATTCCCTCATGTTCTTAGTAAATCTCCTAAATAAATTCCTCAACTTTATTAAAGGTATCTAAAAACATAAACATTGCCGGTTAACTTTTCAAACTGGGGATTCAATGAACATTTAACCAATCAAAAATTTGTGATTTTCTTATGGTTAACTCTCTCCTAATCCAGTTTTCTACAACTCTCCATCAGACCTTGATGGTTTGTTTTTCTTCCATATCCTTATTTTCATAGAATCCTAGTATTTGCTATCTCAGGTGACCTTTGTACTTATCTATCATTATTTTAAAGTTATATTTTTATTAACCTTAGTTCTGATTGGGGTTTTCCACAAAGGTATTTTCTATTTTCAACCATTTATTTTCAAAGAAAAATTTCAAATTGCGAGGATGAAATTTATTTAAGGAGGGGAGAGTGTAACACCCCAAAGCTTTCACGATACACTTCTCTTTCAATAATGCAATAATGTGCATTGTACGCAAGTTCGAGATTCTAACACACCGCGACCAATAAAAATAGCCGTTATGAATAGTAATACCCACCTTTTGAAATTGTATATAATTTATATTTCAAAATGGACTTAATTTTTGGATTCGGAATATCGAAATTAGCCTGTGTTGAATTTTTGGTATTTTTCTGAGAACTTCCAATTTGTTTTGAATAGTGAAAAATACTTAAAAACAAATTTTTTAATAAAAATAATTTATAGTGATAAATTATAATATTGAGTGGTTTTAATGTATAATTAGAATATATATTTACCATTTTATCCAATGGTGGTCATTATAATTAATTTCACTTTGAAATTGGACATAAAAAATTGTCAATCTTTTGATATATATTGTTTATTAAAAACACGCTATTTGTTGTGACAGAAGGAATTAATTATAAAATTAATTAATTCAACTTATATTTTTGGAATTTTTTAAAATAGAAATCATTTTTGAATTTGGAATATCAATTATAGCTTAGGGTGAAATTTTGGCATTGTTCTGAAAAACATCAATTTTTTATGAATAGTGAAACCACTAAGTGGTAGTTAAAAAGCTGATTTTTCGTTTAAATGAAACATTACCACTTCTGTGATTTTATTTTCAAAAATCCGACATACATGGTTGTAATTAGGAAGTATAATGTGGTTTAATGAGATTAAAATAGTTTTTGGTGAATAGTAACGTTTAAGTTTAATTAATCGTGATTAAAGGTAATTATTGAAATTTAAGGTAAAAATGATATTTTAAAATATGAAAATACCTTTACACTTGTCCTACCCCTATTTAATGAGTCATGGCCGACCAATACAATCCATGGGTCAACTTGGGGACCCCATGGAGCAACTTTGGTAGGAAAATGACATTAAAAACATTTTATTTAATGTTAAAATAAAAATGTCACAAACATGAGTTGTTTTACTAAAACAATTTTTTAAAGGGGTTATACAAGTCATATTTTTGAATATAAATATTAATTAGAAATCTAAAAATATTTCCTACATCATGATATTTTTTTATAATTTTTAGACATTATATAAATTAAATTATTTATGACACCATGATGATGCAATGATTACCTCGTTAATTAACGATTTAAATAAAATGAAAATATAATGTAAAATATAAGACATACAGTTTCAAAGACCTATTGGATGAATATATTTCGAACCTTTATCACCTTATCCTAGAAATATATAAGCGTGGGACATTTAGAACCGGAAAAATCTTTTCATTATAAAGTAACATTTCAATCTTTCCAAGAGTTCCCCTTCTCTCCTCTTATAAAAGGCCCCCACCACTACACCTTACTCACACCATAAAAGCCTTTTGGATTGGCCAAACTCTTACCAAATACTCTCTCAACTTCCCTCTCTTAATCCTAGAATCCTCACTTTTGGCAGAAGTCTTCCCAAAGAAGCCTTTGGATCAAATCAAAAAGAGTTACCTGATTTTAAGGTAATGTCTTCGCAAATGTTGTTTTCTTTTATTTTGCTTCTCCAACCCTTTAAACTCTTTTTATTCCTTTATTTTGTAACAAAAACAGTATCTAAAATATATTAGGATGTTTTTATGATAATTATTTGGTTTACACTTCCACACACCTTTGTCTAATGGTTAAATAACACACTGTTTCTATGGGTGGTGAAATACTCCCTCACGAAACGATGATTGTTCAATATTATTTTAACACCTCTAATGGTGGCCATTTTGATGACAATATTTTCATATATGATATATATATTATGATTATGTTTTCCTTATGCTTCTTTATTTCTCATTTATAGCATACTTTATGATTTCCATTATGGGTAAACACGATAATTTCATTGTAGGAAGTGCGGACTACCCGCCCCCTCAAAGTGATTTGAATCGTTAATGCCATATGTGGTATGTATAAAGGATAGAGTAAATGGTATTATAAATTATATTATACTGGAATTATATTATACCTTTATATAATTATAATTTCATTCCATTAAATATGAAATAGAAATGAAAGTAGCGTTCTTGCGTACGTACGGCTTACCGTCTCCATGAATGGTTCATTTCATTTCTTACCTCTATATGTTATGTAATATTATAAATTCATGTATATACTAGATATATAGAATATATATGATATCTACATCATGAATATAATTCTGGATATAATGTATAATTCACCACATGAACAACTTGTAATTATAAGATGTTTATTTTTGAATCAAGTAGCAAAGATCGACAAAATGACCGTTATTAACTTAAATAATTACATAATGTTCATAACATGGTAATAAGTGATATAAAAGGAATAATGAACTTGAAAAAGGTTCTTAAGAAGGTAGATATTAACTCTAGTTTATTATTAAGGAGGTTAAAGAGCGGTCGAGTCAAGTCGGACACGAGGTAAGGGAATTTCTTAACCCAATTACCATTCTTTGGGTTAATCTCCTACTTTCAAATTATGTTATGATATTATGATGTCCTATCTTGTATTTTTACATTCTTTATGTGTAATTATATTGAATACTCATAATAGATCTATTTTATTTAAAAAAATGATCTTGGTAAGGACTTCGTCTCAATCTCCTTTCCTTGAGACATATTTTGTTTTGTACACAATTTCCTTTATACAGTGTATAAACCCCTTTGACTTTTACTTTTATTCAAAAGGAATCTTTTTATTCGAAGTGTTTTTACTAAATGAAAAAAGGAATGTTTTTCTTACCTATGCGGCAACAATGACTTCTCCACTGCTGTGACTATTATTTGAATTTCGGCTTCCTCTATAAGCCATAACTATTTTTAAATGAAAAATAAATACCAAGTTTTAATTTTCTTTTATTTTGGTATTGAAAATGGTTTTGATAATGTTTTTATTATATCAATGTGTTGTATTGATATCTTGGGACTGAAATTTGGTAATTTTATGTTCCCTTTATGCATGTTTTATGTGATACAATTATGTTATGGTTTATGATATGTTTAAACCTATTCATATGAGGATTGCATTGGACTTAATAAGTGATGGGTGGAGCCCGATATAGCTCCTCGATGCATCAGTAGGTCTCATGAGACAAACTAGTGTCTTGGCACAAGGCCTTTACAAAATCTTATTTGTAGTCTTGGCACGAGGCCTTGTCTACGTGGTTCTGATAGTCTGGAATTATGCATTCCATCATTATGAAAGTGGTTATTGATATTGCATGGGATTATTCAACTAGTATAATATCCATGTGAGTAAGTAAATGGCATTATGTAATTTTATTTTTGCCATATTATGCTGAAGTTCAAGTTTAAAAATGCTTTTGTTTTAGTTATACATTTCCTTAAATGTTAATGTTTATTTATGAAAGCTTCCAAAATATTGTTATCCTTACTGAGCATCTGAGATCACCCCTTTCAATGTTTTAATATTTTCCAGGATGTGAAGAAGTATTTTATGAATGACCTGCAGGGATAGTCAGAAGAGGATATGAGTGTGGACTATGGAGACTTTGTTATTGTAGTTTTTCACTTTATGATGTAATCTAACATTATGAATGTATCTAGTGTTTCCAATGCTACTAAACTAATCTGTCTTTCGAGACTTGATCTTTTGTGATCATGCCAATGTTACGCAATAATGCACCGACTCTGGGTAGCTGCGGTCGGGGCGTTACATAACTAGGTCCCTAACTCCACCTCAAATACCTTACAAGGAGTTAAACTATCACTTTAATGTAGATGAATCCCAAGATCTCCATTGAAATATATTCTCAGATGTCTTGGAATTGGGTTGACATAGTGTGTAGGTCTGTGATCGGCCAGATGGCATCATTCCCCCTAATTTTTTTTTATTTCCATCAAAAAGTCCATATATATCTCATCCCACTTCTATTCTTGTACCATAAGGGGTTAAACTAATTTTTATAGAATGTGGTGTTTCTTAATTAACTAATTAATGTATGGAATTGTGAAAATAACTCTCAAACTCCTTCAATAATCCCTGGACACAAAAATGGATGTCTGAGGTCTTGGTACATATTTCCAAAACATGGATGTACCTTTAATGGAGGAATATGAAACTCTCTCAAAACCTCCTCAAAAAACATCATTGGTAACATCTTGCTTCCTATGAAAATAAATTCCATCTACCAGCCATTATAATATCCATTAGAATCATGCCCAGAAGATATCTGGGCTAGTAGGATCTCACTGTCATTATACCCAAGCATTTCCTCTGTGACACACTGTAAGAGTAGATGGGTGAAAACCATCAATAGTGTATAAGATGATCTCTCTCCATAAACACATGATATCTTAAAAGAGGATACCTATTTTGATTCCACATTCAGAAACTACCAACTAAATCTCATGTTTAAATCATCTTCCATAACATTCCCTTCCTAAGAGTATAGAAAAAATATAAGTCAAAGTCACATATAAATATATCTATTACCTCTTTCTCAAGATAATATCCATTTGAGAGAACATATACTTGAGACTATTATTAATAGATTACATGATAAACTGGTCATCCATTAGGTAGTGTATCCACATATTAAATGTACAGACTATCACTACTAACTCTAGATTATGGGATGTGTAGTTAATATCAAGTTCTATCAAATGGAATTAACCATTGTCAATCACCACAAACCTCTAAATAAGAACACATACAAGGCCATTTCATAATTCATCGCATAACATTACATAATCAAATACTTCCTCCAAAAATCTCTAGATTAGAGAACATGTAAAACACTACCTTAACTTCTAAAAAGAACACTCGTACATTTCCATACCCATGAAATAATGGCCATTTTGAGTCAAATATTTCTTGGGGATAAAATCCTCAATAAATTATTTGTGAATCTATGATTATATCTTGTCAACCAAAGAAAGATTCTCACCTCTATCATGATCATAGGAGGCTCTAATTCCCACACTTCCTCGACCATGGAAGGATCCACTTCCACTCCATCAACAGAGAAATCGTTTTCTAGAATGTGGATTACCTTAATATAGAATTTTCACTTTGAGAGATTCTCATAATGTCGGTGATCTTGGAGTAAATCTAGAACTATCCTGGAGTGTCTTTCATTCTCTTCCACAGATAAAAAGTACTGAAGGATATTATCGATGAAGAACAATACATACCTATCTATGTAAGGATCAATGATCTAGTTCATGAGTCTCATGAAAACTACTGGGATTTTCATCATAGTAAAGGAAATCACTAAATAATCATTGAGACCATAGAGAGATGTTAATTTCTTATTTATTATTTCCTCATAACTTACTCGAAACATGGGATAGAATGATCTGTGGTAATATTTTTATAACCATCTTTCCCCTCTAAACTAGTCAATAAGGTCATCGGTCCTCGATATTGGATACATTTTCTTCAAATTCAAAGGGTTCAAAGGCCAGTATTCTACTCTACACACAACCCTAATGACTCATATTCCTTATTGGAAAATAAAATTGGGGCTTCCCATTGAAGAAATAGGTCCCATGAAGCCCTTACTCTACAATTCCCCTACTGGCATCCCCAGATCATGAAGCTCTACAGGAGCCATCAGATATGCTGGTCCAGATATCAGTTCCATGTTATGTTGTAGATCAATGTAGAAGTCTATCTCATGGGATGGAGGTGATCTCATGATATATTCATGAGAGACATCCTCACACTATTCTACTACTATATGAAACTATGAACTCACTATATAAACTATGCTAAGGGTTAGGCCAACCAAATGATGAGTACTAAACAATATCATTATATACACGTGTCCATCTAGAACTACCTGACATTCCATTTATCTGACAATGGGATAATCAGTTCCATCTCTATGGACCCACTACACCCTTCGCCTAAAATAGTTGATATGTGCATTAACTATGGATAACCATTCCATTCTAAGAATGATTTTTTATCTATAGGACACTAATACTACAAAATTACAATATAAAATATCACCTATATGGTCTTGTTCACATTGTCGGCACATGTGTGTGATCTCTGAGTCTTTATCAGTTGGAGTCTCAAATCATATAGTTGAAGTCAATAGTTCAACCTGAATCTCTAAGTCTCAAACATCATATATTTCAAGAAACAAATTTCGAAAACCTGTGTCAATCAGTAATAAATAGAATGTGTAAAATACAAATATCATACCCCGAATCATTCATAGAGATCATGGTTCATAATCCTTGACCATCTATAGTGGTCCCCTATCTTATCATCCAACACCCTAAACCATTCATGGGCCACTAGGGGTGTTGGTGGTAACATGTGGAAATGTTGAACACCTCCTCCTTCACTTGAAACTCCTCTTCCTTGTCTACAACCCTATGGATCTTCTTTCTCCTGTAACTACCTCTACCTAGGATTTCCATCCACTGTCCCCATGTTAGTCGTACCGATCGTCATAAAATCTTGTGAAAGATGTACAATTCTACTAGATGAATGGAATTGTGTATATCAAGGATGACTACACCAACCATGTGAGCCCTTAACTTCAAATACTCTATCATGGGACCTCCTTCAAAATATTCACCCACATCAAGGTCCTTAAGACTGTTGTGGGATCTCTGCTACCATTGTCTCTACTCTTACTATCCCACTGATGAAAGTCACCAGCTATATCTCTACATCCATGAATATTTCATCAACTAAGGCTTGTTCAAGCACCCAAACATAAGCATGAATTCATATAGGGAAACTCTAGCTCGGATGTGTTGATATAGACCTCAAAAATATATCTATGTCCAAAAGTAATAATCATTAAAAATATCAATCAAATTACAAAGAATGGTTGGTAAACCTAGATGAATAATCATCAACTAACTTTCTTCCCTTCTGGAGCTACTAAATCCCTTGTATATGCACAATCCCCAGCATAGATTCTAGGAACACCTTTATGAAGAGGTGCTCGAAATATATCCACAAAATATTCAACTCATTGTATTTTTAGGTAAACAGACTTCACAATCATCCAAATAAGCCATGAGGCAGGCTCTCTACCAAGACCACTAACTGATCTTATTGTGTCCAAACTAGATGGAAAACTCAGGTCACCACCTCAAGCCAGTCCTCAACTGCATGTGGGTCGTTCTATCCTCTAAACCTAAGTGGTCTATTCTGTTGAAACTTGTGAATCATGCTCCAACATCTCACCCCATCCTTTCGTAATGTGAGTAACACATTCTTCTCTAAAGGTGATGGTATGTGTATTCCACAACATCGAGGTGAAATATCATGACCTAGTCCTTGTATCATAGCCTCACAACTAAGGGGGTCATCCACCAGACCAAGCTACTGAATCCTAGTTGGTATGCATCATGGGACTCTCTATAAAATAAACAACATGTACCATTGTCAATGAGTATATCATGAAATCAGACTCATGATGTACATGGAATCCTAAACCCATTTTTATATGATACATGTAACCTTATTTTCCCTACATATAATGCCCCAATGTATTGAGTTGAAAAGAAGGTGATCAGAGTCCTCATTTATGGATATGGAAACAGCCACAAAAACCTTGGAGTCCATGTCCTAAAATCTGCGGCCAAAACACTTTAGATTGTTTCCATAAACCAATTTTATTGGCTCTCAGTCCAAAAGAAAGAATAGACCTCCTATTATACTTCTTTTTCATAACATTTCTTAGGGGGTATCATAATATTACCCCCCAAACCCACCTCTAATTATCTTGGGGATGTTGACTAGAACCGAGTAGTCATATCACTAACATTGGAAGCATTCACTATAACAAAACCAATGATTACCAGTGCTGGAATTTATCCACATTTGAAAACAAAAGGATAATAAATCGAATTTTTATCAGTGTTATGGAAAGCGCTGATAAATCCATCCTTTTATTAGTTATTCATTTTCTTGAGCTGATAATGTTGACCTTATATCAATGCTTAAATTTTAAAACTGATAAAGGGTACCCTTTATCAGTGCTTTATTTTTAATGATAGGCAAGGTTCCCTTTATCATCAGATTAGTTTTAGCACAGATAAATATTTCTTCTATCAGTGCTTTTTTAGCTTTGATAAAAGTCCAAATAAATAAACAAAATTAATTAAATAAATAAAAAAAAGAAAATGTCTTTATTAAAAAAAGTAATATTTTTATTAATTAAATAATTTTTTATAAGAATCAATATTTTGATTATACATTATTAAAAATTGAAAAATTTAATAATTAAAAAATTATGATAAATAAGGTTATTTAATTTTATATTTTAAAAATATAGATATATATTATGGTATATAAATATGATTTATATTTTACCAAATAGTTATGATATGTACATTAAATAGTTATATATTTTTGGAAGAATATATTATAGTTAAAAATTAATATAATTACAAAATATCGACTAATTTCTTAGTGCTTGACATATAAGTGAATGTAATTCAATTTTAAATTTAAAATAGAACACATTTTTTTATTGATTTCATATACATGTAATTAATTAATTTTTAAATAAAATGCACACACATAAAACTTACCCATTTTTTCAAAATTGTTAAAGTGTACGTAATAATTTATTCAATTTTACTCATTTTTAACATATATGCATGCACATAAAATTAGATATTCATTAATAATTTTAAAAATAAATGTGTTAAAAAATTAATAACTACATATAAATATAAATATACATGTAATATATTTATAAAATTATATATTTAAAATTATAAATATATAAATAATTTTTGGTAATTATATATATAATCATAAATAAATAATTATATATATTTTAATAATTGTTATATTTATAATAAATTAAATTAAGCAATGAATATATTTACTATATTTACATATATTTATTTAATATAAATGTATTATTATATAAATATATATACTGATATAAATATTATTTTTTAAAAAGTTATTTCTATAATTTTAATTAATTATTTATAATGTTATATTAAATATATTTAAACAGGAAGGCATTTAATATATATATTATGTATATATTAATATTTACAATTTTCATATTTATAATTATAATTATAAATCTGTTAATAGTGCTTTATTAATAATCACTGATAAACGAATATTTATCAACACTGATAAAGATGATGGTTTAAAAGCACTAAAAATGTGTTGAAAAAAATAAAATATATCAGTGCTATAATTTTAGCACTTATAAAGATTGACTTGATTACTATTTTTTATAGCTGATAAAAGTGTCCTGGTATAATAAAAAAATCTTAACCATTTGAGAACATGTCATGATATCAAATTCTTTCTGAGGAAGCCACCCACTACCAACGGTCCACCTCAAAGAATCAAACCCCATATCACATCACTCGAATACTTCTAAAAAATATGGTTTAATAACTATTGTTTAATTGAAGTTAGGTATTCTAAACGGGGTTTCAAATTTTAGTCAACCGAGTGAGGTAAGCCTTTTGATTTTCATTTTTTATTTTTTGGTTTTTTATTTCATCTTGGTTAATGTGATTAGTTTTGGTCATCTGATTTTATATCAACAAGGTAGGCCTTTGTATTTTCACAATTTATAATTTTTATTCAACTCTTTATCACTCATAGAGATTTTATTGTTTCTGAACTCGATTGTGACACATGGAGGAACATAGAGTTTAGTTGGCTGTGTTATTTTGTTTACATTTCATAAATTTATCTCCCAAATCATTCATATATATTTTTCATTCATTATTTTATTAATTTTATACCATCCATGTGAAACTGTTGAAATTAAAATCTGTTATTTTGTGTGTGAGGGAGTTTAAGGTAGGTTAATGGATTTCTTTTATATTATAACTATATATATAATCTTCTATTTCTGATTACCTGGGATGGTGTGGTAATCCAACTTTTTGATGAATCATGGATATTTTTATTTAAATTTTATATATACATTTATTATTTATTTTTTAGATAAATCATTCATTCCGTGTTTTATTCACTCCTTGGTTCTTATTGCCAGCCTGAGGGGGGTTGATAATGTCCCTTGGACACTATCATGGGCCATCAAGAGAGTTTGATATATTGTTTTCTTGGGATTGTTCTAGAAAATATATCTATTGTTAAATGTTTTGTACCATTTCTCAATAATCCAGCTTCTTATGTCACAACACTTTTAAGAAAACTCTTTTTAATTTTCTCCCTTTTATATTATACAACATTGTTAATAAATCCTTTTAATAATAATATATGAAATATTTAACCTTAATTTTCTGTACTATTTTCCATATTTATTATAACTTTTCATCAGTATCCAACTCCCCATCTCTCAAAACATTACAAAAAAATCCATTTGGGATTACCCCATCATAATTATAACATTATTTTGAGACCAAAATACAAATATAATACATTATAATTTCATTCTCAGAAATATAGACCTGCATGAATTTCTCCACCTTTTGAATATTTATTTAACTAATAACAAGTTGATTTACATCGAATAACTTCAATACCTATATATATGGAATGTGGGAAAATTGTATGTCAAACCATTTTACTATAAAAAATGATTGTGTATAATGAAGATCTCAGACTACATGATATAGATTGACTTTCAATACACAAAATTTGAAAATTTTATTCATTTTTCAATTGGTGTCAACATGGGATTTCAATATTTCTTTGGAAATCTATAAATCACGTCCCTTACACACAAGGATTGGGAAAGAAATATCTCGTGAAATCCATGAGTCGTGTATAAACTCCGGAAAATGTCAAACCACTAATCATCGACTTTTAAACAAGGGTCATTTTCAGTGTAGAAAATTATTATCATCATTCAACAATTGAACCTATATATATTATGTGATCCACATTGATAAAAACATTCTATATAGACAAAAAATTATTTGTTATGCAATGATGATGATCAATCCCTCATTTTTTAATTAATTTTTCTCTAATAATTAATCTAGACTTTAATAGTAATCTCTTAGTTCTGGTTTTAATTTCTTACATCTTATATTTAAATTTACAATCATTACTCTCATATTAAAGAATGATAAAGATATCTGTTGGTTGGATGTAAACATATTATTCCTATAATCCATTAGTAAATGAAAATTTCACATCCAGTTAGAGTACCATAAATTTTTTTAGGATTAGTCGGTGTAGTGATATGACAACCCAAGAGTAATGAGATGTTTTCAAATATTTATATTCCATTAATTTTAAATGTCTTAATTTCATAGGTTTCTACAAAACTTGTTCAAATAAATTTTTATATCTTCTACTAGATTGAATGAGATTTTATTATTGTTTTTAATCATATTAGAGTATCTTATTAATACGTAATTGAGTATAATATATTTTAATTTGTTTAGGGGATTTAAGAAATAATTTTTTGTGGAGTAATTCTTATATAAAATATAATTACCCAATGTATTAAACATATTGAAATTCTTTGAAAAAATAAAAATTTGAGTTTCCCTTGTTATAATTTTCTACAACTTTCACTTTTGATAATGAATATATTATGTGTATTAATTTATATATCATATAAAATGTATCTATTATGAACCCAATATGATTGATGTGAACCTAAAATGGATTCATGCTACTATTGTTATAAATGAATATGAAGATGGTGTTAAAGAGTTCATCATGTTTGCAAGAGATCATGTAGAAGACCCTTCTATGATCCTCAATATGTGTTTACAATTTTTTTATTCAAGAGATATTACTCTTGAAGTGTTGGAAGAACATTTTATTTGACATGGAGTATATAAAATTGATAAATGTTGGAAAAAACCTGGGAAAATGGAATTTCGAATTATATTGGGATGATATTATGGTTTATAAATTGTTTGAAATTAAAACCATTTATAAAGATGATTAATTGAATGGAATAAATGAAAATTCCAATTGAAGATGACCTTCATGATTGTCCAAATTTGTCTGACGTGTAAAATAGTTGTTACAAGTAACCATTGTATACCAATTGTACTAAATTTACATCATTGTCAGCTGTATTGATGTTATTAAATTTGAATGCTGGTGGTGGATGGAGTGACACCAGCATTATTAAAATACTTGATATTCTTAAAGATATTGTACTAGAAGAAAATAAACTATCATTCTGAACATACAATGAAAATAAATATTAGATTCAGTGGGAATGGTATCAAAAAAATGTATTCCTTCCCAAATGATTAAATATTGTCTCACAAAGACCTTGAATCAGTCATAAAGTTCCCCAAGTGTGGAACATATCGATATATGAAAAATGAATCAAATCCTTCAAAATATGTATTGTACATTCCTATCATTCCAAAGTTTATTTGTCTATATTGATGTTATGAAAATAAGATACAATTAACATGGAATGAAAATACAAGAATTAAATAGGGGAACCTATCTCATCCAACAGATTCTGCTCAGTAGAATAAAATTGGTATATGTTTCCATAATTTTGAGTTGAGCTTAGAAAAATTCATCAATTGATATATATAGATGAAATAAATATTTTTGTTCTACAATTTTGAACTCATATAACATGAGCTATCATGTAGATAAATTGAAACTTTCCTCTATGGTTATGCATGAAGCATAAATAAATAATGTTTTCTAAACATATATCTAGAAAAATCTACCTGGTAATGATATTGATGTCGATTTGGCTCTATTGATCGAAGATCTGAAATTAATGTGGGAAATAGTTGTTACAGTTTAGGATTACCAAAGAAGTGGTTCAGGTTAATGTTGTACGGAATGATAAATAACATTGAAACTTATTGAAATTCATCTGGATGTAGAATTAAATGAATTTTTTGGTTTCCCATTTATGAAAGACATACATACTCAATTCAGTTGAAACATTCCTTGAACACTATATATTTAGTAAATCATAAATTTTTAACTTGAAGACATAAATACTAATTCTGGGGGATAACATTTGATCACAGTATCAAACAATTTACTATAATATCTCCCATACTATGTGATCAAATGTACAAAAAAGTAGAAATGATCGAATATGGTTTTGATAAATAATTATCCAAAATGCTATCAAAATAAATATGGAATTACATATCAATATTCATTGAATAACTATATTGGAATTGTTTGTCTGTCAAACATTTTCTTGATGTTATCCATGTAGAAAAAAGGTATATGATTGTGATATTGTCATATTAAAAATTATTCCCTGAAAAATGAAATATGGTACTTAGGCTAGTTTAGACTTGATTAAAATGGGGATAAGAGAATAGTTTTCATTGATAAAGGGTTAAAGGCAGACCATTCTTCATCCATTAGCTTATACTCTATAAAGGTATGAAAAATTATAAACATACATTTTCTTTAATATGTAAATGTATCATTGGGGTATTCATAAAATTACATGATTTTCATTTTAAGGACTAATTCGTTGTTACTATAAAAAAACACACAACTATCATGTTTTATACAAGATTTTTTGATTTTTTCTCTAATTGGATTCTGCCACAAAATGTCTGACACACATTAACCAGAATCTTATTCTTATTCAAATCCATAGGTAGAAAGGTTGTAGATGTGGCGATGTTTCCCATCATGAATAAGAAGATTGAATTCATATTATGTGAATTTGAGATGTTCTTCCCATCATCATTATTTAATTTAATGGTCCACATAATGTGTCGCTATGTCAGTGAGGTTCAACTCTGGGGTCATATCCAGTATAGTTAGATGTACCCCATTGAATGTTATATGAATACTTTTAAATTTTCTATCCAGAATCAATTTTTTTGCAAAAATTTTTATTGCATAATAATATATTTTGGAAGAAGCTATTGAATTATTTAATGATTAACTATTATATTATGAATTAATTGGTCTCCTAATTTTCATCAAAACAAACTCCTTTTGGGAGAAGTTTTTTCAAGAAGAGGTGTCATTAAAATTACCATGAAAGATTTGGAGCAAGAACATATTTATAAATTACATAATACTGAAGATGTAGATCCTACATTTAATCCCACATCGAAATTATTTGATATTGAATCAATCAATGGAAGAAGGATGTAAATCAAAAACACATAATAAAAAATTTATAGGATGGTTCAGAAGTTAATTTTATAAGGAGTTTTTTGAAAATCCAAATTCAATTGTCAAATGTCTTCAATGGATTTCTAGAGGACAAAATGAAAATGTTATAACATATACTAGTTTTTAAATCAATGGTTATATGGTTTATACCAAATAATATGATGAATCCATTTTGATGTAAAATAGTAGTGGTATGATTGTGGCTAATGTGATGAAAATATCTAGTTCTAAGGATAGAAATCATATTTATTAAAATATATAATATTCTAGAATTATCAAATAGATATACGAGTTGGATAATATAACTTCACAAGTGTTGATTTTCCATTTAAAATGGGATTAAGATATCAATGGAGTGAATGTTAATAAAATGAACTTTAAGAAGGTGAATTTTAGTATGGTAGGAGAAAAAGTTTTGCTATTCATAATGGAATCACATGTGGTGCTATTATTTTATTTCTCTAATCCAATATACATGAATTGGATGATTATCCTCCTTGTGACTAAATCTAATGTTGAGTGAAGGGAAAATTCATTCGATAATGACCCTTTCATTGGGTCTCGTAATCAGCTAATGTTGGTCCCAATATAGAAAATTATTTTTATGTTAGAGGGAACTAGAAATTGAGTATTTTGAATCTGAATAGAAGAACCAAATCTATGAATTCTATAAAAAAAATAAACAGGGATCAATGAAATGGTAAACGAGTTTTTTAATATATAATGTTTTTCATCATAATATTATATGTTCATTAATGATTGAAAATAATATTAATTAAATGATTGACTACTCATGAAGATAATGGTTTCTACATGATATTAAAGAATAAACTATAATGATTGAAACCCATTGGAAATATTTAATGGTATCAATATGATATTCTATCTAGTTTTTACCAAAAAATATAAAATGAAGTCTTTTTTTAATTTTAATTATTCCTATAAGATTTCATTTATTATTGATGTTTTTATTTTCAGGTGTCATGTTTTTGAAAGGATGTCAACGAAGTTGTCTCTACACAATCACAAACTGAATATTGATGTTTTCACATTAAAACCATTATCCATCTAATTAACATATTTTTTTATATTATTGTTTAATATAATTTTTTTTATTATTATTCACATAATAATTGTTTTCTTATATATGTGTATTATTTTTCTCGATTTTGGGTTCTCTTTCCTACATTCATGCTTCTTCTCCCTCAATAACTTTTTACCCCTACAATGTTTCAATTATCACTTTATTTAATGTTCTTCCTATTGCCTTTGCAAGAAGATAAATAAAGCTACCTCTATTAAATTATTGATTTAATCTTGATATTTTCATACGAAAATCATTATCTATAGAATTAACATATTATTTCATATTTAAATTTAATTTTTTTAGTATTACTCAGATAATAAATTTTTTTGTAAAGCTGGATAACATTGTTCAAGTTGGGACTCTATCCAACATTAATTCTTCTTCGCCCATAAAAAATTTTCACTCTTTTAGTGTTTCATTTATAATATTAATTCAAGTTGACCCTACTAATATTTAAAGAAGGGAAATTTTGCCACCTCTTCACAGTTATAGAGAAAATCATTATGTTTTCACTGTAAAATCATTGTCCATATATTTAATGTATCATTTCATATTTATGTTTAATTTATTTTTTTATTATTACATAAATAGTAATTGTTTTCTATAAAGGTGTACTCTTTTTTTCGAGTTGGGTTTCTCTGTTAAACATTCATTCTTCTTATCCATTAAAACCATTTCACCCCTACTGTGGTTCATTTATCTCTTTCGTTCAAGTTACCTATACTTCCTTCGCAAGAAGATCAATACTGTTGTTTCTCTTCAATTATTTATCTAATCTTCATGTTTTACAGTTAAAAATATTTTCCATATAATTAATACATTTTTTAATATTTACGTTTCATTTATTTTTTTAGTATTACTCACATAATAATTTTTTCCTTATATAGGTGGATTATTTTTTCCACTATGGGGTTCTTTTTCAATCATTCATGCCTTTCTGCACCAAAACATACATAGACTTCATCTCTATCAAAACCATTCAACCATAAAGTGTTGACATTTATCACTTTCCATCAAGTTCCCACTACTTATCAATCATACTTTTAATTATGATATTTTCATAGTAAAATCATTTTCCATAGATTAAATTTATTATTTTATATTTATTTATAATTTATTTATTTATTTTGATAATCATAATAATTTTTTCCTTATACTAGTGGTTCTTTTGTTTAGTTTATGTGGTTTGTTCAATGATTCCCATGTAGTGTTGTGTTTTCAACAAATAATGTCAATGGAAATCGGGGTAACATTATTAGATAGTATTTTTTGAGACTTTGGGATGTGTTAGAATCACCTGATGCTCAATATGACACATGATGTGACCAATATGACTATTTGTACATAAGTTTATTATTTATTTACATAAATTTTAGAATAATATAAAATTGACTCTATTTGTCTGTTATCAATTTAAAACTGTAATTTTACATTAAAATTTACCATTCACTAAAAACTAATCACACACACATGGATTTTCTTGATAATTTAGGGAATCGATTCATAAATCATTTGAGATGCGTAGGTATTAGTATCAAGTCAATAAAATACATGATGTGATCCATATGATTCAATGTTCTTGTTTAAATTTATAAATTACATTATAGTAATAAAGACAATTGATGTACTCAAAACCGAGAAAAAACATTCATATTGTTTTGATACTTTAGGAAAACAATCGATAGGTGATTTGGAATGTTAGTAATCAGCTACAACTCAGTCTGAGGCACGCTGTGACAAGTATGACTCCATCTGTGTCTTTATTAAAATTTGACATCATTTTTAGTAAAGGAAATGACCCATACCAAACCAAATAAATATATTCATATTGTTTTCAAACATTAGGAAAACGCTCCATAAGTCATTTGTGATGCATAGGGCTTATCCAAACCTCAATCGTATGCACAGTGTAATCGGAATAACTCCAAAAGCGTCTTTTTATTTAAAAATGAAATAAAATTTATTAAAATTAACACTTTCTATAAATTTGGTTTCTTATATTATTACAAACATAATAATTTGTTTCTTATACACGTATGATCTATTACTCTAGCAAGGGTAGTTTTTTTGGTAGTATCATGAGATAGGTAATCATTAAATTATAAAGGAACATTGATGTTTTGGAATTCATGTAATAATTTGTATTTATGTAATCGTATGAAAAAAATTCATAAATTTATATAATATAGTTTTATTTTATTTTTTTTGACTTGTAAATTTCATTTCATTTAAATCCGGAATTGGGACATGTTTTTAATGATATTTGATGTTTTTATTTTGCTTTTGTGCATTTACAAAACATTGTAGTGGTGTTATAGTGTGATCTTACAATAAAAATATAGTTTGGCCCATTATCAATTCTTTTTAAAGCACTGATAATGTTCTATTTCAACAACACTCATAATGTTTTTGATAAACGGTCCTTTTTAAATGCTTATATTGGAGCTGATAAATTACCCTTTATCAGCTATTTTATAAGCACTAATAAATGACACTTTCAGAGATGATAAATTTACGTGCGGATAAATAGTTCTATAATTAGTGGTTTTGAAAGTGCTGATAATGGCTCCACTTTCCAGATCTTTTTTAGTACCGATAAATTCACCCTTTATTAGTTCAACTTTATTGATGATAAAACACTAGGGATTTTAGCCATACTAATGTGGTTAGTGCTTTTCTGGAGTTGATAAAGACCATTTATAGTGTTGTTAAATGCCAATTTAGATGTAGTGATTGCCTATGTACATGTACCCACAGACACACAAATTTATCCAATACCACAAATTTCTGAAATGTAGAATATATAAACAACCAATTCATTCATACAACTATATCCCACAACTAGAGTATGACATGAATTAATGTAAAAAATTAAAAATTAAATCCAACCATAAGGAGTATAAAAAATTCTATCATAAAATTAAAAGTATTGGGACTGCTATCTGAAAGCCACAGGAACACACCTTAATCTGTATAGTCTCAATAAAAATCATATGGTCCTAGAATATCTAGGACTATATCAAAAATTCAATTGTATACACAAGACATGACATTTGTGGGAAAATCCATTATATGCGTGAGTATACATACACTTTGTAGGACACCACGAAAGCACAATGAAATACAAAAAAGGAAATCACAATAATCTCTACACGTTATACATCTATAACACATATTACAAAGATATCCAGATATTATCTATCCAAGTCGCATAGTTTGGAGGTAAGCCACAACCATATAATACCAACCATAGGATTCCATCACGATGATTCCTTGAACACATCATTTGGAGGATCACACTCTTGATTCTAATAGAACTAATGACAGCTGTCTGATAGGTACATCTCATTTGTAACAATCATGAGAGAGATACACATATAGATCTGATGTGATTGTGATTAATAGATGAGTATCACTACTAAGTCCATGGGGTGATAAAAACAGCTCAATCTATATTAACCTTGCTATGTGGAGGATTGGCACCCACATAATTTTTTCCATATTGATAACAAGAACAACTCTTAGTGCACAAATATTAATAGAGGATACGACTCCGGGACTCTTAGGGGGGTTCCAAAAAATCATTCTAGAATATCCAACTTAAGGGATCATAGTTGTAGGATTATGAATCAATTCACACAATCCTTCACAAGAATGATAAAGTGAACGAACTCTAAATAAACAGGTCCATGATCTTTTGGAAGAGAGATCCAACCATGTAGAATGGGGCACATGGCATGTAATAAGGGTACAAGTTTTTTCCCTTGACCTCGGGTACTTGATGTGTAAATGAACCATTTCATTCCATCGATGTCATGTAGAAACATCCATGGCATGTGAAGGAGTTATGTGTCATGTCAATGTATCTGGGTTCTGTCCATATACTCTAAGCATGTGCCAGTACATGGCGTCTACCCATGTATCCATGTCAGTTTACCGGTACATTGGGTAGCCTATGTACATGGTCTAGGCTAAGATATCTGTGGGAGTACATGATGTCTTGTAAACCCGTGTACTCCACCATATGTCTATATATTCTTTCAGGTACACGTCATGACCTTGAAGGGTGCTACACTTTGTGCAGCCTTGGAATACACGTCATGTGTATCAGGGTATCCCAGAACCAATCTTCTTCCTCCCATACATTTTGATTAGTATTCTATCATGGGACTCCATATCAAGAGCCAGTCGGTCACACAATCACCGAATCAATAATATTTGAGCCTTCAATCGGATAAGAAAACAATAAATTAACCATTCTTTGTTACCACCGAGGAATATGATATCATAACACACAATCATTTAATACACTACTGCAACCACTTTCACACCACCACTAAGACTTACTAATGTTAGATCAATGATTTAAAATCATTGCGACTTGGATATGATGTGTAATGATCGGTCATTAAAGAAAAAATGAATGGTTAAGAATAATGATAAATACCATGAAGAATGGTGAATTGGGTGAGAAAATCAAAAATCATGGATAGACAAACAAACCATGATCAATGTTTTTGTCGATCTTGGTTCATCACCATTAAAAAGATAAACATATCCAATAGATCGTAAGATTAATCTCCCTACAAATCCAGCCAGAGAACCCATCCCATAGAAGGGAAAATATGTGGAGAAAAATCTCTATTGATTTGTCCATGTCTGTCAAGGAATTACATAATACTGAATAGAAAATAAAAATCACATTCCCAACCTCGATTTGGATTGGTGACTAATGAAGAATGATCCCAATTTCACTGTCGTTGGAAATATCAATTGAAATTATTGGGCGCCAATTGTCAATCCGTGATTTCATCATCATTTATTGGGAAGGATTCTATAGATCTCTATTAGATGAATCACTAATGGATTATAGAGTTATGACTCTATCGATATAATTTTGACATAATAGACTCTTTAAAGATAAAACATTTAGTGTGTTTATAATGTAAATAAAATTATTTTATTAAAACTATTTTATTCATTTCTATCCTCCTGATGAATTTTCCACAAATGGCCCATTCTTACCAATGCTATTTCATAAATTGGCTAATACCACAATTATGAACTCAATAGTACCCTCATTTTATGATATAATCACCTGTCTGAAATTTATTACAATTTTTTAGGAGAACCATGCACATTTTGTATTTAATATTTTAATAATTTCAAACATTTATTCTGGGAACCCTTTCCCAAGGAATTACATGACGTCTCAGTGGATGGGCTTGAAGTTATGCAATATATTATTTAGAAATAATAAATCGAAAATATTGTATATTACACATGACGTGTCACATCAGCTCCATAAAATGTATATCTTAAACATTTGTGCCTTATGTGACACATTACATTCCAAAATATTATTAAATTGAACTAACACTATGAGATTATCAGTATAGGATAGAACAAAAAATATCCCTAGTAGAATCTCTTTAAAATCATGAGGAAAAACAATATTTAGTGCATATAGGAATGAATACATGAATTTATTATAATTAAAACATTATCATCTACTTATAGGTTCATAACACCCCACTATCTATAAAAAAATGTTCCCAATGCTAGAAGGAATATGGGTTAGCCTGTAGATCCTTCAAAATATATACAAGATAAAATAATCTCTTGATAAATTTATTCTAATCCCCAGTATCCTAATATTATTTAGTACCCTACAATGATATGGTATACTACCTCTAAAAATCACTATAATAATTTACAATCATCATGCGTGATATTTATCCTTAAATTGGAACAATATGAATGACCCTTGGCAGATGCAGTTTTAGTACCCGAACTATATGGGTGGGTATGGAGGAATCCTTAGTTATAACCTCTGTTATTTCCTATGGTAGTACAAGAACCCCATACCTTGTGGAGTTGTTCTAATCCAATTATATAGGATGCACCATAGGATAAATTAAATGTGGAGATATTTAAAATTCAAAAAAACATAGAAAAATATATAATAGATCACTTAAAGGAAAAAATCAATAATTTTAGTTGAACAGAAAAGATATTTATATAGGGAGACCAATACTAAGATGTTAATTTTATCCATTATATATAAACCCATAAATATTAATCATGGACAAACCCAATAATCAAACACATACATGTTAGAAATAGATAAATCTATATATTAACTAATCATGAAATGTTTTATTAAATAATATTACATTATATTAATATCACATAATATCATATCTAAAATTATAAATGACATTTAATTAAATAAATTTCTATATATGACAAGTAATAATATACATTATAAGTCAACCCAGATTCTTAGTAATGATGCATGGATGTATCAAAATCCCATAAACTATAATAAGACAATAGTACATAGGATCAATATAAAATTGTAATACCATAATCACTAATAAAAATACTATCAATAGTAACTCAGAGATCATTCACATTAGTGTTATTTAAGGACCTACTTGAATACCCTATCTGGGTTCTAAATGGAACATCCATATTAAACATTTCCCAAAACATTGGAAATATGAAAAAACCCCCTAATAATACCAATTTTAAGGGATTTTCCAAATAAATATGTATTCATAGTGTGTCACAATATATCTTGTGAATCTCCAAATAAGATAGAGTCTTTAAAATAGTTGTGAGGTTCTAATCAGTCTTACATGGAGTCTATACCCTCAGTTGAAAATTTCATACACTATTATCCCAATGAATAATAAATATTTTGAATAATCTAGTGGGAAACATCATTATATAATAACCCAACATAAATTTCATTTAAAATAAACTAATAAAAGGTATCCAAATGGTGTTTGTCGACCAATTCATGATAAGTAAAATAAAAAAATAAGTCACAACATTCACATTCTAGAGTCCATCCCTTCATTTCTTCTATCCTATAAGTTCCACCTGCTTAGCTCCCTGGTGTATGGACCATTCACTTAGATAGACCCATAACCATGAAATCAGTATGCCCATCGAGATTATCATGTAGTTTGTATGTATTAACCCAATATGACACCACCTATAAAGCCTCAACATGATGTGAACATGTAAATATGGTGTTTTCCATAATGGTAAGTAAATATAAAAGTTAGTAATCAATCATATTCCAGGAGACCATAAACTAAATAGGCTACCATAATCAATGACAGTACATGATTCAGATCCATACTATAAGGGATGTTTCGCACATCATCCCACTAAGTATCAAACCATAAGTCTGACACATATCACATATCACACCCCATTACAAACCAAAGAACATGTCCAACCAAAAGGATATCATACCACAACATTATCCTCAGGTCAAGAAACTAATTTTTTCATTCCCCTACACTTAATGGATATGAATAAAAGGTAACAACACCACCATCTCATCCGTAGATCAAGACACAATGTTGTTATACCCCATCCTCTACCTAGATTATGCCAAACATTCATCATATACCTTACCATTAACTAGGTTCTACCATCATCAACGACACCACGTCACATTCGAACACACTCCCCCTATAGGGGATAAAAATGTCATGAAAATACACATGTATCCTTTATTCTAGATAAAAACGTCCACAATAAAAATATTCATACATTATATGGTATGAAAAAGAATAATAAAATGTGGACCATAATGAAAAGTTTTCATAGGGATACATGTACACACTATATACATATTAACAATCAAACCATATCACATGATGATTATCATGAAGTCTCATGAATTTAAAAATTCAAATTATTCAAATTAAATTTATATAATGGCCCTAGGTGGTATGAAATTACAACCATACATTTTTCGATGTCAATTTCCATGATCTATCACAAAACAACATCACACCAAAAGATTCCTGAAATTAATTCCCAATTCATCTTAACCAGGAATGTAGAATTAATAATAATGAATAAGAAAAATCACGGTCTCAAAGGCATATCAAATCACCTAATGACTTCTGCATCCAATGGTAGATTTACATATATTATAAAAAATGATAGTAATTCTAATGACCACCTAACATATCTGTTGATAAATAAAATAATAAATATATGATCATAAGGGAATTCATAGTTCTATAAAATTCATTATATATCTATGAATCCATCCATGAATATTAAAGTAGATCTAGAATAAATAGGAAGACTAGTGGAATGTAATCATTAACATGAATTCTCTAAATAAAAAGCCTCTTGAAGCCCTGTTATTAGAGTTTGGTGGGGGTGGAGTCACAATAAATTTCCATTGGGGTCCCCAAGTTTGATATTAGGGGAATATGTGAAAGATTAAATGGATTTGGGGAGGTTTCTTGTTAAAAACCCAATATATTAATTTATTAATAAATCAAATTTAATTTGTTGGTATGGTATACCAAATTGTGACCCAACCATGTGAGTATCAATGCCACATTTTGGAACCCCAACGGTTTAGCCACCGAGTTCTATAAACAAAGTACTAACAATTCATTTTCCCTTTTTCTTGAGTTAAATGATTTCCAAATGAATTTTACAAGGTTATCACATTGTGTTCACAAAGAGTTTGGACATATACAAAACCACACTAACAATTCACATGGTTTCATGTGTAGAACTACATGGTTTTCCAAAACAATTATAAAAAAACAATCCCCCTTAAAATGAACAAAAATACTATAAAAACTGTGTATGATACCAAATACGTAGACCAATAAAATAATAACAATAAAATAGGTAAATATGGTCCACAAACTAGGTGAAACATAATTGAAAATTATAGTCCACTACACATGTAAATTATATTATATGAAATTGGTGGTTATATGAATTCCATTATGTTAATGATAGGTGGCCAGCCTAGTCCAATAGCATATGAATGTTTTGGTGGCTTACCACGACATATGATATTTTTTATATTCATATTATTTTTAAACATCATTATTTTATTCAATGTTCCAAAGTTATTTTCTCATGTCTCATGAAAATTGAATATTAGTCCCACACTCTTAAGACTTATTTCATATTTTATGAAAAAATCATTATTCCATGAATCATGTTTTATGATATATGTTTTAATTGGTATGATTATCTTATTCTATGTTCATGAACCTTGAGTATGTTATTATACTCATATTCTCATTTGGTCCACACATAGGATCTTTGATTCACATTTCTTATGTCCAACCCTGACCTAGCATCAGAAGTCACCCTTTCTTATATTTCAATTCCCCATATTTTTAAGAAGATTATCATGTATGATATGACTATTATTGTATCATCTGTGAATAATATTAGATTATGGTTTGAGGGAATTATAAAAAAAATATTGATTATATATTGAGTCTCAAAGAACACAAAAACATATAGGTTCTTGAGGTGTGTTTTATTATTATATGAATTAAATAATAAAAAAAATAATCGAATGTATATGTGTCCTATGATTGGTTAGTCTCATCATGAGTTATACCTTACTATTTTGATTTTTTCCATCAATATACATTGATATACTAATTTTTCCCCATATTTTTATTTGAAATCAAATATATTTCTTGGTTTATAGATCGTAATTAGTCGGAATTATAGTAAGTGATATTAAAATTAGTTATTTAAAATTTTACATTTAATTCATTCTCTGTATGAACTATCTACCCACAAAAGAAAACAAAATACTGTTAAAATTTTAAATTAAAAAATCATATATTATTTTTCAATTCAAGAAATCAATTGTAAAAAATCAAGAATGATTTTGATTGAATAATCATTCGATTATTTATGTCCCTCACAGATCGTGTTTGAAATTCAATTTCAACAGGGATTTATAAAATAGTATAATGTGTAGTGAGGGTATCATTTTTAATTCCAATAGATAGGTTATACTCTAATTAAATTCTGTTATGGTATTGAATTCCCATTATGGTATAAATATGTGTCCCTTCATACCAGTATGATTAATTATAACAATGGTTACATTTATTTTTATGTAATTGAATCCAACTCAACAATATTTATCTTTTTCATATGAGGAGGTTCATATGTTCACAATTATTTCACAAATCTAATCAATGAATATATATAAATTACAAAAAGAGACTCTTATTTGACACCATTAATACGAGAAGAATGGACTAGTGGAGTTCCTAGAATTCAAATGTGATGTATTTCATGACCATTAAAAATATTATTTTTTGGACCACTTCTCATTGGATGATATATAATTATCACTAGAGAAATCCCATATAAATTTTCATTTCTTCCCCTTGAACTCTTATTTTAGGAATTTTCCCCCTTATCCATTAATAAATATTATATTTCTCTTTAGTTAGTTGGATTTAATTCATCCAATTACAAATTTACACACTTCTAAAATGAGTATAAAATTAAATACATAAGAAAAGACAATTATAATCACCAGTATATGATTATAAAACATCAATGGATGACCCCCAAGTAATTTTAAATATATTCATTGAAATTTAATTGAATATAAAACAGTTGAGAATTAACGTCCCTAATTAAAATCTTTATTTAATATTTCATACCTTCACCAGTGTCTTCCAAAGGTATACAACACCATATGACTGTTAATAAATATAGTTGGAATATAAAAGGATTTAAATAGTTTTATTCAACTTATAGTTTTTAACAGTAATTTTTTTATAGTTATGGATTTATTTTTCTAAGTTTACATAAAATTATATAATTTAGTATTAATATAATCATCTATCCTTATAGATATTGGAAACAATGAAATAAGAACAAAAAAATAAAATTAATTTGATAATAATAAACAATGGTATCAGAGATATGGTAGTTGTGAAGAGAATACCTATTTCTGTGGAAATTTTTGATGATATAGAAGTTCTATATGAAATACTATGAATACAGTCTCATCCATATAATTGATGATGTATACTAAGTGTTTATTACTAGAATATATTGAATAAACCATGTACCAGATAGGGAGTGAATCATAGTTATAATGTTGAAGAACAAGTACTCTAATACTCGAATAAGAAACATGATCTGATGATAAAACATCCAATCAAATCTGAGTATAAATGTAATAAAAAATTAATGCATTGAAAAATCAAATTTCCAAAACCTAAACACATAACAAATAGAAAAAATAACATAAAATTTTAAATTATAAAATAATACACAGATATATGGATAACAATCCTGAAAATCCATATTGGATATTATATTAAAAACATTTTCAAGTTAAGAAACTCTTCAAATTTAACTAAAATGACTTGGGAGTCGGGTTTTTATAGAGCATGAAGTGGATGTGGAAATCAAAAAAAAACAAAATCTACGATTATTGATGTTGTGACATTGTTACTAGTATATCTATATCTCAATATCTACAGAAAGGTTCATATGTGATTTATAATTATCTCATAATTAAAATCAAATAGTTTCCCCATTCAACTGGATTACATAGGCATGTCCAACTCATCACTAGTTATTTATTCTCAATTAAACCAATGTTTTACTATCTAGATCATCTATATGGGCTATATATACATGTGGATTTTTCGATCATCTATTTTTTCTTTATACGATGTAGAATTTGAAATTCCATCAATATTTCAAAGGTTGTAAGTGAAATCTCCAAGAAGAAAACTTTGATCGGGGTGCTCTATTCCCATCATTATCTCCCTATTTAATGACTATATAGAGGGTGAGGTTATCAAAATTGTTATATAGTGGATTTGAATTTTTTTAAAATCGGTGGTATTAATTATTAAAACAACACGTTGGCCCATATAAAAATGAAACCATTTCAATTAATCTCTATTCATCTTATTTGATGTATTGAACTAGACACAAACATCATAAATATTTTATCACATACATGAAACATGTAATTTTTTTACATTTTAACATATGATCCGTTATCTCAACCATATAATCCTAATAATATTATATAATAGTTGAATAATAATATTATTCCAATTAGAAATATATTTTTTCTTTATGTATTCTCTTAGAACATGTTAGTACTGTGATTAAATAAATTCAACACATATTAATCTAATATTTAATAATATTTATTTTATTTATTTTTTATGATCATTCAAACTCAGACATATCCTATCCCTTCATGTGGGCACCATAATGTCCAAAAATCAAATTCATTGTAAGTGGAAACCCATCTAAATATTCTTTGTGTATGAACATCAAAGTCTTTTTCTCTATAATATATTATCATTTCTATATACCAATAATGTTTTATATCATGTCACCATCTCCCCTATGGATATAATTTAGAGTAAAAAATTTGATAACCTCCTATAAATACATATCATGTAATATAAATAGGGATTTAGTAAAGGCATTACTATCCTGATTTAATAAGGTAAAGATATATATTCCTTTCAAAAGAGACAAATTCAATATTAATCATTCAATAAATTTCATACATCCAATGAAACAATCAATGAATGCTACCTCACAGTGAGATAAATTACATGTTTTTCATGTTGCATCAATATTACCTTGATTACGTCATACCCATTGATAATGTTCTCATATCAGGATACCAGTACACCTGATCAAATTTTGGAACAATAAATGACTCCTAAACCTTGTGGGGGTCTAATTAGAATTCTATTTTCATGATATCATCTAAATAAGATCCCTATGTGTAGTATTTTGGGTTTTTTGAAGATTGTTCAATTTGTATAAAGGTCTTTTATTGAATGAAATTTTCTAGAAGGATAAATTTTTTTAAAAATATTTTTACAACAATTTAGTACCTTAGATTTTGTAGATGGAGTTTTACTGAAGAATATTGAAATTATGTTTCAATTTAGGTATCCAATGGTTTGTTTTTTATATATTTGTGTACCACTCACATTCACTAATTTTTAGTTATCAATATGAATTTTTTAGTCAATGGAATAAATGTTTTGAATCTCAAAGTGTAGTAGAACCCATTTTTTATATGGATATATAAATAAATATATTATTGTAATGAAATCAAAATAATGAAGTATATTAATGTATATCAACAACCATCATATTGATGTATTGGTTTTAAATGTAAGGTGAGTATTGAGAGAGTGTTTTTTTTCAATTGTTGTATATTCATTTATCATACCAATTATTGTGTTTTATATTGGAGGTATGATTTATTTATTAACCATGTTATTCATGTGTGCTCTTATATTTTTCTTTCATTCCACGTTTTTAATGATTATATTATTTCATGCGGTTATTTAGTTTTTTGTTTAATACATCCATAACATGAAGTGAAGGGGATGTAAATATTTTTATAAAGTATAAAGTCATAAAAAATTTCATCTATATTTCTGTAATATAGTTTCATCTCCCCCCCCCCCTCAATTGGGGTTAGAGGGAAGGTTCACTTCTACTGAAATTTATACAATAATAATTTCATTAAATGAAGGAAGGATCTTGGTTGATATTATTGTGAGATAGAATTTAGATACCAGTGGATGCAGTTTGATAATATTCTAATTTAGAATGATCTAGATGCCACATTTTTTGTATAGTATATTGATCATATGGATATATTGGAATGGATATAGTTAGATAGGTAGGATTTTGATTGAGTATGAGTTTATCCCCAATATAATTTTAATTTAAATATTTACAAGAATAAAAACACCATAAAAATTTTAAAAGTATTGACTGATATGTATGAGAAACAAATGTCACTCAATATATTCATTATGATACATGTATTATTCAACTTGAGACTATTAGAAAGAAGACTAAAACCATACAATGTGAAATATATTAACATGATATAGGTATATCTCAAGTAAATTAATGTTACATTCATGGATAATATATATGAATTACTTCATTTATATTTTATTTTAGAAAGCTAGTATTTTATGGTAGAATCTATGAGTAATTCGATACGATAGATAAAGAATGAATTTATAAACATTCATAATTTGATTATTAATGAGGATTTGTATATAATGGGAGTCCATGTAATATATGGATGTATCCTAATGCTGGATGAAGGGGATGTAAACCTCAAAAGAATAACTATCATAAGATAAGTAATAATGAAGATCTTAAAGTACATGATACTCAATATGATATATGTTATATTTTTTGAACAAGAGGGGTATATCAAGGATGAAAAAATTGGATATAGTCTAATATAAAGGATCCATGTTTGGGAAGGATAATGTTTTTCAATATTACGATAGATAGTTACAATTTTTGATTTTTTGTGAATATTAAATAATAGATGTCTGTTATTACCACTGGTGAATATTTCAATTTGACTAGTGAATAGGGGTTCATGAAAGAATATGTATATAGAATATTTTTTAGAGTATAATTGAAACATGAGGATGCTCCCAAATTAATAGTAATTGTTTTTATCATTTAGATGATGAATAGAGGTGTCTTGATTCTATGATGTTAGACAAAATCCAAGTCCATTTAAAACTAAAATAATATGGATAACATAGAATGAAGGATTTATAATTTCTAATGAAAATAGAGTATGGAATATAACAATAGGGAAAATTAGGATTTATCCTAGGGTAATGAGTGGAACCATGTACTTAACATGAAGAAATTTTAATATTTAAATGATCAGAAGATCTTTATCAGAAGATCATGAGAAATGTAAAAATATACACTGAATCCTCCAAAAAAATTAATTTTCTAACAAAAAATTCAATACTTATACTCATTCACATAGATATTAGAATAGTTTTAGGAAATATTTTGGGAAAACAAATGAGTGTTTCCTTCAATTTAGATGGATAAAATCTGTGGAATTAAAAGATAAATTTTTTTTATATAGATTTTTGTGGACCATCCAAAGTGTATTCTTTTGAAGGATCTCAAGACCTCATTACATTTATTCATTATTACACATGAAAAGATATGGGTATACTTCCAGAATAATAAATATGACTTAATAAAAAATTTACCAACTGGAATTCAATACTTGAAAGGAAGTCTTATCAAAATATAATGTTTGAATTAAAAAAATCGTAGAGTACCATAAACTCATGTTCTAATACCTATACTCAAATATGTGGGCCAATAACGAGTATATGGTTATCTAAAATCCATAATATAATAAATTAGATGAAATAATAAATAAGAATTTATGATATAACCTAAATTATGATACATCATTCATAATTACCTAATAGAACATAGGAAGAAACAATCAACATCATGGAATAATATTTAAGAGAAGTCCAAATTTAGTAGTGGGAAAGGAAAATTTATAAGAACATTAGACATGAAATATATCATCATTATACTATCTCAAAATATTAAAAAGTGTGTAATATGTTAATATAGATTACAAAGATAGAGATAATTTTTAGGCCAAATAAAATTGTGTTTTCTTATCATATATGTCAGTGTAAGCATTGGATTAAATGTTAGGGATGATGTGTAGATTCAAGTCATTATGAGAATAAGAATTTTCATCTTTTTTTTAAACATTGGAAGTTTGTAGAGAAGGAAGTTGAGGAAAAAATCAATTTTTATGTTAATGACAAAGAGAATGATATTACGAGAAGAAATATTGATTTATTATTATAGAGACCTAATGGTACTAATAATATAGATAGTGTACCAAAATTAATTATTCAGGAAAGAATAATGGAACTATTTTGAGGTAATATAAAATTAATGTGATTATATTAGGTATAATATGGAAACATGTTTTTATGTTAGGGGATGATATGAATTTTTTAATTTAATGGATAATGGTGTTCTTGACGGTTTAGAAGAACTAGACACCCTCGGTGGCTCAGATCAGTGGGAGTTGTCCATGAAAAAGGAAATGAATTGCTTTAAAATCAATAAAATATAGAAGTGGGATGAAAATTCAGAAGGACAAAAATGCTATAGTGAAAATTATTTTTCATTTTAATGCAAAAAAAATTATTAATGTATGAGGTTCAAAACATGGATGGTATGGAATTATTTCAAAAAATTATGTTGTTGATTTATCACATATTTTCCCACCGATATTCTCGTGTAATACTATAATGAAAATAAATCGAATTTTTTACTCTAATAATTTTCACATAGAGGATATGGATTTCAAAACAACCATTCATCATAGTGATTTTGAGGATGATATCTACATGGTTAAACATAAGGGTAATTGTTGTTAGTTTAAAGTCATGTTGGTTTTTATGCTGAATATAAGTCTTTATTAACAATAAAAATCCAATAAATAGTGGAGTAAGAATATTTAGTCATTCAAGATTGAATGAAGTTAAACATAGTGTGATGTAGATCACTTAATCTATTATAATAAATCGAATGATTTTATATTCATTATACTTCCCTAAAAAATGGCTGATAAGATGCGTATTGGACCGTGATTTTTACTAATTTGGAATATAAGTAAAAGATTGTTTGGAATGTTTGAAATGAAGGATCGTTGAAACCATTGGAAAATATTTTGGATCTATTTTAATTGGGATAGTAAAGTCAAATATTGGGTGATCTCTAATAAATAATACATTCAAAAGGCCATTGAATGATTTGGAATAAATTAATGTAATCATATCTCAACACCCCTTAAAAACACATTAATATTTCAAGGATATGTTCACCGTCTATAGAAGAAGATGTATAAAACATGGAAAATATGACATATACATCAACTATTGTAATATTGATGTATTTAAATATCTACACATGGCCTGACATGAACATTGTTGTGGGAGTTGTGATTCTATTCATGTAAAATCTAAAAAACATTCATATAAAGACTTTGTAATGTATTAATAATTATATAAACAGGTTCTGAAGATACAACATTATGTTCGGTAATAATTATCTATTAATTGGTTTTTAGATGATAATTTGGCTGGATACATGGATTCTTAGAAGTTCATGTCTTGATATGTATCAAAATTCAATAGAATTATGGTTACTTGATTATCTTGATTTCTTTATATAGTTACTATTTCAATAACAGTGGAATAATATATTTCTTTATGAATGTTAAAAATATATTTTCTCAAGATAATATGAATAATCAAAGATATTAGGAAACAATCAAAAAGAGGAAAATTGTTCAATTAAAGTCAAAGTGACATTAACCTTACAAGATTCATGTTCTTCATTTATGGAATAAAAATGAAAACCATAAATTATATTTCGTCATAAATATTTTGAATGAAATATTATAGAAACATTTAATGGTGTCTAGAAATCATAATCCTATGGACATGTTTGCTCGTTTTCTATTTTAAGAATGTATGAGCTCAAAATTTACATTAGTTGGTCTTGGATGATCCAAAATGATAGAGAACAGTGAATCCACCAAATGGAAGTGGACTCTAGAGAACATATAATAAGGTAGAAAACCATTTATGAACTCCTCAAGTAGGATATTATTTGTTTTTTGGAAGACTCAAAAATTTATTGAGGTAGTTTTTTAGAAGGAACACTCTTCCATAATGATATTTTTTAAAAGAGACAATAGACCTTGGATTTCATGGAAGGAATTTGGATTAATAAATTCAATATATAGATTCACTATAAGTATCGAAATTATATTTGTTTGATTTATCTTATGAATTCATGTACATGAGATTTAATTGGACAATATGAAGGTGTAATAATGTATCAGATGTTGGATCTATTAATGGATGGAATGCGACGAATCTAGATGAGAAATGGATCCAGTTTACCATAAGTTCTCTATAAATATGAGGTCTTACCAACTACAAAAATATTAGACACATGAATTATTATCGGTGTTAATTTGAAGTACAATTTGATTTAAGATGGTATAATTAGTAGTGAATGTTTTTTTATAACTCAATTACTTCAAATTATTATAGATATTTCACTACTCTCTCATGGATGTTAGACTAATGTCTGAACAACATAATTATTTTATGAGACTATTTTTTCATTTCTTATTTAATATTTATATTCATGGATTATTTCATGAGGTGATTGGAATCATATTCGTTATATTTATGAATATGAAGTCAATGGGATGTGATGAATTTTATAAAGTAAACATTTAGAGGTACTCTCTTCCAAGTAGTTATTGTTAGGGTTTTTAATATTCATCACCCCAAACAAAAAATCATGTGAAAAAGTCTCACTGTGTTTGAGGCCCTAGTACCTAATACACATACCTAATCCATGTAACTTGATTATAATGCATCCAAACCATTTATCATTTTTTTATTTTCATCATAATAATTAATATATATACATTATAAAATATATAGAGGATTTTGAAGTATCAACACTATTTTTGTAAATACATATCACCAACATCACATTGTATACATGATATGGTAATAAAAAAGTTCATCTCAAGTTGGATCTGGGGAATTAAACTTGTTAACACAGCCACATTAACTAGGTTCAATAATTGACTATGACTTGTTATCTTTCACATTATATTATCATGAGTTACTAATTTATAAATTTGGTAACAATTACTTCTATGTTTTCATATATGTCTACTCTAATATCTACAAATTCTCCGCTTTGATTAATGTATCACAAGTGATGATATCCTCAAGTATATCCATTTTCCCAATTATTATAAACTTTTTACATCATGACCGATTCCATTTTCATAATATTATCACAATTTATATTATGATAATACATTAATAACAAGGAATGATTACAAAAACTATATTAAATCATTGTGTATATTTAGATTTCTTTTACCTAAAATGGAATAAAAAATGTATTCAATATTTATATATATTACTACCATTGGCATCCATGATTTACTGTTTCTCATTTTCATTGCTTATATGTGGTATCATACAATATGATCAATAAAAATACCATTTTATGTCCCATTATAAGTATTTTTATTTCATATACATGATCTAGTTATACAACCCTTATTCTGTCTCAGGTATATCTGGATTGCTCTGACTTCTTATTTAGTAGCTATTCTAAATTTATCTAAAATTTTCCTACCATAATGTAATCATTAGAAACAAAATATATATTATATAGAATTTACTATTATATTATTATATCATTGAAGTCTAAAGATTAAAAATAACCATTGTAATATCATCATATGACTCATAAATGTGTTCATAAAAATATTTATTCCATGTGACATTAGAATGACTTCCATAACTTTTTACTGTAAATTTTATTTTTTTAATATAGTATTATTACACACACAATGACTTGGTCTAAGAAAACCATATATCTACCTTATTAGGTCTTGTTACTTATAAAGTTTCTACTCGCTTGGTCAATATTTTTTATATTATTTTATTCTTGAATTAAATAACTATAAGAAATTTTGTTTTTCATACGTTATAAAAATTTATACCTTACAAATTCAGGTACCCCCAACTACGAAATTGTATAGTTGTTGAACAGTTTCATTATATGCATTCAAAAGTTAAATTTTATTGCGAAATAAACACATTAATGTATCACTACATAAGAAACTTCCATGAAAGTTGGTCTTGAAGTACAATACTCAATATATTTATCATAGAATGATGTCTTCGGGAGTAAAATTCTAATGGATTTTTGTATGATGTCTTGTAAAAAAATAGACCACTATTTGTATAACTCTTATACAATTCATTTTTCATTTCTTTTAAAAAACCATAAATATTCATAAATCAATTAAATCAATAAAAATAATATTAATTATTTTATCACATAGAATCCATTTTTTTGATTCCATATGAAATTTCCATGCACAGAATAATTATCATTTTCTACTTTCTTATAGAATTCATTATTCTTAATGAATAATATATCCTATATCAAGGTGAATTTAATAACCAAATTTCAGTTTTTTTAATCCTAAATAGTGCATGTATCTGTAATGAATCCTCTTACATGATTTATGGTGGAACAAATTCCTATGAAAACTAATTTTCCTCTAAATCCTTGAATTTATCCAAATAAATTTTCCCTCACTATTTCAAATAGAAAAATGAACTTTATTATCTAAATATATACTTTTCCTTGAGGATAAATTTTATATCAATATAATTAATTTAATATCAAATATAAACATTGGGATAATTATAGAGACACATATTTTTTCTTAATGAAATTATATGTATTGAAAAAACCATAATAGTATATTTGAATATAAACACATTTTTTGTGACATAATGGATTTATATCATTCTATCACTCAGACGTTATATATTATTCATTATATCTTTCATATGGTTATGAGTTAACACCATAGTTTTTGTAGAATGTCTCGAAAAATAATAGAAGAGTTTCGATGAATTTTATGTCTTATCATTGATGAAATGGTACATATATTATATCTTTGATTTTTATATAGAAATATTATATTACGAATAAATGCAATTCACATTATTTATGATAGGATAATACTTGGTTAAGATATTAATCATCTCATGAGAGAGAAAATATTTAAATATTCCAACAAAATTTGTTACATACTTCACTTATACATTACATGTATTTCCTAACAGTGATCTCATTTGGAATATAAACCAACCTATAGCTTCTTTATATAGTAGTTAAAAAGATGAAGTTGAACTATCACTAGATTATTTTTAGTGTACCATTTATTGAAAGGATTCATTTATGAAAATATAATACGTGATTATATAAATAACTCCATGGATTTTTGACCAATGATTCTATAAATCATTATATGTATATTAAATATAGATATTTTAGTTTTACTTGACATTGAGTTATACTTTCACAATTGGGCACTTTTGATTCATGAATTTTTTATTCATTATTCATTACTAATGATTAACGTATTAATAAACTACTATTTAATGAAAACACCATAAACAAAATTCATTTATTAATTAAATAATTTATAACTATTTCTTAAGGAAAAAATAGATAATTTTTTTTGTAATACCCAAAAATAAAATAAAGTTCAACTAGAATTAGTCAACATTTAGAAATGGATATCTTGTTCTTTTAAGTACTGATATAAGAATCACCCTTTATTAGCTACTTAGAGGATTCACCATAAATCTTAACAAGATTTTGAGAATATATGTTTTATTTATCTATATTCAAATATTTGAAGCACAAATAGTAAAAAATATCAGATATGTAAATGGGAATATCACATGGAATGAATAATATATTTAAAGTGGAGGACAATACATTATTATACATCAACTACTTGGCATTTCTTTTTTGAGTGACATATCTATCCATAGGCAAAAGAAATATAATCTTATATGAGAGTCTCCCTATTTATATTTATCATATTAGAAAGAAATTCTATTTAATTTTTAGCCTTCAAATCATTCATGATATTTCCAACCTCTCCATTAATTTTTTTCACCAAAAAAATAAATATTTACATTTCAAAAAGTTATTATCAACATAGAAAGCCTTGGAGAATATTTATTCAAGTTGTTTCTATAAAATAATAATTATTTATTTGTAAAAAACTAGAGTAGTTAGTTGATTATGATAAAATAATGGATTATACTATAGTATATTAATTCATCTTTTAACTTTCACAAGAATAGTGTAATCTTATCCTCATTCATTAATTGGATCACATTCTCCTTGTAAGCATGTTAGGGATATCGAAACTGAGAGAAATGGTACATGTTATAATATATTTCATGATGTATTTAACAATGATGATATCAATATGATTTCATCATCTGTTTTATAATCCTATATTCTCATATATGCTTTCCTTCAACCATTATTTTCCTCTTGATGTACCTATATAGGTAGTTGGTGTTGAGCAATGTATTGTTTTTAAACAAATCAAAATAATGTTTTTTAAAGGGGGAGATTATTTTAAATAATACTCTGTCTCTTTATGATGATTTTGATGCTCACAAATACCCTTAATTATTTACTAATTATTTCGTTGAGTATTTTGCAGGAATTTATTTTATATAACGAGATTTTATACTTCATTTATTCCGAGATCAATTTTAGCGTATTCTGGAATCACTGTAGCGCGAGATCAATTTTAGCGCGTTCTGGAATCACTGTAGCGCGAGATCAATTTTAGCGCGTACTGGAATCACTGTTCATACCCTACGTTGATGAACGTAACGTATGGATGAAAAGTTTACTTTTTATGTTATTTTGAAACGTATGGTTAATGAACCTTACGTTGTTGAAAAGTATGGAAGAAGAACATTACGTTTGGAAGGAACCTTACGTTTTCGTTGTTGAAAAGTATGGAAGAGAAACCGTACGTTAGTTTTCAGTGTTGAGTTTGTTTCTCAAAAGTATGGATCATCAACCTTACTTTTATAATCAACCGTACGTTCTTTGGAGAGTTGAAGCAAGACAAAGTATGGATGATCAACCCTACGTTTGAATGCTGAAGAGAAAGTATGTATGTTCAACCTTATGTTCTGAACCTTACGTTTGTGAACCCTACGTTTGGAGCCACGTCATCAACCCTACGTTTGGCGTCGGGATATTTTTGACAGACGATATTTCCTTTTGAATTAGTCAATCAAGCGGATTATTAGGCGGATTTCGAGCTGATTCTTAAATACGACTTTGACTGAATCAGAGACGGTTTAAAACGGATTAATGATTGATTTAAACGGAGCTTTTTATGCCGATTCTTCAGGGGAGTTACAACGGCTCTGTTATTTCATTTAATATCGCGAATCTAAAGGAGATTTTCATGGATCTATTTATGCGGAAGATTTTCTCAGATTTGAATATGTGTTCTATCTAGGAAACTTCGGAGATATATATATACACGGGAAAGTGTGTGAAATATAAATTAATTAATCTTTTGACGAGCAAGAAAACAGAGACTGTGTGAAAGCGTTCTTTTCTGGTGATCGAGAAGAAGTGTAAAATCCTTTTTACCAAAGGAAGATTTTGATAGCAGATTCACGTGTTCTACATCGACTACCTGTTGTGAATCTACTGCTGCTGAAGTTGTGAAGTTTCTGGTAATATCTATTGCAACTGGATCGACTCAGAACTGTTTTGATTACGGATCTTTATTTTCTGAAGACGACGATCTATCTACTGTCAATTGCATTCTGTTGCAATTGTGAAGAACAACTGGAGAAGTGTTTCTTTATCGAAACCTTTTTTTTTGAGTGATCAGCTTCTCGTTCTAAGCTGTGTGGGTTCGTGTTTGAACCAGGAAGGCTGTGTGTGCCTGAGTCTTGTAAAGGTGTCAACTGCCTGTACTCAGTTGTGGACAGGTCTGTGGAAACGAGGACCAGATAGTGAAAATCGCCAAGCTCGTGGATTTGAGCGTTGGTGGAGTGGACTAGGGGCCTCCTGTTCCCCGAACCACTATACATCCGTGTGTTCATGCTTTTACTTTTTCCGCTGCATATTTAATCGTGCAAAAGCATAGTGAACAGAATTTGTCCAAATTGAAGAGATTGTAATAATTTGAAAAAGACACAATTCACCCCCCCTCTTGTGTATAATCCGTAGATTCAGATCCAACAATTGGTATCAGAGGAGGAGCTTCTTATTTCTAAAGTCCTATCAAGCTAGAAGTATTTAAAGATTATACATAGTGTATCATGGCTGATATGAGAGAGGGAATGTCAATGGTCAGAGCACCTTACTTTAATGGAGATAATTATGGCTGCTGGAAATCACGTATGATTATTTATCTGAAAAATCTTGGTTACAGAGTCTATTCAAAGATTCTGACTCCCTATGAAATTCCTGAAAATCCCGATACATGGAGTGCTGCTACAGAGGCTGAGTATGACATAAATTCAAAAGCTATGAATGCAATCATCTGTGGTCTAGGACCAGACAAATTTAACAGAGTATCTCAATGCCCGACTGCATATGAAATGTGGCAAACAATAGCTGTTGCTTATGAAGGAACAGATAATGTAAGACAGATGAGATATGCAACTGCTAAGTTAAAATTCGATACTTTCAGAATGATTGAAGGAGAGAGCATCACTCAGATGAATGGAAGATTGACAGAAATTGTCAATAATATAACAGCTCTAGGAGAACCAATCAAGCAGGCTGATCAAGCGTTGAAGGTACTGAGAGTACTTCCTACTCGATGGAATGGAATCTCTGCAGCAATCAGACAATCAACTTCTGTTAAAGATCTAACTATGAGAGAACTGATTGGTACACTGATGATGTACGAAGCTGAAATGCAAGATGAGGTAAATGAGCATAAAGTCTACATAAAAAGGGAAAATACTGCTTTGAAAGTGACTTCTCAACAAAAGGATAGAAAGATGAAGAACAAAGAAGTGAGTGCTAAATCAGAAAGCTCTGATTCTTCAAATTCGGATGAAGAACTGGCATAGCTAGCCAGAAAATTCAGAAAGTTTTATAGTAAGAAGAAAGACTTCAAGAAATCTTTTAAAAAGGATAGCAAGGAAGTGAGATGTTATGAATGCAAAAAGATGGGACATATCAGACCAGATTGCCCAAAATTGAAAGATGCAAAGAAGAAGAAATTCTTCAAAAGAGATGATTATGAGCAGAAAGACAAGAAAGCTATGAAAGCTACTTGGAGTGTTTCTGAAGACTCAAGTAATTCTTCTGAATCATGCTCAGAGAAGGAGGAAGCCAATTTAAAAGCAAACATGTGTTTCATGGCTGAAACTGATGAGGTACACTCATACTATTCCTCTGACTCAAATAATGAATCAAACTCTGAAACAAGCCTCTCAAATAAAAAACTTGCAGCTTACTGCAATATGCTTGAAGAAAGGTATGACTCATTATTTAATAAATATAAATCTATAAAGAACTTGTACAAAGCTATTTCAGATGAGATAAATACTTTGCTAAAACAACATAAGGAATTAATTGACAAATACAATTCTGCTGAATCAAATAAAATTAATTTTGAATCAAAAATAAAAACTCTACAGGATGAAGTAGAATCTTATAAAACAGCTGCATTAATTTTTACAAAAGGAGAAAACACCTTAAATGAGATACTTGGAAAAACTGTAATTAAAAAGGAAAGGTTTGGAATTGGAAGTAAAGGAGAAAAACCTAAGTTATACAAAAATTATTTTGTTCCTAGCACTAAACAGGTTATTTGTAACTACTGTGGAACAAGAGGTCATATAGCTAAAAACTGTTTTCTAAGACAACCTCAGATATGTGGAATTAAGAAAGCTTATATTTCCAACGATCTATATGATTAAATCAATTTTAAGAAAACAAAGCAAATCTGGATACCCAGATCACTGCTTGCTAACACTCCTGGACCCAACAAAATATGGGTACCAAAGCAATTTGTTTGAATGTCTTTGCAGGTAGCAGGTCACCAAAGAAAGAAAGAAATATGGTATATGGACAGTGGCTGCTCAAGACACATGAGTGGAACTTCAGCTAATTTCTCTTCTCTTACTCGAAAGGAAGGAGGACTTGTCACCTTTGGTGACAATGCCAAAGGAAAGATTATTGGTATTGGAACAGTTGGAGATCCAGAGACAGTCTCAATCAACAAAGTACTTTATGTACAATGGTTAAAACACAATCTGATAAGTATCTCTCAACTCTGTGATGATGGATACACTGTTGATTTTACTAACAATAGTTGTACTGTTTCTAAAGATAAACTGCTTAAGTTTAGAGCACCCAGAACTGATAATGTTTATACTTTGGATTTGTATTCCTTGTGTAAACAACAAGTAAACTGCTTAACTGCTAATATAAGTGAATCCTGGATCTGGCATAGAAGACTTGGTCATTGCAATATATATGCTTTACATAAATTATCTAAGAAACATTTAGTTTCTGATTTGCCTAGTCTCAAATTTGAAAATGACATATTCTGTGATGCATGTCAGCTTGGCAAGCAACACAAATCATCATTCAAATCTGTTAATAAAGTTGCTACAACTAAACCTCTAGAACTTATCCATATGGATTTGTTTGGACCTTCAAGAGTAGCAAGTTTAGCTGGTAAATTATATGTTTATGTATTAGTTGATGATTATTCTAGATTTACTTGGATTTTCTTTTTGAAATTTAAAAGTTAAGCTTTTAGTTTATTTGAAGGTTTTTGTAAATCTATTCAAAATGAAAAAGGTTTTAATATAATCTCATTGAGAAGTGATCATGGTGGAGAATTTGAGAACCAGGAATTTAGTTCCTTTTGCTCAAACATGGGTATTAAACACACCTTCTCTGCTCCAAGAACACCTCAACAAAATGGGATTGTAGAAAGAAGAAATAGAACTATTCAAGAAATGGCTAGAACTATGTTAAATGAATATAGCCTACCTATATATTTCTGGGCAGAAGCTGTTAATACAGCTTGTTATATAATGAATAGAATTTTAATAAGATCTATTTTGAAAAAGACACCCTATGAACTATGGAATAACAGAAAACCTAAAGTAAATTACTTTAATGTTTTTGGATGCAAGGTTTACATCCTGAATACCAAAGATAATCTTGGTAAATTTGATCCAAAATCTGATAAAGGTATTTTCTTAGGATATTCTGCAACCTCCAAAGCTTATAGAGTCTATAATAAAAAGTCAAGGATTGTTGAAGAATCAGTTCATGTGAAATTTGATGAATCTGATCCTTTTGAGAAAAGGATAGAACAAATAGATGAACCTGATTCTAATGAAAACATGAGACCTGAGAATTTAAAGAATGATTTTGAAAATGATATAAAAGAAATTCAGTCCAGTTCAGAAGAACATGATACTGATGAGCCTTTGAATGTAATGCCTAGACAGTCTAGAACCTCAAAAAATCACCCTTTAGAATCTGTGATAGGTGACTTAGAGACTGGTATTCAAACTAGAAGAAACATTGGAAACATAGTTGAATTCTCTGCTTTCCTATCCCAACAAGAACCTAAGACCATAGAAGAAGCCTTAGATGATGAGAGCTGGGTAATAGCAATGCAAGATGAATTGAACCAGTTCAAGAGAAATAAGGTTTGGGAATTAGTTGAAAGACCACATGATTATCCAGTAATAGGAACTAAATGGGTCTTTAGGAATAAACAGGATGATCAAGGGATAATAACTAGAAATAAAGCAAGATTAGTAGCTAAAGGATATAATCAAGAAGAAGGAATAGATTATGATGAGACCTTTGCACCTGTAGCCAGGTTAGAAGCCATTAGAATCCTTTTAGCCTATGCATCTTATATGAATTTTAAATTATTTCAGATGGATGTTAAATCTGCCTTTTTAAATGGTTATTTAATGGAGGAAGTTTATGTTGAGCAACCTCCTGGTTTTGAAAATTCTCAAAAACCAGATTCTGTTTTCAAACTTACTAAAGCTCTTTGTGGCCTTAAACAAGCACCAAGAGCTTGGTATGAAAGACTAAGTTCTTTTCTTTTGAAAAATGATTTTACTGTTGGACTAGCAGATCCAACACTCTTTAAGAAAACTGTGAAAAATAATGTTTTGTTGGTTCAAATTTATGTTGATGATGTAATTTTTGGATCGACCAATAAAATTCTTTGTCATGAATTTTCAGAATTAATGCAAAAAGAATTTGAAATGAGTATGATGGGAGAATTAAATTTCTTTTTGGGTCTTCAAATATTTCAAAAAGATTTTGGAAATGTTTTAAATCAATGCAAATACATTACTGATTTACTTAAGAAATTTGGACTTGAAAACAGCAAGACATTTACAACTCCTATGTGTACTAATATAAAACTTGATTTGGATGAAACTGGAAAATCAGTGGACAACAAGTTATATAGAGGTATGATTGGTAGTTTGTTATATCTTACTGCTAGTAGACCAGATATAATGTATTCAGTATGTCTTTGTGCTCGATTTCAATCAAATCCCAAAGAATCTCATTTAACTGCTGTTAAACGAATTTTTAGATATTTAAAAGGTACTATTTATCAATCTCTGCTTTATCCAAAAACCTCTGATTTTAATTTAATTTCATATTCAGATGCTGACTTTGGAAGCTGTAGATTAGATAGGAAGAGTACTTCAGGAACATGTCACTTTTTAGGAAAGTCTTTAGTATCATGGTCTAGTAAGAAACAACACTCAGTTGCCCTGTCAACAGCCGAGGCAGAATATGTGTCTGCAGGTAGTTGCTGTGCACAGGTGTTGTGGATGAAAAACACTCTTATGGACTTTGGATTAAATTTCAATAATACGCCTATTTTATGTGATAATACTAGTGCAATTAATATTTCAAAAAATCCTATTAGTCATTCTAGAACTAAGCACATTGATATAAGACATCACTTTTTAAGAGATCATGTGTTAAAAAAGGATATATTTTTAGAATTCGTAAATACAGAAAATCAATTAGCAGATATTTTTACTAAACCACTTCCCACGGCAAGGTTTGAATTTATTAAGGGGAGTTAGGTTTATTTAATTTTAAATAGTTTTTTTTCTCTCTTTTTCTTATTCTGTTTTCGAATTCTGTTTAATTTTTTGTTTCCCGCTATAAGTAATTTTATTTTGTTTTAAATAAAAGTAATGATTAGTGATTACACGGGAATCAAGGCTGTCAGAACCGTTTCACCTTCTAAATTGTTTTCACCTTTTTCGGAAACCCTTTCGAAAACCTAAAACCGCACATCAGCTCCAAAACCCTTTTCTGAATCTTCAAACCCTAAACTTACGAACCTTCAGAAATCGTTGTTGAAATGGCAAAGACTAAGCGTCCAGATGAAGCCGAGAGCAGTGCTGCAAAGAAATCTAAAGTAGTTGGTCGGAAAATACTGCAAGGTAAAGTCATCGATTTAGAATGGCTGTTTGAAACTAATTTACTGTTGAAGCAAGCGCTATCGTTTCAAAGCCTTGAGCAAGATTTTAATAGTGAAAATTCTGAGTTTCTTTATGAGGCAGAAATGAGACATTTCTTTAGAACTGTTCAGTTTAGCCTTGGAGATACGGAGGACAGTTTGTTGGCTCAAATAGAGGATAAGGACTTTTCCATATCATCTGTAGAGATAAGTCAAATTCTTAACTGCCCTCATGAAGGAGTTTTTCATTTCGATTTACGGAATATTGGAGATTCTGTACATAAGTCTGAAGAAATTATGTCTTTTCTGTTTGGAACCAAAGTGATAAAGAAGATGTTTATTAAAGATTTGGAGCCTGATCAGAAAATCTTGGTAAAGTTTGTTCAGACTGGTTTAGCACCAAGGATGGCTGAGATGGAGAAAATTCTGTACCCTGACATGTATATAATGTATCTTTTGATGAGTGATATTAAGTTTAATTTTCCTCGATTTATGATAAGATATCTGAGATACTGCTGTCAGAGTGAAGCAAGAATGACCTTTTTCCCATATGGAAGGTTCATTTCTTTGTTTTTATTTAAAAGAGGAATGATCAGATTGGTAAGTGCTGGGGTGAAATGTCACCACAATAATGTTTTTAATGCTGGAACTTTGAGGAAAGTGGGATATTTCTGGAGCACAATTAAAGGAAAACTCTTACCTGTTGGAGCTGAGGAAGACTCGGAGAGTGCTCAGGCTCAACCGGCTAAGTCCAAAGAGGGACAAGCAGAATCAAGGATTAGTACAGTGGCAAGGAGAATTCGCTTTGAGATGGAGGAAGTTGAGGAAGAGAGAAGTCAGGAAGGACTTCAATCTAGAAGGAAGAGGTCAATTGATGAAGAAATTATCTCTCCTGTCTTGAAATCTTCTGAACCTGTAATTTCTTATTCATTTGTGAGAGAAGCTGTTGTGGAGAGGACTGCACCGATAGAGGAACCAGTAGCTCAACCGGAAATTCAGCTAGAACCTCAAACTGCTGCTGTGGCTGTTGAAGAAGCAATTCCACAAGAACAACTTATGGAGGCAGTGCCTGGTGAAGAAGTGGCCCGACCTCAAGAAGTTCATGAAGATATTGTTCTTGATCATTCAGTAGAAGTCAGAGAGACTACTGTTCGTGATGAACATACTTCTGAAGCTAATACAGAAGTACTTCAGGAAGAATTTTCAGTGGAAGAATTTCAGGCTTCAAAAGCTAGTTCAGTGGATCAACCTTGTCAGGACAAGGAAAAAGAACAATCAGATGCAGATTCTTTACCACTTGCCTTGCCTCATCAACCTATTTCTGAACATGAGAATAGAGCACAGGGTGCCCCTGATTTGAGAAAAGAAAAAGTTGTTGAGTTGTACAAGCGTATCTCTCAGTTGGAATCTGAGAATGATAGTCTCAGAAATTCTCTGAACTTAGAGCAGTTGAAGTTTCAGAAGCTGAAAGAATGTACTGTTTCAAGATAGGAAGTAGATTTGTTTAAAACTGATATGTTGCATGCTGTTGATCAGTTGAAATCAGAGATGGTAACGAAAGATGATTTGTCTGAGATGAAAATTTACATGGAGAATAAATTTGAATCTGTTGCAAATAGTGCTGTGAGTGGATCAGGTTCTTCACCTGATTTGATTCGAAGATTTCAAGCAATTACTGGAGCACTGAGCAATATGAGTGACAGATTACACGATCTTCAGTGTAATAGTGCCCCTTTGTCAGTTTTGCTAGATAATCAGAAATTTTTGGTAGATCAGTTGACATCTGGAGAGCAACCGATTAGGATTCTTTTGAATCAGTTATCAGAAAAGCTGGCTATTTTTGTTGAAAAAGAAGAAAGAATGCATGAGTTTTTCAGAGTTAATTTGATTGAAGATATTCATATGACTCAGGAGAATAGGGATCTTATCATCAAGTTAGGAGATGGGATGATGAAGAGGCTTCGAGAACAGTTTACAGAGATCAAGATCGCAATTCAAAGGAGATAGACACCTTTTTCCCTGTCTTATCCCTAAACCTTGATTCCTCTGTATATCACTGTCGTAGCTTGTGAATAAAAATTCTTTTCTTATCTTTTTTGTTTTATTATTTATTGATTTATGATTAAGTTAGCCAGTATAAGAAATTCACTTATTCATACCCAGTTAATTATAGCATTTACTTATAGTTCAGTGCAATATTGAATGTGTTCAAATCCGTAATTTTTCATTCTTTTTTATATCACAAAAAGGGGGAGAATTTGGATAAACACAACATTTAAATTCATTCGTTTCCTATGAAGAAATTTGGATATATAGGAGCATTTGGATATATACGACATTTATCTTTTATCTATTTGAAAATTTATTTTTATGGGAGAGTTATGGGGGAGAAATTTTATAGTTAAATATTGTTTTAATCCTTTCAAAATTCTAAAATTTTATAAAACTTTTTTTTCAATCAAGATTGCAATTAAATTAGTTCTATTATTTTATGGGTTTTGTGATCATCAAAAAGGGTGAGATTGTTGAGCAATGTATTGTTTTTAAACAAATCAAAATAATGTTTTTTAAAGGGGGAGATTATTTTAAATAATACTCTGTCTCTTTATGATGATTTTGATGCTCACAAATACCCTTAATTATTTACTAATTATTTCGTTGAGTATTTTGCAGGAATTTATTTTATATAACGAGATTTTATACTTCATTTATTCCGAGATCAATTTTAGCGTATTCTGGAATCACTGTAGCGCGAGATCAATTTTAGCGCGTTCTGGAATCACTGTAGCGCGAGATCAATTTTAGCGCGTACTGGAATCACTGTTCATACCCTACGTTGATGAACGTAACGTATGGATGAAAAGTTTACTTTTTATGTTATTTTGAAACGTATGGTTAATGAACCTTACGTTGTTGAAAAGTATGGAAGAAGAACATTACGTTTGGAAGGAACCTTACGTTTTCGTTGTTGAAAAGTATGGAAGAGAAACCGTACGTTAGTTTTCAGTGTTGAGTTTGTTTCTCAAAAGTATGGATCATCAACCTTACTTTTATAATCAACCGTACGTTCTTTGGAGAGTTGAAGCAAGACAAAGTATGGATGATCAACCCTACGTTTGAATGCTGAAGAGAAAGTATGTATGTTCAACCTTACGTTCTGAACCTTACGTTTGTGAACCCTACGTTTGGAGCCACGTCATCAACCCTACGTTTGGCGTCGGGATATTTTTGACAGACGATATTTCCTTTTGAATTAGTCAATCAAGCGGATTATTAGGCGGATTTCGAGCTGATTCTTAAATACGACTTTGACTGAATCAGAGATGGTTTACAACGGATTAATGATTGATTTAAACGGAGCTTTTTATGCCGATTCTTCAGGGGAGTTACAACGGCTCTGTTATTTCATTTAATATCGCGAATCTAAAGGAGATTTTCATGGATCTATTTATGCGGAAGATTTTCTCAGATTTGAATATGTGTTCTATCTAGGAAACTTCGGAGATATATATATACACGGGAAAGTGTGTGAAATATAAATTTATTAATCTTTTGACGAGCAAGAAAACAGAGACTGTGTGAAAGCGTTCTTTTCTGGTGATCGAGAAGAAGTGTAAAATCCTTTTTACCAAAGGAAGATTTTGATAGCAGATTCACGTGTTCTACATCGACTACCTGTTGTGAATCTACTGCTGCTGAAGTTGTGAAGTTTCTGGTAATATCTATTGCAACTGGATCGACTCAGAACTGTTTTGATTACGGATCTTTATTTTCTGAAGACGACGATCTATCTACTGTCAATTGCATTCTGTTGCAATTGTGAAGAACAACTGGAGAAGTGTTTCTTTATCGAAACCTTTTTTTTGAGTGATCAGCTTCTCGTTCTAAGCTGTGTGGGTTCGTGTTTGAACCAGGAAGGCTGTGTGTGCCTGAGTCTTGTAAAGGTGTCAACTGCCTGTACTCAGTTGTGGACAGGTCTGTGGAAACGAGGACCAGATAGTGAAAATCGCCAAGCTCGTGGATTTGAGCGTTGGTGGAGTGGACTAGGGGCCTTCTGTTCCCCGAACCACTATACATCCGTGTGTTCATGCTTTTACTTTTTCCGCTGCATATTTAATCGTGCAAAAGCATAGTGAACAGAATTTTTCCAAATTGAAGAGATTGTAATAATTTGAAAAAGACACAATTCACCCCCCTCTTGTGTATAATCCGTAGATTCAGATCCAATAGTTGGGTCCTCTCAATAATAATTTCCAATCATATTACACAACCAAATGAAAGTACATATACCCTTATTGAGATTTATTGAAAACAATCGGCATATTTTTCATCCAGAATTAATAATATTATTTCTATGGAATTACATTAAATTTATCTATAATGTTTAATTTTAGATTATTAGTAATTATCACAATATTATTAATTGTTCATCATAATATATATTATTCTCAAACAACTCCCACTATTTTTCAAGTCCTATTATCCCAATCTAATAGATTTATAATACTAATTCATTATATTATTTTAGTGAAAATGTCTCTTAAAACAAATCATAAAAGTATGAGAAATTGCGAAGCCACTATTCAGAGTGTTTCAATGTAGTTGTTTGGTTTGAAAACTGCATTTACTCATGGCTACATGATATGTAGAGTGGATTATTTCCTCTTATAAAGATTAAAATTTATTAACGTAACTCATTCTCTAAAAAATATTACAAAACATTTTATAACTATTTCTTTTATTCCAATCCATGTTATGTTGGATGACCACTTTCAGTTGTATTCCCTAGTTGTAACAGGTACACTCCTCTAGAGGTAATGAGTTCCTTAAACATAGAGAATTGTTTAAATTGAAGTGATGGAAGCATTTAATGAATTTATATTTTCAATTAAGGATATAAATTATTCCTAGAAAAGGTAATATGTTTCTATTTATCACGATTTCATGATGTGATCAAACTCAAAACATGGTTATTATTAAATAAAAAATATTCACTATAAATGTTCATTTTTTCTATGAGTAATTAATTATTAAATTATGTGATTGAATAAAAATATACCTACTGAATAATAATAAAACAATAATTTTTAATTATATAAACTGAAAACTCATTATGGTTTAATACTAGTTGAATCATTAAATGTTAGATGTATTAATCAAGAACCCAGGGGTAACTCCTTGACTCATTTTAACTTGGTTTATAGAATTATCCTATATAATAGGTTCCAATTCATATTTTGAACTGTGTCTTTTTTTATTATTATAATTAAAAATATATACAAATATAATGATTGGTATATATTGGTAGTGAAAGACGCACATAGATATGATCTCTCGTGGAATCACATCTCCATATACATATAATCAGTTAGAGATGATGTGCAGACTACCATTTTATACAAATTATGATAAGCATTCCATGCATTACAATAAATAAATAACTAAAATATTCGAATTTTATTGGATGGTCACATTCATGATCAATCCCTACATAATTAAAATAAAAAATTATATTAAAATTCAAGGTTATTCAATTAATTGGAATTAATTATTCCTTAAATTAAATTAATATACATTCAATTAATAAATAGTAGGTTTCAGGGTCCTATAATTTTTTCTAAATCTAATTTTTAAAGAATTTTTTTGGACTTTTAATAATTTTTTGGGGATTTCAGGCCTTGAAATCCACCTCCCCATAATGGTGTATGTGTTATTATAAGGCCTAAAATCGACCGATCAGACAAGGTAAATACCAACAAGGAAAACATACCTGGTCAATGGGTGGGAACATGGGGCATCAAAAATTCAATACTATATATAAATAGGAATCAACCGTATAATATATTTTTGAAAAATATATTAATCTATAATCATCTCACACTAGGAGTATTAGATTTATAAATCCCAGTAATGACATGTAATTCCCCTGGTTATTAAAAATTAGAATTATATACTCCAAAAAAATTTTTGCTAACATTTTCCCTCCAATTAGAGGTGATGTGGTTTCCATGATAGATAAAAATAGAAACTCCATGTAATATATATATATATATATTAATGTTTTGTATTTTATTTCTTTATAAAAATTTGTAGACCTTATTTTAGAGAGGGATTTTATTTTAAAATCCTCATTTAGAGTGGGTAAACCCCCGCCAAGAAGACCTATCTAGGTAGAGGTTCATGATCAGTCGGAGGGGGAATTACAGGGTCACATCCCAAAGTAGTCTATTTTCCATGATGAACTTAAACCAGAAAAAACTACCATGGCGACTAAAAGTACACATCCACATACACATATAGAGACATATAAATATATATACATATACATTTCACTATTAAATTAATTTTCTCACATAAAATTTTTTCTTTGATCATCATATTGACATAATAATTCCTTATATACTCATATTAATGAATTTATTGTGTGTTTTTGATATTTAAGATGATATATTCTTGAATTTATTCAAAATTACATTTAATCAGATTATTCAAAAACATCCTCACTCTAATACAAATTATTGGTACCAAGCTTGTTGTGGAAGTGAAGAAGCATGTAAAATTATAATTTTTTTACGTTATCAAAATCATGATGTCATGTTAATTATAACCAATACATAATAACTACTTGATAATAGAATTTAGTAAATTATAATTAATCAAATAGAAGTTAATCGTTAACTTGTTCAATTTCTAGATGCAAGCTCTTTCCAATCATCGTTAGGCATCACTACTCGAAGGAACTGATTCAAGACCCCTCAATATCACCCACACATTCTCAATATGTGTTCATATGTGTTTATAATTGATATATTGATAGCAGTGTAGTAAATAAATGATTCCTATGATGTTATGAAAATTAAAGGAGTTACGTTACATAGATTAATGAAGTATAAATTGAATAAAGATATCTCTTTGTGCCCTTCTCCCTCAAGGAATATTTAATGTAGAATGTTAGGCTCTAAAAATCATACTAATAATAGTATTTGACAATAATGATTTCAATTTTCTTATATTGGTGGGTTTCATTTACAAAAATAACAATTGTTCCCTTCTATAAACAAAACCGTTTAAATTGAGCTATATTCTCCATGTATTATGAAGTGAATGTGTAATAAATATAAGAAATATTTTATCACATACGTGATACAATTCAACTTCAATACAAGATAAAACAAGATCCACTAACTCAAATCTATACACCAAAAATTATTTATAACAAAATAAAAATAAAAATATATTTCATTTTTAAAATATATTTTCCTTATAATATTCAATTTCGATTTGTGAATACCTTGAGTAAAACAAATTCCAACACATGTAATTATAAACCCAAATAATATTGATTTTTTTTAATTATTTAAACTTAAACAAATCATGACCCCCTATAAGTGGCCAATCATAATAATACACTACAGGTGTGACCATCATGGCCCCTATCTCAATAGTTTCTAGTCATAGTCATAGACCCAAAGTGGTATATAAAAAAACATCATTACCCCAAAAGAAATAAGGATTAGTCATTGTAATAAAAAATTACAATGAACACATGTTGTGTAATATAATCTCTTTCTATCATGAAATATCATACAGTAAGCATCCAATTTGTTTCGACATCTTTAAATTAATATTTCAGAACCTCCCTGCATAGTCATTCAATTTCCACCATGGACATAAATTTATTAAAGTACTAAAATCCTGATGAAATTTTCATGATAAATCATTTCCTTTTAGAATCAAAAATACTATCACAATATATCAATAAATGATAAAACACCAATGAATAACAAAACACAAGAGACCTATCAATGTCATAAATTTCATATTATTCATATTTCTTCAATATACATGATAAAATGATACACATTAATGATGATCTCATGTTGAGATACCAATACACATCATCATAATTGGGAATTACCAATGGAACCTTAAACATGTTGTGTTAAAATCTTAAAGTTAGTCATCTTGATCTTATTTACTCAAGAACACCATGTGTGAAATTCTCGTGATGAAGTCTGGATTCTTATGATCCCCCAAAACCTGTTACTCATACATTATATGTGTCCCTTCAACATGATTTATCATAACCATATGGAAAATGATTTAGAATATTGGAATAGAATTTTGATGTTCTAAATATAGATAGGATCTATTATAACTTATTTATATGATAAGTTATAAAGGAGATTAGTAGGTATATGGTGGATGTGGGAGTATCAATGATATTGGGGAAAATATAATTAATGTAAATCACTTTTTATACAAAAAATGGTAATTAATAAGAATTTCTCATGCCGGGTCTATGGAACTATATATCAAAACTGGTCCATATACCATATCTAATGTATCAACAAGTTCAAACACAATATCTTCTTTGACTAATCGATTTGGTAGAAGAATGTTTTTCATTAAGAACGTTATAGATCTATCACTAATAAGAATACAAAATATAACACCTATACTTCATCTTTAAGATTTTTGTAACTTTTAGATCTAACACTATGAAAATTATATATATAAAAAATAAATAATAATACTAAATAACATACAATTATACAAACATATTAATAGATATATATTTCACAAAAAAATATCATTGATAATAGTGATTAAAAAATAAATAAAAATCAACAATAAATAGTAATATATTATAATATAAAATCTCTCAAACCAAATCCCACAGAAAAAACAATGATAATAATACAATTGATGCTATCAATTACATAAAGATAATGCACAAGAACTTGATATAATGGATCTAAACATATGTTTTATATTCTATATATCTTTTATGTATCATTCATTATAATCTTGTTCTAATGTATACTCCATTGTAAAAAACATCGAAGGAAAAATTAAAATTTATTTGGTTTTAGTTGATACCAAAGAAAAAGTAGATATCTGTCATATAATGAGGTGAATCTAAATTTTGATGACAAACCTCAGAATATCAAATCAAATATAATGATATTTAACATTTCATTTCAGTTAAAGAGATCTTAAACAATTAGAAGGTATGAATTCCACAAATATATACAAAAAAATAATTAAGTCCATTATAAATAAAATCAAGGATCATTATGATTTTCTAAAAAATTATACAGAGATTCATATTACTCAAAATTATCCTACAATATTAAAATCACAAAACATGCATGAAAACTAATTAAAAATTAATTTGGGTATGAATATAAAATAATACTACTTGTATATTTTGATTAATATTATATGGATATATAATAAAAGAAAATTTGATTTCATTATGGACCACACACAATTAATAACTAAAATACCCAACCCCCTTACAAGAAACTCAAATAAAAAAAATGAAAATAAACCGAAATAAAATATAATATTTTTTTCAAATCTATCAAAATTAATTTCAATAAAATTTTTCCTTATTTCTATTTTATGAAATTTGAATACAAATAATAGTCATATAATTTTTTTTATGATAATAGATCTCAATATTAAGGTAAATAGAAAATTAAACATCTTATAGATTCTATATATCTAATTCTTCATAAAATTCTTTTATCTTCATTGTATTTATTTCTCACCATCACTTAATAATTAAAAATTACAACAATGTAACCCTCTCCCTTTTTAGATTAATAGAAAAAAATATAATCAAATAAAATAATCAATGGATTGTCACAATAATAAAATTGAACCTTCCTGAATTTATCCTCTAATTCCTTTAGATTATATTCTTCTAGAGATGAATGTTTTATAAAATATTCTATAACAGTTCTCTGATATTAAATATAATCAAAAATAAATCCATGTGAAATATAAAAAATATATCTCTACTCTAAATTAAATTTATATTTTCAAAAAAAATTCGGAGGAAATTGAGAACCCTCACCGCATATCGTGACCAAAAAAATGAGTCTATTATACTATTAAGGATATTTTTTTATCTGTTGTAATAAAACTCCCCAAAAAATGTCAAATGAAATGCATTTACCGAGTTGTCTAGATCAACAATTAAGATATATTTATAATGATACGCTAGATTTTCCAAAGTAATCATGTACTCTTAAATGATAATCTTTACAATATTGAATCCTCTAATCATTATGTGTCCTTTATTGTCAATCAATATATATTACACTCTTGCTATATCCACTCAGACTTATATTCCAATCATTTGATCAAAATCTTCCGTAATCAGGTTAATCATCAAAAATGCCTCCACATTTTCATCACCAGAGTGCATGAGTTGATCCATATTATGTTCTAGAACCGCCGAATTCTATTACTTTGAGGTGTTGGTAGACCCCGACTCAAGATATTGGCTAGGGGGATAGAATCCTTCTTTACCAGAAACACATCCTCAGATATCATTATTATCTCACATTGTTGATCATATTACAATTTTTATGCATCCCCATGAAGGGTCGCACAGACTTACGAGGTCCACTGCAAATGTGAATTATTTTTGATCATTGGAGACCCTTTTTCCTCCTAGTATCTGAACCTCCTCACCATCCACTATTGGGACCTCATGAACCATCTAATTACTACCTTTTGGGTGACAATGTCTCCATTTTCCAAGGAGGATATGAGTTGTCATTGCAATCATTTGGTTTCTTCTTCATGGTAATAATGCATCTCCTGAGATACATTTTCCACTTATTTCCCTTCATCATACATGGATTATATTGTCCTTTACTAAACCATACTATAACACTATCATATACGTGTTTTCCTTCTCCATCAAACTCAGATTCTAATGGAAAAATGGTGTTTTATTCAATCCCACCATCTTTACTAAAACAATCATGGAATATTGGGTCGGGCCAAAGTCATCCTCATATTGGTTCCCTGTTTTATATTCAGTTTATTTCTTACACCATATGTTGGCTTCTACCTCATATAAACATCCATATAATAACCATCTTTAATCAATTGGATCACCCTTTATGTTTTTTTACTATTTTCAGCATGCACATCCATAACATCGGTTCTTGAATTTTGGATCACATCATCCTTATAATTTGGAACATCACCTCATACTAATTCCACTATAGAATTTAAATTATCATTGTGAATATCAAGATTAAAATCTAGAATTTAATAGCATATGAATCCTCTATAATCATAGTGTCTCTTATAAGGAATTCAAAACCATTCCTTAACCTATTAAAAATTCTAGATACACTATTTTTGAGGTCATAACTAAACTAGATTCTGCTTCACTGCATCACCCGAACAAACATTACAAACAGTCATTCCATGAACATGAAGAGATCCGTCATAAAAATTAGTAGATCCATCACCTACCATATCCTAAAGATTTCTACAATCACCATGAGAACCACTTAGGTTCATATTCACCTAGACATCAATAAAATATTTGGATTGCATCCCACTGGGTTGTAAACCAAAAATCCATACCCTAGATTCATACAGGATGAAGAAAACATAGACCATGTTTTAATAAAGACTAACTACTTATATAGGAATTCTACATCTATGGTAATATAAAATGATTAAAATTTCCCTTTATACACATTTAATTCTACATATACCCTTGGTGATATCTCAGGACACACAAATATATACCTACTATCTGAGTGGAAAAGAACCTAACAAAATTTCCATGGGGATGGATTATTGATGGATTTTGAAATGGATGATGATGTTCTAGAAATCATACCCTGATTTTCAATTTTAGTGAATCTCATTTAATATGAAAATTATATGACCATTTGATGATTATAAATTAAGATCCACCATAAGAGTGAGGAACATTCGACAAGCAATGTGTAATATCATCATTATAAGAAAACTGAATCACGATATCTTGGTAGATGAGAAGATCTATCGTCGCTCACTCCTACAAATCCCGTGTTTCAAAAATAAAGTGGTAAAAGGAGTCCACCAGGGATTTATGCCAATTGAATCATGAAATCAATGTAATATATACCATAGATTATGTGTTAGTGAATTATAATGTAGAGATCAGTAGTTCTAGGGATCTGACAAAGCATAATGGGACTTTCGAGCTGATAAACATCATAAGCAAGCAGGGTGTTAAATCTGGGGTAGAGAAATGGATGAAGGGTGGAGGATCTGAATCAGTAAGTGGTAGAGGAGTTCCCTCCCCTATGGGGGGGGGGGGTTTGGGGGGGGGGGGGGGTGGAGAAAAATGCATAACCTCCAATGGAATTTAAGCTAGAGGAGTCGGTAGACCATGAGTGTGTCCCAATGGGACCCTATACCAGAGAAAAAATAGAACCAAATTTCTCAAAGAGTTAATATTATATGTATTAAATTATTTAAATTTATGAAATATTATTCACCAGCGGATATTATATAATACTAATAAAATATAATAGTAATTAAAAAATTTAAATTTAAACTATGTTAATTATAATAGTAAATTCAAAATGTATTAAATTAATGTTAACACAATATGAAAATTTATAAAATTAAAACCTTGAAAATATTAAAATAATATATAAAAATGTTACGGGGGTTAACATAATAGGAAAAAAATTCAAAAAAAATTTCTTTTAGAAGATATCTACTTTTAAATGATATTATCAGGAGTAAATATATACAGCCACAATTATATATGATGTTCAGTGTACACCTAATATATTGTTCATGATGTTCTGTTAGAAATCATGATGTTTTAGCATGAAAATTTTTCCTAGTTATAAACATATAATTCCCTCCGACTATCTAAAAAAAATTTCATTCATAAGAGATAGTGAAATAGAAATATAAATTTATGATCATTTAACAAAGTTAATTTATAATTTCTATTTCTTATATTCAAATATATCAGTATCTAAGGGTATATTGAAAATGTAAGCAAGAGTTTTTTTCAAATAAAGACGAGAATAATTTTTAATTTTTGTCATTGATCATAAAGTAACATGTGTCTTACGTATTTTGTTGATAAAGAAATATTTTTGTGGATCCTAGATATATAAATGTAAATGTTTTATAAAAAAGAATTTAATATTTTGTAAATTTCAACTTCATATCAGTGTGTGTGTGAAGTATCTATAACAATTGATAAAAAAACATCAATTTACCATAGAACAATCTTCATTTATTGAATGTGAAATCTAATTTTTCTATTATATATAAAATGAAAAATATATCTACACCAATAAATAGATTATTTTAATAATTTCTATCATGATCCATCTTACAACGACCAATGTTATCATATAAATAACTCTAAAATGTAAGCTAATATATGATAAAAAAATTCTAGTTTCTGATGATTCATTGGGGTAAACGTTCATCTGTTTATCAAATTTAAAATGGTATTCGTTAATACTACCTTGAAACACCACATATAATCATATAGAAGGAATATATTATGGTTTATTACTTTCTAACTCTATTAAGATATTGGTAACCCCTCTAAATAATTTCTTTTCCACTAGAATTTTAGATTAATTGAGATCAAGTTTATGAGAGGTACTAATAAGAATAAATATCATAGAACTATTTTCAAAGAAATATATTTATGTAAATTATTGGCATATTTAGGTTCTTTTGAAATCATTCCTTCAAGTCTCTATGTTATTTAAAATTTATGTTTCTAATTATGTTTTCAAATCATACTCATCCCAAATTCAATACTCATATGTTTTGAAAAAAATATTTAAAATAGTTTTGTGTTAAAAAAATGATAATATCATCAATATTGATTTGTAAAATGATGGTGTTATTAGAAAAAATCTAGATAAAAATATTAGGATCATCATTTAAGTTAATAATATTATATTAATTTAATAATTCAGAGAGTCTATCATATAAGGATCATAATGAGTTTATAGAGATATTTTTTACATTTTAATAAGTGTGCCGTTAAACTGATATATTCAATACTATAAGATTTCTAAACATAAAATTCAACAAATAAAATATCTTTTCGAAGGAACTCATTGTATCCATTTCAAATATTTTAATATTATGATGTGTTTTACTGGATAAAATAATTCTGATGGACATGAATCTATCTAATTGTGAAAAATATTCTCCATAATATATTCCCGCTTCAGAGTTATAAATTATAGATAATAGACTCAATTTATTTCTTATATTATTTCAATTGACATCAAACTTATTTCAAAAGAGGAACATAATTCCTATAATAGGAATACTTCTATCGTTATTATCCATATTCCATTCTTTATTTTGTTTCAAATGATTAAGCTCTTATTGAATAAAAACAATCCAAATCCCATAAATTAATGAATCTTATAAAATTTTTGTTTCAAATTTATATTGGAATACATGGTCCTCAATTATATTTATTATATAATTTTGTGTTCTAACTATTTGATCTATATTAGTATAGATATTACCCCAAGTATGATTCATTTAGATCAAAATAATTTCGGTAAAATATTAATGTTGTTCTTAATTTTTCGGTTGATTACCTTAAATTATTCTATGATTCATTAAACTATATTTAATTAGAATAGTATTTAATAATATAATTTATTATGGATGTGGTTAAAAAATATATAATAAGGAACAAGTGATTTAAAAAAACATTTATTAGATTCATAATGATGATTTTTAGCTTTACAGAGGGATCAAATTCATTAGTCATTGCATAGATTATTTCATCCATGATACTTGTCTATTTGAAGAAAAAATATATACTCCTTATTATTAGTATAATAATAAATACATATACCTTGAAAATTATTTATATTAAAAAAATTTATCATTTATGTTCATGATGAAATCTTTTCATAAAAAAATTGAAATAAATTAGTATAGGATCCATGTAATTCCATAATTCATAAGTTACTTACCAAATATGAAAAAGTGTGAATTGATTTACAGTACATTATTACATCTAAACGGGTTCATACCAAAATAATTTATGAAGAACAATATTTACATAATAATGTGCGAGTAATTTCCCTAAAGGTTTTATATCTTATTTCAACCACATTGTTCAATCATGGATTTTTTACTGTTATGAAATTATGAGTAAAAACATGTTCTATAATAAATTTTTTGAAATTAAAATTTAGAAACACCACACCATGATAACAAAGGATAGTGAAAATTAAAATGTTTAATTTTTTTGAAATATAAAATAATTAATTAATTCTGCGCGTTCTTCTAAAATAAGTGTTAGAAAATAAACCCAAGTGAATTTTGTGTAATTATATACTAAAACATATTCATAGAGTTTTAATTCAATTAATAAAAATTTTATAGGTATAAAATGGACAATATTCAGTGACTGCAATTCTTTTTATATGGATACTACAATTATAGATTTATTACTCGACTTATATTTTTGGCCATATAGGTAAGGATCACAGACTCTAAAATAATTTAACATAATTTCTAGTGGACTCTTCTCTATTACATTATAATAAATATTCTCAATGGTTTGACCATTTAAGTTTCTTAAAATCATATACCCGAGACTAGAAACATCTACAACAATATTAGGTCATGGTTTTTTTGGAAACAATGTTTCTCTATGTTTAATGTAATTAAATTATCATTTATACCCATTGAAAAAAAATGAAATCCTTCAAAACCTATATTAGTACATTTTTGATACTCAATGATTATGAAGTAAAATTCCACAAATAAATGATATATATCGATGAGTTCGTGATAAATTAATGGAATATAATTTAAATTATAATTTAAATACATAATAAAAAAAATTATATCTAATAACTAAAATTTTATCTATGTTCATTGTAACCCATTATAATATATCCACCCATCACTTTTTGTATGTCCCAAAATTTGTAATTATCTCATATCATATACTAAAAATATTTGATGTATATATATAAACTATTTTGTAGGTTAGTAAAAATCTAGAGTTCATGAATTAATTGAGGATAATTATTTAGTAACAAAACATTTGTGGTTCTGTTAATAATAGAAAACAAAATTTCATGAACTCACAATTGTTTAACCCAAAGGTATTGAACTACCTGATGTATGTATAAATATAATCCCATTGTGTTTGAAAATAATTTATCCTATTCAACAAATAACATTTCTTCTAATGATCACTTATCTTCCATTTTGTATAGAATGGAACATTATTCAGATCAAAATTAATTGACTAAAATATTACATTATGAATGTACAATCAATTATGGAAGAAGTAAAATTTTGTTTCATGTCACTAAAGAGTATTTCAAAATTATTCTTGCCAGAAATAAAATTAAATAGAATCTTTATATGAAAAATAAATCTAGGAATTATTTTTACAACTATGAACTGATCAACAATAATTAAAATAAAATTATATTTTTAATCAAACATGAATATATTTTTAGAAAATAAAATAATTTTTTTATAAGAATTTCCATTGACAATTTATATAATTCTATGAAATTTTTAATCTTCTTATATTGAAAAGTCACATATCCATCCATTTCATAAATTTTTTTAGATTACTTCCCATCCTTAAAATTTAAATGTAAATTAACATCCAAATATTATTTATCATCACTACTACACCAAGGTTTATCTATAGCTCAAAATTAATTATTTCATTTTGTTTGAAATTTTCCTCAATATTCGTTCATTATTTTTAAGAATCAAATAATCTATTCTAATTTTATTATGATTTCTTACACTCTTAGAAGAAATATTTCATAGATTTATTATTATCATATTTTTATTTTTGATGGTCCTTATAAGGGAATATACCTTGAGGTGGGTGAATTAGTGCATTTTTTTAATGAATTTTACATCCCTGATCTAGATCACGTTATCTATTTCTGAGTAATACTTTTACATATCCCTCCATAATCTCTATTTATTTAATAAAGTGGAAATTAATTAGAATATTAAATTTTATATAGTTCAGCCGAATGGGAAAATCTATAGTGACTTATTGGAAACATACCTATGAAACTAAGACACTATATGTACTAATTATAATGATTAAACAACAATGTTGTCACGTCAACCGTCATGATTAAATATCCAAAGCGAAATTTGAAAAGATGACCCCACATATTCATATATAGTTTCTCAACACACCATTTCTGATGTAGTTTTTTTTAATGAAATTCCTATTAGAAAATTCTTCTAGAATAGAATTTCACAAAAATATAGGTCTAGATAAATTCCAGTGAGGTAAGGTAACTGGAATGACTACATTCTTTATCACCCTCTTCATTATATAATTTTCTTATAATTAAATTCATTCCATTATTATAGGAAAAAATCTTGTTACCATTATTTTTGAAGACCATACTGGTATATATTTTTGTACATATCAATTCTCTCCTCCACCTCGTTCAAAATAAATTCAATTGTGGTTTTTTATAATTCATTCATCCTTTTTTATCCAAGGGTTGAGATCAGTAATTCTTAATATCTTTTTGTGAGATAGATCCAAGTGTCATACAGAACATACTTTGTTTATTTAAATCCTTTTATTTTATAAAAACCCAATTAAATCTTGATTAATAATTATCCTTCTGAAGTTCATGTAGAATTTCGTAGTTGTTTAGAAACTATATGATGAAAGTGTGGAATCCTTCTATGTGTAATAGTTTTTATTATATTTATTAATATATGGAATAGACTAATTTAATATAATGAGGTATAAGTGAAAATGAAGTTCCACAATGTTCACATATGTTTCTCCTGAATTACTCTCATATGAATCGAGGTGTAGTATTTCATATCTTCCCCTTATTCATTTAGGCTCCCGAATTGTTGTTCACTTCATGGAAGAAGTTTCTATAGACATTGATGTTTATCCTACCATTTCTATTCTTGAAATAAACATTCCATTGTGAAACCCATTTATGGGTTGTGGATATCTCTATGTCCAACATTACTAAGACACAACCTACTCTACGGGATGATAAAGGACTCAATAATCAACTGAATTTGAAAATTATACGGTCAACACGAATGTTTGTCTATCATGCTACAGGGAGTGTTGCAACAATTCCATATAAATTAATTATCCAAAATTACATTTTATAGTCACATATATTATAATGTGTCTTATATTTTATTTTATGCCACAACATACATTTCGTTAAATATTCATCACCGTATCAGAAAATACATACCAAGGGCTACCATTTAAATCAATTTGGATTATATATGAACTTATGGCCACCATGTCATCATATAGTGTGTAATGATCCATGATTCCACTATGTACCATGGTCTTATACTTAATGTCATCCCACACTAGGATTGTGATACAATTATCCCTCAAGTATCCTTGTCTTAGATTAACTTTTACAATAGTGTGGTACTATTAAGGTGGTTGGCCGATCAAGTGGACATAGACAATGTTTCACCACTTTTTCTTCTCCACAATACTATTTATAGCACAATGAAAATTTCTACTAAATAAAGGATAAATAAACCAACATAATTATTATGATTCCAAAAACTCATAATAAAATCTTTCATAATACACATGTCATATAATGTTCCAAAACTCTAACATAATCCATCCTCATGGTACAACCTAAAGTATTAAGGTATGGGAACCCTGAAAAAGATCGTGTAGCTTATGGTTTTGTAGTATGATGACTTTCATTAAATCTAACATAAATTAAATCCTTTTATATAAATCCTCACATACATTTTTATATAAAACACTATAAAAAATATACTAAAATTATTTTTTTCTAACAATTTCCACATTGATTTTATCGATGATTTTTATGAATGTTAAATAATTATTTGCATGTAAAATATTAGAGAATGAAAATCATACTAGTAATAGTTTATTAAATTATTCCTTTCTATTATTATATCTACATTTACTCAATAAAAACTCTAAATTCAAATATGGAAATATTTATGTTAGAATAAATAGGAATATTAAATAATCCTTCTTATAACACTTGAAAATGAATTTTATTTTATTTAAGCTTCACTACCAAAACGTTATCTGCTATATTATCATGAAAACACTCTCTCGCTTTTTATGGAGAAAATTATTTCATAATAACCATTAAAAAATTCCCATGAACTCCACTTATCCATGTAAAAAATGAATATATTCCAATATATATAAAAATACCAAATGATAAATTCTATTAAATCTCAAAAAAAATAGTGTGAGGAATTCATATATTTAATGAGAAGATAAATATATATTTAGTAAATAGAAATTCTCATATGGGAGTGGGGGTTCATTTCTACAATCCATCTAGTGACAACATTTATTGAACTCTATGAGATAATAGATGCCATTATAAATTCACCATATCAAGTTCATTGGTTATAATATCAAAAAAAATGATATTGAGTAGAAATATACTTCAATCTAACCACCTATTTCTCAACAATATCATTTCTGACATGATATCTATTATCAATGTTCTTATTACTTCAATTATAAATTTCACTTTTACTATTATTTAGGGAAATAATCTTTTCATGCAAGACTATATACTTTCAATCTACAACTTGGAAAAGATTTATAAGAGATTCTATGAAATAACTCATCAACTCATATTGATTTTCAAATATGATCCCATCCTTCCCAATCTATACAAGTGAATTACAAGGGATTATGTTGTGATTTTCTTTAAAATGAAACCACTATATTCAATATACGACTGATATATCAAATAATTCATCTCAAATCATTAATATGTATTTTTATAAGAAAACATTGATAATGGGTAGACTAATATGTGAAATGTATGATGTCTATTTAATTGGATTTAAATTATATAATACAACTATTGATATACCCTTAAATTGTAAAACCAACTTCCATTCTTTCATTTTCATTTAATAATATCACCCAGATTTCCTTTTTATTTATAATTGGATTCTATTCATCTATTTTAATTATTTATAGAAGCTATGTTGAATTTTTTATATAGTAAATATAATTAAAATATTCACTTTTAATGGCCTTTATTCCATGAGAAAATGATAATACACAAATCAATGATATCTGGAAATTTCACATCATGTGTTCTAAAAATTTTAAACATGGTCTATCAGCTTAGAATCCAAATATTATGTTCTCTCTATATATAATCACCAACAACCATTTCTATTTCTATTCATTTAGGTTGAGATTATGATCAACCCCTCCTCTTTTCAATCTATATTTGTTAAAATGTTGGAAAATCAATAATTATCATTGCCTTGGAACTTAATTTACAGAAAAATAAATCCTTCTTCAAAATGAAAATGTTGAATTCAACTTTTTTAATGAACAAACCATCTTTTTCTGAAATAATCCTCTCATTTTTAGACTCCATTTTTTAATACCAATATGTTATCTTTTTTCTATTCATTGACTCATTTTTCTCACCAAAAACCATAAATAATATTGTTGTTTCATGTTGATCCACTGGTAAAAATTCCCATGTGCAATAATGCCTTCATGTTGGGAATAATAATTTCACAATAACATTACTTTTTTTCTTATCATTGTGCAGTTTTATTTCATCATGTTTCATATATCGTAATTGGTTTAGAAGGAATATTTATTTTTCAACGATAAAACTATATCCCAAATCTAATTTCTCTCAATTTAGTCAAAATCATACATTATTTTCATCACCCAATGATTATCAGTATTAACTTCATCATGGTTTTTCGATTCTATAATAGTTAAATAAGCGTTTTTCATTCAAATTTTCAATATTTTGGTTTTATTAAACCCAATGATATTGTTGTTATTGATTTATTTCATGTTGTTTTTTTATTTGGAGTTAATTTCAATATAATTAATTAATCATTTTCAATGTTTTCATATGATTCTTATGTATCCCTTTACAAATAATCCTCAGTATCTCTCTTCATAACCATTGTCTTCTACAGAGATGTACTATTTTCATTACAAAATCTCCACACTCTACAAAATCAAATTAACCATTTCCAAAATATTATCATCTTTAACAACCATTAAAAAATGTATTTCAATGAATTTTTTATGTTATTTGTTGATCACCTATAATCATTTCTCTTGCATGTACATCCATGGAAAATTCTGACTTATTCTCTATTTTTCGCATTGTTCAAAATGAAATATTTACTTCTAAACACTCTATACAACTTGAATATTTTCTTCATACTATACAAGTTTTCATATTGATTTTTTTTACTTAGGATGAAATTTGGGCTTATAGAAGATATACACTGAGTGTATCTTTTCATCTTTCTAATATTTCATCATTGGGTTCTTCTTAATAATAATAATAACCTTATCTATGTTGTGGATGATATGGTTATTCCTATATATAACACAATTTTTATGTATCTTGAACTTCTAATAACTGATGTTTAAATCCATGCTTCTCAAAATACACATCCACCTAATTTTGTGAAAATTAATTACCATTTTCACGGAGGAGTTTCTCAATTTTTTATCCCAATGTCATTTTATTTAGCCTTTAATTTTTATTAATTCACTCCAATACTTCATATTTGTGAGAAATCAACATATTCCAAGACATTATTTAGTAATAATTAATAATGAATAAAATATTCATTTTCTATATATGGGTTTGGTGACATATTCCCACACACATTTCGGAGTAATGGATCTAGAATCCTTAATAATATAACTTAATGTAGATTCTATAACATCCTAAAAATGGTCCCATTTTAAAATAATTACACGTGTCAGTGTCAAAATTTGCAAGATTAGGGGTATTACAATTTTCCAAATTTCTTAACATGTTCTCTAAATATTTTTGGCTCAAGTGGAAAATTGTCCTTATGTCATATATTATCTTCCTCTTCTTTTAATAACATTCATCAATTCTCTTTGTCGATGATGTTGATATTCTCTTTGGTTTCTCTTCATTGAAAAATAATTAACCTATATCTGATTCTGAGAGTGAGTTTATGTGTATTTAATTCTCTTTCATATCCCAAATGATACTTCTTTAATACACATTGAAAATTGTGACGAATACCTTTTACCAATTGAACATCTATAGAAAGTATATTTTATTCCACCAAACATGGAATTCATCAAACAAATATTTTCGTGTCGCTATCAACGAATTTAATGTTCAATTATTGGATTTTCATATAATATCTTTGTTATGAGGTCTTCATTCCCAATTATATAATAATTAAACAATCTATTTATAATTAAAATTCATGAACTATATATTTCAATGAATAAAATATCATCTCTGTTCCCCTTCTTATTTCATCATTTCTTCACCCATGGCCACTGGACCAAATTTAACGATGATGGATGAATATATTCATCTTTTATAATTATTTGTGTAGAATAAAAATCCATTTTCACTTATTATCATGTTTAGAGGGTTTTTATCTTCATTTGACCACCTTTATAGGTCTCCCTTGGTGACTTTCTTTTCATTATTTATCCATAAATTAATTCATTATTCTTAGATACATATGAGAAAAAGAAAATTATTTTTCCCCATTTTTCCATAGCAGTAACTTATAGAAACCCAAGCCCTGTAATCTGATAACCATTTAATTCAACCATTACATTATAATGACTACATGAAATCAAAATTTGAAGGATATGTCAGGTTAGTAGGCTTGTTAAGTAATTGGTATACATGAGGCTTACCTGAATGTTGAAAGCACTAATCTGAAAATAATAGTTTTCTATAATAACTCTATTCCATCTAGAATATCATTCTTTATATTTCTTAGTATTCTTCATGGATATTTTGGAAATAAAAAAAATAATGGTGACCAGAAATGTTCAATAAGGGATTGTCTAATGTGGAATAAATAACAAATAATTGGGAATAATTAACATCGAAAGGTAATAAATTAACAAGAAATACATATAATCAATAAACTGTGAAAGAATCATATAAAAAATACGGGAAGATAAATACATGAACACATATTCTATTTAAATAACATGATTTCATTGATAGATATTGCAGAGTAAATATTGAATTGTAACAAAGTGAAATCACATTAAATGAAATCAATAAACTGAGAATTAATTGAATCCATAGATATTTTTATAGTTAGTATCTCATGGATAATATATATTGAATCTGAAAGAATAAAATGTATAATTATCAAAATTCCTGTATCTGGAACATGAACTAAAATACATTCAAGAGCTATATTTAAAACAATTCATGTTTGTGGGTTGAATACTATATATTTATACTTTTAAAAAATGAATGGTTTATCTCCAACGAGTGTCATTTCATGAGAGTATTGGTGCATATAGGGGCCTATTTCCAATGGTCCCTCAAATGTGTAATGCATGTCCCAAGCATTCCTCATATATCGAATAATTTATTTAATTAATAAAAAATATTTTTTATCAAATATATTTATTGAGTGAATAATATTTTTTTATTAATATTTCTCTTGATAAATAAATAACTATCAAAGTAATTACTATTTGTAAAATGGTATAAATTTTAGTTAATGAACATATCCATGATAAATTATATAGGTAATTAAGGGAAACTTAATGCACAATGATCGTCGAAGAGTAAAAATTTCACGGGGAATAAAAATACAAATATAGGAATTTAATGTCAATATTATCATTGTACAAATCAATAAAAAAATCTATACGAAAGATAAAAATTGTATCAATTCAACTTTTCCCAAGTAGAGTAAAAATAAGGATTATTTTCATTTATAAATAAAAATACTATAAAAGATGTTCTAAAAAAATTATTGATGAAGACATCATTTTTATTTTGTTTTTTAATATCATATTCATTGAAAATAGTTTTTAAAATCTTCTTTATTCCCCTCCATTTATACATTAAAATGATTCTTTGATTATATGACGATAGGTAAATCTAGAAAAGTCGTATATAGTAAAAAGGAAATTCCATTTTCACTATAAAACAGTTATAAAGGTGTTGTGTTTTATAATTCAAAATAATATTAACTTAAAGAAATTTTTTAGAAACTCATTTAATAAATAATTTTTTGGAATATTAATTACATTATTTATGAAAAATTAGAAAACGTTATTTTAAAATGGAAATGGTTTTAAAAGAATATAGATTTATGACCGAATGGTGAAATTAAGTTGGGTTTTTATAAAACGTTTTCTAAAACATCTTATGTTTCATCATGTGGGAGATGGTACTGTAACATGAAAATTATCATGAATAAAATAATAGAAAAAAATTAATTTTTTATTAAAAAATTATTAAATAATTTCCTTCCATGTTTATTCATGTGTTAACAATCCTGAATAAAATGGGATTGTGGTGTAAACCCTTTCAATGATCATAATGGTGTAGTGATAATAAACCATTAAATAGATTATGTGCATCAGATTTAAATCCATATTAAATAATTTTAAATAAAAAACATGCATTCAAAAGTTATTACACAAATAATTTTTTAATATTAACGACAACCAGTCACATAACCCTATGAAAATGAATTGAGTTATGCAATTTATATCCACTTGGTAACATATAATTTAAATCCCGTAAGTTGAAATAATAAAATATTAAATATTTTATACCATGAAAAATGAAATAATAATTATATTTTAGGTGAAACATATTTTATACCCCACATAAAATTGAATTGGTTCATAATAATAAATGAGTATCATAGGAATGTGAATTGGGATGAAATACCTTAATATTTGAGTAACATATGAATCATCATATCCATGAAATAATAACATAAATTGGAACATTTAATATCCTTAAATAAAGGAACATAAAATATAACATTTCCTAGGAATTTATATAGAGAAATCAAAAAAATTAGTGGTGAATATGGCATAAGTCTCACTAAAATAAAAGTGAGGCAAAAAAAATCAATGTACCCAACTCTTCATTTTAGATGCGTTCTCATTAAACTATAGTATATTGGTTTATAATATTTTAATAACTTATTCAGAAAAAATATTAATATTTTTCATAACATATATTATCATTTTATATAATATTATCATCAATTAATTATTAATTATTAATTATCTTCATCATTTCATGTGATAATTGCACTATTTTCAGGTATGTTTTGACTTGTTATTTTTGTTCATTTAATTTTGATCAGGATTTCATCATATCCAAAATGTAAAAAATTATTTTATTATTATATATATTAATCATATATGTATTTACAGTGATCCCTAAAATTTGTATATATTAAATGAAATTCAATGTTCATGGATATGGTATGTCATACGCACACTTGAATGTTACTTCCATTTTATTGTTATATTTAAAAAGTAAATGATATATATATATATATATTATAATTTAATTATCATACCTATGTTATATAAATCACATATGTTTATTTGAAACATTATTAATACATTCCATTTAATGTGTGAATGAATTACATAACATTGAGGTGGTGGTAGTCCACCCATCCCCAAATGATGTGGTGGTTTTCCAAAAAAACGAAAATAAAGGAGTTATGTTTTATATAAAAAATTCATAAATAATTTTTGATTATAATATATATTACATATAAATTATAAATCCATCATTATTACAAACCTTGGATGGTTTTAATGGATGAATGAAATGTATTGGTTCGCGAGTCGGTAGTCCACCATACACACGATAGATGATTGTGTATCCCATTTGATTGATTTTTTTATTTGTAGGTATTACCCACATAGTAAAAATAAAATAGTTTATATTGGATAATTATGTTATTATATTATAAATATATGTGAATAACTTATTGGTTAGATAATGAAATGAAACAGAATTGATATTTTAAGAACGTTACATCTTATTCAGGGAACTCATTTTGGATTGTAGAAAATACATCCTTGGATTTAATTATGTACAAATTGAGGAAATTGAGATTATGGGAGGGAATTTTTGACATTATTTATTCTGGATTTTATATTTTTGATGAAGTTGGAGGGGTTAGTTCTTATTTACAGTAGAGGGGAAATGTCATTCTTATAAATTTAAAAAGATAAAAAATATTGAGATGCATAACTTATATAATGTGCCTTAAATAATTATAAGAAATTCTAACAAGGGATATATTGACTAAATATTGAGATAAAATGAAATTTGGACATGTTTATAGGTCATTTTGGCTATTATGCCTATGGGGTTTTCCCTTATGAATATTAATTTTTCCTTAATAATTGTAATTAATATATATTAAATTCACTATTATTTTCTGTAAAAAAACATATGTGGAACCTACTAGACATTATAATTTATTATTATTTGAATATAATCAATTTTCTCAAAATAAAATAACATAATTTGAATAAATTAATTTAAATCTTACGAGTGGATGGGATGAGGAATCTTGTTTTTTATGTAAAGATGTTTTGAATTTTGAATTGATTGTACATCAAATTTCACTGTGAAATTCATTAAAATCAAATAACTTAGAATAATTTTTTAATATATATCTTCTGTGACTTTAAAAAAATATAATAAAATTTTAACTTCATAAATAATTTATATGAAAATTCACATTTCTATTTATATTAAATAATTTTCACTATTTATTATACCATAAATCTTCTCAAAAAAATTCCGACAAATCATCTTAAGATACATTGGTATTAGGATTTCAACAATAAATTATATTTTATTATATAAAATTTATAAAATTCTAAAATTTTAGTTTGAAAATAGGTGTTCCATTAAAATGTTTCAAAATGGCCTTTCTAAAAATATAGTATTTTTTATTTGTATTATGTTTGTTCTTATATAATGATTTATAAATCCATTGGATGGATGTCAAAAAATGTAATTTAATATATAAAATATAAATTGTGTCAATATTCTTCACTAATGGTCATTAATTTAATCTATTAAGATAAAACGCCGTTATTAGTATGAAGACATTTTCATTATATTCAATAAGTATTTATATTCATTTCTAATGAATTAGTCACTATTGAATTAATTTAATATTTTTATATACCATGTATTTTCATAATCTAGTTAATCATATTCATAATAATTAATTTAATATACCATAATGTTTTAAGAGGTTATATTCATTCATACATTCGGTGTCATGTTTCATACGCGCTTTGGAATACTAGTTACTCTTTTATAATTTTTGGGGTGTTACATTCTCCACACAATAAATATTTTTGAATCCTCACAATTTAAACATGATCTCTGTAGTCAATGGTTTTACATTTGTACATTAATATTTTTAAAAAACCACATCATTAAAGGGTTAATGAAATATCCTCCTCAAAAGAGTGATAGTGGAGTGCAATGGTCGTATGTAATAACATATTACTATGTTTCTACATAAGAGATAATAAGTAGAAAGTGAAAATATAAACATTTGGGAAAAACATAAATAATTATAGATTATGATTCAGGTCATTGAACATAAACATTTGAATTATCAATGGAATGTTAAGGCCCTAAAATCCATAAATCAGTGATGAATTAAAATATCATCAATTTATAAAAACAATTAATGTATTAGGCATAATTTTTTAAATAATATAACTAATGTTAATTAAAACATTTACTGTCTAAGAATATAGTGATATATACTTACATAATATATTTCTATTTTGTCCAAAAAAATCATTATTTGTTCGTTCATTGATCAATTAATAATTTAACCATTACACCAAGAAATATATATCCTAAAATGTAACAATGATGCTTGAATAAATAAATTAAAAATTTATTGAATCATAATGACTATAAAAGGTTTAAAATTCGTTCGATTTGTATCTAACTATTCTTAAATGAAAATAGGTTAATACATTAATCTATAAAACAAAAAAATTAACACTAAAAGTTCATCATTAATATTTATTCATTACATTTAACTAAAATAATTAAAAATCAACCACGGAATTGCATTATCCATTGGTAGGGATGCAAAACTAATCATAATTTTTTCATGGGTACAATCCCCCATGTGAAACACCCAAAAATTCTAATTGAGTAACTATTTATTTGATTGTGTGTATGACACCCAACACAAACTATAGAATGGTATATAATATTTTGAGACAATATATTATATATGATATTTTAATTATAGTTAATATATTATATAGTTTTAAATTCACAAAAAATAATTTATCTAGCATCATATGCAATAATGACTTTTTTTATTACTTCTTTTACATAGAAGACCAACTTTTACAAAAAAAATATACTCTTAAAATATTAAAAATTGATATAATGAAAAATAACCTTGCTGTTAATTTATAATTTATGATTTTGATTAAATATCTAATAAAAATATTTGGATTATATAAATATAATATGAATTCACTAGTTACTAATTTTTTAGAAGTGAATAGAAAAACAAATTGAATATAATTGAAATGTTTTTACACTCACAAAGGTGTCTTATACTAATAAATTAATTTCATTTCTTTTATAAAATGAAAGTAATTAAAATTTGAAATTCTATTTTCAATCATGTATTTTTACATTCATTTGATAAATTTTCTAGGAATAAGTTAAGAATAATCCCAATATTATGTACGAAAAGAAATATTACTATAAATGTAATTCTATTTCCTTTTAATTGTACACCTATATTAAAATGGAATTTTCATATTTTTATAAACATTATTTTGAAAAATAATAAATATTTTTGAATTTTTAACATAATAATTATCTATGGGTGAATTATTTGTATTTTATTCCAAAAAAATTCATTTTTTGATGAATAGTGTAAAATATTGTATTTTATTTGAAAACTAGTTTTTGATCTATTTTATTGATATCGTTAAATTATTTTTTAAATTTATTTAAAAATAATACTATATCAATTATACCTAAATAAATTCAATTTAATTCATCAGATTATATTTAAGTTTGGAAATGGATATACAAATTTAGAAAACTTTTGAACATTTTCACTTTAAAGACCTTCTCTAAATTCTGTTCTCTGATATTATTTTTAAATTATTTTCATCCACTTATTTGATTTGAATTAATAGAAGTATATTACATATATTTAATTATCGTAAATTTATGAATTATAATAAATTAAAATTAATTATTGAATTATCTTTTCGGTGAATGGAGTTAATATTAATTACAACAATTAAGTTAATATATGTCTTAAAATATGATGAATCCATGATCTTAAGGGAAAATAACCTATAAAGATATCCCAAATATATTTTATGGCTATATATACACCTTATACTCTATTTAATTTATATTTTTAATTATTTTTTCCACTTAATATAAATAAATATTGGTTGAATTGCATCATTCAAAACATTACAGGAATGTTAACCCTCTTACACTATAAAATGGCACTCGTCTGTCCCACTTATTCACAACACTAAATCCATTTTAATCATCCTACCCCTAACCAAATAGATTCAGAAAATAAATAACCTCTTCTTAATATTGTCACTTATTTCATAAAAAATGGAATTATTTTGGTATAATCCAAAAGGAGTTACCATAAAAAGAGGTTATTTTCTTCAATGATCGCTTTTGATTCATTTATTTATCAACCAGAATAATATTTTTTTATCTTATTCATATAGTAATATTATTATATAAAATAAAATTAATTGTTTTAATATTAAGGATATGACCTACAGTAACCTAAACTTCCATAAAATGTAATATGTAATCCTCATTCATGTGTACAGTGGATTGCCGCCTCGCGATCTGATGCCATTTTTTCATCCATTACAACCTTTTATGGTTGGAAATAATGTTTTATTAATAGATTATATATGATATATATGATATATATAATCTATTTAGGTTTCTATAATTGTTTTATAAAACAAATACTATCATTCAATACATTTTGTTGGAATAATATAATATCATTTGTGGTCGTGCGAACTATTACCACCTCAAATCAGTGTTATTCATTCACAATTTACAAAGAATATATTAAATGTGATTTAATAAAAATATGTTGTAAATATTTAATTATTATGATACAAGAATTATAATTTTCATATATATAATTTACTTTTATTTCCTTGATATGAGAATAAAATGGAAACATTGTCCACACGTATGTACAACATTCTATCTCTATGAATGATGTATATCATTTCTTATATACAAATTATATGGATTATTATTTATACATTTATAATTAATATATATGATATATATATCATAATTTAAATTCTTTATATGATCAAATAACGATCTACATAAGTGGAACAAAATAATATGAAGTCAAATCGTACTCGAAAAATAAGACAATTAACGTTGTAAATGAAAAAAATAGAAAAAGATTATTAATGAAAGAGTTATTAAATTTTTTTAAAGGAAGTTATATGATGTCATAAATATTAATATCTATATATTTTAAGTTAATAATATTTTTACAATTAGTATACAATAGTTCAATGGATGATCTCCCAAAAGAAAATGCAAGGTAAGGGATTATGTCTCATTTTAATTTAATTGAGGTATATTACAATGTTATGGAAAATATTTCTTTAATATGTTGTATATAATTCTCCTTTGAAATTTAATATAATGAATAATTCATTATTAATGGTATTTTTAGATACAATTTGAATTATTTAATATCATTCTATTTGAATAAAGATTTAACGTGTGTTAATAAAATTTCCAATGTCAATTACTTTTAATAAGGATATATTACATCCTAGTTGTCATCTATAATTTATGATTATTTTTATAATGAATTTTCATATCCAATAATTTAACTTTAAATATTTTGTTTGGATTTAAATTTTACACCCATAATCAATTAATTTATTAGTTCACACTTCAAAATTATATTCATTCCAAGAGATTATTTCACAATATCATTATGATCGATATTTTTTATTCATTAATTTACATTAAAATAAAATTAATTAATAAATGTTCACTAAAAAAATTAATTTTATTATACTCTGGTTATTCAAGATATTTTTCATGTAATAGCAGAGTTTTCTATTATTCGGTACATAAAATGATTTAATTTTTTTTAATAAAACACAACATCATTCCTCTCTTCGGTCGGAGATATATTTTAACTAAAATCCATGTATTGTAAAATATATCCAAAATGATTTAAGTTATTTTAAAACTTTTATTAAATTAATTTTTACTCCTTCTTCTATTTAAATTTTTTTTCAAAGGAATCTTCTATATCATTCTGTGTAGTTAACTTTTCTAACAATATTATTATGAAAATGTATTGTTATTTTTATCATATATAAAATTACTTACCATAATTTCTTTGAATATTCCATTGAATTTTAAAAATAATATTTTTATCGAAAATTAATTTCAATTTAATTTTGATTGAAAAGTATTATAATGTTGTTTTCCAAAATATAAAGGATATTTTCCTCATGAATTATTTAAAATTATCATTTTATAGTATTTATAATCAACAACAATAGAAAACCACTATTAATTCTCCGCTTGGGGTATGTTTTATTAATACCATATTTATTCTTCATTTGTATGGTTTATGAATCATTATTTAAATGATAGTAGTGAATATCACTTCCCTGATTCATTTTTGTAGTCCCCTAGAAGTATTCACATTCATATGATCATTGGACTTTTATTACCCCTATATATAAATATCATTTAAAATCGATATGTTTATAGTTAATACAATATAATATTTCTATATACATTTCACAATTTGATTATTACTATATAATGTTAGAAAATATTGATAAATTTTAATCCTTTATTCATTACGAATTTTGATGATAAGACATAATATTTAATAAATTAATTAATAATGAGATATTTTAGGAATGTTTGTACTGGGTGTGAAGGGTTGTTCCCAGACATTATATATTCCCTCGATGCATTGACATGTTCTCTTGAGAAAAATTAGTTGATAAAATTGAATAGTTTTAGACATATAGGTTTGATAAATCTTTTGAACGGTCTTGATGGAATTTTTTCATGTTCCTCAGACATAATATCAAATAATTAAACATCAACTTCATTGGAATTTCAGTTATACTTATTATCTATGATATATTAACTAGTATAAACTCTATAGAATCATTTAATTCTCATTTGAATTAAAAAATAGAATATCTGTTTAGTTATTTTTCTTTCCATTTTGTATTATCCATTCCCAGTTATTTAAATGTCCTGTTTTTTTGTTATTTACCATTCCATATTTTTTCCTCACTACCTTGTAAGTTTATTGATTACATGGATTGTGTGTTCAGATTTTTCACTTTCCATAATTAGTATTCTCATTAATTCATTATTTATTCCCTTAAACATAAATATTACAGAGTATTTGAGCTCTCCCTTATTTGTTTCCATTCCATAGGATTCTCTAGAGTGTAGTAATAAAGACACGCCAAGACACATTAGATGGAAAAAAGTTATTATTGAAAAAATTATAATTTTCATATTCATTTGTATCATTAGACTAATGTACCTATCTTTTTAACCAATATTGCTAAACAATTCGGTCCATTGGGATGTGATTTAGTTGTGTATTATGGAAATATAACGGTAGTAGTCACTGATGTATGACTTCTATGGTCGGGTTCCCATAGTTTGTATTAACTCATGTTAAGAAAAAACCCTCGGAACTATATTTTTGAAAAAAAAAGATTATGAAAAAAAACACAAGAGAGGTTATGTGGATATGTTGAGAAAGACATCCAAATGTTTTTATAGTGTAGTTATTATATGGGTCCTACTAGAAATATATCTATGTCCAGAAAGTAGAAGTGGATATGGTTCTAGAACAAATGTACCTATGGGGTAACTAATCTAAAAAGGGTGTGTCATACATGATTTCAGAATAACCTAGTATATTATATCAGTCATTACTATGCACCGGGTTTGAATCTACCATATGATATTCTTATGATAATTCACATTTTTTTCAAACCATTATAAATAATTTGAATAGATAATGATAATAAATGACCTTTATCAAAAATAAGGTTTTTTAGATTGAATAAAGGGTTTCATGATCTAGATGTAGTTAAAATTATTATACAATTTTCTCTCTATGACTCTTTTTACTCACACTACGTTTTGTAGTATTATTCAATGGAAAAAACTCGAAGGATTTATGTGTACAATGAAAATGATAGAAAAAGTGATGAAATTGAGAAATCAAATGAGGTGTTGATTGGAGTGAAATATATCTTATTTATACCTATTTCTTTACCTAAAATATTATTAATGACCTTAACCGTTTCCAAATAATTATCTCACAAAATAATATAATCATGAATGTTTATATGATCTAGAGTGGTGGAGTCCATATAGAGAAGAAGGATTAATTTACAGAATCAAAAAATGTCAAAGGAAAAACCACGGAATGTGACTTAATGGAATGGGGAAAGAATTAATTTGTGGAAAATAATTGTACACAAAAATAATTACAAATCGAAAATGAAGAGTGTGAATGAAGTTAATAAATCTCATCCTAAAGATCTGTTTATTGTTCTTTGCCTAAAATTTGTGGAATATGGGAAATAACCAAGTTACAGACTTATTCTAAGAAGTAACCCCTAGACCATGGAAGGATTATAGTGTAAATAAATTTCATGGGGTATTTATATATTTTCATTAATGAAATATATTGTTTATATTTTTTATAAATATATTTTCTTATTACAAGAATCATGAAACATTTAGGGATTCATTTAATTTATAGAATCATGTGTGAACTAATTAACCTGGGACTTATGGACACCATTGTGGGTTTATTAGTTCAATATTTATTATAATATCAATTTACTAAAAACCCAAATTTTTATGTTTTATGAAATATGTGTCTTATGAGGTTATTGAAATTTTTAAGAATTAGTGAAAGTAAATATTTTAATTCAATTTTATTTGAACAGACTAAAAATTTACATTATGAATAAATAGGTTTAATTATATTGATAAGCATTTGGAATAATGTTATTATTTTTCATGTTGTAATAATATCCAAATAATATTATTATACATTTTCAAAAAAATTGTTGTAGTGTAATCCATATAAAAAAGGTTATTTAATGATTAAATTCATTTCAAGAATGAAAATCATAATTTTTGGAAAATTTATAGGAATTATATTAATTTTGTTATAAAAAATTACAATATGTATTTGGGGTACAACACATAAAGGTGGGAAAGTTCATTGTACCTGAAGCCATGGCTGAAGGATGATAAGGGTTTATTTCGAACCACTAGCATAAGTAATGTCCTCACTAATATGTCATTTTCTAGTAAAAAAAATTGAAGAATAAATATTAATGATGAACATGTATTGTTACTTTTTAGGATTAAAGACAAAATTATTACCCATATTGTCTTTTGAGAATATTAAAAGAAATATGGGAAGACATGTCACCCTTTTATGGGCCTTATGATCTGTTGAAAGTGTATTTTAGTGCTTTGGGAAAAAAATATTATTTTTGCATATCTATATATTGATGTAATCAATGAATTGGAAATTGAAAAAAATGATTAAATTTGTGTTTATGAAATATTATTATTTCATGTAACAACAATTCCTTATATTGATAGAAATTAAAAGAATTACCCATCATTAGGAAATTGATCTAGAAATAAAATGTTATCCAAATTCCTTAATTTCTGTTGAACCGATTATCATTAGAATCCTCACATATTTATGACATTGTGAACCCCAACATTCTATTGATAATTATAACTATTTTTCTAAATGGTTTCAATCACCCTGTATAATTATTTATAATTTTTCTCCATGTCCATATATTAACATTCTACTAATGTTGTCCTATATGGAAATCGTGTTATGATTGAAAAATGTACATACCATTCCCTCTTTTCCATAGGATAGTTTATCAACTCATATTATGATGTTGTATTTATATAAATTAATTTTTAAATAACATTTAATTTACTACTCCAATTTATTATAAATTAAGAGGACCTAATTTACTCAAGCCCTACCTATACCACCCTGAAAATTATAAGATTAAGTTTTTATTCAATAGTGTGTAGGACACGCAAAACCAAAAAATCGAATGGAATAAAACCTATCAAGAATTTATGGACTATTTAATAGTATAAATAAATTTAATATATCTATATCTTTTTATACAAACAATACTAACTTATCTTTCTTTGTACACAACAAACACATTATTTAATGATTTGCATTACATGAAAGACCGAGTTTTAGTAAAAAACAATTTATTACTAAAATAGTATTATTTAATATAATAATAAATAAAATAGTTTTTATATTGTAATTTATTAATAGGATTAATTAACATAAAAAAATATTTTATTTATAAAAATTATAATGAATTCATATGACACCAATTAATTAGAAATGAATCTAAAAACTAACTGTATAGAAAAGAAATGTTTTTATGATCATAATGGGTTTTTATCCTAAATTTTTTAATTTATTTCTATTATTGAATGATTATAACTAAATTTATATATATTATAAATTTAATCAAATGTCATTTAAACTCATACAATATATTTAATAATCATAAAATAATACCAAATGAGATATTATGCATAAAAAACAATATATTTATAAAGTCACTTTTATCACCATTAGATGGAATAAATATTTTAAAACTCAATTTTGAAACATTTATAAACATTAATTTTCTAAATAAATTTCAATTTCAATATAGTAATAACCTAATTATATTATTATTAATTTTTCGTATTTTTATGAGAAATATAATTTTTTATAAATAGTGAAATTTTGGAATTTTAATAAAAGACTACATTTTCAACAAAATAATTTAGCGTTATTTTATATTTTAAATTATTTTTAAAGATAAATTATATAAATTATAAATAAGTTACTACAATTTTGGTCATTATGACGATTTTCACAATGAAATTCGATAGAAAAACATAGCAATTGTTTGAACAATCTTACATTAAAATATCAATTTGTCATCCCATCTATAGGATTAATAGTGAATTAATTGCTGTAATTTATTTTATTGGATTTTGGAAAAATAGATTCCATATTTTGAATTATCATGAACTATCCCCAAGGGATCGTGTCGTGACTACCCAAATCCCACAATCTATAGGCCAGAGCTGGTCACTTGCACCAGGTACGCCAATAACAAAAAGGGAAGATATTTTCCTTTAAACCTGTACACACACAAAAAGATAAAATTATGTAATGTAAACATAAATTAAAACACAATTGTCCCTGAGACTTATAGTTATAGTATCGTACAATCTAAAAGTAAAATGGGGCCAAAATACAAGCCCAAAATTAGATATGAATGTACAACTGCCAAGATCAGTCTGCTCAAGTCCCCACCTAAACAATACGTGAAGGGTATTTGCCTCAAGCTGTAGAAGTACGCCTGTATATCCTATCTCATAGAGCACCACCTAGTCCCAAACACCCATGATCTCTGTCGAAATATTGATCACCTGCCAGAGACATGACACGTGCGGGCGAAGCCCGGGCATGGGTGAGTAACCCAATACATAACAGGGAATCCAAACCACAATGGATGGACCACAACAAAACCTCAAATCAAAGAAAGCTCACACAATATATAACTCAAGGTATATAATGTAAGCATATTAGTCATAAATCTGAACCTTCTTATACTATTGAGGGACTCATCCATAATGAGTCACTATGATTCACTCGTCTATTGGACCACTGAGAACTGCTCCACTACTAGAACATTGAGGTTAACTCATCAACAAGACCCCTAAGGTTCTCTCGGATACAAGAAAACTATGGTCTGCTCAGCTACTAAACCACTAAGGTCTACTCTATAATTGGTCCACAGAGATACTCTTTGCTACAGAACCATTGAAGTCCGCTCAGCTACTGGACCACAGAGATATGCTCTCCTACTAGGCCTCTGAGATCATACATCTCATAACATTTGTGTAACAGCCAGCTATATGATTCCCGCTCTCTAGTATGGTTGAATATGTGGTAATGTAATACTCAATCAATCATTTATATCATGAATTCCAAAATAACTCATTTCGAGTATTCCTAAAGGACAGTCTTGTCATAAGGGTCCCAACACTAAAGGCAACGTATAAATTAGAAGCTCGGACTGAAATATGTTTTTGTTTTCGTAAACTGGCAGCGGATATGCCCAGGCAGGGTCCAACTTGGTTGGACTGACCCAACCAACCCGTTCGGGGGCCCCACATGATCTGACACATTTTGGCAGACCTGACCCGACCTAGTTGGTTCTGGGCTGATGCGGTTCGACCTGGCCCAGTTTCCCACAAAATTTGGCCTTTCTAGACATTGCTTGGTTTGAGAATGGGGATGTCCTACAGGGTCACCTAGCGACATGACTATCATTTCATCTGGTCTGACTTAGTCAGACTGGTTCGGACCATCCAGGTATCCCAACTACCCGGTCTCCAATCCGGCCCAACACACATTGGTGGGTCGTTCTTATCATGCACTGGCTATCAAGCTGCCCATATTATTCCATCGGTCCAGCCCACATTAGTGGGCCAATTTTGGTCTATACAAGACGTAGTAGGTTCATTCAGTTTGTGCAGTAATGCAGCCAACTAAGGACAGCATGATCCATCTTCACATAGTCCAGTGTGGACTATGTGCCAACATAAGCCGTGACCGACCACGCGGTCTACTACCGTTGACGTGGAACCCAACCGACAATGCCACCATAATCCACTACGACCCCGACTGACTATTTCCATTTCCACCTCAATGTTCCCCCAGGGTGAGCTGCCAACCTCCGGCTACCACCACCGCGGGCCACATCATGCATGTCTTTGGTTCTTTTCATGGCCCCCCAGACTTGCTCTGTTTGACTATTTTCTGACCCATGAGTGCCTATGGGATCCTAGGATATTTATATTCCATGCAATGGGTTTAATGTTTCATTGTTGTCGATCCAGGGGTTCAGTGATGAAGAACCCATGAAGGTATACAACAGACAGATCCGGGTCTTGTTCATGTCGGCCAAAACCATCTACATTATAATTAATAGACATGTTTGAATAATGTTTAAGAATATATCATCGGTCTAATTTCACATCTCCCCCCAATTGAAAAACTCATTCCCACAAGAACAAATGTCCCACAGATCAACCAGATCATGGGTTGGTCCACATTCACTATTTTGAAAAAATGTAATGGGAATTAAAATCCCAAATAATAAACCCATTTATCAATGATATGTTCAATTGGTTGAAGGATTCATCCCTGAAGGTGATCCATCTACAAAATTCCTCAATCAGTCATTCTGGGAGAGTTCTCTAAAAGAGGAGGTGGAGTTCTCAACATTTTTGTTGATCATAATTTTTCATTCATCATTCATTAATGGTGATCCTCCAGAGATTTAGGGAGATTTTCACAATCAAACTCTAATCTCCAATTTCAGTTAACCATTAAATAATGAAAATGCATCGCAAAATTTCTATTATACTAAGTCATAGACATTACATTGATTCATTTATGAAACAACATTTTTGTTATTTTATTCTTTAGTATAAATATGTGGCTTCATTTATGGGGAGAAAGAGTCGGCTCATCATTGAGTTATAGAGAATCAATTTAGAATAAAATAATATTTTTTAATTTTATTTTAATTTATTTGTTTCCCTTAAAGATTATAAAATTATATTTTTCCCTTGACCCACATCGGTCGAGGTTAGTTACTCCCTAGGAGAATATTGATTGTTTGAGTTCAATAGTTCCCTCATATTTTTTATCTGGGTATGGGTTTAAATTATAGAAAAAACCTCTCACATTAGTATTTAATGAACATTAAAAATAGTTTGAAAATACATTCCATCAACTTTAGGACTCAGAATCATGTGTCGTCTCAAAACCTTGTTTTGAAATAATCCTTTTTAAATTTTTTATAAAATGACATGGAATTCTTAGGTATTAAATTACCTCCACATTTAGGTATTCACATCCTCATAAGAAGAAAAGAGGATAAACAAATAAGTGGGGGTAATGAGAATGTGTCTGGGCCTCCCACTCCAACGTTCTCTCCTAGATATTCAGGTGTTTCCAATGAAAAAACACAATATAATATGACCATCCATGAATGATCCTCTCATATTGATCATCCATCTCAACTGGGAACTTTGTAAATGTCACTCAGTCATCAATCTCGAACTCTTTATGGTCGATGGCGAGAGAAGAATCATGCACATATCTCATCACCTAGGATACATGTAATATGTCGTCCACCCTCTTTAACTGTGGAATTTGGGGAAATCGGTACACCCCCTCTCCGACTCTACATAGTATCATCATATGTTCAATAATCCTCAGAGATAACATTCCACCATGACTAAATCTCCACATCTCTCATCGAGGAGAGACTCGTAAGAATATGTGGTCCCCCACATCAAACTCCAAGCTTCCCCGTCATATATCAACAAAGGACTTATGTCTTCTTGGTGCAGTATTTATCTAATCTCAGATGACATACACCTTCTCAGTGGTAGCTTGTACCATATATTGACCCATGATTGATGGCTCCCCTGGGTCAGTCCAGCATAACAGTATCCTCCAAATACATTTGTATAGTTCCTTGAATTATGCCATACCGATGTTGGAGTTTATGCTATTGTTGTACAAAAACTCCACCATTGGTAGGTCGCCCCCCCGCCCAACAATGTCAAAAATAAATCATGAAATCATGAAGAATGTCCTCCATGGTTTGTATGGTCTGCTCCATCAAACCATCCATTATTGGGTGAATGGTTGTGATCTAGTATAGTTGACTCCCAAACATTTCTTGCAATCATTCCACTACCAGGATGTAAAGAGTGCATCAGAATCTGAGACTATGGAATATGGGACTACATGGAGTCAAACTATCTCCTACATGTATTAGCATCACAAAATCACTAATGGAAGCTACTAAAAATTGGTGGGATGTGGGCTGGCATGCTGAGTCGGTCTTCAATCACCCATATGGTATCATGACACCTTGACGTGTGTGGTAAGCCCTTCACGAAGTCCATCGATATCCCTTCTGACTTCAACTCTAGTACCTTAATAGGTTGTTTGATACCTATTTTAACATGGTTATTAGCCTTAAATTTCTGACAAGTAAGGAATTTGGAGACAAACTCTGCCACTACATTCATAATCCATGTCCACCAATAATTAGGTCGGAGGTCCTGGTATATCATTGCTACACATGGATGTACCGCCCAAGTGGATTGGTTAAACTCCCTCAACATCTCTTCCCACTACAACATTGGATCTACGATGCATCCTCTGAAAAGAATGAAATATTCTCCACCTTTTTGAAAATCAATTAGGGGCATGCCCTATGGCTTTTGGGCATGTGTTGTCTTGCAGCTGGAATCTCTGAGTTTTGCCTCCCTAACTTGTTGTAAGAGTGGAGGTCCAACTACCATTGATTAAATAATGTTGTATCCACTAGATCCATGAAGGATATCTGAAGTGAGGACAACAACGCTCTGAGGCCTCATTCAGTATTAGTGAACTTGATCTTCTTCTGAGAGAATCTGCCACCACATTCCCATTTCGAGGAGTATAAAATACCTCAAAGTCATAGTCTTGGAGGAACCCCATCCAACATCATTGTCTTTGATTCAGATCCTTCTATGTAATGATATTCTTCATACTTTGTTGGTCATAGAAGAAGATGAATTGTTCACCCATAAGGTAGTGTCCCCAGATCTTCAGTGCGAAGACTACCACTCCCAACTCAAGGACATGAGTCTCGTTGTTCTCCTCAAGTGTTCTCAATTTTCATCAGCCACAATTAATCAAAATAATCTCATGCATCAATATTGAACCATGACTGGTTCTTAATTCATCATATAACACCATAATGTCAATTCCCTCCTTCGGTAGCCTCACGATAGGAGTAGTCTACAGGCTCCACCTTAGCTACTAAAAGCTATACTGGTGTCGTTCTATCTACATGAAGTGGTTTCCCTTCTTTCATCAATGTCATCATGGGTGCTAAAAATCTGGGGAAGTTGTGTACAAACCTCTAATAGTATCCAACTGGCCTAAGGAAACACTGCTTCTCGATAAAAGTCATTGGTGGTTCCAAAGAAAGAACCACCTCAATCATTGTTGGATCCACCATAACTATATCCTAGGAGAGGAAATTTCTTACAGAGTGGAACATTAGTATCCAGAACACGAAGTACGAGAGCTTCCCGTAATGCTGGTGTTCTCAAAATGTGTCCAGAACCATCCTCATGTGTATCACATCCTCCTCTTCGGGCAATGAAAACTCTACGATGTCATCGATGAAGACAACTACAAACATATCTAAATACATTTGTGATATCATGTTCGTAAGACCCATGAACACTGCTGGGGAGTTCGTCAAGACAGACGACATCAATACGTACTCGTATTGAGCGTAGCGACATCTGAGAGTCAACTTTGATATTTCATCATATCGTTCTCAAAGATGATTATATCCTGGTATGAGGTCTATCTTTGAGAACCATCTCTCTCTATTCAACTTATCGAAGAGGTCATCAATACTTTGTAGAGGATACTTTTTATTCACTATCTGATGGTTCAAGTGCCAGAATTCCACACATAACCTCAAGCATCAATCTAACATCTTGGAAAAAATCACTGGTTATGCACATTGTGAAACAAGAGGGATTAAAAAACCATCCTCCAAAATGACTCCAACAGTACCCTTAGATCCTGGAGCTCTGTGGGTGTCATCCGATATGTAGGTGTAAATATCATTGTCGTCTTTGGTTACTGATCAATGCAGAAGTATACCTCTCTTCGAGGAGTTAGTCCGGGAAAATCCACTAGTAAGATGTCCCAGTACTCATACTCCACTATAAGAATATTTGGATTCATCTTATCCACTATATTGTGGGTTATTCTAGCCAATTTATGACTGTTCAGCTGCAACATCCTATTTGGGAGTCCATTACACAATACTATGTTTTCCTTCACCTTGTCAAAGGAAAATCCGTTCCCATATCTGTAGACACACCACACTGTGCACCTAAAATTTTAGATCAATGCATGAACTACTGATATCCATTCCATACCATGCATGATTTTATAAGGCCTCAAGGCCACTACTAGAAAATCCCAGCAAAAGCTATCACCTCTAATAGTAAGCTCACTCTTTCGACATAAGTGTATGAACATTGAATCGCATCTTATAGTAGTCACTTATAGTAATGATCTTGCCAATGTCTCGATCGAGATATCCATGATACAAACAAGGTCTGTAGATATGAAAGTGTGACTAGAACATGTGTCAATAATAATTGTAACTAATGTGTAGAAGACAAAAATCATATATCATTTCATATTTGGGACATCAGGACCATATACCTCTATTGCCTAAATCTAATCTAGCCCCAATCCGCCTCATCCTCGAGCCAATGTTGGACCATCTGGTGGTGGTGGTTGTAGCACCTCATACCTATTCGTAACTCTTTCCAATTGTCCCACTCCTTTGAAACGTCTGCTTCCAAGTGTACCACAATGTTACTTTGTCTGTCGTTTCTTTCGTGGTCCCACAACTGTTTATGGTCCTCTGTGTGGTGATTCGGCCAATCATGATCCATGTGCCCCTTCCCGCCGCATGTGAAGCATACTCAACTCCTCTAATGACTCCCTTTTCCCTGACAGCCTCATGATTCTGACCCTCTCTCTCGGGGTAGTCATATAGTTGGTCTAGCCTGTTTCAGCCTCTGCATCGTCTGTCGACTACAGGCCACAGATAACTCAACCACCTAAGGCCAGGTGGTAGCTTCCACTATTGATTCAAATCAATAAGGAAGCTCTCACTAGTATGATCTCACACTACGACCCACATCTGAGATATGGGTGCTTAGTGAAACAATTTTTTCCATGATCTACTATTACTCAATGGTATGAACCCTTGTGGAAGGGTAATTTACCATATAAATAGTGTAACAGGAGAGTTTAGTGAACATCACAGAGTTCTGAGCCACTATCATGCTTCTCTACTGTAGCCGAAGCAGCCCCTGTTTCCTCACTGAGTGCAAAGTCATGGGGGAGAACTCCAACCAAAAAAGACACTGGAAGTCAGATTAGGTGAGGTTCACCTCCTCATTCATTTGGTTCATCAATCTCTACCATTTACCTACTAATAAAAACAAAATACTCACACCTATACCTTCGTCAGGTCAAGTAGCATCCTCACAATGTGGAAGGATCACATCACCCCTTCCAGTTAATCCTCAATGACCGGATGATTATTTTCTCCCCTGAAACTATGAGGTATATATCTCTGGAACTACTTTAAGGCATTGAGACAACATGAATATTCTATAGGTAGTGTTGATAGTAAATATTGACCAGCATGTGGTGGTAATGCTGGGACACCGCCCAAAGGTTCCACGTTCGGAAACGATCCATGTACCAATGTATCATCACTCTGTTGACTTCCCTCATGGTCACACAACATAATCTTGGCTAGCTGTGTACATGAAGGATTATTGAAAGAGAACAAAATTGGACCCCAATTAATAGATTATACAAGGCGAGTTTACTCAATATGAAAAATATCCTGAGAAATCATTCAAAGATTCTTTAAAACTGGATTATCATTTAATGAGTTAGAAAGTAGAATTCAGGGTCCAAATGTATGGATAAGCCGGTCGCTACACCAACACTGGACACCACGGATGGAATGACTAACATGAAACACTTATCACTATTTCACCATAAAACATTACATTCTGTTAGTTATTGTAGTATAACTGACCGCCCTCTGATACCTCTTCACCATGACCCATCCCCCATGTCCCATGTCGTGACTACCCCAATCCCACCTTCCATAGGCTAGGGGATGTTGAGTATCACTGAGTAATAATATCCAAAAAAAAGAAAGGAAATATCCTTTAAACGTGTACACATGCACAAATTTCTAACTTTGTAATGTTAACAAAATGTAAACTATAACATTTCTAGATACAACTACTGAGAGTATAGTACAAAATGCAATTACAAAGGAGAAAAAATACAATCCCAAAACTACAATGTAATATACAACTTCCATGGTCTGTTCGCTCAAGACCATACCTGAATGGTGGGTGAAGGGTAGCATCAGGTATCTGTAGAATTATTCTATTATGTCTCGTATCACTAAGTAAACACATGGTAATTAACCACCATGGTCTCCATCAACGTTTCGATCAACTACTATAGACATAACATGTGTGGGAGAATCTAGTGCTAGGGTTGGTAACACAATACTGAGTTAAGAAACCAATGAACCATTGAAATACCAAAAAGAATACAATAAAGAAAAGACAACACATACCAGGTATAACTTCAGGTATAGAAAGTAAGATTATCTACGGTAACAATGAACCATCCTGTAATGCTGAGGGACTCATCCCTGATGAGTCACTGAGGTTCAATCAGCGACTAGACCAATGACGTATGCTTCACTACTGGACCACTGAGGTATGCTCTGCTACAGAACCACAGAGGTCTGCTCAGCTACTAGAACAATAAGGTCCTCTCAGCCACTGAACCAATGAGGTCCTCTTGGCTGATACACCACAAAGGTCCGCTCTTCTACTAAATCATTGAGGTCCACCATGCTACAAGAACACTGAGGTCTACTCTACTACTAGGCCACCATGGTATCGCTTATCATATCATTCATTTCATAGACAACAGTATGATTCACTCTATCAAGTGTAATTGATTCTCTAAGTATCTACTACTCAAGAAATTGGTCTTATATCTAAGGCCATTATAACTCACATATTGAATACAAAAAGGGCTAACTCATTGCATGGGTACACATTTCAAAGATGGTGCATCAATCAGATGCCTGGTCTGAATGGTATTTTCATTTTAGTAAACATAGGCTTTTTTTGCCCATTCCCGATCCGACATGGTCAAACTGCCCGACAAACCCACTACATGGGTCCCATATGACCCAACATATTTCATCCAACCTGACCTTATTGGGTTTGTGATGAAAAAGTGTGGTATAACATAGAATCCAAGACCACTTGGTCAGGCTGGGCCTGGCCTGATTCAGTCGTGGGACCAAATCTTCGGGTCTCCTAGTGAAGTGGTTATCATCTCATTCTGTCGGATTTAGTTGGACTGGTTCATGCCATCCGGGCTGCCATGCATCGAAATATTCCATCATTCTCAACCCATATCAACAAGTTATTTATTCTCCATCACTGACTACACTACAACCTCATTTACACTATCACCACGCCCTGCCGTGGAGGGTCGATTCGAGTCCACCCCAGACACTGCCTAGGCATCCGAGTCATGATGTAGTGCGGTCAACTGAGGTTGGCAGCCTCCCTTCACATGCATTCCATCATAGAATACTTTCTCGTTAATTCCATAGATCTTCCCGTGGGAGACTCCCTTTGATGTGGTACCCGCCCTGCGCTGCCCCTAGCACAGTTATGACCCCCACTGGCCCCATACTCTAGTGCCTCAGCTTGCTAACTGTGTTTTTCAGTTTCTACCTATAGCCAATGCCAACGTTGTTACGCCAGTGGTTCCTTCCGTTTGGCCACCACACTAGCACTGATGGTCTATTTTCCTACCCATGAGCGACTCCAGGATCCTTGGATCATTTTCTACAATATTAGGGTTCAATGTTGTATTGATGTAGATCTTGGGTTTTGGTCAAGAAGAACAAAAGAACACCCAAAAATGAGGGATCAGAGCCCTGTTTGTGTCTTCATGATCCCTCCACAAAAGAATTTATAAATTTTTTTGAAGGAGGCTTAAGAATATTACATGAATCTATTTCCCCAACTCTACCCACATAAATATCTCATTACTGTAAGAAAAATTGACCCAAAGATCAAATTATTAGTGGGTTGGATGGCGTTCATTATTTTAGAATGAATGAATGAAAAAAAAACACAATGGATAAACCACTATATAGAGAATAGGTTTGATCGGAGTAAGTCTTCATTGTTGAAGGTAATCCATCCGTAAAATTCCACAATGTGTCATTAATGGAGAGACGTATCGAAGAAGAGGACGAGTTCCCAATGTTGTTGTTTATCATCGTTAGTCGTTTATCATTTTCCAATGGTGATCCTCCAAAGATTCAGAGGAATTTTCAAGATCCAGCTCTTATATCCAATTCTTGTTATCCCATAAAATAGAGAAAACATGTTGCAACGTTTTTTATGTCAAGTCACCCCCATTATAGTTTTTTGTTTATGAAACCACATTTCTGTAATTTTACATTGAAACATAATTACGCGGCTTCATTTATGGGTTGAAATAATCATCTCATTACCTCATTGCAAGGAAACAATTTATAATAAAATAAACATTTTTTGTTTTGTTTTGTTTTGTTTTTTTATTTATGCATTTGAAAAATCACTCTTTCCCTTGATTCGTAGTAGCCGAGGTTTTTCCCTTCCTTGGTGAATCATGATGATGTGAGCTCAATGATCCACTATTATTTTAGATCCAATAAGTAGTTTAAATGTTAGAAAAACCCACTCTCACTATTAATTGATATATATTAAAAATAGATCTAAAATATATTTTATCCACTCTAGCCGCCAGAATCACGTGTCGTATCAGAGCCTGGTCTCTAAATAAAACCATTATTTTTTTTAAAAAAATAATCTAATTATGGGGTATTAGTGAAATAAAATTAATTTATAATATATAATAAATAATTATTATTTATTACCAAAATTATTCGTGAATTCAATTGAAATTATTTATGGATATTAAGGTAAAATTAAGCATATTATAGAAAAAACCATATTCATAAGGGCCCAAAGGACCTAGAAACCGGTCCCAAACATATTTTAGGGAAATATTTCTATCTTTTCATCTCTTTTATAGATTTTTTTCTATATTTGTGACATGTTATAGGGAAAACATAGGTTTATACCCCTCTTTAAAAAATTTACAAGAATTACACTCCTACCACACTATATAAAGGCACTCACCCAGCCCACTTATTCACACATTAAAAGCCCCTTGGAGAGTCCAAAACCAGAAAATATAGCTTCCAAAAATCAATAAACTATTATTATAAGACTCCCTTATGGAATAAATACATGAAAATAAGTATTTTGGTATAAATAAAAATGAGTTACTTGAAAAAGATGTAACATTCTTCAACGATCACATTTTTTCATTTCTTTCTTGACCCATTAAATTATTTTTTATATTATTATTATACAACAACATCCTTATATTAAATATATGGAAATTTTTTATGTTAATTGTGTGACCTATATTCTGAAAAACATCTATTAAATGAGATACACAATCACTGTTCAAGTGTGTGGAAGACAACCACCTCACGAACTGATGTCACTCTTACATAAATTTTCACATATGTTGGTTATAAATAATGATGTATTTATATTTTATATATATTATATATATATATTATTTATTATTAATTCATTCTCCCTTAATTTCATATATAATGGATACCTCCAAGATTTCCATTTTTGGGAATACGATTATAACATTTCGGGATGGGTGGACTACGGCCACACAAAAGCGGTGTGATTCGTTCACACATTACATTGAATCTATTAAGGATTATTCTAACAAAAACCCATTTATTTAATATGATACTCTAATTATAATATTCATATATATCATTTATATATGATTCGTTAATACGAAAATAAACTGGAAGCAACGTTCATATGTACGAGCAACCTACCACCTCCATTAATGGTGTATTTCATTTCCTATATATATTTTTTTGGAAAATTATTATTTAATATTTATTTAATATATATGATATTTAAATATTGATTTGAATTATAGAAAATATAAATTGTTGATGTACCTAAGAGGAACTAAAAAATAAAATGTCTTTACAAACTAAAAAAGACAATTAACACTTAAAATGATGGAAATAACAAAAGATTAATAATGATTGGTTTATAATATGTAAGAAGATGAATATATACTACATTATAAATATTAATATGGTTACGAATTAAGTTAATAACATATTTGAATCTATTTTATAGGATTTTAATGGACAATCACCCAAAAGAATACCCAAAGTAAACGATTCCAACTAAATTTGTTTTTTCCATGAGACATATTGTAATGTCATGAAACTATTTTTTATCCTATATATACACCCCATTTAAAATTTAATATCCCAAATAAATAATTATTAAATTATTCTAAGTTTCAATTTGAATAATTTAATCTATCTGTATTTGAACATAAACATACCAGGGGTAATGAAATTTGGTAACTCAAATAGTTTTCATTGGGTTACATTAATTTCTTTCATTAATATTATATTATGATGTGTATAATGAATTTGAATATATATATATTTATTAAAAATTATGTAATAAGGATTCATAGTTGATAAGCATAATTAACTCATTTATTAATTCACACATCAATATTTTGTTCATTTCAGTGGGTTATTTCACAATCTCATTCTAATATAGATCGTTTATTCTTGAATATCCATTAAAATAAATTATATAATCATTATTTAATAAACCCTTTATTTTTCTTACCCATAGGTTATTCGTGAATTTTTCAATTGAGTTTAATATTTTCCAACACATTAGTAATTAACATATATTTTAAATTATTTTTCCAAATATCGGGTGTCATTTCTTTCTTCGGTCGGAGAACAATTTTCTCTCAAAACTGTGTACCATAATAATATTTTTAAAAATATTTTTTGTATTTTTAAACTAGTTTATGAAATAAATTTTTACCCCTTTCATATTTTTAATATGTTTTGAAAGGAACCGTCTTTATTCCTTCTAAACAAGTTACATTTCTAACCTTTTACCCCCCCCCCCCAAATGAAAACTCTTTTTTACCATGTATGTAATTACCCTATATCACTTATTTGAAGCGTATTTTGAAATTTTACAATAATATATTAAAATAATAGTATATTACAATTTTTTTCAAAAAAGTAAATTTTAGAAAAATAAATCAAAATTAAAAGGATATTCTCCTCAGTAATTTTTTCAAAAGATGTTTTTAGTATTTCTATTCAACAAAAAAACAAAACATTATTTTTAATCAAATTTGTATATGTTGTGTTGATTTCTCCCTTCTTATTTTTTTGATGTTTTATTATTGATTATTTCCATGGATTTTATTGAAATTAATTACCTTGATTCATTTTTAGAGTCCCCTTGAAATATTCACATTATTGTGATCTTTATTTATTAAATTTTCCAAGTTATACATATCATTTATCATTGAAAAAATTATATATGAAACTATATACCAGTTCTACATATTTTTCTTATTTTTATATATACATAACTTACTAGTGAAATATTGATAATTTTGTATCATTTATTTAATATGAACTTTGTTGATAAGGAATGTTTTTTACTAAATAAATCAATTAATTAATATATGGTGAATGATTTGGAATGGTAGTTAATGGTTGGCCCTATAATTTTGATAGACCCTTGATTCATTGGAATGTTCTTATGGGAAAAATCAGTTTTTAAAATTTAAATGATTTTTACAAGAAGTTTTAAACAGTCCTCAGAAATGCCTTGACATTATTGTTTTTCAAGTACCTAAAAATTATAACCAATAATTAATCATTTACTTCATTAATATTTTATTTATTATTTTAAACCCTGAGATTTTTTCTATGATAAAATCAATGTATTAATTTACTTCTCAATTTATTAATTAAATGTGATGTTTGTTTAGTTATTTACCATTTTATATTTGTTTATACCTTATAATGTTATTTAAATGGAATCTGTTTTCATTTATTTTCCATTCCATATAGTTTATACACTTCCATCTTATTTTATGGAATAAGTGGAATGTGTGTTCAAATATTTACCTTACCATAATTATTATTCTCATTTATTAATTTTTAATTTTTCAATACATAACCATTAATGAAAATTTTGACTAAAAATTATTTGTTTCTTGTCTCTATGATTCCATAATTTGTACAAATAAATATATTCAAGGATAAGATATATGAATTCCATTATGATAAAAAAAATTATGATTTAATTTTATTATTTCTTTTTAACAGATAACTTGTGTATGTATATAGTTTCCCAAGACTATTAATATATTTAGTCATTTGGGAAACGACTAACTTATGTCTAATGCCAACATTTTGGTAGTATGAACATGCTCTAGGCTTTAGGGGTCAGGTATCTACACCACCACCATATAGGTTGTCCATATTCCATACAATATTAATATAATTAGTAAGACATTAAAAAAATAAGTAAATAATTGACATTTAATCGTTAAATAAAATTTCCACTAGGGTTTTTAATACAATATAAATTTTTATAAAATTATAATAATATAATTTCAATACAATTAGAATTTCCTTAATTAAAATAACAATAAATTAGGGAAATACATTTAAACACATGTTTCGAAAATATAAAGGTATTGTTCCTCAAATAAACATTCCACTAAAATATATAATAAATTAATGAGTTTTCTGGCTTTAAATTTCATATAAAATATCCTTAATCATTGTATAATCGAATCACATAAAAACTTAAAAAGTTTTTTATGACATAAAACATATTATCAATTTTAATCTATATTTTAAAAAAACATTAAGACATTCCTCTATAATTATCATTAATGTATGGTGTAGTTTTGTGTCCTATAATATATGTTTTCCTAAATTTAGTTCTCATGGTATCTACTAAACATAATCTCCTCCAAAAATAATGAACTAACCCTAATATACCTAGAGTCGATTCCTATTACCCTTATATTTGCATAAATACAAGGATTCAAATATCAACGACTGATTAGTTAAGTAATCTTGGTAAACCAGATACATTGAATATTCATAAATTAAAAATGAAAATTGTAATTAAAATATCAATTTTTTCAACAATAACATTCCATAATATCTTTATTCCACATAGTATATCCTTTAATATCATTTTTATTACAATTATTGCATTCCTGAGGAAGTCCAAAATTTATGGATGAGTTTAAATGGTCAGTAATGGTTAAGCATAGTGGATGAAATAATGAATCATTGAGGATAATCAATATGTAATGTTAATAACTAAACCAGCCTACCTTATAATCAATAAATTCAGAAGGATATGCATAAAATATTTATCAATGTAAATAAATAAACACACATTCCATTTAAGTAACATGAACACATGAATAGATGAGGAATAATAAATATATCAAGGTAACTAACAAAAAACACAATCCATTTAATCAATAAACTGAGAAATAAATGAATCAATAGATTTTATCATTTTCAAAATCTCATTGATAACAAATATTGAACCTTATTGAAGAAAATTATCAATTATAATATGTCATGAGTATGTCACAAGAACCATAATTCCTTCAATATCAATCCTAAATATCACTTATGTGTGTATGTAGAAACTCATCTTATTTTTAATGGAATCAAACTTGGTTGATTTGTTTTCAACATATTTCATCTCATGAGAATAGTGATACGTAAATGGGATTACTTTAAATTGTCCACAACCCATGAAGTTCATGTCCAAATAAGTCTTCATATATCGAATAATTGATTAAATTAATGACCACTTTTCTTTTTCCAGCATTCATACTGAGTAATGAATTCATATTTATCATTATTCCCCCAGATAAGAAAATAATAATAAATATAGTTACGGAATGAAAATATGTTATATTGTTTAGTAAATAAACGTATTGATGAATAATTATATGGATAATTAGATGAAATATATTATCCCATTATCATAGGAAAGTGAATATTACAAGGTAAATAGAAAATTGATTCAATGATGTGAATTTAAAAATTATCCTTTGGAAAATAATTCAAAAACAATCAAGGAGATTAATAAGGATATTATTAATACAAAATAACTGATGTCGACTAAAAATAAAGGGGTTCTTTCATTGATTAATACAAATACTACAAAAATATATTTTAAAAAAATTCATGACTAAAATATCCATTTTATTTTGAAAATCATTTTAATGCCATTTTATTTATAATTCACATTAAAAACTTTTTCACTAAAGGCAAACAATTTAATCATGAAATGTAATATTTGTATAAATTATTGTGGGTAAATTCATAAATTCTATAACTTGTAATAGGTACATTCTTTTTTCACTATAAATACTATATAAAGGTTCCTATGTAAGAAAATGAAAAGAAATTATTTTTTTGATAAAAAAACTACTTAAAAAACTATTTTTAACAATTTTAAAACATTACTTTTTTTATTTATATAAAATTATTTTAAAAGAAATCATTTTTTTAAAATATAATAAATTGTCGACCGAATAGAGAAATTTATTTTTACTTTCATAAAAAATTTCCTAAAATATATTATGTTCAATATGGTAGAAAAAATGTACTATAACAAAAAAATTCGATGAAATACCCGAGGATATTAAAATTAATGGATTTATAGAATAATGATATAATTATTTCCATAAAATAAAATTCAAGTGTAAACAATCACAAATAAAATGTGATTGTGATGAAACCATTGAAAAGATCATAATGATGAGGTCATAATATACAAATGAATAAATTATGGGTTTTGATGTTAAATAGATATTGAAAATTTTAAATAAAACAATATATATTCATGAGTTATAAAATACATAATATAAAAATATTAACATCAATTGGGAAGTATTAAAACCCAATTAAATGGAATAGACTTTCAATTCACTTCTACTTGTTATCATATAGTTCAAATCACATGAGATTATATAATTCTAAATTTAATAATAAAATACTATGAAAAAATAATGAATCAAGGTATTAAATTTCAAATTCATTATATAAACCACATAATAATTAATTGGTGCATAATAAAAAATAAGCCTCAATGAAACTTAAATTTATATTAAATCCCCTACTATATGAGAAATTTTTGAAAAATGAGGTCCCTGAAATAATACAATCAAATGAGACGTTTAATATAACAAACCAAATTAAAGTCATGATATTTAATTTCATACAATATTATACATTAAACCAAAAATGAACTATTGGTGAATATGGAATTTGTGTCAATGAAATAAAAGTGAGACCAGAAATGCCATTAACTTAAATTGCCTTTTAGGTGTATGCTCCTTAAACTACTTTATAATTGTTCAAAATGTGTTAATATCTTATTATATTTCCAAATTAATATTTTTATATCATATATGGTCCTTTTGTATAATATTATTAACCATTCGTTAAATTTTTTTCAATATTTGCAACGTTTTAGTTTTTATCTTCCCTGTTATTCAAGTACGTTTTGACTTTTTATTATTATTACTTTTATTTTAATCATAAATTCAACATATAAAGAACACAACACATGATTTAAATATCATATATATAAATTATATATTTAATTAGATTAATCCATAAATCATTGAAGATATGAAATGAAATGTGCCAACCATGGAGAGGGTGGGTCGTACGTATGCATGAACGATGCTTCTAATTTTATATATTATTAAAAAACTAAGATATATATAGATTATTAAATTATGATATTTATGTTATAAACAAAAAAATGTTTTTATAAAAACCATCCTTAATACATTCCATGTAAATTGTGAATGAGTCGTAAAACATTGAGGGGTCGGTATCCAGACTTCCACAAACAACGTTATCATATTACCAAGAAATTGATAGCATGAATATATAATTAATGTATAAAATTAAAAAAACAAATAAATTATAAATATAATTTTTTTCTAAAATAAACTATAAATCAATCATTATAACCAACCTTTAATAATGGTATTGGAAGAATGCATGACATCCATTCGTGGGAGGAAGTCTTCTATACAGATGAACAATGATTTTGTGTCCCATTTGAAGTAATTGTGCATGGATTATGTATTGAACATAGCATAAAAATTTCTTAGTATATTCTAGATACATGTTTTTATATAATTAACATATATGAATAATTAATGTGTGAATAACAAAATGAAACAAAAGAGATGGTTGAAGAAATTTAACTCTTATTATGGTAAATCATTTTTCTTTGTACCGTAATGTATCCTTGGATTTCTTTATGAATAAATGGATTTTTCTATGATTATTTTAGGGATGTTAAAATACTATTTTGGTAGTTTATGGATGAGAAAATTTTTTTAGAGGTGTGAAGAAGTGGGAGGGGTGTGTGTCTTTTTTTAGTGAAAGAGGTGTGGCATTCTTGTAATTATTAAAAGGTAACTACTATTTAGAGTTCTCACATACATCATGTGAATTAATTAATAAACCTAATTAGATAAAAGAGAGGATATTGTGTAAATATTTCCATAAAATTGGTATTATACATGTTTTTATTTCTTATTAGCCGTTATGATTAAGGTTTAGTCTACTATTAATCTTATTTTCAACTTAATCATTATAAATAATTTTAACCTCATTCTGTAATATTTTTTTGTCCATAAATAATTTTAAATTACAAAAATTATAAATTATGCTAATTCCAAATATAGATTATATTTGTCAAAATTAAAATAATATAGTTTGATGAAATTAATTTATGTTTTATCCCACGTACGAGATGAAAATGAGGGTTTTTGATATAAACATGTTCAAAAGTTTGAAATGTATATATATCGAATTTCAATTAAAAAATTATTCCAATGACTTAAATTTGATTTATTTATGTATAATTTATCTAATTTTAATTTAAACCAAATTTAAAATATAATTCTACTTCATAAATTATTATGAAGCAATTAAAATTTTAAAAAAAAATCCATGTTTTTCATTATTCATTAAAAAATAAAATAACATAAAAAAAAATTATCTAATTTTAAAATTTTGATTTTAAAATTGAAGTTTATTTTTTTGTATTAAATTTTTTTAAACTTTAAAAATATATATTTGAAATTTGTGTGATATTTAATGGTTTCAAAATTCTCTTTATAAAAATATAGTTTTCTATGTGTGATATTCAGTTTGTTCGTAAATTATACTTATAAAAAATATTTTATGAATGAAAAGAATGGGTGATTGAGTATATAATGTATAAGTTTAAACAATATAATTCATTAATAGTAAATAATTAATTTTTTTTTCTTAAAACAGTTTTATGATCTGAAAAAGATTATATTCAATTGGGTTCTTATTCATTTTTAATTAGTTTCTAACAAATGAATTCGTTCTATATTTGTGTAGACCATATATTTTTATAAGATAGATAATTATATTCATAAATCAAAATTTTATGACTAGGATATACCGTATTTTATTAAATAATAACATTTTTATAATATTTTTTTTTTCAAAAACAGTATCTTTCATGTAACACAAGCTATCAAAAAACTCATCATTATATTTGATGAAAGATAACTCATAATTTCATGAATTGAATTCTATAGAATATATTAAATTTATATAAAATATTTAGCATTCCTAAATTTGTAGATGTTATATTCATTTATAGGTTGTGTGTTTTTTCTCATTCACACTATCAAATTATAGGTACTATTTTAGAATTTTTAGGTCATTACATATTACATTATTTTCGGAGTTTTATTTTCATCCATTATTGCATAATAATTGATATATTGAGTATAATGAAAATCAACATTCATTCAAGTTGTTTATACGTGTGGGTTTTCAATAAAAATATAAACATTATTCTTATTATCACCTCCCCAATAGTTTTAACTTTTTCTATGAAACACTACACCCATGAAATAGTAACAACTTTTTTAATGGGAACCCCATGAAATTTATTTGTTGTTTTTGTTCTCGAACATCCCAATTTCATGTCATGAGTGCGGATTCATTCCTGGTACATACAATTTTTCAACTAAATCATCAATTATCATTAGAGCTCTTCAATTGTTTTAACTATATATATTATAAATTTAAATAAGTAATTCATTATTAAAACCTTATCTTAAAATATACTCCTAGGATCAACCTATTTCAATGAGTTTTCAAAAATATCCTGATATAGGTGTCTTAATATCTACTTATAACAATGGAATATCATTTTATTATTATATATATATATATATTCTTTATCTATATCGAACTTATAATTTTAGACATATTAATGCATAATTAAACTACAATTATAATACAAGGATCGTAATGTCTTGTATTTGGAAGATTAGGTGCATAATTAAAAATCATAAAACCCAAAATAAAATATTTTATATAATCTCCATAATTATCTCCCAACATCCATTGATCTTACACATCAACATAGGATAACCTTGTGAATATTAGAAAATATGGTATGAGCTAAAAAGCCACGTTTGGAAATAAGCATAGGAATAAAATAGATAACATAAGTTAAAAGGAATAACATGATGAAAAAAGTCATGTAAATTGAATAAAAATAAGTAAGTATAATATTTAGTACATGGTAATGTATAATCATGGAATCATTAAAATGTGGAAATAAAAATCGCATGATATATACATGAGTCAAGGAAAATACCCTAGATAATATAACACAGGGGACAAAGTCCCATAAAGGAATCAGTTTCAGTACCTATCCCAACATGACATCTCATTATAATTAAAATTACCCAATTAATTAGATTTCAATATAAGCGCACCAATCATAACATTTACATGAATACCAACGCCACATGGAGAATAAACATAAGGGTTACCCATGGAATGAAATGGGTATCATAATAATATCTTAAGTCATTAAAAATGATCATATCATTAAATATTCTAGGAGACAGTTGTTTAAAAAAACTCATGATCATTAAAAATTTATAATAGGAATATAACAAGATTAATCATGTCAAAATTTAGTATAATCATATGAAACAGGTGTTTAAAAAACATTACAAAACATGTACCCTAAGTGTGTTTAATGAAAAATCGTAATGATTCATTAAAAGGAAAAATGCATTGTGGGTTGAATAAAACCATAAATAGTCAAATTTTATTTTAATGATAAAATTATTTATTTTAGAAAAATAATTAAGCCTTAATATAGAGTATGGAGTGCACATGAAAATGTGTAATAAACCAGGAACATCACTAAATTCAGGCTTACATAATGGGAATAAATATAAATTATTCCTTTCTAAAAAAAGTATTACCACATCAAAGATGCATGATATGAGCTAGAAAAAAACATTGGGAAATATAAATAATAATTAAAAGATTTATAAAAAAATATTTATCACATTGGAATAAAAATACAGAAATATTAACCTGAAGGAAAAATTGTGGTTTGGGTAGAATCCCTTACCTCAGGTCTAGATCGGTTCTGCACTTGAACTTAATTTCATAAATAATAAAATTAACTTTATTAATTAATAATTATTGAAAATTTTATATAATTTATTTATTTATTATAAAATTTTATAGTTCATTTATATATTTTTTAATGAGTTATGGTGTTCAATTTCATCATTCGAGAGTTCTCGTTTTCATAGATTTCATGATCAGTTCACCTGTATAATAGTACAGAAGTTCATGAAATATTGAATTAAAAATATTGAATTGATGTTTTCAGTTATTAATTAAAATAAATTATTTTTAATGACCGTATTATTCCTTTTATTATTTTGGGTGAGGATTAATCATTAGATAAGATGTTGGTAATAATAATTTGGATTATTTTGCGTCGTTTTTGCTCATAATGATCTTTTTTGTTTTATAATTTTACATCGTGTGTATTTGATGACTACAGTATAATAAATAGTATATAAATCATATATTTTAATATTTTTCCACAATAAAAATGGTCTCAATACCCACTTTGTAGGAGATAGTTGATAATTAAAACATGTTATCTGTGAATGTGATAAATTTACACTTCCCATATGATATTTTTATTTTTGTTATAAAAGGAGGGAAAATAGATATGATGATGAATTATTAAATTAGTATTACAAAATTAAATTATATGTAAGGTAAATTATTTAAAATAACAGTCAGATGAGGTTATTTTAGGGGGGGGGAATGAACATAAAAACAATTTAAAATAAATAGAAGAGGGTTTTACATCTTGATTCCATATTCATGAGAATAACCTTAAGGAATTTTTTTTCATCTGTTAAGTAAAAAATCACCAGTGGTGGGGGATTGGATTGGGAGTATGTTTTATTAGAATTTTTACATGTAACAGGGTTAAGAGGGTTGATGAGAAGAGGTGGTGAAGGGTGATATTTATAGAAGTGGAGTTGAGTGTTTTATCATTATTGTAATCATTATTTTAATATTTTTCATTAGGAATATGAATAGTTGGAGCATTATAATAAAAACAATTAATTTAATGATGGTTAATTTAGTAATATGGTTCATACGTCCACAATGACTCTTGGAATAGGGTATTGAACATATAATGTATAATTGATGTATTTTACTATTCCAAAAATTTATCTATTTTAGAAAATCCAAAAAAAACAACCTCACCATTTATAAATGTGTGGAATTCAAAAATGTAGTATTTTTTATGAAAATAATTATCCAAATATAATGAATTTATTTTTTTAAATAAATTCATCATTTACATGAAATATACAAGTATTTAAATTATAACAGATTTTATAACACATTAAAATTTTAATTAAGGTCTCATAAAAGTACCATGTAATCATAATATATAAAAAATTAATTTTGGAGTATATTTTACCGGAATAAATTTTCTTTTAAATTATTAAATTACTGAAAAAATTGTGATAAAATATTTCTGACATATGAAAATACTAACACATAAATCATTATTTTAAAAATATTTATTTACTTATGATATAACGTAATTATATTATATTTTCATTTAATATATGATTAAATTTTATTTATAAATTCTTTTGTGAGGTTACTATTCTACTAGATGTTTTACTATTCAAGAAAGTCGTATTACTATTCCAAAGGTCTAGATACTATTCCTTTGGTATATGTTCTTCAAATTCTAGAAGTATATATTATTTCATTAATTATTCATTTATAAATTTTGCTCTTCTGTTCAAAATGTGATTTTATAGGATTTGCAGTATGTGACATATATATAAGAATTGAATTTCTATACTTTTTGGTCATTACATTCCTCTCCCATTGTGAAATTTCTCCCATGAAATTTCATTTTACATTTTAATTTAAAAAATTTAATGGTAAATTATCATTTATTTCATCATATGGTTACCATGTTGACTCTTCATACTTATTGTTCTTTTATAGCACATTGACCAGGTGAGTAGTCTTCTTGGAATGAAACTATATCTATATTGTCTAAGATATTCACTGGCTTCTCCTCGTAAGAGACACCCCTCTCTAACTGTACCACCATTGAATTTAGTACATGTGACGGTTATGGTATGTACTTCCTCAAGAGGAATATGTGGAATACATCATATACTTGAGTCATTGATGGTGTAATTTCTAGTCAATAGGCCACGACTCCGACACAATCGAGGATAAGAAAATGTCCGATTTACCTCGGACATAGATTTCATTTCTTCCCAAATCCTTGGATCCTCTTCCTTGGAGATATAAGGAGGAATAACAATCCTCTAACCTTAAACTAATGCTCTCATCGATGATTTTATGCATTGCTCCTTGGTTGAATTTTGGATGCCTTGATATCGTAATAAATGTGTTTCACCTTCACCACCATTTCTTCTACTATTTCTGGTCTTACTTGCTTATGTTCACCAACTTCATCCTAACAGGCTAGTGTTCTAAACTATTTCCCAAAAAGGGCTTTGGATGGAGGCATTCGGATCCTTGAGTAGAAAATATTTTTCTAGGATAATTCGAACAGTGGAAGATGTTGGTCCCACACTCCTTATTGAACACACTCTGAACATATCTTCCAGTGTCTAAGTAGTTTTCTAATATTGTCCATTATGTTTGGGTTGATAGGTTGTACTATAGATCAACATACTGTTCTGAGCGTGTTGGATAAAATTAATTGTAGATCTTGGCTAGATAAAATTGATTGTTGAACACCATGAAGTCTTAAAACATCTCAATTATATATTCAAGAAAGTTGATCCAGTGAGAATACGTCTTGAATTGTGATAAATAAATACATCTTTTTAAGATGATCCACAATGACCCATATAGAATTATTTCATAAGGATGTCCTTGGATGTCTAGTGACAATGTCAATGGTAATTTTCTCCCACATTCATATTGTTATGGGTAGTGATTGCATTAGCCCTTATATATTTTTTAGTCTTCACTTTCTGAAATTATAGGACCTTTATTCGTGTATTAAGTAATCTCTAATTTCATATTATCCCACTAATAGATGGGGTGATATTGATGGTAATGACACAAATCTCATGACTCCTTTATCATCCATTTAAAATGTTTAGGATTTTCCTTTTCTTATGGTTTTAACCTCTTTCTGAATATCCACTTCATTTCATTAAGTATCCATTATTTTATCCATAAAGCATGGGAGACAAAACATTTATGAATGGATTTATAATGTTCTTATATTAATTATTCTCATGTACATCAGTTTCAAATATAAGAAGATTGGATACCTCTCAATTATATTCATTGATGTTGTTGTAGATCATTTCAACTTAGAGCATCAACCACAATAATATCCTAACCGAGATTGTAGTGGATTAGATAATCGTAATACGTTATGATATATACTCGTATTCACTTGAACATTTTAATCTCCTCATGTGTGAATATATATTTGATAATCTTTAGATCAATACAAATCTGACACTTCTACCCATAGAGATAACACCTCCTGATTTTCATTGCAATGATCATAACTTCAAACTCGAGATCAAACATGTGGTATTTTAACTCATGGATTTTCATCTTCAAAGAGGAATATTTTATCACATTATCAGTTTTCATCATTAAATAGTCTAATAACTTCTTCGATTCATCATTTTTCAATACAATGTCCCCAACATTATGGTAGTGTGAGAAATGGTACTATGATAAGATTCATTTTAAACACCAAAATGAAGTTTTCACATTCATGGGTCTAGTAAACCCATTATCCCTTCATGGTAATATTGGATCACTGGTTCAATAATAATGTGATGTTATTCAAAAATAACTAGTAATACCCAGATGGAAAAAGGAAACTGCGTATCTTTATTATAGATGTTTTCATGCGCCGCACTTCAATTGCATTTGACCTAGAATTGTCGACAAGTATCCCTTTACTAGTGATAAAATTAATCATGAATGATACTTCATTAATCCATAATTTACATTTACTAAACATTGCATGATTTTTCTCCTTAAAGAATGCCATCAAAATAGTATTAATGTTCTCCTTGGGTTCCCCCTTCCTCCTTGAGTATATTAGAATATCATCAATAATTACAACCGAAAATTAGTCTAGGTAAACTCTACAGACTGTATTAATTATTTCCATCAATATTTATGGAGCATTAGTGAGTCATAATGGAATCACTATGAATTCAAAGTATTAAATCATCATTTAAAATGTATTCATGGGATTATCTTCCTCCCACAACATTAATTGTTTATATCCTTAAAGAATGTCCACCTTGGTTTAATAAGTAGCCCGACATTGCTGAATGAACAAGTTATCTATCTGTGTTAGAGGATACATGTTATTTATCATGAATTTATTAAGCTCCTGATAGTTAATGAAGAGGTTCATTGATCCATTCTCCTTCTTGATTGAGAGGGATGGTACACCCCTTGTTAAAGATCTTGGGAATATAAAACTATTCTCCAGACTCTCCTATAATTGCTTCTTTAGTTTTTCCATCCCAAGGAGTCCATTCTATAATTTATTTTCTATATATGAATATATCCAGGATAAATATAAATTGACAATTTAACCTCTTGATCACAAGGATAACTAGCCATCTCTTCAGGTTATACATCAGTGAAATCACTCACAGTGGGACAATCTTCGAGCATGATTTTCACACTTATGTAAATAATTTGAGATGCATATTGATTTACATAAAGAAGAAGTGTCCATTCATTAGACCATGATTATAAAGGATATTCATCAACCTCTATGAAATGATTATAATTGGAGGATTCTTCAGGGAACAAAGAGTGATATCCCTTTCATGACAGTTGATTTTTTATTTGTATAAAGATAGACAATACAACCAAATATAGAATCAAACTCTATTAAATAGAGTTTAATAGGGTTTTCTTGGAGGATTAGTACACAAACATAAATCAGGGAGGATTTCTAGACATCAGATGCAATAATTTCGTCATTATCCTCCTCACATATAACTCGACCTCCATATTTTGAGGTGGTATTTGAATATTTCTACTAAACATGTATGTTATGAAAGGATATGTAAAACCATAATCCCATTTTATGTATATTATTAATTAATGAATAAAAAATTATACCATTGACCAAAACATTTTTAGGCTCCACCTTAGAAGTTATGATAGAATACACCCTTCCTTGTAGCCTTGGATGTTATTGTTGATTTCCTCTGAAAAACCTGTTGTTCGGGAATAGGTTGGAAAACATCCCATGATCCTCGAAGCTAAAACATTATACTAAAATCTATGTTTTGATATGAACCTTCATTTTATTTCTTGTTAGTGGGATTATTCATGTAACTCTTAATGTTATTAGTCATATTCTATTATCTTCATCATTTTAAGAATATCTTGGTTCCCTTTATTAAGATTCTTGGATGCTTATTCCCAGACATTGGACATGTGGGATGTTGGGACTTCATTCCATCACATGATTTATCACCCTTATTAATCTCCTTTTTCCTATTTTTCTCATTGGGGCCATGAGACCACTGAGAATATCAGAACACCATTTCAACCTTATGTGCATAATGGAACATTTTTCTCATAGCTATCAAATTCTCGAATCACCAATGATTTTCATTCACTCATATTTAGTCCTATAAATAATTTTTTCACCATACATTTTGTGTTCATGATAATTCCATAGGAATATCTTGCAAACCATATAATGTTTTCTTCATTTTCCCCGATTGACAAATCTTTTTTTTAGCATTAGTCAAGGAATAAACTTTCCATATTGATATTTATGGTTCGGGGAAAATAATAATCAAAAATATTTTACTAAAATCTTCAAATTCCAGGGAATCAATTTCCTCCATGGATATTCATTCCGTGATCTGTGTCCAACATTGATTAGATTCCCCATCAAATTAATAAACTAAAAGCATATAATTCCCTTCTTATAAGAACTGGTGGAAAGGGAATTTCTTCATAATGGATTTAATACATTGTTCTATGAGGAGGGGATCAGATGATCCAAAAACATGGGAGGCATTTTCCACATTAAGGATTTGACTGAAACATGATATTTCATAGGATAAGGAATGATTTCATCATGATTCCAGTTTTTATACATAACTTTATCTAGTCAATGAAGTACTGTCATGATGTTTTATGCTCACGTTCCCATCATATTTTTCATTTCATTAAGGTAATATTACAATTACCTACCATATAGATTGTTTTCATGTGTTCTTCTATTTCCCACCATAATCTAAGAAAAATAAAGAACAATTAGGGGTCTTTAATACATATATCATTATCATAAAAAGGAATATTTAATACTAAAAGGATTAAAATGTAATGGAAAGGCATATCCTTACATGTGATTCTATATGTTTCAATCACTATTTTCCATTATATGTTGCCTAAAATCTATTCATATGGACGTTTTTTTGTTCCCTTAATGATGGCTCATGAGGGGATTAATAATTTACCAAAGCATATACCATGGGAGTGTCAAACAAGGTGCGAAATGTGGCCCATTTTCATTTATAATGTTAACCATAGTTAGGATAATAACACATTGTGGGAGTTTTCACTCTAAGGTACATTGGTTCCATAACCACATCCACTTTATGTATCCATATAGCAGTGTATTTTCTTGATAAACCACTTACTCAATACTTATGAAATGTTAGGGATATTTATAACACATTTCCATATCACCAAGTCTTTCAATAATGTTTTATAATACTATTATCAAAAAATAACTAGACCATCTGATAATAACAACTATAATGACCCTAGCCTTTTAAATATAACAAATTATAATAAACCAAAAAATAAAATCCATGTATCTTAAAATCTTGTGTCATTGTATGATTTTTTAAATAATTATACACTATAAAAACCAAAATAAATATCTTTTATTTTTCTCTATAACAAGATCCTAAATTTAATATATCCCATTTCTCCTCATAGGATAACCTAGGGTATTCATGAAAAATGTGATGCTGCAAAAACCATAGTAAGGAAATAAGAATATAATAAAACATAGAATATGGGTTAAAAATAATTACATGATGACATAAATGTATGGAACATTAATATACAAAAAGAATTATAACATGTATAACATGGGGACATATAATCATGGAATCATTAGGATGTGGAAAAAATATATAACATGAGATAAACTTGAGTTTGGTATATCATTCAAGATAATATGACATGGTGTATAAAGTCTTATAAAGGAATCACGTACACTCCCTATCTGAACATGATGTCACATGAGACAAAAAAATAGACAATGTATTGTGGCACTATCTAGGTGAACCCATCATTACATGTTCATGAATGTGTGTTCCATATGATGAATAAATATAAGTGTTACCCATGGAATTAAACGAATATGATAATCATATCATATGGCATAAAAAATGAAGATATCGAATAATATTCTATGAAAGAATGGATTTAAAATATAAATGGACATTTATAATGGAAATTAGGCATTTAACATGATACATATTGTCCAAATATAGTGTAAACATGCGAAAATGGAGTTCATGAAACATTAGAAATGATACACCAATGTTCAGTTTAATGGGAAATCTTAATGATTATTTTAAACAGAAAAAGAATAAGTATTTTTTTTAATAATATTAATAATCAATGATTTTTTTCATGATAAAATGAGTGATTTAAAAAAATATGGATGGCTTAAAAAATATTATGTAGGGCACATGCAAATCGGTATGAAATCCAGAAGTTCACTTGAATCGGGTTTACTTAATGTGAGGAATATAAAATAAAACACTTTTAAAACATTTATAACCCTATCAAAGATTGATGAAATTTAATGGATACATGATTTTGGAGCATATGAACATTATTTAATATATTTATACAAAATTATAGAATCTCCAAATTTGAGTATAACAAAAAATAAGTAACCCCAATAAAAAATGGATTTTTGGGTAGAATCCCTTACATTATGTCCAAAAAGGTTAATCACATGTTCTTAATGACTGTAATACATAATTTATACTCTATAATTAATAATTAAAATAATTTTTCATAATTTAATTGATTTATTTTAATTTTTATGTTCTTTTATGGCCTTTTGAATTTGTTGTACTATTAAATTTCATCCTTCAAGTGTGCACATTTTCTTAGTTTTCATTATCGATTCGCTTGTATAAGAGTCTGGAAATTCATGTAAAATGGTAATATCAATCCAGAACATAAGTTATATGATTTTAATGAAAATAAATAATGTTAAATGATCATAAAATTAATTTTATTATTTTTAGTGGATATGAATAATTAGATAATATGTTAGTGATAATTTGTGTAGTATTTTGGACGATTTTCCAACACAATAAACTCGTTTTGTGTTATAATTTAAAATAATTGGTATATATTGATTATAGAACAAACAATAGTTTGTAATAAATATATTATAATCTATTTTTACAATAAAAATGGTTTCAGGACCATCTTTAAATATGATAATAGAAATTAATAAATCGACATCCAAAAGTTTGATATATTAACATATTCTAGATGATGCATTCTTTCTTAGTTTAAATGTAGGCGGAAAGATAGAGGATGATGAATGCTTTTCATTAAAAAAATAGAGGAAAATTATATTTATTGTAATATATTTATCATAATATTTTTATAATTGTATTTGAGGAAATAAAAAAACAATGGAACTTGAAAATAATTTATACTAAAAGGTATATGGTTTTACCTCTTGATTCTTTCTTCTTGAGAACCTCCTTATAGAATTTGTATTGGTTTTTTATCTAGAACAAAAATCTCTTGTACATGGGTGATGGCCTTGTGAGGTTATTGGAGAAGTAGTTTTTTAGTCATTGATGCTTGAGATATGAGAAAAGAAGGGATGGAGATGGGTGGTATTTATAGTAAATGATATGGGTGTTTTCTCATTATTTTCATCATTAGTTTATTATTTTTTCTCAATAATATGAATAGTTTGATAATTATCAAAAAAATTATTAAATATAATTTAGGAGATCTCTAGATTATGGTGCTTACATCGATAATGACTCAAGGTATTTGGTATTTTACTTATAGTGTATAAATACCGTAAATTACAGCATTTTACCATTCCAAAAAATCATGTATTTCAGAAAAATAAAAAAAAAATCATCGAAACAATTTTTTGACACTTAGAAATAAAAAATGAAAAATATTATATGAAAATAAATTTATATATATGATAAATTTATTTTTTTATTTAAATCATCAAATACCCAAATAATACATATTTTAAAATTATAATTGATTTTATAACATATTAAAAAACTAACAAAGTTCTCAAACAATTACCCTATAATCATAATCTATAAAAATATTAATTTATGATTAAAATTTTTTGCCTAATTTTTTTAATAAAATGAATAAATTAATCAATAAATTTTAATTAAATATATATAACTTATAAAAATTCCAAAAAATAATTAATATTTTATAAAATATTTTTATACTTATATAATGATATAATTATATCATATTTCCAATTAAAATATGAATAATTTTTACTTATACATTTATAGTTGAAGATACTAATCCATTAGATGTTTAACTATATGTAATGGTCATAATACTATTTCAATGATCATGTTATTATTCCTTCGGTATTGGTTTCTCAACTTCTAAAAATACATCTTGTTTCATTGATTCATTTTTTATAAAAGTTTTATTTTGACCTCAAATTGATTTTATATGGTTTGTGGTATGTGAAATATTTATAAGAATCAAATTTTCAAATGTTTGTGTCATTATATGAACAAATCCCGTCTTATAATTTGTTTTTTCCTCTTTATGTCAACTTCTAAAAGTGATTCCTCGAGATCCACATTAGGATAAACACTCTCTTTTATTTAATCACATTAATCATCACAATTATCATAAATTATTTTATCTATAATATCCACCATTACTCCATAATTGAGGTCAATACGATCCTCTAATTCTTCCACTTCTAACTCATCTATGATTTTTACTTTGTGAGATTACTTTTTTCCTTTTAATTAATTTGTAAAAGGTTTTTCTACTTATTTGGTTACAATAAAAGGGTTTCTTCATCAATTCTACATCCTCAACATCATCGTGAATTTTATTATGACCCTTGGATGAAATATTTCTTACTCGAACACATAAAAAATAAATATTTCCATTAAAATTTAATTTTATTCCCATCAAGGTAGAGGAATGAAATGTCAAAACCTCCTTATGTTATTCATCTTTAGGATCCTTCTTCATCATGAATTTCTTCATATCCTTGATGGATTCCTCTAAGGAGTTATCCTATGGAATATGTAAATTTTCATTGTTACTTATCTCATATACAATGAGAGTGATATAAATACTGTCTAATGTTATGTTCATTCGTTCCTTATCTTCAATAAACAATATATTCTAATTGAAACATATATGTAGTCTTTTGTGATTATATTGATACTAATGATTCCCTCAATGTTCTCTCAATGTAGTGCATGCCTTCCACCAAGATGTTTAGTCAATTATAAAATTCATAAAATCTTTTATTTGGAATCATATAATAATATTTTAAATCATTCCATAGTATTTAAATATTTTCCTCTTTAACATTAGAATCACTTTTAAAATATTTTAGGAGTTTTCCAAATTACCATGAGAGGTTTCATAAGACATATCATAGGTATATATTTTATATGATAAATCTCTCATTAATTAATTTATTTCCTAAGCATAAATATAAATATCCAAGTTATATATTATATTAATGAACCACTATCTATACAATCCATGAGTTAATGTATAACATCCATTATAAAAAACATTCCAAAAGATAAAATGTAGTTTTCATATTTTTTTAAAAATTGAAAATATTTTCTTTCCAAAGTGGATATACCTTTGTGATTGAAAACATTCATTATCCCTATTATTTTGAGAGAAAATATTCTACACCCCATGACCCTTACCTAATACTATATGTTGCTCCCAATCATGTATTATAACTTAATAGGGGTCTATTATGGTGTTATAGTTAATTTTGATTCTTTCTTTTATCATGATGTTGTTCTTTATTCATGAGGAGAACATATTTTATCCTTCAATTATCTTTATTCATAAAATAAATAATTAAATAAATGAGAATAGTTTTTTTATTCACCCAAATTGCATAAACTCGGGATAATTCGGGTAAATGTGTCTATACTCTAGAAACCCAAAGCGTGAAACTTGTTATGATTACACAATTGAGCAGTCTCTAACCCTGTGATTTCACTATACAAAAACACTATTTAAAATATCATTGTTCATATGTATATGTATGTGATCACTACTCTATTTTTAATTTTTTACTACTCCATGGAATATAAATTTGGAGATACATAGATAATGTTGATTATCTTAAATAAAACATTGATGACTTTATTGTGATTTAATACTCTTACAATGAACTTCCTCTTTGTCACCTTTTTCTTTCCATATTCCCTTTATAATATTATTCTATCATTTATAGAGTTTCTATTCTTATAACCATTTTTTATATTGGTCTCTATCTATGTGTAAACGGATTACCTCATCCTTATTAAAGAAATTATATATAATTTTTACAATTATTTCAACCTATTATATCCAAGGGTTTAGGTCAAATTTTATATTTCACTCCAAGTGATATCGAGTCATGTGTCATCCACAATTTATAGTTGTTATCAAGATCATTAAAATTCTTATTAAACCTATAAAATATTGATTCATAATTTCTAATTTCAAATTACATTCCAATAATATTATTTTATGGAAATAGATTCATTATGACGTGGTTCTTTCATTCAAATATGGCCATCATAATATTAACCAGAACTTTTAATATAATTCTTCATTATGCTGATATCTAATTAAATATTTATATTTGAAATTTTTATTTAAGATACTCCTATATAAATATTCTAAAAATTGTGTACCAGTACATCCTAACTTCTTACCCATTCAATAGGATGTGTCTTGGGTTATTAATCCATGACATAATTTCTTATAGACATAAAAACCCCACATTTCGTTTCTCTTCTATAAAAACACTTTCTTTGACATGACCACTTTATGAAGTGATGACTTCTGTTGCTATATTTTCCCCACAACACAACCAACTCTCCATTGAAAAAAGGCCTAAAAAATCACGTGTCTCTAAATATTGGTTATTAATCATTGTGGTAGAGTAACTCATACATTAGTGAGTACCAAAACCATTCAATATAATTTTAATATCATGCATGTTATAGAATGGATGTAGTTCTTACAACATTTTTAATGTATCCTTTTATCCCGTATTTGAAATTACATAGTATTTTCATCACAATATAATTAAATAAATTCCAAACTCCTCTATTAAAATCCCTTATGGTCGTCAATATCCCAACAGGTCCTCATTCCACCTCATAAGGTGCTATTCTCCATGGTATCAAACTAATTAATGGTCTTATGTTTGGTTTCAACCGTTATTGGGCCTCTGATATACCTCTCTCACATTTCACCCAAGACTAGTTTGTACTAGAACATGGCCATCTTCCACAGGGTTAGACATTTCTCTATAACGTATTCTCATATACAATGAAATAATCATTGTTTTGTTGTAATTATTAAATATTCCGATGGAATTATTCAAATTTGGATGATTTTTTAAATCTATTATATATCTTAATTCATACGAGGACCACAATTTCTTATGGAATCCATCCTTAAGGTGAATCTTAATGCGGTATTTCATGGGAACCATGATAACCATTGATCAAATTATGTTGTTTTGGTGAGGTATATATCTTATATAAATATTACACTCTAATTTTGTCAAACCATCTACATGAATCCCCCACATATAATTTCTTAAAAAACACAATCTAACTAAAACACAACAAGGGATATATTCAAACATTTTTATTTTTTCTAATTATAATTTAGTAGCTACATATTACCTTAAATTATATTCATTAGACATCAATGTTGATAAATTTTAAATTCACATACATCTAAACAAATAATATCTGAATGATGTTTATAAATTTTTCATTAAAAATTAATATTATTAGTCACATCAGTTCATGATTTTATGTCAATAGATGTTGGAAAAAAGAGAATATTTTATTTTTATTTTCATTATCAAGATATATTTTTATTCTATCTCACATTTTATAGGACATCTAATAATATCATCAAGACAGAGCTTCTAAATATTATTATTGTCATTAATTTTTTTCCACATAGTCTCTCATTCATTCAAACTAATTTGTATAATATTCTAAACAATATGATGTTAATTTATATCTCTATCTCAATGTAAAAAGAGAATATTCAAAATTTTCATAAATATTTGGGGAATCTAAGTCATAGATTATCCTGGTATAATTTCAAACTAATTATAGTCATCCCAAATAGTAACTCTTCTGGTTTCCAAAACAATATATATTATAATTTTTGTAATCATTATATTTATCCATGCAACATATCATAACCAACTTATATATACTTATTGACCCTTTTATTTTATAATCAATTATTAGTGTCTTTATTCAGGTTAATTTTGGAGATTGTTTTTGAAATTTTTGGATTTTTGGGCTTTTAGAGTTTTTGGATTGTTTGAAAAAAACAATGTATACAAAACAATTATATGCCTGGTGTGGTGGATGTTGTCGGTGGTGGACGGTTAGTGTGCAGTTAGTTAAAAATATAATTCCACCCCTTTAAATTGTGTTTCTTATGATAGTTATGTTTTTCATGGTTGGTGCACGATTTTTCAACCTATATGAACAAACAGTACACCCTAATTGAGGTGCAATGATGTTTTATGGTTAATTATACAATTAGTACAAACTATGAGGCCTAACCGATGGATCTATTCAAACATAACTTTATTCCCTTGTAAAAGATTTATTAAAATTCTAGGGGACCTAATTTAAATCGTTAAAATATAATAATATACCACATTCTAACAAATTTTCTTTTAATGGTTCTCTAGGGAGGATTTTTTCTCCTCAAAACCATTTCCTATCACATCGATGTTCTAGTGGAGATGATTTATCTCTATACAGTAAGTGAAATATATATTTTTTGAATCCCCAAGAATCTCTTCTCTCTTCCACTGAGCGTTATGAGGCGTAATGTTATTGTTTCATTTAAACCATTATTTTATTTTTTAAATTCTAGTGGTTCCAATTTAATCATTATTTAATTTGACTATCTATTATAATTATAAGGCCCCATGCCTTAAACCTTACTTAATCTTGAGTTATTACAAGATTACACATTGAGGATCTTTTCTGGTTTAGAGTTTTAGAGAATTAGATCATGAAACATTCAATACATTCCACATTTAAACAAAGTGGTTACATAAAAGACAATATTCATTCTTCCCATCAACGGAAACATATTTAAAATTAAACACAGATTCTTTCTTGACACATCCTTGACACTATCCTCACATCATGTACCTTTCCCTTGACCTGTGAAAAACATTTCAAAAACTTGGGATGAGCAGAAAAAGCTCAGTAAGGGTTATAAAAATATGGAAAGGAAACATGAGTTCATATATACATAAGAATGAAATCATACTTTACCCATAAAACAAAGGCACTTTCATACCTCATCAAACCATGAATAAATCATAGAAATCATAAGACAAAAAGGTAACTTGAGGCATTCATAACATTCTTACGTGGGGAGTAACCCTCTTGGTTACGTTTGGAATACCCATCACAGTATATTCCCTAAATCTCTTCGGTGAAACCTTAACGTTTCACTCCTTCGCGTTACCCAATGCATTGGAGAGCTATATCGGGCTCACCCGCCCTTAGTTTATCACGGAACCACCCGTTCTTCATAACAATGACCAAGAACCATAACATAATCGTATCACATAAACATGAATAAAGGAAACATAACATTTCCACATTTCACTCACAATATAACATTTTAGGATATTGAAATAATGATTCCATTAAAAAAGAAACCATTTCCAAAACCATTTAAAACATTTAATAAAGAGATTTTTGAATCAAAGTGTCCCATACCACCTTGAAGCATAAATTTTTAAACCATTAATATCCATATAAATAAATCCTTGAAACCATTTTGAAAACATGGATATTAATAAGAACAAATAATTAAAACATTTAAAACGATATTTTGGTTAAAGGGGTTTTACCAAAATTAGAGACACTTGAATACAATAATTGAGGAATAACATTTAGTCAGGACTTTATAATATCATGAGAATAAATGGATTCATGATATAATACTTCAAAGGACAGTATATACACCATATAAGAGTGAATAGGTGCATAACAACAATGAACTCTCAATAGAAATGTCAAATGTGATGAAATCCCTTATAAAGAAGGTATCCTTAAATTAAGGACAAATAAATCTCAAAAATATGTGTGACAAATATATATACACCCAATATTAGTGGATATTAAGTGTAAAACAATAAAAGGTCAATCACACATATTCAATGGATGACATATTCAATGACTACAAGTTGAACCCAAAGAAATCGAAATTGGGTTAAAAAGTTCCCTTGACAGCCAAACGGCATCACATCAAAATGAGTTGATGAGAGATAAAAAGTGTATCTCATCACTTGGACATAAAATTTACATCAATAAGGATGTATGAGAACATATCCCAACATAAAAATATGTAAATTAAAAGACCCAATAAAAGAAGTCTTTTAAAAAAGTGGAGGGTGAAAGGTTCCCTTACGGACTTGGGTATCTTTCAAAACATACACCCCATGAAAGAAAGACAATAGGTCATTGATGTAAATACTCATAAACGAAAGTATATTACACAAAGAGTAGAATAATGGGCAGTACATACACCACTCAATGGAATTTGTGGCGAATGTAGCATAAATCTCACGGGAATAAAAGTGAGATGAAAAATCCCTTACGAAAACTCGGCAGCCTAACGGCACCACATAAAACTTCCAAAATGGATTGATGAGAGAGAATAGGGTATCTCATCACATGAACATAAAAATTACAGTAAGTGTAATATAAAAGATCATCCCAATAACATGAAATATGAGCTTTAAAAGGAATGACATAAAAGTGTATACTTAAAAAGAAAGAGAGGAGTAGGATCCCTTACCTCGGGTCCGACATGACTCGATCGTTCTTTAATCTCCTGAATAATAAACTTGAGTTAATTTCTACTTCCTTAAGAACCTTTTTCAAGTTAATTAATCCTTTTACAACACTTATTACCATGTCATAAACATTATGTAATCATTTAAGTTAATAATATTTGTTTTGCCGATATTTGGTTCTTAAGTCGAAAGTGGAATTCTTACGATTACATGTTGTTCGTGTGGCCAAATGTTTATTATATCCAGAATTGTATTCAGGATGTAGATATCATATATTTCATATATATCCAGTACATGCATGCATTTATAACATTACATAATCATTTAGAGGTAAGAAATGAAATGCACCGTTCATGGAGACGGTAAGCCGTACGTACGCATGAACGCTACTTTCATTTCTATATCGTATTTTATAGAATGGAATAATAATGATATAAAGGTATATTATAATTCCAGTATAATATCATATATAATATCATATTTCCATCCTTTATACATCCCACATATGGTATTTAACGAATCAAATCACTTTGAGGGGGCGGTAGTCCGCACTTCCTTAAATGAAGATATCGTGTATACCCATAATGGAAGCCATAAAGGTAGGATAGAAATGAAAAATACAGAAGTATAATAAAATAATAAACATATTATATATCATATATAAAAATAGTGACATCATAATGGCCACCTTTTAAGGTGTTAAATGAGTATTGAACAGTCATCGTTTCGGGAGGCAGAATTTCACCATCCACGGAAACCGTATGTTCTTTAACCATTTGATGTAGTTGTGTGAGAGTGTAGATCGAATAAATATTATAACAACATCCTAGTATATTGAAGATACTGGTTTTGTTACAAAATAAGTAAATAAAAAGAGTTTAGGGGGTTGGAGAAGCAAAATAAAACAAATGAACATGAGAGAATGAATTACCTTTAAAAGTGTAACTCCTTTTGATTTGAGCCTAAAGGATTCCTTTGAAAGGATTATGCCCAAAGGGAATCCTCTAGGATGAGGAGAGGGATGGAGAGAGAGTAAATGGGCAGGGGTTGGCCGAGCCAAATGCTTGATGAGTGTGTGAAAAGAGGTAGAGGTGGGGGCCTTTTATAAGAGGAGAGGAGGGGCACTTTTGGAAAGTAAGGAAATATTACTTTATTTGAAAATGTGTTTCGGTTATAAAAGGTCCCACATTGATATAATTCGTGGATAAGGTTATAAGGGTTCGAAATCCACCCATCCAATAAGTTTTGGACATGTGTAGTTCATAGATATTACATTATATTTCCATTTTATTTTAATCGTTAAATAATGATGTCATCACTGCATCATTATGATGTCATAAATAATTTAATTTATTTAATGTCTAAAAATTATAAAACAAATTACTATGATGTAGGAAATATTTTTAGCCTTCCAATGACTATTTATAATAAAAAATATGACTTTTATAACCCTATTTAAAAATTGTTTTAGTAAAACATATCATGTTTGTGTCAATTTTACTTTTCCATTAAATAAAAATATATTATTGTTATTTTCCAACTAAAGTGGCTCCATGGGGTCCCCAAGTGGACCATGGCTTTTCTGGGTCGGCCATGACTCACCCAATAGGTGTAGGACAAGTTTCATGGTGTTTTCACATTCTTATAATATCATTTTTTACCTTAAACTACACTAATTACCACTAATCACGATTAAAAACTTAATAAGTTACTATTCACCAAAAAATTATTTTCATCCCATTGAACCACATTTTACTTCTTAATGACAACCATGTCTGTCGGATTTTCAAAATTCAATACACATTAGTGGTAAACTTTCATTTAACTGAAAAATCAGTTTGCTTGATTACCACTTAGTGGTTTCACTATTCATCAAAAATTGGAGTTTTTCAGAAAAATACCAAAACTTCACCCTAATATATATTTGATATTCCGAATTCAAAAATGAAGTCCGTTTTACAAAATTCAAAACATATTAGTCACATTAATTAATTTAATAATTAATTCCCGCTGTCAGAGCAAATAGCGTGTTTTTATAAAACAATAAGTATCAAAAGATTGACACTAGTTTAAGTCTGATTTCAATGTGAAATTAATTCCAACGACCACTATTGGATTTAATGGTAAAAATATTTTCTAATTTCACTTTAAAAACAATTAAAAGTATAATCTAATCATATAAATAAATTAGATTAAAAAGAGTTTTTGAATTAAAATACAACATTTTACACTATTCATTAAAAAAATGAACATTATCGGAAAGATACCAAAAATTTACACAAAGTAAATTTTGATGTCCCGATTCTTAAGAAGAGTTTTATTTGGTCAAATAGAATGTATAAGAGTGAACAAAACTATATTTAATGATGGTTCGCCATCAAAAGGCGATAAGTGAACCTTTAGTGAAAACTAGGGCATATATGCCTAAAATTGAATTCTTTCCGTATTTTAAGCCTCTATCCTTTATTGGATAAATGTAAAAACATTTAAAAACATATATAATAATATTTTATTTATTTCTATCCATTCCCGCCAATACAACGGCTACATGTTAACTACCATTTAAAATAATATTATTAGAGTGCAACGTAAGATTCCCAAGAAACTCGTTGTTGCGTGTTGGGTACGCCATCAAGCATAGCGTCCCCTTTAAAGTCATATTAATATTTTATTCACAAATAGGGATAAATATGAAAATGTCATATTCTTTATTTACCTGGGGTGTTACATACTTCCCCCCTTTTGGGAATTGCGTCCTCGCAATTTTAAAATTGCGCTTGGAAACATCCTTGAAAGTCCCACATCAGAACAAGAGTTGGTAAAACAATCACTTTAAAATAAAGAGAGATAAGTATAATGGTCACCCGAGTTAACCCATACTAGGATTACAAGTGTGAAAATATGTACATGGAGGAAAAAACAAAGGGTCATGTTCTGATGGAGAGTGATAGAAAACATGTTTAGGAGAAAGTTAACCATGAGAAAATCACAAACTTGTGATGGGTTAAACGGTATTCAATTCCCCAGTAGGAAAAGTTAATAGACAACATTTTTGTTTTAAGTTACATTTTATTGAGGAAATTATTCATAAGGAAACATAATCACTTATCATGTTGACCTTTAACTTTTATTAGATTCCTTACACAAACTCATATTTTCTCCAAAAGATGAGTATTTAGGAAGACTTGTTCACATTAAGAGTACTATAATCAACTTCTAGAGAATAACCTAATCCAAAAAAGAGAACTATATACTTCCCATTTCTTTAGGATTTAACCAAAACAAAAACCAAAAGGTTAATACAAGATCAGATAATCCAGAAAAGGATAACCCTTTATAAAAATAAAATCTATTCTTAACCTCCAAAATTTATCCAACAAAACCCAAAGCTCAACGAGGACCATTAGATAAAAAATTTGTCCATAAAATTCTTCAAAGTAAACCAAAATAAGATTGAAACCCAAATATTTTAAGGATTTAGTCACATAGTCTTCCAAGTTAAATCGTAACATTTATCTCCAAACAACATCAGTTGCTCCTAAAGTCCCGTATTGAAAAGTAATTAACCTAATCACATATCCTCCATGATAGGTTAATCATTTTCGTAAATAACCCAAAATCATATTACTCCTAATTCATAAAATCATATAACCAGAAATAATCATTCAAACTAACCAGGGACTTCACGTAGTCCAGTGGTAGGCGATAAATACCAGTCGCAATTTGGTTGTGGGTTCGATTCCCGCAGCTTTGTCCGATGCGACGGGATGTCACACGGTCTGCGTGTTGTCCTTTTTCCAAAACTATATAATTCTTAAAACATTCCCCAAAATGAGATAAAATCTTCAAGAATAATCATAACATATTTTAACCTCAAGTTTATCTCATTCCTTTCATTTTCCATCATATCATAGAGTAACCCACAATTACCTAAAAAGTAAGGATCATATAAACCCTAATGGTTACCTTAATAATTATTACCTGAATTTCCACATCGAGTTGGCCATCTCATACATGATGCATTAGAGAACTAACCAAGGTTGAAGTGGTTGATCATGACTCCTTGATAGTTTGTTTAGAACAACTATGAGATTCCTCATTGAATCCCCCATCTCATCCAGTATCTTAATCAGAGAACCACCACAGTTTCCTTGAAACCCATTGTCACTTTGGTGCCTGCTAGATCCAGCCATTTACTAAAACCAAAAAGGTCAGTGTGAGTATATCAACAAAACCATCATGTACTAATGAGGAAGGTAAACACTAAGATACACTTACTCATTCACTTTATCTAAAACTAGGACTCTTTCTGAAATCCTAACCATTATGGTAATGTCACTTATGCTTAAAGAATACCCTAACCTCTAAAGTAATATAAACCGACCATTGATACCAACTATAAGGCCCCATGCCTTAAACCTTACTTAATCTTGAGTTATTACAAGATTACACATTGAGGATCTTTTCTGGTTTAGAGTTTTAGAGAATTAGATCATGAAACATTCATTACATTCCACATTTAAACAAAGTGGTTACATAAAAGACAATATTCATTCTTCCCATCAATGGAAACATATTTAAAATTAAACACAGATTCTTTCTTGACACATCCTTGACACTATCATCACATCATGTACCTTTCCCTTGACCTGTGAAAAACATTTCAAAAACTTGGGATGAGCATAAAAAGCTCAGTAAGGGTTATAAAAATATGGAAAGGAAACATGAGTTCATGTATACATAAGAATTAAATCATACTTTACCCATAAAACAAAGGCACTTTCATACCTCATCAAACCATGAATAAATCATAGAAATCATAAGACAAAAAGGTAACTTGAGGCATTCATAAAATTCTTACGTAGGGAGTAACCCTCTTGGTTACGTTTGGAATACCCATCACAGTATATTCCCTAAATCTCTTCGAAGAAACCTTAACGTTTCACTCCTTCGCGTTACCCAATGCATTGGAGAGCTATATCGGGCTCACCCGCCCTTAGTTTATCACGGAACCACCCGTTCTTCATAACAATTCCCAAGAACCATAACATAATCGTATCACATAAACATGAATAAAGTAAACATTACATTTCCACATTTCAATCACAATATAACATTTTAGGATATTGAAATAATGAATCCATTCAAAAAGAAACCATTTCCAAAACCATTTAAAACATTTAATAAATAGATTTATGAATCAAAGTGTCCCATACCACCTTGAAGCATAAAATTTTAAACCATTAATATCCATATAAATAAATCCTTAAAACCATTTTGAAAACATGGATATTAATAAGAACAAATAATTAAAACATTTAAAACGATATTTTGGTTAAAGGGGTTTTACCAAAATTAGAGACACTTGAATACAATAATTGAGGAATAACATTTAGTCAGAACTTTATAATATCATGAGAATAAATGGATTCATGATATAATACTCCAAAGGACAATATATACACCATATAAGAGTGAATTGGTGCATAACAACAATGAACTCTCAATAGAAATTTCAAATGTGATGAAATCCCTTATAAAGAAGGTATCTTTAAATTAAGGACAAATAAATCTCAAAAATATGTGTGACAAATATATATACACCCAATATTAGTGGATATTAAGTGTAAAACAATAAAAGTTCAATCACACATATTCAATGGATGACATATTCAATGACTACAAGTTGAACCCAAAGAAATCGAAATTGGGTTAAAAAGTTCCCTTGACAGCCAAATGGAATCACATCAAAATGAGTTGATGAGAGATAAAAATTGTATCTCATCACTTGGACATAAACTTTACATCAATAAGGATGTATGAGAACATATCCCAACATAAAAATATGTAAATTAAAATACCCAATAAAAGAAGTCTTTTAAAAAAGAGGAGGGTGAAAGGTTCCCTTACCGACTTGGGTATCTTTCAAAACATACACCCCATGAAAGAAAGACAATAGGTCATTGATGTAAATACTCATAAACGAAAGTATATTACACAAATAGTAGAATAATGGGCAGTACATACACCACTCAATGGAATTTGTGGTGAATGTAGCATAAATCTCACGGGAATAAAAGTGAGATGAAAAATCCCTTACGAAAACTCGGCAGCCTAACGACGCCACATAAAACTTCCAAAATTGATTGATGAGAGAGAATAGGGTCTCTCATCACATGAACATAAAAATTACAGTAAGTGTAATATAAAAGATCATCCCAATAACAAGAAATATGAGCTTTAAAAGGAATGACATAAAAGTGTATACTTAAAAAGAAAGAGAGGAGTAGGATCCCTTACCTCGGGTCCGACTTGACTCGATCGTTCTTTAATCTCCTGAATAATAAACGTGAGTTAATTTCTACTTCCCTAAGAACCTTTTTCAAGTTAATTATTCCTTTTACACCACTTATTACCATGTCATAAACATTATGTAATCATTTAAGTTAATAATATTTTTTTTGCCGATATTTGGTTCTTAAGTCGAAAGTGGACTTCTTACAATTACATGTTGTTCGTGTGGCCAAATGTTTATTATATCCAGAATTGTATTCATGATTTAGATATCATATATGTCATATATATCCAGTACATGCATTCATTTATAACATTACATAATCATTTAGAGGTAAGAAATGAAATGCACCGTTCATGGAGACGGTAAGCCGTACGTACGCATGAACGCTACTTTCATTTCTATATCGTATTTTATAGAATGGAATAATAATGATATAAAGGTATATTATAATTCCAGTATAATATCATATATAATATCATATTTCCATCCTTTATACATCCCACATATGGTATTTAACGAATCAAATCACTTTTAGGGGGCGGTAGTCCGCACTTCCTTAAATGAAGATATCGTGTATACCCATAATGGAAGCCATAAAGGTAGGAAAAAAATAAAAAATACAGAAGCATAAGTAAAACATAAACATATTATATATCATATATAAAAATAGTGACATCATACTGGCCACCTTTGAAGGTGTTAAATGAGTATTGAACAATCATCGTTTCGGGAGGCAGTATTTCACCATCCACAGAAACCGTATGTACTTTAACCATTTGATGTAGTTGTGTGAGAGTGTAGCTAGAATAAATCTTATAACAACATCCTAGTATATTGAATATACTGGTTTTGTTACAAAAGAAGTAAATAAAAAGTGTTTAGGGGGTTGGAGAAGCAAAATAAAATAAATGAACATGAGAGAATGAATTACCTTTAAAAGTGTAACTCTTTTTGATTTGAGCCTAAAGGCTTCCTTTGAAAGGATTCTGCCCAAAGGTAATCCTCTAGGATGAGGATAGGGATGGATAGAGAGTAAATGGGCAGGGTTTGGCCGAGCCAAAGGCTTGATGAGTGTGTGAAAAGTGGTAGAGGTGGGGGCCTTTTATAAGAGGAGAGGAGGGGCACTTTTGGAAAGTAAGGAAATATTACTTTATTTGAAAATGTGTTTCGGTTTTAAAAGGTCCCACATTGATATAATTCGTGGCTAAGGTTATAAGGGTTCGAAATCCACCCATCCAATAAGTTTTGGACATGTGTAGTTCATAGATATTACATTATATTTCCATTTTATTTTAATCGTTAAATAATGATGTCATCACTGCATCATTATGATGTCATAAATAATTTAATTTATTTAATGTCTAAAAATTATATAACAAATTACTATGATGTAGGAAATCTTTTTATCTTTCCAAGGACTATTTAGAATAAAGAATATGACTTTTATAACCCTATTTAAAAATTGTTTTAGTAAAACATATCATGTTTGTGTCAATTTTACTTTTCCATTAAATAAAAATATATTATTTTCATTTTCCAACTAAAGTGGCTCCATGGGGTCCCCAAGTTTTCCCATGGCTTTTCTTGGTCGGCCATGACTCACCCAATAGGTGTAGAACATGTGTCATGGTGTTTTCACATTCTTATAATATCATTTTTACCTTAAACTACACTAATTACCACTAATCACGATTAAAAACTTAATAAGTTACTATTCATCAAAAAAATTATTTTCATCCCATTGAATCACATTTTACTTATTAATGACAACCATGTCTGTCGGATTTTCAAAATTCAATACACATTAGTGGTAAACTTTCATTTAACTGAAAAATCAGTTTGCTTGATTACCACTTAGTGGTTTCACTATTCATCAAAAATTGGAGTTTTTCAGAAAAATACCAAAACTTCACCCTAAGCTATATTTGATATTCTGAATTCAAAAATGAAGTCCGTTTTACAAAATTCAAAACATATTAGTCAAATTAATTAATTTAATAATTAATTCCCGCTGTCAGAGCAAATAGCGTGTTTTTATAAAACAATAAGTATCAAAAGATTGACACTAGTTTAAGTCTGATTTCAAAGTGAAATTAATTCCAACGACCACTGTTGGATTTAATGGTAAAAATATTTTCTAATTTCACTTTAAAAAAATTCAAAATATAATCTAATCATATAAATAAATTAGATTAAAAAGAGTTTTTGAATTAAAATACAACATTTTACACTATTCATTAAAAAAATGAACATTATCGGAAAGATACCAAAAATATACACAAAGTAAATTTTGATGTCCCGATTCTTAAGAAGAGTTTTATTTGGTCAAATAGAATGTATAAAAGTGAACAAAACTATATTTAATGATGGTTCGCCATCAAAAGGCGATAAGTGAACCTTCAGTGAAAACTAGGGCATATATGCCTAAAATTGAATTCTTTCCGTATTTTAAGCCTCTATCCTTTATTGGATAAATGTAAAAACATTTAAAAACATATATAATCATATTTTAGTTATTTCTATCCATTCCCGCCAATACAACGGCTACATGTTAACTACCATTTAAAATAATATTATTAGAGTGCAACGTAAGATTCCCAAGAAACTCGTTGTTGCGTGTTGGGTACGCCATCGAGCATAGAATCCCCTTTAAAGTCATATTAATATTTTATTCACAAATAGGGATAAATATGAAAATTTCATATTCTTTATTTACCTGGGGTGTTACAATAATTTCTCATTTTTATTATTTTTATCATCTTTTTATTAATGGTATGTGGATCTACAAGGATTCTACCTACACATGAAACCATGATTTTATAACATTATATTAAATTTAAATTTAAATTATTTATTTTTATTCGGTATGTTTTATGTTTTATTTAATAATTCATGGATTTTTGAAACTAACACTTTTTTCAATGGATTTGATAAATTATGTAAATTTGAAAAAACAAATTGGAAACCAAAATTGATTTGATAAATTTAATTTATGTTGATTCTTGTGAAAACTGAATTTAAATTAAAATTTATTTAGAAACTCATGAATTTCCTGAAAATCTATAAAATGGTAATGAAATTGAAATGGCATCATAAAACATGATATTGGGATTTTGAAATATTTATGAGGAATTTAATTTAAATTAATCATGATAAATTCATAGATTGATTGATGTATATGTGAGTTTCAGTAGTTAGTGGGTGATTGGGACAAGCATTCTAGGACTCTGAATCCCACGAATTGGATTTGATGCTGAAAAATCAATGTAAACCACATTAAATACGACTTTCTCTAAAGTAGTATTGATTAATTATTGTCCAATGGCATTAGGCTTAGTGACATTTCAACACACCTTTAGTTGTGAGGATTGAATAAGTAGTGTAAGGATCCTATATCAAGGAACTAATGAACCATAGTATGTATGACAACGTTTATTTAAATCTATTTTTTTCACTTTTTTTAAAAAAGTTTTTATTTATTTTTAATTTAATTGATATGAAAGATGATTTTACTACAAATATGAAATAATTTTCTAAACCTATTATTTATTTAAATTGAACCTTAAATTGGAAAAAAAAATTATAACTTCATGTGGAAAATTTCGACAAATCCTACTGGGATGTTTTTTTCACACCCTGACCATTCCCTGGAGTTTTTATAGATTATGTTACACCAAATCCTATAAAATATAATGTGTTAATCATAGGTAGTGGTTTTTATTGGTTTATAGAACCTTGGGTGGTGATGGTGACTATTGGAGATATAATCCTCTCTATTGATGGAGATTCTTATTTTTTATATAGATAGATGTGATTTTGAATTTTGGATGATTCACCCTTTGAAAAAAAATCATCTTATTATTGTAGTTTTATCCTTGATATATGTTTTTACTCTTGTCAATATTTTTATTATTCTTCCAATGTATTTTTTTATAAAAAAAATTTTGTGTTGAAATAATTCACTTTAACTTCATGATGATGTATGGGGGTATCCAAAGGCTCGTGATGATCCGGAATATTCACAGGGTAAGGTCTGTATTGGCATGTGTACCATTATACCAGGGTATTTGGGTTAGTTTATGAATGCTTTGAATCAAATGAATAGGTTATTCACATTTTCATTATGTTGATATGCAGTTCAGGATGTCCTTGTAGACAGGAGGAATGATTTTGGGGACATAAAGGGAAGTATTTGAGAGAGTTCATGGCCAAATATGATTATAGTGAGCTTTATATCACCAAGGGTGTTTGGAAAGATTATCATGGAAGAAAACACTGGTCCAATTTTATCATTTTACAAACATGATATTAGTATTTTTAAATCTATTTGAATGTTTAAATATATTATATTCAATTTATATTCATTTTTCTCTTGATTGATTTTTTGATATGAGTGTCTACATTGATTTTATTGTGTTGTCAGTCGAAGGTGTGTAGTATTATTCCTCCATGAATATAATTAAAAATAAATCAAGAAGGATTAACTGATGAACCATGAAAGGTGAACCCCCCAATTGATCAAAATCATGTTTTGATGGTAATGAGTGATTTCTATTTAATGGGATGGTTGTTTTACCCAATCCCACTCAGGATCCAATATTGAATCATTGATGGGATGAATCCATAGATCATGCATAGTTGTTTCCATTTTAGAATACACATGAATTATTAGTTTCAACTGATCTTTAATAGTTATTGGATTGGTTTGAAATTATTTTGATTCATTTTGAGATTTTGTAAACACAAAATTCATTAAATTTCAAACATTCTACTTTGAAACATGAAATCCATGGGATGATGTGGTGGAATTCGTTGGTTATGGTTAAGAAAAATTAGTACATGGAGTGTAAATAATTTATTGAAATATTCAGGGAGAAGTTTTATATATAATATATGGTCTTAGGAATTTAAATAGTGTTTATCAAGGTCCATCAAGGTAATAAAATCATGATTTTGTATGAAAAAAAGTTTTCTAAACTCATACAGTTTTTTCCTAAGAGGGTGGAAAAATTAAATCTAAATGCTCAAAGATTTGATATGTGTCTTCGATCAGAAATTAAATATTACATATTCATGCTTAAGCTCAACTCTTAAAGTTGTGTGAGGGATATATTTTTAATTGATGAACATGACCTAGATGGGATTTCATGGTTTACAAGAAAAACACATAGTTCTAGTGGAATGTTAGTTATATCCATTAATGGAAATAATTTTGGTGAGGAGTCACATAGTGGATGTTGATATAAGGAATCATTTAGACCATCTATTGTGAAAGGAGGAGGCCCACTGTTTTTATTATAGTGTGGGATGATCTGTCATTCAAAGGGAATATGTACCGAGGCACTTAAGACATGTAGTTCGAGCTGTCGATTAAGCCACCTACATAAGACATGTCAACTATTTTCTCCCCAATGTAGTGGAAGAGTCTAATTACCACTAAAAGGAACATAATATCAATTATATATTTTAAGAACTAATTTTTTCCACCCTCAATCATCTAGAATATATCTTATTCATGCATTTGATGATTCTCCAAATGAAGTTGATGTGGTCCAACTGAGATGAGAGGTACCATCATTATAGCTTCTTCATTGGTGAATACTTTGTTTTATAAAGATTCATCTAATTAATATATATCTACTTATTAATTTAATATCTTAATCCATACTATGGATCAGATATATTATTTGATGGATATTGTTAGACTCCATAAAATTGAGTAAGAAAAGGGTCTTTATTCCCTAGATAGTGTCATCTCATTATAGGACATCAAGATAACATTGTATTTTCAACTACTCAACATGAAACATTTAAATTTCATTATTTATATGGATTAGTTGATTACCCATAAATAAAATATAGAATAATTTCTTCTAGGGATCCCTTTTACAGACCCCAATGTGGTGTTTCTTGTTTTATAGACAGAATGGGACCTAAGTTCGAGTAGATCAGAACCACATTTTCTAGAGTTGGGATGAGTGATATATGTGTCTACATTTAATATAGAGTAAGAATATTTAGTTACAGATCTTCCTCGAGTTTTCATCGAGTATCATGATGTGTTTCTCTCTAAATTTCATATCTTATCATTAATAAGGTTATTATTGTTCTCTAGTAAAATAGTATAGGGTACTCATTCTATCATATTTCAATATTACCGTATGGAACTAGCTAAACTGAAGTTGTTGGATTCTGTATTCGATGACATGTTTGATAACACATTCATACACCCAATCAGGTTTCTTTTGGTTGAACCCTATCTTTTTTCAATGAATCTTTACAAGACACTCAACATATATGTTGATTACTGAAAATTGAGTCGGGTCATAGTGAGTAACAATTATCTTTTTCCTTGGATTGATGATTTGTTTGATCTATTAAAAAGGGTGATGTTGTTCTAAAAAATTTATTGTTTTTCTAGCTATCAATAGATTAAAATAAATTAATCATATTTTTTATATACCGCATTTCAGAGTAGGAATGGAAATTGTGAATACCCTTTTATTCATTTTCATTAAACCAATAATCCAAGAGTTTTTCATTGTGTTAATTAATAAGACATTCCCAGAGGTTCTTTTGGATTTAAAAAGTATTGATATAGGGGATTTGGGTCAGACTAATCATATGACTATAAGATTCTACCTATATAAATAATTGGGGTGGATACCTTTCACTAAATAATTACTTTTATTGAGACTATTTATTTCTTATTATTTTAATTCGTTATAAAATATTTTCATATACATTACGTGTATAATGTATCTTGATATTTCTATGTATAGTTAGATTATATTTTAAGGTTTTAAACACAATCATTTAAATTGTTAAAGTTTTTCATATTATTTTGGATGGAATATATAAAATAGGTGCAAGGAATAGGGATTCCAAAAATAAGTCATTTGAATAATGCATACATATAGGGATTCCTTGATGTGCGAAAATTTCATGGGATTTAATAATAATCTATGATATTGATTCAATTAATATTTTTATATTGTTGGAGTTGGTGACCTAGAACTAACTCATTTTCTACATTTGGAAGAACATATATGCATTGGATGGATATTAATACACTTCATGTCACACCATGATTGTTCTTCTACATGAAATTGTATGTGATAATGTCTTAAGAGTAGTCGGTGCACTAAAAGATCATAGTGGATCACTGCAAGGATGGGAACCCAGAAGTACCATGACACAATTCTTCAACATGTTTTTTGTAGATGGATAATATTATTTTATGGGACACAAATGATACATGATATCATGGGTGAAGACTCATAAGACATTGAGGAACCTTCTCATAGTGGTTTCCCTTGGTAATTCCCATGAGTGTATTATGAGAATGAGACACACCATTTCGAAATCAACATTTATAAATTTAATTGGATGTTCCTATATCTGGTCATGTGTATTGTTCCTTTGACTTTAAAATTATTATTAATTAATCTTATGACTCACTCATTTCAATGTATTGGTGATAATAATGATGAAATATGTTCCCAATGGGATATCATATGTTGGGTGCATCATGAGTAATACTGAATTAATAAATAATGTGATAACAGATTTTTTCTTTTTTTCTCTATAATGGATGTTTACATCTCAGGACCACTGATGGAAATGTTATTTCCAAAATAAATCCACGTCCATGGTGTTCTATAGGCAAGTTCAATTTCTAGGAAGATAGAGAATGAGAAATAGTGAACATTGGTTGATATAAATTGAATGCAACCCACATGATTGGAGATATTGGGAAAAAGGGATTATGTTACATGTAGAGCATTTATTTGAGGTGTCATATCATTTTAGGAATAAATTTTTTCTATATGGGTGACTTTTCATCTTTCTAGATGATAACCTTGGACAGAAGGAAACTTTGCCTAACGCCACTGGGAATGAGGCCTAGGGGGTCACACAGTTAGTATGTCTAGAATCTTAGTTAAATAATTTATTATTTAACAAGATGAATAATTATTTATCCCAGTTGTGGTTATAAAATTAGTCATGTATTATTGATCATAATTATTGCATCGCTAGTTACTTTAGATAATATATTTTGGATGAAATATTTATTTATCAAAGAATAATGTAGGCAATTTATTTAACATGAAAACAGACACTATTCAAGGCCCGATAAATGTTAATGATGATGGGTGGACCATGTTTAGGGGTCCAGTGAGAAATAATATAAAATATTATTAGATTCAATAATATTTAAAGATAACTGTCACGTTAATAATTTTTCATGGAAATAATGGTTTTTTCATTATTATTTGGAATGGGAGATTCACATGGAATAATAAAATAGGTAATGACACTTCTGCTTTTTATTTATTACTACATAGTGAATTAAATTCACAGTTATATTTTTATATCCTCATTTATCCTCAATTAAGTGAAAGATAGCCACATTGATTTTGTACAACCTTTTGTAGAATTCACTCAATCTATGAGAGCTCTCAGTTCTCTAAGAATGTTCCCTAGAATAAGAGTGGCCATCGTCCACAGGATTTGAGAATGCTTTGGAAGAGACTCTCACAACAATTGAAGGTGGACGACTCAAGCATGAGGATCTTATTTCTAGCACCTAGATACTCCTTTGGAGACATTATAATATTTGTGGAGCACATGTAGATCACCACTAGAGAATATCTACTCTTGACTAATAGAACACAATAAAGGCGCACCAAAGATCTATGGTAAGACACATCATTTATGAATGAAAACTATGGAAGTATTTCTTTAATTTCATTAAATTAATTATAAAAAAAATACGTCGATCCTTTCTCTGGGTTCTGGACGAAATTATTCCTTTTTAAATTCTTCAATATAATTTTGTGGATACTTTCATTTATCTATGTATTTATCCTGGAACAATCATTGATTATAGAAAAATCAACTTTGGGTGTCATACCAATCATGCTTCGGCTGCACCTGGAACAAACAAGTGGTATCAAAGGGGGAATATTTCCACTTATAATTATATTAATAATTCACATATGGTCTACACATTAGTAATTAAGTTGGTCAATTCATGTTTGTCTTTCTTGTAATCTGAATTTCAAGATCAATTCCTCCTTTATTGTTTCTCATGGATCTTACATAAATGACTAACTTTATGAAGAAAAATAAATTTAGGATCTCATCATAATGTTATGAATATTATTTCAAGGTAACATGGTAGTAGAATCTTTGTATTCAGTGTTACATGAGGTGTAATCATCCATACCCAACATGTAATATATATCACACATCATGTAGTTTTGTTCAGCAAAATGGATGTAATTTGGAAATTACTCAAGCTGTGTGCATTAATGACATGTGGTATAGTTAATTATTACCTGGTAAATTTTCCCAAAAAAATGCACGTTTTGAAAGTCAACTCACTATGTGGACCACTGGACACTTTTTGTAGTCCCTTCAGGTCAGGTTCAAGTCATGTATCCCATACATGGCTTTCATGGATGGTGACTATATAACACAGTGTATATATAGCACATGGCCCACTCGAAATGCCATATATTTAGATGATTTCTGAAGTACACCCACAAGTCGTTTCCCCAGGAGTGTATATAAAAAGGATAGTGAGGTGGGTACATACCATGTAGTCGGATCTACACATCATGTACTTTCGGCAGATTACATAGATTTATAAGTTATTGTTACATTATGTAACCCTTGAAACATGTGCCTTCTTGTGGGCATAAATCTGGGACACAACATGTGATAGGTGTTATATGTATATATCTTCATCTAACATATGCATAATTTTTATTGATCTATACATTATGAAAAAGGAATAAGATAAAAGTATTGATTAATTAAATTAATTTATTAACTGGTTTAAAATTATATTGGATGGGAATCTCAAGGAAATTCAAAAAAAAGTATAAAGGTAAAAGGATTGATTAATTAAAAATACTAACTAATTTATTTGAGTGAGATTAATCTTAAGAAGAATGATTTAATGATTGAATTCTACTTTTATTAAATATTTAATTTGTTGCATGTTTGTGGATGATCATGAGTGAGACCAGGCCTTTGTATGTGATTGGTTTCCTCTGTAATTAATTTTATAAAAGGAAATTTTAATCTTGCATTTGTTATACTCATTAATATGTACGGACTACATTACCTTGATTTCTTTTATGTAAACCCCCCTTTACCCCTCACTTGAAAATTTCATAAAATCTTATGTATTGGATTTATCTCCCAAGCTAATGGATTTGGATCAAGTTATGATCCAAGGAAAAAACGAATCTAAAGAGATAAAAAGTTGTACAAGTGGACATCTATAAACACGAACGATGGTTAAAGGTGTTTCTATTCTAGTTCCATGTTAGATTATCAACTTCAAGATAAACTCACCATTAGAAAATATTATGATCATACCCTTTAATATATTTCTATTAGTTTCATGGTTTTTCATTATAAATGTATTGTCGTGGTCACATAACTAATGAATTAACAAGAATGCAATATGGAACTAAAATAAAATGTATTTTGTGTAAATATTATCAATACATGGTTAATAACATAATTATATGAAAAATAATATTAACAATCATTTGAAAAGATAATACTAGTCAATTTATACCTAAAGGATAAAATCCCTCAATAAAATATTATTTCACTATATCCTAACATTACTTTGGTTAGAACCATGCCAATAGTTCAACGTTCTTGACTATCCAATTTTGGGATGCATTCAATTATCTGGGAATTCTAATTTGTGGTTTTGGGTGGACATAACATGGTTTACATCAACGGTCAAAAACTAAATTTGTACTTGGTATAACCGAGAGGAATTTATTGAGGAAATTTAAATAAATGATTTTAGGATTGGGGAGTCCACTCAATGGATCAAGGAGCTATGTGTTAATGTATTTGACATTTGGAATGGCTACATAAAACCAATTATGTTTCTTCACCATACAATTATGGGGTGATGAGAATGGAATACAGATCCTTTCCACATGAATATCCAAGCAACATGATATTCGGAAGCCAATGGTGAGGGATATTGGGTATTAATAAAATAGTGGGAGACTAATGAATTTCTTTTTATTTGTATATATTTAATCAGACAATGTATTTGAACTTTGATCATCTTATTTGTAGAAATGACGTTAAAAAATTACTTCTAACATATCATTGAGATCCATACTAAATAAAGAACACCTTCTTAATAGCACAAATTTCCAAGAATGGAAAAGGTTCCCTCTAGTTACCCTTCTCCATGAAGGGAGACTATATATAATATAAGAACCATTACCAGTTGTGCCTAGAAATGAGGCAATTGATGAGGAGATATATGTTTTGGGGAAATATTTGAATGATGCTACCCATATTTTGTGCCTCATGGTATCATCCAATACAAATTAGTTATTGAGAAACATGAGTAAATGGATGCTTATTGAAATATGTCTCTCCTTTATGATAACAATCATTGGAAGGTGATACAATAGATCAATGAGATCTACAATGCTTTGTTTACCATTATGGTTGGGGTGTCTGAACCATCTCGGCAACATGTAGTAAAGCTTATCAGATACACTGAGCATCTACACATCTTAGTGATTAAATTACCAGATGAGCTATGTATAAATATCATACTATCACCACAACTAATGGAATTATCTAGTTTTATGATGAATTATAATAAGAGTAATAATGAGAAGAGAAAATCAGAACATCTAACACTGATTTTCTATGTCAATAAGGACATTGGGTGTAACAAACCCTTGGTTATTATGGTGAATATCAAGAGGATGGACACATATAATGGATCTAAGATTTATAAAAATTCTAAATCTCTAAATAACATTCTGGCCAAGAAGAAGAATATTTAGAGGCAAATCATGCAAAAGGATGCAGTGTGTTTTTCAGGTGGCAATTCAGATCACTAGAGGAGGAACTGTACCTAGAGGCAAGGGGAATCCAAAGGGGATATATTTATCGAGTGAAATATTTCCATTTCTAAAGATTTGGAATTATATACAGCTTTTAGTGCTCAAATATATATTCAAATGTTGGATCCAATTTGATTTTGGAAAATTTCCATCTGAGCGGTGGATCTGTGAGCTACAAATGGTTCGAAACTAGCTGCTCTTTCCATTGGTGGATACCACCTTTATTTGTATACTGTGATGATCTATATTTTGCATGACATTTATTATGTACCTTGAATTACCAATAATATAAATTCTATATCATATTTAAATATAGTTGGGTATGTTTTTAAATTCACAAATAAAAGTTGATTTTTAAGGACATCATATGTTATTGAATGGAGTATTTCACTAATCGTCTACATTTATTAAATAATGAAAACCAAGCCTTACTAATAGACAATGAATCAAGTTCACATGACCCATATAACACCTAGTTGTGGCATCACAACCCTGTTCAGGTAAATGAGAAGCATCTGACTAACCTCAGTCAAGATGGTTTTTTAGACTCTTCTGAGTTAAAACATATTCATAAATGTCACGCTTGATTTCAAGGGAATTGACCAAACCATCATTTTTGGATAGGTTAAAAGATCCAAATAGCTTTTAGTATTGGTACACTCTGATTTTTGTGGACTATTTCAAGAATAATCTATAGGTGGATATTCATACATCTTAAATTTTACTGATGAATTGAGTATATATGGATATGTTTACATGATGTGGTATTAGACTGAGTGCTTTGAGAAATTTATGGATTTCATAATTGAAGTATAGAATCATCTTATAAAAAGATAAATAAACATTGATTAGATTGATGAGGAGAATATCTCAACCCATAATTCACTATCATTCTAGTTGAGATTGAGATTCTATATCAACTCACTCCAGCTTGTACAACACAAAAAAATGGTGTTAGTGAAAGGTGGAATTGTACCTTTTTTGATGTTTTAAGGATGATAACTATTCATGAAAAAAATCCATTATCCATTTGGGTATATATTCCTTACAAACTACGGCACACACATTAAACTGGGTACTAACTAAATAGACAAATTGAAATCCCTTCGTGCTATTGTGTGTAATGAAACCCATTTTAAATCTTAAACATGTATGGGGATACATGATGTTTTTATGACTTTATCACGTTACAAAATATCACCCTAGGGCATAAGATGTATCTTTATGTGGTATCTCATGGATATAGCTGGATAATACAGATACAACCCCTCATAACAAGAATGTGATTGTTTCCAGACAAGTCATCTTTCTTGGGAGTTAGATCATCTTTACTTGGATAATGGGGGAAAATTTACATAACTAAAGATAATATTCTTGATATACATGATTTTGTATAGGAAAATGTTACATTGGTATCACCGGATGTAGTTCTAGAAACATAATTACATTGTTGAAGTATAAGGCAGTTACGGTAACTTGAGAGATATGGTTTTCTTGACACCAAGGATGGTGACTCATTATTGTTGGAAAATGAAAATACTCTCTCATATATGGATTAATTAGAGGGATAAGAAGTTGTATGATGTCTAGAAGCTATGAATTCTTTGATTGATTCCATGTATAAGAACAATGATTGGGTTTTAGTCGATGCTCCAGCAGATGTAATGACTATTGGATGTAAACGTGTATTCAAGAGGATACTAGACATTTAAGGAAATGTATATAACTATAGAAGAAGTCTAGTTTCTAAATGTTTTTTAAAATATCATGGAATTGAAAATTATGAATCCTTTTCTCCACATAGCCTGTTTATATCCATCAGAATCATATTTTCTAGAGAAGCATACCATGACTAAGAGATTTGGAATTAGGACAAAAAATGAATTCATTAATGGGAAAATTCTAAAAGTAGTCTATATGACTCAACCAAAAGGGTATGTGACACCAGGTGATGCCAAAAAGGATTTCATGTTACTGAGGAACATTTATATATTGAAGAAATCATTTATGTCATGGAATATTAAATTTGATAATGCAATATAGGGATTGGGTTTCATTAAGAACGAATGTGAGACATGTGTCATGAAAAGGTTTAATGAGAATACATTTATTATCCTAGTAGTATATGTTTAATACATAATATTATTGGAAACAACATACAACTCTTACAATTAGTTAAAGACTAGTTGAACATGTGTTTCTCAATGAAAGACTTAGGTGAAGCATTCCACTTTCTAGAGAACAAGATCATTCGTGATGGATCTAAGATGATGCATGGACTAATTCAAAGTATCTATATTGACCAGATACTATTGATATTTAGTATAGATCAATCTAAGAGTGGATTTGTTATAGTGTCACATGATTTACATATTTCTAAGAAAATATGTCCACAGATAGAATAAGATATTGATGGAAGGATTAACATAACATACACTTCAATTATAGGATCAATCATGAATTCAATGTTATGTACTAGACTTGATGTTTCCAATGCACTAAGCATGGTCTGTAGATATCAAGAAGATCCAAGAGAAAATCATTGGAATGTGGTTAGTACTGTCCTTATGTATTTTAGAAGAACATTATTAATGTTCATGGTATATATTGGAGATGAGGAGATTCCCATCAGAGGGTATGTCGATGTTATTTTCGAGACAGATCAGAATAAACACAAGTCTTAAGGAGGATTTGGTTTCTTTCTCAATAGAGGGCCGTTGAGATGGAATTATTTAAAGCATCCAGTTGTTGCTGATTCTATAGTGGATTCAGAATATATAATGTTTTCGAATGCATCCAAAGAAGCTTTATGGATTCAGAACATTTCCTGTGAACATTGTGGGGTACCTATTAGTAAATACCCTGTCACATTGTATTCTTATAATAATGCAATATTTTCTCCTAAAAAAATACATGTTCACATCAACAGAAAAAGAACGTACTCTAGAAGTATCACCTATAGAGGTATTTTTCTCAAAAGGATAATGTTGATATGAGAATAGTATACAAATAGGATAACATGGAAGACCCCTAGGCTAAGTCCTATCTCAGTATAAGAATTAGTATTATGTGAGACCTTGGAGACTGAGAGTTGTTAGAAGTAGGCTCTTGTGTAATTGGGAGTCTGTTGAATATGGTTCCCTGGAACCAACTTCTTTTTTACATTATAATGAATATTTATTCATTATATGGTTATTAATAAGGCCATTATCACATCATGATTATTCTTCGTCAAGACATTTTATGTGATAATGTCAAAATAATTATTTTCTTATTAGAAGTTTGTTGCAGATCCTTGCTATGAGAGAACATAGATGTTCCATGACACTATTATGGAACATATGTTCAATAGCCATATGATATCACTTTATTGTACCGACATAATATATGATATCATTTGTGGAGACTCCTAAGAAATTGAGAAATATATGCATGATGTACACCCTTGGAAATGCTTGGGAGGATATTATGAGAATGAGACCTGCAAGCCAAAAATCCACATTAATATGTTTCATTGGATTTTCTTATCTACGGATGTTTTTATTGATCCATAGAAATTAATATTGATGTTCACAGTGAGGAAGGATATGCTTGGTGTGTCTTTTGAAATACTGCATTAATGGATAATGAAGGAAAGGATTTTTCCCTTATATTCTATAATGGAGTTTGATATCTATGATCCATTTATGGAAATGATATAGACTAAATAAATCATTGTCCATGGTGTTTTATAGTCATGTTCAATTTCCAAGAATTCAATGAATGAGAAATAGAGCGCATGGGATGATGGGACATGCATGCAACCCGCTCGATTGGAGATATCTAGATGAATGTATTATATTACATGTTCATAATTAATATGAGATGACATGATGTTGTGGAATTAAATTCATTCTTTATGGGATCCTTGGTGTGATTCTGGACATTAACCGTGGACATTAGGAAAGTTCTCTTAATGCCACTGAGAAAGAGGCCTAGAGGGTCGCACACTAAGTGTATATGGAATCTCAATTAAACAATATATTATTTATGAATATAAATAAATATTAATCATGATTTTGGTTTAGTTATTCTTTATGTTATCCTGATCATATTTTTTTTATGTTTTTTATTTTTGAGAGAATATTTTGCGAATGGAATATTTATTTATCATTAAATAGTGTTGTTTTATTTATTTAATAAAACATTGTTGGTATTGAACGATAATAAAATATTAAAGAGGATGTGAGTACTGAGATTAATGGTCCAATGAGAAATTATATTAAATATTATTCAATTTAATATTATTTAAATATAACTTCCATGTTCAGAACATGTCATGGAAATAATGGTAATTCCATTATTATTTTACTTTGGGGATTCACATAGAATAAAAAAATAAGTAACAACGCTTCTACCAATTACTTATCCTAGTGAATTAAATTACAGGTTATGTAATTATTTTCTCATTTACCCTAGGGAAGGATAAAGATACAAAATGTGGTTGTTCAAAACATTTTGGAGAAACATATTAATCCATGATAATTCTCTTTTCTCCATGAATGTTCTCAGGAATGAGAGGGACAACGCTTTACAGAATTAGAGAACGCTATGGAAGTGGTTCTCAAGGAAATTGAAGGAAGACACTATAAGAGAAAGGATCTTTGATGCTAGAAGCAAGAGACTCCTTTAGTTACATCCATAATTTTTTTGAGAAAAAGAGGATCACAAATGGAGGTGATTTACTCATGATCTCTATAATACAATTAAGGCTAACCACAGATCTGTATCCAAACACATCAACAAAGAATGAAAAACATTGAGGTATTTCATTAATTTTATTAAATTAATTGTAAAAAAATATGCATATCCTCTCTCTCGGTACTTCTATATATTATTAATTTTCTAAATCATTGACTTAATCTTATGGATTCAAGAATTTATCATAATATTGATCCTGTAATGATCTTTTATTAGGGAAAAATAAAGGTTGGGTTCCGGCCCAAACATGATTCCACTATGCCCGAAACCTACAAATAGTGGGTCTAATAAAATACCTTACGAATTAAATGTGAGATTAATTATAAAGATAACACTTTCCAAGTCCTTTTTTCCATTACTACATAATCCCCATAAATTATCTAGTTTAAGGGATGTATAAAATAATTGATCTGGACGGTTATCTTCCTATAAAATGTTTAATATTATGGTTACATTTAGTTAGTTAACACAATTAATTAACGTATCAGTGGAATAGAGTTTTTATTGTAACACACTGACCCTAGAAGCCCAGATATAGTGCATTATTATAATACATTAGGAATATTATGAGGATTCAAATTTCAATGTACCGATCAATTTATCAGTCTTGAAAAATAAATTTCATACACAAACATTACATTTAAATTAATAACATAATTTGAAACATAGAAATTTATTTGAGAACACCATTGTTCACCTAGATTAACACTATAAATCAGTCATAATACAATTCATTGTATGCTTGTTAATTATATCATCTTAAGGATGTGATCTCAGAAGCTCAGTATGATTTAACAATACATCATAAACATTCATAAATGACCATAAAAATTAAAGATTGTATAAAAATGAAACACCACCCCTTTACACATAATATTATACATAATATGGAAAAAATAAATAAGATAATTCCTTTTAAACAGTTAATTGGATATTCTACTGGTCATATAATCTCATGTAATATCAATAAAAAATCCCAAAATGAAGGAATTCATAATGTCAGACATCAAAAAATTAACATTGAGGCCTCAACCAAGACATCTGAAAATAAATGGTTAAGCCTTCATCCAAATCCTTATATATTTTTTCAAATGATACAAACTGATACATCAAGCAAATATAGTTTTCCATGCCGATCACTTCATAAGTCCAAGACATTCCACATATGAAAATCATAAAATATAACATAAACATTTGTATTAAAACAAGCATTCAAAATGATAATACTGTAACCATAAACCATGAAGGGTATCAAAATTGCACGTCCATAATAATAGATATCTTAAAACCATCGACAAATCAACTTTAATTAAGCATAAAATCCTAAAAAGGATGCTCACAAAGATGAAAATAATATGACAAAATCATTAAATTATATTTTATAGAAATACCCCATTTTACATTGAAATATTTTAAATGACCAAAATTTAAAAAAGTAAATATTTATTTTAAAAAAACCCTTCTAATATTGTAAGGGAAGATTCAATATATTAGGCGTAATAATGGCAGAAAAATCCTCTCATTCCATATAAGATAAAAAAATTCATTCCTTAAATTGAAAAAGGTTACAATGTACCTTGTTTGGAAAATGACGGAAATATTCCATTAAAAAATATCTAAAAAGAAAAACATTGTTATATATGACATTAATTTTTTTTAGAGAAATTGTAAACATATTTTAAAACTAATTTTTACCATAAATAGACATGGATGATAAATATTCCTCCATTGATACATCGTATAAACAATCATGGATAAAAGTGATATTGCGAAATTAACTCTAACCTTGTACATTTCATTAGTAATGGGTCTTTTAACACACTTATAATTATTAATGTATGTTTTTAAATTATACCATGACTATATATATATATTTATGATATCATATATGATCCTCTTATATCATTTGGTTAATAATATTTCACTATTACCACTGTTTTAGGTGTTAAATGCTTCATTTTTTCGTTCCAATTTTGTCGTGTAAGTAATGTTTATTATGCACAGGATGTATACTATTTTTATCTAGACTTATATTAATTTCATATATATAATATTTTCATGTCACATGACATTTATAATCATACTTGAATGGTTAACGTAGATAATGAATCTCATCGCGTCATGGAGACGGTAGGTCATACGTAATAATGAGTGACGAAATCATCCCCTTAATAGTTATGTGATATGAAATTAAATTGTATATTAATTATAAAAAATAATTATTTTTTCATAGTAATTATTTATCTCCATTATTCTCATTATTATATCCATCAAAATAAATTAGTGTTGAATAACAAATTACACCACGACATTGGGATAGTAAGTTCTGTGTACACATGAATAGTGATGTTGTTATTCTTAGGATAGATAAAATGAGAAATATTGTTATACCATGATTATAATAGAATCTAATTATAAATATTATCCTATATTATTTACTATGTTATGTATGAATCATATAAAGAGTATCTAGAAGTAGAAAGTAACATTGAAGGATGTGATAAGTCAATTAACTCTTTTTCAAATGTCTCCTTTGGATTTGCACAAACGGATTCCAAATGATGGATTTCTTCCCAATATATGAAATCTTGTATGTAGTGATGACTGTTTGATGTGTAATTTTTTAGGTTTTGTAAAATACAAAGGGCTTTAGAGGTGTTAATTAAAGACAATGATAATTTTTCTTTTATAAGAGAGGGGAGGGGAACTTTTCAAAATTCAAAAACTATTAAATTTTTATAAATTATTTCTTAAATCAAAATGGCTCAACAGGGGAATATTTTTATTATAATTTGGGGATGGGTCAAAATCCACTCAAACAATAAAAATTAGACATGTATTTAATTTCTTTTAAACCATATCATTTTGATTTAACTTATTTAATCTATTTATGTTAATTTATTGTAAAAATATTCTAAATATTAAATGGTTATAAATATTCACTTATATATTGTCAATTGACCATTAATGGACACTTTAAAACGTTTTACACCATATTTTTATTGCATTGTAATTTTTAATGATTTTAATGATATGAAATAATTTAATAAAATATTATTTTTATAAAATATCAATATTTTCAATTTTGACACTATACATAGCATTGAATTTAATTAAAAATAAAAGCATTATATAACTTCCAAAATCCTATTGAATACACTCAAAGTATGTCAGTATGACTTTTAAAATTCCTGATTCACCTCAATTATGTCAAATTATATTTATCGTAATTTTTTTAAAAACATTATGTTAATATTTCTATTAATAAAATAATTACTTCTTCACAATTGTGTCATTATTTAAGGTAATTATATAGTCAATAAAAAATATAAATATATTATTATTATGTATATTATTATATTATATTTATAGATACTATTAATAGATGAGGATGCAAATAACACACAAGTGAGAAAAAAATGGAAAATTCGAGACCTCAAAGCCATATATCTATGCTGATTTAAAATACCATCTGTCCAATTGATTGTTCACTTGAGAAATATATTTTGGGATAACAAATTTCTTTAGATTGTTTTTCATAGATTTGAGGGGTTATTTTGCTATACATTTTTGTACTCGATAAAATTACTTGATTCTATAAATGACAACCTTTGGTACTGCTTCGATCTATTTTCACTTCATCCTAAAAATGATGACTAAAACATTAATGGTTTGTCTAATATATCCATTAAATAATACTTTAACCACAAACAATAATATCATCTTTTCAAAATACTCCATTCAAAACTTATGACTCAAACAAAATAATTTCATCCAAATTCATTATCCAAAATGTTATGTAGTTTTCCAAAATCAATATTAACATCATATTCCCCAAAAAATGTAATGTTATAATTATTTTTCGATAAAAATTTATTTGATCACCTTTGAATATTTTATGATAACACTTCTTCCTCCAAATACATAAAGACGATGTATTGCAGTACAATCATTTTTTATCACACCAAACTTATAGCAACATAAAAATTGATATAATAAATCATGAATCCAAATAAATGATAACCTTAATCATTTCACTTCTGTATTTAACCATTAAATATGATTCAACATATTATTACTTAATACCTTCTTGATATAATTTTTATTTTTTATCATCTTTATAATTTTCAGTATAACCATTGCATGTATAACCTTGCTGATTCTCCCTATTGACCTAAACTCAAAGAAAAATGTGAGTAAAAATAATCATAGTGATATAGTAATTAAGAATAATTTATAGGATCTGTACATTATAGAAAATTCTTCTTAATCCATTTTTTATAGTATTAACCAATGTTATCCATTTTCAATTATAATGGTTGACATCCTTTAATTAGACATTCCCTAAAATTAATTCATAGGGTTATATTTTCTAATCCATGTTTTCTTAATCAAATTATGAAGTTTTTTGCTAAAAATTATCTAATTAAAACAGTAATTACTTCACCCTAGAATCTCATAACTAGTAAATTTTGATAATACATTTCCATGATTACACGGAGTCAAATCCCAAAGGCCATTTCAGTTTACCAGTCAAGGAAAATTTATTACTTACATGAACATTATGTTTCAATTTATAACTTAATATGAAATGTATATAATAATTTTATAATTAAATTATTATCCTACCATAACCCCTCATATCATTCAATATACACTTCTTTGTATCCTTGGAAAATAAAAAAGAAGAAAAGGGTGAGATCAGATGCTCAGTATGGTAAAACAATACCGCAGAATCATTGATAAATTAAGATAAACATTAAAGAAATTATAAAATTGAAATACCATACTTTTACACATAATAATATATATAAAATGTGAATAATAAATCATAAAATACTATTTACACATTTTCATGGATACTCCAGTAGTCATATAATCAACTGTAATATAAAAAACTAATCACATAATAATGAAATTCATAATGTCATATATCTAAAAATATTGTCGATACCTCAAGCAAGAAATCTTAAAATAAATGGTTAAGGCCTCAGAAGAATTCATATATAGTTTTTCTCATGAGACCTATCGATGCACCGATGGGATATTGCGGTCCCACCCATCACATACCACGTCCAACACATTCCACATATGAATAGTATGAAAAAAACATAACATTCATATGAAAACTACCATACGAAATGTTAATACATAAACCAAAAACCATGAATGGAATCAAAATATCACATCCATTTTCAAAAATATCATAAAAAAATTAATATATCAACCTCAATTAATCGTAAAAGCCTTCAAATGTTTTTAATATAGATGAAAATAATATGAAAAATTATAAAAACAGATTATATTAATATACCATTTTTACAATGAAATCATTTAAAATCCAATAAATAAAAAAATGAATCATTTTTATTCAAAATAACCTTGTATGATTTTATGTTACGCATCAAAATGTTAACGATATATAATTATATAGATTTTTTTCCATATAAGTTAAAAAAATTATTTTCTTAATTGTTTGAAAATGTCACCATGTACCTTGTTTGTAAAATGACAAAATTATTCTATTAAAAAAGATTTATAAAAATAATAACATGGGTATGTATGACCTTAAAATATTATAGATAAATAGTAAAGAAATTTAATTTTTCTTATCAAACATGTACATGGATGATAAATATTCCCCAGTAGATACTTCATATATACTATCTTAAATAAAAATTCGATGGCAAAATTAACCTTACCTTGTGTATTTCATTATTCAGGGGTATGTTAACAACTTGTATAATAATTAATTTATATATTAAATTATACCATAACCACATAAATATTTATGATAGCATATATGATCCTCTTATATCATTTTGTTAATAAAACTTTAGTATTACCATTATTTCATTTCTTAACTAATTCATTTTCTTGTTCCTCTAATGTTGTGTAAGTCATGTTTTTTTAATAAGATATATTCTATTTTAATCTAGAATGATATTAAGTTCATAAATATTATATTTAATCATCATATGACATTTTCAATTATTCTAGAATGGATAACTTGGAGAATAAATCTCATCGTGTCATACAGACGGTGGGTCGTATGTTGGCATGAGTGACAGTATCATTCATTTAATAATTAAATGGTATTAAATTGAATTATATATTGTTTATATAGAATAATTAGTATTTCTTATTAATATTTTATCTCCATTAAACTTGTTACTATACCCATATAAATAAATTATTGTAGGATAACAAATTACACCACATCGTGGTGACAGTAAGTAGTATGGACGCAAACATGGTGATATTGTTATTAGTATGATTGATAAAATGAGGAATATGGTTTTCTAATGATTATAATTTTATATAATTATATAAATTATCCAGTATTTATTACCTTGGTATGGAAACAACATATAAATAGGTAGTAGATTAAGAAAGGAATTTGATAGAGGTGATAAGACAATTACATCATTTTCGAGCATCCCCTTTTTATTTACAAAAATGGAATCCATTGGATGGATTTCTACCTAATGTATAGACTCTACGATGTAGTAAGGTATGTTTTGAGAGTAAATGGTTAGGTTTGGTACTAGACAATGGGATTTATCAGTGTGAATTAAAGAGAAGGAGTTGTGTCCTTTTATAAGAGAGCGGTGGGGCACCTTTGAGAACAACAAAACTATAAAATAATTATAAATTACTTTTAAAATACAAATGGGACTCTAGTGGATTATTTGAAATAAAATATGATTATGGGGTCAAATACTCTCTACCAATAAAATTTATATTGGTTTTAATAGTTTTAAATGTTATCATTTGGATTTTTCTTATTTAATCTATTTAATTTTAACTGTGGTAATAATATATTATATATTAAATGGTTATAAATATTTACTTGTATATAAAAAACAACCAAAAATGGATATATTAAAATATTTTATACATTTTAATTATCACATTGTATTATTATTATTATTTATATTATATTTATAAAATTTCTGAAAATATTATTTTTAAAAAATATCATTCGTGTATATTTTGAAGCTATTCATAACATTTAAATTAATTAAAAAAATTTAACAAAAAAACTATTTAATACACTCTTAAAATTTCCTAGTCACCTATAAGATTTTTCGTTCACCTCTATTATGTCAATTTATATGTATATTATTATTTTTAAAAAAATTTACTTCATATTTATATTAATAAAGTAATTAATTATTCAATATTGAGTGATTATTTATGTTAATTATTTAGTCTAGAGAAATAATAAATAAATAACTACGATGTATATAATTCCTCTAGATTTTCAAAGAATTCTAAATATCAAATTTATCATGAAGTTATTTCTATTTTAAAATTATTGACCATTGATGAAATGACAGTTTGACACTTGTCATGTTATTTGATTTTAATAATATTTATGTCAATTTCCGGGAACATTTTCCATTAAATGATACAAAATCGATTATTAAGATATAATTAACAATATCGTTTTCATTTTTATGGGCATGATTTTTTATTAATTTTATAACATTATATAAAATGTTACTTATTTTAAATTTTTAGTAATTTTAATTTTGATACTATAAAATATTTTAAATTTTTAAATTATAAATCTAATATGCTAATATTAAAAAATTACATAAATTATGCAACTAACTTGTATTTTATTTCTATAAAAATCTTGGACATCAATGATTAAGTCAATTTATATTTATTTTAATATATAGAATATCGTTACTTTCATTCATTTATTAGTTAATAAATTACTACAACAATGGTGTGTCATAATTTAATTAAATAATATATTCCTTAAAAAGTATAAATAAATTACCATAATATTAAAAAAATATTGGATTTATAATGAATACTTATAGATTACTATATAACTTTCATCTCCTCATATTAAAAATATATTACTTTTTAAAAACAAGTGTATAAAAAATTGTATTTTCATTAAATATAATATTATGAATATATTAAAGTCATCCAACTAGCTCTATATGGTCCCAATATAAACACAAAGATTATTTCGGTCTATATACTCTTAAAATAAAATTTTTACATGTTTTACGGTAATTATAATATTATTCTTACTGTTAATTTCACTATTTAACCTTAACCGTTGTAATACATAAAAATATTAATGTTCCTATTCGTAATACCATAAAATAATAGGAACATAATTAAATAATTTTGACCCACTATTTCTTAATTAGTAATTAATTTAAAAAAATTCAAAACACATATTTTGCAGTATTTATTTTAAAATTAAATATATTGTCAGAATAAAAAATGGGTTTTTCAAAGTTAAAACATTATAAAAAATTGAAATGTTTTTACAAAAAAATTTAAGGTAAAATTGATTTTAATGTCCAAAATTATATTAACTGATAAAAATATATTATATTTATACATGTAATCCTATAAAATTTATAATTTAACATTCTAAATTATTTTAATGAAAAATTTTGTTCTCAATTAAAATTTAGTGCCTCTTTACCATTCATCAAAACATGAATCTTATCATAAAAATACAAAACAAATCATCCAAATAGAATTTTTATATTGAACTATGAAAGATAATGTTTACGTATATAATTTTAATTTAAAAATGAGTAAAATATTGGATTTAAAATGGGTTCTCCATTAAAAGATAGAAAAACAGTATTATTTAATAAATACAGATTTTATCTAAAAACATGAATTTTTACATATATTATGTCTAGAAAATAAATAATATTAATGATAAAATTATATTTAATATGTAAAATTCAAAATATGGAAAATATTATTCCTGATGACAAATTTAATGATTAGGTTATATATTATATTAAATAACATTATTTTTTTAATAGATTTTTGTTCGATAAATCTGAGACTTGTGTATAATGAAATCCAACTCATTGTGGTATGTAGTATAATTTTAACATGGTGTAGCATAAAAACATTTAGGAAATAAAATAAAATTTATTCAACAATGAAAATATTGTAATGTCTCTAGCTGTAATAAGGATAATTCATATCTTAAATTGGGAAGGGTGATTTCCACCTAACTATCAATGATTCATTTCTCATATAATTAAAATCGTTTTATATAAGATTTATTAAAATATTATGTTAGTATCATAAATAGATTAGTTAAAGTTGAAATATTTGACTTGGATCTTTTACTTGTTCGGATGTATCTGGTCATAAAATGTAACGTGATTACTTTCAATAAAATTATATTTTGCAATAAAATAACATATGATACTAACCCTAAGATGTGTCATTGATGTAGATTATATCATGAATTATGATTATCATTATATGATCTATTATTGGTATTTTTAATACCATAATTTTCTATCATTATCTATTTTTGAAATTTATTCTCAATGGGAATCATTCTTAATATATTGATGTGAATGATATATAAATTTATTTTACTTGTTTTAACTCAGGGTATTTGATATTGGGTTCAAAATACACATTTGTATGGATATAAACAGACTCACAAATAGAATTTAACTGATTAAAATTAATGTAAAAATTCATGTTCATAATAGAACAATACTCTAAATATAGCATTTGGATACTAATAATCTATGTATAACAAGAAGATTTTTTTCTAGAATTGGAGAGAAAATATTGTTTCTGGAACATAGATTCAAATTTTATTTCTATATCTTGATAGGTTAACAAATTTTTTCCTTAATAATTATTAAAAAGAGTTATTCCATTTTTATTTGAATATGATTTTTGTGAAATTTTAAATACATTTAATGATTTATATATTTTGTACATGAAAAATATGACACATAGTATTAAAGACAAGAGGCTACGGTTTATTATAACACCACATATCTTTGGAACTATTTCACAGTATTTATAAATGAGAAACTCATCCAAATACTTCATAATAATTGATTGTAGGACTCATTTTATTATGATTCATTTTATAATTAGGAATATAAATTTTTAGCAAAAATAACCAAATCATATTCTCATAAAAACTGTGAGAACGTTGGGGAATGTTGGATCATATACATAGTGATGTATTTAAACTAATTAGTACTCAATAATGTGGTGGGTATAGGTAAATTGTAACCTTTTAAGATTATTTAAATAATTATTGTTATGTATTTCAATTAATACTTAATTTGGTGATCATTGTAACCATAAAGGCCTTTAAATTGATTTATAGAATAATCTAGTAAAAATATTCAATATTATCCAATTAGATTTAGGATGTGAATGCTTTATATAGAAATTTATTTTTGGTATAAGAGATTTGAAGTGTTCCATAACTCAATTCTCCAATATCAACATAGTGTACTACTGTATCTGAAAGGAGGAATCATAACTTATTAGAAATGGTTAGATTGAGGATGAGTTAGTGTGAGCTTCCATTATTATTCTAGAGATATTCTATAAAATTAACTTCTATTAAACCATGTCTCCTTGAATATAAGGTATTCATAAATATCAAATATGATATTTGTAATGAAAATTACCCAAACATATATATTATGAGGATTTGGGGTTCAGAATCATTAGTATGATGTTTGGATTCTGTTAATGTTGTACATAAATCATAGAAATTCCTTTTTTATTTTCCCCAAAAGATACAACATGATAATACTTTTATAATAATAATAAAAAAGAGATTGTGACCAAATATAGAGTTTTTCATGATATGGTATATGAAGTTTTATTAATTGGTATGTGAAAAGTTGAAAGTGTGTGTGTTTATGCCTAAAAATGGGAATTTATCTTGCAATGATCAGTGTATGGGTTCCATATGAGGTTGTTTGATAGTAAATGAATCATGTTACACATATAAATGAATGTTTTTGTGGATTCTATTATGACCATGAGAGATAAATATTATTTTGAAGCCAAATAATATAGGTAGACACACTTCAATATGGGTGATTTGATGTCTAAATAAAGACTATTAATTGTAATCCCACATAGAGTCTAATTGATATAATAGTAAAATTTTCAATTAATACCAAATATATCCGATTAGAGAACAAAAATGTATTGGAATTAAGTCTAAAATATATAAACTCTATTTTATAAAATAATAAGCAAAGTAGAAAATTAAAAAAATTAAAAAAATTAAAAAAAAATGGTCAGAGTATTGACTAACAAATAAAATTATGCAGAAGAATATTTTTACCAATATATTTTCAATACGTATGAATCATTAAATTTTATCCAAATAGATGGGTGGATTTATATACATGATACTATGCTTTCTATTTCCATATCTAGATGTTCTTGAACTGAAAAACCAATCTTTTTATATTCATATTCATGACCCTATAATCCATTAATCACACAGATCAGACCAAGGAAATTGCAATAATCTAATAATTTTTCTACTATAACCATGATGGAATCGATCTATCTTATAATCCATAGAATCACATTATATCACTAATTAGGAAAACTCATATCTGGCATGAAAACATCATTAATCATTATGGATCAAAAAACAAATGAATAAAATAAAATGAATAAGATCATTATAAATAAATCCTCATAGATGTAAACTCTTATTACCCTCGTAAAAATTTTACTAATTTTGGATCTTAGAATTAATGAGATGTTTAAACAGAATTCAATGTCATCATATTTTTGGAACCTTTAAGATTCTATCCATCACTCCAATTCTTTGGAACCTCTAGATGAATTTATAAAAAATATATATAATAAATAACTCTAATATTTTTACACTATGTTCATTGGGTTTGGTTTCAATATCATCAAATGAATCCTTCCATAATTTGATGGATATATCTTTAAATTCAATCATCTGATGTGTTCATCTACACATTCCATTAAAATATCTTCTTAAAATATCATATCATGGTAGATCTAGTAGGTTCCTCAAACATTAAATATTTATAAATTAAAATTTCATGAAATAAATTTATTTAAAAAACAAAAGTAAAATCAATCTCATAAACATTTTACTATGATTTTCAAAAATAATGATTAAAACGTGACCTTTAGCCAAATAATCCCCAACTTTTTAGAAATAATGAATCTTTTATGGTAAGATATGTCTAACTAGAAAATAAATGTAAAACTCTATATACATTTTTAACACCCCCCCACACCCTATGTTTATCATATTGAGTATTTATTCTATCTAAAAACATTACAAAATATCTCCTAAATAACACACTTCCAAATAAACAATTATAAAAAAATGTAATTTCAAATTAACTTTTATAAAATTTATCCCCATTCATGATTTTCAAAATAAAACCCATGAACTAAAAGTGAGAAATCAAGGTATAATTTTTTTAACATTTAGGAATAAAAATAAAATACTAATCTCAAGACCCAAATTTAAACTATATTATTTAGTGGATTGTTCTCCAATGTTTAAAATATTTTTTTTATAAATTTCAGTGTCTGTTTTTTCCTTTTATGATTTTTTGACAATAAATTGCAAAAAAAATATAAAAAAAGTAATTGAAAAAGAATGTTTCTTTTCCTATTTGGTACAATACCCCTAATATGTATGCCCTTTAGTGATTTTTGAAGAACAATGATAATGATTCTCAGTCCTTTAATCTCTAGATTGAAACAATTCAAATAAAAATTCCCCATATTTAATGTTATGTACAGATAGGAATTTTTGATATAATTAAAAAATAAATACATCCAATGAAGATATTCGTTAAGAATTCACTAACGGTATTTCAAAAGTCCTTAAACAATAAAAATATTATCCTGAGTAGTTATTAGAGGGTTAAAACTCATAATTTTTTATAATAATAATATGGAATTGATTCATAATATGAAAAGTAATTTCAAATGTTCATATATATTTTGGATATTAGGGATTCATGCTTCCTTGATCTCCAATCGTGATATCAGGAATAATTTCCAAGATCATCAATCTAATTCACCTATTCTTATGTGAACTTCTTCTAATTCTCAATAATGTCTTTTATCTAAACATTATGATATTACCAAATCCAAAAATTAGTAAAGTTTTCATTTATAAACATTGTTTCTTTCTCAAAATTATAAATTAAGGATTTTGATTCATCTCTGAGGTTGAATAAGTTGGTCATGTTTATCACTTATTAATCATCAACCTTATTTTTCCCAACAAAATTAAATATATATATTTTTCCCATGTAAATAGATATGGTTTGTGTTCATGTCTAGAGTATCTCATGTTGTTTTATGATAATGTCCAACTTATTTTAATACCAATACTATTTTTTCTATTATTTCGTCTCTAATTAAATAATATGAAGAATTTCTTTCTAATGATCTATATTTTGTCCTTATATTTTGTGGAAGTTTATTATGGTACTTTTATTCCACATTTTAATGAGAATAAAATTCACTTTTATTATTCTTATAAAAAAGATTCACTAATGGATACAATTTCTATTTACCCATCTACTTCTACTTTTAGTGACTCAAATATCATAACTGCATAAGACACGACATTATATTTCTTATTATCCTCCTCATATACACTTCTACTTTGTAATGTATTTCTAGTATAAGTATATTTTTAAAATATATGCTCTAATAGTATAGATTAATTTTTAAGGGGATCAACTGTGGATATTATAGGTGTTCCACATTTCTCACCTTTATCTATAGGTGGTGGGTGAAAGAGATATCAACATAGACTAAACTTTTTCTTATGTTCTTTTATCATTTCCATTATTAATTATTTCCTACAAAAATATAAAATTTATTTTTTCCTCAAAAACAATTATGACATGGTAGTTAATGAACAATTGGCATATAAAGGGGATGGTATTACTAAATTTTAATAGATGACACTTTTAATATTCATAATACTCTTAATTAATTCAAATTCTAATTTTCTGTTCATCTTAGACAATGATGGTCTCGTGTAGATATTCATAGCCTATCACACATCAAAATTCTATTGAAATTCAATGCCTTTATATACATAGGTATAATAATACTTTTCAAATTTTATTTAATCATTTCCTTGAATGATTCACTAACATTATTTTTCTTATGTAAGTGTTCAGTTTCTAATAAAGGTTTCTTTTTCTCAGCCAATTTCTCTTTCTCTCAATCTTAAAGGAGTTCACATTCTACTACTTCTATGTTTTTTCTCCTATATGTTATTTGGATTACTTTTTTTCTTCTTCTCAATTAATTTTAGTGGTTTCATTTTCGTTCTTATTTCAAAAAACCACTATATTATTGAGTTAATGGAAACCAACATCCTAGAAATATTAAATTTATTTGGATGAAAATATTTCATAGATAATATTAATCATAAATAATTCACTCATTTATATCATAATGATATGACTAGTGTTTTATTTAACACATTTATATAATGAAACATATTTAATTTCACTATTATAGTGCATATATTTTCAATTTATTCCAATAATAATGTTATAATATTAAGATGTATCATATTAAAAAATGTAATATAACACATAGATATCATTAATTGTTAAAGTATATTAGTCACCATCAAAATTTAATATGAAACATAGAACCCGTTAAAAATATTATCAATTCCAGGTCAACATTGATAATTTTATGTACCATTTACTTTCAAATTAAGAGTGTATCTAATTTCATTGATTTATGAATGTTTCCATAAAAATAAATATTTTTTTTGTTACGAAATAAACTCACATTTTGATGGTAATAAAATTACTTAAAAACATATATGTAGAGACCCAATCTTGACGTACAAGGAAATTACATAACAATTTCAAAATAATTAATACATAACAAGAGACAACACTCAAGGACAGTTATAGTTTATTGTCTTTGGAAACTCAGAACATAATCTTCTAATCATGGTAAAAGATCTTCAACATGTCCTATAAAGATCTTCCCCTTTTGTTTTCTTACCCAAAACCATTCTTTAAATCTTGGGGAAAAGAAAACATATAAAGGGTGAGTGAAAATTCTTAGTATGGGTAAGCATGGAGAAAATAACACAAATCATATACATTTTAACTTAAAAACATGAACATAAAGTTTAAACATCAAAATCATGAGAAATAAATCTTGTCAAGACATAAGGCATTGATCATAAAGGAACATTAATCATGATAAAATATCATTGGAATAAAACATGTAATTTTTTCAAACCATTAAGAACATGATATTATTTCCATATTAGCCAAGGTATTGCTGCCAAGACCATCATAATGGCATAGTCCCTTACTGAATCGAGTTCACTCCTCAGTCCAGTCCTGTATCACTAAACCAGATTAACTTTCCATTATATCCATGTCTATATCATGAGATATAAATCATTACCCAATGCATTGTAGGGAGATATAGGTCTAACCCATATCATATTGAAATCATTCTTACCTGTGCCACAAAACAATCATAAATCATTCATCATAACCCAAAGAATAAAATGGGGTTCATAAACATCATCTCATAATGAAATAATCCATATAAAACTAATGGATTTAATTTCATAAAAATAAATCTATGAAAATAATAGATACATTATACTTGAAACATAAACATTCTAAATAATTTCATCTTAGATGGAAAATAGTTTTTATAAAACACTTGAGATGAATTCTTGAGGAAAATACCCTTTCTTCTTCAAAATACATATTCCCTTTCACAACATGTAATATAATTTTAAACGAAAATAATCCAATTGAAAAAAACATGAAAAATTTTAAAGGAAGATTAATGGAAATAATGTTCTATGAAAGCATAAAAATCCATTTATCTCGTATAAGTTAAAAAAAAAACATTCTCCTTGTACTTTTACCAAAAAAGTCAAAAAATACCTCGTAAGGTAAAAAAGAACAATTCCATCTATAACACAAAGTAAAAGTAAAAAAGGAGTAAAAATGTCTTTAAAAATAAATGTAATAATTTTAAACACTTTATGAAAACATTTTTATGGACATGGATGAAGAATATAACCCTAGTAGATACTTACGTAAAAGCAATCATGGATAAAAATGATATTGAAAATTTTTCCCTTACCTTAAGTCCAATATGCTTTAAACGTAGCCAAAACTCCTATATAATGATTAAAATAATGTCATTGACTTATTAAAGAATCATAATAATTGTTATGATATCATATATGGGTCACTTGTGACCTTATATTACACGTACTTTTGTAAATTTAATGTTAAAGTGGCGTTTTGCGTAAAATCGTTTCATTTATCATACGTGTTTCGACATTTTTGTTCTTACATATATCCTGATTTACTAAATTCTAGAATTTTTATATATAAAATATATTCAGAATATAAATATATATGATAGATCGATAAACAGAATGAAATACACCGTTCATGGAGACGGTAGACTGTACGTACGCATGAAAGCTATTTTCCATTCCTTAATGACTTAAATGGAAGTAAGTAGATGAAATATATATATAAACAAATCCAGTAGCATTATTATGTTATATATACATTTATTATTCCTTTTATATACTTTATAATCATTCTTTAATGGTTAACATGGCGAATGAATCTCATCGCGTCGTGGAGACGGTAATCTGTACGTACGCACGAGCACTGATATCATTCCCATAATTAATGAATGGAATTGGAGTGGATGATATAATATCTCAGGATATGTATGATGTTATAATAACCATATATAGTTATTATTTACACCTTTATAATAATCCATGTAAGGTGGTGGTGGAAAAACTGATTACACCACGGCGTGGACACGGTATTTTGTACGTACGCACAAGTGGTGATTTCATTTTCTCTAGGATGGATAGCAGGTGAAATGGGGTTGTTTCATATTTATAATATAATATCAGTATATTAGTGATACTGATTGTATTACATTACAATGAACAACTAATGAAGAGGAAGTTGATGAAGAAAGAAACTTGAACGAATCGGTAGAAGAGATTACCTATTCTTCGACGCACCTCCTTTAAGATTCCTCTTAAGGGACTAGAGTTGGTCTTTTGAGAAGACCAAAAACTGTATAATATAAATAGAGAAGTTGAGAAGAGATATTTTTAGGGGTTGGACAGGCTTGATGGCTCAAAATTGAGTTAAGAGGATAGGGAAGGAGGTGCTCTTATATAGGAGAGAAGAGGGGCACATTTGGAAACCTAAAAAATAATAATTAATAATAAAATGAAACCCCATTTAAAACCCCCAAAAATGGATCCATTCGAAGAGGAGATGATATAGGGTTGTAATATCATCAACCAATAAAATTTAGACATGTTTTGTGTTTATTTTAAACCTTATCAACTTGATTTATCATTAATTAATCTCTTTAATTTTATTTGTTGTAATAAAATTCTAAATTTTAAATTGTTATAAATTCATAATTAAATGTTGTCAAATTCCCATAATTGGATACTCTATAATCTTTTCGACCATATAAATTTCAATTTATAATTTTTAAATATTTATGTTATTTTTAAACAATTTAATAATATGTTATTTTTATAAAATAACAATAGTGTTAATTTTGACAATATTTATTTATTTGAATTTAAATAAAATCCAAAAAGAGGATATATTCTAAAATAAAATTTTAATAGATTATTAACATGTCATATTCATCTGGAAAATTTGTCGACAAAATTAATCAGTTTATATAACGTTTATTTAAATTTTTATAAAATCATTTATTTGATATTTCTCTTATTAAAAAAATTACTACATAATTTTTTTATAATCATTTCATATTCTTATTAGTTACATAAAAATTTTAAAAAAATCATATGATGAATTTAAATATAATTATAGTATTAATAATATTTTTACTCTAATTTATCATCTTAAAATGACAAAATTAAAATTTTCATATTTAATAAATTATGAAGGTGACATCTTTTACATCATTTTAAATAAAATAATATAAATGTCCTAATAAGTTTTATAAGGATCCAAATGGTCCAAAAATATTACCTTGGAATATTATGGTATATATGTACTCGACAATTAATGTTTGGTCATGTTTCTAGTCTTTCTGATAGGTATTGTTATTTTAATAAAAAATATATTGTTGATTTCTCACTTAATAAAAATTTCTACATCATTAAGTTAGTTAAATATTTCTTAAAAATCAGAAATAAATTACCATGATAATGAAAAACATGTTTTCTTTCAAATGATTATTTATAATCTAATTTATAATCTCTATAACCTTATATTAAAAATAATCTAATTATTAATGTTTGAGTGAGACATATTTCATTTTCCTTTAAATAAAATAAATAAAAGGTCTTAAACAAATACATGTGGGTTCAATTAGATTCTATTTTGACCCAAGTATGACATAATAAAAATATAATCATCCAATTATATTAATACAAGTGTTAGGGTAATTTTATAATATTATATTTACTCTTAATTACCTGATATACCTTTAGCTATGATAAATAAAATTTATTGTAGTAACTATTCATAATTCCTAAATATAAAAGTTTATTCTTAACATAATTTTAGGCCTAGTGATTCCAAATATGGAATCCATTTTTCCCAATTCAAAACAAAAAATTTGCAGTATTTAATTTAAAATTAATCCCACTGTTGATAAAATGGGGTTTAAAAGTAAAAACGTTGCAAAAGATGGAATTGTTTTTACATATGAATTTAGTGTAAAATTAATGCTAATTTCTTACATTATATTAAATGGTAAAAATATATTCTCCTTATAATTTAAAAACATTCAATATTATAATTTAACTATATAAATTATCACGATAAAAAAAAGTTGTTTTTAATTATAATTTAGCGTATTTTTACTATTAATCAAATTAAGAAACTTATAAGAAAAATATAAAAAATTTATCCAATGTAAATTTTTTTATCCTGATTGAAAAGAAGAATTTTATTTTGTCAAATTGAACTTATAAACATTTCAAAAACTAAATTTAATGGGTGTGCTCTATCAAAAGGTGTCAAAACTTCATTTTTTGAAGAATACTTATTTTACCAGAAAAATTTATTTTGTTCTCGTACCATGTTCTAGAAAATGTGTAAGATGAATTATAATTTCATAAAATTCAAAAAAAAAGTTACTACTATTAATAACATCTAGTTAATAATATTATTATTACAATATATCGTTGTTTAGTAAAACTTAGTATTACTTACAACACAAGCTGTTGAAGAAGGATGCTCTTGCGAGAAACACAAGCCATGAATAGTGTTTGCGTATAAAATAAGATAATAAGGTGTTGCGTATAGCACAAGCTAATTTTGGTGTAGTGTACAAGACCAGACATCAATGAAATTAAAGGAATATTTTTCATAACATCTCGGGGTGTTACAATATAAATCGTGGAGAAAAAATCATTTCCCAGTACCAAAATTCTATCAAAAATATCATCATTATAATTATATAAAATGGTTATGATATTAAAATAATGAATAATATAAAGGTAGAACATCTCACGTTCGTCAAGAGGAAGAGCTATGGAATTCATTCCATAGAAAATAACATTTCCCCAAATATACTAAAATCTATAAATCCATAAATGGATGATTATTCATTCTATGATAATATTTTTACCTATACTATATTAGGAAATATACATCATCTAATTAGAAGTATGATAGAGATGTAATTGAACAAAAAAATTTCTTTAATTAAAATTATAAAACTGGATTCTTGAGAACTATTTATGGATACCACTCCTATTATACATGAATTCTATTTAATTTAAGATTTGATAAAATATGATGGTTTATACAATTTCCAACCAGAATCCATGTTGTAATCCCCCTTCATTGAATTAAATTTTAAATATCGTAAAAAATAGTAGTATACATTTTTATAAGAATTTTATTACCATGTAGAACCTCATGATCCATATATATATATAATAGGATGTTAAAAATATTATTTATCAATAAATGAAGATAGAAATAATGAAATATGAATCGTATAAAATTTATCTTCCTTCAGCTCAGCTTTATGTTCTTCAATATAAGATGGATCCATGTTTAATTCAAGATATTTTTTCATGTCTTATGTTAATCATAATTATTATACAAGATAATTTCTATAAACATATTAACCAAATAAAAAACCGAATACAAGAGAGTTAATATTTGAATGAAAACATTTTAAGTGTTAGAAATTACATAAAATATTGAGCTTATGGTCTAAACTTCATCATAAATTTCCAAGTACCAAATATAATATTTCATCTAATAGTTTGTGCTGACTTCAATTGGTTATTAATTGTGTTTAAGGAGTTTTTAACTCCTTGGTTCATGATTTATTTTAAAACAGTTATTATGGTACCTGAATATTTCATTTTCTTTGATGTTTAATAGATTCACGATCTTTTTAAATATATTATTGATGTTTTACATAGGATTATACATTGTTATAAAATACCAATTCATACAGTGTCTACCTATATGAATATTTGGATTGAAATGTGAACTATTTTCCATAAATTAGTTAGTCTTGTAATATATAATTTAGTTGGATTTACATCCATGTGAAAAAAATTTCCATTTAGAACTAAATATCTTATAAAAAGTATCCTCCTAGAAAATTTACTAACATTAATTTCTTCTCGATTGCTAACTTTTGATCTTAAATATTAAATATATATATCTAATATATTATTTTATTATTTGCATTCATTACTATGTTAAAAACATCCATAAACTCTGAAACTATATATCTCCTCTATGTTATATCAATTGTGACTCTATTAAAAATAATGAAGAGTATTTGATATTTATATCGAATGTCTGTAACATATTAATTCATATATTATTTAATTTAATTCAATCCTTACTCATGATCATCAAACATAGAACTAATATTCTATCTAAAATTTTATTTTCTTAAGGATAGATCATATAATGAAACTGTATACATCTTCCCCATGAGACAATGTTTATTCTTAGAAAACATAAGGTAAAATTATAGTATTCCCTGACTATCATCACAATAATATAAGAAAAAAATAGGAAATGTATCCTAAATAATACTCCATGTGTTGGTGTAAGTTCTAAAATATTTTCCATTCTTCCATTTTGAATAAATTTTAAATTCCATTTCGTTTTTAATCATACTAAGAAATTGAGGGCTCTTATTTTCATATTTTTTAAATTTATAAAAATTTACCTCATAAGTATCACCCTATATAAATTTGTTTTTATTTCTATCATACAAATTATATAGGAATTTTCTTGAAAAATTGCAGCTGTAAATCATTTTTCAATCCAAATCAGAATATTCAGCTTTTACAAGTTTGATTCAATTATAATATGACTATTTATTATATTATATTCATGAAGAACATGATTTTTAATCTTGAAATAAATAATTTAAATCAAAATAATATGAATAAAACATGAAACCATTATCCTTTTTCTCTTTTCAGTATCTCTATTTAAGAAATATGTATACTTTATTAATGTTCTTATTAGAGAAGCATGACTGATATTTGTGATATTAATCATATCAGCAATCACCATCCAATTGGATTCACATTACCTTGATAGCATATCAATAGTTTTCACCAAATTATCATTTGGTATTTATTTTTTTTCCATGAGACTAAATGATAATTACAATCATTATTAATCACTAGTGCATTTAATCAACTATTTCAGTATAAAGGAAATAAAATAATTGATAATTAGCTCTATGGATATATATATTTTTATGGAAAGAACCATTACTGTTCGGAAATGCATGACTTCCATATATTTTTAATACCATAATTTGCATGAAAAGTTTATAATTTAGGAAAAATATTCTTTGGATTAGAACATAGGGTATTATTCCTCAAATAAATATTGATTATAAACTTTTCACTCTCATCTCAAGTGAATTAAGAAACTTATTTCTCATATATTTTAAATTTCCTGTAAGCATAAAATAGTTGACTACACTAGTATTAATCAAATATATCTCTGTATAGTTTTTCCAATACTCATACTCTCCACCATCAATAAACATGTTTCTATTTTGATTTAAATTCTCAGAATGTCCTACATCAAGAATTTTTGAAATATCTAAACAAAAATATCTTTTCTCTAATTCATATTTATTAATAGAAATATAAGAAATTTAAATAATCTAATAGAAAATATATAATTTATAATAAAATTATTAAGATAATATTAATAATACAGAATCTTCCTAATACCCAATCATGGTTTCAATAAATGAGGGTAAATAAAATTTAATAGGGTAAGAATTGAAGCCTAAATGGTGAGTATCTATTTTCCCCAAATAAATTAAAATTGATTAGGAAACAAAATATTCAATCAATTAAAAATATATCAGAGTACAAAATATAACTGAATTATATTTTTGAATATCACATAATGAGTTTTATCTCATATCATTGTCTTCAAAATAGTAATTTTTTAAAAAAAAATGAAACAAATTATATGATTTATTATTGAAAAAACTATAGCAATAAATTCTATTATTAAAAATCTATATCAAACTCAATGTAATCCTTTAGTTTTATGTGATGTTGTAGGAGGGATTCTAAACCTGATCATAGGTATCTCACTTCCGAACCATGAAGATCATCTTCTAAAATACATATCAGATAATATCTAACACTAGAAGCCATAAAACACAGTGGTCAAACACTCTCATGATAAAAAAATAGTTTCATTGAAAATCACCCTAAAAATTGCTATATCAATATATTCCTAGATTCCGAAGATAATATTGATAAAACAAACCGTATTTCAACCCTAGAATCTTCATGATCCAAAATTATCTAATACAAAATTTATAAAATAGAAATTGATAATATCAATAGAAATAAAACCACACACAAGAATTCTCCTAGATCACATAGAAAATATTAGAAACATGAACACTCAAAAAAAGATGTTATCATGTTCAAACTAGTAATATCCATTTTGACACTTGACATTTTCTTGAAATTTCTCCTATTTTTTGAATCATTGATATTAATTTATGATCATCGAATATAATAATCTCAGATGGATAGATTCCATATTCTCAAGGTTGAGTTTCAATATCCTCCAACAAAAATAACAATAAAATGATGGGAATATCCTTAATCTAAATTGTTTTATGTGTTCATCGTAGTGCTCCATCAAAATGACCCTTAAATTATGTTGGGTAAAATTAGAAGTAGAATCATAAAATATAAAATCAAGGTAGATCTAATAGGTTAACTAAATTTTAAAACTTTAGATATTCAATCTTCAAAATAATAACTGAAGAAAAATATTAAATGTTAAATTAAAATCCTTATAAGTTTATTCGTATTTAAAAAAATGATATAAACTTTGACTTTGACGTATCCAATTTCGTATAGGGAATTATTAATTAGAAATGTTCCAATATGGTTGACCTATTGCCTATGAAAAATTCATTGAGATTTTATATTCTTAGAAATGTCTATAGGTAGTTAAATCTATGATGTACTCTTTATAAATGAAGTGCACTGTGTTGCATTTGTTTTCAATAAGGTATGTTGTTGATTAGAAGATGTCAAAGAATGAATGGATGTCAAGGAGAGTCAATATGTGAATGACACAGGCTATGATGGTGTTGGTGATGAATGGAGGATGTCCATTGTGTTAAGATGAATGTCACTTAGGAGATTCACTAAGTGGAATAATTATTTATGGTTGAAACATTCATCCATGCATATTAGACGATTGTAGAACAGATCTTAATGTTTCAATACTTGTATCAAGATGATATGAAGTTACACCACTTGAAAGATGGATGATGATGGAACATCATCATTACGTCTAACGATTGATGAGATGGTCTTTAAGTTCAAAGAACTTGTATCAACTGGATACAATGTCACAACAATGTTTCAAGACCATGCATTGTATTCATAATTTATGAGGAGATGAAGTGGTCCATCCACAATCACTAAGTAGATGAAGTGGTGCTAATGAAGTCCTTGTACTATTTCTTAGCGCATGTGAATTAGAAGAAGTTGATCCAACTTGATCTCTGATTGTATCAATGATGAACCTTCGAGAATTCCACCTCCTAAGACTATAATATATGTTAAGGAGGATGGAGGAATTCTAATGAAGAAGTAGAGTTGATGAAGAAGAATGGAAGAAGAAGAATGGAAGAAGAAGAATGACTTAGAGGAAGAAGTGGCATTTGGCATTTTCACTTGAGTACTTTGTTTTTATAAAAAGTATTATTTTGTCCATTGCCAAAAATTAGGCCATCCGTGGGAACCTTGAGGGTTAAACCCCAAGGTATGTGGTAACTAGGCACCACGCCCATGGGGGAACCCGTGGGGAAAGCCCAGGGCGGCAGGGACACGCAGGGGTGTCACGCCCGGGCAGCAGGGTCGCAGGAGCACGCCCGCGAGAGCGCCAGAGCACATAGAGGGCGCTAGTAGCGTGCCCGAGTGGCAGGGGTGGGCGCAAGAGCGCGCCCGCTAAGAGAACACGGTGCGGGGCGGCACCGTGGAGGGAGAAGTTCAACTGGCCGTCTCTGGGAGCAGATGGTTGATAAACTGTGGAAAATCCGCTCATCAATTCGATGTGGGACGCGCAAATTTCACCGGGAGCGCATCCTGGCCGTCCGAGCGATCTCGCGCTTGATATGCGCCACACGATCTATCTGTGGCGCTGCGATCTAATCTGAGCTGCACGATTGATCTCGCCTGTGATCGGCGCCGCACATCTCATCATGCCGCCCGCGATCAAATCCTGGCCGTTGCGCTTCATTAAACATTCGATCTGACGGCTCCGAGGCTCGTCTCCTTCCTCGAGCTCGCCTGAAGCTCCCCGCAGCCACCAACGAACCAGGCGCCCTCCGAGCTTCACAGATCGAGCTCCCGGCCATTGCAGATGAAGCTGAAGCCATCAAAGTGATCGTCTGTCCATGCTGAACATATCCATGCATAAAAGTATACATGCATACGTGAAATGGGAGATTTCGATGAATGCCTAGGCAAACAATGTTTCCAAGGCATCGGGTGTTCGTGCTTTGCATGAATGGGCCAAAACAGAGGCCATGCACACGTTAAAATGCATGCACGTTAAGAAAGCCGAAACATAAGTGATCGAGCGTGAAACAGAAAAGAAAAAACGGGATTTGCGATTCGTTTAAAGATTTCAATGATCCGAAATCTTCGGGAATTTAAGTTGCAATCACGCAGATCATGTGAGGCATCTCTCTGCCTATATAAGGAGAACCCGAGGCACATAACTTCTTGCTGATGTACTGAAAACATGAAGTCCCGTGACTGCTCCAAGCCTCGCGACAAACATCCTGCGTGCAACACTTGTGCAGCAGAGAAGAAGCCCAGAGCTCTTCTAGCTCAGTTTGGTCCCTTTTGCACACCCCTTGCGTGAAAGAAGAGTTGGGGAGGAGTTCCCTCCGCGCACCCCTTGCGCGGCAGGAAGGAGCGAGCTTATACGTGCACGCCCGCGGGTGTCTCCACCCTTGCACGACCCTTGTTTCTTTTCACCCTTGCACTTGCGTGCCAGTGGTTACACCCTGCACAACCTGAACCTGTTGCACTTGCTCTCCCTTGTACACCAAGTGTCTTGCGCGGTAGTGTTGAAGAAGAGGTTGGCTGCACCCCTTGCACGCCTACTTTGAAGGCAGGGAGTTCGGGTGGAGTTGTGTTGCACACCATAGGTGTGTGTGTACATAGCGAAGGCCCTACACATTGTGTGTGTGAAAAAAGAAAAAGGACAAGAAGAGGCCATAGCCTTGGTGGTGCACACTTGAAGATTAAAAGAGAAAAACAAAGAACCACGTGTGTGTGCAATTGTTGTGCACACTTTGAAGAAGATGAATGCACCATCACACCAAAGTAGAACATACAATTAAGTGTGTGTATTCAAATGTGATAAGTGTGTGAAGAGAAAGTGAATAGGCCGAAGACTATGTGTGTGCACAAGAAGTGTGTACATAATTAGAAGAAAGAGGATACTCTCACACTAAATAACAACACACATTTAAGTGTGTAAAAAAATTGAACATAGTGTGTGAAGGAAGAAGGTGTCTGCTAAAAAGGAATACACCCTTTGTGGGTTTATTGCACCAAGAAGAAAGAAAGGGGAGTGCAGGCTTACATGCATGCATGTGTGCACGTGAAAAAAGCTAAATCAGGCTGTGTGCAATTGAGAATCCCAAGATCAGAAGTTCTTGAAGAATTTGAGAAGCCATGCAGTCAGTGCATGAGGAAGAAGAGTTGCCATGCACTCACTGCATGGAGTTGATGTGAAGTGAGACTGAAGCCAGACTGAAGTCAAAGACATCAGCTGCCTGAGTTTTCAGTAATTGAGAAAACCTTGATCAACAGAAGTGATCAGAAGTTTTGAGCAAGACCAACAGACCTTTTCAGAGGCTGTTGAAGATTCTTGAAGAGAGAGGCCAGGTCATCCTGAGAAGAAGAAGATAAATCCTGAGCAAGAAGAGAAGACCTAATCAAGTGATTAGAAGTGAAGAGAAAGTCCAGTAGTCTTTATCCCAGACTGCTGAAGATACTTTAAGAAGCTTAAAGTGAAGAAGAGCTACGCGTGTGACTCGAGGAGCCAGGAGAAGCCCCCTGTGAGACTCAGGGCGGAAGAACTCTTTAGTGGGATTATGGAGCAGGCCAGTGGGACTCTGGTAACACTGTGGGACGCAGTATAAAGACCCTCCAATGGGACTCAGGAGAGATACAGTGGGACTCTATATCGGCCATTGTAATACTAATAGATTATAATGGATGAAACCATGTTGGGGTGTTTAACCAACATGTCAAGGACGTAGGCCTTTGGAGCCGAACCTTATAAATCCTTGTGTCCTTTCCCTTTACATTTACTGCATCACTCGAGGAACGGCTGAGAGATACAAGAAGAGTGGATCGAGGCCTTAACAAGCCATAGAGGTTTAATTGATAAAGAATCAATTAGTAAAAAGTTTTAAAGGACCACTGATTCACCCCCTCCCCCTCTCAGTGATCACACTGATCTGGGTACTTCAATTGGTATCAGAGGGAGGTTACCTCTAAAAGATCCAAGAGAGTCTATATGGAGTGCAGATTTGAGGAAATGGGAGAACAACCTCAAATGGAGATATCTGCCAAGACTCTGAAAAACAGAATGAAGAAACAGGCATACAAGATGAGGAAGAAGGTGGTTGCAATCAGAGAAACTCCTTTTATGGAAAGAAATGTGAAAGTCACATCAGATGCCAATTACTTTTATCATTCTTCTGATGAAGCCTGCTCTGGCTGTGATGATGATGGGAGAAACAATGATCTTCTTAAATGCAATCAAATATCTTTAGAAGACAGTCCCCAAGTAAGTGGCAATGTGTATAGCTATAGGTATCCTTGATCTTCAAGATGAAAAATTACAGCTAGAAGACGATTCCAATTCTCTGGAAGTCCAATTGGCAAGAAGGGTTGGCATAACCAACACTCTCAGAAAGCTGGTGAAGGCTAAAGATGAAAATGTTTCTCTTTGCAATGAAAGATATGAAGACACTGCTGAAGAATTGCAAAGAAGCCTTTCTGAGAAAGAATTCTTTATGATACTGGTCAAAGATGTTTTCCATGCACTGGAAAAGAGGCATAAAGTGTCAATGAATTTCAGAGATGCTCAACTCGAAGACAAAGTAAAATTGGTGAAGGAGCTTGACAATTCACTGCTAGAATTGAAGAAGGTGCATGAAGACCAGTTAGAACAGCTGAACGAAAATTGGGAAGGAAGGCTAAGAATAGTTGAGGATGAGAAGAACTCCCTTAACATGAAATGCTTAGAACTAGAGGTGATATTGAAACATTTGCAATCACCCAAAGCTGAATCCTCCCAGTCAGCTGAAAGTAGAAATGTTGCTACACAAGTGTGCATTGAGAAGGATGATTCCAAAAGAAGGACATCCTCTAATAAAAGGGAAACATCTTCTAAAAGGAAGGTACCATCCATCACATCTTGTACTAATACTTCTAATTGTGTTTCCACAAAAAGTGCAGGATGGAAGAATAATTCCAAACAAGTATTGATGAAGAAAATGAAGAAAGAAATCTCTCCTGAAGCAGCACAACAATTCAAGACAAGTACCCTAAAATCAGAAGGAATCAAAAAGTCAAGATTTGTGGGTCAATGCTAGTGTTGTAACAAGTATGGGCACTGTGAAAAAGATTGTTTGTACAATCCACTGAATGTAAAAGCACAAAGGAAGCCCATGCCAAGGGGGAGAAATCCAGAGGAAAAGAAGTAGCATCCACAGGTCCAGAGACATCTGTTTACTACTAATAGATTTGGATTGCCTGATAACATCTAGGATGTGTGAAAAAGTGGTCAAAAAGATACATTTCAATCTCCAACTGTATCTAGAGCTCAAAAGAAGAAAAGATCACAAAACCTGGCTCAGAAAGAATCCTTGGGAAGAAAGCATAAGAAAGTGGAAGATGCTCCCAAGAAGATTATGAAAAAGGTAGAGAAGTATTTGGATTCTAAGTCCAAGAAGGCTGATGCATCCAGAAGTACCACTAAGAAAACATGCTTCTACTGTGGAAAGAAAGGCCATACCATGGATCATTGTGAACAAGCCATGGAACTGAATTGAAGAAGACTGGACTCAAAAAGACAATCAATCCAGAAGAATCAGAAGGGATTGATTGAAAATAAGTTGCCTAAGAAAGGTAGCTTAACAGCATCAAAAGAACCGTGTGGAATATCCAAAACTGAGGCCTCACTCCCAAATGACTTGTTAGTCATATGGCCTAATCAGTTGCAACTTTCCAGAGAGCTGAAGAGAGCTAAAGATAAAGCACTGTAAATAGCTAAGAAAAAAGGAAAGAAAAATATTTCACATAAAGATCAAGTTCTGTGTGTGAGGTGTAATCAAGCTGGAAATACTAGTGATAAATGCATGATATTCAATCCATCTCAGAAGGGATTCATCAAAATAATGAAGATTGCACCAGGAGAATCTAGTGCTCAGAAGGCAGCTAGAAATAGAGGAGTCACACAGAAAGAAGTTAGAGAGGTTTTGAGATCCACACCAGCACAAACATCATAGAAGATCAAATGTGGAAGTGTGAAGAATGGTGAAAATGGGACATCTCGGTTGAGAGAATCTTCTCAACCTTGTTGTTCACATTGATGAACCAAGGAGGTTCCATATTATTCCCTAATCACTTGTATTTACATGTGCTAACATTACAGGGAATTGAAGATGATGATCATTCTCAACTGGAGGATGGTTTGGAAGGAATGGAGTGCATCCCTTGAGGGGGAGCCAATCTGAAGAAGATGGGATTCTGAGATTAATACCATCTTGAGAAAAGTGAAGGTATTCCAATCATACTTTTATCCCTTGTTTCTTAATTAAGTTTATCTTGTCAATTAAGGGGGAGTATGGATTGAAGACAAATGGATGAAAGGGGGAGATTTATCTTTTCACCTGAACTTTCTAATGAGTTTTGTGAAGTTGTGCAGGATTTAGCAAATTCATTGTTATATCTGAAAAATTTCAAGCCCCTTGAAGCATGATCTCACATGTATAGTGAATGTTGGACAACATTGAGTACCTTGGTTAAATCACTCTTGTTTTCTACACCGGTTTAGCCCAAGTATACTTAGAGTTGATTTACTAAAGGTTCTTTGCTAAAGAGAACATGTGACATCATCCCTCTCTCAGTGTTTTTCAAGAAAATACTTTTCAAAGGGAGGAAGTGATATTTTGAAAAGGAACCACACCACACCTTTGCATTTGGTTGCCAATAAGGGGGAGAAAAGCTGACATATTTCCCTAGAAATGTGTGGCACACATATTGACCCATTCATATGTGTTCTACTGATTGGATTGACAATATGTGCTCTAGTGGTATTGACAACAAATACAAAGGGGGAGATTGAAGTGAACTGTGTTGCATTTGTTGTCAATAAGGTATGTTGTTGATCAGAAGATGTCAATGAATGAGTGGATGTCAAAGAGAGTCAATATGTGAATGACAAAGGCTATTATGGTGTTGGTGATGAATGGAGGATGGCCATTGTGTTAAGATGAATGTCACTTAGGAGATTCACTAAGTGGAATAAGTATTTATGGTTGAAACATTCATCCATGCATATCAGACGATTGTAGAACTGATCTTAATGTTTCAATACTTGTATCAAGATGATACTAAGTTACACCACTTGAAAGATGGATGATGATGGAGCATCATCATTACATATGACGATTGATGAGCTGGTCTTTAAGTTCAAAGAACGTGTATCAACTGGATAAAATGTCACAACAATGTTTGAAGACCATGCATTGTCTTCAAAATGCATGAGGAGATGAAGTGATCCATCCAAAATCACTAAGTGGATGAAGTGGTGCTAATGAAGTCCATGTTCTATTTCTTAGTGCATGTGAATTAGAAGAAGATGATCCAACTTGATCTCTGATTGGATCAATGAAGAACCTTCGGGAATTCCACCTCCTAAGACAAGAATATATGTTAAGGAGGATGGAGGAATTCTAATGAAGAAGTAGAGTTGATGAAGAAGAATGGAAGAAGAAGAATGGAAGAAGAATAATGGCTTAGAGGAAGAAGTGGCATTTGGCATTTTCACTTGAGTACTTTGTTTTTATACAAAGTATTATTTTTTCCTTTGCCAAAAATTAGGCCATCCGTGGGAACCTTGAGGGTTCAACCCCAAGGCATGTGGGCACTAGTCACTACGCCCATGGGGGAACCCGTGGTGCAAGCCCAGGGTGGCAGGGACACGCGGGGGTGTCACGCCCGGGCGGCAGGGGCGCAGGAGCACGCCCGCGAGAGCGCCAGAGCGCATAGAGGGCGCTAGTAGCGCGCCCGAGTGGTAGGGGTGGGCGCAAGAGCGCGCCCGCTAAGAGAACACGGTGCGGGGCGGCACCATGGAGGGAGAAGTTCAACTGGCCGTCTCTGGGAGCGGCTGGTTGATAAACTACGGAAAATCCGCTCGGCGATTTGATGTGGGAAGCGCAAATTTTACAGGGAGCGCATCCTGGCCGTCCGAGCGATCTCGCACTTGATCTGCGCCGCACGATCCATCCACGACGCCTCGATCTAATCTGAGCCGCACGATTGATCTCGTGTTTGATCAGCGCCGCACATCTCATCGCGCCACCCGCGATCAAATCCTGGTCGTTGCGCTTCATTAAACATTCGATCCGATGGCTCCGAGGCTCGTCTCCTTCCTCGATCACGCCCGAAGCTCCCCGCAGCCACCATCAAACTAGGCACCCTCCGAGCTTCACAGATCGAGCTCCCGGCCATTGCAGATGAAGCTGAAGCCATCAATGTGATCGTCTGTCCATGCTGAACCTATCCATGCATAAAAGTATACATGCATATGTGAAATGGGAGATTTCGATGAATGTCGAGGCAAACAAAGTTGTTGAGGCATCGGGTGTTCGTGCGTTGCATGAATGGGCCTAAACAGAGGCCATGCACACGTTAAAATGCATGCACATGAAGAACGCCGAAACATAAGTGATCCTGCGTGAAACAGAAAATAAAAAACGGGATTTGTGGCTCGTTTAATGATTTCAAATATCCGAAATCTTCGGGAATTTAAGTTGAAATCATGCGGATCATGTGAGGCATCTCTTTTCCTATATAAGGAGAGCCCGAGGCACAGAACTGCTTGCTGATGTACTGAAAACTTGAAGTCCTGTGAGTGCTCCAAGCCTCGCGACGAACATCCTGCGCGGAACACATGTGCAGCAGAGAAGAAGCCCGGAGCTGTTCTAGCTCAGTTTGGTCCCTTTTGCGCACCCCTTGCGTGAAAGAAGAGTTGGGGAGGAGTTCCCTCCACGCAGCCCTTGCGTGGCAGGAAGGATCAAGCTTATACGTGCGCGCCCGCGGGTGTCTCCACCCTTGCACGGCCCTTGTGGCTTTACGCCCTTGCACTTGCACGCCAGTGGTTACACCCTGCGCAACCTGAACCTGTTGCAGTTGCGCTCCCTTGTACACCAAGTGTCTTGCACGGTAGTGTTGAAGAAGAGGTTTGTTGTACCCCTTTCACACCTACTTTGAAGGTAGGGAGTTCAGGTGGAGTTGTGTTGCACACCATAGGTGTGTGTGTACAAAACGAAGGCCCTACACATTGTGTGTGTGCAAAAAGAAAAAGGACAAGAAGAGGCCATAGCCTTGGTGGTGCACACTTGAAGATTAAAAGAGAAAAACAAAGAACCAAGTGTGTGTGCAATTGTTGTGCACACTTTGAAGAAGATGAATGCACCATCACACCAAAGTAGAACATACACTTAAGTGTGTGTATGAAAATGTGATAAGTGTGTGAAGAGAAAGTGAATAGGCCGAAGCCTATGTGTGTGCACACGAAGTGTGTACATACTTAAAAGAATAAGGATACTCTCACACTAAATAACAACACACATTTAAGTGTGTAAACAAATTGAACATAGTGTGTGAAGGAAGAAGGTGTGTGCTAAAAAGGAATACACCCTTTGTGGGTTTATTGCACCAAGAAGAAAGAAAGGGGAGTGCAGGCTTACATGCATGCACGTGCGCACGTGAAAAAATCTAAATTAGGCTATGTGCAATTGAGAAGCCCAAGACAAGAAGTTCTTGAAGAATTTGAGAAGCCATGCAGTCAGTGCATGAGGAAGAAGAGTTGCCAAGCACTCAGTGCATGAAGTTGATGTGAAGTGAGACTGAATCCAAACTAATGTTAAAGACATCAACTGCATGAGTTTTCAGTAATTGAGAAGACCCTGATCAACAGAAGTGATCAGAAGTTTTGAGAAAGACCAACAGACCTTTTCAGAGGCTTTTGAAGATTCTTGAAGAGAGAGGCCAGGTCATCCTGAGAAGAAGGAGATAAATCCCGAGCAAGACGAGAAGACCTGATCAAGTGATCAGAAGTGAAGAGTAAGGCTAGAAGTCTTTATCCCAGACTGCGGAAGATACTTGAAGAAGCTTAAAGTGAAGAAGAGCTACGCGTGTGACTCGAGGATCCAGGAGAAGCCCCCTGTGAGACTCAGGGCGGAAGAAGACTTCAGTGGGATTCTGGAGCAGGCCAGTGGGACTCTGGTAACACTTTGGGACGTAGTATAGAGACCCTCTTATGGGACTCCGGAGAGATACAGTGGGACTCTGTATCGACCATTGTAATACTAACAGATTATAATGGAAGAAACCATGTTGGGGTGTTTAACCAACATGGCAAGGACGTAGGCCTTTGGAGACGAACCTTGTAAATACTTGTGTCACGTGCCTTTACATTTACTACATCACTCGAGGAAAGGCTGAGAGATACAAGAAGTGTGGATCGAGGCCTTAACAAGCCATAGAGGTTTAATTGATAAAGAATCAATTAGTAAAAAGTTTTAAAGGATCACTGATTCACCCCCTCCCCCTCTCAGGGATCACACTGATCTGGGCACTTCAATAAACTATGTTTTGAATATAGTGAATACACCTAACGGGGTGAAACTCAATGGATGAATGTGGGAATTCCATATGGAAATTGACATGTATGGTAGGTTATATGCCTCTAAATCTTGTTCATTGGTTAAAGGTGATAATAAAATAGTGGTTCTGACTATAATAAATCACTTTCTGATATCTATTTCCATATTTTATTTTTATGATTATAGGATACTCAAAATTGATATCAAAATCACTTCCATTAAGGTAAAATAAGGTAATGGGTTGTATAGGATTCAAAATATTAATTTTGAAGCCTAAAATGGGCATTCTATATTTTTGAGTTTCTACAGTCCACCAATGTATTAAAGAAATGTTCTTAGAATTGGATAAATAGATTTGATGATACAATAAATTATTTATTTTTTCAAAAAGAAGAAGAATTATTCTAATTTATAAAAATGGTTTAGTTGGAGTATTGTGTTATTTTTGATATTGTATATGGATGAAATATTACTTATCAAAAATAATGTCATAACTTTTCTGTTTTAATTGTTTTGTTGTTAAAGTTCTCATTGATAAAATAAATGGGGGAATAATATCACATAATTTTATGGATATCCAATGATATAGACTGAATAAGTTGTTTTGACTAATTCAAAATAAATATTATTTATATTATTAAAGAGTTTTAGTTTATATAATTCCTAGAAGGAGTAATTAACAAGGTTTTAGGTAATAGATATTAAGACGACTCAAGATATTCTTATGGAGTATGAAATTATTGATATAATTCCTTATGATTCTTTGAAATAATATACCATTTATAAAATATAATGTACAAGAAACTATATCTATTTTTCTGTGAGTATAATATGTTTAAAACAATAAAATACATGTGAGAGTAATATATTTATGTCACAAATAAACTTAAGTAATTGAAATGATGTTATCATATGTTATTTGTACGTGGAACTGAGAATGATCTCATTAAAAATGGTTACACTAAAACTTGTTTTGAAATGAAAAATGAATATATGAGATCTCAAGTCAGTTTTATGATTTGAGTGAATAAAATAGCTATAATTAATAGTAGTTCCACATAATCCATCATGCATGGATTGATAGAATACTTGAGTGTATCATTGAATCAGACATTGCAGATAAATCTATTTGAGTTGATAAGTTCATCAATTAAAAATGTGTGGTTCCTATAAATAAGGGAGAAATTGATCTTCACTATTTCGAAAATAGTTTTTTTGTTCAGTATAAAGAACCCTAGTCTCAACAAAGGATCAGTGAAATCTATTTATAAAACACATCATTCACGATATCATTGAGATAGGAAATGTAATGATATATTTTGTTGTTAAAAATAAGATTGCAGCCGATCCATTATAATCTAAATTAACATAGAAAAATTATTTAGGTTAGGTTAAGTCACTAGGTTTTAGTTAATGAGAGAATAGAAGGAATGATATTTATTAATGGAGATGTATTATAGTTATAACATGATTAATTTTATATGCACCCTTATACATTGAAACCTTTCTTACACCGGCCTAATGGTTGAGCTGTTCATGGGTAATTTGATATTTTTTTATTAGTTCATTAGTTGAAATTAATTATGTTGGTATGTTTCCTTTTAAATGATAAGTATGAAATATAGTCATATTATTTATTTATGCTGATAAATTTCATGGATATTATTTTATGAGTGACATGTGACATACTCAATTACTTATTTGAATGCCATAAAATGAATTGGTTTTAACTAGGTTGAATTTTTTGGGGAATCATGTTTGTATGAAATATTTAATACTAAATTGATGTGTCTAATGTCTAGTGGCCACTCGATGTCTTAGAAAATGGGATTATAAAACATGTAAATAATATATTTAGATTAACTTCTTATGAAATATTAATATATATATTCAATTGTATTCAATCATGACCATGTGAAACTCCTTTATTTCTTGATCAATAATTATTATTTTTTCGATTGGTTAATATTTTCATAAAATTATGAATTAAAGGATTTATAAATATTTCCAAATCAATAATGAATAGTAAGATCACACATAAGTCTCTATAATAAGAATGATTTTCTATATAATAGTTTTTGTAAAATATTATAAATATATTATAATCAAATCCCAAAATTGTTTGGCGGATTTAGAAATAGTTGTGATGTTTGTATGATGTTTTTAGGATTCAGGGAAACTGGTAGATTATATAATATTCTACAAAAAAATTTCAAACACTGACATGGAAAACTTCAAGAAATTATAGTCAGTGTATTCTTGTATTCCATTATACAATGTCTTGGTGGGATTTGGAATGAAAAGCGATATCATTACAAAGATTATCCCATGTTTATTATCATGTTTATTCATAGTTATTAACACATCACAAAATCGTGCATTGATAAAATATTTATTTTTACATGAGTTTAAATTTAATATTATAAAATTACATGGAATCCAAATGGTTTAACCATTTCATTTTATATGAAATTTTAGAAATATAAAAGGTCCCTATGTTTGATATATTTTATAAAATATAGATTTTTAGTCCTTATTAAAGATAAGGGATTTTGAATGTTTTTGTGAATGATCTCCAAAAGTCCTGTCTCTCATTTTTCCATAAATTAGAACTTTTTGTCACACAATTTTGGAGTGAAGGTCCCAATAATGAGTTTTTTGATTATAATGGACATTTTAAATAATCCACGTCATGGGAATTTTGTATATTTCTAATGTAATTTTATTATTCTCAATTCCAGTGATGATCAAAAGCATAGACTGGGAGGTATACATATTCTTCGTTTTCTTTTTTTTAGGATTCCACTATCTAATGATCGTGAAATGGGTTTTTTTAGTTCCACTATATTGGGGAACAAAAATTCCTCACAAAACCATCATGTTAATGAACCTTCCACTTCTGACCTACCATGAATAGTAGTATCTCCCCATAGAAATCATGACATTAAAACACCCCACTACTATTGAAAATTTATTTTACATCACTTTTACTATGAATTTACCCAATTTATATTATCCTATGTTATGTGACAACCAATTTAATTCCTTTAATCCCTATAAGGATCCCATTTTATAAATATTTAGAGGAAAATGAGGAGAGTGGTGTTATGTTTTTATCATCTATATATTTAAACAAATTAATAGAATCTATTATACATTTATATTATACGAAAATAAATAATGGAACCCAATTTCTCTTTCCCTCCCCCTTTCACATTACATTTTTATTCTATATAACAAACAAGGCAAAAAAAATTTCTTATATTTTATTAATTTTCTACATTAATTACTAGATTGAAGTTTCATATTTTATTAAATCATTCATATTATACATTTACTTCTCAATGTTTTCAATATTAGAAAAAAATTAATTTTTTTTGTAATTTTTCCCTTTCTATTAACATTATGGAAAAGGTAATTTAGATTTATATTAAATTTTTTATTAAAAATCAATAATAATTATGAAATCTCAATAAAATATTTTTCATAGAGGGATAGATCACATCAATTAGATTATTAAGATTTTATTCAAATATTTATTTTTTAATTAAAGATATATTATTGAATAGACATGAAAAAATGGGTTTGAAAAGTTTTAACATGGATTATAGTTGAATAATAGATAATATTTGTATTCTTAATTTTCTGATTTTATCATTATTAGGATATTGAATTGTTCCTTCTACATGAAATATTTATAGACAATTATCTCTTTATAATTCAGTGGTTTTGATTCCTAATATAATTTATTTCATTTCTATTTAAATAGACAATTTTATATAGATTACATAAAATATACATAACTCTGTTTATATAATTTAAAAAAGTTCAATGAATTAATTTTCATGAGATATAATGAACAAATATATGTATGTGATGTATCAGAATATCTTGTAAAATAATTCAGTATATTATAATCAAGGGAAACATATCATTCTCACTTTTAAAAATTCCACTCATATAAATTTTCATATATATTTGAAATCATAAATAGCTAAAATGGATGTACAAAACGTCCAAAAAATAATTTGCACCACCTAAAAATGTTTCTACAGTATATAACCTATTTTATTACCACTAATTGTATGTAACATATTCTCTTAACTATTATAATTCCTCCAACATATTTTTTACCCTCTAGAATAAGTGGAACCAATCTTATTTCTACATCCCCCAAAACAAATTCTTTTAAATCATTAAAATTAACCAAAAACAATCACATATCTTTTAAAATATTTATGAAATTTATTTTCATCAATCATAACCATGAACCCTATATCATCTTATCTAATGTATAAAAGTGATGTAATTTTTTAGAAGAATATAATCTAACATGATCCAGATTTAATATCGTCTAAATCAATAAAATTATCCCCTCCTTTAATCTTAATGGTTGAACCGGAAGCATGACACTTGAAAATTAAAATAATCATATTTTAATCCAATATAGTTGAAATTTATAAAAATGTTAAATAGTAATTTTTTATTCGGGAAATAAATTTTTAATAAAAGAAAATTATTATATATAAATCCTATCTAAGAATCCATTTTTAAATATTGTAAAATAGAACATATTTTTTTTTGAAAAAAATATATAACATAAAATATATGACCTAAAAATTGACTAACTCAATAAATAAATAATCCGAATGATAAATTTTGAAATGAAAATATTTAAATTATACATTTTCACTCCATATGATACTTTTCATTTTAGAAAATATTATATTTAACAAACATAATATATATATTTATAAATAAAAGATGAAAAAAATAAATTATGTAAAACTGAAAGGATACTAAAAACATAAATGGATATATTTTAATATTTAAATAAATTTATTTTACAAATTTAAAAGATTATGGTTAAAAACCATTGAAAGAAGATATTCAAAAAATTACGCGTACACATGTAAACACACACACACACACACACATATATATATGAGTGGAAGAGAATAAAAATACATCACTTGACGTAAATAAATTTTGTTATAGTATCCTTTCAATTAAAACAATAAAACCAACCATTTTTCATGAATAGATAAAATAATATATATTTTTTATTTTTTTACAAAAAAAATGAATGAAATGAAAAAAAAAATTTAAATTCCCTACCATAATTATAAAATTATAAATAAATGATAAATGAAACGCATACTCCCGTATATTCTATGCCCATACTTGCGTATCCCTCACCCCATTGATGTAAAACCAAGACATCGAGTCTTGGGATGCACATTCTTAAGAACATGGAAATTTTATCATCCCACCGAATTCCATGAACTATTATATAAGTTAAATCATAACATGTGTAATTATGGGTTTGAGAAACAACTTATATGAATTGAACCGTAACCAACAAGTTGAATTCCACATATCCAGATCAACTCCAATGTGACTGAATTAGATAGTTGTGAACCTCATGCACACATCAAATAATTTTAAGGGATATCGATAAGCATTAGGTGTCTAAAAACATTATAAGGAGACTACACCCTCTATATCAGGTAAAACTAAATAATACAAATTTTAACACTAATAGTAGTTAGAAAAATAAAATTCAATTTTTAGGAGTCAAATAAAAACTAATTTCCCTAAATAATGAATGAATCACCATTCTATAAAAAATTCTCCACTATAAGGTTTTACCTGTCATATTTGCATAAAATGCTCTTAGGGTGGTCGAATATATTATACCCTAAAAAATTGAAGATATACAAATAATTATTCATGCCTATTTTTTCAATCCCATATCCAAACTCTAAATTTGATCCACTATCTCTACCTTTCACAGCAGTAGAGACCCAATCCTACCTTGGGTTATGAAGTTTGATGACTCCTGAGTATATAGTTTCTGAGCAGGGTGTAAGTACAACTGAATTTTTGACAACCAACGATGTCCTAAAAATATAAAATATATATATATATATATAAGTGAATTGGTTAGGGGTATTATATGTTATAATAAATTGAATAGTAAATTAACCAGCATTTCTCTATAGGATTTTCCATGGAACCCATGAAAAACTATACCTATATCATCCAGAGCTAGAGTGTCTTTGAATTTGTTAAATAATATCATAGGGTCGACAAGAAATATTCCTCAAATATAACATCATGGAATGATCGCTTTTATATTCCATTTTAAGTAAACCCAACTTTGTATCCAAGTATGATGATGGTTGGTAGTACACCCAGCTCACCTAATTAAGCATTCTCTATATTTTTAGTATATAAAACCCAATATTAGGAATCATTGTGGTTGTAATTAAACCAGACATACATTTCTAATCTATGAATAGTGGGAATTACACCCCAAAAAAGTGAAAAATCCCATATGATATGGAATTAAACTCAACCCAGAACATAATCCTATCCTTAGTTGGTATTACACCCAACCCACACCATAAGCCTATCCCATATTGGCATTACCCAAAACCCTATTAACATAAATACATAGCTTACCATTAAACAGAAACTGCATTCTACTCTTTATCTTATGATCATGATATATAAAAAATAAAAAACGTAATGTAAAAATGGAATCCAATATAAAACAACCAAAATTCCTAATCAGAAAAAAAACATATAATACATAAAGGTCACATGGGTTGGAAACTCACCCAACACTAGATCCCTATTAATAATTGGTTACTCACACATCATAACCAATTATAATTCCATCCCAGTTACTCAACTCTACATTAATGTTAGACTAATATCACTATCTTTACTAAGCTCACATGAACACTAGGGTATCTATACATGGAACACCATGGTCTCTACATAGCTGTAAATCTTTTATTAGTTCCCACATACAACTTTTCTTTAAAATTATATTAGGTAAACATTCCATGGAATCTGTAGTGTATTAACTAGCCCCAAGGATGGGTCAGTCCTAGAAAAAAATTTACCACACCCAAAAATTCAAGGAAACCCAATTTATTTAAATTCAGGGAGTTGTACATAAGGGTGGCATGACTGTATGTCATGCAGATCTTGGAAAAATACTATACAATTAAGAATGGTCAAGGACCGCAAATAAAGGCTTTATAAAATTATTTATTTTAACCAAATACATTTTAAATAGTCTCAAATAATAGAAATTTAAAAACCTAATAGAACAAAAAAAAATTATTAATTTCATGGGAGAGACAATGAAATAACATGACGAATGAAGATAATTGACTGAAGAACTAATAAACTGATTGTTGGTGTCCATTTTTGATAAATAGATTGAAGACGAACCCGTATATGGAGGAGATATTTCTATTGAAGTGGAATAAAAGAATATTACGGACTGGGATATTTAGCTACTTAAATAGTATATGTGGTGTGTTGTTCAATTTTTTTTAAAAATTAAAGTATGAACTAAATTTAATAATTAAAATTTTAAAAGAGAAAAATTACCCACCTAGTTTCTCCGTCTTCAACATAAGTTACCCAAAATGGGATCAAAATCCACACAATGGACCAGAAGGGGGAACCCCTTCTTCTGTGGCCCACCTTTTACTTTATATTATGTCTTTGAAAAGATCTAATATTTTACTATATATAATTCCTTTAACTAAATCTAATGTGTTTGATAGATTACTCAACGCACAATATTGAATGAAATTGATCCTCTACATATTAGATTAATATTATCAAAAAATTATAACAATTATAATAATAATAACTATAGTATATAAAAATATATTTTTGAATTTTAAATTCATATATTTTATGGTTATATTATTATATGATTTCATGTATAAAAGGATTATTCATTGTCAGTGTTTACATTATTAAATAAATAAATTGGCCCATTTTCAAAGTTTGTTATGATAATATATAATAATTTAATTAGCTAATATATAAATAATTTCTAAAATTTAAATTATTATCAAATAATTTTGGAAACATATAATGTTTAAGATAGACATTTTTTCACTCTGAAAACCTTTTCACTATAGTTTGAATTTTCATTTAAAATATAAATTTGAATTTTTTTTAAAATTTTAAAAAGTTAAATAAATTTTTATATCCACATATCAATATTTTCATATGGTGGGATTTTAATATTTTTCTGAAATAATAGATTTTTCAGTGAATATTGACCATACAGTTTTTACTATATTTGTCGCATTTATGACTATATTAAAAAGGAAATTTGATTCAAAAAATATGAAAGATTTTTCATGATGAAAAATGATATTAAGGGGTATAAATAATAATATATAAATACTATTATTAATTTATAAAACCAATTTTTAAGCATTTATTAAATTACTTATTATTTTCTGATAGGTGAAATAGTTTTTGTCTTTTCCTATAATTAATTGTATATGTAAAATTATCTTTGGGATTTATTTGTTAGATAAATAAAAATGAATTATTAAATAATCAATTCCTTTATATCATTAAAATCTAGTACATTAATAATTTTATATTATACATAAATTTTAAAAATAAAATTACACTTTTTAAAAATGGAATTTTACATGTGACATGTGCTGATGACAACATTAAATTTACTCAAACATAAAAACAGTATATAATATAAGGGATTTAATATATTTAATCATTAGGTCCAAATTATTTAATTAATTTAATTTCTTTTAGGTATCAAAAATGAAATAATTTTCTAAAAAGTGAAAATCTTGGTAAAACCCAAAAGGGTAAAAAATGGTTTACCAAAGGAGGGAAGGGACAAACATGCTAAAAAGGTCATTCTAATAGGGTGGTTATTGTGTAGATTGAAAATATGTTATCTCCACTCTATTATTGAATATATTTGAGTCTTCGTGATTTTTTAAAAATGATATCTCACTATATTGAGATGAAATATCTACCAAAACTTTATTTTCCCCTCTTATAAAAGGTTCCTCTCACTTCCCCTTCAATACCTATCACACATTTGTTTTCCACTTAATGCTGTATAATATTTATTTACCTTATAATACATATTCACTTCATTAAATCGGGCTTAAAAAATTATATTATTCTCTACATTTCGATGGATTCCTCTAAATAAAAACTCATTTACCCAATGAGAATCAAGTGCTTTAATGAATGTTAATAATTAATGTAAGGGTTATTTTGAGAAATTTTCAAATCTATGAGTAATGTTAATTATTGTATATAATTTTTAATTTTATAGAGATATATTTCTACATGATAAATATATTTTTTCCATATTAATTAGATTAATGATGTTTGAAGGGTGGTATCATCTTCTATTTTTAAAATGGATTTAGAGTAAAATGATACTAATGTTATAAGGGGTTTTTCAATTTAACTCCCTTTATTGAGTAATAATGAATCTGATCAAACCTGTCTCCTCCAATATTGTTTTTATCAACACTGAAATATTATTTCATGGTACCTTGAATTTCTTTAAGGGGAAAATGAAACTTTTAATTCATATCTATCCCCCTAAAGAGTTTCTTCCCCATAAAAACTGTACCATTTTAGAATCATTATATTCCTATATATTGATGTTTTCCCCTCTTTTTCATATTTTCCTTTACCACCAATTTCTTCATTAATATTTAGTAATAAAACTATATTTTATCTCATGTAACTATCATATTTACCATATTGTATTTAAAAATTACACTTTGAAACTATTTTTATGATATGGGTTTTCAACAAAAGTGTTTCATAAAAAAAATTTATTCCTTTCAAAATTAAATTATTTATATTCCACTCTAAATTTATTTAGATAACCATTATTACATTTAAAAATTCTATTATTGAGTTTTCTTATTCAAAATAAAATATTTTGAGAATATAACACTTCACCTTTTTGAAACCATAATGTAGTTTTTAATTATTATTTATTGAATATTCTTAATTAAAAGTAAAAATTTTCCAAAAAAAATCACATCAAAATTTCAAAAACTTTATTTTTTTTCATGTAACCGTTTTTTGAAAATTACATTTTATATGTAATTGTTTTAAAATTTCTTCACTTTACATTTTGGAATCCTTTTTGTCCATTACAAGGATTTATTCTTGAAATTTCATTCTTAATATTATTTCTAAAAATTCTTTCCTTTCAATTTATCAAAATATATAAGTCATACATTGAATTTTAAATGTTAATGATAACTTCATCACATATTCAAATGTTAGAAAAATATAAAAATGTATTTTTATGTTTTTCAATTATTTTTTAATTTATCTTTAAATTAATTATTTTAATTAAATTTATTTTTCAATTATCTTTTTATGAATTTTCTTATGAAATACTATTTTTGGGTGATGGAATTATTCTTATCAATCATTTAAATTCATCATGATATCTTTCGTAATACTGTATTGAAATATCGGGAAACTAATTTCTCTTTCCCTAGATTCTTTAAAATGTAATTATTGAATGTTTTCATGTGAAACACATATATATGGATGATTGGTAGTTGGGGATTGATATTTCCCTATCATATGTACTTATTGAATATATATTCCATGAGATAAGAATATTTTCTATTTAAATGTTTTTATTTTTTTCATGTGATTTTGAAAAAACATGATCATGTATAAATTTATTCACAAGATTGTGGTTGGACAGGATGGTATATTGACTATTTCTCATGATTTATAATGAAAATGACCTTATGTAGATCTGTTTAGATGATTTTCCATATACATGATCACATATTTCTTGGTTAACTTGATGTAGTGTGGACATGATCACAAATAGCAATGTTCACATGATTTTGAATGGATATGATCACGTATTTCTTTGATCACAATTTCAGGGTCTATTATATTTAATCCAAATTTCTATGTCATTTAATTTTTATTATTATTCATGGTTCATGATTATTATATCAAAGTTTATTTCAATCGTACATATTTATTCATTGGATATTACATGTCTTTATATCAGGATTTATTTATAACTATTATTATTCCAAGTATTTTTAATAAGATAATTATCCCTCGCTAATGAAATCTCATATGCTTGTGAACTAACCATTGATTACATGTTAATGATTTTTTCACTAACTATACATTTCTTCTCACTGCTTTCTTTTGATTACATTCCCCAGATTATTGAGATGTGTATTATATAGACCGGTGATAAATTTACACTTTCTATATTATTTATATAAAAGAAAACATTAATCTTTTAATAATGTAATATCCCAAGGAATAATAGGTTCAGTTATTTTGGATACAAGTTACATAATCATATTATTTTACAATACATGAGATCATTTCCCATTAAATTCATCAAACTAGTCCTTATTTTATACATTCCATTATTAATACTCCTCCTCATATCATTGGTAATAAAAAAATAAGTAATTGGTGAAAAAAATTGCACAATAACTGGTGAATAAATATTTCAACATGAAATTGTTCATTACAATAAGTAAAAACATGAATATAATAGAAATATCTAACCATAATGAGTGATATCCATAAAAAACTGAGCATCAAAATACATGGAATAAGAAAATAAATCCAAAAAATATCAACCTAAGAACTTTTTTGTTATGTCATGGATTATAAATATTTTACATAAAACTTGAATCCAAAGAGCATAAGATCATAATTAATAAAATCCTTTAACATTAGAACAAACATTAACACAAGGAAACAGTAATTTAATGATACACACCATGAGAGAATAAGATAATAATATAGAACATAAATCAAATTTTTACATATATTAGGGCATGAAACATTACGTTTATGAGAAACATGATCAGATCCAAATATTACTGGAAATGAAAATTTAATTTTTACATACTGGCCTAGATTCCACTAAACTAGTGCCCTGAGCTAGAAAACTAAAATTCCATATCACACCTACTTGTATGTTAGATTATGTGTACTAGAAGTGGCGGTCTAATATGCTGATTTCATGAGGACATACACCCATATCATAGTGATCCATAGAACTGTAAATAAATATTAATTATATACATCAAATTACAAAGAAATTATATACAAAATGAAAATAGAATGGTAAAAAATATGAAATAGTAGCCAGAACCACCATGTTATACATACAAAACTAACAACCATTAGGTAGACACCATATATAAAACACAAATCTAAAAAAATTATTATGACCTATATAAACATTGTTCAAAACAAAATTCAATCACATAATACCATCAGATCCATCTATACGGTCCCTGAAAAACCGAACATAGTCCTTATTCAAAACCAGTGCACTCAAAAAAGAGACAATTAGGTACATATGTTATGTTGGGACCTGAGTAAAATCTGATTAAAACATTGTATCCTATCACCAATAGCAGCTAAATAAAAATGAGTTACATAAACAATGTCTCCAGATAATAGGTCTATTCATTAATCGGCACGTAAGGGATGATACACTTAAAAGAAACAGCCATTTATCTATTAATCCATTGTACATCTAGTTCTAAGGTGATAAGAAATAAAATCCAATATTAATATAACCAATAAATTCATACATGTCATAAAATATAGGTTGACATATGCATTAAAATAAATTAAATGTGCTTTTAACCATCATTTAATGCACAAAAGTGTAAATCATCAATACATATATATATTCAACAGATGTAGAATAAAATAATTGATATTTGGAACCATACATTTGGAGTGTCATGTATAACTCTTAAACATTGTATTTAGAGTGATAGATCATTCATCAAGAACCATACGTATGTAATTTCAGGTAAAACTCTCGAAATTTCATATGTGGGGTGCCATGTCAATCATCTGGAACCATAATTATAGAGTGTCAAGTACAATTCTATAAACCCCATATGTGTATCTCCATAACATACATATGGAATAGTACTTATGGAGAATAATATCCAACTAACAAATCCATATATTTAGAGTTCCATGTTTCACATCTAGTACTCAATATCTTAACAGTATCACTCAAAGTATTTGTTTGGAAACTAAACCATCCAATTAATCTTAAAATACTATGTTTCAACAATGAAACCATTCAAAACCCCAAAAAGATCTCAAAATCTATTTTTAAAATATATTCATTTACCATGTTCCCAGTGGTCCTTTAACACCACCCATGGCTTGGATTTCCAATCCCTTTTTACAAATTAACGCATCATTCAAATATTCCTTTGAAAATGATGGAATGACACCCATCCATTTAAAATATTATAAGACATCCTTAAAATATGGGTATTTCTCTAATATATCCAAAACAAGGCCATGTAATTCTTTTCCATAAAAATAATTTGAAATATTCCTCATGAAATTTTCACCGAAGGGGAAACCACCCACTCATTTCAAAAAAAAATTTTAAATCCACCCAAAACAACCTTTTAATAACATTGGGAGTTCAATCCAACAGTTAATATAAAATACAGATTGAAACATAGATTTCACCCATTTAAAACCCATTCTATATCAAAAAACAATGCAAATTATTTAAACCATTTCCAGTGCATATTTGGTATTTCATAACAGTTTTGAACATATAAACATTTGAATTTACCATTTCTATAGATTACATTGTATTCATTCCCAAGCCTTACAATGTAGTTCATAAACCTTTAAACAAACTAACCAATGATATTAAATAGATTTTTATTATAACCCACATACATTTCCCATTTAGTATGCAGCTTCTCCATATTCATGAAACATCACAACCCAAGGAGTCATAAATTTTGGTCTTATAAACATCAACAAATCCAATGGGATTTATTTATTGTATAAGGTAATAATTTAAATCTCAAACCCATTTACATTAGCTAAAGAAGAAAAAAATACACATGGGGTTGAAATTACTTACTATATACACATGTATATCAATTTTTGATACAATAGTAAAAGATCCTAGACCGCCTACGACATCAAAAAAGGCCTCCATGACATTTCTAATGTTTGGTGTCCTTTCCATGGCCCATTAGAATATCATAAAGACTCCTTAGAATATAAAAGGGCTAATATCAACCAACCAATATATAAACAAATGCTAAGAATAAAAAATTAATTAATTATAAATATTTTAAATAGTTACTTCATCAATCCCAAACTCTTCATAATGTTGGAAACTCACCAGGTTCTAACCTCTTATCGATACTCCTCACATCATCCATGGGTGGTTCCAAATGAATTCTTAACACTATTTCTTGATCAATCCTTATTAGGTGACACAATTAAAATTTCCATATAATTTAACTCAATAAGGTAATGACTAAAAATTAACCTCAACTACATACCTTATTAAAACTATAGGAAAATATGAAAATAAATTCATCTTAGTATATCCACAAGAAAAATATAAAATATTCACCATTAGAAATACAAACATCAAAAATACTACATTGAAATTCTTAACCAAACACAAACCAAGGTACTTTAAAATTAAATATGTTCATGATGAAGTAGAATGTAAGAGATATGTGATAAAATCAAACCTCAAAATTCTATGGAATCACTATGAACAAATTATAAACTGAGGGACTGAGGGGGAGTAAGGAGTTGGGAACACTCCCAGTTCATACACACTAAATGGGGGACAATTGGGGACGAGTGTTCATAAAACCTGATGGGATATTTTGGTAAAATACCACCATTTAATGAATTTATTTGTTGCAATAGGGTTTGGATATAGGGTTTTCCAAACCCTATGCCTACTATTGGTTTGTGATTTTCAAAAGTATACCCGCCAATATGGTTTGGCCAATCATTTGAAAAAAATGTGCACTAAACCTAAAATACAGTAATGGAACCCTGTGATGCAATGTGCATAGTCTTTTTGATATTATGTGAAGGATATGAACCATGTCCGAGACTCTCCACCGCTACAAATAGTTTCTCCATTCGTTCATATGATGAACCCTAATCGATGCTCAAATTGTGAAACATTACTATGCTTAGTTCGAAATGAACTTAAAATTCCGTGATCTTCAAGGTGTGACATTATTTCTCCTATTATTTGTACACCAAACCATGCACTAGTTAAAACATACATAAAATTCATGAATCATAACCAAATGTATAGAATACTCTTATAGTCATGTGGGATACCTCATGTGCATCTTTCATCATCACAAAACATCACATTGTGGACTTACTATCCTTAGAATACAATTGAATATCTATATCCAAAATTAACCCCATACAGTAAATAAAAATTAATATTCCCTTAAGAATTTTCAACTCGCTTGGATGTAAGAAAATACACCCTCCCCCCCACCTCCACCATAATGGATACCATCCCTCAGATATCAGGGTGGATATTTATCTGTTCCACAAAAACTCTTTTTGTTACCATTTTGACCAATAAATTTATTATGGTTCTAATTTCCTCAAACTCTTCCATGGAAAATCATCTAACACAAGGCCCACAACCAGACGATCCCTAAGCTAAAGACTACTTTCAAAAATATAATTCCATGATGGGGCTTACCAGAGACCAACCAACTGATGCTTAATGTTTTTCATCACCCAAACACCCATTTAAGATATGTGTCTCCCAATCACAATATTTTTTTATTTATACTAGAATCCATTTTTTGGCCTATTTTCTATTACAAATATCTAATAGGACCTAAAAATCATGCTCTACCAACACACATAATTTGGATTCTAACTAACAGTGCAGAAAAAAGAATGATAATGCTTATCCTCATCTGCACCCATCCTAGTGATGAAAAATCAACTATATTAGAAACATACATTTGATCCTAATATGAAAATAGAACAAAAAATATTTTCCTCAAAATCCAAGAATGATGTAGAAAACACAATTGTTTCACATGTCAACCCATGTCAGATTGTCCCTAGATAACTAATCCTTATGGTACCTAGTTCCAATGATCAATACATCATCATCACATGTGGTCAAGATGCCTTTAAATTTATATGAAATAAGAAAATTATAAACAATACACATTGTATTCCATTCCCAATAATTGGTGAGACTACAAAGTTATATCATCTAATAATTTGAAACCATTATCATGTCCTGCCACACCATGGACACAGATACAATAGAAGCACCTCATGTCACATTTTATATCCAATTTCATCCGCATTCAAAAACATGGATAAAAAATACACTTAAATTTATTTCCAATTAAAATTACTTATATAATTTAATCACATTCTTCAATGGTTCCCCACTAGAAATATGGTTCTAAAACAAAGAATACATTGAAAAAAAACCTATACCCCTATAACTCCTCCAGCACGATGGCCATATCTTCACAACCGTCATGTCACTCCCCACCCTAAGAGACTCATTATCACCACTTCCCTAAAATAACCACAACAACCACATCATATGATCCAATCACTATGGAGCATATGAATTAGACATTTTCATTTCACAGTTTATAGAAATGGAAAACTAAATATCAACGAACACTAATTCCTCGATTCCAAGAATGGTACCCATTGAATTCATCAACATCAAGGTAACCACATTGAGGTTATTGAAAACATGGAGATGGGGTGATACCTACTGTATGAAATCACATACACCATGTCCTGATAATAGTCTCCAATTGGTCCCTTAATCAAAAAACACAATATATTTGTGTATCTAATAATATAGTTTATATTCAATAAAAATACTCTATATGGTATCTAGATGTTGGTCACGAACGTCTCGAAACTAATAAGCACATTAAGATATCATCGATGAATTCCACCACAAACCATCCATTCGTAATGTCACCATTACCAATAGGGACATTTCAACCAATAAAAATCATTAGGTATCTCAGTATAAATGAAACTCATCACACCCAGATCCATCATCTTATTACATATGGATACATATTAAACTCAAGAACACCGGTCATAGCCTCCCATAAAATTTGTTCCAGAATCCAAACAAGACAAAAAATCAATAAAACTAATATCTCTAAGATGCCATTAAAAATTAACCACTTCATTATATTGTGTAACCCCACCAGATACCCATTTAATTACTCAATTGAGTTACATCTAATAAAAAATCATCTCACATTCCCTATCCACTATCCATACACTCCCCACATACCCATTTCATCAACGATGTTGAATCATAGGTCTTTTTGAAAATCCAGGCTACTCAACAACCTAAAATGAATTTCATGACCACTAAATTTAAGGGAATCATTCAATAGTCAAACTATGTTTATTTATGCTAACACCATATTGCTAAAGATGCATAAAGAGATAACTGATCCAAATACTAAACTAGTCCTTCCAATGGGAACAATATGTTCTACCAAATCATCAGAACTATAAGTTTATTTGATCTCATGGAAACTCGAAAATTTTATATTCCATAAAAAATCCACATTAAGGATATACTTATACATATGAAATTATTTCTCTCCCATCATCAAATACAACAAATTAAATTTCATCTACATGGTCACCACCCATCGCAAACCAAAAAACTTCAATCCAGATATACTCATGCACCTTATGTGATCCCAATATAGTTCATTACCATATGGAAAATCACATCGACAAAATTAATACTTGAAGTAGGAACCTGAACGACCCTCCCCTTCTAGAAATACACTATAAGGGTGAAACACTAGCACAAAAGTGCACCCATCATCCACAACTATCATAAGTCCAATGAATCCACCCATGCCTAGAACACCCAAAGGTAAAAATAACACAGCATGCCCTTTTTAGGGGTCACCCATGAAGGGAAAATGGTAGTAAATCCCTAAAATTTATGCATTTCTAGAAGGTCAGTATGCTCCCCTGCCAATCCCCGCCAGTCGAGTCTCATGTTTAGAACATAGGTGTAGACACATCGGTCTAGGAAAACTCATTAAAGGTCACAACTCATAGGGAATCAAGAATGGTCCTTTCCTTAATTCACAAAAAAAATCAACATACCGAAACACATGACTCTATGTCCTCAAACATGAAAGATTTCACAATCTAAATAGACCACCCACAACAATAGAACATGTCCCCTCAAATAATTTTCACATCTGGCCACTCCCTAGAGGACCTAACCACACAACCATCGATAAAAAAACACCGAAATTGGGAAAAAAATTATATACAAATACCATGCTAACCCACCATGATCACTAAACCTACATTGAATGAGGAAAAATTTTGATTCTCCATTGTCGAGTGTCTCAATTTAGATCCAAAAAACCTTCCATTATAAAGAAATTTATATACCTGCTGCTATAAATTGAGTTGAATTACACTAAGGAATAATCCAAGAAAATATAATATGAATGGTTTTTGACACTTTATACAACTAAGCCTATATCATCAATGAAATCACACACTAGCTATCCCATAACATGTGGACCATTTGCGTCTTCCATGACACATGATATACCTCTCACCTAAATAGTTTAATATTCAAAAATAAATTACTAGACACTTTATAATGATCCAATAGCCATAAATACCTCATAGTTCATCAAATTACAACCAAATATAAATCACATCAATAGAAAATAATCTAAAACCGTAACATAAAAAATAAATAAAATTGTCATCCCTTGTAACCTAAACATCATACAAAAATAGGTGTTTGAGATACACCATCTCAGTATAAATCACACGATCTGACATGTTCATATATCACAATTACATTATGTCCCAAATAGTATGGTATGGAAATAAATAATATGATACCACTTTATAACATCCTAGCCCTAATTATACTATACTGGTTCACAATGTAGGTTCTCCACATTACCTCATGCATGCCTTCTCATATGATAGATGCTTCTAACTAGTAATGTATGTCTAAGGTGGTGCTATAAAGAGACTGTACATTTATATTAGAGTGTAAAATAGGATTGTAAATAAACAAAAATGCAAGACATCATATAACAAATAAAAATTATTCAACTAATCTTGGAATGATAAAATAAAATGGAATAACATCCTGAAAATACATGACAGACATACAACATTCATTGTCTACTTGGGTGACCACATATATAAAATAAGAAAATGAATATGAAGATATGGGTCCCAATATAAATAATAGGTTAAACCTCATCCAATATCCAAATACAACCCAAGTCATCATGCCTAACCTTGTATAATATTACATGTCTCTTAGCGAACCCATTATAGTAATAAATATGTGTGATATTATTGGTTACCCATGTGTAGTGGAGGCTTGATCAGTCTATCAGTAGAACCCAGTCAGCCACAACAAATTGAATATATTAAAATATTAGCTAGAGAAATAGTGTATGTTTATACTTATTTCAGTACATAAATATTGTAGAATGAATGATAGAGAAAAAATAAAAATAAATTTTTTTTAGTGGAACATTGACCCTCTAATTCGATGGTGACAACAGATCCATCCCAATATTTATCATCCACATATTATTACATCAGTCATAGAACAAAGTGTGAATCATACTTTCAACTAAATGATGGGGTATTTTTATACATTTTCTGACTCATAAAAACAATTAAACATCAATCTATCTCCCTAGGCCTCAGTTTTGGAAAAACAAGTTCGAATTAAAGAACCATACATCTGGCGTATCAATTAAAAAACTCTAAACTCCAAATATACAGTGCCATAGTAGAAATATTGAATCGTACCTATGGAACGTTATGTCTAACTCTGAAAACCTAACATATTGAGCACCATATCAGACATATGAAACCATACATGAGGATCGTCACATCAAAATATATAAACCTAATATGTTGAGAACCATGTTAGACATCCATATAAATACTTTTGGATCAAAATTTCAAACTATCAAATCCTTGGATATGATGTGCCAGGGAAACCTTATAGATCTTAACATAAAAAAGTAGTTCTTGGAGAATTGTTTTAGTACCAAAACCATCTAATCAAACCTCAAATACTATGGTTCAACATCATGACCATTAAAAATGCTAGAAAAGGAACTAAAACATCCCTTTTAAATGCATAATCATTTACTAATTTCCCAATGGGCCTTTAACACCACCCAAGTCTTGGAATGTTGATCACATTTTATAAAATAACACATCATTCCAGTATTCTTTAAAAACATATGGATTCTTACCCATAAATATAAAATATATTAGATACACATTTAAAAAATGAGACATAATCATTAATATCCCAATAAATTTCATATCATTCACTTCCATCATAACCATTAAAAAGACAATCATGACATTTCCACCAAAGGGTAAACTGTTGATCATCTAAAAACTACATTTGAAATCCACCTCAAAAATACCATTTAAAAATAAATAGTAGTCAACACCTCAAATTATAGAAAATAAAACATAAAACATCACATTCACCCATTTATAAATAATTCCTTGTTAAAATCCATTAAAAGTAGTTAAACCCATTTCAAGTTCCTCTATTTTTATTCCTAAAATCTCAACCCAAATAAACATTTCAATTAATAATTCCAACATATTACATAAATATTTTTCCCCAAGACTACCATGTATCACATAACCCATTAAATAAACTAAAAATATGATATTAAGCAATTTAATATTATAAAACGTCTACTTTACCCTTTGTTACCCCACTTCACCACTTTCATGAAATATCACACCCCAAGGGAGGTTGTAAGATTGGACATGTAAACATCAATGGATATAATGGGGTCCATGGATGGTCTATGGTACCGATATAAAGACCAAACCGATTTATATCAGTGAACGGTGAAAGCACATCACATTTGGAATTTATGGAATGAAGTACATAGACATGTAAATAAATTTTAAAATTTTGTGTTAAAGATCATAGACCATATACCTCTTTAATGAATCATTCCATTAAATTTTAAATTTCTAATAGCCTTTCCAAGGACCATATAAATATTTTCCATGCTCATAATAATACAAAAATGTCCATCTCAACCACCAATTATCGAAAGTCACACCATTAAAAATATATAATAAATAATAAATAATTATAACTTATTTATGCATTAAACCCCAACTTTGAATAATGCATAAAAGTTTATTGGGTGTTACCCTCTTATTAAAACATCATGTAGCCCCCATATGTGGTTTACATCGAACATCTATACCCAATTTCAATAAACAACCACAGTGGATAGGCCATTATAACCATAAAATAATTTAATTAAACATCGGAAACTGATAAAATTCACCACAAACACATACCTTAATGAGACACAATGTAAGAACGTGCAAAATTCATCTCAATACCCCTTCAATGTGGGCTATCCAAAATACCCATGAGAAATAGAATCTTATAACATTTCTAGTATGAATCATCTTCAAAACACAAACAAGAGAATATGAAAATTAGGTAGGAGAATGATGAAGAGGAAATGAATCCACCTTAGGATAAATCTTAACTAAAAATGTTGAATGATAACATAGAAAAAATTCCAAATAAAGGGTTTGGGGTGGATGTTCTTGGGAAAACCCTAATTTTTGGAAACCATATGAGGTGAAATAGGGTGGATTCGACAAAAAAAATGAAGGGAAATTTTAGAAAAATCAATTATTTAATGATGTTTAACAATTCCACACAGTTTGGCCACATGGTTTAGTAGGTACTATCTAAATACAACCAATCTGAACTATTTTTTCAAAATGATTAGAAAACCATGTTCAAACTGTGAATCTCCCCCTAGACCTCTCATAATTTCACCATTTTCTCAAATGGTTTATCCCAATATCTGATTTAACTAGGAACATATCCAAGCATTGTTAATAATGATCCAAAATAACCCTTCGAATCATGTTGATGCATTGTTTATCCTAAACCATTAACACCAAACTGTGCAACTGGAAAAATATAATGAAACATCCTAAAACATAACCTAAAGAATCTAATGCTCATCTGGAAACCCTAGATAACTATAGAGCATCGTTCCACCTCTCAATGCACAATTTTTATGCATTCTAACTTTTACAATACCATTCGAATTCATAAACAAAAATTTTAATCATCAAATAAATGAAAATAAAAATTATATCTAGAAATTATAAGTATTAAGGATGCGAGAACTTTTAGAATTCATGAATACATTTCTAATGAGAATTAATATTTTAACCAGAGCTTTAGAGTGTGATATAGGAGCCCAAAGATCATCATACATACTTATGATTTCTACTTTAAACTCATTCACTTTTCAAATCATATAGAACCTTTAGAAATAACAATCATTTCATTAACATCAAAATAAAAATAATTATATTTTTAGATTGAATACATGGAAATAAAATTGGTTTTATATATCAAAATATTTAAATCATTATATTTTCATAAAACTTCCCCATAAATAAAATGGGATTAATATTACATTCAAATGGTATAAATATATCATGAACTAAAGTGTTTCATAATAAAAACAAGTTCACTCAACATAATCACATAATAAAATAAAAATAATGAGTGAAACATGGATCATATCTACATTAGTGACAGATCACTTTGAAGATATAGATATGAAAATCATGAAATTACATTTTTGGTTGCATTTTGTATTAATCATTATAATTGAAAAACTGATGGGTCTCCATTCAAAATTTTAACAATTTTTTATGACAAAATTGAAAATGAAACTATTTATATAAATGAAAATGGATTATTAGATATTTTTCACAAAAACTAAATGAGACAATACCCCTAAAAATCGAATTCCAATTAATAAATAGGTCCATTAAGAAATTTTTTAACTCATCAAAAGGGTTTTGAGTTAATATTTCTTTTACCATTGTCATTTCTTTCCATAGATGGGATTTAACTTCTTATATCATAGAGATACAAATAATAATTTTAAATTTAATAACCATATTTATATCCACTTAAATTTATACTCTTAATTAATAATTCTTATCTTTTTTTAATAAATATTTATATTCTCTTTTCAATATAGGGTGTTAATAATCTCTACCATTTTGAAATAGGTTAGTAAAAGTAGTGCCCATCACCCTTTTCTGCTAAGGATCTTCATTTGAAAACAATAAAAGGAAGTTGAGTAGATGGTTTATCAATAAATATAATGTTTTAATTATTTTATTTATGAATTTTAGTGGTGTCTCAGGAAAATAAAAATTGTGATAATTTTATTTGGGTAATAAACTGATATTGATGGATTACCACATAACGATCATAACATTTTGTGTGGTCCAAAAAGAAAAATATTAATGATATTAATTACATATTTATATCATATATACTCATAATATATAAACTAAAATAATCCATGATGGTTATAGTGAAAAATGTAAAAATTTTATTCATGGTTTTGGTTGACTGCACACATACACACAATTCATATTTTCATTTTTCTTAATAGAAAATTGAAGGGGTTAATGTTGAAGAAATAATTATATAAAAGAAAGATAATATTGAAAAGGATTTTAAAATTTTAATATATTAAATATTAATTTTATAAATAAGAAATTAATATATGGAAGAGGAAAAGATAATGAAATTGTTATAAATCAGTACCTCACTACTTGGTTTATCTCAAATGAAAAGGGCATGGAACCATTGGGGTATAGTCTTTTGAGAAAACCACGTCAAAGTTTTGAGTTTGGAGAGGATTTGTGTTATATTTGGGGAACAAATTAAGTAGTTTTTTATATGTATTTTGAGGAGATGAGTGCCCCTTATATAAGTGAAAAGGAGTGACACTATTATAAATACCAAAAAACATTAAATAATGGAAACACACACTTGTGGGAAATGGATCCAAAATTGAGAAATAAAAGAATTTAGAGGATATAGGGCCATATAAAATGGATAACATAATGATAACATATTTTTCACATATTTTTTCCTTTAAAAGTTAGGTAACCCATTTCTACCATATTGGTTATCACCATGATAAATAGTTTCTACCATGTTAGTTTATCCTTTATTATATGGACCCGACCCCAGTTTCCTAGAGTCAGTGCCTTATTTGATTACGTTAACATACATACAAGGAATACGAATCCCAAAGGACCAATTATTTTGTTCTTATTTGAATAAAGATACAAACATATGTTCAACATTACATATGGAAAGGAGAAACGAAACTAAATTATTCAACTATTAACATCATGTCTCCTAGATTATGATGGCATGTCATTCATAATTTACTTCTTCATATCCTGAGAAAAATGAAACATAAGAAAATGGTGAGATCAAATTCTCAGTAAGAGTATGAAATACATCAAAAGATAATATAAACATTAGTCATGGTGAATAATTGAAAACACATGCCTTTAACAATAAACTTGAACACATTATGGAAGAAATATGAGTTGAATAAATAATGCCATAATAAAACAAAACCATGGGTATTATACTTGTCGAATAGCTACGTGATCTTCAAATACAAGCATGATAATGAGGTATGTGCATATTCCGGACATTCTAAAAATTTTTTACAAGGCCTTGGCCAAAACTTCTAATGATTAAGGCCTCAGCCAAAATCCATACATCACATCGGGAAGGGCCTCGGCCAATTCCACGTCTATTTGTCTCATGAGACCTACTGATGCATCGAGGGGCTATAGCGGGCCAAACCATCACATAATAAGTCCAATAAATTCCTCACATGTGCGGGGATAATCATAAATAACATATATATTCATATTGAAACTATCATATGAATGTAGCTAACTTACCCCAATCATTAAACATAAAACACTAACCATTCTGAGTAATATGGAGAATGGTTTTAGGATAGCTCATCCACAATAGATTTAGTCATAAAACATTAAATAAAATATGGTAGATGTTTTCAAAAATGATTAAACCAAATAATACATAAGAAACAACAAGAGTGTTGAATCAAATGAAAATACTCTTATAAACACGTATAGCAATTTTGAGATAAATACTATTTTATTTGAAAAGAAGTGTTCATTAGGAAAAATATTTGTATAAACCTAGAAGTTAATTAATATATTAATTTCATAATAAAATGTGTGATTTTATAAATATAATGGTTACCAAAAACAGATCAGCGGTTACCCTCGAAAATAGGTAAGAAGTGGATACATTCCCTTGAATCAGGTTTGTATTTTGTAATAAATTTTGAATGTTCCATTGAAAACATGTAAATATCCATAAAATAAGGAATGATTCTGGTTGGCATACATATATATAATACCGAAACATAATTTATTGGAAGTACACAAGAATACATAAAAATTCCATTGTGGTAAATAGTCAATGACAGTAACCCGAATGAAAATGGATGTTCAGGTGGAAAAAACCCTTACCTTAACTCCAAACGTGTTCCTCTGTCGAACATAAGCTCCTGGAATATGAAATTATACTTATTAGTAACTTATTTATGAACTTATTAGACATGTATTTAGTTTATCATAATTCTGGTAAGTTAATTTATGTTCTTATTGATAAATTATTGTATCAAATTTCATTGCTTCGGAGTGTTCATTTTATTTATTTTCATCTTCGGTTAATTTGCTTTTATATATGTGGAATGAATGTAAATATTCAGAATTGAAATTACATATTATTTATGAACATAAATATGTGATATTGGTCGTTTATATAACTTTTTTACATGGAATGATGATGAATTATCATATATAACTTTAATGATAATTGTTTTGGTTAATTTGTGGGTTTTGATTACAACAAACTCATTTTTTTATAACTTAATAACATTTGTACAAAGGGATTATAGAATTGTAAATATGTTATGTTTTATATAATAATATGGTTCAACCATAAAAAGAATGTTTTCATGATTAGAATTGAGAATGATAATAGAAATTGAAAGTCCATCGTTATTGAATGTGTAAAATTGACACATCTCGGATGGTGTTTTTGTTACTTGTATACAAGAAGGTAAAAAGGGAGAGATGATGATAAATTAGTCCACCATAATGAAAGCGTTCCAGTACATATATGGTACTATATTCATCACGATACTTAGGATAAGGAGAGGTAATAGAAAAATAAATCAATTGTACATGAATGGAAAGACAATGAATTGAAAAGAGGAATTTACCTCTAGAACCAAACTTCCTTGATAACATCCTTAAGGAAGGTTTTGGTCTTTTTATGAGACCAAGGATTTCTAGACGAGGGGGAGAAGGATGGTAAGGTATTTTGATAGAATTTGGAGAAGGCACAAGGCTTGAGAGAAATGAATGGAAGGGGGTGAGAGGGGGTTTTTTGTAGTGGAGGAGAGAGGGGATTTCTTAATATAAAACTCATTAATTTTTTATTTATCCTCAAGACAAGGAATCGTGAGTATTCCATTTACAATAATAGTAATTTTATCATGTGATCCCGAACCAAGTGGGCTTACATCAGCAAAACATCACAAAAGACTCTAAAATTAGTGTATATATCTTAATTTTGCGATTTATGGTATGTCACTATTCATCAAAAATTCATGTTTTTCAGAAAAATCACAAAAATTTACCCCAACAATTTTTCGACTTGTAGAATCCAAAAATGAAGTCCATTTTTCAAAAATAATTTTCAAAATATTATTAATTTAATATTTAATTAAATCATAATTTATTCTAAAAACAAGAGTTTTAAAAAATTTGTTTCCTTATTTTAAAGCAAAGATATATCGTACTTATAATTGAATATTATTTATATACAATCAAAATTAAGGTTACTATTCACTAGGGTATATCACTATTCAAAAGGGTATGTTACTATTCACAAGGGTAGGTTACTATTCACTAAAAATTATGTTTTCCTTATTGGACCCTAAATAACTTACGGATCGCAATAGTGTTTGTCGGATTTTTGAAATTCCCATTACAAAAGTGATAAACATATGTTTTAAGGGTCACATAGCACTTAGTAGTTAATTATGTTTTGATTTCACGTGATTATGACATATTTATAAGAATGTAATTTCCTTTTAAAAAATATTGGGTCATTGCATTCTCCCCTCCTTACTAAAATTTCGTCCTCGAAATTCACAAAATTTTACCTAAAAATATTAGGGTTTGTCTTTAACATAAACTCGTTAGGCTCCCATTTGCTTCCTCCATATTATGGTTCCTCCATAGATCCTTTACCAGATGAGTCGTCTGATTTCAAAAAACTTGTTTTCTAGTATCAAGAATCTTGATAGGCACTTCAAAATAAGATAGATCAGATCAAGTTATACTTATTCATAAGTGAGTACATGTGTTGAGCCTTGCATGTAATTTCTTAACATTGACACGTGTAAGACATGTTGAACCTTGGAGAGACATGGCGGGATTACCAAACGGTAATCTATAGCTCCAATTAAGTCTATAATTTCAAAATGTCTGATGTACTTGGGACTTAATTTTCCCTTCTTATCGAATCGTATAATACCCTTCCATGGAGATACCTTTATGAAAACATGATCACCTTCTTGAAATTCCAAATCCTTTCTTCGGTTATCAGTATAGATCTTTTACATACATTGAGTTGTTTTGATATGGTTCTAGATAATATTTACCTTTTCTGTTGTTTCTTCCACATGTTCTGGGCCCACGAGCTTTCTTTCACCAAAATCATCCTAGCAAGTTGGTGTTCAACATCTCCTCCCATATAATGCTTCATATGGTGCCATCTGAATACTTGAATGGATGCTATTGTTGTAGGATAATTCTACGAGAGGTAAATACTTATCCCATGTGCCTTGAAGATCATGTGAACAAGACCTCAACATGTCTCCCAATGTTTGAATAGTCCGTTCTAATTGTCCATCAGTTTGTGGGTGGTAGGCAGTGCTAAAATGAAGATCAGTATCTAGGACCTTCTAAGGACTCTTCTATAATCGTGATGTAAAACATGGATCATGATCAGAAACAATTGATGAGGGTACACCATTAAGTCATACAACATCATTAATATATATTTTTTCTAAATGTTCATGTGGAAAATCATTCCTTATAGTAAGAAAATGATCAAATTTTATAAGACGGTCAACAATGACCCATATCGTATCATTCTTTCTTGGAGTCTTTGGTAGCCTATTCTAAAATTCCATCATAATATCATACCATATCCACATAGGTATAGGAAGGGGTTTCATGACTCCACCAGGTTGTTGTATTCCATCCTTCACATGTTGACAAACTAAACATCTCGACATGTAATCAGAAATCTCCCTCTTTTTTCCCACCAAAAATGTTCCTTCCGATATCTATACATATTGGTGCTACCTGGGTGTATAAAAAATTTAATCTATGAGCATCGTATAATAGTTCGGTTTTTAGCTCAGGTTCTGATGGAATTCATAACCTCTTCCCAAACATTATAACTCCTTCTTTATACACTAAGTCAACCAGTCTCCCACCCTTAACTGCTTTAATTTTCTTGTGCAGATTCTTATCATCAGATTGAGAAATTTTTATCTTCCATAATAAAGATGGTTTAGCAATCATTTGAATGACGAGTGACATATCCCCTTCCTTAAAAATTCCCATATCCATCTTCAGTAGATCCAAGAACATATGATCTCTTTCAATCCTCATTTGAGGCAGAAGTCCATGATCTTTCCTAAATAATACATCTACCACCTTATTCATCTTTCATGGGTGGTAGTGTATTGAACAATCGTAATATTTGGGTAACTCGATCCATCTTATTTTCCTCATGTTGAGTGTTTTTTGTGTTAAAATATATTTCAAACTCTTTTGGTCCGTATAAATCTCACATCTCTCTCCGTAGAGATAATGTCACTATATTTTTAAAGAAAAGATTACAGCTGCTATCTGAAGATCATGAGATGGATAATTTTCCTCATGAGTATTCAATTGTATTGACGCATAAGCAATAAATTTATCATTTTTCATAAGGATTCATATCGGTCCATTCATTGATGCATCGCTGTATATTACAAATCCATCGATTCCAGATGGAAGAGTCAAAATTAGATAATTGACCAATCTTCTTTTTAATTCATCGAATAATTATGTACATTAATCTGTCCACAAAAACTTAACTCTTTTATGTGAGATCTTGGTTAGCTGGTTAGCCAGTCGGGAAAAATTCTGAACAAAATGCCGATAATAACCTACTAAACCAATAAAACTACGTACCCCAGTTTTGTTTGTTGGCCTGGGCCAATCATGGATTTCCTTTGTCCTCATAGGATCAACTAGGATTCCATCCATAGAGACAATATATCCTAGAAAATAAACTGATTAAATCTATAATTCTCACTCGCTAAACATCCCATATAATTTATTTCTTCTAAGAGTTCTCAGAGTAACACGTAAGTGGTTTTCATGGTCTTAATATCATATTGACTGTACGAGGATATAGTCAATAAATACCACAACAATGTTATCAAGATATTCCTTGAAAAATCTATTCATTATATCCATGAAAAAGATGGTGCATTTGTCAGTCAAAATGCATCAATGTAAACTCGTAATGCACATACCTTGTCTGAAATTCTGTCTTATGAATATCTTCCTTCCTCACATGCAACTAATGATATCTGGATCGAAGTTCAATCTTTGAAAAGTATTGGGCTCCATGAAGTTGGTGAAATAAATCCTCAATCCAGGGCATATGACACTTATACATTATTGTAATAGCATTGATTTCCTTGTAAACAATGCGATGCCTCATGGATCCATATTTCTTCTTGACAAAGAGGACAAAGACTCCCCAAGGAGAAACACTAGGTCGAACAAATCATTTTTCACTCAAATTTTCTAGTTGTTCGTTTAGATATACTAATTCCATAGTTTCTATTCTATAGGGAGTCTTTGATATAGGTCTTGCATTCATAATTATATCAATAGAGAACTCAACATCCTGCTCTAGAGGATGTCTAAGTAAATCCTCTGGAAATACATCAATGTACTCTATCACTATGTTCACATCCTCAATTTGAAGATTTATTTCCTCACCCATATATATGGTATTATATTCCTCTCCAAGTATTGTATTCAGTAGAGCTACATGGGGTGGTTTTAGATAAGAATTAGGTGGAGATGTTTCTTCCCTAAAGACAAGGGATTCTACACCATTTTCAAAACATGGAACCTCCTTATTCATACTATAATTATTTGCATCATAATTTGATATCCAATCCAAACTGAGAATTATATCAAATTCATTCATTAGTATGATGATAAGGTTAGAAACTAAAACACATTTTGGTGTTTAGAGGGGAACTAATCAACACGCCTTTGTTTCAATGATACATCCACTAGGTGTTTTGACGGATAACTCCATTATTAAATTAAATTGGACATATCAAATTTTCTTGGAAAACTGGGAACATATAAATGAAGGCAATGATCAAGAATCAAATAAATTATTGGCTAAATTTGAGGAAATGATTAAAGTATCAGCCACGACATCATTAGGAACTTCAACCTCTACAGTTGTGATTCCTTCAGCTTTTCCCTGATCCCTTGGCCTTTTCGGTTTCATATTTCTGTGACACCATGGAAAATCATTAGCATAGTGTCCCATATCCCAACAATTATAGCATTGAATGTCATTAGATTCCTTCTTCCCTTTGCAATCACCATCAAGATGGACTTTTTAAAAACATTTGTAGCATAATACAGTTCCATTTAAGCATGCACTAGGGTGTTTCATTCCACAATTGTCACATGGTGGAAATTCAACTCCTCCCTTCTTAACCATTTCCATATTTCCTTTCCCATGGTTTTCAGCAGCCCTATTCTTTTCATTCTTTCCCATAATGTCATAAGACTTAGAGAGTTCTTTTTTTGTCTTCATATCACATGAAACTATATTGTGATATGATGAAAAACATTGGGAGACCAGTGTCCGCTAGAGGAATGGAATTATGTCATAAAATAATCAATCAATATTTCTCATTGGATTTCTTATAAAGTCTACAACATTTCATTCTAACTATGTGAAGTTGGATTCATACTTGGAAACATTTTCATCCTCCTTCTGCATCAGATTAAAGAATTGTCTCTCCATATATGATCACTGCTCACAAAGGGAATTATTTTTCTAAGAATACTTCCTTAAAATCCCTCCATTCCATCTCTTCTATCTCGTCCTCCCCCTTTGTGTTTTGATTAATGACCACCAAGTATCTTCATCTCCCGACAGACGATATACATCCATGACAACATTCTCTCTTTCATTACATCCCAAAGCATGAAATATCATCTTGAGGGAACTTATCCACTGGTCACCTATAAATTGGTTTGTTGTCCCATTGAATGATGGAGGTTGTTGTCGAATAAATCAATCCAGTAGAGCTCCTCCATGTGGTGGATCCGGATACTCCATATGGGTATGGTTATTATTCATATCCTGAGTAAGTTTTCCCATTATAGTTATGAGTTGCTCAGCACCAGTCACAACACCAGAGCCAACATAAATATCTTGAATTGGAGGAAAATCCCTACAGGGGACACGTGTGTTCGTGTAGTTTCCATTAATTCCACTAGGAGCCATATCTAGATAATGGCATACAGTAGAATAGGTTATTAAGCATAATGTATATTCTTAACTCAACAAAATACATAGAAAAAATTGAGATCCTACGAATGGATAATCCCATATTCACAAATATTGTTTCTTTGAGGAATATTTTACATTTCAATCCTTCATAATGGCTTGTAAAGAAAATGTGATTTTTCCTAAGCATATCCCCTGGGAGTGTCGTAACCAAGAGTGCAGCAAGGCCCATTTTCATGCACCAGTTCCCGTTTTAGTCTAGCTCAAATCGGTGTTTTAGAGTTTTACCCCTAGATACATATGTGCCAGAGCCGCTTCTACGTGCTCGTATCCAGAAAGGGGTGTATTTTTTTGAATGACCCACATAATCTATTCCTTACCAAAATAACAAGATGTTATTGGATGTATATCATCAATGACTAACTCTGGGACTCTTCCCTAATTCTATGTTTTCTAAATCTAGTTTCCATGTATTCTACTAAACTTCTGATTATACCAACTGTAAGGACCCGACCCCAGTTTCCCAGGGTCTGTACCTTATTTGATTACGTTGGCATACATACAATGAATATGAATCCCGAAGGACCTAGTAGTTTAGTATTATTGGAAACAAGATACATATATAAGTTCATCTTTACATATGAAAAGGAAAAAAGGACACTAAATTATTCCACTAGAAACATCATGTCTCCTAGACTATTCTTGCATGTCATTCATAATTTACTTCTTCATGTCCTTACAAAAATGATACATAAGAAAATGGTGAGCTCAAATTCTCAGTATGAGTACTCAATACAGTGGAATATAACATAAACATTATACATGGTGAATAATTGAAAACGCATGCCTTTAACAATAAACTTGAACACATTATGGTAGAAATATGAGACCGACCGATCCATATAGGGGCTATAGAGGGCCCCACCATCACATAATAAGTCCAATACATTCCTCATATGAGCGGGGATAATCATAAACAACATATACATTCATATTGAAACTGTCATATGAATGTAACTAACTTACCCAAATCATTAAACATAAAACACTAACCATTCCCAGTAATATGTCGAATGGTTTTAGGATTTCTCATCCACAATAGATTTAGTCATAAAACATTAAATAAAATATGGTAGATTAATTAATAAATGATTAAACCCAATAATACATAAGAAACAACATGACTGTTGAATCAAATAAAAGCAGTCTTATAAACTCATATAGAAATTTTGAGATAGATACTATTTTATTTGAAAGGAAGAGTTCTTTTGGAAAAATATTTGTGTTAAACCAAAAGTGATGGAATATATTTTTTTCATAATAAAATGACTGATTTTATAAATATAATTATTACCAAAAATAGATTAGAGGTTACCCTTGAAAATTGGTGAGAAGTTGAGACATTCCCTTGAATCGGGTTTGTATTTTGTAATCAATTTTGAATGTTCCATTAAAAACATGTAACTATCCCTAAAAAAAAGTAGGATTTTGGTTGGTGTACATATATATAATAACCAAACAGACCTTATTTGCAATAAACATGAATACATAATAATTCCATTGAGGTAAATAGTCAATGAATGTAACCAGAATGAAAATGGAAGTTCAGGTAGAAAACACGTACCTTAAATCGAAACATGTTCCTCTCTCAAACATAAGGTCCAGGAATATGAAATTATACTTATTAATAAATTATTTATGAACTTATTAGACATGTATTAATTTCATCATAATTATAGTTAGTTAAAATATGTTTTCATTGGTCAGTTATTGTATCGAATTCTGTCGCTTCGGGGTGTTCATTTTCTTTATTTTCATCTTCGGTTCAGTTGTTTTTAATTATGTGGAATGAATATAATTCTCCAGAATTGAAATTATATAATATTTATGAACATAAATATGTGTTATTGGTAATTTATATAACTTGGTTAAATGGAAAGAGGATGAATTATCATATAGAACTTTAATGATAATTGTTTCGGTTAATTTGTGGGTTTCGATTACAACAAACTAATTTTTATTTATATATTAATACCATTTTTACAAAGGGATTACAAAATCATAAATAGGTTATATTATATATAATAATGTGGTTCATCCATAACATTAATGGTTTAATTGTTGATTCAATAATGTTTTCCTTATGACATTTCCATTCCTTCTTGTTTTGAAAATCACAAACACCTTATCTTTAAGAAAATTGCTTTTATAAGGAAAATCGCTTTTATAAGAAAAATTGTTTTCTTAAGGAAAATCACTTTTATAAGAAAAATTATCCTTATCACATTTTCATTCATATTTTCTTATGTATGAGATTCGGATTCATTTTCTCGGAATCATTGAAACTTTGATATAAAGTATTCTGTTTTAAGGTTCGGATTCTGGACAAGAACTATAAGGAAGTTTCATTCCGAATTCCGGATATGAACTCTGACTATGTTCTATTCAAGATTCAAGATACGAATTCTGAATAAGAATTCTCATTACGAATTCCAATGAAGAATTCTCATTACGAGTTCTAATGAAGAAATATCATTCCGAATTCCCATTACGAATTCTGATGAAGAATTCTCATTACGAATTCCAATGAAGAATTCTCATTACGAGTTCTAATGAAGAAATCTCATTCCGAATTCCCATTACGAATTCTGATGAAGAATTCTCATTACGAATTCTGATGATGAATTCTCATTACGAATCCTGATGATGAATTCTCATTACGATTTCTAATGACGAATTCCTATTCCGAATTATCATTCCGAATTCACCTATTTAACAGAATTTGAGTATCATTGTTTTATACACTCTGAATTAATTGAGACTCCGAAAAATATCTTTGTTAGACTCCGATCTTTTCTATTGCTTACACTTCTAAAATTTTCCTACTCTTTACTATTGTTCCTTATACTATGAAACTTCACTCCTAAGTTTCCATTCTGAACATTTATGTTAGAGTTTAAAACGATGTCGTACATTCTGTTACACTTGTTTTGTTATAAAACGATGTCGTCTGTTTTGTTATAAACTAACCGTTATCTAAGTGACACGTGTACAGGTCCCTCCGATCTTTAAGGAAAATATGACTGTTGGAGAAGGAGCCGACCTTACCTATAAATAGGAGCTCATTTGAAAGAGCTCGAAACAACTGATGATAGATGAACAACTTGGTTTTGTGCCTACATGCTATTGAAGTGATTTCTAGAGAGAGAGGCTCTTATTAACTCTCAAAGCTTCGTGCGACTCCGAATGTTGGTGATTACATTCGAGGGCTTCCGGGGATTGGAAGACAGAGGTGCTGACTACCTTAAAGTTCGAGGGCTTCCTTGCTGAGGAAGACAGAGGTTACCAACTACCTTGAAGTTGAGGGCTTGCGGGGATATCAAGACAGAGACTCTGATCTTCGTATCGAGGGATTACCCTGGTGAGGGTAAGACAGACTTTCTTGAAAGTATAAATCAAGGGACCTTTATCCAAGGTTGTTGGATACCCTTCTCTTTGGGTTAAAAGACTTATATTTTGTTACTAGTAGTTCTACTACTTGTTTCTATTCCGCTGCATTTTGTAATATAAGGAAATTATAACTTTCTTATACTTCCTTACTTGTACTCTAATTAATTTAGATTCTATACGCTTTAAGGTATAATCTCATACTGTAATATTTTATTGAGTTTCAACTTCCGGAACCATATTTCCGGAACCTTCTTTCGGAATCTCTTTCCAAGTTTGTATTCGGTGTTAGAGGTGTTGTGAATTTGCTTAGTTTAACTTTGTTAAACTTATCCTTTTCCTTTTCTTAAGGAAAACATAGTTATTCATAACTAACATTAAAGGTTCCAAAGGAATTTTTAAAGTATACATTTCACCCCCCTCTTGTATATTGAGCATCTACATTACTATTTCGATCCTACAATTGGTATCAGAGCATGGAAACCTCTTACTCTATACCAATCTTACATTTGGTATCAGAGGAGGTCTCTGAAATACTTGTACTCAAATACATGTTTTTCTTGCTCACTTTATCATTCCGAATTTTTTTTCTTCTATTCTGAACTTTTCTCATTCTGAACATTGTTATTACGATTCTTTGCTACTAACAAGTTTGTGTGCAAAGTTATTTATAGTATTCCAGGAATTAATGTTGGATCAATTGATAATCTGAATCCTACAAGACCACCAATATTTGATGGTAATGACTATGAATACTAGAGAGATCGTATGAAGACTTTTGTTATCAATACTGGAGTAGACAACTTTGTTATGCTTACTGGTGATTATAAAATTCCCGACAAGGAAGTCAGAACTTTTACTAACCAGGAAAAGCAAGAATATCAACTAAACTATAAGGTACGCAACACTTTACTATGTTCAATGACTAGAAATATATATAGCCAAATTTCTTCTTGTGAAGCAGCCAACTGTATATGGAAGAAGTTAGAAGTTACACACTTTGGGACTTCTAAGGTGATTGAAACTAGAAGAGCTATGCTTAGAGCGGAATATCATGGCATTAATTTTCCTTATGGAGAACCTATCTGTAATGTTCAACAAAGATTTATGACTATTGTTAACTGTCTACAATCTATGGGAGAGAAAGGTTTAGATGATGAAGCTCTTGTGGACAAGATAATTGACATTATGTTCAATGAGTGGGAATCCAAGAGAACAGCTATAGATGAGAACAGGAAGGTAACTCAAATTACACTTGATGAACTTTTTGGAACTCTTCTACAACATGAAACCAGAATGAAGAGAGATGCTGACAACATCAAGAAGAAGAATGGAAATGGTACTGTTGCTTTTACTACAACATCAAATCAGATAAAAGCTAAGACTCCTGAAAGAGTAACCAGATCTAAGTCTAAGAAAGTCATTTTCCAATCCGAATCTAGTGAGAGTGAAGTCTCAGAAAATGAATTAGCCAATCTTGCTCAAAGGATGAACAAGATAGCTGGACAGAGAAATTTTCAATCTAAGTATAAGAAAAAGGACAGGAAAGATAAGAAAGATGGAGAAGTTACTTGTTATGAATGCAAGAGAGTTGGACATATTAGACCAGATTTCCCTATGCTCAAAAAGAAAGAAAGGAAGGAAAGATATTCAAACAGGAATAGGAAGAAGTATTATAAAGCTAAATCTAAGAAAGTTTTGAAAGCTAATGACACCTGGAGTGCCATTGGTGGTGACTCTTCAGATGAATCTTCTGATTATGAATCTTCAGGACAGAAGAATCTTGGTCTTATAGCCAGATTACCTATTGATAATCATTGTCTTATGGCTAAGGTACGAAATGCTGAATCATTGACCAATGTTTCTTTAAATTCTAATGATAGTAATTATTATAACTCTTCTGATGATGAATCATATTCTGATGATGAAAATACTTTACCTACTTTTGATGAAGTCTCTAGATTTGCTGATCTTCTTGAGATTGAGAATTCCAAACTCAATAAGAAACTTGATAAAGCAAACTCTAGGAATTATATTCTTACAAAAGAGATATCAGATCTTTCTAAAGATCTTGATAAGAAAAATGCTGATTTTGAAAGAATTTCGAAAAATCTTGACGAAGTAAGTTCTCAGAATAAAAAACTTTCTAAAGAGTTAGAAAACGTAATTTATAATAAAAATGTTTTCGAGCCTAACTCTAGTTCAAAAACTAATGATTTTGAGGATAAAAACATGGTTGTAAAACTCAAGTGCGAAATTTTTTCCTTAAAGAAGTGTTTATCAAACTTTACCCATGGTAAGGAAAATTTTGATAAGATGTATTCCCAAATACGACCTTTAAGAAATAAATCCGGATTTGGTTATACCCATGCAAAACCAGTTTTCTGTAACAATTATTTTGTCCCTCAAAGTGCCCCATTTTGTACTAAATGTTAATGTGGAGGTCACTGGGAAAAAAGTTGTTCCTTAAATAAAACCCAATCCCTAGGATTTCACAAATCTTACTTTTCTAAGAAGATGTGGGTTCCTAAAATTTTATTGTCTGGAAATATCGGATCCAAACAAGTTTGGATTCCGAAAGTCTAATTTTCTTCTTGATTTCAGGAAAATAAAGAAAATACCAGCAACAATACATGGTACATGGATAGTGGATGTTCCCGGCACATGACTGGTAACAAAATCTTTTTTGAAAAGATTATCAAAATGAAAGGAGGAAATGTAACTTTCAGAGACAATGCTAAGGGAGAGATTGTTGGTATTGGTAATATTATTTTTCTTGGTAAAACCTTGATTTCAAATGTTCTTTTTGTTAAGGGTCTTAAGCACAACCTCATTAGCATAAGTCAGTAATGTGATGAAGGTTACCTTATGAATTTTAGGAATGATAAGTGTTTAGTTCACAATTCCAAGGAAGAATTTATTCTCTCAGCCAATAGGTGAGAGAATGTCTACACTTTGAACTTAGAAGACCTCAAGAGCCATGATTTACCTTGCCTAAGTGCAATGGAAGATCATTCATGGTTATGGCAAAGAAGACTAGGTCACTGTAACCTTATGAACCTATGTAAACTCTCTAAGAATAAAGTAGTTAAGGATCTACCGGAGCTTAGATATGATTCTTCTAAAGTTTGTGATCCTTGTCAATATGGCAAGCAACATAAATCTAGTTTTAAATCAATCGGTGAAGCCTCAACAACTGATGCATTACAGTTAGTGCACATGGATCTTTTTGGTCCAACACAAACTGGAAGTATTGGAGGCAAATACTATGTGTTTGTTCTACTTGATGATTACACTAGATTTACTTGGGTCTATTTTCAAGCAAAGAAATCTGAAGCTTTTTCTTATTTCAAAAGTTTTAGAGCTCAAGTTAAAAATGAGAAAAACCTTCCATTGAAAACTATTCATAGTGATCATGGAGGAGAATTTCAAAATTCTGATTTTGAAACTTTTTGTAGTAAGAAAGGTATTACTCACAATTTTTCAGCACCTAGAACTCCTCAACAGAATGGTGTAGTTGAAAGAAGAAATAGAATTCTTCAAGAAATAACTAGAACCATGTTGAGTGAATATTCTATTGCTAGATATTTCTGGGCTGAAGCTGTAAGTACTGCTTGTTATACTATAAATCAAGTTTTGATTAGACCTTTTCTTAATAAAACTCTTTATGAGTTATGGAATGGTAGAAAACCAAGACTTTCCTACTTCAAGGTTTTTGGTTGCAAAGTATTCATCTTGAATACTAAAGATAACTTACATAAATTCACACCAAAGTCTGATGAAGGAATTTTCTTAGGTTATTCCACAAACTCTAAGGCTTATAGAGTTTTTAATAAAAATACTTGCACTGTTGAGGAAACAGTACATGTAAAATTTGATGAGTCAGATCCTTTTGTTTTTAAACCATCTCAACTTACTTCTTCGGATGTATTTTCAAAAACTGATTTTCAACCTTTGATAGAAGAACCTTATGATAAGGAAATTGTTCTAGAAGATACATCTGAAACATTTACCCCAGAGGACTTTCTACCCTATGTTGATGAACAGGTTTTACAAAACCCAAATCAGGTGTTTCTTAAGAATCACCCCAGTGATAGTATCATTGGCGATGTAAATCAACCAGTAAGGACAAGAAGTTCCTTAAGAAATGGAGTAGAACATCTAGCATTTCTTTCCCAATTAGAACCTAAAAGCACTGATGAAGCTTTAGGTGATGATGATTGAATTAAATCCATGCAAGAAGAACTAAATGAGTTCGAAAGGAATAAAGTCTGGACCTTGGTTGAAAGACCTAAGGAAACTTCTGTTTTTGGAGTAAAATGGGTTTTCAGAAATAAATGTGATGAAAATGGAGTCATTGATAGAAATAAAGCTAGACTTGTTGCTAAAGGCTATAATCAGCATGAAGGAATAGACAATGAAGAAACCTATGCTCCAGTAGCTAGACTTGAATCTATCCGTATTCTACTTTCCTTTGCAGCATTCTTTAATTTCAAACTTTTCCAAATGGATGTGAAATGTTCTTTTCTTAACGGTTATGTTCAAGAGGATGTTTTTGTTGAACAACCTCCTAGCTTTGAAGATACAAAACATCCTGATCATGTTTATAGACTTACCAAAGCTTTGTATGGTCTTAAACAAGCCCCACGAGCATGGTATGATAGACTTACTGGATTTTTGCTTCAAAATAACTATGTTAAGGGAAATGAAGATCCAACTCTTTTTATAAAGAAAGATAAGAAAAATTTTTTGATTGTTCAAATTTATGTTGATGACATTATATTTGGTTCAACTCAGCAATCTTTGACTGACTCTTTTGCAAGTCTAATGAAATCTGAGTTTGAAATGAGTATGATGGGTGAGTTAACATTTTTCCTTGGTTTTCAAATTTCTCAAAAACCAGAAGGAAACTACATATCTCAACATATGTATATTAAAGATCTTATTAAAAAGTATGGTTATGACAACACTAAGAGTATAAGTACTCCCATTGGTACCTCAAAATCCTTAGATCTTGATGAATCTGGAAAACCAATAGTTCAAACATCTTTTAGAGGTATGATAGGAAGTATACTTTACTTAACAGCTAGTCGGCCAGACTTAATGTTTTCAGTATGCTTATGTGCAAGATATCAATCCAATCCTAAGGAATCTCACTTAAAGGCAGTAAAAATAATTTTTCGCTACCTTAAGGGAACCATGGATCTAGGATTATTTTATACTTCTGGAAATGATTTTGTTCTAAAAAGATTTTCCGATTCTGACTTTGGTGGATGTAGAATGGATAGAAAAAGTACATCCGGAACTTGTCATTTCTTAGGAGATTCACTAGTTTCTTGGTCCTGCAAGAAGCAACATTCTGTAGCACTCTCCACTGCTGAAGCTGAATATGTAGCAGTTGGAAGTTGTTGTCAACAAGTGTTGTGGATGCAACACACACTCACAGACTATGGCTTGAGTTTTACTAAAACTCAAATTTTGTGTGATAACACAAGTGCCATTGCCCTTAGTAAGAACCCTGCACATCACTACCGTTCAAAACACATAGATATTAGGCATCACTTTCTTTGGGATCACACACTCAATGGAGATATTATTTTTCAGTTTATCGAAACGCAAGATCAACTTGCTGATATTTTCACAAAATCTTTGCCTTCTGATAGATTTGAATATATTAAAGAGAAGTTAGGAATGATAACCGTAAGGTAATCTTTCTTAATTAACTTCCTGTTGAAAAAGTATCCTTACAGTAATAAACTCTTTTTCATAGGGGGAGTACATTTGATTGTTTGTTTAACAAATTTTTTTTGTTGTTTTCAAATTTTTCGGAATGAATATTTCCGGAATGGAATTTCTGGAACTATAAATTTTCAAAGTGGACATTTTCGTACAGAATACTTCTGGAATGGAAATATTCTTATTGAAAATTTCCGGAATGAAAATTTACGTACTGGCTGTTTCATACAAGATTTTCGTACCATTTTTTTTCCCGTAATGTATTTTCCGTAATATATTTTTCTTACTAAGTTCTTCGTACTGTTTTTCTTCTTAAACTTGTTTTCCGTAATAAGTTTTCCATAATGAGTGTTTTTGTTCTGAGATAGTTTTCCATAGTAATTCTTTTGAGAACTTTGTCTTTTCATAATAATGTTTTTTTCACATTATGAATAATCCTCCTAAGCTAATCCGAAAGGTATGATTTCCTTACTCAAGTTTTCGTAGTCATATTTTACTTGCTGGAATTCTCTTATATTATGTTTCCGGATTATAGTTTTCTTAAATATTTACTTTAATAAAAACCTAAAAAAGATCGGATTCAAGTTATCATCCGTCATATTTGATCTCAGATCATTCCAACCGTTAGATCAACTCTGGAATATGAACCGTCATCTCGTTGCCTATATAAAGGGGACTCTATTACTCGTCCCACATCAGTTTCAAGCTCTTGCATCCTGAAGCTCTTCCCCTCTATTTTAAAGCAGTTCCGAACCTCAGTTTTCTCAGCTCCGAACTTCAGTCTTCTCCGTTCCGTACATTCCAGAGGGTTTCAGATCCGAATGTCGGCAGAGTTAGCATCTCAAGAAATGTCTTCCACCAAGCCTATTTCTCAGTGGTTAGTTTACAAAGAAAGGTTAGTCCATCCGGATTTCTTCAACAACTATTATTCCCTTATCTCAAAGAACATTAAGTTGAATGGCTGGGAAGAAGTTTCGGTGTCAAAAACTGGGAATCAGGATGAGGTATATTCGGATTTACTTGTCGAGTTTTATGAATCGGTTTCCTTCTTTAAGGAAGATGATAGGGAGAAGTTTTCTTTCAAGTCGTATGGAAAGACCTACAAACTTTCTTACACCAAGGCTGCAATCTTGGAAGGATTGTCTTATGAAGGAGAAGAAGAATTTATTTTTCACGTTTTACCGGACTCTAAGGGTATCTTTGACAAGGAAAAATCCTTAGAAACTCTCGGACTGGCTGATGACAAGGCTCCGAAGATTGCAAGTCCATCCACAAACTTCCGGATTCTAGAGTTGTGGGTGCAAGGACTTATCGTACCGAGGAAAGGCGATAAATACAGCTTGAAGAAGAGTGAGATCTATATCCTAGATTTCTTGATAAATCTAAGGAAGTTAAATTTCATGAGGCATATTCTTATAACCATTGATAACCTTAAGAAAGGAAATCTTAGAGCACCGATCGTAATGTACCCAGCAATATTCTCAAAGTTGATAGTTCGGTGCCGTGAATATTTCAAGGAATCTTGCAGATCTAAGCTGAGGGTATGAAAAATTTTGTTGGTTAGTGATAAAACTCTTAAAAGAATGGATGTAGCTTTTGACAAGAAGTCTGGAAAGTTTATTGATCTACCTGCTCAAGAAGAAGTGGCTCCGAAAGCTGCTGATCCGGAATCCTCTAAGCCGGTAAGGAAGAGAAAGCTAAAAGAAGTGCTAGTAGAAGCCGAAAATCCCAAGTCTAAGGAAGTCCATTCCGCACCTCCAAAGCCTAATAAGAAGAAAGCCTATCCTGATGAGGTTGTTACAAAGTGGAGAGCTGATAAAGAAAAAAGGAAAGAAGGGGATCCACAGTTCGGATTGGACCCTGCGGAGGGTAAGGCCTTGAAAGAGAGAACTGCTGATGATCTTGAAAAACAAGAAAAACAAAAAATGCTCTAGAAGAAGATGTCTGAGGCCGAGGTAGATCAGGATTTATTGAAATTCAATGAAATGGTTTCAGCAACTATTCCAGTTCCGAGATCTTTCTCCCTGGAATATCTACCTGAGACTCCAGGAAGGAATTTCGCTGCTCCGGAAGAGGATGTTGCTAAGAATACTGACGAGGTAGAACAAGTTGAACAAGTGGAACAAGTAGAAGAGGGTGCAGAAGGAAGTGGTGAAACTAGAGATGTGCTGAAACAAGTAGATGATTACAAGGGAACACCTTTGGAACACTTATCACTCCGGACTTCAGAAGCTGAATCTTCGAAGTAAGTTACTCCAGCAATGGAAGAATAAAAAGGAGAAGAAGAAGTTGCCTATCATGGAGAAGAAGAACAACTTCTACATGATTTTGATCAAATGAAAAAAGTAGAGGTCGGTATTCAGGAAGTTTCTGATAAGGAAGATATTGTCGTTCAAGTTTATGATAGTGAGAAGAGAACTCTGGAACAGGACTCAATTCTGGAAAAAGACAAGGGAAAGAAAATTCTTGCTGATACTCCGAGCTCAGAAGTAAGGAAGAGAAAGGAGGCCGGTAGTTCTTCAAAGAGAAAGTTGGAGCTTATTGAGGAAGAAAAATCTCCAAGCAAGATTTCAGATTCGAAGTCATCCTCGTAGGGGCATGACTTTGTTGTCCAGTCCTTAAAGAAGTTGGTGGGAACCATTCCGACCTTCTCTAGTATTGACTCGAGATGCCAGATGCTCCAACATGCATTGAATCTGAAAACCGACTCCGTATCTATGGTTATGGATAAGTGCGTTGACATTGAGGCTCAGTTCAAAACCTTCTTTGTTGGTTACGAAGCTCATAAAAGATCTTGCAAAAGGATGACAAGCTGGTCGAAGAAGACTGTGGAAGAAATGAGGTTTCTTGATGAGTTTCAAGATAATGTTAGATATTCCTTTGAGACAGAGGACAAGAAGATAAACAAGCTGGCTTCCTCCTTTGAAGAAAAGCTGACAGAAGAAAAGAACATCCGGATCCAAGAAGTCAGGGATCTGAATGGGAAGCTCAATTCCATTTCTCAGAACTAGAAATTTGAAAGTGATCATCGGATCAATTTTGAAGAAAGGATGAAGGCTCAGGATGAAAAGATCAAGGCTCAGGAAGAAAAGATGAAATCCCAGGAAGAAAATATTGAAGCTCAATTGGAAAGAATAGTGGTCTTAGAGAAGCAAGCTGAAGAAGATCATAAATACCCAAAGAAGATCAAGACTATTCTAAAGGGGCTCATGTCAAAGGATAAAGATCCGAAATAACCTAATCCGATCTTTTTGTTGTTTTTTTTGTTACTGACATTCCAAATCTAATGAAAATTGTGTATCTCGTTTCCATTGTTGTCATTACTAATCTTTCAGGTACTTTGTTATTTTTTTTCCATTCCCTCCAATTCTTTTTGAAAATCACAAAGGGGGAGAAGGAAAAGATCCTTAAGAAAAAGAGGAACTCTAATAAGAGTTTATCAAAAGGGGAGAAAGAAAAAATACCCAAGGAAAAAGAACTCTAATAAGAGTTTGTTTAAGGGGGAGTTTTTCATTAAAGAAGAAATTCCTATTCATCACTCCGGAAATCTGAATATGATCCTTAGAGTTTCAAAGCCTAAGGGGGAGTTAGTCGTATTCATCAATATCCTTAAAACAAAAGGAGATAAGCTTTAATGTGTTTCTTTCTTCTTAGAATTTTTTTTGTAAGGATGTTTGTGCTTTCTAAAAAGAGGGAGATTGTTGAGTCAATAAGGTTTTCCTTATGACTTTTCCATTCCTTCTTGTTTTGAAAATCACAAACACCTTATCTTTATGAATATTGCTTTTATAAGGAAAATCACTTTTATAAGAAAAATTGTTTTCTTAAGGAAAATCGCTTTTATAAGAAAAATTATCCTTATCACATTTTCATTCATATTTTCTTAAGTATGAGATTCAGATTCATTTTCTCAGAATCATTGAAACTTTGATATAATGTATTCAGTTTTAAGGTTTGGATTCTGGACAAGAACTATAAGGAAGTTTCATTCCGAATTCCGGATATGAACTCTGACTAAGTTATATTCAAGATTCAGGATACGAATTCTGAATAAGAATTCTCATTACAAATTCCAATGAAGAATTCTCATTACGAGTTCTAATGAAGAAATCTCATTCCGAATTCCCATTACGAATTCTGATGAAGAATTCTCATTACAAATTCCAATGAAGAATTCTCATTACGAGTTCTAATGAAGAAATCTCATTCCGAATTCCCATTACAAATTCTGATGAAGAATTCTCATTACGAATTCTGATGATGAATTCTCATTACGAATCCTGATGATGAATTCTCATTACGATTTCTGATGACGAATTCCTATTCCGAATTATCATTCCGAATTCACCTATTTAACAGAATTTGAGTATCTTTGTTTTATACACTCTGAATTAATTCAGACTCCGAAAAATATCTTTGTTAGAATCCGAACTTTTATGTTGCTTACACTTCTAAAATTTTTCTACTCTTTACTATTGTTCCTTATACTATGAACCTTCGCTGCGAAGTTTCCATTCCGAACATTTATGTTAGAGTTTAAAACGATGTCGTAAATTCTGTTACACTTGTTTTGTTATAAAACGATGTCGTCTGTTTTGTTATAAACTAACCGTTATCTAAGTGACACATGTACAGGTCCCTCCGATCTTTAAGGAAAATATGACCGTTGGAGAAGGAGTCGACCTTAGCTATAAATAGGAGCTCACTTTAAAGAGCTCGAAACAACTGATGACAGATGAACAACTTGGTTTTGTGCCTACATGCTGTTGAAGTGATTTCTTGAGAGAGAGGCTCTTATTAACTCTCAAAGCTTCGTGCGACTCCGAATGTTGGTGATTACATTCGAGGGATTCCGGGGATAGGAAGACAGAGGTGCCGACTACCTTAAAGTTCGAGGGCTTCCTTGCTGAGGAAGACAGAGGTTAACAACTACCATGAAGTTGAGGGCTTGCGGGGATAGCAAGACAGAGACTCCGATCTTCGTATCGAGGGCTTACCCTGGTGAGGGTAAGACATACTTGCTTGAAAGTATAAATCAGGGGACTTTTATCCAAGGTTGTTGGATACCCTTCTCTTTGGGTTAAAAGTCTTATATTTTGTTACTAGTAGTTCTACTACTTGTTTCTATTCCGCTGCATTTTGTAATATAAGGAAAGTATAACTTTCTTAAACTTCCTTACTTGTACTCTGATTAATTTAGATTCTATACGCTTTAAGGTAGAATCTCATACTGTAATCTTTTATTAAGTTTCAACTTCCGGAACCATATTTCCGGAACCTTATTTCGGAATCTCTTTCCAAGTTTGTATTCAGTGTTAGAGGTGTTGTGAATTTGCTTAGTTTAACTTTGTTAAACTTATCCTTTTCCTTTGCTTAAGGAAAACATAGTTATTCATAACTAACTTTAAAGGTTCCAAAGGAATTTTTAAAATATACAATTCACCCCCCTCTTGTATATTGAGCATCTACATTACTATTTCGATCCTACATTAATGACCCAAATTTATAATGATAATAGAAATCAAAATTCCATCGTCCTTGAATGTGTCAAATTGACACATCTCGGATGGTGTTCTTGCTACTAGTATAAAAGAAGGTAAAAATGGGGAGATGGTGATAACTTATTCAAATATCATGACAAAATTCCTGTACATATAAGTTATTGGATTCATCAGAAAAATTCAGATAAGGATAGGTAATTGAAAAAGAAAACAAATGAACTTGATTGGAAAGAAAAAGGATTGAAAAAAGGAATTAACCTCTTGAACCAAACATTGTTGAGAACCTCCTTAAGGAGAGGTTTTTATATTTTTATGAGATCAAGTCCTTATAGACGAGGGGGAAAAGGTTGGGAAGGTATTTGGACAGAATTTAGATAATGAACAAGGCGTGAGAGGAGTGAATGGAAGGGATGAGAGAGGGTTTTATAGAGGATGATAGAGGGGATTTCTTAATATAAAACTTATTAATTTATTATTTCTCCACAAGAAAATGAATATTGAGTATTCCAGGACCGAGAATATTAATTTTATCATGTGATCCCGAACCATGTGGGCTTACATCTGCAGAACATCACATATGACTCTATAATTAGTTTATTTATCATAGTTTTGCAATTTATGGTATGTCACTATTCGTCAAAAACTCATGTTTTTCAGAAAAATATGATAAATTTACCCCAACCATTTTTCGATGTGTAGAATCTAAAAATGAAGTAAATTTTTCAAAAATATTTTCTTTATATTATTAATTTAATATTTAACTAAATCATAATTTATTCTAAAAACAAGAGTTTTAAAAAATTTGTTTACTTATTTTAAAGCATAGATATATCGTACTTTCACATGAATATTATTTATATACTATCATAAGTAAGGTAACTATTCATTTGGGTATATCACTATTCATAAGGGTATGTTACTATTCATAAGTGTAGGTTACTATTCACCAAGAATTATGTTTTTCTTATTGGACTGTAAATAACTTACTGATCGCAATTGTGTATGTCGTATTTTTGAAATTCACATCACAAAAGTTATAAACTTATGTTTTAAGGGTAACATAGCACATAGTAGTTTATTAAGTTGTGATTTCATGTGATTATGAAATATTTAGAAGAAATTAATTTCATTTTTAAAAAAATTGGTTCGTTACATTTTTGCATAATAATAATAAGTTACTTATTATTGAATTTTGACACCATGATTAACAATTTGAATAATATTTTTAAATTAAATTTTTAAAGTTGATTAAATTTAATTTAAAAACTGAAAATATATAATTTATTGAACACAATTTCTTGAAAAATATTACTTATGTTCTAATATTTCAAATATAGTTTTATAAAATAAAACTAACATTAATTTTGTGACAAAATTTCACTTATAATAAAATTATTTGGACTTATAAACATATATCAAGAATATCTAATTCATACATATATACTAATAATATCATTAATTTCTAGTTAACTATAAAAACACTATTTTTCATTATTGAACAAAAATTAATTTTTCTTGAAAAAAACATAGAAAATATTTAATAGGTAATATATTAATGATAAATCAAGAAATGAGGAGAGATTTTTCCAATTATCAGCCTAAAATTAATAATTTATTTATTTATTGAAACATTATAAAACAACACTATTTTTTATAGGAAAATTCATTTTGGTATATTATATATTATTATTCTTTTTTCCTATTAAGTAAAATTAAACTTTCCTATTCATTTTTTCCTATCAAAATATATTATAATTGAAATGATATTTATTTTATTGATATTATTTTCATAGTTTCTTACATACACTATATGAGTCAATATTTAATGTGAACATTATTTTGTTATATATATATATATATTTCATAATTCCATTTCAACTTTTTATACCAATCAATATTGTAGATACCTTGTAACAGTCTATATTTTTTTTCAATTCACGGTCATGTTTAGAGAAAGCTATCGATCGTAGTTTTCATTTAATGCGGACAAAATAAAATCAGTATAATAATACCCAATGAATATTCTGGAAGTGGATCTCATATATTTCTTCTGTGGGGAAATGATCACCTGGTTTGTGAAATATGTTCCCAATTTAACTAATACTCAATGAAACTAAACCTTATTCTCTTGGTATTATGAAATGATTAATGATTTTCAATGTTTATCTTTGGGAAATTTATTAAAATAAAGATATGTTCGTCTTACTCTATGTCAAATATAGTGCTTAATGTTGTTGTTTTTCATCGAACCCGAGAGTGTTGGAAAGGTGTGCCTCGGTCATCACATATTTGGTTCCCTATTCCATCAAGGCATCGGTCTCACCATGAGGAAAAATATCTTAAAACAGTCTCCTAAGGTACGAATACCAACTTCAACACCTAAAAATAACCAAAATACATGGGGTTTGATTAAAATTAAAATGGATTAATTCCTTGTATGGATGTGGTACATTAAAAACTGTCCCCCATTTGGTATCTCATCCTCAATATTTTTTATCAGAAATGATTGATGGATAACTCGGACCACTACCCTAGAATATCAAACTCTCACCCTCATGTATCATTTTTGATATGAATATGTGGCCCCTACACTCTTACCATAGGATCCATCTTCCCATTTAATTTTTTTTCACACGAATCACCAATATATATTTGTTTCACCTTAACCAACACACCTAACTCTAACTCAAAATCCTCGACATTTATCACATGATATGGGGAAATATGGAATCTCTTGAAATAATATATTGGAAATATATTGATCTTACCATGATACATCTAATGAATAACTAACTTTAGTTCCACTATAACAATCAACAGCATGTTATCAATCGGACCCACAAACATTGATGTAAAATTTCCAAGACATCGAATATATTTATCACCAAATGAGGGGAAACCCTCAAGAAAATTAAATCACCAACCTAAAACTCAATTCTTCATCAATGTGGCCCAGAATTTGGTCTTTTTTTAAATGTAATGTTAATAACCACATCTTATTCAAATTAATATGCTTTGTTGTCTCCATAATGAGACTCGATGTGAAGGACAAAAAATCTACCATAACTAACCAAAAGAGATGTGATTCCTATTACCAATTACATAAAGACTTGATGGGTTCAATGTAAATTGATTTGTGATAGAATTTTCTATAACTTGACATTTCAAGAAAAACATGGATCCCTCATGGATTTCTAAAATCGTGTATATATGATTTCAACACATCTTCTAACACTTATATGTTATACACATACTACCCATTGATCTCAATATAGAAAACAAATCTCAAATTCACTTCGTTACCCGGTTCATTCAGTAGGACCTTTCATAAAAATGACGTTAATTTAACATTATGGTCTGAGATGATATTTAGAGGAACATAATACAAGCATGCCATCTCGGGCACAGACAACTACCCAACTCCTCAATATAGTATGTCTCTTAAATGGGGATAAAGTGCATGAAGTTATTCAACTATTCGACGATAACCCTTATGGAACCATTGTCTTAGGGATGCATTAGTAAACCCATCACAAAGGACCTAGTCACTTGATTCCACTTACACATCGGAATGGGTAATGAATATAGAAGACTTGTGGTCCACTATTACTCAATGGTCCTCCTCTTACATGTAAAGCAGCATGAGGCAAAACAAACTATGTCGTTTTTTATATTAGGCCACCAGTATATCATATTAATATAATGGTAAATAATAGTATGTCATAGATAAAGAACTCATCATTATGGATGATAGTCTTTCATTATCTTGTCATGATTGATCTAATGGACTAATAAATGGACTTTAACATAAATATATTCATTTGAATCTAAGCATTGATAATGCATGACATTTGGACAATATATATTTTCTCTCATCACAAGATAATATTAATCTAATAGCTATCTATCATTCATCCTTTAAATTTATGTGGAAGTGATAGAAAATGTATAAGGTCCACTCAACTCTTGTACATCATAACATCAAGATGAATTTCATTGAAGAGGATCAATATATGTTATTAATTCTAATCCACTAGTATTTTCAATAAATCAGTATTATTACTCAAATAATCATAAACAAAATTTCCTATCCGATGGGAATATGACATCTCAATTTTAAAGGAATTATGTCAATTAAACAACTTCCAATGGTGAAGTCATAGCTCTCACTATGAAAATATATTAATGAGGCTCAAGTAGTTATTATACACCTTGAAACTCACTCCCAAAAGATATTAACACCAACATCTCAATAATCCCACTATTGACACAAACTCTAAATTATTAGTCAAAAAATTCCACGTATCCAAACTCAAATACCTATATCCATATGTGATTTTATTCCAACTCTGCATTAAAACATATCTGTAATAGACACTATAAGTGTACGAATAAAATTTATACACGTTACATGATATAGGTAAATTAAAACCTATGGAAGAAAAAAAATCCATTTTATCTCCTTAAATTTCTCATAACATGAATATGTCCATACAAACATCACCCACATCATGGTTAGGGTTATCATCTATGATTCTATTTAAGAGAAGTGATGTGTAACACCCTAGTTTTAACAAGAAAAGATAAGGAAAGTATGAATCTCAATGAAATTATTTTTATGATACTAGGGAAAGTCTTTGATAACTCACTCTATTTTAATTAATATACATTCCATTGATATCATGTACCCTTATAAAAACACCATTTTGATATACAAATAAAAAATGGAGAGCATAAAATTATAAGATTCTTCCTCACATTACCCAAAACAACATCTAGATGGAATTTATGATCCTCATTAACTAATATTATACCATAATATATTCGATGAACATATTAATGAATTATTAAACGTGGAATTGAAATACCCAATTCATTCAGGCCATAAAAACTTTTGGTGCATTTTTAAAATGAATAACATCACAATGTTCTCGTATAGGTCATATATACTCTTTATAGATGTGTGCAAAATTTTAAAAGTCCTCACCTTCAACTAGTGATATCACAACCACTAGTTGATTTTTAAGAACACCAAGTAATCCCAATACTATTAAAAATATATATATTAATATATTTAATAATACGTTGATAATTCACTATCACCTAGTTCATTCTCTAATAATTCATAAATAAAATCATGGATTTATCCACCATATTTTTGAAAACCATTGTATCATTCTTAGGGGACATTCTATGGAGAATAAACATGTTTTCCTTTATATATTCTAGTCATTCATTCATCTCTCACAAGTCTACATGAGCCATCATGTATGGTGGGATAGATATAGGACCAATACCTTGCATTAAATAGATCAAAAAATCAACATACCTATTTGTTGGAAAACATGATAATTCCATATGAAATATTTCATAGAACTAGCCAACTATATAAGGAAATATTTCCAGACATTACACTTCAACTATGAAAATATATCTAGAAAAGTAGGTTTTCACTATCCCATATTTCTGATGGAAATATATTAAATATCCTTCCAATACATTGAACTATCTAACTATGTTTTAAAAATAATCCTCGATATATGAAATGGATACCTAGTAGAGATATAAAATGATGTGTTCTTGATAACGATTCATCCAGTCCATTTAAAAAATAAAACAATATTATTAAATCCATAGTTAGAAAAAATCTCAAAGGATCCATGAAACACTAATTTCAATATAGAAAATTAATTATCCCTAGAACATTTAGATCTCATCCATAAGAGAATATTAATAAACCCCACACACTAAAAATTATCTTTTTTCAACCCCAAACAATCTTCAAAAATTACATAAATGAAAAACATTGATTGTTTTATATTAAAAAAGGCTCATTAAATGTTAGAGAAAACTAAGATCCAAACTCGATCATTAAATATCATGAAATCAAGATTATTTGGATTCAAGTCAATATTTTTCTCCTGAATTGTGCCCTTACCTTGTAATAATATTTCAAAATTTCCTTATGTTTCAAAATTTTCCATTTTTTTTATCACTATCTTAGAGAATCATGTATGCCTCCTTGCCCAAATGACTAGAGGAACCCCATAACGAATTATTTTTTCCTACAATCAGTTCTACTCCCAGTCAATGTGTTTGAAAAAAATTCCTCTACCATTATCTACCTATAGAACACTATAGTAAAATTATCACTAGTTCCCCATCCACCCCCAAGATCATAAATCTATTGAATTTTGGTGAAATTACAATCACACATGAATATTAATATCGTACAGGTACCACTCCACATAACATCCTACTCCATGGGGAATAAATGATTCACCATCCTGTATACAATACTCATCACCACACTTAAATTAATCATCAAGTTTATTTCCTACTACCAACAGACCCATTATTTGTCCTCTCGATATAATCTATCCACCATATCTCTTACCCTCATCAAGGTTCCCCTAAAATATGTGTTCTTGATTCACAACACCACAAAATCATGAAAGGAACAAATAGTTACATGAACTCAAATAACATATCTCATCCCATCTGCAAGGTTTCCCTCTATTTCTATATCATTCCCAAACAATTATAGTGAAAAATACCGAGGATTATTGAAATGGCTTGTGTAAAAAATTAATGATATCTTGAACTAGGTGACATGCATAAACACACATGCTCTATTGATCCCACAAATATCTAAGTGGAAATGCACATATAACTAAACAAAAATATTCCTTCAAGATAACCTATCATGTTTTTCTAACAACATAAAAAACCCCACTAGTTCTTTGATACACATTTCATCAAATAAGTCACCAATGTAATCTTCCTTTTTTGGTGAGACTCAATGTGCTCCAAAATTGTTGACATAAACTCCACCAATATATTATCTTCTATTGGGATATCTACACCCATAAAAAAGGATAGATTTTTTGTATAAAAATCTATCATCAACTCAAACATAGAAGCTAAATCATGTGGGATATTCAAGTCCTTAACCATTATAACATGTATCATACTCTCCAAGAGCTTCTTATTTATCGTTGGAACTAGCATTATTGGGTGTTCCTGGTCAACTATTGGTGGGGCATTATTGTCCCCAGTTTCCTTATAATATATAGGATTATTTTATTGTGGTATTTCATTAAAATTAAAAAATATTTAATATATTCAACTTTATATCCATTAGATATCACAATTTAATGAATTAAGTAGAAGGTATATCATTTTACTACTCTACACACATCCCATTTCATAAAGGTATAACTACTTAGGATCTCACTCTATCCCATTATAATCCACCAAATCATGGTCAACATAACATAAAAAACATATAATCAATTTAAAAAAGACAAAATGGGATATGATATTAATTAATGCTTAACCACAATGTTGTATAGAAAACACAATATAAGTTATTGAAAATTTAAAGAACAAGGCCCGGAAAAACAACTAATACAATGAATCACCGAAAAGAACATAGATTTTTTCTGAATCTGGCATGTCAAATATAATTCACGAACACATCCCATCATAACATATGAGGAAAATAGTAGATGTATCATTAATAATAAATTATATATCACATACCTTGAATTTATAATCCACAAATCCAAGAAACTAAGAATAGAAATCCCGATTATGTTGACTTAGAAATATCCAATATGTGGTTTAGCTACACAAAAACTTAAATTCTATCTCATGTTCAGACCACATCCAAACTCTTTTCAACTATATCCCAATTGTAAAAAAATGAAATCAAGGATTTGATACAACTTTATTACATCACTGTTGTTGTTAAACTCATTTGTGACCAAACCAGAGATAGTTGAACATCACGCATTCATAACTATATTCCAGTGGTTGATGAATATTATCTGAGGTATAATAATAGTGTGGGAATACTACACACCATATATTATGTAAAAAAAATAATATTTAATGTAACACTATTAATAGTAACCTTTATACTAACTAAAATTAAGAGACACATCACAACTACATTCTATATAAGATGTAATTATCACCATTATATAATATATTGAACTTTAAAAAAATTATACCATTAATATAAATATAAATAGGAACGTGTGGGTACCAAGGATGTTTTATGTTGGAAATGGAGTATGGTTTGTGTTTGTAGTCAATACTCATAGGATAATCACAATGTTTTCAAGGAAAGGGGTCATACAGTTCTTGAAATCAATAATATTGAATGTGGAAATGTTTCCCAGTGTTCTAATAATTTAAGGGTCCAACAATTTGAGATGGAGAAGGGTGTTTTTGAAAAGTATGTTGCACGCATGATAGATGAATGTTTTTTCACTTGCATGGAAGTCTTGATTTGGGATCAGTGCAAAAAAATATGGAAACGGAAAAATGTGCACACATGATTTAAATGGGAATGAAAGAAGAGGTTTCATGGAAGAATCAAACGCACCCAATGATACATAAAAGTGTGTTTTGTTTTCCCAAAAACAATCCTTTGCACACTGAAAAATACGCATCACAAACATTCATCCATGATCATCAAGACCTATAAAGAGGAGGCTTCACCAATGAAGGACATATGAATTCTTTAATGTAGATCCAGCTACTCTTCCACATGGTAGATTTGTGTGTAGAATATTTGGAGAAATTTAATCTAGTGAACAAGGTATTTATTTATTCTATAAAGACCATGGGAACCCTTTGGTGTAGTTTCATGAAATATAATGGTTTAAAGTTAATTAAGGGGTGCAAGAAAGTCAGATTGTACGAAAAATCTCAAACCTTGTGTGAAATAGAATGCATTGCGCACAAGTGAACTGTGAGGAAATTATCAATATTTGGGTATCTGGATAGTTTGATCAGTGCTATCACATGCATAAATTCAAAACAATGATGCAATATGATTCTTGTGCTATATAGAGATAAATAATTCTATGTAAATACGTTTAAGAGACCTTCAAGTAGATGAACTGAGTAAGACATCTCTAAAAGCAGTGAGCTAGAATGATTCAATGAAACTGTTCTAAGGTATTCCTTGAGATATCACCGGTTTCATGTAAAGGATTCTTTCCAAGAATATACTAATTGTGTCCATAATTCTGTATTCCACAGTAGGTGAAGATTACTATATTTTGTACAATTGATACAATGTTGATGTATGCTCCTTGGATGTATCCCTTGGTGGTGAACTAAGTAAAAGTTATGTGTTGTCTTTATTCATGTGAATGATAGATTATTTCTTTAATCAATCATACATGTTTAGTGGTCTCATAATAAAATGGGAACATTATATGTCGCATTATAAGAATAAATATGACACCCTAATTCAACCCTCCCCACTTAGGGTGTCCCGGGGCCCTATAGAATAGCCATGAAAATGTGGCATACATCATGCCAAAAACAATAAACAATACTCAAGTTAAACACAATTCTAGGCCCATGTTCTAGAGTTGTACCATCTCCAAACTCCCACCAAACACCACTATCTCAGTCATCAAGAGAAGTAAGTTCCCTTACCTTACATGGTTCAAAAAACATGACATCGTCATGGGTGACAGGGAATTCAAAAAGGATGTGACTGTAACTCAATAGTCTACCACCAGTGGTTTCACTATATATATATATATATCTAGTCTATATAAATTCATATATGTGTGACATGATATATAATATTAGGTAAATAATTAATGAAAAACTATCGATCCTTGGTTTTTTTGTGGCATTAGAGATCGACTATACAACTTTGTCTAATGATGGAGTATCTCTAAACATGCAACCCCAAAAAATAGTATCCTAAAAATGTCCTCCCATAATATCACATCATCAAACAGTCTCATATATAAATTTCTATACTTTTTTTAAATACCACTGAGAGTAAAATCAGGTATGTAGATGGTTGGATGTATTCCCAACACACTATGTAAATAATTTTATAGATTTTTTGTACACCCAAAACATACTCACGAATACTCATTGCTGTTGTTACACCCATCCCACTTTTTCAATGTATTCATGGTGATCATTAAACCACACATATTTCATTTTTTCCTTTTTAGTATGCATTTCACCCAACCATAAAATAAGCTCATCCTCTGTTTCCATTTCACCAATCCCATCCCATCCTCATTTGGAATGACACAAATCCTAGTTCACATGATTACATTGGTTTTCATTACACCCAACCTCCATTACATTCATTTTTTATGGTGATAATATACAAAAAAAATCATTTGGTGAAAATATCATCCAACATAATATAATTACATTTTACAATCCCCCAAACACATATAACACTTTATGTAATCTATGATAGAAACTAGTCCAACACTATGTCCAAATTAAACCTAGGTTGATCACTCATTGCAACACCTATGATGAAATCCCTCTTTATCCAAGTACACCTCAATGTTAACCTTAACTCTCTATATTTAAAAATTTAAATGGAACACTAGGAAACTATTACATGGACCCCTAGGTCTCAGCATAGTGATAAAATAACTAATTGTTTCGATTATAATCTGTTCAACATAATCAGTATACTTAAACATCCATCAATTTCTCTAGCATATAAATTATCCTCTGGCATGGGTCATTCCTAGAACAAATCCAAACCTTTCTCACTCCCAAAAAACCAAGGAAATTGTTTTAGTATACTTCACGGTCATTCACATATGGTTGGTATGCCCACATATCACTCACATAAAGGAAAAGAAGATAAATCGTTATGAACAATTTGGGAACACTAACTAAGGATTAAGAGAATCCTTCACAATATAATGTATTTGAAATAGTTTGACCAAAATAGTGAAAATAGAAACCCTTGGAAATTTCAATGAAATTTTGCATTTGTTAGGAGATATGATGAAATAGTAGTATGAAATATGAAACCCAGAAAATGAGGGATATTCTCAATGGGGGTGTCCTACTATAATAAATGGATAAAAAATATTCCAAGAAATATTTTAAATGTAACCTATAACTATAGTTAGAAATCAAGGGTATAACCCCCAAAACCTTTGGTATATGCTATACCAACTATTTCTGGGAATAGTGGGAAACTGAGGCATTATTATAGCCTCAAACTATACTCACAGTTTAAAATACATATAATTATGGTTTTAAAACTATGGTTATAGTATATACCCATGGTTTATAAAACTGTGGATCCTAAAAGTGTCAGTATAGTAATGGCCTATCCCCACGGTTCAAAAGGTTACACCCAAGGTTTTGAAACCGTGGGTATAGAATTAAAAAATCTTGTGCGTGGGTTTCAAATCCTCACCGCCTATTCACAACCAAATTCATTTACTACTACACCACTTATACATTATTGTATATATATATATTATCTTATTTATATTTATAAAATATGGGTATACGAAAAAATACCAAGGCAATAGGTTTTCCCACCCGATGTTTCCCCACCCAAAAATAGGGGGACCTATACCCATAGTTCCATAAAACCGTGGGTAAAGGTTTCCCTTATAACCATGGTTTTAATGAACCCTGTGGATATCCATATGGACTAAAACATATACCCACGTTTCATAAAAACTATGGATGTAGTATTGAGTCCTAAAATCTATCCCCATGGCTCATTAAAATCATGGGTATAGGCCCACCTATAACCACAGTTCAATGTAAACAATTGCAAATCGTTTTTCAGTAGCTTTATCATGAATATATTTGACTACTCGTGTTTACATGGGAACCCTATTTCAATATTTTAAAATGATCCAGGGGTATAATTTATAAAATATAACATATACCCATGGTTCATAAAAACCGCGGGTATAATCATGTATTCTAGTAGAGAATTGACAGAGTATATCCTCCTCAAAAGTGGAAGAAAATAGAGGTACAGTGTGGTCTGTGTGGTGTGTGATTGGATAAACATGATATGAGGTATGGGATTTATAATTTAATAAATTAATATAATTAAATAAATTTAAATAATTTACATATTAAAAATATTCCATGTAACCAACCATGGTTTAGTAGCCATTATATTTCCTATATATAGTCATCCAACTCCACCTTGGCCCAACTAATAATTGGTATCACGTCATAAGTTACCCAGTGCACTTATTTCAATGTATACATCTTGAAACCATAACCAAGAAACAAAAAATAATGTATTAGTCCATAAAAAAATACCATCAACAAATAAAAACAACAAAACATCATGGAATATGATGAAAATTTAAAGGAATCCATACCTCATGTGGATGTGGGGTGTTACATCAAGGACCAATAATCATACAATTTCTATTTAAATAACCCAGAGGGGTGTATTAAAATTCCATTATTTGGTTATTACATTTTTTAACCTAATATAATAATTGTTAATTTTTTTTGGATTTTATCCTTTATTTTATTAATCGATGGTAAAAAATCACTTTTGTAAAAACTAAAATTGACTGCTGATAAAAATATTAATTTATTTTTTATTCATTTAGTAAAAAAAATCAGCCCATATCATCTCTATATTTAATATTAAAAAATATTTTTCCTAAAAAATTTAAAATTAAAGAATATCTATGACAAAATAACACACACACACAAATATATCAATATTGGTACCTTATATTTAATCATCTCCCATCACATAACATTATGTATATATATATATATATATTTGAGTACACACATGCGATTTTCAATTTGAATAATAATATATATAAATATAATTTGGGGAACAGAAATATTGTTTACGAACACAAACATTGAGTTTTGGGAAAACTAATCACGCATCCTAGCCCAAAGGATCATCCCATGGGGAAGGTAGCAATGTGGGAATAACTTTTCTCAAGTGTGAACAATAGAAAAAACCTACATTGAATATTATTTCAATCTATATGAAAATTATGTTTCCATGAGTAATAAAATTGCTATTCGGATTCTTATGGGCAACAGGCACAACAAAACCCTTAGGCCCATGAAAAAAAAGAATGTATGTATGATGGACATGAACCAACCATACGTGCCAAATATATTGACAAACTGATGATTTTTAGTCCCAACATACAATCCCAATAATGAAAGATACACACAATGCCTCTTACATTCTCAAAGACTTGTGTTCCACCACTGCGAAATTCTCCTATAAATACAATCTCACCCCCATATTTGGTGACTCTTTAGAAGATGAAGCATCCATACCTTCATGAACCAGGCCATGTTGCAATCTGAATGGGCCTACAGTAATGCCCGAAGGGCATTCATGATCCCCATGTGCTGGTATAAGTTCACAGGTATAAAAAACAATACATGGGGATGATTTACCCAAAAACATAACCACATAACCACTAACATATATATAAACTGGAACTATAAACAAGAAAACAGACATACATTTAAACCATAATAAGATTTAAAGTCAAAAATCAAACTCCAAAGAAAAAATAAGACTCCAATGAATTTAAAACTAAAACATCTACCTTAACCATCATGAAACATGTGGAGCCACATCCTCATGATACCAGCACCAACTTGCAATGGATGACCATCAACAAATTGAAACACCATCATTGTGAATGATTTTTCAACCTAAAATACATTACGAAACAAAAACAACATACACCTAGAGGTGTATTTTGGGTGTGATCCAAGATCACATTCAGATGTCCCAGAATGAAAATATTCAACCCATAAATATTAAATGACAAATACCGTTGCAGGTCTAATAAATAAACAGACACAAAAGCATGAACAATATAATGAAACTGTATCAATAAAAATATCTTTAAAGAAAACAATATAAACTATGAGTTCACCATTACCTTTAGTAAAACTCAATCCATTAAAGAATATCCAATATTTCAATAAATCCGAAAACATTATAAAAATGAACCTTTAAGAATACCCAAACCTTTTAATAAAACCTAATGTTACACCATTTTCTGATGGTAAGTGTAATTCAGTACAAGAGCACCAAAAAGTGGAAGAAGCCCTATAGGTACTAGACACTAATGGGATCCAATAAATTCAGGTCTCGGTGATACGTGACTTAGGAACCACAACCCTCAGAAAACGTTGTTTTGAAACCACGACCCTTAGTAATTGTGTCATAGAAACTGCAACCCATATTAATCGTGGAATAAAAACCACAACCCCCAATCTTTCATATGTTTAGTTAGTGTTCAAATCACCAATCATAATAGTGAACCCAGGTCGAGCCACCTCCAGAACACTATCCCACTAGTCCTAGTTCCCCAACTAGTAACCAGGATTCCAAATTATGCTCAAGAGGCTCAAATAATTGTCACATATCACATTCATATAATCAAAACAAATGAGGTGCTATCCATACCCAATACCGCACTTACACACAAAAAAAATTCCATCTTGGAATAATACTCACACAAAAAACCATTTGGAACTCAATCTACATCATTTAAAAAATAAAATAATATAACTACATAATTAATAAATAAACCATTTCATGATTCAGAAAACCACTGAATGATTTATTAAAAAACACATTTTCATTTTCAAACCCTTTGAAATCTCATCATTCTCTTTCCACATATGACATAAAACAATTTTTAGAAACTCCCTTATAACGCATATACAAAACATAACTTTTTTCCAATCATAATTTCAACTCACCATATATATATGTAAACAAATTCAAAAATATATTTTTGCACCACACAATAATACCATAAGACATGATTATGAACACAAGAAATCCAAACCAACACTACACATGTGAAAATTAACATTCACAAAACAAAAATTAATTTCACCACACTCAAAAAAATTCAAAATGTGACATGCTCTAAGTAATCATTTTGGAAAAACTCTTACTCCATTTATAGAACAATTTTTCAACATTCATAAAACTTAACAAACCATAAATAAATATTTATAAGATAGCTTAAAAAAATAATTTAGATTTACCCACTCAACCCACACAACTCTATATCAAAATCAAAGTTCAAACAACATGAACATATTAACAATCAATTGCATAATTTATTTATTTTCTAAAAATTCAATAAATATAAATTTCCTGAAAAATATTCACCCATACCATATGAGCATGCTATGAAAAAAATCTGATGCATGAAGAACTTCAATAAACACAAATTTTCACAAAAAAATAAAATAAAGAACATTAAAAAATCATTTAAACAAGAATTATAGTTCATTATATAATATTTAAATGTGGATTTACCTACCTTGGTTTTAGAAAATAGAAAATTTGGTGTGAAAATACAATCGTGAGCAATTCATACCACATTAATCCAAAATTAAATCCTCAAACAAGAATATGAAAAAAATTTATTAAAAATATACCACTAAAGAAGACACCAAACCTCCATTAAAACCAATAAATCTAGGGAAAAATGAAGAAGAAGAATAAGAAGAGGAATCACCGGGGGGCTGCTTGTGCGGAAGGAGAGAAACACGCTAGAGGTGTCATCGGAGGTTGCACTAATAGGGGATGTAGGGGGAGCTGCAATAGGTGTCCGATGGATGAACGTTTGAGGGGATCATCATGGTTGGTGGGCATGATGGTAGGATGGTTTTCAGTAGCAGGCCGCACGATGTCTAGAGGGGAGGATGCATGACATGACGAAGGTGTCTTCGAGGTCGGGGTGTAGCGCGAATGGGCTGGACATGAGGTTAGGGAGGTAACATGATGAGCTGGGTAAGAGGGTGGTTGTGGTGGCACTAGCTAGTGAGGAGGATGGTGAGGGTGGAAGAAATAGCTATGTCGAGGGAGAGGCCTTAGTGCCATGGCATGCGGGCAAAAAGAAAGGGGTGTGCGGTGTGTTCCGTGAGAGATAATGGAGGGGGTCTGAACGCTAGACAAAAAGCACAAAATAAGTAAATAAAAACAATAAAAATAAATAAACATATCCTAATAATAATACTAAAACCAATAATAATAATAATACTTCATTAAATGCTAATAACTAGTTTTATAATAATGAACCACTCTGTTAATAAATTTAAAAATCAAAATAATAATAACAAAAAATATTAACATTAAATTCATTTATTAATGATGTTATTATTGGAGTTAAAACATTTTCATTATAATATTTTAATGTTTTGGTCACACATCATTTTATTTTATTTATTTACATTTAATAGACCAGAAATAGCATTGTTACCCCGTGCGATCCATAATAAATTATTCTTATTAAAATAATTCATTAAAATTCATTCATTTATTTTTTATTTATTCCTTTATCTCTTATATTACATATACCTCATTCATATCATTTTACTTAATTAAGTTGATGTGAACATAGGTTAGTTAGTGCGGGGAATTGGGTGAGGTATTATGTTGACCCGGGTAAAGTCGTGCAGCTATGACAGTCCCCCACCCGTGCATTGGACACTACGGTGCCCAAAATATGCCTTTTTCAACACAATGTAAAATTTTAATCGGGATCGGCCTGCACTTTGACAATATATATTAAATGGAAATAAAAAAAATAAAAAATGCAAAATAAAAAATGTTTTAGAAATATGGGTGTGACAATTTTTCCCACTATAGCTCTTACCATCCCCAGAAATCCACAAGTATGGTTGAATCCCGAAGTACCTACTGTTACCCCCATGGGGTTAAAAAATGATCCCTTCAAAAATCAACTGAAAAGACGCAAACACAATGTGCTCAGAGAACATGTATTAAATGAAAACCTTAGGAAACTCATCATGAGACCATCAGATATGTGTCGCCCATCCCAATGAGCTAGAAAACCTTTAGTTAACAGATCATGGAAAGGAACTTTCACACCCCAGAAGCTAACTTCAAAAAACGAAAAAACTCAAGCCTCGTTAATTGAAAATCACACCATTTGACAGTAGTGAACACACACGATCATACCACATCCAATGAAAAATTTTATCACCGACCACTAAACCATCTATAGGAACATAATGAAAAGGCCAACACAGATTCATTCTAGATACATTTTAGCAAGACCCACCATGTGTCTCTAAACCATTAGAACTGCCTGGTGATATAAAAATTCTAAATTTCTTATGAGTGACCAAACACCCCACCATGAGGGGTGGGCAGGGAGGGCCCAACATCTAAGGCGTCAAAACCTCTACCCAAGAAAAAACATCTCTTTGTCCCTTGATGAGAACTGTTAAAATTTGAGACTAATTTACCCAACATACAATATAAGGACCAATAAAAACAATTACATTCGGTGGGACAAATCCCCAAAGACTTAAAGTTAATGATATGACTATGAATTCTCATAGCCATCGGAACCTCACACACCCAAATGTTTCTGGGTGGAAAAAAATAGAAAAATATTTAAACCACCTTCACCTTCAATATCGATGACTGAAATGATATTGGGGTCCTGTACACTCTTGTGGTTCCTGATCATGTGCCAACGTCACTCTGAGGCATATGGTTGGAGCCCTGATGTTCAAATCATCTCATACATCATAGTTATCTATTGAATAATCCTTAACAGAGCATCCCTATTTGATACGACATGATACCACACCACATTCGAGACAACTCCAACAAACATAACACACCCCGACATCCAAATAATTTCTCATGGAACATCCACCAATATACGGGTTTAGATGATGCACATGCATTAGCAATTTACCTTAACCATGAAGCATAAGAAGTAAAAGACGCATGAAAAACACTTCCCTTTTAATAGAAAAAAATATTGAACTCCCTAAGAGAAGGACAAACTCTTATGTGAATGGGGATTTCTGCAGGATTCTAGGAAATCCACACTCTCTCTTCAATGAGTACTCACTCTTCTGGGCATCACCCAACATGAACATTGTGGATAATGAAAACACCTAAATCCTTTAAAGACATCATTCAGCACAGATAACATTGAACATTCTTCACTCTTCCCTACTGGAATTCCTTTCACAGTTTCTAGGGGATGCTTCAAACACAACTGTGTTAAACATCATACACAAAGGCTCAAACAACTATAAGAGAAAAAATTACCTTCATCTTCCCTCTCATCTACCACCTCAGTATGAGAGGATATGATTAGATGAAAAGAAAAATTAATAGACTTAACACTATGACTAAAAATGGAGAGTCCTTACATTAATCAACTGGAGGGTAAGACAATGGTGAATTACCTATGGCTGCACATCAATCGCGTGTTAATGCATTATGGCTCCCTCCACTAGTCAATAAGGAAAATAATGGACCTAACCAGACTGGTCTGATGACCATGAGATATTTCAACCAAATAGTTAATGTACAAGGGGAACCACTACAAGGGCTTCTTGGAGAAGTTTTCAAAAATAACCCACAACAATAAACTTTCTAACCAACATATAAATAAGAATTCAAAATCAAGACACAATTCATCCAAGAAGGATTCTTGGCTTGAAACACATCACATACAACATTTCCAAAATACAAGGTCACACCACACAATAACAGGTTATTAAGGAACCAAATTTTTCCATTAACAAATCTTTTTGAAAATAAATGTACCTATTGGGTTACACAAACACCAAGGTGTCTCATGGTTTTCACATATGCATGTTCCAATGCCACACCAGGACCCACCTCATGTGCATCTAGAAACTCATCAGCTCATACCATTGACCATTTTCCTTTCCATATACACCCATTAATGTGGTTTCCCATGAGAACAATAAGGATCAAAACCATACCATTAAATTTTTCAAAACCAAATCATTTAACCCATGATTTTCAATTTTCACTCATCATTTTATTTTTAAATCACATAATCACAAAACAGTTTCAATGGAAAAATTATTTTTAGTTAATAACCTGGTTTCCATGATCTTGAAACAAAGAGATGAGGAATGATGAAAGGGGAAACTACTGTCAGCAGACAATTAGGTCATATTGTTGGTGGCCATACCCAATCACACCACCTGATAGAGAGTATTCTAGGAAATTATCTCCATCACCACATGGATTTTGGGACCCTAAGAGTTCACTAGGACCACCATCCCCTCTCAATTTTCATCTCCTGTAGACAAGATTAACCACAAGGATTAAATTTTCTGACAAACCACAACTTATCCCGCTAACTTGATCCCTGAGACGAGGTGTACTGGCCAGACATCTTACAGTTGATATAATGTCAAGTATTGACCCCATAACATTTGTCTACCCTGATTTTATCACAATAAAACAAAACCTAAAAATGTAACATGCGATGATACCATTTTATCACAAACAAGGCTGGGTCATAATCCGACCCGATGCTAGACCGATTCTATAGAAATTCCTAAAGGGTGTTCCAAAACCCCACGGGTTTGAACAAGAGATTTGGTATCGAAAAAAATACATGGGAATTATTTACCCAAAACAATGACAACAAAACCATTAACAAGATAAATAAACAGAAACCGGAAACTTACAACCAAACATGACATTAAACCATAATCGGATTTAATGTCTACAACCAAACTCAAAACTCAAAGAAGACAATAACAAAATGAAAACCAAATGAGGTGCCACATCCACAAGCTACCAACACCGAACTGCATGGTAAGACCATCATCAAACCAAATCACCATCATTGATTCTGATGTCTTAACCTGAAATAAACAAGGAACAAAAACTACATACACCCATTAATGTATGTAGGGTGTGAACCAATAGCCTAGTAGGATGTCACCAAAATAAAATATTCTATGGATATATGTTAAATGACAAATACACTTGAAGGTTTAATAAATGAAAGGACAGAAAATATTGAATAATAAAAAGAAATTGTATTAATAAAAACAGATTCAATGAAAACAACATAATTTAAGAGTGCACCCATACATTTAGGAAAACCCAAACCTTTATGAAAACCCAAACCATCTAGAAAACCATAACCTTTATGAAAACACAAAACAGTAAGAAAACCCAAACCTTTATGAAAACCCAATCATAGAAAGTATACCGATGGAGATTCTAATGGAGTCCTGGAGCACCAAAAAGTGGAAGAGGCCATATAGATACTAGAATCAAGTGGAATCCTAATACATCGTCTCACAATGGAACATGGATTAGAAACCACAACCCTTAGAAAATGTGGCTTAGAAGCCATGGTCCTTAGTAACTAATGCTTAAAAACCAGGAACCACAATAACCATGGCTTAAAAACCATGACCCACAGTCATATATATTTTTAGTTTGTGTTTCAATTTTCAATCCTACTAGAGAAAGTGGGTTGATCCACCTCCGGAACACTATCCAAGTAGTCCTAGTTACCCACCTAGTACACAGGACTCCAATTTGAGCTAAAGAGGTTAAATTAAAATTCACTTATCACATTCATTTAAATAAAACAAACGAGGTGCTACTAATTCCCAATACCACACTTGCACACTTATAGATTCCACTTTGAAATTATAATCATAACTAAAACCTTTTGATACTCAATCTGCATCATTTACAAAATCAAATAGACCAGCTTCCTAATTAAAAAGAAACCATTTCAGGATTATGAAAACCTCTACAAGAGTTATTAAAAAATCATTTTTATTTTATAACGCCTTTGAAATATCATCTTGATCTTTCCTCATAAGACATAAAACACTATCGAGAAAGACCCTAATAAGGCATATACATAACATAATCATATTACATTAGAATATTCACCTCACCAATATATGTATATCAAAAACTTCAAAAATAAATTTTTTCACCACACAATCAAACCACAATACACGATTAGGCATACAAGCAACCAAAACCAACACTAGACATGTCAGAATCACCATTTACACACCCAAAATGTATTTCAACACCATACACACTCAAAAATAATTTCAAAAGTGTGACATGCTCTATATAATCATTTTGAAAAAACTCTTAATTCATTTATAGAATACTTATGCACCATACATGAAACTTAACAAAACATAAATAATAATTTATAAGATAGGTTAAAAATAAATAACATATCTTTACCCACTCATCCCATAAAACACCATGTCAAAATCACAGTTCAAACTACATGCACATATTAACAATCAACTGCACAATTTATTTAAATTCTAACAATTGACTAAATATAAATTTCTAGAAAAAAATGCACTCATACAATATGAGCACAAAACAAAACAAATCTTATTCTTGATAAAGTTGAACCAAAACCAATTTTCCCCAAAAAATATATTAAAGATCATGAAAAAATTAATTAAACCAGAATGTTAATTCAATATATAATATTTAAACGTGGAACAACCATCCTTGGTTAGAGAAACCATCAAAATTTATTGTGCACCTCCAATCGCGTGCAATTTGCACCACATCAATCCTAAATTAAACCCTAAAATATGAATATGAATAAAAAAATGATTAAAAATAGATCCCTATATTATACCTCACACCTTTTTAAAAATCAATAAATCAATAGAATGATAATAATAATAATAATAAGAATAATACCCACCAGAGGGGGGGGGTGTGCTCACGTGGATATAGGGAAAGGCGTCATAGGTGTTGTTGGAGGTTTCCCCACTTGATGAGGTAGGGGGAGAAGTAGAAGTCGTACAATGGAGGAAGGCTAGAGAGGATCATTGTTGGTGGAGGGCACGAAAAGAGGCCGAGAGGCAGTAGAAGGTTGTGCAATAGCTGGCAGGGATAATGTGTGGCATGACAGTGATATCTGGGAGGTTGGGGTGTGGCGTGAGCGGGCTGTATATGGGGGTAGGTAGGCACATTGATGAGATGGTTAGGATGTAGTTCACGATGGAACTAGCTGGTGAGCTGTCCAGTGAGGTCAGCGTGCACAACTAGGTCGGGGGAGAGGCCTCCGCACAATAGGATGAGGGGAAAAAGAAAGGGGAGTGTGATGGGATCAGGGAGAAAGAAGCTGAGGGGTCCGATCCCTATCAAAAAACAAGGAAAAATAAATAAATGAAAAAAAAATAAATAAATAAATAAATATCCTAATAATAACACTAACACCAATAATAATAATAATAATTCATTAAATGTTAATAACATGTTTAATAATAATAAACCCCTTTATTAATATATTACACAATCATAGTAACAATAAAAATATATTATCATTAATGTCATTTATTAGAGATATAATTATAGTAGTTAAAACATATTCTTTAAAATATTTTCATGTTCTGGTCATACTTCAAATAATTTTATTTTTTTACAGAAAAGAGCCCAGCAACCTCGTGGTTACCCCACACAACGCATAAGAATTTATTATTATTAAAATATTTATTTAAACTTCATTTATTTATTTATTTATGTTTTCCTTTATCTTTCATCTTACACCTACATAATTAATTTAATTCTTCTTCATTTATTTGTTCTGAACATCGGGAAGGCTGTGCGGGGAACCGAGCGAGGTTTTATGGTGACGTTGGAAAAGTTACATGACTTCGATCATCCCCTTCCCGTACCTAGGACGCCGCCAAGCCCAAAATAATAATTTATTATTATATTTTAAAATTTCAATCAGTATCAGCCCACACTTCGATAATGATTTTCAAAATAAAAAAATAGTTTTGGAATTCTTGGTGTGACAAATTTACTACGTGTAAAACTAATATTGCATGACATCGCGAAACATGGGTCACCTAATGTAGAGAATCAACTGATATATACCTCTTATGGGTACATGGATCACAATTGAGTAATCCCAAACTACGTCTTCTAGGATGATGTTAGGTGCTTTCAAATGACTAGCATGCACACAACCTTACCCTTGTGCAAAACACCCAATCTTGTGAGCTCTTATTCCCTATGCTTCAAAAGCCTACCATTTTTATAGAGCCCCTATCTAAAAAAATTCTTTCCCTCAACCTACCACACTAGTGTGCAACAAAATTTGAGACCCCTTCTGTTTCTCCCATAAACATTCACAGTACCTAAATCTAAGCAGGGTTAATCTATCCTCAATTTATTAAAATCACGAGGACAGTTACATGGACCTCTTCACTAGGAACTCCTCACATCATTAAAATATAAAAATTCCAATTCCTTTCCCATTCCAAAGGTGCAATATCATTGGCCATGTATTCTATAGAGCAGGGAAGTTAGACTACCCATGTCCAAGCTACAGGTTGTAAAACTACCTAGAAACACATCATAGTCTTAAGATGTTAAACATCATGAAAAATCCCTCAGCAAATGAAATTAAATAGTTGCATAACCCATTCTACAAACACAATATTTTTAATGTAAAATCATCATGGTATTACATTTTCTTCACTCTTAGGATCAAACTCCAACAATTGGGCACTATCTAGTTGTAAGCCCTACACATTCTCCACCACAGTGTGAGGACTATTAATCCAAAATGGAAACATCAATACATAAGCCAGAATACCCTCTACCAAAAGTTTGTGATGCCCCATGAGGACCCACATTGAATTAGATCCAACTTTGGGAAGCTTCCCGACATATTTCCCTCCCACATCATCGTTTCTCCTAGCAGCACCCCAATATCCATCCACTAGCAGCCGAAGTGGATCATGTGATCTTTAGATCCACTGTTTCCTCTTATTTCTCACATCGATCACAAATCACGTTTTCTTATTGGTTAGTAGTGATATTTATATCCATATGATCCCAAACATCCAATGAGACTCTTTTCAAGTGTAATTCCCAACCATTCAAAACTATTTGCGCTTCGATTCCCAAAAAACCAAAATATGTAGGAAGCCTCCATGAGATCAAAACCCAACACCCAACTCACCCCCATGATCTTTGGTCCACATCCCTAGTAAGATAAAAACCCTCAATAGGGGGACCACATTACCACGGTTTCCACTTGGATAGATTCTATATGCATGCCCAATACCATCCTTAGTTGACACTCTTTTTAACATACGAGCATCATTACCATATGATGTTAAACTACATCGATCGGTCATGTCACGTGACCTTATACTCTAGAATGGAACTATGTGGATTTTGATCCATCTCCTCTAAATATTGTAAATAGGATGCCAACCTGAGGTTCAATCTTAAATAATGGAAAACCTAGGTTCTCCCTCCCAAGTACACACCTTTTTTATCTTCCTTAAGGATTATTTTGAACCATATATCCAAGGTGTACCTCAAGGAGAATATTGATCATCCATCCTAGGTCTGTATGATGGAGTGATTAGATCATAATATTGGGTCTGACTCTATGGGTACTTCCCATCCATTGGTAATCTTTTTAGGTGTTCCATAATCCTTATAATGGAGGCACCTGTTGGATCCAACTCAATGGATTGTATGATCATCCATCTTGGGTCCATCTCAAGAGATGTTCTGATCCAACATTTTGGTTTAACTATATGGGGAATTTCAATCAATTCATAAACCATATATCCATGAAATCATCCCTCCAAGGGAAAAACCTCTTAGTCCATATCAAGGGACATTCGAATTAGTCCATTGGGTTCCTAAAAGATGTTAAACATTCACTCATCAAGTCCAAAAATTCTCAACCATGTGCCTATCCACTGAAGATGTTAAACTCATGGTTCGATGTATCTCAGCCAAACATTTTGATTCATCTCCACATGTTGTATAACTTGTGATATCATCTCAAACACATAACTCATTGAAAACATTATATTCTTTTGGTGAATTCCTCGTATGATATGCCAACATGACATTAGCTACCCCATGCTAAATATGATATTCTAGTGGTGAAAGACATGAATGATATGCTCCAATGGTGTTAGATACCTCATTTTAAACATGAGATGCATGCAGTGAAATTAATGGATGATACGAACCCAATGCATTGACCACCTCATAAAAACATGAGATTCTTGTGTTGAAATCCTTCCAATATATGGTCTCGTGACAACAGATACCTCATAAAACACATGAGATGCCTGAGGTGAAATCCATGAAAGATAGATTCCCCCATCATTAGTTACTTCATGATTGAAATGAGATGCCTTGTGTTCGGTTCCTATGATTCCCCTTGATATTCCATCACAAGAAGAATAATATAGGTAACCAATGCTTCTAACATCCATACATGCTAGTGATTCATTATGTGATTTCTCTCCCGACGAAAGTTTTCTTCCCAATCTAGATGGAACAATAATGTCTAAGAATAATTAATGTAATTAACTAGAATCCACATGGAGATGGAATTTGGAATGAGCTTCACAAAAATGATTTTACTCTATGTGAGGAATATGGACTATAAAATTATCTCTAAAAAGGAATCCATGGATGGAAGAACCAACGTCCCATCATCCAATTTCGACAATGGATCATACAACTGTATTGAAAGTGATGAAATTAACCAACATTTAGAATGATGTATTGTGGGGTAACAAAGAATATTGAATGTGCGAAATTGATGTGAAGATATATTGGTGCACCTTGGAAAAAGTGTTGCAAACGTAAATGGTTAACTCGATGCCAAATATTCTCCCCAACATATAGACTAATATTGATTGATACATAAGTATATTAGCATGTCAATGGATCTAGCTATATATCATCATGTCCCACAAATAAAATGGAGGACCTGGCATGGAACTCACTTGAAATTGGGCCAGTATACATTAGGAATTCCTATTATGAGACATCGTTAGCAGGGATCTTTCATATTTTCAGAATATTGGAAGGCACATGAGAATTACATTCCCTATATCTATACTGACACCTCAGTATAATTTTTTTTACAGGAACCCATCTACATCGACCCATCTATGAAACGCCTATAAAAGCAGTGGCTAGAGAAAAAAATGGTAAAATCATACTTGGATCCTACTACACCAAAAATCAAGCTTCAACTATAATTGTCATACATTCATGACATGTCTCACCCTCATTAATCAATTAGAGGCTGGTAATGGATACCCTTGTACATAGGTATGATATAGATAGGGTCATTCACACAAGTAAAATGGCTTGAAAGGACTTAGAGGGTTGAGCACTACACTGATGTCACATCCCCCAAGGGCCGCACTGGGAGAATCCCTTCCCTATTCTAATAGAGGAATGATGTAGGACCCTCTCCCCAGAATGATACTATCACTTTTTCTAACTATGTTGAGGAGATTGGTGATTCTTGAATTACCCAGAATATGAATACCACATGGGAGCCTACAAGGAGGGATCCCACAAGGAACCGTCTGCACCAGTAACAACTATTCGATCATACCAAAATAAAATTTTCACATTAGATATGCTTCATTGAACATGATCTAAACAACTAGATGCTGGAATTTGGTTAAAAATTAAGAGAATATTCATCCAGGGGAATCACCAAATATAGATCGCATGGCCTCTACCACCACTGATTCATTCCACCAGATCCATCGCATCGATATATAGGGATATACCATTTCTTAATTTTGATTGATACCTCAGCTTCCCTATAGGTTGGTTGGGTTAAGTTGATCAAACGATGTCCCTATAAGAAGCCATCATATGGAAAACCCAGAATGATGATATGTAGTACATGGGTCTTCCCTGGTCTATCTCCAACCAAATAGATGTCCATACCTACTCCTACAACAACTAGTATGGAGGCCTCCTCTGTACTCCCAGTCGTAGCAGTCGTCCTCCCTATTTTATCAATGACAATGGTTGAGGCCTTCTACAAATTACCACATACATGAATAAAGTACACTCATGTGATCACATCAGCTAAAATGAGAACATTCCTTGTGTTCTAACAGATAGGTTTGGAGTTAATCCACATTCTGAAGATATACCATGTCTAAAAATACTATCAAGGGTAGACGGGAGTGTTGTCACCATCACTAGGAAAATCCTGGGAAATTGTCAAGTTATATTAGATCACATCGACATTTCGGAATCCTACGATGAATATGAATTGATAATAGTGCATCCACCCCAGCTTCTAGTTTTTGAGGAAAATTATGGATAGGTGAGATTATCCATCTTGGAAAGTGAAATCTAAAGGATCCCAAGATCTCTCCACACGTACATGTATGTGGAAGGAATTTCGGCCCACTTCTAGGGGATAAATTTAAAAACATCACTATCATTGCGAGTCTCCATCTCAATTTCTAATAATGATAATGGAGAGTTTTTTTGGTCCTGGATAACTCCATAAAATGGTGAACTACCTGATGACTCACTGATGAGAATTGATTCCCTTGCACATGAGGTAGTGGGGTGTACCCCATCATACATGGATTTGATGATGTGGTCGGTACTTCCTCCGAAATATTACCCAATAGATATTAAAAAATTAACTCACGAAGTGGCTCATCTACTATCCAACCAACTACCAAATTTTTACCCATAAGTACGACCACAAATATCTCATCCAGTTCCTATCTATAATTTGGCTGATCAAGAGTTTATCCATCTATCTATACATTAAATACTATGGAAACTATACATGATAGTCATTTTATAGTGGTGTTTTTTCTGAATGAGGCTTCTTATGTATATATACATGAATCCATCAATGAGGTTTATGACACATGTAACTTTTAGACAATATGGGATACCATTCTCCACTTTTGTGGTCATTAGTGGTTTTACTAGTGCAATCAAGGAATCGTTGAATACATTGATTTGTGGTGCTAAATGGTTGAACTAAAATAACTCCCAATAGATCAGAACCATAATTCTCTTTACTACAATAATACCTTCTAATAGAGATGTTTCCAGAGCCTCATGGTACTCCATAGAATCAAGGAATAGGTGTCTCTACTCTGAAACACAGGGGATGGGGAAAATATGTAGATATACACCTTAGCCCTATCATGTGACCACATTAATTAACCATATAAAATGAAATTTATCATTCAAATATAATTATGGTAAACATGGTTATCCCATCTCTTACTTAGTATCATTCAAATAGAGAAATCAATACTGAGTGTGATATAGAAAATCCACCCCTAGTGGTAGAACAATAATTGATCGACCCACAAATTAGTCTAAAAACTCACATGAAAATTAAAATACTCATATTCAGTTTTCCCTCAGAGGAATATCTAACCATATATAATATCCACAATAGTATTGGAAAATCGGGGACTCTAATTCATAAATGATTTCATCAATAATAGAAGTCAATACAACAATTTTAACCTTTCTCTAGTAGGTTGTAAACTATAAAAGTGTCAACGATGAGAGACATGCTAATTAGTTAATAGATTATAGTGTCTCTCATTAGGACCCCATTTATCCAGCACTAGGATAGAAATAATTTATCCTCATCCAATTACTCCAAGTCAATCATGGTAATCTCGAGTATCCTAAAAGTACAGAGCCAAGGGTGTTTGAAAATCAACCATGATATGAATCTCCTATCCCACCCATGCATTGTGATCACATTATTTAGGATAGAGATCAATCTATTCCATGAGACCCTGATATTTCCTACCAGTATGATTATCATACCAATATACTGGTCCTCAAAAATCCTTTTCGTGATTGGGACCCTCACTATGATGATTTGATATCTATCTCAGAACATTCATTGAGACTTGATAAACATGGAAGGTTTATATCCAACCAGATGGAAAGTCATACCTCACATGGGTAGATGATATGGGAGTACACCTAGTGTTTTAGAATTCTAAATCATCCACCATCTATTGGATGGGTGACCAGGTGTAGCACATGTCCCTCTTCATCTCATGATGTGGGCTAATGTTAGTAACACCAGAATAATAGATGGATGATAAGATTAATTTATTGCCTATACCTTATAAGGAAATGAGTTTTTATAGAACATATAGTTACAGTAGGGTCAAAAACTAGTGGGGAATACCTTTTCATGATGTTTCTCTATGACTTCATGTCTACCAGGGTCAAGACAACCATTACTGGAAACATAATGTGTAATCAATAACATAATGAGTGAGTCATAAATTATTTCACCAGATATAAAGGACTCACGTATTCACTCTTTATGCCACTAACTGAAAGAATATTCTAATGATATGCATATGGAATTTTAATACATGTCAATTTGTTACCCTCATCACATATAATTTTCCTAGTCGGTTCCATAACATTTCTAACAAGGTCATGTTTTTAGAGGATTCATTATAATAGGCTAGATAAGATCATATGTTGCCGCTACCATCTATCATGAGAAGGACTTATAATATATAGACCACCACAACCATATGGGTAGGGGTCTCTGAACCACAAGAGTTATTAGCCCCTCTGTCTGAAGAACCACACCAAGAAAAGACACCCTATAATGAATCGCCTCGCCTAAAGTAGAACTTTTAGGTACCTCTTTATCACGTTCTTCCAGATATATGAGAGAATGTGGCTACATCCCTTCCTCAATAACCCCCATCCCTGCCCCACACTCCCAATAGGGAAGATCTCCTAGAGTGGCCTCACAGATAGAAGGATCTGGAAAATATTGTTTCAAAGAATGATAGGTCCCTAATTATTTCTTAGTATGTTGGAGTAGGGGATTCTGACGTTTCGAGAGTACATGAGACCCTAAAAGTTAGGCATATTAACATCCCCCTACCATTTTCAATACAACATAATTTTTATAATACCATCAACTAATGCTATGTTTTCAAATAATGGATTTTGGACCAAGTGGATATGGGTTCTTCTAAATTGGGAACATCCCAGAATAAGTAGAACATATCTCTACGATGCCTAGAAGTGACAATGAGGATTCTGGTAAATGGATCCAAGTTTCGAATAATGGTACTCTAATTTACAATGACTGGTTGGCCAACATAGTAGTTTTTTGTTTACATGGTGTCATTCATGCCCCCTTAGGTTATGTCTAACCTCTGAAAGTAATCACTTCTCTTATGTCCATAACTTATTCATCTACATCACATCCCTCCAAATCTCATAAGATTATGCACTAACGGTGCAAGGGAAACTATAGTCCCATAATAGTGTTAATGATGTCCCACACCCTCAGTTACTTCATGCCCCCAGATTTAAGGATTTCTTGCATTCTCTTCATAACATTGGAATACCCCTATGATGATGATTAGGAGTATTCATATGTGAATGTCATCGAGTTGATAGACTTCTTCATTGTTTCTAAAGATGAGTAATTCCCTACAAATCCATTCAATTCCTCCGACCGATGTAATAAATGGAGAGTTCAAGGACATAAAGAATCATGATATGCTTATTCTAGTTCTTTATGAAATGTTGTTCATGATACTAGGAATCGGAAGTAGGTTTTATGAAGAGCTCATCAGACACATTTCGGCCAACTCGCTCCAACAGACAGTCATCCACAATAGACCATAATAACTAATCATGTAGATCAGCCATAGATAACTATGTTAGATGACTAGGAATAACATCCAGGAACACACCATGTTCAAATGCTTCCATCTAATTCTAGGCATCAGCAAACAGATAGATATGTGATAGTAGTTCTGATTGAGTAAGCTGATGACAGACAATATATTTCCAACATCATCAAAAAATAGTTGATCATCCAATAGTTATTGTAATGTCTCGTATTTTCAGATTATTATTTTTAAATATTATAGGGATTTATTTCAAGACTAGGCCTTTAGAGAGCGTGTGATTCTGAGGCCCAGAGGGCCCAGAATAAATGTTTCAGATGAATTAAAATTTTAAACAGCGTGCATTAGCAGTTTCCCATTAAAAGTGGAACAACATTTAAACGAGTACCTGGATCCAAAATCAAAGGGAACTGTGGTGTTCAAAACATTGAATTTATATTCAGTGATCCCTAACATTGATTAGCATGATTTAGCTGTGAGGGATAGTTTTTGGAAATTAAATGGAAATAAAATAAAATAATAATTTATTTTATTTAAAAGTATCCTTTTTGTACAGTTACGTAATTCACCCCTTTTAAATACCTGCATATGGGTAGTTCACAGGGTTAGCCTCATAAAACCTTGAATTGCGAAAGAGCCTCTTGGAGCTTTGGTGGATACACCGTTGGTGGAAGATGACGACGGATCTCAGATCCGATTAACATCGCCAACGAATGCAATGTGGCGATCATTCTTCTAGTGTATCGAGGGAGGGAATTTTATTTCAATTATTATTTAATTATTTTTGGATTTAACAATGAATGAGGATCAACCAAATGAACATGTTGATCTGTGGATTGTTTGTTCTAGAGAGAGTGTTTTATTATCCGTTTCATTTTGAGAATTTAAATGATTGTTGTTTATTTATTGTTTTATTTTTCTTCTTTTGAGTCTAATAATGAAATTGGATCAACACCATGACGAATGAGGGTGAATTTTCATTCCACATTTTGGATTTGGATTTCTTCCCACTTTTCACTTGTGTTATTCGTGTTCTTTATGAACCAAATAGAAATGGATCATTGTGCATCCGTTCTACAATGAAACAATCCCAAATTAAATATCCGACATCGTAGTGACCTAGTAGAGGTGTGACGATGATAGAGGGTGAAGAATCATACCAGATTAGGGAAGACTGTTCATCGAGAATTCTTTACACTCGTGGATCGATGCATGATTTCGGAGCCGGTCGGAGGTATGAAACCAATGCTATTGGAATTGTGGTGTCGGGGTGACCAAAACCTTTGAGTTTCATGGTGATCGGATGGCTGAATTGCTGAATGGGGAAACAAGGAAGTGTAACAGTGGAGTTTCATGATTTTTGGGAAATTATAGAATACATGGTATGTTCCATAAGAAACACGGTATGTGGGTCCTTACATGAGACTCATAGTTTATCCTGGGTGATACACAGGAATAGTATATATTACACAGTCATGTACTCGACCACATGTCCAAACTAGGCCGGGTGCATGGGTTACCATGTGTACCATTACATAGGTTGGTTCACACGAGATAAAGACATGTATGGGCACACGAGAGTATACACGGAGTCGAACCCACTTACTCGTACATGGCGTGTGATCTGTACTACACACCGTGTAATGACATTTCTACACAAAAAGCCTTATGACAAGGGCCATTGTACACAGGCAGTACCCTAGGATTGAAGACACAACATGTGATAGACCTAAACTTCATGTACTTTTTTGTACATGGCGTGATCTTCTTCTTCATCGTATCATGGAAATGTTTCGTTTGGGGTAGTTCCCCTTTTCTCATTCCCCTGATGGTCAGGTATCGTTTCCTTCTACTATAGTATGATATCTTCAGCAAGAATTTTTGAGATAGAGCCAATTATCCATCTGAGAGGCCCAAATCGAGATACTCTACCAATTCATAACCCTAGGTGGAGTCAGGTATCAATGTGACTACATCCACTGGGTGTCAATCTTCAACATAGAAGGTGAATTGGGGTGAGTCGCGATATCTGCTAAGGCCCTGGCGGTGATCTACATCTGTGTATCGAGATCTTTCTCCACTATGGAGTTTGTTCTGCCAGAATGAGTGTATCTATCTCTCGTGACATTTCCAAATAAACAGTACATCTCGGACGAACGTCATCAGAGCTATCACACTCATAGAGTGAGTTCTCCTGGATGAGTGATTTTTGGAATCTTCGAACTGAATCCCATGCAGGGGTATGCAGTTGCGTGATTGACCCAAGACTTCGGGTTTGGGTTTTGAGTATATATGGATAGTGTTCTCCTATAATATTTTCAGTTGACATATACTATGTAGATATGACTGTACTTTTCCTTTGAGTATTGATTTGTGGTTTTTGGGGTCCTCTACTGAATATTGTTATACTCACCCCTACATGGGATTTTCCCACATGTGTCATGTCTTGTGTAGAAGAGAAGCCTTTTGAAAGAGTACAGGGCGGACCAGGACAATACTGAGCCTTCTAAGTTCCATATAGGCCTAGGTGTTCCTATGGTGACGAGTAGTAGTCCCAGTACCAATTTGTGTTTATATGATGGACTTTGTAGTATTCAGAATATTTTTTTGGTGGGCTTGTATCTTTGGCCAGTTTTCTTTAGAAATTTACATTCCATCATACTCTGTTGGTTGGGTTTAGTGGTATGTCTGCATTCTGTTAATTTGGGGTTCTTTTACATTTCATCATTTGTGGGCTTGGAGATGTGTGTGAGTGTACATGTACTTAGGAAATTCCACTGATCTTAGTAATATTCCGACTCAGTGTAATTCCCCATCCCCAGGCCTATTGGAAGCGGGCTCGAGGGGTCGCGACGTGGGACCCACTGGGTCGGGTCGTGACATAATGGTATCATAGGTGGTTGGTTCTACATTAGAACCAGGAGTCTATGAGTTAGGTTTGGGGAAACAATGTTAAGTGTTTCGGGCTCGGGTTTCAGGCCAGAGACTCTAGTGTTGGTGCGGGCAGCCGAATTATCCATACACCATGACTCTGATAATATTCTTTTTGACTCGGTACATGAAAACACTAGTGGCGGGGGAAATAATAGATTGGTATATGCATTATATAATAATGGGTTGTGTTTTGTATGTCCTTTTTGTCACCTCTCCAGATATACTCATTGACCATGTAACATCATTTTCCTTACAGGATGCCTCGCAATGCATACCTACTTGGATTCAGTAGCGCAGTCCTGAGGATGACACTCTTTGCGATGAGGCTTTGATACAGGGACCAGTTCCCTAGGTGTTGCCTCAAGGTGGTGCACCTGCTATATTGCCACCAGTGGAAAAGCCCATGGTATCTGTAGTACCGACCGACGAGGGGCGCATGCTAAGTTCACTACATGAGTTATAGAGACCGAGACCTATTATGTTCTAAGGTGATCCCAACCCTCAGGTAGTTGAGGACTGGCTTTGGGATGTGACCAGAGTTTTCTATCTAGTAAAGACACCAGCAAACCAGATGGAGATCCTAAGATATAGCATTTTTCTAGGTTCATCAGCATGATGGTGGAGTCTAACCACCCATACTCACGATAAGGAGACTCTTTCATGGATGGAGTTTTAGAAACTCTTTAGGGAGGAGATCTCTCCAATTATGCTGAGAGCATTTCAAATACAGGATCTTCTTCACCTCCAATAGAGATTTTTTATAGTAGAATACTATTCATAGATGTTCACCAACCATTCCAAGTACTTGATGGATATGGTTAGGGATCAGTACATCATAGTTCGGACAATCGATCGAGGTCTACGATTGTAAATACGAGGTAGTATAGTGCATATTTAAATTATAACATATACTGGAGTACTCGAGTGGGCCATGGTGATCGAGAGATTCTGGACGGAGTAGAGACAACCAATGGTAGTAATCTGTAGGCATGTAGGTGCATATACCTTTTAAATAGGGATTCGACATCAGGAACATGGATTAAAATCGGGGAGATGTCATAGGAGGACCCAGGACATGGGTTTGGCAGTCTAGGTCTCTCAGTCTGGATCAAGTCAGCCTATGGAAAGGTAATGCTACTCGTTCCATGTTAGGTGACATCTCACTAGATATTGTCTTACCCATCAAGCATCTGACAGGGAGACGGTGGATGGACCCCTGAGGAAGAGTCAGAGAGTGGATTAGACAGACCGGTCAGGCGATAGACGTGGCAGAGGAGCAGGGAGAGTTACAGGTGGTGGAAGATGCTTCGATCTATTTCAACCACCTCCCCCAAGAGGTCTGAACTTGGCTCAGTGAGCTGGGGACAGGGGAAGGGGAAACTACATGTAGTCTACGCATATGACCTAGGGACTCCAAGAATGATCTGAGGTATAATATGTGTCTTATCTACCTACACGTCCATACTTATAGGAAAATGTTCCAGTCATTCCTTCCTCACCACATGTCTTGTAAAAAACCTTGATATTCTGATTGAGTCGTTGACTCAATCCTTACGCCTAGAGACACCAATGGGAGGAGACTCATTGATGACACACATTTTTAGAAAATGTGATATTACCCATGGAGGTGAGATTTTTGGTTGGAACTTCATGGTGGTGGTGTCAAGGCCTTACGATGTCATTCTCGGAATGGATTGGTTATCCTTAGTCCATGCCTAGATAGACTGTTTTAGGTGAAGAGTGTGGAGTGTCCACATCGAATGGATGAGTTTTTTTTTGGTGAAAGGGAGACTTAGGCAGAATATAATGGGATCATGAATAGGAGGGTGCATCCAATCAGTCATGAGATTGCCAGCATTTCCCTCAGGGCAGTAGATGTTGGGATCTTCCATTTCCCAATAGTAGTGGGGGAGTATAAGACGTGTTTCCCCAAATTGTTCCAGGAATAACTCATCTCCATGAAATCTATTTTTTCATCGACTTACAAACCGGGATGAAACCGATTTCTTCATCAACATATCGGATGGCTCCCGCAGATCATTGCAAGCTAAGGGTAAAGTTAGTGCATTTTCAAAGCAAGGGATTCGTGAGACCAAGTGTTTCACCCCAGGAGGCCCCAATTTTGTTTTCCATGAATGCATATGGGAGTTTGAGGTTGGGCATGGATTACCATCACTTGAACCAGGTAACGATGAATAATATGTATCCACTACCTAGGATCGATGAACACTTTGATTAGCTAAGAGGGGTACAATTTTACTCGAAGGTATACCTTCAATCAGGTTAACACCAGTTATGATTACGGGACGAGGATATACCAAAGACAGGTTTCAGATTCTGCTAGGGTCACTATGAGTACTTCGTGATGACTTTCGGCATGACAAACACCCCTACAATGTTGATGGGACTAATGAACTAGATATTTTAGTCGTACATGGACATATTTGTAGTGGTCTTCATCGAAGAAATCATTGTGTAGTTAGCATCAGAGGAGGAGCATGTGAGACACTTGCGGATGGTTCTAGACGTACTACGAGAGCACCCACAATATGGAAAGCTCTCAAAGTGATAGATCTATATTCAAGAGGTCCACTTTCTGGGACATGTCATTTCAGCTGATGGAGTAGCTATGGATCCAGCCAAAGTAGAGACGGTGTTAGCATGTGAGCCATCTCGGAGCATGATGAAGGTTCAAAGCTTCATTGGGTTGGCAGAATATTACTGACGATTCATTCCTGATTTCTCTCGAATATCAACACTGATGACAGCCTTGACTAGGAAGGGGAAACACTTCATGTGGATGGTGAAGTTCCAACAGGCATTCGAGCAGTCGAGGTAGGGTTTGACGAGCGCCCTGATTTTGATATTTCCAGATGATGGTGTTGAGTATGTAGATTCCTACGATTCATTAGAGAATGGGATTGGTTGCGTCCTGATGTAAAGACAGGTAGTGATTTCTTATGGTTCACACAAGCATAGGCCACATGAGCATAACTTTGCGACCCATGATATCGATGTGGCAGCGATAGTCTTAGCATTGAAGATGTGGTGACACTACATTATTGGTGAGTAGTTCATCATCTACTCTAAGAAAAAATCCTCAAGTATATCTTCTCACTGATGGATCTGAATCGGAGATAGAGTCATTGGCTATAGTTCCTCCAGGACTATGATTTTGAGGTAATCTATACTCTTGGGAAGGGGAATAAGGTGGCATATGATCTTACCAAAAGGAAGAGCTCGCAGTTGTTGTGTGAGGTTATAGAGTAGTTAGCAATGTTGCAGTTATCCTTCATGGAAAGATAATATGCATTTTACTTTTAATCAATGGATGGAACCCCTCCATTCTAACATCGAGTTAGGTTGGCACATCCTTGGGATGCCTACTATGAGGATTTACGTGCTCAGTTATCTACATGACATGCTCTTGGCGGATATTCTCTTGGTGGGAGCATGTAATTATTTCCAGTCAGTGCACTATTTTACAGGTGGTGTTGCAGGGGTATGTCTTGAGGGAGTTTCAAACATATCCTTTAGCAGTACATCCATGAGGGGCGAAGATTTTCTAGGATATCAAATTAAAGTTATGGTTGTTAGGAATGAAGAAGGTCATAAAAGAGTTAGTTTATCGGTGCCTTACATGCCTGTGGGTGAATGCTGGGCACCAGGTTCTGGTGGGATTAGCTCACCCCTAGAATTTCTAGAGTGGAAGTCAGATGGAATATATATAGAATTCCTTATGGGCTTACCACAGAATTCCAAATGTCATGATTTCCATCTAGGTGATCATTAACGGACTGAATAAGTCATCCCACTTCCTAGATATCAGATAGCAGAGTTCTGTAGAGATCTTGGGATTCCTCAACATGCAAGAAGATAGTTTGGCTTCATAGCATCCCTTAAACAATAGTCTTGTACCGAGATTCCCATTTCACTACCCATATGTGGAAGATATTGAAGATGGTCTTTGGGACTCAGCTACACTTGATCACGGACATCCATCCCCAGACCGATGGTCATACGGAGAGGACCATTTAGGTTCTGGAGGATATGTTTTGAGCATGTATCTTGGACATTGATCGTAGTTGGTAAGACCACCTACCACTGGTGGAGTTTGAGTATAATAATAGATACCAATCCTCCATTGGTATGACACCTTTTGAAGAATTATATGAAAGACCTTACTAGTCACCACTTTGCAGGACCTACCCTGGAGAGTCTTCACTCATGGGTCTAAAGTTGATGTGAGCTACCACCGAGAAGGTGCAGATCATGTGGGAGTGGATGAAGAATTCACAGAGCTAGCAGACGTCTTATGCTGACAGGCGATAGAGACCTATGGAGATCACGAAAGGTGACCATGTCTTCCTAAGGGTCTCACACCAGTGAGGGTTACAGAGATTTGGCTAAGGGGGAGATCTATCTCCGAGGTTCATCAGACCATTTTAGATACTGCGCAGGATTGGGGAGGTGGTGTATCTCCTAGATCTACAACAAAAATTACACCGAGTACTTGAAGTCTTCTACATGTCGCAGCATGGGAGGTATGTTAAAGACCCATCACACGTCATCAAATCGAAAGAGCTGTACATCAAGGATGGAGCGACCATTATTGAGTATCGGGTAGAGATAGAGGATTTACATGAGAAGATCCTTCATGGTAGATTGATTTCTTTGGTGCACATTCGGTGGTAGCATGGGAATCTTTAGGAGAGGGAGCGGGAGATGCAGACCTGTGCCCAGTAACACATATTTCTTATTACCTATGGTTTTGGTTTTTTGGGGATGAAAACCCCCAAAGTGGGGAGAACGCATTGTCTCAGATTTTCAATGTATTATTTTTAAATATTACAAGGAATTATTTCGAGACCAGACCATTCGACAACATTCGAATCTGAGGCCCGGAGTGACCCAAATAAATGTTTGAATTAAATTAAAATTTAAAACAGCACGTGTCAGAGGGTTTCATTTAAAATTTGAATAACATTTAAACGAGTTCTTGAATCAAAAATATTTGGGAAATACTGCAATAGATGTAGAAAATTTAGCTTAGTCAAGGTCTATCATCAATCATTGCGAGTGAGTTACGAGAGTTAGTTTTTGGATGTTTCATGGATATAAAATTATATCATAATTTATTTTATTATAAAGTATTGTTTTTGGGTGACGACCTATTTACTCCATTTTAAATACCTAGAGATGGTATGTTCAAGGGGTTACCTCATAATCCTTTGAATTGAAGGAGATCCTCTTAGAGCATCAGAGGATAATCTATTGGCGGACAACGATGATACATCTCGGATCCGACAGACCTCACCAATGAATGCGACACAGTGATCTTTCTTCAATCGTATCGAGGTAGGGGATGTTATTTTGATTCTTATTTCCCCAATTTTGGATGTAATGATGAACACAAATCATCCCACGAACATGTTGATCTGTGAATCATGTGTTCTCACAGGGGGTGTTATTTTCCATTTCTTTCAGGTAATTGATATGATAGTTGTCGGTTTATCATTTTATTTTTCTATGTTTGATACTACTAATGGGGGAAGATCAACACCATGACAAATGAAAGATAAGGTTTATTTCTTATTTTGAATTTGGATTTCAAATTGAATATCTGATATTGCAATGACCTAGAAGAGGTGCGATGATGATAGAAGATGATGAATCAGAAAGGATCTGGAAATATCTTTCTTTGAGTTGTCTTCAGACGTGTGGATCAATGTGCATTTTCGGAGCCGAATTGAGGTAGGAAACCAATTGAATCGTCTTTTATGTGTTGAGGAGACCTAAAAAATTGTGTTTCATGGTGATAATATGGCCAGATCGATGAATGGGCTAGCATGGGAGGTGGGATGGAAGAGGTTCACAATTTCGGAAAATTACAGAATAAACAGGGTGTTCCCTGAGAAACAAAGAGCGTGGGTCCATACGTGGGACTCGGTGTGTATCCCAAGAGATACCAGGACAATAGATGGAGTACACGGTTGTGTAATCCATCAAACATCCAGACCGGGCCGGCTGCACAGGTTACCACGTGTACCTGTGACATGGGATGGTGCACACGAGACAAAGCTATGTACAGGCACACAACCGCATACACGGAGCCAACCCCACATACTCGAACACATCATGTGATATATACTACACATCGTGTATTGAATTTTCTACATGACAAGCTTTACAACATGGGTTGTTGTACATAGGTAGTACTCAGGGTTAGAAGACACAACGTGTGACAGACCTACATGTCGTGTAATTTTCAGTACATGGATGGATCTTAATGACCACCGTATCTTGGACATGATTCTTTTGGGTTGGTGCACCGTTTTCTCATTCCCCGAAAGCTCATGTATCATTTCCTTCTACCGGAGTGAGATCATCTATCCATTCATGACCCTAGGTAGAGCCATGTATTGACAAGACTACATCCACAAGGTATTGATCCTATACTTAGAGGGTGAATCCATATGAGTCATGATATCTAACAAGGCCCTGGATGTTATCCTCTTTTGGGTATCAAGATCATTCCCCACATAAGAGTATGTTCCCCCGAAATGAGGGTATCTATCTATTGTGACTATTACCGAAACACAACACTTCTCAGATGGACATCATCAACTCTATCTGACTAATGGAGTGAGTACTCTTGGACGAGTGTCTCCTAGTATCATTCAAATAAATCCCTAGTGGGGATATGTGGTTGTGTGACTTACCTCTAGACTGCGGGTCCGATTTTTGAGTATATATATATTGTGTTCTACTATAATATGTTCAATAGAAATATATTGTGTAGATCTGACATTGCCTTTCCTTTGTGTATTTCTTTTTCGTTTTCAAGGTCCCCTACTGAGTATTGTTATACTCACCCCTGCACAGGCTTTTCCCTACTGTGTCCAGTCTTGTGCAGACGAGCAACCTTTTGACAGAGTCCATGGTAGACCAGGAAAGGACCGAGCCCTCTATGTTCACTATAGGCCGAGGTCTTACTATAGTGACGAGAAAGAGTCCTAGTTCTTCTTTGTTTTTAAAGGTTGTACATAGTAGTTTTTAGACTCTGGATTTTGGTGGTCTTGTATTCTAGCCTAGTTCACATTAGGTACATTACATTCCAATGTAATATTTCGGTTGGGTTTAGTTGTATGCATGTGTTCTGTTCCTTAATGGTTCTTCTACATTTCAGATTTTGTGGGGTTGGAGATGTATGTGTGTGTACATGTACTTAGTCGATGCCTCCAATGATTGTAATATGAATACATGGTGAAAGTCACCAACACCTAGCCTATTGGAGGTGGGCTTGGGGAGTAGCAGTTTTGGTCCCACTAGGTCGTGTCTTGACAGTTCCTGTCATACCTCCAACCAAAGAGATATCCCATGTGGTTAGAAATGCTAATTTTTCATTGATGTATGACATGTTAAAGAACCTCACCATCAAACCTAAAATTATCTCAATCCACAAGGGCCTCTACAATTATAATGAAATTTATGAGTCCCACAAGAAATATTTTAGGATCTCCATCTTGTTTGATGTAATGGTAGCGACCATAGAGTTTTACTATTCATAGGAGGTCGGGTAAAGTCTATTCAATTCCATCATATTATTCTTCAGAGAATATAATGGTTCCCTCATATAGAGTAACATTGACATGTTATATAACACATGTTAAATCAATGTTGTTGAGATCCATATATTCTAAATCAACACTGGTTTGGGGATTAATCTCATCAAAACCTGAACTCTCCATAGGTTTTTGGTGACAGAAAATGGTTTGAGTCCGTATGACATGAAAATTAAAGGTTATCATAGGATTAATCTGAAATTGTGTGGAAGAATTCATATGAATGTCATGTTAAGTGGATTGATTTATAGTTTTGAATTAAAGTTAATATCATATGATACCACCTACAACACATTTATGGGTAGTCCTTGGCTCGGTCTACTCATGGAAGTCCCCTCATAGTATCAGCAACGCCTCATGTACTCTCTAAAAAGTCAAGTAGTCGTTATCTATTGTTATATGTTCTTCATAAAATCTAGTGAATACTATTATATGGATTCTGAATATTACAAGATGTAGGGAAATAATGATAAAACCAATGAGTTTGGGATTGAAAACATCATAGCTAGAATGTGGGATGACTTGTACAATGACTTCATTCTCTCAATTTATTGGTTGGAGGGCATAACTCTAGACCAATTAAGTTTCTTTTTCATTTCTAATAAGAATGTGAATCATATTACTAAGTATAAGTAACACCTAAATATTACTGCTTACTCATACCTAGGATGAAACTGAGTGATACCAAAGTTCCTACTGATGTGAATTATCGAGATGTTTTCTCAATGGCCACCATTCAATAGAACTCCTTCCTATTCTGTATAGTATGTTATAATCACCAGAAGCTAAACTCCCACAATTTCATTGACATAAATATTGGTCCCAATGGTCAACATAATAAATGGAATTGAATTGATAGCCTATTACTCCATTTTTTTATAAGAAAAGGGGTCCCTATGTGAGGATTACACATTCTCCCATGCATGCTCTACTCCACCAAAATAAACATTACAATATATTCTTCCTCCCAATGATTATTCTTCCAGAGACAACAATGCTTATTTGGAGGATTCCCCTACCACATTCAAAGAGGGTGTCTCCGCCATCATTGATGATCTAGAATAGGTGAACCTTTGAACTGAGATAGATTTTGGGCAGATGCAAACCATTTTAGATGTGCCTCTAGAGGAATAATAGTATAATGTATATTTCCTAAAGAATCATCATGATGTATATTATAGAAGTTAAGGTAATGTGTAAATGCTATAACATCATGTCACCATACATCATCTCGGTCTACCATTGTGTCATCATTGGTTCAAGAATCATTCTAGGAAAATGTACCCCTATCAAGGTGATATGGTCAAGGATGAGGTTGATAAGTTTATCAAATACAATTTATTTATGTTTGTTTATTAAAACAAACGGTAAGACAATTTCATTCCATTTATGAAGAATAAAGAGAATCTCTGAGACTATATTCACTTTCAAGACCTCAACGACCATTATCTAATAGATTAATTTACTATTCTGGTGAAAGGGAAACTGCTCAATGCTATAGCCTTATTCTAGACTCTCTTCATCATTGATAGATACTATGGATACAATCATATCTATATGAATCCATAGGATGAGGATTTTATGGCCTTTATTAAACTAAAGGGTTCCTTTTTCTATTAGGTGATTCCCTTTTTCTTGATGAATTCAAGAGAAAATTATTAGTGGTTGAAGAATAAAATCATTAAATCGATCGTCAGGATGAAATTAGAAAGTTACATTGATGGTATGGTGGTCAAATAATTCTACTGTTTGGACCATCACATATATATTTAGAATTTTTTTTGCTTCCCTCACTCCAAAAATTTGAAAAAAACCCCTTCAAGTGTTCATTCTGGATTACCTTAGGGAATTTTTATTATTTTGTTGCTAGATATAGAGGCATCAATATTAACCAAAATAATATCAAATCTATCACCCATTTTACTACTATGAGAAACCTACAAGACATTTGAGGACTCCAAGTCCACATTGACTATATGTGCTAATTAATTAAGAATCTATTTATTAGGTATAATCCCATTTAGTGGTTCATGAAGAATAGTACTTCCTACCAGTTGGATGAGGTGTTCCTGACCACCTTTAAAGGAATCAAGAATTATCTTATACAAAAATTTACCCCGATGCCACCCATCTCTGTGAAGCCTCTATTATAATATGTGACTTCCCTAGAATGGCCACTATTCACCCTTATCACATAGATGATCATTTAAAAAATGAACCGTTTATACAATCTCAGTCACATGCTCCTTGACACGGAGGCCCAATACTATCCTATCAAGAAGGTATAATTTTTGTGGTTTTGTAGTGAACATGTTATGGAATTATCTATTGTATCATGATATATAGATGGGTTCTTATGTGGAATCACTAATTTATATCCTAAATGGACCCTTATATAATGAAAAATAGGAATATTGGGAATTGAACATCAAATGTTTGAAATTTGGATCATCACACAGAAAGTTGTCAAGGTTTAGACATTTTCTAACTTTATGGCCACCCATTGATCCCCTAAATAGATTCCCATAGATGTTGAATTCTAAAATGAGGCTATCCAATCAATGGATAATGTTATGACATGATGTAATATTCATTTTAATGGTGCCTCAAAGATTCCAACTAGTATAGGGGTCAATGATCCCATGATCATTAGAGTAGGAATGGGTTTCATCAACACAAAACTGATATAATCCCTTATGCCATAATCATTTCTACTATTTGATGTTTTCACCCATAACAAGGTAGAGTCTTTTGCTCTACTTAGTAGTCTCGATATATCTCTTAATATTTTTTCACCAATTTTAGGTCAAGGGAGACTCTGATTTAGTCATCAAATAGATTAATGGTGATGATATCATATGGAATCTAGAGATCAAGAAACTTATTGAGTGAAATCACCAACTAAAGGCCTAGTTCTCTTCTTAGACAGAAGTGACTCACTTTCCTTGATTGAAAATTGGTCGAGCCCTAGCCAGCTTCGCTGCATCTCTTACATAGCATGACTAGAATGACTCGTTCATTTTTTTGTAACATTGGATGGTCATCACTCTCATCATTCCAGATAATTATGACAACCAATAGGTAAACCATATAGCGGTCATTAATTCTACATCAGGAACCTGGGTAACCCCATAGATAATGAAACCTCCGAATAGAAAAAACCATTCGTTGAGTTACTCCATCATGGAATCCTCCCATCGGATCGAGACAAGAATGAGTGAATCTACTGTCTTACATCATAGATAACCCTTTATAATGATCTTAACCTTTAGTAAACTCTCAATAGACTAGTTTTTATGGAATTATATTCTTTTTCATCCAGGGATGTGAGAATCCCCACGTTATACATTATGTTCATACTGGTTCTTATTATGCTCATCAGGTAGGATTGAATCTCTCACATAAGATTCGAAGGCCTGGATACTTATGTTCCTCCATGGATACTGATAGTATTTTGTTTTCCATGATGTTTCATGCATGTTAGAGTCATGAAAACATTGTGCATCGACTGCTAGATCTCTTCCACACCACTATGTATTCTTGGCCCTTTGCAGTATGGGGAAACAATGTTTTGGGACTATATATACCTACAATATCTCTCCAATGATGATTAATTATGATCGTGTTAAATTTCATCTCAATGTGGAATGAATTGATTCCCCTCATGGATGTCATAGACTGATATGTGATCAAATTCAAGAGCTCGTACATTCTCCATTGATTCGAAATTCCTCCCTCCATTCTAACCAAAAGTGGAAAAACTTCTACGCTATTAATTTGATAAAAATTTTTCCATGCATAGTATCAGGTCCAACCATACGTCTCAATATCTTGATAAGGTTAATTGATAGAATGAGGTGTTCAATAAAACCCTCAATAATATTTTGAAAAATATGTTGTGATAGAAAAATAAATTTCATCTGACAAACTCCCCAAAAACCTATAGGATTTTAAGATGACAACTCAAAATTACACCCATGTGATTCAATATTCCATGTTATATGAAAAAAAGGAAGTCTTATACATTAATGTTATGTTTTCATCCATCTTAATAGGGTTTTATGAATAGTATATTCCAGAAAATATTCCAGAATTCCATCTACTTTATTTAGAATATCTAGAATAGAAAATTACCCATGTAATGAACAATATAGGGAGGCACGAGAACAACATAGTTTGATCATTCAACAAGAAGGATCACCAATACTCCTTCCTCAATGGTGATATGGTATTGTCTCTAAAAATGCTAATGATACCTAATAGGATTCCATAATTGTTTGAGCCCAATTGATATGGACCTTACGACATTTATAAGTTCAATATCAATTCCTCATACTCATGGATCACTATGCCTAAATTGTATATCACACCACCTTTTAATTCAAAGTTTCTCAAGAAGTAAATTTCATAATGACTCCATATCATTGTAATGAAACATTATAATATTCTCTTGTTCTATAATATATGACATTAATCCCTGAGTATAATTCCATGCATCATGAATTTAAACTGTGGGAATGTTTTTTCTCCAAAATATATAGTGTGGAATCAATCCTCATACATCTACATTTATACTAGGTTTGTCACTCCTTCAAACTACACATATCCATTTGAGAAGATCCCTTATCATTGACTACACTATATAATCTTAAACAATTACCTTCAGTAGTATAGGAATTAAAACCATAAATCAATATCATTCTAATGGTCCATGCAACCTAACATTAAATTGTTTATAAGTTTAAAAACTATATGACCTTAATCTAGGATTCCAAGTACATGAATCAGGACTTTAATCTATATGTGGGATTTCTATGGGATGTGTTTTTTGTGTAGGGCCTCTTATTCTCATACTCTCACTCGTTTTATCTTGACATCACACTGTAAATACCCATTTGAGACATTGTTCTTTTCATTCTCATAACTCTATGACCTTAAACTAGTAGTTATTGTCCATAGCACATGAAATTAAACGAATACCTTACCCTACCCTTAACGGGGGTGCCTCTTAATGAGACATGATATTTACCATATTTTAAACTGTGATTCCCTTAAATAACATCCGTTATTTCCCACATGTACTTAACATGGGATTCCCCATGACATCTATGAGATTCTTCTGTTCCCATAAAAGATATCATTTCCCCCAATGGTGTTGGTATTTTACCATTACTGTTTCATGAACAATATGTTGCTTAATTTTCATCCTCAATTGATAGATAGATATGCCTTGACATTTTTTCATTATTGAAATTCATAAATTCATCAACCATTTATACCCTTGGCCTAGTAATTGTCCAATAAATATGACATTAAAATATATGCATATCATGTCAAGGTGTGTATGTGGTAACTGAGCCTCTTTGGCATTAGTCACATCACCTCTTACCTCTTTCATTACACACAAATTCCATTAGAACAATCATTCCCTACCATAGTCTAGGTATCATAACGTTAAACTAGTTTCCCATCATCCAATAATTATAACTATAATTTTTTCTTCCATGGTATATGATGCACAAACTTATATCTGTGTGCTATTGGATTCATTATTGTTTTATGAGGTTAAGGATTCCATATCTCATTAATGTATTGTTTTATCTCTTTCACCACATAAGTATCCTCGATCCCCCTCCCCCAATGATCCAATATATATGACCTTAAACATTGTGATTCTCCTCTAGGAACTATGTGTGTCTTGATTCCCATCATTATGGGATACGTAATGATGCATAATCTTTTTTCATGAGGCCCAGAAGCATATTTACTACAAGACCAACCATTACTTATGTTGTAATGACACAAAAATGTCCCATAGTCCTCCATTAAAGTATAATCACCATCCAATTACCTTGACCCATATGTGGACTAAGATTCCCTTATTTCTTGATATGAGGAAGGAATATCCTTAGCATATGATGTTAAAATGAAACCTTATCCTAGAGTAAATTGGGTTACCAATGAATAAGATATGATTTCACCCGATTCGGGCCTTTGGGCCACCAGTTTGGGCCTATGGGTCTCATGGGCCTTCGGGCCATAAAAGGCCTTCGAGCCATAGTGAATTCGGTCCACTGAAGACCATGATGTAGCCTAGGTCACATAGTGCAGGCCCCAGAAGAGGATCAAAGCAACATTTGCAGTCACCTGAAGCAGATCTAACTGAAATGGAAGAATGATAGGGTATGGAAACCACCATTAGGACGAGGCACCGTGTAGATTTTCATGGGGCAATGATAGCCGATCAGCAATGCAGGCAGGGAGCTAAGGGAGATCAATGATGCAGAAGATGGGGAGGGGTAGTTCTAGTGGGTTGGGCTTACAGGTCATGTATGGGATGGGTATTCCTCTGGGCCTTCGGGTCATGTATTACGGGTCTTGTCGGGCATTGTGCCTTGGGCCTACGGGTCATGTACGGGTTCCCCATCAAATCTTGAAAGGGGGGTTATCTATAATAAAAACAAAAAAGAAGTCCTTTGACCATTAAGAGTAAATAAGGATGCCTCATATCCATTTTTGATAGGGAAAATATCCTCATTCAAGAGGGCAGCCCATTTCAGGAATCATTAATCCAGCTAGTTATTTTCTAGAACTATATGTGTCTTGATTCGCCTTATTAAGGTTTTGGTTGAGACAACAAGACATTTTATATTTGGTCCATCCCTATCTATTTTCTATGGGTCTATCTATTTTCCAATTGGATTTTTTCAACCTGAGGTATGTTTTACTGATTGTTTGTTGTATAGAGGTCATTTTGACCCCCTTTCATGATGGTTTATCACTATTCTATGCCACACAAGCTTCTCAAGGACATATATGCCCCCTATATTCTATAATGTACAAATTTAAACTACCATGACCAATGTTCTCAGAACACAATGTTAATCTACATTCCCACCTTGACTCAAGTTAGTGAGCCTCATGAAATGTATGAGATTCACATGTTACCCCTGTCAAACACATTATTCCACCTAAGATGAGATGATTTGATACTACTCATCCTTGTGGGTTTATTCCTACATTCCTATATGTAAAATTGATATGCTCAAATTCACTATGGAATGAAACCTAGAGAATTAAATCCCAAATGGACATCCCCTCAATCCTTCCATACACTTCAAGTTATTATCTGTTTGGGGATCCATAATCCATCAAATCCGAATGGGATCCCCTTAAAGGTATGTTTTCTATCCAAGGTTTACAAAATTTTCTCTGACAATGTCTCAATGGATCTCTATAAAAAATAGTTGATCCTCTGATTCAAACTCGGTTAATAGCCGATTCAACATTTTCCCACCCCATTTATGACTAATTCTGTTTTGGTCCCCCTATTTCAAATATAGTCAATAGTCAATCCCTACCAATTGGTCACCCGTTAACCAAAGCATGAATTTCTTAATTTACATACATTTTCACCTCCTTATGTCTTGGTGGAATTCTAACACTGCTGATGTCACCCTTCCATGCCACAGAGTATTTCAATAATGTAAGTCAGTCATTATGGCACTATAAAACCCGGATCCTTCTTACCATGATATTGACTTCCATATCTCTTGGAAATTCCTTCAACACACCTTATTTCTCACACTAAGAATGGATAATATGTCTTTAGTATTCTTAGTAGGAAGTATACCAATGTGGTCAAGATGCACATCATTCTAGTCTAAACATCAAGGCTTTACCGATGTGCAAAACCCTATAAGGAGCCTTTTTTATCTCATTGGGCCACCTTTTCCTTAAATCATGTTTGGATTTTCATTCCATCAATCTTCATATTTTCATTTGTGATTCACTACTAGTCCATGATCCATGACCATAAACTGGGGATTCATATTCCATGAATAATGACATTAAACTATTTGTGGGTAGTAATCCCAGGAATATGATGTGTGGAATTTACATCACCTAGGCCCTCGTTCACATTAGTTTTTCACTCCATAAATCTAAACATATCTTTTTGGGATATTAAAAACATGTTCCATGAAACATAACCTTAAAATATGTTCCATATCCATAGCATTTGATGTTGAACAATGGGATGCATCGTTATAACATGATGTTATGAAATACAATTCTATATCCACACCATATGAGTTTAAAATTATATTATTGTATATCTCATTGCATGAAATTAAACTAAAAGTCATATTAGTCCCTTTCCTAAAAATCTATTCTTCCAATGTTGGTCATCCACTATATTGTTCATATTCTTTGGATGTCACGTAGTATCTAACAAAATTTTCCTGTTGATGATGATTCTAACTTTTCACTCAGTCTGATACACCTTCACCAATTTACTCAAATCCACAATTTTGTAATTATAAAATTTTTGGAATCCATTTGAACATTCTAAGTCAGAATTTCCATGATTTTATTTCCCCTTATTTGGATCCTCATTATCATACATGTTTTAAAGGACCCCCAAATAGAATATTGTCTTGATAAGGCTTAGCTACCATCCTAGGTACACACCATGGAAGACATTGCGCAACATCTTGAGACTGATACCTCTATTAAAACATGTTCACTATATGACCCTATAAATTTCCCCCATTAACCAGGTATGTTATAAGAATTATTTATTTCAAACATGGTTAAAAGTTATCATGTATCTTGATTATACTATCATTGTGTTCTAGATTTTGGGAATTATAATTAAAATTATTTATTTCCCATTGGTCTAGTGGAATTCAGCAACCTTGGTGTTAGATCATTTTTTACTAGACCACATTTGAAAATAAATTCAGCTACTTCAAGAGCCTCATTATCCAATCATAACAATGCATAGACTAAACTTCCTCAATGATCAATCAACAATAGAATCTCTCTGAACATTTTATGGTTATTTGAAACTCTCAAAAAATGGGAAATCATGTGGTCAGATCTTGTTTCACCCATTAATCCTAAATTGCATGATCTTTGGGATTGGTCATTAGTTGTTTGAAAAATATTATTGAAGTATATTTATTAAGAAAAATAAGAAACAATTTTTATCCTTGAAGAACGTGTAACCAAAAGAACTACGGAAAATGGAGAGGGTTGTTAACATGATGGAGACTCTCTTTAGTCCAATAAAACATTTCATTATGGATCTACTCTAGTATGTGATTGTTTTAATTCATCCATCCTCTAGCATGGGGAATCCAAGACCCACTGCAGCCTCGTGATCACTATTTCCTCCCCACTAGCACTGGGACGAAGCTCTTCATCTATGATTTTCTCTTTGTCCTTCTCACATTAGTTATTAACTATCTATGATATTTCCTACTTCATATGGTTATTTTCCTCATCTATATGATCCATATGTTTGTTAATGACCTTGGATTTTTCATTTATAAAGGTGGAAAACTCATTCATTTTATCCCCTTAGCATTGGATATCTTGATTGACACTCTAGAGCTTTTAAATTCGTCCAGACTAAACCTGGAGCAATGAAAATTCTATATGTTGGCTCCCTTGATGCAATCAATTAGTGAGGAAGTCACAAACATGTTCATTGAGGCTTCTAGCAGCCTCTGCTGGAGTACTCAGTTTATGTAGCCAGTGGAATAAGAACCCTATTTTCTCACTAGGTTTGGTTCGTCGGTCCCTGTGGTGAAATGATGTATGTTTTGAAAATCCCTTCACCTTACTATGTGATTTTCTTTAATTTCCTTAGACATGGAATCCTCTTTCTCTTCAAGAGGTGAAGGATCATACTCAATAAAAGATACAATAATGGAAAAAGAAGATTCATCATAGGGAATCATCATAGAAAGGATATGCTCCTAATCCAGAGGTTAGTTATCCTCACATGACCCTTACTCAACATTTTCTCCCCTTATATCATCAGTTCCACACCATCCATGGAATCACTCATAACCAAAATAAACATTTCACCCTCGTCTAATTTCAAAAAAGGTTAAACAAGAAGTTACTCAAGGAGCCATATCAATATAACAGAAGGGGCCCCATATTTCTGTTCCTCATTCGCTAACTAGTACACAACCTTTTAAGATATACTTGGAATGGTAAAACCTCAGTCAATTCAATTGAAAAATCCATATTAGAACATAGGTGATAAAAAAATATTAAAAGATCATAGCATAAATATTTTTATCCCTTGGGTTAATGAAGGTAATTCCACTATAGGAGACCATTCTTGTTGGTATTTCAATGATCAATGTTGGAACCTCCTGTATCATTTGGGAAGGATCTGCAAGAAATTTGAAATCACATTGATGCAAAGGCTCAGTGAAAAAATGAATAGGTCCATGTGACTCAAGATATTATATTTCATTGAGGAAAACGAATTTTGATGATAAGATTCCTTGGGGGAATAGATTCTTATACATTTAGAACCACCATATGGATAAGAGGGTGAAATCACCATAGATAATAGGGAGGACCAAGGGTTCAAACATTTTCTCCCAGACCTCCTTGATTGGCCCACCAGCTGCATCAATGGTTGGCACAGGCTAAAAACCATGCTATTAATAACCAATTGGTGCAACTTCACACCCTTCATCAGGGGCCCCATTCCCATCTAGAATAATCTCATTCATAAAATACTCATATGTTAAATCTTCTGCATAATTAATGGGAATGATCAACGAAGGCGAATACATTAACGAAAGATCCACAAAACGCACAAAAGTATTCTCTAGAGCCGGTTATTTTTTTCACTTTATGAAGGAATCCCTTATTCTTCCATTCAAACCCAATATTATTTTCTGATGGAGTTTCTGTCATCCTTGTCAGTCTATTTATACTCAAATGAATCACCGTATGGTGATGTATCCTTCTTCCCTATATCATTGTTAAAAATTAACCATATGATGGTTTAAGAATGTTCATAAAACCCTCTTTTTCATGTAATTTCAACCATGTGTGTCAAATATACATTCTTATAATGAAATCTCACCCTATCCATCATCTGGATGGTCATAAAATCTAGAAACTCAATTCAATATAACTTCATATTATATCACAGGTCCTTTATAAACATCGATGTTCATAATGACTTCCAATACAATTAGAGATAATGAAATATAACATCAAAGTTTGGATATCGAATGTACTAAATTTTTTTCCAAGAATAATCCATGGAACTTCTTGTCTCAACATGGAAGCTGCCAACTTTTCCCAAAGTCTACTTCTAAGACATTTCTCGTCTTGGTGGCGGTGGTGTGACTGTGTGTTGCACCATTCCTTATGTATCTCAATCTTGAGATTCCCCAAATGATAATTTTCCCACTATGGGTGCATTCCACATTCTAGATCAATACATTTCCTCCTAACTCACTATCTCAATAACATGAATGTGCTACTTTGAGATATAAACCATATACGTTGTCCTCTAGTTACTACTATAATCTGTTGGAATGAAAACATCAACATTGGTTGGTGGAAGTGTAATGGTCTCCCCTATACTGTTGTTCCCCATGACCCACTAGGGATGATTAATTATACATCGATTACACTCATCCTATACCACCATGTAGAATCTCTTTGCATCCCTCTAGAGGCACCCGTACTGCCTAAAATACATTAACATCGTAAATGTATCGTCGTAGATGTGGCCATCAATCCTTGCCACCAACATGCCCTAAAAATCATTTTAGGCACTCCCTATATTATCATTCTCTTTACAAATTATCTGAAATCGGTACAATCAGGGTCAAGAAGGGCTATAAGTTGATATTCGTGTGGTTTCCAATTTTGACCATGACATCTATCTCATAGAGATTCCCTATTAAGACTGCATCAATATTAAACTTCGATCATTGTAAACCAATATTCTCTAGGCTTTTGAAGTACAAGAATTCATAGAACTCAATGTGCACAATGATCCAACAGTGTGTGGACTGGAATTGCCTGCATATCCTCCTTGTAGTGATTCCCCTCTCTGTGTTCCAAGCAGGCTGTAAATCTTAACTGACATAGGTACCCCAACATTGAATATGTTCACATACACCATGATTACTTCCATCACCAATGCACTCATGTGATGTCCCATCCTAGCTAGTTTCTCTAACATGGAGCAGTCAACCACTATTAAATATTGAAATGAATGTTGTATATTGGGACAACATCTCCCGACCATCCCTTGAGGATGATGTAATTTAACCTTAGAGGCTATTGGATACACCTAAGATCCCATCAAGAAGGTCGATCCCCACAACATTCATGCAATGAAATATAAAAACCATGATGAATACTCCCTAAATTCCCACATGGATTTTCCCTATATTAGAACCACTCAAAGTCTTCTTCCATTGGTGGGAATACCCCTTCCCATGAGGATGAGATCATTTACCCTTAGATGCTATTGAAAACAACTAATATCCCATCAAGAAGACAAAACCCACACTTCATACATGAAATGACAAATTGTTTTTAAGATTATCAGACTTCCCACACTTGTGGAATGACTTTGAATTATTTTATCACTTCATCCTAGAGTCTCAATCCTTCTCAAACTAACAAAAAATAGCTGGTATATGCCTCATAAGATCAACATAACCTAATTTTAAAGACATATAGACACTTTCCTCTACCAATATAAGACTCATCCCAATTATTCTTTTTCCATGATAAAGAACCTTGGCTACCGCCCTCTACAGAAACCCCACTAAGAACAATCTTACATGTAAAATTTGGTTCTTTCATCGATTCCTTATCATCCCCCTCTAAATAGGTTAGTAAACATAGAATAATTATTATATATCTGAATTACATCCTCAATACCATTTAAAAATTTAAATCATTAATGTAATCATTCATGAGAAAATCCATAGATATATTGAACAATTCATTATATCTATCGGCACACTTCGTCACTGAATAATCACCTACTACAACATTAGAAACTCGAGGTCCTTCACCACTCTCATGGTTGTTGGATAAAACATGTGACAAAATTATACATTATAAGTGTCCCATGTAAGATCCTCATGATATCCCTAAGGCACCATTAATTCACACAATTTCATACCAAGTCCTTTAAACACATATATAGAAAAGGAAAATTTATAGGTCTCATAAGACATCAAAATATAGAATATTCACTCAATATAATCCAGAAACCTTTTACGATCAATGATAATATTTTCACCATAAATAATAAGTATATTCTTCAATGAAAACTATTGAAATTGTCCATGATTTTTTGATTTATTAAAACTACCCATTTTTAACGAGTGTTGGTCATGGAATCAACAACACCACTAAAGACGGACCATTGGGCAGGTTCAACTATAGTTTCTCTCTACCACACCATATTTATGACTAGAGAAGGTCCTTCTATGATTAAGTTTATATAAACCTCGAAGCAAAATATTTATCAAGAAAATTTAATCATCAACCCAAAAAAAGTACACCAAAAAAACTACCAACATCATAATTACAAGAAATAACTATAATAAGGAGAAAAAAGAGCATAAAAAACACATTATAATGCTAAAAGAATAATGAAAATTCTAAAACACACTTGAAATCTTGAGTTTTAACACTAATAAGTGCTCTCTTGTAACACCCTCATTTTTTCTCTTGTATCCCGATGGTCATATCTCTACAATATCACTGAATATCAAATAAAAAACTCCTTTTTGTAACAATTCAACCCATGTAGACCTAACATGTCACCCGAGTCATATTTCTACGTGGCCTAAATTCTTTTCCTAATCATTGATGGCTAGCAAATAGTACTATGAATAAACAACAATCCATTTGGAACAATTTCACCAATGGTAGTCTGGATGACCCGTCCATAAAACGAGATGGAAAAATGAATTTCATCAGTGTCAATAGTAAGAGGTAAGAAGATACCATAAAAAATGATATAACTTATAAAAAACAATGTAAAAAAGGATGATAACTTGTTCTCTTGAAATAGATATAACAGAAAGAAATGAATGGTTGGAATAAAAAAAATTCAATGTACATTCCAATGGAAAAAAAAATTCCAAAAGAGTTCATCCCTACAATACTATTTATCCCCTAAAAACACTATATAATGGTAATAAAGAAGATCCACCCTCAAAAATGGTTCCATTTCCCTTGATTTTCACCTTTAGGGAAAACAATTCATGTTCCAAAAAGTGTATGAGTAGGGTTTTCGGAAAAATTCCTTGTAGGATACCTCCATAAAGCTATTTAATTATTTTATCAATGAAAACAAGTAAAGAATTCTGAAAATTATTTTCAAAATTAAACCATTTGATAAAGAAAAAATAGGAAACCCTTAAAATCATTTTGGATTTCCTTTAATAAAAAACAAGGTTTTAGAGATAATGTTCAATCCTTACCCAACAAAAAAAATAACCCCATAGTGTTAAAATTTCCAAAAGATTATAATGTGACATAATAATGGTAAGCATAACATAACAATCACAACAATATATAAATGGATGTGAAAAATGTTAATAATAAATCCAATCGCATAATATTTTAGAAATTATATGCATAAATCATAAAACCAATATGACATGATTATGTTCACCTAGGGTATCTAACCATAACGTTTAACATTAGCGAGTAAACAAGTATACTATCTAGCAATGGAAGACCACATGGTCTTCACACCCAAAGACTCACCTGGTCCATAGTAAATAACTAGGGGTTCACATGGTCCTACCTTTAAGTCTAACATAATCCCTAGGACAATCCAAAATGGAAGAGTACATGACCTACCCTCCAAGTTCACATGGACACTAAGACAAACCGCTCACTCACACCCCATTTAACAAATGCTACACTCAATGAAAACACATCACAAGTATGTTCACACATCATAAAATCTCTAACATAAGACACATCATAATAAAATAGGATAAATTAAACAAATACCCCTCCAATGATAAAATAATTTCTAATACCACATTATAAATCCATTTAATATCAGAAAACATCAATGAAATTTTAATCAGACACTTTGTCATCATAAAAGTCACACCCCTAAAGATACCCCCTCATTAAAAACTATATTTCTCTAAAAATCTATGAAACACACAATAATTAAATATGAACCATGAATAAACCATTAAAATTTAAATTTAATACCAAAAATAGATATTAAATTTGATTATAATATAGGGAAATGTCATTTAATAGAGTCACATAACATGGATATATTTGAACACTCATCACCCTTGATGAAGGCAACCAAAAAGTGGTAGAAAATTAGCTCACACAACTATAGCCGAATAAATTAAACTAAAACTACCCTTAAAACCCCCAAAATTGGCTAACACTGCCCCTAGGGTTTCATAACTCCATGAAAATTGAAGAACAAATCATGAGAATGTAATAGGGGAAAGAAAACAAATATAAATCAACTTATCTTGATCCAAAACACATTGATCTCTATGGAAGATCATTAAAGAATAAGGGGAGAGATACCCCTCCATGGGAATGAGGACTCTTATGCTTTAGAAAGAAAAAATGATCCTAAAAACCTAAAAATGGTAGGGGTAAAATGGTATGAAGACAAATTTTAATGAGAAGGATAGGGTCTTATGGTTTGGATGCATGGTTAGGAAAACTATGTGTCAATCATACGAGTGCCACATTAAATCCAACAAATTCCATATAGATTTTACTTGGTTGTAAAATGGTTTGAAAAAATTAATTTATAATATGAGAAATTGTGATATACAAATAGAAGAACCCATCACATGGTCTTCATCTAATTTGGACAAACCACGTGTATATTGTGCACCAAATACCATCTCCCCAAAAACACATTGTTTTATTCCCCAACACCATTTAACTCTATAAATGCACTATTGGAAAAAAATCAATATAACACATAACGACAACCAAAACATTGTCAAACATCACACAATGGACGCTTCCTCATAACCAATGTCATTATTAGATAACTATCCCCAAAATATCAATGTCAACGTGATAGAAAGAGACTACTTGATAGCCTTAAAATATACTCAACATAATGGTCAACAATACAACTTCCACAATACAGTATATCTCTAAAAAATAGATATATAAATATTAAAATGTGAAAACATAGATCACATTCAATTATTGGATATGTAATTTCTCTAATAAGAACAAATCCATAATAACAACTACTTCCATTGAAATCATACTCAAAAATAAGTTGTTGAGTGATTAAAAATGACTATAATACTTATAAAAAATATTATTTGTACTATGTTTCTACTATCCAGTGATTAATTTGGTATATTTATGGAAACTCATCCAATGGTTGAATTCTATTAACCTATGGGTTTAGTTATATCAATATTTGAAGTAAGAACCTCTATTTTGAGGGATTTGTTTTCTCACCAAATCATTCAGTGACATATATCTACAACAGTACATCATTAAAAAACACGTTAAATACAAATTGGAATTAAACATTATATTGATGGTGTTTCATTCTCTTAAGACAGAACTAAAATTCACCGAACATAGGCTTTCAAGATATTTATCCTATGAAACATAAGAAACTGAAAACAATAATTTTAATTCATGTTAATTTTTATCTAAATTATGATGTTAAAAAATGGTTGATAAGGACTCATTAAAATAAATAAATTACCCTTTTTATAAGAATAATACATAGTAAATTTATGTTTTGGTTTTCATTAGTGGTATGTACCTCAAAATCCTTCATGAAATACCTAGGTTCTAATTCGGCTAGGGTAGAATTTCCATGTTCATATAGTGATAAATATATATTTATTCTATTAGTTGTTTCTATTCACTTTAAATGTTCTTTTAGGCCATACATCTATCCTTGGCCATCCATACCACCAATATGACCATTGACTAATAGGGCCAATGGGATTGAAAATTTATTTCGTTCTTTTAATACACTGGTCCTTCAATCCACGTAGATGATTAGGGTCGACTTACTAGAACATCCACAAACTGATGGATCTGAGTAGAACTAGTCACTAGGTAGTGAAAACCATACCTAGGATTAAGGGAGGGATATTAAAGTTGTTAATGGATCATTCAAATCGACAGCAGGACACAATTATATGTTAGTAACATCAGGTGGTGAGCCTGATCCATGCATGTAGAATTGTTTGGGTGTTGTAGTTTCACTATAGTTATGTTATTAAATATGTTACAGGGTTGATCCCTAAGAACTCTATAAAATGTAATTATGGATTTTTCCCTCTGGTCCACCAAGTCATTTAAGGGTTCCCTCTTAAATAAGTCTAAAAATAGGTATTATAAAAAAATTAAAAAATATGAATTACATGTTAGTCCCAAAATGGATAATAAAATTGAGATTTTGACAAAATTTAGAGATAAATACTTTTTGTATACACTCATGCAAATTAGACTCTTCCATTTCATTTAGAGAATTAAATTAAAAAATTCATTGGGTCAAGAAAAATTTATTTTTTCAAACACTATATTATTTCAAATACCCCTTAAAATGGATTAATTAATGAAAACATAAAACATTTCTCACACCCTGTGATATCTTTTCCAATAATAAATTTCTTCAACTAATCAAGACAATTTAATAAAAAATATATATCTATATTTTTTATTATATAATTTAAAATAATGTAAAAAAAACAATAAAAACATAGAATATCAATAATATATAGAAGATTCTATAACATTGAAAAATATATAATTACATATTTCAGAAAATTTAAAAGTAACTATCATAGTATCTTAAAAAAAACATCAAATAATAAATACATGGATAAAGAGAATGACTAAATTGAACATTGCATAAGTTATCTCTTAATTAATACCCATGATATTTTCCATATAGATATGTTTGGAGAGAAATTTTAATATAAAATTTTATATTATTCAAAATAATTAATAATGACACTAGAGGAAAATAAAAAAATTTATCACTTTTTATGTGGTTAAATATAAGTAAATGTAAAACAATTTAGTGAAAAGAAATTAATATCACAATATAAAATTAAATTTTTCAAAGGTAATGTCTTAGAATTTATGTGTAATTTTTATTAAACTGTATGGAATTTTGTTAACACAACACGCTCTGATGGCACGTGATTCCGATGCCTGGTGAGCCCAGAATTAAATTTTGACCTTTTTTGTATGTTTTCATAAATAAACGTGTGAGAATTATTTTCTATATTTTGAACTAGTTCTCAGATCAAAAATTTAATGGCACCATAGAACTCAGAACATCGGGATTCACCTAGATATTATTTAACTTTGACCGGTGAGGGTCAGACAGAAAAGTTATTTTTTGGACTTTTTGGGATATAATAAAATAACCTAAAATTTTATTATATTTTATTTTTCACACCGTTGAGTGGTGGATGACAATATTGTAGTGTGACAATGAGGCGCATTATAAGAGGATCTTTAATGGCTTGTTTTTGTGTAGTGTAACAAGTCTTTAAATGAAGAATAACAACTTAATCACACAACATCACAGCATAACTGAAACATTGTGACATGTTTTCATTTTACAGGATAATGCATTGGGGGAAAAGAAAATTAATCGGTTGAAAATTCTCTGATAAACCACAGGTGAGTTTTCCCTCCAACAAATAATGAATAACTCCGGTGGAACGTTAACAACAACAAAGCAGCTCGAAAAACAAAACCGGGAAGCAACGAACGCCTTCAGCTTCTCAAAAATTCGTGGGAGGACCACTTCAATGCCGAACTGGTTTGAGATATGGTTTTGTTTTGTATTATGTTTTCCCCATAACTACATTCAAAATTATGAATTATGATCAACCCCCAAACAATTCAACCATAGATCTCCTATTCTTGTGGGAGGGTGATTGTTTTTTTGATTTCTATTATAGATTAATATGATTGATAGAACATTAATCCCCAAACTTACCCCATAATATGAAATTCTATATTGGAGGGTATGGGAAAACATGATCGAGTCTTGAGCCACTTTTCTTGTGGGATCTTCATGGCTGAGCATTTGAAATGGGTGGCTATTAGAATTCAAGGCCTTCGTAGGGAACACAACACCCCATAGAAGACACATGAATAGGGGTTGTGAAGAATGGACCTAGTTGTTCCAGAATATTTGGCTAGTGGTGGAAATAGAGACCAGAGGCGGCACGCCATGATGGTACACTGGAGATGATTGTTGAGGCTGGATCAGGCCACTATGCAGCGGGGAGAGCCGTCGGGTCTGTTGGCGGCAGGCGATGGTGGGACAAATCCACCAGGCTGTGTCGGTGCACCACGAATAGGGCACCATGCCACATCCCAAACATAAAAGTCATAGTCAAAGAACCATGGCTGGGAGACATCCATGCGGACAACCCTTGGGGTGAGGGATCCATATGTGGTGGCCTCCTACATCATGTCCAAGCATAAACCGGTCGGCCAAAGGAGGACTGGGAAAACCAGTGGGCCAGACCTACCCCGCCAGGATAGGCCGGACCCCACATTCTAAAAGACATAACCCAGGACAAGCTGGGTCCGGGTCGGGTCAACGGACCTGAGATAGGTTGATGGAACCTCGGTCGGGCCTGGTCGGATCAGAGCTGCATCCAACTGACCCATTTTTTGAAAAATTACTATATATTACAAACCATTCCTCGGATTGATGATATGTTTATGACATTGGAACCCTCAGGATGAGGTAGATATTTTGACATGAACTATAGGGGATTTAATGGATGTTAAAATTTGAAAATTGTCTTGGGAAATTGTTCTTACGAGATAAAGCATTATATGAAAGGAAACCCAACGGTTTGTTGAGACCTAGAGATTGATGGCGAGTGACCCTATGTGGATCAGATACTATTTCATAGTGTGAAGTGGCTTATATGTGAAATGGTTGGCCCATGATGGGTAGAGGCTTTTGTGTGACCCAACAACCTTACGGTATATGACAGGAGAAGTACCTCAGTTTTTTCAATGGTGAGAAAGGAATACTATGTGACCCATCATGCCCACAGTCAGGAGTGGCTTCTGTGTGACCCATCATACCCATGGTACTCATTAGGAATGATTACCACAGTAGTCCTTAGGTAAGTGGCAAGCGACTTCTTTGTCACCTGACCTTCCCATTATACTCATTGAGGAGTACTTGAGCATCTGAGGTGTTCAAGGATGTGACTAATGGTTCTACATTTCTACTCTAGAATATACATAGTGTGATCTGTCTTGCTTCGTTTTCATGCTTGGTGATTATGATTTGTTGTTTCATTACGAATTACATTATGTCCTTTCCTTGTTATTTTTGTGTTCCTAGATAGTATTTTTTACACACCCCTACACGGGCTTCACCCATATGTGTTTTGTCTTGTGAAGATTATCTCCACCTTGATGGAGGACTCAGTCGACCCAGACCTAGTGATTCCCAGTAAGACCAGCCAGACAAGACATATATCTATGACATCTAGTAGCTTCCTTATACCGACCCATCAGGTGGGGTTATCTATGGATAACTATCCAGAGTTATTTTTTTTACTTTCTTATTTTTTCACTTAGTATTTAGTTGGGTTTGACTTTTAGTCCATTTTACTTTCAATTGTACTTCTACTCAGTGGTTATTTATTGTGGCATGCGTGTTTACATTTCCATATATGAGATGTGGTTGTGTGTGCATGCATACATGTATTCAAGAAAAGGCCTCCCAGATTGTGGATTACGCCTTCCACACTTGACTCCAACCCCTAGCCATTAGGAGGAAGGCTTGGGGCATGTCACTGCATGGCCTCGGGAGATAGGTCATGAAAATTTGGTGTTAGAGGTGGATGGTTCTAAGTTATAGACCGTGATTCTGTTGTTTTATTTTGGGGAAACATTTTTGATGTTTCGAGTTCTACATTCAGATCTGTACAGTCCAGTGTTGGTTCAGTGGCCAAAATATCCTTTCAGCAGTACCTAAAATTTTTCTCTTCAGGTTTATACATGAAAATAGTTGTTTTATAAGTGTCTCCTTATGATCTTATTGAATAAGAGTTAGTTCAGCAAGTATAATATTCGTATTGTGTTACAACTTAATATATTTCATTATGCCTCCACACAAACATCCAACAAGACATATGATACATGATCATGTGGAAAACCCGCCTAGCGATGAAGAATTGGTTCAAGGACCAGTTCTTGAGATGGAACCTCCTGGTGGTGCATCTGTGTTGCCACCACCATTTATTAGTAGTTAGAACCTATGTTACTGATAGAGAATTCACATAGGATCACTTCCTTGCATGACATTTAGATACATAGACCTCCCAAGATCAAAGGAGGGGCAGATCCATAGGTCATTGATGACTAGAAGGATGTAGTGACCTGAGTCTTCTTCTTAGTGAGAAATCCGCCTAAATAGATGCAAATCATGGAAGTGATCTTTCTGCAGGCCTTGATATGGAAAAGGTGTAGCTTGACCATCCAGATACATGATGAAGTGAACCTCTCTTGGAAAAATTTCTAGCGGCAATTCTGGGATGATTTTTCCTCACGACCTTGCACTCTGTGTGCATTTAGGTGATAATTCACCTCTAGCATGGAAGCCTCTCGGTGGTTGAGTACACATCGAGGATTACAAACCAAACTTTCTACTCCACATACATGGTGTGAGGCCCTATATTTATGTCCCAAATTATTGAGTATGGAATTAAATGGGAGATCGGTGAATCCATGGTGTCTCTCTTCATCCCCACTCTTGCTGGGGTGTTGGAGAGAGCCTTTCTTGTGGACGAATTCCAAGAAGAGTATCCATCGACATATGGATCCACCCTTAGACCTGAGGTGGAAGATTCTACATTGGTGAGTAGAAGACAGTAGACATGGGACCCTGAGAGAGCCTGGTCTCTAAGGGGATGACCCTAGGACTCGGGGTCGGCAGTACATGACTGTCAGAGTTTTGGGAGTTAGTTGGGAATTAGTTTGTACTTCACTTGTTGTATACAGGGACACATGGCTTGTGACTGCCGGACTCACCGCACAGACGATCATAAGATAGTCGAGGGACCACCAAGGTAGAGGTTGAGGTTTGAGTGAGGAGTTATACCGGGCGGTAGATATGGTAGGGGAGTAGGTCGAGTGGTAGGCTATGGAAGGAGATTTGAGGTAATACAACCATGACCCCATGTGGTCCACCATTGCCTCTAGGAACTGGCGGAATGGGGCAAAGCAAACTTCCGGAGATGGAGGTCTAAGACCACGACGCTTCAGATATGACTAGAGGCACACTTTGGGTCTTTTGAACCTTAATTTTAGTTCTTATAGATATAGGTTACGTTCACACATTCCTTGACATAGAACTCATTCAAGGTTCAGAGATTCCGGTGGATCCATTGGCACGATCCTTATGATTAGAGACTCCAACGAGAGGTGGTTCGATTATTACACACTAGTGCCGATAGTGCACGCTTACTCAATTAAGTGAGAGGCTCTTCTAGGAACTCCATGTAGCGGCAACGAGGCCTTAAGATTCCATCCATGGTATGGGATTGATAACCATATTCCATGCTCAGAGTGACAATTTTAGGCACACAGTGTATTGCGTCCGTGAAGATGGGACCCATTTTTTTCGTTTCCATGAAGGGGACCAATGCAACACATGATAGACTTTCTCATAAGACTGTGTAGCTGATAAATCGCTACCTAGCTAGCCTCACCATTGGTGCAATGGATGAGAGGATTCTAAGCTTTCTTATAGTGGCGGACAAGTATGAGGATGTCTTTCATGAGGATGTTTTGGTATTACCTTCTCATAGGGAGGTCGGATTCGACATTGATCTGTACCTAGGGATGGAAATTGTATCCACACTGGCATATAGGATGGCTCATGTGGAGCATTGTAAATTGAGGGTAATGTTAGAGGACTTGCAAGATAAGGGGTTTTAAGGCCCAATGTTTCTCCATGGGCAGCCCTAATGTGGTTTTACAAGAAAGAAGATGGGTTATTGAGGCCATGTGTGGAATTTCAGCTCCTAATCCACTCGATCTTGAATAAAAAGTATCCACATCCAAGGATTGATGACATATTTGAACTCCATAAGGGAGAATGGTGGTTCAAGATGATAAACATCATACCAGGGTATCATCAGCTTCAGGTTGGGGATGAGGATGTATCAATGATGAACTCTAGATACTGGTATGGCAACTACGAGTTCTTGGTAATTCCCTTCTCCATGAATAATTCTGGGGCAGTGTTCATGGGACTCATGAAATGGATCCTATAACTTTACCAAGATTGTTTTTTTTGTGGTCTTCATTGATGAATTCATGGTGTAATAGTCTTTAGAGAATGAGAATTATACACACCTCTAGATAGTCAGAGAATCACTCTAAGAGAACCAACATTATGGTAAGTCTTGAAGTTCCAGTTCTGGAAATGGGAGGTCCAGTTTCATAGACATCTCATCTTAGAGGCTTGATTTGTAGTGGATCTAGAAAACATTGAGGTAGTTCTTTCTTGGGATCCACCTAGAAGTGTGACTAAGGTGTGGAGTTTCATGGGGTTGTCCAGACATTACCAGTGGATCAGGCAAGTATTTTACAGAATAACAGCACCATTATCAGCCTTGACATTGAAGAGATAACTCTTCATGTTAACAATTAATTTCTAGAAGTGTTTCCAGGAGCTATGGTGAAGAATGATGAGTTCCCAGAGCATGAAACTTACAGATGAGAGCATTGGGTATGTAGATATCTATGATGGATAAGGGACCATATTGGGTTTTTTATTGACATATTAAATAGAGGTTATCACCTAATTCTCATGGTAATTGAGGTTGCATGAGAAGAAGTATGAAACCCATGACCTGGAGTTTATATCCCTGGTCTCTAGCATGAAGATTTGGTGGAACTACTTGATTGGTGATAGGTCTATTATCTACTCTTACCACAAGAGTCATTGGTATATCATCTCACATAAGGACCTGAACATGAGACAACTGTAATGGCTGGAGTTCTAATAAGACTATAATATTTAGATATTCTATACTCCTGGGATGGGGAATGTGGTGGTAGCTGCACTCAGTAGGAGGTCTGGAATACAACAGCTGAGTGATGTGATAGAGTAGCTAGCCATGATGTAGATATCCTTCATTGATGATGATGGAGTATATTACCTTCAGTAAATTATTTTCACTACCCCACTATCATAGTGACTTTGGGAGGCATAGCTTGTGGATGTTGACTTTGGGGCCTGACGTGCTCAGTTATCAGCAATATATGATCTTTATTAGTTTTCAATGGGTGGGGAGCATGTCATCATTTTAATAGGATGCACCATAGTAGCAGTGAAGTTATTGGAGGAGGTGTTGAGAGAGTTCAATACATATACTATGGTGGTACATCCTGATGTGGCAAAGATGTACTAGGAACTCTAATGTAAAACCTGGTGGGTAGGGATTAAGAATGAGGTGGAAGAGTTTGTTTCATGATGCATCACTTTTCAGCAAGTGAAGGTCGAGCATTAGGTCCTAGAAGGCTTGGCCATGCCATTTGAGGTACCTTAATGGATGTGGTATGGTATCTCTATAGGCATTGTGGCAGGGTTACCATGCATGTTTAAGGGACATAATTCTATCTTGTTTTTCATTGGCTTACTCACCTAGTTGGCTCACTTCACACCCATTTTGGAGAAGGGATCAACAGAGGGAATGAGATGACTCTACATACAAGAGATAGTGCGACTTCATGGGATACCTTCAATGATTATCTCAAATCATGATGTGTGATTTATATCCTGGTTATGGAAGGGATTGCATGTGGTGTTCAAGACTCTTCAGTGCTTGAGACCAACTTTTCACCTACAAACTGATGTTTTCACGAAGTGGACCATAACGACCATTGTGGAAATTATCCGTTCTTGTGTATTTGATATTTTTCATAGTTGGGAGGATATCCTACCATTGGTGCAGTTTTTATACAACAACAGATGACACTCCTTCATTAGTATGACACCGTTTGGGGCCTTGTACAGACGACCATGCATATCACCTCTATTTCATATTGACCTAGGGGAGTCAGTAATCATGGGTCTAGAGTTTGTACGAGCTACCACAGAAAATGAAAAAATCATCTAGGAGTGGATATAGACTACATAGAGTAGGTTGAAATGGTATGGTGACAGGAGGTGGAGTCCCTTAGAGATTAAGGAGGTAAACCGGGTTTTTCTTCGGGTATCACCCCGATGGCGATTGTGGATATTTGGATGGGGTAGAATGTTATCTCTGATGTTCATGAAATTTTTTCAAATTCATCAAATAATTGGAAACGTGGAATACCACCTAGACGATCTCCCACAGATGCACCATGTGCATGACAATATTCACATGTCGCAGCTGAGGTGGTACGTGCATTATCTATGACACGGCATCGACTGGGGCGAGCTAGAAAATGACGATGGGGTGAAATTTAGAGAGTTCCTAGTAGAGAAAGAGGTTTGACCGGATGGGGTCCTTTTTTGATGTTCGATTGCTCTAATGATCATTTGGTGGCACCACGAGAATCTATCGGAGATCACTTAGGAGGGGGAGGCTCATATTCATGTTTAGTACCCCCATTTTGTATTATTATCCCTTGTTTGGGATTTGGGTGATGTAAATCCTTTATTTGGGGAGAATGTAATATTTCAGAATTTCTGTGTAATTTTTTTTAAACTGTATGGAATTATTTCAAGACCACACTCTCTGAAGGCCTGTGATTTAGAGGCCTTGTGATCCGAGAATGTAGTTTTGATCTTTTATTAGATATCTTAAGTAAATGTATGAGAATATTTGTATAACATTATTACCAGTTCTCAAACATAAAATTCAAGGGAAACGTTTAACTCATAACACTAGTATTTAGGTAGAAAGGTATTAACATCAACCAGCAAGGGTCAGACAGAAAAGTTATATTTCAAACTTTTCAAAAATAGTAAAATAAATTAATAAGATATTTTGTTTTATTTTTCTAGCTGTTAAGAGGTGGATGGAGATTTTAATTTTTTATGACAAGTTGAATTAAAAAATGGTCCTTAATGGATCATTTGATGTTAGTGTAATGATTTTTCAAATGAATCATAAGAGCTACGCTGTTTCACAAATGAAATAGTGTTACTATGCGATGTCCTAGTGTAACATAAACGCTACAATGTGTTTTATTTTAATAAGATAACATGCTAGGGGAGATTTTAATTAATCGGAAAATAATTATTTTCCAACCACCGATGAGTTTTCTCCCCAATGAAGAATGACGAATGCTGGTAGACAGTTAAAAACATTGATGTACCATGAAGAACAGAGTCGAGAGGCAACGAACGCCTTCAACTTCTTGAACCATCAGGGGAAGACGAATTCACCATTGAACTACTTCGAGGATGGGGTTTTTTTGGTTTATTTTATCCCCCTTGCACCATTCTAAATGAACAATGTGGATCAACCAACTAACATGTTGATTCATGGACCATCTGTTGTTGTGGGAGGATTGTTCATTTATGGGATCTCTATTCAGGATAAATATGAATGATAGAACTGTAATCCGTAATCCTACCCATTTTTTAATATTCTAACACAGAGGGTGAGTGATGAAATGAAAAAGTATTGAGCCCCTATGCTTATGGCTTCCACTTGGTCAAATATTTGAAAGGGGTGGTAAGGAGAATTACAGGCCTTCATAGAGAAGGAAACAATGCATAGAGGTCATAGGAGGATGCGACATGAATAACAGACAATTGTTCGGGACTCGATGGTATATAGAGTAATCTATATGTGGAGAATAGAAGAATATAGCCATGGCCAACTCGGGACACAACACAGTGAGGTGTACCGTCACCAGTTGGTGGTGGATGGACACTTAGACTGGAACATGTTGGTGCACTGCAGACATGGAACCACACTGCATCCCACACGGAAAAACCGCGGTCAACTGACCGCATGTGGGTATTGTCCTGTGGATGACCTGTAGGGAAAGGGAGCTGCACGTGGCTTCCAATCGCATCCCGATCAGCCTTGAATAACTCCTCCTTTGGTGAACCTGGATAACATGTGGGCCGAACATGCTCTAGTAGGAAGAACGAGCCTCACCAAGCTGGACCCCGAGACCCAAAAGACTGGACCCATGATCAGCTGGGGTCAGGTCAGGTCAGTTGACCCATGATTGATTGGTCGACCCGGGGCTGGGTCGGGTTGGGTCGGTCCAACCGGGCCGGACCGGACCCGGACCCAACTAGTCCCTTTTTGTATAAAAGACAATGTATTACAAACTGGGCATCCTATTGACAAGTTGTTTGAGGCGTTGGAACCCTCGTGATGAGGTGGATCTTTTGGAAAATCATATGGAGGATTTCATGGATGTAAATATTTAACAAATAGATTCGGGATAGAATCTCTTGAGATCAAACGTTCTATGTATGGAAACCCTACGATTAACTGAGACCTAAAGACATTAGACGAGAAACCCTATATGGATCAGATACTATAGCCTAGTGGGAAGAAGCTTATGTGTGACACAAACAAGACCATGATGGGGAGAAGAATATATTTGACCTGGAAATCACATAGTACTTAGTAGGAGGAGTACCATAGTATGGAAATAGGTGGGAAGAAGCTTATGTGTAACCCGGCAAGCCCACGTTGGGGATAGGATTCTGTGTAACTCATCATACCCAGGGTACATATCATGGATGATTAGCACAACATTCCATAGGATAGTAGAAAATGGATTCTATGTGACATTAATGTCCCATTGTACTCATTGAGGAGGAGTTTTCTAGCATCCAAGGTATTCAACGATGTGACTAATGGTTTTACATTCTTAATTAAGAATATACATGGTTTGAGCTGTCCTACTTCATGATTATTCTTGGTGATATTTTTTTTTGTTTTTTTGTGGACTTCATTGTGGAAATTCCATGTTATTTTGGGGTCTATACTACATATTTTGTTAATCACCACTAGATGGGCTTTGCCCACACGTGTTCTGTCTGGTGAACACGACTGCCACACAGAGGGAGGTCTCAGTGGCCCAGGACTCGGTGGTGCCTAGTGAGACCAGGAAGTTGGGACATACATATATGGATTACAACATCTACTATATAATTACCACTCTAGTGGGGTTTTCAGCGGATGGATATCCGAAGTTCCTTTTCTACTTTAGAATTTATAATTAGTCTTTTGATGGGTTTTTTTGTCCCATTTGACATTCAGTTGTACTTGTTATCATTGTTTATTTATAGTGGAGTTCTTTTTTACTTTTCCATCTTTTGGATGTGGATGTGTGTCTGTGGATGTGCGTGTGTGTCTACATGTATTCCTGAAAATTCATCCCACTTGTAGGTTGACGCCTTTAGGTCTAGACGCCTTCCCCTTGCATTCATGAGGTGGGCTTGTGGATTTTCATGACACGAGCCTAGGGGGATGAGTCTTAGCATAAAATATTCCAAGATTGAAAAAGTATTCCTTATTATATTTACAATTTTTTCATAGAAATAATTTATGTATGATAATTTCATAGAATTGGATAAGATAAATATGACGATCATACTAGGGAATATGTAAAAAATTATATATATCTCAAAATTTAGAAAACACTACAAGGGTTTTTTTGAAATATTTTGTCCAAAAGTATATTAAACAAAGTAAAATATGAAAAATATATTATTATAAACATGAATCATTTATGGACCAGAACTCATATTATATTCGTTTTGAAAAAGTGAATGTTTCCCTCAAAAGGAGTAAGAAAAATACTTTAATAAATAATGTTCTGTCACTTTTTCAAGGATTTTTTCAATGTTTTGAAAGAGATAAAAAATAAAGTAAAAGTTATGATCATTTTTAAATGATAATACATTTCATTTATTTGATATATTAAAATATATCAAAATTTAAAATCTTATTATGACTATCATCAAGGTGAATTTCAGTCATAATAAACATTTAAATAATTATCCTTTTATGTTTGATCTCATACGAAGTGATATCTTATATCTATGTACTTGATGTGCATTGTTTTGAATGAAATTTATAACAGTTATACTGTGATAAAAATTATGTGACTTAGTGAATCTATAAACAAATTATTTTTCTAGTGTTTCCCCCGTAACAATTGATCATACGAACTTCTAACTACTATATAATCAACATCAGCAGTGAAAATCAAAACTGATAATTTGATATATCATGACAATGAAACTAAATAATATCCATAAAAAATTTCATGTTCCCAAATACTAAATTCTATGCATTAATATTTAATAACAAAAATGTCAATAAACCACATTTTTCCGCTAATACTCGAAATTGTTTCATAAAAAAACAAAATTATGTTCTTGGTAACGAAACATTCGGTGGTCCAGTAACATTTAAAAATATATTAATAAAAATCCACAAATATCTAATTATTATAATACGAATAAATGAAATATGTTACACAATATAATATATATTAAAACAAAAAAATAAACATTATTTAAATAATATAGAATTTTCATGTGACAACCTCTTTGACATTTATCATAAACATTTTCTATTTTTTGGAAAAAAATAATTAGACAGTAAATGTGAATTTATGAAACTATAACCCAATTTTAAAGATTTTTTGTAAGGTTTCAACTATTTATATAGATAATAAAAATTACACATACTAAAAGATAAATAAGATAAATGATTTGTTAACCTGATGACTTCTTATATTAGTTTAACAACAAAAATATGATCATCAGATATTAAACTAGAACTAAATATAGAATATAACATAAATTAATTTATATATATATATATGAAGTATGTTTTTAAATTAAAATATATTATTAATTATTATTTACCGCAGCACAATTGTATTCATTCAACTGCATATTATTTTTCCTTTCAATAAGAGCCACATATATTTCCATTCATTCAAATGTATATATATCTTGTTCATCAATTGATCATGTAAATGTTTCATTTAATGATGAATTTGGATTCAAGTCATTATATAACATATTATGAAAATTATAATTCAAAATTAATTTTTTATGTTATCCAGTAGTTACATTATCAATAAGACATTTATCATTCTTATGTATATTCTCACAAAATGAAATAATCTTAGAAATTCCATTAAAATCCAATGAATAATTATCAATATTTTATCACTAGAATATGAAATCCATGTTTATAATACTTCTAGGATCTTATTTTCTCTTCATTAAGATGACACCATATATTTTATTTACTTTTATAAAATCTAGAGAAGTCCAACCTAATATTATTGAGAATATTCCATTTATAAAAAATAGTTTCACAACCATATTTCCTTTCATAAATGTCCTTCTAATCCTTTCTATATTCATAATAATAATAATTCATCCTGAATATTTTTTCCATCTTTCTCCTAAGCTGATTGTGTTCATTACCACTATCATTAGAATTAATAAAATCTTAATGATTCTAATATTTTTTATTTAATGAATATTATTAAAAATATGATATTGAGAATTTACTAAAGTGAAATTAACATTTTCATAAGTAGATGTGAAATAAACTCTATTATTTATCTTCCATTTTTATTTATCTCTCTCTAATTGATTCTCATATTTAATTATATCTATAATGACATCATTATTATTAACTCCAAATGATTCTTGGTCTCATCTATTGTTGTTCACTATGATTTCTACTCTATCAAAAGTATATTAGTGACCTTATCCACTAGTTAAACATATAATAATTAAATATAAAAAATATATGGAATCCTCGTCTAATATTTTATGAATATCAGATAAATCTATGAAATGTATCCACTATGTATAAAATAAAAACAAAAATAGTTATACCTTAACAACAATATATGAGTTTCCAAAACATATGTATTTAGAAAAATATTTATTTATAACTTCTTCCATATACCAATTTACATTTCACATAAAGAAATTTTATAATATACATTCTATGTAATAGAATAAAAAAATGTATTCCAAAATATGAAGTCATATTTCAATTCTTGATTTATATTAGGAGAAAAAGTTGAAATCTATTTCTCTAGAATCTGGTAATTTTTTTTCATCATTACAAAATGATACATGGTAACACTAATAAAAAAATTCATCATTTCATCGCACCAAATATTAAAAGGCTACACCAAAAAAGTCTATTAGTTGACTAGGATTTAAATTATTCGACATTTGAACTAGAAAACTAAACATATTAAATGATTTTATGTATATTGAGATAAGTGTCTGAATACAAAGATATTCATATTCATATTAACTAAAAAAATAAAAATAATAGCAACTTCATCATCAAATGAAGAGACTATCTCTGATATAAAATGTTTTCCTAGATTTAGGTGAAAGATATACTATAAGTGCAAGGTTTAATTGTATTCAATTGAAAATCACTAAAATTAGGACCAAATCCAGTATTCTATTTACTAGTAGTAACAAACTGATGATAATGTCATAAAATTGTTTAAGATAAAATATAAGTAATTATGAAATAATTAAAATTGATGTAACTATAGATGAGATATATAAGAACAAAAATTATTAGGTATATAATAAATATAAGGAAACATGGATTACCATTTAAAAAAATATAAACTCCTTCAGATGATAAAATTACAGGGCATCACCCTCAAATTAAGGAGCTGTTCACATTAACCTAATGTGATAAAGGTGAATTCCCCATGACTATAAGTATTCATTTACTAGAACTGAATTCCTCAAACAAATATCACAAACATGAAGCTTTTCCCAATAAAGTATTTGTCGATATTAAATTCATCATTATAATCTTAAACGCATAATATCCACATCAATCTAATAAAATGATATTATTTTTTAGTCATTAAATCACCTCAGTAACACGCATTAGAATATCATATATAAAATTGTATAAAACAAAATTATTATAATAATAAAACTCAATGAAATTACAATGAAAACCTCACATGTGTATTCTCTATGTGTAACTAATCTAAAAAATTTACTAACATCTAATGTGCACATAGAAACAAGAAATTTCAAGATAAAAATGAAATATTGATTTCTCATCAGTTTTATATGTAATATTATTTTCAAATCCCTCTTAGTAATTGGTCTATTGATTGAAAAACATCAAAACCCTAATTTAGAAAACATTAAATTTAATTATAATGGAATTTTAATTAGATACCTTCAAGTTTTTATAGATTCATCATCCCATGACATCATATTATTTCAAATATCTATATTGTTATAGTGATCATACATATGTTAAATAAAATAGATCTTGAAACATAAAATTATAGTAATTTAATTACCTTTAGATAGATGATAGATTCAGTAGATTTAATATTTTAGGATTTTCCTTCTTCCTAATTGAAACTACTAAAATAAAACTATAGTTAAATCAAATTTATATTTACATGTAATGTGATTTTGAAAAAAAAGGTTAGAAAGGAGCCATCAAATCAACAAAATAATTTCATTTGAATGCCTTATAATAAATTCCAAAAATTAAAAAGATTATATGGTTAAATAAAATATAGGACACTATATGTTAGCTGATGTGTAATACTAATAAATAATTTCAAAAAGAAACTTCGTCAACCAATAAATGTTTCCCTTTGGGAAAATGTAATCATGAGTGTAATTAATTTTTTATTATATTTAAAAACCATTATATTTTTTGATCTACATATGAAATGAATCCTTTTTTATGGAAGTTTTTAATCAAAGTAAATAAATTATTATATCTAAAAGTTTGTAACATTCCCATTTAATTAATCATACCACATGATTACATTATTTTTCCTCTACTTATTAGAGGAAAAAATAGCCTACTTACCATATTGATTTTTATATGGATCTGTTGATTAATGATACGAAATTTATGTTGTATACCATTGATGAATTACAATATGATCATTGAAAAGAAGAATTGAAATTGAGAGATGTATTTTTAGGGATGATAAATAATTGTATTTTGTATTAAAACATATCAGGATGATTCATTAATGGGATGTTAGGGTGTACCATTTGTGTATAAGGTACATAGTTACTTATGATAAAAGATTTTATATAGAAATTTTATTTAAGAAAACATATATTATTACCTCAATGTCATAAATACCAACACCTAATAGTATTAGTTGATAATAGTTTAGAAAAAGGTATAACAACTACTCCATTAACATGTGAAAAATATTTTGAGAATGTGAATTATATTTTCCCCATTTTTAATACCTTTTTGTACATTATAAAAGTTCATTGAAAGAAGATATGAGTTTTTGTGGAATTACAAAAATTGAACTTTTATATTTCATAAACTAGAATAGTGTCAAGCATGTATAAAAAAATATATCTATTATGGTTATTTCCAAAATACTAAAAATATCAATATAAAAAAATATTGAATCAAGGATTGTTAGAACACGGCAAACATAAGAATAAAGAAATAATTTCTTTTACTAAATCACGTAAGATTGATATTTCTTTCTCTAGTGGGTCATACTATTTCTAGGAAAGAGTTATTTTATTAATCAACTTTATAAATAGTGTAAAAATTTTATTATTCTTTTAATATAATAAAAATATATCATTTCATTGAATAAATTTAAGTTAAACGGATTAAAATCACAAGATTTTCATGTTTCTAATTAAAAAATTAATACCTAGGGATATCTACTGTATTCTCATAGGAATGATTATAAAATAAAAAATCATTAATATATTTAAAATCTATATATCATTAATATGGTGGCTCGAAGATTTTTTTGGTTATAGAAAAATAAATATATATAATATTTTATGAATTAGAGATGTTCATTACCCCATTTTTCTTTATTATTTTAGATAACTAGATAGTTCCTCATGTTATAAAAATACAACTATGTCACATATAGATTACAGATTCATATAACCCATTGAAATTTATAGGATTATTTTGAAAAGGTGCCTCAAAAATTCCTGTCAACTAGATGTTTGTACAATATTGAGTAATATTGTTGAAGAAGAGATTTAATTGTGTACCATATACCAATTTATTTTGAATAGTATTGGATTCTAAAATTTTTATTAAATATTGAACCTTGTGGGAAATTAAATTAAAAAAATATATATTCCCACATTTGCCATCATAGAGAATAAATAAAAATACCATTATGATATACATAATAACAAAGAGGTAGCCCCATATGTTGAAAATCAGAATAAAATGTGTTATAAATTTTAATCAATCAAGGGATGATATATAGATATCAATTATTAATAATCAACATTCTATAAGGTGTTTTGTAGACCATTTTTTATAGAATTTTCTACAATTATAAACTAAATTCATGACATCAATAGATATCAAATGAAAAAACAACACACATGTTTCCTTAAAATATTTACATATGTAATAGATATATTTTCTATAAAAGGGTGGATGAGGAACATATTATGAACAAAATATACTTAATCATGAGTTATAAGTAATGCATATATCCTACACCAATAGTTTAAATCATATTTATTTTAATTTTTCAGAATTTGGAATTATCAAAAATAATATTGGTGTTGTATAATACGATATTCAAAGATCCAAATTTTCAATAAAATTGTGTAGATAAACGGATTTCAGTAAAAAAATAATTGAACAAATATTCCATAAAGTGTATTTTAGTAAAGAATATATCACGGTCAAAAACATTCAAAATATCATCATAGTTAGTAAATGTCTTTTTGACATTGTTTCTTGTAAATAAAAATTGGAATTTAGTTCATTTGAAGACTAAAATAACTATAGAATCATATTAAATTTATATTAAGGATGATCATTTCATTATGATATTACTATAATTTAATGGAGATCCCAATGTAGAACATATCTTATATATCACAAGGTACTATTCTTAAGAAATTTTCCTATATAATATAAGGGATAAATCACATTATCTATTTATAAAAATATTTCCATTCAAATTAATTTAAATGAATCCTATTAATTTCTTTATATACATTTTTTTCCTCATAACATTATATGATCAATAATATTTTACATAATATAAAATATTTATTTAACTAGTTAGAGAGAAAATGGAATCTCATCCCAATAACACTACAAATATTAATTAATAACATAATGATGATTTTGAAATTGATGAAATTTAAAATGGTAAGAAAAATTATGATGGTGGGAAATATCATGATGGTGAGGAATATTCAAACGATAAATAAATATTATAGTATAGCATCAACATAGAGATGATAAATAGGGAAATATTAAGGAATCAATCATTAATCGATGTCATTAGATGGTGTTAGTAAAAGTTATTAATGAGATAATTAGAGGTAAAACAATTGACATTGGTTGAAATGCTCATGTTCATTATGTTGACACCAACCAGTCAATTTACATTAGTTATGTTGGGTGCTGTATTTGATTACATATTTATTTTAATGTATAAAAACGTATGAAAATTGTATTCATTTAAGGAAACTATTTAAGAAATTATAACCTAACATGGACGATTATGACCCCACCTTGGGGGTTAGTTAGTAAATTGTTTTAGCATAGGCCCAACAATAATTTTCCAATGACTAGATACCAAAAAAAATATGAAATGTCACAAAAGAGGGTGACCGTAACTTATAACCTAGTAAAAATATATATGAAACCATGAAGAAGAATATTACTATGATAAACAAAAAAATATAAATATAGATATTTATGTAAAACATGGATGTAAATGCAATAAAAAATGTAAAAATAATGAAATGTTCGAAAACCAATATTCCCCGACAAAGAAAAACACCTAAAAAGAAGAAAAAAACTACATCACGGAAACACTGACATCAGCACCATCAATAATGAAAATTTCCATACTCTCCTATGCACTTCATCTACATCCTCCAAAACAACCATTGAACCATGTGTCGTGAGAAATAACAAAAAATGTGTTTGAATTAAGATCATAATGTGGTGAGTAAAAATACATATTAAAATACCATAAATAAAAAGAAAATATGGAAAGAAATTTACTCATAAAAGGAAAATTCTAGGGGTTCAATTAAGATAAAATTTATATATTCGTTGTTCATCACATTTCAAGTACACAAATTTCATGCCTGAGAAGTAACCTAGAATATCCAAATACCTATAAAACCCAAAGAACATGATAAATAAAACAACTAAATTATCCTCAATATTCTTTAATAAAATTATTAAGTTGTGAATCATTCCCAATAAGATGACATCTCAATCGAGAGAGTAACATTCCATGTGGGGGACCCATGCACCACAATGTGTAGTGTGAATTGTTTCATAGGGTTTAAAACTCAACGAGTGGATGGCCATATCATGTCCCTATGATATGGATACATAATATACTATATGAATAAAAAACTCGTATTCTGGAGATATATATGATTCATTAGGGTTAATAAACCCATGGTTTCTCTTGTCGCCCCCCTACACAGGTTATCTTTCCTAGAAATTTAAAAGGACATAAATTTTATTGAATTTAATCCTTGATATGCGTATGATATATATACTATAATTATTTTTATAGAATAATAATTAGTATAGATAACTCATACATTAAAATCTAGATTTTTAGTGGAAGGATAAAATAAATTTCTCATACTACCCAGTATATAGTTTTTCCAAAATGGTACACAATGTTTGGGAACAATAAAACCCCCAAAATTTTAAAAAGGGGAGAAGATATTGATAGGATATAAGTCATGCAACATCAAACTTAAACTGTCCAATAAATAAAATTATTTTTAAAACTAGATGTTAATTTGGTAGGAATGAATTGTATTAAGAACTCTATCAAATATATATATCAATTTTTAACTTACAATAAATTAATTGATAAATTATTAATAAAAAATCAATCAATTTTTATCTATGTAATTCTCTTCATCAAAAATATGTTTTCTTTAAAAAATGTTTTGTATTAGTTTTTGTAAGATAAAATTATAATTTAGTTATAGAAAATTTATAAACTTATTTTATAAAATTAAATTTTAATTCAAAATCAGAGTATTAAAATAATGTTAGGGTTAAATATTGGGATTTTTTAAAAATATTTATTTTTCAATGAAGACTGAAAAATATAAATATTATTAAAATTTAATTTATTGTCGATAAATTATGTATTTTAAAATTACCATTAAGTTTTTAATATTATTTAATGTTACACAAGTATTCATTATTTATATATAACTCATCTAATTATATTTTAATAATCATTATAATGTATTTTAGTATATGATTATTTTTGGGACTAAAAACATGTTTTCATGAAATCTGTTTTAAGTTACATAATGGTTCGCTATTTTAATTAATATAAACAGCCACTATTGTGAAATAAATTAATTATATATTTATATTCTATATTTTTAAATTTAAATTTAAATTCAAAAAATTATTATTACTAGTCAATGACATAACATAAAATTATTTTATGCATGAAAAATAAATTTCCTGAAATCCTATTTTTTCAACACATCTATGGGTTTATTTTAAATTAAATTCATCCACTTATGTGAAATTATTTTTTTAATATGGATTCAAAAATTTGAATCCAAATAATTTATATTTTATAATAACGATATAAAATATTTTTCATAATTAATAGTAAAAATAGTGAAAATATTATTTCACCATTAAGGTAAAAATAGGATTAATAGGGGTTAATATAAAAAGATAAGGGTTAAAATGGGATAAAAACATAAAACAAATATTATAATGGAATATTTGGACCATATATCATCAAATATTTTATAATTTTCTATTTTCTATTTCCATTTCATGTGAAAAATGGGATTGTTAATTTTTTTTTCAAAATATTACAAGTGTGTCACTTATATCACTTATAAATAGACACCCCTCACATCTCTACATAACACATTTAATGAGATTTTCCACAGAAAATACCTACAAAAATAAATTACAGAATTCAATCCAAACTACCTATAACAACTTGTTTGATAATAAATCCAACCTATGAAGTCCTTTGTTTCTAAACTATGGAGGATTTTTGAATAAGAGGTACATTGTTTAACATATAATTTATATTTTCTTTCTTCTTCCACCACCATAAAATATTCTTCAATTATTCACATATAATAAAACTTTTATAAAAAATATATGGAATTTTTATTATCTTAATGGAATAACCTAAATCAATATCCTCTATTCTCAAATCTGAAACAGAACTATTGTTTGTTTGATTGATGGACTACCATTTCATGAACCGATGTAATATGTTTTTCATCACACCCTCACATATTTATAAGATTATTAATTTAAAATAAATATAATAAATTTATATCATAATAATTTTTAAATATTTATATCACATATTTCTTCTAAATTACAATTCATTATGGGATACATTAATTGTGCTCATGTGAATGGCGGAGTAGTTCCTTGTGAAATGATGGGATTTATTTTCCAATAATGCATTACACGAAACGTAATTATGACAAATTTAATACATGTTTCTGATATATATGGCATTATTACTATATTAGTGACAAATTTATCACTTTTAAATTATAATATATCATTAAATTTCTGACCATTATACTTACTGGAAAATGATAATGTCATTCATGTGTATATGTAGACCATCTCTTAAATAAGGAAATGTGATTATTTAAATCAAAAAATCACATGGATGATTTATAAAATTATATTTCAACAATTAATATTGTATATAAGATTTGAATATATATATATATATACAATATTACTTGACTCAATTCCATAATGATCATTGTAATATGGTAGCGCTACTCATGTGGGCATACGACATACTATCTCAATGATTGCAACATGAATCATTTTTCACAAAAAACATAAAATATTCGTTTCAATGAATAATTTAAATAAAAAATAAAAATTATTTCATGATTATAATTCTTTATATGATGGCATAATGACAACTTTTTTAGTATTCAACACAATAAATCAATCGTGAAAGAATGAGTTGAACATCCTCAAAACAGATGGCGTTGACTTAAAATTTTCGGTATTTAAATATGCTATTAAAAATAAATAATATAAATTATATAAGAATTATGTGTTGAAAATTTTAAATTTTCATATGAAATCATTTAACTGTTATAATATTATTATACAATAGTTAAACGATATACATGGAAACTATCGAACCGATTAAGGGATTTTGTCTCAATTTTCATTCATTGAGGTATATTACAATGTAAGGAACCTAATTTATTTTATATGGTGTATATAATTAACCTTTTACATGTACTGTCATGAATACTTCATAAATAATTTTAATATATCTTTAAATTTGAATTATTTCCCTTATGTGGACTTGACAAGAAATTTACCATGTAGTAATGAATTTAATAACTCAAATTCATTTAATTTGGGATATATAACATATCTAATGACATTAAATGTTTATGGTTATGTGTTTAATGGATTATTATAATATTTTATTTTATTTCAAAAATATTTATTTTACTTTTATTTGATAAAAATTTTATACTCATTAATTAATATTTACTTCAATGATATCATCTTTGTAGTGTTTACTTATTTGAAATTTTCCTTTCTTGGGTAATATGTTTTTATATGAACCTATCTTATTTTATAAGGGTTTTGTACATCCATTTTACATGTTATATCAAGAATATACATATTTTAATAATATTCAAATAATAAATTAATGTTATTTTTTCATCTGTCATATGATTAAAGAGTTACTTAAGTGGGAAAGGCTTTATGTTATAATCTCAATTTATAGTATTATTTTTGCAAAAGGATTATTTGGAGAAAATACTATGATCTGATTTTATTGATCAAAATAACATTATTATCTATTATTTATGAATTTTTTATAACATTTTTCATTTCCATTTAACTTTATTAAGTAATGATACATCAATAAATTCTTTTTTATGTGATAAAAATCACGAATTTCCTATTAAATCATGTATCATTCTCTTCCATATCCATAGGTTATAAAATATTTTCAAAATTGTTCTTTTATAAAAATAAATTATTTAAAAAATTTATTTTACATGATCTTTGAACACATTTTAATGTTTTTTAAACGGAAATTCTTAAATGTTTACAAAATGGGTCACTTGTGACACGCTTTAAAATTTGTATAAAAAGGATATTTTTTTAACTTTTATATCATGGGCAGATTTTCCCACTATCAAAAATCTTATATAATTTGAAGATTCCTTTATATCATTCCATGTTTATTTTTAATTAAAATCAAATTCATTATATTCTGTAATTTGTTTAGTTATTTTCAAATTGAAAAGGTAATTTCCATGAAAAATGATTATATTTATTTGTAAAGGTATTTTTAATAAAAAATTTCAATAACCCTTGTTGTTACTTATGGCCAAACATTATATATTGAAATTATTGTGCGTATATTGTTTATTTTTATATAATATGAATATTTCAAATTGATTTTCATAGAAACCATTCCTTCTACACATGTTGATCCTATTATGATACAAATAATGGGTTTTTATGAGTTTTTTGATGAAATGAAATCCCTATGTAATTTATTCATGTTATGGACCTCTAAAAATTTCATATATTATGGGTGAACATAGATTGAACTGGGTATGACCAATATAGAATATAAAATGGGTGTACCGAAGTAGTTATCTAATGAATTGTGTGTGGTAGTCGACCATATGGTTATTCTATTTGTAAGATTCATTATAAAAGTAATGTGGAAAATGATGTCCCAATATACCAATATTATTATTTGTGACTTTTGTGGGGTTTTATTATTAAAATGATTATGATAGGAATCACACGGCATGTGATTATTTATTTTATGACTCTTTCAATTGATAAAGATTTATGAAATGTTTCCTAATTAATAACATGATAATTTATGGGTATGAATATTAATGTGTTATGCTCATGAATGTATATTATTTCATCATAAATATATTCTCATATTAGGAAATATGATGAAAATAATTTATAATTCATATGTTTATACATACTATTCATTTGAGTAAACTATTCATATTATTCATATCACTTAGGTTTTGAAGAAAGGTGATTAAATTTTTTGATTCTTTAATTGTTAAAAACTTTAAGAAGATGGTGGGGGATATTTATGTCTTAATATATAATATGAAAAACTTTGTATAGTGGAAAAAATAATCCCTTGAATTCAGGGGTATTCATTATACAGTATGTTTTCCTAATTATTATAATCTCTATACCAAAAAGTTTTTGGGGTTTATAAGGGATCAAATATTTCATTGTGATGTTGTATGTTTTGGATAGTGAAAATTAGGCCACCTTCTGTGATATCAAGGAAATAAATGTATTTATTATGATTTTCTATTAGATCTTGGAGTGTGGGATTGTGTCTATTATTTTTGGTATCTGAGTTTTTTTAGATAACATTAGTGATTATGATATTTTATTATATTATTATCTTAAGGATTATGGATACTGTTATATGTTTATGTGTATAATGTTAATCATTTGTTCAATGGTATTGGGAACAATTAGGTTAAATTTAATATTGGATAATTAAATTTATTTTTAATGATGTTCACCATATTTATATGAATTTTTAAATGATATAATTTTTTGAAAAAAGAATACATGATGGTCAGGAAACAAATTGTAACATATGGAAATTTCATGGGGATTTACTATACAAACGAAGGGAGTCATGGGTGTAGCCCCTTCCATTGTCTAGTGTGTTTTCCTGGTTAAAATATTATTGTTTTATTTACTGAAATATTTTGATAACTAATTATGATGTTTTTTTGGAAGAATTGTTTTTACCAATGAGATAACCATGGGATAGAAATTTGATTTGGAGATTAGGTGGTAAATATTATTTTTGAATAAACTCATGATTTTTAGAACCATTTATGATTAAGGTAGACCAAACATTATGAGATTTAATTTGAGGAATGGAGGTTGAATTATATTTTGTAAAAATATATGAATGTATAATTATTTAGATGATTCATGTCATTTATTATAAGGAATAGTATATTTTTTAGATTAATGATAATAATGTTTACCAATTTGAAGAAATATCTTACCATGTGATAGTTGTTTTGTTTGGGTTCTATATCTATAAATATGATGATTATTTGGTTATAATTCTTTATAAGTATACCATTCATTATAATCTTATTTTTTTTCATCATGCATGAAAAAAATTCATCATGTATAAAATTATTTTGGAGAAAAATATGATATTTTGATGGAAACTAGTTAGTGTAAAAAATTCAACATGTCGAGTATGTATATTTTCATCAATTTTATTCGAAAAAAATGTCTAAAATACCTCAACTTGAAGAAAAGGATCATGAATAAAACATTTCAAATTACCATTATTTCTGATGAAATATACGGTCTTTTTCATACTTCATTGGTTTATGGTACTTGTGGGTGTTGACAATCTCATAATAGTTCCCTTTCTTGTGTTAAAAATTATCTATTACAAAAATAATATTTTGGTAACTATATTTTTCATACATGTAAAAAATATCACATTACCTTAATTTTTTCCTCATTGAAAACCTAGTCATGTGTTATTCCATATGTCTGACATACTTCTCTCTCTCTCTCTATTACCAAGAGGATATTTAATTAACCAATTTTTTATGTCAGTTTCCAAAAAAATTAAAAAATATAAAACCGTTAATTATAGACAAAAAGATCATATTATTAAGATAAAATTTAAAAAAAGGTGTAAAATTTTTCACCTTTATATATAAAATATATATTTTATGCTCGGTATCATATAAGATACACAATATCAAGCATAAATGAACCCGGAAGGAATATTACATTTCAACCTAACCATTAAATTATATAATATAAATACTATTTAAAAATTAATTGTACACATATATATATATATATATTAAAATTTAAAACTCATTATAAATTAATTGATACATTCACAGTAACTTTTAAATCCATTTTTATTAATGTACTTTTATTTATTAGAAATAATTTTTCTTCAAAAATGATTTTTATTTTTTAAAAGAATATATAATAATTGCTTTATAGATGTTTATAAAATTTATTTTATAGAAATAAAATTATATTTGATATATATATAAGTATCAAAAATTAAATTAAGGTAGAAATTTTAATCTTTTTGGAAATATTTATTTTTTAGTTAATACTGAAAAACATTGATTTTTTTTAAAAATATCATTTATTTTCTGTATATTATGTAATTTAAAATTTCCATTATGTATTGAATTTTATTTAAATTAAAAAATTTATTATTTAAATATATTTATTTCAATTATTTAATATTTAATTATCTTTTTTAATTGATTTTTGTATCAGTTTATTTTCAGGTTTAAAAATGTGGTTTTTCTCGAAATTGATTTAAAGTGCATAATTGTTTTCAATTTTAAATTATTTTAAAAAATAATGAATATTTATTTAATTGAAATTTATATATTATATATAATATGAAATTAATTGAAATTCATAAAATTATGATTAATAGTCAGAAAGTTAATATAAGATCATTTTTTTCATAAAAAATACATTTCTGGAAACCAGTATATTCATCACTTATATAGGATTTATATGAAATTAAATTATGAATTTTATATGAATTTTATTTATTAAAATGTCTTAAATATTTGGAATCAGGATAAATTGTATTAACTAAAATGTTGAAATAAAAATTTCTTCATAATGAATATTGATAATAAAAAATTATATTTTATAATGAGGAATGAACGATGGGTTTACTAGGGGTAAACGAAAAATAGAAATTATATAATTAACTATAAAAATTTATAAAATATATTTTATGAAGGAATTTATAATTTATATCATATAATTGTTGGTAATTTTTTATTTTTAATCCTGTTTTCAAATAAAAAACTTGGGTTTAACTTTGTTCATTTTATAAATTATATGTGTTCCACTCACCTCTCTTATAAAAGTACACCCCTCCCCTCTCCACTTCACAAATTAAAATACCTTTGGATTGGACAATAAATCAACAAATAACATTCTTAATTCCATACCCACAAACTATATTCTTTTTTTGATCCTAAATCCATCATATAAAGGCTTTCAGTGCTAGTGCTAGAATGGTTTCCAACAAAGATGTGTTGTTCTTTATTGGGAATTTAAATTTTTTTTCTATACCACCTCCATAAAATATTATTCAGTAATTATGATATAATAAAACAATTATAAACCATATAATTATATTTTATTTTTTAATTTCATAACCTGAATCTTTCTCATCTTCCATAAAATGGGAAACAGAACCACAATTAATTTGTACGACAGACTACCACCTCAAGGATCGTTGAAATTTATTTTTCATCATATAGTAATGTTATATTGACATATTTATAGTATATATATATATAACAGATTTTTAACATAATTATTCTTATAAAATTATTATTTCCCATATAACTTCTTACTTCCCATTTTATGGGGATACGATAACGTCACTCAGGTGTACGGTGGACTAATGGTTCATGAAGTTATTCGATTATTTTATCACTAACGCTAACCTTGATGATATTAAGGATACATTTAATAAACATATGTGACATATGTGAGATAAATAATATATTAATTAAATAATTATCAATCGGGAAAGATTATATATCACTTATATTACATTTACACACATAGAAAAATGATAATAATGTTTTTGATTGCATGTGGACTGCTTCCTCCATGATGCTATTTTATTATTTATCATCACCAGATCACATGGACGATATATATAGGTATATTTAAAAGAAAAAATATTTAATTTATTATATTATTATAATTATAAATATATAAAATCTTACATTCAACTTTTCCAAAATTAAAATTAAAAAATAGAAATATTACTCAAGAGTAAACATGACATGTTATCTCCATGGTTATAACATAGTTAATTTTTCATTTTAAAAACTCCTGAGTGGTTCTAAAAATATAATTTATATATATAATTAATATTATTTCATTACTATATTCTATATATTATGGAATAATGACTTCTTTAACCTTGGTCAACACACTACGTCTGTTTTGAAATATTGAACTTAACATCTTCAAAGCACAAGATGTAGACTTAACTATTTAAATATTTTAATATTTGATAAAAATTTAAAAAATAAATTATCTAAGTATAAGGTATTAAATCATTATAAGGTTATTAATAAATTAAATAATTTGTGTAATCTTATGATATATAATTGATACTACATATATGGAGAGTATGGACTCGAGGTAATAGACTTCATCCCAATTTTCCTCTATCAAGGCATATTTTAATGTTATACACCTAATTTATTTTATATGGTGTATATAGTATAGAATTTATAGATAATATCATGAATAATGTATAAATAATTTTATTTTATGTTTTAATTTATATTATTTCATCCAATGTAATTTGACATGAATGTTACCATCTTGTAAAGAATTTCATAACTCAAATTATTTTTATTGGTATCTATTAATTAATTATTTTCATTCATTATCTAATATTATTTGTTTAATGAATCTGTATTATGTTATTTACAATTTTCTCATATTTAATGCGGATTTAAAATTTATACACAAAACTATTCATTGATTAATTTTCATTTCAATGATATGATCTTTGTATGGTTTATTAATCCAAAATTTTAATTATTTGGGACATATGTTTATGATATACACTTATCTTATTTTATGATATTTAGATACTAAATATTTTAATTTTTTTATAATTAATATCATTATTTTCGTTATATTTAATGTATTTTTTATTTTATTCATTCACGAGTCCTATGATTGATGAGTTACCAATGTGGAAATGGATTTATGATAAATTGTACATTTTTTCCTATTGTTTATGATCAAGGTTCCATTAGAGAAATATATATGATCTTATGTCAATGATCCAAATCACTTTCTTCTCTAATGGATATTAATGTTATTTATTTCATTCACCATTTTATCCCTTAATAACTATAGAATCACCATGAATGTCATTTGTACATGATCCTGAACTAATATTTTCTATTAGACGCGGTATATTTCTCTTCCACACCCTTGTTTTCTAATATTTATCCAGAAACGTTCTTTTATAAAAAAACATTTCCTCAATTAATTTTAAATAATATTTTACCTTCTTTTAAAATGTTTAAGAAATAAATTTCTTAACATTTCCCAAATAAATCATTTTAAACATGTTTTTAAAAAAATTATATAAAAGGATTATTTTTAATATTTACATCATGACCATATTTTTCCACTATCATGATCATTATTTTTTATTAATCTTCAATTATGTGTTTTTAATCATATTTTCAATTAAAAATAATTTCACTTTATTTTGTGATTTTTTAGTTTTTGAAAGTTATTTTCAATGTGAAAAGTTTAATATGATTAGGAATGATATTAATGATATTTTTATTTATCAATGTAAAAACCTTTGATGTTACATATTCACTATTGGGATACGTTGAAATGTTAGAATCTTATTTTTTTCTTTATATGGATTTTTATTTTATCAATGTTGTTTTCATAGACCCTATTCCTTTTACACGAGTTTATCTTGTTTTGAATGAAATAATCGTTGTTTTATTATTTTTTTGAATAAATAAATGATATATGAAAATTATAAATGTTATACATTATGGATGTTTTTTATATGATGGTTTTTTATAGATAACATTTGGTGATCCTGATAAAGAATATATTATTGTTGGGCTTAGATAGTGTTCCAATGCATTTGATATGGAAGTCAACCGTATTATTATCCAATTTATAAGAGTTATTATAACAGTTATATGGAAAAACGTTGTACAAATAAAACTATATGTTAATCTATGATTTTTATGGATTATTAAGGATTCCTTTTATCAATATTTAATTCAAATAAATTCGGATTATTGGTTCTCAGGACTCTTACCTTGGATAATGTTTTACTTTGTGTTTAATGTTTGATAATCAGGGTACTGATGGTGTAAGATCTCGACTCTGAGATAAGGTACATTCAATATTGGATTTCTTCATATGGAAGGATTCCCAGAATTAGAAAATGTACATGGGGTGTTCATGTGATTTTGGACATGAGAATGTGGGAAAGAGTCCATTATTTGTAGATACCAAAGTTTGAGAACTGTTAGTAGTAACGGTGAGCTATAAGTGTGCATCCCACATAAGAGGGATCACATTTAACTAAAAATTGTTTAGGGTGTCTTAAAAAGATATTAGACTAAGGTTCCTTATCCTTTTTGAAGATACCCATTAGTCTATTATCTTTTCCATAAAATGGAAAATACTTATGTGGTGTCTAGATCATCTGTCAAAAACTCTGTAGGGTGTCCTAGGAAACTCTACATTAGTATCTTGAATTATTTGACTGACCTTTAACAGATGATCTAGACACCAAATAAGTATTTTATGACAAATATATTAGACTATGGTTCCTTATCCTTATGTTTGGGTAGAATGAGTCTCTAATCCCCAACAATGTGTTTCTTGGTTTAGGAGGTCAGACTAATAATTCATTATAGTAATGTTTTCAGGGTTCGGGATTCAAGATTAAGGCTCTATGGTCCCACATTATGGATTTTATATTGTTACCAGGAATAATACTCCAAGTTTCATGGTCAAATTTAATTGATTATTGAATGCACATTGTGATTAAAAGTGTGAAAACTCTTTATGTTATATATTAGTCTCACAGTGTTGTCCGGAGTGGGTTTTGTTGGTTAGATTTCATGATGGAACTTAAAAGGTAAAATGGTAAATTAATAATTTTTTACTCTCAAACTAGTTTTCTTTTGTTTCCCCTTATATTTATTGAAGATTCATTATTAGTATAAAAAAATTTATATGATAGTTATTGATTTAGGCGTCATTGGTGGTAGTATACTATGTTATACTAACATCCTTATCCAGCTACCATGAAACAAGGGTACCGAAAAATATACTACATGTTTTCTAGTACAGGTTCAGGTTAAGGACCTAGTGTTCGGTTTGTGTATGGGATGATGGGATGGAGTATGAGATGATAGGACCAGGTTCGATTTTGGTCCATGAAATGGTTTTTTATTGATTTAGTATTTGGTTTCATTGCTATAATAATTGATTAAATGAAGTGTATGCATTCCATGTTTATATTATGGTCCATAAGTTTTATTGGTGTCCCTTTCTAAGGGATATTTTTTAACTATTTAATTTTAGTTTTATATCAGTGATTATTGTTTCCATTATTTTTTAACTCAGATGAGTGGGTACATTCTTTGAATTTAACACCCGTAGACCTAAACCACTAGTTAACAACATTTAGAATATTTGGATTCATGCCTAATGTCATGTAGAGACCTGGAATGGGGAACCGGTGATATTGGCTCCTGGGTTATGGTATCAAAAAGTGGTATCAGAGTACTTCATTTTGCTTTACTATTTTTGAATTCAATATAAGAGTGTTGCAAATTATTGTGCTTCTTAGTAATATCATGACTAAGTTCCTACCACCCCATACACTGGGGAAAACCAAGTTTATAGTTTTCTGAATTTATTTTTTGTTTTTTGCTTTTATAGATGATATATACTTCAACCTTTTGTGGCGAAAATGGATATGGTGCTATATATTTATGATATTTTATTTCATATTATTTTGGGAAGATATGGTGTTTGTGTTTATGAGTAATTATAGTAACTTATGATGGATATGATATCCATTTTATTCAAATTCATGATTGTTCCCTAGGATTCATATATTGGTAAAGCACTTTTATTTATGATTTTTGTACATGTTGAACATTCTTTGAATTTATTTTAATGAAATTGTTTAAATTTTGTAGTTTTAAAAATGACTAATTTTTAATGTATTCATAAATGTATGGTTTTGAAATGTGAATCCCCATATTTAATAATCATAAAGGATAATGATAAGGTGAAATAGGAAATTATTGAATATTTGGGGACACCGAAGGTGAGTAGCCCTTACGTTGTTTATATGTCCCTTGTTGTGGGTGGTATGGGAACTGATAGTGCTATAGTATGATACCATGGGTATATAGGTTGTGAGGTCTTAATGGGTTTGTATGTGTTGGTTAGAGGAATCTCATAGGTTGTGCCTTTGGTTTGGTTGTGAACTTAATGTTGTGAGGTGTTGTGTGGAGATGTTAAAGTGGTAATCCTTAAGGGTTATGACCTTATTATTTTTGTTATGGACCATAACGTTGGTTTTTGTAGGGTAGTGATGATGTATGTGGTAATTTTTCATTCTTTTGGTCCTAGAGTATAATAGTTTTGGTGAGTTAGATGTTGTTTTTTTTTTGAAATGAGGGAATGATTAATACACATGATAAATGAGATTGATTTTTTTTATGTATGATGGGATGATAAAGAATCATTAAATAGAGGTGAATCTAGTTTAGGATGTTGGTTTCTTTTTCTCTTGTTGGGTGACCCATGATATGGTTGACAGGGTTTTTAGTTCAATTGGTTGGGTGTGGAACAGGTGCATGATTATGACTTTGATAGGGGCCAAAAAAGAGTGTTTCATAGTGTGTCTTTTTCATAGTGGGATAAGTAGTAAATTAAACAGTTTTGGTCATGAGAATTTATTTTCAGAAATGTGTAAGTGGTTTTTGGATATCGCATGTAACCTATATGGAGGTTATCCTAATGTTTCGTGTGGATTGGGATGAAAGTCATGGGTTGGTGCTTTAGAGGTGAAATCAATGCTAAGTGGGTACCATATATTCTTGGTAAATGTACATGGTTTCACCTTGGTGTAACAACCTAGAACACTATCAATGAAATTTACCTTATTATGTTTATTTCATATAGTATAGATCACATAATATAACATATATAACATAATAAAAACATCATAAATTAATAATTAATTAAATAAGAGATATTTTAGAAGTTAAGGAACCTATACTGATGAAATAGTAAATTTATCATATGAATAATAATAAAACCCTTAGAAAAGATAAAGCATAAAATAATAGTTAACTCACCCATGTTTATATAGATTCAATTTAGGGATCAAATAAATGAAACTATGATATAATTATATCATTATATAGGCAGACGATTATTTTTAAAATTAATAATTAACTATTAGTTTTTATCTGAGTTATAAATATTAAATTTCATTTATTTAATTAATAAAATGATTGAAATGAAAATTTATTTCTGTAAAAATTATTCATAAATAAATATTTTTTGGTCTTATGATTTTATTATTATTTTTTAGACCTTAGATAATTTATGAAGGTGTTATAAAATTAGTTACTGATTTAAAATGTGAATTTTTCTAGTAAAATATGGTTTAAATTAAAATTGAAAATTTACATTTTTTAAAATTATTTTCATAAAATGGAGTTCATTTTAATTATTGATGTCCAAAAAATTTCAGATTTATTTTTTTATTTTTCTAAAATGCATGAATTTTGGTGACCATAAAAATATGATAATTTACGATAAATGTAAAATACATGATTTATTGAGTCAAAGATGATGTTTGGATTAGTTTATCACCCTTGGTTAAAATTCAAAATCATTTATTACTATATTTAGTCACAAAAATCAACACTATTTCTTTTCTAGTTAAAAATAATAAAATAATGAATAAAATAATGTTAAATCTCCCCTCTCTTTGACTATAAATACCACCCCTCTCCACTACTTATATTCACAACTATAATAATTTTATCTTGTAAAATTTGTACTCAAAATTATCCCCTAAACTCTCCCTTACTTATAGGTTCTCATGGTATCACTAGAAGACCAAAACGAATCCCCACAAGGTGGCTCTCAATGAGGAGTATTCAACAGGTTAAATCACCATCCTTTTCCTTTTAATTTCTTATCAAGTTATTTTCATTTATTATTATCTCCTCACCATATCTATACAAATGATCATGATACCTTCAGTATCATATATATATATATATATACTAGATTGATATAATGTTAATGAGATATTTTTCATCAAACTCTATTCTCTCAATGAATTATATTTTAAAAATGAAATAATCCTTGGAGAAATATTGATCAATTATTTGATGTTTTAAAATTATTCCTCTGAAGGGAACTAGTATCCCAATGCTTCTCATCTTAAAAATAAATATACTCATTTCTATCCAAATAGAAAAATAATTCTCTTTGTCTTATGAATTCAAAGGGAGGAAATAGAAGAAGAGGATCTCTGAACACTCTAGAAAAAGAAATATGGAAATTCAGAATAAAGTAAGATTTGTATTTCCACACTATAGTAATAATGGGAAGAAACCCATCAGTAAAAACCTACTAGAAATGGGATTCTGTTATATGTTTTGGAAAAAGGACAACTAGCCTTTGATTTCCAGGGAATGAAAAAATATTCCATTGTTCAATGTTATAATTATAATGATATGGGACATTATGAACATGAATTTCGTAGAATTTGAGGGAAAAATCTGCAAAGAAGGCCAATGGACCAATACTAAGATTATGTGCTCACAACCACTAAGATTTATGTACATAGTGATATGGATTGAGGTACTTTAATGATTTCCACAAACTTATATATTGATTTATTTGATTCTGGATCATAACATTCTATTATATCATCACAGATTCCAATGAAAATTAGACATTTAAAAAAAATTAATGAAGGATTTCTTAGTCAAAACTACTAAGGGGGCTATCATTGTAATAAATATGTGTTGATCAGTCCCCTTTGTGACACATAAACGTGCTTTAATTGCAATCCATATCTACATACCTCTAATTTAATTTCATATACTTTTTGTATATATTGGATTTAAAATTATAATTTGAAAATATGTTGCATGAATAAAAAAGATACAATTTTTTAGAATTACGTAGAGTCCATTATAATTAGATTATAAATGTCGACATCTGGTTCTAATAAGATCCACCCCAATTATCTCTACAAAATTCAATTGTTATAGGGGTGGGGAATGCAATATCTATGGGTGGAGAGATAATTTTTAAATTGAGGATCATCCAATTATGTATGAATACATTGATATTTTTTCTGAGGATTTACCAAGACACCCTCTCGATAAAGAAAATGAGTATTCTATTTATTTAATTTTGGGTGAAAGGCCTATATCAATGACTCATTATATAAGGGAAATAGTTTAATTAGTGGATCCAAATAAACAACTAGAGGGGTAGAGTAGTAAGGGGTTTATTATCGATAGTGTACTCAATGTGGAGATACTGTTATTTTTGTTAAGAATAAAGATAGATCCATGAGATTTTACATTGACTACATGAAGAATATTTTTATTACAATAAAGATGAATTATCATCTACCTTGCGTTGATGATTTATTTTATCAACATCACAGAGAAAAATATTTTTCATATATTGATCTTTGATCTGAATATCAATAATTGCATGCTAATATGAAAGATATTCCAAAGAAAACATTTCTAACTAGGTATTAGAATTATGAGTATATAATATCTCCTTTTTGACTGACTAATGCACCCTATGTTTTCATGGATCTAATGAATAGTGTTTTCAATGAATATCTTGATTTTTTTGTTTTTATTTAGGACATCCTAGTATACTCCAAAATCATTGAATATCATTATAATAACTTTTACATTATTATGAAGACTCTTATAATTAAAATTTTATATCAAAATATTAGAATGTGTGAATTTGGGCTTCAAAAAGATTCTTTTCTTCCCATATTGTCTCCAAGGATTTAATATTAGCTGATCTTATGTAGATAATGGTTATTCGGATATAGAGGACACTAGTGAACATAGATGTTGAACATAGTTTCGATAGTTTAAAAGGATACTATCATAAATTCTTTATAATTTTTTCTGCTTATCAAACACAATAACCAATCATACACATAAACAGTTTACATTCATATGGACAAGAGAATGTGATGACTATTTTGAAGAATTGATGTAGAGATTTGTAAATGATCTGATCATGACTCTACCATTGGGAAATGGTGGGTTTGTGATTTATAGTGATGAATCAATGTAATGACACAGTTGTTTACATATGAATAATGGAGTTATTTATTATTCATCAACAATGTTAAAAACACATGAATAATACTATCCATCTAATGACCCTGAGTTAGTAGATATAATCATTAATCTGATGATATAGAGACATTATCTTTATGGTTAAATATGCGAGACACGTACAAATAACAAGAGTTCAAAATATATCTTCTCATAGAAATAACTAAACATTAAGAAAAGGTGATGGATCTAATTGCTTAATGACTTTGGTGTTTTAGTAAACTATCACCCAACAAAGGGAAATAAGGTAGAAGATGCATTAATCTGGAATGATAATGGAGTTATTAAAAAATTAGGATTGAAAGGGGTTTAGTATTTATAGATCAAGTAATGATGGATATGGGTATTATAAATGAAGGTGAAACATCACTACATTTTAATAGGTTTCCACACCATACTTATTTTAAAAGATTAAAAGTTATTATCTTAATTATGGGAATATTTAAAAGAAAATTAATGTTGTTAATGATTGTAAGTTGGTAAACATCATGTATGAAGTTGTAATTCTAAAATTTGGGCAGAGGATATGTATTCCCCTTTTACTAGGTATAAGAAAAGAGTTATTAGATGATGTCTATAAATCAATTTTCTCTATACACCCTAGTAGTAGAAAGATGTCTATATATTTGAAGGAATAATTTTTTTGGGATAATATGAAGCATGAAATTTCTGATTATGTATCAAGATGTTTAGTCTCCATATAGGTGAAGGTTAAAGACAACATCTAGGGTATTCATGAAACTAATATCCATTTCTATATGGAAAATAAATGAAAATAATATGTATTTTTTCATTATATTTCCCCAAACTCTAAGAAATAATGATGCAAAATGGGTAATTATTGATTTACTTTCCAAATCATCAAATTTCCATGCTAAAAGGGATGATTTTCCAATGGATCTCCATAAATAGATATATATTAGTTAATTTGTAAGAATTCATGGAGTACCTATCTTATTTTTCCTATTTTTGATCCAAAAATTACATCAAAACTCTGGAAAAGTATTTTTAAATAATTGGATATTGAGAATTGTTTGATTAATTCTTATCCCCATCAAAATGACAATTAGTCAAGAAGAATGATCTAAATATTAAAATATATGTCGAGATCATGCTAACATGACTTTCACGGTATGTGGGATCGGTATTAAATACTGTTGGAGTTTTGGTAAAAAAATCTTTGAAATATTGTATTCAAATGGCATCATATTGAGTATTTTATGGACAAGAGATGTTTGACACTAATGTGTTGGGATGATGTAGGTGAAAGGAATCTTGTTCTCCAATATATTATGAAGGAAACAACTGTGAAGTGTAAGAATATTAAAAACAATATCAATACAGGTCAAACAGGAAAAAGTGTTTTTCCAATTGTCAAAGGATGAGTTAGGTATTTCATGTTGGAAATAAAATCATATTGAAATATTGTCCTTTGAATGGTGTTAGAAGATTAGTGAAGAAAGGGAAACTGAAGCCCAAATACAATTGTCCTTTTGAAATTATGGTGAGAGTTGGAGTTATGGAAGATCATTTGGATATGACACTTTTCTTTTTTAATGTATAAAATGTGTTCCACATCTCTTTTTTAAGGAATTACATTCTAGACCCAACACATATAATCAATTATGAAGGAATAAAATTGGAACCTGACTAAACATATTGTGATTTGCCTATATGGTTTTTGGACACTAAGGAATATATGATTAGGAAAAATATGGCTCAGGTTGTTAGGGTAATTTTTATAAATCATAAAATGGAAGAGGTGGTGTGGGATCCAAAGGTACATATGATGTAGAAATAAAAAAATCATTTTATAGGGTGACAATCTATAAAGTTTTATGAAGAAAATTGTATAGAACGAAGGAATGTAAAGACCCTGAACACTATCAAAAAATTTACTCATTTTATGATTATTTCATATAGTATAGTTCACATAAAATCACTTATAAAACATAATAAAAACATCATAAATGAATAATTATTGAAATAAGATGCATTTCTAGAAGATAAGGAACCTATACCAATGAAATAGTAACCTTATCTTTGGAATATTAATACGAACCTAATGAATAGTAAATTTTCCAAAAGAAGAGTAACCTCACCCATGTTTGTATAAAAAAATTAGGCATCTTTTAAATGAATGTATGATATAATTATATTATAGTATAGGTAAATGAATATTTTAAAAATGATTAATTAAGTGTTGTTACTTTAGTCATTTATAAGAAATAAAATATAATTTTAAAATTAATAAAATGATTAAAAGAGAATTCATTATCATTAAATGTATTCATAAATAAAAAGTTTTTGATCCTTTTATTTTATAAAAATTTTATGAGACCTACGATAATTTTTGAATGAGTTATAAAATCAGTTATAGAATTAAAAGGTGTATTTTTCATGTAAAGGATGGTTTCAATTAAAAATTAAATTTATCTTTTTTAGAAACTTATTTTCATAAAATGGACATCATATTTGTATTCTACAGATATAAAAAAATTTGCGGTGATTTTTTTTTGGATTTTTCTAAAATACATGAATTTTTAGTGAATAGTAAAATATGATCATTTGTGATAAATGATAAATACATGATTTATTGATTCATGTAAGACGTTTATCTAATGTAAGAACCATTGGTTCCTAATTACATTCACGTATTACTGTATTTAGTCACAATAATCAACACTATTTATTTTCTTGTGCAAAATAATAAAATAAAGGGAAATCACCCATATCCTCTACTATAAATACCACCCCTTAACACCACATCTCCTCACACATCAAAGCATTCATGTTTTTAAATTTCATCTAACTATTCTCCCCAATCCTCTCCCACAAAATATATGAATTCTTAGTCTCATAAAAATACTAAAACCAGTCCCCTTATGTAGGTTCTCATGGAGGAGTATTCGATTGGTAAAATTCTTTTCTTTTTCCTTTAATTTTAAATTCATGTTCATTTGTTTTATTTTCGCCTCTCACATGGTCGGTCCAAAAGATCATGTTAACCATCGTATATAGGTATCTAATATGTATACAAAAGATGTGTATTTTTACTAACAAATTATAAATAATATATTTTTCAAATAAAAAAGATTGAAATATTAAATAATATTTATTTATTAAAATATATTTACTAGTTAGATATTGTTAATATTAAAGTATGATATGTAAAATTTTGAAATATCAATTAAAATTTTTAATATCAATGTGGTGATATAATTAAATTGTTAGGGTATAAATATTTAATTTTAATTGTATTTGGTACATATTATTTAATATTGATACTTTTCAAAAAACATCCTCTTATGTTCTGAGTAACATTACATTTATATAATTACTCACTACTAAAGAGTTATTCTAAATGAATTTTTTAATTTTATATAATTTAAATTAAATTAACGACTATAAAATAGTTATTACTAGGTAAGTATTTAATATACATTCATTTTATGAAAAAAAATATATATTTTTCCTAAAACAATTTAATGCATATTGCATACTAACATTAATATTAATTATTTTCAAAACAATAAATTGATTATGATTAAATGGTTTTCATTTTTTTATCATCACATACATATTGTTTAATAATTTTATTTACATTTTTTAAATTAAAATAAGTTCTAAAAGAAATTATTATTTATGATGGTAAAATATTTCCATTTTAATTAAATGATTTTACAAACAAAATAGAATTTTTATCAAAATAAATTAATCTATTTGGATGACTATAATGTTTTTTAAACATATAAATATATATTAGTACTAATTTAATTATTAATTGATGTCAATTAGGAATAAAAAAAATAATGTATAAAAACAAATTTTTCTATATAACAATTTTATAGATACATCCTATATTTTAATAAAAAAAGATAAATTTATAATAATTAAAGATTCAATTAGAATAAAGGGAGTAAAAATTTAGAATAATAAAATTGATATTTTGTAATAAATTTCATTTTATATTTTTATTAATACTTTTATTCTCGTAGTTAATTTTTACTCAAGGTAAAAGGGTAAAATGGACGTAATCTACCATGGATGAAATTTTACTAAATCAACATGAAAAATAGGAACAGAATAGGTTTGTGGATATTCAATTTAATCCCAAAAGTATTGGTGAAATATTCCCTCAAAAGCCACCTATCACCCATTTGATTACATCCTTACAGTTCACCTAATTTTTGTTTCTAATTAAATGTCTCTCTTTTTCACCTATTAAATAATTTCCCACTCCCACCCACCAAATATTAAGGTTAACCTAATAAATTCCATTTATTATCTATCCATATTACCTCCCCTATATCTATATTCACCATTTCTAATCCCACTATTACCTGATAGTTTCATAAGTCCTTCATTTCTGTGTTTCCATTTATTATTTGATTCAAGTCGTCAATATGTGTATTATCCACTCTCTAACCCTTTCATCACTATATTTATAATTAACCATCCACAAAACATATTAAAATCAAAATAATATAATTAAATAATAATAATTATTAAACATTAATTTTATTATGTATATAGAACAACCATAGTATATATCGTTCTCGTTATTGTGAAATGAAATATTTTCTCGTGTTATATGTGGACTACCACCTCCCTGAATGAATTGTCTCGTTTATGATATCTACCATACATGAATACATATACGAATTTATTTAATTAAAAAATATTATACAGGAAATTATTATTATCCTATAAATATTTACTTGTAATTTTATTAATATAATAATAATAATTATTATACCATCCTCTATTCATTAAAAATTAATAAAATAGGATCGACGTGGATTCCATATTCATGGATCATATATAACACTATCAAGGAATGAATATAGGAATTGATTAATAATAATGGAAAATATATTATATTTCATTAAATAATATTGGAATGATTAACTTTTATTCAAAGAATTTGGATTGACATTGACATTATAAAGCATGAGTGAAACAATACCAAACACGAACATCCAATGATAAAAATAACAAAAAAATAAAAAAAATTAAAATGAATGATTGTAGGTATTGATTTTAAAAAATATTATATTTGAAAAAAATTATTAAATAATTTAGGAATATGGTTATTTTTATTATAAAATATGATATGTTTCATTCATTAATGTTAGGGTAAAAGGTATGGGATATTTTAAACTCAATTTTCTATCATTGAGTAATAATTATTTTTTTAGATCATTATTGACCAATGTTTCATTTATTCTATTAAATTATTATGTTATATTGTCTTTATTTTTTCGTTTATGTATATTTGTGTTTATTTTTCTTTGAATCGTTTTAATAAATATCCTTACTTCATAATGTTTTAAATGTGTAAGGTTTTTGTCTCAATTTGACATAATTAAAGAAGTTTTCATATTATATACCAATTCTTAAATTTTATGAATTAAATATATGATAATTATATTATATTATTATCATAAAATTTACATTCATGCGATTAATAAGTAATTTAAGGAGAAACTCTTTAATATTGTTTTCATTCAGTTGCTACCCAATTTGTATATACTTTTCAACACTCAATTTCTTTTAATTAACTTATAATGTTTCATCATGAACTCTATTCAATATTTTTTTATTTAATTTTTCCTATATTGTATCAAATTATATTTCAACTTTAGTTTATATGGATTTAATATTTTATTCTCATAAAATTATTTATGAAATATTTTTCTTCAAATATTATGATATTCATAAGGGTTTTTTCTATTCAAACTCAATTTCATTGAGTCGTAGTTTTTCTCCATATATTATGTTCTTATAATTATCTCAAATTCATTTATTTCATTTATTCATTAGGTAAATTATATTTATATTTGGTGAACATAGATTTATTTATTAAAAATCTCTTATTTAATGTATTACATTCTATAAAAACTAAAACATATGGTTATGAATAATAATAATCCTCTCTAATAATATCTTACCAAAAAATGTCTATATTATTTATTTATAAAAATCATTTTATTTCAAATTTCGATTAAAAAGTATTCATTTTATCATGTGGTCTTTATTTTTATCTTTACTAAATTTTGGGAGGATGTTATATTATCCTTGTTATGATGTGGGTTTCTATAATGTTATTTTAAAATATTAAAAAGGATTTTGCATTCAAGACTCTGTATCATAACTTCTATTCATAATTTACTTAGAATAACCTTTATAACAACCCAAGTATTTCTCCTTAAATACATATTGTGGTTTATGGTTTACTCAACATACATTACTAAAAATCAGACCAGTATAGAACTTCATATAGTATCCATCATGTTTTTTGTTAAAAAACTGGTAATAGAATTATGAAATATATATATATATATGAATACATATATACATAAATATATAGATATATATATATACAAAAAACCACCTATAACACTGAAATAAATTAACAAATTAGATTAACTAATAAAATATCTTATTAGGCTTAAAAATTATTTTATAAAACATATTTTTTTAATATGGATATATTTGTTATTAGAATTAGTTTTAGAATAACAGTTAATATAACAAAAAAATGATTCCCTATTTAGAAAAATTTTCCATGATTTTTCATAATTTAAAAAATTTAAATTTATCTATTTTATGATGTGAATTTTAAAAAAATTGAATCATTTTTTTATTAATATACACATAATCTTACGTATAATTTTTTAATTTTTGCTAAAATAATTTATTTCTAACTGAATAGTTAAAAATATTTTTTTAATATACCATGGATTTTATAACCTAAAAAATATGAAACCATTAAAATAAAAAATATATCTGTTTAAATTAATATTATATATTTGAAAATATCATGTTTTAATAACAAAATTATGTTTGATATTTTGAAACATTGGAAATATTTTCACAAAAATTATTTAAAATACATTATATAAAAATATCTGAAAAAAAATTTTTATTAGTTGAATCAAATATTTTTTTTTAAATTAATAATACGGGGTTAAAAAATATTTAATAATGGTTAAATTTATTTTATGTTTTAATATTATGTTACCTTAGGTAAATATATTTTACCCTCGGGAAATGATTATTTTTCAAAGTATAATGCTTCAATAAATATTATTTGTTAATATAATTAAATGAATTAATTTTAAATAGAATCTATAATAAAATGTTTAAAAATATATTCAAAACAATTAATAATCATTTAATGGGTAGTGTATGTTAAATAATACTAATAAACCATAATGATTAAAACAACATTTATCTAAAAATAGTTTTTTGAACACATTGCACATTTTGATTTAAAATTTAATTCTTCCACATTTGGAATTTGAATAAAGATAAATGGATCCCAAATTAGTATTTATAATTCCAATAAAATTTATTATGTTTCAACATATATTTTTATAAAAATAATTATTTAAATGATTAAAATTTAATTAAGAGGAATAAATGTTTAAATGACTAATATAAGGTATCTTGATTTTACGAAAATTAACATGACCATTAGAAAATATACAAAAAAATTTCCTTTAAAGTATTTTCTATATTTAATACCAAATTAACCTAATATTACTCACCTAGCAGTCATTCCTTCCCAATATTACCCCTTACATGACATTCTCTTCCAGGTAAAAGTCAATTTTCCTCACTAATAATAGGGGATTCACTTCCGCTCACTCAATACTCGGATCTTATTTCAAAATTTCCTTGAAACCATATCGAAATTTAATCTCGTTGAAGTTATTTACACTACCATGATAATAATTTCACTAAAAATTATCCTAATTCTCTCAAATCTACGGCCTTCTCCAAGAGAATGGTTAAGGTCTTATTGTATATATCACATATTCCTTTACATTTCATTATTATTCATTAATTTATAAAGACACCATAACAAATATATAATAAAATACTATACATCATTCGAGTGATGATATTTTATTATAATAATCAAAGAACCAATTCTTATTCTCCTGTATATAGTAAGAAAAAAAGAATAGTCATTAGTGAATAAGTGTGGATTGCCACATCCTTTCTATGTGTAGATGATTGTAAAAAGTGTCTTCTGTCGAATTATTTCCCATGTAGGTGAATTGATCTAGATTTAACACATAAATTATCTAGAAATGTTCGTGTTCATGATGGATAAGCCCTCAAGTGGAGGAAACATAATATGTTTGTTCTTCCTCCTCACTTTTGTGTTATTAGTAGTTACTAGGGTCAAAGGTTTATTGTAGAAAGAGATCAAGTCCCAATGTCATCCCACCAAGTTCCTTGTCTCAGGAGTTTTATAATTGGTTTGTTACTTTAGATTCTTTTGAGGGGTTTAGGGTCCTCGATTTTCTATAGAAGGCATTGGTGGCATCTACCACCCCGATTTGCAATGGATTTCAATCAGTGGGCCATTCAGCACAGTCATATTCCCCTTCTGTTCCTATCATTGGGATGTAGTCTATCCCACCCATGTTTTCTCTAAATGATATTCATAGTTATTTTGATAGTATGTAAGAAGATTTCCCAGAAGTCAGATAGTTGTTGCTATAGTATACTCTAGTTTAAAAAGAGGTTATGCCTCATTCTGCATCTTTTTGGAATTATGGTTTTCCTTTTCAAGACAATATTTCTTCGAGGATTCATCTAGTGACATTGATGTAGAATGATGTTGAGGCTTCAGGCCCCATGGATGTGGCCTATTGCAAATTCATGTCGAAGTGGGTCTTGATAGAGATTTGGGAATCTCTATGTGCTCTAAAGAGGAAGCTTCTTATAACCATCTTTAGATATTGGTTGTAGCCTACAAATATGTTTTTATCTCTTAAGGAAGTTGAAAAGAAGAATATCCTCGAGGGAGTCACACCTTCTTGGTTCACACATAGAACATGAAGGTCTAATTTTTCAAAATTTATAGTCCCACTTACTCGACCTAAATCCTCAAAAAACAAAAAGGTTGGATTGTATTTGTATTCATGTATTTCTGTTTTTATGGTCTCCTCTTTATTCTTCTAATGTTGTTCGTTTTCAATTTGGTATTATATGTGTAAGGGGAATAGGACAACTGCGCTTTCATTTCTTCATCTCTTAGACAACACCATGATTTGATGGTGTTGATTCATAAAAAAATGTTGGATGTTGGACATATGTCTTTCATTTCCAACTACATTGGTTGTATAAAGTATCTTTCCACTACTACTTGTAAAAATCACATTTGGGTTCTCTAGAATTACGATTTAGATGGACAATTAGTGGAGTGTACTTCATAATGTTTATCTTCTTGAATTTTACTGGTTGAATTAACAATCTATATTTTTTTATGCTAGATTAGAGGTAGTTGTGAGAAAAGCCCTTTAGCAGTATCTAAAATTGTTTCAAGCAGGGAAAAACCCATGGTTTGTGGGGGGGATTTAGCTCTATTGTTGATATCTCATAGAAAAAAAATGAGGGCTTGGATGTTCAAACTATGGTGTGCATGATTTAAGGAATATTATGGGTTCTTATGGGTTTATAGACATGGTCTTCAATGACAACCAAACAACATTGTGAAACAATAGAAAATGTGAGAGCATAATTTGGATCCTTATTTATCATTTTCTCTCTAATATTTATGGTTTTGACTCATTTTTGTTGGTTTCAGTGACACACCTAGAGAAGTCCATTTTTGATAACATTCCTCTTCTTGTTGAGATGAAAAAAAGTGTTTCAATACACCCCCTATTTTTCTATTCAAATTTATGGAACAATATGGAAGGATCCAGGAAAATGAAGAGATCCTATATGGAAAGTGATGAATTTAGGAGTAATTGGATTGTATTTTCTAATTATATTAGGAGGATAAATAAATTAATTCAGTATGGGTTGAGGTTAAATCTAGTTGATGATGTTAATTTGGCGGATATGAATGATGAAATTTTAAATTTATAGGTGATCCATTAAAATCACTAGGATGATGTAATATTATCTACTTTAAATTGTAATTACATATTTATGGATGAGAATCTTTTGGAGGTTGAGTGGGTCAATAGATAGAAATTGAGGGTTTATTGGTTAATAGAAGGAGTCAATAATACTATGTTTTTTATGCATTATTAAATGAGAAGAAGAAAAACAAGGACATCAATTTGGAATTGGATGATTGCTTATTTACATGAGATGTGGAGGTTGTAGGGAAACTGGTACTTGATCACTTCGAAAATATTTTGGATAGACATGTTAGCATCAGGAGAGATGGTCTAAATATATTAAATGAAGATGACGTCTTTTTGAGCATCATGTAGGAGCTGGTGAGTGACAGTGAATGAAATATTTCTTGGGAGATACCTATAGAGGAAGAGGTTAAAGAGATCATTCTCAACCTGAAACAGTATAGTGCACCATGTCCTGATGGATTCCAAGGTAAATTTAATGTGGTGGCTGTGGATTCTGTGAAGGCTCATATTGCTAGTTCCATTGAGGACTTTTTCAGAGGGGTTCTTCTTCTAAGAAGCGTGTGTGTTTCTATGGTGATCTTGATCCCAATGGTTAAAGATCCCACTAGGATTAATCATTTTAGATATATATTTTTTATTTCTATTATAAAATTCTCACCAATATTTTTTGTTGATGGATTAGTAGTGTCATTTGAAGACTTGGATCAATGAAACATCACGGTTTTGTTAAGGGTAGGGTCATTTAGGGGTGATTGGTATTTCCCAATAAATTCTTAAGGATCATAAAAATTGTTACATTTGTTAAAATATCATCATTCAACTAGATATGGATAATTCTTATGACCATCTCAAGTGTGTCTTTCTAATTCAGGTGATGAGAAGTCTGGGATTTAATGAATGGATTTGTGACCTGGGTTTTAGGTGCTACTTCTATACTTATATAATTATTTCTCTCATTGGAAAGGGATTTTAAATATTCAAGAATGTGTGGGGGTAAGATACTGATATGTTTTATCCTCTTTTCTCTTATTATTGGCTCGAGATGCTCTTTCAAGAACATTAATCATAGTTTGTTGGAGAGGATGGTGTATCATTTTATCCAAAAATATGGAGGTAATCTTGTTTCCCATCTAATATTTGCTTAAAATGTTCTCATTTTAACAATTGATAGGAAAATATCCCTAATACAATTTATGGAAATCATTTCATATTATAGTAGAGTCAGTGAACCAAATATCAATATCTAGTATACTGAAATGTTCATATCTAATAAATGCTTGGGTCGAAATTGAGGAGCCATTCAAGAGATCTCATGGATTCATTTTAAGTCACTACCAAAGACATATCTCAAACCCCAAATATCCAATGTTAATATTAATAAGGAGTTGTTGGATGATATCCATAATAAAATTACATGCCAGATTACTAATTGGAAGATCATGATATTTTCCGACGGTGGGAGGGTTGACATGATTTATAGTGTGATGACTTATATACCAATGCATATCCAATTGATCATTAGGTCAACCAAGGGACAATTGTCATGATGGATATTATTATGAATTAAATTAATTTCGATGCTACCAAATAAGGAATATGTCATTCGGAACCATGGAAATTTCTATCTAATCATATTGAAGAAGGAGGTATTGGTATTTGTAACATCTCTCAGACTATGAATTCCATGCAGTCTCATCAAGTGTTGGAAGTGGTCGAAGGAAAAGCATTACCCACTAGATTCATGGGGATTGAAATGGGGAAAGATGGGAGGATTGTATTTGAATGATGGTTCATTATAGGTTTCCAAAATGCATGATGTATCATTTTGATGACTTGAAGAATGTTACACACTAGGTGATGGGAAGATGTGACATCAATGTCTAGATGGAAAATTGAGTTGGAGAGAAATAGCTTCTATAAGGTGTTTAACTCCCAAAATTTCATTCAAGGAGGCTAATTGGAAAAAAAATTCATGGATGTTGTCCATAATAATAATTAAATGGTGACCTTTGAATTCTTATGCCGAGTTCATGAGCCTAACAGGTGTTTTTTCAAAGTTTCTTCTTTAAGGATATTCTCTTTCTACGATTACAGATACATGTCACATGAACAGAACCTAGTGGATATATGGGATCTGATACTGGGGTGCAAGTAACATCTTACTAAGACGAACTTTCTCTTTTGGAAAATAAAAAATCAAGTTCCTCCCTTTAATGAAAACATGTTGGGAAATGTTGTTAACCTATACTCTTGTTGTTTTTGCTGCAATAGATCTTACCATGAATCCCCAGAGCATCTGTTTTTTAGAGTGAATGGGAAAGGGATTTAATGGATTTTGTTTGATTTAATAGCATGGTTGAATTTCGATCCCCCCACAATTTTTTTAATGGTTGATAAGTGATGGTACCCTGGTTCATGAAATCCATGTGTGTGCTCATTTTATAGTGTATATCATTTTCTCTATCTGGGAAGCACGTAATGCAGCAATGAGGGGAGAAGGTCGTTCCTCCACATACTTCTAGGTCTGATTTGGTTCACTCATTGTGGAGTTGGGGTGTTTTATTAAGGGAGGGAGAATTTATGATCTACTATCTGGGATCCTATCCAATCCCTAAGTAGTAGTGGATTCATCACAATATATGAAAGGATGATGGGTCTCCTATATTCTTCTGTGTAAGAGTCTAATGTAAAATGTTGATGGATCCTTCATGGCCAGGATGATGACAGGAGGTGGTCTGGTGAGAAACTATTGTAGTTCTATTATTATAGGATTCTACACATTTTGTGGTTTCGAAACATACATGGGTGCAGAGGTTAGACATTCTATCAGGATTTTATCTTTGTGAAAGGATTAATATTGTGGTTAATGAAATTGAGTCAGACTGTGAAACTCTGGTTCTAATAATTCAAGAGAACAACTATCACCCCTTGTTAGTTAGAGTATTATGTTAGGAAATGAATGATTCTTATCAGGTATGAATATATTTTTAGGTATGTGTAGAAAGAGAAAAAATTCATAGCATAAGGGTAAGATCTAGTAGGTTGAGAGGATGAGGATACAATTATATATAATGGTGTTGGTTTCTTTCCTCTTGAATGAAAGAAGGAAATCACAAAAGAATTTCTTGGACATTTACATTTCAGATATCCTTTACATGGTTATTTATTTTTTTATTTTTTTATTTCATGTGCTGGTTGTGGTATTTTCATAACTTTATGATTCAATAAAAATTTAAATTTCAGTCATAGTAAAGTTATATTTTTTTCATGATTGTGTTTCTTTGACCACATACTTAAATAGTTATATGAAATTACATCGTTGATGACTATGAAAACATAATTTTGAAAATAATATGAAATAAATATTCAAAAAATAATTCTTTTTTCTCTGTTTTATATTGGATATAGAAAATTTTACATCATTATTTATGAAAACACAGTTTTTATGTGGAAAATAACCAAATAATATTCACTTTTTATTTGATATTCTATGATAAATACGGAAGTACTATAGAAAATAAATTTAAATAACCAAATTAATTATAAATAAATAATAATGGTAAAATCAATTAACATATAATGATGAAATTCATATAAAGAAAGAACAATGACCCAACTCCAACAAAACTATTACTAAAGACAAAACTATAAACACCTTATGCGTAAAAAATGGAAAAAACTAACTAATATACGGTAGATAAGGAGTATAAATGAAAATTATAAATATAATTAGATATTAATATGGTTAAAAATAGTATATGAAGATAGTTATTTTTTAAAACGATGTTAGAGAATATTTTACTAGTATATGAAACTAGGTAAGGGTTTCGTTTCATTAACTTTTATCCCTATTAGACATGATCATGATATACTCCATGTTTCATTTCCATAGTATGAATATAATAAAAATTCCATTTTTTTTATTTTTTTAGGATATTTCATGATATTAAATTTTTTTGTTTAATTTAAATATTGTCATTTTTGAATCAAATGATTCAAATGTTGTAATGGTTTTCATCTCAAATTCTCTTCTTTGAGAAATGTTATAGTGTGATGAACCAATTTATTATTTATATGGTGTATATAATTCCGAAGAATACCTTTTTATATAGTCCATGATTTAATTAATGGTATTTACCAAACCATATGATTTTAAAGCTTCCAATGACTTCTGATTCTAAAATAAATAATGTGGAATAGTCTTTTTGGTAACCCAGTTCTCTTCCTTGGGTCATAATCACACATATTATTTATTTTATTTCACAATGGATCTAATCTAACATATAATTATTTTAGCATTTATTCAACTTAATTTTTTTAGAAATCCGGTTTCAAGAACAATTATTCATTTTTGAGGATTTTATTTTTTCTGAAAAATTGATTTTTTATTCAAATAATTCATAGTATTTTAAATGGATTTGTCTCTGATGTCAATATTTTTACTTCTCAAATATTCTATGTTTACCATTTTAAAATCAAAATCTTTTTGACCAAAATGATCGCATTATTTGCCTTATTTAATTTTAAATAATATTCTTCTCTATCCTTTTTAATAATGTTGAATTTCTATATATTTATTGAAAATTATTTCAAAATTATTTTTATTTTATGAAATTAATATGATTTTTCAACCAATAAACATTTTATTTCGGTAAAAGTTATTTCATTATCATGTTTAATTTATTAAAAATTTCTTTTAATGAAAATTGTTTCAATGAAATATAAAAACACCATTTCAAAAGCATTATTTCTTTTTAAGGTATTCAATATTAGATATTATTTTTAAAATTAGATCATTCAGAATTATTTTTTCCTATCCTTTTCAAAAACATTATCTTTTATTCAATATGCCATTATTAATGATTCTTTTCAAAATTAAATGCTTTCAATGCATTTTCTGTATGTTTTTATGAAACTATGTTTCTTGTGAATGATACTTTACTTGGACTATTTATAATAAGTATTTTAAAAGGTAGTATCTTTCCTTTCTAAAAATTGTGTTTTTAAAAAGTAATTCATACTTCAGCTTTTATAAAAAAATATTGAATAGATTTTGTGAAGACATTTGAATTTTCAATTCAAATTTTTTATCCATTTTTAATCAATCATGAAATGATTCTTTGATTGTCACACTCTATGTGTTTTTAAGTTATGAATCATATTAAGAAATTATTTTTTAACATCCTATGATTTCATAAGTTAATGATATTTGAATGTTTATGATAAAAATTCTTTTTCTATGGGTAATTTAAGATATTACGATATTTTATTGTATGTGGAATTTATTTAAATGGATGATGAATGGTGGGGTCCTATATTGACCTAAAATTAATTAGTTACAGTTTATATCTCATGAGATACCCAGTCATGGTAATAATGAGTTTTTTCGAACATATGAGGGCATGGTGGGATTGCTCACATTTTCATGAATGGAAATAATGAGTTCTAGCACATGTTCATGAGAATAATGGTATTTGTTTACTCTGGTTTTCCTATGATTATGAATTTTTGACACTTATATTTTATGATCCTTTATTATGAAATTTATTCAATCCAAATATTCTCTTTCTTTTTTATGATCTAATATTTCATAATATTTATTTTCCCCTACATGGATCATTATAGTACACCCTTTCTCATACTTCCATTCACTGTGTTATAAATATGATTTTGTCATGTGTTATGCTCATCAAATTGTCTATAAGATAAAAATTATACAGTAATTTTCGAATGTGTTACGGAATAATATATTTATATATAAATTATTCAATACACTAAACCATTCAATAATTAGGTTATATGAAATTTCCTAAGATGTATTATCTAAATCTTGAGATTATTGTATTATTTGATCTATGATTAACTTGGGTATCATAGGTTTAGTTTTCTAACAATTAAACCCCTTCAAATATAAAAAAAGGTGTTGAATTGTATAGATCATATGAACCTTGGGGTAATAACACAAAGAAAATATTTTTTGGGTATTAACTAGGTATTCACTCGATGCACAACTCTTTTGACTAATTTCGTGCCTTTGTTGACACTCCAAGGGTATACGATTTATTGATTCCAATTCCCTTTACCAACAATTATGATGGATTTTAGTTTAATTAAATGATGTAATATATATCATGTTATCTTAGATAATCTAATGTGAAAATGACCATAGATAACCAATATTAAAACATAGATATTCATAATTTCGTTTATTAACATCATTTATGATTTACATTTTCTATGTTTATAATTTTATTTTATGTAATTATTTATTTACATTTTATATTATGTCAAATTTATTTTATTTAATGTAATAGTTGGAGTCTATAGGAATGAAGTTAGCAATGGGTGTGATGAAAAATGTGAATATTTTCAAAATGATTAGCCAAACAGGATAATATATAGAGTGAAAATTATATTGAATATGTATTTTCATGAACCTAACCACCAGGGCCATCATGTATGATGGTAAGAATAGTGTGACAACCTCAAGTCAGACACCAATAGGCCATAGGCTAGTGACCTTTGTCAACATGGGATATCCCATACATGGGAGTAATTAGCTTAATATACATGTATGAATTCACACATATCAAAAACCATACAATACTGAAATGTAACATAATAAAACTAAAATCAATGCATGCATACATCTAAATCCCATAATCATAGTATGATAAAAAACACTTAAAGTCATAAAGATCCAAATACATGGCCATAATAATTTGAGATAAATCCAAACATCCAAAAACGATTGGACTGCTATAATATGTCTCACTTGTAAGAACCTAATTCTTTCTTTCCTAATATTAATCACTACCTACTCCCAGGCCGACATGAAAACCTTTAAATAGTTGTGGTATTCATGGTACATGATCTATGTAGGAAAATCCCAATCATGGATGAGAATAATAATACTCAGTATGAAACTCCAAAATCAATAATCATATAGAATTAAAAGTATTCAAATCAAAACTAGATAAGTCAGAATGATAAGACACATAGAGAATAATTAACCACATATGCATATAAGAGACAACCAATTTTAATAGACCAAAACCATCACTACTAGAAATATGACTATTCTAAAGGATTCAATGTCCCACATGTCTTGGATCACTATCTCCTTGTGCCATGCAATCCCTAGTGACAATATTCTAATAGTTCGTGATCATATATCCTCACCATGATTTAATTTTTTGGATCATAGAAGATCATGTTTTACAGATAGGGTACCACACGCAAGATAGCTAGGGGAAACCCCTAACCCTACTGAATAAATCTGTTCTATAAGGGATCAGCGACCGTTGCATAGTGGTCATACTGATACTGTGAACCCTTCCTGTGAAGGATATGATAGACGATCCCACCCAAATCCTCAAAGAGGTATACCATGAACTCGATACCAATCATAACATGGATAAAGGATCATAATCATTAGTTGAGGATATAAAGCCATGAAGCATAATCATTGGGCATGACCAAGTAATTATTCTCAACTAAAACTACTCAATACTAAGTAAATAATAGGTCACTATGTTATATCATAGGAATTATATAGTGTTTATATAGGGTATTTAGAGTGTACATTTAATCGTGGAACTTCACATGTTTGTACCAATGTTCCTCTACACATTCTTCTATTCACCATTTCATACTCATGTACTATGGCTAGGACTATATACCACATGTCGTGTCTGGGTACCAGGTCATGATAGTGTTCCTAGCCACGACTGTACTTGTGTACTCCCAGAGTACACACCAATTCACCATTACAGAATCACATGTCATGTGTCATGTGTCACACACCATTTAATATTTAATTTCATATGAAATAATAGAATCATAGTTTAGGTCTCACAATACATTTTTTATTCAAGTCGCACACTGTATAATGCATTATTTCCAAGATTCTGTAGACATTTATGTTGTTTTCCATCCACACCATAGTCACCATTGATTCCACATAAATCATTCCTAGGAAAGGTTGATATGGGGAGAACATGCTCACCATTATCACTCACTGAATTATAGACATCAAATCACTCTAAATCACAACTCTTTTCATTTCATACCATCACCTCATGCAAATAAACCCATCATGTATCCCAAATTCTATCCCAAATAGTATCTGATTATCATGCACTAAAAAATGTAATCGATCTCTATCCCAAACCCCTGGGAATGATATGTTAAAACAAAGATCATTTGTGCAATGACCATCCGATGGATATTTTTCTAACTAGAAGCCAACCCAAATGCCAATGGGGACCACATGTAGAATGGGGAGAGAAATCCACAAACCAGAATATTAATATACAACCTCAGATGTGTAATGGTAGAACTATAATCATTATCATTAGAGTATTGAATGAATATTAATATCAATTAACAATTTATGTTCCCTTAAATACCAATAATAAATAAACCTAAACCCACAAGCTCTATTGACAATAAAATCAAACTCTTGGAAGAATTCATTCACCTTATTCATGTGATAAAATAATGTTGATAAATCCACATAAAGAACATCCTATATTAGTTTTTATCATTGACCGATAGATAATGGTTAGACATAAACATTATTGGAAAGATATAGAACCTATTTTAAGGAAATGACCCTCGATCATGATCTCAATTCATTTTTGTTTTCCAAAATCTCATCCAAACTCTCCCCTCAAATTCTATAGGATACAATGATAACTATTTGATTTATTTATAACAATATATTTTTATAGTAATCTACTTTAATTTTTCAAAAAGTATAAAATAAATTATTTATTTATTTATTTCATCTTTGGCGCCTGTGATTTTTTTAACAATTTCCCATTGATGGAAAATATAATGTCTCCCCTAAGGTAATGTTCACAATCCATAACCAATGGAAGTTTCATAATTTTAATCTGAGAAATTTTTTTAGAGTCATTCAACTAATTTATGATATTTTTTAATGTGTTATATTAATATATATATATATATATTATTTTCCTAATATCTATATCAGGCTTACTGGGGGTTGGATTCTGACGTCGTCTCATCTCCCGATTCCAAAAGTAATACTAGATAACCGAAATGGACCGAAGGCATTTATTTCTATTTATTTTTAATAACCCCCAGTACAGGTATAATGGAGAACCCTTACAAGGACCTTAGACTTAGTGATTACATGGACCATAGTCTTTAGAGATATTATATCACCCAGTGGACTTACAGAATTAAACAAGACTATAACTACAAGGAATTGCCCCTCCCTAGCATCTGCATCATGATAGTAGCTCTTAACCAACACATGGAAATCCAACTATACTTCTAGTGAATGAAAAATATAGTCCCTATGGTATAGCCATACCCTCTCAGAATTCAAAATCCATTGGTTCTGCTCTATTGAATTCACCTGCTCTGAATCCTCCTATGGGGTTTCTCTTTTTTTAGAGTCTGTCTGGGGAAATTTCTTGTGGCCCAAAGGCCTTGAGGTGTCCTGAAGGCCTTAAAGGTGCCCAAAAATCCCTACTAACCTGATTGCATGTGTAACACCCCAGAATGATAAAGGGTTAAATGACTAAATGATATGACTCATGTCCACAAGTTTCTTCTTCCTTTTCAAGAGCTTGTCTGATTAAAACTCCACAGTTAAGCGTGATTGGCCTCGAGTAGTGACCATGATGGTTGACCATATAGGATGTTTCCCAAGGTGTGTGTGAGTGAGGAAAAAGTACACTAGAAAGGACATGTGTTGGAATATGGGGATGATAATTAGTCACATGACGCGTCCGGGCATTTGGGTGGACCATGGGGTGGGCCCCCATGTGTTTGTGGGGACAACTAGTGGTACCTGGTAGGTCAGGACCTGACTCCCTTGTTAAGGTGGGGTTTTTGTGCTTTCACCGGGACCTAGTTGTTATATTTGGTTTCAGAGTTGGTACCCAGCCTTAACTGCGGTGCACTGCCTCGGTTGAGATGTGGGGCCCAAAACGGGGACGGTGTTCTCTAAAGGGGGGGTGATTGTAACACCCAAGAATGATAAAGGGTTAAATGAATAAATGATATGAGTCATGTCAACAAGGTGCGCCTTCCTTTTCGGGATCCTGTCTGATTAGAACTCCACAGTTAAGCGTTCTTGTCCTAGAGTAGTGATCAGGATGGATGACCATATGGGATATTTCTCAGGGTGTGTGTGAGTGAGGACAAAGCACACTCAAAATGACATGTGTAGGCCTGTGGGGACAATCATTAGTCAGATGACCCATTCGGGCATGTGGGTGGATCCTGGGGTGCGCCCCCACGTGTCTTGGTGGGCAACTGGAGCTACCTGGTAGGCCAGGACCTGACGAACTTGTTAAAAAGAGGTGTATGTGCTTTCACCGGGACCCAATTGTTATAGCATGGGTGGCCTAAAGGTCTTAAGGACCCCAAACCCAAATCGGTAGCCCAAGGTGAATAGTCGTGGATGCTACAGTACCGAACAGTACTTACTAATGTACTTGATATAGTCCCCGTATATTTTATAATACTTCTATTGTTTCTTCTATAGTAACTTCTATATTAGTACATTAGTGCCCGAAACTATGCCTCCTCCTGGTTTTGAACCAAGTTCTCATTGATGAACATAAGATAAAAAAATTTATGTTAACCTCTCCCCACCATAGGGAATTTAATCTCAAAAAGTGTAAAAGACTACTAATAATGTGGGGGTATTGATCTCACCTCTCGGTCTCCCACTACAAGGTTCTCATACAAAAATTCCCATTCTAAAACAAAAAATGATCTGATGGAATCGATCACCCAAAAATGGATATTCATCTATTAATCCAAAATGTAAGTAGGTATTCCACAATGTTATTTGTATCCTCTAAGTCCTACTCTCCTTAGTTGATATCGGGTTATGGGTCATGCTCATACCTCCTCAGTTGTGATATATGGAAGACGTTACATATCAATTCTAACTGTGGTTGTATGGATAATAAGCACACTACCTATGTGACACGTTTTAGTATCTGGAAAGGTCCAATGAATCATGCAGAAGATTTTACACACCAAAAATATATTTATAATCCACATCGAGGTGATACCTTCATGAACATATTTCCTCCCTCCTAAAACTCTAACAGTCTCCATCATCAAACTACATTGGTATTATGATTTAAATTTTTAGTCCCCATTAGATCCTATAATATCCTAATCTTCTCAAATGTATCTCACTCTACCTCTAGGACCATCAGTGCTAACACACCTAGATAAGTCCAACACAGTGGTGACTTAACGTATATCCCATAAAAATACTCAAATGGTTCCATTTGGATTGTATAATGGTTAATTTTATATAAAAAACTCTATTAAGGATTGGTTTTCCTATAAAACATGGCCAAATTCTAAAATTTAAGCCTATATTGAGTCCATTAGAACCTGAATAGTCCATTGAGTATGGTATTTAGTCTATGGGTTTCTTTTCGACGAGCCTCTGAGCGGCAGCTTCCCCCCTCCCGCGCGTGTGTAGGTTTTCCATTCTTCTCTGCCATATTCTCTCCTCCAGAATAACCCAACCTCGGAGAAGGCTATCTCTACTTGTCTCAGCTTCGTTGGGAGTCGGATCTGTGTGGTCTGGATTTGTTTTGGGCTCCGTGGTGGCTTCGTTTCGACTTTGGGATCTTGCCTCAGCTTTGGTTTGTTCATCGTCGGCTCTAGTGCGCTCAGAGGTGGCCTCGAGTTTCCTGGATTTGGGATCTCAACTCAGCATTGGCATACGTCGACTTTGAGTGACTCGGATTCAGGATATTGGCTTGGTGACGGTTTTGTTGCTTCTGGGTCTAGGACCTCTTTGTGGATCAAGGTTTGTGGTGCTAGATCTTGTGTGTCGGTGTTGCCTTTAGCTCGCCCCTGGTTTCGAGATCTCATCGCGGAGTTGGATAGTCATCGGCTAGTTGGGCTTTTCATCTGATTCGTTGGACCTTATTATTCGGTATTCAGTCATGGAGGCGGTGTGCTCAGCATTGACTTTCTCAACTCAGACAGATCTGGTTCTTTTCATGGCTTATTCCCTCCTCGACTTTAGTCATTGTGTGCTCTAGTTTTCTCGGGGTTGGATCCAGTGTCTTGGAGGGGGGAGGACTTTTTTTGGAGTTTTTTGGTGGTGTTGGAATTTTTATTGAGGTTCTGAATTAGTGAAGTTGGGTTTGTTTTTGATCTGCTTTAAATGATTGAGGTGTTATAGGTGAATTGGAGGTATTTGATGGTTTGATGGGGAACCCTGAAATACGTCATGATTTTGCTAAAGAGGAGGATAGAGTTGAATGTATTTGTTGTTCATGGCTTTTCGGATTTGGATGATTGATAGGGTATGGCGCAGCCATCGGTATAGTGCCCTTGCATTCTTGCACGTGATTATTTGATGAGTAGCCATGCTTTTGTGGAGGCATGTCTTAATGATGTTGATGTTGTGTAGAGTAAATTTCTCTTAGTTTTTGTTTGGGTTTCAACCCATTGATTCTCATTTTTTGTGAATATCTTGATGCCCTTGATGTATTGGACTCTCCCCAACCCACTTTACTCTTGAAAGTGGGATTATCTAAAATCAATAAAAAATTTCAGCCTCTGGGAAATTCAGTCTTTGGGTAGACTATAGTGCTCAAATTAAACATAGTTTGAAATTTCTTTTTTAATCATATTCATAAATGTTATTTGAAATCATAATATCATTATGAAATAATCTTTGAGTGATGTATAGGTTTTTGTACTATCTCAAGAACATAAAATAATCACATTCTCCCTATTGTACTCTTCTCCTGGATAGTTAGGAAGTCGGATGACATGGTGAGTCGGTCTACAATCATCGAGATATAATCAAGTCCTATAAAAGTCCATGGAAACCCTATCACTAATGAAATAGATATACCATCCCACTTCCACTATTGAACCTCAAGGGTTTAAAATAAACCTACTAGAACATGTTTCTTAGGAATCACTTACGGATAGTTGTGGCATAGAGAGAAAAACTATGCTACACCTTTCTTCATTACTGGCCACCCAACCTGATGCCCGAGTTCCTAGTAAATCTTCTCCAATCCATAGTGTACCACCAAGGAGATGTATTAAACTCCATCAATAACTCCTCCCACAAAATCACTTGTACCATTATACATCCAATGAAAAGTAGGAAATGCTCCCAACCTTTAGATAATCCATCAAGAGCATGTTTAGTGTAAGTCTTATTATGTAATGTATAACATTAGGGATTTTTATGTTGATACTCAAAACATGTTGTAGAATATGTAATCATAAATATCATTATATATAGGAAATTATCACCATCCCTTTCCAATGTGTACAGCTATAGTAGGACTCACAACTCTGATGACTTGGCAGGAAATGTGAACATGAACTCATAATATATGTTTCTAAAACAAGGTTTCACTTCATGGGAGTATATACATTATCAAATTCCTAATCCTAGAGAAAATATTTCCATAAAAACTATCTCAAGTCAATATAATTCTTATAGAATATATTCATGAGGCTCTTATGATTATATTAAACGATAAACTACTCACACATAACGGAGAGTCTCCACATCTTCAAGGAGAAAACTACTCTTTCGTACTCAAGTTCATGGTTTGCGTAGTTCTAAACCTGCGTCCTCAACATATGAGACCCATAGGTGATCGTGTCCTGCAAATTCATTTGAAATAAATTATTCCTATTACATGAGGAATCATATAACTCTACATACATGATACCCTCCTCTGGGAATATCGAGATATGTGGTACTCCACAAACTCTATCTCAATAGAAGAAAAATCCACTATATCCTTCCAATCCAAATGAAAGGCTTCCCCTTATAGTTAAAAGTAGGCATTAGGTGCTGAAATACTAGGTAATGTTGGACCGAATATTGTATATTAGCCTATAAACCCTTCTAATCTTAGTACTTTTGTAACCCTATTAAGTAAGTAATAAGAAAAAACTACCTCAACCATCATTGGGACCACTGATACACTATATTCTAACATAACATATCCCAAAAAGTGAACATCTAAACTCTAAAACTGTAAATTAAACTTACTTCTAGAAGTATGGTTCTCTCATAGAATTTACATGACCATTTTCAAATAACTCACATGCTCCTCCTCAAACATAGAGTGCACTAAGATGTCATCATTGAAGACAACTACAAACCAGCCTAGGAAAAGATTAATTATTTGGTAAATGAGTTCCATGAAATAACATTTGTTAAGTCATCACATTTAGGTGAATAACCAAGTATTCATAGTGACCATAATGACATCAGAATAAAATCTTCTATATATCCTCTTCTTGTACATGATGTTAGTGATAGTTTGATATAAGGAAAAACTTTTAGAACCATCACACCCCTCTAAATTGATTGAATAGTTCATTGATTCTATTTATTGTATAAAATTTTTTTATCGTCACTAGGTTTAGTAATGGATAATATACACACAACCTCATTCTCCAAACATTCATCTACATGAACAACATTTTAATCACCCAAAATTTTATCATTGAAAATTCCTCTTGATCTAATTAAATGACTTATACTATAAAATGATTATATAGAAAATGAACTTTTGTGGTTTTATTTTTTTGGATTTCAAAATACAGTAAATTTTTTTACCATGTATAATATAGTCATTGAATAGTGATCACATGATTAGTATAAATATAGGGAATTAACAAATCCAATTTACTCAAACAAAGGAAGAAATGGCCTCATCCAGTAGACTTTCCCTACATGATGACCATTTTTATGAGCACGAAAAGTAGGTGGTGTATTTGGGATTTTCTATTGACCAAGCCCAAGCTGAGCATTAACACATTAAGATCGAATGTAACAACCTACATGAGAAGTGGATGTTGATAGAGATTACCACTTGAGTGATGTTATCCGAGCCACCCCTAGAGCATGGCACCATCACACACCTTAACCTTCAGTCTTATGCAGGTGTTATACGGGGCTATGTAACAAGACCCTGGCACTAAGATTATGTACATTATATTTGTATAGAAAGTATACATTAATTTTATTATTGTTACGTTCATTTTTTAGTTAATATTCAAATTAGATATAAATTTTGATGATTTAATATATTTATTAATTAAAAATTATTTTAATGAAATATTATTACAAAATTATTTTTTATTATATATAAATGACGGTATAATTTTTATAAATAAAATGAAATTTTTTTAATGTTTGAAAGCTGTTTTTTTTTCAAAACCCATGAATTTTTTATAAATGTTGGTTTTTATTTTAAAAGTGAAAATTAACATATTTAGAAAATTATTTATATAAAATTAATAATATTTTTGGAATCAAGACGATGAAATTTTTCAATGGTGATTTTGTCATTATTTTCTGAGACTGTCGAAATTTTGGGAATCAATTAAAAACTTTTAAAATATACAATTTTTTATGTGATCATAATGGCTCAATAATGATGTAATAAAATACTATAAACATTATGTTCGGCCTATATATGTTTTACGATTAAAATAATCTTATTTCAGGTTTATTTTATTTCTTTTACAAAGCCTTAGTAGACCCTCCATGACTTAGAAAACATTTTATCTTTTTAAAATGATTTCCTTGAGATGGTGACTCACCTACACATAATAGAGCCTAATATATTGATAAGTTAGGCCATCTTCCTTATAAAATTTTATTTTCTACTCCCTGTTAGAAAATATCCCATGGGTGAAAATCATGGGTTGGTTTTTGGTTTTGATTAGTTTAATGTGTGGTGGCCAAAACCTAAATAATTAATAATTTCCTCTCATTTCCTATATAAACCCCCCATGATCCCACTAATTAATCAATAAGATACATTGGATATCAATTAACCTTAGACCTCCTTTATAAATTATCCTCTCATGGTGCCCATATAAAACAAGATGCCTTTATCAGCCCCTCCCACACCTTTGGGATCTCACTTCCAAGTAAGGGATTTCTTTCTTCCACTTTTTTGTCCAAATTTAATTATATTATTATATGGTTTTTTATTCAATTATAAATGTTTTGATAGGATTTAGATCATTCCCCATACTTCCCTCTTAATTTTTAATGATGAGATACTCATTTCTCCCCCATTAAATCCTCCCATGTACAACAATTAGCATGCAGAAAATCCATATGGAATTTATCTCTCATCATTTACATTGAAGAAATTATTTTTTATTATTAATCTAAATTCCATTACATATATTGGCAAATGTATCTATATAACCCCCTTAATGACAATTAAATTTATATAATATGATACACCCCATTTTCCCTCATCAACCTTTTTTATAAACACTAATGTCATGTCGGTTATCTGCCAAAATTGCACCATGATTTTACATGCCAAATTCATTGTGTAGTGAATACCATGCCCATTTACCTATCAAGGGTATTATACTTTATGTACATTCACTTATTGATCATATAGTTTCATCTATGAATTCTACATTCCTTTATCTAGGAATAAATGATGATGTTTTGTGAATCCAGTTTATATGGTCCATATGAAACACTTATGCATGAAATGAAATTCTTATGAAGGGTGCACCATAATAGTGCTACAATGCATTGGTTAAAGATTAGTATCACGATACATCAAGTACAATGAGAGTTTACTCATTGTAATTCAAGGAAAATTAGGGTTTACTCATGCTCCAGGTGCAATGATCCTTGGCTCATGATAATACCATGTTAAATGTTCTTCCCACATTTATATGTTATGATAATCATTTTGTATCATTATTTTATTTTATCAATTATCTTATAATCCATTAATATGGCTATTTCATAACATGTAATATACTATTCATGTTATGACTAGTTTACTCTTTTATTGGACTTTACAGATCACCCTTTTTTATGAGTGTCCTTAGCTTATCCCATGAAATGCTAAGTACGAGTGAATGTAGTGATCATGTAAAGGAAGATTTCAATAAAGATGTTTTGTTTCATGTTCGAATTTGTTATATAATTTTCCAAATCCCCAAAGACACTATATCTCTCGAACTTCTATGTTGTATCAAGTGATGATTTTATTTAATAAATCATGTTAAAAAGTGTAATATAGAAAATTGGTATTATAATTTGTATTAGATGATATGTTTTTTTAATTTAGGGATTAGGATTAGAAAACCCTAGTGAAAGAATTAGGGATAAGACTAAGTATAATAAAAACATCAGTAAATTTTTCTGACTATTGAGTAAGTGGGGTATCATGAAAATATATTAAGGATATGAGCCAGTATAGGTGACTTCGGCATATATGTATCTAGGTGTAAAATCCGAAAACACTGCTTTGAGCTAGACATGAATGAGAACTGGTGCACGACAATGATCTTTGTTGCACTCTTGGTTATGACACACCAACAGGATTTTATTTGGTAAATTCATAACCATAATATGCACCATTAATAAGGTATTAAAAAAATTCCGTTAGTGTATATGATGGGATGTAGATTAGGGATAAAAAAGATAGAAGCATATACATTCATAAATTAAGGAAATAAAAGTTATTTATACGTCATCTATTTTTTCCATGGATTACTATTTATGTGTTACCCATATCATTCCTTTTATTCCATCCAATGGCTAGTAATTGGAGGAATCGGACTAACAACTGAAGAGAAGATCAATGTGATGTCTTTTCTATAGAGATTCCCAATCCAATTGGAGTGGGAATCGCTAACACCGTCATGATACTCTCTCAGTTTAATCAAACTCTTAACAGAAACATGGGTCAGTAGGAACGTTTAACCCCCCCCCCCCAAGAAAGAACATTTCATAGCTGAGATATTCATGAGACAAAGGCCTCCTACTTTTAATGGACCATTTGATCCATCAATTTTCGATCAATAGATTAACTCCATTGAAAATATATTCCCCATTATAAAATGATACAAACATGAGAAGGTTATTCTATATACTTATCTTATAGAGGGTGAAGCTGATCAATGGAGGACATTGATATAAAATGCAACGCTTGAGGAGGATATTGAGATGTTGGAATGGAAGGAATTCTGGAAAAAAACTCGACAGATATTTCCATCGCACCCTCTGACATAATATGTAAAGGGACTTCCTTGAACTCATGAAAAAATATGACTAATTCATCAGTGCGTACAAGGAAATCATCAAAAGGATTACAGGATATGCGTCCGGCTTTTTTTTACCCCTGAATTCAAGGTTGTCCACATATTTGGTGGGCTAAAACAAATCCTACCGAAATCCATCGCAATATCTTTCTTCGATAGATATGCGTAAATTGAATAATGTTCCCTCAAGGGAGAAATAGAGATCCAAGAATATCTTGGGTTTCATGGGCATAATATGTGTAAGATGGAATTCCATTATAGAGGCCCATTGGATAAATCCAATGGTGCTAAAAAAGATCCATCACGTGACTTACCGATTGTTCAGAATAAAGAAGCCTGTAACTTTCCATGAAGGGGAAGAGGAAATGATTTAGTTGTGGAAGATAATGGAACCTAGTTGTTAAATGCTGACAAGAAAAACATGCGGCTGCGACAGAGAAGAGGACCACTATGTTCGACCATCAATGCATTATTCATTACACTATATTTAATGTACGAAGGCACTGTGCAAGTCGGTTCCCTATTCAATGGTTTTTTAGAGGCAACCAAAAATCTACAAGGCTTCATGTGTGAGATTTTTCCATCAGCCCCTCCTAAGTGAACCTTGTCTACGAAGTGGTGACATGTATTCTAGTTATTCATTAATGACTAGAAAACATACTTTTTAATTCTAGTTTTATGCTTTCTCTTATATCTAAAATGTTTAGTAGAAATTTCCCAACACCATCAAAAATCATGGTTGTAAAGATGTCAGTGGGTATGGAAAATGGGGCAATCGTTGCACCCTTTGAGCATAACTCCTCCCCGGTCACAATCTGTGGATTTAACATTCCGTTGAAACTTATCATACTCCCTATAGTAGAATTCGATGAAATTCCCAGCAAGGATTGGCATTCCTTATATAGAGACAACATAAATAAATGTGATAGGGTAATCACTATCCATATGCAGAATCAACCCCTGATTATATACGATTGAAAGGAGGAATATGAATCTTCTTTAGAACCATCATCACTAGTGTGGATATTACTTCCCTATGATAATGCATATGTAGTTCAGGTAATTGATTCCAAAGATGCAGCCATCCTTGAAGACATGGCTATTTTTATTGAATTTTGTTGAGTGTTTATAAAGGAATTTCTTGGTCGTCCTCCTAGAATAGATGTGGAATTATCAATTGTTCTTATACCTGAGGCATTTAAAGTATCAAAACTCTATATAGAATGGATGATGTGGAGGAAACAGAGCTGAAAAATCATCTATTGGTGAATATTGTTAAATAGTTTATATGCCAAAGTGCTTCACCACGGGGTGCACCAGTCCTCTTCGTCAAGAATAAGGATGTGTTAATGCACCTTCTATTTGATTATTGTGAGATCAAAAAAGTCACGATAAAAAAAGTATCTGCTATCATGAATTTATGACTTCTTCGATTAGTTACATGGAGAAGCAAAATTTACCAGGAGGATTTGTATGAAGGATATTACCAAGTAAGAATGAAGAAGGAGGATATACCCAAGACTACTTTTCGTACAAGTTACAGGAACAATGAATTCATATTAATTCCTTTCAGACATAGTAATTCATCAGAAAAAAATCATGGACATGATTAATATAGTCTTTAGAGATTACCTCGACAAGTATTTGGTAGTCTTTATAGATGATATTCTAATATACTCCAAAACCAATGAGGATCTTGAAGAGCATCTAAAGACTGTAATAGAGACCTTTTGAAAGGATAAGATCAATTAAATGTAGAGAAAGTGTGAGTTATGGTTGAAAGAGGTCCCATTCTTGGTTCATATCATCACGTTTAATGGGATATATGTGGATCCCTCGAATATAGATGCAATTTATGGATGGCCGAGGTCCTCATCGGTAATGGATATCTGTAGATTCCTGGGGTTTTTTGGATATTATCACCAAGTTGTGAGAAATTTCTCATGATTGTCTAACCCTCATAAAAATGAAAACTCATAAGGCAGTAAATTTTTCTTGGAGTGATGAATGAGAAGTGATATTCAAGGAGTTAGAAATCAGGCTTATCACTGTGCCCATTCTTACACTGCCCACAAGTGGAGAACATTTTTTGGTATTCAAGGATGCTTTGAAGAAGGTCCTGGGTTGTGTGTTGATGAAAAATGAAAATTTCATTACCTATGCTTCATGAAAATTGAATGTTCATGAGAAAAACTATCCAATGCAAGGCCTGGAGTTAGATACAGTGTTCTTTGATTAAACAATTTGGCGACATTACCTCTTTGGGTAGATGTTTAAAATATATAGAGAACAAAAAACCTCATCTATATATTCCCACAGAACGATTTTAATATGTGACAATGAAGATGGTTAGATCTAATCAATGACACTGATTTCTCAATTAATTTCCATCCCAAGAAAGCGAACAAGTTGGAAGATTCTCTAAGTACAAATGATCTAGAAATTCAATCATTGATGAGAATGAAAAAGGGTCAAATATTCTTATATTTGATTAATGTTGACATTGGAATCATATAGAAGGTAAAATCTTCAATCCTTTTAAAAATATTTTCTCAACCCTCTCTTTTGAAAAGGATAAAGGATGCTCAAAAGGATGATGTGGTAATTAAGAAGAAATTGAAAACTATCTAGAGAGGGAAATTCTAAGAGTTCAATGTTAATAAAGAATTAATTGTGAGATTTGGGTCAAGACTATGTGTTCCATAAAATATGGAATTAAAGAAGGAACTTTTGGATGATAGACATAGTTCTAATATCTCCATTTTCTTAAAAAACACAAAGATGTATTGAGATCTTGGAAACCATTATTTATGAAGAAGTGGATTGTTTAGTATAAATCAAAGTTCATGGTATGTCTGTAGGTGAAGGCTGAGAGGCAGAAGTCTAATGGGATGATGAAACCATTACCTAAACCTATATGGAAATAGAAGAACATCACCATAGACTTCATCACCAGACATCTTAAGAAATCCAAAGGAAATAATACAATCTGGGTTTTTCTAGATCGTGTTACGAAGACTGGGCACTTTATTGTAACTTGGGAGAATTTCTAATTGGATCATCTAGCAAAGATATATATTAGAGATGTGGTAAGGATGTATGGCATACCTCTATTTATTATGTCTAATAAAGATCCAAGATTCACCTCTATGCTCTGGAAGAGTCTCCAACATGCTCTGAATACTGAGTTGACCATCAGCAGGGATTATCATCCTCAAACTGATGCCAATATGAGCAGAAAATCCAAACACTAGAAGTCATACTGAGGGCATTCATAGTGGACTACAATGGCATATAGGATCAACCTCTTCCACTAGTTGAGTTCTCAAACCACAATAGTTTCATCTTAGGCAACCAAATGGATCCTTATGAAGGCCTTTAGGGGACAAGGTGCAGGACACCGGCATGATGGGATGATGTTTGAGAGCGAAAACTCCTAGGTCCAAAATGGTCAAAGATATGGTGGAGAAGGTTAAGACCATCCAGCAGCACATTAAAACTTCTCTGCATCGGAATAATAACTATGTTGACAATCATCGATAAGACCTAGAGTTTGATGTCAGATACAAGGTATTCCTCCACATGTCACTAAGGAAGAGAGATATGAGATTTGTTAAGATGGGAAATCTGATTCCAAGGAACATCGACCCTTTTGAGATCCTAGATTTCATTGGAGCAGTTTCCTATCAAATATAACTCCCACCGAACCTATCTCAAGTACATGATGTATTCCCTATATTACTCTTAAGGATGTAAAAACCTGGCCCATCACATGTACTCAATCTATACTTGGTAGCATTTTATAATGACATCTCCTATGAATAGAATCTAGTGTAGATCATTGATCGTAAGGAAAACATTCTACAAAATAAGACATTGCCCCTATTGAATGTGTAATGTAGAAATAAAAACTTTTAATAAGCACTATGGTAGTTGGAGGAATTGATGAAGTAGAGTAAACCACATCTATTTTTGTGTGGGAAAAACTAATTTCATGGGAAAATTCTCTTAATGGGGAATATTGTAATGACCCAAAGTTTTATCAATGAAAATTCCACATGATAAAATTAAATATCTTATTGTGTAAAACTATTATATAAAATATTAACTTCTTTTGATTTATGTTTTTGGATTTCAAAATACTATTAGTAATTGTCACCATTGATAATAAAGTCGTTGAACAGTGGTCACATGATTAGTATAAATAAAGGGATTTAGCAAATCCAATTTACTCAGAAAAAGGAAGCAATGCCCTCATCCAGTAGAGTTTCCCCATACAAAGACCATTATTTTGAACTCGGAAAGGAGGTGGAATCATTTGGCTTCACTCTTGACCATTCCCAATCTAAGATTCAACACAATAAGCTCAAAGGGAACCACCTACAAGAGAAGTGGAAGTTAACAAAGCTTACCACCCGAGTGATGTTATCCAAGCCACCCCAAGACTCTATTACCGTCGCACAACTTACCCATGGGTCTTATGTGGGTGTAATAAGGGGTTATGTAACAAGACACTTGAACTAGGATTATGTACATTATTTTTTATAGATAATATACATTAATTATATAAGTTTTACTTTGTAATTAGTTTTGAATGAAAAAATAGAATTTCTTACTTAATATTCAATTACTAAATCTATTTTGATGAATAAATGGATATTTGAATTAAATATTATTTTATTGAAATATTATTCCTAAATTAATTCTTATTAAATTTATATTACTGTATAATTTTTATGAATACAATTGAGATTTTTATTAAGGTTTGAAAGTTGTTTTTGTCAAAACCCAAGAATTTTTGATAAATATTGGTTCAAATTTTAAAAGTAAAAATTAACATATTTTGAAAATTGTTTAGATAAAGTGAATATTATTTTTGGTATTAGGAAATCAAAATTATCCAATATTTAATTTTTCATAATTTTCTGAGCCTTTCGAATTTTTTGCATAAGAACTAAATACCATTTAATTATATAATTTGTTTTATTACATCATAATGACCCAATATTGATGTAATAAAATACTATAAAAATTATAATAGGAAAATATATGTTTTACCATTAAAAATTGTTATTTTATGTTTATTTGATTTATTTTACAAAGCCTTAGTGAACCCTCCATGTCTTATAATAGTTTTTATCTGTTTATAATGATTTCCTTGATAGGGTGACTCACCTCCACATAAGAAAGCCTAATATTTTAAGAATTTCCTACTTTTTCATTGTAAAATATTTTTTTCCACTCTCCTTTGGCAAAAAACATGGACAAGAAAAATGGGTTGGTTTGTGGTATTGATTATCTAATTGTGTGGTGGCAAAAACCTAAATAATAAAGAATTCCCTCTCTTTTCCTAAATAAATTCACCCATTCTCCCACTTCCTCTTCACTCAATGCCTTTGGAGCTCGACCGACCTCTACCTTCATCTCTCTAGAATCCTTCCAAGGAACCCCATTCTCCTAATAAGCCTCTCTCGAGCCCCTCCCAAGGCTTCGGGATCATATATCCAAATAAGGAATTTCATCTTTTCTCATTTTTGTCCAATTTTCATATAGTTATATTACAATTTTTTCAATTATAAATTTCATGGTATGATTTTACACATCCCTGTACTACCATATTTATGTTTAAATGATGGGACACAACCTTCTCTCCCATTAAAGACATCTATTTACATCAGTTACCATGTAGAAATTCCATATGGAATTTCTCTATCCTCATTTACAGTCAAGAAATTATATTGTATTATGAATATAAATTCTATTAATTATGAGAGGAAATGTATTTATATGACACCATAATGCCTATTACATGTACATATGATGACACACACCTTTCTCTATAATGACCCAAACATTTTACATATAACCTTACATGATTTTAAGCATAATTATACATCAGAGTGCAAGCCAAAGATCATTAAGTCTAGTGTCTTAGAAGACTGGATACATTAAACATTAGAAATGGGGATAAAAAACACATCATTATATCATATTCTAATGGATATATTAACTTCCTTTGATCCCTTATAACTTCATTTGTTACCTTGGGCAACACATGAAAAAAGGGATAAGCTGAAAATCTCAGTAATGGAATGAACATAAGGATAGGTCTTAAGAACATGAGTTCAGAGGCATGACATAATTATATCAAAAGCATGGAACTTATAAAATTGTATCATATATGAATGGAATAATATAAAAACGAAATCCTATAAATATATAAGGATCATAAAGAATTTACTTAGTATGGGCCCAGGAAAACTGCCAATCTCGTTTCCCATTTTAGTACAGGATAAGGCTAAAAGCCAATTCTGTTTCGCATTTTATTACGGGTCAAGGATAAATCTCCATACAATTTCACATCGCATCTCATGAGACTTAACTGTACCCAATGCATTAGAGATCTATCTGGGTGCACCCATCTCAATATTTTCTTGAATATTCTTTCCTCATAAATAATCATTCATAATCAACCATACATAAACATAAGGATACCCATGGGGAGAATTATGTTCCACAATCACTAAATAAAGCATATCCAGCGAGCATATCATGAACGTTTATATGAAAGAAAGGGATTAAAACATATATTGACATTTATAATGTAAAATAGGAATATAACATGGTAGGTGTTTTCAAATAGAAGTGACAAGATATAAGAAATTTATATGAAAAACAATAGCATTTAAACATTTTTTTCAGTTTTAAGGAAAATACCATTGAGCTATTAAAATAGAAAAAGGAACATATTACATATAAAACAATAATTGAACCAATAATTTATTTATAATAAAATGTATGCTTTCATAACATCAATGGAAGATTATAATAGGGGATATTGTTCACATGATATTGGTCAATAATTCAAGAAGTTCCCTTAATAATATGTTTTCTTATCGGAATGATCTATGTAGAAAATCATTTAAATTCATATATATCCCCATAAGAGAGTGATGAAAGGGTCTTAATAAATGAGTTTTTTTAAACTAAAAAACATTTAGAATATGTATATTAATAGTTATGATAATTCTACTTTGATAAAAAGTATGATAAGGCATCCCAAATGAACAAAAAAAGTTCGCTTGGAATTCATTACGGTTTATTGGAATGGTGTCGGGTTTACATAATATGGATTTATGAGAGGGAAAAGTGGTTTCTCATGAATTATAAATCCTTATGGAAGTATGGGGGAGGTAAAAAAACATAAACCGTCATTGGGGATTACATATAAAAAGGCATAGCATAGAGGAAAATCTTGATTAAAAGAGAAAAGCAGAGGATCCCTCAACATAAATCAGTTGGTGTTCTCCACTTTTTATTAAAGACATGAAAAAAAATTAGGTTCATTAATTTAAAATTAATGAAAAAAATATATATTTAATTTTTTTAGTATAATCATTTTATATTCATTTATAACCATTTTTATTTGTTATGAGGTTCAATTTCATTGTTCGGGTTCGTTTGTTTATTTCGTTTTAATGACTGGTTGACTTCTATCCATGATTGGATAATCATATAAGATGAAAGTGGTAGTACATAATTTAAGTTATATACTATTAGAGAACATCAAAGGGATTAAATGGTTTTAATTTTTATTAGGTTACTAATAGTGTATTAGATTTATTATATATATAACCTTAGTGACAACCATTTTGGTTAATCGGTTGGTTTGAATAAAATGACCATGTTTCTCTTTATAAGTTAATACCATTAGTAAAAAAGGATTAATAACCAAAAAAATAATGTATTACATATATTATAATATGGTTCTACTATAACACAAATGTATTCATGACTAGAATTAATAATGATAATAGAAATTGATTTATAGTTGTTCCCGAATGTGTTAATTTAGGACATCTGAAACAATGCTTTCTATTCATTCAAATAAAAGGTGGAGAAAGGATAGAAGATAATTAATTATCCCATTATAATAATATAATTCTAGTACATTTATGTTACTATATTTATTGTACATTTTGGGTTAAGGGAGGTGAGGAAAGAAACAAAAGAATAGAACATAAAAGAAATTAAGGAATTGGAAAGAGGAATTTACCTCTTGAGACTTCCCCTTTTGATAACCACTTATGGGGAGAGGTTTTGGAATATTGAAGATACAAGGGTCTTTTGGACGTGGGGGAGGATCTTGGTGAGATATTTGGACATAATATTGGAAAGGCTCAAGGCTTTAGAGTTGTAATGATAAGAGGAGAGAATGATTTGTAAATATAGTGCAGTGGAGGAGGGTTTTCATAATATTATATTCATTAATTTATTATTTATTCACCAGACAAGGAATAGTAAGTATTAAATGACCTATAATAGTAATAAATGCATGTGAGTTCGATATTTGGATTCTTCCATCACTTTTGATGTCAGTAATAGTGTATTTTCACTATAGTGTATTTAACAGGTAAATTAAGATATTTTACTATTCAATAAAAATTCATGTATTTCGGAAAAATCAAAAAAATTCACCCTAACCATTTTTCAATATGTAGAAACCAAAAATGAATTCCATTTTACATAAATAATTTTCTAAATATGATTAATTATATATTTAATTAAACACATAATTTATTATTAAACAACCAGTTTTAAAACATTCGGTTACTTATTCTAAACTATAGGTACATCATACTTTCATATGAATATTACTATCAATGGTAAGGTTACTATTTATTAGGGTATATCGAAATTCATAAGGGTGTGTTATTATTCCTAATGGTAGGTTACTATTGACCCAAAAAATTATGTTTTCCTTATCAGACTCCTAATAACCTACTGATTGTAACATTTTTTGTCAAATTTTTGAAATTTCAAACCCATATGTGATTAATTTAATAATAATGGTCACATAGCACTTATTAGTTCATTATTATTTCATTTATTGTGATTTTATGATATATTTATAGGAATTGAAATTCCATTGAAAAACTTTGGGTCATTACATTCTCCCTCATCATCCATTTTTTATGAACACTTATGTCACGCAGTAATGCTGCCGAAATTGCACCATAATATTCCTAACCAAAGTCATTATGTATTGAATACCATGGTCATTCTTCTATCAAGGGTATTCACCATTATGAACATTTACATATTGAATATAAAATTTCATTTATTAATTCCACATTCCTTTATCATGGAATATATGATGATGTTTTTTCAATCCATTTTATATGATCCATGTGGCACACTTATGCATTAAATGAAATTATTAAGAAGCGTGCACCCTGATAGCACTTCAACGCATTGGGTAATGATTATTATCTGGATACATCAAGTGAAATGAGTTTTTACTCATTATAATTCATGTTCAATGAGGGTTTACCCATTCTTCATGTGCAATGAGACTTGGATCAATCTAATATCTAGTTAAATGTTGTTTCTTTATTTCTATGTTATGATAATCATGTTACACCATGCTTTTATGATCATGTTTTAATTATTCAGATTTGATATTCCTATTTCATAACATGTACTATATTATTCATTTTATTCCTTATTTACTCCCTTATTGGGCTTTATAGGTAACCCTTTTCTTATTCATGTCCTCATGTTATCCCATGTAGTGCTATGTATGAGGGAATGTAGTGGTCATGTGAAAAACATTTCAATAAAGATGATGTGTTTCATGTTCTATGTTGTCATGTTATGTTCCTAATACCCAAAGACAATATACCTGTCGATCTTCTATATTGTATCAAGTGAAAATTTAAGGTAAAAAATCATGATAAAGTATGAAATAAAGAGTAATATTGTTATAATCACTATAGAAACCTATGGGGGTATAATGGGTCTCACGAAGACCATCTTCTGCAATTTTTACTACTTTAACCTAAGATTTTAATACTATGTGGGATCCATAAAAAATAATGGCATAGATATCAAGTCCATATTGAGTTATAATTAAATATATAAGTATAACTCTCCAACAGGAGGTAGGACTGGAATGTCACCCGGAAAGACATACTCAAACTCTACCTACAATGTTGAAAACTCATATCCCATAGCATCCACCACTCCAAGACTAATTATAGAAAACTACTGTCTAATTAAATACACCATCCAATATTTGAGATGATATTGTTCTAGATTATTTTCATCTTACCCATGATGGAAAACCCCATCCATCACCATGAACAAACTGTATCTTTAGCCTATAGTAGTTTATTTTGGAATGATATATGGACAGAAAATACATACCTAATATGATTTCGTAAGACCTCATCATTGCTACAAATAGACCCACCACAAAATTTCTCCTCCAATAGTTATTTCAAACAATCATAAGTTGTCTGGAATTACAACGATGCCTCCTATCAGAGCCTCTAAGCGCAAGGGATAATCTAGGGTTTTTATCAAAATCATTAAGTCTCGAACCATAAAAGTGGCATGAAATGAGTGGATCACACTCATGCCTATCCATATTGTAGCTAAAATATAGAGATAATAGATCGTATCTCTATTCATTAAATTATCAAAAGGGTTATAGGCCACTACAAATTGCAGATGTTCTCTTCCCTGGAAATAACTCATTCCCCTCTTGTGGACCACCAGGGGGCAGTGGTGGTGGTAATAGTTCAAACTTCCTTCCATATCCTAATGGTCTACCTAGTCCTATACCATATATTCCACCCAATGCATATCCTTACCTTTTCATATATCTATGTCATAGTGGTCCATCAACCTTCTCCACGTCTGTTGTGTGTTGGGTTAAACAATGTCAACCAAGATGTCCCAAACTGTCAAAAAATAATCACCGCTTCTCTATAGGACAACTCAATCAGTCTTGAGAGGCTTTAAATACCAATATTATATCATGGTATAGTCTTATAAATTCTTTACCATTCCTATATCACTTTGACAACAATCAACTACCTTATTCTTAGTTTGGAGCTACTTTTCTCCAGTTACCAACATTAACTATCAATGCCTACTATTTGTGAATCTTGCAACTACTAAATCCTTCTCATGTACTTTGTAATCAGTGGATTTTTAATGACATATAACTACATCTCTAATATCACATTATAATCCCCACACTAATGTCTTTATTAGGATGAAAATATCCCACCATAACTAAGGATTACAACAAGATGTTAGTGAAGCTCACTGAAAATTCTGCCACAGTCATAATTCCCTACTATAGTTGTAGAATCTCATGAACGAACTCTAATCACAACATGTCTAGACAGAAATCCTCCCTAAATAGATGTATAAAATATGTATATGAGAGAGTTGTCTCATAAAATGAGAGATTACATAGACTCTACATTCTTTCTATGGATACCTGAAAAAGATTTACTGCAAAGACCAACATTTTCCATATAGGGGTCATCGTAGGCATAAAAACATGGGTGACTACCTATATCTAGTCCTCAAATTATTGGGGTTCTGGTTCACCTATAAACATAAGAGTCCATGGTCTCTAGAATTCATGGTGTGAATTCAACTTATAAGAATCATTGACTGGTGCTGCTAGAACCAAATTCTTCACAATAGGAGGTACAATAATTGTAAAACCACCCAAAGGTACAACCTCTTGTTTATACCCCTTTACTAAAGCCTCATCAACCATATGATCATATTCTTGATCATATAGTGAAATCATAAATGATTTTCTTCACAAATTAATCCGAAAATATATAACAGTCACCAAGGATAATTATTATATATGGCAATATAACACAATAACTCATTCATATATGATTCATAATCCTATGTTTCCTCTCCAACCAGTGCATATATGTACTGAGTCAAAATATAGGATATCAAATTCCATGTGAATGGATATGTCATTCACCAAAAAAACAATGGAGTCTTTGGTTAGAAATTTTATCATGAAAAACATTAATAATAATTCCATAAATCCAAAACCGGCACTGACTAGATAATCTCTAATCAGAGTTCCCATTATGACCCACTCTATTATCACTCTTCCATGACCCAACCAACTAGGATCTTTCTAGAATGTCCTAAGCCGAGTGTGACAACCCCAGTCCCACCACTATTGGGAAAAGGGATAGAATCCAATGCCATGTTGGTTTGTCCCACACATGGGAGGCATTAGCCTATGATACATATACAGATGTACACATTAAAAAACCCAAAAAATTATAAAATTTAAAACTAACATCTAATACTAATGAATACATATATCTAAATTCCACCATCATAGTAAAAAAATATAATGAGTAATAAATGTCCAAATACCATACCATAAAACAAAAAATAACTCCAACCTACTCAGATGGAGGGGACTGATATCAACTATATCACCAAATAGATCCATGGTCTATCTATCCTAATACTATGCTCCACCTACTCCTAATCTACCTTGGACACCATCTAGTGTTCTGTCATCTTCCTTTCACATGGCATGTGTAATAAAATCCTCTATGTGGGAGAGTGTAACAATACCCAGTAGGACACCATGAAAAAAATAATCATAAAACAGTATGTCTACTTAACTTAATATAAGATATGTGGAAAAGATACAATATATAGTAATAATAAACCCAAATATACTCATAATAGGAAGCATATCTAAAAAGGCCACAACCATCAATTCCAGCTATTTGATTCTTTTCCAGTCTTCAATGTAACAATTTAATGATAGGGATTTCTCCTCAAGACTTACTATCAATTGGAAGACTTATCCATGAGGTTGTTACTATCTAGCCTCAGAAAGATGTAATCACTAGACCTGAAATGAACTTTCTATCAAATAGGTGATCGCAATGGGATACAAAATTGGGATGCCACCAAACATACTATATCAATAATAAATATAAGGAATCGATTCCCTATGCATGGGGATCACATTATTACAACAAACCCCACACATAAAAGATAATATAGAGGATCCTTCCCCATGACTCACATAGGTACACCAAAAAAATATCTAAATAAAATCCCATAGAGGGGACAAAAATATTATTTCAATGATGTAATTTATTTTTATATCCCCATAGGGACTAACTAAGGAACCATAATCAATTAGACCTGGTCTATACTGAGGAAATGTTGGCCCCTCAGTTATATTAGAAGAAGTACATGTCGTGTATAGAGAGTACACATTGTGCACCTCTAATCCCAAACCGACACATGCATGTGCTTATGTTCATATGCTCGTTCATGTGTACACCATTACCTACACGTGTACCACAAGTCCTATTTGAGTAATGGGATGTTCCCATGTATGCTAATTATGGTTGTGTACTTGGCAGTTTCCTGTTTCATGTACACCTAGAGTACATTATATAACACAAAAAAAGGTTCACATGTATACTAATATATAAATTTTTGTGAAGCCCATACATTTTAACCACTTCCCAACACAGTGTGTGTTATTTATGGTACATGTCATGTAACATGGGATTTCCCATATTTTACTTTTCCTCCATTCATCAACCATCCACACAGCCACCTCAACCAATTATCCGCCAATAATTCCAATGAAATTTGAGTCTAGGGTGATCGAGCCTCCCAATCCTCACTCCCCAATTTTCATTAATCGATCTGGTCAAGATAAAACCTCATGTCAAGTCATAGAACTGCTTTATGAACAAAATAGTCATCAGGTAGCCCAACATCAGAACTGAATGACCTACCATCATCATACACAATGACAACACTAATGTTATGCATACTGAACTCATGGAAACAATCCTCTGTGAAAAATGATCGCTAGGGAAATTATCATCTACCAAATATTTTTCAAACCACATGTCAAAATAAATTCCTATGGTGATAACCCAAAAATGAGGAGAGAAATTGATAAAACATAAAATTATTTAATTAAACATGACCATGTCTTGGTTTTTTGTCAATTAATTTCCATTATATTGACGAATGAATAGTAATATTAGTCAACAATTTCACTTCCGCTAAATCATAAGTATAAATAAACCTAAAACTGCCACCACAATTGACCCATAAATAACATAATTAGATTAATTAATTTGAATTATTCATTGGATAAATAAATAAGTATAAATATAGAAAAAAATAGACTACCTCAAGTTTGATCGATCATTGATGAAGATCTGTTTCGAATTGACATCCCACGTGAGATCTACAAACTCCATTGGTGAAACATTCCTTGATCATGATATCAATCTTTTGTTGTTCAAAAAGTTCTCCTCAAATGGTTCCTCTCGCAATGTCAAGGTCATGGGGATAACCCTAGTTTATGGTTGTAACTGAATAAATATATAGTATTGTATGATCTTACATCAAAACATAATAAAATAAATACATTTATTTTTTTATTTTACTCTTTTTGCTAGTGAAATATTTTTAACAAAGGAATGACAACAACAATGAATATGTACTAACTATGGTAAAGACCGCATTTAGGAATCCACAGTACTATTGGATTTCAGATATGAGGATCCATTTAGGATTTATTCCACCTAAGTAGGAAAATATTGTGCTTGTGATGTAAATAAATTAAATATTACTATAATATACATCCTAGGATCACCTCACCTTAGAATGTCACACCATCTTAGTGTTTATATTTTAAAATATTTCTAGATATATTTAAATTATTTACAAAGTGAAAACATAGATTTTACTTGTCTAAAATTCTATGTAAATTTATGATTATTAACTTGAATCTATTGGAATTTCTAAACATTGAAAAATTAGAGAAAATATTCTATCATAGAAGTTCATGGGAAAGGACTATGGAGTAATGAAGATGAAAATTTTCACTTGTTAATAAATTTATGAATAAACAACTAGGGAAGAGTCTCAAATTAACACGAATAATTTTTATTTTTTAAAAAATGATGTTGTCACATAGTTAAATATTGTGTAAAATAAAGACTTTAATTAACACATTGATGTAAAATAATATTCTTCCCAATATACCACAGAAAATTCAATGTTTTAAATTCAATAAGATTTATAAATAATAATATTTATTCCCAAAATAATGGGAAATCATGAAAGTATACCCCCAATCCTCTATGAAAAGTATAACATGAAATAACCTATATAATGAGTACCGAGGATGTGGATAATGATAAATAAGGAACAGTTATCCTCTACACTAGTATTTTATGTCTTATTGGATTATGGTTATCGTGAATCCATAAAATCTAAGATTTTTTTCTATGAGAAAAATATGACCACAAATAAGAATTTATATTGAATTATTGATGAGAACATATAGTTGTATGATTATTGGAACCCAAGATAATGTTTTCAGGAATGTGCATTATGAAAATCTTATTTTCACATTAAGAGAATTTGATGATATATTTGAAATAGATTGGATATATCTACAAAGAATCTATATAATAATAAAATATAGATATCACATTTGATATTTTATGTTAACATATGACTATCAATTAATTTAAGGGTTAATATGCATTCTTTAAGAAATAAAATCTCATTATATGGGTCATAATAACCAATCTTGAGGGGTATGTATCCAAAATATTTAGGTATAGATATATATTGGAGATATGCCTATTATGAGGGAAATGATGTGATTCCCATTCCTACCTAGATAATAAGATAGATATTTCATTAAAAATTATATATAAATTCATTTATATCTTTTATGTAACCTTTTTTTCTATTTTAGTAAGCATTAAAAAATAGTGAGGTTGTGATTTATTTAAGGAGAAAAATATAACACCTACATTATATATATATATATATTTAATAAACTCTATGTAATCAATAAATTATTTCACACAAAACACAAAATAAAAAAATTTAATAAATTTTAATCTTATAATGTTACAATACAAGATATTCATAAATACATCATAAACATGCACTAATAAAATACATTAATAATAGTACAAGAGTAATAAAACAACAACAAGACAAAAATTATAAATTCAAAAAATCATTATCCTATTTGTTTTAAAATTTTATCCTTACCCCAATCACAAATATGGAATGTTAGATAATATATAGATCTATCCTAGAGAGAGAAGTGAATGAATAGGATGAATGATTTTGTTGGTGTATGCCAGGTTATTTATAAGAGTAAAATGGGACCATTTAAATATGGTCTCTAAAATTGTGGTCATTGAATATAGGGTAACTAGAATGATGGTAATTGGATATATATGTAACTGAATGGTATACAAATTTTATGTATTATTAGTTGAAAATTTTAAATAATATAATATATTCAAAATAAATAACTTCATTAAAATATAATTTTTATCTAATTAATTAATTCATTTGTTTAATATAAACATTTTTACAAATGTTTCATATTATTTATTTAATAAATTCAAATAAATATTTTAATTATCAATGGAGCAATAAAATTATGTTATTTTTATATAAATAAATAATTTTATGATTATTTCAGAAATATTTATTAAATGTAGTATTATCTAAAGAAATATTTTTATCCATTTAGTATATTTAAATTACTAAACTTATTCACTAATAAAGAATGATTTTAAATTAAATTTATGGAAATTTTATGCCAAAAATAAATTAAAAATCATAAAATTGATATTACTTGTACAATAATAAGAATAAATTACTTTAATGGATAAATTATATATATTTCATAAAATTATTTTCATGTTTTATGCATTCTTTTTTTTTAATTTAATTTTATCAACAATAGAATATGATTTTAATAAAATGGTTTTCCTATTTCCAATAAGTATATAAAATTATTCAATAAATCGTTTTTAATTTTTAATATAAAAATACCTTACCGATATAAATATTAGTTACTATAAAAAATCAATTATTTTTACATGAAATATTTTTATAAACATTATGAAATTTTTTCTCATAGAAATTGATCTCATTTTATGACTCTAATGTAATTTTAAAACACAAAAAATATAATAAAACTCTTTTAATTAATAATTAATAGTAACTATGAATAGAAAAACTTCATGTATAAAAAATATTTTTTTCTATAATGGGTAAAAAGAAAATTATTACAGTAAATATGAAATCATGAATAAAGGGTAAATTTGAAGTAATATATCATGGATGAAATTTCCCAAAATCAACAAGAAACATTTAAATTTTTGAATAAAATTATTATGTAAGAAATTCGGTTCTATATGTAACTCCATAATTTTTCACATAATCGACCTAACTATCAGGTGATTACATCATTACCATTCACCTAAATTTACATTAAAATTAAAAGATCATATTTTTCACCTATAAAAAAATCCCACATCCACACACATCATCAATAAATTCAAATAATATTAATAAAAAAACATATATATCATTATTATACAAAAATTTTATTAATTGTAGGGACTAACCATTATATATGTCCCTCTAATGAATTGGGAAATGAAAAGGTCACTTGTGTTATGTGCATACTACTGCCTACATGAATAACGTATTTTATTTTTTATCACTCCCTATCATGGATGGTTGTATTAATTGTTTCTATGAATAAAATTATTTTTTAGACATTAATATGATTCTAGAAAGATAATCTATCAATTCAACTATTATCCAAATTATTATTAAATGCCTTATTTGGTACATTAAAATTTACCAAAACAAGATTGATATTGATTTCATCTTTATTAATCATAACTAAGACTCTCAAAGAAAGAATTTATTCCATTATAAAACATTATTAAACAAATATTATTTTTTCCATAATAATATATTAATGATTTAATTTTTCTCAAATAATGGTTACTGACATTGAATTTAGAAAACATGACTCGTACAATCAAAATCACTAACACTCGAGGATGAAAACACACAATAAATAACTAATAAATATATAATGAATTACTATAATAAATGTTTATCAAAGTCAAAATATTATAATAATTATTTTGAATATGATATTAATATGTTTATATTTTTTAAACTGCTGTTTAAATTACATTTATAGAAGACAATGTAAAAAGTAAGGAATTTTATTAACTCGATTTATTTTCCTTGATTTATAATCATATTATTGAACCTCAATAATAAAATATTATTTTATTATATTTTGATGATTTTATTATATTTTATATTCACTTTATTGAATGTGTTTTTAAATATCTATTTCATGACATAATTTTTAAAAATATTCATACTTCATAAATTAAGTTTCCTATAAGGATTTCTTCTCATTTTACCATTATTGATTCGTGTTTCCAAATTATGAACTTATTCTTATTTTAGATGGTGTAATTATTACCCCATTTGGAATATATTATTATTATTAATGATTATTTTATTATATATATAACTCTTTTCACGAATCCCTCCTTTAGGTTAAATTAAATCAATTGTTAACAAATTCATAAAGGTTTTTTAAAACCCAGTTTTCATTTTTTGAGATATAATTTTTCTCCATGAACAATATTAATCGTTGCCTAATTAATTTTAATATATTGTTAAATAAAATATTATTAACACTTCATTTTTTATATATTTTCATTTCTTTCTCATGAAAACCTTTTAGTTTTATTTTTCCTTCAATGAATGTGATATTTGAAAGGCATTTGTGGACTCAACCTTCATATCATTAAATCATAGCTTCTCTCTCATGACTATATTATTATAATTTTCATATATGATTCTATTTTATTACTTCATTGAGTAATATATATTTATCTATGGGTAATTTAAAATTCTATCTTCAAAATATATTTTTTATTATTAAATTAAATAATAAAAAATTCTCTGTTAAGAATATTTTATATCCTCTTTCATAAGATATCTATCATCCATGTTTACACTAATTATTACAATAAATTTTTTTCCTTTCTTATTTTAAAAACCAATTATTTATTATCTGTTTAAATATTCATTTTTTCTGATCACTTTTTTAAAATGATGTTTTGTTACCCTTTTATGATGTCGATTTTAATAGCAGTATTTTTTAATACTAAAAAGGGGTTTCTATTCATTATTGTTTATTTTATATTTCAAACCATGTTTCATTGGAAAAAATATTATGTATATGTCAAGGATACACAGTAGGGATATATTTATATATAATATTTGAAATATAGTTCATTTATACTACTCAAAACTTTTCTATTTGAAACTAACTCGTAAGTTCATCTCTTTGTAATAATGTTGAGAAATAATTTCTAAAAACTATTGATATATTTCACATAAATTTACCTAATTAAATAAAAAATTTATATATCCTAAAGATATATATTAAATTATTAATATTATAAACTACATTCTTTCATTAATCATATTGTAGGATTTTAATTTTTTATCAACAAAATAAACTCTTGTCTTCTTTGAATGATATATCATTCAAAAAGTGATATGAAACCCATTTTCATTTGATATATTTTTTATGATATGTTGTATGACTTTTTTTCATTTGGAATAAATGTCTGTAATTTATCATTGTCTAATGTGTTGTTCCATGATAATCCTCTATTTTATTTATTAATTGTTTTTATCTCATGAGATAATAACAAGAGGCAAGTTGAGATGCTCGATCCACTATGGGAAACAAGTAGTGATAACCTATCCACTATGTGATGGTAAACATGTTTTGATGACAAATCAACTGTGATATGATTGTCTTAGTCATTATCCAATACGTATGTTAGGATTTTCAATGCATATATTGGTTCTACACTATTACAACAGTAACTTATACTTCTGTTTGTCTATATGGATCATGATTATTGACTATAGTTTTTGAACTCTTATGTCAGGATAACATCCCAACACTATTCCCCCAAATCCTATTCCATAAAATATATAAATATTATTTTTAAAAAATAAAACTAATTATATAGAAAAAATAATATAATCTATGGATCATATTGATCTATAACTTCAGAGAATCAAGAAAAAATTAAAACCCATTACATAAAACATTAAAAATTAATATTAAAAAAAATTCACTATCATAGAATTACTTGTGACAAAATAAATATTCATGTATATGACCAAAGAACTTCTTGGAATAACCAAATCCTTAAAGGATCATTTTTAAAACATGGGGTGACAACCAAATTACTTAGTACGGTGTTTTAAATTAATAGGTAAAATAATTTATGTTTTAAAAATCTATAATCATTATTTTAAAAATAATTTATTTTTATATAAATTTTTTTTTGCTAAAAACTTTTATATAACACATAATTTCCCCCAAAATAAAAATTAATGAATTTAGAAAAAATTATAATAAGAAATACATTTCTAAAATTTATTTACAAATACATATTATTTGGAAAGTTACAAATTTTATTTTAATTATATTATTCTATAAAAAATAATTTTTTATCCTTTTATTATTAAATACATTAATTTTGAGAATAATATTTAATTATAGGATTTAATAATACTCATTAAAATTTACGATATCCTAGTGTTCACTATGAATATTGGATGGATTAATATCACTTTTAGGAAAAATAACCCATGTGGTCATGGGTTAAATCCCCATTCCTCGTCATGATAATCAATACCCATGTTCAAAAAATTTAAAAAAATATTTTTAAATGATATTATTTATGATTATAAATATAATAAAATAATATTCCAAAATATTCACAACTATGAAAATTATTTTCGAAGGGTAAAATAATAACATATGTAATAAACATAACTGATTTATCAATAAATGAAAATATATACTTTCAAAATAATTATAATTGTTCTATAAATACATTTACAACACATACAATTAAATTCATAAAAAAAGGTTAACTAAAAGATTTTCATGAAATGTATGGAACATTGAGTACAAATATAGTGCATCGCCAAATAATACCTATAATTATTAATTTAATGAAGGGAATTAAATTATATCCCACCTTAAAAAATATTTATAAATATTAATATTAATTTTATATTGATATATGTCCATATAAACATATAAAACATGTTTGGTTCTTATTTTGCATCAATGTAATTTATTCATATGCTAAAAGTGAGAGAGATCATATTCTATCCACATATTAAATAATATTTTTTTGACAATAACTCAATGTATGTATCTTTCATGGAGTACTTTTAATATTGTGTTATGATAAAAACATTAGGGAATTTTCCATATAATATAAGGTTCTATAAATGATGATATTCATATTCATATACAAGTTCAGTAATCATGATCTTCAATATTAATAAAAAATTAAATATAAAACAAACTTTTAACATACTATATATGAATATATATATATATATGATTATCAGTGTATGTATATAAAATATGGAAATATAATCCATGTAAGAATAAGATATTGAATATAATATTATAATGATTATATGTGCATTGTTTAGTTATTCGTCATGCAGGACTAGTACATAGAAATGTTGTGTATATTTAAATATATAATAATTTATACTCATTCTCCTGAGGAGGATCAAAGAAAAATAAACAATTCTTAATGATGAATATAAATAGATTGTTGGGGTATAAATTTTCATCATTTGATGATCTAATTTTTTTATGATTATACTCACTTACATTTGTAGAATATTAACAAAAAAATAGTTAGATGAAGAAGAAGATGGTGCTATTAGGTTTAGCATGTGAGAGAGAAGAAAACTATTGACTAGATCAGATGAACTAAATCAAATAGATGAAATTTCTGCTCATTTCTTAGTTGTGTTTTAATTTGTGCTATTGTACCTACAATACCTAAATACACATCGATTACACACTCATCTAAGAAAAATATTATAAATAGATCCACCTTAAATACTATATAAATGTGTGTATCCATGTCCACTCTAAGAATATTCTCTCAGCCACTCCGAATATATGTGTTGGATCGCTCCCTCGTACTTGGGGGGTGAAACATATTACTAATTCACACCCATCCTCTTCATTTATTGTCTTTATTGATATAACATAACTTAATGGTTTTCTATCTATGAGAAATTTTTCTCTATACTGAAAAATTTAATTTAATCCATTTCTCATAAAAAGAAGAAAAATAATAAATCTAAATTAATTACTTTATTAAAGTAATATAATATCTGTATAATTATTTTTTACATTTTTTTACATATTAATAAATATCACATCAGATATATATTTACTTAGATCATATATTAATATTGATAACTTGTCTAATTTATCAAAATATTATTGTTTCATAATATATGATATAATACAATTTAAATTTAAACCCACTTTTCAAATTAATATTTTATTAATCATAATATTTAGATTACTCCAATTTTTATAAAGTACATATATTTAGAATAAAAATAGAAACCAGCTGACATTATACCATAAATATTTATTTACATGAAAAAAAATTCTATTTACTAAATATAGGTATGTACTATTCAACCCATTAATGAAATTACATCACCGCAATTTTAATTATCCAATTATATTATCATTATAATTTTATTTTGAATAATTTTTTTTATTATTATCATTTATGATTATTTTGAAGGTAAATTGCATTATAAAATAGAAACAATTTACACCATGAAAACTTTTCCTCTTAAAATAATTAATCATTCCTAAATCCAAAACAATGAAACCATTAGATAACATATATGAATCATTACTGTAAGCTCTTGGTTTTTCTAAAATAATGTTCATCTAATATACCTTCAATAATGATAGATATTTTATCATAATACTCAAAATTCATTTATAACATCTAAACTGTCCTCAAATAAAATTTCACTACTCACCAAGTATTTCTAAACATTTCTTTTGATACAATATATAATGTCTCAGACTCACGCTCTCAGATCTGATGCCATAAATGTTGCGTACTTTTTTCATAATAAATTAAATAACCTCTATTAAAAAATTAAAAAAATTGATGATTGTATAGGTATATATATTCAATCAATCAGGAAAACATAAATAAATACCCATTACATAACGAATTGACTATAATTTCTAAATACACTCATTTATTGTTATCACCTATTAACTAATTCTAAACTCCTTAATCAAGGATATAATCAATGAGCTTTTAGGATGTCTGAATGAAAAATAATCTTATTTTAACAAATGTAGGGATAAGAAAAAGTCATAGTAGTGTGTTTTAAAAGAATACATGAAGTCCATTCAATTTTAAAATATTATGAAAATTATTTTTAAATAATTTTCTTTTATGTCAAATATTTTGAGAAAAATAAAACATTTGATATAATACATGACTTCCTCCTCAAGAAAAATTTCTATTTTGCCAAATAAAAAATTAAAATTAGAGATTCCATTCAAAAATATCCTTAAAAAGGACATATTATTATAAAAACATTTTTATTTCTATAGATGAAATCATATAAAATAATATAATATTTATACTTTGTTGTTTCAAAATTTTTAATTTGGTATAAAACAATATTTTTTTATTTATTGATAATTGGAAATACTATAAGAGAACCTTATGGCCACTAAGAATATTGAGTGGATAATAATTTATTTAATTGTAAATTTCTCTTAAATTAAAGGGTTCACTATGAATTATTCAACATTATAATCAATAGTCAAGTAAAAAAAATTAAATATTTTTAGTGAATTATTATCACATTTTAAAAACATATAAATTTTCCATAAAAAGCTTCAAATCTAGTAAATTTATTTGTGAATAATATTGTAATTTAATATCTAATAATCATAAACAATGTTTCCTTTAAGAAAAATCTGTAATCTCATAAAGATTATAAGTAATCAAGATATTAATTGAAAAACCTTATCAATAAATTCATAGTAATTAATCTTAATAGAATAAATTTGATAAAATATATGGAATGTAAATGTGAAAAATATTTCATTGAAACAATATACATATAATCATGAATGAAATCTATTGAATTAAAGGATAATTCTTTGCATAAAATGATAAATTTGACACTATAAAAAATATTTTAAAATCATAAACCAACATTCCTTTATATAGAAATGTAAAATTTTAAAGGTTTATTTTAATAATTAACTAACTCATAAAAGAAAAATTGGAAGAAATAAAAAAAATACAATTCTTAAAAAAAATCTCCCTAAAATGTGGGTTTTAAAAAAATATGAACTTTTCAAAAACATGTTACCTTACAATAATATTGGTTTAGAAATGATTAATATAAAACATTATAGAATGTATATTTCCCTTACCATATAGAATGTAATGAAACTGTTCCTTTATCTTGATGTTATCTTCTTTTATGAAAACACCTTGGAATTAATTCCATACCACTTATTAGATTTGTGTTTTTAGAGGCATAAAACTATTGGGAAGTAATAATATGACTGAATTTATTTTTATATACATTCTTAATAATTATTATTGAATAAAAATATTTAATATATATTGATATATGAAAAATTGACAACTAAATAAATTTGGTTCTTCTCCATTATAATATTTTTTAGTCGTACATAGATAGTGGTTAAGATCCGTTCTCAACAGCAGAAAAAATTATATTTTTTAAAAAAAATTATTTGTTGGTGACATTCATTTTTGAAGTTTCCTATTGTCTTATGATATAAGTTGATTACATTAACATGTTTATACAAGTTTCCATATGTAATGATCTTCAAATTTGTATTGGTTTTCAATAATATATATCTTATACGTCAAAATAGGAATATAATCCAAAAAATATAACATTATATAAATATAAATATATATGTATATTTGTATATATATTTAAACCCCTCAAAAACCTGTCTGAAAAAATAGAAATTACTTAAGAACACATTATCATGGTTCTATGTGAATCATTTATTTCTGTATTGTGATTGAGAATTACCTCAACATAATTTGATTATATAAATATATATAATTATTTATACTCAAACTCCCATAGAGGAATAGAAAACTATAGAAGAAGATTACTGATGAATATAAAAAGTGTGCTGAGATAGTAATGATCCTCATGTGAAGTCTTATTTCCCTTGTGATTCTATAAAAAGTATTCCTTGGATGATTACATTATAAATATGCAGCCAAAGGATGAACATGTTGTTGGTATTAGGATTAATATGTGATGAAGATATGGAATAATCAACTGGATTGGAAATCCCACATAGAATGGGTAATACAACCCTCATTGTGTATGTATGTTTGATGTGAAACTATAGTTCTTGCATTGTATAAACACACATTGATCATTCACCCAGTTAGGAACTACCTTATAAATAATTCTACATCAATAACCATACTAAAGTGAGTATTCAAGTCCACTCTATACATCTTCTATTAGATGATCCCAATCCAAGTGTTATCCCACTCTCTCCCACCCATGATTGCTATGTATGACCTATACACACCTACTATAAACTATTACTAGTTGTCTTGATATTATTTTTCCAAATGTCTTTCTACCTATGAGAAATGTTTTTATATGATTAATTTTACCATTTATCTTAAAAAATATATATTCATAATAAATATAAATTAATTACTATATTGAATACATATAATATAGCTATAATTATTTTATAAATATCTATACAGATTAAAAAATTTCCTTTCAGATTTATATATTTACATACATCATCTTATAATTATGTTCACTAATCTAATTTATAATTATGTTTACTTCTCTTAATATATATTATAATACTATTAAGATTTAAATGCTGAATTAAAATTAATATTTTACTAACCATAGTATTTATATTATTTAACTTGTTATTAATAATTTTACTTATCCTATAATATATAAATTAGTTAATATTATACACATAATAATTTATTTTAATATAAAATTATTATATTTAATAAATATCAAGATGTTATAAAATGCTTGATCATCTACGACTACATTTCCTGGGAAACTATAATTGTTCAATGTTTTTCCCATGTGTCTACATATTCTTTTGATCTAACATATTAATGACACATTATTAAGATTTTCCTCTAATTAAATTTTTAAACTCTCACCTAATTTCGTTTCCAATTTCCCCCATTAATTAAACTATAATAAAAATTATATTTACCCAGGTTTTAGATTTATGATTTAATATGATTATAAAAATGGATAATAATTTTTACAATATTTCATTCAAATATACAACAAACGTGTGTCTCTAGAGTAGCCACATTTATTAATGAAATAAATTTAAAGATATTTATGAAAATTTATAATTCAGATGTTTATAATTTACAGACATTTTTTATAAACAATTTTTAACCAGGCTTTTATTAGCCATTTTTTCTATATACAGGACTATATATTTTTTAAATTTCATGATTTATAAATTGGTTAATTTATTAATTATTTTGATGGAATTTTTTATGTCACTAACCACCAACCCAGGCTGTGTTCTCCCCACTTTCCCAAGCGGTGTCATAACTAGCCATCTCGTTGCTCAATGTCATCTACCACTGATCCACCCGTCATGTCCACAAGCTCCTCATTATTTCTCCACTCCTAAGTATCAATCTCGGTATGGTGAACCTCACATTCTGCAATATAACCATGTTCGTTGACTGTCAAAAAATTATGTTACCCTATATTAATAAATATCTAACTTTATTTCAATATATTTTTTAAAAAAAATAAATAAGATTTTTTATTTTATTATACATATACATTAACATATATATTTGTATTATTACGAAATATATATTAGAATAATTATAATCTTAAATATATATATATATATTATAGTACTTATATGTGAGTTAATATATTTTCCTTTGTACATATAAATTTAAATATTTACGTATTGATAAATATAATTTTATATAAAAATTAGAATATTTATATATTTATATATAAATAATCATATTTAATATATATTATTAATTAAATTAATGTATTCGAAATTATATATTAAAATATATGTTATTACATGATACATATATACGTGATAATATATGATTTGATATATTTATAAATATAAAAAAAATATTTTTCATTATACATTATAATTTATATATGTCCGTAGAAATTAAAAAATATCTTATAATATGTTACATATATATGTAACCATTTCTGGTTAGGCCCATTTATTAAAAATAAAAATAGACCTCTATTTTTACTAGGTTATAAGAATTTCACTACATGTAAATGACTCAAAATCGAATCACCAAAAGTCCCTAAAAACATGAAAATGGCCCACAATATCAAATTCATAGTGTTAGAAAGTCTCTCAATCCCAAAAACATCAAGAATAATACATGACCAATATGCCCAGCCCAAAAAAATTCAACATAGGGAAACCCTAGGAGGTTTATGAACATCTATGCCGGATGTCAGGCTGCCGCCTGACTCAATCGCCACCATCATCAGCCCAGTAAACTACCATTGTTGTTAACAATGCATATTATTTTCATCCCTATATTGACATTGTGTTCTATTGTTGTTCTCGACTGAACCCACAGATGCCAAGAAAGACCCACTAGATAAGAACCAAATCTGCAAGACAACAACTTGGTCTATGCATGAACCATATCTACATAAGAACTTGGTATGTCCCATGAGATCTTACTCACTAGTATGAACTAGATGATTTAATTTCCAATGAAAACACCTTCCCATTATGCTTCATAAAAGATGATAGTCTTGAGAAATTACAAGATCTATGCAACTGTTCCATATCACCAAGGAAACAACGAAGCCTGAGGGTATTCGGTCAGAGGTGAGCTTGTTTCTCATGCAATCTAGTCTATGTGGAGGGTCATACATTATGAAGACAAAACATTATATGATGCTAATTGAATCCATACATTTAAAAATCATCTCATTCATCAATGATTCCAAGAAATTAGTGGAGGTTATGCCTCACAATGGTGAAGAAGATACTAAAATCCAAAAGTAGTCCCGATCATGAGCTCCCCAATGAGAGCTACATTACCTTGTTACATACATAAATACATACATATGTATATATATTCATGTGTTTTTATATATTTTTGTTTATTTAATATATCAATATAGAAATCAATATTTTATTGATATATATATTAAAAAAAATACATTAATATAAATAACATTATAAAATTATAGTTATATATATGTAAATTATTAATCATTTAATCAATTATTTTTAATTCATTATAATTATGTTTTAACATTTAAATTTGTATGTTTATATTCATGTATGTATGCATGTGTATATCAATCTTTATCGAATGAGATTTATTATAATTTTTATATAATTCAATTATATATATGATATTATTGATATGTATATATATGATATATATTAATATAAATATAGTTATAGATTTATATATTCATATATAGATTAATATACAAATTAATATATATATATATGTATATGTATGTATGTATGAATATGTATGCCAGTGTGTGTGAGGGAATTTGTGTGTGTGTTTGTCATAATAACAATAATTTATATAGTTATTATTTTTTAATTTACAAGTCAATATATTTATTTACATATTAAAATATTAATTTATAAATATATTAATATGTATATATATATTATTTGAAAAAGGGGACCCATCAAAAACAGTTTTCCAATATAGGATGGATGAAATCCATATTTAAATAAATATATATATATATAAGTATTCATCTATTCAAATATATATATATATATTATAATATATATATGTTATATATATTAATATATATCTTATATATATATATATATATATTTATTCCAAAATACATACATACATTAATATAAAAAAATAAATACATTAAAATATGTTTATATAAATAAACACATATTATTCAATATATCAATATGAGGTTATTTAAATATATTTTAATGTATTTGTATATAAATATAGATTTATATATATAAATATATCTAATTAAAATTTTAAATTTTTTGTTACATATTTATTTAAATATATATATGTAAATTGATCGAATTATACTTATAAAGCTATATATATTTATATATATATTTATATATATATATATATCATTTACCATATTTTAAAACATGGGAAAAAACATTACTAAAATAGGCATGTATTTAGAAACATGGTTGAGATTGAAAAAAAATTAAATGTCAGTAAATTTAAAGTTAGCCAAGATTAAAAATGTTACTAAAATAGCCATGTTTTTTTATAAATGTTAATAAAATAGACATTTTTTTTAAAATATACCTAGATTCAGAATTAAAAATGTCTAATAATGTTTCCAAAAAACATCCCTAAATAATCTATTTTTTCAAAAAACATGGAAATAAAAAAAAATGTTTTCATAAAACTGTTGTTAAAATTAATATTTCCCATGTTTTTTGAAAAACATGACTCCAATACATTGTTAAATTAAAAATATTGTATAATGTTATAGGAAATATTATATTTTAAATGATGTATTATGTTTTGATGTTATGAGATATGTTGAAGCAATTTTGTGAAATATGAGTTCTTTGTCGCTACTCCCCAAAGACACTGAACATTTTGGTTCTGAGGATTTGTGAATATTTTTCAGATGTAATTTTAAAATTTTGGAATAATTTTTAAGTATATCAATGTTTATCCTGGGTTGTCAGAATTGGTATCAAATATGTTATATAAAATATGTGTTTTTAGCTTCGGAACATGGAGTTTTAGTTTAGGTGACTAAAATTATTTAGTACAATATCCTTGAACCCACATTATTGTGACGTTATATAAATTCTAAAATTATTGGGTAATATACCTCAAAATGTTTTAATTAATAGAAAAAGTTTTGTTCCAAGTTTCATGAAATTAATAATACTGCCTAATATTATTATTAGTGTTTTTATAATTAATACGCTTTAAATATTTTATCATTATCATCATGGGTGTAATCCCATTTCATATTGAGATTGAAAAAGGTAACTAATGATGTGTGAGGATTGATGAAATTAAATGAAATAGATGTCATAAAGAGTGAAATTATTCCTTTTTATCCACCAATGGATTGATCGGATATAGCTGCGGACTAAAAATGGTATTTATCTTATCATTATTCCCATCAAAAAATTCAAATATTTATCCCCCTCGTTAAAAAAAATTCTTCCTAAATGATAAGAATTACATTTTTATTAATTCACAAAAATATATAATTTATTTAATATCATGCCGAATTTTTTTAACAGTGTTAAAATCATTATTAATAATAAGGTCATTAGGGGGGGTCCCTTTAATCAGTGTTAGTTTAGCACTGATAAAGGCCCCACCTAGTGTAGTGTGTTTTTTATATAAATTCGCACTACAAAAATATAAAACATGAACCCAAAATATTTTGTTTAATTGAAATAAATTTTACATCACAAATTCCAAAATACTACTATATATAATTAATAAAATGTTTCATAACATCACATTTACAATTACTATCCACAAATATTTAAAAATATTAATTTTTTATCATCGTTGGAAGTCATGATCACTTCTCAAAAAGGTCATACCATGGAATCTGTTGCTTCAAAAATCACCTAATCCCTTGAACAAATCAATGTATATAAGAAAACCAATCTTATGTTAGTAATATTATAATGAAATAAATTAAACATTAATATGAAAAAATACATGAAACATGTCTAATTTATATAAATATACATATTTTTATATATACCGGTCCCACCATTTGTTTTATTGAGTTGTGGTAAATTCCAAAACATCAAAAACGAATTATAGATGATTTTCTTAAAGTATCAAAATAATTTGAATTTTTCTACTCAGTTTTGAGTTTTTAAATGTTTATTTTTAATGAAATTAATTTCAATTTTAAATATAGGCGTGCTTGGATTTATAACTATCACACTATGTGTGACATTGAGGTGAGTTTGATTCATATATGTTTCATATTACATATGTATCATTTTCCTAAAGAATCAAAAGAATTCGAATGTTGTTGCTCACTTTTTAGTATATCTCTTGTGTTTTTACTATAATATCATTTCAAATTGTAAACAGAAACTTTTAGTAATATTGGTAACTTATTATTTTTTATTTATGTGATACTAATTCCTACATATCACAAATGACTTATTATTTGGTCTCTTAAATTATCAAGACAATCGGATCTCATTTTTTGGTTTTCAATGTGTGACATGCATTTTGAACTAAATTCTCAATTTCAAACAAATAATAGAAACATTGAGTCATACTGGTAAGACCATGCATCGTATTGAGGTTAAAGAGATGCCTTCAAGTAAAAAATTACTCATGTATCATTTTCCAAAAGTATCAAAACAATCTGATTGTGTTTTCTCAATTTTTAGAACTTCACTGGTTTTTTTGTAAAATTTATGTCAATTTTAAATAATAAGACACAAATTGAGTCATATGATTCACATCATGTATCTTATTGAGATGTGGTTTATTCAAACCCATAAAAATGATTTATGGTTCATTTTCCAAAATAATCAAAATTATTTGAATGTAATTTATTAGTTTAAATAGACCAGTTGTCTCTTCAACTAAAATTAATGTCAATTGTAAATAAAAAGATGAACTTGGAGTCATACCTATTACATTATGCATCAATATGAGGATTTTATGATTCATTAAAATCCCAATTGAATAATGGACATTTTCCCTAAAATATCAATACATTATTTGTGTATTTTCTCTGTTTTGAATAGGTTAGTTGTATGTTTTAATAAAATTAATTTCAATTTTAAATAAAAAGATTCACTTGTAGTGATACTAGTCACATTGTGCATCTAATTGAGTCACATGTGATTCCTAAACATTCCATGTCTTTCATGATTTATATTAACAATGTATAAAAACAACCAAAATTTGTTTTCTATGTTTTCAGTAAGTCACTTATTCAATTTCCAAAAATTAATTACAATTAAAAATAATAACACACACATGGAGTCATATCAGTTACACCATGCTACATATTGAGGTGAATTTGATAAATAAAAATAAAAAATGTCTTATAGGTCATTTTACTAACTTATTAAACCAATATGAATGCATTTTCTTTTGATTTGAGTAGTTCAGTTGTCCTTTTTAATAAAATTAATTTTTATTTTAAATAGAAAGACGCACATGGAGTCGTACAGATCACAAAGTGAATTTTATTGAATTTTTTAAAATTCCTACATGTCTAAAATGAATAATGGATCATTTTACTACATTATCAAAACAATATAAATGTGTTTTATTCAATTTTAGTTGGTCATTTTTCCTTTTTACTAAAAATTGATTCCAATTTAAAATAAAAAGATGTACATTGAGTCATAATGGTCACACCATGTATCTTATTAAAGTTTGTGTTATTTATAAATGTCTCAAATGAATCATGTATCGTTTTCCTATAGTATCAAAACAGTTGGAATTTATTTTCTAATAATTCAACTTTTTATTATCCCTAAATTAATGTCAAATTAATATAAAAAAGTCACAGAAGAATTAATAGCGATCACACTATAAAATGGATTTAATTAAATATAATTCTTACACATCATAAATTACTTACTGATCACTTTCCTACAGTAAAAAAATAATCCAAATTCATTTTCTATGTGTTGAGCAGGTCAGATGGCCTTTTTTGAAAATTGATGTCAATATTAAATAAAAAAATCACTTAGAGTCGTAATGTTTACATTATTCATCTGATTGATGATTGGATGATTCCCATGCATCTTAAATGACATATATATAATTTTACTAAAGTATCAGAATAAAATGAACGTTTTGACTTGGTTTTGAGTAGGTTAGTTGCCCTTTTTAATAAAATTGACGATAATTTAAAGTAATGTGATGCACATAGAGTCATACAAGTTACACCATGAATTGTACTGAGGTGTAGATGATTAATAAAATCCAAAAATGACACATGGATTGTTTTTATAAAGTATAAAAATAATCCAAATTTTTTTCTTGGTTTTCAGTTTGTCACCTGTTCATTTTCTGAAATTAATTTCATTTTAAAATAAAAAGATATACTTAGAGTCCGATCAGTCTAACCATGCATAATATTTTAGTAAGGATAATTCATGCACATAAAAAATGAGTTATGTATCAATTTTAAATTGTATTATAATAATCTAAATAAAGATTCACATTTTTTCGTAGGTTATTTTTCTTTTTATCTTAAATTAATGTCAATTTAAAATTAAAATACGAACTTGGAGTAATACTAGTCACACCATGCATCATATTGCGGTGCGGTAAATTTATAAACATATAAAATTACATATGTATCAACTTCCTTAATGTATTAAAATATTCTGAATGAATTTTCAAGATTTTGAGTAGGCCAGTTATACTTTTTATTATAATTGATGTCAATTTGGAATAAAAAAGGCTCATCGAGTCTTATCATTCACACAATGCATTTTATTGAGGTGTGGGTGATTCCTAAAAAATTTATTAATGAATCATTTTCCTAATTTACCAAACCAATATTAGTGAATTTTCTTAGTTTTGAGTACGCCAGTTGTCTTTTTAAAATAAAATTCATTTTAATCTAGAAACACACACTTTGTTTCATACTAGTCACATCATGTATTAGTTTGATATTAGACCAATTCCAACACATAGAAAAATATTTATGAATAAAATCCAAAAATTATTAATACAATTTATTTTAATTTTTTTAATTTTTAGTAAGTGATACATTTTTTACTAAAATTTCAATTTTAAAATGATAATAGAAACATTGAGTCATACATGGAAAACATCGAATCAGATTGATGTGTGGATGATTTATATAGGTCAAAAAATGACTTGCAGAGTGTTTTAATTTCATATTAATACAATATAAATATACTTTCATGGTTTTTACTATGTAATATTCCTTTTTTACTAAATTTTATGTGAATTTAAAATAAAAAGAAACACTTGGAGTCATATCGGTCACACTATGTGTCAGATTGAGGTGAGGTGGATTCCTACCAGTCCAAATATCTCAAAACTATCCTAAATTACGGTGATATAATGATTAATATTTCCATTATTTTTCAGACTTCCAGATTTGCATATTAAGTTGTTTTTACTAGCCGAAATACCATTTTTATCATTGAAAACCAGAAGTTTAGAGGATGCTCTTATTCCTTGTATATTACGAGAAGTTACAAAAATGGGCACATTATCTTTCATGACTCTTATATTTTTCATCAATGATATATGTTTCTTGTATATGAAATGGACTCAATACGAAGTGTTGGAATGTCCATATTGAAATAGAATCGTAATCGTGGTAACATTGGAAGAAAGGAACATGTTATCTCTTTTATGGATTATTGTAGATAATTGAACAAAAAATATGACATCAAAAAAGATCTCAGAAAAAACTAAATAAATATTAAATAAAAATGATTTGGAAATTAACATAAAAATAGAAAAATAATGTGATGATAAATATATCTAAATAGTTTGTAGGAATTCACCTGTTCCTGATGGTTTTATACATTCTTGATAGATTTCCTTGATGTAATTTTATCAATTTCACCCTCTTTTTACACTCTATAAAGAGCATGAGAAGCTTCAAACAAACCAACCCAACATTGACAAAGTAACCCACCAGTATAAGAAAAAAAATTCTGATGTGATTTTCACTAAATAAAAATTTATTAAGAACAAATATGAAACAATCCATTACTTCTATTTAATTCAAATCTTTTTACTATTTGTGTACATTCTACCATCATTTATGAAACACATTCATTTCTAGGAAAATCTATATCGTCTTATGAATGTGGTTTTGTAATTAGACATAGCAATACTAGAAAAATATAAATACAAAAAATAATTATTATTATTTAAAATTAAAATTGTAATTATCTTAGAAAATATCTTTTCAGGGATGCCAGTTTCGTGAAAGAATATTATATCTCTTATAAATTTAAAAACATAATAACCAAAATCTATTCTTTTTTTTGACAATATAAAAACATTGAGTAAATTAGTTAATTATATATATATATATATATATGTTTGGATAGTGAAATATTACTATATATACCCAGATACATTTCCAATTGTTGAACATTTCAGTGTCCTTATGCACATGGGATGTCCACATGTCATGTTTTTCATGATATTCATACACCACCCCGTTATAATAGAATAATCCATAAAACATAAATTAAATATAGAACATGAATTTTAGTTCTAAACGTTTGATTTAGTGTGTTACAAATTGAAACATATCTTCATATTTGGTTGGTTAATTGGTTATCTATGCAGTGAAACCAGTAAATAAATATTCAATGTATCCAAATTGATCGCAATGAGATAAAATGTTTCCTAAAAAGACAAAAAGGAATAAGTAATGAATGAATTGAACATTTATTTTATATGATTATATTTTAGAGTTTTAACCCTGCACCATTTGTATTAATAATAGTCTACTATCTGTAAATTTTTATTCAAATTATTAGGCTAGGCTTACCACAATTTTTTCTGAAAAGGTGACATGAGGACTAATCAGTGCCAATTTTTTCCATGGGGAAATTCCGTTAATTGGTACTGATATATATGACTACAAAAATAATGTATGTATTTTTTAATAATTAACATATTATATAACTTTTTGGAAAATAAAATCATTAAAACATTCCTCATTATTAAATTTTCAATTGAGGAACATAGACATTCATTGCTGAGGATTCCATTTACATTATAAAAATCAATGTAGTCTGTACATTTTTCTTTAAAAATTTTATTATTCAAAATTAACGTTGTGACTAATACTATTTTTTAAATTTATATCTATATTAAAATTAAATTTTAGTAATTTCGGATATTCAAAGGGTGGGTTAAGGGTGCCTTTTATGATATTTTCCCTCATTTGGTTGATCCTTTATATTTTTTTGAGTCAACCTTGTGTTTCACCTCCTTCCCTTTGTTCTTATATAATAACATTCAATGGATTAGACCATTTTAAATTAATTTTTAATTTTTTACAATGAAAAATAATTTTTAAATGAATACATTCTTGACGAAATGTGTTTTTAAAATATATTAATCTCATTCAATGGATGTTCCAATAACTTGGTTGACCATATGAATATATTCACCATCATGTGGAATAGGTATCTTAACACTTCACTCCTTAGATGTGCTAATCACTACACCCACATGACCGGTTGCAGGTGGTATGTTGTTTAGACACTCATTATAGATAATGGAACACATAATCGTTTATACAAATAAATTGGTGGGTGTTTATATATTAAAATCTCAATTATTTTCACCGAGTAAAATATAAGTACTAGATAGGTATCTGTGTGTGTTCAATTTAAATTTAATAAGAATAAGTATTAGGATATATAGGTATTATTTTAAAAATCCTTTTTTATTTACCAATATAAAATATAAATAATCTATTTAAGAGGTAGTATAATTCCAAAACAATGTACAATGTCCACATTTAACTAGATTTCCCAATTTTTCTTCCCATTTTTTCACATGTCCTCATCTTATAGATTAGTATAGGACATATATTTTTGTATTACCTGGTAACTATTTCAGTTATGTCCCCCTTCAGGTTGCCTCTTATAATTCCTCTCTCATTATTCCATGAAATACATTTTATAGAGTCCACATGAAACTTATGCCACCGTTTAGGTTTCCTCAGATAATTTCACTCTCATTATTATATGATTCCCTTAGTAATTGTTTCCAACCATTGGTGATCGGGAATGCACTTCAGTCCTTGTTCAAAATTGGCTCTAGTGACCTATAAAGTTGACCTGAATTTGTTAATTATAATATTTTTTTAGTTTTTTTCATTAAGGTTATTAAATAACAGAACATTTATTTTATAATTTCTATTATAGTGAAATTTTTATTATATTGAAATTTTTATACTTACATTATAAAGGAGATATTGTTTTTATAAAAAAAGTATGAAAACCATGAATTCCTTTTTTTTCTATTAAGTCAAACATGTTTGTACCTAATAATTTAAAAATAAATCATGAAATCCACCTTAAAAAATTGTTATTTTGACTTCCATATTCATTTTAAAATGATTTATAATTTCCAAAATTAAAATTAATTTTTAATTTAAAATAAATTTATTTGTCCATTGTTTAGCGAATGAAATTATTATCCAAAAAACACAATTTTGAAATCATTATAATTTAAAGAAGTCATAATGATGAAATATTTCCCACATTACATGATTTGGATATCGGGGTGTTATAGGGGAGGAAATCAGGGTTCCATGGATTGGAAATAGCTGATACTTATTCGAAAAGGGGTGGTCATACGTGGTGGTTTGACTACAGCATTATATTTAACATTTAGTAAATTAATTAAAATATAACTGAACGAAAATCTATTAAAAATAGGAAAATTATCCCAATCAACACACAACACACTTTATATAATTCACTATGTAGAAGTAGCAGTAAACACATTGGGTATTAAATGCACTGGTGTTGAAGAGCTAAGTATTGATTATATGATTATGGTTTTGTTAAAACAAATTTATATATATAATTAAATTTGTATTATTTTGATTGAATTAATGTTTCTTAAAACCTGATGTTTGTTGATATTCTATTAATATTAAAAGTTTCATGAGGCACGTGCCTTTAGCCTCAACACACATTGCATCCCCACGATAACATTTCACCTTAATGTGTCCAATGCAGTTTACAACATCAAATATATCACAAATAAATAAATAATTTCCTAACCAAATTTCTCATCATATAACTAGACCATATAAAATTACTAAAATCCTATACAACTTTCAACAACCTAATACCATAGCTAGAGATATAAACAATTTTACAAAAATAAACCAATGGGGGTTCTACACGAACTAATGTTCTTGTATAAAAAAATGAACCATGAAAACAATTGGTTGAGAAATACATAAAAATATTCAAAAAGCATAAAATTAGTTTTGTGGGTCTTGATTCATCAAAACTGTGATGCAAATTCACAATAGATATGCACTAACCAGAGGGTTCAGGGAGGTGACAGTAGGGTTTGGCGAGGCGGTAGTGGGGATTTCCAAGGAGGTAGAGGTTCGATGAGAGAAACATCGACAGAATAATGGTATGGTGGAAGTACAGTTCCATTACACAGTAGCAGAAGGGTCTGGCGAGAGTAGAGTTAGGGTGACAGTAAGGATTATCTAGAGTAGTGGTGCTATGATATTTGACATCCATGAGAACTTGAAGGTGTGTGAGGTATGGAAATTGGTTAGGGTTCTTTTTAATAAATGGACAAGTCTTTTATTAGTGCATTCAAAAAGAATTGATAAAGAGTAGATTTATCTTCACTAAAATCAAATACACTTATAAATGAACACTTTATTTTGGTTTTTTAGTTATAATAAAAGGATTTATGTATCAGAGTAAAAAAATAACGGATAAACAGGTCTTCATCAGGGTTAAAATTGTAGTGATGATAAAGAGTAGTATTATCAGCGTTTTGAGCACTGATAAAGTGATATCCTTATCAAGGCTAAAAAACTATTGATAAAGATCTAATGTTTATAACTTATATATATATATATAATATATATATATGTATTTATTTATACTTATAACGATGAATACATATATATTAAATTATAATTTTAAATATAATAAATATAATTATAAATACTTTCATATATTTTTATAATTATTTATATTTATAAAATTATAATAAATCTATTTATTATATTTATTATAATAAATATAATAATATATATATTTATATAATTATAAAATTATAAATAAAATAAATATTATAATTTTTAATTATTTTCATAAATATATATTTATTTATAGTAATAATTATAAATAAATACTTATTTACCTCTACTTTTACCTAGATATAAATATTTATTTGTTTTTAATTGAAATATCATAAGAAATATATTTATTGCATTTATACATATCTAATTATATATAATAAATATACTATTTATTCTTTTATGATTATTAAAATATATGTATTTTTATTTTTCATTTCAATTTTAAATATTTAAATATATTTATAATTTTTTTTATATAGTTATTATTATTTTAAATAATTATATATATTAAACAATATTATAAATAAAATAAATATATATTTTTTAATTTTATAAATATTTAAATATATATTTATTTATAATTGTAATTATAAATAAATATATTTAAACATATAAATTTCATAATATAAATATATTTTTATATTTATAAACTAATAATAAATGCATTGATACTAAATTTAAAATTATTTAAAAATATATTTATATATATATATATTTGTAATTATAATTATCCATAAATATATAAAAATAATTTATATATAATTAATATTTTATAAATATAAATATAATAAATATATTTATTATGTAAATAAATTTATTGTAATATTATAAGTATTTAAAAGAAAATAATAAGTTAATGGATGTGACATGAATGAATCATACCTAATAAAGTATATAATATAAAAATGTGTCATCACATATATATATGGAAAGGATTATTAATAACGGTCCCAAAGTATGTATAAATGAACATTCTTGAGTCATTAGTACATAACATATTAATGTTTCATCATAATATATGTAATCTAAACATTTTCAACATAGCCATAATCATGTCCTCAAATAAACTTATGATCATATAATGTCAACTCTATGTACTTAGGCATCAATATATGAACTTAACCAACACCAATCATGATCGTGAATATCATCGTCATCTCGAGATATATATATATATATTTATATTTATATATCGACCAAATTCATTGGAGACATATATTTATTTAAATATATATTTATTAATATAATTATAATTTTAAATATATAAATTCAAAAATGTACTTATTCAAATTAAGAAATATAATAATTAAAAATATAATAATTATATTTATAAATTAAAAATAGATTATAATTTTTTAATTCATTAAATGTATATTTATTTATTGATAATCTTATAAATACGTTTTCCAAAACATTATATATATATATATTTAAATTATTAAAATATATATATTTATTATAAAAAAATGTTTTTTAATTAGTGTATAAAAATAATCTTTATTTTTGAGTGTAAATATTATAATTATATATATATTAATAATATGTTTTATTAAAAACATTCACCATTGCTGAAAATATAAAAGATAAATTTATCTTTTATCTGTGCTTTTTACTCGCACTAATAAAGGTGAAAATTGTTTCATCACATTATGCGTAGCGCTGATAAAAGCTTGCACAACCATTATCTGAATATGTGGCAGTAATGGAAAAGGAATGATAAAATTATTGAGTTTTAAGAGTCACCCTTCCAACATCACCACCAACATGGCCTGGAGACTTCATGTAAATGTGAAATCCCACTGACTTGTCATGGTGCACAATAAATAAAAATAATAATATGTTTTAATATGGATTATTTCTAAAAAAAATGTTTTTCTACGATCAGGAAGACATTTCATAAATATTTTATCACTCTTAGAAAACTATCCCTATCCCAAACTATGTTATGGTGTCGATTTTATGATTCGGTTCTATATTGAGGAGTCATAAAATTTCTACACATGATTGAATAAAAATATATATTATAAATATTATATATTTTTAGAATATTTTCATGATAAAACATAGGAAAATAAACCCCTAAACCACCTAAAATAATTATGAATAAAAAAAAATTCGAATACCTTTCTTCTTAAAAAATGAGTCTCTACATTCACCCCACCCTTAAATTTTTTCATCCCAAAATGCAGAGCGTATAAAATTTGAATGGGGTAAATTTTTTATATATGGATCTCACACTCCCCTGAGATCTTCAAGATATTAACATTATACTAAAAATCTAAAACAAATGGAATCTTTCACCAATGATGTATCTTCTTTTTCTGATCCTTGATAGCCATATGGTTCTCTATAAAGGTAGTTTCGTCCTCAACATCCAGCATACCCTAGAAGATAATGTGTGAGGGGTCATTCCCATACTGTATTCATTGCGACATGTGGAAAAAAATTATTATCCAATTCAAATATAGAGGAAAGTCTTCGTGATAGAAAACCTAACATACCGAACTCAGAATCTGGCGATGTCAGATGAATCTCATTGATAACACATTAAACCATTTGAACATCCACAAACCACCCTAAGGTGAGACCATCATAAACATGTGGTCCCCATCATAAAAAAGGCCTCCACCCCCTATTTGAATTTGAATTTGGATGATTTTAATTTTTTATGATGTGCAATTAGATAGAATGTACCTTCATTATCATTAGTCTTACCAAATCAAGGATAATAAGTGATGACTGGTATCCCTCCATCATTCAAGGGAGTGACCTGTAAAGTCTCACATACAATACTTCTAAATGTCTTATACCAATATTATAGTTGTAATTTTTATTGTACGAAAAATATGTTAACGTTATTTAATCATCCCAACTCATGTCAAAATATAGAATTCATGATTTTAATATTTCCTAAAGAACTCATGTGGTCCACTCAATATATCTATTAGCTAATTGCTAATATTTAATACTCAATTTTCTCTAGTTCCAATATTCCTGAAAAAAAACTTCTCCGCAATTTGGATATGAATTTAGAATTCTAGTCGGAGATAGGATTCACTGTTACACCAATATATCATATATTCTCATTTTTTTACAAACACTGTAATCAATCCACTAAATTATACTACCGAATGGTATGGAAGTGTATAGATTTGGTCAGCTAACCAATAATCACACAAAAAACATCATGACCCTTCAATTTTCATGAAATTCTAGTCATGAAATCTATTTATATACTATCCCATACCAATAATGGATCCATTAGGGGTGGCTCAAATCCATGAGAACTTGATGATTTTTCCATCATGTGCAGATTGGTGAAGAACATTTAAATGTACTAAACAATACACCACATCATTCCTAGCCACCAAAACCGATTCTTATGATATTGGTTTTTTATCATCACATCAATATGTGTAGTGAATGTTTTGGTATGGAGATCCCTAAACACCTCCTCGTGCATTGATTCATGAACCACTATCTTCCCCTCTAAGTGAATAATAATCTCCCTAACTTTATAAAACCCCCTAGGTATATATCTATTGAGAACTAGGTCCCATCAAACCTCATAATAGATATCTCTAAATTAATCCTCCATTACATGGTGAAGAATTATAGGGGCCACCGCCAATGATTAAATATCTAGAATATATCTTTTTACCCCATTATCCAACCACAACTAATATGTCTAATCTGAAACCTCATCCATCATCTAACCATTGTATTTCATGATAAGTGAATCAACAACAACATTTCCATTCACATAAGTTTATACTATCTCAAAATCATAGTCCTTTTGGGTATCCATCCATTATATATACACTAAATTAATAACCCTCTATGAAAATTCATAATTGATGATTTTATGATTTTTATATACCACATATCACTCACCGATAAAATATTGCATCCACATATTCGTGAAAAAAAGGATAAAAACTCAAAGTCAATGATTGTGTGATTTTTTAATTTAGACTCATTTTTTGGACCCATAAGATATCACATATCACCCATAAATTGGAAAATATCCAATCCCAAACCTAGAGTTCTCATAATGAACCCCATTCTTTAAACCTTTCATTTGAATATGTAAAATTAGGGAACATGAAAATCTATTCTAGATATCCATATTGGATATATAAATCACTCAAAATAAATGCTAGTTTTACCCTTTAATGAAAGGATCATTGTTGGAGAAATAATATGGCATAATTTTTCCCTAAAATTCATGTATCGTCCCATTAGCTGAAGGAAATTTCTCACTTTAAACATTATCTTGGGTGGATCTAATTCTATCACAGCCTCAATCTCTTGGGGATCAAATATAACAACACCCACTTAAATTAAATGTGCATGCAATTTAACCAACTTAATCATAAATTTAAACATTGAGATCTTCCCATATTTATAATTATCATTGAGTATGTCTAGTGTAATCCTTAGATTCTCAACATAACTCTCGTTAATATGATTTTAATTGATGGATTCATCAATTAAAATATCGTGGATTGTTCCATATATGATTGTAAATCTAGTTTATGATTCCCATCATCAGTTATTAAAAGTTCAACAAAACAAAATTGTTACATGTAACACTTAGTTTCTACAGGGAATAACAAATGATCACTTTATAATATCCTCCTCACAAACCTGATGCAGGTGATACCCATACCTAATGTCAATATTTGATAACGATCTTAATACTTTAATTTGAAGAAATATTTTTTCGATCCCTATGAAATGGTAAATTCATTTGATTATCACCTGATTTAGGATATGATAGTCAATAAAAATACTCAAGACCACATTTACCTTCTTAGTGAATGGAATAGGAGCTACCTAGGGGTGCACAACGAGTTTAATAAATCCTTTTACAATAATATCCTTCAAAATCAACTTCAACTACTTGAACTGACCTAGGTCTATATGATAAGTCTCTTGGGAGAAACTTTTTTTGTCTTGGGATACAATTATATAATAATATATACCTCATTATGAGTAGAAAAACATTGGACATCCTTCAAAAACATCTATATACTCATCAGGTACAACATGTAATCACCCCATTACAACATTAGTGGCATAAAGATTTAGGATCAGTGTCATGAAGGTAATATACTATAATTTCATTAGGTTTGACTCAACATCTCACATCATGGGATCCTATTCTCATGTAATAGGGAGTGTTAATTTATATACAAGATGATATAAAACATTTTTTTGATAGAAATATACAATGGATTGGACTATATACAACCAATTAATATTAAGTATAATGTCATAAAATCGTATATAAACTATGATATTGTCCAAATAAAATATATTTATATCAATCAAAAAAATCAAAATGATGTAAAATATACGATATGTAATGAATACATCTAGTGGGATCCTATACGTAAAGTGGCTGGAAATGTAGATCCACTAAGATCTCATGTTTTGGAATAAATTATTAAGCATAGAATAAAATAATCACACTAGTTTCAATGTGTATGGGCTTTAATATAGATAAAATATATATCATACCTTGAACCATGTTGGGTAATTATTTCTTAAATCCCTCAACCACCAATATATATCTTATGTCCTGCCCTTTTATTCCCTGAGCCTAACGTGGTCTACCCATTTTTTGTGGTGGGAGGAGTAGTTCATACATCACCCACCTCTAGCTACTCCACTTCGATGTATACCCCTAGGAGGGCTACCAATTCAACCACATCGAGTTCTTTATCCTATGTAAACCCTATCTTGGGGTGGTATTTCCATTGTGATTTCCTAGCTATGCTTGGGTACCAATATGGAGAACAAAACATATGATTGATATCCTATGCTGCCATAAAAGAAACAAGCTATAACTCGTATCTATGTTGATAAAAACATAGATCCATAGACTCCCTTCAATGAAAACATTGATAATGAAGATATATACCATCGATGGCATGATATTATCAGCTATTACCGACCAAATACTACTGGTAACTATTCTTTAGCATGTCATTGTGATTTCTCATGGAACCTCTCAATCACCAATAAACTTTTAATAACTCAACAATAGGTGAATTTGAAAAAAGGGTATAGTTTCAATTAGATCTGGTATTGTAGACTATTCTTGAATGTTTAATAATAGATTTATTCATCATGAATTATCTACCACAAATAACTCATGAGCTATATGAACTTCATTGGATAGTAGGATACTGTTATCCGACCTTGTCCAAGGTACAACATCTACAAAACATGAATAATTTATGAAATATATAGGTATTAATCCTCCCAAAATAGATTCTCTAGATTCCCCCATGTTAGGATATCCTCTCCATGATTATGTGAGGTCAAAAACACCCAGGGTGTTATTGTTTCATGAAGAATACTCATTCCAAATGCCACCATCTGGTCAGAAGGTGTCGACATGAGATAAAATATAAAAAAATAATCCCCATCCAGTAATCTCTTTATTGAGGGTCTAAGAATTATATAAATCTAGTAGGATGTTGAATATAGAACTAATGAATCACACTAATCCTATGGGTATTCATTTTAAAATATATAAGAAAATCAATCTGCACTAGTGGTGGGTAAGATGTCTACTAAACTTGTGGTCGATCCACCCACTACACCACCAATGGGGGCAACATCACCCTATCATACACATAGACTAAACCCTAATCACTAAATCATACACTGACAGGGGATTAATCACATGCATGGGTATTATGAAAACCTACCTTGGATGATGAGTTAGCTTTCTATAGAGTGGTATTATATATTTGTAAAGATGAATTCACAAATGACTAAAGCATATATATAAGATATAGCATAATGAAATCATGAATTAATACCCTGACTAACACACTATATGATGCATTTAATATCATTTAAATACCATAACTAATGTTTTAGATTATTAATTTCATGAAAATCTATTAATGTTGTGGGTGAAGGTTCCATTCACTTTCCACGGTAATCACTAGGTACTTTAGAATATGAAAAAAACTCAGGTCCCATTAACATCATTTCCATAAGAATCCAAAGCCAATCCCAGGATTACTAAAAAATACAAAATCAATAATAATGTATAAATCCAATATGATACCATTTTACAAATTTCATTTCCCACTATAAACCCACTTGCGCAAGTTGTATTCCAATTGTGCCACCCCAGGCTCACCTAAAATATTCCAGTGGACGGAGACCAGAACTAAAGAAGGAATATCACAAACAAGGGAGGACATATCCCATAAACCAATAAATATCTATATGCCACCCTATAATGGTATATAACTAACCAATCCGAATTTTTTATATCATGTAACTAATGAAAAATATGAATGTGGCCATAAAATATTTCCCAATAATATTATACAAACCAAAACTATAAATTGGGAATTATATAGAAATAAATATCCCAAGATAATGGAAAAATATAAAAAATTGAATAGATTACCTCCTCATCACAAAAACATAGACATGAGAACTGACATCAATACACACTAACATTTATTTTTATAAATTAAGACAACTATATTTGTATCCATTAAAACTGCCAAAAATTGTTCACTATTTTCATAGACCCAATACATTTTAGTAAAAATAACATAAAGGGGTGAGTATTAAAATCATAGTTCGACGCCCTAAAATAATACTATAAAATAATATAATGTTTAATTAATATTATACATCTATATATAAATTTAAGATAATAAGTATAATGCCATTATTCCATCAAAGCCCAACTCCACTGAAGTCTGACACAAGAAGAAACCTAAAATACCAGATGTACTATAGAACCCAAATCTCATGAACCAGCTCACCAATTACTTTTATAATTTATCCCCCAATCCTATTAGTAAAGTGGTGATTCTGCACCTTTCAAATATTTCTCATCCTAGAGGGTAGCCAACTACTATAGGGGACCCATACCCCATCTTTTATTATGTGCATTGTTTGAGAGGGTTACCGACACCATTAGTAAAGGACCCAAATCCTATATTTATCATAGGGTTACATATCAAAATATATATAGGAAATAAACATTCCATGGATACATATAGAGTTCAATATGGTAACAATGATATTAGTTAATGTAGACATCCTCTAACACATGACCATGACTCTATGAAAAAAAATTAACCACTATGAATGTAAATTGAATATGATGAATATATATGTACCATCATGTTATATGTAGAAAAACTATTAAAAATAACTAATTATAAATAAAAAAATTATTTTGGGTGGAATGATACAAATAATACTCTATAATTCCTGGTACATTATGTGTCTAATAGGGAACACGATAAATATGTACACTCGTTTAGACTGGTCATGTACTACCATCTCCTAACCCATCTAAATAAATGTTACATGGTTATTAAATAGGAATAAAAAATATGTTGGTCTTCTTGGTAGACATGGTTGTGTGTTGTCAGTAGAGCATGCACCATGTATCATGTATATGATAGGTTTTACTTGTTAATGGCATGTAGTTCACATGAGTAATATTACATATGATTTAATATTATGTGTGACGAAGGGACATCAAACTATTATTACATTGACTATTTTACATGGAATGAAAAGATTGGGTAAGTGGAATGTGTTTCTTGGTCCATATTATGCGTGTGTACACAGGGTACACAATAAGACTCTCGGTATAGAGATATATGGTGTCATGTCCAGAGTCACACGAATATTTTATTTTTAAAATACAATTTCTACTAAATTTTGGTTAAATAATAAGTTAATGAATTCGTATCCAAATGATACATACAATGTTATATTAATTTAATATAGGAACTGAATTTGAAAAACATGCATGATGTGTGTCATGTGACTGCATTCTTCATAGTCACAAATTTTTAGAATACTAAAACATTTCCTTTTTTCCATAAAAATCTTCCAACTATTGCCTCTATTCATGCATCCACTACTAGTTTAACCCATACACAGTAAAATATTTAGCATGCATCACTGGGGTGGTATTTGGGTATCCTTCCTCATCAAATCATTTTTTATCAATTCATTTACTCATGACTAAAACATAGTATTTTTATAGTTTTACTCCAATTTCGTTTCATAAAACTAATAATGAATAAAATAATGAAGAAATAAGAATAATATTCATGAAGTTATGGGTTATTGGATACATAACCACCCATGATCAAACTCATAGATAGGTTCAGTGAAGAACATTAATATAAGATAAGAATAAAGTGAATGTTCATGGTGGAAAAAATATTAACTATTAATGATTATATAATTTCATTTTTATTTCACAAATAGTTAATTTTATTTGGTGTAAATTATAATTCTATTATTCATAAATACCAAGACCATACTTCATTAGATTATAAAACAAATATTATTCACGAAATAAATAATTCTAGATAAACATGGAGGCTTTGTCCCAATACTCATCAATGATTTTTAATTAATTAATTCGGATATCTTGATCTATGAATAAATTATAGATGATGTTTAAATTATATTTAATTCATAACAAAATAAGTATTTCAGACCAATTTTTAATTCATTATCCATGCAACCAAATCATTTCGATTTTATATAAAATATTTTATAATTTATAATAGTGTAATAAAAATATTTTAATTGAGAATAACATTTTTTTACTCAAATAAAAAATAAGATTAATATTTGAAAATATTATTCAAAAAAATTATCCAATTAATATCATTTTAAAATTTAATTATGATAATACTATGTGGAATCATCTTTTACCATAAAATTTGTAGTGAAAATTATTGAGGTGCGAGGAAGGAAGAGAATAAATAAAATCAAATTCCTACATCACTTGTGATAATCCAAGTCTTTGAGGGTTTTCCATTGAACCTTTTTCATTATTAACACCACAACTAGGAATATTAATATGAACATGAACAGGGAGTGTTCTACATTGTGCATAGAGTGGGGGGGGGAGTGGTAAAGGAGGAATTCGTCCATTATGTTCACCTATAAATAAATATAAATGGGGTGGGTGATAATTGAAAAATATAAATATATTTTAAAAATTATAATTATTAATACTCTGAATTAATTATACATATTAAATAAAATTAACTCCCACATAGATTCAAAGATATTACTAATTCTTAATGGAAGAGGAATGCTAAAAATTGAAAATTCCAGAATATCCCGTGCCACATCATCGCCACAAAGGCACATAACTATTGAATAATCATGAAATATACCCACCTTATTGTTGATCACAATAAAAAATAATAATTTATTTTTATTTGGATTAATCTATAAAAATTCATGGATACATTTTTTTAAGATTTTTATAAAAAAATATAATAATACCCAAAACAATATGCACATATCAGACAAACATCAATATCAACATTTTGAATCAGGTATCTTTGTAATATGTATAAAATTTTTGCATGTAGGTGGCTAATCCTAAAATAATATATATTTTTGAATTCCCATATTGCTAAAATTTAAATTAATTTACTTCAAGAACGCATCAAAAATATATTATTAAAAAATTCAGTGGAATTTTTATATAAAAAATGGTTCCTATAAGATATTTGTGTTTAATGATAATAAAATTTTAATATTTTACTAAATACTCAAATTATGAAATATTGATTTACACTTCAAAAACCCATAAAGATTATATTTATATTATAATAATGTATGATGAAATTTTTATTAGTGGATTATTAAAAAAATCATATAGAACATTGTGTTCTTGTTATAAAATATCATCTTGGGGATAAGGATGAGAAATTAAAACCCCACCCACTATCATTAAAATCAATCATCCTAATAAAATAAACATGATATTAATTCATTTATCATCTAGATAAGAAGGAATTAAAGGAATATTTTGATTTTATATTTTTACATGACACTATATTTAAAATGTAATTTGATTTATATTCCATAAATTATAAAACAATTATAGAGTGTAGAAAATAAATAATATGAATCAAAACCATCATAAACCAAAATAAAATAAAGGATAGGGTAAAAATTATATTTAAATATATGATATTTATTTTAATTAAATATTAAATTTATTATCTAATAATATTTTTAAATATATATTTATATATATAAATTGGTTAATCAGAATCTCAAGCAACTACCAACCCAGATAATGTTCTTTAGAAGGATCCTCATACAATGAAAAATGGAAAAAATATATGAAAATGCAAAAAAAGTGTTGGAATCGTTAACATCTTTAGAATAATATACACATACATTGATTTCATATATTTTTTAAAAATAATATTCACATAGTTTCCTAATCTTTTATCACATATATTCACATGTTTAATTGTTAGTTATAGGTAAATAATAATTACTTTTTTGGAAGTCCAGAGAATAGAATATTTATAATATAGATATAGGATTTGGATTATTTCTATGAAAAAATTTTGGAATGGGGAAGAAAATGTTCATACAAACCACAATATTAAAAATAATAATATAGTATAGGTTTTCTAAAAAATACAAAAAGGAAATGTCAAGTAATAAACCTTCTCTATAAAGGGGGTAAATTAGAAGAATCATCACAATAACAACCATTATATGAAAATCCACATAATCACCTTTACTATGATATGATATAAAACCAACAACATTAAAATGATCTTCTGATATTAGGAATTCACGTAGCTCATGAATCAATCATTGAGATTCATGTTCCCCTAAATCTCATTGATATTAAAAGGGTCACACAAGATATTATATTTTTCATAGAAATTACATTTAATATTATATATAAATATGAGGATAAAAGGGTTTTTTATTTCTAATACATTTAATATGCATATATTTTTACAGTGAATGAAAAAAATTATGAATAGATGTAAGTGATTATATAAGGGGAAACAAAAGGGCGAGTCATTAAAATATAAAGGGCCAAATTTTGGATCAAAAAAACATTCTATGGAAAACCTTTTTCAACAACAAAATATTCTATATTTAATAAGATTTTTAAATTAATGAAAATACATTGATCCAAAATCTATATACTGGTGTCCATTGATTTTAAGAGAAAATATATGAAATAGACACTCATAACATTATAGGGCTTTGATCAGACAAAAGTTTATCGTAAATTTTATACCTTAACCATGTGATATAATTCTTTTATGAATTTATGTATCCCTTTATTGGTTACTTTTTCATTCAAAAAATTTCTTGAAATACTTTTTTGAAAATATGATTAAAAAATAAAACATCATTGTGGCATAAATGAACATCATGAAAGTATTTTTATGTTAAAATTTCACAAAATACTTCAAAACCTAAAATTAATTTTTTTAAGATTATTTAATATTGGGGATTATCTCAATTCATCTAGATCAATGTCCAAATACATTTATTTTAGGCTTAAATAAGTAACCAATATGAGCTAAATCTAAATGAGGTTGATTGGACCAACTTTCTATAAAAGGTCCACACCCTTGGATGCATACATATAATTAGCCTAAATCCACATCCCTTTAAATGATAAATCAATGGAAAACATCTCCAGATAATATCATGTCATGATTTTTTGTATATTTAATTCTTTATTAAAATAAAATTTAGGATATAATGATTCCATGAGTAGTTAACCAATATAATATATTTTTCAGTTTTATAAAATTTCTGTTTCACCAATTATCCATTAAATCGCATTCATTAACCATGGGAAGTTTGTTATTAAATGAAATCATAAATAGGTGTAAAATTTATTCCCAATTATACATCATATTGTATCTTCCCTATCCATGTAATTAAAATATCTTTGTGATCAACTTGGGAGGAACTTGATGTAAATCCCTATAATCAAGTTTGTACATTGTTGAATGATATTTTGAATTAGTAATATTTTTATTGTTTTTATATATCATTTGTAAAATTTTCTAGGATTTATATACTGATATTTCACTCTATTTTAATTTATCATATTCATGGATTCTCGATCATCTAATCATTTTTCTATTTCTAGTTTCTTTTCAAGTGTGGCATTTTTTAGATCATATCAATTGCTAAATTTCATATGAATACACCCATAAAACATTTAATATATTTCATGGTTTCCTAATAAATATATAACATAATTAGTACATCAATTTTAATGTATGTTTCCATGATATGTTTTGGTTTTGAATCTGAGCACAAATCAAATTATCATTGTTAGTAGTCAGTGAATAAATTAGAATTTTGAGAAAAATAGTAAATGGTAAACTAGTATTACATTATTTTATTTTTTTGCAAATAATTCTTATTATATTTATATATTTCTATGGTCGAGAGGATTCATGGGAATCAAGGGAATTTCTCTGGTTGATCACACCATAATAAATAATTTAAATTCCAACACAATAAATTTTTTTCTTCATTTTCACATCATCCCAGCCCATAATTTCCATAACACTCATTATTTATTTATAAAATTAAATCCTTAATGAAATTTTACTATTCTTAGTCACATTTGGTATATTACATAGGTTTATTATTATGTTATATTAATTTTATAAAAAACAGACAACTAATTTTATTCATTCAACAGCATGATCAAATTTATGCACTATTGTTTTCTATCCAATATCAAATATTTTTTTCTCTAATATCTTTTCTTATTTCACATATGATTATTTATTTAATAATTTTATTATAAATAAAAACATCTTCTTTTATTTTTCTTCATTTCTTCTCTTGTTTTTTATTCATTCATTTTCAACTCCTTTACTATTTTTTTACTTTCACCATGTATGTATATTTTATTTTCATATGTATTCATAAAAAACACTCTAAATCACTATAATTCATTGAATATCCTTCTTTAGATAAAAAAATAATTTTTAAAAGATCCTGACTAATTTAAAAAAATATATCAAAAAAACATTGGCCTTCATGGTTAGATCAATAAATGCCCAAAGATTAAACTCATTTAGAAAATTATGAAGCCTCAAAAATAATATTATTATGAAAAAAATCAAGAACATAATAACATGGATTTAAATAAATATACCATAAATGATATGGCCTCCATTAATGTAGAGCAGTAAGAGTGTTCATCTAATAACTTAAAAAAGAAACCAACATTGATCTATTATCTAGTCTCATTAGCATCATCCTTAAATTTCATGGACTTCATAATGAAGACCATACAAGAACATCATTATGTATTACATCTTTTCTCCTCCATGAAAACATATGTTGCATTTGAGGACCTCATAAAATTTATGGATTTTCATTTCTACCTTGATAGTATAGACAATGATTGGTTATGTTATAACCAAGAATTATTTGTGTTTATATTTTCATTATAAACTATTTATACAAAATATATTCCCTACCACTCAATCCGTATCTATCATAAATTATTTTTTCATATTTAGGAAAGCATATGAAAATTCCCAAAAGAGATACTGGGAGGTATTTGAAAAACATTTCTCTAGTTTCGATCAGAACTAGATTAGTCTTTAATTACAATGCCAATGCATCTATAAGGACCATATCCCCATGGATTAGGTAATGATAGATGTTTAATCTGTGGATGACCTAGTTTAAATAAACCTATTTTTTATCGTGATTTGATATCCTATAAGGGTGAAAATGAAAAAAAAAATTAGAAAATTTTCTATTTTTCCAACTCAATGGGAATATAACTTATAAATTTCTTCACTAAAAAATGTGTATAATAGAATTGAGAAAATTCATACATTTTTATGAAAATTAGTCAAATGTAATGTAGTACAAATTATCCACTATTTCATTTCATTTTCTTAAATTTTTTATGATAATAACCATTTTTCCATTCAATATCCCAAATTTAGGATTTATTGTAGTATTTTATAGTAGTATTACATTTATCTCCATTTATGAGACAACCACCTTTAAATAAACATAACCATTCATAAATTCACATCCCCTGGTGTCAAGGAAAACAAGAATAAAAATATATAGGTAACTCAAAATATGCTAAAAATAATTAGTATCATTAATGGAATGTCACACATCCACATCCTCATCCACCATGGAATAACCCTGCTATTCCATCAAAATGTAAACTAGGGTTTTTGGATACTGTGATGAAAATTAAATGAAAATCCAACACTTCCATAAAAACATAAAATAATAAATTCAATACATAAAAACTCAGTGGAGAACTCTGAAACCACTGTTCATCAGATAAAGATACTATGTTCTAGAAAAATTCCATCACATACAATTATAAATCCCAAATACAATGGTAATATATGTGAAATTACAACTCAAAGTTATAAATATCATTATCATTCCAATGATTCTAAATAATCGGTATATACTCCTCTTGAAAAATCTCTCAATAAAAGATTAAATGATTCAAGTGAACGTAAAAAATGTAAAAATAATATCATCAATAATCCCCCTAATATATACATTCCTATTTATTTTTATCAAAGTATTTATTTATATACAGAAAAACATAATAATTAAATTGAAAGTTGGTTTTATGTAATTTTAAAAACATTAATGATAACATTAATATATTGTATTTAGTTAAACAAAATAAATTCATTGTTGAATTTATAAATGTACTACACTCACAAACCAGTTGTTATTGATGTTGGGGAGAGTGTCAATCTTGAATTAGAAGTATCAACCTTGATAAAAGAAATTAATTTAACCCATTTCCCTGATCTAGGAACATTTATGATACCTGTTATAATAGGATGGACTTTATTTTATGACTAAATTATAGTTTAGATCCTACAATTAATGTTATACATCAATATGTATAGAATTATGTATATGTTAGAGTGATCTAAAAATAAAAATAATGGTATAATTTTTAATATGATAATATTACACCCAATTGGAGTAATTGATGGTTTTCTCATGCTTTTAAATAATATATTCTACCTAATATAATTCTATGTCCCAAATATAGAATATACCCAAACCGAGTGATATTGACCTTTCCTAATAGGAATAAAATTAAATGAATCTAATTTAATAATAGATAATTTTCTAATAATTATACAGGAAAAAAGGTAAGTTTCAATATTCATTGTTTAATTGAACAACCAGTTATGTAATGGTCAACTCTTCTAACATATTTAATTTATTCTCTCTATAATTAAAAAAGGCACAACATTATTGTATAAAACAATATTCCAATTTTTATTCATATCTGTCAATATTTTTTTTCTTTGGCGTGTAATTAATATTTTGGTTATTGTGTGGGCTTGGAAAAGTATAATTTCATTAATTTAATATATCATTGTTTCAATTCTATGGTACCCATGACCACTGATTATTATATAAATTACATTTTTAATTCTCTTTATATAGATGATTATCATGAGTGATATATTGTGTCATTGACCACACACCCTAAAACCACTTCCCCAATACATAATCTACAAGTGTCGGAATTAAAACCACTTCCCTAAAATTTATAATATGAATATCTTCACAATATTGAAAAATATCCCATTATAACTACCAATAACATCTTTATGGAGAAGAAATTAAAAATTATTGAACATTCTTGGAAATACCATGGCCCTAGTAGCCTAGATCAAGTGTTTACATTATTAAAATAGAAAAAAATACATGGAAACACATCCTTATGGAATAAATAATATCTTAGACTTGTTAAACTATATACAACCATTAATTTAAAAAACATTTTAAAATATAAAATAAAACAATGTATTTTATTTTAGACCATCTTTCGTCAATCTTTGATATTAGTATATATTATTGATAAAACACTTCATAGAATCATATAGAAAAGAAAACATAAGAATGGAGTGATATATATTACTTTGTATAGGTATGCATACAAAATAATATATCATTATACATAATACATAATCAACATGAAAAGTTAAACAACAAAAACTCATTACATTTAATCAATAACTTGAACATGAATAATAATGTAAAAAACATAAAGAATAATGTGGAAGAAATAATTGTTGATCCAATAATAACATTTAAAAAATATCATTATATTGAAACATAACCATGTATATTATATCTATTAGAATAATCCCATGTAAAATTAATCATTAATATCATAACGATTAAAATCAAAATGTTGGATATTTGAAACATTATCTCAAGACCTCTCAGGATATAGTTCAAATCTATGGGTAAAACCCCACATAATTTGGAAAAATTATTTTACTCCTAACTATTTATGTATCAAGATTATTTTTAATTATATTCCCCAATTTTCTTTTAAAAATTCTTATTCACTCCTCATATTAATGGGGTGAAACATAATAAACATAAACATTCATACTATAATAACTATCTTACGAAATTTAAATATATTCCAATATCTATAAATATAATCCTAAATAATTCGATTTTAAATGGTTAATAATAAAAAAATGATAAATCTAGATAAATAATAACGATTGAATAATTACAATATATTCCTAATAGAGTTCAATTACAATTAAGTGTTGATGTCTTTGAAGAATAGAAATACCATAAAAATTTGATAAGTCATTCTTGAGGGAAAATATCATTTTTTAATTTGAATGTATTTTCAAAATAAAAGTTCATTAAATATTTAGAAAATATATTTCATCTAAAATAAAATATATAACTCATTAATTAATTCTTAAAACATTTAGTGGCGATGAAGGTAGAAAATTTTACAGATTCCATGCATGTTAAATAAAAGATAATTTTCACATTTTTTTTGTTATATTAAAACAATATTAATTTGGAAATGATGTGAATATTAATTTAATAAAATATTTAAAAATTAAAAATGGGTATAAATTTCTTGGAAAAACATTTTTAAAATATGAAAATAATTTTTAGAGATCATGGTTTTGGAAGGAAAAAGATTCACAAATTAATAGATAAATGATGTAAGATTGTATTAAAAATTTATTTATCATATTAAATGACAAAGAGAATAAAATGGTAATATTATATTAAAAATCCCTGAATAAATAGAGTAGAATAAAATTAATGGGGTTTATTAGAAAATGGTCAAATGATGTCCTTCAATTAAACCTTATGTATAATCTATCCAGATTAAAATTAGAATGGAACATAAATATCTTACAAATTTTGTAAAATTTGAATCGTAATACAAATGAATGAAATAATAAAACAAAACATTGAAAATGAATTTAAATTGATTAATTATATAATATATCAAAAAATTTATTATATACACCACACAAAAGGAATTAGTGGTGAATATGACATATGTATCCTGAAAGTAAGAGACGAGAAACCCTTTCTTTATATATCATTTACTTCATACATGTATAAGCCTTTCAAATGATAAATATAAGATGACTATAAAACTAATAATGAAGAATAATTATATATTTCATTTCATATATATTTTACTTTTAGTCTTCTATCCTTAAATTATTAACATTTCATTATTGAAATCATTGTTTCGGGAGATAATTGATTAATTTTCCATACATGTTTTGGATTGGAATTTTTTTTCCATTTATATTGATAATGGATATATAATCTCCAAAAAAAATTAAATTATTTAAACATAATATATATTAATTACATATTTAACTATAGAAATCTATAAAATTTATATATTGAAAATGGATTACACCGTTCATAGAAATGGTAGTCCATACGTACGCATTAATGTTTTCCCCATTTTTCATGAATGAGGGGATGAAAGTAAAATAATGGTTACTTTACTTTTAAATATTAATTATTATGTCATATGTAGAGTTTATATTAATCAAATACATTTTTATTACCATCCAGGTAAACAAAAATTGATAAACTTTTCACCTCACCATGTGGATATGTTATCCCACTTGTATACACGATTGAGAATATTATATTACAAATGATTTTAGAGAAATAAGTTATATGAGATATTATATTTAAATAATATTTTTTAGGATGTAAATACAAAATAAATTCCCTACCCTTATCCATAATACTTTCTATGTAAAGCCTATGTAAAAAAACAAATCACATCGCTTCGTGAGATGATAGTCAACCGAACACAAGCATGATAATGAAATAGAATGTAAGAAGGTATGTCTGATATAATCATTGAATAAGTATAATAATTTCATAAATATCTTATAAATATATAAATTTAGTCATTATTTTCTTCCATGAAAGTTGGTTATGGAAAATGAATGACATCTGTTTGTGAGGCGGTAGTTTTTCAAACACATGACTGATATTTTGGTTTCCCATTAGATGAAATTGGGGATAGATCGGGGTTATTTAATCAAATAAATAACATATATTTTTTTATTTTATAATGGTATAATTATATTTTAAAATTTTTAGAGGAATTTATGGAGGTGGAAGAAGACATATAACAAATTTACAAATATAAAAATTTTACATCTTCTTCTAGGAGCCTCGTATAGTTTATACTTAAATATTTCTTAGTAGGGATTCGTTATCAACATATTTCCACTATAATGTTTCTTGGTAAATATGAAAGTTATGTTGGATTTTTTTTCCAATTAAATGGATTTTTACATGTGAATATGCAAGGAAAGTTTGTGGCCTTGTATAATCAGGGGAGAGAACATACATGGATGTTTTGAAATGATAAAGTGAATCCCAATTTTTCTGTCTAGGTTTTCTCACTCATTAGTCCTTCCCTTAATCATGGCCATTATACCCTTATGGTTTTCCTTTTTACTTAATTCATGATATATACGGATTTCTCCTCTACCACCCATTCTTTTCCAGTCTTTCCTGACACACATGAATACATATACGTAGAATGTGTTAGTTTTTAGAAGTGTTAGGGACTCTGGAGATAGGAGTATGGGTAATATGGAAATATCCATTTGAAAAATTCATCCATTTAATTTATTCAACCTATTAATCATGTATCTCTTCTCAGTGTTACTTATTTGGTTTTCAATCCCAGCTTCCCCTTTCTTCATGTTTCTATTAAGTTTTTTCCATGAATTCACTATTTGTATTCCAATATGTTGTTCATTATTTTAGGGTTTCAACCCCAATTTTATTTTTCATACATTAAGGTGGACATATTTGGGTTTCATACCCCAATTCCCACTTTATATTTCTATAAGGGTTCATGATTAAATGATTTTTTCCTTTTCTCTTTATTTTTCTTCCATTGGTTTTATGGCCCTCTTTATTGCTACACTTCTCTATTATGGATTCCAAGTTCTTTTATCCATACAAGGTCGGTTGAGTGCAGTGAATACCAAGGAAGTTTTGGGTTATGTATTTGGTGTTGTATGAGGTTCTTGGTGGCATGGACTTTGGTAGATATTTCCATTTCTATATTCACTGCTACTGATGGTGGCTATCATTTTGGTCATAGTTTCCCTTGTATAATGACTACATTTTTTCAGTTCTGATGGTCAGTGGAGATGGTGTTTCATGCGGTGACAATTGTTTCCTTATTGGAACAAAATATGGTTTCCTTTTTCAGTTTTTTGATGATGAAAACAATGTGGGAAGCTCATAGTAGTGATGGGGTCCTTGATGGAATATTCTTGATGATGATTTGATGTCCAACGTCTTCCGTGTTTGGGTATAGAATTTAAGGAAGATATTTGTCAGAGGTGTGCTGATGGTCTTACTGTGTTTTTTATTTTCAAAATATTAATTGGTTATATGTCGTAAATACGGTATGGAGAAGAAATCTGTTTGTATCATTTTTTTTATTTTTGAAGGTGGAACATGGTAGTGCTTGAATATTGATTTTTCTGTAGTATTGTTTGATTTCGAATTCTGATTTTATTATGTTGTAGGATGATATTATAAATGGAGTATGTACGGTGTATATGTGTGGGTTTTTGTATGGTTCTCAATTAAGATAAAAGTGGCTTCCAAAAAAATAAAAAAAATGGATTGTAGGAAATAAATAACAGTATTTTCACTTTTTATTAAGAAATTGATATTTTTAAAAAATTTGCTAAAATTCACCAAAAGGTTATTCTGAATATTTTATTTCGTAAAATATGATTATTATGTAAAATATTTATTTAAAAAGTGTTAAATAGTTCATTCTTAATTATTTGTTAAAAGCATGACTAAACTAAATTTTAGAAAAAAACCAATTTTTTTGAAAACATTTCTTTTTCTTTCAAATGATCCTTATTTTTACTAATAAACAGATAACCCCTAAAGTTTTTTATAAATGGGTAAAAAATATAATTTTAATGTTTTGATTTTTCATATTAGTACCATTCAACTTAAGAGCTGGGTTATAATTGTCATGATAAAATAATAATATTTTAATATAGTATCATGTTTTTTTAAGCACAGTGTTTTGTGAATCATAACAAATGAAAGAATATTGAATTTACTTAAGAATAAATCTATCACAAAGGTATATAATGTCACATTTCTCTTCGAATCTTGGTCATCCATTTCTTCTAAGGTTGTAAAGATGTTGTAACATGTTTTCTTAAATGTCATGGTGTTTTTTCCAAACTACTCAAATGAATTTAATTCTTAAAATATAATCATTACCTAAAAAAATACAAGGTAGAAATTTGAAAATAACTTTTCTGGAAACCCACAACACAAAAAGGATTAGAAAAATATTATATTATACGATAGTAATTAATGTATAGTAGATATATTGAATAACACATAATTAGGTTTCCTTGTAGTAGAACATTATGGGGAATCAAAGTCAATGACATTGAAGAAAAGAAAAATTAATTATAGAGGGTTATAGACAACATTGATCATAAGAAAGTAAAAATTAAATTTAAAGATACATAAATGAATTACATCGATCATTGATGATTTAAGAACCAATTATATTCATCAGACATGAAGTTAATAAGATAACATTTTTATTTGAAGATCCATTTTCTTATAGTTGATGAATTATTTCACGCTATAATAATACAAAATATTACAGTAACATTATATATATCTATATAAAAATAACTATTTCATTCTTTTTTGGGATTTTATCAATTTCCACATCAACTCGTTGTCCATAAAATTAATATCCAAAAATGAATTTTTTTCTTAAGAACTAAAATTAACATTTAAAATATCAAAACATCCAAAAAATATTAACAATATATTAATCATATATTTACTAAAACCAATTTTTTTAGCCCAATTAACCTAATAGAACACATTAATGTATTATTCCTTGATATCAACTCCAGATTTTCAACTTAATCCATTTCATAAATAGTTTTCCAAAAAAACATCCAATTTATATCTGACCAAAGTTCAAAAATTTAGAAGGTAACTAAATAAATATTATATTACCTAAATAATATAAAGTAGATATTAATCTCATATTCTAAATATCAGATTACCTTGATAACTATAAGACCATAATAAAAACATGAATTCCTCCAAAAATAAAATCTTATATTTTCAAATACATTCAAAAAATCTAAATAATTGGTAAACTCAAACAATTATAATATAAACCATCAAGTCACAAACCAATTTCAATGTCAAAAATACAATCCCATAAACATATTTTTATCATTATTATCTGAAAATAATGAACATATTAATATTTTTCATCCCTTGTTAATGTGTTTTACTAAAATATCAACATGCCACAAAATCAATTTTCCCGACCATCATTACTATTAAACTTCTTCCATTTAATTTAAAAAAGATAATGTAATTCAACAAAATATAGATTTCATAATTAATTTAAATATAATATAATTTATAAAATAATCCAATAACATAATTCATGAATTCAAACACAAGAAAATTAATCATTCCACTTCTTCTATAGTAAAACTATAATCTTTTCCATGATTCTGTAGATTATTTTGAGGTATATTCACGTGATACATGGAGAATTTATTTTTTTAGTTCCCCATATCATTACAATTGAGTCATTAAAAATTATTATATAATTGTTTCCCTTTAAATAATGATCATGATGGAATTTTTCTCCACACTTTTAGAAAACTATGATTCCCATTAAGAAATTATAAAGGTGTGTCTTTTCATTATTTTTACAATTGGAAATTATTACTTTAGCATATTCTATTTATATAATTTTTATCTATTATATTATATGTCTATTATTTCAATTAAAAACAATAACATATAGAAAATTATCTCTCTTTATTTATAGTACATGATAAAATGTACTCATATGATGAGAATTTGTGGAGACTATTTAACTTTGAAAGATTGTCTTAATCACATCAATGAAATTTAAATTTTTACACTTTTGATAATAAAAATTAATATAGTTACAATTCATTAAAATAGGTTACATTTATAAATAATGGAATGTGCTATATTGGATCATAACATTATGAAACAATGTGTAATGTTTAAAAAAAGAGAAACGCATGACATAAATTTAATCATTTTTTCATGTCTTAACTGAAAATCATAAACGTGGTTCCATTGGGACTGTTTTCAAATAATAATTTTTTTTTCAAATCATTTATAATTTTCTATAATTAAAATTATAATTATCCTATGAATATCTTATATGATAGTCAAACAAGGTTCATAGTAACCCCTATTGTTTTGTACCATGGAATTCTCAAGTCATGTTCGACATACCTTTTCAGAGATATTACATATAAATATATATATGTATATATTTAAGAACCCTGTCCACTTATAGCATCTCGATAGGTATTTATTTTTAATAAAACCCACATAATTTATATATTACAGACCCATCTGGATGTTCTTTGATACATATACTCAATGTATATCATACTGTTATGTTCCATAATCTATATTTTAATAAATATATTTCTTAATGTTTCTACTAAACTTACGACGATATAAAAGGTAAATACCTCATAATGTAACATAATAATTCCAAGGAATTACTCATATTAAAGGGTTGAATCATTATAAAAATAAACATTAATACTATATAAATTGTCATATAATTTTTTTTAATTTCCCCAAATCTATAAACATAATCATAACATATTCTATGTAATATGGAGAATGGTATAAAAATAAAAAATCTATATAAATAATAAAGAAATAATCATTACAACAAATTCCTAATATTTCATTATTACAATAAATGATTATTGTCATTTGATGAATTGAAATACCATAAAAAGTCTTTTAAAACATTCATGAAAAAAATTCCATTTTCACATTGAATTTTTTTTTAAACTAAAAGATGAAAAAAGATATTGTGAGAATAATAATAATTTAACATTACCTTTGAAACATATTAATTGAAATTTAAAAATATTATTGACATGATTGTATAAAATTCTGTATATTTCATAAATGTTAAAAAAATCAAACTTTTCACATTTTTGTAAAATTCAAATGGGCATTCTTTGGAGAAGAAAATGAACATTCCTTTCAAAAAAAATTGTTAAACGTAAAAAATGGATATATTTTTTTCATAAATCATTTATATAATTCTAAAAAAACTGAAAAGGTTTTAGAAAGCATGGTATTGTATGAAAAAAGATTTTTTACCCAAGAAAGAAAAGAAGTCATAATTTATTAAAAACATTTTCCCAGTAATTTTAAGAACCAAAGTAACGAATATAAGTATTACATGAAACATCCATACATTAAAAAAGGCTAATAAATTTTAGTGGTTTTATTTGAAAATTATAAAATATTTTCCCCCAATGTAAATTCAAGTATAAACTGTGACTATGAAAATGATATTGAAACCTAAATCTCATACCACCTAAATATATTTTGAATCGTAAGAACCATGAAACAGTTATATAAAATAAAATATTAAATATTATTAAGATAAATATATAAATTATATAAATTATCAAAAGTGTAATTAGATACATCACACCAAATCAATAGGTGGTGAATGTGACAGATGTAGCACAAAAGTAAAAGTGAGAAGAGAAACCCTTACTATAGGTGATATTTCATTCGTATGTGTTTGAACATCATATGAAATGAATATAGGTTTATTATAAATATATTACAAAACTATAATCATATTTTTTATACCATATATTATTCAATTATATTATTTTATCAATAGTTTATTATCCATCCATTGTTAAAACCCTGATTTTGGATAAAAATGGGTTCATTTTTCATGTCTATTTCGGTTTGGTAATTTTGGTACTTCTACCTTTATCATGCTTACCGAATATCTGTAAATTTAAAAATATTTTAAATATAATATATATTCATTATATATATATATTTATAATTATATTAATCTAAAAAACATATATATTGAAAATGGTTTATTTCATTCTTGGAGACGGTAGGTCGTGCATACATATAAACACAATATCCATTTTTCTAAATGGATGGAATGAGTGAAAAATATATATTAATACACCAGTAAGAAATCATTATTATTATTTATATAGAATTTATATTTATCAATTACATACTTATTACCATCCATGTAAAAACAAAATGAAACCCCTTTCACATCACTGTATGGAAGAGGTAGTCCTCACAAACACACGAGCGATGTCATAATTTCCCAACAGATTGAAATGTAAGAAGTTATATATGATATTATATTTACAAAAGTAATTTTATATTATAAATATAACATATATCTAATAAATTTATTCATAATACCTTCCATTTCATTCCTAAATGAAAAAATCAATCTCATCACATTACGAGGTCGTAGTCATCTGTATACATGAGCATTGTTGTTATATCCCCCCTAATAGAAAGTAAGAAGGTATATATGATATCATAAACTCATAATAATAATAATTTAATAAATATAAAATAAATATGTTTAGTACATCATTATTTCTTATATTGAAAGGTGGTGATGGAAAATTAATTATATTAATTACTGAGGCAGTAGTCCACCGTACAAACTATCGATGGGTTTGTTTCCAATTTTACGGTAGTGCATATGGATATGGGTTATAGCAGTAACATAATAACATATAAGCATATATTGGATAATTTATTTTTTTATATTACCATCTTTTAAGGTTGATTTTAGTTGGTGGAAGAAAAAATTAAATAAATACAAATGTTTAATAATTTTACTTCTTCTTCGAAGTGCGACATTAGCATTATATCTAAAGCCTTCATTGGAGGGATTTATAATCAAAATAAGAAATATATTATATGTTGAGGTATTTATTTACGAAATTTGGTTATGTATTGTCTGGTATAAAGTGATTTTTATGTGTAAATATGGGAGGATAGGTGGTGGACTTTAAAAGTGAGGAGAGGACACAATTAGAATTTTTTAAAAGATAAGTTTATAAAAACGTTTTAATCCTAAAAAACCCCATCAAAATTGTACATTATAAAATATTATAGCTCATAAGATCTAAATATGTCATAAAATGGGGTTTTGGAAATGTTTTAGGTCACATTTAATAATTATATTCTTTGTTTAACACCATATTAACCAATTTGTACCATAAATGTGGCATTTAATATTTACTATTTTCACTATTAATTATGGTAAAAAATTAATTCTACCTCATTAAGTATTATAATTTATGTTTATTAAAAATATTTAATCCATATTTCAAAATTCAAATAACTAAAGTGGTTATTTTTATTTTAAATTAAAACATGAAGACATATTAAATATACAGTTTTTCGAAGAAAAACATAAAAATGTTTAAAATGATTTTATATTAAAAATAAATAGGAAATTTACTTCAATTACATAGATTAGTTTATTTTTAATATAGTTGAACTAATTTTATATTATGTCCAATTTAAAATAAAATTTTACACTGATAATAATTTAATTAAAAAGGTTGTTTTCAATTAAAAATCAATATTTGTCATTATTAATAGAAAAATAAATCTTTTCAAAAAATACCAAATATTATTTTTAGATTTCGATTTAAAACCTAATATTTATTTTTTCGAATAATGTTTCAAAAAGGGGTAATAATGAAATTTAAATTATTTGTCCAATGATTGAATATTACTCTATTTAAATAAAATACAATCTCTTAGATGACATTTCATTTTCATTCAAATAATTTCTGTTTTCTTGATAGTCAATATGTAACTATTGAACTTATTTTATACACGTTTAAACCATATAGTTTTTATAATTTATTTATTCATACTCATACCCACCAACATAATAAAAATGTTATATTGGTCATGTTTAAATAATAATATTTTAAAAGAGTTTTCTATTTTTTTTAAACATTGTGTTGTGTGTATCATATGATATGAAAGGGATCGAATTTGTTTGCAAATAAATTTTTTATAAATTATTATTTTGTTAATGTATCTTCCATGATTGGGGTTTCATTTCGTATACACTAAGAAAGAAGAAATTCCTTTTTAAAAATCATAAGGCCTTACATTTTAATATAGTTTAATAGGTGATATGATATAAGTTGGCATATATTAATGGGAATAATACATATATTTTAATGGATCACATACTATTATAATATGATGATAAATCCGTAAGTCATGATAAATGTTGGCTATATTATTGATAAGGTTGGGTAGGACATGATTTATGGGCTTATAAATGGAATTAAAAAAATATAAATGTTACATAAAAAAATAAATTTGATTTCATAATTTATACATGATAATTTTATTTTGAAAACAATCATTGAAATTTTATAACCCTATATTTAGTTTTGGAATTTTTTGGATAAATAATATCATACATGAGTGTAATGGTTTAGGTGTGGGGTTTGATTTTAATGTGATTTAACAAATATTTTCATGATTATAAATAATATTTATATATTTATGGGTTTATTTATTAAAAAATTAGTTAAATTATTATTAAACATTCTTTTTTAAATGTATTGATGAAAACATATATAAAATAATAAAAATAAAATGAAACATAAATAGGCGTTGTGAATATATTTTTATGATCACATTTACTATACTAATTCGAAATTGTAAATCAATTTTTATAGGATTAATTTATCATTGGAATTAAATCTATTATATTAGTTCAAATTCCCAATCTAGGGTTACATGGCCAAAATTATGGAACAAATTTGAAAAAATTTGGGTGATTGTCATTAAACCCATATTCTAAAAACAATCCATATCTTGGGATTAGCATATATAATTTTCCAAAATTATACCTCCATTAGAATGATATCTCAATTTACCATATATCAAAAAATGCAATGTCATGATTCAATGAACAAGTAGTTATTCTATGAATATTTATTAAATGGGAAATGTATACTATGAATAGTTCTCTTATACTATAAATCATTTATTTTTTTGGATCCAAGATTCATTAATTATCATTAAAATAACATACATACCACATGGGAAGATGATTCTAGACCAAAAGCATTGGTATGAGTTCATGATATTTCAAATTATCCATCAAATACTACCACCACTCTATGATGTTTTATGATTCTTATGATCAACTAGAGAGTAAAACAATATAAATCCTATGTTTTATTCTCTTACATTTTTTGATGTAGTTTTAAATTATTGGTATAAACTTATTCTCTATATTGTTTATCCTGTTTTCTATTAACTCTATACATGTATGTCACAATCTTTCTTAATGGATTATATTCCAGGATTCTGATTCAAGTAATCATGTCTCGATTTCTTATTTTTTCCAAAACATGGATATTTGTGTAGACCTTATCATTTTATTAGTTCAACATTTAAAAAACCCAATAATCCATAAATATAATACATTATATCATGCTAAATATAATATGTATACTAGATATTCAATGTATGGTTCTAGAAATATTGAAGGAAGGGGAAAAATATTATCTTTCTTAAATAAGAGTTCAACCATTCTTCCAAGTGGAGATTAAAGAGACTCAAAATAAATAACTGAACAAAAAAATATGGTAATGAATTATCCAATGTCTAACCAGGTTTGTAATGTAACAAAATGATTTAGGAATTTTGTATGTGTCCCGTTGGGGCAAGTTTTATAGGATTTTTTTATAAATATCATATTCAATAATTCTCTATTCATCCTAGAAGTATGCATATGTGTGGATATTTGAATTATTATTTCTATTGAGGTATAATTAAGAGAGATATTGTATAATACGGTTCTTTATGCTTTGTATATTAGAATGTTAAGGGTGAGAGACAAGAGTCTAAAGGGATGTAAGAACCATTACCCATACTATAATGGAAATAGGAAAACATCACCATGGGTTTCATACTTAGACTCCCCAAAATATAAAAATGTTATAATATTATATGGGTTTTATTGAATAACATTATATATTCAACAAACATCATTTCTATTATAGGATATTTCTATCTTCATTAACTTAATTGTTTATATATTATGTAATTTTTTACTACATTATGTACCTCTATTAATTTTATTTTATTGGGATCCAAGGATTACCTTAATGTTTTGGAGAAGTCTTCATAAGGGTAGGGATAGAATTTTACGTTTCAACACTACTTATGATCCTCATAAATATAGTTAGTATGAGAGGAAATTTCATAATCTATATGACATATTGATAGATTACTCTATAGATTTCAATGTACTTGGGATCATCACCATGAATTCGAGGAATTTTCATTTAATAATATACATTAATCCAGGATTAAAATTCCTCCTTATGAATACCTCTATTGTAAGAAGTGAATAAGTAAAACTGCTCGTAATGAATTTGGAGGATCAAAGATATCGGGACCTGATATAGATAACGAAAAGGAATAGATGGTTAGATCCATTCCATTGCACATAAAGAGAAACATATATTTGAAGAAAAAGATATATTAATAATAACCAAAAATATATTGAGTTTGAAATTTGTGATAAGGTTTTACAATGAACATCTACCAAGAAGAATATGATGATATTTTTAAAAAAGGGGAAGATAATCAATAGTTATAAAAATCCTATTGACATCTTTAATCATATCATTATAATAGATTACCAATGGGAACTTCTACTAAATCCCTCTCAAGTTGATGATGTTTTCTATATATCCCTCATAATAATGTACATACATGATCCTTCAAACATACATAACTAATAGGTCATACATTTAGATGAATATATTTATTATAAAGAACAACGAGTAAAGATTCTAAATCAAAGAGAGAAAGTACTGTGAAATAAGACCACTTTCTTGGTTAATGGTTTGTGGTGAAACCACTAAATTGAGGAAGCTATGTGGAAACTTGATGATGTGATGAGGCTGAATTATCCTCAAATTTGTGTATCAGATTACTAAATTTGGACTGAGAAATTCAAATTAATTGTGTAGAATATAACAAATATTATATTTTTTAATTTTCCATTTAAATAATAATATTTACTTGATAGCTTTTGTTACACACAATGACGCGTTTAAATTAATTTTGTAACATTGTCATAATATTATTGGTATGTAATTTCCTAGAAATTGGATTTCAATATATGAATAATAATAAAAAAACTATAAAAAATATGAAATCTACTACTAAAATTAATTCAATAGTAATAAAATCAATAAAATTGAAAACAACCATTTATTTCAAATATAAGTGATTTTTTTATAAAAAATGTTTTTATGATTGAAATGTATTTTTATATTAGTAAATTAAATTAATAACTAAATTAAATTAATTTTAATTAAATTTATATATGATATTATTGATCCAAATTTTTAAACATTCATCAAATATTTTTCTACGAATATGATAAGAATAAATTTAATATTAAGCATAAAAATATTTTTTCTAATTTTTTTTATTTCATTTTGAATACATAAATATAGATTAATTAATTAGATATAAAGACGTTAAATTAAATCAAATCAATTACATATTATTAATCATGATGTTCAAATTTGGTAAGTAGGGCCCTTTTATTTTTCTTTAAAATGAACATTAGGGTGGTAAAATTTATCACCTTGGTAAAGGGTTGATGAAGATAATATCCATTAAAAATATAATTATAAGGATATAATTATGTATTCTAATAAATATTGGATTATTTTAATTCAACCCTCAATTTCTTAGATTAATTTTTTTAATGGAAAATTTTCCATGAAAATTATTTCTATTATTAATATTAATAAAATTAATGAAATGTAACTCTCTTGGTTTTTAGTAATTATAATGCATCTATATAAGGGATTCATGTTTTTAATACATCAACCGATCTATTTTGAGGATAATAAAATTATTTTCATTAAATACATTTATTTTTAATATTTATTATTTATATAATAGCCTTATTTACATTAATTTTATACATTTTGACTTAGTTAATCTTTATCATAAATTTATAAGTTATATATGACATTTTATGGTGGTTTTAAAGCATTATATTTTAATTACCTTTTTTTAATGAATGTATTTAATATTAGATTAAATGAATATAGTCAAAATTGTGAATAATGATATTTTTTAAAAATAATGTTTTATTAAATTATTTAAAAATATTAAAAACTGTTAAATAACACAATGTGGATATGATATGGTCATGCATTACATGAATTTTTATTATATAGACCAATATTTACTTATAATTAAAAATTAAGACCCATTAATATTTTTAAAGTTGTTATAATAGTTAAATTAAAATTGGTTAACTAAGGTCAATCAAAATGAGATAGTTAAAAATAATATAAATAATTTCATTAATTGTATTGTTTAAAGGTATTTCCACCCCATCCCACCATAACCATAAATCTCTATCCATTTGGTGGAATTTTTATTATGAATTTAATTATTATAATTTATTAATTTGAGATAATCCAAAAGTGTCCACTACCTCAATTATAAAAGGGTTCTGCCTCTCTCACCTCTTTACACCATGTTGAGCCATTAAACCTGGCGATCCACTATGAAATTTTCTTATCAACATCAATAGATAATTTTTATTGGTGGTGGTATTCTCAAAATAAAAACCCTAGAGCCCATTAGAGGATATCTAAAGGAGTCGTTTTGAAGAAGAGGAGGAAAGAGTGTTTTTGAATAAAGGTGAAATCAAGGTAATGGTTTTATGTTACAATCACATTATTTATTATTAGTGATTATGAAAACGTTTTTGTTGATTGAATATTATGATTTACATATCAAAATAAACATATTGAATTTTTTATCCATTGTTAATTCCATTAAGATACATGTTTTCCTTTCAATTTCATTATATTATGTACTTAAAAGGCAGAAAATAAGTTTTTTATTATAATCGATGTCATTTCTATCTTCATTAAAACCCCCTTGTTTCAATAAAATATTTTATAAATAATAATTTAACGATGGTTTTTTAAATTCTATAATGGATTTTAAATCCATTTTTACCAATGATGGACCTTTCATATAATTTGATGAAAGGAATTTTTTTTCATTTTCCCAATGAGGTACATTGTGAGTTTTCTAAAAAAAATAGGGAAGGGATGTCTTTTGAAATATATAGTATAACACTATTTCCACATTTCCACTACTAGTATTTTATTTATAGATTCCATTAAATGTTTACTTGGTTATTTTCAATGAAAATTTTTTCCATACTATTTTTTAAATTTTTAAATGATAAAATATTTATTTTAAAATATAAATGATATTTTCCTCGTGTAAAATTTCAATTGATTCTTCAAAATATATTTCTATATATTATGAAATCATATGATGCTAACTAATCTTTTATGGGGAAACATTCATGTTGAATTACAAAAATTTATTGAAAATAGTGAAGAATCCCATAGACAAAAGAAGTCATAGAGGTTTTAAATAATGTATGACCAAGGAATCCACCCATACATGGTTAAGAAATTCAAGGGAAATGATATTGTACTATTAAAAATAATTCAGGGGTTACATGGGGTGTTACAGGAATCAATGTTTTCCACCACCATGTATTCTCCTCTCTACATGTGTTTAATATCAATTCCACTCGTAAGGATTATTCTCTGAATAATAGAGGAGTCAGACTCCATCAATTCCAAATAAAGATAATCAAAGTGGCACAATTCCAATCCATTGAGAATGGTAATAGCATTATCAGTGATAGAGTAACCCTGAGACAAGGAATAAACTAAAATTAATGACAACCAAGCCACCCTTATTCCAAAAACCCCCTCTTACAAGAATGTATCCCTCCATATATGAACCATAAACATTCAACATAATTACTCTAAGAGTCGGATTCCATATAACCCATTTACATTGTGTTGGAAGTTTTTGAACTGTGAGAGAAGGTCCCTTACCATCAATGAGACTTCCTAATATTGGGTAAAAAATCCCACTGATTTAGTAGTAGAACCATCTTCAATGCTAAAGAACTTTTTCATAGAGTAATTTACATCCAAGAGATCAAAACCCCTTCATGTTTGGACATTTTAGTTCCTTTTAGAGACCCCAGTAGTCAGATAAAATTTTAAATGATCTTTATTTTCACACATCCATTCTATGTTTTAAGCCATGAAACCATGTGTGGATAAAAATGTCACCTAAAAGTATAGAAAATCCCAACCTAGTAAATTCAATAAAGTCCATCCATTTCTTGGATGCCCATTATCTTTCAATGAATAAACTTGAGGCTAAGATATAATTGGAAAAATGATTGATGGATCCCATTGAGATAATAGATAACCCCTAGTGTCACACAGCTTCATCAGTAGAGATTTCATGATCACATATACACCATAAAACAAAATTTATTTTATGAGGAAAAATGTTGCACCAAATAATTCCTCACCATTCCTCATGATCAATGTCTTCATATAGAAGACATCATTAAACCATTGATGATAATAAAATAGTAGAAGAGTATGTCAAAAAAATTCTATCAAGATTAGTTGAAATTTAGTTACCTTGAAACACCTCTTGCTGTTGGGAGTTGAGAATAACATTAATGAATAAAGTAAACCTATTGGTATGGGTAAAATAATGGTTGATCAACAAACATACAGGGAGCCCATGCATGTTCCCAAGCTAGTAAACATTCAAAAATTTTATCCTACCTGACCACCCAATACACCATGAGGGATGGTAGAGAGTTTGTATGTGTTTTTGAGTGGAAGTATTGATTCTTGAGCATCTTCCTCTATAATCATCAGTGTACGTCCCATATTGTTTGGTCATAAACCATTCTAATAATGAATTCCCTTTTATAAAACCCTAATAAATAATTACATGGAATGAATTTATGGTGTCTGTAGCACTTTTTATATCAATGCCACCCTCATGTCCCTCCCATTATGTCTTATGAAATGAGGCATTGTGACCATCTCATTCCTAATGTGCATCCCAAATGAAACTGAATATGATATTTTCTATATTTTGAATAACGATAATGGGTAAATTGATTCCCAAACAACATGGATGAAGAATATGGAGAGTTCACTATTAACTATAGTAATATAACCCCCCCCCCCATATAAGAGAAAACTGCTATTCTAGTTAACGATACTTGAGAAGATCTTATCATCTAAATGTTTACAATAATAATTATTATATCCCTACAAAGGTGGTGAATCAATTATACTTTTTTCTCCTATGTTTCCTTGAAAAAACAATCAACTCCTATTAAATATTTAATTCCCTACTGAAAATAATCCAAACACACATTTAAAGTAACACACTAATTTAAATAGTTTACTATTAAAAAATAATTTTGATGTCCTTGGTTTGGTTTTGAAATTATCTAATACCACAAAATACAAAAAAAAATCAATCTTTGTGTAATACAATGAGTAGGATATTCCCTTTTAATCATGTATATCATTAAAGAAAATCCAAAAGTGTGTGTCCACCCACATAGAATAAAAAAGGTAAAAAAATGATTGCGTAAAAAATCATGTCACCTATGCTTATTTTAAACATCACCAAATGAATTCTTTTGAAAGAAAATATTAAATTTAGTACCAATATAAAGGTATAAACGTTATTAATTATTTATAGAATTCAGTTATCACTATCAACTATGAACATCTCCATCTGAATCTCCAGATCTGATTTCCCAATTTGTTCTACCTACTTTGATCTTCAAATATGATAGAACAATGTGATAGATGTAGATATGCCTGAATACCATTGAGAAAGTTAAAAAACCGTTCTTTCTCATTCTAGAAATCTTAATATGAAAATTATAATTCAATTTCCAACCTGATACGATGACCATCCAAAAATGAGGACAAGAAGAACATGATAGACAGTTGAATAAGATGATCACTGAATATTATGATCAGCTTAATAAATTTTTTTGATCTTATCTCTTATCCTTTCCATTATCTGTATCGAAACTTCTTAAAAAACCCAATTCTAAAACCTTATGTCTCCCCCTAAAAAGTTGTAACTTCTCTCAACTCCCATGAATAGTGCATTCATCAAAAAAAAAGTTCGAAGTACACTTTCCTTTTATAGGTGACTCATAAGATATTTTGGCAGGAATCCCAAAAACATTCCCACTCTACCAAATTTCAAAAAATTTCAAGTTTACAAGAATTTAGGGTGAATCTTGACAACATCATACCTCTCAAATATTCTCAATACTTCACAACTATTCTATATCCATTAGATCTTCCTTTAACATTGTTTTCAATCACAAAATTCAGATATAATTTCTGAATATGATTTTCTCGATCTGATTTTGTTTCCCTATTCTGATTTATGAATATGATAAGATATTCCAATTTAAAGAAGTAATATTGGAATTTCAATCAACCCCTCGATTTCATATCCATCCATATTTATCATCAATTATCTTGATTCACTTGAAATGAAAAAAATCTTCTTCATTTATTTCTCTTCACACATATAATTAACAATAGTAATTCATCATCTTTGAAATGGTTGTTTAAAAAATTGGTGACATTATTTTTTCTTATTTCATGCATCTATCTCAATATATTAATCTTCTAAATATGATGGAAATTCGACTCCATTCACAAATATCATTATTTTTTTGAATATGTTATCAGTTAAAACATATTTCCATTTTTCCCATCATCATTATTCTCTAACGAATTTATTCTTTTGGATTTTGTTCTGATTGAAAACAAGCACCTTTAGTTTTTCAAAATTTCCATAATCATTCTAAAATTCTATGAATATGGTGAACCAACACTCTTCTTTCACAAATTTCATCATGTGTCATAAATTCTTCAAGGCATTGAGTATGATAAAAATCAAATGCTAGAATGATTTTCATTCTTTTGGAAATATTCTTATTCCAATCTGAATTTGAATACTATCTTCATCACCCTTTTCCTTTCCATCCAGATCCAAACACAGTTTCACAATATACAATATGTAATGAGAACTCCATGATAAAAAATAAATTTTCACATTTGATTTATCATATTTCTGTAGACTATGATTCCCTCATTATGAGTACTTCTTATATTCTAGATTCAGAGTGAGCCTGATGACCATTTACATCTAGAACGATCAAGTCTCAATATGATTGTTACTTTCAAACCAGATTATGTGTGAATATGATGGGACTTTTCATCCTGCAATATTCTTTGAATATGGTGGTCATTCTCAATCATTGTGAATCTGATTCTAAAAATATGATGGCCATGCTGAATTTCAAGAAAATACAGTGTGCAGTGATTTTACATTCTTCTTAAACATCCTCGACAACAAAACACAATACCTTTTATATAATTATATTGGTCCTACCAATCTACCCCTTTTATTTTTTTTCTCAACTGAGTGTCATAATTTAACTAAACCTTTTATCCTCATGAAATGGATCACTTAACAATAATTATAATCCTATGTTAGAAAAAACATTATAAGAAATAATATTCATTGAAAACAAAATCGTTTTATCTGAAAGAAGTGATTATGAAACATTTCCCATCTTTTTTTCTTTTTTTTCCAGCATCATCACATTTACTAGAATAGAAAACATTTTTTTCCTATAAAAACTCCAATAAACAGTAATAATAGTTTATAAACAATACAATATTGAATTTTTAGCTTACACACAACTCCTCCTTTTTACATGACTTTTAAGGATAGATTAATGAAACAATTAAATTCTTTCCCACAAAAACACTATCTAAAGGAATGAGGATATATAGGTTAGAAACAGATACCTCAACCATGATGAGAAAGAGGTTGGATTCCAATGGTCAATCTCAATTTAGAAAAGGATTCCTTCAATAATGGTTTATTGGGGAAATCAGGAACTTGTTCCTATTTGGAATACACTCTAACATAAATTAATTCATCTCTACATGCTATTTGATGATCTGATATTTTATATCAATATGTTTTGAATGAAAATTTTGAACTGGATTCCCTTTGAGATTGCTTGTACTTTTATTATCACAACATATGGGAAAGAATAACTTCTCTTCCACAAGTAAGAATTCTAATTGATTATTCGTCCACATATGTTAAGTAGTGTATTGATTAGAAGAAAAATATTCATCTTCATTTATACTACGATTTAATGAAGTCTATTTAATTTACTGTAAACTGGTAAAATTATTTCACAAAAAGAATACTCCACCAAATGTGGATCTTCTTTCATCATCATTTCATGCCCAGTCCGCACCTGAATACCTAAACAAATGGATTCTTTCTGAGAAATCATACATGATTCTAAATTCTATTGTGCCTTTGATGTATCATAGAATAACTTTTCTAGAAATTAAATGTGATTATTTTTTAGATCATGTAAATTGTGTACATAAGTAAATAGTATAAAAAAATTTATGTCTCGAGGATGTAAAATACAATAAGCATCCAATTATCTTCTGAAATTATTTCTAATAATTATTTATTTATCTATCTTTTGTAAACTCTATTACCACTAAAATATGTGTGCATATAGGATTTTTGTTTTCCATTCCAAACCTATTTAAGATGTTCCTTATCATACTTTTCATGGGAAATAAAGATATATTTCTTATATTGTAAATATTTTTCTCTATGAAATTATTTCATTTTCCCTAAAAAAATGGATTTTAAAACCCTTTTTCCTCTATTCATAAAATCATTCACTACATCATTTATTATTCACAGAAAATATAATGTCATCAACCAAAAAACATCTGATGATGGAATAATCTTGAATTTATCTAAAATAAAGATGTATATCAAATATTCATTTATTGAAAATTTCCTTCTTCAAGAAAGTATCAAAATTAGAATACCACGCTTTTGGAGCATATTTTATCCCATACAATTCCTTATTCATTCATCACTCATAACATTCATCTTTCCTAACAATAATGAAATAAGTTTTTTTAGTGTAAACATCCTCATTTAGATCGCTATTCATGAATGTGGATAAAACATCCGTTTGAATGATCTTATAACATTGTTGTGCTACAATAGCATGAAAAATTATTAATACTTCAAATATTTCTAATGGAGAAAACGTTTCATCAAAATCAATTCTTTCAATTTGTGAATTCCATTTTTACAGTAATCTTGCCTCGTTTCTTATCACTTTACCCTTATCATTCATCCAGTTCTAAAAAATCCACATTATGTTAATAATGTTTTTGTTTTTTTGTATAAGATCCCATATTTCATTATTTTCAATTTGATCCATCTCTTCTTTCATTTCCTGAACCCATTCCTAATACTCAAATGCTTTTTTCACATCATTAGGCTCCACTTTTTATTATAAAGATTTATGTGTAATAGATTATTTGTTCTTCTTGTTTGACCATTATAAAGTTAACCCCCAGTGATATTCTGAGCTTCCACTTGTTTTCTTATTCTAGGATGTGATTTTTGAGTATCATTCTAATAAATTGAATAGCAGAGTCTGGTTCTTCATCTTAAAAAGGATTATAATTTTCAATATAATATCCTAATTGTTTTCAAAACATTCCTTAACCTTCTCAACCTCTTTATCTTTTTAAATATAATTATCTTCTACATATCATTCAATTAAATTCACATAAACTGAATCAAAAAAATTATATTTCATTGTTGAAACATATATATCCTATTCCTTAAAGTGCATAGCCAATAAAAATTCCATCATCGCATTTATGATCAAAATTTTCATAGATTCCGCCTTTCTTCTTTATAATACCTATACTCCTGAAAACTATAATTTATTTTTTGATTCGTGTTTTCCTATAAAACAATTCATTTGAATTCATATCTTATATTTGATGTATAGAAACAATAGTTTTGAATATAGACAGTATTACTCATGTATTTACTCAAATAGTAATGAGAAATAGCATTTTGGAATAATATAGTTCTCCCAATTTCCACCAAATGTCTATTAATTATTTTAGAAACCCCATTTTTTAAGGAGTGTATAGGGAACTATACTCATGGGAAATTCCATGCTTCTAAAAATAAAATTCAATTTATTCACTTATATATTCACCACCTTTTCCTTTTCACAAATTCTTCACTAAATACTCACACTGTTTATCATTTTTCATTAAATTCTTTTAAAAAATTGGAAAGCTTCAACATATGATTCATATACAAAAAATAAGTGATTCACATATAATCTTCAAATTAAGGTGATGAATTAATTTTCTATATTTGTTGATTTTTTACTCTTTGTCCGACAAATATCAAGATGAATAATCTCTAGGGTTTGTTCTGAACAGGTCACAACTTTCTTGTACTCAGTATTTGTAATAATCACTTTGTAAAAAAAATATTGAAAGAACAATGTATTCTTCTTAGAGAATCAGTAATTTTTCAGAAACTATCTAATTTTGATATTTTTCTCTTGTTTCATTGAGAAAAGTGTCCCATAATTTTATGCAGCAATTTATTTGTTTCCACCATACTCATGTTGCAAAATTTTTTTATTTCACCAACCTGTAACAAGTTTCCTTTTATATTTTGGCCTCTTATACTAATCTATCAATATTATTTACTTTTCAAAAAACCCTATCTTTTTTTACGATAACGTTTTTACCCTCATCACACAATTGTGAAACACAGAGAATTTTTTTTGTTATCATCAACATATAAATTTTCATGGATTTAATATTTTTATTTCTAATGCTGGATGGTCTGAAACTGTTGATTTTCAATGATTAATAGTTCTTAATTTCATAGTTCTTTCTTTAAAGACATTAAAATTCATTAAAAACATCTAATTTCCATTCATATGAGAACAAAACCCACTATCATCAATCTACAGTCATTCTCCTTTTGTAGATTTTAATGCATCTTTAAAAACAAGAGCCTATTATTTTTTATTTTCGTTATTAATTTTTTGATTTTGTAAATTGCTTAGAATCTTTTGTTGTGATGGTAATAATAAAAGACATAATTTTTCAATGTTTTTAGTTTGTTCACATTTTTTAAATATAGTTTCCAAATGATGTAACCTATTTTCAGTCTTCACACAAAACATCTTAGATTTCTTTCAAACAACCATCTTTGATTTATTCATTTGAGGGAATTGAATCCCCCTCAACATTTTTTTCATAACATGTGAAATAAACCTAATTATTTTTTTTGAACCAAAAAATATTATCAATGTTATTGAATCCACTACAATACCAATAGTAGCATCAAAAAAATTATTTTCTTCAAAAAATTCCATACTAGTCGGATTTGTAAATATGTTCCTTTCCTACCTTCTTCTCTTTATTTTATGTTCCACCAACTATTTTATTCTAAATATGATTTATCCATTTATTTTATTCCTTATTGGAAATAAAAGAATTAAATATTTTCATAATTCATATTTTTTCAAAACATTTTTAAATTTTGGGTTCCTAAATAATTTTGATTTCCCGAATTTATTTTTCTTTTCAACATAAATAACATTCCCAACATTCTCCATTTAAAATAAAATTTCATCATTCCTATCAACTATTGAAGATATATATTATTGATCCTTATAAAGATTATCATATTGAGATCATTTAACAAATTTAGAGATAGTGTTTTTGAATCTTATATTTCACTATTCATACTTTGAATATTTTGGTTGGACAGGTTGCAACTCTTCTTCTTTTTTACTTCAACTTCATTTCCAGATAATCCATACAATTATTTTCATCCTCATGTGATTTTGTTAAATAATTAATCTCTTTTAACAAAATTTATTTATCATTAGAAAAACATTATTTTTTGTTTCACAAATAATATTCTTCTTCTATCTTGTGATTTTCTTCTCATGTCTTATACTCATTCTCATAAATTATTTTAACTATTATTTTAAATGAAATTAATGTTGTGTTTCTTATTCTATGGAACTGCTTATTCTAAACTCTTCATCATTTACAATTTAAATAAAATTGTTCTCAATGACTTAATCAATAGGGTTATTATACACAACATAACTTCATTATTCTTCTTCATCGTCAGATAAGAAAAAAATAATTTTGGATGTGAATAATTTTCTATCTGTTTGTATGTAATATTATTTTCTTATATCTCCCTATTTCATAAATATTTTTCTTCCCCTAACATATTCTTCATCATTATCCTCATTTTTCTTTCATTAAGGACAATTTCTCATAAAATCTCCAACAACTCCACATTCAAAAAAATTCAAGGGATGTTTCCCTTTTTTAGGTACCCCTTTACACATTTTTGGGAAACAAAGATAATATTTCATCAAAAAAATTACATACATAATTTTGATAACTGGATTCACTGGATTAATCATCAATAAAAATATTCTTTAAATTTTTTTATCATTGAATAATATTTCACTCTAATTTATTTTCTTCTCATGTATTTATCCATTCCCATTTCATAAGTATTGGGAGTGATATGAAAATCATCTGAATTTAACATTTCATGATATCTATCTTCATGAAAAGAAATATCTACATCCATGTTTCTAAGAAGTATTCTAAAATCATTTAAAAAACTATATAATCATCTTACTTTTCACTAAGACATCTAATAGTGCTAATGACGTCATTCATCCTAGTAAATAAGTTCTCAATAGATTCATATTCACCCATCTTTATATCTTTAATCATTAATCTGTAGATGTGTAATTTTTACTTCTTTATATGTGTATAATATTCGTATATGTTTTTCAATTTATCCCATATTACTTTGAATGTGGATACTTATTTTACCCTTAATAATTCACATTAAAAAAGTGAAGATAATAAAGAAAGAATTCCCCTTCCATAATTCTCAGTATTCTTCTTATCATCAGATATAAGAGTATCTTTATAATAAATTGCAAGAAACAGATATTTTATAGCTTCAAGAACGTCATATCCAATAGAAATAAGACATAGTAACATTATATCATTATATATAGGAAAATTCTGTGCATTGAATACTGGAATAAATTTACTATTCTCACTATTCAAATTCTCAATTACTAAAGAATAAGTGAAGCATAATTGGATCTAATACAACTTGAAAGTTTCGTAGTAGGATTATTATACCCCTAAGAGGGGAGGGGGAATCAGTTAAATTTTTATTTTATATTTATTTCAAACAATCCTCTCCTCATATTAATTATTTCCTTCCATAATGAAAATATTTTAAAAAGGCATCCAAAGGAACATAAGAATTATCAAGGATCACTATTAAATAAGAATAGCTACATCCTTGTTATTGTTTAAAAAGTACCCATTACCAATAAAAAATCTTCTAGAAATCAATCATTTGGTGGAATACAATGAGTAAGATATACCCTTTCTCTCATTCCAAACATTGATGACAATCCAAAAATGTGTTCCCATCCTCTTATAACAAATAGTGTAAAATAATTTGTGTAACAAATAATTTTACCTATAATTGTTTTCAAATTTCACAAATGTATTATATTAAACAAAAATTCTATAATTTATTAACTATAATTTTGTAAGGAATTCATGACTTTTAAATATAATGAAATTATGATTGAAAAGTCTTGTCCGCTCAATCTGATTCTTCAAATCCAATTAAAAAATCCGATCCCCCATCTCTAGTTTAAAAATCTGATTACCCAATTTGATAGATGTAGATATTCTAGACTATTATTAAGAAAATTAATAATTCCTTCTCCCTAGTCTAGAAATCCTAATAGAGGAATCCATATTTTATTATCCAACATGATACGAATACCAACTAAAAATGATTACAAGAGGAATCTGATAGACATTTTAATGTGATGATTAGCTAAATAAAATGATGTGATCTTGTCTTTACTCATTCCACTTTTCTCTATTATAACATACTTAGAAAAAATATACAAAAACATTCTTTATTTCCATAAATGTTGGAACGTCACTATTTTCTTGTAAATAGTACGTCTGTAAAAAAATTACAAAGTACATTGAACTTTTATAAGTGTCGCATGAGAGATTTTGGTGGGAATCCCAAAACCTTTTTGGCAAACCTAAATTTCACAAATAATAATGTTTATTAGAATTTAAGTTGAATCCTGGCCTCTTAAATCCTCTTAACTCTTATCAATCCTTCTTGAATATTCTATATTTTTCATCTCTTCCATTAATATTATTTTGAGTCATTAGTTTATAGATGATTTTTTAATCCCATTTTCTCTATCTGATTTTGTTTCTTCATTCCAATTGCATAATATGATACTCTATACCAATTGAAAGAAACAACCTTTGAATTTGATGATCCCACTCAACATGAAATCCCTCCATTTTGTTTAGAAATGATCTTAATTCACATGAAATGCACAACTTTTTCTTCATTTCTCTCTCTGAAATCAAATAATTAACCAAAGTAATTCAACCACTATCAATTAGTTGACTACATTGTTAATAACATGTTTTCTCTTCTTTTCATTCATCGGTATCAAGAAATTTCTCCTCTAATTATGATGGAAATATGAGTCCAACAACGAAATTATTTTTTTTAATATGTTACCACTTATCACTTATTTTTATTTTCCCATCCACAACATTCGTTGAATATTTGTATCTGTTTTATTTTAGTCTAACTAAAAATCCACTACTTCGGTTTTTCACATTGCCACAAATGTTCTCAGTATTTATGAATCAGATTAACCAACTCTCTTCTTTCAAAAATCTCAGCTTATTTCGTTACTTCTTCATTCCTTTTAATATGATGAAAATTTTATGATACAATTTCTATCTTTCTTTTAAGAACATTATTGATTCCAAATCATCTAGAATATGATATGAATGAATACGATCTTCAGCAACCTTTTTCTTTCCATCCAGATATGATATTTCTTAATATGATTAGAATTATATTTTTCACATACTCTTTCATTCATAAATATTAAATCATCAATTTCACAACATATGTCATATTTTTAATAACTCCCATATCATAAAAGAATCGTCACGTTTGATTTATCATAGTCATGCTGAAATTGATCAAGAATACTCAGATTGTCCCATTATTATTTCTTGTTTCATACCATCTTATGGTTGAATATAATTACCATTTACTTTCAATAAGATAAAGTCCCAATATGATTGATCCTTTCATTCTGGATTCAGTACTTCCCTATATTCCAGCTTCCCTGAATTCAATGGTCATATTAAAGCATTGTCTGTCTGATTCTCAAAATACAATGACGAGCACTAATTTCAAAAAAAAAACAAATTGAAGGGAATTTCCATTCTTCTTAAACTTCCTTGAAAAAAATCCCTTTAATATTATTATATTAGTCCTAAAATAAACAATACTATCATACTATTGGACATGTATTTTAACTCGAGAAATCAGGGCTCCCAAATAACACATTGGAAAAGGAATTCTAGACACCCATAGATATTCCATAATATTAATGCATCTTTGGTCTTGGTGGAACCTTACAGAGGAAACAATGTACTGATTATATCCTGATTCCATATCTGAATGGTTTATGTTTATGATGATAATATTTTAATGATAACCATATCTTTTTCATGGGTAATGACATGATTAAATGTTTATAAATCTAATTTACATTCATGTGTTTGAATATAATTAATACTTTATGATCTTATGGAACACATAAGTATGATTTTCATTATGTGATGGTAGATACATTATAACCAAGGATATTGGTTATATTATAACACTGGATTGTGGTTTTGATGAATCCAAGGATGGTATTAATGTTATAACAATTTTCTGGTGGACCAATAACTTCCTCCATTGTATTGTTTAATGATTGATCTCTCAGTAGATAAATTAGAATATATTGGGGATTAATCCCAAATTATTAAGGGATTTTAACACTATGTTAGTAATTTTAGGGAACATTGAATAATACTATGGTTTGAGGAGTGACCCATTCCACTATGATAGTTTTTTTAATGATTCCAAAAAATAAAGGAAATGATTTTTATTCTTATGTGTATGAAACAAACTCATGTTATATTCTTGTTTTATGCTCTCATACATCATGTTTTTTATTTGTTTATGATTTGTGTATTATAAATTTCCAAGATTTATTTCAGCACTCATGATTGAGATCTATGATGTGTAGGGTATGGTTTTTAAATTTTATTCCAATGTTCTCATTCTATTTTTTCTCATTTTTTCATATATTATCATTTATATCTCCATTGACTACCATTATTATGAATGTAACCTCACTCATTTCTTTTGTTTATGTTCCTTAGTTACCAAAGAATGTTTTTAAGTAGGATTTTTCCAAAATGGGTACTAGTTGTGAATAATTAAGCTGGATACTGATGAGATATTTTACGAACCAATTGGTTATGATTAAAATTTTCTAAACATATATAACCTAAAAAGTTTTGGTGTGGATCATTATGATATGTAATGAATATTCAAAAATTTGGATGTAATGTATTTTTATGAAATTTATGTGTCATTATAGTTGGTATTGGACCAATGTTTACCAATCCATTAGAAACTAGGATTAGAAAACTTTAATAAGGAACCTAGGAACAATTCTATGTATAGGATAAAATCATAATGTCTGGGTAATGATCATTAATTACCTTAGTTAAACCTATGATTTTATATAATAGCTTTTCATTATTTATATGTCCTATATATATATATATTTCATGATTATTTGGTTTTCTACCTATACTATTGTTGTTCGCACTATGAATTTTCATTTTAGTCAATGGTTGTAACTTGAATTAACCATAGTAATGTGGAATGTTCTAGATAATGAAATGATTTTCCTCTTAAAAAATTAATGATTTGGGATATAGTATGAAAAATATGCTTTCTACACGGACAAAAATTTCTAAATCTATGAATCAGGATGAGCTTCCAAATGAGAAATAGAGGGATCAACATTAAATTGATTCCTTTATGAGGAAACACCCACATCCATTAAGTGGGCCCACTAATACCCTAGTCACTACGAAATGGATCAGGGCCATGGACATGTTATTTACCTCTATATAGTGTTAACAACTTGTCAATTTAATTGCTGATGTTCATTACATGGATAGGGAAGAAAAGCGATGGTTGGAATCTTATTAAGAATATGAGATAATATGATAAAATGAACTCTATGAAGTTGTATTAGATTAAGAGGATATTTTTTAGGAAGCACATCCCTCATATTTCATGAAAAATAATGGAGAATGAATTTATTCAACTCAATCAAAATGATGGTGAATCTATTGGAACATATGAATATTATTTTATAAGACTATCAAGGTATTATTCTAGTTTAATCATTATATCTTAAATAAAAAATTATCCATTCTTTTTTGGCAAAAAACCAATACCCTAACTGAAATTATCTATAAGATACTTTGGTAGATATAATGAAAATTTTCAAATAGAAATCAAGGTAGAAATGGAAATTAAATATTCCTATCATTCCCATGGTTTTGATATGAAAAGCATGATTGGGCCTCATAAGAACTCAAATAAATCAAATGGTAGAGTGAAATTACAATCATCAAATCCCTGAAATTTGGGAATAAACAACATGTAAATTTCTATAGTTGAACTGGGAAGTGTTTTAGATGTGTTAAGGATGGTTATAAAGATATTAAATATTGAAAGGTGGTGAAAATACAATTGATTCAATGGTGGAAAGGAAGACACCAAATAATGAACCTCCCATGATCTAATGATTTATATTCATGGAATGTGTTAATTAATCTAATTAGTTAAAGAATCCAATTTTTTTTTCTGATTAGAATCAACATCCTCATAATCCAAAAGATAATGGAAAAAAAATCATGTGATAACAACTTATAAAGATGGTTATGATAATTTCATTGTGAAAGGTAGACTTATTATCCACTATATAACTACTAATGTTTTATTTTATTGTGGATATAACCACTCTAATATATATGAAAAAGTTTCCAAGGGTATCCCAATACCACGTCAATGAATAGATGTTCATTTTTTTAAATTAAATAATGGTATAATGATTTCATCGAATGATTATTATTCTCATTTCTTTAATTTTTATGGGAATATGTTTCATATACATATTTTAATACTTCCCCTAGTTAAATTGGAAGTTATTTTTTGATTGCTTTGACTTTTTCAAATGAGGGACATAATAATTCCATGGGAAGGGAAGTTACAATTTATATTTCAAACCAACATATGATTTTCTATATATGAGATGAAAAATATAATGTTCTAATGGAAATCACATCCACTGAATTAGTCATAATTCATATTCAATATCAGATTTTATCATAGAAGGTAGGGGAGAAACACGAAAAAATTTATATGCCTATTAAGGTGGAGTTTATTGACATATTTTTAGAAGAGCTCCCTATTATTATTAAATCTTTATATTTTTCCAATAGATCTTATAACTGGTGCTACACCAGTTTATAAGAGTCTATATAGAATTGATCCTATTGAGTTATAAGAATTGAATAAATATCCCTCTGATAATCTTAAAAAATGATTCATTTTCCTATGTGTGTAACCATGGGTGATCCTATTCTATTTTTGAAAAATAAAGTCAGATCAATGTGACTATGAATTGATTATCATGAAATTAACAAGATAAATGTTATGAAAATGTATCCTCTACCCCATATTGATGAAATATTTGATCAAATACTTAGAGCTTAAAATTATTTCATGATTTATCTTTATTTTTGATGTTATTGACTATGGGTCAAGAAGGAAGATATATCCAATATAGAATTTCCTACCAGTTATAGATAGAATGAAATTATAATGATTCCATTTAGTCTTACTAATTATTTTTCTATCTATATATATTTAATTATTAGTTTCTTTATACATTACCTTGATCAATTTGTGTTAATATTTATAGATTATAATCTTATTTATTTAATGGGAAAGAATTATTATGTATACCATTTGATAATTTTGATGTATACCGTATGGAATTAAAATATTTATCCATAAGTACGAATTTTAGCTACGAAGATTTTCATTATTGGTTCATATAATCACTTGTTATAGTATATCGGTTGATCCATAAAGGATATATGTTATTAAGAAATGAACAATCCCAATAACTACAAATGAGATCTTTTGTATTCATATGTTGTCTATACATTTTCTGTTATTTGTAGAAAATTTTTCATGGCTCTAAAATTCACTCACCATATTAACTTTTAAGGGATCCCAGTTCTTTTGTATGGATGAATGTTATTAATGTTTTAAGGAATATAAGGGAAGGATTATCAGTACACCAATTTACAAACTACCCTATAGTGTATTAGGGTTCAAAATCTATAGTGATGTATCTTATATGGGACTATGATGTTTTTTATGAAAAATAATATTTTTATATCTTATTCCATATAAAAATTTATCTTCCATCCAAAATGATACCCAAATCATGAGTTAAAGTTAGTTGTGGTAAATTCTTTATTAATTATATGGAGGCATTATCATTATGTAGAAATTTTTTAAATATATTTTTATCAAAAAAGATTAAAATATATTTCCACTAATAGTATATTAACATGTGTGAATGTAAATGGTTAGATATGGTTAATGTTTAAATAGTGACAAATGTAAGGTATAGAAAAATAAAATATGGTGAGAAATGTTTCGGAGTTCAAATTTTATAGTGATAGAATAGAGATATTCAGGAATTTTTTATGAGTTCCTTTGATTCTATTTTGGATGAAGTGGATATTGAATGAAGATCATATTTATTCCTTCAATATTCTTCATATAATTATGAAGATTTATAGTGATTTGAATGTTTATTTCTGGTGTGATGGAAAAAAGAGTGATATTGCAGAGTATGTTTCTCTAATATTATTATATAAACATGTTATGGCTGAGTGATACAATTCGATGAAGATATTATAACCATTACATATACCATGATAGAAATGGGAAAACGAAACCATCTATTTTTTCATTGTAATACTTAAAAAAATTGTAATAATTCAAAATGGGTTTTATTACATCACCTTAAAAATTAATAAAACATAATTTCCATCAGATAAGATTTCTACCTCGATCGTATTACTCAGTTACAAATTAAGAAATTGGTATGATTTTATAGTGTACCACTATCATCTGTATCTGATCAGGATCTGATGATTAACTCAGTGTTTTTATGAATTCCTCATCAAAATCTGGATACCAAGATAATTTCCATCCCTCTTTATCATCCTTAGACAAATTGTCAATTTGATAGTAATATTAAAACATTAGAAGACATTTTAAAATATTTATCTATGTATTTTAATTTTATTTTGGATCAACACCATCCTAAGGTAAAATTTTATTAAAACAAAAACATTCACTCTATAATTTAGATGGCCCCTTATCAAACCCTCTATGGAAGGATGTGATGAACATCAACATGTAGGAATAAATTTGGAGAATGAAATATATTATAAACTAATATGGATAAAAAAATTATAAATTTCATAACCATTTAACAATACTTAATATCATCACAATGTCAATTAAAAAGGTATACCAATAGTAATAAAAAAATATATTGTTTGAATTTGGTGATAATGATTTCCAATGAATATCTCCCGAGAATACAATGATGATATTTGTAATGAATAGAAATTTAATCCCAAAATAAACTAGAACTTTTGAAATTCTTGATAATATTGAGATATTAGATTTTAATTTTGCACTTCCAGCAAATCATTCACATGTTCATGATGTGTTTCATGTATCTCTAATGAGAAAGTACATACATAATCCTTCACATGTACAAAACACATAGGACAGAATATAAGAGTATGAACAATATTATAAATAAAAACTAGTAATGATTGTTGATCGTAGATATAATGTTCTCTAAAAAATGACCTCACACCTGGTAAATTGATTTTATTAAAACAACCAATTTGAGGATGGTAGGTGGTAATATGAGTATATTATGTGGTTGAACAGTCATCATAAATTTGTATTGGAGTGATAAATTTTGTGGGTGAAATTAATTTCAATATGGCTAATATATAACATCCCAAGTGTTTTATGAAATATTTCCCTTTAAATAAATTTTTTCTTCGATAGCATGTGTTACACGAAACAATGAGTTTAGACGAAATGCATGAGATTTTCAATATTTTATATTTCCATTATTTCTTATATATTGGAATTATGGGTATGAATATTCCCATATATATTATAAAAAATAGATAGTATACACATTTCTAAAATTAATTTATTAGTTATCAATTGATTTTAATTAAAAGCAAAATTTTATGGAACTCTAAAATATGATTTTTTTGGAAAAATTGTTTTTATAAACATAATGTATATTTATATTAATAAATTAAATTATTAAGTAATAGGTGATGATTTAAATATTTTTTATATAATATTTAACTTCTAAAATGTTTTAAACAATTAAGAAATGTTTTTTTAGAAATTGGATAAAAATAAATTCTGTATTATGCTTAAAAATGTATTTTTTCTAAAAAAGTGTTCTTGTCAAATTTTATACACATAATTTATAAATAAATTTTTAAAATTTTTTTGGTATTGAATTATAAATAATATATTTAACATTTTTATTGAAGAGATTGAATTTTTTTAAAATAGGACCATTTAATTTATGGTAAAAATGATTAGTAACGGTGGTAAAATTTATTATCCCAATAAGGGTATATCATGTAAAACATTAAATAAAAAAATTTATAAGTCCATAATTGATCATAATAATAATTATTAAATGAATTTAATTATACCCTTAATGCATTATGTTATAATTTTAATTTTTAATAGATTGTTTTCTTGAAAATTACTTATATATTATTTAAATCAAAGTGGGTATCAAAATGTCAATCTCTTGGTTTTTAATATCTCTTATGGGCATACATAGGGACTCATGAAAGTAATGAAGTAATATAAATTTATATTTATATTTTAATAAAATTATTATCATAAAGTAATTTTATTAATTTTTATTAATTATATAATGGCCTTTATTTCTTAAGAAATAACGATTCAGTATTTCTCAATTTAACTAAAAAATATAAACACTGGAATTAAAAATATTAAAAGTTATGTAATTTGAAATTTATAATATTTTCCAAAAATTTGATAGATATATATGAAATATTAGGGAGGTTTTAAATAATTTTATTCAAATTACACTATTTTCATGATGTATTTAAAGAAAAATTAAATCAATAAAGTCAAAAATGACTATAATGAAATTTTATCAAATTAAAAATTATTTATTATTTTCTTAAATGATTAAAATAATTAAATAAGAAAAGGTGGAAATTATATGGCCATATATGTAATAAATTTCCATTTATAGGCTAATTTTCAACTAATATGTAAAAAATACAATGTTTTATTATTGAAAATTTTGTTACCACTATTAAAATTAAAATCTTGTTAACTAAGGGGTAATGAAAATGATAACGTTTAAAATAGAAATAAAACCATTCTAAATTATACTATTTTTGAATATTAGAAACCTATATAAACATAATTTCTAATACCTATACATTTGGATTCATTTGGATTGGGAATAAATATATTTTAATATAATATTTCGATAAATTCAAAAAAATTCTCTCGCGTGATTTTAAAAGGGTGGTGTATCACTCACTTCCTTAAACAACTTCATCCTTATTATTGGAACATCCTACGAAAAATTCTATAATGAAAATCCCTATACATGTTATAAGTGTTTTGTTCTTCCCAAAATACTATCCATATGGCCAATTATAGGAGATATAATGGTTTAATTTTTGAAGAATAAGAGGATAAAGTTCATTTGAAATAATGGATACCTAAGGTAAATTTTTTATATTACAATATCATTATTTATCATAATTGTTTATGATTATGAGTTACAAGATAAAATATCATGATTTAACTCTCAAGAAAGTGATGAATTTTGTTCTACTCTATTATTTTTTTAATATATATGTTTTCCTTTCATTCCCCCCCCCCTTATGTATTGATGATATCAAAAATGCATTTTTATTAAAAATTGACATCATTTATTTCTTTGTTCGAAAAACCTTTTTATTACATATCCATAATATATAAAAATATTTGAAATATGGATTTTAATATTCTTCTATTGTTTTCTAATTTCATTTTATCCATTTTTTTAATATTGATAAAATGGTTTAGAAGGAATCTTTTTATCATTTTCAAAATTAGTGACATTGTGAATTTTCAGAAAAAAATGTAGAAGGAATATTTCGTTAACATGTATAGCATGAAAACACTTTTTCCAACATCATGAATAATAATTTATTTCAAATTTCATTTATAATTTTTCCTTGTTATTTCCAATGAAAATTATTCCCATCACATTATTGAAATTGTTAGATTTCTAAGAAGTGATTTAAAAATGGAATGGTTATTTTCCTCAAAATGTCTTCCTAGTGATATTTGAAAATCATTTTTCCATATAAGATGAAATTAATTGATATTGCATAAGGTTTATTATTTGTATAATCAAAAGATACCAAACTTTTTATTTCTGAAAATGGTTTACATTTTTATAAGAAGTTGTTTATCAAACATATCTATTTTCCATGGGTTATGAAATGATAAAATGGTAAATAAAACCATTTATTATAATGGGATTTAATAAGATGAATGATTTATGATCTTTTCAAACACATATGTATTATTTTCATAATTTTATAGTGTTTTTGTTATAACCAGGTATGGTGGTTAAATTATAACAAAGGATGTTGGTTTTGTAATTTACATGTAAGGTGGTTACATTATAAACAATGATGGGAGGTACTAATATCTTCTACCAAATAATTAGGTATTCATTGATATATCATGATATATCGAAAACTAGAATCATGAGCCTACACAGTTTAGTATGGAAATTTTTCCACAATAATAATATTGAGAGTAAACTTTGTCTACTATGATGATTTTGGGAGTAAACCCATTCCACTATAATAGTCTTCTACATGATCCTTGAGTACTAAGGAAATGATTTTTGTGCTTATGTAAATTCCAAAAAATGAAGTCATATGCTTCTATTATACTCTCAAGGGTTATGTTATTTTATTTCTTTATTATTCATTTCTTATAAATTTCCAATATTTATACCATGACTCATGATTGTGATATTTGATGTGCATGGTATAATTTTTGAGTGTTAAGATCATGTTCTCATACCCTTTTCATCAGGTTATGCATATATGATCATTGATATCTAACTTTTTAACCCTTAATTGGAATCAATGATCACCATTTTCTTATATTTTATATCCCCATGATATGAAGAAATGTATCAAGTATTATATTTCAAAAAAAAATGCTCATGTTGTGATGAAATAACTGGGTGATAATTTAGATATTTAATGAACTGGTTGTTTATGTTTGAATGTTTATAAATATAATAAACCTAAAATGTTCTACAATTTATTGTTATGTTATTTAAATAGTATTCGTATATTTATATATAATATCGATGATTGAAAATTAGGGGTATCTATAAAACAAGATAGTTACTTTTTACAAATATGTTTTCCTTATGAAATATTTTTAAGGCGTTACTTGATGTAAACCATGCAGGATTTAGTACATAACATATATATATCATTACATAAGGGTGGATTATCTATTTTTTATTGTGAATTATTTTGCATACTATTTGGGATATTAGTGTGCGGGTTTTTATTAATATTCTAGTAAAGGACACATGTTTTTTTAATAGTTGGGTAAATCATATGAAAAAACAACAAATTTTTTTTGAAATTTAATATTTTTAATAGGAATTCTATAACAATACTATATTTATCACCATTTGGACATCGTCATCCCTTTTTAGTTTATTCCTTGAATTTAATTGAATCCTCCATCTTATTATTATTTGAGAGTTCAAGGGTTTTGTCTATTCTACTCAGTCTTGAATGAAATCAGAAATGAATATCCTCAATAATAACTTATCTTTTTATATACAGTTCACATGGAATTATTATTTTCCATCTGGGTACACGAATATCCCCCAATAATTGTTTCTGTTCCCAAAATTCCATTTAATTTCAATACTTTTTGATACATGTTATTCCCCCCCAATTCGATGTTATTTTTTCCCTCAATGATTATCTATTTGTAAATAAGATAAGTACCCTGTTTTTATCCATTTATTACTTCTTTCCAATATTTCGCATTTATTTCAATAAAAACTAGAAATTCCTAGTCCTTCATGAAGCCTCATGATCTCCTTCATTTCAAATGTTTCTTTTTCTTTCTAAATAAACACTCTCGAGCTTTATCTTATAGAGTATGATCTCAAAAAGAAAACAGATATCTAAGAATATTATAAAATAGTATCAATATCCTCTTTCTTCATGTTTATCTCATCCCCAACTTACTATTCAATCTTCCATAGAGATAACATTCCGTCCATAGTTGTTTCATGATAACATTTTTCAAATCATCAATATAAACTCACTTATTGTTGCTTTAGTGCTTCAAGAAATATCAATGAACACATTAAAATAAACTAAAAATAATGATATAATCTTATCTGACCATCTCTATATTCATCTCAAGAAAGAATCAAAACACTCTATGTGACGATTAGAATAATCTATCATGGATCAAGAGTCCTTGGAAGAATAATTTCAGGATTAATTGTTTCCTCATAAATTCATCTTGCACATAAATTCTCTTTGAACAAGAAGATATCATAGATCAATATATCATCAGTATATATTGATCATATAATAATGATTCCAACAATTAAAAATAGAATTTCTACTCTGATCAAGAATTTCTGTATTTATTTGTATTTGAAATGGTATTCAACTCCTTATTTTATTAATCCTTTTCATAAATAATGATTATTACATTCAATATATTTTTATGATTTAGTCAGGCACTATTCCAATTGTTTTTTATTTTGACTCTAATAAGAACTGCCTTTTCATCATCCCTTTTTAGTTTATTCCTTGAATATTAATATTTGAAATCGTCATTTTCAGTCTGAAGATTTTCTAAAATTAAATATCTATTAGATCGGTCACATACTTAGGAAAACATGTGTATGTGGAGTTTATAGACTGATTAACCAATCAGATCAATGGTGCTTCATATGAATACATAATACTATATGTCACTTGACCACATGAACAACTAAAAAACTATGTCCATAATCTACGTGGATTCACCAAATGAACACAATACAGCCATGGTGGTCTATTGTACAGTAAGTGGATTTATTTCAGCTATTAATTACTATCTTTTTTTTAGGAATTTTACCAAGATCAGGAATTAATGAATCAACCACATGACTAATTTAATTTGGGGATAGTATATTTAACACAAGGAACTATGTAATAGATTGATCAATTATATGATGGGAATCGATTGAGAACATTAATACATAGCCAAATCCTTCACTTCAAATAGTAAATATGTAACTTTTTCAATTAACCTTAGGTCTTCTTCAAACTACCACTGGTCATTCTCAATCATGTAAAAATATTCAAAATCAACTTTTGGAATTTAACTATCTTCTATAAACCTCTCTACTCAATTCCCTATAACATGAAATATATTGAACACTCAATTTACAATATCCTCAAGGACTTCACAGCATGTATAATCATAATCAATGAAAATATATCCATGTGTTGTTCCATATTTCCTTAAAAATGTTATAGCACACTAAAATGGCCTTATTCCATCTCTTGTGTATTTAAAATATTATCTCAATTTCATTTAACACCGATCATGAGAGATCTTAAAACTATTCACAACCACTAATATTTTCACTATTCCAAACTATCATAGATATTACTAGAACTCCTCCTTCAAAAAATTTCATATTAAACTAAATGGTTTACCTCATACAACTTTATTTTTGAGTTATTGATTTTGAACCTATCTATAGAGATTTTTCGAGGAAGAAAACACTTCTAATATCATTTTCCAAGTTGTGAGCCTAATTTTCATATCCAATGGCATCATCTTCAATCTAATTTACCCAATGTTCATGGGAAGAACCTAATTTTTATAATGGATGGATACCCGATCCATCTCACATGCCATCCCCTTTTTATAATGGAATTGACAGTAAAAATAATACCAAGTGATGAAAAATAAAATCATCAACCCACGGGAAAGTCACCTTTAGTTTACATTTCATGAAATTCTTAGGAATTCACAATGATTTTGCTTCAGAAATTAAACATATATGTGATAACTATTATGGGTTTTAAAAACGTCTTAAACTCTTTCAATACATGGACAAGGTAATATTTTTTGGTATTTCTAATTATTTTTTTATATAATATTATTTTCACAAGGTATGTCTTTGTATAAATACCTAAGAGACTCTTTTCAAAATAATTTATGGATAAAATGAGTGTATGGATCTATTTTTATATTCAGAAAGTTTAACCTATGTATTAAATGGTTTTTTTCAATTAAATATTCATTTTAATAGACACTTAATTTCAATGTTTATAGTTCAAATTTTATTTGAAGTGTTTTTTCCTAAGGATTTAATAATATTGATTGAGTAAATTATTTCCAAAAATTATAGATCATTGGGTAGTTTCCAATGGATTATTATAAATTAGTTTTTTTTTCAATTTCGTTATAAAGGACCAATTGGAACCTTATAAGAGTGGGTGTTTCTTACTGATTATAACACCTTTGGTTGATCCACTTTTGATATTTCTTGATATAAATTTTCCAAATTTTTTATTATTGGGATATGTATTCAACTTATAGCTGGATGTTAAATGGGATCTTTTTTAAAACGGTTTTAGAGGTGGGGTGATAGATTATTTCTTATATTTTAATGACGATTTACATAATGATGGTATGAAATTTAATTTTATCATATCTAATATGGTTATATCAGGGGAACCCTGGATATGTGTTTTCGTAATTTGGATGAGTGCTAAAATAGGTCATATTATTGATTTAGCTTTTGAAACATGAAAATTCTTTATTATGGATAGGTTTTATCACTCAGTGATTCCAAGAGGTTGTGTTGGGGTTGGAATTCTGTCATGTTCACATAATATGGAAAAATAATTCATGGTCATGGTTTCAGATTACCCACATTTTTATTTTACGTCACTAAAAAATTATATCTTGTGATTGGGCTGATTATTTTGTATTACCTTCATGTTAGTTTCCATGTTTTTGATTCATTGGATAAGGTCATTGTTTACGATACTTTCATCGAGGCGTGTGCATCTGTCTGTTTGAGGAGGATGAGGACGTGCGGGCTATCGCCCTGTATTCTCACTTTCAAAAGGCAGGTGTCATTCATCACTTATTTACGTACATTTTCTCCTCGATCGAAATGGGATGATAGAATGTTGATTCTTACTTCTACGGATTTCTCCATGGAACATGTTATCAATTCTAGGTCTCCCTTATAGATTAAGATGGTGTTCATGAAACTCTTCCTAGTTCCATATATTCATGGAATCCGGTTAATTAAATTGATTCTTTTAGGACATTCCAAGGGGTCTGTTCAGGGATGCAACCTTCGGTTGGAGGAGTAATCATGTTGGAAATCACTGGTGTGTCTGGATGTTTGAACACAAGCGTGTCTGGGTTTCATCCCCTTATTATTGGTCTTCTCAAGGGCATGGAAGCCAGAATCATCTCATGTCAAATGCGGGGAATTATATTCCATAGGCATATATCTGTGGTTTTTATTAGCTTCCCATGATTAATGCAGGGTGTGCCACGAGTTTAATGTCTAGAAAAGATGGATCATACAGATCAGAACACTGAGTAGAGTGGATCAAATGAGTGCAACCCCTGGAGGGAAAACTGATTATAGGATGTGAATTTTCATGATCTCACCAGGATGTGGTGGCCCAGGTAAGGATCGGGATGGATGATGGATAGTTGTGTGAGGTGGATTGAGAATGAGATAGAGTTAACTCGAGGGCGACAATGATGTTGGGATTGAGCTTCGAAGAGACCTCCCATGTATCCTCGGGGTGTGGAATCAAAGCCGACATTGTTAAGGATGGGGTATAAGATAGGGGTTTGGGAAGAGGACTACAACCCAATTGTATACTTGGACTTATGCATGGTTAGCAGCCTGAGGCTGGTCTGGAACTTGAGGCCTGAACTGATATTTGTGTCCCAACAAAGAGGATTTCAATGGATTACCATAGATTAGAAAACCTGATAGCATACCTTCAATTGGGGTTAAAACGGCTTACATCTGATTGGGGTATACAACGGCTTACCACTGACTTGAGTAGACAACACCATACCTCTGAATCAGGATCACAACGACTTACCACAGGATGGGGATTGCAAAGGCTAACCACTGGATGGTGACACAACGACTTACCGCTCGATTGGGTTTACAACGGAATACTGCTAGATAGGGTCACAATGGGTTATTACTAGATGGGGGGACAATTTAGTTCCATGCGGGACAAAAGAGGCATAGATCTTAACGTCGTGTAGCATGGGCGGTGAACCAACATAAAGTATTCATGACCAATTGTTGTTGGGATTGAACATTAGGGAGGATTCCTACGTACCTTTCAATGCCAAGAAACGAAGTCCACGTTGTATGGAATGGTTTTGGTGAGCTGATTTAAAGGTGGTCAGAACCAATGGATGGTGGGCTTGAACCTCTAGGATGATTCCAACATACCGTGCCTTGGAAAGGATCAAAGGTCACTTTGTTTGGGTGGGTGTTTGGTGAACCGACGTGAATGAATTCAGGACCAATGGTTGTTGTGATTGAACATCGGGGAGGCTTCCTTCGTACCTTACCTTGGGAAAGATCAAAGTCTACATTTTTTGGGATAGTGTGGTGCTTACACTCTAGGCTGCCCAGAGATGATTTCATGGCCAATTCTTACACTAATCCTACATGAGTCATGCTCATTGTAAGAAACAGGAGGTAATAGAGACTAGACGACCACTTCATGAAAGGTGCATCCATTGGATGTGGAATGGGGCTTACACGTTTTTAGTTGTCAAAAATGGAAATAGGAGATTATGCATGGTTATCAACCCAGGAAGATAGAGATTGGGACTTACTCTAAGGCGGAGGCCTGGTGGTGACAAAGCCAAAAGGGAGAGGGATTTGGCACCAATGAAAGGAGGTATCTGGTGCCCATCCCACCCTCTCTAGTCTTCGGCCATGATTAAAATATGATGAGTAGGGATGCTGCCTCCTGCAAGAATGGCTAGAGGATGACACCATGGTGGTTTCCCATTCCCCATGGATAGACACTAATCTAGTAGAGGATATCATTCCATGATAGGAAGATCTGACTCCCGAGGAGACAAGTGGGCATAGAGAATATCTAATACAGGGAACCCCGTGTATGATGCATGGTGAAGGGTCCTAGTTTAAAGTCATGTTTTGTGGTCGATAGTGCTGGTAGTTTAATGTTTTGTAGCTTAGACGAAGTGGGTTCACACTGCACCCCTATAACATAGAAAACTGATACCCACACGCCCTTGTGGAAGGGAATGCATCAAGAATTCCATGGTGTGGGGGTGTTATAGAGTGATCCATTAAGGGGTCCATGTTTGTGTGGATATGTAAATAAATAATAACCCTTATCTTGTGTATCCGAAGAAGCATGAGGTGAAGCAACACTATGGAAATCACCTACCAATGGGCTTTGAAGTTACATTTCATTAGCCTAGAGGTCCATATGAGAGAAGGAAGTGTAACACAAATGTTTTGGGCATAATAAGCATTCGAAGATGATGTATGGGAGAGGGAAACTGAAGAGAAACAGTGTGTATTAGGAGGGTGGCTTGCACACAAATGGAGAAGTTTCACGGAAAAGTCCAATCTGATAAAACCTAGAGGATTTCATGTAATAGGAGAGGCTTGCGTGAAATTGGAACAACTGCCTGTAAAAGGGTGGGTTTTCATGCAATTGAGGATGTTTGTGAGAAGATGGTGGCAGTGGTTTTGAATGAAATTTGGAGGAGTTGCGTGCAAGGAATTCTCGAGGTTTTATTCTCATGAAAAAGGAGTTGGGCATTAATAATTCCTGAGGTTCTCTACATTAGGGGAAGGGATTTCTCAGAGGGGATCCGATATAGGGACTTGGGAGAGGGTCAAGGTAGAGTGGTCCCCACACGAAGGTGGACTCTGGGAGACCTGTCACGGAAAATCCCATTCATAAAATCCATATTTTTCTCATGGTAGCGGTTATTTTTCATAGAGGAGAAAGTTTGGATTCTTCATTCATCCTAAGTTGAAGGGGAATCCTTCAATTTATAGGCACTAAGGGTCACCGGGTTCACGCAGGAGTTGATTCACACTGAAAAATCCGGTCCCGGTGTTGGTGGCTCAAATGATTCTGTGTCCGGTGTCGACTCCGCAAATGTTTCTACACTAGGTGTCTGTTGTGCTAATTTTTTCGCATGTGGTGTTGGTTGCATGCAGGTTTCCACTATTGTGTAAAAACACCTTCAAATCATGCGGTTTTTCGCATGAGAGAGATGTTTTTTTCATGCTCCGTTTGGATTTTTTACGCACCACTTCCATTCCTCCAGTAATTGATTGTCAAGTCAAAATATGTCTTGGTTTTTATCAGAAAATTCCCCCATGAAGATTTAAGAAAATTTAGGTGTCTAAAAATCCCCCCCCCCTCACCTCAAAATCAAATCTACGAGGGAACATAAAGGTCGGATTCCATGGGAAACACCATGACTTCAAATCTTCATAGGTCTATGTGGACAAAAACATAAGTTTCATGTAAAACTATGATGTTGCGCGTAAAACCCTTTTCGCGTCCATGGAAAACCCGCTCCATGACTGTAAAAACAATCGTGGGAACCATAAACCATTCATATTTTCTCGCGCGATAAGTCATGAATTGTTGTCCATGAAAAATATTCCTTTCATTTCATGTCATATAACATCTGTTGTGTGTAACACCCCGAGATTGGGCATGATTTTACGCAAAGAGTCATATTTTCTCACTCCACTACCTTATTTTTTCACCCCGGTTTCTGATTTTTCGCACATCTTTCTGGTCTTTTCATGCTATATCCTTTAAACATTTACCGAAACAAGATGGCAGCTAAATGGGATGAGTTGAGAGAGAAGTTGAATACGCCACTCAAAGGGCTGAGATGGCCGTGATCCCACAGATTTATGGTGTTGGGAAGGATGTATCCAACTACCAAACTCTCTTCAACCTGTTAACCCTAGCCCAGAAGGAGTATGTACTATCTGAAAACATTCTGATATGGGACTTAGGTATTTTGGAGGAGGTACTCATTCCAGGATTCAAATTCGACACACTAAGGTCATGGGGTGACCTGCTAAGATGTTCTCCCCCAATATAACATCACTAACAATGACCATCTTTCTAGAAAAAACAGGAACATGGAAGTTTATGTTCTGAACCCCAGGACCAGAACCATCTTGGGAAATGAGTCGGCTACTGAGGATTATCTGACTCATTAAGAAAGTACCGTTCGACAGAGTATAATCGATGAGAATATGTGCTTGCAGTAGGACTGGGACATGAGGTCTAGAAGCAATTTCAAAACTGAGTGGGCCTGGGCGTTTTGCGTACACCAAACATGTGATAAATTTCGGGCTAAACTGCCACACATTGGGTAGTTCGAGATAATGTGGATGTCGTTGTTCCACTTCTACCACCAGAATGAACATGGGCCAGAGCTATTCACCTGGTGTTCCTCCGATAACAACACCTTCCATCTCCACCATGGGGAGGTTGGTATCATCCTTTGGGATGTTCATTGCATCGTGAGAATCCTTTTGGATGGCCACTAGTAGAAGGAATTCCTACTGAAAGAGAATATACGGGGATATAGATCACAGAATCTCGTCCTGACAAGGAATTTGTTAGAGATGTCCAAGGAGAGGCTGGTAGTCAAGGACTATCCAAAGGATATTTCCTCAAAAAATGGATCAACTTGTTTCTTCAGAAATACCCGAATGTCGTGATTTCAGGATGATGAAGACGGTGTCCAACCATGGAACATAGAAGAAATAGTAGATCATACTGGAGGATCCTGGAGGTAGGGGATTTTCAATAATGGGGTTTTAGTGTGAATGAATTTCGAGACCTGAATGTCTAGTATGCTAGATTTCTTGCAACATTGTTGATCAAGTGGATCCTGCCGGTGAGGGACACAAGGATGGGAGTTTGTCTAGCAATAGTGGTGGTGTCTGGTTTTATGGACACTAATCAGAAGTTTAACTTGGGGGGTCCTTGTGTTAGCCCATTTTTATTCCATATTAGAGAATATATCAAGAGGGGGTTCACCGAAGAGGATCTGTGGCCCTTACCATATCCTTCATGGAGGGATCATGACTCTTTGTGATAGATACACAATTCTGAACACCATTTGTCCCCGGGGTAAAGGTCTGTGGCCCTCCTTATTGAAAATTTTTGGGGTCATTCCATTCCTGTTCAATGATGAAGGGGTGAGGATCAGGATTGGAAATCACACCAATTTTACCATTAGTCAATTCCCTACAACAACTAGCCAAAATATAGACAACAGAAAATGATCACTAGAGCAAAGGGAATACTTCCAAAATATCATAGGTGGGGTTCTTGTGGCCTGGGTCGACGGGAAGATTTTTTTTGATCCTTACATGACATCATGTTTTCCATGATGTTTGGAATCCTCCAACGGATTCCAAATAATGTTTATACAGAGGTCCCGGTGGAGATGCATCCCTGGGTTCATCACCAAAAGTGGTTTATGGTTACAACTTACAGCTTTTGTGATGTCATTACCTTTCACCCAACCAATGTTGACGCTGGAATTTTGATAAAATACGCCAAACATTAGGTTCTGGAATACCATGAAGGGCTTCTACGGATGGGATTCCGACCACTCAAGGTTTGAACTATAGATCATGGGTAGCGAGAGAGCAGTCAAAGAGCTTTTGGGGAGGAAACTATGGGATAAATTTGGGAAATGAGGCCAGGGCATGATAGGATTATAGAAAAAGAATGTCACATGGTGTGGTCATGCCTTTAACGTTAAAGGGGTATGGGATAATGGAAAACCTTGCAGAGTAGTCATAGAGCTTCACGAGAAGTAGATAACATACCTGCATCAACCTTTCGATGATACAAGCTTCCCGGAGCTGTGGTCAGCCTGGTTGACACTGCGGTGGTTGATGGGCACTAAAAACCATTGTCCATAGATAGTACGAGACAGAATATAGGTTCCTATTGTCAGATTTATTATGATTTATTTCAAGTTTAACTTCTATCATTTACATGCATATTTGACATCCATGGAAAACTACACATTCAAGCGGGGTCAGCGTGAAGAACCACTTTTCCAAGTGAAGGTGGTGCTCAGCTAGGAGCATCATTAGGAAAGGATGTCGTCTATGAATGATGACCGTGAATAAAATCTATAGGGCAGTGATTTATGATAAGAATAAGGTAAAGAAACGGGAAAAAGAATAGGGTAAGTCAGAAAAGATCTTGTTGGGGGGGGGAGTCTACAGAGATAGCCCACCCTGGTATTCCTTGAGATAGCGGAGAGATTGCAGGCTCTGACATGGATGAAGTTGGGTTACCCAAGGTATGACTCAATATTCATCATATCCTTTCCTCTTTTCATAGGTTGTAATAATCAATATGTTTTTTATCCTTCTCATACACATATTGGTTTTGGCCTACGATACTCATTCGGAGGGGAGGAAGAAACGCTGATAGAACAAGGTGGGGAGCCGACACCCATCATTGAACTTACAACAGTTGATGGATCCCCTACAGTGTTGACTCTTGTAGCTATTGAAACACCGAATGATGATGCTTTGGGATTTTTTAGGTTTCATCAATTAGACGCATGTACTTATCGTCGGAGATCCCAGCTAATCATGGTGTTCATTTTTTGTGAAGTAATCATATCCTTGGAGTCTCGTTAGGCCTCTGAATCCGGGACATCAGTGGATGCCTTGATGGCGAATGCACCGTCCCACTCAGGACCCAATTCTCAAACCGAGCCATCCAAGACACTTAGTGAGAAACATTTTATGGATACTGGTGATATAAATTCCAGAACGGGGTCTGACGTTGGTGGGGGGAAAGTTGATGGGGCTGAGGTGATATAGTAAGGCCTCATACATGTTGAGGAGCCTAATACCTAGGGATGAGTACCGGAAGAAGACCATGCAGCCTATCACTTGGCTTCTTTCCCCGATAATCAACCTACAGACCCTGAGGAGATGGACAAATATGATTCGGAAGTAGCCGATGAGAGCTGGATGATGTGGTGTAAGGGGTGTAAGTGAATCAAACGCTTTTTAGTCAGCCACATGAGGAATGGATTAATCATATGGGATATCTCTTCACCAGGTTGTACTTTCTCTTTGCTGTAGGGGTTGATTCTCACCGTCTTCATCTAACAATTTGTGACTAGATGGATGAAAAGATACTGCAGAACAGCCAACACTCTGACATTGCGCAGTGCCATAAAGTGTCAAGGAATAAATAGTAATTATTGGAGGTGGGACAGGTGGTCTGATGCCATCAATAATAATTGATGGAAAGGGATGAATTCATCGCAAACTGCTCCGAGCTTTTTAAAAAATTGAGGGCCCAGCTGGAAGACGCCCAAGAGTAGATAGTGTAGGCAAGCCACAAAATGATTGAACATAAAACTAAATAAGCACGAGTATAGGTTACGGCTAAGGATAAGTGCTCTGCGAATTCTGATGAAGAGAAGGATCTTAGGGGGTGGAAAGCAATGCTGGAGTCCACAAACCTGAGGTTGGAAACACTAGAGAAATTCATTCGAAATGCTGATCATTAAGGGTCATGTATTGGCTGAATATATAAAATTATTTCTCTTTACTACTTCTTGTTCTAAACTACATGTATGAATAGATTATTTACTTGTTTTTTTGTTTTAATGCATTCCGACCACAATCCTAATATAAATAGATATCCACTACTAATATCACATGGATCGTGCCCAATGTGAGTAAGAATGGAGGATCGCACTATTACTTTGTTTGAATGTAAGAGTGCCAAACATACATAGAAAACCTGGGGTAGAAATGACACATTTTTTCTTCCTATAAGAAAAGGAAAGACCTAACTAAAGAATAAATTCTTCAGAATAGTCAAACTATCACTCCCCCAATATTCTTTAGTGCATGAGCGGGGTAACACTAAGGGAATTGGGATTAAACTTAACATAAGTTAGTGGCTAGTGTGAATAATGCTACCAAAGATTCATATCATTGTAGGGGTGGCGTGACAATGGAAAATAATTCTTGACCATGTTCGAAACACAACATCCCTATTTCATTATCCTGAAATGGGGATAACAAATGAGGGCTGACCACTAACCATGTTTAAAACACAGGGCCTCACTCAAAATGTCATCCATTAGTCTTCAAGAATCACGACCCAGGACAGTTTGTGTTCCGTAGGAGGAGCATCCATACTATTAGGGGGTTATTTTATATGTTAAATAGGATGAGGGCCTAAATAAAGGGAACTCAAAGCATGGAGTGTGGAGTGATGGGTTGTTCGAATTGAGTCAAACACTCTTGAAACCACACCACCGTGGTGGAAACATATTAAGTGGGAATATCTGTCTTAACATGGATAAAACATAATTACAAGCATGACCTCTCTAGTAAGGACCCAGAATGATCTGTAGTCTTACATCAAATGGATGAAAATGATGAATGTAACAGTTTACTGTCATATGACCAAGATGCTACACATATTTTTAAGGACATACAGACTAGGCCAGGATCGGGCCCGAGGGGCCAGAAGTGTTAACGACCCAGGGGCTGGGCCCAAGGAGAAATTAATGGGCATCTCTATGTATCGCTTAATGATGAGAATCATGAAAAACATAGTTCTACGATCATAGTTGTATGCCATGTAAGATAATGAAAGGCATGTGTGGCATGGTTGCACCAGTGCATGTCCTACCAAAACTACTAAACACACGTGAGTCAAGCTCTATTAGGAAACACTGATTAGTGATGGGACATTCCTATCACATGAAGGTACATGCTAGTGGTGATGCGACGCTATGTGAATAACATCCCAATAATGATGGACCGCATACATAACGCACCTAGATGCATAATGTGGTAAATCCGAGTATGTTGGAATCCCACTTGTTCATAATGAAGAGGAAATATGTGAATCATGATACTCTTGATCTGGGCCACAATAATGGTGGCATATCGATTGGGGATAACTGTTGACCATGTTCAAAACACAGCATCTATTTTGTGTTAGCATGGAATGGGGACAGACTATTGATGGTCGACCGCTGACCATGTTCGAAGAACAGTACATGTCGCAAATGACAACTGAGGTCTTTAGGGACATTGGACCAAGACGGTCGGTAAGCCAATTTGACATGTGACCAAGCCATAAACGGGGTCCCTTCCAAACATGGAAGAGGATGGGGAACCAGATAAAGGTCTCATATTGCATGTACGTGAAGCGAGGGGATGTTTATTTGAAAATTCAACACCCGAGGCTCTTTTCCACACTGTATTTGAGAATGATAATGAGACATGTCAGATAGTGAAAGTCCAATCCCTTTCTGAGGACACGGGTCCTAGGGTCACATGCTCCAAGCATAAGGTCATAGAGTGGACTATTAAGGGGGAACTAGGTTTGATAGGTTGTGTGTAGGGAGGTGATGTTGCCAAACCTGATGTGTAGTTCTGATAGGGAGATCATAGTTTAGGGTCATAGAACATGGACCAGGTTGGGAAAAGTCATGGGAGGCACATGGTGTGGCTATTGAAATACCTGACCTGAATGAGAAACCATGAGGTACTCACAACACCAAATGTTCCCCAAAGGGTTTTGTCCTAGGTCCAAAAGAGTGGGGACATTATTTTAGGTACTTGGGGATGGACCCTGAGACAATATGTCAGGCTTTCCTACATATCCCATGATTATGGGAATCGATCTGTACATTGTTTTGGGTGATGTTGTGTAGTTTAATTTCTTCCAGTAAGGATGTGGAGTGATCATAGTTTATGTTCATAGAGCTCTGTCCATGATGTAAATGAGGAAGGGAGACATGTGGTGAAATAATAATTAAACCCAACAAGAGTGAGTATAGTTGGAGTCTGAATCACCACAATGTGCTCCCCAGTAAACATCTAGGTTTGGGGACCAAAAGTGAAAGTTAGGCTGGTCCCGAACCAAAGTGGCCATGCATTTCTATGCACCCCATGAGGATTATATTCAATCCATACATAGTACTAATGGTTTCATGGTAAGATACCGGTGCTAGTGATAATAAGTTCATCCAGGTCTGGCCCTCACACCAAAAGAAGCGATATTTGAAATATATTGTTTGTTCTTTTGGATCAAAGTCTATTTTTCTTTTGTGAACTGATGGACCAAGGATAGAAAGTCTAAGAATTGGTACAAGAATCAATTTTTGTGTAGGCATTAACAAAATATTTGGTGGGAGAACAATAACAAACATGATGTCCCCTCGGGTGAGGACACCGTGATGCACTGTAGTTTTTTTTCATGCGTCCAGGAGGATAATGTCACTTTTTAGGGACATGTGATGGGAACAACCATGAACATTGAAGTTGTGCAGATTAAATGCAACCATTTAAATTAATGAGGGACTAGGCATCATAGTTTAAAGTCATATGGCTCAGATATATACAAGAGATATGAGGTTTAATAGGGAATGTGAACGGAATGATGAATCATAGCCGACATGGATGAGGACGAGGTACACATCACACCGCGTGTGATTCCAAGAAAGAAACCTCGGTCCGAGGGGCCCGAGATGGTTTAAATAATATGATGCAGGAGAGACTAGATCTTAGTGGAGATGGCCCTAATGATGAGGTGCTCGTCCATTCATATGTATCCCATGAGGATGGCAATCAAGGTAGATGTGGTTCTAGAAGATAACATATAAGGAGATCTTATTGTATGGTCTTAGAGCTCAGACCAAAAAGAAGGGACACACTTCCAGGTAACGGCTGACCTTGATCCATTCCCTAAGATTACGTGAGTCAAACTCAGTGTAGGAAACAAGGGCGGAAGATTTCTTTGCAACAGATGGGATTTACCTTAAGGGGTAGTTAGTGTGGAGCCCTGAATGATGCCATACTACGGCTTTTTCCTCCTAACATGCAACTGTGCACTGAGGGAAGTTCCAAAAGTTTCAAAATTCCACTTGGAAAAGATCGGGTGGGAAATGTTGTGAATCATGTAACTGACATTTAAGGTTGAAGAGGATGGAATGACGATGGATGATAACTATTTATCGTGTTCCAAACACAACATCCATATCATGTGATGTGAAATGGGAACAACAAATGATCATCGACTTCTGACTGTATTCATAATTCGGGACTTGTATTAGATCGTTGTTTGAAACCCTCGAAGATGTTGGCCCGAAATGGTAGGAGAGCCCTTGGGCCAAGCATACATGCAATTTGTGGGTCCCTTAAGATGTGAAAGATAATGATATACCAAATGAAGGGGTACATGAATCAAGATAAATGGTTAAAAGAATGTCCAGGTAGAATCTGATACACCAGGCTCTAAACAAGAGTACTGCTGGGGACATTGGCGAATCACCGAAGAGGGTTGATGGACCCAACATAAGAGAATCCAACTCGACAAGATGAGTTTAGGGAAAGGGATAGAAGGGTGCTCGTGGGAGAGAGGAATGTGGTTTTATTGTTATAAACCCCGTGTAAATGGGGACATAATCCCATACCACACCATATACCCCTCTCAAGGAAGAACGCATGCCAAGGGGCCATGATGCTTTGGAGGTTTCTAAGAGATGGGGATGCACCCGAAGACTACAAATTTGGGTGGTCCTGCGAATCCCATATTGAAGTGAATCAAGCCACAAAAAGTTCTAAAGGCCATAAAGTTTAATGTCTTGTAGTTTGGAAGACCATGAAATGGAAACAATGATATAGGATAATTATTGACCACGTTTTCAACATAGTATTTGTATTCGTGTGACCGGATGTCGGGGGTAGTCAATTGAGCATGAACCATTGATCACATTTTCATTACGGTACTTGTATCAATTTGTCTATCGAGATCCTCGAGGACGTTGGCCCGTAATTGTAGGATATCCCTTGGGTCAAGCATCAATTCCATTCAAGGGGTCCATTTGAGTATTGAAGATGATGGAAACCCAAATTATGGGGCTCCCGAGGCATGGAAGGGCCTGTGCTCATGGAAAGGATGATAAATGGAGGGATGTATCAAAGCGGTTATGTGTGGCCTGGAAAAATATCCTGACGTGAATAATGAATTGAGTCCATACCACACCGCACACTCCTAACTGAGAACTCAGGCCAGTGGACCGAAAGGGTCAAGGGACCTAAGGCTGGGAATTCGAGTCCACATTAGTCATAGATCCCTCATGCGGTTATTTCCTTACCACATCTCCTTAGAACATGTAAGAAATGCATGGTGTGGGAAACCAAGAGTTAAACTAGGCACTTCCCATCACATAATGGTCCGACAGCTAAAATCACACTCCAGCCTAAGGTAGACTGAGGTATGAAGGGACAACGGGACAAAATGAGCCACTAAACTTATTTTTTTTGGACATATGATGGTGGGGACAATGACAAAGGATTTCCAGTGACCACGTTCAAAACATAGAATCTATATCGTGTGTCCTAATTTGGGAACAACAAATGAGCATCGACTGGTGGCCTTATTCCCAATGTGGAACTTATATCAATTTTTTGTCTGAAACAATCGGGGATGATGGACTATAATGGTATAAGAGCCATTGGGCTGAGAATCTATTCTATTTGAGGTTCCCTTAGAATATTAAAGACAATGAATTCCCAAGGACAATGAGTGTGTGAAGCATACACATCCCTGTGAAATTTAAAGTCAAGATTTACAGAAGAAGAGGATGAGATATTTAGGGGACATGGATATATGGTATAGTCTTGATGAACTCTATATGAATGAGCGAAAATTACTTCACCACATCATGTGTTTCGACCCATTGTGAGATCCTAATGTTTCAGTTTGGTCCAACGAACAAAATTTTTAGGCATTCCTATGTATCCCATAAGTATGGGAATCAAGCCATATTTAGTTCTGAAGGCCATGCAGTTTAGCTTCATTCGGTGAGGATGTGGAGGAGAGAAGAACGTGGGAGGGATAATGGTGGAATCATCGTAATCCTGACATTAGTTGGTCCAAAGAAGTCTACACAACACCATGTGGGATCCTCGAAGAGTACAATACCCATGGGGATAGTCAAAAAGGACACATGGTGCTGGACTTAAGACAAAGCATCAGAGCATTTCTACTTATCCCATGAGGATGGGAATCTCTCCCTACGTAATTCTTGTGGTTTAAAATCTCACAGTACGACACACATTTTAATGTCTTGTAGGAAAACATAGAGTTTAACATCATGTGGGACAGTATATTGTTAAATTTCATACAAAATGACATATAGTTTAATGTCATGTGGGACATTTTACATCTTAAGCTCATGTTGGACTAGACTTCTTAAGTTCATGTATGACTGTAATGTTTAAGGTCAGGTAAGACCCTAATGTAGTTTAGGGTCATGCGGGACCGTACAGTTTAAGGTCATGCAGGACCAGGAGACTCAAGAAAATTATTACTTGAGGAACATGGAATTGGTGGGAGGAGTTATACGGTCACCGTCCATGGTAACTAGAGAGTATGTTCCATTGGAGTAAAACTTGTAAATGATGTATGGTCCTTCCAATTTGGGCTCTAAAATGGGTGGTTTTCTACCAGGTATCATTGGTGTCCTCAGGGCCAATACCATGTCACCTTTCAAGAAGGAGAGGAGCAAAATTTTCTTGTTGAAAGATCTAAATATCTTTTTTATGACTTTCTTGATTGTTCAGGGAACGAAGCATATTCTCATCGAGCGCTTCCAACTCATCTCGGTAGATTTCAGCTACATTATATGGTACTTGCTGATCATAGACAATTGTACGCAATGACGAAAAATAAGTCTTGATGGGAAAGACGGCTTCTATTCTATACAATAAAGAATATGGGCTCACTGGGGTGGAAATACGAGTCATTGTTTGATAATCCCAAAGGGTGTTGGGTTGCTTTTTTGGATAACACTTCTTATTAGGACAAACTATTTTCGGTAGACTGTTAGAGGGGGTTTTGTTGAACGCCTCGATCTTTCCATTTTCATGCACATGAAAAATGGGAGGTATAGTTAGAACGTATGTTGTACTTAGCATAAAATATCTTTATCTCTACAACCAAGAATTTCATTTCATTATTGGTGACGATGATGTGAGGGACTCTAAATAGGTAGATGATGTTGGGGCTCACTAAGTCAACAATGGAACGGGCCTTCTCCTCCTTGAGTGGGACTTCCTCTTCCCACTTGGGGAGTAAATCCATATCATTTAGGATGAACCTACACTGTCATGATATCACTAGTGGATAGGGTCACACGACATCGAGTCTCCATACCGCAAATGCCCATTAGTACTTGGTACTGTTGATAGTCTTCTGCGGCCGATGCATAAAGTTGTCATGAATATGGCACGGATGGAAACGTTTGGTGAACTCGACATAGTCATGGATCATGGATGGCCAAACATAATCCAACCTTTGGATGTTGTGAGATAGTTTCGGACTGTTCTGATGATCCCTGTAGGAACTGGCATGAACCACCTACATGACTTGGGACATCTTGAATCCTAGAATGGAACATAGGAGAACCCCATCAAACCCACGCTTGTAGAGAATCTGCTCATGTCCAGGATCATCCTCCAGGGTAAATTGTAATGTGTGGCGTTGAATTAGCTCGTGATCGGCCTAGTATTCTAGGAGAATACAATTTTGGAGGTACTCGGCCAAGGAGTTTCTCCAACAAGGATTCCCTTCCATCACTACATCTGAGGGACGTTGGGGTCCTGACATGGATGCACTAGCGGTATGGTGGCTTACATACGTGATGTAACCATCATCTATAGTGACGGTAGAAATGACTCACTATTGTGCCATGTGGATAATCATATCATCATGTTTGGTCTATACAAGTGACGCAGCTAGGCTGTCGAGGGCGTTAACTCGACCAATCTTAGATCAAGGTGAATGTGTAACTTCTGGATGAGATGGGAACTATGGAATTAGATAGAATCTGTGTTCCAACAATGGTACTTTCTATGTCTTTATAATGGCATAGTCACCATTGATCAGCATGATGACTAGTTCTAGGTCTTCTTTTAAATGCATGTGGGGAATATCGATCATGAGGGAGAGCTCAAGGCCAGCAATGAGAGACTGATACTCTACCTCATTGTTAGTGTAGCCTTCTGAAAACAAGAATGAATACAATAGAATGGATTGTTCTGGGGTAACGACGATGATACCCAAGCCTAACTTATAGAGCCTGGGGACATTGAGCCTTCTTCCGGTGGGGCTTCGGGAAGTACCATCGATGTTCATTTTCCATCATGGCATGACAAGGTCTACTGAGAAAATCATTTCATCATTGAAATTGAGATCTATGGGATAGGCTCGCAAGAGATTGATCGGTGGAAAAGAATTCTGCCAATGCTTTCCCATTAATTTATTTTGAGGGACAAACCTGATGTCGAACGTCTGAAGGATTACCAACCACAAATCTCGACATCCTATCAATATTGGGCGGTTCAATATGTACTTCAGCAGATCTACTAGGGACACTAGTTGTACCTCATGATGTTGGAGTTATGGACATAATTTATGTACCGTGAATTATAGTTAAAGGAATATATTCTCGATAGGAGAGTATCTGGTCTCTGTATCAAGGAGCATGTGGTTGAGGTAATAATGATTTTATTTTTTCCCCTCGTTGATCACGATAGGGGAGTATCTTCCCTCTGATGGCCTTGATCTTCTCTAGGTAGATCGTGATTCACATGTTTCTGAAAACTAAGTTGAGAAACATTCCATATGTGACCCTGAAGTCACTCATCAATGGATTCATCTTCAGGTGGTGGGAAAAGAAAGAAGCCAAACACTTTCTCAAGGTCTTTGAGTTGGTCCTGATGCTAGTGATATTTGACCACCAGATCATCCACATAACTTTCCACCAACTTTTTGAGGATTGGATTAAATATGCGAAGCATAGCCCGCTGATAGGTGTTACATGCATTATTTATTCCAAAGTTCATGACTCGGTAACAAAAAGTACCATGTGGTTCCCTGAAGGCCGTAGACAACTCATCATCAGGTTCCATTCAGATCTAGTTATACCTGTAGTACCCATTCATGAAGGAGAGGCCTTGGAACCTAATTGTAGTGTTGATCAACAATTCCGTCATTGGAAGGGAAAATTCATCCTTCATATAGTGACCATGGAGATCATGGAAGTCAACGAAGAATCTGATATATCTGTTCATCTTTATGATTGGCACAATGTTTTCTAGACATTTGATGTACTAGTCCTCTCTAATGAAATTTTCATTGATAAGATTATCAACTTCGACCTTGACCATGGCCCCAAGAGAAGGGTGCATATTTTGGGGAGGCTACATGAACCCACAATATTTCATCGGGAGGCCGAGGCAGTGGATGGATACCTGAGGATCTATTCCTGAATCTCGTCATAACTCTAGGAGATTACATTACTGTGTTTTTTATGGAAGTTTATGTACTTTGGTTTCTCCTCGAGGGGCATGGAGGCACTGATCAATGTGGGTTTCAGGTCCTCCTTGCTACCAAGGTTTACATGCACCAGTACGTCGAGTGTGGAAGAGATTCCCTCCTCAAAGATAGGGAAATAATCCTTTAAAACCTTTTCTTCACTTATGGAGGAGGGATCCATGGCTGGAGAAGTTTCCTCTGAGTCTGCAGATCCCAATGGGAGGCTAGTATCATCCTGAGCGGTACTGGACACTACGTTGGGGAACTCATGTAGCTTTGAAACCATATCAATGAATACTATTGATTTGATCCCATATAGTCTTCGGACCAAGGGGACATGCTTGATTATATCAAAGTAATATTGAAGAATTAGCTTGAGCCTATTAATTCCATCCTAGTGAAAGAAAGAATGTAGGACATATTTTCGTTGCCATGGGGAAGACATCCCAATACTTAATGTGTGTAGGAGGCTCCGGGATCACCAGTGCCTGATTTGTGTTAGAGTATAAGGTGATCTACTAGCATCACATAGACATGATAATATTTTCCCCCCTCATTCTAGAAACAATGAAGCATTCTCTCATGTCGAGATTTGTAGCCTCCAATCAGTGGATTGGAATTATGTAGGTGTCATCTAGATCCTCCCAAGGGCCAATTGCAACCGTGGCATGTGCAACCTCATTAGCCTGATTCTGTTTTTCTTTGCTCTTGTAGTAGTTGGCATTGAGATAATGGGAATCACAAGAGGAAAAGGGAGACACATCACCATGGAGAACTCCAACTTGACAATTAAGGGTGTACTTCAGGAACTTGTGATACAATGAATTAACCGCCACATGTAGGTGGAGCTATGGCATTCCCATAAATGCATTATAGGTGGTGTCATGGGAGAAAACCATAATCTCGGTGCCGGTGACTAGGCCACTAAACTAGGTCATCATGTGGATATTGCTAACCAGTATATTTTCCTTCCTATCATAACCATGGATTATTAGGTCATAGGGGATCAGATAATACTCAGAAAAACCTAGTATTTGTAGTATTTGAGACACGATTAAGATGATCTCAGAGCCCGTGTCGATAAGTCAGCGACAAACATCCTTTCCATTGAATAGAACGGCGATGTACAGTGGGTGAGTGTGCCCATGTATAGGAGAGCCTCCATCTTTTCCATATAATGAGATGATGGATTGGCATTTATCATGCTCGACCACCTTAGTATGGAAGGATTCTGCAGCCGATAACTCCATCTAAAACTAGAGGGGGCCTCTGAAAGCCTCGACGAGGGACTCATGCATATCTGATGATAGGCGAATGGAATCAAGGAAAGAGAGAATCCCTAGAATTATAGCAAGACGTTTGAGAACATCATACTTCTGTGCTAGGTAGTAACTTTTGCTTACAGGAGGTATTTCTATGACAATAGGTATCATGGGCCCTATCATATGGATCGATGACTGATTGGTTATATGTATATCTCGTAGCTCATGAGTCGAAGCCTATAGAGTGACTATTGGACGAGGGCCCAAGGACTGATACCGGTCCATAAAAAAGTGTGGCAGATCACGACGTAGTCGAGGTGTCTCATCTAGATCCAACAACATGAATGGCAGCGAAGGTAGATCTGATGTCACTAGATGAGATGGTTGAGCGTGTTAAGCTCTGCACTGGGCCTACTTTCTGGTTTCGGTAGCATGCATAGCCTGGCAAGAAGTACTGACCGAGGCACTCCGACGACCCATATAGTCATGGCTCCACCGACGCTGGGGATGGCTGGGGATGTTGGGAGGATTTGACTGGCACTCCTCACCGTCAGGAATTATGTATGGGTTTAACAGCTCTACGGTATTAACTGAGTCGTACCCATCACTTTTACTTGAATAATCATCCACTACTAGACAGATTCTAGGAGGAATCAACCACTCTAGGTGTATGAGGTCACTGAGAGTATGGAATGATGATGGAATCAACGGGTGATGTTTTTATCCCCTATGTTTCTGGTGTTTTCTCTTCTGAGAAGGGGACTACTGAGACGATGATGCAGAAGTAGTATACGCAGCTTGTGGAGGCTCTGGTCAATTCAGGAATTCATGAATAACACCATGGAAATGGGAGACCATTTTATGAGCCATACAGTCATCACTCTTATGGGACTCATGGTTATAATCTTGATGCCACTCATCTTCGATATCAATGATGCTATCTGGATTCACGAAAACACAAGCCACCTATGCCAGAGTTGGGCCTAAACATACTATGTATTTATCCACCTGGTCATGAATCTAGTCTTTAAACACATAGCATTTTTTGTTGGTGTTCCCCAGGATCTGGTGATAGGGGAATTAATTTGGGCGATCAGCGAGTATCATGTAGAGACCCAGAGCATGACGTACATTGACATTACATTACTTTTGAGGAATACTTAATACATAACAAACACAGACACAAAAGTACCATAATAGTTTAGTGTCTTTGGAAACTCGGAATTTAATCTTCTATTCGTGGTGAAAGATCATCAACATCGCCCATGAAGATATTAACCTTTTGTTTTCTTACCTAAAACCATTCTTTATAACCTTGGGAAAAGAAAACATAAAAAGGGTGAGCTCAAATGCTCAGTAAGGTTAAGCATAGAGAACATAAAACAATCTATAAACATTTGAATGCAAAAGCTTGGACATAAGATCTTAACATCAAAATCTTGAGCAAGGACATAAATCTTGGAAGAATGTAAGGCGTATATCATAATGTAACATCAGTCTTGATAAAATTGAATGGGAATAAATCATGTAATTGTGGCATCCATTAAGAACTTGTTAGGATTTCCATAGTAGCCAAGGCACTGCTTCCAATACCATATTAGTGGACAAAGTCCCATTCTGAATCGAGTTCACTCCTAATTCCAGTCCTGTAACATGAACCGGATTAACTTACCGTTCCAACCATGTCTATCTCATGAGATATAAATCTTTACCCAATGCATTGGAGGGAGATATAGGTCCCACCCATCTCATAGTGAAATCATTCTTACTTGTGCCACAAAATAAACATATATCATTCATCAAAACCCAACAAATAAAATGGGTTTCATAAACATCATCCCATAATCACATAATCCATATAAAAGAAATGGATATCATTTCATAATAATAAAAGTGAAACCATGTAAATCATAGAGACTTTAAACTTGAAATATACACATATGAAATAATGTCATCTTAGATGGAAAATGGTTTTGATAAAACACTTGAAATGAATTCATGAGGAAAATATCCTTTCTTCTTCAAAATCAATTTCTTTTCACAAAACATCATGAAATTTTAAAATAAAGAGATTTTGTTGAAAATAGTCAGGAAATCTTTTGGAAGAAGCTTCATGAAAAGAAGGCTTTATAAAACCGTTAAAATCCTTTCATGCTGTATATGTTAATAAAACATTCTTCTCGTACTTTTGCCGGAAAAGTCAAAAAACAATTCCTCGTAACGTAAAGAAAAGAAATATTCCTTACTTACCATGTAGTAAATGTCAAAAAATGGTTAAAAAGGACATTAAAAATACATTAAAACACTTTTATAAAACATGGACATGGATGATAACAATAACCCCAGTAAATACTTACGAATAAGCAATCTCGGATAAAAATGAGATTTGAAAAATTATCCCTTACCTTAGGTCTTATTTACTTCGTAAGTTTCCAAACCTCATATATAATTATTTAAATAATGTCATTGACTTATTTCAAAATCCTACTCATTGTTATGATATCATATATGGTCATATTCTTAGCTTTTTATTAGTATTATTTCATTGCTACTTATTATTCGGGTGTTTATTACATTTTGTTCTTATGCGTCTTTTGTCGAACAAATTCTTATTATTCTTTATAGGTTATAGATACCTCATTTACAGAATGGTATTTGTGTAATATATATCATATTTATTCACTCAATTTATTTATTTAATCATTATGCAATGAAAATCATGTAGAACGAGTCACATCACATCGTGGAGACGGTATTCCGTACGTACGCACGAGCGATGATATCGTTTCCATGGTGATGGAATTTTATTGGAGTGTATATATACTATTTCAGAATCAATATCACTTTAAAATAATCATATATAGTTATTATTTACACCATTATACCCATCCAAGTAATGTGGTGGTCGAAAATAGATTACACCACGGCGTGGAGACGGTATTCTGTACGTACGCACGCGCGGTGATTTTGTTTTCCGTAGGATGGATAGATGGTGAAATAGGGTTGTTTCATAATTTTAATAACATATCAGTATATTACTGATACTGATTTTATTACTTCATAATGAAACAACAAAAGAAGAATAAGTGGAAGAAGAAATAAATTTGAAAGAATCGGTAATGGACATTACCTTTTCTTTGAACCGCCTCATTGAGACCTCCTCTTAGGGAACTAAAATTGGTCTTTGAAGAAAACCAGGACCTCTAAGATGTTTCTAGGGAAGTGTAGAAGGGAATTTGGCAGGGTTGGGCCAAGCTATAATGCTCAATGTGGTGTGAGAAAGAGAGGGAGGAGGTGCCCTTTTATATGGGAGGAGAGGGGCACCTTTGGAAAAACTAAAAATATTATTCTATTATAAAGTCATATTTGGTTTTTAATAGAACCACATTGATTTATTTTGAAGATAAGGTAGGTATGGATCTAAATAATCTAATCCAATAGAATTTAAACACGTTTAGGTTTCTATTTTAACCTTATCATTTAGATTTAACTTTAAGTTAAATAATTTAACTTTTACCGTGTCTTCTTGTTTTCATACACTATAAGGTTAATAAACTTACAATAAAAAGCCAAAACGAACCCCCAGTAGTTTATTATTAATATATATAACCGTATCTAAGTCATTTGGCCGAACTTTAAATTTTTAGGAATAATATAACTATTAATAATATAATATTTGTTTTAAAAACTGTTTTATGTCAATTTTGACACTATTTGGTAATTGATTTTTGTGAAGATCATAACGGAGTTATTATTTCTAAAAAATATAATTAAATCAATAATAACATATCATATTAACCTATAAAATTAGTGGAATTCATAAAAAGTCTCAAATTACATTTATTTGAATATTTATAACATCAATTATGTCAATATTTCATTAATGAGATAATTACTACATCATCATTGTGTCATAAATAAAATAAATTATTTAAAATCTAAAAATTATAAATAAAATACCCTTATGTAGGAAGACATTTTATCATTCTAATGAATATTTATTGTCGAATTTATCTTATGTATAACCCTATATTAAAAATGATTTAGTTATTAATCTTTGATTTTAACTATTTTAACCCTTTTTTAAATAAAGTAATAATAAATGTCCTAATCTAATCCAAGTGGGCCTAAATGGTCATATTTTATTCCTAATGTTGTTTTTGGTCGAATTAAACTTATCTAATAGAATTATGACATGTGTTAGGGTAATAATAATATCTTTTTTACCCTTAATTTCCCTATTTACTTTTAACCGTTGTAAAAAAAGTAAAAAGTTACTATTCACAAAAAATTATTTTTATCTCATTGAACCACATTTCAGTCCTTGATATTAACCGTGTCTCTCGGATTTTCGAAATTTCACTCACAGAAGTGGTAAAATTATGTTTTATGTGAATTTTCAAATTCTCCTAGGAGGTGGGTAAAAGACGGTGAAAAGTCCAATAAAATTTTTATATATGTAAAATTATTATAAAATGAATCCAATGAATTCAATTGAACTTATATAGATATTATGTATCAATTTTGACCTAAAATAAATTTAAATAAAATAAATAATTATTTAAATAAAAAGTCGGTTTTTGAATAGTAACCCACTGGTTTCACTATTCATCAAAAATTGAAATTTTTCAGAAAAATACAAAAAAAACTCACCCTAGGCTAAATTCGATATTCTGAATCCAAAAATTATGTCCATTTTGAAAGATAAAATTTATAAAATTTTAAAAATTGGGTATTACTATTCATAACAGCTAGTTTATATAACATATCGTTGTTTAGCGAAACTCGGTATTGCGTACAACACACGCTATCATGGAAGGTCGTGATTGCGTGTAATGCAAGCCAAGGTAGGGATGCGTGTTGTGCAAGCTCCTTTTGGTGTAGTGTACAAAACAAGACATTCATGAAATTATAACGAATATTTTTCATAAAATCTCGGGGTGTTACATTCTACCCCCCCTTAAAATGAATTTCTCCCTCGAAATTCATCGGGGTTATAAATGTTTTACTACTTAAAAGTTTCTTTAATAGAAACCCACATCGTAAAAAGGAATACCAAAACTCGACTTTAAAAACTAAAGTATGAAACGTAATGGTTACCCAAATAAACTAATCACGGGGTTTCCACATAGGAGAACATAGGTGAAAATATGGATATGAAAGAGAAGTCTAACCGTCATGTTCTGATGGCGAGTGGTAGAGAACATGGCTATGAAAAATCCAACAATCACAAATCTGTAAATTTGTGATGATTTGGGGTACCATCTGATTCATCGGATATAAGGGCACTAGGACAACATTTTTGGATTTCAAGATCACTTCCCTAATGTTGAAGAATTTGAATTAGAATAAACACTTACTTTATTTTGGTACAATCTCATTGATGTTCATGCTTTGAAAAATTTACACTTCATCTCTTAAAGAAATGAAGTTGAATTTTTTATTCATGAAGTGTTAACAGATCATGTGATAGAATGATGGGTCATTCCATCTATTTCAAACAAAAGGTTAGGAAAAGTTATCAAATATACATAAGTCCATCTATGGTGAGTTTAATCGTATATGATTCCAAAATTGATCTTATACTTCATATATCATACCGCTTAATAAAATAAAACTAGTTTCTACTAACCAGGGACATTCTGTAGGCCAGTGGTATGCGATAAAGGCCAGTCGCACTTCGGTTGTGGGTTTGATTCCCACAGCCTTGTCCGACGTGATGGGATGTCTCCCATCCTGCAGGTTGTCCTCATTTTAAAACTACATTACTATAACATCCCATCAGTAATATTGAAAAAACTGATATCCTTAAACAATACTATCTTATGTCCAAAATAATCTATTCCAATATTTAGGGTTATCCATAATACTGCAGTCCACTCTCATATTATAGTGAAAACGATTACCAGAGATTTCAAATAACAAACATGTTAATACCATCGTTGATCCCCATATATCATAAGATATGTCTTGTTGGTCACATTCCAAACATTCGATGTCCTTAATAATTTATTCTCTTGAAAAATAAATACCCATTGAATCTTAGTGAAAACATGAGTGTTGTCAAAAGTTAACTCTTTCCACATACCAAAACACCAATATTCTGTATACTCAAACCATGATATAACTATTCCCTAATATCAGTCATGAGCTCATGAATACTGTCAAACATTTCATTTTCTCCTTATCCATTCATTATGCGCATATCATCTTCCTTCCAAAAGTATCTCAATCACTTTCCATGGTTACCAGTACCATAAAATTATTGAAAACCACAATATACCAATAAATAAATATTCCAATATTCCATGATACTATATTAAACATTATTTTGGAATTCCATTACATAAACACTTAATCATTCAACCACATCGTTGTCATATTCAACATCGCAAATAATGATCACATGTGACTTCCCTTTGTCCTTTTCCTTAAGTGGTTGCTCATGTCGATCATCATTAACCCTGGGATTAGGTCATTGATTAGCATAATTCCCCATTTCATTGCAATTGAAGCATTGAAGTGTTGGTGGTGCGTTCTCTGCAGTCCATTCTCTATTCACATCATTAGCAACCTTGTTCCCATTACTTCGACAATCAATTGCTCGATGACCTTCTTTACCACACTTAATACATTTTCTAGTACCTTTTACACAATTTCCACCATGCTTCTTTCTATACTTTGATCATAAAGAAACATTCATCTTCTTTTCACCATTGTTCTGAGATTTCTCCTTGAACTCTATCTTTCGTTTCTTCTCAAAACCATGAGATGGATATGTAACAAAAATTTCAATTTCTACCTTGATAGCACAACACACAATTTATTCATAGCTACTGAAGTCTCTTATAGCTAATTCCCTTCAAAGATTTGGTTTTAATCCACTGATGAATCGATCAACTTTACTTTCAGGTTGGATGATAAATCCAGATGCATACCTTGCAAGCCTTATAAAATTCGCTTCGTATATACCAACAGATTCATCATCCTTTTTCTTTAGTTCAAGAAACTCTTTCTCCATATTTTTTTAAAGAATACGAGGGAAGTACTTATTCAAAAATAAGTTCTTGAACTTGTCCCATTCCATGGACTCAATTTCATCTTTTGGCCTCGTATTCTTGATAAGATTCCACCATTGATCAGCTTCACCTTCCAAATGATATACTGCTAAGATGACTTTATCATGTTCATAACATTGAAGAACTGAAAATATCTTTTTAGTGGTACTGATCCATTGTTCAGCAACAAGTGGATCAGAAGACCCACTCAAAGAAGGTGGACATTGCCTCATGAAGGACTCAATAGAATATTGTTCCCTTCTCTGCTCATTTGGAAGTCCAGAATGATTCATAGCTTTTATAAGTATAGCATTAAGATTTTTCACTCCATCTCCCATAACATTTGTTTGTTCAGGAAGACAATCATTGCGTTGTCCATTACATTGATCAACACAATTCCTTTGGGTTCCAGCTATCATCTAAAACCCAAAAAGAATAGTGGGAGGGGAAAAATTCATGCTAGGGAAAACAACATAATAAAGGGGGAGTACCTTCAATATCTAACTTCTTAGGTTTATTTCTAAGATCTTTACCTTAATTATAGGATTATAACCTATACTTATACTTAACCTTAGAGACATCCCTAGACATTCCATAGAAATATCTCTAGGGATCTCACTAAAGTTCTCACATCCTAGTTTCCAAAGGTTGACTAAACCTTTCCTCTGATACCAAATGTAGAGTCCCAGAGCTTGATGTACATGAACATTACATTACTTTTGAGGAATACTTAATACTTAACAAACACAGACACACAAGGACCATAATAGTTTAGTGTCTTTGGAAACTCTTAATTTAATCTTCTAATCGTGGTGAAAGATCTTCAACTTCTCCCATGAAGATATTCCCCTTTTGTTTTCTTACCTAAAACCATTTTTTATAACCTGGGGAAAAGAAAACATAAAAAGGGTGAGCTCAAATGCTCAGTAAGGGTAAGCATAGAAAACATAAAACAACCCATAAGCATTTGAATGCAAAAGCATGAACATAAAATCTAAACATCAAAATATTGAGCAAGGACATAATTATTGGAAGTATGTAAGGCATATATATCATAAAGGAACATCAATCTTGATAAAATAGCACGGGAATAAATCATGTAATTGTGGCATCCATTAAGCACATGTTATGATTTCCATAGTAGCCAAGGCATTGTTCCCAAGACCGTCTTAGTGGAAAAAGTCTCATTCTGAATCGAGTTCACTCCTCATTCCAGTCCTGTAACACTAAACCGGATTAACATACCATTCCAACCATGTCTATCTCATGAGATATAAATCTATATCCAATGCATTGGAGGGAGATATAGGTCCCACCCATCTCATAATTAAATAATTCTTACTTGTGCCACAAAATAAACATACATCATTCATAATAACCAAACGAATAAAATGGGTTTCATAAATAACATCCCATCATCACATAATCCATATAAATTAAATGGATGTAATTTCATAATAAGAAAAGTGAAACCATGTAAATCATAGAGACATTATACTTGAAACATTCACATGTGAAATAATGTCATCTTAAATGGAAAATGGTTTTGATAAAACACTTGAAATAAATTCTTGAGAAAAATTTCCTTTCTTCTTAAAAATAAATTTCTTTTCACAAAACACCATGTAATTTTAAAAGAAATAGATTTTTTTAAAATAGTCATGAAATATTTTGGAGGAATCTTCATGAAAATAATTCATTATAAAACCGTAAAAATCCTTTCATATCTATAATTTAGAAAAACATTCTTCTCGTACTTTGGCCGGAAAAGTCAATAAAAAGTACCTCGTAACGTAAAAAAAAGAAATATTCCTTACATACCATGTAGTAAAAGTCAAAATTGGGTAAAAAGGACATTAAACATACATGAAAACACTTTTATAAAACATGGACATGGATGATAACAATAACCCCAGTAAATACTTACGAATAACCAATCTCGGATAAAAATGAGATTTGAGAAATTATCCCTTACCTTAGGTCCGATTTGCTTCGTAAGTGTCCTAACCTCCTGTATAATGATTTAAATAATGTCATTGACTTATTCCAAAATTATACTCATTGTTATGATATCATAAATGGTTATATTCTTAGCTTCTTATTAGTAATATTTCATTGCTACTTGTTATTCGGGTGTTTATTACTTTTTGTTCTTATGTGTGTTTTGTCAAATAATTTCTTACTCTTCCTTTTAGGTTATAGATACCTCATTTCCATAATGTTATTAGTGTAATATATACCATATTTATTCACTAAATTCATTTATGTAATCATTATGCAATGAAAATCATGTAGAACGAGTCGCATCACATCGTGGAGACGGTATTCCGTACATACGCATGAGCGATGATATCGTTCCCATGATCATAGAATTGTATTGGAGTGTATGTATACTATTTAAGAATCAATATCACTTTACAATAATCATATATAGTTATTATTTACAACATTATACCCATCCATTTAAGGTGGTGGTGGAAAATAGATTACCCCAAGGCGTGGAGACGATATTCCGTACGTATGCACGTGCGGTGATTTCGTTTTCCGTAGGATGGATAGATGGTGAAATAGGATTGTTTCATACTTATAATAAAATATCATTATATGAGTGATACTGAGGTTACTATTTCATAATGAAACAAATAAAGAAGAATAAGTGGAAGAAGAAATAAAGTTGAAAGAATCGGTAACGGACATTACCTCTTCTTTGAATCCCCTCCTTGAGACCTCCTCTTAGGGCACTAAAATTGGTCTTTGAATTATACCAGGACCTCTAGGATGTCTCTAGGGAAGTGGAGAAGATAATGTGGAAGGTGTTGGCCGAGATTTAAGGATCAAAGTGGTGTGAGGAAGAGAGGGAGGAGGTGCCCTTTTATAATGGAGGAGAGGGGGACCTTTGGAAAAACTAAATATATTATTTTATTATAAAGTCATATTCAGTTTTTAATAGATCCAAATGGATTTATTTCGAATCTAAGGTAGGTATGGGTCGAAATCCTCTCATACAATAGAATTTAGACATGTTTAGATTTCTATTTTAATCTTATCATTTAGATTTAACTTTTAGTTAAATAATTTTACTTTTACCGTGTCTTCATGTTTTATTACACTATAAGGTTAATAAACTTACTATAACAAAGAAAACGAACCCCAAGTTGTTTATTATTAATATATATATCCTTATATAAGTCATTTGGCCGAACCTTAGATTTTTAGGAATAATATAACAATTAATAATATAATATTTGTTTTATAAACTATTTTCTGTCAATTTTGACACTATTTGGTAATTGATTTTTTTGAAAATCATAACAGAATTATTAGTTCAAAAAAAGCTAATTAAATCAATACTAACATTTCATATTAATCTATAAAATTAGTGGAATTCATAAAAAGTCTCAAATTACATTTGTTTGAGTATTTATAACATCACTTATGTCAATATTTCATTAATTAGATAATACTGCATCATAATTGTGTCATAAATAAATTAAATTATTTAATGTATAAAAATTATAAAGAAAATATCATTATTTAGGAAATCATTTTATATTTCTAATGAATATTTATAGTCAAATTTATTTTATGTGTAACCTTATACTAAAAATGATTTAGTTATCAAACTTTGATTTTAACTATTTTAACCCTTCTTTAAATAAATTAATAATAAATGTCCTAATCTAATCCAAGTGGGCCTAAATGGTCATATTTTATTCTTATGGTTATTTTTTGTCGAATTACACTTATTAAATATAATTATGAATGTGTTAAGGTAATAATAATATCATTTTTACCCTTAATTACCCAATTTACTTTTAACCGTGGTAAACAAAAAAGAAAAAAGTTACTATTCACCAAAAATTATTTTCATCTCATTGAACCAAATTTTAGTCCTTGATATTAACCATGTCTCTCGGATTTTTGAAATTCCACTCACATAAGGGGTAAAATTAATTTTTATGTAAATTTGCAAATTCTCCTAGGAGGCGGGTAAAAGACGGTGAAAAGTTCAATAAAATTTTTATATATCGAAAATTATTATAAAATGACTCCAATGACATAAAATGAACATATATAGGTATTATTTATCAATTTTTACCTAAAATAAATTTAAATAAAATAAATAATTATTTAAATAAAAAGTCGGTTTTTGAATAGTAACCCAGTGGTTTCACTATTCATCAAAAATTGAATGTTTTTATAAAAATACAAAAAAATCACCCTAGGCTAATTTCGATATTATGAATCGAAAAATGAAGTCCATTTTGAAAGATAAAATTTAGAAAATTTCAAAAATTGGGTATTACTATTCATAACGGCTAGTTTATATAAGATATCATTGTTTAGTGAAACTCGGTATTGTGTACAACACACGCTATCGTGGAAGGTCGTGATTGCATGTAATGCAAGCCAAGTTATGGATCTGGGTTGTGAAAGATCTTTTTGGTGTATCGTACAACACAAGACATTAATAAAATTAAAAATAATATTTTTCATAAAATCTCGGGGTGTTACATATCTCCTCTTCTGGCCTTCTGCACTCAAGAAAACGACAATCCCCTACTCCAAGGAACTGCAGAAGTAGTCGGGGACCTGAGCCTCATTTAATAAGTAAGACCAGTTCCTCCTATCTTGTATGGGGCCATATGAGCCTGCCCATGAAGAGGGGCTAGAGGAGCTAGCTGAGGAGGTTGGCCCGGTTATCTCGGCAAGGCAGTGGCGGTGCCTTGCGTGGGGGACCTACCGATTCTAAAGCATGCACTGATGGGACAGAGGCTATGCCTAAGGTGGAAGGCCTCTGAGATACTATAGAGGTAGGTCCACTGGAAACAAATATACTTGCCAAGGGGCCTCTATTTGAGCCACTTTAGTGGGCTCGACCCTGGTGGGCCTTATCACGGGGATTGAAGGATTCAATGGACGTTCCTGACCAGCTTGTTTCATGTTTTCTTCTAGGCACTGATCCTTATCACAGAAGTCTCATAAACCCCAAGGAATGTTTTGGGTGATCATATTGGGGTCCAGTTCTGTCTTGTAATTCCCTACCCACATCGTCAGCAGTTTCTCCTGATTCAGTTGATTGTCAAGGAGGTATGTGAGCCCTTTCAACCGGGTGAAAAAGTTTGAAACTCACTCCTCAGGACTCAGCTTGCAGTTGAAGAGGTCTGTGATACTCGTCTTCCAAGTAGTGAAATTGAACATGTATAGGAATTTCTTTAGGAGTTATTCCCAACTGGCTATTGATCCTATGGGGAGCCGATTATACCAGAAGAATGTCATTCCGACCAATGTTTGTATGAAACACCAGAGTTTGGCGGCCTCCTGTTGTGTTGGAGTCTCCAACATGGGTACACACATTGAGATGAAGTGGAACATATGTTGAGGTTGGTCCCCTGTCCCATTGAGGGGGGGGGGGTGGGATTTCTGAAACCCTAGGGTGATGGTATTTCATCCACACACGCCTCATATAGATTTCCATCAGGCAGAATTTCCCACTGTCATATCTCCAATGCCTCGAAGAAGGCAATGAGTGTTGTCATTGGATCATCCAAGAGGGGGTCCAATTTTTATCAGGATACCTGACCACCAATGTGTTGGTAGGGTTCTTCAACACGATTAGCGGGCCCAGTGACTCATGTAGCAGCTAGCAGAATGACCTGAAGATAATATGGGGGAACTTGAGCAGGGTCCCGAAGATTGTCACATCGTTCTGGAGGATTTCGAGACACTTTTCGTGCCCTCTTTCGGTATGTTCCAGACTCAACCATGTCTACATGGGCAGGATGGTCAGGGCCACCTAGTGGTGGTTTGCGGAGGGGTAGTTGTTCCTGCAACTACTGCCTCGGTCAAGGATCACCGTAGTCTGGTCGTCGCTCTGAAAAATATTCATCAAGGATGATGTCAACCATCTTCTAGTGTTCGGTGAGTTGTTGATGGAACACGGCTTTTTGGGGATCGTCTTCCGCCTTCTGCATTGAGCCTGATGGGTCAGAGGGTTTGATGGCTCCGAGGTGCTCCTTACCTTTTTTTTGGATTTTGGATAAGAATCAACCACTCGATGGGAACTAAAAGACCTAGTAGATTCCTATGTTGATGATTAATCCTTCTCAAGAAATCCAAGAGATGTCAAAATCCCTCGGGGGTTAGGTCATCGCGAAGAATCTCTAGCTCATTCTATCCCCTAGCAGGTTAACCATGTCAGTCACGACCCTGTTGACAGTGGGTGCCCCAGACCTAACTTGTTTTGTGCTTTGATTACCACTACATGTATTTAGTTTCTTATAATACATGTGTTTATCTATCCATAATACTATAGATACTTCTGCATCCACTTTGATTGTGTCAATGTCAATAGATTACTTTCTGCATAAAAGGGTTATATTATATCCAGACTATAATGAGAACCCAATGATTCCATGATAGTAATCATAATGTAACGTCCTATGGTCCAGTTACATAATTCTGAAAGGACACAGATGAGGTGTGACCATCAGGTGCTGGGGTCTTTTAAGAATTGAGACTTCTTCTTATGAATTTCACACATACTGATCTCTAGTAGTTGAGATTATAAGGAGAGCCCCACATAATAGGAACACCACATGTTTAAGGTGTTATTGGTTATTTCTATCTACGAACATGTGTAATTTCCTTTAGAATTGAGATCATTGTCAATGGATGTAATTTCATTACGTACATTTCATGCAAGGAAAAAACAATAGCGAAAAAGTCGTGTCGAGGTTGTTTGTATCAGGAATGTTATTAATGTCATGACATTTATTGAATAATCGAGAAAGGGTTTGTTGTATCCGAGTTCATGAAGAGATATCTTGGGCCTGGTTGATTAGGATGGTTGCACCATCATTAAATCCATGGCCATGTTAGTGAGAAGGTAAGACCATCAAGAAAAATCAACAAATAAAATAATGTAAGATAAAGAATGATGACACTATTGTGCATTCTTCTTTATTGAGATATCGATGATGATGAGATTTTATTACATGGACCGTGTTCGTAGGATGTTAGTCGTTGCGTTGAATTTTCCTTATCTCTATAGGGGCCTCGATGGGTTGCTATACCCCTCTCTAGGTCGGTGGATATTATTCACTACTATTGAGTTAAGGGCCTAGAGAGTCACACACAATAGTGCCAGGAGAATCTGCCCTATTTTGGGAATAGGAATATAGAACTTGGTGGGCCCCTACAAAGGGTCTAAGCATTATCCAAGTTATATCGATCACCAATGAATAAATAAATTCATTAACTACACATGTTTAAAATAATTCGACGAATTTATTTATAACATGTATTTACATGTTTTATAGTAAATACATGTTTTAATATTATTCAAATGTATTTTAATATCCAAGATTCATTTAATATTTGCAGGAGGTGTCATATGAGTTATAGACTCAAATTTATCACGTAAAATATTTATATATATACATATTACGAGTAAGTGATAAATTATAAATATTATTTTGGGCATAATTTCATTTTTCATAAATAATTATTTATAACAATTATATAGCAGATTTTAATTACATGGGGGCTAGGAATCCATACCACATGTTTTTAAACATTCCTTATATAAGTTAAAGAGAGGCCCTCCCATTGGGTGATTCATGTGTTGGATTTGAGATCTTCTCTCTCATCTTGGAATCTAAAGAGAGAGTCTCTTAAGAGAAGATAGATTTTCAAGTTCATCCATCTCATATTGAAGCTTCTTACCTTGCGGTGATAGTTTCTGCGCTGAAGTGAGTGTTGAAGATCCGTGCTAGAACCTAGATCTCGATGAATGTCACATTATCAGATTCGAGAGGCTTGTGTAGATGATCTAGAGGGATTATAAATCGGATTCATCGAGCAATGATCAACGGCGTCCAGCGAGGGAATTGCACATGTCCAATCCAAACTAGGTACATGTTTAGTTTATTTTTGTGCTCTTCATAAACCTTTGGAGATCCTTGGACAAAACCGGGAAAAGATCACAGGAGTTGATAGGTTAATGTTACTCCACTTCTGTAGAAAATTTTAAATTCTCGGCCCATTGGATTCTGATGTGTCGTCCCGGTACTAAACATTGGTATCAGAGGGTTCGCAAGGTTTTTTTTGAGTCAAAAAAATTAAGATGCATTAAATTTAAGTGTATAGTGTTAAAACAGTTCATTCGGATCTGACAATGCGTTGTTTCATTATTAAATGATTAAACTACGATCATTTAAAATTTTTAATCAGATCGACATCATAGTTTTTTCATTCATTTTAAGTTAATATCTATCATTATTCATTTAAACTTAAATATAATATTTTATTATTATAAAATATTATATTATATTATATTATAAAATAAATTCCTCAACGTAAAGGGGTGTGGAAAATATATTTCACAACAGTTTTTTTAGAAAAAATAAAAGGAGGCCAAGACCCCATTTTGGGGTCTTCTTCTTTTTATTTAAAAAAAGAGGGGACACCAAGACCCCAAAATAGGGGTTCTTCCTTTTTTTATTAAAAAGTAAAAGGGGAAAAGTGGTGGAATTTTGTATAAGGAAAAATAAAAAAATTTAAGACCCAAGGGGATCTTATATTTTATGCATGGCACGGCTCCCACTTGTATGAGAAACCCTAGCCACACCCCATTCCAGGCCACCCAACAGCCTGCCCGCCACCTCGTTGCCAGATGGATGCCACTGACCCTGTCCACCTCCCCTCTACTCGCTAGACCTCTGCCTCATGTCGCCTCGAACCAAGCCCCGCCGGACCGCCGCATTGTAGCACTCCCGAACCCCGGTGGCCCACTCGCCAAACAGGCATGGTCGCGTCGCCTCGGTACCTATTGTGCCGGACTAGGACACTGCTAGTCCTGGTCATGCCGGACCGGCCCTCCGCTTTGTCGACTCACCGAAGCAGCGTGATGTCGTCCATGCTGCTGGCCGGAATGCCCCCAAACCACCTCCCACTCCCTTCGAACCATGCCAGAAGCATCTGCCGCCATGGGAGTGGCAGGACCGAACGGTCCCGCTGTGGTCACGCCGCGGTAATGCCTTGATTTGGCTCTGCTCCAGGACGACACCCTGTGGAGGTTCACAGTCCATCCTGACTCCTCCCTGGCTAGAGGAAACACCATCTTAAATCAATTTAAAATAATTTAGTTTTGTTAAATTAATTAATTAAAATTTATATGGGGGTTCAAATTTATTTTAATCAGAGTTATTAATTTAATTTAAGATTAAACTTAAATTAATTGTTTAATTAAAAATTTAGAATTAGAATTAAATTAAATAAAAGGAACCGATAAATAAATTATTTTAATTTAATTAAATTCATTTAATTTATTATAACACCCGTGCACTTTTTAAATTTATTTCAATTTAATATTATTGCATATATTTTACCCCGACTGATCTTTAGCTAGCGACTGAGCCATGCATGTCTGGCATTATTTATTTAATTATTTTTACAATGTGTGTGATGATTTAATATTTAATTTGATAAATAAAGGTCTTTGTATCGTCTTTTATTTCAAATATGTATAAGGTCATGTGTGTCCATTGCCCTAGTTGTATTTTGTACCCCAAACCCCCTCACATTAGTGATAGTATATTTGTAATTACATGGTGACGATCTGAGATGCAGACCCCACCATGTCGAGGAAATAGTGCAGACCGGGGTGGAGCGCTTTGCACTCGGGGCATTAGCAACACAAGTCATGTTTCAACTCAGGTATGGATTCAACTATGTAATGATTGATCAGCTATTAATCGATCATTATATAATTCTCAAGACCAGTCGAATTGCATGATTTACTTAATGCATAGTTTGTTGTTTTATGTGTCTGCTTGATTATTGTGTGATCACAAAGAATAGTAAACAAGATAAAATGAAAAAATGTGTGACGAATTATTTTCTATTTAATGTTCATTTGTGAGTGGGACAACCCAGTTTGAACATAATAAATATAAAAGGATTATATTCATCAATAAATATTAGAAAAATCCCTCAAAGATATATTAAGTCCAATAAATGCCTTCCATTTCTCACATTTAAACAAAACCGGAAATTTGGGGTGATCGTCCGCCACAGATGATAGTGCCTCTTATTACCGGGGTGTTTACATGGAAGAAATGGGTTGACTTAACTAAATTATGTAGTCCTGGATTAGCCTTAGCTAACATTCTATTACGTTAGATATAAGATTTGGAGGGAATCATGTTCAGATTCCAAAAGCTGGGAATTTACTCAACAACACAAGGAACCACAAGAACAAGTGGTTGGCCAGCCTAGTGCCTACCATGAAACCCTCCAAGTAGTGGCATAGCCCTAGCCTATAGACTATGAGAGAGGTTTCTAGGATCATTACCATTAGAAAACTCAAGTGATAGAGTGTTTTGAATTTAATAGTGAGGGATTTTAAGGTTCGCTAAAATAGTGGGAAACATTAAAATGATATAATAATTTATTTATCATAAATGTCAAATGGTAATCATGACAAAGTAATAAATGATAAATTTTTATTTGATATATATTCTAAAATTTAAGTAACCAACACCACAATTACATTATCAGTATGATAAATTTTGGATAAAGATAATATCTAGACGGGCAATAACTTCTAGTACTGGAACATGCGCTTGTGCATACTACTTCACCAAGAATTGAAGTTAAATGTGCAGGAATACCCAATTCCTGCTGAGCCTCCTTAGGGAGAAATTAAGGATGGAAAAGATAAATGGAGAAATCATGTAGATGATGTTCTTGATGCACAATGCATCATGTTGTCATCCATGTCCTGCAAATTGAAAAATAATGCATGAGGATAAGGAATCCTACAAGATACTTTCCCATCTCCAAGAACTATATGAGGACAGGGCCATGAAAGAAAGTTATGAGATCACAAGTTCTCTTTATAAGTGCAGGCTAGAAAAAAGGGCACTGAACCAGTCCTCATGTATTCAAGATGATTGGGTATACTGAGAGGCTTGATGCCCTTGGGTTCAAACTGAACCAAGAACTAACAGTGGATATCATTCTTTACTCCTTACCATCATGCTTCTCGACTTTTATATTCAATTATAATATGAATGATATGACAAATTATCTCAAGTAACTTTTTTCTATACTTCACCAAGTTGATAATGAAATGAGACGTACGAATTCATATGTCCTTTTAGTGAAAAAAAAAACAAGGGCAAGGAAAAGGTGTCCAAGGAGATGTCAAGGCCAAAGACACCAATGCATCATCCTGCAAAGAAGACAATGATTCAGAGGAAAAGTAAGGATATTTCAAGGCCAAAGACACAAACTAGCTTGGTTCTAGTTTTAAACAATTGTTATTATGTACCTTTTGTAATGAGAAACATTATATTTGTGTCATGTCTAGACACTATGTGTTTTTATTTCAAGTTTGGAAATAAATATTTTATCTTTTATAGGGATAACATATGTTATAGTATGGCACATTTTAAAAATGTTGTGTATATGCTGGAACTAGAGAACTCATTAATGGGAATCAATGACAAAAACAAACAACTTGACTCCAATATCACCCGCCTATGGATCTTCAGACATGATCATGTAAATAAGAGGTGTTTATGAAGATTAAATCAAAATGGGTATCTTGAATCAGTACAATTAGAACCCTTAGATGTTTGTCATGCTTGTTTATAAGGAAAGATGACTGAAGCACCTTTCTTAGGAAAGGGAGAAAGATCCAACGCAGTGCTGGATTTAATACATACTAATGTGTGTGGTCCATTTCTAGTAGATGTAATGGGTGGTTTTCTATACTTCATAACTTTTAATGATGAATATAGTTGGTATGGATATATCTACTTAATGTGTTATAAGTCAGATTCTTTTGGATATTTAAGGAATACCAAAAATAATTAGAAAACCAACTTAGTTATAAGATAAAAGCAATCCGCTCAGATTGAGGAGGAGAATATCTTAACCAAGATTTCATTGATCACTTGATGGAGTGTGGGATAGTATCCCATCTCACTCCTCCTTATACACCACAATGGAATGGTGTATGTGAAAGGAGTAATATGACCTTGCATGACATGGTCAGAACAATGTTGATTCATGAAAACCTTGCATTATCTTTTTAGGGATACGCCTTCCAGACAACAGCATATACCCTTAACTGAGTACCAACTGAAGCTGTAGATGGGATTCCATATCAGTTATGGTAAGGTACAAAACCCAACCTAACACACATGTGTGTACGAGGGTGTGAGGAATTTTTCAAGACATTACCAAGTGACGAATTAGCATCTAGAAGCACTGTGTGCATCTTTATAGGTTATCCTAAGGAAACTAGAGGATACTAACAACATAAAACTTTAGATATATAAGTCATTGTGGCATAATATGCCACATTTCTAGAAAGGGATCACATTTCTATTAGAAATATCGAGGGAGAGATTGACTTCGATGTTGTCAATGCTCCAGATTCACAAGATTTGGTAGAGGAACAATCTCTACAAGAACAGGTGGAAGAAGTAGTTGTTCCTGAGACAAAGATATTGAGTATGTCTATGTGAGAGGTTAGAGAACCACAGCGTTATGGTTTCCTTTTAACCGAGTCTGGTGACACATTATTCATGGAGGATGATGAACTTCTACCCTACAAGGAAGCAGTATATGGAAAAAATTATGCTAAATTAAAAGAATCCATGAATTCTCAGTTGGAGTTCATGTACCAAAATCATGTTTGGATTTTGGTGGACCCTACAACTCATGTAAAGACCATTGGATTGTAATGGGTATTCAAGAATAATCTGGACTTGGATGGTGAGGTTAATACCTTTAAAGAAATACTGGATGTAAAGGGTTTCAGGAAACATCTAGGCATTGAATTTGATGAATCCTTCTCAACTGTAGCAATGGTTAAATCCATAGGAATATTTCTTGCAATAGAAGCCTTTCAGGGTTATGAAATGTGGAAAATGTATTTCAAAACTGATTTTCTAAATGGGAAGTTGGTTGAAGATGTCTATAGGACTCATCCTAAAGGGTTTGTCAATTACAATAATGCCAATAAATTATGAATGTGGCAGAGATCCATTTATGGATTGAAGAAGGACTCAAGATCATGGATTGTTCATTATTATGAGGCCATAAGAGATTTTAGTTTTGTCAAAAAATAAAGTGAGCCTTCTTTCTATAAAAACGCTGAAAGGAATGCCCTCATTTTCCTAGTATTATATGTTGATGACATACTAATTAAGGGAAATGAGGTGCAAGTATTGCAGTATGTTAAGACTTGGTTAAATGAATGCCTTTGAATTAAAGACATAGGTGAAGCAGCCTAAATTCTAGGGATCAAGATCTATCTAGATAGTTCTCAAAGGCTGATTGGGCTAAGGAAATGTACATATATTGACTAGTACTCAAATTGTACAATATGGGACAATCAAAGAGAGGATTTTTACCTATGTCTCATGGTGTAAGTCTCTCCAAGTAAATGTGTCCATAAACACAAGAGTATATTGACAGAATGAGTAGAGACCCTTATTCCTTGGAAGTGGGTTCTATCATGTATTCCATGCTATGTACTATGATTGATTTCACCTTTTCTTTAAGCATGGTGGGTAGATATCATGCCAATCCCGGAGAGCTTCATTGGGCAGTTGTTAAAACTATAATAAAGTACTTGAGGCATACTAAGGATTTTTTTCTAGTGTATGGAGAAGTTGAGTAACTATTTGTTAGGGGATACAATGATTCTAGTATCCATATAGATCATGATGATATGAAATCGCAGTCATGCTACTTATGTTTCCTGAGTGGTGGTACAGTGAGCTAAGAAGCTCGAATAAATATGTGGTTGCTGATTCTATAGAAGAGTATGAATATATTGCAGCTTCTGATTCCGAAAAGGAAGCAGTCTGGATACATAGCTTTATCTCAGAAAATGGTGTTATACCTAGTATTGCAGACCCTATTCTAGTATATTGTGATAATACTATTTTAGTGGTGCTTTCCAAGGATCACAAGTCTCACCAGAGGACAAAGCATATTCTTCAAAAGTTTCATCTCTTGAGAGATTTTACTCAATGATGTGAAGTGACAGTTATCAGAGTAGCCACAGAGGACAACGTGGAAGGCCCCCTCACAAAATCCATTTCTCAACAGAAGCATGATTAACATATGAGAGCTAGCGGATTTAAACTTGTTAGCAGATGGCTCTAGTGCATGTGGGATTATTGAATGTGGGTACCCTAGACCCAACTTGTTTTTTACTTTGATTACTGCTACATGTTTTTAGTTTGTTATAATACATGTGTTTATCATGACAAAATAGTATAGATATTTCTGCATCCACTTTGTTTATGGAAATGTCGTTAGATTACTTATCGCATCAAAGCGTTTTAGTAGATCACAGGCTATAATGAGAACACTGAGATGCAATGAATGTAATCTTAATGTAATGTCATATAGTCTAGTTACATAATTCTGTAAGGACACAGTTGATGTGTGTCCATCGGGTTCTAGGGGCTCATAAGCATTGATACTTCTTCTCATGATGTTCTCACTTGATGATCAACAGTGGTTGAGATCATGATGATATACCCACATAATAGGAACACCACATGTTTTAGCTGCCATTGGTCATTCCTATCTACAGACATTTGTAATGGTCTTTAGACATGATTTCATCAATGGATTTCATTTAATTACCTAAATTTGATTCAATGTGAAAACCATGGTGACAATTTCATGGCGAGGTAGTTTGTGTCGAGTACGTCATTAATGGAATGGACTTCATTGAATTATCGAGAAAGGATTTTTCACTTCCGAGTTCAGGAAAAGATATCTCGGGCATTATTGATTAGGATGGTTTCACCTTTATTAAATCCATGGCCATCGAAGTGGGAGGGGAAGACCATCTGGACAAATCAACATATAAAATAAAGCGTGATAAATAATTATGACACTAGTGTTCATTCTTCTTTTTTGAGATATTGATGATGAAGAGATTATATTACAAGGAAAATGATCATAGGAAGGAAACCATTGCTTTTACTTTGCCTTGTCTCTATAGGGGACTCGATGGGTTTCTAGACCCTGCTCTAGATTGGTGGATATTATTCACTACTATTAAGGACAGGTCCTAGAGGGTCACACAAAATAGCACCTTGAGAATTTTCCATATTATGGGAATATGAATATAGAACTATGTGGGCCTTTCCAAAGGGTCCTAACACTGTCGATGTTCTATGGATCACAAATAAATAAATAAATTCATTAATTATTCATGTATAGACTAATTCATTGAATTTATTTATAAAAAGTATTTACAAGTTATATATTAATTACATGTATTAATATTATTTAAATGGATTTTAATATCCTAGGTTAGTTTAAAATTAGATGGAGGTTTGATTTGAGTTAATGACTCAAATCTATCACATAATAAATTTATATATATATTCGGAGTAAGTGACAAATTATAATTATTATTTATGTCATATTTTTATTGGACATAGAAAATAATTTATAACACTTATATAGAAGATGTTTATTACACAGGGGTCTGGAATCCATACCACATGTTTTTAAACATCTTTTATATAATTTAGAGAGAGGCTCTCCCATATGGTATGATTCATGTGTTGGATATGACAGCTTATCTCTCCTCTAAGAATCTATGGAGAGAGTCTCTCAAGTGAAGGAAGGTCGTCAAGTTCATCCAGCTCGGATTAAAGCTTCTTTCCTTGGGGTGATCATCGTTGCGCTGAAGTGAGCGTTGAAGATCCGTACTAGCACCCACATATCAATGAACAACACATGAGAAGATTCGAGTGGCATGTGTGAACAATATAGAGGACATTGACATCAGAGTCATCGTGTAATGATCGCCAGCATCCTACGGTGAACTTGCAGATGTCAAATCTGAACTAGGTACATGTTCAGTTTATCTGTTTTCTCTGATAAAACCTAGAGAGATCATAAGAACAAACTGGGACAAGATCACCGAATTTAACAAGGTTATGTCACTCCGGTGATGCAGAATTTTATAAATTCCTGGCCTAACAGCTTCCGTCACGCTATCCCTGTACCCAAAAGACCCTGCCTGGAGGCATATTCTCTATGTCACCCGTCAAATTAGGATGGTGTCAGATGAGACTGAAATGGAGGGCTGTGTAATTCCCCCAACCACGGATTTTCACATGGGTATCATCCTTGTTGATTATTCTATAGAGCACTTTAAATCTATGAACGCATCGTTGATGGAGGGTCTTATGGTGTCCTGGTGACTCAAGGCACTAGGCCATGGGGAGTGTATCCAAATTAACCAAACGACATTGTTTTCCGATTACATTGATGTGTTCCTGAAACTTTTGGTTGGGCACTCTTCCATGATGATGGCAGAAATAAGTCACCCAAAGGGAATAGTGGAAATAGCAAACCTCTTCCTGGGTGAGTGATTCTGGTGAACTGAAATTCGTTGCGGCTACTAGCCAAAACATCTCCGGGAAATGTTCTCCTGGGAGAATATCTCACAAGCTCCTTGGTCCTGATTCAGGGGATGACCCTTAATTACCCCACTCATCAACTAGTGGTGATTGGGGAACTAGTAGCGATACTGATGTAGACCGATGGGATTGAAGGATGGTTAGTGGGGTATAAGGTGAGCGATCTATCAAACCACCGCATCTTGAGCTATCCCTCGGGGACTGTAGTGACTTAGCCCCCACATCGTGGTATGACGAGCAGAAGACTGTAGTTTTTATCACAGGGACTATGGCTACTGGTGATGTGTTGTGATACTGCTCATCCAACATTGGTCCCTAGAATATCTCTCCGTGACCTCTAGTCAAGGTAGAGAGTGATTCTGGTGATGATGGTGTAAATTGCACTGCCGGAACCTATGGAGTTGACAAATTTTTGACCTCATAGATATACCTAAAAGGGAAGGCAAGAATCCGATGGACCACACATTCTGAATGTATGAGGATGATGTGCCTTGTTCGTGCCTCTTCCCTTGACACGGAGGATCTAGGTGAGGTTTCCACCTTTGAGTCGTATTTTGCCTCAGAATTTGAGAAGCAGGCTTGTTTGATTACGGTCTGAATATTCTTTGCATTCTTTTTATGGCGGAAATGTACCTCCCTCCGACACCAGTATGGTTCTTCAAGATAGGATAGATATCCAGCACGAGGAGGATATTTGACTGTAATGGTTCTGGGGTAGAGAGGATTTTTGCTTAAGTGAGCTGGGGTGCGAGGAGCACCAAGACTGATATCAAAGGGAATATGAGGAGGACCATTGTTACCACTGACTTATGTCTAGAGGGAATATCTATGGGGAATTTGGGAGAAGGTAGGAGGTCATTTGGAGTAGATAGGAGAATGGGTAGGGACTCTATGCTTGCTTCGCCTAGTAGTATCAGCGCGAGGAGGACCCTCATTCTTTTCAAGCCGGACACAGGTAGGACCTCCACGTTGGGTGCTGGTGAAGCGAAGCTGACCTTCATTCCTCTCATTTCTGAGACATGTAGGGCCTTTTCCAGCTAATTCATGGACATGGGATGGTCCCCCACATTGGATATTGACCAAATTTGTAAAGTCTCCATACAGGCGGCCTGCGGCGGGAGGAACACCACTATACTTGATGTAATGAGCGTAGGAAAAGATTTTCTTATTGAGTGTTTCTACAGTGGGGATGAACCTCATTATAATTGAAGGTGTAAAGAGTCATACCTCCATGCCGATCTTGGAATTAGGAAGGACCTTCATTCTTCATGGTAGAGGTACGTGGAGGACCTCTCTATTGGGTGTCATTGCCGCAGGTTGGTCCACTGCGGGTGCTCCCTGTACCAGTGACCAGGAGAGTCAACCCAGCCTACCCATGGTGCGGTTGAGGCCTTGTTCCAGGTAGGGTATATAAGTCCCTCTACCCATCATACACAGGGGGATGATGATACACATCAGTGGTGGTGCGGTCCATAGTAGTTGCTGACATTGCCGCCCCTTGGTGGGCATCCTCCTTGGCCTATGCCTGACACTGGCATCGAGTCAGCCGGAACAGAACCTGTGGTGCATTGCATGGCTTACCTACTCCTCGACTCGTGGGACTGGGTTGCAGCACTAGCACGGCCTAATGGGAGCCCTCCATGGGAGATGCTGAAATGGGATCTCGGCCAGGCTGGCCCAGACATCCCCTACCATGTCGGTGTAAGGGAGGGAGTCATCGATGAATTCTGGGAAGAGGATCCCTAAACGATTGTATGTTGGAGTGGAATGTAGTGGAACCCTACGTGGCCCTTTGGGGAGGTAGTGGTGATAAGATGCATATGTATCTAATTCCTGGGGGGCCATATCCCAAGTCAAAATAATTCCCTTATCCTTGTATGAGAGTAGGATGTCTCTTATCACCCTTATCTGAAAGAATTCAATAGGAGAGATGGGTCATGGAAACCAAGCAGATTTTTTTGAGTAAGTTGTCATAGAAGTGGTGGAGCTACACAGGATGCCTACGTTGGCACTACCCTTGCCCCTACTTCGGTGGACGGGTGGCGATAAGACTCTTAATGTAGCATCAGGGTTCTTGAACTGTTGGGAGATTAAATCATTAGTGCTACAACAAAGAAATTTACCTCCAATGCCCCATCGACATTTGGACTTCCATGGATTGTATGAAGGATCCATGAAGAAAATGTCATAGACTGGGATGTCCAACGTTTTAACTCCCCAAATTTTGGAGTGTTTCATAAAAGGCCCACTATTTCCCTGGAGGGGAGATTAAATCATTCGTTAAAAAACAATGAAATTGGCCTCCAATGCCCCCGCGACATTTGGTTTTACATGGCTGGTAAGAAGGATCCATGCTGAAAATGTCATAGACTGGGATTTCCAACGTTTTAACTACCTCGAATTCTGGCGAGTTTCAGGTCGGGCCCACTATTTTCCTCGCGATATCCGACACCAAATAACTAGATCTAGTGACACGTTAATTCACATATGTCTCGAATGATACTAATCTTCACATTGAGGAGAAAAAATTCTTGTTGGGTTCACCAGTCCTATTTTTGAATAATTCATTGGGGTAAGTGTATCCTCCAATTTGAGGACGAAGAGGACGTTGTGGCTGTTGCCCTACATTTTGGCATTCCAATGGTAGGAAAAAACAATCGCTTATTCAGGGATGTTTCATCCTTGATCGAAACGGTATGATGGGATCTCGGTCCTTCCTTCCTTGGATTCCTCCTTAGAACTCTTTACATAGTATGTGTTTCCCTTATATATTAAGACGTTGTTCATGAAACTCTTCCCAGTGCCATATCTTCATAGACGATGGTTAATTACACTTCTTATGTCGGGACATTCCAAGAGATCTAGCTAGGGTACCAACCTTCGGTCGGGGGAGTAGTCACATTATACATCATTGGAATGTCTAGAAAATAGAACACTAGCACATCTGGGTTTCTTCCCTTTATTGTAGTGCATCTGAAGGGCGCAGAAGCCCGAGGCATCTCATGAAGAATATGAGGAATTATATGCCAGAGGCATGTATTTGTGTTTTTCATTAGCTTCCTATGATTAAAAAATGGTATGTCGTGTGTTTAATGTCTAGTAGAGATGGATAATAATGATAGGAACATTGACATGAGTGGATCAGATGGGTGGAACACCTGGAGGGAACACTGATACTAGGAGGAGAATTGGCATGATCTCATAGGGATGTGGTGGCCCTAGTAAGGATCAAGATGGGTGATGGATGGATAAGTGATTTGGATGGAGAATGATATAGAGTCGCCTCGAGGGAGACAATGATGTTGGGATTGAGCCTCAAAGAGACATCCTAAATATCCCCGTGGCAGGGAATCAAATCCCACATAGTTCAGGATGGAGAATAGGATTGGGTTGTTCACAGAGGATAGTGATCTGATGATATGCCAGGGATTTTTCATGGTTAACAGCTTGGTCTTAGTTTGACACTCGATGGATGACTAGATATGTGGGTCCCATGAAAAAGGATTACAACGACCTATCGTTGATTGGGGAACACAATGGCTTAGCGTTGATTGGGGTTGACAATAGCTTACTGCTGATTGGGGTTGACAATGGACTAACACTGACTGGAGTTGGTAATGGCTTACCCCTGAATGGGGAACACAATTTCTTACCACTGGATGGGGTTTACAATGGCTTTCTATTGGCTGGGGGCACAACGGATTACCGCTTGGTCAGGTTTACAATTGCTTATCTCTAGATGGAGGGACAATGGATTTCCGCTGGATGGGGGGAAAGTTTAGTTTAATGTGGGAAAAAGGGGCGTATAGTTTAATGTCATGAATAATGGAGGGTGGACCAATGTAATGTTGTTGGGACCAATGGTTGTTGGTCTGGAACCTCAAGAAGGATTCCAATGCACCTTTCCTTAAAAAGGATCAAAGTACACATTATTTGGAATGGTGTTGGTGAGCTGACGTATAGAGTGTCAAAACCAATTGATGGTGGGCTTGAACCTCTGGTAGGATTCCTACATACCTTTCCTTGGAAAAGATCAAAGTCCACGTAGTTCATGTGGGTGTTTGGTGAACCGGCGTAAAGGGATTCAGGACCAATGGTTATTGATCATGAACCTCAGGGGGGATTCTATGTACATTTCCATGAAAACGATCATAGTCCACATAGTTCGGGATAGTGTGGGGCTTACACTCTAGGCTGTCTAGAAAGGATATAATGGCTGATGTTTACTATAATCCCACATGAGTCATTCTCAGTGTGAGAAACAAGAGGCGGTAGAGACCCGACGATCATGTTGTGAAAGGTGTGTCTGTGGGAAGTGAAATAGGGATTACACGTGGTTAGTAGACCACAATTGAAATATGGGATTATGCATGGTTAACAACCAAGGGAGATGGATATTGGGACTTACTCCAGGGTGGAGGCCCAGGGGCGATAATGCCCAACCAAATGGAGAGGTATTTGACACCAATGAAAGGAGGGCTTGGGTTCCCCCCCCCTTCATTGGGTAAGAAGAAGATAGGAGCAAGGATGCTTCCTCCCACAAAAAGGCAAGGGGTTGACACCAAGGTGGTTGCCCTTTCCCCAAAGACAGACGCCACTCCAAAAAAGAGGATCTCATTCCATGTGGGGAATATCTCACTCCCATGGAGATTAGTGTGCATAGAGATTTTCCAAAATTGGGAACCCCGAGTATGATGCATGGGGTGGGGTAACAATTTAACATCATGTGTTGAGGACGATATTGATGGGTAGTTTAACATCTTGTAGCTTAGACAATGTGGGTTCACTCCACACCCTGAGGACTTACATAACTGATACATGCCTTCCCTTGGGTAAGGGAAACCATCATCAATGTCATGGTTAGTGGGTATTATGGATTGATCCATTATGTCTTCCATGTTACTGTGGCTATTCAAAGAAGAAATAGTCCTTAGTGTGCCTATGCAGAGAAGCAAGAAGCGAAGGAACACAACCGGAAGAACCACCCAAGGGACTTTGAAGTTACTTTTCATGAACCAAGAGGGTCGTATGAGAGAATAATGTGTAAGATAGATGTTATGGGTGTATGAAGTGCCCGAAGATGATGGCTGAGAGAGGGACACTGAAAATATAGAGTAGGTATAAGGAATGAATCATGCATGAAATCAGAGGATTTGGGTAGAAAAGGCCGAGGAGAGAAGATCCATAGGCTTGTGTGCAACAAGAGAGGATTGTGAACAATTAGCAGGCAATTGAAATACATGTGTGTAAAAGGTATGGAATGCACGCAAATGAGTATGCATTCATGCAGAAGGTGGCCCAGGTTTTGAACTTTAGTTAGAGGAGTTTCATGCAAGTAATTCCGGATGTTTTACATGCAACGAGATAGAGTTGCGCGTATGGAATTCATGGTGTTTTCCACACAAGGGGGACGAATTTTTCACAGGGGATCCAACTTAGGGACATGGGCGGGGGTCAATCCAGAGTGGTCCCGCATGAAGGCGGACCCTAGTGAGACCTACTACATAAAATCTCCTACCTGAAAGACATCTTTTTCATATGGGAGCGCTGTACTTCGCGCAGAGGAGATGATTCAAATTCTTCAGCCGTCTGAAGTCAAAGGGGCTTCCTTCTATTTATTGGTTCTCGGGGTCACTAGGTCTATGAGGACGTTGATCAATGCAGAAAAATCTGGTCCCGGTGTCGGCATCGCGAAAGAATACATTCCTGGTGTCCGCAGAACGCAAGTTTCCGTGTCTAGTGTCGGTTACGTGCATGTTTAAATGTGTGGTGTTGACTGCGTGCAAGTTTCCACACTTTCAAAAAGATTTAATTTAGATCCTACGGTTTTTCACGTGAGAGAGATCTTTTTTTCGTTCTCTATTTGGATTTTTCGTGCAGCACATCCGTTCATCCGAGAATTGATTTCTGAGTCGAAATATTTCTTGATTTTTACCCGCAAATACCCTCTTGAAGAATTAAGAACAATTCTGTGTCTACAATCATATTAGGAATTCACATTTCATACTTGTGAGTATCCCCTTGTCTCATCTTATATTATTGGCACTATTTACATCATTTTTAGTTTTATTTTATTCATTGATATGAGGGTGCCTAAATAATTTAACAACTTATTTCACATATGTTTTTTTACATTTCAACATGATAGGTAAAGGGAAATATTGTGAAAAGATCTGGATTAAGAAAAATAGAATAGTTTTATTTTAAATTACTTTGAAGTTCCCGTGAATGGTTTTAATGTTTTTTTTCATTAAAAATTTGTAGTTCCTCTTTTTCTTTATAAAAATAGGATTTAACAGAGGATTTAAAAAGAAATATGAATTCTAAATTAATATTTTTAAGTTCAACATTATAGTTTTAATTCAAAAAGTAATTTAGTTTTTCAATGAGGTTATATTTTAGGAAAACCCATAATTACTTTCTTCTTTAATTTATATCATGTCACAAAATATATTTCTAAATTACAGTCCAACTATATTTTATGTAATGTTATATAAAAGTAATTTTATATAATAATTAGTGAAATCCTAATAGGTTTGTTCATCCCACACACAATATAAAAAAACTTGTGCTTATATTGCTCCCATGTTTTCATATATGAGGCCATGTTTTGATCCCTATTTGAATATTGCTTATGTGGAATGTTGATGGACATTATAGATTTTGTGAGTGACCTTGGATCACATGTAGAGGATCATATATTGGTGTGGGATATGGTTTATCTGGGGATATTTATATATTGGAAATTTTGGTTAGCTTTTCATGTCATTACTATTTCCATATTAATTATGTGATTCTTATGGATTTTCTAAATTTTAAAATTCATGTTTATGTTTTCTATATTTATGTCATGTTTTGGTTCTCTTAACTTACTGAACTATTTTTTTTATAATATAGAAGATCAATATATAGATTCCCCACATCACATTATCAACATGTTTCAACTAAAAATATTTTATTATTAATTTGTGAAATTGTTCCCACTTGTTTATATTTGGATGATTTGGGGCTTGTCTCCATCCTGGTTACATAGAAAATTATTTGTAATTTTTTATGGATCAGTTTTTTTGCATTATAGGTTGGCTTCATCTAGTTTATGATAGCGCACCATTCTGATGGGAATTATATTCAGTATGACCAAATGTTTATTTTACCATATTATCATTAGATAATTTAAATGCATGTATCACATTCTCAAAACTGATAATTTGCACAAGGATAAGTGTTAAACATTCTCAAGCTAATAACTGATTCATTTTTACCTATAAAAATTAAACACTCATCATTCCAAAAAAGTGATGTGGTTTCTATGGCCAAAATACATGTTTTTATTTTAAAAGTACCATTTTTGTTAAAAACATGTGTCACATGAGAAAAAAAACAACCATGATAATATTATTTTTAAATTATTAAAATTGTCACAAAAGTATTTTTGACATGTAGAAATTCACCACACATTATTCTGACACACAGTGTGGCTAGTATGACTAAAATAATATTTAAAAAATATTAGATTAAATTTTTTGTTAAAATTGACATCCTATTATCCAACCTAAAAAAACATGATAAAATTGAGTTAACAATTTGGGAAAATAATAGATGGAGAATTTTTTAATTGCAGGAATGAACTATAGTTCCTTTTGAAATGTGGTGTGTTTGAATTAGATAACAGAGTTTGTTTTCAATTTAAAAATTATATTTTTTTAAAAGATTCTTTATATAGTCAAAACAGAGAAGACAGACACTCGATGATTCATTTGTGCCCTTTATGAGAAAATTTCATTTCATTGTGATTTAGAAAACATTTAAAAGACTTAATGTGTATGTTTTCAATTTTAATCATTAAAAAAGATAAAAATGAACATCACATGCTAAAAATGAAGAAATTGTTTTTGGATTGTCATGAAAATCTATGAAAATGATTGTTGATTCATTTTTGACAATTAATGAATTATCTACTTGTCATCCAAATGTATTGTGTGTCTCATATGACTAAAAGTGAATGTCTAAAAATAAAAAGTGGTGTGTTAGTTCACAACACATGTCCTAAACCAAAAACAATAAAAACACACTCAAATTGTCGTAGAATTTAATGAAAAATACCACTAAATAATTTTTGACTTCCATGAATTAACCAAACAAAAATCCAATTAATATTAATCATATCTTATATAACATTAAGTTCAACTTTTTTTGTATTTATCTATACAGTATTACTAAAATAAACATTTTTTTATTATAGGAACATGGTTATTTTTTATGGGGATAGGTTGATCCTTGAGGATGGTGTAATAGGAATTAAATAACTTTTTCATTGGTTGTAATTTATAATAACAGTAGGTGAATTTTATATCAATATAATTGTATTTTGTTATATTATTTAATGTAGATATATTTTTATTCAAATTATGCATTGAATATATATTTTTTATTATATTGAAATATTGAATTGTTTCAATGAAAACTGTGTTTATTGTTTGGTATCTTTTATTTATGTGGGTTTTTAATTTTGCAACTCACTGGAGTAGTTGACATAATATTTTATTATCACTTTTACTAATAAAAATTACACAATTACAACTTCCTAAATTTGAAATAATGATTACCATTTAAATTCCCTAGGACAGACATTTTCATCCATTTTAATGTGTTAAAAATTTATTTATTTCATATCGAAAAATACCACGCATATGGAACTATAAAATGAAAAAATTATATAATAAATTATTAAAAACTAAAAAATCTTAAACAATTTATATATATATGTCTGTGTGTGTGTTTGTAAAAAATATTCAAGTGGGTGGGGGAATTTATGTCTAAAAAAATTAATATTTCCCAACTCAATAATTTATACAATTCAAAAGTTAAAATATATGAATAGATCAGAGTGAAAAAAAATTATGTAAAACACATAGTTGAAATTAAACACATGGACTCCATGAACATAAGTAAGGTAGAAATCCTAGAAAAAAAATAGTAACAATCGAATGAGAATGAAAATAAAATATTCAAAATTAATATCTGAAAACCCCTTTAGAATATATTATTACAAATAGTTATAGTCAAAATTTCTCTTCTCTTTTATCACAATGTTGTTAGAGAATTAGTTCTTTGTTCCAGGGGATAGAATTTCTAAACATTGTATTTCAACTATCAACTTCATAAGAATATATAAGACCCAACCCTTGGAGTTACTTGAATGTACATTAAAAATAGGTAGCTTTATACATAGTCTATTCTTTGATCAACCTGTTTAGAAAAAAATCCACAACCCAAAAATCATTGTACACAATATTAAAAAGTAATATATTACTAACATCATACTCTCATAGATCTCTAATAATCGAAATAAATGATTACAAAAACAGTAACATTTCAATTTTACATTAATTTTTCCACAAATTGAATCACATATTATCAAATTAAAAAATATTATACATGAAATATATCAACATTGATATTGTTTAAATCAATCAAAATTAATTTTTAACAATCTTCCATCTAAATTATTCATTATGTATGTTGAGTCAATAAGGTTTTCCTTAAGACTTTTCCATTCCTTCTTGTTTTGAAAATCACAAACACCTTATCTTTAAGGAAAATTGCTTTCTTAAGGAAAATTTCTTTTATATGGAAAATTGCTTTCTTAAGGAAAATCACTTTTATAAGAAAAAATATCCTTATCATATTTTCATTCATATTTTTCTTAAGTATGAGTTTCAGATTCATTTTCTCGGAATCATTGAAACTTTGATATAAAGCATTCTGTTTTAGGGTTCGGATTCTGGACAAGAACAATAAGGAAGTTTCATTCCGAATTCCGGATATGAACTCTGACTAAGTTCTATTCCAGAATCAGGATACGAATTCTGAAGAAGAATTCTCATTACGAATTCTAAATGAAGAAATCCCATTCCGAATTCTCATTATGAATTCAGAAGAAAAATTATCATTACGAATTCCAATGAAGAATTCTCATTACGAATTCTAATGAAGAAATCTCATTCCGAAATCTCATTACGAATTCTGATAAAGAATTCTCATTACGAATTCTGATGAAGAATTCTCATTACGAATTCAAATGAAGAAATCTCATTCTGAAATCTCATTACGAATTCTGATGATGAATTCTCATTACGAATTCTGATGATGAATTCTCATTACGAATTATAATGATGAATTCTCATTACGAATTCTGATGATGAATTCTCATTACGAATTCTGATGATGAATTCTCATTACGATTTCTGATGACGAATTCCTATTCCGAATTCTCATTCCGAATTCACCTGTTAAACAGAATCTGATTATCATTGTTTTATACACTCTGAATTTATTCATTCCGAACCTTCACTCTGAAGTTTCTATTCTGAACCTTTATGTTAGAGTTTAAAACGATGTCTTACTTTCTATTACACTCACTTTGTTATAAAACGATGTCGTCCATTTTGTTATAAACTAACCGTTGTCTAAGTGACACGTGTATAGGTCCCTCCAATATTTAAGGAAAATATGACCGTTGGAGAGGAGCCGACCTTACCTATAAATAGGAGCTCATTTGAAAGAGCTCGATGCTGATGGATAATAGCTAATTGCTGGAAAAGTGCTTACATGCTGTTGAAGTGATTTCTAGAGAGAGAGTCTCTTATTAACTCTTAAAGCTTCGTGCGACTCTGAATGTTGGTGATTACATTCGAGGGCTTCCGGGGATAGGAAGACAGAGGTGCCGACTACCTTAAAGATCAAGGGCTTTCTTGCTGAGAAAGACAGAGGTTGCCAACTACCTTGAAGTTGAGGGCTTGCGGGGATAGCAAGACAGAGACTCTGATCATCATATCGAGGGCTTACCCTGGTGTGGGTAAGACAGACTTTCTTGAAAGTATAAATCAAGGGACCTTTATCCAAGGTTGTTGGATACCTTTCTCTTTGGGTTAAAAGTCTTATTCTTGTTTCTTGTAGTTTTACTACTTGTTTCTATTCCGCTGCATTTTGTATCTTAAGGAAAGTATAACTTTCTTATACTTCCTTACTTACTCTGATTAATTTAGATTCTATACGATTTAAGGTAGAATCTCATATTGTAACTTTTGTTAAGTTTCAATTTCCGGAACCATATTTCCGTAACCTACTTTTGGAATCTCTTTCCAAGTTTAGTTCGGTGTTAGAGGTGTTGTGAATTTACTTAGTTTAACTTTGTTAAACTTAGCCCTTTCCTTTTCTTAAGGAAACTATAGTTTCTTAACTAATTTTAAAGGTTCCAAAGGAATTTTTAAAGTATACAATTCACCCCCCTCTTGTATCTTGAGCATCTCATATTATATTTCAATCCTACAATTGGTATCAGAGGTTGGAAACCTCTTACTCTATTCCATTCTCACATTTGGTATCAGATCCAAGGTTACTGAAATACTTGTACTCACATACAAGTTTTTCTTGCTCACTTTTCATTCCGAACTTTTCTTCTTCCAAACTTTGTTATAACGAATCTTTGCTACTAACAAGTTTGTGTGCAAAGTTATTTTTAGTATGACAGGAATTAATGTTGGATCTATTGACAATCTGAATCCTACAAGACCACCTATATTTGATGGTAATGATTATGAATACTGGAGAGATCGTATGAAGACATTTGTTATCAATACTGGGGTAGATAACTTTGTCATGCTTACTGGTGACTATAAAATTCCTGACAAGGAAGTCAGAACCTTTACTAACCAGGAAAAGCAAGAATATCAACTCAACTATAAGGTACGCAACACTTTACTATGTTCAATGACTAGAAATATATATAGCCAAATTTCTTCTTGTGAAGCAGCTAATTTTATATGGAAGAAGTTAGAGGTTACACACTTTGGGACTTCTAAGGTGATTGAGACTAGAAGAGCTATGCTTAGAGCTGAATATCATGGCTTCAATTTTCCTTATGGAGAACCTATCTGTAAAGTTCAACAATGATTTATGACTATCGTCAACAGTCTACAATCTATGGGAGAGAAAGGATTAGATGATGAAGCTCTTGTGGACAAGATAATTGACATTATGCCCAATGAGTGGGAATCCAAGAGAACAGCTATAGATGAGAACAGGAAGGTCACTCAAATTACTCTTGATGAATTATTTGGAACTATTCTACAACATGAAACTATAATGATGAGAGATGCTGACAACATCAAGAAAAAGAATGGAAATGGTACTGTTTCTTTTACTACAACTTCGAATCAGATGAAATCTAAGACTCCTGAGAGAGTAACCAGATCCAAGTATAAGAAAGTTATTTTCCAATCCGAATCTAGTGAGAGTGAAGTTTCAGAAAATGAATTAGCCAATCTTGCTCGAAGGATGAACAAGATAGCTGGACAGAGAAACTTTCAATCCAAGTATAAGAAGAAGGACAGGAAAGATAAGAAAGATGGAGAAGTAACTTGTTATGAATGCAAAAGAGCTGGACATATTAGACCTGATTGCCCTATGCTCAAAAAGAAAGAAAGAAAGGAAAGACATTCAGACAGGAACAGAAAGAAGTATTACAATGCTAAAGCTAAGAAAGCTCTGAAAGCTAATGACACCTGGAGTGCTAGTGGTGGTGACTCTTCAGATGAATCTTCTGAATATGAATCTTCGGGACAGAAGAATCTTGGTCTTATAGCCAGATTACCTATTAATAATCATTGTCTTATGGCTAAGGTACGAAATGCTGAATCATTGACCAATGTTTCTTTAAATTCTAATGATAGTAAGTATTATAACTCTTCTGATGAAGAATCATCTTCTGATGAGGAAAATACTTTACCTACTTATGAAGAAGTCTCTAGGTTTGCTGAACTTCTTGAGATTGAGAATTCCAAACTCAACAAGAAACTTGACAAGGCAAATTCTAGGAATTCTATTCTTACTAAAGAGATATCAGATCTTTCTAAAGATCTTGATAAGAAAAATGCTGATTTTGAAAATATTTCAAAAAATCTTGAGGAAGTAAGTTCTGAGAAGAATAAACTTTCTAAAGAGTTAGAAAAAGTAATTTCTAAGAAAAATGTTTTTGAGCCTAACTCTAGTTCTAAAACTAATGATTTTGAGGATAAAAACTTGGTTGTAAAACTCAAGTCCGAAATTTTTTCCTTAAAGAAGTTTTTATCAAACTTTACCCATGGTAAAGAAAATTTTGATAAGATGTATTCTCAAATACGACCTTTAAGAAATAAATCCGGATTTGGTTATACCCATGCAAAACCAGTTTTCAGTAACAATTATTTTGTTCCTCAGAGTGCCCCATTTTGCACTAAATGTCAATGTGGTGGTCACTGGGCAAAAAATTGTTCCTTAAACAAAACCCAATCCTTAGGTTTTCACAAAGCTTATTTTTCTAAGAAAATGTGGGTTCCTAAAATTTTATTGTCTGGAAATCTCGGATCCAATAAAGTTTGGATTCCGAAAATCTAACTTTGTTCTTGATTTCAGGAAAATAAAGGAAGTTCCAGCAACAATATTTGGTACATGGATAGTGGATGTTCCCGGCACATGACTGGTAACAAAATCTTTTTTGAAAAGATTATCAAAACGAAAGGAGGAAAGGTAACTTTCGGAGACAATGCTAAGGGAGAGATTGTTGGTATTGGTAATATAGTTTTTCTTGGTAAAACTTTGATTTCAAATGTTCTTTTTGTTAAAGGTCTTAAGCACAACCTCATTAGCATAAGTCAGTTATGTGATGAAGGTTGCCTTGTGAATTTTAGGAATGATAAATGATTAGTTCACAATTCCAAGGAAGAATTTATTCTCTCAGCCAATAGGCAAGAGAATGTCTACACTTTGAACCTAGAAGACCTAAGAAGCCAAGATTTACTTTGCCTAAGTGAAATGGAAGATCATTCTTGGTTATGGCATAGAAGACTAGGACACTGTAATCTTAGAAACCTATGTAAACTCTCTAAGAAGAAACTTGTTAAGGATCTACCGGAGCTTAGATTTGATTCTTCTAAAGTTTGTGATCCTTGTCAATATGGCAAGCAACATAAATCTAGTTTTAAGTCAATCGGTGAAGTCTCAACAACTGATGCATTACAGTTGCTGCACATGGATATTTTTGGTCCAACACAAACTGGAAGTATTGGAGGCAAATACTATGTGTTTTTTCTAGTTGATGATTACACTAGATTTACTTGGGTTTATTTTCTAGCAAAGAAATCTGAAGCTTTTTCTTATTTCAATATTTTTAGAGCTCAAGTTAAAAATGAGAAAAACCTTCCATTGAAAACTATTCATAGTGATCATGGAGGAGAATTTCAAAATTCTGATTTTGAAACTTTTTGTAGTAAGAAAGGTATTACTCAAAATTTTTCAGCACCTAGAACTCCTCAACAGAATGGTGTAGTTGAAAGAAGAAATAGAATTCTTCAAGAGATAACTAGAACCATGTTGAGTGAATATTCTATTGCTAGACATTTCTGGGCTGAAGCTGTAAGTACTTCTTGTTATACTATAAATCGAGTTTTGATTAGACCTTTTCTTAATAAAACTCCTTATGAGTTATGGAATGGTAGAAAACCTAGACTTTCCTACTTCAAGGTTTTTGGTTGAAAAGTATTCATTTTGAATACTAAAGATAACTTACATAAATTCTCACCAAAGTATGATGAAGGAATTTTCTTAGGATATTCCACAACCTCTAAGGCTTATAGACTTTTTAATAAAAACACTTGTACTGTTGAGGAAACAGTACATGTAAAATTTGATGAGTCTGATCCTTTTGTTTTTAAACCATCTCAAAATACATCTTCGGATGTGTTTTCAAAAACTGATTATCAACCTTTGATAGAAGAACCTTCTGATAAGGAAATTGTTCTAGAAGATACTTCTGAAACATTTACCCCAGAAGAATTTCTACCCAATGTTGATGAACAGGTTTTACAAAACCCAAATCAGGTGTTTCTTAAGAATCATCCCAGTGATAGTATCATTGGTGATGTAAATCAACCTGTAAGGACTAGAAGTTCCTTAAGAAATGAAGTAGAACATCTAGCATTTCTTTCCCAATTAGAACCTAAAAGCACTGATGAAGCTTTAAGTGATGATGATTGGATCAAAGCAATGCCAGACGAACTAAATGAATTCGAAAGGAATAAAGTCTGGACCTTGGTTGAAAGACCTAAGGAAACATCTGTTATTAGAGTAAAATGGGTTTTCAGAAATAAATGTGATGAAAATGGAATCATTGTTATAAATAAAGCTAGACTTGTTGCTAAAGGCTATAATCAGCAAGAAGGAATAGACTATGAAGAAACCTATTCTCCAGTAGCTAGACTTGAATCTATCCGTATTCTACTTGCCTTTGCAGCATTCATTAATTTCAAACTTTATCAAATGGATGTGAAATGTGCTTTTCTTAACGGTTATGTTCAAGAGGAAGTCTTTGTTGAACAACCACCTGGCTTTGAAGATACAAAACATCATGATCATGTTTTTAGACTTACCAAAGCTTTGTATGGCCTTAAACAAGCCCCACGAGCATGGTATGATAGACTCACTGGATTTTTGCTTCAAAATAACTATGTTAAGGGAAATGCAGATCCAACCCTTTTTATAAAGAAAGATAAGAAAAATGTTTTTATTTTTCAAATTTATGTTGATGACATTATATTTGGTTCAACTCAGCAATCTTTGACTGACTCTTTTGCTAGTCTAATGAAATCTGAGTTTGAAATGAGTATGATGGGTGAGTTAACATTTTTCCTTGGTTTTCAAATTTCTCAAAAACCAGAAGGAACCTACATATCTCAACATAAGTATATTAAAGATCTTCTTAAAAAGTATGGTTATGACAACACTAAGAGTATAAGTACTCTTATTGGTACATCAAACTCTTTAGATCTTGATGAAGCTGGGAAACCAGTAGATCCAACATCTTTTAGAGGTATGATTGGAAGTCTACTTTACTTAACAGCTAGTCGACCAGACTTAATGTTTTCTATATGCTTATGTGCAAGATATCAATCCAATCCTAAGGAATCTCACTTAAAGGCAGTTAAAATAATTTTTCGCTACCTTAAGGGAACCATGGATCTAGGATTATTTTATACTTCTGGAAATGATTTTGTTCTAAAAATATTTTCTGATGCTGACTTTGGTGGATGTAGAATGGATAGAAAGAGTACATCCGGAACTTGTCATTTCTTAGGAGATTCATTAGTTTCTTGGTCCTGCAAGAAGAAACATTCTGTAGCACTCTCCACTGCTGAAGCTGAATATGTAGCAGCTGGAAGTTGTTGTGCACAAGTGTTGTGGATGCAACACACACTCACAGACTATGGCTTGAGTTTTACTAAAACTCAAATTTTGTGTGATAACACAAGTGCCATTGCCCTAAGTAAAAACCCCGCACATCACTCTCGTGCAAAACACATAGATATTAGGCATCACTTTCTTAGGGATCACACACTTAAAGGAGATATTATTCTTCAGTTTATCGGAATGCAAGATCAACTTGCTGATATATTCACAAAGTCTTTGCCTTCTGATAGATTTGAATATATTAAATAGAAGTTAGGAATGATAACCGTAAGGTACTCTTTCTCAAGTAACTTTCTGTTGAAAAAGTCTCCTTACAGTAATAAACTCCTTTTCATAGGGGGAGTACATTTGATTGTTTGTTTAAACAATGTTTTTCAAAATTTGTTTTCAAACTTTTCGGAATAAAGATTTCCGGAATGAAAACTTCCGGAATGAAAATTTTCCAGAATGGATATTTTCGTACAAAATACTTCTGGAATGGAAGTATTCGTATTGAAAATTTCCAGAATGAAAAACTTTCATACTGGTATTTTCATAACGGAACTTTCGTACTGAATCTTCCATAACAAGTTTTTTTTCTTATTCGTATTAAGTTTTTAGAATTGAGTTTTTCGTATTGAGTTTTTCGTATTGAGTTTTTCGTATTGAGTTTTTCGTATTGAGTTTTTCGTATTGAGTTTTTCGTATTGAGTTTTTCGTATTGAGTTTTTCGTATTGAGTTTTTCGTATTGAGTTTTTCGTGTTTTTTTTATTATTGAGTTTTTCGTAGTCATCTTTATATTACCCATTACGAACAACTTTCCTAAGCTAATCCGAAAGGTATGATTTCCTTACTGAAGTTTTCGTAATCATATTTTACTTGCTGGAATTTTCTTATATTTTGTTTTCGGTTTTTAGTTTTCTTAAATCCTTGTTTTAATAAAACCTCAAAAATATCGGATTCAAGCTCTCAACCGTCAGATCTGATCGCAGCTCATTCCAACCGTTAGATCAACCGTGGAAGGTGAACCGTCATCCCATTGCCTATATAAAGGGGACCATATTTTATCGTCCCACATCGGTTTCAAGCTTTCGCGTGCTGAAGCTCTGACTCTCCGATTTAAGGCCGTTCCGAACCACATTTTTCTACGCTCCGAACTTCAGTCTTCTCTGTTCCGAATATCTCAGAAGACTTCAGATCTGAATTTCTGCAGAGTTAGCTTCTCAAGAAATGTCTTCAACCAAGCCTATATCTCATTGGTTAATATACAGAAAAAGGTTAGTTCATCCGACTTTCTTCAGCAACTACGATTCTGTCATTTCAAAGAATATCAAGTTAAATGGATGGGAAGATGTTGCGGTATCAAAAAACCGGCAACCAAGATGAAGTGTACTCAGATTTGCTTGTTGAGTTTTATGAGTCTGTTGCTTTCTTCGAGGAAGATAATAGAGAAAAATTTTCGTTCAAATCATATGGCAAGACATATAAGCTTTCTTATACCAAGGCTGCAAGCTTGGTAGGGTTATCTTATGAAGGTGAAGCTGAGTTTATTTCTCACGTATTTCCAGACTCCAAGGGTAACTTCAACAAGGAAAAAGCCTTAGAAACCCTCGGATTGGATGATGACAAGGCTCCGAAAATTGCAAGCCTATCTAAAAACTTCCGGATTCTGGAGTTATGGGTGCAAGGGCTTATCGTACCGAGAAAAGGTGATAAGGATAGCTTGAAGAAGAGTGAGATATATATCTTAGATTTTTTATATAAATCTAAGAAAGTTTAACTTGATGAAGCATATTCTTCTTAATATTGAGAATTTGAAGAAGGGGAATCTGAGAGCTCAGATTATCATGTACCCAGCAATATTATCAAAGATCATAGTTAGGTGCCTAGAATCTTTCAAGGTAGCTTGCAGTTCTAAACCGAAAGTTTGCAAGATCATGTTGCTTAGTGATAGCACGCTTAAAAGGATGAATATAGCTTTTGACAAGAAGTCTGGGAAGTTTATTGATCTACCTCCTCAAGTAGAAGTGACTCCGAAATCTGCTGATCCGGAATCATCCAAGCCGGTAAGGAAGAGAAAACTGAAAGAAGTGGTAGTCGAAGCCGAGGAACCTAAGTCTAAGGAAGTCCACTCCGCACCACCAAAGCCTAAGAAGAAGAAGACCTATCCTGATGAGGTTGTTACGAAGTGGAGAGCTGACAAAGAGAAGAGGAAAGAAGGGGATCCGCAGTTCGGATTGGACCCTGCGGAGGCTAAAGCATTGAAGGAAAAATCTGCTGATGAGCTTGAGAAACAAGATAAGGAAAAGAAGCTTAAGAAGAAAATGTCAGAAGCTGAGGCAGTCCAAGCGTTGTTGAAGTTCAATGAAATGGTTTCAGCAACAATTCATGTTCCGAGAACTTTCTCCCTGGAATCTCTACCTGAGACTCCAGGAAGAAATCTTGTTGCTCCGGAAGAGGCTGTTTCCACAAATACTGAGGAAGATGAGCAAGTGGAACAAGTTGAAGAGGCTGCTGAAGGAAGTGGTGAGACAGGAGATGTGCTAAAACAAGTTGATGAGTACAAGGGAACTCCTTCGGAACACTTATCACTCCGGACTTCAGAAGCTGAATCTTAGAAGCTTGTCACTCCTGCGATGGAAGAAGAGAAAGGAGAAGAAGAAGTTGCCTATCATGGAGAAGAAGAAAAACTTTTACAAGATATTTCTCAGATGGGAAACGTAGAGGTTGGTGTTCAAGAAGTTGCTGATGAGGATGATTTGGTTGTTCAAGTTTCTGACAGTGAAAAGAAAACTCCGAAACAGGATTCTATTCCGGAAAAAGATAAGGGAAAGAAAACTCTTACTGAGACTCCGAGCTCAGTAGTAAGAAAGAGGAAGGAATCTGGTAGTTCTTCTAAGAGGAAATTGGAGCTTATTGAGGAAGAAAATTCTCCGAGCAAGATTTCAGATTCGGAGTCATCTTTGTTGGGGCATGATTTTGTTGTTCAATCTTTGAAGAAGTTGGTAGGAACCATTCCGACCTTCTCAAGCATTGATTCACGATGCCAGATGCTCCAACATGCGTTGAATCAGAAAACCGACTCCGTATCGATGGTTATGGATAAGTGTGTTGAGATTGAAGCTCAGTTCAAAACATTCTTTGTTGGTTACGAAGCTCATAAAAGATCTTGTAAGAGGATGACAAGCTGGTCGAAGAAGAATGTGGAAGAGATGAGGTTTCTTGATGAGTTTCAAGATAATGTTAAGGATGCCTTTGAGACCGAAGACAAGAAGATTAATGAGCTGACTGCATCCTTCGAAGAGAAATTGACAGAGGAAAAGAACTTTCGGATTCAGGAAGTGAGAGATCTGAATGGAAAGCTCAATTCCGTTAGTCAAAGTTGGAAATTTGAAAGGGATTATCGGATCGAGTTTGAAGAAAGGATGAAGGCTCAGGAAGAAAAGATGAAAGCTCAGGAAGAAAAGTTGAAGGCTCAGGAAGAAATAATTGAAGCTCAGTCAGCAAGAATAGTCGTCTTAGAGAAGCAAGCAGAGGAAGATCACAAAGACTTAAATAAGATCAAGATGATTCTTAAGGGGCTAATGTCAAAGGAGAAAAATCCGAAATAACCAATCCGATCTTTTTTTTGTATTTTTTTTTGTTGTCGAGATTCTAATTTTAATGAAAGTCGTACTTGTTGTTTCTATTGTTTTCATTACTAATTTTTTCAGGTACTTTGTTAAGTTTTTCCATTCCCTCCAATTCTTTTTGAAAATCACAAAGGGGGAGAAGGAAAAGATCCTTAAGAAAAAGAGGAACACTAATAAGAGTTTATCAAAGGGGGAGAAAGAAAAATACCCAAGGAAAAATAATTCTAATAACAGTTTGTTTAAGGGGGAGTTTTTCTTAAAGAAGACCTTCTTATTAAATATCACTCCGGAAATATGAATACGATCCTTAGAGTTTCAAAGCCTAAGGGGGAGTTAGTCGTATTCATCTATATCCTTAAACCGAGGGAGATAAGTTTTAATATGTTTCTTTCTTCTTGGAATAGATTTTTCGTAAGGATGTTTGTGCTTTCCAAAAAGGGGGAGATTGTTGAGTCAATAAGGTTTTCCTTATGACTTTTCCATTCCTTCTTGTTTTGAAAATCAAAAACACCTTATCTTTAAGGAAAATTTCTTTCTTAAGGAAAATTGCTTTTATAAGGAAAATTGCTTTCTTAAGGAAAATCGCTTTTATAAGAAAAATTATCCTTATCATATTTTCATTCATATTTTTATTAAGTATGAGTTTCGGATTCATTTTCTCGGAATCATTGAAACTTTGATATAAAGCATTCTGTTTTAGGGTTAGGATTCTAGACAAGAACTATAAGGAAGTTTCATTCCGAATTCCGGATATGAACTCTGACTAAGTTCTATTCCAGAATCAGGATACGAATTCTGAAGAAGAATTCTCATTACGAATTCTAAATGAAGAAATCCCATTCCGAATTCTCATTACGAATTCAGAAGAAAAATTCTCATTACGAATTCCAATGAAGAATTCTCATTACGAATTCTAATGAAGAAATCTCATTCCGAAATCTCATTACGAATTCTGATAAAGAATTCTCATTACGAATTCTGATGACGAATTCTCATTACGAATTCTAATGAAAAAATATCATTATGAATTCTCATTACGAATTCTGATGATGAATTCTCATTACGAATTCTGATGATGAATTCTCATTACGAATTCTGATGATGAATTCTCATTACGAATTCTGATGATGAATTCTCATTACGAATTCTGATGATGAATTCTCATTACGATTTCTGATGACGAATTCCTATTCCGAATTCTCATTCCGAATTCACCTGTTAAACAGAATCTGATTATCATTGTTTTATACACTCTGAATTTATTCATTCCGAACCTTCACTCCGAAGTTTCTATTCTGAACCTTTATGTTAGAGTTATAAACGATGTCGTACTTTCTGTTACACTCACTTTTTTATAAAACGATGTCGTCCATTTTATTATAAACTAACCGTTGTCTAAGTGACACGTGTATAGGTCCCTCCGATCATTAAGGAAAATATGACCGTTGGAGAGGAGCCGACCTTACCTATAAATAGGAGCTCATTTGAAAGAGCTCGATGCTGATGGATAATAGCTGATTGCTGGAAAAGTGCTTACATGCTGTTGAAGTGATTTCTAGAGAGAGAGTCTCTTATTAACTCTTAATGCTTCGTGCGACTCCGAATGTTGGTGATTACATTCGAGGGCTTCCGGGGATAGGAAGACAGAGGTGCCGACTACCTTAAAGATCGAGGGCTTTCTTGCTGAGAAAGACAGAGGTTTCCAACTACCTTGAAGTTGAGGGATTGCGGGGATAGCAAGACAGAGACTCCGATCTTCATATCGAGGGCTTACCCTGGTGTGGGTAAGACAGACTTGCTTGAAAGTATAAATCAAGGGACCTTTATCCAAGGTTGTTGGATACCCTTCTCTTTGGGTTAAAAGACTTATTCTTGTTTCTTGTAGTTTTACTACTTGTTTCTATTCCGCTGCATTTTGTATCTTAAGGAAAGTATAACTTTCTTATACTTCCTTACTTACTCTGATTAATTTAGATTCTATACGCTTTAAGGTAGAATCTCATATTGTAATTTTTGTTAAGTTTCAATTTCCGGAACCATATTTCCAGAACCTACTTTTGGAATCTCTTTCCAAGTTTAGTTCGGTGTTAGAGGTGTTGTGAATTTACTTAGTTTAACTTTGTTAAACTTAGCCCTTTCCTTTTCTTAAGGAAACTATAGTTTCTTAACTAATTTTAAAGGTTCCAAAGGAATTTTTAAAGTATACAATTCACCCCCCCTCTTGTATTTTGAGCATCTCATATTATATTTCGATCTTACAATGTATTCCTAAAATATTATTATACACTTATAGAATTTTTTAATGACCCAAAGTTTCATTAATGGAAATTCCCTCATGATCTAGTTAAATGTCTCTTTAAGTAAAATTTTTATATAAGATGTCAACTTCTTTGGTTTTATGTTATAAATTTTGACCATTGCTTTTATAGCCGTTGAAGTGTGATCACATGATTAGTATAAATATAGTGATTTAACAAATCCAATTTACATAGACAAAAGAAGTGATGGCCTCATTCAATAGAATTTCTCCATATGAAGTACATTTTTCAGAGCTCAGAAAAGAGGTGGAATCCATGGGCTTTACTCTTGAACAAGCTCGTGATGAGATTCATCATGTTGAGCTCAAACGGAACCGTCTACGGGAAAAGTGGAAGTTGATAGAGATTACCACTCGAGCGATGTTATCCGAGCCACCCCAAGAGTTTGTCACCATCGCACACCTTACCCTAAGGTCTAATGCGGCTATTTTAAGGGGTTATGTAACAAATATCTAGTACAATGTTCATGTATATTATTTATTTTTTGTATACAATAATGAATATAATTTCTTGTCATTATTGATACATTGTAAAAAGTTTTTAAAGTGAAAATAGTGTTTTTAGTTATTATTTAATTAAGAAATATATTTTATAAATTAATGGATTTTTTTATTAAATAATATTTTAATAAAATATTATTATTATTATTAAATTATGTTTATATAATTTTATGAATGCAATTATAATTATTATTAAGGTTTGAATGCCATTTTTTTCAAAACACGTGAATTTTTAATAAATGTCGGTTTTTATATTGAAAGTGAAAATTAACATATTTATAAAATTATTTAGATAAAATAAATTTTTTTTTCTGGAATCAGGATGTCGAAATTATTCGACGGTGAATTTTTCGTAATTTTCTGAGAGAGTCAAATTTTTGGGTAAAAATTAAATATCGTTTAAATATATAATGTGTTTTATGACATGATAATGACTTAATAGTGATAAAATAGAATACTATAAGCTTTATGTTCGGCCAATATATGTTCTAACATTAAAATAATGTGATTTTCGGTTTTTTTTTGACTTATTTTACAAACCATTAATGGACCCCTCAAGACTTATTAAACATATTGTCTTTTTAAATTATTTTCCATGGGAGTGTGACTCACCTCCACATAAGAAACCCCATTATTTTAAGAATTTAAGACTTTTGAATCATGAAATATTGTTTTCCTCTTCCCTTTTCCAAAAACCATGGGCAAAAACCATGAGCTGATTTGTGGTTTGGATTAGTTTAATGTAAGGGGTCCCAAACCTAAATAATAAAGAATTCACTCACATTTCCTATATATACTCACCCAAGCTCCCATTATTCATCACTAAAAGCCTTTGGAGTCCTTCCAACCTCTGCCCCACTGTATCTAGAATCCTCCCAAGGTGCCCCAAACTTCCAATAAGCATCTATCAATCCTCTCTCATGCCTTTGGATGAACACTTCCATGTAAGGGGTTTTCTTCCTTTCACTTTTATGTCCAATTTTCTTAATATTGTAATGACCTTTTAATTTCAATTATAAATGTTGGGGTATGGTTTCACACCTCCCCAATACTTTCCCCTTATTGTTTGAATGATGTGAGACCCCTTTCTCTCTCATTAAATTCCTCCCATGTACACCCGTTACTATGTTGAAATTCTGAAAGGAACTTCTCTCTCCTCATTTACATTCAAGAAATTCTTTTGTATCATTAATCTAAAATCCATTAAAAGTTTTTGGACATGTATTTATATGACCCCCTTACTATCCATTTCATGCAGATATTATGAGACACCCCTTTCTCTCTAATCAACAATTTTTATGAATTCTTATATCACGTCGTTATGCTGCCGAAATTGCAACGATTTTCTAAGCCAATGCCATTACGTAGTGAATACCATGCCCATTTCTCCATCAAGGGTATTCACCATCATGCACATTTACTTATTGATTATAAAGTTTCATTCCACATTCCTTTGTTGTGGAATAAATGATTATGTTTTATGAATCCTTGTTTTATGATCCATGTGGCACACTTATGCATGAAATTAAATGATTCAGAAGGGTGCGCCCTTATAGAGCTCCAATGCATTGGGTAAAGTATAGTATCATGATACGTCATGTAAAATGATTGTTGACTCATGAAAATTCAACTAAAATGATGTTCCACTCGTGCTTCATGTGCAATGAGAATTTCCTCAAGCTCCATGTGCAATGGGCCTTGGTTCATGCTAATACAATGTTAATTGTTGCTTCCACATTACCATGTTATTATTATCATGATTTATCATGCCTTTATGTCTATGTTTCTATTGTTCTCTATTGATATTACTATTGTATAACATGTATTGTACTCCTCATGTATTCCATGTTTATTCCCTTACTGGGCATTATAGCTCACCCTTTTCTTATTCATGTCCACAGGTTATCCCATGCAATTCTAAGTACGAGGGAATTTAGTGGTCATTTAATGAAATTTTTCAATAAAGATGTTGTATTTCATGTTTTATGTTCTTATGTAATGATCTTAACCCCCAAAGACACTAGAACTCTTGATCTTCTATGGTTGTATCTAGTGAATATTCTATGTAATAAATCATGTTTATGTTTTTAATAAAAGCAGGGTTTTCATAGTTGGTATCAGAGGATAATTTTAGTTATTTTGGAGATTAGGATTAGAAAACCCCAGTAATTCCTTAGAGAAAAGACTAAGTATAATAAAAACTTCCCTATGTTTAGGTAAGTATTGATTAAGTGGTTTATTAGACAAATACAACCCTGACTGGATATGATCAAGTAGAGGCGGCTCTCGCACAGATGTATCCTAGGGGTTAAACCTGAAAACATCGCATTGAGATAGACTCAAATGGTAACTGGTGCACGACAATGGGCCTTGCTGCACTCTTGGTTACGAAACTCCCGGGGGATATGTTTTGATAAATTCAAAAGCTTAGTATGAAACCTTATTAAGGTAATTAAAAAAATGCCCCTAATAATATATGTTATAAAGTAGATCATGTAAAGCCTTGATTGAAGCCTATAGACTCATGAGTCAAGGAAATAAAAGATTATTTATATGTCATCATCTTTTGTCTTTGGATTTCCATCTATGTGTTACCCACTAACTTTCCTTTTATTCCAGCCAATGGCCGGTAATATGAGGACTCGGATTAACAACCGATATGAAGATCAGTGTGATGAATGTACTAATGAGATGCCCAATCCAATGGGAGAGGGAATCGCGAACTTTGTCACGCTTCTCTCTCAGCTAACTCAAGATTTGAATAGAAACACGGGTCAAGAGGAACGTCCAAACCGCCCTAAGAAGGAACAAGTCACTATCGAGAGCTTCATGAGACAAAGGCCTCCTACTTTTAGTAGATCATCTAATCCCACGATCTCTAAACAATGGATAAACTCAATTGAAAAAATCTTCTCTATCCTTCAATGTTATGAAAAAGAGAAGGTTCTTCTTGAGGCTTATCATATGGTAGGTGAAGCAGATCAATGGTGGATGTGGATCAAAAATATGAAGCCTGAGGAGGATATCTAGGTATTGGAATGGTAGGATTTCCATAAGATGTTTTTCGATAAATATTTTCTGTGCACCCTCTAAATTAAGATGGATAGGGACTTCCATTACCTCATGCAAAAAGAAGAAAAATTTGTTGGAGCATACGAGGAAAACTTCACACGGCTTTCATGATATGCTTATATCATTATCGTTACCCTCAAATTCAAGGTTGACCGCATCTTTGGTGGACTTAAGCCTGGCCTGCAGAAAGCATTAGCGATCTGTCACTTCAACAGCTATGATGAAATTGTCGGATGTGCCCTCAACGTCGAAATAGTGATCGGGGAATCACAAGGGTATCATGGGGTCAAAAAGAATAAGTTGGACTTCAGTGCTGGCGGTCCGATGGATAAATCCAACGGTGCTAAGAAGATCCATCACCCCACTTACCAAAAGTGCGGAAATAAGCACACTAGAAATTGCCTCAAGGGGATGAGGAAATGCTTTAGGTGTGGAAGAAAAGGGAACCTAGCTGTTAATTTTCGGCAAGAAAGACCCGCGACTGCGACAGAGGAGAGGAACGCTCCGTTCAAACCTCAACGCGTGTTCATTTCTACAACTTCAAAGAACCAGGGAATTTTGCAAATCAGTGCCCTAATCCAAGGGTTTTTTGAGGCAACCAACAATATCCAAGGCTAAAAGGACGTGATTTTGCAATCACAGCTACCGAAGTGAACCCCGACAACAAAGTGGTGACAGGTACTCTAGTTATTCATTCATGAAAAGAGAATTTACTTTTTGATTTAGGTTCTAAACATTATTTTATATCTCTAAAGTTTAGTAGAAAAATCCCAACACCACCACAAATCATGGAAGTGAGGATGTGAGTGAGTACAAAAAATGCGGAAATAATTTCATCCCATGAATATAAGTCTTCCCCTGTTATAATCTGTGGATTGAATTTCTCAGCGAACCTCATCATACTCCCTCTAGTGGAATTTTTTTGCAATTCTTGGCATGGATTGGATTTCCTTATATAGAGCCATGATAAATTGTCGGGAGAGGTAAATCACACTCCATATAGAGAGTCGACCCTTGATTCTTTAAAATTGTAAGGAGGAAGATGAATCTCCTTTATCTACATCATATCAAGCATGGATATTACTACCCCGTGAGCACACGTATCTATCTCAAATGATTGAGTCCAAGGAAGAAACCATCCTTAAAGAAATTCCTTTTGTGAGGGAACTCGCTGATGTGTTTCCTGAGGAACTTCATGGTCTTTCTCCTATAAGAGATGTTGAATTCTCAATTGTACTTATACCGGGGGCACTACCAATATCCAAGAATCTATATAGAATGTCTATATTGGATATTTAAGATCTGAAAAAAATACAGGAGTATTTGGATAAATGGTTTATATGCCCATGTGCTTCACCATGGGGTGCACCAGTCCTCTTCATCAAGAAGAAGGATGGGTCAATGCGGCTTTTCATCGATTATCATGAAATTAACAAAATCACGATAAAAAACAAGTATCCTCTTCCACGGATCGATGACTTGTTTGATCAGCTGCGTTGAGCACAATACTTCTCCAAGGTATATTTGGGGACGAGATATTATCAAGTAACAGTGAAGCAGGAATATATCCCCAATACTACTTTTCGCGAAAGATACGGGGACTATGAATTCATTGTAATGCCTTTCGGACTCACTAATGTTCTATAAATCTTCATGGACTTGATGAATATAGTCATTAGAGACTACCTCGACAAATATGTGGTAGTCTTTATAGATGATATTCTAATAAAATCCAAAACGAAGGAGGATCATGAGGAGTATTTAAGAAATGTACTAGAGACTTTCTTCAAGAATAAGCTCTATGAAAAGTACAAAAAGTGTGATTTATCATTGAAGGAGGTATCATTCTTGGGACATATCATCACATGCAATGGGATATCTGTGGATTAATCCAAAATAGATGCAATTGAGGGATGGCCAAGGCCAACATCGGTAACGGATATCTGTAGCTTCTTGGGGTTAGGTGGATATTATCAACAATTTGTGAGAAATTTATCATGATTGTCCAACCATATTACCAAGATAACTCAAAATGGTGTAATATTTTCTTGGAGTGATGAAAGCAAAGAAAGATTTAAGGAGTTGAAAAGGAGGCTTATCACTACGCCGGTGCTCACTTTACCCACAGGTGGGGAACTTTTTGTGGTATTCATGATGCTTAGAAGAAGGGATTAGGATATGTGCTAATGCAGAATGATAAAGAGATGTCCAATGCATCAAGGCAGTTGAAAATAAATGAGCGAAACTATCCAATGCATGATCTGGAGTTGGCGGTGGTGGTCTTTGCCTTGAAAATCTGGCGGCATTATCTCTATGAGGAGAAATGTGAGATATATACTAACCACAAGAGTCTTAAATATATATTTACATAGAAAGAGATTAATATGAACCAGATGAGATGGATAGAGCTCATCAAGGATTATGATTGTTCAATACATTACCAGCATGGGAAAGAGAACAAGGTGGAAGATGCCCTAAGTAGAAAGGACACAACGATTCTATCACTGATGAGAATTGAGAAGGATCCAATCCTCTGAGACTTGATGAAGATGGGCATGAGAATCATAAAGAAGGTAACATCATCAATCCTTTCACAAATTATTTCTCAACATTCTCTTTTGGAAAGGATAAAGGATTTTCAAAAGGATGATGTGGGAATTAAAGAAAAAGTGGAATCTATCAAAAAAGGGAAATCCTTGGAGTTTCATGTTAATGAAGAAGGAATTGTGTGGTTTGGAAAAAAACTATGTATTCTATCAAGTCCAGAGCTGAAGTAGGAAATTTTGGATGACGCACATAGTTCAAAATTCACTATTCACCCAGGGAGCACAAATATGTATCGAGATATCCGAAAAAAAATTTGGTGGGATAATATGAAGAAGGAGATCGCTGAATATACATCAATGTGTCTGGTGTGTAAGCAAGTGAAGGCAGAGAGGTATAGGTCTAAGGGGATGATGCAACCATTGCCCATACTAGAATGGAAATGGGAGAAAATCACCATGGACATTGTTACCAGACTGCTGAGGACATCCAAAGGCAACAATGCAATCCGGGTTTTTGTGGATCGTCTTACAAATATTGCACACTTAATTTCTATTTGGGAGGATTTCTCATTGGATTAACTAGCACATATATATATCAGTGAAGTGGTTAGGTTGCATGGAGTACCAATATTTATTATGTCTGAATGAGATCCAAGATTCACCTCTATATTTAGGAAGAGTCTTCAACGTGCGCTGAATAATGAACTGAACTTCAGTACGGCCTATCATCCTCAAACTGATGGCCAATCCATGCGGACTATAAAAACACTTGAGGACATGTTGAGAGCATGCTCAATGGACTTTAAAGGAGGATGGGAACAACATATTCCACTGGTTGAATTCTACTACAACAACAGTTTCCACTCAAGCATCCAAATGGCACCATTCGAAGCCATGTATGGGAAAAGTTGGAGAACACCGACATGTTGGGATGAGGTCAGTGAACGTAAGCTGCCTGGACCAGAAATTGTTGAAGAAATAGTGGAGAAGGTGAAAACCATTCAACTGCATATCAAGGTAGCCCAAAGTGAACAAAATATTTATGCATATAACCATCGATTAGACCATGAGTTTAAAGTTGGAGACATGGTTTTTCTATGCATATCGCTGTGGAATAAGTTCATGAGGTTCAGAAAGAAAGGGAAGTTAAGTCCAAGGCACATTGGCCCCTTCGAGATTCTTGATCGTGTCGGGGTTGTGGCCTATCTACTAGCACTACCACCTACCATGGACAAAGTAAATGATGTATTTCATGTATCCCTCTTAATGAAGTACATACCAGACCCTTCACATGTACTCTCTTCTGAGGTGCTATAGTTAGAGGATGATCTTTCTTATAAGGAGAAACCAGTGAAGATCATAGATCATAGAGAATTTTTTTTACGAAATATGACAATGCCCCTCATCAAGGTGCATTTAAGAAACCACAATTTTGAAGAAGCGACTTAGGAATCAGAGGAAATGATGAATCTGAGTTACCCAAATATGTTTTAGTGTGGAAAAAGGAAATTTCGATGGCGAAATTTTTTAAGGGGGAAATATTGTAATGACCCAATGTTTCATTAATGGAAAATACCTCTTGATCTAGTTAAATTTATCTTTGTGAAAAATGTTTATATAATATGAAAAATTATTTGGTTTTATGTTAATAATTGTGACCGTTTCTTTTATAGATATTGAATAGTTATCACATGATTAGTATAAATATAGGGATTTAACAAATCCAATTTACTCAGACAAAAGAAGTGATGGCCTCATCTAGTAGAATTGGTCCATACAAAGCCCATTTGTCGGAGCTTGGAAAAGAGGTGGTGTCCTTGGGCTTTCCTCTTGACCAAGCCCATGCAGAGCTTCATCATGTCAAGCTCGAACCAGATCATCTACGGGAAAAGTATAAGTTGATAGAGATTCCCACTCGAGCGATGTTCTCCGAGCCACCCCAAGAGTCTGTCACCATCGCACACCTTACGCTTAGGTCTTCTGTGGCTGTTTTAAGGGGTTACCTATCAAATCTCTAGTACTATGTTCATGTATATTATTTATTTTTTATATATAATAATGAATATAATTTCATGTGATTATTGATACATTGTTAATAGCTTTTAAAGTACAGATAGTGTTTTTAGTTATCATTTAATTAAGAAATATATTTTATTAAATTAAGGGATTTTTGAATTAGATATTATTTTAATAAAATATTATTATTATTATTAAATTAATTTTATATAATTTTATGAATGCAATTATAATTTCTATTAAGGTTTGAAAGCCATTTTTGTCAAAACCCGTGAATTTTTTATAAATGTCGGTTTTAATTTTAAAAGTAAAAATTAACATATTTAGAAAATTATTTAGAAAAAAATAAATGTTATTTCTGGAATCAGGATGTCGAAATAATCCAATAGTGAGTTTTTCATAATTTTCTGAGATAGTCAAATTTTTGGGTGAAAATTAAATACCATTTAAATATATAATGAGTTTTATGACATCATAATGACCCAATAGCGATGTAATAAAATAATATAAGCTTCATGTTCGTCAAATATAGGTTTTAACATTAAAATAATGTTATTTTAGTATTGTTTGACATATTTTACAAAGCATTAATGGACCCCTCAAGACTTATTAAAAAAATTCTTTTTAAATTATTTTCCATGGGAATGTGACTCACCTCCACATAAGAAACCCCATTATTTTAAGAAGTTATGAATTTGGCCTCATAAAATTATGTTTTCCTATTCCATTTTCCAAAAAAAATTGGCAAAAAGCATGAGATAATTTTTGGTTTGGACTAGTTTAATGTAAGGGGCCCCAAACCTAAAAAATAAAGAATTCACTCACCTTTCCTATATAAGCCCACCCAAACTCCCACTTATTCCAAAATAAAAGCCTTTAGAGTTCCTCCAACCTCTTCCATACTCTCTAAAATCCTCCCAAGGTGAACCAATCTCCCAAGAAGCCTCTCTCAAGCCTCTCTCAAGCCTTTGGTAGCACACTTCCATGTAAGGGTATTTCTTCCTCTCACTTTTTTTCCCAATTTTCTTAATATTATTATTCCCTTTTAATTTCAATTATAAAGTCTGGGGTATGGTTTTGTACCTACCCCATACTTCCCTCTTAGTGTTTTAATGTTGGGAGACATATTTCTCTCTCATTAAAAGCCTCCCATGTACACCCATTACTATGCCGAAATTCTGAAAAGAACTTCTCTCTCCTCATTTACATTCAAGAAATAATTTTGTATCATGAATCTAAATTCCATTACAATTGTTGGTACATGTATCTATATGACCCATTTACTGTCCATTTCATGTATATATGATGAGACACCCCTTTCTCTCTCATCAACCATTTTTCATAATTCTTATATCACACCGTTATGCTGCCGAAATTGCACCGATTTTCTAAGCCAATGCCATTGTGTAGTGAATACCATGCCCATTTCTCCATAAAGAGTATTCACCTTCATGTACAAATACTTATTTATTATAATGTTCCATTCCACAATCCTTTTTTTTGGAATAAATGATTATGTTTTATGAATCCCTATTTTATGATCCATGTGGCACACTTATGCAAGAAATGAAATGTTTGAGAAGGGTGCACACTTATAGCTCTCTAATGCATTGGGTAAAGTTTAGTATCATGATACGTCATTTGAAATGAGTGTTGAATAATTATAATTCAAGTGAAATTAGGGTTTACTCGTACATCATGTGTAATGAGGATTTACTCTTTTTCCATGTGCAATGGGCATTGGCTCATGCTAATTTCATGTTAAGTGTTGTTGCCATATTTCCATGTTATGATTATCATGCTTTATCATGCCTTTATGTCCATATTTCTCTTGTGCTCTATTGATATTCTTATTTTCTAACATTTATTTTACTCCACATGTATTCCATGTTTGTTCCCTTACTGGGCTATATAGTCACCCTTTTCTTATGCATGTCCCCAGGTTATCCCATGCAATGATAAGTACGTGGGAATGTAGTGGTCATGTAAAGTAAGTTTTCAATAAATATGTTGTATTTCAGGTTTTAAGTTGCTATGTAATGATCCTAAGCCCCAAAGATACTAGACCTCTCGATCTTCCATTGTTATATCAAGTGAATAGTTTTTGTAATAAATCATGTTTAATTTTGTAATAAAAGTAGGGTTGTCCAAACTTTGGATTGAAAAACATATTAGACATCATTGGAATGGTTATTATAAAATAAAATTCTATGAGATTTTCATTTGGATGTAGTTCACTGTGACTTCACAAAGACCTAAAACATAACGAATCACAATCGTCTCAGAAGAAAATTTTGAATAAGAATTTATTTTATAAATAAAATAAAACATAAGAAACCAAAATTTATCTAAAAGTAAAATTAAAGTGTTTCTTTATTATCCAAATAAGGGATATATAACAAATAATTTTGTAAATGAAACAAAAATATTTCCATTTTTATGATAAAATAACAGACAAGGGGAAAAAAATTATAAAAATTGAAAATTAATCTTCTTATAATAAAATCAAAACATTGCAACTAATTTTTAAAATCATTTATTTCACATAACAAAAGGAACTACTTCCATGTTTTAACATTAATTAATCTTTCATAGTTATCACATTTCTCCACTTTTATCAAAAAGAGAAAAAAAATATAAAGAGGTAACAAATAATAATATTATATTGTAGTAAATACATTAATTGACAAGAGTTAATGAATTTACCCTCAAAATTTATGTACGATAAAATATTCATCAACAATAAATAATAATAAATGAAAAAAATATTGATAATCATGAAAGATAATCAACGAAAACAAATAAATTTAAAAATTATACATCCTTGTGATATTTGGTGATCATATATTCATGCTTTTGTAATATATTATCACACACTTTTAAAAATAGATTTTCTTCTTTCAACTCCTTCAATGAAGCTAAATTCATATCTTGAAGATATAATATTTTAATTTTATACTCTATAATATATTTTTCTACCCTTTTTAAATTTAAAAATATTTTTTCTAATTCAACCTTTAGATTAAAAACATTTATCATCAATTCCACCTACTGGTCAAGAATTTTCTTCCACTACCATGAAATTTCAAACATTTATAGTCCATTATTATAAAAGGTTCAAAATTAAATTCATATATAGTATTATTTGAAATTATAATAGATAAAATCTTTTAATGTTAAAACATTAATGCAAATTTATTTTCAACCCTCTCCATCTGTGACCTTCCAAGTTGATTTTTCATTGAATTCTCCCCAAAAATAGATTCATATTTCCATTCCCTTTTAGATGTATTTTATACAGAATATCTACAGATTATTTGACTGAAATTATATTCAGTTTTCAATATCATTTCCATTTTTTGTTCAACATTTAGAGAATTTTACTTTCAGGATTCTTGTAGTTAAACTGACATTACCCCCTAGGAGATTCTTTGTATAATGATTTATTCAATATTTTGGGGTATTCATAAGTATAATTAGTCTTCTAGGTCACATACAATGATATATTATTTTTGTATCATACTAAACATAATGATGATTCAATATATCTTTATTTTTAATCCTCTTCTCATGTTGATTTCCACAGAGTAGATTCTACTGTAGATCATTCTTTTCTAGTGTAGTTGTTTTTTCAATTATTCTAAAATAAAAAGGCAATCGGTATTCATAAAAAATTTTATTAATAGATTTTGTAACTTTTTATTTACATCTTATATATTAAAATTTCATTATTCTTTTTTTCCTTTATAGTATTTTATTTAAAGAAATTTAATTTTATCTTTATTAACATTCGTGTTTGCCGTATATGATCCGTTATAGTAAGTGTAGCAAGATAATATTAAAATTTAATCACATTAAAATAAACATTACTCTATATATCAACTTGATTTTGATTAACGTATTTTTATTTGAGTTTATTAACATTAGATTTTGGAAAAATAAAATAACATATTACAATACCATACTATTGTTATTAGTAAATTATTATAGGGGATGAATTATAGTAAATAATATAAATTAAATTTTTTTAACAATCAGTATTAAAACAACCAGTTGATATGAAATTTTTTTAAACACATAGAAAATAGTAGTAAAATAAAAAAGAATAGAATAAATTAAACTGATCTAGATTTTATGAAGTTATAAAAAATGAAAAAAATCAGATGAAATAATGAGTTATAAAGTTTGCATGCAGAATTAAAATTGAAAAAAACATGGAGTACCGATTAGTAAACCAATTTCCCCTAGAAATATATTATTAAATTTACTTTTACACAAATAAAAAGGAGAATATTTACATCTAATTCATGATATAATAAATATTTAACTACTTAATGATCTATCATCCAATCCCCTAAAATCCAATTACTTTATACCTCCCTAAAGGTGTCGGTATCCAAACTCAAAACCCAATATTTAAAACTCGAGGATTACAAGATCTAGAATATCATAGTTATCTCTACCTCAACATTCTAGAATCAAACTATCATAATGATTGGATATAGCTTTGTATTCATCCTTGGGAACCCTTACTGACAAAATATCAGAAACTGAGCTTTAGAAAATAAATTTTAATATTTTCACAGTAAAAACCTTTCTAATATACTCTTAGAATAATAAATTATAAGTAAAATACAATTTTAAATTTTCTCACAACAACAATATGTTGTAAAATATAATCTATTTCATTCGTACAATGTATTATCCTCTTTTATTACCTCTAAAGTATGTTTAAATTTCTAAGAAATTCTTAAATTGTCAAAATCCACATTACTCAGGATTAGTTTAAACTACATTCAAAGTTTCATTATCATATTCTAATGAACTAATAATATATTCAACGCTCATGATGAAGATAGTTTTTCACCACTAAAATTATCATAAATCATGTGAAAAATATCATGAAATAAAACACATATCAATATATTTCTACACACCAAAATTAAGGTTATTGATTTTTTGTTCTACATACCAAAAAAAATATAATAAAAACCTATTTTAAGATGAATTATAACTGGAGTGTTATTTTGTTTCCATAATTTACTGTAATGTAAGTCTATGTCTCTATAGAGTTCATTATTTTTTCCAATTTAAGATTAATTATATCTCAACTTCTATATTTCACAATTCTTCTCCATGTATTTTTGAAATTATTTTATCATTTTAATCAAATGTCTCTAAAATGTTGTTCTTCCTCTAAGAGGGGGATTCAAAAGCTACTATAAGATCCATTACATCCTTCCATTTTAATAACTTCATATTATTCTTATAATTTTCATCTATCTAAATATTAACATATATTTATTATTTTATGAATTTCATCCATTTAAATTCAAGTACTACCGTCATCTTCGATATAGTTACATTATTCAAAAAATGACCCCTATATACCTAGGTATTTTTTATGTTCATCACTCCATATTTCTTTAAAATAACCACTAACATATAAATCTTGATTCTTGACTATGAGATAATTTTCATTTTAAAAAATCATGATGATACAGCCTCAATATACTCATGAAAATATTTAAAAAAAATAAATATCTTCATTTCAATGAGTAAATACATCACATAGACATATTAAATTTTAATCATGTCCATATCTTCTTTTGTTTGAGGTATTAATCCTTGGATACTATGAAATACAATACTCATAGCTATATTAAATTAAATCATCTTGTATCTTTAACTTTTACATGGAATATTCTTTTGAATATTCTAAATCAGTTGAATATTATAGAAACAATTGGATGGTTAGGGGAAGTAAAAAAATACTTCTACTAAAAGTAATAATCTAACCACTTATATAAATTTCATCAAGTTCATCATAAAATATTTCTCTTGAACTACAAAATTCACCTTTTTTTCTCAATATGATTCATCAAAAACTGTAAGTCCATGAAATTATCAAATGATACAAGGGTAAAACAATTTATAATCATCCCTCAAAGTGGAAATTTTCACCGATGATTGAAAAATAATAACCTCATTTAGAAATTATTCATACTTTATGTACCACTCAAAATAATAGATTTTTAATGGACAACCTCCCATGACACAATCTCTCTGGAAGATTCTAATATTATTTGGAGGTCATGAAAAATGATTTGCAATATAAAATAATAAATTTAAAGTGATTTTAAATCAATGAAAATATTTTTATTATGGGAAAAAATTCATTATACATAAATATTTCACATACACCAATCAAAAACCAATATTATAATTAGAATTAATCAATAAAAATCCCATGGAGTCAAAATTATTGAAACAATAAATTCTGAATTTCTTCAAAAATTTATTTTCTCAAGTATGATAAATAAAAAAATAATGAAACTAAAAATGATAAATAAAAAATTGTAAAAAATAAACATTTCAATATAAGTATGAAAATGCTGAGTGAATGAAATTAATTTACCATTATTTAAAACAAACTCATATGATAATAATATCAAGAATTATCAATGGAAATGTTATCCATCAATAACCATTGGTGATCCTCATATTATGAATATTGTTATGAAATAGATTCTAAATTCATATATTTTAATCCATTTAAATTCAATAGAAAATATATCTTTTTCATAAAACTTATCAAGAAAAACTCTCCCCCTTTTAGCGATTTAATCCAAAATATTGAAAAAAAATTATATTTTAGAATATTATGTATCCATGGGTTCATACATAAGAAAAATAAAATCCATCATAAGAATAAAAAATCAATACAAAAGAAGGAAAAAATATATATTAAATTATAACATCTAATATAGTATTCATATGAAAAATTAGATAGATCATACATAAAAATAAAAAATAGTCCAAAAATATATGTACATTAAAATTTCAATGTATCATGTATGGATTTTTTTTTCTTCTGGTATGAAATATTTATATCTCAAATAAAAAAATATGACCCCAAAACCCCAAACATATTTGTTAAATAATTTCTTCACTGGGAACATTTAGTAACCATATTTATCCAACTCATCTATGTTCAATAGTCTTTAGTTTCTTCAAAATAAATTCTCTATGAGGTATTAAATATTGTACCCTAATCAATGAGAAATGTTTTTATTAGGTCTTCTACTTTGGAATTAAAAAAGTGTGACTTTATTTACAAACTAGTTGGACTATTGTTTTAATTTTTGATATAATTATGCCAAACTCTAAAATATTTTTTTCACAAATTTTTTCATCTATAATGTTTTTCCAAATTCATGTATAAATAAGTAAAACAAGAAATAAGATTCTTAAAACATCAAAATATAGAGATGATCTTCACAAATGAAGTTCTATAATAAAAAAATGTAACTGAATCAGTCATGACATTTAGTTGAGACGTAATATTTCAAATCTCAATATTATATTATCTATTATATTTATCAAAAATCAATACTTATGAATTCTCAAAACCCATTATATATTCCTTCATCGCATCAATTGGATATGATTCATCATATTCATCATCCAATTAATATGAATAACATTATTTCAAATTTAAATATTTTAAATCAACCATATTTATATTTTACAAATAAAATTATTTTGAGGCACATTGGAAAAAAATCTCTAATAATCATCACCAATTTTAGATAAACTATCAATTGTAAAATAGGTTTCACTATATCTCTAAGTATAAAATTATTTAATTACCACATTTCCTTTTTCTAATTAAATATTTTCTTGAATTTCTATCTATTTTCTTCATCTTTAGAAAATCGGGTCTAATGTGGTAAGGATTCATTCATTAATAATATATAACATCTAATTAATCTTCACTATGGCTAGATTTATTGTAACACCGAAACCTAAATCTCCCTATTCAAATAGGGGTTCCACAGTTCTACATTATCACCTCCTCAAACATAATGGGATCTTGACTAGTGAAAATGGACATAGAGGAAACATAGGGATGATATTTCTTTAGCAGAATTTATCTAAATAAGATTATGAAAACCTCTAACCAATAATAATATTAAATAAAAAATAAAATTAAAAACATCAATAACATCATCCCCTGATATAAAAATGGAACACAAATCATAAAACATCCTATAATACCACCACATGTGTCATATATATAAAAAATAAATGAGGGAAAATATAAATAGAGAATCATTATAAGGATCCTGATGTCTATCTTGACATCACCCAAATATCCTGCTTCTCATGAAAAACTATCCTAAATAGGGTCCTAGAACTCATCCAATTACCTGATCATAAATTGTTTCACAATCACTATGATGTACTATAGGGAGTGATTATAAACCCAGTTATACCCCACTAATGTGTCCTTCTAATAAATGTATAATGACATATAAAATTATATGTGATTGTGAAAAAAAATATACATAATTCTACATAAACTCACAAGTTTATCATATGACAACCAAGTTTCCACAAATTCCACCCTATCTATATCAGAACATAATAATAAGGTTCTCCCTTTCAAAAGCTCAAGACCACATGGTACCCATAACCAATTCCTAGTAAAATTTCATGGCCACATCATGTACCTAGAAACATCTCATATGACATTAGAGAGGTCTATCATGAACACTTTCCCATCCCCTCCGAATTAGGGGGAAGTTACACAAACCCATAATAATTGTTATTAGGAGTCCCAAGCATCTCAACAGCCTATCTTAAAGATTCTAGGGGGTCCCATCATCACAGTAGCATGTACCTAGGGTTCTTTGGTCTCCCATCATACACACTGACCCATCCTGAGGGTTCTAGAGACGCCCAACATACACATCAGCCCATCCGGAGGGTTCTTAGGAGGCCCAAAATACACATGGTCCAATTCCATCATGGTGAAGGGTGGCCACACAACTACACAATATATTATTTATAAAAATTAATCAATGGGAAACACCCCATCATAACATTTACCCAATGTCTCACTCATGAATACCATCATCACCACTAGAACAAATGACTTTGTTGTTGGAAGACCATAATTTACACAAAAATAGATGTAAAATATTACCCAAGTCCCCACTTCACATAATCAATTCACCCCAAATCTTCTGGATCCCAAGAAGCATTTTTTAGGCCTTTTACACAAGATGACTTCCCTAACATCATAAAATGGTTCAAATAACCTGATTACTTGTTTAAAAAGCACGAATAGGGGAATTCAGCACATCAACCCCCACAGTTATCTATCATAGCCACCATATCCTAAAAAATGAAAAAATGGATATTTATATTCCAAAAAAGATATGTATATATTCCAACATTCATTCCAAATATGATGATTTCATTCACCAATTCAAATACCCACAACATATATTTCCCTTTAAATGAGCCACCTACAATTATATAGATCTCACTTGATCACACAAACGTAAAAAAGTAAAGGTATAATAGGAATACATAGAAATGAACCTGGAAGCTATGGAATACAAATTTATATGTGTTATTGATTAATAAGGACATCCTACCTCAATCATGAAGGATCCCAATTTCCAAAAAACACAATCCAAATCAATCTGGATACACCAGTTTCATGATAAAATCCCTAAATTCAAAATATAATGTATATTTAAAGAATAAAACATGAATAAATACGCTAATAGGGAAATAATATTCATAGAATTTGCAATATGGATCAACCACATCAACATAACTTCAAACATGTAAGGATTGTGGGAGAGAGATACAAAATTTAGATGGATGGTGTACCCTTCATCAGTTACTTCAAATTTGTATAGTGATAAGTGGGAGGAGATTCTAAAGGGGGTCTCATAAATTACCAAATATTCCTTAATTAAATCATATTCTTTGTATTCCCGTCGGATTGCGGCTATACACCACCATCTAGTTATTCGTTTGAGGCAATGTTCCCAAACTGCATGGAATACCACAAGCTAGATTGGACTACATATATTAGTTCTTCTAATTCCTTGGGTCAACACTCAATCTATGAGTACCTTCCAACACTCCTCTGTTGAATTTACAAATATTCTTCCCCCCCAGTCTGTGTGTCAATCCACAAAATGGATCATCCACTATTCAAAAACTAAACTTCTCATAGGAATTTTACAAACTATAATTACTTGGGTCATTTAAATATCCCCCTAAAATTAGATATCATCCTCAATATGTGCTTAAAATGGTATCCCTTGATTATCGTCATATATTTTCCAAATAATAAAATCCTATATTAGGGATGCTTTTTGATGAATTCCACATGGTCACATATTTACACAAGCATTTCTACCTTTTCATATTTCCCTTTCCTTATTCCATCCAATGACACGTGATGGATGATCCTCAAAATACATACCTACCTAAAAAACTACATATTTTTAATTACCCCACATATTGTTCCTACTCAAATCCTTGAGTCACAAATACCTAACTGAATCCCACCATCAATATTTCACAGTTGTCTAAGTCAAGATCCCCTGGTCAGCCCTAACAATTCACACCCATCTACCACATTTGATAAATACACATTAGACTCTCTCATTATATAGTGTGTCTCAGCAATTTATATGCACTGGACTCTATAAACCTCCCCTATGTAAGGATTAGGTTCACCTATACTTCACTTAAAATGTGTACCATGACAGTCCATTACCATGAGTCCATAAGTGTAGATCATTACGACATCGGTCAAACATCGCTACCCACATCCACTAATATACTTCATGTGTTGTCTCACAACAAAAATTATAGATATATTCATCATAAGGACCACACTTATTCCATCAACCATATTTTCTAAAAACTCCATCATTACTTATCCAATACCAACAACCCATTAACTCCCCAATCGAGTCCACTAACATCACTAAAACCATTAGCCAGAACATTTTCCCAAAAAACAAATAGAAAACAACATCCAATTTTATATCCATGGAATTAAGCACCCTGATATTGATTCTCTTCCCACTTTGACTAGGTTCATAATCTACTACATCATATTAGATCATAGGTTTTCCATACCCAAAATCTATTACAACCTATTTTTCATCTCCAAATGCCCAACATGTCTCTAATTACAATCTCTAACTCAATGCCTTTCCAAAAAAATAATAGTTTGATCCTTGAACCATTTATAACACACTTTATAAAAAATTACTAATGTGTTATCTACCTCAATATATCCATATATATAAAAAAAATAGTTGGTCCTTCCTTGGATGAATATTCTAAATGCACCTAACCTCACTAGTTGATGCACTATCACTTGAAGACCATGATGACTTCACACCTAGGGACATCAAAAATTTTATCCACCATCAGTATATTTAGAACCCGACACACAATTTAACACCATGGTCACATCCTTGACTGAAACATTTAATTTAGATGCTCCACCCTTCAGTTTTAACACATCTTTGATATAACATGCCCTTGGATAATACTGCCACACTCATCTATGTGAATATAACATGGATATTTCTAATAATTCACTATCCACCTTCACCCAAGGTAGTTGACTAATGTATTAACTTTTAGAGATATGTACAACCACACCCAACACTCTTACTGAGATATCCCACCAGTATTTCACAATGATATCAACTACTCACTGTGAAGTTATTTTTCAATAACCCTTATAAAACCACATGGTTCCTCCAAACCTATAACATGACCCCCATATACTTTACAACATTCTTCTCCAAGCATTCCACCTCTTATCGTGGTATCAAACCATCACATCATGCATGGTCTCTGTTACTCCATAGAGAAACAATATCATAACTTCACTCTATATCTCATTCTTGGTTTCTAACCAAAACCCTAATCTAATACTCTATGCATACCATAAAAACCCAATTAATCAAATTGTGGAGTGTCCCTTCCACATCTGGGATAGTTGGTTTGGTCCATGAACCAGTATAGGATGTAGAATCTCGACCACCATATTGATTAATTTTCCAAAACACAATCCAAAGCTACAATCAAGGCACTGAATGCTCAAACTCAACAAATTAAATCATCGCCTGAAAAACAAAATAATTGGTGACATAATAATTGGTCATTTATATTAATGGTCCTGTAACATAGGCTAAACACTAACATTCTCCTAGAGTTATGAACATACCATTTACTTGTCACCTAAGGAAAAGAGAACCACCCAGTCTAATACCTATGAAGGTCTGTGAAACTGAATGTCCCACTAAATGGTAAAAAACCAAAGGCCTAAAGCCACAACCATATTTATAAGTCAATACTCACAAAACAACCACATATGGAACCACATATCAAAAAATTCAGTCAGCATCCCACAACAAACCATCTAACTCATGGGTATCAACCCAAAACAACACCTTATTGCCCAACCACTAGAGGTTGTACATTTAACTAAAGGCCCAAAAAACCTCTAATTTTCAAAAAACCCACTAAAATCAAAATAGATTTATCAACATATCAATCATAATGCACATCATAATCCAACCCAACAATCCTAAGGGTTCATAAAATACCAAACATGAAGACAAAACCAGATATCCACCTTAGAGCCCATCCCCTCATAGAGAATAGTCATTGAAGTACACATAAAAAACACCAAAAATTAGTCCCAGAAAAAACAAACAACATTACCCTACATATGAAATCAATTTTAAATATAATAAGAAGGAGGACCCTAAAGGTTCTCACACACAAATCATAAAAAAACTCACTTCAAATTTTCTAAATGTGGCTTACAAAAATCCTAACATGATGATCAAAACAACTTCAACCTTTTCAAAACCCATTTCAAAAAAACAATTCGGTCTATATATTCAAAATAATTTCCAATCCACATTAAAAATATTCAAATTAAAATCCCTTTTAATTTAAAATCACATTGAAAAGAACCGACCAATTTTCCTCTTTATAAAAGTTGATAAAATCCATGCATCTTTACACATGTCATAGTCCAAAAGGGATAAATACCCTTTTTGAATCCCAATTCCATTTAAAACATACCAATCAAGAAATCCAATAATCATTTGGATTATAGATAAACCAATTCATGATAAAAGTACATTTAAATTACTTTTGAACCAATTATTCTATTTAAATTTCCCATATTCAAAAACATTTTTAAATCCCAAAAAATAAACATTCCATGGAAATAATATTCATAATACATATATACAAACTCAAGGACTAAGTCCATATCATTATCTTATACATTTTGATCACATTAATGTGTAACCTAATATTACATTCACTCTCTAAATGAATTACATTTCTCTAAGATTATATATAATAAAATATGAATATAATTTTTTATACATTTAATTAATTTAATCCTCTATAATCATAAGAAATAATGAAAATCAAGTGTAAACCAACATGAATATCAATGATGTGTGAATTCATTCACTCATTTCAAATAGATCATGAGAAAATCCCATAAATCATCCACATAAAAATCATTATAATTATAAACCCTCTACATCACTTGAGGTAGAATCAATCAACAGTAATAATGAATAATAAAAACATAACTCACAACCCAAAAAACATAGCCTTTAACTCATATGTGTGTAAGATACAAAAAGTAATGTGTTCCTTGATTTCTCTTAACAATGTACTCTCTCTTGTATTCCTTTCCCAAATGGTCATATGCGGAATGGAAACCTCATATACCATTTTAAAACACCCTGAACCGAATCACCTGGTATGGTCTAAAGCATCACATGAATGCATGGACACCTCCCCGTACAGAAGAGGCTACGGACTAGGGGTGATGGCCTAGACAAAAACATAAGGAGACTATAACCTTGGTAACAGGTAGTTAATTAGAGTATATTATAATAGAAACAAAAATCAGAGTAAATAAAGGGAAGATGTTGAATTTATAATAACACCAAAACATGTTATAAAAAATTTCTTAAAAGTTATAAAATATCCAATAATACACCCACATGGGGTATTTTTACAAAAAATAAAAGAGGGAAAATAAATAAAATTATTCTCCATAAGGATCTAGGTGTTTATCCCCACATCGCTCAGAAGACTTACTTCCTCTAAAGAACATTGCAAAATAGGTTCCTGGAATCCATTATAATTCTTAACCAACAAAGGATCCACATGAACCAAGATGCTTGTGTTGGGTGTGAGTATAAACCGAGTAGGGAATTACTAATTTTATCTTACCATAAATCAAGATAAACTTATAAAATTGTATACAATGATACAAAAAAAATACTTAAATAGAGTTATATCTAACCAGGTCATCATGCACTCTCCACGATTTCACAAACCCCGAATCTACCTTATTCCACTTATATGTAGTAGGATTGTTCTATCAATAGATCATAAGCACATGTAACCCATGTCCTACAACTAATAACCACTAAATCCATTTTCATATATCCCAACACTTCCCTATACACTTTAGGGAGTTCAATCATGCACATTGGCCAATCCTCATGGGTTCATGTGTGGTCAAATTGCCACACTATCATGTTATGAAAGTTCTTTGCAAGATTAAACATATAATTGTCCCATCCCAATGGTTCTTAGTAGGTCAATCATCACATAGGTCCATCTAGATGGTTATTAAGAGGACTATCACACACATCAGCCCATTGTTAGGGCTCTTGGGAGGAAAAGATACACATTAATCCATCCTATTGGTTCCTAGGAGGATTAATATACACATTATACCATCCTAAAATGTTCCATACTCCTCCAAATCATAAGTTTTAGTAGGATAATGTAAGGGGAAACTCTTATTTATAACCACATACAAAGGTCTCACTCATGAAATCAATCTTAATCACTGAACCAAAAACCCTCCCTCATGGTCATCTTCACATCACATGATAAGCAATTTAAAACATACCCAATCCCCCACATCACCTACCTATGTAATACCAACTCAACCAAAGCCCAAAAAACACATTCCATGATTATTATCAAAGAAAATATGCCCCCATCATACCCAATTTTTAAAACCACAGTCTTACTTTTTCAATAAACGCGGCTATGGAAATTCACTACCTAAAAACATATGATATCTATCATAGACACCATATCCTCAACAAATCCCCAAATGGGACATTCCAAGCCCAATAACATATATGGAAAATTTCAAACACATTCCCTATATGAGGATATTTTCTCTAATTTTTATGTACACTACCCATACTCATCATCTAAAAAGACACCTATGTAGATACAAAACATACCCATTCACACCAACATCAATAGAAGATTGCTCATAGGTATAAGAACACTTGTACACATGTGACAAGGAATAGAATTTTATTAATGTATTGTATAATGGTAAAGACATCCTTCCTCAAAAATAACAAGGAATAATTTCAAAAAAAACCACCCAAATCAACCCTGAAACACTAGATTCATGATGTCATCAAAAAATTAAAATTAGGGTTCCCTTCAATGAAAATGAGCAGAAATAGTTTACTAGTTCTAGGACAGGATTAGACATACTGAGACAAATAATGAAAAATGAACAGTACTTCTAAGGGTTAAAAATGGGGGAGTGGGATCCAACAGTTCCTTGGAATGTTCCCCCTTCGTCACATGGTTAGAATGAGGTCAGGGAAGAAGTAGGAGGATAAATAAGGTCAGTTTTGGGAAATTTCCAAATTTTACTTAATTAGAACATCTATCCATTTATCCATCCTACTAGCCGCTAGGCATTATCGGCTAGCTGGTTTGTCAGTGTAGTGTTTCCGGACTACTTGTCAAACCAATGCTCAGTCGATGGCACTCATTGACAAGTTGGTCGGTACTGTAGCAGTCCTGAAAGCTTTTCTTGAGGCTATTCCTTCTCCTAAAGCCTCATGATCCCAGTAGGTTGATGAGTCTCATCCATAATTTCAATGTTATATATCCAAATAGTCAACCACCCATTTCATGACTAATTCCTCAAAATAGACAATCCATCAAATGATAACTCTTTATTCCATTGATGATTTTTTATCTAGTAAGGATGTAGGTCCTTAAATTTATCATTCTGGTCATTATTATCCTTCCAATAATATTTACTAATATTTTTTATGAGACATTTATCTATCAATTTGAGAAAAATATTGTTCAATAGGTTCCACGTACTATTGGCTACACAATTATTTGAACTATTCTTTGAATTAATCTTCATTGAAATATTAGATATATAATTTATAGCATCATATATCGTATAAAAATCAACTCTATTTTTATTTTTTCTTATTTCAATGCATCATTTCAATGTTTTTTCATTATTATTTTCAGTTATGAATAAATCATTTCAAATAATCTTTATTATTTTATTAGTATCATTTACAAATTTTCTTTTTAATTTTCATTCCATATGTAGAATGATAATTATCTTTTCTACAATTTTCACATTAGAAATCTATAACACATCAAGTGATCATAATTTGTTAAAAATAGTATTGAATCATTAATACAACTAAACTATACTACTGGTGGATAGTAATGGGATTGATCATATACCTGTAACATTTATCATTTCATCTCCAAAAAATATCAATCTTAAAATGAGTAACATCATGCTTTTTCAGGATAATGAATAATATTCTATGTAAATATACCTAACTATATATATTTCACTAAATTAAACAAAGAAGATTATTTTACACTGAAAAATTAATTTGAACATAATTTCTCTTATTAGGACTAGAATTTTTAATTTTATTATCTATAATGTCATAATTTCTAGTTAATTATAGAAAATCCTTGTCTCCAATGTTAACAACATATGATTCTAAATGAAATCACCAGTTTTCATTATATGTTCTATAAAAAATAATTAGTCTTTTTAGATTTATGTTTTATAAATTTTAAATTAAAATTAATTTTGTTAGAATATTGTTTTCAATAATATTATAATGAAAATTTTTACTATCTCGTATACCAAAAGGTAGATGATTTTATTCCAGAAAAGTACATATATAGAATCTAATGATAAATTATGAGTTAATATTTTATACTAAGGGTAGCATACAAAAGTGTAGAGACCGTATCTCATTCTAATTTTTTTCCATTACAGAAACCTTAAGAGGAGGATGAATTAAAGAAAATTTTTAACATACAATGTTACCACTCATGAATGTAAATTATTTCAATGTTATAATTATCAATCAAATCAGATTAGAAACAAAATAATATATAAATTTGAAATTTAACACTTTTATATTATGAACATAACCGATCTAAACAATCTATTTAGAAAATAAAATTAATCCAACTAGAAACATTATAGTATGTTATTTCAAATAATTCTATTCATGAAAAATATTCTCTTTTACCCCAAATTGTTTATACTATTAGTGCCCAAATCCAAGGGATGGGTGTTCTAGACCAAGAACATCATGGATCAACCTCATCAGATGATACAAGTTCTGAACCAATATCTTCCTTTGTAAAATGTCATAAATATTTAACTCTATCCATGAGATCCATATTGAACATTATGATGAACATAAATTCCACACTATGTACATCATTTAATACAATTTTCAAAATTAGAATATTCTTAACATTGGAATCTTTTAGATCTTATACAATCATAATTAACAATAAAATAGAAAAAAACTATTTTTTATAATAATCACCTCAAAAATGGATGCACCAAGTATTACACTCAAAAGGATTTAAAAAAAATGCCTCATCATAGAAATATTGTAAATATAATGAAATTGTATTTTTTCATTCCATTCATCACATGTATGCATGTTCTATACTATGAATAACTACTATAAATTTCTTTATATTCATTGACACCCTAAACCAGTGCTAAATAAAAATGCTGCTAAAGTGGTAAAGTCTATCAAAACTAGATAAAATAATTGATGAAGGTCACCTTTTTTATTTCTAGAAATGAACTGATAAAACGGAACCCTATGTGAGATATATTTTTTAGTGTGGATAAAGGTGACCCATTATTAGTGCTTTATTTATTACTGATAATGGATTACCTTTATCTATTCCTTTGTGTCACTGATAAAGGATACAGAATATAAAATAGTTTCTAGATACATTTCTATATATTCTTAAATATTATTTTTATAATGATATATATATGTTTATAATTTAAATATATTTTTCTAATTTATACATTTTTTATAAAATATTTAAATTCAAATTAAATAATGTTGAATATATAAATATGCATATTTAAATTTATATATTTATATCAATGTTAAATGATTTATAATATAATAATAGAGTTACAATATACATATTCACAATATATATATGAACATTTATATGTATTAGTTATGTCTTTATATATATTTATATATACTGACACACATACAAGATAAAGAATATTAACAAATATATAAATACATTAAATAGAAGCCTTCATAATGTATATTTTTTATAAATATTTAAATTCTTTTTATATAACAATATATATATTTGTAATAATTTCTACTTGTTTAGAATTATATATATATATATATATATATTATAAAATATTATGATATGACCTTTATAAATAATTATATAAATAATTGTATAAAATCATTAAATATAGTTCATTTTAAACATTATTATATAATCATATTCAAATTTTATAATTTATTATATACATATATATTTATAATATTTTTTTTTGACCCTTTCATCAGGGTCATAGCGCATCATGTGCTACTTTGTATACCTACATTCCCTGTTTCCAATGGTGGGAAACTCTCATCACTTTTATTGGTGATGTTTTCCCCAAGATGGAAACATGATGATGGGATATTGGTTCCTTTTTCCATGGATTACTCTCTCGAGTTCGTTTCCCAGCATAACTCTCCCACATAGAATATTTCATGTTCGTGGACATTGTTCTTAGTTCCATCCCAAGGTGAATGGTGGTTTATTATGTAGCTTCTATCTCAACAATTCAAAACCCTTTAGTCAGGATGAGTAATAATATTGGTGAAATATGAGCATGTTTGTACATTGGGTATATCGGTCACCTGTAAATTCATCCTATTTGGATGGAATATCACATGTGAGGAATCTTAAGTGCATAACCTAAGTCATCTTATGTCGACCTAAAGTTAATTGAAACTCAGGGTAAAAAACTCCAAGTTTTTCTACATAACGAATCCGACATTAATTATTAGTATGTTGTTCAATATCATTGAGTGATTTTAAAAACCTATGGAGACGGTTCAAGATGTCTTATTGAGATGGATTGAGTCATAGGCATAATGCCTTCTTGAGACAGATCAAAACATATTACTAAGATGAATCGAGTCAAAAGTGTAATGTATTTTGGATACTGATTATAACATCTTGTTATGATTGATTGAGTCATAGGATTATCATCTTGTGGGGACAAATCAAAACATCTTATTGACATAGATTGATTCACAAGTTTAACATCTTGTGGAGAAGGATCATAATGTCCTATTAAGATGGATCAAGGTGGTGCGTCCCTAAAAGGGGTGATTTCACATTAAGATGGTGGAGTGTATCCACTCCCCAAAATGGTATAAATTAAAACTAGGATAATTTTGATATGGGACCTCTAGGGGGAATCCTATCTACCCTGTTTAAGAGACAGGTACAAAAAACCCACGTAGTTTGATGCCGCAGTTTAAGGTCTTATGAAAGTATGAGTCCATTTAGTTTTACATCATGAAGTAAGGACTCTCATGTCATGAAATGAGAATTTAATAGGTATGGTGTGGGCTTAATGTATAAAAGATCCATTATTTTAGAGGATCACTCAATGGGAGATTGCATGGGGCTTACACATGGGAGCCTCCCATTGCAGGGTGTTCATCCCACCAAGATTGAGGATAGTGTGGGAATTATGTATGGATGATTCATGTTGTCATTGTATCATCACCTTGTATAAAATTATTGTATGAGGATTATGAATGTAATCTTCCTTCTGGTGAGTTTCATCCCATGGTGGGGGATAAGGTAGCATCCCATGATGATTGTACATTGGAATTCATATGTTTATCACATACGGTAAGCTTAAAATTTTATTTCATGTTATGAATATGTTGTTGTGCATTTTAACACATTATGACTAGGATGCAGAGCACATAAGTCTTAAATCATGAAGCTCAGATATCGCAGGGATCACTCCTCGGGGGATCATATTAAAGAGGGAGGAATATCCTTCAATATGAATCCCCACTGAGATAGTTGAATGGATTCCCGTGATATTGGCAGTGCTAGGAATTACTTGACAACTACTCCTTCACCACTTCAAATTACATGGAGTTGGAACTACCATGGTGGAGTCAAAATTTAGAATCTTTACATTAGGGTACCTATTATTAGGATCAAATTTGTTAGGTTATCTATCCATAGGAGAAAAATGTAGTGTAATGGTTGAAATAGAAGAAAGGGAACCTCAAGTTATGGTCTAAGAAGTTATTTCCAACAACATTTTTTTATTGTTAAAAATAGTTATGCAAGGAAGAAATACTTTCACAAATTCAACACATTGATTTGGGAGGCATGATTGAATGAAATATTTGAAATTTCATGCTGGTCTGGGTTTTGAAAAGGATTTATATGTTTTGTGACTCTAACCATCCTTCATAGGTGATGTTCGAGGATATCATGGTTACAATCCAATTCACATTTAGTCCCTCAGGTTGTATGTCACAGAATTTCTCTACATTTTTTGGTCCATTATTATTGTTGTTTCAAATTGTCATGTAAAAGAGGTATATTCAGGTATAGGAGTGTCCCTTCATCTTTCGTAGATCCCTCATAAAGGTTGTGTGTGGGGGTCTATTTATAGTAGAAATCCTCATCATATGGATTGAAATTTATTAGTAATAAATTAGGGTTTCATGACTATTAGTCCTTTTCCGATCGGATTTTTTCATGAAATAACTTTACTTTGGCATCAAATGTTTCATGAGACTAGATGGTTGTATGATGTGTGTGTGTGTGTGTGAAATCCTCATTTCATGTGCGTAGCTTTCATTGTCATTGGGGACTTATCCATGTAGCTTGTGATAGGTGACATCACCATTCACACACAATTACCTAGTCATGCAACAATATTTTTTATCTGCAAGAAACCTTCTTTTGATGAATATTCCTTGAGTAATATTTCAGAATTGGTGGTACTCACGAAACACAGTATTGCCTTTGGCACCAAATCCTTTAAGTGTGTAACAACACCATTTCACACATCCTTTGGAATTTTTGTGAAATAGGATCCTCAACCTAGGAATATTCATTTAGTTTGGTTTTCATGTTCAATTCAAACAAAATTATTCTTTTGGGGTTTGTGACATAAATTTGGTGCCAAAAAAAGAACCCCACCCTCAAAATCATAACTGATAGGGGACTAGAAGGTTTGTTTCTGAGGGAGACACCAAAAGGGTATTTTTTCCTCGAATTTTAGTAAATTCATACATGGTTCACACAAAAATGTTGTGAAAATTACAAAATTTAGCGGTCTAAGTCTACAAATACGTTGATAGGGAATTTTGTATAGTAATTTGAGTTCTATGTCTGTTTAAACATTTATTGTGCACATAACTCAACCCTTTTCAAAATATTCCATGCATTGGATTATACATTCAAATAAATATCTTTCACGAAGAAGCTTTCAAACCTCCTTTAAACTTTTATGAATATAATATAAAATTTTTTCATTGCTGAAAACATTGCATAACTATGACATAAATTTACATGAACCATCCTTAGAGCTCTCAAATATTTAGGAAATGGCCTATGAAGTTATCCAAGCTGGGATCGATGCTACTGCTACCACCCAAAGTGATGAGATAGCAGGTAACCCATACATTCCTCATTCTAGAATGTTAGTTTATGAAAATTAGGTGCTCTCAAGACTACATACTAAATCCCTAAAGATTATCTACCGAGAAACCAAATGATTCTTTTCAACTTTGCTCTGTTGGATGAGGTTTCCATTCAATCCATCGAAGTGAACAAATTACACTTATGTTTTAACTATAATGACGATTGTTCTTTTTATAATATCATTGTTTTGGATAACCCTTATGGGAGCATGAGAATACTTCTATCTACATGCTAAGTAGATGAATGAGAATAGTCACTTGGGAGTAGATATATAGAGAGGAATTCCAAACACCTTATACTAGAATAATTTAGAGCATTTCCAAGGACAATAGAATAGAATAGAACATGGAAATGGACCTATGGGCCAATGGAAACATCACTAATTAGTGGTCATGTACGTACTAGGTACGCTTCACTTTTCAGGAGTACATGAATGAGCTATATCAGATTGTGCTATATGATGCAATTTGGATGTCCCAATTCTATATGAACCATCAACAGGAGCCACTACTCAAGCTCATAATCCATTAGTCCCCATAGACCAATACCTTCCATATCCATCAGGAGGATGTTGGAATTGGAATTTGGTACATCCATTGCCTTGGTTGGATACATCTAACAACATTTTATTATGATGTATTTCTCCTCAAACTGAACACATGGGGTGATTTTAAGAAAATCCATGTCACATTGTAGATTCTTCGGGATGTGTTGGAGAACTAAATGGGGAATTATCCCCTTACATACTAGAAATCCTATTCAATACATGTCTAGTAAGGTTCTTAATTAAGGACCCAAATGTGAAAAGGATATGGAATCCAAAGAAGTGTCTAGCAGTGCAGTAGAGGAAGACGTGGGGATAATATAGGAATTTCTTATAGGGGAAAAAATGTGAGTAGTGGTTCTATAATATGGTGATGGAATGAAAGCGAGTAGTCATGTATACATATTTATTTGTCAGTATACACAGTGGCTATATTATTCCACTAATATATGAAAATGTGGGCCTATACCCAAGGATGATTGTGATGGTGGTCATCATGGAGTCTTGTAACTAGGTGAATCTGGGAGAACCATTTCTCACCTGACTCTAAATACCATTGGGCTATGGGATGAGGGGGAGAATTTCCTAGAGAATATATAGTCTATTACATTTGCTACATTGTTTGATCATAGTGTACATCAATGTTAGTGAATTTACATATGCCATTTCCCCTCCAAATTCTAGTTTTCAGCCTTCACTACTCAATAATGCATGGGTTCATAAAGTAGCATTCAGTGGACTCATGATAACAGTCTGTATTGTCAATTCTATGAACATAAAATCCCACCCATTATTAACCCCAATTGGTGAGACAGTGGACACCTCTAAGGAGACATTGGAGCAGCCAGAGTACCTATAGTCCTTCTGAGGTGGAATACAATTTACTAGAAGATACAGAAACTCATTTTGTGATCTGCAAAAATTCTATGGTTCTCCTGGAGGATTGGATGTATCCAAAAGCTGATGAATATAGTCTACAAGGGGGTATGAGGGGAATTCAATATGTATATCCTTCATCGGATGTATCTGATGTTTAGGAAATATTCCATGAGGGAAGTAATCAAGTTTTCATAAACATTTCAATTCCAAACACCCATAAGATATATTCCATCAAATAGGTAGTGTTATACTAAGGAATGGTCATTCATTAGAATTTAAGGGTGATTACGCTAGAAATCCGGGTGTTGGAGAATCAGGTCAGTAGGTGGGCCACCTTTTGAGGGGCTATTCATGTGTTAGGGGTTCCAATAGAGGATATTGTAGGGACATAACAAGATTCTATTGTAACCCTACCTCATGGAATGGATGGACATAATTCGAATAAACCAAGATAATAAAAATATGACTCTTAGGATTGGATGATAAAATCTAGGGTGGCCCATGGAATGAATCTATACTTTAATGTTATATCAATCCATTAATGATTCCTTCATCATAAGGCTTCAGTGATGAAGAATTGTAGGGTTCTTCGACTCATCATGAGAGTCCCTAGGAGAGAATTCAAATTACCCATCTGTTTGATGACTTGGTAGAGCTTCAATACCCTAAGGTAGTATTATTAAATCACTCTTGAATTTATTCCCTTTGCATTATTTTTTTAGTTTTAGAGGTTATAACTGTAATTTTTTATATGCTAAAACATGTTGAGAAAGGTCAAGGGGTCCCTGCCATATGAGTAGAGGGTGATCTGTTGGGTGTTGGAGAGAATGTTCTGAAAACTATACTTAATGTTACTTATACTGGATAAAATAATGGGGAGGTAATAGGGGAATCTTTAGATCCCATGGCTCTATAAATCATCTATATAGGACCACACCTTTACTTACCAGTGGAGATTTCTACCAATGTAAAGTAATATCACGAGGGTGAATCATTATTGGAATCCCATGTTAGTTTCCTACTATAATTGAAAAAAAATAATATAATGGGGAATAGCTAGAGGATAGTAGAGGCTGAACTTCTGATGAAGAATCAGAGACCTATTGACATGGAGACTAACAGAACTGGGGGAACCTAAGAGGAGGTCCTTACCACTATTATCCTCATTAACATCTTAGAAGATGAGCTTGTTCCACATAATGAGATGGAAGACTTTGGGTCGAACAACAATAAAAATGACCACATTGTCTAGTGAAGGTCATGGAGGATAATACAAAAAATTCATTTCCCATACATCAGAACCATACCTGATGAGACAAATGGGGAACCTTCTCCAATGGATATGAAACTTAGGCACCAAAGGCTTCAACTCTCATGCTCTCCATTCATTGGTTCATGGTTTCCTTTCCGATATGGTATAGGAAGAAAGCCAAAAATTTACATCACCTTGTAGAATGAGAATTATGATATCACTTTGAATCTATTGGTGTCTGATCATAGATATCTTTTTATATTGGAGTTGATGAATGAATCAGTGGACTTCATCAATTCGCATGTATAGGTCACTAGTTATATGAAGGCCTAGAAGGCAGTGGCTGAGGCTAATGTAGAGGAAGAAGTATCTCATATAGATGAATACCAAGCTGAGTAAGGCCATGTGAAGATTATGGATGATAATCTTCACCACTTGTATGATTGGGAGGAATTTGATCTCATGAGGCTACTATAGGCCTTGGTGGCCACATGCTACAATTTGGTAGGACTAGACTTTCAATGGTTGAGCAGGATCCATAGGGCTGTTTTTTATGGTATATAAGAGAGGCTCTTGTGTGTGGATGTCCCATAAAAATTTCTGAAGTTTCTTTATTTAAAACAACTAATATACTGGGAAATATTTATTTTGTTTTATATTAATATTTCAGTTGAATCACACTCATGATAAAACAAATAACCAATCCCTATGATAATGTGAGTCATACTCGATGTGAGAAACAATTGATTACCTTGTGAATATATAGTTATATAAGACTGTCATAAAATCATCAAACACTCAGGGTTTAAATTTTTTGATTGACCACTAGGATTATTTTTCCAAAAAGGGCTTTGAATATCGGATGAGACCATCTGGATAGCTGAATTTATTTTCCAATGTGTACTAGTACTTGAATGGGTAATTCCAAGGACCTTGAATTGTTCCCTAATAAAGGGGAGTGAAAAATATTTGATTGAGATGCCCACGATTTGGAACACATAAGGGGTTTCGTGGCGATGGAAGATAACTACTGAAAATGATTGAAACATAGAACCCATTATCATTTTTCTGATGATGTGGATAAACAAATAATGGTCAACCAATAACAATGTTAAAAAATAATGTACCTATCTCAAAATTCCATCTAATGTTTTTTGGGATATGTGCCCAAGACGATAGGAGAACATGTTTTCCATGGGATATTTCTATAAAGGAGGGTCATTAAGACATGTAGGAGGATTGAGATCCACATAAAGGGAGATGAAAATTGTGTATATGAAGTGTGGGAATTTTTTAATATAATCTTGAACTATAGGGGTTATTCCACCATGAATTGGGAACATTAGGGTAGTCATATCAGTCTGAAAAAAGTTTAAACTCATCTTAAAAGGGTATTTTCATCTCATATTCCATGGTATGGTTGAAGAACATGACTAATGCATTATGAAACTAAAACCAGAGGATTTTACTTCTGGAGAATGTGCCTAAGATGAGTCATAATTTAACATCATTCCATGAGGATGAGGGAAAATCATTTTAATGTCATGTGGTGATGATGTTGGACACATAGTTTAACATCATAAATTAATGATGTTGGATGTCATAGTTTAACATCATGTGATTCAAGTGTTGGATCCCATAGATTATTGTTTTGTGTTTTGGATTTCATCACTTAGTTATACTTCATCTGATTGGGATGTAATGATACAGTTTAATATTGTGTGATTGGAACATGATTTCACATTTGAACATCGTGTGAATTGGATGTGATCGCATAATTTTACATCTTGTAATTGGGATGTGATCATGCCTTTTAATTACATGTGATTGGGATGAATGATCGGAAATGAATAATACACACCCAGCTATGGTGGTTTGTTGTAGGAGGGTAGTACAGTGGGGGTACTCTCGAGAGGATCCAAGGAGGAAAAGGTATATTTAAAGGCCTAAAACTATGAAAATGAATATAGAGTGGGTGAATCATTTTTTAAGGTCACAATTCTTAGACCAGCGGATTTTTCCTCATAGGGGGAATGTGTGTAGCATGGGATCTAGCCTAACATTAAATGAGGTGGATAGGTGACCATCCTGTGTCAAAAAAAAATACCTGAGAAAACTTGAACAATGAATAAGATAAAGATTATTGGAACATGGGATCATAGTTTATGATCATAGAGGTAGGTCCTTGGTTTGAAAATCTAAAGAAGACATGTGTGGGAGATAAAAGTGAAAAATTGATGTGAATTCAGGTCCAGGGATGTTTGACACTACACAACACATTCCCAGGGTGACTTTCACACAATTTGAAGTCATTATTCTTGAACATGGGAATTTATTTTAAGGTCATAGAGGTTTGACCAATTATAAATAGTGTATGTTTAGGATTCATAGACTAGTGGATTTGATTCAAGAAGGAAAATTTATGAAATTAATGAAATGTTACCCAATGATAATAGACGGGTCTGGGAGGCCTCTTGATTCCATAAAAAACATTCATGAGACATATTTTACATAGTTTAAGGACGTAATTCATTGAACTTGGGAACATACATTAAGGTCATAGTGTTTATACAGTGTGCACCCTAAAGTGTTTTAGGTGGTATGAAATAATAGAAACCTGACATGAAATGATAGAAAAGGGAGGACTTGTGCCACTCAAAACCTAAGGGTAATGTTACAAATAGTTTATGGTGTTGATGATTTCACAAGGGGTCATAGTTTAGGGTAATAGATATTTGACCTTGGGCCATTCATTCACATCAGCATTTTTGGAAGAAAATGTCCCCCAAACTATTTATCTTGTATGATACATACTTGATATAAGAATTGAGGGGAGGTATAGAGTTATTATTAATAGATTGGTAGAAAATAGTGAGTGGGGAAAGTGACTATGAAATACCATGAGGGATATTGGGAAATTTAGGACCGAGATAGTGAAATGGGGAATGTCATTATGATGGGGAACAACTATCGAACAAATACTAAACAAAGGTTCTATACCCACATTGGATTAAGATGGGGTGAAAAAAATATATGATTGGCCACTGAATGCGTTCAATACATGGGAGCCTATGTTTGTTTATAAATATCCTTTTAGGAATGAACATTATATTGTAGGTGAGGCATTATGGAATATGACCATTCTATTATTAAGCCTATTCAGATTTGTAGAATGATGATTATCTAAATCACTGAAAGTGAAAAGGAAGGAAGTTAAAATGGGGAATGCCTTGGAAGGAATTTTAGGTTCCTTATGATATATTCTTCCATGCACTAAAATGAACTAGATGAATGTTTAGGAAGGCGATAATCATGACTACTTTAGATGGGAATGACAAGAAAAATATTCAATGATAAGGCTAGGCCTAGGATGAAATATATTGGTTTCACTATAAATCCCACATGTATAGCAATCATACCCCACATAGTTCTGGGGGAGTCATTATAGGAGATCAACATTAATGGTTGTATAATACTCTCTAAAAAGGATATCCAACCATAGCATATCATGAGGAATCACAATTTTATATAGCGTAATTTTTTTATCATCCCATACATACTATTTGGAGCATCCAGGTTTCTTACTAGAAAATATCACTTTCTTACACCATTTAGTGAGGATTTTTGTTCAATTGATCTCACACATAACACATGAGGCATCATTTGTTCATTTGATGGGTTTAGGCTATTTTTTAACATCATGAACAGCGGATGATGGGATTTTCAATTTAAATTGTTACAAATCATAATATGGTTTCTACTTTACTAATGTCATAGAGGTAGGATTGTAGGGGAAATTGATGGTTTAATGTAAAATAAGATTTCCTAAAGGGGGGAATATGTGTTCTAAGGGGGAATGGAATGCTATAAAACAAGAGGGATTAGGGGTCCATTTTCCTGAAAAAACTCAACAAGGCAGCCATCCTCGCACTTCCAGGGAAGATAAGAACCCATAATTAGTCAATGAAGGGGGTTAGTCTGAAGTTGAATTATTCATGTGTCAGTATATATCTCATTAGAATGGGAATCAAGTTGGATGTAGTTCTGTATGGTGAAAAGCTAGGAAACCAATGATGATTGGGGTTTGTCCTATTAAATGAGGATATTGAATCATATCTTATTATGATATGATGAATCACAAATTTATATGGGGTAAATCTATAGTTTATCACCATGTGATGAGGATGTTACCTTTTGTTTATCATAATCATATCATACGGGGAATCCAGACTTCCTATAGGGTATGGATATAGTTTATAATCATGTCTTGAGGATATTGGCAGTGATTACACATTGGGTATCTCATTTTTTTCTTCCTCATGTCATGTCATGTGGGAATCATGTCCTATTAAGGGGGTATGGATAATGAATAGGGATTTAACTTAAGAAGGAGACCCATTGGTGAATTTTGGGGTTATTGCACTATAAGTAATTGATGGTTTTGTAATGAATCTATGGATTATATCTGAGATATAAGGTAAAGGTGTCACTTCAAATCCCATGAATTTGGGAATCGAGCCACACATAGTTATGTAATGAAGTAGTGGAATAGGCTTGATACAACACCAGGGATGAAGAAATCCATGAAAATGAGGGGGAAGTGCACATAGTTTTGGGTCATTGTGCTTGGACCATGGCCCTCGGTTTTTGGTCATATTTCTTATACCATAGTGGTGGGTTCCTCGAACAAGTTCATGTACTGAAAGATAGTTTAAACCCAATTTAAGAGGATTCCATGAGGATCTACAAAACAACAAAGAAATCTTGAACCTAGGTGCACACACTTTATTTTTTTATGCCTTGGACCACGGAAAATAGTTTTAATTAATGACATATAGAATATAAAAAATTATGTTTATGTCATTATGATTGTACTAAAAAGGTTTTTCTCTCGTGGTCATATGTTTGGAATAGAAGAGACCAAATCTGATGTGGAAGGAGGGCTTGGGGACCCACATACCACATAAAAACATTGAGATGACATGAAAATTGTTTAAGGTTATAACGACGGAACTATAAATATGTAAATGGGGAAAACGGGTTGATAAATAGTTGGTTAGTCTAAATGTTGATAATTATAGGCATCTCTATGTATCCCATATAAGTCTTAAGCAAACCACGCATAGTTCTTGAATACATCAAGGTAGGAGACCAATTCTGAAAGTGGGGGAAACCCTCTCTAACAGTTGCATTACACTATCCCTTAGATTTTTTGGGGTATTACATGCTTATTACATGGGATAAGGAAATCATTTTTCGCCATGTGTTGGGGATGTGTAAATCCAATATCATATGAGGTATACAAATTTCTAGTAGGGTGAGGTTTTTTATTATCTCATACTTGCTGGATGAGGCTTCATGTTTCTCTATAAGGAAATATTTCATTTTAATTTAATTAACCAAGGTAATTGGGCTTTTTAGTTTAACTGCATAAAACTCAGTCTATGGTTATAACTATTTTATGGTCATGGAGCTCAGGATAATGGGGTATAATTAGTTTATGGTCATCAGGCCTGGACCATGACTACTAATGTATGTCATAGTGCTCATACCAATGGGGAAAATAGTTTAAGGTATTGATTCTTAGAACTATTGAAATTATTTTAAGGTCATACTACATTAAATAATTTAAAATACATTAATTTCATACTGCTTAGATCCTGTGGATGCTATTAGTTTTTGGTTATTGAGCTCGTACCGTAGCTTCACTTGAAGTGCTAATTATGAAATATGGTTTTTGTTGGAGGTGTGATGCACTCTCTATCAATTTTAATCAATATGTATGATCCATTAGTGTATACCATATAGTTCCAAGATTCTCTATCCTATCCGGGATCCATCTTTGGAGGATTTTTTTCTTAGTATTATTAGTGTTATGAGTGGCAGTACCTTGTCACCCTATAATAAGGATAGAATGTGAACCTTCTTGTTGAATGATCTCACTATACTATTATAGTGCCTCTCTAGGTTTTGTAGGTCCTACAAAAAAAATTCTTAAATGTATTACAACTAATCCAAGTGGACTTTTGCTATTTTTTAGTGAATCTTCTATTCATAGATAGTAGTTAAAAGTGACAGAAACAATACATCTATGGGTAAGAATGCATATTTTCCATACAGAATGGATTATCGGGTAACCTATGTTGAATTTCAAGTCATACTCTAATAAACCATTAGGTCATTGGAGATCTTTGCAAGAAAACAATTTTTTTTGTTTTGGCCCACCACATTCTTGTTGGATGTTAGTGAGGGTATTTTTGAACACGTCAATCAGTCTATTTTCTTATTTATGGTAGTCATATGTATGGTTGGACCAAATATTATACATGGTTTATAATTTCATCAACTCATCATCATGGAAGATGGTGACATCTTCTATGAAAAGGGTGTGCATGACACTAAAATGAGGGATGTTGTCAGAGATCATGAACTCGATCATGGAATAGGTTTTAACTTCCTTAAGCGTAATAATTTCTTCCAATTTAGATAATTTTTTAGTTGTGGTCAAGACGAACCAACATTACTGATACATTGTTGGTAGATATGGTACCATGAAGTAAATTCCTTATTCTTACAATGTGAAACAGTACTTGGTGGTGTGAATATGCTTTAGTGGTTGATGCACAAATATTACAGGTATCTAACATGCCTGAATCCCCCTAAAAATGAAGCAGGCGTGAAACATGGTGGCCCATAAGTAGCCCAAACATTGATTTTGTTAGGAGAGTTCCACTATTTATTGATGGGAACCACGAGATCCAGCTTGGAATTCCTATATAACATGATATATCTCTTCTCCATGAATGAAATAGAGGATAATTCCATAAAATCCACACCTGTAGAGGGTTTTCTCTAGGTTAGGCCCAATATAGAGGGTGAAGTGTGCTATATGCCAATAGACTATATCATCCTCAACTCTGTATCGTGGTAAAATTCCATGACAGAGATACCCAACAAAGGGAGTTTTCAAGTATGGTGTTAAATATACTATGGGGGTCCTAATGGTCTTGGAGAAGTAGAACTGGTTTCCAATTGGTTTACCTATTGGTTTCCATCATTTTAAGTGGTAGTGGAAATGACCCTCTCGTCTGCCACATGAATGACCAGATTATCTTTGTTGAGTTCTATGAGAGATGAAAAAAAACATTTTAAATCATCAACATTAATATTTTGTGACTGGGATATGTGAATCAAATTCATCTAGAGGAATTCTACCTAGCACACCAATCATCTTGTTATAATACAACATTTTATAACAAAATCAGTGGGTTTACTCAAGACAGCATCCATATCTCCTGTTGTGGTAGATAATATTACATCTTCTTTGCAATAAATACAAGTGTGGGTATAGTTTCTCTCTAGGGGAGTATCTGATCTCTATTTTTAATTGTATTATATTTTCATATTATTGTTTATTTTTCCTACCCTCATTATTTTTCAATTCTATAAGGTATCATGGGGATCATTACGGGGAAGTCAAGTAGAGGAAAAAATGATTTCATGAAATGGGTGTCATCAGAACTGGTTGATGGAGAATATCTTGGTTGGTATCCTAATAAATTATCTAACCATACTCATCCAACTTATAAATTGTTCCTTTATTCAAGATCCTTGAGAAGTGAATAAATTTTCAATCAATATTTGAAATTAATCGGCTATGTAGGCTATAGAGCCTTGGGGGCCATGTAACTCTAGGAGATTTCATAGGGGAATTTGACTATTCGTCTTGATATTCTCCATGTTAATATCAATTTCTATTTATATTACAATGAGCTAGAGAAACTTCCCAGAAGTGACCCCAAATGTGCACCTCCAGGGGTTCGTCTTCAAGTTCTGTGAGTAGATGAAGCTAACCACTTTTTGAAGATCACTGTGATGGTCAATGGAATTGAAAACATAGTGATGAACATAGATTATCACCAATATGCCAAGAATAATCTTGAATATTTAGATCATGACTCACTGATAAATCGCTCTTGTATTTTTCAAGATGAAGGGAATCACTTGATAATATAAAGTCATGTACGGTGCCCTGACAGGGGGTGAAATTTTTATCCTCTAGGGCAATCCAAAAAAAAATGTATTAAGAGGATCCACCCATTAATGAGAGATCATGAAACCAAGATTAAGCATCAATAAATATATTTTTCAATGGAATTGGAATATAATCATTAGAATAGTGTATATTGAGGACCCAAATTTCAATATAGACTCTAATCTACACATTCTTCTTCCTAACTAGGAGGATCTTCACTACACATCTAGTGTATTGGGCCACCTTAAGGATGTTGTATTTCATATTCTTTTAAACATTGGACTTGAACATGGAACCGTGAGTATATTTAACCTTTCTAGGAGACCATTTGGACCTATGATGTCCCCCTAGGAGGATAAGATGATAAATGAATACCTAAGGGTCCTACATTGGAATCTTATCATAACTCCAACCAAATAATTCATTATGATATGTCAAAAACTCCACATACTATTCATTATCCTCTAGAAACCTTACTGTAGTAAACAATTTCGAAAATAGATCATCCATTTTAATAAGGCATACCTAAGTTATCTCATCCTTGGGGATGGAGAAACACTCTTCAAATGATGTAGGGGAATCTCCAAAATCAACCTAGTTGACCAAGGTAGAAGGATCTGATGGGGGAAGTTGGAAAATCTGGCAAGTCGAATTAGGGGAAGCCTATGTGTCTACTCTCTCGGTCACTAAATCCTTATAGAGGGGTTCCCTATTTATTGAAACTATGTTGAAAGAACCTGTCTAGCCAGTTTCATATGGCCTCTGGCAACAAAGGTCAATTTTTTATGATGATGAAATGGTGGTGAGTGGGTTTCCTAGGAGTTATCACTGCTCTGCATAACAGATGAGAATGCCATAGAATTTCTATTAAAAGAAGAAATTCTTAATAATTCACCATATTAATGGATTATCGTATTATCTGAGGCTTTACCAGCATAAGATTAATAGTTTATCAATTAGCGCTCCTTTTTACATGGCATGTTCTAATCCATTCCCTTAAATATATAGAAACGGCCCAAAAGGCATGGGGTCTTAGGATCGAAATTGTGAATCAGGAGCAAGAAAATGTCATAAAAATATACCCATGGATTGAATTTCATAGCCATTATATCATTAAGATCACTGATTCACTCGACCCCTTCATTATGAACTATTATTTTATTCCCTCTTATAGTAGTTGGAATCTGGATAGCGGGCTTGACAAGAGTAAATGTGGGACGCGACACCCTGGAATACCCTTATTCAAACATTGAGAAATTATTTGAGGTGTTGATGATATAAGAAGGGTACCACAACTTGAAAATTAATCCATGGACATCCCAACAATGCATTGTAGGTCGTGTCCCATGAGACTGCCATAAATTTTATTCTTGATACCAGATCACTAAACTAAGTCTTCAGCTGATCACTCCCATGTGGTTTATACTCTCTCATATCATGACTCTAAATCATTAGGTTAGAGAGAGTTAGATTTTTTTTCTATTAATAATAACCTATGGAGTGTTCAGTTATGGATGAGATTTATCCCAAAGCCCATGTTTTTGAAGAAATTGTGGATCTCTAGTCCATTGAACTAGAATATGATGTACAATGGTTGTATGTCCTCCGTCATGATGACTCTCTTATATTCATTATAATATGTTATGATGGGTTGATATTCCTATTTTTCATCATTCACTATAGGGTATTCCTCTGTAGAAGCTACATAGAACTTGAATTAGATGGTTTTTCAATACTTCAAATTGGTTATCACACATTTCAATTAACAACTAATGATCCTTGAGGATCTTAAGCATCACAGTTAGGTTATAAATGTTTTTAAACACATTGTACATACTTTAAAAGGGAATATTTTTCCCATTGATGATCGATCCTTATAAGGGGGGGGGGTGGAAAATACTACTGTATGAACAAATGAACCTTGTTTCGTATTGGTGTAATTTTAAAATTTATTATCTGAACTTCTATAAACAAGTATCTGATGACTATCATTTAGATGAGGTTTTTCTCTATTTATACATGGATGGTCATTATGTGGTCATGGTTGAGCTGGTCAATCGTCTACAAAAGACATCTATAGAGGTGTACCTGATTGAGAAGATATGTGGATACTATGCTTGGGTATAATGCAAAGATTCACAAACATATGAATACGTCCTAAATCTATAAGTGAATCCCAGAACATGAAATAATTACCCCCAAAAGGGTGCGATGAGCCTGACTTCTCATCCTCTCGACCAATGTGAGTTCTTAAGCATCACTGGCCAAACCACCCAGCGAACGCCTGCCTTTGAAAAGAAAGTCCATGTATCATTGGATATTGAACCATTGGGTGTTTCGAAGCGAAGACCAGTGTACCTGACCTTAGCAATTGAGAGGGGCCCAGCCCTCTGTGAAATCGGCAGTCGGGCGCGTCGGTCCTCCATCTCCCGAAGAGAAACAGTTCGAAACAAAAAATGGTGAAACCGAAGTGAATATTTAACCAAGAATGACGGATATAACTTAATCTCACCCTATGCCCCCCTTATACTCACAATAAGGGCTATGCAAGGTTGTTAATTACGCATGGGATCATGAGATGATGATTTGATGGGTTTGTTGTTTGTATTTGTTAAAATGTTTTACAGGTACCACGCATAACTCCCTTTGATCCAATGGAATCGCGAAGGAACTCACATGCGCGCACATTGGACAACTCAATGAATGGACTTACTCACCAACAGAGGACCCTGTCACCTACACAGTATCTTCAACGTTGGGTCTCGGTTGGGATGATCTGAGAGTACAACATTAATGGTACTCTCCCGATGGTGGAGGCGTCCATGTACGACCTCCAATCCGCCAGGACTCGCCGGTCACCTGCCCAGTAGCGGCTACAAAGGAAGAACCAGACGACTCATGTTTCCGTCTCAATCTGTTTCGGGAGTCTATCCCCGGAATGGGGCAACGCATACCTTCCTTATCTTAGGGAGGTAGATGAGGTCGACGATGAGGAAATCATCCCTATCGAATTGGGGTTCCTCTCTAAGGCCCCCACCAGAAGACGTCATTGCAATCACGCCATGATTCAATATCCTCACACTCAGGAGGATGTAGCCCCGAGGATCTAGGCCCATGCTCCTCGAGCTCCAGTCCCTCGGATAGCCCAACGAGGGAAGAAAACATACAACCGGGGACCGGTCATCACCCTTGTCCCCAAGTAGGATCGGTGCTACCGAGTCACTCAGACGCATCACAAATGGGCACATACACCTGTTCACTCCACCAAAGCCCACCATTCAGACATGGAAGCATCATATGACCAGGCCCACATCCCCGCCAAGCTCCGTCCAGCCCATCACTCACACAGGATAGCACTTACCGGGCATGCACCTCTCCCTCACCAGGATCGTGAAGTCCACCAATAAGACGTGGTGGCGACCCACCACTTGCAGGACCAACTACTAGTAGATGATTCGGACACCTACCATCCCGATATGGTGGCGATCAACAAAGTCTGCCATCCAGATGTGGTGGCAATTAATAGGTATGCATGTCTCCCCACCAACAAAGTCCACCGATTCGATACAGTGGGAAACCAACATATGCAGGGCCAGCCCCCTACGGATGCAAGTAAATTCCACCATCCTGATGTGGAGGAAAACAGAGAGATAAACTAGCATATCCTGGCCCAGGGTCAGATTCCTTCACCTGGCCCGACAAAAGAGAATTTTCAGTACCCACTGACCACCAGAGGACTGGAGTAGGATATTCCTAGTCCGATGCCGGAATGGTCCTTCATACCCATTCTAGCCAAAGATGTCTCTCTGCATATCCTGGAAATGATGGAGGAGCAGGTATCGATCCCAGATCATATCTTGCAGACTTACCAGATTGTAATTGCTTCAGCGGAAATAGCAAGGACTCAGGCCCGTGCTCCAATATCCTCAATTGAGGCGACTCATCTAAGAGACGAGATAGCTGCCTCAGAGTAGATCTGCATCTCTCCTTCTGCCCAAGAGGGTCACCTGCTATATTCTAGAACGCAAGGGCAACCAGATCGAGCAGCATCACTCATCCCCACTGGGGGACACTCGTCCATCATGGTGGATGCTCCAGAGCAGGCATATATCTCTGCTAAAAGTCAAGATATTCGTCAGTGTATCCCTGCAACATCATGGGACCCAATTAGATAGAGACCAAAAGGTTAAGGCTGTTTTCAATAGCAGACGGTCCCCGCTGCCCACAAGAAAGCACCCTGAACGCACCAATGGAAGCCAAAAAATAACGAGCGGGTTCATGAATCCGCGCTACTGGAATCTAGGGTTCCCAATGACTCTAAGAGCATATCGAAGGCTTAGAAAACTACCCACCCATTACCATATTTTTGGAGTGGTACTAGCAGTTGCGAATGTCCTCCCCGCAATGTCTCTACCAGCAGCTCTGAAGGCCCTCACCAGAGCACCCACAGGGACCTCTCCAACGAGCATATAACGATCGATCAAGAGAGATTTTCTTTTGATGCGAGTCACAGAAACCCTCCACGTGACCAGAAGATCGAGCAGTAAGAAGTTCCTCCACTTGCTATGGTCCACCCTGAAGGTCCTCCCCGGGGTATATGATGCAAACACTCTCCATGAAGTGGGACCACATATTATGATAGTAGTCCATGTTATCATAGTCGCAACTGGGGAGGCCCTCCCCGTAGTGACATCTCATAATGACATGAAGGCCCTCCCCTTGCCGTGGCCTACCATGAAGGTCCTCCCTAGGGGTTACATTTCAATGAAAATCCGTGAAACTAGGCATCAGATCACGGTGGTAGTCCTCGCCACACATATAACGGATTTCCTCCCCATAGAGACGTCAAGCAGCGAGAAGTCCCTCCCCTCATTGCGGTACATTCTGGAGGCACTCCCTAGGGTGTACCCCACAGATATTCTCCCTGCAGCAGCTGTAATGGTATTCCTTTCTATTGCAGCAGCTGTGATGGTAGTCCTCTCCATCACGACCGCCATTGCAAAGGTCCTCCCCGCAGTGGCCCCAAGCAACAAAAAGGTCCTCCTCGTGTCGCAGTGTGTCTTGAAGGTCCTCCCTAGGATTTACATCAAACATCAAACCATGATGGTCATCCTCACCATGATGGAAGATGTCCCGAAGGCCCTCCCTAAAAAAATGCTACGGAGCCAGAAGGTCCTCCCCTTACTACGAAATTCCTTGGAGGTCCTCCCCAGGGTATGCACTGCAAAAGTCCTCTATGCAGTGAGGCGTCAAGTAGTAATGGTAGTCCTCACCATTATGGCCATCATTGCGAAGTTCCTCCCTGCGATGACATATAATATCGATATGAAGGTCCTCCCCCTGCTGAATCAAGTATAGAAAATCCCTCGTATTCTGAGGCACTCATAAGGATGGGATCAGGCATGTCAGATTCCCAACTAGTCTCCAATGACACCTTTCTTCGACCAGGAAGATGTTCTAGGCCGCGTTCATCTTCTGAACCACCTCGGAACTGCCCACATGACAATACGATACCTACCGGTCCCACTACCTCTGACCACACTATCAGTGAGCATTTCAGATGGGCAGACCAGGTAGAGGAATAACTGGCGGAGTAGTATGCTTACATGTTTCACATGAGGAAACGACTGGCCAGAAATGATATACCAGTTATGTTTTGGCCCACAACCACCTTTCAGTTCGACGGACCCAGAGAGTTTTCGAAAGAATGCATGCAAGGCATCTTCCATAATTTATGGACAACCCTATGCAGATTGAAATCAAGCTTCCTTCCCTATGACGGGTACGTTGACCACGTCAAGACAATAGGATACCTCCTACATCGCATCGATCTAGAAGATCTTCCTTCAGCACGAAAACAACAACCTGAGTGGCGTAGAGGAAACAAGGGGATAGCATGCCTCCGTGCGCTGCACTAGTTGCATCGCCTCATCTGTAAAGCTCCGATAGGAGTCCATATCAGGAGATGGGGAGAACATGGAGCACTGTATTTTACTCCGCTCCCCGCCCAAAAGAACCCGCTCGGCATGGTGTCTTGTAACGTCATCATAGCAAGACACACATTCGAGTGGAGTCCCTGCTTAGGAGAGGCAACACTCCCAACAGATTCAAGCCTTGAGTGAGTCCCAGAAGCGTCAGGCCTGGTGGGAACAAGCCATTCAAGGACTCCTTAATCAGACCACTGAGAGAAAAAAACATGCCTCTCACCTAAGAGAGGCCAATTAGCGGTCATTTCCTGCCTCCCCAGAAGGGGATGATTTACAGAAGAACTCGACACCAAAACCATTTCACCCCTGAATGGGGGCATGCATGATCAGGCAGGTAGCGATAGCAGCAGCCACTGCCGCAATCTGGGGTCTACCCCAGTCTACAGGGCTGGGGGCATTTTTTACAACAAATTCCCCCGTAAGAAAAATAAAAATGGAAATAGACTCAACGTCGAAGGAAGGGAGCCAACCCCAGCCCTCAGGGCTGGGGGCATTATTACCTCCTCAAAAACAACCCCCCTCCCATGAGAATCAATATTCTCTCACATAGGGAGGATAGTCATAAGAGGATGTCTCTACCCTATCCATTTGTTTGAATCATAATCCCCTCCAAAAATAAGGTGTACCGTAAGTTCACATCAAAGAACTCTCCGCGTCACCCTTCGTCACGGAGTCTGAAAGCAATCCTGGTGCAGGAACAGGAGGACCAGAAGAAGACGCGCGAGATCATCTTCCTATTTGTAAGATGACTTCTCCTCCACCCCGTGATATACATTCAACAACGCCATAGAGGCTAACCCCACGAGTGAAACCATAGATGATGCAAATCCAGATGGATCGAGAGACGACAGTTCCGGTCAGGCTGGGACTAACAATGAACCATCGGGTGTGCACACCCGGAACCAGAGGGCCACACTAAATATGGCCACTCTACCATCCAACCCTCCTCCCCCTAACCTGCGAGCTTCCAACAAGGATAAAAATAAAGAACTGGTTGCCATTAACCCACATCCTTCTCTCAACAAAAACGATCCACTAACGCTTGAAGAGATGTTCGATCGAAAGGAAGAGGAGATGACAGAATTGAGGGGGCTTAATGGCGAGCTACTCCAGAAGAACCGTGTTATTGAAAGCATGTCCCAAGTGGAGCCACATCATGCACTTCCAGTAAGTGAACCTGAAAGACCAAGGTTTCCCTGGAAAACGAATCCCGGTCAGGGTTCCCATCCAACGAGGCGCCCGGCCCATCCAACTACATAAATGTAGATCTGGAGGAATACCAAGACTTCCCTCCACTCAGGAATAAACCGGAGCGCATACGTCTAAACCCTCTAAAGGTGTCACAAATGGCACATGCACCCCTAGTGCCAACTGAGCTTGATCCTAAAGCAATTCCACGAGCAATGCCTACCCAGGACCAGGCCCAAGATTATGTAAACCAAGGTCTCACCAACAATATCGAGGTACTAACAGCATGATTGGAAGAAATGGAATGTCGACGCACTTCAATACAACCAGAGCAGAAGCCCTACCCAGATTGGGTTAGCAACACGCCTCCTCCACCCAATTTTGGGAGCCATGTATTCCCTATCTTCAATGGAAAATGGCGATCAGGAACAACATTTGATTCAATACACGTCTTATTGCGACCCTACGATGGGAACTCCAGAACAACAAGAAGCAATGAAACTCAGATGCTTCATACCGACCTTGCAATGATCTGCCTTCGTCAAGTATTCGTGTCTGTCAGCCCAGTCATTAAAAAGCTGGGAAGGCCTTCGGCCGCAGTTCCTATTCTATTTCAGCTCAATGTTGCCTAAAACAACAGTCAGTGACCTCATGAACTGAAATCAAAGGGAGAAAGAGAGGGTTTCAGATTTCATCACCAGATAGAAAGATCTGACCTACTCTCTTAACATGCCAATGCCCCAATATGAGATGCTTTCCAAATGCATCAACAATATTTGATATGATATGCGAGCACCGCTCATACTAGTGGAGTGCACCACTGGCATCCTCCATCTCTTGTCCATCACCTAGAGAATTGAGGACTCCCTGCAGCAGACCAATTTGAAGTCCCGAATAGCATCACAGGCTTCTTCAAAGAGAGCATCTAGAGATGAAGCGTCCTCTGTCATGCTCAAGCCAGCCCCTGTTCCTACTCCACCGCTCAGGCCTCCACCAAATCTTCAAGGGCCCCCTGTATACCAACGGCTGCTTCCGCCCATGCGGGATGATCAGAAAGGTTCGAAGCGGAACCAGTTTGAGGAACGAAGACATAAAGTATATTTGTTCCGAGAGGACCAAGTCCTCAGATACTTCATCGCCTCTATGAATTGTAACTTTCTCCGCCTCCCGGAGCTGAGGAAACCTGATGAAGTCTGCCGCGATGACAGGCTAGATTACTGTCTCTACCATCGGATGTTTGGGAACAATATTCGAGAATGATTCATCTTAAAAGACCTCTGACAAAGGATGGTGGACTCCGGGAAGGTCGAGCTGGGACCACCCCCATCACATGTGACGTATATTTCTACCACCGACTTCGATAAAGGGGAGGGGTGGAAAGAAGTTACCAGCAAGAAGGGGCAGATGACTGACAACTAGATGACTCAGAAGACTATTAATTAAGCACAGGGCATACTCTGAGCTCAACTACAACAGCCGGTGTTGCCACCAATAGCCCCTGATGCCGCACAACCAACAATATCGTCCTCACAACCCTCCACGATACATTCATCATGGAATAATCGAATCGGGAAGAAACAAGCGCAAGAGGAGCAGTGCGCGACAAGGCCAAAGTTAGCCCTGACGCTATCAGATTTCATGCCCTCAAACTTAGTGCAATGGGCTCCAACCCACCATAATGCACCATCAGGGAAAACCAACCCGATTGACCTGTCAGAGGATGAAGAGAAAATATTTGGTTCCATCAACATCATCCATCTCATGGAATCAGTCCCTGATGAAGGGTATGGTTATGAACCCGAGTTCCCAACACGAGGAGTTCATACGAGGAATCACAGAGGTAGGGGATACCAGGGGAGGCACCATCGTAGCCGAAACCAACCCTACCGTTGGACCTCAGCCCAAACCGGCAATATCACGGAAACCCGCAGGAGATCCCTTCAACGGACCCAACAGGAGGAAGGATATCCCACCACCTCCACAAGTGGCCACTCTGCCCCCGTCATTCTACGGAACCCATCAGAGGAGGAAAAAGTGTCTTGCCTCCTGGTGCCCACAAATAGACTGGCCTGGCCAAACCCCGAAACATGGGGACATCATCAGCATTTAACCCTGTGCCTGGTCCCTCTTCATCACATATTCCAATTTCTATACTTCCCAATAAAACTCTCCCACCAGCGGAGAAGTGTCGGCCACTGGAGAAAAAATACGACATCCTTAAAGCAGCCGGCCTTAGTACCAGCCAAGCTGTCAATCCGGGATGCCCTGAGTTTGTCAGCCCACCTTACGGTGGTTCTTATTGAATCTTTTCTCAGACCCTAAGAGTTTCAAGCTAAGGTAGCTACTTCCGAGATTTACAGGATGGATATTGGCCTAGCTGAATGCAATGCAGTGATTTCCTTCTCTAATCACGATGAATATGTCATCATGCAATGACACATCAAACCACTATATGTGTCTGTCACACTGAATGATGTTGTGATCCACAAAGTCTTTATCAACAATGTCTCTGGAGTTAACCTCCTTCCCCTATGGACGCTCCGTAAACTGGGCTATAGTGAGGATATTTAATACCCTCAGCCACAACTCTATTGGGTAACGACAAGAGAGAGAAAAACCCAATGGGAAAAATTAATCTAAAGACCCATTTTTGTGACCTCATGGCATACTCGTAATTCCTGGTGGTCCGACCGAACACATAATTCAATGCCCTACTGGGAATGTCGTGGATCCATAAGCACATGGCCATTCCTTTATCTTACTAACAGTGTATCAAGTATTATGTCAACGGGCAGAGTAAGACATTGTACACCGACAAGGCACCTTTATAGCTCTCCGAGTCACACTACATTGATGCTGGATTTTATGAGAAAAAGAAGAAGATGCCTTTGGCTGATAGTTTCGATTGGATCCCCACCCCAAAGGGTCTGGAAATGGTTCTTGACGACCCCTCAGAAAGCTTGTCAGAGACTACGTACTGCCCATCAACCATGTTGAGAGCAGGGGTTCAAGTCTCGAAACACACTCAGCTGTCCTCATGACTTCAGCCATAATGGCTAGGAATAACAACACTAAAATGACCACTGACCCTCCATTCGAGGATGAATACTCGAGTGGGGACGCCCGTGATACCTCTCCCTCAAACTCCTAGGAGATGGGGCTGGAAACTCTCCCACCGTCGGATCAAGAGGACTAGTATTTGGAAGAAGAATATAAGGAAGACCTCAAGGATGCACATCCCGCATTTGAGGAGGGAATCTCCACCACGGTGGATGAGTTCAGGGAAATAAACCTGGGTACCGAGGAAGACCCAAGGCCCACTCTCATTAGTGCAGCCACGTCTCGCAAGGAGAATGAAATATATACCTTCTTCTTGAGGCTGCGCCGAGATGTTTTTTCCTGGAAATACACGGAGATGCTGGGACTCGATCTTGAGGTGGCGACGCACCATTTAGGTCTTCCGGAAGACCACCAGGTCCATAAACAAGATTCCATAAGGAAACACCTCGCACATAATTCCTAAATTGAGGCTGAAGTTGATAAGATCATTAACGTAGGCTTCATTCGGGAGTTCCAGTACCCCATCTGGTTGGACAACATCGTCCCTATCAAGAAAAAGAACGGACAAATCTGCATCTACATTGATTTAATAGATCTCCATCAGCATTTCCCGAAAGAAGATTTCCTGGTCCCGATCACCGAGTTATTAATCGATGTAATGGCTGGGTATGAGGCTATTTCCTTCATGGGCGGCTATTCTTGGTATAATCAAATCAGGATGGCCAAAGAAGACGAATAATCCACTATCTTCAGGGTCCCCCCATGTGGTATTCTATTATAGGGTCATTCCCTTTGGTCTCAAGAATGCTAGTGCCACATATCAATGTGCCATGCATCGTATCTTCAAACCATTCCTGGGGTGATTCGTCAAGTAATACATGGATGACAAGGTGGTCAAATCAAGAAAATTCATAGATCACCTGTCAGTCCTTGAGACCGTCTTCAACAAACTTCGAAAACATAGTCTAAAGATGAATCCCTTGAAATGTGCCTTTAGGGTTACCTCATGGAAAATCCTTGGCTTCGTCGTAGGCCATTGTTGCATTGATGTTGACCTAGAAAAGAAAACATCCATCCTCATCCAGCCACCTTCCCACAATCTCACTGAGTTGAGGGGATTCTAAGGGCACCTGGCCTATATCAAGTAGTTGATAGCCAACCTGGCAGGCAAATGTTTTCCCATTACCAGGTAAATTAAGAAGGGGGTTACTTACCAATGGACACATGACTGCCAATAGGCGTTTGACAGTCTAAATAGGTACCTCTTAATCCCACCGGTGCTCATGCCCCCTATCAAAGGACGACCTCTCATTTTATATGTGACCTCCCTAGAACGATCGCTGGGAGACTTCCTCACACAAAGTAATGATGCCAGCAGGGAGAACAGTCTCTATTACCTCAGCCGAACCATGATTGATGCTGAGACACAATACTAAAACATCGAGAAGAGTTGTTTGGACTTGGTATTCACAGTCCAAAAGTTGTGACATTATCTGCAGCATCATGATGTCCATTTGGTCTCTCATAATAACCCACTCAAGTACATCCTCAGCCGCCTGATGCTGACCGGGCACCTATCCTGATGGGTTGTCATCTTGTAAAGGTTTGACATCTAGTTTGTTCCTCAAAAGGCCATCAAAGGCCAGGCATTAGCAGATTTTTTGGAAAAGAATGCCTCAACGGGGACCGTCACATCGGACATAGAGCTACCTGACGAAGACATATTCTCAGTTCAAGAGGATCTCCCAACATGGGAAATGTACGTCAACAGCGCATCCTGAAGCCCAACCGGGAAAAGGATGGAAAATCCTAAATTTAATCAGGTGTGATTGGGGATAATAATCATGTCCCCAGAAAAGGCAGTCATTCCATATTATTTCCTCCAGTTAGAAGGATGTACGAACAATGAGGCGGAGTATCAAGCCCTCATTGCTGGCCTGGAGCACACAATCCAGGCACAAGTGCAACACCTTAAGGTAAAAGGTGACTTGGAACTGGTCATCAAGCAGGTCAATGGTGACTATGCTATTAAAATTGAGGAGACGATTCCCCTGTTTGACCACGTAAGAGGGTTAATGGTAGAATTCTTCACAGAACTGAAATTGACCTATATCCCCCAGACACAGAATGCCCAGGCAGATGCATTGGCTAATGCGGCCACAGCCCTAGCTGACCCAGGCCGGGATGAAACAATTATCAGTATTGGTCACCGTCAAATGGTCTTGACATTTTTCCAGACTAAGACAGAGGGAATCAATGAAGTCAGTCCTATCCCTGATCCATATGATTATACCACCGGCTGGATGACCCCCATTGAAAACTACCTTCAACGGGGAGACCTCTCATCAAACAAGGCTGAATGAGAGAAAATACGGAGAAGGGAAATCAACTTTGTCATATATGGAAACACTGGTCAACAAGAGGTCCTCTACAAAAGAGTCCTCGAAAGAATCCTCCTCAGATTCATTGATGGAGAAAAAACTACTACCATCATGGATGTAGTTCATGCCAGAGTATGTGGATCACATCAGTCAGGGTCCAAGCTTTCCCATCAGGTTCAAAGGCTTGGGTACTATTGTCCCATAGTGGCACGAGATTGCGAGCGTTTTACTGAAAAATTCCACTCATGCCAAATTAATTCCAACTTCATTCGTCAGCCCTCAGAGTTAATTCATCAGGCTAAGTACTCTGGGCCATTTTCTGTCTGGGTAATGGACGTCGTGGGACCATATCCTCACGCCACTGCCAAACAGCTGAAGTATATTCTCACATCAACCAAATTCTTTTCCAAATGGGCAGAAGTTGTACCCCTTAATGAAGTCGGAGCAAGAATAATTTTCATCATTGCGAAGGCCAATATCATCACCAGATTTGGTGTACCTCATACGATACTAACAGATAATGGCACCAACTTATTCTCTTCTGAATTGAAGAAATTTTTCTAAGAATATGGAATCAAGGCTAACCACTCATCCTGCTACCATGCGGAGGCCAACGGACGGGTAGATGCTCCTCAACAAGACCATGTCCAACATTCTCCAGAAAATGGTGGAAAAAGACAAGAATTCATGGCCGGATAAACTCCTCCCTACATTGTGATCTTATAGAACCACAATCTAAACTTCTACTCGGGCTACTCCGTACTCATTAGTATACGGAACAGAAGCGGTCCTACCCATTGAGCTCCAATCACCCTCGCTTCATGTTTCCATTTGTGATCAAATATCCAATAATGAGAAATAAGAAAATCTTCTAGGAGAATTGGAGCAACTAGACAAGAATCAGTTTCACACTTTGCACCATCTGGAAGTATACCAGAACCGGATCGCACGATCCTTCCACAAAAAGGCTCATCTTCAATCATTCTTGGAAGGAGAATTGGTTTTGGTCCTCCAGACCCCAATGATACCTTGAAAAAAGCCTACCAAGCTAGATCCGAAGTGGGAGGAATCATATGTTATACACAAGGTCTACTCCAACGGAGCATATGCCCTGATCTCCATGGACAGGCAATTCACTACCGCTCTTATGAATGCGAGATTCCTGAAAGAAGTATTTCTCAGGATAACTAAGAGCGATTATCGTCTGAGATGCATGACGTTAAACTGCCAAGCACCCAACATTCCAAACTCTACGACCCTAAACTAACAGTATCTCGTCCTTACATCACAACGTTAAACTTCACAGATAAGGAAATTTAAAAAATGCTTTCCCCCGTGTACGGACCATCCCTGTACGGGGTGTACTTTTTGAAGAGAACTATGTGAGGATTTATTCCTGCTCTCATAGGATAGGTAGTGACGCTGAGATCTACTATCCTAGCCCATCCACTCCCAAGTGGAATAAGATTAAAAATTTCCCATTCCCCCATGTACGAACCAGACCTGCACGGGGTGTACAATCCAAAAAAAAGAACTAAGTACGGCTTGATTCTTTCCCCCAAAAGATACGTAGTGATGCCAGGGTTCCCCATACTGGCCCAGCCAACCCCAAATAAATGTTAAAATATCCTTCTCCACCCATGTACAGACCAGCCCTGCATAGGGTGTATCCCTCGTCCTTACTGCATGATGTTACACTACATGGATACGGATAAAAAAATTCCCCCCCCCCCGTGTAAGGATTAGACCTGCATGGGGTGTATCATCTTTCAGAAAACTACATGGGGCTTGATTCCTGACCTCAGAGGATACGTAGTGATGCCCGGATTCCACACCCTAGCCTACCACTTCAAATAAAGCCAGAAAAAATACCCCCTTCCCCATTACGGACCAGACCCTTAAGGGGTGTATTCCTTAAAAGAACTATGTAAGGCTTGATTCCTACCCTCACGAGATACGTAGTGATGCCAAGGTCCCCCACCCTAGCCCAACCATTCCTAAATAAGAGTCAAGGATTCCCTCTTCCCCAATGCACAGACCAAACCTGCACGGGGTGTATTCTTCGTCCTCACCGCACGACGTTAAACTGCACAGAATTCGTCCTCACCGCACGACATAAAAATGCACAGACTTTGTCGTGATCCTCCCAAGATATGTGACAAAACAATATGGGAATACTCTTTACGCATTTGGTTCCATCCTCTCCATACATCAGACTCCATGACACGGATAATTGTGGATCTTCATAACCATTCATGGCCATCAGAAGTGGAAATTTATTCACCTGTGGACACCTTTGCATGACTATGCATAGCATGCCCTCAGTGGCTCTGCATATTGATAGCCCCTGGTCCATCTATCAAAGGAAATATTTCTACAGGCGACACTCTTCCATGCTTCGTACGCTTACTGGCCGCAGAGCCCCCATATCAAATCTCTCGATCCAGAAATTTATGGCACAGTGGTTTACATGTTTCTCCCCCTTCCCACATACAAACGTTTCCAGGGTATCTATACATGGTTAGCATGTGTGTTCGCCTGTGGTTCACATGACGACTTTCATCAACGAACCTCAAGTCATGGTTGGGGTACTTTGACTCAATGGACAATTGTAGTGAAGAGGATTCATGTATGCCTGGACACCATTATCCTCATATGCCAAACTCTGTACTGTGAGAAATCTCAGATTTTTATAATCATACATGGTCATCGAAAGTGGAATGTTATCGACTCGTGGACACCTTTTCATGACTATGCATTAAATGCCATCAATGGCTCTATATATTGATATCCCCTGGCCCGTCTACCAAAGACAAGATTTTCTCTGGATTTACCCTTCCTAGCTCTGTACGCTTACCGGCGTCAGAGCCCCCACACCACATCTCCTGATCCGAGAAACCACAGAGTAACAGTTTACAACCTCCATCCCCCACCTTGTTCCCAGTATATCAGAGCATGTTAGCCCAGTTATCCTTCGAGTGACTACAGAAATATTCAAACAATGGTCTGAGCTCTATGGCCGCTAAACTAGGAGTACTTCATCCTTACCGAATTAAGTTAAATTTCATAGAGTAACTTTTTACCCCCATGTTCAATATAAATCAGCACCGGGAGCTCTCTAAGCTTTAACAATGACCAGGGCCGAACACGCCTGACATGTCCGGATATTTTCTTACCAAATGACAGACGTCGTGTCCCGGACAATCGCGGATCCTCATAACCACTCACGGCCATCAGAAGTGGAATGTTATCGACCCATGGAAACCTTTTCATGTATATGCACACCATGTTCTCTGTGGCTCTACATATTGATAGCCCCAAGCCCATCTACCAAAGGAAATATTTCCTCAGGTGATAATTTTCCTATCCTCGTACGCTTACTAGCCTCAGAGCCCCCATATCATTTCTCCTGGTACAAGAAGCCCCGGAACCATGATTTACACCATCAACACCTCTCCACATCTTGGACATGTCGAGATGTTAAATCCTAGTTACATTCTCATCAAGGGCGGCCTTCGCAACTACGTCCTTACAACATGAAATTAAACTGTGTGGAACATCTTGCCCCCTTGGCATAATGCTGCAAAGCGAAAGAATTAAACATCCAGGGAAATGCCTCCAGCTAAAATCATTTTTCACTGGTTTAAAAATTCCCCCTGTCCTCGATGCACGCTGTTAAAACTGTACAGCATCGGCAAAAATGCCCCCCATCCTCACTGCATGACGTTAAACTTCACATCATCCTTTAATAATGCTCTCCATCTTTACCTCATGATGTTAAACTACAGGGAAGTCTTCCTTACTGCATTACGTTAAACTGAATTGCCAAACCTATCATGGGTTTAGTAAGGAACGAAGGATTTTCTCTCTCCCTCAGTGCCAGAGTCAGACATGTACAAACCACCGTCTCACACCAGCATGAGAAAGAATGACTTCACCCATTCTCGGGAAATTTAGCCTAGATTCTTCTCCCGTATCCAGGCACCCTCTCTTCATAAACCATACTCTACACTAAGTAAAAAAGCTGAACCCTCATAAACCGCCCCTGGTGGTCTTGAACCTCAACTTCCCTGAAGTTGCTTGGCTATCGGGAGAATGAAATCATTCACCCAAGGCCACCTTTTCATGACTATGAATACCATTCCCTCAGCATCTCTGCATATTGATCGCCCCTAGCCCGTCTACCAGAGGAATGATTTCCTTGGGTGATGCTTCTCTCTTTACGCCTCTTGGCCCTTGATCCCCCATGTCTATCTGGGGATTTGGAAACCCTCTGTGGTACAATTTACTATCCTCTTTCAAAACCATGCCTGAATATGGAATAACGTCTTTGGGAAGATTACCAAGAACTATGAGAAGCCGTTCCATTCCAGATGATGTCCCAATTCATGACTTTAAACTATGCCAAGCTCCAACCATCCTTTACGCTAGATAAGTTCGTAGGACAGGAACCTTGATTCCACACTCCTGGTTGATACAGATGTTCTCAAAACCTTTCAGGTGTCACATACCCTTTCCGAGCCACCCCTGGTGGTTTTCATGATTCCCAAATCCACCCCATGATGGTTTCCATAAGCCAGACTCCCATGAAGTTCTCAGGCCATCAGAAATAGAGATTCATTGAATTAAGGACCCCTTTGTAAGACTATGACTACCATTCCCTCAGTGGCTCTGCATATTAATAGCCCCTGGCCCTTCTACCAAAGGAAATATTTCCTTAGGTGATTCTCTTCCTTCCTCTGCACACCGATATGGTTGTATGACTTGAGACATTCCCTACATGTCGTTCAAATCTGAACACGCTTTCCCCCACATGCGTCTGAATGATATCGATACATCTCTTAATCAACTAAACCACATTGGGGCCCTCACCCCACCATATCCAGTCAAAGATGTTCAACCTAAAACATCAGTGATGATAGTCTTGTCAGTGAGACTTTAAACCTCTCACAATAAAAAGAGGTGCAAAGCCTATTAGGACAAAAACCAAAAAAGGGTGACATAAGAAAAAGTCGGGACATACCCACTAGATCCACACTAAATGGGCTCAGTCAAAATTAGGGTATTAAAAGAAAAGACAAAAAGTTTGTGGGGTTTTTCTACAAAACCCAAGCAATAGTAAAACAATGCTCGTTGGATCCCATGGTCCAGGAAAAAGTTAGAGTTTGTTTTCCTGAGTTATGGTTAATTCTGATTCAGTGAGTTGTTGTTTATGCAATAATTTTACCAGCAATAATAAAATCTTACAGCAACAAATGATTTCCATAGGCTGTATTCCATTTGAAAAGGGGGGAGGACATCCACAAGATGGGGTCTCTCCCTTACAAAAAAAAGAGGGATAAGAAAAACAGAGAGTACAAGAATGGATCTGACAGTCAAGAAGGATCCTGGCTCACTCTCTCCACCAGATCGACAACAGTGCAGCGAAGGTTGTTTCAAGTCTGCTCCAGCATGGCCTTCTCCCTGGCCTCAACCTCGACCACCAAACCAGTGTTCCCCACTACTATCTGGAGATAATTGAACCCTTTCCTGGTGGATTAAAGGTTACCAGTCAGAGCTAACAACTGATCCCTCAGCATCGCTGCCCGTACTTCACATTCATGCAACTCTAAGGATAGGATGGCCGCCTGATCTCGGGAGCTCTCATCCTGCGCTATCAGTTGATAGAGATGTGTCGTGGCTCCCTCCAGGGTTTGGGTCCCATAATGAGAGGCAGCGAGGTGAGAAATCTTGCATTCATTAGTTGAAACTTCCTCATGGTCCATGAAAACCCGGCAAGCGAGATAATGGATCTGCTAATAGTCAACGCCAACTGACCCCAAACCCAGGAATAGTTGTCGGAGAGCTTCAGTTTTAGTTTCCATCTCATCTCGAGGAGTTTCGGCAATAATTTCGCAAATCAGGGGCCAGGACCACTTGTGCACTGCTCGGTGGTCCACCATGACACGAGGATCTTTGGTATCCTCGCTAGATAGCACAGGAACGATGTATGGAATTGCAATCTGCACAGACATGTGCACGCCATAATATGGTTCTAAAGTTGGAAGGTCTGAAGCTTATAACCTCGGTTTGGGAATGGGAATTAAGCTGCCAAGTCTGGTATCGGCCGGTAAAACCTCAGAAATTTCCTTGTTAGGACCCAAAGCCATGGGGTCATCCTCATCCACATCCAAGAAGGTTGGTTCCTTCCAAATTTCGGCCGTAGAGGGGTTGGGAGAGGAAAATCCCCTGAGTCGCTTTGACCGACGAGCCATTAGCCGGTCCTTCCTTAGAGCCAATGAGGAAAGGGCGGTAGGAACAATAGTCGTAATGACTCCAAATTTGGGAATCTTCTAGACATCCTTCCCTAGGATCGCATTAGGATAATATTTTTTACACGTTCTTTCATACTCCATGTAAAGGCTGGTGGCCGCTTCTATTCCAGGAAAGGGAATCCTTGTGTCAGATCCCTCCCGCATCAGCATCGACCACCATTAACAGAGAGTGTCTAGGTGAAGCCCACGATCCTGAGGAGGGGGAATGGAAACATGGATTTTCATACATCCAAATTGGAGAGAAAAACATTATGGGACATACAAATCACACAAAGAAACCCTGTCAATTTGTGCAGAAAAAAAACACGCCCTGTAGTGATATCACATAAGAACACTTCTCCAGGCTCCCCCGGTGTTTGTCAACCACGGCGCCGGAAGGGGAAGGGTAGAGAGTGAAGAAAAACTAGGAGAAGTCACTCAGAAGGTCGATAACTTCATCAGAACTGAGGGACATCAAACGAAACCCATCGATATCGAGTAGGGTAGACCGAAAGGTAGGAAGAGGGATGGTTGTGTTATGACAATATTAATAACAGCGGCAATGATGCGTTATCCAGCCATACAAGAATTTAAATGGCCCACTCAAATGGTAGGGTGACCCGCCCACCTTCACGTGGCTTAATAGTTTGTAGAGACGAGCCAAAGTGGGCACGGACAAATTCACTGGGCGGACCTCTGCCAACTCAACCGCCATCATCAAGGAGAAAGCTTTGACTCTCGGGTTAATATCCCGATAAGGGAATAACCACCCACTCAGAAACATAGCAAACAGACCTACCAGCCTAAGCATAGGTGACACACCGGGGCACACCTCGTATCCCAATGGGAGGTAGTCGCCCGCCTCCAGAACGGCCCAGTAGGAACCAAGGATGGTTTGTGACTGTTGAGAAGGATGCGTCTTGGGGTGGTAGATATTCGGCACAAGACCAACGGTGTTCATAAATAACCCTATCCATGTGTTGTAAGGAATAAGGGAGCGAGCATTCAAGGCCAGACCCAGTGATCACTCCGCCATAGCCAGCAGATCCCTTACCAATGAAGGCACTTGTTCGAAGTCGTCCCATAAATCAGGAGTGACCATGAATTAATCATACATCTTACCAATGATTGGAAGCCCTCCCAATTGATATATGTCCCACATAATAATTCCAATTTCACTGTGGGAAAGGTGGAATGTATTAATGCTTGAACACCAGCGATAGAGCAGGTCAGACATGATCAAGTATGGTGGGTAAACCGCAAATTGGGAAGCCCACACTACGGAGTACAAATTGACTGCTTCCAGTGACAGGGGAGACTCCCGGAAATGATGATGGACCCAGAAGGCCCAGGCCCAATCATTTGAGAAGAGCCCGCCAAATCAAAGATCCCACCTAGGATTGCACCCCGCGTCAGGATCCACTCGAGCAAAGTAGATAATAGAGGGGTAACTCTTGAAGACAGATTCTTGAGAGAAGTATTGATTTCACTGATCACTTTGGGTCTAGACAGAGCCTCTCAAAATGAATGTATCTTTTGGATCAGGATCAGAGATCATCCCCCGATAGAGCAAGGTTCACCTGGATGCATTTTGGTGACAGATCCAAGCAAGTAGACGGAAGACCTGAGAAAGTAGGTGGGATACGGGCGTCGTCTTGAAGACCAAATCCATAAAGTGGAAGCTGATTTGATAGTGGATAACCTAGGAGCTCAGGAGAGAGAAAGTCCTTCAGGACACCATCGTTGGGAATAATGGATTGACTAGGGTCCTCTTTGATACTCTCCTCTCTATGAATCATAGCTAAGCATCTCCTTGAACTAATTGGGAGAGGCTCGGCAGCAGGCCTGGGTGCAGGGCGAGGGGGAATCATGTTTTCTCCCTACATTATAGAAACCAGTAAGATGGTTTGTCCATAATAATAAAATCTGGACAAAATTCCATGCGTATGTAAAATGAGTCAAGAGGCCTTCGTGGAGAAGTCCCCAAGAAGGCCTCAAAATGTGGTTCGTGATGATTGCATCCAGCGGACCAACCCTACATGGAAGAAGCTCGTGGTACTCTGACCCACTGAGTGTTGGCCAGAAAACCACAAACAAGGTTGCTCCATGGAATCTTAATCCTAGATTTTAATAGTTATGTTCAGAAGCCTTAATAAATTTTCAAAGTCTAGATGATTTCAGTTCGCAGACCATCAAAACCGCGTAGCGAGTTCTTCCGCGGCCCGTCATCACTTACTTTTTAATTAATTAAGAGTGTTGGTTCGTGGAAGGGAGATTGGTCTGCGGATGAATGTGACCACAAAAGAGGAATGGTTCGTGGAAGTGGTAGCTGGTTCGTGGACGAATTGTTTCGTAATGGAACAAGTAGGTGGAGACAGAAAAGCTATAAAACTCTGGTTTTGAAAAGAATCTGGTAAAGGAAATATGAAGGGCCCCCTATATTTATAGGCATGGTCCCCTACCGGGTCCACTCACCTACCGCAAACCATCGAAGTTTCAGGAACAATCTGCATCAGAATGGCCTCCCCTTCGTTCCGATCGGACCCCATTCCGATGGGGGCAGTTGTAGGGTCTTGAAAAATCCGCAAAGGAGAATGATAATCCCCTTTAACCCAAGGGATATCATACCCAATTTTCCCCAAAAGAATTGGGGAAAAGTATGGAGAATTAAGGCATAAGAGGAACCAGTCCACAGACCAGTCCAAACATGGAAGTCGGCCGGTACCGCGAAACACCCCCTCCGCAGACCGTTTTCGTTCGCGGAATGGAGGCAGAGGTCCTCCACGAGCGCGAAGTAGAACGAGCGCCAACCCTGTTCACCATCATGAATCACCCCAGCCGCGGACGGCGTTGACCAGCCCATTCCTCATCTGATGTCATTCACGGAATAGAGGCGGAACCCTGCACGGCCGCGAAGTACTCCCTGATCTCGATTGGTTCTCTAGGGGGGGATGCGTTCAATGACCCCAGCGAGTTGCGGATTGACCAATTCATCCGTTAACCGGGTTTTCGGTAATGGTCCTCCAAAAAAGGTGCTGCGTGACCCCAGATTCACCCCTTTCCCCACTATATAAAAGAATATTGAGGGGGAAGAAAACAGAGGATTCGGAGAGATCGACCATATTTGGGTGGAAGGATTTTGAAGGAAGGACCTTAGGATTTTGCAAACTGTGAAGTTCTAGACCGCGAACCAGAACAGGAATGATGGTGGAAGCAAGTTAATAAGGGAATGAAAACGCATAAGAAATTGGTGTACCGCGAACTTAAAAAAACAAAGAAAAGAAGACCCTAAACCATGGCCCCTCCGCGTATGCCTTCCCCATGGAGCAGGGAGTTTATGCCGTTTTTCCGATCCGTCGCACCGCATAGCACCCTCCTACACGGGCGAAGCCCCGTCCGACGAACCCCCGACCGGCGCCACCCTCGGCCGCCGCTGCTCTTGTGGACCCCTCCGCGTACCCCCTGGTACACGGGATGAACCTGAAGCTGCTAACCACCCTGGTTCGCGGGATACCCGCCAGTCCGCGAACCAACCTGGTTCGTAGGATGCCCATCAGTCCGTGAACCACCCTGGTTTGTGGACGACCTCTCCAGCCGTGTATCACCTCCCTACGTGGAGGGAGCTACCACTCATACATGTGTGTGGCCCACCAAATTCTTCAGAGTTCATGTTCCCTGAGCCAGATAAAAACCTCCAAGTCCGGCCTGATCCTCTGCAACTCCCCCATTGGCCCATTCATAGGCCTCAAGCCGAGCCCCCCCCCCCCAGAGCCACCGAACCCATATTATTTAACCTTCAGGCACATCAGCTCACCGCTTTGATTTCACATACCCACAGTAAGCGAGGGAGAAGGGGTTGCTGACGCACGCCTGTCGTGGGGCGTGGCAAAACAATATTTTATTTACCTAAGTATAGTATAGCAGTTGATCCTAGGTAGTCTCCCGAAGAGGAGTGCACAAAAAACAAGGTTGTCACTTTTTGTTGGTTTTCTTAAAAAGATTGGTTTTAACAAATTTGAATGACTATGAGAGAAAAAAACAACAGAAATTGATTGATTTTAACATATTATAAAGATGGTGATCAGATTTGGTTTGTCTAGACTTAGTGTTGTTCCATCATGGTTTCCAAATTTTATCTCTTCTTATTCCTTAAACTGGTAAGAGAGATGTGATTAGAATTTCTCTTTCTAAAACCTTAGATTGGTCTATCCTCCTTCCAATGTGTTTAGGGTTGTACAAGGAATCTTGATTAATTAGAGCAATCCCAGACCTGGAATTGTTGTTCCCTAATAAACCAAGATTTAGACATACAATCCTATACAAGTTCTTGACAACCGTCGAGCAATCACCACCAAACCCTAATCATGTTCCACCGTATACAGATTAGAATTGGGTGGAGGGAGATGTGATCATCGACCAAAACAATTTATAATTTCAGAATAAAAACCTTAACACAACCGCATTCGGAATTTAATACTGAATTATGAATTGGAACCGGAAGAAGAAATAAGAACAAATTTTATTCATTTCAAGCACAAAACTCAAGCACAACACATAGGTCCAGCCTCCCCTCTTTCCGATCACTCAAATGAAATTACCCCTCCATGGATGGGGTAAGCGAGATAATTCGGGAGAGAAGAGAAATTTTAAAACAAAGTAAATAAAAGAAAAATCTGAAAAGTTCTTCTCCTTGGTGCCCCAGAAGGAATGGGTGGAAAATGGGATGTATTGAGGGGGAGGAGCTCTCCTCCTTTTATAGGCAGAATTCTACCCACGAAAGTTTGAGCGTTTTAGACCCCATTAATGACCTCTTAACGCCTTATACCCTTAATGAATGTTGTGAACAATTATCTTGGACGTCTCTCCCCAAAATGTCATCTCATTTTAAAATAGGATGGAGGAGTTATGAATTTTTCATTCCCGATTTCTGTTTGTGGATGAAGTTTCCAGGATGGTTCCTCCAAATGTATGTCGTTTAATGGACTCTTTAATGACTTCCAAACTTCCCCAAATTTCTTGTAGAGTCGCCAATATATGTCCTAGTCATATCCCAGGTGGAAACACATCATTTAGATAATTGTAGGCCGAGTTTGTTGTCCATTATGTTGGGTGGGTCCACGCTGTCCGCCCGGAAAACTTCCCAACTTCAATGAATTTTTAGACCCTTTAGATGGCCGAATCAGCTCCTGGTCCAGAATACAACAATGAAGGAAATAAAATAAGGACTATAAAAAAAATTAATCAGAAAATTTGGAATTTTATTTTTCCAGAAATGACCGAAATACCCCTTACTTAAAAATCTGTCAAAAATCCAGAAATAGTCGTTTTTCACATTTGGGTTCAAAATAACACTAAAACCTAAAAACATGACAATTACCCATCCAATAACACTTTTTTGGGAGTATAAACAATGATATTCAGTATAAATTAATTGAAAATATTTTCTCTATCAATTCCCCCACACTTAAACTATGCTTGTCCTCAAGCATAAAATCTCAACATGGAATTCAAAGGGCACCAATGTCACCAATATTTAAATTTCAAATGGAATAAAATCAAATGATTATCAATTTCCAATCAAATATTCCAGTTCCACAAAAATAACAATTTAATTTCCCATTTTTCAATGAAACAATCAATTCATGCATTTTACTTTTCCCCTTTGAAAAATAATGAAGCTTCTCCTTGCATTCATTCAAGCTTCTCAATTTATTAATATTAAACATGACAAATCATGACCTACCTCAATTTGAATATTTTCTCTCATCACTCATGATACAATTAATAGTGGAGTTATGCTCATATCATGAGAACATGCTCCTTACCCATAGGCTTGTAAAGTAACTACTTTCTCCACTTTGTAAAGACAAAACACACATAACATCATGAGGACTTGCAATAAAGGTTCAAATGATTCTGTGGCTTAGGGTTGGTGGGTAAATGATTGAAATAATTTAAGGCAAGAAGTATGAGGTTTGACTCTTAAGTACAATGCATGATTAATCAAGTGAAAACACAAGATGAACCTCACTCAAATCCCCTTGAAATGTGAATCACAACACCACTCCCCTTTAAATGACATGGGTCATGAGTCAATAAATGATTAAAAAGAATGATATCATCCATGTTCTCCCTGTTTTTTTGTAAAGCTCCAGAAAGGCACAGCTTTATTTTCTCTTTTTTTTGTAAAGCTCCAGAAAGGCACAGCTTTGTTTTGATTTTTTTTTCTTTTTTTTTCTTTTTTTATGGAGAACCGGATGAAATGAAAGAAGCATAATGAAATGATGAATCATGCCCAATTTTCTAATAATACATTGCCCAAAATGATGACGCACACATTACACCACCCAAAAATGATACATATCCCACGGAACGCACACGAAAGTCCCTTCCCCCACACTCAAACTTGAAATAACCATGCAAAAATACTAAAAGTGCAGGTAGGTAAGGAAAAATTGGATTTTAATGTGGCTTAAACCTATAAGGAAATTCATGGAATCTAAGGGCTAACAAAGGATAAATGTAAAGGTGGGTCTTAGGATAAAATTTGGCTAGCCAAAGAGATGCCTCAATCACTTTAAATGTGGTTTTGTACAGTCATAGCTTTGACAAGTTTCAATACAAGTTCTAGCAGGTGGCACGTCCCAAGATCACTCAAGAAATATGCTCAAGATAAAATAGGAAATATTTGGTCTAGAAATCCTCTCAGGAATGAGAATATGATATTGGACAATCACTTATGGTATGATTAACAATAACAAATTAATTCACATGAATATCAGAAATTCAAAGAATGAAAAATGGAAGGGAAATTTCATTTACATGAATCAATTAATTCCCTTAAATCATGAGTCCTTATTTCAATATCCTTGCTTCACTTTAATCATCCAATTATCCATTTTAATCATTCAATCTCATTAACATTGAAATCTAAAACATGGCATCACAAGATTCCTAAGAAACTCATGTCTCCTAGAGAAGTCAAGTAAAACATGAATTCAAGCATGGGCATGCCTTTTTTTGATTAATTTTTTAAAAGACTAAAAAAAGTAGGGAATAAAATCGGATAATATAGAATTGAAACTCATACTCCCCTGTCAAATGGATCCTTTTCTTCACGACGTATAATCCCACAACACCCTCTTCCTTAATGGACCTGAAAAAAAATGAAAACAATTGATAGTGTAGGCCCGTTCAATCATGCTGGTAAATGACTAAGAAGACAAGTGGAAAACGGGGGAAAATGCGGGATGCCTCCCGGTAGCGCCGTTGTTTAATGTTGTTGGCTTGACAAAACAAAACAAATTTTTTTTTTTGAAAAATCTCCTGGACTACAAGATTTCCTCCCCCACACTTAATTTATGCAGTGTCCTCAATGCATGTAAATGTATGTCTCAAAAAGTTGGAGTTACTGCATTTAATCAAGTGTAAAGGAATGATGCAACCTGGTAGGTGTTCATTTGTATTCAGGATGAAGGAGTGTGATCTCCTCCACTGGTTCTTGAGGTACGGTCCCATGGAACTTCTTCAGCCTCTGCCCATTTATAGTGAATGGGTTTCCTCCTCCTTCTTTTTGAGTCTGCACAGCACCAATGGGATATATATGAGTAACAGTAAAGGGGCCTTCCCATTTGGAACAAAGTTTACCTGGCATAAGCTTAAGTCTGGATTTGAAGAGTAACATGTGATCTCCAGGGATGAAGGTTCTTGGTTGAATTATCTTGTCATGGGCCATCCTCGTTATCACTTTATAGATCATTGAGTTTTCAAAATATTCCCTTCTAATTTCCTCTAACTCCTGTAACTGCAATCTTCTTTCTTTCCCAGCTTTCTCAAGGTCCAGATTCATCTCTCTGACCGCCCAGTAGGCTCTATGCTCCAACTCCACAGGAAGGTGGAAAATCTTTCCATAGATCAATCTATAGGGACTCATCCCTATCGGTGTTTTGTAGGCCGTCCTGTATTCCCATAATGTATCATCTAACATTTGGCTCCAGTCCTTCCGGTTGGGTTTAACAGTCTTCTCTAGAATGGCTTTGATTTCTCTATTAGAGACTTCTGCTTGGCCATTTGTTTGGGGATGGTATGGGGTAGATGTTCTATGATGTACCCCATACTTCTTCAGTAATGCTTCCATTTTCGTGTTGCAGAAATGAGTTCCATGATCACTGATGATTGCTAATGGCACGCCAAACCTACAAAAAATGTTAGCCCTAACAAAATCACAAACAACTTTTGCATCATCAGTTCTGGTTGCTTTTGCTTCCACCCATTTTGAATCATAGTCTACAACAAAAAGAATATATGAATTTCCAAATGACATTGGGAATGGTCCCATGAAATCTATGTCCCAAACTTCAAAAATTTCACAAAATGTTATTGTTTTTTGTGGCATTTCATGTCGTTTGGATATGTTACCAGAAAATTGGCATTTTTCACATCTTTTACAAAATTCATATGCATCCCTGAATAAGGTGGGCCAGTAGAGTCCAGATTCTAAAACTTTTCGGGCAGTCCTCTGAGGTCCAAAGTGGCCTCCACATGATAATTTAGGACAAAATTAAAACACTGATTCAATTTCACTTCTTGGCAAGAATCTTCTTATGATTTGATCATTACAAATTTTCCACAGAAATGGATCTTCCCAAATGTAAAATATTGATTCAGATTTAAGCTTATGTTGTTGATGAGAGCATAGATGAGAGGGTACCTGAGATGTTACCAAATAGTTGACAATGTTGGCATAACATGGTACTTCACTGTTGATGATGTAGAGTTGTTCTCCAGGAAGCTAATCATTAAGTGGGTTATGCTTTGCTATTTCTGTTTCAGCGGTGTGGGGTAGTCGACTCAGATGATCAGCCACTTGATTTTCAGTCCCCTTCTTATCTTTGATTTCCAAGTTGAACTCTTGTAAGAGTAGCATCCATCTCACCAACCGTGGTTTAGCATCCGCCTTTTTAATTAAGTACGTAAGAGCTACATGATCTGAAAAAACAACAACTTTAGTGCCCAGAAGATATGATTGGAATTTATCTAGTGCAAAAACGACTGCAAGGAACTCCTTCTCTGTGGTTGTGTAATTTATTTGTGTTTCATCCAAGGTCCTTGATGCGTAGGAGATGACTTGAGGTTTGCTGTCAATCTTCTGTGATAGAGCGGCTCCCACTGCTTGGTTGGATGCATCACAAAGTATCTCGAAAGGGTAATCCCAATTGGGTGGCTGCATTATTGGTGGTGTTATCAGCATTTCCTTTAATTCATCAAATGATTCCCTACATGCATAATCAAAATTAAAGTTAGCATCCTTTATAAGTAATCTTGAGAGAGGGAGAGAAATCTAACTGAAATCCTTGATGAATCTTCTGTAAAATCCTGCATGCCCTAAAAAGGATCTAACATGTTTGACACAAGTTGGATATGGTAAGGAATTTAGTACATCATCTTTTGATTTATCAACCTCAATCCCATTTTGTGAAATTATGTCCCCCAACACTATCCCTATTTCAACCATGAAATGACATTTTTCAAAATTTAAGACAAGGTTCTTTTCAATGCATGTTTTCAAAACTTTTTCCAAATTTCCCAAGCAAAGATCAAATGAATTGCCAAAAACTGTGAAATCATCAAGAAACACCTCCAAGAAATCCTCAATGTGGTCCGAAAAAATACTCACCATACACCATTGAAATGTACCTAGGGAATTTCATAGCCCGAAAGGCATCCTTTTATAGGCGAATGTTCCAAAAGGGCAGGTGAAGGTTGTCTTCTCCTGGTCTTCTGGTGCAATTGGTACCTGAAAATATCCTGAGAATCCATCTAAAAAACAGTAATGAGTATTTCTAGCTAACCTTTCAAGCATCTGATCAATGAATGGAATAGTAAAGTGATCTTTTCTGGAAACTTGATTTAGCTTCCTGTAATCTATACACACTCTCTAGCTGTTTTGTATTCTCATGGGGATCAGTTCATTTCTTTCATTTGTGACAGTGGTCAGGCCAGTTTTCTTGGGGACTACATGAATTGGGCTGACCCATTGAGAATCATAGATTGGGTAAATGATATCAGCTGCTAACAATTTCTCAATCTCTTTCTTAACGACCTCCATGATTGTGGGATTGAGTCCTCTTTGAGGTTGTCTAACTTGCCGAGATTCACATTCTAAAAATATCCTATGAGAGCATACCTTAGGGTTGATTTCAGGAATATCACCTAAACTCCATCCTACAGCTTTTACATTCCTTTTGAGAAGGTCAATCAATGTTTGTTCTTGTAAATGGGATAGGTTATTGGCAATGATTACTGGAAATTTCTCCCCTTCCATTAGGTAAGCATACTTCAAGACACATGGCAAAGGCTTCAGTTCTAAACATGGGGGTTGTTCAAGGGATGATATTGCATTTAGGTTTCCTACTTCTAATGTTGAATTCTCGGGAATAATATTACATCCTTTTAACAAATCATCGAAAAAATCAGATTTTACCTCATCCTCCAACATGATATCAGAATTTTCAGGTTCATGGGAGTTTTAAAATTCAAATGAAGAGTGTTCTCCCAAAGATAAAAAGTCATGAAGCATACCTGAGTCTTCAATTGGTTCTATACCTTCATCATGGGAGATTGCATAAAGTGAGTGATTGTTGGATGGGTGTTTCATCATATCAAGAATATTGAAGTGTATCGTACTATCTCTGAGCTCCATGGTGAGTGTTCCTTCATGCACGTTGATGATTGTCCTTGCTGTTTTCAAGAATGGTCTCCCTATGATGATGGGAGATTGGGATGGTGCTCGGTCTTCCTCCATGGTAAGGACATAAAAGTCAGCTGGAAAGATTAATCCTATCACTCCTACAAGTACATCTTCAACGACTCCAGCTAGGAAAATGGTGGATCTATTTACTAATTGTACCACCACCCAAGTTGATTTTAGTTCTCCGATCTGCAAAGATGAAAACACAGAGTGAGGAATCACATTTATCGAAGCTCCAAGATCACATAGTGCATCCGTAAAATTTAATGAACCAATAGTGCAGGGAATAGAGAAAGTCCCTGGATCTTGACATTTTTGCGGTATCAGTGGTGTGATCAATGCTGAGACGCTTCTTCCTAAGTTGATTCTTTCATTTCCATCCAGCCTCTTTCTTTTACTACATAGCTCCTTTAGAAATTTTGCATATTTAGGGATTTTCCTGATTGCATCCAGTAGTGGAATGTTAATCTCAAATTTTCGAAATGTTTCCTGAATTTCCTGTTGAATTCGTTCTTCTTCACCCTTCTTTGACTCAACCAATGCTGATGGGAATGGTGCTGGAATATCCTTTTTCTCCCTTTGTTGTTTCTGCAATGGTGTTTCTTGTCTTTATTTCTTGAACCTTGTTCTTTCTACTTTGTTGTTGACTCCATTTTTTGGTTGGAAAGGATAAGCTTCAGCAGGTTCCCTAGATTCATCCTCCTCATATTGTTCTGGTGGTTTATGCTCCTTCCCGCTTCGGTTTGTGATTGTACTAACATTTTCTTTTGGATTGGGAATTGTTTGTGCAGGAAGCTTACCTTGGTTCTTGGTGAAAGCATCCATAATGCTTGCAAATTGATCAGCTAGCTTGTCCATCTTATCTTATATTCCTGCAACTCTTGTCTTCAGTTGTTGGTCTTCATTTGTCGGTGCACTTGTGGATGGTTTCTCATTATTCTTCCGCTGGAAAGGTGGTGGTTTAGATGTTTGTTTTTGTTGTAAGGGCTTCTGATAAGGTTGTTGGAATGCTATCGGGTTCTGATATTGCTGCTGAAAAGGTGCTCTGGCATGGTTCTGTTGAAACCCATACCCTGGTTGGGTTTGCGGTTGGTATTGCCTTTGTTGATAGGCTACAGCACAACTTTCAGTCCCCTGTACTTATGGGCATTGATCAGTGTAATGAGAATTAGAAGAGCATAAACCACATACCTGATTCGGCCCTTGTTGTTCCTTCACATGGTTCACAGCTATTTGTCGCACCAACCTGGTGAGTTCACCCATTTCATTCCTAATTAAATCAACTGAATCAGATGTTCTAACCTCATGGATCCCTCGGGTGATCGTACCTCGAGTGCCAAACTGCTGTGAATTTTGTGCAATCTTTTCAATCAGAATTCGTATATCTGCAGGTGATTTGTCAATGAGGGCTCCTCCCGACGAGGCATCTAGTAGATTCATGTCATTGTCAAGAAATCCTTGGTAGAAGCACACAAGGAATTAGTCCTCTTCTATTTCTTGGTGTGGACAACTTGCATAAAGCTTCTTGAAACGTTCCCAGTATTCGTAGAGTGTTTCTCCAGTTGATTGATGGATGACATAAATCTCCTTCTTTATTGCAGTGCTCCTAGATGTTGGGAAGAATCTTTGTAGAAAATATTTTTTTAGATCTTCCCAGTCACTGATCTCCCCCAGTTGTAGATTGTACAACCATTCCTTTGCTGCTCCCTCGAGTGAGAAGGGGAAATCCCTCCACATCACATGCTCTTCCGCGACTGCTCGAGGTTTGAAGCTGGAGCAGACATAGGTGAATTCTTGAATATGTCAATTTGGGTCTTCACCTGCAAGACCAGGAAATTTAGGAAGCACTTGGATCATGTTAATTCGCAATTAAAAATCATTTTCTATGGAAGGAATTGCATGATGATAATTTTTATTGACAAATTGAGGTGCACAGATGTCACGTAGGGTTCGGTTGGGATTTACAGCCATTATTAAAGGTTCAAAGTCTCCACTCAAGGTATCACTTGAATCGGTGATATTTATTTCTTCGAAATATTTGGGAAGATTATGATTTCTCAATTTGGTTATTGTGCGCTCAATTTCTGGATCGAATTCTAATAAATTTCTATTTGAACTACGGGTCATTCAAAAGAGATTTTATTATTTATTTTTTTTTAAAAAAACTTTGACGCACTGCCTCCCCGTCAACGGCGCCAAGTTTGATGCACACCTGTCGTGGGGCATGGAAAAACAATATTTTATTTACCTAAGTATTGTATAGCAGTTGATCCTAGGTAGTCTCCCGAAGAGGAGTGCACACAAAACAAGGTTGTCACTTTTTGTTGGTTTTCTTAAAAAGATTGGTTTTAACAAATTTGAATGACTATGAGAGAAACAAACAACAGAAATTGATTGATTTTAACAAATTATAAAGATGGTGATCGGATTTGGTTCGGCTAGACTTAGTGTTGTGCCATCATGGTTTCCAAATTTTATCTCTTCTTCTTCCTTAAACTGGTAAGAGAGATGTGATTAGAATTTCCCTTTCTAAAACCTTAGATTGGTCTATCCTCCTTCCAATGTTTTTAGGGTTGTAGAAGGTCTCTTGATTAATTAGAGCAATCCCAGACCTGGAATTGTTGTTCCCTAATAAACCAAGATTTCGACATACAATCCTATACACGTGCTTGACAACCGTCGAGCAATCACCACCCAACCCTAATCATGTTCCACCGTATACAGATTAGAATTGGGTGGAGGGAGATGTGATCATCGACCAAAGAAATTTATAATTTCAGAATAAAAACCTTAACACAACCGCATTCGGAATTTAATACTGAATTATTAATTGGAACCGGAAGAAGAAAGAAGAAAAAAATTTATTCATTTCAAGCACAAAACTCAAGCACAACACATAGGTCAAGCCTCCCCTCTTTCCGATCACTCAAATGAAACTACCCCTCCATGGATGGGGTAAGCGAGATAATTCGGGAGAGGAGATACATTTTAAAACAAAATAAATATAAGAAAAATCTGAGAAGTTCTTCTCCTTGGTTCCCCAGAAGGAATGGGGTGGAGAATGGGATGTATTGAGGGGGAGGAGCTCTCTTCCTTTTATAGGCAGAATTCGACCCCCGAAAGTTTGAGCGTTTTAGACCCCATTAATGACCTCTTCACACGTTCCACCCTTCAGGAATGTTTTGCACAATTATCTTGGCCGTCTCTACCCAACATTTCAGCTAATTTGAAAATCGGATGGAGGAGTTATGAATTTTTCATTCTCGATTTCTGTTTCTGGATGAAGTTTCCAGGATGGTTCCTCCAAATGTATGTCGTTTAATGGACTCCTTAATGACTTCCAGACTTCCCCAAATTTCTTGTAGAGTCTCCACTATATTTCCTAGTCATATCCCAGGTGGAAACACATCATTTAGATAATTTTAGGCCGAGTTTGATGTACTTTATGTTGGGTGGGTCCACGCTGTCCGCCCGGAAAAATCCCCAATTTCAATGAATTTTTAGACCCATTAGATGGCCGAATCAGCTCCTAGTTCAGAAGACAACAATGAAGGAAATAAAATAAGGATTATAAAAAAAAAATTAATCAGAAAATTTGGAATTTTATTTTTCCAGAAATGACCGAAATACCCCTGACATAAAAAAATGTCAAAAATCCAGAAATAGTCGTTTTTCACATTTGGGTTCAAAATAACACTAAAACCTAAATACATGACAATTACCCATCAAATAACACTTTTTTGGGAGTATAAAAAATGATATTCAATATAAATTAATTGAAAATATTTGCTCTATCAGTTTCCCTGACCATTGAGCGGATTCCTGAAGCATTCCTGGGTTCACATTCCCACGGTAATGCGGGGTCCGAGCCCGGGAGTCCCCTTTTTTCCCCTCCACTTGGTCGGATTGGGGAACTCTTCCCCTCCCTGGGGGGTGGCGGGATACCCATCCGAAGGAAGCCCCCATGCACCTTATCACTTCCCCACAGCCACAACCAAGGAAGTGCGTTGTGGGGAAGGGTTCTTCCATGTCCTTATTTGGGGCCAAATACCTCTCCTCTTGTGCTTTGTCACCGTAGGCATCCACCACAGAGTAAGCCTCGACATTATGGGCCTCTCTATGCATAAGCCTCACTCCACATACCACGGACGAACCATTCACGATGTGATCGTATTTTCTCTGCTGCCTCTTGTTTCTCACACCGAGCATGACTCACATGGGCTTAGAGTAAGCATCAACCATGACATCCTCGTATGGGCCTCATCAGAGTGTAAGCCCCAATCCATTACTCTGGCCCTCCTCAGAGTGTAATCCCCAATCCATTACTCTGGGCCTCCTCAGAGCATAATCCCCACCCATGCGAACTACGAGGACTTTGATTCCCTACCACAGGGACATGTAGGAAGCCTCCATGAGGTTCAAGCCTGGTCACCATCGAACCCCCGGGTCCACATCCACGTCGAATATCTAATAATCCTATTCGAACTACATGGACTTTGATCCATGTCTCCTAGTCAGGGTACATAGGAAGCCTCACGGAGGTTCAAGACCAATGACCAGTCGATATGACTATCCTCACATCGGTTCACCACAACACCCATAGTGCCGCCTCAATGAGTCCAGACTCCTCGGGGGCATTAATCCAATGAGGTATGTTAATCCTCGGGAATAAATGATTCTGAATCCCTCTGTTCAGCTGACCATTTCCAACCCAGAGTAATCCGTGGATACTATGCTTGGGAATAAACCAGATATTCGTGAACATATGAATATGTCTTAAATCTATAAGAGAGTCATGAAACAGGAAATAATTCCCCCCAAAAGGGTTCGATGAGCCCAACATCCCATCCTCTCAGCCAATGTGAGTTCTTAAGGATCGCTGGAAAAACCACCCAGCGAACGCCTTCCTTTGGAATGAAGGTCCATGTATCATTGGATATGGAACCGTTGGGTGTTTCGAAATGAAGACCAGGGTACCCAACCTTAGAAATTGACCAGGGCCTAGCCATCCATGAGATCAACAGTCGGGCGCGTCGGTCCTCTATCTCCCGAAGAGAAATGGTTCGAAAAAGTCCCATCAAACACATATCCCAATGATATCACTACCATAAAGTTTCCATCATTTGTATAAACCCATCTATCTGATTCCAATTTGTAGAATAAAATAAAGGCCAGAGTCTTAGTTCACCCTTTTTCAAAAAAACCAATATCGGGGAGTGATTAGAGAAGGATCTAGTCAATAACATGACTATTGCATGATCAAAGGAATCCAATACCTAAATATTTGAGATACATCAGTCAAAGAGGCTCCATATAAGGTTTATCCCACTTCTATTATTACACGACATAAATCGGATCCCAATTAAACCCATGTCCATAAGGACTTTTGACACCATGAAATTCTTAAATTCTTGATTTCCAGTGGTAAAAACTCCCACCCCACCTCTATTCTTTGAAACATCTAAAATTATATTGGAATATCTCCCCCATGAACCATGTTTTGCAACCTAGTTAGAACGATTCCATATTTCACCATAGTCTCATTATCTCGTGACCCTAACAACACGCATTCATAAAAGAGAATAAAAATCCTCATCTCTAGAATTATTCTTAGTAGTATTGCATTGTGGTGTTTCATCCACAGACTCCACATCAATATCTCATTTTCAACTAGCCCAGATGTGTCTCTTACATAGATAAGCATGCACATGATGAAAAAAAATCCATTCTCATCACAAAAAATAGGTTGAAGCTCCACATCATTATTTTTCACCAATATTAAAACCATAGGAAAAATATTATTTTTGGACATAGAAGTCATGTGTGAGGCTCATCTTGAGATAGATAATGGTGAATTATTTGTGTAGGGTATTTCCAGCTATTCATTCAATCTTTTTGACCCAATTAAATGTTGGGATATTTCCTATTATCCAATAAAAATCATTAAACCCTAAATCTATATCATTTCTCATTTGATGGAAATACCCTCATACATGAGGGGTATATTTGAGTCTCAATTCATAGTATTGGACACAATTTATCCATAAAAACATAGAATCAAATGTTGTCAATCTCATTGGATTCATGATGATGAGAAATTCATTGAACTTATTTCATTCTTCATTTTTCTTAGAATTGGTAAAGATGTTTAGGTGAAAGATAATATGCCCTATTTTCTGACATTTCTCTTGTTCGTTTTTTTATTCCAATCTAAACCAAATCACAAGTCGATACTAAATGAGTACTCTACTATAGACCTTTGTTTGGGTGTCTATAACTTTTACTTTATGTTTTACTGTTTTATAAACTGTATTACAATTATTTCACATGTCATACTCTCTATGGTTTCCATAAAAATTAATTAATAATTTAATATGGATGAAATGAAACTTGTTAGGTTTCCCTTGAGTACCAATTCCTTTTTGGGGTTTTTATAGCCTCATCCTAGTTTACCCATTGGGTGCTCCCTATCGTTTTCTATATGTTATACAACCCCTTTGTGTGCATGATAGATCCCCAATGGTTTCTGAGATTATTAAATTGAATGAATTGAATTTAATTGCTTATGAGCTAGTTGATTTCCACCATTTCTATGTGATGATATGATGTGGATTGAATTAACTTATTTAATGATAATTGATATAAGAGTTGGATGAAATAATAGAATGTAATTTATGATAAAATGATTGCTGAAATGATCAATTAATTTTTTATGGATGTGGATGCCTTTGATGAGATCCTTCAATCATGATTCTATAAGAATACATTGACATTTCTACTCCATCATTCTTGATTATTGTAGAGGATTCCAGGGACTTATTTACTCCTTGGTTCCTAATTATATAGGAACAAAATGGATTTTCTACAACATAGATATTTCTTTCTTGGACTCATGTTGGGAATAGTCTATTGACATGCTCCATGGAATCCATGAAATTGATTACCATGTTTCCATTGAGATGCTCTTGGGACTCGACATAGATTTCATGGTATTCTTTAACATAGATTATACCATTCATGGTTTCAAACATTTGATTGCGTGGAGTGAGAATTTTTATGATACAATATTATACATCATTTTTGTGATGGATATTTTATACTGGATTATATGGTTAGGACATGGTATAGGTTGTAAACATGATTACATGGAGTGGCCATTTCTGGATTTTTTTATGCTTATAGACAACCCTATTCACTACTAATTCCATGGAAATAGTCATGGGCATATAGCCATGATTTTCCAAAACCATGGCTATAGTTATTTATATATTTTCTATTGCCCTAGTTTTTTCTATACAATAGAAGTAGGGTATTTCATAAAAGGATATAACCACAGTTCTAGGAAACATGGTCTATAACCACCACCTATAGCCATGAATTCATTAAACCGTGGCTACAGGTTTCCTACCATATCGCGAGGAAAAACATTTGAAGGTAAAAGGTGGGAAGAGCTATAGCCATAGTTTTTTCTTCAATTTATACGGTTTATAAAAAAATATATAAAAATATATATTTATCAAAAACTATCTTTAGTCTAGAGGTAAGTCCTACGGTTCATGGTAGCGCAGGTAAGGAGTTTGAATCCGAATGGGAGCAATTTATTTTTAATCAATAGCAATGGTTTACAAGGGATATAGCCATGGTTTTACACTACAAAATAGACCCTATAGCGATGGATAAAATCATGGCTATACTCTATATCCACGATGGAAAATTGTCTGAGTTTTATAAATAGTTATCAATACATTTTCAATAGCCTCCTAAAACTGTGGCTATAGATATTTCCGACAGCCACGCCAATAGGATACATGGATAGCCAAAACTGAGGATATAGCTTAAAGACACAGTTTTGACCCATATATCCATGGTTTTGGACCATGGATACATCATGATTTTCAAATAGTTATAATGGGTATCAGTTTAGTGTTTATGAATAGATATTATCAGTTTTTTATTTCTATTTACTACAGCTCTGATTATGGAATCTTTTCTTTTCTATCCATGGTTCTCCTATAGGCTAGATAGTATCACTAGACTTGTATCACATTACATTCAGTACTGTTATCCCCATGATATATTGCACACTACTTTTGATTATATAACAAAGAATGGATTTTCTATTTAAACCATTTGTGTTGGAATAATAAGTGTTGTCTCACACACTGTTCATACCACTATTGGTTACCTAGATATACATCATAGATATAGGTAGGGACTATGTCATGTGGCCTTTAAAATATGCTTCATTTTTTTATTGCTTAGGATCAAGAGAGCACAAGACCGAGCTAGGCCCAGGAAACTATATAGGATTGTTATGTTATGTTCATTGGGAATTTTGATATATGTATTGTACTATATTCATGTATACCTATTTTCCTTCATTTAATATACATGAAATGATCATCATTTAGTATATGATATTACTTATAGAATTTGTTTTTTAATATTTTAATGGTTGATTATCTTTTTTATGGACGTTTTAAAATATTCTTATTTTTATTTTTGATATTATATAATTGTTTTACACTCTAATATGATGGAATAATCTCCCCAAAGACACACCATAGGACCTTGGTACTATTCACCATCATCCGGTGTTTGGGGAGGTGCGCTTGAGGCCATGGGACCGACCAACTCTATGAATCTTTTTGTGGCATATGTGTATGGATATTACAAAGTGGTATCAATGTTTTTTTTAATTGTGCATTACTATTTTACGAAAATAGACAAGAGATTATGAATGTTTTTGATTTTGGTAATTAGATTGGCCTAGTAGTAGATAACCCATATACAAAGAAAATCCAAAAATCTATGAACGAAAATCATTATATTCTAAATTTAACCTATTATGGATGACTTGATTACACTGTAGGGAAATTCACTTTAATGATGATATTATTGTTGATATGATTGGGGATATTTTTTACCACTTATTGATGAAATGAAGGTATTCATATCGTGCAACATTTAAGGAATCTATTAGGATTCACAATCCATGAACTAATCCATCCCATATAGGATGCATTGCTAGAATTCATGAAATTTCTTAATGTACATTGTTTATATAAATGTGTTCTGGTCGCTTCTTTGTCGAGGGTTGTGAAAACTATTTCATTCCTTGAGTGATTTATACAACCTAAAATGTTTTTTCTTACTTAGGCTACAAAAGATGCCCAGATCAGACAACTATGGTATATTGAGTCAGGGACCTTCAGTCGTACGAACTAGAAAGACTTATGGTATGGATTGTGTGGACAAAACATTTCAGTCCTTATGGTGTACATGCCCTTATAGATTGGAAGTGGTGAACGACTTGGTTCAACCATATGAAGATAATTTTGATGAAAGTGTGAATTAAAATGAAATGAAAATTGTGGAAATAGAAAACATAACTTATATCAATCATTAAAGGGGCGACTAGGAAGTTTTCTTATGATTTTTATGATTGTTACTTTTTACCCAGTCATGGATTATAAGAAGGGATAGGGGTGTGTGTATTTTTTAGGAAGGGTGTTATCTATCCAATTCTTTTACAAATGAAATTTTATTTATCTATCTTTTATGATTTTTGGGATTGGAATTATGAATACATTCCACAACTATGACATGCAGTCATATTAAAGGGAGTTGGAGACTACCATGATATCTATATGGTGGTCCCCAAGCTACGAATATATTCTTATATGGTTCCATTTACGGTACCATTGGTCTTACAAAACACAAGTCTGGAGGAATTGTTCCATGATGATTTTATAGGCTTTTTTCATACCATTTAGGAAACAGTATACCATGCCTAATCTATATAAAATCCATTGTGGGGGTTCCAATACTTCCATATATCCATTTTGTTAAGGAATAGAAGTCCACATGATACTGATCTATGGCTTGATATTACATTTATACTCATTGAGCATCTGGAGACACCCCCAGGGCGAAGAGTGATGCTTGAGGCATATATGATTCGGGGAGAAGCTAAGAACTGGTTGGTGGTTTTTAACCAAGATGAAATGATCTATGATATGTTTTAGTGGGATTTAAAATATATTTTTTATGGCTAATTGTTTCTAGATAATCATATATCATAGTTGGCTACTAAGATTATGTGTTTGTAGATGGGAGCATTGCCCGTTATGAAATATTTTTCACACATTATAGAGCATCAACATTTTTCACGGGTTTAACTTACTAATGAGCTATTGATAGTGAGACACATTGAGAAAGGTCATTTGAATTCTATTTGATCATTGAAAAACATGTTCATGTTGATTACTATTACTGAAATAGTGAATTTGGTGCCGATTACTAGGGGAACCTAGGGATAAAGACTATGAAATTTTATCCTCCCAACCTAGTGGTTCAGCATTAAATGAAAGGAAGATTCCTTTTGAGGCTTCTCAGGAAGGGTGTACCATCAAAAATATTAGTGTTCATTGCTTTATTTTTTTCATCATTTTGGGATATGGGGACACATGAGAAATCAATGTGATCGAGACCCTATCGAATGCAGATCTTGTAGTAGGATAGTCCACATGGAACATTTTTAATAGAGATTACCTATAGAAGTTAGTGGATTATGGTCAACACTGACTATAGGATCAATATTGGGATTTTGATATTTGATTTATGATTGTAGTTGTAAGAGTTTCGGTTGTTCACAATGTAGTGGTGGTCGTGGTCGATGCAACCAGGAACTAGTGGAATATGGACATTAGAGTGGACCTACTACAAGTAGTGAGGTTTTTTAACTAGGATATGGTCCAAGACAGATATATTATTTATAGGATACACCTGATGAGTAGATAATTGTGTGTTTTATGGTGAGATTTAAAATCATAGTTGCCTTTACTCTAGTATATTCCCTTTTTGAAACAGGTACATCAAATAGTTTCATATTAGTACCAATGATGGAATGTCATGGACTAATTGTCTAGTTTTCTAATCAAGTTATGACCTTGGATACTCTTTTAGGGATCATAATAGTGGTTTTATTCCAATTTAGGGAGTTTTCCCTTAAGATAGGCGTGTCAATTTTTTTGTAATTTTTTTTCCAGATGATAGGTTTTGACATCATACTTGAGATGGACTGTCTAGTTTTTAATCAAGACTATTTTTATTTATATCACTTACAGTTGTAATTCACATCCCAGAGGGTTGTTATTTTATTCATAATACTGATCATGATTTCTAGGGTAGCTCAAATGGACCCAAGCATTGTGGTCTGGGTGGTATATCATTACAAAATTATATTTTATATCAGGATTATCAAGGATCATGTTAGGAAGACATCCCTTCAATGGTTAATCATATTAAGTATTTATTCTAAAAAAACATTTCTCGTTTACCACTTGATAGAGAGGTGGAGTTCTTTATCAAGATAGTTCTAAGAGATACATCAATGTTCATTCCTTCATATAGGATGGCTACTATAGTGTTTTAGGACCTCAAGAGGTAGATAGAGGACTAAGAGAATTTTTTTTATTAAAATGAATACCTATCTTAGGGTTTCACCAATCCTTTTTTGAAAAAATAGGGATGGTACCCTCAATATATCAGTGGGTTGAACAAATTGAACTAGTTGATCATTAACAAATGATATCCCTTACAATGTAATGATGACCTTTTTTATCTACTCCAAGGATATTGGGGTTTCTAAAAAATGATTTTAGATCTTTCTATAACTAGGTAAATGTTCAAACTAAAAACATACCATGTATAACATTTTTTATTAGGTATAGTCGATATAATTATCTTATTATTTCATTCGGTCCCATAAATATACCATAATATTTCATGGAATTATTTAACCATGTTCTCCATCCCTGTCTGGATTAGTTTTTGGGGTATTAGTGGATGATATCATGGTGTACTCTCCCAATTCAAATGTCCATTCCAAATATCATGATATTGTTTTTATACACTTATTGGTAGTCAGTTATATAATAATCTCAGAAAGTGACAAATTTAGAAAGATAATATTTACTTACATGGTCATATACTCTCATGGACAAGAATATCAATTAACCTAGTGATGGTGAGAACTGTAGGTTCTTAGAAGCATCCCAAGAAAATCATTGACATAGGGAGTTTCTTAGGGATAATTGGTTACTACAAACGATTTCATGTAGGATTTTTTGTCATAGAATCACCTATTATGGGATGGACTAATAAGGGTGTGATGTTTTTAGGGACATATATCTATAATAAAACCTTTTATGACCTGAAGGGGAGAATTACATAAGCATCAGTCCTTATTCTGCTAGAGCCAAGTGGGAGAAAAACAATGTATTGTGACACATTAGGTATTAGGGAAGGAGTATTTTTGATAGAGGTGGATAGAGTTAAGGCATACACACTGTGTCATTTGAGGCCACATGAGAAGATCTACCTAAATAATGATATCAATTTGGTTGTTGTTATCATTTTTTTCACATTTGGAGACATCAATTACTAAGAGATTGTTTCCTGATGTATATGGACCCCAAAGGCCTCAAATTTATATTTATTTACTGTGATCTAATTATGACGTAGTGAAGGTTGGTTGAGTACCTACATTCATTTTACTTTGAGTAAGCATGTACATTTGGTAAGGGTCCTGTAGTTTCCAATGAACTGAGTATGAGGACTCAGATACATGTAGTTCAAGAGGCTAGTTGAGAGTGGTATCTTATGGTCTTATTTTCAATAATATACATAGAGGTGTATGATTGTTAGGGGAATTTTTTCCTCTCATTTATATAGGTGAATACACTCCATTGGGTGGAGTGGGGATTAGATAGTCGTCTGATACTAGTGGACTAGTCCTATGGGAGAGTGTTGTAGGTGAAGACCCACCTCCTAGGTGTACTATTAGCGAGGATAAAATTTTGTGTACTCATGTTTTTATTTGGGTTAAAGTAAACATAAACAAGTAGTTGATGTGAGAGCTTCATGCCTTATTTTGGGAAGTTCATCTTGGTGTTACCAACATGTATCATGATTTTTGTCACCTCTATTGGTGTCCAGGGATGAACCATGAGGTAGCTAGTTTTGTTGTATGTTCTTACACCTATCAATAGGTAGAGGAATAACTCTAGAAAAAAACTAGGATTTTACAAAAATTATCCATTTTATAGTGGAAATGAGAAGATGTTGTGATTGAATTCATGAATAGTTTTTCGAGGACGCCTCGAGGGTGTGATTTCATTTGGATTATTCTAGAAAAGATCATGAAGGCCCCACATTTCTTTCCTATCAAGGATACATTCTCTGTCAATGATTTTGGAAGGTCATATATTAGTGAAATAGTGTAACTTCATAAGGTTACTCAGACTGCGGTATTGAATATGAATACCAACTTTATGTCTCATTTCTGGAAGAGTTTTTAGAGGTAATGGTGTACACAGCTTCTTATGAACACAACATACCACCCTTAGACTGATTTCTATTTAAAGAATGTGATTCATGTACTTGAGGACACGCAGAGAGCATTTGTCTTAGATTTTTTGGGGATTAGAGGAGAGGAAAATTCCCCTTGTTGAGTTCTCCTACATTAATAGTTATCATGATACCACACATATGGAATATTATGAGGCTTTGTACGGAAGTCTGTGTCAATCACCACTGTGGTGGTAAAAGGTAAGAGATGAATTTTTACTCAAACCTCATATCATTTAGGATACTTCAGTGTAAGTCCAGCTAAACCGAAATCATATGGCTACAGAATAGTTGAGACTAAAATGTTATGTCAATTTTTATTTATGAACTCTAGAGTTGGTGTTTAGGGATCAATTATTTTTACATTTCTCACCAGGGCTGGGGTATAGAAAAATTATGATATAGTGTATGATTTCACAATGATATATTAGGATGTTTGATATTTTAGTGAGAGTAGGGCCAATAGCCTATCGATTGAAGTTAACTCAGATGTACCTAGCCATTCACAACATCTTCCATGTATCTCAGCTACACCATTATCACTCTGAACCATCTCGCACTCCGTATTTAGAAGAGGTGTAGTTACATGTATATGTGTCCTTCTAGTACTATCTTATTTGTGTCATTGATATTGGCATGATGTCTCTCCAAGATCAGTTTGTTCCTCTAGTATTTTTTGTATAGTAGAATGGTCATTTACAAGATGAGACTTGGTAGTAGTAGGTAAATATAAGTACTTAGTAGCCAATGTTATTCCTAGACGAATCATGACCACCCAGAGAAGGGTAATTCCAGGATAAATTTAGTCAAGGGGGAGTATTGTAAGATCTTTGGTTTTCAGATGATGTATGGATCATTTTCTTCAGTTTAAGTCCTTTTTTACCCTAGAGTCAGAACCTAATGAGATAATGGGAGTTTCAAGGGTGTTGAGAGATTGTTAGATTCTTATATCATGTCTTTTGGAGAAAAATATTTTTTCCACATAATTAGTAGATATCATGTAACCCCTGAAACATGGTTAGGGTTAACTATGTAGGTCTAGATAGTGGTTTTTAAGAGGCCGCATTGTTTGACGAAACCATGAAACCTGGTCCACATGACTGTGTAAAAACTATATAATGTTTAGAATATCACATTCAAAATGATTTTGTATGGTTTGGAAAACTATGTAAATGAACTCTCTGAGGTCCTTACTATGGCATAGAAGGGAACTTAGTTGGTGAAAAACTAGTCTTAACATGCGACATTGTGAATCGTTTGGAAATTACAATAGAAACCCTATTCTTTATTACACACTAAAAATTGATTTATCACATAAAAATTCACTTAATAAAACTCTATGGATTGAGAGGTCTAGGGTCTGGAGAAATTAGGAACATTACATAACAACATAAAACAAAAAACTCAACATCTTGTTGAAAACTTCATTTACATGACCACTACATTCCTTCTTACTAAGCATTTCATGGGATAACATGAGAAAATGCATAATAAAAGGGTGAGCTATAAAGTTCAATAATGTAGTAAAAAGGAATATCATGAATAATATAGTACATATTACGAAATATGCATATCAATGGATCATAAGAGAATCATTATAATAATGGCATGATATAGCATGATTATGATAACATGGAAATGTGGTAACAACATTTAACATGATATTTGCATGAGCCAAGGCTCATTGCCCATGGAGAATGAGTAAACCCAAATTGAACTTGAATTAGAATTATTAAACCCTCATTTCACTTGACTAATCATGATATTAATATTTACCCAATTCATTGCAGCACTATTATGGTGCACCCTTCTTAATCAATTCATTTCATGCATAAGTGTGCCGCATGGATCATATAACTTTGATTCATAAAATATTATCATTTATTCAATGATAAAGAAATGTGGAATATATAAATGAAAATACATAATAAATAAGTAAATGTTCATAAAGGTGAAAACTCGTGATTTAGAAATAGGCATGGTATTCACTACCCAATGACTTTGTGAAGGAGAATCACGGTGCAATTTTGGTAGCATAACGGCGTGACATAGGAGTTCATAAAAATGGTTGATGAGGGAGAAAGGGGTGTCTCATCATATGTCAATTGAATGGACAGTAAAGGGGTCATATAGAAACATGTACCAACATATGTAATGTAATTTATATTCATAATAAAAATGAATTACTTAAATGTATTTAAGGAGAGTGAAATTTCTTACAGAATTTCAGCATGGTAAGGGGTGTTCATGGGACGCTTTAGTAAGATAAAAAGGGGTATCCCATCATTCAAAAATATAAGGGGAAGTATGGGGAGGTTCTAAATCATACCACCGATATTTATAATTGAAAACAAAATGGTATAGTAACAAAATGAAATTTGGACAAAAATGAGGAAAGAAGAAATCCCTTACATAGAAGTGTGATCCCAAAGGCTTGTGAGGGGCTTGAGATAGACTTATTGGGATATTTGGTTGCCTTAAGAGGATTCTAGAGTGGGGAGGGAAAAGGTTGTTCAATCTCAAAGGGCTTTGAATGAATAGTAATAGGTATCTTGGGTGAGTTTATATTGGAAAAGAGAGTGAGTTAATTATTATTTAGGTTTTGGCCACCGGACATTAAACAAATCCAAACCACATCCAACCAATGGTTTTTTCCATAGGGGAGTGGAAAAAATATTTTATTAGGCCAGTGGCCGAAATTCTTAAAATATTGTGCTTTATTATGAGGAGGTGAGTCACCCTCTCAAAGAAATCATTTTAAAAAGATAAAATGTTTTTTATGTCTTGGAGGTTCCACTGAGTAGTTGTAAAATATAAAAACAAAACAAAATATATATATTTTTGTTTTAAATAATATTTACAATGTTACACTAATAAAATTAATGTATATTCTATATACATAATATTAGTTCTACGGTCTTGTTACATAAACCCTTATAACACCTATAGAGGATCGAATGTTAAGTTGTGCAATGGTGACGTAGTCTTGGGGTGGCTCAGATAATATCATTCGGGTGGTAATATCTATCAAGTTCCGCTTCACATGTAGGTGGTTCCTTTCATGCATAATGTGTTGAAGTTCAGCTTGGGATTTGTAAAGAGCGAAGTCCAATGATGCCATGTCCTTTATGAGCTCTAATAAATGGGCTTCATATGGGCCAAGACAATTGGATGATGTCATTTCATCCTTTTTCTTGGTAAATTGGATTTGGTAAAGCCCAATATTTATACTAATCATGGGATAACTATTCAATGTCTATATTAGAAATAGTATCAATTCCTAATGGCATATTGAAATATAAAAACATATAACAAAGGAATTCAATTTTATAAATAACCATTTTACATAATAAGACATTTAATTGTATCAAGAGAAATTTTGATATATTAATGTTTGGGTCATTATAATATTACCCCCTTAAGAAATTTCTCCATCGAAATTTCTTTTTCCCTAAATAATATAGATGTGGGTAACACTACTTTATCACTTCCTCTGATTCCCACATTGTTTCTTCAAACATATGGTTTCTCAAAAATACTTTCATGGGGGGCATTGTATTATATCGTATAACTCTTTCCTTAAAATAAAATATCTTCACCGAATTCTATTCATAGGATATGTCATTCTCCATTGGTACCACCTTTGGATTGAGTACATGTGATGGGTCTGGTATGTACATCCTCAAGAGTAATACTTGTATTAAATGATGTACTTGAGATAGGTTTGGTGGGAGTGCTAGATGATAGGCCACTACTCCAATGTGATCAAGGATCTCAATAGAGCCGATGTATGATGGACTAAGCTTTCCTTATTCACAAATCTCACAACTCTCTTCCATGGTGATATGTGGAGGAATTCTATGTCTCATAAATCAAACACTAAGTCTCATTGTAAATTATCATAATAGCTCTTTTTTCGACTCTGAGCAGCTTTAATGTACTGCTGGGTGGTGTTAACCTTCACATCAATTTCATCGACCAATTCGAGCACTAAGAGGATTTAATCCAAAACAACATCCCATCATGTCAGTGTGCTACACCTCTTCCCATAAAGGGATTTATTCGGATCCATTTTGGATTATTAATTGGAAACTATTGTTTTAAGAGAACTCAACTATAGGAATATGGTGATACCATCCGTCTTTGATGTCCATTGTGCATGCTCTCAACATTTACTCAAGTGTTTGTATTTTCCGCTCAAATTGGCCATCTGTTTGAGGATGATAATATGTTCTAAAGTTCAACTTAGTATTCCAAGTGTGTTGGAAATTTTTCCAAAAATATAGAGGTGAATCAGGGATCTTGATCAGATACAATTGTTAGTGGTACCCCATGCAGCCTTACCACATCTTTGATATATATTCATGTAAATTTATCCAATGATAAATCCTCCCAAATTGAAATGAAGTGTGCAGTCTTTGTAAGATGATCCACAACTTCCCATATAACATTATTTACTATGGATGTCTTTGGATGTCCTGTAATGAATTTTTTTGTGATGTTCTTCCATTTTCATGTTGTTATGGGTAATGGTGGCATCATACCCTTAAATTTTTGCATCTCATCCTTCACGTGCTAATATACCAGGAAATTTGATGTATAATCAGTGATTTCCTTCTTCATGTTATCCCACAAATAATTCTCTTAGAGATCTCAATAAATATTTATGTTTCCTGGGTGAATGGATAAATTTGAACTATGTGAATCATCCAACACTTCCTTTATTAACTCCGGATTCGATAGAACACAGAGTCTTGACCAAATCTCAGAACTCCTTCTTTATTAACATTGATCACAGAGTATTTCCCATTCCTGATAGTTTTCACTTTCTTCGGAATTCCTACATCATCCTTTTGAGCATCCATTAACCTTTCCAAAAGATACAGTTGAGCAATAATTTTTGAAAGGATTGATGATGTTCCATTTTTTATGATTCCTATTTCCATATTCATCGAATATATGAAGATTGGATCCTTTTCAATTCTCATCAATAATAGAATTGATGGGTCCTTTCTACTTCGAGAATCTGATACCTTGTTTTCTTTACCATGTTTGTAATGTATTGAGCAGTCATAGTTTTTTTTCATCTCTAAACATCTTCATTGGGAAATTTTCAACTCTTTATGTGTGAATATATATGTGATGCTTTTGTGATCCCTTTATATTTCACACTTCTTCCCAAAAAGATAATGCCACCAAATCTTTAATGAGAATATTACTATAGCCAACTCTAGATCATGTGTTGGATAGTTTTTTTCATGAACTTCTAATTTCCTTGATGCATATGCAATAAAATTATCATTTTTCCTTAGCACACAACCCCCACCCTTCTTCGAAGAATCACTGATTACCACAAATGTTCCCCACTTTTTGGTAAAGTGGTAACAGGCACAGTGATAAGCCTTCTTTTCAACTCCTTGAAGCACTCTTCTCATTCATCACTTTAATAAAACATTATTCCTTTCCATGTTATCATGTAAAAGGGTTGGAAAATCGTGAGAAATTTATCACAAATCGGTGATAATATCCTGATAACTCCAGGATACTACAAAGATCTATTACAGATGTTGGCCTCAACAATCCCTCAATTGCATCTATCTTGGAGGGATCTACAAATATCCCATTTTTTCTGATTATTTGGCCCATGTATAGTACATCCTTCAACAAGAACTCACACTTTCGGTACTTTTCATAGAGCTTCTCCTTTTGGGTGGTCTCTAGTATACTTCATAGTGCTCGTCATTCTCCTCCTTGGTTTTGGAATATATTAAAATATCATTTATAAAGACTACCACAAATTTGTTGATGTAACCTCTAAAGACTCTATTCATCATGTACATGAATATTAATAGAGAATTATTGAGTCCGAAAGAAATAACTATGAATTCATCGTGCTCTTATCGTGTATGAAAAAAAATCATGGGGATATCCTTCTTCATCACCCTTACTTGGTAATATCCAGACTGCAAATCCACCTTGGAAACGTATTGTGCTCCATGTAGCTGATCGAACAAGTCATCATTTCATGGAAGAGGATACTTGTTCTTTATCGTAATTTTGTTGATCTCACGATAATCAATGAAGAGGCACGTTGACCCATCCTTCTTCATGACAGAGGACTGGTTCACCACATGGTGAGGCACATGGGTTTATAAACCCATTATCCAAATTGTTCTGTAGTTGTTTCATCAACTCCTCATGCTCCACAACAACTATTCTACATGGATTCTTGGATATTGGAAATTACCTAGGTATAAGATCAATTGAAAATTAAACATCTCTTCTAAGAGTAAGACCAGACAATTTCTCAGGAAACACATCTGTGAATTCCCTCACAATAGGCATGGATTCAAATATATCTACTTCCTTGGACTCAAAAATTTGGGCCAGATACAAATGCTCATTTGTAAGTAATATCCATGATTGAGAAGATGGTTCTAAATAATATTAAACTTCCTCCTTGAACTTGTATAAAATCATGGGTTGATTTTCTATATAGAGAGTTATTTACCTCTCATGACAATTTATGTCTTCTCTATATAAGGAAAGTCAATCAAGGATGATAATTGCATAAAATTACACTAGAGGGAGTACGATGACGTTCACAAGAAAGTTCAGTCCATATATTCTGACAGGGGAGTAGTTATACTCATGGGATGCAATGATTTCCCCATTTGTTCTACTCAACGACATCTTTAATTACAATATTTGGGGTGGTGTTGGGATTGTTATACTTAACATTTGGGATATAAAAGAATGCATATAAATAGAATCAAAAAGTATGTTCCCTATTCATGAATGAATAAATAGAGTACCTGTAACCACTTCTCTGTCGGGGTTCAATTCAGAGGTAGTGATGGAAAAATCTCACCCTTTCTGTCTTGGAGGTTGTTGGTTGCCACCGAGAACCATTCTCTTATGGCACTGATTTTCAAGGTTCCCTGGTTCATTGAAGTTGAAGCAATGAAAAATGTGTTGATGGTTGAATGGAGTGTTCCTCTCCATTTTTGTATCCTCTGGTTTTTATTTTCAGTAGTTAATGGAAAGGTTCCCTTCCCTTCAACATCAAAAGCATTTCCTCGCCCCCTTCAAGATATTTATAGGGTTCTACTTTCTTCACCTATAGAAAGTGGGGTTATATATTTTCATAGCACAAATGGATTTATCCATTGGGCGATTAGAATTTAAGTCCAACTTATGCTACATATCCCCATGATACCGCTGAGATTCACCAATATCCATTTTGACCATGATGGAATGTCATACAATTTACTCATAGCTATCAATGTCACAGATCTCCAGGGCTTTCTGTATGCTAGGTATAATCCCATTAAATTAGTGGTCAACCTTGAATTCAGGGGTAATGTAAAAGCCAGAGTCATATTGTGAAAGACTTCTGAAGTTTTCCTCATATGATAAAATGCATTCGTCATATTTTTCTTGAGGTAAAAGAAGTCCCTTTCTATCTTAAGTGAGAGGGTGCGAGGAAAAAATTTGTCAAAAAACTTTTTCAGGAAATTCTACCATTCTAACACCTCAATGTGATCCTAAGTATTTTTATTTTTGATAAATTCGCACCAATGATTGGCTTCACACTCTTTATGATAAGTATCCATAAGAACCTTCCATTGTTCAGAACATTGAAGGATGAAGAAGATCTTTTCAATGGAGTTGATCCATAGTTTGGTAATTGATGGAACATATGATCCATTAAAAGTATGAGGAATTTTTCTCATAAATCTCTTGATTATGACTTGTTATTACTTATGGGGGGTGAATGTTCATCTTGACCGATGTTTCTGTCCAAAACATGAGATAATTGAGAGATTATTGTGACAAAGTTCATGATTCCTACTCACAACAAATTGGCCATCTCATTAGAACACTCAGCACATTGATCTTCACATCGGCATTTAAACTAAGTACTCTTATTACCTGCCATTGGTTGGAATAAAAGGAATGATAGGGGTAACCCATAAAAGTAATCAAAGAAAAAAATGGATAACAAATAAATTACTTTTATTTCCTTGACTTATGAATTTATAGGCTTAAATATATGTAATGCATGATCTATTTCAACAAATATATTCTTAGGGGAATTTTTTTATTCCATTAATAATGGTTCATAATAAGCTTATGAATTTACATATGCATACCCCCCATGATTTTCGTACCCAATAGTGCGCAAGGCCTGTTTTCCAGTACCAATTCTCATTCGAGTCTAGCTCGAAGTGGTGGTTTCGGGTTTTACCTCTAGATACATATGTTCCAGAGACTCATGTACCTGGTCGTATCCAAACATGGATATATTTTCATGATAATCCACTTTCTCAATACTCACCAAAATTCAGGTATGTTTTTATTATACTTAGTCTTATCCCTAAGGCTTTCTCTAGGGTTTTCTAATCCTAATCCCAAAAATAACTAATCATATCCTCCAATACCATCTATAACAACCCCACTCTGTATTACACTCGTAAAAATTATTTATTATACAAACATTCACTTAAGAAAAAACTGAGGATCGAGAGGTCTAGGGTCTTGTAAAATTAGAACATTACAAAACAAATTTAAACCTAAAACGCAACATCTTGTTGAAAACTTATTTTACATGACCACATCCTTCCTTCATACTTAGCATTGCCTGGAGTAACCTGAGGGTGTACATAATAAAAGGGTGATCTATAAAGCCCATTAATGGAATAAAAAGTCAAAATATGAAGAATATTGGACATGTTAGGCATTAGGAATATCAATGGATCATAAGAGAAACATGAACATACAAGCAAGATATAACATGATTATCATAACATGGAAATGTGGCAACAACATTTAAAATTATATTAGCTTGAGCCAAGGATCATTGCACAAGGAGCATGAGTAAACCCTCATTGCACATGAATTATCATGAGTAAACTCTAATTGCACTCGAGGTATCATGAAACTAATCTTTACCCAATTCATTGGTGTGCTATCAGGTCACACCCTTCATAATCATTTCATTTCATGAATAAGTGTGCCACATGGATTATATAACATGGATTCATAAAACATTATAATTTATTAAATTATAATGTAATGTGGGATTCATATATGAAACTCTATACACTATAGGAAGACTGCTGTTTAGCGGCAGTTTTTTCGTGGCGCTTTTAAAAACTGCCGCTAAACGTGTTCCGGGCCGCCATTTCGCGGTGGTTTAAAAACTGCCTCCAAATGCCTTAATTTTTATTATATTTTTTGAAATTTTTTTATTTTTTATTTAAATTTTTTAGAGGATCAGTGGTGGTTTTTTTAAAAACCACCGCGAAATAGCGGCGGTTTGGGTAATACCGCCGTGAAATGAAAGGAAAAAATAAATAAACACAAGAATCCCCGAAATCACTAAAACAACCAAAACTTTTGATCTGAGCGTCCGTTGGAGCGCCACCACCAGTCAAATTGAAGATCATGAATTGATATAGAGGAAAGTATATTCAAAAACATTAGACGGTCTAAGGTGAAGATGATATAGGAGTTATAAGAATGTTTAAAAAATTTCTCCAAATTCAAACAAACATAACATTCGCTCCGAGTGTCCGTTTGGGCTCTACCACATATCAAATCAAAGCCAGTGAAGAGAGATATTCACTAATTTGGCACAAGAGAGCTTTTCTTGTGTGTTATACCCCAAAAACCCCTCTGAAGGCCTCTGAAAACCCGTTTCCGTCACCGGTGTCCCGTCGAACTTATCTTTAAAATGACATAAATTTCGATCCACGTGTCATTTCGGACTCCTCCACCTAGAAGATCATAACTCATTCCAAGAGATTCAGTTTTACTGCTCGTGGTGCCCACATGAACTCTTGGATAATAATTTATGGTCTTTTTAGTTGGTATTGGGTTTGTTATGTTTTTCGATGCCTCGTTTCTTGCACCTGTTCCCCGTCTACTTTTATTTAAATGGTCGTAACATCTGATCCGCCGGTCCATTTGGACTCCTTCACCTATCAGGTCGAAGACCATTTTAGGATCTTTGATTTGACAGGATGCGGATCTGAAATAGACTCTCGGATCACAAGTTATCTCCTTTAATGTGAGTCCAATGTTTTTGTCAGTTTATGACCATTTTGACGGGTTTTAACGATTGCTCCATTTATTACTGTTTATTTGGGTTTCCATTACTTGTTATCTTTATCAATGGTCTTTTGATGGTTATTATGATGATTATGTTGAATTATTAAGGGGTTTTCCAGAGGTTTCATGAGTTTTCATGCGTTCTCAGTCTTTCTAATGTCTCATTCTTCATATGCTTCTCCATCCGTTTTCATACGTTTTCATGATTTTCCATCCCTTATCACATATTTTCAAACTTTTTCATGTGTATCCTTTATTATTTATTATTTATTATTTATAATATTCTTTAATTTATTTATCATCTATTATTTGTTACTGGTTCTTTATTATTTATATTTATTTATTATTTATTATTTATATTTATTTACAATTTATTATTTATATTTATTTATTATTTATATTTATTTATTATTTATTATTTATTATTTATTATTACTAATAATAAAATATTATTATTAATACTAATATTTATTTCTGGTTATTTATTATTTATTATTTATTATTTATTATTTATTATTTATTATTTATATTTATTTATTATATATTATTTATATTTAACTATTATTTATTATTTATAATTTATATTTATAATTTATATTTATTTATTATTTATTATTTATATTTATTTATTATTTATATTTATTTATTATTTTTTATTTTTTATTTTCTATTTTTTATGTATTATTTATTATTTATATTTATTTATTATTTATTATTTATTATTTATTATTTATTATTTAATGTTTAATTTTATTTATTATTTATTATTTATTATTTATTATGTGTTATTTATTATTTAATATCTATTATTAAATATTTTTTTATTTCGTATTTATTATTTATTATATATTATATATTATATATTTTATATTTTATATTACTTATTACTTATTATTTATTATTTATTGTTTATTGTTTATTATTTAGTATTTATTATTTATTATTTATTATTTCGTATTTATTATTTATTATTTACTATTTACTATTTACTATTTATTATTTGTTATTTATTATTTATTACTTATTATTTATTATTTATTATTTATTATTTGTTTATTATTATTTAATTATAATTATTATTTATTGTTTATTATTATTTAATATTTATTATTATTTATTAATTATTTTTTATTATTATTATTTATTATATATTATTATTTATTACTTATTCTTATTTATTCTTATTTATTATTTATTATTATTTATTATGTATTAATATTTAATATTTAATATTTCATATTTCATATTTATTCATTATTCTTTATTCTTTATTATTTGTTTATTATTATTTATTAGTATTTAGTATTTAGTATTTATTATTTATTTATTAATATTTATTTATTAATATTTATTTATTTAATATTTATTGTTTATTATTTTGTAATTATTTATTATTTATTGTTTATTTTTTATTTTTTATTTTTTTAATTTATTATTTATTACTTATTATATATTATTTATTAGTTATAATTTATTCTTTATTAGTTATTAGTTATTAGTTATTATTTATTATTTATTTTTTATTTTTTATTTTTTATTATTTATTTTTTATTATTTATTTTTTATTTTTTATTTTTTATTATTTATTATTATTGAGTTTATATCTACTATTTATGTATTATTTGTTTTTTCAATTAATATATATAAGTATATTAAATTCTGTTTGTTAACCACATGACAAGCTTGTTGGAGTGGTAAAGTCTTTGGAAAATATGCAAGAGGTTAGGGGTTCAAATCTCACCAAACGCAGTATTTCTTTATACTACATGGGCATGTTCATCGGATATGCATGCATGGATAAATAAAGTAAATAAAATAATATAAAATAAATAAATAATATAGGAAATAAATAAATAAATCAAATTAATATAAAATAAATAAAATAAATAATATAAATACGAATTAAATAAAATAAATACGAAATAAATAAATGGGCATGGTATTCACTACACAGTGACTTTGGCTTCGAAAATCATGGTGCAATTTTTGCAGCAAAACGACATGACATAAGTGGTAATTAAAATTATTGATGAGGGATAAAAGGGTGTTGCATAATATTTACATGTAATGGATAGTAATGAGGTCATACAGATTCTTTTCCAGAAATATGTAATGGAATTTAGATTTATAATACAAAATAATTTCTCAAATATAAATTCGGAGAGAGAAATTCCATATAGAATTTTAGCATGGTAATAGGTGTACATGGGAGGATTTAACGATCTATAAAGGGGTATCTCGTTATTCAAACCTAAATATTTCAGTATGGGGGAGGTGAGAAATCATACCCCAAATTTTATAATCGATAAAATGGTATAATAAAATAATGAAATTTGGATAAATTTTAGAAAGGAATAAATCCCTTACATCGATGTGTGATACCAAATGCTTTATAGGGGCTTGATAGAGGATTATTTGGAGCTTGGGCAACCTTGGGAGGAATCTAGAGAGAGGGAAAAGGTTGGTCAAGCTCCAAAAGATTTTAGTGAAGAGTAAGTGGGAACATGGGTGTTTATATATAGGAAAAGAGGGGGAATTCATTCTTATTTAGGTTTTGGCCACCACACATTAATCTAATTAAAACAACAACCAACACATAGTTTCTGCCCATGATGGTTTCCAAAGTTGAGTGGAAAAAAAATATTTTATATTATAAATTGCTGAACGACCTAAAATACTAGGCTTGTTTATATAGAGGTGAGTCACCCTCTCAAGGAAATAATATTAATAAGATAAAATTCTTATAATTCTTGGAGGGTCCACTAAGGCTTTGTAAAATAAATAAAATAAACCAAAAATACATTATTATAATGGTAAAACTTATAGTGGCCTAATATAATGTTTACAGTATTTTATTACATCACTATTTGGTCATTATGATGTCATAAAACACATTATATATTTAAACGATATTTAATTTTTACCCAAAAATTCAACAGTCTCAAAAAATTATGAAAAATACACCATTGGAAAATCATGATGTCCTAATTCCAAAAATAATATTCATTTTAAAAAAATAATTTTCTAAATATGTGAATTTTTTTTAAGATAATAACTGACATTTATCAAAGATTCCTAGGTTTTGACAAAAACAGCTTTCAAACCTTACTAAAAATTTCGATTGTATTCATAGAAATTATAAAATCATTTATATTTAATAATAGTTAATATAGAAATAATATTTCTTTAAAATATTATTTAATTCAAAATTCCATTAATTCAAAAAAAAAATATTAATTGAATATTAACTAAAAATTTTCTATTTTTTCTTTAAAAACTATTTAAAAAGTACCACTAATAAAATAATGTATATTTTCTATACAAAAATAATGTTCATAATCATAGTTCTAGGGTATTGTAACATTATAACTTATAGCACAAGTATAAGACCGAAGGGTAACGTGTGTGAAGGTGACATACTCTTAGGGTGGCTCAGATAACATTGCTCGGTTGGTAGTCTCTATCAGCTTTCACATCTCATGTAGGCGGTTCCATTTGAGCTTAACGTGTTGAAGCTCAGCTTGGGCATGGATAAGAGGGAAGCCCAATAATTCCACATCCTTTCCGAGCTCCACAAAATGGGCTTCATATGGTGAATGACTACCAGATGAGGCCATGTCTTCCATTTTCTGAGTAAATTGGATTTTATAAAGCCTTATATTTATACTAATCATGTGATAAATATTCATTGACTATATTAGAAATGATATCATTTCATAACAGTATTTTGAAATCCAAAAACATAAAACTATTTAAGTGCATACTTTATATATCCATTTCACATAATATGACATATAATTAGATCAAGTGAAATATTCATTGATAAAAGTTTGGGTCATTACAATTAAATCATTCCCTTAAAAATATTGAAAACCTAAAGTCTATTTCTTTTTTCATCAGGTCGATGGACCCTAATCTGTTGGATCTCCCTTTAAAGCTCAATTAGTAGGCATATCAATCATTTCTCTTTCCGCAGTTACTATCTAATGATTTCAGTCGCATTGGATTTGTGCTGGTGAGTTATTTAATCCTTTAATTTCATTCTTTGTTAGTCTTGGTATCAACAATGTTATTTAGGTGGATGAAAATATGCCTTATTTCTATGAATTATGATTGTTATTCATTTTTATTCTAATCTAGACCAAATAAAAGATCAATACTGGATGGTTTCTATACTACAGATCTATGTTAGCTATTATGTAACACCCCAATCTTCCACGGTATGATATTCTTTGTATAATACTGTAGCGTGTGTTGTACGCAACTTCGAGTTCTAACACACCACAACCAATCAAACTAGATGTTATGAATAGTAATATCCACTTTTTGAAATTTTATAAATTTTATCATTCACAATGGACTTCATTTTTGGACTTGGAATATCAAAATTAGCTTAGGGTAATGTTTTGGTGGTTTTCTAAAAACTTTCAATTTTTGATGAATAGTGAAAAAACACTGAGTTATAGTTTAAAACTAAATTTTTATTTAAATAATGATTTATTTTATTAAAATTTAATTAAGGTCAAAATAGATACATAATACCTATATAAGTTCAATATAATTCATTGGAGTTTTTTTAGAATAATTTTAGATATATAAAATTTTTTGAATGTTTCACCGTCTATTACCCATCTCCTTGGAAAATTTGAAAATTCACATAAAAAGTAATTTTACCATTTAAGTGAGTGGAATCTCAAAAATCCTAGATACACAGTTAATATCAAGGAGTAAAATGCGATTCAATAAGATAAAAATAATTTTTGGTGAGTAGTAACTTTTTTACTTTTACTTACCACGGTTAAAAGTATATAGGGTAATTAAGGGTAAAAATAATATTATTATTATGGTAACACATGTCCTAATTCGATTGGATAAGTATATTTTGAACAAAAACAACCATAGGAATAAAATATGAACCACTTTGGTCTACTTGGATTAGATTAGGATATTTATTATTATTTAATTCAATGAAGAGTTAAAAGAGTTAAAATCTACATTTAATAACTAAATATTTTTTAATATAGGGTTATAAATAAGATAAATTAGTTTATAAATATTTATTATAAAGAAAAAAATATTTCCTACATAATTATATTTTATTTATAATATATAGTCATTAAATAATTTAATTTATTTATGACACAATTGTGAGGCAGTAATTACCCAATTAATGAAATATTAAAATAATTGATATTATTAATATCCAAATAAATGTAATTTGAGACTTTATATGCATTAAACTAATTTTATAAGATAATAGGACCTATTATTATTGGTTATATATTTTTTTTCTAAGTAATAATGTTGTCATGAATTTAGAAAAAACAAAATACCACATAATCTCAAAATTGACTTAAAAGAATTTTTAAAACAAATATTATATTATTAATTGATATTATATTACTAAAAATATACGTATTGGCCAAAGGACTAATATAATGATAGGTGTATCATTAAATAAGAACTTGGGGTTTTATTGGAATTATATTGTATGTTTATTAACCATATACTATAAAAATATAAAGAGACATGGTAAATGTCAAACTATTTACCTCAGAGTTAAATCTAAATGTTAAGGTTTATATACTGACCAAAACCTATCTAAAACCTATTGGTTGTTTTTTTTCAACCCATACCCACCGTATCCTTTAAATAACCAATTTTTGAACCATTATAAACCGAAAATGATTTTATTAAAAAAATAATATTTCTAGGTTTTCCTAAGGTGCCCCTCACCCCTCTTATAAAATGGCACTCCCCCTTCTCTCTAATTCACACCTTAAAAGACTTTTGGCTCGGCCAAACACTACCCAAATATCCTCTCAACTTCCCTCAAGTAATCTTAGAGGCCCTACTTTATTCAGAAATCCACCTTAAAGAGCCCTTTTGATCAAATCAAAAAGAGGAACCCGAAGAAGAGGTAATAATTTCACTACCCTATTTCAAGTTCTTTTCTTCTTACACTTCTTCTTTATTTGTTATTTCCTTTATAAAATAATAACTCCATTATATTCTATATACTGTAATGTTATTATAAATATGGTACATCCATATTCATTATTCTATCCATCCTTTGAATGACATGTCACCATACGTGCGTACGTACAGATTATCGTCTTCACGTCATGGTATAACTGTTATTCAATACATTAATATTTGGATGGCTATAAAAATGATGTGTAATGCATGTAAATAATAAATATAGCATGATAACGATTCTGTATATATGATATAACATCAAATTATATATTATTTTAATATCAAAAGCATGATATTGACGCATGTGCGTACGTACGGATTACCGTCTCCACGAACGTGATTAGATTCATTCCCCATCATATCCATTCAAAAATAATTTTCATTTGATGATTATAAATAATTTTTAAAATCTTTATATCATTTGGTATATTAATAATATACATCTCATCCGCAACATATATGACCCACATAACAAATAATATAAAGGAAAACGAATCTGTTAACACCTGGAACGACTATAAAACTATGATATTATTAAAAAAAACCTTGTTAAAAGATCATATATTATATCATATTAATGTATATGATTCTTGTATAATTTAATAACAATCATTTCACCATTATACAGGAGGTTAACCTACCCCTGACAAAGGAAATGTACAAGGTAAGGGTTAATTTCACAATCTCTTTATTCTCTGAGGTTGTTTTTACGTAAGTATCTAATGGGACCTTTTTATCATCCAGGTCCATGTTTCTTAAAAATGTTTTTCAAAACATTCTTACTGTTTTATAGACTATGAGTAAAAGTCATTTATACCCTTGTTTGACTTTTATAGTATTTTTATAATGGAATCATTCCGTCGTTTTCCAAACAAGGTACTTTTTAACCTTTTCAAAAGAATTAAGGTAAGAATATCTTTTTTTAACTTATACGATGGGTGAGGATATTTTTCGCTGTTATAAAATCATCTAATCTTACCTTAAGATCTTATAAGAATATTTTCAATGTAAATTTTTTCGTTTATAATTATGTTACTTTTAAATGATTTCAATAAAAGAGATATTTCTCTCAAATAGTTTTGATTTCATCTATGTCAACATCCTTTGATGGATTTTAAGGTTATTTGAAGTTGACTTATTATTATTAAAAATACATATTTTATTAAAGTTTTTGTGATATGTTTGAATGTGAATCTGTTATTTTTATACCATTCATGTTTTATGGAGAAATTATTTACATTTCGAATGCTAGTTCTAATACGAATGTTCATGTTATGTTTAAACCTATTCATATGAGGAATGCATTTTACTTAGTAAGTGACAGGTGGTGCCTGCTATAGCTCCTTGATGCATCGGTAGGTCTCAAGAGACAATATAGTGTCTTGGGACAAGGCCTTGACAAAATCTTATTTGTATTCTTGGCACAGGTCCTTAACTATGTGGTTATGATAGTCTGGAATTATGCATTTCATCATTATGAAAGTGGTTATTGATATTGCATGTGATTATTCGACTAGTAGAATATCTATGTGAATAAGTAAATGGAATTATTTTATTTTATTTTTTCCTTGTTATTATGAAGTTCAAGTTTAAAGGCCTTTTGTTTTAGTTATATATTGCCTTAAATGTTTATTCTTATTTATTAAACTTTCCGCTCTATTGTTATCCTTACTGAGCATCTGAGCTCACCCCTTTCTATGTATTATTTTTTCCAGGATGTGAAGAATTATTTTTTGACTGACCTGTAGGGATAGTATTAGGGGATATGAGTGTGGACTATGGAGACTATGTTGTTTTAGTTTTTTCCTTTATGATTTATGTAAGACTTATGAATGTATCCAGTGTTTCCAAGGCTACTAAACTAATCAGTAATTTGAGACGTGATCTTTTCTGATCATGCCAATGTTATGTAATAATGCATCGACTCTGGGAAACTGGGGTTGGGGAATTATAGTCGGTATCATATAATTTTTAATACAAACCTTGGAAGCTAGATTTAGATAAACTCTGAATAGAGCACATAGACCTAAGATGGACTTTGAGGATTTGTATAGGAGAACTTCCTAGAATTTTTGTATGGTAGAGGTTTTGTGAGTTTTTCGAGCATTACATCCATGTCTAGATATGAGTAGGTACAGGCGGCTCGGGCACAGATGTACCTAGGGGTAAACCTAAAAACAATACTTTGAGCTAGACTCAAACATGAATAGGTCCACGACAATGGGCCATGTTGCACTCTTGGTCAAGCTCGACTGCTCCCATGGAGTTTTGGATGGTGTTGGTTTCCTTGGTATGGAAGTCATCTTCCAGATCCCGGCATGCTTTGGATGGGTGGTCATAGCGGTGGTCGTACAACGTCCCAAGGATGGGTAACGTGTTTGACGGTTTCGAGATGGACTCAGTGTTTGATGGTCTGACTTCATGGTGGTTCTTTTTAAATGGGTCGGCCCTGGGAAGTGTTTCTTCGTCATCTCGATTTTTGTTTTTGGTTTTTCTATTTGTCCTTCTAAACGGGTCAGGTCTTGGGTGGGGTTTCAAGTCCATCCTACTTATGTGTGTCTTTTGTGCATGCCGGTTCTCACTTTTCCATAAAGTACTTTCATAAAATCAAAAAAAAAATTGGTGGTGGAGCTGGTGATACAACTGGTGATGATCAGCTTATCACCATACTGGGACAACTCACTTAGGTTACGAATAATAAACATACCCGTACGGAGCACCCTGATCCATATCATATAGGATAAATGTTATATCGCTTCATTAGGCATCAACAAACAACATTCAATGGGATTAAAAATACATTACTAGTTGAGCAATGGATAAATTCCTTAGAGAAAATATTCCAAGCCTTGGGGAGTGGTGAAAAGGAAAAAGTTGGCATGGCAGTTTATCGCCTCACTGGAAATGGTGATCAATGGCGGTTACTGATTCAAAACATGAAGGAAGATGATTTAGTATCATATATGGAATGGAGTGAGTTTAAAAAGATTTTCTTAGAAAAATACTTATCTCGTGACCATCAAGCAGATATGGAATGGAAATTTCTGAGTCTGAGGCAAAAAGAGGATGAGAATGTCCCAAAGTTTGAGGATAACATTACAAGGATAGCGAGGCATGCTTCAAATTATATACGTAACCCAATAAATAATATTGATCATTTATTTTATGGGATAGAACCATTTCTCCGTCAAGAATTAGTCTCACAATCCTTCTCGTCGTACAAAGATTTTGTCTCATGTGCTATCTAGACAGAAAAGGAATTCACTAAGTCTTACAACTTTAAAGCAATGCAAGAGAAGAAGTGATCTTCTGATCAATCTAGAAATGGAAATAAGGGGATGAAGGGAAAAGTTTAATACCCATCCTACATTAAATGTTGGAAGAAACACCCTGGTACTTGGTTGAAAGGAATGGGAGTCTGTTACCAGTGTGGTGAAAAAGGCCACAAAGCTCGTGATTTCAAGGGGGGAAAGAAGCTACTGATGTTCAATGATACAATTTCAGGGAGATGGGATATTATTAAAATTAATGTATTACGCATCAAGGAAACTTACCTCAGAAAAGGAAAAATGTTCATGGCCAAGCTTATGCGTTCACTACTGCTGAGGTTGAAGCTCTGAAATACGTGGGGGCATATAATTTAATGGTTTCCTCAAGTTTAGCCAATGCTTTATTTGATTTTGGATCCTCAAATTGTTTCATATCTTCCTAGTTTGCTAAGAAAATTAGATATTCCCAATTTTATTTATCAAATGAGTTGTCGGTCAAAATTCCTAATGGATGTATCATTGCTACAACGTTCTGTGAATCAGTTCCAATTAGGGCATATAAATGTTCTATATCTGCTGATATCATCGTCATACCCATTATTGAATATGATATAATCCTCGTTATAGATTGTCTTTCGGACCATGATTCCAAAAATTATTGTAAGAAGATGGAGGTTACTATTTTTTATGACGATGATAATGAAAACCTTATCTTTAGAGTAGAATCGTCACCATGTAATTCTTATCTAGGTCCACCCCTAGTAGCTCAACAAAATTCAATTATTGGGGAGGAAGAAAATGAAATGACTGTAGGTGAGGAAAGCAATGTTCAAATAGAGCATGTACCTATTGTGAGAGAATATGATGATGTGTTTTGAAAAGATTTACTTGGACATCCTCCGGAATGAGAAATTGAGTTTTCCATTGATTTAATTCGTAGTTTAAGGCCCATATCGAAGAACACTTATAGAATGGCCATTGTGGAATTAGTGGAAGTAAAGAAAAAACAAGAGGAATTGAGTAATAAGGGATTTATTCACCCTATTTTTTCTTCATGGGGAGCAACTTTCCTTTTTGTTTAGAAGAAAGATAGATCTATGAGGTTATGTATTGACTATAGGGAGATAAATGATACAACAATAAAGAAAAAGTATCCCCTATCTCGTATTGATGATTTATTTGACTAACTCCAAGGAGCTCAATACTTTTGAAAGATTGACCTTCGATTTGGATACCATCAGTTGTGTGGGAAGAAGGAAGACATTCTGAAGATAGAATTTCGAACAAGGTACGTCGATTATGATTTTATAGAAATGAATTTTGGGATGACTAATGCACCCTCTGTTTTCATGGATCTAAGGAACAGAATTTTCAAGGAATACCTTGAGGAATTTGTAGTGGTATTTATTGATGATATCTTGGTATACTTCAAAAGGTACAAAGATAATAAAAATTACTGTCACATTATCCTGAAGACTCTGAGATGACATGAATTATATGGGATGTTTAGCAAGTGTGAATTCTGGATTTAGGAGATTTGTTTTCTTGGCCATATTCTCTCTAAGGATGAAATATCTGTTGATCCTTCTAATACATGAGAAATCCAAGAATGTCCAACACTAACAAGTATAACCTAGGTGCACGGTTTCATTAGTTTAGTAGGTTATTATCGACGTTTCGTCCAGAATGTTTCCCGATTGGAAATCCCATTAACGAATCCCACACGTAAAGGGGTTAAATTTTTTTGGAAAAAAGATTGTGATGAATGTTTCGAAGAACTGAAGAGAAGATTAGTTAATGCTCTTATATTGACTCTACCATCAAGGAATTATGGGTTTGTTATTTATAGTGATGCTTCAAAGAATGGACTTGGTTGTGTCACAATGCAAAATGATAGGGTTATTCCTTATGCATAACGTGTAGAGACCCGAAGCTTGACGTACATTGACCTTACATTACTTTTTCGGAATACATAATACATAACAAAAACACACACACAAGGATCGTAATAGTTTAGTGTCTTTGGAAACTCGGAACGTAATCTTCTAATCGTGGTGAACGATCTTCAATATATCCCATAAAGATCTTCCCTTTTTTTACCTAAAACCTTTTTTTATATCCTGGGGAAAAGAAAAAATAAAAGGGTGAGCTCAAATGCTCAGTAAGGGTAAATAAAAGAAAAATCAATCACATCATATTCATTACTTTTGGAAATCTCAACCTGCAAAAGAGAGCATAATTTCATAACATGGGATAAATCATAGTAGTGAAATGAAATCCCAATATAACTTAATACATAAAACTTTGTGGCATACACACATAATCATAGAGAATCATTTCTTGTTAGTCAAGACTCATTTCCAAGACTATCTTTGTGGAAAAAGTCCCTTTTCTGAATCGAGTAACCCTCGTTTCAGTCCGGTTTCACTGAACCGGTATAACCTACCGTTCCAGCCATGTCTATCTCATGAGATATAAAATCTTTACCCAATGCATTGGAGGGAGATATTGGTCCCACCCATCTTATAATGAATCATTTCTTATGTGTGACACATAATCATAAACCATACATCATAGCGTAACCCATGTAATAAAAATGGGAATTCTTAAACAACATGACATCATAAAACAATTCATATAAGATAAAGGAATTCATAGAAATGTTTCCATCACAACATAATAAAATCCATGTAATAATAGGGATAAAAACAGAACCCTTTTATTATCTTAGATGGAAAATAATTTTGATAAAATACTTGAACTCCATTCTTGAGGAAAATATTCTTTATACTTCAAAAACATTTTTCCTTTCATAACATGTCATACGACTTTAAAATAAAAGAAGTTGATTAAAAATAAACTTGAAAACTTGTAAAGTAAGTTTCTTGGAAATAATGTTTTAAAAATCCATTCATGCCGTATAAGTTAAAAAAACATTCTTCGTACTTTTTTTGGAAAAGTCAAAAAGTACCTCGTACGAAAAACGACAAAAGATTCCTTTCATACATATTACTAAAAACTCACCGAAGGGTAAAAATGGATTTAAAGAATTGTAGGTGGATGGAAATAATATTACATATTGATGAAACATGGATGTGGATGATAAAATACACCCCATCAAATACTTACGAATAAATAATATCGGATAAAAATGAGATTGTGATATTTCCCTTACCTTAGGTCCGACTTGCTTTGTAAGTGTTCAAACCTCCTCTTCTTTGGAACGCCTCTTTGAATCCTCCACTTAGGGAACAAAGATTGGTCTTTGAAGAAGACCAGGACCTCTAGGATTATTCTAGGGAAGTGTAGAAGGGATATTGGCAGAGGTTGGCCGAGCTTGAGTGCTCAAATTGGTGTGAGGAGGAGGGGGAGGAGGTGCCCTTTTATAAGGGAGGAGAGGGGCACCTTAGGAATATCTCAAAATATTATTTTATATTAAAGTAAAAATCGGTTTATAATGGTTCCAAAGGGTATTATTTCGAAGCTAAAGTAGGGATGGGTCGAAATCCTATCAACCAATAGGATTTAGACAAGTTTAGGGTATTATTTTAACCTTATCAATTAGATTTAACTCTAAGTTAAATAATTTAACTTTTACCGTGTCTTTTTGTTTTCTTTCACTATATGGTTAATACACATAATATAACATGCCGAACGAACCCCAAATTGTTTATTATTAATATATATATCCTTATCTAAGTAATTTGGCCGAACCTTAGATTTTTAGGAATAAAATAACAATTAATAATATAATATTTGATTTAAAAACTATTTTGTGTCAATTTTGACACTATTTGATATATGATTTTTGTGAAAGTCATAATAGAATTATATGTTCGAACAAAGTTGATTAAATAAACATTAATATATCATTGTAACCTAGAAAATTATTGGAATTCATAAAAAGTCTCAAATTACATTTATTTTGGTGTTTATAACATCAATTATGTCAATATTTCATTAATAAGATAATTACTGCATCATCATTGTGTCATAAATAAATTAACTTATTTAATGTCTAAAAATTATAAATAAAATACCATTATGTAGGAAATATTTTTAGATTTCTAATGAATATTTATAGTCGAATTTATCTTATGTATAACCCCATATTAAAAATGATTTACTTATTAAACTTTGATTTTAACTATTTTAACCCTTCTTTAAATAAATTAATAATAAATGTCCTCATCTAATCCAAGTGGGCCTAAATGGTCATATTTTATTCATAAGATTGTTTTGGGTCGATTTACACTTATCCAATAGAATTAGGACATGTGTTAGGGTAATAGTAATATCATATTTACCCTTAGTTACCCTATTTACTATTAACCGTAGTAAAAAAAAGTAAAAAGTTACTATTCACCAAAAAAATTATTTTTATCTCATTGAACCACATTTTACTTACTGATATCAACCGTGTCTGTTGGATTTTTGAAATTCCATTCACAGAAGCGGTAAAATTATGTTTTATAAAAAATTCAGTTTTTTAACTACCACTTAGTAGTTTCACTATTGATCAAAAATTGATGTTTTTCAGAACAATGCCAAAATTTCATCCTAAGCTATATTTCATATTCCAAATTCAAAAATGAATTATATTTTACCAAATTCATAACATAGTAGTTTCATTAATTAATTTTATAATTAAATCCCGCTGTTAAAACAAATAGCGTGTTATTAAGAAACAATGTCTATCAAAAGATTGACACTTGATTATGTCTGGTTTAAAAGTGAAATTACAACCAATGACAAACATTTTATTAAATTGTAAAAATATATTCTAAATATACTTTAAAACCACTCAAATTAATAATTTATCACTATTAATTATTTCGATTAAAAATGTTGTTTTTAATTATAATTTAGTAATTTTCACTATTCATCAGAATATGAAAGTTATCCGAAAAGTACCAAAATTTAAGCTTAGGCTAAATTCGATACTCCGAATCTAAAAATGAATTCCATTTTGAAAAATAAAATTTAAAAAATTTCAAAAAGTGGTTATTACTATTCATAACGGCCAGTTTTAATAATATTTTAATAGCATATCGCTGTTTCGTGAAACACAGTATTGCGTACTACACACGCTATCGAGGAAGGTTGCGATTGCGTGTAATGCAAGGAAAGTCAAAGATGCGTGTTGTGCAAGCTCCTTTTGGTGTAGGGTACAACACAAGACATTAATAAAATTAAAAAGAATATTTTTCATAAAATTCTTGGGCTGTTACATTCTACCCCCCTTAAAATGAATTTCGCCCTCGAAATTCGTCGGGGTTATAAATGGTTTACTATTCGAAAGTTTCTTTAATAGAAACCCACATCGTAAAAAGGAATATTAAAACCAATCTTTAAAAACAAAAGAATGAAACCTAACGGTTACCCAAATAAACTAATCATTGGGTTTCCACATAGGTGAAAATATGGATATGGAAGTGAAATCTAACCATCATGTTCTGATGGAGAGTGGTAGAGAACATGGCTATGGAAAATCCAGCAATCACAAAGCCATAAATTTGTGACGATCTAAGGTACCATCTGATTCATCAGATATAAGATCACTAGGACAACATTTTTGGTTTTCAATATCATTTCCCTAAAGTTGAATGTTTTGAATTAGAATAAATACTTACATTATTTTGGTACAATCTCACTGTTGTTCATGCCTTGTACAATTTCCACTTCATCTCTTAAATAAATGAAGTTGAATTTGTTATTCGTGAAGTGTTAGCAGATCATGTGATAGAATGACGGGTCATTCCATCAGTCTCAAACAAAATGTTAGCAAAAATTATATACATAAGTCGATCTATAGTGAGATTAATCGTATATGGTCCCTAAAATGGACTTATACTTCATATATCATACTGCTTAATATAATAAAACTAGTTTCTACTAAACAGGGACTTCCTGTAGGCCAGTGGTAGGCGATAAAGGCCGGTCACACTTCGGTTGTGGGTTCGATTCCAACATCCTTGTCCGACGCGATGGACTGTCGCCCGTCCTGCAGGTTGTCCTTTTTCTAAAACTAAATTACAATAACATCCCATCAATAATATCGAAAAAAGAACTTATATCCTTAAACAATACTAACCTATTTCCAACATAATCCATTCTAATATTTAGTATTATCCATAATACTACAGTCCACTCTCATAACATAGTGAAAACGATTACTAGAGATTTAATACCATCGTTGATCCCCATATATCATATGATATATCTTGTTGGTCACATTCCAAACATTCAAAGGCCTTAATCTTGTACTCTCTCGAATACCCATTGAACCTTATTGAAAGAATGAGTGCTGTTAAAAGTTAACTCTTTCCACATACCAAAATCCTCAAAATTCTACACACACAAACCATGATATCACTTAGTCCTTATATCAATCATGAGCTCATGAATACTGTCAAATATTTCATTTTCTCATTTTCCCTTCATTATGCGCATATCATATTTTTCCAAAAAATACCTCAATCACTTCGAATACCACATTAGAACAATACATAAATATTCCAATACACCATAAAAGTACCTCAACAACATTATTCTTGAATACCAATACATAAACACTTCAGTCCATCCACTTCAATGCCTGTCCTGGAATAATTCCTTCCTTGATTTAGAAGTATCTTTTTAGGTCAGGGCATTGAGTTGGGTAATGCCCATGTTATCCACAAATAAGACATTTAACTCCATAACAATATGTCACTCTATGACCCTTTTCTCCACACAGATAATACCGGTCCCTCCATTTGAGGTATTCCTCAATGTTCTTCTTCCCTTCTTTAGAAATCTCAATCTTCCTTTCTTTATGCTCCTCAACATGCGAACATGCATAATAGTTTATCTTCCTCTTCTTTGATGAATTAGTCATACCACTAAATTTCACCTTGTTAATAATATATCGCGATGACTGATTCGGCATAATCACAATATCTTTATCTCTAGGAATTACACAATTTTGTTGCTCATAGTCACCAATTTGTCCATTGGATTCAATGTTAACCGAATTCCTTCTGGTTCCCTCAATTAACTAAAACACAAAAAGAATTTTGTGAGAGGCGAAATCATGATAGGGAAGACAACATAGTAAAGGGGGAGAACCCTCAATATCTAACATATTAGGTTAAATTCTAAGATCGTTACCGTAGTTCTAGGACTATATCCTATACGTATACTTATCCTTAGGGACATCCCTAGACATACCTTAGAAATATCTCTAGGGATCTCACTAACGTTTTCGCGTCCTAGTTTCCAAAGGTTGACTAAACCTTTCCTCTGATACCAACTGTAGAGACCCGAAGCTTGACGTACATTGACCTTACATTACTTTTGCGGAATACATAATACATAACAAAAACACACACACAAGGATCGTAATAGTTTAGTGTCTTTGGAAACTCGGAACGTAATCTTCTAATCGTGGTGAAAGATCTTCAATATCTCCCACAAAGATCTTCCCTTTTTTTACCTAAAACCTTTTTTTATATCCTGGGGAAAAGAAAACATAAAAGGGTGAGCTCAAATGCTCAGTAAGGGTAAACAAAAGAAAAATCAATCACATCATATTCATTACTTTTGGAAATCTTAACCTGCAAAAGAGAGCATAATTTCATAACATGGGATAAATCATAGTAGTGAAATGAAATCCCAATATAACGTAAAACATTAAAATTTGTGGTATACACACATAATCATAGAGAATCATTTCTTTTTAGTCAAGACTCATTGCCAAGACTTTCTTTGTGGACAAAGTCCCTTTTCTGAATCGAGTAACCCTCGTTTCAGTCATGTTTCACTGAACCGGTATAACCTACCGTTCCAGCCATGTCAATCTCATGAGATATAAAATCTTTACCCAATGCATTGGAGGGAGATATAGGTCCCACCCATCTTATAATTAATCCTTTCTTATGCGTGCCACATAATCATAAACCATACATCATAGCGTAACCCATGTAATAAAAATGGGAATTCTTAAACAACATGACATCATAAAACAATTCATATAAGATAAAGGAATTCATAAAAATGTTTCCATCACAACATAATCAAATCCATGTAATAATAGGGATAAAAACAGAACCCTTTTATTATCTTAGATGGAAAATAATTTTGATAAAATACTTGAACTCCATTCCTGAGGAAAATATTCTTTATACTTCAAAAACATTTTTCCTTTCATAATATGTCATACGACTTTAAAATAAAAGAAGTTGATTAAAAATAAACACGAAAACTTGTAAAGTAAGTTTCTTGGAAATAATGTTTTAAAAATCCATTCATTCCGTATAAGTTAAAAAAAACATTCTTCGTACTTTTGTCGGAAAAGTCAAAAAGTACCTCATACAAAAAACGACAAAAGATTCCTTTCATACATATTACTAAAAACTCACCGAAGGGTAAAAATGGATTTAAACAATTGTAGGTGGATGGAAATAATATTACATATTGATGAAACATGGATGTGGATGATAAAATACACCCCAGTAAATACTTACGAATAAACAATCTCAGATAAAAATGAGATTGTGATATTTCCCTTACCTTAGGTCCGACTTGCTTTGTAAGTGTTCGAACCTCCTCTTCTTTGGAACGCCTCATTGAATCCTCCACTTAGGGAACTATGATTGGTCTTTGAAAAGGACCAGGACCTCTAGGATTATTCTAGGGAAGTGTAGAAGGGATATTGGCAGAGGTTGGCCGAGCTTGAGTGATCAAATTGGTGTGAGGAGGAGGGGGAGGAGGTGCCCTTTTATAAGGGAGGAGAGGGGCACCTTAGGAATATCTCAAAATATTATTTTATATTAAAGTAAAAATCAGTTTATAATGGTTCCAAAGGGTCTTATTTCGAAGCTAAAGTAGGGATGGGTCGAAATCCTATCAATCAATAGGATTTAGACAAGTTTAGGGTATTCTTTTAACCTTATCAATTAGATTTAACTCTATGTTAAATAATTTAACTTTTACCGTGTCTTTTTGTTTTCTTTCACTATATGGTTAATACACTTACTATAACATGCAGAACGAACCCCAAATTGTTTATTATTAATATATATATCATTATCTAAGTCATTTGGCCGAACCTTAGATTTTTAGGAATAAAATAACAATTAATAATATAATATTTGATTTAAAAACTATTTTCTGTCAATTTTGACACTATTTGATATATGATTTTTGTGAAAGTCATAACAGAATTATATGTTCGAACCAAGTTGATTAAATAAACATTAATATATCATTGTAACCTATAAAAGTATTGTAATTCATAAGAAGTCTCAAATTACATTTATTTTGGTGTTTATAACATCAATTATGTCAATATTTCATTAATAAGATAATTACTGCATCATCATTGTGTCATAAATAAATTAACTTATTTAATGTCTAAAAATTATAAATAAAATACCATTATGTAGTAAATCTTTTTATCTTTCAAATGAATATTTATAGTCGAATTTATCGTATGTATAACGCCATATTAAAAATGATTTACTAATTAAACATTGATTTTAACTATTTTAACCCTTCTTTAAATAAATTAATAATAAATGTCCTAATCTAATCCAAGTGGGCCTAAATGGTCATATTTTATTCATGATAATGTTTTGGGTCGAATTACACTTATCCAATAGAATTAGGACATGTGTTAGGGTAATAGTAATATCATATTTACCCTTAGTTACCCTATTTACTATTAACCGCAGTAAAAAAAAGTAAAAAGTAACTATTCACCAAAAAAATTATTTTTATCACATTGAACCACATTTTACTTACTAATATCAACCGTGTCTGTTGAATTTTGGAAATTCCATTCACAGAAGCGGTAAAATTATGTTTTATAAAAAATTCAGTTTTTTAACTACCACTTAGTAGTTTCACTATTGATCAAAAATTGATGTTTTTCAGAACAATGCCAAAATTTCATCCTAAGCTATATTTCATATTCCGAATTCAAAAATAAATTCTATTTTACCAAATTCATAACATAGAAGTTGCATTAATTAATTTTATAATTAAATCCCGCTGTTAAAACAAATAGCGTGTTTTTAAGAAACAATGTCTATCAAAAGATTGACACTTGATTATGTCTGGTTTAAATGTGAAATTACAACTAATGACCAACATTTTATTACATTGTAAAAATATATTCTAAATATACTTTAAAACCACTAAAATTAATAATTTATCACTATTAATTATTTCGATTAAAAATGTTGTTTTTAATTATAATTTAGTAATTTTCACAATTCATCAGAATATGAAAGTTATCCGAAAAGTACCAAAATTTAATCTTAGGCTAAATTCGATACTCCGAATCTAAAAATGAATTCCATTTTGAAAAATAAAATTTACAAAATTTCAAAAAGTGGTTATTACTATTCATAACGGCTAGTTTTAATAATATTTTAATAGCATATCGTTGTTTCGTGAAACACAGTATTGCGTACTACACACGCTATCGAGGAAGGTTGCGATTGCGTGTAATGCAAGGAAAGTCAAAGATGTGTGTTGTGCAAGCTCCTTTTGGTGTAGGGTACAACACAAGACATTAATAAAATTAAAAAGAATATTTTTCATAAAATTCTTGGGCTATTACATAACGACAGCTAAAACATCAAGAAAAAAACTATCGTACCCATGATCTTGATTTAGTTACTATAATATTTTCTTTGATTATTTGGAGACATTATCTCTATGGTGAAAAATGTGATATTTATACTGATCACAAGAGTTTGAAGTATATATTATCACATAAAGAACTCAAAAAGAAGAAAAGGATATGGCTTGAACTACATAAGGATTATGAATTCACGATACACTACCACCCGAGGATGGAAAATAAGGTGGCAGATTCTTTGACTATAAAGGATAATGGAGTTTTGAACAAGATGAGAGTTTAAAGGGATCCTATTTTCATGGATCTAGTAATGATGGATATGGGAATCACCACGGAAGGTGAAACATGAATAATTTTTTCAAATGGTTGCCAATCCATCTTTACTAGAAAGGATAAAGGGTTCGTAGTCCGATGATTAAGAGTTTCAAAAGAAGATTAATGCTGTGAATGATGGGATATTGAGTGACTTCATGTATGTAGATGGAATGTTGAAATTTGGGAAGATACTCTGTGTTCCCGATATACCTGATCTAAAAAGGGAATTGTTGGATGATTCTCATAGTTCCAATTTCTCTACACACCATGGGAGCTCCAAGATGTATAGAGATTTAAAGGAACATTTTTGTTGGGACAACATAAAGAAGGACATTGCTGATTTTGTGTCAAGATGTATGGTTTGTCAACAAGTGAAAGCTGAAAGCCAATAGCCCGGATGAGTCATGAGACCTTTTCACATAACTGAGTGGAAATGAGATAATATTATTGTGGACATTGTCATGGGACTACCAAATAATCCTAGATGAAACGATGCAATATGGGTCATTGTTGATCATCTTACCAAGTAAGCACATTTTCTAGCTATAAGGGAGGATTTACCACTTGAACATATAGAAATACTATATATTAATGATGTTTTGAGACTTCATAAAGTACCCCTATCGATTGTTTCTGATCGTGACCCATGTTTTCAATCAAGATTATGGAAAATTCTCCAGAAATCCCTGGATACTGAACTTCATTTGAACACTTCCTACCACCCCCAAACTGATGGACACTCAGAACAGACTATTCATACCTTAGAAGACATGTTGTGATCCTGATAATTTTACTTTCAAGGTAAGTGGGATCAATATTTACCTATGGTAGAATTTTTCTATAACAATACCATCCATTCAAGTATTCAAATGGCACCGTATGAAGCATTATACGGAAAGTGATTCCACACACCAAACTATTGGGATGATGTTGGTGAAAGAAAACATGTAGGCCCAGAACTAGTGGAGGAAACGATGGGGAATGTTAATGTAATCCAAAACCACATCAGAGTAGCTCAAAGTAGGCAGAAGAGCTATGCCGATAACCAAAGGATGGATTTTCAATTTCAGGTACGAGATCATGTTTTCTTGAAGGTATCTCCATTGAAGGGTGTTATACGTTTCGGTAAGAAAGGAAAATTGAGTCCCAATTACATTGGGCCTTTAGAAATTCTAGAATGAATTGGGGTTGTAGCTTACCATTTGGAAATGCCGCCAAATATCTCCAAAGTTCATGATGTGTTCCATGTATCACTATTGAGAAAATACATGCCATACCCAACTCATGTACTCACCTATGAAGAATTATAACTGAAACCCGATCTGTCTTATTGTGAAGAGCCTGTCAGGATTCTTGATACAAGAGAATAACTGCTGAGAAACCGGATGACTCGTCTAGTAAATGTTTTATAGAGTAAACAGAAGATGGAAGAGGCAACGTGGGAACCCAAGGAACTTTTGATGAAGAACCACCTGAGTTTTTTTTATGTAGTAATATTTTTAGAAATTTCGAGGATGAAATTATTTGAAGGAGGGAGAATGTAACACCCCAAGCTTCCACGATATGCTTCTCTTTGAATAATAAAGTAGCATGTGTTGTACGCAACTTCGAGTTTTAACACACCACAACCAATCAAACTCACTGTTATGAATAGTAATACCCACTTTTTTTAATTTTATAAATTTTATCTTTCAAAATGGACTTCATTTTTTGATTCGGAATATTGAAATTAGCTAAGGGTGAATTTTTGGTATTTTTCTGGAATACTTTCAATTTTTTGATGAATACTGAAAAAACACTAAGTTATAGTTTAAAACTGAATTTTTATTTAAATAATTATTTAATTTATTTAAATTTAATTATGGTCAAAATAGATACATAATACAAATATATGTTCAATGTAATTCATTAGTGTTTTTTTAGAAAAATTTTAGATATATAAATTTTTTTGAACTTTTCACCGTCTTTCACCCACCTCCTAGGAGAATATACAAATTCACATAAAACATAATTTTACAACTCATGTGAGTGGAAATTCTAATGTCCAAGAGACACGGTTAATATCAAGGAGTAAAATGTGGTTTAATAAGATAAAAATAATTTTTGGTGAATAGTAACTTTTTACTTTTATTTTCCACGTTTAAAAGTAAATAGGGAAATTAAGGGTAAAAATGATATTATTATTACCCTAACACATTTACTAATTCTATTGGATAAGTATAGTTCAACAAAAAACAACATTAGGAATAAAATATGAACCTCTTTGGTCAACTTGGATTAGAGTAGGATATTTCTTATTATTTAATTCAAAGAAGAGTTAAAAGAGTTAAAATCAATGTTTAATAACTAAAACATTTTTAATATAAAGTTATACATAATATAAATTTTCATATAAATATTAATTAGAAATATAAAACGATTTCCTACATGATGATATTTTATTTATAATTTTTAGATATTAAATTATTTAATTTATTTATTACACAATGGTTATATAGTAATTACCTAATTAACGAAATATTAAAATAATTGATATTATAAATATCTAAATAAATGTAATTTGAGACTTTTTATTAATTAAACTAATTTTATAGATTAATATGACATATTAGGTTTGTTTAGATGAATAGTTTTAGAATTAATAATGCTGTTATGAATTTAAAAAAACAAAATACCAAATAGTGTCAAAATTGACATAAAAGTGTTTTGATAAGAAATATTATATTATTAATTGATATTCTATTCCTAAAAATCTAAAGTTCATAAAAAGGAATTATATAATGATTTTTGTATCATTAGTTAACCACTTGGGCTTCTATTGGTTGTATATAGTATGTTTATTAACCATATAATAAAAAAAATATAAAGAGACATGGTAAATGTCAAACTATTTAACTAAGAGTTAAATCTAAAAGTTAAGGTTAATATAGTGGCCCAAACCTGTCTAAAACCTATTGGTTGGGTGGTTTTCGACCCATCACCACCCTATTATTTAAATAATCCATTATTGAGTCATTATAAACTGATAATTATTTTATTATAAAATAATATTTCTAGCTTTTCATAAGGTACCCCTCACCCCTCTTATAAAAGGGCACTCCTCTTTCTCTCTAATTCACTCCATCAAAGCCTTTTGGCTCATCCAACCCCTACACAAATATCCTATAAACATCCCTAAAATCATCCTAGAGGCCTTACTTTAGTCAGAAATCCAACTTATGAATCCCTTTTGATCAAATAAAAAGGAAGAACTCGAAGAAGAGGTAATAATTCCACCACCCTCTTTCAAGTTCTTTTCTTCTTCCACTTATTCTTTCTTTGTTATTTCCATTATAAAAAATAACTCAATTATATTCTATATACTGTGATGTTATTATAAATATGGAACATCCATATTCATTATTCTATCCATCTTTTGAATGATATGTCACCATACATGCGTACGTACGGATTACCGTCTCCAGGTCGTGGTATAATTGTTATTCAATACATTATTATTTCGATGGGTATAATTATGATGTGTAATTCATGTAAATAATAAATATAACATGATAATTATTCATTATATATGATATAACATCCAATTATATATTATTTTAAAATCTAAATAATGATATTTTCGCTCGTGCATACGTACAGATTACCATATCCACGAACGAGATAAGATTCATTCGCTGTCGTATCCATTAAAAAGAAATTTTAATTTGATGATTAAAAATAATGTTTAAAGATGTGATACCATTCTTGATATGAATAATATAAATCCCATCCATAACAAATATGACTCACATAACAAAGAATATAAATGAAAACAAAACTGTTAACACCCAAAATGACGATAATACTAAGATACTATTAACAAATCAATGTTAAAAGATCATATATGATATCATATTAAAGTATATGATTCTTGTATAATTAAATAAAAACTAATTCAGCATTTTACAGGAGGTTAACCTACCCTCGAACAAGGAAACGTAGAAGGTAAGTGTTAATTTCACAATCTCTTTATTAACGAAGCTCACACATAAAGGGGTTAAATTTGTTTGGAAAAAAGATTGTGAAAAATGCTTCAAAGAACTGAAGAGAATATTAGTCAATGCTCCTATATTGACTCTACCATCGGGGAATGATGGGTTTGTTATTTATAGTGATGCTTCAAACAAAGGACTTTGTTGTTTCCGTATACAGAATGATAGGGTTATTGCCTATGCATCATGACAGATAAAAATCCATGAGCAAAACTATATTAATCATGATATTGAGTTAGCTAATGTAATATTTGTTTTGAAGATATGGAGACATTATATATATAGTGAAAATGTGAGATTTATACTGATCAAAAGAGTTTGAAGTATATTTTATCATAGAAAAAACTCAACATGAGGAAAAGGAGAAGGCTTGAACTACTCAAGGATTATGATTGCACGATACACTACCACTCGGGGAAGGAAAATAAGGTGGAAGATGCTTTGAGTGGAAAGGATCATGGAGTTTTGAACTAAATGAGAGTTGAAAGGGGTCCTATTTTCATGGATCTAGTAAATAGGGATATGGGAATCACCATGGAAGGTGAAACATAAATACTTTTTCAAATAGATGCCAATCCATCTTTACATCAAATGATAAAGAGTTCTCAGACCGATGATGAAGAGTTTCAAAAGAAGATTAAAGTTGTGAATGATGGGAGACTAAATGACTTTGTGTATGAAGATAGAATATTGAAATTTTGGAAGAGACTTTGTGTTTCTGATATACCAGATCTAAAAAGGGAATTTTTTTATGATACTCATAGTTCCAATTTCTCTATACACCATTGGATCACCTATATGTATATATAATTTTAGGAACATATTTGGTGGGACAACATGAAGAGGGAGATTGGTGATTTTGTATCAAGATGTATCTTTTGTCAACAAGTGAAAGCTGGAAGGCAACAGCCTGGAGGAGTCATGCAACCTCTTGCCATACCTGAGAGGAAATAGGATAATAATACAATGAACTTTTTCATGGGACTACCAATGACTCCAAGAAGAAACGATGCAATATGGGTTATTGTTGATTGTCTTACCAAGTCAGAACATTTTTTTGCTATAAGGGAGTATTTAACACTTGAACGTCTAGCATTACTATATATTAATGATGTTGTGAGACTTCATAGAGTACCTCTATCGATTATTTCTGATTGTGGTCAACGTTTTACATCAATATTCTGAAAAAGACATCAGAAATCCATAGATACTGAACTTCATTTGAGCACTGCCTACCACCCCCAAACTGATGGACAATCAGAACGGACTATTCAAACCATAGAAGACATGTTGAGATCAATTCACATGACTTTCAAGGAATGTGAGATCAATATTTACCTATGGTAGAATGTTTCTATAACAATAACTTTCATTCAACTATTGGAATGACACCATATGAAGCGTGATATGGAAATAGATGTCGCACACCAACCTGTTGGGATGATGTTGATGAAAGAAAACTCATAGGCCCAGAACTGGCGGAGGAAATGATGGAAAATGTGAAGTAAATCCAAAACCACATCAAAGCAGCTCAATGTAGACAGAAGTTCTATACCGATAACTAAAGTAAGGATTTGGAATTTCAGGTAGGAGATCATGTTTTCTTGAAGGTATCTCCATGGAAGGGTGTTATACATATCGGTAAGAATAGAAAAATTGAGTCCTAGGTACATCGGACCTTTCAAAATTCTAGAACGAATTGGGGCTATAGATTACCGTTTGGAAATGCCGCCAAATCTATCCAAAGTCCACGATGTGTTCCACGTATCACTGTTGAGAAAATACATATAGTACCAAATGCATGTACTCATATTTGAGGAATTAGAACTGGAACCCGATCTATATTATTGCGAAGATCTTGTCAAGATACTTGATACAATAGAACAAGTGCTGAGAAACTAGACGACTTGTCTAGTAAAAGTTATATGGAGAAACTATAAGATGGAAGAGGCAACTTGGGAACCTGAGGAACTTATGATGATGAAAAACCCGAGTCTTCTTATGAAGTAATATTTTATAAATTTTTAGGACGAAATTATTTGAAGGAGGGGAGAATGTAACACCCCAAGCTTCCACGATACTCTTCTCTTTGAATAATACAGTAGCGTGTGATGTACGCAACTTATAATTCTTACGCACCACAACCAATCATACTAGCCGTTATGAATAGTAATACCCAATTTTTTAAATTTTTTAAATTTTATCATTCAAAATGGACTTCATTTTTGGATTCAGAATATCGAAATTAGCATAGGCTGAATTTTTGGTATTTTTATGAAAACTTTCAATTTTTGATGAATAGTGAAAAAACAAAGTTATAGTTTAAAACCAAATTTCTATTTTAATAATTATTTATTTTATTTAAATTTTATTAAGGTTAAAGTAGATACATAATACCTATATATGTTTAATTTAATTCATTGGAGTTTGTCTAAAATAATTTTAGATATATATAATTTCTTGAACTTTCCACAGTCTTTTACCCACCTCCTAAGAGATTTTGCAAATTCACATAAAATGTAATTTTACCACTTCTATGAGTGGAAATTCAAAACTCCAAGAGTCACTGTTAATATAAATGATTAAAATGTGGTTGATTAAGATAAAAATAATTTTTGGTGAATATTTTCTTTTTACTTGTATTTACCATGGTTAAAAGTAAATAGGGTAATTAAGGGTAAAAATGATATTACTATTACCCTAACACATGTCATAATTCTTTTGGATAAGTATAGTTCGACAAAAGACAACCTTATGAATAAAATATGAACCTCTTTGGTCCACTTGGATTATATTAGGATATTTATTATTATTTAATTCAAAGAAGAGTTAAAAGAGTTAAAATCAAAGTTTTTTAACAAAAAGATATTTAATATAGGGTTATACATAAGATATATTAAAAAATTATTAATTATAAAGATAAATATATTTCCTACATAATAGTATTTTATTTATAATTTTTAGATATTATAAAATTTAATTTATTTATGACACAATGGTGATGCAGTAATTACCTAATTAGTGAAATATTAAAATAATTGATATTATAAATATGAAAATAAATGTAATTTGAGACTTTTTATGAATTACACTAATTTTCTAGGTTAATATGAAATAATATGGTTTTTTAGATGAATTTTTTTCGAAGTAATAATTCTGTTATGAATTTAGAAAAAACAAAATACCAAATAGAGTCAAAATTGACATAAAATGGGTTTTAAAACAAATATTATATTGTTAATTGATATTCTATTCCTAAAAATATATGGTTTGGAAAAATGACTTATATAATGATATTTTTATCATTAATGAACCACTTGGGTTTCTCTTGGTAGTATATAGTATGTTTATTAACCATATAATAAAAAAAATAAAAAAAGACATGGTAAATGTCAAACTATTTAACTAAGAGTTAAATCTAAATGTTACGGTTAATATAGTCACCCAAACCTTACTAAAACCTTTTGGTTGGGTGCTTTGTGACCCATAACCACCATACCCTTTAAATAATCCATTTTTGAGAAATTATAAACTGAAAAAGATTTTATTATAAAATAATATTTCTATCTTTTCCTAAGGTGCCCCTCACCCCTCTTATAAAAGGGCACTCCCCTATCTCTCTAATTCACATCTTCATAGCCTTTTGTCTCGGCCAAACCCTACCCAAATTTCCTATAAACTTCCATAAATTCCTCCTAGAGGCCTTAATCTAGTCATAAATCCATCTTATGGGTCTCTTTTGATCAAATCAAATGGAATAACCCGAATAAGAGTTAATAATTTCACCACCCTCTTTCAAGTTTTTTTCTTCATCCACTTATTCTTTCTTTGTTATTTACATTCTAAAATTATAACTAAATTATATTCTATAAAGTGTGATGTTATTATAAATATGGTACATCCATATTAATTATATTATCCATCCTTTTAGTGACATGTCACTATACGTGTGTACGTACAGATTACCGTCTCCACGTCGTGGTGTAATTTTTATTCAACACATTTTTATTTGGATGGGTATAATAATGATGTGTAATTGATTTAAATAATAAATATAACATGATAATGATTCTTTATATATGATATAACATCCAATTATATATTATTTTTACATCAAAATAATGATATTATCGCTCATGCGTACGTACGGATTACCGTCTCCACGAACGCAATGAGATTTATTCCCCATCGTATCAATTCAAGACTAATCTTCATTTGATGATTAAAATTAATGTTTAATGACTTGATATAATTCAGGATATGAATAATATACCTCCCATCCATAACAAATATGACTCACATAACAAATAATATAAAAGAAAACGAATCTGTTAACACCCGAAAGGACGATAATACTATGATATTATTAACAAAGAAATGTTAAAAGATCATATATTATATCATATTAATGTATAAGATTATTGTATAATTCAATACCAACTATTCCACCATTATACAGGAGGTTAATCTACCCTCGACCAAGGAAAAGTATGAGGTAAGGGTTCATTTCACAATCTCTTTATTATTTGAGGTTGTTTTTACTTAAGTTTCTGCTGGGACCTCTTTATAATCCACATCCATGTTTTTAAAAATGTTTTTCAAAATATTCTTACTATTTTATATATTATGGTATAATTTCATTTATACCCTTTTTTGAATTTTTATAATATGTTTATGAAGGAATCTTTCCGTCATTTTCCAAAAAAAGGTCTTTTTTAACCTTTTCGACAGAATTAAGGTAAGAATGTCTTTTTTTTAACTTATACGGTGGGTACGGATGTTTTCCTCCATAATAAAATGGTCTAATCTTCCCTTAAAATCTTATAAGAATATTTTCAATGTAAATTTTTTCTTTCATAATTATGTTACTTTTAATTGATTTAAAAAAAGAGATATTTCTCTCAAATAGTTTTGATTTCATCTATGTCAACATCCTTTTATGAATTTTAAGCTTATTTGAAGTTGATTTATTATGATACTGAACTTCCATAATGTATTGAAGGTTTTGTGATTTGTTTTACTGTGGATGTGTTTTTTTAATACCATTCATGGTTTATGGAGAAAGTATTGACATTTTGTATGCTTGTTTTAATACGAATGATTAGGTTATGTTTAAAAATGTTCATATGGGAATGTATTGGACTTAGTAAGTGACGAGTGTAGCCCTATATAGCTCCTCGATGCATCGGTAGGTCTCATGAGACAAACTAGTGTCTTGGAACAAGGCCTTGAGAAAATCATATTTGTAGTCTTGGCACAAGGCCTTGACTTTGTGGTTATGATAGTCTGGCATTATGCATTTAATCATTATGAAAGTGGTTATTGATATTGCATGTGATTATTCAAATAGTAGAATATCCATGTGAATAAGTAAATGGAATTATTTCATTTTATTGTTTCCATGTTATGCTGAAGTTCAAGTTTTAAAGGCTTTTATAGTTATACATTGCCTTAAATGTTTATGTTTATTTGTGAACGTTTCCACTATATTGTTATCCTTACTGATCATCTGAGCTCACCCCTTTCTATGTTTTATTTTTCCTAGGAACTGAAGAAGTATTTTACTACTGAAATTCAGGGATATTTTGATGGGATATGAGTGCGGACTATGGAGACTATGTTGTTGTAGTTTTTATCTTTATGATTTAATGTAAGCCTTGTGAATGTAACTAGTGTTTCCAAGGCTAATAAACTAATCGGTCTTTCGAGAAATGATCTTTTGTGATCATTCCAATGTTATGTAATAATGAACCAACTCTGTGTAACTGGGGTTGGTGAGTTACATGTTCTATTCCTTCTCCAATAAGATTTGGTGTTTTAAAAACTATATTTTCATTATAATGCACTGCATAATTTCATATGTTTCCCCTATTATTAATTAAATAATTATTGTGGAGGAAATTGAACCTATGAGGTAGACCATGGGTACTAGTTTGTGGTTGGAGTTCATTAACCTCAACATAGGACACACATGGGGTGAGCACAATCTTTTTCACTATCTTCTACCACCTCATTGAGTGCATTTTCTATCTACACTAATTTCAAATTTTGTTAAATTGAATGAATTTAATTGAATTTATTTAAAAAGAGTTGATTGACTCCTTTTCCACGCAATGACATGATTTTAATTATATAAATTGTTTAAACTGAAATTGATATATTAGTTTGATGAACTCATCGAATGTAATTAATTATGAAATGATGAATGAAATTATTGATTAAATGATTAAGGTAGTGGAATCATTGGAAAAGGTCTTTGTAACCTGATAACATATAACCCCATGTATATTTGTACTCCCAAGGATTGATTTTGGTAGTTGATGTGTTTGACCTATTTACTCCCAAGATCTAGATTTCATAGGATGCCCAAAGCATTTCTACCACATGGATCGAAATTTATTTTAATGAGGTTGGACATGGTTTGTTGACATTATCCAAGGACTTTATCCAAGTCCTTACCATGTTTACATAAAGAAACACCTAGGACATGACATGAATTCCTTGTTCTTCTATAACATGGATCTATCCCTCATTAGAATGACACTTTTGATTTCATGATATGTCCATTGAAGATGATACTTGATTATATAGTGTGACTCTATTGGATATTGTATAGTGGATTATACGACATGTTAATGGTATCATATTTACACCATATTAACTGCATGGTTGTTTTGTGTTTTGGATATGCTTACAAAATACAATCGTATGGGTATCATTTACAGTTTTTAATGGAATGTATCGTATATTTATATATACAACTGCCTTTGTTATCGAATCCGGCCATTTTTTATGTATGACTTTGTTGGTTGGATTTTATCACTGTAATTATATCACCTTGCATTCTATATAATTATACTTGTGATATACTACACAATATATTTTAGTATACTACACAGACCAGATTTTTTATAGACACCATTGGTAGTGACCTACTAAGCGTTATATCGAACCATGTTCGGGAAACAATTGTTTACCTAATATGACTTCATAGATGCATATAAGGACCTATGGAATAACCCACATTGTGATGCTTTATTTTTTTTCTTCTTATGTATAGGAGAGCTTAAGACCGAACTAGGATCAGGATTCTAACTGTGATATATAATTTTTAGTCTTTTGGTATTTTGATACATGTAATTGTACTAAATGATTGTATAGATGTTTTCCAACATTGTAGAGATAGAAAATTATCATCATTTTATATATGATATTACTTCCATCATTGTTTATTTATTCCTATCATGGATTTTTCTCTTCTATATTGATATTTTACAACTTTCCCTGTTGGTTATTGATATTATAACTTTGTGTTACACTCTAACAAAAGGGTGTTGACTCCCCACTAAAACATAGTAGGCCCTCATTGCTTTTTGTAACTATCTAGTGCATTGGGATGAACACTTGAGGCCATGTGACCCACCACCCTAGGGCACCATTTAGTGGCATCTGATTTAGGATATTTAATTAAGGGTGGTTCAAACATCCACAACCTTCACAGTGTGGGGGAGTGTGTCCTCAATGAAATATAGAGAGAGACTGATGAAGTGGTTATTCCTTAAAATGTGCGGTCGTTAACCTCATTGCGTCCCACTAGGGCGGTGGTGTCTACGAGGCATCGATGCTTCTAGGTCCGGAAAGTCCATGTCCATAGTGGGAATGCCCCGTTCCTTCTCATAACAATGAATGAGGGTTTTTTTAACCCTCCTATGGATGATCTCATTGGGTGATACAAGGTGAGGGTTTCCATAAGTAGATGGTGAGGAGGAAGTCATGGTGGAGGTGTTGTTTTCTGGGATTTCAATATAAATGTTTCTCCTACCCCTGCACTTATGATAACAAGTTTGTTGGATTCCTATATTTTGAGTCCTATAAGACATGTGGATTTATCCTTCACAATATGTACATTAAAATTCATAACTAAATTACCATCATCATCTTTTTCTTCCTGGATAAGATAGGGATCCATGTTGAGGATGTCATGACTGAGGAGGCCCAATATTAGCTTCCCTAATCTGAAGGTGAGTTTCTTGCAAAGAATGGAATTTTACAAGAGGGAATTGGATTCAAATATCTGGATTAGATGAAATGAAAATCTTTTTATTCCCCAAACACTACTAGTCCCCATGGTTTAGGATAATAGATTCATGTAGTGTTCACCATTTCTGTTTCTGAAACTTTTTTTAGGTGTCTAATGTGTCTCACACTACTTTGTTTCCCAACATTCCCACATTACAATGCCAGATGTCTTTCACCACATTCATCGTTGAAGTTTTCTCCTTGATCAAAAATTGATGATGTGATTTCCATTCATCATCCCATGAATTCTTCCTTGGAGTTTAATTCCTAGTCGATGTCTACCTAAAATATTAATTCATGATTGTGGAACTCATTCACAATTACATCTCATGGTGGATACTAGTTAATTACACCACTTCTATCTCGATAGGGAAGAAAACATCGATTAGGATAAATCATCAGAATGGTCACAATTTGGCTTGTTTGGACATTGGGTATAATGGTCACCATTAATTTCTTCCTATTTATAGGTCCACTCATATTTGAGGCTTCTTTGGTGTGGAACCTAACTCATCTTATATCAACCATGATGTAATTGATTCTGAGGGAGTATGTATTCTATGATTTTGTTCCTTGATAATTGGAAATTTTTTTCTGTGTATTGATTCTGGATTAGTTCCCATGTTTAATTTCTTGTGTAGATGGATCTGAATAAACTATTATGATGGATCAATTGGTACGCTTAACTTATTACGTACGTGGATCCAAATGGCTTGATGAGATTGATCGAGTTACATGATTGATTTATTTTGGAGATAGATCAAAATGTCCAATTGATACTGATTGAGTCATTGGTTTAACATATTATGGAGATATATAAAAATATCATATTTGAGTATATAAGGTAACATATATAATATCTTATGGAGAACGATTAGAACTTTCAGCTGAGATGGGTCATGGGGTGTGTCTAGAAGAGGGAATATTTCACACAAAGATTATGGTGTGTGTCCCCCAAAGGGGATAGTTTCACACTATTATAATTTTAGGATTGAACCCTTGGGAGGCATCCCAAATAGCCAGTTTAAGATACAGGGATCAAAACCCAAAAAAAATTATGTTTCAATTTAAAGTTATGTTATAGGATGCGTTTATGCAGTTTAATTTCTTGCGGTAAGGATACTCATGTCATGGAATGATCATTGAAATGTGATGGATTAGGGATTATGCATAAAAAATAGTTGATGCAATAGGATCACTCAGTAGGAGATAGTGTGGGGATTCCATATGGATGTTTCACAAGGAAAAGGTTTCATCACACGTGTAGAAAGGATAGTGCATTCATTATGAATAGGAGAATCCCATTGTGGGTGTTACATCCCCTAGTGGGGAATGTTGGTTGGGGTATTATGATCGGAAACATCCTAGGGGTGGATTGTCAACCCATAGTGGTGGGAAGGTGGCATCACATGATTATCCTAAATGGGGAATCCATTTTTCATCACATTGGTTACAGTTATAGTTTTATATCATGTGCTATGGACACTGTCTTATAGTTTAATATCAAATAACTTGGGCATGGAGAAAGTAAATTTTACTTTAGGAATATCAGATTTCATGGGTCTCAATCCATGGGGGTATTGTATCAAGGTAGGAAGAATATTCTTAATAATGAATCCCCACTAAGATATGTAGATGGGTTCTTCTGATGTTGGACCCTCTAGGTCTTATGTGACCACTAATCTTGAACTTCTAGTTAGGACATGGAATTTGTACTACCATGGAGGAATGGAAATCAGGAGCCTCGACATTAGGATACCTATGATTAGAAGATGTATGCATTAGAGTAAATATTCATAGGTGAAATAGGTAGGGTAATGGTTGTAATAGATTCATAGAGAACGTTGTGATAGGGACAATGAAGAGGTTTCATGAAACTCTATTGTTTTTCATTAAATAGTTTCATGATAAAGGGGATACATCATAAAGAAAAAACCAAGTATTCATTAGGAATAATTATCCATAAGATTTCGAATTTCATATAATTCAGGGTAATACAATTGTACTTTCTCTTTCATAGACCCTATTATCCTTATAACACATTATGAGAGGATTAATCGACTATATGATAAGTCATGTTGGTCCTATATAAGGTATGTCATAAATTCGCCCAACTTTTATGGTCCATTATATTTGGTGTTTCATGTGTTCATATAAGAGGGATATTTTCACGCACATGAGTGTCACATCATCTTATGAAGAGTTCCCTTCATGTCGGGTGTGAGGGTCTATTTATAGCTAAAATCCTTAGAAGATCGTGTGAAGCTTCTTGGGAGTGGAACATGATTGTGCAATTCTAAGTCCTTCACCACTAGGTCTTGGTCACAGAACAACATCGATTCAAAGTCACCATTATCGTGAAACTGTATGGTTTTGTGAAGAGTATGTGAGAAATGCTCATTTCTTGCATGCAGATTCATTCGGTGATGAGGAATTGTCTACGCAGCCTAAGAGATCTGATATCACAATTCACACACATCATCAGGGTCACATATCTAAAATTTTTCAATGCAATCCTCCTTTATTGCGCACATTTGTTTTGGGAATTATTTTATACAAGAGGATACTTGTATAACTCAATGTTGTCTTTGGCATGTAATTCCTTTGCCTACAAAAACCCCACCTTGGAACACAACCTTTTTATTTTTTGTTCTACATGATCCTTGGCCCCAAAATGTTCTTTGAGGGTGGTTCATGTGATTAGTTTTTCAAAAAATATCCTTTTAGTGTGTGGGATAGGTTTTCAACACCATTATATACATACATTTACAATTCTGTGTATTTGTTTTAATATAGGTATATATATATATATGAATTTATATAAATAAATAAATATATGTATTAAAATATAGATATAAACCTAATATATAAGTTTAAAAATATGATTCAGTTTTAAATAAAAAATTATGTTCAAAATAATTTTATTAATTAATATATATATAATTATCAAATGAAATTATTTAATAATTTATTTAAATATATTAAAAATTAATAAAGAAAATGTAATATAATGAAAAAAATATTTATATATTTATATACATAAACAGAAATATATTTATTTAAGTATATTTATATATATAATATGTACTTAAATTTAAATATATAAATTAATATAATCATTGTTGCTGGGATGTAAATCGTTGATATAGCCTGAAAATATTTCAGGTGTGTTGGTATTTAAATGTACAGGTATTTATGTATATATGTTTTCATGTATGTATTTGTGTGTCTGTGTGTTTGAGTATATATGTATGTATGTATGTATGTGTATCTATGTGTTTATATATGTGTTTATAAATGTGTATATATATGTGTATATATGTGTATATATATGTATATATATATATATATATATGAATATGAATATGTATGAATGGGTATGTATGTGTATGTATGTGTATGTATGTGTATGTATGTGTATGCGTATTTTTATATATGTCAATACGTATATATTCATATATGTATGGGTATGTCTGTGTATTTATGTGTATGTGTATGTGTATGTGTGGGAATCTTTGTGTGTAAATGCATATGTATGTTTATTTATGTGTGTTTGTATTCAAGTATATGTATGTAAGTGTATGTGTATGTATTCTTATGTGTATGTGTATGTGTATGTGTGTGTATGCTTTCATGTGCATGTATGTGTACATTTGTGTATTTGTAAGTATATATAGGTTTGTGTATGTATGTGTATTTATGAGTATGTGTATGTATGTGTATGTATGTGAGTGTGTGTACAGGTGTGTGTGTGTGTGTGTGTTTATGTGTATGTGTATGTGTATGTGAATTTATGTTTGTTTGTGTACTTGTGTGTGTTTATGTGTATGTGTATGTTTATGTTTCTGTATGTGTGTGCCTGTTTGTGTATATATATGTATGTATTTATATATATGTATGTATGTGCATGCCTGCTATGTTTGTGTATGTGTATGTTTTTTCATGTATGTGTATGTATTGGTATGTGTGTGTGTGTGTGTGTTTATGTGTATGTGTATGTAGTTTTATGTATGTGCATGTGTGTGTGTCTTTGTGTGTGAATTTATATGTGTACGTGTATAGGTTTAGAAACACATTTATATGTTAGTTCATCTATATATCATACACACACATAAAATAAAACTTATAAATTGATATAAATATTGATATTTTTAATTATTTTTAATAAATAAAAATATATTTATTACTTAATAATATTTGTTATATTTAATAAATTTAGAACATATATATATATATAATTAATTAGTGATAATAACATATTTCTATATTAGCAATCATAAATCTATTTATATATAAATATTAAAAAGAATTATTTTAATTTTATACTTTTATGGGTAAAAATATATTGCAAAAAACAATAATATATAATATATATATTTTATCAATTATTAATTAAATTATTAAAATATTAATAATTTTATTGGAAAATTTATTAATAAAATCGTTATTATAATTTTGATTGATTTATTATTATATCAGATATTAATACTTTTATTATAATATTAAACCATTTATCATAATATTAACACATTCATTTAAATTCTCTCTGTAATTCATTCATTTTGATTATATTTTATATCATGAAATTTTTTATTTTTTCTTAACTTATTATATTATTAATATATTTTTTAAAATAAGTTATTGTAAGGACCCATTATAAATAAATCTAGAGAAAAAGCGCAAAAAGAGGATACAGGTTAGTCAATGGATTTCTTCATCATTCCAAAATTCAAATACAATGGAAAAGAGAATACAAAAGAAAAATAAAACTCAATGAAAATCATCTAAGTCAATGGTCCCTTAAAAACTAATCCTGAGATCAAAGACATATATAATGTCGATCTATCCCTATTCCCACACCATGAGAATGTATTCCTCAACTCCATTGGTTCATAGAACAACTTTCATAACTACCCACCATGGTTGGGTGGGTGGCCTCCTCCCCATCATACTTATTTTCATATTCAGAGGGCAAGCCCACCGTAGTAACCACAACCTTTATAAAATCTATATATTCATTATGATTTCTAGAAATTTGGTCAAGAGATCCCTAAATAATGGAAAATTAATTTTATGTAGTTACCTAAAATTCTTAATTTCCTTACATGGGCAGGGTAGAATTGTGACTTTCCATTAAAACCATTGAAAAAGAAGGATTGACATGACATAAACTCAAATCAACACCCTCTCTGGATTCAGCTATTGTGACTCACCCATCACCAACTTCCTTCATATCTCATTTATTAATTTCATGAATTTTATGAGTTTTGGAAATAGACACCACACCATCTAAATGAGATCGAATACATGCAGTATCATGAGATCCTTGGTTCTTGAGCTCCATGCTTGTGGGAGCAATAATTGTCCTTGGAATCCAATATTTCACAAAGTCAATGATAGAATAAGACTTGTTCCACAATTTTTATTATTGATTGTAATAGTATAGTAAAAACCTATAATTAATTTGGGTTTTGGTTTCTTAATAGAATCATCATCCATGTTTTTCTTCACTATGTGTTCTCTATAGTTGAGGAATTGCTTCTCATAATGAATATTAGAATTAGTATTAGTTTGTGTTATAAGTTCCCTAGTCGAATCATCAAAGTACGCTCCATCCAATATCATAATGTTCTGGATATGTGACTCATTGTATGATCCCATATTTCTACAGTTTCATCCCTCTTTTAATTTTTCAGTGAACCCCTTATGTTTTTTATTTTTATTCTTCTCAAACCTTGGTGGTCGATTTCCTTTTATAGTAGGAATGTAATTCTTGGGGGAAATGACATAAATTTTGGGGATGTATGTTTGTTTTAATTATTTGAGTCTATGTATAAATTTTTTTAAAACGGGCCTAAAATGGTTTCCCGTGTGTTTAGAAGGCTTCAGAGGTGGTTCCAGATCTTCTACAAGAGATGATATTAATGTTTTCTACAAGAAATTTACATGTTGTGTATATGTTTCATGATTTATAATTATATCTAGCCAAATGTTGTAAAATAGAGTTATGATGTGAAATGAATACGAACTATATAATCATTCCACATCATTTATTGTTACATGTAGTTTATTTTAAGCCGATGTGATAGGTGTTTTAGTGTAACTCATTATTTGGAAATTACTCCATTGAAAATATTACAGGCCATCTATTTCTCAGGATCTTCAATTTTAATGCCATTATGCCCATATAATTTTATTCTTCATCATGTGTATCTCATCCCTTTATATACCTAAGAAACACCATGTGATTTTGGAGTGTTTCCTTTTCTTCCATATATCTCGATCAAGCATGTGATCCATAATGAGTTATTTTTCTTTAGTTTAGCCTACTCATTCCACTTGTTCCTTATCATCCCAGTGGAATCTCTTGACAAATCTGAAATCTATTATCTATATAAATCATGTTTGATCAATATTCATTATATATTCTCTATCTTTGTTCTTGTTGATGATAAATGATTGAAATAATTACTTCATCACATGATAAATCTATGTGGTCTAAAACCAATCGCTATAGTCTAGTTCTAATTGGATAACTTGAGAAATATTGTGTGATTGCACAGAAATTAAATGTGCATTAATTAGTGGAATAATGGTGATGATAAATCATTTGTTTTAATTACTCGTTTATCCAATTTGAATCCAATGATGTTGTGACAAGGTCTACAGCTACCCATAGGGTGATTATCACTTGAATAATAGTGAATTGGCTAAAAGATTAAAGTATGTTTTGGAATTTCATGAGAACACTGGTGATTACTTATGATAGATCCGCCTTTGAAAATGAATTAAATGGTTGTTTAATGAATGGTTAATTGAAATAAAACTATTAATAGGAATAATTAACCATTTTGGATTATGATATTACTTTAGGGTATTCTTGTTGTGATTATTTTTGTTTTTATGAATGCTGAAATGGTTATATAGAGAGCTTGGCCTGAAATCTTAAAAAATTTATATAAAGTTCGTAGTCCATATTCTAAAATGCTTATATATAGGGCTATGATAGGTAATGTTGAAATTCATATATATAGGGATATTCTTGGATTCTAAAATGATTATAAAGAGGGTTTGTCCTGCTTATGGTGAAATGCTTATACAGACAAATTTGATTGGTTAGGTGATTATTCCATTGACTTGTGGGTATGGTTGGAATGGTTGTGCTATATGCTCAAATATTTTTTATGACGGTGAATATGAAGGTATCTTATTGTACTATACTAATTGATAAGTTAATACACATGTCAATTTATTTATTACTTTCACATATTATCACACTGATTTTGTTTAGGCCTAGTGGTGTCGACATGTATAGTTTTACCCCTGCCCTATTCAAGCTGATGTTTGGTTCTCGAGAAGATTACATGGATTTAGTATGTGATAAGGAAAAGGGAACTAGTACTTGATCATTTGTTGATTGATGGGTCAAATCATGGAGATAGGACCAACATGGGGATTGGGACAAAGGGTCTTTTGATTTTATTGTTTCATATTTTTATTTTATATTTATGACTTCCAACATATCATTTAGTTATATGCATCCAAACATTTTTTGGTTTATTATTATTTAGTTTACATTTTTCATCCTTTACTTTCCTAAATTTTTATTGTACAGTTTCCACTACTTCGGTTACTCAGATATCTATTATTATCATTTATTTCTGATATATTTTTAATATGTATTATGGAGAATAGTTTCCATGTAATGTTCTTTAAACCCCCATTCAAGTCGGTAGAGTCTAGCGTATGGGGAGATTCACTTGAGTTCTAGTAACCATCCTAATTTTTCAAGGTAAGAGAGTGTCAGATCGGGGGATGTTACAACGTGGTATAAGTGGATCTCAAGATCTTATATTCAATTGAATTTTAATTTGTGAAAGACAGAAAGGTGACTAATATATGTTGGGACTTGGTAATGATCTTTTTCATTTGAGTAGATAACCCATGTAAGGGGGAAATCAAGTACCATAGGATGGGATTGTTGTTCATAATGATAACATTTTAGAATTGATTTTAATTCTCCTGAGGTGATTCAGAGGTTTTGTGGTGTTATTATTTGTTGAGATTTATACTCATGGCATGGTATAACACAAGGTGAGTACAAAAGCATCATGATAGGAATATATGGATGTATCTTGAAATAAATTTTTCATAATAGGGACACATTTATTTAATGTGATATGTTATCCAACATGAAATTTTAAATGAGATACTTTTTATATTTGATAAATTCAATGAAGTAGGTGTTATATCATGATAAAACGACTTGTAATACATGTTTAGAGAGACCATGAGGCAATGGTTTTGAGGTGTTGTCACTTTTTGAGGTTGACCTTGAAGCTATCTAGTGATTTAAGGATTTAATTTGTCTTTTAGTGAAATTTAATTCTTGTCATCTTTGAAATAATAGTCATTTGAGTGGAAACCAGTACATTCCTAACATAGATGAACTAGAGCTTTTGGTTAGGATCATATCGATGGTCATCTTCATGACATATTCCTGAGGATCATGTGATCCATGTAAAGGTAGTATGTTTACCCCAAACCATTTATTTATGATATGAAAAGTGAGTTTCATCTACTATATTCATTAATTTTTAGTGGGGGAGACCCTCAGAAATTTGAATTCTATATCATGTCAGTCAATATGATCATTATTCACCTTGAGAGACCCTTATATAGGAGGGTGAGGATTGTTTTATACAACAATTGTAGACCTATCATGGATTGGAGGGAAATTCTAGAGAAAGGTAGGTAGCAAGTGGTGTTTTCCCTGGAAGAAATCAATGAAAATTTATGGAGCCACTTTTATTCATAGATGTCAAGGGATGAGAAGGTTCATTGGTTCGTGAACCTAGCTTTGGAGAGATTTTTAGTGATGGACTACGTCGGGTGTATTATAGGTTTTTTGCATTTTGAGACATCTTTGGAAACTAATGATATCACTAGGTTGAGATGTTTTTAAGATGGGAATCATTATGAGATCAGGTCACAGTTGAACATCATCCACCGAAGTATCATTTTGGATGTGATGAACCCTAAACAAATCGCAAAAGGTATTTTGAAAGAGGCCCCAAGTATTATTTGGACTATTTTAGCAGGGAGAACTTGGTTCCCTTCTACTGGTCGCAAGAAGGGCCTATAAGTTAGTTATCACCAAGGAAATAAAGTGCAGAGCATTTAGAGTAGATAGAAGTCATCTCAGCACTAGGTTCTATTTCAGAGCCATCTTTTTGGAAATTTTATCTACAAGAGGTCATTGTGTCCATAACCCACTTTAGATTGTCATTCATTTTGTATATTGGGCACATATATAGGGTTATTTGGTTTATAGACCATTTGTGGAAGTTTATTAGGATAGGTACCATAGACTAGAAAGGAAATGGATACCCCTCTATAGACTAATTGTAGGAGTTTCACTAGATTTTCATGTTGATGTATAGATTGTACAACCCTATTGCATGACTATTAGTACCAGGAAGAGGGAAATACACAGGGAAGTTATACTAGTGCCAATTGAAAAGGGGAATTTATTTTCATGCTATGTAGTATACTGTGACTTTCTTGGATGGTGTAGATTCTATTATTAAGGGTATGATTCTTTTATCATTTACACATTTATGTGCGTTCTTTGATATAAAAGAATCACATTCCATTTTGTGTAATATTTATGAAAATGTATTGGTCTTTGTTGTGGAAATATTGGATGGTGTATTAACCATAGATAAACCATTTGGAGACCGTTCAGATAATATCAATTTGTGTGAGGTGTGTTATCAATATATTGGTGGTTAGCATTTATTTTGGGAACCATTTACGCTAATAATGATAGGATTTGATTTCATTCTTGGTACAGATTTCATAGTTCAATATCAGGATCATATCTACTATTATTGCATGATATTTACGTTTTCTCTATATAGGGTAGCTATATCCATTATGGTGAGTGGGATCTTCGGGGTGGTCATGCCAGACCAATTCATTGTAGATTGGATAGTATCTTGACTCGTGTATAAATATAGTTTTTGGATGGCGGTGGAATATAGTGGGACAAATTTAAGATAGTTATAGACCAATTATATTACGTATTTTATAAGGATTTATTTTTCTTACCACCCAAGAAGGAGATCAATTTTCTGGTTGAGTTTCTGTTGGGAGGAGAACCAATTTATATTATGTCTTACATGATTGAACCAATAAAGAATCATGAATTGAAAGTTCAATAGGATGATTTGGAATTCAAGGGTTTTATAATTCCTAGTATTTCACAAAGTGGTTCCCCATTCCTTTTTGACTAGTAGGTTGATGGGACATTGTGCTTATGTGTAGATTATCTGATATTGAAATAGATTACTATTAAGAATAGGTACTGCCTTTTATGCATCAAAAATATCTTTGACCATATGAGAGGTTCCAAGATCCTCCCCAAGATCAATTTTTGATTTGGATGACACCAGTTGAGGGTGAGATCATTGATCACACCTCAAATTTATTTTATAATCAAGCACGGATTTTATGAGTTCTAGTGATATCATTTTGTTTTACTAATTCATTAGTGGTATTCATGTCCATGATGAATCAAATCGTTCATCCTTTTATAAATCAATTAGTAGTGAATGTTTAATGAAAGTTTAGTGTACTCCCATTATATGGATGGTCATTCAAAATATTATAAAATATTCTTGAGTATATTAAGAGAAAATCATCTCTAAACAAATCTTACAAAATATTGTTTTTGAATAGATAAAGTGCAGATCATTAGCCAAGTCATCTCATAGGATGGAATGTCAGTGAACCCAGATTCTGATGACTCGTATTTTCTCTGGATTTATTATTATAAATTAACTATTAAAATTCTATGACCATTCATTTAGATGAAGTGTGATCTTGAGGTGTGGTGTGTCCAGGACAAATCGATGAAAAATGACCTGTTTATAATAAAATATGTGGAATGTTTTTCACTAGACTATTATTAATTTTAAATAGGTACATGGATCATAAATCTGAGGGAACCAATGCATTTGGGACATTGACATTACCTTAGGTGGGGCCTTACATCAATGAAATGGGCAGAATGTGAAAGTTAGTTTTTGAATGTTATCATCATTAAAATATTTTAATAAAAATATTTTATTGACATATCTTGGTTTTTATTATTAATCATAACTTTTTAAGGGAATTATGGTTTATCACTCTAGCCCTAAAATGCCTCGGAGATGTGGAAGGAACTCCTCTCGATGAATGGTGAAAATACATTGATCATATTGTGAATTGTTGCACTAGTAGAGTGGAAGAACTCATCAATGACAACAATGAAATCTGTCTTCATCGAATATCTTCTCAAACCATGAGGTTGTGTATTGTCTCTTTGTTATTATTTTTCCCATTATTTATTTTCAATGGTTAACATGGACCAACCCATGAATAGGTTTTTCTATGGTTCGATCATATTTTCAGGGTGGATAATTTATGCTAGTTGATTATCAAGATTGATTTTGTTCATGTGATTTCATATATTCCCTCTCCATTCTTCATTCTAATATGATTATAACAAGTCCAACACGAACAAGGGAAAAATCCATTCTGTGGTCATTATTTCTCATTTATCTCTTTCCCAAATCCTTCTAAGTTCCTCATTCAATGAGAAAAAAGATCATAGGATCGTTTCACCTTAGATATATGGTGCAACGATTGGAAACCGAGGATCCTACACCTAAATGACACCACATAGGTGAAATAATGAATGGTAGAGGGACAAAGTCGTGACTAGAACATCGCATCTATCTAGTTCTAGAAAAGCCCGTGGTGGAAAATGGGCCGCTGGTAGGGTGACTAGCAGTAGAGCGAGGCAAGGCTAGGCAAGAGGTCGTGTTCAGATAGAGCGTGAGGTAGAAGATCTTCCAGTCGGGAGGCTGATGGTGGAGGTGGAAAATAGTCTAGGCGGGGCTGAATGGGAGACCATGTTGGTGGAGGATACAAGTGGAGACTAGGAACATGGTGTTAAGGGGTCATGTACGCTGCTGGTTATGAGTGGAGCCCACGGGGGTCAGGGCCATGAGGAATGCTAGGGACAATGTGGACATATTCATTGACTGTGGTAGTGTCTTATTGACTGGTTTCATGCATCTGGTTTGGCCCTATGTTGGAGAAGGGGGCCAACTCGTGCAGTAGGCCGGACTGGATGGATCATGCCACTCTAGTAGTCCAAAATGTTAGGTCCAACAGTATAGCTAACCACAACCCAGTAGCCCATTAGGCCATGCCCATCAGTACATGCCCATGAATCTAGTTCCAATAGTATAGATGGTGGTGTGATACTGGATCATGTTGGTAGCTTAGGCCAGGTCATACCCGGACGAGACCTGGGTTAGAATTTTTCAATTAAATTCTCATAGCATTCAAATTGAAGGATTTTTTGATAATTTGTATTCAAAATTGGGACCCTTGGGATGAGATGATCTTTTAGATATATCTAATGAGTTGTTATGGAATTTTTAATATGACCTAATGTCTTCTGGCATAGTTTTTCCAAGTACCAGCTTGCTAAGAGCAGAATCATGTGGGTGGTTATAATCTTGAGACTATGGGACATAGTGGCTTTTTTTCTTTGTGACTACATGAGTAGGAGGCTTCAAGACATATTTAGACATCTGCTGTCATCCACACTCTGTGTGTTATTAACAAACCATGTGTTATAGACACTGTGTGTGTTATCAAAACATGGTGTTCTTTGAACTATAAATGATAACCCTTCTTTTCAAGCTATAGACTAATACCTATGTGATCTTACTGCACATCATGTATTTATTTTTGGTATAATTTATGTATTTCTTTATGGTATACTTGATTTGTTTCCTATAAATTAACTTTCATGTGTATTCTTTGTGGTATACTTCATGTATATTTCAGTGGTGTTCCATTGTGGTTTCAGGGTGTCCTACTAAGTATTTTTTTACTCACCCCTTCACGGGCTTCTCCCACACATGTTGTGTCTTGAGAAAATGATCGTCAATTTGATATAATACTAGGTGTACTTGGACTGGATGGTCCATAGAGTGATCTTACAGACAAGGTGTGCTCCAAAATGATTCAGAAAGTGGTCATACACCAACCCTTCATGTAGAGTTTTTTTGCGGATGAGTTTCAGGAACTTGTTAATTAAGTTTTGAAGACTCATTATATTGGTGGGCATGTATTCTAACCCTATTTATATTCAATATCTTCTACTATCATACTCTTGTGTTGGTATCTTAGTGTATGGTTTCACTATATACTTAGTGTTTTTATATTTCAACATTTTGGGATTAGTGATTTGTGCATGTGCATAGGTACATAGGAAAATGCCTCTCATTTGTGGGATATGCATACTCGACACTAGACACCAGAAACTAGCCTAGTGGAGGTGGGATTGGGGTATTCATAGAAAGGGCCCCACTGAGATGGGTCATTAAAGAGTGGAATAAAATCAGGGTTAGTTCCACTTAAGGATAATGATTCTATGATTTTGGTTTGGGTTAATAGTGTCGAGTGTTTTGAGTTTGACTTTAAGGATGGGGAATCCAATGTTAGTGAAATGGCCAATGTATCCATACACTATGACTCTAGACATATTCTTTTAGACATAGTACATGAAAGCATCGGTTGTACAGGAGTCAATGCTACATGCATCATATAGGATTTGGGTGTGTTCTCATGGCCTTCTTGAGTAAACTCACCAACTATACTCTATTGACTGTGGGCCTCTTTATCTATTTCCAGATTCCATTATATAGCCAACCATCTAGGATTAAATTACATGATCACATGGATGATCTTCCATGTGATGAGGTGTCAGAATTGGGGCATGTACTGAATATACTCCATGCACTAGAGATAGCACCTCTAGGTGGTTTACCAACAATACCACCTCCCATCGAGTAGCAGTTTTTACCAATGCTATGGGATGTAGATTCACATAGGCTGAGTGTGTTGAATGATTTAAAGAGGTATTGATCTCCTAGTTTTAGGGGTGTGATATACCCCCGAATAGCTGAGTATTGGCTAGAGGTAGTCACATGTGTCTTCAACCTTGTGAGGAAACCTACAGACCAGATGGACGTCCTAGTCCTGAGGCTTCTTCTGAGATTTGAGGGGTTATGTCATAGCATAAAGACCCAAAATCATGATGAGGTGACCCTCTCTTGTGCATAAATCAAGAGAATGTTCATAGAGGAGTTCTTCTCAGATATGTTGTGCTCATTTAGTATATAGGATCTCCTTCATCTACAGTATGTAATTTACACTATCATGGAGTACTCAACGACGGTTATTGGTATTTCATGCTACTCCACGGATATGGTTCCATACCTGTTATTTACGGCTTATACCTTAGATTAGTGGATACATTAGGAGATCTGGGCCTCCATGATATCCCTTAAAGTCCCTACATATTCTTGGGTACTGTGGAGGGCTCTGCTAATGGAGAGATTTCTAGTGGATCAGACGCCGGTAGTGGGAGATACCAGCAGAAACTAGGAAGTTGTGACTTTAGTGGTAGGTAGCTGAAAACACAAGAAAAGACGGAAGTAGGTCATCCTCACAAATAGATGGCCCCATGACACGGGATCAGAATTGTGGGGCTCCTAGGGTAGAGTAGGTCATCTTAAGGACACACAATTTTATCATACAGTGATCAGAGACATCTAGAATGAGACTGCCTGACCCGTTAGGCTGATGATCAGGAGATGATCAAGGGACAGTTGAGTCATAAGAGGAAGTATGAAGAGGGTGTTCCATAATGAGAAGGATGTGGTAGAGAAGAAACCAAGGTTGTAGGAGGATGGAAGTGGATCAATGTAATTCCACCACCACCCATAAGTGGTCTTCACCAGGCTCATGGAGCATGGAGTCTAGGATGAGGAATGCTGCCGATGTTGAAGTGCGATGACCCTGGTGTTCCAAGAATTATTAGAAGTATGATATGTTTCTTTTCTACATTAGCTATTATTTTGATAGAAACAGGTGTCGGTCATTTTTTTCTTTCCATGACCCTTATTCAACACATAGAGATTCCAGTGGAATTGACTCAACCCTTACACATGGAGTATCCTATGGTAAAATATTCAATGATCACACACTGGTGCATTCAATATTACCTTGCTCTTAGAAGTGATAGTTTCAGTTGGGATCTCATGGTACATGTGTCGAGACCTTACAAAATCATTTTAATAATTTACTGGTTATCTACAGTCCATGATCATATTGATTGTTTTTGGTGTAGAGTGTGGATGGTCTTTCATGATGGGAAAAGGTATTCATTTGTTTGTGAAAAAAAAATGCATTTAATCCATGATGGACTTACTCATAGGAGGGTTTATCCAATTAGCCTTCAGTTGTCCATCCTCACCATCAGTGTTGTGGATTAAATGAGTGTGCAGTTTCCTGCATTGGTAGAAGAATACAAGGATGTATTTATTGAGGATGTCCCTATATTACCTCCCCTTAAGGGGTAGAATTCTGTATTAATATGTACCCTGATATGACAATGATATCAACACCTAAATATTAGATGGCTCCTACAGATCATCAGGAGATGAGAGTACATGTGGAGGACTTGTAGAGGATGGTCTTAATGAGACCCAGTGTTTCACCAATGGTGGTCTCAGTTTTGGTTTACAAGAAGGTATAAATGAGCTTGAGGTCATGTGTTGACATCTTGTGCCTAAATCAAGTGACTGTTAAGGAAAATAGTCCATTACCAAGGATTGAAAATCACTTCACTAATTTGAAGGGAGTGAGGTGGTTTTTGAAGATTTACCTTAGATCTGGAAATCCCTAGCTTCGTGTATGATATAAGGATATACCAAATACTTTCTTTAGATGTTGTTATAGATAGTATGAGTACATGGTGACTCCATTGGGCATGATGAATTTGCAAAAAATGTCTTATGGGACCCATGAACATGATATTCTAGCCTTACATAGACTGGTTCATTGTGGTCTTCAATTATAACATCCTTGTGTACTTGGAAAATAGGTAGGAGCATGCGATACACTTAAAGACGGTTCGGGACACACTCTAAGGGCATCTGATTTCTAGGAATCTCTCAAAGTGCTAGTTCTGGATTTGGGAGGTCCCCTTTCTGGACATGTCTTTTTAGAGGAAAAAGTTGTAGTTCATCCTAGGATGTTCGAGGTGGTTCTTGTATGGTAGACACCCAATTGTGCTACCAAGCCACGATGTTTCCTAGGATTGGATGGGTATTATAATAGATTTTTACCTGAATTTTTCTAGAGTAGCAAAACACTTGATATCTTTGACATGGGATGGGGTATCATTTCTTTTGGATAAAGAAATGCCAACAATAAGTGTGTGGAAATGGTTTGCAGTAGTCGAGGATACATGTGAAGAACTTTTCTGCACATTATATTGTGCTAGCGGTGGTTGTCTTCGCATTGAATTTGCGACAACACTAACTATGGCTGAGCGATTTACAGTCTACTATGACCACCAGAGTCTTAAGTATATATTCTCTTATAAGGACCCGAACATGAGACAAAGGAAATGGGTAGGGTTCATCCAAGACTATGAAATTGAAATTATCTATACTACTGGGAAGGGGAAGGTATTGGAATATGTTCTGAGTTGGATATCCATATTCAGTTACTAAGTGAGATGTTGGAGATATTGGCTGCATTACAGATATCCATTGTGGATTGAGATAGATAAACATACATCCATTCGATGTTTTCATCCCTACATTAATACATTGAGTTAAGGAGGTAAAACATGGGGGATATTGATTGTGAGATCGGATGTTATCAGTTGTCGATAAGGCATTCCCCTTATGGATATTCAACAGGTGGGGAAAATTACGTTATTTTTAGAGGGCACCCAATTATATTAGTGGTGTTACAGGAGGAGGTTACAATGGATTTCCAAACATCCCCATTGGTGGTACATCTGTGTGAGGAGAATATTTACCTGAACCTTTGATGTAACACCCCAAGCTTCCACGATATGCTTCTCTTTCAATAATGCAATAGCTTGCATTGTACGCAAGTTCGAGATTCTAACACATCGCGACCAATAAAAATAGCCATTATGAATGGTAATAACCACGTTTTGAAATTATATATATTTTATATTTCAAAATGGACTTCATTTTTAGATTCGGAATATTGAAATTAGCCTATGTGGAATTTTTGGTATTTTTCTGAGAACTTCCAATTTTTTATGAATAGTGAAAAATACTTAAAAACAAATTTTTCAATCAAAATAATTTATAGTGATAAATTATAATATTCAGTGGTTTTAAATTGTAATTAGAATATATTTTTACCATTTTATCTTATGGTGGTCATTATAATTAAATTCACTTTTAAATTGGACATAAACAATTGTAAATCTTTTGATACATATTGTTTCTTAAAAACATGCTATTTGTTGTCACAACGGGAATTAATTATAAAATTAATTAATTCAACTTATATGTTTGTATGTTTGTAAAATAGACATCATTTTTGAATTTGGAATATCGATTATAGCTTAGAGTGAAATTTTGGCATTATTCTGAAAAACATCAATTTTTTGATGAATTGTGACACCACTAAGTGGTAGTTAAAAAACTGATTTTTTGTTCAAAAGAAACATTACCACATCTGTGATTTGATTTTCAAAAATTTTACATACATTTTTTCATTTGGAAGTGAAATTTTGTTCAATGGGATTAAAATAATTTTTTGGTGAATAGTAACTTTTAAGTTTAATTAATCGCGATTAAAGGTAATTAGTGAAATTTAAGGTAAAAATGATATTATAAAAATATGAAAATACCCATACACTTGTCCTACACCTATTGGATGAGTCATGACCGACCAATAAAATCCATGGGTCAACTTGGGGACCCCATGGAGCCACTTTGGTAGGAAAATGACATTAAAAACTTTTTATTTAATGTTAAAATAAAAATGTCACAAACATGAGATGTTTTACTAAAACAATTTTTAAGTTGGGTTATAAAAGTCAAATTTTTTACTATAAATATTCATTAGAAATATAAAAATATTTCCTACATCAAGATTTTTTTTTATAATTTTTAGAAATTAAATAAATTAAATTATTTATGACACCATGATGATGCAGCGATTACCTCATTAATTAACGATTTAAGTAAAATAAAAAGATAATGTAAAATATAAGACTTACACTTTCCAAAAACCTATTGGATGAGTATATTTAGAACCCTTATCACCTTATCCTAGAAATATATAAGTGTGCAACCTTGAAAATCTGAAACTCATTATATAATAATGTAACATTTCAATATTTCCAAAAGTGCCCCTCCTCTCCTCTTATAAAAGGCCCCCACCACTACCACCTTATTCACACCATCGAAGACATTTGGATGGGCCAACCTCTGCCCAAATACTCTCTAAACTTCCCTCTATTACACCTAGAAGCCTCACTTTGGGCAGAATTCCTCCCAATGAAGCCTTTGTCTCAAATCAAAAAAGAGTTACCCGATTTCAACGTAATGTCTTCTATTATGTTATTTTGTTTTATTTTGCTTCTCCAACCCCTTAAACTCTTTTTATTACTTTCTTTTGTAAAAAAACAGTATCTTAAATATACTAGGATGTTGTTATGATAAGGATTTGATTTACACTTACACACACCATCGCCTAATGGTTGAAGAACATACTGTTTCTCTTGTTGGGAAATTTCTGCCTCACGAAATGATGATTGTTCAATCTTCTTTTAACACCTCTCATGGTGGCCATTATGATGACACTATTTTTTATATATGATATATATTATGTTTTTTTTCCTTCTGATTCTGTATTTTTCATTTATGGAATACCTTTACGATTTCCATTATGGGTAAACGCGATAATTTCATTTTAGGAAGTGCGGACTACCGCCCCCTCAAAGTGATTTGAATCGTAAATGCCATATGTGAGATGTATAAAGGATGGAGTAAATGGTATTATACATTATATTATACTATAATTATATTATAACTTTATATAATTATAACTTCATTCCATTAAATATGAAATAGAAATGAAAGTAGCGTTCATGCGTACGTACGGCTTACCGTCTCCATGAATGGTGCATTTCATTTATTACCTCTAAATGATATGTAATATTATAAATGCATGTATATAATGGATATATAGGATATATATGATATCTACATCATTAATATAATTATGGAGATAATGGATATTCTACCACACAAACAACATGTAATTATAAGAAGTTTAATGTTGACTCAAGTACCAAAGATCGACAAAAGGACCGTTATTAACTTAAATGACTACATAATTTTCTTAAAATTGTAATATGTGATATAAAAGGGATAATTAACTTGAAAAGGGTTATTAATAATGTATAGATTACCTCTATTTTATTGTTCAGGAGGTTAAAGAGTGGTCGAGTCAAGTTGGACACGAGGTAAGGGAACTTCTTAACCCAATTTCTATTCATTGGGTTAATATCCTACATTCAAATTATGTCATGATATTATTATGTCCTATATTGTATTTTTACTTTATTTATGTGTAGTTATATTGAATAAACATAATAGATTTATTTTATTTTAAAAAATGATCTTTGTAAGGGAACTTCTTAACCCAATTTCTATTCTATGGTTTAATGTCCTACATTCAAATTATGTCATGATATTATTATGTCCTATATTGTATTTGTACTTTATTTATGTGCACTTATACTGAATACACATAATAGATATATTTTATTTTAAAAAATGATATTTTTAAGGGACTTCATCTCAATCTCCTTTCATTGAGGCATATTTTGTTTTATACACAACTTTCTTTTATACGGTGTATAAACCCCTTTGACTTTTATGTTTATTAAAAAGGTTTTCTTTTATAATTATTTGATTTTTAAACAATTTCAAAAAAGAGATATTTCTCTCAAATATATTAAAATCTAGTGAAAATGTATATGTATTTAATGCAAGCTTAAAAATGTTTTCAGAAAAACCGACTCTCGAGTGTGGTAGATAGGAAGGGATTGGGAGTGGACCCATCATGGCCTGTAATTAGTCGAGCAGTCTCAAAATTAGTTATTTTGTTTTCAGAAGCTTGTATAATGTTTTCATAAAAACACTAGAGTATATTTGAGCAATTTTAAACATAAGTATCTTCTTAAAGATTGCATCGGTAGGTCTCATGAGACAAACTAGTGTCTTGGAACGAGGCCTTGACAAAATCTTATTTGTAGTCTTGGCATGAGGCCTTAGCTATGTAGTTATGATAGTCTGGCATTATGAATTCCATCATTAGGAAAGTGGTTATTGATATTGCATGTGATTATTCGACAAGTAGAATATCCATGTGAATAAGTAAATGACATTATCTCATTTTAATTTTTCCATATTATGTTGAATTTTACGTTTAAAAGGCTATTGTTTTAGTCATACATTGCCTTAAATGTTTATGTTTATTGAAGAAATATTCCGCTATAATGTTATCCTTACTGAGCATCTGAGCTCACCCCTTTCAATGTTTTATTTTTTCCAGGATGTGATGAAGTATATTTTAGGAATGACCTTTAGGGATAGTCTGAAGGGGATATGAGTGTTGAAAATGGAGACTATGTTATTGTAGTTTTTTACTTTATGATGTAATGTAACATTTATGAATGTATCCAATGTTCCCAAGGCTACTAAACTAATCGGTATTTCGAGACTTGATCTTTTTTATCATGCCAATGTTACGCAATAATGCACTGAATCTGGGTAACTGGGGTCGGGGCATTACAGTTGGTATCCGAGGCATTTTAGTACCAACCTTGGATGCTAGATTTAGAAAAAATCTTATTAGAGAATATAGCCCTATGATAGAATTTGAGGATTAGTATAGAAGAAATTCCTAGAATTTTGGTATTATAGAGATTTTGTGAGTTTTCTGAGAAATACATCCCTGTCTGGATACGAGCAGGTAGAGGCGGCTCTAGCACAGATGTACCTAGGGGTAAAACCCGAAAACACCGCATTGAGCTAGACTCAAACGGGAACTGGTGCACGACAACAGGCCTTGTTGTACTCTTGGTTACGACACTTCTAGGGGATATGATTAGGATAATTATTATTTTTTTACCGATCATTATGAAGGGTTTATGAGTATATACATCCTCAAAGAAAACATTTTTTATGATTATGGATTATATCCATAAACCGTTCAATTTACATTAAGTATTTTACAAGTTTGGAATTATTCATTTCAATTCATAAACTAACCTAGTTTATGCCATTGTATAGAAATGGTGCCCAGTGGAAGGAATGTGAACCCCAGCAATACATATGATCCAAAGCGTAAGAAGGATCATTTCTTTAATGGTATTAAGGAAAAATTTATAAGGGAAATAATCTCCCATATGTTCTCAACATATGAAGAAATAGTATCATGTGTTAATAAGATAAGTAAAGAATTATCTGAGTCTTATGGCTTTGAATGGAAGCAAGAGAAGAAAAGTATGGAAGAGAGAATGATGGATAAAGGGATGAGGGAAAAGAAGAATTTTACAATATGTGATAACTGTGGGAAGAAACACCTTGGAACATGCCTGAAGGGAATGAGAGTTTGTTATAATTGTGGAGAAAAGGGACACCAAGTGCGTGACTTCAAGGGTAAGAAAAAGGTTTCAGATTTACAATGCTTCGTCTGCAAGGAGTGGGGACACTACGCAAACTAATGTCCAAATCATCAGAGTATTCCCCGAATGTTTTTATTAGATAATAATAAAGTTATGATACTTCCACAGATGAGGAGGAATGATTAGAGTTCTTATGTTGTTATTAATGAATTTTTTCCATTTGAGTGTTGTATCAATGATGTTCTGGTTATAATAATTATGGAGTATATAAGGATTGTACTGCAGTACTATTTCATCAAGGACTTGAGATTGTGTGGAACCAAGAAAAGTGACTCCACAGCAGGTTAAATTTTTGGAAAATATATGGTTGAGAGAATGATAAACCATAATATGATTCTGATATAGAGATAGTCATTTTGGAATAAGACATGATTGATTTGGATAAATTATATTGGATATTCGTAACTTCCATGAAACTGATTAATGATTTGTATACATTTTTGGATAGAATGAGTATATCTAGTATTCTATAAAGAATAAGGGATCATGAATGTAATCAATAAGGATTTATGGTAATTCAGGATGTTGTAGTGTTTTAAAAGAATACATGATGAAGGTGTTCACATGTTGTTACGCGGAAAAAATGATCTTCATTATGTCTACCTTCCTTATAAAATTTGGACTGTGAGTTGGACATATGTATTTTGGATAACTATAAAGGATGGAATGGATTAAGTTGAACCTTGGATAGTATTGTTTAAGGTTAAAAAATTTCTGAATATTATTTTTGGGATATTATAATACTATAGTTTTTGGAAAAGGATAACATGTAGGTCGGGGGATAACCCATCGCGTCAGACAAAGCTGCAAGAATCGAACCCACAACCATAGTACGACATGCCTTTATTACCTACCACTAGCCTATAAGAAGTCCTTGGTTATTACAAAAAAGTTTTCCTAATCTAAATGGTATGTGTTAATATTTTGAACCTTATACAATTAGGACAAATAGAATATTTTTGAGTTCTATTACCTTTTGGAGTGAATGATGGGTTTGTGGTAAAAATTTATTAAAGAATGAAAGTCTACATGATAAGTAAGTATGTTTTCTTACATTCTTAGTAAATCTCAGAAATAAATTCCTCATCTTTATAAAAGGTAACTTAAAACAAAAACGTTGCTGGTTAACTTTTCCAACTGGGGATTCAATGACCGTTTAACCAATCACAAGTTTGTGATTTTCATGTGGTTAACTTTCTCCTAATACTGTTTTCTATAACTCTCCATCAGACCTTGATGGTTTGTTTTTCTTCCATATCCATATTTTCATAGAATCCGAGTATGGGCTATCTTGGGCGACCTTTGTACTTATCTTTATTTATTTTAAAGTTATATTTTTATTAACTTCATTTCCGATGTGGGTTTTCCACAAAGGTATTTTCTATTTTCAACCATTTATTTTAAAAGAAAATTTTTAAAATGTGAGGACACAATTTATTGAAGGAGGGGATAATGTAACACCCCGAGCTTCCATGACACGCTTCTCTTTCAATAATGCAATAGCTTGCATTTTATGCAAGTTTGAGATTCAAACACACCGCGACCAATAAAAATAGCCATAATGAATAGTAATACCAACTTTGTGAAATTATATATATTTTATATTTCAAAATGGACTTTCTTTTGGATTCAGAATATCTAAATTAGCCTATGTTTAATTTTTGGTATTTTTCTGAGAACTTCCAATTTTTTAGGAATAGTGAAAAATACTTAAAAACAACTTTTTTAATAATAATAATTTATAGTGATATATTATACTATTGAGTGGTTTTAAAGTTTAATTAGAATATATTTTTACCATTTTATCCAATGGCGGTCATTAGAATAAATTTCACTTTGAAATTGGACATAAACAATTGTCAATCTTTTGATATATATTGTTTCTTAAAAACACGCAATTTGTTGTGACAACGGGAATTAATTATAAAATTAATTAATGGAACTTATATGTATGGAAGTTTGTAAAATAGAAATAATTTTTGAATTCGGAATATCAATTATAGCTTATGGTGAAATTTTGGCATTGTTCTGAAAAACTTCAATTTTTGATGAATAGTGAAACCACTAAGTGGTAGTTAAAAAACTGATTTTTCGTTTAAATGAAACATTACCACTTCTGTGATTTTATTTTCAAAAATCCAACATGCAAGGTTTCCATTAGGAAGTAAAATGTGGTTCAATGGGATTAAAATAATTTTTTGGTGAAAAGTAACTTTTACGTTTAATTAATCGCGATTAAAGGTAATTAGTGAAATTTAAGGTAAAAATGATATTACAAAAATATTAAAATACCCTTACACTTGTCCTATCCCTATTGGATGAGTCATGGACGACCAAAAAAATCCATGGGCCATCTTGGGGACCCCATGGAGCCACTTTGTTAGTAAAATGACATTAAAAACTTTTTATTTAATGTTAAAATAAAAATGTCACAAACATGAGTTTTTTTTACTAAACAAATTTTTAAATGGGGTTATAAAAGTAATATTTTTGACTATAAATATTAATTATAAATATAAAAATATTTCCTACATAATGATTTTTTTTATAATTTTTATACATTAATTAAATTAAATTATTTATGACACCACGATGATGCAGAGATTACCTCATTAATTAACGATTTAAATAAAATAAAAAGATAATGTAAAATCTAAGACTTACACTTTTCAAAAACCTATTGGATGAGTATATTTAGAACCCTTATCACCTTATCCTCGAAATATATAAGTGTGGGTCTTTTAAAATCCTAAAATCATTATATAATAAAGTAACATTTCAATCTTTCCAAGAGTGCCCCTCCTCTCCTCTTATAAAAGGCCCCCACCACTACCACCTTATTCACACCATCCAAGACATTTGGCTCGGCCAACCACTGCCAAAATACTCTCTCATCTTCCCTCTATTACTCCTAGAAGCCTCACATTGGGCATAATTGTTCCCAAGGAAGCCTTTGGCTCAAATCAAAAAAGAGTTACCCGATTTCAATTTAATGTCTTCTCTTATGTTATTTTGTTTTATTTTGCTTCTCCAAGCACTTAAACTCTTTTTATTCCTTTCTTTTTTAACAAAAACAGAATCTTCAATATACTAGGAAGTTTTTATGAGAAGGATTGGATTTATACTTACACAGACCTTCGTCTAATTGTTAAAGAACATACTGTTTCTGTGGTTGGAAATTTCTGCATCACGAAACGATGATTGTTCAATCTTCTTTTAACACCTCTCATGGTGTCCATTATGATGAAACTATTTTTATATATGATATATATTATGTTTTTGTTTTATTCATGATTCTGTATTTTTCATTAATGGCATACCTTTATGATTTCCATTATGGATAAATGCGATAATTTCATTTTAGGAAGTGCGGACTACCGCCCCCTCAAAGTGATTTGAATCGTTAATGCCATATGTGGGATGTATAAAGGATGGAGTAAATTTTATTATTCATTATATTATACTGGAATTATATTATACCTTTATATAATTATAACATCATTCCATTAAATACAAAATAGAAATGAAAGTAGCGTTCATGCGTACGTACGGCTTACCTTCTCCATGAATGGTGCATTTCATTTCTTACATCTAAATGTTATGAAATATTATAAATGCATGTATATACTAGATATATAGGATATATATGATATCTAAATCATGAATATAATTCTAGAGATAGTGGATATTCTACCACATAAATAACTTGTAATTATAAGAAGTTTATTGTTGACTCAAGTACTAAAGATCGAAAAAACGACCGTTATTAACTTAAATGTCTACATAATTTTCATAAAATTATAATAAGTGATATAAAAGGGATAATGAACTTGAAAAAGGTTCTTAATAAAGTAGAGATTAACTCTAATTTATTATTCAGGAGGTTAAAGAGTGGTCGAGTCAAGTTAGACACGCGGTAAGGGAACTTCTTAACCCAATTTCTATTCTTTGGGTTAATATCAAACTGTCAAATTACGTCATGATATTATTATGTCCTATCTTGTATTTTTACTTTATTTATGTGTACTTATAGTGAATACACAAAATAGATTAATTTTATTTTAAGGAATGGTCTTTGTAAGGTAACTTCTTAACCCAATTTCTATTCTATGGGTTAATCCCCCTACTTTCAAATTATGTCATGATATTATTATGTCCTATCTTGTATTTGTACTTTATTTATGTGTACTTATAGTGAATACAGATAATAGATTTATTTTATTTTAAAAAATTATCTTTTTAAGGGACTTCGTCTCAATATCCTTTCATTGAGGCATATTTTGTTTTATACACAACTTTTTTTTATACGTTGTATAAACCCCTTTGACTTTTACATTTATTCAAAAGGTTTTGTTTTTTAATTATGTGATTTTTAAACAATTTCAAAAAAGAGATATTTCTCTCAAATATATGAAAATCCAATGCAAATGTATACGTATTTAACGCAAGCTTAAAAATGTTTTCAGAAAACCCGACTCTCGAGTGTGGTAGACAGGAAGGGATTGGGAGTGGACCCATCATGGCATGTAATTAGTATAGCAGTCTCAACATTAGTTATTTTGTTTTTAGAAGCTTTCATAATGTTTTCAGAAAAATAGTGGAGTATATTTGAGAAATTTTAAACATAATTATCTTCTATAAAATTGCATCGACAAGTCTCATGAGACAAACTAGAGTCTTGGCACGAGGCTTTGACAATATCTTATTTTTAGTCTTGGCACGAGGCCTTGGCTACGTGGTTATGATAGTCTGGCAATATGCATTCCATCATTATGAACGTCGTTATTGATATTGCATGTGATTATTCGACCAGTAGAATAACCATGTGAATAAGTAAATGGCATTATCTCATTTTCCTTTTTCCATATTATGTTTAAGTTCAAGTTTAAAAGGCTTTTGTTTTAGTCATACATTGCCTTAAATGTTTATGTTTATTTATGAAAGCTTCCGCTATATTGTTATCCTTACTGAGAATCTGAGCTCACCCCTTTCAATGTTTTATTTTTTCTAGGATGTGATGAAGTATATTTTAGGAATGACCTACAGGGACAGTCTGAAGGGGATATGAGTGTGGAAAATGGAGACTATGTTATTTTAGTTTTTCACTTTATGATGTAATGTAATATTTATGAATGTATCTAGTGTTCCCATGGCTACTAAACTAATTGGTCTTTTGAGACTTGATCTTTTGTGATCATTCCAATGTTACTCAATAATGCACTGAATCTGGGTAACTGGGGTCGGGGCGTTACATTTGATGTCAGTTATTGTGTTCGGGGATGAATAAGGTAGTAGAATAGATAATTTCATGATGCCTCACTTGTCAACAAGTGAAGGATGAGTACTGAGTTCTAGAAATCTTGACCCAACCACTTGAGCTGCTAGAGTAGAAGTGGGATGGGATATCAATTGACATCATGATGTTCTTACAACACACATCCAGTGGACCCAATACCATCTGGGTAACTGTTGAAACAATCACCCCAAGGACCCACTTCCTACTGATACAAGAGAATATTTCAATAAAGAGATTGGGTCCCCAATACTTGCAGAAGATAGTACAACTTCGTGGAGTTCCATTGGCAGTCAATTCAGATCGTGATTCATTTTCAACATCCTAGATGTGGAAGGGAATGTATGAGCCATTTGGGACACAGTTTCACTTGAACAAAACATTTTATCCCCATGAGTATTTCCATACGTATATGAACATTCATGTTCATGAAGAAATGTTGTGTTCATGCATCCTAGACTTTGGTCTTAGTTGGGAGGACCCAATACCTTTGTTGGAGTTTTCATAAAACAATAGCTACCACTCCACCGTTGGTATAGTACCATTTGAGTCCTCATATAGGTGACCAGGAATTTCACCATTTTGATGGAATCACCCAGGAGAGTATGCATTCATGGGTCTAGAGATGTTGCAGGGTACCTCCGAGAAGGAATAGATAATCCAGGAGCAGATGAGGACATCATTGAGCAAGAAAAATTCATATGCCGATAGGAGAAAAAGGCTCTTCGAGTTTGAGGCGGGATACCTCGTGTTCTTTTTGATCTCACATCAACGGGGCTTGTAGAGATATTCCTAGGGTGGAATGTTATCTCCATGATAAATCATCCCATTTCATATTCTGAGTAGTGTAGGTGTGGTGGTGTTCCACCTAGTTCTACCACTGCAGTGGCATTGAGGACGTGATTGTGTTCCTTGTGTTGCAGCTGAGGAGGTGTGTGCAAGATCTGTCACACGTTATCGACTTTAGAGAGTTGGAAAGTGAAGATGGGGAGACTTTTTTGGAGTACCCAGTGGAGATCAAGGATCAACAGTAGAATATCCTTTTTTTTCAATTCCTCTAGTGTGCATTTGGTGGATGAATGAAAATCTTCATGAAATCGCTTTGGAGTGGGAGGCTCAGATTCATGCTCAGTACCATCATCTTTTTTTAAGTATCCCTTGTTTTGGTATTTGGGTATGTAATTCCCTATGTTGGGGACAATTTAATGACTCTTATTTTATCCAGATTTTTTTCTAAAAATTAATTGTGAATATTCTAAGTCTGGGTGTCGGGATGACATGTGATTCTGAAGCCCGGTGTTCCAAGGACGAATCGATGATTTTTTTTAAAATAAAGAATACATGTGGGGTTTAATTAAAATATAATAACATCTAATATTGTGAGTGTATTATAAATATTAGGGCAATATTGCATTCAAAATAGTGACATTACTCTAGGAGGGGCCGAATATCGACCTGTGCGGGCTGGATGGGAAAGTTAGTTTTTTGGACTTGAATGTCATTAAAACATTTTAATAAAGATATTTTATTTATGAAACATTGGTTTTCATTTTAATAAAACCCTTGTTATAGAATTAAAATTTATCACCATAGCCCTAAAATTCCTCTAATGCATGGATGTAAACCCCCTCAATGAACAGAGATGACAGATCTAGTGGATTGTTAATCATTGCACCAGCGGAGTGGAGGAACCCATCGATAACGACAACGAAATATCTCCCCATAAACAATTGACCAAACCCTAAGTTTGGGTGTTGTCCCTTTGTGATTCATTCCTCCATTCAAAATTTTCACTGATGAACATTGACCAACCCATGAATAGGATGATCAGTGGTTAGATCATTTATATGGGGTGGATATTTTATTTGGGTTGATTACCAAGATGGTATTCATTAATTAGATTTGATTTTTTCCCTTTATGTTATTCATTCTAACATGAACGTATTGAGGATAACATGAAAAAATAAAAGATCTATTCCTTTTGTGTTCTTATTAATTTATCATTTTCCCCATTCATTATACTTTCCTCGTTCCTCAAAAAACAATATTGGAGGATCGTTGAGCCTGAGATCCGTGGTTCAACGATATGAAATCGGGGATCTCACATCGCAACGAAAGCACATAGGTGTAATGGTGCATGGTGGTGGTGCATGGGGGTGACTTGAGAAGTGGATTTGGCCTGTTCAGGAGGAGCACATAGAGAACAGTGAGATGCAAGTAGGGGGTTGGTGGTAGAGCGAGTTGTGGCCCGGTGGGGGTTGGGTTTAGGCAGAGTGTGAGGCGGACAAGCTTCCAGTTGGTTGGCCAGTTAGTGAGGAAAAACATGGTCCAGACACGACCACATGAGAGCTTGTGGTTGTAGAGGCCATGGCATGAGATTAAGGGTGTGGAAACAAGGGGTCGCATTTGAGGTTGGGGGTTCATGGAGCCAACAGTGGTGGGGGTTGTGAGGTAGTCCAGGACATGGTGGCCGTTTGCATTAACCAGGGAGGAACCCCATTGACCAGGAGCATGCAGCTAGGTCTACCGAATGTTGGATAAGGGGACCAGACAGCACAGTGTACAAATCTTGACGGACTGGGCCACTATAGTGGTTTAGTAGATTGGGTCTAGCGGTCTAACATATAACGGCCAACGGCCAATAAGGCGATGACCAATAGTCCATGCCCATCAGGCCATCTCATCGTGCCAGGCCCAAAACACCAGACCCATCAAGATGGACCAATCAGGATGGGCCCTATGGGCCAGACTCAGTTGGGTTAGCGGGACCAGCCTCAGCAGACCGAGACTGGACCCATGTATATCTTTTTCACAAAAATGGCTATAAAATTAAAATAGATGGACCATCAGACGGGTTTCATATTGCATTGGGACCCTTGCTTCGAGATGGTACTTTTGAGATACTTTGAGTGATTTGTTGTAGATGTTGGAATATGTATTAATGGATTATGGAGTAGGGTCTCACGGTAGAAGCGTGCTACCATCAAAATCTTGTGGTTTGAAGTGATATGGAAAATATGTGACTTGGTGACTATATGACTAGGTGAGTACCTAAATTTGGAGAAACATTAATTATCAACACTCTATGTGTTATAAAAACAACAATTTTATTGACACTTAGTGTGTTATAGACACTCAGTGTGTTATCAACAGTCACTGTGTTATCGACACTCTTTGTTTCATCGACACTCTCTCTGTTATTGACACTCTGTGTGTTATTAAAACTCCTTATGTTACTTGAAACTTCTTATGATATAGAAACTCCCCGGGATATCAACACTCTGTGTATAATCAACACTCCATGTGTTATCGAAAATGGGTGTCCTTTAGACTACATCTGATAAACCTTATTTCCATTCTATAGACTTATAAATGTGTAAAATGACTACACCTCATGAATTTCATTGTGGTAATCTTCATGTATTTATTTTTGATATACATAAATTGTTTCTTCAATGGTATAATTCCTGTTTTTCCATTTTGGTATAACTAATTTATTTCATAGTGGTGTTTCTTGGTGGTTTTGCAGTGTCCTTCTGAGTAATTTTTTACTCACCCCTACATGGGTTTTTCCCGAACGTGTTGTGTCTTGTGAAAAAATAGATTCTTTGATGGAGTCAAAGGTGGACCAGAAATAGGTGCTTATCAGAGTTATTAGACATATGAGGTGTTCTTTCTATGGCTTTAGATAGCTATTCTACACTAACCCATTAGGTAGAGTTTTTTCTAGAGGAGTTACAGGAACATGTGCAATCACGTTTGTAGACTCTTTTTTGTGGACATGTATTCTGGTTATGTTTACTTTCCATTTTTCATATTATCATAATATATGGATGGTATCTTAGTGTATGAAATCATTTTATAACTTGTGTTTTACCATTTTAGCATTTTGATATTGGATATCTATGCGTGGATACTGGTACATAGGAAAATGCCTCTCATTTGTTGGATATGCCTAATCAGTGCTCGTCAGTCGCCCCTGGACTATTAGAGGTGGTCATTGGGTTGTAATAGAAAATTCCCATCTGGGATGTGTCAGGAAAAAGATACGTTTTTAGCCTTCGTATCTTGGAATCATCCCAATAATTTCATCCCGATTCAAAATTTTCGAAGTTTATCATGTTATTATTAGCACATCATCTAGGATTTCTCCAGACTGAAAAAAATTGTATGGGATATCCAAAAATTGGTGAAGAATGTTTGATCATATTTTAAAGAGAGATATTTTTAGTAGTTGAAGAGGAGGCTAAAATTAGCATATACACTCACTTTACCTATTCCTGGTAAGGCATAAACCTTGTAATATGAAGCATCCTAAGTTGTACAAGCAGTAGTTCAGATGTAGGAGGCTGAGTGGTTTCTTATAACTATAGACAGTTGATACAACATGAGAGGAATGATCTTACTCATGTTCTAGATTTATCAAAATAGAAATTTTCTAATATGATAGAGATATTATCGTATGGGAAATATTATTTTGGGATACATGGACCATAAGATCCTTAAGTGCATATTTTCATAAACGGAACTGAACATTCATAATAGGAGGAAGGTTGAGTATCTATAGTATTTTGACCTTGAGAAGGATGATGAACTGGTAAAAGTGAATATTTTTTGATGAATAATTGAGATATAAGGAATTGAAATATGATTTACATGAGTCCTGTGATGAGAGGAGGATTATGGAACTGTTTACAAACATGCATAAAGATGATCAAGAGTCTTAGATTTTAGTAGTTATGACTGAAATATATATTGTACCCATTCTTATGTACATGATCCTCATTGAACATTTATCTAACCTAGAGGTCTTAGCACTAAGATACATTTTATATGGTGGGGATCCACTGGCTGGATGATCTCTTCATAGTAGAAATATTATTCTTTTCAGTGTCCATGTTTGGGTTCCTACAAGATTGTGTGAGGAGGTGATGAGAGATTTTCATGCTTCCATATGGGTGTTACATCCATGTTTGACAATGATGTATCGTTATTTTTATAGATAGTACAATTTTCTATGAATGAAGAAGAAGGTAATGGTATTTTAGGAAAGATGATTCACCTATCAATAGGTAATTGGAAAGCATCAGATGCATGTTGGGTTGTTGCAGCCACTTCCCATTTCAAAGTAGAAATTGGATGAATTTACTATAGATTTGTTGAAATGATTACCCTAGACACCTAACAATAATGGTCCACTATGTGTGATCATATATTGATGAATGATGTTATCCCATTTCATACCGATCCAGGAGACCATCACTGTTGATGATCTAGGTAGTCTTTACATGGTGTAGATAGTTCAAGTGCATGGTGTGTTGAGGAATATCATTTATGATAGAGATCATGATTTCATGTCTTCATTTGGGATGGTTATTGATAAGTATCTAGGATTAAAGGTTCTTCTGTGTAAGTTCTATCATCCTCAGACTAACAGTCAATCATTCTGGACTAATTAGATTCTTCAAGATAGGCTATGAGCCTGTGTTTTTTATTGTGGGGTTTCATGGGAGATACATTTATCACTCTATGAGATTTATTAAATTAAAACATTTAGGAATTGGTCAAAATAGAATCTTTTGAGTCTTTAAAGGTAATTTTGTGTCATTATCCTCATTGATAGTTGGATGTAGGTGAGTTAGTGATTATTGGACCTAATCTCTTCTATGAGATTTTAGTGTTGGTTTATTTGATCAAGAGGTGGTTGGTGACTATGGAGGTTTGCAAAAAATTATATTCTAACCCGCTATGAAAGACACTGGAGTTGATGTTGGTAATTGATTATTCCTTCAAGTGTATAATAGGTTGGGAAAACAGAATATATGGAAACATTTATAGTTAAAACATTTGTATTTCAGTCTATTTGAGATAGTGGAATGGATCAGTATAGTGGAATACATATTATACCTTCCAAAAAACTAAATTTCCATACACAACATGTTTCATGTGTTGTAGATTTATATAATAATCATGAAACATCACTTTTAATGGGCATGGATGACATTGATCTTTGTGTAGATGCATCCTTTGGCGATAATATGATGCTGATTGTGGAATTCATTGAGAATTATCTTGGGGGAATCACTTTTCCTCATGTTTGACTACAGTGGATCTATCAGTGTGTTCAAGAGGAGATGTGGGAGGAAAAAATATAATATGTGGGTAAAGTGGATAATTTTTTTTGATAATACCCCTATGGGATTCTTAGAGTAGCTTAGGGAAGACCTATTATATGGTGCAGAGTCTGTATGATCCTATCTTTTTCTCGGTATGTCCCTCTTTGAGTTTTTAATTGAACCTCATTTTCTGGGTTTTTACTTATTTGCAAACCTTGGTGGTTGAGTTCCTTTTGAGGATGGAGATAAATTTCTATGGGAAATGACATAATGTGTAAGGATGTTTTTTTATTAATGGAGTTCAGTTATAAATGTGTAAAAAGGATTTTATGTAGGTTACCCATGAGTTTTAAAGGCTTCAAATTTTGTTTGGGATCTTTTGTAGGATCTAGGATTAATGATGTCTATAAGACATTGATGGGCCATGTAAATGTTGCCCAATGTGTAAGTATCCCCAAGAAGATTAAATGAAATGGGTTCATGAAATGAAATAAATACGCACCGTAATTATGGTTCATGTGGTGTATTGTTTGATTTGGGTTATTTTAACCTATGGAATCATGTTTTTTCATTCAACTCAAAATTTGGAAATACATTGTGTGAAACTCTTACATGTCATGTATTTATTAGGATCAATAGTTTTAAATCAATCATGAATGGATGATTTCATTTTTTATCATTTTATGATCCTCCCTCTTATACTCTACGCCACTCCAAGTAATTTTGGAGTGAATCCTTCACTTTCAAACATGTCGAACATGTGTTAGATCCCTACTAATTTGTTTTTCATTGGGTTTACCATATCTTTCTATGTGTTCCCCATTATCGAGGTGGAATCTATTGACCTCTATCAAATATGTTGTCAATCCAAACATTAATTTATCTGGGTTCTTTTTGATATCTTCTCTGCATTCGTTCTTATTGGCATAAGATGGTTGAAAGTGTTTGTTGATCCCTGGATATAGGTAGGTGGTGTAAATCCAACACCTATGGTCTATTTAAAATTAGTTAAATATGAACAATATTGTATATTTGAACTAAAATGAATTGAATATTAATTAATAGAATATTGGTGATGATAAATAATGTGTTTTAATTACTCCTTAGACCCCTATGGATCTAGTGGTGTTGTGACCTAGTTTGCGGCCACTTGTTTGTTGATTCAGCCCTTGAATAATGATGATTTTGTTAATGGATTAAAGTAATTTTTTACAATTAAATGGGACCTATAGTGATTACTGGTGATATATTGACATTTGAAAATATCTTACACGATTATTTAATGAATGGTTAATTGAAATACAAATGTTAATTAGTATACTTAACCATTGTATTTGTGATATGATTTTATAGTATTCTAATTCTAATGATTTTGGTTGTAACTGATGTTGAAATGCTTATATAGATAGATTGTCCTGAGATGCTGAGATTCTAATATAGAAGTCTTGGTTGAGATTCTAAAACCAATATATATAGGGTATCCTTGATTAGGCTGAAATTATTATATAGAGGGATATTCCTGGATTATGAAATTTTTATATAGAGGTCTTGGCCTAGTTATAATGAAATTCTTATACAAATGTTTTTTCTGGATTATGTGATTCTGTAATAGACTTATGGTTATGGTTGTCACGGTTTTGCTACATGTTTAGAGATATTACACAGTGGTTCCAATGAAGGTTTATTTTTGAATTATAATAATTTATTAATTAATACACCCATTTATCTCTTTCTTTCAGGAACTTATTATCAAACTTTCTTTGTTTAGAAATGTTGGTGTCAACCTACTATGTTTTACTCACATAATATTTGGGCCTCAATTTTGTGCCTGGTTAGATAAAAAGGGATTAGATTCAGACAAGGTTTAGGGACCTCATTGTTTATTATTTCATACTAGATAGGTCGGATATTGGAGATGGGGCCAACACATGGTTCCAGACTGATGTCTTTTGAGTTAATTATGTCATCTTGTTCATTTATTTTTATTACTTTTAATAAGTAATTTTTTTATATTTCATTCTTCCATTTCATTGATAATTTTTATTTATTTTACATTGTTCATCATTTATTTTCCAATTCGTATATTATATTATTTCCACTTTTTTAGTTACTCTTTAACTTATTATTATTGCTTATTTATGATTTATTTTAACTCTTTTCTATTGTATATAATCTCCCAATTGTATTATTTATAGCCCCACTTCTAGTCACTAGTATCTAGAATGTGGGGATTTGTGCTTGAGTTAAAGTAATCAACCTGATTTGGCCATGTGAGAGAGTGTTAGATCAGGGGCTGTTACACTTCATGTTGGAAAACAAATAATACACAATATCATCTCCTTTCCAATCATCCCTAAAGGTTTCATATAAAGGATTCTAAAGATAATGAGAAAATATTTCAAGAACTTGTTGTAACTCAAGGATAGAGGGTCACTTCTGATGTCATTATTTATCTTCAGTCTATGAATGAAACTGGGAAAACCCATTCTTAGATAAATATAAAGCGCCCCAATTCTTTATTAATCAAGCATGTTTTACCATATATGAATACGTGAAGTTGATGCTTCTATATTTTCATTACCAAACATTTAACACCTTATTTAAATTTTATTTCCCTTTTCTATATTGGCATTTGAGGAAACCACCTGAGGGTTAGTTGTAGTTTCCACCACTACCCTTCAGTTTATAACTATGAATCATTTTTTACCACATTCACTACATTTGACAGTCCAATGATAGTTATCCTATATATACCCAATTGAATTGCATTCTACAAAAATTGAGGGGTTTTAGGTTTCATTATCCACTCAAATATTGATTTTATCATTATATGTAAAGAGAATCACATGGTTAATAAGAGTTTAACCGATGTAAAATTCCACAAAAATTGTAGTATACAGTCCAAACTATGTCAGTTCAGTCTTCTTTGTCCATGAGAATTTAAATTTCCATCATGTCTGCAACATCATATAGAACTTTTGGTATCCAAAGTATTCAATTGAGGTGATGGATACCTATGCCAACATAGGAAAAATAATTCATGAATCTTGTTAGATAAAATTCTAAAGACCCCTCAAAGTCCAAGGAAATACAATGATTGAGAAATATATAACCAAAGCTTCATAGATATTTCATATTTTCATTAAAGGGGAATAGGTAATATAATAATCCTTTTCCAACTGAAATTATTTTCTAGTCCACAAACCCTCAATGATAAGTGACACTACTAACCACATTATTGATTAACCAATTGTACAATCCTCTAGAAAGAAAAATCCTCGCAATAATTGAATTATTACCTAATTATGGATTCCCATACACAATATCTGTGTCTGTCTGAATGTGAGAATTCATTCCTCTCAAGATTATCCTTCCAGTAAAAGAATCCTTGAATGGGTAAATATTCAAATATCCATCACAAGATACATTCTCAAAATTCATAAGATACCCTTCATGTAAAGACCCATAAAATTCAAGGGAAAGTTTTTCTTAATTTTCTTTAGAACTTTACAAGAGCGCGGTTTCTGACGACACCTAATTCCGAGGCCCGGTGTGCCCGGAATTAATTTCCGAAGTTTGGCTCGGGTACGTTCAGTGAACGAACGAACGAGAATTTATAAATTTTGAACCGGTTCCCAGAATCAAATTCCGAGGGCACCGATGAACTCGCAGCGCCGATATTCTCTTAAGGAGACCTTTTCCGAGTTTGCGTTTTATACGGGTTGAGAGTTAGTTTTGGGGGAATTTAAATGAAGTTAAATAAATTGTGGAAACACAATTTATTTTAAACCATGTTTGTTATATCCTCCCAAAGGGAGTTAGAGGTGGGACCCACATCCACTTAACCTCCCTTGAGAGGATTAAGTGTGGTGGGTCCACACGAACCCTAACTCCTCAACTCACCTTTAAACTCCCAATAACTCCACTCAATTTAATTTTGACAACTTGAGTTTTAATTGAGATGAGTTATTGTTTTTCAAACTTTTGAAATTCAAAGAGGTGAAGTTGTGTAAATAAAATAAGGCATAAGATTATTTTATTTTGGTTAGTTTTCTCTTGACACCATGAGAGAATTTGGGATGCATTCTTCATCTTCTTCAACCACGACGACGAACACTTAGGCTCCGACGAAGAACGTCGTCACCATAAGAAGAGAAAGATGTGTCGTCTCTTCTCTTCTTCGTAGCTAGTGTGTTTCCGAAGATCGACGACGCCGCTTCTTTCGATCTTCTTCCCGTGTCAACGAAAGGAGACGTCGCTTCCTCCTCATACTTTCTTCGTCAGCTTACGAAGCTTCTCCAGCGACGATACCTCTTCGGACGCACCTTGACGTCAACGGAATCGATGTTCGATTACCGCGACGCCCGACCTCCGCGACGCTTGTCTTCTACGGCTTGTTGGCGTGCTCCGCTCTTGAAACCGAGGTAGGGGAATTTTTTTATTTATTTAATTATTCTGTTCATGATTCTAGCATGTTGAACTTCGTAGATAATCGAATAAATGCTATCATTTAACGAGAGGGGGCCGGACCGCACAAACACGGCCGAACCCCCCTCCTTTGTTCATGATTGTTTCTTGCGGATGTAACGAGATGGCGTGGTGTCGTCGCACCACGCGGGTATCCTAAAGCAAGTATTGCGTGGCGCTGTCGCGCCCCGCCGTGGAAAGAAATCCAAGAACGCGACGCCGTCGCGTCGCGTCGAAGGAAGTGGAAGGCGCCGCGGCCGGAGCCGGGCCACTGCGGAGGGGAGCGGTGCCGTCACACCGCGCCGGACGGCATAGGCCGCGGCCAGTTCCGGGCCGCGGAGGAACAAGGTGACCGGCGGCCAGCCGGGCCGCCGGTGTCAGAAGTCGGAAGGGGACCGGCCTTTGCCGGTCCCGTTGAGAGGGAGCCGGCCGGCCAAGTCGGGCCGGCCGGAATGAAGAAACCCGGGGGAATTTAATTCCCCCGGCCAGCCGAAACGGCCCCCCATTATGAGGGGGGCCACAGTTTCACAAAGGGGGGTAGGCGCCCCCCCCCCCCCATTTTCTTCAATCAGCTCGGCCGAAGCCGAGCCGGCAGTGCGCCCAGCGCGCTGCGCTGAGCGGGATAGGCGCCCGGCCGGGCCGGGACGCGCGCAGCCGGGCCGACCCTATCTTGGGCGGGTCGACCCGGTTCGGGCCAGCCGGGGGGGTCTCGGGCGGGGTTGGCCCGGGCCCGAAACCCCTGATACCGAACTATTTAGGTTCAAATGCCCCTAACTCAGGCTACGGACCTCCAAATGATACGCCATCAGCAGCGATGCGATCCTCGGATCGAGACGGTCGTTTCGGTATATCGCACTCAAGGTTTCGGATTACTTTGATTTTGGCCGGGTTAGTTCGTACACGAAACCAACCGGGCCCTCGGAGCGGAAACACTCATATCTTGAGCTACGGACGTCCGATTGACGTGCCTTCAGCTTTGTTGAGTTCCTCTTAGTGAGATGGATCTTTTGGCATACTCCGCCCGAGGTTTGGACGCAGGTGGAGTACGGTCATATTGGTTTTGCCTTAAAAACCAACCGGGCCCCTGGAACGAAAAAGCCAATAACTATCAGACCGGGCGACCGATTGACGCGCCGTCTGTTGTGTTGAGTTCCTGTTGACGATAGAGAACTTTTGGATACATCAACTCTGGACTATGTGACAGTTGATGTATCAGCCTCTCGGCTCGTGGAGCGGACCCTCCCGAACAAGCTTGCTGTGTGTGGGAACCCTATAGCTGGCTGCGACTGCTACTGTGACTATGACGATGACTGTGCAGAGATCCTTAGTGGATTCAACGACGAAGACTACTACAGCACTCAGAGATCCTGTGTGGATCATTGCTACTGATCATTTGTGGGTCCGATCCTGTGTGGGTCAGCACTCATCGGTCCTGTGTGAACCAGCGCCTACAGATCCTGTGTGGGTCTGATCCTGTGTGGGTCTTTGCGGGGGTTAGTACCTATCGATCCTTTGTGGGTCTGACGACTTAGATGGATCAGTGATCATCTCTATCGTCCTCGAAGAAGTATACCTGTGTGAGCTGAATCTTGTTTGCTTTCCTGTGTGGATTGTGTTGTACTATCCTGTGTGGATTACGTTTTGCTTTCCTGTGTGGAATAAGTATACTTTCCTGTGTGGAATGAGTTGTACTTGGGCTCGGAGGTTGGAGCGTATTGGAATTGATGACTTAGGTATATGTATGGGAATATACCTAAGCATTGTCCGTTGTTACTTCGTGTTGTATCTTTCCTTTGTGGTTTATCCTTTGTAGATTTTGGGAGACCTTCGGGGGTCTCGGGGTCCCTACTGAGTAGCTTATACTCACCCCTGCACGGGCTATGCCCGCACTACGTTGTGTTGGCTGCAGACGATGGACAACGTTGATTGTGGTTGTGGCTTGCAGAGCAGGACGGTGCGTGGAGGTGGACCACTGGGCGGGACGTGCTCGGAGCGGACGTCGGGACCCAAGGGGCAGTGGAGCTATTTGTACCCACCCTTTAGGTGGGATTTCCAGTGGACAGCTCGGTGTAGCGGCTTTTACTTTACAGTTGATGTTTTCCCTTTCGAGTTGTGCTTTACATTCAGTTTTGGGTTTGTATACTGGCCCATTTACTTTTCCGCGCTTTCAGTTGTACTCTGTTTTTACTTAGTGTTTACTTTTCCGCTTTCTTACTCTGTGGTGCTTCTTTACTTTACAAGGGCAATGCCTTCCCTTTTTATCGGGATTTACACCATGGTGCTAGTCGCCAGCCCCTGGCCTATGGAAGGCAGGCTTGGGGTAGTCACAGCACGGGTCCTGAGGACGGGTCGTGACAAATTGGTGTCAAAGGAGTTTGGTTCTACAGCAAACTCTGATCTTTTCTATGTGAAGCAATAGTGTTTAGCATATTGAGTGTGGTTATCAGTCCATGGAGTCCAGTGTTGGTGCGGCGGCCGACGTATCCGTACACCAGGTCCCTGAATTCTGATTTCCGACTTAATGCACGAAAACATTGATTGCATGTGTGTTTCATGTTTTCTTTGTGATTACTTTGTATCAGCTCAACAGGTATACTGTTCTGACCATGGCGCACCTGTTTCCTTTTAGGGATGGCCGCACGACGGCAGCCAGCTAGGGTTCCGAGAGTCGAGCATGACGACAGCCCACCGAGCGACGAGGCCTCGGTGCAGGGCCCTTTGTCAGCAGTGGAACCGGCGGTAGCACTACCCGCCGAGCCACTGATACTTCCAGCACCATCCGCTGACGATGCATGTCGCCTCAGCGCACTGCATGAGTTCCAGCGCTAGCGACCGCCTAGGTTCCGTGGGGAGACAGACCCCCAGGCAGCCGAGGACTGGCGGGAGGTAGTCGTACAAGTTTTTAGGCTAGTGAGGACACCAACAGACCTCATGGTGATCCTCGCAGCGATCCTACTGCACGCAGCAGCAGGACGATGGTGGATCTTGATGTTCCAGGTGCACGAGGAGGCATCTCTACTTTGGACAGACTTTAAGAGCCTCTTCCGCTCGGAGTTCGTCCCAACCACCATCCGTGTGGTGCGCATTCATGAGCTTCTTCAGCTGCGGCAGGGCAGCATGACGGTCGCTCAGTACTCGGCGAGATTTACCGATCTCTCGCGCTACTCGACCGACATGGTACGTGACCCATTCTTTTGAGCCCGGACCTTTCAGCAGGGATTGAGACACGAGATCAGGGCATCACTGATCTCCCTCAGCATGCCGACTCAGACGGGAGTACTGGAGCGGGCCCTTTTGATCGAAAGCTTTCCTGCTGAGTCTACACCAGCGCCGAGACCCACCGCAGGGCGGCACGTGACAGATTCTTCTGCAGCTGGCAGTCGATGGATGACTCAGGGGTCCAGGCAGACCATACCTGCAGGAAGACGACCTAAGGACACTGGCTCAGCAGTGCGGGGCACACAGCGCGGAGCCAGTCTTTCGAGAGGTAGACAGTGCTACTCGTGCGGTGGACAGGGCCACATGGCTCGTGACTGCCCGACCCGCCGGGCCGAGGAGCAGCAGACAGTTGAGGGACCACCGAGGCAGAGGTAGAGGGTCGACCGTGGCGGTCCGCAGGGAGGAGGCGGACGAGGCAGAGGAGCTGGCCGAGTAGCAGGTGGTGGGAAACGCTTTGAGGCTCTACCACCACCACCACCAAGAGGTCCACCCCGACCACAGGGAGCTGGCGGGCAGAGACAGGCACATCTCCAGGCAGTAGAGGCCTACGACCACAGCGGGCCCGAGATGATTCGAGGTACTATCTGTGTCTATTCCAACCTTGCTGCAGTTCATATAGACATAGGAGCGAGTCAATCTTTCATAGTCGTTGCCCCTGTTCTGAGCTCGGAGATTCTGACAGAGTCGTTGAATCGATCCTTACGACTAGAGACTCCTACGGGAGAAGACTCAACGATTACAAACTGGTGCCGGCAGTGTGAGCTTACTCTAGGAGGCGAGAGCTTCGGCTGGGATCTTCTTGTAGAAGCGTCGAGGCCTTACGACGTCATCTTGGGCATGTATTGGTTATCTATGGTCCATGCACAGATTGACTGTTTTAGGCGCAAAGTGCGATGTGTACGCACTGACGGGAGCAGGTTCACCTTCACTGGCAAGAAGGGATCCTTTGCAGCACAGGATGGACTTCTGCGGAGGAGAGGACATCCCATCACTCATCAGTTGGATAGCCTCATCATAGGAGCACTTGACGTGCGGAGTCCTGGTTTTCCTGCAGTGGTGGATCAGTTTGCTGATGTTTTTCCCGACGACGTTTCAGGGCTACCTCATCGTAGAGAGGTAGACTTTTATATTGACCTGTACCCTGGGACAGCCCCGATATCGACTCCAGCATATCGGATGGCCCCCACTGAGCTTCGAGTTCTACGAGTACAGTTGGAGGACTTGCAGGGCAAGGGGTTCATCCGACCCAGTGTTTCACCCTGGGCTTCCCCGATTTTGTTCGCCAAGAAGGCGGACGGGAGCTTGCGACTTTGTGTTGACTATCGTCGTCTAAACCAGGTGACAGTGAGGAACAAGTATCCGCTACCGAGGATTGATGACCACTTTGATAAGCTCAAGGGATCACAGTGGTTCTCGATGATAGACCTCAGGTCAGGCTATCATCAGCTCAGAGTTAGAGATGAGGACGTGCAGAAGACGACCTTCAGATGTCGGTATGGACACTATGAGTTCTTGGTTATTCCTTTCGGTGTAACCAATGCTCCAGTAGTGTTCATGGACCTCATGAACAGGATCTTTCAGCCATACCTCAATTGATTTCTCGTGGTATTCATCGACGGCATTTTGATTTACTCGACGACTGAGGAGGAGCACGCCTACCACTTACGGGTTGTACTAGACACACTATGAGAGCACCAGCTTTATGGTAAGCTCTCGAAGTGCCAGTTCTTGATACGTGAGGTCCACTTCTTGGGACACTTCATCTCTGAGGCGGGAGTTGCAGTGGATCCTACGAAGATCGAGGCAGTGTTAGCTTGGGAGCCACCCAGGAGCGTGACGGAGGTTCAGAGTTTCTTGGGACTAGCTGGATACTATCAGAGATTTGTGCCATACTTCTCTAGAGTTGAGGAACCACTCTCATCTTTAATGAAGAAGGTGAAACCCTTCTTGTGGTTAGACAGATGTTAGTACAGCTTCCAGGAGCTGAGACAGATATTGACCAGCGCCCCTATCTTGAGGTTTCCTGAGGAGGGAGTAGGGTACGTAGTCTACTGCGATGCATCAGGGACCAGACATGGATGTGTCTTGATGAAGGAGAAGGCAGTGATCTCCTATGGATCACGTCAGTTGAGGCCGCATGATCAGAACTACACTACCCATGACCTTGAGTTAGCAGTAGTGGTCTTCTCTCTGAAGACATGGAGACACTATCTGATGGGCGAGCGCTTTACAGTCTTTTCTGATCATCATAGTCTCAGGTATATATTCTCACAGAAGGCCCAGAACCTGAGACAGCGGTGATGGCTCGAGTTCCTCCAGGACTATGACTTTGAGATAGTATATACTTCTGGGAAGGGGAACTTAGTAGCCTATGCCCTCAGCAGGAGGATGGGCATTCAGCTACTCGAGGAGGCGACGGAGCAGCTAGCCTCTTTGCAGATATCCTTTGTGGATAGAGAAGGAGCAGCCTTCCTTTAGTCTCTCATAGTCACTCCTCCACTACTGCAGCGAGGCAGAGAGGCACAGCGTGGGGATGCTGACTGTGAGACGTGGCGTGCACAGATATCCTCAGGACAGGCACCTGATGGTTTCTCCTTTGGAGAAGAGCACGAAATCCATTTCATAGGACGTACCTTGGTACCAGACTCTTTACGGGAGGAGGTGCTGAGAAAGTTTCACACTTCTCCTTTGGCAATACATCGTGGAGTGGCGAAGATATAACAGGACCTCAGACGGCAGCACTGGTGGCCGGGCATGAAGAAGGCTGTGGAAGAGTTCATTTCTCGATGCCTCACCTTCCAGCAGGTGAAGGCTGAGCACCAGGTACCAGCAGGCTTGGTACAACCCTTGGAGGTTCCGGAGTGGAAGTGGGACGACATATCTATGGACTTCGTGACTGGACTTCGACGCACTTCCAGAGGTCACGACTCCATCTGGGTGATTGTCGACCGGCTCACCAAGTCGGCTCACTTCTTACCCATCATAGATAAGGGCTCAGTGGAGAGCTTGGGAAGACTTTACGTTCAGGAGATTGTACGGCTTCATGGTGTGCCATCTTCTATTATCTCCGATCGAGATGCTCTCATTACTTCACGGCTTTGGAAGGGGTTGTAGGAGGCGTTCGGGACGCAGATACGTCTGAGCACAGCCTTTCACCCTCAGAAGGATGGTCAGATGGAGAAGACCATTCAGACACTCGAGGACATGCTTCGCGCATGTGTCCTAGACTTTGGTCGTAGCTGGGAGGACCACCTACCCTTGGTGGAGTTTGCGTACAACAACAGCTACCACTCCACCATCAGGATGGCACCGTACGAGGCGTTGTACGGCCGACCATGTAGATCTCCTTTGTGATGGACAGACCCTGGGGAGTCAGCACTTGTGGGACCGGAGATGGTCCAGACCAAGACAGAGAAGGTCCAGGTCATCCAGGAGCAGATGAGGACATCACAGAGCCGGCAGAAGTCATACGCTGACAGGAGGCGAAGGCCACTAGATTTCGAGGATGGCGACCACGTCTTCTTGCGGGTCTCACCTCGACGTGGTATACAGAGATTTGGCCGAGGCGGAAAGTTATCTCCGTGCTTCATCGGACCCTTCCAGGTCCTCAGAAGGATTGGCGAGGTGGCTTATCTCCTGGCTCTACCACCTCAGTTGCACCGGGTGCACGACGTCTTCCACGTGTCTCATCTGAGGAGATACGTGCACGACCCGACGCACATCATTGACCATGGGGAGCTTGACGTTGATGATGGGACGACTTTTACGGAGGTCCCGGTGGAGATCGAGGATCGACAGGAGCGGGTCCTACGTGGACGGTCGATTAATCTAGTGCGCATTAGATGGCAGCACGGGAATCTCCAGGTGAGCACATGGGAGCGGGAGGCTCAGATGCGTTCTCAGTACCCTCATTTGGTTCCCTAGTTTTGATGTATCTTTACGGGGACGTAAATCCCTAAGGTGGGAGTAATGTAAAGACCTGTAAAATTCAAGGGAAATTTTTTCTTAATTTTTTTTTAAAATTTTACAAGAGCGCGGTTTCTGATGACACCTGATTTCGAGGCTCGGTGTGCCCGGAATTAATTTCGTAAGTTTGGCTCGGGTACGTTCAGTGAACGAATGAGCGGGAATTTCTAACTTTTGAACCGGTGCCCGGAATCGAATTCCGAGGGCACCGATGAACTCACAGTGCCGATATTCACTTAAGGAGACCTTTTTCGAGGTTGCGTTTTATGCGGGTTGAGAGTTAGTTTTGGGGGAATTTAAATGAAGTTAAATAAATTCTGGAAACACAATTTATTTTAAACCATGTTGGTTATATCCTCCAAAAGGGAGTTAGAGGTGGGACCCACATCCACTTAACCTCCCTTGAGAGGATTAAGTGTGGTGGGGCCCACACGGACCCTAACTCATCAACTCCCCTTTAAACTCCCAATAACTCCACTCAATTTAATTTTGACAACTTGAGTTTTAATTGAGATGAGTTATTGTTTTTCAAACATTTGAAATTCAAAGAGGTGAAGTTGGGTAAATAAAATAAGGCTTAAGCTTATTTTATTTTGGTTAGTTTTCTCTTGCCACCTTGAGAGAATTTGGGAAGCATTCTTCATCTTCTTCAACCATGACGAAGAACACGAAGAACACTTAGGCTCCGACGAAGAATGCCGTCACCATAAGAAGAGAAAGACATGCCGTCTCTTCTCTTCTTCACAGCCGGTGTGTTTCCGAAGATCGACGACGCTGCTTCTTTCGATCATCTACCCGTGTCAACGAAAGGAGATGCCGCTTCCTCCTCGGACATTCTTCGTTAGCTTATGAATCTTCTCCAGCAACGATACCTCTTCGGATGCACCTTGACGTCAACGGAATCGACGTTCGATTACCGCGACGCCCGACCACTGCGACGCTTGTCTTCCGCAGCTTGTTGGCGTGCTCCGCTCTTGAAACCGAGGTAGGGTAATTTTATTATTTATTTAATTATTCCGTTCTTGATTCTAGCATGTCGAACTTCGTGGATAATCGAATAAATGCTATCATTTAACGAGACGGGACCGGACCGCACAAACACGGCCAAAACCCCCTCCTTTGTTCATGATTGTTTCTTGCGGATGGAATGAGATAGCGTGGTGTCGTCACACCACGCGGGTATCCTACGGCAAGTATTGCGCGGCACCGTCGCACCGTGCCGTGGAAGGAAATCCAAGAACGCGACGCCGTCGCGTCGCGTCGAAGGAAGTCGAAGGCGCCGCGGCCGGAGCGGGGCCGCGGCGGAGGGGAGCGGTGCCGTCGCACCGCGCCGGACGACATAGGCCGCGGCCGGTTCCTGGACGTGGTGGAACAAGGTGACCGGCGGAATGTCGGTCCGCCGGTGTCGGAATCCGGAAGGGGACCGGCCTTTGCCGGTCCCGTTGAGAGGGAGCCGGCCGGCCAAGTCGGGCCAGCCGGAATGAAGAAACCTGGGGGAATTTAATTCCCCCAGCCAGCCGAAACGGCCCCCCATTAGGAGGGGGGGCCGCGGTTTCACAAAGGGGGGGCAGGCGCCCCCCGTTTTCTTCAATCAGCTCGGCCGAAGCCGAGCTGGCAGTGCGCCCAGCGGGCTGTGCTGAGCCGGACCGGCGCCGGGCCAGGCCGCGTTGGGCCGGGCCGGGCCACACCGGGCTGGGCCAGGCCATGCCGGGCCAGGCCGCGCCCCGCCAGGGCGTGTCGGGCCGGGTCGGGCCGACCCTGTCCGGGGCGGGTTGACCCGGTTCAGGCCAGCCGGGTGGGTCTCAGGTCGGGTCGGCCCAGGCCCGAAACCCCCGATACCGAACTGTTTAGGTTCAAATGCCCATAACTCGGGCTACAGACCTCCAAACGACGCGCCGTCAGCGGCGATGCGATACTTGGATCGAGATGGTCGTTTTGGTATATCGCACTCAAGGTTTAGGATTACTTTAAGTTCGTCCGGGTTGGTTCGTACACGAAACCAACCGGCCCCTCGGAGCGGAAACACTCATATCTTGAGCTACGGACGTCCGATTGACGTGCCGTCAGATTTGTTGAGTTCTTCTTAGTGAGAAACATATTTTGGCATACTCCACCCGAGGTTTGGACGCAGGTGGAGTATGGTTGGATTGGTTTTTCCTTAAAAACCAATCGGGCCCCTGGAACGAAAAAGCCAATAACTCTCAGACCGGGCGTCCGATTGACGCGCCGTCTGTTGCGTTGAGTTCCTGTTGACGATACAGAACTTTTTGATACATAAAATTTGTACTATGTGACAGTTGATGTATCAGCCTCTCGGCTCGTGGAGCGGACCCTCCCGAACGAGCTTACTGTGTGTGGGAACCCTATAGCTGGCTGCGACTGCTACTGTGATTACGACGACGACTGTGCAGAGATCCTTAGTGGATTCGACGAAGACAACTACAACACTCAATTATCCTGTGTGGATCAGTGCTACAGCTCCTGTGTGGGCCCGATCCTATGTGGGTCAGCGCTCAGCGGTCCTGTGTGAACCAGCGCCTACAGATCCTCTGTGGGTCCGATCCTGTGTGGGTCTTTGAGGGGGTTAGTACCTATCGATCCTTTGTGGGTCCGACGACTTAGATGGATTAGTGATCATCTCTGTCGTCCTCGAAGAAGTATACCTGTGTGTGCTGAATCCTGTTTGCTTTCCTGTGTGGATTGTGTTGTACTATCCTGTGTGTATTACGTTTTGCTTTCCTGTGTGGAATAAGTATACTTTCCTGTGTGGGCTGAGTTGTACTTGGGCTCGGAGGTTGGAGCGTATTGGAATTGATGAATTAGGTATATGTATGGGCATATACTAAAGTAGTGTCAGTTGTTACTTCGTGTTGTATCTTTCCTTTGTCGTTTATCCTTTGTGGATTTTGGGAGACCTTCGGGGGTCTCAGGATCCCTACTGAGTAGCTTATACTCACCCCTGCACGGGCTATGCCCGCACTATGTTGTGTTGGTTGTAGATGAGGGACAGCGTTGATCGTGGTTGAGGCTTGCAGAGCAGGACGGTACCTGGAGGTGGACTACTGGGCGGGACGTGCTCGGAGCAGACTGCGAGACCCGGGGAGCAGTGGAGCTATATGTACCCACCCCTCAGTTGGGATTTCCAGTGGACAGCTCGGTGTAGGGGCTTTTACTTTACAGTTGTTGTTTTCCCTTTCGAGTTGTACTTTACATTCAATTTTGTGTTTGTATACTGGCCCATTTATTTTTCCTCACTTTCAGTTGTACTCTGTTTTTACTTAGTGTTTACTTTTCCGCTTGCTTACTCTGTGGTGCTTCCTTACTCTTCAAAGGCAATGCCTTCCCTTTTTACCAGGATTTACGCCTTGGTGCTAGTCGCCAGCACCTGGCCTATGGAAGGCGGGCTTGGGGTAGTCATGGTACGGGCCTCGAGGACGGGTCGTGACACTTCATATGAAATATTACTAGTATCTTACATTGATTTAACCGTTTTAAACACATTCATATTTACACAACTATAAATTTCCAATAAAACTACATTAGATCCACTTGGAAATACTATCTTGATTCCTAATTCTCACAAGCTCTATAACCACATTGAGTAAACTCAAACTATATACTCCTTATTATTATATTTATAATAATATTAAAAATATATTTATCATAATATTAATACTCTAGTTAATAATTATGTAGTTGGGGAATTAACTATGTTGTATGCTCACCCCATAATCTTACCTGAGACCAGGGTTCAAATTCGAGTAGTGGAATACTCTACAAGTTTGGGTACTTTAGAAGGTACTACTGAGGGGTATTATATTAGTGAAAATATTGATCTAATTATAGATTTTGGTCCATGGGACTAAATCTTCAATACACTAGTCCTTTGTTCCATGCATTAGGGACTTTGCGTTATCATGTTAGGTTCTTACTAGAAAAGCATAGGTTGATTGTCGGTGGGGGACGACAAGAGATTCTAATCATGGGGAATCCATTGAGGGAATTGTAAGAACCCGGTTCTTCTTCATGAGGTACGGGTTTCTTTTTTTCTCTATTCATTAAGTGTTTTTACGAAAATAAGGAGAATGGGGAAAATCCTAAATTTTGGGAGTACACGCCTTGTAGTTTTCCACAACTCATGTACTTCTGGCCATGTGGGATGAGTACATGGGGTTTGTGGCCATGTCAGTGATGAAGGGTGTAGGAACCGATTACACGTCGTGTAGTGGTCCATTACACGCCGTGTAGTTATTCAGTAGGCCAAAACAGTAAGGCGGTGGACCAGCCGCCAGCTGGGCGGTAGTACATGTCGTGTACTCAGGAGTACATGTCGTGTACTCATGTCGACGGATGAACAGTCTGGCGGTGCTGCCAGAGGAACAATTAAATGAATGAAGTACACGCCCTATACTTGGAAGTACACACTGTTTACTTGGAAGTACACACCGTGTACTTTGTTTTTTCTCTTAACTGGGCAGTAGCCTCCCCATTTCATAGGGAAGTCTTTGAACCAGACGACAGGTGTGGAAGAGGGAGGCCGAACCTTGGGAGATCCACCGATCGATCACCGGGAATCTGATCTCGCTTCTATCGATCATGTTGGAACAGTGCGGATAAGCCCTCTCTTATCCTAGCGTATTGCATACCAATTATTCTCCTAACGGGAGTTATTTGAGGTTATAGGGAATGTTTTTGAACCTCATATCTATGTCTTTCTTGGGCATTTCTGGGATCAACGATCGTGTATACCGCTTGTTGGCGTATAAGGTTGGTGGCTTGGTGTTGGTTTTCCAACTACCGTGTGTTTTGTGCGTTTTCATTCCATGAACCCATGATTGGATGTCTTGTAGCTGAGGCCATTGCTATTTTAAATACCTAGATTGAATAGGTGATTTAAATGTGATATTAAAATGCTAGTTGGGATCATTGCTTGGATCCGGAACCACCTCAGGGGTGTGTTCCACTGTTTAACAGTTTGGCCCGGATACCCGAGGGTATTCCTTTAATGTACTGATTATAGAATTGACTTGAAAGGAATTCCTTGTGTACTTCCTGTTTACATGTTGGGCATGGCCCGATTACCTGTTTAGCATGAGGGCATTGTTGTGATTAGCCTGTGGGCACTGCACTATTTAGTCCGAGGGTAGTAGTTATTTCACCTGAGGGAAACCTTTCGTTCCTGAGGGCTTCACTTATGTGCCTAAGGGAGACACTTTGTACGCATGAGGGAAATTTCGGTTATGGCTGAGGGCTATACCAACAGGCTGGATTCTGATTACATGAGGGTAAAATATTAGTTTTCTGAGGATGTTGACTGCTTATAAATTCACTGTGGTTTTTTTCTTAATATTAAATTTTTAAATGAATAATAAAATGGCAATATAACTGATAGTTAGTTACTTTTGAGTACTTCTTACTTTATTGCATTTTACTATTGCACATTGTTGTTGTATGCTTACACACAGTTGGGCACGAGCCTTTGGTGGGTGCCTACTGAGATATATTTCTCACACCTTGTTTGGATCATTCTTTTCGGCCCAAATAGATTAAATTTCTACAGCTGTGGATATGGGAAAGAGCCTAGGTTCGCGATGCCGCTGCTAGCTATTTTTATTTGTTTTGTTGTACACTGCATTTTGTTGTACTATATTGATATATAACATGTTTTGGCTGTTTTCATAGAATTGAGACATTTTTCATCATATCTTTATATCCGGTTGGTTACCTTTTACTGCACTAGTTTACTTTAAATGTTCATGGTTTATTGCTTCTGTTGTCATTGTATGTTTTATTTTGTATTCCGCTGCACTACACTTTGACAAATGAGTGCATAGTTTCCCCACTATCAGACCTGGGCCCTTGCTGCTAGTCGGAAGCATCTGGCATTTGGGGAAATGCTCTTGAGGTCACATGGCGAACCGGGTTCGGGGAACCCATTGCATGGCACCCGGGTCCGGGATGTTACTAAGTGGTATCAAAGGGGTTCATTTCTTTGACTTACTATTTGGAGTCGTAGTCAGGGATAAGACGAATGGTAGTTGGTAATAAGCTGTGCCCAGGCGTAGCTAACCCGTGTAAAGGGAAAAGCCAGTCTACCCCGTATTTTTTCAATTGTTTTGATTTTTCAAATTTTACAGTTGATATGTTTTCACCGTTTGGTGACACACATGAGACTGTGCTATTTCTATTTTATTCATGGGTTCTATTTAGTTGCAACCTGATGAGATTAGGGTATACCATCTCATGCATCATAAAGGCACATGCTAGAAATCACATGCCATGCATAGTTCTATGCCATGTAGGTGCATTAGAAATTTCATGTTGTTGTTATAGTTGTTGTGCTAGAAAATCATGCTGTTGTGATAGCTGCTTTGATAAAATACCTGCTATTTGATAGGGTAATTTTATGTGAGCCAGTTTATAGAATAGATGCCAAACTTTGGTTTTTGGGGAGTATGGGCCCCCATTGAAAGGAATTTAGTAAATCATTGACTGTTTATTTGTTATAACACATATAAGATGTCAAACATTTATTCGTGGCGAGTATGGGCCATCACAGGTCGGAATTTGACACTTAGGTGTTTTTTTCGATATTTTATGGGTTCCAGAGATGTTTCTGAGGCATACTGTCTGGAAACCCAGTATACAAACCATGTAGTAATATAAACACGCTGTGTATGGACTTCTGTTCAGGAAGAAAAATAATATTTTTAAGTACACGTCGTGTAGTCTCTTCCCATGTCACAAACCGTGTGGTCGGAGACACGGGGAAGGGAAGAGCTTGGGTAAAACACGCTGTGTACTTTATATACAGGCCGCGTAGTGTTGACCCAGAGTCCGACCGTGTAATTAACAACACGGGTCGGTGAAATCCTTTACAGAACATGTCGTGTCAAAGATGGACACGCTGTGTCATGTGACCGGGGGACTTGATGTGTAACTAACAACACGGGCCAGTGTCACCTCTCCTTGAACACGCCGTGTACCTGTGGGACACGCCGTGTAGTCTTGTCCAAGGAAAGACCATGTGGTGTTAGCCGTGTGGCTAGAGGAACTGGGTGATGTACACGCCGTGTGCGGGTGTAACACGCTGTTTAGTAGCAAGATGAGTAGTCGGTCGTGTCACAGACGACACAGGTAGTTGGAAAATAACACCATACAGGCCGAGTAGATATTATACACACAGTGTAGTTTTTTTGAACATGAGTCGTGTGGCTTAGACGTGTCGAAGGTCCCAGGCAGGGGAAGGGAAGTCAAGTACACGCCGTGTAGTAATTGTACATACCGTGTAGTCTTATTTTTCAAATTTTTAAATGCCTTCCTCCTCTTGTTCCCTTATGGTTCCTTCGCTTTCAGTCTTAATAATTTTGAATCTGAGGTGTGCTTTTGACCTTGTAGTGTCATGCTGCCTAGATGACCGCGCGTTGTTCTCCAGGAGAGTGGTGACGACTATAATCCGGAGATGGTGGGCCATGTGCTACCAGTTGATCCTCCAACATGGCTAGATGCGGCGCCAACTGTTATAGCACACACAGGCGTAGAGGCTCAGTTCCGTGAGGGCTTTATGCAGTTCATGCAGACCTTTCAGGGAGCACCGCCGGCTGCCATATCTATGGCTGAGCTGACAAATATCTTACAGCAGCAGCATCCGCATACGTTTTCAAGGGATGGTGGGCCACATGCTGCGGAGCCTTGATTGGGGTTAATGCAGACTATTTTCGAGAATCTTGAGACGCATCCAGGGCAGAGGGTCAAGCTCACAATGCATATTCTGCGTGATTCCTCCAAGAGGTAGTGGGATGTTACCACCTAGTTAGAGAATCACAGGGACATGGCATGGGAATATTTTCAGGTAGTCTTTTATGATTTCTTCTTACCAGAGACACTGAGGGCAGATAGAGCTCGAGAGTTCATGAATCTGTAGCAGGTAACAATGTCAATGATGGACTATTCTTCTCGTTTCATAGAGCTTCAGCGTTTTGCACCCGTGCTAGTGGGTGATGAGACGTTGAGGACCAGGCGTTTTGTTGATGGTCTTCGTTATCATATTCGAGCACTGGTGAATGCTTTCAGGTAGCCTTCAGTGCACCCTATTGTGAACCAGGCACTGATTACAGAGAGAAACTTGTGGGAATCTTGTGTTAGGGGCGAGGGAAGTTCAGCACCAGTTACTGGTACTATTTCTACTGGCAAGAGGAACAGAACGATGGAATTCTATCAGGGTGGCGGTACCAGCCAAACATATTCTTCAGGTGGCCCGATCAGGTGATATGAGTGTGGTAGAGAGGGTCACAAGAGGCCATAGTGGTCACGAGACCTAGTAGATTTCCGAGCTTGAGGCAAGATGGTTCATCTGCAACGCTTTTGTAGGGTTTTTCCACTAGTGGCTAGTTAGAGGGGTTCTGTGCAGACTCTTCATGCAGGAGGAGGACCGGTAGCTTCTTACCAGTCGAGGAACTGGAATGCGTCGGGGAGTGCAGGCAGAGATGGTGGTCATGGCCGTGGTAGCTAGACACCAAGATCTCAGAGGCAGCAGGGCAGGACAGCTCAGGGTAGCCAGGCTATGTCGCACGGCCGTGACACTGGGCAGGTATATGCAGTGCAATAGACCCAGCAGGAGCAGGATCCCAGACCTTCTACAGTTAGAGGTACGATTTTAGTAGCTTCTATCTTATCATTAGTACTTTTTGATATAGGTGCTACACATAGTTTCATATTTTTTCCCGTTGTGGAGAGCCTTGGGCTCAATGTTTCTTCTTCTTTGGATATCATTATGCTAGACACTCTATTAAGGACTAGAACGGATTGTGTGAGTCAGTGCAAGGAGTGCCTCTTGAGGTTGGTGGGTCTCTTTTTCTTTGGGACCTCTATGTCTTAGAGATGAAGACCTATGACATCATTCTCGGGATGGACTGGTTGGTTCCCTATCGAGCCTTTGTAGATTTCTATCATCGTAGGGGTAGTTTCATGTCACCAGAGTGCGGTGAGTTTCTATACAAGGGTGAGTGGGATGTTTAGGCAAGTCGAGCTGGACCAGACCATCATGGGCAAGGTGGAGTCACAGCCCAGATTGCAAGCTTTTATCTAGATGATCAGGGGACTTGTCAGACAAATTTCCCTCCAATTGTTGATCGTTTCTGGGATATCTTCTCAGACGAATTTTCAGGTCTACCTCTGGTGCGAGTGGTGTATTTCTCTATTGATCTTGTGCTAGGAGCAACACCCGTGTCCATTCCTCCTTATAGGATGGCTACACCTGAGCTGCAGGAGCTCAAGAGGCAGTTAGAGGAGTTACAGGTGAAGGGTTTTATCCGTACGAGTACTTCTCCTTGTGATTCTCCGGTCCTTTTTGCGAAGAAGGCGGATGGTACCCTAAGACTCTGTGTAGATTATCGGAAGCTGAACCAGTTGACGGTTAAGAACCGATATCCCTTATTGAGGATTGATGATCTTTTTGATCAGCTTCGTGGAGCCCAAGTGTTCTAGATGATTGATTTGATATCTAGATATCACCACCTGCGCGTAAGACCATTGGATATACCGCTTACATCTTTTCAGAGCAGATATGGTCTGTACGAGTACTTGGTTATGCTGTTTGGACTCACGAACACACCAGCAGTTTTCATGGATATGATGAATCTTGTGTTCCATCCGTATCTCGATTCTTTTGTGGTTGTATTCATGGACGAAATCTTGGTGTACTTTCTCACTCAAAACGACCATGCCACCCATCCTGAGATTGTATTTAGTACACTGAGAAAGAATCAGTTGTATGATAAGCTCTCAAAGTACCACTTTTAGATGGACCCGATTCACTTCCTGGGTCACATTATCTCAGAGGCAGGAGTTTCAGTAGACCTAGAGAAGGTGAGAGTAGTAGTTTCCTGGGAGCAGCCTAAGAACGCGTTTGATATACGAAGTTTCTTAGGGATGGCTGGTTACTACAGATGCTTATACAAGACGTCTCCCGCTCAGCAGCACCGTTGACGGGTCTGACTAAGAAGGGTGTGATTTTTTTTTGGTCAGAAACATGTGAGATAACCTTTAAGGATCTAATTGGATGGTTGACATCAACACTGATCCTGATACGCCCAGAGCAGGAGAAGAGCAATACAGTTTTCTGTGATGCATCAGGTATTGGGATGGGAGAAATGTTGATGCAGGGCGATCAAGTTGTTGCATACAGGTCTTGGCAGTTATGGCCATATGAGAGGAATTACCCGACACATGATCTCGAGTTGGCTGCAGTTGTGCATGCACTACGCTATTAGAGACACTGCCTATTGGGAGAGCATTTTTTGGTTTTCACTGACCAAAAAAGCCTCAAGTATATTTTTACTCAGCGTGACCTGAATCTGAGGCAGAGGAGGTGGTTTGAGTACCTACAGTCCTTCGATTTTGAGATTTCCTATACACCTGGTAAAGGTAATGCAGTAGCTGATGCATTGAGCAGGAAGACTCAGATACAGGCAGTACAATAGGCTAGTGGTGAGTGGCAGCTCATGGCTTTGTTCTCTGATATGCATCTGGAGGTGTATGACAGTCAGGGGCAGACTTATCATTCATCTTTAGCTGTGACTTCTACCCTCCTGGACATAGTGAGGATGAGATAGCTATCATATTCAGAAGGCCTAGTTCTATGGGAGTCAGTGGAAAGTGGGGACCCTTCTCCTGGGTGGACGATAGGATATGATGAGGTTTTTCATTTCCATGGACGAGTATGGGTTCCAGGGGATATACGTGATGAGCTGATGCGAGAGTTTCATCCTCCATCTTGGGCAGTTCATCCCGGGGTTACCAAGATGTACCGTGACTTGAGACGTCAGTACTGGTGGCCGGGCATGATGAGAGATATATCTGGTTTTTTTACGAGGTGTTCCACCTGTAAGCAGGTGAAGGCAGAGCACTAGAGGCCAGCTGGATTGTTATAGTAGTTAACCATTCTGGAGTGGAAATGGGATGATGTCGCGATGGATTTTTTGACTGGATTGTCGAGGTCACCTCATGGCAATAACGCCGTGTGGGTTGTTGTGGATAGAATCAATAAGGTAGCTCACTTCTTTCCGATCAAGGAGACCTTCAGTGTTAACGATCTCAGAAATTTGTATTTCCGATAGATTGTACGTCTTCATGGGGTCCCTCGTTCTATCATTTCCGATTGGGATGACCGCTTTACGTCTCGTTTCTAGCAGAGTTTTCAGAGGGCACTAGGTACACAGGATATTTTGAGCACAACATACCACCCTCAGACCGATGGCAAGTCAGAGCGTACGATACAGGTGCTAGAGGGCATGCTTTATGCATGCGTTCTAGACATTGGGGGATGTTGGGAGAAGCATATACCCTTAGTCGAGTTTTCCTACAACAATAGCTTCCAGGCGACTATTGAGATGACACCATATGAGGCTTTATATGGTAGGCCATGCCGATCACCTTTGTGCTGGTCAGAGGAAGGTGATGCACCTTTTTTGGGACCACAGCTCATGCAGGAGACTTCTGAGCAGGTCCAATTAATTTAGAAGTGGATGGATACCGCGCAGTCTCGTCAGAAGTCATATGATGATCACCGCAGATGAAATTTGGAGTTCGTGGTCAGAGATCAAGTTTTTCAACGTGTTTCGCCGGGGATGGGACACAAACAGATGAAAATACAGGGTAAGCTTTCACCATTGTATGTGGGTGCATTAGAGATTCCGGAGAGAGTCGGGCTGGTTGCCTATCGGTTTCAGTTACTGCAGCGATACCGAGCCATGCACGACGTCTTCCACGTGTCTCAGTTGCGTCGCTATCATTCAGACCCGTCTCACATCTTTTAGCCCGAGGAGGTTCAGCTAGAGGTAGATGCATCCTTTGAGGACCATCCGATTCATATCGTTGATAGGAGCATAAAGGTTCTCCGACGCCGGACAGTTCCTCTCGTACGGGTGCTATGGCAGCATGGCTGAGTGCAGGACGAGACCTAGGAGCGGTAGGCCGATGTACGTGCTCAGTGGACGAAGTTGATCGCGGCTATATCTTCAACACCCTTGGAAGGGAAATTCCGCAATGAATTGCTATAATGGGGGTAGTTTGTAAGAACCAGGTTCTTCTTCTTGAGGTACAAGTTTCTTCTTTTCCCTTTTCCTTAAGTTTTTTTAAGAAAATAAGGAAAATTGGGAAAAATCATAAATTTTGGGAGTACACGCCGTGTAATTTTCAACATGTCGTCTACTTATGGGCATGTGGGATGAGTACATGGGGAATGTGGCCTTGTCGGTGATGAAGGGTGTAGGAAATAACTACATGACATGTAATGGTCGTTTACTCGCCGTGTATTTAGTCGGTAGGCCAAAAAAGCAAGGCGGTGGAGCAGCCGCCAGCTGGGCGGTAGTACATGCCGTGTACTCAGGAGTACATGCCCTGCACTCATGTCGACGGATGAACAGTGTGGCGGTGCTGCCAGAGGAACAATTAAATGAAGGAAGTACACTCTGAGTACTTGGAAGTACACACCATGTACTTTTTTTTCTTCACTTAAATGGGCAGTAGCCTCCCCTATTCAAAGGGAAGGCTTAGAACCAGACGAGGGGATCGGAAGAGGGAGGCTGAACCTTGGGAGATTCGCCGATCGGGCATCGAGAATCCGATCCTGCTTCTGTCGATCACGTTGGAACCGCGCAGGTAAGCCCTCTTTTCTCCTAGCGTGTTGCTTACCAATTATTCTCCTAACGAGAGTTATTTGAGGTTAAGCGAAATGTTTTATTACCTCATATATATGTCGTTCTTGGGTGTTTCTAGGATCGACGATTGTGTATACCACTCATTGGCGAATAAGGTAGGTGACTTGGTGTTTGTTTTTCCAACTGTCATGTGTTTTGTGTGTTTTCATTCCATAAACCCATGTTGGGGTGTCGTGTGGCTGAGGACATATCTATTTTAAATACCTATATTGAATAGGTGATTTAAATGAGATATTAAAATGTTGGTTGGGATCGTTGCTTTGATCCGGAACCACCACGGGGGTGTGTTCCACTGTTTAGCCGTTTGGCCAGGATACCCGAGGGTTTTCCTTTAAAGTACTGATTATAGAATTTCATTGAGAGACATTTCTTGTGTACTTCTTGTTTACATGTTGGGAATGGCCGGGTTACCTGTTTAGCTTGAGGGCGTTGTTGGGATTATCCTGTGGGAACTACACTATTTAGCCCGAGGGAAGTAGTTATTTCGTCTAAGGGAAACCTTTCGTGCCTGAGGGCTTAACTTATATGCCTAAGGGCGACACTTCGTATGCCTGAGGGCAACACTTCATATGCCTGAGGGAAATTTATGTTATACCTGAGGGCTATATCTGCCTGTTGGATTCTGATTACCTGAGGGTAAAGTTTTGGTTGTCTGAGGACGCTGACTGCTTACTTAAAAATTCACTATGGCGTTTTTCTTAATATTAAATGTTTAAATGAATAATAAAATGGAAATATAACTGTTAGTTACTTAATTTTGAGTTATTCTTACTTTATTGCATTTTATTACTGCACACTGTTGTTGCATGCTTACACGCAGTTGGGCCCAAGCCTTTTATGGGTGCCTACTGAGATATATTTCTCACACCCTGTTTGGGTCATGCATTTCGGCCCAAACTGATTACGTTTCTACAGGTGTTGATAGGGGAAAGAGTCCCTATACAGGTACTTGACTGTTGTTGTGGAGTAGGAGGGCATGGGACTGAGCCTAGGCTGGCGATGCCGCTAACAGCTTTTTTTCTTTTTTTGATGTACTCTGCATTTTTTTGTACTGTATTGATGTATAACATGTTCTAGCTGTTTTCATAGAATTGAGGCATTTTTCATCCTATTGGTATATCTGGTTGGTTTCCTTTTACAACACTAGTTTACTTTAAATGTTCATGGTTTATTACTTCTGCTGTCATTGTATGTTTTATTTTTTATTCCTCTGCGATACACTTTGACAAATGAGGGCATAGTTTCCCCACTATCAGACCTGGGCCCTTGCTGCTAGTCGGCAGCCTCTGGCGTTTGGGAAATGCACTTGAGGTCACGTGGTGAACCGGGTTCGGGTCACCCATTGCGTGGCACACGGGTCCAGGACGTTACAGGAACACTAGTGATACGACTGATCACTTTCATAAGTGAACGATTATAGAGATCACACAATATGTCAACATAGGAAATGAGAGTATTGTGGATTAAATAAGATACCAATGACAAATAGAAATCCTATAGAAGGATATGTTGTAAAGTGATATTTTTAGATTGAGATTCAACTTATGTGACATTGGCCTTTTATGCCAAGTATTCTTTATGGAATTATACTTTTTGTCATTTGAGTCATGTAAGGTTTCTCTATCAATCGAATTAAAAAGCGGGTTTATCATAATAAAAATAATAATTAATGAATTTTCTGCCATGGGTACTAATAATTGTAATTTTTAATATTCAGTTTATATAATTATAAATTTTTTATAATTCTAAAATATTTTTTTATTTTGTTTAATATCAATAAATTTATTATATTATTAATAATGCATTTATCACAATATTAATACATTTATTAATAAAAAATTTCTTATAATATTAATATTTTTATTATCATATTAATATATTTATTATCATATTATTATATAAATTATATTGGTTAAGTGGAACCCTATAAGGCGGCCACTCCCTAGAAATGAAACTGGAGGAGGGTTGAGTCCTGCCATGCTCAAATTTTGTTAAAGGTGTGTGGTGCATTGGTGGTGGGTTGAGCCTAGGATAAGCGTGGTGTGGTTCCCTCCTATACCTCACAACCTAATAACACGTTTTTATAATTTTAATTTTTATATTGAATTTGATTATTTTTTAATAAATAATTTATTATAATATTAAAAATGTATTTATCATTAAATTAATACATTTAATAATAATATTATTTATCAATATTCATTTTTATGTTATTTTTAATTTATTATAATTTTTAAATGTAGTTTTTCATTTTTATTGACCACTATTACTTATGTGCACTAACATTAGAGCTGATTAATGTATTTTTTATCTATGTTACTAGTTAGTGATGATAAAATCCATGTTTTAAGGATGGAAAATCATATCCTTTATTAGTGAAATAAAAAGAAATATTTATCAACACATTATATTTTAGTGTTGATAAAGGGTACGTTTTCAATTCTATTCTTTCAATGATAAAAAAACACTTTCCCTATTTTTCAAAGACACCTAGTTTTCACATCACTCTGATTCACCGATCGAGCTATCATGAAACAAAAATCTTGATTTCATCTTTTTTGGATTATTTTGGGTTAATATTATCCTAAAACCAAGGAAATGGTATTGAAAACATATTTTTAATGATTTTTTTCAACCAATAATACATCATTGTTTTGGGATTTTTTGTTGGTCTTCCCCTTCGTGATCACATTTTTTTAATCATCGAACTTTCATTATTTTTAATGATTCTTTGGTAGTTTTTATTTTCTTTATATATAAATTTATACACATAATACAATATTACTTTGATCTTTATATAGGTTGTTCTTTTCAATATCCTTTCTATATATATAAATACATATGTTTATTTATATATATAAAAGTGTGTATCAACTATTTTTTGTATTAATATATTTATATATAAGTTTTTACGTGTTTTTATGTTTTTCTATATCTCTATATGTGTGTATATATATAGAAATTGATATATATATATATATAGTTTATATTATTTTTAATATTTATTTCTTATTTATTTTTTTATTATACAAAAAAAAACATGATGAAAATATGTATTATTTCAATTTCAAACCCAAATGGGGTCATATCATCTTTATTAATGAAAAATAAGGACATTGGTGGATATGGAAAATAATAAACATTATCTCATTTTGAAAAACAGCCCAAAACCAGCACAATAGCCAAATAATAGATGAAAAAATGAATCTGAACATATATAACTTTATATTAAATTTAATATTATTAATAATTTTATTATAATTATTTTTTATTATATTATATATTCATATCTATTTATATATACATAAAACATTATTTTTAGAACAACACTTTACCATTCAATTCCATGTTATCCAATAAAAATAATACATCATGATAGAAAAAAACAGATAAAAACATCCAATAATCCCTAACATAATTTTATTATTTATTGTTCTATTTTAAACAAGAATAATTCATATAATAATAACAATATTTTTATTGACATTAATTAAATCATCAATAAAAATATCATTAAGAAACCATTTCCAAATTAACTATCACTTTACATAATTATAAATACTATTTATAGTAAGAAATCATCGCATTAAATATTTATATTTCAATGATAAAAACAATAAAATTTTACCATAACATTAATTATGAATAATATTTCTTTTCACTAGAAGAACAATCCACACTATCAAATCAGACTTAATTATTCCAAAACATATTCTTTATTAAATGTAAAATATTTATATTATTATAAAACATAAGTTATATTTATATACTTTTCTATACCATATATATATATATTTAATTTAATATTATATTTTTTAAATATATATATATATATATTATAATGTATGGATATAAAAAATGATACATTATATTCATACATTGTGTATATTTTATTATTTATTGTAAAATATGAATATTATTCAAGAATATAGTATGGATAATAATTGAAAATTGATGGATGTAAATCATATGAAAAAAGGAGTAAGAGAATGGGGTTAAATAGTTCATCCTATTTTCAATAAATAATGCTTGTGATCCTTCTCAAATCATTTTTCCATCATTGAATTATTATAATTCATGAATAATTTTCCCTGAGGATTTTGAAGAACCCAAGATCTTTCATGGAATAGATTAATGTTATAAACATTAGACAACATGGGGAAAAACTAAATATATCTAGATACTAGGATAACACTAAATTATATGAATTATCTCATACGATTAAAACTTTAAATGATGATGGAGAAAACATTATACTTTATAGACTATCGGATATGATTACAATTGTAAATGATGATGGATATCGAATTGAAGAAATTACATTGACCATTGAAGATACAATTCATTATTCTATAAAAATCATTAGCAAGATAAATAGCTATGAAAATATGTCATTTTATGTCGTTTTTACTAAATACTCAACATTTTTAAACAACCATGGCGTGTATTGGGTTTTATAACAATAATTAATTACAAATATTGATATTTAGAATTTATCTCAACATCAGGGAATGATAATAATATTTTATGAAAAATTCATTTATATTTACTTATAAAATCTCAAATATGATCACTAAGAATAAATGAAAATGGATTGTATTATGAATTTTAATGAAATTGCATTAATGAACGATAAATTCACCCCAACCTGGTTTACCCCATGGTGAATCATGTGAGACCATTTTGGTTGTAAAAATGGGCATAATGTCGATGGTCAAGAGTCATCTTCTATCAAGAGAACCATTGTAAAAATGATGACATGTTCCATAAAAAGGTTTTGGGTGAGTAATGTATGTGTAAACCCTTATTTCATAATGGTAATTTATATGTATTTAAAGGTAATTAAATTTCAGTGTAAGGGTAACTCAATGATCTAATAACCTACATAAAGGTTATCTCACACATATAAAAAGGTATTTATTTGTGTTAGGGATGATTCTAGCTCAAATTAGGGAATATCCCAACTCCTGAAAGTGTAGATACCTTCTCATATCAGGGTAGATACCAGCTCATTTCATGTTATAACTCATATCTTTTTAGGGTTATAAAGTGTTCATCTAGAGGTCACCAAGTCATAGATCTTGATTTGGTGCATTGGAAGTCTTCCAATAATACCAGGGGGATTCCTCTACATCTGTAATGAGTATGCTGGTGTAATTGTACAAGAATATTTTTTCATTTGTTGGAGGAATATATAGTACACGTAATTTCATTGTTCCGTGGTTCAAATAATTTTTTAGGTGTTTTTTCCATTGAATTTATGAAATTAAAATCCTGAAAAGACAAAAAATGCACTACACATTGTGGAACTTGGAAATTTGACATAGAAATTTACCTATGAAAAATGGGATGCCAACCAAGAATGTTTAAGTGGTCAAGGTGGATCTAGTTAAAGAAAATGTAATACAAATTTAGGCAGTATCCTACACCATGGTTCTCATATCCATGGTGTTTCATTAGTCGTGGTGAGTATTATATTCTCCTAGATGGAATTCAAAATAGCCAGTGCCTATTATACATTCCATTTTTAAGGAATTTTTAATTAATAATAAGTATCATTCCATGGTTTTTGATTATAATGGTCGTTTTGAGTAGTGTTTATGTCATGGTTTTATAAAATATATAATTTAAGGTCAGAAATAATTGTTTTTCACTCATTCAAATAGATGTACGTTATAGATCAAGTGTTAAAAAACATATTTTGAATCTAATAGTGTTTCTTTTATGGAAGGAAATAAAAAGTATGAATTATTAAATAAGTTATTTCGATGTTATTTATGAATTTGAGTTTCTAATTTGAAAATCCAATATTTTCATCCCATATAAAGACGTAATAGAAGACAGATAAAAATATCGGGATGTCCATAAAAAGAATTCTATTTTAATGTAATGGTGACATCTCGAAACCCACATAAATGTAGAAATATAAATTTAATAAAAATTTAAATGTTCTTCCAAGAAGATAAACCTGAAGACTAATGATAGAGGGAATATTTTATAAGTTCTCCATTATTAGAAGAGAGTATAGTATTTTTAAAAAGTGACATATAATTCATGTGTTATATATTATCTATATTTTTTTGGAAAAGAACACTATGATATCTATAGTTGAGAGAATTGTTCTGTATGAAGGAGAAGTGGGTTACTATTAATTAAAGGAGTTCTGAGTTCCTTATAATTGAAGAAGTAGAATATAGATTTTTTCTTTATTTATTTGGGTAGTGAATATTTACGGTTATTGTGGCTACACATTTATGAAATAACAAAAAATTAATGTACTATAGAGATTTTCGTTAATCAAAAAATAGTATATTTTAGGCTCCTTAGATTAGCCAATTTTCGGTGACCCATTTAAAATTTGTTTTGATCTTTACAGCTTTCATCGCTTAATAGATACAAAAAGGGAAAGAAATAAATATTCCTCTCACTAAAAGAAATTGATAATCATCAAGTAGAAAAATATTTAAATATTAAATTCCATAATACCCCACCCCCTCAATGCATAATTCTAGATAGGGAACACTAATTGGTATCAGAGAAATGGTTTTGGGGTGACATTATCCCTCTCATATATATTTAAACATTGATAAACCAAAATTGAATACCTATATTCAATGGAAATAATTTTCCATAGTAGAATATCTAAATGCATCATTATTTTAGATATTTAGGAATTGATTTTTTTATAGTATTAATTCATGGTTATTTTCTAGTGTGTAGAATGGGGTTTTACATATAAATTTTCATGAAGAATTAGACAGATATGATAAAGAAATACATTAACCAAGGGGAGCCATAACATCCCTTATTAACATGAAGGTTTTGTATGTAAATACCACTAATGTTGTATGGGAAAATATTTTGAATGTATATATATATATAAAGACTCAATACAATGATATATGAACATATAGGTTTTATTGAATACATATCAGGGTTAAAATATGAGTATAAATGATATGGTGTATGTTTTCTTTATCCAACTCGTTCCCTTTTAGAAGACATGCATGGTCATTGAGAAAATATTGAAGACGTTAAAATCATTAAAAGGAATTTGGTAGGACTACCTCTGTGGTTTAGTGAAAAAATTTATTTTCTTAAAGATGAGGATGTAATAGAAATTTTTCTAGATAGATTATGTATTACCCTCATTGAATATGAAATAAGGAAATGAGCTAATGAGTCTAAAATAATGGATAGTTCATAGGGTGTATATTTCAATGCTATTAATAAAATCATGGTAATGGATGGTCCTAAAAATGATGAGGCTGATAAGTTATTGAATATTAAATTTTCCATTCATAAACCAAGTAAAGGTAAAGTCAATGGAAATTATCCTCTTTCTATCATTCAATTTTAAAAATTTATATACCTTATAGAGAGGTTATACAAGGAATATTATGTTAATTATGTAGTTGATTTTTCTATTAATAAAACACCAAGGGATTTATAAGGGAAGAATGCTTTTTAGAGATTATTTTTCCAATAGAATAATTTTATTTCTCAGTAAGATCAATTTATAGTAAAATATTATATAAATAGGCTTTTATATTGAAATAGATGAATATGGTCTATTAGTTATTGTGGATAAAAAACAAGTTAATTAAAGTGATACTATAAAAGATAAATTCATTGGTAGAAGTGATATTTAAGTAGAATTAGAGGCATCTACTAAATACAGTGATGTATAAATGGCCAAAACAAACAAATAAAATGTTATTTATCATGAATATAATATTTTTTATAATAAAAAAAATATGATTTATAGACGTCATAACGAAAAGAAGAAGTTGAAAAATTCATATCATTATTTACTATAATCTAGAAAAAAAAGTTGATCATAAAATAAAAATTGAATAAGAATCTGGAACATTGACTTAGTGTCTAAATCTATAAAATTGATAAAAAATAAAATTGAAAATATTGAAGGATAATTCAATATAAAATGGTGAATGTTTGAGGACGAACATAAAATATTTACACTTATAATAGAATTGGGTTGTTCTAAGTAACCATCCCCAATACAAACTAAAGAATACATTGGAGTTTGAATGGGGGAATGTATACAAATACCAAAAGTACGAAACTTAAAAAACAAATAGAAATTTATTTTGGAGTATGATAACAAGGAGAAGATTATCATGGTTTATGTTAAACCCTGATCATCAAAACCTCAAAAAAATTATTTGTAAGGATCTCAAAAGAATAATGATCTAGAAATGAAGGTTAAAAAAATGAAACCAAAAATATGGTGTTAATGCTCTGTAATGTTATGATAAATTTTATATGTTTTTTCCATTCCAAAAAGTTATTTCATAGAGAAACTGTACTAAAAAGAAGTAATTTTATTTTTCAAAATTCTCTTATAAATACATTTGTTATTGATTTGGGTGTGAATCCTCTAGGAATAATAATTTTAATTGTCTTTCACGGTATAAAAGAAGGAGACTCATTGAAGTAAATCACAGTAGATGGAACCGTTGTTAATCAAGAAAAAAATGCATAAAATATTTTTATTCATGTAAGATGTGGAAAAAGTATGGGGATTGAGGTTGAGAAAATTAATTCACTACTAAATATATCGAAGCATTATTTAGGGAGAGAAAATAATAATGAAGAGGTATCTTTATTGATTATCATAGAAGAATATATAAAGCATTCCTTTTGTGGTTTATCAAGTATACTTATAAATAAACAATAGAAGACTGGTGTAGTTCTAATTATTTATAGAAATAAGTATGGTAGATAATATTGAGATGGTGTAATAAAGATAAACATTTTCATTAGTGAGATGATTCTCACTAAGGAAAGCAATACCAAGATATAATAGAAGAAGGAATCAAAATTAAGTATAAGGATGGAATTCTTCATAAGTGATGTTATTCAAAGAAAGTATGGAATGAATATTAGCAGAAAATGTCTGGTTTTTCATTCCCTACCACAATCATGAACATGAGGATATTAGAGGAACTCCTCTCCTGATGAAATTAATGGTTTATAAATATTTTATAAGTGGTTAAATATTAAGGGGGATATAATCCATGGGGTGTATTTTTTTAAAAATGACACGTATATGAGTAAAATGAATGTTTGTTTTTCAGATAAATTAGGTGCACTTTATAATATTTTTTTGAAGAATTTTATGCTCGGATAGGTCTGGTGGTGTTTTTAGGTTTAAAAATTAAATAAAATGGGCTATATTATTCATAATATAATATTTCATAGTGTTGATACTAAAATTATAATGGATATGAACACTAGGATGATTTGAAATAATTTTATTCAAATAGTATCAATAGTTCATATCAAAAAATATTATGAACTGATTATTTAAGTATTTTATCTCACCGTCATTCTATTAAATTTATATATGAATAGTTTTTTATAATAATATTGAGATCATAAGTATTGCATTGATAGTTCAACTATATGTGGATTTTATGTGAAACCCATGATTCATATAGAAACATTTGATGAATTTATCTTAAACTATTGTTTCTTATAGTGATCCCTAACTCAGTAAGCTTAGATTATTTTTTCAACCCAGATTCACGGTAAAATATCACTCAATAGCTTTCAAAGTGTAGTGAAACATTTCATTTGAATTTTGATGATAATATGGAAATTTGGTAATTTCAATTTCTAATAAGAAGATTATTGTAAATTGTTATAAGAGAAAATGAATTGTGTTTTACCCTAATCAAAAAGAGTAGAAATTAGCCGCCTCAATTTAATTAGTAGATGGTGGGGAGAATAAGATTTTTCAACTCCTGGAAGTGGTAGTTATTTTTGATTATATTATCCTCATGGAATCAAAACAAAGGGGGATAAAGTAAAGAATCTCCAATGTATGGAAATATTTGACTTTTACCTAATGGATTTCATTTCCAAAGGGGGGAGAAGAGATTTTATTGCCAAAAAATCCAAATGAGTAGATTTTGGCACCCAAATGGAGTGTATTTTATTTTTCTGATAATAATTGATAATAATTATTCATGTAAAAATAAATATTATCATTAATATTGGGTTATCATCCTGTAGGGAATTTTCATTTTTCAACAGTTGGAAGATTTCATGTGTGATCAACAAAGAATGAATAGGATTATATTATATTTTGGAGTTAAATTTAAATGTATTAGTAAAATATGCTACAGTGACCCATGATTTTCATATATAGATATTAAATCTTTTTCGATTAATATTCAATACATTACACAAAAAACTTGCCTAAGGAACATAATAGTTTATTCTCTCTACAGACTAGGTACGTAATATTCTAATTTGGTGAAGGGTATTCATCATATACCATAAATATCAACCCCTTTAATACACTTAAAACACACCCTACTTAAAACATTTCTTCATAATATTTGGAAACGAAAAAATTAGAAATGATGGGGTTAGATGCTCAGTAAGGTTAATAAAGTTAGATAGGTAAGTGTAAAATGAACATAATGGTATGAAAACTTGTGTATAAAATTTTAAATCCATATCCATTATAAAAAATATCATAATCATGAGTTGTGGCTTGAATATTTTCATTTCGTAAGACATGAATCATAGATAAATTAAAGAACATGATTCATGAGATCTTAACATATCCATAAGAATATATACATATATATAATTGTGTGTTTAGAAAAAAAATAATATATAACCTTTTATCAAGGATATAGACCAATAAATTCATAACATATTAGGATTTGGAAAACCACTTGTATACTTGATTCAGTCTCACGATAACCACCCATGTGTCAAATTTTTTTGAACGGGGGATGAGAACCCATGTACCATATTTTCAGGCCTCAGCTAACCTCTTGTGCACCACCCTTTTCAGGATTGGTATTATAAGGCCCCGGCCTTAAACATTGCTTAATCATGAATTAAATGAATAATTAACATAGAAGTTCTTTTCAGGTTTAGCGTTTTAGAGAATTAGGTCATAACTATTACATCTCAAAATATTACATAGAAGACACTTCTACTAAGTTTCCATAAAATAATAAAACACTTAAAAAGAAACATGTCTAGTTCCATGTTTTAGATAGAATGTATTTCCTTGATCCCATCCTTGACCCTATTCATCTTAAAGTCCTGTGGAAAACATTTCAAAAACATGGGATGAGCATAAAAAGCCCATTAAAAGATACACAAAAAAGGAAAACTGTTAGTTTTTCAAAACAACAAGTAATCCAAGAATACGTTATCAAAGTAACACTTTTCACCTTTATGAAGTAGTAAAAAAACTCTTCACTGAATAAAAGTTCATTTCTTACCCCTTTTGTAACCAAAAGATTACCATAAAAACCCATATAAAGAACACATAACATATAAAGGTAACTTGGGACATAAACATACTTAAATGGAATAACCATACGGTCGGCTTCCACACATATCACTTAATGGAATAGCCATACGGTCGACTTCCATATCCAATGCATCAGAGGTTATAACGTAACCACCCATCCTGGTATTCACGGCACCACCCGTCATATGGTTTATCACGTAACCACCCGAAAAATGTCCAAGTACCATCATTACACATAAAATATCAAAAATATAAACATTTCAATAACAACATTTCATTTGAAATCATAATAAGTAATTCCAAGATATTTAATTAATCAATCCATTTTCAAAAATCATTTAAAAGAGATTTTTTAATCAAAGTGTCCCATACCACTTTGACGCTTTTAATGGAATTATAATTTTAAAACATTAATGTCCATATAAATAAATACTAAAAACCATTTTGAAAATATGGACATTAAAGATAAAGATTTATAATAATGAATCTTTAAAACATTTAAAACGATCTTTTTGTTAAAGAATTATTAACAAAATGAGAGACTCTTGAATAAAAATAATTGCGGAATAACATTTAATCTGAACTTTATAATATCATGAGAATAAATGGATTCATGATATAATATGTCAAAGGACAGTATACACACCATATAAGTGTGAATTGGTTCATAACAACAATGAAGTCTCAATGGTAATGTAAATTGAGATGAAATCCATTATAAAGATGGTATCCTTAAATTAAGGATAAATCAGTCACATAATTATGTGTGAGAAATATAAATACAACCAATATAAGTGGATATTAAGTGTGAAACAATCAGGGGTCATTCACACATAATCTTGAAAAAACAAAATCAATCACATAAATATTTAACTCAATGAGATGAGATTGAGTTATGATTTCCCATACAAGTTCGTAAGAATTTATCAATGAGATGATTATGTGTAGAAATAGTATATCCACACAATGGTTTGTGGAAATTACAACATATAGATTCCACACATAATCTTGGAATAAAAAAATCAAGAAGTAGAGGTTTAACCCAAATAATTGAAAGTGGGTTAAGAAGTTCCCTTACAGAAATCCGACAGCCTAACACCGTCACATTAAAATTCAGAAAATGAGTTGATGATTTAGAAAATGGTATCTCATCACATGGAAATAAAATTTAAATAAATAAGTATATATTAGAACATATTCCAACATAATAGTATGTGAATTAAAATACATAACAAAAGAAGTCTTTTAAAAAGAGAAGGGTGAAAGGTCCCCTTACCGAGTTGGGTAACTTTAGAAACGTACACCCCATGGAAGAAGGGTCATACAATGAAGATTTAAATACCCATAAATTAAATTATACTACAAAAATTGTATAATAATTGGCAGTACATACACCACTCAAAGTAAATAGCAGCAAATGTAGCATAAATGTCACAGGAATAAAAGTGAGATGGAAAATCCCTTACAAAAACTCGGCAGCCTAACGGCGCCACTTAAAACATCCAAAAATGGATTTATGAGATCAAATAGGGTCTATCATAATGTTGAAATAAAAAGTAAAGTATTATTAATATAAAATAACATCCCCAAACATAAAAAAGATGAGCTTAATAGAAATGACTTAAAAGAGAGTACTTAAAAAGAAAGAGAGAGGTTGGATCCCTTACCTCAGGTCTGACTTGTCTTGTTCATTTATTTATATTCCTGAATAATAAACATTGGTCAATTTATAATTGCTCAAGGACATATTTTAAAGATTATTATTCAGTTCATATCACATATTATAATGTTATCATAATTCGTTAATAATGTGAGTTCATATCATACGTTTTTTCGATGTTTGGTACATGAGTCAAAAATGAACTTGTTTGAAAAGGATTGTCCATGTAGTTATAATTAAATCATCTCCATAATATTATTAATGATTTAAATATCATATATATCCAGTACATATTCATTTTATACTACTCCATAAAATTTGGAGATAAAAAGAAATGAAATGCACCGTTCATGGAGACCGTAGGCCGTACGTACGCATGAACGCTACTTTCATTTCTTTGTCATATTAATGGAATTAAAAATAATTGAGATATATATATATTATAATTAAATTATAATATATATTTTATATAGGTCAGATATGTTCATTAATTTCATTCTTTATACATTCCATGTATTGCATGAACGAGTCACATCACTTGAGGGGGTGGTAGTCCACACTTCCTCGTATGAAATTATCACACTTGCACAACAGGAAAATCATAAAGGAATGTTTTAAATATAAAATTCAGAAGCATATAGAGAACATAAATACCATATATTTTATATATAAAATATAGTGACATCATAATGGCCAAAATGAAAGGTGTTAAGAGAAGATTGAACAATCATCGTTTCGTGAGGCAGAAATTCGCCATCCACAGAAACAGTACGTTATTTAACCATTAAACTAAGGTGTGTGTAAGTGTAGATCGAATACTTCACATAAAAACATCCTAGTATATTTAATATACTGGTTTTTTACAAAATAAAATAATAAAAAGAGTTTATAGGTTTGGAGGAGCAAAATAAAACAAAAGAACACAAGGGAAGACATTACCTTTAAATCGAGTAACTCTTTTTGATATGAGCTCAAAGTCTTCATTGGAAATGATTTTTCCCAAAGGTTAGTCTTCAATAATGAATATAGGGATGTGGAGAGATGAAATGGGCAGGGGTTGGCCGAGCCAAAGGCATGAGATTTGTGGGAAAGGAGGTAGAGGTGGGGGCCTTTTATAAGAGGAGAGGAGGGGCACTCTGGGAATGTCAAAAAAGGTTACATTATTTTCAAATGAGTTTAGGATTATAAAGGTCCCACATTGTTATATTTCAAGGATAAGTTGATAAGGGTTTGAAATCCACCCATCCAATAGGTTTTTGACATTTGTAGGTCTTAGATTTTACATTATCTTTTCATTTTATTTAAATCGTTAAATAATGAGGTAATCGTTGCATCATCATTATGTCATAAATAATTTAATTTATTTAATGTCTAAAAATTATAAAAAAACTACTATGATGTAGGAAATAATTTTATATTTCCAATGAATAACTATAGTCAAAAATCATACTTATATAACCCCATGTAAAAATTGTTTTAGTAAAACAATATGTAACGCCCCGACCCTGGTTACCCAGAGTCGATGCATTATTACATAACATTGGCATGATCACAAGAAAGATCAAATCTCGAAAGACCGATTGGTTTAGTAGCCTTCGAAACAATAGATATATTCATAAATATTACATTACAACATAAAATGAAAAACTACTACAACAACATATTGTCTCCATAATCCACACTCATATCCCCCCATAATATCCCTGTAGGTCATTCATAATTTACTTCTTCACATCCTGGGAAAAATAAAACATAGAAAAGGGGTGAGCTCAAATGCCCAGTAAGGATAACAATATACCGGAAACTTTCATAAATAAGAATAAACATTTAAGGCTATGTATAACTAAAACAAAAGCCTTTTAAACTTGAACTTCAACATAGTATGGAAAAAGTAAAATGAAATAATGCCATTTACTTGTTCACATGGATATTCTACTAATCGAATAGTCACATGCAATATCAATAACCACTTTCATAATGTTGGAATGCATTATGCCAGACAATCATAACCACATAGCCAAGGCCTCGTGCCAAGACTACAAATAATATTTTTCCAAGGCCTTGTTCCAAGACACTAGTTTGTCTCATGAGACCTACTGATGCATTGAGGAGCTATAGCGGGCTCCACCCGTCACATACTAAGTCCAATGCATTTCCATATGAAAAGGTTTAAACATAACATAAACATTCGTATTAAAAATAGCATACGAAATGTCAATAATTTCACCATAACTATGAATGGTATAAAAATAGCACATCCACAATCAAACATATCACAAAACCTTCAATACAATATAGAAGTTTTGTATCATAATAAATCAACTTCAAATAAGCGTAAAATCCATCAAAGGATGTTGACATAGATGAAATAAAAACACTTTTGGGAGAAATATCTCTTTCTATTTTTGAAATCATTTAAGAGCCATATAAAATAAAACATTTTCTTGAAAATATTCTTATAATCTTGTAAGGAAAACTTTGAAGATTTTATAACGGCAGAAAATAACCGCACTCACCATATAAGTTAAAAAAAACATTCTTACCTTAATTCTGTCGAAAAGGATAAAAAGGACCTTGTTTTGAAAAGGACGGAACGATTCCTCTTATAAAAATTCAAAAAAGGGTATAAATGACTTTAACCCATATTCTTGTAAATAATAAAAATGTTTTGAAATACATTTTGAAGAAACATGGATGTGTATGATAAAGAGATCCCAGTAGATTGTTACATATAAACAACCTCGGATAATGAAGAGATTGTGAAATAACCCTTACCTTGTACTTTTCCTTGGTTGGGGTAGGTTAACCTCCTGTATAATGGTGAAATAATTGTTATTAAATTATACAAGAATCATATACATTAATAAGATATCATATATGATCTTTTAATATTGAATTGATAATAATATCTTAGTATTATCATTGTTTCGGGTGTTAACTTACTTGTTTTCTTTTATATGTTTTCTTACTTAAGACATGTTTGTAAAGGATAGGTTGTATATTATTCATATCCAGAATGATATCAAGTCCTTAAAAATCATTTTTTAAATCATCAAATGATAATTATACTTGAATGGATACGATGGAGAATGAATCTCATCGCGTTCGTGGAGATGGTAGTCCGTACGTACGCACGAGCGACAATATCATTCTTTTGATATTAAAATAATATATAAATGGATGGTATATCATATATAATGAATCATTAACATGTTATATTCATTATTTACATGAGTTACACATCATTATTATACCCATCCAAATAATATTATATTGAATAACAATTACACCACGACGTGGAGACGGTAAGCCGTACGTACGCACGTATAGTGACATGTTATTCAAAGGGTGGATAGAATAATGAATATGGTTGTACCATATTTATAATAACATCACAGTATATATATGATACTGGAGTTATTATTTTAGAATGGTAACAACAACGGAAGAATAAGTGGAAGAAGTAATGAACTTGGAAAAAGGGTGGTGAAATCATTACCTCTTCTTCGGGTTCTTCCTTTTGATTTGATCAAAAGGGCTGCTTAGGTTGTCTTTCTGATCAAAATAAGGCCTATAGGTTGTAGTGAGGGAATTTGGGAGAGTATTTGGGCAGATTTTGGCTGAACCAAAAGGCTTTGAAGGTGTGAAGAAATGAGAAGGAGGAGTGCCCTTTTATAAGAGGGGTGAGGGGCACCTTTGGAAAAGCTAGAGATATTAGTTTATAATAAATTCATATTCGGTTTCCAATGGCTCCAAAGTTTACTATTCAGAGGTTAAGGTGGGGATGGGTCGAAAACAACTTATCAAATATAATTTAGACAGGTTTGGGTACTTATATTAACCTTATCTTTAAGTATTAACTCTAAGTTAATTAGTTTCACTTTTACAATGTCTCTTTGTATTTTTATATAATATGGTTAATAACCATACTATATACATCAAAGAGACCCCCAAGTGGTCCATTAATGATGAAACTATTATGATATAAGTCTTTTGTCCGAACATTAGATTTTTAGGAATTTAATATCAATTAATAATATAATATTTGTTTTAAGAACTCTTTTATGTCAATTTTGACACTATTCAATAGTTGATTTTTTTGAAACTCATAACAGATTGATTACTTCGAAAAAAGTAAATTAAATCAATCCTAATATATCATATTATCCTATAAAATTAGTTTAATTCATTAAAAGTTTCGTATTATATTTATTTGGGTATTTATAATATCAATTAATTTTAATTTTTCACTATTTTAGTAATTACTACATCATCATTGTGTCATAAATAAAATAAATTATTTAATGTCTAAAAATTATAATTAAAATATAATTATGTAGGAAATCTTTTTATCTTTCTAATGAATATTTATAATCTAAAATCCAACAGATATAACCTTATGTAATAATTGTTTGTCTAAAAGATATATGCATGTGTAATTTTTGTATTCATTTTAACTTAATTAAAATAAAGTGTCCCTATCACCTACAAGTGGCACCATGGGGTCCCCAAATCGACCCAAAGATGACTATGGTCGAACATGTATCAACCAATAAGGCTAGGACACGTTTTAGGGTAATTTAGTATTATTATAATATTATTTTTTAACCCTTATTTACAAGATTTACCCTTAACCATGGTAAATAAAATATTTACCACTGTAATTATTCAAAATGTCTAAAAATAAAAGTTACCTATTTACAGAATTTGGACATCCTGATTCCAAATATGGAATCCATTTTTCTAAATTTAAAACACAGAAGTGGCAGAAATTAATTTAAAATTAATTCCCGCTGTCAAAACAAAAAGCGTGTTTTTAAGAGATAATGACTATCAAAAGATTGACACTTGTTTTTGTTCGGTTTAATTGTAAAATTATGTCCAATGACCATAATTATATTAAATGGTAAAAATATATTCTAAATATACTTTAAAAACACTCAAATTCATAATTTATCACTATTAATTATTTTGATTAAAAAAATTTTTTTTAATTAAAATTTTGTAATTTTCACTATTCATCAAAATATGAAAGTTATCCGAAAAGTACCAAAATTTTACCTTAGGCTAAATTCGATATTCCGAATCCAGAAATGAAGTCCATTTTAAAATATAAAATATATATAATTTCGAAAAGTAGGTATTACTATTCATAACGGCTAGTTTGATTGGTTATGGTGTGTTAGAACTCGGTGTTGCGTACAACACACGCTATCACATTATTCAAAGAGAAGCATACCGTAGAAGCTTGGGGTGTTAAATTCTCCCCTCCTTCAAATAATTTCATCCTCGAAATTTCTGGAATACTACCGCATGAAAAGAATCGCGTGGTTCTTCATCATAAGTTCCTCGGGTTCCCACGTTGCCTCTTCCATCTTATGGTTTCTCCACAAAACTTTTACCAGACACGTCGTCCGGTTTCTCAGTACTTGTTCTCTTGTATCAAGAATCCTGACAGGCTCTTCACAATAAGACAGATCAGGTTCCAGTTCTAATTCCTCATAGGTGAGTACATGCGTTGGGTCAGGCATGTATTTCCTCAACAGAGATACGTGGAACACATCGTGAACTTTGGAGAGACTTGGCGGAATTACCAATCGGTAAGCTACAACCCCAATTCGTTCTAGAACTTCGAAGGGTCCGATGTACCTGGGACTGAATTTACCTTTCTTACCAAAACGTATGACTCCCTTCCATGGAGATACCATCAGGAAAACATGATCACCGACTTGAAATTCCAAATCCTTCCTTCGATTATCGGCATAGCTCTTCTGCCTACTTTGAGCTGCTTTAATGTGATTTTGGATTACTTTCACCTTTTCCACCATTTCCTCCACCAGTTCTGGGCCTACAAGTTTTCTTTCACCAACGTCATCCCAACAGGTTGGTGTACGACATCTCTTTCCGTATAACGCTTCATATGTTTCCATCTGAATACTCGAATGGAAGCTATTGTTATAGGAAAATTCTACCAGTGGTAAATATTGATCCCACATACCCTGAAAATCAAGTGAGCAAGATCTCAACGTGTCTTCTAAGGTCTGAATAGTCCGTTCTGATTGTCCGTCTGTCTGAGGGTGGTAAACAGTGCTCAAATGAAGTTCAGTATCCAGGGATTTCTGAAGACTTTTCCAAAATCATGAAGTAAAACGGGGATCACGATCAGAAACAATCGATAGGGGTAATCCATGATGTCTCACAACTTCATTAATATATAGTCTTTCTAGACGTTCCAGGGGTAGATCTTCTCTTATAGCAAGAAAATGTGCTGACTTGGTAAGACGATCAACAATAACCCATATTGCATCATTCCTTCTTGGAGTCTTTTGTAGCCCCATGACAAAGTCCATCGTAATATTGTCCCATTTCCACTCCGGTATGGGAAGAGGTTGCATGACTCCTCCAGGCTGTTGCCTTCCAGCTTTCACTTCTTGACAAACCATACATCTTGACACAAAATCAGCAATCTCCCTCTTCATGTTGTCCCACAAAAAATGTTCCTTCAAATCTCTATACATTTTCGTGCTCCCAGGGTGTATAGAAAACTTTGAACTATGAGCATCATCCAACAATTTCCTTTTTAGATCAGGTAAATCGGGAACACAATGTCTCTTCCCGAATTTCAAAATTCCATCTTCATACACAAAGTCTCTCAATCTCCCATCATTCACAGCTTTAATATTCTTTTGAAATTCTTCATCATCAGTCCGAGAACTCTTAATCCTTTCTAGTAAAGATGGTTTGGCAACCATTTGAAAAAGTATTGATGTTTCACCTTCCCTGGTTATTCCCATGTCCATCTTCACTAGATCCATGAAAATTGGATCCCTTTCAATTCTCATATTGTTCAAAACTCCATGGTCTTTTCTTCTCAAAGCATCTGCCACCTTGTTTGCTTTCCCCACGTGGTAGTGTATCGTGCAATCATAATCCTTGAGTAGTTCAAGCCATCTCCTTTGCCTCATGTTGAGTTCTTTTTGTGAGAAAATATACTTCAAACTCTTGTGATCAGTAGTAAATCTCACATTTTTCACCATAGAGGTAGTGCCTCCATATCTTCAAAGCAAAGATCACAGCTGCTAACTCGAGATCATGAGTAGGATAGTTTTGTTCATGAATTTTCAACTGTCGTGATGCATAGGCAATAACTATATCATTCTACATAAGGACACAACCAAGTCCTTTCTTTGATACATCACTATAAATAACGAACCCATCATTCCCCGATGGTAGAGTCAATATAGGAGCATTGACTAATCTTCTCTTCAGTTCTTCAAAACATTCTTCAAACTCGTTTTTCCAAACAAATTTAACCGCTTTACGTGTGAGCTTCGTTAATGGGTTAGCCAATCGGGAAAAATTCTAGACAAAACGTCGATAATAACCTGCCAAACCAATAAAACTACGTACCTCAGTTATACTCGTAGGTGCTGGCCATTCTTGGATTGCCTTGGTCTTAGAAGGATCAAAAGAGATTATATCTTTAGAGACAATATGGACAAGAAAAGAAATCTCCTGAAGCCAGAATTCACACTTGCTAAACTTCCCATATAATTCATGCCTCCTCAGAGTCTTCAAGATAATGCGCAAGTTATTTTCATGATCTTCGTAGGTTTTGGAGTATACCAAGATTTCATCAATAAATACCACCACAAATTCATCGAGATACTCCTTGAAAACTCTATTCATCAGATCCATGAATACAGAGGGTGCATTAGTCAATCCAAACGGCATTACGGTAAACTCATAATGCCCATACCTGGTTCGAAATGCTGTCTTTGGAATGTCTTCCTTCTTCACACACAACTGATGGTATCCAGATCGAAGGTCAATCTTTGAAAAGTATTGAGATCCATGTAGTTGGTCAAATAAATCATCAATACGAGGTAGGGGATACTTGGTATTTATCGTTATAGCATTGATCTCCCTGTAGTCGATACATAACCTCATAGATCCATCATTCTTTTTAACAAAAAGAACAGGGGCACCCCATGGAGAAACACTAGGGCGAATAAATACCTTATTACTCAATTCCTCTAGTTGTTTCATTAGTTCAACTAATTATATAGTGGCCATTCTATAAGGGATCTTCGATATAGGCCTTGATACAGGAATCAAATCAATGGAAAACTCAACTTCTCGTTCTGGAGGATGTCCAGGTAAATCTTCCGGAAATACCTCTACAAATTCTTTCACAACAGGTACATCCTCTATTTGAACATTACTTTCCTCACCGAAAGTTATTTCATTCTCTTCCTCCCCAATAATTTAATTAAGTTGAGCTACTGGGGGTGGATCTAAATAAGAATTAGGTGGTGATGATTCAGCTCTAAAGATAAGGTGTTCCTTATCATTATCATCAAGAATCGTAACCTCTTTCTTCTTACAATAAATCTTCGCCTCATAGTCCGAAAGCCAATCCATACCGAGGATTATATCAAACTCAATCATAGGTATGATGATGAGATCAGCAGATAACGAACATTTATGTGCTCTAATGGGGACTGATTCACAAATCTTTGTTGTAATGATACTTCCCTTAGGATTTTTAACTGACAATTCCCTTATTAAATCAAATTGGAAATATCTAATTTTCTTAGCAAACTGGGAAGATATGAAACAATGCGATGATCCAGAGTCAAATAATGTATTTGCTAAACTTGAGGAAACCATTAAATTACCTGCCACCACGTCTTTCGGAGCTTCTACCTCAGCAGTAGTGATAGCATAAACCTGGCCTTGATCCCTTGGACTTTTCTGAGGTAAGTTCTCCTGACGCTTAGGACATGCATTTGCATAATGCCCCATCTCCCTGCAATTGTAGCACTGAATGTTGGTAGCTTCCTTCTTCCCTTTGCAATCACGAGCTTGGTGGCCTTTTTCACCACACTTGTAACAGACTCCCATTCCCTTCAAGCATGTACCAGGATGATTCTTCCCACATTTACCACAAGATGGATATACAACCTTTCCCTTCTTCCCCTTATTTCCATTCCCATATTGATCAGAAGGTCTCTTCTTCTCTTGCTTTTCCTTAAAGTCATAAGACTTAGAGAATTCCTTTTCGGTCTTGATAGCACATGAGACAATGTCTTCGTATGACGAAAAGGATTGTGAGACTAATGCACGACGGAGAAATGGTTTTAACCCATGAAAGAAACGATCAATCTTACTTCTTGGTTTACGTATATAATCACCAGCATACCTTGCTAACCTTGTAAAGTTAGCCTCATACTTTGTGAAATTCTCATCCTCCTTCTGTCTCAGACTTAGAAATTGTCTTTCCATATCAGCTCGATGGTCGCGAGGAAAGTATTTTTCTAAAAACAGATCTTTGAACTCCCTCCATTCCATATTTGATACTTCATCATCTTCCTTCATATTTTTAATTAATGACCACCATTGATCAACATCTCCAGTGAGGCGGTAAACTGCCATGATAACTTTTTCCCTTTCACTGCTCCCCAAAGCATGAAATATTTTTTTCTAGGGAATTTATCCATTGCTCAGCTACTAAGGGATTTGTACTCCCATTGAACGTTGGTGGTTGTTGCCTCATGAATCGATCTAACATTGATCCTCCACGATGTGGATCAGGGTGCTCCATATGGGTAAGGTTATTATTCATAACCTGAGTAAGTTGTCCCAGTATGGTAATTAGCTGATCGGCACCAGTTGCATCACCTGCTCCACTATAATTATCTTGAGTAGGAGGGAAATACCTACATGGAGTGCATGCATTGATATGGTTTCCATTTCTTCCACTAGGCGCCATTTCTAAAAAATGGCATAAACTAGATTAGTTTATGAATCAAAATACATAATCCCATACTTATAAAACACTTAACATAAATTGAACTATTTATGGATATAATCCATAATCATAAAAATGTTTTCTTTGAGGAAGTATATACTCATAAACCCTTCATAATTATTTGTAAAGAAAATGAGAGTTATCCTAAGCATATCCCCCGGGTGTGTCGTAACCAAGAGTGCAGCAAGGCCCGTTTTCATGCACCAGTTCCCGTTCGAGTCTAGCTCAAAGCGGTGTTTTCGGGTTTTACCCCTAGGTACATCTGTACCAGAGACGCCTCTACCTGCTCGTATCCAGACAGGGATGTATTGCTCGGAAAACTCACAAAATATCTACAATACCAAAATTCTAGGAAGTTCTTCTATACTAATCCTCAAAGTTCATCTTAGGTCTACGTTCTCTAATCAGAGTTTATCTAAATCTAGTATCCAAGGTTTGTACTAAACTTCCTCTGATACCAACTGTAACGCCCTGACCCTGGTTACCCAAAGTCGGTGCATTATTACATAACATTGGCATGATCACAAGAAAGATCAAATCTCGAAAGACCGATTGGTTTAGTAGCCTTGGAAACACTAGATATATTCATAACTCTTACATTACATCATAAAATGAAAAACTACTACAACAACATATTGTCTCCATAGTCTACACTCATATCCCCCCATAATATCCCTGCAGGTCATTCATAATTTACTTCTTCACTTCCTGGGAAAAATAAAACATAGAAAAGGGGTCAGCTCAAATGCCCAGTAAGGATAACAATATACTGGAAACTTTCATAAATAAGAATAAACATTCAAGGCTATGTATAACTAAAACAAAATCCTTTTAAACTTGAACTTCAACATAGTATGGAAAAAGTAAAATGAAATAATGCCATTTACTTGTTCACATGGATATTCTACTAATCGAATAATCACATGCAATATCAATAACCACTTTCAAAATGTTGGAATGCATTATGCCAGACTATCATAACCACATAGCCAAGGCCTCGTGCCAATACTACAAATAAGATTTTTCCAAGGCCTTGTTCCAAGACACTAGTTTGTCTCATGAGACCTACCGATGCATCGAGGAGCTATAGAGGGCTCCACCCGTCAAATATTAAGTCCAATGCATTCCCATATGAAAAGGTTTAAACATAACATAAACATTCGTATTAAAAATAGCATACGAAATGTCAATAACTTCACCATAACTATGAATGGTATAAAAATAGCACATCCACAGTCAAACATATCACAAAACCTTCAATACAATATAGATGTTTTGTATCATAATAAATCAACTTAAAATAAGCGTAAAATCCATTAAAGGATGTTGACATAGATGAAATCAAAACACTTTTTGGAGAAATATCTCTTTCTATTTTTGAAATCATTTAAGAGCCATATAAAATAAAATATTTTCTTGAAAATATTCTTATAATCTTGTAAGGAAAACTTTGAAGATTTTATAATGGCAAAAAATAACCGCACTCACCGTATAAGTTAAAAAAACATTCTTACCTTAATTCTGTCGAAAAGGTTAAAAAGGACCTTGTTTTGAAACCGACGGAAAGATTCCGCTTATAAAAAGTCAAACAAGGGTATACATGACTTTAACCCATATTCTTGTAAATAATAAAAATGTTTTGAAATACATTTTGAAGAAACATGGATGTGGATGATAAAGATATCCCAGTAGATTATTACATATAAACAACCTCAGATAATGAAGAGATTGTGAAATAACCCTTACCTGGTACTTTTCCTTGGTTGGGGTAGGTTAACCTCCTGTATAATGGTGAAATAATTGTTATTAAATTATACAATAATCATATAAATTAATATGATATCATATATTATCTTTTAATATTGATTTGATAATAATATCTTAGTATTATCATTGTTTCGGGTGTTAACTTACTTGTTTTCTTTTATATGTTTTGTTAAGTAAGACATGTTTGTAAAGGATAGGTTGTATATTATTCATATCCATAATGATATCATGTCCTTAAACATTATTTTTTAAATCATCAAATGACAATTATACTTGAATGGATACGATGGAGAATGAATCTCATCGCGTTCGTGGAGACGGTAGTCCGTACGTACGCACGAGCGACAATATCATTCTTTTGATATTAAAATAATATATAAATGGATGGTATATCATATATACTGAATCATTAACATGTTATATTTATTATTTACATGAGTTACACATCATTATTTTACCCATCCAAATAATATTATATTGAATAACAATTACACCACGACGTGGAGACGGTAAGCCGTACGTACGCACGTATGGTGACATGTTATTCGAAGGGAGGATAGAATACTGAATATGGTTGTACCATATTTATAATAACATCACAGTATATATATGATATTGGATTTATTATTTTAGAATGGTAACAACAAAGGAAGAATAAGTGGAAGAAGTAATGAACTTGGAAAAAGGGTGGTGAAATCATTACCTCTTCTTCGGGTTCTTTCTTTTGATTTGATCAAAAGGGATGCTTAGGTTGGCTTTCTGATCAAAATAAGGCCTCTAAGTTGTAGTGAGGGAAGTTTGGAGAGTATTTGGGCAGAGTTTGGCCGAACCAAAATGCTTTGAAGGTGTGAAGAAATGATAAGGAGGAGTGCCCTTTTATAAGAGGGGTGAGGGGCACCTTTGGAAAAGCTAGAGATATTAGTTTATAATAAATTCATATTCGGTTTCCAATGGCTCCAAAGTTGACTATTCAAAGGTTAAGGTGGGGATGGGTCGAAAACAACTCAACCAATAGAATTTAGACAGGTTTTGGTACTTATATTAACCTTATCTTTAAGTATTAACTCTAAGTTAATTAGTTTCACTTTTACAATGTCTCTTTGAAGTTTTATATAATATAGTTAATAAACATACTATATACATCCAAGAGACCCCCAAGTGGACCATTAATGATGAAAATATCATCATATAAGTCTCTTGTCCGAAAATTAGATTTTTAGTAATTTAATATCAATTAATAATATAATATTTGTGTTAAAAACTCTTTTATGTCAATTTTCACACTATTCAATAGTTGATTTTTTTGAAACTCATAACAGATTGATTACTTAGAAAAAAGTAAATTAAATCACTCCTAATATATAATATTATCCTAAAAATTAGATTAATTCATTAAAAGTTTCATATTATATTTATTTAGGTATTTATAATATCAATTAATTTTAATATTTCACTATTTTAGTAATTACTGCATCATCATTGTGTCATAAATAAAATAAATTATTTAATGTCTAAAAATTATAAATAAAATATAATTATGTAGGAAATCTTTTTATCGTTATAATGAATATTTATAATCTAAAATCCATTATATATAACCCTATGTAATAATTGTTTTTTAAAAGATATATGCTTTTGTCATTTTTGTATTCATTTTAACTTAATTAAAATAAAGTGTCCCTATCACCTACAAGTGGCACCATGGGGTCCCCAAATCGACCCAAAGATGCCTATGGTCGAACATGTATCAACCAATAATCTAGGACACGTTTTAGGGTAATTTAGTATTATTATAATATTATTTTTTAACCCTTATTTACCAGATTTACCCTTAACCATGGTAAATAAAATATTTACTACAGTAATTATTCAAAATGTCTAAAAATAAAAGTTACCTATTTACACAATTTGGAAATCCTGATTCCAAATATGGAATCCATTTTTCTAAATTCAAAACACATAAGTGGCAGAAATTAATTTAAAATTAATTCCCGCTGTTAAAACAAAAAGCGTGTTTTTAAGAGATAATAACTATCAAAAGATTGACACTTGTTTATGTTCGGTTTAGTTGTAAAATTATGTCCAATGAACAAAAATTATATTAAATTGTAAAATTATATTCTAAATATACTTTAAAACCACTCAAATTCTTAATTTATCACTATTAATTATTTTGATTAAAAAAGTTGTTTTTAATTAAAATTTAGTAATTTTCACTATTCATCAAAATTATGAAAGTTATCCGAAAAGTACCAAAATTTCATCTTAGGCTATATTCGATATTCTGAATCCAGAAATGAAGTCCATTTTAAAATATAAAATATATATAATTTTGAAAATTAGGTATTACTATTCATAACGGCTAGTTTGATTGGTTATGGTGTGTTAGAACTCGGTGTTGCGTACAACACACACTATCACATTATTCAAAGAGAAGCGTACCGTAGAAGCTTGGGGTGTTTAACAATATATGTTTGTGTCATTTTTACTCTTACTTTAAATAAAAGGCATTAATGTCATTATCTTACCCAAGTGGATCCATGGGGTCCCAAAAATAAACCCATGGGTTGTATTGGTTGGACATGACTCATCCAATAGGGTTAGGAAAAGTGTCATGATATTTTCATTTTATTATAATATCATTTTTACCGTAAATCACACTAATTACCTTTAATCGCGATTAATAAAACCTAAAAGTTACTATTCACAAAAAATTATTTGTCTCATTGAACCAAATTTTACATAATAATGACAACCATGTCTGTCAGATTTTGGAAAATCAAATCTCATATGTGGTAAAGATTCATTTAAACGAAAAATCAGTTTCTTTAACTACTACTTAGTGGTTTCACAATTAATCAAAAAATGAAGTTTTTCAGAAAAATACCAAAAATTCACCCTAAATTATATTTGATACTCAGAATTCAAAAATGATGTCTATTTTAAAAAATTCAAAACATATAAGTTTCATTAATTAATTTAATAATTAATTCCCGTTGTCAAAACAAATAGAGTGTTTTTAAGAAACAATATCTATTAAAAGATTAACACTAGTTTAAGTCCAATTTCAAAGTGAAATTAATTCCAATGACCACAATTGTATAAAATGGTAAAAATATATTATAAATACAATTTAATGTCAATTAAAAATATAATCAATCCATATAAATAGATCAAATTAAAAGGAGGTTTTGAATTAAAATGCAACATTTTCACTAAAAATGATCTTTATAAAAAAGATAACAGAAATTTACACAAAGTAAATTTTGATGTCCATATTCAAAAGAAGGATTTTATTTTTTAAATACAACATATAAAATTGTCAAAAGTATATTTAAAAAGGGTCCTCCGTCAAAAGGCAGATAATCGACCTTTTAAATAATATTAGAAGATTTATGCTTAAAATTGGATTTATTTTCATTTTAGGCCTCTAACATTTATTGGATAAAAGTAAAAATACTTTTCAAACATATATAATAATTTTTTAGTAAGTTACTTTCTTTCCATCCATTAAAATGTCTAGGCATTAACTACCATTTAAAATAATATTATTTTATTATTAGAGTGCAACGTAAGATTTCAAAGGAACTCGTTGTCGCGTATTGGGTATGCCATCGAGCATAGTGTTCCATTTAATGTAATATTAATATTTTATTCACAAATATTTATAATCATTTGAATGTAATATTATTTATTTACCTCGGATGTTACATCCTTCCCCCCTTTTGGGAATTGTTTCCTCGCAATTTCAAAATTGGGCTTGGAAACTCCATTGAATGTCCCACATCGGAACAAGGGTTAGTAAAACTATCACTTAAAAAGAATGGGAGAGAAGTACAAAGGTCACCGAAGTTAACCCATACTAGGATTCCAAGTATGAAAATATTGATATGGATGAAAAAACAAAGGGTCATGTTCTGATGGAGAGTGATAGTAAACATGTCTAGGAGAAAGTTAAACGGAAAACATTTTTTAAGTTACTTTTTCTTGAGGAATTAATTTGTTAACTTAACTAAAACATAAAGAAACATACTTACTTGTCATGTTGACTTTCAAATTTTACTATATTTCTTACATGAACTCATATTTTCTCCAAAAGATGAGTATTTAGGATGACTTGTTTACATTAAGAGAGCTATAATAAACTTCTAGAGAATCACCTAATACAAAAAAGAGAACTATATACTTCCCATGTCTTTAGTCCTTAACCAAAAATAAAACCAAAAAGGTTAGTATGAGATCAGATAATACCAGAAAAGGATAATCCTTTTTAACAAAAATCTATTATTAATCTCCAAAATTTGTCAAACAATACCCAAAGTTCAACAAAGACCATTAAATAAAAAATTTGTCCATAAAATTATTCAAAGTAAACCAAACTAAGATTGAAACCCAAATATTTAAAAGATTTAATCACATAGTCTTCTTAGGTAAAAATTAACATTTATCTCCAAATAACATTAGTTTATCTTAAAGTATCATATTGAAAAGTAATTAATTTAAACACATATCTTCCATGATAGGTTAATCATTTCCATAGATAACCTCAAATAAACTTAATCTTGATTCCTAAAATAATCTAACTAAAAAGAATTAGTCAAACTAACTACAGACTTCACGTAGTCCTGTGGTAGGCGATAAATACCAGTCGCACATTGGTTGTGGGTTCGATTCCCGCTGCTTTTTCCGATATGACGAGTTGTCACACGGTCTGCATGTTGACCTTTTTCCAAAACTATATAATTCTTATAACATTCCCAAAAAAATGATAAAATCTTCAAAAATAAACATAACATAATTTAACCTCAAGCTTGTCTCATGTCATTCATATTCCATCATAACATATAGTAACCCATAATTACCTCAAAAGTAAGGATCATATAATCCCTAATGGTTACCTTTATAATTATTACATGAACTTCCACATCAAGTTGGTCATCTCGTACATGATGAATTAGAGAACTCACCAAGGTTCAAGTAGTTGATCATGAATCCTTGATAGTTGGTTTAGAACAACCACGAGATTCCTCATTGAATCCCCCATTTCATACAGTCTCTTACTCAGAGAACCACCATTGTTTCCTTCAAACCCATTGTCACTTTGGTGCATGCTAGATCCACCTATTTACTAAAAATAGAAATCTTAGTGTAAGTATATCAACAAAACCATCATGTACTAATGAGGAAGATAAACACTAAGATATACTTACTAATTCGCTTTATCTAAAACTTGGACTCTTTCTGAAATCCAAACCATTATGGCAATGTCACTTATGCTTAGAGAATACCGTAATCGCTAAAGTTATCTAAACTGAACTTTGATACCAACTATAAGGCCCCGACCTTAAACATTACGTAATCATGAATTAAATGAATAATTCACATAGAGGATCTTATCAGGTTTAGATTTTTAGATAATTAGGTCATAACTATTACATCTCAAAATATTACATAGTAGACACATCTACTAAGTTTCCATAAAATAAAAAAACACTTAAAAAGAAACATGTCTAGTTCCATGTTTTAGATAGAATGTATTTCCTTAATACCATCCTTGACCCTATTCATCTTAAAGTCCTGTGGAAAACATTTCAAAAACTTGGGATGAGAATAAAAAGCCCAGTAAAGGATACACAAAGAAGAAAAACTGTTAGTTTTCCAAAACAACAAGAAATCCAAGAATACTTTATCATAGTAATACTTTTCAGCTTTATGAAGTAGTAAAAAATACTCTTCAATGAATAAAAGATTATTACTTACCCCTTTTGTAACCAAAAGATTACCATAAAAACCCATATAAGGAACAAATAACATATAAAGGTAACTCGGGACATAACCATACATAAATGGAATAACCATACGGTCGACTTCCACACATATCACTTAATGGAAAAGCCATACGGTCGACTTCCATACCCAATGCATTGGAGGTTATAACGTAACCACCCGTCCTGGTATTCACGGCACCACCCGTCATATGGTTTATCACGTAACCACCCGTAAAATGTCCATGTACCATCATTACACATAAAATATCTCAAATATAAACATTTCAATAACAAAATTTTATTTTCAACCACAAGAAGTAATTCCAATATATTGAATTAATCAATCCATTTTCAAAAATCATTTTAAAGAGATTTTTGAATCAAAGTGTCCCATACCACTTTGAAGCTTTTAATGGAATTATAATTTTAAAACATTAATTTCTATATAAATAAATACTGAAACCCATTTTGAAAATATGTACATTAAAGATAAATATTTAGAATAATGAATCTTTAAAACATTTAAAACGATCTTTTTGTTAAAGAGTTTTTAACAAAATGAGAGACTCTTGAATACAAATAATTGTGGAATAACATTTAATCCGAACTTTATAATATCATGAGAATAAAGGGATTCATGATATAATATGTAAAAGGATAGTATACACACCATATAATAGTGAATTGGTGCATAACAACAATGAAGTCTCAATGGAAATGTAAATTGAGATGAAATCCATTATAAAGATGGTATCCTTAAATTAAGGATAAATCTATCACATAATTATGTGTGAGAAATATAAATACAACTAATATAAGTGGATATTAATTGTGAAACAATCATAAGTCATTCACACATAATCTTGGAGAAACACAACCAATGACATAGATATTTAACTCAATGAAATGAGATTGAGTTATGATTTCCCATACAAGTTTGTAAGAATTTTTCAATGAGAAGATTATTTGTAGAAATAGAATATACACACAAAGGTTTGTGGAAATTACAACATATCTATTCCACACATAATCTTGGCATAATAAAATCAAGAAGTAGAGGTTTAACCCGAATAATTGAAAGTGGGTTAAGAAGTTCCCTTACAGAAATCTGACAGCCTAACGGCGTCACATTAAAATTCAGAAAATGAGTTGATGAGAGAGAAAATGGAATCTCATCACATGGACATAAAATTTACATAAATAAGGATATATAAGAACATATCCCAACATAATATTATGTGAATTAAAAGACATAACAAAAGAATCCTTTTAAAAAGAGGAGGGTGATAGGTCCCCTTACAGAGTTGGGTAACTTTCGAAACGTACACCCCATGGAAGAAGGGTCATACAATGAATATGTAAATACACATAAATGAAATTATACTACGCAATGTTTATAATAATGGGCAGTACATACACCACTCAAATGAAATAGTGGCAAATGTAGCATAAATGTCACAAGAATAAAAGTGAGATGAAAAATCCCTTACGAAAACTCGGCCGCCTAACGACACCACTTAAAACTTCAAAAATGGATTAATGAGATCAAATATGGTCTCTCATAATATTAACATAAAAATTACAGTATGAGGAATATAAAATAACATCCCCAAACATAATAAAGACGAGCTTAAAAGAAATGACATAAAAGAGAGTACATAAAAAGAAAGATAGAGGTTGGATCCCTTACCTCAAGTCTAACTTGTCTTGTCAATTTTTTTATATTCCGGAATAATAAATTTGGTCAATTTATAATTTATTATGGACCTCATTTAAAGATCATTATTAAGTTAGTATCACATATTATAATGTTATAATAATTCGTTAATAATTTGAGTTCATATCAGACGTTTTTGTCGATGTTTGGTACATGAGTCAAAAATGAACTTATTTGAAAATGATTGTCCATGTAGATATAAGTAAATAATTTCCAGAATATTATTAATTATTAAAATATCATATATATACAGTAAATATTAATTTCATAATACTCCATAAAATTTGGAGATAAAAAGAAATGAAATGCACCGTTCATGGAGACGGTAGGCCGTACGTACACATGAATGCAACTTTCATTTCTTTGTCATATTAATGGAATTAAAAATAATTTAGAGATATATATATTATAATTAAAGTATAATATATATGTTATAAAGGTAAAATATTTTCATTAAATTCATTATTTACACATTCCATGTATTTCATGAACGAGTCAAATCACTTGAGGGGGCGGTAGTCCACACTTCCTCATATGAAATGATCGCACTTGCACAACATGAAAAGAATAAAGGCATGTTTTAAATATAAAATTAAGAAGCATATAGAAAACATAAATACCATATATATCATATATAAAATATAGTTACATCATAATGTCCACCATGAAAGGTGTTAAGAGAACATTGAACAATCATCGTTTCGTGAGGCAGAAATTCGCCATCCAAAGAAACAGTGTGGTCTTTAACCATTAAATGAAGGAGTGTGTAAGTGTAGCTAGAATAATTAACATAACAACATCCTAGTATATTTAATATATTTTTTTATTACAAAATAAATGAATAAAAAGGGTTTAGAGGGTTGTAGAAGCAAAATAGAACAAAAGAACACAAGGGAAGACATTACCTTTAAATCGGGTAACTCTTTTTGATTTGAGCTCAAAGGCTTCCATGGAAAGGATTATGCACAAAGGTGGGGCATAAATGATTAAAATAGGGATGTGGAGAGATGAAATGGTCATGTTTTTGCCGAGCCAATGGCTTGAGAGGTGTGGGTAAGGAGGTAGAGGTGGGGCCTTTTATAATAGGAGGGGAGGGGCACTCTTGGAATGTCAAAAAAGGTTACATTATTTTCAAATGAGTTACGGATTTTAAAGGTCCAACATTGATATATTTCGAGTATAAGGTGATAAGGGTTCGAAATACACCCATCCAATAGGTTTTTGACATGTTTAGGTCTTAGATTTTACATTATCCTTTCATTTTATTTAAATCGTTAAATAATGAGGTAATCGCCTCATCATCATGATGTCATGAATAATTTAATTTATTTAATGTTTAAAAATACTAAAAAAAATACTATGATGTAGGAAATCTTTTTATCTTTCCAATGACTATTTATAGTCAAAACTATGACTTGTATAACCCCATGTAAAAATTATTTTAGTAAAACAATACATGTTTGTGTCATTTTTACTTTTACATTAAATAAAAGGCATTAATGACATTATCTTACCCAAGTGGCTCCATGGGGTCCCAAAATTCAACCCATGGGTTGTCTTGGTCGGCCATGACTCATAAAATAGGGTTATGAAAAGTGTAAAGATATTTTAATTTTATTATAATATCATTTTTACCTTAAATCACACAAATTACCTTTAATCACGATTAATAAAATTAAAAGATACTATTCACCAAAATTTATTTTAATCTGAGTGAACCAAATTTTACTTCCTAATGACAACCATGTATGTAAGATTTTTTAAAATTAAATCACAGAAGTGGTAAAGTTTCATTTAAACGAAAAATAAGTTTCTTTAACTACCACTTAGTGGTTTCACTATTCATCAAAAATTGATGTTTTTCAGAAAAATACCAAAAATTCACCCTAAGCTATATTTGATACGCTGAATTCAACAATGAAGTCTATTTTACAAGATTAAAAACATATAAGTTTCATTAATTAATTTAATAATTAATTCCTACTGTCAAAACAAATAGCGTGTTTTTAAGAAACAATATCTATTAAAAGATTTACAGTAGTTTAAGTCCAATTTCAAAGTGAAATTAATTTCAATGACCACCATTGGATTGAATAGTAAAAATATATTCTAAATAAACTTTAATCTAAATTAAAAATATAATCTATCCATATAAATAGATCAGATTAAATGGAGGTTTTGAATTAAAATGCAACATTTTCACTAAAAATGATCTTTATTGGAAAAATAACAAAAGTTTACACAAAGTAAATTTTGATGTACAGATTTTAAAGAAAGATTTTATTTTTTCAAATACAACATATAAAATTGTCAAAAGTATAATTAAAAAGGGTCCTCCATCAAAAGGCGGTTAATCGACCTTTTAAAGATTATTAGAAGATCTGTGCTTAAAATTGGATTCATTTGCATTTTATGCCTTTAAAATTTATTGGATAAAAGTAAAAATATTTGGCAAACATATATAATAATTTTGTAGTTAGTTCCATTCTTTCCCGCAATTACAATGGATAGGTGTTAACTAACATTTAAAATAATATTATTTTATTATTAGAGTGAAATGTAAGATTTCAAAGGAACTCATTGTCACGTATTGGGTACGCCATCGAGCATATCATTCTCTTTAAAGTAATATTAATTTTTTATTAACAAATATTGATAAAAATTAGAATGTAATATTATTTATTTACCTAGGATATTACAGGTATAACCACCCAAGTAACCTCTAATCTGGTAGAAATGTTTTCATTACATAATGCATTAGAGGCAGATATAGGTCCCAACCAAATTGGTTATAACATAACCATCATAATTTTTTATAATGTTACCACCATCACATAATGAAAATCATATATGTGTTCCAAAATATCTTAAAACATTCCTCATATCAGACCCCATGAAAACTAATGGGTTTTAAAAACATTTTATCATAACGTAACCTATTGAAAAGAAACAGATTATATATAATTTCATTATTTCATTATAGCCAAACAGATGGAAATAGAATTATGTTTAATTATAATTTTATCATGGACTAACCCATGTAATGGAAACTTGTTTCATAAACATCAAAACCTTATAAACATAAACCATTCATAGAAAGAATAAGTGTTGTATAATTGGATCATATCCCCAATAATTCATAAGTAGAATCCATGGATTTCAATTTAGATGGATACTTATTTTTAAATAAAAATAACACAGAATGTTTCTTGATGAAAATAAACATTCTTTTATGATCAATTTTTAAAACTAAAAATACATAAAATATTTTGAAATCCTTTTCCTTGAAAATGAACTTAAGAATAATAAAAGTATTTTTAAAAATAATTTGTAACAACTATTGTAGAAGATATATTTTATTCTATTAAATGAAATTATTCAAAAATATTTTGAAAATATTTTTCCTTTGAAAATAACCATTCAAGCTTATAATGGAATCTTAAAAACAATAATGGAATTGACAACCTAAAGTTCAATACATGTTGTACACGTTAATAAAAATATTTATTTCAGATTTTTGTTTAAATAAAAAAGAATTTTTTTTTAAAAACAAAATATTCATATCAAGAAAATGTAAAAAGTAATAATCATGGGTAAAAATATATTTTAAATTTTATTAGAATATAATAAAATATTTTAAAATCATTTTTTTGAAAACTACTGTTTGGAAGAAAATTATTTCTGAATAAGGAGAGAAATAATTCTTTGTTTTATTAAAAAAAATTCATAATTATTTTAAGTTCCAAATAGTGTAAAATTTTATTATAGCATCAAAATATCATGAATAACCATAGGGTAATAAAATTAATTAGTTTCATGAGAGATATATCATAAGAGTTTATCATTAGAACAATAATCCTAAGAAATCTCGATAAACGATGTTATTATAACATAAATAATTAATACATTGGCCACATAGAATCATTATAGCCAAGAAGAAAAAACATAATGTAGAACATAAAATATCCCTAGGGTAAATAAATTTGTGATTGTACATCTCAAAAGGAATGTATATAAACCTCATTATTTGAGAAAAAATATAACAACTTTAATAATATTTTGAATCCTAATATGAAATAAAGAATTCAATCAAAGGAAATATTAATTATCATGAAAATAATTGGATTCTTTACATAACATTTAAATTGGGTAGTTTAGACACTACATAAATGAAATTAGTCGTGAATTTGTAAGTCTCCCAGAAATACAACTGAAACTAGAAATCCATTACAACTAGTCTAGACATCCATTATACTCATTTGAACCACCTATATAATAAGTTTATGTTTATTATAAATATATTAAATAAATAAATATTAAAACATAAACCCACATATGTTTTAATTAAGTCCTTTTATTACCCATTTATTGATAATACAAAGGTAATCTCATGTTTTGGGTAATAACTACTTTTTTTCTTATCTATTTTGATTTTTTAATTTTAGTCCTATAACACTGGTCAATGTTCCATAATATCCAGATTAATAATAATTAAATAAATATAATATTAATAAATAAAATAAAATTTTAATACAAATCATGAAACATATATTTCAGAAATGATGTTTGTTATGATCATGAAGATGGTTGGTGGTATGCCCACTTACGTAACGATTCCATTATTCAATGATCATTATAGAAAGAAGGTAAGTAATATATTATCATTCCAAAATGATCATAATATCATAAATACCATATTATTTATTTAAATATACCTATACATGTCATCCAAGTTTTGTTGTGGATGAAAAATAGAGCTACATCACTTCGTGAAGGCGGTATTCCACACGTACATGTGACAAAACTAAATTTTTAAAAATTAAATTTTTTAATCATAAAAGTAGATTTATTCTTATCTATTTTTTAGAAAACATGTAATATGAATTTAAAATAGATGATTAAATAAATAATATATACATTTGTCTAAAATAAGTGAAAAAATGTTTTTTTATTTATTGAACTAAAATGTTTGTTTTTCATAAAAATAGTTTTTCTTTGAAAAGATTTCCATCAATTTTTAATATTTTTTATTATCATTTTAACTTATTTTTCACCAGAGAAATAATTTTTTATTATTGTGTGAAAACTATATGTTCAAAATATAGTTTATACTATCCATTCCAACAATTTCAATGGTTAGGTCATAAATATCATGTGATAATATAATAATAATATGACATATTTCATTTAATCTCGGCGTTGCATCTAAAGCAAGGTAAACTCAATGTTGCATATAAATAAAGATATCTAAAATATTAATTTAATTTTAAAAAAATAAAAAAGTATTCGGTTGTTATAGAGACCTTACCATGGATTGTATGCATTTTGGTTAATCTAGTGAAGGCGTTTTGGATATAGAAATGGGCATGGTAAATATGCATAAGCATCATCTCACATTACGTAAGCATGTATAAAATTTTTGACTCGTCATATTTAATGGTCATTAATGATCTATTTATGAGTAAACCATTTTATGTAATATTCACTCCAGGATATATAATTTTCTTTAAATTCATTCATAAGGGAATCTCAAATATTCAATAGCATGCATAAAGGTTATCTCACAGTTGTGTATAGGTAATGACTTGTGTGGGGGTGGTTTCAATATGACATCAGGTTAGATACCAATTTTCATCAGGGTAGATCCCATTTCACATTAGAGGTACAATCTGTCTCACACCATGGTTCCAAAACTGGCATATGTAGATAACCATTTTCGGGTGCTTGGTGTGGTGCATTGGAATTATACATGTGATCCATGATAATGCCCTTTACCGACATAATGAAATCCATAATGCAATTAAATATGGTGATTATTTGAATGAAAATGGACGAATTTATATTACATTACCTATTCTAGTGTCACTATAAAAAAAGAGTATTCAGTGGTACTTTACATGTAATAGTTCCTATAATTTCCACTAAATAGTTTTTTTTTAATGTTATTAAAAATGTAGAAGTAGTTTAACAAAACCACCCCTAATCATCAAATATGGTGACATTTATATTAAATAAACCTGTAAATACCTTATCAAAAACCTAATCGACCCTTAACCAACCCCAACCTCAAACCACATGGTCCCTCACCCAATGAACCCCTACATTGACATCGACTCCCGACTGTCAACCACCTCCATCAACATTACCCCTTAAAACCCACCCAACCCCTCCTCATTCAACAATGACAACCAACTCCCAACCCCACCTCCCTCGATATTGATCACCAACCCATGACCCCCTCTCTGTTGATTCCATCCATAGTGACACCCATGACAGCTCTTCTCCATCGAAAGAAGCCCTTCATTCTTATTTCCCAGTATCCCCAACCCCCAATGTATATCAATCCCTAACCCCTTACCCACTACTATGTACTCCTGCCTCCGTCCCCAATTTCATCTATTTATCTTCGTGTTTGATATTTTTGGGATTGTATCCCCGACCTCCACACTATCCATTACCCCCTCCTCAACCGAGTGAACTTTTTTCCCTAAAATATAATAATGTTTTTATGAGGGGTAATATTTATTCATTTATGTTGTTTATAATTTTCAAATTGAAAAGAATAATTATCATGTTAATTTTTTTATCAAATCAATACCCCACCCGGGTCAATTATGAAATTGGATGATGTATAAAATCTATTGTACTTGTTTCATTAAACATTTATATCATTATATCTGAATGTGTAGATAGAGGAGTGAAAATCCTATAAATAGGGATAAAAGTTGTATTAAGATACCTAAAATCCCACCTCATCATGACAAGGGTTTGAATAAATTTTAGACTATGCACATACAAATCGGTTTGTGGATGATATAATAAAATTTTCGTATCCAGATTATATGTTCAAGTGATGGATGAATAGAAACTATGTATATGAGAAATTGATATTGACCCATTTTCCTACTATATATATATATGTTGGATTTGGAATGTATAATTAAATTTTATTTATATTCTAAATACTTATTATCTTATCAATGAAACACAAAGTGGCCCAACAAAGAATAATTTGGTTCGAAACTTGATAAATGATGCATTTGTATTTAAGGGATAAATATTCTAATATTATTATTGATAAAAATAACCTTATATTGACCCAGAATAGGATAATCATTTCTAATCTATAATGATGCAATTGAAACTACTTTAGGGATGGAGAATCCCATTTGTGTATGGGGGATGGGATTTGGGCACACTACATCATCTGTATTTGGATGGGTGTTTTCATCATTTACTCATACACCTAGTAGGGGTTAGAGAAGTGCTATTGATTGTGATGTATAGAGATAAAATTTTTAATATAATGAAATAATGTGAAAATTTGACTTCTATAGGAAAACACTCGATCAATGGTGGTTAGAAATGAAAAATGATTTAGATTCTGTATTTTATAGGATGACAGGCATGATCCCTAAGGAAATTTATACTCTTATATATTATCCTACCATGGAAAATTATAAACTCCATAGATCAGTCACACATTCACACAATTAATGGTTTTCCTAATGTTTGAAAATAAATCAATCTCGTTTTCTCATATTTTTCTATATGACATGTGTTTTTATGTAAAATGGAACTTCTATTGAAAATATGGATGTCGATTCATACCATCGGTTTCATGTTTCTGATTGAAATGCAGTCAATTCCAAAAAATCATTAATTAAATATAGATCATTTTCTGAAATTTTGAAAATAATCTGAGCATTTTTTTAGTTTTCGAAATCTGACTGAAGTTTTAAACTGAAATAAAAAAATACATTGAAAATATGATCCTCATGTCATACAGACCACATAATGTTTTGGATAGATAACCAGTTGATTTGTACACATCAAAAATTAGTTGTGGATCATTTTTCAAAATTTTAAAAACAATCCAATCTCATTTTATTAGTTTGGGATATGCGAATGGATTATTATTATAAAATGAAACTTATATTGAAAACATCCACTTGGAGTCATAACTCCCACTATAAGTGTCTCATGGCTATGAAATTTTATGGAATGGCCAAAAAATGATTTTATAAATATAAGCATCTACATCATATCAATATGAGTTATGGTTTTACTAGGATGCTGATAAATTACTTTTTAGTGTTTTAAAACACAAAAATGTTTTTTAATAGTTAAAACCATGTGAAAAACCCATTTATTACAATCAAATAATTGGAAAACCAGTATGGAATTATTTTTAGCATTTTTACACAGAACAAACAACCATCTAATTTTGGTGTTCATAGAATGACTAAATATGCATATATATAAGATATATTAAAGTCATTAAAAACATGTTTTAGGCGGTTAGAACATTGTAAATGGTGCAGTATGTCAATACAATCATATGACAATGACCACATATTTATTTTTGAAATATAGGAACCAATAAAATTTAAATTTAAGTTAAAATTGTCCCATCATGGCATTAAATTGAATTTTTACCATTTTAAAACAATAAAAGATATGTGGGATGATCAAAACTAAATCAAATGACTTTGTATAAATATAAAATAATGGAAAACCAACCATGTAATTATTTTTCATGTGTACAAAAATAATACATTTTCATCTATTATTTAGTGTGCTCATATTGACTTAATAAGAATTCTTAAAATATATAAAATATTTTTAAAACATGTTTTATGGATTCAAACTCAAGGAAATCAAGTTTAATATCTATGAAAACCTAGTAAAAATACTTTAGAATTATTTCTGAAATGTAGGAACTAATGGAATTTCAATATGCCTTACAGTTTTCCCAGGATGTCTATAAATTTATTTTTAGTGTTTTTATATAATAAAAAATGATTTTAACCATCCAAACCATAGAAAATGTATTCATATGCTTGTGAAATATTTGGGAAACTATCATTGAATTATTTTTGGTATGTATGTGTATAAAATATATTCATACATCATGTTGTTTTCTAATATGGAATTAATATGTAGTTTTAAAATATACAAAGTCATTAAAAACATGTTTATGGGAGTAAAAATAATGAAACTATTATCCTGTGGATATGAAATCTTTGTAAAATAACAGTAAATTGTTTTTTTAATGTAAAAAATATCATTGGATTGATCTGAATTTTAGTTTCTTGGGATACCTATATATTCATTTTTTGTGTTTTAAAACACTTAATTATGCATGAAATGGACAGTACCATAGAAAATGATATTTAATTAACATGATATCATCGTACATACATAAATGACTTAATTTTTATGTGTATCCATCGACAAAACTTCCATTCGACATGCATTGTACTTATAATGAATCAATAAAAATATTTAAAATATACCAATGTCTTTAAAAACATGTGTTAGGGGTCAAAACCATAAAATGATGTCATATTGATTTAACATAATAAAAGAATTATCATATATTGATTTTTGAAATATAGGAACCAATGACACACCAATCAGAGTTTTGATTTTCAGGGATGGTTGCAAACGTATTATTAGTCTCTTAAAACACTAAAATGTCCATAAAATGGTCAAAACACTATAGTGTTGCAAAAAATTACATGATATAATTGAAAAACGACTTTTGAGTTATTGTTTCTGTATATACATAGAAAACACATCTATTTGACGTGTGAATTGCTCAGAATAACTCGATTAGAAGTTTTAAAGGATACAAAAGTCATTAAAAATGAATGTTATGACATGAAAACAACAAATATGGTGTTGTATGGATGTTAACTCATAGGAAAAAAATATATTTATTTATGAAATGTTGGAAATAACAACTTGTCAATCCAAGTTGTGGTTTTCCTATGATGCATGTAAACACATTATAAGTGTTTTAAAACACTAAAACATGTGTGTAGTGATGAAACCCCTATAATGAAACCTCATATTAATTTGAAAATTATGGAAAACGATTTTTTTGGTTATATTTGTGTGTAAACATATAAAAAACGTTCATAAAATGTGAGTTATACTTAGAATGACTCAATAAGCGGTTTTAAAAGATACAAAAGTATTTAGAAACATGTGTTAGGGGGTTAATACCCAGAGAACGGTGTCATATGGCTATGAAATCATTGATAAATGACTATGGATTTATTTTTTAAATGTAATAAATTAAACCAAGTCAAACCAAGTTACATTATTCCCAATATTCTTTTAAATGGGTTTTTAGGTTTTTAAAACACTAAAACATGCATGTAATGGTCAAACTATAGAAAACTACCTATGATTGATGTGAAATCATGATACGAAAATAATTGAATTATTTTTTATGACTAATCATCAATAAAATGTTCATATAACAGGAATTTTGGTCATGATTACTCAATAATAAGTAAAATATATATATATCAATATCTGTAAAACAAGTGATCAATGGGGTCAAAACCAAGGAAATGGTGTTAGATGGCCATGGAATCATAATACCACTACTCTAGATTTATTTTTGAAATGAATAAAATTAATTCATGTCAACCAGTATTATAATATTTCATCAATTCCCATAAATGTTTTTTAGAGTTTTAAAATACAATAACATTCATCTAACTATCAAACCCATAAAAATGGATTCATATTGTTGTGAAGTCATGGTAAAGTCAATTTTAAATTATTTGTGACATGTATGTGTAGAAAAAAATATATCTAAAGTAAATTATGCATAAAATGCGTCGATAAGAAATTTTTTAAGATACCAAAGTCTGTATAAATGTTTTTCAGGGGTTCAAATACAGGAAAATAAAATTATATGGTCATGAGACCATGGGAAAATTACTATTGATTTATATTTCAAATATAAGAACTAAAAGAATGTTAATCTATATTTCTTTTTTAAGATACTCTTCTATGTTTTTTCTTTTTGAAAACACTAAAATGTGAATGTAATTGTCAAAACCATAGGAAAAGACCACATATTGAAGTGAAATATTGGGAATATTTTATTTTTTTATCATGTAAAAGTATAAAAAATAACCATATGATATCCAATGTTATTTGAAAGACTATGTAAATTTTTTTAAAAGATATTAATGTCATTAAAAACAAGTTATATGGGGTCAAAACGAAGATAATTATATAAAATGGATAATAAATGATATGAAAATGAAAATAGATTTATTTTTGAAATGTTGTAAATGCTACGACATAAAAGTATTTAATTTTTTTTAATCAATTTCAAGCTAACCTCATGTCACATTAAAAATACATTATATTATTAGATCATTATCCATTTTATGTTCCAAGAGTTGAATAATATATTAAATTAGTAATTTAAGTATTTTCAATGTTTTTTACATGATATATTTTTCTTTCAAATTTATTATATTTTATTGAAAAATACCAAATATTATATGAACAATTCTGAACATATTCGGTGTCTATTCTATTTTTCATTTCTATTATTAAATTATCAAATTTTTATTATTGGTGATAGATGTTGTTATTAAGAAGAAGGTTGCATGTTTTCATCCAAAAAATTATTCAGAAGTAATTTCTGATGGTTATTAGTATATTTATTGTATTTAATATTCTAAATTAGTTTAGTGCAATTCTGATTTATTATTTATAGCTCTAATTTATATATTCTTTTTGTTGTAGTTGATGGCGTGGTGTGGCCAGTTTTTCATATGATGGTTGTAGCTATATTGGTAAGTGGATTTAGTGGAGGTCATTGTATGGATACATTATTTATAGGTTAATATAGATTATTAGACACACACACACACACATACATATATATATATATATATATATATCAATTATCGAGGTTATGGTTTGACTAAGATCATGGATTGACTTCAGATGGATATATATGAATGTAGATGTTTGATTCTGTATGTATGTTGGTTTAGTTTATTTTTTGAGGATGTTTTATAAGTTCATATTATATTTTATTAAATATTTATAAAAAATATATATTTATGAATATATTTAGTAATGGATTTGTTACCCACCTCCAATTATAACCACCACTATAATAATTTTCAGTGGTTATGTTAAAATTAAAATTTTATTCTCCACTATTTTTTCTAAAAAATACTACCACCAAATGAATATATATCCGTCACTAAATACATAAAAATGTATTCATATAAAAACTAATGAAAAACAGGAGTAATCACAACTAAATTATTTCCCATAATGAAATACATGGATGTTTATGTGAACATATCTGAAAAATGTATTGGTGATTTAAAATTCCACTAGTAGAAAAAAACACAACTAAACCCTCATTTTTATGGATTTTGACAAGGTATAAACCATTTTTTGGGTGTTTCGGTCATCATATTTTATAAAGTGAAATCCAACATGGGCATCATAAACACTCTATGTAGTGGACCTCGGATTTGTAACTTAAAAATTTTCTTATAAAAAATGGGACCATAACCATAGACATTTCAATGGGAATAGTGGATATGTTTAAGGAGAATAAATTCCATATTTGAGAGATATCCTATGAATTTTTTATCGAATATATGGTGTTTCTCTAGGTATGTGATTAACAATTTCTCTTCGTAGAAGTCCAACCAAATAGTGGACACTATATTATACTTTTTTTAATGGTTGTTTTAATAGTATTATGCTATGTTTGTTGTGGAAGATAGGCATTATGATTATTTTCTACATCTTAGTGTTCAAAAATATGGAATTTTTATTTAGAACTGATTTTTTGGTAGCCATTAAATCAGTTGGAAGAAAAACTTAATTAATGATATATAACCAAATCAATTGGAAATTATTATTATATTTGAATTATGAATTTTAAAATTCTTAATTTTTATCCTCTATGAAAATTTATGAGAAGACTATGGAAAACATCAGGAAGGGTAGAAAGTGTATTCCATGATAATAGAAAAGAGACCTATAAAATCATAAATATATTCAGAAATTAGAATCAAAGAAAATAGAAAACTAGTTTTAGGAATATGAATTGGTTAAATGAAGGGAATGGGGATTTTAGTTTTTACTTCACCCAAATATTATAAAGTATTTTCAGGAAGTGACACGAAATTCAAACTATATATCTCATCAATGTTTTTAAGATAATAGTACTATAATAAAAGTAGCATTGATAACCTATCAATGAGAATGATCCATCAGTTAATCATTGTTAAAGAATGAGTAGTGTGTTCCTCATTTTTGAAGAATAATGGTTGTAATTTTGATAATTATTCTTTTTTGGAAAATTAGTATGGAGGTTTAGTGAGAGAATTATATTATATAATAAATCAAAACAGGTTCTATTTATTTTTTTCAGGTGCATCAGCACATCACTAATTTCCTTCTATATGGATTTTACTAGTTTGGTTGAACAAATTAAAGAAATTATTACGTAATACTTTAATTTATTAATAGAGATGTAATGGGACAAAAATATTAGTTCCTCTCAAGGTGAGAAAAATATTGTGATCAAGGATAAAAATATTTTATTATTCAATACCTTGACACCCATCCATAGGGAATAATTCATTTTAGGGAACAATAAAATTATCAGCCATGTTGAAGCTATATAAATTTAAATAAGTTACTAGATGGAGTGACACAAGATTTGTAGAACTACTTGATCTCTTGAATTATACGCTGAAATAAAATAATAAAATTACTCATAAATCATATTATACTAATTGAATTATATATTTTATGGGTTTTATATACGAATTAATATATGCATATCTAAATGATTCTATATTGTTTTGAAAGGCTCATGAAGATATTAAATAATCCTCTAAGTGTGGTGTGGCTTAATACAAGAATAATTAATCATGTCCCATAAAATATTTATGGTACATTCCAATAATTTTCATTTTTATATTCCTATACGAATTTCATGGGATTCCTAGAAAACTAACATGGCATGCAAGAAAAAAAATTTAATATATGTATCATTTTCACCAATAGACTCTCATCAGTGGAATAAATCGGATCACAAGTATCCTAATTTTTTAAATGAGATGAGTAAACATCTCCATTCACTATTTATATATGGAATGAATAATTTTTTCATACAACATAAAAGTGATGGTACATGGGTAGTATTTTTGATTAATTATAATTTTTCATTGCTGTTATGCATGAAGTAAAAATACATTACGTTCTCTCTACTTTTATTGGTACCAATATAAGTGATTAATGGTATAATTGTTTGTTTGGATACAATGATCGATTATCTAAAATTAAATTTTGATTCAGCTGTTACATAGTACAATTTTCATTGAAATGAATATTTTAAATTGAAATACAATTTGTAATGGATGATAGGTTACATTACTAAATATAGAAATTTTAATGATACATATATATAAAGGGATTCTTGGGTGTCCCATTTGTGCAGAATGAGAAAACACTGTTTGGTTGAAACATCCCTCAAAGACTATGTTTTAGTAAATCACAAATATTTATCATGATTACATAGATACCAATCCTTGATAACAACAGTCAATGAGAATTCACAAGAAAGTATAACACCATCTACACTAGTAGGTGATCAACATTTTGAGATAGTGACATATATTCTCCCATTTTTTGTTAAAACCATTTCAAAAGAAATATGAAAATTGGTTTGAAAATGACATTATATTCTCTAGAATTACCATACTATGATATTTTTTACATGAAACATATTCTTGATTACATTCATGTAGAAACAAATTATGTAAAAGTTTCACTGGAACATTACTAAATAAAAATGTAAAAACAAAAGATAACATTAAATATTGGTTAGACATGGTTAATAATGGGATGAGGGAAATGTTGGTGCAACAAATCTATTTTTACTAAGCCCTACCATAGTGTTTTTGGGTGATCAAAGCTATCTATTAAAGGTTTGGTGATCATGAAGTTGTGTTTATCTAAAATTTTAGCTACAAGAGGGTGGTTATACCATAGTCCATTAGATTACGGTGATGTATTGTTTTTTGAGGTGTACCTTGTTCCATAATCATGGTCTTTATTATGTTTATGCTCGGGGTTAGAGTTCAAAGTGTCATTTCCTCTTGAGGCGTCACTACCGAATGGTCTTGGGGCTATGTTGGGTAGTCATAGAGGTTCGAGATATTTTCTATATTGATTTAGGGTGAGTTTTTTCATGTAGATTTAGGTTGTTCAACATACCTTCCTTGGGATATAGTATATAGAGGACATACATGGGTATTGAGGAATGGATTCTAGAGGTTAGGTATAGATTCTAACATCTATAGTGTAGCCACCTTTTCCACATTGTGGTTTTGAGGAAAACACATGGAGTAACGGAGTGGTTGGGGGGTGATTCATGGTTATATTTAATTGTAGATTGTATAAATTCTTATATGACTTTGAAATATTTTTTTCAATATTATCCTTAAACAACTATGAGAAATTAATTCTACATTGAGAGAATTTGATCCTACATTCTATTTTTTACCACCCCCTACTTATAGAGTTCTATATGTTAGTGATTTGAGGTGAGTTTTCACACATCTCTATTAGATATTATTTTTTACATTATCTCTCACCATGATATGGATATTATATTATTAAATTATTTAGGGCATTATTTTTATTATTTACTGATGATTCCTCGGTGGTTGTTATCCTTAGATATCAATGATTCCTTGTGGGATAGGTGGTTGTTGGTCAACACTTTCTTTTTCATTATTTCTTGGAGTACATCAAAAGTTCCATCTCAATATAGTTGATTTGTTACATATACTTGTTTATGTTTTAATTTAAGAGTTTCAATATTTGAAAACTTTGGGTGAATGTTGGAGTCAACCTAGTGGAGAAAATAAAAATGATCAATAATTAATCTGAAGGTTGTAGCGATTTAGTTTGTTGATACTATATTGACAATACCTCTTGATATTTGTGGGATAGTGTGTTATCTATTTTTTTGTAATTTCTTTTATTTATTATAAAGGTGTACATTCTTGAAATTGGTTAAATATATAAATATGTTAAATATGAAGTGAATAATGGAAGATTCATGTGAAATTTATTACCATTCTTCCATCAAAATAGTTGAATGTAAAGGTGATACTCAAAGAATATTTACAATTGATTCTTAGCTATTGCTAGATATTGATGATATGTTTATTATTAATGAACAAAATTCATAGTTAATGGGTTAATTAACAATAATAATAAAAAAAATTATTTATTGGATTTAAATGATTTGATCTATTCGATCTGATTATTGTTTTCTAAGCATGTTTTCTTGATGTTATGGACATGGTTACTTGTAAGCCCCGACCTATAAAATTACATACTCTTGAGTTATGTCATGAATTCACATTGAGAATCTTTTAAGGATTAGTTTTTTATATAATTAGTCCATAATTATTACATTACATCTCATATATTACAAAATAGACACTTATACTATATACATATTATTAAAAAAAACTCTTTAAAAAGAATCCTGATATCGTTTCACGTTTTAACAACATTAATTTTCCTTGATCCCATCCATGACATTATTTATCTTTAAGTCCTGTGAAAAACTTTTAAAAAGTAGTGAAGTGAAAAAAAATCGGAGTAAGGGATACATAATCATTGAAAACTGTTAGTCTTGTGAATACATATAAAACATTATAACATTCTAAAGAAGTCATGCTTTTCACCTTTAAGAAGTAGCAAATACACATCACTGAATTTAATCTAATTGCACAGCCTTTTGTATCCCAAATATCATCATAAATCCTATAGAAAGAAACATAAAATATATAAAGGTAACTTGGGACATAAGCATACATTAATAGAATAACCATACTGTCTACAACCACACATATCACTAAATGGAATAACCATATGGCCTACTTCCATACCCAATGCATTGGATGTTATAACGTTTCCACTAATCCATGGGTTATCATGGAACCACCCTTTAGTTGGGATATCATGTAACCACCAATCATAGTTTTATCACATAACCACTAATCAAATATTTAAGTACCATTATATTATCAAAACACATAAAATCATGCAAATACCAACATTTCACTAATAACATTTAATTTTCAATAATAAGAAATAATATCAAGATATTGAAATATTAAATCCATTTCAAAAACTATTTTCCATACCAAATCAACCAAAAATGGAATAAGGGATTTATTTTCCTTTTGAAAATATTAAGGCTTATAGAGGAATCCAAATATAAAATAACGATTATGGTGGTGGAGAGGTTGATGTCGTCACATATGATAAAAACATTATTTGAATCATTTAGTAAAACAATTCATTAAAAAAAGAATCCCTTTGAATGAAATTAAATTTCTAAGGGGTTTATTATACACCATATAAAAGAAGGAGATGTATATTATCCAAATATGCCTCAATGAAAGGAGATTGAGACGAAGTCCCTTATATTGAGTTTGTATCGTCCCATATGATCCTTGTTCATCATAATAATAAAAATAAGTTATATTATTCTTCATTTAGAACCTTTTTAGAGTTTATTATTTCTTTTATATCACTCATTACCACATAATAAAAATTAAATATTTATTTAATTAAATAACGGTTGTTTTGTTGATATTGGATAATTGAGTCGAAAATGAACTTGTTCTGATATAAATTATACATATTGTCAAAATTAAATAATCTCTAGAATGATATTAGAGATTATAATATCATATACATCATGTATTTATTTATTTATTACTGTCCATAACATTGGAAGATAAGAACTGAAATGAATTGTTCAACGTTTCGGTTGGCCAAACGTACCCATGAACAATACTTTCAATTCTTTTTCATACAAAATGAATAATAATCAAATGATATAAATATATATTATAATACCAGTATTATATTTATTCCATGTATGTCTCATAGGTTTAATGAAACCATCCTTTATACATTCCATGTATAACATGAACGAGTCATATCACTTTGAGGGGGTGGTAGTCCACAATTCCTCAAATGAACTTATCGTATTTACACATCATGGAAAGTCTAATGATATGTTGAAAATAAAAATTATAGAATAAAAGAGATAATATAAAGATAATATATATCATATATATATATATATATATATATATAAATTTCCATCTTAATTGAAACAATGATTGGTGGTAGGGGAAAATCAAACAATCGTCGTTTAGCAAGGAAGCAGTTCACCATACATAGAAAGAGTATGTTCTTAACCATTAGATGGGGGTGTGTGTAAGTATAGTTTAAATAATTATCATAAAAAATACAACTATATTTAGAATTCTGGTTTTTTGTGTATTCAATGAATAACAAGTGCATAGGGAGTGTACAAATAAAAATAATGAAATGAACTTGAGAGAACATGTTACCTCAAAATCATGTAACAACTGTTGATTTGAGACAAAAAGAATTCTTGATTTGCCTTCTACCCAGGGTATAGGTTTCAGGAGAAAAGAATGGATCCTAGGAATCATATTGGATTGATATTTTCTGAGAAAAATGGATTTATATGTTTGAGATAAAGAGAAGAATAATTTCCTTTTTATAGAATATGTGAGAGGTACTTTTGGTATGTCTTGAAATATTAATTTATTATAAATTTAATTTCGATTAAAAAATGTCCAAACCTCATTTATTTATAAGATAATATTATTTTGGTTTGAATAAACATCATACAATATTTTTTAGATAAGTTTTCAATATTTTCATATCCTAATCATTTTGGATTAACCAAAAATTTACCCTTCTTAATCTTATTGTGATATCATTTTATTTACACATTACGGGTTCATGTAATTTCCATATCATGTTAAAAGACCCAATAAAAGTAATTTATGACATATTTGGAATTATATTAACTATTTAGATGAATATTATATTTTTAGGTATTTAATATCATTTTACAAATTATTTTATATTTTATGTTATGAATTACATCAATTTTAGACACTATTCATACCTGACATTTTAAATATTCATAAAAAATTGATTAATTTGAAAAAACAATAAATAAATAATGAAATTGTATATTAACAATTAAAATTCATGGATGCAATAAATTATATCAAATTATATTTATTTTTGTATTTACAATATCATTTATTTGAAACCTTTATTAATAAAGTAATCACTGCATAATAAATTTGTCATAATTAATTTTATTAATTTAATGTATAAAAATTAAAAATAAATTATAATTAATTTGGAAATACTTTTAGATTTTTATTTACTATTTATATTATAATATATCACTTATATAACCCCATATAATTTTTTTAGTAAAAGATACGTGTTTATGTTATTTTTCTCTTAACATTAAAGTAATTATTATAAAATTTCATTATCACTTCTATGTTGCTCCATGAGGTCTTAAAATATGACCATGTCTGCACATGGTAGGAAATTTATCATCCAATAGGAATATGACTTGTGTTAAGGTAGTTTAATCTTATTAAAATACTAATTTGTACCCTTATTTTCCATATTTTCCCTTAAACCATGGTAAATAAAATAATTGTTGAAGTTACAATTCATAATTAACAAAAATAAAAGTTACATATTTAAATAATTTGGAACTCATGATTCCAAATATGGAATAAATTTTTCTTAATTAAAAATATATAATTGGTAGAAATTAATTTAAAATTTATTCATGTTCTCAAAACCCGAAAGCAGGTTTTTATGAAGTAATAACTATCAAATGACTGACATGTGTTTATGTCAAATTTCAAAGTAAAATGGCTTCCAATTATAAAAATTTAATTAAAGGATAAAAACATAATTCAATTAATCTTTAAAATTAATTAAAATGACAACATAACTATTTAAATAAAATATATGAAAATGCATTTTTGAATTCAAATATGCTATTTTTCACTATTCTTTAAAATTTCAATTTAATCAAAAAAATATCAAAATTTCAAAAAAAGTAAATATTGATGTTCATATTCTATAGAATAAAATTATTTTTTAAAATAAAACATATAAATTTTACTAAAAATAAAAATAAAAAGTTTTCTCCGTCAAAAAGAATTAAAACTGCATTTTTTAAGAAATACTTCTTCAATCCGAAAAAATGATTTTGTTACTATATCATTTATAGAAAATATATAAGATGAATATAAAAAATTAAATTGAATATATAACATATATTTTTCATCAAATAAAAACCCATAAAGAGTTATATTATTTTATACACACAATTACTCATTTGAAATAGGTTTTTCTAAAAACAAATCATCTATTTTCAATTGATTTTTTTCCATTTCTAATATATTTTGTGACTAATGAATCATTATTTAAACATGTGTACACTATATTTCAAAATTTAGTTGATAATATTTATTTCCTTCATTCCAACAACTAGGTGTTTACTACCATTTAAAATAATAATAATATTATTGTATTATTTTCAGTATACATAAATGTTGTCTGTAACGTAAAATTTAAGAGAAACTCATTATTGCGTGTCCTGTACGCAATAAAAAACAATCCCTTTAATTTTAAATTAATACATTATTCATACATATTAAAAATAATATTATTATTCAATAAATACCTGAGTGATTACATCATTCCATCTTTTCAAAATTGCATCCATGCTTTTTTAAAATTGGGCTTGTAAACTTCACTGAAAATCCCTAAAAAAAAAGTGTAAATAAAACTATAACATTAAAAGAATTAAGAAGAATCAAAAATGTCACAAGAGATAACACATACTAGGATTCTATATAACAAGAAATGGATAAAGAATAAAAAATAACCATCATGTTCTGATGGAGAGCGATAGAAAACATTATCTGGAGAATGTTAACCACCAAAAAACCATAAACATATGATTAGATAAATGGTATTTGACTTCCCAGTAGGAAAAATAATCAGAAAAGATTTTTGTATGGTTCATTTCATATTGTTGAGGAAATATTTTACTATTTAAAAAAAGAACATAAGGAAATATACTTACTTGTCAATTAGTGTTTCATCCTTCAATAAATATTTACTACAAACTCATATTTTCTCCAAGCGATAAGTGTTCAATATGACCTGGTCACACCTGAGGTGCTAGAATCAACTTCAAGAGAATCATGTAAACCCAAAAAAAGATAAAATATATGTTTCCACTAACTTTAGACATTAAACAAAACCAAAATGGTTAGTTAAAGATCTGATAATTCTGAAAAATGATAATCCTTTATATAAGTAAATATTACTCTTAATCTCAAAAATTCGACAAAAAATTCCTAAATTTCATCAAGAACCATTCAATAAACCATTTTCTTAGAATTATTCATAATTATACAACTAAGATTGAATCCCAAAAATCATAAGGATTTTATCACATAGTCTACCATGATAAATATTTTCATTTATCACATAATAACATTAACAACTCTTAAAGTATCATACTGAAAAGTAATTAAACTAATAAAATATTTTCTATGATAGGATAATCATTTCCATAAATAACACAATTCACCATATATACACAATAAAAAAATAGATTCTTCCAAAATAAAATTCAACCATTACTTCTCAAATGGAATCTCATAGTATTCTACTTTACATGGGCATATAGTGTTCCCAAAATAGAGAACATCTTCCAAAATATCATTTATCACTTAATCACCAACTCATTTTCCTATATTAAGGATATAAATTTGATAAAATATAAGTTCCAAAAATAAGTTTATTTTTAATCCATAAAATCATTTAACTATAAATAATAAGTCATAATAACCAGGGACTTCATGTAGGCCAATGGTAGGTGATAAATCCCAATAACACTTTTGATGATAGTTCGATTCCCACAACCATTTCTAATGTGATGGGTTCTCTCACAGTTTGCGTGTTATCCTTTTTCAAAAACTATATAATTTTATAAAATTACCAAAATTGATATAAATTCCTCAAAAGAACCATAACCTAATTTAACCTCAAATATTATCTTATACATCACATTTTTCAACAAAAAAATTAATAACCCATAATAGCGACACATTCAAGGATCATATAAACCCTAACAGTTCTTTATAACTATATCCAAAAAATAAAACTTAATTCATCCTAAATTAACTTTTTTATAAAACCTTTTTAAGGGTTACCAATAACATAATGCTTCTAATGTAATCCCATCATTATTATATAGATCCATCATAACTCTTCAATTCTACAATATAGACTTCTAAACCATTTAACATTCTTCTTGAACATTTATCCATGTTTTTAATCTTATTATTTTAAACTTACTTCATACAAACAAAATATTTCATAATTTCATAACATTAAATAATTTCAAAACATGAAATAATAAATAATATTTACCTTTCATAGGTCATTTTGAATTTCCTCATCTTCAATTGGAATGTCATTTGGAATTGGTCAACATATATTTTTATGGTCATGTTGATCACATACCATATCCTTCTTTATAGGACATATACATGGGTAATTACCATGTACACCATTTTTATAACATTCAATTGATCCCTCATAATTTTTTTTCCCTTTCCTAGAGTCAACATAACGCTTCCATTTTCTATGGTAGATTTTTTCTTTATGACCATTATTACCACATCTATATCATCTTCTAATCACTTTGAATCATTTTAGTTGGTGTTTTTTTCCAAATCCGTGACAAATAGGTTTTTTAATATACATACCTATAGGATTATTTCATAAACATCCACAAGGATTCATTTCTCACATATATGATGATTTTGAAAAATCATCATGGTTCAAGTGATCAATAGTGACTCCAAATAGTTGGTTAGGAGTTACCACATGATTAATCATTTTCTCTCACATTTCATTCAATTTCCTATTCAATAAACCACCATAGTGTCCTTCACAACCACTGTTACATTGGTGCCTTCTATATCTATCCAATTAATAAAACCAAAAATGTTATTGTGAGTATATGAGTAAAATAATCATATACTATCTTATGTGGATGATAAACCCTAAGATATAATTATTCAGGTTATAATGAACTCCTTAAATTTATCTACAATAATTATGAATCATTTAAATATTCTAACCATTATGTTTACGTCACTTATACTCAAATAACACCATAATGTCTAAAGCTGTCTAAACTGACCTCAAATACGAACTATAAGGCTCCAACTGTAAACACTAAATAATCTTGAGTTAAGTCAAGATTTCACATTAAGCATATTTTTATGTTTATATTTTTATAGAATTAGTCCAAAACTATTAAATTAAATCTCAAATATTTCAAAGTAGACACTTTTACTATATATAATTTTCTTAAAACAAAAACTATTTAAAATGAAACATGACATCATTTCATGTTTTAACAATAGAACTTTTCCTTGAACCCATCCTCGACATTATTCATCTTTATGCCCTGTAAAAAATTCAGAATAAGTGTTGAGCTTAAAAATCTTATTAAGGAATACATAATGAATGAACACTATAAGTCTTGTGAAAACCTGTAAACTGTGATAACTTTATCATAAATGATTACTTTTCACTTTTAAGAAGTAGTACAAACACTTCACTGAATAAAATCTAATTTCATGGGACATAAAAGGTAACATAGGACATAAAAAAATTAAAATCGAATAACCATACGGTCGACTTCAAAAAATATCACTAAATGGAATATCCATATATCCAACATCCATACCGAATGCATTGGAGGATATAACATAACCACCTATCCTTGGTTTATCATGGAACCACTCGTCATTAGTTTCTCACATAACCACCCAACATTGGTTTATCACGTAACAACCAGTCAAATTTCCAAGTATCATTATATAATCTGTCACGACCCGTCCTCAGGGCCCGTGTCGTGACTACCCCAAGCCCGCCATCCATAGGCCAGGGGCTGGCGACTAGCACCAAAGGTGTAAAAATCCCGGAAACTGGGAAGGCATTGCCTTTATAAAAGAAAACAAGCACCACAGAGTACAAGCGGAAGCAAAAAACTAAGTACAAAAGAAAAGCTGAAAAGTAAATGGGCCAGAATACAAAACCAAAAGAAAGTACGACTACAACTGAACAAGGTACAACAGCAAAAAGAAAACAGCTGGAAGTAGGAAGCAGCTCCTGGGTCGTCCACCTCGGATCCTACCTGAAGGGTAGGTACAAATAGCGCAGCTCCTAGTCGTCCACCACGGATCCTACCTGAAGGGTAGTTACAGATGGACTCCTCCACGCTCTTGTCCGTAAACCTCCTCTGTGAGTCTTCACGTCATGTAGTCCACCTCCGGGTACCGTCCAGTCCTCAAACACTCGGCCTCCGTCAGCACTGCCCGTCGTCTGCAACCAACACAACGAGGTGCGGGCATAGCCCGTGCAGGGGTGAGTATAACGATACTCAATAGGGACCTCGATACCCTCAAGGTCTCACTAAACCAACAAGGATAACCATAAGAAGATCTCAACAGATAACCTCTACTTAGATATATGCCCATACATATACCTAAGTTTTCAAGTAACCCATCTCAATCATGAGGTAAACACAAGGATCAAAAAATCTCACCTCAAACCAGGATTTTCATTATCGAAACTGTAACTGCTGAAGAGCTCCGTCTCTAGAGTGTATAGTGGTCCTGTCAAGACTCCGAGGTACTGCTCACCAACCTAGGACTACTGAGGTACTCCTCCTGTCGAGTACTGCGGGTCTGCGGCCAACTACAGGGTGCTCTGTCTGCTGAGTGTCTGTCGCCAAATACAGGGCGCTCTCCCTAATAGCCTACAGAGGTACTCCTTCGGTCGAGTACCGTGGGTCTTTTTCCAACTACCAGGCACTCCGTCCGCCATGGGTCTGCCACCAAATATCGGGCGCTCCATCCACTGGGCTAGTCGACTCACTCCAAGTCGAGTCGATCAAGCAGTCGTCAGGTCTCAGTCGTCTACACGTTATCCGTACTCCGCACGCTCGTCTCCGAGAGGGTTCGCTCCACGAGCCACTGTTCGATACTTCAAGTATCACAAAGTCCCACGAATAAGCATCTCAAAGGACCACCTCGTTATAGGGGTCTCAACGTAATAGACGACGCGTCAATCGGACGCCCGGTCTGTGAGTTATTAGCCTTTTCGTCCCCGGGGCCCGGTTGGTTTCGTGAGAAAACCAAATCCGGCCGTATCACAACAGTACCCTAACTCTCATAGGGTATACTCATAGGTACCATTTCTCAATGTGATCACTAACGCCGCTGACGGTTCGTCAAACGGACGTCTGGTCTGAAAGATATCAGCTTTTCCGTCCTAGGGGCCCGGTTGGATTTCGGTTGCGATCCAACCCGGCCACTATCCAATTTTTTCCAAAACATGGGCGAAGTATGCCAAAAGTTCCGTCTCATCAAGAGGAAAACAACGAGAGAGACGGTGCGTCAATTGGACACCCGGTCTGTGAGTTATTGGCTTTTTCGGTTCAGGGGCCCGGTTGGTTTCGTGAGCGAACCAACCCGACCGCACTCTGACGGCATCCAAAACTCGAGTGGAGTAAGCCAAAAGATCCGTCTCAGTTAGAGGAATCTATCAAGGTCGATGGTACGTCAATCGGATGTCCGAAGCTCATGATACGAGTGTTTTCGATCCGAGGGCCCGGTTGGTTTGGTGTACGAACCAACCCGGCCGAACCCAAAGTTCTCCGAAACCATGAGTGCGATATACCGAAACGACCGTCTCATTTCAAGGATCGCATTTCCGCTGACGGCGCATCAATCGGAGGTCCGCAGCCCAAGATATGGGCATATGACCAAAAATGGTCTGGAAACGGGGTGTCTGGGCCCGGGCCGACCCGGCCCGACCCCCCTGGGTCGGCCGAACCGGGTCGGCCCGACCTGGGTCCGACCCCGCTGGACCGGCCCGGCCGGCGCGGCCCGGCCCGGCCAGGGCGCGACCTGGCCGAACCGGTGGGTCGGCTCGACGGCTATGGCCGAGCCGAGGGCGGAGGGCGTGCTTCCCCCACGAATGAGAAGTGTGGCCCCTCGTGGGGCCGCCCCGAGTCAACCGGACGCGGCGGCCGGGCCGCGTCCCTCCACCGGTTCTGCGCGGCCGCGGAACCGCGTCGCCGCCGCGGCTTCAGACGCGGCGGGTTTTGCCGGCGGCAGGCCGGGTGCCGCCGCCTCCGACCGCCGGCGCCGTCGTGCCGGCGTGGCGCACCGGCAGGAGTTTCCGCGGGCCACCGGACGCGCTCCGGTGGTCCGTTTTGTGTGCGGTCTTCGCCAGTGGTCCTCCAGGGACCCAATCTTCACTACGAGGCTCTCAAATCGTCTTCGCGGCCCGCTTCTTCGTCACCCGTCAATCCGCACGTCAAAACGAAACGTGTCATCTTCGCGGTTCTCTGGCGCGGCGTGCTGGCGGCGCGCCCCTTCGTCATGGTCCAACTCCATCCGCGGATATCTTCGGGTTTCTTTGACGCGGCGCGACGGCGTCGCGTGCTTGTTCTTCATTTCACGGTGCGGCGCGACGACGCCGCGCATATCTTCTGCATGAAACTGCATGGTGCGACGACACCACTCTTTCTCGTACCAACCACAAGAAACCAACACGAAAATAAGGAGGAGGGTCGGTCGTGTTTGTGCGGGCTGACCCCCTCGCATTATTCGATAACAAATAAATTTAGTCCACGATCATCATCAAGTTGGTATTCACGAACAAATATAAATAATTGAATACAAACCCCTACCTTGGGTATAAGCCGATCGGAAGGAGGCATCGTTGTTCAAGGTTCGTCGCGGTATGGTGTCGCGAGGATGACGACGTCGAAGGGGGATGTCGGCGTTCGTCTGAATCGAGGGAAGGCGAAGTCGTCGTCGCTTGCTACCCGATTCTGCATCTGAGCTTGTTCGTCGATCTGTTGACGATGAAGGGGAAGAAGAAGATCCATTGAAGAGTCTCGCTGCGGAAGGGAATAAATTCTGTGGAAGGAAAACGAAAGTTCTTCGTCGGAGGTGGCGCGTTCTTCACGTTCTTCGCGTTCTTCGTGTTCTTCGTCGAAGAACGAAGAATTCTCCCTCAGATCTCCCAAAGGTTTTACACAACATAAACCCTCAACAAAAAAAATAAAATAAGTCCTCAACTTATTTTATTAACAACATAAGAATTTGAAAAACAAAAGATATGAAACGAACAATTAATTCGAAGAATTAATTGTAAAACTTAACTGCCCAATTAAATTGGGGTGTTTCTTAACCAGAAAAACCCACGGTTGACTTCTTTTAATGGGGGGGGGGGTGCGGGTGCGTTACTTAAGAAGAAAAGAAATGGTGGGGCTCATGTGGGTCCCACCTCACAAATATCCTACCATGTGGTTTGGATATTTTGAATTTCACCCTATCCGCTTCAACCCAGCTTAAGTAGCTTAAAGTGGTCTTTAAGCGGCTTTAAGTGAAATGAAATAAAATTGTCGTACAACTTTATTTTATTTTTTAACTTAAACCCAAAAAATTTAAAAGCACAACCGTGGAAATGCAACTCCGAAAGAGGCATTTCTAAGCAAAAACCGGCGCTGCAATTCCATCGGTGCCCTCGGAATTCGATTCTGAGCACCAGTTCAAAAGTTAGAAAAACCCACTCATTCGTTCACTGAATGTACCTGAGCCAAACATCGGAAATTAAATCCAGGCACACGGGGCCTCGGAATTAGGCGCCGTCAGAAACTGTGTTCTTGTAAAATTCCAAAAAAAATTAAGAAAAAAAAAATTTATTTGGAATTTACGGGTCTTTACATTACTCTCACCACAGGGCTTTACGTCCCCGTAAAGCTTCACCACAAACTTAGGGAAACAAAGGTGGTACTGAGCACGCATCTGAGCCTTCCGCTCCCATGTGATTACCTGGAGGTATCCGTGCTGCCGAAGAAAGTGCGCCCAAGGAATCGATCGTCCTCGTAGGATCTGCTCCTATCGATCCTAGATCACCACTGGAAGCTCCGTGAAGGACACCCCATCGCCATCGTCCAGCTCCTCATGGTCGATGATATGCGAAGGGTCGAGCACGTATCTCCTAAGTTGAGATACATGGAAGACGTCGTGCACCTAGTGCAACTGAAGTGGATGGGTCAAGCGGTAAACCACCTCGCCTACCCAGTTGAGGGTCTAGAAAGGTCCGTTGAACCTCGAAGATAACTTGCCTCCCTTGCCACATCTCTGTAAACCTTGTCGAGGTGAGACCCGTAAGAAGACGTGGTCGTCATCCTCGAAATCCAGAGGTCTCCATTTTCTGAAAGAACTGAAACCCAAAACGACTACTACTACGAGGGTAAGGTTGACCAACTCAAAAGTGATCGGTCGCACCCTCCTGTGCAACAGTTACCCTGCGCTGCATGGGGTTTCCTTTTTCGCTGACCAAGGAAAACCCATCCCGACGTCGTAGTTAAACTACAACCTTTTTACCTAGTACCGTCAATTTGTGTATGAACCGTGATTGCCCAGTCCACACTCAAACCAACGTCGTAAGGCCTCGACGCTACCACCAAGAGATTCCAACCGAAACTCTCGCCTCGAGGATCTGACCACACCGTCGGAGTAAGTGTGATTATCGAGTCTCCTCTCAAGGTATCTCCAGACGTGAGGGTCAAGTCCACGGCTTACCGAAAACAGTAGGTCTGGAACAAGATTTGGGAAAGCAAGGAATGATTCATATCGAAGTCCGTTACAACAACAGCTAGTAGTGGACACAGACTGTCCCTTGAATCATTTCTAGAGCCATTGGGTCGCACTCCTTAACCGCAAGCAGCCACACTCTTCCACCGCCCTCCAACTCCCTGAGCCTGGCGGGGATAACTAAGGCGGGTGGATGTAGCATGTTAAGATATACACCACCTCATACTGCTCTCCTAGCTATGCCTCCACATCTTCTGCTTCGCAGATTCATCTATCCTTAAAGCTTCCACTTCTCGAAACATTTAACACGCCCGAGTCTCTAAGACTAGCACCAGTTTCTTGTTTCTTACTGCACTGTGCAGTCTTCATCCGCTCCTGGATGACATGGACCTTCTTTAGTCTCACAAGAGCTGCTATGATTCCTTCTTTGCCGATAAGAGAAATCTGGTCTCATCCCCTGGATGAACCACATTCGTTGCCTAATACAGTCAATCCTGACATGAATGATGCATTCATGCCATGGATGACGTCGTAAGGCCTCGACGTAACTACCAAGAGATCCAACTGTCACTCTCGTCTCAAAGGGTCGAGTCACACTGTCCGCATCAGTGTGAGGTCACTGGGTCTCCTCCAGTAGAAATCTAGAAAGTGTGCGTCAAGTCAACAGTTTAACCGGGACCACTCAGTATCAACCAAACAAAAAGGACAGGAAAGCAAACAAAGATAAGTGTCTTTTTATTATTGCAGCTCATAGTACAAAGAAACGAATACAAAAGAAAAATGGAACTAGAATTACAAAGGATGTATCCACTAGTTCATCTTCTTTCCACCTGCTCTCGGAGCTCCATGACCATAGGCCTCGGCTTCCTGAAGCCGAGCTCTCCCATGTCCTCCTGATGGTGGTGGCAACATCCGGAAGCGTCGCCCACCTCTAGCTGCACGGCCAGCTCCTCTGCCATGGCCACCTGCTCCTTGTTGTCTGCCCTGATTGAACCTCTGCCTTTGCCTTGGAGGTTCTTCATTTAACTTCTGGTCATCTACATGGCGGGTCGGACAGTCACGTGCCATGTGACCAATTTCGCCGTAGGAGTAACACTGTCCACTATCGGCACATCTAGCTCTGACTCCACCACGGTTTCCCCGCACAACTAAACTCGAGTCGTGCAGTCGGCCACCGGTAGGTCTGGTCCTCTTGGACCTCTACGTCATCTATCTTCTGCCTGCTGCAGAAGACTCTGCCGCACGCCGGCTAGTGGTGGGTCCTGCTGTTGGAGACTTCTCAGTAAGGAAACTCTCCACTATGAGGGCTCTATCCAACACCTCTGTCTACGTCGGAAAGCTGTGACAAAAAAAAGAAGCTCTAATATCTCACCTGAGCCCCTACTCGAAGGTTCGGGCCCTGAAGAATGGGTCCCGTACCATATCTGTGGAGTAGCGCGAGAGGTCTGTGAATCTCGCTGAGTACTGCGCCACTGACATGCTTCCCTGCCGCAGTTGAAGTAGCTCTTGTATACGCACTGCTCGAAGGGTGGCTGGTACGAACTCTGCCCGGAACAGGCTCTCGAATTATTCCCATAGAAGTGTCGCCTCGTCATGCATCTGAAGCATCAGGCTCCACCATCTTCCTGCTACTGCCTGAAGAAGGCTGGCAGCTAGGATCACCATGAAATCTGTCAGTGTCCCCACTAGCCTGAAGACTGTCACCACAGCATCCAGCCAATCCTCAGCCACCTGCGGGTCCGTCCCTCCCTGGAACCTGGGTGGCCTCTGGCGCTGGAACTCATGCAGTGCGCTCAAGCGACGTGCATCCTCTACTGCTGGGGCTGGTGGCATCAGTGGCCCAACGGTTAGTAGTACCGCTGGTGCCTCCGCTGGTGCCTCAACTGGGATAGGGCCCTGTACTGAGGCCTCGTCGCTCGGCGGGATGTTAGTACGTACCACTCTCGGGGCTCTAGCTGGTCGTCCACAGGGAGGCATCCTCAAAGAAACAACGTGACACTGTCAAAGGATTATACCTGGTGAGATGACCTGGTTTGAGCTGACATTTAAATAAACTTCTGGAAAACACACACGCAATAAGTTTTTTCATGCACAAAGTTGGAAATCAGTTGTTAGGGTCCTGGTGTATGGATACGTCGGTCGCCCGCACCACCACTGGACTCCCTGAACTGAAAATCACACTCGGTACTCTTAACACTATTTCTTCACAGAAGGAAACATCAGAGTTATAAGTTCTGCGGTAGAACCGAACTCATTTGATACCAATTTGTCACGACCCGTCCTCGGGGCCCGGGCTGTGACTACCCCAAGCCCGCCTTCCATAGGCTAGGGGCTGGCGACTAGCACCAAAGGTGTAAAAATCCCGATAACTGGGAAGGCATTGCCTTTAACAAAGAAAACAAGCACCACAGAGTACAAGCGGAAGCAAAACACTAAGTACAAAAGAAAAGTTGAAAAGTAAATGGGCCAGAATACTAACCCAAAAGAAAGTTTGACTACAACTGAACAAGGTACAACAGAAAAAAGACAACAGATGGAAGTAGGAAGCAGCTCATGGGTCATCCTCCTCAGATCCTACCTGAAGGGTAGGTACAGATAGCGCAGCTCCTGGTCATCCACCACGGATCCTACATAAAGGGTTGGTACAGATGGCCTCCTCCACACTCTCGTCCGTCAACCTCCTCTGTGAGACGTCACGTTGTGTAGTCCACCTTCGGGTACCGTCCAGTCCTGGAACACTCGGCCTCCGTCCGCACTGCCCGTCGTCCGCAACCAACACAACGAGGTGCGGGCATAGCCCGTGCAGGGGTGAGTATAACGATACTCAGTAGGGACCCCGAGACCCTCATGGTCTCACTAAACCAACAAGGATAACCAAAAGAAGATCTCAACAGATAACCTCTACTTAGATATATGCCCATAAATATACCTAAGTTATCAAGTAACCCATCTCAATCATGAGGTAAACACAAGGATCAAAAAGTCTCAGCTGAAACGAGGATTTTCATTATCGAAACCGTAACTGCTGAAGAGCTCCATCTCTAGAGTGTACAGTGGTCCTGTCACGACTCCGAGGTACATCTCACCAACCTAGGACTGTTGAGGTACTCCTCATGTCAAGTACTGCGGGTCTGCGGCCAACTACCGGGCGCTCCGTCCACTGAGGGTCTGTCGCCAAATACCGGGCGCTCTCCCTAATAGCCTACAGAGGTACTCCTCCGGTCGAGTACCGCGGGTCTGCTGCCAACTACCAGGCGCTCCATCCTCCGTGGGTCTGCCGCCAAATACCGGGCGCTCCGTCCATTGGGCTAGTTGACTCACTCCAAGTCGAGTCGATCAAGCAGTCGTCAAGTCTCAGTCATCTACACGGTCTCCATACTCCGCACGCTCGTCTCCGGGAGGGTCCGCTCCACGAGTTACTGGTCGATACTCCAAGTATCACAAATTTCCACAAAGAAGAATCTCAGAGGACCACCTCGTCATAGGGGTCTCAACGCAACAGACGGCGCGTCAATCGGACGCCCAGTCTGTGAGTTATTAGCCTTTTCATCCCTGGGGCCCGGTTGGTTTCGTGAGCAAACCAAATCCGGCCGTATCTCAACTGTACCCCGAAATCTCATAGGGTATACTCATAGGGACCATTTCTCAACGTGATCACCAACGCCGTTGACGGTTCGTCAAACAGACGTCTGGTCTGAAAGATATCGGCTTTTCCGTCCCAGGGGCCCGGTTGGATTTCGGGTGGGATCCAACACGGCCACTATCCCACTGTATCCAAAACTCGGGAGAAGTATTCCAAAAGTTCCGTCTCATCAAGAGGAAAACAACGAGACAGACGGTGCGTCAATCAGACACCCGGTCTGTGAGTTATTTACTTTTTCGTTCAGGGGCCCGGTTGGTTTCGTGAGCGAACCAACCCGACCGCACTCCGACGACATCCAAAACTCGAGCGGAGTAAGCCAAAAGATCCGTCTCACTTAGAGGAATCTATCAAGGTCGATGGCACGTCAATCGGACGTCCGAAGCTCAAGATACGAGTGTTTCCGATCCGAGGGCCCGATTGGTTTCGTGTACAAACCAAACCGGCCGAACCCAAAGTTCTCCGAAACCTTGAGTGCGATATAACGAAACGACCGTCTCGTTTCAAGGATCGCATTTCTACTGACGGCGCATCAATCGGAGGTCCGCAGCCCATGATATGGGAATATGACCAAAAACGGTCCGGAAACGGGGTGTCTGGGCCCGGGTTGACCCGGCCCGACCCCCCCTGGGTCGGCCCGAACCGGGTCGGCCCGACCAGGGTCCGACCCAGCTCGACCGGCCCGGCCGGCACGGCGCGGCCCGGCCGGGGCGCGACCCGGCCGAACCGGCGGGTCGGCTCGACGGCTACGGCCGAGCAGAGGGCGGGGGGCGTGCTGCCCCTGCGGATGAGAAGCGTGGCCCCTCGTGGGGTCGCCCCGAGTCAACCGGACGCGGCGGCCGGGCCGCGTCCCTCCACCAGTTCCATGCGGCCGCGGAACCGCGTCGCCGCCACAGCTGAATCCGTGGTGGGTTTTGCCGGCGGCGCGCCGACGGGAGTTTCTGTGGGCCACCGGACACGCTCTGGTGGTCCGTTTTGTGTGCGATCTTCGCCAATGGTCCTCCCGGGACCCGATCTTCACTGCGAGGCTCTCAAATCTTCTTTGCGGCCCGCTTTGTCGTCACCCGTCAATCCGCACGTCAAAATGAAATGTGTCGTCTTCGCGGTTATCTGGCGCGGCGTGCTGGCGCCGCGCCCCTTCGTCGTGGCCGGACTCCGTCCGCAGATAACTTCGGGTTTATTTGACGCGGCGCGACAGCGTTGCGTGCTTGTTCTTCCTTTCATGGCGCGGCGCGACGACGCCGCGTATATCTTCCACATGAAACCGCCTGGTGCGACGTCACCACGCTTTCTCGTACCAACCACAAGAAACCAACACGAAAATAAGGAGGAGGGTCGGTCGTGTTTGTGCGGTCCGACCCCCTCGCGTTATTCGATAACAAATGGTTTTAGTCGATGATCACCATCAAGTGGGTTTCACGAACAAATATAAATAATTGAATACAAACCCCTACCTTGGGTATAAGCCAATCGGAAGGAGGCGTCGTCGTTCGAGGTTCTTCACGGTATGGCGTCACGAGGATGACGACGTCGAAGGGGGACGTCTGCGTTCGTCTGAATCGAGGGAAGGCGAAGCCGTCGTCGCTTGCTACCCGATTCCACTTCTGATCTTGTTTGTCGATCCATTGACGATGAAGGGGAAGAAGAAGATCCGTTGAAGAGTCTCACTGCGGAATGGAAGAAATTCCGTGGAAGGAAAACGAGCGTTCTTCGTCAGAGGTGGCACGTTCTTCGCGTTCTTCATCGAAGAACGAAGAATTCTCCCTCTGCTCTCCCAAAGGTATTACCCAACACAAACCCCTCAACAACAAAAAATAAAATAATTCCTCAACTTATTTTATTATCAACTTAAGAATTTGAAAATCAAAAGATAAGAAACGAACAATTAATTCGAAGAATTAATTGTAAAACATAACTTCCAATTTAAATTGGGGCGTTTCTTAACCAGAAAAACGCACGGTTGACTTCTTTTAATAGGGGGGGGGGGTGCGGGTGCGTTACTTAAGAAGAAAAGAAACGGTGGGGCTCGTGTGGGTCCCACCTCACAAATATCCTACCAAGTGGGTAGAAAAATTTTGAATTGCACCCTATCCGCTTCAACCCAGCTTAAGTAGCTTAAAGTGGACTTTAAGCGGCTTTAAGTGAAATGAAATAAAATTGTCGTACAACTTTATTTTATTTCTTAACTTAAACCCCAAAAATTAAAAAGCACAACCGAGCAAACACAACTCCGAAAGAGGTGTTTCTAAGCCAAAACCGGCGCTGCGATTCCATCGGTGCCCTCAGAATTCGATTCCGAGCACCAGTTCAAAAGTTAGAAAAAACCCGCTCGTTCGTTCACTGAACGTACCCGAGCCAAACTTCGGAAATTAATTCTGGGCACACCGGGCCTCGGAATCAGGCGTCGTCAGAAACTGCGTTCTTGTAAAATTTCAAAGAAAATTAAGAAAAATAAATTTCCTTGGAATTTACGGGTCATTACATAATCATAGCACGTATAATATTTCAAATATCAACATTTCACTAATAACATTTCATTTTCAATCACTTGAAATCATTTCACGATATTGAAATATTCAATCCATTTCAAAACCATTTTCCACACCAAAACAACCAAAAATGGAATAAGGGATTTCTTTTCCTTCTGAAAATATTATGGATTTTAGAGGAAGCCAAATATCAAATAATAATTACGGTGAGGGAGAGGTAGATGTTTCCGCACACGTTAAAGGCATTCTATTTATCATTTAGTAAAATGATTAATAGAAAAAATATTCCAATTGAAGAAAATTAAAATTCAAAGGGTTTTATTATACTCTGTATAAAATAAGGAGGTCTATATTATCAAAATATTATTCAACGAAAGTAGCTTGAGATGAAGTCCCTTACATTGAGTTCGACTCATCATGTATGTTCTTTATTCATCCAAAATAATAAACATAAGTTAATTTATAATTTCTTTAGAACCTTTTTTATGTTTATTATTTTTTTTATATCACTTGTAAGCATGTTATAAAAATTACATAATTATTAATGTTAATATCAGTTGTTTTTTCAATATTCGGTACTTGAGTCGAAAATGAACTTGTTTTGATATAAATGGTGCATGTAGTCTAAATTAAATCATCTCCATAATGATATTAATGATTTAAATATCATATATATATATATATATTATATGTATTTATAATAGTCAATAATATTTGGGGATGAGAAATGAAATGCATTGTTCATGGAGATGGTAGGTCATATGTACACATGAGCGCTACTTTTTTTGTGAGACTAAAAGAGTAACAATAAAATGATAAAAATGTATATTATAATACTGGTATTATATTTTCTTCATGTATGTGTCACAGTTTTAATAAAAACATCCTTTTTATGTTCCATGTATATCATTAATAAGCTATATCCCATTGAGGGGGAGGTAGTCGATACTTCCTCAAATGAAATTATCGTATTTTCACATCATGGAAAGCATAAAGATATGTTGTAAATAAAAAGTACTAAATCATATAGAAAATATAAATATTATATATATCATATATAAATATAGTTCATTCATAATGTCTATAAAGAGAGGTGTTAGGGGAAAATTGAAAAATGTTCATTTCCTGAGGCAGTAGTTCATCGTACACAAAAATAGTATGTTCATATCCATTAGATGGTGGTGTGAGTAAGTGTAGTTAAAATAATTCTCATAAATACATCCAATACTATTTACCATAATGGTTGTGTTATGTAATCAAATAATAAGAATATCATAGGGATTGTAGATGTAAAAATAAAGGAATGGAACTTGAGAGAAGACATAACCTCTAAATTTGGTAAATTCTTTTGATTTAAGCCAAATGGCTTTCTGGAATTACCTTCTGCCCAATGTAATGCTTCTAAGAGGAAGGGAGGGATTTTTTGAATGAATATTTGACAATGATTTTCCAAATTAAATGGCTTTGGAAGTGTGATATGAAGATATTAAGAATTTCCCTTTTATAAAAGAGGCGAGGGGACCATTAGGCAAGTCATGAAATATTAATTTATTATAAATTCAATTTTGATTATAATGTGACAACACAAACATTTATTAATGAAAATTACTATGGATCTAGTTAAATGTATTATTATGTAAAATGGTTATATTCAATATGTATTTCTTCGGTTTTATGTTTTTTGATATCAAAATACGATTAATAATTGTTACCATTGCTAATATAGTTGTTGAATAGTGCCACATGATTAAAATAAATACAGGGCTTTAAAAATCCAATTAAATCAGAAAAAGGAAGTCATGGCCTCATCCACTAGAATTTGTCCTTAAAAACTAATTTTTTTGGAAATCAAGAATGAGGTAGTTTCACTAGGCTTCGCTCAAGACCAAGACCAAGCCAAGAAATAACACGTTATGTTTGAACAGAATCCCCTACGAGAGAAGTGGATGATAATAGATATTACCACCCATGTGATGTTATATAAGCCACTCGAGAAGTCTCTCACTATCAAACACCTTACCCTTAGGCCATATAAGGGTTTTATAAGGGGTTATATAATAAGACCCTTGCACTATGATTATGTGATTTATTTTTTTTGTATAATGAATATAAATTCATTTTATTATTGTTACATTGTATGTGATTTTAAAAGAACAAATATTATTTTTTTGGATAATATTTAAATTAAAAAATGAGATATATTGTGAATAAATAATATATTTTTTAATTAAATAAAATTTTAATAAAATTTTATTACTAAATAACTTTTTATTAAATATAAAATATTCTATAATTTTTATGAATAATATTCTAATTTGTTTTAATGTTTGAAAACTATTTTTTTTCAAAAACCATGAATTTTCGATAAATGTAATTTTTTTAAAAGTAAAAACTCAAATATTTATAAATTGTTTTCAATAAAATTAATATTATTTTAGGGATCAGGATGTTGAAATTATCTAACGGTGAATTATTCATTATTTTCTGACACAGTCAAATTCGTGGGTCAATATTAAATATTGTTTAAATATATAATGTGTTTTCTGATATAATATTGACCCAATAACGATGTAATAAAATATTATAAAAGGGTTGTTCTGCCAATATATGTTTTATCTTTCAAATAATGTGATTTTAGATTTGTTTGATTAATTTTATGGTGCCTCATTGGGCCAACTAAGACTTATAAAATAATTTATCTTTTAAAAAATATTTCCATGATTTTATGAACCACCTTCACATAAGGAAGCCTAATATATTAATAATTTCTGCAATTTTCCTTATAAAATAATGTTTTCGACTCCAATTTGGAAAAAAACATGGGTAAAAACCATATAATTATATTTTGTTTTGATTTGTTTAATTTGTAGTGTCCAAAACCTAAATAATAATGAATTTCCTCTCCTTTCATATACAAACCCACTATAGGTCCCTTTCCTATTCACTCAAAACAATTGGAGATTGACCAACCTCTTTCATTCTCTCTGTAGAATCCTTCAATTCACCCCAAGCTCCCAAGAGGCCTCCATAACGCTTCTCCCTAGCTGTTGGGATCACAATTCCATGTAAGGGATTTCTTCATATCCCATTTTTGTCTAGGTATCTTTATGTTTCTATACCCTTGTATTCTCTATTAAAAATGCTGGGGTATGATTTTTTACCTCCCCAATACATCCATACTTATTTATTAATGATGATAAACCCATTTTCCTCTCATTAATTCCTCCCATGTACACCTATTACCATGCTGAAATTCCCTAAGGGATTTCTCTCACCTCATTTACATTCAAGCAATTATATTGTTTTATGAATCTACATTCCATTATGTCATGACCCGTCCCCCAAGGCCCATGTCGTGACTACCCCAAGCCCTCCATCCACATGCCAGGGGATGGCGATTAGCACCAAAAGGTGTGTTCCCTATAATCGGAAAGGAATTTCCATTATAACCTGTAGACACATGCAACCAAGCACACAACAAGATACGAAAACAAGTCCACTGTATTTCAAAAAGTGTGTTGAATGTAAAAAGCAGATGGAATAAAAGCCCTACCATAATAGTACAAGTACAGCAGAAATACAATATAACTGAAGAAGAAGAAAGGAAGCTACTGGGCCGTCGTCCGAGGTTCCTACTTGAAGGGTAGGTACCGATCGCCTCCTCAGCACCCCACGTCTGCCCATCTTATTGGCCTACCGTCAAGCAGTATGGTCCACCTCTGATCCCCGCCTAGCCCTAGTACCCTTTGCCTTGATTAGTGATGTTTGTTGTCTGAACCAAACACAACAAGGTTCCACAATAGCCCAATGCATGCGTGAGTATAACGATACTCAGTAGGGACCCCAAGACAGTCAAGGTATCATAAAATCCAAAAAGGATAAACCAGAAAGCATGAAATCAACTAACAACCCGACTTAGGTATATTCCCATACATATACCTAATTTATCAATTATACCCATAAAAATAATGAGGAAACATAGGGTCCAACCCAAAACCCAATGCTCAACTATTCAACGGAGGAAGGAACACCAAGTAGGTATGTACCACAATGGTATGACACACAGAAGAATACCACCAAGGTATTACCACGAAGGAAAGTACCGCACAGGTACGAACTCAACTCACACCAGGTATAACTAAGGGACAGTAATAAAGATGATTATATATAACAACTAATTCATTTTAATCTGTTAAGAAGCGGACCAACAAAGTATCCCTAAGTGCTGACCCACACAGGATCGCTTGGTGCTGACCCACACAGGATCGCTCAGTGCTGACCCACATAGGATCGCTAGGTTCGGACCCACACAAGATCACTCGGTGTTAACCCACACAGGATCTCTCAGTGATGACCCATACATGATCACTCAGTAATGACCCACACAGTATCACTCTTCATTATTCACATCGCAGCAAGCTATTGGGTTCCCACACTAAGATTTAGAATCACCAGTAGAGTCATCTCCTTAAGCCACTGGTCGATACACAAACTGTTATGAAGTCCCATGAAAAAGTAACCCAAAGGAAAACCCTGTCATTGGGGTCTCAACGCAATAGATAGTGCATCAATCAGACGCCTTGTCTATATGTTATTAACCTTTTAGTCCCGAGGGATCGGTTGGATTCGTGCTCGATCCAACCCAACCATTCCCCAACTATATAAAAAACACTAGTATAGTATACTAAAGGGAACATATCGCTCCAAGGTTTATAGTGTCGTTGATGGTTTTCCCAAAGGATGTCTGGTGCCAAAGTAGTGGCCAAAAGAGGGAAAATGGGTCTATGTGGGTCTGGGTCAGGTCCAAAACTGTTGGACCGACCCAGCCTGACACGGTTTGGGTTGACCCAAACCGACCCGCTGGGTTTGGCCTAGCTTGCTGGGTCTAGCCTGGTCCTTGCTAGGTGGCATGGCCTAGGCGGCGCGGTGTGGTCGCAGGGCGGCATGAGGCGGCACAAGGTGGTGCAGAGGCCATGAGGGCCGCTAATGGGGCTGTAGTGGTCACATGCGGTCGTGAGGCCACGGAGGGCCACGTAGGGCCTCGAGGCCGCGGGTCGGCGCGGAAGGCCATGGGCTATGCAGCGAGGCCGTGGGAGGGTGAGGTCACAGGATAGTGGGATGAGGTCGTGGGGTGGCGTGGCGACATCGCAGGGAGGCACGACCACGAGGTGACACAGTGAGGCCACAGTGGCCATGGGGCGGCGGTCCACTGTGGCAGGCCGTGCGGTGCAGTCTTGCACCGCACCTTCCCTGGAAGCCGCCTTGAATGGCCAAGCTACCTTTTTCACCTTTGACGCGGCCGGATGTGGTGTTGAACACCATTATCATGACCCACCTAGGTTGGTTGTCATCCTCCTCCATCGAGAAGAAAAAAAATTATCACAAGAATTGCAGAGAGGTCGGGCCATGTTTGTTTAGCCCGCACCCTCCACGTTAGAGTTGTAACAAGTGGTTATAATCACTTCCTGTTTTATAATGAATTGTCAAGAACGGTTCAGAGAAATAATTTTAAACAACCACACTACATTAATAGATTTGTTGACATTGGAAGGGGTGAAGTCGGTGATGTCGTAATTTCCCCAATCATCGGTTCGTTCGTCATTGCAGATATATTCATCGAAGGAGAATAGTTCCTTGTTGGAGAATGTTTCTCTAAAGTTCTCCACAATCATCTACCTTTTCCATCAAATTATATCAAATGAATAACCAACCAAAATAAAAAGTGTTTGTCTAATTTTAAATTGTTGGCAGAAAACAAGTTGGAAACATTAATCAATTGACGAGGCATAATTAATTAATGGGAGTAATTCCATGGGTTAACTGTTCATTAATGAGGGAGTTCAAGGGGTTTCTCTCATTAAGAGGGAATTTCAATGTGTTTTAGTCTCGGGAGGTCCCCACCACCATAATCCATGTGGGATGTTTTAGTTCAGGTGATCCACACCATTAAATCATTTGCATGGGAAGTTTCATTAAAATTAAAAATAAAATAAATGCATTTTTATTTTATTTATATTTCCATGAAAAACCCAAATTCTATCTTTCAGACTTGATCTACTGCGGTCGAGGTGACGGTCCCCTTAAGTGAATACCAGTGCTGCGAGTTTAATAGTTCCATTAGATTTCAATTTCAAGAACCGGTTCAAAAGCTACAAAAACACGCTCGCACGTTTACGAAAAGTACCCAAAAAAATGTTCAGAAATTCATTCTGGGAACATTGGGCATCAGAATTACACCCCGTCAATTATCGCAGACTAGTAAAATTTCCATTTAATTAAAAACAATTACATGAAATTTTAGGGACTTTAAACATTAAATATGATGGGAAATTTATCTATATTGCATCCTTATATTTCATTTCATGTACATATTATTAGACACCCCTTGCACTCTCATGATCCATTTTTATGAATTCTTATCTCATGTCATTATGCTGCCGAAATTGCACCACAATTTTCCAAGACAAATTCATTATGTAGTGAATACAATATCCCTTTCATTATCAAGTGTATTCACCTATATAAAACATTACATATTGATTATAGTGTTTCAAGTATGAATTCCACATTCCATTATGGTGGAATAAATTATGAATTTTAATGAATCCATTTTTTGTGATCTATGTGTCGCACTTTAGAATGAAATTAAATGATTAAGAAGGGTGTGTCCTGACAGAGCTTCAATGCATTTGGTAAAGATTGGTATCATGATAAGTCAATTCCAATGAAGGTTTACTCAATATAATTCAATTGAAATGAGTGTTTACACATGCTCCATGTGCAAGGATCATTGTCTCATGCTAATATCATGTTTAATGGTGATGACAAATGTGTATGATATGATAGTCATGCCTTACCATGAATTATTGTTAATGTTTCTCTTATGACCCATGGATATGCCTATTTCACAAAAAGTAGTATTTTATTCATTTTATGCATTGTTTACTCCCTCACTATGATATATATCTCAACCTTTTCTTATACATGTCCTCAGGTTATCCCATGAAATCCTATGTATGAATGAATGTTGTGGTCACGTAATTTTTTTTTAATAAAGATGTTGGGCTTAATGTTCTATGTCGTAAGGTAATGTTCCTAATTTCCCATGACACAAGACCTCTCAATCCTCAGATTTGTCGTAACATAATTTTTATGTAATAATTCATGTTTATGTGTATAATATAGAGTAAGGTTGTTATTGTTTGTATCAAATGATTGGTTTAGTTATTTTTTGGATTAGGATTAGAAAACCATTGAGATAAAACTATGTGTAATAAAAACATACATCTATTTTGTTGAGTATAGAGTAATTGATTTATCAATAAAATACATCATTGTCTAGATAAGAACAAGTAGAGGTGGCTCTTGCACAGATGTATCTAGAGGTAAAACCCAAAAATACTGCTCTGAACTAGACTCGATCTGGATCTTTTGCATGACAACATTCCATGTTTCACTCATTGTTTGACAGTCCTGAGGGATATGATTTTGTTAATTCATGAGCATAGTCTAAACCATTGTTAAGGGAGAGAATTCCCCTAATAATATATGTTGTTAAGTAGATCATTGATGACATATATTGAATAATATAAATTCAAATGTTCAAGAAATAAAAGTAATTGATAAGTCATTGATTTTTTAATTGCATTACCCTTTATGTGTAACAACTAAATCTTCATTTATTCCAGCCAATGGATGGTAATATGATAAATGGGGCTAATAATCGATTCAAAGATCAATGTGACGACTGATCTAACGAGATTCTAAATGCAAGGGGAGCATGAATTGTAGACTTTTTCATGATACTCTCTTAGTTATCACATTTTTTGAATAGAAACATGGGTCAAGAAGAATGTTCCTCCCCAGAAATAATAAGCCACAATAGAGAGCTTCATGAGAAAATGGACCCCTACAATTAATGGATCATCTGATCGCTTAGTTTTTTCGAATTGTGGATCAACTCCATTGAAAAGATCCTATCAATCCTACAATGTTTCGAACAAGAAAAGGTTATTCTAGATGCTTATTGTATGGTGGAAAAAAGATGAAAAATGGTGCACATTGAACAAAAATACAAATTCAGAGGATGATATCGATGCATTAGAATAGAACAATTTCCAAAAAATGTTTTTTGATAAATATTTTCCTCACAACCTCTGACATAAGATGGAAAGGGAATTTCTATCTCTCATGAAAAAATATGATGCATCCACCGAAGTGTATGAGGAAAACATCACAAGGATTTCAAAATATGTCTCTATCATTGTCTTTACCCCTGAATGCAAGGTTGACAGCTTCATTAGTGGTACAAAACATTTCCTACAAAAATCCCTCGTGATCAGTGACTTCGAGAGAAATGAGAAAATTGTTTGATGTGCCCTGAAATTCAAAATGGAGATCAGCGAATATCAGGGGAATTTTTGGGATAATAATCATAAGGTGGACATTAATTCTTGCAGTCTGATGGATAAATCCAATAGTGCTATGAAATTCCATCACCCCACATTCCAAAGGTGAGGAAAAAATAACACTAGAAATTCTATAAAGGGGATGAGGAAATTATTTTGGTGTAGAATAGAAGGGAAACTATCCATTAAAAACTAACAAGAAAAACTTGTTGTTGCGATAAAGGAGAGGAACAATCAGTTCTTCCCTCAACATTGTATTCATTTCTTCAACTACAATGAAACATGTAATTTTTTAAACAAGTTCCCTAAGAGAAGGGTTTCCAGAAGAAACAAACAACCTTCAAGGTAGTAAGGGAGATTTTTTTCCATCACTACATCTAAAGTGAACCCCAAAAATGATGTGTTGATAGGTATGCTAGTTAATTAAAAAAATAATGGAAATACATTTTTTTATGGTTATACGCATTATTTTATATCCAGAAAATTTTGTAGAATAATCCCAAACCACCAAAAATCATGGAAGTAGAGATGTTAGTGAGAACGTCAAATGAGGAAATCATTTCATCCCATGAATATAACTCCTCCTCTATCAAAAATGGTTGTATGAACTTCCTGGTGAACCTATTCATACACACTTTGGAGGAATCAAATGGAATTCTAGGCCTGGATTGGCTTTCCTTATATAGAGCCAACATAAATTGTTGTTAGAGGGAAATCACTATCCATATAGAAAATTTACCACTGATTCTATAAATAGGAAAGATGAGGATTAATCTTCCTTAGAACCATAATCTCAAGTGTGGATATTACTTCCCTACAAGAACATGTATCTTTCGCAGGTGATTGAGTGTAAGGAATCAACCATCACAGAAGACATTCCTATTGTGAGAGAATTTGCTGAGGTGTTTCTTGATTAATTTCCTACTCTTCCTCCTAGTGGAGATGTCAAATTATCGATTGATCTTATACATGGGGATTTTCATATATCCAATAATAACTATAGAATAGCTATTGAGGAGCTTGAGCAATAAAGAAAAATTTATAGAAAAATCTAGATAAATGGATTATATGCCCCAATGCTTCACCGTGGTGTTCACTTATCATCTTCGTCAAAAAATGGCTGGGTTAATGCACCTTTGAATTGATTATCGTTATCTCATTAAAATCACAATAAAGAACAAGTATCCTATTCCCAAAATTAATAATTGGTTTTATTATCTATGTGGAGAACAATGTTTCTCCATGGTGGATTTGTGATCAGGATATTACCAAGTGAAGATGAAGAAGAAGGATATCCCCAAGACTTATTTTCATTCAATCTACAGGCACAATGAATTCATAGTAATGCATTTAGAACTCACTCGAGCTCTAGAAATATTCATGAACATGATGAATATGGTCTTTAGATATTACCTCATCAAATTTTTGATAGTCTTTATAGATGATATTATAATATACTCCAAAACCAAGGAAGAGCATGGGTATAATTTATGTACAGTACTATAGATCTTTTGAAAGGTGAAGCATTATGAAATGAACAACAAGTGTGATTTCTGGTTTAAGGTGGTATTTTTCATGTTTCTTATCATCACAAGAAATGGGATATCTATGGATCCCTCTATGATAGATATAATTGAGGTTTGGATAAGTCCAACATCAGAAATTGATATCAGTATGTTCCTTGGGTTAGCTGGATATTATCGCTAATTTGTGAGAAATTTCCCATGATTGTCCAACCCTCTTACTAAGATAATTCATAATGGATAAATTATTTCCTGTAGTGGTGAATGTGAAGAGTGCTTCAATGAGTTGAAACAGATGCTTATCACTATGCATGTTCTCATACTACCCACAAGTTGATAAATTTTTCTAGTATTTAGTGATTCATAGAATAAGGGATTGGGTTGTGTGTTGATGAAAAATGACAAAGTCATTGCATATTCATCAAGGAAATTGAATATCGATGAGAAAAAGTATCCACTAAATGATCTGGAGTTGGATGCAATAATCTTCGGTTCAAAATTTTTTTTGACATTACCATTTTGGGGAGAACTGTAAAATATAAAAAGATCTCAAAAGCCTCATGTATATATTCCCATAGAAATAGTTTAATATAAACCAATGATAATGGATAGATCTGATCAAAGACTATGACTGCTCAATCGATTTCCACTCTAGGAATGTGAACAAGGTGTAAGATTCTCTAATTAGAAAGGAACTACCCATTATATCATTGATATGAATTGAAAAAGATCCAATCTACATAGATTTGATGAAGATGGACATGGTAATTATAAAGAAGGTAACATCATAAATTTTTTCACAAATGATTTATCAACCGTAAATTTTGGAAAGGATAAAGGGTTCTCAAAAGGATGATGTGGAAATTTAGAAGAAATTAGAAACAATCAAAAAAGGTAAATCCTCAGAGTTCAATGTTAATGAAGAAGGAATTGTGAGATATGGGTCAAGACTATGTGTTCCATCAAATCTATTGTTAATGAATGAACTTTTGGATGATGAACATAGTTCGAATATCTATATTCACCCAAGAAACACAAATATGTATCAAGATCTCCAATTGCATTATTGGTGGGATAACACAAAGAAGAAAATCACTAAGTAAATATCAAAGTTCCTGGTATGTCAGCATCTGATGGCTGAGAGGGATAATTCTAATGGGATGTTGCGACCATTACCCATACCATCATAGAAATTAAAGAAAATCACCATGGAATTTTTCAAACTACATATGAAGGAATCCAAAGGAAACATTGTTATCTGGGTTATTGTGGATCTTCATACAAAGACTTCACGCTTCATTGTAATTCGATAGGATTTCTCATTGGATCAACCGGCATAGTTATACATCATAGATGTGGTAAGGATTCATGGAGTTCCACAATCTATTGTATCCAATCGAGATCTAAGATTCACTTATATGTTCTTGAAGAGTCTTAAACATGCTCTGAATACTATGTTGATCTTCACTATGGCTTACCATCCCCAAACGGATGGCTAAACTGTCCATTCTATAAAAAAATGTATTGGACATGTTGAGAGCATGCTCAATGGACTACCAAGTTGGATGGGATCAAAATATTACAATTCATGAGTTCCCTTACAATAATTTCTTCCACTCAAGAATCCAAATGGCTCATTATGAATCCTTTTATGGGAAGAGGTGTAGAACACCATCATGTTTGGATGAATTTGGGGAGAAAAAACTCTTAGGTCTAGAAATGGACTATGAAATGGTGAAGAAGGAAAATACCATCCAATAGCACATTTAATATTATTAGAGTTAACAAAAGATCAATGCTAATAATTGTTGATGATACAAAGAGTTTGTTGTTAGAGACCTAGTATTCTTCCGCATATCACTGTGGAAGATAGTTATGAGATTTGGGAAGAAGTTAATGCATATTCCGCGGTACATTGGCAAATTTGAGATCCTTGATCGCATTGGAGCAGTTTTCTATCTACTATCACTCCCACCAAACCTATCTTAGGAACATGATTTATTCCTTGTATCACTCTCGATGAAGCACATACCTGACCCATCACATGTACTCAATCCAGAGGTGGTATGATTTGAGAATGACCTCTCCTATGATAAGAAGATGTTGAAGATCTTATATCTTAGTGAAAAAGTTATACGAAATAAGGAAAATTCCTCTCATCAAGGGGTTCTGTAAAAACCACATGTTTGAATAGAAAACGTGGGAATCACAGGAAGTCATGGAGCAGAGATACCCTCATCTTTTATAATGTGGGAAAAGGAAATTTTGTGGTAGAAATTTCTTAAGCGGGGAAGATTGTAATGACCCAAACTTTTATTAATAAAAATTCTTCTTGACCTAGTTAAATGTATTATTAAGAAAAATTGATATATAAAATATGTAATGCATTGGTTTTAGGTTTTTGGATCTCAAAATACAATTATTAATTATTATACCTGCCAATATAGATGTTGAACAGTGATCACATGATATATATAAATATAAGCTTCAAAAAATCCAATAGGAAATGGAAGAGATGTCCTCATTTAATAGAATTTCCCCTAATGATGCTCATTTTTCTGAGATCAAAATAGAGGTAGCACCACTGATATTTTTTAAGAACCAAGCCCTTGCTGATATTCAACTTGTAAAGGTTGATCATAATCACCTACATGAGAAGTGGAAGTTAATAGAGATTACCACCCGAGCGATGTTATCTGAGCCACCCCAAGAGTCTTTCACCATCGCACACCTTGCCCTTTGGACTTATGTGGGTGTTATTAGGGTCATATAACAAGACCCTAGAACTATAGCTAGGTGCTTTATTTTTTTTATAATTAATATACATTCATTCTATTATTGTTACTTTGTATGTGATTTTATAATATAAATAGTATTTATTTTAGTTAATATTTATATTTAATTAGGAAATATATTTTGATGAATTAATTGATTTTTGAAAGAAATAGCATTTTAATACAATATTATTACTCAATTAATTTTTTAAAATAAACTATCGTATAATTTTTAGGAATACAATTTGTAATTTTTATTAAGGTTTGAAAACAGTTTTCGTTAAAACCCCTGAATTTTAAATAAAATTTAGTTATTATAATAAAAGTAAAAATTCAAATATTTATAAAATTATTTAGATAAAATTTATATTATTTTTTCAATCAGGATGTCAAAATTATCCAATGGTGAATTTTTCATAATTTTCGAAGACAGTCAAATTTTTGTGTAAAAATTAAATAGAATTTAAATATATAATATGTTTTATGATAACATAATGAACTAATAGTGACGTAATAAAATAATATAAAAGGGGTTTTCCACCAATATATGTTTTATATTTAAAATAATGTGATTTTATATTTGTTTTATTAATTTTATGGTGCCTTCGTGGACCGTCCATGACTTATAAAATATTTATCTTTTTAAAATGACTTCTATTAGAGTGTCACTAAACTTCACATTAAAAAAACTAATAATTTTACAAGTTCTTACATTGGCCATATAAAATAACTTTTTCCACTCCATTTTGGATAAAAAAATGGGCAACAACTACGGAATGGTTTGTGGTTTGGATAAGTTTAATGTATAGTGTCCAAAACCTAAATATAAAATTATTCCCTCTCCATTCCTATGTAAACCCATTCAATCTCCCATTACTCTTTGGTCAAAACCATTGAATCTCGACCTACCTCTTCCCATATATCTATAATACTTCTATTTCACCCAAATCTCCATATAATTCTCTCTCAAGCCTCTCCCCAACTGTTGGGATCACACTTCCTTGTAAGGGATTTCTTCCTCTCTCATTTTTTGTCCAAGTTTCATTATATTTATATACCCTTGTTTGTTGAATTAAAAATTTTGGGGTATAATTTATCACCTACCCCATAAATCCCTCCATATTTTTTAATGATGAAAGACACGTTTTCACTCATTAATTCCCCCCATGTACACCTGTTACCATGCTGAAATTTTGTAAGAGATTTCACTCTCCCCATTTACATTCAAGCAATTCTTCAGTTTTATGAATCTATATTCCATTTCATATGTTAGGAAATGTATCTATATGTCCCCCTTACTTTACATTTCATGTATATATTATTAGTAACCCATTTCACTCTCATAAACCATTTTGATGGATTATTGGGTCACATCGTTATGCTGCCGAAATTGCACCGTGATTTTCCATTACAATTACTTTATGTAGTAAATACCATGCCCATTTATCTATCAAGGGTATTCACCTATATACACATATTCATATTAATTATAGAGTTTCATGTATGAATTCCTCATTCCTTTATCATGGAATAAATTATGATGTTTAATGAATCCATGTTATATGATCCATATGGCACACTTATGCATGAAATGAAATGATTAAGAAGGGTGTGTCCTAATAGAACTCCAATACATTGAGTAAAGATTACTATCATGATAAATAAAGTGTAATGAGGTTTTACTCATTATAATTCATTTTCAATTAGGATTTACTCTTTCCCCATGTGAAATTATCTATGCCTCATGCTAATATCATGATAAATGTGGATGCCTCATGTCCATGTTATGATAATCATGTTATACAGTGCATTTATTTTCTTATTTCTCTTATGAAATACTGAGATTACTATTTACCAAAATGTACTATATTCTTAATTTTATGCCTTGTTTAGTCCCTTATTGGGCATTATAGCTCACCATTTTCTTATCCATGTCTGCAAGTTATCCCATGCAATTCTATGTATGAATGAATGTTGTGGTCATGTTAAAAAGTATTCAATAAAGATGATGTGTTTTCTACTATAAGTTGTTATGTAATGATCCTAATTTCCTAATACACTAGACCTATAAATCCTCAGAGTTGTCTTAAGTTCATGTTTTTGTAATAAATCTTGTTTAAGTGTGTAAAAAAGAACATTTTTGTTATATAAAAAAGGTCCAAAACTCATTTAATTCTAAGATAAGATAATGTTTGTTGGAATACCCATCATCCAATAATTTTTAGACAATAATTGAATATTTTTTTATCCTAATAATTTTAGTTAAACCATTATTTTACCCTTTTTAATCATACAGTGATATCATGTTATTTACACATTACGGATTAATAAAATAACCATATAATTTCAAAATACCTAAAAAAGACATTTATGACATATTTGGACTTATCTTAACCATTTAGATGAATCATATATTTTTAGGAATTTAATATCATTTAATAAACTATATTATATTTTAATGTATGAATTATGTCAATTGTAGACAATACTCATACATGACTTTTTAAAAATTCATAACAACATTATTACTACTAAAAAACATTGAATAAATCATAACATGTCCTATTCACATTGAAAATTCATGGATGACATAAATTAGGTCAAATAATGTTTATTTTAATATTTATAATATCATTTATTTGAATCCTTTGTTAATGAATCAATCACTACATCATCATTGTGTCATAATTAAATTTATTAATTTAATTTATAATAATTATAAATAAAATATCAATATTTAGGACATATTTTTAGATTTTAAATGACTTTTTATTGTCTAATATGTCACTAATATAACCCCATGTAAAAATTGTTTTGGTAAAAGATACATTTTTATTTTATTTTTCGATTTAATTTAAATTAATTGTTATAAAATGTCATTATCACTCTCAAGTGGCCTGACAGGGTCCTAAAATAGAACCATGGATAGCCATTTTAGGAAATATCTCATCCAATAGGATTTTTACATGTTTTTGCAGAGTATAATATTATTATAATATTATTTTTTAACCTTATTTACCAGATTTACCTTTTAACCACGGTAAATAAAATAATTTCCGATGTTACTATTCAAAATGTCCAAAAATAAAAGTTACCTATTTCCTCAATTAGAAGTTTCTGATTCCAAATATGGAATCCATTTTTCTAAATTCAAAAAATAAAATTGGGAGAAATTAATTTAAATTTAATTCCTGTTGTCAAAACCAAAAAGCAGGTTTTTAAGAAATAATAACTATCAAAAGATTTACATGTGTTTATATCCAATATCAAAGTGAAATTAATTATAATGACCATAATTAGATTAAAAGATAAAAACACAATTCAATTATACATTAAAAAAATAAAATGACAATTTAACTATATAAATAAATTAGATGAAAAGGCTGTTTTGAATTAAAATGCAAATTTTTTCACAATTAATTAATATATGAATTTCGTTATAAAAATATATAAATTCATAAAAAGTAAATTTTGATGTTCCAATTATATATGAGAAGTTTATTTTGTAAAATTGAAAAAATAAAGGTGGAAAAACAAAATTTAAAAAGGGTTCTCCAACAAAAGGTGTTAAAACATCATTTTTAGTAAAATACTTCTTTTATCTGAAAAATTGAATTTCTTTAAAATCATGTATAGAAAAAATAAGATTAATTTAATAGAATACATTGAATACAGAACATATATTTTTCATTAAATAACACTGTATAAAGAGTGAAATGGTTTTATAAACACAATTATTATTGTTTAAATAGGTTTTCTTGAAAACACATCCTTTATATTCAGTTGATTTTTATTTTAATTTCTAATAAATTTTAAAACCAATGAATCATTATTTAATTAATTTAAACCATATTTCAAAATTATTTTGATACTATTCAATCCCGCCAATCCAATTTCTAGGCGTTTTTTACCATTTAAAATAATAATAATAATAATATATTATATTTTAGTATAACTCAATGTTGTGTGCAATGTAATATTTCAGAGAAAACCGTAGTTTCTTTTCGAGCATTGAACAGAAAAATAATCCCAATTAAATGAAAATTAATATCTTATTCATAAAAATTAATAGAGATCAAAATGAATTATTCTATAAGTACCTGGGTCGTTACATTACTACTTTTGTTTGTGGGTTAAAAATACTTTTTTTCATATATGCATGAACATGGATGTTAGATACATTGTTTTAATTGTTTTGAAACATGAAATAGTTTGGATATTATGTGAGGGGTAAATGAAAGATACTGAGAGTGGAGATTTCATATTTCTTATTCATTGTGATAACGATGATGTTGGATTGGATGGTTTTAGTTGAGATTTTTTTTACATCTATCAGTTTTTTTGTTTAGTGGGTGTTTTATTTTTTGTTATATGTTGGCATTTTGGATTTTTTTTCTTTTCTTATTGTTCAATTTTATTATACAATTTTTTAAATTGTTTAATTTTATGATTTCCAATTTTGTTTTTTAGTTGGCTTATACAAAGCTACGTGTTTTATAAAAAATAGTTTTAGGTGAGCCCATGTCTAGTTAGTTTTCCTTAGTTGGTCTTTTTATATACTATTCATTAAATATTTTTATTTCACACACTCCACCACCTAAATTAGGTGAATATCCACTGACCAAATGATTTCGTTATGGGTGTTTTCCCCAATATCTAGGTTGGTTAGGGAATAAATTACTAACTTCTCCCTATTCTATATACACCATTTTGTGCGTAATGATTTATATAGGATATGTGATTACACATTCTATGATGGAAAATAGGTTTACTATACATTTATGTGGGGGTTTTAAGAGTTTAAGGTTATATAAAATACATATCTTCTCAATATAGGGAATTTTTTCTACAGGTAGAGCTGCATGGTCTATAATGGATTAAGATCTAATTTCCTAAGATATAATGCATGATATATAGGTTATAATGAATTTAAAACACACTATTTTGTATGGATGAGATGAGGATGATGAAGTTATCAAGAGATAAAAGGGATACATGTAAAGATGGTGATATTGTTGTGATATGTTTTCATTGGGAATAATATGTATTCTGGAAGGCATTGTAGTATTGGATGTATGGAATTAGGGTTTGAGAGAAATCATTATAGGGAAAAGGATGTGGGGTACCATAATTATGCATATGATTTAATATGGATATGACTCACAACTAGGTGTAATTTGGTGGGAGGGCCTTGTTGAGGATGAGATATTGTTTTACCAGCGAGGATGATGAATTAGTTTCATTTTTAATTCATTTGGATTTAGTATGATTATTTAACACTTTTATGATAGAATTCAGTGGATTTACTTTGGTTTCTACATTGGATTTACTTTGGTATTAACATCTTTATTCCTTTTTTATGACATTACATTATTTTATTGGGATAATTTATTTATCTATTTGATGGTGTTAGTGGTTGAGTCTCATCTTATCTGTTATCCTTAAATTTATAAATGGATGGTAAAATGAAACACCCTATCTTTTTAAGAAATTTTTGAATAAAATAATTTTATTTTATATCTTGTGTTACACACAACACTGATTTAATCTAGTGTTAAATGCAACGATGGGTTATCTTGTTTTACACGTTGCATTTAGTTTTAAAAAAACCACAATATATTATTAATATAGTTATTTAAACAGGATTTTTATAACCAAGACATTAAACATAGTGATATAAATATTAATAAATACTTTTTAAATATTAATTATAATGGATTTATTTTAAAGAATTATATTTAAAAAATAAAGAATATTTCAGCAATGACATTACATGTTTCGAAAATACTATTTTCATGGAAAATAATATTTATTGGAATTTTTTTACATTAATAAAATTACTTTTCAACACATTTAGAAACTTAATTTGATAAAATAAACATCATTTTTGAAATCGTCATGTAAAAATTATCTAAGGTTGAATTTTCGATATTTTTCAAAAAATTATAATTTTTTATGAATAGTTTTAAATAATATATTTTAACTAAAAACTAACATTTTATTTAATTTATTTATATATTTATATAATATTTAAAATTTTCAATAATTTAATTTAAATTATTCATCCATTACTCAAATTTAAATCGTTGGAATAAATTTCATATAGAGTTTTTATATAAAAACTTTTTAAACTTTTGAGATCTTTTAGAATAGAGACATACTTTCTCATCATTACTAAGGGATTAATGTTAAATTAAATTTTGAAAACTTTTTAATATATTCTAGAAATATGTATTCCATATTTGGAATCATAATAAAATATATTAACTAAAAAGGTCAACTTAATTTCTTACCAAAATTAATAGCAAAAACATTAAAAATTATTTATAATGGTCAATGTAATAATCAATTTATAGAGGGTTATACTAGAAATATAAGGGTTTAGAAAACCCAAAAATTTTACAGAACAAATTTTAAGGACATATCTGGACTTTACCCCTTTGTGTAACAATAATGGTCCTTTATTGTATTCATTTAACATAAAAAATGCGACTCCAATTATTTCTTTCAAAAAATTACAAGTGTACAACTCATCTATCTTATAAAAGGTCACCCCCTCTCATCTTCTATTGTCTAATTAAAACCCTATTTTAATGTAAAATACCTAACCAAATAAATTCCAAAAATCTCTCCTCTCATCCTAGAATCCTTAGTTATGGAATAAATCCAACATAGTAAGGATATTGGCACAAAGGCGTGTTAAAATCCCAAAGAATAGGTAATGTTAATCAATGAGTTTTTTTTGTTTTATTTCTTCCACCACCTTTATAAATTATTATTATACCATTAACATATAATAAAATTATTATCTTAAATATAAATATATTTTTGTTATGCTAATTCAATGACCTAAAACTATCTTTTCTTCCATAAAATTGGTTACAAAATCTTCATTTGTGTGCACGGTGGACAACCGCCTCATGAAACAATGTAATTCATTTTACCACTACCCCATTCAAGGTTGGAAATAATGATGCATTTATTATTATATATGATATATATTATATTTTTATTATTACAAATTTATTACACAAAACATACCATCATACTCTTCATATTTTTGAAATAGGATAATGTCGCTTGTGTGTACAGCATATTACAGCCTCGTGAAGTGATATGATTCACTCACAATTTACATAGAAGGTACAAAGGATCATTTTAATGAAAATATGTGATATATAAGTCATACAATTAATTCAATAATGATAATATATCATTTAACTTTATTTATTTTAATAAAAAAAATATAATGGAAGAAACATTCAAGCATACGTACGACCTACCATCTCCATCAATGAAGTATTTCATTTTCTATCATAAAATTTTAACAAAAAAAAGATAAACGATAAATAGAGTGGTTATTACCTGAAATGTTACTTTAACATTGAATTTTTAATTAATGGGTAACAAAATGTCATAAAAAAATAATATAACGTATGATATATATAAATATTTTTCAAAGAACTGCTTCTTTGTCAAATCCTTCCATTGCGAGGTTCTGTGTGGAAATGGACATCTCAAGAGTCCCACCAGAGATTGTATGGATCATCGTGGAAGGAGAATACATGTACGCTGAAAATATTATTTATGAATCATGGATGTCGTTTTGTTCCAATTGCTGCTAGCAGGGTCATGAAACAGTTAAATGTCGAAGGAAGACCCCAGATGCCCATCCATGCTACTGGGAATGATTATCTGGATCAGACTCAAACAGGTCTGAATCAAGGGGAATCTGAGAATGGATTGGCCCCAACGGAAGTTGAATTGGAAAATAATTAGGTTCAAGTTGGTGTTTCTTCAGAAATGTGTATGGGGAGGAGGTCCAATCAGGAGCACAGTCGAATGAGAGTAGCATGGCTGTGGAGGATGCAATGCAAGAAAATGAGAACTCCATGAATATGGCTAGCATAAAGGAGAAAGTAGTAATGGAGCAGTCTGATAAAGATGATATTAAGTCTAGTGATTCTGACTTACAGTATATGGGTAAGGGATTAGAGAAACATCAGACATCTAGTGATAGAAAATTTCTAGGGCAGAGTTCTCCTATCATGATACAAGTCAGTGCTGATGGAATGATAAACTACATGCCAAACCATTTTGCTTTTTTAATAGATATTGACCCGAAGGAGGATGAACGAATGGGAGATGATGAAATTCGATGTCCCCCTTCTCATAAAGATGCCTACAATTTCTGTGTGATAGAGGACTCAGTTGCGGGTCAGCAGGATGCGGTGCCAATGGGTAACACCCTAGGCAAAAGCACATCTGCCTCTCCTCCTGTGGCACATCAGAAGTGATCGGTAGTTGAACCTGATTCTGAGAAGGAAGATGGATTCAAAATTTCCTCTTACAGTGATTTTGTCAAAAATGGGGGCACAAAGACGGTGGATAAGGAGTTGAATGGGAAAGCTCAAAGAAGAATGAAGCCACGAAGAGATTACACAGATATTCCTAAACTAATGGCGACTAGGGCGTCATACAAGAAAAGTGGTGGGAAGAAATATGATGTGGCAAAAGATATTGGAGGGAAGCGTACTTTTAAAGATCAGTTAACCAATGAACAACTCATCAAGAGGAATCAATACCTTGAACATTTCAAGAGATATGAGTCCTCTGAATGGGAATCGGCCATGCAAGAAGTTGACGAGGTAACTGCGTATGGATATAGGGATGGGGATGGATTTTATGTAATGTTGCGACTTTGCATTGTATTTTCTTTGCACTTTACTTTTTTCTAATAATAATTTGGGAGATCAGACTTTTGTCTGATCTGGGCCTTTCTGGGAATAATGTTTTTTATAAAGAATGTTTTAATATACATGATAAAATTAAAGACATAAGGTAATAGATATTTGTCTCAATTTTCCTTCTTTGAGATATTCGATATGTTATTAACCGATATTAATTCATTAGGTGTATATTAATACACTTTGAAATATAATATAATTTATTTATTTATCCTTATGATTTATTATGATTCATTTTATATTATTCCTTTCTGTGTATTATGATTCAAGTTCACCAAAGTTGTAATGATTTTATGTAACAATATAATTTTTTATCAGGATTAATTATGATTATGTTTATAATGACAAAATATTATGGTCCATATCTCAATAAAATCTTGAATTTTATTCTCCTATGGGTTTTCATGATATTTTCATGTAATAGTTCTATTTTTTCACTCATTTTCACTTACAATTAATTGTGAAGATGATTTTAAGAAAGTCTTATTTTATTTATCTCTTCATCTAGAAACAATTTTACTGACAAAACCATGTTTTTTATGAAATTAATTTTTTTATCCAATGATTTTAAAAAAGATTATTTTACCCAAATTTGAATATTTTTACAAATATTTTTTAAAAGAAATTTTTAAATCATTTTCCGAACAATGAATGTTTAGATTTATTGAAAATATGAGTGGAATATTTGTTTTAATTTATACTTCATGAATTAAAATTCTCTTCATCATGTCCAATATTATCTTTGAATCTTATATTATCATTTTTATGTTTATTTTTAATTAAAAATATATTCAAATATGTTATGTTTTTAAATGTTTTTGTTTCTCTATATATAAAGTATATTTTCTAATGAATTGTTTTAAATAATCAATTAATATAATTTTCCATCTAATATGACATCCATTGATGTTAACTACACTTTATTAGGGATATGATCCAACTGTTCCTTTATTATTCATTCCCTGAATGGTTTTGATTTTGAAGGCATGATGTTTATTAAACAATTTCTCTTCCACAGGTTATTCAAAGATAAAAATCTATTTAAACCCTCTTCATCTTCCAAAATTTATACAATAATAAATTTATTATGAAACCCAATTCATTTTACATGGGTTTTGATATGATGAAAATTTAAAATGATTATGAACGTTATCTCTCTTCTACTGGTTATGATATGATGAAATGTTTATTAAACAAATTTCATTTCATAGGATATGATATAATGAGTATTTATTGATCTTGTGGCATAATAAAATGCGGTGTTCATTATGGGATTGGGGCGACCTATATATCCCTATAATGAAATAGGTAAATATTTATATATCATGATGTATAAAGTATTGGAACATGGTGTAAATATGGTTTTGTAAGATACTTTAACATTTATGATTGTCTAGGGAGTAAAACATGCATACAATGATGATTTAGGGTCTAAACCCATTTTACTATGATAGAATCTGATATTATCCACGAATAATATGTAAATTATTTTTCTATGATTATGTGTATAGAAAAAATATATGTATTATGATAATGGTATGCTCTCATGACTCATTTTCATTGATTATCTTGTAATTCATGTCTTATGAATAACCAATATTTATTCCATGACTCAAGATTATGATATTTTATATATAGAATATGTTTTTAAAATGTTGTTCTCACGTCCCCATACCATTGTGTTTATATTAATATTATATATCTCTCAGGTTTAACATAACTAAGAATCTGAGATCTCACTTTCATATGTTTCCATTCATCGGGTTATGAAAAAATTTACTAAGTATGATATGTCTAAGAAGGTGTCTAAATATGAATAATGTATTGGGAGATGATTTTGTTTACATATGGACCAGTTATCTGTGGTTACAAGATTCCAAACACACTAAACTATTATAGTCCTCATGTGTGTGTTTATAAAATGTAATGAATATTCATAAAAAAGGATGTTATATCTATGTTTGATAATCATGTGATACTACATCTGGTGTGGGATTATAGATTTAGGTATCATTTAGAAACTAGGCGGATATTACCCTAGTGATACCCCAAAGTAAATGCCTAAGGATACCTCTATGAAGGTCTAAATGTATATGAAAATTTCAGAGAATTTTTTTAAATGGAATGAGTTTTTTCTAAGATATTACATCCAGGTAAAGACACTACAACTAGTTGTGACTCCTGCAAAATAGTACTTATGTGTAACAACACTAAAAATTTTATATTGATCTTGAATTTATAATCACTATGTTCATGGAGATGGTCTTTTCTTAACACCGGGTTTGAAACTCCTAGGAGATATAATTTGTAAATTCACAAACACTATATAAACCATCATGAAGTATTTATATAGGTAATTACTATGAATGAACTACTATAAAACAAAGGCCTCGTAGATTAAATAAGGTGTCAAGATTTAGATATTTTAAAGAATATTTTTCATGATTATTTTGTTTCCCATCATGATTATTATTTCTTACAATTGTTATTCAATGGATAGATCCTGAAAGAACCATGTTAATGATGAGTGTGACATACAATGAAACAATTTTCCTCATGAGATTACAAACTATATGAGAGTTTGAATGAAAAATATCATTAATTTTCTAAAAAAACATTCTCAGTCTATGAATCATATTCGACTTTAAAATAAACAAAGGAGGTAATAATATTATATTGATTCCTTTATTAAAAAACATACACCTTATTTATGTCAGACATCTGATCCACTAATTGATAAAAAAATTGATCAACACCATGTAAAAGATATTTTCCATTATCCGGTGTTTGTAACATGAAAAAATCCTATTTGATTTATACTGTTTATTTAGTTAAAGAGGTAAATGGTGGAATCATATCAATAATATATGGAAATAGGAAAAAATCACATCCATGGATTTGGATGCGTTTACAAAAATATTTTTCAATAATTTCTTTCATTGAATTATTCATATGAATATGGAGAAAGAGTTACTTCATCTAAATAAAAACGGTAGTGAATCCATTGGTAACTATGTGGAAATTTTAACAAGGCTTGTGATGTAGGCATCTGGTATTAACATCCAACTTGAAAGTCAGGTTGACCAATTTTATTGTGGATTAAAAACAATTCTTATAAGGGTATTATACATAATAGAATTCAATAGATGTGAATACATTGTTCAATGATCTATCAAGGTGGAAATAGAGGTTTGAGTTATGTATCAATCCCATGTTTTTGATAATATGAGTAAAATGGAATTCAAAGGAAAATATAATATCCATGGAATGAAATTAAGATGATCTTTCATTTATGATTAGAGTGTGGGAATAATCATTGAGAAAATTGTCTTAAGAGGACTAATTCATTTTTTATTTTTGGAAGGGGAGGTAATCGTGTAATTTATTGATAAGGTTTTATGAATATGATAGATATGGATAAAATAAAGATAAATGTGTACATAATCCAAAACCCACACTCTAGTGTTTCAAAATAATGGAGTATAGGCATTATGTTGACCAATTCCCCAATCCAGTGGTTAATTATGATGATCTATATCAGTAGACTATTAGTCCATGTGACAAATGGAAATATAATGTGATCACTTCTATTAATTATGGGTGTGATAATGATGTGGTGAAGGTTACACTTACCATACAGTCTCGAATTACTAATGTATTATTTCCTCTAGTTCTACGTATTATTTCATATATGAATAATTTTATAAGTGTGTCAATATTCAACCCAAACAAATAAATGTAGATTTAGATGTGGATGCCCCTAATAGTATGATGATCAAATAAAAAGTCTGAAATTTTTATCCAATTAACGATGGAAGAAATTTGCTTCCTAATAATTATTTCATTCTTCCTCTAGTTGAATTTGATGTCATATTGGTAATGGATGGTCTTTCATACATGATTCCCACATAAATTGAAAATGAATGTATGTTGAATTTCATATTTCAAACAAAAGTTTTATATTATATGAATGTGATGATAAAATAGAAATTATAATGGAGATCACAACCACGGTATAGGTCTTAAATACCATTCAAAATGGGTATTTGTCTCAAATTGTTGGGGGGAATTGTATTCAACTATCTGCCTATTGCGAGTGAATTGGATTATGTGTCTTTGAAATAGCTTCTCATCCTTCCACAAAAATGAGAATTTTTGTTCTTAATATATATCATTTATTGTGCAATACTAATTTCAAATACACCCTAGAGAATATCCCAGATTGAGATTCAAGATTTTAAGAAGAAACTCTAGGAAAAATTTAGCTTGGTATTCATGCTTCTAATTGTATCACCATGGGGAGGAAATTTTATTCTTCATAAAAAATTAAGATGGACACATGAAATATATATTTATTATTAGGAGATAAAGATTATTATAATTAAAAACGTATCATATTACGAGTATTGATGACTTGTTTGATCAATTTTTCAGATCTCAATAGTTTTCCAAGATTGATCATCATTCTAGATAACATCAATTGAGGGTCATGACTAATGGTATAACTATGAAAACATTCCATACAATGTATGGAAACTTTTGAAATATATTGATTCCATTTAGTCTCACTAATTCCCCTATAATCTTATTTGAATTAATGAATTTATTATTTAGATATCATATTGATCATTCTTCAGTAGCCTATATAGAAGATATTCTTATTTAATCAAGTAGTACATAATCGCATGAAGATGGCATGAGAATGTTACTCAAGACCCTAAGGAAGAGGAGACATTATTAAAAATTTAAAAATCACGTATTTTTCTAGAAACTGTTTAATTTTTTTGGAATATAATACTAAGAGAGGGTACATTGGGAGATCCATCAAACATAGAGGCTATTAAATGTTGGTCCAATCCTACCATGGTGACTGAAATCTATTGTATTGTTGGTTTAGTTTGGTATTATTAAGATTTCTGGAATCAATCTCATGACTATAAAATCCATTGACTATGTTAACATAGAAGGGCGTGATGTACCTCTAAACCAATTAATGTGATGAAAATTTCAATGAAATTAACTGAATAATAGTTAAAGTACATTTTATGACATTTCTATATAGGGAACAAGGGTTTTTAATATATTGTCATGAAACTAAAAATGGATTGGGATCTTTTCTTATACATAATGATAGGGATATAGCTTATGCATCCTAAAAATAAAATATTTGTGATCCAAATTAACTAAATCGTGATTTAGAGTTAGCTACAATAAATTTTTCATTAAAGATATGGAAGCATTATCATTATAGAAAAATGTATTATATATACTAATCATAAAAGTTTAAATTATATATTATCATATAAGGAGTTGAATATTTTCCTGCGAAGATGGTTGGATCTGAATAAATATTATAACTAATCAATACATTAACACCTTGGGAAAGAAAACAAGGTGGCCAATGCTTTGAGTAGAAAGGATAATTCAGGGTTATCAATGATGAGGATTACAAAATATCCAATATTTATATATTTGACTGTGATGGATAGGGAAATCACAGAGGAAGGGGGAAATAGTATCCAACTCCATTGAATGTTCATCCATCAAATCGTGTAATGATATAAGAGATGTAGAATGAAGACATGGAGCTATATAAGAATGTTAGAAATGTACCCGAGTTTTACCATGATCATCATTGAATGATTTGGATCAAGAACCATATATGAATTATGTAGATACAATATTTGTTAGGAAGTTATTATATTAAGAACAAAACTATTCATTCTCTATTCATCCAAGTTGTTTGAAGACATATAGGTATTTAAAAGAGTATTTCATGCATAATTTTAGGAAGGGAGATATCATAGAGTTCATATCTCAGTGATTTGTTTGTCAGAAGATTAAAGTTGAATGAAAAAAATCTAAGGGGATGTTACATGCATTACCTATATAATAATGAAAAATAGTAAAACATAACTTTCATTTTCTTCGTTGGACTCCCCAAAATGTCTAAATGGGAATAGTATTGTATGGGTTGTAGTCTATTTCCATAGTAATTCATCACACTTTATCGCTATCAATAAAGACTTCTCTCTATATCAGATTTCAATGATATACATTAAAAAATGGTAAGGTTTTATGGAGTACCACATTATATAGTGTATTATCTGTAGTTGTGGATTACTACAAAGGTCTTGAGATGTCTTCAATAAGAACATGATACAATGTTGAGTTATAGCATTGTGTATGATCCTGTGATAAATTGTCAGTCTGAAAGAAGAATTCAAACACTATAGGATATTTTGGCATCTAATTATTTGGATTTCAGATGTTCTTGGGGTCAACACCTTACTCTATTGGATTTTTCTTACAAAATTATCTTTCACTAAATCATTAATACGAATCTTTATGAAGCCCTGTATGGAAATAAATTTAGATCACCAATGTGTTAGAATGATGATAGATAAATAAAGTTACTAGGAGATGAGAAAAAATTAAATTAAAGAAAATATTAGATCAATTCCAATACACATCATAGTAACTTAGAGTTTTAAAAACAATATGAAAATAGTTTCTTATATGAAATATATTTGATGTTGGGGAGAAGTTGATTCTATTAATTTCTCTATGGAAGATGGTAATAAGATTTGGGATGAAAAGGAAATTGAACTCAAGGTATATTTGTCCCTTTGAAATTATTGAATGTTATGGGACGATATCTTATCTCATAGAACATCCACCAAATAAATCTTATGTCCATGATATATTCCATGTATCTCTCTTGAATAAGTACACATATAACCATTCTGATGTACAATGTTTTGAGTTCATTCCACTAGAAAAATATCATTCTTATGAGGAAGACCCATTAGAGATTCTAGATCATATAAAGAATGTTCTATGAAATAATAACACCCATGTAGTAAATATTAAATGGGGAAACAACCAATTTAACGAAACAATATCTAAAATTGAGGTTGTGATGGGGTTGAAGTATCCTTATTTTTCATATCGAATTGATGAATTGCAAGAGAAAAATTTATTTCAGAAGTCATACAATGTAACACCACATATTTATGGAAATTTTCTGAATGAAATAAACTTTATTGATATCTTATGTTACATGAAACACTTTGTTAATATTGCGGTACATGAAACTTCAGGTTAGCTTCTATTACACAAGGAACTGAGTTTTAAAAAAAACATGATATATTATTAATATAGTTATCAAAATGTGAAAATTATAACATACCCTTTAAACATACTGTTATGAATAGTAATAACTAGTATTGAAATATAAATTATAAAAGTGTTATATAAAAAAAATTTATTGAAAATAAGTATTAAAATTTTTGTGATTTTTTTATATGTTTGGAAAATACTATATTATCAAAAAAATTCTTTTTTTTTATTTTTGTGAAATTTAATAATATTATTTTCTCACACTTTTATATAATTTACATGATACAATAAGATTTATTTTTGAAATTATCATAAAAAAATTATCTTTAAATGAATTTTTGGTATTTTTCCTAAAAGATTCATTTTTTAGTTGAATAGAGACAAATATAGAATTTTAATTCAAAAAGATGCCTCTTTTTTTAATTTATTTATAAAGTTAAATTATATTAGATATTATGTTTAAAGTAAAATTAGATCAATCATATGTCAAAAAATACACATTTATGTCATTGTAATCAATTTCATATTGAATTTTTTATAAAAAACATTGTAAACTTTTGAACATTTTCTATTTAAGATCCCACTTTTTATGCATGTATGTGTGATTAATTTTAAAATAAATTTATAATAATATATGGATTGAATTTGGAAATTTTTTACATATTTATAATAATAATTGTATATATTATATAATAAATAAACCAATTTTTTTTTCAAAATTAATAGAAAATTAGAAAAAATTATTTACTGTGGTTTTTGTAAAAGATTGGTTTACCATGTGGATAATCTAAGAAGATTAGGATTAAAAAAACGAAAAACACTTATAAAAAATATATAGCCATATTTAGACTTTATCTCCTTTATTTTCAATAATGGTCCATTATTTTATCATTTTTACATAAAAAACATGGGTTGACTTCTTTCTTTCAAAAAATTACAGTGTACCACTCGCCTCACTTAGAAAGGTCCACCCCCTCTCCTCTCTTCTTAACACCTTAAAAATTGTTTGGTTCATCGAATAAATATAAAAATAAATTACAAACTTCCTTCATCTCATATTATAACCAAAATTTATTATGTAAATCTAACCTTATAAGGCTTTTGGTGAAACCCTAAGGACGATGCCCTGAGAAGATGTAATTTTCATCAACAAGTGTTTTTGTTTAATTTCTTTAAAAAGAACCATATTTTCTAATTATACAATGATTATATAATAAAATCACTATATTTCATAAACATTGTTATTTTTATATTTATTTAGAGACCTAAAACATTCTCCACATCAATCAAATGGGTTGTCGAATCATCATGTGTGTGTGTGTGGCAGACTACTACCTCGTGAATAGTTGTCACTTGTTTTACCATTACCCTATCTTGAGGATGGAAATAATTATTGATTTATTACTTTTATTTTATATTTATGATTTTATTATAAATATATAATTATTATGTCTCACGCACCATCACACACTCTATATTGTGGGAATATGATAATGTCCCTCGTGTTAATGGTGGGGTACCTCCTCGTGAAGTGTTGTGATTCATTCATGCTTTACATGGAAGGTAATAAGGATATATTTAAAGAAAATAGGTTATATATATGACATAAAAATATTTTATATTTTAATATAGCATTTACCATTTTTTCTTTCAATCAAACAAAAAAATTGAAATTAAGTTCATGTGTATGTACAACCTCATATCTCCATGAATGATGTCTTAAACTTTCTATCACTAAATTATATGTATTAATCTAAATAAATGCATACTGAAAATATACGGTATTTATATCATGGTTAAAATTATATATATGACTAATCCACAATCAATGTAATCATTCCCAAAATAAAAAATCCTTACATATATGAAAAACCAAGCAGTTATTACCCGAAAAGTAATATTATCATTTAATTAATAATAAATAGGAAAAAAGGGTTATAAAAAATAATATATGGTATGATATTTATATAAATATTCTCATTTAAGAATTTATAATAAACTAAATATTTTTATGACATAGTATTGAAAATGTGAGATGGAAATCATGATTTATGGTATGGTATTTTTGTCCAAAATTTCCATCATTGAGATATATGTTATAATATGCACCTATATTATTTTATGATGTGTATATACATCCCATTATACATGTAATATCATTAATTTATTTATACTTGTGATATTTTAAGTATAATTTTCTTCTATTCCTTTATTCTTCTTACAATTCAATGTTTCCCATGTGGTACTAATTTTATGTTACAATCTCAATGTTTATCAGGATTATTTATAATTATGTTTTAAACAATAAATTTTTATAACACATATATGATGAAAGTAATTTGTTTTTTCTCCTCTAGTTATTTATGATATATTCATGTAAATTACTATTTTACTCACTTTTTTACTTAAAATAATTTAAAAATATTTTCAATAAAATCCAATTATTTTTCTCTCTTCGGTCACCAACCTATTTACTTCCAAAACCATGTTTTTTAAAAAATATAAAACTATTAATAATAATTCTTTTATTTTAAAAAATATTTTTTTACACATTAATTACTTTATAAAAAATTAATTTAATCCCCACACTATCTCACAAATAATACATGTTTGGTTTTTTCTGAAAATGTGGTAGGATTGTTTGTTTTAACCTGTACATCATGAATGAAACTTCTTATCATCCTATAAATTATTTGCTTTGAATAATACATTATATTATTTTCAGAATATTTTCAAATAATAATATTTTCAAAAGGTTTTTTTCTATAAAAATTGTTTTCTAAAAATTGAAAGAATATTTTCCTCAGGAAATGTTTCAAATTATCGTCCTAATAATTTTCCATCTAATTTGACAATTATTGATGTTACCTCTACATTACCGGGGATATAATCTAAGGATACCATTCATATTATTTAATTTAATGGTATATGTTTATGGTGGCATGATTTTTATGAAACCAACTTATCATCCATGGGATATAGAATGATAAAATTCATATGAAACAAACTTTTTTCCACATATTATACCATGAAACAATTATTATAGAATGGTTAGTTTTCCATGGGCTTTTCTACTATAAAATCATGAAATGGTTATGAAACCTATTTCTTTTCAACATGTTACAAAATAATGAAATTTTTATAACACCAATTTTATTTCAAGGTTTAGGGTGTGATGACTGTTTTATGATATTATGGAAGACATAAATATAGTTTTCATTATGATATGGGTGGGAAAAATATCTCCCTACAATGAGTTGTATAAATGTTTATATCTCTTGAGATATTAAATAATATAATAGCCAGTAAACATGGTTCGGTAATTTAATTTTCCACTATGATAGTATTGGAAGAGAATATTTACTACTATGATGGTTTGAAGAGTAAACCAATTACACTATGATATCCTTGGAAATGCACTTTGAATAATGTTTAAATTATTTTTGATACATATTTATATGAAAAAAATCTAATACTTATTCCAATGTTATGTTCTCTTAGATATTTTTATTTTATTTTCTTACAATTCATGACTTAAGAACTACCAATATTTATTCCACGAATCAATATTATGATCTTTTATATGCAAGCTATGTATTTTAAATGTTATGATCAAGTTCTCATACCCATATTTCCATGTTATTCTTATATATCTCTTTTATTTAATCTTACTGAACATATAGGGCCACACATTATTTTGATTCATTTCCCCACATTAAAAAGAAATTAATTTCATAGGAAATGTCTAAGAATGTTGTTTTTTGTATTGAACATAGTGGTAAATGATGTTGTTTACCTATTGATCAGTTGTTTGGGATCCTATGTTTCTAAAAAAACTAATCATTTACAGTCCTCATGTGTTTTTTTCTTTAATGTAATTAATATTAATCAGAAATGATATAATATCAATGTATGATAAGCCTGATTAACAATATAATTCATCCCATTTATATATATTATACTCCCTCCGTGTTATTTTATAACCCATGGATAATTGTAACTGGTATTTTGGGGAAATCCATGTCATCTCTACCAATATAGAAGGGGTACCAGTGGAGGGGGAGTCATGACATCGTGTTATAATATCTGATTGATGAAGGTAGGGTAATAATAGGGATAGGAACTAGTGAGGATTTTATGGTTTACTATTGAAACATTATCAGTTGGACATAGTATGGGTTATAAAAAAGGGATAACAACTAAGAAACATGATTTTATCACCACCTATAATTTTATATTAGGTTCATTATATATATAATAAACATGCTATTTGAAGTCATGTTCTTTGTGAGTTTAAGGCCTATGTAATTATCATGCGTCATGATTTTATGCACATACTTTTTTAATTGGGTAGACAATGTGAATTAAGTTGAAATTTAATTAATTAATTAACCTTAAATATTCCATATTGTTTATTTGTAGAGTCCTTAAAATATTGATTTTTGAATGAAATGATTATGTTTGATATCACCATAAGGTTAATATTGATTATGTTAAATAATATTCACCAGAATATCTCCACTAAGTTGAGATCAACAATGGTAATTATTGGAAAATAAAACTCTTAGGGTTTCAATATCACGGTCTGTATAAGTATAAGAGATTTTTTTCATATTTGGTGACCAATTTTTGGTTAGGGGAGTTGGATATCACGTTTAATTAAATAGATTCATGGAGGGAGCACTAGTTTTTTACAGTGATGATACTATATGTTGTGGAATAATAGTATAGGTTCTAATTCCTCAGGGGATATATTGGTTGGCTGTTACTTGGGAGAAGTTTTTATAATTAGTTTCAATATGAGTCTCTGTCTTTGGCTATAATAGAATATTACTAGTGTGAAACAATTACTCTATGATAAGGTAATTTCATCTTTCTTGAGTTAAATATCTAATATAAATAACTATTTTATTATAAATAAAATCATATTCCATATAAGGAGGCTATTTAATGTTATTTCGAGAAGGATGTGAGTCCAAATATCGTGTGTGAGGGACTAGTTTTTTGTAAATCTATTTTTTTCCTAGTTCTTTTGGATTGTAGGTGTATATTTAGATATTTTAGGATTTTTGAAAGTGGAAGTGATGTTTATAGACAATAGGATGTCCTCCATGACATGGTGATTGGCATGGTGCTGGTATTCATGAGTTATTTTAGAGTTTAGCTATATGGGAGGCCCTTTTTGGTTGGTCGTTTCAGTTATCTATAAAATTTGAGTTGGATGTGAAATGATTGGTATATTAGGGGGTCTAAAAATCTAATGGTATAAATAATTATTTCTTGGACGTTTACCAATATGAAATCGGGATTTATCCACACACATAGTGGATAGTGTGTTGTCACTATAGATGTTTTAGGAGTTTCTCTAAAGAAAAAAAGAACCCTAGAAATGCCTTGATTAATAAGGCGTGGTATCTGGTTTACTTATATGACAATGAGAAATGAAATTTTAAATGGAGGGTAAAATTAATAGATTGATCTCAACAAAATGTATTCATGGATGTGGGGTCATGAAATTGACAAAGGATTTTACCTACACCATAGTGAAGGAATGGTTAACATCTTGGGGGGGGATAAAATATTATCCCTCATTATGTGTTAAATGGTTTTGTTTGGGTGAAGGTATTTAAATATGGTTTTAGAAAAGTTATAATATTATTGGATATATGACCATTATAAATTATAAGAAAATAAATCCCATTTTATTGAAGAGAACCATAATCATAGTGAATGTCAACATGTTATGGTGGAGTCCCATCATTCCATCTCTATTATTATGTGCTATAATCCCCTTGATTTGAATTTTATCTCTCCTTTTGAACCCTAGTTGTATCCTAGACCTCTCATTATAACCCATAGACTTACCTTGAGATTATAAAACACTTGTCTCACTGGTATCAAGCACTCTTGAATCAATTTTTCCTCTCTTCCTCTAACATTTTATTACTCTTTATTCCTTTTGAAGGGTTTTGTTAGAGTCTAATAACTACAATTAGATAAAGCAGAATCAGTTTAAGACCCATGTACAAGGACCTCCCCATGAAGATAAATGAAAATGAGAAAAACAAGAATAAATAAACTTTTATAAATGTTCTGTACCTTACATTAATGATCAACAAATTTTTCATAAACATGATAAATATCACAAAGTCGAAGCCAAATAACTTCCCACACCAAGAGGTATCTATAGGATAATATAAATAATTCATCATCTATATAGGATTAATGGTTTCTGTATGATATTCTCATATATATAATGTATAGTATGAATATCAAAAGGTATTTGGGATCAATAGAGGTTCAACCAAGTATAACGAAATCACACACCTATATATCCATCTTATTGTGGTATAATTTATAAGACGTGAGGATTTTATTGGGATGTTTCATTTGTTTATGAATTAAAAATGAATGAATAAATTATATCACTGCAGTATACACATCTTTCATATGAATGTTTCACCTACCATATATTTCATATAATTAAACAATATAATAAAGGATATTATAGGTGGATGACTAGTTTTGGAGTCCAACACAAATTGAATAATATAAAAAATGTATCCAAATCATAATTTCAATGAAAAAAATATAGGTTATATAAATATCATATATATAAATATATTAGTTTATATATATCACATATATATATGTCTCAATAATTATTGAATATTCCCTTCAATGTCCCACTTTTACTAAAGCCTGAAAGACGTTATGTGATTTCACCTAATAATGTATAATATACAATAGATTGTGAAATTATAACAAAAAATGTTTGGGATATATAAAAATATCAGTTTGGTAAAGCCATCGTTAACTCCACATATCATCACATCATATGTAATACCATTTAAAATCCCATCCAAAACACTTTTGTATTAACTCCAAAACATATTTAGAGTAATTATCTTAGTCCAACTGAATCCCTATTCATCCAATCAGAAAGTGTCACCACATAATATTTTATAGCATTGAAAAAAATATGAACCTACATATTTGTAGATGTAAGAAAATATTGACCTTTAGAAAGTCATTAATGTTACTCAAGCTATAAAGGGATTTGGCATTATCTTCATCAATCATGTGTATCTCTACACCTATGTCCTGCAGTCTGTAGCATATATATATTTTCATTATTGTATTTCTCTTTTTCCTAGAGATAAAGTAAAAATGAGATGTATAACATTATAAATCTATATATTCAACTCATCTATTATCAATTTTCAGATTATAGACAGATCTGAATGATGAATACATCACATGTCATTCAACCTTATTGATAGGAATAGTGCATGTCCCTAATCCAAAAAGATATAAAATATCTAGGTAAGGATTCATGATCCTATATTCTATATCAATTGAGGGCCCATATGTCATACTATTCATACAAGAATAAAAATCCCATCTTTTTCAACCACCAACCAATGACATGATTAGTATCAAACCCAACCTTCCTCATATTAGCCAAACCAATATGTATACATTTTTAAGTAGAGTATCAATGTATAAAAAATCTCATGTCAGATATCTCACCATACATGGGTAATGTGGGATAAAATATTATCAATTCACCCTTGTATACATAATACATGTGCATGACACTCTCTATGTTATGCATGGTAGTTTTTTCAAACAATCCTTGGGTTCAATTCTTTATTTTTCTCCTCTTGATAATATTTTGAATATCTATAAAATATTTCTACTCAGATTAACATTATCATTTCATCATATCCTCTAATGTCCATATTATACATATCTTATTGATAAACGCATATTCCTAATTTGAGAGGTTTATTATTATTACACATCAAAAAATGTATATCTACTTATTCATTTAGGTTTACAATATGAATGAATGATAATATAGAGTTTTCCTTTAATATAATACATTTTTATATTATTAAAATCATTATGAAAATTTAAAAACCAACCTTATCACTGGTTTAAAATATCATACATGATAAACTACCATATCATTTATATTCTTGGTACACATTTATGGTTTTATTAACTCTTAATGTCAATCATAATTCCTGACACATCACTACATGTTTATATGATAAAAACCTCCCACTAAACTCGTTATAGAGAAACATATATTAAGTAATCCAGTTTGAATAATGCTAAAAATTAGGGATCAATATCCTAATTTTTCAACAACTTGAACATATTTAAACCTTTTAACTTCGCAACATCAAATTTTAAGAGGTCAATTTATGTTGTATACTTAACCCTCTCTAACTTCATCATCTCCTTCAATGAAATATTATTCCATTAAATATTATCAAAAAATAATGTTACAATATACATTATTGTTTACTAATTCATCATAACTCTCTTATGATATTATGTAAAATTCACATTAAACATAGACCATTATAATCATTATTTTTTAACATTGAACTTTTCTAAGTCTAAATATACTCCCACAATCCTCATAGAAACTAAATTTTCTTGAAATATATTACAAAGAAACAAAAAACATTTTTTGTTAAAAAGTAAAATTATTTATCTTTTAGATGTAAAATTTAACAAATATACTATTTTTTGCATATATTTTATGGTATTTGATGGATTTGGGATTTTTCGTTATAAAAACCAGACATTATAAAAATATACCTCCAAAGAGTGGAAAGGACACATTCCCCCATGTTTTAAAAAAATATTTTGGTAAACATTTTATCCTAGATAAAATCATTTTATCAATGTCTTCTTCTAAAAATATGTTATTGAAATTAAGGAATCATAAGAAATGTATATAAATTTAATCATAAAATTTTGTTCATAACAACTCTTTGTTACCAAACATTTTCTCTTATCACATAATATAAATGAGAGGAATATATATGTGTTTTCATATATTTGTTTGATCTTTGATAAAATCATTTACATTTAAATCCTTAATGTTGTTACTATTAAAATCATATCATGAATATAAACTACAGGCTCAATCAAATTTTCCTCTGATTTGGATCTTTTTTATATTTACAACACTCTTTTAAAAATACATTTGATATCACATACCCTTTAAAACTAATGAATTAATTTCTATAACATCCATAGCTATAACTCTATGGAGTATCACCGACTCATTCAGGTATATCTTGGATAATCCATTCATATGGAATAATTACTCATCTTTCATAGATAAAATATATTTCAATAACATTTATTGGATTCTTAGAAAAATATTATTGAAAGATTTAACCCTTTTTCTTCTTCTGGTATTCTCTTTTTCCTACTTGTACTGATTACAAAGTACATTAAAACCTAGACATTATATGCCCAGTTTCTATATATTCCTTACACCTTGATAATATTTGGATCAATTCCATATAAGTTAATATGACTAATCCCATTACCCATAAAATCAATTACATGTATCATCAAGTAATGTTATAGAATCATGAAAATATATATCTCATTCAAACAACCAATGTTTGTAATCTATTCTAAAAAAGTTAAAATACACATCTTATGAAATATTCATACGAACCTAAAGTATCCAAGGCACCAATATATAAACACTTGTTCTATATCACTTAGAAATAAAATTCATTATTGATCATTCATTTATTTCTTTTTCTTCATCCTCTATTGTCTTATATATTTACAAAACATGTAAAATGTATAATTATTATCACATACGACCAGGACATATTAAATGAATTATATAACATTTTTACCCAAATTGGATTCCCACAATTCATTCTTATATCCCATCATGTAATTTAGAAAATTTCTTCACTAATGAAAAACATTTCCATAATGAAAACAAATTCCTTCCTTTTTATTTCTTAGTTTGGCAGAAAATGTGGTATTTTCATGACATAATTTCATACCTTTTTAGATTCAACCATGAACCATATCATTTTGTACTATTAAAATGTTACATAAACCTAGATAAATGATTTATTATTCTGAAATCTCCAACATATTGAAGAGATCAGGTAATGGATTACAAATTTCATTCATATTATAATTCACAACCAAATGCCACAACATTTCTGGAATTGATTGTAGAATGGAATTTGTTTCTAAATAAATATTGAGATCTTATTATAGCCACTCAAATTAAATATATTTTCCAATAATATTTAGTGTATGAGTGGATATTGAGTTTACTTCTATCATATTGTAATGAAAATGATATTCAGACACTTCATACCATCCATGCCTTCCTTCCTCTTGATAGACCCTTTTCATGTTATCTTTCATTGGAATGGAATTAAGGGTCTCATGATTAATTTTTAATTTTTATTCCTTAGTAACCAACACGAGTGTAGAGACTTAATGTGAGTATTTTTTATGATTATCAGTTTCATAGAAATATTTTTTTTCGAACAGATTCATCATGTGATTAATTAGGATAGGATTTTCCAACACATAGAACTTTATTTCTAATATGAGAACTATTTGAGATTTTCTATAAAAAGCAAGGAAGTTTCTACCATTATGTTTTTTTCATGTATTTATCTTATGTTAAACCTTGATGAGGATTACGTTTATCTATAATAGAATCTTTTATAAAATGAGTATCATATTTTATAACCATTCATCAAGGACTTTTATTAAATGGCCTCCACCTAAAATTATAACCACTTTTAAAATATATCATATACAATGGTGGCCCAAGATCCATATTTCTGTAAATAAATGATTATTCTAGGTGATTAATATCAACATTTAGTTATTTAGATGGAAATAAGGTCAATCAAAATAGTTGTGACTCTTGCATAGTTGACCTAATAACTCTATCCTAATCTATCATATAGATTCCCCAAACTCTATTCTTTTAGTATCCAAATTATGTAGGTTTTCTAGATATGATTCTTTTTCTTTTTTTGAAAAGGGAATTCCACAGTGTAGCCTTTTGGAACCCTCCACACAGAGAAACCCCCCTCCCCCATGAAGGGGTAGCACCCGAAGGCTGCTCCCCAGCCGGGGAAGGAGTCGTCGCCAGCCGAGATGGCAGAGCGTCCCAGAGGGTAACGTCCCGACAACGATGGTCTGTCACAGTGGGGTTTACTAGCTATGTGTCACCCAATGAAAATTCCAAAAACAAATTAACATTAGATGATTCAGGTAAACCAAGATATGAGAAGAAACTACATAGAAATACAATAAAGTGTTACATATTATTTTCATTCCTTATATACGATAATCCTAGGGAACCCATATATAGCATGAAACTACTTAGTTGGATGGTAGACATATTTAAAGGTTCTTATTTGGAAGAAATCAGATCCTTAGTATTTGAGGGAGATTTTATACTCCACAACATATCTAATATTATTGTTGTTATATATTCATGGTTGTAGTTATTAATTTGGTATAATATTCTCTCCACCTAACAAATATGTTCAAATAATTTTGATGTGTATTACCTTATAGAACCCATAATTTTATGTTAATCCTCCAAAATTAATAGTCAAGTATAACCATACAAATAAGAATTCAACATATTTTGAGTTATATTAAAACATCATGTAAAGGATTTGAGATATATGACATTTATAACATCCATAGGTGCAAGATCAGAGTAATTGAGAAACAACTTCATTCTCTTTTCTATATAATGAATAAGCCACAAGGTTGGTAGGTAGTCTGACCACAAGTCCATCTACCTAGGGACAATTTGATCAATATAGAATATTATTCCTCACAAATTTATCACCTGATATGTACGAGCTATATTCATCAACAAAATTCATGTTTATAACTTCAATTACCTATCGAGATTAAGGTAGAAATAAAATAAAATCATTATCATACCTAACATGTAATTTTAAGTCTCTATCTTAGAATCAATTTATCGTATAAATTTTGGAACATAAGAATTAATAATATAAACAATTCATAATTATTAATAAAGAAGCTTGATAACATTTAAATAAAATAAAATTTCAAATATTTCAACAAAGGATTACTTTTTATGAACAACTTATAAATAAATGATAATTATAAAAAATTTAAAATATCATATTTCACTTTATGTACATTCAGTTAATGTGAATATTGAAATATTATATTAATTTAAAAAAACTCTTTCATATTTATTATAATTTGAAATTACTATTTAAAATATATGAAATTATTTGAATCCAAATCAATTTAAAATCCAATTTCTATTATGTAATCATTTTAAATAATATAACTATCGTTTATTTAAGCATTATTTAAACATTGATCATATATTCCTTCAAAAAAAAATTAATATGGCATATATAATAATAAAATTATATCCCATTTTATTTTCAAAAATTGAAATTAATTAGTCATGAACAATATATAATTTAGATATAAAAATTTTATATTCAGAACTTATTTTATAATTTGAAACCCTTTATATATTTTTTCTTATGATCTGTAAATAAATTATTTTATTTCTAGATCATATTAAATGTCATATTATTTTATAATAGGTGTTTCAAATATTAAAAATTAATATTTTGGGATAAAAGAAGTATCCTAAAAAATTATTTAATTGTAAACAATTTTATAATTATTTATTTATTTATAAATTCTTAATAAATTATTTATTCCCAAAATACCTTTATAAGGATTTATAAAAAATTTCAAAAATAATAAAACAATTTATTAATTAAAAAATGACTTTTAAATTATATTCTGTTTACGCATATGAAAATACATATTTACCATAAGGGTATACTCCCTCTACCCTTACACAGACACTATGTGTAAGAGTGATCTTATTCAAGATACCTCATGTATAGGTAACATATTGGTAACCTTTACACAATACATATGCACAATGGAAATGCTCATTTACATTTTTATAGTCACATTCTTTATAAAGTTAAGTGGTATGTTATTTTTATATAACCCTATTAAGGAAATTATAACCTTCATCCAACTAATTAAATCCTTCTATGTATAAATAAAACACATAATATATACCAAACATGCTCTGTATTTCATATTTTTAATTGATTTATTACATAAACAAGCACTTAATAAAACCTATAAGATTGATAAATCTTGTGTCTTTGAGGATTACGAACATTACATGACAACTTAAGACATAAAATACAACATGTATATTGAAATCTTCTTTTATATGACCACAATATTCCTTCATACTTAGCATTACATGGGATAACCTAAGGATATACATAAGAAAAGAGTGAGCTATAAAGCCCAATAATGGACTAAAAAATTAAAAACATGAAGAATAAAATACATGTTACGAAATATACTTATCAATATTTCTTAATATAAACATGAACATAAATGCATGATATAGCATGATCATCATAAAATAGAAATGTGGCAACAACATAAAACATTGCATCATTGATATAATAGAATCAGGTAAACCCTTATCCCAACATGATGAACAAAATTCCTATAAAATAATCACTTAAACCCCTATTCCAACATGACATATCATGATTCTAAACATTACCCAGTTCATTGGAGCGCTATAAAAATATAGGCACACTCATCACTTTAATTTCATTCTCATGCTTTAGTGTGTCGCCTATATAATAAAGCATCAAATTAATTCATTACAATAATTTACTAAATGATCAAGGGGTGATAAATACATATATTTATGTCCTCAATAAAAATTTATATTTTCATAAAAGTGAACACCCTTAATATGTAATGGGTACAGTATTCACTACACAATTTTTTTGGAATGGAAATTCACGGTGTAATTACAGTTTCCAAAGGACGTTATATAAAAATTCATAAATTTTTTTATGAGATAGAAAGGGGTAACTAATTATATATAAATGATGGGAATAGTAATGGGGTCAAATAAATATATGTCCCAATAAAATAAATTTGTAAATAAGAAGGTGTAACATAACAATGAAACTTATTAAAAGAGGATAAATAGAATAACTCTTATGAAATTTCAGCATGATAATGGAAGTACATGGGAGGGATTAATGAGAAAGAAAGAGGTCTCCCCACATTAAAACATAATATGGGTAGTATGGGGGAGTTGAGAAAACGAACCCCATTATTTTTAATTTAAAAATAATGTGGTATAACAATATAACGAAATGTGGTCCAAAATTAGAATGGAATGAACCATCACATGGATGTTTGATCAGAAATGTTTTGGGAGAGGATCCTTGGGAGATTTGGTTTTCCTTAGGAGGACCCTAGGGAGTATAAAGTAGAGTTAGGAAGAGATTCAAGGAGTTTGAGTGAAGAGTAATGGTTTCATGGAAGTTTTTATATAGGAAAGGAGGGGGAATTCATTATTATTTAGGTTTTGGTAACTACACACTAAAATATTAAAAACCATAATCCAACCAATATTTTATGACCATGTTTTCGGCCAAATAGGAGTGTAAAATATTATTTCCTAGGTCCATGGGCCATGGATATCAAAATATTATCTTTTCTTATGTGGATACGAGTAACGTTATTATTGAAGTGAACATAAAATCATAAAATATGTTATACATATTGGAATATTCACTAAGGCTTTATAAAATAAGTCAAAAAAATAAAATCACATTATTTTGAAGGTAAAAATTTTATTTAGTTGAATACCCATTTTATTGTGTTTATTACATTTCTATTGGACTATTATGATGTCATAAAACACACTATATATTTATATGGTATTTAATGTTTTACCCAAAAATTATATTCTCTCGGAAAATAATGAAAAAATAAACATTGGATAATTCTGATGTCCTGATTTAAGAAATTATATTTATTTTATATATTTTTTTTTTATAAATATGTTATTTTTCACTTTTAAAATGAGAACAAGCATTTATATAAAATTAGCAGGTTTTGATTGAAAAAAATTTAACCTTAATATACATTACATATAACTTCATAAAAATTATATAATCATTTATTATTAATAAATATAATTTAATAATAACTTTATTTAAATATTCATTATTTAAAATATTCATTATTTCCTTAAAATAAATTCTTTAAAAATACACTTTTGGTTTTATCGTATAAAAATATAACTCTTATCCAACTGATTACCTAATAATTATAGGTAAAGAACTGATATATTCATAATTTATTAGATTTTTTTATAATATTATTAGTAATAAATATAGTTAAAATAATATTTCATATATTTCTTAATAGTGTAATTTTACACGAAAAATCAATTTATCAAATTCATTATTTTTTTAAGAATGATTTTTTCCAAAATGAATTTGATGTAATAATACTTTTATTTATAGAATGGAATTACATAATAAGTAAATAATACCTTATTACATAACCACTTTTAATACCCGAATAATACCAAAGTGTAATGTGTGTGATTGTGAGAGTCTCTTTGGGCTGCTCAAATAACATCGCCCGGGTGGTAATCTCTATTTACGTTAACTTCATTTGTAGGAAATTATATTCAAGATTAACGTGATGAAGTTCCTCTTGGGTTTGGTCATGAGTGATTCCCAAATATGCTACTTCTTTTCCGAGCTCTAACAAATGAGTTTCATACGACCTGAGCCTACTGGATGAGGACATCACCTCTTTTGTCTGTGTTGTAAGGATTTGTTAAAAATATGTATTTATATTATTCATATGATCACTATTAAACTAGTATATTATCAATGCTAAAGATACATAAAGGAAATTTAAATCCAATTTTATATAATAATTAATTAAAAAAATCATTTTTTTCTATATCAATGAGATATTTATTTAAAAGAAAGGGAGTTTTATTAATAAATTATTTTTTTGTTAAACCATTCCAACTTAAGAACTTTCCCCACTAAAATTTCATTTTCCCAAACTAAAATAGATAGGGTAACTATAAGGAATCACTTCCTTTGGTTCCCGCATCGCTTCTTCAAAATTGTGTTTTCTCCACAACACTTTGATGAGGGGAATTATCTTATTTTATATATGTTTTTCTCTACGATCACAAATATTCACCGGCTCATCCTTATAGGAATAGTCACTCTGTAATGGTACCAACTCTAGATTGAGTACACGGGATGGTTTTGGTATGTACTTTTTTAAGAGTGATACATGGAAAACATCATGGACTTGAGACAGGTTCAGTGGGAGTGCTAGTCGATAGGGAACTGCTACAATGTGATCAAGGATCTCAAAATGGTCAAATGTTACTCGGACTAAGATTTCCCTTCTACCCAAATCTCATAACTCTATTCCATGGAGATGTGAGTAGGAATAACCTATCTCCAATATCAAACTCTATGTCTTATTTATGATTATTATCATTTCTGTTTTGTCGACTCTAAGAAGCTTTAATGTACAGATGGATTGTCTTATCCTTCTCCACCATTTCATAGACCATTTCTAGACCTAGATGTTTTTGTTCCCAAATTCATCCCATCATGCTGATGTTTTGAACCTATTCAAATAAAGGACTTCATAAGGATCCATTTGGATGGTTGACTGTAAATTGTTGTTGTAAGAGAACTCATCCTGAAGAAGGTGTTGATCCCATCATCCATTCAATTCCATTGCGCATGTTCTGAAAATTTCCTCAAGTGTTCTGATAGTCCGCTCAAAATTTCCATCAGTTTGAGGATGATAAAATGTACTAAAGATTTGATCAGTATTAAGATCATGTTGGATATTCTTCCAGAACATAAAGGTGAGTCATGGATCTTGATCGGATATAATCTGAAGTGGTACTCCATTCAACATTACAACATTTCTAATATTTATATGTGCAAGTTGATCCAATGAGAAATAATTTAAAATAATAATGAATTGTGCAGTCTTTATAAGGTCATCCACGACATCCCATATAGAATAGTTTCTTATAGATTCATTCAGAAGTCCGGTGAAAAATTCCATGGTGATGTTCTTAAATTTCTATGATGGTATCGGTAATGGTTGCATAATTCCCATAGACTTCTTCCTTTCAGCCTTCACAAGTTATCATACTGGGTAGTTTGATGTATATTTGGTGATCTCCTTCTTCATGTTATCCATAAAATAATCCTCTTGGTGATCCCAATACATCATTGTGATTCTTGGGTGAATGGAAAATTTTGATCTATGTAAATCATCGAAAAATTTATTCTTTAAATCTAGATTTGATGTAACATATATTCTTGACCAAAATCTCACAATCCATTCTTCATTAAAATTTAAATCCAAGGATTTCCCATTTTTTATAGCATCTACTTTCTTTTGAATTCCAAATCTTTTTGATCATCCTTTAACCTCTCTAGAAGAGACGATTGAGCAATGATTTTTGAAAGGATCGATGATGTTCCCCTATTTATGATTCCCATGTTCATCTTCATCAAATCTTAAAATATTGGATACTTTTAAATTCCCATTATTGAAAGAATTATTAGGTCTTTATATGTATATCTTCCTTCACATTGTTCTTCTTCCTAGGGTGGTAATGGATTGAAAAGTAGTAATCCTTGATCAGATCTAACCAACTTCATCAATGCATATTCAGATCTTTTTTGTGAATATATATTTAAGACTTTCGTGATCTGTATAAATTTAACACATTTCATCAATGAGATAATTCCATAGTATTTTAAACACAAATATCATAGCTTTAAACTGGAGATCATGAGTGGGATAGTTTTGCTCATGAATTTTCAACTTCCATGAGGCATATGTGATGAATTTTACTTTCTGCATCAACACACAGCCCAAGCCCTTATTCGAAGAATCACATAATATTATGAAAATATCCCCACTTGTGTATAGTGTGGGAACAGGGACAGTGATAAGCCTCTTCATCAAATCCTTGAATATTTCTTCACATTCATCAGTCCATGAAAAATTGACTCCCTTCTGAGTTATCTTGGTAAGAAGGTTTGACAATTGTGAGAAATTTCTCACTAATATGTGATAATATCCAGCTAACCCCAGAAATCTACTGATATCTATTGCAAAATGTTTTCCTTAGGAATCCATCAATAGCTTTGTTTTGGAAGGATCCATACATATCCCATTTCATGTGATGATATTCCCCAATAATGAATCATCATTCATCTAGAAAACACACTTGTGGTAAATTTCATAGATTCTGCAAGGTCTCTAGTACAATGCATAGATAATCCTCATGTTCCTCCATGGTTTTGGAGTATATTATAATATCTTCTTTAAATAATTCCAAAAATTTGTCGAGGTAATCTCTAAAGACTCCATTCATCAAGTCCATGAATATTTCAGAATCATTAGTGAGTCTGAAAGGCATTACTTTGAATTCGAAGTGCTCGTACCTTGTACAAAAAGCATTCTTGGGGATATCCTCCTTATTCACCCTCACCTTGTAAAATCTCAACAAAATATCCACCATCAATAAGTATTTTGAACCACATAGTTAATAGAACGAGTCATCAATTTGTCAAAAATGATACACTTTCATTATCATGATTTTATTGAGATCACGATAATCAATGAAAATGAAAATTGACCCATCCTTCTTCTTGATAAGGGGAACTGGTGCACCCCACAGTGGAGCACTTGGGCATATAAATCCTTTATCTAGATTCTCATGTAGTTGTTTCTTTAGATCCTCAAGCTCCATAAAATCCATTCTATATTGAGTCTTGGATATTGGAAACACCACAAGTGTATCAACATGAAATTTTATGAGATAGATTATTTTAATTTATTCAATTATTTGTGTTGTACACAATACCAAAATTATCTGGCGCTATACGCAACACTGTATTATCTTGCAGTATACGTAATAGTATTCTTGTCTTTTGTTGAAGACAATTCTAAGTTCCATTGATAGAATTAATTTCACTCAACACAGAGAATTGATTTTATTTAACGTATAAATGATCTAGGTATGGATAATGATATACTCAAAACCAAAGGATTCCTTCACAACATGCAACATGGACTTGGCTTGCATTACACGTAAGAGAGACCTTCCTCAATAGCTTGTGTTGTCCAAAATACTGAGTTTCACTAAAAAAACAACATATTATTAATATCTTATATTACTAGATTATATGAATAGTATTAAACTCGTTTTGAATTTTATATAACTTTATAATTCATCTTAATTTTTTTCAAGAAAATGATATGTGAACAAAATCAGTTTTTTGGATAAAAGAAATATATTTCAAAAAATGCACTTTTACCGCCTTTTGATTGTTTAGCAATTTTATTTATAGTTATTGAAACATTAATAAGTTAAAATTGACAAAATAAACCTATTATTTGGAATTAGGATTTCAAAATTTAATTTTTTTGGCTTTTTTGGTATTTTTCATATAAAAATAAAATTTTAATGAATAGTAAAAAATTCTGCATTTTAACTCGAAACTGGTTTTTTAAATTATTTATTTATATAGTAAGATTATATTTCTAATTGGTTTTAAATCATAATTGGATTAATTTTTTATCATTTAGTCAAATATTTTCATAGAAATTAATTTTACATTTAAATTGGACATAAACACATGTTAATCTTTTGATTATTATTACTTCTTAAAATCCCACTTTTTTGGTATGGAAAACAGGAATTAATTTTAAATTAACTACTCTGAATATTTTGTTTTGAATTTTGAAAAATGGATTCCATATTTGGAATCATAAGGTTCAAAATGTGTAAATTGGTACCCTTTATTTTTAGACATTAGGAATAGTACTTCAGAAATTATTTTATTTACCATGGTTAAAAGGTTAAATCCGATAAATATGGGTAAGAAAATAATATTATAATAATATTAAACTACCCTAACACATGTCCTAATCATATTGGATGAGATATTTCCGGCCACGGCCAACCTCTGGTCGATTTTGGGACCCCATGGATTTACATTGAAGTTAAAATTACCTTTTATAAGAATTAATTTAAAGAAAAGATAATTACAAAAAAACATATATAGTTTACTAAATAAATTTTAATATAGGGTAATATAACTGATATATATTTTGGTAGATATTCATTATAAAGTAAAAAATATTTCCTAAATCATGGTAACTTATTTATAACTTTTAGACATTAGATAAATATATTCATTTATGACACAATTATGATGTAGTGATTACCTCATTAATTAATGATTCAAACAATTGAATTTATAAATATTAAAATATATTTAATTTTAACATTTTGATGCCATCCATTTATTTTCAATATAACATTGACATATTAGTGATGATTTCATGAATTTGGTTCGAAGGAATCAGGTTGTTATGAATTTCTAAAACAAATTCAATGTATGAATAGTCTCCAAAATTGATGTAATTCATAACTTAATCATAAAATAGTTAATTAAATGATATTAAATTCCAAAAAAACTATTAGATTAAGTCTAATTGTTAATACAAGTCAAAATAAGTTATAAATATTTTTTTGTATCATTTTACATGATATGGTAATTACATTATCCCACAATGTGTAAATAACATGTTATCACTGTATGATTAAAAAGGGAAAAATAAGGGCTAAAAAATGATAAGGATAAAAAAATTATTCAAAACATGTCTAAAAGTTATTGGATTATGGGTATTCTAATGAAAACATCCTTATATTTTAATTGAATATGTTTGGTACCATTTTTAATCAAAAATAAATTTATAATAAATCAATAGTCTGAGGGTTTCTTTAACTATCCCTCTCCTCCCTTATAAAAGGGAACCTCTTCCCTCTCCACTTCACTCAATTTTGAGCCTTAAATATCTTCCAACCCCTACACATTTCTATTCTCAACATCCCTAGTAATATTCTAGAGGTTCTAGTCTTCTAAAAAGACCAACTCTAATGCCTTAATGGGATATTTAAAGGAGGCATGTCGAGGTAGAAGTAATATCTTCTACCAATTCTTTTAAATTTATTTCATATTCTAATTCATCTTCTTTAATTGTATCATTATAATTTAATAACATTAGTAACACTTGAAAATATATTTTTTAGTATAAATATGAAAAAACCCTATTTTACCTCTTATCCATCCTACGAAAAACGAAATCAGCATGCATGCGCACATATGGTTTACCATCTCGATGCCATGGTGTAATCTATTTTTCACCACCAACTTAATTAGATCGGTATAATGTTGTAAATAATTACTCTGTAAGATTATTATAACATGATATTAATTATTATATATTATACACCATTCAATTCAATACCATTCGACAACTACGGGAATGATATTGTCGCTCATGCGTACGTACGACTTACCGTCTCCATGATACAATGAGATTCATTCTCCATGTTAACAATTAAAAAATGATTATAATGTATATATAATAAATAATCATGAAATATATGACATAATAATTATATTTTATTTATGTATGTATATATATTTCATTTACTTATTTCCATTCAATTCAATAAGTAAATGAAAATAGCGTTCCAGTGTACGTGCGGCCTACCGTCTCCATGAATGGTGTATTCCATTTAATTTATATATTTAATATATATATATATACTGAATATATATGATAGATAAACCATATTTTACGTTTTTGATGTAACTAAATCATGATAATAGTAAAAATATTAGGACTAATAGTTCAAAACACGTAAGATAAATAAAACGATTACTACCCAAAACATTGCTTAGACATTAAATTTACAATTTAACGGGTAATATGATGTCATAAATGAATAATATATGATATCATAAATATTATTAAGGTTCCGTTACAAGTTTATAATTTTATTAAACCCACTATATTTAAGTTTCATACATATACGGAATAAATCGGACCTATAGTAAGGGATAATTTTGCAATCTCATTTTTATCCGAGATTGTTTATAGGTAAGTATTTATTTGGGTTATATATATCATACATGTCCATATTTTCTAAAAATAGTTTTAATAAAAATTTTATTATTCTTCCATATATGTTTAAATTCATTTTTACCCATTTTTTACTTTTACTACATGGTATGGAAGGAATCTTTCTTTTCTTTACCATATGAGATACTATTTTAGAATTTTCTGGGAAACATACGGGGAGCATGTTTTTATATAACGTATACGACCTGAATGGATTTTTATGATTTCAGGATTCCATATTTCCATAAAGCATCTTCTATATTATTTCATGTTTATTTTCATATAAATTCTTTTCTTTTAAAATTCCATGTCATTTTGAGAAAATAAAACATTTTTTTAAGAATAAATTATATTTTCCACAAGAAGTAAGATCAAGTGTTTTATCAAAATTATTTTCCATCTATGATGACTATCATAAATAGGGTTATGTTTATATAAAAATTATTACTAGGATTTGATTTCATTTATGATAGAATGATCTTTTATATGGATTATTTTATAATAAAAATATATTTAAGAAACCCATTTTATTTATTGGGTTTTGCAATGAAGAATGATTTATATTTTGTGAAACATGTTAGAATTATTTAATTATGAGATGAGTGAGACCTATATCTCCCTCCAATGAATTGAGTTAAGATTTTAATCTCATTATATATACATTAATGGAATAGAAATTAAGTCTGGTTGGGTAAGACATGGACAGAACTGTAAAGACTCGTAAATTTCAAGGAATTTGTTTTCTTAAATACCTTGGAATTTTATGAGTACGTTGTTTTTGACGCCACCTAATTCCGAGGGCCGGTGTGCCCAGAATCAATTTTATAAGTTTAGCTCGGGTATGTTCAGTGAAAGAACGAGCGGGTTTTTCTATCTTTTGAACTGGTGCGTGGAATTGAAATCTGAGGGCACCAATTAACTCACAACACCGATATTTTCTTAAGGGGACATTTAATGCGGTTGAATTTCCACGGGAGGAGAAGTTAAATTTTTTGGATTAAATGAGATGTGAATAAAATTGTGGAACAATTTTATTTTTATATCTGTGGTGGTTTTATCATACATGGGGGAGTTGGGGTGGGACCCAGAAGCACCAAACTACCCATGTGAGGATATTTGTGAGGTGGGGCCCACATGAGCCCCAACCATTCACATTTCCCTAAACCCTTGAACTCCCCACAACTAACCCCTTGTTTAATACATGACAACTCCACTCATTTATTGGAGAGGATCCTCTCCACCTTCTATCTCTCTCACATGACATAATATTTTGTCCACCATTCAATTAAATAATGAGTTTGAATTAAATTGAATTAGCATTAAAAGTTGTTAAAAGGGTAGAAACCTCATTTTAATATTTGGTTGGGAAAATATTGTGTGGGAAATTCATGGAGAATTTAGAAGAGCTCCCTCCTTCCGATGAAGAATGCCTCCAACGAAGAACACCTCTGACGAAGAATGCGAAGTCACCGATGATGTGCCTTCTCTTCCTCTTCCTCCGCATCAAGGGAGGAGACACCACTGTGGGGAATGTTTCCATCGATGACATCTCTTCCTCCGACGTCAACGGAATTGGCACCGATCTTTCGCGACGTCCGATCATCGTGATACTTGCCTCTTTCCGTGGCTCGACGACGTGCGACGTCTTTGTGAGGTAGGGGTTGTTTTTGTTTAATTCTTTATGTGAATTATACCCTCTATGTTGGGCATTCTTATTTGTTGAATAATGGTATGAGCCTCTAAAGCGTAGGGCACGAGCTAACGAACAATCTCGGGCCTTTCGCTGGTTGTTCGTTGTACGTGGATTCGCGGGTGATGACAAACGGGGCCGCAATGGCGATTTGAGGCCTCCGCTGTGAAGCTCAGGTCTTCAGGTGACCCTAGGCATAGACGACGGGTGAGACTGACCACCGGAGCGCATACGGTTGTCCGCAGAAAGTGGCGGTGGCGCGCCGCCGGAGAAGACCGTCGCGGCTGAACTACGGCGGTAGAATTTTAACCAGAACAGCTTTGTCATTCCCTATTTGAGAGTTGTGACATTTAAGCTATGCTAGTTCCAATCAATAGTGGGGGGAGGGTCAACGCCCCCCCCCCCCCCCCCCCCCCCCACTCCGCGCGTTACGACCAAGCTGGCTGAGCCAGATTCCCCGGCGGCCGGGTCGCGCCAGTCGGGCCGCGCCACACCGGCCGGGTTTGGCCACGCCCTACCGGGCCAGACCCAGACCCGGTTCGGGCCTACCCGGTTCGGGCCAACCCAGGGGTGTTGGGCAGGGTCGGACCGAGCCCAGACCCCCTATTTTCGGACCATCTTCAGTTAAACGCTCATAACCTGAGTTGTGGACCTCCGCTCGATGCAACGCTAGTTGCGTGGGATTTCATGGATCGAGACGGTCATTTTGGTATATTACAGTAAAGGTTTCAACGATGTTTAGATTTGGCCGGGTTGGTTCGAACCGGAAATCAACCGGCCCTCGGAGCGGAAATGCTTATAACATGAGTTCCGGACGTCTGATTGATGATCCGTCGACTTTGTTGGATTCCTCTTGGTGAGATGGTTCTTTTGGTATACTTCACCTGAGGTTTGGACGTATTTGGAGTATGGACGGGTTGGATTGTACCTGAAATCTAACTGAGCCCTGGTAATGGAAAAGCTAATAACTCTGAGACCGGACGTCCGTTTGAAGAACCGTCAGTGGCGTTGGTAAAAAAGTTGAGAAAAGTTTCCATTGAGTATACCCCATTTGAGTTTTGGGTAAATTTGAGATACGGTTAGGTTGGTTCATACACGAAACAAACCGGTACCCTCGGACTAAAAGGCTAATAAATCACAGACCGAGTTTCCGATAGACGTGCCGTCTATTGCGTTGAGACCCCTTTGACAAGGAGGTCCATTGAGATACTTCTTAGTGGTACTTCGTGATAGTTGATGTATCGAACCCTTGCCTCGAGGAGCAGACCCTCCCGGAATCGAGCGTGTTGTGTGCGGGAACCCTCGAGTTGGCTGTAATTTTGATGAATACCGCGCTGGGATCCTCTGTGGGTTCGACGACGATGATGACTGTACATGGATCCTTCGTGGGTTCGGTAGTGATGAGTACTATAATTGGATCCTCCGTGGGTTCGTTAGCGATGACGACTGTACTTGGATCCTACGTGGGTTCGGCAGCGAAGGTTACAGTTCTTGGATCCTACGTGGGTTCAGCAGTGACAACTTCTGTACTTGGATCCTACGTGGGTTCGGTAGAGGAGATGATTCAGAGGCTACATCTAATCATCTACACCCCTCTTCGAAAGTAGTATACTAGTTGGATTTGAGTTTTGACTTTCAATAATTATCATCGTTGTGATTTCCTTTGTGGATTGAGTTGTGATTTCCTGTGTGGACTGAGTTTTGATTTCCTGTGTGGACTGGGTTGTGATTTCCTGTGTGGAATGGGTTTTGATTTCCTGTGTGGACTGGGTTGTGATTTCTTGTGTGGACTAGGTTGTGATTTACTGTGTGGGTTGGATTGTGATTTTTTGTGTGGACTGGGTTGTGATTTCTTGTGTGGACTGGGGTGTGATTTCCTGTGTGGACTGAGTTGTGATTTCATCTGTGGACTACGTTGTGATTTCCTATGTGGAATTGGTTGTGATTTCCTGTGTGAATAGATTTGTGATTTCCTGTGTGGACTGGGTTGTGATTTCCTATGCGGACTGGGTTGTACCTGGGCTCGTGGGTTGGTGATGAAATGGATTTGATGACTTAAGTATATGTATGGGCATATACCTAAGTAGTTTTGGTTGATACGTTGTGTTTGTATCTTTTCTTTTTGGTTTTCATTTTTGGATTTAGGGAGACCTTGGGGTCTCGGGGTCCCTACTGAGTATCGTCATACTCACCCCTGCACGGGCTATTCCTGCATCTCGTTGTGTTGGATGCAGATGACAGACAGCGCTAACAGAGACCATGTGTACGAGGAATGGACGGTACCCAGTGGTGGACCTCATGACGAGTCAGTACCCGGAGGTGGAATTCACGATGAGACGGACTCAGAGGAGGTTGGTAGGCAAGAGAATTGAGGAGGCTATCTGTACCTACCCTTTAGGTAGCATCCGAGGTGGACGACCCATGAGCAGCTTCTTTCTTTCAGTTGTTTGTCTTCTCTATTGTAATTTCCTTCAATTGTAGCTATAATACTCAGTTGGGTTTGTATTCTAACCCATTTACTTTTCAACACATTCTTTTGTCCTTAGTGTATTACTTCCACTTATACTCTGGATGTATGCGTTTATGTTTTATAAAGGAAATGACTTCCTAGTTATCGGTATTTACACATTTGGTTCTAGTCACCACCCTCTGGCCTATGGAAGGCGGGCTTGGGGTTGTCACGGCACAGGCCCCGAGGATGGGTCGCAACAAATTGGTATCAATGGAGTCGGTTCTATCGCAGAAATTAGTACTATGATAATTCTTTTCTTTGAAGGAATAGTGTTTAGAGTATTGAGTGTGGTTTTTAGTCCAATGAGTCTAGTGTTGGTGTCGCGGCTGACGTTTCCATACACCAGGACCATGACCTCTGAATCCCGACTCAGTACACGAAAACACTGATTGCGTGTGTGTTTCAAGAGTTCCCTTTGTAGTCTCTTTGTGTCAGCTCACCAGGTATACTCTACTAATCGTGGAGCACCTATTTCTTCTCAGGATGGCCCCACGTATACAGCCAGCTAGGGTTTCGAGTTACGTGCGAGATAGCAGCCCACTGAGCAACGAGGCCTCGGTGCAGGGCCCCATTACAGTAGAGGCCTCCGATGTTACGAGGCGAGGCAGATTCCCAGGTAGCAGTGGACTAGATGGAGGCGATTGCTAGAGTTCTACACCTAGTTTAGACACTAGTAGTGCAGATTGTGATCTTGGATACCGGTGTTTTCCCAGTGAGCGACCATGAGGTCGGTCCGTATAACAATGAGGCTTTGGTACGTAGACCAATGCCTGAGATAGTTCCTTCGGGTAGTGTTCCAGCTATATCACTACCTGTTGGCCAGTAGTTTCAACGGGCGGTACCAGTAGAAGACACATGTAGGCTTAGTATCTTACACATATTTCAGCGTCAGATACCCCTCAGGTTTCAAGGCGAGCCCGACTCATAGGCGGCTGAAGAATGGGTTGAGGTGGTGGCTGAGAGTTTTCTAGATCTTATACAACTTCGGAATGATGATATGTCAGTAAATGAGAATTCATCGGGGTGTACCAAACCATTCCTGGTACTTGATGAATACGATGTGATCAGTTCTTCAGGGATCAGACTTCTAAGCGAGGTGTGTCTAACAGACATATGAGCTAGCACCTTTTCTCTATGCAATCCTACATATGCTAGGGTGGTAGAGAGAACCTTTGTGGTTGAGAATTATTTGGCTGAGTGGATACAGCCAGTGATGGTTAGATGTGGGAAAGTAATAAATTGGCACCAGTCTCAGATACTTGGGCGTGTAAAATGTTTCAAGAAGAGGAATTGTTAAGGACAGATGAATCTGCAGAGCAGTAGATGAGGAAGCAGAGCTAGGAGAGAAGCATGAGGTTGTTTACATTTAGACATGTTACAACCACCCACCATTGTAGTCCCCACTAGGCTTAGGGAGGTGGAGGACAGGGGAAGAGAGTAGTTTCATGCGGTCAAGGAGTACAACCGAAAGGCTCTAGGGATGATTCGAGGAACGAGCTGTGTGTACTACTAGCTGTCATATCAAAATACATTGATACGAATCATTCCTTCTATCCATGAATCTTGTCCTAGACCTAGAGTTTCTAGTTAAATCGTTGACTCGACCCTCACATCTGGAGATAACATTGGGAGGAGAATCGATAATCACACTTATGCTGAACAGTGTGACTCAACCCTTAGAGGTGAGAGTGACGGTTGGATCTCTTGGTAGAAGTGTCGAGGCCTTACGACATCATCCAAGACATGAATTTTATTGTTTGTGTTAGGATTTACGATATTAGGCAAAGAACGTGGTTCATCCAGGGGATGAGACCGGATATCTCTTTTCAGAAAAGTATAAATCATAGCAGCTCTTTGAGATTGTAAGAGAAGAAGGGTGATCGTCGAATGACTTACCAAGCCGGCCAACTTAATACTGACAAGAGATGGTATGAGCTATGACGGAGAAGGTGCAGATCATCCAGGAGCAGATGGAGACTGCACAAAACAGACAGAAGTCCTATGCTGATAGGAGATGGATACCACTGTAGTTCGAGGATGGGGACCATGTTTTCTAACGGGTCTCACCACGAGGAGGTCTATGAAGATGTAGATGAGGCTAAAAGTTATCTCCGAGATTCATCGGACCCTTCTAGGTCCTCAACAGGGTAGGTGAGGTGTCTTACCTCTTGACCTTTCCACCGTAGTTGCACCTGGTGCACACCGTCATCCACGTATCTCAGTAGAGGAGATGCATGCATGACCTAACGGTCATCATCGACCATAGGGAGTTGGACATCGATGAAGGGGCGACATTCACGGAGGTTCCAGTAAAGGTTGAGGATCGGCAGGAGCGGGTCCTACTAGGATGGTCGATTACTCTTGTGTGCTTTCGTTGGAAGCACGAGAACCTTCAGAAAAGCACATGGAGCGGGAGGCTCAGATGCGTGCTCGGTACATCCTTTAGTTTCCCTAATTTGTGTTATAGCATTATGGGGACGTAAAGATCTGAGGTTGGAGTAATGTAAAGACCCGGAAAATTCATGGAAATTTTTTTATTAAATACCTTGGAATTTTACAAGTACGCAATTTCTGATGGCACCTAATTCTGAGGCCCAGTGTGCCTAGAATCAATTTCCGAAGTTTATCTCGGGTGCGTTCAGTGAACGAACGAGCGGGTTTTTCTATCTTTTGAACCGGTGCTCGGAATTGAAATCCGAGGGCAACGAAGAACTCGCAACCCCGATATTTTCTTAAGGGTACCATTACCGCTATTGTATTTTCAAGGGAAGAGAAGATAAATTTTTTTTATTAAATGAGAATTGATTAAAATTGTGGAACAATTTTATTATTATATCTATGGTGGTTTTATCCTACATGGGGGAGTTGTGGTGGGACCCACAAGCACCTAACTACCCATGTGAGGATATTTGTGAGTTGGGGCCCACACGATCCCCAACCTTTCACATTCCCTTAACCCCTTGATGTCCCCATAACTCACCCCTTGTTTAATACATGACAACTCCACTCATTTATTGGAGTGGAGCCTCTCCACCTTTTATCTCACCCACAACACTTAATATTTTTCAAACCATTCAAGTAATTAATGAGTTTGAATTAAATTGAATTAGCATGACAATTTGTTAAAATGGGAGAAACCTCATTTTAATATTTGGTTGGGAAAATATTGTGTGGGAAATTCTTGGAGAATATAGAAGAGCTTCCTCCTTCCTATGAAGAACGCCTCCGACGAAGAACGCCTCCGACGAAGAATGAAAAGTCACCAACATCGTGCCTTCTCTTCTTCTTCCTCCGCGTCAAGGGAGGAGACACCACCACAGAGAATGTCTCCATCAATGACGACTCTTCCTTCGACGTCAATAGAATCGGCACCGATCTTTCATGACGTCCGATCATCGCGACGCTTGCCTCATTCTGCGGCTCGACGACGTGCGACGTCTTTGCAAGGTAGGGGTTGTTTTTGTATAATTATTTAAGTGAATTATACACTCAAAGTTGGGAATTATTATTTTTTGAACAATGGTATGAGCCTCTAACACATATGGCACGAGATAACGAATAATCCTAGACCCTCTTCTGGTTGTTCATTGTGCGTGGATTGATGGGCGACGAAAAACAGGACCGTAATGGCGATTTGAAGCCTCCGCAGTGATGTTCGGATCCCGAGGTCACCCTAGGAGCACACGGCAGGTGAAACAGACCACCAGAGCGCGTCTGGTGGTCCGCCGATAGTGGTGGCGGCGGCGCGCCACCGTGGAAGCCCGCCGCGGCCGCAGAATTTGAACTGGAACGAATTTTCCATTCCGGGTTTGAGAGGCGCGGCATTTAAGCCACGCCAGTTCCAATCAATAAGGCGGTAGCACCCCCACCCACCCACCCCCCCCCCGCTCCGCGCGTTATGACCAAGCTGGCCGAACCAGCTTCCCCAGCCGGGCCGGGGTAGGCCACACAGGCCGAACCACGCTGGTCGGGTGGGGCTGCACCCTACCAGGCCAGACCGAGACCTGGTCCGGGTCGACCCAGTTTGGGCTGACCCAGGGGGTGTTGGGCCATGTCGGACCGGGCCCATACCCCCTTTTTTCAGACCATATTCAGTTAAAAGCTAATAACATGAGTTCTGGACCTCTGATCGAACCACCATTAGTTGTGTAATATTCCTTGGATCAAGACGGTCGTTTTGGTATATTACACTCAAGGTTTCAGCAAATTTAGATATGGCCAGCTTGGATCGAACCCGAAATCAACGGGGCCCTCGGAGTGGAAACACTTATAAATTGAGCTCTAGACGTTCGATTGAAGACCCTTAGACATTTTTGGATTCCTTTTGGTAAGACGGTTCTTTTTTATACTTCACCTGAGATTTGGACGTAGTTGGAGTATGGTTGAGTTAGATTGTACCCGTAATTCAACCGGGCCCTGGGAACAAAAAATCTAATAACTCTCAGACCAGACGTCCGTTTGACGAATCGTCAGTGGAATTGGTAAACACGTTGAGAAATGGTTTCTTTTAGTATACCCCATGTGCGTTCGGGGAAAAGTTGATATACCGTCGGGTTGGTTCATACATGAAACCAATCGGGCCCCCCGGGACTAAAAGGCTAATAACTCACAGACCGGGCGTCTGATAGACACACCGTCTGTTGCGTTGAGACCCCTTTGACGAGGTGGTCCTTTGAGATACTTCTTCCTGGGAATTCATGATAGTTGATGTATCAAACCCTTGTCTCGAGAAGAGGACCATTATGGAATCAAGCATGATGTGTGTGGGAACCCTAGAGATGGCTGCAACTACGACGACTACCGTGCTAGGATCCTCCGTGGGTTCGACAACGATGAAGACTGTACTTGGATCCTCTGTTTCTTCGGCAGCGATGTTGAATGTACTTGGATCCGCCGTGGGTTCGGTAGCGATGACGACTCTACTTGGATCATACGTGGGTTCGGCAGTGAAGGTTACTATACAAGAATCCTACGTGGGTTCGGCAGCGACGACTTCTATAATTGGATCCTACGTGGGTTCGACAGAGGAGATGATTCAGAGGCTACATCTAATCATTGCGACCCCTTTTCAAAAGTAGTATAACTGTGTGAGCTGAGTCTTGAATTTCAATCATTATAATCGTTGTGATTTCTTGTGTGGACTGAGTTGTGATTTCCTTTGTGGACTGAGTTGTTATTTCTTGTGTGGACTGGGATGTGATTTCCTATGTGGAATGGGTTGTGATTTACTGTGTGGACTGGGTGGTGATTTCCTGTGTGGACTGGGTTGTGATTTCTTGTGTGGACTGGGTTGTGATTTCTTGTGTGGATTGGGTTGTGATTTCCTGTGTGGAATGGGTTGTGATTTCTTGTGTGAACTAGATTGTGATTTCCTGTGTGGACTGCGTTGTGATTTCCTGTGTGTATTGAGTTGTGATATCCTATGTAGACTAGGTTGTGATTTCTTGTGTGGACTTGGATGTGATTTCATGTGTGGACTGGGTTGTGATTTCCTGTGTGGACTGGGTCGTACATGGGCTTTTGGGTTGGAGCCGAACAGGATTTGACGACTTAGGTATATATATGGGCATATACCTAAGTATATTTGGTTGATACTTCGTGTTTGTATCTTTTCCTTGTTTTTATCCTTGTGGGATTTAGTGAGACCTTGAGGGTCTCTGGGTCCCTATTGAGTATCGTTATACTCACCCCTACAAGGGCTATGCCCACACCTCATTTTTTTGGATGCAGATGATGGACAACGCAGACAGAGACCGTGTGTACGAGGACTGGATGGTACCCAGAGGTGGACCTCTTGACGAGTCAGTACCCGGAGGTGGACTTCACGACAATATGGTTCTTGGAGGAGGTTGGTGGGCGAGAGCATTGAGGGGGATATCTGTACCTACCCTTCAGGTAAGATCCGAGGTGGATGACCCAAGAGGAGCTTCTATCTTTTAGTTGTTTGCCTTTTCTATTGTACATTCATTAATTTGCAGTTGTACTACTCAGTTGGGTTTTTATTCTGGACAATTTACTTTTCAGCACTTTCTTTTGTACTTAGTGTATTACTTCTTCTTGCACTCTAGATGGATGTGTTTATGTTTTATAAAGGCAATGCCTTTCCATTTATCAGGATTTATTCCTTTGGTGCTAGTCGCCAGCCCCTGGCCTATGGAAGGCGGGTTTGGGGTTGTCCAGGCATGGGCCCCGAGGACGGGTCATGATAGGAATGACAAGTAAACCTGGTTCAGCAATGGACATTGTCTACTATAATGGTCTTGGAAGAAATGCCTTGTCTAGTATGGAAATTTTTTTATGTTCTTATTATTTTTTCACAATTACATGTTTTATTCCAATTCAATTCTATTATTTTTACTGTTCCTTTATGATCCAAGGCTTATGTACTAACATTATTTATTTGATGACATGAGATTTTGATGTTTAGACTTTATTTTCATGTTTTTACATTTAAATGTTTATAGTTTGTTTTTTGTTTTTCATGTTTACCCTTATTGAGAATTTGATCTCACCCTTTCTATGTTTTCTTTTCCTCAGGATTTAAAGAATGGTTTTTGGTAGGAAAACAAATGAGGAATATTTTAATGGGAGATGTTGAATATTTTTTACCATGATTAAAAGATTTTGTTTTGGGATTCCAAAGAGCCTAAACTAATATGATCATTGGGAATCTCTTTTTGTAATGTATTAATTTTTATGAAAAATAAATTTAATGTTCTTGTACGTCATGCTAGGGTCTCTACAGTTAGAATCAGAGTGAATGTGTAGTCAACCTTTGGAAACTAGGATTTTAAAAACTGTAATGAGATCCCAAGAGATATTTAAAAAATATTCCTAGATATTTCCTAAGGATAAGTAAAGTATAGCTTCAAAACCTATGTTTTTTGTGATAATCATGATGATCCATGTCTTAAACTGATTATATCATAGATAGATATATTATAATAAATTGAACTTACTTATATTTTTCTAATCTATGATATGTACTTCACACACTTTTCTTTCTGGCCATTGTCAATAGCCAGAACGACATAGAACATAGTTAACCAGTGAATGTTTTAGATATGGATGTTAATGGAATTATGAATATCGAATTCCTAATTGGAAATATCATGAAGATAATCATGACGATGGTACGAGTATTGGTCATACCACTGAGGACAACGAGATTTTAAACGATATGTGAATGGTATGTGATTTTCTTCCAGTGTGGTTTACATTGAACCTAAGAAGATTGAGGATATGAAACTAAAAAAAATGATTCAAATTTTAGGAAATATTAATATAATGGATCATGAGTAATGGTTTAAAAATTATGTTGTATTATTTAGGCGTATATGTTTTGGAATAAAAAGATTATGTAATATAAATCATGAAATATATAATTGTTTTTTATATAAGGATTTGAAAGGATATTATGATTAGTTAAAAAGAGATAGATAAGTGATATAAGGGTAAGGTGATATACTTTTTGAACATATTATTAAGTGGAATATAACCACTAATATGTCCCTTATGTTAAGATAATGTGGTTTGGATAAAGATATGTTGGATTTGAATAAGTAAATTGGATGATAGTATTTTCTTGAAATCTAATTATGAAGATATTTACAAAATGGTTATGCTATCATGGATGAAGTATAAAACTTTTTAGGACTTATAGAATATATTCAATATGTTTTGGAAAAAGGAAACACACATATTTTCACTAAGGTTATCTGATAATTCAGGTTATTATTATGACTCAAGAGAATAAATGATTAAGGTATTCAAATGTTTGGAATGTACCAACCAAGAACTATTTTATGAGATATGGGAGGTAAATGTTATATCGATTTAGTTCACCTCTTTCTAATTTTTATATTTTGGGATGAATTGTAATGTTATCTATTTATGGATAGTATAAGTTATATTCTGGTTGAAGTATGTCAGATTAATGTATTATCTCACTATAGGTAGACTTATGCACATTTGATTTCTTCTGCAGACCTTAATGTTGAGATAGATTAAATGACTTATCATTCTATCAAATTATCTACTAATACTTCAAGAATGACAAATTTGACTTTATTTCTTTAAATAAGAGATGAATTTCAAATTTTCATGGCATGAACAACAATGATATTGTACCAAAATCAAGTAAGTATTTGTTCTCATGAAAAAATCATCAAATTGAGGGAATGGATCTTGAAAACCAAAAATGTTACACTCGCTCCCTCTTATCTGATGAATTATATGGTCCCTTAAATTATCACCGATTTACGGATTTCTGGTAGTAAACTTTCTCTAAACCTTATGATCTGTCACTATCCATCAGAACTAAATGGTTAGATTTCTCTTCCATATCTATATTTTCACTTACCACCTATGTTTTACTATGTGGAAACCTAGTGTGGAGTTACTTTGGGTAACCATTTTGTTTCAAACATTCCTTTTAAAATGAGGTTTTATAATCCATTTTTTACAATATTAGTTTCCATGAAAGAAAATTTCAAGTAGAAAAACATTCATAACACCGATGAATTTTGAAGGTGAAGTTCATTTTAAGGGGGTAGAATGTATAACCAAAGAGATTTCATGAGATATATTCCATTAATACATTTTATGATTTTTTTTTGTATTCTACACTATGATTATCTTTCTCAATATGAAACACTGTATACGCTTGCAGTATACACAACAATATTATTGGCTTCTATTCCACACAATGTCATGTTACTTTAATAGAATTCATGTCACGCAACACTGAGTATAGATTTTGTTCAATGAATCAATTATCTAGTTTTTTTATTTTATACGCGACACCTATGAAATCTTTCACTACACGCATCACTGACATGGTTTGTGTTACATGCTAGAGCGACCATCCTCGATAGCTTTCTTTGTACGCAATACAGAGTTTCACTAAAAAATAATATATTATTAAAATATTATATAAATAGTCGTAATGAATAATATTAATCCCATTTTTATATTTATATATTATTAGAATTCATCTTCCATATTTTCTTGAACATGATATGAGAACAAAATCAATTTTTTAGATAAATGATGTATTTTTCAAAAAATACAGTTTTACAACCTTTTGATGTCAACCCATTTTAAATCGAATTTTTGACACTTTGATAAGTAAATTTTACAAAATAAACTTCGCCTTTGGAAGTGGGACATAAAAAGTTTCTTTTTTTTTTAAATTTTTGGTATTTTTATAATAAAAATGAAATTTTAATGAATTGTGAAAAATACTGCATTTTAACTCGAAACTACCTTTTTATCTAATTTATTTACATAGTTAGATTTTCTTTTTAATTGGTTTTAAAGAATAATTGCATTATATATTAATCATTTAATCCACAAATGGTCATTGTAATTAATTTCACTTTTAAATTGGACATAAAGACCTGTAAATATTTTGATAGTTATTACTTCTAAAAAACTAGCTTTTGGTATTGATAATGGGAATTAATTATTAATTATATTCTAAAACATATATTTTTTGAATTTATTAAAATTTATTCCATACTTTAAATTAGAAGGATTAAATTTTGTAATTATGTATTTTATATTTTTAGACATTATGAATAGTAACTTCAGTAATTATTTTGTTTTCCATGGTTAAAGGAGTAAATCTAGTAAATATGTGTAAAAAATAATATTATAATAATATTTAACTATCCTAACACATCTCCAAATCCTATTTTATGACATATTGCCAACCATGTGAATCCTTAGGTCGATTTTGGGACCCCATGGATTCACTTTGATGAGAAAATGACATTTTATAAGAATTGATTTAATGTAATGATAATTCTAACATAAACTTATATCATTTACTATATAGATTTTAATATAGGGTTATATAACTGATATATATTTATATATAAATTCATTAGAAATATAAATAATTTACTAAATAATGGTATTTTATTTATATTTTTAGACATTATATAATTATATATATTTATGAAAAAATTATTATGTGTTGATTCCCTCATTAATGAAAGATTCGAATAAATGATTTTTTAAATATAAAAATAAATTTAATTTGAACATTTTGATGCCATCAAAGAATTTTATGTGTGAAATTGACATATTAGGGATGAGTTAATTTTTTTTTGAAGGAATTAGGATGTGATGAATTTTAAAAAAAAGACAACTATAAATTCATTCCAAAATTGACATAATTCATAACTTAAAAAATAAAATAGTTCATTAAATGATATTAAATTCCAAAAAAACTAATAATTATCCTAATAGTTAATATAAGTCCAAATATTTCATAAATTACTTTTTAGGGGACTTTTGACATTATATGGTGATTAAATTAACTGAAAATTTGTAAATAACATGGTATCACAGAAAGATTAAAAGGCTAAAATAAGGGGTAAACCAAAAATTAAGGAAACAAATATATTCAAAACACATCTAAAAAATATTGGATTATGGGTATTAAAACTAAGATAATGTTATCCTTGAATAAAATATTTTTTATACAATTTTTAATCAAAATTTAATTTATAATAAATTAATATTTAGAGAGTTTCCAAAAGTGCCCCTCTCTTCAAATATAAAAGGGCCCATACACCTTCTCCTCTTCACTCCATTTTGAGACTTCATGATCATCCAACCCCTAAACATTTCTTTTATCAACTCCCCTATTTACATTCTATAGGTTTTTGATTTCTCAAAAGGCCAACTATACTACCCTATGTGGAAATTTATAGGATGCACGTTGAGAAAGAGGTAATATCTTCTATCAATTCTTTTAAATTTATTTCTTCTTATAATTACTATTATTTGATTGTTTTATTATAAAGTAATAACATAAGTACAAATCATATACTAATATGTTATTATAAATATGAAACAACCATATTTCACCTCATATCTGTCCTGAGATAAACAAAATCATCAGGCGTGCGTATGTACGGCTTACCATCTCCACGTTGCGATGAGATTCAGTATCCATGATTATAATTCATTAATGATTATAAAGAATGTGTAATAAATTATTGTGAAATATTTGATATAATTATTATATTGGATTTAGGTGTATGTATATATATATCATTTACTTACTTTAATTCGATTCAGTAAGGAAACAAAAACATCGTTCAGGTGTACGTATGACCTATGATCTCCATGAACGGTGTATTCCATTTCATTTACCTATCTCATATATATATATATATACAGAATATATATGATATATAAATCAATTTTCACATTCTGTAAATATGTAAATCATGACATCTGTGTTAATATAATGAATAAAAATTCAAAACTTTTCTAATAAATAAGAAATATTATTACCCAAAACGTTGTTATAACATAGAAATGAAAAATGAATAGTTAATATAAAGTCGAAATTGAATCATATAGGATATAATAAATATTATTATGGTTCTGTAAAAATTTAATAATATTTTTAAACCCACAATACTAAATTTTTGGATACATATTGAAGAAATCAGACCTAAGGTAAGGGATAACTTTTCATTCTAGTTTTTATATGATATTTCTTATAAGTATGTATTTAATGGTGGTATATTTATCATCCATGTCCATGTTTTCTAAAAATATTATCATAAAATGTTCAATATTATTCCATGTATGTTTAAATACATTTTTACCAATTTTTTACTTTTACTACATGATATGGATGGAATATTTCGTTTGTTTACCATACAATGTACTATTTTTGGCTTTTCCACAAAAATTATGAGGAGAATTTTTTTGTTAAACTTTTATAGAATCAATTCATTTTTATAGTTTCATAATGCCTTATTTCCAAAAATCTTCCTCTACACTATTTCATGTTTATTTAAAACTCATTAGTTTTCATATAAAATTTTATGGTATTTGGAGGAAAGAAAATGTTTTTGAATAAGAAATGATATTTTCCTCAATAAATATGGTAAAGTGTTTTATCAAAATAATATTATATCTAAGATGTTTCTATTAAATATGGTGATCATTATATCCCTATTATTAATATGATTTGACTTCATTTTTTATGGAATGATCTTTTATATAGATTATGTAATGATGAAATTATATTTAAGAGACCAATTTTATTTCTTGGGTTATTTTATGTTGAATTATATATGTTTTGTGAAAAATGTACGGATGATTTTTTTATGGGATGTGTGGGACCAATATATCCCTCAAATGAATTGTGTAATGATTTATATCTCATGATACAGTCATGAATGGAATGAAAAGTAATTCAGGTTCAATAATACATGGCTGGAACGACATATAAAACCGATTCAGTAATGGACTGTGCCCACTATCACGGTATTCGCTACAATGCCTTGGATACTATAAAATCATATTATGTGATTGTTATATTACCACAATTTCATTTTTTATGAAAATTTTATACTATCTTGGTTAATGTTCATTTATGACCCATGTCTTATGTACTACCCCGATTTACTTCATGACTCATGATTTTGATTTTTAAACTTTATGTTAATGTTTATACATTCAAATGTTTATGGTTTGTTTTAGGTTCTCTGTGTTTACACTTAGTGAGAATTTGAGCCCACCTATTCTATGTTTTCTTTTTTTCTAGGATATTAATAATTTTTTTGGTAGGAAAACAAATTGGGAAGATCATTATGGGAGATATTGATGATCTTTCACCATGATTAGAAGATTTTATTCTGGGTTTCCAAAGACACCAAACTAATACGATTTTTGGGTGTATGTTTGTGTCATGTATTATTTATTCCACCAAAGTAATGTAATGTCCATATATATAAATCTAGGGTCTATATATTTGGTATTAGAGTGAAGTTTTAATCAAGCATTGGAAACTTGGATAAAAAACATTATTGAGATCCATGGGGATATTTCATGGATATTGGTAGGGATTTTGTAAGGATAAGTAAAGTATAGGTTACAAACCTTCGTTTTTGTGATAATCATGACTAACCTAGGGTTAAACAAGAGATATAACTAATTGAAATATTTTATGTAATTTACATTAATTATGTATTTCTAATATCTGATATGTATTTCTAACACTTTTCATTGTAATCTTAGTTAATAGGTATAACAACAATGAACATAGTTAACCAATGAATGTTTCAAACATGGACATTATGGGAATTATGAAGATTGATTTCCTAAGTGTAAATATCATGAATAGAATCATGAGGATGTTACGATTAATGGTCATACTGCTGTGGATAAAGAGATTGAAAATGATATGTGAATGGTATGTGATGTTCTTCTAGTAGTGTTTACATTGAATGAAAGAAGCTGGAGGTTAAAAAAAGAAAATACTTGATTCATATTTTTTGAAATATGAAGATGAGGGATCATTATTATTAGTTTAAGAATAATATTTTTTGATTGAGATGTATAAGTTTATAGATTCAAAGATTATGTAATATAAATCGTGAATATATAAGTGTTTTCAGTATAACAATTGGAAAAGATATGATGAATAGTTCTATAAAGATAGTAATGTTATATAAGGGTAAGGTGATATACATGGAGAACACATGATTAAGGGACATATAGCCATTAATATTTCCCTTATGTTATGATAATGAGGTTTGGATAAAGATATATTAGAATTGAATAAGTAAATTGGATGATTCTAGTTTCTCAAAATCTAATTATGGACTCATTAATAAAAGGGTTATGCAATCTAGGATGAAGTATACAACTTTTACAGATGTAAGGAATATATCCAATAAGTTTTGGAATAAGGAAACATTCTTGTTTTCAATAAGAATATCTGATAATTTAGGTTGTTACTATGACTCAAGATAATATGAAGGGTATATTTTAAGAGGTGTAGAATGTGATACCCCGAGGTTTTATGAGATAGATTCTTTTAATGTATTTGATGACTTTTGTTGTATGCTATACTAAGATTATCTTGCACTATATACAACACCATTTTAGCTTATAGTATACACAACAGTATTCTTGGATTGTTTTGCACACAATTCCAAGTTCCTTTGATATAATTCATGTCACACAACACTGAATATAGATTATTTTCACTTTATAAATGAACTAGGTTTGTATTATGTTATACGAAACACCAAAGGAAGATTCCACTAAATGTAATAATGACTTGGATTACTTTACACGCAAGAGAGACATTCCTCGATATCATGCATTAACTAATATAAATATGTCCTTTATCAGCACTAGAAAAGGGCAATAATATATGAAGAAAATTTTTGTTAATTGAAGTGAAGATAAAAGGGGTTCCCATTTATTAGTGCTCAAAAAAGTGCTGATAAATGACCTGTCTACCAGCACTAAAAATGCACTGATAAAAGTTGTCTTTTATCAGTGCTAAAAAACACTGCTAAAAATTTCATTTAACAGCTCTTCTTTTTCCATGATAAATGACCCCTTTTATCAATGATTTTTTTATGCGATGATAAAAGTAAAAAAATTTAAAAATGTTAAAAAGAATATGTAATATGCAGGTTATCTTTTAACATCACTTAATGCCCCCCTAATTTGGGCTAGGGAGATCTCCATCCCTCTCACCGCATGCTGCACTTGCTCATGTAACCCCCTCCCACTTCATATGCACCCTTGCTTCCACGAGAAGTTGAACCCAATACCTCCCCTCTTACATGCCTAAACCTTTATCACAAATCCATTTCATTTTTTTCTCCATTTAATGATATATCAATTTATATATATATATATATATAAAGTTATATTTCTTCATATATTAATATATATTCATATTAATATAAATATATTTAGCTATATTAATACATATATATTTACATATATATTAATATATATATATTAATATATTAATATATATATATATATATAATTATAATATTGTATATGTATATTTATTTGTATATTAATATATATTTATAAGTTTAGTTTTAAATACATTTATAAAATATGTTTTTATGAGTGTTTATAGATAAATAAATAAATACATACATACATACATATATATAACACACAAACACATAGAGATACACACAAAGATACACACATGTATATTTTTGAATAAATACATATATATGTGTATTTAAAAGCCATTGAATTTTAAAAATACCATAACTTCTCATCCAAATAACTTTTTCAACTCAAAAACCAATAAAATTGAATAAAATTACACAATATTTGATTTGATATTGGGTATATGCCTATATGACATCCAGATCAGAAGTTATAGATGTTTTAATGTAAAACAATTGGGGTATCCCGACTAAAAACTCAGTTTTAGAGTCTTTCTGGGCCTTTTTGCATAACAAAATATGACAAAATATTCACTAGGGTCACTAGAGCATAAATCATGTTGCATGATTTGATTTGATATGATGTACCACTCAAACGGACACCCGGATCAAAATTTATGGGTGTATGAAGTTTCTGTTACATTTTCTACTTATTTTTGATCTTTTATTAATTTTTTAAATTTTTGTGACTTTAAATTGTTATTAAATGATAAGTAGTCGGTGATAATTAGATAATTATTAATTACTAATATTTTTAAAAATATTTTAAATCCATTTTCACTAAATTTCTTATATATTAATTGTAATTCTCTATTTATACATATCTAAAACATATTTAAAAATATATATTATATTTATATCAATATAAATATACTTATATATCAATATTTTTTCCCAGGATTTTTTCTAAATATAATACTTATCAGTTCTCGGAAAAATCACTGATAAAGTCCCCACTTTATCATCTCTACTAAAAAATATCTGATAAATGGTGGCTCTGTGGAAACCCAGTTTTGTGGTATTGGTTATACCCAATACCGAGTTTCAATAAACAACAATTTATTATTAAAATATTATATATCTAGATGTTATTAACATTATTAAAGACTTTATGAATTTTATATAACAATTAAATTCAACTTCCACATTTTCTAGAACATAATATTAGAAAATAATCAATTTGTCTAATAAAATAAGTATTTTTCTTAAAAAGTAGTTTAACCGCCTTTTTATTGAACATCAATTTTAAATCTAGTATTGACACCATTATAAGTTAAATTTAAAAAACAAACTTCTTATTTTGAAGTGGGACATAATAATTTACATTATTTTAATTTTTGGTATTTTTCTAATAAAAATAAAATTTTCATGAAAAGTGAAAAATACTACATTTTAACTCAAAACCGCCTTTTTATATAATTTTTTTATTTAGTTAGTTTATTTTTTAATTGGTTTTAAAGGGTAATTAGAATATATTTTTTATCATTTAATCCAATTTTATTCATTGGAAATAATATTACTTTTAATTTGGAAATAAAGGACTGTCAATCATTCGATAGTTAAAACTTCTTAAAACCCCCTTTTTGGTTTTAACAATGGGAATTATTTTCAAATTAATTTTTTAAAATTCTGTGTTTTGAATTTAAAAAAATGGATTCCATATTTCTAATTAGATGGTTTAAATTGTGTAAAATGGTACCTTTTATTTTTAGACATTATGAATAGTAACATGAGTAATTATTTTATTTACCATGGTTAAAACGGTAAATCTGGTGAATAAGGGTAAAAAAATAATGTTATAATAATATTAAACTACCATAACACAAGTTCTGATCCTATTGGATGAGATATTTCGAACCATGGGCATCCTTTGGTCAATTTTTGGATCCCGTGGATTCACTTGGATGTGAAAATGACATTTTATAAGATTTAATTAATAGTAAAGATAATTATAACCTAAACATATATAATTTACAACTTCAATTTGAATATTGGGTTATATAGCTGATCTATATGTATATATATATTCATTATAAAGATAAAAATATTTCCTAAATCAATATATTTTATTTATAATTTTTATTCATTAGATAAATATATATATTTATGACACAGTTATGATTTAGTGATTCCCTCATTAATGAAATATTGAAATAAATGAATTTATAAATATTAAAATAAATTTAATATTAACCTTTTAATTCCCTCCACTAATTTTATGGACGACATTGACAGATTGGGAAAGAGTTACTGCCATTGGTTTGAAGGAATCAGATTTTTGTGAAAATTATTAAAAGTCAATTATGAATAGTGTCCAAACTTGACATAATTCATAACTGAAAACATAAAATATCTCGTTAAATGATATTAAATTCCTAAAAATATAATATTCGGCCAAATGGTTAATATAATTGAAAATATGTCATAAATTAATTTTTGTGGGATGTTTGACATGATATGGTAATTACATTAACCCAAAATGTGTGAATAATAAGATATCCTAGTAAAATTAGAAAGGCTAAAATAAGGGTTATTCCAAAAAATATAGAGAAAAAAATATTACAAACTTGTAAAAGAAATAATTTATAAGGTGTATTCAAACAAAAAACATCATATATTATAAACGTCCCTAGTAGAATTCTAGAGGTTCTGGTATTATAACCAAAAAATAATTTATGATGTGTATTCAAACCCTACCCAATTCCCTTATCAACTTCCTTAGTAGAATTCTATAGGTTCTGGTATTCTCAAAAGTCCAAATCTAGTTCCTTAAGAGGAAATTCAAAGGTGGCACATCGAGGAAGTAGTAATCTCTTCTACCGATTCATTTAAATTTATTTCTTCTTTTAAATCCTATTCATTAATTGTTTTATTATAATGTAATAACATTAGTATCACTAATATACTAATATGTTAATATAAATATGAAACAACCATGTTTCTCCTTCTATCCATCCTACAAAAAATGAAATCATCGCATGTGCGTACATATGACTTTCCATTTCCATTCGATGGTGTAATCTTTTTTTCACACCCACCATACATGGATGGGTATAATGGAATATATAATAAATATATATGATAATTATAACATGATACAGAATTTGAGATAATATACACCATCCTCTTTAATACCATTTAATAACAATGGGAACGATATCATCGCTCATGCGTACGTACGACTTACCGTCTCCATGATGTGATGAGATTCATTATCAATGTTAACAATTCATGAATTATTATAAAGTATATATAATAAATAATAATGAAATATATGATATAATAATTATATTGTATTTATGTTTATATATATATATATATATATATTATTTACTTAATTCCATTCAATTCAATAAAGAAACGAAAATCGTTTTCATGTGTACATACGACCTACCATGACAATGAATGGAGTATTCCATTTCATTTATCTATATATATATATATATACTAAATATATATGATATATAAATCATGTTTTTCATTCTGGAAGTAATTAAATCATGATATAAGTAATAATATAATGAATTCCAATTCAAAACACGTATGATAAATAAAACGATTATTACCGAAAACATTGCTTTAACCAAGAATTTACAAATGAATGGTTAATATAAATTCCTAACTGAATAATATATGATATCGTAAATATAATAAATGTTTTTTTAAAATTTATAATGTTTTTATACCCACTATATAATAGTTTGGGACACATATGGAAGAAATTAAAACTAAGGTAAGGGATAATTTTTCAATCTCATTTTTATTTGAGATTGCTTATATGTATGTTTTTACTGGGGTTATATTTATAATCCATGTCCTTGTTTTCAAAAAAGGTTTTTATAAAAAATTTACTATTCTTACAGGAATTTTTAGATTGATTTTTGCCTATTTTTAACTTTTATTACATGGTATAGAAGGAATCATTCTTTTTGTTACCATATCAGGTACTATTTTTGAATTTTCCAGCAAAAGTATGAGGAGAATTTCATTGTTTAAATTATTCTACATTAATTATTTTTTTACAATTTCATGATGCCTTATTTCGACAATTCTTCCTCTACACTATTTCATGTCTATTTTTTTCTAAATTATTTTCATTTTAAATTGAGTGTCATTTTGATTAAAGAAAACATTTTTGAAGAAGAATGGATATTTTCCTCAAGAACTAGGTTCAAGTGTTTTATCAAAAAAAATTCCATCTATGATGAAACTCTAAAATTGGGATATGTTTCTATTACTGTTATCACTAGGATTTGATTTCATTTATGAATGAATGATCTTTTATATAGATTATGCTAAGAAGAAATGATATTTACGAAAACCATTTTATTTCTTGGGTTATGATATGATGAATGATATATGTTTTATAGATCATATAAGAATGAATTCATTATTAAAATGTGGGACCTATATCTCCCTCAAATGCATTGGGTAATTATTTATATCTCATGAGGTAGACATGAATGGAACAGAAGGTAAATATTTTTCAGCAATATACTGAGGGAACGTCACATAAAACTGGTTTAGTAATGGATTATGTCCACTATGAGGGTCTTGGATTAAACACCTTGGCTACTATGGAAATAATATATGTGTTTATTAATTTTCCACAATTACATGTTTTATGACAATTCTATTCTATCATGGGTAATGTTCCTTTATGATCCATGACTTACGTACTACCTAGATTTATTTTATGACTCAAGATTTTGATGTTTAAACTTCATGTTCATCATTATAAATTCAAATGATTATGGTTTGTTTTATGTTATCCATGAGTACCGTTAATGATCATTTGAACTCACCCTATCTATATATTCTTTTCCCTCGGATATAAAGAATGTAATTATGTATGAAAAAGTGGGATGTTCTTTATGGGAGATTTCGAAGTCATTTCACCCTAATTAGAAGATTTTGTTACGAGCTTGCAAAGATAATAAACTATTGTGATCATTGGGATTTTTTTGTGTCATGTATTATGATTTCTGAAAATGAACTATAATGTCTGTGTACATCAATCTAGGGACTCTACAGTTGGTATCATAAAAAAGGTTTAGTCATCCATTGGATACAAGGATGAAAAAACATTAGTGACATCCCTAAAGATATTTAAAGTATATGTATAGTGATGTCCTAAGGATAAGTAATGTATATGTTACAAACCTTGGTTTTTGTGATAATCCTGACAAAATTAGGGTTAGACACAAGATATCATAGATTGAAATATTAAAAAATTACCTTACTTATCTATTTCTAATCTCTGATATGAATTTTTCACATTAATCATTCTGATCTTAGTCAAAATCCATAACAGCATAGAATATAGTAACTACTGAATGTTACAGATTTGGAATTTATTGGAATTATGAAGATTGATTTCCTAAGTGGAAATATCATGAAGACAATCATGATGATTATAATAGTATTGGTCACAGTGATGAGTATAAAGAGATTGTAAATGATATGTGAAAGGAATGTGATGTTCTTCCTGTATTGTTTACAATGAATATAAGAAGGTTGAGGTTAAGAAACTAAATATATGATTAATATTATAGGAAATATTGAGATTATGGATCTTCAGTAATGTTTTAAAAATAATGAATGAATATTGAGGTGTATATGTTTCTGTAACGACCCATAAAATTCCATGTTATATTTCAAAAATTTATTTGGGCTTTTTAAGAGTCTGTGTTAGTGGACGACACGTGATTACAAGGCCGGATGTTTCCAGAATGAATTTCTGATCTTTTTTTATATATGTTTAGTAAATGCGTGGGAGGAATCTACTATATTTTGAACCGGTGCTTGGAATTGAAATCTGAGAGCACCATTGAATCCATAGCACCAGGATTTGCTTCCGGGAAGTTTCACTTCGTCTACAGTTGGTCGAGGGAAAAAGATTGTTTTTGGGAATTTTTAAAGAATAATTAAAAAACATGTAATAGTTATTTTATTTTCATTTTCTCCAATGGATAAGCAGAAAAAGTAGGACCGATGACTTTTCAATCCATTTAATGGCTTGACTCATCATCTACGCTACTCCAGCATTGTGAATTAAAAGAGGTTCATTAATTCATTTAATAAACCTCATTATTTTTTCAACATGTTACTCACCTTTCCCCCTCCAATTTAAATAGAGCTAGGGGTGGGGTTTTGTAATAGATTCATCAAGCGAGGAAACTCTTGCTATGTCACGAGGCAACATCCACCTAGAGGATGAGACCAGATTTAGTGAGTGGGGATGAGCGCCACCGAATCACAAACCGATGACAACGACAATGGAGGTTCCATCGATCGTCGATAGGAAATGTCTCATCTAGTTAGGGGTTTATGTTGGGTTTTTTTAACATTATTGAAATGAGATAATGTAATCATTAATGTCAAAAAAATATTATCCCACTTGTTATCATGTTAATGCTGAGGGCACTGGCTGAACAAACAAGGCTTAGACCCTCTGCCGCTTCGTTCATATGGTGGTCTTCGGGGAAGGCTTTCCTCGATTTTGACAACAACACGAGATAGAGGGTCATGCTATGACAACAGAATTCTTGGAGACTTGTAGGTGTATAATGCACCAAAAAAGGACAATCGGAGAACGTCCAGTGGCCCACAGAAGGAACTGGCGGTGCGCCATGCTGGCAGCGGCCGGAGGAGGCCCGCAACCACCGACCATGGGAAATGGAAAAGAGGTGCGGCACCATGCACCACGGTGTCCATATGAGGGATTCTCTATCCTCCCACAACGGAGAAGGGTGGGGCCCATAGGTGCTGCCAGCCGTAGCAGCCACAGTCAGCTGGCTGCTGTAAGAGGGGCCGGCAGGGCCCCGCGCTGCACTGTATCGTGTGTAGACTGGCCAGCCATCTGTCTGACCTTTGCACCTAGTGGGGCAGTGCTCCACTGGCCAGAAAAAATTTACCCACATCCATTGGAACAGCTGGAGAAAAATTCGGCAATCAGGCAAACGCAGACCGGCTGAACAGGCCGGACTCACCCAGTGGGCAGGGCCGAACTTGCAGCCTAACGAGCCAGCACGAGTGGGCCAACCGCAACCCGGGCCAGCGAACTAGCTGGGCTCACCCCGATGGTCCAGGTGCAAAGAAGTGGGCCAAAACATAGAGGGCCCGACCTGGGAGGGGTCAGGTAGAACTGTGAGAGGTCAGTTAGATTCCGGGACCCATTTCGTTGGGCAGGCCTGAACGAGTCGGACCAGTCTGAGAACCAACCGGCCCCCAAATAATGAAACACCCATAACTAAAAAAATGGGGTGTTCGTTGGACACGCTATCAGTGGTGTTCGGACCCATTTAGGGAAAAGGTCCCTTTGAAAAATTTTGGCGAGCCCGGCCGAGCTGGGTCAAAATGAGGTGTGATCACGCCGTCTCACTGAAACGGGTGTAACAAAAAAACCAGGTGTCTGATCGACGCACCGTCCATGGCATCAGGACCCTTTTGAAAAGGCAGTCCATTGTAGATACTCTAAGTGAGTTTTGACAGAGTCTGACGTTGAACCTAGTTTGGATCCTAATTGAATCCAATAAGGCCATTTTTAGAAAAGTTTTCATATCTCACATATCATGCGTCTAATTGATGCATCATCTGTCATGTTGGGTCCCCTATGACGTGGCGGTCCCTTAGGTATCATTTTTTCATTACTTCGTGGATGTTGAAATATGACCAATGGATTGAGGAGAAGAGTCTTCGGGAGATCATATGTGCTTCGTGCGAGAATCCAGGGACAGGTTGTGACATGAAGAAGAAGAGAGACCAATACGGTTCAGCATCAGAAACATCATAGTGGGATGATCTAGTTGTATGAATAATCAGCCCTACCTCTGTACCAGCGACCAATACTGGTCAGTACCAATGACCAATAAAGTTCAACACCAGTGACCAATAGGGGTCAGCATCAACGACCAATATGGGTCAGCATCAGCAACCAGTATGGGTCAACACCTGTAACTAATACGGGTCAGCATCTAATGAACAATACAGGTCAACATACAATGACCTATACGGGTCACCTGTAGAGTTACTATAGATAAGATGATCAAGATTTATGACTAGTCATCCCTATCCCAGCAACCATGAAGTTATACCGTTAGAATGATATGTTTTTTTTACATTATGTATCATGATTTAGATCTTTCTTATGATATTACCTTTGAGTTATTTCTTGTCATGTATTCCTTTTTGGATTACTGGGAGACCATCGGGGGTCTCAAGGCCCCTAATGAGTTGTAATAATCACCCCTGCATGGGATCCTCCCACATGTGTGTGTTTGGTGCAGACTACATATGCTCCAATTCAGACTTCAGAGGTTTGGGACTTGGTGTAGCTTGGTACGACAGGAGCTGTCAAGATCCTCTTATTCGACATTAGACATACAGCTACTACCCTCCATGTAGAGCTCCAGGGAATATTCAGCAACCGTTTTATTTCTTTTCAGTTTCTAGGGCTTGTATTTCAGCCCATTTTTTAGTTTATAGTTGTACTGGTGGTTGTACATTAATCATGTGGTTATACATTTCTTTTGTTTATTGTTTACTCCAGTTTCCCTTTTTGAGTGTGTACGAATCTTTAAGAAAATTCCTTCCTAGATCTGGAAAAGCCTTTGGGTTCTAGTCACCAATCGCTGGGCTATCGAAGGTCATCATGGGGTAGTCATGTATGGGCCCCATAAGACAAGTCATGAGAGTTTCAGAATTAAATGGTTATGTAATATAAATCTTGAAATATATTAGTGTTTTTTTAATAAGGTTTGGAAAGGTTATGATGAATAGTTTTAAATAGATACAAAAGGGATATAATGGTAAGGTTATATCCTAGGAGAAAACAAGATTAATGGAAAGATAAAACTTAATATGTTCCTTGTGTTATGATAATAATGTTTGGATAAAGATATGTTAAAATTGAATAAGTAAATTAGATGATTTGTGTTTCTTGAAATCTAATTATGGATTTTTTGACAAAATAATTATTCTATCTTGAATAAAGTATACAAATTTTTGTGACATAAGGAATATATCCAATAAGTTTTGTAAGAATACAACATGCATTCTTTCAATAAAGATATTTGATAATTCAGGTTGTTACTATAACTCAAGAGAATACATGATTATGGTATTCACCTGTTTGGATTGGGACAACTAAGAACTATCATATGAGATATGTGAGATAAATGTTATGACAATTTAGTTCACCTCTTTCTATGTTTTATATTTTTGAAATGATTATAATGTTATCCATTTATGAATTTCATAAGTTATATTCTGGTTGATGTTTTTTAGATTAATGCATTATCACACTATAAGCGTACTTATGCAGATTTTATTTTCTGTGTTGACCTTTATGTTGAGACAGATGAAATTACCTATCATTATATCATATTATCTACTAACACTTCAAGAATTAAAAATTTGAATTCATTTACTTAAATAAGATATGGAAGGTAAATTGGTCAAGGAATAAACAACTATAAGGATGTACCAAAATAAAATAAGTAATTAGTCTCATGAAAAATTCTTCAACATTAAGAAAAAAGAATCTTGAAAACCAAAAATGTTATCCTAGTACCCTCATATCAAATGAATCAAATGTTCCCTTAAATCTTCACAAATTTATGTCATTATGGTAGTTAACTTTCTATAAGCCATATTCTTTGTCATTATCCATTAGAACATGCTGGTTAGATTTATCTTCCATATTTACGTTTTAACGTACCTCATATATTATCTTATTTGGAAACCCAATGATGAGTTACTTTGGGTAATAGTTATGTATCTAACTTTACCTATAAAATGATGTCTTAGTATCCCTTTTTACAAGATGGATTCTATGAATGAATCTTTCTTTAGAAAACCATTTATAACATCAGCGAATTTAGATGGTGAAATTCATTTTAAGTGTCACGAACCAACCCGGGTCGACCCTGAACCGGTCACCCGAGCCGGTCCGCGACATGGCCCGAGAGGCGTTCCCGATCCTCCCGGGCTGGCGACAAGCGCCAGGGCATCAACAGAGGCGATGGGAACGATTTCGCCCAATATAAATAAATAAAACAGCGAAAATAATGCAGAGAAGAGCAGAAAAGATAAACCAAATAAAGTCACTAAATAGGAACAAACAAGAATCAAACTAACCAAACACGATGTGCGAACAAACTCCGTGCGACCTCGCGGGTCGCTCTCCGACTCAACGATCAAGCGTCGCCCTAGTCGAGCGCACTCAAGCTATAGCCTGCACAAACACTAAAAACAGAGAAGAACTATAGGCGTGAGTATTAAAACTCAGTAGGCTAGCCCGATATCTATTCCCAATGCACTCCCTTTAAAATAAAAGAAACATCATTTCATGTTTGAACTACAATTTATGAAAGTATGTTTTTCTAAGCATTTTACTTAAAAACAAAGTACGAACCATTTCCCTTAGCCATTTCAAAATTCGGGTTCATTTCATTAGTGTCAATGAAATTTCAGGAAAGGGGGGAAGTGATGTTTAAATTTTTCAAATTTGTACAAAGTGGATTAAATACTTTTATTTGAAAACAATTTTTAGAAACCTAATCAAAAGCAATTTACCATTTTCCAAAGAAAAAAATACACCAGAATGCACAAAGTAAAACACACACCAAGGGCAATGTAGGTATACATGTGAGCATCATAATCATCACTGCAAGCTACAAAAGCTGAATAGACATGGGTGAACCTAGGAGATCGAGAATAAACCAGAAGACACCAATACATGAGAAATCATCCTTATCGACATGTCACGATGAAATCAAAACGCACAATACGCTCGACCATCCACTCACGGGCAGGTCGAGGGCAAATCCCATAGCAATAAACCCAATATATCCACCTACTATGGGCCACTGGTCAGTACCATAACCTACCAGTGCAGCAATCGTTCTTAGAATATTCTCTCAATATGCCAGATTCCCATGTCTCAAGTGTTTGAAAAAGGGGTGAGCCAACTAATGCCAACCGAGCATCCAATCATATACATATATATATATATAAATCACACCAGGCATCCCCCGAGTCACTCCGTGGAACAACCTCATGCCTTTTACTACTCAAGTACCCGGGAGCCTCTAAGCGCGGCCTCCCAAACAATCAATTTCAACGAAGGAATGAGAGTCGCCCTAAGAGGGTTTTTATCAAAACATTTTTATCGCTTTCCATAAAGTGCCAAACGGGCATTTAATACATTTCACAAACACTACTCAAAGACAGGTACAACTTCTTTATGACACAAAACCCAGTTTAAAACCGTTTAAAGAACCCCAAAACACTATGTCACAGGCTAACAATATTTTTATAAACCAAACCAAACCATTTGCTTTTTCCAAATAATATTTAAAAGCCAACTGGGCAATTTCTCAAACGAACCAAAGTATTTGTTCACGCATCAAAAGAAATCATTTCTCATTAAAACAGAACTCTATTTTATATTCCGTGAATTATGTTTAAAAGCTAAACGGGCATTCTTTCATTATTGGGTGTCCGCTCGTCAAAATGATGTTTCATGTGTTGTGTGTAAAATAAACGGCTCCTTTTGACATTAAATAACCATTTAAAAATTAACCATCTTATATTAAAAATTTATTAACGTATATTATCTCATATTTATTGAAATTAATAAAATATTGATTTTAAACAATTAGGGTGTGCAAACAGCATGAAATAATATAACTTAAATTTTAAAAGCAGTGCAAAGGGGACCTACCTCAAAATCAAAGCGCGATGAAAAAACAACTTTGGAACCAAGGCGCGATGACACAACGCATGTCCGAAGCCGCGTGATAAAGTCTGACACTCTGCATAATCAAAACCAAGGACTCAGACACATCCAAAACTCACCAGAGCATTCGAAACCAAGCGGCGGGAAGAAACACTCACCTCGAAACTGAAGCGCGACAACAACGGAACCTCGGAAACAAGGCACGGAGATGGCGCTCACTCGGAAACGCCTTTCCCAGTTTCTAAGAATCCTAAAACAACAAATAAAAATCCACCGTCAATTAAAACTCATGAACCAACAAGAGTACGATGATGAAGATAATAATAATAATAATAATAATAATAATAATAATGAAAATAATGATAATAATAATATTAATAATAATAACAATAATATTTAGAATATGAATAATGATAGTAATAATAATAATTATTATTATAATAGTAATAAGATTAATAATAATAATAATAACAATAATTATAATTATAATTATATTAACAATAATAACAAAAAAAAAATAATAATAATAATAATATGAATGATAATAATAATAATAATATTATTATTATTAATAATAATAAAAATAACAACAAGAATAATAATAATCACACAATAAGAATGATGAAAAAATAAATAAATAAATAAAAAAACCAACCTGGCAAGGGAGGCCGAGCGGCTGGCCGGGGGTGATGCGCACAGGACAGGGGAAAGAAAAAGAAGAAGAAGAAGAGAATAAGAGGAAGAAGGAGAGAAGAAGAATAAGGGAAGAAGAAGAAGAGAAGAAGAAAAGAAGAAGAGGAAGGAGAGAAGAAAAAAGGGGGGCGCGGGTCTGGAGGAAACCTGCAAAGAGGAGGAGGGAACCGGCAAAATAAACGTGGCGAGGAAGTGCTGGTATGCTGCCGGAGGGGAGGCGGAGGCCCGACGGCCGGAGCAGGGAGTAGAGGAAGCCGACGGGAGGGGAAAGCAGGGGATTGTGCGGCCGGATGGGTGCAGCAGGCAGAAAAAGGGAGGAGGCTGGGTTGGAATGGGAGGTAGCTCCGCGGGGGAGGCCGGGACGCCGGCTGGGAGGTGCGGTCGGGTGTTGTGGCTACTGCTGCGGAAGGAGGCAGGGGGGCGCGGGATTCGTCGCGTAGAGGAGGTGAGGAGGTCGGGGGGCTGTGTGCTACACCAGGAGGGAGAAGGGGTTGCTGCGGATAGAGGAGGCGAGGCGGAGGGAGGTGGCGCGGCCGAAGGGAGCGACGCCTGGGGAGGGAGGTGCGGTCGGGTGTTGCGGTCGGGTGAGCTGCAGGCAGGAGGTGCGGCGAGGATACTGCGGCAGGGGGTGTGCCGCTGGGCTGTCGTCGCTGCCGAGGGGAAGAAGAAGGGGTGGCGGCGCGCTGCAGAAAGCGGGTGCGGGGTGTGGAAGGCGCACCAGGGAAAACCGTGCGGGGGAAGGAGAAAGAAGAACAGAGAGGGTGAAGGTTGCGGCGCACAAGAGAAGAGGAGGAAGAGGAAAAAAAGGGAGAGGAGCTAGGGTTAGGGGAAAAGAAAAGAAAAGATAAAATAAACATAAAATAAAATTAAATAAAATAAAATAAAATAAAATAAAATAAAAACAAAATCATAATAATAATGAATAATAATAATAATAATAACAACAATAATAAAGATTAATAACAAAGCATGTTTAATAATGATTATACTATTATCTGCAACATTAACGATTTCATTAATTATTAATTTATAACATAATGATAAAAATAATAATGATAATAATAATCATAATGATAAAAATACAAATGATAAAAATACTCATTTCGTCTTAAATAATAAAAATAATTAATAACTTATAATAATAGATATGCGCGTTAAATATAAAGACTCTATTTAAAATTTTACAAAGACAACAGGATGCGAAAATTACACCGGGCAGGGACTAGCGAGGTTTCCAGAATAGGCTCCGCTCACACGCCCAACGACTTCACGTCAAAAAGCGCACTTTTTAACAAAAACTCAAAAACCTGGTCCGATACTGAACACGAATCACAGCAAAAATAATTTAAGCCAAAGAAATCATAAAATAAAATAAACGCACATGTCGGGTGTGACAATTCTCCCCACCATAATGCTTTCTGCCCCCGGAAAGCCACCACACCAACCAGTCGATCGATCAACACCTAAGGATTTCACTGAACACGATCCAACCTCTTAACCCAAGGACCTCACAACGACTACCAGTGGGACTGAACCTCATTGCCCAAAGTAAATCACCAACAGAGGGAAGGCCTGAACGGCTCCCCACCATAAGAACTCAACTAGCATTTGATAACGACTTAAGAGAAAACCCAAAGACTCATGGTGGGTCTCCCCACCATAAAGGACTGACCTCTTAGCAGCCAACCAGAAAACTAATTTGGACCTGCATCAAGCCTTACCCGAGCTAGAAAGAGCACAATAAGAACATTTCAAACACTTACTCTCATCCGAAAGGGGTAGAAGCTTAAATGGATACTTAGAACAACTAAAAACCCTAACCCCATGGGCGGGGAGGGTGGGCCCAAGGATCATTTCACTGAAACTACGACGTACGACTACTCACGACCCATCACTTCGGGATGGACCCAAACCAGGGCCGCAACTGATTTACATCAGTGGCCCATGAAAAGTCACTGGTTAGCAACTTACCTCCAAGAGGCACGACTCCCGACACTATGTGAGGGATAAGTCCATCGCGCGCTTTGCGACAAGAGGAAAACTACAACGACAGAGGAACCAGAGCAACAACACCAAAACTATCTCACCACGATGATAGAAGCACGAATTTCACAAGACTCTTTAAAAAAATTTCCCCCGGGGGTGGGTTCCTGACTACGCGCCGGCTTCACTCCGAGACCTTTTGGCTGGAGCTCTGATGGATGAAGCATCTCCTGCCTCGCAGTCAGGTTTTGATAATCCCAATGAGATACATAAATCTTTTGATCTGACAGATTGAAGGACAGAATTTAAAATTAAAACACACCAGCATTGAAAGCCGAGGTTCGTCAAAAGACCCATGAAGTTCCCATACATTTCAAACCCAAAACAACACCCATACATAGGCCACGATAGTAGATCACTCACACTGAAAGGAAACTAACACTAGAAACTTTGAACAAGGACCCTACAACACACTACTTCTGAGAACATCCTCTGCGACGCTTCCTTGCAACGCCCCGACAGAATCGTCGCAGGTGACCCAGGCGTCCACATGCCTGGCAGGGCTTCGGAGTGCTTGGGCACGATGACTTCTTGTGACCCCACTTGCCACACTGATAACACACAATAATCTCTCATACCGAAGAGGTTGATGAAAGGTCCCGAGGCCTCTTGATTCCATGACCTGATCCGTCCACTTCCATTTGCTTACCCATCTCCTTTGCAGAACCTTCACCAGTGCTCATAGGGATCGAAGGAGGGAGAACTACATCGAGCACTCCTGCCATCGCGGCTTCGACATGAAAGGCTTGTCTCTCCACATCAACAAAAGAAGTCAGGTTGGACTCTGAAACCTTCGACTATATATTAGGGCGGAGACCCGCCTCGAAGCGTCGAGCCTTCATGGGGTCATTTGTGGCATACTCTGAATCATAAGGGACTAGCTCTACAAAGCGATGCAAATATTCTAACACGGATCCGTCACCCTGCTGAAAAAAACACACTTCCATCCCCTTCCTCACCCTTTCTTCCTCAGAGAAATACTGGCGAATGAACGAGGCCTTGAAAAACTCCCAAGTAATCTCTTGACGGGGCTTGTTCCGAGACACTGACTTCCACCACACCCACGGTGAACCTTCAAGCATGAAGGTCGCAAACTTAACCTTCAACGACTCGGGCAGCTAAATGAGGTTCAAGTCCCTTTCAATCTTCCGCATCCACTCCTCTTCCACAGAAGTTTCTGCTTGACCATAGAAGAGAGGTGGATCCAACTTCCGAAACTCAAGCATCAAATCCTTAGGTTGATCAACCGCACTACGATCACCCATCGAAGCTTCAAAGGGATAACCGCTGGACAAGGAAAGGTCAAAAACCCAATCAACGCCAACTCAGCGAATGAATAAAAACCTCAAACTCAAACACTGCATAGGCAACAAGCTCGAAATCCGAGAAAACAAGTTATCATAACATCAAAACTTTTATCATTGAAAACATTTTTAATTAAGAACAAGCTTAGTGGGTTAAACCTTCGCCATTGGTATTCTTTAGAGTTTCACTCACCTGCATGTATCCGTGCCACCCAGGGCATCCATCCACATTTCCAACATACCAAAATGCATGTGAGTACTCATCGGAACACCAAGGCCAAAACAAAGAAACTTCATTTTCCAAAAACAATTTATTCATACCACTTCTTTTAAAACAATCTGCAAATAAAACATGTTATTTCAAACAACCTTTTTTTTTTCAAAACCAACCTTTTTTTTCAAACCACTTTCAAAAATCAAGGGAAACCCATAAAAAATCAAACAGGGGACTAGTGTCAGTGGGTGACTTGACCATATGGTTGGCGGCCATATGCCAAACACGCCACTGACACAGAGAGCCTTCTTGGACCATGCCCCTAGATCCACATGGCTTTTCAGGCCGCGCGGGTTAGGAGGACTAGTGGACCAACTCCCTTTGTCGTATCCCAATCACAAAACCTTTCCATAAAAACCCAAACAAACCAATTAAACCGGACATCCCATGGAAACCTGAGGATCAGTACAGGTAAGAGTTCGCGACGCTCTTCTCGCACCTACCCCTCAAGTCCCGACAATCCTGCTCCATCTACCTTGACATCCCAAATAACAAGGGCGCTCTGAAAAGTGAGGTCTGCTAAGAGAAAACCTCCTCTGATACCATTTTTTCACGAACCAACCCGGGTCGACCCTGAACCGGTCACCCGAGCCGGTCCGCGACATGGCCCGAGAGGCGTTCCCGATCCTCCCGGGCTGGCGACAAGCGCCAGGGAATCAACAGAGGCGATGGGAACGATTTCGCCCAATATAAATAAATAAAACAACCAAAATAATGCAGAGCAGCGCAGAAAAGATAAACCAAAAAAAGTGACTAAACAGGAACAAATAAGAATCAAACTAACCAAACACGACGTGCGAACAAACTCCGTGCGACCTCGCGGGTCGCTCTCCGACTCAACGATCAAGTGTCTCCCTAGGCGAGCGCACTCAAGCTATAGCCTGCACAAACACTAAAAACAGAGAAGAACTATAGGCGTGAGTATTAAAACTCAGTAGGCTAGCCTGATATCTATTCCCAATGGACTACCTTTAAAATAAAAGAAACATCATTTCATGTTTGAACTACAATTTATGAAAGTATGTTTTTCTAAGCATTTTACTTAAAAACAAAGTACGAACCATTGCCCTTAGCCATTTCAAAATTCGGGTTCATTTCATTAGTGTCAATGACATTTCAGGAAAGGGGGAAAGTGATGTTTAAATTTTTCAAATTTGTACACAGGGGATTAAATACTTTTATTTGAAAACAATTTTTAGAAACCTAATCAAAAGCAATTTACCATTTTCCAAAGAAAACAATACACCAGAATGCACAAAGTAAAACACACAGCAAGGGCAATGTAGGTATACATGTGAGCATCATAATCATTACTGCAATCTACAAAAGCTGAATAGACATCGGTGAACCTAGGAGATCGAGAATAAACCAGAAGACACCAATACATGAGAAATCATCCTTATCGACATGTAACGATGAAATCAAAACGCCCAATACGCTCGGCCATCCACTCACGGGCAGGTCGAGGGAAAATCCCATAGCAACAAACCCAATATATCCACCTACTATGGGCCACTGGTCAGTACCATAACCTACCAGCGCAGCAATCATTCTTAGAATATTCTCTCAATATGCCAGATTCCCATGTCTCAAGTGTTTGAAAAAGCGGTGAGCCAACTAATGCCAACCGAGCATCCAATCATATACATATATATATATATATATAAAGCACAACAGGCATCACCCGAGTCACTCCGTGGAACAACCTCATGCCTTTTACTACTCAAGTACCCGGGAGCCTCTAAGCGCGGCCTCCCAAACAATCAATTTCAACCAAGGCATGAGAGTCACCCTAAGAGGGTTTTTATCAAAACATTTTTATCGCTTTCCATATAGTGCCAAACGGGCATTTAATACATTTCACAAACACTACTCAAAGACAGGTACAACTTCTTTATGAGAAAAAACCCAGTTTAAAACCATTTAAAGAACCCCAAAACAATACGTCACAGGCTAACAATATTTTTATAAACCAAACCGAACCATTTTCTTTTTCCAAATAATCTTTAAAAGCCAACTGGGAAATTTCTCAAACGAACCAAAGTATTTGTTCACGCATTAAAAGAAATCATTTCTCATTAAACCAGAACTCTATTTTATATTCCGTGAATTATGTTTAAAATCCAAACGGGCATTCTTTCATTATTGGGTGTCCGCTCGTCAAAAGGATGTTTCATGTGTCGTGTATAAAATAAACGGCTCCTTTTGACATTAAGTAACCATTTAAAAATTAACCATCTTATATTAAAAATTTATTAACGTATATTATCTCATATTTATTGAAATTAATAAAATGTTGATTTTAAACAATTAGGGTGCGCAAACAGCATGAAATAATATAACTTAAATTTTAAAAGCAGTGCAAAGTGGACCTACATCAAAATCAAAGCGCGACGACAAAACAACTTTGGAACCAAGGCGCGATGACATAACGTGTGTCCGAAGCCACGTGATAAAGTCCGACACTCTGCATAATCAAAACCAAGGACTCAGACACATCCAAAACTCACCAGAGCATTCGAAACCAAGCGGCGGGAAGAAACACTCACCTCAGAACTGAAGCGCGACAACAACGGAACCTCAGAAACAAGGCGCGGCGATGGCGCTCACTCGGAAACGCCTTGCGCGGTTTCTAAGAATCCTAAAACAACGAATAAAAATCCACCGTCAATTAAAACTCATGAACCAACAAGAGTACGATGATGAAGATAATAATAATAATAATAATAATAATAATAATAATAATAAAAATAATGATAATAATAATATTAATAATAATAACAATAATAATTAGAATATTAATAATGATAGTAATAATAATAATAATTATTATAATAGTAATAAGATTAATAATAATAATAATAACAATAATTATAATTATAATTATATTAACAATAATAACAACAAAATAATAATAATAATAATAATAATAATAATATGAATGATAATAATAATAATAATAATATTATTATTATTAATAATAAAAATAACAACAAGAATAATAATAATAACACAATAAGAATGATGAAAAAAAATAAATAAATAAATAAAAAAACCAACCTGGCAAGGGAGGCCGAGCGGCTGGCCGGGGGTGATGCGCATAGGACAGGGGAAAGAAAAAGAAGAAGAAGAAGAGAAGAAGAGGAAGAAGGAGAGAAGAAGAAGAAGGGAAGAAGAAGAAGAGAAGAAGAAAAGAAGAAGAGGAAGGAGAGAAGAAAAAGGGGGGCGCGGGTCTGGAGGAAACCAGCAAAGAGGAGGAGGGAACCGCCAAAAAAACGTGGCGAGGAAGTGCTGGTATGCTGCCGGAGGGGAGGCAGAGGCCCGACGGCCGGAGCAGGGAGTAGAGGAGGCCGGCGGGAGGGGCAAGCAGGGGATTGTGCGGCCGGATGGGTGCAGCGGACAGAAAAAGGGAGGATGCTGGGTTGGAATGGGAGGTAGCTCCGCGGGGGAGGCCGGGACGCCGGCTGGGAGGTGCGGTCGGGTGTTGTGGCTGCTGCTGCGGAAGGAGGCAGGGGGGCGCGGGAGTCGTCGCGTAGAGGAGGTGAGGAGGTCGGGGGGCTGTGTGCTGCACCAGGAGGGAGAAGGGGTTGCTGCGGATAGAGGAGGCGAGGCGGAGGGAGGTGGCGCGGCCGAAGGGAGCGACGCCTGAGAAGGGAGGCGCGGTCGGGTGTTGCGGCCGGGTGAGCTGCAGGCAAGAGGTGCGGTGAGGGCACTGCGGCAGGGGGTGTGCCGTTGGGCTGCCGTCGCTGCCGAGGGGAAGAAGAAGGGGTGGCGGCGCGCTGCAGGAAGCGGGTGCGGGGTGTGGAAGGCGCACCAGGGAAAACTGTGCGGGGGAAGGAGAAAGAAGAATGGAGAGGGTGAAGGTTGCGGCGCGCGGGAGAAGAGGAGGAAGAGAAAAAAAAGGGAGAGGAGCTAGGGTTAGGGGAAAAGAAAAGATAAGATAAAATAAACATAAAATACAATTAAATAAAATAAAATAAAATAAAATAAAAACAAAATCATAATAATAATGAATAATAATAATAATAATAATAATAACAATAACAAAGATTAATAACAAAGCATGTTTAATAATGATTATACTATTATCTGGAACATTAACGATTTCATTAATTATTTATTTATAACATAATGATAAAAATAATAATGATAATAATAATAATAATGATAAAAATACAAATGATAAAAATACTCATTTCGTCTTAAATAATAATAAAAATTATTAACTTATAATAATAGATGTGCGCGTTAAATATAAAGACTCTATTTAAAATTTTACAAAGACAACAGGATGCGAAAATTTCACCGGGCAGGGACTAGCGGGGTTTCCAGAACAGGCTCCGCTCACGCACCCAATGACGTCGCGTCAAAAAGCGCACTTTTTAACAAAAACTCAAAAACCTGGTCCGATACTGAACACGAATCACAGCAAAAATAATTTAAGCCAAAGAAATCATAAAATAAAATAAACGCACATGTCGGGTGTGACATTAAGGGGTGTAGAATGTAACAATATGAGCTTTTATGAGATAGATCCTTTTTATTACTTTTATGACTTTTGTTGTATTCTTCATAAGGATTAGCTTGTTCTACACGCAACACCATATTAGCTTGTAGTATACGCAACAATATTCTTGGCTCGTGCTTCACATAATATCATGTTCCATTGATAGAATTCATGTCACTCAACACTAAGTATAGATTTTTATTAATGAATAAATGAAATAGGTTTTTATTAAATTATACTCAACACCAATATATTATTTCACTACACCCAACAATGACATTGATTGCGTTACACGCAAGAGCGACCTTCCTCAATAGCTTGCGTTGTACGCAATACCAAGTTTCACAAAACGAAAATATATTATTTAAATATTATAAAACTACCCTTAATAAATAAGATTAAACACACTTTTAAATTTATATAACATTATAATTCTTATAAAATATTTTATAGAACATTATATGAGAACAAAATCAATTTTTCGGAAAAATGATGTATTTTAAAGAAATGCAGTTTTAACGCCTTTTGATGGAACAACCTTTTAACTCTGGTTTTGACACTTTTATAAGTTAAATTTTACAAAATAAACTTATTCATTGAATGTGAAACATAAAAAGTTACTTTTTTTGAATTTTTTGTATTTTTCTAAAAAAATTAATATTTTAATGAACAGTGAAAAATACTACATTTTAACTCGAAACTACATTTGTATCTAATTTATTTATATAGTTAGTTTAGATTTTTAATTGGTTTTAAAGAGTAATTGGATCATATTTTTATCATTTAATCCAATTTTATTCATTTTATGTTATTTCATTTTTGAATTGGACATCAACACATATCAATATTTTGATAGTCATTACTTCATAAAAAACCGCTTTTTAGTTTTAACAATGGGAATAAAATTTAAATTAACTACATAAACATCTAGAATTTAAATTTAGAAAAATGGATTCCCTATTTGAAATTATATGTTTCAAATTTATTAAATAGTTACATTTTATTTTTAGATATTATGAATAATAACTTCTGTAATAATTTTATTTACCATGTATAAAAGGTAAAATCAGGTAAATACGGATAAAAAAATATTATAATAATATTAATCTATACTAAAACATATCTTAATCCTATTTTATGATATATTTTCACCCATGGGCATTCATGGGTAGATATTTGGAAACCATGGATTCACCTGGATGTGAAAATGAAATTTTATAAAATTAATTATATGTAATGATAATTATAACCTAAACATATATCATTTACTAAATTGATTTTAATATAGGGTTATATAACTGATAAATTTTTATATAAAATTTCATTATATATATAACAATAATTCTTAAATCATGGTATTTTTTTAAAATTTTTATACATTAGATAAGTATATTTATTTATGACACTATTGTGATGTAGTGATTCCCTCATTAATTAATGATTCAAATAAAGGAATTTATAAATATTAAAATAAACCTAATATGAACATTTTAATGTCATACACGAATTTTGTGGATGATATTGACATATTAGGGATGATTTAACCACTTTGGTTCCAAGGAATTATGTTGTTATGATTTTTTTAAAGGCAAGTATCAATAGAGTCCAAAATTGACACAATTCATAACATAAAACATAAAATAGTTTATTAAATGCTATTAAATTACTAAAAATATAATATTCAAAAAAATTGCTAATATAATTCCTAATATGTCATAAATATCTTATTTGGGTTGTTTTACATGATACATTAATTATATTTACCTACAATGTGTAAATAACATGATATCAAGGTAAGATTAAAAAGGGTAAAATAAGGGTTAAACCAAAATTTAAGGATAATAAAATACTCAAAACATGTATAAAAATTATTTTATTATGGGTATTCAAACTAAAATAATATCATATTTAAATTGAATAATTTTTGGACCATTATTAATTGTTATTTAATTTATAATAAATTACCATTTTGAGTTTTTCTTAAAGTGTCCTTCTCCCCTCTTATAAAAAGGCACCTCATCCCTCTCCTCATCACTCAATTTTGAGACTTCAATATCCTCCAAAACCTATACATTTCTCATATCAACTTCTATAGTTACATTTTTGAGGTTCTGGTCTTCTCAAAAGTCCAACTCTAGTTCCCTAAGTGAAAATTTAATAGAGGCATGTCGAGGAAAAGATAATCTCTTCTACCGATTCATTACAATTTCTTTATTCTTCTACATTTTCTTCTTTAATTGTATTATTATAAAGTAATAACATAATAATAACTAATATAATTATATGTTATTATAAATAAGAAACAACCCAAGTTCATCTTCTATTCATCCTACGAAAAATGAAACCATTGCGTATGCGTTTGTACGACTAGCCATCTCCACACTATCGTGTAATATGTTTTTCACGATCACCTTACATGGATGGATATAATGGTGGAAATAAAAACTATATATCATTATTATAACATGATAAGAATTCTCGGATTTTATACACCATCCACTTCAAAACCATTCAACAACTATGGGAACGATATTGTTGCTTATGCGTATGTACGACTTACCGTCTCCTCGACGCAATGAGATTAATTATCCATGTAAATAATTAAATTATTATAATAAAGTATATATAATAAATAATCTTGAAATATATGAAATAATAATTCTACTATATTTATTTTTATATATGTATATTTCATTTACTTACATGTATTTTATTCAATAAGGAAGCGAAAATAGAGTTCTTGTGGAAGTAAAGCCTACCGTCTCCAAGAACGGTGTATTCCATTTCAATTATCTATCTATAAAAATATATTTATATTCTGAATATATATTATATATAAATCATGTTTTTAATTATGAAAGTATGAAAATCATGATATATGTTATAATATCGAGAATAACAATTCAAAATACGTATGATAAATAAAACGATTATAACCTAAACATTGCGGTAACAAGGAATTTTCAAATGAACGGGTTATATAAACATGTAATTGAATCCTATATGATATCATAAATATTATTATGGTTTTTCTACAAGTGAATAATATTTTTATACCGACTATAGAGGAATTTTTGGCACATACAGAATAAATCGGACCTAGAGTAAGGGATAATTTTGAAATTTCATTTTTATCCGAGATGGCTTATATATAAGTATTTACTGGGGTTATATTTATTATCCTTGTCCATGTTTTCCAAAAAAATTATAAAATGTTTATTATTCTTCCATTTATGATTAATTTCATTTTTACCCATTTTTTACTTTAACTACATGGTATGGAAGGAATTATTCTTTTTTTACCATATGAGGTGTTGTTTCTACATTTTCTAAAAAATGTAGGAGAATGTTTTTGTTTATCTTATACGGCATGAATAAATTTATACATATTCATGATGCCTTATTTCCATAAAGCATACTCTACACTATTACAATTTTACATTCAAAAAAATTATTTTCTTTTAAACTTTCATGACATTTTGAGAAAAGAAATGGATTTTAATGAAGAAAGAATATTTTCTTCAAGAACTATGTCCAACGGTTTTATCAAAATTATTTTCCATATAAAATGATGATCTTAAATATATTATTGTTTATATCCCTATAATTACTAGGATTTGATTTCATTTATTATTTAATGATATTTTAAATATATTATTTTATGATAAATAATATTTAAGAAACCCATTTTTTCTTGGGCTATGAAATAAATAATTGTTTTTGATTTGTGGAACATGTAATACTTAGTTAATTATGAGATTGGTGGGACCAATATCTACCACCAATGCATTAGGTAATGATTTATATTTCATGATATTGAAATGAATGGAACGAAATGTAATTCCAGTTCAGTAATACATGTCTGGACCGATAAGAAAACCCGTTTAAGTAATGGACGTTGTCAACTATAATGGTCTTGGATTCAAAGCCTGGCCTACTATAAATATCGTATGAAGTGCTTATTAGTTTTCCACAATTACATGTTTTTTGAAAATGTTATTCTATCATGGTTAATGTTCCTTTATGATCCATGACATATGTACTACAAATATTTTTTTTCATGAGTCAAGATTTTGATGTTTAAACTTTAAGTTCATGTTTTTATAGTCAAATGATTATTTTTTGTTTTATGTTATCCTTGTTTACCCTTAATGGGAATTTGAGCTCACCCATTATATGATTTCTTTCCCCCAAGATATAAATTATGGTTTTAGGTAGTAAAACAGAATGGGAAGATATTTATGGGAGACGGTGAAGATATTTCACCGTGATTAGAAGATTTGGTTTAGAGTTTCAAAAGACACTAAACTAATATGATCTTTGGGTGTCTGTTTGTTTCATGTATTATGTTTTCTACAAAATAAATATAATTTCCATGTATGTAATGATAGGGCATATAAACCAAGTATAAGATCAATCAAGAATTCAACATATATTCTAGGAGGAAGACCATGTAATTCATTGTGATACACATCAGTGAATTCCCACACAATAAGAATGGATTTGAGGATTGTTCCTTCCTTAAAATCAATCATATTAGAAAGACATGAATTCGAATTGGGAAGTAATATCCCCGCATTATATTATGGTTCTAATAATGATTCATCCAACTCCTGTCACTTGTATAGAATCGGGGGTTGATATACCATATGGAGTGTTATTTTCCTCTTACTACAATTTATGTTGGATCTATATAGGGAAATCCAATCTATGTCAAAAATTGCCTCAAATTCCAATATGCTAATTATGATGAGGTTCTCCAGGATGTTCATTCCAAAAAATTGTGACTAGGGGATAGTTATATTCATTGGATTCAATAATTTCACCATTTTCCATTTTCACTGAGATCTATACTTCAATTCCTTGTGGTGATGTTTGGATTTTTCTACTTAACATTCAGGATATAAAATAATGTATAAATAAAGAATAAATAAGTATGTTTTCTATTCCTGTATGAATTACTAGTGAACCTATCACCACTTTTTTTTTCAGGATTCACTTTTGTGGAAGTAATGGAAATATCTCACATATTATTACATGGAGGTTGTGGGTTTCCTCTAAATACCCATATATTAGGGCACTGGTTAGCAAAGTTCCCTGGTTCTTTAAAGTTGTAGTAATGAACAATGTGTTGAGGATCGAATGGAGCATTCCATTCCTCTATCGTTGTAGTGGGTTTTTTATTCCATTAATCAATGTCTAGGTGTCAATCCATCCACACCTAAATCAGTTTCTTTTCCCCTTCAATAAATTTTTTGGGTGATTCTTTTTTTACTTTTGACATGTGGGGTGTTCTAATTTTTTTGGCATCATTTGATTTATCTATTGGACTGCAATAATTAAATTCTACATTCCAATTGATATCTTCATGATACCCCTATGGTTCCACAATCTCTATATATACCTTGTGGGAACATCAGAAAATATTTTCATAGCTGTCAAATTCATTGATCATTGGGGATTTCCGTAGGCTAGGTTTTATCCCACCAAAAAAGTAGTCAACCTTGCATTCAGGGGAAATGAAAAAAACCAGAGGCATATTGTGCATGTCTGGTGATGTTTTCATTATAAACCCCAAAAAAATCACCATTCTTTTTCATGAGTGAAAGTAAATCTCTTTCCATCTTACGATAGAGGGTGCGAGGAAAATATTTATCAAAAAACATTTTCTAGAAATCCTTCCATCCCATTGCCATGATCACTTCCTTAGGCTTCATATTTTTTTTATCATTTTCCACCATTGATCAGCATCACCATTTATATGATAAGCATCTAGAATGAACTTCTCTTGTTTGGAACATTAAAGGATGTTGATTATCTTCTCAATGATGTTGATCCGTTATTCGGCGATCGAGTGATTAGATGATACATTGAAATTAAGAGGCTTTTGTCTCATAATGCTCTCGTTTTCTACTTGTTCTTTCTTGGGGGGGGATGTTTTTCTTGACCGGTGATTCTATTGAAAACCTGAGTTAACTAAGAGAGTATCCTTACTATGTTTAGGACTCCCACGCCCCTCAGATTGGGCATCTCGTTAGAATAGTCATCACATTAATCTTCGTGTTGGTCCTCAGTCTGAGTCCTCCTATTATCGGCAATTAGCTTGAATAGATAGAAAATTTGGGGGAAGTATTTTAAAATATTATACACATATATGGGAATCCAATTACAAAAATTATTGACATATAAATTACATTTATTTCATTAACTAATGAATTTATAGGCTTCAAATTAAGTTATCCATGACCTATTTTCTAAGATAAATTCTTATGGGATTTTTTTCTTTCTCCATTAATAATAGTTCATAGTGAGATTAATAATTTAACAAAGTAAATCCCCAAGTATTTTCCAACCAAGAGTGCATCAAGGCTCATTTATGTTCACTAGTTCCTGTTCGAGTCTAGCTTAAAGTGATGTTTTCTGTTTTTACACCAAGATACATATATGCCAGAGACACTTTTATAAGTTCGTATCCAGAGAGGGTTGTATTTTCTTGATAACCAACTTACTCTACACTCACTAAAACATAGATATGTTTTTCGTATACTTAGTCTTATCCCTATGTCTTTCATTATGGTTTTCTAATCCTAATCCCAAAAATAACTAAACCAATCCTTTGATACCAACTACAACAACCACGCACATTATTTCAAATTTATACATGACTTATATCATAAAAATGCACTCGAAACAACTTATAAGATCGATAGGTCTAGTGTCTTTGGGGATTAAAAAAATTACATGACAACCTAATTCTTAAAATTCAACATCTTTATGGAAAACTTCTTTTAAATAAGAACAATAGTCCTTCGTACTTATTATTTCATGGGATAACCTGAGGACATACATAAGAAAATGGTGAGACATAAAAACCATTAAGAGAGTAATAAATTAATAACATGATGTATAAAATTCATTTTAAGAAATTGACATATCAATGGATCATAATAGAAACTTGAAAATTAATTCTTGATCTAGAATGATCATCATAACATTGAAATGTTGCAACAATATAAAACACTCCATCATTAACATAAAGGAATTAGGTAAAACCCTATACCCACTTGATAAAAAAATTCATATAAAGGGATCAGGAAAAACCCAATACAAAAATGATATATCATGATACTAAACATTACCCAATTCAAAGAAGCACTATATAATTCCGGGTGCACACATCACTTTTATTTCATTATCATGCTAAAATGTGCCACATAAATCATAAAACATGGCATTCATTCAATATCATAATTTATTCCATGATTAAGGGGTGTGGATTAAATACATTTGAGTCTATAATAAAAAGGTATATATTCATAAAATTTAACACCCATGATAGGAAATGCATACGATATTCACTACACAATGGTTTGGGGATGGAAATTCGCAATGCAATTTCAGTAGCCCAACTGCGTGAAATAAAAATTCATAAAAAGTGGATGATTAGAGTGAAAGAGGTCTCTCATAAAAAATAAATGAAATGTAATGTGAATGGATAATATAAATACATTTCCAAACACATTTAATTTTGAAATAGAAGGCATAACATAATACAGAAACTTGAAGAAATTGGGGAAATTGAAACACTCTTATGAAATTTCAGTATGGTAATAGGTGTACATGGGAATGATTAATGAGAGAGATATACGTATCTCATCATAAAAAAATAATAAGGGTAGTATGGTGGATGTTTTAAAACATAAAACACCATTCTTAATTGAAAAAAAAGGATCTAAAAATATAAGGAAACATGAGCAAAAATGAGAACAGAAGGAACCCTTATTGGATATGTGATCTCAAAGGATTGGGATAGGATTATTTTGATCTTGAAGGCATCTTGGAAGGACTCTATAGAGTATAAAACAATGCATATATGAACTTAATGGAGTTTGAGGGAATTGGAATGGGTTATTGGGTGGTTTTATATATGAAAGGATGGGGAATTCTTTTTTATTTAGGTTTTAGAGACCATTAATTAAATATTACGAACCAAAAGTCAATCCATGGGTTTTTAATGTTTTATTCAATACAAGAGTATACAAAAATATTTTACAAGGCATGGGCCAATGATATTATAATACTACCCTTTATTATTTGTATGTGAGTCACATTATTAAAGAAATGAACTTAAAATCATAAAATATGTTATACATTTTAAGGGATTCTCTATGGCTTTTTAAAATAATTCAAAAAATATAAAAGAACATTATTTTAAATTTTAAACTTATATTTGGACAAATATTCATTTTATAGTATTTATTACAATATACTTGGGAAATTATGATGTCATAAAACACACTATATATTTATATGGTATTTAATTTTTACAAAGAAAATCGACTGTCTTTGGAAATTATGAAAAAATAAACATTGGATAATTATGACATCCGGATTCCAAAAATAATATTTATTTTAACTAAATAATTTTATACATGTGCAAATTATTACTTTTAAAATGAAAATTGATATTTATTGAAAATTGAAAGGTTTTAAGACAAATAGATCATAAACTTCAACAAAAATTTCATTAGACTTCATGAAAACTATATATTTATTAATTATTAAAAAATGTAATTTGATAATAATATTTTACTAAAATATTTATTATATTAAAAATTCTTTAATTCCATAAGCTGAATTCATTAAAAATAATCTCTATTATTTCTTATAAAAATATTTCTCTTGTCAAACTGATTACCCAATCATTTACATATAAGGAACTGATATAAAAATTATTTATAAGAATTGATATCATTATATTATTAATAAAAAACATAGTTTAATATAATAATGCATATATTTCTAAAAAGTATGATTTTTACCTAAAAATTCAATTTATAAAAATTGAAATTTTTTGAATGATTATTCGCATAATGGAATTAATGGAATAAGAATTTTATTTTTAGAAATGGATTACACATTTAGTATCTAATAACATGTAATATAACCCCTTATAACACCAATATCAGACTTAAGGGTAATGTGTGTGATGGCGATTGAATCTTGGGGCATCTCGGAAAACATCGCCTATGTATTAATCTGTATTAACTAGATCCTCTCTCATAGGAAATTTTGTTCATGCTTATCTTGTTGAAGATTAGTTGGGATTGATCAAGATAGATCGCCATTGATCCTACATAGTTTCCATGCTCCAATAAATGATATACGTATATCATGAGTCTATTAGATTAGAAAATCACCTCCTTTTTCTGTGTCAAAAGGATTTGTTAAAACATTATATTTATACTAGTCATGTGACCTCTATTTAACAGATACATTATCAATAGTAAAGATACATTACGGTCATTTAAATCCAATTTGATATAAAAATTAATTAAAAACATGGTCATGTGTTGTATATAACCATGTGAAATTTAATTAATTGAATGGGAAATTTATTCATAAATGATCAGGTCATTACATATTAAACTTTATAAAAGACATTAAAACATAAATTTATATGTACATAACTTTATAAAAATTGTGTTTACCCTTATGGGGAACATTTTACATAAAACTATGCCACAAATTTCATTTACATGACTGGTCATCAAAAGGTAATGTCTTGTATATCCCTACACAACTCATCTACGTAAGGGTGGATCCTTGGTTACCTTTACATAGCCAAGGTGTGTAATGGTTAATCTTTTTTTTTTGAGATTTTTTAAAAAATGAAAAACGGTGATCTATTTTGGTTTTCCTCTTTGTTTCCAAGGATGATTTCACAAAACCATATTATGGAATACCTTTGACACCACTAAAGGGTTTTTTAGATCCTAATAAGTATTTTCATGTGAATCATAAGTCATTCAAGACCACTATCCAAGGATATACCATGATTTATTAATGAGGACAAGATAAATAAAAATGAAGAATGTGTTATAAAATGTGTGTATCATATAACAAAGATATACTAATTTGGATTAACCACCTAAGGAAAAAATTTAATTATCTTAATTAATATAAAAAATTGGTATCTAAATAACATCCCATATTTATAGGTTTCCACAGGTAAATCTAAATCATCCATTTTGTGGATGGTATTTTCTATTTATCTCATGTATGCTAGAACCTCTAATACAAAGTAAGAAGCTAAAAATAAAATTGGGATCCAAGGAGTAGTGTCCAATGGTGAGGAAACCACACACCTACATTTCCATCATATTGATGTAAAATTTATAAGCCTTACGGATACTCCTTAGAATCCTACATTTATTCATATGTTAAATATTCGTGAATAATTTCTCTAAATTGTTCATATAAATTCATTATATTAATATTTATCCACCCATACATTTCATCTCATGAAATAGTATAATAAATGATAACTTAGGAGGAATACTATTCTGAAGGCCTATCATACATAGAATTGTATATTTACATCAATACTGGGAAAAAATATACTTTCAAAAAAAATCTTGTAACAGCAAAGGCGGGGAAGTAATTATCATGATTTGAACTCGATACCTCACTAAGACCCAAAATGTAAGCTGCCACTGATTTGTACACTAAAGAAACATATAGAATAATATACCTAGTACATGTATATCATAATTTTCATGTAAGATTATATACATGATATATATTCCATATATATACTAGCTTATTAATATATATCAAATATATCAAAAATATTTAGGGAATATTCCCATAACATTCTTTTTCGAGGTTCATGTTGTAATGATTCTTATGTTTTGGAAATATCTAATCATGATTTTTTTTGGATAGGTAATAGAGTGGTCAACATTGTGTTTGTTAGTGGTTGATCCTTGTTCTTCATTTATTACAAATAGAACATTTAAACATCCAATATACGTGTGGAATTATTTACATCTCTTTTTTTTGGGTTTATCTGGGTGTATAATTATTTGGATTCCTTGGTTATATAGTAGAATATAACTAATAAATATAATAAATAGAATTAACAATTAATTAAAAGTATTATTTTGATCAAATGTGTTAATTTTATGTCGATGATTCCATTAAATATTTTTTATATAGTTTATTATTTATATTATTGTTATTATCATTTTTTTGCACAGTAAGTATGATTGAAATTAGATAAAACATAAATCTTATAATGATAAAGTGAATAATGTATGATTCAAGTGGAATTAATTATTTTTTTTCCTATGAAATTGTTGAATATGATTTCAACTCTTGAAGTCTATTTACATTTATATATTTTTCTTATTTTCTGATATTATGTTTCTTATTGTTGAAACTTATGCATAATAGATTGGATAATTCATGATTGTAATTAAACATTTGTTTCTTGAAGAAAAATGTTTGGGGTTGAGAAAGCCAAGCATTTCATAATAGGGGATTATATGACTTGGTGATATAGCCTATGTTTTTGATTTAATTTTTTGTGAAAAATACTTTGTTTTCGTGTCTAAGTGCTCGAGGATGTTAGATTGGTTCTATGATTTGATGTGTGGGGTTTAGTTTGACATAGGGGTTGATGAAACAAGTTTTCAGTAAGGATTTATTTATATATATTCATTTAGTTGAGGTTGATGTGAATAGATAGCACTTGTTGATAGTAGGGATTTACTTTTTATCATATTTTTGTGCAAGTCTTGTTGCTTGGTTTTTTGGTATTGGTTGAGATCTGGGATTTCCTATCTTTATTAGTGTTTTCTTTTGATTTTTGGTCGATTTGAGGGTTTTTTGGTTTCAAAGGACCTATTGTAGTTTTTTATACACCATGAGTGCATTTCTCATTGTGTTATTTTAGTTTGAGTCCTAAAATTCCCAGTTTAAAGAATTTTGAATTAATTAGTAATATTATCATGGGATGGGTGTTGATGTTTGAAATGTTAATGGAACAATAAAATGGTTGACCAAAATAATTGTAGGGATATAGTATAGAAATCTATAATTTTAAAATAAATTATGAAATTATGTTATATTGTAATGATATGATTAATTAAATAAGAATTCATAATGGGTTTAACTGATTAAAACTTTTAATTACTAAATTACTAACTGATGATAGTAAGAAATATTGTATATTAATTCATGCGTGTATGAATAAAATATAATTTCCTAGGACTTAGTTGTGGTAGAAGGGTGTTATGTGTGATGATAGTTGTAGTTGAGTCTAATTATAGGTAGTTTCACTATTTTTTATGTTTATTATATATATTATTATATTTTCTGATTTTGTATACCCGACCACCTGAGTTAGGTAAGAATTGGACACAAAAATGTTTTGAGTATGGGTTTTTTCCCTAAAATAAAAATTGGTGAGGAAATAAATAGATGGCTTGTCCCTCTACCCCAGCCTCCCTATGGTGAAGCATGATATTTCAGAGTATTTGAGCTATAATGGATTAATTGTTTGTGTGTGTCTCTATACAGGTTTTGATGGATCACAATTTCACTATACATTAATGTGTGGTATATAATGGATTGATGTTATGGAACATACTTGTATCTGGCAGTAGTGATTATGGTTTCTTATAGGTGTTATTTCATGGGATATGGTGGCTATAGGTATAATGCATGATGAAGAGTTTGTAGTTTATTAAAAACATATTACATGGTTATATATAGGACAATTATGATGAGGTTGTCATGAGATTCATGGGATAAAAGGAAAGATGATGAAATGGATATTGTATGTATGTACTGGGGGCACTATATCATTTTAACTGGATTATAGCACATCACATTTTCTATTTTGGTGTAAGATTGAAAACCCAGTTGGGAAGTGGATGTGAAGTTCCTTTCTTATGTATAATCTTTTAATATAGTATTAATTACATGTATTCATTACTTCATACATGAGACTTTGTGATGATGGGTTATTGTTTTACATTCTTAGGTGATGATTTAGATTCATTTTTTTATTCACTAGGCTTTAGTATTCTTCTTCCACATTTGAATGAGAGGTTTCAGGGTGGATCTAACTATGTATACCAATTTTCTCACCACATGTGTATATATGAATTATATTTCTAGTTCATGATACTTTTTTTGTGATCAAGTTTCATTTCAATAGCTTGTATTATTTCTCATGTATTTTTAGAGTTTTTTTGTCACTGCATAGTAGTTTTTGGTGTTTTTTGTTTTTTTATTATATGAAGTTGCATTCATTTATTGGTATTGTTTATTAACCAATTTGATGGTTTATATTGGTGGTTTCATATTATCTCTTATCCATAAATTTATATGAAGATGATAATGCCTTCTAATTGTATTCATTATATACCATTGTTGTTATCACAACCTAGTGTCCTATTTGGAGAAATCAATGGGGTAAATCCATACATTAACTACAAACCTAAGAAGGGTACTAGTGGAGGGGTGTTCATTTAATCCAATTATTGGTCACAATGTTCATGTTTCTAGAATATGTCACGGTGTTGGTGAAGGCAGAATGTTATAGAGATGGTGTTGGATAAGTCTATATATAAATGAAAGGGGAGTCAAAAAGACTCTATCAAGTAGATCTGTGGATAAAAGTTCTCAATTTCTAGGATAAATGAATATTTTGATATTATTGGGTCATTTCCAATCTTATTTATCCTATTTCACTTTGTCAAGTAGTTATTGTACCCCTTCTATTAGATCTGGCATTGTTTGTTATGTGGGTGTTTGTTATGGCCATTAGAATCTTGGTTATCAAACCTTTCATAGATGTAAGCATGGATGTAGATGCCCTTTTTAGTTTTATCCATTGAAACAGAACACGTTGTTGTATTAGTAGTAGGGTGTTCTAGTGTTTGATCAAAAGAGAGGGGATGGGGTAGGCATTGAACTACCCTATGAAACACCTCATCCTCAGAGACAATGAGTAGAGAAAACCCATTAAAGTGTTCACCGTTAGGATGAGAGTGGTTATGGAAGAGTCCTTGGTAAGATCCATTCTTTTGAGTAACCAATATTAGGTAAGACCTATTAAATGCAATGTACTATCTTCTAATATTCTATGTATGTTTATATATTATATTATTCATGAACTATGCACTCCATCATTATACTCGCCTTAGTACATGATTTAATACATGAGTGGTAGATAATTTCAATTCCATTAGAATTTACTACTCTAGTTGTGTGAGAGAACTATATTATATGATTTGTATTTAAACTATGTGTTAATTCAAGGGAAACATAACTCTTGGGGATATTTCCTTTATATGTGGATATAACCATATGATATTATTCACTACATAGACTGGTTTTATTTAGTGAAATCTATTGTTGATTTAATTATAATGACTGTTCTATTATTGGATGTTGATGCAGACTAAGATATTTTTTTAGGGAATTGAGTCCCTAATAGGGTTCTAAATCAAATTGAGTTTGTAAGATAATTTTGATTTCAGTATATCAATAATTAGTGGTGTTTACTATGATGGAAGAAGAGTTCCATAATGTCATTATGGAAGATGTTGAGACAATACCACCTCAATTTTAGATTGAGTTTAATATATAACTATAACTATGTGATACTTTCATACCAATTTCCCTATAATGGATAGATGCTTATGAGATACAAGAGTTGAATATGTTGGTTTATAACCATTTATGATGAGGTTTCATTCATCCTACTGTGTCACATTTGTGTGATCTAGTTTTATTTTAAAATAAGTAATATAAATTTCATTGTTTAGGTAAATATAATCATTATTTGAACTAGTTTGGATTGGTGATTCAATTGATAAGTTTATGGGTGTTAGCATGTTGTTGAATTTTTATGTGTGTTCAAGATATCATCCTATATGAGTTAAGGAAAAGATATTTTAAAGACATATATCATATATCTCTATAAGAATTATTAGTTCATTGTAATTTAGTTCAATTCTTCAAACACTCTTTCTATGTTCATGGAACTGATGAGTTATATGTTATGTAAATGTCTAGATCAATTCATGATGGTGTTTATTGAGGGATCCTTTCATTTTTCTGAGTTAGAAAGGGGATTTCTGAGCATATATGTGTAGTTTTGGGAGTAATTTATTGTTAACAGTTCTTTTTGAAGTTATAAAATTATGATTTTTTGGTCAGTGGGGTACATTTCTCAAGATACGTTTTGTCTCATTATATATAATTCATAGATCCTTCAAATAATGATGTCGTTATTTCTTGGATATCCCCCAAGAATGTTGCATAGGAATAAATTTAACATAGTATTATTTCTTATTATAAGAGGTTCATATGTGTCTTTTTATTAATTTTGAAACCTATGAAAACTTTTACTTTGATAGATAAAGAGTTTTCAGGGATATACTAATCCCAGAATACACTCATTTATTTAAAGGATAAGTTGGTCAGTGCTCCAATTCTTTATTTTTGAATATGGGTGTTGTGTTTATGTTTTATTTGGATGATACACATCTTATATTTGGTTGGGTTCAGATATAGAAGAGAGTAATTATTTCTTATGGGTCCCATTAATAACAACCTCATGAATGAAACTATGTCACCTATGATCTTGAGATTACTGTATATATTTTTACTCAAATATTATGGTGAAATTTCCCCATTGGTGAGTGCATTGTGGCCTTCATAGATCAGAATATCTGTAGGTATGTATTCTTCTAAGGAGATCTACATTTGAAATAGCATTAGAGGCTAGAAATATTATTTGATTTTTACATTGATATTTACAAAACATTGGGAAATGGGAATGTTTTGACTAGTGATTAGACGAATAAGTCACACAGTGATGTTTTTCATGAGTCTAGTTATTTTTGAGAAGTAATGGAGGATCTCTCCATGATTCGCCCTGATATTAGATTAGTTGATGGTATAGGGTTCCTTTTTTATATGAGAGTGTTATATTATTTGTTAAAGTAAGTGGAAGATTCCCAACTAGGGGATTCCTAGGTGGAGATTTGTTGACATCAAGATGTTTTTGGAGAATACCCTAAGGAGTGGTTTGAGGAAGACCATTATTGGGTGTTGTTATATGGGAGGATCTTCATTCAGTTGGAGATGTGTGAATTGGTTCCCTATGAGTTCTACAGTCCTCATTCGGTGGTATATCAGAGTGTGGATAAGATTTATTTTTTATTTTCATTTTAGATTCAGTGGTTTTTCATTAATTAATTCATACTATAGTTTTTCTATTGATTTTCAGTTTTATAGATGGTAATGATTGAACACCATGTTCTTGGTGGGTTCTTTAATCCACCTAATGTTCCCCATTGAAAGTGGGAGGAAATCTCGATGGAGTTCATCACCAAATTTCCTCAATTTTGGCGAGGATGTATTTTTATATGGATGATCGTGGAATTATTAATGAATTTCACTCAGTTCCTATTGATTAAAGAGTCTATATTGGTGTATGTTTTTTCATAGAAGTAAATTGAGGAGGTGGAAAGGATTTATGTGGTTCTGAAGGAAATCATATCTAATCATGGCCCATATTTTTCATCTATGCTTTATAGAGGACTATATCATGATTTATTATCTTATCTATTCCTTATCCCCTCTTTTAAACAATATAAAAATGGTCAACTATAGTGGACTATCAAGAATATTGATGATATATAACATGAATGCATTTTATATTTTACTGGTTTATGGGTGAGGAAACTACCCTTGGTGGAGTAAACATATAATAATAGTCATCAATGTACCATTTGTATAGTCCCATTGTAATCATTTCATGGAAAAATATTCTGATATATATTTTATTATATCGGTCTTAGTGATTCAGTTGTTCACAGACAATAAATAGTGAAAAGCATTTGAGAAGGTGTGAGTGATCGGTGAGTGAATAAAGGTAGTGAATGATCTCCAAAATTCAAATAATAATCATATGATGAGGCCAATTTAATTTTATTATAGATATAATGTGTTCTTGTAGTTTTATCCTCATCATGGGTAGTGATGGTTCAGTCATGGGAGTATGCTTTTACCTGATTTTTTAGACCTTTCAAGGTTTTGGCATATGTTATAGATGTTGGTTATCGGTTAAAAAATCCTTAAAGATGATACATATTCATGATGTATTTCATGGTACATAGAATTATCTATATCTTCATGATGATTCCCATTTCATTTGTTAGGGTGATCTATGAATTGAAGATGACATGGATTTTAAGGAATAACCTCTGAGATTCAAGACTATCTAGAGAATGTGTTGTTTTGGAAGTTTGTTAATATCGCTCATGTCCTAATATAGAATATTTTCTTTGAGGACTGTACTTGGGAATGTGATTCAAATATTCATGCTCAAAATTCTAATTTTTATGATGTATAATATATCATTAGATGTTATTTTTACCTTTATTATTTTATGAGATGATGGATGGTACCACGTTTTTATGTTTCTAGTTATTTTAATGTGTCAGTAGGGTTCTTATTATAGTGAGATCCTTGAGAAGTGTCTCTTAGTGTGGTTATTATTCTCCACATTATTTTCCTTCCAACTATTTGGATTTAATTCTCAAAGATGACAATCTTTTGAGAGGATACTAATGTAACAGTCCAATTTTTCTTGTGCCCCTTTTTTGTGATCCAGGGTGTATGTGGAATTATGTGTCTGCTTGAAGTGTTTTAGAGCTAAACATTTAGATTTATGAGGGTGGTTACAACAAGGTCTTATGGATTATGACATAGTTTAATTTTCAAGGAGGACCATGCAATAAAAACATGGTCATTGTCGTAGGGTTTCTCGAGGTGAGGGGTCTCGGTGTCTTTACCTTCTAAAAATACATTATGGCTTGGGCTTGGGCTATGTCAATAGGTCTCATAGGGTGACGAATTTATATCTACTGATTTTGGGATAGTTAGGGAATTATGATTTAGGTTTAATAACAACCCTACCAAAAATTATTGTATTAGGAAGAGTTATACAAAGATTCTGTCCTAGATTCAAGAAAGTGGGTTTAGATTTAGAACATTAGAGTTTATCATCCCTTCATACAATATGTTTTTAGTGAAAACTAAAGGGGTTTTAGTGTAGTAAATGGGTTATGTTTTGGTAAAATTAATGTACGACCAATAAAAATCATATGTGAATTCAAAATAAACTTATTTTCATTTTTCCCTTCTAACATTATATAACATGATAGTTTCCTTATGTGACATTTATATCCCTTAAATAGGATCAATCCCTTTATTTCGGGAGATCAATCTGTTGGTGATCTAAAGAGATTTTTCCCTATTCTCTATTGGATATTTTTTTCTTATGTACTTTCTCACCATGTTATGGTTATCATTTTCTTTGGTATTGGTGGGGTATTATTTTTGTTATTTATAGATGATTCTGTATGGGATGCAATCCAAATGGATTGAATATTCCATATAGGATATGTCTTTGTAGATCTATACTTGTTATTCCATTCTTTATTGGAGAATACTAAACATTCTATATCATGGTATGGTATTTATTACATGTCTATATTCATGATTCTAGGTAAGAATATCATGCTTTAGACTCATTGGGAGAAGAGTGGAAGCAAACAAACGAAAATAATCACAATAAAATTGACGGATTTGAAGGGTATTATGGTCGTTTTTGTTGATTCTATGTTAATGATGCCTGATGATATTTTATATATACTGTACTCTCTATATTCATGTGATTATTATTATTTCATAGCACGGTTTATGTGCATGAAATTAGTTACGAAATTTAAATCTAGAAATGATGATGTGATTCATGAAATAAAAATGTTAATTTAATTATTGTTCTTCTTTTAAAACTATTGAATATGATTATTCTTGTCAAATCATGTATACAGTTTATTTATTTATATTTTTAGTTAAGGGTTATTGGTTTCTTTTTTGTGAAATATTTCCATAATTAATTAATTAATTAAATACTGAAATCAAATTGTTATTTTCTATAGATAGATTTTTTGGGGTTATGCAAGCCCAATCATGATGCCAAGACTATGCGAAATATGTCATGGAATTGGATTCTCATTGATCTTTCATGCTAAAAATAATTTTATTTACATATATACATGATATAAAATGGTAGATAATTTGTTATGGTTTGTTTTTAAAACATAGTCTGTCAAGGATAATGGGAAAGTAGTGGATGATACAAGTTATGAGTAGTTATTTCGTTTTTCCAATCTCTTGAGATGAGGCTGATATTGGATTGGATAATTCATGTTGAGAGCTAGGAATTCATTTCATGGGTTGTTTTGGGAGGTTTTTCGGTTTATTGGTGTGGGTTGGGAGTAAGGATATCCTATTTTTCTAGGTGTTTTCTTTAAATATTTTAATTACATGATTGTTAAATATTATGATTTCCAACTTCTTGTTATAGTAATATCATGCATCAAAAGTGAATTTATCCTTATACTATTTTATTTTGAGTCATATAATTCATAATTTTTGGGATAGTAAATCAAATTAAATGTACTCATAATATGGATGTTGATTTTGGTAATTTTAAATGGAAACTATGGAATAGATTAAACAAATGCTCTGAGGAGCATGGGTGGGAAATATAGAAATTGTAACATGATTTATAAATCATGTTGGCATGAGATGAATTTAATGTATTAAAATATAATTTGTTATGTATTTAATAAATTAATTATTATTAACTGGTAAATACTAAGTGAAGATGTTTAGTGATGATGGAGTCATTATGTTTTCTCTTCTCAAAGATCTTATTTTCTAGACCATAGTTTTTGTAGCTGAGTGTCATGTATGGTGATAGTTGTATTTGGTTATAAGGAAAGGTAGTTACCCGTATATAGTTATGTGATATTCTAATCATTATATTTTGTGATTTCATGTACTCTACCACTCAAGTTGATTGATAATACAATTCCTGAATGTTTTGTGTATGGTTGCATTACCCCAACATTCATGATGGATAGAGGATAGATAGTTAAATTATATATCTTCTGCAAATACCATTTTTTGTAACCTGGAATCTAGTTGTATCCCGGTTGTGATGGATTAAGGTATATGATATTTGTTTACATGGGTTGTAATGGCTCTCTATTTTACTACACATGTGTGTGTGTGGGTTGTAGCGGCTAGAGGGGGCAGTGCTTACCAGTATTCTAGTTGTAGTGATTGTGATTTCATATAGGTAAAATTTTATAGAGTATGATGGATTGACGTACAATGCATCAAACATGTAATATAGTGTCTTTAAGAGTAAATAATTGGTATTTTATGAGGTGATAATGATGTGGTTTCGATGATATGCATAGAATGAATGATTGGATGAGGATATGGTATCGATATATGTGTGTGGGGTGGATGATGGATTATGTAAGGGATTATAGAACATAACATTTTTCATTGAGTTATAAGAGAGTAAAAATCATTGGGGGAGTATAAGTATATTACCAAAGTTTTCAATATTCATTGATATGGATATGAATCGATTCTATATAGTACATGGTGACCGATCCATGGTGAGGATGGATTATAGATGTACCTAGTTAGGTAACAATTTAGTTTTATTTTTTTATTTTATAGGATTTAGTATACTTATATCAAAATTCATGAGAGATTTTCAAGATCGTGCTACTAATTATACATGTTTAATTAAACATTATATATATAAACTAATTTCAGGTGTGCGGGAACTGTTTGGTGATAAATTCGAACATTAATAGCTCGTTGAGTTATTTTGGATATTTTTATTTTTAATTGTCACTAGATAGGAATTATTTTGGTATTATCTAGTTGTTTTCATTTTTTATGTCATTGCATTAACATATTTGTTTGTTTTATTTATATATGTGATATTCTTTATTGGTGGATCTCATATTATCTTATGTCCACAAATTTATATAAAGAGTTTAAATCCTCCTAATTTTATCCATTCTATACACATGACACTAATAATAAATCTATGTCCTATAGGATTCAGGCATTAAGGATTATCAATTTCCTCCCTACAGGTCCAATAGGGGTGACTGTAGAGGTTAGTAATGATATTTTTCAATGATAAAGTGTCGAAGGAAGAATATTCTTCCTCTAGTGGATTTTATTCTTTTTAGGAAGGGAGATTTCAATTTTCCAACATCTTGAATATTATAACGTATCGATAGGTGTATTCATAAAATATCAAGTATATCATATTGGTGAGTGGATTCAATTTAGAGGGACTAAATTCATATGAATATAATGTTTTGATGAGTTATTCAATTCTTTCTAATTTATGTAACATCCCTACCAAGACTCACTTTGAACAATAACTAGACCAGGTCACTACATGACCGCAGGTATGCCTCACCATATTCTAGAGGTAATAACCTAGAAACAAGGGTCAAGGGAGTTACCAAAGAGAGATAATACACCCATATTTGAGTGGAAAATAGCAACATAAATAAACTAATTAAAATAAATAATAAATAATTAGAGTACATAAAAGAAACAAACACCGTCAAGCTATATTAAATTAACATTCATATTCATATAGTCATATAGACACAATGCCATGTTAGCACGCAATGGAAGATCCCCTACTATTCCAATAATAATATAAATATACAATGAAATAAAATTCATAAAGGCTTCACTACTATCCATATACCATGAATCATACATATCCTGACATTATCTATGCTACCTAGCAGAATAATCACCAGGCCTCCGCCTAACCTAAACTAGTTAACAATATAGGTTGTTCAGGTACCCAAGTCTCATGGACACTAGAGTAGGGTGTGTGTTAAAATATATAGGGAATCACCGATGTGGTATCATACATAACCTCTACATCCATTGTATGTGTATGTGAAAATATCACCTAAAAATGTGAGAGAAAAATAGAATCATGAATAAATAACCAATGTTGATCCACGTATTCTATCATGACACTAGGGATCGAATTTATATTATTCATCCATTGGAAGTGCATATTTAATCATATAACCTCATCTAGAACCTAGGGCCATTCACTTCTCACTAAGGAAAACATATCATTTATAAACTCAATGGTGTACCCACACCTTACCTTGGAACCAATCCATTCAGAAACTCGAGAGAATATACCCGCCCTTTTGGGAAAGAAATTCATATGGAAACTCAAGTGGGTATATATAACATGGTCGAAAAGAAAATCATCTGAAAATCAAGGCACGTCTATACCCTTTCGAGAATGCAAGTCATCCAAAAAACATATGTTCATATCAACACCCCTACTAGGAAAGTAAGTCATTTGAATACGTAGGGAATATTTCCACGCTATAGGGAAAGTATGTCATAGGGTAACCATCGTGAATTCAATATCCAATAAGAACACCCATGGAATCCCATAAATCCATATACATCTCAATGAATATTTTTCCTAACCAAAATCATCTTATATAACACATCTCAAGGGGGTTATCCATTTTCATTAACCAATCTCACAAACCCAAGGTTTTCTATTCATGTTCATGGACTATCATCCCCAATTCCTTGAATGTATCACACAATTGATATGGGTTCAAAAGAGACACCTAAAATTATTAATACCCATTCCTACATGAACCCTCTTAGTGGTTTTCATATTAATAGGCCACCCTATGAGGTCCCTTCGGTCACACAAAGCACAGATGCATCATATGAGATCCCTAGTATCAATCATGCCTTTTGGGTCCACACACATTTTTTATGGGGTCTAACTTCCCATGGAATCATCATAATCATCACATGTACTCATTATCATTGTCGGAAATATCATATAAGTATCACACAAGGGATATTCCCTAAATCCCATCCCTTTACCAAGTCACCCTAGGTTGGTCTGCATACCCAACCTACCCTTCAATCTTCCGAAAGTCAACCCACCAAGTTAATCATATCTCATTGGGGGAGGAAACTCCCCCAATATTCATATCAACTAGACCAAAATCACTAAGTCATCATGAGGTTATTACATGGCATACATTGGCTGAATACTCCTATCCAATGCCCTCATGTACTTTTAGGTTACTAAGGGAACCTACAACAATGTATTCTATGTCTCTTTCATTTAATTACATTTAATTTTCACCCCGCTGGCTCTAATTATCACAAGGCTCATAATCATAATCATGTCCTCATCTGTTGGTGGTCGAGGCATCATGCCAGTAAATAAGTGTTAATCATGGCACATGGAATCTTGTAAAATCCGTTCATATATAATAAAATTTAATTAAAACAATTTATGTAAATTAGTTCAATCTCCCACTGTTTGAGAGTGATTATATCACATTCCATATAAATAAAATTCATTTAATAAAAGTGTTATGTTCATGGGATAACCTACCTCATTTATAGTGTTATCATCCTTTAATAAAAGCTTATACAACCTCACCTAAGCTCTCCTAAGACCATCCATGCTCACATTAGTATCCCAATTACCTATCTCCAGCCACAAAACACAAAAAATTAATTGTAAACATTAATAATTAATTATTCAACGAAATATAACAATGTTTAATTATTTAACAAATTTAGTCATAATTTCTTAACAACTCACCTCGTAATCCTAAAATAGAAACCACAACCAACCACTCATTGAAGGCTCATGTTTCACTCCTACAATAATTCTTGGAAAAATTCCAAGCACACGAAATTCTTTAATTTTCCGTAATTATTTAATTTAATAAAAAAATCATTAACAAATTCATATGAAAATGAGAATTCAAAATAACGGTGTGCGATGACTTTAGATAATCATCATGAGACATCCTCTACCCATAACATGAAAAATCCCCGAAATAATGGATGATTCATGTTATGATTCAGTGGAAATAATTTCCAAATCCAAATTCAGATCACCCACATTATAAAGAAAGTTAGAGGAAGATTTATAAGGAAGGAAATGGAGATAAAACCTAAAAACAATGAACAATCACCATAAAATAAAACTCAACCAAAGGGAAAAATTGAGAAAAATGACTAGAGAATAAAACACTCTAGGTTAGTTCCTGCATGATAAAGAAGGCGGGAATGTGGTATTAAGAGTTGAGAGTGAAAAATTGGGCCGCTTTATATTTTAAAAACTACAGGGTGCACCATGGAATGCCCGAAACTATTGTACATCCTTAGGAATCCCCCTGATGATCACAGAGGGCATAGAACTCTACCCAAGGTCCTTCATACTCACCTGTTTGTATAGTAACCTTGATTTTTTTAAATGGAATTCCCCATGCTGTGGCATCATATCCATCATTATATCCACCATACAATGCCCTGTCAGGGTGAACCACCATACTCTATGCCAAGTCATGCTCCCATCACCACTTTTAGTTTTCCCCCAGGACTCTTCCAAGCTAAAAACCCAATGGTAATGATAAATGGTGTAGTGAATCCCTGTTTTCCCTAGGTGACTTGGTAACACATATCACCAACATGATCAACCAATCACCCATCTTGGTTATTTTGATCAACTTGTTTCCCACCTGCATCATCACACAAACCCATGAGGATATTTATTGAATGGATATAATTTGTTTCAATCAAAATAGGTATACCATGGGAACCAAGGATTATACAATGTTGTGGTGGGCCTCTAGGAATGATAGTCCCCACCTGAGACTCTAGAATACACTCTTTAACACTTGACAATTCGATGAAACCCTTTATAACCACTCCCAGATTAAACATTCAAATTCCCTTTAGAATTTGAAAGAAAAAAATAACCTAGGATTTTCTAGCCTCCCAACCATACCACTTATAATCTAGAAGAATCCTCATTGGCCTTTAAACCATTAACTATAGCCTATATTGGTCATCAATCCATGCTTAATTAATTATGATATACTCCATATTGTTGGGTGAACTTCATCCTCACAACACACAAAACCAAGCTGCATTATTCAAAAAATATCAAGACACTATACATTACCAACACTAAATCATTATAATTAATCTTACCAATGGTTTTATATCCCAAGAAAATATGTTTCATCAAATAATACATCCATTAAACTGTGGTTCTGCCCACCATAAGACTCAGCTCGAGAAGGCTGATTCGAAGCCAGGATTCTCCCCACCATCAGAATATCATACTAAAAATGCACTCACAATAGTCCTTTGACACACTTTATGTATTTTCCATCTCACCAATCATAATTCCAAGTGAAAACAATTTTCAAGCCTTCTCTGATTGAAATTTCTCACTAACTCATTGTCACACCCTCTAACACGTTATCACCTCACCTGATCATGATTCCTAAACACTCAAAGGCCTTATAAGATCATCCAATATAAAAACTAAATTCCAAACTAAACATTTAATGTAAATACAAAGTTAGATCACTAACTAAAAAAAGTTATCTATTTAACCATCACCCCATGTACCATCTCACCATTGATCTGAAAAACCCTTAGATCACATTAAAATATTACAAATCATAAATATAATGAGAAAACATCATATAAAATATCACATGAATCAAAAATTTAATTGTAAACATTGAACCATATATAATTGGATTTATCTACACACTAAAAACTAAAAATCTACCTCAACTGTCCAATGATTGGTCTCATCGTATCTGTGACCCTACCCGCATAAACATTGAACATCTACGACCCATATAATAGAAGAGTAACCCATTTAAAGATGATTTTATTATCTTAACAGGGGATTATACATATCATTTCTACAAAAAACTAGAATTTCAATATCAACATATAACACTCTATTTATTACCATACATAATGATTGGATGTGGTCACCCTTCTCATAACTGAGCTCTAACATAAAAGATTCAATGCCACCCATTCTTAGATCATATGAACTTCACCCTCATCATCCACCGAAATTAATCCATTACATGTTCCACACACTCCAATACCCTGTGGGGATCTCCCAACCATATGTTATCCATTATAAAACTTCTTCAGAAAAACATTAATATGTTCCACCATCACAACTTTCTAATAATGTTTTTCAAGGAATAGAGTTGAGTCTCTTTAATCATGACTCCATCATCTAAATATAATATAACCAACTGGAATAGGTACACCACTAATTCTCATCCAGGAAATAGTAAATTATTCCTATAGTCATTCAACTAAACTAATTAATCATAATCTCACACACAACTACACAATGATTCAAAACACAACAACACCACACATAACCAATGTGTGCAATCATGATCTCATCAAATCCCAATGGTAATGAGCTCTCGTACCACCAATACGCATAGCCCAAATCATGATCTAATGTTTTAAATGACCTTAAAATTTTTTTCACACTCCAAAACAACTTATCAAACCCCTCATTAATGTAATTAACATTCAAATAAATCACTCATGTTCTGTTTTCCTACAATCCCTATATCCCTCACATGTTGAGGAAAAATTCATGAGATCTTGCCACATAAGTGTCATTATATAAAAAACAATCTACCAACAATCTATGCATCCTAGTTATGTCCATTTAGGATCATGATTTTCTATCTCATATATACCAACATCTAAAAATAATAAAGTTATTGCTCTTAGTGATCCTTACCTCCAAAACAATATGTTGACACCAAAGCACCTCAAGTTCTTTACATCATGAAATCTCAATCAATTACAATGTCAATACTACATACCTTGTAGCACCTCACATGCTCCAATTACATAACCCAAATTATCAACCAATTATTTCATCATTAATTTAATCCCAATACTATATACTCCCTCACTTGAGTTACCCTCATATTGCATAATCCATCTCATCCATAATTCCTGACTCGCTAATATCTAGATTGACAACTCAAAAGAACTAGGATCTCACACATATCCCATAAAAACTACCTCAAAAAGGTCACATATGAACAGAAACACCACTCGATTATTTTCTCAATATCACCTAAAAAATCACATTCTAAACCACCCACTCTACTGTCTTTCTTATATTAATATTTGGAATTATGTTCCAAGTCATCTACCTACCAGGGTAACCATAATCATGAGGAATTTACATACCAGAATACCCTCTCAAGGATTAAAATCTCATCTAGATACATATATATGACCACATCATCCAAAATGATATATGTCAATTAATTATAATATTACCAGGTAGAAATATGGGAAAACAATGTATAGGTTGTTGATGACACTTTAAATATCCAAACCTAATTTATCAATCACCCATAAGGGGTCCATCACAAGGTAATTTAATGAACATTATTAACTTGGTTAACTATACATCCCCTATGATGAGGTAATTTATATCCATAATTGTAATGGAGTATATCTCTATTGAATCCACGTGATATTTTATCAAAAGAAAATATAATATGGTCTAGTTGAGTAGAATGTTACCAAAAAGTTATATATGAAAACACATTGTATATTTTTTATGAAACTTTACACAATTGATGCCTTATCATTAGTGATGTCAATCACCCATAAGAATGTGTATTTCTATGAATCATACATTTCAAGAGTGATGTATGTACAAATTCTCTTTGCCAATGGCCTAAGATCCAAAAACATAAATAAGTCATAAATCTAAATATAATAATCTCCACCACACTAGGATAAATCATTAACCGATAAAATTTAAAAATCAATAACAAAATTCACATGTCCTTGGTGACATGGAAGACCCATTAAATGTTTTTTTCAATACCCCAATCCTAAGTCTATCACATGCTCTGACACATTCCTATATCACATATCAACAATCTCCCAAAATAAGTAAGATAAAAACCTTAATACATAGAGTTATATTAATCACATAATATTTGATACCATTGTGTAAACTTCCATTCTAAATTCACCCTAAATAATAATCATACCAAGTTACCATGTGACTATATACATTCCTCCCCAAGAAAAATAGGATACTAACTAGAAATGGATGATTAGGGTATTGTTGTGGGGAGATTATAACCTCATATAAGACTTCAAAATAAAATGAGTATTCAACGAAACACATTATAAATTATATAATAAGAGTATGTAAGAGTAAAAAAAATAATGTTATATAAAATAAATATGCATAAGCATACAATCATGAAAACTCATGATCATGCAAATACACAACGACTGATCCACGACTAGGATTTTCGTAAATCAAAAAAATGTATAAATTCTATACTTTCATCCCCAATACAAAAATTATAAGTCTTCTGAATCAGTCCATGATATTGATCTGAACAATCAAATGGTAGGCCACTACACAAACTAAATGAGTAGGTAGTGAAGTATTCTCAAGTATGTAAGTTCCATGTATTCCTATGAATTTTGTGAGAAAAAATAATTATAGAACCCCAATTGTAGTCCAATATATAACCTATAAATGTAGTGTATGTGAATATTGATTTTTGATCGGAAATTGTAAAGAAATTATGGAATCATAAATTAATATCCAGTATTGACTATTCAATTCTAACACCACACTTATGTTCAAAAATCCTACTTTGGATAGATTATGGGTGTCTATAAGAATGTACTCTCTTCTAAAACATGGCGAAGTCACTCCCTTCCCATAAAAATATCATCTAGAAACATAGGGGAGTATCTATACCCTTTTATAGAAGTAAGTCATCTTGAAACTAAGGGGTGTATCTAAATCAAATTGGGAAAGTGAATCATATGAAAACTCATTTGTTTATCTGTATCATTCTTGGAAAGAAACTATTCTAGAAATTTGTAGGTATTTACACCATTATAGGAAAGAAATTCATCCAAAAACTCAATGGAGTGTCTACACCCTACAGGGAAACAAAATCATCCACTAACTCAAGACATGTCTACACCCTGCTGGGTAACAAAGTCATATAGTTTCAAACCTTAACGCAAAATCCAAGGAGAACATTCATAGAATCCCACGTATCTATATAAATATAATTGAATAGTGCATCCCACCTAAATCATCCTATATAATTCATCTTCTTTGGGTCAACCATTTTCTCAAACACATCATAGAAACTCAAGGTCGACCACTCAAGTGCATGAAATATCATCATTTGAACCATAATTTTCTTACACCATTGATCTAGGTTCTAAGGTAACTGTTGAAAAAATTTCTAACCATTCCTAAAATCACCCTCTCATGGGTCATTGTATTATTGGGCACCCTCTGGGGTCCATGATGTCACATCATGTAAAATCACCTCCCATGGGTTCCTCAATATTATTCACATCTCTCATGATAAAACCCATCACTCAAAGGGGATAAATTTACTCATGGTCATCATAATCATAAAATAGACCCATTAGTATCATAGGTAATACCATATCAATATCACTTGAATGAGATGGCCTCAATATTATCCTATTCTAAAGTCTCTATATCACGGACCTCTTGACTAACAATTTTATATATCCCCATAGGCCCTACCTACCCACATAATCCTATTTTGGTTGGGCAGAAAAATCAACCCATGGTTATCAAAACTATCCCTAAAGATATAATTAATATTTAGTTTCTCACAAGGAATACTCCGGATGAACACTCCATTCCATTTCCCTCCTATACTCAAAGGCCACTACGGCAATTCACTAGATTTTCTATGTATCATTCTTTCCATTTTCATTAATCTCCACCCCTCAAGATTTGAGTACCAAAAGGTACATAATCAAAATCAAGTCCTTATAAATTGATGGCTACGGAATCAAGCTACTACCCAAAGATCCATCATGGCCCTTGGAACATAGTTCATTTCACTCATCAACATTCAGTTTTAATTAAACAATTTATTTTATGTAAAATGGTTCAATCACCCCTAAAGGAAATATCACATTCCATATCTCATATAAATAAAATGAATTAACTAAAGATTTTAGTTATGGGGACTACATACCTCATTTATAGATTTTCCATCCTTTTATCAAACCATGGACACCCTCTCTTAAGATTGTCTAATTCCACCAACGCTCGCATCAATATCCCAAGTACCTATCTGAAGGTATACAACACAAATAATTAATTATAATAATTTATAATAATTTATTAAAATAATTATAATAATTTTTAATTAATTTTAAAATTAATAAATTAAGTAATATTTTCATAATGACACATTCGGTGCTCCACCCACACCAAAACTATAACCAACCACATATGGAGGCATGTAATGTTCTCCTACCAACAATATGGTTAAATTAAATAATATGAATCATAATTTAAATCTCCAAATTTATTTAATTTAGAAAAAACTATAAATAAATTCATTTTGGAAATAAACTTCAATGGAATGCATGAAATGACATTTGATCATCATCACAATAATTCTTATGTCCATCACATAAAAAATCCTCCTCATATTAAAAACATTCCACCATTATGTAGTCGGATTCATTTCCAAAACCTATGTCAAGTTACCTGATTTATAGAAAAAGAAATTGGAAGATTAATGTGGGATGGTATGAAATATAAAACCTCAAAATATTGATGATTATACATAAAATAAACCCCTAAAAAGGTGACAAAATTATAGTAATGGGGGGGGAGAACCCTATTGGTTAGTATGTGAATAACAAGGAAGGACGGAATGAAGTTTTAATTGTCAAGAGGGTAAAAATGAGTCCTCTAACTAATTTTTATAACAATAGGGTGCACTATGACTGGGAAAAAGGAAACCCAAATACATAGAAAACCCCCAAGTATCGCCAAGAAATCCTAACACACTCAGAACTAGGGCTAGGCTCCTCCCTATTCATCATTTCATTTAGGCACCTCAACCACCCCATCTAGAACCAAACCAAATCCATTTATAACTCAGCATCTCCATCATACCGCCCTCTACTATAGTGAAACTGGAAAAATAACTTTTTGTATGAGTTATAATTATTTTAAATGGATTTTATTGGTTGTCCATGTTGATCAATAAAATATTATGAATTTACGGATTTCAATATAATGAATAATTTCAAAAGTTAATGGAGTTTCTATGAAGTTATCATGTATTATAATATGAATAAACATGTAGATAGTTTGAATACATTTAGTTTCAAATGTGATTCATATAGAATTTTTATGGATTCATTAAATGAAATTGGATTTCATGTTTCAATAATTCTCCTAGTAAATCTGACAATTGTTGAACTAGTCATTAGTACAGAAGAAATGTGTCAGTTTGTGATTTGAAATGACATATTGTTTAAAATAATGTTGAAGATGAGATGAAAATTTTTTGGGTGATGAAGAGTTATTTTTAATTTACCTTCCAAAAGTAATAGAATAATATGAATAGAAGAAAGGCCACTCCATTATTTATTAGATCAGAATATTATTTTAAGGCCATTAAAATGCATATTAAATGCATGGGATATTATATATTTTATGTTATTTTTATTGGGAGATTTGTTTAGAAAAAATCTCCTAGATTTACTCTATTCCATGGAAAAAAATATCCAACCAAAGAAACCAATAGAGGATATATCAATCACATATGTGTAGTAATTTCAATCCATAAGGGAGCTAGCCAGCTCATGGGAAGTAAAGGTTGAAAGAACATGTATTTGTAGTTTAAGGAATGGGTCAGTTGTTAATATGTTTGTGGGTGAGTTCTCATGTATATAGTGTATATGGGTAAGCAATATTGGGTTAACAAGGATATATGCGGACTGAATTGTCGGTAATATCCCACATTTTCATGATGCGTTGTGTTTCTGAGTCCTGACCCCTGTTCCAACTCAAACAAGTAGCAAGAGTATGATCATCTATAAAATGTGGATAATCTACACTTGTGTTAAATGTGTGATGAATGAATATGTGGTACAATTTTTCCTAGTTTTAAAAATACAGATATATCACAAACTGTAACACCCTATGATTTTTTGAAATATTTGTTTAATTAATTTAATCTTTTAAAAAAATTTCATTTCATGCAACACTGAATATAGCTTATTTTATATGAAATCATTATGTTAGGATTTTGTTTCAGGTGACACAATGTTAATCATTCACTACACACAACAGATATATTATTATTCAGTAGAAAAAAATATTTTTTTCTTATGTTACACATAATATCGAGTTCCATCAATATATTTTGTTACACGCATGGCTGAGTTTAAGTGAATTAGAATATTCTCTAAATATTGTTATTAAAATATTATTATTATTACCACTAAGCCATTGGAATGGAAGTTATGAATAATATTAACAATATTTTAAAAATGATATTTAAAAATTTATTTAAAATGAATACTTTTGCTATCAGTTAGATAGAAATTAAATTAAGAACTATTTAAAAATAAATAAATTCATTTCCTAAGAATTTTTATTATTATGTACAAACAACATTTTAACTCAATAAAATAAATAACCCCACATATAATGAATGATTTTTAACAAATTTATATATATTATATATTCAATCATATTTTTGGTCACTCAATAGATTTTTTTGGTATAAGATATGAGTAAATCTAATTTTATGAATACAAAGATATACTTTTTAAGGTAATTTTACTTCATCTAAATGGTGTACATATTGTAAATATTATTATTGAAACTTGTGTAATATTTATTTTAAGAACCACATTTCATTTTTTAAAAGGAATATCAAAATTTACTTTTGCAGATTTTTTTACTGAGAAGTTTCATTTATTGACGAATAGTTACACTAGATTTTAATATAAAACTGCTGTTTAATCTAGTTTATTTATATTTTCAAATTAATTTTTATATTATTTTAAAACTATATTTAGATAAATTTAATAAATTAATCTAATTTATTTAATTAGAACCAATTTCACATTTCAATTTGATATAAAAAATTAATACTTTTAAACATTTTCTTTTTAAAATCTCGCTTTCACGACACATTCATGAGATTAATTAAAAACAACTATCTACAAATATTGTGATTAATATTTGGAAAACTGTATTAAATGTTTTTAATAATCATAAAGTATTATTTCCAATAAGTTAAAAAGAGTTTTTTAGAAAATATTTATTGAATGTAATTAAAATAAATTACAGTGATTGATGTAAAAACGAGTTTACATTGTGGTTGATCATTAACATAAGTTGATGAATACCATATAAACATTTCAAAAATACATTTTCCATTCAAATTTATACCATATACTCCATTTTATTGAAAATTTACAATTATTGGAGGCCAATGATGTTAGGGAAAACTCTCGATAGTGTTTACCTTTTTGTATTTACAAGAATGTCATTCCTCCTCTACAAAAGAGAACTCGCCCCTCACTTATTCACAAAAATCATGATCTTTGGATCATCAAAAACCAAAAAAAATATGATCCAAAATTTCATCTTATAAATATATAATCCTCCTTTTTTGTATAAATACAACCAAGGAATCCCTTTGGTGAAAAATAAAAGGGGTTACCCAAAAAAGAGGGAGCATCTTTCGATATGCACTTCTGATTTATTTTTTTCCCAACCTTTAAATTAATATTATTAATTTATTATATAATAAACATATTATATTCAATATACTGATATTTTATTATGTTAAGGGTTTTATCTACCCTCACACAGACCTCCTTCAAATGGGACACACCATTATTGTTTGGATGTACATCAGACTGTTGCCTCGCGAACTGATGTTGTTCATTATTCCATTAACACCTTCCAAGGTTGGTAATTATGATGTAATTACTATTTTATGTGATATAGATGATATTTATTATATCCATATTTATTTTTAATATTTATATAACACATACCTTCATTCTTTCCATTTTGTGGGAATTTGATAACTTTTTCTGTGGGCATGTGGACTACCACCTCCTCAAAGAAATGTGATTCACTCATAATTTACATAGAATGTATTAAGTATTTTTTTATTAAAATTATATGTTTTTTATGAAATAATAAGTCTAATATAATTATAATATTCATATATTTCATTTAATTTTTTCCTTTTTATACAACAAGAAAATAGAAACAATGTTCTTGCATACGTACGACCTACCTTCTCCATGAATGGTGTATTCCATTTCAAATTTATATATTTTGTCTATTTTAATAAATAATTATATTATTAATATATATGATATTTATATTAATTTTTATATTCTATAAATAATTTAATCATGATATAAGTAAGAGGATCAAGAACATCATGGAACCACATATATGAAAAACAAGGCAGTTTTGGAACGAAACGTATCTTTAATAAAAAAGGGTAATATAAATTCATAATAAAATCATATATGGTATTATATAAAAGAATATTTTTATATGGTAGATTTACAACAAACATATATTTTATATACATTATGTTTTAACATGTGAGAATAAAGTCAAGACTTATGCTAACCGTTTTCTCATGTCACTTTTATTTCTATGAGATTATGTCACATTCAACAATTATTCATGTAATGTGGTGTATATAATTCACTATAAAATTTCATATAATTAAATTAATTTAATATAATTATATAAATAGTTTCAATTTATGTTAATATTTCATGGAGATCATGATTCAAATATTACTCAAGTAGTAAGGTAATTTCTAGTCAAATATTTATTTTTGTGAGACTTCTGTGTTATTTTCCAGTAGTTTCTTTTGTGGGGTGTATATATCAAAAAAGAATGTGTTACATGATTTATTGTACATAAATTTATGGGTATTAAAATATCCATTTAATGATCTCTATTTTAAGGATTTTAAGGTTTAAATGTTACCAAATTAATAAGGTAAATTTTTATCAATTTTTCTACTTTGATACACATATTTTGTTATCTACCTATATTCTTTTGTGACATTTATATAATTTCCTTTGACATATTGCATCAGGAATTTAATTATTTTTATTTTATATGAATATTTATGTAATTTTATTTTCGCTTGTATATTATGATTCAATGTTATCAATGTGGTAACAATTTATTGCTACAATCTCACTGATTATTAGGATTATTATTGATTATTCTTCCATTGATGAAATATTCAGATATATATATATCAATAAAACTCATTAATTTTATTATCCTATGTTTATTGATGATATATTAAATTAACAGTACCATTTTCCACTACTTTTTACTTAATATAGTTCAGAATGTTTTTTTAAAGAAAATATAACCATATTTCCCTCTTTGGATGGAAATATATTTTATTAAAAAAACCTTATTTCTAAAAATGATTTAAATTTATTTAAATCAAATATTAAGATAATATTTAATAAAATATATCTTTAAAAGTTTTTATGTTTTTAAAAAACAATCAATGATTTTTAAATCTTCCTTTAATGAATTTTATGTTTATTTTCAAAGAAAAATGTTTTGAAAATTTTTTATGATTTCAAAAAAATTTTATGATTTCAAAAGTGTTTTTTCAATGTGGAAATAATATTTTAATCGAGATATGTTTTAAATAATTTATTTACATTTTTTTATATTTTATCAAATTTTTTTCAAATAGAAGTATTCCAAAAATGATTTCTGTCATAAAAGAAGTTGATTTTCAATGTGATGTTGTTTTCCTTAAGAAATGATCCAATTGATTTTTACATCTCCTTTTAAGATGGAATAATTATATATCATTTATAATTTTCTATGGATATGATCCAAGGAAATAATTCATAATATTTCATTGAATGGTTTATGTTTAAGATGACGAGTTTCTTATAAAATCATTTTCTTTTCATGCGTATTAAATGATTAAATGGTTATGAAACCTATCTCTTTTCCATGGGTAACAATATGATGACATTTTTATTATAACCATTTAATTTCATGTTTTATGATATGGTTTTTATGAAACCCTTCTCTTTTAATGGGTCATTATATGATGAATATTTTCTTATATTATGTTGCATGCATGAATGATTTCATTATATTGTGGGTAGTACTTATATATCCATCTAATTTGTTTGGTAATGGTGAATGTTCAATGAGATAAAAGGGTACATGGGATGGAATACCAAGACCATAAAAAGTTGGTAAATAAGAGGGTATACCAATATTGTAACAAGAGGTCACATTAGAGGGCATCCCAAGCATGTAACAATCGGTCAAATAGGATTGTATCTCAAGCATGTAACAAGATGCTCCATAGAGAGGGGATATCAAAAGCCTATAATAAGAGGTTATAGAGGGGGAATCCCAATCCTATAACAAGAGGGTACATGGGGGTTAATCTTAATCTCTAAATAATAAGGTACATGGGAGGTAATCCCTAACCCATAATAAGAGGGTACAAGGGAGGAAATCCTAGGCCCAAAGATGGTACGTGGTTGATTATCCCCCACCTAAAAAGTTATAATGATCTTGGTAGGAAGAATTGAAATAATATTTTTTATGTTCATATTTCTACCACAAATTACATGACTAATTCACATGTTATTCAATCATATCTTATTCTCTTGATTCCCTTATGATTAATTTCTTGGGAACTACCAATCTTTATTCCAAGACTCTTATCTATGATCATTGATATGCATGGAATGATATTATAATGTTATGATCATGGCCTCATACCCTTATACTAAAAATTATACTTACATATCTCCTGTGTTTACTCAAACATAGAATCTAGGGTCACCCTTTCTTATTTTTTCCCATCTTATGAAGAAGGTTTTTTGTTGGAGTTCTAAAGAGATAGATTTTAATGGGGGATATTTATGTTCATTCACCAAATTAAATTAATGTGTTCCATTTATTCAAAGTCACTAAACTATTGTAGCCATAGGGAATGTAATTTTGTAAATTTATAAAGATTCATATAAAATCATTTAATATCCATGTATGTTAATGATAGTTTTCTATAGTTGGTATCAACAAAAGGTTTAGTCATCCTTTGGAAACAAGGATGATAAATATTTAGTACGATCCTAATGAATATTTATAAATATATTTATAGTGAGTTCTCTTACTATAAGCCTATGGGGTCATATATTTAAAAGATGGTTTCATGATTGGGGAATCCTATATGTAAGAATTCAGGATTATATGTCTTTCTGCTATGATAAATGTTTCTCACATTATGCGTTCTATTCGTAAATAGTAGAGAGAACAAGATGGAGTTGGGTTAAAATTTAATTTTTCAAATGTGGAATGTGTGGTCATTTTGAAAATTGATGTCATAAGTGGAAATTTCATGACGAGAATCTGGAAGGTGGCACAAGTATTGGCTATACTTCTAAAGATAATGAGACCTCAAATGACATGTGAATGTTATGGGATGTTCTAAAAGTATTTTTTACACATTTAATTGAGGTTGAAGAACCTTAAAAAATTATTCATATTTTATATTCTCGGAATTGGTTATTAATGAATATGATAATAAAGCCTAATTAATGGTTTAAGAATAATACTAGATGATTGAAATTCATATGTATAAGAATTAAATAATTATGTTATATTAATAAAGAAGTATATGTTTTTCAATAAAGATTTTTAAAAAATTATTGAATGGTTCTAATGATATAGAAAAGTGATTTAATGTAAATGTGTTATTTTAATTAAGGGAAGGTAACACTTAATGTGTTCCAGATGTTGAGAACTTTTTTTAGCTAGGATAAAGAAAGGATTATGGATAATGTAAATTGGATAGTTCTGATTACTATGGAAAAACCTATTTATTGGCTAATAATGTGGTATATGTTATCATTAATGAAGTTTAAAACATTTTTTGTATTTAGAGAATATATCCATAATATTTGGAATTAGAAATAATGTATGTTTTAAATATGCCCTTTTGGTAATTATTGTTATTAGGATGATTCAAGAAAAAACATGATGAATGTATTCACAAGATTGGTAAATGAAAATAAAGAGACACTTTGTGATTTTTGGGGGAACAATATTAAGCTTATTTTGAAAAATTTAGTGATATTCTTTCTAATGTTTTTTATTTTTATATATCAAAATGGTTTTAAGGCTAACCATTTTTTGAATGGTTTAACATAAAATTAAGATGAAATTTTGAAATTAATTTTTTATCATTCCATATGATGATTTGTTCCTATTGGATAATGTGTGCTAAACATTTTTTGTTATGAAAACTACAGATGAATGGAATGAGCAATAATTTTATTTATGGATGTCATGATCTACTAATGATTCATGAATTAAAAATTTCCCATAATTTCTTGGAATAAGTTATGAAGTTCAAATTGATAAAGTCACAACAAAGGGTGAGATTGTGTTGAAATAAAGTATATAATACCATGAAAATTTATCAACATTAGTAAAATTGTCTTGAAGTAAAATATTTTCCCAATATCATCATTTTTTAGGATATCAATGACCTTTTTTAAGCCATGTTGGTTTATGGCTTGGTGGTCGTTAACTTTATACTAACCATGTTCTCTATTACTCTCCATTGAAAACTGATAGATAGATTTATCGACTATGTCCATGTTCCCACATTCCATCTATGTTCTCCTATGTGGATACTGAGTTATGAGTTACATTGGGTAACCATTGTGTTCCCAACATTCCCTTTATAAAGGAATTTTTTGTATTCATTTTAACTATGTGGTTTTTGATGAAAGAAACAGTCAAGTAATAATCCTTTGACAACCCAAATGAATTTTGAGGGAGAAATTCCTTTTATATGTGGTATAATGTAACATCATGAAATTTAGTGAATTAATTTTTTAAATTAATTTAATTTTTTATATTTTTCATTTTATATAACACTGAATATAACTTCTATTATATGAAAGAACAAAGTTTAGAATTTGTTTCACCCAACACCATGTAAATATGGCACTACATGAAACACATAGATTTGCATATAAACCGATCAAAACTATATTTGTCTTGTGTTATACACAATTCTGAGTTCCTACGATATATTGTGATACATAGAATGTATGTTTTTAAAAAACTATAATATACTATAAATATGGTTACTAAATTATAATTATAGAAACTATTGAGTTGTTGGAAAAGATATTGTGATGAAGATTAATTAACCTATGAAAATATGATTTACACATGTATATATCATGAATACTTTGGTTATCACTTATTAATGAATTAAATTAAAAACAATTTGAAAATAATGAAATTCATTTTCTGATAAAACTATTTTTATATGTATAAATTTGTTTTACCTTAATAAATTAAAAAAAACTTTTTATGAATTTTTTTAATAAAATTTAGGAAAATTATATATTTAAATAAAATTTACAATAAATATATTTGACTGTTATAAGAAAATAATAAATAATTTTTGATGAATAAAAATATTTATTTTTCTACAGGGTAATATTAACACCTTTTCATAGTGCACTTATTTTAAATATAATATTATTAAACAATTATAATTTTTATTTGAAAAAATAAAATTCATTTTTGTAATAGTTACATCAAAAAATACTATGGTTAAATTTTAGGTAATTTTCTAGGAGGTTTCATTTTTTGATGAATAGGGAAAAACACTAAATTTTAATTTGAAACTGTATTTTCATATAATTTATTCATAGAGATAAATTATATTTTATATAGTATTTAAAGTATATTTTGATAAATTTTAAATAAATTAATCCAATTTAATCAATTTGACCCAATTTCACACTGAAATTTGATATGGAACCAATTTAAACTTATAAACATTTTCATTTTATAACCGCATTTCGCGACATGGCTACTGGATTGATTTAATATTAATTTCAACCACTTCTATGATTATAATTTAGAAAAATTGATTCAATATTTGTAATCATAATAATTTTTAATTTATAATATGTTCATATTAATTTTTACCAATAATTTTATTGAATGTAATTAAAATCAATTACAACGATTAAGGTAAAAATGAGTTTACATAGTGGATAAAATTTATCTTAAGGGGAAAAATACTCTAGAATCATGTCCAAAATATATTTTATGGATATCTTTCAACCATATCAACCATTATTTCTAAATTTATAGATAGTGGATGAAACATATGTAAGGGTGACCTCTCAACATCATTAAGCTCTTTATATTTATAGAATGTCACTCATCCTCTACTATAAATGGGAACTCACCCCCCTTACTTTTTCAAATCACTCAATACATTCTACTAATCCATTAATGTACAAAAAGAGTCAACAAAATTTCCTCCTATCATCATAGAGGCCACACTATAGGATAAAATCCAACTGAGGAATCAATTTAGTGAAAACAAAAAGGAGTTACCCAAAGAATTATTAATATCCTTCAACATGCATTTTTTTCTATACCCACCAATTCAATTATTCTTTTTACATTATTATATAATATCCTCAGTATCCAAATTATACAGATATTTTTTTATATTATTTTTATGACTTACACTCTTACCCACTATGAAACAACCCAACCCCTTATGCCCGGAGTTGGTCCCTTACATTATTATATTGGCATAAAAATAAGTGTTAAATCCCAAAAGTATGTTTAGAATTCTTTGAAAATAGATTAAATAAATAATTCTTAATTTAAAATTAAAAAATATAAACTAAAACAAAGACAATACTTTTAACATCATGATTCACCTAGCTTAACTCTGCATATAATTAATAATATACATCTTCGCATCCTGGAAAAAATGAAACATAAGAAATGAGTGATCTTAGATGCTTAGTTAGGGTAAACAGTATAGCATAAGCTATCATAAATAAGCATAAAATTTTAATTCATGGTATAAAATTTATCATAGGCCTTTTAATCATAATATTGAGTATAATATGTAATTAATAAATCATGTAATTATATATAAACATTCACAAGTACATTCTACTTGTCATATTCATGTAATATCAATAACTAATCTCATAATGAGGTTATGCATAATGGTGTACATCATAATCATACTGTTAAGGCTTTGGTCATGATACCATATAGGTAAAAACCCAAAATAGTTTTTCACCTGAGCCCTACACAAGAATCGAGGTGCTATATAGGGCCCCACCTACAACTTACTAAGTCCAATGCATTCCTAATATGAAAAGGGTGAATCATATCCTATATAAACATTCATATTAAAACTACCATATGAAATTTTAATACATTAACAATAAACCATTAATGGTATGAAAAAAACACATCCACATTAAAACATATCATAAACCCTTCAATAAGATATGGTATATTGTATCATAATAAATCAAAATCAAATAAGAATAAAATTCACTAATGAATGTTTAGATATATGCAAATAATGTAATAAAATCGTTAAAAAAATTCAGATAAATACCCCTTTTTTAATTTTAAATCAATTTAAATATATTTAACTAAAAAATAAAAAATTTCTTTGGATAATAACCTTGTAATATTGTATGATAATCCTAAAAACAATAAGGCATCATGATGGTGGAAAAATCCTCTCACCCTGCATAAGTCGACAAAAACATTCTTTCTATCAGAAAAGTACAGAAATACCTTGTTTTAAAAACTATAAAATATTACATTCAAAACGTTTTATAAAAATAAAATTGTGGGTAAAATTTACTTTAAACAATTTTAGATGAATAGAAATAATATTTTTAGAAAAATATTAAACATGGACATAGATGATAAATATGTTCCAGTAAACACTTAATTATAAATATTCCTGAATAAAAATGAGATTATATAATTAACCCTTACCTTGTACATTTCATTATTTGAAGGTGATTTAATATCCTTTAGAGTGGTGAAATAATATTAATAAGTACTACTAAAACTATATATATTTTTATTATATCATATATGATCCTCTTATATCATTTTGTTAATAATATCTTATTATTACCATTATTTTGGGTGTTAAGTGCTTCATTTCCTTGTGATTATTTTGTTTTGTAAGTATTTTTACTTATTAATAGGATATATTTTATCTACATAAAGAGTGATATTCGGTTTATATATATTTTTCACTCGTTATATACATTGTTATAATCATTCATAAACTGGTAATGTGGAGAATGAATATCATCATGTTATAGGGATAGTTTTCCCATATGTATGAAAGAGCAATGGTATCATTCCCTTAAAGGAAAATTGGTAATGAATTTTATGATATATTAAATATAAATAATAAATATAATTTCATATTTATTATTTATATCCATTATATTCAAAACTATACATATCAAAATAATGTGGTTATGGAAAATAAATTACACCACAACGTGGAGGCGGTAAGTAGTACGTTGGCACACATGGTGATATTATTTTTTCATAGGTTGGGTAAAAAACTATTATGGCTAACCAATAATACTAATAAAATATCATCATATATATGAAACATCATTTGATATATTATAATGGGAAAAGCGTGTTATGAGGAACTATAAGAGAATGTTATTTTGATTAGTAAAAATGATTGTCTCTTCTTTAGTGAACATCCTTTGAATATTCTCTTAGGAAAAATATGGTTGGTATATTGAGATGAAAATAACCCATTGGATTTTTATATGGAATTTTATAATAGAAATTTTGAGGGGTTTGTCCAGAATGAGGACTCAAAGTGGTGTGGCGAAGTGAGGGAAGAGGTTCCTTTTATATGAGAAGGGAGGGGCACTCCTAGAATACCTATAAATATTAAATTAATATATATTGGTTTTCTAATTGAAATAGATCTAAACTGAGTTATGTAGAATATAAGATGGTTTTTGGTATCAATAATATGAATGAATAATTTTTATATTTGTTAAGTTTTTATTATTATCCTTGTCTCTTACCTTTAATCTTAATTGAATTCCTTTATCTCTTACTGTAAAAACATGTGTTTCTATTACTTAAGGGTTAATATAGTTACTATAAAGTACCAAAAGAACCAAAAATGGATAATTTATTACATATTTAAACATATAATAGTTATTTTGGAGAAATTTATATTTTTAAGATTCATATATCATTTAATAAATATTATTTATTTTAAGTTATCATTTAGATCTATTTTGATACTATACTTTATTATCCTTTTCGAATATATCAAAAAAATATGATGATATTTAATCCACACTTATAATATATCACTAAAATATAAACGTTATATATAAAATTAATGTATGTCATTAATTATGTCAAATTAAATATTTTCTAGTATTTGTAATATCATTTATTTGATATTTTCATTGTTTAAATGATTAATGCATCATTATTATTCAATCTTATAATAAAATTACTTATTCTCTTAAAATTAAAAATAAATTATCATGAAGAAGTTAACTGTACTATATTTAAAATTAATATTTATAATATAATTAATGTTCTTTATAACAATATATTAAAAAACATATAGTAATTACAATTTTAGTATTATATTTATAACACATCCATAAATAATATATAACTTTTCAATAATCTGACACAAGTGTTACACCCCATGGTATGAAAAATAATTTAAAATGCATGAAACAGTGATTATATAAATAATGATACTTTTTTATGTATATAGTTATAAAAAAGCTGTTAAAAATAATTTATCCACTTTTATGATTTGAATTTCAAAAAACGTACATCTACGGTTGTGATTAGTATGTTATTTGGAGTCCGATAGAACCAACATGATTTTTTAGTGAATAGTAGAATACCCTTATGAATATTAATATAAATAGTACTATGACCCTTATTAATTGTAAATCATATTATTATTTTATTTTTTTAAGGTTATAAGAAATTGAGATCTTGATTAATTTTTTAAAGGAGATATAAAATCAGTTATAGTTTCAAATTATTTATTTTAGGAATAAAATATGAATTTATTTAAATTTTTTTTATTATATTTAAAAAATTATTTTCAAAAAAGTATGTTAATTTTTTCATTCTTCACATCAAAAAATTATTAGAGTGTTTTTTTGCGATTTATCTGTGTTAGTTGACTTTTTGGTGAATAGTAAAAATATTGTTTTTAGATTTTAGTGTGTTTAATGGAATCACAATAATGTAATAATTATTTATTAATAACGTTGGATAGTGGGGAATATAATATGATATTAGGTTCCCCATGTTACAAATACCAAGGGCATAAACAATTGGCAAGCCCGTAATTTTTCAAAACCACTAAAATGGTGTCCCTTGAAATTAATTAAAACCTCCCTCATTTTCACTATAAATACCACCATCACCCCCTCCCCTCATCTCATACCTCTCCAATTTTTAGAATTATCTAAATTCGATCCAATACACTTCATGAAGATCGTCCCCATGTACCAGAACTTCTGGTCTCAGAAAAAGGCCAAAATCAAGGGCCTTAAGGAATATCTCAAGGATAAAAATCAAGAGGTTAATATCTATTTAATTTTAATGTGTTTTCTTTTCAATTAATTTTGATTCATATAATCTCCTCACATACCTTTATCCGAGAATCATGATATATCTGGTATTATATATATTATATATTTTTATCATGTTTATGGTAAAATCATCATCATTCTTCCTCTTATCTTCCTCTTATTCTAAAATTAAAAACAATATCAGTGATGTGTAAATTTAACGACATCATGGATGATGTGTATTCGATTTCCTTTAAATACTTCAAAGATGGTTGAAAAATATTTTAAATTTTATGATATCACCTCTATTTTGTTCTGTAATTAATTTATATTCATAATATTAAAGGTATGTGATGAAACATGTTCCTGATTATCGAAGAACAACTAAAAAGATCGAAACAAATATCCCCAATGATTTATCTAATGATTCATCATCAAGAATTATAACCAATATGATTTATGGAATCATTTAATATTCTGAAAATATATTAACACCATTTCATTCCACTTCGGGTTTTTCTCTTCTATCCGATCGAAAAATCCTTTATGAACCGACCATGGAAATCATGTGAAGCGCAGACACAAAACAATGGAAATAACAAAATAATATTAAAAAATGGGTTTAATGATGTTATAAAATGATCATATAATGTGGTATAAAACATTAATATGTTTCAGTACAATATTGATAACAAAATATTAACCATTATAAAAGAGTTTAAAACATTTTTTAAGTAGGACTAACCCGTGGTAAAGAAATTCATAACCCAATTTGCATTCTTTGGATTCACCTTATACATAATTAATTATGTGCGAATGAAATTATTTTTGTAATAAATTTAGTTTATATTATGATTGATTAATTGATTTTATTGTGTATAAACATAATAATTTAATTATATTAATTCTCACTTCAATTATATGTTATTTTTTATAGACATTCTTTTAAAAATCATCTTTTAAAATTCGATTTTACCAATTCAAAAGTAATGACTTTATGAAATTAACCATGTTTTATGATTATGTTATGGTTATTTGGAATATATTATGATTAATGGTGGGAACTTTATCACCCTAAAATTCATTGGGTATGTGTACGTTGGATGTCCGACGTATGGTTACTCCAAGTCTAACTACGGTGGTTATGTCAAAAACTAGCCATGAGGGTTACATTGTAATGTAGCCATGAGGGTTACAAATCATAAGGTAGACACGAGGGTACAATATATGTATGTAATTCCCTATGATACCCATATGGTTTTATATATGTTCATTAATTTTTTTTGGAAATTTAATTTTTCACAAAGTAGGTATATATGAGGGAGAATATTGTCTTTGTGAAAATGATTTCATATGTCTATAAGTATTCATGGAATAATTGTTAATTTCCTTCTTTTTATATCACTTACTAAGGATTTTATTCTCATCCCATGTTTTTATATTCTTTTCACATGGAATAAGCATGTTTAAGAGAAATAATTAAGTAAAGTTAAATGTTATGATGATTTTTCAGGGAAATCATGCTGTGGTTTCACGTTAAAACATTTATTCCTTGGAAGAAATTGAATTTTTTTATTGGTAACCACATTGATTTCTTTTGGGTTAGTATATATGAGTTATGTACTAACTTTCTAAAACATTAAACAAAAGAGATATTTGGGAATTTAAAGAGGTGAAATCTATTTGAAATTTCTATATTATGAAATGTTTAAGGTTGGTTCGTTATAGTTGGTATTAGAGCATAGTTTAGATAACATTAAAAGTTAGTATGTTGTTAATTTAATACCATAAAGACTTTTTACTTGAAGTTTTTTTAAATTATATAGCATTTAATGATTACCATGTTGGTTCATCTAAGATATATCTGTTAAAAATATTTTTCTATAGAAGAGGCAGTGAATTAGAAGTTGGATGGAACCGAGATGCTGATACATTTCCAAATATACAATCGAGAATGGTGGAAATTTGATCCAATAAGTTTGTGACTGTAATGGAAAATAGGAAAAATGAAATAAATGGAAGTGGCATCCACATAAGAGAACAACTAGATCTAACACAAACGAACATGAAGAAAGTGGTATATTTTTTGAGGAAACACCCTCCTATTTTCAATGAATCATCTAACCCAATATAGGATGGAGGATGTATTAAATCCCTTGAAAATATATTTGATGTTTTTTGATGTTTATATAATCAACATTTTAGTCTTTCCATATATTTCATTGAAGGTGAAGCTGATCAGTGGTGGTTAGTTGTCAGGATTATTAGGGATAGATATGAGATTAAAGCCTTAGAGTGGGATGAATTTAAAAGCCTTTTCCTTGAAAAATGTTTTCTTAAGGTGGTTCGACATAGGATGGAGAATAAATTCCTTTAATTAATGAAAAATAAGGATGATTCAGTGGTTGGGAATGAATCAAACTTCACCCGACTAGTGATTTATTCTTTAAATTGAATTATGGATCTTAATAACCAAAGCATACATTTTTTTACTTTATATTAATGCAATGATATTCAAGGGAATTGGATTCATGTGAGCTCAAAATATAGTAAAAAGTCATGTGATGTGATGAGAGGGTAGAAATGGTGTCTTCTGATGTCACTTTTACATTGAAAACAATCAGAATAAGATTTCTTGATAGAATGTGATGGTTAATAATCCATCATAGAAATCTAAAATTAAGAAAGTTCAGTTTCTAGTTTTTGAAACGTGTGGTAAAAAAACCCAAGAGAATGCCTTACCAAAACTAAGAACAATTCTCAATGTAATATGTTTAGACATATGGCCCATGATTGTGATGAAAATGATCCTAATATTACTATTGATAAGAAAAATGTTAAATGTTCCGAATGTGTTGAGATGGGTCCTTATAAAAATACATACCCAAAAAATAATCTGAGTGATAGAATGCAGCTAGACAATAAGCAGAAAGGTGTTGTAAGACCCTTCGTGATTCATGTATAAATTTTGGGCCCTCCAATGATGTGGTGTCAGGTAAATTACGTTATATACTCATATTTCTATAATGTATTGTTCGATATGGTTTCTACACATTCCTTTATTTATGAGAAAGTTTCGGTAAATTACAAATATCACCTCAACAAATGAGACCATAACTGATCATTAAAACACCCAGGGGAATGTTATAGTGAAAATAAATTTTAAGAATCTTCCTATTATTATGTGTGGAAATAAATTACCTGAAAACCTTGTTGTTTTGACCTTAATAGGGTTTGTTTCCATTATAGGTATGGATTGGCTTTCTTTTTACCATTCTAAGATTGATTGCATAGCTAAAGAAGTTATTTTTAAAAAAGCGTATCAGTTTGTATACAATAACGAACCCATACAATTCATAACATATTAGGATGCTGAGAAACTATTGAAAGATGGAAATAAAATTTATCTTGCTCATATTATTGAAAATAAGGAAACTATTCAGTTTAATGATGTGTTGGTGGTAAATTAATACCTAGATGTTTTTTCTAATAATTTATTGTGTGTTACACCTGATCAAGAAGTTGAATTCATTATTTAATTAGTTCCGGATTCTAATATAATTTCAAATACCCCTTATCAAATGGCTCAAATGTAACTTCTTGAATTAAATAATATTTTTTGCAAGAGTAGGTTGATAAAAGCTTCATTCAACTTAGAACTTCGCCATTGGAATATCTTGTTTATATCATTATAATGAAAGAAGGTTACATTAGAATTTGCATTGATTATAGTAATTTTAATAACATTACTGTTAATAATAAGTATTGTTTTCCTCATATTGATGACTTGATTGATCAACTTCAGGGAGCTCAGTATTTCTCCAAGATTTACATAAGATTTAGGTACCATTAGAAAAATGTGAAAGGGGAAGACATTCCAAAAATATCTTTTTGAATGATATATGGTGATTATGAATTATTTTTATGTTGTTTGGGTAAACTAATGCACATTTTTTATTCATGGATATTATAACTAGATTATTTCATGAGTTATTGGATATGTTTTGGTTGTGATTATTGATGACATTCTATTATATTCTAGATGGAAATTGGAGAATAAAAAACATCTAAGAGTTATTTTTATACCCATAAAAGAAAATAAATTCTATGTAAAATTTAGCAAGTGTGAATTTTGGTTGCAAAAAAAATCATTCCTTGGTCACATTTTTTCAAAAGATGGCATAATGATTGATCCTGCTGAAACAATACATGTGTCTGAATAGCCAAGACTAATAAATATAACTAAGATTCATATTTTTCATCGATTTCTTGGATATTACTAGAATTTTGTGGAAAGCCGTTCATGGTTTTCTAGTCCACTGGCTATGTTATCTTGAAATGTAGTTAAATTCATTTGGACAAAAGAATTTGATAATTGTTTTCATGAATTGAAAAGAAGATTGTTGAATGATCCAGTTTAGTCTCAACATTCTAGAAATGGAGAGTTTTTCAACTATAATGATGCTTCATTAAAGAGATTTTGTTGTGTTCTGATGTGTAATGATTATTTAATTTCTCATGCTTCATGTAAAATGAAACTTAATGAATTAAATTACCCCACATAGGATTTGGAATTAGCATATCTGGTTTTCACTTTAAAATTTTGGAGGCATAATTTGTATGGATATAAATGTAAAATATATTCTGACCACAAGATTAGGAAATATATATTAAAAAAAAGGAATTCAAATTTGGTAGAGAATATGGATTAAATTGATAAAAGATTATTATTTCCCAATAAATTACTATACTAGAAGAAAACAATGTGGTGAATGCATTAATTCGAAAACATCATGCATTATTAACTATGATACAGATAGAACAAGGCACTTTGACTATTGATTTAATGAATTTTGGCATAGATTTTTTTTTGTATTAAATTCCACTATTCTTTTTTAGGATTCAGTGTAGTCATCTTTGTCAGAAAGAATTAAGAAATTGAAAAATGAAGACGAGGAGTTATAGAAAATTGTATAATTGGGTTAAATGAATATGTGTCTAGAATTAATCATTGAAAAAGAATATTTTCTATGAATTATAAAGAGATTATGTTTTCCTTGTGATTATCATATGAAGTAATAATTGTTGTGTGAAGCTCATAGTTCCCCATTTCAATTCATCCTGGCATCATAAATAAGTACAAATACCTTTAGGAGTATTATTTGTCAGATAGAACAAAATGAAATACTATATATTTTACCATGACATGTTTAACATGTCAATAGGATAAATCAGAATGGCAGTTACTAAAGGGGTTGCAATATATGTTATTGTTGATCGAATGACTACATATGATCATTTATTTCCTATTAGAGATAATATGTCTTTGGATAATCATTCTCAATTGTACCTCATATATATTTTTAGGTTACATATAGTTTTTCTTTCCATTGTATCTTACCATGTTCCCATGTTCACCATTAAATTTTTGGAAAGGCCTTCTGAAGTTGTTTGGAATAAAACTAAAATTTTGTACATCTTTGCATCCGCAATCATATGGGCACTCAAAATGGACAGTTCAGACTTTAGAGGATATTCTTGGATATTGTTCAATAGATTACCAGGGAATTTGGGACCATCATATTTATTAAAATGAATTTTTGTGTAATATTATTTTTCATTCCAGAATATAGATGGATCCTTTTGAGGCATTATATTTAAATTGGTGTTGAACTCCATCATTTTTGGTTGGATTTGGGGAAAAGAAGTTTATGGGACTAGAATTAATAGATTATGTTTGTGTGAAAGTGAAGATGATCCATCAACACATGAGGACAGATCTGATATGGCATTAATGTTAGGCAGATGATAATAGGAAAGACATTTCTTTTTAGGTATGTTATCATGTTTTTCTTGGAATCTCATGATGGAAAAGTGTAATGCATTTTGGTAAGAAAGGAAAGATGAGTACATGGTTCATTGGACCTTATGAAATTCTATAGAATGTTGGAATAGTCACCTACCAAGTAGATTTTCCTCTGACTTTGTCTCATGTACACAATTTTTTTCATGTTTCGATGTTGAGAATGTATATGTTAGATTAATCTAATATATTGAGCCCAGAAGTAGTTCAGTTAAATGAGATTCTTTCATATGAAGAGAAACATGTTCATATTCTTGATTGAAGGGAAAATATATTGCGGAATATGTTAATACAATAGGAAAAGGATTTTTAGAGATACAACATGGTTTAAGATGAAACATGGGAATCTGAAAATTCTATGAGGGAAAGGTACCTCACCTGTTTAATATGTGAATAAAATTACAAGGACGTAATTTCCAAAAAGGTGGGGAGAATGTAACACCTTATGGTTTTAAAAAATTGAAATGCATGAATCGCTGAGTTACTACATAATGAATCATTTTTAAGGATATTTTTTATAAACTAGTTTTAAACAATATTTTTGTGCTTCTATGATTTGAATTTCAAACAATAGAAATATATTTTTGTGATCAATAAGTTATCTGGAGTCTCATAGAATTAACCAGGTTTTTTTGGTGAATAGAAAAATACTCTTATGAATAGTATTATGACCCCTATGTATTTTAAATCATGTTATTATTTAATTTTATTAAGGTTATAAGATAATGAGAACCTAATTAACTTTTCATGGTGATACAAAATCAGTTATAGTTTTAAATATATTATTTTTGGAATAAAATATGATTTTATTTAAAAATTAATTTTATCATATTTAAAAAATAATATTTCCAAAAATAGAGTTCATTTTTGAATTATAGACATTGAAATTTTTTTATAGTGTTTGTTTTGTATTTTTCTAACATAGATGAATTTTTTTTTGAACAGTAAAAATACATCTTTATGTTTACGATATGTTTAATGACCTCATAATGATGTAATAATTCAGGTTAACTCATGAGGATTAAAATATAAATTTAGGTGTTCTAATATTCTAATAAAATGGGAAAAACATGGTAAAGACCATGGTTTTTCAAATACCACTAATAAGGTGTCCTTTGAAATAAATTAAAATCTCCCTCACTTTCACTATAAATACCACTCTCACCCCCTTCCTCTCACACATCTCAACCTGTGAGAAATTTCTAATTCTATACAATCCCCTTCCCAAGGATCGTCCCCACGTCCAATACTTTACTAGTCTCACAAAAAGGCCCAAACAAGGGGGCTTAAGAGGGATCGTAAGGACAATAGATCCAGAGGCAAAGATATTATTTCATTTTATTTTCTTTTATTTTCAATTATATTATTTTCTTATAATCACTTCACCTCCCATTATCCAAGGGGAATGAAATATCCAGTATTATATATATTCTATATTTTTATCATGTTTATTGAAAAATACATCATCATTATTTCTCTACTTATTCTAGTATTCCAAAAATAAAAACATCGTTCATGATGTGTCGATTTACCGACATCATTGATGAGGTGTCTTTAATTTCCTTTACTTCCTCCAAATCTAGTTGTGTAACAATTTTAATGGTTGATAAATTTAATAATGTGTATGATATGACCTCTCTTATGTTGTAGAATTAAAATTTATTAATAATATTAAATGTATATAATGAAACATGTTGGTTATTATCGAAGAACCGTCAAAATGATCTAAACAAATATCACAAATGATTTATCTAAGGATTCATCCTCAAACAATATAAACAAAATAATTTATAGAATCATTTAATATTTGTAAAAAATATTAACACCATTTAATTCATCTTTTTGACTTACTCTTCCTTTCTAAAATAAAATCCTTCAAGAAACGATAATGAAAATCATATGAAGCACGCACCCGAAACAATAGAAATAACTAAATAATATTTATAAATGGGTCTAATGCTGTTATAAATTTATAACGTAAGGAGTTTTAAAACAAGAATATGATTACATAACATATTAATAACACTCTTTTAACCATTATAGTGGAGTATTAAACATGTTTTATGTACTAAGAACCTGATGTATGTAAATTCTTATCCCAATTTACATTCAATATGTTACACTTCTACATCATTAAATAAGTGCTACTAAATATATTTTTGTCATGAATTTCGTTTATATTATGGTGTATTATTTTGATTTATAGTGTATAAAAATAATCCTTTCATTATATTAATTCCCATATAAATTATACGAAATTTTTAATCGAATTTCCAATAAAATCCACGTTTAAAATTCTATTTTGAGAAATTCAATAACAATGTTTTAATGCAATTTTACATTTTTTATGATTGTGTACTAGTTCTTGGGAATTATTTATTTTGAAGCGTTGGACCTATATATCCCTCCAATTAATTGGGTATGTTTATGTTTGAGATTATCCTTATGGTTACTTCAAGTGTAAATACAATGGTCATTCGATTAGGTAGCAGTGAGGGTTACATTATATGGTAGCCATTAGGTTTACAAATCCTAAGGTTGCCATGAGTGTTAAAAAATAATTAATTAAATCTCGTAGATACCCTTATAGTTTTATATATGTTTTTAATGTTTTATGGAAATCTCATGTTTCAAAAATAAAGTATATATTAATTTGAAGTATGTATTTGTGAAAATTATTTCATATTTTTATAAGTATTCAGGGACTAATGGTTTCTTTTCTTCTGATTATATCCCTTACTAAAATTTTTATGCTCATCCCATGTTTTTAAATTCTTTTCACTGGTTATAAGTATGTGTCAGAGAAACCATGAAGCCAAGTTAAATGTTATAAAGATTGATCAAAGAAATCATGTTGTTTTTTTGTATTAAAAAAATATTCTTTGGAAGAAATGGATACTATTTTAATGGTACCCACTTTGTATCTTTGTGGGTCGATACGTATGACTTATGTCCTAAATTTTTTAACAATCTAAACTGAAAGGATCTTTGGGAATTTAAATAGGTGAAATCAAGTTGAAATAGTCAGATTGTGTAATGTTTAAAGTCATTTCTATATAACAAGTTGATTAAAAAGGATCATAACCCCAGAATAAGGTTTATTTTGGTTGAAAAAACACTTATACAATGAAACTAGGACAAGTGATAGTGTATTGTTTTAGGATTATAATATTTTTTCCATTAATTCCATGATTTATCCTTAACTGTGGTAAATAAAATACAAAGGTGACTATTCACCAAAAAAATAAGTTGATCCAATTAGATAACAAATTTCGTACTTTTTACAACCTTGTATATCCATTTTTATAAATTAAATTCCAATAAATGGATAAATTATGTTTTATAATAATCTCACATATGTGTTGAAAAGGAAGGTAATAGAGACAAACATAAGTTCATTACGTTTTTATATGTAATTTTAATATGAAAATTATACCAACAACCAATATTTAATTTCATATTTATTATTGATGTTTTTTTATATTTAAAATAAATTTAAAATATAATAATTATTTAAACAAAAAGGTAGTTTTTAACTATAATGTGGTATTTTTTAATATTCATCCAAAAATCTAAATTATCATGATAACACCAAAAACTCAGCCTAAATAATTTTTGTTATTCCTAAATTTATGAAGAGCATTATTTTTTTCAAATAACATATATAAAAGAGTCAAATGTTTTTTTAAATATGTTTACTGTTAAAATTCGGTAAAACATGATATTGTATGTAACACAAGCTAACTCAGTGTTGTGTGTAGTGTAAGGTTAAATTTGTGTATAATTCATAATAACGAAAAAAAACTAAATTTATTAAAAAAATAAAAAAATTGAATTCTTAGGGTTTTACTTTATCCCCTTCAATAATAAATTGTGTCCTCACAATTTTGGAATTTGAGTTTGGTAACTATGGTTTGATTATTCAATATTTTTAAATAAAATATTACCTCAAAACAAGGGTGGATAAAACTTCTACTTTAAAATAATGATAAGGAATTATAAAGGTTTCAAGAGATAACACATACAAGGGTTCAGTATAGGAAAACATGTACACTAATGAAAAATCTAACGATCATTTTTTGATGTAGAGTGATAGAGAACATGATTAGGGTTTTGTCAACAATCACAATGATATAAATATGGGATGATATAAAAGAGAATTTGATTCATCATAGAAAAGGTATTATGATAGCAATCTTTTTGATTCAAGATCTTTTCCCTTGAGTTGAAGAATTAATTTAATTTATATTATAAGAACATAAGGAAACATACTTATATGACATGTTGAGTTTCATCCTTTATCCAATTTTCACAACTAACTCATATTTCCCTTTAAAAGATAACAAATTGAAAATATATTCTATTTATCTTAATTGTATATGGTTAAAAAGGGAACTTATACTTCATATTTCAATCTATTTAAATAAACAAAACAATGTTATTCTGATTCAGACAACATATATTCTAGTTGTAGGAGATAAACCCATTGTCGCTCTTTAGTGGTTGGTAAAACATAATCTATTCCAATCATAAGACACTTCCAAAATAAATCTATCCAAACTCACAATCCAAAAACATTTTTAAATAGAGGAACTAAATTTCCAAAATAAACTTAATATAATGCACATATTTTTGTCACATACCAGACATGGGAATTCCATCACTATGTATTCATTTGTGATATTGTAATAAAATTAATTAAAATAATGTTTTAATGAAAAAATGAATCATTATTTCATAAATAAATAGTTGTTATTTGATATACTCCTTAAGTCCAATAATGTTTTAAACATCATCAATGATGGAATGAACCTCTTTATAAACAAATAATTAATTAGTTCCTAGGTAGTATGTACTATCTAATATGATTTTTCCAAATAAATCATCTCCTATTCTAAAATCATTATCTCATTATCAGTGACATATTAAGGGTTATATCTTTCTCAAACATATGTCTTACACCCATTTTATCTTGATACTTTGTCATTTTACAGGGTACCAAACAATCTCAAATACTTTATGAAATAGTACTGTAATACAATCCTTATATATTCCATGATTCTTATAACCATTAAATCATTTATAAAATACTCAAATAACATAATTCATGGATCCAATCATACACAAATAAATCATTCTCTTCATATTTATCAATAATATAGTATTTTTCTCGATCCCTTTATTAATCTGAGGTATATTTCTTTCATTCTTTGTACATTCATTTTTTAGTGTCCCATCTTTTTGTAGTTTAACCATTGTTTATTAGAAATGTTTTTTATCCTAAAATCCCAAGCACTATGGCTTTTATCTCATCAATTTGAATAGATTCCCAATCATATTACGAAAGTACCAGGATCATTTTTTCAACAATTATTAAATTTTAGGAAATACTTATTTCCCTTATTAACTTTATCCATATTTTTTCCAGTAGTAATTTTATTCTAATTCCTCCCTCCGAAGCCATAATACATTGAGTACTCTTTACATGAACTGAAATCACATGATTCCATGTCTTTTTATGATGATAATTCATGGAAAACTATTCCTATGAAAAATATTTTCATAATACCATGATTGATATGATCTTTATTATTCTTTGGATCATGTGCATCAATTAGATTCAAATTCCTTCTACTAAAAGAAATTTTTAAATTATGAAATACACCAGATTAGATCATATCATTATGAATAACAATGTACAATCCCAAAAAAAGTTAACTAATTATCATTAATTCAACACATTTAAGCATAGATAATCTCTTGATCACAAACATTGTTTCATTAGGGACAAAATTACTTTTAAATCCTTCATAATGGTTATTAGATAAAATTTTAATTACCCAAATCATATCCCATGAGTGTATCAATCTAGGTGTGCATTATGAACCATTAACGTGTATCGAGTTACATTGAGTCAAGCCTCACACACCTTTTAAGTGTTGTTACACCTAGGTAAAGTTTTCTCTGAACCAAATCCACTTCTAATATCCATAAAAGGATATATTTTAAGGAAAACCAAGACAATATCTACCTTAAAAAATTTCTAGGATATTCTTCTATACTTATCCTTAAAGTCTATCTTAGAGATTTGTTCCGTAATCTATGTTTTCTAAATCTAATTTCGATGGTGGTTGCTAAAATTTCATTGATACCAATTGTAATTCACCAAACCCAGAAACCTGGAGAAAGTTCCTTACTTTATTATATTGGCATTGTTACAAGTGTTGAATCCCATATAACCAATCAGTTTTAGAGTCTTGGAAAATAGAATACTTACATGATCTTTCCCTTATAATTCCAAAATCTAAACTACAACCTAGATATTTTTTGGAAAATCAGTATTCTACAAGATTAAACTTGAATTTCATTTATAATATACATATTTTCATCCTTATAAAAATGAAACATCATAATGGGGTGATCTCAGATGCTGAGTATGAAATAATATAACAGAAGCTATCATAAATAAGCATAGAATTTTAATGAATGATATATAGCTGTAACAGAACCCTTCTAATCATAAAATTGAGAATAAAATTTAATTAATAAATCAAATAATTCCATATAAACATTCATATGGACATTATACTAGTCTAATAATCACATGTAATATTAATAACTAATCTCATAATGAGTGAATTAATATTGTCTGACATCATAATCATACAATCAAGGATTCCGCCAACAAACTATATGAGTCAAAACCTAGACAATTTTTACTGATGAGACATACTGATGCATTGAGAAACTATAGAGGTCCCCACCCATTACATATTGTGTCCAATTCATTCCTTATACAAAAATGGTGAAACATATCTAACATAAAAATTGGTATTAAAAAATAATATAAATTTTAAAAAAATTATCCATGAAAAATGAATGGCATTAAAATAGCATATCCATAGTCAAATATATCATAAACACATAATTACAATATGGTATATCGTATAACAATAAATAAAACTGAAATAAGTATAAAATCTGACAAATAGTGTTGACATAAATGAAAATAATCTAATAAATTCATTAAAAATTTCTTGAGTCGAATTCCCATTTTTTACATTGAAATCATTTAAATTCATGAAAATATAAAATAAAACATTTCATTTTAAATTAACCTTTTATAATTATAAGGGATTATTCAAAATGTAAATTCATTATGATGGCAAGAAAATCCACTCATTCCATATATATTGTCAATTACATTCTTTCAGTCAAATAAGTCTTAAAGTACCTCTTTTATAAAATGAAAAAATATTACATTCAAAATGTCATATAAATAATAAAACATTGGTAAAATTTAAATTTAACAAAATTTAGAAGAATATTAAGAGTATTTTGAAAAAAAATTAGAAACATTTACAATGATGATCAATATTTCCCAGTTAATACTTATGTATAAACAATCCTGAATAAAGATGAGATATCTTAATTAAACCTTACCTTGTACATTAATTAAATTGAAGGCGTGTTCACCTACCGTATAATGGTTAAATAATGTTATTAAATTATAAGAAAATTGTTTCATCTTTTATGATATCATATATGATTCTTTTATATATTTTGTTAATAATATTTCATTATTAAAATTGTTTCAAGTGTAAACTAATTGATTTCCTTCTGTTTATTTTTTTATGTAAGTATTTTTTTATGAATAAAATATATATTTTTCATATAAAAAATTTTATTAGGTAAAATTTTTTTATACTAACTCATCATATACATATTTTCAATCATTCTTGAACTATTCATGTGAATAATGAATCTCCTCATGTCGTGGAGATGGTAGGTTGTACGCACACACGATCGATGATATCATTCCATTAATTGTAAATTGTTATAAAATTTGATTTTATATTAATTATTAAAATCAATATAATGAAATATCTATTATATATATATAAATTATTAATAATTATTCCCTTCCAAATAATTTTGCGAAGAAAAAAAAATTAAACCACTGCTAGGATACGTTAAGTCGTATGTACGCATGCAATGTGATATTTTTTTCATAGGATGGATAAAAAGAGTATATGTTTTTACAATAATAATAATAAAATATCAGAATATATATGATACTAGATTAATTATATTATAATTTAAATAACATATGTAGAGGATGTAGAAGAAGAAATAATTTTCAAGGAGTCGGTAAAGATGATTAACTCTTATTTAGAGAACCTCCTTTGGATTTACTCTTAGAGACACTAGGTTTAGAATTTTAGAGAATACCATAACCTCAATTATGTGTCTAGGTATGATTAGAAGGTAAATTGGTAGGGTTGTTTTGATAAATAAGGCTAAAATTCATGTGAGGAAGTGAGGGAGGAGGTTCCTTTTATAATAGAGGGGAGGTGCACTCTTGGAATCTCTTAAAATATTAAAATATTATAAATTGGTTTTCTATTTATAATAGTTCCATTGTGAGTTAGTACGAAGCTAATATGATAATGGGTATAAATTATATCAAAATATTATTTTTAGATTGGTTTTTGATATATTTTTACCCTTACCCTTTGCCTTTAATCCTTTATTAATTCCCATAACTCTTAACATGTCACTAAGGGTTTTTATTACATAAGGGTTTATATAGTTACTAAAAAATATTCAAAAAAAAACCCCAATAGAACATTAATGATTTTTATAACCTTATTATATTATTTATCATAAATTTATATCTTTACGAATTTTTAACATTTAATAAAATATTATTTATTTTTAAGTATCATTTATGTGGATTTTGATTCTATTCATTATTTTTCGTTTTGATGATATCATATCAATAAGATAACGCTGAATAAAAACTTATAATATATCACTGAAATTTATAATTTTTCTATAAATTATAATTTTTCATTAATTATGTCTAATATTATTTATTTTAATACTTTTTATATCTTTTATTTGATATTATCAATCATTAAACAATTACTGCATCATCATTATTCTTGCCTTTAATTAAATTATTTAGTCTTTAAAAATTAAAAATAAATTATAATGATGAAGATAAATTTATTATCTTTCAAATTACTATTTATAATCAAATTTATCTTATGTATATCCCTATATTAAAAATGATATAGTTATTAAAATTCGAGTATGACATCATTAACACTTCTTTAACTAAAATATAATAAATTTCATAATCTATCAAAATTGATTTAAATGATCATAATTTCAGAATAAGGTTGATTTTTATTGAATAACACTTAAGAAATAAATTTATGAAATGTTTTAGGATAATTTTTTAACAATATAATATTATTTTTACAAAAAGTTTCCTAATTTACCCTTAATTGTGGTAAATAAAATACTAAATATACTATTCAAATAAATTAATTTTATCCTATTGAACCAAAAATTTCATAACTATTTTAAATACTTCTTTCCATTTTTTTAATTCAATTCATATAAATTTCTAAATTATTTTAAACACTAACTTTACAAATGTGGTAAGAATATGGGTAAAATAGATTTTCAAAAGTGCATTCACTTTTTATATATATTTTTAATATAAAAATGGTTATAATGAACTATATTGGATTTATATATGTATTATTTATTTATTTTTACTTTAAAATAATTAAAAAATATAATATTTATTTAAACGAACATGCATTTTTAACTATAAGGCCTTATTTTTTACTGTTCATCAAAAATTGAAACTTCCCAGGAAAAGACCAGAAACACAACCTAATAATTTAGTTATTTTCAATTAAAATAAGAATTTTTTTTACAATTAAAATATATAATAGTTTCAAATGGTATTTGAAATAGGTTCACCAATAAACGACGATAAGAATTGACCTTTCATGTAACGTAAGCTAACTCAGTTTTGTTTGTAGTGTAAGCCAAACATTGTATATAAATCATGATAATGAAAAAAATTAAATTTATTATGAAACTAAAATAATTTAAATTCTTAGGGTATTACATACTTCCACAAAATGTTATATGTAATCATTATTTATGTGTTTTATAGACTAGAACCTCATGAACTAATTTCGTTCATTCTTCCATAACCAACCTTCAAGGATGGAAATTATGATGGAATTTCTATTTCATGTTAAAAATATTATATTTATGACGTATTTATGCTTATTGAATTAATATATAACACATTCCTTCATGATATCCAATTTTGGGAATATGAAAACATCTTTTATGGACATGTGGACTACCGCATCATCAAAGAGATGTGACTCAATCAGAATTTAGATGGAATGTATTAAGAATTGGTTTATTAAATGTATATGATATATATGACTTAATTATTTTACTGTATTGAATATATATATATATGCATATTTCTAATTTTCGTACTTTCTTTCAATATGATAATAAAGTAGGAACAATGTTCAGGCATACATACCACCTACCATCTCCATGAATGATTTTTTCCATTTCATATTTCTATATTTTATATATTATTATTAATATTAATATAATAAATATATATGATATTTATATCCTATTTTAAATTATTAAAATAATTAGATCATGATCTAAGTAATTGTAACAAGAGTAACATGTCAAAAAAATAAGAAAAACAATGTGGTTATGACTCGAAACGTAACATAATCATTAAATTATTAACAAAACTGTTATATATAGCCATAATAAAATCATATAGGTAATGATATATAATAATATGGTTTTGTAATAAATTTATAATATACTTATATTTGTTATACAAGATTATTGAACTTGTGAAATGAAATTCTATACATAAGGTATGGTTTTTTTAATCTCACTTTTATTTCTATGAGTTATATACTATATTCCCCACTTATTCATGTAATGTGGAATATATACATCAATATGAAATGTTATATATTGAAATTAAATGTTTTAATGATATTAATTCTTTTAAATAATTTTATTCTTTGATGGGTCTAATTATTCCGAAATTAAACAAGTAGTAAGGGAATTTCTTTCCTCACATTTATTTCTGTGAGACATATGCCTTAATCACCACTTATTTCCATTGTGTGGTTTATATACTAACCATGAATGTTTTCTATTATTATTATCACTTAATTATGTGTATTTTCATATCCATTTTATGATTTATATTTCATGGAGTTCAATGTTTCAATGTTACCAAATCGTTAAGGTAATTTTGTCTCAATTTGCCTTCATTGAGACACATGTTATGTTATACACCCATATTCCTTTTTAAAGTGTATATAAATACCGTTCAAACGTTTTAAAATTAAAATAATTCTTTAATGATATATTAAACTTCATGAAATTTTATTATCTCATGGGGATAATGATTATATTTCATTTAAATAGTAAGAGTTTATTGCAACAATCTAATGTTATATAGGAATTGTTTATGAATTTATTTCCATTGATGAAATATTTTGATCCATTACACAATAAATCTCATTAATTTTATTATACTATGTTTATTAATGATATATTCTTGTAACAATACAATTAATACACTCTTCGGTACTTAATATAGTTAAATATGTTTTTTAAGAAATTTTACATTATTTCCCTCATTAGATGGAAATAAGCTTTATTCAAAAACCACATTTACTAAATAATGTTTTAAAATGTATTAAAATTATATTTTTAGATACTTTTCAGGAAAATACATTTTTTAAAAAATTATATATTTTAAAAAAAAATCAATGATTTTCAAAAATTATTTTATATGTTTGGAAGGTTATTTGTAAAGAAAAATGTTTTCAAAATATTTTTTGACTTAAAAATATTTTTTAAAAGTGGAAGAGATATTTTCCAAAAGAAGTTATCTAAATTATTTTTAAAACATAATTCAAATTTTGTTATTGTGTTTTTCAAAGAAAGTGGTTTTAAAAAAATTGATATCTTAAAGTAAGACAATTTTTAAAGAAAACTTATTTTCCTCAAGAAATTCTCCTTGTGATATTTTCTTTCTCTTTATAAGGTGGAATCCTTGGACATAATTTATGATTTACGGGGGATATGATCTAAGGACACCATTATTATTCTTTATTTTAATGAATTATTTTTAAGATCACAATTTTCTTATTACAACCTTATATTTCCATGGGAATTCTATAATGAAATGATTATGAAACCTGTCTATTTTCCACATGTTATAATAGGATAAACTGATTATGATACCCATTTCATTCCATGGGTTGTGATATGATGTTTATGAAACTCTTCTCTTTTAATGGGTAATGATATGATTAACGTTTTATTATCATGTGGCACATTCATGTGTGATTTCATTATGTGGCGGATGAGACCAATATCTCCCTCTAATGCAGCGGGAAATGATAAATTCTCATTCAGATAAAAGGTTTCATAGGAGGAAATTCCAAGCTCATAATAATAGGGTACATGAGAGGGCATCCCAATCCAATAAAAAGAGGGTACATCGGAGGGAATACCAATCCTGTAATAAGAGCGTACAATGGAGGTCATCCCAAGCCCATAGAAAGAGGGTGCACGAGAGAGCATACCAAGACTGTAATAATAGTTTTCATGGTAGGGAATCCTAGGCATACAATAAGAGGGTTCATAAGAAGGAATCCTGATCCCACCAAAATAGAGTACATGGGAGTTAATCCCAAACCCAAAACAAGATGATGCACATGAGGACATCCCAAGCCCAAAATAAGAACATGGGTGATTATCCCATGAATAATATGTTATAATGTTCTTGGTAGGTAGATACGACATACGATATTCTATGTTTATACGTATTCCACAAATTCCTTATCGTATTACTATGTTATACTTTCATGTCTAATTCTACTTATTCCATTATAATTCATGTCTTATAAAATTCAAAAATTTATTCCATGACGCTTCATTATTATTTTTGATATGTAGGGTATGATATTATAATGTTATGATCATGTTCTCTAACCATTATGATCTTGATTATTCTTACGTTTATCCCTTGTTTGACCTTACTCATCATTTGAGATCACAGTTTCTTATGTTTACACTCCTCGTGTTATAAAGAGATGTTCTTATATAGGAGTACTAAATGGTAAGATCTTAATGGGAGATTTGGAAGATCTTTCACAAAATTAGAAAAATGTGTTCCAAGATTCCAAAGACAAAAACTATTATGGTATTTAAGAATTTAATTTATAAAATGTAATGTATAGTCTTCTGAAATTATGTAATCTACACGTATTTTAACCTTATTTCTCTATACACACCATTTAATTCAATTACATGAGAATGTCTGATCAGCCTTGTATATCATCTTATACCTCTCACCAAAGGATTTCTTGACCTCTCATATCTAATTGTAGATGGAAACTCTAGTTTTTTTTAGAAAAATAGTCAGTATATCTTCTAGGATGACATTAAATGGATTATACATTCTTGATAAATCTCACATTATGCATAATCTTGATTTTGTTTATACATGCGATCATTTAAATAACATGGTTCTGTCAAGGAAGAAGCGTTGTTTATGAATGTATACATGCCTAAAAAATAAATATGTAATCATGATGATATTTGAAAAGATGAGACATGTGACAACCAAATCTTAAACCCGAGATACTCACCGCTAGTGAAAAGGTATTTTTGTGTAAAAACAAGACATGTGAATTTCTGTGTTTTATAACATGGCTTTATAGAATTCAAAGAATGGATCTATGGGAATTCAAGAAAAATAATTCATGTGGAATTATTTACTAGATTTAATTTTTGTGATTTAATGAGAGGTGGTAATCCTTGACTAAAAAATAAGAGGGACCGATCCAAGTCTTTCTTTCTGAAATCTTGGAGTGATCTCATTTTCACAGTGAAAACAAAGCATCCTGAAGAAGTAAGGAGAAGATGTCGGGTTCTTCCAGCCTCCTAGGTTATGTGAGTAAGGGTGTTTTGTGGACCTGTTTTATTATATTAATAAGAACTACACAAATATTATTCTAGGAAGACCCATAGACCCTCAAATTGTGTAAAAAGACACCTGGTTTGTCTCATTAAAAAGTTATTATACAATATATTTCCTGAGTTATGTACTCCAACTGTGTTTCATAAAGATTAATTTTTGTAAATATGTTTTTAATATTACACAATGAAGAAAGATCGGACATTTATTGTGTTGTGCATCAGAGAATAAATATGAATTGATGTGTTTTCATAAAGTATGAGGTAGCTGTATAATATATACAGGATTTCACAACGGTCTTAAATGAAAAATACAGAATATAATCATACTCTTTTTTATGATAAATAACAACATACATTTGGGTTTTTGTAATGAGATAGTTGAATGATATACCTCATATTTTTTTTGGTTCATGAAAAAAATAATATTTCCTATGGAAGTTGGAAGTGTATGCATATATGATGAAACACGTGAAAAAATATGAAGGATTTGAAATAAAAAAATATGTTCTATGAATGATTGAATTACTTGATGAATATATGTAAGATAAGTGAACATTAATGTGTGGATTCATGGTAATGAGAATGTTAATGAGTTAATGAACCATGAACCCATATGCACATGAGTACATAAATTCATAAACTATAAACCACAGATTATTGTCTTCTCAGGTTTTTATGTTCTAAAAGACCCATGAAATATTTTATACATGCATAATATTATGTGTCATGTATACTGTTTTGTAAGAAGTGTTTATAAATTGTCAATTTCACTAATATGAAATTGATAATAAACTCATTGATGATATTGTGTTTTATAGAAGTCAGAGAATTCAGCCCACAATAATACTCAAATATCATTATAACTGAATAATAAAATAGCGGTGATGATTATGGGACATGCTGATCTTTCATTATTTCAGTAATCCAAAATTCAGCTTTTGTTAATATAATTTTTAAAAAAAAGGTGATTTAGTTCAGTCTGTTTTCCACTGAGGATGAAACAAATAAATACATTTCTATGCTATTGCATATTAATATGTGTCAAATATTAGAGGAAGAAGAATATGTGATTAAACAATTAATATATAGTTCAATATCATTTGGGTAAATAATTATTCATTATTTATCAGTCCCTGACATATTCATATTATTACGATTATTAGAATATGAATAATGTACAGATTTATTTTACTACTCATAAGAATTAAGAAGTGTTGTTTTCATAATATTTTCCATGTGACTAGGTGAAAAATATTTTTTTTTAAAAAATAATTCAACACTATGACATTCAAGCAAATTCTCATATAGTGGAATATTTTCTTGCTGTTATAAATATCTTTAATAATAAGGATAATACTTTCTTCATAGGCATTATAAATATCCAGCTGAGAGATACAAAACATGCACTCTCAGTTATCCATAGCTAATTTTATGTAAAAGGATATTCCCTACTTATTGTATCAAAATTAAAAGGAATATTTTTCTATTTGGGAAGATATATTATTTCCATACCATTGTAAGGAATATATACATTATTTTTGTTGTGACCTTTGTAAAAATATAGTGTTACATATTTACTTTCATTTATATACTTTCACGTGGTAAGGAAATGATAATACGAGACTTGATATATAAAGAGGTCTAAGAGGCGAAGTGATAAAAGTTGTAGTTGGATTAAAAGGTACTCAATACTGATTCACACCCTCTTTTAGTCCTTTGAATTTCCAAAACTAGTACATTCCTATTAAATTAGATAATTGGTTCACCTCTGTTGTATTCTATATGTTGAAGTTATTCTCTTTTTAGTATTTTATTTTTTTTCCTATGTTAACAATGAAGTGAAACTCTTGAAAAGATTCAGTTATCTCTAAATAAAATTATATTTCTACCAACACCATGATGAATATGAGAAATAAAGAGAAAATAAAGTTGGAGAATAAGTACATCTTTTCTAAATAAGGGGATGGATCTTGTTCTTCATGACTTTCTAACAACGAAGAGATATCATCATTGGAAGGTAAAGAGACGGTGGACCAATTTTCCAAAAAGTATGCAGACAACCACACTACCAATATTAAATCATTATATTAAACTAATAAACGTTATTTGTTATTTCCTTTTAAAATTTTCATAAATAATAATATTCTATAACATGTGGTGATGATGACCAATATACAACCTCTCAAGAGATATTTGTTGTTAGATTAAGTTATATCCTGCATTTGGTTCCCAAAAAAATAGTCTCTCTTATTTTTGGAGTCTTTCAATGTAAGCAAGAAGAAATAACCCAACTGAATGAAGAAGACAATATCATTGAGATGGGATTTCAATGAAAAATTCAAGACTATTTATAGCTCTCCCAATAAGAAGGACCTTTAATGAAAAAAAGATGAATCTAGATATATGATTCTAAAAATAGATCAAATATGTCGAAGTAAAATTTAGTTTCATGAAGTCTCTGGAAGAACAAATCCCTGCAATTGATGGAAAATTTGAAAAATATAATTCATATAAAAGATTCAAAACCTCAATTAACATCTAGTAAGATCAAGGAACATTACTCTTTGATTTAGAAAAATGTTAAGATAAATGAATACGAGGTTGAAATAAAGAATAAATATTATAAATAGAATATGATATTGATTTAAGAACATAAAATCAACCTAAATATTAAATGTCTATAATGGAATTTCATTTCGCCTATATTGAGAAGACACATATAGATTCTTCATAAAATAAAAAAACTATTTTTTATACTACACAATTATCACTGGGGGATTCTAATGTTAAAAGACCTTGAACATGTTATAAGAATATCTTTACTTAATTCAATGATATATATCAAATAGATGAGATGAAAATGGTACCATAATAACCATATCGTAATAATGTTCCTAAATCTATTTTAAAAAATAGTGACGGTTATAAAAGAATACCAAAACAACTATGGACAAATAAAGGAGAAGAAAAACCAAACACCATGTCTATGGTTGATATGAAACAAATGTGTGGAATCTGGTTCCCCACAAAGATCAAAAGAAGTACTAAATAAAATCAATGAACACATATTGAATAAATAAAAATATCAAGGTTTTTGGGTCAATGTTGGTGTTGCAATAGATTTAGGAATTATGAATCAAATTTTTTGTACAACCGCCTAAATGAAAAATCACAAAGAAATCCCATCTCCAGGAAGAGAAATAAATATATAAATAAGAAACATACATAGTTCATGAACAATATGTGTACATAAAATATATTTAAAAAGCTTGAAAAAATATGTGATGCATATAATAGAACTTTTCACAAGACTGGTACATGTTTATCTAAACATGTATCAAAATCTTATGAGAATATAAGAAAAAAAAGTTAGTTATAAAAGAAGAAGCTACCTTTGGAATAAATCAACAGAATATTCTAAACAAAACTTCTACAAAGTAAATTTCAGGTACGGAATATGATAATACCTCAAATTCCAAATCCATGATGCTAAAGTAATGTGCTTCATCCAAAAGAAAAAAATAAAAAGTATGATACTCAAAAGAATAAATATGGGGGATCCAAACTTACTTCCATAAATTTTGATGAAATGTTAGTTATCTAGTTCGAATATTTATAAATAATAAGGAATATCAATGATTAATAAGCTATGTATAGTTGAAAAGGAAAGAAAAAGATAAAACATGATGAAGAAAAAGTGCATGAGAGTTTTATTAAAAAATGGAACTCTTTTATTAAAGAATTTATGTGTGAGAGATGTAAGATATCTTGTCATATTGGAAAAAATTGTTTAACTATTCTACCAAAATAAGAATTAGTCATTAATTGGATTAATAATTCATCATATATGAAGGTTGTATAGAGGAAACATTTTCTGTAAAAATAAGATTATAATTTGAATAGATCTATGCATTCTCTTTATAAATTAGAAAATATAATTATATGTTCAAGCATGAAGACTGTTGGAAATTGAGAATCATGCTTGAGAAAATTACCTCAAACATTCTACTAAAATTTAAAAGCAAGGAATGATCCACTTTATTCCCGTAAATATTATTGTAGTTTATTTTATTGATAATGATGGTAATGGAAGTGGAAGAAATATCTTAGGGGGTTAACCTGAGAAGCCATGAGTGTTTTTAATCTATAATACAAATTATAAAGAAGTCCCCATCCTTGAATGATTCCTATATTTTTATTAAAACCAAATTTTAATAGTATATCATCAATGATGAAGTTGAATACGGTGTGGTAATATCCTTTAAAAATAGAAATAAAATATATGATCTTGTTTTATTCTAATATTTGGAATCCATAATAACAATTATTAAAGAATATCATTCTTGGTGATGTTGTGGAAGTTATCATATCTAGATATTAACATGTTCAATATCCATTCTTGGGTATTCTATATTTTGTAACAACTACAAATCTATTCTTAAAGAGATCCACCATTATGAAGATGTTCAGAATTGTTTCCCTTGAGGGGGAAGAAAAATAAAGATAGGTCAATATTTCATTAGAATCATTATTTCAATTGGTATCAAATCTAATTATTCTAGAATGTGTGTGATGATAATGTCATTAGGAATGGTATATACCTTTTAATATACATCTTTAATGATCAAAAGTGGTTATATTAATAGAAATGCAGTGTAATTATTTTAAAAAATGGAATAAAAAAAGTGTTTGTCTTGTATACTCTCCAAGGGAACTTATCCTTCCAATTTCATTTGAATGTTTTTTTAAATATATATTGAAGTGTGTGTACGAGTTTCAGGTTTATATTTATTAATGGTTTTCATATATTATTTATTCAGGAATTAAATTTTAAAACCCTATAAGAAATGTTTCTGATCTCCCATTTAAGGTGGTATCAAAATCAGTTAGTAATGGGATTTTTTTTGAATAAATCAAATCCTCTTATTTTTCTACAGCAGGAATGGATTATGTATACATTGAGTGAAATGATGGATGATACATTTCATAAGTGTGGAATGAAACCCTTTTCCCAAAACAAGTTATTTATATTCAACAAGGGGAATATAAAGTGAAATTAATATTTGGAAAAGAAAAGGGGAGATAAATATATTGACATATTCATTTGGAAAAAACATTGATGGTATTTCCCATAAATACAAAGGTGGAGATTGGAGCGACTACTTTTTGTATGAGTTAAATTTAATTTCAATTGATGTATTTCTTCTAATGTTGATAAATGAAATAGAAATATTTCATTTATGTTAATATGATGATGAAGTTACAAGGTTAATAGTGCTTGGATGAAGTACTTAGCTATTATAATATAAAGAAACATATAAATTTTGTGATGAATTTGAGATTTAGAGGTGTTTCTTGTAGAATTTTTATGGATTCATTACATGAGATTGGGTTTCATTCAATAATAACTCTCTCATTAACTATGTTTATTGTTGATCTTGTATTTAGGTCAGAAGACATGTTTCACATAGTGCTTTGAAATGACACAATGTTTATAAAAATGTAGAAGATTGGATGAAAGTAGTTTGGGAGATGAAATTTTATATTCAATTTATATTCCAAAAAGAAAATATGGATAGTAATTTAATGAAGTCCAGGAAATTATTTATTCATGAGATTATTATTTTAAGCACATGCATAATTAATATTAATTGCATGAGATATTGTATGTTGCATGTTTTTTTTAATGGGAGAATGGATCAGAAAAATTTTCAGAGATTTGATCTAAAATTTGGGGTAATATTGGCCAACAAAGCTACCTAAGGAGGCTAGCTCAAAAAAATATTGGTAGCAAGCTCAACCAACACAGGAGCCAGTAGGATCATGGGAAATAAATGTGGAAAGCACCTACTTGTTTAGTCTAATGTATATTAGGCCGATAGGTTACCTCTTGTGTATAAGGCACATATGAGAAATCCATGTTGGGCCCACAATGAAGACCATGGAACATGTAGTGTGGAATGGCCTATGAAGACATGATATTTTGTGTATCTTGGTACCACCCCAGTGTCGCCTCGAATAAGCGTTTGGAATGAGATCTTTGATAAAGCCCAGCTAAATGGAATTATTGTTTTATATGGGACATATGGATATGTAGTACTATTCCGCCATGATTAAAATAGACAAACAGAACACACTTTGTCCGATTTGATCAATTGAGACCATCTGATTAGCCTTTTATATCATATTCTACATCTCTCCAAATTATTTTTTAACATCTCATATCCAGTGTTAGATGATGACTCTAATGTCAGAATTAAAATACTTTGTTCATATTCCTTGATAATGTTGAATGGATCTGACATTCTGAATCGATTTTTGTCCATTAATGCAATTGATGTCTTACATACATGCGATAATTTGAATAATATGCTTGTTTTGAGGATTTTATGAAGACACGGAAGGTCTAGGTGCATCCAAATTGCATGGATAAGATATAAGTTTTTAAAAATGATGAGACATTTTATTATCAATGCATGAATTTTATGTAATCACTATTGATGAAAATGAATCGTCGTATAAAAATAGGTTATGTGAATTAAGGTGTTACATAAACTATGTTTGATGAATTTGAAGTTGAAATACATGTTCATTCAAAACCATTTATTCGTAGGACATTATTTACAGGATCTAAAGTTGCTGATTGAATGAGATTCTATAGTCCTATAATATAAATGAAGATGGAATAATCTATTTCATATTTGGTGAAATGTTGAAGAGATCCCATTTTTTTAACGAAAACAGAGAATCCAAAAAAATGGGAAAATGAAGTTGAGATCCAATAGCCTCATAGTATACCAGTTTAGGAGAGTTCCATGAACTTCTTTGGTAATGCGACGAATAATTGTGCACATCTTGAATGAATAAGACCTTCTGATACTCGACTTTTGTCCAAATGCACTTAGTGTTCCTCATGATAAACTTATACCTTGGTCAAATTATATATTTATATACTCCCAATGTGCTTCTCAAAGAACTAGTTCCATTTTTTTTTAAAAATCCTTCCCAAAGTAGAAGGATCATTTAATGATTATGTTTCATAGGGGAAAACAAACATAGATTGTTGTGTTTTTGTGAAAGATGAGGTTTCCATATAATATATACAATCTTGTGATAAGTTATTTCATGAAAAATATTGGAGATAATCATGCTAAATTTTTTCATGATAACGAATCAAACACATTTGGTTTTTCACAAAAATATAGTTGAATAATATACCTCTCATTTGTTGTGGTTTTCTCAAAGAAAAAGAGTTCAAAGGTTGGGATTCGGCCATGCACATATGGTTAAACAAATTCACTCAAAATTAAGATTTTAAATACTAAAATATATTTTGTATAATGATTGTGTGACTGTGTGAAGATAACAAAGATTAGTGAACATTGATGTGTAATCACATGGTATTTGTAATGTTAATGCATGCATGAACTGTGAACTCAAATGCACTTGAGAACATAAATTCATAGTTTCTTAACCCATTATTAATATGTACTAAGGTTTAAATGTTTTATAAGACCCATAAAAATTATTATACATGCATAAGATAAAGTCACATATTCAGTATAGTGTAACAAGAGTTTAAAAATCATCAATATCACTAGGAAGAAATTGATACTAAAATTAATTGTTGATATTTTTTCATCATATGAGTTAGATAATTCAGTCCACAATAATATTCATATATCATTTTGACTAAAGAATAAAATTTTTGATGAATCTAAGTTGAGGTGATCACTCATTATTTCAATAATCACAAATGGAATTTATGAATCTAGCATGATTAAAAGAAGGTGATTTAGTGAAGTCTATTTTTCACTATATTAGAATGAGATCAAGACACATCTATACTATTTAAAATTATTATTTGTCAAACATCAAATGTATAATAAGAAATTATTGTCCAATATATATTCTATGGATTATCAATTTAGTCATGAAAAATTTATTGTTTATAAATCATTATTATATTCATATTATTATGACTAATAGAAGAAGAATAATGATTATATTTAATCTTACTTCAATGAAGAAGTAATAACTATTTCATGCCTATTGTTGTGAATTCAATGAAATGAATAAGATGTTTATAGAATAGAAAAGAGTTAATGGGAAATTCAATAAAAGTCTCATCTATTGGAAAAATTTCTTATTAATTCAATGATACTTAATAATATTTAGAATACATTCTTAATAGGTAAAATAAGGATTAATCCAGAATCTATAGGACATAAATTGTCAATTGACTATAGTGAATTTCATGTAAAATGAATTTCTCTTATTGATATGACCACATTAAATGGATTATTTTATTTTAGTTTTATGGTTTTATTATTTTTAAACCATTCTATGTAATAGTTACTCTCATTGAGTTGTGAACCTTGTAAAAATATCATGTGTCATCTATACATGATTTCATGTACATTCATGTGAAATGTAAAAGAGAATAATAGAATTGAGATCCTAATAGGTACCTCTTAGTGTTAGGAAATTCCAAATGTATTCTTTTTAGAAACACCACCCATTATTCCTAGTCGTTCATGCATTGTTTCTCGCCAATTTATTCTAAAACTCCTTCTAGATGAAAAGACTAACATTTTAGGACCACATATTAGTTGGTCTCTATTTCACCCTCTAGTTCCTCAGTCATATAGACCACCACCACAATGAACCAAGTCCACATCATGTTCCGTTTAGTCCACCTGTTTCACACCTGATCCACCCATATAACTATATGAATCTCTATTGAAAGGATCTCTCTGTGGAAAGCCAAAAAAATATTGACCAAGGGAAATACAATATAACCTATTATATGGAGGGACTCTAGGTACCTCTGAAACCCACTCTCATGCCTCCGTTTACACCAAGAAAAACTATAAAACCACTCTAATATTAAAAATACAAAATTCCCTCTTGAAGGTCCAACCCAAAAAGGACACATTGTTTTATAAATTGCTTTATATTATATCAAAAGATGTCTAGAACACATTAACCATTTTTTATTATATTTCAATGAAATATAAAATAATGTTAAATACCTAGAAAAGTTTCCAAAAATGATAATGTAAATTTATATCCAATTAAGTGTCTTAGAGATATCTGTCACATCATCATTAGACAATATAATGGCTATATTTGTAAGAGAGACCCAATCGTGTGTTATTATACATAAAGGATGGATGCATACCATTTAAAAATTTATGAATATTTGGAAATTCTGCAACAAAAATAAAAGATTACTAGATGGTTGTAGTATAGATTTCTATATATTTGTAGAATCCATTGAATTCTATAACGACTACCCATCTGATCTCTATAACATTAGTCACCAAAAATCTCCAAACATCGGGTGCCTTATGAGTGATGTAATTTCAGAAAATAAATATATTATCTAAATTACCATTATAGTATAGGGGAAGGATTTCATTTACCTTTTATATAACAGTATACAGGTTCCACCAAATATTGACTCCTATAATGTAACTCTTAGACAATAAAATCCATCGTTAGATCAAATTTGGATATTAAATACACATAATCAACATTTTATAGAATGGTTTCAAGGATATATTTTAAAATATTTATCTAAATATATAAATTCATTTTCAAAATGACTTCATTGGCTAGCCAATGGTCAAAGTGGACATGTGTCATATTATAATGGTGATGTAATTAATGTTTTATATAGAAGAATATGATGAACATAGTACATTGAAAAATTGTGGAGTAACTATTATGATATAAGAGATACATGCATCTGGTTACAAGTACCAAAATACAATTTATGTGAATATTTAATAGTAGGGTATCATCAAATATATAACTAAGTTTCATTATAAAATATTTCACGTCAGGATTTTTCCTTGAAATTTTTTTCATAATAGGAAAGTAGTTAAAATCAATTAATTTAGATTCATAAATGTAATTTTCAATATAGAAGGGTGTATTGATGAACCATTCATAAGGGTATCATAAAATTTACAGACATTTTATTCCCTATATCCCATAAATAGAAATTGGTCGATTTTTATATTTTCTAGTAATACCACTCTAATGTCAAATGAAAATTATATTGAGAAAGCCTCTTTCTTTAGGATGTCATAATAATTTCACGGTTGTAAAAATATTTATTGTATCTTGTATATCATATGGGATCTCAATGAGGGTATTTGGATGTAGAGACCCGAAGCCTGACATACATTGACATACATTACTTTTGCGGAATACTTAGTACATTACAAAAACACACACATAAGGACCGTATGAGTTTAGTGTCTTTGGAAACTCGGACTATAATCTTCTAATCGCGGTGAAAGATCTTCAAAATCTCCCATAAAGATCTTCCTTTTTTTACCTAAAACCTTTCTTTATATCCTGGGGAAAAGAAAACATAAAAGGGTGAGCTCAAATGCTCAGTAAGGGTAAACAAAATAAATATCAATCACATCATATTCATAAGAACATAACATTTTGGAAATCATAACCTGCAAAAGAGATCATAATTTCATAATCATGGGATAAATCATGGCAGTGAAATGTAATCACAATAATCATAACTTAAAACATTAAACTTTGTGGCATTCACACATAATCATTGAGAATCATTTCTTGTTAGTCAACACTCATTGCCAAGACTATCTTAGTGGACAAAGTCCCTTTCTGAATCGAGTAACCCTCGTTTCAGTCCTGTTTCACTGAACCGGTATAACCTACCGTTCCAGCCCTGTCTATCTCATGAGATATAAAAATCTTTACCCAATGAATTGGAGGGAGATATAGGTCCCACCCATCTTATAATGAATCCTTTCTTATGTGTGCCACATAATCATAAACCACACAACATAGCATAACCCATGTAATAAAAATGGGATTCTTAAACAACATGACATCATAAAAAAATTCATATAAGATAAAGGAATTCATAAAAATATTTCCATCACAACATAATCAAACCAATGTAATAATAGGGATAAAAACAGAACCCTTTTATTATCTTAGATGGAAAATAATTTTGATAAAATACTTGAACTCAATTCTTGAGGAAAATATCCTTTCCACTTCAAAAACATTTTTCCTTTATTAACATGTCATACAACTTTAAAATAAAAGAAGTTGATTAAAAATAAACATGAAAACTTGTAAAGGAAGCTTCTTGAAAATAATGTTTTAAAAATCCATTCATGCCGTATAAGTTAAAAAAAACATTCTTCGTACTTTTGTCGGAAAAGTAAAAAAGTACCTCGTACGAAAAATGACAAAAGATTCCTTTCATACATATTACTAAAAACTCAAAGAAGGGTAAAAATGGATTTAAAAAATTGTAGGTGGATGGAAATAATATTACATATTGATGAGACATGGATGTGGATGATAAAATACACCCCAGTAAATAGTTACGAATAAACAATCTCGGATAAAAATGAGATTGTGATATTTCCCTTACCTTATGTCCGACTTGCTTTGTAAGTGTACGAACCTCCTGTATAATGATTTAAATCATGTTATTGACTGATTCCAGAATCATATTCATTGTTATGATATCATATATGGTTCACTTATGACATTATATTACTCGTTCTTTTGTAAATTCCATGTTAAAGAAGCATTTTGGGTAAAATCGTTTCATTTATCGTAGGTGTTTTGACTTGTTGTTCTTGACATCATTATTACTTATATCATGATCTACTTACTTCCAGAATATAAAATATGATTTATATATCATATATATTCAGTATATATATATATATAATAGATAGATAAATAAAATGAAAAACACCGTTCATGGCGACGGTAGTCCGTACGTACGCATGAACGCTGTTTTACTTTCCTTATTGTCTTGAAATGGAAGTAAGTATATGACATACATATATATATATATATATACATAAATCCAGTAACTTTATAATGTCATATATTTCATTATTATTTCTTATATATACTTTATAATCATTCTTAAATGGTTAACATGGAGAATGAATCTCATCGCGTCGTGGAGACGGTAGTCCGTACGTACGCACGAGCGATGATATCATTTCCATAAATATTGAACTGAATTGGAGTGGATTATACAATATATCAGAATCAATATGATGTTTTAATAACTATGTATAGTTATTCTTTACACCATTATACCCATCCATGTAAGGTGGTGGTGGAAAATAGATTACACCACGGCGTGGAGACGGTATTCCGTACGTACGCACGCGCGGTGATTTCTTTTTCCGTAGGATAGATAGATGGTGAAATAGGGTTGTTTCATACTTATAATAACATATCATTATATGAGTGATACTTATGTTATTACTTCATAATGAAACAACCTAAGAAGAAGAAGTGGAAAAAGAAATAAAGATGAAAGAATTGGTAACGGTAATTACCTCTTCTTTGAAGCGCCTTTTGGAGACCTCCTCTTAGGGAACTAAAATTGGTCTTTGAGGAAGACCAGAACCTCTAGGATGTTGCTAGGGAAGTGGAGAAGAGATTTTGGCAGGGGTTGGCCGAGCTTGAGTGCTCAAATTGGTGTGAGGAGGAGGGGGAGGAGGTTCCCTTTTATAAGGGAGGAGAGGGGCACCTTAGGAATATCTCAAAATATTATTTTATATTAAAGTAAAAATCGGTTTATAATGGTTCCAAAGGGTCTTATTTAGAATATAAATTGGGGATGGGTCGAAATCCTATCAACCAATAGTATTTAGACAAATTTAGGTTATTATTTTAACCTTATCAATTAGATTCAACTCTAAGTTAAATAATTTAACTTTTACCGTGTCTTTTTGTTTTCTTTCACTATATGGTTAATACACTTACTATAACATGCCAAACGAACCCCAAATTGTTTATCATTAATATATATATCCTTATCTAAGTCATTTGGCCGAACCTTAGATTTTTAGGAATAAAATAACAATTAATAATATAATATTTGATTTAAAAACTATTTTGTGTCAATTTTGACACTATTTGATATATGATTTTTGTGAAAGTAATAACAGAATTATATGTTCGAACCAAGTTGATTAAATCAACACTAATATATCATAGTAACCTAGAAAATTAGTTTAATTCATAAAAAGTCTCAAATTTCATTCATTTGAGTATTTATAACATCAATTGCGTTAATATTTCCTTAAAAGGGTAATTACTGCATCATCGTTGTGTCATAAATAAATTAATTTATTTAAAGACTAAAAATTATAAATAAAATATCATTATGTAGGAAATCTTTTTATCTTTCTAATGAATATTTATAGTCGAATTTATCTTATGTATAACCCCATATTAAAAATGTTTTAGTGAATAAACTTTGATTTTAACTCTTTTAACTCTTCTTTGAATTAAATAATAATAAATGTCCTAATCTAATCCAAGTGGGCCTAAATGATAATATTTTACACTTAAGGTTGTTTTTGGTCGAGATACACTTGTCCAATAGAATTATGACATGTGTTAGGGTAATATTAATATCATTCTTACCCTTAATTACCCTATTTACTTTTAACCGTGGTAAATAAAAGTAAAAAGTTACTATTCACCAAAAATTATTTTCATCTCATTGAACCACATTTTACTTACTGACATCAACCGTGTCTCTCGGATTTTTGAAATTCCATTCACAGAAGCGGTAAAATTAAGTTTTATGAAAAATTCAGTTTTTTAACTACCACTTAGTAGTTTCACTATTCATCAAAAAATGAAGGTTTTCAGAAAAATGCCAAAATTTCATCCTAAGCTATATTTCATATTCCGAATTCAAAAATGAAGTCTATTTTACCAAATTCATAACATAGAAGTTGCATTAATTAATTTTATAATTAAATCCCGCTGTTAAAACAAATAGCGTGTTTTTAAGAAACAATATCTATCAAAAGATTGACACTTGTTTATGTCTGGTTTAAATGTGCAATTACATCCAATGACCAACATTGTATTAAATTGTAAAAATATATTCTAAATATACTTTAAAACTACTCCAATTAATAATTTATCACTATTAATTATTTCGATTAAAAAAGTTGTTTTTTAATTATAATTTAGTAATTTTCACTATTCATCAGAATATGAAAGTTATCCGAAATGTACCAAAATTTCACCTTAGGCTAAATTCGATACTCCGAATCCAAAAATGAAGTTCATTTTGAAAAATAAGATTTACAGAATTTTAAAAAGTGGTTATTACTATTCATAACGGCTAGTTTTAATAACATTATAATAGCATGTCTCTGTTTAGTGAAACTCGTTATTGCGTACTACACACGCTATCGAGGAAGGTCGCGATTGCGTGCAATGCAAGGCAAGTCAAGGATGCGTGTTGTGCAAGCTCCTTTTGGTGTAGCGTATAACAAAAGACATTAATAAAATTAAAAAGAATATTTTTTATAAAATCTTGGGCTGTTACATTCTACCCCCCTTAAAATGAATTTCGCCCTCGAAATTCTTCGGGGTTATAAATGGTTTACTATTTGAAAGTTTCTTTAATAGAAACCCACATCGTAAAAAGGAATATCAAAACCAATATTTAAAAACAAAAGTATGAAACGTAACGGTTACCCAAATAAACTAATCATTGGGTTTCCACATAGGTGAAAATATGGATATGGAAGAGAAATCTAACCATCATGTTCTGATGAAGAGTGGTAGAGAACATGGCTATGGAAAAGCCAATAATCACAAATCCATAAATTTGTGACGATCTAAGGTACCATCCGATTCATCAGGTATAAGATCACTAGGACAACATTTTTTGGTTTTCAAGATCATTTCCCTAAAGTTGAAAATTTGAATTGGAATAAATACTTTCTTTATTTTGGTACAATCTCACTATTGTTCGTACCTAGAACAATTTCCACTTCATCTCTTAAATAAATGAAGTTGAATTTGTTATTCGTGAAGTGTTAGCAGATCATGTGATAGAATGACGGGTCATTCCATCTGTCTCAAACAAAAGGTTAGAAAAAATTATATACATAAGTCGATCTATAGTGAGATTAATCATATATAGTTCCTAAAATGGACTTATACTTCATATATCATACTGCTTAATATAATAAAACTAGTTTCTACTAAACAGGGACTTCCTGTAGGCCAGTGGTAGGCAACAAAGGACAGTCGCACTTCGGTTGTGGGTTCGATTCCCACAGCCTTGTCCGAAGCGATGGGCTGTCGTCCGTCCTGCAGGTTGTCCTTTTTCTAAAACTATATTACTATAACATCCCATAAATAATATCGAAAAAACTTATATCCTTAAACAATACTAACTTATGTCCAACATAATCCATTCCAATCTTTAGTCTTATCCATAATACTGCAGTCCATTCTCATAACATAGTGAAAACGATTACCAGAGATTTAATACCATCGTTGATCCCCATATATCATAAGATATATCTTGTTGGACACATTCCAAACATTCAAAGGCCTTAATCTTGTAATCTCTTGAATACCCATTGAACCTTAGTGAAAACTTGAATGCAGTTAAAAGTTAACACTTTCCACATACCAAAATCCTCAAAATTCTATATACTCAAACCATGATATCACTTAGTCCTTATATCAATCATGAGCTCATGAATACTGTTAAAAATTTCATTTTCTCGTTTTCCCTTCATTATGCGCATAATATCTCAATCACTTTGAATACCACATTAGACCAATACATAAATATTCCAATATTCCATGATACAACATTATTTTGGAATCCCAATACATAAAAACTTAATCATTCCACCACATCGTTGTCATATTCAACATTGCCAATAGTGATCGCATGTGACTTCCCTTTGTCCTTTGCCTTAAGAGGTTGCTCATGTAGATCATCACTAACCCTTGGATTAGGGCATTTATTGGCATAATGTCCCATCTCCTTGCACTTGAAGCATTGAAGTGTTGGTTGTGCATTCTCTACAGTGTTTGCTTTATTCACTTCATTAGAATCCCTTTTTCCATTACTTCGACACTCAGCTGCTCGATGACCTTCTTTTCCACACTTAAAACATTTTCTAGTCCCTTTAAGACAATCTCCACCATGCTTCATTCCACACTTTGTGCATAAGGAAACATTCATCTTCTTTTCACCATTATTCTGAGATTTCTCCTTGAACTCCATCTTTAGTTTCTTGTCAAAACCATGAGATGGATATGTAACACCAACTTCCATTTCTACCTTGATAGCACAACGCACAATTTCTTCATAGCTACTGAAGTCTCTTATAGCTAATGCCCTTAGAAGACTTGGTTTTAAGCCACTGAAAAATCAATCAACTTTACTTTCAGGTTGGATGATAATGCCAGATGCATACCTTGAAAGTCTTGTAAAATTCGCTTCGTATATACCAACAGATTCATCATCCTTTTTCTTTAGTTCAAGAAACTCCTTCTCCATCTTCGTTCGAAGAATACAAGGGAAGTACTTACTGAAAAACAAGTTCTTGAACTCATCCCATTCCATGGAATCAATTTCATCTCTTTGCCTCGTATTCTTAATAAGATTCCACCATTGATCAGCTTCACCTTCCAAACGATATACTGCTAAGATGACTTTATCATGTTCAGAACATTGAAGAACTGAAAATATCTTTTCAGTAGTACTAATCCATTGTTTAGAAACTAATGGATCAGTAGACCCACTGAAAGAAGGCGGACGCTGCCTCATGAAGGATTCAACAGAATGTTTCTCCTTCCTTTGCTCGTTTGGAAGTCCTGCATGATTCATAGCTTGAGAAAGTTGTGTGATCATGGCTACAAGATTTTGCATTCCAGCTCCCATATCGTTTGGTTGCTCAGGGGGACAATCATTGCATTGTCCATTGCATTGATCAACACGGTTCCTTCGGGTTCCAGCCATCGTCTAAAACCCCAAAAGAATAGTGTGAGAGGCAAAAATCATGTTAGGGAAAACAACATAATAAAGGGATAGTACCCTCAATATCTAACATCTTAGGTTAAATTCTAAGATCGTTAGAGAAATTCTAGGACTATAACCTATACGTATACTTAACCTTAGAGACATCCCTAGACATACCATAGAAATATCTCTAGGGATCTCACTAACGTTTTCGCATCCTAGTTTCCAAAGGTTGACTAAACCTTTCCTCTAATACCAACTGTAGAGACCCGAAGCCTGACGTACATTGACATTACATTACTTTTGCAGAATACTTAGTACATTACAAAAACACACACACAAGGACCGTAATAGTTTAGTGTCTTTGGAAACTCGGACTATAATCTTCTAATCGTGGTGAAAGATCTTCAAAATCTCCCATAAAGATCTTCCTTTTTTTACCTAAAACCTTTCTTTATATCTTGGGGAAAAGAAAACATAAAAGGGTGAGCTCAAATGCTCAGTAAGGGTAAACAAAATAAATATCAATCACATCATATTCATAAGAACATAACATTTTGGAAATCATAACCTGCAAAAGAGAGCATAATTTCATAATCATGGGATAAATCATGGCAGTGAAATGTAATCACAATAATCATAACATAAAACATGAAACATTGTGGCATTCACACATAATAATAGAGAATCATTTCTTGTTAGTCAAGACTCATTGCCAAGACTATCTTAGTGGACAAAGTCCCTTTCTGAATCGAGTAACCCTCGTTTCAGTCCTGTTTCACTGAACCAGTATAACCTACCGTTCCAGCCCTGTCTATCTCATGAGATATAAAAATCTTTACCCAATGAATTGGAGGGAGATATAGGTCCCACCCATCTTATAATGAATCCTTTCTTATGTGTGCCACATAATCATAAACCACACAACATAGCATAACCCATGTAATAAAAATGGGATTCTTAAACAACATGACATCATAAAAAATTCATATAAGATAAAGGAATTCATAAAAATATTTCCATCACAACATAATCAAACCAATGTAATAATAGGGATAAAAACAGAACCCTTTTATTATCTTAGATGGAAAATAATTTTGATAAAATACTTGAACTCCATTCTTGAAGAAAATATCCTTTCTACTTCAAAAACATTTTTCCTTTATTAACATGTCATACAACTTTAAAATAAAAGAAGTTGATTAAAAATAAACATGAAAACATGTAAAGGAAGCTTCTTGGAAATAATGTTTTAAAAATCCATTCATGCCGTATAAGTTAAAAAAAACATTCTTCGTACTTTTGTCGGAAAAGTCAAAAAGTACCTCGTACGAAAAACGACAAAAGATTCCTTTCATACATATTATTAAAAACTCAACGAAGGGTAAAAAAGGATTTAAAAAATTTTAGGTGGATGGAAATAATATTACATATTGATGAAACATGGATGTGGATGATAAAATACACCCCAGTAAATAGTTACGAATAAACAATCTCAGATAAAAATGAGATTGTGATATTTCCCTTACCTTATGTCCGACTTGCTTTGTAAGTGTCCGAACCTCCTGTATAATGATTTAAATCATGTTATTGACTTATTCCAGAATCATATTCATTGTTATGATATCATATATGGTTCACTTATGACATTATATTACCCGTTCTTTTGTAAATTCCATGTTAAAGAAGCGTTTTGGGTAAAATCGTTTCATTTATCGTAGGTGTTTTGACTTGTTGATCTTGACATCATTATTACTTATATCATGATCTACTTACTTCCAGAATATAAAATATGATTTATATATCATATATATTCAGTATATATATATATATAATAGATAGATAAATAAAATGAAAAACACCGTTCATGGCGACGGTAGTCCGTACGTACGCATGAACGCTGTTTTACTTTCCTTATTGTCTTGAAATGGAAGTAAGTAGATGACATACATATATATATATATATACATAAATCCAGTAACTTTATAATGTCATATATTTCATTATTATTTCTTATATATACTTTATAATCATTCTTAAATGGTTAACATGGAGAATGAATCTCATCGTGTCGTGGAGACGGTAGTACGTACGTACGCACGAGCGATGATATCATTTCCATAAATATTGAACTGAATTGGAGTGGATTATACAATATATCAGAATCAATATGTTGTTTTAATAACTATGTATAGTTATTCTTTACACCATTATACCCATCCATGTAAGGTGGTGGTGGAAAATAGATTACACCACGGCGTGGAGACGGTATTCTGTACGTACGCACGCGCGGTGATTTCTTTTTCCGTAGGATAGATAGATGGTGAAATAGGGTTGTTTCATACTTATAATAACATATCAGTATATGAGTGATACTGATGTTATTACTTTATAATGAAACAACCTAAGAAGAAGAAGTGGAAGAAGAAATAAAGATGAAATAATTGGTAACGGTAATTACCTCTTCTTTGAAGCGCCTTTTGGAGACCTCCTCTTAGGGAACAAAAATTGGTCTTTGAGGAAGAACAGAACCTCTAGGATGTTGCTAGGGAAGTGGAGAAGAGATTTTGGCAGGGGTTGGCCGAGATTGAGTGCTCAAATTGGTGTGAGGAGGAGGGGGAGGAGGTGCCCTTTTATAAGGGAGGAGAGGGGCACCTTAGGAATATCTCAAAATATTATTTTATATTAAAGTAAAAATCGGTTTATAATGGTTCCAAAGGGTCTTATTTCGAAGCTAAAGTGGGGATGGGTCGAAATAATATCAACCAATAGGATTTAGAAAAGTTTAGGTTATTATTTTAACCTTATCAATTAGATTTAACTCTAAGTTAAATAATTTAACTTTTACCGTGTCTTTTTGTTTTCTTTCACTATATGGTTAATACACTTACTATAACATGCCAAAAGAACCCCAAATTGTTTATTATTAATATATATATCCTTATCTAAGTCATGTGGCCGAACCTTAGATTTTTAGGAATAAAATAACAATTAATAATATAATATTTTATTTAAAAACTATTTTGTGTCAATTTTGACACTATTTGATATATGATTTTTGTGAAAGTCATAACAGAATTATATGTTCGAACCAAGTTGATTAAATCAACACTAATATATCATAGTAACCTAAAAAATTAGTGGAATTCATAAAAAGTCTCAAATTACATTCATTTGAGTATTTATAACATCAATTATGTTAATATTTCCTTAAAAGGGTAATTACTGCATCATCGTTGTGTCATAAATAAATTAATTTATTTAAAGTCTAAAAATTATAAATAAAATATCATTATGTAGGAAATCTTTTTAGATTTCTAATGAATATTTATAGTCGAATTTATCTTATGTATAACCCCATATTAAAAATGTTTTAGTGAATAAACTTTGATTTTAACTCTTTTAACTCTTCTTTGAATTAAATAATAATAAATGTCCTAATCTAATCCAAGTGGGCCTAAATGATAATATTTTACACTTAAGGTTGTTTTTGGTCGAGATACACTTGTCCAATAGAATTAGGACATGTGTTAGGGTAATATTAATATCATTCTTACCCTTAATTACCCTATTTACTTTTAACCGTGGTAAATAAAAGTAAAAAGTTACTATTCACCAAAAATTATTTTCATCTCATTGAACCACATTTTACTTACTGACATCAACCGTGTCTCTCGGATTTTTGAAATTCCATTCACATAAGCGGTTAAATTAAGTTTTATGAAAAATTCAGTTTTTTAACTACCACTTAGTAGTTTCACTATTCATCAAAAAATGAAGGTTTTCAGAAAAATGCCAAAATTTCATCCTAAGCTATATTTCATATTCAGAATTCAAAAATGAAGTCTATTTTACCAAATTCATAACATAGAAGTTGCATTAATTAATTTTATAATTAAATCCCGCCGTTAAAACAAATAGAGTGTTTTTAAGAAACAATATCTATCAAAAGATTGACACTTGTTTATGTCTGATTTAAATGTGCAATTACATCCAATGACCAACATTGTATTAAATTGTAAAAATATATTCTAAATATACTTTAAAACTACTCCAATTAATAATTTATCACTATTAATTATTTCGATTAAAAAAGTTGTTTTTTAATTATAATTTAGTAATTTTCACTATTCATCAGAATATGAAAGTTATCCGAAATGTACCAAAATTTTACCTTAGGCTAAATTCGATACTCCGAATCCAAAAATGAAGTTTATTTTGAAAAATAAGATTTACAGAATTTTAAAAAGTGGTTATTACTATTCATAACGGCTAGTTTTAATAACATTTTAATAGCATATCGCTGTTTAGTGAAACTCGTTATTGCGTACTACACACGCTATCGAGGAAGGTCGCGATTGCGTGTAATGCAAGGCAAGTCAAGGATGCGTGTTGTGAAAGCTCCTTTTGGTGTAGCGTACAACACAAGACATTAATAAATTTAAAAAGAATATTTTTTATAAAATCTTGGGCTGTTACATTGGATACTTGATAGTGGGGACAAATATTATCAACCATTAATGAAAAAAAGAGAGTTCAATGATCAGGATAAAGTTTTTTTAAGTTTAAAATGTGGACATTAATAATATTTTTTGTTAATAACTACATTTATATAATATAAATTAAATGTTTAACTACATTAATATATAATATATTCTATTCACTATTATACTACCAATCATAAGGAAAACATATTAAAATTTTTGAAATAGAGAAAATATTAGAAGTTAAACAACATGTGGTTCATTAATTATTAGTTCACCATAGTGTGATAGTATTAACAAAAATTATCAAGGAAAAATTAAAACTCCCAAATTTTAAGGATACACGGAATGTTACTAACTATCCAATTGACCCCAATATTCATTACATACAATAGTGTCACTAATCGAGTTCATGTACCATTTGGTGTCAATACGTGGAAAGGTGTTGTGTCGAAATTGAAGACAATAATTTTGGAATACATTAGGGTAACATTATGATACAATGTCTTTATTTTATTGGAAAATATAACAAATAAAATTTGATTATATGCTTAATATACCTTATTGAGGGAATTTATATTACATTATTATCGAATAAAATTCATATGAATGGTTAGTAAAAATTCTTATATAGTATTTCAGACAATTATTACAATGGAAAAACACCAAGATGTTGGGGGGAAGGTAAACCCCCACCAACCAGCCATATATGCACACATGATAAACCAAGAAACACATAATGCTTTAATTTTTCTACATGAGGTGGAATAATTTCATGTACTTTTTAATTTGTAATATTATATTTTAAATTTAATATATTAATCAATTTGATTGAAAATTATTAATTTATGAAATAGAAGAGGAGTAATTGAAATAAATATCAGACATAAATACAAAAGTATCACTACAACAAAACAATGATGGGGAACGGTTCACATAAAAAATGGTATGTATTTTAAATCTATAATAAAAATTCAATGTTATATGAAATAAAAATGTAATTATGTTACTTTTTTATATGAATATTGAGGAAGTAGAATCTAAATAAACCTCTATCACATGATATTTACCTTGTAAGGAGTCTCATAAAATTAAAAGTATGAATAGTAAACGAAATCACCCAAAAATTATAGGAACCTTGTATAAGTATTACATAATGGAAATTTAGATTTTTAATTCAGTATTACATGACATTGACTACTTATTTTATAAATATTTTTATCTGATTTACTCGCACGAATCATTATTAGTTATAACCAATTAATGAATCCTTTTAGTCGACTTGAATTGGAATGAACAATATGGTCACATTGGATGTGTGGTTTTTGGAGTGTAATAAAGAAAATATTATCAGAAAGAAAATACATGGGGCTATCGATGAAAGAAGGAAATAAATTAATGAATAAATAAATACTTTAATAGAAAAATTTAGTTGGCATTCTGATTTGATACATAATTTAATGGGAGGGGATTAAGGAGGAGAAACAACACATGAAAAACCATTACATAAAGATACACACCCCCCATATGTGAGTCTATCCATTAACCTCATGACCTATCTTACCTAAGGTAATCAGTTTGATCATAACTATTTCTGATAAATTTTAATCAAATAACAAATCATACATCTCTTGTACTAAAATACTTTTAGGAGAAATTGATTTTGATTTATATGTATCATCATCCACCCATCTTCGTGCTATAAGGGGTATGGTGTAAAATATCTAAGGAGATATTATATATAAAAAAGTTCGAAAAGATCATTTGAGATTATGGATTCATATATATCATGATCTGATTTTCATGCTACATGTTTACCTTGATGATATAGATTTTCACAAGATCAGAAATATTATTGAAACTATCATGTCATGTCCATTAAATATTAGAAAGATACATGATGGTTATAAGGTATGTCCTATCTTGATTATTTTTTATGAAAACCACATAAAAATTAAAAAAAACTTGAATGAAGATATATTATTGAAAATTGATAAATAATGCATAAAATGGAAGGTCTATGCAAGACAATATAGTGGAAAACCCTATAAATAAAATATACCTTCTAATAGTACCTTTACATCACAAATTATACTACCACATTTATTGACAATACATTTTCACATTAATATGATGTTAAGAGATCAAAATACACTCTATATTTAATTTTAAGAACAAATTTTAGAGAAACCTTTTCAAACATGATTAGTCTTGGGAATTTAAATGAAATTATCAACCATTAATGGTTTAGTGCCTCAGTTATGAATTTATACATGAGGTTCATTTTCATAATTTATTTGACCAATAACTGATCTACAATGTTAATTATATTTAAATAGTATTTATATTTTCTATAGGATAATATTTTGATACAATATAAAAGTAAAACCATATGAAGTAGTATTTAGACTCATTAGTTAGTATATAGCATTCAAAGAATAAAGTTAAATGGTATAGGCGGATATTCTAAAAAAATATGAGTTAGTATTCATGATGTTTGAAAAGAAACTAATAGAGGATAGTTTATTCTTAATACATTCAATATAGGGGAAAAACTCTATAAATTATTCATATATAACATATTTTCATTTTTTTCATTACATATTATTTTTTAAGAAACACATGAGTCTCATTGTAATAAATTTAGATACTCTGATGATTTTATTATTTAAAGAATGGATTTCCAATAAATTGATCACACATAATAGACCTTATTAATTTTTAATACACAATATTGAATATTTTACAAATAAAATTCAAATTATATGTTTTGTATTATGGTTTTAAGAAAAAAATATATGATGTGGTTGTGTTATCTTATAATAAATAAGATGTTATGATGATAGAAAATGCGCACCAGGATTATAGGGATTACTTCAGTTGGATATGTATTAGGTTATATATAATAATATTTCACTCTCAAAATAAATATCAAAACATGTTAATTATTTTGATCAATGTTTTTGTGGTTTCAGGAAAAATAAGTTATTAACAATGATTATGGTTATTCCATTTATAAATTTATGAAAGATAATTTTATAACATCAATTTACTTGAATTCCAGAAAAGGTATTTCCAAAGGTAAAATTTCTATTGTAATAATAATTAGTAATTAATTTATACATATTAATTCAATATTACTAGGAATGTTGATAGTCCCCATATTCAAAATAGAATGTTTATTTTTTTATAAATGAGTATGTAGATTCCATTGTGTCAAATGGTTTGATACATCATGAACTGTAGATTTCCTTTTATGTTTTTATTATTTTTTTCATAGAGATCATTAAGAATTGGTTTATCTAATTCCCATTAACATAACTTTTTTTCCATCCCATCTACTTCTTATTTAGTTAATTTTATTATCATTCTTATTTTCTACTAATTCAGTCAATTTTCTAATGAATCATGAAGAGATGATTTCCTATTTAATTTTCCTTAATGATTTTATACCATAAAAGAGAACAAAAGATATCCATATAGAGTTCAGGTTCCTTCTTGAAGTCTGAAGTAATTTTAATATAGAAGGAACCTAAACACTGAAGGGGAATGGTTTAGTTATCCAAAAGTGGTTTTGTAAAGAGTAAATAATATCATCTTTTCAGAAGGACCATGAAATCTGTATCGAGGCATGTTTTCATCTTCTTAGGAACAAAATTATTATAGGAAATTTATTTCTTGGTGATGACTTTAGTAAGGACGATGAACTATACTATTGTTTTATAATCTTATAATGGTTCTCTATTTTCATTATTTTATTTTATTTTTACGTTTAGTAGTGAAGTAATTCATTACCTTTTATGTCCAATCCCATTTATTAACTTGTAGGTGAGTCAACATTTTTTGTTTTACTAATAAAAATAAAAAATTATCAAATTTACTAAAGCTGGAGATTTTGGCATGAAACTACAAATTGTATGAATTCTTACCATCTCTATTTAGGGTAACTGTATACATTTGTTCCTAATACATTCCTGAATGTCTAAATCTATTTGGGACCATCCTTTCCTCTTAAAGTATCGTATTAACACAAAATGCATTTCTTATAGCCTAAACTAATAAAATGTTCTCATATAGTCTTGAAAATTTATATCAACGATCAAAGATTTATTTTTAAGTTTAGGATTCAACTACATGACAATCTAACACATGGTGTGCTTGATATGACTCAAAGTACTTGTTTTCATTTAAAATATTTATTTTAGTTCCAAATACATCTCACATACTCCAACCCAATAAAATTCACTGAAATGGTATTGTTTATTTAGATAAAAATAAATGATTCATTTTATATGATTAGGAATCAACCACACATCAATCTAAAATAATGTGTGTCCACTATAACCCAATGTGTATGATTCCATTTTAAATTGGCATTCTAGGTCAAACTATGTGTTACATTCTCAAATCTATGAAAAAACACGCTTATTTTTTGGTAATTTTATAATAAAATATAAATAATTAATTTTTAACCTGTATAAATGAACCTACCATCAATCTGAAACATGGTGTGGTCGATATGACTGAAATTGTGTCTATTAATTTAATAGTTACATTTCAGTTCAATGAATTTGTCACAAACTCAAACCTAATCAGACACACAAGAATTTTATTGGTACTTTATAAAAAGGACCAGTAATTCAATTTTCATTTGTAGGAATTATCTAAATGCCAATTCATCACATACTATAGACAATATGACTTAAATTTTATGTTTTCATTTAAAATTGGAATCTTAGTTTAAAATGAATATCACATACTCAAAACTAAGAAAACGTAGTTTAATTTTATTAATAAATTTTAACATAAATCAATAATTTTTTTTTGATGTGTAGGGATTAACCAAAAATTAATTTGACACGCACTATGGATGGTATGAAATAGTGTGTGCGTGTGTGTGTGAGTGTGTTTTTAATTTAAAATACACATTATAGTTAAAAATTCATGTCACACAATAAAAATTTAGGAATTGTACTTTATTTATATTAATAATTTATAAAAATGATCAAATATTCATTTTTTAAGTGTAATAATTAATCATAGGTCAATATTCCAAACTACATGACTGTTATGACTGAAAGTGTGTTTCTTCATTTAAAAGTGAAATTTCATTTTAAAAGTCATGTATCATAATAACAATGACAAAAAACAATCACATTATCTTGATATATTATAAAAAAAATCCATATTTCATTTTTTATATTTATCAATCAACCACACATCAATCTGACACAAGGTGTGGACGGTGCGAATGAAGGTGCATATTTTAATTTAAAATTAAATGTTTAGTTCAAAATGTCTGTCATATACTCTAATATTTGCAAACATGACAACATTTTTTAGGTACATTATAATGAAAATATATGATTCATTTTTGATATGTAAGAATCATATTCATGTCAATTTTACACATGGTGAGACCAATAAGACTGAAAGTGCATATTTTCATTTAAATTTTACAATTTAGTTCAACATATGCATCACATAGTCAAAACTGATAACAATTAATCTGATTGCCTTTATAATTTATTTCAAATCTCAATAATTAATTTTAGAATAGTAGGAATTGTCGACACATTAAACAAAATCATGTTGTGTTAGATATTATTAAAAGTTCAAGTTTTTATTTTAAAGTGAAATTTATGATCAGGACATACATCACAAACTCAAAACCAAGAAATATTATGCCAATTATAATTACAATTTATTAAAAAATTTAATAAAATATTTGTGAAAATTGTGAATTTAAAACACATCAATCTGACACATGGTTTGGTTGATATTACTGAAAGTTCATGTTTAGATATAAAAGTGACCTTTTAATTCCAAACTCACATTACATACTAAAAACTTAACAAAATCACATTATTTAAATCGATATATTATGAAAGTATCATAGATTTATTTTAATTTTAGGAATCAACCATAAGTTAGTCTAACACATGATGCATCTGGTATGAGTCAATGTGTGTTTTTTTAGTATAAAAATAACATTTTAGCTCAGAAAATGCATCACATAGTCCTAACGGACAAAATATGCATAGATTTACTTTATACTTACTGAAACTAATCCATGATTAATTTTTGGCATGTATGAATTAATCAAAAATTAATATAGCGCATGATGTTACTGGATTGATCAAAAGTTCTTGTATTCATTTTAAAAGTTACATTTTTTGAAAAATGTGCATCACATTCTCTTAAATAAGTAAACATTCCTGGATTGTCTTGACACATTTAATCAATGATTATTGTTATTTGTGACATGTATGAATTAACGATAATTCAATCTAATACATATTACAACCAGTATGACTGAAAGTTATTGTTTTAATTTAAAAGGGACATTTTAGTTCAATATGTGAATCACATATTAAAAATCGAGACAAAACACACTTGTAATATCTTGATATTTTAGAAAAAATAAAGTTAGATTATTTATTATGTATAGTGTTTATCTACATTCGAATCTGACACACTATTAGGTTGGTATCACTGAAAGTGCATGTTTTCATTTAAAAGTGATATTTTAGTTAAAAATACATATCACATACTCAAAATTGGTTAAGAATTATCGAATTGTATTGATACTTTTGGAAAATTATCTATCATTCAATTTTTATGTTTAAGAATTAACCGTACATCAATATGACACATGGTGTGGCCGGATTGACCGAAGGTGAATGTTTTAAGTTTAAATGTAACATCTAAAAAATGATATGTTATTCATTTTTGACGTGTATGAATCAAATTTAGTGAATATGATGCATGAAATGGATAATCTGCCTGTTAGTGTGTGTTTTCATTTTAAAATTACATTTCAGTTCCAGATATGCATTACTTACTCAGAATAGAGAAAATACACTCCGATTATCCTGATATATTAACACATAGACTGATAATTCATTTTTGGTGTATGAGAATTAATCACACATCAATCCAACACAAAGTGTTGTTGATATTTTTGAAAGTGTATATCATATATTAAAAGTGAAATTTTAGTTTAAAACACAGATTACATGCTAAAAAACATGAAAAAAATACATGGATTGTCACATTACATTAGAATAATAACCGATTTTTCATTCATGACATAAATGAAGTGACCTCATATCATTCTGATTATAATTTATTTTTTATTTTAAAAAATTTCAGTTGTAATTTATTTCTGTATATACTTTAACTAAATGAAAAAAAAATATTACAGGGACATGCTTGTTTTTTACAAGGTTGGGTTGATTATTAGAGAAGGTTTCGTATGAGGGTACAGTTTTTTGTATTGGTTGTATTTATTTTTCGATGTAATATAATTTTTCATCGATGTAATTGTATTGTATAAAAAATATTTAATGTAATATTTTTATTGGATTATGGTACGATATAAATTGAATAAATATGTTTAATTTAATATTTTTGTTGTAATGGAATTTTTTTAATGTTTTATATGATTTTTATCTGTTTCTCGATAGTTCTTCTTATAAATATGTTATTATCTGGTAGAATATAGAAAGAGTTAATGTTAGAATTAGTGTTAATAAAAAGGTACCTTTATCAGAACATTTATCAGCACTAATACAGGATGCCTTTACCTATCCTTTTTTCACATTGATAAATGTTTCATCTTATTAAAGGCCCTGATAACCTCATGGTTTTTGTTTATCATTATTAAAATTGATTTCTAGCAATGATAAAAGAATTTGATTTTCTATTTATGCTCTATATTCATTTATAAACATTAGTGTAACAAAATTCTCTATGTTCATCAATATATGATAGCTCAATAATGTTGAATATCAAGATAGGGTATGATTCAATTTATGACAGATTAAAACTACAACCCCTTCAGATCTTGTTTCGGCATTAGAAAAACGCATTACACTTCCTTTCTAATATAAATGTATAAGAAGATATGAAAGAATTCAAGAGTCACAGTAATTTTACTTATTTCACATACATTGGGCTACGTCCAAGGATCATACAAAAGCAATGTGCCTATGTACAAAATCTACTAAAGTGTAATTTCATTACAAATTTCAGAGTGAACTCATTTCCCCTCATAGTTTACAACCAATCACAATTTTAAAGATATGTATTCTCTTAGATAAAGTGTTAACATTTCTATTTTAGTTGATTCTTTTTTTTTGAACACATGAATCATAATTTTTTACACCACATTTGGTGAAACATTAAGTTCTACCTTCATCCACTTGATGAATAATAGTTTTCCACATATTTACTGGGAAAACCCTTTTGGTTCAAATGAGATTTACTTTTTTGAATACCTTCTTTCCATCCTTTGTGAAATATCCCAATTCCTCACAATAATATCCTTATTTTTCAAACCCTATAACTTTTGTGAAGATCACCACTTTTGTGAAGCTCAGTAATTTTTCATAGAACGCAAATCCTTAACGATGCTCTAAAATTTTGTGATGCTCACAACATTCATAAATCGTACACATAATTTTTATATCTAGTTCTCTTTGAAGCATATGATCTTATAAATACATTTAAGTAATTAAAATCTTTCATTAACCATGATCGTGAATTCAAAGCCATTTTATTTTTCCTAAGTCTTTATTACTATATAATGATGGGTAACGTTCTATTTATATACACAAACTCACTTTAAAAAAGCATTCAACCTCTCCATAACATTTTTTTGATGCTCTCTTTTCTAGTTTTTAATCTAACCAATCATCATAAAACATCAGGTAAATTTTTCCCATTCGCAATGCTTCTCGTAATTAGGTAGATTACCATCAAAAAATCACACTCAACACTATTTCATGCTTCTCTAGACCATAACAAATCATTAAACCTTAAAACGCACAAGAACATCAAAAACACCAAATATTTGAGAAATACATGAGTTTTCATATTCTAATGAGGCATCATTGAAAATCACACATTCTCAATGGTGGATTCATTCAAAAAGAATTGAACACAAATATTTGGAAAATACTAGGATAATTCCCACATTGTATAAACAACATTATGTATCATCTCAAAAGAATACATTCGTATTTCATTGATAATTGCCAACATACATTTTTAGTAGTATCTCTCAAACTCTAGAAATGAATTTGGAAGCCTTATTCTTCAACAAAAACAATCAACCCAAAAACAATGCAATGTTACCATGAGGTATATTTTAGCAACTATATGGTTTTAAAAAAATCATATGATGAAATATATTCTATTGGGTGTAGTTTAGATCAATTTCACAGAGCACTAAAAATTATATAATGGGAATCAGATTAGTGGAATATCGAGAATCAGATGTTAAGTTTTTATAAAAACAGGACTTATGAAAACAATAAATTTTCTTAAAATCAAAGTAATGTTACTTATCATTTTCATAAAAAGGAAAAAACAAAAAAACTGATTTATTTTTATAAAATTTCATCAATACAATATCTTGGTATTGAAAATATAAAAAACAAATGTTTACATTATTTTAAAATGAAATTCCCATTAATAATACTTTTATATGTGATCAAAAAACATAAAATCGATGAAACAGGTCCTACTTAACCACTTTAAAATCATTTATAATGATATATAAAATCAATTATCATTGATTAAATATCAAAACAAAAATTTCAAAAAAATAAATCAAAATCAAAATAAAATTAGTTATTTTTATTTTATATAAATTTCATATTTTAAATTCAATAACATAATAATTTTAATCAGTTTCTTATGAACAACATAAAAATTACCAGAAAACAACAAACAAATATAGTTGGAAAAATCTTTTAGAAAATTTTATTATGGATTATCCCTAATTAATCAAATATAAAAGTATTGGATTGTGATATGATAAAGAATAATAATAGTACACAATAATAATAGTGTGTACCTATCATTTTTGTGTTGAATCCATATCAGCTATACTTTAATGGATTGTTGAAGACATTGTATAAAGATAATAAATGAAAATAAATTAAATTTGTTTCTTTAAATAATATAAAAAAAATAAAATACATAAAAATTAAGGTATGTTAATTTATTTATAGAAATCCTTCATAAAAGTGTCACACACACACCACACTACATGAAATTTTGGATGGAGAAACTATTTAAATGGGATGTCCTAGATGAGAATTATGAACATTACATTATTATATAAAATGATCCAATATATCTTGATCAATTAATTCTGAAATTATTAAATATCAAAAAATATGATGAATGTGAAGCAACAATAAATTAACTCATGAATACGGGGAAGCTAAAACATCAATTCATGTATGTATTAAATTAATGAATTTTACTAATACATTACATTAATGTACTAAAAATTATTAATTAATCCCATACAATGTGTATTTCTTACATTCTCCCAATTGAATTGAATTAATTAATTTTAAATAAAAAACACATCAATTAGAATCAATGAAAATTAAAATTCAAAGTCTGATATATTAAAACTAAAACAATAATAACTCATATGGAAATTATTCATTCAAGTGACAATATACATAAAAACAAAGTGGATTAAGAATTAAAAATTTTATTTAAATATGATATAAAATTATAATAATGGTTTAAACAAAAAGAAATGATTTAAGATATATAGAAATCAATTGAAATCATTTCAAAATACCTGTTAAATAAGAAATTAATTTATAAAGAGTTTCAAACCCTCATAAACCTAATACATAAAATGATCATAAACAAAACCAAAAGGATAAAATAAATCTGATAAACCCAAATGTTTATGTCTTCGTTTAGTGGATCGTCCAACAAACTCTCTGTTATAAGACACATAGTTTTAGTATAAGACTCTAGGGATTTCTCTCTAAGAAAAATTGTATTTTATAATAGAATAAATCGAACAAAAATTAAATCCCATATTTTTTAAGATATTTTCATTTAATAAATCTTGACACAATACATCACAAGTGGCCTCCATATGTTTTCAACAAGTTTAAACTTATTATATGTTATATAATCTTATTTCAAGGTAAAAGTAACTATTAAGATCCAAATGAAACTCATACAAGAAATATTCATTCCCGTAATTAAAAAATAAATTCAAAATTTGATTTTTGATCTTCAGGGCACCAACTAAAATTAGTTTGAATGTAACCACTAACCTAAAGTTGATCAATCATCTTAATGGTCAATATATAACCTCTGGTTTCCTAAAAATATTGAAAGACCGTTTATAACTTTTAATCTAATCAATAATTTATCACTCAAGTATCTCCCAAAATAATTAACTACTTTATAATATTTGGAAAAGAAAAAACATGAGTATAAAAAAATCCCACAAAAAAATCATATGTTACACTTTTTAATCTCGTTTCTATTTTAAAAAAATACTGCAATATAAGTGGTGTAGAAACCTTTGTTAATCTAATAGATGATATTTACAATATGTCATCTTTGAGACAACATAATAATACCACATGACCTAACAGATGAATTTGGATGCATTATAAAACATCTTGAAGATCGTTTATATTAAAATGGAAATTAAATATAATGTTTTCCTCATTCAAAAATTTTAGCACTACTATAGGTCCATATTTAATTAGAATAAGAGAAGAAAAAGTTAATATAAAATAATGATGATAATATCCATAAAATAATGATTGTAAAACACATTAACCTAAAAAATAAAGATTGATCATCTAATATTCAAAATGATAAATATTAAAAATAAAATAAATGAATCATGATTAACATAAATACTATTAAAAATAATATAGATAACATTAATTTCCACTAATAAATAATGTAAAATAACCTTTTATATAAAAACTCTAAGAGGAATGTTTTGTGATTACTGTTGTATATCAAAATGCAGATTGATAAAATTTGTAAAAAAATATTTTGGAAATTTTTTGCAACATTAATTGATAGTAAATGATGTATATATGATGTATACATTCAATATTCACCAATAAAAAAACTCATTAAATGCCTTTTTTATCTATATTTATTGTTTTTATTCAAAAAAATGGATGCAATAAAATTGGAAGCCCAAAAAAATCCCTTGGGAATGCCAAGGTATGACCTCATTTTTATTTGGTTATCCCATAACTGATTATTAGAAAACAAATACTTTTATTATATGGGACCCTTTCTTTTATGTGTATTTTATCTTACAAAAAAAATAGTGACCAGATGATTAATATAGAAAAATAATAAATAATTGGGAAACATTAATGAGATATCCAAATTAATGATCAAAAGTACAATATTTAAAAAAAGAGAACTAAATATTTTTCTTACCTTAAATTCAACCTAGAAGAGGGTAATTGAAAATGGTTACAAAACTACCTATATAAAACCCTCAAAAAATATGTTTTTTAGCATTCAAACAGCAATAAGAATAGAAATGGGTGATCCAACTATTTCATTGATATGTTTGTTCATCGTCTCATTCATTTTTCTATCCAGAACAACCTTAAATCCATGGAAGCATCATATTAGTGTTTTCTATTTAAAATTTATTTGTTGAAACATTGTTGTTTTTGAGATGATGAAACTTATTTTTATTGGGTTCCCACAGTAGGATTTAATGGATATTACTTTTTTTAGTTAAAAGAATTATTAAAAAAGATTATGGATTGTAGGGTGAGTTTTGATGGATATGATTGGATCTGCATACCCCATGACCTCACCGACAAGACCTTATACTACAAAGACACCTAAATTAAGCGCATGTAAATCTAACACATGGTGTGTCTGGTAAGACTAAAAGTGTTTTATTTAATTTAAAATTGACATTTTAGTTACAGACATGTGTCACATACTCAAAACTAATCAAACACAATATTAAATTATTAAAAATTTATAACAATGATCCATAATTCTATTTTCAATTGTTTGAATTAAAAACAAGTCTATTCAACACACACTGTGTAAAATATGATTGAAATTGTATGTTTTGATTTAAAATTAACATCATAGATCAAAAATAACATTGAATACTCAAATCCATAAAAAAAGGTCAAATTGTATGGGTACTTTATAACACAAATCTTTAATTCATTTCTGACTCATAGGAATTAACCACACATTAACTTGATAAATGGTGTGGATGGTATAATTCAAATTGTGTGATTTTATTTAAAATTGACATTTAAGTTCAAAATTCATGTAACATACTCAAAATCAAGGACACATGCTTTAATTGTATTTATACATTAGGGAAAATATAAAAAACTAATTTCTGAAGTGTCGTAACTAATCAGACATCAATTTGACACATGGCCTGAATACTATGGCTAAGAGGGTGCATTTTCATTTAAATGTTAAATTTTTATTTAATGTGAATGTATCGCACTAAAACCAAGAAAAAAAATATATTTTCTTAATAATTAATCCAAAAAATCCATTTTTCTTTTATGATATTTAGGAATCAACCAAACGTCAATCCAACAAAAGGTGTAGACAATATAGCTGAACGTGCATAATTGTATTTAAAAATGATTGTTTTGTTCAAAATGTGTGTCACATACTCAGAACTAAGGAAACATTCTATGGTTATCCTGGTACATTAAAACAATAGACTATGACTCAGTTGTCATATAGAATAATCATAATCACATCAAATTGACACACGGTGTGACCAACATGATTTAAAGTTTGTGTTTTCATTTAAAATTGACATTTTAATTAAATACATGCATCCCATACTTTAAAAGAAGAAAATATGATGTTATTTTCATTAAAAATTATAATAAAGAACAATAATTAATTTTAAAACTTAATTAAATAACTTCAAATTAATCAAATATATGGTGCGTCTGATATGACTGAAAGTGCATGTATTTAGTGTAAAGGGACATTTTAGTTCAAAACACGCATCACATACATAATACTAAGAAAGTTAACCATTATTATCTTCAAACATTATGAAAAAAATTATTATTTAAGAAAAATATGGATAATTTATGAAAAACAAATTATAATTTATTTGTCAAAATTTAGAATTTAAAATACATCTATTAGATACATAGTGTTCCTGATATTATTGAAAGTTCATTTTTTAAAGGCTTCCCTTAATTCATAATTCATGTCACATAAACCAAAATGAACAAAAATGAAATTATTTCCTTGATTATTTAGGAAAAATATATTTGATTAATTTTTTAATTGTACAAATCAACCATATGTCAATATGACACATGGTTCATCTTGTATGACTTAAAGTGTTATTTTTCAGCATAAAAGTATCATTTTAGCCCAAAACATGAATCACATAGTCATAATCGAACAAACATTCATATATTTTCTTGATACTTATATAAATTTATATTGTGATTCAATTTTTGAATTTGGTAATTAACTACACATCAATCTATAGAATGTTGTTTCTAGTTTGACTAAAAGTGTACGTTTTTAGTTTAAAAGAAACATTTTATTCTAAAATGTGCATCACATACTCAACACCATGTAAATATTCCCATATTGTATTGATACTTTTTTAAAATTATATTTGATTCATTTGTGGCATATATTAATTAACATTATGTCAATTTGATGAATAGTGTGACAAGTATGACTAATAGTTCTTGTTTTCTTTTAAAAGAATCATTTTTGTTCAAAATTTGCATCATATATTCAAAACGAAGCCAAAATACAATTGGATTATCATAATATTTTATGAAAAATAAAGATAATTTATTGTTTATGTCTCTAAATTAACCACACTTCAGTCTAACACAATATGTGGTTAGTATAACTAAAAGTATGTGTTTTCATTTAAAAGTGGTATTTTTGTTCAAAACATTCATCACATTATCAATATCGTTTAATAATTTTAAATTTTCTCGATACATTTGAATTTTATTTTTTTTTATTTGTGATGGGTGGGAATTAACTTCACATCAATATAGCACATTGTGTCATCGGATTGACTAAAGGTGCATATTTTAATTTTAAAAATTTATTTTTAAAATATTGATCAATGGTTTATTAGTGTTGTGTATAAATCAACATTATTCAATATGATACATCAATTGGTTAGTATGACCAGTAATGTGTTTTTTCATTTAAAAATTCCATTTTACTTCCAAAATGCATCACATACTCAAAATCGAGCAAACACACTCAGATTATCCTAATATGTTAACACAAAGATCAATAATTCATTTTTGGTGTGTCGAAATTAATCATGGATAAATCTAATTCATGATGAGGCTAGTTTGAATAAAAGTATTTATTTTCTTTTAAAAGCGATATTTTAATCAAAACGCATATTAAATACTCAAAACTGAGCAAACATGTTAGATTGTCAAAATTCTTTAGAATAACAACCAATTATTCATTTGGTGACTTGTAAGAAGTGACCTTGTTTCATTTTGATTTTAATTTATAATGAATTTTATATATTTTAAATTGTAATTTTTTATATACAATTACAAAAATAAACTTTTTTATTATAGGAACATGCTTCTTTTGTACATGGTTGGGTTTATTACTGGAGATGGTTTTCTATAAGAGTATTTTTTCTGTATGGGTTGTAATTATTTTTGGGTGAAATTGAATTAAAAATTTATGTAATTTAATTTATTTTTAAAAAATATAATGTAATATTTATATTTGATGATTATGAAATATAAATTTAAATTGATTTTTATGTTTAAGATAACATTTTTACTAAAATTGAAATTATTTTTTTAAATGTTTTTTTTGTTTATTACCTATTACTATACACTGTGCATATATTGATGTTAGCATTCAATAGTAGTTGGCAGTAATTTGTTTTCATCATTATCGTTGATAGAAAAGAACCTTTTTCAGTACGTTTTTTAGCACAAATAAAGTAGTCCATTACCATTACTTTTTTAACATTGAAAAAAATGGCTTGATATTAAAGGATCTCATAACATATGGGTTTTATTATCATTGATATAATTGATTTATAGCCTCGATAAAATCACATTATATAGTAGTGAACATTGTATTTGTTTATAATCTTCATTGAAACAAATTTCTCCACATTCATTGGAACGGTTATAAAAAAAATAAATATCAACAATCTTTAGTTTGGTGTAGTTCACATATACATCACAAAGCTCTGAAAATTAGTGTATGGGAATCAACTAACCAGAACATAGTGAATTCGAAATTAATTATGCATAAAAATAGACCATACAAAAATAATTAGTTTTCTCCGAATAAAAGTAAAGCTTATTGTGATTTTGAAAACAAAGGATTCAGAATTTTCAAGTAGATTGACATGTATAAAATGTCATCAAAAAATATATTGGGAATGAAAGTATAAAAATAAAATATTTACATTGAACATTAAATAAATTTTATTTTATAAATCCTTTATTTTTGATAGAAAAGCATAAAATGGATGAAAAGTATACTATCAAACCACATTCACATCATTTAAAATGATCTATAAAATAAAAAATCAAAGATTAAATATTAAAAAAAATTAAAAATCAAATCAAATCAAATTCAAAATCAAGTTGTATATCAATATAGAACATAAATTAGGTATATTACATTTAATCACATAATCATTTTAAATAGTTTTTATATACTATATCAAAATTACATGAAAACCAAAGCCAAAAACAGTTAACAAAAAACTTTTAGACAATTGTATTAGGGATTTCCCATAATTAATAAGGATGAAAATATAGGATTATGATTTCTTAAATAATAAAAGTAGTACAAAATAATAATGGTGGGTACCTTTCATTTGTTTTTTGGGATCCATATCTTCAATACATCAATGGTTTGTTAAATAATTTTTATAATTATCTTCAGTGTCAATTTCATTGCGTTTCTTTCTTTAAAACTGATTGACATAAGAAATACAATATTTGAAAAATAATTTATAAAAATTTCAGCCTAGTGATCCTTCCAGAAAGTGTCACATATGCACCATACCGCATGAACCATTGGATGAAATGACTATTTAAATAGGGAAATATAGATGATATTAAGGACCTTTAATTAATTATAATAAATAATCAAATCAACCATGAATCACTTAATTCAAATAAAATATTCAATATATATAAATGTACATAATATAATGCATCAATACATTAATTCTATTAGAGTTGGTGCACTAAATCCAAATTCGGTGTACTTTATAATAACATTTATTCATTTTTGAATACTAATAAACTTCTTATCACATCAGGATTATTATTAAATGATACATATTATGTGATAATTTCTTAATAGTGGCTATTGTGAGAAAAGGTCATAGAATTTCCCCACTTTGATGAGAACCTATAAGTGTTATCCCACTACGCTTAAATATATGTTCTATAGCTAGATGTTATCATTTGACGGACAGATATGCAATAGGATATTAAGGGTGAAGACTCAAATGTCATTGAGGAACCCTCTCACGGTAAATTCCCTTGGTAATATCTTTTGTATGATATTTGGATATTGAGACTAACTAATAGAAAATCCACATTCATATGTTTCATTGGATGTTCCTATTATCGGACATGTGTTTTGGTCCTTATACATTAATATTATTATTAATGAGTTTTATATGTCATTCAATTTTATGTATTCAAAAAACCATAATGATATAAGTTCTCAGTGAGGTAGGATACATTTATATGCCATGAGTAATATTTCATTAATAAATAATGTGATAAAGTATTATTCCCTTTTGTTCATTAATGGAAGTTGATATATCATGCCCTTTGATGGAAATGTGATAGCCTAAATCAATCCTACTCCACAGTGTTTTATTTGAATGATCAGATTCCGATAAGTCAAAGAAAGATAAATCAAGCATATAAGTTGATGGAACTTTCATTCTTACTTCATGATAACTGATATTGTGATAAAGGGGTTATATTACATAATATGCATCTCTATAAGGTATTATGTCATTGTGGCATTAATCTATTTCTATATGGGTTCCATGGACTACATATAGATGCTAAACATGGGCATTATTCTGATTTGCCTAATTCTACTGTGAAAAAGGCCTAGTGGGTCACACAATGAGAGTATCCAGAATCTCGGTTTTATAATATATTATTATATATTATTTAAAAAATTAAAAAAATATTAATCCTGCACATGGTTTAATATTTATTTATATATTCTTGATCATATATATTCTATCTCCAGTTATTGGAGATGGTATTATGTGAGTATAATATTTGATAAATATTTATATTTTATTTAGTGAATATAATATTTATTTACTTGTTGGAGAATAATAAACTCATATTTATTTAATAAATAAATAATAATTACTCAAGGCCTGAAAAATATTGTGGAGGAATAGACAACCAAGTTCAATGATCTAGTGAGAAATAATTTATATTGAGTATTATTTGAATAAATAATATTTGATTTTAATTCGCATGATAAGAGCATGTTGAGAAATAATAATATTATTATTATTATAGACATGGGATTCTTCAAGGGGTTTATTATATAATAAGGGGAACTTGTAAAATTATTTATTTCTAACTCTAGAGATAAATAAACCCAATTATATTATTTTTTAGAGGGAAAATTCATTTTTTTGTGATAAATGATAGACTGATATAATCCTCTCAAGCCCTAGAGAGCTCTCACTCCGGGAACACAACTAAGAACATGGAGCGATCTTCCCCCACCTCCCACTATCAAGTTAATGGAGATAAATGATTATTCTTTGGAAAAAATTATCATGTCAATAATATGATAATGACACAATTGATATGATATGACATGCTACCACATAGATATTCATATAATGACATTCTATGATTTTTATAACATGTGTAGATCACTGCTAGAGGGAATCTACTCTTGATTCCTAAAATGAAATGATCGTAAATTGTATATATGTTTTAGATCCATCAATGAAGAAAGAATTCATATATTATAAATCTTTATTTTAATAATTTAATTATAAATAATATGTGATAATCATTCCTATGGTTCTAACATTTTATCAATTTTCTGTTTTCATTGATTCGTTTCCAATGATCACGGTGTTTCTCATCGTGTAGATATCAGATTTAAAATCATCGAGGGAAAAGTAAAAAGTTATGTATTATGAATTCCATTCTTCCACTGTACCTAGAAACTACATGTGGTATAATATGAGTCACATAATTATTTAAATATCTTTGATGGGTTTATGAATTTTTCATTTAGTTTACAATTCATGTTTAATCATCATTTTAATCCTAATTATGACTTGTTCTTCTTCCCCCTTCATTTCTTATAGATCTAATTATAGAGATTAATTTATGAATGATATAAAAATGAAAAAATGTTCATAGGTGTTCAGGATTCTGTATGGAAAAAAAATGAGTACACACCATGTAACCAACGTAACACATTGCATGCTTCTATTCAACGCACTTCAGAATTAATTCAAATCATGTGCATTGATTACATGCAGTGCATTTAATATTATACACCGTGTGTTGATGGATGTTCCCTAGTGCATGTTCCGCCAGAGCACACATTGTGTTATCTATCTAAACATCATCTATTACTTTTATGTCATAGATGGGCATAATAGTTTCATACAAGGACTACCTAACTGGTGATTGTGTAACCTAAAGACAACATGTCAAGTAGTTATTTATACACAACATCTACTCTAATTTTTTAAGGCAGGGTTTACACGTTGATTCCCTATGCATGTTCCCTAGATAGATTGTGAAAGATGTAAATTCCATGTAGATCACTTGTATACACAATGTACTTATACCAAATTATAAAAAATTAAATTTTTTTTATTATACTATGTAAACATTATCGACATGTTCTTGTGTGTGGTCATTAAGTTAATAGGACCCTCAATGAAAATGTTATATATATATATATATATAATTACTACATAATGTTCAGATTTCTATCATATGTGTGATTCATATGATAGATATTACTCTATGTGCATTGAAACATGAAACATTATAGAGAAATAAAATAATTAATGTAATCATTAAGTTGATAGTACACATCAGGAAAGTTCATGATAAAACATGTATGATATATTTCACAAGATAATATTTTGTACGAGTTTAATACATGTTTGGTATATTTGGATGGGTATTCATCGTGTTTCCTCCATGTTACATTTATGTACACAATTAATTTTAAATAAATGTATTTAATTATTTTAAAATTAAGATGGAAGAGAATATCAATAAAATTTGGATGATAATTAAGATAAAGGAATTGATTAACTAAAGAACATAATTAATTTATTTGAGGGAGAATTATCAGAAATAATTGTGATGAAGATTTTTATGATTGTTTTATTAAATTTATAATTTTTTTCATGAATGTTGATGATCATGAGCATAGACCACGCCATTGTATTTTATTGGATTCATTTAATTTATTATTAAAATAAATTTTTTAAATGTGTATATTCTATCTTATTATTAAATAATTTCATGCATTCCTGTGCTTTCTTTAATGTAATCCCATTTTCATGAACCCGCGTGTGAGTAAAAGAATACATAATGGATGGAGACTCTATGTTTATGGAGGTGGATCAAGTTTGGAGTTGTGGAAAAAATAGTCAAAGAGAGAAATATTGGTGGATAGGTTGAAATTTGTAACATGATATTTATTTGGTTTATGTTTTCCCCTAGTTCAAAAGTTATTTTATCAACTTCTAGATAATCTAACCATAAGAAAAGCATCATGATCATACCACATTTTAATTTTATTTATGTCAAGTTAAATGGTTATTTCATTGTGGATTTTTTTATGATTGCATGAATTAATGATTAAAAGACATGAATGATTGAATTAAAATAAATTAGATTATTCATACATATTATCTATTACATGGTTATTCTATTATGTAAATCCAATTTATATTAACAGGCATTTAACAAAATATATTAATAGTAATTTTATGCATAAAAGGAGTAAATCCATAAATATTATATTTTAATTATATCTAACCTTCCACTGCTTCAGTTAAAATTTTTCCATAGTTCAACGTGCCTGAATAGCCAATGTATGGGTGCTTTTAATTATTAGGGAATTCTGACCTGAATTTTGTGATTGTCTTAACATAGTTCACATCAAGGGTTGAATTCCAAAGAGAGACATGGTGTAACTGAGAGGCAAGGGTTGAGGAAATGATATTTATGGATTTCAGGATTGGGTAGTCCAGTCAGCATATCAAGGTACTAGGAGTTTATGCAGTTGTCAGTTATAATACCTACCTTAATATATTAATGTTTCTAGACCAGAAAAATGTTGGGTACTGACATGGGTAATATGAATCCCTTCCACAATAATATTTAAGAAATGTAAAATTTCAAATCAAATGGTGACAGATATTGGGTTTCGATATTATTGTGGGTGATTGGTAAATATTACTTTTATTTATTTGAATAAATTTTATCAGATTGAATAATAAATATATGATTATTTTATTTTTAGAAACAGTAATAAAATGAATTCAAACATATCACTATGATCCATACATTATAATTAAATCCTTCTAACCAAAAAAAATTTCAATGAGTGGAAAAGGAACTTAAGCCATATCCTTCTTCATGATAAGAAATTGTATGTATTGGAAGAATCTAATACTAATGTTCTTGGTAATGAGGAAAGTGATGTATAGTTATCACATTATGATTAATAATTTAATGGTTCCATGTCTATTCAATGTTTCATGAAATACTTCATGACCAAAGAGATTTTGAAGAAATATTCGAACATGGATGCGTATATGATGATTTCTTGAATTCAGGGTCTCTATCAAGTGATGGTAAGACAAGTGATATTAGAGGTCTATAATTATTTGTTATCAAATAATATTGGAGAGTATGTACAAGGTGGGCCTCATGTAGTCAATATTATTGTCTACATTAAATGATTGGGCATATTATGGATTAAATTCTCGAATTATTTGAGTACAATTCTCATACATTCATCACATCCCAAGAACATATCCAGTTTTATTATTAATTACTAAATGGAAAATAATGAGAAAAGTGAAATAAAACTTCCAAAATTGATTTTCTAAGAGGATAAAGATAGGGGACATGATAAACCCACAACCCTTATAGTAAATAAGAAAATAAAGAACAAGGTGAAGAGGCCTAAAACTCATAAAAATTCTAATTTTACAGAGCACTATCATTCCAGGAATAGTAGGATCTAGAGGGAGCATAATAAAAATTTGATGTATGTATTATATGTGGCTAGAAAGGCCACTGGAAGAATACTACACCCAAAAGAAAGGGGAAGATAATATTGTGTTCATTATCGAGTGTAATATTTCAATATCAACACATTTGGTATTATATATAGGTTGTGGTGCTCAAATCTATATCCAAACGTTGGAACCAAGTATATTCTAAAATATTTCTAGAGGATAAGTGGATTTGAGAGCTGTTAATGGTGATAGTTTGTCTTATATATCCATTGGTGACTACCACCTTTCATTGTTAATAGGAATGATTTTTTTAATGTTTTTTTATGTATCAATGGTTACCAAGAACATAATTTTTGTATCATTACTAGATAAATATGGGATTATTTTCATTTTCTGAAATGAAATTTAGTTCATTTATAATGATAGAAAATGTTATATAAAGACACAATTAAATAAAGGTATTCGAGTATAAAATTATGAATACCATGTATTTTCAATTGATAAAAAATCTTTTTCACAGGAATATTATAACACCCAGATATGGAATCACTACCTATATCATGTAAACAAGAAGAGTTCAACAAAGATCTATCAAGATGGTAGTTTATTCTTGTCTGATCTAAAACCACTTGAAATATTTAATTCTTATTTACAAGGAAAACATACCAAACCACCACTTTTTGGATAGGGTGAAAGGGCTATAAAGCTTCTAGGATTAGTGCACACTAATGTTTATGGAATGTGTATAGTAGAATCTTGAGGAAGGTTATCTTACTCCATAACTTTTATTAATGACTTGATGTGATATGGATATGCCTACTTGATTAGGTTTATGTTCGAGTAATTTTATAAATTCAAGGAATTAAAGAATAGATAAGAGAATCAATATAAAAGGACAATAAAGAACCATTGATTAGATAGAGCTTGATAATATCTTAACTAACAGTTTATTAGACTTCTACTAGTGTTTGGGATTTTATATAAACTCACTCCACCTAACACACCACAATGGAATGTTGTTATTGAATGGAGGAACTATAAATTATTAAATCTGGTAAGGTTGATAATGAGTCATGATGATATTCCATTATCCTTTTGGGGATATGCATTGCAAACTGTGGAATACACATAAAACTGTTGGACAAATAACACAGAAAATTGATTTCACTTCAATTTATTGAGTGGAACGAAATCCATTTTGTCTCATAAACGTGTATGGGGCTGTGAGGCATTTTTTGAGGCCATAATGGGACACAAACAAGAACCCCAGTGCCAAAAAAAGTTTCATTGTATGGTGTCCCAAGGAAACAAAGGGACACTACCTATAAAATCCCTTGGGCAAGAAAGCGACTATTCCGTGACAAGGAATCATTCTAGAGAATAATTAAAACCTAAAAATGGTAGTGTAAGAAGGATTGACTTTGATGGAGGTGATACTAAATATACAGAAGAGTTGGAATAGGAATAGATTATATAGGTCCCCATGAATTAATTAGTTCTTATAATACAAGTATTTCATAAGAGCACAAGATAGGTAAGAGAAAATAATAAATATGTTTTTATAGTCTTAGAATATGTTGACTCATTGGTGGATTAAAACGATGAACCTCACTCCTAAAAAGTGGTTGTGGATATATCATAAGCTAAAAAATGGAAAGAATCCTTGAATTATGAAATTGATTCAATATATCAGAACAATGTTTGGATTCTAATCAACGTACCAGTTGATGTAAAGCTTGTTGGATGAATATGGGTATTAAAGATAAAACTACACAATGAAGTTGATATAAATTCCTAAAAATAAAATCTACTTGCTAAATGGTTTAAACTACATCAAATAATTGACCATAATTAGAAATATTCACAAGTTTTCATGTTTAATTCCATCATAATTCTACTTGCTAAAGTAGCTTATCATGTCTATGATATTTGGAAGATGGATTTCAAAACAATTTTACTTAATTGGAATCATTATTAAGATTTCTATATGAAACAGCCAAAAGTTTTTGTGACTCTAGGTGATGCCTAAAGTATTTTTATGTTTCATAAATCCATTTTTGGATTGAAGAAAGAATCCATGTCATGGAACATTCAATAAGATAAAGATATAAATTAATTTGGTTTCATCAAGAATAAATGTGATCCATGTATTCATAAGATGTTTAGTGTAAATTAATTCACTATAATAGTAGTGTATTTTGATGACATATTACCTATTAGAAACGGAATACTGGTCTGACAGTCTGTTATGGAATGGATAAAAAAATATTTCTCCAATAATGATTTATGTGAAGACGTATATATTCTTGGGATCGAGATAATTAGTTATAAATCCAAGAGGATTCATATAATAATTAAATTTACATATATTGACTAAATACTAATGAGATTTACTATGGAACAATTCAAGAGGGGATTGGTTCTAGTGTCACTTGGTTTATATCTCTCTTAGAAAATGTGTCCTCAAAAAAGTAGGAGAAATTTAGAATGAGTAATATCCTACATGCTTCAATGATAGGATCAATCATGTATTACATATAATGTACTTGACTTTATGTTTCATATGAATTGATCATGGTTGGAATATATCAAGCCAATCTAATAGAATAGCATTGTCGTTTTATTAAAGTTATCTTTAATTATTTAAGAATAACTAAGGATATTTTACTGGTGTATGAAGCAGATGAGGAGTTAGTCATCTTAAGTTATACAAATTCTAGTCTTCAAATAGATCACAATGATATTATGTCACATTCATGATATGTTTTCAATATCTATAGAGGTTCTGTGAGTGGGAAGAGTTCAATGTAACCAGTTGATGATGATTCTATAGTGGAGTCCAAATATATAGAGGCATATGATGTAGCCATAGAATCCATTATGATGTCAAAAGTATTCATGGAGAATGATTTGGTACCTATAAATAAAAACCTTCTCACATTCTATTTGGATAATACTACAATGGTGGCTCATTTATAAGAGCCAATCTCACACGAGCAAAAAAAGAATTTACTCCAAAAGTATCACCTCTTGATTGGTTTTTATAAAAAGTTTGATGTTATAGTAATAAGAGTACCCATATAAAGGGAAAATTATAGACCCTTGACTAAATGTGTATCTCATTATAAGCATCAGTATCATTTCAAACCTAGCGGGCTAAAGGATGATAGCAGTTGGCTCTAGTGAAAGTGGTAGTTTGTTTGTGTAAGTGCCCTAGAACTACATTTTATACATTTTATGACAACTTTTATTTATAAAAATTAATATTAATAAAATCCTTATAACATCATTATTATTCTAGTACATAACTTGGTTTGTGATAATGTTCTAAGAGAAGTTGCTGTAATAAAAGGTCAAAGCAGTTAACTAATATGATGAGAACCCATAAGTGTTATGACACTATTATTAAATATATGTTTCATAGTCTAATGATATCATTTGAGGGAATCAATTGATACATGATATTATGGGTGGACTCTCATAGGACTTTGTGAAACCTTCTCATAGTCTACCCCCTTGGTAATATCCATTATACGATATTGTGAGAACGAGAACTCCCAGTATGAAATCCACATTCATATGTGTCTTTGGATGTTCTTGTATATAGACATGTGTATTCCTACATAGACATTAGTATTATTATTAATGAGTATTATGAGTTCATTACATTGATGTATTGAAGAAACTATGATGAAATATGTTCTCAATGAGGTGGGGTACATTGGCGGTGTCACGACCAATATTGCATTAATAAATAATGTAATAAATGATTTTTCCCTCTTGTTTGTTAAGGAAAGTTGATATCTTAGTAAATTTAATGGAAATGATAGAGCCTAAATAAATTGATGGACATGGGGATCTATAGGCATGTTCAGATTTTGGGAATTCAATGAAAAATGCATCAAGCACATAGGTTAACAGCACTAACATTAAACCTACTTGAATAGAGATGTCACAATAAAGGAATTATATTACATAGTAAGAATTTGTATGATGTATTATGTCATTACGACATTAAATTATTTCTCTATAGATTCCCTGGCATGTTGTTAGATTTTATCCAAGGAATTTATCCTACTTTTCCCAATTCCACTGTGAAGGAATCCAAGAGGGTCACACCCTAAGTGTATGTATAATCTCAGTTAAATAATATTTTATTATTTATTAATTGAAAAGATCAATAAATATTATTCAGACAAGTGGTTTAATAATTATTAATGTAATTTTGATCACATATATTCCATCACTAGTTATTTGATAGAATATTATGTTTGAGGAATAATTGATAAATATTCATTTTCTATTTAGTAAATAAAATAGTTATTTACTTATAAGGAAATAATATAGGGATATTTCTTTAAAAAATAATTTTTTTTGTTCAATGTCCAATAAATATTGTGGTGGAAAAGTAGACCGGGTACAATGGTCCTATAAGAAGTAATATATATTGAATATTATTTGAATAAATAAAATTTTATTTTAATTCAAAACTAAATTACATGTCATGAAATATTATTATTATTATTATTATTATTATTTTTTTTATAATTATAGACATGGGGTACAAGGTGTTAAATAAATTATAAGTTGAACTTGTTCAGTTATTTGTTTCTAACACTAGAAATATATAAACCCTATTTTATTTTTTTCATAGATTGCCAATTCTTTTATGTTGTTCGCAATAATATATGGAGAGAATCCTCTCAAGCCATAGGGAGATCCCTCTCAAAAAATGCTCCTAAGAATAGAGAGTGATCTTCCTCCCCCACCCACTCTCATGTGAATAGAGTTCAAGGAGATTTCTTTAGAAGAGATTCTTATGGTGATAAAAGATGAATGACACAAGTTATAGGTTCTACCATACTAGAACCCAGAGATTCATATGGTGATTTTTAGATATTTGTGGAACATGTGAGCATCACTGCTAAAGGGAATATACTCTTGATTTCTAAAATGCTGCATTCTTACAATGTAGATTTTCATTCTGGTCCATCAATGTTGAAAGAATTAATTTAATCTAATTCTTTAATTGATTAAATTGTTTACAAAAATTATTCGAGGATAATCCATCTTCTTCTGATGTTTTATACTTTTTATATTTTATTTGAATCAATTTTTTTGATCACGACATTTATCTTCATGTAGATCTCAGATTTACCATTGATCATGATAATAATAATAGTTGGGAATTACCCATTACAAGCATATAGTGTTCCCAAAACCTACAAATTCATGAATATGTGTAAGATAAAACATCAATATATGTATCTATTACATTGTGGGATTTAACTGATACATTAAATTATAATGTTATAAAATTAATTAATCAATGGAATATAAAATATATTTATAACATTATCATATTTTGATTTCAAACATTTATGATAAACAAAAAAATATGTCAATTAAAACATGTCACATTGAAATTAAAGTATGACATATTAAAAATACATAAATAATATCTGATAGGGATAATATTCATACAAGTTTTGATACTCATATAAACAAAATGGATTAATAATTATATAATTAAATTAAACAAGTTATGAAATTCCAATAATGGTTCAAACCTCACAAAATTCATTAAGAGATATAATATTAACATGATTTCATTTCAGAATATCTTTTAAATAAAATATGTATTTATAGAGAGTTTCAAATTCTGACTAGCCTAATACATCAAAAGAACTTATCCAAAACCATCTCGATAAATTTACTATCATAAAACCAAATGGTTAATTATATGGTTAGTTGGTTGAACAACATACTCTCTGTAAGAAGATTCTCAATTTGAGTATATGACTATAGGACTTTCTCTATAATAAAAATGATATTTTATATCAAAATTATACAAAAAAAGAATCACTCGTTTTTTAGATAATTTCATTACAGTAATCTTGTCATGATATATCACAAGTTGACTTCATATGTTTTCAAGAAGTTTGTCTTTAAAACAACACAAATAATCTTATTTTAAGGTAAAAGTGACAATTAGTATCCATTTTACACTTTACCAAGAAATATTCATTCCCACCATTAAAAATTATACTAAAAAGTATAATTTTTTTCTTAAGGGCACCCATTAAAATTACTGTCTAATTGATAAATGATCAAAAGTAGATCAAACATATTAAAGATAAATATATAATCATTGGTTCCCTATAAATAACTAAAGACCTTTTATGAATTTTAATAGAATCAATATTGTATCATTCAAGTATCCTCAAAATAATTAACAACATAATAATATCAGAACATGCACAAACTTGAGTATACAAATAAATTTCAAAAATCGGAAGTATATGTGACATTTTTCAATCTTATTTCTATTTAAAAAATGTTTAATATATGTGGAGTAATAAATTATGTCCATCTACGAGAGGATCATTACAATATATACTGTTTCAGAAAACTCATGAATATCATGTAACCTATCAGATGAATTTATATTCAAAAAGAAACATTCCAATGGTGTTTGATATCAAAATAGTAATTAAATATCAACTTTTCCTCATTCAAAATGTTAAACACTACTATAGGCCAAGATGTAATTGGAACCAGAGAAGTAAATGTTAAAATAAAAAAACAATGATAGTGTCAAAAAATAAATGGTTATTGAATACTTTAACCTATATAATAATGATCGATCACCGAATATTCCACAGAATTACTAGATAAATGGGTTTATGTAGGCCCTCCCAATAATATAACTAAAAAGCACTGATAATGTGGTTCCTTTACCAACGATATAAAAATCAATGAGAAATAGTACTTTAAACAGCACCAAAAATCGAAGTTAAAAGTTTTCCTTTATCTGTGCTTTATTAAGCATACATAAAGGTACCCCTTTATCAGTACTTGTTTTTAACACTAATAAAGGACCCTATATATGAGCACTTTTTCGAAGCAATGATAAAGACCCCACCCCCTATCAGTGCTTTTTCACTCGCACTGCTAAAGGGTATATATTAAAATAATATTTCATTAAAACAATATTAATATTAAAATATATTTATGTTGATATAAATATAATATGTTTTATTAAATATGTTTTAGATAAGTTTATATAGGAATTTACACTTAATATATAAGATATATAGTGAAAATTGGTTATAAAATAATTAAAAATATTTTTAATTGATAATTTTTAAATTATTTTCGATTAATAGTCCTTTAATAACCATTTGAAGATAAAAAATACAAAAATTAATAAAAGATCAAAAATAAGTTAGAAACATCACTATAAATTTAAATGATTATGACATTTGATTTGTGGTCCATTTGACCTCTACCACATATCAAATCAATTTCTGTGATGATCTCTATTCCCCATCATTAGAGGAGACCCCACTCATATTTATTTAGGACAAAAACGGCCTAGAAGACCTCCAAAACTAAGTGTTTATCTGGGGAACCACCTTTTTTAATGTTCAATGGATTTTTAACCCCGTTTAAGGGATTTTTATTCCCTTTTTCAGTGGAGGCTCAATTTATTTTCAAGGATTATACTCATAATGATATTATGATGTTCAATTTTTTTCTATTTTTCATAATTTTCTATTATTTCTAATTAAGTATATACACATATATACATATTTTTATATATTTACACATAAATATTCAATTTAATAAATAAATATTTAAACATATTTACATATAAAATATCGTAATAAAGATGTAAACCATATCTAAATAAAAAAATATCCATTTTATTTGCTGACTGAATGGCCAGAAGGCCGAAATGTTTTTATTGATTTTTGAATAAACCCCCTTTTAATGGTAAAGGGGGAAACCTCGCATGACTTCATGACTTAGAGACAAAAAATGTTTTCCAAAAACAAAAGTGTCATTTTCACCCCAGAAGAGACTCCATAGAAATACCCCTCTCCCGCATCAACATCAACATGGCGTGCCTCCAGCTATGCATGACTGCTTAGTAAGATTTCCGATATAGAAATACATTGCCTTGGTACCAATGGAATGTCATACACTCTCAGTCACCAAAACCTTAATAGCTATGCAAGGTGAAAAAAACATACTCTAAATCCTATTCTGAAGTATCTAGAAAAAATAATGAGACAATCCAACAATAATCAAACACTCCACGAAGAGGATTCCACATTGTCAAAAGATTCATCAAATCCAGAAGCTTTCACGAGTCAATTGCAATTCCACCTCACTCAAGCACCACCACAATCGCGATCACCACTGCCAGGGTTGAGACCCACTATCAAGATCATCCCCCATCCACACACTGACATTTTCCATCACCACATCTTCTTTCCACCACAGCTGAGGCAGATTCCCCAATGGATAAGGAGCTGGATCACTAACACCTAGGGTAAGATGACCCAACAACCCACCCAAGGGGCACCACTAGTGAGGGGACCACAGCCAATCCAACCAAGAAGTGCCACCCTGGAGTTGAATCTAGGTGGATCTGAGCTAGGTAAGGACCCAATCCAGTGACCAACATCCATGATCGGACATCAAGAGAAAGGGAGAGAACAATGCAAGAGACTGGGGTGGACATCCAGATGATAAAATCATGCCATATTCGGATGAACCCACTAACAACAGGGTAGAGATGATGGAAACAGAAACAGAAGAAAACCACCAAATTCTCCATGAAACTAAACATTGATCCAATGAGAAAAGAAACCAAACTCAAATACAATTTCCTAACAAGAAATATCCAAAATACCTCTGATCCACTGAGCCACTCTAGATTCGCCGATGAGCCACTCCATAGAACATCTGAGTCATCTCTGAACCTCTCCATCTCCGGCATAGTGATATCTAGTCTCTAGAGAATCCAGAGATACTGAAACACAATGGGCATATCGAAGCTTCAAACCAATCTTGATCTAACTCCGCACCACACTGAGCTCCATAAGAGATCATGTCGGGACATGAGCTGTCAGATGAGGGAAGCATAAGACATTGGTGGAATACCCTAGCTGGCGCGAGATAGGGGAACCCACTGCTCAAATGATCTTCTTGAATAACTAGGTCATTCCCATTTCTTTTAAAATAAAAATATATGAATATTTATATACCTATATAATGTGTGTGTGTGTGTTTATATAAATATTTGTGTTCTTATATTAATAAACTGATATATATTATCTATATATTATAATATATATAATATTAATATATAATATATGTTAATAAATAAAAATATGTATAATTAAATTTATAGATACCCAAATATATAACACAAATATATGTATGTATTTTTTATATATGTGTTTTGTATATATGTATGTATATATTTATTTATATATAAACACACAATCAAAAAACATATTTATAGATGTATTTTAAAAAATCATATAAATATATATTAATATAGAAATAAATATATGGTTAACAAATTTAACTATATATATATATCATAAAATGGGAAACAAAGAAGCACAGAAGAGTGGTAAGGGTCTAGGCATGCAAGTGAGAGGTATCAGGTTTATATCCAAGGGGAGGTAGGGGCATACAGGTGGGTGAAGTGGGTGCCAAGAGCTATTAAAGGGGACCACCTTGTAGTATTAAAGGAAGACTATGTGGTTTGATTATCTCTTCTAAAGGGGGATTTAAGTGAAAAAAATGGTTGATCCACCACCTATGATTTTTTTATTTTAAATTTGAATATTAAAAAATCAATTTTCTAGTGCTAAAAATGGATCATAAAAACTGCATTTATCTTCACTTTTTTTAACGCTAATAAAAGGGGAATTTATCAATTTTTTGTGATGATAAAATGGTTCCCCCTTTTAATGGTACTTATATTAACATCATTGTTCATGTATTTTTATAACAAAATTAATCGTTTTTAATGTTGTAATGCATGATTCAATCTTAAAAATAAAATCAATGAATCTTGATTAACCAATTAACTAAGATGAATTATAGAAAAAAAGAATAACCATTCAAAAAGAATGCAAATTAACCTTCATATATGAAGAATTATAAGATTCAACTGTTGGGATTAATAATATATATGGAAATACTGATTATGAAAATTTGAAGATAAATAATTTGGAAATATGTCACAAAATTAATTTATAATAATGGGTTTATTGTTGATGTAGAAATGTTAGATTTTAAAATAAAAAATTCAGTAAAATTTATAAAAAATAATTATCTTTATTTATTGTATTTATTAGAAAACGTTTGCAATGACCTTAAATGACCAAAAATAGGCGCTTCAGAATGCCAATGGAGGTCATCATTTCAATTTTATTATCCCAGTCCTAATTACCAAAATCCAAATAGGTTTCATCCATGTGACCATTTATTTTTTGGTTCTTTTATGTTACAATCAAAATAGTGAACCGATTAATTAACATGGAATATGATGTCAAAAAACATAAAGAATAATCAAGATTCATTAATAAGATATCCAAATTAAATAAAAAGACTACAATATTTAATAAAATAGCATTAAATCATTTTTATTACTGTAAAAGAAACTTCCAAGAGATTGGTTTAAATGGTTTGAATACCTTCCTATAAGAAACCCCTGAAAACATGTTTTTTATGCTTCACGCACCAATATGAATTGAAATGGGTGATTCAATTATTTCATCAACATGTCTCTTCATCATCTCATTCCTTTTACTTTCTAGAAACAATGATATTCCATGGATGTTTATTGAGTTTTTTCCATATATAATATTAATATAAAAACATATTACATCATTAAAATACAAGGGGGTCTATTTCCCAATATATGGATTCCATTTTTGGTTCAACAATAAATGAAATGCACTGTAATACAAAGAACCTTCTGTGAAATATTATTTTCAAAGGTGCTTTCCCAATACATGCAATCCCCAAAAACTATTTCAGGAATGTTCTTTTTTGAAAATTAGCATCATCACATTTAATTCAAAAAATGAGGTTTCCAAGAAACTTCTTTCTTAAGAGATGTTAAAAAGAGGGAATATCGCTAATTTTTTCGTTCTTATAAATTCTAATGAAGAAGTCAATATGTGAGATAGATTCTTAAATTCATATACAAAGTCTCGGTTGACCCCATATGCCTTCATTTACATTCACCAACACCCATGGATTTCCAAATCATCTTATAATCATCTCCACAAAATAATCGATCTATCATAATGAAATCAATGTTTGGGTGGTCTTGAATTAATTTCCCATTCCCAGTGATGTTTACATTTATATTTGAAAAAAAAATTTATAATTGGTATCCAACTTCTTAGTGAAGAGAAGATCTGGTTCTCTAAAACCACTTTATTCACTATGGTCGAAGACATACCCAGGCTACAAAGGTTACATATGGGAATTCTTTAGATCCAACAGGTCGATGACACCCTTTTGGTTTCCATTCATGATACCATGAATCTCCATTCATGCTTCCCTGTTCACTCCTTTCACGACGCCCATAGATCCATCATGTTTGTTATAAATTTTATTTTAATATTTTGAAGTATATTATTGAAATAATATTTATTTTCATTTATTTTTCAATTGTATTATATTTTATTATTTTTATTGCATAATAATTATTTAATTTAATTGGATATATATATATATATATTGTTAAATTGTATTCCAACGAGCCTGCACCCAAGTGGAAAATGATACTTCTTGGCATCCTAGATGTCCAGGGATCATACCCTATTGGGAACAAGTAATATTATAGTACAATAAAGTTAGTGGCATGAGTAAGATGTCGTCATGATGCAAGACTAGTGATAAATGCATAATGCTGCACTGGGCTTTCGGTCATGTTACAGGCCTTATGACCACTAGACCTACGGTCCATGTAATAAATAAATAACTCTTGATGGGTGGGTTATCCCCTTGGATAGGTTATGGAATGCCTCTCTGTCATGTGTCAGTGTTTGTGTCTGAATGTAATTATAGCCCCAAGAAACTAATATATATATAAATATATTGTTTAATTATAGAAAATACATTACTAAATTAATTAATGATTTTGTAGTAATTATGTATATTTCATTGTATTCTATGTATATTAATTTTTTATTATAATTAATATATATTTTATTGAATTGTATAAAAAATATCATGTGTTAGTTAATTAGTAATTTTGTAATTAATATATAATTTTAATGTAAAAAATATAATTATTTGTAAGTTAATTTAAATTTTATATTTTTTTGTTTATGAAATTAACTATTTTTTATTTAATTTCAATTTATAAAATAATTCAATATTAGATTTGAGGATAAAAAAGTTAAAAGAGAAAAGAAATTAATATTTAATATAAATTTTAATTAGTCAATTTCATTTTTTTTCAATTAACTTCCATTTATTTATTATTTCTTTATATAATGTGTGTTTATATATATATATATTACCGAAATATTATCATACAAATTATTTCATTCTATTATGAATGTGTATATATATATATTAATGAATTATATAAATTTTATTATTGATTTGATTAGTGATATTGAAATTCATATATTATTATAGTGTATGATAAATATAATAATATAATATGGAATTATAATTGTTATTACAAAATAAATTACTATATTATTATTGTAATCCATTAATATATTATTATTATATCATTGTATCATAATTGATATATATATATATATTATGGAATTTTATAAACTTATTTGTTTGGTAAAAAATTAGTGATTTTGTAATTAATATATTATTACATTGTAGAAAACAAATATTAATTAGTAATTTAATTATAAGTAAATATTTTAATTTAGTGAAATTTACTATTTTGTAAATATAAATTTTATAATGTATATATATTATATATTAATTTAATATCACATTGTCAATGAAATATAATTGCATAGTATATAATATATTAATAAACCATTTTCATTTGTATCATGACTGCTCGTTGTCATCATCAATTTCATCTATTCTGTACTGATTAGTGGAATTATAATCAAAATAATAATATTTTATATTTGGTGGTTTTATATTTATCATAAGAAATGTAAGTGAATATATTTAACATAAAATTTAATTTCCAATAATAGTTTCTGAAATATGTTCAAATAACTGCGTGTGTTTGTATATCATCGAGGTGAAATAATAGGTGACGAACATATCATATCATATATTGGTTGTCCTAAAAGATTAATATATCTTACAACATGTGATATGATGATCCCAGATAATAGTAAATTTAATGATCAATTGAATTATTCTAGGAATCAGTGTATATCATCTATAATTTTTAGATTTTTACAAATTCAAGATAATCTATATAACATGTGTCATCAATTAGATGATTATAATTATTTGAGGCTTTCTTATTATACGTACCAAGATCATGGATATTTAGTGTGATGTAATTGTATATTCTTTTTATTACAATTGAAGATACCACTTATATTGGAAAAAATATATCAGACAATGGTGGATTTATTATGGGGTATACGTTTACATCTGAGCCAGTCTTCAAGGGGGGTTATGGAAAGAAAATTATTGTGGAATAGAGAAAAACAATTAATAATATTATATGTAGATGTTCCTTGAAAATCAGTTTTTGTAGATGATCCACATATGTGTGTGATAAATGACGCCAATGATGCTCATTTACAGGATGATGAAGTATCTAACAGAGAATATGAGATGATTACAACCAATGATCCATAAATACCACATGGAAAACTGGTTAAAAATCATAGTATATTACACCAGATGTTCTTGAGTTTGATTGGGATGTAGTTACACCAATATCCTAGTTCTTAGTTATTTACCATTAAAGAAATAATGGAAGGAATGATGATGAATTTTCCATTAGAAGTAAATTTGAGAGAAATAGGAATTACAAATAGTTATAAAGAATTACCTTCTGAAGTGGAATTAATTTGTCTGATAAATGAGTCTAATAGATCGATATTTCCTTTAAAATGTCAACATATTTGTGACACATCCAATATATGATTGTGATCTACCCTTTTCATAAATTCAAGTTGGTGGAAAATTACAAAAAAAATTGAACACACACTTGTTTGAATGAAATGGTGACTAATGATCATATACACCACAACTCGACATTCATATTCTCTATTATTATTTGTATAAAGAGCGTTAATACATATGTTCATGTTGACTTCATACATGAATTCATGGAGAGGGAGTACAGATATAAAATCTCATACAAGATCCAATGGTTTAAAAATAATAAAGATATTGAGAAGGTCTAATGCAATTGGAAAATTTCATTTCAGCTGTTTCCTTATTGTATTGATTGATTGGTTAAAAATTCCCAATATGTATAAGAATTTGAAATAAGTGTCCATGTGGTGAAAAATCACATCTCTATAGACGGATTCAATTTCGATGGATATTTTGGGAATTCCTTCCATGAATCACAGCAATCCCAAAATGAAAACAATTAATACAAGGGGATGAAACCTTTCTATTTTAAATGTATAATAGAGTTCAATTTCATGATTCCACTAGGGATGGAAATATAAGTCTCAGGCCAATGGAATTTTCATGATTAAAGAATGATAGTATTGACTCTTGGAGTTGGTATCTATCTTTTATGCATATTCATGTCACTGATAAAAGTGGGATATTACTTATATCAAATCATCATCATTATATCAAATAATTAGTGAATATCGTGGATTTTGGTTGGTTAACCCCACGTTCATACCATTGTTACCACATGATATATATTAATAGAAATGTACAGACAAAATTGCACAATAACAACGTGAAAAACTTAATAATTAACTTAGGGATTTTATCACATTTTATGAAAATTCAGTACCTATTCATATTTTATATCAATGTGCACTTTTAAATATTTTCTCACATGATTTAAAATCATATGAACCAAGAAAAAAGGTTTTCCATCAAATAATGTAAGGAAAAGGAAGAATAAATTAGGATATATACCAGTACATAATGTGAATGATAGAGAAAAATGGTCTTTGGAATTTGATAAAAGGAAGATATATGAGAACATGACTATCAACATTTTTTAATGCATTAACAATGAATTCAAGGAGTTTTTGAAATTTTGAATCAAGGGTATTGTTTCTCAAAATATTCATAATAACCCAAATACTCTTTCGGCATATTAGAAGATATCAAGAAAGAACTATTGTAGAATCATAAATACTCAAAAAATAAATTAGAAAGGAGTCTGAGGTTAATCAAACTCATTTTACATCATATCATGTGCACTATTTTCATAGGTTGGGAAGTCAGGTTAAAATTAAAAGAGAAGTTGGATGGTTGGTTGGTGACCACATATCTTGATAACTGGACCTATAAACATTGTTACTTTCAAGCGTTCATGATTCCTTGCTCATATATACATGTTTCATGTTATCATCTTCACCTCTCATGAGAGAGTTATTTCAATCAAATTTATTTACTTGACACATTGTGGAATTGATACAACCCACAGTGGATCCCAATTTAAGATATATAAATATTCAATTCCCCTCTTCATATTCCAATTTTTCTTATGAATCCATCATGGTTGTGTGGAAAAGGTCATATAAAATCGTTACTTATGAGAATGAAAATGGATTGGCCTCGAGTGAATGGGATGCGCCAACAATATGAACGTGTAGGGAAGTGGGAAATAATCACATATAGTGTCCTAAAAAAGATAGCAAGAAGGGTTCATTATCACACCCTACTTGATTTTTTTACAATGGGTTGATTATTGGAATTGTTTTACTTCACATGTTTAAAGGATTATAAGATGAATAATTTCTATTATTGTGATTTTTCTTCGACTAAACATACATATTATTTAAACAAATTATATGTTTATCATTTTTCTTACCATTTAGATAGATGTAATCTACACATCTACATCTTCAAACTGAGGATCCATCGCTCCTTATAGCACAAAGTGGTAAAATATCAGAGTATTTGTGGAATAGTTGTGAAGATAATATATTGAAACTCCTCTGGGCTCATCACTTTCACCATGAAATCCCTTAATTCCCTATCAGACCTTATCTATGCCAGTTCAGGATCAATGGGTTGAGTATGTGTGTGTATATATCCATTGAAATTTTACTTATTTTATCTTTGGTTGAGTGATGGAGACCATAGATTAATTCATTTAATATACATCATGGGGATATGACAATTACATTACTGGATGTCAATATATTATTGGGAGCTCTGTTGGATGGAGATTTTGTTACTTGTCTGATTATATATAGATGGGATTACATTTTATAGTGATATTTGGACTTACCATTACCAGATTCGCTAGGAACCCAAGGAGGAGGCAGGTTACGGATATCCTGATTGGACACTCATTTCAACTTTGGGGAGAAAATGTGGATGAGGTGAAATTGCAGAGATATGAATCAGTGTACATTTTGTGATTGATTATAGGAACTTTTTTTCAAGCTAACACTAGATCATATGTTCATTTGATGCACCTACATATGTTTGGAGATTTTGATTGTGATGGGTGGTATAGTTTGGTTTGGACCTTCTTGGAATATATGTATAGAGATTATTGTAGGGAATCTCACATTGATGAGAATAATATTGGTGTTTGTTGTTTGATATTAGGTTTTTTGGATTGGGTACGATTACCTACATTTTTACCTTGGGTGGTCTTAGATTTTCCACTCGATGCATTGTGTATGGGCCCATTTTCTCAAAGGTTATTTAAAAATTGAAATAAACTTTTTCATTATATATCATATGAAAATTATATTATTTTTTAAATTTTGGTTCTTGAAATTCATAGGCGGATCCACTTAGATTCATATGTATATATCCCTTCACATTACATTTCATATTACTATATTCTTTTATGGACTCCTTATGTGTTAACCTTGTTTTAATGATCATAAACAATGTTAACCTTAGTAAATCTATCTCAAATCAGGATTGAAGATTGTTGGTTTCCCTAGTATTAAATTCTTACAACCCATGGTATAAACATTCATAATATCCTGATTTAGAATCATAAAAATCTTGTTCATATCTTATAAATCATGATGGAATATTGTAAACAATGTTTTATATTATTCTTTAATGTTTTATTATACTAATGCATAAGTCTTGTTCATTCTGTGGATATTACTCCTTAAGAAGATATTATAGATATATGGATAAGTTTGAGAAACTCTTAGCCTACCACTGGTTCCAGATTTTGGAAAAGACCCAGACAACGTAACCCTGACATCGTAATCCAGACACAGTAACCCTAACACCGTAACTAGTTTCAGATTTCATAATTTTTTTGACACAGGTTCCTTGTAACCATCACCAAGACACCGTTCAATGTTTTGATAAATAACTAGACATTTCTTCCTAAGACATCATGGTCTTGACACTGTATATGTGCTCTCGGTTCCTGATCTCAATTGAACAAAGGCATCGTGACTATCTCACTACTCAAAGGAAAAAAGAGAATAAATTATTTCCAATTGACACCATTTCCTAGTTACACTATTTAAAGACATACTATAACACCATTATTTACTTTTTGTTTTATTAAATTTAAATATAAATGTTATTTCTAATGGTATTACTTGAATCTTTTAATGGATATCACATAATCATTGTTTCTTTGTAGAAATGTCACCTGAAAGAATGTGGTTCAAGGTGTATAAATCATGATTCATGTCTACTCCAACACATGCCCCCCGAAATAAAAATAAAAGCACGAGACTCAAGGAAAGACAACTTGAGTTAGATATACTAAAGAACATTTGAAACAATCATTCAATAAGTCTTAAATCTCAAACAAAAAGGATGAACACATGATGAAATTTCATTTATGTTGCACATGGAATTGATAAAACAACATCCTCATATCAAGGTAGAAGAATCATATACCTGCAGAACCATACATGCTCTTTGAATCCAGAATATGAAAAACTATTTTAGTTTCAAATTCTAGAAGAGAACTCAAAATTCATCACTACAAAAATCTAATGATTCCAGAGCTACATTTCAAGATACAGAGAGACTTCTAAATCCCCTCACATACTTATTTGCTCTGTCATGTGATTTTTTTCATACTTTTGAGTTGTGTGTGTATCTGTATATTAAGAACACATTGTTTCCTATATCAAATTGAAGGATACAAGATATCCTTCCACTCATATCTATTTACCTATGTTTACCCCCACTGATAAGTGCGGATGAGGTCTGGTGTGACCTAGTTGATTGTTTTCCCATGATGAATAGTGGAAGATGTTGTGTGACATAGAAAGTCATGTGTACTATTGTTTACCCCAATCCAGGGTGTGGATCTAGTTTATTAATAAAAAAATTTGGTGGCTGGTGATCATCTAGTAGAGTGGATTAGGTCTCGACTTGAGACTGAAGTACTTGTTTATCCACTGTGTGTTTCTATTTAGTCTTCCTCTTTTTTAATTTATATTTCAGAAAACTAAATTTAATTTGATATTTATTCTTGTATAGTAGTTATTATTTTATTGACTAAATATAATAGTTTCAAAAGGTTATATAAATATATCTAATTGATACTACTAATAATTAATCAATAATATGAAAGTTTGTTTGAACCGTCAAACTCTTATAATCTTATTACCATGATTAACTTGTCTTTTTTAATTTTAATTGGGAGAATCTTTTAAGTAAACATTTATAATGTACATTTTTATAGGAACTTAATTCACCCCCTATTGAGTTTCCTACATTGAAATTATTTTGTATCAAAGTAAGTGTTTTAAATCCCTTTGTTCAAAATTATAAACTGTTAATCTATTTAAAATATTTATTAACTGTGATTTTAGTTTTGTTTTATAAGATCTTAAAATTATTCTTTGTTTTAAATTTTTAGTTCCTTAACGAAAAAAATATAAAATATATTCTCTAAGTATGGATAATATATTAGAAGGTTGTGCTACCAACAGACTTCCATTATTTAAAGAAACAAACTATGCACAGTTGAAAATTAATATGAAAATGCACATAGAAAGTATGGGTTTTGAGATTTGGTCCTTAATTATAGATGAATATAATATTCCTACTACTGCAAGAACCATTTGGGATGACCCAAATAAGACTTATTATAACAATCATTGTAAATCCATGAATTTTTTATAATGTCTTTCAAGAGATGAAGAATTTAATAGAATTTATGCACGTAAAACAACCCATGAAATTTGAAATACTTTATCAGTTTCACATGAAGAAACATCCATTGTTTAGTAAATAAGACTTAACAAATATACTGTTAAATATGATAAATTTATAATAATGATTTATGAGCCTATTTCTGATATGTATATCATGTTTAATGAAATAGTGAACACAATGATCTCTTTAGGAAGAGATGTCACTTCCATAAAAAAATTATGAGGAGTCCTAGATGCATACCTGAAAGATAGAGAGGAAATTTTGTCTATATTAAAGATTCATGTGACATCATAAAATTAGATGTCAAATAACTCATCATAAAATTAAATATGTATGAAGAATAGGTGAAATTCCACATAAATATGGTAATGAAACTAAGAGGAAATCTGTATCATTCAAGACTACTGTTGACGCTCCTTTCGTCACAGAATCTAGAGATTGGAAAAGGGAATATTTGAGCTCAAAGTGATTCATCCTTTGAAGAAAACATCAAAAATCGACAAAGGAATGAACAAAGGATCAACAAAAACTTCACCGCGCAAGTTATCTCACTGTCGTGCAAGTGTACTTGCGCGACGACCTTGGTCGCGCAAGTGACTTGCGCGACCTAAGTGGTATCCGCTCGGTAACCGCCCAGGGTCTTCTCCTGCCTATAAATAAACCCTGTGGGCCCCCCATTCACGTGAGGATCATTTTTTGGAAACTCGGATTGAAGCCCCCGATGCCCAAGTCTCTTCTCAAAGCTTCCGGAACACTTCTAAGGTAATTTCTTACATAGAATGGAGGATCTAAAGAGAGGGAGGAAGGCCTAAGTGTTGAAACTCATCATCACTTGTGCGCCTGAATGGCCAGCCCTTAAGGGAACTGGTCACACTTGCACGCTTCCTTATTCCTTCAATAGAAATTTGCGCGTCCCTTATCTGGAAGAACCTCAAGAGGATTCTAAAGGGTTTAATAAAGATTCACTCGAGTATTTCAATGATGGGTGAAAATCGCGCAAGTACACCATGTGTCGCGCAGGTATACCTGTGCGACAAAAACTTGCGCGCCCACGCAAGACTTGTGCGCCTCTCAAGACTTGCGCGCCCCTACCTTTTTGGGTGCCCATCTTGCCCATTTTACCCCTCTTATGCCATTTCACCTTTCCTAATCAAGATTCAGTCTTCAAGATACTCTTCAAATCCATTTATGGAATGATTTCTTGATTTGACTTCCTTATCTGAAAGGAATTCGGTGGAATATCTCTCAAAACCTAGTGATTTATACATCTTTATGTCACCAAAGATTGAGAGTTCATTCATTCAACCTCATCCTTTAAGATGAGAGAATCCTTAACCTGGGTCTCCTTTTCAGGAATAATCCCCAGTTATAAGTCCTTTAATCTGGGCATCTTCCTCAGGAGTAAGCCCCAAATTCTTAAAGTTCCCAAACTTGGGCATCCTCCTTAGGAGTAATCCCCAATCATAATCCTTTAATATGGGAATCTTTCTTAGGAGTAAGCCCCAAGTCCTCTAATTTTGGGCATCCTTCCTAGGAGTAAGCCCTAAGTCCTTTAATTTGGGTATCCTTCTCCGGAGTAAGCCCCAAACCTTAATCCCTAACCTGGGTCTCCTTTTCAGGAATAAGACTCAGTTATAATCTTGGGCTTCCTTTTCAGGAGTAAGTCCCAGGTCCCTTAATTTCTCTTAACCAGTCCTAAATTACGTTTGATATGGGGTTCCTTCTCAGGAGTAAAACCCAATTATCAATCCTCTCCTAATTTGGGTTTCCTTTTTCAGGAATAAGTCCCAAGTTAGAGTTTTCAAATCTCCATAAAGCACATATACCTTTATGGACCCTGTTCCTGGATTTTCTCTCTAAAAGTAAATCCTAAACCTTCATCTATTTGGGCAGTCATACATACATAAGCCCCAAACAAATTCTTATGATTGCATCTTTCATGGCACAATTGTCTAATTTTTACCAATACCTCTTGTTTCTCACACGGAGCATGACTCACGTGAGCTTAGAGTGTAGAAGTAATTATGACATTCTTCTTTGAGCCATCAATCATAAAAATCATACTTCATTACTCAAACTAAGTGGGTTCTGATTCCTTTTCCAAAACAAAGGATACGTAGGTAGCCCATTTATGGGTTCGATCCCAACTTTGAAATAATCCCTATCCTTCTAAATGATGATAAACTTTAAGTGCCCCACTGAGTGGCTTTAAAACCAGCCTGGTCATCATAATGACCAAGAGACTTTTATATAAATGTTTTGAAAGATACCATTGACCAATAATCTCTAAACAGATATAGATGATTCTCTATTGATGAAAAACCTCGAATACATATAAAATATTCTCTAAATTTCTTGCATATTTAATCATTGATTGTTAAAACTAAAGGAAAGCTCATTTTATATATTTGGTAATGTAATAAGGATTCATGAACATAATTAAATCTACAAAGAGAGTCCCGGAGTAGACAATAATTCCCCTCAAAAAGGTGTGATGAGTCTGACCTCCCATCCTCTCGACCAATGCAAATTCCTAAGCCTCATTAGTCCACAAGCTAATGAGCGCCTACCTTTGGAAAGTAGGTCCAAACGGATGTGGAATCATTGGATGTTTCCAGTTCTACGAACAAACCCGCTAGAAACCGATCGGAATGCTTGAAACTCCCGTCCAAGAGGTCATCCCCGAAATCCATGTGAAACAAAAAAATGGTGAACCCAACGTGAATCCTTAACCAAGTTAAAGTGATGTTCTTCTTATTTGTTAAGCTCCTTGGGCCAAAAAATCAATCATTGACATGTGCTCATCCAAAAGCTGCAGTGTCAAGATTCATCTTGATTATGTCTGTTATATGGAACAGGTACTCTTTTCTCAAGATCTTCTGCAAAATGGCTCTTCTTAAATTCACCCCTGTGAATACTGCTGCTGTGAACACCTCTACTGTGAGGTCTGCTGCTGTGAAAACCAATGCTGCTACTCCTGCTGGAACGTCGTCCGCTCTAAGGATGACATCACCAACTCAGTGTCTTCAACACTGGGTTTCTATTGCACTGGTTAAGGAGTACCGTCGCAACGGTACTATCCCAACTCTGGAGGCCGCTCTTCATGCCCTCCAAGTTAACAACTCTTCCTGGTTGTCCAGACAATGGCGACCAGCGATCAAGAAGTAGGCGGTGCTGACTACCGTCTCCAACCGTTTCGGGTCGTTATCCCCAAAACGCAATTTCCATTCACACCATTACTCTGAGGAAGTGAATGAGCAGGTCCCGCGGGGCCTTAATTCAAAAAGACAGGAGTCATTCTCGGGGGCTCCCATCAACAATCGCCGCCAGACTCGTGCGGTAGTGCACCCTAAACATGATGAGGGTACCGACTCTAGGCATTCAGTTCAGGTTCCTCGAACCCGAGCAGGCAAGATGAACAGCCAGACACGGAATCCGGTTAAAAATGGGCAGGTTTTCATCCCTGCCATCTCCAGAGAAGTCCACCAACCTAACTTGGTGGCAAATAGAAGGCAGGCATAATCACCTGTCCGTTTTAATTCCGCTATCCAGCAGACTCGTCTGGCAGCATCATGCCAATCCCGCCAGGCAATTCCAGCAGAGTACTATAGGTAGGAATATACACCTGCTTATGCATCATCAGTTAGTCAGAAGGCTCGCCTGACTACATATGATGAAGTCCACCAACCTAACTTGGTGGAGAACAACGAGCAGGCATACACACCTGTCCGTTTTAATTCCGCTGTCCAGCAGACTCGTCTGGCAGCATCACGCCAATCCCGCCAGGCAATTCCAGCGGAGTACTATAGGCAGGAACATACACCTCCTTATGCATCATTAGTTAGTCAGCAGGCTCGCCTGACTACATATGATGAAGTCCACCAACCTAACTTGGTGGAGAACAACGAGCAGAAATACACACCTGTCCGTTTTAATTCCGCTGTCTAGCAGACTCGTTTGGCAGCATCACGCCAATCCCGCCAGGCAATTCTAGCGGAGTACCATAGGCAGGAACATGCACCTGCTTATACATCACCAGTTAGTCAGCAGGCTCGTCTGACTACATATGATGGATCTCGTCAACCGTGTTTGGCGAACTGTAATCAGCAGGCACATACACCTACTAATACTAATCAAGCCTACCAACAGTCTCTCTTGGTAGCACACGGAGAAGTCAGTCGGAAAGCCCTGACGACAAACAGGAGGCAGACTCAACTCTCTGCCCCCACACTTGAGTACTGTCAGGATTCACTGACAGGAAAAGCATGACAGGAGCAGGAACATACAACTACTCCAAGCCTGGAATGGACGTATATCCCCGTTCCGGTGGCTGAAGTCACCAAACATATTTTGTCAATGGTGAAAGAGTAGAAGCAAATTACTGCTCATATTCTGGATGCTTGTCAAGATATCATAACAACTTCAGCATCATCTCATGGACAGACACATAAATCTATCCCTAGCAATGGAGTGACACATCAATGATTCACTCCGGAACAGACACACACATCTGTTCCAGTCCAAGAGGGTTATGGGGCATACTCCCCCATATCATACGGACAACCAAGTCAGGCACATACACCTGATTTGAGTGGAGATCGTCAGCCTAACCTGACCATATTTCCTGATCAGGCACATACACCTTCTCAGAGTAACCACATTCGTCAACAAGTGGTTTCTAAAGTGAGTAAGAAGGAATCTAAGAAAAAGATCCACCCAGCACAGTCAGATGATCAAAGGCCAATCTGCAACAAGGCCTTGCTCGATGCTAAAGTTCTTGAAGCCCTCAGACATTTATCTGTCAGAATTCAAGATTCTACTCCCTCAGTTCCCAATAACGGGAACATTAATTTTGAAGGTCTTCAACAGACACTTCCTCATGAAGGCTTGCTTCATGAAAGTTCGGTCAATCTTGAAGTTTCTTCTTCAGATGAGAGCCACAGGAACCCTCTGTGTGGTCAGAAGACCAAGGAGCAAGAGATTTCATCTTTTGCTGTAACCCATTATGGTGGTCCTCCCCATGATGATGAACTTCGCTGCGAAAGTCCTCTCCGCAGTAGTGATTCACATTGCCTGGAAAATACTCCAGTGGACAATGTAGTTCCGAGAAAGCCCTCTTATCTTGAGGCACTTGCAAATGCGAAACCAGTCATGTCTGATGCTTTATCACTAACAAGTGAAATACTTTCTCAATCAGAAGATAGCCCAAGGTGTAGGTAATTCTCCGAACCACCCCTAAGTCATGCATCTTCTAGTTTGATTAATGATCTGTCTACCAATCTTGTTGAATCCGATGAAGCAACAAGGAAACACCAACTCTGGTCAAAACCGGTAGAAGAATCTTCATTTAATGATAAAGAGGAAATGCTGAACATGAGGAAAAAACTAGCAAAAGGTGATGTACCAGTCATGTTTTGGCCTTTGGCTGACTCCCAGTACGAAATTCCAAAGATGTTGACGGATGATGGAATCCATGATATTCGTCTCAACATATGGAAGACTCTTTTTCAATTGAAGAAGAAGGTATTATCTTATGATTAATATGAAAATCATCTTACGATAATAGAAGGGCTACAACATCAGATTGATTTGGCATCTCTATCAGTCTCTCGGTATCCGAAGGCTGAAAAGAAACAGAGAACCCTTCAACGTTCATGCCTTGGCGCACTAAGAAAATTGCGTCAGTTAATTGCCAATGCTCCATCTGATGTTCATATCAGAGGATGGGGTGTTCACGGAGCACTACATTTCACAGTGCTTTCCAGTCAGCAAAGCCCGCCGAAAATGGTCTCACGCAATGTTATTGCCCATGGCCGACCACAGTCATTGGGCTTTGTTCATAATCAAAAGCTTGCTCAAGAACATGCTTCAACTAGTTCCTCTCAAAATCAAGTATATAGAGAACAAGTTGTTGAATTGATCCTACATCAAGAAGGCGAGAATATTGCACAAGACTCTCATCTGGAGAAAACACGTCATCAAATGACAGAAGTTTCGGAAATCGTCCAACGGTCTGTTGAACCAGGTGATAAAAGTGGATACAGGTTAATGCATCCAGCTAATTTCCGAACTAAGATTCGCAAGATCAAGAGAGATTTTAATAAGATATCAGACATAGCATGTCAAGAGACACCCCATCTTGTCAGACTGGGGACTTCTCTAACCCAGCCCTCAGAGTCATCAAATGGGATTCGAGGAGTTGAGAGGAAGCAGCAGGAACATCCCCAATCCACCGGACTGGGGACTTTTTCAAATCCTCAATCCCTCCCTTAGAGAAAGTCAGTATTCTCTCAATTAGGGAATAAGCCTCAAGAGGAACGAATAACCAAGCTATCAAGAGATTCTATCTAAGTGACGGTTCTCCAAGAAGTTCCTGAGGGATCAAGTCAACGGAATTCCATGTCTCATCATGGACATGGAATAAGAAAATATCACAGAAATGCTGATAGAAAGGATTCCATGCAATATGCATCCATTAATGTCATCAATGCCATTGCTACTGATTCACCAGAAGAGGCTCAATCAGAGGGATCAGACGAAGAGGTTCCTGCTCAAGAATTTGCGCACACAGACCTAAATGAAGAAGGTGTTCTCACATGTAATCAAAGGCTTACCCAAAATCTGTGTATTCCTTCAAGTAACCCACTTCCCCCTATCCGAAAAGGATCCAATAAGGGGAAAGGAACGAATCAGGTTACTTCTCACCCTTACTCTGAAGGAGGTCAATCGCTCTCATTAGAGCAAAGGTTTTTACAACAGGAGGAAGAAATGAAATAATTAAGGAATCTGAATGCAGAACTACTTCAGAGTAGTCTTCTTCTTAAGAATGATGAAGTCCGACAACCGAAGGAATTTTTTGTAACTACTGAGATGGATCAGGAATATCCTCCTTTATTAGTACACCCTCAGAGGTCTAATCCTACGGGTCAAATGCAACAACGGTTGGCAGTAATACCATCAGTTGCAGCACCAACCACCACGACTGTCCAATCTCCATTCATTGCACCTACACAAAACCAAGTTCAACCTGATGTTTCTCAAAAGTTAATAACTACTATTGAGTCATTAACATCTCGGTTAGAAACTATGGAAGGGAAATGGGCGCAAGTTCAACCTTAAAAGAAATTTTACCCTGAATGGGTAGATTCAATTTCTCCTCCATCCAGTTTTGGAAACCCTGTTTTCCCTACTTTCAATGGATCAGGCAACCCTGAACAACATTTGACGCATTACGTGTCTTGTTGTGATCCTATGATGGGAACTCCAGAGCAGCAAGAAGCAGTGAAACTCAGATTCTTCGTGCGAACCTTGCAAGGACCAGCTTTTGTCTGGTATACAAGCTTGCAATCCCAGTCAGTCATCGGATGGGAGGATCTTCGTCAAAAATTCCTTCTTCAGTTTAGCTCAACATTGCCAAAAACGACAGTTTTTTATCATACAAACTGCAAGCAAAGGGAGAATGAAAGAGTCTCTGATTTCATTGCTCGTTGGAAGGGATTAACGTATTCCCTAAGTTTAGCACTCCCTCAGGAGGAACTGTTGCCAATCTGTGTGGAAAATTTGCATGGCGAATTACGCACGCCATTGATCCCTGTGAAATACACAGGAGGGCATCGAGACCTTACTTCAATCGCTCAATAGATTGAAGATTCCCTTATACAGGCTAATGTTAAATCTCGTATACTTCCATCATCTCCAGGAAGGGGAATGGGTAAAGCGGAAACTGCTACAATTATGCTTAAACAAGCACCTGTACCAATTTCTACTTCAAAACCTTCATCTTCTCGAAAGGCTCCACCTCTTGAACGTCAAAAACAAAGGTTCTTTCATCCAAATGATCAAAGAGATCAACGACGAAAACAATTTGAGGATTTGAAGAGTAAAACATACTCTTTCCGAAGTGAGCAAGTTCCTGGTTACTTCATTTTAGTTCTGGAAAATAATTTGGTTCAATTACCAGTGCCCAAGAGGCCAAACAAGGAAGAAGATGAAGACCATCCCAATTATTATCCCTTTCATCAAATGTTGGGGCATCCCATCCAGGAGTGTTTTGTCTTTAAAGTCTTCCTGCAAAAGAAGGTCGACTTGGGACAAGTCAAATTGAAGGGTTCTTCAGCTCATGTAGCGTGTTTTACCGCTACAGATCCTGCAGAAGGAGGTGAGTGGCAGGAAGTCAAAAGCAAAACTGCGAACAAATATGATGATTGGATGGTGTAGACGCCGGAAAAGTCCGGTGTTCCCAAACGAAGCTCCGGATGCGGAAAGCGAAGTGATATTTGGAGTCAGAGGCACGTTCCGGAGGTCCCGGAGGACTTGCGCGAAATTTCAGAGCCCCGCGCGCAAAGTTGAGCCGCGGCGCGCAATCCTTCCGGGATGCGCGCAATCGGCAGGGCCGGCGCGCAATTTTGCGCGCCCCGAGCTCCCGCGACTCCCTTGCGCGCCGGGTCCGGATTCGGCGCCAGCGAAGGGAATTCCGCGCCCGCGAAGAGAATTCCGCGCCCGAGACCGGATTCCGCGCCCGGGGTTGCCTATAAATATAAGGCGACCCCCGACGTTTTGAAGGTTGCCAGAATCCGAAGCGTCGCTCGTTCGCGCAATCCAACCCCTTCCGCGCGCAATGCCAAACTTCAGGTAACCTCCTTTATTCCGCACAATAGAGCCTTGGGGTTCGCCTTCGCGCGCAATCCCCTTGGCTCCTTTCCTTTGAATAATCATCAACCCGAAGGCCTTTGCGCGCAAAAGAAGCCTCTTGCGCGCAATTGCCCCCGGGTGCGCGCAATCCAGCCCGATTGCGCGCACCCCCTCTTCAAAGTGGCCATTCGTTCGAGAATGAGCCGTTGCCCCCGTGTGCTACCTGAAGCCCGGTGCGCAATCTCAATCATCCGCGCGCAAAGGGCTGGCCCGATTGCGCGCCGGCCCGCCATTTTGCGCGCCGACCTGCTGTTTTGCGCGCAGAGCTCCTCTTTTGCGCGCAATCCGCCAGGGTCGCCCCCCTTGACCCCTGAGGGTACCCGCCTGCGTGGCGCCCAATGATCTTCGTCCTGGGTGCCCGCACCGTGCGTTGTCTTTCCGTGCGGCCCTCCAGGCTTGCGCGAAGTGACACGGACCCATCGGCGGCAACCAACGTCCAGCATGACGTTAAACTGCACATTTGTCCAGCATGACGTTAAACTGCACATTCGTCCCGCATGACGCTAAACTGCATCCGTCCAACATGACGTTAAACTGTACTACGTCCAAGCTGCATGACGCTAAACTGCCTAGCCCCTATCGTCCGTGCTGCAAGACGTTAAACTGCCAAGCACCTTCGTCCTCAACACACGACGTTAAACTGTACTTCGTCCGGCAAGACGTTAAACCGACCGCTTCGTCCTCAACACACGACGTTAAACTGTACTTCGTCTGGCAAGACGCTAAACCGTCCGCATCACCCGATCCCGTGCCTCGCACGCAGGGTCCCCCCCGGTTTGGATGTGGCCCCCACCCGCTCGTCTCTGCAGGGATGTCGGGATTGCCCCTCTTTAGGGACGATTTAATGGGAGCGGCTTTTCCCTACGGGGGTAGGGTATTACAAACCCCTAGTTTCTTGCGGGGGGCTGCACATGTGTATCTCCATTGCGCTCCCCCACTGCCGAAGCCAGTAGAGGGTGTGACTGGGATCAAGGTGTCTCCTACTTTCGGTCCAAGTCCCTTCCAACTGAGTTTTGCCGCATCCGGGCTGCCTCAAGTGCGTAAGTCCTGACAGAACGAACTACGTGGACTTTGATCCCTGTCTTCTAAACAGGGTACGTAGGAAGCCTCCCTGAGGTTCAAGCCCACCACCTGGTCGTCCCGGTCGTATTCACGTCGGTTCGTCCATCAGTGGACCCCTCCAGGGTTCACGCTTGCGTCGATTCACCTATGAATCCGCCCCTGTGGGAGACTGCCCGTGTGTATCTCCACTGTGCCTCCCCACAACCCCTTTTTCCATCCATCCTTTTATCGTCCAGCATGACGTGAAACTGTGATCCACCCGGCCGTTCCACCCCCCTCTGTGCGAGGTGGTTCGGTTCAATCCTCTGCCCGGCGGCCTCGACCTCTTCGTGAGTCGGCTTGCCGACGTCCAGCATGACGTTAAACTGTATATCCGAACTACGCTGACTTTGATCCGTGCTAATGCGCGGTACGTAGGAAGCCTCTACGGGGTCCAAGCTCTTCACTCCATCATCCATCCTGATCCTTACCCGGGCCGCCACATCCCGGTGGGGTCATGCCACTTCTCTCCACTCCACTTCACCTGGGAAGCCGCCCATGCGCTGGCCCCAGCGTCGGAGGTTCCCCGCAAGGGGTTCTGTCATCTGATCCACTTTTCGTGTTGATCGGTCTGATGCCGTCCCCGCTGGACGTTAAACTCGCGGCATACCCCGTGTTAAACATGGGAAGCTGAGGAAAACCTCAGGAGACACAGTTCCCCGCACCCAGTGCGGGATGCCTCAGGCCATCATGCCTTCGAGAAGCCCTATTAGGGACGGAAGACAGACGTGCAGAGCCGCAGTGTTACGACACGCCCCCAGCACCCAGAGCCACCCGGCCTTCTCACCGCAGGTTGCTGCCCCGACCAGACTCCTTGGAGCGTCCGGGCGGAAGCAGCGTAATTAACCGGTGTCCATGAAGATATGGCGCCGGGAACGAGATTCACGAGCATGTCTTAAATCTATGAGGGAGACCCGGATTAGGCGACGAGTTCCGAGGAGACGTCCAAGGAAGGAGGAGCCGACATCCCATCATCCCGGTTTCGATCAAGGAGCAGACGCCCCTGAATAAGGGACGGATGCCGCCCGCCTTTGTAAATCGGAACTGCGGGACCACAAGCCGCGCGCCCATCCCCTCGGGTTGAAGGGTGCACGCGCGATCGCGTCCTGGCGGAACAGCGTAACCCGACGCACATCCGCACCGAAACAGAAAAATGGTGAACCCGACGTGAATCTCTTCTCCTCGATATGAGGATCGATGGCTTTCAGAGGTGTTGGAAGACCGGCATGTTGCCCGGCCAAGCATTCAGTCTTACCCGCCAGGGGCTGGGGAAGGGACATCGGGCACTCCGTCTCGCAACGTCGAGGGCCTGGGTTCCCCCCACGGAAGACGTCGTGGCGCTAATGGTTGGTTGTCGATTCCTTTTTCCTGTCAGTGTTAATGGGTCCTTCTCCCTGCTTTCAGAAATCAGGTCGCCCGATCCAGTGCCCGATCGCCACCCGCCCACTGGCGCAGGGGTGGGGGAAACACCGACGCGGCTACTCCACGCGGTCCCGCCCGTTCCACAGTCGTCCCAGCAGCCGCAATTGCGGGACGACCACGCCCTCTCTCCCCCTCGGAGGTCATCCAGAGAAGGGTGATCAACGTCCTGGTGCGGAGATATGAGGAAGAGGGAGTCATCCCCACTAGGGACATGGCTCGCCTAGACCTTGAGGAGGCTGCACCTCGCCACCACCACCGCCCCCGAGGGCCGCGCAGGGAGGCACCGCTGCCTACCCCAACGTCCAACTGCTTCGGGAGCTTATCCCCGGAGCGCTCTGACAGTTCCCTTCCCTATGCGGATGAGGTGGAAGATGCCCGGGATCACCCTATCCGGGATTCGCTCCAGGGATCTACGGTAAGGACTCCCGCCAGGCCACGGCGACACCGCCGCCAGGCCTCTCAAGTCGAAGAGCGGGCTCTCCACCTGCCCGCGCCGCTCATCCCGACTCGTCTGTCCCGACGCCAACGTCGGGCACGAGCGGAAGAGGATTCCCACCTTGGGGCCCTAGCAACAGCGGCCGCATTGGACGAAGCCACTGTTGGCTCCAGTCGCCAGGCCCCTGCGCATCCTGAGCAGGGGAACTTCTATGCCCGACCTGGATCGAGGCCTCGACCGCCCCAAAGGCAGGTTGGGTCGACTCTCCTGGTTGCTGGTACAGACAATAGCCACCGCGGACCACCTCGCGGTAGCTCTATTCATCAACGGGATCTCCTCCGTGTGGCCGATCCAGGAGGCATGGGTCATCCCACCTTCCGATCCCGGCCCGGAGGCCTGCCCGGAATCATCTCTCCCCGGGTCCCCTTTGATATCTGTCCCGGTGCCCCTCGCACCTTGGTTTCCAGTCCTCTTGGCCCCAGCACCAGTGCGGCCGGAGGACGCCAGGACAGAGATCAGCCCTGCCCCGAAGAACCACCCAGGGGCAGGAAGGCAAGGCGTCGACGCCGAGGGAAGAATGTTACAGAATTCCGGACAGAGATCCGACCGGTCCGCTTCTCTGATTCAGAGGCAGAGTACGATTCGGCGACAGAGCCCTTTCCCCAATCCCGCCAGTCAAGGGCAGGGGTAGGAATGCGGCACGTCAGCCTCGTGCTCCCCGAGAGCGAGATCGATGTGATCCCCGCTTCTCTCCGAAGGTATATCCGGAGTAACGAGGGCCTGGTAGACCCCCAAGGATCAAGCTTGCGGTTGGTACCGGCCCCTCCGGAAGTGCCTTCCGTCTCGATCGGAGAAGCCGGAGACTTTTTCTGGGGACCGACGGTCGAACCACGATCTGGTGCACCCTCGGCGAGCACCGATTCTACGGCAGGATGTTCGCTCGCCGGCCCGTCCTATCGTGATGTGGTATCCAGGGCACCGCCACCCTCAGAGGGCGGCACGGGATATGGAGGCCAATCGGCCTGTTCGCCGTATTCATCGTCGGCCAGCCCGTCAGCCCGGCGACCCGCCTCGGCACCACTACCGGTTCCCCGTCCGTTCCCAGCCATTGAAGAGGACCAAGGAGATCTGGGTCCCGAGTTTGAGTCGTGGAGCTTCTGGACCGTCCTTGCAGAGGGCCACTTCCCTGAGAAGTTTTGGCCAGTCGCAGGACCGGGCTTCGATGCACCTGAATCGCTCACCCCGGATGAGTTCGAATGCTTCCGCCGAACTCTCCGGGGGACTCGCTCCTGTCTTCACCGCCTACAAATGCCATACCCCGGGAGTCAAGTGCACCTGGCGGATATTGGTGAGCAGTGCCGTCAAATTGACCTGGCCATGCTCCCCGCGGCTCGGCACCCCGGGTCATTTGAGCACCACGAGGCCCTCCAACGACGATGCGTTGAGTGTTTTCAAGTACTCCGCAATGTTATCGAGGAAGCCACTCCCCACGTGTATATCCGTGGATGGGGGCAGTACGCTGCCCTACGCTTCAGTGTGATTCGCCGACAGCCCGATTCGCTGGGTGGCCCTGAGGGTATATCCCCAGGGACAGAAACGGTCAATATGGCTGACCTGTCGGGAGAGGGGAACGACTTGGAACTTCTCGACGGGGGCTTCCCCCCCGAAGACAAGCCGTCGTCAGATCCATCGGTGAGAGTCACTCGTCATCAGAGGAACCTCCTGGGGCTCCCCGCACCCACTGAAGCACTGACGTTGAGCCGAAACGTCAGCAAATGAAAAGAGCACAGTGAGGCTATAAAGCCCGCCGACCCATCTGCCTCCATGCAGAGGGCAGAGGAGGATCCCGAGAAGGCTACGCTACGTCAGCAGCTCGCCGAATAGAAGAAGCTGGTTGACCAGCTCCTCGCCGAGCGCGCTGCAGAACGACGGCCTGACTACGGTGATCCTAGGCCGGGACAGCAGGGACCGGAACAACCGCTCCTCGACGAGACTCTCCCGGGAAACCGTGATTACGCCGTGTTCGCCGACAGGAGAGAGGCCATTGCCTACGGCAAGAGGGCGCGGTATGTTTCGCCACACCCTCAAGAGCGGCGTGACTACCTGAGAGACCCCGCTCGGATTCCTCCTGCTGCCCCAAGGGCCGCTCCGCCCGCCATCCCACGAGCTGCCGAGTTCGACGACCCGGTCGACGACCCGATTGAAGGGCCATGCAATGCGCTCGTTGTTAGAGATCCTCGCCAGGACTGGAACCCATGTCCGGACGATCCGATGGCGGCACTCATTGCCCGCTTGGAGGCCTTGGAGACTCGGCAGGTGGCGATCCCACCGGACGGCAAGCCCTACCCAGCATGGGTGGATGACATGCCGGCGCCTCCGGGATTCGGGAATCCCACTTTCGCTCCCTTCAACGGGACTGGAGATCCGCCACAGCATTTAGCCCACTTCAACTCGAGGTGCGGGCCTATGTTGGGGACTCCGGCGCAGCAAGAGGCCACTAAGCTTCGCTGCTTTGTTCAGACGCTGGAAGGGCCAGCATTTGTCTGGTACAGCCAGATCCCCGTCGGGTCGGTAACCAGCTGGGAGGACCTCCGTAGACAGTTCCTCTACCAGTTCAGTTCCACGACCTGGAAGACAAGTATCGCAGACCTCTTCAAGTGCAAGCAGAGGCCTGATGAGCGAGTCGCGGACTTCGTCGCCCGATGGAAGGGTCTCACGTATTCCCTTGACATGCCATTGACTCAGGAGCAGTTGCTGACAATGTGCGTCGGGAACGTCAAGACCGAGCTAGTCCCTTCCCTGATCACTCAAAATTACCCCGGAGGGTTCAGGGACTTCTCAGACAAAGCTCAACGTCTTGAGGAAGCCCTGCAACAGGCCAGCCAGGCACACCCGCTGCCTCCTATGATTCCTGCAAGGAGAGTCAGCAGGGCTGAGCCCGCTGCTGTCGCCCAGATAGAGGCCCCCAGGCCATTGGAGCTGCTGCCGGCGAGGCCAGCTCCACAGCCTCACAGGAATCCGCCTCCACGGGCTCAGTTCCCGGCCCAGCAGCAGCAGCCTCAGAACCGGTCGGCCCCTCCGCATAATGTACCGCCGCAACCCAGGCGAGATAATAAGGGTCCACCTCCTCGGCCGGCCCCTCCAGCCCCTCGTCAAGACCGCGCTCCCAGGGGCCCGCGACACCTGACTTACTCATTCCATGAGGATCAGGTCCCCGGTTATTTCCGGAGCGCCCTGGAGCAGAGGATTGTGCGACTGCCTGAGTGTTGGAGGCCAGAGGAGGCACATCTTACGAATAACCCCCGCTACTTCCCCTACCATCGGGCCCTGGGGCACACCATCCAGCGGTGCTATGTGTTTAAGGATTGGCTCCAAGACCAGATTAACAACAATGTAATCAGGTTGGGCCCAGCTCCAGTACAAGTGGCGGGCGTGTTCGTGGGATCAGATGACGATAGTGGCAACGAGGACGAATGGCAGCTGGTCTCTGACCGCGGATCCCAGAAGTATAAAAACTGGATGGCCCGCAAGACGACCATTCGCGCCCATGGAATCATCCGTGCGCGCTTGAATCAGCCTGAGCCCCCAGAATCTGCGGGTGTTGCTTCGGCATCGTCGTCCCAGCCTGCCTCTTCCAAAAGGAGCAAACGGCGGCAGCGCAAGAAGGAAGAGCGCGCCCCGCCAGTTCCGCCACTATCCCGCACTCTCGGCGATTTCATGACCCCGGAGATGGGGGTCCCTCCTCGGATCCGCCCGGTGATGGATGATTCGTCCGATGACGGTATTGGGTACGCATCGGTTAATACCGTCGAGCTGGTAAATCCCTTTTCGGTTCCCGACGTTGAAGAACACCAGGTGGACCTCCCTAGTGTCCCCGGTCGTCGCCACCGTCGGAAGAACCGCAGCAGCAGGAGTCGCCGGGGCACAGCCGTTGGTACCTCCAGCCAGGCCGTGCACGCCACTGAGACTAGGCAGCAGGTGCAAAACCGAGCACAACGTGTGCCGCCCCCCCCCCCCCCCCCCCATTTGGGGATGACGGATTCGCCTCCGCCGCTGTTTGTGGTGTGGGACCAGGCAGAACCGCCTCAGCCGCGTCACGACCAGCTCCGCCCTGCCACGGGTCCATCCCGGCCTCCTGACCCCAGTACGGTGACCATTTCCCGGACTGCAGCCAGTGAACAGCGAGATGCGCCAAGTACCAGTCGGCCGCCGATCCAACCGGCAAGTCCCGTCATGCCGCCAACCGCAGAGCAACCTCCTGCAACCAGGGGCTAGCGCTTGGCCAAAAAGTATGATGTCCTGAAGCACTTGGCCGACATCCCAGCAAGTCTCTCCATCCTTTAGGCTCTGCGCATGTCATTTGAGATGCACGAGGCACTCGCTGAAGCCCTGAAAAGCCCCCTCCAGTTTGAGACAGAGGTTGCGGCTGCAGAGGCCTTTCACGCCGAAACGATCGAGGACGCCGAATGTCAGGCAGTTATCTCGTTCTCTGGTAAGGATGAAGACCCTCCTATACAGGGACATATTCGTCCGATGTATGTCACCGGCCAGTTCAATGGCCTTGAAGTCCGGCGCTGTCTTGTCGACACGGGGTCCGGGATTAATCTGATTCCAACTCGGACGCTCCGGAGATTGGGGTTGTCTGAGGATGACTTGATTCCCTCCGACCTCAGGATCCAGGGGTACGACCGCACCGAGCAAACCCCGGTCGGCAAGATACGTTTGAAGACCCAGTTCGGTGACTTGGTTGCCAACACCTAATTCATGGTGGTCTCTCAGGACACTGCGTACAACGCATTGATGGGCAGGCCATGGCTCCACCTTCACGCGGCGGTTCCCTCGTCATACCACCAATGCCTCAAATACTTCCTTAATGGTCGAGTAGGCGTGCTTCAAGGAGATGCCTCTCCTTTTTCCTCATGTGAATCCCGCTATCTGGACGCGGACTATTACAAGAGCAAGGATAAGCAGATCCTAGCAGGTGAGGTTGAACCTGTCGCTGTTGCAAGTGATCCCTGGGCAAGTCTGGATGACGCTTACGTCCTCCCGATTCACCGGTTGGACGTCGCCATGGTCTCGACGGCCCGCGAGTCTCCTGATGAGATGACCGCGACCGCCCGCGCCAGCACCAGTGGCCCAACAGGATCTGGTAGCCCCAATGCAGTTTCCAACGCAGTCTCTCCCGTGGACGATCCCTCCCCGAGTGGAGAGGACGTGGAAGATGCACCCCCAGCCTTTGAGGAGGGCGTCCCCGCCACGGTCGATGAGTTAATACAGGTGAACCTTGGAACCGAGGCCGATCCAAGACCCACATTGGTCAGTGCCGCCATGCCCTCCGAGGAGCGGCAGCAGTACGTGGACTTTCTCAAGCAGCACCGTGATGTGTTCGCTTGGGGCTATGACGAGATGCCGGGGCTAGATCCTCAGGTAGCCGTCCACCGCCTTGGTCTCTCGGCGAACCATCGCGGGTTCAAGCAGCCTCCCAGGAAGATGCACCCGTCCCACGGTGCCATGGTTGAGGCCGAAGTTGACAAGCTTATCAAAGCCAACTTCGTGAGGGAAGTTCAGTACCCCAAATGGCTGGCCAACATTGTGCCGGTCAGGAAGAAGAACGGGCAGATCAGGGTCTGCATCGACTTCCGCGATCTCAACCGCCACTGTCCGAAGGATGATTTTCCCCTTCCAGTGACAGAGCTGTTGATTGATGCCACGGCAGGGTTCCAAGCCCTCTCCTTCATGGATGGATACTCCGGATACAACCAAATTCGGATGGCCCCTGAGGATGAGGAGTTCACTGCCTTCAGGGCCCCCCAAGGTACCTTTTGCTACCGGGTCATGCCCTTCGGCCTGAAGAATGCAGGTGCCACCTATCAACGGGCGATGCACCGCATATTCAAGCCAATCCTCGGCACACTGGTGGAATGCTACGTCGACGACTTGGTTGTCAAATCGCGCCAGCGTCAGGACCATCTCAAAGATCTCGAGAAAGTGTTCGGCTTCCTCCGGTCTCGCTGCCTGAAGATGAACCCGTTGAAGTGTGCCTTTGGGGTCACCTCCGGAAAGTTCCTTGGATTTGTGGTAAGGTACCGGGGTATTGAGATCGACCCAGAGAAAATCAGGGCGATTAGCCAAATGCCTCCCCCAGGTACCATCCGGGAACTGCAAGGGTTCCAAGGCCACTTAGCCTATATACGCCGATTCATCGCAAATCTGGCTGGCAAGTGTAAGCCCTTTTCTCGGATCATGAAGAAAGGTGCCACCTATGTATGGGATAAAGAGTGTCAGACCGCTTTCGAGGAAATCAAGCAGTACCTGCTTCAACCTCCGGTTCTGATGCCACCTGTATCCGGGAAGCCGCTGGTCCTTTATGTGACCGCCCTGGAACGGTCCCTGGGTGCCCTTCTCGCCCAGAAGAACAACGAGGGAACGGAGAATAGCCTCTATTACCTCAGTCGCATGCTCCTCGATGCGGAAGTTAGGTATTCCCCCATCGAGAAGAGCTGCCTGGCGCTCGTATTTGCCGTACAGAAATTACGGCACTACTTGCAGCACCATGAGGTACAGTTGGTTTCTCGGGTAGACCCGTTGAAATATATCCTGAGCCGACCTATGTTGACTGGCCATCTAGCGCGGTGGGCTGTGATTCTCCAGCAGTTCTACATCAGGTATGTGTCTCAGAAGGCCATCAAAGGGAAAGCATTGGCAGACTTTCTGGCAGCTCACCCGACCTCCGCGGATCAGCCGCTGGATCTAGGCTTTCCTGATGAGACCATTCTCTCGGTTGATCGAGCTGATCCATGCTGGCAGATGCACTTTGACGGTGCCTCCCGGAGCCCCACTGGTAGAAGACTCGATAATCCTAAGCTCAACAGAGTGGGCTTGGGCATCGTCTTCATTACCCCGGAGCGAGCCGTGCTGCCATACTCGTTCCTGTTGTCAGAGGGCTGTACCAACAATGAGGCGGAATACCATGCCCTCATCACCGGCCTCGAGTTGGCTCTCGAGATCGACGTGCCCCATCTGTGCGTGAAAGGGGACTCCGAGATGGTCGTTAAGCAGATCAATGGCGACTATGTTGTCAGGAAGCCGGAACTTGCGCCATTGTTGGAGTGCACCCTCCTTCTGATGGCTCGATTCCCTTCTCGGCCAGAAATTGTCCATATTCCCCGGTCGCAGAACAGTTGAGCAGATGCTTTGGCCAGCCTTGCTGCGTCACTTGCGGAACCTGAACAGGACAACCTGATCGTCCGCGTGACTTGCCGCAGGCTCATCGCTCCCGTTATCACGGAAGAAGATCGCGGCCCGGTGGTAAGTAATCTCACCACGGTTGCCCCTATGCCCGGATCCACGAGTACCCCAGATATGACAGTCGGATCAGCCCCTGATTGGAGGACGCCTTTGGTTGAGTACCTCCAACATGGCATTCTTCCATCGGATCGGGCCGAGCGCGAGCGAGTTCGACGCCGCGCATCGCAGTTTGTCCTCCAGAGCAGTCCCGGCCTGGAGCAGATCCTCTACAAACGCGGATTTGATGGTGTTCTCCTCCGTTGCCTTCAGGGAGTTGAGATCCCACGAGTCATGCAAGAGGTTCATGCCGGTTCATGCGGTGCCCACCAGACTGGGCCGAAGCTGTCCCACCAGATTCGGAGGTTGGGATACTTCTGGCCCTCCATGATCCATGACTGCATCGAGTATGCCAGGAGGTGCCATGCGTGCCAGGTTCATGCGAACTTTGTGCTTCGGCCGCCGGAGCCTCTCCATACCACTAGGTATTCCTGGCCCTTTGCAGTCTGGGGTCTGGACGTTGTGGGACCTTACCCGCCGGCGACAGCTCGCCAATGCCGGTTCATTCTGACCGCCACGGACTTCTTCTCCAAATGGGCAGAGGCGATTCCGCTCAGAGAGGTCAAATCCTGTTCGATCGCTGACTTCGTGACCTCCAACATCATCTATCGATTTGGAGTGCCTCACGCTATCCTCAAGGATAACGGAACCAATTTCCGGGCAGCCGAGTTGAAGAAGTTGTACGCCAAGTATAACATTCGCTCGAACCATACATCTCGTTATCATGCGCAGGCGAATGGACAGATCGAGGCGTTTAACAAAACCCTCTCTAACATTCTGCAAAAGATGGTTGGTCAGAACAAGAAGAGTTGGCCGGACAAGCTCCCCAACGCTCTCTGGGCTTACCGGACGACGACTCGCAATTCCACCCAGATGACCCCTTATTCCCTGGTGTATGGAGCTGAGGCCATCCTGCCCATTGAGATCCAGTTGCCGTCCTTGCACACTGCGGTCTACGACCAGCAAGCGCCGGACAGAGTTGCTGAAGCCCGTCTAGTCGAGTTGGAAGCACTGGATGAGAATAGACTTCGCGCCTTGCACAACATGGAGAGGCATCAAAGCAGAATGGCTCGAGCTTTCAATAAGAAGGTTCGCCTCCGCTCCTTCCTGCAGGGTGATCTAGTGCTAGCCCTAAGAGCACCGATGATCCCCGGCAGGAAGCCGCCCAAGTTGGAGCCCAAGTGGGAGGGACCTTTCGTTGTCCACAAGGTCTATCCCAATGGCGCGTACTCCCTAGCGACTATGGATGGTGAGCGTGTCACTCCTCCCACCAACGCTAGGTTTCTCAAGCAGTACTTTGCCTGAGTACATCACGTCCTGCACGACGTTAAACTGCATACGTCCGCGCGGCAAGACGTTAAACTGCCAAGCATCATTCGTCCGAGCTACAAGACGTTAAACTGTTCAGCATTCGTCCGCGCTGCAAGAAGTTAAACTGCCAAGTGCCTCGTCCTGCATGACGCTAAACTGCACCGCGTCCAAGCTACACGACGTTAAACTGCCCAGCGTATCGTCCTGCATGACGTTAAACTGCCCCTCAAGGACTACGTGCGGCTTGATTCCCATCCTTATGGGATACGTAGGACCGCCTGGACATTCATGTTTCAGGCCCAGTCCCATTTCCCGGGAATCTCTATCCCGCGTCTGGCCTCTGGCCCAAGTTCCCCTCCTTTTTGTGCGAGGCGTATCGCGTGAGCGGGGGATTATGTCCTCATTCGCATTGGTCTACTGGCCGCGCCGTACGCCTCCCCCCGTGTGTGGGACCACCTCACACCTCTCATCGTCCTGCATGACGTTAAACTGTCTCTCAAGAACTACGTGGGGCTTGATTCCCATCCTTATGGGATACGTAGGACCGCCTGGACGCTTGTGTTTCAGGTCCAGCCCCGTCTCTTGGTTGATCACGGGGATCTGCCCTCTTTTGGTTGCTCTCAGGGTGAGTCTTCCGACCCTTTCCGGTGATCTGTTAACATGTTTTGGGTACTTCGGTCTATGACTCGTAGTGTCAGATTCAATCCCGACAAGTCCTGCGTTGCTTGTCAGGCCTCGCGCTTCCTCTTGTTCGAGCCTTCACTCAAAGGGATCCTCATTAGCGGTTTGGGTACGATGCCTCAGTGCTCTCCTACTGCTCTGGGTCGATTTACCGGCGGGTCCTGGGCCGCAAATCGATATGAATCCTGCGATTGAGCGGTTGATGCTCGTTTGCTTGCCCTGTCTTAGGCTGACGCGATCGGATGTTGTGTTGCGAATATGGTCAGCAACGTCCTTGATCTCCATGTCGGCTCTTTCAGGATCTGAACGTTGGTTGCGCAGTCCTCATCACGCTTTGCCTTTGTGCGTTGTAGTGGAATCTCGACACTCTCTTCATACTAACCTCCAGTACACCTCTACACGTTAGGCAGACCAACCAGGGTAATGATGTCGTTCGAGGCTCCCATGATCTGAGCACCAAGGGTATATGCGGATATCCTCCCTAAGGGCCATGCGTAGCTGGACCCTCGTCCCCATAAGGAGGAAGGAGTCGCCCGAACAATCGCGTTCTGGGCCCAGTATATCTGGAGGCTAGCATCTCTGCCCCTCGGGTGATGGACATACGCAGACCCCTATCCCAAGACTCTTCTCCTGGAATCGTGCGTGACCGCAGGGCTGGGAATGTTCCCACCTCCGCCGTGTCCGCCGTACCACGATAAGCGGATTCCTCCATGGTCCGAACCACACGACCTTAAATTGTGTTGTCTGGTCCTACCACACGACCGTAAACTGTGATCGTCTTGGCCGCCCGACGAGAAACGGCACTGCATCGTGATGTCCTCCTCAGGGGACACTCATGTTGGGCGCTGGTTAATAACCACGCCATTCATCAATGCCTTCCGTGGCTTGATTATTGTGGCGACGCCAGATATTTCTCAATCACAGGCATGTCGCCGCACAAAGAAAAACCATTCATCTTTAAGGACAAACAAGAAATATCAAATGCCGCTCCTTCTGTGTGCGAGGGTCAGACCCGCACTCTTCCCCGCGCTGGTGCCCGATTGTGTTGCGCCGCGCTTCAAGAACTACGTGTGGCTTGATTCCCATCCTTATGGGATACGTAGGAACGCCCGGATGTTTGAAACTTCGGGTCCAGCCCCCCACCTCTTAGAGATTCCCCCTTCTCTGGGGAATCCGCCGCCTTCAGGTCACCCTCAAGGCGTGTTCCCCGACCCCTTGCAGTGGTCCACCAGTGTCAAGAGTACTCTGGTTTATTTCCAGGAGGATCAGGATCCGCTTGGTCAGGTTTCCTCCACTTTTCAGGCTTTGTGCTCCCTTTCATTCGGACCCATCGTCTACGCCCTGGGTGGAGCCCCCGTGAACGGTTCGGATACAATGCCTCAGTGCTCTCCCACCGACTCGGGCCGGTACCCCCAATGGCCTTGGGCAGCAAATCGATATGAATCCTGCGATTGAGCGGTCGATGCTCGTTTGCTGCCTCATTCCACCAACGGTTAGTGCGATATTGATGCTGCTTTTCCGCCACGGTCGGCAGTACTCCCATATCGTTACCCCGGTGCCCCCAGTCCTCGAGTGAATGGCCGCATGATTCACATTTTCCACCTCCCATTCTGACCAGGCGAAACCTCGACACTCTTGACACTACCCCTCAGTGCATCTTCGCATATCCAGGGGATAGGACCACGATGTGGCGTACTTTGAGGTCCTTATGGTCCGAGCTCTAAGACCTTAAACTAAGATCTCTCCTTATGGTCCGAGCTCTAAGACCTTAAACTAAGATCTCTCCTTATGGTCCGAGCTCTAAGACCTTAAACTAAGATCTCGCCTTATGGTCCGAGCTCTAAGACCTTAAACTAAGATCTCCCTTTATGGTCCGAGCTCTAAGACCTTAAACTAAGATCTCTCCTCATGGTCCGAGCTCTAAGACCTTAAACTAAGATCTCTCATTATGGTCCGAGCTCTAAGACCTTAAACTAAGATCTAGCCCCATGGTCCGAGCTCTAAGACCTTAAACTAAGATCTAGCCCCATGGTCCGAGCTCTAAGACCTTAAACTAAGATCTAGCCCCATGATCCGAGCTCTAAGACCTTAAACTAAGATCTAGCCCCATGGTCCGAGCTCTAAGACCTTAAACTAAGATCTAGCCCCATGGTCCGAGCTCTAAGACCTTAAACTAAGATCTAGCCCCATGGTCCGAGCTCTAAGACCTTAAACTAAGATCTCCCCTTATGGTCCGAGCTCTACGACCCTAAACTAATATCTCCCCTAAACGGGATTCTACGTCCTGCATGACATTAAACTGCACTCTCAGAACTACGTGTGACTTGATCTCCAGCCTGATGGAGTACGTAGGAAGGCCCGGGCATCTCAACTCGGGTCCAGCCTCAGGGATCGTTAAGTCCCGCCCCTCCTCGTCGCCGGCCGTCTGGCCTGGCTTCTGGTAGAGTGGTGCAGTTGTGATATTCTCCCCGATTCAGCTCGGGATGCCCCATTGCAATGGTGGGAAGCGACGGTTTCCTCGTCAGAGAGGTGCTGTCTGAGAATTGGGGTGATTCACGGCCAGATTAGTGCATCCGCCTAATACGCTTTCCCCACGGTGGCGCAATTCTGAGAGCGTTGGATTCTGTCCGAACAATCGTCACTTCGCCCCACGCTTCGCATGCCCTGTTGATCTGGATTTCCACCCTTGTGTCTGAAGGAACCCCCAAAGCGGTATTCATGATGACATGTGGTCCGCCTCCTGCAATATGAATGATGACCTTCGGTCCGTCTATTGCAGTTGTTATGGTCGATCCACTGTCCCCCTACCGTCTTGGGCATTTCCTGGAAGGCCGACCGTTGTGGATGTCTGGATTCGGGACACGCGATTCACCCTTTCTCATTTCCCTATGTTCGGATAAAATCTCAACGCCCCTAGCGTTGTCCCGCTCGTGTGTTGGAACAATTTGGGGGGATGATACATTGATTAGGTCTAAGGTCTCCTTTCCTAGGAATGACCTCCCTCTTTTCTCCAGAAATCCAGGCCCAACTATGGATGCCTGATGCTTGGTTAACGCTCCCGCAAGACAGTGAATTGTGGTTGAGCATGTTAAGCCAAAAGATGCAGATAAATATATTGATTCATACAAATGGATCAAAGTAGCGGAAGCAAATGTTTTGGGAACGGCAAAACAAAGCCCTTAGGGATTAGCGTGCTGAATGAGTCTTTCTAATGCCGCTACCCTTTGGCTGGTGGCCTCCAGAGCTGCTTCTCGCTCTCTGCGTGCCCTCTCTTCGTCGGCGGTCGCAGCACGCAGTTCATCGATTCTGGCCTGTGCATGCTCCCGCTCGACCTGAATTGTGACCATCTGTTGGCCCGCCTCCGTCAGCTGTACCTGGGCGTCAACCAGCTGGGCTGCTAGTTGCTCCACAAGCTCGGTACACGTTGCGACGAAGGCCTCCTTCTCTGCCGCCTGCCCTTCGAGGCGCCGGACTTCCTGCTCCGCCGCAAGGAGCGCCCGCGTGCTCTCCGACATGTCCCGACTTTGTGTGACGTCGGCACGCCGGCAGCTCTCGCGCATCTTTTCGGCCATGAAATCACGGACCGTCAGATGGAGGCGTTGAGCATCAGCTCCCCCTGCGCACAGGAAGCGCAGCCAGGTTTGAAGTGATCCCATGCGCCCCAGCCACTCCGAAGGGTCTCGCTTGAGGAAGCGCTGGATGCACTTCCACCCCCTGCGGCGCGTTATCCGGCTCTCCTCGACCGCCTCCGCGTCCGAGTCGTCCATATCCTCGGGGTCGGCAGGCCGGTAGGCAGGGAAGGCAGCCAGCAGGTCTGCTGCAGGGTCCGCCCCTGGGAGGTCCTCATGAGGGATAGGTTCCCCAACATCTGGGCGACCTTCTTCTCTCTCCCCAGCGGCGCTGACACCCTCGTCAGCCCCCTCCCTCTCTCCGATGTCAGCACCGCCGGCGTCCGCAGCCCCCTGATCAGCAATTGGTGGGGCCGGCTCAGTTTGGGAAGTCTGTTCCGGAGCAGGCGGCATGTCCACCACTGGTCCACTCGTAGATGGCCCGGGTTCGGCAATCCGACGAGCCTCCAGTGTTGAGATCACTGTGCGGGGCGTGCCATGGTTAGTCACGGATCATCAATGGCAAGCACCAGCAGTAAAGCAAGGAGAAGTAAGGAGACTTACGGGAGTTCAGAGCATCATCTTCCGCTATCCCGGCCGCCGCAGGAGCAGTTGCAGCAGGGGGCCCTTCCGCGCTTGTCAATTCGATAATGGGTGCCTGGCCCCCGCCTTGTCCTGCTGGCGCCTCTCCTACTCCCGCTGAGGACGCCTGACCAACATCCGTGTGCTCCTGAGAAGGATGGAGAAATGGGTTAGAAGCTGCATAAGAGAATGGATGAAGCAGGTTGAGTAGGGATAGAAGCGGACCTCGAGGAGCTCAGTGACATCAACATTGTCAGAGCCGGCCACCTCGCCGCTCTCCCGCGGGCTCCCCCGATGGGACCTTCCCTCGGAGCCTTCATCCTCCCCCGTCTCCTCCTCCTCCTCGGAGTCGTTACTGTCATCTTCTCCCGGCGGCATGTGTTCTGGAGCGGGTTCGAGACCGAGCATCACCTTCACCAGAAGGGATGGCTCCGCACGCTGACCACGTTGGCGCGCGTAATCGTCCATGGCCGTCAGATACGCATACTGCCGGTTGAAGTCCACCCTGTCGGCAATATGGAGGCGCCCGACCTCTGGCAGATGGATTCCTTCTCTGAGAATCTTTCGCCAGATGGCGTCGGTCCCCAGTGACTGCCGCAGGGTCATCCAGGCCGACCACAGCGCCGGGAAGACTGCATCGTGGGAGGGTTCGAGCAGACGTCTCACCTGCTTCCCGGGCCGCTCTTCGACCACCGTGCGTGCCCCCTCTCTGGGCGCCGAGGTCGTAGCGGCAGCCTGCGATGTGCCCGCCGCCGAAGTCCCTACTCGCGCCGGCTCCGCTGCTTGGCGCGCCTCCGTTCTCCCCCGTGTGGCGGCGCCTCGCCTCCTTCCTTGACGCCCGGTCTCCGCACGGGTAACCTCGAGCCGCCGAACTGGCTTCCGTAGAAGCCCCTCGGGGTACGCGATGGCCCAGTGTTCGGCGTACTCGGTTGCCAATCCTGCGTCAACCCCGGTAGGAGGGAGAGTGATGACGTCGCCAGAGCCGAAAGCGGCAAACATCAGCCACATCTGGCGAAGGACGCAAGGGTTCGTCTCCTCCCGGACAACAGTGAATACCCTCTTCGGCATCCGTTGAAGGTACCCGAACTGCCTGGAAAACCGGGTTGGCACGTAAGGCTCGCAGATCACCTTCCCGTCGATCCGAGCCACGAGCACCCCGCCCCGCATGTTCAAGAAGTATTCATGCTGCTCCAGCGGACCCTGCCCATTGTCGATCATCTGGCCGACGGGAGTGGGGAACAGACTGAAGTTGAAATTGTCATGATTGCCAATCCGAATCCTCACGCCCTCCTCACTTAGGGTCATCGGAGCGACCCCCGCGATGTTCAGCAGGGAGGGTCGCAGGCCGTTTCCCGGAGGAATGATGGCGTTCGGAAACGTGTACCCACCGAGGTGAGCAGCCACCCAGCCGTGGAAGAACTGAAAGGGCCCACAGATCCTTCGTGGCGACCCCCCTCGTGAGATGCGTCCCAGGATGGCATACAGCCTCGCCAGCACTGGGACCCCGAGGTTGTATCTTTTGTTGGCGGCCATAGCGCCCGCCACCGCCAGTGTCACCGGGCGAACGCCCATTCTCGCGTCCCGCACTGGCAGGAGCCACCCACTCAGAAAGGCGGCCAGGAACGCCGCGTACCTGAAATTTGGGTCCCGGGCCTCGATGACGCGGTACCCCCCATGAGCGGTAGTCGCCCGTCTCAAGGACCCGCCAGTACGACCCGTTCCGGCTCCTCTGAGCTGCGGTCGGGCACCGCTTTCCCCTGCCTGGCATCTTGACCGCCGGGTCATGCTCCAAGAACTGGCCGAACCACTCCTTGTAGGCTATGTCCTTCTGGAAGTCTTTGATCCCGAGCCGCTGCGTAGCCAGGTCAAGCAGATGCCAGGTCAGAATGGGAGTCCGTGACCTGTCTTCCCAGGTGTTCTTCGGTGGAAGGAACTCATCGTACTGGTAACCCTCCAGCGGGATACCTCCGATGCAGTGGATGTCCCAGAGACCGATGCCGACCTCTCCATGGTGAAGATGGAAGTTGTTGGTATCCGGAGACCAGCGGGTGAACAGCTCCGGCCCGAGCTCGGACTGCTAGTAGAAGTGGAACTGTGACGTCCACACCGCCTCAAACAGGCCGATGTACCGCAGCTCCTCCGCGAAGTGATCGTAGGTGTGGCGTACCCAGAACGCCCAGGCCCACTCACTGGTGAAATTGCCCCCAGACCGCAAGTCCCAGTCCTTCAGCCAGCCCTTGGTGTCGTCAGTGACACTCTGGCGATATGTGCTCGAGTAGAGGGCTGGAGAATTCTCCGCAGTAGGCTCACCCCCGTCAATGGTTCGCGTCCTCGGGTTCAGGACATAGACGTCCAAGTGCCTGGTCTCCCTGGCAGGATGCCCATTGTTGGTGATGTTATAGCGGAGAAGCTCGTCCTCCCGAGTCACCCAGGTCCGTGGCGCATCAACCTCGAACCCTGGCACCGGAACCTCATCTAGGATGCCGAAGTTCCAGAGCGGCAGGTTGTCCGACAGTGGATATGTCTTCTGGGCCGGCGTCAGCAAGTCGAACAGGGATTGATTGTTGGAAACAATCTCCTTGGCTCCGTAAACCTCCTCTTTCGTCGCCATCTCAGCTCTACGAGTGGCGGCATCCCCCTCATTTCCGTGATGCGCGGCCATCTCAGAAGTTTCGGGAGTCGTGCGGGTTAAGGGATGAAGCGTGCGGGATCAGACGAGGCTGGTAGAGAAGTTTGAAGGTTGGCGCGCAATCCAAGTGTACGGCGCGCAATTGGGAAGACTGTCGCGCAAAGTTCCGGGTTTTCGCGGTAAAACAGGCGAAATCCGGATGGTTTTGCGCGCCGATCGGGCGAATTTCGCGACCGGAAGAGGCAATTTCGCGCACGAGAGCGTTGAGAGCTTATCGCGCGGAAGGCCTGTGTACGGAACGCGGGACCCTGGACCCCTATTTATAGACGAGGCCGGGATTCCGCGCCGCGCGGAACGCTCGATTGCGCGACCGCGGCGGCGAATTGCGCGCCCGGGGCCCCTTTTTGCGCGCCTAAGTCCCGCGCAGCCCAGGACTTCGGCATTCCGGCGTCTCCCTCGGAACCCGATCGTTGCGACCTCTCGCCGATCAGATTCCGAGGGGGGGCTTTTGTAGACACCGGAAAAGTCCGTTGTTCCCAAACGAAGCTCCGGATGCGGAAAGCGAAGTGATATTTGGAGTCAGAGGCACGTTCCGGAGGGCCCGGAGGACTTGCACGAAATTTCAGAGCCCCGCGCGCAAAGTTGAGCCGCGGCGCGCAATCCTTCCGGGATGCGCGCAATCGGCAGGGCCGGCGCGCAATTTTGCGCGCCCCGAGCTCCCACGACTCCCTTGCGCGCCGGGTCCGGATTCGGCGCCAGCGAAGGGAATTCCGCGCCCACGAAGAGAATTCCGCGCCCGAGACCGGATTCCGTGCCCGGGGTTGCCTATAAATATAAGGCGACCCCCGACGTTTTGAAGGTTGCCAGAATCCGAAGCGTCGCTCGTTCGCGCAATCCAACCCCTTCCGCGCGCAATGCCGAACTTCAGGTCACCTCCATTCTTTCGCGCAATAGAGCCTTGGGGTTCGCCTTCGCGCACAATCCCCTTGGCTCCTTTCCTTTGAATAATCATCAACCCGAAGGCCTTTGCGCGCAAAAGAAGCCTCTTGCGCGCAATTGCCCCCGGGTGCGCGCAATCCAGCCCGATTGCGCGCACCCCCTCTTCAAAGTGGCCATTCGTTCGAGAATGAGCCGTTGCCCCCGCGTGCTACCCGAAGCCCGGTGCGCAATCTCAATCATCCGCGCGCAAAGGGCTGGCCCGATTGCGCGCCAGCCCGCCATTTTGCGCGCCGACCTGCTGTTTTGCGCGCAAAGCTCCTCTTTTGCGCGCAATCCGCCAGGGTCGCCCCCCTTGACCCCCTGAGGGTACCCGCCTGCGTGGCGCCCGATGATCTTCGTCCTGGGTGCCCGCACCGTGCGTTGTCTTTCCGTGCGGCCCTCCAGGCTTGCGCGAAGTGACACGGACCCATCGGCGGCAACCAACGTCCAGCATGACGTTAAACTGCACATTTGTCCAGCATGACGTTAAACTGCACATTCATCCCGCATGACGCTAAACTGCATCCGTCCAACATGATGTTAAACTGTACTACGTCCAAGCTGCACGACGCTAAACTGCCTAGCCCCTATCGTCCGTGCTGCAAGATGTTAAACTGCCAAGCACCTTCGTCCTCAACACACGACGTTAAACTGTACTTCGTCCGGCAAGACGTTAAACCGACCGCTTCGTCCTCAACACACGACGTTAAACTGTACTTCGTCTGGCAAGACGCTAAACCGTCCGCATCACCCGATCCCGTGCCTCGCACGCAGGGTCCCCCCCGGTTTGGATGTGGCCCCCACCCGCTCGTCTCTACAGGGATGTCGGGATTGCCCCTCTTTAGGGACGATTTAATGGGAGCGGCTTTTCCCTACGGGGGTAGGGTATTACAAACCCCTAGTTTCTTGTGGGGGGCTGCACATGTGTATCTCCATTGCGCTCCCCCACTGCCGAAGCTAGTAGAGGGTGTGACTGGGATCGAGGTGTCTCCTACCTTCGGTCCAAGTCCCTTCCAACTGAGTTTTGCCGCATCCGGGCTGCCTCAAGTGCGTAAGTCCTGACAGAACGAACTACGTGGACTTTGATCCCTGTCTTCTAAACAGGGTACGTAGGAAGCCTCCCTGAGGTTCAAGCCCACCACCTGGTCGTCCCGGTCGTATTCACATCGGTTCGTCCATCAGTGGACCCCTCCAGGGTTCACGCTTGCGTCGATTCACCTATGAATCCGCCCCTGTGGGAGACTGCCCGTGTGTATCTCCACTGTGCCTCCCCACAGCCCCTTTTTCCATCCCTCCTTTTATCGTCCAGCATGACGTGAAACTGTGATCCACCCGGCCGTTCCACCCCCCTCTGTGCGAGGTGGTTCGGTTCAATCCTCCGCCCGGCGGCCTCGACCTCTTCGTGAGTCGGCTTGCCGACGTCCAGCATGACGTTAAACTGTATATCCGAACTACGCTGACTTTGATCCGTGCTAACGCGCGGTACGTAGGAAGCCTCTACGGGGTCCAAGCTCTTCACTCCATCATCCATCCTGATCCTTACCCGGGCCGCCACATCCCGGTGGGGTCATGCCACTTCTCTCCACTCCACTTCACCCGGGAAGCCGCCCATGCGCTGGCCCCAGCGTCGGAGGTTCCCCGCAAGGGGTTCTGTCATCTGATCCACTTTTCGTGTTGATCGGTCCGATGCCGTCCCCGCTGGACGTTAAACTCGCGGCATACCCTGGGTTAAACATGGGAAGCTGGGGAAAACCTCAGGGGACACAGTTCCCCGCACCCAGTGCGGGATGCCTCAGGCCATCATGCCTTCGAGAAGCCCTATTAGGGACGGAAGAAAGACGTGCAGAGCCGCAGTGTTACGACACGCCCCCAGCACCCAGAGCCACTCGACCTTCTCACCGCAGGTTGCTGCCCCGACCAGACTCCTTGGAGCGTCCGGGCGGAAGCAGCGTAATTAACCGATGTCCATGAAGATATGGCGCCGGGAACGAGATTCACGAGCATGTCTTAAATCTATGAGGGAGACCCGGATTAGGCGACGAGTTCTGAGGAGACGTCCAAGGAAGGAGGAGCCGACATCCCATCATCCCGGTTTCGATCAAGGAGAAGACGCCCCTGAATAAGGGACGGATGCCGCCCACCTTTGGAAAGCGGGACTGCGGGACCACAAGCCGCGCGCCCATCCCCTCGGGTTGACGGGTGCACGCGCGATCGCGTCCTGGCGGAACAGCGTAACCCGACGCACATCCGCACCGAAACAGATGGTCAGAAAGGCAATCAATCGGACCCATTACATTTTGTGAACACAATTGAAGAAGCCAATTGTGTCTCCTACAAAAGCAGCAGTAAAGCCTCCATCAAAAGACAAATCCTCAAAAGGGCAGCGCAATTCAAAGAAGAAAGAGGAATCAGGAGAAGATGAGTATGTATCAAAGCCTAAATTGTCTTTGACTCAGGCAGATTTCATGCCATCTACTTCAAAGCCACGGGCAGCGTCCCACCAAACGGCACAGCCTAAACAGGCTAACCAGAAAAAGTCTTTATCAGACGAAGAGTTAATCTTTGGTTCTGTTAATATGATTCAATTAACAGATCCATATTCCAGTCTTGATGAGCCTGAAATCCTTGTATCAAATAAGGGAATCCGAGGAAGTTCTAGAGGTTCAGGATACAGGGGAAGATGTGGATCTTTCCGAAGCCACTACTCTAATTTTACCCCTGCTAGCACTGTATATGCAGCAGAAACTCATGGTAGATCCCTTCAGCGAGCTCAAAAAGAACAAGCAAGTTCTTCTGCCAATGGCCAACTCAGTTTTGGCACAGTTATTTTGGAAGACCGATTAAAGGTTCCATCTTCTTTATCTCAGAAATTAAATGGATCTAATCAGTCTAATCTTCCAAAACCAAGGATGTTGCCAACTTTAATACAAGATGCATCAGCTTCCAAAGCATCTGCTTCCAAGGTACCTGCTAAACCGCATATTCCTATTAGGAAAAGCAGTCCTCTAGATCAAAAGAGTGATATATTGAAACACTTGGCCCATGTACCAGCCATGTAATCAATTTTGGATGCTTTGAATCTGTCAAAAGATCTTCGGGAAGCACTCATCGAAGCTTTGTCAAGTCCTCAAGAGTTTGAAGCTGAAATTGCTGCAGCTGGAATCTATCACATAGAGAATAATCCTGCAGAATGCCATGCAGTGATATCTTTTACTGATAAAGATGAAGATGATGTTGTGAATGGGCACATAAAACCTTTGTACTTATCTGGAAAAGTCAATGGTGTAGATATTCGAAGAGCTTTCATTGACAATGGTTTAGGAGTCAACCTCATACCCATTCGTACACTTCGTCGATTGGGCCTCAAGGAATCTGATTTATCTCCTTCTACCATGATGTTACAAGGATATGTTTAAAATGAACAAGAACCACTGGGAGAAGTTACACTCAGAACTCAGTTTGGAGATCTTGTATCCAATTCGGATTTCATGATTGTTGATCAAGACTCAGCTTTCAATATCTTGCTTGGAAGACCCTGACTACATCAGCATGCAGCTATTCCTTCATCATACCATCAATGTCTCAAATACTGTTTTGATGGTCAAGTTGGAACATTGAATGGAGATAAGGCCCTGTTCAAGACATGTGAGTCTCAATACATTGAGGTGGAATTTTATCACATGAAGGGAAGAGAAAAATCTACAATGAAGGAAATTACCAAAGTTAATGCTCCATATGGTTTGGAGAAAATTCCAATAAATCCATTTTTACATGTGAGTACAGATTATGTGTTACCTATCAGTCAAATTGTCAAAATAGGCCCAAATCAAAATACCCTTATGGAAAGATCCATAATGTCAATTACGGCGATCGAGCCAGACAACATGGGAGAAATTGGTAACCTACCAAGCAGTGATGAAAGCATAAGTGGTGACGTTTTCATTTCATCTGCTGAAGTCCAACAAGTCTATACTTCGCTAATCAGGCCAGAAGAAGTTATAGCAACACCAGAGGTGAATAATGATGTCGATTCTCAATCCATCATCTCCTCTTTATTTCCCAAAGAAGACCCTTTGTCATCAATAGGGTTGGAAATGGAATCGTCTTTTTCAAAATGTGAAAATTTTGACATCTCTTATGATCATGAGAATTTTGTTTTTTCATCTACTTTGGAAGTAGAAACGGAAGAAATAACACATGATGAAGAGGAAGAGGAAGATCTTAGAGATGCTCCTCCAGCATTTGAAGAGGGTATCTGTACCACTGTGGATGAACTCAGAGAAGTAAATCTGGGTACAGAGAAAGATCCACGCCCCACTTTAATTAGTGCGGCCATGACCCTTGAAGAGCAAGAGATGTATATTTCTTTTCTAAAGAAAAATAAAGATATTTTTGCTTGGAATTATACAGAAATTCCCGGGCTTGATCCTGATGTTTATACTCATCATTTGAGTTTACCAAATGAACATCGAGGTTTTAAGCAAGCTGCGAGAAGAACACACCCAACCTATGCTTCCAAAATTGAAGCTGAAGTGGATAAGCTGATCAAAGCCAAATTCGTCAGAGAAGTTCAATATCCCAAGTGGTTGGCTAATATTGTCCCTGTAAAGAAGAAGAACGGACAAATTAGGGTTTGCATCGATTTCATAGATCTTAATTGGTATTGTCCTAAAGATGATTTCCCAGTTCCGATTACAGAACTCTTAATTAATGCGACGGCTGGCAATGAAGTACTTTCATTCATGGATGGATATTCTGGATATAATCAGATCCGAATGGCCCCAGAAGATGAGGAATATACAGCCTTCAGAGCTCCTCAAGGTGTGTTTTGTTACCGGGTGATGCCCTTTTGTTTAAAGAATGCAGGTGCAACATATCAAAGCACCATGCATCGTATCTTCAATCCTCTTTTAGGGAAGTTTGTTGAATGCAATGTAGATGATTTGGTGGTTAAATCTAAACAACATTCTAATCACTTGGCTGATTTGGAAGTCATATTACACAATCTTCGACAACATAATTTGAAGATGAACCCCTTAAAATGTGCTTTTGGGGTAACCTCAGGAAAATTCCTCGGCTTTGTTGTACGCCATCGTGGTATTGAAGTCGATCCTGAGAAGACCAAATCAATCCTTTGTATGTCACCTCCTCAGAATTTGAAAGAATTAAGAGGACTTCAAGGACACTTAACCTATATTCGGCGTTTCATCACCAATTTGGCAGGCAAATGTTTACCCTTTAACAAATTATTGAAGAAAGGAGTCACTTACCAGTGGACTGAAGAATGTCAAGAAGCATTTGATGTTCTCAAGAAATACCTCTTGAGTCCACCAGTACTCATGCCACCTGTTGAGGGTAGACCGCTTATCCTCTATGTGACAGCTTTAGAGCGATCATTGGGTGCCTTTCTCGCTCAAAAGAATGACGCTGGAATGAAAATAGTCTCTACTATCTCAGTAGAACTATGCTTTAAGAAGAAAACCAGTATTCAAGTATTGAAAAGTGCTGCCTAGCATTAATCATTGCAGTTCAGAAACTGAGACACTACCTGCAACATCATGAGGTCCAATTGGTATCTCGTAATAATCCGCTCAAATTCATCCTTAGTCGTCCAATGCTTACAGGACGTCTGGCAAGGTGGGCGGTTATTCTACAGCAGTTCGACATTCAGTATGTGTCTCAAAACGCAATTAAGGGCCATGCTCTGGCTGATTTCCTGGCTGAACATCCTTCAGTGGAAGACACATATTCAGATATCGAACTCTCTGATGAGGAAGTTTTCTCTATTCAAGAGAGTCCTCATACATGGGAAATGTATTTTGATGGTGCTTCTAGAAGTCCAACAGGGAAGAAAATGGAAAATCCTAAATTCAACAAAGTTGGTTTAGGAATTGTGCTCATTTCTCCAGATAAGGCTGTGTTACCTTATTCCTTTTTGTTGTGGGAAGGGGGTACCAATAATGAAGCTCAATACCAATCTCTCATTACATGCTTGGAGTTAGTGCTTCAAGCACAAGTGAATCACTTAAAGGTGAAAGGTGATTCAGACCTGGTAATCAAACAAGTAAATGGGGATTATGCCATCAGAAAAGAAGAATTAATCCCTTTGTATGATTACGTCAGAGAGTTAATGTCAGAATTCCCTTCAGAACTGAAATTTTCTTATTTTCCAAGATCACAAAATGCTCAAGCTGATGCACTGGCTAATATAGCCACACCTTTAGCAGATCCAAATCAGGACGAGACAACCATCTGTATTGCCCACCATCATGCAATTTCACATTATGTTCATGTCAGAACAGAGGAAATTAATGAAATTAGTCCCATTACTGAACCGTATGGTCATACTACAGGATGGATGTCACCTATCAGGGAATACCTTTAAAATGGAACACTTCCACCTGATAGAGCCGAGAAAGAACAAATCCGGCGACGTGTGGTAAATTTTACTCTTTATGATAGCCCAAAACACCTAGAGAAAATTCTCTACAAACGTGGTTTTGATGGAGTTCTCTTCAGATGTATTGATGGTGAAGAGACAATGGCTGTCATAAAAGAAGTGCATGCAGGAGTCTGTGGTGCCCACCAGTCTAGACATAGACTGTCTGATCAAATTCGAAGGCTTGGATAATTTTGGCCTTCAATGATACAAGATTGTGTTAATTTCACAAATAAGTGTCATTCATGCCATGTATATGCCAACTTCATTCATAAACCACCAGAGTTGCTTCATACAACTAAATACTCATGGCCATTTTCCACATGGGGAATGGATGTGGTGGGACCTTACCCTTCAGCTACAGCCAAGCAGTTTAAGTACATCCTTACTGCTACTGATTTCTTTGCCAAATGGGCAGAGGCAGTACCTCTCAAAGATGTCAGTTCTAAATGCATTGTTAGCTTCATCAAGTCTAACATCATTACTAGATTTGGTGTCCCTCATACCATATTGACGGACAATGGCACCAACTTCTGTTCTTCTAAGGTGAGGAAATTGTATCAAGAATACAACATTAAGTCCAACCATTCATCTCGATATCATGAGGCGGCTAATGGCCAGATAGAAGCCTTCAACAAGACTCTTTCAAATATACTGCAAAAGTTGGTGGATAAAGATAAGAGGTCATGGCCTGATAAACTCTTGCATGCTTTATGGGCTTATCGGACTACCACTCGCAATGCAACGCGGTCAACTCCATATTCATTGGTATATGGAACAGAAGCAGTCTTGCCAATTGAAGTTCAATTTCCATCACTCAGAATAGCCATTTTTGATCAGTTATCTACAGATGAGCAATCCCAAAAGTGGTTGAATGAATTGGAACAGTTAGATGAGAAAAGATTGTGCACTTTGCACCACTTGGAAATCTATCAGAATCGAATAGCATGAGCCTTTAACAAAAAAGTTCATATTCGTTCATTCATTCAAGGAGAATTGGTATTGGTTCTCAGAGCACCAATGATACCAGGAAAGAAGCCTCCCAAGCTTGAACCAAAATGGGAAGGACCTTATTCAAATACATAAGGTCTACTCCAATGGAGTGTATTCTCTAATCTCATTGGATGGAGAACACATCACGACTCCAACTAATGCCAGATTTCTGAAGAAGTATTTTGTATAAACACAAAATATTGTTCCCAGAGCCAAAATAGTCACATTGGTTCATATTATATGTCCTACATGACACTAGATTATATTGTGTTCTATCTACATGACGTTAAACTGTACAGAAGCTCCTATATTGTGTCCGAGATGACATTAAACTATATTGTGTCAGAGATGACATTAAACTATATTGTGTCCTAGCAACATGACATTAAACTGTGTGGCACTTTCATCGTCCAGCATGACGTTAAACTGTGTCAGTTCCCTTATCGTCCAACATGACGTTAAACTATCACATTGGTTACTATTATGTCCTACATGACAATAAACTGTATTGTGTTAAACTATATTATGTCCTAGCAACATGACATTAAACTGTGTAGCACTTCCAGCGTCCAGCATGACGATAAACTATAAAAAGTCCCCAGAACTGATATCCTCATATTGGTTCACCTTAGTCCTAGCTATATGACATTAAACTGTACAGCAATGTTCTATCGTCCAACATGACGTTAAACTGTAACAGTTACTTGAATTGTCCTACATGACATTAAACTGTTAAAAAGTTTCCAGTTTGTCCTTGCTATATGACGTTAAAATATACAGCAATGGTCCAGTATGACTTTAAACTGCAACTTCGACCCACACGACATTAAACTTTGAAAAAGTTCCCTAAACCGTCCAACATGACCTTAAACTGCATCATCCCTGGTCCATGTATATGACCATAAACTATTTGCAAATCCATTATGTCCAGAAATACATTAAACTGTGACGGCCTAACTACATGACGCTAAACTGTATAAAAGTCCCTCACGTCCGGAAAGATGTTAAACTATATTATCATCAAAGGTCCGGCATGACATTAAACTGCACCATCCACGGTCCATGCTTATGACCTTAAACTATTCGCACTTTCGTCCAACATGACATAAATGGTGTATTATTTTGTCCCTGCTACATGACACTAAACTGTGCAGCACCAATAGTCCTAACTGTAAGACTTTAAACTGCATAGTCCCTTTTATATGTCCTACATGACATTAAACTGTGCATCGTTAAGGTTATTGTTACCTCTTGTTTCTCACACCGAGTATGACTCACGTGATCTTAGAGTGAACATCAACCATAACACTCCCTTGGTCCACTAACCATGTGTAAGTCCCAACAAAATTTTAATTAGATCATTGTTCCTAAGAACAACTTGATCATTAATTCATTCTTTAATTGAACTACACGGACTTTGATCCTTTCCCTCCAGGCTGGGTATGTAGGTAGCCTCCCAGGGTTCAAGCCCAAAAACAATCTCTTCACATCGGTTCACCACCATCTCATATGATGTTGATTCGTGAAACCACACCTAGAATCAATATCTTTACATTGATTCACTTTCGTCCTTATTATATGACGTTAAACTATGCAACACTTTTGTCTGGTACGATAGTAAACTACAATATTCTTTGATTTCCTCATTTGAGAGGGAACTATTGTTGACATTGATTCTTCAATCATGTTTCATTTTAAAAGACTACGTGCGTACATGGTAATGCCTAAATTTTTTATCTCTGGTTAAACCATCATTGCACTAAAGTCCCCTTTCACCCTTCACATGTATGAACCAAATTTGTACAAAGGGAATTTCTAGAACTACGTGGGCTTGATTCCCATCCCTATGGGATACGTAGGAACATTCGAGTATCCCTCAAATCCAGTCCCAAATCTTTTGGGCCTAACCCCAAATTTCACTTTCAGTCCCTTGGCTGAAAAGTCCTCATGAAAACACACACTGTGTATTCATTATTATGGTCCGAATTCTATGACCCTAAACTAAGATCACTCATACATTCATCCTGCACGACGTTAAACTGCATTTCAAGAACTACGTATGGCTTGATTCTCATTCTTATGAGATACGTAGTGAAGTCCAAAATTTCAATTCAGGACCCAGCCACAACATGATTATGGTTATCATTGACCTATGTATATCTATATACATTGGACAGTACCCATCTTTATGTGTTATAATCATAACCTTAAATATTTTCAGATCTTCATAACCCTTTTCATGACTTCTAGTCACAAAAATGTCAAACTTCTGAGAAATATTTTTCCTGACTATGCAGCACGTGCCCATAGGTGGCTTTGCATAAAAAGTCCACATAACAGACTTGTCAGCCGAAAGATGCTATTTATTTGACCATGCAGCCAATGCCCTTAGGTGGCCCTGCATATTTTCAACCCCCTAACGGGTTTTGTTAAATAATAGTAACTTCATTCTTGGGAAGAATGCCTATTTTGTCCTTATTTGTCTTAAACGACAGTATGTAGGGATCCACAAAAAATAGCCATCCTTAAAATATTTGTCCCATATCCTTTTTCATGATCTGAAAGTATTCAACTCTATGGTTTATTCTTCTTCCCTACGTTTGGGTCAGACCTTCGTAGGAGTGATATTTATCCAGTTCTTCGATATTCTTGTTTGGAAATATCTTCTCCATATTCAAGTACCTCTTTCCATACAACAAACTCTATACTTTAGAAAATTTGAATCTCCATAAACTTTCACTGGCTTTTAGCACTAGGAATGTAAATTTCTGAGAGTTCTTTTGCCTGAATATGCAGCATGTGCCCATAGGTGGCCTTGCATAAATAGTCCACATAACAGACTTGTCAGCCGAAAGATACTATTTATTTGACCATGCAGCCAATGCCCATAGGTGGCCCTGCATATTTCAACCCCCTAACGGGTTTTGTTAAATAATAGTAACTTCGTTCTTGGAAACTACTTATTCTAATGCCTTCTAGCTCTTTTTCATATCATTCCTCAGATTCAAATATTCTTAAGCCATATTTTACATTTTTTCCCTCATACTCGAGTATGGAAATATGTTTTCAGATAAATTGTCAAGGAATTGAATCAATTTTAGTACAAATACCTTTACAGTAGCGCAACATCAAGAAAAACACCAGAAAACAGAGCAACCTGCGCGGCTAAGATGACCTGCGCGACGAGAGCTCGAAGGTATGATGTCCAGAAATCCGGATACTTGTACGGAGGTGAAGCCATGTATTTATAGGCCAGGAAGCCTATCTGCGCGCCATACCCAGTGTGCTTAAGGCCTGCGTGACGCAAACTTGCGCACCACCCTCTGTGCACTGAAGACTTGCACGCCCCCTTTTCCTTTGGATGGATTCGATTTCCTCAGAGTAAAATCCTCATTTCTCTCCGGATCCAACTCTGAGGGGGGACTTTTGCTGACGCTCCTTTCGTCACAGAATCTAAAGATCGGAAAAGGGAATATCTGAGATCAAAGTGATTCATCCTTTGAAGAAAACATCAAAAATCGACAAAGGAATGAACAAAATATCAACAACAACTGCACCGCGCAAGTTATCTCACTGTCGCGCAAGTGTACTTGCGCGACGACCTTGGTCGCTCAAGTGACTTGCACGACCTAAGTGGTAATCGCTCGGTAACCACCCGGGGTCTTCTCCTGCCTATAAATAGACCCTGTGGGCCCCCCATTCACGTGAGGATCTTTTTTCAGAAACTCGGATTGAAGCTCCCGACGCCCAAGTCTCTTCTCAAAGCTTCCGGAACACTTCTAAGGTAATTTCTTACCTAGAATGGATGATCTAAAGAGAGGGAGGAAGGCCTAAGTGTTGAAACTCATCAACACTTGTGCGCCTGAATGGCCAGCCCTTAAGGGAACTGGTCACACTTGCGCGCTGCCTTATTCCTTGAATAGAAATTTGCGCGTCCCTTATCTAGAAGAACCTCAAGAGGATTCTAAAGGGTTTAATAAAGAGTCGCTCAAGTATTTCAATGCTGGGTGAAAATCGCGCAAGTACCCCATGTGTCGCGCAAGTATACCTGCGCGACCAAAACTTGCGTGCCCACACAAGACTTGCGCGCCTCTCAAGACTTGCGTGCCCCTACCTTTTTGGGTGCCCATCTTTCCCATTTTACCCCTCTTAAGCCATTTCACCTTTCCTATTCAAGATTCAGTCTTCAAGATACTCTTCAAATCCATTTATGGCATGATTTCTTGATTTGACTTCCTTATCTGAAAGGAATTCGGTGGAATATCTCTCAAAACCTAGTGATTTATACATCTTTATGTCACCAAAGATTGAGAGTTCATTCATTCAACCTCATCCTTTAAGATGAGAGAATCCTTAACCTGGGTCTCCTTTTCAGGAATAATCCCCAGTTATAAGTCCTTTAATCTGGGCATCTTCCTCAGAAGTAAGCCCCAAATTCTTAAAGTTCCAAAACTTGGGCATCCTCCTCAGGAGTAAGCCCCAATCATAATCCTTTAATATGGGAATCCTTCTTAGGAGTAATCCCCAAGTCCTCTAATTTTGGGAATCCTTCCTAGGAGTAAGCCCCAAGTCCCTTAATTTGGGTATCCTTCTCATGAGTAAGCCCCAAACCTTAATCCCTAACCTGGGTCTCCTTTTCAGGAATAAGACTCAGTTATAATCTTGGGCTTCCTTTTCAGGAGTAAGTCCCAAGTCCCTTAATTTCTCTTAACCAGTCCTAAATTACGTTTGATATGGGGATCCTTCTAAGGAGTAAAACCCAATTATCAATCCTCTCCTAATTTGGGTTTCCTTTTTCCGGAATAAGTCCCAAGTTAGAGTTTTCAAATCTCCATAAAGCACATATACCTTTATGGACCCTGTTCGTGGATTTTCTCTCTAAATGTAAATCCTAAACCTTCATCTATTTGGGCAGTCATACATACATAAGCCCCAAACAAATTCTTATGATTGCATCTTTCATGGCACAATTGTCTAATTTTTACCAATACCTCTTGTTTCTCACACAGAGCATGACTCACGTGAGCTTAGAGTGTAGAAGTAATTATGACATTCTTCTTTGAGCCATCAATCATAAACATCATACTCCATTACTCAAACTAAGTGGGTTCTGATTTCTTTTCCAAAACAAAGGATACGTAGGTAGCCAATTTATGGGTTCGATCCCAACTTTGAAATAATCCTTGTCCTTCTGAATGACGATAAACTTCAAGTTCCCCACTGAGTGGCTTTAAAACCAGCCTGGTCATCATAATGACCAAGAGACTTTTATATAAATGTTTTGAAGGATACCATTGACCAAGAATCTCTAAAAAGATATAGATGATTCTCTATTGATGAAGAACCTCGAATACATATAAAAGATTCTCTAAATTTCTTGCATATTTAATCATTTATTGTTAAAACTAAAGGAAAGCTCATTTTATATATTTGGTAATGTAATAAGGATACACGAACATAACTTAAATCTATAAAGAGAGTCCCAGAGTAGACAATAATTCCCCTCAAAAAGGTGTGATGAGTCCGACCTCCCATCCTCTCGACCAATGCAAATTCCTAAGCGTCATTAGTCCACAAGCTAATGAGCGCCCACCTTTGGAAAGTAGGTCCAAACGGATGTGGAATCATTGGATGTTTCCGGTTCTACAAACAAAGCCGCTAGAAACCGATCAGAACGTTTGAATCTCCCGTACAGGAGGTCATTCCCGAAATCCGTGCGAAACAACTACTACCTCTATGAACAAGGGAAAAGGGAAGGTGATATCCTCTATTGAATGCTTCTGTAATGATGAATTAAAATCAGATATTGATGAAGAGATGGCTCAGTAAGCCAGAATATTCAAGAAATTCTATAGAAATAAGGGGTTCTTCAGGAATCCCAATTATAAAGAAAGGAATGATAACAAGGGGAACTAGAAAATGGTCTGAAAAAATGACAACTAAGAAGAGATTTTAGGCTATGAATGTAAGAGGAGAGGAAATGTCAAAGATGACAATCCAAAATTAAAATAGAAAAATGATTATGAAAACAAAGATGAAAAGTATAAGAAAGATATTACAGCCACCTGGAGTTCTTCTAAGGATATCTCCATTGAATAAGCAACATCTTATGATGAGAAAGATAACATGGAAAATATGTGTTTCTTGAAAAACACATAAGAGGTAACCATAGATTGTCCGGAAGACAATTATTACTATTCTGTAAATGAAATTTATTCTCAAAATATGACATGTGATGAACTATTTGAATGTTGAAATATGATTTAAGACACTAGTAATGAACTAAATGAAAAACATAAATCTTCAAAGAAACATCATTCCCTTACTATAACTATTAAGTCTAAACATACTATTGAAAAGGAAATTAATGTTCAACTGCTCAAAAAAATATTTAATTAAAATTGTCTAATGAGAAGTTGAATAAGGATATATAAAATTTTACCAATGGGAAAATACTCCTACTCAAATTCTAGGTAAAAATATATTTCATTAGTACCTTTATAGTGTTGGATGTTATCTTAGACACCTATCTTAAACACATTTTGTAACTAAATCTAGATAATTGGGTTTTCTACCAAAAAATGAAAATTATGCTGCTAGTTACAGTTCTAGAAAGTCTTTTAGTACCTCTAGTTATTCTAGAGAAAATTGGGATCATTTTTAAAATTTATTATATAATGCATATATGAAACCTATGACGAAAATATGGGTTCTTAAACTACTGATTACTAATGTCCATGGACCAAAACATGACTGGGTACCAAAATCTATTTTTGTTTTATTTGGTTTTAGGAATCCTTTATAAAGAGATCATGTAAAATCTTAGGGTACTTGGATAGTACTTGTTTTAGAAAAATGATAGGATATTACTCATTCTTCGTGAATCTAATCATTAGTTATTGTGGGTATGTCTTCTTTGAGGAAAATGATAATGGAAAACTAATTGGTTGTGGCCTGATTAATAACTCTAACATTGTTTTAATTTCTGAAGTACTTTTTTTGATGGATTGAAATATAATCTTCTTAGAAATTCAAAATAATTTGATGAGGGATTTCATGTTAAATTTAAAAATGATTCTTGAAATATGTTTAATTTTAAAAATGAATTGTTATTTACTGCCTTTAGAAATAAAAAATTTTATGTTGTTAACATAGATTCTTTAGTTTCTAAAAATGTTTCTTGTTTAAGTTCCCTTCATAAAGAGTCTTTTATTTGTAATAGAATATTAGGAAACTACAAAATACACTCCCTTTGCAAGCTTACACGAATGGGATTTATCAAATTCCAACCCAAATATGAGTTTCTAAATGATAATGTTTGTAATCCAGTTCAAAATGGTAACCATTAGAAGATATCTATCAAACCATTGAAATAAGTTTCAACATCTCAACCTCTCAAGTGGGTCCATTGGGATTTGTTTGTAAAATCTATATTTTGTAGTTTAAATGTGATGCACTATGTTTATATTCTTATAGACGATTATTCTAGATGTACTTGGACCTATTTCATGGATCAAAAAAGTGAAGCATGTACTTATTTCACCATGAATGCAAAAAAAGTGGAAAATCATAGTGTAAATAGAATAAAATCTCAAAGAAGTGATCATGGATGTTTGTTTTAAATTATTGACATTGAATATTTTTTCTCATAAAATGGTTGTAGTCGTAACTTCTCTACCCCTAGTTCACATTATAAAAATGGATTTGTGGAAATAAGATATAGAACCTTACAAGATACTTCTAGAACAACGCTAAATGAATATGACTTACCTATTTAATTTTGGGCTGAGGATGTGAATACAACTTGATGTATAATTAATACAGTCATAATTAGGCATATCCTCAAGAAGACTCCTTATTATTTGTGGAAAATACAAAACCAAAGGATATTTACTTTAAGGTTTTTTGTTGCAAAGTCTATATTCTTAATACAACGGAAAATCTTGGAAAATTTTCATCCAAGGGTGATGAAGGAATCATCCTAGGTTACTAAACCTCTATTGAAGCCTATAAATTCATTATCAAAATAATAATATGTATGGATGAATCTGTATATTTAAAATTTGATGAAATAGATACACAAGATCCTAAGACCTCCTTGGATAATCTTAAAGATTATATGTTAAATCTGGAGATAAATGAAAAATAATCTAATACTATTTTCAAGAAATATATTTGGTCAATGTTTTCATGAAATTATCCAAAATCTGTACATGATGAACCCAAACTTATAGATAAACGTGAAATTACAAGCTCGTCCTTTTATGGACCAACTAGAACTCTCAAGAACCATCCTTTAGATGCTTTTGTTGGTGATTTAGTCAAAGGAACACAGACTAGGGATTATCTTAGAAATCAGGTAGAACATAAATATTTCATGTTACAACATGAACCTAAAAACATAGATGATGATGTCAACGATGAGTTTTTGGTTATGGTTCTACAAGGGGAGCTAAATCAACTTGAAATAAATAATGTTTTGAAACTTGTGGATAGAAACAAAGACACCGTGACCATAGGCACTAAGTGGGTGTTCTAGAACAAAGTAGATGAAGCTAGTAATATATTTAGAAGCAAAGGTAGATTGGTTTCCCAAGGTTATAGTGAAGAAGAAGGAATTGAATAAGTGGAAATTTTTTCACCTGTTTCTAGAATTGACGCCATTAGAATATTGCTTTCTTATGGTGCCCATAAAAATTTCAAACATTATCAAATGGATGTTAAAAGTGATTTCCTAAATAGGTATATTAATTATTATGTTTTTGGTGAACGACCCCCGACTTTTAGAAACCCTCGTTTTCCAAATCAGGTTTTCAAATTAACAAATTCTTTATATGGTTTAAAATAAGATCCAAGATCTTGGTAAGATAGATTATGTACATTTCTCTTCACAAAATTTTTTATAGAAGGTATAGATGATCCTACACTTTTTATAAAAAGAATTTCTAAAGATGCTTTTGTTGTTGAAATTTATGTAGATGATGATATTTTTGGATCATCAAGAAATTATTTATGTATTGAGTTTTCATAGATGATGAAAAATTAATTTAAATTAGTTTAATGGGTGAGCTAAAATTCTTTATTGAATTTTATATATATCAAAACAAAGAAGTTACCATCTTAAATCAAACTAAATATATTAAATATCTTCTAAAACGTTTTTGGTTTGGACAACACTAAAAGTAGTGATAATCTAATTATTACTACTTGTAAGTTGGATCTTGATAAAGATGGTAAATCTATTGATCAAACCACATAGAGAGGAATGATTGGATGTTTACTCTTCTTAACATCTAGAAGTCTAGATATAATGTCTAGTGTGTGTATGTGTGATCATTTTCAAGATAACCCCATAGAGTATCATTTAAATGCTATTAAAATAATTATCCAATATCTCATACATAAAATCAATTTAGGTTTGTGTTACCAAAAAGGACAAAAATTTCATATAGTGAGTTATTATGATGTTGATTTTTGTGGATGTACGTAAGATAGAAAGGGAACATCTGGGACATTCCACCTTTTGGAAATGTCTTTGGTTTCATGGTGAAGTAAGAATCAAATTTCCGTTGCATTATATACTGCTAAGGATAAATACAAAGCTTATGGTAGTTGTTGGGAAAAATTGATGTGGATGAATCACACATTACTAGACAATAGATATCAATTCAGATATGTACCGATAAATTGTGATAGTACAAGTGCTATTAACATTTCAAAGAATCATCTTTCACACTCTAGGATATATCATATTGATGTAAATCATCAAATTTGGGGACATCATTTTTAGAAAGGTGATATCACTTTGGAATTCATTAGCACTAAACATCATCTTGCTGATATATTCACTAAACCATTAAATTATGAAAGGATAAATTACATCATACAAGAATTTGGAAGGATAAGTCTTAAGTAAAAAAATTGTATTGTCTCACGCTTACTGTCTCGCACTTACTGTCTCACATTTACTCTCTCACATATATTGTCTCGTTTTTACTGCCTCACAACTACAATCTCATGATTAAAGTCTCACAGTTACTGTCTCTCGGTTACTATCTTACAATTATTGTCTAAATGATATTTTCGCACCATTTGGATTGCCACTATAATGATGATACCGTGACAATATGTTCCAGTCACTCTGTTATGACTCAAATTTCTATTTTTACAATTTTAGGTCTTCAATCGTTGTATCAATCGTTTTATTGATTTTATGTCACGTAATGGAATTTACGATGTTTGAGATCCAAAATTGATAAAAACTAAATATCTTTCACTCCTCTCTTCACAAGAGCTCTAGTCTATCAAAACAAAAACCCTTATTTCTCAAACTGTTAGTCCACGTCTAGCCTTCTCCTTTCTCTAACCCATGTTTGATTCCTAGAATGAAGTATTTTCCTTTATTGACTCTTAAGAAGCCTATATCTCAGAGAAAAGTGAAAAATTCACAAAAATTAATGCATGGGGGACCGTTGAATCTGAGTCTAGCTGATAAAACAGTAGTACAAGAAAAGGAAGTCTATATAAAGTGGTTGTTGACATGTAAGTCACTCGTATTGAATGAACTGGAAGTGAATCGATGGATAAACTGGTTCACAAAAGAGATAAGACCAATTTATCCATAACATGTTTCTCTATTTTATCAGTATGTCCATTTTTCATTCAATATTGAAGATGAAATTATTGTAGGAAGCTATATTAATAGTAAAAGGTTTACTTTTCCTCCATGGTTATGGGTTGGAAACCTAGGGATACCTCATGAAATAATATTTGAGGATTACCAAAGAGTTTATCCTCCTCCTAATGATGCATTTACCTTAGACGAGGCATTAATAAGTTTAACTATAAATCATAATAAATTAAGGGAAATTTCTAATGATTTGGAGGGTGAGACAAGGCTTCTATTTAAGTATATTCAAAATCTTACTTGTCCAAGGAATGGAGATATTGCTACTCTTAAGTGTCTAGATGTATTCTTGAGACATATTATGAAAAATGCACACAATAATAATTTGAGTAAGTATATAATACATTACATGTGTGAATTGATCAAGACATCTTCAAAATATACATCTTTGTTTTATTCAATATTAATCGTTGCAATGTTTTTTGACAAAGGAGTAGTTGGACCGAATGAATATGTTATTAAATATTATGAGTTTTTTATCTAAAATGATACAATAAAAAGGATGAATATTAGAAAGAATCTAGGGAAAATGTCTTGGGTGGAGGAAAATAAAAAGATTAATCTAATTAAAAATCCATTATATCCTAAGAAAAAATCTGACCCTATTTGGAACTAGATGAAGTTGTTGTTTATTTGGATGAATAAGTAGAAGATGGTGTTGTTGCACAAAAGAATGTAACTATCTTATAAAAAGAAGATAGTGGCCTACCTGTTCCACAAGATGTAGTTGTAAAGATGTACCTATTCTTAAAACAAGTGTTGACTCAATAAAATAACATGTTTCTAAAAACGAACATACAACTAGTGTTGAGGAACAAGTTTTTCCTAAGGATCATTTTGCAGAACATGTTATTGAGGAAGAGGCTACTATTGGGGAACAATGAATATAACAAGATGAACCTAAAATAATCCTATATGCTGAGGAATGAATGGAACATGCCATTTAGTTGTCTAGAAAGGATGTGGGTGAGTCTGTTAAAGATGAAAACATTGAAGTGAATCAAGATACTGAATCTCTTAGTCCCAGGATAGATGCATCTATTGATGGGGAGCAACACCAAAGTTTAAAAAGTGTTCAAGGTACCAATATTATTGACCAAAAAATTGTGAATACCAAATATATGATTCCAAGTAATTTTGAGGTGAAAATTATCCAAGAGGACTTGGTTTAAGCCATAGATCATTCAATTATTTTTCAATTGAAACTAGTTTCTTCTCTAGAAGTAATCTATGCTAAGGATCCTGAACCTGTTTCATCTCCTTATCCTTAACCTAAACAATAAACTTCTAACTTTATGAGTAATAGTGATATGAAAACTTGTGTTGATACTTTGTTAGATGGATTTGAAAATATCATGAAATCACAACCTCCTCCTATGAAAATCTCAGCGAAAGAGATGCGGCCCTACTATTTGAGAAATTGATCAGGAAAATTCAACCAAAAAGCTTCATGAAATGAAAGAAGTTAGGATTGAGAATAAACAGTTGATTGAGGAGGTGATGTCTCTCAGATCTATGGTTGAAGATATGAAAAAAATGATTCAAACTGGAAAAGATCTTACTACTTATCCTATTAAGGATGAGAGTGATCAGATTCAATAGAATGTTATATATTTGGTTCAAACATATTTGACATCAATATATGACAATGTGGTTGTGAGAAACATAAAGATAGTAAATGTGATATGTGAGCTAGTTTTTGAACTTAATAAGAAGACTGATGAATATAAAGGATTATTATAAAATGTTTTAAACCATCTTAATTCTATCTCTTCAGCCAGTATAGAATAAGATGCCTTTGAACTATCATCTCAACATATATACAGTGATGTGATCAAAACTGTTGTTAAAGAATAACTTTATCCAGCACTAAGTGGTGTGGATAAACAATGCTTATCTGCAGACATCATGAATAGTGACTGAGTACTTGATTTATTTAGGATTCATTCAATGATTTCCAATGTTTCTCCAGAAGAAATTACTATGAAAGTGGATTTCTACTTTAAAGGAATTTACTCTAAGCATGATCAGACCAATCATTTCAAGTACCTAGTAGAGAATTTGGAAATTCCTCCTATTACTCAATCCTTCAAGACTCAAGTCCAAAAGCTGAAAAATTTCACACCTATGTTGGACCAGTTACTAGAGAACAAAGATGATTTTGAGAAGGCAATGTTGACTGGTGGTCAGATCATTACTGATTTCATTATGTTGTTGAAACCATATATTCATATGAATGGAACTACCAATGTGGCTCCTGTAGATATCCCTTTGCGGCCTGGATCAACCCCTTCTTCATCCACTACATTTAATTATGCATCTATGTCTGTATCTCAGGATCTAAGCCAGATCAGACCTTTTATCCTTGACCAATCCATGCCTCGGTCTTCATCTTAACCCAATCTGGCACAATATGTTTTGAAGGAATCCATCTTACTTCTATCACAATAGGCTTAATACCTTCTCCAACTACTACTTTTACTTCGGTGGCCCCTTATAATGTTACTGCCAATGGAAAAGAGAAGACTACTAGTGCTGAAGAGAAGTGAACAATGTATTTTTAAAGTGATATTTTTCAATTTGCCTCATGATTTTAATGACCACATTCTTTCAATATAATTTAATGTGCACTATTAATTTTTATTCTATTAATTACATTTATTCCATGTCTATTTTCTTTTTCTGATTTTCTTTTTGATAATCCAAAAAGGGGGAGAATAATAAAACCCATTAAAATCCAATGACTTGTGAACATAAAAAAAGGGATATTTTTAGACTCCTCACGTGTTAATCATATTTTAATCATCATAAATCATGTTAAAATTGGTTAATATATCTCAAATCATGTGTATATTTTTGTGGTTTCCCAATTCAAAAATTTGTACAATTCATGGTATAATCTTTCACAATATTTTTATTTAGAATCTTATAAATCATGTTTGGATCATATAAATAATGTATGAATCTTGTAAACTATGTTTCATATTACTGTATAATGGTTTATAAAACTAATTCTTAAGTCTAATTAATTCTAGGAATATTACTTGTTAATAATGTTTTATTGATATTCATCCATGTATGAGAAACTGAAAGTCTGCCATTGGTTCTAGATTTTGGAAAAGTCCCAGACACTGTAACCCTATCACTATAATTCAGACACCATAACCCTAACACCATAATCAAGTCACTGTAAACTTGACATCATAATCCATACACCGTGACTCTGACACCATAACCAGTTTCAGATTTCATAAAGTCTGTGACATCAGATCCTTGCTTCCATCACTAAGAAATTGTTTAATGGTTTCACAATGGACTAGACACTGTTACCTGAGACATCGTTGTCCTGAAACACCATCTATAATACCAGTTCCTGATCTCAATGAAATTGTGGCACTGTGACTGTCTCATTACTGAAAAACAAAGGATAATACACTATTTCACGGTGATAATGTTCCTTAGTGACAATGTTTCAAGAAATATGGTGACATTGTTCCTTACTTTATATATTTTTCAATTTAAATATAAATTTTATTTCTAATGGTCATATTTGATTAATTTAATGGAACTGATATAATTAATGTTTCTTTGTAGAAATTTCACTAGATAGTATGAGGTATGAGGTTTAGAAATCATGCTTCCTATCAGATCCAACACATGCACCCAAAAATAATAATAAAAGCCCGAGACTCGAAGAAAGAAAATGATAGTGAGATATATCGAAGGACATCCACAACTCTCATGAAACAAGTATGAACTCAAGAACAGAAAGGAAGAACACATGAGGCTATCTCAACTAAGATGCACATAGAATTGAAAAACATCTTCAGCATATCAATGAAGACGAATAATATACCTATAGAACCATACCTTCACCTAGATGCTAGAATACGACCCTCTATTTTTTGTGTCAACTTCAAAAAGAGGACTGAAACATCATCTCAGCTACATCTAAGGAGACAAAAGATTCATATTAAGATAGACAAATCCTTTTTATCCTCTATCATACTTATTTCCAGTGTCATGTGCTTTTTACATACGTTTGAGCAGTGTTTGTATCTATCTATTAAGCACACAGTGTATCCTATATCAAATTGAATGATACAAGATATCCTTCCCTTAATATATTTTTACATCTCTTTACACCCATGGATAATTTTGGAAGAGGTCCTATGTGACATGGTTGTTTGTGTTCCCACCAAGAACAGTGGAAGAGGTCGTGTGACCAGGAAAGACTCATGTACAATTGTTTACCCCTATCCATGGTGTGGATCGAGTTTATTAATATAAACTACTCAGTGGATGGTGATCACCAAGTTTAGTGGATTAGGACTCATCTAGAGACTGAAAAACTAGTTTTATCCACTGTGTGTTTCTATTTATTCTTTCTCTATTTTAATTTATAGTTCAGAAAACTAAATTTTACTCAGATAGTTAGTCTTGGATAGTAGTTATAACTATTGTGACTTCTTTGTAGAATGCATGATTAAAGTTATATATTTTTGTTGATTAGTTGGTTGTCATATAAATGTGAGATATTGTATCATCTTCTAGATTAGTGTTTGATGGGGCTTCATCATACTACTTTCATGGGAACATCGATCCATTTTCTTATTGTTGACTGGAACTGACCTAATAGGTTCATGAAACATTTTGGATATCGACGACCAACTCTAAGAATGCTACAGAAGATTATAGAGTTTCATGGTATTCAACATGAACCAAAACAATATCAAGATTGGCATATTATACACAATCCACACATGTCCATGTGGGACTCATGTAAGAAGTATTGTATCAAGGGATATTTTGGTGGACATCTTCATCATGACACCTACACTGATTACATGTTATGGTACATGCGAGTTACCAGACGATTTATCACTTAGATAGGAGGGACACATTATACGTTCGTAATTTAATTTTATCACAATTATTGATTATTTATTACTATTTTGTTAATATATTTTTTATTGTTTTTTTTCAGGGTGACTGGATCAATCAACTTTGAAATATGATCACACCAGAGACACATGATGTATTCACTACTGAAGAGTGTCGTTTGGTTATTTATTTAGTGATAAGTGTGATCCAAAATGTTGAGAGCATCTCTCAAAAGTCAAAGAAGCCTCCACTCCATCAGCCCATTCAACCTCAGTCCATGCTCGTTCCCTCAAATATCCTTAAGGAATGACCTTCACGTCGATTCCATTCACATCATTCCACTTATCATATGGCTCCAGATACCACTACCCAACCACCAACTGGACCTTCTTCATCACACATGGCATCATTCGAGACATTCCCTCATTCATTATTCTTCAGAGTGGGGAATCACTACACAACCACTGGTTGGAACTTTTTCAACACACATGGAATCATTTGAGACATTCCCACACACCCGTATTCAGAGTGAGGCAATAATTACCTCTATTGAGTTAGATATTAAAACCCATATTCCATATTCTTCTCCTATAGTTTCACATTCCTCATATTGGGGCACTGATTGGGGGCTTCCACCTAGCGATTTTCCTTGATCCAATGTAGCTTCCTTCTAGTTACCTATACAACACCTAAGTGGATAAGATATCTATTCTAGTTCTACTTCTAGACCCATGGCATAGGATTTATCACCGAGACATGAAGTTGATGACATCACACCTGGACTAGTTGCAGAGCGCACTCCAGAACCATCAGGATAGACTAGTCGATATGGGCGTACTATCAGAGAGTTGGGGTGTTGGACTAGACGACACTTACGTACACATAAGCATTAATGATTTTTTACTTTCACATTTTGTTGACATCAAAATGTAAATTATTTATTATAATATATATTATTTAATAATCATTAGTTGTATTTATAATTTGAAAAATAATCTACTAACTTTCACATTTCATTGACATCAAAATTATATTTATATATAATAATATATATTATTTAATAATCATTATTTCTTTTATTATTTAAAAAAATAATTTAATGAAACTTCATTTTTTTCAACTCGGGAAAATGAATCCATGGTTTAATGCGCCATCAGTTTTTGAAATTCAAACACAAATCTACGATTTTATTATGTAATTTCACAACAATATGAGCTCATTTGGTCGTCTCTCCCTCTATAAAACATGTTTTTCGAAAAAGTTATTTTATAATAACTCATTATTTAGTCTGTTCAAGTACATCACACATTGGATGGATGTTTCATCTACTCGCACACATCAATAATGATTCTAAGAAAACTTTATCTAGATTTCACATCAATTGAAATTTTTTTATGTGGTTTTAATAGTTAAACACATGTTTTATCATTTTTAGTTACTAAAACTATGTTTTGAGTCATCTCAAGAAAATGTCACCACGGTTTGACATTTCATTGGTTATTAATATTCAAAAATAAATATAGGGTTGTTTTCGTGTGATTTTACAGCAATCCAAGCTCATTTAGTCTGCTCTCCCTCAGTGGCGCACATTTTTTTAGACCAACATTTTTTAAGAACTACTTATTTTTCCCATTTGAGCACATTGCATGTTGAATTAATTCATCATATTCTCATAAAAATAAAAAATTAGTCTAGGAAATCATTTATATTAGTTCACATCAATTGGAGATAATTTTCAATGGTTTTAAAAGTTAAATGAAAATTTTAGCTTTTTAAATTACTAAAACTCTATTTTACATCGACTCATAAAAATGAAAAAAATAGTTAGATGCACCATTGATTCCTAAAATTTGAAACTCTATCCATGGTTGTTTTTGTGTTATTTCAAATCAATTTGAGCTTAATTGGTTGACCCTCTCTTTGTGGAACAGTTTTTTAAATACCTGTATTTTCTAAAAAACCTTTTATTTAGTCTGTTCGTGCACATCACATGTCAAATTGATGTCAAATATTATCTCAAAAATAATAAATAATTCTAATACATATTTCATAAGATTTAACATTAATTGTAGATCTTTTTCTATGGTTTTAATAGTGAAACACATGTTTTAGCGTTTTAAATTACACAAACTGCATTTTCTTTCTTCTCGGGTAAACACCACCTCGGTTAGATGCATCATCAGTTCCAAAAATTGAAACATCAATGTATGGATTTTTCCTGGTATTTCATAGCAATCGAACTGTATTTCATTAGCTCTACCTTTGTAGTGCACAATTTTGAGGATTTATATTTTCAAATAACTCTTTATTTAGTTCATTTGAGTACATCACACGTCAGAATGATGCACCGCCTGCTCAATCACCTCAAAATAATTATAAGATAGATTTGATAACATTTAAAATCCATTAAATTTCTTTTACATTGCTATTAAAAGAGAAACACATGTTTTAGAATTTTAAATTATTGAAACTGCTTTTTCCATTGTCTCGAGAAAACGACATCGGGGTTTGATGCTATGCCAGTTCCTAAAATTAAAAAATATAACCTCAATTGTTTTGCAACTATTTCACAGCAATATGAGATCATTTGTTCTACTCTCCCACTACGGTGCACATTTTTATAGACGGATATTTTCTAAGAACTCGTTATTTAGTATGTTTGAGTACATCAGACATCATATTACTGCTATGTCTACTCGCACAAGTCAAAAATAAATCTAAAATATATTTTATTATTTTTCACATTAATTTAATACCATTTTCTATAGTTTTAATAGTTAAGAACATGTTTTATCATTTTAAATTACTTAAACAGTTTTTTCATCATCTCTAGCAAACAACACTTTGGTTTGATGCATTGCCACCTTCTAAAATGTCAAAACCAATCTACATGAGTTCTTGTGTGATTTTATTATAATACATGCCCATTTGGTAAGCTCTCCCTCTATGGTACATGTTTTCAATGACTAATATTTTCTAAAAACATTTTATTACATTTCAATTAGGTGAATTTGGTAGCCTATGAAATATTAACTATCAGAACAAGGTAAATGAAATGTAAAAAATAATTAAACTTATAAAATATTGTTGAAAATAAAAATAATTAAAATAAATATAACAAACTATAAATAATTTAAACTACATAACCTTTATTGATTCAAAACATGGAATTTACACTTCAAAAACTTTATGCGCATAATATGATATATAAATAAAATCATTATGTAATTTAAAACATTTACTGTGAAAATAATAATTTATTGACAATAAAAGGAACGTCCAAAACTAATAAATAATAATAGGTAATTATGTTATTAGAGTAAAAAATTATGAATTGTGTTATAAATAATTAATAAATATATATTAAAATATTTACAATAATTACAACAATAATTATGAATAATGATTAAATAATAAAAAATTTAATGTAACTAAAAAATAGTTTTTATTATAAATCAAAATAAATATAATTTAAAATTTTAATATAGAAAATATAATTATTAATACTAATTTTTTTGTAATCAATTTATAATACAATTATTTATAATTTTTAATAACCATAATAGTAACATAATTGATATTTAAATAAAAAGTTTGACAAATATAATTTTTAATATTATATATAATATTATTATTTATGTATTCAATAATACTAAATAATAATATCTCTAATAATTTTATTAATTATAAATAATTATTAAGTTGAAATGATAATATGAGCATAATTGTTATATAATAAAAATTTAATGATAATAGGATTGTAATTTATTTGACTAAAAAGAAAATATAAATTATTTTAAAAAATATTAATTTTTTGATATTTAATAATTTTATTTTTATTAATTATTTTTAAAATTTTCATATTTTATAATTATATTATTATTGACATAACTAATAATAAAATAATTAATATTCATTATATTATTAATAACTACTATTTTTTAAATATCCAATTATATAAATTATCTATTACATTATTTATATTTTCTTGGAGAAATTAATAAAAATCATATTTTTATTATTAATTACATAATCTATCAGATTATATATAAACAAAAACAATACAAGTAAAAAAAATTTGAAAGAAACATAAGGGTGGATGCCTTTTAAAAAGGTGCCTTGTTAAATTTCATTCTTATGAAGGTGCCTTTTGTGAAAGCTCCTTCTTAAAATATTTTCTTGAATACAACCCCTTATTTGTAGGAACCTTCTGTTTTTTTCTATAAAGATGCCTCTTTTATATGAAACTCCTTCTTTAATTGATTTTCATAGAAGTAATCTTCTAATGAGGTGCTCTTCCTTTAGTAAACCCCCCCCCCCCCACAGAATGGTTACGTCATTGGTCAGCAGGTCGGCCAAAAAAAACTCCCTAAAAGAAGATGCTCAATTGAAGAATGTGATCCTAGATGTTCTATCTATGAAAATGAGATATCATAACAAAGCACTTTGAATAGGAATCACTATTGTTTTTTAAATATAATTACATTACAGTAATCTTATCACTATACATCACAAGTGGCCTTCAATTTTTTTCAGTATGTTTATCCTCCAAAAAAGTGACATTATCATATTTCAAGGTAAAAGTGACTATTAGTATTCATTTGACACTTGAATAAGAAATATTCATTCCCACCATTGTAAAAATAAAGTCAAATCTAGAGTTTTGGTCTTCAAGGTACCCACTAAAATTTTCATTGTAACCAATGAGATATAGTTTATCAAACATATTAAAGGTCAATATATAATCTTTGGTGCCCTGTAAATATCAAAATACCTTTTAGGAAATTTAATAATATTAATATTGTATCACTCAAGTGTCTCCCTGAACAATTAACAACCTAATAATATCAGGATAATCATAAACATGAGCATACAAAAAATTTCCAATAATAGAAGCATACGGAACAGTTTTTTGATCTCATTTCTATTTTAATAAAATGGTTCAATATAAGTGGTGTAAGAACTTATGTTCAACAACTACTGGATCATTAAAATATATCATCTTTGAGAAAACTCTAGAATACCACATGACCTATTATATGATTATAGATGCCTAAATAAACATTCCAAAGGTCATTAATAAAAAAAATTGTTATTAAATATCTTTTCTACCTCATTCAAAAAGTTTAACACTACTAAAAGGCATGATGTTTAAGGAACAAGGGAAGTAAAAGTTAAAATAATTTAATAATGATTATATCAAAAATAATAATGATTTTTGAATAAATTAACCTAAAAAATAAAGAATGATATTGCACATCACAACTACAGAAACAAGTTTACTCAATGCCACACTTTAACAAAGCTAAAAAATAGTGTTGATAAAGGATGTACCTTTTTGAGCACTAATAAATGTCACTTTTAACATCTCAAAAAAACTATTAAAATGACTCCTTTATCCGTGCTTTTTTTAACATTGTTAAAGGTATCCACTTTTTAGTTATTTTTTAGTACTATTAATAGTACACCCAATATTAAAGCTTTTTTAGAAGTGCTGATAAATCCTCCCCCCTTATCAGTTCTCTTTTACTAGTGCTGATTAACGTTTTATTTAAAAAAAATCATTAAAAAATATATTAACAGATTTATATCAATATAAATATAATATATATTTTTTAAATGTGTTTTAGATAAGGCTAAATAAGAATTTACACTTGATATATAAGATATTTAGTAAAAATGTCTTATAAAATAATTTTTTTAATTAATAATTTTCAAATTATAATCGAGTGATATTCATTTAATAATAATTTGATGATAAAAAAATGAAAAAAATCAATAAATGATATTTAATTAGTTGAAAATGTGACACAAAATTCAAATAGGCTTATCTTTTGATCTGGGAGACTATTTTCCCTCTACCACTTATCTAATAGAATCTTGTGATGACAATTATGCTCTAGTAATAGGGGAGCTCGGTCATGTTTTTAGAGGCCATGAATGGTCCATAAGGCCTCCAAAACTGAGTTTTTATTCGGGTTAGCCCAATTTTTTAACATTTGATGGGTTTTCAGCCTCGTTTATGGGGGTCTTATTACATTTTATACGATTGACACACAATTCATTTTCAAGGATTATACTTATAAGGACATCAAAACGTTTAAATTTTTTCATTTTTCATAATGTGTTGTTATTTATAGTTATGTAGTATATACGCATATATACATATTTTTATATATTTAGACATAAAATATTAATTTTATAATTAAATATGTTAACATATTTATATATAATTTCTCATTAAAAATATATAAACCATATCTAAAAAAATTCCATTTTATTTAAATTTAAAATATATGAATATTTAAATAACTATATAATGTGTGTGTGCCTGTATTAATAAACTAATATATATATTCTAATATATGTTTATAAATATTAATATATAAAATATGTAAATAAATAATGATACATATGATTATATTTATAGATACACACATATATAATATGTATGTGTGTTTGTTGTATATATGTATGTATGTATGCTTGTATGTATGTTTGTATTTATTTATAAAAACAAAGACACAAAAACCATATTTTATAAATGTATTTAAGAATTATCGTATAAATATAAATTAATATATGAACATGAATGTGTATATATATATATAATTATATATATATATATATATCATAAAATGGAGAACTAAGCAATATAGAGGTGTGGTAAGAGTGTAGATGCGTAATGGAGCAGTCTCAGGTTCAATTCCAAGGGGAGGTTGATAAGAAGGGTGGTCCCTATGATTCTTTGTTAAAAAAATTCACATAAAAAATTTTGATTTTTTCAACGTTTTTATTTTAGCACTTGTAAAATGATCCTTTATCGGTGCTTTTGTTAGCACATATAAAAGGGTCACATTCTTTTGTTGGTGCTTAGATTGAAAACACCTTTTTAACGTTGTTGATGGATTTTTATAGAATTTATTAAAGATATTTTGTAGTAGTGCATAAATCAATATTAAATATAAAATAAATGAATACTGATTTACATAATAACACAGCCAAATTATATAGAAAATGTGAACAACCTTTCAAAATAAACACAAATTAACCTTCGTATATGAAAAAATCTAAGAGCCAAGTGTTGCGATTACTTATATATATGGAAATGAAGATTAAGAATATTTGAAGGCAAATATTTTAGAAATATTTTTCATGATTAACTGAAAATAATGGATTTATTACAGATGTAGACATGTTAGATTTGTTAATAGAAACTTTCTAATTAAAAAATAAAAAATTAATTTTTTCCTTATTTTTTTTGTATTAAAAAACTAGTGCAATGTCCTTGGAAGACCAAAATAGGCCCTTAGGAATGCCATGGGTGGTCCTCATTTCAATTTGGCCATCCCAATCCTAATTATAAAAAACCAATTTTGTTGAATCCATTTGACCATTTTTTTTGTTCAGTGATGTTACAAACAAAATAGAGTCCAGATTAATTAACAATGCCTGTGATGTCCAAAAATGGAATGAATAATTGAGATACATTAATGATATATATACAAATTAATGAACACAACTATAATATATACAAAAAGATAACTAAATCATAGTTATAACCTTAAATACAACAACAAAGAGAGTGATTTACAAGGGTAGAATACCTGCCTATAAGAAACACCTGAAAAAACATGTTTTTTAGGCATTATATAGCGATAAGCGTAGAAATGTGTGATCCAAAGATTTCATTAACATGCCTATTAATTGTCACCATCATTTTTCTTTCTGAAACCATGGGTATTCCATTGAAGTTTATTATCATATTTTCCTTTTTAAATTTTTTTCAGACGCTTTTTGGTTTATAAGATAATAATATGTTTCTTTTATTTTAATTTTGATTGGGTTCCAATATTTGAATGTAATGGATAATTGCAGTGTTATTTCGGGGGATTTTGCAAAAAGGACATGGATTTAACTATGACATGTGATAAAGATACCAGGATCTGCATACCCCATCACCTTACTGAAAAGACCAGATGTTTCCAATGAATTTAAATTGTTTAAGGAGTCATCGAGTCTTGTTTATGGATAATTTTAAAAATGGGTTTTTAATATTATTTTTAATAAATGGGATAATGTTCGAACTATTTGTAAAAATGGTTCTGGAGATGTGTGAACCATGTTCACGTATCTTCCCTCACCAGGAAACGTGAATGGGGTTCACGTATCCTACAAAAAAATTTATTTTTATTTTCTTTTTTTGTTTGTATATTTATAACAGTATTTTTCAGCAGAATTTATCTGATATTTAAAATATTGTAGTACTTCCATTACATCTGTCTAGATTCTAACTAAAACACTTACTCATGGGTTTTTTTATAATAGATATTTCCCATAAAATCATTTTTCATTTTCGATGTTGGATTTAGGTTCTCCCTTTCCTGTGAAGAATATTCTACATTTTTATGTGGAATTATATTTCAATTATATGGTTTTGAATGAATATAAAAATAAAAAATTCAATAAAAGTATAAAAAGAAACATAAAAAATGATTAAACATATAAAAATTTGTTGAAAATAAAAATAATTTCATAAACATTGTGGGTGATTAATAACTAATAATCTTTAAATACATAAAACATGAAACATAAAAATGTTTCGAGTACATGGATTTAAAATGCTATAAAAGACAAACTAGAAGACCAATATAAAAGAAATATAAAATATTGGTTAAAGATATAATAAATAGTTGAAAATAAAAATAATTTCATAAAAAATGTTGATAAATAATTATTTATAATCATTCAAAACCACTAACTTGAAACCTAAAAATGTTTCAAGTACGTGGCTTTGAAGGACTATAAATTACAAAATTTTAGTCCAATATAAATGAAACATAAAACATTGATTAAAAATATAAGATATATTTGAAAATAAGAATAATTTCCTAAGAAAATATTGATGAAAAACAATTTATAATCTTTCAAAACCCCGAACTTGAAACTTAAAAATGATTCAAGCAGTGTCTTTAAAAGACTATAAAATACAAACTATAAGACCAATATAAATTATTGTAAAAAACATGGATTAAACATATTAGAAATAGTTAATAAATAATTAGTTAATTAGTAATAAAATTATTAATTCTATATTTTTTAATTATATAAGTTTTAATTAGTTAATATTTAATATAATTATAAATTATAAATTATAAATTTGTTAATAATTTATTATTAATTACGAATAAACAATAATTAATTACTTAATTAGTAATATAATTATATAATAATTATTTAGTTAATTAGTAATGTAATTATTAATTGATAATTAATTAGTTAATTAGTAATATAATTATCCATTAGAATTATTCATTATAATTATGAATTATGAATTATGACTTATTAAATATTTAATAATTAACTTTTTAATTAGTAATATAATTATTAATTATACATATTTTTTATGTTTTATATAATAATTCATTAGTTAATTATTAATATATTTATTATTTATAATATATTTATTTTATAATAATTAATTATTTAATTTTTAATATAATTATTGAATACAAAATAAATAATTAACAAATTGGTAACATAATTATTAATTATAATTATTCATTACAATTCTTAATTCTTAATTATTAATTATTATTAATATAATAATTAATTAGTTAATTATTAAAATATTTACTAATTATATAATACGTAATTAGTTTAGTAGTAATATCATTATTAATTATAATTAGTAATATTATTATTAATTATAATTATTAATTATTAATTATATAAGAATTAATTTGTTAATTAGTAATATAAATATTAATTGTATTTGTTAATTACTAATATAAAATATTTAATTAGTTAATTAGTAATAAAATTATATAATAATGAATTACTTAATAAGTAAAACTAGTTTTAAATATACAAGAATTAATTAATTAATTGATTAATTAATATTATATTTATTAATTATAATTATTAAATATTAAATATTAAATATTAAATATTAAATATTAATTATAAAATAATTAATTTGTTAATTAGTAAGATAGTAATTATTTATTATTTGTTATATAGTTACTAATTATAATTAGTAATTATTTATTATATAAGAATTACTCAGTTAATCACTAATATAACTATTCATTATAATTTTTAATTTTTAATTATTAGTTATTAATTAAATAATAATTAATTAGTTATTTAGTAATACACTTATTATTTATATAAAATTTATTTAGCTAATTTGTAATATAATTATTAATTACAATTATTTAGTATTAATTATATAATAATTAGTTAGTTAATAATTAATTAGTTTATTAGTAATATAATTATTAATTATATAATATTTCATTAGTTAATTAGAAATATAATTATTAATTATATAATTAATAATTAATAATTAATAATTAATAATTATTTTACTGAATAACTAATTCATTATTATATAATTAATAATTTTATTACCAATTAACTAATTATTTATTATACAACTAATTATGATGAATTAGTAACTAATAATTATAATTATTTACTGTATTAGTAATTTAATAATTAGCCATTGAATTATTATATAATAAATAATTATATAACTAATTACATACTTAATTATTATATAATTAATAATTAACTGATAAATTATTTTATAATTAATAATTGTATTACTGATTTACTATTTAGTTATTATATAATTAATAATCATATTAATAATTAATTAATATATATTTAATAATTATATTACTAATTATTATATAATTAATAATTATATTAGTAATTATTTGTTATATAATTAATAATAATATTACTAAATAACTAATAATTATATAATTAAAAATTATATTACTAATTAAAAAATTAATTTTTAACTATTTATTATATGTTTAATCCATGCATTAATTTTCATTTACATATGTCTTATAGTTTATATTTTATTTGCTTTCCAAGTCACATACTTGAAACGTATTTATGTTTCAAGTTGGTGGCTTTGAAATCTTATAAAAAAAATTTAATCTACATTTTTTATGAAATTATTTTACTTTTTGAATATATCTTATATATTTAATCCATGTTTTTATTTATATTTATATTGGTCTTGTTGTACTTATTTTACAGTCCTTCAAAGTCACATACTTTTAACTTTTTCAAGTTTCCAGATTGTGGTTCTGAAAGCTTATAAATTATTATTCATAAAAATTTGTTAATGAAATTATTTTTATTTTTGACCATTTCATATATTTTTAATCCATGTTTTAAGTTTCATTTATATTGGTTATATAGTTTATATTTTATAGTTTTTTAAAGCCATGTACTTTAAGCAGAATCCCACATCGGAAATGTAGAATTTTCTATATAGGAAAGGGAGTACCTGAATCCCCATTAAAAATGTAGAATGATTTTCAGGGCATGCCATCTTATAAAAGGGAGCTCTATGGGAGGGTTTCTGTCAGAATCCATACTGTTACATTTGAAGTACTGCTGGATATTAAATATATGATAAATTCTACTGAAAGTTTTTGCTATATTTATATATATAAACAAAACAAAATAAAAATTTTAAAAATAAAAAAATAGTACAAAAAATAATAAAATTAAATTTTTATGGAGGATGCATGAACCCCATTCACGCATCCATCATCATCATCGTGAAGGATGCATGAACGAGATTTTCCCATCTCTCACTACGCCAATGATGTGTGAACCTCATCCATGCATCTTCCTGGGATAGGGGATGTGTGGATAGGGTGCACGCATCTTGGGACGAATTTATTAAAATACTCCTATACCTATCCCATTTAAAAATAATCAAATACCCATTTTTTATAATTTTTCTTTGTTTATTTATAAAAATCCACATTTCCCATCATCAATAAATTAATAAATATTTCCAACTAATTATATGTTATTGATCATGATTCTATTCAATGAAATAAGAATAATGGTGTACCCATAAAATATCAGTTGAAATTTGATTGTTTTAAAATTAAAATAGATTGTTTTCTAATGCCACGAAAAATTGTTTTACTATATATTGTTATGTTGAATATTTTTCTGTGGTCTTCCGAATGGGTGGGGTGGGGCGGGGCAGCCCAAGCCATTTTAAGAATAGTGGGGTTCAACATGACATAAACCACAACATTCCCTATGTCTTATTGCGTGCCCAGGTGGACCTCAGGGAGCCTTAACTAGCCTGTGCATTTTATTCGACTTATTTCACACCAGCCACACCCCCTACCACAATAGGGATCTTTACAGTAGGGAGGTCCATGTGGTCATCCAAAATGGCCAGACCAAGGGAACTACAGTATAACCTATGTCATGGTGGCCCTAAAAACACATCTCGAACACACTCTTAATACCATCTTAACAACAAGAACGCCTCTAAAACAACTCCAACATTAGAAAATCAAATTCCCTTTCTAATTTACAACCCAAAAAGGGCCCATGGTTTTTCACTTTACATTGAATTATGTCAAAAAAATACTCACAACACATTATCGAAGATATACTTCATTTTCAATGCTATATACTGTAAAGTGGTAAACCTATAAAAGTTTCCAACAATGTTTAAGGAAATTAATATCATATTAAGTGTCATAGATATATCTATCCCATCATCATTATTAAAGATAATGGTTCACTTGGTTAAACAGATCCAATTATTTATTCGTGTATATTATAGACGAGAGTACCTCAATGAACAGTATATGATGATTTTGAAATTGTACATCCAAAATTAAAATTTGACCAAAAGTTTGTATGGTATAAATTAGAATATTGTCGAGGAGGCCAATGATTTCTATACCATGTATCTATCAGATATTGATATCATTGGTCTTTGAAAATCATAAAACAATGTCTAGCTTGTGAGTGAAGGAATATCTGGAAAAAGGTATTGTCTTAATTAACATGAAAGAGAAGAGGAAGAATCTTTTTTATATTTTATATAACAATATATAGGTTTCACCATTAATTGAATCCCATAATGTAAATTTTAGATAGTTAAATCCATCATCAGGTGACATATGTATATTAAATAACATAATTAATATTTTATAGAATGGATACAAGAAAATATATTTAGGATTTATCAACATATCATAATTCTATTTTCAAAGAACTTTGATGACCAAAATAATTTGATAGTATACTTGTATTATCTTTCAACGTTTATGTAATTAATTTCCTATATATTGGAATGGGATGAACGTAGTACAATGAAAAATATTGGAGTTACTATTGTGGTAGAAGTGTGGCATATATTTAGTTATTAGGATAAAAATCCAATTTATGTGAGTGTGTCATACTTTTGAGTCATTGAATAAATATGGGAGTTGAATTATAAAATAATCATAGTGGGGATTTTTCACTACAAATTGGTTGATAATAAGAGTGAAACTAAAATGAATGAATTTGGATTCGTGAAAGTAATTTTTAGTAATGAAGGGGTTATATGGATGAAAAATTTATTATGGAATCGCAAAAAGCACAAGTATTTTATTCCCAATATATGTTAAATAGAAATTGGGAAATTTTTCTATTTTTTACTAATATCAATGTAAGGCCAAATGAAATTTCCATTGAGGATGACTCTATCAATTGCATGTTTCAATCATTTACCTATTGTCAAAATATAGATGGTATAATGTCAATCCAATTTGGCCACAATGAGGGTCATTGAAACTCACAAAAGTTGTTGATGACTCAAATACTTTTTCGACAGACAAAAAGATGTCAAGAAAGAAATACTAAAGGGTCATTGATAGTAAATAAGTTTAGAAAAAAGCTTGAGGTTAATCAAACTCATCCTACATAATATCAGGTGAACCATTTTCAGAGGATGGGAATTTAGGTTGAATTTGAAGAGGTTCTAGATGGCTAGGTGATGACCGTTTTTCTTTATAACTGGACCTATGAGGTGGTTACTTCCAAGAATACAAGATACCTTGCTCACATATAGTTGTTTCATTTGGTTATCTTCACTAATCATGGGAATGTTATTCCAATCCAATGTTTTGAATCGACATATTTCATAATTAATACAGTATAGAGTGGATCCCAATAGTATATGTATAAATATTAAATTCCCTTATGCATCTTCAAATATCTCTTCTGAATCCATCACGGTTGTGTGGAAAAGGCCATCTGAAATCAGCATGAATGACAAACAAAATGTATCGGCCTCTGGAGAAAGGGAAGCGTCAATGATGAGGTTTGTATATGGAAGAGTTACATAATCACAGATAGTGTCCTCAAAACGATATCATGGAGGGTTCTTCATCACTCCCTACTTGATTTTTTTTACAATGGGTTGATTGTTGGAATTTTTTACTTTCCTTGTATAAAGGATTATTTAAGGAAAAATGTTTAGTATCTTGAATTTTGTTCCACTGCATATTATTTAATAGAATTATATAGTTTTCATTTCTGCTTCCCTTTACATAGATGGAATTCATACCGCTATATCTCAAACATGAGGATCTATATCTTCTTACCACACAGTGTGAGATTATATCACATTATTTGGGGGATAGCGGTCAAGATCGAATACTAAAACTCAATATGGCTCATCAATTTCACCACAACATCCCCCAGATCCTATCATACCTTATCTACATCAGTTCAGGTTCATTGGGTTGAGCATGTGTGTGTATATAACAATTGGTAATTTACTAATTTCTCTTATGGTTGAGAGATGGAGACCATAGATGTATACTTTTCAAATGCCTTAGTGGAGACCACACTTACATTACAGGATATCTCTATATTATAGGGTCTTACTATGTATATATTTGTTGTTATAGGTCCGATGATATATATATATGATTAAATTTTACATAGATATTTAAACATACCATTACTTGAAGAAATGGGGACCCTTATAGGAGGTAGGTTATAGATTTCTTAATAGGACACTCATTTTGGATGTGTTAATCTAGATGTGGTTGAGGTGACATTGCAGAGATATTCATGAGAAGACATTTTGTGAATGATTGGAAGTACAGTATTTCTAGATAACTCTAGATTATATGTTCATCTGATGCACCTACCTATTATTTATGATTTTGAGCATGCCGGGTGGTATAGATGGGGTTTAGCATGTTTGATATATCTATATACAGAGTTATTTTTGGAATATTACATAGAGGAGAATGAGATTGGTTTTTGGTTTTTGTTATTACATGTCTCAGAGTGGATATGATTCCTTACACTTGTAACCTGGTTTTTCATTTATTTACCACTCTATGCATTGTGTATGGGCCCATTTTTTCATAGGTACATTAAAAGTTCAATACGTACATTTCATTCAATATCATAGGATAATTATATAATTTTGTAAATTTTGTTACTTTCTATTCATATGTGTATCCACTCAAAGGCATATATATATAGCCATGTGCATTATATTTAGTATTACCATCTTCAGTTTGATTGTTTTTCTATTAAAGTGGTATGCACGAAAAATTGTTGATATAATTGTGCCTTCATTGTTTAGTGATTGATAAAATTTATGTATTTATGCAAATTAGTTGGATTCCATATACATGTGAACATTTGGACCATCTTCTAGATTATTGTACAATGGGGCGTCATCATTCAATTATCATGGTTCTACTAATCCATTTTCACATTGTTGAGTGGAACCAACCCTATAAGATCCTAAGATAGTTCAGATATCGATAGCCTATTATGGGGCCACCAAGGAAGATTGTAGAGGTGTACGATGTTCTACCAAAAAGGAAACATGATCAGGATTGAAATATTATACACGCTCCATACATATCCATGTGGGACTCAAGTGAGAAATATTACGTCTCTCAATATTTTGGAGGAAATCGTCATCATAGCCCCTGCACTAAGTACATGTTATGGTATATTAAAGTGGTAAGATGATATATCACTCATCATGAAGGGTCATATTCTACCTTGGTAAATTAATTTTATCAACCTTCTTGATTATTTGTTATTATTTTATTAGTATATTTTTCACTTTTTTTCAGGGTGATGGTATTGATCAAGTTTGTGATATGATCACACCTAAGACATTATATGAATTCACTATTGAAGAGTTGAGTTCTGTTCTTCATTTATTGATAGGTGTGCTTTACAGTGCTGAGAGCATCCTTGTATAGTCATAGAATGCTACCCACCACCATCCCATCCCACCTCCGGCCATGTTCGATCCATCATACATTGATGAGGACCGACCTTCACACCAACATCATTCGCATTGTCCCACTTCTCAGACAGCTCAAGATAACACTTCATTTCCACCTACTAGACTTTCTTTATCATACATGGAATCATTTGAGAAATTCCCCACACAGCCTGCTTCAGAGTGGGGAACCACTACACACCAACTGACTGCTCCTTGCTCATCAAATATGGCATCATTCGAGATATTCCCCACATACCCTTATTCAATGTTAGGTAACAATTACACCCATTGAGTTTGATATTGTTACCGATATTCCATCTTAATCTCTTATAGTGCTACATTCCTCATATTGGAGCATTGGTTGGAAGATTCCACTAAGTGATTTTCCTTTCCCATATCTACCATCCTTTCAATTACCTACACATCACTTGAGTGGAAGGGATATTGTTTATAGTTCTTCTAGTAGACCCTTTGCTGAGGACATCTCACTTGGACATCTAGCTGGGGACATTGCACCTAGAATTATATAAGAGCACACTACAGAACCTTCCGGATAAACTAGTCAATATGGGAATAATATCATAGAGTGAGTTGTGGGACTTGAGGACAATTATATACACCTAGGCATTGGTAATGTATTAATTTCACATTTGATTGACTTACGAATATTAATTATGTATTGTAATATATATGATTTAACAAACATTTGTGGTATTTATTATTTAAAAAATAAATCTACTGACTTTCACATTTTATTGACTTATAACTTATAATTTTTTATAATAATATATATTATTTAATAATCATTTGTGCTCTTTTTTATTTAAAAAAATAATATAATGAAACTGCATTTTCATCAATCTTAGGAAGATGACACCTTGGTTTGATGCGCCATCACTTTCTAAATTTCAAAAATAAATCTTCCATTTTTTTCTAAGATTTGACATAAATTTTTGCACATTTGGTTGGCTCTCCCTCTATGGAACTTGATTTAAAAAAAAAAACACTTTCTAATAACTCCTTATTTAGTCTGTTTGAGTACATCACACATCATGTTAATGCATCATCTTCTCACATAGGTAAAAATATGAGTCTAAGATGGATTTCAAAATATTTCACATAATTTTTTTATTTTTTATGGTTTTAGTAGGTAAATGCATGTTTATATTTTAAATTACTAAAATAGTGCTTTGGTCATATTAATAAACAGAAACACTTGTTTTGAAATGTATTTCGTTCTTAAATTTCAAAAATCAATTTATTTTTATTTCCGTGTGATTTCAAAGTAATCTGATATCATTTGGATGGCTCTCCCTCTATGGTATATTTTTTTTAATACCATAATATTCTAAGAACTACTTATTTAGTCCATTCAAGAAAATCCCACAACGGATTGATGCATCGTCTCCTCAAACCTATAAAAAATGATTCAAAGACATTTTTCATAATATTTAACATCAATTGAAGATAATTTTCTAGGGTTTTAATAGTTAAATGAAATTTTTAGCATTTAAAATTACTAAAACTGTGTTTTCAATCATCTTAGGAAAACAAAAACCTTTTTGATGCATTGTCGGTTCCTAAAATAAAAAAAAATCATTTTTCGTTTATTGTCACATGATTTCCTTCGAATATGAAATGATTTGGTTGGATCTCCCTCTATGGTGCACATTTTTAAATACCATAATTTTCCAAAAACACTTTACTTAGTCTGTTCGTGAACATAAAACATCAAATTGATGTGTCACCTTCTAACGCACATCAAAAATATGTCTAAGATGTAATTCATAAGATTTCACATCAATTAGAGATATTTTCTGTGGTTTTAATAGTAAAATACATGTTTTAAAATTATAAATTACTCAAACTTTATTTTTTATCATCTTTGGAAAACAACACCTTGATTTGATGTGTATTCAGTTCCAAAAATTCAAAAATCAATATATGGTTGTTTTTGTGTGATTTCAAAGCAATCCAAGCTCATTGGGTTGGCTCTCCCTCTAGGGCGCATGTTTTTAATGACTCGTGTTTTCTAATAACAATTTATTTAGTCAGTTTGAGCCGGTCACACATTATATTTACACGATGTATTCCCGTACACATCAAAAATAATTATAAGATGACTTTTATAAGTTCTAACATCAATTGGATATCGTTTACTTTGGTTTTAATATTGATACACATGTTTTATAATTTCAAATAACTAAATCTGAAGATTCCATCATCTTTGGAAAATGAAACCTCATTTTGGCATTCCATTAGTTCCTAATATTTAAAATAAATATACAGTTATTTTCTGGTGATTTCACAGTAATCCAAGAACATTTTACCATCTTTCCCTCTACGAGGCATGTTTCTAAAAACCAACATTTTCTATGAACTCATTATTTAGTTTGTACGAGCACATCATATGTCAGATTGATTCTATGTGTGCTCGTAGATGTAAAAAAAACTCTATGATAGATTTTAAAGGGTTTCATATCTATTGAATATCATTTTCAATTGTTTCAATTGTTAAACACATGTTCTAACTTTTTAAATTACAAAATTGTGTTTCCTATCGCCCCTGGAAAATGAATCCTCAATTTGATGTGATGTTAATTTCTAAAATTAAAAAAAATCTATGTTTTTTTCATGTGATTTCATAGAAATCTAAACTCATTTGACAAGGTCTCCCTCTGTGGTGCACATTTTAAAGACCATCATTTACTAAAAAAATCTTCTTACATTTAAAGTAGGTTAATTTAGAAGCCTAAAAAATATGAACTATACGACCAATGTAAATGAATGTTAAAAAATGAATTACACATATATGAAATAGTTGAAAACAATAATGAATATAAAAAATCCAAAAATAATTTAAACTACAAAACCTTTATTACTTCAAAACATAACATAAACACTTCAAAACATTTATGCACATTAAGTATAATATAAATAAAATCAACAATAAATTTAAAACATTGGTTGTGAAAATAAAAAATAATTGAAAATTAAAGGAATGTCAAAAAAATATTAATTATGGTAATGAAGTAACAAAAATTGAATTACATGGTAAATAAATAATAAATATATTTTAAATTATTTATAAAAATTTCAAAAATAATTATGAATAATGATAAAATAATATAATTCTTATTTTTACTAATATAATATTTAATATTATAGTTTAAAATTTTGATAATTTAATAATTTAATATAGAAATTATAATTGTTAAATATTATATTATAATTAACAATTTTTAATACAATTATTCATCATTTATAATAATCATAATAGTAATATAATTAAAATATAAATAATAAAAAAACAAAAAAGATATATTTTTAAATATTATATATAATAAAATTATTTATATATTCTATAATTCTAAATAATAATTCCATTAATAATGTTATTAATTAAAAATAATTATTTAGTTGAAATGATTATATTAGCAGAATTATTATTTAGATATAAAAATATTTAGTGATAATAAGATTGTATTTTATTTGACTAAAAAGAAAATATAAATTAATTTAATGAATAATAGTTTCTTTAAATTTAATAATAATATATTTATTATTTTTGATATTTATATTTTTGTATTTTTAATATTTAATAATATTAATATCATTTCCTTGACAAATAATAAAATAATTAATATTCATTAGATTATTAATTATTACTATTTTTTAAATATCAAAATATATATATTATTTATTACATTATTTATATTTACTATGATAAATTATTATAAATCCTATTTCTATGATTAATTGCATAATCCATGATAGTATATATGGACAAAAAATGAATTTTTTTTAATGAAACACAAGGGTGGATGCCTTTTAAAAATGTGTCTTGTTAAATGTATTTCTTAAGAAGGTTCATTCATAAAATATTGTATGAAGAAGACCCATTATTATTAGGTGCCTTGTCTTTTGTTTCTCTAAAGAAGTCACTTTTATATGTTGTGCCCTCTTTAATTGATTTTCATAGAATACATCTTTTATAGAGTTGCTCAACTTTCAATAACGCCCCCCCCCCCCCCCACACACACCCATAATGCGTAAGTCTTTGGTTATTGGGTCAGCCAACAAACTCTTTATAAGAAGATGATTAATTGGAGTATATGATTCTGAACATTCTATCTAAGAGAAAGGTTATTTTATATCAAAATACTTTTAATAATAATCATCCTAATTTTTTAATGACTGTTTTATTATAGTAATCTTGTCATAGTACATCCCATGTGTCGTTACTATGTTTTTAACCTCTTTTTCCTCCATAAAAGCAACATAATCTTATTTCAAGGTATAAGTGACTATTAGTATCCATTTTATACTCGATGAAGATATATTGTTTCCCACTATTGAAAAATATAGTGATAATTTGATTTTGATATTTTGGGAACCCACTAAAATCTATGTCAAAGTAACCAATGGCCTATACTTGATCAAACGTATTAAATGTCAATATATAATCTCTAATGCCCTGTAAATATCTAAGTACCTTTTAGGATTTTTAATAGAATCAATCTTGTATCACTCATGTATAGATCAAAATAATTAACAACATAATAATATATGGACAAGCGTAAACATGAGAATAAAAAAATCCAATAATTAAATCATATGAGACATTTTCTGAAATATATTTTCTATTTAAAAAACAATGTTTAAATATAAGTGGAGCAAGAACATTTGTTCAACTACTAGTAGTTCTTTAAAATATATCATCTTTGAGAAAACTCAAGAACAGCATGTGACCTATAAATTGAATTTTGATTCCTATTGAAACATCTCAATGGTATTTTATATTGAAATTTAAATTAAATATCATTTTTGCCTCATTCAAAAAATTTACCACTACTAGGGGACCAGATATAGTAGGAACAAGGAAGCAAAAGACAAAAAATAATAATTATGATATCAAAAAAATAATGATAGTAGAAGACATTAACCAAATCAATAAAGATCTATCACCAGATACTTCACATCACTACCCCAAAAATGGGTTTATGTAGCACAACCCTTTTAAAACACACAAAAAGAGTGCTAACACGTAAGACTCAACCCGGTTTGTGAGGACTCCTTAAGTGCATCCAAGAGACCCGAGGCATTGTTTTTGGGTTACTGTAGAAGTGTAGTAGTATGAATAGTAGTAGTTAATGTAGGAGGTACACTACGGTACTATAATAGCAATAACTATTCACCTGTTTGGGCCTTCAGGCCACCAGTTTGGTCCTCCAGTTCTTCGAGGCCTTCAGGACACAGAAGGCATTCAGGCCCGTAAGTATTTCATGCCATCTCAAGGCCTTAGGTCCATCTCAACGCCTTTGAGAAACCTCAAGACCTTTGTGCCACCTCAAGGCCTTTAGGCCACATGAATTTGAGATGTACCAGACTGACCTACAAGGAACAGGGCTCTAAATGAGGATTCAGAGAAGGCTAATTCAATAGAGCAGAGCTAATCAGACATGGAAGAATGAGAGGGTATTACTTTTCCATTGGAACAAGACATCTGTATCCTTGCACATGATATCTAGTCAAATACACTCGTGAAGGTGGATTACTGATCATGATGCATAAGTTGGGTAGGGGTAGTTTCAAGTAGTCATTATCTAGGATGATTTCCTTTAAGACATTTGGGTCATGTAATGTCATGAAGCCTACGAGATTTGTACGGGTTCCCCTTTAACCCTTAAAATGGGGGATAATAAAAAATGAATAAAAAAAGAGAGCCTTCAGGCCATTCATGAAAAAAATGATCATTGGAAAACTGCACATTTAACAGTGAAAAAAAGAAATGTTTAAAGTGCCCCTTTACCCGCACACTTTTTTAGCCATCATTAAGGTACCCCGTTTTTCAGCGCTTGTATTTATAATTTTAAAACATACACTCTATATTAGTTTTTTAAGCGCTAATAATGACCACCCCTTACCAGCTCCATTTTACTAGCATTGATAAAGGTTATATTTCAAAAAAAAATTAGAAAAAAATAAATTAATATATAAATATATTTATATTGAAATAAATAATATATATATATATATATTTAAAATATATTTTCGATAAGTTTAAAAAAGAATTTACACTTAATATATAATATATTTACTGAAAATGTCTTTCAAAATATTTTATTCTTTTAATTATTAATTTTCTAATTATTATCGAGTGATTGTCATTTAATAATATATAAAAAAAGTCAAAATATTAATAAAACATCTAAAATAAGTTGAAAACATAACTCAAATTTCAAAATGACATAAATTTTAATCTGGGTGGCCATATGGGATCCACTACAAATCAAAATTATGTCTATGATCGGATCTACCCTCTTGGGATCAAGGGGATCCCAATTACATTATTTGAGGCCAAAAAAGGTCAAGAAGTCCTCCAAAATTTAGTTTTTTAGTTTGGATACCCCAATTTTTTAACATTTGATTGATTTTTATCCTCATTTAAGGGGGTCTTATTGCCTTTTTGTGGAGACCCAATTTAATTTACATGCTTATACTCATAAGGATATAATGAAATTAATTTTTTTTCCATTTTTCATAATGTACTGTTATTTATAATTTTTTTGTATACACATATATACATATTGGTATATAATTACAAATAAAAATTAAATTTTATTAACAAATATGTAAACATATTTACATATAAAATAAATTTATAAATATATAAACAAAATTTAAAAAATATCCTTTCTATTTAAAATAAAAATATATAATTATTTATGTATGAATATAATGTATGTGTGTGTGTATTTGTGTGTCTATAGTAAAAAAATAATATATTATATATCTATATATATTAAAATATATGTATATAAATATTAATATATAATATATGTAAAGAATTAATATATTTTTAATTATATTTTTAGATAGACATATAATATATATATATTGTATATATGTGTATATGGATTTATTTATTTATAAATACCCAAACACAAAAAACATATTTTATAAATGTATTTAAAAATAGTAATATAAATATATTTAAATATAAGAATAAATATATATATATATATATATATATAACTCAATAGATAGATAGATAGATATATATATATATATATATATCATAAAATGGAGAACAAAACAACATCCAGTAGTGGTAAGGGTCCAAACACCCAAAGGGGAGGTCATGAGTTCGAATCCAATGGGAGGTATGGATGCATATGTGGGTGAATTGGTTTCCCAGAACTGTTAAAGGAGGATTAAAGTGTTGAAAAAAATGTCTGGACCTATAGATATTTTTCAAAACAATGCACATTTAATAAAAATTGACTTTTATTAGTGGTTTCATTTTAGCATTCATAAAAAGATAATTTATCAGTGCTTCTATTTCTGCAGATATTAGAGACCACCTTTTAATAGCACTTATATTAACAGGTCTTTTTTAGAACTCTTTATGTATTTTTCTAGCAGTATTAAAAGCTTTTTTGCAGTAGTGTATAAATCAATCTTAAAAATAAAATCAATGAATCATGATTAAAATAATAACAATTCCATATTCAATAGAAAACATGAATGACCATTCTAAAATAACACAAAGTAACTTGCTTATATGAAAATTTATAAGAGAATTATTGATATATATATATATATATATATCCAAATTAAGACAATTTGAAGACAAATATTATGGAAATATGTGGAAAGATTAATTGATAATAATGGGTTTATAACTGAGATAGATAGGTCATATTTATTAATAAAAATATTAATTAAAAAATAAAAAATGAATTTTTTTATTTTTGATTATTGTTTCTATAAAAAAACGGGAGCAATGACCATGGAATAACAAAAATAGGCCCTTCATAATAAAAAGGGATGTTATCACTTCCTTTGGTTCATCATTTTCGTAATTATGAGAAACCAAATAGGATTAATACATGTGACCATTTATTTTTTTGTTATTTGATGTTACATATAAAATAGTTACTAGATTAATTAATAAGGACTATGGTGTCAAAAAATAGAATGAATAACCGAGATGCATTAATGATATATCCAAAGTAATGAACAAAACTACAATTCATATGAAAAGAGTATTAAATCATAGTACTCATTTTATATGCAACATCGAAGAGATCAATTTGCAAGGGTTGAAAACCTACCTGTAAGAAACCCCTAAAAAACATGTTTATAGGATTCATATAGTTATAATCATAGATTTGGGTGATCCAATGATTTCATTAACATGACTCTTCATTATCTCCTTCCTTTTTATTTCAGGAACCATTGGTTTTCCATGGAAGATTATAATCTGGATTTTACTTTTACAAACTCATTATAGACACTTTGTGGTTTATAAGACTTTAATACATTTATTTTATTTTATTTTTATTGGGTTCCCACGTCAGGATGTAATAGAGAATTGAAGTGTCTGTTTTAAAAATTATGCAAAAAGTACATGGATTACATGGCGACGTTCCACGGAGCCTTTAAAATATGCATACCCCATGGCCTCATTGCAAGACCTACTGCTGCAAATGAACCAAAATTATTTAGGGAGTAGTCGAGTCATTTTTATTTATAGAAATCCTTATTTTTCATCCTTGATAAATTAATAATCATTTCCGATTGATGATGTGTTGTTAATCACGATTCCTTTGAATGAAAGAATATTAATGGTGTTCCCATAAAATATTTGTTGAAAATTGGATTATTTTAAAATAAAAATGGAGGGTTTTATTATGACAAGAAAAATTTGTTTAATATTTTTAATTGTTATGAATATTTGTGTGTGTTCTTCCAAATGGGTAGGGGTGGACCAAGACATTTTAATAACACGGGGGTTGCGCCATGACATATACAATGAAATTCCTGATGCAATAATTCATGGCTAGGTGTCCCTGGGGGAGTCTGACCTAGCCTGGAAATTCTAGTTAACATGTTTCACACCAGCTACACCCCCAAGCAGTATGTGAATGTCCATAGCAATGTTTTCCATGTGGTAACCCAAACTTGTTGGACCAAGGAAACTACAATATAACCTATGTTGTGGTGGGCCTCCATATGCCTCCTAAACCCACTCCTAAGCCCCAATTAACACCTCGAACACCTCTAAAACCACTCCAACATTAAAAAATCAAATTCCCTCTAAAATATCTATCCCACAAAGTCCCATCATTTTATAATTTTCATTGATTTGTGTCAAAAAATTTCTCAAACACATTAAACAAGATTTATTTCATTTTTAATCCCATATACAATAATGTGATAGACCTGGGAAACTTTCCAACAATTATAATTGAAATTTCAATCATATTAACTGACTTAGATATATATATCCCATCATTATTACTCAATATAATTGTTCACTTTGTTAAATTGATCCAACTAATTATTCTTGTATATTATATATGAGATTACCTCATGGAACAATATATGATTACTTTGAAAGCGTACACCAAAAATAAATATTGACCAAAATGTTTTTCTTAGATTAATATGTTGTTGAGGAAGCCATTGAATTTTATACCATCTATATGTCTGATGTATATATCATTGGGCTCTGCAAATATATAAAAAATTATCCCTTTGTGAGTGAAGTAATTTTAGAAAAAATATATTCTCTCAATTACCATGAAATAGCATAGGAATACCCACCTTCACATTTTACATAACCGCATATAGGTTTCCCAATTTATTGAATCCCATAATGTAATTTTTACAAAATTAAATGCATTATAAGTTGAAATATGGATATTAAATACATCTAATCAATATTTTATATAATGGTTTCAAGACTATATCGTTTAAGAGTAGTATTCATACCATTATTTAATTTCAAAACAACTTTGATGGACACAAAAATGTCAAAGTATATATGTATTATCTTATAACAATTATGTAAATATTTTTCAATATAGTGGAATAGGATGAACGTTGTACAATGAAAAATTGTGGAGTAACTATTATTGTAGAAGTTGGTCATGAATCTTTTGATTAGGATGGAAATCCAATTTATATGAGTGTGTCATACTTTGGAATCATCGAATAAATATGGGAGTTGTATTTTAAAATATTCTATGTGATGATTTTTCACTAAAATGGGTTGATAACTAGAGTGCAGTTAAAATCAATGAATTTGGATTCCTGATATTTATTTTCAGTAAGGAAGTATTTATGTAGATCAAATATTCCTAATGGAATCACAAAGAGCACAAGTATTTTATTCCCTATATATGATAAATAGAAATTGGCCAATAGTTTTATTTTTGACAAACACCAATGTAAGGTCAAAGGAAAATTCCATTAAGGGTGCCTCTTTCATTAGGATGTCACAATCATTTCATGATGGTCCAAAAGTATATGGTACCATGTATGACATAGGGGAACATAATTAGTGGATTTGGATACTTGATAGAGGTTCCAAATCCCTTTAGCCTTTAAAGAAAAAAGAGAGTTCAATAACCAAGTAGATGTTTTTTTAAAAATAAATTGTTGTGCCTCATATTAATATGTGTTCACTACTTCATTTGTGTAATTTAAATTAAATGTTTAGCTAACATTATAGATAATTGATTCTCCACATGATGATACTACCAATCTAGAGGAAAAACATATTTACAATTTTGATATCGATGAAATGTTAGATGCAGAACAATATATGATTGGAAAAATATTGGAGCATCATACTGAGATTTTCTTAACAGAAAAATATAAATGAGAGAATGGGAGGATTAAAACTCAAAGTTGGATTGAATGTTCCCAACTAAACTATTAACCCCAATTTTCATTAGTAACATTGGGGTCATTAATTGAATGCATGTATTGAATCGTGTAGATACATGGAATGGTGTTGTGCTTACATTGAGGGAAATAATTTGGGAAGACATTTTGGTAACATTATGATAAAATTTCTCTATTTTACTAGAAAATATAACAATTAAAATTTGATTTAATATTTATATCCCATATTGAGTAAATTTATATTATATTATTTATGACTAAAGTTCATATTATTGGTCCGTAGAATAGATCATAGAGTCTTACTTTAACTTTTGACAATGAAAAAGAAGCATGGATGTTGGGGGGAAGGTAAACCCCCACCCGCCAGTCATATATATATACTTGATAAACCAAGAAATGTTGACTACTTTCATGGGCTGTCATGAGGTGGAATCATCTCAGGTATATTTTAATTGGTAATATTATTTTACATTACAAATATTAATCACTCAGATTAGAAATTATTAATTTATGAAATAGACAAGTAGTTATGAAAATAAATAGCATTCATAAAAATCAATGTATCATTGCCGTAAAACAAGGTTGGTGTACGACATGAACAAATGGTGTGTATTATAAATCTATAATAATGTATTAATATTATATAAAATAAAAACAGAGTTATGTTCATTTTCTTATAATCATATAGATGTATTATAATCTATATCTACTTCCATCTAGCGTTATATATTGTAGAAGGGGGTCCTGTAAATAAAAAACTACCAATAGTAGATGAAAACACAAAAATTGTATAGAAATCATCTGTAAGTATGACATAGTGGAAATGTAATTTTTTTAAATTTGTATTACATAACAATGACTTAATTTTTGCCAATATTTTTTATCTATTTTAGATATAAGAAACATCATTGGTTTCACCCAATGAATGACTCTATTCAGTGGACTTCATGGAGTATGAATGATAGTGCTACATCATAGGTGTAGGCATTGGACTGTCATATCAAACATATTTTGAGATAGAAAAGAAACAAGGGTTACTAATGAGAGAGAGAAATACTTATAGTCATACAGAAATGATTTAAAATAAAAAAGTAGTTGGCAGCCTCATTTGTTACACATGTTTAAGGGAGTGGATCAGGGAGAAGAAACAATACAGCAATAACCATTACATGAAGAGTTACACCCCCCGAATATGAGGTTATCCATTCCCCTCCACAACCTATATCACATGAGTTAATAAATATTATCATAACTATCACTACTAAATGTGAATCAAACTACTATTGATAACTTTCTTGAACTGAAATTATATGGGGTGATATTGATTGTCATTTATGTCTATCATCACTCAACCATTTTAGTGTTGCAAGGGGAATATTTTACAATATTAACCGAGATATTCTACACAAAAACACATTTCAAAAGATCATGTGACACTATGGATTCATCGAGACGATGATCCATGAGTCGAAATACATGTTCCCCTCAATTAAATGGATTTTCACATGGTAAAACATGTTATTGGAACATTCATCGCATATCCATTTAATATTATAAAAATAAATGGTGATAATGATGTATGCCCTTCTTATTTGTTTATGAAAACACCATAATAATTATTAAAAATTGTTTAACCTAGGGTATGTTATTAAAAAAGTAAAAGGGGGAAATGGAAGGTTGAGTCAATATAATATCGGGATCAATTAATAAATCAAATGGACCTTCCGATTGTACCTTTACACCCCCCTCCCCCAATTTCACTTCCACATTTATTATCATTACATGATAATGTTATTATGATGTTCAAAGATCAAAATACACTGTTCATTGAATTTGAAGAACAAATTTAACGAGAGGCCATTAAAGACATGATTAGTCTTGAAAATATAAATGAAATTATCAAGAACTAATTTTTAGGAGCCTCAGTTGTATATGTATACATGAGGTGTATTTTTATAATTTAATTTTTCCAATAATTGATATACTATGTTAAATATAGTTAAATATTATTCATATTCTCTATAGCTGTATATTTTAATACTATATAAAAGGAAAACCCTGTAAAACAAGTTAGACTGATTAGTCCACATATAAAATTGAAAGGATAAATTTGAACATATGAAGCTATAAGTCTAAACAAATAAGATTTAGTAGCCATTATGTTTGAAAAGAAACTAATATAATATTTGATATTCATAATACCTTCAATTTTGGGGTAATACTCTACAATATAATCATATATACCATAATTTCTTTTTTTTATTACTAATTCCTTTTTAGGAAGCACTTTATGCTCATTGAGATAAATTTATATCCTCCAAATATTTATTTTTTGGTTTTAAAGAATGGGTTTCCTACAAATCGACCACACATAATGTACCTTATTAATTTTTAATAAACCACATTTGAAGTTTTACAAATAAACAACAAATTATATTTTTTTTAAAATGATTTTATGAAAAAAAAAATTGATTGGGTAGTGTTACCTTATCTTCAAAAAAATGGTATTTTGTGAGACAATTCACACAAGTAGCCTATGGATTACTTCTAGTGGATACATATTAGGGTATATAAACTATGATTTTAATATCAAAAATATATATCAAAACACATTAATTATATTTATCAATGTTTTTGTGGTGTAAGGAGCAAAGTAATTACAATGATTGTTTGTATTACATTTATAAATTTATGAAAGATTCTATATTCCATCCATAAACTAACATCACTGAATAAGTATTTCTAAATGTACAATTTCATTGAAAATATTTTTTAATCATTTATTTATCTACATTTTTGTTGTATTTTTGGACTTCGGATAGTCCAAATTTTCAAAATCAAATGTAGATTTTTTTAGAAATGAATGGGTAGCTTGCATGGTGTAATAATGTTAGAAAACATAATAAAATTGTGATTTTATATTACTTTTTTATTTTTTTCTCATGGATATCATAAATATTTATTTTTTCTACTCCTCATTTAGTTAATTTTACTTTATCTTTTCTACTTCTTATTTAGTCAATTTTATTATCATTTTTATCATCTACTTATTTAGTTAACATTTAAAGAAATCATGAAGAGGCAATTTCCTATTCATTTTTCTATAATCATTTTGTTCCTATAAATAGAAAAAAGGAATCCATACATACTTTTGGGACCTTCCTAATGGCTAAAATCATTTCATATAGGTGGACCGAAATCATTAATGAAGAATGTATTAGTTAACAAAAATTGGTTTTATAAATGGGAAATTATATTATCTTTCAAGGACCATAAACTATATATGGAGGAATTGTTTTCTCTTATTATATACAAAATTCATAGAGAAAAATAAATTCTTAATGAATTATTCTTCCATGATAATGAAATAAGTTATTGTTTAATATTCTAATCATGGGGCTCTCTATTATTTATTTTGTTAGTTTATATTCAATAGTGATAAATTAAATTACCATTTCGGTCCAAGACTTTTTAATTACATTTTTTTTAAAGAAAATTAATAATATAAAATAAAATTATTGAATATACGACATTAGGTTATTAGGGCATGAAACAATCACTTGTATAAATTTCAAATTGTACCCTTTAGGGCACTAGTATACAGTTTTCCTATTCCCTGTGTGATTTTAGAAATATATTTGAGACTATCCATTCTTCTCAATATAAAATTTAAACTCATATTGCATTCCACAATGTAAAACACAATAATATGTACTCATATTATCTTAATACATTATGGAATTTACCCCGGATTCATTTTTAAGTGTGTGAATCAACTGCATGTCAATCTGACACATGGTGTGGGTGATATGACTCAAAGTGTATGTTTCTATTTAAAATCCATATATTAGTATAAAAATTGTGTAAAACACTCAAAATAAATTCACTCAACCTTTCTGGATATTTTAAGAAAACAATCATTTATTCATTTTGTAAGTCTATGAATTAACTGCACATCAATATAACATATATTGTGGCCAGTATGTCTCAAAGTGTGTCTTTTCATTTATAATTTACATTTTATTTCAAAAAGAATGTCACATACTCAAAAATTAGTAAACATGTAACTCCCTAAGATTTTATGGTAGGTCTATTTTTAAATTTAACTTCTTCAATAGCTTACGTCACGCAGAAATGTGAGCTTAAACAAATGATTACATATTATTGTGATAATTATCACCTCAATATTTGATTGGAGAGAATGAACGAGATTAATTAAACTATAAATATATAGTTTAAACAAGTTTATAAAATTAATTCCTTGGTTTCCAAATAATAATAAAGGAAAATAAAAACCAATTGAAGGTAAATTATCTGTCTTAAAAAAACTATATTTTTTTACCACCATAGCATTTTATCTTAACATATTAAATTAATCCCTATTAGTAAAAGATCATAATGAAATTTTACATATTCAATCAAATGTTTTTCAATTCATCCAATGAGTTTTAAATACTTAATATAAGAATAAAACCAATTATATATATAAGAAGATACATTTTTTAAAAGGCATTTTTACTGCCTTTTAACGGCACACTTTTTTTAAATAAAAAATTTGAAACATATATAATTTTAATTTGTAAAAATAAACTTCATTTATATAATCTAAATATAAAAATTTACTTTGATAGTATTTTTGGAATATTTCGCACATGTTTCATTATTTGATGGATAGTAAAAAAATAGTGCATTTTAATTGAAAAGTGAATTTGCATCTAAATAAATTATAATGTTAAAATATAGATTAAGAATTTTTAACTAAAATTAAATAAAAAATAAAGCAATAAATCCAATTTAAGTATTTTTAATAAATTTCACATTGAAACTCCATACAAAATAATTTTAATCTTTTGAACATTTTTAATTTAAAACCCCATTGTTTCATCCCATCTCTAGTATTAATTTTAAATAAAAATCTATAGATTTGATGTTTGGAATATTGAAAAATGGATTCAATATTCGGATTCATATGTTCTAAATTTAATAAATTGTCCCCATTTAATTTTGTCCAATATGAATAGTAACAAGGGTAATTATTTTTATAGTGGTAAAGGGTAAATTGGTTAATTAAGGTTACAAATAAAATCATAAAAACTAGAAAATTACCCTAAAACAATTATAAATATTATTGGTTGATTTATATTCTACCATTAACACATAAGGTCTGGATTGGAGTTATTTAATGGGTACTTTTCCTTGAAAATTTCTTTGATATTACTTAAATTAAAGAAAATCACAAAAATGACACATTCATGTTTTTATTAACTATATTATACTTAATATGGTGTTATTAAAAATATATATTCAACTATAGATATTATTTTTAAATATAAAATATTTCTCTACATCATGGTATTTTAATATTAATTCTTAATGAAGAATGAATTACTTTAAATATTTATACGATGATGATGCAATTGTTATTTTATTAATGAAACAATCAAATAAAAAGGTATTTTAATTAAAAATTAAATTTATCATATTTATAATATTATTTTAACAAAACGGAATATGTTTTTAAAATCTATACATTTAAAAATGGTTAGGGTGGATTTTTTGGATTTTTCTAAAATAGTTGCTTTTTTTTGAATATTTAAATATGATAAATATCAGTATTTAACATTATAAGTAAATAAATGGATTATTGAGTCATGGATGATATATGGATGAGGTAATCACCCCTTATTTTCAAACTCACATGCACTTGTTACTACAGTTAGTCACAATAACCAATAATTTTTATAGTCATATGCCAAAATAATTAACTAATGAATAAAATAATCAAAAAACACCACTCTCACTACCATAAATTCTAAAAAGGGAAGTGCTCAGGTTTTATCAGCACTAATCAGAATGCACAGATAAAAGTGAGGCTTTTTTCAATTCTAGAAAAAAGCGTCGATAAATTTACCCTCTATCAGTGCTAATATTAACGCTAAAAAAGTGCCTCCCTATTAGTGCTAACAAAAAGCACCGATATAAAAGAGACATTATCAATGCTAACAATAGCACTGATATATGTTTTTAATAGAAAATATTATTAATTTACATAAAAATATTTCAATTATATTGAAAAATTATGTTTATATATATACACTAAATAAAAAACGCATGTTTATTTTGTTTATTCATTATTTATGTTTTTTATGATTATTAGTTTTAGTTATATCATTATTATATATTTATTATACTATATGTTTATAATATTATATATAAATAATATTTAATATATATATATATATATTCATACTTATTAATTATTTTTATTTAAAAACATTTATGTTTCAAAATGAATGTGTCAATTGATGTGTACATTCTTTCCATGAATATATGTTTCATTGTTTACCCTATTGTTGGCCATATATACTATAGTAATATCTATACATGGTGTATTCATTTGTATCCTATATATATGAAGATTTATCTTCTCATAAATACTTAAAATCATGATACATATATTTCAATAAACAACAAAATGTATTTATTATATTTAAAAATATAAATATTTATTTAAATATAATTATGTACTTTTTAAATATATTATATATAATTATAATGATATATAACTGATTAAATATAAATATGTGTAAATAATTATAAAATAACAATTTTTTAAATGATATAATATATATTTATGAATACATTTTGAATAAATTTATTTAAAAATATATTTATTTAATGAAAATATATACATAGACACATACATACCTATATATATATATATATTTATTTAAATACTAATAAAATTAAAATTAAAAATAATAAATCAATTTATATTTATAGATATTTAATTATAATTTAAATTATAAAATTATATATATTTTTATTATAATTTATACCCAAACACACACATACATACATATATATATATATATATTTAATTATAATTTAAATTATTAAATTATAATAATTATATTAATTATATATATTCATAAAATTATAAATGTAATAAATTTATTGGTTATAATTTTATAATTATGAATAAATGGTATGTTTTTCAGTGCTAATTAAAATGCACTGATAAAGTATTCTTTTATTAGCGCTTTCAATTTCAGCACTGATAAAACATACTTTTTTGTGCGCTAAAAAAGTATTGATAAAGGATTGTTTTATAAACGATTTCAGTTTTAGTGCTGATAAAACATACATTTATCATCATTTTATATCTAGGGTTGATAAATGGTCACCAGGTTTTATAAATAAAACCTATCTTTCTCCTCAATCTTTGGACCCCTCAATCTCTTACAAAAGAGGATCCATACCACTACCATCATCTCCTATCCTCCCCTCCTCCCCCCTCTGCCTCCCCCTCCTCCTCCGCCATTGATTCCTCCACCGCTACGAACCGAGATTCACCATGGGGTTCTCCTCTGTCCCTCCTCTCTTCCACAAGTTGTTCTATTACATCATGCCTCTTCATCATCATGACTCTCCTCTGCCATTGCCTCTCCTCTACATTGCCTCTCCTCCGTCGTGTCTCACCTACACTATGAACACACCTCTGTCCCATGTTAACCACACCTCCATGATTTGTTTCTTCCACTTTCTCAGGGGTTCACTTTTAAATTTGGATATTGATGGAGATTTTTGAATTGTACATGCTAAAAATCCCACATAAAATCGTGGTCGTTGGAGTTCCTTGTTTGGGCACTAGTTATATTTGGTAAAATTCAATTTCCCTATACTATATTTAGATTTGGTTTTTTTAAAAATCTTCAATGCGATGTGGGTTTTCTTTATGGTAGAATATAAATATTTTTATTTCTTGAAACTTATGAATTTATGTGGGTGAAATTTATTGTAGTTGTGTTATTAGCTTAATATTTATTTCTTATATTAAATTATGACACAGTTGAATATTTTTTTGATGGTATAATTCTTTATGGTAAGACTCCTCCATGAAAATATTTTGGGATTCAATAATATTTAAAGATTTATCTTAAGCATGAATCAAAATTTTAGTATTTTTTTCAGTAAGTGGAGAATGAGTTGTATCTTACAATATTTGTGAAATATATTGTTAAAGGGGGAGCATATCCACTATGGGAGATGGAATATCCATATTCGTGAACTTTTTAATGGAATTATTGATAATTCCACTTATCTATAAGATTTGATAATGTAATTGTAATAATTGCCACACTATGAGGGAAATGTGTAAGAGTTATTCAGTTCATAGCGAGTTAATACATTTTATGAAGTGGATTAGGATGAACATGGTAGTTCAACCTACTTTGTGATTTTCATTCCATATAGGACATCATGGTATGAATGAATAATGATACTTAGAGTCCATGTGAACACAATATGATGGAGAATGTTTTGTTGTCATGATCTAATAAAAGGATAAATGTGAGATATTCTACATAACATGTTTTTTATGGGTGAGATATGAAATTTTGAGGTTAACAATTATAATATATAATAAAGATTATCACACGATGTATTAGATTAATCTTGGGCCTCCAGTTTCATGATAGAACTATATTCAGATGGTGATGAAAATTTTCATTCCCAGAAGTATTCAAGTGAATATATGTAACAACCTAACATGGGTCAACCTGACATGTCACCCAAGATGGCTCAGTACATGGCTTGAATCCCATTCCAGATCACCATGGGTTGGTGATAACCAAATGGGTATCAACATACATATCTATGGGTGTGATTTCACTCTAAAATATAATAACTAAAATCACATTAAAGAAAGGAAGAAAATAAGAAATGATTCACCTAGAAAGTTTGAGTTCATTACAATCTCTCCCTATAAGGACTTATCATCCCTAAGAAGTGTCTCTAGATGTCTTGATCGACCATCTTGGGCCACTAAGCTTTCACATCAACCCCTCGATTCTAATATTCTTCTAGAATACACACAAAATTCAAACAAGCTCAAATGTTAGGGATTTTCTTTCTTCTCGATACATTTTCCATCCAATCAATAATTCATTGTATAGGTTTCTAAAAGGAAGTCTAAATAATACAGTGCTTTCTTATATTACCAAGTGTATATGTCTAAATAAAACTTCATTATGATTTTTCACATGATTCAACCCACGAAACATGTTACCAACCATACTAGATCCTATCACCAAGTTCCCCTAACATCTCTAGCCCTGCTATATAGGTTGATATCATTGATTCATTCATTATCTCCTCTAATCGATACCCTTACCTGGGAATCTGTCATCTAGCATTGAAACTCAACCACTTATGCGCACACACAAAAACAACCAAATCTTTCTATGGGTTAGGTTCACCTACACCCCACTCCCAATGTGCACTATGAGATTCCATCACTACGAAAACATAAGCATGAACACATCTCATTATCAGCTGAATATTGATACTGAAAATAATTTCCAACAACTCCCATATATGCTCACATCACGGAACCCAGTGGAATTACCAAAGGACCCATCCACTTATACAGAAATGACTCTTACAGTTTGACTCCCCATGTCCTCACATGGGATTGTTACTGACCAAAAAATTATAGCATTTTCATAAACCAAAACTGATCATTACACAAATTAATAACAATCACGATGAGATAACATCCAAAACGAATTCCCAAAATCAGATATCATCACCACAATACCCATCCCTTTATAAGCCATAGATTGTTCCCCAAAATGAACTGATTGTCTCACACACCTACAACATCATGACTAAGGGGTCTCTTATTCCCCACATTACAAAGGCCATTCCCCACGAAAATATTTTTCCATTTTGATGTTTGAATTATTAAGGATTCTATTAAAAGTAAACATATTTAATGTATTATTACTTCTAAATATTAAAACCATTGTTTCTATAAAATAACTTTTTTATTAATAACTATTTATAAAAATGTTTTCTATATTAATCTATTTATCTTAAAAAAAATTAAATATAATTTTCACTTCAATGTTTTAATTAAATACTGTGAAAAAGATTATATTGTAACATATATTTATTGTCATAGGATTTCTATCCATGTAGTGATATTTTAGTCACAATTTATATGTTATTATGATATGATTTATTTTTGGAAAATGAGAATTATAATAATCTACGATTTCTTAAGTTCGTGTTATGTAATTTATTTTGAACCATTTAAGAAAGCAATTATTTTTCCATTTCAAATATGTTTCCCACTTTTTTTCTTTATCTCCCTCATCCCTCTTATGTTCTATATTTCCCATAATATTCTACTTCTCTGTGGAACTAAAATTCATTTTTTATAAGGGTTTATGGTTTTAGGTTTTATGATTGTTTTCCATGGAAAGTGATGTGTTGTGTGATGGTTACCATTCAACTTAAAGTAGGTGCTTCGTTTTTCTTCCTTTATTTTGTAATTCATGGAATGTGTGTAATTTATAAATTTATTTTCAATTATACTATAGTGATATATGGTTTCATAAATGAAATTATAAATTTATTTCTTAGATTATAGGCTTGGCATAAGGGGTTTTTCATAAGAATTTCATGTATTATTTTAAAATTATATTAATTATCCGGAATAGCATATTTGAAAAAGTTTATAGGGACATTTAAATGTTTTGTATAATAAATTTTTGTCTTCTTCCTTTTTTTGATTATTCAATTGTATTTTCCATGTGCATGGAAAATGTTTTGGAAAGAAAAAGGTATTTTTTTCATGTGCTTCCAAAATCATTGAAATGATGATACTTTAAAGAAATGGTTTGAGACTCTACATAATAAGTTGGTTTCATGTGAAGACCCATTTTTCACATTAAAAGGTAAATGGTTTATTTCTCATGTGACCCTCAATGATGTCCCATACACTTTTTCACCAGTAATGGGTTATTGATTATTTATATGATAGTTTTATGATGCGAAAATGGGTTGTTATATGTGATGGTGTTGGAGGTGAGGTAGAAGATTTTTTTTTAATTCATTTTATTTTTTTCTCTCCTCCATGGTTGTATGTTTATGGTAACATGGGTGTCTAGGTGGGAGGTCTTGTTTCATGCTACCCAAGTTGGTTTACACACTTCTATGGTCCCCCTGGTTATGTTATGAAATGGCTACTGGGAAGGTATCATGATGATGAGTTATGTATGGTTTAATTTGGTTTATTGTGTTATTTTTGAATGAAACATATATTATATGTTGGTCCATGTGGTTATAGTTTTGTTCTAGATCATCACACTCTAGTACCAAGGGAATATCACATGATATTTTGTTCCTTGATCGGTGGTTCTATATAAATGATTAAATTATTATATTGATTACATCTCTCTAATATTTGATTGGTGGTTTTCCAGTCTATAATGTTTATTGGATAAAGACTGAAAACTAGGGATGAAAGCAAGAATGGGGTTTTCATGAGACATATAAGGCATGTGGACATCAATGATTTTCAATGGCTAGATAGAGGGAAGTGACAATGACATCTAATGATTTGGTTAGGGGATTAATTTTAAAATGATTAAAGTGTTTTAAAATGTTTCTTAAAAAAATTATATGTGTTCAACTTAACCTTTTTCGTTTTAAATTTCTCTAAAGTGGTTTAAAATGAATAGGGGATTGAGAAAAGATGTTTGGAACTAATTGGTTTATTTTAAAAAAAAATTATTTAAAAGAGGAATTTGTGTAAATGGATAGTTTTGTAAAGGGATTTCAATGGTGATTTTTTAAATTGTTTTCCAAGGAGATTTAATGTTAATAACTTTTTTTAGACTTGGTTAATTTTAATATCAATGTTTTGTGTATTTATTTTATTAATTATTAATTTTATCAAATAAAATTATAAGGATATTAACAAAGAGTGGATAGATGTAAATCCTATGAAAAAACAGTAGGAATATAGAGTGAAAGAGATCATCGATTTTGAAAAAGATCAGGAATATTATCCTTTTCAAATCCATTTTCTTTTGTTTATTCTATTTTTATTCAAGGAAAGTTAGTCCAGTGGAGTTGAAAGAACATTTAATCTGTGACAAAATTTATTGAAGTTATAAATGATTGAATAAACACAGGGAAACATATAATATAGTTAGTGACTTGGATAACAATGCAATTAATTGATAATTTGATATGATTAAAAGCATGGAAAATGAAGAAGACTGTATTGATGATGTCATTACATATATCCATGATGATGATTATCGTATGAAGGAAATTACAAGTATTGATGAATATGAACTTCATGGTTTCCCAAAAATTTTATATTAGTTAAAGAGTTATACAAAGACACCATTGTATGATGGTTTCACTTAATATACAACATTTTCAGTCATACTAAAGCTGTATAATTTAGACTTAGGCAATGGATTGAGTGACACCAGTTTTACGGAATTACTTGCTCTCTTGAATGACATGGTCCCAAAATATAATGAGTTACCAAGCCGAACAAAAGATGCCAAAGGAATGCTATGATCGATGTGTATGATCTTTGAATGATTACACACCTTCCCTAATGAATGTATATTATTTGAAAGGACAAAAAATCACATATAGAATACCCAATGTGTGATGATTCTTGATAAAAGAAAGATGATTATGTTCCTACAAAAGACTCATGGTACATTCCAATCATTACAAGGTTTAGAAGCCTATATGGAAGTGAGGAGACTCTATGGAAATTGACGTGCCATGTGGGAATAAGAAATAAAATGGAAAACTAGAACATCAATTATACTCTACTCAATTGAATAGAATTGATCTTGAGTATCCTGGCATTGGAAATAATCTATGAAACCTTCATCTTGCGCTATCTATAAATGGAGTAAATCCTTTTGGTTTTTAAAGAAACACTCATAATACATGGCCAATTATGTTAGAAAATTATAACCTGCCACCGTGGTTATTCATGAAACAAAAACAAATCATGTTATCTATTCATATATCAAGACCAAAACTTCAGGGTAATGATATTGATATTTATTTGGCTCCATTGATCGAGGATTTGAAATTATAATGGGATTCATGTCATATGATGTATTATGATTATAGAAATGATGACTCACATTGAGATCCATGTTGTATGGGATAATAAATGACATTCCTTCTAATAGAAATTTTTCAGGATATACCATTATAGGAACTCTTGGGAGTCTCATCTGTGAACAAGGTACACAACCAATTAGGTTGAGACATTCATTGAAAACTGTGTTTCTTGGAAATCACTAATTTCTACACCGACGACATATGTACTGATCATGGTAAACATTATTTGTTGGAATTTTAGAAGAATGTACACCAATATATCCACAAATATCTCATCAACTGTTTGAGAAAGTTAAAGATGTGAACACTACTTTTGGTAAACTACATTAAAAAAACTGTAGGAAAACCAACTGGAAAAAGAGATCATTTTTTAATTACCATACTAGAATTGTATGTACGTCAGAAATTATCATGATGTAATTCATGTTGAAAAAATTCATGTGATAGTGTCATCAACATGTTGCTAAATGCACCTGGAAAAAAAGAATGGAATTAAGGATAGGTTGCACATGGTTGACATCGGAATATGAGAAGATTTGGCACCAGTGAAGGGTGAAAAATGAACATTTCTTCCTCCTAATGTATACACTCTTTCCCGAACAGAGAAATATCAGTTTTGAAACTTCTTGAGTGATGTAAATTTTCCATAGGGGTATTCATCAAATATCAATAACATCGTGTCAATGCATGATTTGAAGTTAAATAGTTTGAAATCAGGATAATGATAATGTAAGCATAAAAATATAAAAAATAATTTAAAAAATCAAATGTGACGCCTATTAAAAATTCCATCAAATTATAAAATTATCCACCATTAGTATAAATTGTTCAACTTTTCAAAATAAATGTTAAAAATATAAAGTATACCTATAAAGATATACAACAAATATAAAATGAGAGAAATATTTTTATCCAACTTCTCCAATATTATAAGCACAAGTATCTTCTTTAATGCTTCCTCTAAATCCGACATCAAAACACAATTAAAAATAAATATCAAATCAAATATAAATTATATAATCTATTACTAAATAAATGTGTTCATATAATTTTTATAAGAAAATTTATGAAAATATATCAATAAAAATAATGAGTCATTATTAATTATGTAACGTCCCGGTTCCGGAAGCCACCCAGAGGTGCCCCGCACCCGGTTGGTCACATGACGTCAAGCGTGTTTCGCCAAATTTCAGAGGCTGCCGACTAGCAGCGAGGTCCTTGGTGAGTCGGTGGGGAAAATATGCCCTCATTTGGTGAAGTATATAGCGGATGAATAACCAAACACAATGGCATAAATATAAACAGCATACAATAAATGAACTGAAAAACGGGAGCAATGTATAAAATAATAATGAAGCAACATGGTACATATGTCTATGGAAAGAAGTAAACAAACCAACGTGCTGAAATACAACGGAAACCAAAGTGCAAAAGAAAAACAAAGTAAACTCCTTAGAATCGCAAGATATAGCTTGGTCCCATGCTCTCCAGCTCCACAGCAATCAGGTACCTGAAGTAGAAGGGCTCTTCCCCTTATCTATACCTGCAACAACATAGTCTGTTTGGGCCCAAAAGCATGACCCAAACAGGGTGTGAGACAAAGTCCCAGTAGGCAATCACCCAAAGATCTATGCCTAATAGTTAGTGAATACATGGCAGTAATAAAACAGGAAACAGTAAACAGGAAATCACACAACAGCTACAATCCACTATTCTATCATATAATGTACACAAGAAATAGCCACTCAAGCAAGAAGAACAAATTGGTAACCTCTAGGTAGTTATCACAGCCTAACCCCTAAGGTTCAACCTACAAGTACTAGCTACCCTATGGGAATCACACACAGTCTCACCCCTCTGGTTCAGATAAAGAATAGACTCTCTGGGGAAGCACTCACCATCAATTCCTCCTATAGTCTCGTATCATGCTAAAGGCTCTCTGGGAAAGCACTCAACATCAATTCCCCCTGTGTCCCACGACGAGGAACTACAGACTCTCTGAGGAAGCACTCAACATTAATTCCCCCTGTGCTCTCGCATCGTAATTAAGGATACTATGGAGAAGCCCTTCCTTCCATTCTCCTAATGGCCCGCTACAATAGGTTCCCACAGCCCTGTGTATAACAAACATGCATAGCGCGCGTATCAGCCCAAGTAAACCTGAAGAACTACTTGGCTATCATTCTAAGGCACATCCGCATAAAAGTATAATAGTTCCATTATCCTACAACTAGGCATGGAAACTGGAAAAGTGCCTAATAAGAAAAACATGAAAGGAAAAGCACATGAACACAATATAAATTATCCAAATTTACAATCATTTACCTATACTCAACCAATAATGAAAAGCAGGCAATAACATGGGCAAAACAGGAAAACACGCAGTACCCCGTTCAAGGGTATGGGTATAATTTGCACAAATTACTCAAATAATTTCTACAGAAAGGCACGAACAACCTACATAAAAGCTAGGGGATCGATATACTTTAACCACTACGGCTGATTCTCCTCAAAACGGTGTATATCTAAGAAAAATCACAAAACGATCAACCAAAGATAACATCAGAAAAAGGAGGAATTGGAAAACAAGGATCAAGCATAAGGGAAAACTCACCGCAGCGATTCCAATTAAATCAACAATGATTGATTTGGATAACGGACGGAGAGGCGAGGGCTTGTCGAAGTTTCGCAGATCCTCAGCGCTCTCGGACAAACAGAACCTAGAAGAAGTCTTTTTTGTGTGTCAGGAGAGACCCTGGTCCATTTAATGAAAAAATAATAAACTACACAGCGTGTACTTTTAGAGTACACAGCATGTACTAGGTTTTTCCGTACCCCGCTAAAATAGACCTCCACATCATCCCTACACACTGTGTGTGTGGCCTGGACACGGCTAGCACACGGCTTTGAGAGGGAAAAGAGTACACAGCGTGTACTCAGAAAGTACACGACATGTACTTCAAAAATTTCTAGAAACTCCAATTTTCGTAAAACCTCCAGAAAAAGGAAAGACATACTTGAAATGAAGATCTGAGTTCTTACAAACTTCCCACCTTAAGGAAATTCGTCCCCAAATTTCCCTAATGGGGAAGAGAAGGAGAAACCCTGAACAACTTCGGCCACTACGATCATTTATCGACCTCCCTCTCCCAGGTCTCGTCATGTTCTCACCCGTGCTTCTATACCACCCGTACTAGAATAACTGACCGCCCATGGAGATCCTTCATACTACAATGAACAATCCAAATATGATTCTTCTAAAACGACGGATCCGCTTCGAGCTCTACCTCCTCGGGTTGGAAGACATGAGACAGGTCTGAAAAGTAACGTCAGAGCTGAGAGACGTGGAAGACATCGTGCATAGCCTGGTACCACTAAGGCAGCTTCAAGTGATAGGCATCCAACCCAACTCTCTCCAACACCTCAAACGGCCTGACGTACCACGGTGAACGCTTTCCCTGTCTCTGAATCCTCTTGTGTCCCAATATTGGTGCGACATGCAGGAAAACCTAATCTCTGACCTCAAACTCCAGGGGGCATCTCTGCTGATCAACATAATACATCTGTCGAGACTGTGTTGTAGCCATCCTCTTCCGAATCAACTCTATCTGTTCCAAATTCTCTTGAACAAGATGAGGTCCCAGTAAAGATGCATCTCCTGCCTCCAGCCAGCATAAGGGTGATCGGCATGGACTACCGTACAAAGCCTCGTATGGTGCCATTTGAATAGTCGCCTGAAAACTATTTTTTAGGCGAACTCCACCAGAGGAATATGCTTCTCCCAAGAACCGCCAAAGTCTAGAATGTAAGCTTGGAGAATATCCTCACGCACCTAGATCATACGCTCATACTAGCCATCTATATGGGGATGGTATTCTATACTCAGAAGTACCTGGGTACCCAAAACCTTCTAAATCCCTTCCATAACTAAGAAGTAAAGCGTGTATCCCTGTCTGAAACAATGGAGTGCGAAACTCCATGCAGACGCACAATATTTTGAATGTATAGTCGTCCCAGATCATCAACACTGAAGGTCTCCTTGATCGGCAAGAAGTGAGAAACCTTCATAAGCCTGTCGATGACAACCCAAACAGAATCGTTCCCTCGAGGCGACCTCGGCAATCCGGTCACAAAGTCCACCGCGACATCGTTCCATTTCCACTCCGGAATGGGTAACTGCTGTAAAAGTCCTACTGGTCGTTGATGTTCCGCCTTCATCTTCTGACAAGTAGAACACCTCAAGACGAAACCAGCAACATCCTTCTTCATACCTTGCCACCAATAATGGCAATGGAGATTCTAATACATCTTGGTGATGCTAGGATGAACTGCCCAAATGGAGGAATTAAAATCCCGAACCAGCTTCTCATGTATATCTGCTGGCACCCATACGCGTCCCTAGAAACACAAGATCTCATCGTCGCCCACTGTCCATCCAGGAAGAGGGTCCTCTCCTAACACACTCTCCTGCATGACTAGGCCTTTTGAGTCTGATATCTACCTCATCCATACCCGATCAAGATGTGGAGAGGTAACACCTACAGAATATAGGTAAGTTTGTCCCAATCTGTCGTGCACCTCCAGATGCATCTTAGAGAACAAATCCATAAGCTTCCACTCACTACTGGCCTCATGAACTGCCTGAATCTGAGTTCTCCTGCTCAATGAATCTGCCACTACGTTGCTCATTCCTGGAGTATAGGCAAGCTCGAAATCAAAAGACTGAAGATACTCCACCCAAATGCCCTGCCTCTGATTTAGATCATGTTGAGTGAAGAGATAAATGAGACTCCTATGGTTGGTGAAGACCAAAAACTGCTCTCCCATAAGATAGTGTCTCAAACTGCGTAAGGCATGAACAATAGCTTCCAAATCCAGATCGTGTGTCGTGCAGTTCCTCTCATGAGGCCTCAACTGCTGAGACCCGTACGCCAAGAATCCATCTCCCAACATAAGTACAACTCCCAGCCTGATACCTGATGCATCATAGTAAATAGTATAGTTGTTGCCTGGCTTTGGCAGGACAAGTATCAGTGTTGACGTCAACCTTCCCTTCAGCTCTTGAATGGCTGAATCACAAGAATCTGACCATAATAATTTCGACCACTTCTTGGTCAGACCATTCAATGGTGCTGTAAGGCGTGAAAAGTCCTAAATGAAGATTCGGTAGTATCCAGCTAGCCTTAGGAAACTCTGCACCTCAAAGACATTCTCCAGCTGCTACCAAGAAACTACTGCTCTCATATTCTCTGGGTCCACTGATACTCCTTCCTCTGAGATGATGTGGCCCAAGAAGTGAATCTATTCTATCCAAAAGTGGCACTTCGAGAGTTTCGCATAAAGCCTATGCTCTATCAGTGTACTCAAAACGATATCAAGATGTGTGGCATGGTCATGTCGAGTGTGAGAGTACACCAAGATATCATCCATGAAGACCACAACAAAGGAATCCAAGTAAGGATGGAACACTCAATTCATCAATTCCATGAAAACTGCAGGCGCGTTCGTGAGACCGAGCGACATGACGGTATAATCATAGAGACCATACCTTCTCCTGAAGGCAGTCAGCAGAATATATTATGGTCTAATGCGCAACTGATGATAGCCAGACCTCAAGTTAATCTTTGAGAACACCTCGCCTCTTAGAAGATGATCAAAGAGTTCATCGATCCTCAGCAAGGGATATAGGTTCTTAACCATCATCGGGTTCCGCATCTGATAATCCACACAAAGCCGAAGGGTACCGTCTTCCTTCTTCACAAACAGGACAAGCGAACCCCAAAAATTGGTACTGGTTTGGATGAAACCCTTTTCCTGCAACTCCTCCAACTGCTTCTAGAGATCTTGCAGCTTAGGTGTAGCCATCCTATAGGGAGGAATGGACACTGGTACCTCTCCTAGCACAAGCTCAATAGAGAAGTCTACCTCATGATCCGGAAGAAAACCTGAAAAGTCCTCTGGAATGAAATCTCTGAAACGATCCACTACCGGAGGAATGTACAAATGTGGAGTCCCCTGATCATCTAGATAAAGACTATTAATCTGGGTTTTCACCCCTCCTATGCCAAGATTCTCGAGTCCCACTCGACTCGCCTGAACATCTCGTTCGCCTCTATGAAGAAAGGACTCACCCTATGGTGAGATGAAACTCACCATACGGTGGTAACAGTCGACGAAAGCCTGGAAGGGAACTAGAAAGTCCATTCTGAGAATGAAATCATAACCTTTTATCTCTATGATATAGAGACCCCATGAGAAACGATACCCAGCAACCTCAAGAGGGCACTCTCTACACTGGCATAGACTAGATGTTAACGTCCCCAAAGGTGTTTCTAGTGTCAATGAGTCGGCAGAAGAGAAGATGCAGAGCCCTAGGCTCTCCACAACATGAACAGAGATAAAGATATTCATAGAACTAGTATCGAAAATAGTTGAAGAAAAAACTGAGGCTACTAAACTCGTGCTTCTAACTATGGAAGGCCCGGGATCCTTCTCCTGATAGGTCTGCTCCACCGCAAAAGTCTGGCCTGCCCCGCGGCCCTGTGACCCAGACTGACCACTCTGAGCTGATCCTCCCTACAAATAGTAAAAGAATGGAGTCTGACTGCCCTAGACTCAACCTCTACCTCGGCCCGAATGGCCGGAAGAAATCCAGTTCCCCGACTGGTGTGAAACTGGTGGTGCTTCTCTTGAATGAGGAGTCAAAGAAGAACCCTTGCCACCAGCCACTGGTGAGAACACCTGGAAGAAATTCTGAATGTGACCCATCTTTCAGCATGATCGACACTCCACTGGGTCTCTCTGGAACTATGGCCTCGTGTGACCTACCCTTCCACACTAGTAGCATACAACCTGGCTACCTGAAGATGTATCTCTCATCCTCAGATCACCGCGTGTAGGCTCCCTACGGTGCTTCCTGCTGTCAACTGGAGGATCAATAGCTCTAGAATCAGAACTACCCTAGCTCGCAGCTCCGGAGTCTCTCATATTGCGTCCTCAATCAATGCCTGGTTGACGATAGAAGTGATGGAAGTCAACTAAATGATATTCACCTGCGAGTGGATCTCCCGCCGGATACCATCCTCAAAGTTCCTTGCTAAGAACACCGCACTTCCATCTCGGTGGGGTGTGAAACACTGCAGCTCGGTGAAACGAGAGTATTACTCCATGAAATAAAGAGTAACCTGATCTAGGCTCATGAACTCTTGGGATCAATCATCCCTCAGAGTCTCTGGGTAAAAGTAGTCATAGAACACACGCTGGAAATCCTCCCAATCCATAACCTACTGGTGATCCACCGGTGAGATCACGTCCCACCACCTCTTGGTGGATTCTCAGAGAATGTAGGTAGCGAGCTTAACCTGCCTCTCTGGATATGTCTCCAGATCCTCAATGATAGTCAGCATGGATTCCATCCATGAATCTGCCGCCTGAGGTCCTCCTTCCCCTGAGAAAGTAAGAGGTTGCTGCTGCTGGAAAACCCACATAAAGTCTTCCATAGACGTGGCAGGAGGTGGTGCTCCCTGAAATGTCTACATCATACTCATAAAACCTTCCCTGAACATCACATCAGCGCCTGCAACTGGTATGACTGCTGGTTCCAGGGCTGGCACAACTGGAGGATTGGAAGGAAGTCCCTGATCAGCCATATCTGGAGTATGATCACCGCCTGACAACTGTAGCCCATCCAGATGAAGTCTCAGAGGCATAGCTCTGGAAGATCAAAAGCATACTTTAGATTAGGAAACCAAGGACAGAGAACCAAGGAGTAAAACACAAAAATAGGAGAAGGAAAATAGTTAGGTTTTACAAAACACGACTACACTGTGTGTATAAAAACTACACAGCAGGTTAACATAAACCATAGACATGGGCTTGTGATTCTACCACCCTTGGTCGTGTAAAACCCTAGAATACACAGTGTTTCGTCCCCACACATGGTGTGTACTTTAACTCTACTCCCCGGAACAAGTCTCATTGCATTTCTAACCCACACGGTCTTCTTAAACTTAGACAACACGGCGTGTTCCCTGTGGACATGGCATGTAGTAGACAAGGTGCCAATGACCGGTGTTGTTAGTTACACGGTCGGCTACATGGATGACCCTTACATGGCATGTTCCGAACAAACATGGCATGTATAAAAAGAGAGAACACCATCTCGTGTTGTTTGTGACACGGTCGGGTACATGGAATAAGACTACACGGCACGTTCTTTACCAACACGTGTGTTCTACTCAAGCTTCCATTGCCCGTGTTGTTAGTGAAACTGCCAGGTACACGGCTCGAAACTAAAAGGCGTGTACCTACCATACACAGCGTGTTCCTGAAGGCATTTCTACAACAGTCTATCCTTTCTCACACGATCAGTGATGCGGTCTAAAAACAACACGACATATAGCCAAAAGTACACACTGTGTATTCTGTGTATTTCTGGGTAGTAGCTCAAAAACTGTACAGAAGCCCATAAAAAACAGAAAACAAGTCAAAGAGGTACCAAATTTCGATTCATTAGGCCCATACTCCTTGTGAATCAAAGCTTGGCATCTCCTATATCCATAGACCAGAGAAAACGGGATCATGATCCACCAATTTCAGATTCAAGAGTGGCCATAATACCTCAAGAATCAAAATTTGGTGTTCATTTAAGAAAAGTAGAATACAAACAATCCTCTAACAAGGAAATATAGATTCTATCAATCATTCATCACAATAGCATGCATAATCTACACAAAGTCTATCACAATAGCATGCAATCGCTAATGCACCCTAGATGGCATGGCAAGAATGCATGGCATGTGTTTTCTACAAGTGCCTATATGATACAAGAGATGGAATACCCTCATCTCATCTGGTTGTGGAAAAAATAAAACTGCAATAGTGAAGAAAATAACAACATAAAGCTTGTGAATCACTCCAGGTGAAATCATATCAACTGTATTATCTCAGAACCAAAAAACTGCAATTAACGAGGTATTATGGTTTATCCCTGTACACGGGTTAGCTACTCCCGAGGACAACTTAAATACCGAGTACCAAGTCCGTCATATCCTTGGATAAAGGCTCCAAATAGTAAAGAAAGAGAAAATAACTCTTCTGATAACACATTGTAACGCCCTGGTTCCGGAAGCCACAAAAAGGCGCCCCGTACCCGGTTGGTCACATGACGTCAAGCGCATTTCCCCAAACTCCAAAGGCTGTCGACTAGCAGCGAGGGCCTTGGTGAGTCGGTTGGGAAACTATGCCCTCATTTGGTAAATTATACAGCGAAAGAATAACCAACACAATGGAGAAAATATAAATAGCATAATACAACTAAACTGAACAACAGGAGCATTGTATAAAATAATAATGAATCAACATGGTACATATGTATATGGAAAGTAGTAAACAAACCAACGTGCTGAAATACAACTGAAACCACAGTGAAAAAGAAAAAAAAGTATACTCCTCAGCATCGCCAGCCATAGCTTGGTCCCATGCTCTCCAGCTCCACAGCAAGTCAGGTAATTGAAGTAGAAGGGTGCTTGCCCTTATCTATACCTGCAACAACATAGACTATTTGGGATCAACATCATGACCCAAACAGGGTGTGAGACAAAGTCCCAGTAGGCAATCACCCATAGATATGTGCCTAACAGTCAGTGAATACATGGCAGTAATAAAACAAGAAGCAGTAAACAGGAAAGCACACAACAGCTGCAATCCTCAATTCTAACATATAAAGTACACAAGAAACAACCACTCAAGCAAGTAGAACAAAAAGGTAACCTCTAGGTAGTTCTCACAGCTAAACCACTAAGGTTCAACCTACAAGTACTAGCTACCCTCTAGAAAGCACACACAGTCTCACCCCTCTGGTTCAACTAAAGAATAGAATCTCTAGGGAAGCACTCACTGTCAATTCCCCCTATAGTCTCGTATCATGCTAAAGGATCTTTGGGGAAGCACTCAACGTCAATTCTCCATGTGGCCCATGTCGAGGAACTTCCGACTCTCCGAGGAAGCACTCAATTTCAATTCTCCCTATGGTATCACATCGTAATTAAGGACACTCTGGAGAAGCCCTTCTGTCCATTCTCCCTATGCTCAGCTACACCAGGTTCTCATAGCCCAGTGTATAACAAATATGCATAAGGCACGTATCAACCCTAGTAAACCTGATGAACGACTTGGCTATCATTCTAAGGCACAGTAGTGTAATAGTATAACAGTTCTACTAACCTATAACTAGGTATGGAAACTTGAAAAGCGCCTAATAAGAATAACATGCAAGGAAAAGCACATGAACATAGTATAAATTATTCAAATTTACAAGAATTTACCTATACTCAAGTAATCAAGAAAAGTAGGAAATAACAGGGGAAAAACAGGAAAACACACATTACCCCGTTCAAGGGTATTGGTGGAAGTTGCACAAAATACTCAAATACTTTCTACAGAAAGGCAAAAACCACCTACCTCGATGCTAGGGGATCGATATACTTGAACCGTGATGGATGATTCTCCTCAAAACGGCGTAGATCTAAGAAAAAGCACAAAATTATCAAACCACAATAACTTGAGAAAAAGGAGGAATTGTAAAACAAGGCTCAAGAAGAAGGGAGAACTCACCGTTGTGATCCCAACGCAATCGACGGCGATCGATTCAGAGAACGGATGGAGTGGCAGGGGATCGTTGAAGATTCACAGATCCTCAGCACTCTCGGATGAACGAAACCTAGAATAAGACCTTTCTATGCGTCAGGCGCGACCCCGGTCCATTTAATGAAAAAAAGAAAGTACATGATGTGTACTTTTAGAGTACACGACGTGTAATAGGTTTTTCCATAATCCACTAAAATCGCCCTCCACATCATCCCTACACACCGTGTGTGTGTCCCGGACACGACCAACATGCGGCTTTGAGTGGGAAAAGAGTACTCGGCGTGTACTAAGAATGTACATGGCGTGTACTTCAAAAATTTCCAGAAACTCTAATTTTCATAAAAACTCCAGAAAAAGGAAATACATACCTGAAACGAGGATCTGTGTTTTACAAATTATAAGGAATACATGAATTTATGAAATCAAAGGAGTTCTTATGCTCTACCCATATATATATATATATATATATATTTGAAACAAAAATCTTCCTATAATCCAAGTTCTTTTTTTTCATCATCAAATCATCCATGCAAATAAATGTTTATATAATTGTTTTATATATAATATGATAAAATATGGAAATGATAAAATTACCAGTAGGTTCAAGAACACGAATCCAAATTCAATCACAAATTAATACTTGATTTATTTTAGAATAAGATGACTCATGTATACATTCAATACTCTCACTGCTATGATAAATGTCAACTCTAAGTCCAAAATGGTGATGATAATGCATAAAAAATCACTCGTCATGAGTTATTAAATTTCTTTATACTTGTCACAAATCAAGTACATATAGATTTCTATAAATTCATACGTCAACCAACAACATCTGAAAATAAACGCCTCGTCAATATTTTCCAATATTCAAGACGATTATTTTATTTTTTTAGATCAATTGAAATATCATATGTATATATATATATATATTATAAATAAAGTGAAATGAAGTACATTAAAAATATGAAATTAAACACAAATTAATTACGTCAACATTTATCTTATGAATAATTGAGAGAAGCAGAATATGGATCCATTCAATTAGTTCTCATTGATGAAACACAATGGTAATTCTGTAAATTCTCGTCATAAAGTTGATATATCTTGAATTTCACCAAATAAATATTTTTATCGTAATATCATGGATCAAGAGTTTGATAAATAAATTATAACATTTTCAACTTGATCCAGGGATCAAACACAGTTTCCACTATAAATAGAATGCTATAATGAATCCAAAATTTATCAAATTTCTTATTCACATTTGAATACATTGTTCTAATGTCAACATATTCATTGTTGAAAATATAATATAGAAAACACTCAAATTTACAAACTTGAACAAAGTATAATTTTGAAGTAAGATATTTGGATCCTGAAATCAATTTTTTCATATAATAAAATGGATTAAAAATTAGAAAATCAACCAACAACTTTTCCATTATTCTTTTGAAGACAAATTCTTATAATTTTGATCATAAATATCTAAATTCTTGAAAATATGTTTATACTTCATCACACTCTCAATCATTTTATAAGTGTAATTCCACATGGTGGGCACATTCAATCTCAAAATCAAACTAGTATCCACTGAATCACTTTTTACACAGTCTTTAAAGCATGTCATTCTACCCTAAAAACTTTTAACATAAAAAATTTTTTCTCAAATATTTTACCCGAAGATTCAATAACCATAATACATTTTGAACAATAAGATTTAAAACAAGGATGGAATATAAATCATGAATAAATTCATCAATGAAAAAAATACATTTCTTAATTAAATTGATCCTTCATCATTGGTTGCATTGTATCATTGGAATAAGAATTGTAAATATTAAGAGAGAAAATATTCTTCTATATACCCCAATCAATCAATATTTCTTTTATTTTTTTTCAACTCTATACCAGATTGTGGAGGTTGCACATTAATAAAAGAATGAATTCTATATTTTAATTTCAACTCCAAACCAACATAATGCACAGTCAAATAAAGTCACCCCTTACTAGAAAAAGTTTTCCACCAATCATAATTATGAAATATCCAACCACCAATGTTTGAAAAAATATCATTCAATTTTTTTATGTTGATCATACACTTTAATCACATTAGAACTTACAGTACACCTAGAAAATAACATCACTTTTGGATTCAATTAATTGAAGATTTATCTAACTCCTTAATATCCAAAAAAATTAAATAGATGGTCGAGTATTATAGTGTTCATTTCCATCATTTCCCGAGACACCATTAAATCAAAAATTTGGGTTTGAAACATTCCTGATTAGTCCAAGATCACCAATGAAACATTCTGATCATTTAGTATTTAGTTTCCATTTCATTTTTCAATATTCCAAGACATAGTTTATGTTTGATATCTTCTTCAAACCACTACCAATACTAATGAACATCCTTTACACTTAACCTTGTTTTTCATCAATTATGCCCAATTTCTCAGAATAACAGTAAACAATAGATTTTTTATTTTTTTTATCATTTATCTTCAACTTGAACATCATAATTTATGTTTTCATCATTATCAATTCCTTGATTAGACTGGAAAGTGTAATCTGAACAATGTAGTGTTGATTTACTATCATTAATTCACGAAATTTATTCTAATTGAACATCATTTTAAGGTTTTGACATATTTAATATATCCTATAAAAATAAAATACTATAGAATTTTTTTATAATGTTTTTTTAATACAAAGATTGGTGAGGGAAAACAGAAAACACATTACACATTAAATTAATTATATTTTTACAATCATGAATTTTAATCACTAAAAATTAATAAATTTATAATTCCAATAGAAATAAATAAATGATAAAATGGGATAATATGATGAAATCCGATAAAATAAAAGATAAAACATTTACTGGGTACATTTTTAATGAATTTATGAAAAAAGATCATAATTTGAAATAATAAAATTAATGAATTTAAATAATTATCCAATTTTATTATTTGAAATAAAATATTTTAATGAAACATGTGAAAAAGATTATTTTTCTTTAAAATAATAATACCATTTAATTAATTTTTTGGATAATCGTATTAGATAATTTTAAATTTATTAATTATCCAAAATTTCATTAACTAATTTTAAATCATGTTGTAAATATAGTGTGATTTTGAATATTAATATTTACCATTAGAATGTTATTATTCATATTTTGAATATTCTTATTAATCTGATTTTGAAATAATGAATTCTTTGTAAAATAGAATGCATTATAATCATTCAAATCATTTAACATGATAAAATTAACGAGATTAAAGAAATATTTTTTATTGATTCATAATATATTTTCTAAATATTATATAATTTGATTATTTAATGTAGTTCAACAATTAATTTTTACTAAAATAAATTTAAGACTTAATAACCATATAAATCAAAATATATTGCTGATTTTTTTTAAAAAATAATTAAAATTTAAATTAATAAATTCTGTTACAAGATAAAAATAATGAATGATATTATGAGTTCATTTTTAATCCTAAATCCAAATTTTTCTTATATTTATAATACAAATATTAAGAAATATAAAAAACTAAAATTAAGAATTAAATTAATTTCATGAAATAAAAATGGAAAATACTACAAAATTTAAAAAAAAAATATGTCGGTAGAGGATGGGGGTGATTGGAGATAATGATAAATTTTGAAGGAGGTGGGAGCCCGGAGGACAACAATTTTAAAGGGGAGGCCGATCTGGTGGAAAAAAGCCGATGGTGGTTGTAATGGGAGGAATGGAGGTTAGGATAATGGAGGACTTGGAAGGCTCCTACGACAATGTTGGAAATGATAGAGGTTGGGCTTAGAAGGGGGATGTGAAGTTGGGGGGACAAAGCAATGAACAACAAAGGGAGGTAGGCTGGAAAGAGGTGGGGACCACAGATGATGTCAACATCAGTAAGGATAGAAGTAGGTGGGGATGAGGAGGTGGGTCCGGGGAACAAAGCTAAGCATTGTCAATGTTGTTGGGCTGGAAGGAGACGGGGTCGACAGATGAAGTCGACATCTATGAGGATGGTATGAGGTGGGGGAGGGGGATGGTGATGTGGACCAACAATATTGTTCCTACAATTGAGGATCAACCAAACGAGAGTATTTTTGAGGTCTCCAATGAAAAGTTAACTAAAGAATCCATCTTGTCCCAAAATTTCGAAAGTATTGCTAGACCAGTAGCATTTACTCACGAGTTCATTATGTTTAACTAGAACATTGTCCATATTGAGGTGATTAATGCTATAAGATAATTTTTTAATCATGTATCTATTCACTATGGAGTGAATTAAAATATTACCACTTTTCACCAAAAAATGTTATCTATATATCAATGACTATTGACTGGTTGTGATTGGAAACACAATTCTTAAAGTCATTAGTAAAATCTTGACTTGTAGAGGAGGTGATTTTGCTGGTGGATTCATCTCTACAAATCGATTGGGGGTTTTCCATTAGAGTAACATTCAAAACTGTCTTTATATTGTGTTAGAATGTGCCAAAACCGCATGAAAAAAGGTGAAGGGTGGAAATATGGAATTTAAAATTTACATTTAGAATTCATTTGATACTATAAAGTGTAATTTTAATTTTCTATTCTAAGAATGCATGGGTTATGTTATAGAATTATCATCTTGGTCTGTTGCATCCTCAAGAGTGCTTGGATCTCTATTCTTTTGAATGGGTCCCCAAGGGGATTTTTTCAATGTCCTTGGGGGGGGGGGTCTGGAAATGAGGTCCACCCCCTAAGCTTCTATTTTATATTTTTGAAGACTACCTAAGTTATTGTCTTAATGATCTTGTTCTAGATGGACTTTACAAATAGATAAAGGTTGGTAGATGATTCTTTTTACCCTCAAATCATTTATATGCTGATGATATCCTTATTTTTGGTCAACATTAAATATTAACTATATCTTACATTGAAGGAATCTTTGGGAACAATGATGAAGTATCTGGCCAAGTGATCAAATGGAAAAAATCATCTGTGGTATTTTGGGAAGGGGAGTAAACCTCTAATAAAAAAGGTTTCAAGGGACATTGGTGTTAAGAGAGGGTCCCTCCAATTCACTTACCTTGGGGTGCCAATTTTCTGGGGAAAAGTTTGACTATGTTATTTTGAAGGTATTTATCAAAAATCATCAACCAAATAGAAATGTGGAATGGGAAAACTATGTCATAGGATGGTATAATTTTCTTGGTTAATTTAGTTATAACATTTTTGTTTGTCTATTATTTCAATTTATATAGATAGTCTAGATATCCTATTAATGATATTTATATCATGATTTGTATCTACATCTAGAATGGGTCAATTCATGAAAGAAAGTTGATGAATGTTTCTTAGAAGGATTTTTTTAATCCCGTTTAGATGAGAGAGATGGGAATCAAAGAATGTAGGCTCTTTAATGAGTGTTTAATAAAAAAATTCACATGTAGTTGTATATCCTCTAATGATCCTGCATTATAATTCCGTGCAACCAGATTTACTTCTCGACAACTAAAGGGTTATGCAATGTATATTCCTTCCTCTGTTTTGCTAGCCATTAAATAGGCCCATCATGACATCATATTATGTACAAAATGGAAGGTTTGTAATAATTCCAATTTTAACTATTGGACAACCCCATGGATCTTAAGGCCTATATGTGAGGTGATTGACATACCCCACTTGGTGAAAAATGACACTATTTTTGATTTTTAGGGTGATGACAATGCCCATGACATGCTGCACCCTCATCACCTTATGGAATTTAATATATACTTCGCCACCAATTCTGATACTCTCATTTAGACAATGGACTTGAATGACATCTTCACTGCAAGGGAATTATACAAGCAGTCATGTAATGGTTCTATTAATATTCTATCATGGGAGATGGATTTAAAAATATCTTTCATTCGCTCAACTATTCTTCTACTAATCAAGAGGATATGGAAATAGTGATATCAACTACATGAATATAAAATGCCATGCTTCCACGGGACACTACTCTTTTAATAATACAACAGCTTGCACTTTACACAACTTCGAGTTCTTATACACCACGACCAATCAAACTAGCTGTTATGAATAGCGATACCCACTTTTTGAAATTTTATAATTTTTTTTTAAAATAGACTTCATTTTTAGATTCAGAATATCAAAATTAGCTTATGTTGAAATTTTGGCATTTTTTTTTAAAACATTCAATTTTTGATGAATAGTGAAAAACACCGTGTTGTTGTCTAAAACCGACTTTTTATTTTAATAATTATTTATTTTATTTAAATTTATTTAATGTAAAAATAGATACATGACACCGATATATGGTCAATGTAATTCATTGGAGTCATTTTATAATAAATTTAGATATATAAAATTTTATGGAACTTTTTGCTGCCTTTTCCCCACCTTTTAGGTGCATTTAAAAATTTCCATTAAACAAAATTTTATAGTTTCTTTGAATGGAATTTCAAAAATCCATGAGACAATATTGACATCTGTAACTAAAATGTGGTTCAATAAGATGAAAATAATTTTTGGTGAATAATAACTTTTTACTTTTATTTACCACGGTTTAAAGTAAAAAGGGTAATTAAAGGTAAAAAATGATATTATAATTACCTTAGAACATGTCCTAATTCTATAAGATACGTTTATTTCAACCAAAATCAACCATAGGAATAAAATATGATCCTTTAGGTCCACTTTAATTATATTAGGATATTTATTATTATTTTACTTATAGAAGAGTTAAATGTGTTAAATAAAATGTTTAATAAATAATCTATTTTAAACATGGGGTTATACATAAGATAAATTCAACTATAAATATTCAGAAGAAGACTAAAAATACTTAAAAAATAATGGTATTTTATTTATAATTTTTTGACATTAAATAATTAGATTTATTTTCGACACAATGATGATGTAGTAATTACCTTAATAATGAGAGATTAAAATATTGATATTTTATAGATCCAAATAAATATAAATTGAGACTTCTGACGAATTAAACTAATTTTATAAGTTAATATGACATGGTAGGGTTGATTAAATTATTTTTTTCCAATGTGATAAATTTTATATGTCTTCCACAAAAACAAAATACCAAATAGTGTCAAAATTGACATAAAAGAGTTTTTAAAACAAATTCAATATTATTAATTACTATATTATTCCTAAAAATATATAGATCAAAAAAAGTACTAAGATAAGGCTAGATATATCAATAATAAACCACTTGAGTTTCTCTTTTATTTTTATACTATGTTTATTCACCACTTATTATAATAATAATAGAATACATGGTATATGTTAAACTATTTAACTAAGAGTTAAATCTAAATGATAAAATTTATTTGGTGACCTAAACTTGTCTAAAAATAATTGGTTATGAGGGTTTTGACCCGGACTCACCTTATCTTTGAAATAAATACATTTGGATCCATTAGAAACTAAAAATTAGTTTATAATAAATTAATATTTTAAGCATTTCCTAAAGTGACCTTCACCTCTCTTATAAAAGGGTATTTTTCCTTCTATAAAAATCAAACATCCAAAGCTATTTGGATTTTCCAACAGCACCAAAAATATACTACCAACTACCCTAAATTCAACATATTGTTCTTACATTCATCAGAAATCCAACCTATGGAGCCCTATTGATCATATAAAAAAGGAATCACTCGAAGAAGAGGTAATAATTTCATCATCTATTTCAAAGTTCTTTTCTTCTTCCAATTCCTCTTTCTTTCTTGTTTCCCTACCAAAATAATAACTCCTAAAACATCTAAATAGTGTCATGTTATTATAAATATGTTACAATCATATTCATTACTCTATATATCCTATGAGTGTCAATGCCACCATACGTGCGTACGTAAGGCTTACCGTCTCCACGTCGTGCTGCTGTGTGTTTTTCAAAACATATTTATTTGGATGGGTATAATAATAATTATAATTGATGTAAATAATAAATATAATATGTTAAGGATTTTTTATATATCATATACCATCTAATTACAAACAATTTTACCTCCAAAGGAATGATATTGTCAATCATGCGTATGTACGGATTACCGTCTCCACGAACACAATATGATTAATTTCCCCATCATAACCATTCAAGAATAATTTAAATTTTATGATTAATAATAATGTTTATGGAATTAATATAATTCAAGATATGAATAAAATACATTGTATCCAGAAAAAACACTACCTACATAACAAAACATATAAGGGTAAACAAATTAATTGACACCCGAAATGACAATAATAATTAAATATCATTAACAAAACAATCTTAGTAGATCATATATGATATCATATTTATATATGTTTAATTTATAATTTAATAATAAATTATTTAACTACTATACAGGAGGTTAACGTACCCTCTACCATGGAAAAGTAAAAGGTAAGGTTTAATTTTATAATCTCATTATTATTCGAGGTTGTTCATATGTGAGTATCTACTGAGACCTCTTTATCATTCACATCTGTGTTTCTTAAACAATTATTTCAAAATATTTTTAATATTTCTTATAATATGGTTTAAAGTCATTTATACACTTTTATGACTTTTAATAAAATATTTTTAAATGAATCTTTTCATCATTTTCCAAACAAGGTATTGTATGACCTTTTCAACAAATTAAGGCAAGAATTTTTTCTTAACATATACGGTGGGTGTGGCTATTCTCCGCCATTATAACTCCTTCAAAGCATCCCTGAAAAACTTATAAGAATATTTTCAAAATAATTTTTCTATTTTATAATTACATGACATTAAAATGATTTCAAAATAGAAAGATATAATTCATTCAAATAAATCTCTTTTCATCTATGTCAACATCATTTGATGGATTATACACTAGTTTGAAGTTGATTTATTATGATACAAAACTACATATAGTATTGAAGGTTTTGTGATATTTTTGATATTGGATGGGTTATTTTTATACCATTCTTGGTTTATGGTTAAATTATTAACATTTTGTAAGATGGTTTTAATACGAGTGTTTATATTATGTTTCAACATTTTCATATCAGGATTGCATTAGACATAGTAAGTGATAGGTGGAGCTCTCTATGGCTCCTCAATGCATCAGTAGGTCTCATGAGATGAACTAGTGTCTTGGTTCAAGTCCTTGACAAAATATTATTTTTAGTCTCGGAACGAGGCCTTGACTTTGTGGATATAATGTCCGACATTATGCATTCCATCATTATGAAATTATCTTTTGATATTACATGTGATTATTGGATGATTATAATATCCATGTGAAAAATTAAATGGAATTATTGGGATTTATATTTTCCATATTATGTTGTAGTTTATGTTTCAAAGGCTTTTTTAGTCTTATACATTACCTTAAATGTTTGTGCTTATTTATGAAACTTTTCACTATATTGTTATCCTTATTGAGCATCTAATCTCACCCCTTTCTATGTTTTTTTTTCAGAATATGAAGATGTTTTTTATAGTGGACATGTAGGGATAGGATAAGGGATATAAGTGTGTTCAAATGGGACAAAAATATTGTTGTTGTTTTTATTTCATAATGTAATGTAAAACTTATGTATGTATCTATCACTTACAAGGCTACTAAACTAATCGTTCTTTCAAGACTTGATCTCTTGTGATCATGCGAATGTTATGTAATAATGCACAAACTCTAGGTTACTAGGTTCAGGGCATTACAGTTGGTATCAGAGAAATATTAGTATAAACTATGGAAGCTAGATTTAGAAAAACTACGATTACAGAACATTAACCTATGATAGAATTTGAGATTAAGTATAGATAAACATCATAGAATTTTGGTAATGTAGATATTTTGTGTATTTTCCAAGAAATAAATCCTTGTATAGATATGAGTATTTAAAGGCAGCTCTATCATTGATGTACCTAGGAGTGAAAACTCCGACAAGAAGTTTCGGGCTTGGCTTGAGGTATCTTGGTACACGAAAATAGGCCTTTCTACACTCTTGCTTATGACACTCCAAGGGGATACGCTTATGATAATTCATATTTTATTTAAAAACCATTATGAAGGATTTATGAGTAAACACTTCCTCAAAAAACACATTTTTATGATTATGGATTATATGCATAAACTGTTCAATTTATGTTATGTATTTTAATAATTTGGAATAATTTATTGTGATTTATAAATTAATCTAGTGTATGAAATAGTTTAGAAATGGAACATAGTGTAAGGAATGGATTCTGTATCAACACACATAATCCATTATAAAATTTCCCTCCTAATTAAGATAATTATAGTAGAGCTGGTGATGAAACTGGTGTTGAATAACTTATAACCATCATGGGCCATCCCACTCAGGTTATTAATAATAACCTTAGCCGTATGGAGCACCCTGATCTACAACATAGAGGATAAATGTTACACCACTTCATGAAGAAATAAACACCAACATTTATTGGGACTACAAATCCATTTGTAGCTGATCAATGGATAAGTTTATTAGAGAAAATATTCAATGATTTGGGGAGTCGTGAAGGGTAAAAAGTTGTCATGGCAGTTTATCACCTCATAGGTAATGAAGATCAATGATGGTCATTAATACAAAACTAAAAGGAGGATGAAGAAGTATCAAATATGTAATAGAGGGAGTTTAATGTTTTTTCATAGAAAAATACATTCCTCGTGACCATCGAGTAGATACAGAACGACAATTTCTGAGTCTGAGGCAATAAGAGGAAGAGAAGGTCGCAAAGAATGAGGATAACATTACAATGTAATTAAGGCCAGAAGAAAATTAGATACATAACCCTATTATTGAATTTTTTTGATTCATTGATGAGTTAGAACCGTTTATATATCAAGCATCAGTCTCAAAATGCTTCTCATCGTACAAAGATATTGTCTCATGTGCTATCAAGATAGAAATAGAATTCTCTATGTCATGCGAATTTAATGAAAAGCTAGAGAAGAAGAGATCTTATGAACACTCTGGAAATGAAAATAAGGTGAAGAATGGAAAAGTTGAATTTCCATCTTGTAGTAAATCGGGGAAGAAAATCCCCAGTAAATGCCTGAAGGGAATGAGAGTCTATTAAAAATGTGGTAAAAAAGGCCACCAAGCTCATGATTGAAAGGGAAAGAAAGAGGATGTTAATGTAGAATGATAAAATTATGATTAATGGGGCATTATGAAAATGAATTTTTTATGCACCAAGGAAACTTACCTTAGAAATGGAAAAGGGGGAAAGGCCATTCTTATACGATCATTACTACTGAGGTTGAACTCCGAATGGTGTGGTGGTGTGTAATTTAATGGTTTCCTAAAATTTAGACAATGGTTTATTTGGTTCTGTATCATTGAATTGTTTCATATCATCATAGTTTCTAAGAAAATTTGATATTTATAATTTTATTTAACAATGGAGTTTTCAGTCCAAACTCTTAAAGAATACATCATTGGAATAATGTTTTGTGAATCAGTTCCCATTATGGCATACAAATGTTCGTTATTTGTTGATCTCATTGTCATACCCATGATTGAATTTGATATAATCCTAAGTACGAATTGCATTTCAGACCATGATGTGAAAATTTATTGTTAGAATAATGAGGTTACAATTCTCGATGTTGATAAAGAGTGAATTATCTTTATAGCAGAAACATCACCATCAGATTCTTATCTAGATCTACCACTAATAGATCTACTAAATTCAATTATTAGAGAATAAGACAGTTAAATAACTATGGGTGAAGAAAGGAATGTTTAAATAGATGATGTACCAAATTTCCAAGAATATTTTGATGTGTTTCCTGAGGATTTACCTGGACATCCATCAGAATGTCAAATTATGTTTTCCATTTATTTAATTCCTGGTTCAAGGTCCATATCAAAGACCCCTTATAGAATAGAAACTGTTGAATTAGTGGAACTAAATAAACAATGAGAGGAATTGAGTAATAAAGGATTTATTCACCCTATAGTTTCTCCATGGGGATCCCTTTTTCTTTTTGTTAAGAATAAATATGGATCTATGAGGTTTTTTATTGACAACATGGAGAACAATGGAATAACAACAAAGAACAAGTATCCCCTACTTCACATTGACGATTTATTTGATCAACTTCATGGAGCACAGTATTTTCAAAGATTGACCTTTGATCTGGATATCATCAGTTCTGTGTGAAGAAGGAATATATTTAGAAGACAACATTTCACACTAGGTATGGGAATTACGAGTTTACAGTAATGCCTTTCGGACTAACTAATACACCCTCTACTATCATAGATCAAATGAATAGAGTGTTCAAGGAATATTTTGATGACCTTGTAGCGACATTTATGGATGATATCTTGGTTTACTCCAAAATCTATGAATATCATTAAAATCACTTGCACAATATTCAAAAGTCTCTTAGAAGAAATGAATTGTATGAGAAGTTTAGCATGTGTGAATTCTGGCTTTAGGAGATTTTTTTCCTTGGTCATATTGTCTCTAAGGATGGAATCTTGGTAGATTATTCCAAGAAAAGAGAAATACAGGAATGGACAACACTGATGATTATAATTGAGGTATTCAATTTTATTGGATTAGTTGGTTATTATTAGAGTTTCATCCAAAATTTTTCCCAATTGCCTAACCCATTAACCAAACTCACACGTAAAGGTGTTAAATTTGTTTAGAGAAAAGAGTGCGAAGAATGTTTGGAAGAGCTGAATAGAATATTAGTCTATGAACATATCTTGAATCTACCATTGGGGAATGATGGGTTTTTTATTTATAGTGATTCTTAAAATAAAGGACTTGGTTTTGACATTATGAAGAATGATAGGGTTATTGCATATGCATCATGATATCTAAAAATTCATGAAAAAAACTATCATACTCATGATTTAATGTGAGAAGCTATATTCTCTTCTTTCAATATATAGAGACACTATCTCTATGGTGAAAAATGCGAGATATATACTGATCACAAGAGTATGAAGAATATTTTCTCCCAGAAAGAACTCAACTTGGGGCAAATAATATGGATTGAACTACTCAAATTTTATGATTTCACTATACACTTCCACCTGGGGAAGGAAAATAAGTTGCAAGATTCTTTGAGATGAAAGGATCATGGAGTTTTGAATAAGATGAGAATTGAATGGGATTGTATGTTCATGGATCTAGTAAATATGTATATGGGAATAATCATGGATGGTGAAATATCAATACTTTTTCAAATGGTTTCCAATCCATAATTAATAAAAAGGATAAAACATTCTCAGACTAATGATGAGGAGTTTCAAAAGAAAATTAACTTTGTGAAAGATGGGAGATTGATTTAATTCGTATATGAAGATTGAATTTTGAAATTTGGGAAGAGACTCTGTGTTCCTGACATACCTGATCTAGAAAGGAAATGGTTGTATGATGATCATAGCTCCAATTTCTCTATACACTGTGGTATCACTAATATGTTTAGAGAATTGAATGAACATTTTTTGTGGGAAAACATGAAAAAGGATATTGCTGATTATGGGTCAAGAAGTATGGTTTTTCAATAGGTGAAGGCTGGAAGAGAACATCCTAGAAGATTCATGAAATATATTCCCATACCTGAGTGGAAAGGGGATGATATTATGATGGAATTTTTCATGGGGCTACCAAAGAATCCTAGAAGGAATGAAGTAATGAAGTTCATTGTTGATCATATTACCAAGTCAACCCATTTTATTGATATAATATAAGATTTACCAGTTGAACGTTTATCAATACTTTATATTAATAAATTTTTAATACTTCATGGAGTACCCCTATCGATTGTTTCTGATTGTGATCCCAGTTTTAGATCAAGATTCTAGAAAAGTCTTCAGATGACCTTGGATACTGAACTTATTTTGAGAACTTCCTACCACCCTCAAATTGATGGACAATAAGAACATACTACTAAAATAGTGAAGACATGTTGAGATCGTTCTCACTTGACTTTCAAGGAATGTGAGATCAATATTTATCTTTGGTAGAATTTTCCTATAACAATAGCTTCAATTCAAGTATTCAGATGGCGCCATATAAAGTGTTATATGGAAGGAGATGTCACACACCAACTTTTTGGGATGATGTTGGTGAAAGAAAACACGTTGGCTCAGATCTTGTTGGGGAAATAATGGAAATGGTGAAGATTATCAAAACCGACATCAAAGCATCTCAAAGTAGACAAAAGAGATATGTCGATAACCAAAGGATGGATTTGTAATTTCAAGTAGGAGATTATGTTTTCTTGAAGGTATCTCTATGGATGGGTTTTATACGATTCAGTAAGAAGGGAAATTAAGTCTCAGGTACATCGGACCCATTGAAATTCCAGATATAATTGGAGTTATAGTTTATCATTTGTCAATGCCTTCAAGTCTCTCCAATGTTCATGATGTGTTCCATGTATCACTATTGAGAAAATACATGCCTAACCCAATGCATGTTTTCATATATGAAGAAATAGAACATGAACCTGATCTATCTTATTGTGACGAGCCTATCAGGAATATTGATACCAGAGAACAAGTGATGAGAAACCGGACGACTCATCTGGTAAAATTTCAATTGAGAAACCATAAGATAGAAGAGGCTATGTGGGAACCCGAAGAACATATAATGAAGAACCACACAATTCTTATTATGTAGTTGTATTCTAGAAATTTCGAGGATGAAATTATCTGAAGGAGGGAAGAATGTAAAACCTCACGCTTCCACAATACGCTTCACTTTGAATAATATAATAGCTTGCGCTATACACAACTTCGAGTTCTAACACACCACGACCAATCAAACTGGCCATTATGAATAGTGATACCCACTTATTGAAAATTTTTAAATTTTATTTTCTAAATTGGACATCATTTTTGGATTTGAAATATCAAAATTTTCTTGGGGTGAATTTTAGGTATTTTTTAAAAAACATTACATTTTTTATGAATAGTGAAAAACACTACGTAATTGTTTAAAACCGTCTTTTTATTTTTATATTTAGTTTTTTTATTTAAATTGATTTTAGGTAAAAATATATAATGAATACTTATATATGTTCAATTTAATTCATTGGAGTCATTTTATAAAAATATTTAATATAAAAAAATTTATTGAACTTTTTACCGTCTTTTACCCACCTTCTAGGGGCATCTACAAATTTGCATAAAACGTAATTTTACCGCTTCTATGAATTTAATTTCAAAAATCCTAGATACAATGTTGGTATCACTATGTAAAATGTGGTTCAATAAGATGAAAATAATTTTTGTGAATAGTATTTTTGACTTTTATTTACCACTTTTAAAAGTAAAAAAGGGTAGTTAAAGATAAACAATGATATTATAATTACCCTAACACATGTCCTAATTCGATTCGATAAATGTATATGGACCAATTTCAATAATAATTACTAAATATTATCATTTTGGTCCACTTGGATAGGATTTGAACATTTATTATTATTTTGTTTAGAGAAGAGTTAAAAGAGTTAAATTCGATGTTTAATATCCAAACCATTATAATATAGGGTTATACATAAGATAAAATCGACTATAAAAAATCATTAGAAAGAAAAAAATATTTCCTACATATTGGTATTTTACTTATAATTTTTAGACATTAAATAATTAATGTTATTTATGACCCAAGGATGATGCAGTAATTACCTTATTTATGAAAGATTGAAATAAATGATATTATATATATCCAAATAAATGTAAACTGAGACCTCTAATGAATTTATCTAATTTTATATGTTATTATGATATGATAGTCTTGATTAAATAATTTTTTCCTCAGTGATAATGTTTTTTTGAATTTCACAAAAATAAATACCAAATAGTGTCATAATTGTCAAAAAAGAGTTTTTAAACCAAATATTATATTATTAATTAGTATAATTTTCATAAAAATAAAAGGATCAGTCAAAGAACTTAGAAAAGGTTGTATATAACAATAATAAACCACTTGGGGTTGGATTTTGTTTTTATAGTATGTTTATTTACAATTTATTATAATAATAATAGAATACATGGTAAGAGATAAACTATTTAACTTAGCGTTAAATCTAAAAGATAAGGATCATTTGGTAAACTAAACTTGTTTAAAACCTATTGGTTAAGATGGTTTTGACCCAAAACCACCTTATATTTTAAATAAATCCCTTTGGATCCACTAGAAACCAAAAATGATTTTATAATAAATTAATATTTTAATCTTTTCCTAAAGTGACTTTCACCTCTCTTATAAATGGGTACTTCCCTTTCCCTCAAAATCACATCTAAAATGCCGTTTGTCTCAACCAAAAACTTCCCAAATATCCTCCCAACTACCTTAAATTCATCCTATATTCATTTCTTTGATCATAAAGAAAACCTATGGAGCCCTTCGGATCAAATCAAAAGGAATCACTCGATGAAGAGGTAATAATTTTATCACCTCTTTCAATGTTCTTTTCTACTTCCACTTCCTCTTTCTTTGTTGTTTCCCTACCAAAATCATAAAACCAATACCTTCTAAATATTGTGATGTTATTATAAATATTTTACAACCATATTCATTATTCTATCAATCCTATGAATGACTAAGTCACCATAAGTTCGTACGTACAGCTTACCGTCTCCACGTCATGGTGTAGTTTATTATTCAACAATTAATTATTTGTACAGTTATAATAATTTGTATGACTGATTTAAATAATAAATATAACTTGTTAAGGATTATTTATATATGATATACCATCCAATTAAAAGAAATTTTACTATAAAAATAATGATTTTTTCGCCCAAGCCTATGTACGGATTACCGTCTCCAGGAACGCTATAAGGTTCATTTACCCATCATAAACATTCAATAATAATTTACAATTTAAGATTAAAATTAATTTTTAAGAGATTAATATCATTATGTATATGAATCAAATACATCTTATCCATAAGAAACACGACTTAGGTAACAAAACATATAATGTAAAATGAATATGTTAACACCTGAAACAATGATACTACTGAAATATCATTAACAAAAAAATATTAGAAGATCTTATATGATATCATATTTATGTGTATGGTTCTTGTATAATTTAATAAAAATTCTTTAACTATTATACAAAAGGTTAACATACCCTCGAACAAGGAAAAGTACAAGGTAAGGGTTAATTTTACAATAACTTTATTATCTATGTTTTTTTATACATGAGTATCTACTGGGTCCTTTTTATCATCCACATCTGTGTTTATTAAAATGTATATCAATTTTTTTACTATTTCCTATAATATGGGTTAAATTCATTTGTACCCTTGTTTTACTTTTTATAAAATGTTTTGGAAGGAGTCTTTCTGTAATTTTCCTAACTAGGTACTTTATGACATTTTTTATGAATTAGGGTAAGAATGTTTTTTTAACTTATACAGCGGGTGCAGATATATTCCTCCATTATAACACCTTCAAAGATTACCTTACAAGCTTATAAGAATATTTTTACAATAAATGTTTTCTTTTATAATTATCTAACTTTTAAATGATTTCAAAATATAAATAGATATTTCTTTCAAATAATTCTATTTTCATCTATGTTAGCATTCATTTATTGATTTTACACTTGTTTGGAGTTGATTTGTTATGATGCAATCTTCCATATTGGATTAACGGTTTTATGATTTGTTTTTATTTGGATGTTATATTTTTATACCATTCATGGTTTATGGTTAAAGTATTGAAATTTTTTATTATACTTTTAATATGAATGTTTATGTTTTGTTCCATCCTTTTCTTATGAGGAATTCATTGGACTTATTAAGTGACAGGTGGAGCCCACTATAGCTCCTCTATGAATAGGATGATCTCATTAGACAAACTCGTGTCTTGGCACAGGGCCTTGAAAAAATCATATTTTTAGTCTCGGCATGAGGCCTTGACTATGTGGTTAAGATGTCCGGAATTATAGATTCAATTATTATGAAATCATCTATTGATATTACATGTGATTATTCGTCTAGTAGAGTATCCATGTGAATAAGTAAATGGAATTATTTTGATTTATATATTACATATTATGCTGCAGTTTAATTTTAAAAGGCTCTTGTTTAAATCTAATACATTGCCTCAAATGTTTATGCTTATTTATGAATGTTTCTACTATATTTTGATCCATACTGAGCATCTGAGCTCACCCTTTTCAATGATTTATTTTTTCCAGGATGTGAATATGTATTATATGGTTGACCGGTTGGGATAGGTTAAGGGGTATAAGTGTGTTCAAAGTGGACAAAATGTTGTTTTTGTTCTTATTTCATGATGTGATGTAAAACTTATGTATGTATCCAGAACATCTAAGGCTACTAAACTAATTAGTCATTCGAGACTTGATCTCTTGTGATCTAGACAATGTTATGTAATAATGCACTTACTAGGGGTAACTAGGGTTGTGTCATTACAATGAATTAATAAAACATGCAGGAATTCATCTTTCTTTTTCCTGTTACTTGTGTCTGGAGGCTGAATAATCCATCGATCACCTATTTGTTTATTATAATTTCATTCATAGGCAATGGAAATATGTGAAAAATATTTTTTTGCTGCAATTTCGAATTTGGGATCATTGAAATGATGATGGTATTAATATATATTGAAAGTTATATTGACCATATCTAGTCTTTTATGATAATAGTTACATCATTGATCATTTCCAATGTATGGAGGAAAATAAATGGGATGGACTTTGAGGATCATGCCCCCATGTTTAATGATGGATTTGATGAGGTTTGTAGAAAAGTCATAAATGCCTCCAAAATTAAAACTAAATATATGAATAATGATTCCTGTAACTTAGTTATTCTATGATATATTGGTCTTAATAGAAGATAAAAAAACCTTTATTGTCTAGATCCATTAAATCGATGCCTCTGATTCCAAGAAGGATAAATGTCCATACAGATGGAGTGGTCTCAAGCACACCAGGACCGTTTAGTTTTAGGGGTGTCTTCTATACCCATCAGGGCCTCGTTAATGGATTCTTTTATCACTTCATTGGGAATGGTCATGAAATTAAAGATGAAATATGGGCTATGATCAAGGTGTTCAGGAATGCTGTTCAATTTGGTTGGCAATCCATTTGGGTTGAATCTGAATCTAGTTTAGCCACGGGAATCCTTAAAGAGAAATCCAGGAATGTGCTATGAATAATTTTTTTGTATTTTATTGATTGTCTCCATCATGTAGAGGGTATTCTCTTTGATGTTAGACACACTTAGAGGGAAGAAATCATGTTGTTGATGATCTTTCCATGATGCTAGTTATTGAGGCTAGCTCAAGATGGACTTTTGTTGTCCTGGTTTTTTTCATCCTTGGTTGAAGCAGATGTACTTGGTGATATTCATACCCAACTTGGTAAACCCCCCTTTAATCCCTTTTCCACCATTATTTTTGTAATATTTTATTAGTATTAGGATTACCTACCTCTAAAACCTTCTGATTTATATTCAATTTGGATAGTTATTTATAAACTTTTGAAATTAAATACATTTAACTAAATAATTTTTTTAAAACAGGTAAAGGGAGGTCGCCCTTTTCTTAATCCAAATAAAAACATGTTGTTTTTTTTGTGTAGAGGGATCCCATTACCTGGCCTTTGAAGGAAAATAGACATTAAACACTAATACATATGACTCCTTGGCCCAATAAACATGCCTAATGGGCCTAAGTCTTCACCGATCAACACCAAACACCCCACCTTATAGAACCTTCATCTCCCACTTTTGTATGCTGCACAAGGTTGTTCATCATCATCTGATGACGCTCCTCTCTTGCGGCCCATGGTGTATGCCGCTGATGCGTCTTTTTTTATTTGAGATCATCCTCTATCATTTCACTACTCATTACTCCCATGGTCCATCTTCACCACCTTTCTTACCACCTACCCTTGTCGTAGTGCATGTGCCGCCACACTACTCTACATCTTGGTTCGCCTTCGCTGTGACCTACACCATGTGCTGCTTGGAAATTCCACCAAATTTGTGTATACTGGGATATGATCTTGGCATGAAGTAGTATTACATATCTACCTTAAAATAATGAATTTTTTAATTATTATTAAAATTTATAATGGTTAACAATTTTTTATATTTTTTATATACAATCAATATAATGCATACATCAAGAGTTAGCAATATTGTTTTATTTATACAATTTTATTCATCATTTTTGTTCATAAAATTCATCTAATTAATGTTATGAATTAACATTTTATTATATTTTTTGTAATTTATTTAATTTTAATTATTCATTTTTAATATTATTTCATTTATTTCATATTTTATGTTTATTAATTTTTTATATTTTTGAAATTTAAATTTTTTTAAAAATTTATTCATATTTATTTTCTATGTTTTATAATTTCTAATAATATTGTAATTTATATGACTAATATTTATTAATTTTAATTTATTAATTTATAATATTTTTCATATGTTTAATATTTAAATAATTGATTCCTATAAATAAATTTTAATTTTAATATTTTTTTATTTTCAATATAATTCGTTTTAAAGAACTTTTTTATATTATTAAAATTATATATTTGTTCATTTTTATTCATTTTATGTGTCCTTAATTCATGAAATTGATGATATGAAATCACCTTTTTAAACATTTTTTTAATGAATTCAACTTGTGTAATTAATTTTTAAATTTTTTTCATTTTTATTAATTATTAGTGTTTAATATTTTCTGAAATTTAATTATTTATAAATGTTTGTTTATAAATAATTATTTACTGTGTTTTAATATTTATATATTTTTTAAAGTTATATGATTAATAGTTATTCAAGTTTAATTATTAAGTTTTAATACTTTTAATATGTTTGAAATTAATATAAATGATTTATTTGAATTCATTTTTTTATAATTTCATAATTTTTGTACATGTTTAAAATCCATGTAATTACTCTTATGAATTCATTTCTTCAAAATAGTTTTGTTATTTAATACAAAATTTGTGTATTCATTTTTGATATTATTCTATTTTATATTATTTATTCAATTTTAATATTTATTAATTTCCACTTTATTAATATAATAATTTTCTTATATTCCTTTACTATGTTTTAATATTTTTAATATTTTTTATAATTTATATGAATAATATTTATTCATTTTTGTTTACTAGTTTTTATCTTCTTTTAATATCTTTGAAATTTATATAAATAATTTATTTAAATTCATTTTTTAATAATTCTAAACTTCAAATAGTCCATATTATTCATTTTTACTTATAGTTTTACTTAAATAATTAATATTATTTATTTATTCATTTTATTCCTTTTTCATGTGTTTTTAATTTATTTAATTAATTTTATGAATTCAATTTTTTATATATTTTAGGTAATTTATTCATATTTATTTTTTCATTTCTATGATTCATTCATTTACAAATATTTTTTAATTTTTAATATTTATTTTTTTAATATTTTGAGAATTTATTCATGTTTTAATATTCATTTAAACATATTTATTTTTTAATTTTTATATTACTATATGTTTTTAATTTATATAATTAATTCCTTTAAATTGATTTTATAATATTTTTTTATAATTTAAATAGTTCGTATGTATTATTTTCAAAAAAAATTATATAAATTTTATTCAGTTATTCATATTTTTACTTTGGTTAATGCTTTTTATCACTGATAAAAGTTGTATTTATCAGCGCTAAAACATACGGGAGGGAAAATGCTACTTTTTCAGTGTTTTCTTAGTGGTGATAAATCATAACATTTATCAGTGCAGACAAATGTAGTATTTATAGCACTTATATTTTTAGCATCCATAAAATCACTTTTATCATCATTTTTCGATGAGCACTAAAAGAATTCTTCATCTTCTTTATAAAAAAGCCCAAACATGGAATCTTCATTGCTCCACACTCAAGCCCTTACAAAATTGTATTTCATCTAAATTTAATGTGGCAGTTTTGGACAAATTGAAGTTCAAAACAAATTGTATGATATTCCAAAGTTGTTTATAATGAATCACATTCGATCTTCTACACTAATGATGAGATGAGGAGAGCATACCAGAAATGTTCATGGAAAAAGTAAGTATTTCATGTATGAGTTGGGATGTTGAGGGAGATTATAAAAGCCCTGATCTCATGTATGAGTCCCTGCTCAAAGGTCTGGGCCCTGAATAATGGGTCTTGTACCTTGTCCGTGGAGTAGCGCGAGAGGTCAGTAAACCTCACTGAGTACTGAGTTAATGTCATGTTGCCCTACTGCAGATGTAGTAACTCCTGAATTCACACCCCCTCCTACGTTGGGATGTTGAGGGATATCATCAATGCCCTGATCTCATGTCTGAGTCCCTTCTCAAAGGTCCGGGCCCTGAATAATGGGTCTTGTACCATGTCCGTGGAGTAGCGTGAGAGCTCAGTAAACCTCAATGAATAATGAGTTACTGTCATGCTTCCCTACATCTGAGTCTAGTGTTTCACATTCGATCAGGGTTTACTACCCTTTCCCGTTTGATCTCCAGCCATCCTACTGTCAGGTCTACCACGCTGTCCTCAGAAATAACATTGCCACTAGGGTCCCAAATATGCTGGTCTGATCGCAAGCATGTGCGCATCCACCAGAGGAACCCAATATCATCTTCGCTGATGATCATCAAATTAAAAGTCACATACTCTTGATCGTAGTAACCTTCTTTCGATCATTGTCACACCTAAATCTATACAGTTTCTAGAAATGCAAGTATCTTCCACCCTCACCATCAATTGTTGCTGGTTCAGATCCGGCCTAAAAAACCATCGTCGGCATATTCCTTCATCACCCTACTTTGATAAACGGCCACCTCTGGACTGTCATACAGCCTTACCATCAGCAGAGTGATGGATTTCATCACCTTGAAGACCATGGTCACTGTTAAAGGTGGCCAAAGGGTGCACTTTCCTGCATAGTGAAAACATCTGATAATGGATAATGATACTCTCTACCCTTGGAAGGAACCCAACTAGAATATGCCCCAAAATTTGATGGGTGAGATGCTCTCCCAAATTGGATAGCATGTTATTAGTGGGTCATGTGTAATGGGGAGCCTTAAAGCATGTATGTGAAAGTAGTGTGTATGGGTTCTATTTAATCAATTTCTGGATGATATTCTTTATATACATGTTTATATTCATGTATATATTATATTTATTGGTAAAATTCTTTTTTATATAAGGATAAACAACCTTATAGTGCTCATCACCAACTCCCGTCTATTTCATTTATTTCAATAATATCTTCCCTTATGATCATGGATAGTTTGGATATATCACCTCATCATGAAATAATACCTTTTAAAATATTTTTTAAATGAGATGTGGTTTCTACAAATCTCCCTCCTCTTTTGATCTTGATAGTTTCCATACACACACGCATAGTGTTATCCAATCTTTTAAAAAATATCAGAGTAATTCAACATTTCATTGATAGCCATTTCCATTGTTTTGAGCATGACTACTCTTTCTTTTACCTCATTCAAGATTTTGGAAATTTTTAAAACAAAATGATATCTCCATGTTAGAATATGTAGAAATTGAATTCTACTTCAAAATATGAACATATACCCCAAGATTCTCAATCGTCAAATCCTTCTCCTTAAGTTGATGATCAAAATTATCCAGGCGAGAATTATTTTCCTTGCGTGCAATCTTTACCTATTCTATTCACCACTCTTTTAATTAAGACATTGAGTCCCCATAGAGTTTTTCATTTCCTTTCCAAAATCCATCTCCTGAAAATTTTATTCAATTATATCATGATGTCCCTTTATTTTATTATAGAATCTTTCAATTGTATCATTTCAATCCATCCCCACCTCCATTAATATTTTATTATATTCTTAAAATTTTACAATATATGAATAATTTATTCAAACATTACAATTTAATAATTCCACTTAACTAATCAAGAATTTTATCATATATTGTTTGTGAAATACGATAACTCTTTATTTATGCCATGATATGATATCTATTTTTTTGCAGGTTGGGTGATGTCCCCATTTTTTATTAAATTGGGAAAATTAATCCTTTTATTCTTGCAGATATAGGGATACCATCACATGACAGTAAAGGTCTAGGGGGATTAAACCTCAAATATCTAGACCATTAGCCCAAGTACATTTCAAACTCCCATAATCCCTAATAATGAACTTCAATTGCCTTTGTGGTGAAATCAAATTGTCACAATGACCCTCGATAGAAACTCTCCATTGTGACCAGTCCCCACCATATGGTAACTCAACCCCCATTATCGCACCTTGAGGTGGAGATCCACCATTTAGACATGCTCCTAAAAGACCCTCACAAAAATGGACAACATCTACAAATAGCCTCTCGAAGGTGAACACAAGAGCTCTTCCCAAGGGTACAGCATGGTCCCTATGGTCGCCGAAATTGTTCCACCATCCATATACCACATCTTATGGACATAGTATTATAGTCTACCGTGCTAATGAATCATCCCACAAACCATCAACACTTCAAATAATTTTGGCCACCACCCAAACCTGTATATGATCTTCGTGAACACCGATACATATTGTCGGACCTCTCCACCACCAACGGTGCCATTCCACTTCCATCCACCATCACCACCTTTATCAACAAAGTCCACAATGAGCTCTGACCACTAATAGAAACATCCTTGTAATCACCATCCTTCACCACCTTTTTTCTGAAGGATTCTATGATATATGATCTCAAGATTTCATAAAAGTAAATCCGTGTTTAAATTTTGGTTAAAATTATTCATTATGTATAATGAGGTAGTGCATTGGTGTATGAGATGTTTTGGGGGTGTTCAGGGGGTTTAGAACATAAAAATTGGATAATATAGGCCAAATAGTGTGCATCAAATGGTTAGTTCACAGTTAGTTCAAACTATGTGCCTGGCCTAGGAAACCGTGTTTTTTGTGTTCCCTTTTAGATAGAGGATGGTAAATAGTTTTCATACAGTTTTCCAAGCTGTGTGAGTGCTTCCAAGAAACCATGTGGCTTGGCCTCTCAAGGATACAGAGATTTACATGGTTGGTGAATGGTTTGGCCAACTGTGCAGCCAAACTACGTGACTCTTAAAAAGTGGGAAATTCTAGTTTTACTCTATCTGGTTTAAAGTGTTCTAGCAAAATATTCCTATCTATTCCTCCTCCAATATATTGGGTGAAAAAATCCATATTATACATCAAAGATATGTTTATTCTTCAATTCTTGGGCATTTAGAATTTCTTTTAGTGCGAATCAAAGCATCGGGTGAGTCTAACACCCTTCTTTGCTCTATTTTATGGATAGGGGCTTCTAAAATATATCATTCTCTTTTGAATCCCTAAAATGATCAGTTTCTAATGATTTCTAGTCTGTGGAATTAAAGTTGGTTTGGTACCAAATCAAAGGCTATAGTTTAGTGTCCAGTTGTCTCTGGATTCGAGGTTGGGGGTCTTAATGATTTCCTCATAGTATTGATGTGGTATATGTGTATATAGTTGTGCTATTTCGCTGAATTGTTTTTTTTTTTGAAGTCTTTGGTTAAAGGAACTGATCTTAATCTTATATTGAGGTGTGCGATCAATAATATATATTATTAGGATCATTATGTGAGAATAAAACTATGGCTACCCCTAGGGTGTAACAAACCATTGAAATGGTGAAATAAATTGGATAACATTGAAATAGGGGAAATGTGAGAGAAAGTGGGTTATAAATTGTAACCAAGATGCGGTATTGCATAAAGGGTATATTGAATTGATCATATGCCATATTTTTTTAATTTACTAATGGGTTTTGAAATAGTTTAAATAACGCATTTTAGATTTTGATCCAGTTATGGTTTTCAAATAAAGAATAAGGTGTTTTGAAAGTGGGCTATGTTTTAAAAAAAGGAAGTGGACTCAAGGAGTTTTAGAAATTGGTTTTATTTATAGATGTCAATTGATTATTTGAAATGAGGGTGTGTTAACCGTTTTTGTGAAATACATTAAGGATGATTTAAATGGTTGAAATGGAAACTAAAACCATGATTCATGTTGTAGTTTTCAAAGATAATGACCCATGTTTTAAATAGTATCGGGAAGATGTTTCAAATTAATAGTTTGGATTCTGTAGTGTTCTGAGTTTTGGGTTTTAATGGTTCGTTGGGTTCATATCCATTGAATTTATATATGGGTTTGTGAAATAGGACCCATGAGGACTATGTTGGCATGTTAACATTGTTATAAAATTATCTAAAGGATAAACGTTCGTAGTTTACGGAATAACAATACGGTGTATTTGGGATAATGGTATATGTGATAACGAGTTATGTTGTAAATGATATACATGTTCAATTGTTTTTTATTGTTTTGGTAAAAGAGATATGGTTTATGAAGAATGTGCACATGGCATATTGGTAGTGTGGAAAATTGGACAGAGGCTCCTCCTACAAGTTGGCTAGACTAATTCTCTTGGCCTGCTGAGGTATTGCATGGGTTAGGTAGTTGGATTGAGGCTCTATGACCCGAATGAATAGAATTGGTATGCACCTAGACTAAGGTAGCAAGGTGAGGTAATTCACTTGGATTGAAGCTCCAAGGTAAGGTAATGTACATGGAATGAGGTTCCAAGGTAAGTTAATTAATATTGCTTGGTGGAATGAATATACCATTGAGTTAGGGAACCTAACCCCATATTCATTGTTTATATGACCAAAATAGTCCATAGTGAATTGGATGAACATGGCCAACCTAAGGAACTAATTATGAAGGTGACTAATGTGACCTCTGTTAATATATGACTACTAGTTTAATTTTCTATTTATCATGTTATTCATTATGTACTTTTATACACTATCTATTGAGACTAGTTATTTCTTTAGACACTGGTGGTGGTGGCCTACTATGTGGTTCACACACCCTTATTGAGATGTCATGGAACTCTTTTACATGATAATATGCTACGTTTTTTAGTCATTGTTTAAGGATAGGGACCTGATGTATAGTTCATGCATGGGATGCATAGTTGGAGCATGGGATATCATGATCAGGTTGGGACACAGGTCTGTGTTTGGTATCTTTTTATTAGTTTTGGTTTTGAAAATTATTTTTTATCACTTCCTGACATATATGGAATTCATCATATTATAATATCATGTTTAGTTTGGTTATTGGTTGGATTTTTTAAAAATATCATCCACATATGGTTCAAAATGGTTCTTTTATATATTGATATAATTTTTTTGTGCTATTTCTATGATAAGTGGGTATAGTCTCTCTAGCATATCACTGTTGACCAGTGCTGCTTTCCAATAGCCATTGGCGTATGGGGAGGTACACCTGAGTTCATTTGGTGACCCTGCTCAGGGCAACAGATATAGCGTCTATCGGTCTTGGGATGATACAAAGTGGAATTATAGAATGTATTTTGGATTACTATTTAGGGAATGGTAGGAAAGAGACTATAAAATTGCTAGATCTTGGTAATGAGGTCATGCCTGGGTGTCTCTATCCCCATGTATGAAAAAAAATCCAAGTTTTCAGGGGAGGGAGTTGATGTTCAGTTTTGCGATATTTTGGTTTACATTTATTTCCACTTAGTGGTGCACTTAGATATGATGTTACTGATTTCTGAGGTTTCTTCTCTAGGCTTAGTATGGATAGAGAGGTTTTGTGAGTTCATGGATCATTCTAGGCACATAACACTGATAGGTCATCCGTATTTTTCATGTGATTGGTATTTCCTTGGGATTCATATATCGGTATTGTACTTTTCTTCATGTGGATTATTCTTCTTAATATTTCCTTGAAAATATTGTTGAATTATATTTTTTGAAAAATTAATTTTAGAAATTCTTGGATTCTTGAAAAAAATCATATAAATGTTTTGAAAATGAGAATACAAGGGTTTTGAAATGGAATGTTTTGAATTATTTTGAAATGTGGAACTTTGGGTTTCAAATGGTTAAATTTAATTAGGAAGGGAAATGGGAAAATAATTGAAATTTAGAGGCATCAATGGTGGGTATCCCTTGCGTTGTTGGTCATCCTTGCGTATTGGTGGATTGGGAAGTGAGAGTGCCTTAGTTCTGATGTCTTGGATTACGAGATGTGATACATGATGTTTTGGATATGTCAATTAAGGAAATGTTTCTTGTTGTGTCTTTGGATAGGTTGTGACCTTGAAGTTCTTGAATTATTTCTATTAATGTTGATGTAGTGACTATAGTGGGTTAAGACATTGAGAGTTGTGGTATAGACCTTAGATTGGGGGTTTGATTCATGGTACTGAGATATCTGTGTGATTATATTTGGGGTGAGACCTAGAGTAATTTTTTGCATGGGTGTGTTAAGAGGAATGTGTCTTTAGATGGGGAAAGATTGACGCCCATTAGCATAAATTTGTTTGATGTTTGAAAAGTATGGATTAGAGAGAGGGGGGAGGTGATGACCCATTCTTGATGTGACTACATTTAGGGAGTTAGTACCATTCAACATTTGATGATGACTAGTGAGAGCATTCAGATAGTTTCTAGTGCTTTTGGTTGTGTATGTTAAATGTGGATGATTTGGATTTTGGCTTGGTAACATAGAGACTGTTTGTTAGTGCAGGTTTGGACTAGGGGTCCAAGTGGGATGGTTGATGGTTTTGATGTGGTGAATCAAGTGGTGGTTATGAGCTAATAGTCTTAGAAAATCGAGGGTACCCTCAAAAGAGGTTGGCCCAGTGTTGAAGGTGCCTTAATCTTCCATGCATGGGTGGTTGTTTTAGATGAAAAATTGATGAATGTTTGGTGTCATCAAGTTTTGTAAAAACACATCGTCATTCTTGGTTTAATTTTCAAGGAGATATTAGAGTTCTTATGGTTCATTGTAAGGTCAGTTTCTTAAGAGGGAAGGTTATTAGGATACTTGTCCTCTGGATTTGATAGTGTTTTATGATAGAATAGATGTTGATCTTTGGAGAACAAGATTGGGGTGAATAAGGAATGGAAGGATACTTTTGGTATGTAATTAAACTTAGGGAGGGGTTGTTCATTCAATTGGGATTTCTTGTATGATGGTTGGTTCATTGGATGAGAATATTGAAAATGTCTTCTGTCTAATGATGTTGATGGACCAGGAACACATGTGGTGTGGGGACCCTTTTGGATAGATGATGGAAAATGGTTATCGCACAGTTTTCCAAACCGTGCAGGTTATTCTTGGAAAACTTTCATATTTTCCCCTCTTGTCTAGAGGGAGCCACATAGTTGGCACACAGTTTGTCCAACCATGTGTCCAAACCATGTGACCCATAAAAGTGTTAAATTCTAGTTCTCCCCGCTCGAGCTTTAGGTATTTTAACAGTATTTTCCCCACTATTCATACTCCAACATCTTGGGTGATGGACCAATACATACATGGCTTACAAGAGATTTATCTCCTTTGATTGATGGAAATTTAGAGTGGTGTTTAGTGTGAATCGAAGATTTGGGTGAGTTTAACACTCTTTTTCCCCCTGTTATCTGGATTATGGATCGTATAATCTCTCCTCTTCTTATAAAACACTAAAACTATATTTTACCATCAATTTTCAGGTTGTGGATTTAAAGGTGGTTTGTTTCTGAATCTGAGGCTAAGGTCAAGCCTGTAGTTGTCCCCATATTTGAGGTTGGTGGTCATAATGTTTTTGCTCATATTATTGATGTGTTATATGTGTATGTAATTGTGATATTGGGATACATTGTTGTTTTTTTATGTCTTGGGTTAAGAATATTTATTTGGACCTTATATTGAGGTTTGATACCCTTCACGGACTGCGTTATGTTTTTTAAAGAGGCGAGACCATAATTAGGGCTACCAATATAGTGTACCAACCCCTGAAAATAGTGATATAATTTTGTAAACATTGAGATAGGAGAAATGTGAGATTAGGTGGATTGTAAATTGCAACCATGAATGTGGGATTGGATAAAGAGTAGATTGAATTGATCATATGTTTGATTATTTTAAATTAATAAGTGGGTTTGTAACTATTTAAATAATATGTTTTGGATTTTGATCCAGTTATGGTTTTCAAATGAAGAATATGGTGTTCTAAAAATGGGATATGTTTTAAAATGTGGTTATGAACTCTTGGTGTTATAGAATGTGCCTTTTTTATAGATATAATATTTTCATTTGAAATGAGGGAATGTTACCATTTTATTAAATACCATAAGGATTATTTGAATGGTTTAAAGGGAAATGAAAACCATGGTGCATGTTATAGTTTTCAAAGTGAAATATCCATGTTTTAAAGGGATTATTATAGTCGTTTCAAATGAATAGTTTGGATTCTGTAGTATACCATATTTTGGGATTGGAAGGACCATTGGGGCCATAGCCATTGAATTGATATATGGGTTTGTGAAATGGATCACATGATGACTATGTTAGCTTATTAACATTATAATGAAATGAACTAAAGGATGAATGTGTACAGTTGTTGGCCTAACATAAGTGGGTATTTGGAACAATGGTATATATGATAATAAGTTATTTTATAAATGATAAATATGTTTCATCATTTTGGTTTGTGTTGGTAAAAGTTATATGGTTTATGAAGAATGTGTGAATGGATTAATGGTAGGGTGGCATATTAGACTGAGGCTCCTCCCATGGGTTGGATAGACAGATTCTCTAGGAAAAACAATGTATTTCATGGATTAGGTAGTTGTAATGAGGCTCTAGGACCCTAGTGAATTTAAGTGGTATGCACATGGATAGAGTCTCTATGGGGAGGTAATGCACATGGACTAAGGCTCCAAGGTGAGGTAATACACATGGAATATGTATCTAAGGTGAGGTAATTTACCTGAACTAAGTCTCTTGGGAAAGTTAATGAATATTTGTTGGTGGAATGATTTTCTATTTGAGTTGTGGAACCTGACCCCTTATTTATAGTTTATATGACTGACATAGGCCATAATTAAATGGATGAATATGGTAAACCCATGAAATTAATGATGAATGTGACTAATGTGACCCATGTTAATAAATAGAAAATGGTTTATTTTTATTATTAAATTTTTATTCATTATGTACATTAATACAATATATATTTAGGATGGTTATTACTTTAGATACCATTGGTTGTACCCTACTGTGTGGTACTCAAACCCTGCTCAGGCTAACATGGCACTTTGGTAACCAAATAGATACAAATTGTTTTCAGGTACAAGTTCAAGATAGGGACCAGATGTTTGGTTCATGAAATGGCTATTTGGTTTAAGCATGGGATATCAGGAAGAGGTTGTGAATCCTATCATTGTTTGGGATCTTTTTTGTAGTTTTGGTTTTGGACATTATTTGTATGTCTTCTTGAAATGTAGAGTATTGTTCATATTGTTATATCATTTTCATTTTGGTTATTAGTTGGTTTTCGGTTATATGTTTACCATTTTTGGATAAGAATGGTTCTCTTATCTGTTGATATTATTGATTTATTGGTATTCCTCTAATAAGTGGGTATAGTCTCTCCAATGTCTCTCTGTTGACATGTGCTGCTAGTCAGCAGACTCTAACATATGGTGAGGTGCACCTGAAGTCATGTGAGGATCCATCTCGGGGACCATATATAGTAGCTATCAGGAAGTGGACGTTACACGCAAGCCTTGCCCTCCAGGACATAGGTTCCTATCATCCATCACTCTTTTTACAATCCAAAATTCAACCGGAAAATTTCAAAAACTACACCCAAATTAGGGCTAGTGGTGATTGAACCCCAAACCTCATGTAGTCTGACGAGGCTTCCTTACCACTAAGACAACACCTTATCTCCCATACTCCTAGAATTTAGGAGAACATAACATATACATCAACATGAAATTTCTTTGGATATATGATTTTATAGTGATATCATATTATATTTACCCTAATACTCAACTATTTTTAAAACTTCATAGGTTTCTTATGAGAATTGATAGTGATCGAGAGTGAATTATCTCTCTTGATGAAGACATTTCCAATAAATGAATGATTTAAGATATATGACAACTTTTATAAAAAATATATATTTTACAATACTTTAAATTCATATAATTCGTGTTCTATATATTTTCTAACATGTTGTTGATGCAATGAAAATTTATAAAAAAATATGATGACTATATGAGTGTATATATAAATAATATCCTTTTAGGTTTATAAATTTATACTTTCTATGTATATATTTATTTTGATAAATATGAATATTATTGAATCAAATAGGATGGATATAAATGAAAAATGAATGGATATCAATTTAATGACAAAATATTATGAGGCTGGGGTGAAGGTGTTCATCATGATTACCAAGGATCGTGCATATGACCCATCACAAATCCTTTGTTTATGCTGAAATTGTTGTTACTCAAGACTAATTAGTCTATATGTGTTGGAAGAACACTAGACCTTTCTTGGAATATATCAATGTTATTAATGTTGTACTAAATGAGTTGAAGAACTGAATGTAGATAGGGACTATGATAACACTACATTTTATGGATCATATGATATAATTTCTAGTGTAAACAATGACGAAAACTATATTAATTATTTGATTTCAAGTTTTAATGTTGATGAAGATTCTAGTGATGAAATTAAAATGACATTTGTAGTTTAGATTTGTGATTTACCAAAATTGTTTCAGAAGTTAAAGTGTTTTGAAAATATGCAATTGTCTAGTGGTTGTACTTTATATACAACATTGCCATACATATTAAAGCTATATAATGTAAAAATGGAAATAGAAGGAGTGGCACATGATTTGAAAAAATAATTGATCTCTTTAATTATATGCTACCAGAAGATAATGTGGTTCCTTGCTAAACATATGATGGAATACAAATGCCACGTTCAATGGGTATGATCTCTAAAAGGGAACATTCATGTCCAAATGACTATATACTACTTATCAAGGAAAATGAATCACATAAAAAATCCCATAGTGTGTTATGTATCGATACAATAAATATTAATGAAGTCCATTAAAATTTTTATCATACTTTCCTATCATTCCAAGGTTTAGGAAACAATATGGAAGTGAGGAGACTGTAAGAAAATTTAAGTGGTACACAGATAAATGAAATCAATATGGGAAACTGTGTCACCTTGAAGACTCTCATATGTAGAGGATAATTGTCGATGAGTATCCAAAATTTGGAAACAAAAATTAGAAACCTTCATCTTGAACTATATACTGATGGAGTAAATCCTTTTGGTTTAAAAATCAGCACTCATAGTACATAGATGGTGATGTTGGTAAATTAAAACCGTCCACCATGGTTATGCATGAAATGAAAATAAATTTTCTTACCTCAACATGTATATGGAAAAGAAAACATAGGTAATGATAGTGATGTTTATTTGATGCCATTAATTGAATATTTGATATTAATACGAGATTCAGGTGTTATGTTGTACGATTTATATAGAAATAAAGAGATCATATTAATACCCATTATGTAAGGGATGATAAATGAAAATACATATAATTGAAAATTTTAGGATATTAAATTAAAAGAAATTAAGGGTGTCCCATTGTTGAACGTGGTACACATTCAGTTTAGTTGAAACATTCATTAAAGACTACGTTTCTAATACATCACACATTTCTACCTCGATGAAATAAATACAAATCCCAGATGACTTCAATCGATGGGAATTCAATAGAAGGTATATCATCGTCTCCACTAATAGGTGATCAATAGTTTGAGAAATTAAGTTATATGAACATAATTTTTGGTAAACCATCTCGAGAAACACTTATGAAAAACAGTCAGAAAATGATATCATTTTTTTGAATTATCATATTGGAATTGTTTTTACGTTTGATATTTTCTTTATTTCATGCCTGTGGAAAAATTCATGTGATAATATTATTGGAACATTACTAAATAAACCTAAAAAAGGAATTAATTATGGCTAGGATGGACATTATTAACATGGAGATATAGGAATATTTGGTGTTGGCTAAGGGTAAAAAACTGAATTTTCATCCTCTAATAGCTTACACACATTCCAGGTAAGTGAGATATTGATTTTTCAACATCCTGAATGATGTAATGTTTATAATGGGGTATTAAAAAAATATCAAGAATATCGTGTTAATGAATGGTTTAAAGTTAAATGGCCTAAAATTAAACAACTTCAATGTTCTAATAAAATATCAATTTCATATAACTATATATTGAATTTTTTCTCAGAATGTCCTTCACACATTAACAAATCCATGTCTCATTTACAAAGATATATTCGGTAAATTTATAGACCCGATGATATTTATAAATATATAAAAGGAAATTAACATCATATTATTTGAATTAAATATTTTTTCCCATCTTGAATATTTTATATGATGATTTACTTTTTTGTTCACTTGGTTAGAGGGATCCGACTACGTGGTCCAATACATTATAGATGGATATATCCAATTGAATGGTATATGACACTTTTAAATGGTATGATAAAAATATAATTCATCCTAATGGTTGAATTTAAGAGTGTTATATTGTTTTTGATGTATTTTAATTCTACACTGACTACCTTCTCGTTGAAGAAATCCTTGTTATATAAAAACATCATCACATTGGGAAACTTGTGGGTGAAATTTTTTTATGAAATATATGTTGTATAAATTACTATTATGGAACAAGAGTAGGAACACCATTTCATTTTTCATAAAATATTTTATATTTATTCATACGTAGAAACCTAAAATGTAATTTTTAGGCATTTAAATCTGTTAAGGGATGTAAAATGGATATCAAATACCAATAATTGATAGTTTACATCATGGTTTTGAGACCATATTTTTAAACAGTCAACTATAAATATAATATCAATTTTAGAATGAATATGATGGATAGCTAAAGGACCATGTGTGTAGGTATTATAATACAGTGGTTATGTAATTAATAGTTATATATTCTGTATAAATGAACATGATGAAAATAGTACCATGAAAATTAGAGGAGTTACACTTGTGGATAAAGTGATCCTTGTTTCTAGTACCAACGAATGAAATCTAATTTATGAAAATATGTCATACTTTTGCATCGTTGAATAAATATTGGATTTGGATTTTGATACATTTCAAGTTACAATTTTTCAATTCAACTGGAATGATAATAGGAGTGTTATTAAAATAATCAATTGAGATTTATGAATGTAGATTTCAATAAACAAGTGAATAAGGATGAACATTTTATAATGGTTTCAGAGAATGTAAAAGTATTTTATGTTATAGGCCCTGTAAAAAAAGTTCATTTTTTCTGTTATTGTCCAAACCCACTAAAGGTTTAGATGTAAATTTAACGTAGGAAGACCCTTTCATTGTAATTTTATAATCATTTCACAATAGTCCCAATGTATATGTGTCTTGTATTTCAGTAGAGAAAACAATAAGAGGATTTGGATACTTGATAGTGGGGCTAAATTCCTTTAAAAGTTAAAAAACATGGGTTCAATCATCATGTTACATATTATTTTCTGATATAAATTGTGTCACCCAATTTTATTTTCAATTCATGGCTATATTTATGTAATCAAAATTTAATTCTAAACCAATTTTGGAGATAAGGTATTCTTCACATATCGACACTCCTAATATTTAGGAACAATGGTATTCTCAACATATTGATGCTCCTAATAGAGTGAAACAAAAAATTTCTCCATAAAAAAGTGCTTCCAATCTGCAGGAATAAAATGTTGACGATTTTGAAGCTAAGTAAATTATATAAGGTCAAAAAATATATCCCAAATTAAACAAGAGTTTCATTGTATTGTGTTGATAAAAAAAGTATTTAGGCAAGAAGAATATACATCAAATTTAGATGTTTGATAGAATACACACGACAACCCTATTTACCACTACAATTCCATTTTCAGTAGTTACATTGGGCTGACCATAAAAATTCATGTACATATTAATATACATATGCGGAACAATGTTGTGATAGCACTTAATTTATTAATTTTATAAGAGATTAAGGTATCATTATGATATACTTTATTTATTTTACTAAAAAACAAAATAATGAAACACAGATTTACTCTTCATTATCGCTTGAAGTATGAATTTGTACTAGATGACTACCAAATCAAATTTAAATTAATGGCCACTAATAAGGCTCATAGAAGATTCTAGGTATTTATTCTGAAGCATCATCTCAGGTATTATAAAAGGAGATTAAACCCACACCCACTATAGATGTATGCAAACATGATAAAATAATAAAAATAGAATGAATTTATAATTTATTTAGAGGTATAATATTTTAAAGTACATTATGATTCGTAATAAATTATTTGAAAATATGTATATTTATCTCTTTGATAACAATTATTAATTTATGAAACATAAACTAAGTGCTAAAAATATGTAATGTGCATCAAAACCAATATACCCCTTCCATAAAGAAGGATGGGGTACAATACAGTTGAAAAATGGTATGTATTATAAATATATTGTAATAAATTAATGTGGCATAAAACAAAAATATAATTATGTTACTTTGTTTATATGTATACTGATGAATAAAAATACAAAGACCCTTAAATCCCAAATCATGATCTATGGAAGGAGTATCCTTTTAATAATGATTATGTAACACCCCGACCCTAGTTACCCAGAGTCGGTGCATTGCTTCGTAACATTGGCATGATCACAAAAGATCAAGTCTCGAAAGAACGATTAGTTTAGTAGCCTTGGAAACACTAGATACTTTCATAAATGTTACATTACATCACAAAGTGAAAAACTACAGTAACATAGTCTCCATTTTCCGCACTCATATCCCCTTCAGAATATCCCTGCAGGTCATTCCTATAATACTTCGTCACATCTTGGAAATATTAAAACATTGAAAGGGGTGAGCTCAGATGCTCAGTAAGGATAACAATATAGCGGAAGCTTTCATAAATAAACATAAACATTTAAGTCAATGTATGACTAAAACAAAAGCCTTTTAAACTTGAACTTCAACATAATATGGAAAAAGTTAAATGAGATAATTCCATTTACTTATTCACATGCATATTATACTGGTCGAATAATCACATGCAATATCAATAACCACTTTCATAATGATGGAATGCATAATGCCAGACTATCATAACCACATAGCAAATGCCTCGTGCCAAGACTACAAATAAGATTTTGTCAAGGCCTCGTGCTAAGACACTAGTTTGTCTCATGAGACCTGCTGATGCATCGAGGAGCTATAGCAGGCTCCACCCATCACTTATTAAGTCCAATTCATTCTTCATATGAACATGTTTAAACATATCATAAACCATAACATAATCGTATCACATAAAACATGCATAAAGGAAACGTAACATTTCCACATTTCAATCACAAGATATCAATACAACACATTGATATAATAAAAACACTTTCAAAACCATTTTCAATACCAAAATAAAAGAAAAGTAAAACATGGTATTTATTTTTCTTTTTAAAAAAAGGTATGGCTTGTAGAGGAAGCCGAAACTCAAATAATGGTCACGGCGGCGGAGAAGTTGTTGTCGCCACATATGTATGACAAAAACATTCCCTTTTTTCATTTTGTAAATGCTTCGTATAAAAAATATTCCTTTTGAATAAATGTAAAAGTCAAAGGGGTTTATACACCGTATAAAAGAAGGTTGTGTATAAAACAAAATATGCCTCAATGAAAGGAGATTTAGACGAAGTCCCATACAAAGATCATTTTTTTAATAAAATAGATCTATTATGTGTATTCACTATAATTACACATAAAGAAATAAAAATACAAGATAGGAAATAATAATATCATGACGTAATTTGAATGTAGGAGATTAACCCAAATAATGGAAATTGGATTAAGAAGTTCCCTTACCTTGCATCCTGTCTTGACTCGACCATTCTTTATCCTCCTGAATAATAAACTAGAGTAAATTTATAATTGCTTAATAACTTTTTTTCAAGTTTTTTATTCCTTTTATATCACTTATTATCATGTTGTGAACATTATATAATTATTTAAGTTAATAACGGTCGTTTTGTCGATCTTTGGTACTTGAGTCAAAAATAGAGTTCATATAATTACAAGTTGTTCATGTGGTGAAATATACATTATGTCCAGAATTATATTCATGATATAGATATCATATATCTCATATATATCCATTATATACATTCATTCATAATATTACATAACATTTAGAGGTAAGAAATGAAATGCACCGTTCATGGAGACGGTAAGTCGTACGTACACATGAATGCTACTTTCATTTCTATTTCATATTTAATGGAATGAAATAATAATGATATAATGGTATATTATTATTATAGTATAATATCATATATAATATCATTTACTCCATCCTTTATACATCCCACATATGGCATTAACGATTTAAATCACTTTGAGGGGGCGGTAGTTCGCACTTCCTAAAATGAAAATATCGTGTTTACCCATAATGGAAACAAGAAAGGTATGACATAAATGAAAAATACAGAACCTTAAGTAAAAAATAAACATATTATATATAATTTATAAATATATTGACATCTTAATGGCCACCTTTGAAGGTGTTATATGAGTGTTGAACAATCATCGTTTCGTGAGGCAGATATTCGACATCCACAGAAACAGTATGTTCTTTAACCATTAGATGTATGTGTGTGTAAGTGTAGCTCGAATACTTCTTATAACATCATCCTAGTATATTTAGGATAATTTTTTTTGTTACAAAAGAAATTAATAAAAAGAGTTTAGGGGTTGGATAAGAAAAATAAAACAAAATAACATAAGAGATGACATTACCTTAAAATCGGGTAACTCTTTTGATTTGAGCCAAAGGCTTACTTGGGAAGAATTCTGCCCAAAGTGGGGTTTCTAAGAGTAAGGGAGAGAAGTTGGGAGAGTATTTGGGCAGAGTTTGGCCGAGCCAAATGGCTTTAAGGTGTGAATAAGTTGGGAGTTGGGGGGCCTTTTATAAGTGGAGAGGAGAGGCACTCTTGGAATGTAATGAAATGTTACTTTATTATACAATGCTTTTCGGATTCTAAAGGTCCCAAACATATATATTTTGAGGATATGGTGATAAGGGTTCGAAATATTCTCATCCAATAGGCTTTGGACAAGTGTAATGCTTAGATTTTACATTATCCATCCATTTTATTAAAATCGTTACATAGTGAGGTAATCGCTGCATCATCATGGTGTCATAAATAATTTAATTTATTTAATGTTTAAAAATAATAAAAAAAATATCATGATGTAGTAAATCATTTTATATTTATAATGAATATTTATAGTCAAAAATATGACTTGTATAACCCCATATAAAACTTGTTTTAGTAAAACAACTTATGTTTGTGACATTTTTATTTTAACTTTAATTAAAAAGTTATTTATGTCATTTTCCTACCAAAGTGGATCAGGGGTCCCCAAGTTGACCCATGGATTTTCGTGGTTGTCCATGAAACATCCAATAGGGGTAGGACATGTGTAAATGTATTTTCATATTTTTATAATATCATTTTTACCTTAAATTTCACTAATTACCTTTAATCGCGATTAATTAAACTTAAAAGTTACTATTCACCAAAAAATTATTTTAATCCCATTGAACCAAATTTTAATTCCTAATGACAACCATGTATGTCGGATTTTTGAAAATCAAATCACAGAAGTGGTAATATTTCATTTAAACGAAAAATCAGTTATTTAACTACCACTTAGTGGTTTAACTATTCATCAAAAATTGAAGTTTTTCAGAACAATGTCAAAATTTCACCCTAATCTATAATTGATATTCCAAATTCAAAAATTATGTCTATTTTACAAAATTACAAACATATAAGTTGCATTAATTAATTTTATAATTAATTCCCGCTGTCACAACAAAGAGCATGTTTTTTAGAAACTATATATTTCAAAAGATTGACAATTGTTTATGTCTAATTTCAAAGTGAAATTAATTATAATGAACACCATTGGATAAAATGGTAAAAATATATTCTAATTATAATTTAAAACCACTCAATAGTATAATTTATCACTATAAATTATTTTTATTAAGAAATTTGTTTTTAAGTATTCTTCACTATTCATAAAAAAATAGATGTTCTCAGAAAATTACAAAAAATTCAACATAGGATAATTTCGATATTACAAATAAAAAAATGAAGTCCATTTTGAAATATAAAATTTCTATAATTTTAAAAATTGGGTATTACTATTCATAACGACTACTTTGATTAGTCGCGGTGTGTTAGAACTCGAAGTTGCATACAATGCAAGCTATTGCATTATTGAATGAGAAGCGTATCGTGGAAGCTCAGGGTGTTACATTCTCCCCTCCTTCAATAAATTGCGTCCTCACAATTTGAAATTTTTCTTTGAAAATAAAAGGTTGAAAATAGAAAATACCTTTGTGGAAAACCCACATCAGAAATATGGATAATAAAAATATAACATTAAAATAAAGAAAGAGAAGTACAAAGGTCAACCAAGATAGCCCATACTAGGATTCTATGAATATATGGATATGGAAGAAAAACAAACCATCAAGGTCTGATGGAGAGTTGTAGAAAACTGGATTAGGAGAAATTTAACCATAAAAAAATCACAAACTTGTGATTGGTTAAACGGTCATTGAATCCCTAGTTGGAAAAGTTAACCGGCAACGTTTTTTTTAAGTTACCTTTTATAAAGTTGAGGAATTTATTTATGAGATTTACTAAGAATGTAAGGGAATATACATACTTGTTATGTATACTTTCATTCTTTAATAAATTTTTACCACAAACCCATCTTTTACTCCAAATGGTAACAGAACTCTAAAATATTCTATTTAACTTAATTGTATAAGGTTCTAAATATTACCACATACCATTTAGATTAGGAAAAATATTTTGTAATAACCAGGGACATCCAGTAGGCTAGTGGTATGTAATAAAGGCATGTCTCAATATGGTTGTGAGTTCGATTCCTGTAGCTTTGTCCGACACGACGGGTAATGCCCCACCCTACAGGTTGTCCTTTTCCTAAAACTATAGTATTATAATATTCCAAAAATAATCTTCAGAAATTCTTTAACCTTAAAAAATACTATCCAAAGATAAACTTAATCCATTCCAACCTTTATAGTTATCCAAAATACCTCCGTCCAGACTTTCTCTAAAGGGTCCTTTAATTTCAAAATCAATTGTAACATTAGATTCCCTAACAAATTAAAGTTTCTCTTATTTTCACATACTAAAATATGATTAACTTCATCATATTAAAACCTTAATGAAATCAACATGTACTGTAGTACAATCCTTATATATATATATCACATTATTCTAATACCCAGAATATAATCCATGAGTCCAAAAGCACCAATAAATTAATTATTTTTCTTCAACTATAGTCACAGCATAAGATTGGCCTCGATCCCTTGGCCTTTTTTGAGGTAAGATTCCCTAACGCTTAGGAAATTCATTTTCATAATGCCCCATTTCTCTACAATTGTAGAATTCAACATTGATAGCCTCTTTCTTTCCCTTGCAATCACGCACCTGTTGACCTTTTTCTCCACATTTATAACAAACTCCCATTCCTTTTAGGTAAGTACCAGGGTGATTCTTCGCACAATTATCACATAATGGAAAATCCTTCTTTCCCTTTTTCCCTTTATCCGTCTCTTGTTCCACCGTTCTCTTCTTCTCTTGCTTTAAATTATTGTCATAAGACTTAGAGAATTCTGTTTCTGTCTTGATAGCACACGAGACTATATCATCGTATGTTAAGAAATATTGTGATACTAAAGCTCGACGGAGAAATGGTTTTAACCCATCAAAGAAATGATCAATATTAATTCTTGGGTTACGTATATAATCTGCAGCATACCTCGCTAACCTTGTAAAGTTGGCCTCATACTTTGCGACATTCTCATCCTCCTTCTGCCTCAGACTCAGAAATTGTCTTTCCATATCTGCTATATGGTCACGGGGAAAGTACTTTTTTAAGAAAATCTCTTTGAACTCCCTCCATTCCATATTTGATACTTCATCATCTTCCTTTATATTTTGAATCAATGACCACCATTGATCATCATCTCCGGTGAGCCGGTAAACTGCCATGACAACCTTCTCCCTTTCGCTACTCCCCAAGGCATGGAATATTTTCTCTAAAGAGTTTATCCATTGCTCAGCTACTAATGGATTTGTACCCCTATTAAATGTTGTCGGTTGTTCCCTCATGAAGCGGTCTAAATTTTATCCTCCACATTGCGGATCAGGGTGATCCATATGAGTAAGGTTATTATTCATAACCTGAGTGAGTTGTCCCAGTATGGTAATAAGTTGATCAGCACCAGTTTTATCTCCCGCTCCATAATAATTATCATGAGTAGGAGGGAAATCCCTACACAGAGTGCGTGCATTGATACTGTTTCCATTCCTTCCACTAGGTTCCATTTCTAAACAATGGAATAAACTAGATTAGTTTATGAATCAAAATACATAATTCCATACTTATAAAATACTTAACATAAATTGAACTATTTATGGATATAATTCATAATCATAAAAATGTTTTCTTTGAGGAAGTATATACTCATAACCCTTCATATTGGTTTGTAGATAAAACGAGAATTATCTTAATCATATCCCCCGGGAGTGTCGTAACCAAGAGTGCAGCAAGGCCCGTTGTCGTTCACCAGTTCCCGTTCGAGTCTAGCTCAAAACGGTGTTTTCAGGTTTTACCCCTAGGTACATCTATGCCAGAGCCGCCTCTACCTGCTCGTATCCAGATAGGGATGTATTGCTCGGAAAACTCACAAAATCTCTATAATAACAAAATTCTAGGAAGTTATTCTATACTAATCCTCAAAGTCTATCTTCGGGCTATGTGCTCTAATCAGAGTTTATCTAAATCAAGCTTCCAAGGTTAGTACTAAACTTCCTCTGATACCAACTGTAACACCCCGACCCCAGTTACCCAGAGTCAGTTCATTTCTTCGTAACATTGGCATGATCACAAAATATCAAGTCTCGAATGAACGGTTAGTTTAGTAGCCTTGGAAATACTAGATACATTCATAAATGTTACATTACATCACAAAGTGAAAAACTACAATAACATAGTCTCCATTTTCCACACTCATATCCCCTTCAGACTATCCCTGCAGGTCATTCCTATAATACTTCGTCACATCCTGGAAAAATTAAAACATTGAAAGGGGTGAGCTCAGATGCTCAATTAGGATAACAATATAGCGGAAGCTTTCATAAATAGACACAAACATTTAAGGAAATGTACGACTAAAACAAAATCCTTTTAAACTTGAACTTCAACATAATATGGAAAATGTAAAATGAGATAATGCAATTTACTTATTCACTTGGATATTCTACTGGTCGAATAATCACATGCAATATCAATAACCACTTTCATAATGATGGAATTCATAATGCCAGACTATCATAACCACGTATCCAAGGCCTCATGCCAATAATAAAAATAATATTTTGTCAAGGCCTCATGCCAAGACAGTAGTTTGTCTCATGAGACCTGCCGATGCATCGAGGAGCTATAGCGGGCTCCACTCGTCACTTATTAAGTCCAATGCATTCCTCATATGAACATGTTTAAACATATCATAAACCATAACATAATCGTATCACATAAAACATGCATAAAGGATACATAACATTTACACATTTCAATCACAAGATATCAATAAAACACATTGATATAATAAAAACACTTTCAAAACCATTTTCAATACCAAAATAAAAGAAAAGTAAAACATGGTATTTATTTTTCTTTTTAAAAAAATGTATGTCTTGTAGAGGAAGCCGAAACTCAAATAATGGTCACGGTGGCGGAGAAGCAGTTGTCGCCACATACTTATGACAAAAACATTCCCTTTTTTCGATTAGTAAATTCTTTGTATAAAAAAGACTCCTTTTGAATAAAGGTAAAAGTCAAAGGGATTTATACACTGTATAAAAGAAGGTTGTGTATAAAACAAAATATGCCTCAATGAAAGGAGATTGAGATGAAGTCCCATACAAAGATCATTTTTTAAATAAAAAAGATATATTATGTGTATTCATTATAATTACACATAAAGAAAGTACAAATACAAGATAGGACATAATAATATCATGACGTAATTTGAAAGTAAGAGATTAACCCAAACAATGGAAATTGGGTTGAGAAGTTCCCTTACCTTGCGTCCTGTCTTGACTCGACCGTTCTTTAACCTCCTGAATAATAAAGTAGAGTTAATTTATAATTGCTTAAGAACTTTTTTTCAAATTTTTTATTCCTTTTATACCACTTATTACCATGTTATGAACATTATGTAATTATTTAATTTAATAACGGTCGTTTTGTCGATCTTCGGTACTTGAGTCAAAAATAGACTTCTTATAATTACAAGTTGTTCATGTGGTGAAATATCTATTATATCCAGAATTATATTCATGATATAGATATCATATATCTCATATTTATCTAGTATATACATTAATTCATAATATTACATAACATTTAGAGGTAAGAAATGAAATGCACCGTTCATGGAGACGGTAAGTCGTACGTACGCATGAACGCTACTTTCATTTCTATTTCATATTTAATGGAATGAAATAATAATTATATAAAGGTATATTATAATTATAGTATAATATCATATATAATATCATTTACTCCATCCTTTATACAACCCACATATGACATTAATGATTCAAATCACTTTGAGGGGGCGGTAGTCCGTACTTCCTAAAATGAAAATATCACCTTTACCCATAATGCCAACAAGAAAGGTATGACATAAATGAAAAATAAAGAACCTTAAGTTAAACATAAAAATATTATATATCATGTATAAATAGAGTTACATCTTAATGGACACCTTTGAAGGAGTTATATGAGTGTTGAATAATCATCGTTTCGTGAGGCAGAAATTCGTCATCCACAGAAACATTATGTTCTTTAACCATTATATGTAGGTGTGTGTAAGTGTATCTAGAATACTTCTTATAACAACATCCTAGTATATTGAGGATACTGGTTTTGTTACAGAAGATATGAATAAAAATAGTTTAGGGGGTTGGATAAGAAAAATAAAACAAAATAACATAAGAGAAGACACTACCTTAAAATCGGGTAACTCTTTTGATTTGAGCCAAAGGCTTCCTTGGGAAGAATTATGCCCAATGCTAGGCTTCTAGGAGTAAGGGAGGGAATTTGGGAACGTATTTGGGAAGATTTTCTATGAGCCAAATGAATTTAAGGTGTGAATAAGGTGGGAGTGGTGGGGGCCTTTTATAAGTGGAGAGGAGGGGCACTCTTGGAAAGCAATGAAATGTTACTTTATTATACAATGCTTTTTGGATTCTAAAGGTCCCAAAATTATATATTTCGAGTCTAAGGTGATATGGGTTCAAAATATTCTCATCCAATAGTCTTTGGACAAGTTTAATGCTTAGATTTTACATTATCCTTCCATTTTATTAAAATCGTTACATAATGAGGTAATCGCTGCATCATCATGGTGTCATAAATAATTTAACCTATTTAATGTTTAAAAATTATAAAAAAAATATCATGATGTATTAAATATAATTATATTTATAATTAATATTTATAGTCAAAAATATGACTTGTATAACCCCATTTAAAAATTGTTTTAGTAAAAAAAACTTATGTTTGTGACATTTTTATTTTAACTTTAAATAAAAAGTTATTTATGTCATTTTCCTACCAAAGTGGCTCCATGTGGTCCCCAAGTTGACCCATGGATTTTGTGGGTCGGCCATGACACATAAAATAGGTTTAGGACAAGTTTAATGGTATTTTCATATTTTTATAATATCATTTTTACTTTAAATTTCACTAATTACCTTTAATCGTGATTAATTAAACTTAAAAGTTACTATTCACCAAAAAAATTATTTTAATCCCATTGAACAACATTTTACATCTTAATGACAACCATGTATGTTGGATTTTTTAAAATCAAATCACAGAAGTGGTAATATTTCATTTAAACGAAAAATCAGTTATTTAACTACCACTTAGTGGTTTCACTATTCATCAAAAATTGATGTTTTTCAAAACAATGCCAAAATTTCATCCTAATCTATAATTGATATTAAAAATTCAAAAATGATGTCTATTTTACAAAATTCCAAACATATAAGTTGCATTAATTAATTTTATAATTAATTCCCGATGTCACAACAAATAGCGTGTTTTTAAGAAACAATATATTTCAAAAGATTGACAATTGTTTATGTCTAATATAAAAGTGAAATTAATTATAATGAACACCATTAGATAAAACGGTAAAAATATATTCTAATTATACGTTAAAACCACTCAATAGTATAATCTGTCACTATAAATTTTTTTGATTAGAAATGTTGTTTTTAAGTATTCTTCACTATTTATAAAAAATGGAAGTTCTCAGAAAATTACAAAAAATTCAACTTAGGATAATTTCGATATTACGAATACAAAAATGAAGTCTATTTTGAAATATAAAATTTCTATAATTTTAAAAAGTCGGTATTACTATTCATAACGGCTACTTTGATTAGTCGTGGGGTGTTAGAACTCGAAGTTGCGTACAATGCAAGCTATTGGATTATTGAATAAGAAGCGTATCGTGGAAGCTCGGGGTGTTACAGATGAGATACTAATAGATGAAATCATAAAAAGGTATGAGAAACATATGCAAATATGGAATAAAAAAATTTTGTTTTTATTTTAATAAATATTAAATAACAATGATTAATTATTTTCATATATTATTTATCTATTTTATACATAATAATCATTATAATATATTGTAAAACCCAAAGCTTCTATGGTACGCTTCTCTTTGAATAATACAATAGCTTGCGTTTTACGCAACTTTGAGATCTAACACTCGATGACCAATAAAACTAGCTGTTATAAATAGTGATACCAACTTTTTGAAATTTTTTAAATTTTATTTTTCAATATGGACTTCATTTTTGGATTTGTAATATCAAAATTATCTTATGGTGTATTTTTGATATTTTTCTGAAAACTTTCAATTTTTGATGAATAGTAAAAAAACACTACATTATTGTTTAAAATCGAAAATTTAGTTAAATAATTAGTAATTTTATTTAAATTTATTTTATTTATAAATAGATGAATAATAACTATATATGTTCTATGTGATTCACTTGAGTAATTTTATAATAATAGTTGATATATAATATTTTATTGAACTTTTTACCGTCTTTTACCCACCTTCTTGGTGCATTTGCAACATTGCCAAAAACGTAATTTTACTGCTTATGTGTATTGAATTTTAAAAATATGAGAGACATGTTTTACATCAGTAAGTATAAGGTTGTTGAATAAGATGAATTTTTTTGGTGAATGGTAACTTTTGACTTTTATTTACCAAGGTTAAAAGTAAATAGGGCAATTAAAGTTAAAAATGATATTATAATTACCCTTACACATGTAATAATTCTATTGGATAAGTTTATATAGACCAAAATCAACCTAGGGACTAAAATATGATTCTTTTGGCCTACTTAGATCAGATTCGGACATTTATTATTATTTTATTAAAAGAAGAGTTAAAAGTGTTAAATTCAAAGTATAATATCTAAACAATTTTTAATATATGGTGGTATATAAGATCAATTATACTATAAATATTCATTACAAATATAAAAATATTTTCTACATAATGGTATTTTATTTATAATTTTAGAAGTTAAGTAAATAAATTTATTGATGACACAATGATGATACAATAATTACCTTATTAATGAAAGATAAAAATAATTGATATTTTAAATATGTAAATTAATGTAAATTGAGTCTTCTGATGAATTAAAACAATTATATATGTTAATATGACATTTTACGGTTGAATAATAAAATGTTTCTAAGTAATAAGTTTTTTTATGACTTTCACAAAAACAAAATACAAAATTGTGTCAAAATTTGCATAAATGATTTTTAAAACAAATACTCTATTATTTATTGATATAATATTCCTAAAAGTTTAAGGATTTTCCAAAGGAGTTATATAAGGTCGTATATATCAATAATTAACCACTTTTAGTTTTTTTGTATTTTAATAATATGTTTATTAACCATTTATTTTAATAATAACAGAATACATGGTAAAAGTTAAATTATTTAACTAAGTGTTAAATAAAAAAGATAAGGTTAATTTGGTGACCCAAAACTATTTAAAACCTATTGGTTGAGATTTTTGAGACCCATCCCTAACTTATCATATAAATAAATCCTTTTGGAGCTATTTGACACTGAAAATTATTTTATCATAAATTAATATTTCTTGCTTTTCCTAAAGTGACCCTCACCTCTCTTATAAAAGGCTACTCCCCCTTCTCTAAAAATCACACCTCTAAAGACATTTTTCTCTTCCAAACCCTACCCAAATATCCTCCCAACTATCCTCACATAATCCTAGAGTCCTTACTATGATCATAAATCCATCCTATAGTTCCCTTTTGATCAAATCAATAGGAAGCACTCGAAGAAAAGGTAATAATTTCATCACCTCTTCCAAAGTTCTTTTCTTCTTCCAGTTATGATTCTTTGTTGTTTACATACCATAATAATAACTACAATACCTTATCCATACAATGATGTTATTTTAAATATGGTACAACCATATTCATTATTCTATCCATCCTATGAGTGACAAGGTCACCATACGTGCATACGTACGGCTTACTGTCTCCGCATTGTGGTGTAGTTTGTTATTCAACACTGAATTATTTGGATGGGTATAATAATGAGTATCGTTGATGTAAATAATAAATATATCTTGTTAATAAATCAGTATATATGATATAACATCCAATTATATATGATTTTTACATCAAAAGAATGATATTGTCGCTCATGCATATGTACGGATTGTCGTCTCCACGAACACAATAAGATTCATTTCCCCATCGTAACCATCCAGGGATAATTTCTATTTTATGATTAAAAATAATTTTTAAGAACATTATATCATTTTGGATATGAATCAAATAAATTCTCTCCATGAAAAATATGACATACGTAACAAAACATATAAAGGAAAACGAATCAGTTAACACCTGAAACAATAATTCAAATAAAATGTCATTACCAAACATAAATTAGAAGATCATATATCATATCATATTGATGTAGAAGGTTCTTGTATAATTTAATAAAACTTTTTTAACTTTAATACATGAGGTTAACATACCCTGACCATGGAAAAGTACAAGGTAAGGGTTAATTTTAAAATATAATTATTATCAGAGTTTGTATATACATGAGTATCTACTGGGACCTCTTTATCATACACATCCGTGATTCGTAAAACTTTATTTGAAAACTTTTTTACTATTTCCTCTAATATGGGATAAATTCATTTATAACCTTGTTTGGGTTTTTATAAAAGGTTTTGAAAAAATCATTCTGTTGTTTTCCAAACAAGGTACTTTATGAACTTTTCGACAAATTAAGGTAAGAATGTATTTTTAACTTATACGGAAGGTGTGGAAATGTTCCATTGTTCTAACACCTTTGAATCTTCCCTTAAATTATTATAAAAATATTTTAAAAATAAATGTTTTCTTTTATTATTATGTCACTTCCAAATGATTTCAAAATAGAAAGTGATATTTATTTCAAATAATTCTATGTTCATCTATGTCAACATCTATTGATAGATTTTAAACTTGTTTGAAGTTGATTTACAATGATACAATCTTATATATTTTATTGTAGGTTTTGTGATGTGTTTGACTATGGTTGTGTCATTTTTATACCATTTATGGTTTTTGGTTAAAGTATTAACATTTCATATACTGTTTTTAATATGAAAATTTTTGTTATGTTTCAACCATTTCATATACGGAATGGATTAGACATAATAAGTGATGGGTGGAGCCCACTATAGATCATCGATGCATTGGTAGGTCTCATGAGAACAAATAGTGTCTTGGAAAAAATCCTTGATAAAATCTTATTTTTAGTCTCATCATGAGTCCTTGACTATGTTGTTAGGATGTCCGACATTATGAATTCCATCATTTTGAAATTAGCTATTGATGTTGCATGTGATTATTAGACTAGTAGAATATCCATGTGAATAAGTGAATTGAAATATTTTGATTTTTATTTTCCATATTATACTGATGTTTAAGTTTAAAAGGATTTTGTTTTAGTCTTATACATTTTCTTAAATGTTTATTCTTATTTATGAATGTTTCCGCAAAATTGTTATCCTTACTGAGCATCTGATCTCACTAGATTCTTTGTTTTATTTCACCCAGGATGTGATGAAGTATAATATGGTTGACCTATAGAGATAGGCTAAGGGATATAAGTGTGTTATAAAGGAACAAAATGTTATTGTTTTTTTTCATTTAGGATGTAATTTTAAACATGTATATGTATCTAGTACTTCTAAAGATACAATTCTATTCATTCTTTCGAGACTTGATCTCTTGGGATCATGCCAATGCTATGTAATAATGCACAGACTCTGGGTAACTATGGTCAATGCGTTACAATTTGCATCTGAGGAAGTTTATAACAAACCATGGAATCTATATTTAGAAAAACTCTGATTAGAGAACATTACCCTATGATATAATTTATGGATTCGTATATAAGAACATCTTATAATTTTGTTAATCTTGATATTTTGTTTATTTACCAAGAAATGCATCCCTCTCATTATATGAGTAGGTAGAGGAAACTCTGGCACAAATTTATCTTGGATTGAAAACTCTGACAAGGAGTTTCGAGCTTGACCCGAGGTATCTTGGTACATGAAAATGGTCCATGCTACAATCTTGGTTACAACAATCCCTGGGGATATGCTTAGGACAATTAAAATTTTCTTTACAAACCATTATAAAGGTTTTATGAGCAAATACATCCCCAAATAAAACATTTTTATGATTATGGATTATATGAATAAACTGTTCAATTTATGGTTGGTATTTTAATAGTTTGTAATTATTTAATGTGATTAATAAACTAATTTAGTGTATTCCATTTTTTTTGGAAATGGAGCCCAGTGGAAGGAATGGAAACCATATCAAGACACTTAATCCTTGAAGGTATTTCCCTCCTACTCATGATAATTATATTGGAGCTGGTGATGCAACTGGGGCTGAAACAATTATAATCATACTGGGACAACTAACTCAGGTTATGAATAATAACCTTACCCGTATAGAGCACCCTAATCCAAAATGTGGAGGATCGATGTTAGACCTCTTTAAAAGGAAACAACATCCAACATTCAATGGAACTACAAATACATTTGTATATGAGCAATTTATAAGTTCCTTAGAGAAAATATTTCATGCTTTGGGGATTAGGAAAAGGGAAAACGTTTTCATGGTAGTTTATCGCCTCACTGGGTATGTAGATCAATGGTGCTCATTAATACAAAACACAAAGGAGGATGAAAAAGTTTAAAATATGGAATGGAGGGAGTTTAAAGATCTTTTCATAGAAAAATTTATTCCGTGTGACCATTGAGCAGATATGGAAAGACAATTTCTCAGTCTGAGGCAAAAGGAGGATGAGATTTCACAAAGAATGAGGCTAACATTACAAGGTTATCAATGCATGCAGAAGATTATATAGGTAACCTAAGGAGTAAGATAGATCGATTATTTTACGGGTTTAACCCATTTCTCCATCTAGCATTAGTCTCATAATCCTTCTCATCATACGACAATATTGTCTAATGTGCTATCTAGATAGAAAACGAATTATTTAAATCATTGGAATTTAATGAAAAGAAAGAGAAGAAGAGATCTGTTGAACACTCTAGAAATGAAAATAATGGGTTGAAGGGAAATGTTGAATTTTCATCCTGTGGTAAATGTGGGTAGAAACACCCCGGTGGTTTCAGGAAGGGAATGTGAGTCAGTTACACGTGTGGTGAAAAAGGCCACTAAGCTTGTGATTACAAGGGAAAGAAAGAGGCTATCAATGTTGTATACTAAAATTGTAGAGAAATGGGGCATTATGCAAATCAAAGTCATAAGCGCCAAGGAAATATACCATAAAAAAGTCCAAGGGAGTACGGAAAAGCTTATGCGATCACTAATGCTGAGGTTGATGCTCTGAATGACGTGGTGGCAGAGAATTTAATAGTATCCTCAATTTTATCCAATGCTTTATTAGATTATAGACTATCAAATTGTTTCATATCTTCCCAGTTTGGTAAGATAATTAGATATTTCTAATTTTATTTAACAAGGGAGTTGTTAGTCAAAACTCCTAAGGGAAGTATCATTGCAACAATGTTTTATGAATCAGTTCCCAATAGGGCATATATATTTTCTTTATCTAATGATCCAATCATCTTACCCATGATTTAATTCTATATAATCATCGGTATGGATTGACTTTCAGACCATGATGTGAAAATTTATTGTATTAATGAGTTTACAATTCTAGATGATGATAAAGAGTACCTTATATTTAGAGAAAAAACATCACCATCTGATTATTATCTAGATCCACCCTGGGTAGCTCTACTAAATTCAATTATTAGAGAGTAAGAGAGTAAAATAACTATGGGTGAGTAAAGGAATGTTCAAATAGAGGAAATACCTAGTGTTCGAGAATATGTTGATGCGTTTCCGAAGGATTTACATGCACATCCTATAGAATAATAAATTGAGTTTTCCATTGATTTAATTCTTGGTACATGGACCATATGGAATACCCCTTATAGAATGAACATTGTGGAATTAGTGGAACTAAAAAACAACAAGATGAACAGAGTAATGAAGGATTTATTCTCCCTATTGTTTCTCACTGGGGAAACCCTGTTCTTTTTGTTAAGAAGAAAGATGAATCTAAGATGTTGTGCATTGAATACCGGGAGATCAATGCTATAACAATAAAGAACATGTATCCCCAACCTCACATTGATGATATATTTGATCAAATTCCAGGAGAGCAAATATTTTTCAAGGATTCACCTTCGATCTGGATATCATCATTTGTGTGTGATGAAGGAAGATATTTTGAAGACAACATTTTGTACCAGGTATGGGCATTAAGATTTTACAGTAATGCCTTTTGGACTGACTAATGAACCCATTGTTTTCATGGATCTAATGAATAGATTTTTCAGGGAATATCTTGATGACTTTGTAGTGGTATTTATTGATGATATCTTGGTTTAATCTAATAGATATGAATATCAAAAAGATTCCTTGTGCACTATTATAATAACACTTAGAAGAAATGAATTATATGGGATGTTTAGCAAGTGTGAATTCGGGCTTTAGTAGATTTCATTTCTTGTGAATATTGCCTCTATAGATGGAATATCTATTTATCAATTTAAGACAAGAGCAATAAAATAATGGCCAACACCAATGATTATTACTATGGTATGTAGTTTTATGGGTTTATTAGGTTATTATCATCATTTTGTCCTAGATTTTTCTCGATTGGATAACCCATTAACCAAGAAAACACGTAAAGGAGTTAAATTTGTTTTGACAAAAGAGTGTGACGAATGTCTTGATGAACTGAAGAGAAGATTATTCAATGCTCCTATCATGACTCTACAATAGGGGAATGATTGGATTGTTATTTATATTGATGCATCCAAGAAAGGACTTGGTTGTGTCTATATGTAGAATTATAGTGTTATTGATTGTGCATCATGGTAGATAAAAATTCATGAACAAAACTGTACTACTCATGATCTTTATTTAGTATCTATAATATTTGCTTTGGAGATATGAAGTTGTTATCTCTATGGTGAAAAATGTTATATATATATTGATCACAAGGGTTTGAAGTATATTTTTTTACATAAATAACTCAACATGAGGCAAAGACGATGGCCTGAACTACTCAAATATTGTTAATGCACTATACACTACCACCCGAGGAAGGAAAATAAGGTGGAAGATGCATTGAGTAGAAATGATCATTGAGTTTTGAATAAGATGAGAGTAGAAAGGGATCCTATGTTGATAGATCTAGTAATCATGTATATGGAAATAATCATGGAAGGTGAAACATCAATACTTTTTCAAATGGTTTCCAACCGAACTTTACATGAAAGGATAAAAATATCTTAGACTGATGATGAGGAGTTTTAAAAGATAATTAATGTAGTGAATAATGTGAGATTGATTGACTACGTATATGAAGATGGAATTTTGAAATTTGGGAAGAGACTTTGTGTTCCTGACATACCTGATCTAAAAAGGGAATTGTTGGATGATCCTCATAGCTCTAATTTCTCTATACACTCTGGTAGCACTAAGATGTACAGATATTTGAAGGAACATTTTTTGTGGGACAACATGAAGAGGGAGATTGCTAATTATGTGCCACGATATATGGTTTTTCAACAGGTGAAGGCTGGAAGACAACATCCAATAGAATTCATGCAATATCTTCCCATACCTAAGTAGAAATGGGATGATATTATGATGGAATTTATCATGGAGATACCAAATAATCCTAGAAGGAATGATTCAATATGGGTCATTGTTGATCATCTTACCAAGTCAGTACATTTTCATGCTATAAAAGAATATTTATCACTTGAACATTTATCATGACTATATATTAATGAATTTTTAAGAATTCATAGAGTACCCCTATTGATTGTTTCTGATCATGATTCCCATTTTACATCATGATTCTGAAAAATTCTTTAGAAGGCCACGGATAATTAAATTCATTTGATCAATTCCTTCCACCCTCAAACTGATGGGCAATCAGAACAGACTATTCAATCCATAGAAGACATTTTGAGATCTTTTCACTTGACTTTAATGGTATGTGCGATAAATATTTACCTCTCGTATAATTTTCCTATAACAATAGCTTCCATTCAAGTATTAAGATGGAACCATATGAAGCGGTATATAGAAAGATATGTCGCACACCAATTTTTTAGGATGATTTTGGTGAAAGAAAATTCATAGGACCAGAACTTGTTGAGGAAATAATGGACAAGGTGAATATTATCCTAACCCACATCCAAGCAGCTCAAAGTGGGAAAAAGACCTATGCCGATAACCGAAGGAAGGATATGGAATTTTATGTAGGAGATATTGTTTTCTTGATGGTATATCTATGGAAGGTTGTTATAAGATTCGGTAAGAATGGTAAATTGGATCCCATGTACATCAGACCCTTCAAAATTATAGAAAGAATTTGAGTTGTATCCTATCATTGGGAAATGCCTCCAAGTCTCTCCAAAGTTCATGATGTGTTACGTGTATCACTGTTGAGAAAATACATGCCTGACCCAACGAATGTACTCATATATGAAGAAATAGGACTCGAAACCGATCAGTCTTATTGTGAAGAGACTGTAAAGATTCTTGATACCAGAGAACAAGTGTTGAGAAACTGAATGACTCGTCGGGTTAATGTTTTATGGAAACAATATAAGATGGAAGAGGTAATGTGGGAACCTGAGGGACTTATGATGAAGAACCACCCAAATATTTTTATGTATTATTATTCTAGATATTTATAGGACAAATATATTTTAAGGAGGGAATAATGTAACACCCCAAGCATCCACGGTATGCTTCTCTTTGAATAATACAATATTCTTCGTTGTACGTAACTTCGAGTTCGAACACCCCACGACCAATGAAACTGGCTGTTATGAATAGTGGCACCCACATGTTGAAATTGTATAAATTTTATTTTCCAAAATAGACGTCATTTTTGGATTCAGAATATCAAAATTAACATGGGGTGAGTTATTGGTATTTTTCTGAAAACATTCAATTTTTGATTTATAGGGAAAACCACTACGTTATATTTTAAAGCTGCCTTTTTATTTAAATAATTATTTATTTTATTTAAATTTGTTTTTTGGTAAAAATAGATAAATAATAAATATATATGTTCAATTTAATTTATTATAGTCATTTTATAATAATGTTATATATATATATATATAATTTCATTGAACTTTTTACCGTCTTTTGCACACCTTCTAGGTGAATTTGAAAATTTCCATTAAACGTAATTTTACTACTTTAGTGAATTGAATTTTAAAAATATAAGAGACAAATTTGACACCATTTAGTAAAATTTGGTTCAATAAGATGAAAATATTTTTTTTCTAAATAGTAACATTTTACTATTATTTACCACGGTTAAAAGTAAATAGGGAAATTAAGGGTTAAAAATGTTATTATAATTACCCTAAAACATGTCTTAATTATATTGGATAAGTGTATTTAGAACAAAATCAACATTTGGAATAAAATATGATCCTTTTGGTCTACTTGTATTAGATTAGGACATTTATTATTATTTTATTTAAAAGAAGAGTTAAAAGTGTTAAATTCAATGCTTAATAACAAAACCATTTTTAATATAGGGTTATACATAAGATAAATTGGATAATACATATTTATTAAATATATAGAAATATTTCCTACATAATGGTATATTATTAATAATTTTTATACATTAAATAATAATATTTATTAATGACATAATGGTGATGTAGTAATTACTGTATTACTGAAGGATTAAAATAATTGATATTATAAATATCCATATAAATGTAAATTGAGACTATGGATAAATTAAACTAATTTTATAGGTTAATATGACATGTTAGGGTTGATTAGATAATTTTTTTCAAAGTGATAATTTTTTTATGACTTTCACGAAAACAAAATACCAAATAGTGTCAAAATGGACATAAATGAGTTTTTATAAAAAATACTATAATATTAATTGACATAAAATTACTAAAAAACTATGTTATGTCCAATTCACTTATATAAGGTTATATATATCAATAATAAGCCACTTGGGGTATATATGGAAATATATATTATGTTTATTATCAATTTATTATAATAATAATTGAATACATTGTAAAAGTTGAACTATTTAACTATGAGTTAAATCTAAAAGATATGGTTAAGTTGGTGAACAAAACCTCTATAAAACAAATTGGTTGAGTGGTTATCAACCCATTCCCACCTTATATTCGAAATAAATCATTTTTTAGCCATTACAAATAGATAATTATTTAAAAATAAATTAATATTTCCAACATTTCTTAAAGTGACTCTCATCTCTCTTATAAAAGGGTACATCCCCTTCTCTCAAAATCAAACCACCAATGCCGTTTTTATTGGGCAAACCCTACCTAAATATCCTCCCAAATACCCTAAATTCATCCTAGAGGCCTTACATTGATATTAAATCCAACCTAATGAGCCCTTTTTATCAAATGAAAAGGAAAAACATGAAGAAGAGGTAACAATTTCAACACCTCTTTCAAAGTTCTTTTCTTCTCCCACTTCCTCCTTATTTGATGTTTTCATTACAAAATAATAACTCTGGTACCTTCTAAATATTGTGATGTTATTATAAAAATGGTACAACCATATTCATTATTCTATCCATCCTATTAATGACAAATTTACTATACGTGTGTACGTACTACTTACTGGGTCCATGTTGTGGTGTAGTTTGTTATTCAACACATAATTACTTGGATGGGTATAATAATGAGTATAAACTATGTAAATAACAAATAAAACATTTTATTGATTCTATATATGATATAACATCCAATTACATATGATTTTACCATAAAAAAATGATATTTCCACTCGTACGTACGCAGAGAATACCGTCTCAATGAATGCAATAAGATTCATTTCCTCGTCGTAACCATTCAATAATATTTTCCATTTTATGATTAAAAATATTGTTTAATAACTTAATATTATTATGGGTATAAATAAAATACATCATATCTAAAATAAATGCGAGTTACATAAGAAAAAAAATTAAAATAAATTAATCAGTTGACACTCGAAACAATGATACTACTAAAATATCATTAACAAAGCAATATTAGTAGATCATATATGTTATCATATTTATGTATGTGGTCCTTGCATAATTTTACAAAAATGATTTAACTATTACAAATAAGTTTAATGTACCCTCGACCAACAAAAATTACTAGTTAAGGGTTTGTTTTACAATCTCTATATTATGTGAGGTTGTTTATACGTGAGTATCTACTGAGACATCTTTATCTTCCACATCTGTGTTTCTTAAAAATGTATTCCAAATCATTTTTACTATTACATATAATATGGGTTAAATTCATTTATACCCTTATTTTACTTTATATAAAATTCATTGAAAGGAATCTTTTCCATCATTTTCCAAACATGGAACTTTGTGACCTTTTCGAAGAATTATGTTAAGAATGTTTTTTTAACTTATACGGCAGGTGAGACTATTTCCGACCATTATAACACCTTCAAAATGTCTATTACAATATTATAAGAATATTTTATAAATAATTGTTTCTTTTATAATTATCATACTTTTTAATGATTTCAAAACAGAAAGAGATATTTCTTTCAAATAATTCTATTTAAACTTATGTTGGCATCCTTTGATGGAGTTTACACTTGGTTGAAGTTGATTTATTATGATAAAATCTTCCATATTGTATTGAAGGTTTTGTGATATATTTGACTGTGGATGTGTAATTTTTATACCATTAATGGTTTATGGTTTAAGTATTAACATTTTGTATGCTATTTTTAATAAGAATTTTTATGTTATGTTTCATCCTTTTAATATGAGGAATGAACTGGACTTAGTAAGTGACTATAGGATCCCGCTATAGCTACATGTGGCATTGGTAGGTCTCATGAGACAAACATGTTTCATGGAACAAGGCCTGGACAAAATATTATTTTTAGTCTTGGTACGAGGCCTGGACAATGTGGTTATGATCACTGGAATTATGCATTGCATCATTATGAAATTAGCTATTGATATTACATGTTATTATTCGACTAGTAGAATATCCTTTTGAATAAGTAAATGGAATTATTTTGATTTTTATTTTCTATATTATGATGAAGTCTATATTTAAAAAGGTTTTTTAGTATTATACATTGCATTAAATGTTTAGTCTTATTTATGAAAGTTTCCGCTATATTGTTTCCTTAATGAGCATCAGTGCTCACCCCTTTCCATGTTTCATTTTTTCCATGATGTGAAGAACTATTTTATAATTGACCTACCAGGATAGGCTAAAGGATATAAGTGTGTTAAAAATTGAAAAAATGTTTTCGTTTTTATTTCATGATGTAATGTAAAACATATGTTTGTCTCTAGAACTTCCAAGGCTACTAAACTAATCAATCTTTCGAGACATGGTCCCTTGTGATCATGCCAATGTTATGTAAAAAAGAATTGACTCTGGGTAATTAGGGATGGTGTGTAACATCTATATCTTATGAACAACTAATTTTTGTGGCCTTAATGCATCTAGAACAATTAGGTCATCTTAGAGGTGCATGTTTTCGAGTGTCTCACAAATCATATTTTTTGAAAATAAATACATATGGGGATAATGATATGAAAATTGGGGAGATATATTCATTAATAAATAATCTAGTATAAAACTTAATTGGTAGCCTAGTTTGTAATGGAATGTTACAAGAAAGCATAAGAGATAAATAATAACACAACAAAAACCAATGCATGAAGATCCCCCGATATTTTAGGAGATCCATTCCCCTAAAAGGTCAGCCTTAACATAGGTTATCAATATTTTCATAACTATTTCTAAAAAATTTAAATCCGAAAGATACTGATACATTTCATATACTAATATTCTATTGGGGAGATAATTTGGTTTATATTTATCAACACCTATAAATCACCTTGTATCAAGGGGTATAATGTAAAAAACCGAAAGAGATAATCTGTACAGAAAACAACTTCCACAAGGTCCTGTGAGGGTAGAGATTCACATAGATCATGATCCGAGTGTCTAGAAACATTTACCCCTTGACGATGTGGATGATTACATGATCTAACTTGCTATCAGAGCATTCATATCATGGCCATTTTATATTGTAAAATTACATTTTGACAAGGAGGTTTTCCTTTCAAGTTTATTTTTTACACAAAACAATTATCAATTAACAAAACATGAATAAACCAACGAATTTTGTTAAAGACATTGAAATGGAATGGGAAATAAAAGAATTAATAAAAATAATATAATGTATCAACCAATCCATTGAACAATCCTTCATAAAGTACAATTACACCACCAGTTAAACATCTACATTTGCTAATATCACTATAGATCCCAAGTATCAGTTAGGTTTCATTGATAGGGTGGGGGGATTCAGTGGAATACTAATTTTAAAAATCATCTTAATAATATATACTCTTAAAAATATTATCTTTCTTGATCCACTCAAATTAACTCTTTAACTAACTTCATGTGTTGTTACAATAAAACAGAGGGAAATAGACAATACCTAAAAGGTTCTTCTGAATATATTACTATTTACTATGTTGGTTATACTCTAAACCGAGATTTTTCTCTATCTCCACAAGATAATAAACATTCAATAACAGTTAATTACATTATTCCATCTCTACTACAACATAGATTAAACTATTCCCCCTCTAATTCTAGATTCCATTGAAAGACTTATTTATTTCTATAAGGATGATCCATAACAAGAAAAATCATTAACCTTTTGGTGGAAATCTTCCTCCTTGAGTAGATCAATCAACAGGTTTTCACATGTACCACTTTAATAGATTCATCACTATTGTTCTTGAAACTCTATTCCAGATCTAGTGTGATAAAATTATCCTCAACTTCATTGAATACATAGGTGTCTCTCCTTTAGGAACTCCTATATTTTTCTGACATTCTTTCTTTAATAAATATATATATTATACTTTTTAATAATTATCTATCACAATGGATGAAATAATTCACAATATTTTCTAAAAATCACTTAACCCCCTGTACACACACATTTATCAACAATAAAATAAAATATATTTCATTAGATAATATATTTTTTATTTATTTTCCAAGAATTGTCGGTAAATTTGTTATGAATAACACATTTATTTATCCTGAAATTAAATAACCATAGGTTCATGTATTTTTATATCATATTCAAACTAATTTTAAAAACCTATTTTTGGGTGATCTTCATTCCTTGAACTTTGAATTATACATCATTTTATTCTAAATGTGGAATCTCATCATGCTGGTAGTGAGGCCTTCATTTTAAATGAAACTACCCAAGACAATATAATATTCTTATTTTAGAATAAATTTAATTTTTTCCAAGATTTAATTATATGGAACACCATGTTTTTGTTATATTACATGCTTGATAATGTTTAACATTCTCTACATGGAACACTGAGGTAATCTTGCATTACATGCAAGGATGACTTTCTTCAATGGCTTGTGTTACATGAAAGACCGAATCTTTCCAAATACTATTAATTTTATTATTTAAAATGAAGATTATATCTAGGTCATTATATTTAGGTTATGAATAGGAATAAAAAATTTATGAAAAATTTATAGTTGAATTCATTGGATACCAATTATTTATATATTAATATAGAAACCAAATGAATATAAAGGGAATGATTTTATAAAAACTATTTTTTTTCGAAGGACATTTTATCTTAATAAATTAAACTAATTACTATTAGTGAAGGATATAAATTAAAAATATATTAGTTTTTAAATCAAATATTTTTTATATTTATCCAATATATTTTATATTCATAAGATAAAGACAAACCCAAATTTACACATAAAAACCTATATTTTTCAAAAAGTAATTTTATAGCCATTTTATGGTGCACTTAATTAAATATAATTTTTAATAATTTAATAATTTAATATGAAAAAATAGACATAATTTTTTAAATAATAATTTAAAAATTATGTTCAGTTAAATTTTTGGTATTTTTCTATGAAGTTTCATTTTTTTGATGAATAGTGAAAAATACTGAATTTAAATTCAAAACCGTTTTTTGTGAAATTTATTTATAAAAATATATTATATTAATATTGGTTTTAAAGATTAACTAAATATATTTTATACTAGATAATCCATTTTAGGGAATTGGAACAAATTTCTATTCGAAATTTGATATAAAAAACTGGAATACTTTTTAGCATTTGTACATTAAAAACATTTTTCCTTCTTACCTATAGTATTAAATATATATTAATTTATGCCAATCCTTTTATATGAATTTGAAAAAATATATTCCATATTTGTAATTAGAATAATTTATAATGTCTAATAAGGTCAACATTATCACATTCGTGAGTTCATTTGGAGGTTTTATTTTATTTTTTTCAGCTACCCCCTGGGTGTCCTTTTTTTTTGAAGAAAAATGGGAAATTTAGGCCTTCAATAACATGGAGCATGGCTGGTGCATATTTAGGAGAAATCATTCACCCCTTCATAGGTAATCAGGCTGTAGGTGGTGGTTTTTGGCAGTAGCTATCGCACTACTTGTGCACATTAAGGCAGACCATACGGTCTAACCATGTGGTAGGTGACTAATGGATAGTGAGAGGAACACAATTTCTACATGGTCATTCTATCCATGTGGGAAAAACATTCAACATTCCATGTTTATAAAAAATTGTATTTTTACCATTCTCTCCCTTCGATGTTTAACCCTAAACACCCATAATCTTCCACACTTGGGATTCTTCCCCCTAGGCACGTTCTTCCTCCATCCGTTCTCCATTAGATCTCAATTTTAGGTGATTTTGGTGGGGATTATTCAATAAAAAATCAAGTGAGTGATTATTCCCTTGATTTATCCTCTTTTATCGGGTTTCTCTTCCTCCTTATTTAGGGTTTTTTACTCAAAAATATTGGGGTACCAATTTTGGGTTGGATATTGATCCTTAGGGTGAAATCATGATTTTTTTTGTTCAATATTACATTTATAGGGTCCCTTGTTGGTGCGGTCGTGGTTTAGAATGTATTTATATAAGTTTATACATTTAGGTATGTGGTTGTTTTCTTAAACAATACTTGGTTGTTTTTATATGGTTGTTTTTCTTCTTGTTTATTTTCTATGTATAGTTCATGAGGTGTGAAATGTGTTTTTAAAAGTATTAAAGGTGTTTTAATGTTAAAATATTGATTTTCAATGGAAATTAGTATGTTTCATATGTTCATCCTTATTTATCTTGTAAAAGGGGTTTGATAAAATGTGTAAATGGTAAAAAACATGTTTCTAAATGGTTTTGGTGTGCACTAGATTAAAAATATATCTTGGTTATGGAATAGGGGTTTATCATGTTAGTTAATATTGATTTTTTTTCACATGATAAAGTTATGTCATATGTGATATGTGGAATGAAAATTAAGCCGGAAAGGAATACTAGGTATCTATGTGGGAGGACTAGTACTAGTGGCTAGTTGATTCAGAAGTGGCTTAACCCGAATTTATCTAGCATCATTGACGATTACAAAACATACAAAATTATGATGATGATTGGATTCCCCTGGAATGTTGGATGGATTCCACTCTGTTGGACCATGCACATGGATGTTGCTGGTTGTGGTTTTTATAACAGGTTTTACCAAGATACAAGGTTCCTAATGTCCCATTTCAACTAGTTACTAGAGTATTTTCCCATGACTTATTGTTCTCTTGTGATATGGTTCCATCCATTGGTATACAATGGACATTATTCACACATCCTTATAAAGTGGGATTATTTGAGAAAAGGATTTTCTTTAAAAGTTTTTTCCTATAAAATAGTTTTCCTTATAATGTTTTCATAGAAATACATAAAGTCTTTTAATTGAAATGTGATTGATAATTTTTCTTATAATGTTTTGAAATTTAATATCCTTTATTGGGTGGTATCCTATTGGGATTTAGATCACACACTACAGACACCTTATGTGTGTATATAGACCATCTTCTATTTGAATAAGGTAAAGGCATGACATATCATGGCTATGGTGGATCTGGTTTCTAGAGTTCTACTTATTTTATGTGTTGGTGGTGGTGTATTGAGGGTGTTGACTCTATTTTCACAAGGATATTGTTTGTATGGTTTTATTGGTCCCATTTTTTGTAGCATTTTTAGTTTTTATCAAATTTTTGAAACCACGAATCTAGAAAAATTGTTGTGCCTCATTAGGATTTGGTTAATTTATAATGTGATTTTTATTTTTGTTCATTATTTATGTTCATCTAAATGGGGAAATCATTCCAAAATCATGTTATTGTTACCCAAGAATTAATCGAAAAACCTTAGGGATTGAGAATTCCATTCAGACAATTCTATGAATCGGGTCCGGTGTTGGGTTGAATGTAATCCCATCTTAGTTCATGAAAAAATGGAACCAGAGAAGGTCACACGATTTTTAGGCCACATTATTTGGGTAAGAGTATGGATAGACCGGATCTAGGACTATTAGGGATTGAGGTTTTGGTTGTGAGTAGGGTTCCTAAACAACAGACCTTGTGGCAGGACTCGAGTCACCATGATATGGTGGGATTTTGATTGACTTATCCTTTAGCTGAGATGCACATGCTACCAATTTCATATGGAAACTAGGTGGATGTAAAGTGGGTTGGTTGAATTGTTATTGTAATGGATTTTATTACATTTGGTTTAAGGATTTTTGGTATTTGTTGATATTGTTGTAATTTTTTGAATTGATTTATTGATAGTTTTTCCATGTGGTTATTTTTTGTTGAAGAAAAATGCCTCCTCATAGAATTTCTGTGTACCATGGGAATAGGCCAGGGAGAGTTCTCCCTCACCAATTAACTAGATATTAGTTGAAGCAGTGGTTCGGGCTATCCACTATTTGGGGAAAAGAAGCAGGATCTGGACCTACTTAGGTTAGAGAAGCCGAAATATGTCATAGAAAGGACAAGGATTAGGAGTTCCTCAAGAACAATCCCCCTTATATCTAAGGAATCATAAAACCTCAGGAATCATAGGAATGAATTGAGAAGATAGAGTGAATTTTTGAGTTCCAAGACACTCCTAAGGCTATTTGGTTGAACTGTTCTTTATTAATGTTAGAGTTTCCCAGTCAGATGTGGTGGGACTCTGTATTGAAATCTATAAATCAAGAGTAGATGGTATGGAAAGACCTAAAATAAATTTTCAACTAGTTTTATTTACATGAGGTTTTGGAATTTTCTATATCTTATGAGTTTTGATGCATATATAGGGAGACTGGTCTATGATGGAATATGCTACCCACTTTTTTGAGTTTCTTTGGTACGCACAAGATCTCATTTCCATTTAGAAAATGATATCTCAAAGGTTCAAGAATGGGTTGTGGCCAAGGATCCAATCGAAGGTATTTTAGTTCAAACTTATGACCCATACTGAAGTGGTTGATTGTTCTATAATAATATAGATTTATCGTGAGGGCCAACATGGTTTTCCTGGATCAACATCAGTCATGGGCAGTAACAGATCATCCAAGAATAATTGGAAGAATGACAAGTAGGGGAATAATGGATGTGGTAGGTCAAGCCATCCATCCATTCTATCTTCGTATTTGGATTCCAATGCTTGGCCTGTTTTGTGACATTAGTGTGGGAAGTAATGGCCCATACAATCTGCACACAGATATCCTACCAAACCATGTCACTGATGTGGATCTATGGGACACTTGAAGCTGTGTTTTAGGGAAACAAGTTCTTATCATAATGGTGCATGGTATTCATGTTCTATAAGAATGTCACCCCAATCAGAGCCATCCAGGATAGTAGTTTCTCAATTTTGTGGTATGGGTAGTAGGACTGGATCTTCTTCTGGATAGAGTAAGTTGAGATCAGATCCATAGGTTAGTGGTTATTGTTATTCTTAGGTGGGGATAAAACATCTTCCTATAGTGGATTGAGCACCAATAGAATCATATTTTGGGCCTTTGATAGTTCAAGATAAGATTATTATTGCATCATCTTTAGCTATTATTATTTTTGATACTAGTTCTTTGGTGTCTTTTATTTCTACCAATATTTTTGATGTGTTAATGTTTCCAACCAAGCTTTGTTGTATGCGATTTAGTTTCTAATGCCTATTAGTAAGAAGTGATAGTAGGGTATCATGTGCTCGTCTTGTGTACTAACCATGTTAGGGATCAAATTGAAATTATATTTTCTAATTTTATAGATGGAGCTCTTGAAATGACCCTTGATATGGATTATATGGTGCATCTTTTGGTTCACATCAGTTGTTATAGGTGGTGAATGAATTTTGTGGAACATGATGGTTGTACCATAATTTTTTTGGTCCAATGGGATCCTTGGTTGGGTTGTATTGGACCACCACTTCTGGATTTGGGAAATATTATTTATCAGATCTTGTCGCTTTCATTGGTGGATGATGATTGTGTTACTAAGAGAGGATTACCACCTATGGTGGATGAGTAACTAGGGATCTAGATGATTTTTTGAGTTTTCATCTGGGGAAGGTTGTCGAGTTTTCTATCGATTTTGCACTATGAATATAGCTGACATCTCTTACTTTGTATTATATGACCTCCCCCTAGTTGAGGGAATTAAAGGTATAGTTGGATGATTTTGAATCCAAAGGATGCATTCACCTGAGAATCTCACCTTGGGTCTATCCATACCTCTTATTGAAAAATATTGATGGATCACTTCGGTTGTGAATTGATTACCGAAATTTGAATAAAGTGGAAATAACAAACAAGTACCCTCTTCAATAAATTAATGAACTCTTTGATCATCTCAAGGGGTCAAGGTGGTTTTACAAGATTGATTTTCATTTAGGTTATTGTGAAGTCTGAGTAAGAGAGGTGGAAGTTCTAATAATAGTGTTTCAATGTTTTTATGAACATTTTGATTATTTGGTTATGCCTTTTTGTTGAAACATTCTCCAGCAATACATATAGTGCTTATGAATAGGGTGTCCCACCAGTACCTCAATTTTGTTATCATTGAATTTGTAGATGACATACTTGTTTATTCTAGATTTAAGGAATAGCATGAGCAGCTTTTTTGGATCTTATTGGGAACCCTTCAAGATCATTGTATCAATTCCAAGTTCCCTAAGTGTACCTCATTTATTAAAGAGGCAAATTCTCTGAGTCATGTGATCTCAGAATATGGGGTTTTTGTGGACCCCAAAAATATCAGCGTAGTGATGTCATGAGAGATTCAGAAGAATTTTTTTGAGATCAGAATATTTTTTGGCCAGGTAGGGTACTATAGGTAGTCTTTTTCAGATTTCTCTTGGACTGATTAATCCATGATGACACTTACCTATAAAGGGGTGATGTTTTAATAGAGTCTAGAGTGCCAAGAATCATTTGAGGAGATTAATAGAAGATTCACTACAACTCTTATTTTGATCATTCTAAAATATTTAAGGGGATATATGTTCTATTTTGGTCTTTTGTGTGTGCTTATGCATGATGATCATATAGAGGCTTATGTTTCTATACACATACAACCACAAGAAAATAATTACCCAGACCATGACATGAAGTTTGTAGCCATGATGTACATCCTGAAGATATAGTAGCATTATCTTATTGAGGGGAATTTTATTGTATATTTTGACTATAGAAGATTAGCCTACATTTTCTCCAAAAACGATCTAAATTTGATGAAGCTCCATTGGTTAGAGTACCATTAAGGTCTAGAATTTGAAATATTCTATACCTAAGGAAAATGGAATATTGTCAAATATTATTTGAGAAGAAAAGAACTAGTAAAATAACTGAAGATGTCTAGTGATGAGTGGAAATTGATGGGGATATTTTCTCATATGACATTAGAGATCAAGGAGAACAGTAGTGGTGAATTCTTTCATAGTGTTGATTTAACGCCCTCTCTTCTTAAATTGATCGAGTAGAATTATTCTAATGATTGGTTGTTCCCATAGTCTATTCATCTTATTAATGGTGGGGTAACACTGTGGGATTTTTTTGTCTCTAAAGGGAGTTTTGTGCTTTAGGGGTCTTCATGTGGTGTAGTTATATTTTATTAATGTGGAGATGTAGGTTAGCCACCGGTCATAATAGTCCATTCATCATGGTGCTACCAAGATTTATTATGACGTGTATCGGTAATTCTGGTGGCCAGGTATGAGGTAGGATAAAGCTAAATATTTTCGCGATGTTATACATGTCTACAGGTAAAAGAGAAGTACCAAAGGACCTTTGGTTTGCTTCAACCATGACCCAATCATTCCTGGAAGTGGGTTCAGATAGCCATGGACTTCATTAGGGAGTGCCTCATACACCATAGTGGATGAATTCCATTTGTTTGGTGAACGATTTTCTGACAAAATCTACCCATTTCATTCCAATCAGAGATTCAACAAAGGTGGATGAGTTGGTCCGGTTATATGTTCAAGAGGTTGTGAGGCTTCATGGTTTTCCATCAACAATTATTTCTAATAGGGATCCTCAATTTACCTCTCGGTGTTGGGATGTCCTTCATAAGGTTATGGGGTCACAGGTCATGCTGAGCATGTACTACCATCCTCAAATAGATGATAAGATGGAATGGGAAAACCAAATTTTTTAAGACATGCTCCGGGAATTTGTATTGGATTTCGGGGGATCATTTGATATCCATATTTGATTTTTCAATTTTTCATATTAAAATAGTTACCAATATGTGATTCGGATGGATCCCTTTGAGGCACATTATATTCATCCATGTCGGTCACCTTTGTGTTGGGCTGAGGTAGGTGAGACCTCATTATTGGTAATGATCTGTGTGTAGGAGACATCAGAGAAAGTAAAGATAGTTTGTTAGGGGTTTTTGATACCTCAGATCCTTCACAAGTCTTATACTAATTAGTGGTGTCAAAATCAAGAGTTTTTTGTGGGTGACTAGGTATTTTTTTTAAAGGGAACCTTTCTTAGGTCATCATCATTTGGGTAAGAAAGGAAATATGGCCTTTAGGTATGTCATACCATTCAATATTACCAAATGAATAGGTAAGTTGGAATATATGTTGGATTTTCCCTCCTAGTTGACATTAATTCATGATGTATTCCATGTTTCTAATCTTAAAAAGTACAACCCATATCCATATTATTTATTGAATTGGAAGGATTGGGAATTGGATCCAGGTTTTTCTGTCTTCGAAATGATATTTCAGATTGTGGATTATTATGATAAAGTGATTTGTGGGAAGTATATTCCATTGGTCCAAATTATTTGTCATCATGGAAATGATTTGAATTAGATTAGGTAGTGGAAGTCTTAAATTGAGGCATAATATCAATTTATATTATCTTATCATGTATTAGAGTGACTTCCTGGGGGTGCAATGTTTTCATAGTGGAGAGTGTTTTCACACCCATTATTTCATTTTGAGGTATTGTTTTCTATTTATTTGTGGTCTAGATTATCCCCCTTGGGTTTCCTTTGTATTTTTTGAGAAAAATGAAAAAATTTGGACATGACTCACGTGGTGCATGATAACCGAAAAGTTATGGGAAACCATGCACCCCTACACAGGTAACCATTCAGTAGGTGGTGGTTTTGGGCAGTAGCTAGATCATGTTTTGTGCATAGTAAGTCAGGTGGTCTGGTCTAATCATGTCATATGGGACTCTTTGATAGTAAGAGTAGAATGATTTCCACACTGTTAGAAAAAATGTATGGGAAAAATATGTGAGTTTTCGAGCTCAATAAAAATTATATTTTTACCATTCGCTCTATTCGACTATTAAACCCAAACACCCATAATCCTCCCACTAGGTATTATTCAACCTAATAACCTCCTCCCTCACTACTTTCTCTCTTGGATATCTAATTTCACGGTGATTTTGGTGGGAATATTCAAGAAACCATCAGCTAAGTGGTTTTCTTCTCTTATTTATCCTCTTTTCTATTGTTTCACTTCCTCCTTCTTTGGGGATTTATTATCTAATGGATTTGGCGACTATTTATGGTTGGATATTGATATTTAGGTTATAATATTGATTTTATTGGTTCAATAATGAATTTAGAGGGTCCGTTGGTTGTGAGGTTGTGGTTTAACACCAATTTCTTGTTGTTTTTACACTTACGATATGTGGTTCCTTTCCTGAATATTATATGGTTATTCTGATATGCATGTTCTCTTTAATGTTTATGTTCTATGTAATTTACATGAGGTGTAAAATTTTATTTTAAAAGGATTCATGGAATTTTCATTTTGAAATATGATTTTCAAGGGAAATGAGTTAGTTTTCAAGTGTGCTTCATTGTTTTTTTGTCTAAATGGGGTTTGATAAAAAATGTAAATTGTACGAAACATTTTTACAATTTTTTTGGTTTGAATTTGGATTTAAAATAGGTTTTAACTATAAAAATAGTGGTTATCATATGAGTTTATATTTATTATATTGTGTACATGTGAATGTGACGCCATGTGTGATATGTGGAATGAAAATTGAAAATGAAGGGAATCATAGGTATCTATATGGGTGGACTAGGACTAGTATGCATGTTGTCTCGACGGTTAATAATCCAAGATTAATCTAGAATGATTGATTATTACAATAAAAACTAAATTATGATGATGATTAGATACCACGTAAATTTGGATGGATTCTCCTCTAGTGGTTCAAGCATAAGGATGCTATGGGTAGTGCTTACTAAACCACATTTAATCGAGATACGAGGTTCCTAGTGTCCCATTTTAGCTAGTGCCTATAGGGGGTTTTGGTGACTTATTTCCCTCTTGTGATGTGGTTCCATCATTCAGTAAATGGTGGACCTTGTGTATACTTCATTATAAATTGGGATTATTTGAGATAATGTTTATATTTAAATATTTCTTACATTAAAATATTTTTCATTAAAATGTTTCATAGAAATAATGAAAATGTTTAAAAGGAAATGTGTATGTTAATTTTTCTTATAATGTTTTGGAATAGAATCGCTTTTATTGGGTGGAATCCCAATGGGATTTGGATCGCACCATACATACAAATTTGGGTGTATCTAGACCATGTTATGTTTGAATCAAGTAAAAGAAAGAAGTTTCTTGGTGATGGTGGATCCAATTTTGAGAGTTATACTTCTTGAAGGTATTGGTGTTGGTGGTTTGAGGGTGATGACTCTCTTGTCCCATGGAGATTGTTGGGATGGTTTTTCCATTCCCTTAGTATTGTAATGTGTTTTTGTCTAAATTTTTAAACCTCGAATATAAAAAAATTGTTGTTCCTCATTTGGATTTGTTCATTTACTATTATGATGTTTTTTTCTATTTGTAATTTTTGTTCATCTAAATGGGTGAAATTATTCCCAATGAATGTTTTTGATAACGAGGCAATAGTTTCCACACCATTTATAACTGGAATTACCTTTATTCCATGCCATGAATAAGGTAGGGTTTCAGGCTACATGAAATCTAGGATTGATTTGCGAAAAACATATTTATACCAAAAAAATAGTGAATGGTATTAAAATTAATTACCATGGATATGATAAATTTAGCTTAAGAAGTGACTAAATATTAAACATTAGAGAAAAATTGACATTGAAACTTGTCAAAAATCCATTATCAAATCATATTTCGGCCCTATACTTCTTTAGATATACAATGTTCCTTTATTAGATCCAATTTTCATTGAAACAACATGGGTGGAACTCTGTTTTGAAAAATTTACAAGATTGCCACTCCTCTACTATAAAAAGGCATTAACCCACCCAATTCCGCAAAACATTCAAGAAAAATTGACTCAAAAAATATCTACCCAAATAGATCCTCAAAATAATTCCCCTCAATCTATAACCCTTTCCTTGGGTAGAAATACATCCTAGGAATCCCTTTGGTGAAAACCAATAGGAGTTACCCAAATAATAGGTAACATCTTTCTTCAAGATATATAGTTTTATTTCTTCCTCCACTGATTAAATTATCCTTATTCCAATAATATATAATAATTCTAGTATAATCAATATACTTAGATGTTTTTATGTTATAGTTTATACCTAACTATACACAAACATCCATTAAATGGGTAATGAACTTGTCGTTCATGTACAACAAACTACTGCTTCGCGAAACAAATATTGTTTGATTTTCCTTTAGAAGCATTCATGGTTGGGAATTATGATGGAAACTATGCATATAGAAGATTAATATGTTATTTATAATTTATTTATTATTCGTTAATTTTTTATAAAGATCCTTAATTTATGCTTTCCATTTTTTGTTAATATGATAAATTCATTTTTGGAATTGTGGGCAACTCCCTCCTCAAAGAGATGTGATTCATTCATGTGATACATGAAAAGTATAGAGGATGGTTTTAATTAAAAATATAGACATAAATGTTGCCAATATGATATTAATTACATAATAACCTTTTGGGAAATATAATATATCTTTTCCATTAATACAATTTTTACACACCAAAAAGTGATAACATTGGTCGGGGACGTGTGACTGACCGCCACCTCAGCACAATGTTATTCCTTTTACATTTCAAGAATTATATATTTATGTATGTATGATTAAATAACATGGTATTTATTATATAATTAAAATTATTTAAAGAAATAATCTTACTTACCTTCTTTCCATAATTATCATTGTAAAATAGGAACATAACTCATGTGTAAGTATGACGGACCATCTCCATGACTGTAGCATTGGTTAATTTCTCATAATCATATTTCATGGTTGGTTTTAAAAGAATAATTGATGTATAAATATGATAATTATATCCTCATTATTATTCTATAGATTTTCATATAATTAATTCATTGACCATTGTCGATCTACCAAATTATTTTTCGACACATGAATCGAATTTGGTAAAAAAAACACCCAATGCAAACTTAATTGAATAAGTAGTTGTAAACAACAGTGTAATAAGTAAATTAAAAGTAATAATAAACTATAAAAATATTATTAAGAAATTAAATAATTAATATAAATTTATTATTTAGGAACATAAAGACACACGTGACAATTTAGACCCACGACAAGGGATTTCATCTCAATTTTAGTTCATTGAGGCATATTGTAATGTTATGAACATAATTTATTTTGTATTATGTATATACTATCCTTTGACTAATTATATCATTAATTTTATTATTATCATGATATTATAAGTTTCACTTATTGTTATTAATTTATTTGGATTATGATTCCAAATGTTTCGAAGTGGTATGCGACACTTTGGAATTTTTAAATATTGTTTTTCTCAAAAATGTGTTTAATAATCTACATTGTAATTTCACATTCTCTTTTGATTGATAAAATTATCATGAAACAATCACATTTTTAATATCCTTTTTAAAGTAAATTAAATTTTTATTAAATATCCATATTCCCATGAAATGGATATTATTATTTCCTAAACTGTATACCATTTTACATACGATGTTTACTTTGTGAGTTATTTGAGTAATTGGAGAATTATTTATAAGTAAGTATCGTGTATTAAATATAGATATTAGAAAATTCACAGTGATTAATATATTATTAAATATAAGAGGAATTATTTGGATTTGTATGAAATAGGTCGGGCCCTATTATATATTGCCCCTCACTACATTGGTAGTCTCTTGAGATGAATTAGTTGACCAAATTATATGGGTTTTTACCTGATATGATATTCTATCTAATGAAAGTTCTTGAAAATTATAATTATATACACCTTAGATTAATGGTATCAAATAATTAAGCATTTACCTCATTTAGATAATTCACATTTCTTTAGAAATAATTATTAAGGATTTGAAAGTAATAATATCCCCAAATAAACTATTTTTATTATAATTAGATTAGTTGGGGAAACCATTTTAAATTTATGTTTAGTGTTTCACTATGTTTTGGGATTATAAATTTTTTTATACAGTGTTATGATATAGTCCAATATATTCCATTGTTTAGAAATATTGTTTGGAAGGAAAATACTATCAATACACATGGACAATGTGGATGTCTCTATACTGATAAAGCTGATATAACTAGTATTGGGACTGATAATGTTATGGATATATTAGGGAAAAATAATCAATTTATGACAAATAACCTTTATTGGATGGAGAAACCTACCCCATTTTGAGATTATATGATGTTGGATTTATTTATGAGATTGAGGGCCCAATCATTCAATAGGACTACTGATAGAATGTTATTCAGGTAAAGGATTAAGTTTTTAAAGAATACATATATGGCATTAGGATGCAATGAAAACGAAAAGATTAATCATGGGGGTATTTTTTGAATGGAAATGAGAATCAATGGTGGTTATTGATCCAGAATACTAGGGGGAAGAAGAAATATAACTCATAGAATGTGGAAATTTTAATGATATATTCTTCGATAAATACTTCCCCTATGATTAAAAAAATTTGATGAATAGAAAGTTCCTTGGTTTAAATAAAAAGTAGACACAATGTATAGTGAAGTATGAAGTTACATTTACACGGATAAAAAGGCATGGTATGAATTTTCTATGTAACATGGCATAAAAGAATGACCACTTCTTTAAAGTTATTAATCCAAATCATCAAAGGCCACTGGTCTCATAAAATTTTTCATTATATGAATAAATAGTTTTATGTTCCATCAATAAGTTGATAGAATTTTATAAAATAAATATATTCAAGGGAATCCAAGACAAGAAGGTGCCATCTATGAACCATGAAAAATTAAACTAGTCAAATAATAAGTAGGTAAATAATTATTTTATTACATTTGATAACTATGGGAAGAATCACCCAGGTAAATGATTGAAAGGATTGTGAGTTTACAATATGTGCATAGAAAATGGTCACTAGGAAGAAGAATGAAAATAATAGAAGAAAAATTATACAACACAATGTTAAAATTGCAAAGGGATGGGGCACTATGAAAATAAATTCCCAAATATTCAAGGTAATATAAATCTGAATATAATAAGGGATCGTGGTCAAGATTATGTTATTGACACAACCAAAGTGGAATGATTAAGGAATTTATGTATTCATATCTATGAAATATTTTGTAAAAGTATTTCCTTGATGATGTTATAATCATATTATTTATGAAATATGCAATGATTTTACTATAATACTATTTCACTAAGTATTTGGGCCACATGTTGAATGGTACTAAGAAAAGTTATTCAATAGGTAGTTGAAGTTTATGTAAAACACATGGTTGATGGAAAGATATCCCTTAATATGATTCTAATATTAGAACTATGATGTCTGTAAAAATAAATGATCAGTTTGGATAACATAAATAGGATAAGTTCTGACTACCATGGAACTAAGAATGTTTTTATTGAAATAGAGATTTACGCTATCATTGATGGTGTGTACATCATTTTTTGATTTAATTAATATATCCAATAACATGTGTATTACTTAATGAATTAATAATAATGCTTGTTTCTAATAATGACTTTATGGGAATTCAAATTATCACCATGTTTTAAGAGAATAAATGATGAGGGTGTTCATAGAGTCGATATGTAGTGATTAAAGATATAATTCATGTTGATTGAAGGTTAGTGATAAGTTTATTTGTTAAATTCAGTGATCTTCCTTCTTTTGGATCATAACTGTTTGGAAACATTGACAATTGATAAAATGGATTAATTTTACATTTTAATGAGGTCTTATTGTTTAATGTATTATATAATTATATGAAGAATCATGTTCTAATAAATTAAGTAGAAATAGTTCAAGAACAACCAAAGGAAATGTTTTTTTATGAATTAAGAAAATATATTTACTTATATTCTAATAGAGTAAAATAATTCCTCAACTATAAGAAAAATTGTCTTAAAACAAAAAATTTGTCGTATTATCGTCATTTTTTATAATATAAATGACCTTTAATTATAGTGGTTTAAGGATTTTTAGTCATTAACTTTCATCTAAATATATTCTCTATCACTCTCCAGCAAAACATGATTGTAATACTTTTTTCTATATTCATGCTTCCATTTACCACCTATATTCGCATTCTAAGGATCCTAGTTATGTGACCATTTTATCCAAATTTATCTCTAGTTAAGAAGGTTTGTTATTAACCCCATTAAATATTGGGTTTTTCAATAATAGTTAATTTTCAAATATTAATCCCTTTATTACTAAGATTGAGTTTAAATTAAGAGGTCATAATTTATTTAAGTTGGGGAGAATGTAATACCCCGAGACAATACAATATTTTCCTTTTAGAGGATATTTTATTTCAGTTCCTATATTTCCTTATAATAAACACAATGAAGAGCTTTTGTTAAACATAATATAATTATTATATTTCTCTATATGGAACACAGAGATTAGCTTGTGTTATACACATGATTGACTTTCTTTTAGGGCTTATGTTACATGTAAAGCTGAATCTTACAGAATACTTTTTATATTAGTATTTAAAATGATGATTATCTGATATTTGTTAAATTTATCTAATAATAGGATTACCTAACATAGGAAAATATATATTTTAATTCTTTGTATACTAATTATTTATAAATAAATATAGAAACTCAATGAATATAAAGGGAATGAGTTTATAAAATCTATTTTTATACTCAAAAGGTATTTTATCTTAATAAATTAAACTAATTAATATTATTTATTGATATTCAATAAATTTATGTATTATTTAGTCAATTAATATTTTTTATCTTCATACATCATATTTTATATGCATAAGATAGAAAAAACTCAATTTTATACATAAAATCCTATATTGGTATAAAGACTGTTTTAATACCGTTAAATGGCGCCCCTACATTAAATATGATATTTGAAACTTGTATGGATTTATTATAACAAAATAATCATTAATTTATAAATATAAATATCAAATTTAATTTAGTGTTAATTTTTGGTATTTTTTGTGAAGGTTCTTTTATTTATTTGTAATGAAAAATACTGAATTTTAATTCAAAATTACCTTTTTATCAAATTTATTTATATGGTTAAATTAATTTTTTATTGGTTTTAAATATTAATTAGATAAATTTTATATAATTTAATCCAATTTTGGTATTTATAATCAATTTCACACTAAAATTGGATATAAAAACTTATTAATCTTTTGGAAATTTATTTTAAAAACTCATTTCGTTATCCTGTCTATGGGATTAAATTTAAAATAATTTATTTCTATTTTGTGGATGGAATTTGGAAAATTGTTTCTATATTTTTAATCAGAATAATTTATAATTTATAATATTTTGAACTTATTTTTTTAGAAGAAATATTAGTGAATAATATTAAAATTAATTACAATGATTAAGAGGAAAAATAGCTTAATAAGAGACTAAACCTTAATCTTATGATCCAAAATGACTTTGAAACTTTTAAAAAATCTATTAGATATATATATTTCTATTATATAACCCATTTTTGAAAAATCTGATCATTATTGGATCCAAATTTCATAGGAAAAAAGTTGGTGGAATTCCCTTTCCAAAAATCTATAAGAATTCCACTCCTCCACTATAAAAAAGAACTCTACCCTTCCACCTAATTAGAAAAATAATTCACATTTGGATATAAAAATATCTGAAAATGTAGATTTTAAAATACCTCCCCTAATCCTAGAAGCCTCGCCTTTGGAAGAAATCTTTCTATGGAAGCCCTTTGGTGAAAAATAAACGGTGTTACCCGAATAAGAGGTAACATCCTTCCTCAAGCTATTTAGTTTTACTTAATTATCAACTATTTTAATTATCTATATTCCATGATTATATGTATAAAAATATTATCCAAAAAATACTGATATTTTTTTGTCTAAAGGGTTTGAACTAAAATTACACACATTTCCATAAAATGGGTAACAAATGTGTCATTCATTTACGGTGAATTACCACCTTGCGAAAAGATGATAGTTTATTTTTTCCTTTACCCATTTCATGGTGGGGAATTATGATTGAAAATATATTTATTTATGATATATATGATATTTACAATTTATTTATTATTATATAATTTTTTATGTAGAAAATACCTTCATGCTTTCAACATTGTGTAAATATGATAACATCGTTTGTGGAAGTGTGGAATACCACCTCCTCAATGTGATGTGATTCATTCACGCGATACGTGGAATGTATAAAAGATTGTTTAAATTAAAAATATGTGAAACAAATTAAATATATATTATATTAATGGTATAATTACCTTTTTGGAAATTTAATATATCATTTTCTTTATTTTCTTTCTTTGACCCTAAAAATGTATAACTTCGGTCATGGACGTGTGGACTAATGCATCCTTGACACGATGTGATTCATTTAAAATCAAAATAATTATATATATATATATAGGTATTTATGATTAAATTAAATTGTGTTTATGATATAATGATGTTTGTGGAATGATACTGTTTCAATTACTTTATTTCAATAATGATCACTTTAAAATGGGAATGTTACCTATGCGTATGTACGACCTACCATGTTCATGAATGTAACATTAGTTCATTTTTCATAACCATATTTCACGATTGGTTTGAAAATTATAATTGATGTATAAATATGATAATTATTTAATAATTATTTTTTGGATATGTCTATATAATGACCCCTTTGACCTTAGTCGACCAACTAAATTCCTTTTTGACACATGAACCAAATTTTGTAAAAAGTACATAATATAAATTGAATTGTTTAAGTAGTTGTATTCTAAAATCTCGTAATTTAATTAAAACTAATAATAAACATGAAATTATTTGTTAATCATGTTACTAATTAGAATACTCATATTATTCATGGAGATAAATACACACATGACATGTCAGACTCAAGGTAAGGGATTTCATCTCAATTTCATTTCATTGAGGTATATTGTAATGTTATACACCTAGATTTTTTTATTGTGTATATACTTCACATTGTCGAATTATATCATCAATATCCTTATTCTTATGATATTATAAGTTCCATTTAATGTTATTCTTTCATGGGTATTATTAATCCAAATGTTTCAAAGTGGTATGGGACACTTTGTAATGTTGAAAGATTATCTTCCTTAAGAATGTGTTCAATAATTACCTTTGAAATACATCTTTCTTCTGTGTTATTTAAATTTATCTTGATATAAACTATTTATTATGATAATTTTTATTGTACATTTATTTTTTCTTAAATATCCATATACACATGAAATGTATATTATTATTTCTTAAACTATATACCATTTTACATATGATGTTCACATTTATAGTTATTTGATTGACATGGGAATTATTGATAAATTTGTATCTTTTAATTAACAAATATATATATTTGATAAGGCTCAATTTTTATAAATTATTTAATATATTAAGAATTATTTGGACATGTATGACATGGGAGGGTCCCAGTTTTAGATATCCCCTTAATGCATCGGTATTCTCATGAGATGAAATTGTTGGCCAAATTAGATGGTGTTTTACCCGATATGCTAAAACATCTGGTGAAAGGCCTTGTTGGTAAAAGTTATTTTAACCAAGGAAGCATGATGACAAATAATTAATCATTTACCTCATTTAATTTCATTTATAATTAATCCATGAGATTTATTGTGTTGACATATTTATAGTTATATTATTTTCTCAATTTGTTGACTAAATGTCATGTGTTATAGTTTCTTACCATGCCATATTGATATTGCATTATCTAGTTATTTGAATGGAATGTTTAATCATTCATTTAAATTAGAATTTTTATTATTAACATAAATTAATTATTAATTCTACTTTAAAAACCTTTATTGATCATTTAATCCCAACTTTATTTGGTTTCTGTTCCCAAGGTTATGAAGAATATTCATTTGAATGAGTTTTGAGGGTGTTGTTTATTTTATTTTATTATGTTTCATGTTTTTACATCCATTTCCCAATTTATTATAGGTTTCTTGTATATAATATATCTGCCAAATCTGCTAAACTATTTTTTCCAATGGGGTTTAAAGCTTATATCTATGATAATGTTATAAATTAATATGCTAGCTTCTGGCTTCTAAGGCGAGGGTGCTAAATTAAATACCCAAAGGAATCTGATTTCCTTCATTATTTATTATGAAAATATCAACCTCTATGAATCAGATACTATAAAATTAGTAAAAATAACCCACTTTTGACCCTCTTTTAGAAAACCATATTATCAGAAGGTCTCATAATCGTGCACAATATTCATGACTAAGGATCATAATATAACATGAATGTATTTCACATGCATTAGAATCTCAAAAACAACATTTTTATTTTTGTCATTAGATGTGCATAAAAGAAAGTGAAACAACAGGTAAGCCACATTACTTTAGTTATGACAATGAAAAAATCCACAAGATAAGTTCTCAGTTCAAGATTCTAGAATTAATTCTGGACACTTTGTGTGTACATGGATCTTGATCTTTCCAGGATTCATATATCAAGATTATGATGATCACAACCATTATAAAAAAGGTATAAATCATGGAATGATCAAATAAGTGTCTCGATTTAATGTTCATGGATTATTTTGATAATCATAGCTCATAAATGTTTTATAATCCAAGGATTGTAGAACCCTCATGTAGTAGAAGAAAGGAATATCTTAGCTTTATCAGTTATAGGATCATTATTAACAACTAATGATGATTCACAATTTTGGATGACTAGAAAACCATACCATTCTAGTTCACCAGCCTCTCTCCTAATCCTGCATAATAATTGTGTCTTTGGAACATATTCTTACATGGGGATTTATGGAATATATCCCTTTCCCAACTCTTTTTTCCTTTAGTCTAAACATTATCAAAGTCTTTCCCTAACTCTTTTAGAAATGTGCTCATTATCAAGGTATACAACATGTATTTCTAATATTAACTTTTTATCTGCGGGGCCATTTAGTTAATATACACTTGTTTCCTTGGTGTATCTTATAAAGGTACACTTTATGACTTGGGGTGAATTCTTGTTTTTGAAAGAGGACTTTATAAAAGTATCATGACTCCAGACATGTAAATTTGACAACAAGATTTTATTTCCAATCCATAACATTTATATAATACTATCTACATATTTTTTTTTGGTTGGTTTGGTTATATAGGTTTTTTTTTCTAACATGTATCCACAAAAGGATAATGGATGAATCATAGGACACACCATTGATCTTACCATTTCTAATAATGGGTGGTTCCTCCTTTAACATACACAATTCCATTGAGTTGTATAAGGAGGAGGTAGTTGAGATATAATATCAAACTCCCAGAAACAATAAATTAAGTATTGATTAATATACTCCCCACCATGACATGAGCAGTGTTTTAAAATCATCTTATTAGTATGGTTCTCAACTTCATTCTTATATTCCTTTAATCATTCAATGGAATTTGACTTATACCCCATCAAGTAGGCATATCCATAACTACTAAAATCACAAGTAAATATCACCAAGTATGAGTAACCAGCCCTCACTTAAATTGAAAATGGTCCATATACTTCGACATGATTTAAATCAGGAAGCTCATTGTTCATTTAATATTTTCCAATAAATGGGGTTTTAGACATTTTTCAGTTTAAGCAACCATGACACTTTCCAAATGATTTTAGTTTAAAGGAAACTAAATATCCATATTTTTGCAATTTAATCAAATGATTTGTGTTTAGATTACATGGATGGTGATTCCAAAGGTGATTGTAAAATGATTCATGTGAACTTTTTAATTTTTCTATCAACAATACTTGGTTCTTGTAATATAACACATAATGACAATTTTTTAAATATGCCTAACCAAAAAAGTGTTGTCTATAAATGAGAAGAAACATTTATTCCCAAACAAGAAAATAAATCCACCTACGTCAAGTATGGATAAAAAATGATCTTGAAAATGGATGGAACACAATGAAAATCATTTAAAACCAAGATCATTCCTATTGAGAATGTAAGGTGGTAGTCCCCAATAGACACCACATCAGGTTTGGCACGACCGAAAGCTCGTAAATAAACCTTCCCTAAATCAATATTTTGAAATTTACATGGTTCCTATATTTGAATAAATATATGAGAACAATAGGATGTATTTAATACCCAATTTATAGAAATATATATATTTCACTTTATAACAAACACAGATGAAGAATCCCCTTATTTCATTTTTTGGGTGTAGATTTTCTAACAGTGGACCTTCATTCCACATGTGAAATAGACAAAATCGTGCCCCATTGCTTTCCCCTTGACCTTTCACTTCATGTAAGGGAGTTGTGAAGAATTTTTGGGCTTAGATATTTTCTCTTGGAATTTCCTTTTTTAACAATATGTATGGAAGTATTTTTATGCTTCATCACCAAATAAACATGGAGAATTAGTGTGAGAAGATATAGAAGTCTCTTCTCTTTTATATTTATATTAAAATGAATAACAAAGTTGGATAAGATCTATGGAAATGATGCAATTATCATACCAGTGCACAATTTATTAGAGAGTTTAAACCATAGAACCTCTGGGTGGTCAATGTAGCTAATCAGTTTCACGACATGACGCTTAGCTGGTGCACCCGCTCAAAGATTTCATTGAAAGAGTGCCTTGAATATCTCAATCTATTCACATCTAGCCCTCCCCAGATATAAACCAAAAGGATTCTCAATCATACTATAAGATTCTATATTTTCAGGAGTCTTCACAAGTTCACTCAACATAATGGATTACACACTGGATGTCGATCACATCACTCAAATGTTTATCATAGATAGTGAACTATTAATCACACCCCTCTTTTATAGGCGGTTCGGGTAATGTGTACTCTAAAATTTATAATTTCTATTCATGGTGCAATGCAACCCAACAGGGTTTGAACCATTCAATGATGTTATTTACATCAAGAAGATAGTTTTTCTTCAATATTGGTTGCAAAGATATTGTAGATTATGAACTTTCCTTTATTCAACAATTAAAAAAGAAAAAATTCTTAGTACGTCAATTTATTACAATTTCTGTGAGACATAATTCAATTAATTTTTATTAAGTCTTCTAGTATTTAATCAATTCCCAATATCCCTAACTATTGAAGTTAGAATGTGTAGTTTCTCCGAAAATATAGTGGCAAGGATCCATATGCCCAAGCGTGAGCTCGATCAATTACTTGAACGTATTCTGATAGGTAGGTCTTTTCCAATTGTGGGCTTGTAGCTCATTTATTTGTCAAGTTGGATCCCCAATCTTGAAATCCTGACTTGAATTTCCTCAACACTTACCACCATGATAAATTATGTCCAACGTGGGGTACTCCACTTGATGTAAATTGGTTAAGTCAACCCAAATCATTCCTAAGAAATCCATTATAAAAGTATTTTTCCCCTTTTGGGTGGAAAAACACTTTCTTATATGACATTCATTCCAAATCAAGTAATTTAAGGCCATGTCTAAATTAATATTAAGTAGAGGGTTTTATATTATGTGTAAAATATTTCTTCAATGTAGGAAAAACATGACAATTGCGATGGAGGTTCTTGAAAATAATAAAAAATATCAGGTTATTTGTTATTAGAATCCTCTCCCAACATAAATAAGCATATTTTTCTGTGGGATCTGTGATGTGTTATGAATCTTGTCGCAAATTATTTTGAAGCCACAACATGAAAAACCTTGTGAAAGTGTTATTTGTAACGAAATTCTAATTTCAATCGCAAATAATGTTTTTTTAGAATTGGGACATCTCACTGCAAAATATATTTTATGTTTAAATCTAATAAAATCCCTTAAAAATAAGAGTATTTTCGGTTGAAATTAGCATTTCATTGAAAATACTTAATCAACATGGGTAAATAAACACTATTTGTGGTGGGTAACATTTGTAACGGATAATAAAATCCCTCACAAATGCTATTTGAATCAACACCAAAGTATTTATGGTATGAAATATTTGTGATGGAACCCACTAGAAATACTATTATTTGGGACCTAATTTTCATCAAAAAAAAGTTTCTCGCAAATAATCTAACCAATATAAGGCTTCTCACAACTATTCTTCCATCACAATTTCTAAACTCCTCTTCTATCATCTATCTAGTTTCTATCCCAAAACATTTAATATTTCATTGAGAATTTTTATTGGGACTTCTTTAGGCTCACATCACTATTTTCATGCCAATAAAGATTCATTTAAAGGTATTTATTTCATACCATTTTAAATTGTGGGTTTTTTTAAATTACATTGTATTAGTATTATTTAGGAATATTTAGTATTAATTAATAGTAATTAGCAGTAATTTGACATTAATTGAAGATAATTATTACCAATTAGTAATAATTATCGATAATTATTAATAATTACCACAAATAACTATATAATTAGTAAAAATATGTAATAATTAACAATAATTAGTAATAATTGGTTGCAATTAATAAAAATTTGAAATAATTATCAATAATTTGTAATATTTACAAATAACTACCACAAATTAGTAATAATTAATTAAAATTAGTAAAAATAGATATGAATTATTATTAATAATTAATGAAATTTTTTAATAATTGGTAATAATTAACAAAAATTCATAATAATTAGTTATAATTACCAATAATTAATAATAATTAATTATAATAACTAATAATTAGTAATAATTATGTTTAAGTTATAATATATTTTTAATAAATAGTAATAATTGTTAAATGTTATTAAAAGTCAGTAATAAGTATCAATAATTAGTAACAATTATCGATAATTACAGATAATTATCGATAACTTCCATTGATTAGTAATAATTTATAATACTTACAAATATAAAGAAATTACTACCTATAATTATTAATAATTTGAAATAATTTTAAATAATTCATAATAAATACAAAAAAGTACAAATAATTACCACTAATTACCAATAACTGGTAATAATAAATGAAAATTAGTAATAATTTGTTATAAATAATGAAAATTATTAATATTTAGTAATAATTAATGTACATTACCAATAATTACCAATTATTAGTAATAATTTTAAATGCATACAAAAAATTAGTAGTAATTATAAATAACTACAAATATTTAGAAAGAATCAATAAAAAATACCAATAATTATTTAAAATTAGTTTTAATTTGTAAAAATTAATAATAAACAGAAATTTTATCTGAAAATTATTAATAATTTGTAAATTAGTAATAATTACTAACAAATATGGATAAATACAAATAAATACTGGAAAAGAGTAATAATTTGTAATAATTACTAATAAATCCCAATAATTATTAATAATTGTTAATAATTAGTAATAATTAATAATTAATACTGATAATTATAAATAATTAGTGATAATTAGTAATAATTATGAATAATTATGAATAATAAAAAATAATTAATAACAATTTGTAATTATTACAAATAGGTACCTATAATTGGAAATAATTAGTAATAATTTATAATAATTAGTAATAATTAACAATTATTACAAATAATTATGTTTAACTTGTAATAATTAGAAATAATTACAAATAATTAGTAATAATGACCAATAATTAGTAAAAATGTCCAATAATTAATAATTATTATTAATAATTATCCATTATTACAAATAATTAGTAATAATTAGTTTGATATTTTAGACATTTGGGGGTATAATTATAAAAAATCACACACACACTGAACACCCACAAGAAAGATGAGCAACCATATCGACCCAATGGGTGGCCCACCCATAAATCCCTTTTTAGTATATATGAATTACATGTAGTACCTATTACATATTGATTGAAACACCTTGAGATTCTGTGAATTTTTTTTCCAATTAAGTTTAATAATTTTGATATTTTTCATTGCACAAAATTCAGATTTTTTCTTGTGTTATACACAATATTTTGTGTAGATTGCGTTATATAAAACACCGAATTTAACTTGTGTTATTTGTAACAATATTTACATGCATGAAATTTGACACTACTCTTCAACGAATGTTGAAATAATATTATTTTCAATACTGAAATTATAACCTAGCTGTTAAATATGCATATAAGAATAGTACTAAATACATTATTAAATACACATATAAATTTACTAATTAATACTAATTTAATTATAAATGGTTAGTAAATAATCAATATTTTTTGGTAATGTAATTATAATTTAAAAAAAACATTTTTTCTTAAAAAAAGTTATTATTTATTTTATGAGAAAATTTAATATTTAATAGAGAGAAATTTTAGAAATTTTATTTGATAAAATAGACTTAATTTTTTAAATATTCATATTGAAATTAACTAACAGTGAATTTTTTGGATTTTTGGAAACAAATTGATTTTTCAGGGAATTGGGAAAAATTACATTTTTTTGTAATACTATCATTTATTTTGAATATATAAGGTAATATAATGACCCATTATATTTTAAAGTAACATAAGTATTATTTATTTAAATTTAAACAACTTATGTACTTTTTAATCCAATTTAAATTAGATTTTAGTATAAGTATATTTTTGGTTTTACCAAATCGTTTTTCCGAAAACTATTTTAAAGTGCATAAAGCTTCTACATTTTAATTAAGTAAAATAATAACTAATGGGGAATGTTTCAAAAAATATTTATAGATTATATATGAATAAATTTAATTAATATTCATGTAATTATTATTATTAGACATATAATTATATAAAATCATCTTGTGCTTAAAAAAATACACATCTTGAAAACTAGATTCTTCATCATGTTTGTGGGTATTATTATAAATTTATTTTTTCCACTCATATCAAAATTATTTGAAAAAACAATTTTCATTTCATAAATCATAATTTCTGAATCATATTAGGATTGATTCTTGATAATTTTTTCTAAATTTTAATTTTTTAATGATTAGTGAAGAATACTGAATTTCTCGTCAAAACTACCTATGTATTTAATTTTTTTATAATGATAAATTATATTTAAAAATTTCATTAAATTATAATTAGTTCAATTATACATACAATAATCTAATTTAGGACATTGGAATCAATTTCATACAAAATTTAGATATAAAAACATTGTAAAATTTTGAACATTTTCTCTTTGAAAACTCAATTTCTTATCACATCTGTGAGATTATTTTTAAATATATTTTTTCAAATTATGTTAATTTATGTTGAAAAATTGGAATCTATATTTTGAATTTGAATAATTTAAATTATTTAATAGGTTCAATTTTTTGACCAATATGAATAATTAAAACTGTAAAAACAATTTACCTCAATTAAGGTAAAATGGTTTTAACGAGGGTAAAATAAAATGATAACAGTCCGATAATAAATTATAAATTTAAAACAGGGACTATATTATATCACTTTAATATTTTGGTCATTGAAGAAGATCCTTATGGGTGAGAAACCGTAAAATTGTTTTTATCAGATTCAATAGACCATTAACATGTTGAACTTGGAGTAAATGTCCTCAAAAATAAACTTTTTACATAAAGTATTGACAAATAAATGACTGAAATCTATATAGAGGATATTATGCATGTTTGATTTATAATTAATTTAATTATATAAGAAGAAATGTTTACTTGTTTAAATAAAATTCATAGATGATAATGTTGTCGATCATATGAAAACCCCTATTTGAATTACTATTAATTTCCATGTATGATCCAAGTGTAGAATCCCTCTAAAAGAGATCTACGCATTATCTTTTAATATTTGAATGGCACTTCTATATTTTCATGTTCTAGAATTTTTTATCTATCATCCTGTGTTGTTTGTCTTTATCAATTCCACTTCCTTCAGGTTTGATGGATTCTCTGTTGTTCTTCACGTTCTTGAGTGAAGGAGTGTTTGAGGAATTTCTGAGTGAACTCCATTATGCATAATAATTCATGATTTTTGATTAACCACACACAATTGAAATTACCATATATTTTATAGAATAATGTTTTGGATTAAAAATAATATTTAATTACACAACTACACTAAAATATTATAATAACCCCAATATTATCCCATTTTATATAATAGTAATACCCATAGATTATGGATTGAGTTAATTTGTGAAATGATAAACATCAGTTTACTAACTCTTAAAATAATATTTATCACTATACAGGATTTTATTCCGCTCATATTACTCAAAATTTATTAAATATTTTTCATAAATAAAATTTAATTGAAAATCTTTCAAAACAGTATTTATAAAATATTCAATAAATAAAATAAGTATTCAATTCATAGTTTTGAGATTAAATATTTATTTAATATATGTGACTGATAAAATATGAAAAACATTATTTCTTCTAAATGATAATTATATTTATTCTATTAATTCTATTCAGGTAGAATTTAGTTGCGATCAATAAAAACACATATTGCGTGACCCTATAAGATTATTTATTATAACAATTTAGCAGGCTTGCCAAAAGTCTTTGATTACTATCTAGTAATGGGTCAAGTCACCCAAGTGAAATAAAAAATTCCAAAATTTAAAAAAGTACATTTGATCACTTGTATGTAATATGACCTCTTTGTCATAAAATAATATCATGTAGGTTGCACATCTGTGTCATCACCCTATATGATTGATACTTATTTATTTTCCTATCTGAAATAAGCATGCCATTACATCATGGATATGGAATTTAATATGAATTTTCTATTTTAATAAAAGGGATGAGAAATAAATATAAAAAATTATTGAAGGGATAAATTTTTACTCGATATATCCATCAATAACATGAAATTCATGATACACCCAACATGCCTTACTGTGAATGTAAGGCGACATAGTTTTAGTCATTAAATATAATTGTATGAGGCATGATACACATTATTGATAATATTAATGTCTATTAGCTCTTACACATACTCAGATACAGTAACATTCAATGGAACATAAACATGTGTAATACATACTAACATTTTTATTTTAATAATCTACCATATTGAAGATTACTAAGTGTAAACATCATGATAATAAGTATCATTTGCTCATGATTACTCACACCGTACAGTTAACATACAATGTTACCCATCATAGAATTTTACCCAACCATAGAAATATATTTAAGAATATTTTCATGGCATTTCATGGTTCTCATCATAATGGGGAACTACTATGACATCATCAATGTAATAAATACTCTATGACATTATTACATCAAAGTCATATAAAATAATGAAAATTATATACTAAGATGTTTTATTAATATTCAAATTTTAAAATATACATGTAATCAATGTTCAACCATTTATTTATAGAACACCAACTCCAAGAGATTATATTGAAGGGAAAGTTAACTTGAAAACTAATAAGATGGAAGTTCTTACATGCAAATGGTTGGATTTATCTATCCATGAAAAGTCAACTAAGGAATTACATGGGAGAACATTGAATAATTTTACAAAAAAAGTTAAATCCTCCCCAATTTAGAATCATAATAACAATTTATTTTTTTAGTTTGAATTGAGAGAATATGTACTCCAGAGAGTATATAGTTATGTTTATGAATTTTGTTCTATTTTCCCTAGAAGTTTCTTCTCCTTTTCCCTTGAAGTCATGCATATTTTTTTCTGGGTTGAGACTATATGTTTTCAATGAGATAGGTATACCTTGTATTATAGAATATAAAATGATAGTAAATAATTTTATGGGGGTCGAATGAGACTTTTTTCAAAATCTGGTTTGAGAGAGTATGTTTATCGCCACAGGAAAAGGTGGGGAGTCAAACATTGGTAATAAGAGAAAGAGTGACGCCAATTAACAAGGTGGTGGAACATATCCAAATAATACCATAGGATCAAATAATTTCCTTCTTTTACCTAGTATAAATCTATTATTTTTTCATTTGTGCTTCTATATCTCATAAGAAGTGAGACTGTATATGACTATATTGATATTTATATAATTAAAATCAAATGGGAAATCTCCAGTATTATTTTCATAGCACTATGAAGTTTGGTGATGGAGATGCATCTCATTTTTCTTAGATATCTGATTCTTTGGTGGGGAGTCCTCTACAGAATAATTCTTGCCCTCATGACTAAGAAAACTATGATTATTATAGTTTTACCATGACTCATCAGGTTATGAAATCTCCATAAGGAAGCAAGCATTATAGAGGATCTTGTTAGTATCCTTGTAGTGTTGAGAAAATGATCATGTATGATCAATTTAGTCTATTAGTTAATTGATGTATGATTATTTTTAATTATACCCTTATGTAAGCCTCATTTTATATGGTGGCATCCCACATTTTTTCACTTCTCATATTATGGATCATATGGGTTTTCATGATGAAATATTCCTTCTATTTTGAATCATCAAACACCTATAAGACAATGATAGTGTTGAGCCTTTTTGTGTGAAGCATGTTTGATAAAAAACGATGGTTGTAAATTGATTCAAGAATTATTTATTCTTAAGAAGGATATCTATGAATTGATTCATATAATAGATTAATTGACATACCTTGTGTCCTATATCAATTTTTTCATGGCAGGTGAGTTTAGCATCTATCAATGGAATTACGCATCTCTCTAAAAGAGATTGGGATGTAAATGTTATAAGGAATCTTATGATGGAATTTGTGGTTAGTAATATCTTATATTAGTTATAATCTATTAATTTAGAATCTATTAAATAAATCATACATAGTTATTTTCCAACCAACATCGATTAATTTCCTGATGTCTTCCCTAATAATTTTTTTGGGGTTCTACCTAAAAGAGAAATGGAATTTACAATTGATCTCCTACCATGGACAAGTTTGTTTCCACTTACATCTTATAGGACTGAACCAATATAATTACAATAATTAAAATTCCAATTGTAATATTTTGAAAAAAAATGGTTCATTAGACCGAGCATGTCCCCATGAGAATCATATATTCTTTTTGTAAGGAAGGAGGATAAAACTCTTATTCTTTGTATGGATTATTGTTAGATCGGATAGGTTATGATAAAGAATAATTATCCTATTCTATGAATTTATGACCTGTATTATTATCTTAGGCGAGCCCATTTATTTTATAAAATTTAATTACTTCCAGGGTATCACTAATTGTGAGATTGGAAGGAGGATATTCCCATGATAGCCTTCAAGAGTCATTGTGGTCATTATGAATATTATATTATTCCCTTTGGTATTATGAATACACCTATGGGGTTTATTTCTATGATGAGTTATATTATTCATAGGTATATTGAATACTTTTCTATGGTGCTCATTGATGATATTCTAAAGTATTATAGGTCCATGTCCGATCATGAAGAACACTTTTCTATAGTGTTTCATATCTTATAAAAATACCACATTTATTTTTATATTTCAAAGTGTGATTTTTGGATACAATTGGTACATTTCATTAGTTTTTTCCTTTCAAAAAAATTATTTTATGTAGACCAAGAAATGTTAGATGCAGTTATGTCTTCGAAACCACTGAATATTGATTTTTATATACACAGTTTACTTGACTTAATATGATATTACTGATGCTTTGTTCATTATTTTCACACTTCTTCAAAAATGATTTCTTTGAAAATGAAATAATTTATATTACAATAGAATAATGTGCGGAAAAAATATTTCCTAGATTCTAAGGTTTTAATTCATTGGAGCTAATCCTAACATTACATAAGTTAGTACAAGGTTATGGGGTCTATTGTGATGCATTAAGATCTGGTTTTGGTTGTGTTCCCATATATGGAAATCATGTTGGTCTTATAGATCATTTTGTTTATGGTTTCATGAATATAATTACCCGAAACATGATTTGGAATTTTATTTTTTAGTTAAGGCATTAAATACTTGTCATCATTATCATTTTGGTGAGAAATATTCGGCGTTCAGATATCTTAGGAGCCCAAAACACTTTTAATCATAATGATATTTGAATATAATAAAAAACTTATGGATGGAATATCTATTGATGATAGACTTATAATTGATGTATAAATTGATAAAATGAAATTATATAGTAGATGAATTAGGCAATAAGTCATATAATCAGTTGAATAAATAAACATTTAACCAAGTGAATCAAATATCGGTTATAGTAGATATGCATCTGGATGGAACCAAGAAAGGATATTTTAGAGTTTTATTTCTTGTGTATCGTTTTCTTAATTGGGTTTAGTTGGTTAAATATGATCATAAATCTGATAACTAATGTTTGAATAAATGTTCTAAACTCATTGGTGGGGAGACCATTGTGGGATAGATTCCAAATGGAAAATATGTGTTGCCGTTTAAATATCAGATTATTGTTCCTCCAACATTTTTTGAAAAAATAATTTCATTTTTCCTCTATTCGAGATGGGTTATTCATTATAGTAGCCATAAGATGTATCAAGCACTGAGAGAACAATTTAAGTTGGTTGAAATGAGGAAGAAAGTGGAATATTTTTTCTTGATATGCCTTACCTATAAAAAAGTCAAAGTAGAGAACCAACATATAGCTGGTATGTTTTACTCCATACCGATTACCATATAGAAATGGGAACAGATAACAATGTATTGTTTCATAGTTCTACCAAGAATGGTTGGGTAACACGATTCCATGTGGGTGATTGTGGATTATCTCACTTAATCCCTGTTCATGAATCCAATATGGTGGAAGAATTATCCAAACTTTACATTTAAGAATTTGTAAATATTAATGGTTTTCTAATATTAATTGTTTAAAATTGGGACCCTTGTTTTACATCTTGGTTTTGGAAATCCTTATAATAATGCCTTGGAAATCAATTGACTATAATCACAACATATCATTCTCAAACAGCAGGAAGATCATATTCGGCCTTAAAAACATAAGAATACATGTTTAGAGCTTGTGTGATTGACTTTGGAGGCTCATAGTAGGATAATATACATTTATTGGAGTTCTCATTTAATAAATTCTATCATTCCTTGTTAAATATGTTTTCTTATGATTCATTTTATGGTTTTCTATGTCGTTATCCACTTTTTTGGGTGGAAATAGGCGATATTTTACTTATCAGGCCAACGATTGTGTAAGATATAATGGATAATATTTAGATAATAAGAAAGAGGATAGTGATAGATTAGAGTAATTATAAATCATATAGGTATCACCACTGATAGTTGTTATCATTTGAAGTGGTCTATAAATTTTTCATGGAAATCTCTCAAAGGGTAAGGAATCATTATTTTAGTAAACAAGGAATGTTTTTTACATTATAAATTGGACTATTTAATATACTTAAATGATTGGGTGTTGAGTAAAATCTATTTTATTTACCTCAAAATTTCAGTTCCAGGCATTATGTGTTTCATGTATTTCAAATGAAGAGGTACCATCCTGATCTTGACTATGTGATTCGATGGGACAATGTTGATCTTGAACAAAATTCTATTTTTCTTCCAAAACAGATACAAATTTTGGTTAGGAAAAAGAATCTCTTCCATGGTAAAATCATTTATTTGGTATGGTTTTTATGGAAAAATGGTAAAATTTAGGAAGAGATGTGGGAGATTGAAAAGGAAATGTTTGAGCAGTGTACCAAGCTCTTCCAGAACAAAACCTATTTCCTAATTTCTAAGGAAATAAATTCCAAATGTGTGGTGAATGTAACACCCCAAGATCCATATAATTTACCATTTTTTATATTTTCATGTTATATAATTATGGGGTTTTTCTTCGGGAGTTTCTGGTTTTTTTAGGATGTTTGGGAAGTGTTTATGGAGGTGAATGTTTTGGGAAAGGATAATAGAAACCAAGCACTATCTCCAGGAATCCATGGAAGCTAATGTTAAGAGTAACAAGACAGGGTCATTATTGGATCCCAATTACTCCAAACCATGCACATGAAATGGGAAAAAATGCCTTTGGAGATAAAGGAAAAATTTTGATTGGGGAATGGTTTTTCAAACCATGTGAGGAAAAAATTTAAGTTTGTGGCCTTGGGATAATAACACTATTCTTTTGGTGCATGATTCTCTAAAAAAAGTTAAATAAACCATGATTATTTCTTGGTCATTTCAAATATCATGTACATGGTTGGCTTATGGTTTTCCAAACTACGTGATCGAACCATGAAATGTATAGTTAATGCTCCAAAATACATGTTTTAATTCGAATTAAAACTCTAATATTCTCATTATTTTCATATTCTTCAAGGATCCCACACTATTTCCCCCCTAGGCTCCAAAGAAAATTCTATTTTATTTAGAAGTGACTTTTTCAAGAATCTAAGTGAATTGGATATCTAGAATCACATGTAAGTCTTTTTTTCTCCCTTATTGTTCCCTTTTCTTCTTCGATATTCTCTTATCATATCTCTCAGTGCCTAGATATAGTCTATTGTGGATATATCTATTTTACATGATGTGAATCGTGATGGGGTCATATTAAATCAATTGAATGGAAGATTTTTTTGACTCTGGCTCTTAAATTTAAAATTGTTTTCTTTGTTTTTGATATTCATTAAGTGGTATGTGGATTCTCTCTCATATCCACTTGCTCTGGGACACGAAGTCTTAGTTAAATTTAATGGTTTTTATTATTTTTCCATTGAAATGTTGGGCGATTTTATAAAATAAACATTTTGTGTGTGTTTTTTTGATATATGAAAAATTAGAAGGATTTTGGAAAACTGTCCATTGATTATAATTTTAATGTGACTATTTTAAAATTATGTTATGGTTTTGATGCATGAAACTGTTTTGATGAAATTATATCAAAGGAGTAGTTGTTTATGTGTTATATATTAGGATGGGATTGGGAATATTTTAGATAAAAAGGGTTTAATGTGAATAGAGTGTGGTCGGATATGACACTATCAATAAAGAATGAATTATAGTCATGGAGTACCATTGTCAATGGTAACACCAAGCTTGAGTGTATGGATGGATGGGTGTATATGTGTGTGAATGTGGGAATGGTTATGAAAATTATTAAATAATGGTTAAAATTATGTTTATTATTTTTTATCATAGAATTCAATTATAGATTTATAAAAACTATTTATCTTCTTTTCAAATGTTTTATATGAAAATGTCTAACCATTTTTTATCTTAGTGGTGTGTGTTGGGAAGTCTTTAGGGATTTCATAATGAGTTTATACACACCTCATTATTGGGAATATTAGTGTATTTTTATATGTCATATGTTTAGAATCAATAAAGAGGATGGTATCTTATTTATATTGAGATGCATCATGATACCATGGACATGGAAGGTGGTGTTGGAGGTTGGATCTAATTCAGGTGATACTTGGGATGATGCCACTTTGTTGTGCATGAGTCCTATCATCTTTTGATTTTTCCATTGATATTCCATGTTCTATTTTCACTCTAATATCTTTAATCTATTGACTTATTGTTTTCATTGAATTAGTTATATCCATGCATTATATAGGGGTTTTATATTTTTATGTTATATGTTTTCTGTTTGTTTCTTCATTAAAGGGAAAATCACCCACCAACATCTTTCTAATCACTTGGAATTTATTTAAATAATTTTGTGTTAGGCACTATACCCTTATTTTGTATATGTTCATGTAATATAATGATAAATAGAGGTTTTGGGAGTTTTTATAATTTTTTAGGATGGTTTGGAAATGTATAAATAGCTGCACGATTTTAGCACAGTTAGTATTAACCATTCACTATCTCTAAGAAACTATGGAATGTGGTTCTAGGATCCATAGGGTATGCACATGGTTGGAGAATGTTTTATCCAAACTGTGTCCTTGCAAGGAGAAACTATTTGTATGGAGAAATAGGGAAAGGAATGGTTGGTATATGGTTTTCCAAACATTGTAAACAAACCATGTGATGGTTTATCCATGGTATATTAGCACCACATTCAAGGCGTATGGGTTTCCCAATTATGTGGCACAAACTATGCAACTCTTTGGATCTTGTCACGTACCATTCCCATAGTTGGTTCAATTTGATAAACTTTGTGACCTAACCTTGTGATGTGGAGTTAATGATCTAAAAATATTGTTTTAATTGTGATTAAGTCCCCATGACCCTAATTATTCTCTTATTCTTCCAAGGTCTCAAATCCATTTCCTCCCATAAGATTCCATGACAATTACCTAATATAAAAAAGTTAATTTTTGGTAAATCAAAGTGAATCAAAGATCTATAATCATTAGTGAGTCCTTGTTCTCATATTTTCATCTTAGATATTCTATTCTTCTATCTCTCAGATCCATTTTTCTTGTAAATTCTAGATATATCTATTTTCTAAGATGTGATTATTTATAGGATCTTATTGGATCTATTTAAGAGAACTTGTTTTGAACCAATAACTATAACTTATATGTGTCGTTATTCATTTTTTCTATTCATTGAGAGGTAGTAGGATTCTCCCTTATTCTTACTTATTCTAAAACATTGTGGCCATATTTTTTAAAGGGTTTTATTGGTTTTTCTAAGGATTTTTTTTTATTTTGTAAAGGAATCCTTTTTGGTGTGTTATGAAAATAAGAAAAATATGATGGATTTTAGAGAACCCCATTTACATATAATTATAAAATATTTATTTTAAAATTATATTATTGTTTTTACACATGTATATTTTAAGATTAAATGTATATAATGGGAGATATTTCAAGCAAATGGTGGGATTATAAATATATTCTTGTGGTTCTGGGTGCAGAAATATTTTCCATCATAGATGCTTTCAATATATAGCTTACCAGTATAAAAGTTGGGAATGAGATACAATTTTATATGTAGGAGTTTGTGTTTTGGAACTGAAAATTTCTATTTTTATTAAATTTATATATTAAGATTGGAATATTAATAAAACAACTTATTACATATTGCTCATTGGTCAAAATGATTTTTATTTAACAATGTTCTATAGTATATGTCACATTAATAAGTCATAGCAGTTCCCATATATGATGAAAAACATGAAATTCCATGATGATATTTTTAAATATAGTTCTATGTTTGAATAAAATTCTATTATGGGAAACATATTATATTGGATATATTGTGTGATTACTCAAAAATGGATGCGACTAATTTTGAATTTTTCACTTGGTAATATCCAATTTAAGGTATTTTGGGAACAGATCTACTAGTATAGATTATACATGTAATGACCTGAACTTTTGAATAATATTTGTTTCCTGATTTTGTGTATTATTTTATTCAAAAAATAACTATATCTTTTAATTAATGAAGTGAGTATATTAAAATGAGACTGTTGGGTTTTGACTATTATATGACCTTTGGAAACAATTCTCTTAATATTATGATTATTGTTTATAAATACATGTGATCATGGTTAATTAAAATAGAAATGTGAGTGGATGGCTCAACTAGTAGGCTCGAGCCATACGAAGCCCACCTCGAAGATTTGAAATGAGGTTGTGTCACTAGGATTTGCACTGGACCAAGCACAAGCTGAGCTTCAACATGTGAATCCTGAACAGAATTTCCTATGGGAGAACTTCAAGTTGATAGAAATCACCACTCGGGCAATGTTGTCTGACTTGCCCATAGTTTCTTTCACTATTTCACACCTTACTCTTAGGTCCTATACAGGTGTTATAAGGATCTATGAAATGAGTTCGTAGATACTTTGTGTAATCCCTCAGTATAAATAGAATTGTTTTTTCATCAATCCTGTTTTAGGAATCTATTTTCTTAATACAGAATATGTTTAATTAATTTCTTTTGATAAATTGATTTTAGAAGTAAAAATGAAATTTTCAGAGGTTTCTCATACATAAATAATTATTATGGTAAAATAAACATCATTTTTTAATTTCAAATTTCCAAATTAAACTATGCTAAATTTTATGAAATTTTTAAAGAAGTTTCAATTTGATGAATAGAGTTTTATGAATAGCATTTCTTTGATGAATATTGTTTGATTAATAGTGTTTTCTGATGAATAATATTAAAATATTTTATTGTTAAATAAATTTTTTTGTTGAAATGTTTTTCAAAAATTGCACATACATGGTTGAAATCAGTGTGGAAATTGTGTTTCAATAAGATCAAAATAATTTTTTTTGTGAATAGTAACTTTACACTTTGGAATATTGCTTTTACCCATATGAATTATAATTTATCCAATGGCATAGTAACATCACCTAAGGATGTATAAATATGTTTTTGTCACCTTAAGAGGTAATGTAATATAATTATATCATAGTATAAGTAACTAAATTTTCAAGAAATTATTAGTCAAGTATTCAAATTTTATTTATTAAATTAAATTTAAAATAAAATTAATTTTTATAAAATAAAGTTCAATTTTTGATTCTACATGTCGAAAAATGGTTAGGGTAATGTTTTGGGGTTTTCCTGAAAGAGTTGATTTTTCAGTGAATAGTGAAAAATACAGTTTTGAGTTTCGATGTGTTTAATGACACCATTAATGACGTAATCATGATGTATTAATTATGGTTGACTTGTGTACATTAATATATTTTATGAGGTGTTCTATGTAACAATGCCTTGGGAAAATTCCATGGGAAAGCCCAAGGTTATGCAAAAACCACTAATGAGGCGTCCTTTAGAAATAAATAAAATATTCTCTCACTTTTTCTATAAATACCAACTCATTCCTTCATTACTTTCATTCCAAATTCCTTCTCAACGAATATATGGTATTTTTTACCTTCCAAGGAGCCCTTCCAAGGTTCCTTGAATCCCCCTAATGTCCCATTCTTCTATTTTTTAAACTACTCTTCAAGGTAAGGGAACCAATCACCCTCCTCTTTTAGTCCTGACATACATTATGTTATGTCTTCTGGTTTCCATTTTATTATTTTGAGGTATGTTATTCTATATCCTTATTTCGGTCCATTTTATTTCCAAATGATGAGAGACTCTTTCCTCTCTCATCAACCGATTTTATGAATTTTTATGTGATGCTGTTAGGTTTCCAAATATTCATAAAAGAAATCGCATCTTCTCATTTATTTCAAGTGTAATTTCAATGTGAAATGTCATTAACATATCCATACCATTTTCTTATCTCAATGATTTTATATAACTATATGGTATTACTACTCTCTAATGAATTGGTGACCTCTGTCCCCAAACTTTTTAATGTTTTCTAAAACCATGTTATATAACAGTTATACTGTAGAATTTTTGACTCAAAATCTCTCTCATTTTCTCAAGAAATTATCTTAGTTTATTTATGTGAAGACTCAATCCTATTTCATTTCCATGGGTATTAATCAAGACATAAATATGATATATTTTATTCTGGAATGGACATACATAAAAACCTAATTCCCATTTGATGGGTTATAAATGACAAAATGATCTTAATTTTAAGCTCTTTTTAAAACATCACAATTTTGATATGAAACCCATTTATTTTTGTTCTCTATGGGTTATTTATGAACTTTTTTATTATGATCTATGTGGATCACATGAATATAAAGAAATATTAAGGGTTCACCCTGAAAAGGCTCAAATGCATTGGGGGAAGTAATTTAATCTCTAGAGATGACATGTTTTAAGATACCTTGGTGAATAACCTTGGTAATTTTTATGAAACATTGGGGTTGGACCTTGGTGATATGTTCATGAATTTATAAATTAAATTTTTTATCCACATATTCATGTTATCATTCAATGTATTATTTCTATTACATGCCTCTTTATCATTCACTTACGATGTGTCTCATGTTCTTATTGATATCTCTCAATATCACATGTAAAATGTTTCACTTGTTTTCTTTACTAAGCCTTTTTCTCACCCTTTCCTTTTATGTATGTCTCCAAGTTATGAGATGAAGTAATCATACATAGGATGAACCAGATGAATCTTTACCAGTGTATTGGAATATTATTTTATTTTTTCTTGTTTTATGTTCCTGATTCCAAATACACTAGACATAATGATCCTCTGTTTGTAAAATGTAATGAAACGTTGTGTAATAAAAAGGCGGGATGAAATAGATGGTATCATAGGATAGTTTAGTTAATAGTGGAAATTATTATATGAAAACAGTAGGAATAACTCTATTGAAATGTTTGAATATAGGAAAACTTCCTGGTATTTTGGTCAAATATTATGTAAGTGGTTTTCGAACAAATAAATCCCTATCTACATACGAACCAGTGGATGTGGCTCTTGCACAGATGTATCTAGGAGTGAATACTCTTACATGGAGTTTCAGGATTGAACCAGGGTATCTTGGTACATGACAACGGGCCTTGCGGCAGTCCTAGTTTGACACTCTTGGGGGATAAGTTTGGTTAATCAAAAGCTTTTTATGAATCAATATGAAAGATTTATAGAGAAACTAAATTATTTTTAAAGAATAATATGTTTAAGCGTAATGTTTAAAGACATAAAAATCCTTTATATTTGAATGATTCATAAATGAAAAAACCATCTAACTAAGGTTTTATTCTTTTATAAAATGGCTGGAAGTGGGAGGAACCGTGCAAATGGTGACTGAAAAGTACCATACACTGACGAACCTTTGATCGAAGCCAGAATGAAAACATTCATGAGAATGATTAACCGAATGACTCAAGTTATGGGAAAAAACTTGAATCAAGCTGAGAGACTGATCTCACCATGAAGGACACAACATTATGTTGATCCCTTTATGCATCAACATCCACAAACCATTAGTGTATATACTGACCCAATGATTTATGAATAGTATATTATCTATATCTAGAAGTTGTTTTTAGTTCTCCACTATTTGGAATAAGAGAAGGTCACTGTGGTTGTTTACTGCTTAGAGGAAGAAGCTGATTAGTGGTGGTAACTGACTAAAAACCAAGGCCAATATATTAGGTTGAATCTATGGAGTGGGAAGAGTTCCAAGGGATCTTATTCAATAAGAATTTCCCACATTCTATGAGAACGAAAATAGAGAATAAGTTTCTCAATCTAAATCAGAAGGAGAATGAATCTATTGGAAGCTACATGATGAACTTCAAAAGACATTCTAGTTACAACTCAAGCATTTTAATGGATCATAATGAAAAGGACAATATATTTTTAGTGGACTAAGAACTTATCTGAAGAAGAATCTAGCAAACCGTAAATATGATAGATTTGAGGAGATCGTGAAGAATGTGATGAAAGATGAACTAGAGTTCTGTGAGATTTTGTGTTCTCATAAATCCAATGAAAAAAGAGATAAATAGAGCCCATCTTAGGTAGTTCCTCTGATCAATGAATATGAGTCCATCAAGTGCAACATCCCACATGTAATGAAGGTGTGAATGAGTATTCAGGGAATTTCTTGCCCGAGAGAAGGAAGTGATACAGGTTTGGAAGCGATGACCATGTTGCACAGAATTATCATTGTGAGGTGATGCCTCAACTCCCAAATATTAACGACAAAGGGAAGATGGTTCAGGCCTTACCTGATTTCAAATACTATAAGTGTGGAAAACATGGGAACATTTCCAATCATTATCCAAATTTGAGGGAAGTGGAGGTGAAACAACATAAACCTCAACAAATTCCATGGTATAAATTTCATTCTTTTTCTATCATGACATATGATATTGTAGCTCTGAATGATGTGGTGGAAGGTACTTTTTTTGTTCTCTAAAATCTATCAAGTACTTTGATTGATTTTTGTTCTATGCATTCCTTTATTTCTTCCATGTTTACAATGAATTTAGAATCAACCCATGAATTTCTAAAAGGAGTAATCAGTCAAGACTCGTAGTGGGATTATCCATGCATCATCCGAGTTTAAAAACACTAGTGTTTACTTTAGTGTTCACAATTTTATCACCAATCAAGTTGTCATTACCATGCTATATTTTGACATTGTACTAGGAATGGACAGGTTCCTAAAGTATAATGCTAAGATCAAATTTAGAAGAAAGAAAATATCAGTAGTCATGAATGGAAAACATACAGTTATCTTCCAAGGGGTCATATATCAGCCTGATCTATGTCTAGAAGAAGCTCACATATCCTTATTTACGGAGTTGATCGGTGAAAAAGAAGAAGGAAATGAGAGTATAAGCATAGAAAATTTCCCCGTCATCCAAGAATACATTGATGTATTTTCGGAGGAGTTACATGGACCTCACCCAGAAAGAGAGGTAGAGTACTCAATTTAATTCAAACCAGAATCTCATTTAACATCAAAGACCCTATATATGATGGAAAATGTAGAGTTGAAGGAATTAATGAAACAACTCCAAGATCTTTTGGAGAAGGGTTTTATCTGACGGCATGCATCCCCTTAAAAGCACCTATTCTATTTTGAAGAAAATTTATGGATCGATGCGTACATGCATTGATTATAGACAACATAAAGGGATCACAGTGAAGAAAAACCCCATATTCCATGAATTGATGAATTATTTTTGCAACTTCGTGGGGCTCAATTCTTCTATATTATTGATCTTCAATCTGATTATTATCAATTGAGGGTGAAGAAAGAAGATATTCCAAAAACTACATTCCGATCAAGATATGTGAATTATGAGTTTGTTGTTATGACCTTTGGACTGACTAATAAAACTGTTATTTTTATGGATTTTATGAATATAGTCTTTAAATCTTACCTTGATAAGTTGATGGTAGTTTTTATTAATTATTTCCTGATGTATTATAAATGTTGATAGGAGAATAAGGATCATATATGGGTTATTTTTTAAACTCTATGGATAGAGAGGCTTTTTGGAATGATCAATAAATGTGAATTTTGGTTATAGCAAGTTGATTATGGGGGTTCATTGTAACCAATGAAGGAATCATAGTTGACCCTACAATGGAAAAAGTTGTAAAGGAGTTGGCTCAGCCAATAAATATAATTTACATTCATAGTTTCCTTGGAATAGTGGGATATTATAAGAGGTTTTTGAAAAAAAATCAAGACTTTCTATTCCATTAACTAGGTTAACTCAAAAATGGTTCATGTTCATCTCAATATAAGAGTGTGAGGAATGATTCCAAGAGCTAAAGAATAGATTGGTTACTGCAACAGTGTTAACTTTTCCCTCAAGTGGATAATGATTCGTTATTTTTGGTGATGCATCATTGAATGTGCTTGGGTGTGTCCTCATGAAAAATTAAAAAGTCATTTCTTATGCATCTCGACTGTTCAAGACTCATGAGAAGAACAATCCTTCATGATCTTGAGCTAGCTATAGTTGTTTTTTCTCTGAAGATATGGAGGCACTATCTTTATGGGAAGAAATTTGATATATAAACATACCCTTAAAGTTTAAAGTTTATTTTCAAACAAAATGAACTGAACATGAGAAAAATGAGATGCTTGGAACATCATAAAGACTATAATTGTTCAATTAATTATCATCTAGAAAGAGAAAACAATATCAGTGATGCATTTAGTATGAAAGACACGGTTTTTCTATCTGTGATGTGGATTCAAAGAGATCCTTTGATCAATGAACTAATAATGATGGGAATGGGAATTATAAGAGAAGGGACATCTTCAATCCTATTCATAATGATTTCTTAATCTTCATTACTATAGAAGATAATGAATGCTCAGAAAGAATATCCATTATTACAGAAGAATTTTGATGTTGTAAAGCAATGGAAGTTTCTTATGTTCAATGTTGTTCAGGAAGGTGTACTAAAATTACATAGAAGACTATGTCTTCCATCTATTCCAAAAATAAAGGAGTTTATGGATGAAGCTCAATGCTCTACATTCTCTATAAATCTGGGAAGTAAGAAAATGTATAGGTACCTTTGTGATCATTATTTTTGGGATAATATGAAAAAGGAGATTGCTGAATACACTTCAAGGTTCCTGGTATGACTACAAGTGAAGGTGCGGAATCAAATTCCTGAATGGGTATTGAAGCCACTACCCATACGAGCATTGATGTGGGACAATATCCCTATGGACATTGTAACTGGTATCCCAAGAACATCTAATGGAAACAATGTGATATGGATTATTATGGACCATCTCACCAAGAATTCCCATTAAATCTCTATTCGAGAATATTTCTATTTGGATCAACTTTCTAGGATTTACATGAAGGGAGTGGTAAGGATACATGGAGTTCTAGTTTCAATCATATCTGATCATGATCCATGGTTAACATCAATATTATGGATAAGTATTCAACATGCTCTGAGTACCAAATTGGATTTCAGTATAGCCTATCACACCTAAACTGATGAACAATCTGAAAGGACTATTCAAGCACTTGGGGTCTTGATGAGAACATGATGAATGGAATTTAAAGGTGTATGAGATCAACATATCACATTACTTGAGTTATCTTACAACAATAGCTTCCACTCCAGCATTAAAATGTAACCTAATGATGTTATATATGGGAAGTAATTTAGAACTCCTACTTGTTGGGATGAAGCTGGTGATATAAAGCTTCTTGGGCCTGATCTTGTGCACGAGATGATAGGAAAATTCCATGCCACCCATCAACACATTAAGGATGCTCAGAGTCAGAAAAATAGTTATTCCAAAAACCATCGAAGGGACATGTAGGTGGATTTTGGTGACAAATTTTTTCATCAAATTTCACCTTGGAATAGATCCATGAGGTTTGGGAAGAAAGGGAAGCTCAGACCTATGTACATTGGCCACTGTGAAATCCTTGATTACATAGGGGAAGTGGCCTATCGTCTTGCACTTCATCAAAATCTATCACAAGTCCATGATTTCATCCATGTATCACTCTTGAGGAAGAACATACCAGACCTTTAACATGTACAAAATCGATAAGTGGTACAACTGGAACATGGAATCTTTTATGAGGAGCAGCCGGTGGAGATCTTAGATCCTAAGGACAAGGTTCTATGCAATATGACTACCCACATAGTTAACGTGTTGTGGAGGAACCAAAAATATGAATATTCCGTGTGGGAACTAGAGGAGACTATGAGGCAGAAATAACCACACCTTTTCTCTTCTGAGGTTATGAGTTAAAATTTCAGGGTTGAAATTTCTTAAGGGGGGAAGAATGTTGCAACCCAAAATTTTGATTAATATTTGTTTCCTGATTTGGTGTTTTATTTTATACTCAACAACACTATATCATTTAATTAATAAAGTGATTATAATTAAAACGAGACCATTGGGTTTGGACTGTTATTTGATTGTAGGTAAATATGACTTTTGGAAACTATACTCTCAATGTTGTGATTATTGTTTATAAATACAGGTAATCGTGGTTAGTTATTACAGAAAGAGGATTTGATGGCCTCATCCAGTAGACTTGAGACGTAAAAAGCCCATATATCGAAGCTTGGGAAGGAGGTTGAATTAGTTTCCCTTTCTCTGGACCAAGCCCAAGCTGATCTTCAACATATGGAGCTTGAACGAAATCGCCTATATGAGATGTTTAAGCTGATAGAAATCCCCACTCGGGCAATGTTGTCCGAGTCTCCCTAAGATTCTATCACCACAATACACCAAACTATTTGGTCCTATGTAGGTGTTATATGGGTCTATCTAACGAGGACTTAGATAATTTGTGTAATCCATTGGTATACAAAAATTATTATTTCATCATTCCAGTTTTTAGAATAGCTTTTCTTAATAATGTGAATGTTTAATTAAGAAAAATTTGATAAAAATATTTTAGAATTAAAAATTTTCCTTTTCATATATTTCTTAGACATAGAAAATTATTATGGTAAAATCAACATCATTTTTGAATTTCAAATGTCAAAATTAACCGGGCTGAATTTTTAGAAATTTTTTATGAAGATTCAATTTAATGAATAGTGTTTCATGAATAGTGTTTTTGATGAATATTATTTGATGAAAAGTGTTTTTTGTGTTAATAGTGTTAAAATATTTTATTATTAACTAACTTTTTCTATGAAATGATTTTCTAAAATCATACATACATGGTTGTAATTAGGGTTAAAAATATAGTCAATAAGATCAAAAGAATTTTTTTCTAAATAGTAACTTTACTCATTGGAATAATAATTTACCCATAGGAATGGTAATTTAACAAATGGCATAGTAACATCACCTAAAGAGTTATAAAAAAAATTTAGTCATCTTATGTGGTAATGTGATATAATTACATCGTAGTATAAGTAAATAAATGTTTCTGAAATTATTAGTTAAGTATTAGTATTTTATTTATTTCATTTAATTTTAAATAAAATTAATTTGTATAAAATGGATCTTACTTTTGGATTCCATACGTCAAAAAATGGTTTGGGGGAATTTTTAGGATTTTTTTGAAATAGCTGAATTTTCGTTGAATAGTAAAAAATACAGTTTGGAGTTTCAGTGTGTTTAAGAACATAATTAATAATGTAATCATGATGTATTAATTCTGCTTTACTTTTGTACCCTATGTTATGTTATGAGGTTTCCCATTTGGCCAATACAATGTGGAAATACCATGGGAGCCCATGGTTTGGAAAAAACCATAAAAGAGTTCTCCCTTGGAAATTAATAAAATATTCCCTCACTTTTGCTATAAATACGAACCCGTTTCTTCCTTCCATTGATTCCAAATACCTCCTCAATAAATATATAATATTTTTACCTCTCATGGAGTCCTTCAAAGGTTCCCTCAAGCCCCCCAAGGTCCCAAATTTTGAGTTTTTGAAACTACTCTTTAAGGTAAGGGAACTTTTCACCCTCATCTTAGTCATGAATTCATTTATGTTGTGTCTTCTAGTTTCTATTTTATTATTTGGGTGTTTGTTCTTCTGTATCATTATTTATATCCATTTTATGTCCAAATTATGAAAGACCCTATCCTATCTCATCAACTAATTTTCTGAATTTCAAAGTGACACCATTATACTGCTGAATTTTCGTAGAAGAAATCACATATTCTCTTTTCTTTCATGATTCATTTTCATTTGGTATGTCATTAAAATAGACATACCATGTTTTTTTATCCCTGATATTATGTAATTATACATTATTATGACTCTATTATGAATGGGATACCTCTCTCCCCACTATTTTTAATGTTTTCTAAAATCGTGTTATATAGTTGTTATGCTGCATAATTTTAGACTCAAAATATCTCTCTCTTTTCTCATCAAATTATTTATTTTATTTATGTGAATACCCCAACCTATTTTATTTCTCGGGGTATTAATCAATACTTAAATATGATATATTTTATTCTGTAATTGATATACATAAACCCCTTATTACCCTTCCATGGTTTATAAAAGACATAATGATTTTAATTTTAATCACATTTCAAAATGTCACTATTTGTATATGAAACCAATTTATTTTTATTCTCTTTGGGTTATTTACGAAATTTTTGATTATGATATATGTGTATCACATGAAAATAATAATATATTAAGGGTTCTCTCTAATATCAATCCAATTATATGGGTGAAACATTTAATCTTTATAGTAGAAATGTTTTAAGAAGCCTTGGTGAATAACCTTGGTAATTTTTATGACACATTGGGGATGGACCTTGGTGATATGTTCATGAATTTATGAATTTAATTTTGTAGACACATTTTAAAGTTATGATTCATGTTATTCCTTCTATGATATGCCTCGCTATAATTCTTTTACGATGTCTCTCATGTACTTATTGATATCGCTCAAGATCACATGTAAACTATTTCACTTGTATTCCTTATTGGGCCTTATGCTCACACTTCCCATTGATTTGTGTCTCCAGGTTATGAGATATAGTAATTGTTCACAGGATTAAGCTGATAAAACCTTACTTGTTTGTTATAATAATCTTTTATGTTTTCATGTTTTATGTTCTTTATTTTCAGGACACTTCACTTTATAGATCCTCTATTTGTAAAATGCAATGAAATTTTGTGTAATAAAAATCCAGAATATAATATTACATGTTTATTTTCATCATATATTCATATCAAAAAGCATGTGTAATGGTCTATATAATTTAATATTATCATTAACATGAGTCATGACTCATAATATAATATTTACAAACCAAATTGTGATACCATATGTTCACAAGAAGTAGGGTACTTTGGGGGCATAATTAATGACATGTGATTAATAGACAAGTTGAGGAAGGGTTTCTCCCTTCCATCATTATGGATTTTGGTAACATGAAACATTGATTGGAATGAAGCCATCACATTAAATTCCATGTCTATAGTTTAATGACTTGTTTATTTTAGTTATTTAAATAAATATCTATCAAGAATATAGGTTGATGAAACATATATGAAACCTTTTTGATGAGATATTATGATAATGGGATTATGTTACATAGTGCGAACATATATGTGGTTTTCAATGTTAAAAAGATAATTTCTTTCACTAGGGTGCCATGAATTGTTGATTAATAGTAATCTTGGACTTAGGCAGGCCCGCCTAATGACAATGAGAAAGAATACTAAGGGTCATACACTAAGTGTTTCTATTCATCTCGATTAAATTTTATTTGAATTTATTAATAGATTAAATACTAATCTTTTGACTAGGGAATAATTTTATTCATATTTTTTTATCAAAAATATTAAGTAAATATTTACTCTCCAAACTATGAATAAAATATTTATTTTATTTATTGAATGTTTAATAAATATCTATTTCCCATATTGTGAATAAAACATTTATTTATGAATAAAATATTTAATAAATGTCAAGGAAGATGAGAATACCAATATCGTGTTTGGTGATAAATATTAATTTACAATCCCACAAAATAATATTTATCATTGCACTAGTTAGAACAAGAAATAAAATAATAATAACAATAATAATATATGGCTTGTGGTAAGATTAGGTTTATTGTATTAATTAAGTACTATTTTATAATTAAATAATTTTTTTAACCTAATCTCTAACTCTATAAATTGGTGTATATGTATATTATGTAAGCTTAATGAAAAATTAATAATTTTTGTGGACAACGAAGTTCTCTATCAAATTAATCCTTCTCCCCTCCTCACATGAATGAAAGGAACAAGAGAGAATCCATCAAGCCCAAAGGAACTAGAAGCGATCAGGATGCACAAAATAAGATGAAAAATCCAATATTCAAATATATAATAATCCATATGTGTCGTTCTAAGATAGAAGGATCACATGTAAATCTCCATTAGAGTGATTTTATACATGGATCCTACAACCACAATAAAGTTAATTAAAATATGGATTTTCAAATGATCCATAACATCATCATAAACGAAGTTCTTAGTATGATGAAACTATTTTTTAGATCTAATTAAATTAATAAAAAATGTATTGAATATAAGATCCACCATTTGGGTTTCAATATTTTCAATGTTACTATTCGATGGAAAATTTTCGTTAGTACTGAAAATTAGATCCTGTAAAAATAAAGAATGATCTATCAAATAAGAAAAACACTTTATGTGTATTCACCCCACATAAACTTTCACTGCTCCAGAACCATCTAGTGGTATCAGAGTGGCCACATTTTTAATTTATAAATATTTACTTGATTTTTGGTCATTTAAGCATAATATTAGATTTATCTTTCATTTTAGAATATTAATTATTTAATAAGATTTTATTTAACATTATATGAAAATTTAAATTATCAACATTTAGGGTTTCACAATCATAATGGTCTAAGATTAGATGATGAACAACCAATGATTCCATCAGGAAGTTGTAAGGAGTCTTTCTAGTGAGACTTGGTTACATGGTGTGTATCCGGATTACACATCATGTACCTAAGTGCACTGTACATGGACAGGATGTGGGATACATGACCTGCCAAGCAGTTATTAAATGTGCTACATTTATTTAATACCATATGTAGATCGATCCAACTTGGTACATAGATTGTCAGATTACATGGAATGTAGATGGACTACTCATCCTATATTTTAAATGGTTTAGTGAAAAAATTCATGAAAATCATATGGTCAAATACATGGTTTTTTCCCATGTCAGATTGAAATCTGGTAACATTAATGAAATTAATGAGACATATCCAACATACATGACTTATAATTCATTAATTCATGCATTCAAAATACATATAGAGTCATCTGGTGAGTTATGAAGACACATAACTAAAAGAACACATTGTGTGTATCTTGTGTACATGTTTTATGGTCCCATGTCAAATGAATACACTATGTATTTTGGTGGGTTGGATGGAAATACAAAAAATTTGACTTATGATAATTATTTGGTTAGTACACATCATATAGTCCACTGAGGTATATGTCGAATCCATAAGCATTTATCCAGGGTCCACGATAATCATGGGGAGAAATGTGTAGCTGGTAAGTACATGGCATGTACTCTTCCCAAAAAATAAATAATTAAAATAACTTACAAAATTAATTGAATCATTAAAATAATATTATAAATTTTTCACAAGAAGGGTTCAACTACGTAATAATGGTTTTAAAAAATTCTTAAATGGTCAAAATAAATTAACGAAATGTTTTTTAATTATTAGGATGTTATTTGTTTTCCATGATTCCTATTTAAAATTAGTATCTCCAATTTAATTTGTACAGTCATTGTGATAAAATGGAATTAATTGAATAACTAATTTAATAATTAACGCAAGCATATTTAACTTAAAAATAATTAACAAGTGGATTTAAATGTTAACTAGTGTACTTTTACAGATTTTTTTTCATGCGTATGATGATTCATGAGTTTGACCAAGACACATGAATGAATTGATTTAACATAATTTAATTTATTTCATTATTTTTAAATTATTTAATATTAAATTATATATAATGGAATCTAAGTCATCTATCCCTACATTATTATATAGGACCTCTATTTCCAAGGTTATTTATTTAATTCCCCTTAACCAATCCTTTTCTTCTCATATCCTATTTGTGAGTTATAAATACATGTAATAAATGAGTATCCTAAGGAATGTTTATGTAGTTCAATATAGAACAGAGATGATTCAAACCCAGGAGTTGTATAGTTGGACATGTGGAATGTTATAACTTAGGACAAGACAAGTACAATGAGTTTTACCCTAATACACATGTTGATTTATTATCTGCTCAACAAATCAACTACTAGAATATCTCATGATCTTGTAATTTATTTATTTGTTCATTTCTATCTTACATAATATTTATTTTATGTTTTCAATACTGTGATTATATAAATAAATTAAGTAATATAAAATGATCAAATTTAAATAAATAGAGTATGAATAAAAGTTTTCTAAAAAAATGGTTAAGCACATAAGAACAATCAACTTAATACTAAAAAGGCATATAAATGATTAAATAAGAAATATTGAATCATAGGAAGTCAAAATAAATTAACTTAAATTATGTTAAACATGTACTTCTATCACTTTACTAGAAATGAAATCAATATATCTAAGTGTTTGACCAACCCTTGTTGGGACACTTACTTTTATCATGGGAATCATATGAATGTTTTGGGTTGACATAAACAACATTAATCGATAGTAGTATCCCATTATAGAATTGATGTAATATTGAGGCAATGTTTGAGAAAATCCATTTTAGGATTTCTAGATTGGGGAGTCCACAAAATTGATTAAGGAGATGAGATCTTATATCTACAAAAGACCTACCGACATATATACCATCGTGTAATTGACTGATATCACACATGTGTTATGAAGGGGGAATATGGATCATTTCTACTAGAATGTATAAGAAAATGGACATTTTATGTTCATCAGTGAGGGATATTGGGACATAATAAAATAGAGAGAGAAGTAATAAGAAATAATTTCATTATAACTCTAATAAATTGTAATCAATTGAAGTTATAATAATTTAATATATTATAATAATATATTAATGACAATTTCATAATAAAAATTATATTTTGAATAAATATTTTAGAAATAACATCTCATTAATGATGTAACTTCTAAGAATGGTATAAACACCTTTGATTGTTTTGCTGCCATGAATGGAAATATTAAGTTCTAGAATCCACATTACCCAATCCATGAGAAAATGAGGTGAGTGATGAATAGTTTTTTGTCTATGATAAAAACAAGATCAATGAATATGATATTTAGTGTTTAGTACTTTAATCCATGTTAATTTAACCCATAAATCCTCTTAAAGACATGGTTGCTTTAAATACCCTGACCCTAGTAGCCAGGTGTTAGTGGCTACATTATTACATTAGAATAAGATACAAGGAATCACATCCAAAAGTATCTAAATGATTTTTAGTCTAGTTAAACTAGATACATAATTGAAACATACATTATAGTTTAAATTCTAAAATACAATATAAGGGTTCCTTTAGGAACACCATTATTTTCCCAGGTTAATTCTACATATCAGTCATAGTAAAATTGATGGAATCCTAGGAAAAATAAAACATAAGAAAGGGGTGAGTTTAGATACTCACTAAGGGTAAGAGTATAATGTAATATATCATGAATAAATAAGCATAAACATTAAGTCATGGTGAATAACTGAATCATAATCCATTTAGACATAATCCTGATAATAACCTGGAATGAATTTACAATAATCAAATAATTCCATATAAATAATCACATGGATATTATTCTAATCAAATAATCACATGTAATATCAATAACTAATGGCATAATTATGGAATTTATAATGTGGGATATCATAGACATACCATAAAGGGTTTGACGAAGACACCACGCAAAAATGAGCAAGGCCATAGTAAATACCCAAACTAGTTTATCTTATTAGACCTATCGATGAATCAAATGGATATAATAGGGCCCACCCATTACATAATAATTTCAATGAATTACTCATATGTAAAGGGTAAAACATAATCAACATAAACATTTTTATTGGAAAAGTAGTATAGGAAATTTGAATAATGTAACCATAAACCATAAATAGTATCGAAATAGCACATCTGTTGTCAAATTGACCATAAACCATTCAATAAAATATTATATATGGTACCATAAGAGTTAAAGATAAATTAATAAAAATATTCATTAAATGGTTTTTTCAAATATTAAAATACTATAATAAACATATTAAAATAAATTTGAGAAAAATATAAATTTTTACTTTGAAATCATACATTAAAAAAGACATGTAATTATAAAAGAAAACATTTTCTTTAAAAAGAACCTTGAACAGTTTTAATGGAAGATTCAAAAAATTAATGTTTCATTATTGTGGAAAAATAAACTACGGTAGTAAAAGTTAAAAAACATTTCTTCAATTTATTTTTTCAGGAATGGTCATAAAGAACATCATTTTGAAAACTACAATAATATTTCTTTTCAAATAGTTTTTTAAAAAGTAAAACAATTATAAAATAAAGAATTTAAAAAAATAGATATTAGTAAAAACCTTATTTAAAATTTTTTTAGATTACACTTACATAGAAGATAAATATTCCTTATTCAAGACTTAAACAAAAAAAATTGATTAATGATGAGAATGTGAATTAACTATTTACCATAGGTCTGATTTCCTATGTATGTATCTAAAAATCCTATATAATGGTTTTAATTATATTATACAATAATACCAAAATAATTAAAATATTTATGATATCATATATGATCCCCTTATAACTTTTTTATTAATAATATTTTATTCATCTTACTGTTTCATGTGTTAATTTCCATGTTTTTCATGATTGTTTTGTATTGAATGTCATAGTTTTCTTGCATAGGATTAATATAAAACATATAAAGAAAATAAAAATGTCAAAAATATTTAATTTAATCATGAAATAAATTTTTATTCACTCTTTAATGTTTAACATATATAATAAATCACATCTCTTCATGGGTATGGTATGTCTTACGTACACACGAGTTGTGATATCATATATATATGGTTGAAAAGGTGTTGATGTTTATGGTATATTGACTATAAAAAATAAATATCATGTTATAAGTACCGTATATATCCATTATTTCCACCATTATACCCATCTAATTTAATTGGTGATGAAAAAACCACTATATGGAGATGGTAAGTTGTACGTACACACATAAAGTTCTTTTTTTCAAAGGATAGATAAATCATGGAATATAGTTTTTACAGATTCATAATAAAATATTATTATATAGATTATACTCGAATTATTACTTTATCATGGAAACAAATGACGAATAAGAAGTAGAAAAAGAAATATATTTGGAAGATGTGGTAAATATGCTTACAACTTTTAAGAAGGATCTCCTTTATATCTTCTCTTGAGGGACCTTGGGTAGGTATTTTTGATAGATCCGGACCTCAAGAACGTGTATTAAAAAGTTTCAAAGAGAAATTTTTAGGTTTTGGTTGAGTTATAAAGCTCAATGTGGTGTGAATAACTAAGGGATGAGGGTCCCTTTTATAATATATGTGAGGGGAACTTATGTGAACTCCCAAAGTATTAAATTAATATAAATTAATTTTAATTTACAAAGGGATAAAGGTGAATTAGTTATAATATAAGATGATTATGGTTCTAAATCCTCTAAACCAATAATTTTTAAACATGTTTTGGTCTTATTCTTACCCTTATCTTCTTGATTTAATCCTTATTTAATCTCCTTCACTCTTACTATGAAAACAAGAATTTTTACTCTTTGAAGGGAAAATTTGTTAGTATAAAATGAAAAACAAACCATAAATTAATTATGGATTACATTTTAAATATTATATAAATAAGTTATCGAAATTATATATATATATAATTAAATTTCAAATTTTTAATAAAATATTATATATTTTAATATAACTTTAATGATAATTTTGACATTATTCATTACATTAACATTTACATAAATTAATAAAACAATATATCTTATAAAAAACACATTTAACATATGACTAACAAGTCATATTTATCTATAAAATTATTGTATGTCATTAATTGTCTCAAATTATATTTATTTTTAATATATTTATAATAATTTTTTTGATATTCTCATTAATTAAACAATTACATCATCATCATTATGTAAGCATTAAGGATAATTATTTATTTATTTAAAATTAAAAATTTATTATCATGATGAATATAAAAATTATATATTTGGAATTACTATTTATCATTGATGATATGTTTTGAATAATCATAGATTAAAAAAGTAATACTTATTAAAAACATGAGTATGACATATTTGACTTTCCTAAAATAAAATACAATAAAAGGATTTAATTCTTCCAAGTGAATCCATTAGTCCATAAAATCATCTCAAGGATGATTCTGGTCTATAATCACTCGTCTAATAAAATTAGGACAAGTGTTAGGGTAATTTTATAATATTTATGTTATTTATTTTACCCTTAATTACTCAATTCCCCCTAAACCAATGTAATAAAAAATAATGAATTTAGTATCCATATTGAACAATAAAAAAGGGGTCTATTTACTAAATTTTTACCTTTTACTTACAAATATTTTATACATTTATGAACATTTGAAACTCATGATTAGCTAAAAATAAATTAAAATTAATCCTACTAATGTTGGTGAGAAAAAGAGATATCAAAGTGAAAATGTCCAAAGGATTGCACTTAATAAAATTGTATACGTTAAAATTATTTTTTGGGAAACCCACCTCAAGAAATATGTTTAATAAAATAACCACTTAAAAATTTGGATTGATAGATTTGATATTCATGACATGATTACGCATTTGAATAAGAGAAAATTAGCATAAATTGAAATCATGGACATGGAAACAAATATAACTATCATGTTTTAATGGAGAGTGATAGATAAAATGGTCATTATAAATATTACCATCATAAAAAAATTAATTTTATATTAGTTAAAATACTATTTATTTCCCAGAAGGAAAAGTAAATAGATAACATTTTGTCTCCAAAATTGTTTTCCTAGAGTTGGGGGAATCTTAATTTATGGTAGTCACTTGAAATAATAAAAATCCTTTATTACAGTAAATTTCATAATAATAATCTAACCCTTTAGTTGTTCTTTGACCTATTTAGACATTACATCATACATCAAGATATGAACACTCTTGATGATTGTTGTTATGCCTGAATCACATTTATAGAATCATAAGGTACACACATATTTCCATCATCATTTAAATGTTTTGTAAAAGAAAAGGTGTTAGAACATTATATCCAATATATCATACTTTACCCATAAAAAATGCATCCAATGTTTATCTTAATCTATTACAACCTTAAGAATCATCCAAAATATATTTGACCAAATTCACAGTCCAAAATTTTATTAGGAAGGTCCTTAAATATCCAAAATCAACTTAACCTCAAATTTCCCCAAATAATTTAACTCTTATTATCAGATAAAAAATATTTGAATACATTAATCTCTCTTAAACCATTATGAAATGTTCATTATTCCAAGAATAAAATCATAGGTAGTTGAATATATTCCTTAAATCCAAACATCTAATAATTCCAATATAACCTAGACCACCAAATCTCTAACCACTTTCATGGTCCCCAATACTATCCCACAAAAAACTATTTATTATTATCTCAACATTAATAACATATTCTAGGTTATCATTACCAAGCCATGTGTTTTAAAAAAGACCCACTTACAAAAGAATCACTTCTCTTGATCACTGGTGATATTCATCACATGCTTCCAATTATTTAATGAAGTAGTAATAAATTACAATACTTATATATCTCATTATACTAATAACCAGATCATGTTTGATAAAATTAAAAAATTAAAAAACTATTGAATCCAAATTTAGGCATATTATTCATTCCTCTATGTCTATGGTGGTATCATAAGCTTGACCCTAATCCATTATCCCCTTTTAGTAATATTCTTTTAAGGATTGAGACATTGATTTGTGTAGTGTCCCATATCATTGTAGTTGAATAATTGTACGTTTTAAAACTTTTTCTTACAACTTAAATCACAAGAAAAATGTAATTTCTCTCCAAAATTATTGAAAACTCCCATTCCTTTTAAAAAAGCATCAGGCTGTTTCTTTCCATAATTACCACATGGGGGAAAATACTTCTTTGTCTTCTTTCCTTTATCCAATATTTTGAATAGCTTTACTATTGTTCTCAGGTTTCCCTCAAAGTCTACAATATAAAGAGAATTATTTATTTGTCTTGATAGAACATGATACAATTTCATCGTATGATAAGAATGTTTAAGAGACTTATTTCTTTTGAAATATTGTAATGAGACCAAAAACTATTTGATCCTTATTACTCTTTGGATCTTGTGCATTGTTGAGGTGCACATTCCTTATATGAGGTGAAATTTTAAAATGATGAGATACACTATATAAGATCATATCAATATGAAACAGAATTTATAAACCATAAACTAGTAAAATACATAATAAAAATTGAAAACTTTTTTCATAGGTAATCTCATAAACATAGTTTCTTTGGGACATTCATCTATAGTTATCATCAAAGTATATCTTAGGGTTATGTTCCCTAATCAATAATGACCTAAATCTAGTTCCCATGTTTTCTAATATAATTTTTTAGAAACCGTTTATAAGGAACCCAACCCTAGTAGCCTACATCGGATGGTTACGTTATTACATTGGCATAAGATACAAGGAATAAAATAACAATGGAATAACTTATTTAGTTTTATTGGTAAACTATATACATAATTCAATCATAAATTACAATATAAATTATAGAATATAAGATAATTATTCCATTAAAAATACTATTATTCTCCTAGATTAACCGTGCATATCAGTAATAGTAAACTTTTAGCATCCTGGTAAAAATAAAACATAATAATTGGAGGGAAATAATCCAATTAAAGATATCATGAATAAATAATAAAAATCATTATGGAATGTTTAATTACTAAAACATGATCCATTTAATCATAATATTAAGCATAATATGGAAATAATATTAGATAATAAAATAATTCCATTTAAATAATCACAAGGATGATATAATTTTTGAATAATAACATGGAATATGAATAACTAATCTCATTATGAGGGAATGCATAATTAGGGACATAATAAACATACAGTCAAGGCTTCGACAATGACACGTTACATAAATGGGTACGTCCTTAGCCAATACCCAAACTAGTTTGTCTTGTAAGACCTACCGATGCATCTAGGGGATATATAGAACCCCATAGATCACATAATAAGTGAAATTAATTCCTTATATTCTAGGGGTGAAACATACGCCACATAATCATTCGTATTAAAAAACTAGCATTCGAAATTTGAGTATTGTACCCATAAACAATGAATAGTATAAAAATAGAATATCTATCTTCAGACTGATCATAAATCATTAAATAAAATATGGTTTATTTCACCATAATATATCAACCTCAATTGAGAAAAAGAATCAAAAAATGGCGTTGGAATAAATTAAAATACATTAATAAAGTCATTTATTTTTTTGAGAGAAATACCCTTTTTTACATTGAAATAATTTATTTAAACATCCATTTAATTATAAAAGAACAAATATTCTTTGAAAATAACCATGTAAAATTTTAAATTATGCTTCAAAACATTAAGGCATCATGATGTAAAGAAAATATTATCATCCTATATAAGTATAAAAAATTCCTTCCGTATGTTTTTCAAAAAAGTCACAAAGAACATCAGTTCAAAAATGAAAAAAATATTCCCTTAAAACCATTTTATAAAACCTGAAAAATGGGTAAAATAAATAATTTAGACACTCATATATGAAAAGTTAAAAAAATTTGAAAACATTTTTAGAAAACACTACTATGGAATGAAATATTCCCTAGGGGATACTTAAAGAGAAACAATCTCGATTAGTGCTGAGATTGTAAATTAAACCCTTACATTAGGTCTGATTTCTTCTGTAGATGTCTGAAAATATGATATAGAGGTTTTAAACATATTATTAACATATAAAATAATCATAACAATATTTATGATATCATACATGATCCCCTCACAACTCGTTTAATAATATTTTTTTATTCATTTTACTATTTCAGGTGTTAATTTGCATGTTTTTTCATGCTTGTTATATCTTGAATTTCTTGGTTATATTGCATAAGATATTTTCTAATCATATAAATAATAATTTTAATGTCAAAAATATCATATATAATCATTAAATACATTTTTTGAATCACTATTTAATGGTTATCAATGATAATGAATTGCTTCGCTTTGTAGAGACGGTAAGTCGTACGTATGCACTAGTGATGAAATAATTTCTTTTTGGTTGAAAGGGAAATTAAGTGGATGGTATATTAATTATTCAGAATAAATATAATTTCATAAGTACCACATATATCTATTATTTCCATAATTATACAGATCTAATTAAAGTGGCGATGAGAGAAAATTACACCATGATGTGGAGAACGTAAGTTGTACGTTTTCACGTGCGGGGATTTCCCTTTTCATAAGATGGATAAATCATAGAAAATGGCTCTACCAAAATCATAATAACATCTTATAATATATACTATACAATATTTTTTACATTATCATTGAAAAACTCATTATGATAAAGTATAAGAGGAAATAGTTTTTGAAAAGTCAGTAAAGATGATTACCTCTTCTATGAAGGAGCTCCTTTATAAATTCTCTTATGGAATCTAGGTTAATTCATTTTGAAATATTAGGACCTCCATAACATGGATAAGGATGATAAGATGATAATAAGTAAGGGTTTTATCAATATATAAATTTTAATATGGGGTGAGGTGGTGAGGGGGGGGCTTTCCTTCATCATCATCTTCATCATCATCATTATATATTTATTCAAGGAGGTAAAACAAACGACCAAATATCCCGGGAATAATGAATCTTGTGGACTAGGGGGTATAAAATTTTGAAGTCCAAGGGAGTCCCCATGAATTAGATTCACACCCTCAAGCTTCAAGGAGGATGCATAGTGAATGCAGGTGACATCGGATCCAAGGATAGCAAGTAAAGCAAGGTAGTCCGCAACTTTATTCCCCTCTATCCATGTGTTACTTGAAGGTTTCTCCTTAGGATCTCTTTGAATCTCATTAGGGTGTACATTACTAACCATGGGGTGGATCCTCTATTCATAAGAGAGTCATGGATGATTCTTGAGTTAGTTTCTGTATGGGAGATTTCAATATTGTTCTGATTACACAGATTGAGCCTGGTGAGAAGAGCCTTGGCCTCCGCTTGAAGAGCGTTTCCATTGTCGACGTGGGCTGTGAATGCAAGGATCAAACACCCTCCAAAATTATGAACCACTCCTCCCCATCTCATGGTACGTGGGATGCAAGATCCATCTATGTTTAGTATAAAACAATTTGCTGGAGGACTCCATCTTACCCATTTCCCATGCATTCTGTATAAGGGAGGTGCCAGGTCAGGGCCAGCCTATAACATTCTCAAGGAGGGGGCCTCCCACCAGTTCTCGAGCAAGGATACTATATCAACCTGCACGCATTTTATTCTCACAATTATGGCCCTCCCATTGTATTTATTCCCCTCGAATCTCACCTTGTCGTGGGCCTACGAGAGGCACCAACACCGAGCACTGAGGACCCCAAAAAGTGCTATCCTCTCCAGACCTTTACCTGTTATTCCCTAGAACCCCTTCTAAATGAATGAATACCCTCAAAGATCATTATAGGATACCACTTTAAGTGTGACAGAGAACCTCCACACTTCATTATCCCACTTTCCCTAAAATAAGATATGATTTGTGATCCCCTAATTTTTGTTGCTATAGCACTGACACCTTGATGCAAGGATTATTCCCATTTTCTGGATGCTTGCATCGAAGGGGATTGTTGAGTTCTTTAATCTCCAGACCAGGAAATTGTACTTGGTTCGAAATATACTTCACAACATTAAATCATTCACGTTTTCTAGCTACTTCTGAAGAGTTGAAATCCTCAAGAAGTCCATTATGGAGAACATCCCATAATGGGACGGGGTAAACACAGACTTGTCCGGCTATGAATTGATGATGATATAGTCAAAAATGTATTTCATGGTCTAATATAGAACAACATTAATGAAAGTTGGGTAATATATTGCCTCCTCTAATGTCATCAAAGGCCCTGGGCACCCCAAGAAACCAATCACGGATCTCACCCAGTTGCTTTTCCAGAAGGAGATGTTGCCAGCACCCACGATACAACAAGAGTGCTGCTAAATCCTCGAGACCAGGGGACATATAAAATGCCAGAAGGGTGATCCTTAGATGCTTCCATTTTCAATAAAACTTGTGTGGTTTTTTTGCATGATCCTCCCCCATAGAGACACATTCTCCACAATCTCCAAAACTATCTTGTCGTGCATGCACTGCACATTACTCACGACGCTTCTAACATTAATGTCCCCCTCTTGAATAGGCCGGCCCATTCAGTTCTAACAGACCCAGTTCTTCTTCCCTTCCGATAGAGCATCCCAAAGAAATCCATCCAAGACCCTATCAATAGCTTGGATGATCCCTTTTGGCACAAACGTTGAGACCATTGCATGCACCAGGATAGCATCCATAACGTTGTTAATGAGAGCGATACGCCCCCCAAAAGGATAAAAAGTAGTTTTTCCAGTGAAAAACACGACCCATAATCCTTCTCAACACCTGATAAATGTCCTAAATTTGCAGCCTTCCTGAGGATATTGGAGATCCCAGGTACTCTATAGGAAAGGATCCTGGGTACATGTCCATTCTACTCCATAGGTCTGAAACCTAAATTGTTGCACATTTTTTGGAAATGTACAGGTTGCTTTTGGAGTGGTTGATCAAATTACTGCTCCAATAACAATACATCTTCAGGATACTCTTGATCCCTAGTGCAGATCGCTTCCCTACATTCAATAAAATAATCATGTCTACTACAAACATTGGATGGGAAATGCGAGGAAGGTTCCTTTTCTTACGGAAGGGAATTAAACTACCAATGGATATTTCCCTATTCAGGATCCTTCTAAGTGTTTCATGCATAAGAATGAAGATACCTGGTGAAATCGGGTCACCTTGTCGTGAGCTGGGGTGGTCTTGAAGAAGCCGTGGATTTTCACCATGAGAGACACATCCATCCATGAAGAACTAAAACATCTGAAAAGATTGTCCGAGAACATGGGGGATATACCCATGCAATCCAGGACCCTATTGATAAAGCACCACTCAAATCTATCACACGCCTTGCTCATGTCCTGTTTAATGACCATGTTTGAGCCATGGATCTTCTTATTCATGTCCCTTAACATTTCCTGTGCCTGGGCAGTCACCCCTGGATTGATCTCCCCCTCAAGAACCTATGTTTCTCAATGGAAATCCACTAGGGAAGATGCATGGACAACTTCATGTTGATGATGCTCGTTAGAACCTTGTAGGGAGAATTGCACATGCTCACAGGCCGATAGTGGAAATGAGTGGAGGGAGGATTCACTTTCAGGATAAGAAACAGAGGTGTGGTGCTAGAAACCCATAGAAGAGTTCCTCCCAACAAAAATTCATGAATATCAGAGACAAGGTCCTCCTTAGAAACTTCCCACAAGGATCTGTATAAATATTCGGAGAAGCAATTTGCCACCGAAGCACTATCCGGATCATAGCTCATCATGGATGTGTGGACCTATGGTTCCTCTGGGATCCCTTCCAATTATGCACTTCCCTTAGATGAAATATTTTTGGGAATTACCTCCCCCAAATCTGCCCCTCCTCTCAGATATCCGCCAGCCATTCTCGAGTTTGGATGAGCCAGAAAATCATTGTGAAACGCTAGAGCCATAACACCCACATTCTTCGTGTCATCCGTGTAAGATCCATCCTCAAGCAGAATATTTTGTTTTATCAGTCGTCTTTTCTCCCTAATGCATGCATGGAAAAAATTCATGTTCATGTCTCCCTCCTTCAGCAACTTTATCCTAGATTTTTCCCGATCCATACGTTCATGTATGAGAATCATCTCTTCTAGATAGTTCTTCTGGGAGAGAGATCTTAAAAAATCAAGTCATCCCAAGCTTCCTTCAGGCCCCCTTCTAAGGGATCTATAACCCTTTTGAGATCATCTATCTCTTGGTCAATAAATAGAAGATCCCATGCCCATTCTTATAACCTCTATTTATGCTGCCTGAGCTTTATGTGAATAGCCAACTAGTGGTGGCCTTGCACCGTCTTCCAAAATAATGTATATAGAAGATAATTAAACTCAGGATGGTGCATCCATTAATCATATAATTTGAACCTTTTTGGGTAGGCCTACCAGATATCCAAAGATAAAAAAATCAGTGAGTGATCTGATATCCCCCGGACAAGGTGATTGACCTTGGCATTAAGAAATGTGGTGATAGCACGTAAATTAGCGAGACATCAGTTCAGCCAACTCCAACAACTACTATTTCCTCTTTGATTATTAAACCATGTTAATTGGTCCCCAGAGTACCCCATATTAATATGTACATTGTTTTCAATGAACTATAAAAATTCCATACTCGCCCGACATGGAAATGCCCCATGACCCTTTTTCTCAGCTGGTTCGGTGATGATGTTCAAGTCGCCCCTGCTATCCAAGTATCATCTCCTGGATCAAATGCACTAAGATCTTTCCATATAGTTTCTCTTCTCATGAGTTCACAACTTCCATATTCAAAGGACATAATGAATGTATGCGGGTTTCTTTAAAAAAATCAATAAAACAACATATCTTTGAACTAACCGTTTCAAAATATCACTAAAACCTACAAGATATCTATAAAAAAATTATGACATTAATTATCTCAAATATATTTATTTTATTAATTTTATAATCGTTTATTTGATATTATTATTAATTAAATATTTTTTAATTGTCTTTGTATATGCCTTTAATGTAACACCCCAAGCATCCACCGTACGCTTCTCTTTAAATAATACAGTAGCATGTGTTGTACGCAGCATCGAGTTCTAACACACCACAACCAATCAAACTAGACATTATGTATAGTAATACCCACTTTTTGATATTTTATAAATTTTATCTTTCAAAATGGACTTCATTTTTGGATTCTGAATATCGAAATTAGCTTACGGTGAATTTTTTTTATTTTTCTGAAAACATTCAACTTTTTATGAATAGTTAAAAAAACAATGAGTTATAGTTTAAAACCGAATTTTAATTTAAATAATTATTTAGTTTATTTAAATTTAATTAAGGTCAAAATAGATACATAATACCGATATAAGATCAATGTAATTCATTGGATTTAGTTTAGAATAATTTTAGATATATAAATATTTTATTGAACTTTTCACCGTCTTTTACCCACCTCCAAGGAGAATTTGCAATATACATAAAACGTAATTTTACCGCTTCTGTGAATAGAATTTAAAAAATACCAGAGACAAGGTTAATATCAAGGAGTATAATGTGGTTTAATAAGATGAAAATAATTTTTGGTGAATAGAAACTTTTTACTTTTATTTACCACATTTAAATGTAAATAGGGTAATTAAGGGTAAAAATGATATTATTATTATGATAACACATGTCCTAATTATATTGGACACGTGTATATAGACCAAAAATAACCTTAGGAATAAAATATTATCATTTAGGTCCACTTGGATTAGATTAGGACATTTATTATTATTTAATTCAAAGAAGAGTTAAAAGAGTTAAAATCAACGTTTAATTACTAAAACATTTTTATATAGGGTTATATATATGATGAATTAAATTTTAAATATAAATTAGAAATATAAAACTATTTCCTAAATAATGGTATTTTATTTATATTTTTTATACATTAATTAATTTTGTTTATTTATGACACAATGGTGATGCAGTAATTACCTAATTAATGAATTATTAAAATAGTTGATATTATAAATATCCAAATAAATGTAATTTGATACTTTTTATGAATTCCAATAATTTTCTAGGTTACAATGACATATTATGATTGGTTATTTGATTTTTTTTGGAAGTAATAGTGCTGCTATGAATTAATCAAAAACAAAATACCCAATACTGTCAAAATTGACATAAAAGAGTTTTTTAAAACAAATATTATATTATTAATTGATATTCTATTCCTAAAAATAAAAGGTTCGTCCGAAGTAATTATATCATGATAGGTGTATTATTAATGGACCACTTGGTGGTCTCTTGGAAGTATACAGTATGTTTATTAACTATATAATATAAAAATACAAAGAGATGTGGTAAATGTCAAACTATTTAACTAAGAGTTAAATCAAAAAGATAAAGTTAATATAGTGACCCAAACCTGTCTAAAACCTATTGTTTACGTGGTTTTAGACCTATACCCACCTTAAACTTTAAATAATTCACTTTGGAGCCATTAAAAACCCGATATGAGTTTATTATAAAATAATATTTCAAACTTTTCCTAAGGTGCCCCTCACCCCTCTTGTAAAAGGGCACTCCCTCTTCCCTCTCATTCACACCTTCAAATCCATTTGGCTCGGCCAAACCCAGCCCAAATATTTTCTCAACTTCCATGAATTAAACCTATAGGCATTAGTTTGATCAGAAAGACAACCTACGGAGCCCTTTTGATCAAATAAAAAGGAAGAACTCGAAGAAGAAGAGGAAATGTTTTCACCACCCTCTTTCAAGTTCCTTTCTTCTTCCACTTCTTCTTTATTTGTTATTTCCATTCTAAAATAATAACTCTAGTATCTTATATATACGTTGATGTTATTATAAATATGGTACAACCATATTCACTATTCTATCCATCCTTTGAATGACATGTCACCATATTTGCGTACGTACGGCTTACCGTCTCCACGTCGTGGTGTAATTGTTATTCAAAAGATTATTATTTGGATGGGTATTATAATGATGTGTAATTCATCTAAATAATAAATATATCATGATAATTATTCTGTATATATGATACACGATCCAATTATATATTATTTTAATATCAAAATAATGATATTGTCGCACGTGCATACGTACAGACTACCTTCTCCACAAACGCGATGAGATTCATTCCCCATCCTATCCATTCAAGACTAATTTTCATTTGATGATTAACAATAATGTTTAATGACTTGATATAATTTTGTACATGAATAAGAAACAACCTATCCATAAAAAACACGGCTTAAGTAACAAATCATATAAAAGAAAATGAATCAGTAAACACCCGAAACGACGATAATACTAAGATATTATTAACAAAGTTATGTTAAACGATCAAATATGATATCATATTAATTTATATGATTTTTGTATAATTTAATAACAATTTTTTCACCATTATACAGGAGGTTAACCTACCCTCAACCAAGGAAAGTACAAGGTAATGGTTTATTTCACAATCTCTTCATTATCTGAGGTTGTTTATACGTAATTATCTACTGGGACCTCTTTATCATCCACATGAATGTTTCTAAAAAAAGTATTTCAAATAATTCTTAATATTTTATAGACTATGGGTTAAATTCATTTTTACCCTTGTTGACTTTTGATAGGATGTTTATAATGGAATATTTTTTACGTTTTCCAAACAAGGTCATTTTTAACCTTTTTGACAGAATTAATGTAAGAATGTATTTTTTCAACTTATATAGCAGGGGTGGATATTTTCCACCATTATAAAATCATTAAAGCTTCCCTTACAAGAATATTTGAATATTTTAAAAGTAAATTTTTTCTTTTATAACTATGTGACTTTTAAATCATTTAAAAAAAGAGACATTTATCTCAAATAGTTTTGATTTCATCAATGTCAACATCCTTTGACGGATATTAAGATTATTTAAAGTTGATTTAGTATGATACAAAAATTCCATATTGTATTTAAGTTTTGGTGATATGTTTGACTATAGATGTGTTATTTTTATACCATTCATGGTTTATGGAGAAAGTATTGACATTTTATATGCTAGTTTTAATACGAATGTTTATGTTATGTTTAAACCTATTCGTATGAGGAATGAATTAGATTTAATATGTGATGGGTGGGGCCTGCTATTGCTCCTTGATGCATCATTTGATCTCATGAGACAAACTAGTGTCTTGGCAGAAGGCCTTGACAAAAACTTATTTGAATTCTTGGCACAATGCCTTGACTATGTGCTTATGGTAGTCTGACATTATGAATTCCATTGTTATGAAAGTGGTTATTGATATTGCATGTGATTATTTGACTAGTATAATATCCATATGAATAAGTAAATGGAATTATTTCATTTTATCTTTTCCATATTATGCTGAAGTTAAAGATTAAAAGTATTTTTTTAGTTATACATTGCCTTAAATGTATATGTTTATTTATGAAAGTTTCCACTATATTGTTATCCTTACTGATCATCTGAGCTCACCCATTTCAATGTTTTATTTTTCCCAGGATGTGAATAAGTATTTTATGAATGACTTGGAGGGATAGTATGAGAGGATATGAAGACAAGATTTTGTTGTTGTTTTTTTCACTTTATGATGTAATGTAAAACTTATGAATATATCTATTGTTTCCAAGGATACTAAACTAATCGGTATTTCAAGAAATAATCTTTTGTGATCATGCCAATGTTATTTGATATTTCACCAACTCTGGGTAACTGGGGTCAGGGCGTTACAGTTGGTATCTGATGAAGTTTAGTACAAACCATGGAAGCCAGATTTAAATAGTCTATGATTAGAGAAAATAGCCCTAATATAGACTTTGAGTATTAGAATAGAAGAACATCCTAGAATTTTGGTATTGTAGATATTTTGTGAGTTTTCTGAGAAAAAAATCTATGTCTGGATACGAGCAGGTAGAGGCGGCTCTGGCATAGATGTACATAGGGGTAAAACTCAAAAACACCTCTTTGAGCTAGACTCGAACAGGAACTACTGCACAACAACGGGCCTTGCTGCACTCTTGGTTACGACACTCCCGGGGGATATGGTTAGGATAATTCTCATTTTATTTACATCCCATTATGAAGGGTTTATGATTATATACTTCCTCAATGAAAACATTTGTTTATGATTATGGATTTTATCCATTAAAAGTTCAATTTATGTTAAGTGTTTTACAAATGTGGAATTATGTATTTTGATTCATAAACTGATCTAGTTTATGACATTTTTTAGAAATGGTGCCTAGGGGAAGAAATAGAAACCATATCAATGCATGCACTCTATATAGGGATTTCCCTCCTGTTCAAGATAATTATAGTGGAACTGGTGATGCAACTAGTGCAGATCAGCTAATCCCCATACTGGGACAACTCGCTCAGGTTATGAATAATAATCTTACCCGTATAGAACACCCCAATCTGCAGCGTGGAGGATCAATGTTAGATCGCTTCATGAGGAAACAACCACTGACATTCAATGGGAGTAAAAATATCTTAGTATATGAACGATGGATAAATTCCATAGAGAAAATATTCCATGCCTTGGGGAGTAGTGAAAGGGAAAAAGTTAACATGGCAGTTTACCGCCTCACTGGAGATGTTGACCAATGGTGGTCATTGATTCAAAACATGAAGGAAGATGATGAAGTATCAAATATTGAATAGAGGGAGTTCAAAGAGCCGTTTTTAGAAAAATACTTTCCTCATTACCATCGAGTAGTTATAGAAAGGCAATTTCCGAGTCTGAGACAAAAGGAGGATGAAAATGTCACAAATTATGGGGCTAACTTTACAAGGTTAGCAAGGTATGCTGCTGATTATATACGTAACCCAATAAGTAAGATTTATCATTTATTTTATGGTTTAAAACTTTTTCACTGTAGATATTTAGTCTCACAAACCTTCTCGTTGTATGAAGATATTGTCTCATGCGCTATCAAGACAGAAAAAAATTCTCTAAGTCTTAAGACATTAAAGCAAAGCAATAGAAGAAGAGATCTGCTGATCACTCTAGATATGGAAATAAGGGGAAGAATGGAAAATTTGAATATCCATCCTGCAGTAAATGTGGGAATAAACAGCCTGGTACTTGCTTGAAAGGAATTGGAGTCTGTTACCAGTGTGGTGAAAAAGGCCACCAAGTTCGTGATTTCAAGGGGATGAAAGAAGCTACCGATGTTCAGTGCTATAACTGCAAGGAGATGGGACATTATGCAAATGAATGACCTAAGCGTCAAGGGAACTTACCTCAGAAAAGGCAAAGGGATCATGGCCAAGCTTATGATATCACTACTACTGAGGTAGAATCTCTGAAAGATGTGGTGGTAGGTAATTTAAGGGTTTCCTCAAGTTTAGAAAATGCATTATTTGATTCTAAATCATCTCATTGTTTCATATCTTCCTAGTTTTCTAAGAAAATTATATATTTCCAATCTTGATTTAACAAAGCAGTTGTCAGTTAAAACTCCTAAGGGAAGTATCATTGCTACAAAGTTCTATGGATCAGTCCCCATTAGGGCACATAAATGTTCTTTATCGTCTGATATCATCATCATATCTTTGATTGAATTTGATATAATCCTCGGTATGGATTGGATTTTTGACCATGATGTGAAGATTTATTTTAAAAAGAATGAGGTTATGATTTTTGATGATGATGATAAGGAACACCTTATCTTTAGAGCATAATCTTCACTACCAGATTCTTATCTAGATCCACCCCCAATAGCTCAACTAAATTCAATTATCAAGGTGGAAGAGAATGAAATAACTATGAGTGAGGAAAGGAATGTTCAAATAGAGGATGTACCTATTGTGAAAGAATATGTATATGTGTTTTTGGAAGGCTTACCTGGACATCCTCCAGAATGAGAAATTGAGTTTTCCTTGATTTAATTCCTGGATCAAGACCCATATCGAAGACCCATTATAGAATGGACACTGTGTAATTAGTGGAACTAAAGAAACAACTAGTGGAATTGAGTAATAAGGGATTTATTCTCCCTAGTGTTTCTCCATGGGGAGACCCTGTTCTTTTTGTTAAGAATAAAGATGGATCTACGAGGTTATGTATCAACTACAGGGAAATCAATGCTCAAACAATAAAGAACAAGTATCCCCTACCTCACATTGATGATTTATTTGACCAACTGCATGGAGGAAAATACTATTCAAATATTGACCTTCGATCTGGATACCATCAGTTGTGTGTCAAGAAAAAAGACATTCCAAAGACAGCATTTCGAACTAGGTATGGGCATTACGAGTTTACAGTAATGCCTTTTGGAATGACTAATGCACCCTTTGTATTCATGTGTGTAATGAATAGATTTTCCAAGGAATATCTCGATGATTTTGTGGTCGTATTTATTGATGATATCCTAGTATACTCCAAAAGGTACGAAGATCATGAAAATCACATGCGCATTATCTTAATGACACTTAGAAGACATGAATTATATGGGAAGTTTAGAAATTTTGAATTCTGGATTCAATAGATTTCTTTTCTTGAACATATTATCTCTAAGGATGGAATTTCCATTGATCCTTCTAAGACCAAGGCAATCCAGGAATGGCTATCACCAACGAGTATAACTGAGGTACACAATTTTATTGGTTTAGCAGGTTATTATCAGCGTTTCGTTCGGAATTTTTCCTGATTGGCTAACCCATTAACGAAGATCACACGTAATGGGGATAAATCTGTTTGAAAAAAAGAGTGAGAATAATGTTTTGAAGAACTGAAGAAAAGATTATTCATTGCTCTTAATTTGACTCTACCATCAGGAAATGATGGGTTCGTTATTTATAGTGATGTATCAAAGAAAGGACTTGGTTGTGTCCTTATGCAGAATGATAGAGTTATTGCCTATGCATCACGATAGCTGAGAATTCATGAGAAAAACTATCCTACACATGATCTTGAGTTAGTTTCTATAATATTTGCTTTGAAGATATAGAGACATTATCTCTATGGTGAAAAATGTGAGATTTATACTGATAACAAGAGTGTGAAGTTTATTTTCTCATAGAATGAACTCAACATGAGGCAAAGGAGATGGCTTGAAGTACTCAAGGATTATATTTCCCTATACACTACAACTTGGGGAAGGAAAATATGGAGGCAGATTCTTTGAGTAGAAATGATCATGGAGTTTTGAAAAAGATGAGAGTTGAAAGGGGTCCTGTTTTCATGGATCTAGTAAGGATGGATATGGGAATTACCATGGAAGGTGAAACATCAATGCCTTTTCAAATAGTTGCCAAACCATCTTTACTAGAAAGGATAAAAAGTTCTCCAACTGGTGATGAAGATATTCAAATGAAGATTAACACTATGAATGATGGGATATTGAGTGACATTGTATATGAAGTTGGAATTTTGATATTTGGTAAGAGACTTTGTGTTCATGATATACCTGATCTAAAAAGGGAATTGTTGGATGATGCTCATAGTTCCAATTTCTTTATACACCCTAGGAGAACCAAAATGCATAGATATTTGAAGGAACATTTTTGGTGGGACAACATGAAGATGGAGATTGCTAATTTTGTGTCAAGATGTATGGTTTGTCAACAAGTGAAAGCTGTAAGGCAACAGCCTGGAGGAGTCATGAAACCTCTTCCCACACCTGAGTGGAAATGGGGTAATATCACAATGGACTTTGTAATGGGACTACCAAAGACTCCTAGAAGGAACGATGCAATATGGGTCATTGTTGATCATCTTACCAAGTCAACACATTTTCATGCTATAAGGGAGGATTTACCACATGAACGTCTAGAAAGACTATATTAATGAAGTTGTGAGACTTCATGGAGTACCCATATCAATTGTTTCTGATCGTGATCCACATTTTACTTAAGATTCTGGAAAAAGTCTTCAGAAATCCCTGGATACTGAACTTCATTTGAGCACTGCTTACCACCCCCAAACTGATGGACAATCAGAACGAACTATTCAAACCTTAGAAGACATGTTGAGGTCTTTCTCACTTGACTTTTAGGGTATGTGGGATCAATATTTACCTCTGGTAGAATTTTTCTATAACAATATCTTCCATTCGAGTATTCAGATGGAACCGTATGAAGCGTTATATGGAAAGAGATGTCGCACACTAACCTATTGGGATGATATTGGTGAAAGAAAACTCCTCAGACCCGAACTGGTGGAGTAAATGATGGAAAAGGTAAAGGTAATCCAAAATCACATCAAAGCAGCTCAAAGTAGGCAGAAGAGCTATGCCGATAACCGAAGGAAGGTTTTGGAATTTCAGGTAAGAGATCATGTTTTCATGAAGGTATCTCCATAGAAGGGTGTTATATGTTTCAATAAGAAGGGTAAATTGAGTCCCAGGTACATAGGACCTTTCAAAATTCTAGAATGAATTGGGGTTGTAGCTTACCATTTGGAAATGACTCCAAGTCTCTCTAAAGTTCATGATGTGTTCCACTTATCACTGTTGAGAAAATACATGCTTGACCCAACGCATGTACTCACCCATGAGGAATTAGAACTAGAACATGATCTGTCTTATTGCAAAGATCCTGTCAAGATTCTTGATACGAGAGAACATGTATTGAGAAACCGGACGATTTTTCTGGTAAACGTTCTATGGAGAAACCATAAGATGGAAGAGGCGACGTGGGAACCTGAGGAACTTATAATGAAGAATCATCTGAGTCTTTTCATGCGGTAGTATTCTAAAAATATCGAGGACGAAATTATTTGAAGGAGGGGATAATGTAACACCCCAAGCTTCCATGGTACGCTTCTCTTTGAATAATATAGTAGCGTGTGTTGTACGCAACTTCGAGTTCTAACACACCACAACCAATAAAACTAGCCATTATGAATAGTAATACCAACTTTTTTAAATTTTATAAATATTATCATTCAAAATGGACTTCATTTTTGGATTCAGAATATCGAAATTAGCTTAGGGTGATTTTTTGGTATTTTTCTGAAAACATTCAATTTTTGATGAATAGTTAAAAAAGACAGAGTTATAGTTTAAAACCGAATTTTTATTTAAATAATTATTTATTTTATTTAAATTTATTTAAGGTAAAAATAGATATATAATACCTATATATGTTCAATGTAATTCATTGTAGTTAGTTTAAAATAATTTTAGATATATAAAAATTTTATTGAACTTTTCACCGTCTTTTACTCACCTCTTTGGAAAATTTGAAAATTCATATAAAACATAATTTTACCGTTTCTATGAGTGGAATTTCGATAATCTGAGAGACACGGTTAGTATCAAGGAGTAAAATTTGGTTCAATAAGATAAAAATAAATTTTGGTGAATAATATCTTTTTTACTTTTATTTACCACGGTTAAAAGTAAATAGGATAATTAAGGGTGAAAATGATTTTATTATTACCCTAACACATGTCCTAATTCTATTGGACAAGTGTAAATCGACCAAAAACAACCGTAGGAATAAAATATTTTCATTTAGGTCCACTTGGATTAGATTAGGACATTTATTATTATTTAATTCAATGAAGAGTTAAAAGAGTTAAAATAAACGTTTAATTACTAAAACATTTTTAATATAAAGTTATACATAAGTTAAATTCAATTGTAAATATTCATTAGAAATATATAATGATTTAATACATAATTGTATTTTATTTATAATTTTTAGACATTAAATAATTTAATTTATTAATGACACAATGGTGATGTAGTAATTACCTAATTAATGAAATATTAAAATAATTGATATTATAAATATCCAAATAAATATAATTTGGGACTTTTTTTGAATTCCAATAATTTTATAGGTTACTATGACATATTATCATTGGTTATATGAATTATTTTAGAAGTAATAATTCTGTTATGAATTTATCAAAAACAAAATACCCAATAGTTCAAAATTGACATAAAAGAGTTTTTTAAAACAAATATTTTATTATTAATTGATATTATATTCCAAAAATCTAAGGTTCACCCAAAGTACTTATATTATGATAGGTGTATCATTAATGGACCACTTGGGGGTCTCCTGGAAGTATATAGTAATTTTATTAACTATATAATATAAAAATACAAAGAGACATGGTAAATGTCAAACCATTTAACTAAGAGTTAAATCAAATATAAAAAGTTAATATAGTGACCCAAACCTGTATAAAAACTATTGGTTTAGTTGTTATCGACCTATACCCACCTTAAACCTTAAATAATCTTCTTTGGAGTGATTAGAAACTGAATATGAATTTATTAAAAAAATAATATTTCTAGCTTTTCCTAAGGTGCCCCTCACCCATCTTATAAAAGGGCACCCCTACTTCCCTCTAATTCATACCTTCAAAGCCTTTTGACTCATCCAACCCCGGAAAAAATATTCTATAAACTTCCCTCAATTAAACGTAGAGGCCTTAGTTTGATCAGAAATCCAACCTAAGGAGCCCTTTTGATCAAATCAAAAGGAAGAACCCGAAGAAGAGGTAATTTTTTCACCACCCTCTTTCAAGTTCCTTTCTTCTTCCACTTTTCATTAATTGTTATTTAAATTATAAAATAATAACCACCGTATATTCTATTTAATTTGATGTTATTTTAAATATGGTACAATCATATTCAGTATTATATCAATCATTTGAATGACATGTCACCGTACTTGCGTATGTACAGCTTACCGTATCCACGTCGTGGTGTTATTGTTATTCAAAACATTATTATTTGGATGGATATAATAATGACGTGAAATTCATGTAAATAATAAATATAACATGATAATTATTCTTTATATATGATACACCATCCAATTATATATTATTTTAATATCAAAAGAATTATATTGTTGCTCGTGCATACGTACGGACTACCGTCTCCACAAACACGATGAGATTCATTCCCCCATCGTATCCTTTCAGGACTAATTTTCATTTGATGATTAAAAATAATGTTTAAGGACGTAATATAATTATATACATGAATAAGATACAACCTATCCATAACAAACACGGCTTACGTAACAAATAATATAAAGGAAAACGGACCAGTTAACACCTGAAATGACGATAATACTATGATATTATTAACAAAGCAATGTTAAAAGATCATATATGATACCATATTAATTTATATGATTCTTTTATAATTTAATAACAATTATTTCACCATTATACAGGAGGATAACCTACCCTAATCCAAGGAAAAGTACAAGGTAGGGGTTTATTTCACAATCTCTTCATTATACGATGTTGTTTATACGTAATTATCTACTGGGGTCTCTTTATCATCCACATCCATGTTTCTTAAAAAAAGTATTTCAAATCATTCTAAATATTTTATAGACTATGGGTTAAGGTAATTTTTACCATTTTTGACTTTTTATATGTAGTTTATAAAATAATATTTCCATCGTTTTCTAAAAAATGTCATTTTTAACCTTTTCGACAGAATTATGGTAAGATTGACTTTTTTAAAATTATACGGAGGGTGCGGCTATTTTCGGCCATTATAAAATCGTCAAAGATTCTCTTACAAGACTATAAGAATATTTTAAAAGTAAATGTTTTCTTTTATAATTATGTTACTTTTAAATGATTTAAAAAAAAGTGATATTTCTCTCAAATAGTTTTGATTTCATCTATGTCAACATCCTTTGATGGATTTTAAGCTTATTTGAAGTCGATTTAGTATGATACAAAACTTACATATTTAATTGAAGGTTTTATGATATGTTTGACTGTGGATGTGTTATTTTTATACCATTCATAGTTTATGGAGAAAGTATTGACATTTCGTATGCTAGTTTTATTACAAATGTTTATGTATGTTTGAACCTGTTCATATGAGGAATGCATTGGACTTTATAAGTGACGGGTGGAGCCCGTTATGGCTCCTCAATGCATCGGAAGGTCTCATGAAAAAAACTAGTGTCTTGGCACAAGGCCTTGAAAAAATCTTATTTGTAGTCTTGGCACAAGGCCTTGACTATATGGTTTTGATAGTCTGGCATTATGCATTCCATCATTATGAAAGTGGTTATTGATATTGAATGTGATTATTCGACTAGTATAAAATCCATGTGAATAAGAAAATGGAATTATTTAATTTTATCGTTTCTATATTATGATGATGTTCAAGTTTAAAAGGCTTTTTTTTAGTTATACATTTCCTTAAATGTTTAAGTTTATTTATTAATGTTTCTGCTATATTGTTATCCTTACTATGAATCTGATCTCACCCCTTTCATTGTTTTATTTTTCCTAGGATGTGAAGATGTATTTTATGAATGACCTGCATGGATAGTATGAGGGGATATGAAGACAAAATATTGTTGTAGTTTTTTTCACTTTATAATGTAATGTAAAACTCATGAATATTTCCAGTGTTTCCAAGTCTACTAAACTAATCCGTATTTCGAGACTTGATCTTTTTTTATCATGCCAATGTTATTCAATAATGCACCAACTCTGGGTAACTGGGGTCGGGGCGTTACATTTATGAAAATAATTTATTTCTTAAAAAGTAAAAATAATTTATCATATTTAAGTTCAAATTTTTATCTCTCAAATTACTTATTTTTGTTTAAGATATGTTCTGAATAACCACATATTAAAATTTTAATACTTATTAAAATCAAGAGTATGACATATTTGATTTTTCTAAAAATAAAATACTATAAAAGGCATAAATTAATCTAAGTGGAACTTTGAAGCCATAAAATTATCACAAGGATTATTTTGGTCAACAATCTCTCGTCCAATAAAATTATTTCAAATATTAATGTAATTTTACAATATTTATAATTGTATTTTTACCCTTAATTACCTAATTTACCCTTAACTGTGGTAATCAAATTTACAAAAGTTATTATTTTTATTCTCCAAAAAATGTTCATATTTAACAAATTTGGAAATTTATATTAAAAATATTGAATAATAATTGAAAAATTCAAAACACCTATTTTGCGATAACTAATTTAATATTAATCTCATTGATGTGGGGAGAAAATGCGTTATTAATGTGAATGTTTTATAAACATTGAAATGTTTTTATATAAAAATTAAATGTCAAATTGATTCTAATTTTATAAATTTGATTAAATTATACTTAATTTATTTTATTATATTTTAAAACAAATCAATTTTATAATTTTACACTATAAATTATTTAGACAAAAAAATGTTTTCAATTAAAATCTAGTATTTTTCATTATTCATTAAAATATGAAACATATCAGAAAATTACAAAAAAATCATCCAAAAAAATATTTGATTTTAAAATTTCAATAAATATGTTTATTTTTTTCATATAGAGTTTATTAATGTTTCATAATTTAGTTTTAAAAAAAGAGAACCACTAAAAGATGATAAAAATACCATTAGAAAAAAACATTTATGTTTATATGTAAAATTAGGTTTATTATTATTTTATGTCTATAAAATATAATATATCAATTTAAAAATATTAATATATATATATATATCGTAAAGGTTAATTCAATTCATTCCCTACAATTTAACTACGTGGTTATAATAATATTTTAATGTTCACTTAAGCTGGGTGTTACGTGCAATGTAATATGCCAAAAAGATTTACTTGGAAAAAGTGACAAACCATAAATTAATAGGGTGTTCAATATTATTATAACATAATGAATGATATATGTGTTTTATATCATGATATATCGATACATGAAGGGTTAGATATTTCCTAGGTTCTCTCCTAGAGTAATCATAGAGAGGGTGCACCATTTTTGACTCATTTCATCAAACACATTTGCTACATTGATAGCATAGAGGTTATAGTGTTTAAAAATCCTAATGAAATACTGATTTATACCATTATTATGATAATTATTTATATATTTTCAATATTTCTTTTTAATTCTAATGTCAAAAACATATTCAAGTCTCTCCATGATTTTCTCACACCAGTTTTACGTCTTGATAAGGAGACAATGCATGAATCTTTTTCCCTCATTGTGAATAAAAGGAATGGTTATGAGATGAGATCTAGTCCAAAATCTTCTCCAATGATCCCTTCAAATAAGATAAATATCAAGTGGAAATAAATTTGGAATGATGCTCTCTATATTTTATGTGGTAATAAGGACCACTAGAGGAAAAACCACACCCAAAAAATGAAGGGGAATCTTCAGGTGTGTTTTTTATCGAGTGAAATATACATGTTTTTAATAATTGAGCATTATATTTTTCATGTGATTCAGACCAATGTATTCCAATATAAAAAGAAATTATATTCTTTAACATTGGATGAGGATAGGTAGAACTATGAGAATCCAACGAATCCAAACATGCTACAATTGTTATTAGGAACTACCACCTTATATTTCTAATAGGAATGATGCTGGTTTTCAGAATATTATTATTATATTGAATTAGTTACTAAATACATTATTTCTATATCTAAACTTGATTCAAATTTATTTATATTCAATTTTAGGATTACATGTTTCTTCTTTTATAAAAATATCATTTCTTCAGGTAGGTCATATTTATAAAATCATTTTTATGTATTGTATTACATGAACCAAGTAATGGTGATCAATAAACAAACTAGTTCATATGAATCATACCACGGCCAACAATAAAATCACTAGATAAGTGATGTAAATAAATTTTTTTTGAAATAATTACATTAATTTGGATATTTATATTCCTTGGAACAAAAACCACTTGTTGTATGCAACGCATGTTTACAAGGAAAGATGAAAATACCCATTTATTGGAATGTGGAAAAGTCTAAAGATATTCACGAAATAGTTCATACAAATGCATTTGGACCATATCCTATTGAATCAAGGGGTGGATACTCATATAACATAACATTTACTAATTGTTTTAATAGATATGGATATGTATTCTTGATGATATCTAAGTCAGATTCCATTGATAGACTTACAGAATATATGAATAAAGTTGAGAACCAGCTTGGTAAAATGATTAACAAACTTCACTCAGAGCATAGAAGATAATATCTTAAACAATAATTAATTTATAATTTATTAGAGCTCAAGATTCAATCTCAACTCACTGATCTTTATACAACATAATGTAATTATGTAATCCCATGGATGAACCATACCTTTTAACACATGGAAAGATCAATGATGAGTCATGTGATTATTTTATTGTCCTTTTGGGTATACATGTTACAAAAAGTATTATACAGTCTAAACCAAGAGTTAAATAATGTGGGAAAAAATATTTCATACCATTTGTGGGGTGAAAAGAAACTTGTGTGATCATATTTACTTTTTTAGGGTTGAAATGATTTTTAAGGCCTCTTTATGAAACATGATTTCACCCCAAGGAATAAAGTGTACCTTTATGGGATACCCTAAAGAAACAAGTGTATATTACACACACTAAACCTTAATATAAAAGGTAATAATAACAAAAACATCATATTCAGTTAGAGGGAGAAAATAAATAAAATATACTATGGGAGGGATATAGAATTTAATGAAGTATAGGATAAATGCACTCAAGATTTAGTGGAGGAACAAATTACACAATGCCTTGTGGAAGATGTTATCTTGAAGATACATTTCTTAATAAGAGTACAAGAGAGGTTATAATACCATAATGATATGGTTTTTAAGTCATAGAGGAGAGTGACTCATTATTTGTTGATAATTATGATCTTGTATGCTATATGAAATTTTTAAATAGAATATAATATTCCATGTTGAATAAAGCTATGAATTCAAAAATGGATTCCATGTACCAAAACCAATTCTAGATTTTTGTAGATACTCTAATGGATGTAAACATATTGGGTTGTAAATTTTAATTCACGAGGAAAATTGACATGGATGGACAAGTCAATACTTATAAATAACTACTCGTTGAAAATCGGTTCAAACATCTTCAATTCATAGACAATAATGAAACCATTTCACTTGTTTCTATGTTGAAATCAATCATAATTTTACTTTACATTACAGATTACTATGCCAATGTGATTTGGAAATTGATGTTAAAATAGAATTCCATAATGTTAATCTACATGAAGATGTCTAAATGATACAACATTAAGTGTTTGTGACTCTAAAGGATTACACCAAGGTATAAAAATTACAAAGATCCATTTATTTATTAAATAAAGAATCCAAGTCATTGTACATTTGGTTTGATGAATTCATAATGCAATTCTATTTCATAAATAATGAATGCGATCTTTGTGCATATAAGAGTTTTAGTGGGAGTCTAATTACTTTCATAATAGTTTATATTAATGACATCTACTTATTAGAAATAAAATACCAGTATTACAGTATTTTAATTCCGGGTGGAAAATTGATTTTCCAAATAGGAATTAGTTGAAGAAACATATATTCCAGGGATAAATATCCAAATTGATAGATCAAAGAGGTTGCTCAGTCTAATTCAATGTACATTTATTGAAAATATGTTGAAGATATTAAATATACGAACATTATAATAGGGGATTGTTTCCAATGTAACATGGAATTCATATTTTAAAGAAAATGTGTCCTCTAGAACATAAGGAAAGATAAAGGATGGAAAGAACTCTATATAAATCAGTAATTAGGTCAGTTATGTATCTTATTTTATATACATGGATGGATGGTTCATATTCCTTAGGTGAAATATGAAGATATCAAGATAACCATGGGGACCACCATTGGAGGGATGCTAAGACCATCCTTAAGCATATGACGCTTACTAAGGATATTTTCTTAGTCTATGGAAGAGAAAAAGTACTATTCATAAGAGGATATAATTATGGTAATTTAAAAATATATCAAGATTTTATGAAATAGTATATGGGATATATCTTCACTCTTAATAGTGGTGATGTGAACTTGAAGAGATCAATGAAATATATGGTTGCAGATTCTACAATAGATTCTGAGTTTATTACGTATTATCGGTAAGATAAAGAAGTATTTTGGATATGAACCTACATCAAGAATATTGTTGTGGTACCTAGTTTTAAATTTCATATCAAACTTAATTGGGATAATATAGTAGTAGTAGCTCTAAAAATAGATCTAAGGTAACATCAGCATATAAGTACATACATTAGAAATATCATATCTTGAGGGATTTTTCATAGATAGGGGAAGTTGAAGTGAGAGGAATATCCATGGAATACAATATGGAAGAAACCTTGGCCAAAGACATTACACAGCAAAAACATGATCATCATTTCAGTTCTTTCAGGCCAAAATTCATTGGCAGATAGCTCTTGTATAAGTGGGAGTCTGTCAGAGTTGGTGTTCTAGAACCAACTATTTGTACTTAGATTACATATATTTATAATATTTTAATATTAATAAAAAATGTTATTAAATGTTATTCATTTTTAGCCTATATTTTTTGTAATAATTTCATATATTATCTTTTTCATTGATAAGGTCGTAGTAGTTCCCCGCTATGATGAGAAATTAGAAATGTGATAATTATATTCTTAAATATAGTTCTATAGTCATATAACATTATATGATGGGGAACATAGTATGTTGAATTTTAGGTGTGAATAATCATAAGATAATGTGATTTATTCTCATGAATTTATCACTTAATTATCTACAAGATATAAGATTATGAGAACAAATATGCAAGTAGTAATTTTTTCATATTTATGTGTCATTAGATATTCTTATTTGTGGGCTTGTGTAATGTTCCTTAAACAATAATATTATAATTTATATGTTTCATGAATCATGAAAATATATTTACTAACCAAAACAAAGATGGTATATGTTCATAGGAAGTAGGTTATGATGGGTGTATCATGAATGATTAGTGATTAATTGATAAGTTAAGGAGGAATTTTTACCTTTAATATTCATGGAAGTTGACATATCAAACCATTTATTTAAATAGAACTAGAACATTAAATTATATTTCCATGCTATAATGACATGTCTATTTCAGATATTCAAAGAACAATATATCAATCATATAGGTTTATGTCACACATGTGCAACTATATTGATTAGATATTATTAAAAAAATTAAGATATTACACAACAAGAGCTTGTATGAGGTTGTTGATGTTGAAAAATTATGTTATTTCTCTTGCGTTCTTTGACCAATTTCTAGATAGTAATCATACACTTTAGGCATGAACAATAAATTAAAATTATAAATAATCCATATAGGTCACACAGTAAGTGTATACATTGATATTCATTATGTTATATTTGAATTTAGATAATGAAATAAATATTATTCTCAATAATTTTTTTTAATTTTCTTTATATTTTATCGATCGAAAATATTAAACAAATCCATATTCTTCATATTGTGAAATAGAATATTTATTTTATTTATGGAATTTTTAGTATATAATTTTTCTCAAATTTTGAATAAAATATGAATTTATGAATAAAATATTTAATATGTTTATAGGAATATGAGCGGACCAATATCATTTCTAGTTATAAATATTAATTTACAAGTTGGTAAAATAAGATTTATTACTATGACAGTTAGTGAAAAACCCTAAAATATTATTATTATTATATTGAAAGGGGTAGGATTATGTTAATTATATAGTTTAAGGGTAATTTTGTAATAAAATATTGTTTCTAACCTAAAACATAACTATATAAATAAATGGTTATGCCAATTTTGTAGGGTTAATCGAGAACTAAGAATCTTGGCACATAATAGAGTTCTCTCTATAATTAATCTTCTCCTCCTCTCATGAATGAGAAGAATAAGAGAGAATACATTAATCCTGAAGGAACTACAAATTTTCCTGATGAACATGAAAAGATTATTTATACACCATTCCATCACAGTACAATCAATCAGTGTCATTCATATTTCAAAAGGGCCTGTGGGGTTCAGTGCTAGAGGAATTCTATACATGGATCCTACAAGTGAAATTAAGGTAATATGAATAGGGTTTCTCAGAAAATAAAAAACATCATCATCAAATAAGGTTCCTATGATGAGGTAACATTTCCTTAAATCTTACTAAGTTTATTATAAATTCAATGTGCATATTATCCTCTATCATGGTTATGGTATTTTTTATGTCAATATTCGATGGAAAATTTCACATGGTCTTAAAATTAATGTCTTATATATTAGGTGAATGATCCATCAAATATAAAAAAATAATTTTGGTTATCAACCCACAATACACATTAAATGTGGCTAAATACTTCAGATCAAATTGTTTAAATTAAACAGATTGAATGATATGTGTTTTATAAGTATATTTTTAATGGATAAACAGTTTTCCATGGATTAGATATACCACATCAGACCATAATTTAGTCAATCTCTCCCATATACTATTCTATGTTCCATAAATAACTCTATACAAGTATACATGTTTGTATAATCTCAAAACTACACCTTACACACACTATTTTACACCAGCATACCACCCCCACAGCTTCTATATCTCCTCTATGAACATAGTCGGGTGTTACTCTAATACTCTATGTGTAAACCTACCAAAATACCTCATGTTGTGATTGATTATTGTTCGAACTTTAGTAGCATCTTCACAAGTGTCCCATGAATATCTAGTTGGATATAATTTTATTTTAAGAATACACCATTACAAATAGTTTGAAAAATTCTCATACAATTTCAATTCAAGATATCAATATTCTTCACCAAATATTCTTCATGAAAAATATAAATATATTTATCAGGGGATTTATTAGATTCTTCAAGAAGAAAATTTATTTTTCATGGTCTTCAAATCATCGTCCTTATTGAAAATATTGTGTCACCCTCATCACAATTGACACATGTATTTGAACATAAGGCTAGTTCAACAAAAGTCACAATTATAATGATAATTCCTCAAGAATGATATCCAATGTCATTAAATAAATCCATAAAAATTCTCCAATAATCACCACATTCTCTCACCTAAAAAATAATAATAATGAAACACCATTGAAAACAAATAAAACAGTTGGGATCAACAACCCCCCTTAGTATTTTGTTTTTAACAACCCCCCACATCATAAAAATAAATATGTTGTGAAAACAATATTTTCTACCCTAATTGACAAAAAATGAAATGGATAAGTGGGGGAATTATCATCTCACTGTTATTATTAAATTAATTAAATAGATGATATCACATGATACTCGTTAAATAGATATTATCTAATCAACTATATGTTTGTGTGGGATAACATAGTGTAAAAAACTTGAAAAATATAACCAAGGTTATCTAAGATATCCATAAATTACCATGCATGTGAAATCGTGGTATGAAATTATCAACATTCATTTATGGGGTAGCTGATGATTGGTTTTATCAATGAAATGAAAAATGTTGCACACACATAAATAGACACATTAGAAAGTTTAGGTTCATAATACTAACTCCCAATTTGTCTCACATTTTCATCAACCATCACTCCACCTAAATTATTGGAATGCTAGAATTGAATTAGGGGTAGAAAGTGTGATTGACATACCTAAAACTCACGTAAGACCCCCCTCAGGGGTTTCAATCCCCCTTTTTATTTCATGGTAATATAATGACTCTATAAAGAAAAATATATTCATTTTTTATAGTAGAAATAGCGTAAAAAATCTCCTTAGATTCCCTACATGTTTCCTCAAAAACAAATAAAATAAAATGGAATAAGGATGAACATCCAGTTTCTTTCAGAGAAAAATTTAGGTTGAGAGTTCACTCCCATTCTTTCTATCAAATTCTTTCAAAGATCAATATGGGATGTGTTTTTATTATTATTGAAAATATTCATTGATTGTGAACATATATTATTCCCATGAATTGATTATTTTTGTGGAATACCTTTCTCCACATCCTTTATAGCTATAGAAAATGATTTATTTTTCTTTTAGATTTGTCTTTACTTCCTCTTAAAGTTTTTTCATGAGTGATTCAATTTTGGTGCTTGATATAGACTTTGTTGAGTCTCATTTTTTTCCTCTATAAAATTAAACCTATGTTCCATATTAATGGGCATGTCACAAGGATAAGTAGTCTCCTTTTAATTCATAAAACTAGAGTGTATCCCTATGGCTTCATTACCCTTTCATGCATTCCTCCATTTGCGGTATAATTTCATATGAATGAGGTTTGAGAAAAAGAGACATTTACCATAAGATTCATACCGCATTTAGTCTCTCCTTGACGATATGTTGAAATTCATAAATTTCATCTAACATCATTATGGTTGTTAGATTAAAAACATATACTCATGACGTACCAAAATCTTTCATAATAATAGAACTTTGGTTATTTGATCTATTGTAGAACCCCAATTAAAGATTTTCCCTCAGTAAATACTTTACTTGCATATTTCATATTGAAATTCCTCTTTGTTTTTTCATAAGTAACGGAAAATTTTAGATGGATATTCTTCTTTTAATTAGAGGTGTTCATCCTCTCATCTAGGTATCTTATTTTCATATATTTATCATTCAACTGAGTTGTCATTACTTTCATATTTAAAGCATCATCTATACCTAATTTTAGTCTTTCATCAAGTATGGTTATAAGAGATATGATGTTGGACTCCAAATCCATCTCTATTTCTATTTTCATTAAAATAACTTCAAAAATATCCTCAATCATATCATTTGATCCTTTATATTGGTTCTCATTTTCTTTATGTTGAGATTCATTACCCCTTATTGACTTCTAATTATTTTTTTCTAAGGAAAAAACTTTTATCCTCAAATAAAAAACACCATACAAGATTCTTCATTATTTTATTTATTATTTCATGACATTGCTTCAGGATAACAACCTAATGTTATTTCCTATTTATTACTATAATCACATCTCTCCTTCATCTCCAAGTAACAATCTGAAATTTTACAGCCTTTCTCTACTTGAGTGTTAGAATTAGATATAATAATAGGTTTATATTTTTCCTCAGTTGTAGAGAAAAACATCTATAAGTAATTATTATTATTCTTCTTATCATAAAAGTCAAGGAAATTGAATTCTTATTGTTTTCCAAAATTACTCACCTTATCATTTTTAAATATTATTTAAATATGCCCCATTATCTAATTAAAATACTTATCAGATTCCATTTTTATAACTTCATGGATCATTATAGGTAAAATGGGATATCTAATACTAATTCTGGATTCCAAGCATCAATTAGGATCCACAAAAAAGGGAAAAAGTGAATAGTGGAATACTCATTTTAAAAATTCTCTTCAAAATATAACCACTTGATATTATTAAGGATCTCTATCCCCTTAATATTAACTCTCAAACTCACCTAACTTTCTACTGTAATAATTGAAACAATGATATATATCTTTTTCAAGGCTTATAGGAAATGCCCACTCCTTTCTATTTTGGTTGTACTTCTAACATGGATTCTTTTCTATCTCCATAGGTGAATACATATTCTACAATGAAAAATAAATTTTGGACTATCTTATATAACATATAATCCATTATTCCATATCTACTTATAGAGTCCATAGGAAGACTTATTTACTTATACAATGATTCCTTATAACTAGAAATATCTTCATGATTTTGGGAAAATTTCATCCACTAATGTCTAATGGATCAATAGGTCTGTGTGTCTACCTATTTAAAAACTTCAAAATAGATAGTCTTGAAACTTTAATTTTTTTTTCAATACAAATTCAAATCAACTTCTTTGAGTACATAGGTTATTCTCCTTAAAGAACTCCAAGATTATGTTCACTTTTTTTTCTTTGATACAAATATGTTCCAGGCTTCTCAAAAATTCTCCGGCACAATATAAGAAATATTCATTATTATTTTATCAACACTTATTCATAAAATTTATAAACATATTTATACCTAAAAAAGTTATTTTTCATTTTATAACTACATGTTTATATCTTTTCTAAAAAAAATCTATAAAATGTCTAATGAATAATACATTTATTTTTCATCAAATTATATACACATGAGACCGAGTATTCATATCTCTTATTCAAAATCATTTTAAGAAACCCATTATACTCTAGTGATATTAATTTATATAATGTTTATGTATGAATTAATTTATTTTCCACATGGTATCTCATAATATTAGATGTTTTTCTATCATTTTAAATTCTAGAAGGAATCAGGTTTCCTTCATTATTTGTCACACATATATCGTCTTTTGTGACTCACCTCCCATTAAAGTACTAACAAATAGTTTTCCATTGATCATAATTTAAATATCCACACCGTCTCAGGGACTCATTATCATGAATGGTATGCATGACCTAATATAATAATATCGCATGAATGAATATCACAGTCACTGGATTCATATATTCAATTTTTTTATTTATCTCAAACAATGTAAATATAAGAATGTGAAACAGCATGTATGTCACATTACTTCGAACATACCAGTTCATAAATCCATACATTATTACTAGATAAGTTATCAATATGAGATTCTACAACTCATTCATGGTCGTTTACATGTTCATGGATCTTGGTCTTCCCACGACACATGTATCGATCTTATGAAGATTGCATCAATCATTAATATATGAAAAAATAACTACATGATCATATAATAATCTTGGTTCAATGATAATGGAATGTATTTATCTTTACGGCTCATAAATATCTGAAAATATGCATAAATTAGAATGCTCGTGAAAGGAAAAAACATCTCATCTTTATCGAATGGTTTAGATTAAACAAATCAAAAGATATTTTTTTATCAATATCATTTTAATGGATGACCAGTGTGCTTCAAAAAAAATGTCCCACATTTGACTAGAATTTAGTCGAGAGTTCCCATATAATGTACCACATTCTATCAGTATATTGATGTGTGTATCTCATGGTATACTCTTAAAACCCCACCTCACACACACTTTCGCATGCTACTACGCTACCCCGAACATTTATTGTGGTACCTCCATGTGAAAACCAGTGCATAACTCTATGCCTCCATATTCACACATTCCCCCACTTCCCATTCTATGGTCAATTCTAGTTCCCACCTCATCCGTGGTTGAACATGGTCCCCTCATATGGATGGTTGGTTGGACTCTTTTTTTAATATACTCCAATAAAAATTGTTAGAATAATTCTCTTAAAATCACACTCCAAAAAATAAATATTATAATTAAAATTTTTGTCATAAAATATATAAAAATATGTTACATGTAATTATTATATTATTCATGAAATAAATTTCATTTTACATGGTATTCAACTCCTCTTATTCCATTTTGAGAATAATTCATCATCCTTAAAAATATTTGCACATGTCTTTGAACTTAATATTAGTTCAAAAATCAACATCATTATAAGTAGAATTTCTCTATCAAGACATACAATACCCTTAAATAAATCCATAACTGTTATTCATAAACCACCACTTCATTTCACCTCACCAAAGAAATATAGACACGTCAATGATATTAAATTCTACACTTAAGATCAATAATCTACCCCTTTTAATTTTGTTATCAACATTACATCACATCATAAAAGTAAATATACATGGAAAAATGTTTTTGTCCCATATTGAGAATAAAATGAAAATGATTAGTGGGGGTTTCCCAATTCATATTTCTTCAAAAATCAACTATTTATAATTTTAAATAAAGGGAGGACATCACATTATCCATAGCAAATATACTTTATCAAATAAAATCTAAGTCTATGTGGGTTTATAGGTGTATAAAAAAGGGAGATATAACCAAAGTATCAATACTATCTAAAAATTACCAAGCATGTGAAATCAATACCATAAATTCTCAATTCTCGTATAAGGGGTTCAAATTGATCATATTTATCAATGAAAATATTAATATTACACACACTAAAAAAACATAAAAAAGTCCAGCTTAAAAAGAATAACTCCTCACTTATCCCTATTTTCATCAAAAAAAAGTCCCCCTAAATTATTAGAATGATAGAATTGAATTAGGGGGAGAAATTATGATTTTTGTTACTCAAACTCATGTATTCTCCCCCACAATATATGTACTCCTCCATTTTTATTTTGTGGTAGTCAAAAGACTTCAGAAGAAAAATATCTTAATGTTATCTAGTAGTGATAGACTCAATCTTCTCCTAATATTCCCTCCATATTAGTAAAAAAACATATAATTTCTTTGAGAATAAGCATGAACATTTGTTTTTTTATAAGAAACATTTTGGGTGAGTGTTTCATCTCATTCATGCTTTTTTATTCATTTCATGATCAATACTGGATGTGGTTTCTTTCTTGTTGATAAGATTAATGGATTGTGTAGATATTTTTTGTTCAAATAGTTGGTTCCCTAGACCCAACTATGCAGTACGTTTGATAACCAAATCAGGTATATAAGATAGATATACATAATGATTATATACCATTATAGTGTAAATATTTATATGTAAAATATATAATGGTAATGTCCAAAGATTACTTGTCCTGTCAAAAGGTTATAGAAGATCCCAAGTTATATTGATAAGCTCGAGATACTATGGAATTAATCTTAAAAAAGGTCATGTGTCTAGATACATCTAACTGACATAACATAGTAGATGTATGACTATCAGGTACTAGGGGATCATAAGCATTGAGACTTCTTCTCATGATCTTCGTAAATGGTGATCTCTAGTGATAAGATTGTCAGGACATTCCCACCAATTGGAACCCGACAAGTTTATGGTGTCATTGGATGTTCTAATCTATGATAATGTGTAATGGCCTCTTGAATGATCATGAATGGTGACATTACTTTTGTTGAATGATCATGAATGGATTTATTGCTTCCATTTTTAGGAAGTTATATATCTTATACCATGTTGATCCGGATGATAGTACCTTGATAAATCCAAGGCCATGATTGTCTAGGGTAAATCAATCTAGTTAGATCAAAAAATAATAATGCAACGAAAGGCTAAATGAAATAGGAGTGTGTCATACTTTATGAGATATTAAAGGCAAAGGGATTATATTGCACAGTCCGTGTTCCTAGGTCGGTTTTCGCAACTGAGAAAATCCTTATCTCTTCAAGGGCTTTAATGGGTTTATAGATCTCACACTGGGTTTGCGAATAATATTCACTACTATTGAGAAAAGGGATTATAGAATCACACACAATAGAGTATTCTATACCCCACCATATTCACTTCAATGGGGGTTTTGGACAAGGTGGAACCCACCACTGGGGTTCAGGAATTCTCTAAGGTTAAATTGTCACTAATGCAATAAATAAAATCATATTTTCCATGTTAAAAATAATGACCGTTGAATTTATTTATTAAATTTATTTATAGTATTTAATGTAAATACATGAATAATATTATTATAATTAATATTAAAAATATTCAATAATCAATTAATATTTTTGGGAATGAAGAGTCTAGTTAATAACTCATTTTTTATCACGTAATATATTTAATATATTATAATAAAGTGATAATAATATTTTTAAATCAGTTAATTAATCATAACTAGTCAAATATAGCATGTTATTTATTCAGAAGGTCAGGTGGCAATACCAGATATTTACTTAAAACGTTATAAATAGTGGAGGAGATGAGTTTTCCTTGTACATTTCACACCCTCTCTCTCCCCTCTTCTTTTTCCCGCATCTTAGAGAGAGAGAGGCTCTAGATCCAAGGAGATTATATTGAGATCTCTCTCATGAATCACAAGTAGGGTGATGGAGTGATCCTTGGAGCATCATAGGAGTCGTCCAATCTCCACTCTAGCGCATGGTTTTTGATGATCATCGATCCCTTAGCATTTGAGGTGCATATGGAAGATCTAGTGGAATTAGGCTTTGGATTATTTGAATAGTGATCAGTAATGTTGATCAGAAATCGTGTGTGGTTTTAGATCTAAACCTGGTATTTTACAATTTTAAATTTTTTCATAAAATTCTTCGAGTGAGATCCATGGCTTGAATCAGGCATCAATTCACCGACGTTGACGAGTTCATCTCGTACGTCGCTGGGAAATTCTAAAAAACCATTTTCGGGGCTTCCACTATGTGCTTGATACCATCAATAGCTATCATGGCGATGCATGAAATTTTAATCCAATGAAAGAATTAAATTAATTAATGGGGACTGAACGATGTATATATAATGAATAAAAATTAGAGTGAAATTTTAATTCAATAAAAAAACCATCAATTTTTTTAATAAAAGTTTAATTTTTCATTTTTCATTTTCTTAAATACATGATTTATTGCAAATTAAACTTGTCATGATCTTTGGACCAACCATTTCATGTTTTATGTGTGTTTTATTTAATGTATTTATTTATTACAATTTTTTGTAATAACTATTTTTTGTTAAATGATGATCTAGGTGACATCTCAGTCTGCTTATATATATAAAGACCTATGTTTCCACTTTTATAAAAATATTTATACTCCCCAGTTCCCCTTGCCTACGTGCGAGTACTATTTTATAAGGATGAGATGATAAGTGACACATTGCATTTTGTGTGATGGTGACACACTAAAGAAATGTTGAATGCATTGGGTGAGAAACTGCCGCATTTGGAGTTGCAAGTGACGCGACTCAAGGTATATCCTCTAGGATCATGGTTGGTCCATTATTCACTCAAAAAATAAAAAATAATAACTATCTCAAGATCATGTATACATTTTATTATATCATGGTTAAATATTTTTTGTATGTGTAGTTAGTTCACGAACACATAGAGTAATAATAAACAATCCTGCACAGATAAAATGAACTTGTGATGCGATAAATTTTTCTATTTCATGCATACTCACTATTAAATGTGATCACATAGTACATTCTAAGAAGATATAAAATCATATATTTCATCACATAAAAATAATAAATCCCTCAAAGAAAAATTATGTCTAAACTTCCTTCCATTATTAGCATTTGGACAAAACTTGGTGTTTGGGGTATAAGTCATGCCATAGCTAAGGGTGCCAGTTATTACCAGGGATCTCTTATGAAAGTGGTGGGTTGATTTTTCTAATGTGGTAGTGAGTATTATCCATAGATAACATGGTATAATTTTGGAGGCAAGAATTTAGTAAATCTTGTAATGATTTTAAATGATGGGACTTCACTCAAGAGATCTAGGAACCGCGAGTTTATATGGTTTTCCATCCAAATGCCTACATTAAACCCTTCGATTAGTGGCATAGCCATAGCATGTATACTATTACCGGAGGTTTAGGGATCCTTTATACTAGAATAACCAAGTGATAGATTATTCCCAATATAGCACAGAGCATTCCTAGAATTTGATAAAATAGTGGGGGACATTTAATGATATGATTAATTAATCAAAATGTCTAAACCAGTAATCATGATAATTGTAATAATCTGAAAAATTTATTTTTTAAAATGGAAATTTATACCATGATATAAACTGCAATAAATTATGGAAAAATTTAATGTCAACACTAGCATGAGTATCCCATAATAGTACAAGTGCTTGTGCACAATGTTGTTGGAAACTCAGAGTGCTAGTTCCCATATACCTGTTAAACTACCTAAATAAGAGAGTTTGAAATAGATTACATGATAGATATGTATAAATAATATGATGGTCATTTAATTATTCATTCATAAACGTCTAGTGTTAGTTTCAGTCCCTAAATCATGAATGGATGATAGAAAACAAAGTCTCATCTCTGAGTGGTTTGCATGGAGGAAGTGAAGCAATGATATGAAGAGAAAATGGTTACACTAGATCTGTGTAAATTGAAAGGAAGGTTATGATATTTAAATACATCCTATTATAATAGAATTTTCACCCCTTTACTCAATTCTTGATATATGTTACAAAATGAAGAAGGATTGAGTAAATAATTCATTACCAATTTTGGAAAAGTTATCCAAGTGAATAAGAATATAAATGACAGAATCATATTTAATTCTTATGGAGAAAACATTTAAAGACAAGGTGAAAAGGCTAATGGAAATAAATTAAAAGGGAATATTTGAAATGTCCTTCAATTCAAGTGGTGTTAATGATAGTTTAGTTTCATTACATATTATATAATAAAACTATGGATAATTAAACGCAATTAACTGATTAAAGAAGGAAGTTACCTCTTCTTATATATAAACATTCTTATATTTAATGTTGGGATTTTACTTATTGGGTATTAAATACAATATTATTATCACATATTTTTATTAATATATAGTAACCAAGATAGTATAGAAATGATACTCGATGTCAGGTGTATACTCTAACTTGATAAGAAAGGTTGATAACTATGCCAGTGGTGAGAAGTATATCACTTCAATAATTGTAAAGCTAATGATTTATATTGAACTACTTTTTAGTATAACTAAAACATTCATCTCAAGTGTCCTTTTGGAAACAAGGATACATAATTCCATGTTCCATAATGAATGTTGTTTTGGTATTTAATACTCAATCACTAGTTCAGTCATACATGAATCATAGGAAATAACAAATGAATATAAAATGTAAGACTTATACCCAGTTGTGATAAGATAATTATTTGTCAAGAAACACTAAAGGTGGACTTCTAGAATATTCCTAGTATAGTATTTAGATCAGGAACAAATAAACACCTTTCTTTTTATCGATGTCTTTATTTTGGATGAATAACCATTTATAAATAAAGGAATGTCACAATGGTTTTGAAATTAGTTCAAAAAGTGAGAATGGACTATTTTAAGGGAAAGCTAGTGGAAAAGATACTCCATATGATTCCTTTAAGTCATTAAGAAATGACAAATTGAAGCATATGCATTGTTAGAAGATATGATTTAATTCGAGCCGACATGACGAAGAATATCTTGACTATGCAATCATAGATCATGATAATGTAGAATGGAGTAATTACTAAATGTACATTAACATATCTAAAATCTGACATTCATTTCAAGGAGGAGGGTCAATGATGAAGTCATACATCTTAAAATTGATCAAAAAAATATAGCATAGTGTAATTCCTCAATGCACATTTTATACATCAGAGTATTGATGTAAGTAGTATCATTGTTGCAACTTATAGAATCTTCCATTGTATTTCATGACATTTTCGAAAATAAAAACATAATACCATAATCATATGTCAACTAAAATGAAAAATGGATATCATATGATTCATAGTATGTTGAAAATTCGTTATTTCATAAGGAACTATATTTTTATGCAAAGTGTTTGTTAAGAAATAAAAAAATGTGCATCAAGTTAAACACATGGTGTATCTATGTAATCATCCTAATGATTTTTTTAGGAAATTACATAAATCCCTAAGATATAAAAGATATATTCAAGTTATAGATTGTATTTATATATATGGGTGTTCGTATCTTTTGATATACATGGTACTAGATTGACTTGGGTTAGTCAATCCTAAGGATGCACATATATTTGGCATGGGAACTAGTTCCAAAATCTCATGTGAAACAATGTTTGTTCGAGAGAAACATACTGTATAGGATGGATAAAAACATGTTGATGATTTTTGTATTCACCCTGACCAGTGATATATTTTTCCTTTCGAATAATATTTCTTATAGTTTAGTAGTATATTTCAATTAGATAAGATTTAAAAGACTGATTAAAATTCAATAATGGATTCCATGTATCATAACTCTAAGGGGCCTATATTTGTTAAAATTGTGGTAGGTGTTCAAATGAATATATACATGGATGGTATAATAGTAGTGCCCATAAGGATCTATTGGTTTCACTAAGTAATTATTCCTAAATCTGTTAGGATTTTACTTATCATCGCTGATTTCTATGATCATTGTATTAATCATTTGAAGTAGTCACCAGTAATTGTGGAAGGTGTCTGTGCAATGCCACTAGAAAGGGATGATCTTGTCACAAAATTCTAATAATGGTTTTGAGTTATTGATATCTGGTTTAGGATTAATTTGAGAAATGGGGTTATAGAATATACCTTTGCAATAAATTGTTTCCATGTTTTTATGAGATGTTAGTGGGAGAGACATCGTTTTCCATATAATGTATGTTTGGAAACATATGGAGGAAATATTGGTCATATAGTTAGTTAAGACAGGAATCAAAGAATTTATTATTTAGTGATTTACTTAAAATAAAATCCAATGTTATAGGGAACAGAATCTACTGAGGTAGATCTAATGTTTTCTTATACCTAGTAAATTACTCATATAGTGACATGGTATTAAAAAAATACAAGGTGGAATAATTCAATATAGAATTTTTTTCCTATTTCACATGGCATTATCTCTCTAGGTTGACATGTTCGGGACATTAGAGGAGATAAACATCAAGAGTTGAAATCCATATGCTTATGTGAAGGGTCTGTCATGTATACCATGCTATGTAAAAAAATGATACTTACAAGTCATACTTTATATAAGGAAAATATCAGTTATATACAGAAGTGTTTTATCGAAAGTAGTGAGAACAATATAATTCTACTTTGACAAGTACAAAAGATATGTACCTGGTAAGTGGAGATGAAAGGATACTAGTTTTTAGGGGACATAGACTAGTCTTCCTAGGATATATGTGATCTAGTATCATTTATAGTCTAAGTTGATGAGTGATACAAGATCATATGATCCAGTGGTATCCATACATACAAAGACCAAATAAGTTGTAGCTTATGGGGAAACTAAGAAGCTGTTATATGCAAAAATTTGTTCCAGTTTTGATATTAGAAAAAAGAGAATTACACGGTGATATTTTCTCTTGGTAAGTTTTAATAATTGATATGATGTCTCAAATAGCTGATATTCCATGTGGTGGAATCATGGTAGGACTAGCAACTAAAGTTGTTACTTAGAAAAAACATGATCTTTATCACATGAGGAGATATCATGTATTGTTAACAAGTTGGCTCTAGTGAATGTTTCCTTGTTGAACTAGTGGGTTCCCTAGACCAAAAAATGGAGTGCTTTTGATTACCATAGCATTTATATAAGTTATATATACATGATGTTTACTTACTATTATTATGAACATATTTCAATATCTCCTATTTAATGTTATTTCCCAAAGATTAGTTATCGTATCAAAGGGGTATAATATATCCCAATCTATAATGAGAATCTTGAGATACTATGACATTAATCACAAGAAAAGTTCATATGGTATAGATACATCTTATTAACTAGATACAATAGATTTCTAACTATCTGGTGTTGAGGGATCATAAGAATTGAGACATCATCTCTTAAAGTTCATGCTTGGTGATCACTAGTAGTGAGATCATGAGGACAAACCCACCAATTGGAACACCACATATTTATGTTGTGATTAGATGTTCTTATCTATGATCATTTTAATGGTCTCATGACATGAGATCATTACCAATGTATGCCAATTGATTTTTTTTCTTTGATGAAAGAAGAAAACCATGATATTGAAATCATGGAAAGGTAGTTTGTGTTGGGTGCTTCATTAGTGACATGACATCGACAGAATGATCATGAAAGGATTTTCTCCTTCCATGTTTTGGAAGTTATATATCTCAGGCCATGTCGATCAGGATTGAAATACATTGATAAATCCATGGACATGGTTTTCCATGTTAAATCCATCCAGTTAGATCAAAAAATAATAAAATAAGTAAAAGGGAAAAGACACAAGAGTGCGTCCATCTTTATGAGATATTAAATAAAAAGATATTATATTAAACAGTTTGTGTTTTTAGGTTGGTTACCATTGCTCTTAAAATTCTTATCTATTTAGGGGCCATAATGGGATGCTAGATCCCACTCTTGGTCTATGAATAGTATTCACTACTAACAATAGAAGGACATAGAGGGTCCCACACAATGGCATATTTATGAATCATCCATATTTAGTTGAATAGGTTTTTCAGACATGGTGGACAACACTACCACGGTTCTGGTTTTTTCCAAGATTAAAAAATCACAAATACAACAAATAAATTCATATTATTCATGTTAAGAATAATGAGCATTGAATTTATTAGTTAAATGTATTTACAAGCTTTAGAGTAATCACATGAAAAATATTATTTCAAAGAATATTAAAAATATTCAAGGACTAATTAATATTTATGGGAATGACAAGTCGAGTTAATGACTCACTTATTATAATCTAATATGTTTAATATGTTACAAGAAAGTGATAATAATATTTAGGACTCAGTTTAGTAGTCGTAACGTGTCATATATAGAATCAAATATATTCTAAAGATCATGTAGCAATACTAGATATCTTCTTAAAACACTATCTGTAGCGGAGTAGAGGACTTTTCTATGTACTATTCAAAGCCTCTCCCTCTCTCTCCTATTCTTTCTCCTGCACCATATAGAGAGAGGTACTAGATACAAAGAGCTCGGATCGATCTCTCTCTTAGGAATCTCAAGTCGAGCAATACCGTGATCATCAGAGAATCAAAGGAGTTTTCATATCTCCATGCTAGAACATAGTTATCAACAATTAGTGATCCCATTATTTCGTGAGGTGCGTGTGGACAATCTAGAGGAATTCAGATTCTAATTCTTTTAGTAGTGATCATCAACGATGAGAAGATGTCATGCGTAACTTATGATCTAAAACATGTATTTTACAGTTTTAATTTTGTTCTTAGAACTCTTCATGTGAGATCCTGAGCATAAACCAAGCTATGATTCACCAACATCGATGATTTCACGCCGTACATCAGTGGATAATTTTAAAAATCCATTTTGGTCTTCCACTACATGCCCAATACCTTCATTTTTTTCTAATTAATTTATTCTTTTTGTGGAATATCATATCCCACCACATATCTAATAGAAATAAAACACTTGTTTTTTGCTTCAGGATCTGTCTTCTTTACCCCTATGAGAGTTTTTTTGAGTGATTGGATTTTAGTGCTTAATACAAAATTTTTGGAGATTCATTTTTATCCAATAAAACGTCAAACCTATTTTTCAGATTAATAGGACTTTTATGAGGATATATATTCTTTTTGTAAGTAATATGATTGGATTGAATTCCGATGGCTTTTTACCCATCCATTCATTCCTAAAATTGTAATTTATTTCCATGTGATAAAGGTTAGAAAAACCATAATATTTAATCCCCATTTAGAATCTAATTGATTGAGATGTTGGAACTACTAGAGTACTTATCAAATCATTAGGTTTGTTTTATTTAAAACATGTACTCATGGTGTTTATAGATCTTCCACAATTAAATAACATTGGTTCATTCATATTTTAAGGAACCATAATTCTTGATTTTTGATGGGACAACCCTTTACTTCCATATTTTAGATCTGAATTCCTCTTTGTTACTACATAGGTTAAGATAGATTTTGGATGGATCACCATATTTTCATTTGAGGTGTTAATTCTATCCTCTAGGTCTCTTATTTTCATATTTTTCTCCTTCAACTATACATTCATTACATTTTCATTTTAAGCTATATGCATACCATATTGTCTTCTTTCCACAATTTTGGCTTTCAGATATATGATATTATACTTAATCTCTTTTTTCCATGGACAATTTTTTTAAAATATATTGGGAAATAATTTAATTCATATCTTTTTTATACTTTAGCATGGTTCCCATTTACATTGTGTTGAGATACAAGGCCACATATTCCTTTATCAATTTTTGGTTTTCCAAGGACAAATATTTTATCATCAAATAGTAAAATTCATGGATGATTCTACATAGGTATTTTTTTCATTTCATGATAATTCCTTAGGATAAAAACTTGATGTTTTTTCACTTTATATCCATAATTAGATCTCTATTTCATCAAAAAGTTATTGTTTGAAATGTTATATCATTTCTCTATACGAGGGTTAGAATTAGAGATATTAGTTTGTTTAGATTTTACCTCAGTAAGAGATAAAAATATCTAGGATGAATCATCATAACACAAAACGACATTAAAATATATTTCTGTCTAAATAAATCTTATCACTTCAATATATTCTGAGGCTTGCTACCCAGTGTTTAAATGGAATGAAACACTGTATTTAAATATTATTAAAACACGACCTTTGTAATTTAGATGTTAAGTTGGTGGGTATGAAAAGGAAATAATTAATTATTAAAATTATAAGGTTTACACATGTGTAAAATAAGTACTAATTTTATCTACTAATTATTAATGAAATAAAAACCATTTGAATTAAAAATAAATATTTTCTGAAAAAAAACATTTTTCTAAAACACTTTTAATCATGATTTGTAAGCATAATTTAAAATTTATTTTTAAAAATATTATAAAAATATTTATAAAATTAAAAATTATCTTTTAAATTATCATATAGATATTAACTTATAGTGAAATTTTGGTTTTTTTTGAAAAAATATTTATTATTCATTGAATAGTGAAAATACCAATTTTTATAATATTTTTATTTTTATTCAATTAATTAAGTACAATTATTATATTAATTTTAATTTAGATTAACATAATTATTATTTAGTAATATTAAATTTAATGATTCAAATTTAAATAATCATTATAATAGATTTTAGTTTATGTTAATTTTTATGTTTAAAACAGTATTTTTCTAATAATTATATTAAAGTGCATAATGTTTCTCCTTTTTATTTAATTAAATAACCCCTGATACAGAATTATTTAAATTAAAATTATAGATTATATAATAATAAATATTAATTTTTATTTATAAAATGAATATTACTACTCATTTAGTTAATATAAAATTTTCATTCTCTTGAAAAATACACTTCTTGAAAAACTGTTTTTCACCGTATCTACGAGTTTAATTTTAAATTATATTCTACCAATTATGTGAGTTGAATTTTGGAATATAGAATAAATATTTTAAATAATAATAATTTATATTCTTTAATAAATTAAACTTATTTTTTTAACAAAAAATAATTACCAAAATAGAAAAATTGGTTTACCATTATTAAGGAAAAATCATGTTTACAAGGGGTTAAACTAAAAAGTAATGGTTAAACTGATTAAAAAAATGTATAAATAAAATTTTATTGTTATATTTATAACTTATATGCTTAAAGGTTATAAAATGATTCATTTTTTATCCTTATTTCCTGATAAAAATAAGGGTGGAATTCTTTCCTTTCAAAAATTCCAACTGTTCCATCTCCCCCACTTATAAAAGGTTACCCACTATTATACTTTACACACTTAAAAATCCCATAGGATAAAAACTACCTACTAAAATAACATAAATAATTTCTTCCCCTCATCATAGATTCCTTTTTGTTTCATAAATCCAACATATGAGGGATTTTGGTTAAAACCAAAAGAAGTTGCCTAAAAAGGATGTAACATCCTTAATCAGGCATTTTATCGTCATTATTCTTCTACCTCATTCAAATATTTTTAAAACATATTTATATACTAACGTTATTATATTACATATTAGAATGTTTTTTTATTATAAATTTATTTTCTACAAACATTTCCTCCTCCCTGAAATGGTAAATTTAATCGTTTATCATGTGTATGGTGGGCTACCACCTTGTGAACTGACATAATTCGATTTCCACCACCAAATATCATGGATGAATATAATGAAGTATATATTAATTATATATGATATTTATGATATAATTATACTTATTTAATTATTTTATAATATATAATATCTTACATTCCATTTTATAGGGAATACGATAACATTTCTCGTGTGTATAGTGTACTATCACCTCGCGAAGCGATGTGATACATTTTCCACTTACATTTTACATGGTAGGTAATAAGGATACTTTTTATATTTAAATGTAATATTTATTAAATATTAGCCATTCCTGAAAATAAATATATCATATACTTTATTACCTTATCATTCAATGAATAAATGATAATATGGTTTATGTATACGCCGAACTACCACCTCATGAAGCGATGTGATTTGTTTTTATTACCGTGTCACATGGATGGTATTATTAATGGTATTTAATGAAATAAAATTATATTTATGATATAATTATCATTATATATATTTAAAATAACACTTACATTCATTCCATCATGAAATTTAAAAAATGAAAACTTTACTCATGTGTATGTTTGGTCAACCATATCCATGACTATAACATAGTTAATTTTTAATAAACATATGTCATGGTTGATTTAAAAATAACAATATTTGAATAAAAACGTTAATTATCTAATTTTTATCATTATTATGATTATTAATTAATAATATCTTTCACCATAGTCAACTTACCAAAGTAAATAATGAGCTTATGTTTATTATTCATGGAGATAAAGAATATATTTGAAAAATTAGGCTTGCGGTAAGTTACCTTTCTAACCCTCCCTTTTCATTAGGTTATGAACATTCTATATATAACTCAATTTATCTGTCTTTAAGTAATATAATGATACTAAATTATATATTTATGTCTCTCAGACATATACCAAGATTATTCTACCTGCCTTTTATGGTGAAATATATGAATTATGGCCATTTCTCAAATTACTTCTTTATGAAATGTATTTAGAATATGATATGTGGAAAGATTAAGAAACACATTTCTTTCCATGGGTAACACTAATGTTTAATCATTATTATTAATATGTTTTGTGGAATTAAATATCATGTTCATGAAACGAATATTATGGATGTGCCTAAAATTATATATCCCTCCAATACATTGGGTAATGTTTTTAACTCATGATATGTAATGTATGAGATGATGGATTGAAACTAATCCATTACGGGACTATTTCCACAAGGTGATGTTGTCTTGGAAGTTAGTATTGACAAATATTTATGTTTTATCTTATTTAATTTCATCTTTGCCATGTTTCCATGATATTATTATACCATTATCATTATGTTATGTTTCTACTATATTACTCATGTTCCATCCCATTAATGATGTCATGATGTACCTTTAAATCACATGTTTTTCTTCATTATCATGCTTATTCCCTTATTTGGATTTTTATCACCCTCTTCTTTATGTATTCCCTAGGATAATCCATGTCAGTTTAGGATGTCCAAAAGATTTTATGGGAAAACTATGGAGAATAAAATAATTATTCAATGTTTTAGTCTTATTTTATGTATTATGAACCTTGTATCCCAAAACAAACTTGGCCTTTAAGATCCCAATGTTGTAATTATTGTATGTTGATTTTCAAAAGTCATATCATAAAATGTGTAAAAGAATTGGGTAATAACAATTTGAATCAGTGGTAATTTTTTGTTAACCTTTGTAAAATAGGATGATAAAACATTAGTGAAACCCTTGGGATAAGTCTAAGGATTATTTTAAGTATAAGTATGTGTATCATAAAATATACAGAAATTTTGATGAATTATATAATATGTGGATTCCAATCAATTACATCCATGGTTAGATACTAAATGTGGACATGTTTCTATAAAAATTTACCTAGGGATAATAAAAATAGGTTCATTATCCTTGCATCATAAACAGTAAAAAAAAAGATTTACTACGCATCTAATTTGAAACTCATGGGGGATATGTTTTGAAAATTTACATACCCTTTGAAAACCATTTTCAATGGAAAAACATCCCATAATATTTTATATTAATAAATATATAGTGGATAACTTAGGTTTAAAACTATGAATTTATAAGTTAATGAAAATATATCATTTCCAAGTTCTTACAAAGATGTTATTAGTTTCTCGTATATGTGTTCAATAGTTTAATTATACTCAGCCCAATTTTTTTTATTTTAGTGAAATGAAAAAAATAGCTAAAAATGATTTAACAACCATTGTGAGAGGTAATGTGATGAATACCCAAATGAGATGCCCAGCCTAATGGAAGAAGGTGTCGCAAACTTCATTATAATAATTTCTCATCTAAATCATATTTTGAACTGAATATTTGATCTTGTTGAATACCTAAATCTCATTAAGAAAGAGAAAGTTGGAATTGAAAACATTATGTGACAAAGGACTCCAACATTTAGTGGATCGTATGATCCTATAATTTAAGAACAATGGATCAACTACATGGAAAATTATCTTATTTATCATTTAATTCTTTGAGGAGTATAAGGTTTCACTCTATATTTTTCATGTAGTGGGATAAAACGATCAATGGTGGATGTTGATAAAAAATATGAAGCCTGAGGAAGATATGAAAGTGATGGGGTGGAATGAATTAAAGAAAAAAATTGATAAATATTTTCCTCATACTCTCTGACTTAATTAGAGAGGGATTTATTTATCCTCTGTAACATCCTGACTCGAGTTCCATGCACCAGTTCCCCAAGTCGGTTAGTCACATGACCTCAAGAGTTCCTTACCATATGCTAGAGGTTACAGATTAGAATTGTCAGTTTGATAATTCAATCAAAGGGAGACTATACCCACTTTTAACAAAGTATACACTAATGGAGATAAATAAAAAACCGAGGAATAATATATAACCAAAACTATAACAATATCACAATATAATCAAAAAATTAAATATAATATCAAACTAAAGTCGAAAACATTACATGTTAATGTACGTGTCCAGTGTGTAAAATGAAAAATGAAAATAAATACACGAAATAGTCAAAAGAGGGTCCAGAACTACTTCTGGTTCCTTCACATAATCATCTTCCCCAAATCATCAATCTATCATTGGGCCTTTTCCCTCAACCTTTCTTGTAACACAAAAGTATATTTGGGTACCGATCAGTCATCCCGAGTTGGGTGTGACTATGACTCAGTTGGCCACCACCAATGGTGTCTAAAACAAATCTATGGAATAATATTTTATGGAGTTTTATATAGATATACGAACAATGCATAAATAAATATTTCGTTGCATTTTTATATATTATATAATTAACCACATAAACCCATGGGTTCTCAAGGGAACCCAAAACCCTATACTTTCATTGGACCATTCTTGAATCCGATATATCCCTATGGGATATCACATCTTAATGTGCATTTTACCATTCTTAACAATTTTCAGAATGTTCATGTCAACATTCACCACTTTATAACACATAATTTAATGTGCATATTATTATTCATAATATTCTTCCAAATACCAATGTTACCATTCACAATTTAACAACCCATAATTGAAGGAGCATATTACTATTCATAATACATGTCCAAATATCCATGTTTACATTTACAATTTAATATCACATAACTGAAAACATCACAATATAACACATATCTCACCAACCCATTAATTAATTCCCTAGTTAATTAATCCTACTCAAAATTTCAATATCTCAAAATAAATAAACCAATTCTTTATTTAAATGTAATCCATAAATATCAGAATTAATATCTCAATTAATTATCAAATAGTAAGCCCCTGAATCTCATAATTAATCTCCCAATTAATAATCTATTTCCACAATACATAAATTAATCAGTTGGCCACATTAATTAACCCAATTTTAGAATTCCAATTTCCAAATAACAATATCAATTCTACAATTTTTATACCAATATAAAAATCATAAATATGGGAATTGAATATTGGACCACCTACCTCAATTCATTGATGAATAATCACCCAATGGAAATACCAAAAAATTGAGAGGCACAACGACGTAGAACGAAATCAGAATCTCAAAACCATAAATCACGATTAAAGAAATCAAGATCTATTAACATATATATATATATATATATAATCATAGACCTAGAAATCAGCAGATATATATATATCCATAATAGAGCATTACTTCACTGATAGAAAGAAGAAATAATTGGTGAAGAACTGGAAACGAACCGAGATAAGATTCACATACTGGGAGAGGATTGGATCATTAATATGGGATTTGAATCATGAATAAATGTTTTGGGTAGGGAATTTAATTCAACTAGAGAGCTCCAAAAATGTTCAATACCTCATAGTATTGAATGTGGGTTGAAATGGGTGAGTTTCAGGGCTTCATAGGATTTTAAAATTAAAAATTAGGGGTCTTTTAAAATTGTGCATGGTTTACTGAGAAGGGGCCCACAATTTACCGTAACTATGCCCCTAAACCATGTGTATCTTTTAAAGGGGTTTCGTTGTTAATTATATGAGGGCACATGGTTTAAACCCCATGCACAAATTATTCATATCTCTATTATCTAGGGTTGCACAGTTTCGTGGGTTTGGATGCACGATTTTCTCTAACCTACACAACCCACTTTCCTTCATTTTTTTGGAAGTTTCACCAAAATACACAGCAAGGTAAAACAAAAATGAAAATTACTAATCATAAATATTAATTGTACCTATAAAAAATCCTGAGAAATCTTTATAAATGGTTGGGATCTTGAAATATCCATACCATATAATAACTCATTCTCGAGATGCACTCCAATGAATCTATAAGATTCCAATTCAAAAAGATTTTGTTGCTGAACATGCATATCTTCCTATCATTCCCATGTTGCCTCTTACACATCTCAGTGTAGCAATAATAGAAGAGCTATTGATATTGTATTTCCTAAAAACACATTCTCACTGCTACCCACCACAGTTATTGGATTCTCCTAAAGAGATACATCTTCCTCAAGATCAACATAATCCACATCAACCACTGGATAAGGGCTGGGGTGATACTACTGAAGTGATGATAGATGGAAAAATATATAATATCACTGTATTTATTTAAAAGATCCAATCTATTTGTCACTATCACAATTCTCTCCACAACCTCATATGACCCGAAAAACATGGGTTCCAACTTTCCTTGTCTTCATATCCTATGGTTACCCAAACTTGGAGACACCCAAAGGAATAAATGATCCCCCACTATAAACTCTAGGGTTCATCGATGTCCATCGGCATACGACTTCTATCTACTACGATCTATATCCATATGCATCTGAATTAGCTGCAGCTACATGAGAGATGGTCCCAATAACTCTAACTCACCTACCACAATTCCACATAGTAGTGATCTATATGACCTACCATAAAGATCCTCATATGGTTCCATATGTATAGTTTCCTCATAATAATTGTTATAAGAAAAACTCCACTAAATTTATGTTATTCTCCCATGACCCACCGAAGTCTTGAACACATGCCCACAATATATCCTCAAGCACATTTATTGTACAATATGACTGCCTATCTATCTGTGGGTGGAAGGTCATACTCAATAATACATGTGTACTGAGTGCCTTATGCAATCCATGCTAGAATTATGAAGTGAAACATGATTCATGATCTGAATCTATAGTTAGTGGAACCCCATGTAGAAAAACTATGTCCTGGACATACAGATCTCCCAAATGCTTCACTATGAAAATCTCTCTTATAGGATAGAAAAGTGATACTTTCATCATTTGATCCACAATAACCCAAATATAATCATTCTTCCTTAGAATCCCTGTGAGGCCTACCACACAATCATTTTTTATGTCATCCCACTTCCATTCCAGAATAGGAAATGACTGTAACAAACATCTATGTCATCGATGTTATGCCTTCACCTACATAAAGGTTAAACATCATTTCACAAACCTTGGTATCTCCTATTTCATGTCTTGCAACAAAAACTATCATCATAGGTCATGGAACATTTTTTTTACACCTGGCTATACCTCCCACATGGAGGAATGAAATTCTCACTTCTGCTGCTCTTGTATTCATGTTGATACAACAACCTGATTCTTAACATATATGATCTTGTCCTCATCTATTGACTAGTTTGAAGGTGTCTCCCCAACATCAAGGATTTACCGCATAGATCAACTTTTCGGATCCTAAAAATTCTTTTCCTTGATCTATATTAAAAGTGTAGAATCCACTAAAACTGATACCATATTCATTTTGACCTAACTCTCTTGAAAACCCACATGCATCTCAGCTAGTAGAGTCATTATATTCAACACAACAGTAGACTCATCTACCACCTAAGTTAGAGTTTATTTCTCAAAGCTTCAGCCAAAAAATTTCCTTCTGCAGGCGTATATGATACTTCAAAATCAAAATATTTCATATACTCTTCCCATCTCCACTATTGTAGATTCAAATTTCAATGTGAGAAGATATAACTTAGGATCTTGTGATTGGTAAACACCGTGATCCTCTCACACAACATATTATACAACCATCACATTGTAGCATAAACCAAAATATCTAGATTGAGGTCTTGGTTAGGGTAGTTCCATTCAAGTGGCCTCAGATGCCAAGACCTATACACCACAACTCTATCTCCTCGCATCAACAATACTCCAAGCCCCATCCCAGAAACATCAAAATACACCATATATTCATCACCTAGATCATGTAAGGTCAGGATCAGTGCTGATGTCAAGAGCATTTTCAACTCTTGGAAATCATTATCACATTCTTCTAACCAATGGTAACTTATCCCCTTTTTGTTTATGCCCGAAATTAGTATTTCCAATCATGAAAAGCTCTAGATTAATCTTAGATAATATCAATCTAACCCCAAAAATCTATAAATATTGAATATATTCTTGGGATGATCCAAAGATACCAAAACATTATCCATATCTGGGTCCACTGAAATACCTTCCTTCAAGATGATGTGTCCCAATAAGTGTACCTGATTAATCAAAATTGAAACGTAGATATCTTTGTGTATAGCTGATTCTCTTTCAGTGTACTCAAAATGATTCCAAGATGTTGGCAATGATCATCAGGAGCCATGGAGTACACAAAGATGTCTTCCAAAAACACTACACCAAAATTATCAAATTATGGGTGCAAGATCCTGTTCATCAATTCCATAAACACTATTGCTTCATTCGTTAATCTAAATAGAATTAGGAAGAACTCATATAGGCCATACTTTTTTCATAATGAAGTCTTAGGTATATCAATAGTCTGAGCTCCCAGATGATGATACCCCGATCTCAAGTTGATCTTCAAAAACACACAAGATCCTCACAATTGTTCATATAGATCTTTGATAAATAATGCATGATACCAATTATTCATAGTCATCTCTTTAAGAATCTAGTAATAAATGCACAAGCATATAGTACTAATATCCTTCTTAGAAAACAACACTGTAGAACCCCAAAAAATATACTCAGACAGATAATTATCATATCGTGAAACTGCTCCAGCTGAGTCTTATGCTCTTGAAGCTCTGTCGGTTTCATTTTTTATGGTGGAATCGAAAGTAGATCATCCTCCAACATGTTCTCAATATTTAATTCCACGTATCTCTTAGGAGGTAGCCCTAAGAAGTCTTCAAGAAACACACCTCGAAACCATTCCAATATTGGTTTAAATAAATATTTCTTTATAACATCATCGTCCATCAAAAGACTAGAAAAAATGGATACGATCTCTACAAGTGGATGAGTAATTGGACCTACTCGTCCTACCTATATATTCAAATCTCCATGGGGAATGTAATGGTCACCCATCAGAGATATAAATTCCACTCTTCTATTGTATTAGTCAACATGTTATCGATATGCCACTAGACTATCCATACCCATAATTAGGTCAAAGACTAACTTGTCAATGATATAGTGTTCCCATAAAAATGACACTCCATAACATTGAGAGAACATCCTTTGTACTGACATATATCTCTAGACCATACTCCTAATGGATTATCTATAGTCATTATCCATCTCATGTACTCTACCACCAGGATAAAAAATTTAACATGTTTTGTAGATATAAAGGAATGAGAGGCACAAATAACAAATAAGGAACTATATAATATAGTAGCTATAAGAATAATAACCCCCACTATCTGTAGTCCAAACTCACTATCCACAAGTGTAGGTTACACTACATGTAGTTATCTTACCCCTCTTCCATGTGATATAGTCTGAATCACATAAGTTGAACCACTATGTGGATATGGGATATATTTTCTAGATGAACCACATCTAATGCCTCTACTACCTCAAAAAGTAGAACTCCATATTCAAGACTAATATTATGTAGAAGATCCCCTTTCTGCACGTTGGTTCTATCGATCTCCTCAATCACTAACTATCAGCAACTATGTCCTATAGAACTTATTTAGATATTCAATATTTCCATAAGATCCTCACTCCATGGGAGTTTTATAATAGTTCCTATGATAATTTCCTGGAATACCACACTAGTGACATACCACTTGAGTAATATCCTATTAAACTGACCACTCTATCTCGGTACTCTTCTTTCCACTATTCTGGATAACATTGTAATAGTGTCACTTCCAGCTCTAAGAAGTCGTACCCGCTATGATAGATTTCTAGTTTGGGGATAAAAATGGATGATGAAACCAAATTTGGTTTAGGACCCTATTGGGAGTCATCGATGTCTTCATTTTTAGTTTTCATTTTAGATACTTGATAAGTACATTAACATGGCTTGTTTTCTTCTTTAGTTTGATATTGTATTTACTACATTGATTATATTGAGATATTGGTATTTTTTATGATATATATTCATTCTATATCGTTTTTTTTCTAGTGGGTGTATTACTCTGATAAAATAGGGTATAGTGCCCCCATGATCAACTTACCAAACCCTAGCTGCTAGTTAGAAGCCTCTGGTGTACGTAGAGGTGTTCTTGAGGTAATGTGACCAACTAGCTCAGGGAACCAGTTCGTGGCACCTGAGTAGGGATGTTGCCAAGTGGTATCATAGTGAGGTTTCAACCTTAGGACCTATGGGCCCATAAGCAATAGGTCTTAGGATTAAAACCTGTTTGTGATACCACCCTCTGACATATCGACCCACGTTCCAAGAATCATTCTCTCGATCTAGTTCATCACATGAGCTCAAGCATGCCTCCCGGTATGGGTAAGGCTGTTGAATAATAGTGAGGGTCTGATAAGTCGACCATGGTGAGACTATAGACTCTTTTATTAGAGTAATACACAAGTAGAAATAAATAATCAATAGTGTAAGAATATATAACCATAAACAATTCCAATATCTCAAGACAATAAAATACAAGAATACAATATGTAACTAATGTAGAAAACATGCCATGATAATGTACGTTTAATGTGTCTAAAATGGAAATAGAAAATAAATACATTGGCGACTCCCAAGAGGGTCTCGAAACTTTTTTGGTTCCATCACCCTTTCTCCATCCCCAAATTAATAATCTTACCCCGACCCATTTCCAACTACCAATCATGTAACAATAAATTCTATTCAAGTACCTAACAGGAATCCCAAGTGGGTTGTGAGTACAACTCAGTAGGCCAACAACAACGGTTTCTAAAACAAATCTAGTCATTAATAGTGTATGCAGTTGTATAAACAAAATAAGTACAATGCATAAATAACTATTTTATCACATTATTAAATATTCACTATTTAACCACATAAACCCCTAGATTCTAGAGGACACCAAAACCTCAATACTAACTTCAGATCGTGCCAGAGTTAAATATATACACAAGGAATATCACATTTGAATGTCTATTTTACCATTCTAAATACTATTCTTAATTTCCATGTTACTATTCACTATTTAAAAACACATAATTAAATGAGCATGTTACCATTCATAATAATTAGATGAATGTCCATGTTACCATTCAGTTTTTAACCACACATATTTGAATGAGCATGTTACCATTCATAATACACAAACAAATTTCCATGTTTCCATTTACTATTTAATAACACATAATTCACTACATCGCAATATTACACATATCTCAACAACCAAATAAATAATTCACCAATTAATTAATAATATAGACAATTTCAATATCTCATAATTAATTCACTATTTAATTCATTAAATCACAATCCTTCAATATCATAATTAATCTCCCAATTAATTATCAAATTCTATAGCCCATAAATATCATAATTAATTACCAAAATAACTATCTATTTCAATAATAATTCAATTAAATAATTGTAAAAATTAAGTAACGTAATTTTAAAATTCCATTTTCTAAAGAATTATATAATTAATAAAATTTTCATACAAATATTGAAATCACAACTATGGGAATTTAATATTATAAAACCTACCTTGATTTTTTGATGAATCATCGCCAAATGGAAATCTCCAAAAATTTAGAGGCACAATGACATAAAAAGATATTCGAATTTCAAAACCCTAAATCAAGATTAAATAAATCACGATCTTATAAATGTATATCTATATCTAGAGTCATAGATCTGCATATAAAAAAGTATATTTATATCTATACATAATAGAGGATTAATATTCTGAAATAAATAATAATGAAGAGGAGAAGAACAGGAAATGAATTAGGATATAATTCACTTATTTGGAGGGGAGCGAATGTCTGATTGAGGCTTCAAATCATGAAGAATGGTTCTTAGGGGGGATTGGAATTCATCCTGAGATCTCCAAAAAGGATAATGATATCCTAGGGTATAATGAGGGTTGAAATAGGAGAGCTTTTGGTGGTTTAGGAAATTTTAAAATTAAAGAATTGGGGACTTTTAAAATCGGTAACGGTTAGATGGGAATGGATGATAGTTTACCCTAACTGTGCTCCTAAACCATGTGCCTATTTTATAGGGGGTTCATGCTTAATTCTAATAAGAAACATATTTAGAAAACCCATGCCTAGGCCTTGAAAATCCCTATTTTCTAGGGTTTCACGGTTTTCTAGGATGGGACACAAGGTTTTCTATAACTACGCACCAACCATGAAAAACCCTCTTTACTTGATTTTTCCCAAACGTTTCAGAAATATACACCTCAAGGTAGACCAAAAAATATAATTAATAAAAAAAGGAAAAAGAGTGCCTATAAATGAGAAAAAGAAATATCAAGACAAGGTTTTCATCTTACATCCTCAAGGAAATAATGAAAAAAATGTTGGGGTGCATGAAGAAATATTCAAAAGGCATTCACCATATACCTCCAATTTTTTCATATCCATTTAATGCAATGTTGACTGATTATTTGGTGGGTTAAATGTAATACTGAAAAAAAATATTTATCAATTCAAGACATAACAATTTAAGGGGATATTTTCCAATGTCACCTCAATGTTGAGATAGAGATCAGATACTCTGAAGGCTCCCATATGAATAAGAAGTATAAATTAGAGTTTAACTCTGGTGGTATGATGGAGAATTTTAATAATGGAAAAAAATCCCATCATCTCACTTCCTGAATGTGTTGAGAAAAGTATCCTGGAAATTGTATAAAGTGGACTAGTAATTTTTTTAGGTGGAGGAAGGAAGGGAACGTAGATAGTGATTTTTTATGGGATAAACCCACCAATGTTATGTATGAAAATTATTTCTCAACAAAACATATTCCTGTTGACTAATGAAACAACTACAAGGAATGTTGAAAATATATTAACCAATAAAATAACTAATTTTTGTTAATAACAACCAAAAATGAACTCCAAGGACTAGAGAGGAAGGGTGAGCTTATTCCATCACAACTACAGATGTGCATCCATACAATGAAGTGGTGACAAGTGTACTAATAAATCATTAAAGAATTGAGAATTTACATTTTGATTATAATTCTATGAATTCTTTCAAATGATGCATGTTTAGTAGAACTATTCAAGAACCACCATAAAACATTGAAGTTGATTTATTAATGAATATGTTGAATGGGTCAATTATATCATTAGATGCATATAAATCTTCAAATTTTCATATTTTTTTGATTAACTTCCTATAGAATATTTATTAAATTTTTAGTGTAATTTCATTCAATTGTATCCTTCGCTTGTATTTCCTTATATAGTGACAACAAAAATTGATGATTGAAGGAAATCACCCTATGAATCACGAATCACCCCCTAATTCTATACAAGTGAGAGGAGAGTGATGGATCCCATTTGGTATCATCATAAAAATCATTGATATTTTTTCCTTATAAGAAATATTATCTTACTCAGATGATTGAGACTATAAAAATGATCATGCTTGAAGACATTCCGATTAAGTGGGATTATACCGATGTATTTTACAGAGATTCCTAGTCTTCCACCTAGATAAGAGGTTGGATTTTCAATCAATCATGCACCTAGATTATAAAAAATATACATGCCTATATATATTTTAAATTATTGATCTTGGGGAGTAAAATAAGAAACTATATGGTAATTTGGATAAAGTTTTTATATTTCTAAGTGATTTACTGGGGGGTTGTACCAATATTCTTCATTAAGAAGAAGGATGGGTCAATAAAACTGTACATTGATTATCGTGAGCTTAATAAAATTATAATAATGAATAGGTATCCCCTTACATGGATATAATACATGATTGATCAAATATGTATGGCTCAATAATTCTCTACGGCGGGAATTTTTTGTGGGTATCACTAATTAAGGGTGAATAAGAAAGATATTCCAAAAACTACCTTTCAAAAATGGTATAGGCACTATGAGTTTATAGTGATTCATTTCAGAAACACTAATACTCTAGCTAATCTATATGGAAATTATGAATATAGTCTTTAGGTATTAACTTGAAAAAATGAGTTAGTCTTTATATACGATATTCTAATATACTCTAATAATAAGTAGGTGCATGAGGAGAATTCAAATAATGATATAAAATCTTTCATAAAGGATATGTTATATGAAAACTATATTAAATGTGAGTTCTGGATGAAATAATTATCATTATTGGGGAATATTATCACCAATATATTTATATATAGCCTTATAAGATAAAGGCAATTAGGGACTGGCTTAAAAAAACATTTGTAATAGAGATCCACATTTTACTTATACAATCTGAGTATCAAGGATGATCTGTGATTTTTTTCACCATTGTAAAACCCACAAACTAACATAGCATGGAAGGGGGTAATGTTTGTATAGACCATTGAATGTGAAAATAGCAATAATCAGTTGGAAAAGAGGCTTAACACTGCACCAATACCCATGCTTCCCTCAAGAAGGGAGCACTTTGAGGTATAAATGATCCATTAATGAAGGGTTTGTTCTATGTATTGATATATAAGGATAAATGAATAGCATATTCTTCAAGGATGTTCAAATTTTAGCAGAAGAAATATCACAAACATGATTTGAAGTTGGATGTAGTGATCGTTGTGTCAATTATCCAGAAAAATTATATCTATGTGGAAAAGTATGAAATATATAAGGACTAAAAGAGCCTTAAATATATATTCTAAGAGAAGGAGAAAAACATACACCATTGATGATTGTTAGAGATGTTTAAATACTATGTTTTCTCAATCCATTACCATCATGTGAATGCAAACAAAGTGGAATATACTCTAATTAGAATACATATTGTGTTTTCATGAATGATGAGAATTGTGAAAGATCTAATATTCCTAGTTTTCCAAATTATGTACATGGGAATAGTAAAAGTATCTTTAGCCCACATTGATAAATGAAATTCTCAAACATCCATTCTTTATATGATATAGGAGGCCCAAAAATTGGATGAGGTCCTAAAAATGGTAACTAATATTCCCAAGTTCAACCTCTCGAAAGATGTATTTTTAAGGTTTAGTTCCCAGATATGTGTCCCAGAAAAACTGGAGCTGAAGAGGGAGCTTCTAGATTGTGCACATAATAAATACTTCTCTATTCATCTGATAAGCACTAATATTTATAGAGATCTAAAGAAAAACTTATTGTTTGAAAACCTAAAGAGGGAGATGGAATAATTTCTATCATGATGCACGGTATGACAACAAGTCATGGCTGAAAAAAAAATATACACGTATGATATAAACATTATCTATACCAGTATGAAAATGGGACCAATAACCCTAGATTTTATCATAGGACACCCTAGGATAGCCAAAGGTAAAAAAAATTGGGTGGCAGTCAATCACAGTACAATTTTTGACCATTTCATTTATATCATGGAAGATTTCTCTCGTGTCCAACTCACTAAGATATATTTGTGGGATGTGGTAAGAATTTACAGTGTTCAATTCTATATTACTTCTGACAGAGATACAATGTTTATCTCGAGGTCATATAGAAGTCATCTACAAGTGTTAGATACAGAATAGAGCTTCAGTAATTTTTATCACCATCAAATGTATGGTAAATCTAAGTGAACCATACAAACTCTATATGATATATTGAGGTGTTTTCAGTGGAATTACAAGATTTTTAGGATCATCACATTCCCTTAGTAGATTTATCATATAACAATAGTTTCCATTCTAGAATTTAATGGGAACCTTTTGAGGATCTACATGGGAATAGTGTCCGACTCTGACATGTAGGGATGAATTTTGGGAGATAATGCTATTGTGACATGATATTTTCTATGAGATGATAGATAAGGTCCAAAAAATCCAACATAATATGAAATCTGTGAAAATTTGAAAGAAAATCTATGTAGAAAACCGTCGAAGAGACCTATTTTTTGTGGTTAGGGATAAGGTGTACCTCTATATATAACTCTTGATGAAATTCATGTGGTTTGGGGAAAAGGGAAAACTTATTCCAAGATACATAATCCCATGTGATGTCATTTATTTCATTAGAGTGGTGTCCTACCAGCTAACACTCCCACATAAACAATCTCAAGTATGTGACGTGTTCCATGTATCCCACTGGAGGAAGTACATATCTAACCCATTATATGCACTAAATCCATAGGTTATACCATTAGATAAAAAAATTTATAAGACGAGAATCAAGTAAAGAAATTTAATCATATAAGAAAAATATATATGAAATAAGACAACTCACCTGGTCAAAGTGATGTGGTGAAACCACAAGTCTGAGAAAGCAACTTGGGAACCGAAAGAGGGGATGAAGTCGAAGCACCCTTGTTAGTTTTAAACATGGTATATAATATGAAATTTTAAGGAAAAGATTCATTATGAGGGGAAGAATTTATCACCTAGATACTTTACTATAAATTTATTTTTAAAAACAAAATCCATCTCTTTAATATCTTGTAATGCACACAACATTGGGTTTAAACAAAACACAATACTCTATGATATTATTAATACGTGGCCTTTATAACCTAGTCAATAAGATGGTGGTTATGAATAAGACAAAATAAAATACGAAAATAATATGGTTTACACATGTATAAAAACTTCAATGGTTATCTACTAATTATAAATATAATAATAACAATTTTAAAGAGAAATAAATGTTTTATGAATAACTGAATTTTTTAAGTGGTGGTTTAGTCATGCTTTACTTACATAATTTAAAATTTAATCGTAAAAATTTTATAAAATTATTTTTAATAAATGAAAATTATTTTTAAAATTAGAATATTTATATTCACTTATATGGAATTTTTGTGATTTTTTTTGAAAATATTAATTTTTTTAGTATATAGTGATTAAATTCTGATTTTGAAACAATTATCAATTATTTATATTAAATTAAGTTCCATTATTATTTAAATTATATATAAAATTAACATAAATATTATTTAGTTATATTAAATCCAATTAATTACATATAAATCATTTTTATACTTTATTTTATTGTAAGTTTATTTTTGGGTTCAAAAGTGGGATTTGTCTGAAAACAATTTTAAATTGAATAATTTTTCTCATTATTAATTAATTAAAACTCTTAATTATGAATTTTTTAAATTTAATTTAAAGATTATATATCAATAAATATTTTTTTTATTTCTTAAAATTATTATTAAAAGTCAAAAAGTTCATATAAAATCTTTATTTTTTTTTAAAATAAACTTCTTTGAAAACCAATATTTCATTGCTTCTGTGGGTATAATTTTAAATTTAAACCTAGAAATTATGTGAGTTTATATTTTATAAATTGATTACAAATTTTTAATAATAATAATTCGTATTATCTAACATCTTCAACTTAAAATCTCAACATAATGAATAGTGAAAACAGTGAAAATTATTTTCTGATGTTATGGTAAAAACGGGTTTATCGGTGGTTTATACTAAATAGACAATTAATAAAAATGAAAAACAATCATGTATAATTCCAATTTTATGGTCATATGTAGACATTATATCTAATAATTTTCTTAAATTGTCCATTTTGGAAAGAAATTTACTAAAAAAAAATTGGTTGGAATTCTTTCTTTCCAAACATTCCAACTATGTCCTCGACCAAATTTATAAATGGAAACCCTCTCTACTCTCTCTTAAACACTTCCAAAACCCATTATTTATGTCATAACATACTAAAAAACTTTATTAAATACCTCAAATAATCCGATAATTATTTGTTTTCGTCTTAAGTCAAAACTAGGAATGATTTTGGTACAAACCAAAAGAAGTTGATCGAAGAAGAGGTAACATCCTTAACTGAGAATTTTATATTTTTTTATTATTAAAACTCCTTAAAATAAAATTAAAATATTCATATATAATAACCTAAATATCTTAAATATACTTATATGTTGTTATATTTAGTTAATTTCCTAAAACTATCTCATCTCCCTTAAATGGGAAATGACAATGTTGATCATGTGTGTGAAAAACTATATCCTCGCAAACTGACATAATTTAATTTTCCATAAAAATCACATGGATGGATATAATTAAGTATGTAATTTTTATGTATTATATATATGATATAATTATAATTTTTTAATTATTATATCATATATAATTTTTTACTTTCTATTCCATAGAGAATACACTAACATCACTCGTGTGTATGGTGGACTATCGCCTCACAAAGCGATGCGATAAATTTTTAACTTATAATTTAAATGAAATGTAATAATGATTAAATTTATGTTTATATATTATATATAACAAATATAAACCATTTTAAAAATAATTATATCATATACTTTATTAAATAATCATTTATTGAATAAATGATAACTTCGTTCATGTGTACGACATACTACCACTTTACAAACTGATGAGATCCCTTTTTGTTACTGCATCAAATTGTTGGTATGAGTTAGGGTATTTAAAGAAATAAATTTATATTAATGATTTAATGATAATAATATAAATATAAAATAACCCTTACCTTCTTTATGTCATGTTCCTTGAAATATAGAAACACTACTCATGCGTATGTACCGCCTACCATCTCCATAATTAAAGCATAGTTTATTTAAAAACCTTATTTCATATTTGATTTTAAAAGTATAATTTACATTTAAAAATTATAATTTTATCATGATTATCATTATGGATATTACTAATTAATAATATATTTGAATATACTCAACTTACTAAAGTGATTTTGGACACATGAGTTGTTTATTGTTAAAACGTATGATGTGGAACTAATTGGTTTTGAAGTTGACTATGACATGGTAAACATTAAAATAAAGGGAATAATAAAATTGAAAAATGTTCTTTAACATGTAAATAAGTAACTTAATTTTATTATTTATGGACATAAATAACTCACGTGCCAAATCATGATCGAGGTAATTGATCTTTCTATCCCACCATTTTCATCATGTTATGACCACTCTCTCTAACACTCATTCCCTCTTTATAATATATGTAGTTCTACTAAATTATATATATTTTTCTCTCACATGTGTACCTAGATTATTATGACTTCCATTAATATGGAAATATATGCCTTATGTCCATTTCTAAAATTAATTCTTTAAGAAATGTCTTTTGAAAACGTTATAAGATAATATTATACAACCCATTTCTTTCTATGGGTAATTATTATGTTTATTTATTATGATTGATATCTGTATGTGTCATGTGTATTCATTTATATGGAATGAATGGGACATGTGGGTCTAAAATTATATAGCCCTATAATACATTATGTAATGTTTTTGTCTCATGAGACGTCATGTCTTAGATTAGGGAGTAAAATTTATCCATTACGGGACACTGTCAACCATGTGACATTGTCTTATAAGTTATAATTGACTTATGTTTATTTCATTGTTTATGTCAATTCCACTTTCCCATGTTTCCATGATCCTATTATACCATTCTCTTTAGTTTATTCTTCTACTTTATTATATATTTACCTTCTATATTATGATTCCATGTTATACCATTGAATCACATGTTATGATTCCTTGTCATGTTTATTCCTATAATGGTGTTTTCATATCACCCCTTTCATTTTGTATTACCCAGTTCATCCCAAGTATATTTAATAGATCGAATGGTTTATTTGAGCTCACTATGGAGAATAAAATAATGATACCATGTTTTATTTTCATTTTATATATTATAAACCTAGTCTAATAAAGACAATAGGCCTTTATGATCATTATATTATAATTTTTGGATATTTATGATTAGGAATATTGTAATAAAATGTGTAAAAATAACGTCTTTCTATACTAATTCTTATTCGTATTATCATAATATTAAATTATATTGACTTATTGTTGTTTTCCTTATTTCTTCACTTTAACCTTTTCCACCTTTCTTGAAATAAGGGCTACGATTCATTAAAATACATATCAAATTACATTTTCAAAACAACCTGGTTCTTAAAAGTTGACATGGGGTTATGAAACTAATAGTAGGTCCCAAGGATATTTTAGGTACCATAGAGGGGGAGATTAGTTGAACAGTCATTTCATAAATTATATTCTTTATATAACCTCTTGAACATGTTATGGTTCTGGATCAACTCAATGTTAAATCTTAAATATAACTCATGTGATGCTGTAATGATAGAGAGAGAAACATAAATTATTTACAAGGATTGGCTCGAGGCATACTCTTTAATATATTGGTTATACCCCCCCCCCCCCCAATATGGATTCTTATCTGTCACCATAATTTAATACATCTTGTACAACACCAAATCAATTATTCCCTCTCTACTGTAAAATAAAATCCATTACCCCCTCTCTGATTCTCGATTCCATTGGATGAACTATTCAATTCTATAAGAAGATCAAGAACTAAACATATCTTCATCATTTTGGATGATAGTATTACTCCCTTAGAATATGGATAAACAGGTCCACACGTGTAACTCATTAATATCTTTATCCCATCTGATCTTGAAACTCTTCTACAAATATGGTGTGATAAAAATTATCCTTAGATTATTCGAATACTCTGGTGTATCTCCTTCAAGAAATTCTTACTACATCACTTGATTTATTCAATATAAATATGTGTTGGCCTTCATAGAAATTATATTTATCAATTTAGGCATTTTTTATCACTATTTTTTCAACATTTATTCATCACCTGAAAGAACACATTTTTTCTAAAAATTATTGTGTATTTGGTAACCACTGAAATTTTTCATTTCCAAAAATCCTCAATAAAAAAAAAATAGTAATAAAAACATTATTTTTCCAAAAATTATATACCCATATGTCCAAGTATTTTTATTTCTTCTTCAAACTCGTTTTATAAATCCATTTTCGTTGGGTTATCTTCATTTATTAAACCTGAAGATATGAATTTTCTAATTCCTCGTGTGGTTTATCATCTTGAAGTCACTCAGGTTTTCATTTTTAATGCCCAAAGGAGTTGATTTTTCTTCATTATTTCTCATGGGAATTTCTTCTTCATTGACTTATCTTTTACTAAAAAAATAACGAACATCATGACATTGATATTAATTTAAAAAAATCCATAAAACACAATCTTATTATCCTATAAAATATACATGACAAATGATCTTAATATATTTTTCATGAAGATCAAATGTACTAGATTCATTGATATGGAATTTTTTATTTTTCACGTTAGATTTATTTACATGTAAGTGAAACTACATGTTTATCAAATTCTATCCAACATATATGTGAATAAATCCAAAATTTTTAATTGGATAATCTCACCTCATGAGCATCTACAACTCATTAATGAAATTTTTCATGTGTATAGATATCAGTCTTCCCATGATGAATGTATCGAGCTAATGATGATCACATCTATTATTAAAACATGTCATAAATATTAGTATCATTATAGAAGAGTCTTGGTTCCATTATCATGGATTTTATTAGTCAACACTACTAATAAATGTGGAATAATAAATTAAAAGAAAATCCCTTGAGTGGAAGAAGTAAAAAATTCCCAAGCATGATCAGACAGTTCATATTTGACAAATAAAATGGTACGTTTTTAATCTGTATCTTTTTAATGGAATAAAATTCTGAGGTTGATTTTATCCACCACATCAAACTAGCATTTAGTGGAGTGCTCCCATATAATGTTATACATTCCATTTGTATCTCAATGTGAGTATTATGTGGTCCATGCATGGAACAAAACCTCACATAGATCAATGCACACCTCTATGATTCACCACACATTTTCTATAGAACCTTCATGCACACACATATGCATGGATTTCTTCCCCTATGTTCACACATATCGACACATACCATGCTGTGGTTTATTTTACTTCATAGATCAGGTATGATTGTTCATAGGTCCCAAGTATGGATAGTTGAATGGATTCTATTTTTATGTAGACTTCCATAAAAATAGATCATAAAATTTTCATAATATTCCAAGAGAAAACCTAAAATTTATTTCCCACAAATTATTCATGAAAAATATAAATATATTTTTAATATGATTCATTATACTATAAATGAATGTAATTTATTTTTTCATGGTCTTAAACACTTCTTTCATTTTGAAAACATTGTGTCATCATTTATAAAATTGAAACGTATATTTAAACATAAATCATATTCAAAAATCATTTAAATTATAAGCATAATTGATTAAGCATGACCTCAAATAACATTAAATATATACATAACAAGTCAATAGGAATGAACATTTTATCTCACATAAAAGAACACTTATTGACAAATAATTAACAATAAATTCAACACTTTTTCTCAACAATTTCATGCTTATGCAGATACAACTTTTAAGAACTATGATATTTCCATCATTGATTTTGAAGAAACAATTTATGGAGAAGACACTACAGAATTTCTTAGTTGAGGGAATGTCAATGAAATAATAAATAATGGATGAATTAAACTCATATTTATAATTTCATATGTGAGGTATGTTATCAAAATAAATTTATCTAGTAAGTGATTTACTATGTTAATTATAGTTAAATACTATTTATATTTTTTACGATAATATAAATCATTACTATTTGAGGAAAAACCCTTTGAAAAAAATGTGGATTAATTATTCCTCACCTAAATTCTACTTAAAAAAAGTTCATTATATAAAAAATAATATTTAAAAAATAGTCAACCATTTTCCCAGGTTGTTTGAAAACAATCTTACAGATGATATACTCTTATCAACACCAATGATACAACGGTAAAAATATACACCATATCATATAAAATATATTTTCATTCCTTTCATTACGTAAATCCATTATGTTTTTTTGAGATAATTTTTTGGTCATTTCAATAAATTTGGATTCTCTAAATGTTTGTCATTTGGATTTAATGCATGGATACTCAAAAAGTTGACCACACATGATAATTTTTTACACTATGTGATATATTTTAACAATAAAAATAAATTCCTACAATTTATATTTTTTTCCATGATAGGTTTGTGTTTTAATATCATAACAATCCGACATGAGGATATCCCATGAGCACAAGAAGCCTATCGACTTCTAGATGCAAATAAGTATGAGGTTATAAATAAAAATATTTCACTATGAAAACAAATATAAAAAAAATTACTTATTTATCAATATTTATTTATTTTCTAAAAAAACTAATGGAATGGATTGTTGTTATAATTTTTTAAAATTTATAAAAGATATCATATTCCATCAATAAACAAGAAACCCCAAAGAGTTATTTCTAATAATAATTATAATTTCATTTTAAAAAATATTAATACTCTTCTTTTTCTTATATTACTTGGATTTTAGAAAGCCTATATACTAAAAATAGAAAATATATTTATTTATAAAATAATTGGAAGAATTCATGGAGTTAGAATTTATATGAGTATTATAAATAGGTGGAATATTATTACATTTTATCTAATTTTATCAACATTTTATATATTATTTTTCATTTAGTTTTTTTATCATTTTAATATTATACCTAATTAGTTAATTTTTAAAGATATCCTGATGAAATAACCTCACCAATATTTTTTAATTAAAACATTTTAGGCCCTACGAAGAGCCCAAAATAATGGGAGAAAAATAATTCATAACCAAGTCTACAGCAAAGATGATGAACTCAGGAACTATTTGTTCTCTTTATAGAGCTATTTGATCATTATTTTATGTTATTATATTCTATAGTGTATTTTTTATTTTAAAATGACACAAAGTGAGTGCTTTTAGTTTCAATTTACATTTTAGTTAAAAAGACACATGACACACTCAAAACTCAGAAAAAACAATCTAATTGTTTTGATACTTTAAAAAAATGATTCAAATGCCTTTTCAGATGTGTAAGAATAAATTTTACATTAATATGATAATTAATATGATTTTAATGACTCAAAATGGTTGTTTTAGTTAAAAATGGTATTTATGGAAAATGAGTTTCACAGAATAGTAACTGAGAGAAAATTCTTGGATTTCCTTGATACATTAGAAAAATGATATAAAAGTCATTTTTAATTTGTAAAAATTATTATTATATCAATCTAAGATGTGGTATGACTGGTATGCATCAATGTTCAGGTTTCTAGTTTCAAATGTCTTTTTAGTTAAAAATATGCATGACATACTCCATACTAAGAAAACACATTCATACTATTTTGAAACATTAGGACATTATTCCACAAGTCATTTTTTATGTGTATGAATTTAATCGAATTCATGGTGTGACCTATATTAATCAAAGTGTGTGATTTTACTTAGAAAAGAAATTTTTGTTAAAATTTTAGGTCACACATTCAAATCTAAGAAAAAAAATCACATTTTTCAATACTTTAATAAAATGATCCATAATTCATTATTGGTCTGTAGGAATCCATCGTACCTTAATCTAATAAAGATATGATCAGTATGACATAAAATGTGTTATTTTAGTTTAAAAATGAAATTTTATTTAAGAATGTGTATCACTCACTAGAAAATAAGAAAACATACTCATATTATCTTGATAATTTTGTAAAACAGTTCATAATTCATTTTGATGTGTAGGAATTGGATGCAGGTCAATTTAACACATGATGTCACAGGTATGACTCAAAGTGTGTGTTTTCAATTTAAAAAAGACATTTCAGTTAAAAATTGGTTTCACTTATTGAAAACCTAAAAAATTATTAGATTGAGTTGATAAATTAGGAAAATACTTCTTATGTAATAAATTATGTACATGAATTAATTTCAAATAAATTTAATATACATTGTCACTCATATGACTCAATGTAAGTGTTTTTATTTAAAATTGATATTTTAGTTTAGAAAACACATCACATACTCAAAATTAATAAAAAAAATTATATTTTTTTGATACTTAAGGAAAATTATCCATAAGTCATTTCTAAAATGTATCATTCACATGTTCTACAATCCAATACATGGTGTGCCCAATATGACTCTAAATGTGTGTTTTATATATACAACTAAAGGTTTAGTAAAAAAGATCTGTTGAATACAAAAAATAGAGAAAACAAAATAAAATTTTATCTATAACTTTAGATAAATATCAATATGTAATTTTAGGCTTTTATAAATCATTTTTACTTCAATATGATACACAGTGTGACCTGTATGACTCAAAATCGGTTTTTTCAGTTTGAAAATAAAATTTTATTTAAAAACGTTTTTCACTCAATAAAAATAATGTAAACACACTCATATTTTGTTAATAATTTAGAAATATTACCCATATGCCATTTTGGGTGTATAGTAATCATCATCACATCGATATAACACACTACATAACCATTATGACTCAAAGTGATTATTTTCAGTTTAAAAATTCCATTTTAGATGAAACATGGTGTTATCACTGAAAACCTATAACACACACTCACACTATCTTAATACAATAATAAAATGATCCTTATGTAATATTTGACATGTATGAATCAACCAGACAATTATGTGACACATGGTATGACCAGTATGTCTCAAACTGTGTGTTTTTATTTAAAATTGTCATTTTAGTTCAAAAAATGCATCATATACTCAATACCATGAAAACAAATTCTAATTGTTTTGATACTTTTTCAAAATTTTCAATAACTAATTTTTAGAAATTATAAATCAACCACACCTTAATATGATACAAAATGTGAACAATATGACATAAAATTATTAGTAAATTTTAGAAAATACATTTTTGTAAAAAAATGAATGTGACATAAAAAAATGATTAAACACATTCATATTGTTTTGATATTTTAGTAAAATGATCCATAAGTAATTTTTGACATCTAGTAATCATTTGTACCTCAATATGATTCAATATGTGACCAGTACAAAATAAAATGTGTGTTTTTAGTTAAAAATGTTGGTTACTAACTAAAAACATATAGAACACAGTCGAACTATTTTGATACATCAAGGGGAAAATCATTAAGTCATTTTTGACATATAAGAATCAACATTATGATAATATAGCCATGGTGTGAATGGTATAGCTCAAATTTTTTGTTTTTATTTAAAATTGAAATTTCAATTCAAAAGATGTTAGACATAATCATAACTAAGAAAACACATTCATATTATTTTGATAGTTTATGATTTAGAAATCATCCTCACATCAATCTGATACATTATGTGATCATTATGACTAAAAATGTGTGGATTTAATTTAAAAATCAAATTTTATTTAAAAATATTCACGATATAGTCCACACCGATAAAATTAATTAATATTATTTTGTTACTTTAGGACAATGAACAATTTTTTACTTTTGATTTATTGGAATTATATGTAGTTCAATCTAATTCCCAATGTAGCTGACATGACTTCAAATGTGTGTTTTTAGTTAAAAATGAAATTTTAGTTAAAAAATAATTATCATCACTGGAACCCAATAAAATGATCTTGGATTGTCATGAATCATTAGTAAAATGATCTATACATTAATTTTTATGTACAGGAATCATTCCAATGTCAATTTTACACAAGGTGTGTCTGATATGACTCAAATAATGTGTTTTTGGTTTAAAATGATTTTTTTAAAATCGCCGTTACTCACTAAAAACCTATAAAACACACTTAGATGTCTTAATACTTTTAGTGAATTATCCTTAAGTAATTTTTGATTTTTAGGAATAAATATCACATCAATTTGATCCACGATGTGACTGGTATGAGTCAATTTGTGTTTTTTCATTTAAAATTTACATTTGAGTTAAAAACACAAACCAAAAAATTAAATCCAATAAAATGAACTAATATTTAATTTATACATTATGAACATGGTCCATAAATCATTTGTGACATGAATGAATCCATGACACATAAATATAACACAAGGTGTGGCCAATATGATATGGAGTGTATGTTTTCAGTTTAAAATGGACACTTTAGTTTATAACACATTTCAGATAATTAAAATTAAATAAAATTCACTCGTATAGTCTTGATACTTAAGTTAAATGACCCATAAATAATTTTTGACATATATAAATTAACCAAACATTAACCATATACACAATGCACCCAGTATGACTCAAATTGTATGTTTTCTGTTAAAAGTGGTATTTTATTATTATATTATGTCATATTCATGTTAAACTTATTTATTTATAGTATTAATAATATAAGAATTTTTTATATAAGATTACTCATTTTATTGAAAAGAGGAGGATTTTTAGTAATTAGTATATTAATCGGGATATTTTTAAAGGGGTTGAGGTCTGAGACAATGAAACAATGATGTTTTTTAAATTTTTTATGTTTTTAATAAATTATATTTACCAATCTAAATGTAAAAAACATGTATTTTATAAGTATATATTATATTTGTTTTTTATTTTTTATATAAATTTAATTTCAATTAAATTTTGTATTTACTAGTGTATTGTGCTATAATTTTAGCAACACACTATTGATGCAAATATTTTATCATCAATTTTTATAATTCTAATAAAAGGTAATATTATTAGTACAAAAAACACTAATAAAGTTCCCATTGTGTCTTTCCTAAACTAGCACTGATTAAGGACCTCCTTTATCAGTGCTTTTCTTAGTGAAAATTTTTATTTAACGCTTACAAAAGTCATCATCTTTTAATAGCACTTACAACATAAACTATTTTTTATAACTAATGAATCTTATTTATAGAACTTGTAACACACCAAGATTTCAGAGTACGTTAGTTCTTCAAAGTAATTCAATAACTTACACTAGACGCAACATCGAGTTCAAGCGCACAACAACTTACAAAACCAGCCGTTCAAAAGCGGTTATGAATATTATTAATAGAATTTTGAAAATTATATAAACCTTATAATTTTAAAATCCATTTTATGAATTTATTAGACATAATGTAAGGAAAAATTCTTTTTTTAGATAAAAGATGTATTTTAAAAAAATGCAATCTTACAACCTTTTAATGGAAAACCATTTTTAAATACAATATTTGAAACTTTTATATATTTTCAATTTGACAAAATAAACGTATTCTTTAGGATTAGGACATAATAATTTAGTTTCAATAAATTTTTGGTGTTTTTCTAATAACTTTCATATTTGGGTGAATAGTGAAAATAATATATTTTAAGTGAAAAAAACTTTTTTAATCAAAACAATTTATAGTGTTTAATAATACATATGAATTGTTTGGATATATAATTAGATTATATTTTACAATTTAATCCAATTTTTTACATTAGAAATAATTTCACTATGAAATTGGACATAAACAAATGTCAATCTTTTGATAGTTATTATTTTATTAAAATAAGCTTTCTAGTTTTGACAACAGGAAATAATTTTAAAATAATAAATGCAATTTATATGATTTGAATTAGGAAAAATATAATTTATTTTTGATTTCATAATATCAAAATTAGCTTAGGGTGAATTTTTGGTGTGTTTCTGAAAACTTTTACTTTTTGATGAATAGTGAAAAACACTGAGTTATAGTTTAAAAAAGAATTTTTTCAAATAATTATTTGTTTTAATTGAATTTATTTTAGTTCAAAATAGATATATAATACCTATATAAGTTAAATATAATTCATTGGAGTCAGTTTAATATAATTTTAGATATATAAAAATTTTATTGAACTTTTCACCGTCATTTACCCACCTCCAAAAAAAATTTTCGAATTCACATAAAACATAATTTTACCACTTCTGTGAATTGAATTTCAAAAATATGAGAGACACAGTTAATATCAATCAGTAAAATGTGGTTTAATAAGATAAAAATAATATTTTATGAATAGTAACTTTTTACTTTTATTTACCACGGTTAAAAGTAAATAGGGTAATTAAGGGTAAAAAAGATATTATTATTACCCTAATACATGTCCTAATTCTATTGGATAAGTATAATTTGCCCAAAAATAACCATAGAAATAAAATATGAACCTCTTTGGTCCACTTTTATTAGATTAGGACACTTAATATTATTTAATTCAAAGAAGAGTTAAAAGAGTTAAAATCAATGTTTAATAACTAAAACATTTTTAATATAGGCATATATATAATATAAATTCGACTATAAATATTCATTGGAAATCTAAAAACATTTCCTACATAATGGTATTTTATTTATATTATTTAGACATTTAACAATTTAATTTATTTATGACACAATGATGATACAGTAATTACATAATTAATGAAATATTAAAATAATTGATATCATAAATATCCAAATAAATGTAATTTGAGACTTTTTATGAATTACACTAATTTTATAGGTTAATATGACATATTATGGTCGGTTAGATGAATTGTTTTCAAAGTAATCATGCTTTTATAAATTTTGAAAAAATAAAATACCAAAAAGTGTCGAAATTGAAGTAAGAGTGTTTTTAAAAAAATATTATATTATTAATTGAAATTCAATTACTAGAAATATAAGGTTCATCATAGCAACTTATATAATGATAGGTGTGTCATTAATGAACCACTTGGGGATCTCTTGGAAGTATATAGTAATTTTATTAACCATATAATATAAAAATACAAAGAGACATTGTAAATGTCAAACTACATAACTTGGAGTTAAATCTAAAAGATATAGATAATATAGTGCCCCGAACCTATATAAAACCTATTGGTTGAGTGGTTTTTTACCCATCCCCACATTGTCCTTTAAATAATCCATTTTTAGCCATTATAAAAAGAAAATAATTTTATTATAAAATAATATTTCTAGCTTTTCCAAAGGTGCCCATCTCCCATCTTATAAAAAGGAACTCCCCCTTCTCTCTAATCCACACCTTCAAAGCATTTTGGCTCGGCCAACCCCTACCCAAATATCCTATAAACTTCCCTCAATTCATCCTAGAGTCCCTCCTTTGGTCAAAAATCCACCTTAAAGAGCCCTTTTGATCAAATCAAAATGAAGAACCCGAAGAAGAGGTAATAATTTCAACACCCTCTTTCATGTTCTTTTCTTCTTCCACTTCTTCTTTCATTGATATTTCCATTCAAAAAAAATAACCCCATTATCTTATATATAATGTGATGTTATTATAAATATGATACATCCATATTCATTACTCTATCCTTTTTTTGAATGACAAGTCACCATATGTGCGTACGTACGGATTACCATCTCCACGTCACGGTGTAATTGTTATTCAATACATTATTATTTGGATGGGTATGATAATGATGTGTAATTCATGTAAATAATAAAATATAACATGATAATTATTCAGTATATATGATATACCATCCAATTAGTTATTATTTTAATATAAAAATAATGATATTGTTGCTCGTGCGTACGTACGGATTACCTTCTCCACGAACGCGATGAGATTCATTCCACATCGTATCTATTCAAGAATAAATATAATTTGATGATTACAAATAATTTTTAGAGACATGATATCATTCTATATAGGAATAAGATACATCACATCCATAAAACATATGGCTCACATAACATAGAATATAAATGAAAATGAATCCGTTTACACCCGAAACGACGATAATACTGAGGTTTTATTAACAAATCAATGTTAAAAGATCATATATGATATCATATTAATGTATATTATTCTTTTATAATTCAGTAACAATTATGTTACCATTATAAAAGAGCATAACCTACCCTCGACCAAAGAAAAAGTACAATGTATGGGATTTCTTATCTCACTTTTAATTCTGTGAGATTTCCATTGTTCACCACTTATTTATTGCACGTGGTGTGTGTACTGCCCATGATTGTATTCACTATGTAATATAATTTAATTTATATATATTTACATCATCATTGTATGATCCTTATTTCATGGGTGTATGCTTCGTAAGTTACCAAATCGATAAGGGAATTTGAACTTTCAATTTCCACTCATTCGGCTTTGTGCATACTTCGTTGATTATTTTAATCCAAGATTATGTGTGGAATCACTATTTATTTCCTTATATCAGAATTTCCACTCTACGTTCTATGGATATACATTTGATACACATAAAATATCCACTGATAAATTCTCAAGTCATCGATCTGAACTTGATAAGAGTAATTTTAACTCAATCTCCATTTGTTGAGTTAAACATCTAATTCATTGGTGTTGTTTTTACAATAAATATTTGTGAATGTCCTCTGATTGTTTTACACTGAATATCCAATCATATTGAGTGTATTTATACTTTTCACACATAATTATGTCTTTGATTTATCCTTAACCTAAGGATACGATCTTTATAAGAGATTTCATCTCAATTTACATTCCATTGAGACTCCTTTGTTGTTATACACTGAATCACTTTTATATATTGTATATAATGTACATTGACATAGTATATCATGAATCCCTTTATTCTCATTATATTACAGTGTTTTTAATTCCACAATTATTTGTATTCAAGTGTCTCTCTTCTGGTAAGGAACTCTAACTAAAATATCATTTTAATGGTTGTAATGATTTATTATTCTAAATCTATCTCATTAATGTCCATGTTTTAAAAATGGTTTTAAGGATTTATTTATGTGGACATTAAACATTTAAAAATAAAATTCATTTTGAATGTTTCAAATTGTTATGGGACACTTTGAATCATAAATCTATTTTTAAATGTCTTCTTGACAAATAGTGTGACTTTTAAATGTTTTAAAGAAAAAGGGGGATATTTCTCTCAAATAGTTTTGATGGTTATTTTTATCTATGTCTATATCCTTCATTATTCTTGATTGAGGTTAATCTGTTACAATAAAATCTTTCATATTGTATTGAATGAGTTATGTTTGACTGTGGATGTTCTATTTTTATACCATTCCTAGTTTTTGGATAAATTATAGACATTTCGTATTCTAGTTTTATTACGAATATTTAGGTTATGTTTCAAACTTTTCATATGAGGAACGCATTGGACTTAGTAAGTGACGAGTGGAGCCTGATACAGCTCCTCGATGCATCAGTAGGTCTCATGAGAAAAACTAGTGTCTTGGAAAAAAGCCTTCACAAAATCTCATTTGTAATCTTGGCATAATGCCTTGACAATGTGGTAATGATTATCTGGCATTATGCATTCCATCAATATGAAAGTGGCTATTGATATTTCATGTGATTATTAGACTAGTAGAATATCCATGTGAATAAGTAACTGGAATAATTTCATTTTATCTTTTCCATATTATGCTGAAGTTCAAGATTAAAAGTATTTTTTTAGTTATACATTGCCTTAAATGTATATGTTTATTTATGAAAGTTTCCACTATAATGTTATCCATACTGAGCATCTGAGATCACCCCTTTCTATGTTTCATTTTTTTCAGGAGGCAAAGAAGTATATTATGACTGACCATCATGGATAATCTATGGGTCTCAGTGTTGTCTATGGAAACAATGTTGTTTTAGTTTTCCATTTTATGATGTAATGTAAACCTTATGTATGTATCTAGTAGTTCCAAGGCTAATAAACTTATCGGTCTTTTGAGACTAGATCTTTTATGATCATGGCCATGATACCTAATAATGCACTGAATCTGGGCTTTTGGGGTCGAGGTGTTACAGTTGGTATCAGAGGAAGTTTAGAACAAACCTTGGAATCTTGATTTAGATAAACTCTGATTAGATCACATAGCCCTAAGATAGAGTTCGAGGATTAGTATAGAAGAACTTCCTAGAATTTTGGTATTGTATATATTTTTTGAGTATTCAATTAAATACATCCCTGTCTGGATACGAGAAGGTAGAGGCGGCTTTGGCACAGATGTAGCTAGTGGTAAAACCTGAAAACACCGCTTTGAGCTAGACTCGAAGGGGAAACGGTGCTCGAAAACCGGCCTTGATGCACTCTTGTTTACGAAACTCATGGGGGATATTATTAGGATAATTTACATTTTCATTAGAAACTAATTTGAAGGATTTAAATATAATATGATAATAAATGACCATGGTTAATCCTAATGTGTTTCAAAATTGAAAATATGGTGTCATGATATTCTCTAAATGATTTTATGACTACTATTACTATAACGACCCATACTTTACATACATTGTTAATACTTCAAAATTGAAGCATACTTATTACAACATATAACAAAACCACGAAAGGACCGTATAGGTATAGTGTCTTTAGAAACTGGGAAACATAAACAACTGGTTCATAAAGCATCAACATTGCCTCCCACTTATTTCATCATATCTAGAGTCCCTTTTTGGCATATCCTACTTAATAACCTTCTTCCTAACCTGGGGAAATAAAACATACAAAAGGGTGAGCTCAAATGCTCAGTAAGGGTAAACAAAAGAAAGATCAATCACATTGTATACATAAGCACATAACATTTGGAAATCATACCCTGCAAAAGAGATCATAATTTCATAACATGGGATAAATCATGGCAGTGAAATGTAATCACAATAATCATAACATAAAACATGAAACTTTGTTTCATACACACATAATCATAGAGAATCATTTCTTGTTAGTCAAGACTCGTTGCCAAGACTATCTTAGTGGACAAAGTCCCTTTCTGAACCGAGTCACCCTCGTTTCAGTCCTGTTTCACTGAACCGGTATAACCTACCGTTCCAGCCATGTCTATCTCATGAGATATAAAATCTTTACCCAATGCATTGGAGGGAGATATAGGTCCCACCCATATCATAATGATACCATTATTATGTGTGCCACAAAATCATAAACCATACATCATGGCATAACCCATGTAATAAAAATGGGAATCATAAACATCATGAAATCATAAAACAATTCATATACGATAAAGGAATTCATAAAAATAATTCCTTCACAACATAATCAAATAAATGTAATAATAGGGATAAAAACAGAACCCTTTATTATCTTAGATGGAAAATAATTTTGATAAAACACTTGAACTTCATTCTTGAGGAAAATATCCTTTCTACTTCAAAAACACTTTTCCTTTCTCAATATGTCGTAAAATTATAAAATAAAAGAAGTTGATTAAAAATAAACTTGAAAACTTGTAAAGGAAGCTTCTTGTAAATAATGTTTTAAAAATCCATTCATGTCGTATAAGTTAAAAAAACAGTCTTTGTACTTTTGTCCGAAAAGTCAAAAAGTACCTCGTACGAAAAACGACAAAAGATTCCTTTCATATATTTTACTATAAACTCACCAAAGGGTAAAAAATGGATTTAAACAATTGTAGGTGGATTGAAATAATATTACATATTGAGGAAACATGGATTTGGATGATAAAATACACCCCAGTAAATTTCGAAGTATAAATAATCTCAGATAAAAATGAGATTGTGATATTTCCCTTACCTTAGGTCCGATTTTCTTTGTACGTGTCTGAAGCTCCTGTATAATGGTTTAAATAATGTTATTGACTTATTACAGAATCATACATATTGATATGATATCATATATGGTCATATTCTTAGCTTCTTATTAGTAATATTTCATTGTTACTTGTTACTCGGGTCTTTATTGCCTTCTGTTCTTATGCGTGTTTTTCCGAATAAATTCATATTCATCTTTTAAGGTTACAGATACCTTATATCCAGAATGGTATTAGTGTAACATATATCATATTTATTCATTCAATTCATTTATATAATTACTATGTAATGATGATCATGTAGAACGAGTCGCATCACATCGTGGAGACGGTATTCCGTACGTACTCACAAGCGATGATATTGTTCCCATGATCGTGGAATTATATTTAAGTGTATTTATACTATTTCAGTATCAATATCACTTTATAATAATTATATATAGTTACTCATTACACCATTATACCCATCCTTGTAAGGTGATGGTGGAAAATAGATTACACCATGGCGTGGAGACGGTATTCTGTACGTACGCACGCGCGGTGATTTCATTTTTCCGTAGGATGGATAGAAGGTGAATTAGGGTTGTTTAATATTTATAATAACATATCAGTATGTAAGTAATACTGATGTTATTACTTTATCATGAAACAACTAAATAATAAGAAGTTGAAGAATAATGAAATTGAAAAGATCGGTAATGGATATTACCTCTTCTTTTAAACGCCTCTTTGAATCATCCACTTAGGGAACATAGATTGGTCTTTGAAGAAGACCAGGACCTCTAGTATGTCTCTAGGGAATTGGAGAGGAGAAAGTTTCAGAGGTTGGCCGAGCTTGAAGGCCCAATGTGGTGTGAGGAAGAGGGGGAGGAGGTGCCCTTTTATAAGGGAGGAGAGGGGCACCTTTTGAATAACAAAAAATATTATTTTATTATAAAGTCAACTTCGGTTTTAAATAGCTCAAAATTGATATATATCAAAGCTAAGGTGGGAATGGGTCGAAATACTCTCATAAAATAGAATTTAGAAAAGTTTAGGTTCCTATTTTAACCTTATCATTTAGATTTAACTTTAAGTTAAATAAGTTTACTTTTACCATGTCTTCTTGTGTTCTTATACTATAAGGTTAATAAACATTCTATAAGCATCCAAACGAACCCCAATTTATTTATTATTAATATATATAACCATATCTAGGTCATTTGGCCGAACCTCAGATTTTTAGGAATAAACTATCAATTACTAATATAATATTTGTTTTAAAAACTATTTTATGTGAATTTTGACACTATTTTGTAATTGATTTTTTTGAAAATTATAACAAAATTATTAGTTTAAAAAATGTTAATTAAATCAATAATAACATGTCATATTAACCTATAAAATTAGTGTAATTCATAAAAAGTCTCAAATTACATTTATTATTGTGTTCATAACATCAATTATGTCAATATTTCATTAATAAAACAATTACTGCATCATCATTGTGTCATAAATAAATTAACTTATATAATGTCTAAAAATTACAAATAAAATACCATTATGTAGGAAATCTCTTTATATTTCTAATGAATATTTATAGTCGAATTTATCTTATGTATAACCCCATATTAAAAATGTTTTAGTTATTAAACTTTGATTTTAACTATTTTAACTATTCATTAAATAAAATAATATTAAATGTCATAATCTAATCCATGTGGACCTAAATGGTCATATTATATTCATAAGGTTGTTTTTGGTCGAATTACACTTATCCAATAGAATTAGGACATGTGTTAGGGTAATAGTAATATCATATTTACCCTTAGTTACCCTATTTACTATTAACCGCGGTTAAAAAGGTAAAACGTTACTATTCACCAAAAATTATTTTCATCTCATTGAACCACATTTTAGTCCTTGATATTAACTGTGTCTCTCAGATTTTCAAAATTCCATTCACAGAAGCGGTAAAATTAAGTTTTATGAAAAATTCAGTTTTTTGTAACTACCACTTAGTGGTTTCACTATTCATCAAAAATTGAAAGTTTTCAGAAAAATACCAAAATTTTACCCTAGGCTAATTTCGATATTCTGAATCCAAAAATGAAGTCCATTTTGAAAAATAAAATTTATAAAATTTCAAAAAAGTGGTTATTACTATTCATAACGGCTAGTTTTAATAATAGAATATCGTTGTTTAGTGAAACTCGGTATTGCGTACGACGCAAGCTATCGAGGAAGGTCGCGATTTAGTGTAAAGAAAGCCAAGCAAGTATTGTGTAGAAAAAGAATCCTTTGATGATTTATATAACATAAAAGTTTCGGGTGTTACATTCTACCCCCCTTAAAATGAATTTCTCCCTCGAAATTCGTCACTTTGTAACAAACAGATGAGGATACCTCTCCCTCATCATATCCTCAAGCTCCCATGTAGCTTCTTCTAATTGGTGGTTCCTACATAAAACATTCACCAATCGAGTGGTCTTGTTTCGTAGGACTTTTTCGCTACGATCCAGAATCTCTATCGGTTGTTCTTCATAAGAAAGATCTTGCTCCAGCGGTACAACTTCTGAGCTGAGTACATGTGAATGATCACGTATGTACTTTCTCAGGAGAGATACATGGAACACATCGTGAACTTGAGAGAGATTTGGTGGAAGCGCCAATCGGTAAGCTACCTTCCCAACACGATCCATTATTTCGAAAGGACCGATATATCTAGGGCTCAACTTCCCCTTCTTTCCAAATCTCATAACCCTCTTCCAAGGAGATATTCGTAAGACCACTTTATCACCCACTTCAAACTCTAGGTCTTTTCTTCGGTTGTCGGCATAACTTTTCTGTCGACTCTGAGCTGCTCTTATGTGTTGTTGAATAGATCTGACCTTTTCTGCCATTTCATCAATGAGATCAGGTCCTAATAGCTTTCTTTCCCCATCTTCATCCCAGCAAGTTGGAGTTCTGCATTTCCTTCCATAGAGAGCTTCATAAGGATCCATCTGAACACTGGAGTGAAAGCTATTATTATAATAAAATTCCACCAAAGTTAGGTGTTGATCCCAACCACCTTTGAAATCCATAGAGCAAGCTCTCAACATATATTCTAGGGTTTGAATTGTTCTTTCACACTGATCGTCTGTCTGAGGATGATAAGAAGTGCTGAAACTCAACTCTGTATCCAGAGTTTGCTGAAGACTTCGGCAAAACATCGAGGTAAATCTCGGATCCCGATCAGATATAATAGAAAGTGGTACTCCATGCAATCTTACCACTTCCTTTACATATATCCTGGCAAGCTGATCCAGAGATAAATCCTCTCTAATAGCAATGAAGTGTGCAGACTTTGTAAGACGATCAACTATGACCCAGACAACATTATTGCCTTTGGATGCTTTAGAAAGTCCTGTGGCAAAGTCCATAGTAATGTTTTCCCATTTCCATTCGGCTATGGGTAATGGTTGTAACATACCCTTAGACTTCTGTCTCTCAGCGTTAACTTGTTGACAAACCAAGCATCGAGAGACATATTCAGCAACATCTCTTTTCATGCCATACCACCAGAAGTACTCTTTCAGATCCCTATACATCTTCGTGCTTCCAGGATGAATTGAGAATGAAGAACTATGAGCCTCATCTAGCATCTCCTTCTTTAATTCGGGGATGAGAGGAACAAAAACCCGATTCCTGAACATTATTATCCCATCACAATCAAGGTTGAACTCAGGAACATTTCTCACCTTCTTTTGTAACTCGACATCTTCTTTCTGTGCCTCTTTAATCCTCACATGTATAGATGGTTGAACATTCATTTGAGAAATATAATATTTTTCCCCTTCCATTATAATTCAAAGATCCATCCTTTGTAAATCCATAAATATTGGATCTTTTGTGATCCTCATCATGGATAAACTAGCAAGGTCTTGTCGACTTAATGCATCTGCCACCTTGTTTTCTTTCCTAGGGTGGTAATGGATTGATCAGTCATAATCCTTAATCAGCTCCAACCATCTTCTTTGACGTATATTCAGCTCCTTTTGTGTGAAAATATACTTTAAACTATTATGATCAGTATAAATATCACACCTTTCACCATAAAGGTAATGCCTCCCAATCTTTAATGCAAATATTACCACAGTTAACTCCAAATCATGTGTTGGGTAATTTTGCTCATGGATTTTCAACTGTCGTGAGGCATAAGCTATCACCATATCATTTTGCATAAGAACACACCCCAATCCCTTCTTGGATGCATCACTGTAGATCACAAACCTTTCTCCACTACAGGGCAGTGTGAGCACAGGTGCACTGGATAACCTTCTTTTAAACTCCTTGAAATTCTCTTCACATTCCTCCGTTCCAAACAAACTTAACTCCTTTCCGAGTCAACTTGGTGAGTGGATTAGATAATCGTGAAAAATCATTCACAAAACGTCGATAATATCCAGCCAAACCAAGAAAACTTCGGATCTCAATTACTGTTGTTGGTCTCGACCATCTTTCGATAACCTCTATTTTTGCTGGATCCACAGATATCCCCTCTTTTGAGATTATGTGACCCAAAAATGTAACTTTTTGAAGCCAAAATTCACACTTGGTAAATTTGGCATAAAGCTTCTCCTTTCTCAGGGTCTTCAATATAATTCTCATGTGATCGTCATGTTCTTCCTTTCTCTTTGAATAGAAAAGAATATATTCTATAAATACTACCACAAATTGATCAAGATAGTCTCTAAAGACTCTATTCATCAGATCCATGAAGATAGCAGGGGCATTAGTAAGACCAAATGGCATCACTATAAATTCATAGTGTCCATACCTTGTACGGAAATCCGTCTTTGGTATATCCTCCCTTATGACCCTTAATTGATGATACCCTGAACGAAGATCAATCTTGGAAAAGTATTGAGCTCCGCGTAGTTGGTCAAATAGGTCATCAATGCGTGGGAGAGGATATTTGTTCTTGATAGTGATCTTGTTAAGTTCTCGATAATCAATGCAGAGTTTCATTGATCCATCTTTCTTCTTAACTAATAGAACAGGTGCTCCCCAAGGTGATGCACTAGGGCATATGAATCCCTTATCAAGATTCTCTTGGAGTTGCTTCTTCAATTACCGCAACTCAATTGGGGCCATTCTATAAGGTGTCTTTGAAATAGGCAAAGCACCCGGTACGAGTTCTATTGAAAACTCAACTTCACGATTTTGTGGAAGACCCGGTAATTCCTCCGGAAATACATCATCAAACTCCCGTACGATGGGCATATTCTTAATCACGAGTTTCTCACTAACCATTTGAGATAAATAACCGTCATTTAGTGGAATCAATACCCATGAAATGGAAGAAATTTCCACGGGAAGGTTATGTTCATCCTTGCATTGATAGACGATCACAGATTGATCTGTAATATGAAATGTGACTTCCCTTCTTTGGAAATTGATATGAGCTCCGTATAATGAAATCCAATCAATGCCAATAATCACATCAAATTCCACAATATGAAGGATCACAAGATTTTCAGGAAGCACTTTCCCACAAACTTCGATCGGAGAATAATTATAAACTTTTGATGCAATTGATGTGCCATTAGGTGTTGTCACAGCTAACTCAACATCTAATTTTTGAGGTAATACAGTGATACCCTTAGAAAATTCTTCATAAATAAAAGAGTGGGTGGATCCAGAATCAAATAAAACTTTTTCTACTTTAGAGTGGATGGTAAGTGTACCTTTCACCACATCATTATCGTACTCCACATCGCTGATAGAAATTGCATGTGACTTTCCTTTGTCTTTAGCCTTAAGAGTTTGTTGACGTCGACCATCATCATCAACCCTTGGATTAGGGCATTTATTGGCATAATGCCCCATCTCCTTGCACTTGAAACATTGAAGTGTAGTTGGTTCATTCTGTGTATCCCTTCCTTTGTTTGCATCATTAGACATCTTCTTCCCATCATCGCGGCATTCAAATGCCCGATGACCTTCCTTCCTACATTTGAAACATTTACTTATCCCTTTAAGACAACTCCCTCTATGTTTCTTTTCACACTTTGAGCATAAGGGAAATCTCATCTTCTTTTCAGTGTGCTCTTTATATTTTCCATTGAATTCCATTTTCCTCTTCTTATCAAACCCATATGACTGATGGGTTACTCCAATCTCCATCTCGACTTTGAGAGCACATCGAACGATTTCCTCGTAGCTATTGAAGTCCCTTATGGCTAATGCCATTCGAAGACTTGGTTTTAAGAAACTAAAGAATCGATCGATCTTACTCTCAGGTTGGATAATAATACTAGAAGCGTACCTTGCAAGTCTTGTAAAATTTGCTTCATAGGTACCAATAGATTCATCATCCTTTTGCTTTAGTTCAAGAAACTCCTTCTCCATCTCTGTTCGGAGAATACGAGTGAAGTACTTATTGAAAAATAAGTTCTTGAACTCGTCCCATTCCATGGAATCAATTTCATCCCTTTGCCTCGTATTCTTAATAAGATTCCACCATTGATCAGCATCACCTTCCAAACGATACACTGCTAAGATGACTTTATCATGCTCAGAACATTGAAGAACTGAAAATATATTTTTATTAGTACTAATCCATTGTTCAACAACTAATGGATCAGTAGACCCGCTGAAAGAAGGTGGACGCTGTCTCATGAAGGATTCAACAGAATGTTGCTCCTTCTTTTCCTCGTTTGGAAGTCCTTCATGATTCATATCTTGAGAAATTTGTGTGAGCATGGATACAAGATTTTTCATTCCAGCTCCCATAACGTTTGGTTGCTCAGGGGGACAATCATTTCATTTCCCGTCGCATTCCGCATTAACACGGTTCCTTCGGGTTCCAGCCATTGACTAAAACCAAGAAGAATAGTGTGAGCAACACTAATTATAATAGGAAAACCACATAATCAAGAATAAAATTTCACACTTAAGGTCTTATCCTAGGTTATTCATGGTCATTTCTAAAACACTAAGACTGTGTTCTATGCTTAGACTTATCCTTAGGGTTATTACTAAGGATTTCACATCCTAGTTTCCAAAGGTTGACTATACCTTTCCTCTGATACCAACTATAACGACCCATACTTTACGTACATTGTTAATTCTTCAAAATTGAAGCATACTTATTACAATATATAACAAAACCATGAAAGGACCGTATAGGTATAATGTCTTTAGAAACTGGGAAACATATACAACTGGTTCATAAAGCATCAACTTTTCCTCCCACTTATTTCATCATATCTAGAGTCCCTTTTTGGCATATCCTATTTAATAACCTTCTTCCTGACCTAGGGAAATAAAACATACAAAAGGGTGAGCTCAAATGCTCAGTAAGGGTAAACAAAAGAAAGATCAATCACATTGTATACATAAGCACATAACTTTTAGAAATCTTACCCTGCAAAAGAGATCATAATTTCATAACATGGGATAAATCATGGTAGTGAAATGTAATCACAATAATCATAACTTAAAACAATAAACTGTGTGGCATACACACATAATCATATAGAATCATTTCTTGTTAGTCAAGACTCATTTCCAAGACTATCTTAGTGGACAAAGTCCCTTTCTGAACCGAGTCACCCTCGTTTCAGCCCTGTTTCACTGAATCGGTATAACCTACCGTTCCAGCCATGTCTATCTCATGAGATATAAAATCTTTATCCAATGCATTGGAGGGAGATATTGGTCCCACCCATATCATAATGATACCATTCTTATATGCTCCCCAAAATCATAAACCATACATCATTGCATAATCCATGTAATAAAAATGGGAATATTAAACATCATGACATCATAAAACAATTCATATACGATAAAGGAATTCATAAAAATAATTCCTTCACAACATAATCAAATCAATGTAATAATAGGGAAAAAACAGAACCCTTTATTATCTTAGATGGAAAATAATTTTGATAAAACACTGGAACTTCATTCTTGAGGAAAATATCCTTTCTACTTCAAAAACACTTTTCCTTTCCTAACATGTTGTAAAATTATAAAATAAAAGAAGTTGATTAAAAATAAACTTGAAAAAATGTAAAGGAAGCTTCTTGGAAATAATGTTTTAAAAATCCATTCATGCCGTATAAGTTAAAAAAACATTCTTCATACTTTTGTTGGAAAAGTCAAAAAGTACCTCGTACGAAAAACGACAAAAGATTCCTTTCATATCTTTTACTATAAACTCAACAAAGGGTAAAAATGGATTTAAACAATTATAGGTGGATTGAAATAATATTACATATTGAGGAAACATGTATTTGGATGATAAAATACACCCTAGTAAATTTCAAAGTATAAACAATCTCGGATAAAAATGAGATTGTGATATTTCCCTTACCTTAGGTCCGATTTGCTTTGTACGTGTCCGAAGCTCCTGTATAATGGTTTAAATAATGTTATTGACTTATTACAGAATGATACATATTGATATGATATCATATATGGTCATATTCTTAGCTTCTTATTAGTAATATTTCATTGTTACTTGTTACTCTGGTCTTTATTTCCTTTTGATCTTATGCGTGTTTTGCCGAATAAATTCTTATTATTATTTTAAGGTTATAGATACCTTATATCCATAATGGTATTAGTGTAAAATATATCATATTTATTCATTCAATTCATTTATATAATTACTATGTAATGATGATCATGTAGAACGAGCCACATCACATCGTGGAGACGGTATTCCGTACGTACGCACGAGCGATGATATTGTTCCCATGATCGTGGAATTGTATTTAAGTGTATTTAAACTATTTAAGTATCAATATCACTTTATAATAATTATATATAGTTACTCATTACACCATTATACCCATCCTTGTAAGGTGATGGTGGAAAATAGATTACACCACGGCGTGGAGACGGTATTCCGTACGTACGCACGCGCGGTGATTTCATTTTTCCGTAGGATGGATAGAAGGTGAATTAGGGTTGTTTCATATTTATAATGACATATAAGTATGTATGTAATACTTATGTTATTACTTTATCATGAAACAACTAAATAAGAAGAAGTTGAAGAAGAAAGAAATTGAAAAGATCGGTAACGGATATTACCTCTTCTTTTAAACGCCTCTTTGAATCCTCCACTTAGGGAACTATGATTGGTCTTTGAAGAAGACCATGACCTCTAGGATGTCTCTAGGGAAGTTTATAGGAGAAAGTGGCAGGGGTTGGCCGAACATGAAGGCTCAATGTGGTGTGAGGAAGAGGGGAAGGAGGTGCCCTTTTATAAGGGAGGAGAGGGGCACCTTTGGAATAACTAAAAATATTATTTTATTATAAAGTCAAGTTCTGTTTTAAATAGCTCCAAATTGATATATTTCGAAGCTAAGGTGGGGATGGGTCGAAATCCTATCATCCAATAGAATTTAGACAAGTTTAGGTTCCTATTTTAACCTTATCATTTAGATTTAACATTAAGTTAAATAAGTTTACTTTTACCATGTCTTCTTGTGTTCTTATACTATAAGGTTAATAAACTTACTATAAGCAGCCAAACGGACACCAATTTATTTATAATTAATATATATAACCTTATATAAGTCATTTGGCCGAACCTTATATTTTCAGGAATAAACTAACAATTACTAATATAATATTTTTTAAAAAACTATTTTATGTCAATTTTGACACTATTTAGTAATTGATTTTTGTGAAAATTATAACAGAATTATTAGTTCAAAAAAAGTTAATTAAATAAATAATAACATGTCATATTAACCTATAAAATTATTGTAATTCATAAAAAGTCTCAAATTACATTTATTTTGGTGTTCATAACATCAATTATGTCAATATTTCATTAATAAAACAATTACTGCATTATCATTGTGTCATAAATAAATTAACTTATTTAATGTCTAAAAATTACAAATAAAATACCATTATGTAGGAATTCTTTTTAGCTTTCTAATGAATATTTATAGTCTAATTTATCTTATGTATAACCCCATTTTAAAAATGTTTTAGTTATTAAACTTTGATTTTAACTATTTTAACTATTCATTAAATAAAATAATATTAAATGTCATAATCTAATCCAAGTAGACCTAAATGGTCATATTATATTCATAAGGTTCTTTTGGGTCGAATTAAACTTATCCAATAGAATTAGGACATGTGTTAGGGTAATAGTAATATCATATTTACCCTTAGTTACCGTATTTACTATTAACCGTGGTAAAAAAAGTAAAAAGTTACTATTCACCAAAAATTATTTTCATCTCATTGAACCACATTTTAGTCCTTGATATTAACCGTGTCTCTCGGATTTTCAAAATTCCATTCACAGAAGCAGTAAAATTATGTTTTATGAAAAATTCAGTTTTTTTTAACTACCACTTAGTGGTTTCACTATTCATCAAAAATTGAAAGTTTTCAGAAAAATACCAAAATTTCACCCTAGGCTAATTTCGATATTCTGAATCCAAAAATGATGACCATTTTGAAAAATAAAATTTATAAAATTTCAAAAAGTGGTTATTACTATTCATAACGGCTAGTTTTAATAATAGCATATCGTTGTTTAGTGAAACTCGGTATTGCGTACGACGCAAGCTATCGAGGAAGGTCGTGATTTCGTGTAAAGAAAGCCAAGAAAGTGTTGTGTAGAAAAATATTCCTTTGATGATTTATATAACATAAAAGTATCGGGTGTTATAATTACTCACTCAATGCTTTTCTGTTTTAGTCAATGACTGGATTCCAAGGAATTCATAGTAACATCGAGCAGGATGTACAATGTGGGAACTGTGGTGGAAATGATCAAAAAAATGGAATGTTGATAGGCATAAAAAATCATGTTCATGAAAAATTAGTTTTTCAAAAATATGATCAACAACATATATATTATCCAACTACCGGAATCAACAAATAAGAGAAAGGTGATGAATGATAAGAGCTCCAGTAGTGGAGAACATGGAGAAAAGAATCCTCAATTTCCATCATGCAGGAAATGTGGAAGGATACACCAAGGAAAGTGGCTCAATGGAACAAAAAAATGATTTACATGTGGGAAAGAAGGACATAAGGTGAAGACTTGCTGAGAAAAAATGAAGAGTACTATGGAACAAAATAAAACTTTACCCATGAGTCCATTTAAATTCATTTTCCATAAATGTAGGCGACATGACCATTACCCGAGTGAATGCACTATTTTATAGGATATTTTATTGGTCAAAAGAAGAAGCTATGTGGAAATAAATGGTTGGAGAAATTTTTAAAAGTATTAGTTCTCCTTTTTGATGAAATTACTTTACAGTAATTTTCACTTTTATTTATAACCCTACATTTTTCATCTGAAAATGATATTTAAGGAAGAATTTCCTTTTCTATTTTGGATATAGTTATAAATAACCATTTGGTTTTATATGATCATTTGGATTTCGGAAATTACAAGTTATTATATTTTTTTGATGAAAATACAAGGAATGAGATAACATTTGTGGTTAAATTATTTTTTGGTTATTTTGGAAAATTTAAATTATTTTGGTAATGTTATAAAATATAGTTTTCGAAAAAGGACAACATGCAGACCATGTAACAACCCATCGTGACGGACAAAGATGTGGGAATTGAACCCACAACCAGAGTGCGATTGGGATTTATCGCCTACCACTAGACGACATGATGTACTTGGTTAGTGTAACTAATTATTTTTAGTCAAATGACATTATTGATCAATAATAAGATGATTTGGGATCTTCTGTATTATCAAATGAATACCCTTAGTATAGAAAAATGATATGGTGCTTAAGTGATAAATGTTATTTTGGATGATGTTCACTTTTTTGGGAACACTATATGCCCAAGGAAAATAGAATACTATGGGATTTCATTTTAGGAGTAATGGTGGATTTTTATCTATGATTTTATTGTGGATTTATAGTGATTTGGGTTATTTATGGAAATGATTAACCTATATTAGAGAATACATGATTAGGTTAATTAATTTTAAGTATGTGAATATAAGAGTAGTTGATTTCATTTGGAGATAGAATTTAACATTGAAGACAACATAACCAATTTCTTCTAGGTTTTGGGTTTCAATATTAGTTTGGATTATATAGAAGGATTTTAAAGACAATTTTATATTTAATGGTATTTATTTAACTTTTGGGTATTGTTGGTTTAATTTTAGAAATTATGATTAGTGTTTCTTTCTCTAATGGAGTATCCTTTTGGGGGATCATGAGATCTTGTACTAATAGTTTTGGTTTTTATTAATCTCTAAATACAAGGTAAATATATTGTTTATCCTTTTTGGATCATGTGATTCTATAGAAGTTTATTCTAGCTCTTCCGGTGTGACCAAGTCTTCTTGATACTCATCGTTTAAAAAAATGAGTTAGTGGTAGAAATTTTTTAAATAATAAAACTCTACTTAAAATGTAAGTATATATGATTATGTTCTTATTCAATATCATTAATTAATTCCTCGTCTTTAAGATATGCAACTTAAAAACATGTTGTCTGTTTACTTTTCCAATTGGGAAACTAATGACCATTTGTCCAATCACAAGTTTCTGGTTTTCTTGTTGTTAAATTTCTCCTAATCATGTTTTCTATCCCTCTCCATCAGAACATGAAACTTAGTTCAGCTTCCATATCCATTTTTTCCTACATGGTATCCTAGTATGGGTTATCTTGGGTGACCTTTGTATTTCTCTTTCATTCTTTTAGAGTAATAGTTTTATTGACCCTTTTTCCGATGTGTGAATTTCCATTATATTCCCAGGCCTAATTTTAAAAATTTCGAGGGCACAATTTATTGAATGAGGGAAGAATGTAGAACCCCAAGATTTCATAGTACCTTAGTTATTCAAAGTAATTCAATAACTTACACTAGACGCAACATTGAGTTCAAGCGCACCATGACTTATCAAACTAGCCATTCAAAAGTGGTTATGAATATTATTAATATAATTTTGAACATTATATAAACCTTATAATTTTAGAATCCATGTTATGAGTTTCTTAGACATAATGTAAAGGCAAATTCATTTTTTTAGATAAAAGAAGTATTTAAAAAAAATGCAATTTTACCGCCTTTTAATAGAGAACCCTTTTTAAATCCAATATTTGAAACATTTATATATTTTAAATTTGACAAAATGAAATTTTTCATTGGGATTGGGACATAAGAATTTAGTTTAAATAAAGTTTTGGTGTTTTTCTGATAACATTCATATTTAGGTGAATAGTGAAAATAATATATTTTAACTGAAAACAATATTTTTAATCAAAATAATTTGTACTCTTAATAAATACATATGAATGGTTTGGATGAATAATTAGATTATATTTTTACCATTTAATTCAATGTTTTTCATTGGAATTAATTTTACTTTGAAATTGGACAAAAACAAATGTCAATCTTTTGGTAGTTATTATTTCATAAAAATACGTTTTTTGGTTTTGACAACGGCAGTTAATTTTAAACTAATAAATGAAATTTATATGTTATGAATTTGGTAAAATAGAATTCATTTTTTAATTCATAATATCAAAATTATCTTAGGGTGAATTTTTGGTATGTTTCTGAAAACGTTTAATTTTTTTATGAATAATGAAAAACACTGAGTTATAGTTTAAAACCGAATTTTTATTTAAATAATTATTTGTTTTAAATAAATTTATTTTAGGTAAAAATAGATATTTAATACCTATATAAGTTCAATTTAATTCATTGGAGTCAGTTTATAATAGTTTTAGATATATAAAAATTTCATTGAACTTTTCAATGTCTTTTACCCACCTCCTAGGAGAATTTTCCAATTCACATAAAAAGTAATTTTACCGCTTCTGTGAATTGAATTCCAAAAATCCAAGAGACATCATTAATATCAAAGTGTAAAATTTGGTTCAATAAGATAAAAATAATTTTTGATGAATAGTAACTTTTTACTTTTATTTACCACGGTTAAAATTAAATAGGGTAATTAAGGGTAACAATAATATTATTATTACCCTAAAACAAGTCCTAATTATATTGGATAAGTATAATTAGAACAAAATAAACCTTTGGAATAAAATATTAACCTCTTTGGTCCACTTGGATTAGATTAGGACACTTAATATTATTTAATTCAAGGAAGAGTTAAAAGAGTTAAAAGCAATGTTTAATAACTAAAACATTTTTAATATAGGGTTATACATAATCTAAATTAGACAATAAGTATTCATTATAAAGATAAAACTATTTCCTACATAATTGTTTTTTATTTATATTTTTTAGACATTAAATAATTCAATTTATTAATGACACAATGATGATGCAATAATTACCTAATTAATGAAATGTTAAAATAATTGATATTATAAATATCCAAATAAATGTAATTTGAGACTCATTATGAATTTAACTAATTCTATTAGTTAATATGACATATTAGGGTTGGTTATATGAATTTTCTTAGATGTAATCATTCATTTATAAATTTAGCAAAAACAAAATACCAAATAGTGTCAAAATTGACATAAGAGAGTTTTTAAAACAAATATTATATTAATAATTTATATTCTATTACTAAAAATATAAGGTTCTTCCAAAGGACTTATATAATGATATTTGTATCATTAATTAACCACTTGGGGTTCTATTGTAAGTATATAATTGGTTTTTTACCTTATAATATAAAAATACAAAGAGACATGGTAAATGTCAAACTATTTAACATAGAGTTAAATCTAAAAGATAAATTTAATATAGTGACAAAAACCTGTCAAAATCATATTTTTTGAGTGGTTTTCTACACACCCTCACACTAGCCTTTAAATAATCTATTTTTTATCCTTTAGAATCAGAAAATTATATTATTATAAATTAATATAGCTTCTATTAAGGTACCCCTCACCCCTCTTATAAAAGGGCACTCACCCTTCCCTCTAATTCTCTCCTTAAAAGCCTTTTTTCTTGGCCAACCCTATGAAAAATATCCTCTACACTTCCCCCAATTAATCCTAGAGTCCCTCCATTGGTCATAAATCCAACTTAAGGAGACCTTTTGATCAAATCAAATGAAAGAACCCGAAGAAGAGATAATAATTTCACCACCCTCTTTCAAGTTATTTTCTTCTTCCAATTATGAATTCTTTTTTATTTAAATTATAAAATAATAACTCTAGTATATTCTATATACATTTATGTTATTATAAATATGGTAAAACCATATTCATTATTCTACCCATCCTTTGAATGACATGTCACTATAAGTGCGAACGTACGGATTACCGTCTCCACGTCATGGTGTAATTGTTTTTCAATACATTATTATTTGGATAGGTATAATACTGGTCTGTAATTCATGTAAATAATAAAATATAACATGATGATTATTCTATATATATTATATACCATCCAATTATATATTATTTTAATATCAAAAAATGATATTTTTTCTCGTGTGTACGTACGGATTACCGTCTCCACGAACACGGTGAGATTCACTCCCCATCGTATCCATTCAAGACTAAATTTCATTTTATGATTAAAAATAATTTTTAGAGACATGATATAATTATGTATCTGAATAATATACATCCCATCCATAACAAATATGGCTCACATGAAAAATAATATAAAGTAAAACGAATCCATTAACACCTGAAATGATGATAATACTAAGATATTATTAACAAATCAATGTTAAAAGAACATATATGATATCATATTAATGTATTTGATTATTTTATAATTAAATAACAACTATTTCAACGTTATACATGAGTTTAACCTACCCTTGACCAAGGAAAAAGTACAAAGTAAGGGGTTTCTTATATCACTTTTACTTCCATGTGATTTCAATTGTTCACCACTTATTTATTTCATGTGGTGTGTGTACTGCTCATTACTGTATTAATTGTGTAATATACTTTAATTTATGGATATTTACATCATCATTTTCTGATCCTTATTTCATGGATGTATGTTTCATAAGTTACCAAATTGATAAGGGAATTTGAAAATTCAATTTCCACTCATTCGGCTTTACGCGTACTTCATTGATTATTTTACTCAAAGATTATGTGTGGAATCGCTATTTATTTTCTCATGTTATAATTTAAACTTACCTTTCTATGGATATAATTTTGATACACATAATCACTACATTTATAAATTCTCAAGTCATCGATATGAACTTGATAAGAGTAATTCTAACTCAATCTCCATTTATTGAGTTAATCATTTATTTCATTGGTGTTGTTTTTACAAGAAAATATGTGAATGTCCAATGATTGTTTTACACTGAATATCAAATCACATTGAGTCTATTTATATTTTTCACACATAATTATTTCTTTTATTTGTCCTTAACCTAAGGATACTGTCTTTATAAAAGATTTCATCTCCATTTACATTCCATTGAGACTCCTCTGTTGTTATACACCAAGTAACTTTTTTATGGTCTATATAATGTACTTTGACATAGGACATCCTGAAACCCTTTATTCTCATGATATTACAATGTTTTGATTACCTAAATTATTTGTATTCAAGTGTCTCTCTTTTATTTAGTAACTCTAACTAAAATATCATTTTAATTGTTTAAAAGATTTATTATTCTAAATCTATCTCATTAATGTCGATGTTTTAAAAATACTTTTAAGGATTTATTTATATGGACATTATGTTTTTAAAATTAAAATTCCTTTTAAATGGTTCAAAGTGGTATGGGACACTTTGATTCAAAAAACTATTTTTAAATGGATTCTTGAAAAATAGTGTGACTTTTAAATGTTTTCAAGAAAAAGTGGGATATTTCTCTCAAATAGTTTTGATGATTATTTTCATCTATGTTGATATCCTTCATTATTCTCGATTGAGGTTAATCTGTTACAATAGAATATTCCATATTTTATTGAATGAGTTATGTTTGACTGTGGATGTGCTATTTATATATCATTCATAGTTCGTGGATAAAGTATTGGCATTTCATATGCTACTTTTAATAAGAATGTTTATGTTATGTTTCAAAAATTTCATATTAGGAATGCATTAGACTTAGTAAGTGATGGGTGGATCCCACTATAGCTCCTTGATGAATCGGTTGGTCTCATGAGAAAAACTAGTGTCTTGGCACAAGTCCTTGGCAAAAACATATTTGTAGTCTTGGCACAAGGCCTTGACTATATGGTTTTGATAGTCCATCATTATGCATTCCATCATTATGAAAGTGGCTATTGATATTTCATGTTATTATTAGACTAGTATAATATCCATGTGAATAATTAAATGGAATTATTTGATTTTATCTTTTCCATATTATGATGAAGTTCAAGTTTAAAAAGTCTTTTGTTCTAGTTTTATACACTAACTTAAATATTTATACTTATTTATGAATTTTTCCGCTATAATGTTATCCTTACTGTGAATTTGAGCTCACCCCTTTCTATGTTTTATTTTTTCCAGGATGCAAAGACGTATATTATGACTGACCTCCTGGGACAGTCTATGGGATCTCAGTGTTGTTTGTGGAAACAATTTTGTTGTAGTTTTCCATTTTATGATTTAATGTAAACCTTATGAATGTATCTAGTACTTCCAAGGATACTAAACTAATCAGTATTTTGAGACTTGATCTTTTATGATCATTCCCACGATACGTAATAATGCACCGACTCTGGGATTCTGGGTTCGGGGCATTACAGAACTATTAAAGCCAATATATATGGTAATTCAATCTCATATATTTCTCATGTTTTTCGGCCTTGCCATCTTTTGCGGTTCAGTTTTTGTATGGTCTACTACTCATGGATTGATCTCGGTGATCCTACGATGATTGTTCTTTGATGTTGATGGAGGCAAGTCATGTGGTGCTTGTTCACGGGTTTTGTGATTCTTTATATCCACTATGTCACATTAGGTGACCTAAATCCCCATATTTAAGCAATTATACTAATTCCATGTGTCTTGTTCTACCATTCAAAACCTTTTATGCAAGCCAAGTTCCCAAATCTTCTATGTGCCTTCGACCATCCACTTATCCCACCTCACCAACCATATTTGACACCATATGACTCGCTTATAAAGAATTTATGGTGGCATGTCCCGTTTTTTTATAATGTTCTCTTGGATGTTATGACTTTATAGCACATGGTTCATCAACATTTCCATTTTAGAGATAAGTGAGATCGAGATATTGGAGGAACTCCAGTGAATTCGCTTCACTGCCCCTATTATGTGATCCTATCATGTGTAGAGTTCACAGTGCACAACCTCTTTTGGGACAATGGAAACTTCAAGAAGAACTAAACTTAGCAGCATCAATTATTCTATTAGATGATATCATCTCAAGTTCTTGGTGAAGGCCTAAGGTCGTAAGGATATCTTTTTTTTCTTCGATTCTATGATGTATCATCTTTATTTTCTAAGAATGTATTGGGGTTTAATATTTGATTCCCACTTGGACTATTGTGTATATTATATCCTAAAATTGATTTCATATCATCTCCAGGAGCTGCATCAGCTAATCCATGGGTAGTTTTTAAGTCAGTGTGCATTTCTCTCTATTTCATATTCTCTTCCTGTATTCATGATTTTATTTATATAACAAAATAATAAATCTTTGTGGTGTTTTATTTGTTATGGAGTAGGACTAAACTAGTCAGAACCACCTAAATATTTGTTTCATTTTCCTTCTCTCAATATGTTTTACTGTTTAGATTGTTCATGGATAGATTGATTTCTATTTTTATCATCATCCTTCTTCTGTTTGAAATTCCCTAAGTGTGATATTTCAAAAGCCTCTATTGGGTATGATCTGTGTAATATCACACCCATCCCACCACAACAATCGATATCATAGCCTATTAACAATATTATAGATTCCATTAATGATGTTTTATGTTAAAATTTTTGATATTGAGAATGAGTTTAGTATTTTTAGACTTAATATGATTTCGCTGCTTACCCACAATGGGCACATGGATTCCTTACATGGTTCTTAGAAACCTATGATAACTATTTATCTGAACGGATAGTTGTTGACCACATATATTGATGTCGAATCTATAATTTTATAAATTTCCTATTTTATGTTTTTTAACCATAGGATATAATGTCTTACATGATATTTCCCATGAAACTACTACTAATACCATTTTTCTTAAGCTCGAATATATATATTACTAAGACCCTCCTTGGTCATCTATAAAATAAAATTATTATTTATTCCTTTAAAATGACCATTAGTTCTTATAATCATTTTTATATTGATTATTTTAATAAAGTTGTACTTTTTGTAGAAAATATTGATGTTGATGTTAAGGATGATGATCAGGATTTAGTACTTCTAACCACCTTTGATGATTCTTTTAACTCATTAAAAGACTTCATTGTATAATTTTAGGACTCGATTACATTATAATAGGTTCAAGTTGTGATGGTGTCTCATGATCTTCAAACTCATGGTCTGAAAGATGAGGGCAGTGGTGTGAAATTAAAACCTCAATTAAAGAATGTTAGGGGGTGATTTCAAGAAAATAAATATAAAAATGGAAATATAAGAATTGGATTAATAACATCATTTGTTTTAAGTGTGTAATAATTGAGCATATTAATATATACCACCTTGATTTAAGAACTACGGATTTTATTTCCTAGTATAATGTGGTATACCATAGTTTTGACACTGTGAATGTTCCCTAATTTCAGTTTTACATACCATTATTAGTGTTTAGTATAAAACTAGATTTTCATTCTCCTATGATTCTAGGAATATCTTTATATTCATTTTGTGTGAAAATATGGTTATAATAGAGGGTGAGGTAGGACTGGTCTTATCTGTTTGGGTTTAGGTGGATCGTTTCTCTAGTCAGCATCCTAGTTTTGGTTGTTGTGTGTTTTCCTGCCTTTCTATAGTGTTATTTGAGATTATTGTTTTTCTATGATTCTTGTGAAATATTTTTTAAACTCCGAGAGAGGTTCTTCTTTATGAAATTTTTTTAGATGCCGGATATTTCATTCAAATTCAGTGGAGACTAAGGTAGTATGTGGGTAAGCTCTTGATTAATTTTTTTTCTTAGTTAGTTCAATTTTCAAGCATGTCATTCAATAGTTTGATAATCGTATATGAGAGGTAAGGGAAGAACACATTCCACAATGTTACATGCAAATTGTTATTCATAGTCAATGATTATTTTATATATTTTTGTTTTATATTCATAAAAAGATTCTCAAACTAATTGTTATATTGGATAGGCCTTGAAAGAATTCCATTTGTTATGATTTAATTTTCTTGTGAAATAGTGGAGATATTTTGAAATTGGTTTGTTTTCAAATTTAAATTGTGTGTTTTATTTTAATATGATTTTTTAGTATTTATTATTATTATAATTAGTATTATTATTATTATGCATATATATGTGAATACTCTCTATTTGGTCTCTCTTCTTGGATTGTGCTGGTTCATTGGGCTTTTGTGTACTGCTTCGGTATGTGCATGCTTTTATGGGCCTATTTATTGCAAGACATCTAATATTTTTGTGTTAAGTGTTTGGATGATCCGTTATTCATATCTTGATCCCAGTTTTGCTTCAGTGTTTATTCCTTAATATTGATGAATAATGATAGTTCGGAAGTGGATTGAGTGTCTTTATGATTATTTGTGTGTACTCTACATTCTAATGTAATACACATCACATTGAGTCGAAAATATAACTTTATAATTTTCCATTCATTTAGTTTTCGAAATTACGAACATCTTCTTATAACCCAGTTTTTACTAAATTTATATTTTCAAAGTGTTTCATATTTTTTAAGAAAACAATACTTTATACCATACCTAGAAATTTTTCTACTTCATTATGAATATAATATTTTATTTTTAAATCTGATCGAGGTGCATTTGATTAATTTGATTGGCCTTTTTATGAATAGTTTCCAGAATTATGTCTTTTCTATTGAATAGATAGAAGTCATGACTATTAGACTAACCCTAATACCGATACATATGACAGAACCTTATCTATATTATCTTATTAGAAACAATAAAGAACTCCATAAGACTATCCTTAGTTTATAATTAGAGCACATGGATTTTTTATATCTAATGAAATACTAAATGGAATTGTAATGGTGCTAAAAAAAATTGACATCAGAAATTCAGTTACTCTAGATCACTATGATATTTCAAAAGAAACTTGTCTGAGGATATTGTAACTAACTCTGAAATATGATTGTTGGAATATCACCTATAAATAGAAATTCCTTTGAGGAGTTGGGAGCTGATGAAATTTATAAATCAAGTATTCTATTGATTTCTCGAAATGAAAACCTCATTCTTAGGGTTTGAAATTTAGTAGAGAATTAAAGTCACAAGGAATCTATGGGAGGAATGAAAATTACTTATAAAAAGTTTCTTTTTTATTTATCGTCCAATCATTGTACTGATCAAGGGATTATAAGGATTGAAAGATAGTGAATCTGATCTTTTAGATCGATGGATTCCAAAATTAGCAAGACATAGAAATATTATTATATCAATTGATTCTTGGGATATGAAGATATTGACATACCAATCATCATATTAGGGGATTTCATGTTAAGGAAATATAGACCTCTCTGTTGGAACAAAATTATGGTGTCCATACAGTAGGTATAAAACTATAGATAGTTTAGTTGTTTTCTGGGTTTCCTTAACTCTTAAGGTCGAATAGTGAATTTTTTTATTAAATATTTTATGTCATTCTTATTTTATAATATTGTTGTTTTACTTTTTTTACAAGTTATAAATTCCAATACGCATAGACTTTTGTATGTAAGTTTATATTTAATTTTCTAACATTAGTTTTATCTAACTAATTGTGATATCGATAAACTAATATAATTAAATCAAACTATTATTAGATCATATTCAAGAACTCTGATAATAGGAAAATTCATGAGTTTTATCTTTTTTCATAAAGAGTTATCTTTTTTCTATAATTTAATTTTCTAAAATAATATTCACACCCTCTTATAGCCATCATAACACTTATAATAGAACAATTCATATCAGAGAAGGTTCTACTGAATAGCTACTATGTTTTTAGTTTCCATATCAAATTCACATTTTATAAATTACTTGTTTAAAAATTAATATCACACTAATGTGTCATTTTAGAAATTTTTTTTTATTCTTAATTAAATGGAAGGGTTAAATGTTAAAACCCGTGAAAATATAAGTCTGATTATAGAACCTATATTTGATGGTGTTGATTAGGAGTATTAGATAGGTCATATGAAAACTTTTCTAATCAATACTGGCGTTGATAACGTTTTTATGAATAATGGGGATTATAAGATTCTTAAGAAGCATGTTACTGTGTTTACTCATCAAGAATATCTTGATTGCCATCTAAATTACATAGAAAGGAATAATATTTTGTGTTCCATGAAAAGGAATATATATAGCCAATACCTTTTTGTGAATCAGATTATAGCCTATGGAATAAGTTAGAAATCACTCAGTTAAGAAATTTCAAAGTTATTATGAGAAGATGATCCATGATGAGAGGAGACCATAAATCCTTTGAATTTATACATGGAGAGTTCGTTGCTAAAATGCATCAAATATTTTTGACTATTGTTAATAGTTACAGTCCCTTGGTTAGAATGATCAGATAGATTAAATTCATACTGAAGATCTTATATAGATCATATAGAATGACTGGGAATCCAAAATAACAACCTTGGATGAAACCAGTAGGATTATAAATCTTACCCTTGATGATCTTATTGGAACTCTCATGTACTATAAGGGCATATTGAAATGATATAATGAAAATATTAAAAATAATAATGATGGAGTAACTTTTGAAACAACATCAAATTTTTCTACTAAATACTGATATGCTAAAAAACTTATGATATCTTCAATAAAAAAGAAAGACATTATTGAATTAGATTCTATTTCTTCATCACCTTGTAAAAATGAGTAAGAAAATATTTCTTGAAGGGTAATAAAATCCTGAAAAATATATAATTTCAGTATAGACACACACAAAAATAGATCATGATAAGAAAGAAAAGAAAGAATATTCTGAAGTTATATGTTATGAATATATGAATACATGACACATTTGATAAGATTTTAGAATGACAAAAGGAAAAAAATATAAATACAGAAATTCTGATAGAAATGCAAAGAAGTTTTATAATTGGAATTACAAGATGGTTTTAAAATATTCTAAAAATAGATTTTAAATAGTATAGATAGTTCCTCAAATAATTCATCAGAAAAAAAAATTTTCAGATAGAGGAATATTATCCCATTTTCATAAATACCTAAGGTAAAAAAATGTCTTATGTAAATGTTAAAAAATCTAGAATCCCATAAAAACATTTATCTAAATGATATCTATCTGGAAAATGATAATGAGAAAAATTCTACTTCATCTGATGAATAATATTCCCTATTCGATAAAGGTAATAATTTACCTTGTTATGAAAATTTTTATATATTTTATATACTTTTCAAAAGTGATAATTTTATTGTTTATAACAAAATTATAATGCTTGAGAAAAACTTTTGAATGAATGTACAAGGATAAATATTTTAACTTTTGAAATATCAGATCATTCAAAAGATATTGAAAAATATAAATAGTAGAAATATAATCCTTCAAAATATCATAGGAAAACAATTTTTGAAAAAACTAATTTATAATGTTACTTTATAAGACTTAGTTCTAATAATATTACTAATATTGATTAGAACATAGTTGTTTAACTGAAATAAGTAATATCTAGTTTGAAGAAACATTTATCTATGTTTATTTATAGTTAGTAAAACATTGATAAGATGTATAAAAATTATACATTGTACCGATATTTTCAAAATGGGTTTTACTTATAAATACACTAATTCTAGTAATAACTATTTCACTCTTAAAATAATTCCTTTTTTTCTCAAAATTTCAAATTTGTGGACATTAGAAAAGAATATTCTTGGAATAAATCACAGTAACTATGATTTAATAAATCATACATTTAAATGTAAATGACATTTTATGAACATACTATTGGTGGAAAATGTGGTTTCCTAAAATCATATTTTATTATAAGACCAGACCGAAGAAGATTTGGGTTCTGAAAATATAATTTCATTGTTTCTCGGAAAATATATAAAGTCCCAACAATAAAATAATTAGGTTCATGTATAGTGGTTTCTCCATACATTTTACTAGAAACAACTATTTATTCAATGATATAATAATGCTTAAAGGTGGAATAATATCTTTTAGAGACAATTTTCCTGGAATGATTATCAATATATGTATTATTTTTCTTCTTTTAAAAGCCTTAATTTCCACTGTTTTATTTTTTAGGACATTAGAACATAATTATAAAAATAATTCAATAATGTGATGAATGTTATCTTGTGATATTTAGTAATGATAAATGTAACATACATAGTCCAAAATATGAATTTATTATTTCTACCAATCATTATGAGAATGTTTACTTTCTAAACATAAAAGACCATATAAACCATGATCTACCATGACTTAGTGAAATGGAAGTCCAATATAGGATATAGAATAGGATGTTATGGAACTTTATCTTTAAAAACATTGTTATGTTTATTAATAAAGGGCTTCTTAAGGATTTACTAAATCATAGGTTTGATTCTACAATTCTTTTTGATCCTTGTCTATTTGGTTAGAAACATAAGTCAGGATTTATATCTATACGTAATGTCCAAACTTCTGATGCTTTACAATTAGTGCTCATGGACTTATTTGGTTCTATAAAAACCTGATGTATTAGTGAGTAATACTATGTATATGTTTTAGCTGATGATTACACAAGATACACATGGGTCTATTTTCTGGCAAGAAAATCACAAGCCTTTAGTTTTTTTAATACATATGTATCCAGAGATAAAAATGATAAGAACCACCCTTTATAACTATTCCTACTAATCGTGGTAGAGAATTTTTAAATTATTATTTAGAAAAAAAATTAGTACAAAAGGTATTATATATAACTTTTTGACACCTATAATTGAATATAAAAATGGTTTATTTTAATTGAGAAATAGATTTATTCAAGAAATAACTAGAACCATGCTTAATTAATATTCAATCGCTAAAAAATTTTGGGTTAAAGAAGTTATTAATTCATGTTATACTATAAATCATGTTTAAATTATTCCATTTATTAAAAAATCATTGTATGTGTTGTGTAGCGGATGAAAACTAAAATTTTATTACTTTAATATTTTTGGATGCAATGTATTCGTCTTGAATAATAAAGATAATTTACATAAGTTTTCTATAAAGTATAACAGATGAATATTTTTAGGTTATTCCACTGCAAGTAAGGATTATATAGATTTTAATAAAATAAGAAGTTCAATTGAGAAAACAACACTTATTAAATTTGATAAAATTGATCCCGTTGTTTCCAAAGAACCCCAACCTACATATTCAAATGTTGTTTTTTAAACTGGTTTTCAACCTAAGTTAGAATTTTATTCCAATAACAAAATAACTAAAAAATATGTTTCTAATGTTTTTCCTCAATAATATATTCAACCTATTTTTGATGATTTTTTTTGAAAACTCAATAAATAATTTTTTTTCATATGAATCATCCTAATGATAATATCATTGGTGATTTAGATCAACCAGTTCGGACTATAAGTTCCTTGATAAATGAAACTGAATATATGTATTTATTATCACAATTCGACCCTCAGAATCATATGAGGATTTAGGTGATGAGGATTAGATAAAATAAATGCACTATTAAATCAATGAGTTTCAAAGGGACAAAGTCCAAACATTAGTTGAACGAACTAGAGATACATCTATAACTGGAGTTAGATATGTTTTTTTTGAAGAAATGTGATGAAAATGCTATAATTTTTAGAAATGAATCTATAATTTTTCCTTAGTTATATAATCAACAATATATAATAGAATATGAAGAGACCTATGCTCTGGTAGATATACTTGAGGCTATTCCAATACATCTTTCTTATGCGGCATTCTTAAAGTTAAAACTATTTGAAATGGATGTGATGTGTGATTTACATAATTGATATGTTTAGGAGGAAGTTTATGTTCAACAAAAACCTATTTTTGAAAACAAAAATATCCAAAACATTTACATAAACATACCAAGGCACATTATGGACTTATAATTCTCCTAAAGCTTTATATGATAGGTTAATTGTATTTTTTTACAATTTTTTTACGGAGGTCAACATCTAACTATTTTTATAAAATAAGTTTATAAAAACATTATGATTATAATAATATATGTTTATGACATTATATTTGGTTCAAATAAAAATATTTAATATATTTATTTTCGGATCTCATGATATCTGAGTTTGAAATGCGTATGATGGGAGAGTTAACAAACATTCAATATTTTAAAATCTCACATAAACCAAAAATAATTTTATACCTAAACATAAGTAAATAAAATAATTATGTAAAATATCCTTGTATGAGGATGATAAAAAATTTAGTAATTCAATTGGTACCTCAAATACTTTAGATCTTGGTGATTCTAGGAAAACAATTGATCAAAATAAATTTACAGGTAAGATTGGATGTTTAATTTACTTAACAACTTATCATTCAAATTTTTTGTTTCTAGTATTCTTATCGGCTAAATATAAAGTCAATCCAAATAAATACCATCCGAATGTTTTAAAATTAATTTTTCATTATCTTAAGAGAACTATGGATTTAGGCTTATTCTCTTCTCTTGGAAAAGTTATTGAACTAATTTTTTGGGACGCTGACTTTGATGGATGTAGAATGGATAGAAAATGTACATCTGTAAGATTTCATTTCATATGAGAATATTTGGTTTCATGTTCATGAATGAAATAACATCCATTATCACCTTCCATTGGTGAAACCAAATATATATTAGTTGGATGTTGTTGTGCTCAAGTTTTTTGGATGAATAAAAACTCATAGACTATGGAAAGAGTTTTGCTAAATTCAAATTATCTGTGATAACAAAAGGTCCATTTCCCTAAGTAAAAAATCCATCATATCAATCACATTCTATAGACATATATATAAGTCACCATTTCTATCCGGATCATACACTTAAAGGAGATATCATTTTTTAATTCATCAGAATGCAAGAACAACTTACTGATATTTTTACAAAACCCCTTTATTAGGATAGATTAAAATAAATTAAACAGAAGTTAATAAATATCAATATCATGTGACTATTCATACCTATTTCTTGGATACTAATCTTCTTACATTAGTAAACTTATTTTCAAAGGGGGAGTACATATGTTTTGTATTTCATGATAAAACTATTTTTTTTAATAATGTTTTTGTCACGACTCGTCCTCAGGGCTCGTGCCATGACTACCCCAAACCCACCTCCCATAGGATAGGGGCTGGCGACTTGCACCAAAGGCGTAAATCCTGATAAATGGAAAGCCATTTCCTTTATAAAATAAAATCAAACACCACGGAGTACGAAAACTGAAGTAAACACTATGTAAACCGAATACACAAGTAAGTGCTGGAAATTAAATGGGCCAGTATACAAACCCAACTAAATGTGCAGTACAACTGAAAGGAAAGTACAACAACTGAAAAGTAAAGCAACAACCACGAAGTCGTCCTCCGGAACTCCCACCTAAACGGTGAGTACAGACAGTCTTGTCGGCTCCACGAGTCTGGTCGTCCTCTCTCTGTATGTCCCACCTGATAGACCACCTATGGGTACCGTCCTGCTCCTCAAGCTTCAACCACGATCAACGATGTCCGTCGTCTGCAACCAACACAACGTAGTGCGGGCGTAGCCCATGCAGGGGTGAGTATAAGATACTCAGTAGGGACCCCGAGACTCCCGAAGGTCTCCCAGAATCCACAAAGTATAAACCACAATGGAAAGATACAAATACAAGTATCAACCAACACTACTTAGGTATATTCCCATACATATACCTAAGTCATCAGTTCCAGTTCTACTCCAACTCACGAGCTCAAGCACAACCGAGTCCATAGAGGAATGTATAACTCAATCCACACAAGAAAGTACATCCCAATCCACACAGGAAAGCAAGTCAATCTTATTGAAGATAAAGATTTAAAGTCAAGACTCAGCTCACACATGTGTACTATTCACAAAGAGGGGTGGAGATAATTGATGTAGCCTCTGAATCATCTCCTATACCGAACCCACGTAGGATCCAAGTACAGATGTCATCGTTGCCGAACCCACATAGGATCCAAGTACAGTAACCATCGCTGCCGAACCCACATAGGATCCAATTAAAGTCGTCATCGCTACCGAACCCACGGAGGATCCAAGTATAATCGTCATCGTTGCCGAACCCACGAAGGATCCATGTACAGTCATCATCGTCGTCGCAGTCGCAGCCAACTCTAGGCTTCCCGCACACAGCACGCTTGATTCCGGGAGGGACCCCTCCACAAGCCAAGGGGGTCGATACATCAACTGTCACGAAGTACCGAGTTGATTATCATAAAGTTCTGTCTCATCAAAATAAACTCAATGTGACAAACGGCGCGTCAATCGGACACCCGGTCTGAGAGTTAATGGATTTTTCATCCTAGGGGCTCAGTTGGTTTTTAAGCTAAAATCAACCCAACCATACTCCAGCTACATCCAAACCTCGAGCAGAGTAAGCCAAAATAACCATCTCACTAATATGAATCCAACAAAGTCAGCGACACGTCAATCAGACATCCGGAGCATAAGTTATAAGTGTTTCCACTCCGAGGACCTGGTTGGTTTTTTGTTCAACCCAACCTGGCCATACCGAAATTTCTCCTAAACCTTGAGTGTAATATACCAAAACGACCGCATTGATACAAGGATTCCAACCCAACTGACGATACATCGTTCTGAGGTCTGTATCCCATGTTATGGGCGTTTGAATGGATCTATCCTAAAATAGGGGGTTTGGGCCAGGTCTGACCTGGAACAATACCCCTAGGTCAGCCCGAAACGGGTCGACCCAAACCAGGTTCGGGCCCGGCCCAGTTGGGCGTGGCCTGGCCCAGCCCAGCAAGCGCAGCCTGGCCCGGCGTGGGCGGTCCGGCACAACACGGGCACCCGAGCGCCAAGAGGACGCGGAAGGGGGGGGGGGCGTCGCCCCACTGATTTCCAAAATGGTGGGGGGCCTTTCAGGTGGGGTCCGCTATAGTTAAACCTGGGGTTACGCCCCCCCGGTTATTCGGAAACGGCCAGTCATTTTGGCCGGCTAGTGAGCTGCCTCGAGACCCCCGCAGGTCCCGCCTCCGGATGCGCCGGCGGCCGGCTGAGTCCGGCTGCCCCCTTTCTGGACCGTCGCGGCCAAAGGCCGCATCTCTTACCCATCTGGCTCGGCGCTACGGCGCCACGCACCTTCGCCGCGGCCAGCTTCGGCCGCGGTTCTCTCCTTCCCACGCAGAGCAACGACACCACGCCTTCTTCGTCACCGTGTGAAACAAAGGTAAACAAGATAAAGGGAGAAGGATTGGCCATGTTTGTGCAGCCCGACCTCCTACCATTGTGATGATAACAAGCAGCCAAAGAACACGTATTCTCAACGACAAACAAAGCACACATTTAGTTGATTATATTTGAACTTAACCCATACCTCAAAAGATGTTCGTGGAAGCTAGCGTCGTGGGGGTGATTTCGATAACGGCTCTGGTGTGAATCCAAGAAGTGGATGGCGTCCCACACTTTCTGTGGAGAGGAGAAAGAACGGCACATCGTCTCTCCTTGGTGTCAGCGTTCTTTGTCAATGTCTTGGCATTCTTCAACGAAGAAGATGAAGTTCTTCAAGAGTTAGAACTCTCTCCCCCAAAGTCTCCACACAATGAGCCAAGCCAAATAAAATAAGTCTCTCCTTATTTTATTAAAGCATGGCATGAATTTCAAAATCCAAAATTCAAAAACAACTCACTTAATTAATTAAACATGAGCTGTCAAATTAATTAGGTGTTTAGTTGGCATGAATTAATGTGGAAGAGTTACATAACATATGTGGGGGTTTAGAGGATTTGGGGAATTTGAAGGGGTGGGGATCGTGTGGGCCCCACCTCACTACAATCCTACAAAGAGGAGTTAGGATCAAGTGTGTACCACCCCAACTCCCACACATGGGATTAAGCCACTTAGAAGAGAAATAAAATTGTAACACATATTTTATTGCACTCTTCAATTAAACCACATTTTTAAACCACACCTCCCGAACAAACGCAACTCCTATAAAAGACTTATCAAACAATTACCGGTGTTGCGGTTTCTTCAGTTCCCTCGGATCTCGATTCCAAGCACCAGTTCAAAATTTAGAAAAACCTGCTCATTAGTTCACAGAACGTACCCAAGCTAAACTTCAGAAATTGATTCCAAGAACACTGGGCCTCGGAAGCAGGCGCCGTCAGAAACTGTGTACTCGTAAAATCCTAAAAAATTTAAGAAAAAATTTTCCTTTAAATTCACCTGTCTTTACATTACTCCCACCTCATGGCTTTACTTCCCCGTAAAGATACATCACAAACTAGGGAAACAAATGAGGGTACTGTGCATGTATCTGAGCCTACAACTCCCACGTGCTCTCCTGGAGGTTCATGTGCTGCAACATAATGTGAACAATAGGAATCGACCGCCCACATAGGACCTGCTCCTGTCGATCCTCGATCCCCACCAGGACCTCCACAATAGTCGCCCTGTCATCGATGTCCAGCTCCCCATGGTCGAGGATATGTGTAGGTTCGTGCACGTATCTTCTCAACTGAGATACGTGTAAGACTTCCTGCACCCGATGCCACTGAGGTGGAAGACCCAGACGATAATCCACCTCGCCTATCTTGCTAAGAACCTGAAATAGTCTAATGAAGAGAATAGATAACTTGCCACGCCGACCAAATCTCAATAATCCACGTCGAGGTGAGACCCGTAAGAAAATGTGGCCGACATCCTCAAACTCTAGTGGTACCCGCCTCCTGTCAGCATAAGACTTCTGTCAGATCTGAGCTATCCTCATCTACTCCTGGATGACCTGAACCTTCTCCATCATGGCCTGGACCATCTATGGTTCTACTAGTGCTGACTCCCCAGGATCTATCCAGCACAAAGGTGATCTACACGGTCGGCCGTACAATTCCTCGTATGGTGCCATCCCGATGGTGGAGTGGTATCTGTTGTTGTACGCAAACTCCACCAAGGGTAGGTGATCCTCCCAAATGTGACCAAAGTCAAGGACACATGCACGGAGCATATCCTAGAGAGTCTGAATAATACTCTCTGTCTGACCATCCGTCTGAGGGTGAAATGATCAGGCGTAGCTGGATCTCGAAGGCCTCCTGCAACCTCTTCCAAAGCTGGGAAGTAATGTGAGCATCTCGATCGGAGATGATAGAAGATGTCACACCATGAATCCGTATGATCTCCGGAACATAGAGGTATCCCAATCTCTCCACTGAGCCCTGATCTCTGATGGGTAAGAAGTGGGCTGACTTGGTGAGTCGGTCGGTGATCACCCAAATGGAGTCATGTCCTCTGGAAGTACGTGGATGTCCAGTCATGAAATCTATAGAGATCCCATCCCACTTCCACTCCAGGACCTCCAAGGGATGTACCAAGCCTGCTGGTACCTGGTGCTCCGCCTTCACCAGCTGGCAGGTGAGGCATCGGGAAACGAAATCTGCCACAACCTTCTTCATACCTCGGCACCAGTACTGTCATCTGAGATCCTGGTACATCTTCGCTACTCCGGGATGTACCGCTAAAGGAGATGTGTGAAACTCTCTTAGCACCTCCTCCTATAATACAGCTGGTACCATGGTACTTCCTCTGAAAAGAATGGTGTGCTCTCCTCCTACAGAAAATCAATCATGTGCCTGTCCTATAGAAATCTTTGCACGCCGCGTCTCACAGTCAACGTCCACACGTTGTGCCTGTATGACTCGCTGAAGAAGTGGAGGTGTGAATATGAGCGACTGTAGAAAGGTTGTCCCATATCTATACACGAAGGATATCTTTAAAGTGACAAACTGCTCCGTTGCCTCACCAAGTAGTTGAATGCCTGTCCTCCAACTGAGTGCACCATCTACTACATTCCCTTTTCAGGAGTATAGACTATCTCAAATGCATAGTCCTGGAGGAACTCGAGCCATCGCCGCTGTCTCAGGTTCAGGTCCTTCTGTGAGAAGATGTACCGAAGACTCTAGTGGTCAGAGTAGATTGTAAATCGCTCACCAATCAGATAGAGCCTCCAAATCTTCCGAGTGAAGACCACTACTGCTAACTCCAGGTCATGGGTAGCGTAGTTCTGCTCATGCTGACTCAACTGTCGTGATCCATAGGCAATCACTGCCTACTCCTAAATCAGGACACACCCAAGTCTGGTCCCTGATGCATCGTATTAAACTACGTACCCTACGCCATCCTCTGGTAGCCTCAAGATGGGTACAATGTTCAGTCTTTGTCTCAGCTCATGGAAGCTCTACTGACATATATATGACCACACAAAGGGTTTCCCCTTCTTCGTCAAAGCTGAAAGCAGTGCTGTAACTCTAGAGAAGTCTGGCACAAATCTCTGATAGTACCCATCTAGACCTAGGAATCTCCGCACCTCCGTCACGCTCCTGGGTGGCTCCCAAGCTAGAACTGCCTCGATCTTTGCTGGATCCACCACAACTCCCACCTCAGAGATGACGTACCCCAAGAAGTGGACCTCACATATCTAGAACTAACACTTTGAGATCTTACCAAAAATCTGGTGCACCCAGTGTGTGTCCAGTACAACCCGCAAGTGGTAGGCGTGCTCCTCCTCAGTAGTCGAGTAAATCAATATATCGTCAATGAAGACTATAAAAAATCGATAGAGGTATGGCTGGAAGATCCTGTTCATGAGACTCGTGAACACTTCTGGATAATTAGTTATGCCAAAAGGCATAACCATGAACTCATAGTGGCCATACCGACACCTGAAAGCCATATTCTGCACATCCTCGTCTCGAACTCTGAGCTGATGATAGCCTGACCTGAGGTCTATCTTCGAGAACCACCATGCTCCCATGATCTGATTGAAGAGTTCATCAATCTTTGGAAGAGGATACTTGTTCTTCACAGTCACCTAATTCAGGCGACGGTAATCGACACATAGTCTCAAGCTCCCGTCCGCCTTCTTGGCGAACAAAATTAGGGAAGCCCAGGGTGACACACTGGGTCGAATGAATTCCTTTCCCTGAAAGTCCTCCTACTATACCTGTAGCTCACGAAGTTCAGCGGGAGCCATCCGATATGCCGGAGTAGATATCGGTGATGTATCGGGGTATAGGTTGATGTAGAAGTCTACCTATCTATGAGGAGGTAGTCCTAGAACGTCATCAGGAAAAACGTCCGCATACTGATCCACCACATCAAGAAAACTCTGACTCCACACGTCAACTACTCCTAGTATGAGGCTAACCAACTGATGAGTGATCGGTTGTCCTCTCCTCTGCGTGAGTCTATCCTGTGCTGAAAGGGCTCCCTTCTTGCCGGTGAAGGTGGACCTGCTCCCATCGGTGCGGACACACCGCACCATATTCCTAATATAGTCTATATGATCTTGAACTATATACAACCAATCCATTCCCAATATGACGTCGTAAGGCCTCGACGCCGTTACGAGAAGATCACAGTCGAAGCTCTTGCCTCCTAGAGTAATCTCACACTGCCGGCACCAGTGCGTAATCGTCGAGTCTGCTTTTGTAGGAGTCTCTAGCCGTAAGGATCGAGCCAACGGCTCCATTAGAATATCCGATCTCCGAACAAGGGCAGCGGCAATGAATGAAGGACTCGCTCATGTGTCTATAAAAACTGATGCAATGGTCTAGTAGACACAGATAGTACCTCAAATCATCTCTGGTGTGTCGTGGTCATAGGCCTCCACTGCCTGAAGCTGAGCCTACCTCTGTCCACCAGCTCCCTGTGGTCGGGGTGGACCTCCTGGTGGTGGTGGTGGTAGAGCCTCAAAACGTCATCCACCACCTGCCGCTCTGCCATCTCCTCTGCCTCGTCCGCCTGCTCCCTGCGAACCGCCACGGTCGAACCTTTGCCTCTACCTGGGTGGTCCCTCAACCGTCTGTTGCACCTCCGCATGGCGGGTCTGGCAATCATGATCCATGTGGCCCTTCCTTCCGCATGCATAGCATTATCTACCTCTCCTATGAAGGCATCTACTGTGTGTTCCCCGCACCTCCGAGCTAGTATCCTGAGGTCGTCTACCTGATGGTCTGGTCCACTTGGACCCCTGTGACATCCGTCGACTACCAACTGCAGAAGACTCCGTTTCGTGCCACCCTGCGGTAGGTCTCGCTGCTGGTGTAGGCTCAGAAATAAATCTCCCTATAAGAAGGGCTAGCTCCAGTACTCCATCATGTGTTAGAATAATGAGGGAGATCATCGAAGCCCCGATCTCATGCCTCAGTCCCTACTCGAAGGTCCAAAACCGGAAGAATGGTTCATCTACCAAGTCTGTGGAGTAGCGCGAGAGATCAGTAAATCTCACCGAGTACTAGACTACTGTCATGTTGCCCTGCCACAGCTGTAGTAGCTCCTGAATTCCCACCACATGATGGGTGGCTAGAACGAACTCTGAGCAAAAGAGGCTCTCGAAGCCCGTCCAAAGAAGTGATACCTCGTCGTGAACCTGGAGCATTAGGCTCCACCATCTACCTGCTGCCGCTTGCAGAAGACTCATCGCAAGGATCACTATAAGATATTCTAGAGTCCCTACTAATCTAAAAACTCGAACAATAGCCTCCAGCCAATCCTTGACTGCCTGAGGGTCCGTCTCCCCACGGAACATGGGCGTTCTCTGACGCTGAAACTCATGCAGTGCACTAAGGCGACATGCACTCTCAACTGCTGGTGCTGGTGGTATTGGTGGATCGGTGGGTAGAGGTACCACCGGTGGCTCCACTATGATGTGTCCCTAAACCGAGGCCTCTTCGATCAGTGGGATTCCCTCTCGCACAAAGCTCGGAACCCTAGCTGGCTGTCGTCGTGGGGCCATCCTAAAAGAAACAGGTGTGCCACGGTCAATACAATGTACCTGGTGAGCTGACACAAAGTAATCACAAAAAAATCTTTGAAACACACATGCAATCAATGTTTTCATGCACTGAGTCAGAAATCATTAGTCATGGTCCTAGTGTATGGATACATTGGCTGCCGCACCAACACTGGACTCCATGGACTGATAACCACACTCAATACCCTTAACACTATTGCTTCACATAGAAGAGAGATCAGAGTCCTGAGTTCTTTGGTAGAACTGAACTCCTCTGATACCAATTTGTCACGACTCGTCCTCGGGGCCTGTGTCGTGACTACCCCATGACCGCCTCCCATAGGCCAGGGGCTGGCAACTAGCACCAAAGGCGTAAATCCCGGTAAAAGGGAAGACATTTCCTTTTATAAAAGAAAAACAAACACCATGGAGTATGAAAACTAAAGTAAACACTAACTAAACTGAATACATAAGAAAGTGCTGGAATGTAAATGGGCCAGTATACAAACCCAACTTGAAGTGAAACATAACTGAAAGGAATGTACAACAACTAAAAAGTAAAGCAGGAACCACGAAGTTGTCCTCCGGAACTCCCACCTGAAGGGTGAGTACATACAGTCTTGTCGGCTCCAAGAGTCCGGCCATATTCCCCATGTACGTCCCAAATGATAGACCACCACCGGGTACCATCCTACTCCTCAAGCCTCAACCACGATCAACGATGTTCGCCATCTGCAACCAACACAACGTAGTGCGGGCGTAGCCCGTGCAGGGGTGAGAATACGATACTCAGTAGGGACCCTGAGACTCCCGAAGGTCTCCCAGAATCCACAAAGGATAAACCACAAAGGAAATATACAAATACAAGTATCAACCAACACTACTTAGGTATATTCCCATACATATAACTAAGTCATCAGTTCCAGTTCTTCTCCAACTCACAAGCTCAAGCACAACCCAGTCCACACAGGAAATTATAACTCAATCCAAACTTGAATGTTTGTCCCAATACACACAGGAAAGCAAGTCAATATTATCAAAGATAAATATTTAAAGTCAAGACTCATCGCATACATGTATACTATTCACGAAGAGGGGTGGAGATGATTGATATAGCCTCTGAATCATCTCCTCTACCGAACCCACGTAGGATCCAAGTAAAGATGTCGTCGTTGTAGAACCCACCTAGGATCCATGTACAGTAACCATCACTACCGATCCCACATAGGATCCAAGTATAGTCATCACAGCTACCAAACCCACGGAGGATCCAAGTACAGTCGTCCTCGCTGCCGAACCCACATAGGATCCAAGTACAGTCGGCATCGTCGTCGCAGTCGTAGCCAACTCTTGGGTTCTCTCACACAGCACGCTCGATCCCGGGAGGGTCCGCTCCACAAGCCAAGGGGGTCGATACATCAACTATCACGAAGTCCAGAGTTGATGTATCACAAAGTTTTGTCTTGTCAAAAGGAACTCAACGCGACAGACGGCGTGTCAATCAGACACTCGGTCTGAGAGTTATTGGCTTTTTCGTCCCAGGGGCCCGGTTGGTTTTTAAGATAAAACTAACCCGACCATACTCCAGATACATAAAAACTTAGAGTGGAGTAATCCAAAAGAACTGTCCCACTAAGAGGAATCCAACAATGTTGACGGCACGTCAATCAGACGTCTGGAGCTCAAGTTATAAGTGTTTTGGCTCCGAGGACCCAGTTGGTTTTGTGTTCGAACCAACCCGGCCGTACCCAAAGTTCTCTGAAACCTTGAGTGTAATATATAAGAACGAACGTCTCGATACAAGGAATCCAACGCAACTGACAGTACGAATTCGGAGGTCCATGGCCCAAGTTATGGGCGTTTGAACGGATCTGTCCGTAAATAGTTGGTTTGGGCCCGATCCGGCCTGGACCAATACCCCTTGGGTCGGCCCGAACTGGGTCGACCCGACCCGGGTCAGAGTCCGTCCCTGTTGGGCGCTGCCTGACCCGGATGGTGCGGCCTATCCCAGTCAGCACGACCCGGCACGGTGCGGGGGTCCGGCCCAGCGTGGGCGGCCCGACCCAGCGCGGGTGGCCCGGCCCGGCGCGGGCGGCCCGTCCCGGCGCGGGCGGCCCGTCCCAGCGCGGGCGGCCCGTCCCGGCGCGGGCAGTCCGTCCCAACGCGGGCGCACGAGCGTCGAGTAGACGCGGAAGGGGGGGCACTGCTTCCTTGATTTTTGAAATAGAGGCCCCCCTTTCAGGTGGGGTCCGTTCTTGTAAAACCGGGGGTTACGCCCCCCCGGTTATTTGGAAATGGCCGGCCATTTTGGCCGGCTGGTGAGCTGCCACAGGACCCCCGGGGGTCCCGCCTCCTGATGCGCTAGCGGCCAACTGAGTCCGGACGCCCCCTTGCTGAACTGCCACAGCCAATGGCCATGGATCTTTCCCTTCCAGCGCAGCTCGACGACGCCATACCCCTCCTCCGTGTCCCACTCTTAGCCGCGGCCTCACCGGCGCGGCGCGACGACGCCGCGCCCCTTTGCCGCGGCCTGCTCCGGCCGCAGTTCACTCATTCTCGCGCGGTGCAACGACACCGCTCCATCTTCATCACCATGTGCAACAAAGGTAAACAAGATAAGGGGAGTAGGATCGACCGTGTTTGTATGGTCCGACCTCCTCCTGTTGTGATGATAACAGGAGGCCAAAGAACGAGTATTCTGAAGGACAAACAAAGCGCAAATTTAATTGATTAAATTTGAACTTAACCCCTACTTCGAAAGAAGTTCGCGCAAGCTAGCATTGCGGTGGTGATTTTGATGACGGTGTTGACTTGAATCTAAGAAGGGGATAGCGTGCCACACCTGCTGCAGAGAGGGGAAAGAACATCATGTCTTCTCTCCTTGGTGTCAGCGTTCGTCGTCGAAGTCTTGGCGTTCTTTAATGAAGAAAATGAAGTTCTTCAGGAGTTAGAACTCTCTTCCCCAAAGTCTCCACACAATAATCCAAGAAAAATAAAATAAGTCTCTCCTTATTTTATTTATGCATGGAATGCTTTTCAAAATCTAAAATTCAAAAACAACTCACTTAATTAATTAAAATTAAGTTGTCAAATTAATTAGGTGTTTAGTCGGAAAGAATTAATGTGGAAGAGTTACATAACATATGTGGGGGTTTAGAGGAGTTAGGGAATTCGAAGGGGTAGGGCTCGTGTGGGTCCCACCTCACTAATATTATAACAAGAGGAGTTAGGATCAACTGGGCCCCACCCCAACTCCCACACATGGGATTAAACCACTTTGAAGAGAAATAAAATTGTAACACATATTTTATTTCACTCTTCAATTAAAACTCATTTTTAAACATCACCTCCCAAACAAACGCAACTCCAGTAAATGTCTTCTCAAGAAATTACCGGTGTTGTGGTTTCTTCAGTTTCCTCGGATATCGATTCTAACAACCAGTTCAAAATTTAGAAAAACCCGCTCGTTCGTTCACTGATCGTACCTGAGCTAAGCTTCGTAAATTGATTCCGGGAACACCTGGCCTCGGAATGAGGCGCCGTCAAAAACTGCGTACTCATAAAATACCAAAGAATTTAAGAAAAGTTTTACTTGAAATTTATAGTTCTTTACATTTTTAATCATAATAACATAATTATACTTAGGTTCCTTCATAAAACATTATAGAGTCTCAAATTGTTTACAAAAAATAAAGTCAATGTAGTTAATAAAATATTATTTTAAAAGTAAAACATTTTGAACCCATAAATTATTATAATTTTTTTGGACATAATTTTTGTTATAAAATATCATTACCAATATTTATGAAATAATCACTATTAGTTTTTTGATAATAACATTATAATAATTTTATTATAGACTATCATAATCAATTTATATTATTAACTTTCACAATGAATTTATTTTAAAAAAACTATGAATAATAGTTTAATAATACCGATGAAACTTTTCTACTCCAAAAGGTACTCTTCTATTGTTTTAGTTTTTATAACTAATCCTTTAAATTAGTTTATACTTGTTGTTGATTAATTATAAATATTATTTTTAACAGTTTTTTTTTGTTTTCAAACAAAATTTTTTTAACTGGACTTATTCTCATTTCGATGAGAATATTTTTTAAAAACATCAAGAGATAAAATTATCATTAAATTCTTTCGTTGATTAAATCATAATTGACAGATCAAAAAGTGTTTTGAATCTGAGTAGATTATTTGAATCTACAAGACAAAATCTCACCCTCACACATATAAAATGGTGGGATACCACATGTCTCATATTTTTAATTAGCCTTTTCGACCCCGAAAATCACTGCTCTTTTTATTTCTTAGTTCGGTGTTTTGCCATTTGTCTAGCCTCTGACAACAGTCTCTATACGATGGCCACTATGGAATATTTTTTCCAAAAGAGAAGTGTTTAGAGAATGAATTTTTTAGAGAACACAGTATGATAACTATGTTTATATTATTAAAAGGATTATTTCTTTTCAAGGATATGATAATGTCTGTATATAAAAAGAAGTTAAGAATTTTTACTAGAAATAACCAAAAATTGTCAAAGATATATGCCTCATTTGATTTTTTTTATCAAAAGACGTTAAGGATGAAGTGTCTTTTACATTTTTTTCTAAAAAATATTAGCATTTATAAAAATTATTATAAACTTTTATGGTGTTACTTATGAAGGTGGGGATTATATATCCTTATATACGTTTTTTGATATACTAAGATGTTTTTAAAAATCAATGTTTGGAGCTTCTCTGTTTTTGTATTATGAGAATGTTAGAGAAGTTTCTCAATTATCAGTATATACTATAGTTGTCTTTTTATAGATACATGGATACCTAATATCAAGGATGGGTAACGGGGAAACCATAAAGGTTTTACATATTTTTCTTGATTACTTGATAAACATGATGCAAGTTAATTTGGTTAATATTTTATTTATTATGGTAGAAGATATAAATAATTCGTCAATATTGTTAAAGATCCTAATTTTTTCTTATTTTATAAACATATTACTTGTTATGTGTTTGTAACACTTTACGGATGAGAATAAAACACATCCAATGACGGAAAATATTTCATTGATTGGTGAATAAATAATCTGAGTAATTAATTTTATATTTTATTCAAATTCAAATAAGTTTGTTAATAGGGGTGAAAGAAATTTGTCAAAATAATAGTATTATAAAAAGGGATAACTTATTAAAGAGAAAATAATGGATGTAAATCGATCTCTTAATAAAAATAAAAACAAGAAAAAATTTCTGGATGATGAGTGTGAAAAACGCATGACATATAATGAAAAGAAGAAACCCAGTGATGTAGAATTTAGGCTTGATAAGGCTGAGGTAAGATCCTTAAATATTAATACTAAATATTTGTTGAAAGAAGTAGAGAAATGTAATAAAAAATGGGAGAATAGCCGTGGAAATTTTTTTAGTTCAACTATATATAGATCTGGATAAATCTTAAGATAGTCTACTACTATTAGTTACACCACTTTCAATTTCATAATAGACATTCAAACCGACTACACACATCTGAATGCTAGTACAGAGCTTTTTGAAACATCATTTATTCCTTTAGTAATTCCATTAGTTTCTAATAAGGTAAAATTGAAATATTTTGTTGAAAAACGTATAGTATCATTACTAGAAAATGTTCAAGAGGTTGTTTAAAATTAAAACTATTGAGTACCTAAAGTGGTCAAAAAAAATTTCTCAAAACTACCAAGAAGCCAGATTAAGAACTCATGGAAGTAGAGAAAAACCAATACGAAAAAGATGATGAAGTAGAAAAATAATAATAATATAGATATGAAGTGGGTGGGGAAATAATAAAAGGATGAATAGAAAAAAAAATACAGATTAAAAGAAGTGTTTTTGAGAATCATCTAAAACATCACCCCCTTTACCTTCCCAATCAGATAAAAATGATAATATAGAAGGTCACAAGAAGAAAAATCACCGTCAAAAGTGAAGGGAACCTCATCCTCAGAGGAAAAATAAGAAGATAAAAAACCCCATATAAAATTTATAACAGTGTTAAACCCGATAAAGATGTGGAAATTATAAAAGTACCAAAAGAAGAAAATGTTTATCATAAAGGAAAAGACAAATTTGAGGACAAATAAAAACTTCAGGTGAGAAATTAAAGACTTAATGCTCTTAAAGTATTATTTGAATCATTAGAATCTGAAGCTACTATTCCTTATAATGGACTTGAGTATATTTTCCAAACATTGATAAGGTTCAGTGATTCCATTCCATGTCTTCCTATAATTGATTGGAGGTGTAAATTGATTCAGAGTAATCTTAATATAAAAAAATTGAATCTTTGAAAGTTCTAACAGAATATATTGTTTGGATTGTGGTATATTTACATCCATTAAAATAAAATTCTGAGCCATAAAAAATTCTATAATCAAATATTTAAGTTGTAAAACCATGTACTTAGTGATATCATAGATCAAGATGGATGAATATTAGAAGTAATCAAATTATCTCATGAAATTATTGTTTATTTTGAAAAATTATAAATAAATATATCAGATCATGTGATGTTTATAGAATAGTTGAACAACAAAACTAATGGATGTACTATGGAAGTAAAAGTTTTGAAAGAAAAGGTTCACAACCAAGAGTTGGAGAATAAAATAATTAGATCTTGTGATGGTGAATTGTTTCTGCTCAATGATGATATTAAAAAAATTACTGAGGAAGTTGGAAGACATAAATTAGAAGTTTGTATGTAGACTGTAAAAGATGACTAGATTGTAAAGCTTTAATAATCAGTCTTAGAAAACCAGAAGGATCGGGATGAGTTAAAGAAGATAAATGAACTTGTAAAGAAATTAATAATGAAATAAGTAACACTTTTACATTATAACTCTTGATGTATACTTAGAAATTTTTTAATTAAGGTTAAAGTTGAATAAATTTTTCACCCAAATACTTTGTGTTTGAATGTTTTTAATTTACTATATGATGTATTATCTTTCATTTATCAATGGGATTATTAGTTATTCCACAAAAAAATTGTTTCATTTGTTAAATATTTCTATAATTTTTGGTGATATACTATACCTAAAATTTTTTAAAATCGCAAAGGGTTAAATTATTTTGAAAAATTTATAAATTGGATGGAATATATAAAGGGAATATTTTAAAGAGAGAATGTATTATATATGTTTCTTAGGATATGTTTAATGGGTATAATTCTAAAAGGGGGAGGAATCTCTAATATATAAATTTATTAAGGGGTGTAACCCAAATATATAATAATTTAAATAGAAATTTATAGACATTATAAACTTATAGAGAGGTAATATATGAAATATATCTATGAATATCTTTATAATATAATGGGTTGTAAGTGTTTCAAAGTTATTATTTTCATTTAAGCATTATGTTTTGTGATTTACAAAAAGGGGGAGATGGTTGAGTCAAATATATAACATTATACTGTTCCACTACATTAGTTTTGTAAATCACAAAATTATTCTTACAACACCTTGTTTAGTAAATTTATATTTTCAAATTGTTTTAGACTATTTTTTAAGAAAACATTACCTTATACCCTACATATAAATTTTTAAAATGTATTATAAATATAGAATTTTACTCTTCAACCCAATCCATAGAATAGAAGGTTCATATAATTAATCATATTGACCTTTTTTCTAGTCAAGGATTTGACTTATGTGTTGTCTATCGAACTGAAAAATATTATGGCCATTGGACCTACACTTGTTTTGATACATCGAACTGAACCTTATTTATTTTATCAGTTTGAAAAATAATAAGGATGTATATCAGAAAATCATATGTTTATAATTATATTGTATTGATTTCATTCTATCCAATGGAATACTACAAAACATTTTAATGTTTCTAAACAAAATTTCAATAGAGATTTAGTTAATCTGGATCATTTTGAGATTTCATGTGCAAGATGTCGATGGCCATTGAAACTAACTATGAAATATTACTATTGGAGGATCACCTACATATAGAAGGACATTTTAAGTGTTAGTATATGCCTAAATTCACATCTAAATTCATCTAAATATTTCATTATGTGAAAACCTAATTCATATATTTTTTAATTCTTTAGAGAGTGGAAGTTATATGGAATCCGAGAGAGGATTTTAAATGCATTATAACAACTTTATTTGGTATTCATTTTTTTGATCATGGTACTAATTGATGGAATATGGGGATATAAATATGGTGAATATTATACATTGGATCATGGTATTCTAGGGATAGGAAGGATGATACTAATCATTGCATCAAGGGATTCCATGGATTTGAAGGTAGAACCATACGAATCCTCGTATCATGTAATTTCCATGAAAGTAATAATATAACATATAATTGGTATAAAAATTCGGAGACCATATAATGGGTATAAAACTATGGAAAATTATATTTAGGGTTTTTGGGTACCTTAAAACTTATTGTTAAAGAGTGAATTCTTTTATTATATTTTTTAAGTCATTATTATTTTTTTATAAGCTTGTTTTTTACTTGTTTTTACAAGTTATACACTTAGTTGTGCATATACAATAGAATTGAAGATTATACAAAACATTATTAAATTATTTGTATCAAACTAATTATGATACTGATAAACTATAATAATTAAATCAGACTGTTATTGGTTTCAATTCGAACACTCTGATTATCCAATGATTCTAGAGTCTGATCTTTTTACATAGAGAGGTATTGTGTTTTTATTTAGTTAAATTTTTTAAACTAAAATTCACCACACTTTTAGATCCATATAAAATTCAATGATCCGTGAAATCTAATTATAAACATACATTCCACTACTTCCACATGCATTCACAGGATTTCCAAAAGTTATTATGCCAATTGAGTTCTTGATTCTTCCAAAAACCCTCACCCATCAACCTATGCCACCTTTCCAATCTCACCTAACACCAATTAACTCACTTGAAATTAATTGTTTATTTCTCATCCCTTCAGTTTTAGTACATGTGCTCAACCTTTTTGATTTTTGACAGCTAAAAGTCATTGGAAAAGCCATTCATTGATAAATTAGTTCAAGAGAGAGGAGGACCTCGGATGATTCCACTTCACATCCCATATTCTGATGATCCTCTCCAGTGGATAATTTTTTATTCTTGAGATATTTCTATAACATGAGATCATCATGAAGAACTAGCCACAGAAACACTAAATACCCTTTCTAAATAGATCATCTTATTTTCCTTCTATAGGCCCATTCCAATAATGCTTACTTTGTTTGGATACATTGATTCGGCATAGTAACTTCTTGTTTTTCATGGTATGTGTTGGGGTTGTGTGAGTGAGTCCATCTTGGATTCCCATGTATGATATATCCTCTATTTTGTTTCATCTCAAGTCATAGAGCTACAAGAACGTAATCTTTGGATAGTTTTTGTCAACCATGTGAATATTTATATGTTTCATATTCTCTATTTGTGTGGTATAATAATAAATTTTGTTGGTGGTATTCCTGTCATGGAGTATGAACGAACTAATATAAACTACATAAATATTTTTTTGTTCACCTTTCTGCAATATTTCTTACCATTTTATTTTTTCATAAACTGAATCTTTTATGTTTTTCATTTTATTCCCTCTTACAATACAATAGATTCAACCATAGTTAGTTTAATAGCTAACTATAAAAGCCCCCTCAAATTCATTCAGTACTTATTAGCTCTAATAAAAGAGCTACAAATGTGTTCCATTATTGTTAATTTTTTCAGCACTAATAAAATTCAAAAATATTTTTAAAATTCATGATTTATAAGGGTTCCTCGAAATCCCATTCTATCAGTGCCCCCCCCCCCCTCGCACCACCAACTATTTATCAGCACTCACCCAAAACCCTCCACCCTTTATCAATTCTTTCCCTACCATATATTTGTGCTTTTAGTCCATCATTAGCGTTTCTCATGCTACGATTCAAACGTGAGACATTTTACATTTTTAACCAATGCCTTTACCACTGCTCCATCCAGATTTCTTTAATATTGTTTTGGCATATCTGTCTATTTATATATATATATAAATTTATTTTTTACTTATATATTTATTCAAATAATTATATATATATATATATTAATAATTATTTTTAATGACATTTTTTTAAAAATTATATATTATTTCATGTTATCGTATATTTACATATAATTTTTTATTAATTTTTTTATAAATTTTTTATTATAAATATTTTTATATAATATACTTCTATAATATATTTATGTACTTTTATGTTATTTACATTTATATATATTTACATTATATATTTAATGATAAAAAATTATTTATTCAAATAAATTTATTAGACATATTTACACAATATTGACCCACACATATGCACCTATAAACCCAAATATTTGCACATACAAACCCACACATGTTTATATTTCCCATACATATACACACACACACTCAAATATATATATATATATATTTATAATTAACACGCATACAGAGACACATATATTTATATAAAACATAAAAAACATATAAATTTATATAACTGTCATTATAGTTTATGTCACTATATATGAAAATATATTGATTTTATTATAAATATGTATATATAATTATTAATATTTATAAAATAATATTATAAATAATTAAATATTTTATTTATATATAAATTTATTATTATATTTAATATATACAAATTTATTTTCTTAAATATGAGTTATATAATATTAAATATTTATTCATTATTAGATAACTCATATTTAAGAATATATAAATTTGTATATATTAAATATATATGTATGTTACACTTTATCAGTGTGTATTTATTTTCATATATTAGAATACACACACACACACATAGAGATATATATATATAAATATTTATTTATTGGAACACATATATTTATATTTAAACATAATATTATATATACACTTCCTGGGTAGTAATTTCAACTACCCATGCTCCACTAAACTAGTTGGGTCCCCGGGTGTCTCATCGGGTTGATAGAAGGACGCATACCACCTATGTGACGGGTTTCTATGTCGAACCATCGCTGATCAGACTGTTATCTCATGGGATGCTTTTCCATCTCAGTTGGAAGAGACTCCTTCTCGGTTGGGGATTCTTTGGATGACCTCTTTATGGGGTAGTTGGTTCATTGGTGTGGAGGGTTCAAAAATTCCACTCTTAGGTATTCCCTTTCGAATAATTTATACACTAGTATTGGTATATATATTAATAATTTTTATAAGGTAAATAATATGTAATTTTTTAATTTAAATAAAATGAAGGATATATATTTATTTCCAAATGGTTTATATATATATAACTACATTTTTATATAAATATGATTAAATATTTATTTATATAATTAATTTATTTAATGTACATATATGAAAATAGGTTTATATTTATTTATAAATAACTCTAAAATATGAACAATGATAAAAATTTGAATACCATAATATCCACCGAAAAATAATACATGATATTAAATTTAATATCACTCAAAAAATAGAATAAGATCCCCTTAAACGAGGATAATATTCTATCAAATGTTAAAAAATCAGCGTACTGAGACAAAAAACCCCTATTTTAAAAGCCTTTTTGGCCTTTTTAACATCAAATAAACACAGATCTAGGATATCATAGGGTCATCACATCATTGATTATTTTAAAAGGATTGATTTGATATGTGGTTGAGCACAAATGGACATCTAGATCAAAATTAATTATCTTTTGAATTACAGGTCATTTTTAACATATTTTAGATTATTCATTAATTTATTGAATTTTTCTGTCAGGAATTGTTGTTAAATGGATGTTACTCAATAATAATAAGAAATGTTTTAATTGATCATAATTTTTAATTATTTTATAAACCATTTTCATTGAATATATTTTATATTAAGTATAATTACTTATTTAGTATTATATAAGTCATATTTAATAAACTATATTGTATATTTATCAATATAAATGTATAAATATATAAATGTATTATTTTTTATAATATATAATTTTTTTATGAAATATACCTTTTATTAATGCTAAAAAATGTTTGGAATTTTTTTTATAAGGTTGTATTTGTTGTCAATAGTTTCCAATGAAGATCTAAATGAAGAAGGATATGAAGAAGTACACCAAAGTTATTGAGAGTGGTAATTCAGACGATTGCTGAACTAATCATAACTTCAATGTACATGTATAAGATTTGATACATTGTCTAAAAAATGAATCCATCTCAGAGAGTGTTGAAGGGCTAGAAGTTATGAAGTGATCATACAACATCTCACTATTCAAAGAGACCATGCAATAACCTACTTAAAGATACATTCATTAATGAATGAGGGATCATGTTGAGATTTTAAGATTTAAGAATTTTCATACAAAGATGATAAGATGATGACAGTCATATTAAGTGTGGACTGGAAAGACCTATGTTGCTGGAGCATAGGGAATTTGTGAAGTTGCAGTACTTTACTGGCAAATCTGAAGATGCTAAAGGGGATCGATCAAAAACTATATATCACGATAGATAAGGTGTGTGACAAAAGTAGATGATTGATGAATAAGAAAGATGAATGTAAATTTTCATGGTTGTTCTTTCCGATGTAGATATTTAAGGTGGTGTTGTTTACTAGTGTTTTCCAGATTTTTGGATGGAAATGGGAGGATTTTTGTATAAGAGTTAATAAGATTTGTAATGGTGAAGGAAATCGAAAAAGGAAGAAAACTGCATACGTTATAGCTAGGAAAGTGTACCATGTCTGGGAATGGTTTGAGGACGCCTTCCATGTATCGAGAAATGTACGTGGAACGGTTCGTAGAACGGGTCGTGGTACAAAAAATTGTTCATCACCGAAGGAGTTGTGGTACGCGGAATGGATCTTCATTAACAGAAGAGATGTAGTGCGCTGATAGGAATATACATGGTATGCAGTGAAGTTTCATAGTTCATAGGAGGGTCACATTACGTGGTGGATACTTATCATGCGTATTTTAATATCAGTATGTGGTGATGTTTTTTCCATATTGAAAATTTGGGTAAAACAGATTAGTGATGTCTATAGAGTTATTTTCCTATATAAGGAGTGTTAATCCCATCATTAAGTGAGTGATACTTCAATAAGAAAATATCATTTCAATGGAAGAAATTGGTTAAGTCTGAAAGTGGTACACATGAGAGATTATGCATAGGATGAAGTTGTATGAGAAAGACTAAAAGGTTCATGAAATTGGAAGGATTAGTCTTTGGAGGAGATTTTGAGTAAGAAAAAGTGGTATGCTGGATACGAAATAATTTTAAGAATTTGAAAAAGAATTCCACAGAATGAAGAAAAGGTATGCCATGGTAGTACGCATAAGTGACATGCGAAGAAAATACATGAAGGTGGTATGTATTGGCCATACGCAGAGGCGGTATGTGATAGCGGGGAGTGGAGACGGTGTGGTGCACATAGTAGGTGTGGTGCACAGAGCAATTGCAGTACGCGGAGTAGGCATGGTACAACAAGAAGGCGTAGAATGTGTAGAAAAGGTGGTAAGCAGAGAAGAGGCAATATGCGAAGCAGGTTCAGTAATCCTAGCAAGAGTGGTACAAGGAGCAGGCGCAGTACGCAGACCAGGTGCGGTATGCAAAGCAGATATGGTATGCAGATCTGAGACAGTCTTTAAAATTAGGGATAGTTTGTGGAAACGAAAACATCATAAAGGTAGTTTCTAATTCTAGAAAATAAAAATGGATTAAGTTCTAGTGAATTTAGTAATTTCACTAAAGTAGAAAAGTAAATATATAATATCATCAATTTGTTACTTCAATTCACATAATGTCTCATTCTGAAAAAAGGCAAAGACTTTTCATGCCAATATTTTGAAGTGAAATTTAATTCGATAAACTGAGTGAGACCTCTCCCAAAAAAGATATCCAGGGGAGTCAACGGAAGTGACCCAAGATAATCAGTGGCCTATCCCACAACCTTTGTAAAGGTAGTGTTCCTAGGATAGTGTAAATATTCCAAAACTTTTGTAATCCAAAGCTAGTGAATATTTTTGTAATTTGGTATGACCGGAAACATGTCGTTGTATGCTCCTTCTATGTCGCCCTTATGGGGGGAAACATATAAAAAGTATGGTGATGTAAATATACATGTGAATGTTTTAATTACTTCACATATTTATAAGAACCCAGTTTTTTTTTAAAAAAAACTTTGGAAAATTCTTGATGTTATTCCAGAGAAGCGCCTTCAAACAGCATACGATTCTGAGCCCCGGTGTGGCCGAAATTAAAATTTCAGTACATTCACATTGGGCAAGCCAAATAAATGGGATAACTCCTAAACGGTGTTTCGGATCAAAAATCTAAGTTTACGGATGGATATGAAATGGTGTTTTTACTCTAGGAACAACATAAAATATGTCGTCATGGGACGTTTGGACCCCTCGCCCGTTAACAGAACATTAAATGGAGAAATAAAGTAATTAATTTATTCATTTAATGGTTAAAATCACGTATCTATTAAATGGTTGCATGAATGGGAAAACCAAGGGCACCTTTGAGTTCAGAACATTCCTTTTACCCTAGTAGGGTTGCAATTTTCACGGGTGCGGGCCTTTTGTGAAAAATGTCACCAGGGGAGTTTTCATAATTTAGCAGCCTTGGGCGTTAAATTTTATAAATTTTGAACAGAGGCTCAGAAAAAAATTTTGAGACCACCATTGTTCTCAGGAGGTGGTGTTTACCCTAGGGGAGTCTTATCCTCGACCCCGTCGAGGGTTTCAGAAGCGGGTCAATTTGGGGGTTAAGCTTAATTAAACTTATTAATTAAATGGGTTTTCCTACATAAACACCTCACCACCCTTTCTTCTTTCCCCTGGTTCTCTTCCAGAAGAAGGCTCAACTAAGGAGAGCCCCTTACCAACCCTTCTCCATCCTCGCCTCCCCAAGGTGGTGCGGGCTTCGGCAGAACATTGCGAAGCGTCGGGCTACGTCCAAGAGGTAGGATTGTGTGTTTTTCTTTATATGTCCACACCTCTTTGAATCCATAAATATGAATCGAATTTCTTTTTGATCGTCGAGCGAAGCCCATAAATGTGTAGTATATGTTCCAAGAATTACGATTGTTGTTTTGTTTTGAATTTTTGAGTCCTGAGGCATCTGCAGCTGTCCGACGAAGATCAGGGTGTGTTGGGTGTTTTCCGGCGAGGATTCGGCCTTCTCGGCGGCGGCAGTACGAGGTTGCGGCGGAGGTCTGAGTCAGCGGCAACAGCAGGGCCGATCTTCAGTAAATTAGAATGGGTCTCACGATCGAGTGGAGAAGGTGGATCCATGGCTGTCTGAGGTGGCGGGGGATCCTGGGTAGCGGGGGTCGCCGCGGGTGAGGCCGAGCAAAGGTGGCAGGGGTCATGTGGCACAGGCAGCCGTGGGGCGTCGGCGGTCGACCGAAGGACGACTGTTCTGGTGGTGAAGGTCGCAAGAGGTGACCCATCTCTCCGATGGGAGGAAGAAGGACCCGCCAGTAGCGGGTCCTGCTCTGATCGATGAGGACAAATAGATGAAAAGAAGATAAAAATAATATTAAGTTTATAATAATAATAATAATAATATTATTATTATTATGAAAATAAATTATAAAAAATAAATCTTTTGCAGGGTGTCCAATTTGGGCACCGTCTACAGCTTCAAAATCCATGAACCAAGATAGAGTTATGGAGATGGTCTCGGGGATTTTTAATTCACGAGATGAGCGACTCGGTGGTGCAAAACGTACGTTAAGTGGTTTAACGCTCTTCCCAAGGTTCTTGTTTTGGGCGACGCAGGAAAATCCGGAGTTCGTTTTGAGCGCCATCAGCAGTGTTGCGACCCTGGCGTCGAGACGAAGATTTCTAGTATAGTTTCGGGAGTTGAAACTGGAGTTCTATCATGGGCCCCATGACCCGTCTTTTAAGCTGCGAGCAGTGTTTCACAACTTTTTCATCAGATGTTCATTTGAGGCGTGCGAGGAGTCGTTTTTGGGTGGTTTTTCATGGGAATGGTAATGGTTAAATCTGCCCGCTTTAATTCAGCACGATGGTGTGGGCCCAACGTGGGCCATTATGGGAGTTGGCAGTGATTTCTATATTCTTCACCCGGTGTCCGTTTTGGACAAATAATTAGTCAATCATGTGTACTTTTTCAAGAGGATTGCAACGGTGCAATCCGTTCATAGCGCTTCGGGGCCGGGCTATGGGTCCCACGTAGCACCGCCACTACGCGGTATGAAAATATGTAACTTTTTCTCCAGACATCCATTCCACGCAAGTAAGCAATCAATTTATTGTGTCTTTCTGAGGAGATCGTAATGGTGCGATGCACCCAACTATTTTCGGGACCGAGGCTCAAGACCACGGGACGCCATTCGGGCGTAAAGCGGTGTTGGTTGACTTCATCATCGGATGACTGTTGGGGGGGAGAAAATTGTTGATCTCACGTGTTTTTCGGAAAGTATTACAAGGGTATGACCCGTCTTGATGTGCGGAGCCTCATCCGAGATCTTATTAAAGCTAAAAGCATGAAAGGTGTACCGATGGTGGTTCTTCCTGTGGTGTTTGTAGGGAACCCTTGGTGTGTGCTCGTGTTCACTCTTGGTAGATTGAATTGAATGCATAAAGAGATGAGGTTAGTCGTGCTAGGGCCATGGAAGAAGTAAGTGGGTGAAATTACATTTTCACCCTTCACATTGAAGATGTGTTTTGTGTGCAGGATAGCCTTTGGTCTAGTGATGTGGTATACTCTGGGAGTATACGAGGATTCTTGTAGTTACATGTTATAGTTTGTACATGATAATGTTTGTGTACTTGGTTTGGAGATTAGATAGGGAAACACATCGCGTGGGCCCCTTGTTCATGTCGTGTTCTGCTTTACGTACCATTGATCTCTCGCAACATAGTGGTCCCTCTTGTTCTTGATGGTTTCAACCATGAGGGTTGATTGGGTTTCCACATGGTCCTATTCTCTATGGTTTTGACCAACAGGGTTGAGTAGGTTTCCCCCTGGTCCTGTTTATGATGGTTTAGACCATCAAGGTTGAGTGGTTTCCCCGGGTTCTATTCTTGACGGTTTGATCAGTGGAGTTGTTTGGGTTCCCCCTTTTGCTTTAGCCATGTGGGATTTCAGTATCATGGCCCTTCTTGTTCCCTGGTAGAGTATTTGTGGATTCTGTGTGACTAATAAAATACGTGGGCATCGATCCTCTATCCATGGGGATGTTTCTAGTAGGGATGGACAGAGCAGATTTGGGTCTACCCTCTAGCGGGGATGGGTAGTTGTTTGCTCATCGACTTCTTCGGGTTTACCCTCCAGTAGGGCTGGGTATTGGGTTGCTCAATAACCTCTTAGGGTTTACCCTCCAGAAGAGATTGGGCAGTCGGTTACCCGACGACCTCTTAGGGTTTACCCTCAACCAGAGACTAGGCAGTGGGTTATCTGACGACCTCTTAGGGTTTACCCTCCAGTAGAGACTGGGCAGTGGGTTACCAGATGACTGCATAGGGTTTACCCTCCAGCAGATACTAGGCAGTGGGTTACCCGATGACCTCTTAGGTTTTTCCCTCCAGCAGAGACTAGGAAGTGGGTCACCCGATGACCTCGTAGGGTTTACCCTTCAGCAGGGCTGGGCAGTGGGTTACCAGAAAACATCTTTTAGACTCAGTCCTTTCTACTAGGCTAGTCTGTGGATTTTCACCATGACTACCGAAGCGATAGCCTTGGTTGTACGGGTCATTGATTTGATAGCTTTGACTTTGAGAAGACCTCTCGGCTATGTGATAATGATGAGGTGTGGTTTGACTTTCCCTAGAACTCTCATGTATGAGGGGTGATTTTCCCACTAAGTCGCATCCCTGAGACACAAATTAAAACCGTGTGGGCAAGTCAGTTCCGCCCAAAGCAGATAGTGTCAAGGTGCAATGATTTGATCCCCTTGACTTGTAGTTCGGGGCAGACGGGTGGGATGTTGGGCATCGATGGTGTTTACTTCTGGGACTGTTGGTGACTCACTTTCTTGGGCTGAACTATGAGATGGAGATCCCCTTATGATCTTATTCGGGTATCTTGAAAGATCATATGGATATGTATATACCTTTTTCCATTACCCGCTCCTTGGGTTTTGGATACTCTCCTTCTAGGAGAGGTGAAGACGTGCGGGGTATGCCAATTGCTTTCCTTGTCTAGCTTCTCGTGGTTAGACGAGTCTACTCTCCTACTATAAGTAGTGAAGTCTCAATGAGAAGTTCATCTTCTCACCATTTCTAGATCCTTGTGATAGGATGAGTCTTCTTCCTTCCTCATGTTGGGTTGATCTGTACTCTTTACTACACTCTCTCTGTTGTAATCGTTTACTATTCTCTGTTTGATCTACTGCTCACTCTTCGGTACCTCCTTTTTTTCTCCATCGAGCCTTCGGGGTATCCTACTGAGTATTTTTATACTCACCCATGATTGGGTTTTTCCCGCACATGGTGTGCCCTTGCAGAAGATGGACAGTTTGGTCATGACTTCAGCGGAGATTTGGAGTTCGGGAGCCTGGACCGCGTACGGTGGTCGTAGTTGGGTTCCAGGTGTTGGACTCTCCTTGTTGTTTTACTTTTGATTACCTGTATCCAGGTTATGGAACTTTTCTGGTCCGACGCGTGTTTTACCCTTTTCTTTTCAGTTTACCTTCAACACTCACTTTGTTCTGTTTAGAGGTTGATGCACTCTTTGTAGTTTTTTATAGTAGTTGTTACTTTACTTTCTCTTTTATTTCGCACTATTGAATTGAGTGGGTTGCGTGTGTGTGTGTGTGTGTAGGAAATGGATTCCCCGAGTTTTTTAGCCTTCGGCACTTATTGCCAGCCCCTGTCCTATGGAGGCGAGCATTGGGTAGTTGTGGCTCGAGCCCTGGTAGGTTTGGGTCATGACAAAGTGGTATCAAAGGTGGTTCGTTCCATGGGACTTTGTTAGGACATCCCTGTAGACGCCGGAAAAGTCCGTTGTTCCCAAACGAAGCTCCGGATGCGGAAAGCGAAGTGATATTTGGAGTCATAGGCACGTTCCGGAGGGCCCGAAGGACTTGCGCGAAATTTCAGAGGCCCGCGCGCAAAGTTGAGTCGCGGCGCGCAATCCTCCCGGGATGCGCGCAATGCGCTGGGCCGGCGCGCTATTTTGCGCGCCCGTGGCCTGCGCGGCTCCCTTGCGCGCCGGGTCCGGATTCCGCGCCCGCGAAGGGAATTCCGCGCCCGAGACCGGATTCCGCGCCCGGGGTTGCCTATAAATATAAGGCGACCCCCGACGTTTTGAAGGTTTCCAGAATCCGAAGCGTCGCTCGTTCGCGCAATCCAACCCCTTCCGCGTGCAATGCCGATCTTCAGGTAACCTCCTTTCTTTCGCGCAATAGAGCCTTGGGGTTTGCCTTCGCGCGCAATCCCCTTGGCTCCTTTCCTTTGAATAATCCTTAACCCGAAGGCCTTTGCGCGCAAAAGAAGCCTCTTGCGCGCAATTGCACCCGGATGCGCGCAATCCATCCCGATTGCGCGCACCCCCCATTTTCAAAGTGGCCATTCGTTAGAGAATGAGCCGTTGCCCCCGCGAGCTGTCCGAAGCCCGGTGCGCGCAATCTCAATCATCCGCGCGCAAAGGGCTGGCCCGATTGCGCGCCAGCCCTCCATTTTGCGCGCCGACCTGCTGTTTTGCGCGCAAAGCTCCTCTTTTGCGCGCAATCCGCCAGGGTCGCCCCCCTTGACCCCCTGAGGGTACCCGCCTGCGTGGCGCCCGATGATCTTCATCTTGGGTGCCCGCACCGTGCGTTGTCTTCCTGTGCGGCCCTCCAGGCTCGCGCGAAGTGACACGGACCCATCAGCGGCAATCCATCGTCCCGTATGACGTTAAACTGCATTCGTCCAACACGACGTTAAACTGTGCATCGTCCAACACGACGTTAAACTCTATATCGTCCAACACGACGTTAAACTGTACCTCGTCCAAACTACAAGACGTTAAACTGTTCAGCATTCGTCCCGCATGATGTTAAACTGCATTCGTCCAACACGACGTTAAACTGTGCATCGTCCAACACGACGTTAAACTGTATATCGTCCAACACGACGTTAAACTGTACCTCGTCCAAACTACAAGACGTTAAACTGTTCAGCATTCGTCCCGCATGACGTTAAACTGCATTCGTCCAACACGACGTTAAACTGTGCATCGTCCAACACGACGTTAAACTGTATATCGTCCAACACGACGTTAAACTGTACCACGTCCGCGCTGTAAGACGTTAAACTGCCAAGCACCTTCGTCCTCAACACACGACGTTAAACTGTACTTCGTCCGGCAAGACGTTAAACCGTCCGCTTCGTCCTCAACACACGACGTTAAACTGTACTTCGTCTGGCAAGACGCTAAACCGTCCGCATCACCTGATCCCGTGCCTCGCACGCAGGGTCCCCCCCGGTTTGGATGTGGCCCCCACCCGCTCGTCTCTGCAGGGATGTCGGGATTGCCCCTCTTTAGGGACGATTTAATGGGAGCGGCTTTTCCCTACGGGTGTAGGGTATTACAAACCCCTAGTTTCTTGTGGGGGGCCGCGCATGTGTATCTCCATTGCGCCTCCCCACTGCCGAAGCCAGTAGAGGGTGTGACTGGGATCGAGGTGTCTCCTACTTTCGGTCCAAGTCCCTTCCAACTGAGTTTTTCCGCATCCGGGCTGCCTCAAGTGCGTAAGTCCTGACAGAATGAACTACGTGGACTTTGATCCATGTCTTCTAAACAGGGTACGTAGGAAGCCTCCCTGAGGTTCAAGCCCACCACCTGGTCGTCCCGGTCGTATTCACGTCGGTTCGTCCATCAGTGGACCCCTCCAGGGTTCACGCTTGCATCGATTCACCTATGAATCCTCCCCTGTGGGAGACTGCCCGTGTGTATCTCCACTGTGCCTCCCCACATCCCCTTTTTTCCATTTCTCCTTTTATCGTCCAGAATGACGTGAAACTGTGATCCACCCGGCCGTTCCATCTCCCCATGTGCGTGGTGGATCGGTTCAATCCTCCGCCCGGCGGCCTCGACCCCTTCATGAGTCGGCTTGCCGACGTCCAGCATGACGTTAAACTGTATACCCGAACTACGTTGACTTTGATCCGTGCTAACGTGCAGTACGTAGGAAGCCCCTACGGGGTCCAAGCTCTTCACTCCATCATCCATCCCGATCCTTACCCGGGCCGCCACATCCTGGTGGGGTCATGCCACTTCACTCCACTCCATATCACTTGGGAAGCCTCCCATGTGTTGGCCCCAGCGTCGGAGGTTCCCCGCAAGGGGTTCTTTCATCTGATCCACTCTTCGTGTTGATCAGTCTGATGCCGTCCCCGCTGGACGTTAAACTCGCGGCGTACCCCGTGTTAAACATGGGAAGCTGAGGAAAACCTCAGGGGACACAGTTCCCCGCACCCAGTGCGGGATGCCTCAGGCCATCATGCCTTCGAGAATCCCTATTAGGGACGGAAGACAGACGTGCAGAGCCGCAGTGTTACGACACGCCCCCAGCACCCAGAGCCACCCGGCCTCCTCACCGCAGGTTGCTGCCCCGACCAGAATCCTTGGAGCGTCCGGGCGGAAGCAGCGTAATTAACCGGTGTCCATGAAGATATGGCGCCGGGAACGAGATTCACGAGCATGTCTTAAATCTATGAGGGAGACCCGGATTAGGAGACGAGTTCCGAGGAGACGTCCAAGGAAGGAGGAGCCGACATCCCATCATCCCGGTTTCGATCAAGGAGCAGACGCCCCTGAATAAGGGACGGATGCCGCCCGCCTTTGGAAAGCGGGACTGCGGGACCACAAGCCGCGCGCCCATCCCCTCGGGTTGACGGGTGCACGCGCGAACGCGTCCTGGCGGAACAGCGTAACCCGACGCACATCTGCACCGAAACAGAAAAATGGTGAACCCGACATGAATCTCTTCTCCTCGATACGAGGACCGATGGATTTCAGAGGTGTTGGAAGTCCGGCATGTTCCCCGGCCAAGCATTCAGTCTTACCCGCCAGGGGCTGGGGAAGGGACATCGGGCACTCCGTCTCGCAACGTCATGGGCCTGGGTTCCCCCCACGGAAGGCGTCGTGGCGCTAATGGTTGGTTGTCGATTCCTTTTTCCTGTCAGTGTTAATGGGTCCTTCTCCCTGCTTTCAGAAATCAGGTCGCCCGATCCAGTGCCCGATCGCCACCCACCCACTGGCGCAGGGGTAGGGGAAACACCGACGCGGCTACTCCGCGCGGTCCCGCCCGTTCCATAGCCATCCCAGCAGCCGCAATTGCGGGACGACCACGCCCTCTCTCCCCCTCGGAGGTCATCCATATAAGGGTGATCAACACCCTGGTGCGGAGATATGAGGAAGAGGGAGTCATCCCCACTAGGGACATGGCTCGCCTAGACCTTGAGGAGGCTGCACCTCGCCACCACCGCCGCCCCCGAGGGCCGCGCAGGGAGGCACCGCTGCCTACCTCAACGTCCAACCGCTTCGGGAGCTTATCCCCAGGGCGCTCTGACAGTTCCCTTCCCTATGCGGATGAGGTGGAAGATGCCCGGGATCACCCTATCCGGGATTCGCTCCAGGGATCTACGGTAAGGACTCCCTCCAGGCCACAGCGACACCGCCGCCAGGCCTCTCAAGTCGAAGAGCGGGCTCTCCACCTGCCTGCGCCGCTCATCCCGACTCGTCTGTCCCGACGCCAACGTCGGGCACGAGCGGAAGAGGATACCCACCTTGGGGCCCTAGCAACAGCGGCCGCATTGGCCCAAGCCACTGTTGGCTCCAGTCGCCAGGCCCCTGCGCATCCTGAGTAGGGGAACTTCTATGCCCGACCTGGATCGAGGCCTCGACCGCCCCAAAGGCAGGTTGGGTCGACTCTCCCGGTTGTTGGTGCAGGCAGTAGCCACCGCGGACCACCTCGCGGTAGCGCTATTCACCAGCGGGATCTAATCCGTGTGGCCGATCCAGGAGGCATGGGTCATCCCACCTTCCGATCCCGGCCCGGAGGCCTGCCCGGAATCATCTCTCCCCGCGTCCCCTTTGATATCTGTCCCGGTGCCCCTCGCACCTTGGTTTCCAGTCCTCTTGGCCCCAGCACCAGTGCGGCCGGAGGACGCCAGGACAGAGATCAGCCCTGCCCCGGAGAACCACCCAGGGGCAGGAAGGCAAGGCGTCGACGCCGAGGGAAGAATGTTACGGAATTCCGGACAGAGATCCGACCGGTTCGCTTCTCTGATTCAGAGGCGGAGTACGATTCGGCGACAGAGCCCTTTCCCCAATCCCGCCAGTCAAGGGCAGGGGTAGGAATGCGGCACGTCAGCCTCGTGCTCCCCGAGAGCGAGATCGATGTGATCCCCGCTTCTCTCCGAAGGTATATCCGGAGTAACGAGGGCCTGGTAGACCCCCAAGGATCAAGCTTGCGGTTGGTACCGGCCCCTCCGGAAGTGCCTTCCGTCTCGATCGGAGAAGCCGGAGACTTTTTCTGGGGACCGACGGTCGAACCACGTTCTGGTGCACCCTCGGCGAGCACCGATGCTATGGCAGGATGTTCGCTCTCCGGCCCGTCCTATCGTGATGTGGTAGCCAGGGCACCGCCACCCTCAGAGGGCGGCCCGGGATATGGAGGCCAATCGGCATGTTCGCCGTATTCACCGCCGGCCAGCCCGTCAGCCCGGCGGCCCGCCTCGGCACCACTGCCGGTTCCCCGTCCGTTCCCAGCCATTGAAGAGGACCAAGGAGATCTGGGTCCCGAGTTTGAGTCATGGAGCTTCTGGACCGTCCTTGCAGAGGGCCACTTCCCTGAGAAGTTTTGGCCAGTCGCAGGACCGGGCTTTGATGCACCCGAATCGCTCACCCCGGATGAGTTCGAATGCTTCCGCCGAACTCTCCGGTAGACTCGCTCCTGTCTTCACCACCTACAAATGCCATACCCCGGGAGTCAAGTGCACCTGGAGGATATTGGTGAGCAGTGCCGTCAAATTGACCTGGCCATGCTCCCCGCGGCTCGGCACCCCGGGTCATTTGAGCACCACGAGGCCCTCCAACGACGATGCATTGAGTGTTTTCAAGTACTCCGCAAAGTTATCGAGGAAGCCACTCCCCACGTGTATATCCGTGGATGGGGGAAGTACGCTGCCCTATGCTTCAGTGTGATTCCCTGACAGCCCGATTCGCTGGGTGGCCCTGAGGGTATATCCCCAGGGACAGAAACGGTCAATATGGCTGACCAGTCGGGAGAGGGGAACGGCTTGGAACTTCTCGACGGGGGCTTCCCCCCCGAAGACAAGCCGTCGTCAGAGCCATCGGTGAGAGTCACTCGTCATCAGAGGAACCTCCTGGGGCTCCCCGCACCCACTGAAGCACTGACGTTGAGCCGAAACATCAGCAAAGGAAAAGAGAACAGCGATGCTATAAAGCCCGCCGACCCATCTGCCTCCATGCAGAGGGCAGAGGAGGATCCCGAGAAGGCTACGCTACGTCAGCAGCTCGCCGAACAGAAGAAGCTGGTTGACCAGCTCCTCGCCGAGCGCGCTGCAGAACGGCGGCCTGACTACGGTGATCCTAGGCCAGGACAGCAGGGACCGGAACAACCGCTCCTCGACGAGACTCTCCCGGGCAACCGTGATTACGCCGTGTTCGCCGACAGGAGAGAGGCCATTGCCTACGGCAAGAGGGCGCGGTATGTTTCACCACACCCTCCCGAGCGGCGTGACTACCTGAGAGACCCCGCTCGGATTCCTCCCGCTGCCCCAAGGGCCGCTCCGCCCGCCATCCCACGAGCTTCCGAGTTCGACGACCCGGTCGACGACCCGATTGAAGGGTCATGCAATGCGCTCGTGGTTAGAGATCCTCGCCAGGACTGGAACCCATGTCCGGACGATCCGATGGCGGCACTCATTGCCCGCTTGGAGGCCTTGGAGACTCGGCAGGTGGCGATCCCACCGGACGGCAAGCCCTACCCAGCATGGGTGGATGACATGCCGGCGCCTCCGGGATTTGGGAATCCCACTTTCGCTCCCTTCAACGGGACTGGAGATCCGCCACAGCATTTAGCCCACTTCAACTCGAGGTGCGGGCCTATGTTGGGGACTCCGGCGCAGCAAGAGGCCGCTAAGCTTCGCTGCTTTGTTCAGACACTGGAAGGGCCAGCATTTGTCTGGTACAGCCAGCTCCCTGTCGGGTCGGTAACCAGCTGGGAGGACCTCCGAAGACAGTTCCTCTACCAGTTCAGTTCCACGACCCGGAAGACAAGTATCGCAGACCTCTTCAAGTGCAAGCAGAGGCCTGATGAGCGAGTCGCGGACTTCGTCGCCCGATGGAAGGGTCTCACGTATTCCCTTGACATGCCATTGACTCAGGAGCAGTTGCTGACAATGTGCGTCGGGAACGTCAAGACCGAGCTGGTCCCTTCCCTGATCACTCAAAATTACCCCGGAGGGTTCAGGGACTTCTCAGACAAAGCTCAACGTCTTGAGGAAGCCCTGCAACAGGCCAGCCAGGCACACCCGCTGCCTCCAATGATTCCTGCAAGGAGAGTCAGCAGGGCTGAGCCCGCTGCTGTCGCCCAGATAGAGGCCCCCAGTCCATTGGAGCTGCTGCCGGCGAGGCCAGCTCCACAGCCTCACAGGAATCCGCCTCCACGGGCTCAGTTCCCGGCCCAGCAGCGGCAGCCTCAGAACCGGCCGGCCCCTCCGCGTAATGTACCGCCGCAACCCAGGCGAGATAATCAGGGTCCACCTCCTCGGCCGGCCCCTCCAGCCCCTTGTCAAGACCACGCTCCCAGGGGCCCGCGACACCTGACTTACTCATTCCACGAGGATCAGGTCCCCGGTTATTTCCGGAGCGCCCTGGAGCAGAGGATTGTGCGACTGCCTGAGTGTTGGAGGCCAGAGGAGGCACATCTTACGAATAACCCCCACTACTGCCCCTACCATCGAGCCCTGGGGCACACCATCCAGCGGTGCTATGTGTTTAAGGATTGGCTCCAAGACCAGATTAACAACAATGTAATCAGGTTGGGCCCAGCTCCAGCACAAGTGGCGGGCGTGTTCGTGGGATCAGATGACGATAGTGGCAACGAGGACGAATGGCAGCTGGTCCCCGACCGCGGATCCCATAAGTATAATAACTGGATGGCCCGCAAGACGACCATTCGCGCCCATGGAATCATCCGTGCGCGCTTGAATCAGCCTGAGCCCCCAGAATCTGCGGGTGCTGCTTCGGCATCGTCGTCCCAGCCTGCCTCTTCCAAGAGGAGCAAACGACGGCAGCGCAAGAAGGAAGAGCGCGCCCCGCCGGTTCCGCCACTATCCCGCACTCTCGGCGATTTCATGCCCCCGGAGATGGGGGTCCCTCCTCGGATCCGCCCGGTGATGGATGATTCGTCCGATGACGGTGTTGGGTACGCTTCGGTTAACACCGTCGAGCTGGTAAATCCCTTTTCGGTTCCCGATGTTGAAGAACACCAGGTGGACCTCCCTAGTGTCCCCGGTCGTCGCCACCGTCGGAAGAACCGCAGCAGCAGGAGTCGCCGGGGCACAGCCGTTGGTACCTCCAGCCAGGCCGTGCACGCCACTGAGACTAGGCAGCAGGCTCAAAACCGAGCACAACGTGCGCCGCCCCCCCCCCCCCATTCGGGGATGACGGATTCGCCTCCGCCGCTGTTTGTGGTGTGGGACCAGGCAGAACCGCCTCAGCCGCGTCGCGACCAGCTCCGCCCTGCCACGAGTCCATCCCGGCCTCCTGACCCCAGTACGATGACCATTTCCCGGACTGTAACCAGTGAACAGCGAGATGCTCCAAGTACCAGTCGGCCGCCGATCCAACTGGCAAGGCCCGTCATGCCGCCAACCGCAGAGCAACCTCCTGCAACCAGGGGCTCGTGCTTGGCCAAAAAGTATGATGTCCTGAAGCACTTGGCCGACATCCCAGCAAGGCTCTCCATCCTTGAGGCTCTGCGCATGTCATCTGAGATGCGCGAGGCACTCACTGAAGCCCTGAAGAGCCCCCTCCAGTTTGAGACAGAGGTTGCGGCTGTAGAGGCCTTTCACGCCGAAACGATCGAGGACGCCGAATGTCAGGCAGTTATCTCGTTCTCTGGTAAGGATGAAGACCCTCCTATACAGGGACATATTCGTCCGCTGTATGTCACTGGCCAGTTCAATGGCCTTGAAGTCCGGCGCTGTCTTGTCGACACGGGATCCGGGATTAACCTGATTCCAACTCGGACGCTCCGGAGATTGGGGTTGTCTGAGGATGACTTGATTCTCTCCGACCTCAGGATCCAGGGGTACGACCGCACCGAGCAAACCCTGGTCGGCAAGATACGTTTGAAGACCCAGTTCGGTGACTTGGTTGCCAACACCGAATTCATGGTAGTCTCTCAGGACACTGCGTATAACGCATTGATGGGCAGGCCATGGCTCCACCTTCACGCGGCGGTTCCCTCGTCATACCACCAATGCCTCAAATACTCCCTTAATGGTCGAGTAGGCGTGCTTCAAGGAGATGCCTCTCCTTTTGCCTCATGTGAAGCCCGCTATCTGGACGCGGACTATTACAAGAGCAAGGATAAGCAGATCCTGGCAGGTGAGGTTGAGCCTGTCGCTGTTGCAAGTGATCCCTGGGCAAGTCTGGATGACGCTTACGTCCTCCCGATTCACCGGTTGGACGTCGCCATGGTCTCGACGGCCCGCGAGTCTCCTGATGAGATGACCGCGACCGCCCGCGCCAGCACCAGTGGCCCAGCAGGATCTGGTAGCCCCAATGCAGTTTCCAACGCAGTCTCTCCCGTGGATGATCCCTCCCCGAGTGGAGAGGATATGGAAGACGCACCCCCAGCCTTTGAGGAGGGCGTCCCTGCCACGGTCGATGAGTTAATACAGGTGAACCTTGGAACCGAGGCCGATCCAAGACCCACATTGGTCAGTGCCGCCATGCCCTCTGAGGAGCGGCAGCAGTACGTGGACTTTCTCAGGCAGCACCGTGATGTGTTTGCTTGGGGCTATGACGAGATGCCGGGGCTAGATCCTCAGGTAGCCGTCCACCGCCTTGGTCTCCCGGCGAACCATCGCGGGTTCAAGCAGCCTCCCAGGAAGATGCACTCGTCCCACGGTGCCATGGTTGAGGCCGAAGTTGACAAGCTTATCAAAGCCAACTTCGTGAGGGAAGTTCAGTACCCCAAATGGCTGGCCAACATTGTGCCGGTCAGGAAGAAGAACGGGCAGATTAGAGTCTGCATCGACTTCCGCGATCTCAACCGCCACTGTCCGAAGGATGATTTTCCCCTTCCAGTGACAGAGCTGTTGATTGATGCCACGGCAGGGTTCCAAGCCCTCTCCTTCATGGATGGATACTCCGGATACAACCAAATTTGGATGGCCCCTGAGGATGAGGAGTTCACTGCCTTCAGGGCCCCCCAAGGTACCTTTTGCTACCGGGTCATGCCCTTCGGCCTGAAGAATGCAGGTGCCACCTATCAACGGGCGATGCACCGCATATTCAAGCCAATCCTCGGCACACTGGTGGAATGCTACGTCGACGACTTGGTTGTCAAATCACGCCAGCGTCAGGACCATATCAAAGATCTTGAGAAAGTGTTCGGCTTCCTCCGGTCTCGCTGCCTGAAGATGAACCGGTTGAAGTGTGCCTTTGGAGTCACCTCCGGAAAGTTCCTTGGATTTGTGGTAAGATACCGGGGTATTGAGATAGACCCAGAGAAAATCAGGGCGATTAGCCAGATGCCTCCCCCAGGTACCATCCGGGAACTGCAAGGGTTCCAAGGCCACTTAGCCTATATACGCCGATTCATCGCGAATCTGGCCGGCAAGTGTAAGCCCTTTTCTCGGCTCATGAAGAAAGGTGCCACCTATGTATGGGGTAAAGAGTGTCAGACCGCTTTCGAGGAAATTAAGCAGTACCTGCTTCAACCTCCGGTTCTGATGCCGCCTGTATCCGGGAAGCCGCTGGTCCTCTATGTGACCGCCCTGGAACGGTCCCTGGGTGCCCTTCTCGCCCAGAAGAACAACGAGGGAACAGAGAATAGCCTCTATTACCTCAGTCGCATGCTCCTCGATACGGAAGATAGGTATTCCCCCATCGAGAAGAGCTGCCTGGCGCTCGTATTTGCCGTACAGAAATTACGGCACTACTTGCAGCACCATGAGGTACAGTTGGTTTCTCGGGTAGACCCGTTGAAATATATCCTGAGCCGGCCTATGTTGACTGGCCGTCTAGCACGGTGGGCTGTGATTCTCCAGCAGTTCGACATCAGGTATGTGTCTCAGAAGGCCATCAAAGGGCAAGCATTGGAAGACTTTCTGGCAGCTCACCCGACCTCCGCGGATCAGCCGCTGGATCTAGGCTTTCCTGATGAGACCATTCTCTCAGTTGATCGAGCCGATCCATGCTGGCAGATGCACTTTGACGGTGCCTCCCGGAGCCCCACCGGTAGAAGACTCAATAATCCTAAGCTCAACAGAGTGGGCTTGGGCATCGTCTTCATTACCCCGGAGCGAGCCGTGTTGCCATACTCTTTCCTGTTGTCAGAGGGCTGTACCAACAATGAGGCGGAATACCATGCCCTCATCACCGGCCTCGAGTTGGCTCTCGAGATCGACGTGCCCCGTCTGTGCGTGAAAGGGGACTCCGAGCTGGTCGTTAAGCAGATCAATGGCGACTATGTTGTCAGGAAGCCGGAACTTGTGCCATTGTTGGAGTGCACCCTCCTTCTGATGGCCCGGTTCCCTTCTCGGCCGGAAATTGTCCATATTCCCCGGTCGCAGAACGGTCGAGCAGATGCTTTGGCCAGCCTTGCTGCGTCACTTGCGGAGCCTGAACAGGACAACCTGATCGTCCACGTGACGCGCCGCAGGCTCATCGCTCCTGTTATCCCGGAAGAAGATCGCGGCCCGTTGGTAAGTAATCTCACCACGGTTGCCCCTATGCCCGGAGCCCCGAGTACCCCAGATATGACAGTCGGATCAACCCCTGATTGGAGGACGCCTTTGGTTGAGTACCTCCAACATGGCATTCTTCCATCGGATCGGGCCGAGCGCGAGCGAGTTCGACGCCGCGCATCGCAGTTTGTCCTCCAGAGCAGCCCCGGCCTGGAGCAGATCCTCTACAAATGCGGATTTGATGGTGTTATCCTCTGTTGCCTTCAGGGAGTTGAGATCCCACGAGTCATGCAAGAGGTTCATGCTGGTTCATGTGGCGCCCACTAGACTGGGCCGAAGCTGTCCCACCAGATTCGGAGGTTGGGATACTTCTGGCCCTCCATGATCCATGACTACATCGAGTATGCCAGGAGGTGCCATGCGTGCCAGGTTCATGCGAACTTTGTGCATCGGCCGCCGGAGCCTCTCCATACCACTAGATATTCCTGGCCCTTTGCAGTCTGGGGTCTGGACGTTGTGGGACCTTACCCACCGGCGACAGCTCGCCAGTGCCGGTTCATTCTGACCGCCACGGACTTCTTCTCCAAATGGGCGGAGGCGATTCCGCTCAGAGAGGTCAAATCCTGTTCGATCGCTGACTTCGTGACCTCCAACATCATCTATCGATTTGGAGTGCCTCACGCTATCCTCACGGATAATGGAACCAATTTCCGAGCAGCCGAGTTGAAGAAGTTGTACGCCAAGTATAACATTCGCTCGAACCATACATCTCGCTATCATGCGCAGGCGAATGGAAAGATCGAGGCGTTTAACAAAACCCTCTCTAACATTCTGCAAAAGATGGTTGGTCAGAACAAGAAGAGTTGGCCGGACAAGCTCCCCAACGCCCTCTGGGCTTATCGGACGACGACTCGCAATTCCACACAGATGACCCCTTATTCCCTGGTGTATGGAGCTGAGGACGTCCTGCCCATCGAGATCCAGTTATCGTCCTTGCGCACTGCGGTCTACGACCAGCAAGCGCCGGACAGAGTTGCTGAAGCCTGTCTAGTCGAGTTGGAAGCACTGGATGAGAATAGACTTCGCGCTTTGCACAACTTGGAGAGGCATCAAAGCAGAATGGCTCGAGCTTTCAATAAGAAGGTTCCCCTCCGCTCTTTCCTGCAGGGTGACCTAGTGCTAGCCCTGAGAGCACCGATGATCCCCGGCCGGAAGCCGCCCAAGTTGGACCCCAAGTGGGAGGGACCTTTTGTCATCCACAAGGTCTATCCCAATGGCGCGTACTCCCTGGCGACTATGGATGGTGAGCGTGTCACTCCACCCACCAACGCTAGGTTCCTCAAGCAGTACTTTGTCTGAGTGTGCCCACGTCCTGCACGACGTTAAACTGCATTCGTCCAGGCTACAAGACGTTAAACTGTTCAGCATTCGTCCAGGCTACAAGACGTTAAACTGTTCAGCATTCATCCGCACTGCAAGACGTTAAACTGCCAAGCGCCTCGTCCTGCATGACGCTAAACTGCACCACGTCCTGCACGACGTTAAACTGCATTCGTCCAGGATACAAGACGTTAAACTGTTCAGTATTCGTCCGCGCTGCAAGACGTTAAACTGCCAAGCGCCTCGTCCTGCATGACGCTAAACTGCACCACGTCCAAGCTGCACGACGTTAAACTGCCCATCGTATTGTCCTGCATGACGTTAAACTGCCCCTCAAGAACTACGTGCGGCTTGATTCCCATCCTCATGGGATACGTAGGACCGTCTGGACATTCATGTTTCAGGCCCAGCCCCATCCTTTGGGAATTTCCATCCCATCTCGGGCCCTTGGCCCAGTTGCCTCCGGGTGTGCGGCGTATGGTGTGAACGTGGGGCTATGCCCTCATTCACGTCGGTTTTCTCGCCACGCTGTACGCCCCCCACGTTTGGGGATGCATTCTGCTCCCCCCTTCTTTTCTCGTCCTGCATGACGTTAAACTGCACTTCAAGAACTACGTGCGGCTTGATTCCCATCCTTATGGGATACGTAGGAACGCCCGGATGTTTGAAACTTCGGGTCTAGCCCCCCACCTCTTAGAGATTCCCCCTTCTCTGGGGAATCCGCCGCCTTCAGGTCACCCTCAAGGCGTGTTCCCCGACCCCTTGCAGTGGTCCACCGGTGTCAAGATTACTCTGGTTTATTGCCAGGAGGGTCAGGATCCGCTTGGTCAGGTTTCCTCCACTTTTCAGGCTTCGTGCTCCCTTTCATTCGGACCCATCGTCTACGCCCTGGGTGGAGCCCCCGTGAATGGTTCGGACACAATGCCTCAGTGCTCTCCCACCGACTCGGGCCGGTACCCCCAATGGCCTCGGGCAGCAAATCGATATGAATCCTGCGATTGAGCGGTCGATGCTCGTTTGCTGCCTCATTCCACCAACGGTTAGTGCGATATTGATGCTGCTTTTCCGCCACGGTCGGCAGTACTCCCATATAGTTACTCCTGTGCCCCCAGTCCTTGAGTGAATGGCCGCACGATTCACATTTTCCACCTCCCATTCTGACCAGGAGAAACCTCGACACTCTTGACACTATCCCTCAGTGCATCTTCGCATGTCCAGGGGATAGGACCACGATGTGGCGTACTTTGAGGTCCTTATGGTCCGAGCTCTAAGACCTTAAACTAAGATCTCTCCTTATGGTCCGAGCTCTAAGACCTTAAACTAAGATCTCTCCTTATGGTCCGAGCTCTAAGACCTTAAACTAAGATCTCTCCTTATGGTCCGAGCTCTAAGACCTTAAACTAAGATCTCTCCTTATGGTCCGAGCTCTAAGACCTTAAACTAAGATCTCTCCTTATGGTCCGAGCTCTAAGACCTTAAACTAAGATCTCTCCTTATGGTCCGAGCTCTAAGACCTTAAACTAAGATCTCTCCTTATGGTCCGAGCTCTAAGACCTTAAACTAAGATCTCCCCTTATGGTCCGAGCTCTACGACCCTAAACTAAGATCTCCCCTAAACGGGATTCTACGTCCTGTATGACGTTAAACTACACTCTCAGAACTACGTGTGGCTTGATCTCCAGCCTGATGGAGTACGTAGGAACGCCCGGGCATCTCAACTCGGGTCCAGCCTCAGGGATCGTTAAGTCCCGCCCCTCCTCGTCGCCGGCCGTCTGGCCTGGCTTCTGGTAGAGTGGTGCAGTTGTGATATTCTCCCCGATTCAGCTCGGGATGCCCCATTGCAATGGTGGGAAGCGACGGTTTCCTCGTCAAAGAGGTGCTGTCTGAGAATTGGGGTGACTCACGGCCAGATTAGTGCATCTGCCTAATACGCTTTCCCCACGGTGGCGCAATTTTGAGAGCGTTGGATTCTGTCCGAACAAATCGTCACTTCGCCCCACGCTTCGCATGACCTGTTGATCTGGATTTCCACCCTTGTGTCTGAAGGAACCCCCAAAGCGGTATTCATGATGACATGTGGTCCGCCTCCTGCAATATGAATGATGACCTTCGGTCCGTCTATTGCAGTTGTTATGGTCGATCCACTGTCTGCCTACCGTCTTGGGCATTTCCTAGAAGGCCGACCGTTGAGGATGTCTGGATTCGGGACACGCGATTCACCCTTTCTCATTTCCCTATGTTCGGATAAAATCTCAACGCCCCTAGAGTTGTCCCGCTCGTGTGTTGGAACAAGTTGGGGGGATGATACATTGATTAGGTCTGAGGTCTCCTTTCCTAGGAATGACCTCCCTCTTTTCTCCAGAAATCCAGGCCCAATTATGGATGCCTGATGCTTGGTTAACACTACCGCAAGACAACGAATTGTGGTTGAGCATGTTAAGCCAAAAGATGCAGATAAATATATTGATTCATACAAATGGATCAAAGTAGCGGAAGCAAATGTTTTGGGAACGGCAAAACAAAGCCCTTAGGGATTAGCGTGCTGAATGAGTCTTTCTAATGCCGCTACCCTTTGGCTGGTGGCCTCCAGAGCTGCTTCTCGCTCTCTGCGTGCCCTCTCTTCGTCGGCGGTCGCAGCACGCAGTTCGTCGATTCTGGCCTGTGCACGCTCCCGCTCTCTGCGTGCCCTCTCTTCGTCGGCATTCCGGCGTCTCCCTCGGAACCCGATCGTTGCGGCCTCTCGCTGATCAGATTCCGAGGGGGGGCTTTTGTAGACGCCGGAAAAGTCCGTTGTTCCCAAACGAAGCTCCGGATGCGGAAAGCGAAGTGATATTTGGAGTCAGAGGCACGTTACGGAGGGCCCGGAGGACTTGCGCGAAATTTCAGAGGCCCGCGCGCAAAGTTGAGTGGCGGCGCGCAATCCTCCCGGGATGCGCGCAATGCGCTGGGCCGGCGCGCTATTTTGCGCGCCCGTGGCCTGCGCGGCTCCCTTGCGCGCCGGGTCCGGATTCCGCGCCCGTGAAGGGAATTCCGCGCCCGAGACCGGATTCTGCGCCCGGGGTTGCCTATAAATATAAGGCGACCCCCGACGTTTTGAAGGTTGCCAGAATCCGAAGCGTCGCTCGTTCGCGCAATCCAACCCCTTCCGCGCGCAATGCCGATCTTCAGGTAACCTCCTTTCTTTCGTGCAATAGAGACTTGGGGTTCGCCTTCGCGCGCAATCCCCTTGGCTCCTTTCCTTTGAATAATCCTTAATCCGAAGGCCTTTGCGCGCAAAAGAAGCCTCTTGCACGCAATTGCCCCCGGGTGCGCGCAATCCAGCCCGATTGCGCGCACCCCCCATTTTCAAAGTGGCCATTCGTTAGAGAATGAGTCGTTGCCCCCGCGAGCTGTCCGAAGCCCGGTGCGCGCAATCTCAATCATCCGCGCGCAAAGGGCTGGCCCGATTGCGCGCCAGCCCGCCATTTTGCGCGCCGACCTTCTGTTTTGCGCGCAAAGCTCCTCTTTTGCGCGCAATCCGCCAGGGTCGCCTCCCTTGACCCCCTGAGGGTACCCGCCTGCGTGGAGCCCGATGATCTTCATCCTGGGTGCCCGCACCGTGCGTTGTCTTCCCGTGCGGCCCTCCAGGCTCGCGCGAAGTGACACGGACCCATCAGCGGCAATCCATCGTCCCGCATGACGTTAAACTGCATTCGTCCAACACGACGTTAAACTGTGCATCGTCCAACACGACGTTAAACTGTATATCGTCCAACACGACGTTAAAATGTACCTCGTCCAAACTACAAGACGTTAAACTGTTCAGCATTCGTCCCGCATGACGTTAAACTGCATTCGTCCAACACGACGTTAAACTGTGCATCGTCCAACACGACGTTAAACTGTATATCGTCCAACACGACGTTAAACTGTACCTCGTCCAAACTACAAGACGTTAAACTGTTCAGCATTCATCCCGCATGACGTTAAACTGCATTCGTCCAAAACGACGTTAAACTGTGCATCGTCCAACACGACGTTAAACTTTATATCGTCCAACACGACGTTAAACTGTACCACGTCCGCGCTGTAAGACGTTAAACTTCCAAGCACCTTCGTCCTCAACACACGACGTTAAACTATACTTCGTCCGGCAAGACGTTAAACCGTCCGCTTCGTCCTCAACACACGACGTTAAACTGTACTTCGTCTGGCAAGACGCTAAACCGTCCGCATCACCCGATCCCGTGCCTCGCACGCAGGGTCCCCCCCGGTTTGGATGTGGCCCCCACCCGCTCGTCTCTGCAGGGATGTCGGGATTGCCCCTCTTTAGGGACGATTTAATGGGAGCGGCTTTTCCCTACGGGGGTAGGGTATTACAAACCCCTAGTTTCTTGTGGGGGGCCGCGCATGTGTATCTCCATTGCGCCTCCCCACTGCCGAAGCCAGTAGAGGGTGTGACTGGGATCGAGGTGTCTCCTACTTTCGGTCCAAGTCCCTTCCAACTGAGTTTTGCCGCATCCAGGCTGCCTCAAGTGCGTAAGTCCTGACAGAATGAACTACGTGGACTTTGATCACTGTCTTCTAAACAGGGTACGTAGGAAGCCTCCCTGATGTTCAAGCCCACCACCTGGTCGTCCCGGTCGTATTCACGTCGGTTCGTCCATCAGTGGACCCCTCCAGGGTTCACGCTTGCGTCGATTCACCTATGAATCTGCCCCTGTGGGAGACTGCCCGTGTGTATCTCCACTGTGCCTCCCCACAGCCCCTTTTTTCCATTTCTCCTTTTATCGTCCAGCATGACGTGAAACTGTGATCCACCCGGCCGTTCCATCTCCCCATGTGCGAGGTGGTTCGGTTCAATCCTCCGCCCGGCGGCCTCGACCCCTTCGTGAGTCGGCTTGCCGACGTCCAGCATGACGTTAAACTGTATACCCGAACTACGTTGACTTTGATCCGTGCTAACGCGCGGTACGTAGGAAGCCCCTACGGGGTCCAAGCTCTTCACTCCATCATCCATCCTGATCCTTACCCGGGCCGCCACATCCCGGTGGGGTCATGCCACTTCACTCCACTCCATATCACTTGGGAAGCCGCCCATGTGTTGGCCCCAGCGTCGGAGGTTCCCCGCAAGGGGTTCTGTCATCTGATCCACTCTTCGTGTTGATTAGTCCGATGCCGTCCCCGCTGGACGTTAAACTCGCGGCGTACCCCGTGTTAAACATGGGAAGCTGAGGAAAACCTCAGGGGACACAGTTCCCCGCACCCAGTGCGGGATGCCTCAGGCCATCATGCCTTCGAGAAGCCCTATTAGGGACGGAAGACAGACGTGCAGAGCCGCAGTGTTACGACACGCCCCCAGCACCAAGAGCCACCCGGCCTCCTCACCGCAGGTTGCTGCCCCGACCAGACTCCTTGGAGCGTCCGGGCGGAAGCAGCGTAATTAACCGGTGTCCATGAAGATATGGCGCCGGGAACGAGATTCACGAGCATGTCTTAAATCTATGAGGGAGACCCGGATTAGGCGACGAGTTCCGAGGAGACGTCCAAGGAAGGAGGAGCCGACATCCCATCATCCCGGTTTCGATCAAGGAGCAGACGCCCCTGAATAAGGGACGGATGCCGCCCGCCTTTGGAAAGCGGGACTGCGGGACCACAAGCCGCGCGCCCATCCCCTCGGGTTGACGGGTGCACGCGCGAACGCGTCCTGGCGGAACAGCGTAACCCGACGCACATCCGCACCGAAACATCCCTAAAATGGAATTGGTTGGGATCTAGGGAAACAGTGTCAACTTGTCTCAAGGGTAGCTCTCAGGCCAGGGAGTCTAGTGACGGTGCGACGACCGAGGTATCTGATCACCAAGACCCTGATGACCCGCTTGTCGACTCAGCATGCTGAGACACTCGTTGTAGGAAAATTGGTTTCTGTATCACATAGGATTGCATCTTGACTGTCTATTTTGAGTCATATCTCCATTGTTGTTACTGTCATATACATATATGCTCATCTGATCGCGACACTCCTTGATAACATTTAATATGTCCACGCAATGATAGCCAGCTAAGATACTAGCTTTGGTTCATGACGACGACCCTGTGAGCTACACGGCCTCAATCCAGAACCCATCATGCAATCCCCTTTCTCTAGGTGGGCCAGTAGCAGAACCCCCCAACTGGTGAGCAGCATACAGCTCTAGTAGAGCAGACGTAGCCTGAGCGTAGGTTGAGCACGCACCGTGAGTTCCAGCGATAGAGACCGCTGAGGTTTAGTGGTGGGAATGACCCTCAGTCATGAGAGTTTTGTCTAGAGACAGTGGTTTGCCTCTTCAGGTTTGCACAGACACCGGAAGATCTGATGGTGGATTTGGCCACCGGCCTTTTCCACGAAGCAACTGGGAATTCGTGGAGTCTGGTGACTCAGTTACACGATGAATCATTACTTTCATGGGACGACTTCCAGCTTCTCTTTCGTGAGGAGATTTACCCCTCCTGCTTATGCTTTGTTCGGATCCAGGAGCTCCTGTAGTTTTATCAGGGAGAGATGACGGTGACCGAGTACAAGAATAGTTTCGCAGACCGTGCACACTTTTACTCGGACATGGTCCATGACAGCAAATTCTTAGTGCGGAAGATTGAACAGGGTCTCCACAGAGAGATTTGTGCTATCATAGAACCCTTGTGCATTTCCACTTATGCTGAGGTGCTAGAGCAGGTGCGGGTGACAGAGAGCTACCTGTCATGCTCTACAGTTGGTGGTGGCAGCAGGAATGATGGAGCTGAAACATCTGCCGTAGCTAGCGGGCGTCAGCAGACATAACCTCGACGTAGGTGTCTTTCCGATATCTGGACTCAGGGGTGTGTTCATACACCACATTCGTGCCAGAGGGCTCCAATGCTGCCCAGAGAGATTCCTTGTTAAGCTTGCGATGAGCGAGGTCACATGGCAATGGACTGCCCGACCAGGTATGATGAGAACTTTGGGCAATCAGTAGGCGTACCACCATGGAAGAGGCAGCGCCATGATCAGGGTAGTGCCCAGATAGGTGGTTCTAGCAGAGGAGTGGGAGGAGTTGGAAGTGGGGGATGACATTAATAGGTCTTCTAATCATCACCAGGTGGTCCACATCAGCCCCTGGGAGCTGAAATTTGGGACAAGGGACAGCTGCGAGCTTTAGATGGTTACGATCCAGCAGAGCATGAAGTGACAAGAGGTACGCTTTACAGCTCATCTACATTTTGCAGTTGATTTGTTAGTATTTGTGTATGAAGTTCTCTTTTTATCCCTTCTCCTTTCTTGAGGTGTTACCAGGGTGACGCGGGGAGTCAGTGTAACCCTGTGTCGGAAAGGTAGAAGGCGTGGGACCTTTTTCATTAGTCTATAATGTCGACTCCTTTGCTTTCTAAGCATGTAAGAGTGTCTTGGTCGTGGGACATCGACTGTGAAATCTTGTGTGACCAGATATCCTTGGGTGTTTCACCATATGGATATTCTAAAGGAGGGAATAATCGGGCTTTTTCCTAGGATGAAACAGTGATTCCAGTCCCAACTTGCGACGTAGAGGTGCAACCGGGGAGATGAGCTACCCCTAGAGGTCCTTCGGGCCGATGGAGACCATGCGAAGGGATGGAGAGGTCCCCACCACCTTGCTCTAAACCCAAAGGCTGGTTTGGGTGCATGACGTCTCCCGTGTGACTTACATATAGAGATGTGTTCATGCTCCTATGAACGTCATCGGTGAGGGCATACCCCATGCGAACGGACCAAATCCTTTGGTCATTGTGCAGTGACGCAGAACTGTGCAGGAGTTCTTTTGGGTACGGGAGAGCCTGGTGTGGGCTTAGTACCCTGAGTTGTTTCCCAAGTTTTTCTTTTCGGTAATGAAAATCTTGAAGGAGGTAATGATATATCAACCTGAATCTTTCTATAAGAAGACTTTGGAAATTTTTGATGTTATTCCAAAGCAGTGCCTTCAGACGGCGTATGATTCCGAGCTCCGGTGTGGCTGGGATTAGATTTTTTGTGCGTTCACATTGGGAATCCAAAATAAATGGGATAACTCCTAAACAGTGTTTCAGATTAGAAATCTGAGTGTTTAGATGGATCCGAAATGGGGTTTTTACCCTATGAACAACATAAAATTTGTCTTCGCGGGACGTTTGGACCCCTCGCCTGTTAACGGAACATTAAACGAATAAATAAAATAATTAATTTATTCATTTAATGGTTAAACTGATGTATCTCTTAAACAGTTTCTTGGATCGGAAATCCAAGGGCATTGTTGAGTCCAGAGCATTCTGTTTACCCTAGGATGGTTTCAATTTTCGCGGGCGTGGGCCTTCTATGAAAAATGTCACTCGGGGCATTTTCGTAATTTAGAGGCCTCAGGTGTTAAATTTTATAACATTTTTTGACGAAGGCTCGGATTAAAATTTTGAGACCTCCATTGTGCTCGGGAGGTGGTGTTTACCCTAGGGGAGGCGTAACCTCAACCCCATCAAGGGTTTCAGACACGGGTCAATTTGGGGGATAAGCTTACTAAAACTTATTAATTAAATGGGTTTTCCTACATAAAAACCTCACCACCCTCTCGTCTTTCTGCTGGTTCTCTGGTGGAAGAAGGCTCAACCAAGGAGAGCCCCTCACCAACCCTCATCCTTTATCTCCTTCCCATGGTGGTGCACGACTTAGCTGGATCGTTGCGAAGTGTCGGGCTACACCCAAGAGGTAGGATTGTGTGTTTTTCTTTATATTTCCACACCTCCTCGGAATCCATAAATAAGAATAGAATTACTGTTTGATCATTGATCGAAGCCCATAAATGCGTTGTACATGTTCTGAGATTTCCGATGCCCATTTCGGTTTGAATTTTCGAGTCTCGAGGCATCTACAGTTGTCCGACTAAGATCGGGGTGTGTTGGGTGTTTTTGGGCGAGGATCCGGCCTTCCGGGCAGTAGCGGTCCGAGTCAACGGCGACGGCGGTCCGAGTCAATGGCGGCGGTGTGTCCGGTCTTCAGTAGAGGCGGTCGGGGCTCACGATCGAGCGGAGTAGGTGGCTCCATGGCGGTCCAGGGTGGCAGGGGCTCCTGGGAAGTGGGGGTCGGTGCGGGAAAGGCCGATCGGAGGGGGCTGGGGTTGTGCGGCGTAGGCGGCCGAGGGGCGTCGGCGGTCGAGTGGAGGCCGACCGTTCTGGAGGTGAAGGCTACAGGAGGCGACCCAGGTCGCTGATGGGAGGAAGGACCCAACATTTGTGGGTCCTGCAACGACCCAAAGTTTCAGTAATGGAAAATCCATCTTCATCTTATTAAATGTCTCTTTATATAAAATTCTTTTTAAAATGCCAACTTCTTTGGTTTTATGTTACGAATTTTTGATCGTTGCTAATAAAGTCGTTGATTAGTGATCACATGATTGGTATAAATATAGGACCTTAAAAAATTCAATTTACTCAGGCAAAGGAAGCGATGGCATCATCCAGTTGAATTTCCCCATACGAAGCCCATTTGTCGGAGCTTGGAAAAGAGGTGGCGTCTTTGGGCTTTTCCCTTGACCAAGCCCAAGCTGAGCTTCCTCATGTCAAGCTCGAACGTGACCGTCTATGGGAAAACTGGATGTTGATTGAATTTACCACTCGAGCGATGTTATCCGAGCCACCCCAAGAGTCTATCACTATCGCACACCTTACCCTTAGGCCTTATGAGGCTGTTTTAAGGGGTTATGAAACAAATAAGTAGTACTATGTGCATGTACAATATTTTTTTGTATATAATAATGAATATAATTTCTAGTCATTTTTTATACACTGTAAATAGTTTTTAAAGTACAAATGGTGTTTTTTGTTATTATTTAATTAAGAAATCTATTTTATTAAATTAAGGATTTTTTGAATTAAATAATATTTTAATAAAATAATATTATTATTAAATTAATTTTTATTAAATATAAATTATCTTATAATTTTATGAATGCAATTTAAATTTTTATTAAGGTTTGAAAGTCATTTCTGTCAAAACCAGTGATTTTTTTATAAATATCTGTTTTTATTTTAAAAGGGAAAATTCAAAAATTTAAAAAATTATTTAGATAAAATAAATGCTATTTTTGGAATCAAGACGTCGAAATTATCCAACGGTGAATTTTTTATAATTTTCTGAGAGAGTCAAATTTTTGGGTAAAAATTAAATACCGTTTAAATATATAATGTGTTTTATGACATCATAATGACCCAATAGTGATGTAATAAAATACTATAATATTTATGTCCGGACAATATATGTTTTACCATTAAAATAAAGTGATTTTGGGTTTGTTTGACTTATTTTGCAAAGCATTAATGGACCCCTCAAGACTTATTCAACACTTTGCCTTTTTAAATTAATTTCCATGAGAGTGTGACTCACCTCCACATAAGCAACCTCATTATTTTAAGAAGTTAGGACTTTGGCCTTATAAAATATTGCTTTCCTCTTCCCTTTTCAAAAACCCATGGGCAAAAACCATGGGATGGTTTGTGGTTTGGATTAATTTAATATAAGGGGTCCCAAACCTAAATAATAAAGAATTCCCTCACCTTTCCTATATAATCCCACCAAAGCTCCCACTTCCTTCTCACTCAAATCCCTTTGAGTTATTCCAAACTCTACCCTACTCTCTCTAGAATCATCCCAAAGTGCCCCAATCTCCCAAGAAGCCTCTCACAAGCCTCTCTCTAGCCTTTGGAAGCACACTTCCAAGCAAGGGTTTTTTCTTCCATTATCATTTTTGTCCATTTTTCTTTAAGTTTTTTCCCTTTTAATTTCAATTATGAATGTTGGGGAATGGTTTTTAACCTCCCTTATACTTCCCTATTTATGTTTTAATAATGGGAGACCCATTTCTCTATCATTAAATGCCTCCCATGTACACCTGTAACTATGCCGAAATTCTGAAAGGAACTTCTCTCTCCTCTTTTACATTCAAGCAATACTTTTGTATCATGAATCTAAATTCCATTAAAATTGTTGGGAAATGTACTTATATGACCTCCTTACTGTCTGTTACATGTAAATATGTTGAGGAACCCCTTTCTCTCTCATCAACCATTTTTATGAATTCTTATGTCACGCTATTACGCTGCCGAAATCGCACCGATTTTCTAAGCCAATGTCATTGTGCAGTGAATACCATGCACATTTCTCCATTAAGGGTATTAACCTTTATTCACACATAATTATTGATTATAAAGTTTCATATATAAATTCCATATTTCTTTATCGTGGAATAAATGATTATGTTTTATGGGTCCATGTTTTATGACACATGTGGCACACTTATTCATGAAATGAAATGTTTAAGAAGGGTGTGCCCTTATAGCGCTACAATGCATTGGGTAATGTATAGTATCGTGATACGTCATGTGAAATGAGTGTTTACTCATGATAATTAAAGTGCTACAAGGTTTTACTCATGATTTATGTGCAATGAGGATTTACTCATGCTCCATTTGCAAGGATCTTTGGCTCATGCTAATTCCATGTTAAGTGTTGTTGCCACATCTCCATGTTATGATTATCATGATTTATCATGCATTTATGTTCATGTTTCTTTTATGATCTATTGATATTCTTATTGTCCAACATGTATTGTACTCCTCATGTTATTCCATGTTTACTCCCTTACTGGGCTTTATAGCTCACCCTTTTCTTATGCATATCCTCAGGTTATCCCATGCAATGCTAAGTACGAGGGAATGTAGTGGTCATGCAAAGGAAGTTTTCAATAAAGATGTTGTATTTAATGTTTTAAGTTTTTATGTAATGATCCTAAGCTCCAAAGACACTAAAACTCTCAATCTTCTTTGTTCTATCAAGTGAAGTTTTATGTAATAAATCTTGTTTAATTTTGTAATAAAAGCAGGGTTGTAATAGTTGGTATCAGAGGATAGGATTAGTTATATTTTGAATTAGGAAACCCTAGTAAAGCCTTAGATTCAAGACTATGTATAATAAAAAAATCCCTATGTTTTGGTAAGTACTGATTAAGTGGTTTATCAAACAAATACATCCTTGTCTGGATAAGAGCAGGTAGATGTGGATCTGGCACAGATGTATCCTAGGGGTAAAACCCGAAAACACCACTTTGAACAAGACTCGAACAGGAACTGGTGCATGTCAACGGGCCTTACTGCACTCTTGGTTATGACACTCCCGGGGGATATGTTTTGATAAATTCAAAAGCTTAGTATGAACTCTTATTAAGGGAATTAAAAAAAATGCCCCCATGAATATTTGTTAGAAAGTAGACCATGAAAAGCCTAGATTGAATCCTATAGACTCTTGAGTAAGGAAATAAAAGTTTATTTATAAGTCATCAACTTTTTTCTTTAGATTACCCTTTATGTGTTACCCCTATCTTTCCTTTTATTCCAGCCAATGGCCAGTAATAGGAAGACTCGGGCTAACAACCATTGTGAAGATCAGTGTGATGACTGTACTAATGAGATACCCAATCCAATGGGAGCGGGAATCGCAACCATTTTCACGCTTCTCTCTCAGCTAACTCAATTTTTGAATAGAAAGACGGGTTAAGTGGAACGTTCACCCCCCGCCTCCTAAGAAAGAACAAGTCATTATCGAGATCTTCATGATACAAAGGCCTCCTACTTTTAGTGGATCATCTGATCCCACGATCACTGAAAAATGGATCAACTCCATTGAAAATATATTCTCCATCCTCCAATGTTTTGAACAATAGAAGGTTCTCCTAGCGCCTTATCATATGGAGGGTGAAGCTGATAAATGGTGGATGTTGATCAAAAATACAATAACTGAGGAGGAGATCAAGGCGTTGAAATGGAAGGATTTCTGAAAGATGTTTTTCGATAAATATTTTCCGCACACCCTCTGACTTAAGATGGAAAGGGAATTCCATTCCCTCAAGAAAAAATATGAAGAATATGTTGGAGGGTATGAGGAAAACTTCACATGGCTTGCACGATACACTTCCGGATTTGTCGTTACCCCCAAATGCAAGGTTGACTGCTTCTTTGGTGGGATGAATCCAAGCTTGTGGAAAGCATTAGCGATCCGTGACTTCGACAGCTACAAGGAAATTTTCTGATGTGCCCTCATGGTCAAAATGGATATCGGGGAATCACACGGGTATCATGGGGACAAGAAGCGTAAGGTGGACTTCAATGCTGGTGGTCCAATTGATAAATCCAACGGTTCTAAGAAGATCCAGCACCCCACTTTCCAAAAGTGCTGAAAGAAGCACCCTAGAAATTGCCTTAAGTGGACGAGAAAATGCTTCAGGTGTGGAAGAGAAGGGAACCTAGCTGTTAACTGTCGGCAAGAAGGACCCGCGGCTACGACATAGGAGAGGAACGCTCCATTAGAACCTCAACACATTGTTCAGTGATACAAATGCAAATAATTGGGTCATTTTACAAATCAGTGCCCTAATACAAGGGTTTTCGGAGACAACAAACAACCTCCAAGGTAGCAAGGAAGAGATTTTTCCATCACTTCTGCCGAAATGAACCCTGACAATGAAGTGGTGACAGATATGCCAGTTATTCATTCAATAATAGAAAACTTACTTTTTGATTATGGTTCTACGCATTCTTTTATATCTCAAAAGTTTAGTAGAACAATCCCAGCACCACCACAAATCATGGAAGTAAAGATGTCGGTGAGTACGGAAAATGGGGAAATCATTGCATCCCATCAATATAAGTCCTCCCCTGTTATAATCTGTGGATTGAATTATCCGGAGAACCTTGTCATACTCCCTCTGGTGGAATTTGATGCATTTCTTGGCATGGGTTTTCTTTCCTTATATAGAGCCAACATAAATTTTTGGGAGAGTGAAATCACACTCCATATGAAGAATCGACCCCCGATTCATTACAAGTGTCATGAGGAAGATGAATCTCCTTTAGATCCATCATATCAAGCATGGATATTACTTCCTTACGAGCACGTGTATCTGGCTCAGATGATTGATTCCAAGGAAGAAACCATCCTTGAAGAAATTCATATTGTGAGGGAATTCGCTGAAGTGTTTCCCGAGGAACTGCCTGGTCTTCCTCCAAGAAGAGATGTTGAGTTCTCAATTGAAATTATACCTGGGCCGCTACCAATATCCAAGAATCGATATAGAATTGTTGTTTTAGAGCTTTAAGAGATGAAGATACAACTACAGGAGAATCTGGATAAAGGGTTTATACTCCCAAGTGCTTCACCATGGGTTGCACCAGTCCTATTCGTCAAGAAGAAGGATGGGTCAATGCGGCTTTGCATCGATTATCGTGAACTTAACAAAATCACAATAATGAACAATTATCCTCTCCTAAGAATTGATGACTTGTTTGATCAGCTGCATGGAGCACAATACTTCTCCAAGGTGGATTTGCAGTTGGGATATTATCATGTAAGGGTGAAGAAGGAAGATGTCCCCAAGACTGCTTTTTGTACAAGATACGGGCACTATGAATTCATAGTTGTTCCTTTCGGACTCACCAATTCTCTATCAATATTCATGGACATGATGAATAGATTCTTTAGAGATTACCTTGACAAATTTGTGTTAGTCTTTATAGATGATATTCTAATATACTCCAAAACCAAGGAGGATCATGAGGAGCATTTAAAAACTGTACTAGAGACATTGCACAAGGCAAAGCTCTATGCAAAGTACAGAAAGTGTGAGTTCTGGTTGAAGGAGGTCTCATTCTTAGTCCATATCATCACAAGCAATGGGATATATGTGGACCCCTCTAAAACAGATTCAATTGAGGGATGGTTGAGGACAACATCGGTAATGGATATCCGTAGCTTCTTGGGGTTAGCTGGATATTATCGACGATTTGTGAGGAATTTCTCACGATTTTCCAACCCTCGTATCAAGCTAACTCGGAAGGGAGTAAAGTTTTCTTGGAGTTATGAATGAGAAAAAAGATTCAAGGAGTTGAAAAGGAGGCTTATCACTACGCTCATGCTCACTTTACCCACAATTGGGGAACTTTTTTGGTATTCAGTGATGCTTCAAAGAAGGGATTAGGCAGGGTGATGATGCAGAATGATAAAGTGATATCCTATGCCTCAAGGCAGTTGAAAATCCATGAGAAAAACTATCCAACGCATGATCTGGAGTTGGCGGCGGTGATCTTTGCCCTGAAAATCTGGCGTCATTATCTCTATGGAGAGAAATGTGAGATATATACTGACCACAAGAGTCTTAAATATATATTCACACAGAAAGAGCTTAATATGCACCCGAGAAGATGGATAGAGCTCATCAAGGATTATGACTGTTCAATACATTACCACCCTGGGAAAGAGAACAAGGGGGCAGATGCCCTAAGTAGAAAGGACCGAGTAATTCTATTAATGATGATAATTGAGAAGGATCCAATCTTCTTAGACTTGATGAAGATGGATGTGGGAATCATAAATAAGGGAACATCATCAATCCTTTCACAAATGATTGCTCAACCATCTCTTTTGGAAAGGTTATATGATCATCAGAAGGATGATGTTGGAATTCAGGAAAAATTGGAAGCTATCAAAAAAGGGAAATCCACAGAGTTTAATGTTAATGAAGAAGTAATTGTGCGGTTTGGGAAAAAACAATGTGTTCCATCAAGTCCGGAGCTAAAGAAGGAACTTTTGGATGATGCACATAGTTCAAATTTCTGTATTCACCCTGGGAGCACAAAGATGTATCGAGATCTCTGAGAAAACGTTTGGTGGGATAATATGAAGAAGGAGATCACTAAATATACATCAAAGTGCCTGGTGTGTCAGCAAGTGAAGGCAAGGATGCATAAGTCTAAGGCAAGGATGCATAAGTCTAAGGGGATGATGCAACCATTTTTCATTATTAAGACTAGTCTTGGATGTGTGTCCACTTATTATATTATCGTTTCCTAGGTTTATAGTTGTTTTTGTACATTTTTTTCATAATTTAGTGTCATCCTAGGTTATTGGAACAACTCGCTTCATTCTATTTAGTTTTCCTTCCATTGAGGATATCTCATTTGGAATGTTTTTGGTTGCTATCTCATTTGGTAGAAATTTTGAATCCATATATGATGTATATATTGGATATTTCTGTATAAAGTCTTCCAAATTGAGTTTCCAGGTGACATGACATGGATTATAGCTGAATGTTATTGGTGCTTCAGTCCCCTTGGGTTTTTATGATAATGGTGGGCACCCCTTCATTTCTTTCCTTTTACTATAAATTCTCTCTATATTCCTCTTTGTTGTTATTATCTTTCATGATTGAACTTCTATGTTCATATTCAAATTTTTGTGATTTCTCTTAGTTTCATTTTCGTGTAGTTTTGTATGAGGATGGATACTTTCATGTTTTTTTGGTGTTCTACAAGCACTAGTGAGCTGTTTTAGAGAACAATTGGTGTGAAATTTTATGCTCCTAAGTTCTTCTTTGGAATCATCTTATAGGGAACCCAAGGTAAGTGAAAGTATGTATTTTCATGTTCTTTTTTAAAATAAGTTAATTCTAATCATATTTAATATCATAGGATATCATTCAATCATGGGAAACATATGTCATATTGATATATAGAGCTGGACTCTTTAGTACATACCATATAGTTGTTAATTTTGTAGGTAGTGATGCCCAAATTGATGATAGTATAGGTGGTGTAGAATAATCATGAAATATGGGATTTAATTTTCAAAGTATAGATGTGTGATACTATGGTATATTAAATTTTTTCCCACATTTTAATTACTAAGTTGGTGAATTGTGAAATTTGATTTCACTTTTTTATTGATAATTAAAATTATCATTTTAATTTGTTTTATTCATTTTCTTGCTCATATGATGGAACTAACTTTTTATTATACCCTTCCATGTGTCTCGTTATAATTTATGTATTCTCCTAATCAGTTATAGGCAGAATGAGTGTTTCATTTTTATCCCTTATGTGGGGATTCTCTCATGACATCTAGTTATTTAGGGATGTCAAGAACTGAACAGATTAAAACTCCTCCCTTTTGACTCTTTTATTTTTTCCAAAGTGTCATTACATTCTCTAAATATACATGGAATGGCCTCAGTATTAGTGATTTTTATTTGGATGAATTATATTTCAGTGATGAGGGACTTTGGTGATGGTTTCTATTCATCAAATAAGAAGTCAAGTTGTGGGGTTATTTCCCTTGAACCCAGAGGGCTATGTGCCTCTAATTTTCTCCATTTATGGACTATAGTCATATCTATAGAGGAAGATAATGAATAATATAGGACTCTGGTTCTAGAACTCGTATGGACAATTTAATAGTTATGTACTCTAAAAATGGAGATCATATAAACTCTATATTGAATGGACATGAAAATTGATGATTTCAGTGTCTGTACCGAGTTTCTTCTTGAAAAAGGTGAGACTAATCCCTGGTAATAGGGTCTTGGTCCCATAAGTTGTTTTTTCATTGTTTATTTTTTGAAGTCTAAATTATTTTTCATGTCAGTTCTATCATGTGTACCATGTCGGTTACCTATCCAATTTTTTTACTCCTCATGTTATTTCTTGTATTCCTTTACTTTGATTGGTGGAAATCCCATGATAATCCAACCTGCACACAATGAACAATTACCAAAGAAAATAAATATTCTTTTCTTTTTTATTCATTCTTTATCTCTATCCATATTAACATTTATCTTATAATTTTTTTTGCATTTTCTACATAAAATGATTTTTATAATAACTCTATAAGTCATACAACAATAATCAATGGATATTGATCATTCTCAAGGACATCCCCATCAATGATTCCTTTAACAGTTACATTCCCCAACAATGATATGATCTAGCGGATGAAGAAACATTCGAAAAGGGAGTTTGATATGAACTACATGGGTCTAGAAAACTGGATTATTGTGGGTGCAGATTTATAGTGATATAAATAATGGAAAAATTTGGGTATCATAATATATTTACTTGTGGAAGGACTTGAAATGGTTCAACATGAAAGAATGTAATCTAATCACTAATCTAATTTCTATTAATTTCATGTTGTTCTCTATGATGATTCATAGTAGTGAATGATATTTTTTGGATATGTCCCATGTACCATATGCATCAAAAGAGGGGATTTTGATGTTCTATGGTTTTTACTAGACCAGACATTGCACATGCAGTGGGTGCCATTAGTGGGTAAATAGAGAATACATGATGGTAGGATTTGAGCATGGTGAATATGATCTAGAGATACCTCAAGGAGACCTCATATATGGAAATATGTTATTGAGGATCATATTTTTTTAGTTGAGGGATATGTTGATTTAGATTTTTTTTGTGATTTTTAACATAGGAAATCCACTACTAGCTATGTGTTTACTCTTTTAGGATGTGCGATGAGATGGATTTCAATGTAACAGTCATTTTTGGATTTATCCATGACTGGGGAAGATTGTAAGAAAAAAAGGCTAGTAAAGAGGATATTTGGATTAGAATTTTATTGGAGGAGCTCGGGAACATACAAGAGTAGCTTCCATTTTTTTTGAAAGTATTAGTACCTTTCACATTACGAGGAATTAATATTTTTATTCCTAGATGAAGTTCATTGGGGACCATTATCAATTATTCTGAGATGTGGTAGAGGAAGAAAGTGTGGATATATAGAAATATGATCTAATGGAAAAATGAATGATTTATTGAAAACTATTATTTAGTCTAACAATTTTAGATGGTGCAGATCCCTGAGTGGCCATGCAGAGATGTGTGTAGCATTGTTTGGATAATTTAAAAGATGTTTGGAAATATCGTTCATTCTCATCCAATATATATATGGATGATATATGGAAACATTTTACTTTTCTTAAATGGTACCACCCCCTTCATTTCACAAGGTGGTATGTGTGGTTGGGTGGCTGATCCCCACAAACCCCTCTAGGAGAGATGAAAATAGGAGGGGTTAAATGTATCTTATAAATTGGCATCTCTCTCAATTTTTTCACCATCAATTCCAACATCATTCTCCCTTAGTATTTTTGTTTAATTAGTGAGGTGGATTCCACACATATTCAAGAGTGATTATTATGAGTTATATTATCCTTGTAATTGTGAGGGAGTATTTACCCATGTTTATCCATAGTGAGATCCTTCTATTTGCCTATGGTTTTTTACATCATTCATTTGTGGGGTTTTCAACATTATAGTTGGATCCATTTATTTACTCATTTTTTGACAATATTTTATCTCGAAATTAACATGACACCACTGGTCTAATCATTTTTTATCCCATCATTCTGGAAGTACATAAATAATAAATTGAGAAAAATAAATCAATTCACTAGAGATACAGTAGAAAAATAAGAGTAGGAGAATGGAAAAAAAGAAGGAAATATAGACATGTAATATTTATTAATATTTTTCTCAAAAAAATTAAAATAATTATTAATAAATATTTGTAATTTTTATTTTTAATTTACCATTTTTTAGCATTCGTTTTAAAACCATTTCACGGAAAATTGGTAACATCATTTAATAGATTATAAATTTATAAGGGTGAACCAATCAAAAGAATACTAATTATTATAGAAAATGTGTCAATTAATTATACGAATATTTATTATATATATGTATATTATCAATAGTATTTTTTATTAAATATGGAAATTGTAATTATCATAAAAAAATAATGGTAAATTAATCTTACATATTTTACTATTTTTTCACAGTTACACAAAAAAATAATTATATGATTAAAGAAGTTGGGGGATTACCCGAGTAATAATGACTACCCATAGTCCTACATCAGACTCGATTTCAAATTTGGGTGGGAGTGAATTTGTCTACGTACTATTGTATAAATTTAGTATTTTGGGTACATTAGTGGCGGTACTGTTATAATTGTATTATTATTCATACCTAATATGATTTTAAGCCACAAAATTGGCCTTTGGGCCATCAAGACTGGCCATGAGGTGACCTCTGGTCATAGGATTAGGTGCAAACATGCACTTTTTAGGGAGAACACATTTATGGGACCTCTAGATCATGTATTTGGGCCTATTGTTCATGGTCATATGGGATATATAATGGGACACCCCATTCCTAGAAAGAAAGATATTCCTTTGTATAATAATTAGTAAAATTATTTATCCATAGTTTAAATTAATATAAAATTAAAAAGGACTCTAAATTTTAAAAAAAAATTAATAAGGTATATATGAAATTGATAATGACATCCAGAGATCCAAAAACTAAATTTATTTCATTTAAGGATTACTGCAGTTGTTTTTTAGGATTAGTTTATAATTACAGTGGTGCATAACTAGAATAAATTCCATGTTTTCATCCCTGTATGTCATTCTCCCAATACAAAACCCCTGAAAAATATGTTCTTTACACTCCCTATGCCAATAATCCTATAAAGAGGCGATACAATGATTTCATTGACATGTATCTGCATTATATCCTTCCATTTTTCGTTTTGGAAAGACTGGTAATCCATGGGAGCTTATTATTAATATTTTTATTTTTAAATATATTTTAAAAAACATCATCGTTTATGAGGTTATAATTATCTGTTTTTTATTTAAATTTGGTACCCTAATTTGGATGTGTTGGAAAAGTGAAATGTCTATTAGGGGAAATATTCATATCGAATCATAATTTCATGGTGGTGTGTATAAAAATCAGTGGGTATTGCACACCCCATGATTCCTAGAACACATATTGTTAAAAAGGAATCAAAATTATTTAGGGAGCCTTGAAATATTTTATTTCTGCTTCATTTTATACCAATAAATCACATGTTCTCGTATATTCTTAAAGTCATCTGGTTATGAAATAAAATTTTGTTTTGGTTATTTTTTTTATGACCAACTCTAGAGATTTATATATATTTTTCTATAAAATCCTTCTTCACTAATATCTGAGATTTGAAAATGATTATGCCAGTTGTGTGAGGGACTACGGTCGGCTAAAAATCATTTTCAAGGATAATATGAAGAGTTAAATCTGGTTATGATTTTTGTATCTCATATTAATTTCCACATTGTAAAAATTTAGTGTTTTTAACATTGGGTAAAATTGATTTTTACTTTCCCAATAATTTGACACAGTTATTTTCATAATTTACCAAATATCAGTTTTCCATTTCCTTATTTTTACTAATAGACACTTCATTTTTTTTGATAAAAAAATAAAAAAATTCGTGTTTAAAAATAGATACATTCATTTTTTAAATTTAAAAAAAAAAGATATTGTAGTTTTATGTCAATCTCATATCAATCAAAAGTATGATGATAATGACTTGTTACACCCGAGTACTATTTGTGCATCCCATATTGTTTTTTTCTTTTTTTTTTTCCAATAATATAATTTTATTAATTTTTAATTTTTCCTAATATTTTGTTTTTATGATTTTTTATGTCCCATTTTGTATCTATATAGTATTAAAAGATATTTTTTGACATTGTGTAAAATTAAAAAAAAATTATTATTTTTTCTTGTGGTGCATTTTATATTGACTAATTTTGTCCAAACATTTTTTTCATTTCCTTATTATTATATGCATTATTATATGATTTAAATTTCCATTTTTACAATATATATTTTTTTGGTTTTTTAACCCATAAATCCACCCCACCTTTTATTCAATAAAACCAAACTTATATGGTAACAGATCTTTGAACATAATACTGATAGTTGTTTGAGAGAACATGATCTACAACAATTCAATTGTAAGAATACAAAGAACACTTGAACCAATGTATGACTTGTGTTTCAAATTTTGTTTTCAACACTCTAAAAAAGTGGGGATATTCATGGGTTAAAACTGATTTTGGTTCCCCCATATTTCTACCTCACCTTTTTCATAATTGATCAAACACCACTTTTCCTTCACCAAATTCTAATTACATAGGTACTTTAATTTTTTAAATAAAAAAACTTGATGTTTTATGAAATTCAATTAATTTTTTTTCAATTTTTTATATTTTTTCTTATTTTATAAAAATGATACTTTCATTTAATACGATCTTATACCATTCAATTAAAATATGAAAATGAAAATTTAAACCCATGTATGATTTGATCAACCCGTATTTTCTTTCCACATAGTGGTGTTTTTGACATTTTTTAAAATGTATTTTATTTTTACCCTTATTTCTAACCCACATTTGTCACAATTCACCCAATAACAATTTTCATTTATATTTTTTTTTTCTTTTTTAATTTTTTTATAAAAAAAAATTACTCCTTATCATAATTTTCTAACAATCAATTGTGAGATGATAATGAAGAGTTAAACTCATTCATTTTTTTTGTATCCTATATTGTTTTCCACATTGTAATTTTTTTTTATTTTGAAATCTTATAAAATAGTATTTTTCTCCCATATTTTTATCCCACTTTTTAATTTTCACCATAAACCAATTTTCATTTATATTTTCTTGTTTTTTTGTATTATATTTTTTTATATAAAAAGTATAGTTTCATTTTATCGAGATCTTCTACCAATCAATTTCAAGATGAAAATAAAAATTTAAACCTAGGTATGATTTGTACACCCCAATTTTTTTCCACATTTTCCAAAAGGGGAGTTTTAGACATCTCTAAAATTTAATTTTATTAGGTTTCCATTGAATTTAGCTGCATATTTCAATGGGTGTGGGGTGCCAACCCCCCTACAGTCTCCCCACCCACGTCTCGAGGAACTACTAATAAAAGGGAAGTAAAAAAAGCAATTTTATTAGAATTTAAAAAACTAAAAAAGAGACACAACAATCCATAATAAATATATATTTATTTCATTTTTCATATATTTATCTATTATTCAAATTTTATCCTTTCTAATTTTTTCATAACATGTTATCACGAAAAATGAACAAATCGGGATTAAAGTATGTTTTTATTTCAAAAATAACTTTCACTACGTTGTTGGGCTATTTTAATAATTTATGTTTTTCATTTTAATCATTATTTTCACCACTTGGTTAGATATTTCAAAATATTAATATAATATTTTTTATTTACCGCTATATTGGATGGTTAATGTAATTTATTTAATTACGATATAAATGTGTGGATTTTCGCATGTATGGATGGTTTTAATTTATTTCTATTAAATTTCCTAATTTGAAGGTATATTTAATAAATTAATACCCATGATAATGTTTTAAATGAGTAATGTGATGTGCTGATTAATTTTTTTAACCCCCAGGTCAATGATTTATTAAGAAACTAAGGTGAGAAACATAAAAAACTTATTATGTGATATTATTAACATAATTAGGATGTTTTCATGTAGTATTTTTTTCATATATTATTTTCAAGTTAAATGTATACTATCATAGTATTATTATTTTGATTATTAATCCCATTTTCTTCTTATTTATCTTCATGTTAAATATTTTGAATCTCGAGTTCACCACTAACTACTTTATCAGAAGTGATCACATGGTTCAGAAAATTAGATTTTTATTTAATATCAAATCAATGAATCTCACAAAAAAATAATGGAAATAATTCAAAAACCAAAAAAAATGAAACCATGGCGATCATATTTATCAATAAACAACTTGATGAGGGATTAAAATGAGAATACATTACCCAAAGTGATCTGTGTAATATTTAGAAGAGTTTTAAGGAGAGTTATGATCATAAAAATGAGGTTTTTCTTCCCATGACCCATGATGAAGGCAATTCTTTACACGTAAAAAACTATATAAGGGTTAGTGATTAAAATTCTTTTATGTATATAATTATATCATAGTTAAAGTATTGTGTTATTTTAATTATAGATGATTATATGATTATAAATAAATATATAAAATTTTATAAATCTCACATTACCTTATAATATTAATATCACTTGAAAAGATATACAAAATACTTTGATCTCATGTCATAATTTATTATTGTAGAGATTATCAACTACATTGTTATTAAAAATTATCAGTCTCATCCTACTAGTTCAGCAATATAATTTCTTAATGAAAATTTTATAATTCATGAAAACAATCATGGATGAATTCAGGTAAGTTATTTTCATAGTGGATGTAGTTTTGGCGGTATACTCATCCTAGTATGTGGTCATAACCATGGGATCACTTGAAATGAATACGAAAACAAAATAAATATCAAATCAAGTACTTTGAAGGAAGCTAATGATTCTTTATTTATTTTTTCTCTAAGGGAAATTGATATTGAGTATTATGAACCACTTAAAATATTTTTAAACTCCATAAATATTCTCTTGAAGAAAAGAAGAATACACAACACTTTACTGACACATCCTATAAAGTGAAAGAAAATGAGGGGAATTTTTTATAGAATAAGAATCCATCAAATTTTGATTTCACTTACCTCAAAGTGGGTTATTTTACCTATGAATTTAATGAGTTTATAACAGGAAACTACTTAAAAAATTACAATTATTATGATATTTCATTATGTGTTTTTTAGTATGGTTTATATTTTTGATATTGTATTAGTTGAATATCATAGAGTGTTTCTTATAATATTATTGAATTTTATTTGAAGAATTAAAATTGATTTAATAAATGGGATAGATGTTTTTATATTAGATAGTAGAACAACACTTACAATTCTTAAAACTAAAAAATATTTCTCCAATAATAAAATAACAAGGCCAATTATGAATAAAATATCTGGTCCAACATATCTGGTAAAAGGTACCAGTAAATTTTGTTTTTCATTTACTATTTCTAAAACCTTCTTTATAAGAGATATGTTGTATTTCCCAAAATCCAAAAGAAACTTGATAAGATTTAGTGACATATACGTACTGGATTTTTTGTTCTAGGACCAATTGTTTTCACTTTGATTATATGATTATTTGATTATTGGAATATTAATAAAATATCTTATTACATTTTGTTTATTTTTCTACATTAAATTGTTGTAATAATTTCCTAGAGTATATTCTGCATTGACATGGTCAAAAATGTTCCCCATTATGAAATTAAACATTAACTTTGGTGATGATATTATTAAATAGAGTTCTACAACCAGATAACATTCTGTGATGGGACATATAGAATATGATAATAATTTGTGAGTAATCATAAGTGGAATATGATTATTTTCATGATGTTTTTACATGGTAATCTCTATGATATGGGATTTTTAGAAAATATCCTCTAGTAAGAATGATTCTTTTTTAATTCCTTTATATATTTATATCTGTGAGAATGTGTAATGGTCCTCAGACATTACGTTTATCATTGATTCATGTCATAACATGTGCACCTAGACATGCTGACAAAAACCATAATAGCATATTTTGTTGGGATATAGGGTATGTCGGGTGTGTCCCGAATGACATGTTATTAATTGATAAGTCAAAGAAATTATTTTATCTCTATCTTTATAGAAGACGGTATCTCAACCCTATAATGGTAATAGAACAATCACATTAAATTATTTTTCCATCGTGTAATAAAGATTTTTTTCTGATATTAAATAAAATAAGTATTTATAATATAGGTTGGTGACACTGATGTGAAGCCTAGTTGCTGAGATATCATTGTAAACATATTATATTACACAACGATCATTCAAATTCAAGGTCAGGTTAGTGTCCAATGGTTACCATCCAAGAGTGGCTTTTGATTATTCTTAGATGTTTTCACTAGTTTCTAATAATTATTATCTTTGATAGATTATTTATTTTACTACATTTAATGACTTTCAGATAGAATAGTTATATGTAAAAAATACATTCTTACATGATTAAATTTATGAGATATTTTGCATGAATCTTCAGGATGGATAACAAAATGAGTTCAAACCGAACTAAGATTGGATTAAAAAAAAGAACTTTATGGTTTAAAGAATTAATCTATACAATGGATAAAGAGGTTTTACTCATTTATTTTGGATTACAAATTTAATTGTAGGCAATATTATGCACGTATGTTATATAAATGATTTATAAACATCCTGATTTACCTAATACTTCATATATATAGTATGTTAGTAATTTTTAATTATATTAATCACATTAATTACATTAATTATCAATTGAAAAAAAATAGATGAATGATTTAGGACCAAGAAACAGATATCATGTGTTGGAATTATAAGGGGCAAACAAACTAAATTAATAAATTTCTCCCAAAAGGCTTATATTTTTTGTTTAATTAAGAGGTACTTTCTTAAGACCTTGAACCTTATTAGTGTTCTATTTTCTCAAAAATTTAAACAATCTTTTATTAAATATCATAATTCTATTACAGATATTGAATATATATCAAATATTACTTATGATAACATTTTTTGAAACCTATTTTACTCTATTATTTACACTAGGCCCGACATAGCCTTTTCTATTTTAATACATTGTAGATTCATGGAAAATCTTGGGAAACCCCATTGATAAGACATATAATGGTTACATAGATATGTTTTTCATTATCATGACCTTCCTTTGTTTTTTGGTAAAAATTAAGTAATAATGAACATATAACTTGATATATAGATGTATATTATGTTGGTAATATGCATACTAAAAGTCACATACATGAAATTAAGTCACTTCTTGTGGAGTAAAAATATCATTAAAATAAATCATGAAATGTATGGTTTTTATTTCCATTCTAAATGTTGAGTACATATCTTTTACTAAGTCTCTTGAGGAGGAATTGTATTTAATGTGTTTTTTATCATTACACAATTAACCCAATTCTATTATAACTATTTATTTTGACAACCATGGAACTTTTTATTTGTCTGGAAATTTTGTTTTTGAGGGTATTTCAAGACACATGTACATTACCTTTCATTTTTATAGAGATATCATTTAATTTGGAACCATATGTGTCATAAAGATACATATTGATAATTACCCAGTTGATAGCTTCAATAAAGATTTGGTTTTATTGAAATTAATTTTTTTCTTTATTAATAATGAATTTTTTTCTTGTAGAATTTTCCTTGTTTAATATATTTCTTACAATTAAACATTGCAATTAATTCATGAAAAAGGGATTTCAATTCTACTTATATTATTATAATGTTAATTGTTTTTTGATTTTGGATCTTAAGGTTCTACTCTTTCCGTTATTATTTTTATTTACCCTCATGTGGTTTTTGTTTTAGTGGTTTTACCCATATGTAACACCCTCTTTAACTTTACACTTTTTCTGAATGAACCTTACATGGGTGGTACACTGATGCATTTAACCATACACATCTAGGGTCAAACATTGTACCCATGATAGGATGTAGTGGATAAGTGCATTATCTACTCAAGGGATTATGCACAACATGCATTAATTCAATGGCAGCATGAAAAATAACCACTAGGACATGTACACCCCATGATACCAAGAATACATGATGCTGCAAAGGAAGATAAATTCAATATGGTGACGTGTTTTATTTTATTCATGTGAGTTTTCATCTGAATAAATAAGGTGATCTTATCTATTCTTAAAATATTTGAAATTTATTATGCTAGTTTTTTGATAGATACACTACTAAATATCATTCTATAGTAATTACTAGAAACATATATTATCATTTCTTCATATAGTAATAATAATGTCTATACTATTGTTGTATGCTATTAAAATTAAAGCACATAGTATCTTCATGTATAAGTATATGAAAAATTCATAATTTAACTGAAAAAATATCATGACTTGAACCACTTGGAACCTTTTTGTTGGAAATTACCTGAGTGTGACTACCCCAAACCTACCTCCAATATTATAGGGTACAGTGAACTATGATGAGTAGGAATATCTCACACATGGGAGGTCCTATCATATTGTACCTATTCACATGCACACACATCCTTCTCCATGAAAAAATGAATATATATTTATAATCGGATACTAAATTCATGAATACATATATATCCAATAATTATAGTGCAATAAATTTATTACAAAGCATAAAAGGAACAAAATGATTTCCCACCCAAAATAGACAAAATCATCCAAACTAGTCAGAAGGAGGGGAATGCTAAAAAATGAAACCATCGGTAAATAACTTGGTCTACCAAGATCACTATTCTCTGCCTACTCTAGGTCCTCCCATTAATTTTTCAAAAATAATGCCATCAATACAAGACATTACATGTGTGACCAGATTCCATGCATGGGTAAATAAAAAAATAATCGGTATAAACCTTAAAACCCAAAAATAGAAGGCAGAAATTGAAAGGAAACAGTCTACTCAACCCATAACCATAGCATAGAAAAATCACTAAGAGAGGGAATGAGAATATACATCTACAATTCTTATATATAAATATAAATTCAGCACATCACCACATTTTATTTCAAATAATATATGTGACTTAACTACAATGAATCCTAGAATAACCCAAAATATACTCATCAAATACATCGATTCTCAGGGTCTCAAGAACACATCTAGACACTAGATCCTACTCGAGGTTTAGTGGAGTCAGTCTTCTAGGATTATTCACTCAATGAGTCCTTCCATCCCAGATAGAACTCATTTAATAGATCATAAAAATTGAGTATTATTAAGATGATAGAAAATCAACATGCTACATCCAATGTTAATAGTATACCATGTGGAGGGCCCTTGCCTTTCCACTGTGTGACCCAAATGAGGGAGAACAATATCTAAGAGAGTCCATGCATGTGCAAAGAAGACACGTAGTGGTGGGGCCTACTCCTTACCACTATAATCCATAGCATAGGGAGACACTATCCTCAGTCCATGTGTTTCACCAAACCTCACAAGAGTCTGAGTAGAGGGTCCCATTCCTTACTGGTATGATGCACAGGTGAGGGAGACACAACTCTAATAGAGGACCTAATCCCTTGTATAGATCAGTGATGGGGGGTATCATTACATAGAATGATAGAGGACTCACACCCTAGAAAGATAAGGGGTTGCACTCAGAAGGTAGACGGATGAATTCGGTTTGTGTATGATAGGGGGCCTATTATACCAGTATCCTCCCAAAAGTCAGTGTGGAGGGGACTGTACCTTATTATTTCTCTCTACAATTGAGGGAGCCACAACTCCCATGGAGGACCCGCACCCTACTTGAGCTCAAATATGGGTATAATATTCTATTGATATATGACTCATTTCTGGTTTAGGGGAGTACTGAATCTACCTATGTAGAGAGCATGGGGAACCCATGTCCTGATTCTATAGTGGATTACCAACCCCTATATCTCTACAATGATCATTCCTGATCACCAAAATTGTTAAGTATATCTGAAATGAGTGTTCCACTCGGAACAGATTTCATCTTATATAAAAATACATAGATAATTCTATTATCATGTTATATGTGAATAAACGCATATGATATTCTTCATAGGGAAAAAAATATGATTCTTTAAGGATAATATATGAGAGGTTGATGTTTTGGAGTGAATACATTGTGTGTATGGGGATCCACATATCATGGGACCCCACCTCGACACCTGGACGTGTTCTTATTAGGACATGGTTCAGAAATCCATGTCACAGTACACATCTTGTACATGGTACTACAAGGTATGTAACCCCACCTACAAACCCAGGCATGTCCTCACCCACATAAGTCCTAGATTTCCCTATAGACACAAACATTGATTACATGTAAAATATAATGTTTACGCTATCCTCATCATCGTGGTGTGTAACCCTACCCACATGGCCTAGTTTTCAATGACTCACTACACATCGTGTACCATCAGTACATGTAATATACCTCTTAGACCATCCTTATTCTAGTTTTATCGGTTTTTCCCATGTAATATGGCTTTGTAATCATACATGGCCATGTTCTTTCGACACAGAGAGTCTATCCATGTCCTCGGTTATAGGGTCAAAGACCAATACATGACAGGTACCCTAAGGACATGGTGTGTAGTTTCAAAAATATCATCATCCAAAAATAATAATAACACGTGGCATGTGATCCTACATTACACATCATGTGATCTTGAATTCTGAACAAAAATTCCCTGTAGTACTCTGGAAACCTTTGGTTTTCACCAATCTTCTACATATATACCCCATGGGATCTATAGTAGTGGTATAAGGGCTCTAAAACCTTTAAATAATGTAATAATGGGGATTAGAATGTATATCTCATAAATTAACCTACCTTATAGAGACACATCAATGTTTTGGGTCCAACGTGGCCCTCATAACCTATTCCACCTTGATCTAGTAATGATCGGTGTCATGAATAGAGACTGACATGGCCTTATCTATCCCTCAATTCGGACGTCAACAATGGTATTAAAACCTCCTCTCCCTCTTTATAGAATGAAAAGAAAAAATGGGGAAGGAGGAATTAGGTTTATTAACTATATTTCATTTAATTAACAAACCTACATCATTTAATACCCCATAAATGGTTTCCCCCAGCAGAGCACCTGACAATGAAAAACATTATGACCCCTAGGGTAAAGCCCACATTCTAGACTCAAACATTTTCTGAGATTTATTATTTGATAATCTACATGGGATTTATTTTTCTTTTTATGAAAAAATCTATGAACACGATATAATAAATTTAATATTTTTAATAACATCGCAGTGAGGTTCTCTGGACCTCAAAATTCCATCTTTTCTTAATGTAGGGATTCAAAAAATATTTCTATAAATATTATAATGTCTTTCATGGAAAAATAATAATACTTTCACTCTCCACGCCTTCAATTATTTTTCTTTAGAAATGTGAAATCCAATTCACAAGGAGAAAACTGAGCTCTGAACTCGATTTCCAACAGCTGCGAGCTACCTAGAATATTCTGGACCATTCAACAATCACACACTCCACATTCCTATGATGTTCTTATCATAAAGCACACAATCACCACTAGTTACCCTGATAAGGCGGACACACACCCAATTCCTAGATCATCTTGTTCAACATCATGTAACGAGTCATGCACATGTATCCTCTGTTGTGACATTTACAAAACACTATGAACCTAGTCTAACTACAATCAAATGGTCTTGTAGCACACAACATCAATAAAAAAATTAGTAATAAGAAAAATATCCTACTAACTCTGAAGATAGCCTAATGATGGGAGAAAATATATGTAACCATTGACACAGAAAAAACTCTCAGAACACAAAATATCATTATTGAACTCCAAGGCTACTATTTTTGGTCTATAGGGGACTCCTGACCTATCCTTACAGCCCTCATCCAACTTTGGATGAATTGAATTATCAAAATTCATCACTATAACCAACTATATTTCCACAAATGATGTCATCCACTTGGTTATACCGTTATATAGGTGGCCTTTAGGGACTCCTGATGCGGCCTTAGTCATTCTACACAAATTGTGGATTAGAAACTACTACAATTTACAATCTCCATTGAGGGAAGGTGATACTCATACTATTTATCCATGCCAAACTGAAAACTGAAATCATGTTCTATAGAACCCAAATATTCCTCTCTAACTATAAATATAGATAGGTGATACCCTGATATCAACCACAAATGATCTTTAAACAACTACTACATGAACTTGTATCCCAACCCCCACTAACTCTTTCCTTAGGTGGGTAGGAAGTGAGCCAACCTAATGAGATGGTCTATGACCACTCATATAGTGTTATAGACCCTTGATAAAAATTGTAACACCATCATGAAAAATATAATTTTTCCACCCCATTTACTTAACCATCGGACACATCAGTCACCACCTCCTGATAGGTGATTCATTGAAAAATATGCTTGGTAATAATGCACAACATCCTTGGCCAAAAAAAACTACTGGAAAAGGATATTGATGAAACCACCAATATTATGTGTATACTACTGAGGGAAAGAAACATCTTCATCACCTTTTCTCCCTATGTGAAGGTTTAATTTTTGATCCCTAGAAGGATAATGTACTCCCAAGATTATGGAAATAGAGGATGAATTTTTCTAGTGGATACCTGGTCATGTGAGACCATGAAAACAACATATCTAGGTTTTGCCTCCCTGAATTGATAAAAAATGGTGCATAGAAACTGTTTAATAGATATACATTGCCCCATCATCATCCATAATAAATAAAAACTAGAGTTAAACATCTTCGTCAACTCACTCAATAATAGCGAACATGAAACCCTCTTAGTGAGAACCTCATGCTCCAACCATGCCCTTGGGTGACTCTCAAGCAAGAAAATCCACAACTATTGTCATCCCCACTATTAATCCCATTTCCCTAATGACATATCACAATAAGTGGACCTCATGGATCCATAACTGGCCCTATGATATCTCCCCATGAAACTAGTACTCTCAGAGTATGTCTAGAATCCCTCTACAAGTGTCTCACGTGCAAATTTGGAAATAAGCGCACTAGGGTAACAATAAAAGACACTATCATGCACTAATCCAAATAAGGTTGAAGGACTGAATCCATAAGTCTCACATCCACCTATTAGGAAAACAATATAAGGATTCCCAAGGAAACACACTATGTCTTACCAATCCCTCCATGTGCACACCTCCAACTGTACCTCTTCTCATGAAGCATTGCCGGATCCAACTGTTATAATGGAACAAATACTGGGATAGTCCCTAGTTTCTAAACACAATGGGGAGGTAAACCCATCACATCCTTATAATAAATACTCACACTGCACTACCATAAAAGGGTACAAAACTCTCATAGCATTCACCAAACTGAGGTCATACTAGACAATAGAAAATGAGTCAATTGTATCCTACCACATATGATATTATATTTCTTGTCCTATGAGCACTATTTACCCAAGGATTTACATTCACCCACTAATTAGAAACACTTCCAAATCCACCGGTGTAAATCAATTGAACATAGATAGTAGGAATCCAATCCAAACTAAGGAAAACATTAGAGGGTTTAAATTTATCTATAGAAATATTCTATGTGAGGGTCTCTCTCTTTAAGAGTCGGTTCACACTATAGATATGAGTTCATGATATAAAATCTTATATCTTAGAGCCTCTAAGAATAAATTTTAGATAAAAGGATCCACTAGTATTTCCTAGCCTCAAACAGGGGATATATTTAGGGAAAAGTGACACATGAATCTATTCTAAAGCTACAATTGGGACTGTATAGGTACAAGTTGTACCTCATAACATACTCAATCCTCTATGTTAGAATCCCATACACCCAACGATAATACATTCCAATTCCTCCATGTTCACCATAATCAGGACCATCTCTAATGAATAGCATAATCAAAATCCTTGAAATCAAGATTCAAAATAACTCTCCCACCAAACGTTGATACCATCCTCTTTCGGTGGAACTAAAATTCCCACATATTTATGAATCTCATAACAATAATTCATTTTTTGAGTGAAGAATCCTTCATTTTTTTAGTTTGAATCCTCATCAAACAATACTAACTCAAAGATCCTTTGATTTCCCTTGTTACCCAAGAAAATCCATTTGAAAAAAGTGCTACAAAAAAATTAGACCACACATCTGTCTAGTAGTACTACTAAAAAAGTAGAAAGGAAATAGATCATACCTATAATATTCCTAATAACCTCTATGAAATAAGTCACCATGGACTAAGACATCCCTATCCCCTATCCTCGAGCTACCTATGCCTGGTGTGGACCACCTTGAGGGGTGGGTGCAAACAACTCAAACTATTGTTCACGTCCAGAAGTTATCCTCGCTCCCCTACCATGTCTTACATCATGTGATAATCCTTTCTCTTGTCAATATGTATACCAGTTCAGTCCATCAACAATCTACCTATTATCTATAAAATGGTAATTAAATCCCGCATGAGATGTCCTTGGCTGGCACAGGATAAACATCACATCTCTCATAGATGACTTGAACCAATCTAAGATCCCTCAACTACATACTCTATATCACATAATTGTATCATAAATCATATCGCACACCTAGATACCTGATCCTACCATAAACTACTAGCTTTCAAGGATGTAGATATTTTGTTCCCACTACTAGCACCCAATGTTAGCATCTAGTTTCCCAGAAATCTCATCACCACAAAGGCCTGCTCGAGCACTCCAACATTGTTGTGAATGTAAAGAGTTATAAAAAATCTCTTATATCTTGGATTAATACCTACTTAAAGTTCCATTATAAAATAATAATTTCTCAAACCATATCTAGAGTGTATATCGAGTGGTTTGTAAACCTCATAAAATACTCTTCCATGGTCATGATACCTTGATGATGTTTCAGAACCTCCAAGATAAGAACTGATCACAATGTGGATCTATAAAAATCTCCCATGAAGAGCGATTCAAACTCAATCTTACTGAGAATTATCTCATCATGATTCTGATTCACTAGACTCAACTATCTTTATATTGAACACTAAATTTTATTTTATTCTAGGACCACCATCTGATCTGATGGTATCCTTACAAGGCTGAAAATGCATGAGATTTTATCAAGCTAATCATCATGGGACTTGGGGTATAGCTCACCCCAGAACCAGGGATATCTCGACCTATTAAAACTCACACAATGAACCTAGCATGTTCACACGACCACACCATCTTGCAAGATCCATTGACTGCTCAATAAGTGGAAAATCATAATACATAACCATAAAAAGTGGGTATATCTGATCCTCAACACACTATAGCACTACTCCATTCCCTCCTATAGTAAAATTATTTAATAATAATGCTCATCCTATACATATCCTTGGTTGGTACTTCTAGAAAAACATGTTACTCAATGGGAGGTGTCTCGATAAGAAAAATTACCTAGTAGAATTACCACCTTTGCATACCCCTACACTATAGCCAAATCACTAAGTTGATCATCCTCAAGGTCCTACTATGGATTACTGGTGGCTATCATTGTGGAGGTGTTGTGAAAATTATCAATGCATACCATGGTCAAAGAGTACATCTAGGGAGTTAACTGAATATGTACATGAGAACCACATTACAATCCTATATGAAGCATGTAATCTTTTTCCTTGTAACCTACCCATTCATGTTCTGAGTTGACATGAATGTTTCCGGAGTCCTAATGAATCTATACAATGGCCTCCAAACCCATAGTAGAGTCCCTAGATTGAATGAAAAACTCAATAAATTTTAACATTTCTTCCATTATTCAACAACCAAACCTCACAGCAAGACATATCAAAACTCTGGTCTAGAGAAAGAACCACTCTAGTACCACTTGGTCATTACCAAACACACAAGGGATCACATAGAAGACGACAAGAAATGTGGAACCACTATAATACCACCTCCAATAGGCCTAGGGTTGTTGACCTATACTGAGTAGTAATATCACACACTTGGGTGGCCTTAGTCTAGGGTACCTATACATATGCCCAAAAATTCAACCCATTGCAATGGTGCAGCTATAATAAATAGATAATACCCAATGAAAATGTACATTTGTGTACCACAATTAGAGTACAAAAGAAGTATTGGAAATCAAGAAACAGTAAAATAAAAGCCCAAAAAATAGATAAAATTTTCTAACCTTCTAAAAAGGATGGAACTACTAAAAAACGAAACCACTGGTACACACATTAGTATATCTATATCACTAGGCTCTAACTATTATGTGTCCTCCAAGGACTTCATAAAAAATCCCATCATTTTCATAAGACACATCATGGTCTAGAAGATCCCTTGTATGGGCGAGTATAACAATACCAGGTAGTCTCCCAAAAAACCATAACAAAAGGGAGAAAATGGAAGGAAAAGCCCACTCACCCCAGAGATACAGGTTATAGATATCCAATGAGATAGAGGACAACAATATACATCTCCACAGCTCATCTATATATTACTATTCATATCATGGATACATGGTATGTCAAAAAATATGTATGTAAAAAACCGTAATGGATCACCGAATAAATTGGAATATACTCATCGAATACTCCAAGTCTCATGGTATCAACCCTACATCCAATAACATGATCCTAATAAACACTCAATGGTATCACTCAACTAATAGAACTCACTCCACAATCACCTTCATCCACTCATTTGAGAGGTATCACTCATCAGGTGTTACTAAGTCACTGACACCTCAACATGCTCTGTCCAATGTCAACAGAATATTGTTTGGTGGGGGACCATACCTCACCTCTATATAACCCAATCGTGGGAAAACTACCTCTAACTGAGGCCCCAGGTGGCCAATGAATATACAAAGTGGAGGGACCTCTCATCATTTTTTAACTCTATATCTGAGGGAGAAACTAACTCTAGTACATGTATCTCATGTTACATCACAAGATTCTGAATGGAGTGGACCACTACTCATTACCGCCATCTAGGGAAGGTGAAAACACAACTCCCATGAAGGAACTACTCCCCACCCGAGCTCAGTGATTGGGGTGTACCACATTGTAGATAGATAGTGGACCCTCTCCCTAGTATGGTAGGTGGGTTCCACTTAGAAAGAAGAAATATATTCCACATCCTAGTATGATAGAAGCCAAATATACCATTAACACCTCAAAAATATGTATGGATGATCCCTTGCATTTTTTGTGTGCTCCACATTCTAGAGATCCACAACTCCCATCTATGAACTGCTCTCTGATGGATCTTGATGATGGGGTAGTATCGGTCCATGGATAAAAGACCCATTCCTAGTGTAAGGTAGTACCAGATCTACTAGTATATAGAGTATGGGGGCCCTCACCCTGATGGGGTGGAGGAGTACCAACCCTAGTATCTCACTGTTGATCCTTCCCTATCACTACCATCATAAATCATATCATGAAAATCGTCTTGATCAAAATACCTCACATTAAAATCTCAAAATAAACAATATATGATACCATATCATTATATATGTAAACAAACATAATATATGATACAATTAGGCGAAAATAAAAGTCCTTATTAGGAAGATATGATAGGTATAAGGTCTTGAGGGAATACATGATGTTTATGGGGGTCCACATGGTGTGTGACCCCACCTTGTTGCCTGGTCTTGTTCTCCTATGGACAATGTATGGAATGTCATGGTATAGTACACAACATATAAGTGGGGTCTCATTGTGTATTACCCCGCATGATCACATGGTCATTTCTTTTCCAAGACACGACCACTATTTCCATGTAGACATACAAAACATGTATGTCGTCCTAATCAATAGGGCGTGTAAACCCACCCATAGGACTTGGATGTCCATATAACCCCATACTAAATGTACCCCTGATACAAGGTGTATACATATTCGACTATACCTAGGCTTGTATCCATGGACATGACCTTAAAATCGGTCTGTGTAGTCCTACACATCCATGTCCTTTTGACACGATGAATCTGGCCATGTCCTTTGCAACACAACCACGAACCACCACGTGGTGTACCACCAATAAATGGAATATCGTTTTGAAATGATTGCATTCCCAAAATAGAAAAAACATGTGAAATATAATACAAAACTAAGGTACTGTGATTAGGAATTATAGATTTAAATTCACAAATATACTCCCAAAACCTTTGGTTTTAATCAATTTCCCTCTAATCTTTCACTAGGTGATCTATAACAGGTTTCTAAGGGTTATAAACCCTAAAAATAAATATACAGATATAATTATGTAAATATACTATGTCAGCCTTACTCAAGTAGAAACTCTAAAGCTCTAGGTCCAATGCGATGCTTGGAACCTACTGCACCTTGATCTAGTGATGATCGGTGTCATGGATGGAGTTCGACAGTGCCTTATCTCTCCCTTAGTTCAACCATTTCCAATGGGAGGAAGACCTCCTCTCCCACTTCCAATCATGAATACCAAATTGGGGTAGGGTAAATAATTTTTATTAATTAAATTTTATTTTTTTTTAATAAACCTCTATCATTTAATATGCCACTAAATGTTGCCTCTAACAGGAAGCCTAACGCCAAAAAACATGATGAGCACCTACAGAAAAACCCACAATCTAAACTCAACCGCGATATCAAATTTCTGATTTTAAATTTTGATTGAGATTTATTTTTAATTTTCAAAAAACTACACATGCACAATAAAAAAATTAAATATTTTTAGTATCACCTCACCATGTCTCTGTGGCCCTTAGAATTCTGCACTGACTTAGAACGTGGCTTCGAAAACAATCCAAAAAATAATCCAAAGTCTTACATGGAAAAAACAACTTCATTATAAGAAATTACATAAAAAATACAACAAAAAAACTATATTTCATAATTATCAAACATTTTTCTATAAAAATATGTTAGAAAGTTCGATTTATCACAAATATTAAAAAAACCAATGTTTTCACGGTCTTTTCCACTCACCCTGCCCTCAAAAAAGCCATGTCATGGGATCAACTGCCGAAAATACCATCCCAAATCAAGAAAAATAATCCAACTATGTATGAAAATAATTATTATGACAGTAATAATATATTGAACTAAATTATACATTAATATGCGACAATACATTAATAAAATGTAATTTTTAATCTAAAACATCAATATTTGAGTCATACGAGTAACAATGTCTATCAGATTGAGGTGAAGCTAATTCATGCACCTCAACATTACTTATGGATTTTTGAAATAAATTATATGATCAATACGGATGTGTTTTCTGGTTTTTCAGTATTTCACATGTGTTTGGTACTAAAATTTCATTTTTACACTCAAAACTAATAGTTTCAGTCATACAGGGAAAACTTTGTATTGTACTAGGATGAAGTTAATCGATACATGTCAAAAATGACCCGTATATAATTTTCATAAAGTATCAAAACAATAAATATTTTATTTCTTAGTTTTGAATATGTTTCAGGAGTTTTGAACTAAAATGCCCCTTATAAATAAAAAGACATTCTTAGGGTCAAATCGGTCACACGGTGCATCATATTGAAATGTGGTTGATTCTTACACATCAAAAATGACTTAAGGATCATTTTACTAAATTATCAAAAAAATAAGAATGAATTTTAATGTTTTTCAGTATGTCACATATCATTGTTTTCAGAAATTTAAACTTAAAATAAAAACACACACTTTGATTCATACAAGTCACATCATGTGTTCGTTTGACATGACATTAATTTCTGTAAGTTAAAACTGACTTATGAATCCTTATTCTAATGTATCAAGGCAATATGAGAATTTTCCTTTGGTTTTCAATGAGTGAAACACTTTTTGAACTGAAATTTCAATTTTAAACTCATAATAGACACTTTGATTCATACTAGAAACACTTTGTATCAGATTCACATGATAATAATTCCTCAATGTCAAAAATGAAATATGGATCATTTTATTAATATATCAACAATTATTAATATGTTTGATTGGTTTTGATTATTTATCATGTGTTTTGAAGTAAAATGAAAATTTTAAATAAAAAGACATACTTGGAGTCGTACCAATCACACGGTGCATCAGATTGGATTTTGATTGAATTCTACCGATCAAAAATGACATATGGATCATTTTCCTAGAGTAAAATAATAATATAAATGTGTTTTATTGGTTTTTAGTATTTAACATTTAGTTTTTACCAAAATTTTAATTTCAACATAAAACACTCACTTTGAGTCACACTAGTCCCATTGTTTGTCAGCTTAATGTGAGATGGATTCGTACACTTAAACAATGACTTATGAATAATTTTTTTAAAGTATGAAGACAATTTGTGTGTTTTTTCTTTAGTTTTAGTGAGTCACACACATTTTGAACTAAAATACCAATTTTATAGTAATAAAAGACACTTGGAGTCATACTAGTCACACCATGTATCAGATTTGATGTGTGATTGATTCCTACACATCACATATGACTTATAGATAATTATCCTAAAGAATAAAAAAAATATTATTATTTTTTGTTGGTTTTGAGTATGTGATATGTGTTTTGCACTAAACTGTCGATTTGAAATAAAACGATCCACTTGGAGTCATTCCTATCACACAATGTGTAAGATTTATGTATAGAAAATTCCTACACCATAAAAAATTACTTAATTATAATTAAAATAATTTATCAAAACAATATGATTGTGTTTTCTTGATTCTGATTATGTCACATGTGTTTTTTTAACTAAAATATAAATTTAAACTGAAAACATAGATTTCTAGAAATATTGTTCACATCATGTGAAAGTTTGACATGAGAATGATTATTACACATCAAAAATTGATTTATAAATAATTTTCATAAATTATCAATGTATTTATAAGAGTTATTTCTCTATTTCTAGTTTGTAATAAATTTTTTGAACTAAAATATCAATTTCAATCTCATAAAAGAAACTTTGAGTCATACCGGTCACATGGTTTGTTACATTCATGTGTGATTTAATCTTACAATTCAAAAATGATTTCAAGATAATTTTACTAAAAATAAAAATAATTCAAATTCATTTTCTTGATTTTTAATTATTTGAAGAGATATTTGAACTAAAATGTCAATTTTAAATAAAAAGATACACATAGAGTAATACTTGGCACACCATGTCATTTATTAACATGTAGTTTATTCCTATAAGTAAAAAATGTTATAAAGATAATTTTCCTAACGTATTAAGAAAATATGAATTTATTTTCTTGGTTTTTCTTTTTCAAGTGTCATTTTTACTAAAATGAAAATTTAAACATAAAACACTAACTTTGATTCATACTGGTCTAATCGTGTGTCGATTTTACATGATATTGATTCATACACATAACAAATGAATTATGAACCATTTTACTAAATTATTATTAATTTAAAACTATTTTTAATAATTTTTAATTTAGTGAATCATGTTTTGAAGTAAAATGTTTATTTTAAACTGATAACATACACATTGATTCATACCTAGAACATTGGGTATTAGATTTAGGTGTGACTAATTTCTTTACATAAATAGTTATTTATAAATAATTTTACTAACGTATAAAAACATTTTGAATTTTTGTCTTTAGTTTGGAATATGTAACATGTGTTTTGAGGTAAAATGTTAATTTTAATATATAAACAAAAACATAAAGTCATATAGGTAATTTAATTCATCAGATTGAGGAACAATTGTTCTTAAACATCACATGATGCATTTTTATTCTACAATTCATCCAATCATTAAGGTTATTTAATAGTATTGTTACTTTATTACCTAAAATGTTGACTGAATTATAAAATAAAAGGAATAGTGAATCATCCTCGTTGATTTTTTTATTAGAGTACAAGAGTGCATCATTTTTTATTTTCTAATTTCTCTATAATTATTTTTCAGCCAGTCATTTAGTTATCCTAATTGATAAAAAATGGACATTGTAAAAAACAATTATTTATGAATTCATTTATTCATGATATCTATGAAAATTACCAAATTAATTTTTCGAAAAAAATTATAAGGAGATTAACTAAGAAATAGTAGATAAAGTGATGAGAATTTTAAATATTTATTTAGTAGAAAGTAACATCTTGATGATGCATGTATACATTCAGACACAACCTATTATTTTTATTAATTTATAAATAAATATTTTTCATCGTCATAATACATGGAATGTGGAGAAACTTGGTATTTCAGAAGATAAATAAATTATAAATTAATTAATTAATTTTATAAATGAAATTGTAATTATCCTTATAAATACCTATTTAGGGAAGCTGTTTTTTTTGGAATATGATATCATTAAATGATTTTCAAATATAATAACTATAATATTTTAAATTAGTTTGTTTTAGGATCTGTAGAAACATATAGAAAAATAATTAATTTTTTTAATTTATGTTTTTATGGTGAAATATTGTTATATATACCATAATAATTATCCATTTTTAGAAGTTGATAGGCTTTTGGGGCTCATGTACTATCCTTATTACATGATTTTTATGATAATAAAACACTTCCCTATAATAAAATCATTTTCATTAAAATATATTATAAAATTTATAATTAAATTTTTATTTGTAAAATGATTCGTGTTGTGTATTACAAATTGATAAACGTCATCACATGTGGCCATTTTGTTTGGTATCCATAAATTTAATCCAGAAAACAATTATTTTCAATATGCAAATTGATTGAAATGAGTAACCAATTCCACCTAAAAATAATTAGAAATGAAATGAATGAAAATATACATTATAAGATTAAATTGTGGATTTTCCCCTGCATCTTGGGTATTAATTAGAGTCTGTTATTTGTTGGTTTTATTATAAATATTATAACCAATATTTCAACTATTATTGGATATTTTTATAATTTTAATGATAATTAGTGTGTATAAGTAATGTGGTGACTAATGAGTCAAATTTATATTCACAAGGGTTCTCCTTTGAATAGTATTGATATATACACCTACAAAAAATATAATTTTTATTTAGTCATAAATAACACAGTAGATCATATATTGGATAAAAAAAATATAGAAAACCCACCTCATGTATAAACATATAACTAAGACTCCTAGAAATTCATGCTTGTTGATTTTATTTACATTCCCAAGAACAAGATAGTCTATAATGCCCTCTCTATACATTTTCCTCTGAAACCAATTATGGCCATATCACCACTGCTAAACATTGTATCTGTATGAAATTGTAATTTTATTAAATGATGAAGATGAACTGGTGAGGTAAAGGTAATTTCTGAAGATATTTTCAAATGATTGGTTAACACTTTAGTTCATTTTGATTCAACTTTATAAAACACACCTTACCTTTCTTAATCTATAATAACATTCATGAGTTTTGGATTTTTTGCAGTAATTATTAATGGGTTTTTTATAAAAATAAATTTTAAAAGAATAAATCAATGTTGAATTTTTTTTACATGATCAAAAGACCATGCAACCAAAGATCCAATAGTAATATCGACTGTATGAATATCCACATCATCAAGTGGAATTGGTAGATTTATGCTTGACTCATGAGCAACATGAATCCCTACTCTATCATGACCAATAAGATGTTTTTTTGCAGAATATATCATTATATATTATACACTATATCCCTTGAAAATGATACAAGTGGGTGTTGAAACATAAAAATCAAAATCATTTGACCCTATATAATATCAATACAGAAGAGATATCAGTGTACACCCTTTTCAAATTTCACAAAAACAGATATGAAAAAATATATTACCTCTTAAAAAGTAACCATTTGAGGGGAATGGCTCACCTCAAAGATGATGGTGGCAGGGGGATCTTCAGGTAGAGGTGTTTGTTATAATGTATCTTCTCTTTTATTCATTCCTATAAAATTTCCTAACAACCTAGACTGCCAATATGGTTTTTCTTCATTATCGCCTAATCATTCATTCATATCTTCCATTTTATCATCTTTACCCCCTATTCATTTCTTTTATCAAAATATATTTCTGATTAAACCAAAAAATCCACACCTTTAATGCATCCATAAAATTTTTCCGTTATAATTCCACTGATAGTAGTCATTCATTGGGTAAAACTGATAATGGTTCTTTTATCTATTACATATAAAAAATATATTAAAATAAGTAATAATTATTATGTAATAAAAATTTAATGAATTATTATGTAATAAAAATTTAATGTATTGTAGTGGCTTTTAATTTAGATACATCAGTCTATATATATAAAATTAACTATTTAATATCCTGCTTTATGTATCTTAAAATTTAATAATTATTAAGTAATAAAAATTTAATGTATTGTAGGGGCTTTTAATTTAGATACATCAGTCTATATATAAAAAATTAACTAATTAATATCCTGCTTTATGTCTCTTAAAATTATTAATATATATTGAAAATAAATACAATTTTTTTCATGTGAATCATACCCCTTCTTGCTTTATAGTAGGCATCTATTAGATTTGATGCATGTTTCATATTTTCATCACTCAGGTAATATTTCCCAAATTAAAAATTCATTGTCAAAGTGATTAATACACGTACAATTAGAGAATTTTTTTACCAATCACAATGTACATAAAAAGTTGTCTCCTCACAACGACTAATCAACACATTGCATGTTTCTTGGTTTATAAGTTGTGCATAAACCTATGGGGGGTGAATATATTTTCTTTTCAGCATTTTTGGGATGATAGATAATATGAATTTTCTAAAATAGTCTTCGATCATTTATAATTATAATTAACACCAATCTCATTTAGTATTAATCTACTATAAATGAACTATACATGGCATAATGAAGACTAAATAAATGTTTCATTAATTTTTTTGTTGGAAAATAAAGAAAGTATATAATAATTTCCCCCTGATATATTCCAAAATTAGTTTCTTAATATAGGCAAAAAATTATTTCATGAGTCTACATCAACTGACATGTAAATTCAAGTGGTTATTCCAACATAACTACTGTAACTTTCCTTGTTGGGGGATCAATAGGCTGGACATATGCATTCTATACAACCTCAAATTTGATGCCTTTGTCTCTCATTATAATATTTTTTTGTTAGCACCATCATGTAATGATTCTCTTATTTTTTATGGGAAATTGGTTGTTCACCTTATACAATTTCCCATGTTTCAACATAATGAATATGTTGTTCCACTAGATTTGTAGCATTGATATATGCATAATCTTGTTTTTCCTCCACATTGAGAGAATCATATTATATGTAATCCTTTTGGTCTTTGAGATTGTGATCATTGACATATAAAGAATCCATTATCTAAAAAAGTGGTTTAAAATTTATTTTAGATTATATAAATAAGACAGCGAATAGATTATAATATAAAGAAACACAATGTATATTAAGAAAATAATAAAACATGATTATTGAAATATTTTTTAAAGGTTAAAGGTATTATGCCCTTCTATCAAATATCTAAATACACTCATTATGTTCTCCTATGATATAAAGCACCCCATCTCCATTGGAAACACCATGAAATGATTGATGTGTTCTAAGTAAAATGGTCATACTTAGCTGAATTTACATCTAATTATTTAGTGGTTTTGGTCAAAAACAGAATAATTTACCACATTATGTTTTCAGAATCTAGAACATAAAATAAATATAGTACTTATGATGAAATTATAAAAAGTTATTCTTTGTACTCTTACTTACTGAAATCCACTTTCACAAATCTAAATTGATCTATTTTAATTGATCTCCTCTTATTAATCAACTTTTATTGAAAAATATTCACGTGGAATGTTTTATAACCTATCTCTTGTATTTTATTATGATGTCAAAGTATGCCATAATCACATAAATTAGATTTATTTACATGGTAGAAGATAAAGGCATTGCTTCACCAAAAAGTGTAACTCTGCTATTTTTAATGGTACTAAACTTATCTTGTTAATTTGTATAGAATGTATAGAAATTAATTAAATTACAATTTGAATATAATACGTGCACACATAGTCCTATGGATAGACATTGAAGTTGTTATGAAATTGAATCTAGTTTTGTAGTTGAAACTCTAAAAATATTTCCTCAAAACTGTCCTATAAAATATTGATTATGTTTATTTGGTATCCAGATTTCAGACCTTAATGTATTTAATTTTATATGAATTACATTTTGGGTTTCAACAAACGGTGTAAACTCTAAACTATTATGAAAAACATAATGGTGATCCTACTATCAATCTATAATAATAATCATGAAAACATCTATTCTAGAAATTACTTAACCAAAAATCCACATGGTGTGATGATATTTTGATAGAAAAATGTTACCCAAATCAAACAGGTAGTCATTATAGGATTCCACGGGTTCCTAATCAGAAAATTGTTCAACAATGTAGAATTTTGGGTGACTTCGATATTTGACATACCCTTTCACAATCATAATATATCAATCAATGTGGTATATAAATCTATAATTTAATTGATCATATAGTCCAATATCTCAAACCAAGTGAACCATCCAATGGGCCATCAAATCAAAGAATCGGGGAGGGAAGAACATCTCCATTTCTCATAATATGAATGAAATTTACACATAGTTAAGAATATAACTAGGTCTATATCTTTACTGCATATTTCATTGAAGAATAAACATATCTAGGTTAATGTATAGTGTCCATTCTAGGGAAAATGAAATATAAAGATAAAGGAATTATATCTTGCATCAAAACAAGACTGTTATGTAATTTTAGACCCTTTAAATTTAATTCGGTCATTAAAATGATATTCTTTATACTTTATAAATACCCTTATGAAACCTTTAACTCATTCAAGAAGTTTGAAAAATCATATCTCTCTTTCTTAGAAAGAGTGTAAGTAGCTGAAGGAAGAAAAGTTAAATTTTCACCCTTTATTGGGGGAAACCCTTCCCACATCCCCATGTTAATCAGGTAACACATTACCTAAATCCAATATATATTTTTTCAGGTGAATTTAGTAATGTTACAATGAAAAAATCATGTAATTTTTTTCCACATTCAATAGAAAAATAAAATTCTTGATGCACAAAAAATTCAAGTATTAAAATTTTAAAAAATTTGTCACTTTTTTCTACCGGTTTTCAATAGGTTTTATGAATAATTATTATGAAAATAAATGGAAATATAATTTACTTTATCAAATAGTTAATGTCTTGTTAGTGGATATGGTGATGCAACTTATTATGAACTCCCTTTGAATGTTGTAATTTAAGATAAATATTTATGTTTCTGAGGTATAAAATTGTAGTGTCCTAGAAACCTAGTCATGGATGAAATTTTAATCTTAATTGAGTGTGTACAATGACAAAAAAGGGGACATGATATAATTCCTTTAATTCTCTATCCTCTATAATTTCTATAAGAATAAATTCATCTATCATCCTATAAAACATGGATCTCAATGTGAAATCATCATTTTTTGTAAGAATATTACAATATATCACCATAATCCATTAATAATTTCAATTATTTGATCAATGGATCCAATTGTAAATAAATATCATTACCTGGTTATTTTGGTCCTAATATAAACAAAGATAACAAAAGGTTTTTTTGTTTCACACAAAACCACGATGGAAAGTGATAGTTTACCAACATAATTTGACAAGTATTGTGAGTTCTACTATGAAAACCAAAAGGATTTCCTATATCTATAGATAGAGTAAGATAAAGGTTCTCGGACCAATTATAAATTCCGAATACTCGTGATCAAATTTAATCAACTGAGGATAGTCTTCCAGGTGAATAATTTTCCAATATTTATTTCTTATATTGAGATTATATGGAATTTATCTTGAAGTATCTACACATCCATATCGGTGCGAAAACATTGCTATAATTAGAATGTAACATATAACCTTCAAAGGACCAGATTCATCTACCTTGTATCAAGACACACCACACTTTGGAATCATTAAATTGAATTATTCTCATTGATAAATAGTATAATTTCATTTGGACATGAAGGGATTCTTTTAGAGACTACATCAATTGAACATAGCATTATTTTGACATCATATGTTTGAAAACAAATATCATTATATTTTGGTAGAATATCATTCCATAGAGAAAGTATTTTAGTTAAGATGATCTCACTCTTTCTATTTTCATATTTTAAATTATATTTCTTAAGTATGGAAGGAAATGTTGTATATTTAGTACAACCATCATATAGTGGAGTCTTTGATAAAAATTAACATCTCAAACAGTTTTGGAAAATCATAATGTTCATATTTAAGTAGCACAATTATTTTCTAAATACATTATTCATTAGCATTTACATATGAAATCATATCCTTGATATATCCTTCAATATTTTTCACACTTGAAATAGTATCAGATGATTTTTAAAACATGGTATTATCTTAGTCACTAGCTACATTCGTTTTTTCCAATATTTAGACTAACATTTATAACATTGATCTATTAAATGACAGATCAAGTGTTCTTATAACTCCCATGGACTAACTAGCCTTGAATAACTACAATATAAACATGGAAAAATGATTTGAGAGGTTCCATATCCATTATCATTTGAAAATTTGATTAACTCTTTCACCCCATACTCATACACTTTTTCCATATGACTGGATTCTATCCATTTTCTATTCATATCCATCTTATTTTATCCATTAATATTAATATTTTAAAAAAATAAACAAATAATCAAACTCTTTGATATGGGAACCCATAAAAGGTCATTCTTTAAGAATAAGTTGAGTTCTATGAATCCATTATTCTACGATAATAAGAGATTAGTGATTTGTATTGATATTTTTGATAGTATTGGAAATCATTGAAAGAAATAAATGTGTAATATCTAAAACATTACAAATATTCTAATTAAATTTGTATCTATTTTAAAACATAAATATCATGGATATTTTTTTAAATTTTATATGTTGGAGAAGAAAATCAGGGAGGACTTGATGATTATTAATTTCTTCACTTGGTATGTGGCAGGTCAGGTGGTATTTTAGTGATAGGATATATAAGATTTGAAGTAGATATTTTTCCAGATGATGAAGACATTGATCGGGTATTGAGAATAAAAAAAATTGACAAAACATTTAAATTTATATCCAATGAACCAGATGTCATGGGCTTGGTTCTCAAGAAACTACCATAAAAGAAGAATAATTTAATTGGTGTTTAATGAATTCTATAAATTTAATCAATTCATATGGATGATATGAAGCCTCAAAAAACAGCAATGATCATTCTTATTAGGGTTGGAAAGAACAATCAAGTTCAACATTAGTTGAATAAGTTCCAACTAGGATCAGTAGAAAGCCTCATCAAAAACTAGTGACTAGAGTATAATCCTATCTTATAAGGTTAAACTAGAAACAAAACTCATCCTTGGTGGAACTAATAATGAGAATCAACTCTAGAAAATTCTAGGGTGGAAACTAGGAGTGAGGTTTAAAAAACATGGAAACATATATGTATTCCTTGTATATTGGTCATGATTCCAATTTTTTGAGTGAAAGGAATTCTGGGTGGATATTTAAAAAGGGTTCTAGGAGTCCTTGTAGCTATGGTCAGGGTTTAAATAAAACTGTGGTTTTGTCTCAATGGGATGAACCAATAAAGTCAACTGGAAAAAGATCAAAATAAAAATCTCTTAAAGAAATCCAATGGTGGTCGAAATAAGTTCACTTTGGGAAATGATAAAGACCATAATGAAAAGAAAGAATCAATTTCTTATTGTAACAAAGGATGAAATGAAAGTGGAAGGAATCTTTAATATATTCTACAGGGTAAAATCTATTGCAAGTGAAAATTTACAAATCTGGGGCACTATGAATGAAAAAATTAGCGAGTTAACTTACATAAATAATACTTTTGTATTAATTTTTTTTAAAAAAATAACTTATTAGTTTAATATATTATTATAATTTCAATAAAAAAATTAGATAAACATTAAACTAAAAAAAATATCAATAAAAAATTTTAAATTTCAAATAAATGTTTTAATATTTTTTCACATATTCATTAAAATCATTTACATAATCCGTATATTTATTTATTTTAAAATATATATTTAAATTTATACATAATCATTATAATAAATTTATTTTCAAACCATTAAATTTAAAAAACAATCAAAATTATTTACATTCCAATTTCAAAATAATTACTTATATATTATTAACATGCATATAATATAAATTATTTAGAAATTATAATGACTTTAGAAAAATAATTATTTCTTATAATATTTACAATGGTTCGATAAGAAGGATAAGTTCAAAAAAAATCCTAAAAACTAATAAGATATAATTCCCCAAGACATACACCACTGGCCTTACCAAGACCACTATCACTAAATTTGGTGCAAGATAAGAATATATATTATCAATAAAATAACATATTTATAGGGGTAAATTAGAAAACTAGAAAATTTTGAAAATAGTTGCATTGTTTCATATATTTCCTTCCAAATAAGCCTAATTTTAGAGTGACTTGTAATCATAAATCGATGAGAAACTGTTTCTCTCAGTTTCTACGATAGTATTTATCTCCATCTTACATATCCTCTCTAAATAGAGAAAATGTGATTGAATCGATTCATTTCTTTTCTTTCCTCCCAAAATCACAAGGGCCAAATAAGCAATCTAGTGGCAATAAATATCTCTTGTAGTAAAGATTTATCCATGATATTCTCAATCATACTGTGACCCATCTTGAAAAAAAAATATATTCCAAAAGTAAGGGGATGTTAGTGAATCAGGATTAAATAAACGGTTAAATTACATGATGAAAAATATCTTGTAGAATGAGTATCGAAATATAGATTAAAGAAGGGAATAAATAATTAAATGCATTAACATTTGAGAGGATTGATTCATCCTAGAAGATTGAGTAAGAGTGGCTTAATAGGTTTACTTCTTCAGGGAGCTTGAATAGTGAGGGGAAGATTGTCTAGTTAGGGTTTTAATTTATAATATCAGGAACTTTTATATCATAAGAAATGATAAAGAATAGATTTATCAATGATAAAAAATAATAATTGATTAAAAATGTCTTTATCAGTTTCTTTTTAAGACTAATAATGGTATATATTTATCCATTTTAAAACAAGAACTTATAAAACCTCTCTTTACCAGCCTTATAATTATTATGCTGATAAAGATATACCATTATCAATGCTAAAAAATTGATCATAAAACCACAATTTATGAGTGTTTATTTCTTTAGTGATAATGAATTTTCTATTAATCATCACTTTTATAAGCACAAATAAATACTTCTTAAATATAAAATAATATATATATATATATATACATATTAAATATGTATAAATTTTACAAAAAGTAAAAAATATTTGTTATTACTAATGAATATACATTCTTAAATTAATGAATGTTATAAATGATTGAAATTGAATACATTAAATGAATATACATTCAAAAATATTAAAAAATAACTATGTTTTATTAATTAAAAATATAATTAAAAAATTTGAAAATGAATATATATTGGAATGATACATATTTAAATTATTAAAACAAAATAAACATGTATAAAATATGAATTCAAAAGATTAATTATATAAATCTTAAATGCATATATATATCATATAAAGAAAATATTAAAAAATGAACTTAAATTAAATAATTGTATAGATTTAAATCCTTATAAAAATATTATAACTTACTAAATAAAATTGATTTAATATTGACCAAAAAAAATTAATAATATATTAAGACTGTAAAAAATAGTAAATAATTATGTATGATTTATAAGATTAAATATATTAATTAATTGCAAACACGTACAAAATTGAAGGGAATATTACAAAATTCATTTAAATAAATTAATTATATAAATTTCAAACATTTTAAAAATATCAAAATTAATAAATCAAATTAAATATATATTAATCATATAAATAATACACATACAAGGAATATTAAAACCTAATAAATAATTATTTACAAATGTATATTAAAAAAATGAATAGATTCTAAAATTATTATTATTAATAAACATTACATATGAATTAAAAATAGTTAATAAAATAATATTAAAAAAAATAAATATAAATAATTAAATAAAATAATATTAAAAAATGAATTCAAAAAATTTACAAGAATTAAAAACTCAAAAAAAGAATAAAAATGAATAAATAAGTAATATTAATTATATAATCAATAAAATTATTAAAAATTAATTATATTGACATTAAATAAATATTAATTATTAAATTATATCAAATAAAAATATATTAAATCAAATTAAATACATAGAAATATATTTATGGTCAATATAATAAATCAAATATATATCAGTAATGAATAAATATTATAAACAAATAAATTACAAAGAATATTATAAATGGGGAGATATTAAAGGGAATAAATAATAATAAAATCAATAAATAGACCTACTAACACACACACATATACGCATACAAGACATATATATTTACACAATCACACACACACACACATAAACACATATAAACACACATTTATATATTTACATACACACATAAACATATATACATATGCAGTTATACATTTAAATATATTTTAAATTATATAATATTAATATAAATAAATATTTAAATAAATATATCCATTTATTTATTATATAATTATTTAAATAAAATATTATTGTATCATATTTATTTTAATTATATAAAAATTTCAAAATTAATTTATTAAAATATGTTATAATTTTTTTCTAATATAAATTTGATTATTTTTTATATATAATAATATAAAAATAAGATACATTTTTAGTAAAAATATTTATATCATATTTATTTATCATATTTTCGTATCTATACTTATTTTAATATAAATAATATTTAAAAATATATAAATTTTCATATATAACTAAATTACCCACTATGGACTTTATCATTGATAAAAAAAGCACCGATAAATATTTGGCTTCTATTAGTGCTAAAAAAGCACTGATCAAGGTTTGACTTTTATTAGCACTAAAAAAGTGTGGATAATGGTGATAATTTTATTATTTCTAGAAACAGATTTGAAAAAGGTTAACCTTTTATCAACACTTTTTCTAACATTGATAAAATTTATCATTATTCATACTTACTTCAAGTGCTGAAAAATTCCCCCCAGCTTACGAGCACATTTGGTGTAGGATTGATAAATTCCAACATCAAATATCACGTAATCTATGGTAGTTATCATAGTCTCCTACAAATCATTTTCTTGAAGATAATAAAATGTTAAACCTGGGTATGATTCGTGAATCCCATATTGTTTTCCACATTGTAAAAAATAGTGTTTTTTTGACATTGGTTAAATTTGATTTTGTTTTATCCCTTATTATTTATGATATACCACTTTTCCTTTGAACATTTTAAAAAAATATACTTTAATTTTTGGGATTAAAAATTAGTTTTTAAAAAAATATAATTTTATTCATTTAATTTTCTATAAAAAATAATTTAAATTTATCACCATTTGTTAGAATTCGAAAGCATGATTATAATGAACAATGAAATCTATCATTATCAAATTAGAATGAATCAACATTATCAATGATATCCAAGTTATGTATTGGGTTTTAATTTTTTTAGTTATAGATTCTGAATATCTGTCCCTTCTCCATATCTTCCCTACATGTTCTTTCTCCTTTATAAAAAGAGAGTGGAATAGGGAATCTCATCTATTGGAAACATGTTGTTTTACTAATGAGGTGTATATTTGGTTTGATAATTTTTCTTCCATGATGAATTCTCTTATACATTCTTATAATCAATCTTATATTTAAATTACATTTTTTTCAAAATATATATTTGATAATAAATAATTATATCTTTATATGATTTATACATCCTATATTTTTCCCCTTTCATTATTTTTCATTTTTTCTATTATCCCTCTATTATACATTCATTCATTTTTTTCCATATTGTTTTGTTTGTTTCTACATCTGATATCTTATTCCCCATTGTAAAAAATATGTTTTTTTGAAATTGGGAGAAAAAAAATTTATCATTTTTTTCTATTAGTGTTTTTATATTGACTAATTTAACCAACCTTTTTTGTTATATTCGATGTTATTTTTGTTTTCCATTTTTTTTCAAACAAATATTATTTTTCATTTTTTTTATAATTGTTTTTGTTTTTCACCATAATTTTATCCCATCAATAATATTTTCTATAAATTTCACCTTTGGTTATGTCAATACTATGAACATGATTTTTCTAGTTGCATTAGAGATCATGATATTCTACCAATAAATTGCAATAAGATAATGAAAAGTTAAACCCGATAATTATTTTTCCCATGTTCCTACCCCAAATATCTCATATATAACCATAAACAATAGTTCCTTTACCCAATTATTAAAACAAATATTTCATTTTTTAGATCTGGAAAGGGAAAAGTGGTGTTTAAAAAATTTTCCTTCATTTTTTTCAATTTTTTATTTTTTTATAAAAAAATATACATTCATCTTATTCCAATATTATATCATTCAATTGAAAAATTATAGTAAATAATTAAACTCAGGTATAATTTTGGCATCCCATATTGTTTTCCACATTGTCAAAATTGATTTTTTTTTAATTTGGTAAAATTGATTTTGTTTTGGGTTAGATTTCTACTCCCTATTTGTCATATTTTCAACTAAAAGATTTTTTAATTACATATTTAATATGTATTACATAATTATAGTAACTCACATTCCCAATATACCACTTCATGCTTCTATATTTTCATATTATAACTTGTTTTTTTATTATATACTCTCTAAATACATGGAAATATTAATGAAATAGGATGACTTTTGGCCTCTACATTATGTTATATTCTATACTTCCAGAATATCAATTATATTTCTATTTCTCTTTTTTTATCACAATTTCTATATGATAACTCGAATATTGTTTTAGAAATGATTTTATATTCATATGAATAATCATTCATTTTTATTTTGGTAATTCCTCGTGGTTTCAATAAACTTACAAAAAATTTCACAAAAGGTTATCATCATAATTTTCTTCTCCACATTATATATTGATATGATCTTGTCATCAATTGAAGATAATTATTATAAGAAAAAGGTATGTATCGTCCTTTTTCAAACACCCTTTTTTTCATGCTTCATCGCATGCACATCGACTCCACTCATTCAAAGAGCCATATCAACAATTAAGTATTATTTTAAATACCATATTTATTAACCAATAATGATAGCATTGGATAATATATGAATTATTTTGATAATATTTTTCTATGATAAAAATAATGAGATATCAAATATCATTAATGACTCATAAATTCCAAAATTCCAATTCATTCCCTAAGTATAATGTGATTAGTTAATAACTAATATAGTCAATGTCAAGGAGAATATCATTCATCAAATAAAAGAATAAACAAATTCCACCCAAATTGGATGAATAATGAACATCATTTACTTATTATAGTTTTAGGTGAGGAAGTAAATTCTCTAATCATTTCATGAATGTGATGGTGGAAAAATATTATTCTACATTACCAATCATTTTTAATACCTTAAAGGTGTCAAGCCTAATTATGATGGTAAAATAACCATGAAATAGATAATATTTATTTTATTAATACACATCCCCTATAGTAGGATTAAAATGATGAATTAAATATTAATGTTGTTGTATTGATTTCATTATCAACCCAAAAACATATTATATTTTATTCCTTGAAGTGAATGATAATATTTATTTAAAAATATTTATTTAACTACCTAAAGTGAATGAAAATATAGATGATTTTATTTTAAATCTTGTTTGGGGTGAATGTGATGTTTTTATTATGATCATTATGTTGTCTTTGATTGTAACAAATAATAATCATATATACACCAAGAGTGTTTTGATGGAAATAAACATTTAAAGACAAAAAAGATTTTAAACAATAAATTCAAAATAAATCATCCCTAAAAGGATGATAAAAAAATAGTGTTCTTTTTAATTATATTAAAAGATAGCTTCATTTATCAATTATTTCTCTTGTTATGGTAATATAAAATAAATACATTATCATTTATCATGTTCCTATAGATTATTAATATCATTTCATATAATTTATTTGATATTATCCCTTGAAGAGGATGTTATTTCTATTATAGTAAAAATATGAGAAAACATAATTAGGTAACCATGATAATCCAATATATTTTATGAAAATTATTTGACCACCAGAGTGGGTGAAATAATGGTCATCATGAAAAACAAAACTAATAATCAATTCATTCCCTAATGTGAATTTAGTTTTTATTTATATATTTCATTCCTTGTAGAGAATTAAATTATTCGTGAAAAATTGATATGACTGGGGATACTCATAATTGTATTTTTATCAAGAATCATTGAGAGTTGATGAAATTTTGATCAGAATATTCCTCCTTGTTAAAGGGGGTATTTTTATAAATATTATTTATTAATTATATTTTTTTAAATGAGTTGTGTGTTTTGAGTGAAAAATATTATTCCATATTAGTTCTCTCTACCTCATTCATGAGCTTCAAAATAATTTGTGGCTCTATTCCTATGTGGATGCATTGTAAAATAAATTTTTTGTTAGATTCATTAAAATGTACAATAATATCCATGGTGGTAGGACTAACCCTTTTACATTATATTATGAGTTCCTCAGTCTCCCAAAGTTTAAATTATATGGGTATGCATAATGGAAGATCCCAAAAATCTTATATATTTCAATCTTGAAGAAAGATCATTATAAAAATTATTTTTAATATATGTTTCAACATAACTTATATTAGAGTTATAATATACTCATATAATTACATTTACCAATATAAGAAATTAGTTAATGTCTCCAATAGAGGGAATATATTTATATCTTGTAGTACAAATTCTTGATAATTTATTTATATGATGTCCTGATGTGATATATTAACTTTATTCATGGAAAATATTATCATTCGAAGACAATAAATTTAATAATAACAGTAATATGAAATAAGAATTCATAAAATGTCATTATAAATAATTTATTTTGTACAATTGAGTTTATAATGGTTTACCATTATTTTACTGATATAGTATGTTTTAATGTATAACATGGTATTTTAGCCAACCAGAATCAATTATAATGAAATATTTTGATTGGTGTATACATGAGCTTTATTTTTTCGATAACATAGTAGACATCCATCAATGGTAAACTGATGAATTAAATTAATGGATGTTATAATAATAAAGATGATGATGAAACCATGCTTCCCAATAAAAATTTTCAAATGGACAAAACTTCTATATTCTCTAAAATTTGGAATTTCAATCATTTGATTAGATGTGGTAGTGATAAATCGTAATAGTTGGATTATATCACATGTAATATTTATATATGGCTATATCTGAATAAAATGTGTGAAATTTTAGGCCCTTATATTTTTTTTCATGTGCTTCATGTTTTTCTCTTATATTTTTATTTTTTCATCATTACCATCACACGAATATTTGATGCATGTTTAATCAATGATACACATAATCATTGATCTATTGTTTATTATTTTTTTTGAAATTCCTCATTTTGTAAATCAATGTTTGATCAATTTCAAAACACATTATCTGCACAATCGTCTTTTTTTCATTTCATTCCATGAAAAGGAATTATCAATCAGTATCATCTATGTAAGATAAATCTCATGGGAAAAAGGCATGTCACATGTTTCTCTAAACATTCATTATTTGACATACCCATTAGATTGCATCTAAATTCAACTCATTTGAAGAGATATATCAACAAGAACATCTTTTTATATATATTATATGTATTTATCCTCTCATTATAAATTGGAAAATAATATATTATTTTCTTATTCATTTGATGAAAGGAAAAAAATGAGATCTTGAAGAGTTATAATGTGTCATTACTAACAAAATTAAATTTCATTCCCTAAAGTGAATGTGATTAGTTAATAATTTACATATATTATTTTGAGACAAAAATAAATCATTAAATAAAATAATAAAACAATTTCATCCAAGGTCGGGGAATATTAGACATCATTTACTTGTCAAACATCAAAGTGTTCAAGTAAATTTAATAAGCCATGTAATGAAAACTATTTTGACATAATAAATTTGACATATCTTATCTCTTTTTACAATGTAAACATATCAAACAAAATTATTATGTTTAAACAATCATGAAATATTTGAAAATAATATTACTAATACACTTCCACTAATGTGTGATGAAAATTATGAATTGAATATTCATGAAATTGTATTGAGTATACTATAAACCCCGAAAAATAATTTTATTTTGTTCCCCAAAGTAAATGAGAATATTTATTGAAAATATATATTTTATTCCGTAAATTGAAAAAAAATATACATAATTTTATATTAGTTCATGTTTGAGGTGAATATGATATTTAATAACAATCATTATGCCCTATTTTTTGTGAATGAAAATAAAATCTAATAATAAAATAACCAACAAATGTTGTTTTATGACAATAAAAATTTAATATGTGCAATGAGTTTTATTAATATTTCCAAGATAATTCATCTGTAAATGATGATATGAAAATAGTTTAATTTGACATTATTTTAATAGATGTCTTCATTTATCTGTTATTGCTCTAGTTGAAGCAGTTTCAAATAAATGCATTTTCACTTACCATGTTATTATGAGTTATAAATATCATCTTAATTAATTATTTTGATATTATATCATAAAGTGGATTTCACTATTCTTATAGTTCATAATTGAGATGATTGAATTATATGGTTTAGATAATTGAATATCTTTTATGAAATAGAATTACAACATGAAGTAGTTATAACAATGACCATTATAATCAATAGAATTAGTATTTTAGGCAAAATGATAATTTTTAATAAATAACCAATTATCATTCATGGATCTTGAAATAAAATGAATGAATATATTCTATAATATTAATTTGATAACAATATTTCATTCCTTTGAGAGAATGAAATTCTTCATAAAATTTTATATCATTTTTTCAAAACAAACATAGAATGTTTTCTTGAATATTTGAGAGGTGATGAAAGATAATCAAATGATGTATCCTTTATTTGGTAATGTGAATGTTTATCTATAAATTATAATTTATTTGATGATGAGTTATGGGTTGTAAATATAGAATATTCAACCATATTAGATCTTGGTACCACATTCACCCACATCAAAATGCATAGGAGATCTTCTCTTAAGTAGATAAATTATAAAATAATACTTGGGCCAAAAGTTCCATAATATACAATAATCCATTTGGTGATGGAACTAACCCATTATTAATATATTTTGAACTCATAAACCACCAAATGTGAAAATTATAATGGAGAATATGAATATTCACAATATAAGATCATGAAAATTATTCGTATATATGATGAAAAAAAACATAAAAATATTATATTCATTAAATGATACAAAAGATATATGGAATATATATACATGATGAACAAAACTATAAGGAATGATTTTTCTTAAACTAAAACCGGATACATGAAACATATATACATGTGGAAGAACAACAAGAAAATATACATACCAAAAACTAAGAAATACAATGTAACGTCCTGGTTCCGGAAGCCACCTAGAGGCACCCCGTACCTGGTTGGTCACATGGACTTAAGCGCATTTCCCCCAATTCCATAGGCTACTGAGTAGAAGCGAGGAACTTGGGTGTCATAGTTGGGAAACTATGCCTTTATTGGAAGAGTACACAATGGAAGTAAGCAACATGTATAATAGTGAAAGCAGTAATTATCCAACAACATTAAATAGCAGAAGACTGGAATAATAAAACAAATGGAGCACACACACACACACACACATATATATATTTATATATGATGTATGATACATATGTTTAAGAAATTATCCAAACAAGTCACAATGCTAGAATACAAAAATTTCTAAACCAAAGTAAAAAATAAAAGATAAAAAGATCCTCAGCATCGCATGCACATGCTTGGTCCCGTGCTCTCTAACTCTACAAAAAGTCAAGTACATGAATTAGAAGGGCGCTTTCCCTTGTCTATACCTACAACAAGATAATCTGTTTGGGCCCAAAATCATGGACCAAAATGGGTGTGAGACTAAATCCCAGTAGGCAACCACCTGAATACCTGTGCCTAACAATTAGTGAGTATATCGCAGATAAAAGTACAGAAAGAAGTAAATAATGAAGCACTAATAAGTAAACAGACCACATTTTAAGCATTCAAAACACCCCACAAAATGCAATAGAGAAATAGATAACACAACAGGTAACCCTCTGGGAAGTACCCACAACCTATCCCCTCTGGTTCTACCTATCAAGAACAAGATACCCTCTGGGTGGCACACACAGTCTCACTACTCTGGTTCAGCTAAAGTATAGATTCTTAGGGGAAGCACTCACCATCAATTCCCCCTATAGTATCGTATCATACTAAAGGCACTCTAGGGAAGCACTCAATGTCAATTACCCCTATGGCCCACGTCGAGAAATTACAGACACTCTAGGGAATCACTCAACATCAATTACCCATGTGTTCTCGAATCGTATAATTAGAAAGACACTCTAGAGAATCCCTCAATGTCAATTCTCCATATGGTCTATACACCAGGTTATCACGGTCCTGTGTAAGTCAACCAAGAATAGCATTGTGTAACGACCAATGTAAACCTCAAGAACTACATGGCTAGAAGTCTATAGTATAACGGTAGGTCAGAACAAAAGTTTCTCTATCCTAAAAAACTAGGCATGGAAAAGGAAACAACAGCCAAACATGAAAACTATACCCAATGGTAAAATATAGGATAAATATTCATGGGAAACACATCCAAATCACAAAAAATCACCCTCTTCACAAACAAAATCCTCTACTTAGGCGTACAAGAAAATCAGGCTAACAACAGGGTCAAACGGTAAACACGCAATTTCCCGTTCAAGGGTATTGGTGGAATTTTTACATAAAAATCAATGAAATTCAACCGAAAGCCATAAACCACCTACCTCAGGGTTAGGAGAAAAATATTACTAAACCTAAAATCTTGAATCTCCTTAGAACTTCATTGATCTATGAGAACGCATAAAACATTCAACCCACAATAACATGGAAAAGATGAGTAATTGGAAAACGATGCTCTAGAAGAAGTAAGATCTTATCGCTGCGATTCCAATGTAATCGACGATGGTCGATTCGGAGAATCGATGCGTGATTTGGGGATCAAGCATGTATTGGAGTTGTATGGGTGCTCTGGGACATTTCTGCCAAAGAAGAAGACACCCCTGTCATTAGATGCGACGTCGGTACATTTAATGAAAAAAAATACACCGCGTGTTCTGTTGAATTAAACGGCGTGTACTTTCCCTTTCCATACACTGCTTTAGGTGGCCTGCACATCACCCCACACGACCATATGTGTGCCCATGACAAGGCCAGTACACTGCCTTTTTGGAAACGAAGTACACAACGTGTACTCATAAAGTACACGGTGTGTACTTCAAAAATTTCCAGAAACTCCACTTTTCTCAAAGAAAATCCATAAAAATGAAAAACATACCTGAAAAGAAGGTCTGGGTTCTTACGAACATACCCCCTTAAATAAATTCACCCCCAAATTTCCCTAGCACGGCGTAGAAGAAGAAACTTCGAACAGCTTCGGCCACTGCAATTTTACATCAGGCGCCCTCTGCCAAGTCTCATCCTGTACTCACTCGTGCTGCCATATCACCAGTACCAGAGGAACAGACCGGCCATGGACAACCTTCTTACTGTGATCGACAATCCGAATCGGATGCTCCTCAAAACATGTATCCACCTCCAACTCGACTTCCTCGGGTTGGAAAGCATGAGATGGTTCTGAAAAGTAACGTCGGATATGAGAAATGTGGAAGAAGTCGTGCATAGCCCTGTACCTTGGAGATAACTACAACCTATAGGAAACCGGCACAACTCTCTCCAACACCTCAAACGGACCAACTTACCTCGGTGAAAGCTTAACATGTCTCATAATCCTCATGTGTCCTAACCTCGGCGCGACACAGAGGAAAACATGATCCCCGACCTTGAACTGCATAGGTCGTCTCTACTGAACAACATAAAACTTCTGACGAAACTTTGTAATAGCCATCCCATTCCGAATCAACTCTATCTGCTATGTGGTCGCCTGAACAAGTCAAGGTCCCAGTAAAGCTACCTCTCCCGCCTCCAGGCTATATAATGGTGATCGGCATGGACTACCGTAGAAAGCCTCATAAGTTGCCATCTGAATAGTCTATTGAAACCTATTATTGTTGGAAATCTCCAAAGAGGTATATGATTCTCCTAAGAACCTACAAAATCTAGAATGAATACTCGGAACATATCCTCAAGCACCTCGATCGTACGCTTGGACTGGACATCTTTCTGGGGATGGTAAGTTGTACTCAAAAATTCATGAGTCCTATAAGCCTTCTAAAGCCCCTGCCAGACCCGAGAAGTAAAACGGGCATCCTTGCCTAAAACAATGGAGTGTGGAACTCCATACAGACGTACAATCTCTCGAATGTACAACCACCCCAACTCATCAACATTGAAGGTCTCCTAGATCTACAAGAAGTGTGAAACCTTAGTGAGTCTGTCAATGACAACCCAGACTATGTCGTTCCCTCGAGGAGACCTCGACAAACCAGTCACAAATTCCATCACAACAACATTCCCCTGCAACTCGGGAATGGGTAACTGTTGTAAAAGCCCTGATGGTCGATGATGCTCTGCCTGCACCTTCTGACAAGTGGAACACCTCATGACAAAACCAAAAATGTCCCTCTTCATACCTAGCCACGAATATAGACGATTTAGATCACGATACATCTTGGTGATGCCGGAATGAACTTCCCAAACTGAGGAATGGAAATCCCACATCATCTCCTCACATATGTCAGCTGGAACCCATACCCATCCCTAGAAATGCAAGATTTCATCCTCACCTATGGTCCATCCAGGAATAGGTTCCTATCATGACACGCTTTCTCATAGGACTAGGCCTTCAGAATTTGATAGCTCACTCATTCGAACTCGATCTAGAAGAGTAGAGGTAACAGCTACATAAGATAGAAAAGTCCTCCCCTATATGTCAGGAACCATTAAATTCATCTCAGAGAACAGATCCATAATCTTCCACTCATTACTGGCCTCCCAAACTGCATATATCTGAGTCCTCCTGCTCAACGCATCTGCCACTGTGATGCCTTTTCCAGGCGTATAGGAAAGCTCTATGTCAAAGGACATGTACTCAACCCACCTATGCTGTCTCAAATTCAGATCACGCTATGTGAAGATGTACTTGAGACTCTTGTGGTCAGTGAAAAACACAAAGTTCTCCCTCAGAAGAAAATGTATCCAATAGCGTAGGGAATCAACAATAGTCCCCAACTCCAGATCGTGCGTCAGTTAATTCCTCTCATGTTGCCTCAACTGCTGAGACCCGTATGCAACAACTCCATCTCCCTACATAAGCATAGCTACCAGACCGATACCTGACGCATCATAGTAAACAGTATAGCTCTTTAAAAGATCTATCAAGACAAGTATCGGTGCTGAAGACAACCTCCCTTTAAGCTCCTGAAAGGCTGACTCACAATAATCTGACCATAAGAACTTCACACCCTTCTTGGTCAGACCCGTCAGTGGTGATGTTAAGCGTGAGAAGTTCTGTACGAAATGTTTGTAGTATCCAGACATCCCTAAAAAACTTTTCTCCTCAAAGACTTTCTTTGGTTGCTCCCATAAAACTACAGCTCTCACTTTCTCTAGGTCTACTGACACTCCCATCTCTAAGATAACATGACCTAAGAAGTGAATATGATCAATCCAAAAGTGGCACTTTGAGAGATTAGCATATAACTGATGCTCCCTTAGTGTGCTCAAAATGATCTCAAGATTGGTTTCATGGTCCTGTCGAGTGTGAGAGTACACCAAGATATCCTCAATGAAGACCACCATGAAAGAATCCAAATATTTATGGAACACTCGGTTCATCAGTGCCATGAAAACTATAGGCGTGTTCGTGAGACCGAACGGCATAACCATATACTCGTATAGACCATACCTGCTCCGTAAATCTATAAGAGGTATATCAGATGGTCTAATGCGCAATTGATGATATTGGGACCTCAAATCGATCTTTGAGAACACCCGGTCTCCTCGAAGCTGATCAAAGAGGTCATCAATCCTCAGCAAGGGATATCGGTTCTTGGCCATTAGCTTGTTCAACTTCCATACACCGCTTAACAGTACTATCTGCCTTTTTCTCAAAAAGGATAGGCGAACCCCAAGGAGAAGTATTGGGTTGGATGAAACCCTTGGCCTACAACTCCTCCAACTGTTTCTTGAGCTCCTAAAACACTGGTGTAGCCATCCTATAAGGAGGAATGGACACCTGTGTCACCCTGGCACAAGCTCAATAGGAAATTATACCTCACGCTCCAGTGGAAAACCTGAGAAGTCCCCTAGAAAGACATCCCTAAAATGATCGACCACTGGAGGAAATGCTAACTGTGAAGTCCCCTAGTCATCCAGATAAAGATTATAAGTATGGGTTGTAATTGATCCCAACCCAAGATGCTCTAGACCCTCTCTGATATCCAAGACATCCCACTCACCCTTATGAAGAAAAGATCCACCCTCTGGTGATATGAAACTCACCCTATGTTGATAATAGTTGACGACTGCCTGGAATGGAACTAACCAGTCCATCCTGAGAATGACATCATAGCCTTTCATATATTGAGATGGTATGTGAGTATGATATACTCTATAATTCCAAATGTAGGATCGAATATGTAAACATGAGATGATAGAAAACAAGAGGGGGGTGAATTGTACTTTTAAAGATTCTTTTGGAACTTTTAATGATGGTTATGTTTAACAAGGTTAAACAAGATAATTCAAAAAACCTCTAAGTTATAATAACTTTCTTGATTTCAGAAAAGTGATTTCTGAAATGAAACTTAACAAAAGTTTAAAGCAACTGGGATTCATCCTTAAAGTTATATAGAATATAACTAAATCAGAGTACAAGTATAGCAAAGTATAAGATAGTTATACATTCCTCGACAATAAAAATGCATCCAAAAAACTTGTAACAAAACAAGTAACACGTAGTAAGTCTTTTAACCCAAAGAGAAGGGTATCCAACAACCGTGGATAAAGATCCCTTGATTTATACTTTAAAGAACGTCTATCTTAACCACACCAGTGTAAGCCCTCGATATGATAATAGGAGTCTGTATTGCTATTCCTACAAGCCATCAGCTATCAGGTAGTCGACACCTCTGTCTTCCTCAGCAAGGAAGCCCTCAAATTCAAAGTAGTCGGCACCTCAGTCTTTCTATCCCTAGAAGCCCTCGATTGGACACAGAAACAATCAGAGTTGCACGAAGAAAAGCTGAATAAGTAGTTTAGTACGCACAAAGTAATGAATGTATATCTCTAGAATTCACTTCAATAGCATGTGGTCTCTAGAGTCATAGAACTGTCCTGAGCTCTTTCAAATTATCTCCTATTTACATGAAAGGCTTCAATGGTGGGCTTCCTCCTCCAACAGTCATATTTTTCCTTGAATTTCACAGGGACCTGAACACGTGTCACTCAAACAAAGATTCATGAGTAACTGAATGCACGACATCATTTTAAAAAAAAAATAAGTGTAAGTATAACTGAAATCCAATATTTTTAATGTAAGAAATTGAATGTTTAGAGTCTAACCAAAAATGAATTCGGAGTCTATAATACAAAGATATTCGGATTCTGTTTTCTGGGAATTCGGAACCTAGATTCTATAGAATTCCAGATTCTGAATTTCAATGAAATTCCGAATCTGGATTCACAGGAATTCGGAACCTGAACTTACAGAGTTTGGATTCGGAGTTCATAAGAATTCAGAGTTAGAACTCTTAAGAGTTCGGAGTCTGTTTTAAAAGAACTCGGAGTCTAAACTTAGAAATGTTTGTAACCAGCATTCTGAATCAAAATTTGGAGTTAGAACTCAGAAGAGTTTGTATCTAGAATTCGGAGTCATAACTCAGGGGAGTTTGTATCCAGAATTCGTAATCATAATTTGGAGTCAGAACTTGGAGAAGTTCGTATCCATAATTCATATTCAGAATTTGGAGTCAGAACTTGGAGAATTTCCTAATCAGAATTCTGAAAATTCGGATTCTAAAACAGAATTCTTCATATCTAGGTAATTATAAGATTTCGAGGTTTTTAGTTACAAACCAAATTTTACACTTAGGAAAAATATTGGTATGAACAATGAAATCTAGGTAAGGGTAAATTTCATTGGGGAAGGAAATTTTTCTTAAGGAAGTAAAACAAGGGGTAATATGAGTTTTTCCTAGAAATATGGTGTTGGTGATTTTCAAAACAAGAAGGAATGTTAAAGTCATAAGGATACCTTATTGACTTAACAATCTCCCCCAAGTATGAAGGAATGGAAAAGTAAACATAAATACATTATTGTCTCAATAATCTCCCCCTTTTTGGGAAGCTCAATCATCCTTATGAAAAATAATATAAGGACTTAGAAAAAAATTTCTTGACTTAGAAAATGAATCTTATCTCCCTTTTCACATTGGAAAATATGAATACAACTAACTCCCCATTAGGCTTTGGAACTATAAAGATCATATTCTAGATTTCCGGAATGGGATTTTGATTATCTTGGGTATGAAAATCATCGTAATGATCACTCCCCCTTAAATAAACTCCCCTATACTTAAGGATATATCTTCTAGTACTTAGAATTATTTTTCCTTCTACCCCATTGTGATTTTCTAAATGAGTTTGAGGGAGTGGAAAAAAATATGGTACATGAAATATTAGTATAGACATCCAAACAAAACGAGCAACCACAATTTCCTTATAATTGAATGAATTTTTAAAATGAAAAAACAGATACATCAAAAGATCATATTTGAGTCTATTTTGATTCTTTTTCCTTTGGAATCAGCTTCTTCATGATTATCTTAAGGTTTTTTAGTCCTTTTTTATCCTCCTCTCCTTTCTTTTCTAAGGCTGTGATCCTATCCTAATGAGCCTTCAGGGCCTCTTCCTAAGCCTTTAGCAAGTCATCATGCTTCACAAGCTTTTCTTCCATCTCGAATTGGATAGCCCCTTCTATTTTCCAACTTTGGACAACATAACTCAACTTCCCATTCAAATATTTGACATCCTGAATCCCAGAATTTTGTTCATGATTTACCTTTTCTTGATAGCTGTTTGTAAGATACTTGATTTGGGTGTCTTCAGTATCAAAATATTCCTTGACCTATTTTTGAAATAGTTCTAGCTCTTCCAAACCTTCAACAATTTTCTTAGACCATATGTTCATTTTCATGCAAGATTTATTGTGGGATTCATAATTGATAATGATATTCTTGTGTTCAGACTCAATCTTAACACACCTATCCATAACCATGGATACATAGTCTAATTTCTGATTTATGATGTGTTGGAACATCTGGAATCTGGAATCAATTGTTGGAAAGATCGGAATGGTATCCACAAGCTTCTTTAGGGACTGACCGACAAAATCATGTCCTAAAGCTGATGACTCTAAATCTGAAATTTTTCTTAGAGATGTTTCTTCCTCTAGATCTACCAGCTTCCTCTTAGATGATCCTACAACTTCCTTCTTCCATATAATATCTTTTGTTGGGGTATCATCATCCTCTTGTTTTCCTTTGTTTATTTGCAGAATAGCCTCTTCATCGGGAGATTCATGCTCACTTCCGGATAACTTTACAATCTTATCTTCATCAATTTTCTATTTTTTGGCTCCTGCCTCAATGTATTCAGGAAGAATAAAATCATTATTATGACTCTCTTCCTTAGAGAAATTGTTTACTTCCTCTTCACCCTTCTCTTTTATTCCAGGAGTAGCAAGTTTTGAAGATCCGGAATGAGAGGTCTGGATTGATAATTTTTCAGAAGAACTTTCCTTTTCATGATAATCTTCAACTTGCTAAATGACATCATCAGAGCCACCACTAGTCTTAGCTTGTTGTACTTCTTCTACAGCTTTCTTCTCTTCCATAATCATCTCTTGTGGTTTTTCCGGAGTCATAAACCTCTTACCCGGAGTCTCAAGTAATGGTTCCACCAAGAAGGAATTTAGAACATGGATATTCTCAGATGCAATTTTAGTATCCCTCAGAAGGGATTGAATAATTTCAGCCTCTAACATCTTCTTCTTTTGCTTCTTCTCTTTGGATTTCTTCTCAAGTTCTTCAGTAGCCTTTTCTTTCAGTGCTTTGTCCTTTGCAGGGTCTAAGCCAAACATTGGCTCCCCTTCTTTCCTATTTTGCTTATCCTCTCTCCATTTGGAAACCACTTCATCCTGACAATATTTCTGCTTTTTGGGATTTTGAGGTTCAGATTGAGAATCTTTGCCCTTAGGGTTTTTTTTCTGTTACTTCCAATTCCTTTAATTTTCTCTTCTTTCCAGCTTTCTTTGAAGGTTCAGCTTCTTCAACATTTTTCAGAACAGCTTCTGCCTCATCCTCAGGTAGATCAAAAAACTCACCTGACTCCTTAGAAAAACCTACTTTCATCCTCTTTAGGGTATCATCACCGATTTTTATTACATTGCAATTCCTAGGCTTGGAACTGCAGGGGATCTTGAATTATTCGTGACATCGAACTATGAGCTTGGAGAGAATGGCATGATAGATAGTAATCTAAGCTCTCTGATTCCCATTCGTGATGTTCTCTATTGTAATGAGAATGTGCTTCATGAGGTTCACCTTCCTTAGGTTTACTAAAAAATCCAATATGTACATTTCACTTTTCTTAAGAGTTTCTTTTTCACCCTTCGTTGGTACGATAAGGCCCTGAACCCATAACTGTAGGATTCTATTTTTGGTAGACAGATGGGAAATATTTACGGTCTTGACATCTTTACATCCAAGGCATTCTATAGCCTTTTCCTTAACAAAAATTCCTTGAACCTCTGGCAGTTTTTGTGAACAGAACTCGGCTTCCCCTTCATAGGACAACCCCACCAAGCTAGCAGCCTTGGTGTAAGAGAGTGCATAAGTCTTTCCATAACTTTTAAAGGAAAAATTTCCCCTACCATCTTCCTTTCAAAAACATGCTAACTCATAAAACTCTATTAGCAAATCCGGATACACTACATCCTGAGCTCTTGTCTTTGAAATGGTTACAATCTCACATCCATTAATTTTGATATTCTTGGAGATAATAGAGTCAAATTATTAAATTATTTCGGATGTAACAACCTCTCCCTGTAAATTTGCAACTCCGAAATCGGCTTGACAGAAGACATTTCTTGAGAAGGATTTTTAGTAGACATTCGAACTTGAAGAATCTGAAAATTCGGAACGGGCATTTGAAGTTGGGCAGATCTTCGACACGCAAATGATTTGAAAACCACATGGGACAACCATCTTGGGCCCCCTTTTATAGGTGTTGATGTGACGATTCATCTTCCCATTTCAATATAAAGGATGAGAAATCTTTTGATTTGATCTGACGGTTGAAATAATAGTCGCAAGGAAAATTTGGTAGAATCTGATCTTTTGAGGTTTTAAAAAAAAATTCGGAATTAAGGAAACTGGAATCTGAGAAATTTTAAAAACAAAAGAAACTACCAGCAAGTAGAAGGTAATTACAAAAACTTAAGAAATAATCATACCTTTCGGATTTTCAGGAGAATTATTCATATTAAGGAAAATTCTTCTTGAAGAACATTAGATTCTGAAAAAAGAACTTGAGTGGGGGAAAATAAGAGTACACAGATCTTCATTACAAAAATATTCATTATGAGAATCTTCATTATGAAAATCTCAAGTACTAGAATCTCAAGTATGACAATCTTAAGTATGAAGATCTCAAGTATGAAAATCTTAATTACGAAGATCTCAAGTAAGAGAATTTCAAGTACAGAAAAGAAATTTCATTACGAAATATTTCAAGTATGAAAAACATCATTAAGAAAAATATAAAAAACTTCAATATGAAAAATATGAAAACCTCATTACAAAAAATATGAAAAACTTCAATATGAATTTTTTTAAAAATTCAAAACATACATGAAAATGTACTCCTCCTATGAAAAGGAGTTTATTACTGTAAGGAGATTGGTTTCAATAGGAAGTTAATAAGGAAAATTACCTTACAGTTATCATTCCTAACTTTTGATTGATGTATTCAAATCTATCGGAGGGTAATGATTTTTTGAAAATATCAGCAAGTTGGTCTTGCATTATGATAAATTGAAGAATGATATCTCCTTTTTGTGTGTGATCCATAAAAAAGTGAGGCCTAATATCTATGTGCTTTGCACAAGAGTGATGTGAAGGGTTTTATCTAAGGGAAATGGAACTTGTATTTTCACAAAAAATTTGTGTTTTGGTAAAACTCATACTATAGTCTGTGAGTGTGTGTTGCATCCACAACACTTGAGTACAACAACTTCTAGCTGCTACATATTCAGCTTTAGTAGTGGAGAGTGCTACTGTGTGTTGCTTCTTTCAAGACCAAGCAACTAATTAATATCCTATGAAATTAAAAGTTCCAGATGTACTCTTTCTATCTACTATACATCCACTAAAGTAATCATCTGAAAAACTTTTTTAAACAAAATCATTTCCAGAAGTATAAGAGATTCCTAAATCCATGGTTCCCTTTAAGTAGGTAAAAATTCTCTTCACTGCCTTTAAATGAGATTCCTTAGGATTGGATTGATATCTTGGACTTAAGCATACTAAAAGCATTATGTCTGGATGACTAGATGTCATGTAAAGTAGAATTCTTATCATACCACTAAAATTTGTTTGATCTGATGGTTTCCCAGCTTCATCGAGGTCAAATGTGTTTGAGTTACCAATGGGAGAACTTATACTCTTAGTGTTGTCATATCCATACTTTTTAAGAAGATCTTTAATATACTTATGTTGGGATATATAGATTCATTCTGGTTTTTGAGAGATTTAAAAACCAAGGAAAAATGTTAACTCACCCATCATTCTCATTTCAAACTCAGATATCATTAGATTCACAAATGAATCAGTTAAAGATTGATGAGTTGAACCAAATATAATGTCATAAACAAAAATTTGAACAGTCAATACATTTTTCTTATCATTAATTATAAAAAGGGTTGGATCTTCATTTCCCTTAACATAGTTATTTTGAAGCAAAAATCATGTAAGTGAATCATACCAAGCTCCAGGGGATTGTTTAAGTCCATACAGAGCTTTGGTACATCTAAAAACATTATGAAGATGTTTTGTATCTTCAATGTCAGGAGGATGTTCAAAAAAACTTCCTCTTGAACATAATCATTAAAGAAAGCACATTTCACACACATTTGAATTTTTTTGAAATTGAAGAATACTACAAAGGCAAGTAGAATACAAATATAGTCAAGTCTAGATACTGGAGCATAGTTTTCTTGATAGTATATTCCTTCTTGTTGATTATAGCCTTTAGCAACTAATCTTGCTTTATTTCTAACTATGATTCCATTTTCATCACACTTATTTTTGAAGACCCAATTTACTCCAATAAGAGATGTTTCCTTAGGTCTTTCAACAAAGGTCCAGACTTTATTCCTTTAGAATTCATTTAGGTCATCTTCCATGGATTTAATCCAATCATCATCACCTAAAGCTTCATCAGTGCTTTTTTGTTCTCATTGGGAGAGGAATGCTAGATGTTCTACTTCATTTCCTAAGGAACTTCTAGTCCTTACATGTTAATTTAAATCACCAATGATGCTATCACTGGGATGATTTTTGAGAAACAACTGATTTGGTTTTTGTAAAACATGTTCATCAATATAGGGTAGGAAATATTATAAGGAAAATATTTCAGTAGTATCTTCTTGAACATTTTCCTTATCAGAAGGATCTTCTATCAAAGATTGATAATCAGTTTTTGAAAAGACATCTGAGGATGTAGGTTGGGGTTATTAAAAACAAAAGGACCAGTTTCATCAAATTTGACACGTATTGTCTCATCAATAGTGCAAGTGTTTTTATTCAAAACTCTATATTCCTTAGAAGTTGTGGAGTAACCTATGAAAATTCCTTCATCAGATTTTGGTGGGAATTTATGTATATTATATTTAGTATTCATAATTAATACCTTACAACCAAAACCTTAAAGTAGAAAATTCTACGTTTTTACCATTCCATAACTCATAAGGTGTTTTATTGAGAAAAAATTTAATCAAAACATGATTTAGAGTATAACAAGAATTACTTAAAGATTCATCCCAAAAATGTTTGGCTATATAATAACCACTCAACATGGTTCTATTTATCTCTTGACAAATTCTATTTCTTCTTTCAACAACACCATTCTATTGAGGTGTTTTGGGTGATGATAAGTTGTTAGTAATACCTTTTCTTCTACAAAATTTCAAAATCAGAATTTTGAAATTCTCCACCATGATCACTATGAATAGTTTTCAATGGAAGTATTTTCTCATTTTTCACTTCATCTCTAAAACTTTTGAAATAAGAGAAGCCTTCATACTTCTTTGATAGAAAATAAACCCACATTAATCTAGTGTAATCATCAATTAGAACAAATATATAGTACTTTCCCCCAATGCTTCTAGTTTGTGTAGGACCAAAGATATCCATATGCACTAGCTGTAATGAATCAGCATTTGTGACTTCACCAACTGATTTGAAACTTTATTTATGTTTCTTTCCATATTGAAAAGGGTCACAAACTTTTGAATAATCAAATCTAAGCTCTGGTAGATCCTTAACTAACCTTTTCCTAGAAAGAATTAATAAGTTCCTAAGGTTACAGTGACCTAACCTTCTATTCCATAACCAAGAATGATCATCAAATGCACTAAGTAAAGGTAAATCATGGCTCCTAAGGTCTTCTATGTTTAGTGTGTAAACATTCTCTTGCCTATGGGAATAAAGAATGAACTCTTCCTTGGAATTGTGTATTGAGCACTTGTCATTCCTAAAATGTACAAGGTATCCTTCATCACATAATTGTCTTATGCTAATGAGGTTGTGCATAAGACCCTTAAAAAATAAAACATTTGAAATCAACGTTTTTTCAAGAAGAACGATGTTACCTATACCAATAATTTCTCCCTGAGCATTATCACCAAAAGTTTCATTCCCTCCTTTCGTCTTGATAATATTTTCAAAATAGTTTCTGTTACCAGTCATTTTCTGGGAGCAACCAATATCCATTTACCAAGTATTGTTGTTGGTACATTCTCTATTTTTCGGAAAACAAAAGATTTAGACTTTCAGAATCAAAACATTCTTGGATCCAGATATTTCAGAAAGCAAAATTTTGGGTACCCACATCTTCTTAGAAATATAGGCTTTATAAAATACTAAAGTTTGGGTTTTTTTTAGAGAACAACTCTTTTCCCAATAACCACCACATTGACATTTTTTACAGAATGGATCACTTTGAGAAATAATTTAATTATTGCTAAAAATCGGTTTTGAACCAGTATAAGCAAAACCAGAACTATTCCTTAGTGGTTGGATTTGAGAATAAATTTTATCAAAATTTTCTTTACCTAAGGTAAAGTTTGTCAAACACTTTCTTAAGGAAAATATTTTAGATTTTAGTTTGATAACCAAGTTCTTTTCTTCAAAAACATTTTATTTTGAACTAGAGCTATGCTTGAAAATATTTTTCTTAAAAATTACATTTTCTAGATCTTAAAAAGTTTATTCTTCTCAGCAATTACTTCCTCAAGATTTTTTGAAATACTTTCAAAATCTATATTTTTTTATCAATATCTTTAGAAAGATCTGATATTTCCTTAGTACAAATAGTATTCCTAGAATTTTCCTTATCATGTTTTTCCATGAGTTTTGAATTATCAATGTCAAGAGGTTTGTCAAACCTAGAAACTTCTTCATATGAAGGTAAAGTATTATCTTCATAATAAGAAGATTTTTCATCAGAAGATTTATAATATTTAATATAATTAGAATTCAAAGAAACATTGGTCATTGATTCAGCATTATGTAACTTATCCATTAAGAAATGATTTTCAATAGGTTTTCTGGTTATTAGACCAATATTCTTTTGTACAGAAAATTATTCATCTGAAGATTCATCTAAACAGTCTCTACCACTGGCACTCCAGGTGTCATTATCTTTCAAGACATTCTTAGCTTTAGCCTTGTAATAATTCTTTCTATTTTTCTCAGAATGCATTTCCTTTCGTTCTTTTCCCTTTAGCATAGGTAAATCATGTTATATATGTCCATCTCTCTTGCATTCATATCATGTAACTTCTAAGTCTTTCTTATATTTCTTTTCCTTTCTCTTATATCTGGATTAAAACTTCCTCTATCTAGATATCTTCTTCATCCTTTGAGAAATATTTTCTAATTCATTTTCTGAGGATTCAATTCCACTAGATTCAGATTGGATAACAACTTTCTTAGATTTGGATCTAGTAACTCTCTTAGGAGTCTTGGCTTTCATATGATTGGAAGTTGTAGTAAAAGAAACACTTCCATTTCCATTCTTTTTCTTTATGTTATCAACATCTCTCTTAATTCTAGTCTCATGCTGAAGAAGAGTTCCAAATAGCTCATCTAAAGAAATATGAGTAACCTTTCTGTTCTCATAAATAGTAGTTCTCTTATATTCCCACTCATTGGGCAGGATTTCTATGATCTTATCAACAAGAGCTTCATCATCTAATCCTTCTCACCCATTTATTGTAAACTATTCACAATAGTCATTAATCATTGTTTCACCTTACATATGGGTTCTCCATAAAGAAAGTAGAGTCCATGATTTTCAGCTCTAAGCATGGATATTCTAGTTTCAATTACTTTGGATGTTCCAAAGTGAGTAACATCAAGTTTCTTCCATATAAAATTTGCTGCTTCACAATATGAAATTTTGCTATATATATTTCTAGTCATGAAGCAATGAAAAGTATTGCGTACCTTATAGTTCAGTTGATATTCATGATTTTCTTGATTGGTAAAGGTACTAACTTCTTTTTCAGGGATTTTATATCCTCCATTAATCATAAGAAAATTATCAACACCAGTATTGATAATGAAATTATTCATGCGGTCTCTCAAATATTTGTAATCATTTCCACCGAAGATAGGTGGTCTAGTTGGATTGAGATTGTCTATGGAACCAACATTGATTCCTACCATATTTAAGAAAATTATTTCCAAACAAAACGTGTTCATAGAAAAAGTTTGTAAACAAGGAAAATAATCCTAAGCAAGAAAAATATAGAACAAGAGTTTCTCTAAGAAAAAATGAATCCGAACTATATGAGTCTGAAAAATAGATTCCGAAAAGTGTGAATCTGGATGTTCAATTCCAAGAATTCTCTTATTAACCTAGTCGTGAGATTAATTGATATTGAACCGACCCCTTTGATACCAATTGTTGAGATGGTATGTGAGTATGATATACTCTATAATACCAAATGTAGGATCAAATATGTAAACATGAGATTCTCAAAAACAAGATGGGGGTGAATTGTAGTTTTAAAAATTCAGTAAGAAAATGTAATCCTCATTCGAAAACATGTAATGGTGCTGGCATGCCTGCGAGGGCATCTATTGTGGCTGAACCTCCCCTGGCAGGGGTTGCTCACCCTCCTGGGCTGCAGAGTGAGGATGTGAGATTTTCTAAGACTCATGGGAATTAGCGAGAGGCAGATAATCTTTTTGACTATCAGAGACAGATTTCTTTGTTGATGAATGACATGGACCTTCTTCTTCACTCAAATGAAGAAATGGTGGATCAAGTCTTAGATATTAAGGCTATGCAGTATTTCATCAACCAAATGTTGGGGAAATTCTCAATGTGGAAACGACAAAGGGGCAAGGTAAATGGATCGATAGGTAGAACCGCATCTTGATTAGAGGTTTCAACATGGGGAAGATTAACTTGGAGAAATATATGCAGTCTTGGGACATCTTGGAAGAACATTATGAAGACATCTTGTAGGTCGATCCTAGTACTCAGGTAAGCTCTATACCCTGGATAATGTTTAGGGAGTTTGATTCTAATCAGATCCAATTGTTCTTCAACAAAAATGTCATATCCTTTGTGGATTAATTTGTACCTCTTCAAGGGTTCTCACTTCCCTTTAAAAGTGTTTCGAAATAAAAAAATGATATTGGTGGTCTAATAACTTGATTGATTCCGGAAAAGTGATTCCAGAAATAAAACATAACAAAAGTTTACCAAAACTGAGATTCTACCTTAATGTCGTATAGAATATAACTAAATCAGAGTACAAGTATAAGGAAGTATAAGACAGTTATACATTCCTCCACAATAAAAATACATCAGAAAACTTTTAACAAAATAAGTTGAGAAGAAGTAAGTCTTTCAACCCAAAGAGAAGGGTATCCAACAACCTTGGATAAAGTTCCCTTGATTTATACTTTCAAAAAATTCTTTCTTACCCACACCAGGGTAAGCCCTCGATATGAGGATCAGAGTCTATCTTGCTATCCCCGCAAGCCCTCAACTATCAGGTAGTCAGAACCTCTTTCTTCCTCAGCAAGGAATCCCTTAACTTCAAGGTAGTCGTCTCCTATGTCTTCCTATCCCCAGAATACCTCGATTACACACAGCAACAATCGGATTCGTATGAAACAAAGATGAACAAGTAGTTTAGTGCACACAAAGAAATTAAAGTCTCTCTCTATAAATCACTTCAGTAGCACGTGGTCTCTAGAGTCATTTAACCTACATGTGCTCTTTCGAATGAACTCTTATTTATAGGAGAGGCTTCAACAGTCGGCTCCCTCTTCCAACGGTCATATTTTTCCTTGAATTTCATAGGGACCTATACACGTGTCACTCAAAAAATGGTTAGTGAGTAATTAAAAGAACATCATCGTTTTATAAAAAATAACTGTAAGAATTAATGAAATACAATATTTGGAATATATGAAAATGAATGTTCGGATTATAACCAAAAATTATTTCAGAGTCTATAATACAAGGATATTCAGATTCTGTTACCTAGGAATTCGAAACCTGAATTCTATAGAATTATGGAGTCTGGATTTCAAGGAAATTCTGAATCTGGATTCACAAGAATTTGGAACCTGAACTTACAATGATCAGAGTCGGAGTTCATAAGAATTCGGAGTCAGAACTCATAAGAGTTCAGAGTCTCTATTCAGAGAACTTGGAGTCTTAACTTAGAAAAGTTTGTAACTAGAATTCAGATTCATAATTTGGAGTCAGAACTCACAAGAGTTCGTATCCAGAATTCGTATTCAGAATTTGGAATCATAACTCAGAGGAGTTCGTATCTAGAATTCATAATCAGAATTTGGAGTCAGAACTTGGAGTAGTTCGTATCCAGAATTCTTATTCAGAATTTGGAGTCAGAACTTGGAGAAGTTCGTAATCAGAATTATGATAATTCAGATTCTAAAATAGAATGCTTCATATCTGGGTAATTATATGATTCCGAGGTTTTTAGTTACAAACCAAATTTTACACATAGGAAAAATATTGGTATGAACAATGAAATATAGGTAACGGTAAATTTCCTTGGGGAAGGAAATTTATTTAAGGATGTGAAACACAGGGTAAAATGAGTTTTTCCTTGAAATAAGGTGTTTGTGATTTTCAAAACAAGAAGGAATGGTAAATTCATAAGGATACCTTATTGACTTAACAATCTCCCCCAAGTATGAAGGAATGGAAAAGTCATAAGGAAAACCTTATTGTATCAACATCATCTCTAGGAAATAGATATCCCAACGGAAGTGACACCCACCAACCTCAAGAGGGAACTCCTTACACTGATGTACACAAGATGTTCTTGTCCCCAACAGAATGTCTAGTGTCAAAACATCGGCAGAAGAAAAGATACAGAGCATAAGGCTCTCCACAACAGCAAAAAATATAAATCTACAGGTTTCACTAGTACCGAAAAAAGCTGGAGATAAAGCTGAGGTTACTAGGATCATACCTCGAACTGTAGATGGGCCAGGATGCTAATCCCGATGGGTCTGCTCCACAGCAAATGTCTGGCCAGCTCTATGGTCCAGTGACCCTGCTTGACTACTCTGAGCTGATCCACCCTACTGTCGTTGGTGGCTTGGTGACTGACCACCGTAGTTGTGACCTCCACCTCATCCTGAACGGCTGGAAGAACTCAAGTTTTTAGACTGGTGACAAAATGGTGGAGCTGCTCCTATACAAGGAGTCATAGATGAACATGTTAGGTTTCTGAGGCCCGCAGCGGAAGCTGATGGACTAGGGATTTTAAATTTTTCGTCGGTGAGACGACAGAACTTGTCGTCGCTGATGATTCGAGCCCCGGAGAGGTCCAATGATCTCGCCTAAATTGTAAGAAGCACAAACATAAACAGAAAACTTACCCGTTTCGGATCCGAACCTGTTGTCGACTACAACATGTCACTGGCGATTTTTGCACGGATGATCTATAGCAGGATCCCTCTAGATCATCCACATGCACTTTAGAAATCCGATAGAACGCCGATCGTCGAACTCTGGGTGCTAGAGCGGCAATCCGATGATATATTCGACGTCCCGACGATCACCGCATCATCGATATTACGATTCTTGAGAAGAAAGTATATCCGAGCACAGATCGACAACTTCTCTCTCTAGAGATCGAGAGGAGAGAGGATCTCTAGCCAAAATGACATGAATAGTTGTTGCGCTTGAGCCCTTCTCCTCTATTTATAGAGGATTGTGGAAATTACCCGGTTGGGTTCCCCGACCCCCATTAGTTTCATATCCACTAAATAAATAACTATAACGACTTAAAACTGCATCAATATTATTTATTTATTTTGTCACATACTTGTAATTTATATATAATATATTACGTGATAAAATCTGAGCCATTTAACTCAACTCACAGTCCCACTTAATATTAAACGAACCTTGAATATTAAAATATTATTCGTTCGATTAATATTTTCTCCTATTTTCTGAACTCATATATACATTAAATAAATTCAATCCCAAATATTCGTAACATGAATATTAATGAATTTATTTAATTATTTTGGTGATCTACAACAAGGGCAATGCTCGGACCCCATGGTGGGGCCTAGTATGTCCATATACCTATTCAACTGAATAGGGAAGACTCTTGAATACTCTATTGTGTGTGACCCTCTATGCCCTTATATCAATAGTAGTGAATAAAATTCACAGACCAAGAGAGGGGAACAAAAACCTATCATGGCCCCTTGAGAGATAAGGATAGTCGTTGCAATGACTACCATCCTATGAACACTGACTGTGTACTATAGTCTCTTTGACATTAAATATCTCATAAAGTAGGATGCACTCTTGTGTCATCATCCTTATCTTGCTTTATTATTTATTGATCTATCCGGATAGATTCTCATTTATACTACATTGGCCAAAGAATTATGATGGTGGCACCATCCAGATCAGCGAGTCCTGAGATATACAACATACTAAACATGGAAGCGACAAATTCTTTCTTCACCATTCAACCAACGTCATACCACCAACGACGCACCCAACACAAACTACCTCGCCGCGAAATTACTGTCACGGTTTTCTCCGTGCATTAAAGTACATAATGAAATGATATACATTGTTAATGGTCTAAAGTCAGGAGAACAATACACATGTTCTTAGATAAGAACAACCAATGATACCCAAAACTTGTGGTGTTCCTATTGGCGGGTCTGTCCGAATGATCTCACTACTAGAGATCACCAAGTGAGAACATCATGAGATGAAGTATCTATGATTATAATCCCCCAGCACTCGATAGTCATACATCTACTGTGTCCAGTCAGTAATATGTATCTAGACTATAGAATATATATTTAAGATCAATGTCATTGTATCTTCAGGTTCTCATTATATCCTGGGATCTGCTACAACCTCTGGACACGAGAATTAACCTTTGGACATTTCATTATTATAGTGGACCCAGAAAAGTATGCAATATAATGTTAAGATATCATCATGAATTTATAACTCTACACATGATACATTAATCAAAAGTACTATATAGTTGGGTCTAGGGAACCCACTATTTCAACACTCCCACTTGCACTAGATCCTACTTGCTAACTAATCTTGCTCGCTACTGACATGATGAATACCATGCTTCTACAGAGTAATGGCTTTAACTACTGGGCCTACCACGTTTTCTCTGCATGGTATATCTGCTATATGCGACCTCAACGACTTGAGTAGAACTTCTCAAGATAGGGTATCCCCAAGTATATCACTTTTTCCATTTTCATAATTTGACAGCTCGGCCAGTAAGAATATCATAACATACTTTATGATAATACTTTTCTCACTAGCTGTGAATCCAAGAACTGGTATAAATAGTTGCGATTTACAACTGCTTCTTAGATTCTTTAAGAGCTGCAACGTACTGGGTATTTGTAGGCATGGCTACCACAAACTTTTATGAGCTTGACTCACTCATCTCCTTTGCCTAACTGCGATACTAGATCAAATTGATTCAAAGATTACTAGTTTGTGTCCCACCATAACAAGTTTACCTTCCTCTCCATATTCCAGGTACATATAATTTGTACTTTCCAAAGTACAAGATGATAGTTTGGACTGCATCACTTGCGGTGCTCCTGGAAATAATTGATATCTTCTTATAATAAATTATATACTGGCATTATCAATTATTGTACATAATATGGCATATGTGATTGATCCATCACTAAAGCATATAGTATCAATTCACAACTTTTAATCTCTTCCTTGGTTCTGAACATATTAACTTGAAGAGATTAAGCCATGTGACATTGGCAACAATCCTGAACTAGAATTGTTTCGAGTTGTATTTTTCAATACAATGTCACTTTATGTATGATTGACTAGGACCAAGAAACCTTCAGATCTACCTAAATGGATCCTGTTCCCTAGAACATAGGTTTCTAATTGAATTCAGTCATTGGAGAATTAGTTTTAACCTGATCTTATCTAACTATAAGATGATAATCTATTTTCCATATGTTGTAGAATATATTTCATTTAGAAAACATTGGCGCTCCCACTAACCTTTGGTATATAGAAAGATACGTTTATTATTATTATTAATGCTCTATGATCTTGTTTCTTTCTAGATTTTAGTAACTTTCAACCCTTATTGGCATCATTTGATGTCATCATCTCTTTCGAGTTGCGTCGTATAGATACCATTCACGAAAGATGATCTTGACATCGAATGACCAATACAATGATCATAGAAGTTCAGCTATGACAAGTAAAATTCTAATTGATTTAGGTGTACCGACTTGGTATAACCAATAGAGCCTTATTGGTACCATACTTGTACCATCCATGTATCATTTCATTTGAATATCCACTGCAGTATTGAATTTATAAGCCCACTTTGCAATTTGATACATGGAATCCATTATTTAATTTTAGTTGATCTTGTCAATCTTTTCTCTTTTCCTTATACTACTTACTTGTAGGATTTTACTTATTCTTTAATGAATAATTTATCACTGGAAGTGGTGAATATAGAAACATTACCATGGTTTCATCCTTCTTAAGTAGAATGTGTCTCTAGAACACGCCAATTCCACATGTACTTGTGGAACTTGTTCCTTATGAAAACCATTTATGCATTTGACTAAGTCCAATTCAATTCATCTCCCACTATCTCTAATCGAGATGTGTACCCTTGTATAGAAATGTAGTCTAATACTTTACTACATCAATTCTATCTTAGGGTTTTAGGTAATATCTTAAGCAACTATTAGGATAATTACCTTAGATGCACCTTGTGTTCAGCTTGATGCATGTTTGTTTATTTATTATCAAACTCTTTGCATCCTAACACATGATTTATGACATAATGGATTTCCATAATAATATGAATCTTATGATATTCAATTTTCATTTTAGTTGGCACATTGGTTATGGGATTACGCTATTATTTGCAAATCACATTTTGAAATATGATTGAAGTTTCCGCAAGTTGCAACATTGATACAACTTACATCATAACTTTGATGTGTAACATATGCATTTAGGAATTTCTCCATGCTACATGTTTATTGACCAATGCTAATATTTAAGAATTTATCATTGATCCTCCTTACGAACTTCAACATGATGATGTAGATAAGGTAACATTGTGTTTAGGAATTACTCCACATTACATTATCAAGATCGATGATTACTTGGTCAAGATATTCTTTGACCTGCCGATTTGAAAACAACTCATATCTACTGACCAAAATTATACTTCACTATTCTTTAATTACATAAAGAAAACTTATGAAGTATCTTTACCTCTTTCTTTCTTGGGAATAGTTCACACTCTTTTGTTGAACTAACATCGAAAAGCTTTGTGGCATACCTTTATTTCTAAAGGTTTCTTTGTCTAAACTAAGGGTGTCAATAATACCATAGATGTTTAGATATACCGAGCCTAAATACCATAATAGGTATATAGCTAACGTCTACTTTTAGTTTTTTTCTTAAAAAATAATCACATTACCCCAACTAGGTAGGTCTTACATTTTATATACATCATGTATTTCCATTGATTCAAACAACAGTGAAGAATTTCTTGAGTATGTTACCAAAAAGAACATTCATTCCAAAACATGGAATAATGTCCCATCATGTCCAAATGTGAACATGAGATAAATGTTTTTCATTATGCTCCACAACTTGTTCAATTTGAATCAATCACTTGGAAATTAGAAGTTATGTGTTTCTCATCACTGACATAGGAATCACCCATTCTCAGCTACATGGAGAAGACACTTTACTTCTAGTAATGTTTCTCGACTTTCATGGTAATTGTATTTCAATAAATATATGTGAAAACCATATTGTATTTTAATACCCAAGAAGTATGATAGAAAAAAATACATTTATTTGATGAATATTAACTGAATGAGGAGTGGGAAGTTTCTTCTTGTATTTCAGTTTTTAAACTTCCATGATTTTATTTCATTATATGATGCAAATAACCTCCTATTAAATAACCATCCACTTTACTTTGAAGGTCATGACAAAGGTTCCTTTGGCATAAATTGCCCTAGGTTTTTTCTCCTTGTCATTAAATTTATTCCCCATAAGAATAAAAGATGGTGTTATCTCTAATATTCTTATTACATGGAAAATGTTACCATAAAGGTAATGAAGAGCTTACTCTATATGGTTCGTTTTTAACATTAAATGAAACTAGAGTAATTGGGTGTAAAATTTATAAGAATGGGATGACATGAAATATTGTAAACCATCTTTCAGTTTATACTATTCGAGTGCTATCATCACATTTAAATCTTCCTTCTCTTTCTCCTCGAAAGGATCTTGGAGATGAGACTACATGTAACATCATCCATGTCTTGATGTAGAGACTACAACTACCATCAGACGTTGATGAGAGAATTATGATAGAACCATTATATGCTTGATTCATGAGTCTCATGTAAGTAGTTTTACACCCTCACTTCTTAAGGAGGCTTAACAGGTTGGGACACAAGCACCTTGAATTTACATTATGGTAGTAATGTGTGAAAGAGCTGATACTACACTAGGAATTTCATGCTTGTTTGGACATTAACTTTGTCCAATTTTTATCGTAGTTTTATTATGGTATTTCTTGAAATTATCTACAAATATACTTTAGCAGATTGTACTTTTATGTGATTACCTAATCTAACATGACTGATTATTTAATCATTAAATTTCTCCAACTAATTTTTCAAATTCTAGGAACCCTATGTACTAGAATCAGAATACTCTTGAGTATTCTAGTGGAAAGGATCCCCGAACCTACCTCATAGTCTACAGGATAGGGCTATGCCACTACTCGGAGGGTCTAAGGTATGCTTTTGACTAGCCAAACACATTTTCTCGTGGTTCCATGATCTTTTGAGTGAAGTCCCAGCTTCAAAAATCATTCACTGATTTACTCCATGCTTGACTCTAAAATTACAACAAGCTATATACAGCTATTTCATTGATGCAATTTTAGTTAAGTCAACCCACCACATGAATAAGAACTCCCTGGTAATAAGAGGCACCCTCAGTTGAGGCATGAACCGGCACCTCGAACACCCGGGTTTGGTCAAACATGAATGATGGAAGGCTATTTGTGACTAAATATTTTCTTTGAGGTTTTTATTGGTTACTCTCGACAAATTTGACCCATTTTTTTTAAACTTGTTCATCAATGTTCTCGCGCTCACAAATGAACATTAGTAGAAAGACATGCGCTGATTTTTTATGCATTTTATTATCTATTATTTAATGTATTTTTCCCGCTGTTCTAAAATGCATAAAATAATAAATAAACTCATAAAGGCAAACTACTACATGACTGGTCTTGAGAATCTAAATGACATAAGGGGCATCATAACTATGCCGAAACTTAACACTAGATGCATCTTTCCCTATCATGTAGGTCTGATGGTCTACTGTAGTATCGACCTATCTTGACGAGGTCGACGTCACGTCTTGGAGTACCACCTCGTCTTGGCGAAATCCACATGTCATCTTGCATTGTCTTCATCAACATGCACCAGCTCGTCTTGGCGGGGTCCACGTCATTTGTCTTTGCGTCGTCTCCATCCGTGATACAAGAATACTTGCGCGCAGGCGAGGGGGACTGTGGTATAAATGTACATCAAATCAATTGGACACGCAGGTCCTTAGACATTTTAACAGAAAATTGATGAAGCATAGACCGTCTTTTAATTAATTACACATATCGCACGCAGTTGAAATAATTAATTAATAAATATTTATAATCAAACATTCTAGGGTCGGTGCTCAAGACCAGTATACGGGTAACTACAGCGCGATTAAAAATTAAAATGCATAAATAAGTATGAGGGTTATTTAATTTAATTAAATTAAATTAATTAATAAATTCAAATAATTAAATTAATTATAGGCCATGTAATTAATTTAATTACAAAAATTAAATTAATTTTAACCTCAGGTATTAAAAATTATTATTGGTTAAACCATAAGTTAATATTTTAATTAATTAATTAATTAAATTAATTATTTATATTCATTATGGAAAAAATAGATACCGCAACACCGAGCAGGGCCAAAGTGGGTCACGCTAAACGTGCACAAACCTGTTTTGGGCCATGTAATCCCAATGCTTGGCATTTCACGGTGATGCAAGTCTGCTCAAATTCGTTTTAAATTTGACCCAATGGTCCGAGCCATTTACGGGCTAAATCAGTTCGGGTTGTTTAACGGTACCTGGAAGCGGAGGGGTGCGGGGCTGCACCGGGACTGCCGAGGGCGGCTTTGGGGAGACCCACAACTGTAGCGGGTGCGCAACTGTAGAGTGATGCCAGATCCGGGAGTCTGGCGTGCTGTAGCTTGTCCAGATAGGGTGAAGCCGGACCAGGGTGCCTCTCCAACGGTGGCCTGGCACTGTGGCATAGTGAATAATCGAGCAGGGTGGCGGCCTGGAGCGAGGTGCTCAGAGGTTGGGTGGCGCGGACTCCCACTAGTCAGCGCGAACTTCCTGGGAGGAGGAGCCGTAGGTGCTGCAGTATGGTGTCCATTTGCAGTGCTGAGGAAAGAGGCAGAGTGGGTATGGGGCTGGTGCCGGGTCACTGCAGGCTTGCACGCCTGCTGAAGAAGGTCCGTGTGGAGGGGTGCAGCAGTTCTATAGGAGACCGGTCAGGGGTCTGCTGGGAGAGGGGCAGACCGACAGCTTGCAGGTGCGGCACCCTGCTGTTGTGCGTCACGCCGGAGAAGACAAGGAGGAGGGTTGGCCAGGCAAGGTGGCCTGCTGAGGGTGCGCCCTGCGGGAGAGGGGATGATTTCCGGGCTGGGCGGTTCTCAGCGGGCGGTTCCACGACGCTACAGTCCGCCACATCAGAGAGGAGGGAGGGAGTCCACTCAGACCCCCTTGCGTGTTCATTTTTTTGTTCTCTTTTTTTTCACACACCATCCACTCCTTTTTTTTCTTTTTGTTAAACCACCGCCCATGCTCCCCTTTTATTTATTTATTTTTTTATATTTCCTTCTTATTAAAATAAGTCAATTCCTCCTCCCCTTTTTTTAAATGTTAATTCTTACAATTGTAAGTCTCCTCCAATAATTTTTTTTTGCATTTTTCCACCCACAAAAATTTCTACAGGCTATTAGCCTTTTATTGTTATAATAATAATGATTTGTTATTATTTTAATCATATAATAATAATAATTTATTATATTATTATATATATATATATATTTTATTTTTATTATTATTCTAATTTCTTAAAAACTTGTATTATTTATGATAAATGGAAATAATTAACAAAATTTAAAACCTGAGTAAAAACATGAACAAGATCCATTCCAGAAATTTTGATTGACCATATCTTGGTAGTTCAGAATAGGATTCAAATGAGGATTGATCCATTTTGACCGTTTTAAACCCTCTACATAATTTTATGAAAATTAATTTTATTTTTCTCAGAAAATCTATGCGACACCCTCTAATACCACTGTTGGGTTTCCGGGGTCCACATCGGAAGCCGGTGGGCCGGGAATTTTAAAATTTTCATCAGCGGGATGACGAAACTTGTCGTCGCCGATGATCTGAGCCTCGGAGAGGACCGAGGATCTCGCGTAAATTGTAAGGAGCACAAACATAAACAGAAGACTTACCCATTTCAGATCTGAATCCGTTGTTGATTGAAACTTGTCACCGGCAATCGTTGCACGAAGGATCCATAGCAGGATCCCTCTAGATCATCCACACACACTTCAGAAATCCACTAGAACACCGATCGTTGAACTCTAGGTGCTATCGCGGCAATCCGACGATATATTCAACGTCCTGACGATCACCGCATCATCGATCCTATGATGCGTGATAAGAAAATGAATCTGAGCATGGATCAACAACTTCTCTATCTAGAGATCAGGAGGAGAGTAGAGCTCTGGCCAAAATGACATTAATAGTTGTTGCTCTTGATCCCCTCTCCTCTATTTATAGCAGATTGTGGAAATTACCTGGTTGGGTTCCCCGACCCTCGTTAATTCCACGTCCACCAAATATTTAACTATGATGACTTAAAACTGCGTTAATATTATTTATTTATTTTATCACATACTTGTAATATATATATATATAAGATTACGTGAGAAAATCCGAGCCATTTTACTCGACTAGTTGTCCTGCTTAATGTTAAATAAACCTTGAATATTAAAATAATATTAGGTGGATTAATATTTTCTCATATTTACTGAACTATTAAATACATTACATAAATTTAATCTCAAATATTCATAACTTGAATATTAATGAATTTATTTAATTCTTTTGGTGATTGACAACATGGACAATGCTCGCACCCCATGGCGGGGCCCACTATGTCCATATACCTATTCAACTGAATAGTGAAGATTCGTGAACATGCTATTGTGTGTGACCCTCTAGGCCCTTATCTTAAGAGTAGTGAATAAGATTCACAGACCAAGAGTGGGGTCTAGTAACTCATCATGGCCCTTAAAGAGATAAGGATAGTCATTGGAACGACTGCCTTCTTACGAACACTAACTGTGTACTATAGTCTCTTTTTCATTAAATATCTCATAAAGTAGGACACACTCTTGTGTCATCATCCTTATCTTGCATTATTATTTGTTGATCTATCAGGATGGATTCTCCTTTCTAATTATTTTTCCAAATACTTAAGAAGGAGGTACCATCCTGATCAACCAGGCCAGAGATATACAACTTCTTAAACATGGAAGCGACAAATTCTTTCTTGACCGTTCAACCAATGTCATACCACCAACAACGCACCAGACACAAACAACCTCGCCATGACATTACTTCCATGGTTTTTGCCTTGCATTAAAGTATGTAATTAAATGATATACATTGGTAATGGTCTCAAGTTAGAAGACCAATACACATGTCTATAGATAGAAACAACCAATGACACCCAAAACATGTGTTTTTCCTATTGGCCAGTCTGTCCTCATGATATTACTACTAGAGATTACCAAGTGCGAACTTCATGAGAAGAAGTCTCAATGCTTATGAGCCCTGAGTACTTGCTAGTCAGACATCTTCTATGTCTAGTTAGTAAGATGTATCTAGACTACAAAAAATATATTTGAGATCAATGTCATTGTATCTCGAGGTTATCATTATAGCATGGGATCTCCTACAACCTCTTTACATGACAATTAAACTTTGGACATTACCATTATTATAGTGGACGTAGAAAATTCTTCACTATAATGGTAAGATATCATCATGCATATCTAACTGTACACATGATACATTAATAAAAAGTACTACATAGTTGGGTCTAGGGAACCCACTATTTCAACAGAACCCATGTCACCAGCTGCTGGTGAAAAGTTATGACAGAAACATTGAAGGTTCCCCAACTTGTCACAAGATCAGAACTCCACTGGGTCTCTCTGGCATTGTGGCCTTTTATACCCATTTCTCCCGCACTGGTAGAACACCACCTGGCTACCATAAGATGCATCCTGCCTACTCATATCTCCCCATGTAGTCTCCCTGCGGTGCTTCTGGCTATCAGAGGGCAGAGCTCTAACTCTTGAAGTTGATCCTCCCTAGCTCACAACTCCGTATTCTCTTAGATTCCACTCAATGTTCAGTTCCTGGTTGATTATGGAAGCAATGAATGTCAACATGAAGATATTCACCTGAGAGAGTATGTCCTGTCTAAGTCCATCCTCAAACTTCTTTTCTAAGAATAACCCATATCCTCCCAAGAAGGGTGTGAAATGCTGAAGCTCGGTGAAATGAGAGGATTACTCCATAACCGATATGGTACCCTGCTTAAGGCTCTAAAACTTCCGGGAAAGGTTGTCCCTCAGGGTCTCCAGATGGAACTAGTCATAGAAGACGCGATGGAACACCTCCCAAGCCACAACCTACTGATGACATGACTTTGAGATCACATCCAACCATCTCATGGCGAAATCTCGTAGCATATAGGTAGCGAACTTGACTCGCCTCTCTATAGGCGTATCTAGATGCTAAAATATCATCAGCATGGATTCGAACCATGAATCTACATCCTGACGTCCTCCTTCCCTTGAGAAAGTGGGAGGGTGTTGCTGCTGGAAGACTCACATCAGATCATCCATCGACGGGGTAGGAGGCAGCGCTCCCAGAAAAGACTACATCATCCTCATGAACCCTTCCCTAAACTGTGCAACAACACCGGTAATAGTTATAACTGATGGTGCCAAGACTATCACAACGTGAGGATCTTCATGTGGTCCTTGATCTGCCAAGCCCGGTGTCTGAACACCACCTGGAAACTGAAAAACAACTGGAGGATATCTTGGTATCATGACTCTACATGGTCATGTGCACACCTTATCAAGGAATAAAAACAAGGAGTGTAAGAAGAGAACAAGAGGAAAAAACATTCATGTTTTACAAAACATGAATACACGGCCTTTACACTACCTACACGACGTGTTCCCGAAAGTCATTCACATGGGAATGTAGTTTTTCCTAAACTGGTCATGTAACACCCCAAACCCATGGCATGTTCTCAAAAAACGGCATGTACTTGAATCCGCTTCCCCTGCCTGGGTCCTTCTATACGGTTAAGCCACACGATTCTCCTAAGACAAGACTACACAATTTGTTCAAGGTAGACACAACATGTACTGGAAAAACTTCACCTAGCCCGTGTTGTTAGTTACACGACCTGACACACAGATCAAACTACAGAACATGTTTCAGACGGACACGAAATTTATGAGAAATGATAACACCACCTTGTGTTGTTTGTGACATTCCCGGGTACCTGGGTAAACCTACACTGCGTGTTCAAGCCAGACACGGCGTGTACAAGAAATGGTGACACCAAACTGTGTTGTTAGTGACACAGGTGGGCACATGGTCTACTCTATATGGTGTGTATGGATGATATAAAGTGTGTTCACTCCAGAAATTCCCCATACCATGTCTCTTCCGACATGGCCTATGACACGGTAAGAGACTACACTGTGTGTATATAAAGTACACGACGTGTACTTAAGAAAAACTATTTCTTCCCAAAAAGAAGAACACATGGCGTGTACTTAACATTACACGGCATGTATTCTAGGTTTTCTTGGACATTAAGCCTCAGAAACTACTCTAGAACCCATAAAACACTGAAATAAGCATTGAAAGTTCCAAATTCCGATCCGTGAGGGCCCATACTCCCCGCGAATCAAAGTTTGGAACACTATAAATGTTATAAACAAGAAGATAGTTCAATGAACCACCAAATTATAGTCCATGAGTGCCCATAACACCTCAAGAAACAATGTTTGGCATTTATTCAAATAAAACCTTACACACAATTCCTTATCAAACAGCAGGTATCTCTTTCAAGGCATCTATCAAAATAGCATGCATACTTCACACAACATCTATCACATCAACATGCAATTGTTAATTCATCCTAGATGACATGGAATGAATGCATGTAATGGGATTTCTAACAAGTGCCTATATGATACATGATATGGCATACCCTCTTCTCATCGGGTTGCGACAGAAATAGAACCTCAATAATATCAACAACAATAACACAAATCATGTGAATCACTCAAGGTAAAATCAAATCAATTGTAATAATTGAAAAACCAGAAAATTTTCAATTAAATGAGTTAGATTTGCCTTTCCTTGTACACGGGATAACTACTCCCGGGCACAGCTTATTACCAAGTAGTTATTACGTCATATCCATGACTATAGTCTCTAAACTATAAGTCAAGAGAAAATAATGCCTCTGATACCACTTTGTAACGTACCGGTTCCATAAGTCACCCAGAGGTGCCCCATACTCAGTTGGTCACATGGCCTCAAGCGTATTTCCCCAAACCATAGAGGCTTCCGACTAGCAACGAGGGGCTTGATTGTGATTGTGGGGAAACTATTCCCTCATTGACAGAGTACACAGTGGAAGTAAGCAACATATACAATAGCAAAAGCTGTAATTATCCAACAATATTAAACAATGGAATACTGGAATAATAAAACAATTGGAGCACATATATATATAAATGATGCACGATACATATGTCTACGAAAGAATCCAATTAAGTAACAATGCTGGAATACAAAAATTACTAAGCCTAAGTACTAAATAAAAGATAAATATGTCTTTAGCATCGCAAGAACATGCTTTCTCCCATGCTCTCCAGCTCCAATGCAAGTCAAGTACCTGAAGTTGAAGGGTGCTTTCCCTTGACTATACCTACAGCAATATAATCTGTTTGGGCCCAAAAGCATTGCCTAAATAGGGTGTGAGACTAAATCCCAGCAGTCAACCACCCGAAGATCTGTGCCTAACAGTCAGTGAGTATATGGTTGGTAAAATTACAGAAAGCAGTAAACAAGGAAGCACTAAGTAGTAAACAAACCATAGTTTAAGCATTAAAAAACCACACATAAATCAATAGAAAAACATATAACACAATAGGTAACCCTTTGGGAAGTACAAATAGTATATCCCCTCTGGTTCTACCTATCAAGAACAAGAAACCCTCTAGGAGGCACACACAGTATCACCCCTTTGGTTCAGCTAATGTATAGACTCTCTAGGTAAGCACTCACCGTCAATTCCCCATATAGTCTCGTATCATACTAAAGGTGCTCTGGGGAAGCACTTAATGTCAAATCCCCCTGTGGCCCACGTTGAGGAACTACAGACACTTTGGGGAAGCACTCAACATCAATTCCCCTCTCGTCTCGCATTGTATAATTATAAAGACACTCTAGAGAAGCCCTAAACATCAATTCTCCCCATGGTCTGTACACCGGGTTCTCACAACCCTGTGTAAGCCAAACAAGCATATCTTCATGTAATGGCCAAAGTAAGCCTCAATAACTACTTGGATAGCAGTCTACAACATAACATCATGTTATAACAAAAGTCACTCCATCCTACAATACTTGGCATGGAAAATGAAACATCAGCCAAATAGGAAACCTAGACCCAAAGGACAAATATAGGAAAACTTTCATGGGAAACACATCAAAATAAAAACAATTCACCCTATTAACAAATAGAATCCTCTACTTATTCATACAAGCAAAGAATGCTAACAACAGGGTCAGAACGTTAAACATGCAATACCCCGTTCAAGGGTATTGTTGGAATTTTCACATAAAACTCAAATACTTTCAACCGAAAAGAAAAAAACCACCTACCCAGGGGTTAAGAGATCAATATACATGAATATCGAAGCTTTAATCTCCTTAGAAAGTCATAGATCTATAAAAGTGCATAAAATGAGAAACCTACGATAACATGGAATAGAGGAAGAATTGAGAAAAAATGCTCTAGGAGAAGGAAGAGCTTACCGCTGCGATTCCAACGCAATCGACGATGGTCGATTTCTAGAACGGATGCGCAATCGGGTGCTCAAGGAAGTCTCAACACCGTACGGGTGCCCCGGGATGTTTCGGCCAAAGAAGAAGACACCCCTGTCCATTAGACGCGATCCCAGTCCGTTTAATGAAAAAAGAAAATACACGGCGTGTACTTTTGAAGTACACAGTGTGTACTTTCCCTTTCCGTACTCTGCATTAGGTGGCCTCCACATCACCACACTCGACTGTGTGTATGGCCATGACCCGGCCAGCACACAGCCTTCTGTGGCAATGATGTTCATGGAATTTACTCATAAAGTACACGGCCTATAATTTGAAAATTTCCAGAAACTCCTCTTTTCTTAAAAACTCCAGAAAAAGAAAAAACATGCCTGAAAATAACATCCGAGTTCTTACATACAAGTCATGGATATAACACAAAAAGATAAATAAAACCAAAGGTTTATGTCCACTAACCAAAAAGGATATATAAAATTATAAATAGGTACTCTGTGTGATATGTGTGAAACATCACACCGTCTCACCACTACCTGGTCGAATAAAACCTCAGTTCATCATTGTGGTTTCTTTTCTTTTCCTTCATCAAAATACAATAAAATGCCTACACACACACATGGGTGTGTGAATTGTGTGAGATAAACATGATCATAATGATCCCACCCAAGTGTCCCATATCAAGAATTTGTACAACAATACCACAATGATAAATTTAAATTAAAAATGGTGTGATAAAAAATAATTATTTTTATATTAAAATCATTGTAAAAAGATTCCCCTTTTTCCACAATTAATAAAAGTTAGGTAAATAGTTTCAAAACACAAATCGAGAAACCATTTACAGTTTACCAAATAAAATATATTAAATCGCAAACAACACAATCCAAAAAATAATGTTAATCATCCCATGGAAAACAAATTTTGGGCTACCTCAATAACTCATACCGTGAAATACAACAATGACTAGTTCACACTAAAGTCCCATGGACACATAGCCTATGGATTAGAGGAACACCCCAGGAGTAAACCCCCAACAATGTCAAGATCACATTCCTAGGACACATTTCCTTGGGAGAATATGAACACATAGAAGTGAATCCCCTCTGAAAATGATGGAAAAGTCCCTAATACTAAACCCTCGCCCTCGGGACCCAAGTCTCCCATGTGTCGTATACAAAAATCAGTTTAAAATTGTTAATCACATTTCAAAGTAATATTCAAAACGACCATTTTCATAAAAAATTATTATTTGAAAACTCATTTCTTAAATCCATTTCATAATGATTTGAAAACACATTAACTTTACAAAAATTGGATAAACCTATATGTTCTCAAAAACCTAATTGCACACTCAAATCAACTTACTCTGAAATCATGATAATTATTGTTTAAAATAATTTATAAAACCAATAGAAATTACGGTTCAAATGGCATAGACTATAGACACAACCTCCTACATGAAACATAGGCTGCACACTAAAATCAATGGGATCCACACACCAAGAGTTGGAATGGAATCATAATAGAAACAAATGGAGACCCTAAAATCGATTATCGGATATTTTAATGGAATTAAATAATAAAAATGGTCGATTGAGATGATATATCAACATATACCTCAGAAAGGTTGCATTGTAAAATACAAAAAACACAAGAATTAGCCCCCAAATAAAAAACATAGAAATGAAACTACCTGGAATTGAGATATAGATCACATCATGATCATTAAATTCCCAAAAAAACATATCTATTTTTCTACCAAACGAAGTGGTCAAGAAGGAATTGAAGAGAGAATGAAACACTTTCAAAAAGTGAAGAAACTAATCTAGTTAGAGATCCAAGCACTAAAAAGGAGTTCTAGAAGGGATGAACCCCCTAAAAGATGCATGGAGATGTCCTACTTCTTGTTTGAGAAGATTAAAGTTGAATTAGAGGTGATTCAGTCATTTAGAACATAAAATTAAACTGGGTAGAAACATTAAATGGCATGAATCAAAAATTCACAATGTGGATTTTTAGGTATGAATGTATGCTGATAAAGGCATCACTAAGAATTAAAAAACATGAATGATCCATTCAAAATGTGAATGGAATTCGTGTTACAATTCTATTTTACATAATGATCCTAATTCATGGCTTCTTCTTAGTAATATATTCACATAGTGAATCATCCCCTCCTAGTGTGAATATTTTCAATAGGCAGCACCGTGCCCATCTTTCTTTTATAAAACTTTTGAAACCCATAGTTCAACACCATAAATATTAAATGTGGGTGAACTATAACTAGGGAGTTACAATTTTTCCCACCATAAGACTTTTCATTCTCATAAATTCATGGGGAAGAAGGGTGATCAAGAAAGAGGTGAGGCCATTTCACCCTCAATAAGGATTCACACTCCCATGTATCGTGAGATTCAAATCCATGCTACCACAACACTTTGACAAACATAATAGACTTCTCATTAAAGACATTTATCACATAACAAAATATATTCAATATTTAATCCAAAATGGACATATATAGATTTATCTCAATGTATTATATGTGGGGGTACCATGATTTTATTTCCTGATCTAAGATGTGTTGAAATCATTATGAATATATGTCAATTGTGCTAGAAATTCTAGCCGATTAGAAACATGAATAAGCCCATCAGTGACCTCAAATGGTCAAAAATATCTCAGAAGTTGCTTTCATTATTTCCCAAGACCATGGTGACCCAATTGGGGATAAAATTTCTATAAAATATGGTCAATAATAGAAAAATTGAAATGATGTTGTTGAATATATATGTATGACTTCTACTAGCTCTAAGATTTAAACAATTATCAATGTATATTAGTAATCCTCAATGATATATATTAAATGAGACTTGGCCCCGCATGAGAGGGATCACCTACCTCTTCCAAACTAATAGGTAACCTAGAAAAGTGACCATACAAATCCTTAAAGGGATCCATTCTGTTCGGTGAATAGAAACTGTTATTATATGTGAATTAGAGTTCTCCTAGATGGATATCCCATGATCCACATAAATATAAGATATCGGTATATAACATATCCTCCTCAATATTAATAATACCCTCCTTTTGACTGTTTGTATCTAGATGGTTTGATATGCTCAATCTAACTTGAGTCCCCATCACCTCTTGGATACTCTTCTAGAACCAATAGGTAAAACTACAATCCTTGTTCGAGATAATGTTAGAGGGAACCCCAAGAAACCTCATGATTATCTACATGAATAACTTACCCATATATTCAACCATGGTGGTGTCCCTGATTGGAATAAAATGAGTTGAATTCATCAACTAATCAATCACCAACCAAATATCATTATTTCCTCAAGGAGTCTATGGTAATTTGAAAATGAAGTCCACAGACATGTCGACTGATTTCTATGATAAAAGGCTTAATAGTGGAACATGTAATTGGAAATGTCATAATTCATACTCAGCCTCTAGATACACCATCTCCTATCATATTACATCTTCATAGTGTCGGGGTGAAGGATACAAGAAGAACTATGAAAATAAGGGATGATTTAATTACTCACATATTATGAATTGAAAATATAGTCCATGAAGTAGAGAACACCATAATAAGGGAGAGACCAATCATTAATGGTCTGTTGACCACATAATATTTTCCTAATTCCTCTAAACTAATCATCTTGCCACTAGCCTTGCAGAATAGACTAAACAACACACGATGAAAACTGAACATCATTCGAAACCATACCTAAATCACACAAATGCACATATAGATTACACTGAGTGAATTACCCCATAAGGTCCCACTCTTCCAAAAATTCTTACATAGAATGTGGTGGAATCATCCTATTGAGATCATAACTGATGAAATTCCCCTTCCCCATAGTATATGTGATGAAAAATTAGAACATCTAGTGGTATTCCACCCATCATATTTGATTAATATTCAGGTCCTTATGATAAAATATATAGATCAAACTTATATGAAAAAAACATCTATGAACCTCCACTCAATTATAATAAAATTTATTGATTCAGTATTTGTGAGCATCAATTGTTTGATAACATTGTAGAAATCTATTAGGGGGAGAGTGATAAATTTATTTAATAGACGTATGTATACTAAATAATTAATGAATTCATTATCATTAACTTATTTTTAATACCCCCAATATAATAATTTATCATGAGTTATTGATTGTTATGGTACTTATTTCAAAAGTAAATTATTTATGCCATTATGATATATTTTGGAAATTATTATCCCATATATTTATGAAGAAAAAAATTATGAAGTATATATGGGTTCGCCCACCTATAATGTGATCCACTTAAATACTATAAAAATATGCATTTATTAAATGGTCACATGTATTATTAGTTTTTGGTGAGTATAAATTTCATATTTTTCCTGTTGATTAAAAAAAAATAGTGGGCATCACATACTATATTCAAAATTGTCCAGCATGACTATTGACTAAATGCTTAGAACACCCACATGAATGTATGGTATTAAAAATCAATAGTCTGATTATACACACCAGAAGTGTGGTTGAACTTATTGTATAAAATCATTTTTCATCTTGAGTTGAAGGTAATAACTATATTTTTCATTGAAGAGAAAAAATAAATATATCAAAAACATTATATCTTTTAAGATATTTTATCTGAAATAAAACCATTCCATAAAAATTATATGCTCTCATTCAGTATTACTGATAATATATTTCAAATTTTATATGCTTTAAAAAGTCATTGATGATAATATATTTTGATTAACAATAATAATTATATAAATGGAAAAAAAATTTAAATGAAATTATGATATGTTCAACATAGAATATTATGGATTGATAATAAAAACAACAAAAACTTCTAAATATCGATAATGTTATAATAGAAAATATTATTCCATCTAAGTGTTGGTATTTATATATTTTTTAATGTTTTCAAATTAATTTTGTCATTATTATTTGGTTAAAAAATATATATGAATACCCGAAGGGTTGAAAATTCCCAAAGCCTATTAAATAAATTCAAACATTGAACTTATGTGATAAATTCTGGGGTGAACTAAATAAGTTGCATTTTATGTATCTATATTAAGATAATGAAGAATGTATAATTGAACTTCTCATCCTATGTTTTGTACAAATCATTGTATATACCATATTGAAAAAATAATTTGAAAATCATATAAACTTTAAAAGATTTATTTGAAAGTAAGGAATAATTTGATTATGAAATTTCTAACAATATCCATGAATTTTGAATCAATCATCCCAAATATGAAATAAAAAACGTTGGGGTGATTTTACTATTAGAATCTTAAGTCTCATGATAACAATAATGATATGTTTCATACATAAGGGTTTAAGTAATAATTTATTTTTCCTTGAAGAATATACATATATACAATCCATGAAGAGAATAAGAAATCGTATTATAATGAAATTTAATGTTCTTCACAATTCAATGAAATATAAAGGGTATATAGTATTATTATTCCAAAATTCAAAACTAAATGTTTTTGTTATCAATTAAAAATGGTTTTTTTTGAGTTAAATTATGAAGTGATCATCATTATGGAAGGAAGGTGTAACTGCTATACTTTTTTCCCCATAGATAAGTTTTTTCTATTTGGTTTTCTTCATAACATTTTAAACAAGGAAACACTATAGAAACTTGATGTTATTGTACTCCTTTTCCCTAATAGATGGTGTTCCCCTAAAGTGGTTTTCATTAATAAGGTTTTAAATATGGTAGTCATATATCATAATGGATATCCAAGGGAATCTTGTAGTCTTTTATACATATTTGTAATTAATTGAAATTTTTGGCCATCCCCAAGAGTAAAAATATCCAATGAGAGCATTAATTATCATCTTTGGTATTTTTCTCATGTTTGAAAAACATAATTAAATAATAATATTAATTGATTTCTAAAAGGCATAATTAAATTATATAGTAAGGGTATGTGGGGAATACTAAACTTCATTTCCCTTCATCATGTTTTTTCCCATTGGGTTTTCTTGGAATAGTTTTAATGAGGTAACATAACATGAAATTAAATTACATTAGCTTCACTAATTTTTCATACTACATTTTTTAATTTAATATTTTAAAAATTATATGAAATTATGAAATTCAAGGGGGAGTGTTATGAAATATTAAAAATGAATTTCATAATTATAGTAACTCCCATACCTAAAAAAACCCCCTTTATGGGCCAGAAATTTCATTTTCCAACTTTTGGTATTCTTATATATTCTATAAATACATGGAAATGATAGAGAATGATGATTTTTGTTGAGATATATAATGTCTAAATTTCCATTCTTATCTTTCACTTATATTTGCTTCCTTATTTTATGATCATACAGGAATTTTATTATTATTTAATCAATTCTGTGGTTCTCTTATGATCAATCTTAAATTTATAGTTTTGAAATTATTCTTTTTTCCAATAGTCCTACAATAGAGTTAAAAAAATCCTATATATATATATTCAATTGTTTTAATCATTTTTTAAAGATACAACCATTTTTTCATGATTGTATTCCAATAAATTTTAAGATGATAATGAATATTTAAAACTAGGTATTATTGGTGCATCCTATATTATTTTCTATATTGTCAAAAAGTGGGGTTTTTGTCATTTTGTAAAATTGATTTTTTTTCCATATTTTTACCCATCCATTATCATAATTAACCCTTTATTACTTTCCATTTTTTATTCTTTTTTATTTGTTTCAACCATGATCTTTTACTAATCATCTACACAAAGATAATGAATGGAGAAACCCATGGATTTTTTTAACCCATATTTTTTTCTCCTTTTCAAAAAGTGGTGTTTTTTAAATTGTGTAATATTTATTTTATTTTTTCAATTACTTCCACCCCACAATTTTCATCATTCACCGTATATCACTTTTGCATTACCCAATTATTTAAAAAATTAAAATTTTCTTTTTAAGATAAAAAATGAAAAATTGTTGTTTATAAAAAATAAACTTTTATTTTTTCTTTCATTTCTTTTTCATATTTTATAAAAATGTAATTTCATTTTATCAATATCTTGTAACATTAAATTAAAAAAAGATAATAAAAAGTTAAACATGGGTATGATTTTTTCAACCCATATTTTTTCCACATTATCATAAAGTTGTTTTTTTTACTTTAGGTATAATTGATTATAATTATTCCCATATTTATACTCCACTATTGTCATAATTCACCCAATAATTCAATCTATTTTCATCCCACTCCCTTTTATTTTTCTGATACATCCAATTATTTTTTATTTTATCCATTTTTTTTATAAAATATACTTAATTTTGGTTTTTCCATCAGACCACTTCTTTCTATTCTTTTGAAAAATTACCAATCTATTTTCTCGGATCCACATCGCTCATCATACCCCTCTAGAATATAGATATTATAATAAAGAATTAATAACTATTTTAACCATAGTCTGAATAATGTGGGAGAACAAGTGAATATAATGTTAAGACTATAAAAGTCCTTACTATTATAGTTATCCAATAGAATTCTTTTATTTCTTGTAATACTATAATAAAATCAAACTTATTTTAAACTAACTTTTATCACTGCTCAATAAATCGATGATAAAGGGTTGATTTTATCATTACTAGCTAAAAGTGTTGATAAAGGTCCTCCTTATCATTACTAAAAAACACTGATAAAATATTTTATCGACATTTTTTGTCCCCATTAAAAAGGGTATTTATCTATGTTTTCTCTTAGTGCTAATAAAGAGATGCTTTATCAGTGATTTTATTTGTTTATATAGAATGTGACATTCATGAAATATATATATTGAAAATAATAATTTAATATTTAAATACATAACTATTAATTTATATAAAACATATTTTCATAAATAAGATTCATATAATAATAAATATGTATTTATAGTTGATATATATATAATATTTATTAAAAATAGACCAAAAAATAAATAAAAATAAATAGTAATTAGTAGTTTCATCAGTTGTACTGAGTAATAGAAATTTAAAAAAAATTGAGTCGCATCATGTTCTTTACTATTGGAAGTGGAGGATTTTTATTGTATTTCTCCCCCTTCTCGAACCATTATAGATAATTTTATAATAGGAAATCAACTTAAAATGATCATAACTTTTGATTCAGTTGTACATTTTTGATCTACAAGATATTAGATAAAATCCTTCAAAAAGATCTATATGGATTAGACAAAAGAATCCCCATCCCCTATTTTTGTTGTATGAAAAAAGGCTCAAAAGTCCTCTAAAATTGTGTTTTTAGTTAAAATACCCAAATTTTGGAACATTTGATGGAATTTTAGCTTCTTTTAAGAGGATCTTATTGTCCTTTTTTAGTGGAGACTGAATTTCTTATAAGGCCTCACTTCATTATTGATATTATAGTGTATAATTGTTACCTTTTTATATATATTTTAGTGTTGTTTATAATTAATCATATACATTGATATATATATATATATATATTTACATATAAAAATTTAATTTCATAAAAAATTACACTTATTTATAAAAAAATTAAATTTTAAATATGTAGTCCATATGTAAATAAATAATAATTATCCATTTTATATAAAATAAAAATGGAATGATATAAATAAACCTATACAAATGTATTTGTAATTTTTATATATAAATATGAGTGTCTCCATAAACAGACATATATATATTTATGAGTATATTCAAATATATTTAAATAAATATTAACATATAATATATAGAAATAAATATAAATATTTATTTATATTTATTGTCACCGACATACGCAAATACATATGCAAACCTATTTTACAAATATATTTAAAAAATTATATAATAATATAAATATATATAAATATATGAATTAAAATATGGATAAAAATATGTATCTAAATTTATAATTATAAATTATAAAATATTGAAGAAAATAACCTAGAGTACTGGTAAGGGAATAAGGGCATGAAGGTGTAGGTTAAAGGTTCAAATCCAGGTAGGTGGGTGTATGTTTTGGAGAATGGGTGAGTGTGGAAAAAGGATAGTTGGGGGATGATAAAGGGGGTTTTTAGGCACTGATTAATGTAGTGGGATATGGGGAGTATATATAAATGAGGTTTTTGGGTTCTGATATAGGTGGTGCGGTGGGCGGAGAGCATTGAAATTTTTTTATTAGTACTGATAAAACAAACACATATCAATGCTATTTTTGGTTATGATGAAATGGAAACTTATCTATGATAAAATAAGAACTGATAAAACTATAATTGATAAAGGAACACTTTATAATGGATAAAAAAGTGCTAATAAGTCCCCCTTGGTAATTATTTTTTATCATTGATAATGGGTACCATTATGAACGTTTTTCTGACATTGATAAAGTTTATGGGATTTTAAAGATGCTTACAAAATCAATTCTTTTTTAGGAAAACTAAAATAATTTTTTCTTGTCAATAAAGGATAAATATTTTATAGAATAAAATCCTATTATATCAAGTTTTTTTTATGCATCGCTGCATAATGGTACTTCCCAGGATTAGAACTGAAAATAATTGAAAGATAATTATGAAAATTGGTGCATCCAAAATCGAGAATTTCTCGGATTCCATGATGTTGTGGATATCATGGAGGTTAGATACAACGATCTAGAGTCCAAAATAGTAGTGGATGAGAAAAGGAAAAATCTATCATTAATCAAGGCCTTTATTCAACAACATTTTAGATAATAAATTCACAAAATACATCAATGGGGATATCATAAACTCTTTCAAATGAATTCAAATATTCCGATAAAGTGAACCAAATAAAAATTCAATATCTACATGATTATCTCAAATCCATCTTTATAAAATGTTTTGAAACTATTTTTGAGTATCATACTCATATAATTATGTCAGTGAACTAACTATGAATAAATAATGAAAATGTTGACTACATTTGAGTATGAGAAAAAATTTCATTCCTTAAATCCAAAATGTAATTATATAGTCATATCCATGGAGGAAAATCAATACATATAGTGAATTTTTGTCAAATAAATAATTTGATCTCTATAATCCTATGAACTAAAGTTGAATTTATTGAATGATACAAAAGAAGTTAAGAAAGACCTATAATCAAATTTTTCTCTTAATAACTCTACAAAGGATTAATGGGTAATTTTGATGAGGTTGAGGTATATGATTCTATAGAAAAGTGATTGATCTAATAATAGAAGATGATGTAGATGAATCATAAATTGAGGAGGTCATGGATATATTAATTATACTCCCTGAAGATGAGGTCAAGTAATAAAGGGAGGATATCACAATTAATAAACAACAGACAAGATAAACATTTATTACTATACTTGTTAAAAATATGGAAATTTTAATAGTGAATATTAGAGTAAGAAACACATAAAGAATGTTACTGGGGAGGACAATATCACTGGAGTAGGGTATTTTACTAGATATTCACTTATGTTGATGTCGTAAACATTAATACAAAACCAAGGTATGTGGTATATTGACTCTGTAGCTAGAAACTACCTGAATATTCTTATGAACCTATTTATAAACCTATATGAGAGGGTTAAAGTAGATATTTCAGTTGGTGATCTCTCAAAAATATGATTCTAATGAAGAAGAGTTATTCTAATCAAGGAAAGAGATGGAAATCATGTATTAATCTTCAATTTCAACTCTATACCCGACATGAAGACCAACTACTTGAGTCATAGGAAATTGGTGGATAAATATTTTCACATAAAACAAAAAAATAAAAAAAATGATTATTGTTTATGGAATATAAATAATGTTCAAATAATTTTCAATGAGAAACAGAAAAATGTTTTCACTTCTGATCAACCGTGGAATTCCATGATATTTAACCATGGTACTTGATGATAATGGTAGGTTATGGAATATCAGGTTCAAGCACATAAGTATTGAATGTTAAGGATTATCAAGAACTATAATATATTGAATGAGTTCCCTAAAATTATACATATAAATCAAATATGAAAAATTTATGTTCCAATAAAGCAATATAGAATTATTTTTACAAACAAGGAAAATTAGAAATCTTTTATGCCACTTGATTTAGTCCTCACCAGTGTGAGTGGACAAATTAATAAAAAATAAAATATGTAGAGAAGGTACATTAATTCATTTATTTATTATTTTTTATAGTTATCAATGATATACTTTCTCAAGATGATGTCATAATTGTTTGATTTCTTCAAAAAATCAAGGTGCTGGTAGAAAATAGAAGAAAATTTCACATAAAAACTGCGTTATCTGATCAATGTGGGGGTTAAACCGTCTATGTTTATTAAAAGTAACTATAATCCAAGAATTAAACAAATTTCATGTTGGAATATACACCTCAACTCAAAAGAGTTACTGGAAAAAAACATTTAACTAATCTTGACATGATAAGATGCAAGTCGAAAGAAAAAGGAGAGCCCAATACTTTTTGGGATCAAGAAGCATTGTGTGAAATGTATCCACTCAATAGATTCGCAACTAATTTTTTTTAAGAAAAGATAATATATGAAATGTGTATTTTTCAAAATACTAGTGTATGTCAACTTGTATTTTTTTTATTTTTCAGATTTTAGGATCCTAGTGGGAAAATGAAAAAATATCAAAGAAAATAGTGTTAATTGTGTCTTTATTGGATACGCATATCAAGAAATGGGATATTTCGTTTATAATACCATTAGTAAGGAGAAAATTTTTGGTAGATATTTTATCTTTAAATAAAAGGAATCCTGGAAATGGAATCAATTTTAACATTCAAGAGAGTTACAACTCACTTTAAATGAAGAAGAATTTTTTAAGAAATACCAATAAAATAGTAAGTAGTTGAAGAACAAATGACCCCATCACCACATAATTATACATAAGAATACATTGAATAAGAAATTTATGATATTCAATCCAAAAATAATCATAGTATTTACGAAATATTTGAATCAAAAAAATATAGAGGATTTTTTTGAAATGTTATTGCCTATTAGAGACTTTTTATCCTATTAGATTCAAGGAAGATAAATTTGAGGAAAATTTTAGAAAAGCGATGGATGAAGGAATTTAATAAATTGAGAATAAATAAAGAGACTTAAAAAAACCCAAAAGGGAGAAAATAATTGTAGTGATGATGGTGTTCAAAATAAATAATAATTCTCAATGAGAATTCTAAAGGCATAAAATATGTCTCTTTTCTAAAGGATACAAGAAAAAGGATGGCATGGACTATGGTGAAGTGTTTTCACCCATCACAAGGATGGATATGATTGGATTATTGATCCTAATTTCTACCCAACAAAAATGTAATATCCATCAGATAAATGTAAATTCATCATTTATTAATGGATTTTTATTAGAGGAGATCTATATTGAACAATAATCACGATACATAAAGAATTGTAGATAAAGAGAGGTGTAAAAATTAAAGAAGGTGGTTTAATGTCTTAAGAAAGAACCACATGTATAGAACAATTGTGTTGATGATTAATTTCAATCATGTGTATTTCATAATTATTATGAAAAATAACTTCTTATGAAAAAGAAGGATTATGTAATCAAATTATTGGTTTACTTATATATTGAAGATCGTATTTTCATAGGGAATTATCTAGGTATATTTTCATCATTTAAGAATATAATTTTAAATGGGTTTTAAATAATTGATATCATAGATATGAATAATTTACTCATCATATATGTTATTCAATGCTATGGACAGACATTCTTTTAATAATTAAATTATGAAATAATGATTTTGAATAAGTTCAACATGGAAAATTACATTACTCTAACATCCCTAGTTGAAACAATATTATAATTTCAAAATAAATTACACTCAGGATGTTGATATTACAACAACCAAAGATTTTGGAATTACTTTTCCATTAAAAAATAATATTTTAAGAGCATTCTTCACATAAAACACTGAACTAAAACCCCCAAATATATATTTCTTTTAGATAAAATTACAATTACTGAATATAACTATTGGAAAGTAGATGTTGAGTTATTGGTTACAAATAAAGGTGAATTATGCATGAAAAATACTTTTAAATAAAAATAAATTTCAATTTTAATACTAATTTATAGAATAAATAAAAAATTTATAACTACACACCTAATAATATCATTTTATCCTTAAAATTTTATTGATTTCTTCTAAAAATAGGTTTTTATTGACAATGAATTTTTATTTCATGAAACTAGATATATTTTATTAAAATTGTGATAAAATATTATTTATATGATTAATATATTAAGACCAATCAAAATAGTAATTTTTATGAAATAATAATAAGAACAGTTAATATTTGTAAAAGTCATTTTCTTATAAAAATACCTTTTTCTCATATTTTTTCATTTCAGAGTTAAATTTATAAATTTTAGAATGTTATTTTTAAAAATTAAATTCCTTTTTTTATTTATAACAAAAATATTATTTTATGATGAATCTTCCAATTTTTCTGAAAAGATTTATTTTCAAGTGAATAGTACAAAATACTGTTATTACAAATACCATGAACTTTATGACACATTAGAATATTAGAATGAATTAAAAAATTATGAATCCTCTTTATTAATCAAATATGTATATTATAATTTAAATTATACCTCAAAAATATTATTTTTCATTTAGAATCCTATGATTTACATTTTTCTTCCCAAGTGGTAGTTTAAAAAAAATTGCTCTAAACACGCTTTTATAAAAATTAATTTTCATCACTTTTAGAAATTTGTTCTTGTAAAATAAGTGTAATATTTTATATTAGTTGGTAAAATTTATATAATATGATATAATTTATTTTATTCATAAAAAATAAATTCCATATGTGAAAATTAGTTACCACGTTAAAAGTCAAAAATGGAAAAATGGGAAATCAAAGGGTAAAAAACATAAATGAGTGGTTGAAGCATGGATATACCTATACTTATATCACATACATTATTTAAAAAAAATTATCCACTTTCCTGGAATAGGGACTAATCCTTTTATTTTTTTACCAAAATGACACTTCTCCCACCGAAAAAGGGAGCTTTCACCACACTACTTCTCCTAATAGAACATGCCACATAGTTTGTCCAAAATATACCCAAATAACTCCCTAACACTAATATAAATTTCATATAGTTTATATTATCCTTAAAATACCATCCTTAAAATATTTAATCCAATTATCCAAGGTGTTATTCGAAGGGGTAAGGCAGAAATCCATAAATCGTATCTTTTCATTTCCATTTTTTGGGCCTTATTATTCAAAATCAAAGTATATTATACCATAATAAAATAATAACATAAATATAATTGTTATATTTAATTCTTATTGTATTTATGTAAGAATCAATATCCACCCTTCAACATTCCTTAGAAAAAATGTGAATAACATTTAATTATACCTCGGACTACCACGTCCACAAGGCGACATATTTCATATTTCTAACCACCTTCAATGGATTTTTAAGAGGGATATATACTGTTTAAATATTATATTTATAACATTATTAAAATTATTGTGACATAAATAAACTTCAAAAAAAATTATTCAATGAAAAATAAAAAATTACTCCGTGTTTAAGTGCAGAATACTAGCTCTATAGAGTGACATGTTTTATTTTCATCACTTCCTTTCATGACTAGTTTTAAAACATTATATATATATATATATCATATATCGAGTATTATTTAATTTAATTAACATTATTATTAAATGGTAATTAAAAAATTGATGATCATTATAAATCAAACCGTCAATATTAACCATCGATATTAGTTGATTACTCGAAACAAGCTTATCATGTTTCTCAATATATCAAACGATGACCACAGTTTCTATAATATGAATATTGGGATAAATAATTCAATGAAATAAAATTATTTCAATATATTTTATATTATGAAAATTATTAACTATGTATCGATGAATGGCCTTTGATTTCTCCCATATGAAACATGTGTTAAAAAATAAAAATTACCAACATTTTATAATGTTATTAAAAGAAAAAGAACTAATAAATGATTAAAATTAAAGGAAATAAATGGTTAAATATTTTAATATGATTATGAAATAGGTTATTAATATTTTTATGATTATTATACAAGTGGTAAAAGTGTTATCATATAATTCAAGAGTTAAGGTAATATTTTCTCTTCTAACTTTTTTTTCTTTGGGACATATTTCTTATTCACCACTTATTTTATTTTGTGTCATGGATATTTTAACCTATGATTTTTTATTATAAACTCATGAACATTATGGGGATTTCAAAATATATATCAAGTTATATCATTCACAGTATTTTTATTCATGATATATTAATGTAGTAAAAGATTTTTATAACTCAAATCATCTTTGTTTGAGTTATTATATTTCTCCTTGAACATCAATATTATATATTGGGTTTCATCAACCATAAAATTTTATTATACTATTATTCTTCTTTCTATATAGGGGGATTAAATAAATTTTATTCCAATCCCCTTACTTGATTAATTTCATTCTCATAAAAGTTCAATGTTGTTAAGAATAATTACCATCATTTTTAATGAATATTTCTTCTCTGTATCCACATTCATTTTTCATTACAATATTATACTTAATTATTTTATTATATAAATATTTTTTATTTAATTTTTACCTCCAATTTTTTTAACACTTTTTATGGAGAATTTTTATTAACCATTTTCATGATGAACGATTCAATAAAGGTATTTTTTAAAAATGTGGATAAATATTTTCCTTTCCTAATCATTTTTTGAATATTCCACACCTCAATTCTATTGGAAACCCATTTTTTCTTTTTCTAGGGAAATTATTGGGATTTATTTCCAAATAATCGTTAAAAATAATTCATCTTCTGAAAACAAATTTTTTAAAGTGACCTTTAAAATTTTTTCTAATAATGTTGGAAATGTTTTATGAAGACTCTATTTATGATTTAACTTATATTTTTTTGTTTATGTAATAAATATTTTTTCTTCTATGAAATAATGTTGCATGAATAACCCTCCAAATTCAATTATGATATAATCCTTTTAGGTGACTGAATTTTGAGTATCGGTCGATCTAACTCTTGATGTCATTTTGTATACCATTTGGAAATATTATAAAAACTATTTTATTCGAATGGGTTATTTAGGATATTATATATAATTAATTTTTTATAGAATATATACAGATATATATATATATATAAATTTTGATATCAATGGGGTCCTATATTTTCCTCTAATATCCTAGTTTATATTCTATATCTCATGAGATAATGATATTTTACATGGGCATGATCACGTATAGTTTTGTTGAAATACTTGTTCATGGACAAGATTGTGTATATATTTGTTCACATGATTGTGCATGGACTTTATTTCATATATATTTTCTCATATGATTGTGCTTGTATATGTTACCATTTAACTTTGTTCACAAAATTGTCTGCGAACATGATCATTTATAGATTTGTTCTGAATATTGTGTATGGACATGATCACAATTTTTACTGTTCAAAATGTTGTAATTTTCAATACTTATTCATGATTTCTATTTTATTCCATATACCTAAGTTATGTTTCATCCCTAATATTTATTGTTTCATTTTAATATACACTTATTCTATGGTATATCTTTACTAATTAGAGGTTACATGTTTATATATTAATACTTTTGGATAACACAAATTTTCTATTCTATTATTAATAATAAATTTCTATCATGATTATATTTTCTCAAATTCTTATGATATAACACTTGATTTCGTGTTGATAAGGTCTTCCCTTACTGGGTGTTTGAGGTCACCCCTTTCTTATGTTTTCCATTCTCTAGATTATGAAGAAAAATATAACTATTATATATTTAGAAATAATTCTAGAATGATGAACTTATGAAGAAATGTTCACAAGTGTTCTAAAATAAGTTGTTTATGTAGATAATCTCCAAATAAATTAAACCTGAAGGTTATTAGGATTGTGGGAGATTATAGAAAAATGTAATATTAATGTGAATTATATGAATGTTTATCATGGTTCATCTTTCTTGGTATCAACTCCTATGTTGAAAGTATGTATTTTATTATCGGATCTAGGAGTGTGAGTCATGTATACCTTAGTTGGTATCAAATAAATGTTTTGTTATTTTTGGGGAATAGTTTAGTTATTTTGGGAGATTTGGACTAGGAAACATTAGTGACAATCATATGAATAAGCCTATATATAAGATAATATATTAAAAAAAATTTAATAGATAGGGTGTGTGGTTTCCTAGTAATGAAATATATGTTTCGAAACAAACATGTGGATGTAGGATCTAGAACAAACACACCTAGGGGAAATAACCATGAAAAAGCTAGCTGGTTATTACATCAATCTTCACCTAGTGCAAGAAAAAATGTCTCAACTACAAACCTAGTTTGATAATCCCAAGGTATTTGGTTTTTTTATTTTCATAATATCTATTAACCATTTTGAAGGATTCACAAATAATTTGATAATGAAATACGTATAACTTGTAGGTTAGAGAACATAATTGGAAAATAAAAACGGATATCCTAGACTGAAATCTAGAGATTTATAAGTTAGTTTATACTCGTCATTTATAATTTATTTCCTCTAAGATTATAGTTTTCTATTCCAATAGTTATTTTTTTATTCTCTTTCTTGACTTTACTTATTTTTGTAAATATATAGAAATAAATATTATTCCTCCAAGTAAAATTTTGAAAAAGATTATTCATTTCTAGTTTTAACTATAACTATTTCAACATATTACAAATCCTTCATCATGGTATAATAAAATAGATATATTATAAATCCTTCATCATGGTAGAAGGAAAAAATATTACATAAACATACCATCCCATCAAGATGAATTAAATACAATCATTATTTCAAAATCTATTTTAAGGGATTCTACTACATTTTCTAGAATTTGTATCACCCAAAATTCACTTTATCACATATCCATTTATCATCACATTAATTAATATTATGATGTATTTTTTAAAGCTTTCATTCATATTTTAATGAACTATATTTCCAATGTTACTCTGAAGGGAAATTTCCATAAGAGAATTTATCAATTTTTTCAGAATGACATAATTAATAAAGGGAATTACAACATGTTATATAGTTGTAGAGTAGGGTGATATCTATGCAAAATATATCAATATTATTTAAAAAATTAGAGAATGTTTTATATATTTTTTTATCCACCATTTTTCAAGAATCCAACTCGAATCATGTCTTAATCTTTTATAGAAAAACGTCTAGAATGATATTTCATTGTTATATATTCAAAATACAAAACTACAAAAAAATATTCTTCATTGATCACACTCGTTTCAAAAATGATGTCAACATTATGGATGAGAATATGATTTTGGAGAATTTTGAAAACTTATGATGCACCATGATAAATAATTTGCGTGACATGATACACCTTTGAGCCTCCAAAGGTGACAATGATATTAAACCACCTAGTGACTTTCATTTTAAATATATGTATGAATATAATTATGTATTTTCTAAGTATAAAATTAAAATATTGGGTTCATAATTTATTTAATGTGTAGAATTTAACACCCTGAGATTTTAGTATCATGTTTTCATTAAATATATTTAATATCTTTATTTACATGAAACACCAAACTAAAATAATATCGCAATATATATTTTATTATGAAAAAATAATAAGTGGTGAATATAACCATTGGAAAGTATCTATTGATTTAGTGGCTATAAATAGGGTTTAAAAAATATTAAATATATATGTTGAGAAAAATAATGACTAGTTTTTATACTAATGCACTCATTAAATTCACTTAGTATAGATAAATAACTAATAAGATCATTTAATGGTTAAAAGGTCTGTTTTCTAAAATTGGTTTTTTGTTTGCTATAATTTTTTATTTTTATAAAAAATATATATTATGGTTAAATGATTATTTTATATATTGGTTATATATATAACCTATTCCCAATAATAAAATTATCAATTGACATGAAATAGGAATAAGAACTGTTACTATTTGTTAAAATTCATATTCTTATAAAAAATCTCATCAAAATTTTTATTTCTATTTAATAGATATAATTCTTATATTATAGAATTTTATTTTTATAGAATGAAATAAATTTTTGGATTTATCACAAATTATTATCTTCAGATTGATTTTTTTGATTTTTTTAAAAAAATTATTTTCTGGTGAATAGTATGAAATACCATTTTTAAAAATACCATAAATATTATAACAAAATTAGAAAATAAGGAAAAAAATTAATAAAAATATTTACTCAATAAAATATTTATATAATGATTAAAATTAAAAATTTAAAATATTACTTTTTAATTTAAATGCATATGGTTAACATTTTTCAATATAAGAGATATTTTTTCTTAAAAGTGTTATTGTTGTATTAAACACACATTTATTAAAATTAATTTTTCACATTATTATACATTTTATTTAATTAAATAATTTCAAATATATAATAATTATTTCAAAATTATTTAATATTTTCCATTTTAATTTCTGAATAGAAAAATAATTTATTTACTTAAAAATAGTTAATACTGTAAAAGTAGAAATAGTAAAAGGATAAGAGTGCTAAAACGTTTCAAAAACATGTATACAAATGAGTGGTTGATTTTTGGATCATCCAATACACATCCCCTGTCAATTATTTTTAAATTAATGTTCCACCTTTTATGAATAGTTACTTTTCCTTTTATTTTATTAACAAAATACAAGTCCTCTTAGATATAAAAGGGTTTATTCACTACAAAACTTCTCCTGACACCAAATTCCACGTAGTTTATCTAAAAAATTTCCAAAATACCTTCCAAATAGTCCTATACATTTCCTATAGGTTCTCGTATCCTCAAAAGACCACCCCTCAAAGTCTTAATCTAATTTAAAAAGGGGTTATTCATATGAGTAAGTTAAAAATAACCAAATCAATCATTTTCATTTTTATTTCTTTAAATATTATCATTATAACTAAAAGTATATTATAACATAAAAAAATAAAAAAATAATTATAATTAGTATATTGAAGTGTTATTTTATTGGTGGAATAATCTTTATATACCCTTCACACATCCTTATAAATATAATGATGTCATTCATTCATACATGTGAACTACCGCTTCAATGAAGTAATGTATTTTATTTTTCATAAAAACTTTCCATGGAGGGTTAAAAGATGAATTTAATGAAAAAATATGATATTTATAAAATTATTAATATTTTGAGAAGATAAATCAATTACTACCATATTTCTGTTCTATGAAAAATTAAAATGTTTCATGTGTGTACATGGGGACTAGCATACCTGTAGAGACCCGAAGCTTAACGTACATGGACATTACATTACTTTTGCGGAATAATTAGTAAATAACAAAAACACACACACACAAGGACCGTAATAGTTTAGTGTCTATGGAAACTCAGAATGTAATCTTCTAATCGTGGCGAATGATCTTCAACATCTCCCATAAAGATCTTCCTTTTTTACCTAAAAACTTTATTTATATCCTGGTGAAAAGAAAACATAAAATGGTGAGCTCAAATGCTCAGTAAGGGTAAACAAAAGAAATATCAATCACATCATATTCATAAGAACATAACATTTTGGAAATCTTAACCTGCAAAAGAGATCATAATATCATAACATGGGATAAATCATAGTAGTGAAATGTAATCCCAATAATCATAACATAAAACATGAAACTTTTTGGCCTACACACATAATCATATAGAATCATTTCTTATTAGTCAAGACTCATTGCCAAGACTATCTTAGTGGACAAAGTCCATTTCTGAAACAAGTTCACTCCTCGTTTCAGTCATGTTTCACTGAACCATTTTAACCTGCCGTTCCAGGCATGTCTATCTCATGAGATATAAAATCTTTACCCAATGCATTGGAGGGAGATATAGGTCCCACCCATCTCATAATGATACCATTCTTATGTGTGCCACAAAATCATAAACCATACATCATAGCATAACCCATGTAATAAAAATGGTATTCTTAAACATCGTGACATCATAAAACAATTCATATAAGATAAAGGAATTCATAAAAATAATTCCATTACAACATAATCAAATAAATGTAATAATAGGGATAGAAACAGAACCCTTTATTATCTTATATGGAAAATAATTCTGATAAAACACTTGAACTCAATTCTTGACGAAAATATCATTTCTACTTCAAAAACACTTTTCCTTTCTTAACATGTCATACAATTCCAAACAAAAAATATGTTGATTAAAAATAAACTTGAAAACTTGTAAAGGAATCTTCTTGGAAATAATGTTTTAAAATTCCATTCAAGCCGTATAAGTTAAAAAACATTCTTCTCGTACTTTTCTCGGAAAAGTCAAAAAGAACCTCGTACGGAAAACGACAAAAGATTCCATTCATATATTTTACTATAAACTCACCAAAGGGTAAAAATTGATTTAAAAAATTGTAGGTGGATTGAAATAATATTACATATTGAGAAAACATGGATGTGGATGATAAAATACACCCCAGTAAATACCAAAGTATAAACAATCTCAGATAAAAATGAGATTGTGATATTTCCCTTACCATAGGTCCGATTTGTTTCGTATGTGTCCTAACCTCCTGTATAATAATTTAAATAATGTCATTGACTTATTCCAGAATCATACTAATTTTTATGATATCATATATGGTTCACTTATGACTTTATATTACCCGTTCTTTTGTAAATTCAATGTTAAAGAGCGTTTTGGGTAAAATCGTTTCATTTGTCGTCTGTGTTTTGACTTGTCATTATTCATATGATTACATAGATCATGATTACTTAATTACAGAATATAAAACAAGATTTATATATAATATATATTCAAAATATACATATATATAATAAATTAGTAAATGGAAAGAAATACACCGTTCATGGAGACGGTAGGTCGTACGTACGCATGAACGCTGTTTTCGTTTCCTTATTAAGTTGAATGGAATTAGGTAGATGACATACATATATATACACATAAATCCAGTATCATTATTATTTCATATATTTCATGATTACTTATTATATATTCTTTATAATCATTCATAAATGGATAATGTGGAGAATGAATCTCATCGCGTCGTGGACACGGTAGTCCGTACGTACGCACGAGCGATTATATCGTTCTCATGATCATGGAATTGTATTGGAGTGTATGTATACTATTTCAGAATCAATATCACTTTACAATAATCATATATAGTTATTATGTACACCATTATACCCATCCAAGTAAGCTGGTGGTGGAAAATTGATTACACCAAGGTGTGGAGACGGTATTACGTAAGTACGCACGCGCAGTGATTTCGTTTTCTGTAGGATGGATAGATGGTGAAATAGGGTTGTTTCATACTTATAATAACATATCAGTATATGAGTGATACTGATTTTATTACTTCATATTGAAACAACCTAAGAAGAAAAAGTGGGAGAATAAATAAAGTTGAAAGAATCAGTAACGGACATTACCTCTTCTTTGAAGCACCTCTTTGAGTCCTCCTCTCAGGGAACTAAAAATGGTCTTTAAAGAATACCAGGACCTCTAGGATGTTTCTAGGGAAGTGTAGAAGAGAATTTGGCAGGGGTTGGCCGAGATTGAATGCTCAAAATGGTGTGAGGAAGAGAGGTCGGAGGTTCCCTTTTATAAGGGAGGAGAGGGGCTCCTTTGGAAAAACTAAAAATATTATTTTATTATAAAGCCATATTCTATATTAAATTGCTTAAAATTGATTTATTTTGAAGCTAAGGTGGATATGGGTCGAAAGCCTCTCATCCCATAGAATTTGGACAAGTTTAGTTTACTATTTTAACCTTATCATTTAGATTTAACTTTAAGTCAGATAATTTTACTTTTAACGTGTCTTTTTGTGTTCTTACACTATAATGTTAATAAACTTACTATAAAAAAGCCAAAAGAACCCCAAGATGTTTATTATTAATATATATAATCTTATCTAAGTCATTTGGCCGAACCATAGATTTTTAGGAATAAAATAACAATTAATAATATAATTTGTTTTTTAAAACTATTTTATGTCAATTTTGACAGTATTTAGTAATTGATTTTTGTAAAAATCATAACAGAATTATTAGTTCGAATAAATTTACTTAAATTAATACTAACATGTCATATTAACCTATAAAATTAGTGGAATTTATAAAGAGTCTAAAATTTCATTATTTGGGTATTTATAACATCAATTATGTCAATATTTCATTAATAAGATAATTACGGCATCATCGTTGTGTCATAAATAAAGTAAATTATTTAATGTCTAAAAATTACCAATAAAATACCATTATTTAGGAAATCGTTTTATATTTCTAATGAATATTTATAGTCTAATTTAACTTTTGTATAACCATATATCAAAAATTATCTACTTATTAAACATTGATTTTAACTATTTTAACCCTTCTTTAAATAAATTATTAATAAATATCCTAATATAATCTAAGTGGGCATAAATGGTCATACTTTATTCCTAAGGTTGTTTTAGGTCTAATTAAACTTATCCAATAGAATTAGGACATGTGTTAGGGTAATAATAATATCATTTTTACCTTTAACTACCCTATTTACTTTTAACCGTGGTAAAAAAAGTAAACAGTTACTATTCACCAAAAATTATTTTCATATCATTGAACCACATTTAAGTCCTTGATATTAACTGTGTCTCTAGGATTTTCAAAATTCTACTCACAGAAGCGGTAAAATTATGTTTTATGAAAAATTCAGTTTTTTTAAATAGCACTTAGTGGTTTCACTATTCATCAAAAAATGAATGTTTGCAGAAAAATACCAAAAATTAGGCCTAAGCTATATTTGATATTATGAATTCAAAAATGATGTTTATTTTACCAAATTGAAAACATATCAGTTACATTAACTAATTTAAAAATTAATTCCCATCGTCAAAACAAATAGCGTGTTTTTTAAAAGATAATAACTATCAAAAGATTGACACTTGTTTATGTCTGCTTTAAATGTGAAATTACATCCAATGAACAAAATTGTATTAAATTTTAAAAATATATTATAAATATACTTTAAAACCTCTGAAATTAATAATTTATCAATATTAATTATTTCGATTAAAAAGGTTGTTTTTAATTAAAATTTAGTAATTTTCACTATTCATCAGAAAATGAAAGTTATCCGAAAAGTACCAAAATTTCACCCTAAGATAATTTCGATATTCCGAATCCAAAACTGAAGTCCATTTTGAAAAATAAAATTTACAAAATTTTAAAAAGTGGTTATTACTATTCATAACGGCTTGTTTTAATAATATTTTAATAGCAAATCGTTGTTTAGTGAAACACGGTATTGCGTACTACACACGCTATCGAGGAATGTTGTGACTGCGTGTAATGCAAGTTAAGTCAAGGATATGTGTTGTAAAAGCTTATTTTGGTGTAGCTTACAACACAAGACATTAATGAAAGTAAAAAGAATTTTTTTCATTAAATCTTGGGGTGTTACATTCTACCCCCCTTAAAAATTAATTTCGCCCTCGAAATTCGTCGGGGTTTAAATGGTTTACTACTCGAAGGTTTCTTTAATAGAAACCCACATCGTAAAAAGGAATACCAAAACTTATCTTTAAAAACTAAATTATGAAACGTAACGGTTACCCAAATTAACTAATCACTGGGTTTCCACGTAGAAGAACATAGATGAAAATATGGATATGGAAGAGAAATATAACTGTCATGTTCTGATGGAGAGTGGTAGAGAACATGGCTATGAAATAGACAACAATCACAAAGCCGTAGATTTGCGATGATCTAAGGTACCATATGATTCATCGGATATAAGAGCACTAGGACAACATTTTTGGTTTTCAATATCATTTTCCTAAAGATGAAAATTTTGAATTAGAAGAAATACCTACTTTATTTCAACATAATCTCACCATTGTTCGTGCGTTGAACAATTTCCACTTCATCTCTTAAATAAATGAAGTTGAATTTTTCATTCGTGAAGTGTTAGCAGATCATGTGATAGAATGATGGGTCATTCCGTCTGTCTTAATCAAAAGGTTAGAAATAGTTATATACATAAGTCCATCTATCGTATATCATTCTAAAATGGACATATACTTCATCTGTCATACCACTTAATAAAATAAAACTAGTTTATACTAACCAGGGACTTCTTGTTGGCCATTTGTAGGCGATAAAGGCCTGTCGCACTTCGGTTGTGGGTTCGATTCCCACAGCCTTGTCTGACGCGATGGGTTGTCGCTCGTCCTACAGGTTGTCCTTTTTCTAAAACTACATTACTATAACATCCCATCAATAATATTGAAAAAAGTTCTATCCTTAAACAATACTAGCTTATGTCCAACATAATCCTTTCCAATCTTTAGGCTTGTCCATAATACTGTTGTCCAATCTCATATTATAGTGAAAACGATTACCAAAGAGTTCATATAACAAGCATGTTAATACCATCGTTGATCCCCATATATCATGAGATATGTCTTGTTGGTCACATTACAAACATTCGAAGGCCTTAATCATGTATTCTCTTGAAAAATGAATACCCATTGAATCTTAGTGAAAACATGAGTGCTGTCAAAAGTTAACTCTTTTCACATACCAAAACCTCAAACCATGATAAAACTATTTCCTTATATCAGTCATGAGCTCATGAATACTGTCAAACATTTCATTTTCTCCTTATCCCTTCATTATGCGCATATAATGTTTTTTCTAAAAATATCTCAATCACTTTCCATGGTTATCGGTACCATAAAATTATTGAAAACCACAATAAACCAATACATAAATATTCCAATATTTCACGATACTATATACAACTCTATTTTGGAATCCCATTACATAAACACTTAATCATTCCACCACATCGTTGGCATATTCAACATTTCCAATAGTGATCTCATGTGACTTCCCTTTGTCATTTTCCTTAACTGGTTGCTTGTGTCGATCATCACTAACCCTTGGATTAGGGCATTTATTAGCATAATGCCCCATTTCCTTGCACTTGAAGCATTGAAGTGTTGGTGGTGCGTTCTCTGAAGTATTTTCTTTATTCACATCATTAGAAACCCTTTTTCCATTACTTTGACACTCAACTGCTCGATGAACTTCTTTTCCACACTTAAAAAATTTTTATGGTCCCTTTAAGACAATCTCCACTATGCTTCTTTCCAGACTTTGAGCATAAGGAAACATTCATCTTCTTTTCACGGTTATTCTGAGATTTCTCCTTGAACTAAATCTTCCGTTTCTTATCAAAACTATGAGATGGATAAGTAACACCAACTTCCATTTCTACCTTGATAGCACAACACACAATTTCTTCATAGCTACTGAAGTCTCTTATAGATAATTCCCTTCGATGATTTGGTTTTAAGCCACTGAAGAATCGATCAACTTTACTTTCAGGTTGGATGATAATGCCAGATGCATACCTTGCAAGCCTTGTAAAATTCACTTCATATATACCAACAGATTCATCATCCTTTTTCTTTAGTTCAAGAAACTCCTTCTCCATCTTTTTTCGAAGAATACGAGGGAAGTACTTATTGAAAAATAAGTTCTTCAACTCGTCCCATTCCATGGTCTCAATTTCAACTCTTGGCCTCGTATTCTTGATAAGAGTCCACCATTGATCAGCTTCACCTTCCAAACGATATACTGCTAAGATGACTTTATCATGTTCAGTACATTGAAGAACTGAAAATATCTTTTCATTGGTACTGATCCATTGTTCAGAAACAGGTGGATCAGAAGACCCACTGAAAGAAGGTGGACGTTGCCTCATGAAGGACTCAATAGAATATTGTTCCCTTTTCTGCTCATTTGGAATTCCATAATGATTCATAGCTTGTGTAAGTATAACAATAAGATTTTTCACTCCATCTACCATAACATTTGTTTGTTCAGGAGGACAATCATTGCATTGTCCATTGCATTGATCAACACGGTTCCTTCGTGTTCCAGCAATCGTCTAAAACCCAAAAAGAATAGTGTGAGAGGCAAAAATCATGCTAGGGGAAACAACATAATAAAGGGGGAGTACCTTCAATATCTATCATCTTAGGTTTAATTCTAAGATAGTTACCATAATTCTAGGACTATAACCTATACTTATACTTCACCGTAGGGACATCCCTAGACATACCTTAGAAATATCTCTAGGGATCTCACTAAAGTTTTCACGTCCTAGTTTCCAAAGGTTAACTAAAACATTCCTCTGATACCAACTGTAGATACCCAAAGCATAACGTACATGGACATGACATTACTTTTGCGGAATACTTAGAACATAACAAAAACACACACACAAGGACCGTCATAGTTTAGTGTCTTTGGAAACTAAGAATATAATCTTCTAATCGTGGCGAAAGATCTTCAACATCTCCCATAAAGATCTTCCTTTTTTTACCTAAAACCTTTCTTTATATCCTGGGGAAATGAAAACATAAAAGGGTGAGCTCAAATGCTCAGTAAGGGTAAACAAAAGAAATATCAATCACATCACATTCATAAGAACATAACATTTTGGAAATCTTAACCTACAAAAGAGATCATAATATCATAAATGGGACAAATCATAGTAGTGAAATGTAATCCCAATAATCATAACATAAAACATGAAACATTTTGGAATAAAAACATAATCATAGAGAATCATTTCTTATTATTCCAGACTCATTTCCAAGACTATCTTAGTGGACAAAGTCTATTTCTGAACCGAGTTCACTCCTCGATTCAATCCTGTTTCATTGAACCGGTTTAACCTGTCGTTCCAGCCATGTCTATCTCATGAGATATAAAATCTTTACCCAATGCATTGGAGGGAGATATAGATCCCACCCATCTCATAATGATACCATTCTTATGTGTGCCACAAAATCATAAACCATACATCATAGTATAAACCATGTAATAAAATGGGATTCTTAAACATCGTGACATCATAAAACAATTCATATAAGATAAAGGAATTCATAAAAATAATTCCATAACAACATAATCAAATCAATGTAATAATAGGGATAGAAATAGAACCCTTTATTATCTTATATGGAAAATAATTTTGATAAAACACTTGAACTCCATTCTTGAGGAAAATATCCTTTCTACTTCAAAAACACTTTTCCTTTCTTAACATGTCATACAATTCCACACTAAAAGAAGTTGATTAAAAATAAACTTGAAAATTTGTAAAGGATGATTCTTGGAAATAATATTTTAAAAATCCATTCATGCCGTATAAGTTAAAAAAACATTCTTCTCGTACTTTTGTCGGAAAAGTCAAAAAGTACCTCGTACGAAGAACAAAAAAAGATTCCTTTCATATCTTTTACTATAAACTCACCAAAAGGTAAAAATGGATTTAAACAATTTTATGTTGATGGAAATAATATTACATATTGAGGAAACATGGATGTGCATGATAAAATACACCCCAGTAAATACCAAAGTATAAACAATCTCGGATAAAAATGAGATTGTGATATTTCCCTTACCTTAGGTCCGATTTGCTTCGTAAGTGTCCGAACCTCCTGTATAATGATTTAAATAATGCCATTGAATTATTCCATAATCATACTCATTGTTATGATATCATATATGGTTCACTTATGACTTTATATTACCCGTTCTTTTGTAAATTCCATGTTAAAGAGCATTTTGGGTAAAATCGTTTCATTTGTCATCCGTGTTTTGACTTGTAATTATTCATATGATTACATAGATCATGATTACTTAATTCCAGAATATAAAACATGATTTATATATAATATATATTCAGAATATACATATATATAATAAATTAGTAATGGAATGAAATACACCATTCATGGAGACGGTAGGCCGTACGTACGCATGAACGCTATTTTTGTTTCCTTATTGAGTTGAACGGAATTAAGTAGATGACATACATATATATACACTTAAATCCAGTATCATTATTATGTCATATATTTCATGAATACTTATTATATATTCTTTATAATAATTCATAAATGGTTAACGTGGAGAATGAATCTCATCGCGTCGTGAAGACGGTAGTCCGTACGTACGCACGAGCGATGATATCGTTCTCATGATCGTGGAATTGTATTGGAGTGTATTTATACTATTTCAGAATCAATATCACTTTACAATAATCATATATAGTTATTATTTACACCATTATACCCATCCAAGTATGGTGGTGGTGGAAAATAGATTACACCACAGCGTGGAGACGTTATTCCATACGTACGCACGCGCGGTGATTTCATTTTCAGTAGGATGGATAGATGGTGAAATAGGGTTGTTTCATAATTATAATAACATATCAGTATATGAGTGATACTGATGTTATTACTTCATAATGAAACAACCTAAGAAGAAGAAGTGGAAGAATAAATAAAGTTGAAAGAATCGGTAAGGGACATTACCTCTTCTTTGAAGCGCCTCTTTGAGTCCTCCTCTTAGGGAACTAAAATTGCTCTTTGAAGAAGACCAGGACCTCTAGGATGTTTCTAGGGAAGTGGAGAAGAGAATTTTTCAGGGGTTGGCCGAGCTTGAAGGCTCAAAGCGGTGTGAGGAAGAGAGGGAGGAGGTGCCCTTTTATAAGGGAGGAGAGGGGCTCCTTTGGAAAAACTAAAAATATTATTTTATTATAAAGCCATATTTGGTTTTAAATAGCTCCAAATTGATTTATTTTGATGTAAGGTGGAGATGGGTCGAAATAATCTCATCCAATATAATTTGGAAAAGTTTAGTTTACTATTTTAACCTTATCATTTAGATTTAACTTTAAGTTAGATAATTTTACTTTTACCGTTTCTTTTTGTGTTCTTACACTATAAGGTTAATAAACTTACTATAAAAATCCAAAGGAACCCCAAGTTGTTTATTATTAATATATATAACTTTATCTAAGTCATTTGGCCGAACTCTAGATTTTTAGGAATAAAATAAAAATTAATAATATAATATTTGTTTTAAAAACTATTTTATGTCAAATATGACACTATTTAGTAATTGATTTTTGTGAAAATCATAATAGAATGATAGTTCGAAAAAAGTTACTTAAATCAATACTAACATGTCATATTAACCTATAAAATTAGTCTAATTCATATAAAGTCTCAAATTACATTTAGTTGGGTATTTATAACATCAATTGTGTCAATATTTCATTAATAAGATAATTATTGCATCATCGTTGTGTCATAAATATATTAAATTATATAATTTCTAAAAATTACAAATAAAATACCATTATGTAGGAAATCTATTTATCTTTCTAATGAATATTTATAGTCGAATTTATCTTTTTTTATAACCCTATATTAAAAATTATCTACTTATTAATCTTTGATTTTAACTATTTTAACCCTTCTTTAAATAAATTAATAATAAATGTCCTAATCTAATCCAAGTGGGCCTAAATGGTCATATTTTATTCCTAAGGTTGTTTTTGGTCTAATTACACTTATCCAATATAATTAGGACATGTTTTATGGTAATAATAATATCATTTTACCCTTAACTACCCTATTTACTTTTAACCGTGGTAAAAAAAAGTAAAAAGTTACTATTCACCAAAAATTATTTTCATCTCATTGAACCACATTTTAGTCCTTGATATTTACCGTGTCTCTCGGATTTTTGAAATTCAACTCATAGATGTGGTAAAATTAAGTTTTAGGAAAAATTCAGTTTTTTTAACTACCACTTAGTGGTTTCACTATTCATCAAAAAATGAAAGTTTCCAGAAAAATACCAAAAATTGGGCTTAAGCTATATTTGATATTATGAATTAAAAAATGATTTTTATTTTACCAAATTCAAAAAATATCAGTTGAATTAACTAATTTAAAAATTAATTCCCGTCGTCAAAACAAATAGCGTGTTTTTTAAAAGATAATAACTATCAAAATATTGATACTTGTTTATGTCTGGTATAAATGTGAAATTACATCCAATGAAAAAAATTGTATTAAATTGTAAAAAAATATTCTAAATATACATTAAAACCACTCAAATTAATAATTTATCACTATTAATTATTTCGATTAAAAAGGTTGTTTTTAATTAAAATTTAGTAATTTTCACTATTCATCAGAAAATGAAAGTTATCCGAAAAGTACCAAAATTTCACCCTAAGCTAATTTCGATATTCCGAATCCAAAAATGATTTCCATTTTGGAAAATAAAATTTACAATATTTCAAAAAGTGGTTATTACTATACATAACGGTTAGTTTTAATAATATTTTAATAGCATATCGTTGTTTAGTGAAAGTTGGTATTGCGTACTACACACGCTTTCGAGGAAAGTTGCGATTGTGTGTAATGCAAGGCATGTCAAGGGTGCGTGTTGTACAAGCTCCTTTTGGTGTAGCATACAACACAAGACATTAATGAAATTAAAAAAAATATTTTTCATAAAATCTCAGGGTGTTACAATACCCATTAATTATGTGTTTAGTTTTTCATCACTACCTTACATGGATGGTTCTAAAATATATTTAATAAATACATATGATATCAATGAGTAATATAATTCATGAATATAATTATAATATAATGACACAAAAAATGAAGATGACTATAAATTAATGCGTTAATATTAGTAAATTACATGAAAAAAATCATAATGAATTCCATTCTCTCGGACCATGTATGGTTGTGAAAATGATCGATTTAGTTAAAACTATACATATTTCTAATAAAAGGAAATATCTAAATATATGATTTCTAATAAAAAAACTGAAAACCAAAAAAAATATTTAACCGACACCAAAATTTTGATTCATTTTAAAGATAACCAAAATAATCGAACATGCCTCACAAGAACTACTCTTCATATTGTAAAAAACACACAAATACAAGAATATTTGGATATAAACCCCCCCCCCCCCCCCACCTCTAATAATAGTACATAAAAACTACTATATATTATCACCAACCCCACAAATATCAGTACCAACCAACCTATTCCACACACCTTCAGTTGAGAAAACTACCAACCCATCAAATAGATCCTAGCAATGCATAGACAACATCATCATCTTAGTAACAACCTCCACATATTTACTTCTCACCATATTCACATAATTATATTTCATCCATAATATATATATATATATATGTGAATTGATGATTAAATAATTTTTTCAAACATAATGATAAAAACACCCATTTTATCCAACCCCAACATAAATTCTCAATTGTTGATGTACAATTAGTAAAATAAATATACCAAACAGAAATTCCAAAACAAAGGTGGTATCACTAATTTTTCAGAATTTCATCACAAATTAACTACTAAACTTATCGTTGATGATAATTACAGTTGAAAAATAATAAAAAATTAACAAAAGAAAAAAATAATTTAGTTCTAAACATGTAATAAAAAACCAGATTAAAATTCCATTAATGAAACGAATATAAATTAAGACTAATAGACATTTTAAACATAAATTAATAAATAAAATAAATTCAAAAATCGACAATCAATTGAATACATTGACTAAAAATTATAATAGAATTTCAATCAACATCAGTTCAAGAAGAAAAATTGTACTAAGTTATACAAAGGATTTTTTTTATTTTAAATGAACCTTTATTGTCATATAAATTCCAATATAGTAAATACCATATTATATCAAAGTGAACTAAACACATAATCTATGACATCGATATCAATAATAAAAATAATAATAAATGGGGTAAATATATCATTTTAATATGGTTTCTACTATAAGGCCATATTTAAATTAATCATGGACATATCTATAAATAATTAAACTAACAAACCCTTAGTCATAAATATATGACTAATTTTTAAAGAAGCTAATAATAATCAAAATGATTATGAATGTTATCTAAATTAATTTTATTGATCTTTATAATTTCATCCTTGATGATTATAGTGTTAGAATGTCATGTTTTACACTACTAGTTTTGAACACATATGGGGAATTGCACAAGTTTTGGAGTTAATGAACTCCTATATTGATCTTTTACATGAACTCATATACTAAAATTTGATTCAAAAGTAAGGATTTATATGACAGTACCCAGTATATCTTATCCCAACTAATAATGAACTAGAAATCTTGAACCATTAATTTTCCACCATAAAATAAAATTACATTTTACATCCCTTTAAAAACTATCAGGGTCCTCACGTAGATATTTTTCTAACCATGAATTGTTTTCATATGATATATCTTAAACTCATTCATGATAGTATCCAGCTCATCCAAATCCCAATGATTGAACTCAACAATCAATCATTGAATCAAAATTCATTGATTTTAATTGCATGAATTTCAAATATCTTGGTAAGGATCTTGTTTATTGTAAACTCTTATTTATATTATTAAAAAATTGTACTAAACCATATTAAAATAATTTCATCACCATTGTACTTTGGTCTACTGAGTATACTTTCAAAAACAATACAAAAATTAATGTTTCTTTCTAGAATAAAAAAAAATTCAATAAAATCACAATTTTTTAATTTTTAAATATTTTCCTTATTTTTTTTAATTTTCATAGACATGGAACTCAAAGTAGAATATATAGAAGATTTAAAATAATATAGAATCCTATAATTCAATTAATATAATAAATAAAATTATTTACAGTAATATAATATGATCTAAAGATATTAATTTTAAGCTTGTAAAACTTTTTCAAAAAAAATTACACAATATTCTTATCCTCATCTAGTCATTATGATAAAGAATTATGTATTCCATAAATAACACACTTCTAAAAATAGATCAACATCATCAAAAGCCACAATTTTGTTTTTTAATTTTTAATCATATTATAACATTAAATAAGTTGAATTTCATATCATGCAAACATATAAAGACAATGAACCCCTCCTTGAATTTTGTAATTGAGAACACATTATTTAGACATAACCAGCCATAAATATGATTGTATGAAAAAATTAACTACCCTATATCATGTTCCATTGAATCATTTGTTTACTTCAATCCATTGGTCATAATAATATTAAATATACAATCAATACATCTATCATGGATATAACACCCTTATGAAATACTAGTTCATGGATCCTTATTTTTCTATTTAGGAAATGAAAATTTCTTTTGAACTTGATTTATAAACTATATTTGAAAAAAACAATTCAAGTCCCTAATCAATAAACAGTTCTCAATTTTATTTCTAGTAGCCCTATCCTTATGAAAAAAGGTAAATATGTTTATTATATTTTTATTCAATTTCCAATCATTATCAACATAATGACTCATGAGAGGCATATAATTGATTATTTACAAATATTTCCAACTATTATTGGTAATATATATTTTTTAATAATTAATAAAATGAATCTTATAATCAAACCTTTTCATCCAAATATAGTTGAGAATAATCTCTTGTAGTTTTCCATAGTGATAGTGCATGAAATTTAGGTCCTGGAATCACCGTCTAATTTTAAAATCCATTACCATACATAAAAATGGTAAATCATTCATGATAACCATATCTATAAAAACATTACTCATATAATCTTGGATAAATTTAAATGTTCCAAGGAAACATTACTTTCTGAACTGACTACTTATTTGTTTAAGAGATATCATCTGATTCGATGCTTGGAAATTTAATAAAACAACTCATTTAACCTTTTTAGTACTAATGTAATATTTTATTTTTAATTATTTATGTATTATGAATCATAATATTTTATTTTTGATTTCTCACACCCTTTTCATAAATAATTATTTTATCATGATCACATACCATTGACGATGCATCTGTTTTATTTCTTTGAAATTGATTCATCGAACATCCAATGATTTTATCTTCTTGGTAAATATCTAATTCTATAGTGAAATCCACAAAATGTTACATCTAAAAAAGATTAATAGTGATATAAATAAGTAACTAACGTAATATAAATAAATGATCATAATAAAAAAAGGCTTTCATATATCTTATTTGATTGATCGACATTTTTTAGTTAGGAAGATACCCCAAAACTAGCTTCTCATATTATATGACTAGTTTTTGATTCATAGAAAATTAAAAATATCATGGTAGTTTAAAACTATATGAGGATTTGAGAATAAAATTTATATTTTCATTTATGATTAGAGAATATGCTGCTAAGTGAGATCCCAAATCTCTAAAACCATTTCTTTACTCATTCACAAGGTTTTATGGCACTGAGAGGGATTACAGAGGTGTTCTGGATTCTAGGTAATAATTTTCTTCATTAATAGGGTCACCACACCATTTTGGTGGACATAGTTCTAGAACATTTAGATTAGGGTTCTTAGATGTTTGTTATTGGTTCGATTTTGTGGTGTTGGGATAAACAATGGTGATTGAAACATGTTATATGGATGTGTTTTTGTGGATGGTTTATGGATTTTCTCCCTATGAGACAGAGGTAGTTTGGAAATTCTCCTTAAAGGGTTTAGTGTTGGGAATGGTGTTTTGGAGGACCGCATGTATAAAACAATGATTTTTAGATCAACATGACATGGTTTTATTTATAGTGATATGTAAAACACCAAACTCTTAGTTATATTCTATAGTTTCTGGTTGTGGAGGGAGTAAAAGGAGTCGACACTCCTTGGATGAGCCCATGGTGATGGTTAAAATAGTTTCCAAAACACGTCGAATAGAGAGTAATGGATTTATAGATATATAGATATCCTTTTAATGAGGGATATCATGACACAATGAGTTGTCTCTATGTAATGGAGAGGCGAATCAAGATTCCTCAATAAATAAAGGGAACAAACTCCATTACATAAATTTCCTTTCTCTTCTTCTAAGATCAAGACGATTCCATACCCACTTAGTTCCCTTTAATCGTCTCTCTTGAGGGATTTAACCCCTTGGATTTTAGAGGACCATGTGACCATGATTCAAAAAAACTTCTACGATATTTTCCTCATTTTTTATGAATTTTTTATAGAAAATATAACATCCTAGAAAATACTAAGTAATTAATAAATGAATTATAGTTTAAATAAATAATGGTATATTTTTATAAAATTATGTGATTTAGTTTAATCAAAATGAGAATTGTTACATTAAATTACATTATTTTTCATCATTTCACTATATATTGAAATAATAAAAATTAATTATACTTTATATATATATATTTAATTTTTTAATATATAAAACAAAAAAATAAATAAAATTAAAGGTAATAATAAAGGAAATATATTATTATAATGTTTTAAATTAAAATAACCTATATTATATGTATATAAAAGAAATAGTTTAAATAAATGTAAAGATAATAATAAAAATAACAATTAAAAGAGAGAGATTTAGTTTACAAATAAAATTAATATTATGTATTTATTTATTTATTTTTTGATGATTTTAATTTTATATATTTTTCTTAAATGTAAATTAATAAAATTTTATTTAACAAGTAATATAAATTGAATTTGAATTTATGAATTAGAAGTTTTATATATATATATGTCAAATAATATAATAATAATTAAATGATAAATGATTTAAATAAAAAAAGAATAAATGAAATTTTAATATTTTTATGTTGATATATATATATATATATATATTATTGTTAATTATATGTAATCCAAAAATTTAACGGATAATATATATACATAATGGTGAAATGGATTTACAAAAATGAAAATTTTATAAAAAAAATGAAATGATAAAAAAATAGAAGATAAAAAAAAGAAAGGCAGGATTTAGGGAAACGGTGGTTCGAGCTTCGGGGGCTTCCACAGAGAGAGGGTTTCAAGGGGTCCGAGCAGTCACATGGTGAGGCTGAGATTGTGTTCTCCATTGTAAGAGATCGATGAGTCAGCCAAGCGATTGAGGTCTAGATGTGTTGTTGTTGATGAGTGCCACATCCAGATCTAGATCTGAGTTCTGATTCTGATGGTTATTGTGCACACGAATTGTTTACCATTTAGGGTTCCAGTTTCAATTTGCAATGTAAAGTTTGAGGTGCAGATATAGTTAGAGTATCAATATTTGGACTATTATGTTATCCTTCTTCTATTATCCGAATCTCATCCTTGGATTTTCATTAAGTGTAATAAATTCATAAACATCGTTTTCTTATTTTTCATCATAACTAATTTCGACATTAATATTTGTTGTGATTTTGGATTTAAGTATTTGAAAATCCTATCTGAATCATATGATGTTAATCAGTTATTTGTTTAGGAAATTATTTTCATCAATATGATTCAATTCGTAGATTTATTTGGTGTTTAAGATATGAAATTGTTATTCGTATCTTTTGTCAATGATTTTATTTTGGACTGATATGTGTATGGTTGTGGTTTGTTGCATTTTGAAGAAGCTGCTACCTATAGGAATCCATATCTTCATTATAGAAGAATTTTTTATTCAAATTTCAATGTTTAAAACATTAAATATTCAATTGGTTTAATGTTTCTCTAACTTGTTTTGTTTTCCTTCTACAAATCTTTGAGAGGAAGAATCATTTTATTTTCCTTATTTCTCTATAGTCGTATACATCCACAGTTAATTCAATAATTTCTAGTTGACTCCATTTTCAATTGTGTTCAAATTTCATTTAGTTTGAGGTAAATTAAAATTTAATTTTCCACATGAGAACTGCTATATTTACATCTGTTCTGCTTCGATAATTGAATATATGATGAGTGCGCATTGTGTGAGGCTGACAAAGCAAGTATTGGCCTCTTCTTTATTATTTCCTTACTGTAATTTCTAATTATAGGTATATGGGGGTTGAGAAGTGACTATCAGATGAATAATAAAGACATTTCTCCATAAATAAAACTTGTAATGGACTTTTTATTTACAAATACTCACTCTGCTATTATATTTTTGTAAGGGACTTTTTATTTTTAAATACTCACTCTGTTATTCGATTTTTGTAAGGGACTTTTTATTTTCAAATACTCACTCTTATATTCTATTTATGTAAGGTATTTCTTAAAGTAACTTTGGAAACTCATTTTTATTTCTTAAAATCATAATTGTATATGGGATTATTTAATTATTATTGTGGATGCATAAGTTATTTTCAAATTTTATAATTCTAGCCCTTTCAGTTCTTCACTTCTTCTAAAATCAGTAAGATATTTATTTGTTTAAAACCTTTCAACAATATGATTATATATTCAAACATAAGTTACATATTATATTATGTTTATCACTTTTTAAATTAAAAATAAGATGAATTTATCCAAGTTTTGTTCTTTCCTAAAGATTTTTTTTATTTTACAAAACATGTTTTATTTAAGGTAGTGTAAAGATCATTTTATTTATATGATTTATGGTTTATGTTCATCTACATTGTGATTATAGAAGTATAATGTATTTGTTATTTTATTCATTCATTACAAAATTATTTATTTAATAGTTTTGGGGTAAGGGATTAAATATTCTCGGACACTTTATTTACACATTCAATTCCATTTTACTTTTGTAATGAATGGTTTGTTTCTTTATTTCAAAACATTAATTTTACATTCCAAACTTATTTTTTAAGGATCAAGATTATGTTTCATTTGAATTATAATAATTATTTTTTTAATTATTTTTTTATTATAAATATATATATATATATATAGAAATCGATTATTTAGGGAATATTCTAAATTTAAATGATGGATCTACATGCATGTCCTACTCATATCATGATTATGGACATATATTGATAAGATTCCATACATGTGTACACACACAAAAAAACACACACACAGACATATATATATTGATATAAATGTAAACTTGATCTTTAAATAAACCTTTCGAAAATAGATTTTTGTGTCAATATGGATGAAATTATAAGTGCATGGATGTCGATTAATCTTTCGTGTGATTATGCAACGTCATATATCATGATATTTGATCGTACCAAGTTGAATAAATAATTTTCTGTAATGATTTGTATTTATTTGTTCCAAGTATGATTGTAAATACATTTTCAAAACCAAAACACTATTGAAAATTATATGTATATAAGGCAAGCCAATACAAACATGTTTTATAAAAATCGGTACTCAAACCTTGTAAATTCTTTAGGGAATTTGATAATGAATCTATCCCTCAAGTGTGTAGGCCCAAGATAGCCTTAAAATATAAGAGTGGCCTTAGTTGTTTTGTGATAAAGGCTTTCATAATATTTTCAACCAAATCAATGGATTATTTTATAAGCGTTATTGAAATATAATTAATTTTCAAAGCATTATCGTATTTTTTAAAGGTTGTTTTACAAATGTATTTCTAATATAACTTTTCAAATGTATTATCAAAGAGATATTTTTAATGAAATTTATCAAAGGTTTTCAAAACCCTTTACTAGGTAATTGAATGATCACTCTTTTTTTAAAAATGATTTTTTACATTATCTTAGGAGATTATTTACAGATGTCATTGCTTTTGGAATTAGCACGCATGGAAGTGTAGTGGGTAGTTGTTTTAATTTTTTTCAGCTTTAATAAATGTAATGTTTTTTTAATTCTCCAAAACCTAGACCAATAAAAGGTCATATTTTTTGTTAAATGTTGTGTAATTATTTATTCGCTTTTATAAAAAAATTACACAACATTTTTCAAGAACTGAGTCTGAATGAGCGGGCTTAGGGTGTTATAATTGGTATCATATAGAGGTTCTAGACAACATTGGAGATTATAAGTCGTCTTTTCAAGAAAATAAATTATACGTGATAGATTATTTTTTAGATGGTTATGTCCCCTTAGATATTCTTTAATTCTGACGATGTTAATTCAGAATTTTGATAAGTCCGACAAATGAATTGGGAGAGCGCAATTCATTTATGTGGCCAAAATGTAACATCCCAAAATATATTGGGTAATTAATAAATGAATTATATTTTAAATAAATAATGTTATATTTTTATATAATTATGTGATTTAGTTAAATAAAAATGAAATTTTTTACTTTAAATTGTATTATTTTTCATCATGTCGTTGTATATTGAAATAATAAAAATTAATTATACTTTTTATATAAATGTTTTTACAATTTTTAATAAATAAAACAAAACAATTAAATAAAATTGAATGTAATAATAATGGCAACATATTATTATAATGTTTTAAATTAAAATAACCTACATTATATTTAAAATAAATACAGATTTGAAATAATGGTAAAAAGAATAATAAGAATAATAACTAAAAGAGAGACATTTAGTTTATAAAAACATGTAAAATTATGTAATTATTAATTTATTTTATGATGATTGTAATTTTTTTTTCTTAAATGTAAATTAATAAATGTTCAAGTAATGATAAATATACATTAAATTTATATTTATGAATTATAAGTGTTATATATATATATATATATGAAATAATATAATAATAATAAAATGATAAACGATTTAAATAACAAAAGAATAAATGAAATTTTAATATTTTACCTGTAGATATATATATTATTATTGTTAATTATATGTAATCGAAAATTTTAAAGGATAATATGTATACATAATATTGAAATGGATTTAAAAATATGAAAATTTTATAAAAAATATGAAATGATAAAAAATAGAAGATAAAAAAACAAAATTGGGATTTAGGGAAATGGTGGTTTGAGCTTCGGGGGGGTTCGAAACAGAGAGGGTTTCAAGGGGTCTGAGCAGTTTCACGGTGAGGCTGAGATCGTGTTCTTAATTGTAGGAGATCAACGAGTTGATCGAGCGATTGGGGTCTATATGCGCAGTTGAAGACGAGCGCCATCTCCAGATCTGGATCTAAGTTCTGAGTCTGATGGCCATCGCACACCCGAATAGTTTCGCATTTAGGGTTCCAGATTCAATTTGATAAGTCATGCTCGAGGTGCGGATGCAGTTAGAGTTTCAATATTCAGATTTTTATGTTATCATTCTTCTATTATCTGGTTCTCAACCTTGGATTTTCTTTAAGTGTAATAAATTCATAAACTTCATTTTCCTATTTTTCTTCATAACTGATTTCGACATTAAAATTTGTTGCGATTTTGGATTTAATTATTTGAAAATCCGATCCAAATCATATGAAGTGTATCGTTTCTTTTTTTATGCTATTATTTTCATCAATATATTTCAATTTTTAGATTTATATGGTGCTTAAGATGGGAAATTTTTATTCTTGTATTTTTTCGATGATTTTATTTTTGGAATGATATGTGTATGGTTGTGGTTTGTTTCATTTTGAAGAATCTACTACTCGTAAAAATACATATCATCATCATAGATGAATTGTTTATTCTAATGCCAATGTATAAAACATTAAATATTCTATTGGTTTAATGATTCTTCATCTTGTTTTGTTTTCCTTCTACAATGCTTTGTGAGGAAGAGTCATTTTAATTTCATTCTTTTTCCAAAGTCATATTCATCCACAGTTCATTAAATATTTTCTGTTTGATATCATTTTCAATTGTGTTCAAATGTCATTTAGTTTGTGGAAAATTAAAATTTAATTTTTCACTTGAGAACTACTATATATAAAGTTGTTCTGCTTCGATAATAGGATATACGATGAGTGCGCTGTGTGTGAGGCTGACAAAGTAATTATTAGCCTCTTCTTTCTTTTTCCCTTATTATACGTTCCAATTCTAGGTTTATGGGAGTTGAGTACTAACAATCTGAAAAAGAAGAACAAAAACACATGTCCATACAACAAACTTGTATGGGACTTTTTATTTTCATATAATCACTCTGATGTTCTATTTTTGTAAGGGACTTTTTATTTTCAAATAATCACTCTATTGTTCCATTTTTGTAAGGGATTTCGTAAAGTTATTTTGTCCACTCATTTTTCTTTCCCAAATTCATAATTGTGTAAGTTAATGTTTATTTATTATTGTGGATGCAAAAAAATTTTCAAATTTTATAATTCCATAACATTCAGTTATTCTCTTCTCCTAAAATTGGTAAGAGATTACATTGTTTAAAACCATTCAGCACTATGATTATATATTCAAACATAAGTTACATTTTATATTACGGTTGTTACTTAAGTTCAATTTTTCAATGTTTTGTTATTCCGTAAATATTTATTTTTATTTTAAAAAACATGTTTTATTTAAGGCTTTGTAAGGATCTTTTTATTTATATGACTTATGGTTTATTTTCATCTACACTATGATTCTAGAAATCTCATGTAAATGTTATTTTATTCATTCATTCCAAAATTATTGATTTAATAGTTTTGGGTTAAGGGATTAAATATTCTCGGATTCTTCATTTACACATTCAATTCCATTTTACTTTTGTAATGAATAGATTATTTCTCTATTTAAAAAAATTGATTTTATGTTTCAAACTTATTCTGTAAGGATCAATATTAGGTTTCATATGAATTATAATAATTAATGTTTTAATTATTTATTTATTAAATATATATATATAAATTGATTATTTATTGAATATTGTGAATTTAAAAGATGGATCTACATGCATGTCATACTCATATCACGATTATGGAAATATATTGATAATATTTCATACATGTGTACACACAAACACATACACACATAGACACACACAAATACATATATATATAGGTGTATACATGTATACTTTATCATTAAAAAGACATTACAAAAATGGATTTTTATGGAAATATGGATGAAATTTTAAGTGTGTGGATGTCGATTAGTCTTTTGTGTGATTATGCAACTTCATATATCATGATATTTGATCGTACCAAGTCGAATGTATAATTCACAGTAATGATTAGAATTTATTTGTTCCAATCATGACTATAAATACATTTTCAAACTAAAACTCCATTGAAAATTATATGTATTTAGGGCATGCTAATACAAACATTTTTATAAAAATCAGTACTTGAACTTTTTAAATATGATAGGGAATTGGATAGTGAATCCATCCCTTAAGTGGGTAGGCCCAATATATCCTACAGAGTTACACGAATCCTTATTTGTTTTATTTTTAATGCTTTCTTAGTATTTTCAACCGAATCCCTATATTATTTTAAAATCATTATTAGAATATAATTAATTTTCAAAGCATTATAGTATTTTTAAATGTTGTTTTACAAATGTATTTCTAATTGAATTTTTCAAATGTATTATCAAAGAGATGTTTTTAATGAAATTTATCAAAGGTTTTCAAAACTCCTTACTGGGAAATTGAATGCTCACTCATTCTTTTAAAATGAATTTTCACAGGTATCTTAGGATATTATTTATAGATGTCGTCAATTTTGGTATTCACGCACACGGAAATGTAGTAGACAGTTCTTTTAATTTTGTTCAACTTTGATAAATCTTTGGTTTTGTATAATTCTCCAAAACCTCTATCAGGTAAAAGGTCATATTTTGTGTTAAATGTTGTGTAATTTTTTATTCACTTTTATAAATAAAATTACACAATATTTTTCAAACACTGAGTCCGGAAGAGTGGCCATGGGGCGTTAAATAAAATACATCTATTTTTTTGATGATTTATTAGTGTGGTTTGGTTATAGAATTATATAGCTAGATTCTAATGGTTTTCCCTTTTATGATGGTGATTTTTGATCCCTTGATTTTTCTATTGGGAGCATGGTTTTCTTTGAAGCTTCAATGAAGGTATAGGATCCCCATTATCTCATTCATTTATGTACATCTTTGAGAATTTAAGGTTTTCTTATTCATTTTGGTGGATAATGTGCGTTTAAAAAATATCATATTTAAAATTATTTAATTAAAATCGAATTAGGTGGGATTTTTTTTCATTTCATTACTTATTTTATGATATTTCTTATGAATTTATCCTTTCTCATGGATGTTTCTAAAAATCATAGTTATTGGAAGCCTTGCCTTTATTATGGATGATATTATGTGTGAACCTTGTTGTGTTGATTTCATAAACTCACCATTAATTAAAGTTTAGATAACTTTTATATGGATAATAAACTAGTCACTCAAGAAATTTTGGAACTGTGTAAGAATATACACAATAGTAATGATGTAACATAATGAAATACATTTTTATAAATATATAATTGTATTATTGTGAAAGATAAATTTTTCTATAAGGGATAACATCCTTTATATATGTTTCTTATGTTTGTTTGGAGATATTATGAGATATAGTCCACTGATAGTGGTGACCGGGTTCAAATATGGAATCTTTTGGGAAGAAAATATATAAATTGGTTGGAATGGTACTTGATGATGGATTTTACATGATAGTTGTGATGTGAGGATGTTGTGTCAATATGGTTGGGTTTTGATGATGGCTTAACATTATATGTGATTATGTTTGGTGCGAGGTGAATGGTGTTTTTTATGATGTGTTGATATAGATTCTATATAGAAATAGAAGAGTGGAAAATGAACATGAAATACTTAAAATGAAATCAATCTTTGATTATTTGGTTAATGAACTAAATGGATAATAATTAGTTTCAATTTAATGGGATTTGATGGTCAGTTTGGTTTGAATTAAATATGAAAACAATTAGCATAATATATGGTAGTTGTTTGGTAACTACTAAATCTATAAATTGTTTAACATGATAAAGGAAGATGACATATGGACTATGTGTATTTTTTTGGAGTCGTGTGTTGCATTAGTGGTGATAATATTTTATGACAGAGGTTGTGATTTATTGTGTTGGTGTTGTGGTATATGCTTGGGGAGTTGGATGTGATCCCATTAGTTTTTTTATTGAGGTCTATTTATATATCTTGTATTTTCATGTAATTTATATATGAACTCATCCACAATTGGATAAAATTACCAATGCCAAAAAAATTGATTTTGGGTGTTCTCCCTAATATCGAATTTGGTGGTGAAATTGATGGATGGTTACCTCCTATTCCACTTATTCATAATGTAGTTGTGATAATGATGACTATTGTCGGAGATGTATAGTGATAATGGGGATATGATATGTGGTGGGGGACATGTGTGGTAGGAGGACATCATGACATTGATGTCCTTATCATTCATGATACCCTACTTCTATGGGTATGTAGTTGTGTGATGATGTAGATGATGATTCGGAAGTGGAATGGGTGATATACATGATGAAATTGATTTCATCAAGGGATGTTGGGCCTAACTGGAGGATGGGGTAGGTATTGTTGTGTCCTGACCGATAACTCAGATTGATGGATATGCGATATAATGACATGGATGGAATGAGAGAACATGATGTTTGACTTAGGGGTGTAAGAGTGGGAAATTATTGGGGATATGGCTGTTAGGAACCTTTTCTTTTATTATTTTTATTCTATATTATTAAACATAGATGAAGTATTTAGTATGAGTTTTACAGTGAGTTTGATATTGGATGGATAAATTTCCTAAGTTCTTATTGGTTCTGCTCTTTGTTTTTTGATGCATTAATATACACTTTTCACGTATGCATAAGGGACCTAGGGTATAGTCCTACTGAGTGTACATGTTACTCACATCCTATGTATATATAAACTATTTTTAGAGTTTCATGGAGGACATCAGGGATTAATTTGGGAACTACAATCTAGGTCATTAGATATGTCTTCGATTTTATGTTGTTTTATTTCCATTTGGTATTTTTCTTGGATATGTTATTTATATTCATTTGACATTAGTCATGTATTATACGAATCTTCCTATTTAGTATTTATTTTATGTGATATATTTATTTAGTGGCTGATATCCTATCTCATAATTATACTTTCATATCATGTGTTATGCCTCCTATATGTGTGGATTTCATTATACCATCATTATTAGATGCTAACTTAGGGGCTACAGGAGGCAAGAATCAGGGGTCATTATCTCTTTTCCTTTGTAATCAAACCTATATGGGTACCTTTGGATGTTGGGGGTCTTGATATACTAGCTCAAAATCTACAATTTACCTAAAAAATAATTTTTATTGAATCATTAATAAAAGAAGAATGCAGTGACTTGCTCATTGATGATCTAAGGCACACTATCATCAATATAGGGTTCCACCCTCTAAAATCAAATCCTAGGCCATAAAGATAAAAAAAATATTTTTTTATCACATCCCTATTAATTATATTTTCTCTAAAACACAATCCTTATCTAGATTTTTCCAAAAAAAATATTAAATTTGAGGTATGTGTGATGGATGGAGAGTCTTAAAGGAAATGAAGGGGTAAAGATCACCTATGCATGACTTACCATGGTTATCATAGAGGAGGAGTTGGTGATAGTGATCCAAAGATGAAATAAGCTTCTGAGGGAAGTGATTTTGAGAGAATAGTTCTCATGTAATTCGATAGGGAATCATGGGTTGGGGGTTGGGTGGTGATAAATATTATTTTCTAAAGGAGAGGGGATAAGAGTTTTTATGGTAAAAATTGGATAGTGTTCTGAGCATTGGGTAGGTCGGTTATTTTCAGTTCACATTTATAAACAATAAAACCATCCGATTAAACAAGAATAACAAAAATGGTAATTGTTATATGTAAATATCTTAACACAAATTATCCAAACACTATCAGTTTTTTCAATGAAGTCAATTTATCAATGTTAACTCTCACCTCTAGAACCATTCCCATAGTTTATATAAAACAAAAAGGGGGATGCATAAATATTTATATTACAAATATTTAAATATTTTTCTAATATATGAATTATAATCTCTATATAAAATAAAAGGATTCAATATTTACATTATGAAACATGTGTGAAACAATTTAAAAAACCAACATATAATAATAAAAATAAATGATAAATAACTAATTAATTTATTTATAATTAATAATTACCATCATAGAGGAGAAAAGATTTTAGATATAAATAAGGTTCTATAAAAGTTTATTAAGGTGGTTACACTTATTATATAGGTGGTTAAATAATGTCTATGTAAATTTATAGTTATTTAAGGGTTTCTCATATTAGATTTCTTTAATTGAGAGATATTCAATATTCACTATTTTTTATTTTTTAGGCGAATTTAGATTCAAGTGATACTAATGTTGTAAATGATTTTGAAAACTCAAACCTCATTTATTTTAGTTAAAATGATTTTCCTTGAATTTATTTCCTTTATGTTTCGTTTCTTACACAAAAAATATTTTATTATATGATACTTTATATATTACTCTAGGAAAATTTTCATTTTTAATTTCAAGCCTCTTCCATGATTAACTTATTTTTTATAAAATTATAACATTATTATGAATAATTCCCATCATTTTTAAGGACTATTTTTCCCCTATATATGTACCATTTCTTCCCAAAAATGTTATAATTCCTTATTTTTCAATATAAATATGTTTTATTTGTTATGATATTCATATTTCTCTTTACCCCCTTTTAAGATGAAGTTTTTCTAACCCTTTTTTTGATGTGGGATTCGATAAATGAATATTTTTGAAATATTGAAAAGGTTTTTTCCATTCTCGATCATATGTTTTATCATCAACTCTAAATCTACTCTATAAAAACAGTATTAATTTTTCAGGACTCATTTATTACTATTTAATTAAAAATAATGTTTCGAAAAAAAATTCAGTTCATCTTCTTGAAATTTTTTTTGTATTCCACTCATTACGTAGAGTTATTTGATAATGTTAAAAACTTTATGTGAACTGTTTTTATGATTTCACTTCTATTTTCATCTTTATCTCTGAAATATCTATCTATATTATAGTAATGTTTCATAACTCACCCATTATATTCCCATGTAAAATACACCTTCTGGTTTTTGGAGTTTTGCGTATCAACTGATATGACTCTTATGGATATTTGTTTTGATTCCATTTGAAAATTTTATGAATCCTATTTTATTTCCATAGTTATTCATTATATGATATACAATTGATTCTTTGTGGGACACAACCCTTTAAATTATCATTATAATATGGGTGGGATAATATATGTCTGTCTAATTCATTGGTTCAAGGTATATATCTTAGGAGATAATGATATTGTTCATGCACATGATTGTGTATAGCTTTGTTCACATGATTTTGCATGGATATGATCATATATAGATTTATTCACATGATTATTTATGGTAATGATCACATTTATATTTGTCCAAAAGATTGTGTGTGAACATCATCACACATTGATGTTTTCATATGTTTTTGTGTGGAATTATCACTTATAACTTTATTCAAGTAGATGTGTGTGGAAATAAATGTTTTAAACTTTTTTCCAAGATTGTTCATGGACACACTAAAAAAATAAGCATCTAGCAGCAGTTTTCAAAACATCTACTAAATGATCATTTTGTAAATATTTTGTGGCATAATATTCAATACCATCACCATTAAGTGGTGTTTTATTTAGCAGTAGTTTAAACAATCTCTAAATTTATAATTTTATTTTTTATAATTATTTATTTATTTTTAGTGGAGGTTTTGGAAAACCACTATCAATTTTAGGTAGTTTTATTAATAAAACAACACTAAATTTAATGATAAAAATTATTAGTATTTATTTATTAATTATTAATTATTATTTATTATTTAATAACAATAATTTATAATTTATAATCATTTTCATATATTATTAATTTTTAAAAATTATTATTAATCATATTTTGTTATTTATTGTCTAAAATATTAGATAATTATAATGTGTTAATTATTTTTTATTATTTATTTATAATTATCTAGTCATAATTATTTGGAAAAAAATAAATTATTATTTATTTATTATTTATTATTAATTATTTAAATTTTCATATATTTATATATAAACATAAAAACAGTCTGACACACAATCTAGCCCACAAACACACAAGAAAATCATGGCCAACATGTCTTCACTTAACTAATGTTCTAAGATAAGATGAAAATTTATCCCCAAGAAGGTTGTTGTGTTGGTTAGTGGGTTAGGGGTTCTGGTAAGTTGTCATGGGGTTGAGTCCCCTGGCCACATCTTTGCAGCATGTGTGCAGAAGCCCTCAGTTGTTGTACTAAAATTTTTTAATAGAATATGAAAATTGGACTTCATCATCAAATGAATATAACTTTTGATTATACTTTTCACTAGTTCTATATGATCTATCAAATAGAATCTTATGAAAAAATATAGCAGCCTTTGATAATAATTTGGTAATTTTTATTGGTAAAAATTTTATTACTATTCAAATAAATGTTAAAAATCAGACATCTTGTTTAATTATACATGAATTTTTATTTGAGTTTCCTCTTACACTTTGGGGCCAATAAAACCCAAGATTATAAGGTGCTCTACATTATATAATATTGGGAGGACCTAATCCCCTTTTTTCTATGTAAAAAGTCTCCTAATATCCTGAAAAACATAGTTGTTAGTTGGGATATCCAAATTTTTGAACATTCAAATGATTTTAAACTTATTTTCAGGCCGTATTCCTATGGTTGATTGGTGGTCAATAATTATATTCCATGAGTTTACATTTCTATCGATATAACATTATTTCAATTGTAGTGGTATTCCCTCTATTATTGATTAATTATTATATATATATATGTAAATGTATATATATATATATACATATTCATATATGTGTTTTTTTTATAATTTATATATATATATATTTATCAAAATTTGTTTATGATTCTATATGTCATGATCCAACCCGGGTCGACCTTGAATTGGTTACACGAGTCGGCCCGTAACAAGGCTCGAAGGGCCTTCCTGATCTCCCCAGGTTGAAAACTAGTATTGGGCATCAAAATAAACCTGTTGGAAATGATTTAGACAATAAAAAAGATATCTAAATAATCATAAACTAAACAAACAAATTAATAAATAACACTAAACTAAACAAAGTGGAAGGGAAAAATAGCAATATAGGAAGCTACGAGACATACCTCAAGTGACCTCATGGGTCACCATAGAACATAAAATACACTATCTACAAGATTGATCCAAAACTAGAGGAACATTAAACTAAAATATAAAGTAGGTGTGAGAACTAAGATTCTCAGTAGGAATTCCAAGACACAACAACACCCTATGCCCATACATTTAAATAGAAACCCAATCATGCTTGTTTATAATAAGATATAATAAAATAATTTTTTTATTCTTTTCAAATTCAATTCATAAGTTTACACTTTTAGAATAAAAAACATTTCTATTCAACTACATTTTCGATATAATAACCATGTATGCATTGACATTTCAAAAATAAAATAAAAAAGTTTAAATTAAAATATTTTTTCCACAAATGATACATTAAGTATGAGATAAATGAAATAAAAATCACCTCACAAGCATCATGTAACAAAAAGCACCATGGGAAATCCCTATAGATAACTAGGACTAGTGGTATCCTAGAAACATTATACCTCGTTGAAAAAGTAACCATATCAATATCTATTCTCATATTTGATCGACTAGTAGGAGAATCATCAATAACCCAGTGGTCCCCAAACATCATCCAAAATGTTTGTTAGTGTTATTGCATAAATCATTCTAGAATAAACCGGGAAAAACCACTACCTAATCATCTAGTGTACTAGTCCTAGTTTTTTCACCTATGTACCTAGGGTTTCCCATGTCCTCTATATCAAAGAGTGGTGAGGTTTTATCAAAATCACATAAATGAACATAACACTTTCTTTATCAAAAATACATTCAACCTATCACCACTGTTATCCCCCCTAAAGTGCATTCACCTTTTTATGTCATATAAAATCACATAAGCCTCTTCATTAGGAAGATATCAAAAATAAAACAGTTAACATACACATTATGTTTCTAAAATAATGGGGCATTCCTTAAGAGGGGTTTTTCTCATTCAAAATTCATTTTCAAGGCGCCAAACAGGGCTCATTACCTAGAAAGAATGACTTTTCTTTAGAAAACATGTTCCCCCTAAACCCATTTTGGAAATCACTCTAGAATTCTTTGGAAATTGAACAGGTCATCACCCTTTTAAAACAAAATTGGCCAAAATGCCACAAATCATTGGAAATACTCGTTTCTCATTGAAAAAATCTAGAATTTTTTTTAAATAACCTGAAAAATTTAAATATACATATATTACATATTAATTTCATATAAAAGAATAAAAAACACTTTCAAAAGAACACTAAGTAATAATAGAAATTATAAATTCAGATCCTATGAAAGGGAACCTACCTCAGGGCGGAACTAGGATGGCCACTTCAAATCATGGAACATTTTAACAAAAATATGATTCCCCCCCACTAAGAATATGAACATTCATATACATGCACGGACACATATCCCCTATGCACAGATTTCCATGGCCCATGAAGGTGTTCTAGGGGATCTTTAATGGTATTCTTATATGCATATACTAGTCTCTACTCACCTGTGTATGCATGGTTATATATACACAGTGGAACACCTAGCCACATACATGTACATTCAATGCCCTGGATGAATATACACATAATGGTGAAACCTACATGTATATATTTATATATCTATGCACACACAGGCAAGTCTACCTTGTATCGGCGACTTGAAAACCCACCAAACAAGGACCAAACACAACAAATATAATTTAATAAAATAATTAAACACTTAAAAAATATATCAAACATTCTAAAATAGTATATCAATGGGTTACACATATAACACACTCAATTTCATGTAGGAAAATCCACTTTAAAACCATAAGTACATCAAAACGACATTAGCACATACTTTCTATATTTTAAAAAAAATTACAATACTTATTGAGAAATGAAAAAAAAAGTATAACATGCTCAAAGTGGTATATTTACCATCAAAAATCCTTTTTCCCAGACACATACACCTCAAGTACCCACAAAAGTACGTTTAATGATCCATTTGGAAAATGAGATGCGTTTGGAATTGAACCTTGGAATTCCTGTGACGGATCAAATATATTGAGGTACGCATGTGGCACAGGAATAATTGGAGGTATGTGTGGATGATTTTATGAGCATGAAAAATGGTATATATATATGTGAGACTTCGTAGAATACCAATGTTGGATATCTATGTTGTTTTGTTTTCTAAAAAATTGTTTTCAAAACGAGTAATTTAAATATTTTGAAATGTGAGTGAGCAATTAATTTATTTTCTCTTTTCATGTTTGGTATCTCTTTTTGTGGGATCTTAGTTTTGACATACTAAATTTTAGTCATAATGGTGGTTTTATTTTTAGTTTTAGTTTTTTATTGAAATGTGGAATTTTGATTTATGATGAGTTTTGATTCGGCTTCGTGCCGCTTGTTTTTGAGTTCACCACAAATAAAAATCCCAAAGGGTTCTATTGAGTCTCTTCAAGTTGTTTGTTCTACCAATACTCTTAGTAGAGTGGTGAAATTGAATTCTTTTTTGTTTTTTTACATCTTCCGTGGAGATCATGATATATTTAAGGAAGTATATGAGCTTGGTGAAATCATTGGTGTTTTCTAGTTATTGGGAACTCCCAAAGATATAAGAGCTTGTGAGGTTTGAGTACATTTGAGGGTTCAACATTGGATTGGGGGAGGAGATGATCCCAACATCGTCGCATGATGGGATTTCTTGTAAGGTGTTTGAGAAAAATTTCTTCCGATGTTTTATACCTAAGGAGATGAAGGAGAGGAAAGTTATAGAGCTTGTGAGTGTCCTACAAGACACATAAATAGTGATGGCATGTGTTGGGAATTTCTAGGAGTTGGTTCCTTTTATCTGGATGTAGCATCGCATAATATGTTGAACGTTCTTTTTATATGGGTTCTCTGTCTAAGGATCAAGGGTGCATTCTATTTGGTATTTGGGAAGGATCCCAATTCTAAGATATTTATTTAGAATTTTCATTGTTACTTAGTGTTCTTTAGAAAGTGTGTTTATAGTCTTATAAGAAATGTATATGCTATATATATGTGTTTACATATAAATGGTTGTGGTTCTTGAATTTTTTTTACAGATGTGTTCAATGTGAAACGGGCATCTCTAAAGACGTGTGGCCTTTCAGAAAGTTTTGTTTTAAAAGGGTATCAGCCTGTTAGATTTCCAAAGAGTTCTAGAGTTATTTCCAAAATGGGTTTTGGGTCAACATTTTTTCTAAAATAATTTCATTCTTGTGGGGTAATGAGGCATGTTCGGAACCATGATAATTATTTTTGAATGTGTAAACCCCCTCTTAAGGCATACCATATTGTTTTATAAACATAATTTGTTTTTTAAATGTGTGATTTTTTATAAGTTCCTAATGAATCGTCTTATGCGATGTTATATGACATAAAATGGAAATATTCTTAAGAAGGGAGAATGATGGAGGGAGTTTGAATGGATTTTTGATAAAGATAGTGATATGTTAATTTAGTTTCTTTTGATTAAACCTCACCACCCTGTGATATAGTGAACATGGGAAATCCAATGTACCTAGGTTGGCAGACAAGGACTAGTATGCTAGATGATTAAGAGGTGGTTTGTCCCAATTTTTTCTAGTAGGATTGATGCAATAACACTAAATAAACATTTGGATGATGATTGGGTACCACTAGGTTATGGATGATTCATATACTAGTGTCTCATTCATGAGAACAGATATTGATACGGTTAATTTTTCATTGAGGTACGATGATTTTAGGGTCCCATTTGTCCTAGTTATATATAGGGATTTTCCATCGTACTCATTTGTGACATGATTCGTGTGATGTAATTTTTATTTTAGTTATCACATACTTAATGTCTATTATTTAAAAAACATATTTTAATTTAAACTATGTTCTTTTCTTTTAGAAACTTCATTGCATACTTGGGAATTATTTCAAAAATGTCGTGGAATTGAAATTTTTTTTATTCAAAAACTGTAAATTTTTTACTTGAATTTGAAAAGACTAAAAAAAATTCTTTTATTATATCTTATTATCAACTATAATGAATTGGTTTATTTTTAAACATATGGTCATAGGGATTTGTTGTATCTTGGCTTTCCTACTGAGCATCTCAGTGTTCATGCATGATGTACTTTTCAGTTTCAGGTTCCCCTAGTTTTGGATTTCTCTTGTGTTGAATGTAGTATATGTTATTTGGGTACCCACCGGTTCCCTTGAGGTATGTCTTGTAGGTTACCTATTCTCGGATCATTATTTTGAATTTCTATTATTACATAGTGTTATTTTGAAAGTGTTTTTTTCACTTTTATATGAAATCCATATGCTATATATATAAGTATATATGTACATAAAAATGGTTGTGGTTCTTGAAAAGTGTTTTTATAGATGTTTTGAATGAGAAATGGGTATGTCCAATTCCTTGTGTCATTTCAGCCAAATTTTTTTTTAAAGTGTAATGACATATTAAATTTCCAAATATTTATTGAGTGATTTCCAAAATTAGTTTTTGGGTGAACATGTTTTCTAAATAAAAGTCATTATTGTGGGGTAATAAGGTGTATATGTAACATTGAAAATGATTTGTGAATATGAAGTACCCTTTCGAAGGCATGCCCCATTATTGTAGAAATATAATGTGTATGTTAAATGTGTGATTTGGGATATGTTTCTAATGAAGAGGCTTACGCGATGTTATAAGACATAAAATGGGGGAATGTGCTTAAGGAGTGGGAATAGTGGTGAGAGGTTAAAGGGATTTTGGATAAAGAAAGGTTTATGTTCATTTATGTTCATTTGATGAAACCTCACCACCCATGGATAAAATGAACATGGGAAACCCTGAGTACCTATGTTGGCAGACTAGGACTAGAACTCTAGATGATTCGGTCATGGTTCATCTAGGTTTTGTCTAGCGGGATTGACGAAATAATGCTGACTAAACTTTAGGATGTTGACTAGGGACTACTAGGTTATGGATTAATCTCCTGCTAGTGGCTCATTCATGTGAATAGATATTGATATGGTAACTTTTTCATCGAGGTGTGTTGTCTCTAGGGTCCCATTTATCCAAGTTATTTATAAGGATTTCCCATTGTTCTCATTTTTGACCTGATGCTTGTGATGTGATTTTTAATTCACTTATCTAATACTTAATGTCTCATTTGTGAAAAAATATATTTTAATTTAAACGTATTTCTTTTCTTTTATAAATTTCAATGAATACTTGAGAGTTATTTCGAAAATGTAGTGTAATAGAAATTTTTTAAATTCAAAAAGTGTATACTTTTGACTTGACTTTGAAAAGCATAAATAAACATTATTTTATTATATCTTATTTTCAACTAGCATGATTGGGGTTGTTTTAAAAGGTATGTGCATGAGCCATTTTTATATCTTGGATTTCCTACTAAGCATCTCAGTGCTTAGGCCTGCGTTTCTTTTTAGTATTAGGTTCTTCTAGTTTTGGATCTCTCTTGGATCGAGTGTAGTTTATGTTCTTTGTTGGCCCATAGGGTCACATGAGGTATGTCGCATGGCATCGTTTATTCCTTTTTCAACTACCAGTTTGTTTGGTTTTTTTTCATTTATTTATCTATTTTTTCAGTTAATGATTTTTTATCTGTATTTTTTATTGGACAAATCAATCCCAACTGGTTTATTAGGATGCCCAACAGTAGTTGCCATCCCATGGAGATTGGGAATGACCTTCGACTTTGTTATTGGCCGACTCGGTTGACTGGTTCATTGTTGACTCGGGTTGGTTCGTGACAATATATAACTACATATATTTATAGATATTTATATATATTTAAAAATAAATAAATATATTTGTTTATTTATATATATATATATATATATTATGTGGGTATACATAAATATATTTATATTTATACACATTTAAGTTTATTTTTATATGTATATTTGTTTATATTTATATATACAATTAAATTTAATTATATATGTGTGTGTGTTGATTCTTGTATATTTAATTATATGTATATATATTTTTTATATTAATATCTATTTATGTTTATTTAATTACATTTACACACACACACACACACATATATTTATATATAATGTTGGTATATATATATATGTATCTGTTTAATAAATACATTTTTGTAAATTTATTAATATCAATATATATTTGAATATATTATTAAATTTATATATGACAACATTTAAATAAATATATATATGTAATATTATTTTTTATATGTGAGTCTGTATTTAGAAATTATGAATAAATATATGTACGTATTTTTATTGATATTTTTTTATTCATTTTATATACTTATAATATATATTTATTTATTATTTAAATATTATTTATTTGTTTATTTATTTATTTATTATTAGTATTTAATTTTTATTTAATATTTATTTATAATTTAATAATAGTTTACTCAAAATTTATTTATAATTTATTAATAATAAATTTAAAATATAATTTATTATTCATTATATCTTTATTAGATTTTTATTTATTTATTTATTTTTTACTATATATTTATTATTTGTAATAAATTTATTATATATTAATTATATATAATATATAATATATTATATACCAAGAAGGCTCGATCATGGGCATAAGACCCCTGACCCCAAAATTTATTCAAAGAAAAATAAAAGTTGCTGCAAACAAACAGGGGGGAAAGCTACAGTCCAACAGACCACACCAACAAGAAAAAACAGAGAAAACAGAAGATCACCTTTTTCGAGGACGACCTCGACCCCTAGATCCCCCCCGACTGGCCGGGAGGCGACCACGCCCACTCTGTTGTCCAGCTTCCATTTCCATAGTCAGTTCCTCAGTATTTTCCATAGGTGAAGCTTCCCCATGCAGGCCAACATCAGTGCAAGTGTCTTCCTTGTGATCCGCAGCAGCATGATACTCTTCATGCACCGGCCGAACCTCCTGTGTATCCTGGACCACCTGCATCTCAGAAGAAGAGCAAGCAGTATTATAAGCAGTGGATTCCACTACCACTGGGATCTCCATCCCCTTATCAGCAGCAGGTATCAAAGTGCTATCTCAATTATTGCTACATCCTTCCTTCTTAATCCCCTCCAGATTAATCATATCAAACTCCGGAGTATTAATCGACTCCAACATAGAAAAGAAATTAAGTACTGGCTTTGGAGATTTCGGCTCAGCACTCAAAGTATCCTTTGGAGCAGCCTCCATATCAGCAACATGCAGAGTTGAACTCTCCAGAATGTCCTCTGTCCCAATATCAGCATCACCCTTCAATAATAAATAATAATGGTTAACCTGCTGGACCACATTCTCTCCTACAATACCACTATCCACCATCACAGCACCATCCAGCCGCGCTCCCACAGTAGTTACCGGGGCTGGATCAGCCCTCAACTTCTTTGACGTCACCAATTGAAACCCATCTTCATCAAAGATCTTCATCATACCCTTCATACTAGCCGAAGCCACTGCAGCACGATCAAACTCAGCATTGACATCATCCTGAACAGCAACCTCATGCTCCGATTGGACCCCGTCCTCTTCCTCAACAAGAATATGTTCACCCGGCTGGGCATCAACCGCAGCCTCCTTCTGAACTTCAGTAACCATTGTAGCAGCATCTGTATGCACTAGATGACACCCTTCCTACTCTTCAGCAATATCATCCCATGACCTGCAAGCATCACCCCTGGTAATTCCAACAACAGATGGTTCCAATTCCTTATCCACTAATCTGTCATCAGCAGCAGCCGGCTGTCCAACAGACTGCTTACCCAAACCAAACTGGACAGCCTCAGCAAATAAGGCAGGGCCTACCTTAGGAGGCTCCTTTACTCTAGAAACCAACTTAGAACTAGCCTGCACCGCCGAAATCGTTTTGCACTGCTCAAAGGTATGACCCACTGACTTACAAAGTGTACACTTCAAATTCCTAAGACATTGCATAGAACTATGACCAATACAAAGACACGATTTACAGAAGATAGGCAACCACTCATATTGAACAGAAAGTTCCAGCTTAAACTCCCCAGCAACAAGGAAAACTTTGTCAATCAGGACTTGTGCTAGATCAATTTCAACCAAGACCCTAGCAAAATGGCCAAATCTAGGGTGTTCAGTCTCCTTATCCACCTTAATTGGACTCCAAATGGCTGAGGTAACTTCCCATAAGACTGAAGGATGCCAAAAAAAACCAGTTTAAAGCCTAATGCGGACCCATGTTTGAGTGGAAGAGTTCTTAGTGGCAAGGGGATGCGATAAAGGATCCCACTGCTGTACCATTATATACCCAGGCTTCAAAGAAACAGGTCCAAAGCTCCAGGCTATATTCAGCAATTCCTTCGAAGGAAAAACGACATGAAACATACCTCTTCTGATGGAAATCAGACGCCAATCCGAGAACCCCCAACTTCTGGCCAAGCAATTGCGCACTTCATCAACCCTCACAGGAGCATCGCTACGAGTTCTCGATAATCTAGCGAGCAGTGAGAACCTACATTCCTCAAGGCGATCCTCTAGAACTTTCGGATTAGCTTCAACAAAAGCAATCGAACCATTCTTGGTAATCCTCTTATTCAGAGAGGCTGAATCAGATAGGGATTCAGAGAAAAACCTGTTTCGGGAAGCCAAGCCATCATCCTTCCGCCTAGGGTTTAGCAGACAATCCTTCGCCGCCAAATCAATAGCATCACCCGGAGCGACCACCTTCAATGGAGGAACGAAGACATCCTTAGGATCAAAATAGCAATCCAACAACGCCGCCATCAATCACTGAGTAGAAATCGCCGAGGAATCGCCTCTCGAGAGCTCTCCCGCATTTCCCCCTCTAAAATCAATTATATATTATATATTATATATTATATATTATATATTATATATTATATATTATATATTATATATTATATATTATATATTATATATTATATATTATATATTATATATTATATATTATATATTATATATTATATATTATATATTATATATTATATATTATATATTATATATTATATATTCTATATTCTATATTCTATATTCTATATCATACATTACACATTATATATTATATATTATATGTTATGTTATATATATTTTAAAATATGATTTATATATTTATTTATTATTAATTTACTATTAATTTAATATTACTTACTTATATATTTTTTATTTTTTATTTTTTATTTTTTATTAATTATTTAATATGTAATTATTATTTATCAGTTATTTATTTTTTATTTTTTTATCAATAATTGATTGATTGATTGATTGATTATATATTATTTAATAATTTTTTATCTATTAATCTTTTTTATTTGTTATATATTATTATTATTTACAAAAATAATAAATAATCAATAATCAATAATAAATTTAAACTAATTAAAATAATAAATAAAATATAACAGATTATAACTATACATATATTTTCAAATTTATTTATATATATTTATCAATATATATATATAAAGTATTTTTAGTTACAACATGAAGATATTTCTGAAGTTGTAAATTCATTATATAATAATAAAGAGGTGAGATATTCAAATCCCCACAATCATATATATCTGCTTACTCTCGATAGTAAATTATAAATAAATAGTACGTAAATAATATATAAATAAAAAACAAATTTTTTTTAAAAAAATTGTATAAAGAATTTAGTAGTGGTTTAATCCGCCCCAATGAGATGAAAAATCCATCTTGAAATTGTTCCACAATGCTTTCAAAAAATCGTCACAAAAAGTATCCTTACATTGCATCTCATGGTGGTTTTGGAAATTCTTACCAAAAACATTTAGGGGCAGTTTAAACCACCAATAAAATTTATAAAATTCATCGTTAAATGGATTTTTTTGGCGTATTGACATAATCACATATAACCATGTTCACAAGATTTTGAGTAGACATGATCACAATTTTCTTTTTTGTAATGAAATGATTTACTAAACTTAGTCCACATTTATATGTTATTCCATATACATATGTTATGCTCTATAGATCATATTTATTTTCCAATGCTTCCACAGTCTTGTGTCGTGATAGATGTTTAATCATTAGAGGTTACATGTTCTTTTATTACACATTATGGATAATTCTTATTATTTCATGTTATTTTTAATAAGACACTTATATAATTCTTATGTTTCCATACAAGCTTATGATTTAACCCTTAATGCCATGTTAAATGTTTTTCCCTTTTAGAGAATTAGATATCACAAATTCCTTATTTTTTCCATTCCCAAGGTCATGAAGATGAATATAAAATATAGGATTTCAAGATACAATTCTTGTATGTTTCCATTATACCGAAATGTTCACATGTGTGGTAAAAAAAGTTTATTAACAAGATAATCTCCAACGACATTAATCCTAATGTTTCTCAAGATTTTTTGAGATTATTGTGATATATAATATTAATGTGAAATATATGAAATTTTACCATGGTTCATCATTCATGGTATCAAATCCTTTAAGTAATGTATATATTTTACCACTATATTCTAGGGTGCGAGTCTGGGGTACCTTAGATCCTACGTATTTCAAAAGTATTTTTAGAATGTTGAGATACATGACTTACACTAGTCTTGATATTCTATATGGGGTCACTACTAGAAATTTACCCTATACTAACAGTTTGAAACCGTGGGTATAGACCACAGAACCATGGGTATAAGCTATACACACTGTTTTAAGGAACCGTGGGAAACTGAGGCATTGCTATAACACTATTTTATACCCACGGTTTGAAATACCTATACCCATGGTTTTCAAACCGTCGGTATAGGTGTATTGCACAATTTCATTAACCCTATACCCACAATTTTAAAACTGTGGGTATTGATTTTAAAAAATCAGTGGTCGCGGGTTTCGATCCATGGAACGCATGTTTATGGTTCTGACACCTAACATGTAGAGTCCCAGATCTTGACGTACATGGAAATTACATTAATTTTGCGGAATACATAATAAATTTAAAAAACAAACACCCAATGACCATATTAATTTAGTGTCTTTGAAAACTCGGAACATAATCTTCTAATCATGGTGAAAGATCTTCAACATCTCCCATAATGATCTTACTTTTTCTAACCTAAAACCTTACTTTATATCCTGGGAGAAAATAAAACATAATCTGGATGAGCTCAAATGCTCATTAAGGGTAATCATGGAGAAAATAAAACAACCCATATACATTTGAACTTAAAAACATGTACATAAAGTTTAAACATCAAAATCTTGAGCAATGACATTAAACATGGTAGTACGTAAGACATAGATCATAATAGAACATAAATCATTATAAAATATCATGGGAATAAAACATGTAATTGTGGAAAACCGTTAAGCACATGTTTTAATTTCCATAGTATCCAAGGCATTGCTTCCAAGACCATCATATTGGATAAAGTCCCTTACTGAATCGAGTTCACTCCTCGTTCCAGTCCTGTATCACTAAACTGGATTAACTTTCCGTTACATCCATGTCTATGTAATGAGATATAAATTTTTACCCAATGAATTGGACGGATATATAGGTCTCATCCATATCATAATGAAATCATTCTTACGTGTTCCACAACATAATCATAAATCATTCATCATAACCCAAAGAATAAAATGGGTTTCATAAATATCATATCATCGTAACATAATCCATAAAAAAAATTGATATAATTTCATCATAAGAAAAGTGAAAAATGTAAATCATAGAGACATTATGCTTGAAACATACACATATTAAAAAATGTCATTATAGATGGAAAATGTTTTTGATAAAACACTTTAAATGAATTCTTGAGGAAAATATCCTTTAATTTTCAAAATCATTTTCTTTTCACAAACCGCCATTCAATTTTAAATGAAAATGAGTTTGTTGAAAGTAATCCTGAAATATTTTAGTGGAAGATTCATGAAAACTAGGCATTATGAAACCTTAAAAATCCGTTTGTGCCATATAAGTTAAAAAACATTCTCCTCGTACTTTTGCTGGAAAAATCAAAATGTACTTTCTATGTTAAAAAAAAGAATCCTCCCACACCTTGTGGTAAAAGTCAAAAAAGGGTAAAAATGAATTTAAACATACATGGAAGAATATTAAACATTTTATGAAAACATTTTGAGAAAACATGGACATGGATGATAAACATAACCCTAGTAAATATTTACAAATAAGCAATCCCGGATAAAAATGAGATTGTAAAAATATCCATTACCTTAGGTCTGATATGACTTGTACGTATCCGAACCTCCTGTATAATGATTTAAATAATGTCATTGACTTATTATAGAATCATATTCATTTTTATGATATCATATATGGTTCACTTATGACTTTATATTACCCGTTATTTTGTAAATTCCATGTCAAAGCAGCGTTTTGGTTAAAATCATTTCATTTATCGTACGTGATTCGACTTGTTGTTCTTGATATTATTACTTATATCCTGTTTTACTTAATTCAAGAATTTAAAACATGACTTATATATATTATATATTCAGAATATAAATATATATGATAGAACGATAAATGGAATGAAATACTCTGTTCATGGAGACAGTAAGTTGTATGTACGCCTGAACGCTGTTTCCATTTCCATATTGAATTGATTGGAATTAAGTAAATGAACCATATGTGTAAATAAATATAGTATCATTATTATTTAATATCTTTCATGATTATTTATTATATATACTTTGTAATCATGCTTTAATGGTTAATCATGGAAAATGAATCTCATCGCATTCGTGGAAACGGTAGTCCATACGTACGCACGAGCGATGATATCATTCTTTTGATATTAAAATCGTATATAATTGGATGGTATATCATATATAAACAATCCTAATAATTTTATATTTATTATTTATATCATTTATACTCATTATTATACCAATCCAAATGATGAGATGTTTGAATAACAAACTACACCACGACCTGGAGACGGTAAGCCGTACGTACGCACGTGTGGTGACTTTTTCATTAATAGGATGGGTAAAATAACTAATAAGGTTGTAAAATTTTTATAATAAAATCAAATTATATATAATATAGTGGATTTATTATTTTATAATTGTAAAAACAAATAAGGAAGAAGTGGAAGAAAAAAGGAACTTGAAATAGGTGGTGGGATATTTACCTCTTCTTCATGTTCTTCCGTTTGATTTGATCAAAAGTGTTCCTTAGGTGGAATTTCCGACTAAAGTACGGCCCCTAAGATGATGGTATGAAATTTGAGAGGGTATTTGGGTAGTTTATGGCCGATACAAATGGCTTTAGAGGTGTGAATTAGATAGATGATGTTCCTTTTATAAGAGGGGTGAGGGGCACCTTAGGAAAAACATAAAATATTATTTTATAATAAATTCATATTTTGTTTATAACAGCTCCAAAGTGACTTATTTTTATTATATGGTGTTCATGGGTAGAAATCACATAATCCAATCGGTTTTAGACATGTTTAGGTTACCATTTTAACCTTATCATTTATATTTAACTCAAAGTTCAATAATTTAACTTTTACCGTGTCTTCTTGTATTCTTACACTATATAGTTAATAATATTACAATAAACTACCAATAGAACCAAAATTGGTTAATTAATTTCATACTTATTATTATATGAGTCTTTTTTCCAAACAATAGATTTTTAGGACCATTATATCAATTAATAATATAATATTTGTTTAAAAAACTCTTTTATGTCATTTTTGACACTATTTAGTATTTTGTTTTCTCTAAATTCATAAAAGCATTATTACTTCAAAAAAAATTCATCTGACAAACTTTAATATGTAATATTTTCCTAAAAAAGTAGTCTAATTCATAAAAATTCTCAAATTACATTTATCTGAGTATTTATAATATCAATTATGTAAATATTTCCTTAATAAGGTAATTACTACATCATAATTGTGTCATAAATAATTAAATTATTTAATGTCTAAAAAATATAAATAAAATACAATTATGTAGGAAATCCTTTTATATTTATAATGAATATTTATAGTCTAATTTATATTATGTATAACCCTATATTATAAATTTTTTAGTTATGAAACTCGGATTTTAACTATTTTAACACTTCTTTAAATAAAATAATAATAAGTGTCCTAATCTAATCCAAGTGGACCTAAGAGGTTCATATGTTATTACTAAGGTTGTTTTTGATCGAATTATACTTATCCAATGGAATTGGGACATGTTTTAGGGTAATAATAATATAACTTTTCCCCTTAAATAGCCTATTTACTTTTAACCGTGGTAAAAAATGTAAAAAGATACTTTTCACAAAAAATTATTTTTATCTTATTGAACCACATTTTACTCCTTGATATTAACCATTTATCTCTTATTTTTGAAATTACACTAACAGATGTGGTAAAATTAAGTTTTATATGAATTTACAAATTCTCCTAGGAGGTGGGTAAAAGAGGGTTAAAAGTTCAATAAAATTTGTATAAATAGAAAATTATTATAAAATGACTCCAATGAATTACATTGAAATTATATAGGTATTATGTATCTATTTTGAACTAAAATAAATTAAAATAAAGTAAATTATTATTTAAATAAAAAGTCGGTTTTAACTAATAACTTAGTGTTTTCACTATTCATCATAAATTGAAAGTTTTCATAAAAAAACAAAAAATTCACCCTAAGCTAATTTCGATATACTGAATCAAAAAATGAAGTCCATTTTGAAAGATAAAATTTTTGAAATGAAAAAATGTGGGTATTACTATTCATAACGGCTAGTTTATATAATATTTTAATAACATGTCGTTGTTTAGTAAAACTTGGTATTGGTTACTACACACGCTATTGAGGAAGGTCATGATTGCGTACAATGCAAGCCAAGTCAGGGTTGCATGTAGTGAAAGCTGCCTTTGGTGTTGTGTATAACATAATCAAAACTTATTTCATTTATACATTAAACAAAATCTATACTTAATGTTTTGTACAATAATTTCCATAAAACGAACTTGAAATTGTGTGTAACACGCGCCAAGAATAGTGTTACGTATACTGCAAGCTAATATGGTGTTGCATATAGTACAAGCTAATATTGTTGTAGTGTTAAATAGATGACATCAAAGAAATTAAAAAGAATATATCTCATAAAATCTCATGGTGTTACACTCTACCCCCTTAAAATGAATTTCGCCCCTGAAATTCGTCGGGGTTATAAATCGTTTAATATTTGAAAGTTTCATTCATAGAAACCCACATCGTAAAAAGGAATACTATAACTTAATTTTAAAAAGTGATGTATGAAACTTAACGGTTACTCAAATTAACTCATCACTGGGATTCCACATAGGAGAACATAGGTTAAATAAGGATATGGAAGAGAAATATAACCATCAAGTTCTGATGTAGAGTGGTAGAGAACATGGCTATGGAAAAGCCTACAATCACAAAGCCATAAATTTGTGATGATCTAAGGTACCACCTAGGACAAATTTTTTGGATTTCCAGAACATCTCCGTAAAGATGAAAAAAATTTGAAATAGAAGAAATACATAATTTATTTTGGTACAATCTCACCATTGGTCATTCCTTGAACAATTTCCACTTTATATCTTAAAGTAATGAAGTTGAATTTGTCATTCTAGAAGTGTTAGCAGATCATGCGATAGAATGATTGGTCATTCCATCTGTCTCAAACAAAAGGTTTGAAAAAGTTATTAAATATACATAATTCCATCTAAGATGAGGTTAATTTTATATGGTTCCAATAATATACTTAGACACCAACTATCATACCGCTTAATAAAATAAAACTAATTTTTTCTAACCAGGGACTTCTTGTAGGCCAGTGGTAGGTGATAAAGGCATGTCAGATTTTGGTTGTGGGTTCGATTCCCGCATCCTTGTCTGACACGATGGGTTGTTGCCCATTCTGTAGGTTTTCCCTTTTCTTAAACTACAATATTATAACATTCCATAAATAAAATCAAAAACATTCTAGCCTTAAACAATACTATCTGATGTTCAACTTAATTCATTCCATCCTTAAGAATTATCAGAAATACTTCTGTCCAATCTCATATTTTAAAGAAAAAGACTACTAGAAAGGTCATCTACCAAGCATGTGAATACCATTATTTATCCCCTGTATATCATAAGATATATCTTGTTGGTCACATTCCAAACATTTTAATTCCTTAATCATGTACTCTCTTGAAACATGAGTTACTATAGAAAATTATTGAAAGCATGAATGCTATCAAAAGTTAACACTTTCCACATACCAAAATACCAAAAATAATATATACTCAAACCATGATATCACTTTGTCCTTATATGAATCATGAGCTCATTAATAATATCCAACATATTATTTTCTCTTTATCCCTTCATTATGTCCATATCATATGCTTTCCAAAAATATCTGAATAACCTTTCATGGTAACTGGTTCCATTCAATGTATACTTTCAAATACTCAAGGAAAAACAATAGTGTAACAAACTGTATATGTTTCTTTATTCCATAGTACCATTAAATTACCAATAAAACATTACTCTTGATGAACATAAAATCATTCCACTACCTTCTTAAACCATTGAACGAGCTTCAAAAATTCTTTCATCTCATATATCATTTGTATTCTCTTCATCATCATCAACATAAATACTACTCATACGACCATAATGATTCACTTCAAGAGATTTTCCATTAGGGAATTAATTTTCATAATTCCCATACATTTCACATTTAAAACATTTAACAGTTGTTTATGTCTTAGCAATACCATTATCCTTGTCCATGGTGTGAACTGAACCTTTTCCTTTGCACTTACTGGCTTTGTTTCCTCTTCCACACCCAAATCATCTTCAACTTCCTTTGAAAAATTCTCTTTTATTTCTCTTCCCACATGATTTACATGAGGAAAATTGAACTTTCTTTCCTCTATGATCATTATGAAACTCCTTCTTTCTCTTATTAACTATGTCAAAAACTTACCAATGTTGAGATTATTGATCATATTATGAGATTTCTGATTAGGCATGATAATGATGTTTAACCTTCCAAATCCCAATTCAATTTCTTGATCATGAAGAATATCATTCCATTGTCCATCATATGCTCCATTAACATAAATCTTCTAGTTTCTGGCCATTTTCAGAAACCCAAAAAGAATACTGTGAGAGGAAAAAATCATTCTCGGATAAAAAAATGAAGGGGGAGTACCTTCAATATATAACATCATAGGTTTAATTCTATGATCATTACCATAATTCTAGGACTATAACCTATGATTATACTTAACATTAGAGACATCCTTAGACATACCTTAGAAATATCTCTAGGGATTTCACTAAATATTTCGCATCCTAGTTTCCAAAGGTTAACTAAACCTTCACTCTGATACCAACAGTAGAGACCCAAATCTTAAAATACAAGGAAATTACATTAATTTTGTGTAATACATAATACATTACAAAAGAAACACCCAATTACCGTATTATTTTAGTGTCTTTGGAAACTCGGAACATAATCTTCTAATCATGGTGAAAGATCTTCAACATCTCCCATAAAGATCTTCTTTTTTCCTACCTAAATCCTTACTTATACCCTGGGGGGAAAAAATAAAAAGGGTGAGCTCAAATGCTCAGTAATGGTAATCATGGAGAAAAGAAACCCATATACATTTGAACTTAAAAACATGAACATAAAGTTTAAACCTCAAAATCATGAGCAATGACATTAAACATGGTAGTACATAATTCATAGATCATAATGGGACATCAATAATAATAAAATAGCATGGTAATAAAACATGTAATTGTGGAAAATCATTAAGCTCATGATATGATTTCCATAGTAGCCAAGGCATTGCATCCAAGACCATCATAGTGGACAAAGTCCCTTACTGAATCGAGTTCACTGCTAGTTCCAGTCCAGTATCACTGAAATGGATTTAATTTCCCTTACATCCAAGTCTATCCCATGAGATATAAATCTTTAACTAATGAATTGGAGGGAGATATAGGTCCCACCCATCTCATAATGAAATCATTCTTACGTGTTCCACAACAAAAACATAAATCATTCATCATAACCCAAAGAATAAAATGGGTTTCATAAACATCATCCCATCATAACATAATCTATATAAAACAAATCGATATCATTTAATCATAAGAAAAGTGAAAACATGTAAATAATAGAGACATTATACTTGAAACATACACATATTAAATTATTTCATCTTAGATGGAAAATGGTTTTGATAAAACACTTGAAATGAATTCTTGAGGAAAATATCCTTTCTTCTTCAAAATCATTTTCTTTTAACAAAATGACATTCAATTTTAAAGGAAATGGATTTTGTTGAAAATAATCATGAAATATTGTAGAGGAAGATTCATTTAAACTAGAAAGTATAAAACTGTAAAAATCTTTTCGTGCTATATAAGTTAAAAAACATTCTCCTTGTACTTTTTCTAGAAAAGTCAAAAAGTACCCTATATGGTAAACAAAAGAAAGAATCCATCCACATCTTGCGGTAAAAGTCAAAAAAGGGTAAAAATGACTTTAAACATACATGGGATAATATTAACCATTTTATGAAAACATTTTGAGAAAACATGGACATGGATGATAAACATTACCCGAGTAAATACTTAAGAATAAGCAATCTCAGATAAAAATGAGATTGTAAAAATATTTGTTACCTTAGGTTTGATATGCTTCGTACGTATCTGAAACTCCTTTATAATTATTTAAATAATGTCATTGAATTATTAAAAAATCAAATTCATTGTTATGATATCATATAGGGTTCACTTATGACTTTACATTACCCGTTCTTTTGTGAATTCCATGTTAAATCATCGTTCTGGGTAAAATCGTTTCATTTATCGTATGTGTTTCGACTTATTGTTCTTGATATTATTACTTATATCCTGATTTACTTAATTCAATAATGTAAAACATGATTTATATAAAATATATATTCAGCATATAAATATATATGATAGATCGATAAATGGAATGAAATACACTGTTCATGGAGACGGTAGGCCGTACGTACGCATGAGCGCTGTTTTCATTTCCTTATTGAATTGATTGGAATTAAGTAAATGAAACATATATATACAGAAATACGGTATCATTATTATTTAATATCTTTCATGATTATTTATTATATATACTTTATAATTATACTTTAATGGTTAATCCTAGAAAATGAATCTCATCGCATTCGTGGAGACGGTAGTCCGTACGTACGCACAACGATGATATCATTATTTTGATATTAAAATCATATATAATTGGATGGTATATCTTATATAAAGAATAATAATAATGTCATATTTATTATTTATATCATTTATACTCATTATTATACCAATCCAAATGATGAAATGTTTGAATAACAAACTACACCATGAAGTGGAGACGGTAAGCCGTACGTACGCACGTGTGGTGACTTTTTCATTCATAGGAAGAATAAAATAACTAATATGGTTGTACAATTTTTATAATAACACCACATTATATATAATATAGTGGAGTTATTATTTTAGAATGGGAACAAAAAATAAGGAGGAAGTGGAATAATAAAGGAACTTGAAATAGGTGGGGAGATATTTACCAATTCTTCGGGTCCTCCCTTTTGATTTGATCAAAAGGTCTCCTTAGGTTGGATTTCTGACTAAATTAAGGCCTCTAGGATGAATGTAGTAATGTTTATATGGTATTTGGGCAGAGTTTGTCCGATCCAAATGGATTTTGAGGTGTGAATTAAATAGAATACGGAGTTCTCTTTTATAAGAGGGGTGAGGTTCACCTTAGGAAAAACTTAAAATATTATTTTATAATAAATTCATTTTCACTTTATAATAGCTCCAATGTGACTTATATAGAGGCTAGGGTGGGGATGGGTCGAAATAATCTCAATAAATAGGTTTAAGACATGTTTAGGTTACTATTTTAACCTTATCATTTAGATTTAACTCTAAGGTAAATAATTTAACTTTTATAATGTCTTCTTATATTCTTACACTATATGGTAAATAATTTTACTATAAACTGCCAGTCTAACCCCAATTGGTTCCTAAATATCATACTCATTATTATATAAATCTTTTGGCTGAACCTTATATTTTTAGGACCATTATATCAATTAATAATATAATATTTATTTTAAAAACTCTTTTATGTCATTTTTGACACTATTTTGTATTTTGTTTTCTCTAAATTAATAATAGAATTATTAATTCAAAAAGAATTCATATAACCAACGCAAATATATTTTATTAACCTATAAAATTATTTTAATTAATAAAAATTCTCTAATTACATTTATCTGGGTATTTATAATATCAATTGTGTTAAAGTTTCATTAATAAGGTAATTAATGCATCATCATTATGTCATAAATAAATTAAATTATTTATTGTATAAATATTATAAATAAAATACCATTATTTATGAAATACTTTTATATTTATAATGAATATTTATAGAAGAATTTATCTTATGTATAACCCTATATTAGAAATGTTTTAGTTATTAATCATTGATTTTAACTATTTTAACTCATCTTTAAATAAAATAATAATAAATGTCTTAATTGAATCAAAGTGAACCAAAGAGGTTTTTATTTTATTACTAAGGTTGGTTTTGGTCTAATTATACTTATCCAATAGAATTAGGAGATGTGTTAGGGTAATAATAATATCATTTTTACCCTTAATTACCTTATTTACTTTTAACCGTGGAAAAAAAGTAAAAAGTTACTACTCACAAAAAATTATTTTTATCTCATTGAACCACATTTTACTCCTTGATATTAACCTTGTGTCTCAGATTTTAGAAATTCCACTCACAGAAGTGGTAAAATTATGTTTTATGTGAATTTTCAAATTCTTCTAGGAGGTGGGTAAAATACGGTAAAAAGTTCAATAATTTTTTTTTTATATAAAATTATTATAAAATGACCCTAATGAATTACATTGAACATATATAGATATTATGTATCTATTTTGACCAAAAAAAAATATAAATAAAATAAATGATTATTTGAATAAAATTTGGGTTTTAACCAATAACATAGTGTTTTCACTATTCATCAAAAATTGAAAGTTTTCAGAAAAATACCAAAAATTCACCCTAGGATAATTTCGATATTCCAAATCAAAAAATGAAGTCCATTTTGAATGATAAAATTTATAAAATTTTAAAAAGTGGGTATTACTATTCAAAATGGCTAGTTTATATAATATTTTAATAACATATCGTTGTTTAGTGAAACTTCGTATTGTGTACTACACACGATATCAAGGAAGGTTGCGATTTTGTGTAATGCAATCCAAGTCATGGATGCGTGCAGTGCAATCACCCTTTGATGTTAAGTATAACATAATCAAAACTTATTTCATTTTTATGTTAAACAACGTCTATACTTAATGGTGCATAAAATAATCTCCACAAAACAAACCTGAAATTGTGCGTAACACGAGCCAAGAATAGTGTTGTGTATACTACAAGCTAATGTGGTGTTACGTATAGTACAAGATAATCTTGGTGTTGTGTTCAATAGATGACATCAAAGAAGAAATTAAAAATATTATATCTCATAAAATCTTGGGGTGTTACATAACAACTACCCCATTTTTTCTTATTGAAATATAAATATATATTTACTTATATATATTTATCTAAACCTTGGCTATAAGTAGAAAACCGTGGAAATAGGTGTTCCTGTGAAATTTTTTTTTGTCCCGTGAAATTTTTTTCTCACCATAACGTAGGAAAGGTATACCCATGGTTTTGGAAAACCATTGGTATATGTCGTCAAAAAAACCCTATAACCACGGATTTTATATAACCATGGGAATATGCCTCGAAATAAATCCTTATACCTATTAGTCTTGAAACCCCATGGGAATTGGTCTTGAAAAAAAAACTATGCCCATAGTTTTCCATAACTGTGGGTATTAGTTCCCATATTAACTCTATACACACAGTTTCAAGAAAACCATGGAGACATGTCCATTTTCTAGTAGTGGGTAGGATTCATCAGAATATATATGGATACTCCATATCAAATAAATCTAAATGCTATAAAAATAATTTTGAGCTATATTAGAGGTACTATCAAGTAAGGCATGTTCTATACACCTAGTTAATATTTCAAAAGTTTATCAACATTAATATAGTGACTGGGGGAGTGAATGTAATGATATAAAGAGTGAAAATAAATTCATAGTTTTTTTCTGTGATGTAATGTTCACATGTACATCCATGAAACAAGACACTGTGATATTATTATCACGTGAAACAGAGTATATTGATTCCGACTCAGCTCTATGTTATAACATATGGTTCAAAAATGTTCTATAGTATTTAGGTCATATCTATGACTAAACTACTCAGATATTTATTGACAACCATTCAATGATTTCATTGGTGAAAAAGAATGTATTTAAATAAAAGATCAAAAACATTTCTATGAGTTATCATTTCATTAGAGACAATGTGAAGAATAAAGAAGTGGAACTTTTCATCCCTAAAAAGATGAACTAGTTCCTTATATCTTTTTGAAACCAAAGATGAATGGTATATTTTTCAAGATCAATCAACTTCTTGAGATTTATGGAAAAAATAATAAGTCATGATGTTAAATAATTTAATTTAATTTAATTCTGTATGACAATAATATTTTCTATTATGATGGTATCATAAGTACGTCAAAAAATTGGAATCTTGATGTGTTTGTTTCTAGAATCTTGGGTGACACATACTTTAAAAAATCCTAATAATTTTATCTCTATATACAAATTTAAAAAATGTTTTATTTTTTTCCCCAAATAGGGTGTTCTAATATACATATAAAATCAATCAAGAGATAAAATTAAATTGGGTTATTTTTTTCCGTGTTTTTTCGTAATCACCTCTAGGGATATGCATCTTTTTTTATAAAATACACCTTCAAAGTCATTGAGTCTAATTTTTTTATGGAAATAAATATTTATCATCATGAATATATTAATAAAAAATCCCAATTAATGATTTTATATTGACCACAAATGAAGGAATATTAATGATGTTCCAGTAAACTATCCAAAAAAAAAATTTAAATTAGGTTTTGTAAAATTGACACGTAGTGATTTCTACACATATTTGTATATCAAATTCAAAATGGTATGTAATATAAGGTAAACATGAATACATACCATTATAATCTCAATCTATAAACACAAGGATGAAATATAAGAATTTAAATGTCATTCTAGACTATCACATGAAAATATGATTATAACAGAATTAGAAACTCATCAAAGATGTTTCAAAAATCTCAAAATTTATAAATTTTGATGAAGTGAAATAATTTTTTCTCATAGATACCTAACACAAAAAAAATTTCATCACCACAACTATCATTTTAAACTGTTCTAACAATTAAACTAACTATTGTATGTATAATGAAGAGAACACCCACATGTAGTGGCCAACGAGAACTGAATATACTGAGGGTTCATGAATTTGTATTAAAAGGTCAATAAGATGAAAAAATAAGTGATTATTGTAAAATCAAGATGAGAAAATAAGAATTAATAGAAAGTAATAAAATAATGAACATAAGGAATTAACATGTTTCAGACCAGTTTTGGTCCAATGTTCATGAGAATAACACACTCACACACATCTTTTAGTGGATGGTCCATATTTTGAATCGATCCATATAATAAAATTAAGTTATTTTGACAAATTCAATAAGTTGTTTTTGGATATGGAATAGGGCTCATGAAATGTTTAATTTCTTGATAGAATGTCAGTAATGGGATTTTATAAGACTGCAACTAGCCACTAGCCAATCGGTGAGAACCGCTAGCTCCAAAATGGTTAATGAAAGTGAAAAAAATAAATTCTTATAGCCACTAGCCATATAAAAATCAACAGTGGATAACCAGTGGGATTTTCAAATTAGGGAAATTAATGTATTACCCTATCAGGTTTTAATGGTGAAATCCTCTTATTTTCCCCCCTTGTTTGGTGTTTATAGCCCCAAATAACCCTCCCTCACCCCTCCTTCAACAATACTTGATCATGGAATAATTATGGTCATTATTTGATTATTCAATGTATTTATTATATACTAGTTGATTACAATCATCCTCACCATTCTCCTCTCAAGATTTCAATTTTTTTTTAATTTTGGGATTATGGTACCGATTCCATTGAAAAATTGTGGAATTGACCAATTATCATAGGTATTTATTGTGGCATGTATAGAGGATTTTATGTGATGATGTCTTCCATTAATCACACATTTTCTTGATGGAGATATTATGAACCATAAATTTTATAAGTCATATTCCATAAAAATAAATTTATGATCTTTCTTTTGATTCCTATGTTTAGGGATTTAGTCTTGAATGTGGTCGGGACTATGGTACAAGTTCATGAAAAGTGCTTGGTCATGGTTTTGAAAGGGTGATAAATTCTAATAGGTTTTTCATCACTTATGTATTTTGTATTTTGTTCATAAAATAATTAAATTGGTAATAATTAATTGTTGAGATGATATATTGTGATTTATGAACCAAAAGTGTGGGAAAGGACTGGTTTATTTTATATTGGGCTTAGAGAGCCTCGGAAGAAACCTCTAGCCCATATAATTAGTGTGGAAAGCTTCCTTAAAGTTATGTGGTCCATAAATTTTACCATTTTTTGAGATTAATTTTCATATACATCTATTGTTGATCTTATAGATTTTAGGGGTGATGACCGTAGAATTGATTAAATATTTTCAATACTAATTTTCCTTAATAAACATCATGAAACATGTTTGAACCATATAGAGAGGTGTCCCTAGTGGGGTTCCCAGGTAATAAATAGAATATTTTTTTAAAAATGAAAATTGTGAAATTATTTTGATGACATGTTTTTAGTAACTCGAAATTGGTAATTTCAAATAGAAATGGAAATGTTATTTATGAAAAACATTAAAATGGTAATTTGAGTTGGTTTTTAAAATTTAAAAGTGGAATTTATGTCAAACCATGTGTTGGTTTTTTAGAAATTGTTTTTGGAAATGTTTTTCTAAATGTCATTGTAAAATGGTATTTTAGAAACTAGGATTGGAAATTGTAACTTGGATTTAGTTTGAAATAGAAATAAAAAGGTTTTGATGTCATGTGTTTTTAATTTTGGAATTAATGATTTGGAAATTCTATTTTTAGATTCTATTTGGAAATGTTTTTTAAAATTTCTCAGGTTATGGGGATTGCAATTTTTTCAACTCAAGAATATTGAATAAACCATTAATCCATATAATAACTTGTTTTATGATATGTAAATCATGTGTTTTGGGGTTCCCTTTTTACATGAAAATAATGGCACCTAGTTATGTTTTACATTTAAATTGAATGAAATTGGTATTAGGTTGTGTTCATTAAACCGGAGGAGATGCCAAGACCAGTAGGGCATGGTTATTCTTGATAGACACAAGGTGAACTTGACCCTAGGGTGGATTTGGTTGTTCTCATTATAATGGATGATAATATGGTCATTAGGTGGACTTTGTTGGGCTTTAGAGATGGGTATATTACCTCATAGTATCTGTTTTTTGGTCTGAGATGTTCATATAACCGTCAGTGGGAGATGGGTTGTCATAGTAATCACAATATTTTTAGGGACACCCCGATATTGGCCTATGTAGGTATGTACCAGCCTTGAGTTTCATTATAGATCCAATGTTCGATGTTTTTTTATAAATTTCTATTTTAATGTTTTAATAGATGAAATTTTACTTATTTATTTCATGCGCTACTATATGAACTGTGTATAAATTGTTATTTTAGATACCCCATTGCTTGTGGCCTACTAATTTATACTCACACCCATATCGGGTCACCATGATAATTGTGTAATTGAGGAAACACTATTCTTGATCATAGGTCATAGTTTAGGGAAACACAATATATTGTTGTTTGTTTTCTTGGATTTCGATTTTAGAGTTGGATGATGGGATTGGTCCAGTCTTAAAACCATATGGGGATTGTATGTTATCTACACTTTTATTTTTATTCTTTTTATACTACATTTTTATGGTCTTCCCATGGGGGGTCTGTTTTGTATGATTGAAACATTAATTTATTCTTGCATGTGATGTTGTTTTTATTTTATCAACATATCCTCATATCTTTATGTTCATCCAGATGTGTATCTAATTAATTTTATTTAAAATATCTTGAAAAATTTGGTATTGATGGAAAATCCATCCCATGGTAACCACATATGCCCTCACTACTAGTTGGTAGATTCTAGCATACAGGGAGGCACACCAATTGTCATGTGGTGATCAATTTTCTAGGAACTGGTTAGTTTTATAAAGTGGTGTGATATCCTAGATATATATCATAGATTTTTCTTTTGACTTACTAGTTGGATGATGTGGTCAAGAGAATTGAATTTTGTCAAGGCTTGGAAATAAGCTCATTCTAGGTAGTTGAAGCCCCCCATACTGGGGGAAAACCAAGTAATAAGTGATGGAAATTTATATTCTTGATATTTTTTTTTCAAAGATGATTTATTAAAAAATTTCTTGTACACATGGATGCGATGTAATTGATTTATAGGTTTTTTAAACATAGCCAGTACAACAAGAGGGTGTGTGTTTTCATACATAGTTCCAGGCTCATATGATTTATATGTCATTCAAAAGATTCTTATGGTTGATAGATTTCTTGGATTCACATGTGTTGGTTTTTCATTAATACTTGGGAGTTTTTTTAAGAGTAATTTCGATATATCTATGGTTTAAATAATATATTGGGGTTGATTATTTAATGTTTATGAAACCATTTATATTGCGTTTTCATATATAAATTTAGTGTAATTATACTTACCCAACTCCATGGGTTAATTATCATTTATAGGAAGTTATAAATGAATTATTAAAGTGATGTTTTTGTATAAATAATGTTCAAATAAAAAACTTATAAGGCATTTTACCTCATGAATTTTGAATGATATTTTATCTAGATAAACCATGGAATGTGAAATATAATAAATCTTGGAATATTTAATTGGTAATGAAAATTTTCTAATGTGAATTATAATATTTTATTAGAATTTTAGTTAAAGTTAAATAATAAATGGTACGACCATCATGGATGATGGTGATGAGTAACCTTTATGTTTATAACCTAACCATGTGTATGGGTAGTTGTCCGGGGAGAGAGCTCATGTTGTGAGACCTTGACCGGGTTTGGTGTATCATATTGAGGGGTGTTTCTGGTTGTTCCTTAAGTTGAGATATGACCTTGGGGTTGTGAGATGTCTCTTTGTATCACGGTTTCAAGTGACCTTTGTGGTTTTTGACCTTTCAAGAGGTGTTGGACACTAGGATAAGTGTCTTGGATCACAGTTCAAATGATAATAGGTGAGTATATATGGGTGTGTGAAACCTAGAGTGTGTAGTTTTCCATGGAACATTTTATTTCACATGTTTTGGAATGGGGGTAGGAGTGTCGCCCTGGATTATGTGAGGAATGAACTAAGGTAATAGATGAGGCCCAAGTGGATTTAGGAATGTGACTTAGAGTAGTGTTGATTTGGTGGTTTTAATGATTTTGGGTGACCATGAGAGAGGTTATCATGGTGTTTTTGGTATTTTAGTAATGTAAAACAGGTTTAGATTCTTTAATGTATGGAATTGACACTTGATAGGTGCTATTAAGGTATTTTTAAAAGCATGCTTAAGGGTTGAATCTTTCTAAGGAAATCACCATGAGACCTTGTGTCTTAGTTTTAAATCCATTTTAAAATATGATAGATAATTTAAATTTCTATCATTTCTATTCTAATAATGTTTGACATATTAGTTAGTGTTTACACTAGATAAATGGTTCTAAGGAAAATATATATCAAGGTTAAACCCTTCTGATTTTTTGACAATTACTTCATTTAGGAGTGGTGTCATTATTATACTTGACTCCCAAGTGATGTCAAAATGGTTGTATGGAATCATTGAGGATGCCTAGAGTCTGGTGAGTTTAATGGGATAGAAGGAATTGTAAAAATTTTGAGTAGGGTATTTGGAAAAAATTAGTACTGCATGACTCATGGGGTTATCAGTCGATTTAGGTACATAGTAGAAATGAAGTGTGTGAACTTGGGGTTTGTATGAAGTTGAGGTGGAAGGAGTGTTCCAAAGTAGAACAATTTCATTTGATTTGTTTGATCAGGTTTCTCAAGAGTAAAACCCATTGATTTTTTGAAAGATAAAGGTGATTCTCACTGGCTACATGTGAGTCTTGTTGAATTTATTATTGTTAAATAGACTATTTGGGTCTCTGTTGAAAATAATTTGGGCCATGGTGAAGCTCTTGTGTTGAGGTGGTGGTGGTGTCACCTTGAACATTAGTTCATAACTGATTGGCAGAGATTCATAGGGCTATTTTAGATTTGGATTGATGAGTCCCACATAAAGCAATGTGATTGAGATTTTATGAGATTATTACAGGTAGGGAATACTTGGTCCTCTGAATTGGTTTGTAATTTCCTTGTAATGTGAGGTGTCACTGTGGATGGATCAAAGTGCAATGCACAAAATATTGGGTTTTAACCAGGTGTAGGTGTTAGGAGTCGATGGATATATCGATTTTGGCTTGAAATAGTGACAAATAATTTTTTTATGATGGAACCAGGGATTTTTTGCTCAAGGAGTAGTATAATAAAATATTAGTGGAGGGAGTTCACCGTCTAATTTCAGTGGGTGATGCCCTCATTTTGGACTATATGTCAATGAATACAAAGGGTTCCATTCATTGAAGATAGGACCATGTGGAAAATGATATTTATACTTCCACCAAACTAAGATAGAGATTACCACATCATATCTCTGGGTTTGATAATGGATCGAGCAAGGTACCTGGTGATTGGAAGTTTTTATACTGAAGTAACAACAACAATACTCTTGCAGTGGCTAGGGAATAGTTATACATAGCACCTAGAAAGTCAATGCAGGTAATGGAGGGGTTTCATATATGATGAGATGGTGCGGATTCATGATAAGAATGTTTTAGGTGCTGTTTTAGTTTTGAATTTTGGGCTTGAGATTAGATATATGTGCCACTAGTCCTTACGCCCTTGTGATCTTCAAGGCATTTTTTCCACTAGGTGTTGGGGTCATATAAGTTTTCCCACTCAAGTATTTTAAAATGAGGGTTTACCATTATAATAATACAAATTAATTTCTTTTAGTCCATTGGTATTTATAGATGTGATTTTTAATAATAATTTTTATATATTTTTTGGTTAATTTTATTTTAAAATATATTTTTTAATTTTTATAACATTAGTACATTTTTTGACACGACAATATTAATGAATGTATTATAACATTACAAATACATTTATCATAATATTGATACATTTATTAATAAAACATTTAATATAATATTAATATATTTATTATCATATTATAGTAAATGTTTTATTAATAAATGTATATATTTATTACAATATTAATACATTGATCAAAATATCAATCCATGAATTCTAATATTAATAAATTTACTATAATATTTTTAAAAATTTAATAAATATTTTGATACATTTATTTGTAAATATTTATTTTAATATTAGTATATTTCAGATGATATTTTTATATTTATTATAATATCATAATATCAATACATTCATTTTTAATATTTTTATAATTTTTTCTTTTTTATAAATATTTTTTATGAAAAAAATATTTTATTATTTTATTATTATAATATTAATACATTTAACAATAATAAATTTATTACAATATTAAAATATTATTTACCATATCATTAAAACATTGATTAACAATTTTAATTTTTATTATTCATTTTTTATGTAATTGTTACTTTATTCTGATTTTTAAATGTAATTTTTATTTTTTAGTATTCACTATTATTTTTTAGTGATAATATGATCATTAATAAATTTAACTTTTATCATTGTTACTAGTAATCACTAATAAAGGCAATGAATTTTCACTGTTAAATTTATGATTTTATCAATACTAATTTAATTATTCTTTATCAGTGCTTTTTATTTTAGTGTTGATAAATGATACTTTTATTAGCACCTTTTTTGGCACTGATAAAAAACATTACCTATTTCTCAAAGAAAACTATTTTCCATACCACTCCTCTTCACTGATCAACCTCTCCTCTCACAGAACTATAATCTTGCAATTAACATGTGTGAAATATTTCCAATGAATCTCCCTCCAAAACCAATGCTATGGTATTTAAAACTTGTTTTGAATGATTTTTTTCGAACATCCATGCATTATTTTTTAGATATTTTTGGTTGTACTACCCCAATCATGATCCCATTTTTGTTTCCTCATAAATCTTTAATGGTTTTTCATGATTCTTTGATTATTCTTACTGTCTGTATATATTAGGTCATATATAATCTATAAGTTTTTTATCCTTATTTTGGTTGTTCTTAAAAGAATCATTTCCATATATATACATACACATGAATATAAAAACATATAAATGGGTGTTTCATCTATTTTTATATGCATAAATATATCTATATAATTTTTTTTATTTGTGTTTTTTTACATATCTCTGTGTGATTGTGTGTATATATATAGGGAAATTTATATATTTTTATATAAATTTTAGTTTATATTATATTTAATTTTTTATTTTTTATTCTATTTATATTATGTATAAAAAACATTATTCAAATATGTATTATTTATACTTTGAATCAAGGTGGATTCATTGACCCTTAATTAAGGAAAAACAAGAATGGCAGAGTATGGCTCCAAACAAAAAAACAACCATAATTCTCAACAACAACCTAGAGAAATAAGAAAAATTATCAAGAAAGAGATAAACCGATGCATCTTTACAAGGATAACGTTATTTTTTATTAAATATATATTTCAATTTATATGAATGTTTTTTATATTATATTTAATATTTTTTATTTGTATAAAATAAACAATACTTTTTTTTAGAATAACACATTATCATTCAACCCAAAATCATCCAAAATAATAATACATCATGATCACAAAAACACATGAAAACATCATTTAATTCATAACATTAGATTATACTTTATTATTCTATTTCCAACACACATAATTCATATAAAAAACCAAATATTTTTTGAAAATTTTACTAATTCCTCAATCAAAATATCAGTAATCAACAATTTCTTAAATTTCTATAAAATTTCATAAATAGAAATACAATTTTGAGAAAGAAATAATCACCTTAATTCCTTATATTTCCTATATAAAACCATCACATTGTACCATCACATTGTTCATAATGTTTCTTACCTCATGCTAGAAAAATAATCCACACTAAGAGAAAAACTGAATTCTTTCCAAAATAAAGAAATTAATATATGTATATATTTTACATAGTATTATAAAAATTAGGTTTTATGCCTATTCTTTTTTATATTTTATATATGTATATATTACATCCAATAATTACATTTTAGAAATATATGCTTTCTATAATTGATGTATGTAATTAATGATACATTATAAGCATACTTAGTGATTATTTATTTATTTTTAACAAAATATAAATATTATTGAATCAAATATGATAGATATGAATAAAAAATAGATAAATTCAAATCATATGACAAACAATAATGAGTATGGTGTTAAAGGGTTCATAATGTTTGCAACAGATCATGCATATGATTCTTTTAATACTATTTTTTCATGTTTACATTATTAATATTTACGACAAACCTTTCTAGAGTATTTATAAGATCACATGATCTATCATATATATTATCAATGTTATAATTTCTATACAAAGCTTGTGAAAGAAAAAATTATATCTTGATATTGGGATAACACTATGGTTTACAAATCATCTGATATAGTAACATGTGTAAATAATGATGAAGATAACACTACATTTTATGGATAATTCTTATAGGATTACAATTATAATTGGTGATGGAGATTGTATTGAACAAATGACAATGACATTTGAAGATGGAATTTTTTTTGTATAAAACATTTTTAAAAGAAAATGAGCTATGTAAAGATGATATTGTATACTGATTGAACTGATTATAGAACACTTTTTCCTCTAAATAGAGTGTATTATATTTTTTGAAAATAATTGATAATAATTATTGATGTTTATAATGTATCTCCGAACGAATACAAAGTGCTCATATTTTATGGAATATTCATTTTTCAACACTTAGAGGAGTTTATGTATGATCAATAAAGGATAGAGAATCTTAGATACGATTCTATAGTTGAATGGAAATGTATTGGTGAAGGATACATTCACCAAAACAAGGTCTATATCCTGATAACTATAGTAAAATTGTTTTCCATGTGGAAACCTACATAGTGAATATGTGTTAGGGTTATATTGAAGTAAACAAAGCTTATGTAAATGTGATGACCTACACTACGTAAAGGGGATAGATAATCTTAATATGGGTAAAAACTTCTTGTATAAAGTTCATTTAAAATATATAAATTTATTACAATTCATGTGAAATGGTAACTCAATGATTTAGTGACCTTTGCTATGGATTTCTTATAGATGTGTAAAGGTATTGAATTTTTTTGAGATTATTTTATAGCTCATATCATGTTAAATCAAATATAGCATCATGTTAGATCCTATATCATGTCAACATAGGTCATATATCACGTCAAGGTAGAATCCAACTCATTTATTAGTGAAAATGGCCATCTAGATGTTGCCATGCCTTAGTGGTCAACTTGGTTCATTGGAAGTCGAAATGTGATACATGGGAAATACCTCTACATGTGTCTTGAATTTCATCATGTATGTGTATAATGAGAGTCATTGGAGGACATTGGAGGACTCACTATGCCCTAGAATTCCATTGTGTCATGGTTTAAACCTTTTTTCCAGGAATTTTGGGAATTTTATTTTTCAAAGTGAAAACCAAAATGTGAAGCAACAACACTCTATGTCATGGAACTCAATGTTTTTAATTGTGAATTTACCCACAAAAATGGGATCTTTAAAAATAATGTTTTAGTGTTCATAGTGAATCAAGGTAAAGTGAATAAAAGAATAATTTAGGAGGTCTCAAACGCTATGTTACTCACATCTGGGGAATTTAAATAGGTGTGGTGAGTATCATGTTCTCCCGGGAAGAATTCAAAATAGCCACTGGCTATTTTACGGAGTATTTTTTAAATTCCTTTTTAACCATAAATAAGTGTTATTCTCATATATTTGACGAACACGTGAATTTTAAGAAGTTGTTATGTTGTAGTGTTTTAAAATAACGATGTTACATTCAAAACAGATAGATTGTCTCACATTATTCCAATTTTTAGTTATGGATAGGGCCCCAACCACTCAATCATAATCCAATTGTATTGATTTAATGTAAGTAAATCCATAAGATGGATTTTTATCTAAATTATTCATAGGTAATTTAAATATGGGATTTTTTAATTTGAAAATTAAAAAATTTTATCCTCTATAATGATTAAAGATGAGATGCAATAAAACCAATGGAATAGAATAATGATTTGTCTCTATGAATAAAATGGAGATATATGAAAATCAAAATATTTTGGGAAATTATAATTATAGAAAAAGATTAAATTTATTATAGTAATATGCACACAAAAATTAAAGATAGAGGGTCCATTTTAGTATTTTTACATCACTAAAATATTATCCAATCGATTTAAGAAGTGTAACACCTATCAAGGAGTATTGATTATCTTTATTTTCAAAATAATAATACTATCTCCATGGGAGTAGTAAGAACCAATATTTTAAAAGGATTATAAGGTACCTTTTCATTGAATAACGATCAGTGAGTTCCCCATCACTGAAGAAAGAGAGTAATCATATTTTATTTATTTTTTAGATAGTGATTCTGGAGGTTCTATATGAATACTCAATTGTGTCATAACTCAAAATTAGTTCCCATTATCTCTTTATGTTCATTAGTACAAAGTCAAATGTGTTCCTCTTGGATTATTTGATTATGGACAAACCAATAATAAAATTATTATGTTATTTACTAATTTCATCACATAAGACAGGTATACATGGGGGGAATGAAATGTTCCTCTCACCAACAGAAAACGATCGTGATCAAGGAGAGAAATATTTTATTTTTAAATACCTTGATTCACCCCAAGCCACTCATGGGATAATAACTATTAGGGAAAAAAAGTGGTATCATAGTATTATAATTAGGGTGATGTTTTCTCTCATGGATATCTGGACACATTGATCAACCATAAGGGATTACCTATTTAAGAATTTAATAATTTACAAATATGGAAGACCTCATGCATAATTATTTCATATTTGTGGAATGTATGTGTTTATGATATCAATGAATTTTATTGTATCTAGTTTATATAATTTTTTTAATTTTTAAAAGTCAATGAAATATTGAATGCCGGTTATCAAGAAATCAATAGGCTATGGGGGACATAACTAACCCCATTTACATGACTGTTATTTCATTAATGAAATCTCAGTCTATATGGAGAAATCATCTGAATATCAATGAACAAGATTCAAAAGTATGAGATTTGATGTTGTAGTATATATGTATTAATATATAAAGTCAAGGTTGATTCCAAATAATGTGTTTGATGATTTCATTAATAAACTCAATTCCCCTATGGAGGACATGCATGGTCTGGGGGAAAATATTGAAGATGTTAAAATCATTAAAAATATTTTGGGAATAAATTCACTATTATTTTATAAAAAATTATAGGTTCATGAATACCTGGATATAAATAATATTTTTTTAGATATCTTACATAGTAACCTCATTGTATATGAAATAAAGAGTAAAGATAGTGAGTCTTAGAAAAAGGAGAGTTCTCAAAAAATGGATTTTAAAGCTATAATGAAACCAATGGTGACAGATGATCCTAAAGATGACGAGGTCAATGAGGCAATGACTATTATTTCTTTTAATCATAAAATAGGTGAATAAATTTCAGATTAATTAATCTACATTATTTCTTTCTATGATTAAAAATTTGACATATTATAACCAAGTTCTATAAGATTTATCAAGATGATGATGTAAAAAATGTATCCCCTAAAAAAATCAAAGGATTTAGAAGGAAATAATTTTTTTAAGAGGATATTTTCAAGAAAAATAATTTTATTTACCAGGATGATTGATGTTTAGAAGAATATTCATTAGATGAGGTGAATTATTTTAAAGACCTTGATGAAGATGATCTATTGGTTGTTGTGCATAGCGAAAAAATTATTGAATGTGATCTTAAAATTGATAAACATGGGGGAATAATTGATCTTCAAGAATAAAATAGGGGAGATATTGAATAAATTTATGTATGGAGGGATAAAATAAATAAAACAATTTTGATCATGAATCAATTATTTTTATGCAATAAAAGGATCTAGAGTTGTAACAAATGAAAGTGGAAATTTAAAGAATCAATTACTTATTTTTTGATAACACATAAAAAAATTGTAATTAATATAAAAATAGAAGAATGATTTCAATAATTGATGGAATGGATAAATAGATAAAATAGATAATAAATAGAATTGAATATATTGAAGGATAATTCATGATATGGTGGAGAAAGTGTGAGGATTAATAATGAATCCTTACACCAGAAATTGAATCTTATAGTTCAAAGGAGCTAGAACCAATATAAACTAAATAATACCTTGGGGATTATATTAACGAATTTTTACCTATCACAAAAGTACAATTATTATAAAATAATGTAAAATCTATTATGGAGAATGAACATAAGGGGAAGAATATCAGAGATGATGTTAAACCAAAAGCATCAACACCATAAAAAAAGTGGATTTTTATCGATATCAAGAAAATGTTTTTCAAGTAGTGAATGTGAAAAAAGAACACAAAAAATAAGTTGTTATTTTGGAGTAAATTCATGAAACATTTGATATATGTGATTTATTAAAAATATCTATTTCATAGAGAAATGACGCAAATAATGGGATACTAGTATTTACATATTTTCTTATATTTTATAATGATTATTTATTTTAGTGTGATGTCTCTAGGAATACGGAAATTAATTATTCTTCAAGGGAAAAAATATTTATAATGATGATAGGGAGAGAAAATAATAATTAATTGGTTTCTCACTTGAATGTCATGGGAGATGGGAAAAAGGATTTATTAAGTGGTTTCATATGTACCACTATAAATTGTGAATGAAAAACTAGTGGAGTTACCTTTTTTAGAGTAAAAAAGTGGGATAATGAATATACATGTGATGTGATAAAGGAATATTTTTCTATTAAAGAGAGGAATCTCACTAAGGAAATGAATCACGAGACATTATAAAATCATTATTTAGAATCAAGATTTGAGATATAAGTTTTCATAAGTTTAGTTATTTAAATAAATTATGCAATGAATGTTAGAAGTAAAGGGTTTCTTTTCATGGTTAGGAATAGTACTCAACTTATGGAATATTGGAGGTACACATATCCATATATAATTCATTCTTTCTAAATGAAATAGATGTGGTGGAAAATTAAGGGGGAGATACAATGTTCGGGGTAGATGTGCTTATGAAATCCCATGTATATCAGGTGAATGAACGTATGATTTGAAGCTAATTAAAGGTAATGCTTCAAGAGGCATTAGAATTATATTTTGTTTATATTGTTATGAATATAAACGAAATATGAAATGATAAATGTTTCATGATGAAAAATACATGAAGAAAGAATATATATTTTTGGAATATATGATGTCAAAGAGTTGATACCTCAATTAAAATGTATATGAACCCCATGATGTTTTGAAATAATTAGAGTCCAAATCATATCTATAGTTCAAATATAACAAGTGGTATCAAATGATTATTTAGGAGTTCTGTATCACACACTTGTATTATAAATTTATACACTAAATGTTTTTTAGAATGAGATGATGATCATGGGTTTTTGTAGACAGTTCTTACTACTATGGATTTTATTTGATTCCCATGACTGATATAGAAATATTTGACAAAATTATATTAAAATATTGTTTCCTACCACAATACCTAAATAAGTACACTCATCAGAAATTTTGACAACCCAAACGATAAGTGAAATATCACTCCCTAAATTTCAGAGTTTATTACAACATATTATTTGATGCTTAATGTCAATATGTAACTTTCTAAAATTTCGGTTTCTAACTAAAAAAATACAACAGATTGATACAAGATCCAATGAATAGAGATTTTTCTGAATCACAAAGAGGAGAAATTAATTACTTAAATTCAATTAAGAGAGTTGGTGGGGGAGAATGAGGATTTACCACTCTCATAATGGGGATTAATTGATAATATCCTCCTAATAGAATAAAAACAAAGGGGGGAGTATGTATGGAAGCTCAAATGTAATAAAATATTGCACTTTTACCCTTTGGATTTAATTTCCAATTGGGTGTAAGTAGTGATTTTATTACTAATAAAATCCAAAGGAGATATTATATTACCCAAAGGTTGTGTGTTGGATTTATTGAAAATAATTTTTGTCATTTATAATAGATATTGGAATAAAACCATAGTGCACATATTTTATATAATATTAATTTTCCAACACATGGAATATTTCATGAAAGATTAATAAAGGAAGAGGGATATTACATTCTATTTTGGAGTTAAATATAAATGTATTGGTGATGTATACCTTCCCCACATCTTCGTCTTCATCATAGTGACTTTGAGGATGGTGTATTGGATGTAGAAATGGGAATTGGTATTTAATGAGCTATGTAAGGGAAAAAAAGTCTATATAAATTTCCTCCAGAATTTTTTAATGGTATTTCAATTCATGAACTAAGGAAGCACAAAGATTCAATGTCTTGTGTAATAGTTATCGCACACCTATGTGTAGGGATTAACTTCTATGAGGGTATTTTCTAACTATTTTTTAGGAAGATCATAACTCGCATTATGGTATATCCCGTATCTCATTGGGGTTGATTTCGGCTCATGCTAGGTTTCCAGAACTTCCAACTAGAGGTTCCCATGTCATGGAACTTAGTGTAGTACATTGGAAGTATACCTATTTTCTACATGGAAAACCCTTCTATAAGAATGAGGCTATAGAATTATTATATAATGTCAGTCATTTCATGAAATATGAGGATTTTTATGCTATAAAATATTATGGTCTTAAGGATTAAATAGTTTTTGGGTGTTTTGGTCACAAAATTCTCTCAACTAAAAACCAAAATGAGAATAGGGAATTATTAATTCAGTGGAGCTCAGTGTTTCGACATAGAAATTTTCCTCTAAAAACGATATGAAAACCATGGAGATTTCAGTTTCCATGGTGGATACGTGTAACAATAATCAAAGACATATATAAGAGGTCTTGTATATTGTGGTACTCATATCAAGGTTGTTTCACTACATATATTGAGTATCTAGTTATCTCAGGTGAAAATATAAATGTCCAGTGACCATTATACTAGACCTTTTTGAAGGATTTTTTATCATGGAAGAAGTTTCTTATCATTGAGGTTATTTCACATATGAATTTTGAGTAGTGCCTTGAATTTATTATTCAGAAATATAGAAGTCAAATTTTGAACTGATTATTCAGTGATCAATCAGCAGATTAGAAGTCATGGATCACACTTCAACCAAATTATTTTAATAAAATGGAATTAATTTTACGGAAATAAGAATAAAATATAATTATTTATAAAAAAAATTGTATTTTTTTATATTCTAATTTTGAATTTAAAATTAAAATTTTTGTCCTCTATGTAGATTTAAGAAAAAACTATGAAAAATGTAGGGAAGAAAATAATGATAATTCTAAGGGAAGTGAAGGGATAAAGAGAAAAACATGCATATTTTGGGAAATTATAATGAAAGAGAACTAGTTATGGAATTATAGTCATATGCACATGAATATTAAACAGAAAAAGGATATTAGTTTTATTTTTCTGGACTGTTTTCATGTTTATATATGATGTGACAACCAATTCATGAAATATTTCTCTTATATTTTTTAATATAATAAGACTATCACATGGGGAGTCTTATATTATAGGGAGCAATAATTTGTTCATTTTTTGAGAATGAGTAGTAAGGTCCTCATAATTGAAGAAGGAGAATAGTGATTGTTACTTTATTTATTCATGAAATAGGTCCAGCGGGTTAGTGAGACCACTATAATGTAAAATAACAAAAAATTACTACTCATTAGTGCTTAAGTAGCATAAAAAATCCATGATTTCATGCTCCATGGATTGTATCAATTTAAGTGAACCAAGTAAAATTGTTCATGTCATTAATATCTTTCATCTCATAAGAGACATAGAAATGGATAAAAATAAGTATTCATCTCCCCGAGAGAATGAGTTCATGATCAAGGATAGAAATATTATATTCTTAAATACCTTAAATCACACCCTCTTAAGGTATAATCCTTATTAGTAAACAATAAACATTTTCATCCATACTGAAGATATATAATTTGACACCTAGAAACAAATTGAGTGACACAAGATTTACAGGACTACGTTTAATCATGATTGATATGATACCATAAGATATTGAGATTATTTGACACACATATAATTCTAAATTAATTCTATACTCAATGGGTATGATCTAAAAAATAATCCATGAATGTACAAATGAATGCATATTGTTTCATAAAGACGATGAATTAGTTAAAAATTTACCTAAGTGTTTTGTTCCTCAATACGATAAAATTCAATAAATTCCATAAAAATTATATGGCACTTCACAATAACTCCATGTTTTAGAGAAATGTATAAATGTGAGGAGATAATAATAAATTTTACATGGAATTCAGGTATTATCATTCAAAATGGGAAACTTTAACATTGACATACTCTTCTTAGAAGAAGAAAATTGACCATGGATATCATGAATTTGGATATAATCCAAGAAACCTTCATCTAGAAGTATCTACAGTTTGGATGAGTCATTTTGGTGTGAAAATTAAGACACATGGTACCTAGTTGGTTATATTCATAAATTATAGTTTACCACTATGGTTGTGTAATAAGTGGAAATATATTATGTTGTCTCTACTTATATTAGGACTGAAACAACAGGGTAATGGTATAATTTTTTATTTGGATCCATTGATTAAAGATCTAAAAATAATGTGGGATCCATGTGTTATATTGTATGATTCTCATAGAAATAATGATTTAATATTGAGGTCTATATTTTATGTGATAATAAATGTCATTCATACTTATAAAGGATTTTTCAAGACATAACATTAATGGAATTTTAGAAGTAGATTTGTGGAGAAGGTGCACACTCAATTATGTTGAAACATTCCCCAAATACTATGTTTCAAGGAAATAAAAAAATACCCAAATGAAATAAAAACTAATCTTGGACAACATCATTGAATTTTAGTTTAAAAGTAGGTACAAAACCATCTCTACTAATAGGTGATAAATGTTTTTGTGTACGTAAAATATATTGTCATCATTTTTTGTGAAATGTTATAATAAATAATACAAAAAATAGGTTATAATATTTTATCAGTGTTTATTAATTACAATATTTTAATTTATGTATATCAAATATTTAATTCATTTTATGAACATATAAAAAGATTGTATGTTGTCATGTCAATGGAATGATACTAAATAGACCTGAAAAAAAAAGCTGAATTAAGGCTATGTTGGATATGTTTTACATATGAATTATGGAATAGTTAGTGAAAGTGATCAGTTTTTTTCAAGCCTACCTTTTTTTGGGTGAACAGAGTTTTTTAGTGAATTCTATGTGATCTAGAAGTGGTGTTATGCTAAAAATTTAGGTAGAAGATGAAAATTGCAACATAGTTCTTTAGATTAAGGTGTATTATAGTACTGAATGTAGTCTGTGTGGAATAGACATGGTCCTTGTTTTTTGGAATCTTGGGGTGATAATTTTTAATCTCCCTTCCTCCTAAGGGGTAACTATGTCATTGATTTAGGGTATTCAGGTGGAGTCTTGGAGGTTCAAAACCTTTTCTCCACTGATTTGGGGATAGTAGATTCATGGAGTTTTAGGTTTCTCCTCATAGCTATGTGGCATTATAGGATTGGAAGGAGTGATATAGGGATTGAAAACCGATTCTAGATTTTGGTTTCAGATTAAAATTATTAAAATGTGGCCTCCCATTACACATTATGGTTTTGGTAAAAACTATATGTGATTTAGAGTGGTAAATGGGGTTATTCCATTGTGTTGTTAAGTTATAGCCTCTATAAAATCTTAAGTGCCTTGGAAATTTTCCTATTTCCTCTATTCTCCTTCAAAACCTAGCTGGCTTGGAAACCTATTTCATATACTTTAAGCTATCAATTCAAGAATTTATCCCACAACATCTAGAGATATATCTATTAGGAATTTGAGGTGAGTTTTCCCTCTTCTTTGTCGGTTATTCTTTTTTCATTCTCCATATCCATGATATGGTTTATTGTTTATTTAGTTTTTCTATGAGATTATTTTAGGGAGTGATGGATGATTCCATGGGGGTTGTTATCCATAGGGATCAATGATAACTTGTGGGAATGATAGTTGGATATATAAACTTTTTCTTCCATTATTTCTAAAATAACTACAAAAGTTTCATCTCATGGTAGGGTATTAGTTACTTCTCCCTGTTTGTGATTCAATATCAGAGTATCAAACATCAAACAATTTGGTTTAATGGTGGAATCAGTATAATGTACATAATAACTAAAATTAATAAATAATTGGGAGGATATTGTGATAACATGTGTTGATGTTATGTTGATGAAACCTCATTATATTTGTGAGATAATGTGTTATCTATTTTGAAAATATTATTTTTGTTTCAGATCATAATATATCTGCATGAAATTATTTAATAAATTTATATCTATTGAATATAAAGTGAAAAATAATAGAGGTGTTTGAATTTAATTAGCTTTATTACTTTAAAACATTTGAATATAAAGGTATTTCTCAAATCCTGCTTATGGTTGATGCTTAGCTATTATTGGATTTGATGATCAGCTTTTTTTCTAAAACCCAAACATAATGAATGGGTTAATTCAATATGGTAATAAAAACATTTTATATTGGGAAAAACTTTTGGGGATTTGTGATCCCCTTATTGTATGACAGGACATTATTCCTGATGTTATGTCCCTGGTTACCACATGAATATTTATGCTGAAATTAATTTTTTGTCGTATATTCATGCTCTAGGATGGAAGATACCTTGTTCTTAATTATTGTGAAAACTGAAATGGTTGGGATATTTAGAAAGGGGTGGATGACATATGTTGAGAGTGGTGATTTATTGTTTCTTATTCGTTGAGATGAGGTTTATGTTGGACTGTATATTGTTGGTTGAGAGTTGGGTTTTCCTATTACGGGTTTATTGTTGTATGTGGTTTTTGGTTGATCAGAATGGATTGGTAGCTGGGATTTCCAATCTTTATTAGTGTTTTCTTTTTATGGACAGGTTTCTTGATTTTTAATTTTTTTTTTCATTTCATGTTTCCTAATACTGTTTTCTTCTATGCAACTAGGTGTAATGTGGGATGATAGTTGTAGTTTAGTCTAAGGATATTCAGTTTCCCTTAGTTGGACATGTTATATACATTTCATTATATTTTATTATTTCAAACACCCCACCACCAAGTTTAAGAATGAATTTGATTTCCAAATGTTTTGGGCATATGTATTTTCCCCAACATCTAGGTTGGTGAAGGAACAAATTGTTAACTTCTCCCTCTTCCTCACTCTCCATTTGGTATAGTGTGATGTGTAGACATATCCATACTAGCTGGATTAATGTATAATATATGTTATCACTAAGTCTATTATGGATCTATGTTTTACTATACTTGTGTGTGTGGGAGGAAATGGCTTGAGGTTATATCACATACTTATATTCTATATGTAGTTATTTTTGTTTCATAGAGGTAAAAATGAAAGATATATGATATATTGAGATATCTTTTATGTTACATAGGTTCTAGTGGATTTCAAACATACTTCATAGTTATTGATGAGATAATAATGATGAGGTTATTACTAGATACATGGGATGTGTGATAGCATGATAATATGGTTGTGATATTTGTGCACAAGGAACAAGATTACTTATGGAAGGTATTATAGAATGGGACATTTGGAGTTCGGGTTTGAGTAGAACAAACTAGTAGGGTAGTGGAGATAGTTAAATTCTTAGATATGTATCTGAATAACTTATAAGAGGGCTTCGGACAGGCACGACGCTCTAGAGTTTCCATCTCATCGCTGCCGCCTCCTAACAACTCAAACTGGCATGGGGATCCCCTTTGTTCTCGGCGAGTTCATGGTGGCGGTCCCCTATCATGGTGTGACTGTTCTGGTGGTTGGATTTCGTGACATTCTTGCACCATTTTTTGCCTTTTCTTGATCGATTCCCTCTTCAATGGATAGGGCTCCCTCAGTGGCACGGTGAAAGTTCACAACCGGGTTCAAGATTCAGCGACCTCTGGTTTTCCACCTTTACTCAGGTTGATGCATAGGAAAGTTTGGAAGGGTCTCTATGAGCGTCCTGGTTGGAGGCGACAGTTCTTGGTTTTATCGGGACTTCTTCTCGGTGTGTTGGTGATGATCTGTTTCCTTTTGTTTTTCTCATTCATTTTTGGATTTGGATGTTGTTTGGTGGTTCATTCATTTGCGATGTCATCAGTGTGGCTCTGTCAGTGAGATTTGAAGACGGTGTTGAATTGACCCATTTGGGATATTCTTGGTCCTCTGCGAAATCAGTGCATTGTTTTTGGTTATTTCATTTGCTGAATCTGCGATCTGCGAAGCTTGTGTGTTGTTTGGTTCCAGGTTGATTTGGTATTTTTTATTTCTTTGATTTCAGATGGATGGAGGATAATGGAGGTTGTTTCATACATAATTGTGATGTTTTTCTGTTTGTTTTTGACATTGGAAATGAGTCCTTCTTGAGGGATTCAGATTTACAAGATGTGATGGAGACGGGTGGTGGACTACGAATCCAGGAGCGTGCCTTGAGGAGGAGGATTTGAAATCTGAATTTGTGTTTTAATGTTTTGGGGTGGATTTAGGAGGTTGTTTATGATTTTTGAAATTGGGTCGTTTGGTGTTTGAAATTTGGCTCTTGTATTGTGACGTTCCCAGTCACCCTTAAATTTCTTTATTTAGATAATTGAAAAAAAGTGACTTGAGCAATAACTTATATGAGTTATGTGGTAAGTGGGCCATAGAGAGGATGAGATATAGTTTTACTTAGATAGTTAATGAATTTGTTTCATTTTTTAATCACTTGGATTTAGTATGATTCTATCACATATTCATAAGAGAATTCAAGGATGATCCTAAAGAGTACACTTATATGCTCACCCCGTATATATATAAATTATTCTTGAGGCATGAGGTTGCTGGTTGTTGATATATTTGGGTGTTACATGATCAAATAATTTCTTAGGAATTGATGTATTTTTTTGTTTCTACTTATGAGTTATTTTGGAATTCCCATCTTTTCCCTTTTGTATGACATTACATTCATGTATTGAACTGGTTTTTTATCTATGTGATGTTGTTGATTAGTGGGGCACATCTTATCTCTTATAAATAAATTTATATAAAGAGGGTAATGCCACCCATTTATATTCATTTTATACCCCCAGTGACAGGTTCCAAACCATGGCATGTTGGAAGAAGGTGTTTGTGGTCGTCCCTACATCCACTACCGATGTAGAATTGGTACAAATAGAGGGGGGTTATGACAGAGAGGTATCAAAGAATATAGTTGAGAGATAACATAGGTCTTGGTGGTAGAAACAGGTGAATATTTAATGGGTTGGTGGGAAATAACATATGATGGACTTTGTATGAGATATGAACAAGGGATACCACCTAGGAAATAATATTTTATTACCCCACCACAACTATCTAAGGCAATTTACATCGAGTTTACTAAGCATACAAATTCTGGGGATGTTTTTATTTGGTAGAGACCTAAGTATGTATTTTGCATCATGATTATATGAAGTTGTGTTTGAATTGGGTAGAAAATGGGAATTAGGTTAAAATTGTATTTATTAATTATCCTAAAATATTAAATATTCTTGGTTTAGGATATATGTAAGAAGTTTTTATTTTGTAGTAATGGATCCAAGTCGATGTACTCATCAGGTTCATTCTAATTATGTTCATCAAGATTCACTAGCAGACCACTGTTTAGTTAAGATCGAGTTTGAAAACTCATGCAGTAGGATACTCCAATAGTTTTATTTCCAAAGTCTGTAGATGTATGAGGGATAAAATTTATTTTAGGATACTAATTCTAGGTTGAAGGAAGTATATATTCCTTTCATTTATATCTATTCTTTAAGGGTGCACTGTGATTTTTTGGCTATGAAAAATACCATCTTGTGTGGCATGGTAGTAGTGGTTCTTATTCCTTGGGGACCATGAAGAGTTGACTGCTATATGATAGATGTTTTTTTATCAGTTTCAAGATGACTTAATTTCATTAACATAAAATGTTTCTTGTTAGTAAGAAATCCTTACTCACTAATAGTTAATTTTTTATGTGCTTGTGTTTAGTATCTGATATAAAAACGTTTTTTATTATTACTCGTACCTTATACCATTTGAACAGTTTAGTGAGAAGCATTTTCAGGAGGATTTTCATCCATTGAACTTGTGCAAGGGGGCCAATTTTCTGAAATATCTAATATTTTATTTTTACATGTCTTGAAGGTATTTATAGAAAGCTTCATAGAGTTATGAAGGTGAGACAATAGTTTTTTTCATCTATACTTCCTCTATGCCATAGTGGTTGGCATGGTGCTAGCTGTGATGATCCATTTTAGAGTTTGAATATGAATATAGCCATTTTGGGTAGTTTGATTGTATCTTTATGAATTTGGAGTATGCTATGTATTTCTTGGTACTCTAGGGGGACTAAAACACCTATTGTGGAAGGAATATTTTTGAGGAGGTTTCCCTTTAGGAACTAAGGAAATAACCACACCCACAGTATATGGTGTGTTATCGATAGAATTTTTTTGGGAGTACCCCTATTCGAAAAAAAGAACCCAGGAAATGCCCTTGTTAGTAAGGTCTGATAGAGATTCTTGTATAATGTCATGGTGATGTTGAGTTTATTAAGGAGGAGGGAGACATTGATGTGTATCTCACTACACTAATATCTAGGACCTGGATGGATAAAACAACAAGGTATTTTTTCCTATTCCTTAGTTTGGGCCATGGTTGACATCTTGAGGGGCAAGAAAAAATCCTATAAACAATGGTGCATTACATTCTTCTAATCAAGTTGTTTAAATGATCTTTTCATAATTCATAAGTTTTTGGGTGATATGTACATCTAAAATTCCAAGAAATTGGATGCTTTTTTACAAAGGGGTACCAAAGCTATAGTTAGGGTTAAAATGTTATGGTGGATTCACACCTTGACTTATCTATAAAAATATGGTCTAATCCCCCTTAGTTCAATGTATATATCTCCCTTTGAACCCCATTTATATCTTTCACCTCTCTTTAGATTCCAGTCGCTTCCATTAAGGGTATAACATCTTAATTCATTGGCATCAAGAAATCTTTAATGAAGATACCCATTCAACCTCTCTTATTATATTCTTCCTTGGTTTCCTCTGAATTTTTTTGATAGAATTTAATAAATATTATTAGATGAAGTGCAAGTTTTTTAAAAACCTTGTCTGAGGATCTCTCGTGAAAGATAAATGATGAATCTATAAATATAAATGAATAAAATTATGTTAAATGTGTGTACCTTAAATTAAAGGGACATTTCCTTGTATTCTACACCTTATAAAAACAGCAAACATACTTTATAAAGATCAAAATGTGGTAACTGAATAACATCCCACCATAAGAGTTATTTAGAGGATCATCTAAGTCATCAATTGTAGGATGATATTCACTATTTCTCAATGGTATTCTAGTATATATAATCTAAATGAGTAAGGTTAAAATTTCTTTGATATCCTATAAGGTTTGGACATGCATGAAGAAATCACACACCAAGAAAACCATCTTATGAATGTATAATTTATAAGCCTCAAGGATGCTACTTGGGCTATTTTATTCATTCATACCTTAAAAATTCATAAATAAATTATCAACATTGTATATATATATATATATATTCATCATATGAACGTTTCACCTATCTTAAATTTCATCTCTTAATGTGGTATAATAAAATATAACGTAGGTGGAAGGCTATATACATGTTCCCACAAGTCTATATAATATGCTAATGTGCATTCTAATATTTTCTATTTTTATAAGGCATCAAGTGGCCATGGGGCATAGAAAATGTCAATCCCAGATATCTAACTCATATATTATCAATTCTCAAAGTATAGACTAATATGAATGATGAATACATCGCATTTCATTCATCCTTATGGATTATCAAATCACATATCACTTATTCAGATTGATACACAATGTCTAGGTATGTATACACACTCCCATAGTCTATCTCAACTAGGGGCCTAGATTTTATAATCATCATAAAAGAGGATAAATCCCATGTTATTTGAGCTTTATATGATGACATTGTCCAAAACATACCCAACCACCCCTGTATTTCCTAATTCACTATGTAGACTTTCATAAGTAGGGTATCAAAGTATGAAGATTTTCATGTTCAATATCTTACCAGCCTTAGGTAATATGTAATAAAATATGATCCACACACCCCTGTTATATGAAAGACATCTGTATAACCCTCTATGGGGTAAACATAGTAGGTCATCTAGTGAACGCAATGAATATTATTATTGATTGTTTGCCTCATGAGAAAATTTTGTATCACCATAATAGAATAATACAAATTATAACATTTTTATTTTTCATAAAATATAATAATTCAATAAGATCATATATTAGGGATAAAATCAAATTCATAATTTGAGAGGAACGTTTTCATTACACTTCACAAAAATTATATCTATATATAAGCATTTATGAAACCATCATTAAAGAATGATAAAATTGTGGTTTCATTTTAGATGATACATTTTAATAATCTTTAACATTTTGAATATTTATCAAAATCAAAATAAGAGCTGGTTTATCTAATTATATATGACAAACTACCGGATGTAATTTTTTTTTCTAAACTTTCTGGGATCTATTAACACATTGAATCATATGTAATTCTGGTCACATATCTGTATGACAATCTGATAACTCTGACCCCCTAAACATAAAATGTCCAAAAATCTTATCAATGGATTTTACCTTCAAAATATATAATCCTGTCATTTTTAGTAATGTAGTATAAATCAAATTAACTACATGATGAAACAAAAAAAAATTATATTTATTTTAACCTTAAATTTATTGAATAAATATGTCCATAAGAATTTAATGAACTAAAATGTGATATAAACTAAAAATTAAGATAATTATAATAAGAAAATTGGGATATGCTCGATTCACCAGTATAATATCAATCATGAACAACACTGTAGAAATGATGAACATTACTGTTATTCAAATATTAATTTTTATATTGAATATATATAACATTGATATAAAATAGATGTTCATGAAGAAAGAATGAAATATGAGGTATTCTTATGAAGTAGGAAACCCATATTACTGTAAAAAATCTAATCATTGGAAGAGTAACCTGGCCGTTAGAAAAGTAATATGGCTGTTAAGAATAGTAACCAAACTATTAGAATAGTTTCCCCAATTATGGAAGTGTTAATTTATATTTTTTATCTTATAAAATGAAAATATGATATATTTATATTGTGATATGATAAATTAAATGTTTTAAAAATAATAAATTATGTTTTTTTATATTCAAAAGGCATAAATGTTTTAATTGAACTTTTATAAAAAATATAATTATTGAAAATGTAATTTTCAACATAAAATAGATTTATAATTTTATATTATTTTTTATTATAATGATAAAATAATTTTATGAGACAATAAGTAATTTTTAAAATGGTTATAAAATTGTTCGTAGTATAAAAATTTATTTTTTTACAAGATTTTTTTATTAAAAAATTAAATATCTCATGTTTTGAATATAAATCATAAAATATAATTCAATTTTGGAATATATAAATTGAAAAAAATAGGGTAACTTTTTTTGTATTTTTATAAAACATTTGAATTTTTGTGAATAATGAAATATAGTAAAATATGGTATTTGACATTATAAACTAAATATCATAATTTTTGAGTCATAAATTATTTAATAACCCACTATTTTGAACTCAAATATACTAGTTGCAATATAGAGTCTTAGTAATCAATACTATTGGCAGTCTTGATCCAAAAATAATAATATCTAGATAATAATATTCGAAAACACCCCTCTCCTCCCCTTTTAAATACCACCCCTCACAACCACTTTCCTCACATATTATAAGCATTGTAGAATTCCAAATTTCTACCCAATTATCTTACCATTACTCTCCCCTATGTACTAGTGCTGGTGGTCTCACCAAAATACCAATTCCATGTTCCTTAATGAGTTTTTCAAAGAGACGACATTAGAGAGTTAATTCTCTCAAACTACCTCTGTTAAATTGGTTTATTATTCTACTTTACCCTCACCTACCTCATAAAAAATGGAATAATAAGTTCATTTGTCACATTTTTAATATAATTATATAATTATAATGGAATATCTACCATCCATCATCATTAATTATCCTCTTATTCTAAAAATAAAACCATTGGCCACATTATGTAAGTTCACTGCCTCTGTGGATGATGAGTTTTTTCCCATTTTCGCCTTAAAGGATGGACATAAAATTATTATTATGGTTAAATAAGATGATTATAAGTATATTATAAATTATTCCATGTTATAATATTCAAATATATATATAATATAAAATAAAATGAAACTTCTTCATTGTTGATGAAAGTGCTTAAATGAACTAATCGTATAACGTTAATATTTATACTAAATACACCGTCTCTATATCAAAAAACAAATTTATATTTGGGAAAATTTTAATTTTTGGATGGACATGAATAGAAATTCATTTTCATTCTATATTTTTAGTCCCATTTTATAAGAAAATCAATAATTATCCACAACTTATAGGACCTTTGAACTATGATATAGTCACCCTTAGGAAAGTGAAATCAATCATAATATCAGAATGAAGTGGTTATAAATGAACCTAATAACATTATTTTAAATAAATTATTGTTATAAATGGTTCAAAAAAATTATTTAAAAATTTTAATTTAATTATTCAGGATACTATGGGAACGTTCATAAAAAATCTAGAACATAAGGTAAGGTATCTCTCTGAGCCGTCATTCCTGTTTGGGCATAAACTTTCTCTGGATAACTCAATTTATTCCTATATTGAATATTATAGAATGATTTTTAATTATATTTATATATCTATTACATATATACCCACATTATTATCCCTTCTGATGATGTGGTAATACATGTGTTAAATTCATCTCTTAAATGACATTATTAAAATCAAACCCGATTAAGGGGAACTTTTGGATCCCTTAATCCGCTTATTTAATTATCATTTAAAGTATTTATTCCCCATTCTTATGTAAAAAATATGATTGTCCAAAATAATAAATTTTTTATTCTCTTTGGAATATTTATAAAATTTCATTGATTATGATATGAGGTAATATTATATAACCCATTTACTTCCATGGGTTATTATTGTGTTTATGTTTTATGTTTGATTTAATTTCTGCAAAACATGATATTTTACATGTTATGATGGGTGTACCCATATAGGTATCTAATGAATAGGGTAATGTTTTTGTATCATGATAAATTATGTATGGTATTATGTAGTGGACCTAAATGATGATGGGACTTTTTCTACCTTGTGATGTTGTCTCAGAAGTTATCCTTGACCTATGTTTTTTTCATGTTTTGTGTACTGACACATTTATAAGGGATAAGATATTATTATTCCATGTTATTTATGTTATGAACCTATATTTATATCTATTATCATTTTATTTATGGTATCATGTTATTCCTTTTGACTCCTATTTTTTTCATAGTTACCTTGTTTATTCTTTAATTGATATTTGTATCTCACCTAGTATGCCAATGAATATCCCCAAGTAATCTTAAGAAATTTTAGGAAAACAAAGGGAATAAGGAGAACATTTTGGAGATCAAAATGTTTTTTTTCATGTTGATATTTTATGTACCTAGTATTCCAAACACACATGACCTTAATATACATAGTTTGTATTTATTAGAAATTTTTGTAAAGAATCATGTAATATTATGTATAAAATGCTTGGGTAACTATGATTGGTATTTTATTAAAGGAATTTCTATTTTTGGGGATTTGTATTATAATATATTAGTGAGACACATTGGGATAAGTTTATGCATAGGAGAAAATCCTATAATTTTGTGGAATTATAGAGTGTGTGGTTTCTATGAAATTACATCCATGTCTAGATACTAAAATTGGATGTCGATATGGAAAATTTGTACTTAGGGTAAATAGACCAAAAAGGTACATTTTTGTATTAACTTGATTGTCACCTAGTGAATAAAATATGTTCTATATAGTATACCTATTTTTAACCTTTTCAGGGATATTCTTAGGAAAATTAGAAAACTCTTTACAAATCATTATGTTGTATTGAAATAAATTGATAGTTTAGAGAACCTAATTGGAAAAAAATTAAAATATATAACATATATTGATATTTATAGACTCATAAGTTAGGATATACTTTTAATTTTTAATTTATTCATTCTATGTTCATCTTTCCCCTTTTTACATAATTTTTTGTTTGAGTATTTTCAGCCTTTATTTTTATTTTAGTTTATAGAGGGAAATATAAAGAACCATTCCAACAACCAACATGATAAGAAATCTAATAAATGGTGTAATGATATTCCTGACCTTATGGGAGTGTGGGATGGGAACTTCAGAGGAGTATTGGCTCAACTAACTCATGATATAAATAATAACTTATATCATACAGAAATCCATCCTTCACTTAATAAATGGAATGTTGTTATTGAGAACACTACGTGAAAAATTATTATTACCTTCGTTAGATATTTTTATCCCCTAAATATGGAAAAATTCATTATTTCCATTTAGAAGATATTAGTTATCTAATACTCAGAATTAGATAAATTCTTGTTGGAATTCTATTGTCTTAAAGGGGGATCTATGGTGGATACTAACAATGAACTTGAAGTCTAAAGAGGAAATTGCTTCCATAGAATATAAAGGATTCACGATAATATTTTTCAAATAATATTTTCCATGAACTCTCTATAATAAAATGGTAAGGTATTTCCACATACTGAAGAAAAATTAGGCTATGTCCATCGGATCATATGAGGAAAACTTCACAAGGCTTTCACGGTATGTCTCTGGCTTTTTCTTCAACACTAAAACATAGGTAGAATATTTATTTAGTGGTGTAATGTCATATTTATGAAAATACATAGTGATTTGATACTTTCAACGTGTAGTTCAGTGTTTCAACTATAATGAACATTGTCATTATGAAATCTAATTCTCTAATGCAAGGGTTGTTCAAGGTAATCAATGAAAATAAACTCTAATTCATAGAGAGTAAGAAAGTGAATATTCTATCACTACATCTGATATGGATCTTGTTCATGTAGTGGTAATAAGAATGATGGTTATTAACTAGTGTATATTGAACATACTTTAAGATTCTTTTTCTACACATTATTTCTTATATTTATAGTTTGGTTTAACAATTAAAACACCACCACAAAACATAGATGTTGAATTATCTATGAGAATAGTAATTTGGGAAATAATTTCATATAAAGTATATAAATCCTCCCAAGTCAATGTTTTTTTTGACTAAATCATCTATAAAATCTTTTAATACTCCTATAGAAATTTTATTCTATTTTGGAAAAGTAATGGGTGTACTTATAAAAATCTTATATAAATTTTCAAGAGAGGGAGATCACTATTTACATCCCGAGTAATCCTATTATTCAGTACAAGAGTAAGGTGGAGGATGAATATTCTACAGAATATTTTAATAAAATGGGTATATGATTTCTTATTAAAAAAATAATATTTATAAAAACCATGACCCCCGTAGTTTGGAGTCGGTTCCTTGCCTTATTAAATTAGTATCATGAACAACTGTTCGCATCCCAAAGGTCCAAATAGTTTAGTAGCTTTGGAAATCCATATAAAACCATTGGTATTATATTATAACTTGAAATTAAATACAACATATAATATTTATTTGAAACAACCAAAAAACTATTAAAATATCCATCTAATTCATTCATAATATACATCTTCACATTCTGGGGGAAAATAAAACATAATAAAGGGGTGAGCTCATATGCTTAGTAAGTTTAATAAATACAACTAAATATATCATAAATAATCATAAAAAATATTTAATGGTGAATAAAATAAAAAACATTCCATCAAAACATAATCCTGAGAATAATATGGAAGGAATAAAATCTGATTAAAAAGTCCCTAAATAATCATACGAGAAAAAAAATTAACAATGAATATTCTACTAGTCAAATAATTAAACTGCCTATTAATTAATAGTATAATAATGAAGGAATTCATAATTCAAGACATCATAAACATTCTATTAAGGCTTCCTCCAAGATATTATACATAATTGGGGAAAAACTCGGTCTAGTTTTTCTTATGAGACCTATCCATGCATCAAGGTGTTATAGTGGGGCCCTCGAGTCACTTACAATGTACAATACATTCATAATATGAAAGGGGTGAAGCATAATTTACATATTCAATAATATTGACATTATAATATGAAATTCAAATAATATACCCAATTAGTAAACATAATCATAAACTATCCAGAGTAATATGGAGAATGTTATAAGGACAGTACATCCACAATCAAAATAATCATAAACCATTTAATAAAATTTGTTAGATTGTAACATAAGTGGAAAATTTCAATAAATGATAGTATTCAACATAAGTTATTAGAATATATGAAAAATAATTTGATAAAATAATTTTTTAATTCTCGAGAGGAATACCACTTTTTACTTTGGACAGAAGAGTTCTTTTGAAATATCATTTCTATTTTTCCTAAAATCAGACTGTAAGAATGTATATACCCAAAGAGAAAAAGGAATGATATTATATTTTATAAATATTAAAATAATATTCATACTAAAATTTGTAAACTAAATTGAATACATATAAAAATAGTGTTTAAGATACTTTAGATATGATCCACTTAAGTGTAATTTAAGGGAAAAAAAAATGAGTCTATAAAGAGGAAAAGGCATAATTGTTTTCATAAAACCAAAAATTAACCACAATATTTTTTCAAAATAAAATTATTGATTTTACAAATATAAGTTTTTCTTAAAAAAATATTATTGATTATACTTGAAAATATGTATCAAATTTGGAAATTCCCTTTAATCGGCCTTTCTTATCTGGATGAATTTAAAAGGAAACCTTATAAAACACACATTTCCCCATGAAATATTTGTGAAATGATCTAGATACATGGGTTTCTAACATACTCAGAGAATGTAGGAGAATTATATAAAAAATTATGGATTAGATTGTGGTAAATGGAGATAAAGTGTAGCCTAAATGAAAAATAGAGGTTTGAGGACAATCCCTCACTAGTTTGCAAACAATGGAACCATGTGACCCATAAAATTAATGATCATCAAATGAAACATTGAATACGAGTAAGGTAAGGATATTCATTATATTATATGTAAAAGGGAAGTATAAATTCATGAAACATTTTAAATATTTGTGAAAAATACATATCTCAAAAAAATAAAGGTCAGATGAGAAAACCTTTACCTTATGTACGAAATCATTCGGAACTTATACTTAACATCCTGGAAAATGATAATAGATTGATTAATAATTAATTTAATATCCAATTAAATAATTACTTGATTTATTATAATTTCATTAATTTTATTTATTTCCCTTTTTATGAGTTATAAGATTCAATTTGTTTGTTTGGAAGTGCTCATTTACATGGTTTTCCAGATTGGTTCACTTGTACACATTTATGAAAGACCAGGTGAAATCAGAATAGTTATCCAAAATTGAAATTATATGTTATTAATTAGAATACATAATATTTAATGGTCTTATATATCATTTTTTTCAAATATTGGGATGATTCAATGGATAAGACGTTATTGATAACCATTTGGATTATTTTGGCATTTTTCAATCATCATGTACTAGTTTGGTTTTATTAATAAATATTATGCATATATATTTATTACAAAACCCTGAAGAAGTTGTAATACATATATATATATATATTATATAGTTTAAACAAAAAAATGGTTTTATGACCATCCTTGAATATAGTATGATAATACTAAAAAATCATCATCTACAATGGTGGTGAATCGACAGCCCACAAACGATGTTTCGATTTTTAGAATAAAAAACAGAAGACAAAATAATTTATAGTGGACATAAAATTGTTATTATAAATTCTATTATATATAATATTCTGGATTTATCATGCATTTTTTTAATGATGGGGTAAGTAGAAGACAAAAAATGAAAGGAAATTAAAAAGAATGATTGGAGAGTTTACCTCTTGAATTCCTCTCCTTGAGAACCTTTTTAAGTAACATTGAAATGGTCTGATGGTGATATGAGAAATTTAAAAACGTGTGGAGTAGGTTAGGAGATGGATTGGATTGAAATTTGAAAATATTAATTTCATTGGAGGTGTGAGGAGAAGAGGTGGTGAGGGGTGATATTTAAAGTGGAGGAGAGGGATGTTTTTTAATTATTATTTTTCTTATTTTATTATTTTGGCTCAAGAGTATCAATAGTTTGAACCTTATCACTAAATACTTAAAAATAAGTATGGATATTTTGAAAACATTCTTTTAAATCATCCATAAATCCCATATGAATGAATAATTTGGGTATTAGTTAAATAGGGTAAATTATTATATTTCACTATTCACCAAAAAATCTACTATTTTATACAAACACCAAATATTCATCCACCCAATTTTTTGACATTTATAATTCAAAAATTGACTCCATATTATGAAAATAAGTTTTTAAATATGTGAATTTTAATTTTTAAATAAAATAATCATTTACTTAGAAATTACTGATTTTAATATTAGAAATGATTTTAGGACACCTTCCAAAATTAATTAAGATCACATAAAATTATTGTAATATTATGGGATAAAAAATTATTGATTTAAGAATATATGTTATGAAGAAAAATATTTTAAATATTTATATTAATTATAAAAATGTAAATAAACATTTATATTACACAAAAAATGCAAAATCATAATTTATCTTAGGAAAAAATTATAAACTTATTTCATGATGAAAATATAACATATTATCTTTTATAAGATACCAAAATTTTGTTTATAATTTCATTGATAAAGTTACTATTCTATTGATCGTATTACCATTCCTAATGGTCACATTTCTTTTCCAACTGTCATATTTAATAGTATATTATAGTTTAAATCTTGGTGTTGTTTGAAGCATAAACTATCAAATTTGTTGAATTTTAGAAGAGACATACCATAAAATCTTGGGGTGTTACATTATCCCCTCCTTTAATAAATTATTTCCACTTAATTTGAAATTTTACTTCAATAATCAATGGTTAATACCTTAAAATTCCATTGTGGGAAACCCACATTGGAAATAGGTTTAATAAAATATCTTCTTAATAAGAGGTAAATAGAATTGAAAAGGTCACCAAAAATCTAGGCTTTTGGGTAAAAAATAATTAGTGGAATGTTATAACATAAACATAGAATAGAAATCGAACTATCAAGTTCTGAAAAATACTTATAGGGATCATGGTAATTAGAAAGTTAACCATCATAAAATCGTAAATCTTATTATCAGTTAAAAGAACATTTATTTCTAGGAAAGACAATTAAAGAGATAACATTTTTGTTCCAAATTGTTTTACTAAAGTTGATGGATTATTTTAATATTCTGAAAATCACTATAGAAAATTAACATACTTGATTAATTTTTATTTCATAATCATAATCTAATCCTTTGGAAGTGCTTTGATATATTTTAACATCATCTCTTACACCTGTAAATGAATGTTCAAGATGAATTATTCATTCCTGGAGCACTTTTAGAAAATCATATGGTCTTTAAGTCATTCCTTCAATGTTTAAATGTTTAATAAAACCATGAATGTTAGCATGTATTATCAATGAAAAATAATTTATAGTGTTTAACTTGATCCATTACACAAGTAGTTAATCATAAGACTCTTCTAAAACATGTTTATCCACATTCAACTAAAAAAATTAGAAGGAAGGTAACTAAATTTCAAAAATCAACTGAACTTAAGATTCTCTAAATAATGTAGGTTTTAATCCCACATACCAACTATCTGAATACTTTGAGACATTAAAACCTCATTGAAAACATATAGGCTTCTAAATCTATTTAGAATTAGTATGGTAAAATCCTTTTATATATCATGATTATTATATCCAGAATATCATAACAAAATTCATGAATCTAGAAACATAAATATACTAATTATTCCACTTAAACTGTAATAACAACATAATCTTGACCTTGATCCCTTTTATTTTTCAGAGTTATATTTCATTGATGCTTGGGAAATTCATTTATATAGTTCCCTATGTCTTTACATTTTAAGAAATGAACATTTAAAACTTATTTCTTTCCCTCACATTCATGAGCTCAATGAACTTTATCTCCACACTTGTAACAAACTATCATTCCCTTCAAGAAATTACCAGGTTGTTTCTTCTCATAGTTATCATATGAAAGAAAATATTTCTTTCCCTTTATCCATTTATCTATGACTTACTCTACGATTCTCTTATTCTCTTTCTTTACTTTAAAATCATGAGACATAGAGAATTCTTTCTCTATCTTAATAGTACATGAGACTATATCCTTGTATGATGGGAATATTTGGGAAACTACTTCCCTTTATATAATTAGATTAATTCTATAAAATAAATGGTCAATCTGGATCGTTGGAATTCATATGTCGTCGGTGTCATGCCTTTATAAGATTGTAAAGTTTTACTCATACATAAAAAACTTTTCATCCTCTTTCTATTTTAGACTCAGGAATTTTCTCTCGAAATCTATCTGTTATTCTATACAAAAATATTTTTCCAAGAAATGCTCCTTAAAATAATTCCATTCTATATTTAAAATTTCATCTTGATCCTTAGTGTTTTGAATCAAGTACCACAATTGACTCACAACACACGAGAGATGATAAAATATAATGATAACCTTCTCTATTTCATTACTTCCCAAATAGATAAATATCTTCTCTAGTGAACTTATCCACTCCTCACCTATAAATGGATTTGTTGTCCCATTGAATAGTAGAGGTTGTTGTCGCATGATGTAGTCTAACAATGTTACATCACATTGTCGATTATCCTACTACATGTGAGTAATTTTATTACTCATAACTTGATTTAGTTGTCCAAAGGTTGTTATAAGTTTCTCAAATCTAGTTTTATATCCCACTCCAACATCATTATCACGCATAGGATGATAATCTCTATATGGAATATGTGGGTTTATACATCAAAGGCCCCAAACCCAGTTTCCTAAAGCTGGTTCCTTAATTCATTAAATTGGTATGATTACAAGGAATTATTATCCAAAATTAATGAATAGTTTAGTATCATTGGAAAACTAGGTACATAAAAAACAGTTTCTTTATAACTTGAAATGAAGTAAAACATAGTAACTATATTAAAAAAATGAATAGGAATCTAGATTATCCTTTCAAGTCATTTATAATATAAATCTTCACATACTAGGAAAAATTGAAACATAATAATGGTCTGATCTCATATTCTTATTAAGGGTATGTAAAATAGAAGAAGCATAAATATAAAACATGGAAAATAACTAAAAGTATCCATTCCATTAAAACATTATATTGAGAATAAAATGTTAGGAATTAAAAAGTATTTAAATAATTATATAATAAAATAGAACGAAATATATTCTATTATTCCAATAATAAAATGGAAAATCAATTACTAGTTTCCTAATGATGGAATTCATAATTTCAATCATCAAAAACATACCACGGTGGCCTTGGCCAAGACACCATACATAATAGGAAAAAACCTCATCTAGTTTATCTCATTAGACCTACCGATGCATCAAGGTGTTATAACAGAACCCAACCATCACATACTAAGTAAAATTAATTCCTCACAAGAATTTTGATAAACATAAACAACATATGCATATGAAATGTAAATAACTTTCCCCAATCTATAAACTGATCACAAACCATTCCTAGTTGTATGGTTAATGGTATCAAGATATCACATCGACAATAAAAATGATCATAAACCATTTAATTAAACATTTTGGATGATAAAAATAAGATATAAACCTCAATAAATAATAACATTCTACAAAGTTTTTAACATAGATGAAAATAATCTAACAAATTCATTGAGGAATTCTTGAGAGAAATTCCATTTTTTTACCATACGTCGAAGTGTTATTCGGGAAAAACAATTTGTATTTGTCATTATTCTTTGTATAATACCATAAATGAAAAAAATAGTTTTTCATGAAAAAATTATTGATCATATGATAATAAATATGTCTTAAAATAGATTATGGATCCTACTTGAAAATTGGTAAGAAATCAAGACATCCCCATTAATCGAGCTTTCCTGTTGGGAAGAATTGAAAAGGAAACCTTGTAACAAAAAATATTATCCCATAAAATAATGAAGAACTGATCTACAAATATGATTGTGGAACATATATATAAATTTTATAATAATTATATAAAAATAACATTGAATTACATCAGTTTATAAGGAAGAAATCATAACCCAAATGAAAATGTATGTCCAGGAAGAATACCCTTAACTTATATCTGAATGTGTTCTGCACTTGAACATAACATCCTGGATAATCAAATTAAACCCATTTATTAATTAATTCCTAACATTTTTATACTATTATTTTAATTAGTATAATTTTATTAATTTCATTTCTGGCCTTTTTGATGAGTTATAAGATATAATTTTATTTCTTGGGAGTATTCATTTCATTGGTTTTCATGATAGATATAATTGTATATGAGTATAGAAGGTCATGTGGAATTGGTATAATAATCCAGAATTGAATGTATATGATATTAATTAATATAAATATTATTAAATGATTATATAATTCATTTTTTATATAGTATGAATATGATTAATTAGATAAAACCTTAGTGATAATTATCTAGATTGTTTTAGCATTTTTTCTATCATTACAAACTAGTTCTGTCATATCAATTAATATTATATATAAATCCTAGTTCAAGAAAATTAAATAGGTTTCAATAAATATATTATATCCTATTTTAATGATAAAAATGGTTTCATTATCATATATTATGGAGAAATGGAATAATGAAAAATCGACATCCATGAAGGTTTTAAATCGGCACCTCATGGGCGATGATTTTGTTTTTAAAATAAGAGAGAGAGATTGAGAAAGGGGTCTAAAGAAGGATATTCCATTAACATGATATAATTCCAATATATATATGATATGGGATTTAACATTATTATTTTGATAAAGTAGGTGGGGAGATAATAATAAAAGAAAATAACTTGAAAAGAAATTAAAGGGAAAAGGGAGAGGATTTTATATCTTGAACACTCCTCCTCGAGAACCGCTTTAAGGGGATTGATTTGGGCCTTTTTTTAATTAAATTATCTACTAGAAATGGTTTATATTCTTTGGGTAGAGTATTGGGTAGAAATTTTATATGCTTCAGGGCTTATAGGTATGAGGAGAAGTGGTGGTATTTATAGTGCATGAGAGAGATGATTTTTGAATATTTAATTTATCTGTTTATTATTTTTTTCTCAAGACTATTAATAGTTTGAGAATTATAATGAAATATATTAAAATAATTAAGTTAATTTTGAGATTATGGTTCTCACATCATTCATGACTCAAGGAACAGTGTATTTAACTTATACTATATTTATACTATAAATTACCGTATTTTACAATTCACCAAAAAAACATGTATTTTAGAGAAATCCCAAAAATTCAATATAATAATATTTAGAAAATTAGAATAAAAAATAGAATTAATTTAATGAATATAATTTTATAAATATGAGGAATTAAATTTTTTATTAAAACATTCGTTTACACAAAAAATACAGATTTTAAATCTATAAGTTATTTTTTAGAACTTTCAAAAATTAACCAAGGAATAATAAAATTGTCCAAAATTTATAATAAAGAAATATTAATTTAATAAAACATTTTATGAAAATAAATTTTCTTTTTCATCATTTTATTAATTATTAAAATGTATTTAAATATTTATGACTTACAAAAATACCAACACTTAATTTTTTTTAATATTCATTTTCTTATACTACGATATAATTATATGATAATTTAATTTATATGGTGACTAAATTTTATTAAGAATATCATGGGTGATGTTTTTATTCATTATTCTGATTTATTTTTCATGATGGTCTTATTATTAGTCATATGGTCACGTTACTATTTTATCGGTATATGTTCCTTAACTTAAACAAATACCTCTTATTTCATTAATTATTCATTTATGATATTTATATTTCTTTATATGAGTGATTTTATGATATATATACTATATAAACATAAGATTTTAACTATGCTTGGTAGAGTTATAGGTCATTACATTCTCCCCTCCTAAAAAAAATATTCCTCGAAATTTCTAGATTTTAACCCCAAAAAATGATTTGGGTAGTTCATTATCATAAGCTCCCTAGGATCCTACATCACCTCTTCAATTTTATGATTTTTCTGATGTAACTTTACCAGCCAAGTTATTTGGTTCCTCATCACCTGTTCTTTAGTATCCAAAATCTAGATAGTCTACTCATAGTAAGATAATTGAGGTTCAAATTCTATTCCTTCAAAAATGAGTACATGTGTTGGGTATGGCATGTACTTCCTTAAAAATGAGATGTGAAACAGATTTTGTACCATAGAAAGGATATGTGGAATTTCAAAATGATAATCCACATCTCCAATTCTATTCAGAATTTCAAAAGGGCCAATGTACTTGGGGATCAGTTTCCCTTTCTTCCCAAATCTTATAACAACCTTCCATGGAGATTCTTACAAGAAAACATGATATCCCACTTTAAATTCCAAATCCTACCTTCTATTATAGGAATAAAAATCCTTCCAACATTGATCTTGTTTGATATGATTTTGAATATTCTTTACTTTTGTTTTTGTTTCCTTCAGAAGAAATGGGCCTACAAGTTTCCTTTCACCAACTTCATCCTTAAAAATTGGTGTACGACATCTATTTACACACAATTCTTCATATGGAACAATTTAATACTATAGTAGAAACTATTATTTTTTGACAAATCTACTAAAGGTAAATACTGGTCCCACATACCGTGAAAATAAACTGATCATAATCTCAACATGTCTTATAAATCATGGATTGTCCTTTTTGACTTCCCATCAGTTTGAGGGTGATAAGAATTACTCAAAATAATCTTAGTATCCAATGTGTTCTGAGGAATTTTATAGAATTTTTATGTAAATAATGTATCATGACTAAACAAAACTAAGAGAGGTACTACATTAAGTCTTAAAACATCATTAATAAATAGTCGTGATGGGCTCCCAAGTGGAAAATCCTCCCTTATAGCACGGAAATGTGTAGATTTGGTAAGTAGATCAAAAATCGCATGTATTTGATTTTTAATACTTGGGGTTTTTTTGTAATATACTGAAACAATCCCTTGTGATGTCATGCCATATCGATATAGGTACAGACAGAGGTTTCTTGACTCCTTTAGGATGTTTACTTTTAGCCTCCACTTGTTGACAGACAAAAAATCTTGATACATAATCTAAAATTTCACGCTTCATGTTATCCAACAAAAAATGTTCCTCCAATTTTCTCTATATCACAGTGATGCCATGGTGTATAGATAAATTTGAATTATTAGCATCTTCCAATAACTCCCTTTTTATCTCTGGTTTAGAGGGAACACATAGCCTCCTGCCATATTTCAGAATTCCATCATTACCCATGAAGTCTGGAAACTTCCCATCATTTACAAAATTAATTTTCTTTTGAGGATTATCACCATCTCATTGATAATTTCTAATTATTTCTTATAAACATTGTTGGGAAACCAGTTAAAAATTAAATGATTTTTTTCCTTCCTAGATAATTTCCATATCATTATTTGTAATATCCATGTACACCCGATCTTTTTCCATCCTCATTTTGTTCAAATCTCCATGATACTTCTGACTCCAATCATCTACTACCTTGTTTTTCTTCCCTGGGTGGTATTGTATTGAACAATCATAATCTTTGAGTAGCTTGAGCCATCACCTTTCCCTCATGTTGGGTTCTTTTTGTGAGAAGAAATATTCCAATCTATTTTCATCTGTATAAATATCACATCTCTCATCATAAAGACAGTTCTTCTATATCTTCAGAGAAAATATTACAGTTACATACTCAGGATCATGAGTTGGATAGTTCTGTTCATGATTTGTTAACTACCTTGATGTATAGGTAATACCTCTTTCATTCTGCATAATGACACAACCAATTCCTTTCTTTTATGCATTACTATAAATCACAAACACCCATTTCCTGGTGGTAGAGTCAAGATCGAATAATTCACCAATATCCTATTTAATTCTTCAAAACATTTTTCACATTCTTTTATTCCATACGAACTTAACCCTTTTACGAGAAAGATTGGTTGACATGTTTTCTAATCGGGTGATGTTTTGAATTAAATGCCTATAATAACCTAGTAAAAAAATAAAACTATGCACCTAATTTGTGTTCATTGTCATAGTACATTCATTAATTTCCTATGTCATGTTAGGATCAACTAATATTCCATCTTTTCGAGACAATATGGCCAAGAAAATAAACTGACTAAAGCCAATATTCAAACATGCTAAACCTCTGATAAAATTCATTTATTCTTAGAGTCATAAAAACAATGCACAAGTGATTCACATGATCTTTATAGATTTTAGAGTACACCAAGATATCATCAATTAATACCCTAAATATTCATCAATGTATTCCTTGAAAAAACTATTCATTATATCCAAGAAAATAGTTGGTACATTAGTCAGTCCAAATAGAATTTATGTAAACTCATAATGTCCAAACCTGGTTCGAAGTGTCATCTTTATAATATCTTTATTCTTCACATGGAATGGATGATATCCTTATCGAATAAAAATCATTGAAAAATATTGGGCTTCTTGAAGTGGATCACATAAATCATCAATGGAAGGAATAGTATACTAGATCTATATCATAATAGTATTGATCTCCATATAGTCAATGAATAATCTCATATATCTATCTTTCATATTACCAAAAAGAATAGGAGATCCCCTTGGAGAATTAGTATGGTGAATAAACCCTTTACTACTCAAATCCTCTAGTTTTTTATTTAGATCCACTAATTCCACTATGGTTATTCTATAGGGAGTCTTTGATATAAGACATGCACAATGAATTAAATCAATAGAAAACTCAATTTCCCACTCTAGAGGATGTCAAGGTAAATCCTATGAAAATAAATCAATGTATTCATGGGAAATAGTTACATCATAAATTTGATCATTTCATTCCTCACCCATAGATATTTTGTTCACTTCCTCACCATGAATTTAATTCAGTAGAGCTATTGGGGTGGTTCTGAATAAGAATCAGATGGTTCAGATTCTACTATAAAGATAAGGGACTCTATATCATTCCCAAAAAAATTATATTTCTTTTTATTATAATAGATCTTCACTTTATAATTTGAAATCCAATTTATACCAACTATTATATCAAAATCAATCATGGGTATGATGATATGGTCAGAAACTAAAGCACATTTAGGTGTCATAAAAGGGATAGATCAACACGTCTTTGTTGCTATGATATTTCCCTTAAGATTTTTGACTGGAAACACCTTTATTAAATCAAAATGGAAATGACTAAATTTCTTGGTAAACTAGAATGATATAAAATAATTTGATGATCCAAAATCAAATAATTCATTGAATATGTTTGACGAAAAAATTAAGGTACCTTCCACCACATAATTAGGAACTTCAACCTCAGTAGTTGTGACCACATAAGCTTATCATTTCTCCCTTTTCCTTATTTGGGTAATGTTTCCTTGGGGATTAGGAAAATAATTTTTATAATGTGATATCTCTTTGATATTTTAGAATTTAACATTATTAGCATCTTTCTTTCCCTTGAAATCACAAGTTTGGTGACATTTTTTACTACACTTGTAAAAAATACCCATACCCTTCAAGCAAGTACCAGGGTGTGTATTTTTCCACAATTATCACATAATAGAAAATAAACTCTTACATTCTTACCCTTTTCATTATTTCCATTTATATAGTGTTCAACAACCATATTCTTCCCTTTATTTACTTGAAATTTATAGGAATTAGATAATTCAATTTCTATTTTGATAGCACATTAGACCATATCTTCATACGATGAGAAATTTTGGAAGACTAGTTCCCTTCACAGGAATAGTTTTAAACCATCAAATAATATATCAATATTTATCCTTGGATTATGTAAGTAGTCCAAAAAATTTAATGATAACCTAGTAATGTTGGATTCATACATGGAAACATTCTCATCCTCATTTTTTCACATATTTAGGAATTTTCTTTCTATATACTCTCATTGTTTGAGGGGAAATATTTTTCATGGAAAATTTCCTTAAAATATCCCCATTTCATATTTTTAATTTCATCATCATACTTTTTGTTTTGAATTAGTGACCACCATTGATTGGTATTTCCTGATATACAATAAACTCCAATGACAACCTTCTCTTTTTCATTACTTCCCAAAGAGTTAAATATATTCTATAAGGAACTTATCCACTGGTCAACTACAAATGGATTTTGTCACGACCCGTCCCCCAGGGCTCGTGTTGTAACTACCCCAAGCCCACCTACTATAGGCCAGGGGCTGGAGACATGCACCAAAGGTGTAATTCCCTAAAACTGGGAAGGAATTGGCATTATAACCCATAAACACACTTAGCTGATAAAATAATGAGTAAACTGAATAACCGAAAAGTGAGTACAGTAAGTAAAAATGGGCCGGAATACAAGCCCAACTGGAAAGTACAAGAAAACTAAAAGTACAAGTACAACTGTGGAAAAATGAAAAATAGCCAATGGGTCATCCTTCGAGGTTCCTACATGAAGGGTAGGTATAGATTGCCTCCACATCACTCCACATCTGTCCGTCCACTTCGTGTAGCGACATGCCGTAAGGTCCACCTCCGAGTACCTTCCATTCCTGGTACTCTCAGCCTCGGTCAGCGTTGTCTGTTGTCTGCATCTAACACAGGTGCGAGAATAGCCCATGCAGAAGTGAGTATAAAGAAACTCAGTGGGGACCTTGAGACCCTCAAGGTCTCCCAAAATCCAACAAGGATAAACCAAAAATTATGAAATCAACAGATAACCCCACTTAGTTATATTCCCATACATATACCTATGTTATCAAGTAATCTATCTCAATCATGAAGAAAACACAAAAGTTATTGACTTAGCTCAACCAGGATTGTTATGCACATTATTGAAACCATGGATTCTATAGAACTCCTCCTCTGTCGAGTACAGTGGGCCTGCTACGACATCAAGGCGCTTCCCACTAACTTTGGACTACTGAGTTACTCCTCCTGTCAAGTACCATGGGTCTTCTGCGTCACCAATGTGCTCCCCAACATGGTCATGTGCCACAACCAGGCACTCACCCTAATAGACTATAGAGGTACTCCTCCTGTCATGTACCACAGGTCTGCTACCACAACCAGGCACTCCTCTTCCGTTGCTCTGCCGCCATAACCAAATTCTCCCCACTGGGCTAGTCGAGTCACTCTGAGTCAATCGGTCAGCAGTCGTCAAGTCTCATCCAACTAATAGGTCTCCCCACTCTGTCCACTCATCTCTAGAGGGATCCTCTCCACTAGATACTAGTCGATACTCCAACTATCACTAATTCCCATGAATAAGTATCTCAAAGGTCTGCCACATCATAGGGGTCTCAATGCTACAGACGGCGCGTCAATCGAATGCTCGTTCTGTGAGATATTAACCTTTTGGTCCCAGGGGCCCTGTTGGATTCGTGCACGATCCAACCTGACCGTTTCTCAACTATACCCCAAATTCTAGTAGGGTATACTCAAAGGGACCTTCATGCTCCAAGATTATCAGTGCTATTGATGGTTCGTCAAACGGACGTCCAGTGAAAAAGATATGGACAAAGAATATAAAGGGTTGTTGAAAGCCAGGGTCTCGTCCGACCCGGTCATACTGACCCCGCTCGACCCCATTTAGGCCCACCCGGTTTGGGTTGCCCAGCCCGACCCGTTGGATCTGGCCCAGCCCGCTAGGCTGGCCAACCCGTTAGGTTCGGCCCGGCCCGCTGATCCTTGCTGAGCAGGCCGTGAAAGCGTAGACCGGTCGCGAGGGCACGACTCGGCACGAGGATAGTTCGGACGGGAGGGCACCGCGAGGGCATGACTCAGTTCATTCGGGGCACCACGAGGGGAATGGGAGACCGGCTCAGCCGGAGCGCCGCGAGGGGTGTGGGAGGCACGCTCGGTCTGCTGCAGCGAGGGGCGCGGCTCGGGCGGCTCGGCCCAGAAGGCTAGGGCATGTTTGGCCAGCAGCGACACGGGGCGCACAGAGTCATGGGGTGTACGGGGTGCGCGGGGCATACGGACGGCGGAGCTGCTGGGTGGGCGGAGTCCGGGGCCCAGTTCAGTCGGGGCACGACGCGACTCGGTCGGTTCAACACGGGAGGCACGACTGGCGGGCGGTGCAGTTCGGACCGGTAGGTGGTGTGGCTGGGGAGACTAGAAATTTGGAAAGCGGTGTGGTTCGTACTGGGGTGTCGGAGCATCGCAGGGGTGCCACGGGTTGCAGAGGCCATGGGTAGTGCGGCCGTTTCCTCCATCGCCTTCATCGTCTCGTTGCCTCGTCACCATTCCGATGAACATCACAAATAAGTACAGCGGAGCGGTTGGTCTATGCTGATTTCACCCGCACCCTCCGTGTTTAGGGTGGTAACAGGAAGTTCAATTATTTCTTGAATTTCAAAGAATTGTCAAGAAAATATGATGAAATAAAAATCAAACAAACACCCCACATCTTCCCACAAAAAAAATAAATCCCAACCTGCAAGTAAAATCATCAACAATGATTCTTTGTTTTTAGAAGGGAATAGTTTAAGGTAACAATATCATATTCAAATAAAACCCCTACCTTGATCATTGTTCATCGATGGAGTCGTGGGGAAGAAAACAGAGTTTTCATCATTCGTCGCGTCTGCCACACACATCCAATCCAAGCTCGTGCATCGGTTCGTTGATGATGACGAGGAGAGAAGGTTGGTCATTGAAGACGTCCAATGTCGGTTTCCTCTACAAGGTGCTTCCGGGGAAGAAGTGTAAGACACTCCTCACCGGAATTCTTCATGGAGGAAGTTCTTCATTAGAGAGCTTTCTCCCTATTCCTTCCTCTCCCAAGTTCCACCAAGATGAAATTTTCCAAACCAAAATAATATATTAAGTTTATCTATTATTTAACTGTTGGCACAAATTTTCAAAAAGGTTTAAAATATAATTAATTGATGTGCTCAATTAATTTGTGGGGAGGATTTGGCATAGAAATGGAAAGTGTGTTGGCAGAGTTAATTGGGTAGAGGAGGTAAAGAGGATCCCATTCATTAATGAGGGAATTTGAGAGGTTTTCCACAATTAAAAATGGGTTTAGTCCTAGGTGGTCCCCCCCACAGTAACCTCTCACGGGAGGCTAGGTTTGGGTGGGCTCCACCACCATGACCTCTCATGGGAGGTTATGGTCGGGTGGTCCCCACACTTCAACTCCCACAAGGAGGTTTAGTTCTGGTTGACCCCACCTTCAACTTCCACATGGTGGCTCAAAAATAAAATAAATTTAATTCATTTTATTTTATTATTTTCCACGAAAAACTCAAAAAACTATCTTTTATTCTCAACCCACTGTTGTCGAGGTGAAAGTCTCCTAAAGCGAATATCGGTGATAAAAGTTCAATGGTGCCCTCAAATTTCAATTCTGAGCACTGGTTCAAAAGCTATAAAAACCCACTCTTACATTTACTGAACATACCCGAACAAAACTTCCGAAGTTGATTCCGGGCACTTCGGGCCTCAGAATCACTCGTCGTCAATTTTTGTGGACTCGTAAAATTCCAATTTAATAAAAAATACATTGAAATTACGGGTCTTTACAATCTCCCCACCTTAGGTATTTACATCCCCATAAGCTATAACTCATAACTAATGGAAAAAGTGGTTGTACTGAACACGCATATGTGCCTCCCTCTCCCATGTGATCTCTTGGAGGTTCTTGTGCTGCCAGTAAATGCGCACCAGAGGTATCAACCATCCATGAAGGACCTTCTCCTATCGATCCTCAATCTCGACTGGAAACTCCGTAAATGTTGCCCCATCTTCGACGTCCAGATCTCCATGGTCGATGATGTGGGAAGGGTTGGGCAAGTATCTCCTCAACTGTGACGCGTGGAAGATGTCATGCACTCGGTGCAGCTCAGGTGGAAGAGATAAGAGGTAAGCCACCTTGCAAACTCTTATGAGGACCTAAAAAGGTCCGATGAATCTCAGATATAACTTGCCGCCTTAGCCAAATCTCCACAAACCTCGTCGAGGTGAAACCTGAAGAAATACATGGTCACCATCCTCGAACTCTACAGGTCTCTATCTCCTGTCAGCATACGACTTCTGCCTGCTCTGTGTAGTCTTTATCCACTCCTGGATGATCTGAACCTTCTCTGTGGTAGCCCGTACCATCTATGCTCACACTAGTGCTAACTTCCCTGGGTCAGTCAAGCAAAATGGTGACCTGCAATGTTTCATGTACAATGCTTCAAAAGGTTTTATCCCTATGGGGGAGTGATAGTTGTTGTTGTTTGAAAACTCTACCATAGTTAAGTGGTCCTCCCAGCTGAGACCGAAGTCGAGGACACAAGAATGCAACATTTCCTTGAGGGTCTAAATGGTCTTCTCGGTCTGGCCATCCGTCTGTGGATAGAAGTCGGTGCTCAAATGAAGTTGCGTCCTGAAAGCTTCCTAAAACACCTTCCATAGCCAGTAAGTAAAACATGTGTCACGATCAGAGACAATCATCAAAGTTACACCATGTAACTGCACAATCTCTTTCACATAGATGCATCCCAATCTCTCTACGGAACCCTACTCTCTGATCGGTAGGAAGTGGGATAACATGGCGAGTCGGTCGACGATCACCCAAATCGAGTCATATCCCATGGATGTACGTTGAAGTCCTATCACAAAGTCCAAGGATATCCCATCCCACTTCCACTCTGGGACCTCTAAAGGTTTCACCAAGCCTACTGGTACCTAGTGCTCCGCCTTCACTTGCTGACAAGTTAGGAATCGAGAGACAAACTATGAAACTGGTTTCTTCATTCCCGACCACCAGTGTTGTCATTGAAGATATTGGTACATGTTTTCTACTCTTTGATGTCCTGCAAGAGGGTATGTGTGGAACTCCTGCAACACTTCCTCTGGAAGTGACAGTGGTACCATGGTACGTCCTCTGAAGAAGATGAATTTCTCCCCACCTTCAAAAAATCCATCAAGTGCCTTGCCTAGGGATATCATAGCATGTTGGGTCTCGTAGTCAGTGTCCCCATGTTGTGCCTCCATGACTCACGGAAGAAGTTGGGGAGTGACTATAAGATACTGAAGGAAGGATTCTCCTTCTCTATCCACAAAGGATATCGTTAAATCAGTCAGCTGCTCAGTCGCCTCGCCTAACAGTTGTATACCAGATCTCTTACAGAGTGCATTTGCAACAAAGTTCCCCTTACCAGGAGTATAGACTATCTTGAAGTCATAGTCCTGGAGGAACTCGAGCCAACGTTGTTGTCTCAGGTTCAGGTCCTTTTGATAAGAAGATATACCTGAGACTCTTGTGATTAGAGAACACAATAAAACCCTCCCCCATCAAATAGTTTCACCACATCTTCAATGCAAAGACCATAGCTACTAACTGTAGGTCATGGGTAGCGTAGTTCTGATCATCTTGTCTCATTTGTCATGAACCATAAGTGATTACTGCTCGCTCCTACATCAGGACACATCCGAGTCTGGTCCCTGATGAGTCACAGTAGACTATGTACCCCACACCTTCCTCTGGAAGCATCAAGATGGGGGAACTGGTTAGCCTATGCCTCAGCTCTTGAATGATATGATGGAATCTCTGCAATCACCCAAAGGGTTTCCCCTTCTTTGTCAAGGATGATAGCCATGATTCAACTCTGGAGAAGTCTGGCACAAACCTCTGGTAGTATCCATTCAATCCCAGGATACTCCATACCTCTGTCACACTCCTGGGTGGCTCCCAAGCACGTACCACCTCAATCATCACTGGATCCACTGAAACTCTAGCATTCAATATGACATGCCCCAGGAAGTGAAGCTCACAGATCAAGAACTGGCTCTTCAAGATCTTACCATAAAGCTGGTGCTCTCGGAGTGTGTCCAGTAATACCTGCCAATGAAAGGAATACTCCTCCTTAGTAGTTGAGTAGATCAGAATGTCATCGATGAAGACTACGACAATGTGATCAAGGTATGGCTGAAAGATCATGTTCATGATTCCCATGGACACTACTGCAGTGTTGGATATGCCAAATTGAATAACCAAGAACTCCTAGTGCCCGTATAGACATCTGAAGGTCGTCTTCGGTGCATCCTCACCTCAAAATCTGAGCTGGTGATATCCTGATCTGAAGTCTATCTTCGAGAACCACCGTGCTCCCTTTAGCTGATCAAAGAGATCATCAATACTCAGGATTGGGAACTTTTTCTTCATGATCACCTGGTTCAGGCGTCAATAGTCAACACAAAGCCTCAAGCTCCCATCCGCCTTCTTGGAGAACAGAATTGGGGATGCCCTAGGAGAAACACAAGACCAGATGAATCCCTTATCCTACAAGTCCTCTAGTTGTACCCGCAGCTCGCGAAGCTCTGCAGGAGCCATCTGATATGCTGGAGTAGATATCGGTGACGTTCTGAGGTACAAGTAAATGTACAATTCTACCTATCTGTGAGGATGTAAACTTGGAACATCATCAAGGAATACAAATATGTATTGGTCCACCACTATAGGATAGCTCAGACTCTCCACATCAACAGATATGAGGGTAAGGCTTGACCACTAATGAGTGATTGGTTTCACTCTCCTCCGAGAAAGTCCATCATGTGCTGAAAATTATCCCTTCTCACTTGTGAAGGTATACATGGTCCCATCTATGTGTATAGATCACACTTTGCGCCTAATATAGTCAATCTGAGCATGGACTGTAGACAATCATTCCATACCCAAGATGACGTCGTAAGGCCTCGACGCCTCTACTAGGAGATCCCAGTGGAATCTCTCACCTCCTAGAGTAAGCTCAGCCTACCAGAACCAGTGCGTAATCATCGTGTCTGGTCTCTTATGAGTCTCTATCCATAAGGATCGAGCCAAAGTCTCTGTTGAAATCTCCGAGCTCCGAATGAGGGTGGTTGCAATGAAAGAGTGACTGGCACCTGTGTCTATAAGAACTGCACCTAAGGTGGAATAAACACAGAATTTACCACTTATCATCTCTTGAGCTCTGTGATCATAGGTCTCAGCTACCTGGAGTAGAGATCTCCCCTGTCCACCTGCACCTTGTGGTTGGGGTGGACCTCTTGGTGGTGGTGGCGGTAACAACTCAAAATGTCTTCCATCGCTAGTTGCACGACCAGCTCCTCGGCCACATCCGCCTGCTCCCTGCGAGCTGCCTCGATCGAATCTATGTCTCTACCTGGGCAGTCCTTCGACCATTTGATGATCATCTGAACGGAGGGTCGGATAGTCACGAGCCATGTGACCCTGCCCTCCATATGTGAAACACTGCCCGCTCCTGACATGTATGTCTCTACTCCGGGTGCCTCGCACAACCGATCCTGTGTCATGTGGTCATCCACCTATAGGTCTATTCCTCTTGGACCTCTGTGACATTTGTCTAATTCCAGCTACAGAAGACTCTTCTACGTGTTTACTAGTGGATGATCTCACTGCTAGAGACTACTCATCAAGGAAGCTCTCCACTGGGATGACTCTCTCTAACACCCCTGCCTTTGTTGGGATGCTGAGTGAGATCACCGAAGCACTGATCTCCCATCTGAGTCCCTTCTCGAAGGTTTGGGCCCTGAATAATGGGTTACATACCATATCAGTGTAGTAGCATGAGAGGTTTATGAACCTCGCTGAGTACTGAGCTACAGTCATGATGCCCTACTGTAGATGAAGTAGCTCTTGAATGCACCCTGCGTGGATAGTCGATTGAAAAAACTCTGTCTGAAATAGGATCTTGAAGTCTTCCTAGAGAATCATCATCTCATCTTGAAATTGTAGTGTCAACCTCTACCATATCCCATGACAACCTATAGAAGGCTGGCAGAAATAATCACCATGACGTCGGATGGTGTCCCTACCAGTCGGAAAACTCTCACCACTACCTCCAGCCAATCCTCAGCTGCATTTGGGTTAGTCTCTCCCTTAAACCTAGGTGGCCTCTAGCGCTGGAACTCATGCAATGCACTCAAGTGTCATGCATCGTCTGCTGCTGGGGCTGGTGGCATTGGTGTCCCAATGGGAAGAGGTATCGCTGGTGCCTCCACAGAAAAAGGGCCATGCACCGAGGCCTGGTCGTTCGGTGGGCTATTTGTGCGTACAACTCCTTGGACTCTAGCTTGTCATCTGTGGGGAGGCATCCTGAAAGAAAGAAGATGTGACATGGTCAAAAGGCTATACCTGGTGAGTTGACCTGGTTGAGTTGACATAAAGAAAAATTTTGAAAACACACGCGCAATCAGTTTTTCCATGCACTGAGTCAGAAATCAGAAGTTAGGGTCTTGGTGTATGGATACGTCAGCCACCACACCAACACTGGTCTCCTTGAACAGAAAACCTCACTCACTACACTTAACAATATTGGTTCATAGAAAAAAAGATCAGAGTCCTATGTTCTGCGGTAGAACCTCCCTTTGGTACCAATTTTTCACGACATGTCCCCATGGGCCCGTGTCGTGACTACCCCAAACCCGCCTTCTATAGGCCAGGGTCTGATGACTAGCACCAAAGGCATAATTCCCTGAAACTAGGAAGGACTTGTCTTTATAACATGTAAACACACATTGCAGATACGATCACGAGTAAACTGAATAACTGAAATGTGAGTACAGTAAGTAAAAAGGGGCCTGAATAAAATCCCAACTGGAATGTACAAGAAAACTAAAAATACTAGTCCAATTGAGAAAAAAGGAAAAACAACCACTAGGTCATCCTCTGAGGTTTCTACCTGAAGGGTTCATACATATCACCTCTTCATCACTCCACGTCTGTCTGTCTCCTTCATGTATTGACATGCCGTATGGTCCACCTCTGGGTACCATCCAGTCCAGGTACTCTCAACCTCGGTCAATGCTCTCTGTCGTCTGAATCCAACACAATGTGGTGCGGGAATAGCCCATGCAAGGGTGAGTATAACGATACTCAGTAGGGACCCCGAGACCCTCAAGGTCTCACAAAATCCAACAAGGATAAACCAAAAAGTATGAAAACAACAGATAACCCCACTTAGTTATATGCCCATACATATACCTAAGTTATCAAGTAATCCATCTCAATAATGAGGAAAACACAAAAGTTACCGACTCAGCTCAACCAGGATGTTTATACACATTATCAAAACCATGGATGCTAGAGAACTCTTCCGCATTCAAGTACAGTGGGACTGCCATGACACCATGGTGGTGCCTCGAGGGGCATGTCACGAGCGGCTCATCCCTGGAGGTCGGTGCCAGTTCATCCAGTGGTGGAGCGAACTGCGTGGAGTCGTGAGGTGGGCAGGGCACGATGGTCGCACCGGGTGCACGGATGGCGGAGCCGCGGGGCGCTTGGGGTGCGAAGAGGTCGGGATCTAGTTAAACTAGGGTGCGGCACGGCTTGGTCGGTTTGGTGCAGGTGTCGCGGCCGGAAGGGCGGGAAGGTTTGGCCCGGTAGGTGGCGCGGTCGACGGGCGGCGCGGTTGGGGTAGATCGGAAACTAGCAGGTGGTGCGGTTAATCTCGGGGCGCTGGAGCGTCGCAGGGGCGGTGCGGGTTGCGGAGGTCACGGGTAGCGCAACCGTTTCCTCCATCGCCTTTGTCATCTTGTCGCCTCATCTCCATTCCGAGGAACATCACAAACAAGAACAACGGATGGGTCGGGCCTTGTTGATTTGGCCCGCACCCTCCACGTTTAGGGAAGTAGCAAGAGGTTCAATTATTTCTTGAATTTCAAACAATTATAAAGAAAAGAAGTTAAAAGAAAAATAAAACAAACACCCCACATCTTCCCGCAAAGAAAAATACATCCCAACCCAAAAGGAAACTCATCCACAATGATTCTTTGTTTTTAGAAAGGATGAATATTAAAAAAATATCATATTCAAATAAAAACCCTACATTGATCATTGTTCGTCGATGGAGTCATGGGCATGAAAACAAATTTTTCATCCTTAGTCGTATCCGCCACACGCATCCAATCCAAGATCATGTTTTGGTTCGTGGATGACGATGAGGAGGGAAGTTCAGTTGTTGAAGATTTTCCACGTTGATTGCCTCCGCAAGGTGCTTCTGAAAAAGAAGATGAAAACACTCCTCGTCGGTGTTCTTCATGGATGAAGATCTTTGTTGGAGAGCTTTCTCCCTATGTACACCTTTACCAATTTCCACCACGATAAAATATTCCAAGCCAAAATAATTGATTAAGTTTGTCTATCATTTAATTTTTGGCACAAAATTTCAAAAAATTTAAAAAAAATAATTAATTTATGTCCTCAATTAATTTATGGGGAGGATTTAGAACATTAATGGAAAGTGCATTGGTAGAATTAATTGGGTAGATGAGTTCAAGGGCCTCCCCCTCCTTAATGAGGGAATTTGAGAGGTTTTATAAAATAAAAAATGGGTTTAGTATCGAGTGGTCCCCACCACCATAACCTCTCGCAGGAGGTTAGGTTCGGGTGGGCCCCACCACCATACTTTCTCATTGGAGGTTATGGTCGGGTGGTCCCCACACTTCAACTCCAACAAGGAGGTTTAGTTCTAGTGGACTCCACCTCCAACTTTCACATGGTGGATCAAAAATAAAATAAAGTATAGTTCATTTTATTTTATTATTTTCTACGAAAAACCCAAAAACTATCTTTTATTCTCGACCCACTATCATTGAGGAGAATGTATCCTTAAGAGAATATTGGCGCTGAAAGTTCAACGGTGCCCTCAGATTTCAATTCCGAGCACCGGTTCAAAAGTTATAAAAACTCGCTCGTACATTTATGGAATGTACCCAAACAAAACATCAGAAATTGATTTTGGGATCTCTGGGTCTCAGAATCACGCGCCATCAATTTTCGAGCACACATAAAATTCCTATTTAATAAAAAATTATTTACATGGAAATTATGGGTCTTTACAGATTCGTAGTCCCATTTAATGATAGAGGTTGTTGTAGTATAATGGTGTCTAACATTTCTCCTCCACTTTGTGGACTATGATGGTCTATACTAGTATAATTATTGTTCATAACATGAGTCAGCTCCCCCAATATAGTTATAAGTTTCTCAACACTAGTCTCATCTCCAATACCAACATTATTATGTTGTGTGTGAGGGAAATCCCTAAATGAGATACATGTGTTGATATGGTTTAAATTCGTTCCCCTATGAGACATTTATAAATAATAGAATACACTAGATTAGGTTATGAATCATAATGTATAATCTCAAACTAGAAAAAACACATAACAAAAACTGATGTTTTAGGCATGCCCAAGTTAATAATCATTAACATGGTTTATTCAAGAATATATTTAATTTTAAATCCTTTATAATGGTTCGAAAAAAGAAATGTGAATTATCCTAAGAATACCCCCTGAGAGTGTCAATCCAGGTACGCAGTAAGGGTCATTGTCAAGTACCATGTTACCTGGAGTTAGGCTCAAGACACTATGTCATAGTTTTTACCCCTCAGTACATCTATTTCTGAACCACATCCACTTGTAGTATCTAGAGAAGAATGAATTTCTAGGAAGATCAACATAACATATACATTATGAAAATTCTAGGATTTTCATCCATTAATATTGTCAAATTCTATCTTAGGTCTATTTTCCCTAATCTATGTTTTCAAAATCCAGATTCCAAAGTTTCTACTAAAGAGCCTCTAATAACAACCGTAAATACCTCGACCCTAGTTTCTGGGACCTAGTGCCTTACTTCATTAAATTAGTATGATTAAAAGGATGTTGTATCTAAAAGGAATGAATATTTTAGTTGAATTGGAAAACTAAGTAAATACATAATAGTTTTATTTCAACTTTAGATGAAGTACACCATAGTAACTATATTAAAAACACCAATAAAATTCTAAATTATCCTTTTAAATCATTCATAATATACATCTTTTCATATTGAGGAAAAATAAAAAATAATAAAGGGGTGAGCTCAGATACTCAGTAAGGTTAAGTAATATAAGAAAATTCTAAATATAAATCATGGTAAATAACTAAAAGTATGCATTCCATTAAAACATAATCCTGAGAATTAAATGGTGGAAATTAAAAAAAATCATTAAATAATTCCATAATAAAAAATATATATGGATATTCTTATAGTTGAATGATCACATGAATAATCAATTACTAGTTTCATAATGAGGTAATTCATAATTTCGGACATTATAAAGATATCATCAAGGCTTTGGCCAAGACACCAAACATAATGGGTAAAAACCTAGTCCTGTTTTTCTCATGAGGCCTACTAATGCATTGACAGGCCATAGCAGGACCCACCCATCAGTTACTATGTTCAATGAATTCTTCATTTCAATAGTGATAAACAAAATCAACATATATAAATGAAATGTAAATAACTTTCCCCAATCTATAAACCTGTTCACTAACCATTATGAGTAGTATAGTGAATGATATCAAGATAGCACATCCACAGTCAAACTGATCATAAATAATTTAATAAAATATTATCGATGATAAACATAATATATGAACCTTTATAAATAATAAAATTCAAAATAGGTTCTGAAATATATTAAAATACACTAATAAAATCATTTAGTAATTCTTGAGATAAATACCATTTTTCTACTTTGCAAAGAAGAGTTATTTTCGAAAAATCATTTCTATTTTTCATGATTGTTTGTATTAAACCATAAATGAAAAAATATATATTTATTTTCTTGAAAAAATTAGTGATTTTATGAAAATAAATGTGTCTTAAAACATAATATTAATGACACTTGAAAATAGATAAGAAATCGAGACGTTTCCTTCAATCGGGCTTCTGTGTCAAGAAGAATTGAGAAGGGAACCTTTTAAAAAATTTATTATCCCAGCAAAAAATGATGAACTGATCTAGAAATATGATTTTGGAAAAAATATATATAACTTATAATTTTTATAATAAAATAAGGAATAATTACATTGGTTTATAGAGGAATAAAGCATAACCTGAAACAAAATTAATGTTCGGGAAGAAAACCATTAACTTATGTCTGAATGTGTTCTGCACTTGACCATAACGTCATGGATGGTCAAACTAAATCAATGAATTGATTAATTAAGAAATTTATGTACATGTATTTTATTTAGTATAATTTTTTTATGTTCATTTATGGAAATTTTTATATGTTATAAGATACAATTTTATTGGTTGGTAGCATTCATTTCAATGGGTTTCACACTCATTATACTGGTATATGAGTATAAAAGTTCATGTGGAATTGAAATAATTCAATAGAATTTAATTTATATGATAATAATTAAATTACATAAGATTAAATGGATATATAATTCATTTTTTTATATGGTATGAGGATGAGTCATTAGATAAAACATTAGTGATAATTATTTAGATTATTTTGGATGTTTTTCATTCAGTAAAAACTAGTTTTGTGGTATAGATTAATATTATGTTTATATAATAGTTATATAACATTAAAAAGTGTGAAATAAATATATTATAGTAGTTTTTAACTATGAAAATGGTAAAATTATCATCCTTTAAGGAGAAATTTAAGAACAAAAATCCATCGTCCATGAAGGTTGTAAATCAGCAACTCACGGAGAATGATTTCATTTTAAAATAAATTAGAGAGATAGAACGGAGTGTGAGGAAGGATATTCCATTAAAATGATACAATTCCCATATATATGATATATTGGATTTATCTTTATTATTTGGAAAAAGTAGGTGATTATAGAATAAAAAAATAAAAGAATATGAAATGAAATTAAAAGGAAAAGGAAGAGGATTTTACATCTTGAATACTCTTCCTTGAAAACCTCCTCAAGGGGATTGGTTTTGGACTTTTGTTAAGACAAAGTGATCCTGGATGTTGGTGAGAGGCTTAGAGAGAGTATTGGGATCAAATCTTACCAGCTTCATGTCTTAGAGGTGTGAGAAGAAGTGGTGGTGTGGGGTGGTTTTTATACTAGAGGATGGGTGATTTTTTAATATTTAATTCATGTGTTTATTGTTTTTGATCAAGACTAGGAATAGTTTTAGCATTATCATAAAATATATTAAAATAATAAAGGTAATTTCTAGACTATGTTTCTTATATCCTTCATGAAAAAAGTAATATTTTTTTAACTTATATTGTATTTATATCGTAAATTACAATATTTAACTATTCACCAAAAATTCTAGTATTTTAGAAAAATCTCAAAAATTCACCCTGACGATTGTTATATGTGTAGAATTAAAAAATAGAATTTATTTTATGAATTTAATTTTCCTAATATGAGAAATATAATTTTTAATTAAAACCATCATATTCTCAAAAAAATACAGATTTTATGTCTATAACTGATTTTGAAACACTTTCAAAAATTAACTATGGTCGCATAAAATTATCTTAAAATATTAATACAAAAAAATAATTTATTAATACATTTTAATAACATAAATTTTCTTTTAAATAATATTTATAATTACAAAATATTTATGACTTACAAAAATACTAACACTTAATTTAACAAATTTAAAATATTTATTTACTTATAGTATGATATAATTATATTATACCTTCATTTATAAGGTGCCAAAGTTTTATTTATACATTCATAGTTGATGTCACTATTCATTAGTCTAATTAACTATTCATAAGGGTATTAAAACTATTTATAAGTTCAAGTTAATATTTCATCCTTATAGGTTCCTTAACTTATAGAAATGACTCTAATTTTATTCATTATTCATTTATGATATTTTTATTGTGTTCTAGAAGTGATTTTATGTGATCTATACTATATAAACCTAAGAAGTTAAATTTCATTGATAGAGTTCTTTTTCTTTATAAATACAGTTTCCATTCCTTCCACTGTGCGCCATTAATAAACAATATAATAAACTAAATCACATTATGAATCATAATAAATAATTTTAAACAATAAAAATTGTTAATATATATTATAAATATATGCATAGGTAATCTCATAATCATAACCATGATTTCATTGAGGACATGTTTACATTTAAATCATTGATAATGGTTTCTAAAAATTATTTTAATTATCATATGCATACCCGAGAGAGTGTCAAACTAGGTGTGCTATAAATCCCATTGTCGTTTACCAGTTTATTTCAATTCAGGTCTGATGCACCTTGTTGAAGTTGTTACACCTTGGAATATCTATTCTAGATCCATTTCTACATATAGAATCTATACATGGATTTATTTCTTGGAATACCCAAATAATCTCTACCATACCAAAATTATATGATGTTCTTCTTTGCTAATCCTCAAATTATATCTTATGGTTATAGTCATTACTCAACATTTTCTAAATCTAGTTTCCAATATATATACTAAACTTTCTCTGATACAAATTGCAAAGACCCAGAACCTAGTATCCCAGAGCTGGTGCCTTACTTTATAACATTGATACTATGAACACGCTTTCTTATCCCTAATGACTAATTATTTTAGTAGATTTAAAATTCCAGAAACAAAAATAAGTGTTAAATTACAACTTTAAGTGAAATAAAACATAGAAACTTCAATATAAACAAGCCTAAACTCCTAGATTAACCCTTCCAATCATTCATAACATTTATCTTTGAATCATGGGAAAAATAAAAAATAATAAAGGACTGATCTCAAATTCTTAGTAAGGGTAAAAAATACTATAAAAGATATCATAAATAAACATAAACAATAATTAATGGTGAATAAATAAAAAAATAAATTAAAACATAATCTTTAAAATAATTTGGTAGGAATAAAATATGAATAAATAATTCCATAAATAATTACATCAGAAAGAAACATAACCATCTATATTATAATATTCTAAAAATCACATGGAATATAAATTACTAGTATCATAATAAATGAATTCATAATTACATTCGTCATAAACATAGTTTTTAGGATTCGGTGAAGTAACCATACATAAATGGGTAAAAACACGGTCTAGTTTGTCTCATGAAACCTTTTGATTCATCGAGGGACTACAACAGGCCCAACACATCACTTACTGTTTCCAATGAATTCCTCAAATTAAGGTTGTAAAACATAACCAACATATAAATTCATATTGAAACGGGAATATTAAATTAAAATAATACCCCCTATCAATAGACATAATCATAAATTATCTAGAGTAATATCGAGAATGGTATCAAGATAATACATCCCCAATCAAAATAATCATAATCCATTCAATAAAATATATTAGATGGTAACGTAATAGATCAATATCAATAAATAATAGTATTAAACAATGTTTTTTGAAATAGGTGAAAATATTTTAAAAAAATTATTGAGGAATTATTGATATAAATATCATTTTTTTACTTTCGAAAGAAGAGTTCTTATTGGAAATGATTTGTATTTTTCATAAAAAAACCAATGTAAACATGTATATCTGAGAAGAGAAAAATGAATGAAATTATATTTTAAGAAAATAAAAATAATATTCATACTAAGATTTATAAAATGAAGTTAAATAATCTAAAAATTGTGTTTAACAAACTTTAGAAATGAGTCACTTCAGCGCGATTTAAGAGAAAATATAAATGAGCTTTTAAATAGGAAAAGGTATAAATGTTTTCATAAAACCAAAAATGAACTAAAAATTATTTTTATGATAAAATGAGTGATTTTTGAAAAATTATTTTTTTCTTAAGATATACTATGGTGTATACTTAAAAATGGTTATGAAATGGAGAAGTTCCCTTTAATCGGGCTTTTTTATCGGGAGGAATTAAAAAGGAAACCTTATAAAAATGCATTTACGAATAAAAGAAATATTAAATGATCTGAATAAATGTTTTAGGAAAATATAAATAGAATTTAGAATAAATATATAAAATTAATGTAGAATTAAATTGTGGTAAATAGATAAAAAGTGTTTCCTGAATGAAAAATGGAGGTTCGGGGAGAATCAATTGCCACTTTGCAAACAGTAGAATCGTATTCCCCATAAAATTAATGATCCTAAACTCAAACATTGAATACCATGAAAATAAATATATTCATGATATTATAAATAAAAGGTAATTATACTTACACAACACAAATGAAATAGTGTTGAACGCAACATATCTCACAGAAATAAGGATGATATGGGAAAACCCTTAACATATGTACAAAAGTGCTTTTCACTTATACATAACGTATTTAATAATTGAATTAAATTAACTAATAATTAATTTAATATTATTTTAAAATTTTATTTTATTTATTATAATTTCATTATTCTCATTCATGGTCTTTTTTATGAGATATAAGATTCCAATTCGTCATTCAGAAGTGTTAATTTTCTTCGTTTTCAAGATTGGTTCACTTCTATACATGTAAGAAAGATCATGGGAAATGGGTATAGTTATCTAGAATTTAAATCATATTTTATTAATGGTCTTCTAAAAAATTTAATTGTCTTATAAATAATTTTGTATCAGATATGAGGATGATTCAATAAATAAATTTATAATGATAACTGTTTGGATTATTTTGTAATTTTTTCAATCATCATGCCCCATTTTTATTTTATTAATTAAAATTAAGTATATATACTAGTTACATAACACTAAATAAGTTGAAATATTAATATTATAATAAATATTTACTAAAAAAATGTTTTTATTACCAATAGTGAAGGTGGTATTATAAAAATAAGGAATCGTCATCCACGAAGGTGGTGAATCGACCCCTCAGAGATGATGTTTTTTTTTGAATAAAAAGGGGAAAAACAATTGATGGTGTATATCCCATAATCATAATTAAATTACAGTGTATATAAGATAATAGAGTTATCAATAATGGTTTGAAAGAGAAGGTATGGAAAGGATAATAAATGAAAAAAAAAATTAAAAGAATGGAAAGGGATTTTACCTTTTGAATTATTTTCCTTGAAAACCTCATAATGAAATTTTAAAATTTGTTTTGGTGAGGAAAAGAAATACCATAACATGGGGAAGAATTTTGGTAGAGTTATTGGTTATATATTTTATATGATTCAAGGCTTTAGAGATATGAATGGAATAGATGGTGAGGGGTGGTATTTATAATGGATGAGAGGGGTATTTTTTATTATTTTATTCATCAGTTTATGTTTTAGAACAATACTATAAATAGTTTCAACCTTATAACTAACTATATTAATGTAATGAGAAGGATTTAGAGATTTTGGGCATACATCATCCATAAATCATTTATGACTCAATAATTCATGTATTTGTTAAATGTAAAAAATTACTATATTTCACTATTCACAAAAAAACTATTTTAGAAAAATCTAAAAAAATCACCAAAACCATTTTTCAAAATTTAGAATTGAAAAATAGACTCCATTTTATAAAAATAATTCTTCAAATATGTAAAATTTAAATTTTAAGTAAAATCATCATTTACACAAAAAATATTGATTTTAATATTATAGCTTCTTTTATGAAACATTCAGAAATTAATTAAGGTCTCTTAAAAATATCTTATAACTATCATAAAATAAAATATTAAATAATGAATATATTTTATAAAAATAAATTTTCAATTAAATAATCATGTTAATTATAAAATCATAAATAAAAAATTATGTTTTACAAAAATTCCAACACTTAATTTATTATTTTAAAAACATTTATAAACATACTCCATAATTTAGATATACCATATATTCATTTATAAGATACCTTAATTTTATTTATAATTACATAGATTAAGTTACTATTATATTAGTAATATTAATATTTCTAATGGTCACATTACTATTCTAATGATCATATTAAATCGAATATTATAGTTTTAAACTCATTTTTTGGGGCAGCATAAACTATTATAGAAGATAAATTATAAAAGTGACATACCATAAAACATTTTGGTGTTATAACATCCATCTCAAATGATTAAGACTGAGGAGAGAATCATAATTGAATATATCCCCATTTTGATGGATTATAATGATGTATTCCCTAAAGATTTGTCCGGTCTTTCTTATAACTAGGAGGTTGAGTTCTCAATCGTACTTATGCCTGGATATCTACAAATATCCAAGAATCCATAGAAAATAGCCTCCATTGAGTCTAAATAACAGAATGATCAGTTAAAATAGAATGATTAATATAGTTTTTTATACCCTATTGCTTCACCATGGGGTGTTCCGGTCCTATTTTTCAAGAAGAAGGATTGGTCAATGCACCTCTATATTGATTTTAAGGAACTCAAAAAATCAATATAAAGAACAAGTATCCCCTTCCCTGGATTGATTTAATTTTCGATTCAATACATCATATCCAAAATATCTCTAATGTAGACCTTTGGATGGGAAATCAGCAATTAAATTTTAATAAGACTTTACAGACTACCATGAATTTTTTTGGTAGTCTTGATAGATAATAATATTATATACTCCGAAAGTAGAGAATATTATGTCGATCAAGATAATACTGTGATTAAGACTTTTTGAAAGGATAATATATATGCATAGTACAATAAATGTGTGTTCAATATGGAGGAAGTATAATTCATTGGGATCATTATCACTAGTAAAAGGATATGTGTAAAAGATTCTATTAAAAATTCAATTAAGGAGTGTCTTAGACCAATATTCTTAATAAAAATCAATAGTTTCCATAGATTAACTAGGGGTTTCTGATAATTTCTTAGAAAATGATTTTTACTATTAAACCCACTAAACAAGATGACTCTGAAGTGGTAATGCTTTTCTAGATTTAGTAATGTGAAGAGTGATACATGGAATTGAAAAAGTATCTTTTCACTACACCAGTCCTCACACTACCCTCAAATGGAAACATTTTCATGGTATACAACAATGATTCAAAGAAATTATTGGGATTTTTGATAATTCAGGATGATAAATTGATATCTTACTCTTCTTCTCAATTGAAAGTTCATGTGAAGAACTATCCAATGCTTCACTTGAAGTTGGATGTAGAAACATTTTCATTGAAAATTTGGTGGCATTATCTATATGGGGATAAGTATGATATTTATATGGTTTACAAGAGCCTAAAATTTATATTCTTATATAATTAGATTGATATAAACGAATGAATATGGTTAGTGATAATAAAGGACTCTGACTTCTCAATCCACTTTTATCCTTAGAAAGAAAATAAATTAGAAGACTCTCTACGTATAACAGAACTTTTAACCTTATCAATGATGATAGTTGGGAGGGATATGATATTCTTACACATGTAAAAGCTCGACATGGAAATCATAATGTAAGGAATTTCATCATTACTTTCACATGATATTTCTCATCCATCCCTTATAGAGATAATAAATTATACTAAAATCTATGATATTGAAATTCAGAAGAAGGTGTAAGATATAAGAAAAGATAATCCTATGGAGTTTAAAATTTATGAATGAGTTTTATTATTTGGGTCACAACTATGTGTATAATAAAATCCTAAGATAAAGGAGCGGTTTAATGATACACTTAGCTTGAACTTATCAATCCATGCTAGGAGCATAAAGATGTATTAATATCTTAGAGAGCACTATTGGTGAGACATGATGTATAAAAATGTAGATGAATATAAATAAAAAATATCGGTATGTTAATAGGTAAAATCTAAAAGGTATAATCCTAAGGGTATAATGAAACTATTACCCAAACGTATATGGAAATTAAAAACACCCTGAGATTTTGAGAATTATTTATTTTCAAATTAATTTAACTATCCAATATTTTTTATTTCACATGACACAAGAAATAGTTCTTGATATATGTATATATATTAAGATAATAATTCAAACATTAGTTTCACATGAAATACCAAATTTTCCTGCGCTACACGCAATACCAACTTGACTTGTGCTACAAGCAACACCGACATGGCGTACGATGCACGCGACACTAAGTTTTTATAAAACATCTCTTTTTATTAATTGAATTATTAAAATAAGATAATTATAATATATCTATTCAAATTAGTAATAACTTATCTAAAATATTTTTTTTATACAAATAAAACATATTCATAATGAAAGATAATATTTTGGATAAAGACCTTTTTTTATGTTTCAAAAAATCGTTTTCTCCAATGAATTGCTTCTAATAATGAATGTAATTTTAGAATATTTTAGAAATTGAATTTTATAAAATAAAATATAATTATTAGTTCAGAATATTGAAAATATCCTAGGGTTTTTTTGGGGTTTTTCTGAGAAATTTCTTTTTTGATTAATTTTGAACAATATAGTTTTTAGTTAAAAAATTCCTTTTGTCTAATAAATTTTTAATGAAAAATGATATTATAAATATTTTTTAATGTAAAATTTGAATAATATTACATATATTAATACAATTTAATTCATTTGAAAAATTTGAACCTTGAAATAAAATATAAAATATTAACAAACCTTTGAACTTTTTCATACTTTAAAACCCTGTTATTTTGTCCCACCTGAGGGATTAAAAAAAATCTTAATTTTGTCAGTTTGGTGATTGGAATTTACAAAAATAATATACAAAATTTTAAACACTCTAATTTTTATATTCTAATAAAACCATGATAATTTTTTAACAAAATTATTAGTAAAATTGATTAAAGTTAATCAAATTAGTTAAGGACAAATTTAGCTTAATTTGGGACAATTCATTAAAATTAATGGCCCTGATGACCTTGAAACTTGTCTAAAACCCAATTGGATGTCCATATTTAGGCCATAAACCTTCAAGTATTCAGTTTCATTGGTTTTTTAGGACTTTTTTTTGGTAATAACATGTTGTCACCAAATTTGTATCAAAAAAACCAATGTGATTCTTTTTCCTTCCCCATAAAAGGAAACCAACTCTACCCATTCCTCATACCATTAAATCCTCTTAAGTTCATAAATTACCTACCCTAATTTCCTCAAAAAAAATACTCCCTTAGACCTTGAATCATCCCTTTGGGAATAAAGCCTCTCAAGGAAACCTTTTGGCACAAACCAATTGGAGTTACCCGATTTAGAGGTAACGTCTTCTCTCAAACTCATTTCCTTTATTTTCCTTCTCCACAGCATAAACTATCATTATTCTGTTATTCTATGAAACAATGTTATTATCCATATACTAGGATGTTTTTATTCAATTTTTATTACCTACACTTACAACCACCTCAATCTAATGGATGTTGAACATACTATTTCTGCGTACGGTGAACTAGTACCTCATGAAATAATGATTGTTCATTTCTCCTTTACCACCAATCAAGCTAGAAATTATGATAGAAACTGTTTTTATATATGTAGTATATTATACATTTTAAATCTTTTTTATTATATATTACTTTTACAAAATTTATCTTTTTACCTTCCCTTTCGGTGTTAATACGATAATCTCGTTTGAGAAAGTGTGGACTACCACCCCTCAAAGTAATGTGATTCGTTCACACACTACATAGAATGTGTTACGGATGGGTTTAATGAACATATATGATATATATGATATATTAATTATACTTTAGTAATGATATATATATATATACATACATATATATACATATTTCATTTACATACTTTCTTTCAATATGATAATAAAAATGAAAAATAGTAATCATGCATACGTACGACTTACTGTCTCCATGGACGATGTATTCCATTACGTACATCATTATGATATAGATAATTATAATATAATTATACTAGATATACCTGATATTTATATAATTTTCTAAATTATGGAAGCATGATATATCTATAAGGATCAATAATATAACAAATTAAGACACATGCAAAGAATAAAGAGAATATTACATGAAGTGAAACCTAAACGTATGATCATTGAAAAGAAGATAATATAAAGTCACAATAAAAAAAATATGGTGATATATATAAGAATATTATTCTGTAAATGATTTATAATAAAATTATATTTATTATATAGGAATATTGTATGAGTACGAATAGATTCAAGACACAAGGTAGAGGGATTTCATCTCACTTTTAATTTCTGAAAGATACAGTTATGTTCACCACTCATTCCTTTTGTGTGGTGTATGAACATCCCATGATTGTATTCTATGTATCTTGTACTTAAAATTATTGATATTAACATTCCCATTTTAGGATATTTCTTTCATGTGGTTTATGTTTTAAAAGTTACCAATTTGGTAAAAAAGTTTTTGTCTCAATTTATCTTCTTTCAGACTCATGTTTTGTTAATCACCTAAACACTATTTTAGGGTCAATATAATTCCATTTTACAATCAATATGATGATTATTAATATTTTAATGATTTTATATACTTTATGTGACTACCTTTCCTTACATGGAGAGCATGATCCCAAGATATTGAGACAATCTCATTACATTTGGAGATTGATTATGTTTAGGATTCCATTAATAATATATTTTTATCCATATCTCAAGAATATTCATGAGTTTTATTTTCCTATACTATTTAATGATATAAGCATGTATAGTTACCATTTTCTACTCTTTGTTACATAAGTTTTCTAAGAAATTGTTTTTAGGAAAACCCAACATTACCCTCTCTTATGTCAAAAATATTTGTCTTCTAAAAAGGGTTTAAAAGAATATTATACCATTCCACTATAATATAAAATTCATTTTTAACCTTTTTTTCTTTTAAAAATTTCTCAAACGTAATATTTTAATTTATTTCCAAACAAGGCACTTTTCTATCCTTTTTACCATGGAAAAGGAATGTTCTTATAACATCGTATAACATGTACTGATTTACCCACCAACATTTCTTCGAAGCTTCCATTGCATTGTTAAAATGGTTAAAATTAAATTAGATTTTTTTTAAAAGTAATTTTCAAGTATAATTTTTTTCAAAATGGTATTAAACATCTTCTATATGTTTTCATGGACAACATTTTTTCAAAATATTTTCAAGTCTTATTTTTAATTTTTCAAAGTTCATTCAAAGAAATATTTTTCAAAATGTTTTCAAGATTCTTTATTGTTTTTCAATAAAAATTATTTTCAAAACATTTTCAAGATTTATTTTTATTTTTTAAACTTTATTTAGGAATAGTTTTTAAAATATTGTAGTTATTTCTTTAAAAAAATCCAATGTTTTTAGAGAAAAAGGTTTTTAAAATGTTTTGAATCTTTTTTTAAAAATTTCTAGGAAAAATATTTTCAAAAAGATTTCATCTCATCCTTATAAGTTTTCAAGGAATTTTATATGAAAAATATTTTCAAATGTTTTTATGTATTAAAAATCTTATTTCAAAAAAGAAAGGATATTTCTCCAAGAAATTTTTTTAGAGTATATTTCAAAAAAATCCATCTAATATGACATCTATTAATGTTACTCTGGCCTTTTTAGTAAATGATCTAATGGATCCACTCATATCCTTTATATGAATGAGTTATGATTAATCCCATTGTATTTATGAAACCTATTTTTCTATCTTGGGGAATATGTTTAGGAATCTTTTTTCTCTTTTATGAGTTATAGAATTTTGAAACCCACTTCTTTTGACGGGTTATGTTTATGATGACATGATTATGAAACCTATCTCTTTTCATAGGATATGATATATTTACATGATTATAACACTCATTTTATTTAATAGGTTATGATATGTTATTTATGATCATGTAGAACATGTATGTATGATTTCATTATGTGATGTGTGGGATCGATATCTCCCTCTAATGCATTGGGTAATGATTTATATCTCATAGATAGATAGGGCTGGAATAAGGGATTACTCAGTTCAGTAATACAGGGTTAGAACGATGGTTTTACTTGGTTTAGTTTAAAAGGAATTGAAAGAGGGTTTACTCATTTAAATAATAAAGGGATGGAATGAGGGTTTAATAGGTTCAGTAATACAAGGTTGGAACAATGGTTTACTCAGTTTAGTAATATAGGTTTGGAATGAGGGTTTACTCAGTTGAGTAATACAAGGCTCGAATGGGAGTTCCTCGGGTTCAGTAAAGGACTATCTCTACTAAGATGGTCTTACAATGCATTCCTTGGATACTATTGAAATAATAATATGCTTGTGTGTTTCCACAATTCCATGTCTTACTCAAATGTTATGCATTCATGTCTTAAGTCCTTCACTTCCCTTTGATTCGTTTCTTATGAACTACTAGGCTTTATGCCATGATTCATGTATATGATCTTCGATATGTAGGGTATGATCTTATATTTTTAGTATCACATTATCATACCCTTATGATCATGTTTATGCTTACTTGTCTCCATTGTTTACAATTTCTAAGCAATTGACATTTCCGATTTTATGTTTCCATTCCCCCAGGTAATAATGGCATGTGATATATTTGATATGTCTAAGAAGGGTGCTAGTTAAGAAGAACCAAGTGGGAGATGATGCAATTCATGTTTTTACCAATGATTATGTTTCTAAGTTTCCAAAGGCAATGTACCAACTACAGTCTTTTGGCATCATTTTATTTAATATTTATGTATTCTGAAAAAGTTGTGTAATGTCAATGTTTGTAATGTGAGGGTCTGTTTAGTGGTTATTAGAGAAATGGTATAGTAATCCTTTGGAAACTATGATGAGAAAACTTTAGTGAGATCAATAGGTATATTTATTTGTATATGTATAGGGATTATCTAAGGATGAGTTAATGTTTAAAAAAATGACATTGAAGTTTGGTAAAGGATATAGTGAGTGGTTTCCAAGAAATAAATCTTAGTCCTAATACTAAAAGTGTATATAGATTTGGCACAGATGTACCTTGGGGTAAAAACTCCAAAAAGATATTCTGGGCTTGACTTGGGGTAATCTGGTACACAACAATGATACTTGTTTCACAACTGGTTTGACACTCCCATGGGATATGCTTTGGGAATTCACAAACTCTTCATAAACCATCATGAATTATTTATATATAAGTTTGTTATTAATATCATAGGATAAACTCAAGGTGTCATAGATTATGAAATTTGTCCAGATTTAGACATCTTATAAGTAATTATTGTCATGATAATGGGGTTTTTTATTATCAATAATGGTAACAGTATGCTTCTTGTTTTAGTAAATGGAGGGAACCAGAATGAACTAAATTATTGTTGAAAGTGATGGAAGATTTTAGGATGAGAATTCAAATGGAATGATTAGTGGAGAAAAATAGATTTCGATTATACCAAATCATCTATCATAGTATATGATTAAAAATATTAAATTTGGGGATATTTCTAATAGGTCGAATATGTGAAAAATGAATTTTCCGGGTAATGAACATTGAGTAAAGAATATTCAACTTTATTCATGTTTATAATAGTAGATGAAGAACCTTGAGGAATACCTCAAATGGAGAGAAATATGTTATTTCTGTGGGGAAAAGGGTTATATAGAGATGATTTGTTAGGGATTTCAATGTCTTATCTGTAGAGAACATGGGAATTACCCAACAAAATTCTCATAGATAAGGATTTACTTCTAATCCAAGTAAGTACCTCTCCATTTCAAAACATTAAAGTTGAAGTATTAAAGTATTTATGTATTTGGATTCTATAATTAATAATGTTAAATTATGTATGAATTGTTCAGTTTATGCTTTGGCTAAGGATTTATAAGAATATGTTGATTGGTCACGATGGACTAGAAAACGGATTTCAACGAAATGTAATATTTTGATTAAGGGAAGCTAAGCCTTAATTAATGCATGATGCCAAGATAATGTTGTTTAGAAAAAGATATACTAGATTTGAATAAGTAAATATGATGGTACATATTTCCCTAGAGATGATTATTAACAAAATATCCTATGTCATCAAGGATGAAGCTTACAACTTCTTGGATTTAAGGGATGTATCCAAAAATCATTAGAAAAGGGAAGAATGCATTTTTTCCAAAAGAATTAATGGTAATTCAGGTTATTACCATGTTTCAAGAGAATATATTATAAGGTTATTCAAATGTTTGGAGTGTTACAACCAAGAGCTACTTTGTGATATGCAAGGGAATCAATGTTAATATGATTTAGTGGCTCTCATTTTTAAGTATTGGATTTTCACCTTTTTTTTGGCTTATAAGGTTAACCATTCATGAAAAGTCTATGTTATTCTTTGGAATAAGTATTTTTTCACTGATATTATGTTGAAGACCTTAGTTAAAAGGACAAACAGTGATTAACCTTATTTCAAGGATATCCATCTTTTAAAGTTTTTGTGAAAATTACATCATGTATCTAATGACCTAATCTTTACGTACATGGACATTACATTACTTTCTCTAAATATATAATACATGACCAAAATAGACACCCAAAGATCATATTAGTTTAGTGTATTTTCAAACATGGAATAAAATCTTCTAAATTGGTGAAAGATCTTCAACATCTCCCATAAAGATATTCCCCTTTCATTTTCCGACCTAAAACATTTCATTATATCTTGGGGAAAATAAAAAATAAAAAGTTTGAGCTCAAATTCTCAGTAACGTTAAATATGGATAAAATAAAACAAACCACAAATATTTGAACATAAATACATTAACATAAAGTGTAAACCTCATAATATTGAGTAAGGAAATAAATCTTGGAAGTACTTAAGAAATATATCATTAAGTAAGATTATACATGTTAGAATAGTATTGGAATAAAACATGTTATTATGTAAAACTAATAAGCACATACTATGATTTCCATTGTAGATAATCCATTGCATCCAAGACCATCATAGTGGACAAAGTCCATTGCCGAATAGGGTTCACTTGTCATTCTATCCATTTATTATTAAACCAGATTCACTTATCATTATAGTCATTTCTATCTTAGGAGATATAAATCTTTACCCAATGCATTGGACAGAGATATAGGTCCCACCCATCAAATAATGAAATCATTCTTACATGTGCCACACAAAAATCATTCATCATAGCATAACCTGTGAAATAAAATGGGATTCTTAAACATCATGTCATCATAACATAATCCATATAAGATAAATAGACATAATAAAAATAATTACACAATAAAAACAATAAAATAAAATTAATAATAAGGATATAAACATAAACCTATTCCATTTTAGATGGAAAATAATTTTTATAAAACACTTGAACTTAATTCCTTAGTAAAATATACTTTCTTTTTCGGAAATGTTTTCTCTTATCAAAATTCCATGTAATTTAAAAAGAATTTTTTTTCAAAATAATCTTGAAACCATGTAGAGTAATAATCATTGAAATACGGTTTCATGAAACCATAAAAATTCATTCATGTCGTATAAGTTAAAAAAACATTCTCCGTTTACGTTTCCAGGAAAATCCAAAAAGGACCACGTATGGTAAACAAAATAAAGATTCCTTCCATACCTTGTATTAAAAGTAATAAATGGGAAAAATGACTTTAAACATACATATATGAATAATAAAAAACATTAAAACATGTTTAGAAAACATGGACATCGATGATAAATATATCCCAATTAAATACTTATGTATAAACAATCTCAGATAAAAATGAGATTGCACAGTTATCCATTACCTTGTACTTTTAATTAGTCAATGGTGTATTCACCTCCTTTAAAATGGTTAAATCATCTTATTAAATTATACTAGGACCATATACATATTCATGATATCATATATTATCCTATTATATCATTTTGTTAATAGTAATTCAATATTACCATTATTTTGGGTGTTAACTACTCTATTTCCCCATTTCCATTTTTCTGTGTAATTATTGTTTATTATGAATAGGATTTATTTTATTAATTACATTAATTGAATAATTAATATTTTCACAAATAATATAAATTTTATAATCCTTCTTCAATTTTTATCATGGAGAACGAATCTCACCGTGTAGTGGAGATGGTAGGTTGTACGTACGCACAAGCAAGGATAACAATCTCTTGATGGTTAAATGGTATGTAATTGGATGGTATAATAATTATAGAGAATAATTATCATATTATATGCATTATTTAAATCCATTATATTCATAATTATACCCATCATAATAATGTATTTTTGAATAACCAATTACACCATAGTGTAGAGACGGTAAGTTGTGCGTAAACATTCGTGGTGATATTGTTATTCCTAGGATGGATAAAAGGAGGTATAAGGTTGTAACATAATTAAAATAACATATAAACATGTATAATATACTATAATTATTACTTTTTTATGTAATAAATATATAAATATGAAGTATAATAAGAAAATAAATTTAATTGAACTAATAAAATAAATTACCTCTTCTTCATTGGAATTCCTTTGGATATCTTCTGTGGGAAACTAGGGGTGGACTTTTTGGAAAATCAGGACCACCAAAAGTTAAAAAAGAATGATTATAAAGGAATTTGGTAGGTTTTGGTCGAGGAAGATGGATCAAGGTGGTGTGAGGATATAAGATCCTATATATTGGAAAGGTATGTTCTTGTTTGTGTTTTGGATCAAATCCCTTTTTTGTAAAATTAAGTGATTACACAAGTCCTAGTGGATGCTCGGCGGTGTTATGAGGGTTTAGGACATGAATAGTGTAGAAAATGGGTTTTTTGGGGTAGGATACATGGTTTGTGCACATTTAGTGCTAACTGTGTGCACTGCCCAAGAAACCGTGCAAGAAGTATTTTTTTCGGCAGTGGATTTGGCATGGTTTGCGCACGGTTTGGAAAACTGTGCGAGAAGACTGTGCGGCCTAAAAACCTTTTAAAAATTACAATTTTTTCACTATAGTAATTTTAAACCCAACTTTTTATTTCCTCCCATTTCACCCCTATTCTCACAAGGAACGAACCAAACCTTCCAAGGGCTCTGGGAGATCAATCTCCCTCGATTCTATGGTTTTTTTTCTGATGTTGGTTGCAGATCGATGCTCCTGGTAAGGATATTCCCATCCTTGCTTCTCATTTGAGTTTAGGGTTTCTATCTTCTTCTCCTCTCTTTTAGAAGCTCTAAAACCCTACTCATTGGGTGAGGTTTTGGTTGAATCATCAAATGTTGGTTGAAGTGGGATCTAAGGGATTGATTAAGAGTGTGTTCACCCTTGGAATTGAGGTAAGGGGTATACAAGTTATATCCCATGGTTTATTTGTGGATTTTCCCATGTGTAGATCTTTTCTTAGGTGTCTCTTGGTTTTTTTTGAATACCCATGGTTTTTTTGGTAAAATTCTTATTAATATGGTAAATAGAGAGGCTCAGGATCCCCATGGGATGCGTTGAGGGTAATGACACAAATTCAGGGCCAGTCATGGGGTGTACCAACTCTACTAGGCCTAAGGATTTTGGATGAAAAATTGATATTTTTGTGTAATCATGTAGAACCCGAGATAAACATGTTGGTGTAACTATTACTATTGTGTTATAAGCTAAGAGGTGTAACTAATCTTTGTAATAACCAAAGGAATATTGGGTTAAAATGTAGAAATTTCTAAAGACCGTAATGGAATGGATTACGATCATGGTAACGAAGCCGATTGGGTTTGGCATAACGAAAACGTATAGTGATGTAGGCACAATGAATGAATGATAGGTGAGAAAATCATCATAAAAGGGTAATTGGGCTAAATGGTTAAATGATATGAAATGTGTTAAATGTGTAAATGGGTTATGGAATGGTGTTAACTCTCATATTGTTGTTATGGTTTATGTTTTCCTTGGTAAAATGTTGTGATTTTGTGTGAATGGTTAATTGATACATATATGTATGGAATGTGCACATAGCTTGGAAGTGTAGGGTATTGAATGAGGTTTTGTGACCATTGGTCGAGTCGGACCGAGGCTCTAAACTTCACCCCTATTTCACAGGGTAGGGATAGGACTGATGATCTGTTTCCTTATCGGTTGCATCCACCGGGACTGTGGGTCTGAGGTGAAGTTACGGTTTACATGATGAAGTTGGTCCTAGTGAGATATGACTACTGTGTGTTTTTTCTCATGAAAATGATTATGTAATTTAAGTTGTCTAACTCGTAATGTTTGATGAACTCGTGATAAATGTGTTGGAAATGCTAAGTAATAGGAAATGGGATGAGAATGTAAGATATAGAAAGGGTAATAAATATTGGTAATAGACCAAAACTGGCTAAGAGAACATAATCTTTACTTTTTCATTTATTATTCATTTCTTTTTCTGCATGGACAATTGTTTATACAAGATATTTTGTAGGCATCATTGGTGGTGGCCTACTGAGTTGTACTCACACCCTACTCGGGCCGTCGTTGGGTATTCAAGCAGACTTCATGCATGCAGGTCAAGACAAGGGCAAGGGCTCTTACTAGACAGTTAGATTGACATAAGTGTGCGTGGAGGAGGACCTGGACTTGGTGTCCGGGCCATTTTGGGGATTTTTCAGTTTTTTTTCATTTTGAGTTTGGTTCACTTTTTCACTTTTATCATGGCATTGTATATTTAATGTTCGTAATGGTGGTACCCTTCTTGGGGAATGGTTTTTTATGCATAATCTGGTATTATTGGTTGTTATTCCGCTATTTTTTTATCTTTTTTTGTTACTTACTCTGATAAAAAGGGGGTATATTTTCCCCAATTGACAATTTGGACCCTCGCTACTAGTCAACAACCTTTGGCGTACGGAGAGGCGCGCTTAAGGTAAGGTAACCACCTGTCTTAGAGAATCGGTTTATTGGATCCTAGGTCAATGATGTTACAAAGTGGTATAAGAGGAGGTATTTATTCTCCTTATCTAAAATCATGTTATTTGGGATGGTAGATTGGAGTAAGGATGTGTCATGCCGTGGTAATGAGCTCGTGTTTGGGAGTAGATAACCCATGAATGAGGGAAACCCCATGTTTCCAAGGGTGGGAATTGTTGTTCTTTATTGTGTGATGTTATAGTTGATGATATTTCACCATTGGGTGATGCACATGTTGTGTGATGTGATTGTTTTATGATATTTGTCTGGTGGCCACAATGGCAAGAGGTTGTGCATTCAGGCATCATTATAGACACGTAGAGAGATTGGTGGTATGCATCATAGTATGAAAACACAGGTTGGGTGTATGAGGCATAAGAAGATAGAATTCACCTTGCATCTTGATAATTGAAAATGGAATGTGTTGTAAATGAAACAATGAAAGGGGTGAAGATACAAGAATGAAAAGTGATGAGTAATAAAATATGCATAATTAATGGTTTGTAATGAATTAAAATTTCATTGTAACATGTAATGTTAGCCTTGTGGGGGTGCATGGTTGTTTACCCTTGTGGACCATGGTGTGCGGTAGGGATGGGCGGGGTGGTATTTTTTTTCAAAATGTTAAAGGTTGTTGTGGTTGGTGAAGATCCTTCATGTAATGATTTTGTAAATTTTTAATGGTATGTGTTCTAAAAATTTTATTTGGAAATATAGAGAAATGCCTCCATGATGTCGAGCGCCGGTTGGGAAACAAGAGGAGGTTGCTGAGAACACTCCTCCAGTAGATGGGAAAGAGAATTTGGTGATCCAATAAAGTGGGGAAGAGTGGTTCTAAGAGAACTTGTCTATTTTTATGAATAGGATGGATTGGGGCCTAGGTTGGGTCACATCGAGTATGTTTGAGTTGACCTGAGAGTTTCAGTTATAGAGGCTTCTGTTAGGAAGTTAGTCAAGTTGGAATCTTATATGTTGCGGGGTCAGGCAAAGCGTGGGTGGGACATCCGGGCTCAGACTGAGTAGGATGAGGGGATGTTGTGGAATGATTTCTAGGAAACATTTCTAAATCATTTTTATCCCATGACTTTGATGCAAGATTGAGCTACAGAGTTCAAGAGCCAGACTCATGGATCAATGTCAATGATTGAGTATGTCCTCCACTTTACGGAACTACAATGATTTATTCTATAATTGGTGGGGGGTGAGGCAGCAATTATGAGTCATTTCTTGGATGGGCTGAGACACGAGATCAGGTCTCAGGTAAATATATTTTTCTAGAGAGGATTACAGAGGTACTGGATCAAGCATTGATCTCCAAGGGGAACCTGAAGGGAGCATCAGGTAGTGGTCTTGTTGTGAAAGTTGGGCAGATAAGTGGGACCGCTTCTTAGGTCTAGATGTATTGTTTTGGAAGTTTTCAGTAAGGTAGAAGTGTGCAAGGTGGTCAGAAGAGAGGGTCGGCCACTCTGGTTGGTGATTGGGTGTTCATCAATTAGTGTGGTAGGCTGAGGCACATGTGTGGCCAGTGTCCTTGACCTCCAGTTGAGTTCTAGTCATGCGACAGATTGGGACATGTGTAAAGGTTCTATAAGAACCCTCAGCATGAGTGTATGGATATTGGTGAGATACAGATTCCAAGCAAAAGAAAGGGATCGCTTGCACCATATCAGGAAGGTTTTTGGAGCTCAACATGCCATACTGATAGGGGTGGTGGACCTAGAACTCTATGGAAGGATCACCCACGACCGTAGGGAAGTACAGTGTAGGGAACGCAGGTTGGAGGCCAGGGTAGAGGGTCACATCAACTTCATGCATTTCATTCTGCACCTAATGATGGCGAAGCTGGGCCATCAAGTGTTCGAGTTACGATCCTTGTAGTTTCTATACTTTCTAGTGTGTTATTTGATACTTGTGCCACAAAGTCTTTTATTTCTTCTCAGTTTGTGGTAGCATTGTTTAATCCTATGGAGAATGTGTGTGGGGTTCTGTCAATTGACACTTTATTGGGGGTGCGAAAGGAAGATATCAGGAAGTGTAAGGGATGTGCTCTAGAAGTTGGTGGAGATCATTTCCTATTGAAATTGTTCATTCTTGAGATGTTCGGATTTGATCTGATCATGGTAATGGACATGTTGGTGTTGTATCTGGTGCACATAGACTATTACCATCATAGGTCATCGTTTAGGTCACTTGAGGGTGACACTTATGTTCATCACAGAGAGTGGGATGTTCAAGCTGGTCATCCAGGACTTTTTTGTCAGTATTTGTGTAGTCTCATGGATCATGGATCTTGTCTGGTGCTTGATGATGAAAGAGGGTAATAGTTTTTCTTTCCTCCAGTAGTGTATCAGTTTTGAGATATGTTTCCTAGGGATTTCTTGGGGTTGCCACCAGAGAGGTATGTTGAGTTCACAATTGAGTTTCTACCAATAGTAGAGCCTATTTCAATTCCTCCATAATGAATAGAACCTGAAGAAGTCCAGAAGATAAAGGTTCAAATTGAGGAGTTGTAGTGGTAGGGGTTCATACGCCCTAGTACGTCTCCTTGGGGATATCTAGTGCATTTTGTAAAGAAGTTTGAAGGATTGTTAAGGATGTGTGTTGATTATCGAAAGTTAAATCGGATAAAGGTGAAACATTAGTACCCTCTTCCTAGAATTGATGACATGTTTGACCCATTGAGGGGTCTATTAGTGTTTTCTATGATTGACCTGGGATCGGGTTATCACTAGTTGAGGGTGAGACCTTCTGACGTACCGCTGACATCTCTTTTGAGTTGGAGTGGGTTTTTTGAGTTTGGGGTGATGACTTTCGGAATGATCAATGAAGCAGCGGTGTTCATGACTTTGATGAACCGAATATTTCATCTGTACATAGATCATTTGGGGGTGGTCTTTGTTGATGACATCTTGGTGTACTCGAAAACTAATGACGATCATGCCCAACATCTTGACATCGTCTTTAGTATATTAGGAGAGCATCGACTTTATGCTATGTTGTCAAAGTGTCAGTTCTAGATTGGTGAAGTGAATATTCTGGGTTACATCTTCTATGAGGTAGGTGCATTTGTGGATTCATAGATAATGCGGGATGTTGTGTCTTGGGAACATCCCAAGAGTGTTTCTGATGTTCGGAGTTTTCTGGGTTTGATCTGGTATTACCATAGGTTCATCCAGGATTTCTGACACTTAGTAGCACTATTGTTGAGCATGTCTAAGAAGGGAATCAGGTTTGAGTGGTTTGAGGCTTCTGAAAACTCCAGTCAATAATTGTTGAAGCGATTGACAACTGCACAGATCTGGATCTTACCCGATCTAGGTAGGATGTATGTCCTATTTTTTTATGCGTCCAATATCGGGTTTGGGGTTTATTTAATGCATGATGAGCAGATTGTGGCTTATGGTTCAAAGAAATTGAGACTCCATGAGTGGAATTATCGCACTCATGGTCCTGATTTGGCTACATTAGTGTATGCCTTAAACTGCTGGAGGTAGTACTTGTTGGGGGAACGGTTCACGGTGTATACCGATCACAAGAGTCTAAAGTATATCTTTTTGCAGTGGGATTTTAATCTTCATAACTGAAGATGGGTTGAGTATCTCTATTCCTTCAACTTTGGGATGATGTACACGTTGGGAAAAGGGAACAGTTTAGATGATTCATTGAGCATGAAGTCTTATAACTAGGTGGTTTAGTAATCTAGCCCCGAGTAGAAGGTGATGGATTTTTTTGCAGAGATGCACATGGAGGTATGGGAGGAAAAAGGTCAGGTTACACTTTCTTTAATGGCTATTTAGTCGACACTTTTGAGCCATGTTAGTGAAATTCAACTTGATGATCCTAAAATTTTTTCCATGAAGTAAAGACTTAAAGATGGGGATCCACCTTCTAGTTGGTTCATCGGTGGGGATGAGGTTGTTTGTGTTCATGTTTGTGTCGTTGTTCTGGTATACCCGAGGGTAGAGTTTATGTGTGTGTTCCATGCATCGAAATGGGAATTGCATCCTAGTTTGACCAAGATATATCATGATCTCCACATATATTTTTGGAGGCCAATAATGAAAAAAGATGTTGCGAGATTTGTGGCGTGTTGCCTTACCTGTCAGTAGGTGAAGGATGAGCATCAATGCCCATGCGGATTGTAACATACATTTCCCATCCCATAATGGAAATGGGATGATGTGACGATGGATTTTGGGGTGGGTATTCAAATAACACTTCAAAATAATAATGTAGTCTAGGTGGTAGTGGATCGGCTAACGAAATTGTCTCATTTCTTACCAATTTAGGAGACTTTCAAAGTTGATCAATTGGGTGAGTTGTATGTTTGGGAAATTGTACAGTTTCTTGGTGTACTGCGGAATATAGTTTCAGATCATGATCCTCATTTCACATCGTTCTTCTGTAAAGTTTTGTAGAAGGTACTGGGTACATGGCTGCTTTTGAGTATGGCTTTCCACCCACAGACGAATAGGCAGTCAGAGCGTACAATCCCAGTGTTGGAAGACATGTTGAGGTCTTGTGTCATGGATTTATGTGGTTCTTAGGAAAAAACTGATAACTTATTGAATTTTACAACAACAATAGTTTTTTGGATATGGTTTATATGGAACTGTTTGAGGATCTCTATGGGAGGCCGAGTAGATCTTCACTGTGTTGGTTGGAGGCCAGTGAATCTGAGCTGTTGGGACCATCTCTCATTTAAGAGACTTCAATGAAAGTGGAGTTGATTCAGAGATGGATGGAAATTACTCAGAGTAGCTAGAAGTCATATGAAGATCTAAGGGATAGACCCTTGAGTTCAGGGTGGGTGATAGTGTGTTCCTTTGGGTGTCGCCAAGGTTGGGTCATCGAAAGATTCAGAAGTAGGGAAAGTTGGCTCCCATGTATGTGGGGCCATTTGAGATAGTAGATAGGATTGGTCTGGTGGCATACTAATTTGGTTATCCACAGCGGTATAACAGGATGCATGTTTTCTTTCATGTGTCGCAGCTTCGGCGGTATCACCCTGACACAACTAATGTGGTGGATGATGAGAATGTTGATCATGAGGTCGATGCATCCTTTGAGGGGCATCCGGTTCGTATCGTGGATCATAGTGAGAAATTCTTGGGGGAAAGGTAGTTCTATTGGTGTGAGAACTATGGTATCATGGGATTTTTTAGGAAGAAACATGGGAGTGGGAATCCAATATGTGGGATTCGTGGCCTGATCTCTTTTCCTTGTAAGTGGAATAAAGCTTGGGAACTCAGATCGAGGACAAGATGTTATAAAGTGGGGAGGTTGTCCAATCATGGATCATGGAAAGCTGTGTTTTCATTTAATTTTTGGTTAGAATCGCTTTTTTGGTAAAATAAGTGATTACCTGAGTCCTAGGTGAGGCTCGGGGGTGTTCTGAGGGTTGGAGACACAAAAAGTAGAGAAAAGGGGTATTCTAGGTATGTTCCATGGTCTGCGCATGGTTAGTGCTAACTGTGTGGACCGCCCAAGAAACTGTGCAAGTAGGGTGTTTTAGAAAGTGGCTTCCACACAGTTTGTGCATAGTTTGGAAAACCATTTGGGTAAACCATGCGACCTTGAAGCCTTCTAAAATTTACAATTTTCCAGTCTTGGATTTTTAATACCAACTCTGGATTTCTTCCCATTTCACCCCTCTTCACCCCATGAATGAACCAAACCCCCCAAGGGCTCCAATAGATCAATCTTCCTCGAATATAAGGTTTTTTTTGTGCCGTCAGTTTCAGTTCAAAGCTCTTGGTAAGGCTAATCCCATCCTTGCTTCTCTTTTGATTTTAGGGTTTGTATCTTCTTCTCCCATCATTCCAAATCTCTAAAACCCTACTCTTCGAGTGAGTTTTAGGTTAACGCTCAATGGTTGGTTGATGTGGGATCTATGGGCTTGATAACGAGTGTGTTCACCCACGAAATTGAGGTAGGTGGTCTACAAGTTAGGTCCCATGGTTTATTTGTGGATTTCTGCATGTGTAGTTTTGTTCTTGGGTGTCTCATGGTATTCTTTTATTTCCCATGGAATGTTTTGGTAAAATGGTTATTAATAAGGTAAATGGAGACCCTCACGGTCCCCATGGGATGCATCGAGGTCAATGACACTAATCTAGGGCCACCTATGGGGTGTGCCGACTCTCCTGGACCTAGGGATTTGGGAATAATAAGTGATATTGTTATATAATCATGTAGAGCCCTTGATAAACATGTTGGTGTGACTATTAGTATTGGGTAAGAAGCTAGTTGGTGCAATTAATCTTGGTAATAACCTATGGGATATTGGGATAAACATGGAAATTTCTAATGATCATAATGGAATGGATTATGAGCATGGTAATAATGCCTTGTGAGTTAGGAATAATGAACAAAGTCTAGTGAGGAAGGAAAAAAAATGAATTCTTAGTAAGATAATTAACATAAAAGGTGAATTGGTCTAAATGGATAAATGATGAGAAATGTGGAAAATATGTTAATGGGTTATGGAATCGTGTTAACTCTCATGTTATTGATATGGTTTATTTTTTCCTTCGGAAATGATTATGATGTTGTGGGAATGGTTAGAAGATACATATATGTATAGCATGTGCACATAGCTTGGTAGTTTGTGGTATTGACTGAGATTCTATGCCCATGGGTTGAGTTGGACCGATGATATAAACTCCATCCCTAATGCATGGAGTAGAGATAGGAATGGTACTCTATTTCCCTATCAGTTGCATCCACCCAGACTAAGGATCTGAGGTGATATTATGGTTTACATGAGGATGTTGGTCCTAATGAGATAGGACAATTGATTGTTCTTTCTCATGAATTTGATTATGTACTTTAATCCATGTAACGTGTTGTGTTTTATGAAGTCATGATAAATGTGTTGGAAATGGTAAGTAATGGGAAATGGAAAGAAATGGTAAGATATGGAAATGGTAATAAATATTGGTAATGGAAATAAACTGGATAAGGGGACTTAATCGTTACATTTTCATTAATTTTTAATTTCCTTTACTACATGCACAATTTTTTATACTAGATATTTTTTAGACAACGTTGGTGATGGCCTACTCAGTTGTACTCACACCCTGCTCGGGCGTTCATTGGGTACCCGAGTAGACTTCATACTTGGATGCCAGGACATGGGAAATAGATCTTACTAGAAAATTGGGTTGGCACAAGTGTACATGGAGGAGGACCCAGACTTGGTGTTAGGGCCATTTTGGGGACTTTGCAATTTGTTTTCATTTTGGGTTTTGTTCACTTTATCACTTGTAGCATAGCATGGCATATTTTTTGTTGGGCAGGGTTGTACCTAGTGTAGGGAATAGTTTTTTCTACATACTCTGGTATTATTGGTTGTTATTCCATTATTAGTTTTATCTTTTATTGCTTCTTACTCCGATAAAAAATGGGGTATAGTCTCCCCAATTGACTATTTGAACCCCTATTATTATTTGGCAACCATTGGTATACGGGGAGGGCGTCCTTAAGGTCATGTAACCACTTAGATCAGAGCACCAGTTTAGTGGCTCTCAGTTCAGGGATGTTATAGAGGAAATGTGGGAGGATATACCTTTTTCTAAGTGAGGAGGAGGGGCACTTTAGGAATTTATTGAAAATTTAATTTATTATAAAATTATTTTCGGTTTTAAAAGGTGAAAAAACTCATTTAATTCAAATATACGATTATTATTATTCGAAATCCTCTCAAAAAAATAGTTTTAGAAAAGTTTAGGTCTCATGTATAACCTTATCTTCTATCTTTAACCCTTACTTGACCAATTTAACTCTTACCATGTCTTATTTGTATATTCATGCTATATTGTTAATATAGTTACTATAAAATTCCAATAGAACCTCAAGTTATTCATTAATTATATTTTCAAAATTTTCTATGTCATTTGGAATAATATTATATTTTTAGGACTATTATATCATTTAATAAAATAGTAATTGTTTTAAAAACTCATTTATGTTAATTTTTATACTATTCATATCATGAATTTTTAAAAATCCATAACAACTTGATTATTTCTAAAAATCCTCATTAATTAAAAGACAACAAGTCAGACTCATCCATAAATTATATGAATAGAATAAAAATCTTCAAAATAAATTTATTTTAATATTTATAATCTCATTTATTTAAATCATTCATTAATCCATCCAGATATAAATTTTTATTAAGCCACCTTAAGGGCAAGTGGGAAACCATAGTTCGCAACACAAAGACCATTAAATGCTGAAAGAGATCACAGAATAATTAAACATGTGACTAAGATTATTTGAGTCAGACGATCTATATAATTTCCAGTGCAAAGTACTAACCTATGTCTCTGGATCCTCTTGATAAGTTATTTGAGGTGGGAAACCATTTTTTCCATTGTCTGGATGATTTCCTACATGGTTATTTTTCTTTCATTGAATCCCTAGGTGATGATTCAGTCTTTCTTTTCTATGAACACTTATTTCTCCTATGTGGATTCAACCAACAAGATTCTTTCATAAATTATTAAATTCTATTCATTTGAGGAATTTTGCTGAAGGATTTTTCAATCATATATTCCTTGGAGTGTAATATAACCCTCAGGAACTCCCCTAACTCTTCTTCCATCAGTCTTGGTTCTCTTCTTTGATCTCCCCTTTCCCCAACTTGAAGGTATTTTCTTTTCTTACTTCCACCTTTCTTGGATTACCTAGTTTCCATCGGTTTAAGCTAGTGAGAATAGTCTTTTCATACCTTGGGTTTTCCCCTGGACCACAATGCATTTCCCTGATTCACACATTCCATTTTTCCACTTCTTCTTTCTTAGGATATGGGGACCTTTCCTTTTAAAATAGAACAGACTATCCACTAAGAGTTGGTTAAAATTATCATCAGTTGAATCATCATCCTCATGCATAATTGTTTGTTCTTGAGCTTCTAGACCTTCAAAATGAATTGTCAACTCAACCATTTGGGCCTTTTTTGAGAGTCCTCATCTTGCACGGAGAGTCCACCTTTCCTACATTAACATCCTTTTCATTTTTCTTATTACCCTCACTCACTATCTTATAAAGGAAGATGACTTAGTAATGGGAATTTATGGGTTTAATGGTCCCAAGACACTAACCCCTTCCTGTCTTCCTTTACCACGGTAAGAGTCTTTACGTGCAAGAAAAAAGGACATCACCTAAAGTGACATTATAGATGGCTCAAACTCAGTTCGGTATTCACCTTAAAGGACATCACTACATGGTAATTGACCTATGGGATACTCATATCCTCGCCCCATGAATTGAGATTGTTTTTTAGTGTCCCCTCATTCCTGACCTTGAGGATCCTCAGGGCCATGGACTTTGTTGAATGACATGTTCTCCACACCACCATCAATATTACTGAAAGAGACTGGATGCTCCACCATATCCACATGCAAGGGGACCTCTTTATCCATTCCTTCCACTTGAACTACCTCCACTCCACCCACCGATAAGGGGATGATCACCAAATCATGCATTAATCAGGCTAGGACATCAATGAACAGTGGCTTGGGTGCCCTGATCTTAGCATGCTTCACTACAACTGGAACCAGCAACGAATGGAACTGCATAAGCTGGACCTCCTAAGAACTACCTTCCAGTTCAAGCCTAAACTCCTTTCCTAGACAGGGTTGAATCCAAACTGGTTCCCATTACTCTAAGATTACCCTACTTGCCTCCATAGTCCTGTCCAAACCTACACTATCATATTGCGAGATCACAGCGGGGTCAACCTGCACCTAAGACCCTTCTAGTTTTGGGGTTAACATTTGCCAAGATCTTTTTCCACAATTTCAACCATGGACCATTTGTCATAAAAATTGACATCCTGAGCAATATGATGGAAAAGACTCGAAAACCACATAATGTATCCATTTGAATTCTTCACCAACCGAAATCCAAATCCAATCTGCATGAGGCTTTGAAACATCAGCCTTAACACAAACTCAAGGGTTGATAGGGTAACAAACTGTAGAAGTCCTACTATCAGAACATAGAAATCTACCAACCAAGTTCACTAACATGATTTTAATAAAAGGATTCTTAAAAGGAAGCGAAAATTTTGGGAAATGTACCTGCACCATCGTTATCGGATCATCCCAAATCATGTTGAACTCGAAGGACTAGCGAAGGAGGTAAAAACCACATTTATTGAGTGATCAGGGAACATTGGACCAAATAGCAATAAGATCGACTGCTATGGAAAAGCGTACCATCAAATGTCACCGGTCGGGTAGCCCAACCACTATGTGATCTTAAAGACCCCATGATTCAAACATGAATCTGTCAAAGGCATATACTGAAAGAAGAAGATCCCTAAAACGATCTACCATTGTCATCCTGAGGAGTTCTAAAGTGGTGTTGAATTCCATTGTGTAAATTGTGATTTGGGGTGAACCCTTGTAGAGTTCGAGAACCTTAGGGCATAGTGGAATCACCCAGAATAAAGGAAGGAGTTCATGGATGGTGAAGGGGAGAATGCTTCGGACATTTCCCCCTCCCTATGCCATGGATGGAGGGGTCGGTGCATCAGGCATCGCTTCTAGGGATTCTCCATCATCTTCTCTCTAGAGACGATCAACATCCCTTATTTAAATCATTCATTAATAAGGTAGTCACTACCACATCATTGTGTCCTAAATAAATTTATTTATTTTGTGTCAAAAAATTATAAATAAAATACCATGATTCGTTAAATATTTTTATATTTCCAATGAATATTTATAATTGAATTTATCTTATGTATAAACCCATATTAAAATTTTTTTATTAAGAATATACTAATTTATGTCATTTTCTCTTTACTTTAAATTAATTCTTGTAAAATTTTATTTTCACATCTAAGTGGTTCCATGGGGTCCCAAAATCAACCTAAGGATGTAAATGGTCATAAATATCTCATCCAATAAAATAAGGACATGTGTTAGGGTAGTTTAATATTATTATAATATTATTTTTCCCTTATTTACTAGATTTACCTTTTAACCATGGTAAATAAAATAATTACTGAAGTTAGTATTCATAAGGTCCAAAAATAAAAGGTATCTATTTAGACAATTTGAACCTTAGGATTACAAATTTGGAATTCATTTTTCCAAATTCAAAACATATAATTTTCAGTAACTAATTTAAAATTAATTATTATTGTCAAAACCAAAAAGTTGGTTTTTAAGATGTAATAACTATCAAAAGATTGACATGTGTTTAAGTCCAATTTAAAAGTGAAATTACTTCAAATGAACAAAATTGGATTAAATGATAAAAATATAATACATTTAAACTTTAAAACCAATTAAAAAGACAACATAACTATATAAATAAATTAGATGAAAAGGTAGTTTTGAATTAAAATGCAGTATTTTTCACTATTCATAAAAATATGAATTTTAGCAGAAAAAAAATTTTAAAAATAATATTTTATGTCACTATTCCAAAGAAGTTTATTTTTTAAAATAGAAGATATAAAATTGTTAATAACTAAATTTAATATGGGTGTTCCATCAAATATGGCAAAACTACATTTTTTGAAAAAATACTTCTACGGAAAAATTGAATTTTTTCTTATATCATGTCTAGAAAATACATGAGATGAATTTTAATGTTATATAAAATAATAAATGTGGTTAATAAAATTAATAACATCTAGTTTATATCTCATTAAATAATAATATTTTAATAATATATCATTTTTTAGTGAAACTCGGCATTGCATACAATGCAATCTCTCAGGGAACGTAACTCTTGCATTTAATGTATGAAAATTCAGTGTTGTGTGTAGTAAGATATTCTTTTAGTGTTGATTATAACATAATATAGTCTTAGATAATTTATACATCATATAAAATCTATACACACTATTGTATGAAATTAATTCTATCAAAATAACTTGAAATTGTGTGCAACACAAGCTAAGAATATTGTTGCACATAATGCAATCTAATATGATGTTCCATATAGTAAAAGCTAATATTTGTGTAGCGTACAACATAAGAAATAAAAAAATATATACCTCAAAAAAATTCAGTGTATTACATTCTACCCCCCATAAAATTAATTTTCCAATGAAATTCGTTGGGGTTATAAATGGATTATGACTAGAATGTTTCTTTCATGGAAACCCACATTATAAAAAGGAATACTAAAACTTCATTATATAAAAGTAATGGTAAAAACATATTGGATACCTATTGTATATCATCACTCGGTTTCCACATAAAAGAACATAGGTGGGGAGTGAAAACATGGATATAGAAGAGAAATCTAACCATCATGTTTTGATGGATAGTGATAATGAATAAGGTTTCGAGAAAGTTAACTACCAGAAATCCATAAATCTGTGATGATTTATGAGACCATCTGATTCATCAGATAAGAAGGTACTAGGATAAAATTTTTGGATTTCAAGATCCTTTTCCAAAAGTTGAAGAATTTTTCATGAGAATAAATACATACTTGATTTTGGTGCAATCTCACTGTTGTTCATTCCTTGAAAATTTTCAATTTCATCTCTTATTTAAATAAATGATGTCGAATTTTTGAATCTTGAAGAATTAGCAGATCAAGCGATAGAATGATAGGACATTCCATATGTCTCAAAAAGGATAGAACAGGTTACCAAATATTTATAAGTATATCTATTGTGAGATAATACATTAATCTAAAAAACATAAACTGTAAAATAACTTATACTATCCATAAATGGATAACATTACAATCATTCCAAAAACTGAAAATATAAAACTTTAGAAAGAGGTGAAATAAATAGACTTAACATTTTTCTCCCAAATCTTATTTGGTAGTTCTTGTTTGTCACATTCCAAACAAGTGAATACCATAATCATGTATTCGCTTGAAACTTAATAATAACATCAATTACCAAAGAACCTTAGTGAAAAGATGCCTTCTGTCAAAATTAACTCTTTCCGCACACCGAAAATTCTGAAAATTCTATATACCCAAACCATGATATCACATTGTCCTTATATCATTCATGAGATAATTAATACTATAAAATGTCTCATTATCTCCATATTCCATCATTGTGCACATATCATGTGATTTTGAAAAATAATTCAATCCCATTTCATGGTTATAGGTATCATATAATTATGGAAAACAACCAAAGACCAATACATAGATATTCCAATATTCCATAATACTATAAATGAGATTCAACAACACTATTTTTTAATCCCAATACATAAACACTTAATCATTCCATTGCCTCGTTTTCATACTCAACATTGTCAATAGTGATCGCATGTGACTTCCCTATGTCTTTTACATTAATATGTTGTTGATTTTGATCTGCATTAACCCTTGGATTTAGACATTGGTTTGCATAATGCCCCATTTCCTTTCACTTGTAGCATTTAAGTGTTGGGGGTACATTCTCTGTTGTCTTTTCTCTATTCACATCACTAGAAACCTTTTTCCTATTACATCAGTACTGAACTGCTCAATGAAATTATTTTATATGATTGATACATTTTTTAGCCCCTTTAAGTCAATATCCACTATTCTTATATCCACGCTTTGTTCATAAGGAAACATTCATCTTCTTTTCACCATGGTTTTGAGATTTTCCCCTGAACTCCATCTTTTGTTTCTTGTAAAAACCATGAGATGAATACGTAACACCAGCATCTAGTTCTACATTGATTGTGCAATGAAAAATCTCTTCATAGATACTAAAGTATCTTATAGAAAATTCCTTTTGAAGACTTGGTTTTATAAAACTGATGAATTGATCAACATTACATTTAGTTTGGATGATTAAGACAGAACCATACCATGAAATTCTTGTAAAATTCGTCATGTATGCGCCAACAACTTCATCATCCTTTTGGATAAGCTCAAGTAACTCCTTTTCCATATTTTTTATAAGAATATGAGGGAAGTTCTTATTGAAAAATTAGTTCTTGAACTCATCCCATACCATGGATTCAATTTCATTTTGCTGCCTTGTATTCTTAATTAGTTCCCAACACTAGTCTTATTCACCTTCTCAACAATAAACAGCTAAAATGAATTATTTATGTTCCAAATAGGGAAGGCTGAAAAATATCTTTTCAATGGTACTAATCCATTTTCCAGTGACAAGTGGATCAGAAGACCCACTAATAGAAGGTGGGTGTTGCCTCTTGATGGACAAAACAGAATTTTGTTCCATTATCTGCTCATTTGGAAGTCCAGAATGATTTATAGCTTGTGTAAGTATAGAAATAAAATTTTTAATTCAATCTACCATGTCATTTGGTTGTTCAGGAAGACAATCATTTCATTTCCAAATGCATTAATCTTTAACATGGTTCCTTCGACTTCCATCCATCATTTAAAACCCAAAAATAAAAGTGTGAGAGGGAAATCCGTACTAGGAAAACAACACAATCAATGGGGAGTACATTAAATCTCTAACATATTAGGTTAAATACTAGGTTATTCATGATCGGTACATCCATTCTAGGACTGTAATCTATATTTATACTTAATATTTGGGACATCCCAAGACATACCACAGAAATATCTCTAGGGATCTCAGTAAATGTTTTTCATCCCAGTTTCCAAAGGTTGACTAAACCTTCACTCTGATACCAACTCTAACTAACCAAGCTTTATGTACATAGAAATTACATTACTTTTGTGGAATACTTAATACATTACAAAAACATATTCCCAAATACCATATTAGTTTAGTGTCTTGAAACATGTAACAAAATCATCTAACTTGGTGAAAGTTCATAAACATATCCTATGAAGATCTTCCCCTTTTTTTCCTACCTAAAACCTTTATTTATATCTTTGGGAAAAGACAACATAAAAAGGGTGAGACCAAATGCTCAGTAAGGGTAATCATAGAGAACATAAAACAAACCATAAACATTTTAATGTAAAAACATGAACATAATGTTTAAACATCAAAATCTTGAGTCGTGAAATTAATTTTGAAAGTAGTTAAGGAATAGATCATAAAGGAACATTAACCATGATATAATAGAATTAGCATAAAACATGTAACTGTGGAAAACTAATAATCTCATAATATGATTTCCATATAATCCAAGGCATTGCTTCCAAGACCATCATAGTTGAAAAATTCCGTTACTTGAACCAGGTTCACTTGCCATTCCATCTATGTATTACTGAAGCAGATTTACTTGTCCTTCCATTCATGTTTATCTCATGATATATAAATAATTACCCAATGAATTATAGGTAGATATAGGTCCCACCCATCTCATAATGAAATCATTATTATATGTTCTGCAAAAACATAAATCATTATCATAGCATAACCCATAAAATAAAATGATATTCATAACATCATGTGATCATAACATAATCCATAAAAGATAAATGGACTTGATAAAAATAATTCCATCATAAACACAATAAAATATAAGTAATAATAGGGATATAAATATAACCATATGACATATTATATGGAAAATAATTTTGATAAAACACTTGAAAATAATTTTAGTGGAAAATATCTTTTCTTTTTCAAAAATGTTTTCTCTTCTTAAAATGAGAAAAAAAATTAATAGAAAAGAATATTGTTGAAAATAAACATGAAACAATGTAGAATAAGATTCATGGAAATAAGGTGTAATGAAACCGTAAAAATTCATTCATTCCATATAAGTTTAAAAAACATTCTCCTCATACTTTTTCTAAAAAAGCTAAAATGTACCTTGTATTGTAAACAAAGGAAAGATTCCTTTGATACCATGTAGTAAAAGTCAAAAATGGGTAAAAATGACTTTAAAAATATATATCATAATATTAAATATTTTATGAAAAAATTTAGAAATCATGGACATTGATGATAAATATATCCCCAGTAAATATTGTCATATAAACAATCTCTAATAAAAATGTGAGTGCACAATTATCACTTAGCTTGTACTTTTTGTTAGTAGAGGGTGTAGTCACATCCTTTATAATGCATAAATCATGTTATTAAATTATAACAGGACCATATCCATATTTATTATTTCATAAATTATTCTATTATATCATTTTCTTAATAGTATTTTAGTACTACAATTATTTCGGGTGTTAACGGCTTCATTTTCTCATTCCTATTTTGTCGTGTAAATCATGTTTGTTATGCGTAGAATGTATTTTATTCATTAAATTATGTTCATAATTATTAGATTCACAAATCATATAAATTTTATAATCATTATTGAATTCTTAACATGGATAATGAATCTCACCACGTCATGGAGATGGTAGGTCATACGTACGCATGAGTGATGGTATCATTATCTTAATAGTAAAATGGTATGTAATTGGATCATATAATAGTTATAAAGAATAATTTTCATGTTATATTCATTATTTAAATCCATTATACTGATCATTATACCCATCCTAATAAATTATTGTTGAATAACAAATTACACCACAGTGTGAAGATGGTATGTTGTACATATGCACGCATGGTGATATTGTTATTTGTATGATGAGTAAAAAGAGTTATAAAATTTTCAAATAATTATAATAATATCTCAAAATTTATAATATAATGTATTTATAACTTTAGTATGAAATCAACAATTAATGAAGAAGTAGAAAAATAAAACAAATTGAATTGAATTGGTAAAGCAATTACCTCTTCTTCATTGGAATTCATTTGGATCTTTTCATAGGGACACAAAGGATGGAATTTTTTGGAAAACCAGGATCTTCATAAGATAAATAATATTGTTTATAGGTGAATTGGGTAGGGTTTGTTCGAGCTAATAGACACAAGGTGGTGTGAGGAAATGTGGGCGGAGATGCATTTTTTTAACAGAGGAGGGGAGCTTGGGGAAGGTATTGAAATATTATTTTATTATAAAATTATTTTCATTTTCAAAGGGTAAAGTACTCATTTAATCATATGATAAGATGATTATTTTTAGACATACTCTCAACCAATAGGTTTTAGAAAATTTTAGTTCTCAAATTTAATCTTATTTTTTATCTTCAACCCTTTGTTAACTAATTTTTCTCTTAACATGTCTTCTCATATATTTATACTATATGGTTTAGATAGTTACTATAAAATTCCAGTAGAAGCTCAAGATGTTAATTAATGTCATTTTGAACATTTTATAAGTCAATTTTTAGAATATTATATTTTTAGGAATGTTATATAATTTAATTAAATATTGTTTGTTTTGAAAACACAGTTATGTCAATTTTTTTACTATTCATATCATGACTTTCTAAAAATCCATAAAAACATGATTATTTTGAAAAAACGTCATTAATTAAAATATAACAAGTCATACTCATCAATATTTTTTTTGATGGCATAAAAAGTTTCAAAATAAATTTATTTTAATATTTATAATCAATTTATTTAAATCATTCATTAATAAGGCAATTAATACAACATCATTGTGTCATTAAACAATTTATTTATTTAGTGTATAAAAATTATAAACATGATATAAGAAATATTTTTATATTACCAATTACTATTTATAGTCGAAAATATATTATTTATATCCCCATATTAAAATTTTTTTATTGAGAATATTCAAGTTTATCTCATATTTCTCTTTACATTAAATTAATTCTTATAAAATGTCATTTTCACATCCAAGTGGTTCCATGGTATCCAAAAATAGAATCAAAGATGACCATGTTCCGAAATATCTCATCCAATAGGATTATGAAATGTGATATGGTAGTTTAATTTTACTATAATATTATTTTTTACCCTTATTTAGCAGATTTAACCTTTAACCATTGCAAAAAAATAATTACTGAAGTTACTATTCATAATTCCCAAAAATAAAAGGTGCATATTTAAATAATTTGAACCTAATGATTCCAAATATGGAATATAATTTTCCAAATCCAAAACACAGAATTTGGAGTAATTAATTTAAAATTAATTCTCGTTCTCAAAACCAAAAACCGAGGTTTTAAGAAGAAATAACTATCAAAAGATTAACATGGGTTTAAGTTTAATTTAGATGTGATATTACTTCCAATGAAAAAAATTGGATTAAATGATAAAAATATAATATAATTACATTTTAAAACCAATTAAAAAAGTAATATAACTATATAAATGAATTAGATGACAAGGCAATTTTGAATTAAAATGCAGTAATTTTCACTATTTATTAAAATTTAAATTTTATCTGAAAAATACAAAAAATTTAACAAAAGTAAATTTTTATGTTCCTAATCCAAAGACAAATTTTATTTTTTAAATATAATATATAAAATTTGAAAAAACTAAATTTTAAATGGGTGTGCCATCAAATGATGGAAAAAATGCATTTTTTTAATAAATAGTTCTCATATCAGAAAAATTTAATTTTTTAATATATCATGTCTATAAAATAAATGATATGAGGGTTGATGTTCTATAAAATTAGAAATTTGTTTAATACTATTTATAAAAGGAAATTTTATATATAATTAAATAATAATATTTTAAAAATATATCGTTGTTAAGTGAAACTCTGTATTGCCTACAATGCAAGCTATCGAGGAAGGTCGCTCTCGCATGTAACATAAGATAGGTAAGTGTTGAGTGTAATAAAAGATTCATTTGGTATCGCATATAACATAATCCAAACTTAGTTCATTTATACAGTGAACAAAAACTATACTCAGTGTTACATGAACTGAATTATATCAAAAGGACTTTCAATTGATTGCAACAGAAGCCAAGAATATAGTTGCGTATACTACAAGCCAATACGATGTTGCATATAGTACAAGATAATATTGGTGTATCATATAACAAAATACATTAGTTAAATTACAATAATTTATCTCATAAAATCTTTTGGTGTTACAATGTATGTAGGGTGACAACCAATCAAGTATGGCAAGGTCGTGAGTCTTGAACCCATTAATGTAGGATGATAAGGGTTTCATACAACCTGTTATCATATGTGATTTCCTGGTTAATATATATTTATTTGTAATAAATAAATATATATCATGAACTATTTGTGTTTCTTTTTATATATTAATGCATGCTATTTTTTAGAGACAAATAGTTAGAATTTTTCTTCTTTTATGGGCCTTCTGATCCATTAAAATAACATTGTAGTGATTTAATCATCAAAGTTAATTTCTAGACATAAATTACATGATGTAATGGATGTATTGTAAATTTTAAAATATAAAACCAATAATGAAATATATTTATATAAATTTATCATGAATTATCCAAAGTTTTGAATGTGATCAAAAAAATTTGTTGTCAAAATACCTTAATTTTCGTTGAGTTGATGGCCTTTTAAATCATCACAGGTTTATAAATTTGAGACCCTAAAATTTCCTTTTATCATTAAGTTGTTTGTGATTAACTACCTTAATCACTCCCTATAAATATTTATGGTTTCCCTCATTGTCCAATCTTTACTCCCAGCCTATGTTCTCCCATATAAAAACCCAGTTATAAGTTACTTTGGGTAACTGTTATGGTTCCAAATTTCCCTTTTTAAGTGAAGTTTTAGTATCCATTTTTACAATGTGGGTTTATATAAATTAAAATTTCAAGTATTAAACCCTTGACAACCTAGATGAGTTTTGAGGGTGAAATTCATTTTAAGGGGGGTAGAATATAACACCGAGTGATTTTGAGAATTGTTTTTTTTGAATTAATTTAACTTTTCAATATTTTTCATTTCACATGTCACTAAATATAGTTATATATATATATATATAAATATTAAAACACTAATTCAAAAATTCATGTCACACAAAATACCAACTTTTCTCGCACTACACACAATACTAACATGACTTTCTCTACAAGCAACACCGACTTGAAGTACGATGCACACAACACTGAGTTTCTACGAAAAAAACTATTTATATTATTTTAATTATTAAAATCAGATAATTATAACCTAGATATTAAACTTATTAATAATTTATTTTCAAATATTGTTTTTAATATAAATAAAACACATTGATAATGAAAGATAAAATTATTATTAATGTATTTTTTATGATTAAAAACATCATTTTCTCAAATAAACTACTTCTAATAATGAAAATAATTTTAGACAAATTTAGAAATTTATTGGATAAAATAAACTTAATTTTTTAATTCATAACATCTAAATTATACTAGGGTTATTTTTTAGGAATTTTTTTGAGAAACTTCATTTTTTGATGAATAGTGCAAAATATTGTTTTTTTGTTAAAAACTGCATTTTTTTACAATTAATTAATAATGTTAAATGGTATTATAAATATTTTTTAACATAAAATTAGATTAATATTAAATATATTAATACTATTTAATACATTATAATAAATTTAATTTTGAAACTGAATATAAAATCTTAAGAATATGTGGACCTTTTTCTTACATTAATACCTCATTATTTCATCCCACCTGTGGGATTAACACTAATCTTAATTTTTCATCTTCTATGATTGGAACTTCCAAAATCTAACATACACCATTTTATTCATTAAAATGTTTAGACTCTATTAATACCATGTTTAATTTTGACCAAAATGATTAGTAAAGGTTATTAAAATTAATCAAAGTGTTAAACACCTAATTAAGCTTAATTGGGGACTAACCCTTAAAATTAAGGGCCCAAATGACCTGAAAACTATTCTAACACCCATTTTAAATCTATATTTATTCCATAAACCTTAAAATATCATTTTTGATTATTTAGTATGACTTTATTTAGGTAATAACATGTGCACACCTAATTTGTTTATAAAAATTCTATTTGAGTCATTTTCCATCCCTATATAAGGCCACCATATCTACACATTCCTCACACATCTCAAGCCTCTTATAATCAGCCAAAACCGACCCAAATTTCCTCCCAAAAATCCTCCCTTTGACCTTGAATCATCCCTTTTGGAAAAAACCCTCTCAAAGAATTATTTTGGCACAAACTAAAAGGAGAAACCTGATTAAGAGGTAACATGTTCTCTCAAAATCCTTTTCATTATTTTCATTCTGCACCACCTCAACTATCATTATTCAATTATTTTTTGAAAAAACCAGTATCATTCCTAAACTATGAAGTTTTTAAGAAAATTGATTGAACTACACTAAAACTCGCCTCCTTCTATGGATGTTGAGCATGTTGTTTCTGTGTACAGCGAACTACTACCTCACGAAACGATGATTGTTCATTTCTCCTTTGACACCAATCATGGTGGCCATTATGATGTAAAATATATTTATATATGTAATATTTTATATTTATTATGTCTTTAATGTACTGTTTTTCCTCTTAAAAACATATCTTTTTTCCTTCCCTATTGGTGTTAATACTATAATCTCGTTTGATGAAGTGTGGACAACTCCCCCTTCAAAGCGATGTGATTCGTTCACACACCATATAGAATGTATTAAGTATGGGTTTAATGAAAATATATGATATATATGATATATTAATTCTAATTTAATATATATATATATATATTTTATTTACATACATTCTTTCAATACGATAATAAAAACAGAAAACAACATTCATGTGTACGTACAGCTTACCATTTACATGAACAATGTATTCCATTAAATACTTCATTAGGATATAGATTACTATAATAAATGTATACTATATATAACTTATATTTATATAATTTTATGAATTCTTAAATCAGGTTAGAATTATAAGGATCAACAATAAAACAAATTAAAACACATGCGAAGAAAAAAGAGAATATCGCATGAAGTGAAACCTTAACATAGGATCATTAAAAAGAGGGTAATATAGTGTCATTATAAATCCATATATGGTAATAGATATAATATTATTATTCTGTAAAAGACTTATAATTAAATTATATTTATTATACATGAATCTGGTATGAGTATGAATAGAGTCAAGACACAAGGTGAGGGGATTTTGTCTCTCTTCTAATTTCTATGAGACATAATCTATCTTTCCCACTCTTTACTTTTGTGTGGTGCATATACTAACAATGATTTTATTCAATGTATCATTTATATAAATTTATGGTTATTAAAATTCCCATTTTTATCCTTCTTTGATAGAGTTTATGTTTTATAAGTTACCAAATTGGTAAAAAAAAAATTTGTCTCAACTTGCCTTCTCTAAGACTAATGTTTTCTTTTGCACATAAACTCCTTTTCAAGGTGTATATACTTCCATTTTACATTCAATATCATGAATATAAATATTTTAATGATATTATATGTGTCATGTAACTACCATTCTTTACAAGGAGACCATGCTCCAATGATTCCATGTTATAAGAGTTTATTGAGGCAATCTCATTACTTTTCAAGATTGTTTATGTTTATGCTTCCTATGATAAAATAATATGATCCATATCTCATGAATATTACTAATTTTAATTTTCAAATGCTATTTAATGATATAATATTGAACTGTTACCATTTTCCACTCTTTGTAACATAATTTATTTAAGAAATTGTTTTAATGAAAAACCCACATTAACCACTCTTCAGTCAGAAATCTATGTTTTTTAAAAAGGGTTTCCAAGAATATTATACCATTACACTATAATATCTAAAAGAAATGTTTACACTTTTTTAATTTTTCCAATCTCTTCATGGTAATATTCTTGTCTCTTTCTGAAAAATTCATTTTCTTACCCTTTTTTACCATTCAAAATGAATGTTCTTTTGACCTCGTATTTCATGTACTGATTTTCCCACCACTATGTCTTCAAAACTCCCTTTTCATTGATAAAAACGTTAATATTTAAAAAAAAAATCAAGGGAAATTTTTTTAAAAATTATTTCAAACTTAAATTATATTTATTCATCAAAAACGTTACTCAAAATGTTTTTAAGTCTTATTTAAAAGTTTTCAATGTTCTTTCAAAGAAATGGGTTTCAAAACGTTTTCAGGCTTCTTTATAAGTTTTCATGAAAAATGATTTTCAATTCATTTTCAAGATTTCTTTATATTTTTTCTGTGTATTTTCAAAGGAATGTTTTCAAAACATTTTAATTCTTTCTTTAAAAGTATTTAATTTCTTTTAATGAAAAAGGTTTTTAGATGTTTTGAATCTTAAATTAAATATTTTGAGGAAAAAGGTTTGCAAAAAGATTTCATGTCCTCTTTATAAATTTTCAATGTAATTTATATGAAAATTATTTTCAAATGGTTTTATGTATAAAAAATATTTTTTCAAATAAGATATGATATTTTCCTCATAAAATATTTTTAGATTATATTTCAAAATTATTTTTTATATTAGATGAAATCTATTGATGTTAATCATTCCTTTATAAGTAATGATCTAAAGGTTCCATTAATATCCTATATTTGAATGAGTTATTATTAATTCCATGGTATTTATTAAAACCATTTCTCCTTCATGGGTAATATGTTTATGAAACCCATTTCTCTTTCATAATTTATATGCTTTTGAAAACCGCTTCTTTTAAAGGGTTATGTTTATGATGAAATGATTATGAAGCCTATTAATTTCCACAAGTTATAATAGGTTTACATGTTTAGAATGATTATTTCATTTCTTAGGTTATGATATGTTATTTATGATCTTGTTGAACATGTTTTTATGTTTTTTATGTGATGGGTGGGACCTATATCTCCCACCAATGCATTGGATAAAGATATATATATTATTATATATATATAGGGCTAGAATGAGGGTTTACTTGATTCAGTAATATAGGGATAAAATGAGGGTTTACATGGCTTAGTAATAAAGGTCTAGAATGAGGTTTTTCTCAGTTTAGTAATACAAAGATGGAATGAGGGTTTAATAGGTTCAGTAATATAGGGTTGGAAAGAGGGTTTACTGGGTTCAGAAATATTGGTAGGGAATGAGGGTCTACTTAGTTTAGTAATACAAAGAGATTCATACAGTTTAGTAAATTACTTTTTCCACTTATATAGTCTTGGTATTGATGCCTTGGATACTATGAAAATCATTATATGCTTATGTGTTTCAATGATTCCATGTCTTACTCCTATATTATGATTTCATGGCTTATTCCCTTTATTTCCCTTTGATTAATGACTTATGAACTACTAGGATTTATGACATGATTTATGTATATCATCTTTTATATGAAGGGTATGATCTTCTATTCTCATGATCTCATTCTCATACCCTTATGATCATGTTTATGCTTAAATATCTCCCTTATTTACCCTTTTTGGGCATTTTAAATCACCCCTTTTATGTTTCCTTTCCCCTAGGTTATGTTGATATGTACTATATTTGAAATTTTTATGAGGGATTCTAGTCAAGAAGAACAATGTGGGAGATAATGTATCTCACATATGTACCATTGTTTATGTTTCCATTTTTACAAAGTCATTACACCAACTATGGTCTTTGGGAGTCATTTTGTATAATGTCTAATTATTTTGAATAAATTATGCAATGTCAATTTTTTTAGATTTTTGGTCCCTATAGTTGTAATCAGAGTAAAAGGTATAGTTAACCTTTATAAATAAGGATGTGAAAACCTTAGTGATATCCCTAGGTATATTTCTTAGTAAATGTATAGGGATGAATCTAAGGATATGCATAAGGATGGGTGAACGTTTAAGATAATGTCCTAGAATTTTGTTAAATGATAGAGTGAGTGCTTTCCAAGAAATACATCTTTTTATGGATACTATAAGTGGATATGGCTCTAGAACAAATATTCCTAGGGGTAACAAATCCTACAAGATGTTATGGGCTTGACTTGAGGTGATCTCATACATGAAAATGGGCCTTGCTACACATCTAGTTTGACACTCCCAGGGGATTTGCTTTGGGAATTCACAAACACATCATGAGCAATCATAGAGTATTTAAATATTCATTTTCTATTAAAATCCTAGGATAAACCGAAGGTGTCATATATTATGAAAAGTGTCATGATTTATACAACTTATATGTAATTATTATCATGACTATGTTGTTTTTTTATATAATAAGTAATGGTCACACTGTGCTTATAGTTTTAGACAATCGAGGGAACTATAAGTAACTTGGTTAATGTTGAAAGTGATGGATGATTTTATAATTAGTAGTCAAATGGGATGATATATGGAGAAAATGATATTGTGATTATGCCCAATCATCTATCCTAGTATATGATAAACAATGTTTGCATTGGGTATATTTTTAATAGTTAAAATAAGATAAATATTTACTTTCTTGGTAAGGAACATGGAGGAAAGAATATTCAACTTTATGCATGTGAATAATAAGGGATGAAGAACCAATAGGAATACCTCAAATTGAGGGTAAGATGTTATTTATGCGGTAAAAAGGGTCAGAGAGTGAATATTTTTTAGGGAGTTCAATTTATTATCTATAGAGAACATGGGCATTACCCAACACAATGCCCTAAGATAAGGATTTATTTCTAAACCAAGAAATGAACTCTTACTTTGTAAACATTAAATTTTAGTTATTAAAGTATATATGTGTTTGGATTATAGATTTCAGAATGGGGAATTATGTATGGATTGTTTAGTTTATGTTTTTGCAAAGTATTTACATGAATATGTTGAATGGTCATGATGGACTAGAAAATTGATTTCATAGAAAGGTGATATTTTTATTAAGGGACAATAATCGATAATTAATGCATGATTCCAATATAATGATGTTTGGATAAATATATACTATATTTGAATAATAAAATTAGATTGTGCATATTTCCCTATAGATTATTATTAACAAAAATTTTGATGTCGCTAGTGATGAATTTTACAACTACTTGGATTTTAGGGATGTATCCAGTAATCAATTGAATAAGTAAGCATTCATATTTTCCAAAATAATTTATTGTTATTCAAGTTATTACTATGTTGAAAGAGAATATCTTATGAGTTTATTCACATTTTTTGGATTATGATAACCAGTATCTACTTTTTTATAAACAAGGAAATCGATGTTAATCTGATTTCATGACTCTCTGTATAATGTTTTCTATTTTCACAGTTGAGAAGGGTTATAAGGTTAAAAATCCATGAAAAGTTTGAGATATGATTTGGAGGGAGTATTTGTGCACTGTGTTTCTCTAGAAAATCTTGGATAAAAGGATAATAAATGATTAACCTTATTTAAAGGATGTACATATTATATATATTTTTTTTGAAAATTACATCATGTATGTTAGGTGATAACCAATCAAGTATGGCACGGTCGCATGTCTTGAACCCATGACTGAATGATAAGAGATTCAGGCCTACCACTGGCCTACGTGATGTCATGGTTAATTTATATTTATTTATAATGAATAAATATTTATGATTAACTATTACTGTTACTTTTTATAGATTAATGCATTCTCTTTTTTAAGAGACAAATAGTTAGAATTTTTATTCTTTGATGGGTCTTATGATCTGTTAAAAGAATATTTTAGTGCTTTAATCATCAATTATAATTTCTGGTCATTCATTCTATGAGGTAATGGATCTATTATAAATTTTCAAAGAATAACCCAAGAATGAAATTTTTTTATATAAATTTATCCAGAATCACCCAACATTCTAAAAGTGATCAAAAAATGGTTTGTCCTAATACCTTATTTTTCGTTGAGCTGGTGGCCTTTTAAATCATCAATGCTTTATAAATTTGAGGCCCTCGTTGTTTATTTGATCACTAACATTTTTGTGATTGATGACCTCAATAAATCACTATAAATATTTTTGTTTTCCCTCATTGTTTAATATTCACTCTTAACCTATGTTATCCTATGTGGAAACCCAGTTATATGCAAATTTGGTTAACCGTTATGTTCCCAAACATTCCTTTTTAAGGGATGTTTTAGTATAAATTTTTATAATGTGGGTTTATTTGAATGAAAGTTTCAAGTATTCAACCTTTATAGCCTATATAAAGTTTGAGGAAGAAATCCATTTTCATGGGGATAGAATTCAACACCCCGAGATTTTGAGAATTATTTTTTCCGAATTAATTGAACATTTCAATATCTTTTATTTTAGATGATACTATAAATATATATATATATATATATTAAAACTCTACTTCTTAAATTCCTTTAACATTCAGTACCATATTGTCTCGCGCTACACACAACACCAACTCGACATACGCTACAAGCAAAAACGACTAAGCATATGATGCACAGAACACTGAGTTTCTACGAAACATCACTATTTTTATTTTAATTATTTAAATAAGATAATTATAACCTATATTTTAAACATAGTAATAACTAATTTTTGGACAATTCTATGTTATACAATCCAAACACATAGATAATGAAATATAATATTATTGGTAATGTCTTTTTCAGGTATTAAAACATCATTTTCTAAAATAAACTACTTCTAATAATGAATGTAATTTAACACACATAAATAAATTTAATTGGATAAATAAAGATTCATTTTTTAATACATAACATCGAATTTATCCTTGGGTTATTTCTAGGGATTTGTTTGAAAAACATCATTTTTTGATGAATAGTAAAAAACTATTTTTTGTTAAAAACTACATTTTTTGTCTAATCAATTATTAATTCCAAATGATATTATAAATATTTTTTAATGTCACAATAGATTAATATTAGATATATTAATACAATTTAATTCATTATAAAAAAAATTATTTTGAAACTGAATATAAAATTTTAATAAACTTTTGTAATTCTTCTTACATTAAAACCCCGTTATTTCGTCCCATCTGTGGAATTAGAACTAATCTAAATTTTACCACTTCTACGATTGGAATTTATAAAAATATGAAATACACCATTTTATTCAGCCTAGTGTTTTTATTCTATTATGACCATGAGAATATTTCACCAAAATGATTAGTAAAAGTGATGAAAATTATTTACAACGGTTAAGGCCAAATTAAGATTAATTAGGGACTAAACCTTAAATTGGGGGCCTAAATGACCTTGAAACTTGTATAACACCCATTTTATGACAAAATTTATAATATAAAACTTCCATTTTTTAGTTTGGTTGGTTTTTAATTACTTTTTTATGGAAATAACATATGCACTCCTAATTGTTTTCTAAAAACTCTATGTGAGTCCTTTTCCTTCCCTATAAAAGGCCACCACCTCTACACATTCCTCACACCTCTCAAAGATCCTAAGTTCGGACAAAACCCACCCAAATTTCTTCCCAAAACTCCTCCATTCTACCTTGAATACTCCTTTGGGATGAAACCCTTTCAAGGAAGCCTTTGGGAATAAACCAAAAAGAGTTGCTTATTAAGTAGTAACATCTTCTCTCATGCTTCTTTCCTTTATTTTCCTTTTCCACCCCCTAAAAATATCTTTATTCCATTATTGTGTTAAATAAACTATATACTACATATATTAGGATGTTTTTATTCAATTTTAATGACCTAAACATATGCACACCTTCGTTTAATGGATGTTGAACATATTTTTTCTGTGTACGATGAACTACTGCCTCACGAAAAGATGATTGTTTATTTATCCATTACCACCAATCATAGTGGCCATTATGATGGAAAATATATTTATATATGTAAAATATTATATATATTATGTATTTCAATTTATGTATTCCTTTTACAAAAAAAACATCTTTTTACCTTCCCTTTTGGTGTTAATATAATAATCCGGTTTGAGGAAGTGTGGACTACCGCACCCTCAAAATGATGTGATTCGTTCACACACCACATGTAATATATTAAAGATGGATTTAATTTAATATATTATATATATATATATTATATATTAATTATCCTTTAATAATTATATATATATACATAACTCATTTACATACTTTCTTTCAATAAAATAAAAAAACGGAAAACACCATCCATACATATGTACGAATTACCGTCTCCATAAATACTGTATTCCATTACATACTTCATTATGATATAGATTATTATAATATAATTATACTAGAAATATCTTATATTTATATAATTTTCTACATTCTGGAATCATGATATAAGTATAAGGATCAATAATATAACAAATTAGGACACATGCGAAGAACAAAGAGAATATTGCATGAAGTGAAACTTTAATATAGGATAAATTAGAAGCTGGTAATATAAATTCATAATGAAACCATATATGGTAATATATATAATATTATTATTCTATAAAATATATATAATAAACTTTTATTTATTATATAGGAATCTTGTACGAGTACGAATAGAGTTTAGACACATGGTAGAGGGATTTCATCTCACTTTTAATTTCTGTGAGATACAAGCTATGTTCGCCACACTTTCCTTTTGTGAGGCTTATGTAATGAGATTTATTTTACTATATATATATTTTAAAAAAATTGGTTATTAACACTCCCATTTTATGATCCTTCTTTCATTGGATTTATGTTTTAAAAGTTACGAAATTGCTAAAAATGTTTTTGTCTCAATTTTCCTTCTTTGAGACTCATGTTTTGTTATGAACCTAAACTCTTTTCCATGGTGCCTATACGTAAATTTTAAATTCCATATCATGAATATAAATATTTTTATTATATTATATTATTCATTTAACTATATTTCCTTATATGGAGAGCATGATCCCAATATACCAAGTTATAACAGTTTATCGATAAAATCTCATTACTTTTCGAGATTGTTTATGTTTATTCATACTTTGATAAAATAATATGATACATATCTCTAGAATATTCATGAGTTTATTATTCTTCTCCTATTTTATGATATACTCATTTATTGATACCATTTTCTACACTTTGGTACATAAGTTATTTAAGAATTTGTTTTATGAAAACCTGACTTTACCCTCTCTTTGTTAAGAATTCTATGTTTTCTAAAAAGGGTTTCCAAGAATATTATAACATTTTAATATGTTATATAAAATAAATTTTTACTCTTTTTGTATTTTACAAATTTCTTCAAGGGGATATTAATGTTTCTTTCTAAATAATGAACTTTTCTATCATTTTTACCATGCAAAAGGAATGTTCTTTCGACCTCGCAGGACATATACAGATTTACCGGCCACCATTTCTTCAAAGGTCCCTTTTCATTGTAAAAAATGTTAATGTTTAAGAAATTTTTTTTAAAAAGTAATTTTCATGGATTAATTTTTTCAAAATGGTTTAATACTTATTTTATATGTTTTCATGGAAAAAAATTTCAAAATTTTTTCAAGTATTATTTACATGTTTTCAAAGTGCTTTCAAAGAAATGGTTTTCAAAACATTTTCAAGATACTTTATAAGTTCTCGTGAAATATGAATCTCAAGAAATTTTTATGATTTATTTATATGTTTCAATGTATTTTTAAATGAATGTATTTCAAAACATTTTACCATTTTATTTAAAAATTTCAAAGTGTTTTCAGTGAAAATATTTTTTAAAATGTTTTGAATCTTATTTTAAATATTTCAAGGAAAAATGTTTTAAACAGATTTCATATCCTATTTATAAGTTTTCAAAATATTTTGTAAGAAAATTATTTTGAAATGGTTTTATGTATTAAAAATCCTTTTTGAATCAATAAAAGATATTTTCCTCATGATATCTTTTTAGAGTATATTTCAAAATTATTTTCCATTTAAGATGACATATATTGATGTTACTCATTACTTTTTATGAAATGATATAAAGGATCCATTAATATCCTCTATATGAAAGAGTTATGAATAATTACATGGTCTTTGGGAAAACCATTTCTCTTTTATGGGTAATATGTTTATGAAACCCTTTTCCCTTTCATGGGTTATATTCTTTTGAACCTCGCTTCTTTTCAAGGGTTATGTTTGTAATGAAATGATTATGAAACCTATCTATTTCCATAGGTTTTGATATGTTTACATATTTATGACACTCATTTAATTTCTTGGGTTATGACATGTTATTTAAGATATTATAGAACATGTATGTATGATTTCATAATGAGATGGGTGGGACCAATATCTCCCTCAATAGGATTGTGTAAATATTTATATCTCATGATATAGATAGGGATGGAATGAGGTTTTACTCAGTTTAGTAATATAAGGTAAAAATGATGGTTTACTCGGTTCAGTAATAAAGGGCTGGAATGATGGTTCACTCAGCTTAGTAATATTGGACAAGAATGAGGGTTTACTAGGTTCAGTGATACAGGGTTGGAATGAGGGTTTACTCGGTTCAGTAATATAGGGCTGGAATGAGGGTTTACTTAGTTTAGTAATACAGGGATGGAATGGGGGTTCACCCAGTTTAGTAATGGTCTTTTTACACTTATATGGTCTTCTAATTGATTCCATGGATACTATGGAAATCATTATATGATTATGTGTTTCCACATTTCTATGTCTTACTACTATATTATTCTTTAATGGCTTATGTCCTTTACATCCCTTTGATTCTAGTGTTATAAACTGCCATGATTTATGCCATCATTCTTTTATATGATCTTGGATATGAAAGGTACGATTTTCTACATTCATGATCACATTACCATACCCTTATGATAATGTTTCTGCATACATGTCTCCTTTATTTACTCTTTCGGCACATTTGGGATCACCCCTTTTATGTTTCCTTCCCCCAAGGTTATGATGATTTTTAATATATTTGATATGTCTAAGAAGTATTCTAGTCAAGAAAAACCAAGTGGGAGATGACGTATCTCACATATGTACTAGTGTTTATTTTTCCAAACAAACTATACCAACTATGGTCTTTGGGAATCTTTTTGTAAAATGTTGAAGTATTATAAAAAAGTTATGTAATTTCAATGTTTGTAAAGTGAGGGTACCTATAGTTAGTATGAGAGAAAAGGTACAGTTAACCTTTGTAAACTAGGATGATAAAACCTTAGTGAGATCCCTAGGTATATTTAGTAGTATATATCTAGGTACATATCTAACGATAATTATAAGGATGAGTGAACATTTATGAAAATGTACTGGAATTTTGGTAAAGGATAGAGTGAGTGGTTTCCCGAAAATACATACCTATCTAGAAAATACAAGTGGATGTGGCTCTGGCACAGATGTACCTAGGGGTAACAGCTCCAAGAATACTTTTTGGGATTGACTCAGGGTAATCTCATACAAAACAAAGGCCTTGTTGCGCACCTGGTTTGACACTCCTGGGGGATATACTTTGGGAATTCACAAAATCTTCATGAACCATCATGAAGTATTTAGATATAATTTAGCTATTAATATCCAAGAATAAACCCAATGTGTCATAGATTATGGAAGGTTTCATGATTTGTACTTCCAATAAGTAATTCATTCCATGTCTATGTGGTTTTATGCTATGATAAGTAATGGTCACACATTGCTTCTAGTTTTACTCAATGGAGGGAACGAAAAGGAACTAGATTAAGGTAGAAAGTGATCGAATATTTTCTAACGAGTAGTAAAATGGGATTATTAGTATAGAAAAAGATTTTGTGATTATGTCGAATCAGCTATTATGGTATATGATTAACAATGATTTCTTTGGGGATATTTCTAACATGTTGAATAAGAGAAATATTTACTTTCATGGTAATGAATATAGAGGAAATAATATTCAACATCCTATATTTCAATAATAAGGTATGAAGAACCTTGAGGAATACCTCAAATGGTTGTGAAGATGTTATTTGTTCAAGAAAAGGGTCATAAAGTAATAATTTTTAGGGAGTTAAATTTATTCTCTATGGAGAACACAAGCATTACCCAACACAATTCCCCAAGCAAAAGATTTAATTTTAAACTAAGTATGGACCTCATCCATTTTAAACAACAAAGTTAAATGATTAAAGTATTTATGTATTTGGATTATAGAATTAACAATGGTTAATTTTGTATGGATTGTTCAGTATATATTTTGACTAAGGATCTTCAAGAATATTTTGAATGGTCATGATGGACTAGAAAAGTGATTTCATGGAAAGGTGATACTTGGATTTAGGGAAGGTAATCCTTAATTAATGTGTGACACCAAGATAGTGATGTTTGGATAAATATATAATATATATGAATGAGTAAATTTGATAGTTCATATTTCCCTAGAAATGATTACTAACAAAATGTTCTATGTCATCAATCATGAAGTTTACAACTTTATGGATTTAAAGGATGTATCTAATAATCATTGAACAATGAATATTAATTGTTTTCCAAAAGGATGTATGGTAATTCACATTATTAACTTGTTTCTAGAGAATATATGATAAGTTTTCTCACATGTTTGGAATGCAACAACCAACTTCTACTTTGTGATATACAAGGGAATCAATGTTAAGCTGTTTTTGTGACTCTTTTTCTAAAGTTTTGGATTTTCACCTTTGAGAAGGGTTATAATGTTAACCATCTATGAAATGCTTATGTTATGATTTGTAGGAAGTATTTGTGTGCTGATTTTTTGTTAAAAACATTAGTTAAAAAGCTAATATATGATTAAACTTATTTCAAGGATGCCCATATTTTTTTTAAAAGGACATGATGTATGTTGGCTGACAACCAATCTAGTCTAGAAATACCATGGGTATTGAACCCATGACTGATGGATGATAAAGGTTTCACACCTACCACTGGCCTACATGATTTCATGGTTAATGTGTATTTATATGTAATGAATAAATATTTACGATGAACTATTAGAGTAAATTATTATATATTAATGCATTTTGTTTTATTAAGAGATAAATAGATAGAATTTTTATACTTTTATGGTCCTTAAGATCCGTTAAAAGCATATTTTAATGCATTAATCAACAAAGTTAATTTCTAGACATTCATTCCATGAGGTAATGGATATATTATAAATATTCAAAGAACAACCCAAGAATGAAATTTTGTTTATAAAAATTTATCAATAATTACCCAATGTTCTAAAAGGGATCAGAATTTTTATTCCCTAATACCTTTATTTTTATTGAACTGATGACCTTTGAAATCATCATAGATTTAAAAATTTGAGGACCGAAACTTTCATTTATCATTAAATTATTTTTTATTGATGATCTAAATCACTACATATAAATATTTACTTTTTCTATCCTTGTCCAATCTTCACTCCCAACCTATTTTCACCTACGTGGAAACCCAGATATATGTTACTTTGGGTAACCGTTATGGTTAAAAATTTCTTTTTAAGGGAATTTTTAGTATCCATTTTTACTATGTGTGTTTATATGAATGAGACTTTTATGTAGTAATCTATTGATAACCCAGAATAATTTTGAGCCGAAAATTCATTTTACAGTGGGTAGAATGTGACACCCTAAGATTTCGAAAATTATCTTTTACGAATTAATTTAACTTTTCAATATTTTTCATTTCACATGAAACTGGTAATAGTTCATTATATATATATATATAAACTAATTCAAAAATTACTTTCACAAGAAATACCAAATTGTCTTCTACTACAAAAAATACCAACTTTACTTGTGCTACAAGCAACACCGACTTGGCATACGATGGACTCAACACTGAGTTTTTACGAAACATGTCTTTTTATTATTTTAATTATTAAATAATATAATCCTAAAATATCTATTAAAAATAGTAATAACTATTTTTCAGATGTTATTTTTTTATATAAACAAATCACATTGATAATGAATGATGATATTTTTGGTAATGTCTTTTTTATGTATAAAAACATCATTTTCTCGAATAAACTGTTTCTAATAATGAAATTAATTTTATACACACTTAAAAATTCATTTGGATAAAATATAAATCATTTTGTAATTAAGAATGTTTATATTATCCTAGGGTGATTTTTTGGAATTTTTCTAAGAAACTTCATTTTTGATGAATAGTAAAAAATACTCCTTTTTTGTTAAAAACTGCCTTTCTGTATAATTAATTTTTAATGATAAATTATATTATAAATAAGTTTTAAGGTCAAATTAGAATAATATTACATATATTAAAACAATTTAATTCATTTGAATAAATTTCTCTTCAAAACTAAATTTAAAATCATAAAAAAAACAATGAACTTTTTCATACTTTAAAACCATGTTACTTCGTCTTGTCTGCTGGATTAGCAGTTATCTTAATTTTTCAAATTATATGATTGTAATTTAAAAAATATTATATACACCATTTTAGTAAGTCTATTTTTTAGTGTCTTGTGATACCATGTTAATTTGGGTCCTAAAATATTAGTAAAAGTGATTAGAATTAATCACAGCGGTTAAGGCCAAATTAAGCTTAATTAGGGACTAAACCTTAAAATAATGGTCCCAAATGGCCATTAAATGTGTCTAAATCCCATTGTATGTCCATATTTCGGCCATAAACCTTCCATTAACGAGTTGTTTTGGTTTTTTATGAATCTTTTTAGGTATGAACATTTGAACACCTAATTCGATTCTAAAAATTCTATGTGAGTTCTTTTCCTTCCCTAGAAATGGCCACCACCTATACCCATTAACCACACCTATAAATCCTCTTATAATAGGAAAATACATGAAAATATTGCCTCCCAAAAATCTTACCTTCTACCTTGAAGCCTCCCATTAGGAAGAAACCCTCTTAAGGAATCCTTTTGGCACAAAGAAAACAGAGTTACCCGATTAAGAGGTAACGTCTTCTCTCAAGATCCTTTAAATTATTTTCCTTCTCCACCCCCTAAACTATTTTTATTACATTATTGTGTAAAAACACCAGAATACTAAATATACTATGATGTTTCTATGAAATTATTCTATCCTTCACTTAAAACACCTCTATCTAATGGACGTTGAACATATTATTTCTATGTAATGTGAACTACTCCCTCATGAAACGATGAATGTTCATTTCTCCTTTTCCACCAATCATGGTGTCCATTAGGATGAGAACTAACGTTAAATTTGTAATATATTATATTTATTATTTCTTTAATCCTCTATATTATTTCTACAAAACACTTCTTTTTACCTCCCCTATTGGTGTTAATTGGATAATCTCATTTGAGGAAGTGTGGACAACCGCCCCCTCAAAGCGATGTGATTCATTAACACCCCACATAGAATGTATTAAGGATGGGTTTAATTAAATTATATGATATATATGATATATTAATGATAAGTTAATAATGATTTATATACATACATACATATAAATACATATGACATTTATATACTTTCTTTCAATATGACGATAAAAACCTAAAACAACATTCATGCGTACATACGGCATACCGCCTCCATGAACGATGTATTACATTAATTAATTCATTATGATACTGAATAAAAATTAAATTTTTATTAGAAAACAAATTTAAGGAAAAGTGGGAAACCGTAGAAGTTCAACCAGGAGGACTGACCTCATAACAAATCACAATATCATTGAAATAGAACATAAGCATATTAGAGAGTTCAACCCTAAATAATTTCTAGGAGAGAGTGTTCGCCTGTGTGTCTGGATCTTCGTTGATAATGACCTCAAAGAGATTGACCATATTCTCCCACTTTTGAATATACTCATCCTTACTTATCCTCCCTTCATTAAAACTACTGATCAATATAAGGTCTTGTTTGTCGATCCCTGAAGCATTATCACCATTAGTAACCACCCGAAGCACCCTTCCCATCATCTGGTTAGCATCGTCTTATATAGTATTGATAGTGAAAATCTCCTCAACCATTAATTACTCTAAGTGCATAATTAGTCCATGGGATTTCCCATTACTGACCTCCTCCACATTAGTTTTGTCCTCACTGGCCTTACCAAAATCGGGCTTCACTGCTTCAGGGTTTCCCAAGATATTAATAATAGAAGCAGGAATACACTACAACTCCTTGGATTTAATTTTTTTTACCTAACCCAGTCTCCATTAGTTTTAGTAGGAACGTGTAATCCTTCCACCCTTTGTTTTTCTTCTCTTTAGTCAGTATGCAAATTCATGAGTCATGTTTAGATTTGTTTACCTTATTCTTCCCTACATTGAACAAGCCTTTACAATGCTTCCCTCCTACATTGTCCTATGAAAAATAGCAAGGGTATTCCTCATTAGACTATGTTTCACATATTGTCTAATAATCTCTGCCATTCTCCTAGTCTTGATCCAACCCTTTAATCACCAGGACATCAAATCGGTTACAGGTATGGATGGCCTCCTAAGTCTACCATTGTCATGTGATCACATGACCCACCATCTCGGTTAGAGTACACTTCTTCGAGTCATTATGAGTTAATTTACAACCAATTGAAGTGCCTTATTTTGAGAAGTCAAGAACTTTATCATAACTACTTACCTCTGCTACCTCCATAGGCATTCCCTCATGTTCAGGAGCTACCTCCGGATGTGGTGGAGCCACTCTGTTGGTCCAGAATTCATCATCTCGAGTCCCCTCATCCTTCCCAATATCTAGCGGCTCATGTTCAGTCTTCTTGAAATCAACCAAATATCTCTTTAGGTGGGTTGACTCACCTCCCACCTAAGACTTTGGCACATCATTACCCCTCGCAGAAACTCCCTCGCAGTTGGTTTTGAACCTGCAAATGGACTCCAGGTGCCCCAAGTTCCTACACATCTTGGAATGATCCACCCATGATTCAAAGATCCCCAGTTTTATGCACCGGAATTCTTCACCCATCGTAACCCACACCCACTCCACCATTGGCTTGGAAACATCGACCTCCACACATATGCATGGTTTAACCGAATGACTGATATAGAGTGTTCTTTCATCAGAACACAAGAATCTTCCAACCAAATTCCCTATCATTAGAAGTATAGAATGGTTTTGGAATGGAAAGGGGTGTCTGGGAAAACTGACCCAAATTGAGACAATAGAGGGATCCCATTTCATATGAAAATCATAAGTCCATCGGAAGGAAAAAAACATGAAACAGATGCACTTTCACGAAGCACTGGACTACATGGGAATCAAATCATCCTCCAAGATGAAGTGAATCTTTAAGTGTCGGTTGTCAAGAAGTCCAACAATCGCACGTTCATGAAGCCCCTGGGATTTGATATGAACCAGTAAAAATTCTTCACTGAGGTTCTTCAATGCGTAAATAGAGCCACCAGAGTCAGATCCAAAATACTTGAAGCTTTTGGGAACTCCAAAACTGATAACAGAAGTTGCAGTGAGCCATCAAAGAGGTCAGGAACCTCCGAACATTGCGAGATTTCTGAGAACTGTGGATGAGCAACATGGTTAGATAAAGGGGATTAAGGACGATATGTTGAATCAAGTAGAGTCGATTTGATATCCTCCCCCCTTCCAACAGCGGGAAGGGGGAAGGTGGGAGACGATTTCGGCCCCGTTAGGGCATTGCCACCAAGAAGACGAGTTGAGACACATCCTCACTATGATACAGATTATTATAATATAATTTTAATATGTATACCTGATATTTATATAATGTTATAAATTTTTTAATCATGATATAATTAAAAGGATCAACGATATAACAAATTAAGACACATGCGAAGAATGAAGAGAATATTACATGTGGTATAACATTAACATAAGATCATTAACAAGCGGTTAATATAAAGTCATAATCAAAACATATATATTAACAGATATAAGAATATGATTCTTTAAAATATGTTTAATAAACTTATATTTATTATATAGGAATCTTGTATGAGTACGAAGAGAGTCCACACACAAGGTAAGGGGATTTTATATCACTTTTAATTTATGTGAGATACAAGCTATGTTCACCGCTCTTTCCTTTAGCATGGTGTATATACTTCCTATGATTGTATTCTATGTATCTTATTATTAAATTTATTGGTATTAATATTCTAATTTTATGATCCTTCTTTCATGGGGTTTATGTTATAAATGTTACCAAATTTGTAAAAATGTGTTGGTCTTAATTTTCCTTCTTTGAGGTTCTGGTTTTGTTATGTACATAAACTCTTTTTCAGGGTGCATATGCTTCAATTTAATATGAAATAACATGAACATCAATATTTTCATGATATTATATGATTTATGTAGATACCTTTCCTAAAATGGATATCATGATCCCAAGATACCAAGTTGAAAGTGTTTATTAGGATAATCTAATTGATTTTCAAAATTGTCTATGTTTATGCTTCCTTTGATAAAATCTTATTATCAATATCCAAATAATATTCATGATTTTACTTATCCTTTTATATTTCCTAATATACTCATGTATTGTTACCATTTTCTACTCATTGGTACATAAGTTAGTTAATACTGTGTTTTTAAGAATTCTTGACTTTACCCTCTCTTTGGTAAAAAATATTTGATTTCTAAAAATGGTTTGCAATGATATTATACCCTTCCCCTATAATATATAAAAATTTATTTTTATTTATTTTTATTTTACCAATAAATTAATGTGAGTATTATTATTTATTTCTAAAAAACACACTTCTCTATCCTTTTTACCATGAAAAATGAATATTCTTTTCACTTCATAAGACATATACGGATTTACCTTCTATTATTTCTTACAATCTCCCTTTGCATTGTTAGACAGGATAATCCTTAATAAAATGTTTTTAAAAATAAATTTTCAAGGAAATTTTTTTTCAAAATTGTTTCAAACATCTTTTATATGTTTTCATGGAAAAAAATTTCAGATTTTTTCAAGTCTTATATACAAGTTTTCAAAGTGCTTTCAAAGAAATGGGTTTAAAAACATTTTGAACCTTCTTCAAAAGTTTTCATGAAAAATGATTTTCAAAACGTTTTTAAGTTTTATTTATAAGTAATGATAATATTTTTAAATATATGGTTTTCAAAACATATTCAACCTTTTATAAAAAAATCAACTATTTTAAAATAAAACGGATTTAAAAATATTTTAATGTAAATTTTAAATATTTTAAGGAAAAATGTATTCAAAATTATTTCATGTATTATTTATAATTTCTGAAGGTATTTTATATAAAAATTATTTTCAAATTGTTTTATGTGATAAAAATCCTTTTTCAAACTTGAAAGGATTTTTTCTTCAAGAAATGTTTTTAGAGTATATTTCAAAATTATTTTCCATCTAAGATGATATCTATTGATGTTACTCATGCCTTTCTAGAAAATTTTCTAAAGCTTCCATTCATATCCTTTCTATGAATGAGTTATGATTAATTCCATGGTCTTTAATAAACTCATTTATGATTAATGGGTAATAGTATATGAAATCCATTTTTCTTTGATAGGTTATATACTTTTGAAACCCGCTTATTATGATGGATTTATGTTTATGATTAAATGATTATGAAACCCGTAACTTTCCACAGGTTATAACAAGTTTACATGCTTATGAAACCAATTTCAATTCATCGGTCATGGTATGTTATTTATGATCTTGTGAAACATGTATGTATGATTTCATTATGTGATGACTGGGACCTATATCTCCCTTCAATGCATTGGGTAATTATTTATATCTCACGAGATAGATAGGGTTGAAATGACGGTTTGCTCAGTTTAGTAATACATGGCTAGATCAAGGGTTTACTCTGTTCAGTAATAGAGGGCTGGAATGAGGGTTTACTCGGTTAAATAATACAGGGCTGGAATGAGGGTTTACTAGGTTTAGTGATACGGGGCTAAAATGAGGGTTTCACTCAGTTCAGTAATACAGGGTTAGAATGAGGGTTTACTCAATTCAGTAATTCATGGATGGAATAGGGGTTCACCCTATTCAGTAATGGACTTTTTCCACTAATATGGTCTTCGGGTAGATTCCTTGGTTACTAATGAAATCATTATATGCTTTTTGGTTTCCATAATTCCATGTCTTACTCTTATGTTGTGATTTAATGGATTATTCCCTTCACTTTCTTTTGATTCATGTCGTATGAACTACCAAGCTTTATGCCATGATTCATATATTTGATCTTTCATATGTAGGGTATGATCTTCTATTTTTATGATCACATTCTCATACACTTATGATCATGTTTATACTTATATGTATCCCTTTTTAACCAAACTGAGAATTTGAGCTCACCATTTTATGATTCCTTTCCCCTAGTTTATGACGATATTTACTATATTTGATATGTATAATAAGGGTTCTAGTCAAGAAGAACCCATTTAGAGAGGATGTAGCTCACATATGTACCAGTGTTTATGTTTCCATGTTTCCGAAGTCACTATACCAACTACGGTTTTTGGGTGTCTTCGGGTATAATGTTTTAAGTATTCTACAAAAGTTATGTAATAATAGTGTTTATAACGTGAGGGTCACAATAGAAATGGGAAAACATCACTATTGAATTTTCTTCTTGTCTTCTTATGACATCAAGAAAAAATAATTCAATATAGGCTATTGTGTATCTTCTTAAAAATATTTCTCATTTAATTCCAGTTCGATATGACTTCGCCCTTGATCTACTTGCAATGATATACATCAAAAAAGAGGTGAGGTAGCATGAAACACCACTATCTATTTCATCTGATCAAGATCCAAGAATTTACTCTAAGTTATGGAAATGTATCCAACATTATATAAAAACATAATTGAACTTAAATATGTCTTATCACACACAAAATTGATGGAAAATACAAGAGTACTATCTAGAAACTAGAATACATGTTGAGAGCATGTTTGATGGACTAAAAAATAGAATGGGATCATTATATTTTTATATTCTAGTTCTATTAAAATAATAAATTACAATAAAGAATATATATGGCTTCATATGAGTCCCATTATATGAATAAATTTAAAATAGCAATGTGATGTGATGAAGTTATTGATCACAAGATGTTCTCACCATAAATGGTCGATGAAATGGTAGAAAAAGTCAAGACCATTAAATAACACAATAATGTTTATCAATGTCGATAGAAGAGATATGATGAAAATCATTAATGATACCTATAGTTTGAGGTTTGAGATAATTTATTCCTCTACATATCTCCATGGAATATAGTCATGATATTTATGAATAATGGAAAGCTAAGTCCCAGGCATGTTAGACCTTTTGAGATTTGTGATTACATTAGAGTCTTGGCTTATTAAATAGAACCCCAACAACCATTTCTCAGGTATATGATGTATTCCACATATCAATATTTAGGAATTACATACCATATTTCTCATATATACTGAATTCATATGTGGTACAACTAGAAAATGATCTCTCTTATAAGGAACATTCATTGAAAAACAAGTACCATTGAGATAATGTTCAATGAAACCGGACAACTCACCAACTGATAGTGCTATGATGAAAAAAGAAGTAAGATGAGGTGACAAGGGAACAATAGGAATCCATAAAGAAGAATTAACCACACCTATTTACACAATAATATGTAAAATAAAATATTGAGGGAGAGAAGAATATAGTGACCCCAAATCTTATTAATGGAATTTACCTTCTGAATGTATAATTGTTTCATATTTAGTAATGTATTATAAATAACATGACCAAAATATGAAACCAAGAAAATTTTATTATATTATTTTTATCATTACATTTAGAGAATAAATAATAATTGAAATTATTATAATGGGACACAAATCGAAAATAAGATAACAATAATAGGAAAAATTGGATCCTCTCAATCAGTTTTAATAATCACACTTATGAACAACATGGTAGAAATGAAGAAGTATATTAGTAATGTAATATTAATTTTGAGAATGAAAAGATATGACATTAGGATAAAATAAAGTGAATTAATTCTTAATTAACTATGATGTATTTGTAAGAAGTTTTTCACCCACATGACCAATACAAATTAAACCATATGAATAGTATTTTGAACAATGGAATAGTAATATGACCATTAGAAATAGATATATAATTGTTTGAATAATATCCTCGACTATGGAAGTGTATAATAATATTTTGTTTTCTTATAAAATGGAAATATGATATATTTATCCACGGTAAAATTAAAAAAAATGTTTTAAAAATAATAAATAAGTGTTCGTATTTTTATAAAATATAAAAAAATTATTGATAATTTATATTAAATATAATGATTTAAAAGACTGTTTATTTTCACAAAAAAATTGGATTGATATATTAATATTTGGTTTTGTTATAATGAAAAACATAATTTAATGAGACCATAAATAATTTTTCAATGGTTTTAAAAATTAATCATAATAATAAAATTGATTGATTTTTATAATAAAGGAGTATTTTATTTTGAAATTAAATTTATCATATTTATAAAATTATTTTTAAAAAATTATTTCATTTTTCGAATCTATAGGCCAAAAAATGTTTAGGGTAATGTTTTCAAAAATAGTTGATTTTTTTTTGGATAGTGAAATATGGTAATATAGAGTATTATAAATTATAAGCTAAATACATTGTTTCATAGAAGATGTAAAAACCCAATATTTAGAAATCCCATGCACCATTTACTGAATATATCTATTAAAATAAATACTATTCGTATTCTTGATACAAAATAAGAAACTAATGATTATCAAATTCAAAAACACCCCCTCAACACCCCTTATAAATATGGCCCCTCACAAACGCTTCAACTCACAACTTCTACGACTTCTATCATTCCAAATTTCTACCCAATTGTCATAAAAATACAATTACTCACATCATATTTCAATTTTTTTTGAAAATAACAATTCAATGTTCGTTAATGTGTTTTTCTATTAGATTAAATTCAAGAGTTAATATTCTCGAACAACCTTTTTAAATTATTTTCTTCTTCTACCATATCTTCACCTCCCTCATCCAAAATGGAATAATAACACAAATATGATATATATATATATATACTAAAATTTTATATCGATAATATAATATTATCCATCCATATTTTCACTTCTCATTTTATTCTAAAAATGAAACCATTGTCCATATTATGTTAGTTCACCACCTCCATGGATGATGAGGTTTGGTTTTCCATTACCTCCTTCATGGTTGGTCATAAAACAATTTATTATTATTATATATATTAATAATAAGTGTATTATAAAAATTTCATGTTCTAGAATAAAAATATATATGTAATATTAAGCAAAATAAAACTAGTTTGTGATGGTTGTAAAAAAATTCCTAAACAAACTAACTGTAATACGGTAACATTTTTACTAAAATAATAGTACCTAGGTCAGGAAAAATGATATTTGGGACCATTTAACTTAATATAAGGACACCAATACCATTTTATTTAACTTCTGTATTAGTAGTACCATTTTCAAAATCCTTAATTTTAACCCACTTGTGACCCTACCTTTGAACCATGAAAAGCACACCATCAGAAAAGAGAAATTAGTATTTATATCTCAATGATATTGCTATAAATGAAAATAATAAGATTAATTTAAATAAAATATAGTTGGAAAATCTCTGAATTTATTAATAAATTTTTTTTATTATTCAATACATTTTGTGAAGGTGTTGAATTATTTTGGAACATAAGGTAAGGGATCTCTTTAAATGACCATTTTTCTTTGGGTTACTACATTTCTCTCTCTAAATAAATTTCTCTATGAATTTGATGTCATAAAATTCATATAAATTATGTATAGATGTCTCTTAAATAAATAACATTCTTATTCTCTCTTCGTTTATTGGTTAATATTCCCTTTAATTTCATATATCTAATGCCTTATTTACAGTCAAACCTGATTACAGGGAAAATTTATATCTCTTAATTATCTTATATAACACTTGTTTAAATTATTTTTCCCCTATTCTAATGAACTAAATATGATTTTACAAAATGTTTATTCACTCATTATCTTTTAATTATTTATAAAATATCCTTTATTATTAAGTGAGGGAAGATTATGCAACTCATTTATTTCAATGGGTAATTCTAATTTTCATGCATAATGATTGATTTACATTTGTGGCACACATAAACATGTATTTATTATAATGGGTGTTTTGAGATAGTACTCCAATTAATTGGGTAAAGTTTTTCTCCCATGATAAATTATGTATGGTATTTGGGAGAGAACCTAATATGTGATGGAACATTTTAGATCATGTAATATTATATTGGTAGTTAACCATGACTTTTTTATGTCATTATTTGTATTATTTCCATATTCTTTGGTTTTTATGATCTTATGATTCCATATTCTTTATGTTATCCGTATATATAATTATCCATGATCCTTTCCATTCATGATATCATATTATTCCTTTTAACTCATATGATAATCGTTATTATCATGTTTATTCCCTTGATGAGTTTTTAAGCTCACCTATTTGGCCTATGTATTTCCCCAGGAAATACTATGTTGTTTTAAAAGATAAAAGGGATTAATAAGATAATTGTGAAGTTTAAAAAAATTATTTTTGTTCCATTTCATTTTTTATGTACCTATTTTTCAAAATACATTAGGCCATACAATCCTTAGTTAGTATATATTAGATTATTTATGTTATAAATAATGTAAAAAATGTTTAAAATAATTAGGTCACAATGAAACCCTTTTGTTTGAAAAAATTATAATGTATTCCATTTTTAATAATCATGAGACATAAGAATCATATTCTTAATTTTTGAAATACTTTAACATATTAGAACCTTTTAACTTCCCAAAATAAAATGTTATGATATAAAATTATGTTGTATAATTATAACTCAATCTAAGTTCATCAATATAATCCTTCGAACCTTATTCCATAAAACATTTTCCATAAAATAATTTGACTAATTACACTATTTTTTACTAGTCCATCGTAAATATCTTATTATATAATGTAAAATTAACTTTTAACATATATTGGTAAAATAATTTATTTGTTAAATTTGAACATCTCTATGTATAAATATAATCCCACATGCCTCTTAGAAAGTATATTCTTTTTCAAAATATTTATTTATATACACAAACATTTTTGTATAAATAAATAACCTATATTTCATTTTTTTATGAAGATTTAACAAAAAAATATTATTTCAATGTCATATTTTGTATTCTTTGTGTTTGTATCTTTTTTATTTTAAAAGTGGACTTTATTAAAATATCAACCAATGGGTGGTAGGAACACATTCCCTTAAATTAAAAAAATGTATAAAAATTTTATAAGGGATAAATTTGTTAATACATGTCTTCTTCTCAAAACATATCTTATAGAAATTAATAAATCATAAACTACGTTTATACATCTAATTACCTCATGTTTCCCATAAAAACTATTTATTATAAAACATCTTCTCCCATCACATATCATAAATATGATAAATATACAATTATTTATTTAGAATCATTTGAGATTTGAGAAAATTAATTAAATGAAAATACTTGATGTAGTAAATATTTACTTCAACTCATAAATATACACTAAAGGATCAATTAGTTATTCATTTTATTTTTGACTTTTATATTTACAACAATTTGTAAAATATACATTGAGTATCACGTACCCTTAAAAATTAAAGAATTAATTTCTACAATATCTATTCATGTCATTCCATTTTGTTTTAAAAACAAATTTAGGTATGTCTTGGATAATACAATCATATTGAATTGTTACTATTCCATCCTTTTAACCCTATGTATTAATGAAATTGAATGGATAATTAAAGAAACATTATTTATTTTTTAAACAAACTTTTCATTTATCATTTGAAATTATAATAACTTGTACTCTCTATATAGAAATTTAAATATTATACATCATATTCCTAGTTTATATATACTCTAAACATTTTTATAATATCTTGACAATTTTCATAAATGAAAATAGGATGAATTCCATAGCCTGAACAATCCATTATAGGCCTCCTTAAATCATGTTATATAATCATTACTATGATTATATCATTAAAACATTCATTGTTTATAAGATCTTCTAAAAATTAGAAAATACACATCTGATGATATATTCACTTGAGCCCGAAGTATCCAAGTATCCAATACGACGACAACTTTTCTCTATCACCTTGAAATCAAATTAAATCTTGGTCATTAATTTATTTTATTTTCTTATTATTATATTTTTTTAGTGTATTTACAACAATTGACAAATATATAATTGCTATCATATAGAATTTAACATAATAAATTAATTCTATAACATTTTTACCTATGGTGGATACTACATGTGGCTTCTTGTATCCCTTCAAGTATTCGAGAATATTTCTTCTATAATGACAATATTTACAACAATGAATACTTTTTCATTCTTTTTTCTTTCTCAGATTGATAGGTACTAAGTAATTTTCAAAACCCATTTTCATCCCCTTTTGGAAAAAAGCCATTACTCACATACTTTTATACCATTAGAATGGTACTTTATTATGGACTGACCATGAATTTTTCATCAATCCTCAAAATTTTGAGTAGATCATATAATGGTTTGTTGATTTCATTGATATTGTAATTCATAAAAAAACATTCATAACCATTCTTTCAGTGGATTTATAATGAAATTTATTAGCATCTCAACATTTAGAGGCTAAATTGGCCCTAATGTTCATTGACGTATCCAATCATATTGAAAAAGTGATTATAGATTGAGTTTTCTTCAATCATGTTTTAGTGAAAGAGGTCTTCAATCACTTTATATTGGTTATGATTTGTATTCTATAAATAAAGACATTTTGGTTATCTATCATTAAAAAGAAATAATGGTCACATGATACCTTTTCAATTTTGATTCTATAGTAACCAATATGAGTGTAGATATTTTTTATGGATCTTTTTTATGTTTATCAAAGTCATATAAATACTTTTGTTAAAAATATTCACCAAACTTTTCCTTGGAAAGATATTTTTCAAAAAAATAGAACATTCCTTCTTGTTTGATAACTATTATCCAATTTCTATACCACTGAAATAAGTTTCTACCATTAAGTTTTTATTTTTCAAGGACTGATGTTAAAGTCAATATTAGTGATGATGTAATTTATCTATTATAAATTATTTTATCATAATAGTATCATGATTTATAACCATTTAGTATTTACTATTATTAAATGTCCTCCCACTAAAATGATGATCCGTTTCAAATTTTATCATATCCACTAGTGGGTAATATCTAAATTTCAATAAGAAAATGAGTCCTCTAGGGAGTTCATCTCACCACTTAGTAATTTAGGTAGGTAATCATTCCAATGACAATAGTTTTTCCTTTTGATAGTTTAGAAGATAACAAATTAAAAAAAATCAATCATATGCATTCACCCAAATAATTTATTCTATTATCCTAACCATTAGGGTTTCCTAGCTATGTTTATCCAAAAGAAAACATCAAAAAATAAAAAAAAATATTTGAAAAAAATTGGGGAACCAAAATATGGAATGAAACTATCTATAAAGAAAATATTGTCATGATCCGTCCATGGGGCCCATGCCGTGACTACCCCAAGCCCGCCTTCCATAGACCAGGGGATGACGACTATCCCCAAAGGCGTAAATTCCTAAATTGGGAAGGCATTGACATTCTAAAAAGTAAACATACACAATCAGGGGACACAACTTGAATAAAAACACTAATCAATACTGTATACAAAAGAGAGTGAAAAAAGTTAAGGTGGCCAGAAATACAAGCCCAAATGTAAAGTACAAGGAAACAGAAAATTACAACTGAAAGAAGAAAAGTAAAACAGCTTCTGGATCGTCCTCCGGTGTTCCTAAATGAAGGGTAGGTACTGATGTCCTCCTCAGCCCTCCACATTCGTCTGTCCGCTCTGTGTACTGTCACGTCGAGTGGTCCACCTCCAGGTATTGTCCAGTCCTGCTTCTCTCTGCCTCGATTAGCATTGTCCATCGTCTCCAACCAACACAATGGTGTGGGGGCATAGCTCATGCAGGGTTGAGTATAATGATACTCAGTAGGGACCCCGAGACCCTCATGGTCTCACCAAATCCAACAAGGATAAACCACTAAGTATGAAATCAATGGATAACCACTACTTAGTTATATGCCCATACGTATACCTAAGTTATCTAGTAACCCATCTCTATCATGAGGAAAACTCAAAATTCATTGGCTTAGCTCAAAACCAGGATTTTCTTCTAGGGGTTAGTATCAAGTAACAACCCCAGTCACACTATCAAAACCTCGGATGCGGGTGTACTCCTCCTCTATAGAGTATTGTGGGCCTACCGCGTCACACAGAGCCACCTCCCACTTTCCTGGACTACTATGGTACTCCTTCTATTGAATACCGTGGGTCTGATGCGTCACAAAGAGGCGCTCCACACCGTGGGTCTGTCGTGTCATACAGAGGCACTCCCCCTCGTAACCTGTTAAGGTACTCCCCCTGTCGAGTACCATGGGTCTACCGCATCACATAGAGGTGCTCCCTATTATGGTTCTTCCGCGTTACATAGAGGCGCTTCCCACTGGGCTAGTCAAAACACTTTGAGTCGAAAGGTTAGCAGTCGTCAGGTCTCAGCCAACTACTAGGTCTCCGTACTCCGCTCACTCGTCTCCTGGAGGATCTGCTCCAAGTGCTACTGGTCGATACTCCAACTGTCACAATGTCCCAAGTAGAAGTATCTCAATGATCTTCCTCACCATAGGGGTCTCAACACAACAGATTGCGCGTCAATCAGACGTCTTGTCTGGGAGTTATTGGCATTTCCGTTTCAGGGTCCCGGTTAGTTTTTAGGTTCAAACCAACCCGACCATATCCCAACTATGTCCAAATATTAATTGGGGTATTCCAAAAGAACCATTTCTCTCTAATATTTCTGTCGCCATAGATGGTTCGTCGATCAGACACTTGTAGCCCAAGATATGGGCACAAAAGTGTTAACAGGTCAAACGGGTCTGGCTCCGGTCCGACCCAGTCAGACCAACCCGACCTGGCCCGTATCTGGTCCGAGGTCCGACCCGATCTGCGAGTCTGACCTGGACAGAGGGTCCGGCCCAACCCGAGAAGGCGACCCGGTCCGACGGGCCGCGTGGCCCAGCTGGCTGGCGGCCCGGCTGACCACGTTGAGGGGGGGAATGAGCGCACCCCCTAGTTCCCGAATGGCTTTTCCATACAAGTGTGTGCTGAAAACGATGCCAGCTGGTACCGGTCTAGTACATGAGGGACCCACTGAGTCCCGCTCCTCACGGCTGGCCGACTGGCCAGCCGCTCCGCCTGCTCCGTCACGGCCCCCCTGGCTGCGGATCCCCTGCTCCGCACGGCACGATGGCATCACCCCTCATTTGCGATGGCATGGCCTTGCTGCAGCCCCTATCTCCTCGGTTCGATGCGACAGCGTCGTTCCCCCTCCGACCTCTGCAGTCCTCCGGGGTGAGTCCCATCCACCCGCGCGGCGTGCCGATGTCGTGCCCCTCCGGCGAGTTTCCATCCCTTGCACCGCCGGTTTTCTTCGCAGTCGGCCTGACGTAGGTCACATTGCTCCACCGTGGTCCACCCTTCCGGCGGCGCCGTTGCGCTGCCGCCTTCATCAAAAAATGATAACAATCAAATGGTGAGGTTTGGTCCATGTTTGTGTGGTCTGATCCCTCCACGTTACGTTGATATCATTCAGAAAATTATTATCCAAGATTGAACAACGTAAAACAGAACAAATTCAAACTCAAAATTCCCCAACCTCATTTTTCGATGATCATTGATGAAGGAAGGGAAGTTAATGTCATTCCATTTTCATTGTAAAGAATATGAAAAATTGAAGGATGGTTTCATCGACGTTCTTCAAGAACGTCTCTCCATCCTTTGTCTTGGTTGGAGAAGGAAGAAGGTGGAAGATTTCATTCGTTCTTCGTTAAGGAGAAACGGCTCCTCCAAATTCTCCCAAAGCTCCCCCAAATGAGTAGATTCCAACCAAAATGAAATAATAGATTGTCTATTATTTAATTTTTGTCAGGAATTCAAAAGTTTCCAATTAATTAAATGGAAGAGTTCAATTAATTAATTGTGAGGGTTGGCACATTTAATTAATGGGGGAAGTTCAAGGGTTCCTCTACTTAATTGGGGGTTCTAAGGGGTTACAACCCCCAGGTGGTCCCCACCAAAGATATCCTTCCATGGGATGTTATGTGCGGGTGGGCCACAACACCATAACCTCCCATGGGAGGTTAGGGTGTGGTGGCCCCCACCACTAACCACCTCTTGGAGGTTTTAACAGCCTTAAAAATAAAAATAAGCTACACTTATTTTTATTTAACTTATTAAAAACTCAAAATCTAACTTCCATTCTCATTAGAATGCAACTACGGTGAAGGTATCACTAAGTAATCATTGACGTTACGAGTTCAACAGTTCCCTCGGATTTCAATTCCGAGCATCGGTTCAAAAGTTATAAAATCCAGCTCCTGCGTTTACTGAACGCACCTGAACAAAACTTCAGAAATTGATTCCGGGCACACCGGGCCTCAGAATCAAGCACTGTAAATTTTCACAGAATCGTAAAAATCCTATGAATTTAAGAAAAAAAATTCCACGAAAAATCCAAGTCTTTAAAAATATAGTGTTACTAATTCATTTCATTACTTGTCGACGATAATCTAGGGGCCCCTAACCATGGTACTAAACTACCTAGTTAGCTGGACAAGTTTTATATTGGAAGGAATATGACACTATGTATTTTAAGGGGATTTTAATCTCACCATATTATCTCAAGTTATTAAATATTTTTATGCATGATTTTAGTTATTTTTTTTGTAATCATATTCTCTCCACCAAACCAATATGTTCAAACCATTTTGATGTGTATCTATTTACACAACCCACAAGTTTTTGTTGCTCACCCAAAATTAGAAGTGAGGCATATTAATTTATATTTGAAGGTATCATATGCATAAGGTAAAATAACACTTAATATAAAATAATATTGTTGTATAAAATTGATTATATCCAAATAATTAAGCTCATTGTGACAGATATTCAACCCCAGTCATTTTCTTATACAAGAAATCGGCCTCTAGGTATATAGGTGGTTTGGCCCCATGTCCCTTTAACATGGGATATATTACTCAATAGAGAATCCAATTCATTATAACATATCACCTAATGTAAATAATCTATATTCAGAAATTAAATTCACGTTCATAACTTCATTTACCATCAGAGGTCAAGGTATATGAAAAACTAAATTTATTTTCATACCTAGTATGTAAATTCATTCCTCAATCTTAGAAGAAATATATCATATAAATTTTGGAATTCAAAAATTAATAATATAAAAAATTAATAATTATTAACAAAAACATGGAGTAATCTTTAAATAAATGAACAATTCAAGTATTTGAACACGAGATTACTATTTACGAACAATTCATAAATAAAATATAATTAAAATTTCTTTATAAAATTTTTATAATTTCTATTATAACATTATGGACATTCTATAGTTTTGAATATAAACATTTTATATTCATTTAAATATAAAATCTTACATGTTTATTATTATATAGAATTTCCATTTTATATATATTACATTATATGATTTATATAAAATTATAATCCAATTCCCCTTATGTAAACAATTTAAATAATCTAAATATCAAGTATTAAATATTATTTTATCTTTGATAATATCAATATTTAAAACACTTTTTATATGGTTTAATAATATTAAAATAATTCACCTTTTTATTTTAAACATTTTAAAAATATTAATCAGGGAAAATCATTATTTAAATATAAAATTTTTGGATTTTGGCCTGATTTCATAATTTATAAACTTTATAAATTATTTCTTATTATTTGTAAATAAAATTTATAGATCATAAAAAACCATATAATTTTTTTAATTAGCATTTAAAAAATTAAAAATTAATATTTTGGAAAATATAAAAGTTTCATAAACATTTATTTAATTAATTATAAACAATTTTAAAATTAATAAATAAATATTTAAAATCCGTATAAAATAAATATTCCCAAAATATATTTTATAATGATTTATAAAAAATATATAAATAATTAAAATCATTTAATAAATCAAAAACAATTTTTAAAATATTTTTTGTTTATGATTACACAAAATCCAAATTCTATGTAACGTTATACTCCCTCTAACCTTATATAGACACTCTATGTAATGATAATCGTATTCTAGAGCCATCACATATAGGTAACATTTTGGTTACCTTTGTGCAATCCATCTACGTAAAGGTAACACCTCAGTTACATTAAGAAAGCCACATTCATTGTAAGGTTAATTATTCGATTACCTTTACATTACCCTTTTAAAAATATTATTACCTTCACACAACCAATTAAATACTTCACTATGTTAAGGTATCTTGCAATAATTTTTACACAATATATTATAACAATACATTATCTTTATGTAGTCTTGGTAAAACTATTTTTACCCATACAAGAATACCTTCACATAACGGAAAGAAAGAGGCTACCTTTATGTTACTATCCATAGATAGGTAACATCCTAGATACCATTAAACATCAAATTTTCCTAAGGATAGAGCCTTGGATACCTTTATGCAACCTATATGCATGGTGTTAATTTTTTTTTCTAGATTTAAAAAAAAAACTGAAATATGATGCTATGTATTAAATTTCTTCTTCATTTCCAAACGTGATTTCATAATACTAAAACATGGAATCCATTTTATATCAATGAAGGGTCTTGTTAAAGTCTAATAACTTTTATCAGATAAAGAGGAAGTGGTTTAAATCCCTTTTTTGAAGATCTCTCATGCAAGATAAGTGAAAATATGTTAAATAGGTTTGAAGAACCTCCTATAAAATGTCTGTAACTTACACCTAAGATACATTGGACTGTCTTAGAAAAATTTAAAACTCTTTTAATTTTGTTGATAAATATCATAAAGTGTCATCCTAATTACTTCCCACCTCTGGAGGAATCCATGGGCTAATCTGAATCATCCATCTTAGGGATGTGATTCACCATTTATCTATGGTATTATAGTACCTTTAATGTAAATCATGAATATGAAATGATCTTATAGAACCAAATAGGTTTTTCTATGAATGTTGAAATCACACACCAACACCACTATTATATAAATGTTTAATGTATAAGCCTCAATGATGCTTTAGAGGATGTTTCATTTATTCTTGCATTAAAAATGATTGTGTAAATTCTCCATCTAATATATATATATTCATCACAATAATTTTTCCCCCCTAGAAATTTCATCTCATTAAATGGTTTAATAAATGATAAATAAGGTGGAATACTAGTTTGGGTGTCCAATGCACATGGAATAGTATACCGATGCATACAGATCATAATTTTCCAAAAATTAAATATACATGTTATATATATATCATACACACATATATACATATCTAAATTTATGTAATTTTCTCATTACCATCATTCTCAAGTTTCATGTAGAAAAGTTTCATTGGTTTTTTGTTGAGATTTGAGAATGATATAAGAGTGTTTTATTTTGTATAGGTTCTATAGTTTTTTCCTTCATTCATGGAAGGGGTTTTTCCTTGTTCTTCTTTCATTATTAGAGAACTTTACAACTTATAATTGAGGTAAGGGATTCATTACATATCCTTTTATATATTGTTTCAATGTGGGAGTATCAATATTTGGATTCCATGGGTAAATGGTGGAATTAACCTAATGATGATAATAACAAAAATTAATAATGAATGGGGTGGGATGTTCACATCAAATGTGTTTATTTTATATCAATGATGCCTACCAATATTTGTAAGAGAGTAGGTTAATTTTTTATCATTATGAAAATTGTTTAGAACAGCTGATATTCTTGAAATTTGATAAAAACATAAGGATGGTAAAGATAAAGTGAATAATGAAAGAGTCATGTAAATTTAGTTACTGTTATTACTTTGAAATTATTGAATATCAAATTAATTATTAAAACTTATTTATGGTAAAATCTTATCTTTTGTTACTTTTTTAATATATGATTATTTTTATAGAAACTTATTTATAATGAATCAGTTAATTCATTATGGTAAGGAGAATGATGTTTGTTAGAGATAGATTTTTGGGGATGAGGGATCACATACTTAATTCATAAAGGTGTGCATGACTTGGAGTTATATTCATAGTTTCACTATGAATTTATAGGATAAAACTAATTTTCATTCCTTACATATGTGATATAGGATGGTAGATCCATATTATTATTCAATGTGTGTTTTTTTGGAAAAATGGGTAGAAGGAACAAGTTTTGAGCATGGATTACTTGTTACCATTTTATTGAGTTAGGGTTGATGGGATTAGATAATACATCTTGATAGTAGGTATTTTATATTTTTTGGGTTGTTTTTTAAGGCTTGTTTATTTGTTAATTTTTGTGTATTGAGATGTGGGATTTCCTATATTTGTCGATGTTTTCTTTTTTACATTTAGTCTTTCTGAGGGTTGTATATTATGGTTTCCTATAACCAACTACAATTATATTATATACCATAAGTGTATTATTAAATGTGGTATTTCAGTTTTAGTCCTCAAATAACTTGTTAATAAGAATGTTTAATGGATTAGTAATAAACTTGTGGGATGTTTGTTAATATTGGTATTGTAAATGGTACCATAATATAGTTGACTGAAATTATCTGAGGATCATAGGATGTCAATCTATAATTATAATATGAACTATGAAAGAATATTGTCTTGTATTTAAATGATTGATTATAATAAAAAATTTAAGGGGTTTAAAAAATTAATGAATAATAATTTCTAAATTAATAAGTAAATATATTTGACAATATTGAATCTTGATGCATGTGTGCATGTATGAAAACTGGTTTCCTATGACATAGTGGTGGCACCTTAGTGTCATGTTGGATAATAATTGTATTTGAGTCTATGTATATGTAGTTACTCTTGTTTTTCATGTGTGTTACATCAATTCATATATTTTATTATTTCATATGCTCCACCACTTGATTTGGGTAAAAATATGATGACCGAATTTTTTTGGTTGTGGGTGTTTCCCCTAAAATATTTATTAGTGTTGGAAAAGATGGTTGTCTTCCCCCTCTTCCTCAGTCTCCCTTTAATGTATCATGATGTATTGAAATTATTGGACTACAGATGTTGTTCCAATATATCTCATGTGCTTTATGTTTTTATTATCCTGAAAACCCATCATATATTTCTAATGACTCTATTTTTATGTCTGTTTATCTGGTGTTAATATTGATTAGATAATTTTTGGAGTAATCTATAATTCTATTGAGGTATGTTAAAATTTGGCTAAGTATAGAAAATTTGACTGTATAAGTATTTTTTTCTATGTGGATTTTTTCTTATGATGATTAATTAGAAATGTAAATTAGCTACATAAAGTAATTTCCTATGTCAATCAGCCTCTTCATGGATTTATATTTGTGAGAATCGACCACATTGATAAATCATCTATTAGAGGAACGACTACATCAATAAAAAACTATGTGAAATTTTTTATGTCAAGAAATCAATTACATGGCATGGAACAATAGAATATTTTTCTATCTAATTCCAATCAAATAATTGATTCATTCATCTATTAATTTTTCAGACATGTGATCAACATGGATTTATAATTCAGCTAGTGAAGAAATTAAGCATTTGAAGAAAAACTACATGGATCAATTTCAATATGTGAATAATAAAAAGTAGATTTAGCCTATGTGGGGATCCAAAATATGCTATGCCATTCAAAAACACGAACATTTTTTACATTTTGAGTATTTCAAGGGAAATTTTATATTTATTTCAATTCATTAAAAAATAGAATATCTCTTTATGGTAAAATTTATTTCCAAAATATATTATGTTCCTAGAAAATATTATAGATTATTTTACTACATTGTGATTTTTGTCAATGTGATTTTTATAAAATGACTTCCAGAGTTTTACCTCAATGTATGCTTTTCTGGATATAATATTGTGAAAAAAAATAGTGAGAATAAATACAATTTTATTTGAACAATAATAGAAGAAAAAATCTCACTCTGTAACTTTCACTCAACTCTTTATCTGCTAAAATTGTTTTATTATAATTATAAGAAGAAGAAGATTCAATACATTTTATAGCTATGATTTCATCATTAGAATTTCTATGTTATGAATACTCTCCTCGACCAATGCTTAATTTTTATTACCCCTCTTAGAGACCTATTATCTTCTGTTAGTTTAATCTTTCAACTGTGTGCTTCATTTTTTAATCTCTCATTATTCCTTATTATTGATGGAATTGTTCACTCCTTTTATTAATTTTTTATGGATATTTTTTTAAATCCTTGAAAGAACCTAAAAAAAGATCCAGGATTTGTACCATGTGAAGAATTATTACACTCATTTTGGAATTCCCAAGGTAAGGGATTGTTACTAGTGGAAATAAACAAGATATGGGATTTGAGTATTGGTGGAGTGGACTTGGGGATTTATATTCCCAAAAACACATCAAATATTCTCCAAACAAAAAATTGTATTATATGGTCGTTCTTATATTACCAACTCATAAAGGGTGAATTATTAAAGATCATCTTAAAATGGTTGTTATGGCTGATAGTTTAGAAGGTAAGTCTTTAGTTATATCAACCTATTTCAGTGGAGAAAATTATGGTTATAGGAAGTTGTGGATGATTTGGAAATCCATTAATGTGAATGATTTGAAAAAAAATCTTATTGTAGAATTCTTGATGTATATGAAAGAAATTGAGTCTAATAAAAGTTATCACAATATGACTAAAAAGGTATAGAATGATTTGAAATATTTTACTTCAAATGATGATAATAATGGAATAGGTATAATAATATTTTAATCATTTGATAAAGATAATTCAAATAGTATTTTATTTTGAGAGTCAAATTTCCCAATTTTCTAAAAAAATCAAATTGTTTTATAATAAGAGGCTAGGATTCAAGAAATAATTCAAAAAGTATAAAAAAATATCATATAAATTATATATATTTTATGTTAAATAAGTGGAAAATATTTTTCCATATCAACCCATATTTTCCTTAACTCCAGGAAAAAAATAAATCTAAAAAGAGAAAAATGGAATCCAAAATTCATGAAAAATAGTAAAATAGATGTAAATACTATATAGAGTGCTTATAAGAATTATTGTGATAAAGAATATTCAAAATTAGAAGCTTAAATATCTAATAAAAATTTATGCATGAGCTTTATGGAACAATATAATTATGTACACTCATTTTACTATTAAGAGAACGAATCTGATTCAGATGTTGAAAATTGATCTCATGAAGAAATGAATGAATATTTTATCATGATATACACTAAACAGTAATTCTTGAAAAATAAAAAAAATCCCTCAACATTTATAATTATATTTTTTACATGAAATGGAGGACTAAAACAATCAAATTTTATAACTGGACTTTATGCCACAAAATTTTATTTCCTCATTTAATGAACATGGTAATAAAATTGAAATATTATAAAAATAAGTTCAAGAATTTAATGATGGAGGTAGTGTTTTTAGAAGAAAATTACTTAAAGAAAATATTTTGTGATAATAAAGTCCAAAATTATAATTTTTTAATAGGAATAAAAGATGGAAAACAAAGCTGTTAAAAAAATGTTCATAGTTCAAAGAATAAACATATGTCTACTATTATTTATTTTCATTGTAGAGAACCAGGAAATTATGAAAATGGGTATAGTTTAGGAAACCATTATTTGTTGGTGTTAAACATTAATTTATATTAATAAATAACGAAAACTTTTCTACATTAATTTCTTGAGAACAAAAGAATATTTGTATTTCCAAATAAGTAGTTTTCAATATTTTAGAACCTAAGAGAATATAGGTACCAAAATAATTTCATGATTGATTTTGTTACAAGGAAAAATATTAAGGAGTATCAATGTAAAATGGAATATGAATAGTGTATCCACATGGTATATGAGTGTACAATTATAAAATTTCACTTATTTATCCAAAAATAATGGAGGCTATGTCATATTTAGTGGTAATACTAAGAGAAAAATATTTAAGTTAGATGAGTTAGAAACCCAAACTCGATTCTTCTCAAAAAAGTTCTTTATGTGGAAGGATTAAAGCATTGCCTGATAAGTATTTCAAAACATTGTGTTGAAGTATACTCTAGAATTTTTCAAATAATTATTGTTATGTTTCTAATGATAAGATCTTTTTTCTTAAGGAACATAGAACTAGAAATTTTTATAATTTAGATCTTAATTCTTACTGTCGACATAATGTGAATTTTTTAAATAATGAAACAAATGATTCTTGGATTTGGAATAGAATACATGGACATCATAATGTTTAGTATTATAGAAAGTTCTATAATAAATTTTTTATTTTTTATTTACCTCAACTAAAATTGAATAAAGAGAAATTGTTTGATGCATGCCAAATGGGTAAGAAAAAAAAGTAATATTTTAAATCAATTAATGATTTTGTTATATCTAGGAATGTGTAACTTTCCAAAATGATTCGTTTAGACCATCTAGAATAGAAATCGTATAAGGAAAATATTTTTTATGTTTTAGTTAATGATTTCTCAATATTTACATGGGGGTTTTATTCTTTTAAAAGAAAATATTATTCTATATTTATATGTTTTATTAAATTTGTTCAAGTAGAGATAGATGCCAAAATTGTCTCTTTGAGAAGTGACTATGGGGGATAATTTTAAAACCATTAGTTCAATTATTTTTGTTAAAAACGTGGTATAAAACATACTTTTTCTATCCTTAGGAAACCTCAATAGAATGATGTTGTTAGAATGGGTAATATGATATTGCAATAAATGTTTATGATTTTTCCATGTCATTATAACCTGTCCACTCAATTTTTGGCTAACACTAGGGATAAAACATGCTACAACCTTAATAAATTTATAATTAATCTTATTTTGAGGGATAAACTCTATGAGATATGGAACAATAGAAAACCGATGGTTGGATACTTTAAAGTACTTAGATAAAAAGTTTAAATTCTAAAAATAAGGTTAATAATGATAAATTATTTCCATTGGCTGATGAATGATTCTTCCTTGGTTGTTTTTCTACTTCTAAGGCTTATAGATTATAAACAAAAGGTAAAAGATTTTTTATGAAAAAACTGATGTAAATTTTGATAAAATTGATCAGTTTTATCATAAAATATCTCACATTGAGGATTTATGTTATTATTTTAAAAACATGAGATCTGGACCTCTCTTTAAAAATAAAAAGGATGAATCTATATAACATGAATTTAGTGAAACCAATCCTAAAAGTATGTATATCATTGAACATAAAGGTGTGTTGTCTAACCCTAAAAAATAATCCCTTTGACATTGTGATATGAATCTTTGATAAGTAATTAAAACTAGAATATGAGTAGGAAACCTTGTATAATTATCTACCTTTTATATAAACTAAAACATAAAACCTTATAGGAATCCTCGACTAATGATATTTGGATTTTATATATTCAAGAAGAGTTAAACCAGTTCAAAAGGAACATGGTATGAGAATAATTGATATTCCCTTTGATTACGCTTTTATATAAACAAATTGAGTTTTCAGAAATAAACTGAATAATCTTGGTGTGATAACTAGGAATAAGAAAATATGAGTTGCTAGAGAGTATAACCAAGAGAAGGGAATAAACTATAAATAAAAAGTTTCACATGAAGAAATATTAGAATCCATTTGGTTAATTCTATCTTATACATATCTTAATGATTTAAAATTATATAATATGGACATTATATATGTATTTCTAAATTTTTTTCTTGTGGAGGAAGCTTATGTTGAACAAACTCATTATTTTGAAAATCCTCACTTTACAAATTCTTTTTTCAAACATACTAATTCTGATTATGGTATTAAAAATTCACCTAGATCTTTTTATGAGTGTTTATTTTTTTTCATTTATCAATTGGATTTTCAATTGGAGTGGTATATCCTACTCTTTTTAACATAACATCTTCCTTAGATATTTTTCAACTCAAATATATGTTTATGATGTTATTTTTTATCTAAAATAAAAAGATTTTGTATTTAAGTTTCAAAACATATGATAAAATAATTTACATTTAGCATTATGGGCGGGTTAAATTTATTTATAGAATTTAAAATTTATCAAAAAAAATTTAGAATTTCCTTAATCAAAAAAATACATACATGAGTTTCTTAATAGGTTTGGACTAGAAAATGGTAATATAAATGAACCTCCTATGAGTTCTAATGAAAAACAAGATTCAGATGAAGCTAAAAAATATTTAACAACGAGTTGTACATTGGGATAATTAGGAGACTACGGTATTTGAATTCTAGTAGACCATACATTTAATTTTTGGTATATATATGTACTTTATTCCAATAAAATTAAAAAATAATATAAATTCTGATATTCCAAAAAAATTAAGGTATTTAAAAAGAAAATTTTCTATTTCTTTACTTTTCCCAAAGACCAATTGGTTTAATTTCTTATTATAGACCAATATAGACTTTGGTGGGTTTAGAATAGATAGAAAGTATACCAATGGAAGTTGTCACCCTCTAGGAAAATATCTAGAATCCTGATTTAGTAAGAATCAACACCCAGTTGTATTATCTACTATTATGTTAGAGTCCACATCTTCTAAGAGTTATTGTGCATATTTGTTGTGGATGGAAAACACCTTATAGGATTTTAGCTTTAATTTTATTCATGTGTACATAAAATGTAATAAAACTAGTGTTGTCGATATTTACAGGAATCTAATAAATCAATTTAGAACAAATGAATTAGATATATAACTTCATTTGTTACTAGATTATGTTGATAAAGTTGATATCTCTCTTAAATTTATCTCTACTAAAAAAATATTAGATACTATTTTTACTAATCCCCTTTCTTGTGAGTAGTTGGATTTCATTAAGAAGGAATTGGGTTGATTGAATTCTAATGATTTTAACATATTTTTTATCTTTATTTTAATTATATTGAAATTTCAAAATTGATTGTTATTTTCATAATATTTTAATGCATTATTAAATTAAAATGAATTTATTTTTAAAAAAATTATTCACAATTCAATATTACTTTTACATTCTCCTTAATAAATAATTTTGTATAGCTTAAAAATATTTCTTTGTTTGGTTATTTTATTTTATTTCTTATTTTATGTTGAGTTAGACCCTAAATCTCAATCACCAATGTATCCCTCTCCCAAATCAGGTATGTGAATTTGTACTAAAATTGACCCTCTCCTCTCATTCCTTTCAGTTATGTCCTTACTCCTCTAAAACCAAACATTCACCTCCTTGATTCTCTCAACTGCCAACCAATCTCAATGATATGGGAATGCCTACTCACAGAGATAACAATGGTTCTGGATATTCAAATAAAGATAATTTTTTTGTGTTCCGCATCATGTTCTTCTATGGAAAGTTATGGATATGGAATTTTTAAAAGTAACACAGATTTTTTATAAAATGGTATTCTAGTTCTAGTGTTGGGTGTTTTTTTTAATTAGAAGAAACTAGGTTTCTTATTTGAAGAGGAGGTTATAATGTTCGTAGGTAACATTGAGTTTTAGTTCATTGAACAAAATGATGTTATCTATTCTAACATAAATGGGAAATACATGTTGGTGTCTTTTATAGATATGACATATATCATGTACTTTCCTCATGATGTTGTGTACTACTCCAGTAAAACTCTATTCTGAACAAGATCAGTAGGACCCTTAGATGTATTAATGATTTGTTTTGGGTCATGTTCTTTTGATAAGAATGTGATGATGGATTTAGAAGATGAGATGAAGGTACTATTCAATTTCACTCAGACTAGAATTTCTCAGAGAGTATGAGACATGGGGAATGTATTGTTTTTGTTAATGTATCCTTTACATATAGTGATCAATAATGTGAAGTTGAATATTCCAAGTTACATGATGATGTTTTTAGTCTGTTTCTACCATGAAAAGGGGAGGCTCAATTATTACCCCCATGGAAGGATCATTTAAATTATTTTAAAGAAGAAATAAGATGACCGAAATGAATGAGGAGTAGTGGAGTTCCATAAGAGAAACATGTTTTATGTAGTTCTTCTGAAAATTCACGATACCAATATAATAATGCCTCCAACTCCATGAGGACTTATGGATAGGAGAGTTATGATCAAGTGGTTATACCACCTCTTGAAGCAGCTTAGGGAGAGTAGTCTAAGACCACAACACCTAGGGATACAACACCTGCTGAGATGGAACCTGCTAGGGTAGTAGATGAGATATTGTTACCTGAAATGAGTCTACTATGTTAGGAGCCAAACCTACTATATAATATTCATGGGGTTAGAAATTCATAATTTATGCTGTTATTGAGTAAATTTATCCATATGTTCCTACTGTTTAGATATCTACTAGAGCTCAAGTGGAAAGGCTAATTGAGACTTTTCCTAGTGTGTATTTTGTAGAAGTTAGAGTGTAGTATATAGTTGAGCACATAGTAGTTGATCCACTCCTAAGATCATGAAATATTGATAGATATTGAATTGATAATGTGATCATGGAGAAATATGTTTAACTTTCACAAACCCCAAAGCCCATTCAATATCATCCACATGAGAAAGAGGATACACCATTACTCAGAAAAAGTTCTAAAGTATTTGAAGTTGAGAAACATTTGCACACTTTTTGATCAGTTATTATGACTGAGATTAATAATCTCAAGTGATATAATGATGATCTAAACAACGATTTAATCTCTTCCGAGGATGATATTAGACAAGTGAAAGAAACCTCAATGTCTGTATATTAGTTTTACAATTTGTAAGGGATAATTGTTTCCCAAGACAACTTTATCAAGAATATCCAACCAGTGAAACCAATTTCTTTTAGTGTAAATGTTGATGAGTTTGTGGCTAGGAGATCCTAGTTAAGTGAGATTCAAATCATGTGTTCCACTAAGTTAAAGGTGTATTAACTTAGAGTCATTTGTTTCACAAATAGAGATGATTAATAACCTTCCAATGGTCCAAATAGATCTTTCTAATGCTTATCTTGATGAAATTTATAGTTTAAAATTTGATATGATCGAAAGATTACATACTTTCAAGATTATGGTTTTGATAAAATTTGATTTAATAAAAAACAAACTAGCCAACTGATACCACTACTTCATAATCCACATATGTTCCATATATCCTAATATAATTTGACCAACTCTCTTCCCATCTAAATTCATTTTCTTCTTAGAGTTAGTCATTGTACTATGACATGTTCACTCTAGTACTTTTTCAAGATTTTAGAAGGATCTATTATCTATGTTTAGGAGTAACATATAAACTATTCAGAGACAAGGTCTTGTTACTAATGTTTCCCTCAATAAAATAAATGTAATTATCAATTAATTTTTTCCTTAGGTTAATTTTAATCATGAAGAAACCCTAGAGTTACCAATATAAATCTCATATATGGTTTCATCTTCTATTGGACAATCTAGGAAAAATCATTAAGAATTTTCCACTGTGATTGAAAAGATCTATAATAGAGTTTCATATCTTTAAACAAAATATTGAAAAGATGATTCTAGTTCATTAGATTCTATGGAATCTACTATTGTACCATCCAGTTAAAAAGGAAGAGAGATTTATTTGAACAAACTTATAAGGTCATATGTTCATGTACCAGTTCTTTTAAGTGCTCTATTTTCTTGAGAACTATCTAATAATTTCCCTGATTTTTATCATGTTATTATAGATATTTTTTCCAATTTGGATCATAATTAAATCTCATTGGAAGATAGGAAAATCATATTACACTTATCAGTAGAATGAATACAATAAAATCTATTTTCAAAACCCCTTAAAACATAGTCTAATCTTTTCCCATCTACTAGAAAGAGTTCTACTTATATAATTTATGTTGTAAATCGTGGTGAAATTAAGGTTTTGTTTAATATATATCAAATATCTATAGATCATATTCATTTCCACGCATGTAAAACAATTTTCAACTTTTTTTCAAATCAGATATTATTAAGAGGATAGATATGTTTACTGATCACTTTACCCTCGTAGTGGAAGAATATCCATTAGACCAACATATCCTAAAACAAATAAAGAATATCTCCATAAGTGAGACACAATTTTTGATCTGTCTAGTATTTTTATACAAGGGACATAAACATATACAACTACTAAAGTTGAAACATGTGGAAAAGAAGCTATATCTTCAATTCTTGCAAAGAAAGTGGATTCTGTTAGCTCTAGTTCATATGATTTCTTTATTGATTCTGAGAACCGTGAAAATTTGAAAATAATTCTTACCCATAATCTTAGTGATATATATTTTTTTGTATCTAAATACTATTCTATGATAGAGAATGGAATAGTAGTCCTATATCCACTGGTTGAACCTCCTACCACCTCTTCCTCCTCTCAATCCTTTAAGAAACCTCAACCCAAACATCCATTTTATTCTGATCACATTCATAAGTCACGATCATTTGAATGATGTTGTATATGTATTTTTTTATTTATTGGAGATTTTTATTATTATAAAAGTGTTCATTTTTAATAAAATTATTATTTATCTATCTATTTTTTGTGTGAAGTGATTGTTTTAATTTAATGTTTTTTTATTGAATGTTTTACTAGTTAATTTGTTTTGTTCCTGAATTCAAATACAATTTCAAAATTGACATTAATATTTCATAACACAACCTACTATAATAATATTTTTACATATCCTTAAACTTCCATTTTAATGTCACAAAAAGGGGGATAATGATAATAAAGAAGGAAACTAAATGATAAAAAAAACATTTTTTAAATCATTTTATATTATATATTTCATATGAAAAACTATTTAAACCATCTACAATTTTATTTTTAATATTTAATGGGATTTGTGATCATCAAAATAGGGTTTATTATTGGAATAATTATGTTGTTCCAATATATCCCACATACTTTACGGTTTGATGATATGAAAAACCCTTTATATTTTTTAATGATTCACTTTTAATGTGCATGTATTTTGTGTTGATTTTTTTGATCAATTATTTTTTAATATGAAATTCTATTGAATATTGATAAAATTTGGATATGTATATAAAATTAAGAAACATAAGAACATTGATTATATATATTTTCGCTATGTAAAGAAATCGACTAGCTCAATTAGCTGGGTGAAAATATCACCAATAACAATTATCTTTGTCAGAGAATCGTCTATGTGAAATTTTGATACATAAATGAATTGCCTATGTGAGGAATGGATATATCGATGAAATGGCTACATCTAATCAAATACCTCATTAAATTGACTACATGGTTTGGATTCGTGGAATATTTTCCTATGAGGTTCCAATCAACTACATGATTAATTTGACTGTGCAAATGTTAACTACATCATTAAGATGGATATGTAATTTGGCTACGCGAAGAAATCAGGTTCGTGAAGAATGTATACATGGAGCCATTTGGCTATGAATCTGAATACATGTATTTCAACTATGTGGTGATATAAAATAATATATGTAATTTCAAAATATGGGTATTTATTATCTTTAGAGTATAGTAAGTGAATATTAATATAGATTGTGATTCATTAAACAACAGATTATCCCATTATGAAACAATATATTTCCAAAAGGCTAAAAATACCATTAAAAAATAACCAAGATTATTTTTTTCTCATTTCTTTTTTCCATGGTAATTTTTATAAATTGATATTTGAAGTTTTACCTTTATTCATGATTATAGTGGACATAATATTTTGAAATAGTTAGTGAGAATAATTTAATAGTTTTTAAAAAAGAATATAACAAAAAAATATCACTCAATAACTATATCTAAATGGTTTTTGTTTTTTTATTATATACTGTTAAGTAGAGTAAGAATATGATTCAAATATATCTATATTCCTGATTTCTAGATTAAAATTTCACTATTTTGAAGATTCTTCTTGAACTATAATGCATTATTGTTCTATCTATTTTACGACTCTTCTATTATTTCAATTGAATCTTGTAAATGTGTGCTTAGTTTTGTAATATCTAAATATTCCATCTTATTATTGGAAGCATGAACTCCCTATACTGAGTGTTTAAGTATATTGTTTTTGTAAATCATTGAAGGAACCCGATAAAATGTCTTTAATTTTCACAAAGTGGTGGCTTCTTTCACTCAATCGGGAAGTCATTGGGTAAAGAAATAGTACTAGTGAAAACCATTAAGCTCATGGAGTTGAGTGTGGGTAGAGTAGACTAAAGTATTTCTATGTCTTGGTCTACTATAACTATTTAATTTAGATATTTTTTAACATTTTATTTTAATTGTTTTCTTGTGATAACAAAAATCAGAATCTATCATACCTTAAAAAAGGGTGGTTTAAGTATAAAAAAATTCAATAACTCAATTCACCCCCCTCTTGAGATATTATGAATCTTTTATTTAATGAAAATTAATATCTAAGCTATAATGGATTAAAGTGTAGGGTGTGTGTCTATATAGGTTTTGAGGGCTCTTAGTATCACTATACATGAATGTGTAGTCTCTAATAGCTTGAGTTTATGGAACATACTTATATCTAGATATAGTGACCAAGGTTTTATAAATTTTTATTTTCATGGGATATGGTTTCTTGAGGTATAAACGATGAAACAAAGGTTTTAGTGGATTCTAGACTTACTATTTGGTTACATTTGGGAAGACTATGATGATGTTGTACTAAGATTCATGGGATGTGTTGTAAGATGATAAATTGGTTGTGGAACATATGCACTAGGTGAAAGAAGACTTGTGAAAGGGATTATAACATTTGGCATTTGGAATTAGGGAACTATAGTGACAAACCTGTGTGGAATTGGATACAAGGAACCATTCTTTGAATATGATTTTTATATAGAATAAATTACGTTTATGTGTTACTTAGAGCACAATCCATGGTGAGGAATGTATAGAGTTTTACCCAATTTGGTATGAAATTATTTTCATTTGTTTATTTGTTGGGATTTAATATAATTATTCTACATTTTTATGAGTGGTTTTAGGGAGGATCTGTCTAGTTATACCAGTATTTTCATCCTGTTACTATATATGAACTATTTTTAAGGTCCATGGGAGTTGGTTGGTTATCAAGTAGGGAATTACTAGATTGTGGATTTGTTTAAGTGTTATTAAAGTTTTTTATCCACTAACTATGATTTTTTGGTACTTTTAGTTGTTTTTTATTCTGTATTTGAATACATCAATATATTGGTATGATGTATTTATCTATGTGATGGGGTTAATTGGTCATTTCATTTTATCGTTTTTCCTTGAATTTATATAAATGTGGAAATTCCTCCCATTTGTATGCATTATATACCCATGGTGGTCTTATCCAACTTATGGACTATTACAGGTGGGTTTTAGGGTCTATCACTACCTAAACTACCATATAAAAGGAGTACTCGTGGGGGGGGGGGGGGGGGTCGTCGCATTTGATTCTAGGTCACACCATTCATATTGTTGAAATATCTCAAGGTGGTGGTGAATTTAGAGGTTATAAAAAGGGTTCTAGAAAAAACCAGATCATCATGGGAGTGGAGTCATTAAGAATCTCCAAAGAGTATAGATATGGATAGAAGTCCCCAGTTATATATCTAGATGAAGACTCATATAGTATGCTGTAATTTCCCGCATTATTCAACCAACTTCTCTAGGATAGGTCTTTATTTTTCCCCTATCATCATATCAAACATGGTTTCTTATGAACGTGTAAGTCATGTGCATTAGAATATTGAGTTATCTGGATTTTTTAATAGAAAAAATGGATTTAAAGGCCCCCTTTTGGCTTAGTCATTACTACGATATCCTTTAATGCAGTAGTAGTAGGGTGACCTAGTTTTTTGATCAGCAAAGAGGGGATGGGGTAGGAATAGAAATACATTATGATACACCTCATCATCAGAGACAATAAGGATAAATCAACGATGTAGTTGGTCACCATTAAGGTTATATAAGATATGGAGTTATTCATGGTCCAATTCATTCTTCAATGTTACCAACAGTAGGCGATCTAGAGATCGTAAAATGTGCAATATTCATAAATTATACATGGTTTTATGCCTTATTTGATTCAAAGAAAAATTCTCTCCTTCATTTTACATTCCTTAGTAAATTATTTTGGACTTTATCTGTTGAAACATCAAGTTCCCTTGGCATTTACTATGATATTAAGGTTTTGAACTATCTTATATAATGTGTACATAGATAGTTATTTGATGTTAAGATAATTTCTCTCTTGGGTAAATTTCATATGTTTGTGGAAACATCCATATGATATCAATCCTGGCATGGATTGGTATTATTCAGTGAATGATATAGTTGATTTCATTTGATGTAGGGAGATATTCTATGGTTCTAATGGAGATCAGGTTGTGTTGGTTTGGATGTGAGACCCCTATATATTTCTAAGGCATGTCTAGTTGGTCAATATGATGTATATTTCAGTAAAAAATTATTCAATGGCATTTACTAGGGTTGTATAAGAGTATCCTTATGTATTTCCAAAATACTTTGAGAATCTACCCCCTCTATGTGAGATAATGTTTAAGATTCATCTAGAACTAGGTGTTGTTGCGATATCAATGTCCCCATATAGTATAAATCCTTTTGAGCTATGATTGTTAGGAATTTAGTTCGGATATATTCTATAAGGAGGTTTTATTTAACATACATTTGTATCCTTGGGGTGATCTAGCTCTATTTATGAAGAAGGAATATGAATTTATGTGTTTTTGTATCAATTATCTCCTCTTAAACCAAGTGAAAACTTCTAATCGCCTTCCCCTAACATGTATTGATGATATATTCGATCTGTTTAAGAGAGCTATATTGGTCATAAATATTGATTTGTCGTTAGGATATAATTAGATATGGGTGATGGATGAGCATATTCCAAATCTAGTTTCATATGTCCTTATGAGAATTATTAGTTTGTGGTAATATCCTTCAATGTTACAAACACTACATCTATGTTCATGGGACTAATGAATTATTTTTATGTGAATTTATAGATCGGTTCAAGGTGGTTTTTATTGATAGAATATTTTTGTTTTATATGTTTATGGGAGATAATTCAGAAAATCTTTGAGATTTTTTTGGTAGTTCATCGATATGATTAACTCTTTGGGAAGCTATCAAGGGTTAATTTTATGCATGTGAGTTACTTTTCATAGGATTTTTTGAGTCTCAAATTAGAGTAATCTTTTGATCCATCAATGATTGAGGTTTTTGTTTCTTATGTATCCCCCCATGTTGATTTAGGGGTATAAAGTTTTAATGGTATTTCTATTTATTATACGAGGTCCATACCCAACTTCTCTCGAAGTGTGAATCCCATGATAAATTTGACTAGGATGTATTAAGAGTTTTTTGGGATTAAATAGTTCCATATTGCTTTAACGTATTTTAAGGATAACCTTGTCAGTTCCCTAGTTCTTCATTTCTGAAAGATGGTATTGTGTTTGATGTTTCTTATGATTCTACACATCTTTGATTGGGTTGTGTTCTGATGTAGAAAAGGCAGGTTATCTCTTATGGGTCTCATAAGTTACAACCTCATGAATATAACTATGTCACCCCTGATATTGAGAATATTATAGTTTTGTTTACTCTAATTTTGTGATGTAATTACCTCATTCGTGATTTATTTTCAATCATTACAGGTTACAAGAGATTGAGTTGTGTCTTATCCAAGAATAATCTGAATTAGTTTTAGCGGTGGTGGATGGAATTCATATAGGATTATTAATTTTAGATTCTCTATACCTTGGTAAAAGGGAATTTTGTGTCAAATTACTTGCTGATAAATTCAAATAGTGATGTTTTTCATGATTCTAGTGATATTTGGATGGTGATGGTGGATCTATGTATGATGTACCTTCATAAGGGATAATTTCATGGTAAAGAGTGTATTTACTATATATTTTTTATATTAGTTTGGGTAAAAATGATTGTGGAATCCCATCTAGGGGATTCCATGGTAGATTCTTGGTGAGATCACGTTTGTTATAGATTACAGTAAGGGATGGTTTGAGGATAATTATTATTAGGTGATGATATAGAGGAGTCTTTTTATTCCTTTGAAAATGCATGATGTGGTTCTTCTATGTTCTATAGCCTTCCCTTGGTAGTATATCTTGGTGTGGTTTAAATGTATCATTCCTTGTGAGTTCAGTTTTTCTAGTTTTTCATTCATTTATTCATTACAGATTATTTTTCATTGTGTTGGGTTTTAAAGTTTTTAAAGAATGATCATGACATTCTTAGTGTATTTCTTTTGACAGTTGAGGAGGAAATCATATAAAATGGGGTTAATGTATCTAAAAGAAACCACTAAGTTTGTTGAAAGGAATTCTCTCTGGAGTATGGGATTGAAATTTTGATATTATAATGTGAATTATAAAGATTATTGTCTTGTAATGAAATTAATTGATTAAAATATAATTTTTAATGTGTTTAATAAATAAATGAAAAATAATTGATAATTATTAATTGTATTTTGTTAGTGATGATAAAATATTGATATGTGTGTGATCTGTGAGTTCTTGTTTTCTGGACCATAGTGATGGAAGTTATGTGTCATGTGGGATGATAGATTTAGTTGATTTTAAGTCCGGATAGTTTCCCATGGTTGGTTATGTGATATACTATTCCTTATATTATATGATTCCATATGATCTGCCACTCTAGTTGGGTGGGTAGCCAATGTCAAAATGTTTTAGGAATGGGTGTTTTCAACAAATATCTATGTTAGTGAGGGAAAAAATGAAAAAATTATCTCTCTTCCCCAATTCCCCTTTAGTGTAGCAGGTTGTTTAGTCATATTAAGGTTGTGATGGCTTAAGGTACAAAATATGATCTTATACAGGATATTATGTCTCTCCCTTTTACAATACATGTTTTTGTGAGCTATAGTATCATGATGTTATATCACACACAATTATTCCAGTTGTAGTGGTTGTGATTTCTAAAATGTTCATTTTTATTGACTGTGGCAGTTTGAGGTATAGTGCATGATACATTATTTATAGTGTATTTCAAAGTTACTACCTAATTATAGATGAGATGATGATGGTGAGGCTGAGATGAGATGTATATAATATAGTATGGGATGATTATATGGTTTTAATTTTTCTACATGGGGTGAATGGTGACATAAAGAATAGATTGTGGCACATGAGGTTTCTTAATGGGGAATAAGAGACAAAAACCATTGGGGAAGTGGAAGTCGGGTACCAGTATTGATTATATTATTTGATATGGTTATGAATCACTTCTGTGAATTACTTTGTGGTTGATCCTTTATGAGTATAGGATATATATTTACTTAATTATGTAAATATTTGGTTTTATTTGTTTATTTAATTGAATTTTGTATTCTTTTTTCACATTTTCATGAGAGGTTTTTGGTAGATACTAGTAAGTGTACATGTATTATAACCCCGTAAATATTTAAATTGTTTTTCAGGTCTCTAATTGCTTTGTGATCATGTTAGGAATTACAAGATTATGAATTTTTATAATATTTTTTATTGTTTTTGTGGTCACTTCATATTATTTTTTTGGAATTTATATTTTTACATTTTTTCTGAGGCTATATTTATGTATCAAGATGGCTTGTTTATCTATGTGATGGTGTTTATTGGTGGATATTATATTATTTTTTGACCTCAAATTTATATAAATAATGAATTCCCACCCATTTATATACATTATATTCCCTTGTTTTCAGTCATCAATCTATCTCATATTTGATTCAGTCTTTAGGGATCGTCCTAGTCTTCACTACCGAACCAAGAGGGTTACTAGTGGAGGGGTGGTAATTACACATAATGTCGTTGAACAGGGAAGAATAGAATTTTCATTCCCTAATGTCTTACAATCTTTCTAGGAAATAGAGATTTTTTTTCAACATTTTAAATTGTGTCAAGTTTACATTGGAGTATTTATCAAATATCAAGAATATCATTTAGATTAATGATTAAATGTTAAATGGCATAAAATAACATAAATATAATTTTTTTATTAAATAATTCATGATTGCAGAGTTATGTAACCTCTTTGACCTGAATAACACTAAATAGTAAGCAGACAAGATTTCTACAAAACCGCAAGTGTGCTGCCCCATGTTCCAGAGGCTACTGAATACCACTGGGGTCTTTGGTGTGACCATATAGAGACAATACACCAATATTTGAGTGAAAAATAATAATATAAATAAACAAACAAAATCATATGTATAAAATAATCAGAGTATATAGAGGCAATGAACACAATCATGCTATATCAAATTAACATTTAAAAGAATACAATAATACAACCTCATAGTCATACTATCACACAGTGACTGATCACCCACTATATATTGAATAAAAATAAATAAATAATGAAATAAAATTCATAAAGGGTTTATTGAGGTAGGTGGTCTAAATTTTAGGTCCCGTGGTTTATTTGTGGATTTTTTTCATGTGTAGTTTTTTTCGTGGGTGTCTCTTGGTATGTTTTGATTTCCCATGGAATGTTTTGGTAAAATGCTTATTAATAAGGTAAATGGTGACCCTCACGATCACCATGGGATGAATCGAGGGAAATGACACTAATCTAGGGACACCCATGGGGTGTGCAGACTCTCTTGGACCTAGGGATTTGGGAATAATAAGTGGGATAGTTGTGTAATCATGTAGAGCCCTTGATAAACATGTTTGGGTGACTATTATTGTAAGTTAAGAAGCTATTTGGTTCACGTAATCCTGGTAATAACCTATGTTATATTGGGATAAACATGTAAATTTCTAATGACTATAATGGAATGGATTATGAGCATTTTAATAATGCCTAGTGAGTAAGGCATAAGGAACAAAGTCTAGTTAGGTAGGCACAAAAAATGAATGCTTAGTATGATAATCATCATAAAAGGTGAATTGGTCTAAATGGATAAATGATGTGAAATGTGGTAAATTTGTAAATTGGTTATGGAATCATGTTAACTCTCTTGTAATTGTTATTGTTTATGTTTTCCATGGGAAATGATTATGATGTTGTTCGAATGGATAAAGGATACAGATATGTATATCATGTGCACATTTCTTGGTAGTGTGGGGTATTGGATGAGGCTCTATACCCATGGGTTGAGTTGGAATGAGGCTTTAAACTCCACCCCTAATGCATGGAGTAAAGATAGGACTGATACTCTGTTTCCCTATCAGTTGCATCCACCCATACTGAGGATCTGAGTTGAGGTTATGGTTTACATGAAAAAGTTGGTCCTAGTGAGATATGACAATTGTTTGCCTTTTCTCATGAAGGTGATTATGTACATTAACCCATGTAACTTGTTCTGTTTGATGAACTCATGATAAATGTGTTGGAAATGGAAAGTAATGGGAAATGGGAAGAAATGGTAAGATATAGAATTGGTAATAAATATTTATAATGGACCTAAACTGGAAAACAGAACTTAAACTTTACATTGTCATTTATTATTTATTTTCCTTTTTTGCATGCACAATTATTTATACTAGATATTTTGTAGACAACGTTGTTGGTGGCCTACTAATTTGTACTCACACCCTGATCGGGCGGTCGTTGGGTACCTGAGTAGACTTCATGCTTGCAGGCCAGGACAAGGGAAATAGATCTTACAAGAAAATTGGGTGTGCACAAGTGTACATGGAGGAGGACCTGGACATGGTGTCAGGACCATTTTGGGGACTTTGCAGTTTGTTTTCATTTAGGGTTTTGTTCACTTTATCACTTGTAGCATGGCATGGAATATTTGTTGTTGGGCATGGTTGTACCCAGTGTGGGGAATGGTTTTTTATGCATACTCTGGTATTATTTTTTGTTATTCCATTATTAGTTTTATCTTCAATTGTTTCTTACTGTGATAAAAAATGGGGTATAGTCTCCCCAATTGACTATTCGAACCCCTATTATTAGTTGTCAACCTTTAGTGTATGGGGAGGCATGGTTAAGGTCATGTAACCAATCGGCTCAGAGCATCGGTTTAGTGGATCTCATGTTGGGGATGTTATAAAGGAAATATGGGAGGAGATACCTTTTTCTAAGTGTAGAGGAGAGGCACTTTAGGAAGGTATGGAAATTTTAATTTATTATAAAATTATTTTCGGTTTCAAATGGTCAAAAAACTCATTTAATTCAAATATAAGATGAGTATTATTCGAAATCCAAAAAACCAACAGGTTTTACAAAAGTTTTGGTCTCAAGTATAACCTTATCTTTTAACTTTAACCCTTACTTAACCAATTTAACTCTTACCATGTCTTCTTGTATTTTCATTCTATATGGTTAATATAGTTACTATAAAATTCCAATATAACCTCAAGTGGTTCATTAATGATATTTTCAAAATTTTATATGTCCTTTGGAATAATATTGTATTTTTAGGACTTTTATATCATTTTAAAAAATAATATTTGTTTTAAAAACTCATTTATGTCAGATTTTATACTATTTATATCATGAATTTTTAAAATTCCATAACAACTTAATTATTTCTAAAAAAACTCATTAATTCAAAGATAACAATTCATAATCATCCATAAAATATATGAATGTCAAAAAAACCTTCAAAATAAATTTATTATAATATTTATAATCTCATTTATTTAAATCATTCATTAATCCATCCAACTATAAATTCTTATTAATCCACTTTAAGGTCATGTGGGAAACCATAGTTCGAAACACAAAGACCGTTATGTGCTGAAAGATCTCAAAGAATAATTAAACATGAGACTAAGATTATTTGAGTTAGAAACTCTATACAATTCCCAGTGCAATGTACTAACCTATGTGTCTGGATCCTCCTTCATAAGTTCTTTGAGGTAGGAAACCATTCTGTCCATTGTCTGGATGAATTCCTCCATGGTTATTTTTCCTTCGATGAATCCCTGGGTGATGATTTGGTTATCCTTTTCAATCCATGCATGTTTCTCCTATGTATCCTTAACCAACAAGTTTCTTTCATAAATTATTAAAATATCCTTATTTAAGGCATTTTTCTGAAGTATTTTTCAATCAAATCTTCCTTGGAGTGTAATATAAGCCTGAGACACTCCCCTAACTCCTCTTCCATCTGTATTGGTTCTCTTCTTGGATCACCCCTTTCCCCATCTTGAAGGGCTTTTCTTTCCTTACTTCCACCTTTCTTGGCCGACCTGGTTTCCATCGGTTTAGGAAAATGAGAATATTCTTTGCATACCTTGGGTTTTTCCCATAGACCAAAATTAATTTCACTGATTCACAATTTCCATTTTTCCCCTTCTTCTTTCTTCGGATGTAGGGACCTTTGTCTTTGAAATAGACCAGACTATCCACTGAGAGTTGGATAAAATTTTCATCACCTAAATCATCATCCTCATGCATAAATGTTTTTTCTTGAGTTACCAAACCTTCAAAATGAGTTTTCAACTCAACCATTAGGCCTTTTTTGAGAGGCCTCGTCCTACACCGAGAGTCCACCTTTCCTAATTTAACCTCCATGCCATTCTTCTTCTTACCCTCACTCCTTTTCTTCTAAAAGGAAGAGGAAATAGTAATGGGAATGTTTGGGTCTAATGGTCCCAATACACTAACCCCTTCCTACCTTCCTTTTCCATGGTCAGAGACTGTAGCTGTAAGAAAAAAGGAATTCCCCTAAAGTGACATTATAGATGGCTCAACCTCCATTCTATATTCACCTTCAAGGACATAACTACACGGTAATAGACCTGTGGGATACTCGTATCCTTGGCCCATGAACATAGATTGTTTTTAAGTGTACCCTCATTCCCGACCTTGAGGACCCCCAGACTGACCTGTTCTCCACACCACCATTTATATTACTGAATAAGACCGAATGCTCCTCTGTATCCACATGCAAGGAGGCCTCTTTATCAATTCCTTCCACCTAAACTACCTCCACTCCACCCACCTTTAAGGGGATGATCCACAGATCATGAATTAAGCGGGCTAGGACATCCATGACCATTAGATCAGGAGTCCTGATCTCAACATGGTTCACTACAACTGCAACCAGCGAAGAAGGGAACTGCATAAGCTGGACCTCCCAAGATCTACCTTCCAGTTCAGAGCTCAACTCCTTGCCTAGACAGGGTTGAATTCTAACTGGTTCCCATTCCTCTAAGACTACCCTAAGTGCCTCTATAGTTTTTTCCAAACCTGCACAATTATACTGTGGGATCACAGCGGGGTCAACCTGCACCTAAGACCCATATGGTTTGTGGTTACCGTTTTCCAAGCTCTTGTTTCCACAATTTCAACCAAGGACCGTTTTTCATAATCATTGACATCCTGAACAATATGTTGGATAAGACTCAAGAACCACTTATTGTTTCTATTTTAATTCTTCACCAACCAAAATCAACATCCAATCTGTATGAGGCTTTGAAACATCGTCCTCAACCCAAATGCGAGGGTCGATAGGGTAACAAACTGTAGAAGTCCTACTATCAGAACATATAAATCTAAAAACCAAGTTCAATAACATGCTTATAATCAAAGGATTCTGAAAAGGAGGAAAAAATTTGGGAAACATACATGTGTCGTCATTGTCGGATCATCCCGATTCATGCTGAACTCAAAGGTCCAACGAAGGAGGAAAAAACCACATTTATTGAGAGATCAGGGAGCTCTGGAACAAATAGCAATTAGATCGACCGTTGAGGAAAAGCGTACCATCAAATGTCAGAGTTCAAGTAGCCCAACAACCGTATGATCTTGAATCCCCCATGATTAAAACATGAATCTATCAAAGGCATCTACTGAAAGAATTAGATCGCTAAATTGAGCTACTAGCATCGTATTGAAGAGATCTGAAGTGGTGTTGAATTCCTTTGTGGAAATCGCGAGCTGGGGTGAACCTTTGTAGAGTTCGAGAACATTAGGGCATAGAGGAATCAACCAGAATGGAGGAAGGAGATCAGGGATGGTGAAGGGTAGAATGCTCCGGACATTTCCCCCTCCCAATATCGTGGATGGATGGGCCAGAGCATCGGGTATCGCTGCTAGGGATTCTCCATCATCTTCGCTCAAGATATGATCGACATCCCTTATTTAAATCATTCATTAATAAGGTAATCACTACCACATCATTGTGTCCTAAATAAATTTATTTATTTTGTGTCTAAAAATATAAATAAAATATCATGATGCATTAAATCTTTTTATCTTTCCAATGAATATTTATACATTAATTTATCTTATTTATAAACCCATATTAAAATCATTTTATTAAGAATTTACAAATTTATGTCATCTTTCCCTTTACTTTAAATTAATTCTTATAAAATGTCATTTTCACATCCAAGTGGTTCTATGGGGTCCCGAAATCAACCCAAAGATGTGCATGGTCGTAAATATCTCATCCAATAGTATTAGTACATGTGTTAGGGTAGTTTAATATTATTATAATATTAGTTTTTCCCTTATTTACTAGATTTACCTTTTAACCATGGTAAATAAAATAATTATAGAAGTTACTATTCATAAGGTCCAAAAATAAAAGGTATCTATTTACACAATTTGAACCTTAGGATTAAAAATTTAGAATTCATTTATCCAAATTCAAAACAAATAATTTTTAGTAATTAATTTAATATTAATATCTATTGTCAAAACTGAAAACTGGGTTTTTAAGATGTAATAACTATCAAAATATTGACATGTGTTTAAGGCCAATTTAAAAGTGAAATTACTTCAAATGAACAAAATTAGATTAAATGATAAAAATATAATCCAATTACACTTTAAAACCAATTATAAAGGCAATCAAACTATATAAATAACTTGGATGAAAAGGTAATTTTGAATTAAAATGTTGTATTTTTCACCGTTCATAAAAATATAAATTTTACCAGAAAAAAACCAAAAAATTAAAAAATAATTAAAATTGTATGTTTATATTACAAATAAGAAGTTTATTTTGTCAAATATAAGATATAAAGGTGTTAATAACTAAATTTAATAGGGGTGTTCCATCAAAAGACAGAAAATCTGCATTTTTTAAAAAAATACTTATTTTATCAGAAAAGTTGATTTTTTTCTTATATCATCCCTAGAAAATACATGAGATGAATTTAAATATTATATAAAATTATAAATGTGGTTAATAAAATTAATAACACTTAGTTTAAATCTCGTTAAACAATAATATTTTAATAATATATCATTCTTTAGTGAAACTCAGCATTGCGTACAATGCATGCTCTCGTGGAAGGTAACTCTTGCATGTAATGTAAGAAAATTCTGTGTTGAGTGTAGTAAAATATTCCTTTAGTGTTTCTTATAACATAATATAGACTTATTTCATTTATACATTGAACAAAATCTATACTCATTGTTGCATGAAATAAATTCTATCAAAAGAACTTGAAATTGTGTGCAACATAAGCTAAGAATATTGTTGCACATATTGCAAGCTAATAAGATGTTGAATATAGTAAAATATAATAATTATGTAGCGTACAACATAAAAAATCAATGAAATTAAAATAATATACCTCCAAAAATTTCAAATTGTTACATTCTACCGCCTTAAAATGAATTTGACCAATGAAATCCATCGGGGTAATAAATGGTTTACTACTTGAAAGTTTCTTTCATGGAAACCCACATTGTAAAAAGGAATACTAAAACTTCATTATAAAAAAGAAATGGTGAGAACATCATGGTTATTTTTCATATATCATCCCTCGGTTTCTACATACAATAACATAGGTGGAGAGTGGAAACATGAATATAGAAGAGAAATCTAACCATCATGTTTTGATGGTTAGTGATAATGAATATGGTTTGGATAAAGTTAACTACAGGAAATCTATAAATCTGTGATGATTTATGGGATCATCTGATTCATCGGATAAGAAGGTACTGGGATAACATTTTTGGATTTCAATATCCTTTTCCAAAAGTTGAATAATTTTTCATGAGAATAATTACATACATGATTTTGGTACAATCTCAACGTTGTTCCTGCATTGAAAAATTTGCATTTCATCTCTTCTTTAAATAAATGATGTTGAATTTTTCACTCTTGAAGAATTAGCATATCATGCGATAGAATGATAGGTCATTCCATATGTGTCAAAAAAAGGTTAGAACATGTTACCAAATATGGATAAGTCTATCTATTGTGAGATAATACGTTAATCTAAAAAACATAATCTGGAATATAACTTATACTATCCATAAATGGATAACATTACAATCATTCCAAAAACTGAAAATATAAAAATTTAGAAAGAAGTGAACTAAATTGACATACCATGTGTCTCCCAAATCTTATTTGGCGATTCATGGTTGTCACATTCCAAACAAGTGAATACCATAATCATGTATTCTCTTGAAACATGATAATAACATTAATTATCAAAGAACCTTAGTGAAAAGATGCCTTCTTTCAAAATTAACTCTTTACGCACACTGAAAATTCTGAAAATTCTGTATACCCAAATCACGATATCACATTGTCTTTATATCAGTCATGATATCATTAATACTATCAAACATCTCACTATCTCATTATTCCATCATTATACACATATCATGTGATTTCCAAAAATAATTCAATCACTTTTCATCGTTGCAGGTACCATATAATTATAGAAAACAATAATACACCAATACATAGATATTCCAATATTCCATAATACTATAAATGAGATTCAACAATTTTATTTTGGATTCCCAATACATAAACACTTAATTGTTCCACTGATTCGTTTTCATACTCAACATTGCCAATAGTGATCGCATGTGACTACCCAATGTCTTTTGAATTAACAGGTTGTTTATTTTGATCATCATTAACCCTTGGAATAAGTAATTGGTTTTCATAGTGCCCCATTTCCTTTCACTTGTAGTATGGAAGTGTTGTCATGCATTATATGTAGTCTTTTCTCTATTCACATCATTAAAAATCTTTTTCCCCTTACATCGATACTCAACTACTTGATGACGTTCATTTACATGCTTGAAAAAAAATATTCCCTTTAAGTCAACCTCCACTATGCTTCCTTCCACGCTTTGATCATAAGGAAACTTTCATCTTCTTTTCACCATGATTTTGATATTTTCCAATGAACTCCATCTTTTGTTTATTAAAAAAACCCTGAGATAAATATGTAACACCAACATCCAGTTCTACCTTGATTACACAATGCACAATATCTTCATAGATACTAATGTATCTTATAGAAAATGCATTTTTAAGACATGGTTTTAATCCATTGATGAATCGATCAACATTACATTTAGGTTGGATGATCAAGCCAGAACCATACCATACAACTCTTATAAAATTCGCTTCGTATGCACCAACAAGTTCACCATCCTTTTTCCTAAGCTCAAGTAACTCCTTTTATATCTTTGTTATAAGAATATGAGGGAATTACTTATTTAAAAAAATTATTGACCTCGTCCCATTCCATGTATTCAATTTCATCTTGCCGCATTGTATTCGTAATTAGTGCCCACCACTGGTCTTATTCACCTTCTATAAAATAAATAGCCAAAATGAATTTTTCATGTTCCAAATAGGGAAGGATGAAAAATATCTTTTCAATGGAACTGATCCATTTTCCAGTGATAAGTTGATTAGAAGAAAAATTGATAGAAGGTGGGTGTTGCCTCATGAAGGAAAAAACAGAATGTTGTTCCATTATCTGCTCATTTGGAGGTCCAGAATGATTTTTAGCATGTATAAGTATAGAAATAAGATTTTTCATTCCATCTATAATATCATTTGGTTGTTCAGGAACACAATCATTGCATTTCCCATTGCATTGATCATTAACATGGTTCCTTTTAATTCCATCCATCATTTAAAACCCAAAAAGAATAGCGTGAGAGTAAAAACCATACTAGGAAAACAACATAATCAAGGGGGTGTACATTAAATATCTGACATCTTATGTTTAATACTAGGTTATTTATGATCGGTACCTCCATTATAGGACTGTAATCTATAGTAATACTTAAATTTAGGTACATCCCAAGATATACCATAGAAATATCTCTAGGGATATCAGTAAAGTTTTTACATCCCAGTTTCCAAAGGCTGACTAAACCTTCTCTCTGATACCAACTCTAACTACCGAAGGATTATATACAAGGAAATTACATTACTTTTGTGGAATACTTAATACATTATAAAAAACAGACACCCAAATACCATATTAGTTTAGTGTCTTTTGAAACATGGAACAAAATAATCTAACTTGGTGAAATATCATCATCATATCCTATAAAGATCTTACCCTTTTGTTTTCCTACCTAAAACCATTCTTTATATCTTAGGGAAAAGGCAAAATAAAAAGGGTGAGGTCAAATGCTCATCATGGGAAAACATAGATAACATAAAACAAACTATAAAAATTTGAATGTAAAAACATGAACATAATGTTTAAATATCAAAATCTTGAGTTATGAAATAAATTTTAAAAGTAGTTAAGGCATTGATCATAGAAGAAAATTAACAATGATAGAATATCATTATCATAAAACATGTAACTGTGGAAAAATAAGAATCACCTAATATTATTTCCATAGAATCCAAGGCATTGCTTTCAACACCATCCTAGTGAAAAAATTCCATTACTCAACCAGGTTTACTTGCCATTCCATCCATGTATTATTGAACCATATTTACATGGCATCTCAGTCATGTTTGTCTCATGATATATAAATCATTAACCAATGAATTGGAGGGAGATATAGGTCCCACCCATCTCATAATGAAATAATTCTTATTTGTTCCTCGAATACATATGTCATTATTATAGCATAACCCATGAAATAAAATGGGATTCTTAATATCATGTGATAATAAAATAATCCCTTAAAGATAAATGGACTTGATAAAAATAATTCCATCATAAACACAATAAAATAAAAGTAATAATAGGGATATAAATATAACCATATGTCATATTATATAGAAAATAATTTTGATAAAACACTTGAACTTAATTCCAGAAGAAAATATCCTTTCTTTTTTTAAAATGTTTTATCTTCTCAAAATGCGACACAATTTTAAAAGAAAATAATATTTTTGAAAATAAACTTGAAACCATGTAGAGTAAGATTCATGGAAATAAGGTGTTATTAAACCGTAAAAATTCATTCATTCCATATCAGTTAAAAAACATTCTCCTCATACTTTTTCTGAAAAAGTCAAAATGTACCTCATGTTGTAAACAAAAGAATGATTCCTTTGATACCATGCAGTGAAAGTCAAATATGGGTAAATATGATTTTAAAAAAAAATATAATAATGTTAAATAGTTAATGAAAAAATATAGAAAATATGGACATGCATGATAAATATATCCCCAGTAAATACTTTCGTATAAATAATCTCATGAATTAAAAAAGTGATTGCAAAATTATCACCTACCTTGTACTTTTTGTTAGTCGAGGTTGTAGTAACATCATTTATAATGGATAAATCATGTTATTAAATTATACTAGGACCATATCCATATTTATGATATCATATAAGATTCTATTATATCATTTTGTTAATAGTATTTCAGTATTACCATTATTTCGGTTGTTAATTGCTTCTTTTTCGCATTCTTGTTCTTCCATTTAAATCATGTTTGTTATGATTAGAATGTATTTTATAAATTAAATTTAGTTCATAATTATTATTTTCACAAATCATATAAATTTTATAGTCATTCTTGAATTTTTAAAAAGGAGAACGAATCTCACCACGTCGGGGAGATGGCAGGTAATACGTACGCACTAGTGATGGTATCATTCTCTTGATAGTTAAATTGTATGTAATTGGATCGTATGTTAGTTATAAAGAATAATTTTCATGTTATATTAATTATTTAAATCCATTATACTGATCATTATACCCATCCTAACAAATTATTTTTGAATAACAAATTACACCACAGCGTGGAGACGGGAAGCCGTACGTACCCATGCATGGTGATATTGTTATTCGTAGGATGAATAAAAGGAGTTATAAGGGTGTCACATAATTATAATAATATATCAGCATGTATAATATAATGTATTTATTACTTTAGTTTGAAATCAACAATGAAAGAGGAAGTAGAAAAAGAAAATAAATTGAATTGAATTGGTAAATAAATTACCTCTTCTTCATTGGACTTCATTAGGATCTATTCATAGGGACACTAAGGATCGACTTTTTTGGAAACCAGGATCTTAAGAAGTTAAATAAGATTTTTTATAGGTGAATTTGGTATGGTTTGGTCTAGCTATAAGACTCATGATGGTGTAAGGAAATGTGGGAGGAGATTCATTTTTACAAGAGACGAGGAGGGAAACTTTGGGAAGGCATTGAAATATTATTTTATTATAAAATTATTTTCATTTTAAAAGGGTAAATAACTCATCTAATCCTAATATAAGATTAGTATTGTTCGAAATACTCTCAACCAATAGGTTTTAGGAAATTTTAGGTCCCAAATTTATTCTTATATTTTATCTTTAACCCTTAGTAACTAATTTTTCTCTTAACATGTCTTCTCATATATTCATATTATATGGTTAAGATAGTTACTATAAAATTCCAGTAGAAGCTCAAGATGTTCATTAATTTCATTTTGAAAATTTTCTATGTCAATTTTTAGAATATTATATTTCTAGGAATGTTATATCATTTAATAAAATAGTATTTGTTTTGAAAACACATTTATGTCAATTTTAATACTATTCATATCATGACTTTCTAAAAATCCATAACAACTTGATTATTTTGAAAAAACATTATTAATTAAAAGATTACAAGTCATACTCATAAATATTATTTTTGTATGGCATAAAAAGTTTCAAAATTATTTTTTTTGAATATTTATAATCAATTTATTTAAATTATTCATTAATAAGGTAATTAATATATCATCATTGTGTCATAAAACAATTTATTTATTTTGTGTCTAAAAATTATAAACATGATACAGGAAATATTTTTAAATTTCCAATTACTATTTATAGTCGAACTTATATTATGTATAACCCCATATTAAAATTATTTTATTTAGAATATACAAGTTTATGTCATATTTCTCTTTACATTAAATTAATTCTTATAAAATATCATTTTCACATCCTAGTGGTTCCATGGTATCCAAAAATAGTCCCAAGGATGACCATGTTCAGAAATATCTCGACCAATAGGATTATTACATGTGTTATGGTTGTTTAATTTTGTTATAATATTATTTTTTTACCCTTATTTAGTAGATTTAACCTTTAACCATTTTAAATAAAATAATTACTGAAGTTACTATTCATAATGCCCAAAAATAAAAGGTACCTATTTAAATAATTTGAACCTTATGATTCCAAATATGGAATATAATTTTCCAAATCCAAAATACAGATGTTGGAGTAATTAATTTAAAATTAATTCTTGTTCTCAAAACCAAAAAGCGGGGTTTTAAGAAGTAATAACTATCAAAAGGATAACATGGTTTTAAGTCCAATTTAGAATTGAAATTAATTCCAATGAAAAAAATTGGATTAAATAATAAAAATATAATCTAATTACACTTTAAACCCAATTTAAAAGTTATTTTAACTATATAAATTAATTAAATGAAAAGGAAATTTTGAATTAAAATGTAGTAATTTTCACTATTCATTAAAATATAAATTTTATCTGAAAAATGCCAAAAATTTAACAAAAGTAAATTTTTATCTTCCTATTCCAAAAAGAAGTTTATTTTTTTAATATAATATAAAAAATTGTTAAAAACTAAATTTTAAATGGGTGTGCCAAAAAAATGTAAAAGCTTTATTTTTTGAAAAAAAGGTTCTTCTAACAGAAAAAATTAATTTTTTCATATATCATGTCTAAAAAATAAATGATATGAGGTTTAATGTTATATAGAATTAAAATTTTGGTTAATACTATTTAAAATGGAATTTTTATAAATCATTAAATAATAATATTTTAATAATATATCGTTTTTTAGTGAAACTCAGTATTTCGTACAATGCAAGATATCGAGGAAGGTCGCTCTCACGTGTAACGCAAGAAAAGTCAGTGTGGCGTGTAGTGAAAGATTCCTTTAGTAATACATACAAAATAATCCAAAATTATTTCATTTATAAATTCAAAAAAATCTATAATCAGTGTTGCATGAACTAAATTCTATCAAAAGTACTTTCAATTGTGTGCGACACAATCCAAGAATACCGTTGTGTATACTACAAGCTAATACGATGTTTCTTATAGTACAAAATAATATTGGTGTATCATATATCAAAATAAATTAGTTAAATTAAAACAATATATCTCATAAAATCTTGGGGTGTTATAATGTATGTTGGGTGAAAACCAATCAAGTATGGCAAGGTCGTGAGTCTTGAACCCATTAACATAGGATGATAAAGGTTTCATACCTACCATTAGCCTATGTGATGTCCTTGTTAATGTATATTTAATTGTAATAAATAAATATATATAATTAACTATTCATGTTTCTTTTTATATATTATTGCTTTTTATTTTTTTAAAGACAAATAGTTGGAATTTTTATTCTTTTATGAGCCTTCAGATCCATTAAAAGAATATTTTAGTGCTTTAATTGTCAAAGATAATTTTTATAAATAAATTACATTAGGTAATGGATGTATTGTAATTTTTCAAATCACAAACCAAGAATAAAATTTATTTATATAAATTTATCATGATTTACCCAACGTTTTGAATGTGATAAAAAAAATCTGTCCTAATAACTTAATTTTCATTGATTTGATGGCGTTTTAAATCATCACAGATTTATAAATTTGTAACACTAAAATTTCCTTCAATCATTCAGTTGTTTGTGTTTAATTAAATCAATCACATATTCTAAATATTTATGTTTTCCCTCCTAGTCCAATCTTTACTCCCAAACTATGTTCTCCTAAATAAAAACCTAGTTATAAGTTACTTTGGTTAACCGTTATGGTTCCAACTTTCCCTTTTTAAGGGAAGTTTTAGTATCCATTTTTAAAATGTGGGTTTATATAAATGAAACTTTCTTGTATTAAACCTTTGACAACCTAGATGAGTATTGAGGGTTAAATTCATTTTAAGGGGGGTAGAATGTAACACCCAATGATTTTGAGAATTATTTATTTTTTGAATTAATTTAACTTCTCAATATTTTTCATTTCACATGTCACTAAAAATAGTTATATATATATTTATATTAAAACAGTAATTCAAACATTATTTTCACACTAAATACCCACTTTTCTTGCGCTACCCACAATACTAACTTGACTTCTCTACAAGAAAAACCGACATGGCGTACGATGCACACAACACTGAGTTTCTACAAAAAAAACTATTTATATTGTTTTAATTATTAAAATAAGATAATTATAACCTATAAATTAATCTTAGTAATAATTAATTTTCTAATATAGTTTTTTATATAAATAAAACACATTGATAATGAAAGATAAATTTTTTAGTAAAGTCTTTTTTATGATTAAAAACATTGTTTTCTCCAATAAACTACTTCTATTAATAAAAAAAAATTTAGACACATTTAGAAATTTATTGGATAAAATAAACTTAATTTTTCAATTCATAACATCTAAATTATACTCGGGTTATTGTTTGGGATTTTTTTTGAGAAACATCATTTTTTGATGAATAGTACAAAATACTATTTTTCAGTTAAAAACCTACATTTTTTCAAATTAATTAATAATGTTAAATTATATTATAATTACGTATTAAGGTCAAATTAGTTTAATTTTATATATATTAATACAATTTAATACATTAGAATAAATTTAATTTTGAAACTGAATATTAAATCAAAACAATCTTTGGAATTTTTTCTTACTTTAATACCTCATTATTTCATCCCACCTGTGGGATTAACACTAATCTCAATTTTCCCACTTCTAGGATTGGAATTTCAAAAATCTAACATACACCATTTTATTCATTATAATTTTTAGAGTCTATTAATACCATGATTATTTTTGACCAAAATGATTAGTAAATGTTATTAAAATTAATCACATTGCTAAAGGCCTAATTAAGCTTAATTAGGGACTAAACCTTAAAATAAAGGGCCCAAATGACCTGAAAACTTTCCTAACACCCGTTTAATATATATATTTATTCCATAAACCTTACAATATCATTTGGGTTGGTTTGTTATGACTTTATTTAGGTAATAACATGTGCACACCTAATTTGATTATAAAAATTCCATTTGAGTCATTTTCCTTCCCTATATAAGGCCACCATATCTACCCATTCCTCACACCTCTCAAGATTCTTATAATCAGCCAAACCCTACCCAAATTGCCTCCAAAAACCCTTCCTTTGACCTTGAATCCTCTCTTTTGGTAGAAACCCTCTTAGGGAATTCTTTTGGCAAAAACTAAAAGGAGATACCTGATTAAGAAGTAACATGTTCTCTCAAGCTTCCTTCCATTATTTTCATTCTCTAACCCCTCAACTATATTTATTCCATTATTGTGTGAAATAACCAGTATAATCCGTAAACAATGAGGTTTTTATGAAAATTTTATGAACTACACTTAAACAAGCCTCCTTCTAATGGATGTTAAACATGTTGTTTTTGTGTACAACGTACTACTGCCTCACGAAACGATGATTGTTTGTTTCTCCTTTGAAACCAATAATGGTTTCCATTATAATGGAAAATATATTTATATATGTAATATATTATATTTATTATGTATTTAATATACTTTATTTCTCTTGAAAAACATATCTTTTTCCTTCCCTATTGGTGTTAATAACATAATCTCGTTTGATAAAGTGTGGACAATTGCCCCCTCAAAGCGATGTGATTCGTTCACACACCATATAAAATGTATTAAGGATGGGTTTAATGAACATATATGATATATATGATATATTAATTCTAATTTAATAATGATATATATATATATATATACATATATATACATATGTCATCTATATATATTCTTTTAATACGACAATAAAAACAGAAAACAGCATTCATGTGTATGTATAGCTTTCCATTTACATGAACGGTGTATTCCATTACGTACTTCATTATGATATAGATTATTATAATAAATGTATACTATATATACCTTATATTTGTATATTTTTATACATTCTTCAATCAAGGTATAATTATAAGGATCAATAATTTGACAAATTAAAACATATGCGAAGAAAAAATAGAATATTTCATGAAGTGAAACCTTAACATCGGATCATTAAAAAGAGGGTAATATAGTGTCATTATAAAGCCATATATGGTAATAGATATAAGAATATTATTCTCTAGAATATGTATAATAAATTTATATTTATTGTACATGAGTCTGGTATGAGTATGAATAGATTCAAGACACAAGGTGAGGGGATTTTATCTCACTTGTAATTTCTGTGAGATACAATCTATCTTGACCACTCGTTTCTTTTGTGTGGTGCATGTACTAGTTGTGATTTTATTCAATGTATCATTTACATAAATTTATGGTTATTAACATTCCCATTTTTATCCTTCTTTCATGGGATTTATGTTTTAAATGTTACCAAATTGGTAAAAATGTTTTTGTCTCAATTTTCCTTCTCTAAGACTAATGTTTTCTTATGCAACTAAACTCCTTTTCAGGGTGTATATACTAAAATTTCACATTAAATATCATGAATCTAAATATTTTAATGATATTATATGTGTCATGTAACTACCATTTTTTACAAGGAGATAATTCTCCTAAGATACCATGTTATAAGAGTTTATTGAGACAATCTCATTACTTTTCGAGATTGTTTATGTTTATGCTTCCTTTGATAAAATAATATGATCCATATCTCATGAATATTTATTATTTTCATGTTCAAATTATATTTAATGATATAATATTGTATTGTTACCATTTTCTACTCTTTGGAACATAATTTAGTTAAGAAAGTGTTTTTATGAAAAACTGAAATTACCCACTCTTCAGTCATAAATATATGTTTTCTAAATAGGGTTTCCAAGAATATTATACCATTACACTATAATATCTAAAAGAAATTCTTACCCTTTTATTATTTTTCCAATCTCTTCAGGGTAATCTTCTTGTCTCTTTCTGAAAAAACGAATTTTTCTATCCTTTTTACCATTCAAAATGAATTTTTTTTTGACCTCATATGACATGAAAAGATTTACCAACCACCATGTCTTTGAAGCTCCCTTTTCATTTTTAAAAACTTTAATATTTTGAAAAAAGTTTGTAAAAAGTAATTTTCTTGGGAATTTTTTTTAAAATTATTTCAAACTTCTTTTATATATTTTCATCGAAAACGTTATTCAAAATGTTTTTAAATTCTTATTTACAATTTTCAATGTTCTTCCTATGAAATGGTTTTCAAAACGTTTTCAAGCTTATTTATAAGTTTTCATGAAAAATTATTTTCAATTAATTTTCAAGATTTCTTTATATGTTTTCAATATATTTTCAAAGGAATGGTTTTCAAAACATTTTAATGCTTTAGTTAAAAAATTTCTAGTGTTTTCAAAGAAAAAGGTTTTTAGATGTTTTTAATCTTATTTTAAATATTTCTAGGAAAAGGGTTTGCAAAACTATTTCATGTCCTCTTTATATGTTTTCAATTTATTTTATATGAAAATTATATTCAAATGGTTTTATGTATAAAAAATATTTTTTTCAAACAGGAAAGGATATTTTCCTCAAGAAATGTTTTTAGAGTATATTTAAAAGTTATTTTTTATCTAAGATGAAATCTATTGATTTTAATCATGCCTTTATAAGAAATAATCTAAAGGTTCCATTAATATCCAATATATTAATGAGTTAGAATTAATTTTATGGTCTTTATTAAACCCATTTCTCTTTCATGGGTAATATTTTTATGAAACCCATTTCTCTTTCACAATTTATATGATTTTGAAAACCGCTTCTTTTAAAGGGTTATGTTTAAGATGAAATGATTATAACACCTATCTATTCCCATAGGTTAGGATATGTTTACATGTTTAGGATTATCATTTCATTTCATAGGTTATCATATGTTATTTATGATCTTGTTGAACATGTTTTAATGATTTCATTATGTGATGGGGGGGTCCTATATCTCCCTCCAATGCATTGGATAATGATTTATATCTCATTAGATATACAGGGCAGGAATGAGGGTTTACTTGATTCAGTAATATAGGGCTAAAATGAAGGTTTAAATGTCTTAGTAATAAAGGCCTAGAATGGGGATTTTCTTGGTTTAGTAATACAGGGATGGAATGAGGGTTTAATAGGTTCAGTAATACAGGGTTGGAATGATAGTTTACTAGGTTCAAAAATATAATTAGGTAGTGAGGGTCTACTTAGTTTAGTAATACAATGAGATTCATAAAATTTATTAAAGGAATTTATCCTCTAAGATGGTATTGGCATTGATTCCTTGGATACTTTGAAAATAATTATATGCTTATGTGTTTCCATGATTCCTTGTCTTACTCTTATATTTTCATTTCATGGCTTATATCCTTTATTTCTCTTTGATTAATGTCTTATGAACTACCAAGATTTATGCCATGATTTATGTACATCATCTTTGATATAAAGGTTATGATCTTCTATTCTCATGATTTCATTCTCATACCCTTATGTTCATGTTTATGATTAAATGTCTCCCTTTTTTACCCCTTCTGGGCATTTTAAATCACCCCTTTTATGATTCCTTTCGCCTAGGTTATAATGATATGTACTATATTTGATACGTCTATGAGGGGTGCTAGTCAGGAAGAACAAAGTGGGAGATTATGTAGCTCACATATGTACCAGTTTTTATGTTTCCATGTTTACAAAGGCATTATACCAACTACAGTCTTTGGGAGACTTTTTTTATAATGTTTAAGTATTTTGAAAAAATTAGGTAATGTGAATTTTTTAAAATTGAGGGTCTCCATAGTTGCTATCAGAGAAAAGGTATAGTTAATATTTAGAAACTAGGATGTGAAAACCTTAGTGATATCCCTAGGTATATTTCTTAGTAAATTTCTAGGGTTGAATCTATGGATATGCATAAGGATGAGTGAACATTTATGAAAATGTCCTAGAATTTTGTTAAAGGATTGAGTGATTGCTTCCCAATAAATACATCTTTTTAAGGATACTATAAGTGGATGTTGATCTAGCACAAATATACCTAGTGGTAACAACTCCTACAAGATATTACGAGCTTGGATCGGTGTAATCTCGTACATGACAATGGGCCTTGCTGCACACCTGGTTTGATACTCCCATGTGATTTTCTTTGGGAATTCACAAACACTTCATGAACCATCATTTAGTATTTAAATATAAGTTTTCTCTTAGTATCCTCGGATAAATAGAAGGTGTCATAGATTATAGAAAGTGTCATGATTTATACAACTTATAATTAATTATTTTCATGACTATGTGGTTTTTTCTATGATAAGTAATGGTCACACTATGCTTCTGGTTTTTTTTAATATAGGGAACTATAATTAACTTGATTAATGTTGAAAGTGATGGAAGATTTTATAATGAGTAGTCAAATGGGATGATCTGTGGAGAAAATGATATTTTGATTATGCCCAATCATCTATCCTCGTATATGATAAACTATGTTAGCATTGGGAATATTTCTAATAGGTCAAATAAGAGAAAGATTTACTATCATGGTAAGTAACATAAAGGAAATAATATTTAACTTTCTCCATGAGAATAAGAAGGGATGAATAACCTTTAGGAATACCTCAAACGGAGGGTATGATGTTATTTGTGTGGAAAAATGGGTCATAAAATGAATATTTGTTAGGGAGTTCAATTTCTTATCTATGTAGAACATGGGCATTACCCAACACAATTCCCTAAGCTAAGGATTTATTTCTAAACCAACTAAGGAACTCTTCCTTTGTAAACATTAATGTTTAAGTATTAAAGTATATATGTATTTGGATTATAGATTTAAGAATGTAAAATTATGTATGGATTGTTTAGTTTATGTTTTGGAAAAGGATTTATAATAATATGTTGAATGGTCTTGATTGACTAGAAAATTGATTTCATGGAAAGGTGATATTTTTATTAAGGGATAGTAATTCTTAATTAATGTCTGATGCCAATATAATGATGTTTGGATAAAGATATACTAGATTTGAATAAGTAAATTAGATGGTATAGATTTCCCTATAGATTATTATTAACAAAATTTTCTATGTCGTCAGTGGTGAGGTTTAATACTACTTGTATTTAAGTGATGTATCCAGTAATCATTGGAATAAGTAAGCATTCATATTTTCCAAAAATATTTATTGTTATTCAAGTTATTACTATGTTTACAGATAATATTTGATGAGGTTATTCACATTTTTGGAATATGATAACCAATATCTACTTTTTTATAACCAAGGAAATCGATGTTAAGCAGATTTCATGACTCTCTTTCTAAATTTTTGGATTTTCACCTTTGAGAAGGGTTATAAGGTTAAAAATCCTTGAAATGTTTGAGTTAAGATTCGGAGGAAGTATTTGTGGACTATGTTTGTTTAGAAATTTGTGGTTAAAAGGATAATCAATTATTAACCTTATTTAAAGGATGTATATATTTTATATTTTTCTGAAAATGACATCTTGTATGTTAGGTGACAACCAATCAAGTATGGCATGGTCGCGGGTCTTAAACCCATGACTGAATGATAAGAGTTCCAGGCCTACCACTGGCCTACGCGATGTCATGGTTAATTTATATTTATTTATAATTAATAAATATTTATGATGAGATATTAATATTACTTTTTATAGATTAATGCATGATCTTTTTAAAGATACAAATAGTTAGAATTTTTATTCTTTGATGGGTCTTAAGATATGTTAAAAAATATTTTAATGCTTTAATCATCAATTATAATTTATGTTCATTAATTATATGAGGTACTAGATGTATTATAAATTTTTAAAGCATAACCCAAGAATAAAATTTTCTTATATAAATTTATCAAGAATCACCCAACATTCAAAAAGTGATCAAAAAAAGTTTTGTCATAATACCTTAATTTTTGTTGAGTTGATGGCCTTTTAAATCATCAAAGATTTATAAATTTGAGGCCCTCAAAATTCCTTTGATCACTAACTTTTTTTTGATTGATGACCTCAATAAATCCCTATAAATATTTATGTTTTCCCTCCTTGTCCAATATTCACTCTTGACATATGTTGTCCTATATGGAAACTTAGTTATATGTTAATTTGGTTAATCGTTATGGTCCCAAACATCCCTTTTTAAGGGACGTTTTAGTATCCATTTTTATGATGTTGGTTTATTTGAATGAAAGTTTCAATTATTAAACCTTTTATAACATAGATAAATTTTGTGGAATAAATCCATTTTAAGGGGGATAGAATGCAACACACCGATATTTTTAGAATTATTTTTTCCGAATTAATTTAACATTTAAATATTTTTTATTTTAGATGACACTATAAATAGATATTTATAAATATATATATATATATATATATATATTAAAACACTAACTCATAAATTCATTTCACATTCAGTACCATCTTGTCTTGTGCTACACAAAATACCAACTTGACTTGCGCTACAAGCAAAACTGACTGGGCGTATGATGCACGCAACACAGAGTTTCTACGAAACATATTTTTTTGTTTTAATTATTTAAATAAGATAATTATAACTTAGATGTTAAACATAGTAATGACTAATTTTCAAAAACTACTATTTATTATAAACAAAACACATAGATAATGAAATATAATATTTTTTGTAAAGTTCTTTTCATGTTTAAAAACATCATTTTCTCGAATGAACTACTTCTAATAATGAAATTAATTTAAAACACATAAAAAAATTTAATTGGATAAATAAAGAATCATTTTTTAATTCATAACATCGAAATTATCCTTCAGTGATTTTTGGGGATTTTTTTGAAAAACTTCATTTTTTGATGAATAGTAAAAAATACTACTTTTCAGTTAAAAACTACATTTTTTGTCTAATTAATTATTAATTCAAAATGACATTATAAATATTTTTTAACATCACATTACATTAATATTACATATATTAAAACAATTTAATTCATTATAATAAATTTAATTTTGAAACTGAATATAAAATCATAATAAACTTTTGTACTTTTTCATACTTTAAGACCCCGTTATTTCATCCCATCTGTGGGATTAGCACTAATAATAATTTTACCGCTTCTATTATTGGAATTTATAAAATATGACATAAACCATTTTATTCAGTATAGTGTTTTGATTCTATTATGACCATGATAATATTTGACCAAAATGATTAGTAAAATTTTTCAAAATTATTCACAATGGTTAAGGCCAAATTAATCTTAATTAGGGACTAAACCTTAAATTAAGGGCCCAAATGACCTTGAAACTTGTCTAAAACCCATTGAATGACAATATTTCTGAAATAAAACTTCATTTTTTCCGTTTTGTTAGTTTTTAATTACTTTTTAAGGTAATAACATGTGCACTCTTAATTTGTTTCTAAAAATTCCATGTGAGTCCTTTTTTCCTTCCCTATAAAAGGCTACCACCTCTACCCATTCCTCACACCTCTCAAGGATCCTAAGATCTGCCAAAAACCAGCCAAATTTATTCCCAAAAATCCTCCCTTATACTTTGAATTCTCCTTTAGGTAGAAACCCTCCCAAGGTAGCCTTTGGTAACAAACCAAAAAGAGTTACTTATTAAGTGGTAACGTCTTCTCCCATGCTAATTTCCTTTATTTTCTTTTTCCACCCCATAAAAATCTCTTTATTCCATTATTGTATTAAATAACCTATATCCTCAATATATTAGGAGGTTTTTATTCAATATTTATAACCTACACTTATACACACCTCCGGTTAATGGATGTTGAACATATTGTTTCTATGTACGACGAACTACTAACCCATGAAAAGATGATTGTGTATTTCTCCATTACAACCAATCATGGTGACGATTATGATAGAAACTATATTTATATATGTAAAATATTATGTGTTTTATGTATTTAAATTTCTATATTCCTTTTTCAAAAAACATCTTTTTACCTTCCCTTTTGGTGTTAATACAATAATCTCGTTTGAGGAAGTGTGGACTTCCACACCCTCAAAGCGATGTGATTCGTTCACACACCACAAAGAATATATTAAGGATGGGGTTAATGTAATTATATTATATATATGATATATTAATTATAATTTAATAATTATATATATATATACATACATATATATACATATCTCATTTACATACTTTCTTTCAATACAATAAAAAAATAGAAAACACCATTCATACGTATGTACGGCTTATCGTCTCCATGAATGGTGTATTTCATTACATAATTCATTATGATATAGATTATTATCATATACTTATACTATATATAAATAATATTTATATAATTTTCTACATTCTGCAATCATGATATAAGTATAAGGATGAATAATATAACAATTTAAGACACTTGCGAAGAACAAAGAGAATATTTCATGAAGTGAAACATTAATGCATGATCAATTAGAAGCGGGTAATTTAAAGTCATAATGAAACCATATATGTTAATGGATATAATAATATTATTATTTAAAATATGTATAATAAACTTTTATTTATTATACATGAATCTTGTATGAGTACGAATAGAGTTAAGACACATGGTAAGGGGATTTCATCTCACTTTTAATTTCTGTGAGATACAAGCTATATTCAACACACTTTCCTTTTGTGAGGTGTATATACTGCCCTTGATTGTATTCTATGTATCTTTTAAAAAAAATTATGTTCCTTAACATTCCCATTTTATGGTTCTTATTTCATTGGATTTAAGTTTTAAAAGTTACGAAATTGCTAAAAATGTTTTTGTCTCAATTTTCCTTCTTTGAGACTCATGTTTTGTTATAAACATAAACCCTATTCCAAGTTGCCTATACATACATTTTAAATTCCATATCATTAATATAAATATTTTAATTAGATTATATGCTTCATTTAACTACATTTACTAACATGGAGAGCATGATCCCAATATACCAAGTTATAATAGTTTATTGAAACAATCTCATTACTTTTCTAGATTTTTTATGTTTATGTTTCCTTTGATAAAATCATATGATCCATATCTCAATAATATTCATGAGTTTATTTCTATTCTCCTATTTCATGATATACTCATGTATTGATACCATTTTCTACACTTTTATACATATGTTAGTTAAGAAAGTGTTTTAGGAAAACCGGACTTTACCCTATCTTCGTTCAGAATTATATGTTTTCTAAAAGGGGTTTCCAAGAATATTATAACATTACAATATAATATATAAAATAAACTTTTACCATTTTGTATTTTACAGATTTCGTCAAGGGAATGTTAATGTTTTTTTCTGAATAAGGCAGTTGTCTATAATTTTTACACTGCAAAAGGAATGTGCTTTTGACCTCGTAGGACATATACAGAATTACCCGCCACCATTTCATAAAAGGTCCATTTTCATTATTGAAAATTTTAATCTTTAAGAAAATATTTTCAAAAAGTAATATTCATGGATAATTTTTTTTCAAAGTGGTTTCATACTATTTATATGTTTTTATGGAAAAAAATTTCAAAGTGTTTTCAAGTCTTATTTACATGTTTTTAAAGTGATTTCAAAGAAATGGATTTCAAAACATTTTCAAGATTCTTTATAAGTTCTCATGAAAAATGAATTTCAAGAAATTTTAATGATTTATTTATAATATTTCAATGTATTTTCAAAGGAATGGATTACAAAACATTTTATTGTTTTCTTTAAAAGTTTTCAAGTGTTTTCAGTGAAAAATGTTTATAAAATGTTTTGAATCTTATTTTAAATATTTCTCAGAAAAAAAATTTCAAAAAGATTATGTATCCTATTTATATGTTTTTAACATATTTTATATGAAAATTATTTTTCAAATGGATTTATGTATTAAAAATCCTTTTTGAAATAATAAAATTTATTTTCCTTATGAAATGGTTTTACAGTATTTCTTAAAATTATTTTCTATTTAAGATGACATATATTGATGTAACTCATTACTTTTTATGAAAAGATCTAAAGGTTCCTTTAATATCATATATATGAAAGATTTATGATTAATTACATGGTCTTTAGGAAAACCATTTCTCTTTTATGGGTAATATGTTTATGAAACTATTTTCTCTTTCATGAGTTATATTATTTTGAAACCCGCTTCATTTCAAGTGTTATTTTTGTGATGAAATGATTATGAAACTTGTCTCTTTCCATAGGTTGTGATATTTTTACATATTTATGGCACTAATTTCATTTCGTGGATTATTATATGTTATTTATGATATTATGGAACATGTATGTATGATTTCATAATGAGATGGGTGGGACAAATATCTCCCCCCAATGGATTGCGTAAAGATTTATATCTCATGAGATAGATAGGGATGGAATGAGGTTTTACTCAGTTCAGAAATATAAGGTAGGAACGAAGGTTTACTCAGTTCAGTAATAAAGGGATGGAATGAGGGTTCACTCAGTTCAGTAATATAGGACAGGAATGATGTTTTACTAGGTTCAGTGATACAGGGTTGGAATGAGGGTTTAATCAGTTCAGTAATATAGGGCTGGAATGAGGGTTTACTTAGTTTAGTAATACAGGGATGGAATGGGGTTTCACCCAATTTAGTAAAGGTATTTTTCCACTTATATGGTCTTGGAATTGATTCCATGGATACTATGGAAATCATTATATGATTATGTGTTTCTACAATTCCATGTCTTACTTCTATATTATGATTTCAGGTCTTATGTCCTTTACATCCCTTTGATTCATGTGTTATAAACTGCCAATATTTATGCCATTATTCATTTATATGATCTTCGATATGCAAGGTATGATCTTCTATTTTCATTATCACATTATCATACCCTTATGATCATGTTTATGCATACATGTCTCCCTTATTTACTCTTTCAGCGCATTTGGGATCACCCCTTTTATGTTTCCTTTCCCCCAGGTTATGATGATTTGTACTATATTAGATATGTCTAAGAACGGTTCTAGTCAAGAAGAACCAAGTGGGAGATGTTGTATCTCACACATGTACCAATTTTTATGTTTCCATGTGTCCAAAGGAAATATACCAACTACGGTCTTTGGGAATCTTTTTGTAAAATGTTGAAGTATTCTAAAAAAGTTATGTAATGTAAATGTTTGTAAAGTGAGGGTCCCTATAGTTGGTATCAGAGAAAAGGTACAATTAACCTTTGTAAACTAGGATGAGAAAACCTTAGTGATATCCCTAGGTAAATTTATTAGTATATTTCTAGGTATATATCTAATGATAATTATAAGGATGAGTGAACATTAACGAAAATGTACTCGAATTTTGGTAAAGGATGGAGTGAGTGGTTTCCAAGAAATACATACCTATCTAGATACTACAAGTGGATGTGGCTCTAGAATAGATGTACCTAGGGGTAACAACCCCAAGAAGACTTTATGGGATTGACTCGGGTAATCTCATACACAACAACGACCTTGTTCCACACCTTGTTTGACCCTCCTGAGTGATATGCTTTGGGAATTCACAAACTCTTCATAAACCATCATGAAGTATTTAGATATAAGTTAGAAATTAATATCCAAGAATAAACCCAAGGTGTCATAGATTATGGAAGGTGTCATGATTTACACATCCAATAAGTAATTCTTTTCATGTCTATGTGGTATTATTCTATGATAAGTAATTTTGACACTTTGCTTCTAGTTTTAGTCAATAGAGGGAACCGAAAGGAACTAGATTAAGGATAAAAGTGATCGAATATTTTCTAATGAGTAGTAAAATGGGATGATTAATAGAGAAACACATATTGTGATTATGCTAAATCATCTATTGTGGTATATGATTAACAATGATAGCTTGGGGGGATCTTTCTAACATGTCGAATAAGAGAAATATTTACTTTCATGGTAAGAAATATAGAGGAATGAATATTCAACTTCCTATATTTCAAGAATAAGATATAAAGAACCTCGAGGAATACCTAAAATGGTTGGGAAGATGTTATTTGTGCGGGAAAAGGGTCATTAAGTAACGATTTTTAGGGAGTTCAATGTATTCTCTATGGAGAACAAGGGCATTAACCAAAAATTCCCCAAGATAAGGATTTCATTTTAAACTAAGTATGGACCTCTTACATTTCAAAAATTAAAGTTAAATGATTAAAGTATTTATGTTTTTTTATTATAGAATTAACAATGGTGAATTATGTATGGATTTTTCAGATTATGTTTTGGCTAAGGATCTTCAAGAATATTTTGAATCCTCATGATGGACTAGAAATGTGATTTCATGGAAAGGTGATTTTTTAATTTAGGGAAGGTAATCCTTAATTAATGTCTGACCCCAAGATAGTGATGTTTGGATAAAGATACAATAGATGTGAATAAGTAAATTACATGGTACATATTTCCCTAGAAATGAATACTAAAAAAATGTTCTATGTCATACAAGATCAAGTTTACAACTTCTTAGATTTAAAGGATGTATCTAGTAATCATTGGAATAAGGAAGCATACCTGTTTTCCAAAAGGGTGTGTGGTAATTCATGTTGTTAACATGTCTCTAGAGAATATATTATGAGGTTTTTCACATGTTTGGAATGAAACAACCAAGATCTAATCTATGATATACAAGGTAATCAATGTTAATCTGTTTTTTATGACTATTTTTATAATGATTTGGATTTTCACCTTTGAGAAGGGTTATAAGGTTAGCCATCTATGAAATTATTAAATTATGCTTTGGAGGAAGTATTTTTGTGAGGATTTTATCTTAAAAACATTATTTCAAAGGCTAATATATGATGAAACTTATTTTAAGGATGTCCATGTTTTATTTTATTTTTTGAAAAGGACGTGATGTATGTTGGGTGACAACCAATCATGTCTGGAAATACCATGGGTCTTATACCCGTGACTGAAGGAAGATAAAAGTTTCATGCCGACCACTGGCCTACATTATTTCTTTATTAATGTGTATTTATTTGTAATGAATAAATATTTACTATGAACAATTAGTGTGAATTTTTATATATTAATGCATGTTGTTTTATTAAGAGATAAATAGATAGAATTTTTATTCTTTTATGGTCCTTAAGATCTGTTAAAAGAATATTTTACTACATTAATCAGAAAAATTTATTTCTGTACACTAATTCCCTTAGGTAATGGATATATTATAAATTTTCAAAGAACAACACAAGAATGAATTTTTTTATAGAAATTTATAAATAATTACCCAATGTTCTAAAAGGGATTAGAAATTTTTTCCCAAATACCTTAATTTTCATATAGCTAATGGAATTTTAAATCATTAAAGATTTATAAATTTGAGGCCCTAAAATTTCATTAATCATTAAATTATTTTTGATTGATGACATAAATCACTCCATATAAATATTTACATTTTCCCTCCTTGTCTAATCTTCACTCCCAACCTATTTTCTCCTACGTGGAAACCCAGATATTTGTTACTTTGGGTAACCGTTATGATTCAAAACATTATTTTTAAGGTTATTTTTAGTATCCATTTTTACGATGTGTGTTTATATGAATGAAACTTTTATGTATTAAACCATTTATAACCCAAAAGAATTTTGAGGCCAAAATTCATTTTACAGTGGGTAATATCTCATTATATAAATATATATATAAACTAATTCAAAAATTCATTTCACATGAAATACAAACTTGTCTTGTGCTACACAAAATACCAACTTGACTTGCGCTACAAGCAACACCGACTTGGCATACGATGCACTCAACACTGAGTTTTTATAAAACATATTTTTTATTATTTTAATTATTAAATAATATAATTATAACATATCCATTGAACTTAGTAATAAAAATTTTTCTAATTTTTTTGTTTTATATAAACAGAACACGTTGATAATGAATGATGATATTTTTGGTAATGTCTTTTTTATCTATAAAAACATCATTTTCTCGAATGAACTACTTCTAAAAATGAAATTAATTTTAGACACATTTAGAAATTGAATTGGATAAAATATAAATAATTTTTGAATTAATAATTTTTATGTTATCTTAGGGTGATTTTTTGGAATTTTTCTAAGAAACATCATTTTTTGATGAATAGTGAAAAATACTGCTTTTTAGTTAAAAACTACATTTTTTTATAATTAATTTTTAATGATAAATTATATTATAAATATATTTTAAGGTCCAATTATATTAATATTACATATATTAATATAATTAAATTCATTAGAATGAATATCACTTCAAAAATAAATATGAAATCATAAAAAAACAATGAACTTTTTCATACTTTAAAACCCTCTTACTTCGTCATGTCTGCTGGATTAGCAGTTATCTTAATTTTTCAACTTCTATGATTATAATTTCCAAAATCTGACATACATCATTTTATTCATTCTAATTTTTAGTGTCTTATAATACCATGTAAATTTTTTTCCTAAAATATTAGTAAAGGTGATTAGAATTAATCACAGTGATTAAGGACAAATTAAGCTTAATTAAGGACTAAACCTTAAAATGAAGGGCCCAAATGGCCATGAAACATGTATAAAACCCATTTTATGTCCATATTTAGTCCATAATACTTATATTATTGAGTTTTTTGGGTTTTTTATGGCTCTTTTTAGGTAAGAACATGTTAACACCTAATTTGATTCTAAAACTTCCATGTAAGTCATTTCCCTTCCCTGTAAATGGTCACCACCTATACCGATTACCCACACCTATAAATCCTCTTATACATGGAATATACATGACTAAATTGACTCCCAAAAATAATACATTTTACCTTGAAGCCTCCCTTCTGGAAGAAACCCTCTTAAATAATCCTTTTTGCACAAACCAAACAGAGTAACCCGATTAAGAGGTAATGTCTTCTCTCAAGCTCCTTTCCATTATTTTCCTTCTCCACCCCATAAAATCTCTTTATTACATTATTGCGTGACAACACCAATATCCTAATTATACTAGGATTTTTTTTATGAAATTATTCTAACCTTCACTTACAAACACCTCTATCTAATGGACGTTCAGCATATTGTTTCTTTGTAAAGTTAAATACTCCCTCACGAAATGATGATTGTTCATTTCTCCTTTTGCACCAATCATGGTGTCTATTATTATGATAACTAAATTTATATTTTTAATATATTATATTAATTTTTTCTTTAAATTTTTGTATTATTTTTACAAAACACATCTTTTTACTTTCCCTATTGGTGTTAATAGGATAATATCGTTCGAGGAAATGTAGACTACTGCCCCCTCAATGTGATGTGATTCATTCACAAACCACATAGAATGTATTAAGGATGAGTTTAATGAAATTATATGATATATATGATATATTAATGATAAATTAATAATGATATATATACATATATAAATATATATACATATGACATTTATATAATTTCTTTCAATACGATAATAAAAACGGAAAACAACATTCATGTGTACGTACGGATTGCCATCTCCAAGAACAATGTATTATATTAAGTACTTAATTATGATACTGAATAAAAATTGACTTTTTATTTGAAAACACTTTGAATGAAAAGTGAGAAACTGCAGAAGTTCAACCAGTAGGACTAACCTCATAACAAATCACAAAATCATTGAAATAGAACTTAATCCTATTAGAGAGTTCATCCCAAAATAATTTCTAGGAGAGAGGGATCACCTGTGTTTCTGGATCTTCATTGATAATGACCTCAAAGTGATCGGCCATATTATCACACTTTTTAATGTACTCCTCCTTACTTATCCTACCTACATTGAAACTTTTAATCAATATAAGGTCTTGTTTTTCGATCCAATATGCATACTCACCATTAGTAACCACACGAAGCACCCTTCTCATCATCTGGTCAGCCTCTTCTTATATAGAATTGTTATTTAAAATATCATCCACCATTTATTCCTAAAATTGCATAAGTAGTCCATGGTGTTTCCCATTACTGACCTCCTCCACGCTAGTTTTGTCCGCACCAGTGTCACCAAAATCAAGCTTCACTACATTAGGGTTTCCCAAGATATTAATAATAGAAGCAGGCATACACTACAACTCCATGGATTTAATTTTTTTTACCTAACCTTGTCTTCATTGGTTTTGGTAGGAACAAGTGATCCTTTCTCCCTTTTCTTTTCTTCCCTTTAGTCAAAATGAAACTTCATGAGTCCCGGTTAGATTTTTGTCCCTTATTCTTCCTTACATTGAACAAGCCTTTACAATGCTTCCATGTTTCATTGTCCTCTGAAAAATATTACGGGTATTCCTCATCAGACTCTATCCCACATATTGTGCGATCATCCCTGCCATTCTCCTGGTCTTGATCCAACCCTTTAATCACCAGGCCATCAAATTGGTTACAGGTTTGGATGGCCTCCTAATTCTACCATTGTCCTGCGATCCAGTGACCCACCAGCTCGGTTGGAGTACACTGCTTCGAGTCATTCTTAGTTAATTCATAACCAATTGGAGTGCCTTGTTTTAAGGATTCAAGAACTTTATCATAACTACATTCCTCCACTACCTCCAAAGGTATTCCCTCATGTTCAGGAGTAGCCTCCGGATGTGGTGGAGCCACTCTGTTGGTCCGGAATTCATCACCTTGAGTCCCCTCGTCCTTCCCTATATCCAGTGGCTCATGCTCAGTCTACTTGAAATCAACCAAATATCTCTTTAGGCAGGGTGCATCACCTCCCACCAGAGACTTTTTCACATCATTACCCCTCACAAAAACTACCTCGAAGTTGGTTTTTCACATGAAAATGAACTCCAGGTGCCCCAATCACCTACACATATTGGAATGATCCACCCATGATTCAAAGATCATGGGTTTTTTGCACCGGAATTCTTCACCAACTATAACCCACACCCAATCCACCGGTGGCTTGAAAACATCGGCCTCCACACATATGTGTGGTTTAACTAGATGACTGATAGAGATTGTTCTTTTATCAGAACACAAGAATCTTCGTACGATATTCCCTAACATTCGAAGTATAGAAAGGTTTTGGAATGGAAGGGGGTGTTTAGGAAAACTGACCAAAATTGCGACTATGGATGGATCCCTTTTCATATGAAAATCATAAGTCCATAGGAAGATGAAAAATTTGAAACTGATGCACTTTCATGAAGCATTGGACCACGCGCGAATCAAATCATCCTCTGAGCCAAAGTGAATCATCAAGTGTCGATTGTCAAGAAGACCAACAATTGGGCATTAATGAAGCCCCCAGGATTTAAAGATGAACTAGTCAAAATTGTTCAATCAGTGTCTTCAATGTGTAAATCGAGCCACCCGAGTCTGATCCAAAAGACTTGATGCTTCTAGGAACTCCAAAACTGATAACAGAAGTTGCATTGAGCCATCAAAGAGGTCAGGAACCTTCGAACATAACGATATTTCCAAGAAATGTGGACGAGAAACAGGGTATGAGAAAAGGGATAAAGGATGATATGTCGAATCAAGCAGATGCGATTTGATATCGTCCCCCCTTCCATTAGCGGGAAGGGGGAAGGTGGGAGGCGATTTCGGCCTTGTTAGGGCATCACCGCCAAGAAGACGAGTTAAGACGAGTCCTAATTATGATACAGATTATTAAAATATAATTATAATAGGTATACCTGATATTTATATCATGTTCTAAATTTTTTTAATCAGGATAAAATTAAAAGGATCAACGATAAAACAAATTAAGACACATTTAAAGAATGAATATAATATTACATGTAGTAAAACGTTAATGTAGGATCATTAACAAGTGGTTAATATAAATTCATAATCAAACCATATATATTAATAGATATAAGAATATTATTCTTTAAAATATGTGTAATAAAATTATATTTATTATATAGGAATCTTTTATGAGTGCAAAGAGAGTCATGACACAAGGTAAGGGGATTTTATCTCACTTTTAATTTATGTGAGATAAAATCTATGTTCACCACTCTTTCCTTTAGCGTGGAGTATGTACTTCCTATGATTTTATTCTATATATCATATTCTTAAATTTATCTGTATTAATATTCTAATTTTATGATCCTTCTTTCATGGGGTTTATGTTATAAAAGTTACCAAATTGGTCAAAATGTTTTGGTCTCAATTTTCCTTTTTTGAGGTTCTGGTTTTGTTATGCACAGAAACTCTTTTTCAGGGTGCATATACTTTAATTTTACGTGAAATACCATGAATATAAATCTTTTCAGGATATTATATGCTTTATGTAACTACCTTTCCTAACAAGGATATCATGATCCCAAGATACCCAGTTTAATGTGTTTATTAAGATAATCTAATTTCTTTTTGAGATTGTTTTTGTTTATGCTTCCTTTGATAAAATCATATGATCCATCTCTCAATAATATTCATGAGTTTACTTATCCTTTGATATTTCTAGATATACTCATGTATTGTACCATTTTCTACTCCTTGGTACATAAGTTTGTTAATACATTATTTTTAGAAATACCTGACTCTACCCTCTCTTCGGTCAAAAATCTATGATTTCTAAAAATGGTTTGCAAGGATATTATACTTGTCCCCTATAATATCTAAAAGTAATTTTTATTCTATTTTATTTTACCAATATATTAATGGTAATGTTATTACTTATTTCTAAACAACATACTTTTCTATCCTTTTTACCATGAAAAAGGAATGTTCTTTTGACTTCGTACGACATATACAGATTTACCTTCCATTATATCATAGAATCTCCATTTACATTGTGAGAAATTATAATCTTTAATAAAATGTTTTTAAAAATTAATTTTCAAGGAAAATTGTTTTCAAAATTGTTTCAATCATCTTGTATATGTTTTCATGGAAAAAATTTTCAAATTTTTTCATGTATTATTTACAAGTTTTTAAAGTACTTTCAAAGAAATGGTTTTCAAAAAAATTTGAAGCTTCTTTATAAGTTTTAATAAAAAATGATTTTCAAAATGTTTTTAAGATTTATTTATAAGTAATAATGTTATTTTTAAAGAAATGGTTTCCAAAAAAATTTCAATCCTTCTTCAAAAAATGTCACCTATTTTAAAAAAAATGAGTTTAAAATGATTTGAAGTAAATTTTAAATATTTTAAGGAAATAGGTTCTCAAAAATATTTCATATATTGTTTATAAGATTTCAAGGTATTTTATAGGAAAATAATTTTCAAATGGTTTTATATATTAAAAATCATTTTTCAAAAAAGAAAGGATTTTTTCCTCAAGAAATATTTTTAGAGTATATTTCAAGGTTATTTTCTATATAAGATGACATCTATTGATGTTACTCATTCCTTTATAGAAAATGATATAAAGGTTACATTCATATCCTTTCTATGAATGAGTTGTGATTAATTTCATGGTCTTTAATAAACCCCTTTATCCTTAATGGGTAATATTTATATGAAACCCATTTCTCTTTCATAGGTTATATAATTTTGAAACCCACTTATTTTTATGGGTTATGTTTATGATGAAATGATTATGAAACCCGTATCCTTCCACAGATTATAACATCTTTACATGATTATGACACCAATTTCAATTCATGGGTCATGATATGTTATTTATGATCCTATGGAACAAATACGTATGATCTCATTATGTGATGACTCGGACATATATCTCCCTCCAATTCATTGGGTAATTATTTATATCTCACGAGATAGATAGGATCGGAATGACGGTTTTCTCAGTTCAGTACTACATGGCTAGATCAAGGGTTTACTCTGTTCAGTAATAGAGGGCTGGAATGAGGGTTTACTCAGTTCAGTAATGAATGGATAGAATGAGGGTTTTCTAGGTTTAGTGATATAGGTCTAAAATGAGGGTTTACTCAATTTAGTAATACAGGGTTAGAATGAAGGTTTACTCAGTTCAGTAATACAGGGATGGAATAGGGGTTCACCAAGATCAGTAAAGGACTTTTTCCACTAAGATGGTCTTTTCATTGATTCCTTAGTTACTAATTAAATCATTATCTGCTTATGTGTTTCCATAATTCCATGTCTTACTCTTATGTTAGGAGTTAATGGATTATGTACCTCACTTCCTTTTGATTCATTTCATATGAAATACCAAGCTTTATGCCATGATTCATGTATATGATCTTTGATATGTACGGTATGATCTTCTATTTTGACGATCACATTCTCATACCCTTATGACCAGGTTTATGCTAATATGTATCCCTTTTTTAACCACACTAGAATTTGAGCTCACCCTTTTACGATTCCATTCCCCTAGGTTATGAAAATATGTACTATATTTGATATGTATAAGAAGGGTGCTAGTCAAGAAGAACCCAGTGGGTGAGGATGTAGCTCACATATATACCAGTGTTTATGTTTCCATGATTCTGAAGTCAATATACCAACTACAGTTTTTGGGTGTCTTCAGGTATAATGTTTTAAGTATTCCAAAAAATTTATGTAATGTCAGTGTTTATAAAGAGAGGGTTGCAATAAAAATGGGAAAACATCAATATTGACTTTTCTTATGGTATTCTTATGACATCAAAAAAATATAATTCAATATAGGCTATTGTGTTTATTATTAAAAATATTTCTCATTTAATTGAAATTCGATATGACTTCTCCCTCGATCTACTTGAAATGATATACATCAAAGAAGAGGTAAGGTAGCATGAAACACCACTATCGATTTCATCTGATCAAGATCCAAGAATTAACTCTATGTTATAGAAACGTATCCAATATTAAATAAAATCATAATTGAACTTAAATATGTCTTATCACACATAAAATTGATGGAAAATCCAAGTGTATTGTCTATACACTAGAATACAGGTCGAGATCATGTTCGATGGACTACTAAAGAGAATGGGATCATTATATTTCTATATTTTAGTTCTATTAAAATAATAATTTACATTAATGAATATATATGGCTTCTTATGAATCCCATTATATGAAGAAATTTATAATAGCGATGTGATGTTATGAAGTTGTTTAACACAAGATGTTGGGACCAGAAATGGTCAATGAGATGGTAGAAAAAATCAATACCATTCAATAACACAATAAGGTTTCTCAATGTCGATAGAAGAGCTATGATGAAAATCATCAATGAGACCTATAGTTTGAGGATTGAGATAAATTATTCCTCTACATATCTCCATGGAATATAATCATGAGATTTATGAATAATGGAAAGCTAAGTCCCATGCATGTAAGACCCTTTGAGATTCGTGATTACATTGGAGTTTTAGCCAACTAAATAGAACCCCCAACAACCATTTCTCAGGTATATGATGTATTCCAAATATCAATATTTAAGACATACATACCATATTTCTCATATATACTAAATTCATATGTGGTACAACTAGAAAATGATCTCTCTTATGAGGAACATTCATTGAAAAACAAGTACGATTGAGATAATGTTCAATGAAACAGGAAAACTCACCAAGTTAAGGTTCTATGATGAAAAAAAAATTAAGATAAGGTGACAAGGGAACCATAAGAATACATAAAGAATAATAACCCACACCTATTTACATGATAATATGTAAAATAAAATCCTGAGGGAGAGAAGAATGTAGTGACCCCGAATCTTATCAATGCAATTTAGCTTCTAAATGTGTAATTGTTTCATATTTAGTGATGTATTATAATTAACATGACCACAATATTAAACCAAGAAAATTTTATTATATTATTTTTATCATTAAATTTACAGAATAAATAATAATTGAAATTATTATACTAGGACACAAATCGAAAATAAGATAACAATAATAGGAAAAATTGTATCCTCTTAGTCCCATTTAATAATCACACTCATGAAGAACAAAGTAGAAATGAAGAAGAATATTAGTAATGTAATATGAATTTTGAGAATGAAAATATATGACATAGGGATAAAATAAAATTGAATTAATTCTTAATTAAATTTGAGGTATTTGTAAGAAGTTGTGAACCCACATGACCAATACAAATCGAAACATATGAATAGTATTCTAAAAATTGCAATAGTAATATGACCATTAGAAATAGAAATATTATTGTTTGAATAATATCCTCTCTTATGGAAGTGTATAATAATATATTTTTTTCTTATAAAATGGAAATATGATATATTTATCCATGGTAAAATTAAAAAAATGTTTTTAAAATGATAAATAAGTTTTCGTATTTTTATAAAATATAACATTTTTATTTAAATATTTATAATAAATATTATGATTTCAAAGATTGATTATTTGCAAAAAAAATTGGATTGATATATTAATATTAGATTTTATTATAAAGAAAAACAAAATTTAATGAGACCATAAATAATTTTTCAATGGTTTAAAAAATTGATCATAATAATAAAACTGATTACTTTTTATAATAAATGAGTATTTTATTTTGAAATTAAATTTATAATATTTATAAAATAATTTTAAATAAAATTATTTCATCTTTTGAATCTATAGGCCAAAAAAATTTTAGGGTAATGTTTTCTCAAATAGTTGATTTTTTTGTGAATAATGAAATATGGTAAAATACAGTATTATAAATTATAATCTAAATACATTATTTCATAGAAGATGTAAAATCCCAATATTTAGAAATCACATGCACCATTTGCTAAATATATCTATAAAAATAAATAAAATTTGTATTATTGATCCAAAATAAGAAACTAATGATTATTAAATTCAAAAACACGCCCTCCACACCCCTTATAAATATGAAACCTCACAACCCCTTCAACTCACACCTCTAAGAATTCTATCATTCCAAATTTATAACCAATTGTCATAAAAATACTATTACCCACATCATATTTAAATTTTTATTTCTAAAATAACAATTCAACGTTCCTTAAGGTGTTTTTCTATGAGATTAAATTCCAGAGTTAATATTCAGGAACATCCTTTTTTAATTATTTTCTTCTTCTACCTTTTACACACCTCCCTCATCCAAAATGGAATAATAACACAAATATGATATATATATATATATATTATAATTTTATATAGATAATTTAATATTAACCATACATCCTCTTCTCTTCCCAATTTATTCTAAAAATGAAACCATTTTCCATATTATGTTAGTTCACCGCCTCCATGGATGATGAGGTTTGGTTTTCCATTACCTACTTCAAGGTTGGTCATAAAACAAATATTATTATTATATACAGTAATAATAAGTGTATTATAAAAATTTCATGTTCTTGAATAAAAATATATATGTAATATTAAACAAAACAAAACTATTTTGTGATGGTCATGAAAAATTCCTAAATGAACTAACTGCAATACGTTAACATTTTTACTAAAAAATAGTACCTAGGTCGGGAAAATGATATTTGGGACCATTTGACTTTATATAAAGACACGAATACAATTTTATTTAACTTCTGTATTAGTAGTCCCATTTTTAAAATCATTAATTTTTATCCACTTGTGATCCTACCTTTGAACCATGAAACACACACCATCAGAAAATAGAAATTAGTCTTTATATCTCAATTATATATTTATAAATTAACATAATAAAATTAATTTAAATAAAATATAGATTGAAAATTTATGAATTTATTAATAAATAAATTTTATTATTCAATACATTAAGTTTAGGTGTTGAATTATTTTGGAACATGAGGTAAAGGATCTCTTCAAATGACCATTTTACTTTGGGTTACTACATTTCTCTCTCTAAATAATTTTTTCTCTGAATTTGATGTCATAAAATGCATATAAATTATGTATATATGTCTCTTAAATATATAACATTCTTATTCTCTCTTCCTTTTATGCGTTAATATTCCCCTTAATTTCATATATCAAATGCCTTATTTAAAATTAAATTTGATTGCGGGGAAAATTTATATCTCTTAATTCTCTTATATAACACTCATTTAAATTATTTTTCCCCTATTCTAATATACTAAATATGATTTTACAAAATATTTATTCACTCATTATCTTTTTATTATTTATAAAATATCCCTGACTATGAAGTGAGGGAATATTATGCATTTATTTATTTCAATGGGTAATTCTAATTTTTATGCATTATGTTTGATTTCTGTTTGTGGCACACCTAAACATGTATTTATTATAATGGGTGTTTTGAGATAGTACTCCAATTATTTTGGTAAAGTTATTGTCCCATGATAAATTATGTTTGGTATTTGGGAGTGAACCTAATATGTGATGGAACATTTTCCATCATGTAATATTATCTTGGTAGTTAACCTTGACTTTTTTATGTCATGTTTTGTATTATTTCAATATTCTTGGGTTTTCAGATCTTATGATTCCATATTCTTTATGTTATACCTATATATAATTATCCATAATCCTTTCCATTTATGATATCATATTCTTCATTTTAACTCATATGATAATCTTTATTATCATGTTTATTCCCCTATTGAGTTTTTTAGCTCACCTATTTTGCCTATGTATTTCCCTAGGAAAAACTATGTTGTTATAGGAGACAAAAGGGATCAATAAGATAATTGTGAAGCTTAAAATAATTATTTTAGTTCCATTTCAGTTTTTTAGGTTTATATTTTTCAAAATACACTATGTCATACAATCCTTAGTTTGTATTTATTGGAATATTTATGTTATAAATAATGTAAAAAATGTGTAAAATAATTAGGTCACTACGAAACACTTTCGTTTGAAAAAATTATAATGTAATCCATTTTTAATAATAATGATACTTAGGAATCATATTCTTAATTTTTCAACTACTTTATCATATTAGAACCTCTTAACTTCCCATAATCAAACATCTTCTCCTATCACATATGATAAATGAGATAAATACATAAATATTTCTTTAGATTCATTTGAGATTTGAGAAAATTCATTAAATGAAAATACTTGACGTAGTAAATATTTACTTCAACTCATGAATATAAACTAGAGGATCAATTAGTTCATCCTTTGATTTTTAACTTTTTTATATTTACAACACATTGTAAAATATACATTCAGCATCATGTACCCTTAAAAATTAAAGAATTAATTTATATAATATCCATTCATGTTATTCCATTATGTTTTACAAACTTGTTTAGGTATATCTTGGGTAATCCAATAATATTGACTTGTTACTCTTCCTTCCTTATAACCCTAGGTATTAATCAAATTGACTGGATTAATGTAGAAATAATATTTATTTTTACAACAAACATTTCTTTTTTCATTTGAAATTGTAATAACTTGTATGGACTATATAGAAATTTAAATATTATACATCATATTCCTAGTTTATATATACTCTAAACATTTTTATAATATCTAGAAAATTTCCATAAATGAAAATATGATGAATTCCATAGCCTGAAAAATCCATTATAGGACTCATTAAATCATGTTATATAATCATTAAAATGATTATATCATTCATACATTCATTGTTTATAAGATATTCTAAAAAAGGAGAAAATACACATCCGATGATATATTCACTTGAGCCAGAAGTGTCCAAGTATCCAATACAAAAAAAACTTTTCTCTATCACCTTGAAATCAAATTAAATATTGATCATTCATTTATTTTATTTTTCTTATTATTTTATTTTCTTGTATTTTTACAACACTTGAAAAATATATAATTGGTATCATATAGAATTTGACATAATAAATCAATTCTATAACATTTTTACCTATGGTGGATACTACATGTGGATTCTTGTATCCCTTCAAGTAATCTATAACATTTCTTCTATAATGACCAACTTTTCAACAATGAAAACCTTTTCATTATTTTTTATTTATCAGATTGATAGGTACTAAGGAATTTCCAAAACCCATTTTATTCCCCTTTTGGACAAAACCATTACTCACATACTTCTATACCATCAGTATGGTACTTTATTATGGACCGACCATGAATTTTTCATCAATCCTAAAAATTTTGAGTAGATCATATAATGGGTTTTTTATTTCATTAATATTGTAATTCACAAAAAAACATTCATAACCTTTCTTTTGGGTTATGATTTTTATTCTATTGATATAGTCCATTTGGGTTATCTATCATTAAAAATAATTTATGGTTACAAGATACCTTTTCAATTTCGATTCTATAGTAACCAATATGAGTGTAGATATTTCTTATGGATCTTTTTTATGTTTATAAAAGTCATATAAATACTTTTGTTAAACATATTAACCAAAATTTTACCTTGGGAAGATATGTTTCAAAAAAATATAGAACAATCCTTCTTGTTTGAGAACTATTATCAAATTTCTATACCACTGAAAGAAGTTTCTACCATTAAGATTTTATTTTTCAAGGACTTGTCTTAAGGTCAATATTGGTGATGATGTCATTTATCTATTATAAATTATTTTATCATAAGAGTATCATTATTAATAACCATTTAGTATGGACTATTATTATATGGCCTCCCACTGAAATGATGACCCCTTTCAAAATTTATCATATCCACAAGTGGGTAATATCTAAATTTCAATAAGAAAATGAGTCCTCTGGGGAGTTCATCTAACCACATAGTTATTTAGGTAGGTAATCATACCAATCACAATAGTTTTGAATTTTGATATTTGATAGGATAACAAATTAAAAAAATCCATCATATGCATTCACCCAAATAATTTATTTCAGTATCCTAACCATTAGGGTTTCCTAGCTAAGTTTATCCAAAAGAAAACATCAAAGAAATATTTGAAAAACTTGGGGGAAACCTAAATATGGAATTAAAATATCTATAAAGACAATATAGTGTTACTTATTTCTTTCATTACTTGTCGATGATAATCAAGGGGCCCCTGACCATGGCACTAAACTACCTAGTTGGATGATCAAGGTCTGGAAAAGTGTTATATTTGAAGGAATATGACACTATGTATTTTAAGAATATTTTAATCTCACCAGGTTATCTCAGGTTATTAAATATTTTTATGCATGATTTCATTGATTTTGTTGGGAATAATATTCTCTCCAGCAAACAAATATGTTCAAACCATGTTGATGTGCATCTATTTACACAACCCACAGGTTTTTGTTACTCACCGAAAATTAGAATTGAGGTATATTAATTTATATTTGAATCTATCATATGAATAAGGTAAAAGAACACTTAATATAAAATAATATAGTTTTATAAAATTGATGATCTCCAAATAATTAATCCCATTGTGACAGATATTCAACCGCAGTCACTTACTTATACAAGAAATTGGCCTCTAGGTAAGTAGGTGGTCGGGCCCCAAGTCCCTTTACCATGGGATATATTACTCAATAGAGAATCCAATTAATTTTAACATATCACCTGATGTAAATAATCTATATTCAAAAATTAAAATCAAGTTCATAACTTCATTTACCATCTGAGGTCAAGGTATATGAAAAACTAAATTCATTTTCAAACCTAGTATGTAAATTCAATCCACAATCTTAGATGAAATATATCATGTAAATTTTGGCATACAAACATTAATAATATATAAAATTAATAATTATCAACAAAAACATGGAATAACCTTTAAATAACTGAACAATTCAAATATTTGAACATGAGATTACTATTTATGAACAATTCATAAATAAAATAAAATTATAATTTTTTTATAAAATTTTTATAATTTCTATTATAACATTATAGACATTCTATAATTTTGAATATAAACATTTTATATTCATTTAAATATAAACTCTTTCATATTTATTATTGTATAGAATTACCATTTTATATATATTACATTATATGATTTATACAAAAAATGTAATTTAATTCCCCTTATGTAAACAATTTAAATAATCTAAATATCATATATTAAATATTATTTTATCCTTGATAATATCAATATTTAAAACACTTTTTATATGGCTTAATAATATACAAATAATTCCCCTTTTTATTTTAAACATTTTAAAATTATTAATCATGAAAAAATCGTTATTTAAATATAAAATTTAATGATTTTGGCCTGATTTCATAATTTATAAAATTTATAAATTATTTCTTATTATTTATAAATAAAATTTCTAGATAATAATACATGTCATATAATTTTTTTAATTATCATTTAAAATATTAACATTTAATATTTTCACAAATATAAAAGTTTCATAAACCTTTATTTAATTAATTATAAAAAATTTCAAAATTAATAAATAAATATTTAAAACCCTTATAAAATAAATATTCCCAAAATAGATTTTATAATTATTTATAAAAAAATAACAGATAAATAAAATCATTTAATAAATCAAAAATAATTTTTAAAATATTTTTTGTTTACACTTAAACAAAATCCATATTCTATGTAAGGTTATACTCCCTCTACCCTTATGCAGAAACTCTGTGTAATGATAATCGTATTCTGGAGCCCTCAAATATAGGTAACATATTGGTTACCTTTGTGAAATCCATCTATGTAAAGGTAACACCTCAGTTACATTAAGATAGCCACATTCTTTGTAAGGGTAATTATCCGATTACCTTTACATAACCCTTTTAAAAACACTATTACCTTCACGCAACAAATTAAATACTTTACTCTATTAAGTAATCTTGCAATAATTTTTACACAATATATTATAACAATACATTATCTTCATGTAGTCTTCATAAAACTATTTTTACCCATACAAGAAAACCTTCACATAAAGGTAAGAAAGAGTTACCTTTATGTTACTATCCATATATAGTTAACATCCTAGATACCTTTAAACATCAAATTTACCTAAGGATAGAGCCTTGGATACCATTATGAAACCTAGATGCATGATGTTAAATTGTTTTTTCGGGATTTTAAAAAAAACTAAAAAATGAGGCTATGTATTAGATTTCATCTTCATTTCCAAACATGATTTCATAATACTAAAACATGGAATCCATTTTATATCAATGAAGGGTCTTGTAAAAGTCTAATAACTTTTATCAGATAAATAGGATGTGGTTGAAAACTCTTTTTTGAAGGTCTATCATGTAAGATAAATGAAAACATGTTAAATAGTTTTGAAGAACCTCTTATAAAATATCTAAAACTTACACCTAAGATCCATTGATTTGTCTTAGACAAATTTATAACTCTTTTAATGTTGTTGATAAATATCCTAAAGTTCCATCCTAATGATGTCCCACCTCTGGAGGAATCCATGGGCTAATCTGAATCATCCATCTTAGGGATGAGATTCACCATTTATCTATGGTATTATAGTACCTTTAATGTAAAGCATAAATATGGAATGTGCTTCTATAACCAAATAGGTTTTTCTATGAATGAAGAAATCACACACCAACACCACTATCATATAGATGTTTAATGTATAAGCCTCATGGATGATTCTTGGGCTCTTTCGTTTATTCTTTCATTAAAAATGAATGTATAAATGCTCCATTTAGTATATATATATTCATCACAATAATTTTTCACCTTCTATAAATTTCATCTCATTAAATGGGGTATTAAATGATAGAAAATGTGGAATACTAGTTTGTGTGTCCAATGCACATAGAATAGTATACCCATGCATACAGATCATAATTTTCATAAAATCTAATATACAGGTTATATATATATCATACATACCTATATACATATATAAATTTATGTAATATTCTCATTACCTTCTTTCTAAAGTTTCATTTAGAGAGGTTTCATTGGTTTTTTGTTGAGCTTTGGGCATGATATAAGAGTGGTTTATTGTGTATAGGTTCTATATTCTTATCCTTCATTCTTGGAAGGGGTTAATCCTTGTTCTTCTTTCTTTCTTAGAGAACATTAAAACTTATAATTGAGGTACGGGATTCATTACATCTACTTTTATATAATGTTTCGATGTGGGAGTATCAATCTTTGGAGTCCTTGGGTAAATTGTGGAATCAACCTAATGATGATAATAACAAAAATTAAGAATGAATTGGATGGGATGTTCGGATCAAATGTGTTGATTTTATATCAATGATGCCTCCCAATATTTGTAAGATAGTTTGTTAATTTTTTTTTGATTATGGAAATTGTTTAGAATAGTTGATATTCTATAAATTTGATAAAAACAGAAATATAGTAAAGATAAAGTGAATAATTAAAGAGTCAAGTGAATTTAGTTACTGTTATTCCTTTGAAATTATTTAATACGAAATTAATTCTTAAAACTTATTTATGGTTAAATCTTATCTTTTGTTATTTTTTGAATATATGTTTATTTTTATTGAAACTTATTCATAATGAATCAGTTAAATCATTATAGTAAGGAAATGTTGTTTTTTAGAGATAAATGTTTGGGGATGAGGGTTCCCATACTTAAATCATAAAAATGTGCATGACTTGGAGTTATATTCATAGTTTCACCATTAATTTATTTGATAATACTAATTTTATTTCCTTACGTTTTTTATCTGGGATGGTAGATCCATATTATTATTCAATGTGTCGTGTTTTTGGAAAAAGGGGTAGAAGGAACATGTTGTGAGCATGGATTAATTGTTTCCATTTCATTGAGTTAGGGTTTATGGGAATAGATAATACATCTTGATAGTATGGATTTACTATTTTTTGGGTTGTTTTTTAAGGCTTGTTTATTTGCTAATTTTTGTTGATTGAGATATGGGATTTCTTATATTGGTTGATGTTTTCTTTTTTACATTCAGTCTTTATAAGGGTTGTTTAATATGGTTTCCTACATCCTACTATAAATATATTATATACCACAAGTGTATTTTTACTTGTGGTATTTCATTTTTAGTCCTAAAATACCTTTTTTATAATAATTTTTAATGAATTAGTAATAAAATTATGGGAGGGTTGTTAATATTGGTATTGTAAATGGTTCCATCATATGGTTGAATTAAATTATCTAATAATCATAGGATGGAAATCTATAATTATAATATTAACTATGAAAGAATATTGTCTTGTATTGAAATGATTTATTATAAAAAATATTTTAATGGGTTTAAATAATGAATGAATAATAATTTGTAAATTAATATGTAAATATATTTGACAATATTGAATCTTGATGCATGTGTGCATGTACGAAAACTAGTTTCCTATAACATAGTGGTGGCACCTCAGTGTCATGTTGGATAATATTTGTAGTTGAGTCTATGTATATGTAGTTACTCTTGTTTTTTATGTGTGTTACATCAATTCATATATTTCATTATTTCATGTGCTCCACTACTTGATTTGGGTAGGAATATGATGAACAAATATTTTTGGGTATGGGGGTTTACCCCGACATCTTTATTGGTGTGGGAAAATATGGTTGTCTTCCCCCTCTTCCTCTGTCTCCCTTCTATGTAGCATGATGTATTGAAATTATTTGACTACAGATGTTGTGCCAACATATCTCATGTTCTTTATGTTTTTATGATCCTGAAAACCCGTCATATGTTTCTAATGACTCTATTTCTATGTCTGTTTATCATGTGTTAATCTTGATTAGATAATTTTTTTGTAATCTATAATTCTATTGAGGTTTGTTGAAATTTGGATAATTATAGAAATTTTGACTATATAAGGATTTTTTTTCTATGTGGATTTTTCCTATGATGATTAATTAGATATGTAAATTAGCTACATGAAGTAATTTTTTATGTCAATCGGATGCTTCATATAATTATATTTGGGAGAATTGACCACATTGATAAATCATCTATTAGAGGAATGACTACATCAATAAAACAACAATGTGAATTTTTTTATGTCAAGAACTCAGTTACATGGTGTGGAACTATAGCATATTTTTCTATCTAATTCCAATCAAATAATTGATTCATTCATCTATTCATATTTCCGAAATGCGATCAACATGGATATATAATTTGGATAGTGATGAAATTAAGTATTTGAAGAAAAAATAATTGGATAAATTTTGATATGTGAATAAGAAAATGTAGATTTAGCCTATGTGGGGATCCAAAATATGCTATGCCATTCAAAAACATGAACATTTTTCACTTTTTGAGTATTTCAAGGGAAATTTTATATTGATTTCAATGAATTAAAGAATACAATATATCTTTATTGTAAAATTTATTCCCAAAATACTGTAAGTTCCAAGAAAATATTATAGATTATTTTACTACATTGTTCTTTTTGTCAATGTGATTTTTAGAAAATGACATCTTTATTTTTACCTCAGTGTATGTTTTTTTTAAATAATTTTGTGAAAGAGATAGTGAGAATAAATACAATTGTATTTGAAAAATAATAGAAGCAAAAAATCTCACTATGTAACTTTCACTCAACTCTTTATCTGCTACTATTGTTCTATTATAATAACAAGAAGAAGAAGATTCAAGACATTATACTGCTATGATTTCATCACTGGTATTTCTTTGTTTTGAATACTCTCTTCGACCTATACTAAATTTTTATTAGCCCTCTTAGAGACCTCTTCTCTTCTATCAGTTTAATCTTGAAACTGTGTGCTTCAGATTGTAATCTCTCATTATTCCTTATTATTTTTGGAATTGGTAACTCATTTTATTTATTTTTTATTGATATTTTTTTAAATCCTATAAAGAACTGAGAAAAATCTCCAGGATTTGTACCATGTGAAGAATTATTACACTCATTTTGGAATTCCCTAGGTAAGGGATTGTTACTGGTGGAAATATACAAGATCTGGGAGTTGAGTATTGGTGGAGTGGAATTAGGGATTTATATGCCCAAAAACACTATAAATATTCTCCACAAAAAAATGGTACTATATGGTCATTATTATGTTATCAACTCTTAAATGGTGAAGACTTAAAGATAATCTTCAAATGGTTGTTATGGATGATAGTTGAGAAGGTAAGTCATTTGTAAGATCACCCTATTTTAGGGGATAAATTTATGGTTGTTGGAAGATGTGGGAGATTATTTACTTGAAGAAACATTTTCTAAATTTTTACTATATATTCATTTATCCTTAAATAAATCTTTAGGGAGATACAAAAAATTGGATGCTAATGAAGATGGTGATTATGATCTAATCTCAAAATCAATGAATGTTATTATATATGATCATAGCCTAGTTGAGTTGAAAACAGTTTCTCAATGTGATATATAACATGATATGTGGATTATTAAGATAAGTATTATTTTAGACTACTCTAGTAAAAAAATTATATTTTATGTTTTTCACATTCATAATGATATATGGTGAATGTATAAAACATATGAATGAAAAGATAATAGAAATTATAAATAATTTAACTTCTCTAAATGAACTAATTCTAGGATCTGATTAATTTCTAAAAGTTATCAAAGTTTAATTATCCAAACAGAGTTGAATTTTAGATAACATTAGGAAATCTATTAATGTGAACGATTTGAAAAAAAAATCAAATTGTACAAATCTTGATGTATGTGGAAGAAATTGAATCTAATAAAAGTTATCACAAAATGACTAAAAAGGATAAGGATGATTTGAAATTTTCTACTTCAAAGGATGAGAATAATGGAATAGGTATAAAAATATTTTAATCATTTTATAAAGATAATTCAAATATTTTTTTATTTTGAGAGTCAAATTTCCCAATTTTCCAAAAAAATAAAACGGTTTTATAATAAGAGGGGAGGATTCAAGAAATAATTCAAAAAGTATAAAAAATATGATATAAATTATATTTATTTTATGTTATATAAGTGGAAAATATTTTTCCATATCAAACCATATTTTCCTTAACTCCAAAAAATATATAACAAGAGAAAAATGGAATCCAAAATTCATTAAAAATAGTAAAAGAGATGTAAATACCATATAGAGTACTTATAAGGAATATAGTGATGAAGCATATTTAAAATTAGAAGCTGAAATATATAATAAAATTTAAATCAAGAGCTTTGTGGAAAAATATAATTAGGTACACTCGGTTTACAATTAAGAGAATGAATCTGATTCTGATGTTGAAAATTGATCTCATGAAGAAATGAATGAATATTTTACCATGATATACACTAAACAGTAATTCATGAAAAATAAAAAAAATCCATTAATAATTATAATAATATTTTTTAATCGAAATGGAGGACTAAAACAAACAAATTTTAGAACTCGACTTTATGCTAGAAAATTTTATTACCTCATTTACTGAACATGGTAACAAAATTGAAATCTTATAAAAATAAGTTCAAAAATTTAATGATGGAGGTAATATTTTTTTAGATAAATGTTATTTAAATAAAATCCTTTGTAATAATAAAGACTAGAATTATAATTTTTTAATATGAATAAAAGGTGGAAAACAAAGCTGTTAAAAAAATTCATAGTTCAAAGAAAAAACACATGTCTAGTGTTATTTATTTTCACTGTAGAGAACCAGGAAATTAGGAAAATGGGTATAGTTTAGGAAACCATTATTTGTTGGTGTTAAACAATAATTTATTTTAATAAATAAAGAAAAATTTGCTGAATTAATTTCTTGAGAACAAATGAATATTGGTATTTCCAAATAAGTAGTTTTCAATATTTTAGGACCTAAGAGAATATAGGTACCAAAATAATTTCATGATTGATTTTTTTACAAGGAAATATATTAAGGAGTATCAATGTAACATGGAATATGAATAGTGTATCCTCAATGTATATGAGTGTACAATTATAAAATTTCACTTATTTACCCAAAAATAATGGAGGTTCTGTCACATTTAGTGGTAATACTAAGAGAAAATATTTAAGTTAGATGAGTTAGAAACCCAATCTCGATTATTCTCAAAAAAAGTTCTTTTTGTGGAAGGATTAAAGCATTTCCTGATAAGTATTTCATAACATTGTGTTGAAGGATACTCTATAATTTTTCAAATAATTATTGTTATGTTTCTAATGATAAGCTCTTTGTGTTTAAGGAACATAGAACTAAAAATCATTATAATTTACATCTTAAGTCTTAGTGTCGACATAATATGAATTGTTTAAATGATGAAACAAATGAATATTGGATTTGGAATAGAATACATGGACATTGTAATGTTTAATCTTTTAGAAAATTCTATAAGAAATTTTTAATTATAGATTTACCTCAACTAAAATTGAATAAATAAAAATAATGTTATGCTTTCCAACTGGGTAAGAAACAAAAGTCATATTTTAAATCAATTCATTATTTTGTTATTTCTAGGCATGTGGAACTTTCCAAAAGGATTTTTTTGGACAATCTATAATATAAATCGTACAAGTAAAATAATTTTTATATTTTAGTTAATGATTTCTCTAGATTTACTTGGGGGTTTTGTTGTTTTGAAAGTGAATATTATTCTATTTTTTATATATTTTATTAAATTTCTTCAAGTAGAGATAGATTCTAAAATTGTCTCTTTGAGAAGTGACTATGGGGGATAATTTTAAAACCGTTATTTCAATTATTGTTGTTAAAAACATGGAATAAAACATAGTTTTTCTATCCTTAGGAAACCTCAATAGAATGATGTTGTTTAAATGGGGGAATATGATATTGCAAGAAATTTTTAAGATTTTTTCATGTGAGTATAACATGTCCACTCAATTTTTGTAAAACACTATGGATAAAATATGTTACAACATTAACAAATTTCTAATTAATCATATTTTGAGGAAAACACTCAATGAGATATGGAACATTAGAAAACCAAAGGTTAGATACTTTAAAGTACTTAGATAAAAAGTTTAAATTCTAAAAATTAAGGATAATCTTGGTAAATTATATCCATTGGCTGATAAAAGAGTCTTTCATGGGTATTCATCTACTTCTAAGGCTTATAGATTATAAACAAAAGGTAAATGATTTTTTATGAATAAACACATGTAAAATTTGATAAAAGTGATCTGTTTTATCATAAAATAACTCACATTGAGGATTTATGTTATTGTTTTAAAAACATGAGATCTGGACCTATCTTTGAAGATATAAAGGATGAATATATAGAACATGAACTTGGGGAAACCAATCCTAAAAGTATGTATATCATTGAACCTAATGGTGTGTAAATGTTGAGGAGTTTGTGGCTAGGACATCCTAGCTAAGTGAGATGCAAATCATGTGTGCCACTAATTTATAGGTGGATTAACTTATATTCATTATTTTATAACAAATAGAGAAGATTAATAACCTTAAAATGGTCCAAATAGACTTTTCTAATTCTTATCTTGATGTAATTTAGAGTTTCAAATTAGATATGATCGAAATATTACGTACTTTGAAGATTATAGTTCTGATAAAATTTAATTTAATTAAAAGAAAAGTATACATGTCTGACCACTAATTCATAAACATCATTGGTTCCATATCTCCTGATATACTTTGACCAACTCTATTCAAGTATAAATTCATTTTCTTCCTAGATTTAGTCATTGTACTGTGACATGTTCACTCTAGTGCTTCTACATAATTTTTGAAGGATCTGTTATCTATGTTTAAGGGTAACATATAAACTATTCAGAGACAAGGTCTTGTTACTGATATTTCCCTAAATAAAATAAATGTAATTATAAATTAATTTTTTCCTTAGGTTAATGTTAATCTTAAATAAACCCTAGAGGTACCCATATAAATCTCTTATACGGTTGCATCTTCTATTTGAAAATCTAGGAAAAATCAATAGGAATTTTCCACTATGATAGAAAAGATCTATAATGGAGTTTCATATCATTAAACAAAATATTCAAAAGATGATTCTAGTTCATTAGATCCTATGAAATCTACTATTTTACCATCCAGTTAAAAAGGAAGATAGCTTGCTTTATACAAACTTATAAGGCCAACTGTTCATGTACCAGTTGATTCAAGTGCTCTGTTTTCTTGAGAACTATCTAATAATTTCCCTGATTTTGATCATGTTATTATAGATAATTTAGCCAATTTTGATCATAATTAAATCTCATTGGAAGATAGGAAAATCATATTACACTTATCAACATAATGAATTCAGGAAAATCTATTTTCAAAAACCCTTACAACATAGTCTAATCTTTATCGAACTACTATAAAGAGTTATACTTATATGATTTATGTTATAATTCATGGTGAAATTAAGGTTTTTTTTAATATATCTCTGATATCTATAGATCATATTCACTTCCATGCATGTAAAACTATTTTCAAATATTCTTCACATTAGATATTATCAAGTAGATAGATATGTGTGTTGTTCACTTTACCTTCATAGAAGAAGAATATCCACTGGACCAACAAATCCTGAAACATATAAAAAATATCTCCATAAGTGAGAAATAATTTTTTATCTATCTAGTATTTTTAAGTAAGGGAAATAAATATATACAACTACTAAAGATGAAACATTTTGAAAAGAAGCTATATATTCAGTTATTGAAAAGAAAGTGGATTTTGTTAGCTCTAGTTCATATGATTTCTTTATTGATTCTGAGAACCTTGAAAATTTGAAAATAATTCCCACCCAGAATCTTAGTGATAGATATTTTTTGTATCAGAATACTATTTTATTCCCAAGAATAGAATACTATTCCTGTATCCATTGGTTGATCCTCATACTGCCTCTTCCTCCTTTCCGTCCTTTAGGAAACCTCCACCAAAACCTCCATTTGATTATGATCACATTCATATGTCAGGATCATTTGAATGATGTTTTATATGTATTTTTGTATTTATTGTAGATTTTTATTATTATAAAAGTGTTCATTTTTAATAAAATTATTATTTATCTATCTATTTTGTTTTGTGAAGTGAATGTTTAAATTTAATTTTTTCTTTTTATTGAATGTTTTACTAGCTATTTTTTTGTTCCCGAATTCAAATACACTTTCAAAATTTACATTAATAGTTTATAACTCAACCTACTATAATAATTTTTTTACATATCCTTAAACTTCGATTTTAATGTCACAAAAAGGGGGATAATGATAATAAAGAAGGAAACTAAAGGATAAACACACATTTTTTAAATCATTGTATATTATATATTTTGTATGAAAAACTCTTTAAACCATCAACAATTTTAATTTTAATATTTAATGGGATTTTTGATCATCAAAAGGGGGTTTATTATTGTAATAATGATGTTTTTCCAATATATCCCACATACTTTAAGGATTGATGATATAAAAAACCCTTCATTTTTTTAATGATTCTATTTTAATGTGAAATTATTTTGTGTTGATTTTTTGATCAATTCATTTGTAATATAAAATTCTATTGAAGATTGATAAAATTTCCATATATCTATAAAATTCAGAAACATAAAAACATTGACTATATATATTTTGGCTATGTAATGCAATCGACTAGCTTAATTAGCTGCGTGAAAATATCACCTACATCAATTATCTATGTCACAGAATCATCTATGTGAAAATCATAAACATAAATGAATTGGCTATGTGAGGAATGGATACATCGATGAAATGGCTACATCCAATCAAATACATCAAGAAATTGACTACATGGTTTGGATTCATGGAATATTTGGCTATGAGGTTCCAATCGGCAACATGATTAATTTGACTGTTCAAATGTTAACTAAGTCATCAAGATGGATATGTAATTTGGCTACATGAAGAAATTAGGTTCATGAAGAATGGCTAAATAGATCCATTTGGGTATGAATTTGAATACATGGATTTCAAATATGTGGTGATATAAAATAATATATATAATTTCTAAATATAGGTATTTATTATCTTTAGAGTATAATAAGTGAATATTAATACAGATTGTGATGTATTAAACAACAGATTATCCCTTAATGGAAAAATAAATTTCCAAATGACTAAAAATACCATTAAAAATAACCAAGATTATTTTATTTCTCATTTATTTTTCCATGGTAATTTTTATAAAAGGATATTTGAAGTTTTACCTTGATGCATGATTGTAGTGGACATCATATTGTGAAATAGTTAGTGAGAATAATGTAATAGTTTTTAAAAAAGAATATAAGAAAAAAATATCACTCTATAACTATATCTCAATGGTTTTTGTTTTGTTATTATTTTCTATTAAGTAGAGTAAGAATATGATTCAAATATATCTATATTCATGATTTCATGATTAATATTTCTCTATTTTGAATATTCTTCTTCAACTATATTTCATTCTTGTTCTATCTCTTTGATGACACTTCTCTTATTTCAATTGATTCTTGCAACTGTGTGCTTAGTTTTGTAATCTCTCATTATTCCCTCTTATTATTGGAATCATGAACTCTCTTTACTTAGTGTTTAAGAATATTTTTATTTAAAATCATTGAAGGAACCCAATAAAATATCCATAATTTTCATAAAGTGATGGCTTCTTTCACTAAATCGTAAAGTCATTAGGTAAAGCACTAGTGCTCGTGAAAACCACTAAGATCTAGGAGATGAGTGTTGGTAGACTAGACTATGGTATTTCTATGTCTTGGTATACTATAAATATTCTTTTTTAGATATTTTTTAAAATTTTATTTTCATTTCTTTCTTGTGATAACAAAAATCAGAATCTATCATACCTTAAAAGAGGGTGGTTTAAGTATAAAAAATTTCAATAACTCAATTCAACCCCCTCTTGAGACTTTATGCATCTTTTCATTGATGAAAACTAATATCTAAGCTATAACCGATTAAGGTGTAGGGTGTGTTTCTATAAAGGTTGTGAGGGCTCTTAGTATCACTATACATGCATGTGTGGTCTATAATAGCTTGAGTTTATGGAAAATACTTATATCTAGATATAGTGACCAAAGTTTTGTAAAGGTGTATTTTCATGGGATATGGTGTCTTGACGTATAATCCATTATACAAAGGTTTTAGTGGATTCTAGATTTACTATGTGGTTACATTTCGGATGAGGATGATAATTTTGTGATGAAATTCATGGGATGTGTTGTTAGATGATGACTTGGTTGTGGTACATATGCACTAGGTGAAATATGACTTGTGAAAGGGATTGTAACATTTGACATTTGGAATTAGGGAATTAGAGTGACAAACCTGTGTGGAATTGGATACAAGGAACCATTCTATGAATATGATTTTTATATAGAATAAATTACTTTTATGTGTTACTTGGAGCACAATCCATGGTGAGGATTGTATAGAGGTTTACCAAATTTGGTAGGGAATTATTTTCATTTGTTTATTTATTGGGATTTAATATAATTATTCAACATTTTTATGAGATGTTTTAGGGAGGATCCGTCTAGTTATACTAGTATTCTCAGCCCATTAATATATATAAACTATTTTTATGGTCTATGGGAGGTGGTTGGTTATCAAGTATGGAATTACAAGATTATAGATTTTTTTAAGTGTTGTTAAAGTTTTTTATCCACTAACTAGGATTTTTTGGTACTTTTAGTTGTTTTTTATTCTGTATTTCAATACATTGATATATTGGTATGATTTATTTATCTATGTGATGGGGTTAATTGGTCGTTTAATTTTATCATTTTTCCTTAAATTTATATAAATGTGGAAATTCCTCCTATTTGTATGCATTATATACCCTTGGTGGTATTATCCAACCCATGGACTATTAAAGGTGGGTTTTAGGGTCCATCACTACCTAAACTACAATCCAAAAGGAATACTAGTGGGGGTGGTCGTGACATTTGATACTAGGTCACACCATTCGTATTGTCAAAATATCTCAAGGTGGTGGTCAAGGTAGAGGTTATAAATATGGTACTAGAAAAAACCAGATCACCATGGGAGGGGAGTCATCATGACTCTCCAAAGAGTGTAGATATGGATAGAAGTCCCAGGTTATATATCTAGATGAAGACACATATAGTATGGTGTCATTTCCAGCATTATTCATCCAACATCTCTGGGACTGATATTTATTTTTCCCCCATCAGCATATCAGACATGGTTTCTTATGAATGTGTAAGTCATGTACATTAGAATAATGAGTTTTCAGGATTTTTTAATAGAAAAAATGGATTTAGAGGCCCTCTTCCGGCATAGTCATTACTATGGTATCCATCAATGCAGTAGTAGTAGGGTGAACTAGTTTTTGATCAGAAAAGAGGGGATGGAGTAGGAATAGAAATACATAATGATGCACCTCATCATCGGCGAAAATGAGGATAACTCAACCAAGTAGTTGTTCACCATTAGGGTTATATAGGATATAGAGTTAGTCATGGTCCATTTCATTCTTCAATGTTACCAACAGTAGGAGATATAGAGATCATAAAATGTAAAATATTCTTAAATTATACTTGTTTGTATACCTTATTTGATTCAAGAAAAATTCTCTCCTTCATTTCACATTCCTTAGTAAATTATTTTTTACTTTATGGGTTGAAACTTTCAGTTCCCTTAGGGTTGACTATAATAGTGAGAGTTTGAACTATATTATATGATGTGTACATAGATAGTTAGTTGTTGTTAAGATAATTTCTATCTTGGGTAAATTTCCTATGTTTGTGGATACATCCATATGATATCATTCATGGCATGGATTGGTATTATTCAGTGAATGATATAGTTGATTTCATTAGAAGTCGGGATATATTCTATGATGTTAATGGTGATCAGGTTGTGTTTGTTGGGAAGTGAGACCACTGTATATTTTTGAGGCATGTCTAGTTGGTCAATATAATGTTTATTTAAGTACATGATTATTCATTGGCATTTACTAAGGTTTTATAAGAGTATCCTTATGTATTTCCAAAATAATTTGAGAATCTACCCCCTCTATGCGAGATCATGTTTAAGATTCGTCTACAACTAGGTGTTGTTGCTATATTAATGTCCCCATATAGTATAAATCATGTTAATATATGAGAGTTATGAATTTAGGTCGGCGATATTCTATAAGGAGGTTTTATTTAACATACATTTGTTTCCAGGGGTGATCTAGCTCTATTTATGAATAAGGAATATGAATTTATGTGTTTATGTATCAATTATCTCCTCAGTAACCAAGTGAAAAAGACCGATCGCCATCCCCTAACATGTATTGATGATATATTCGATCAGTTTAAGAGAGCTATATTGGTCTTAAATATTGATTTGTCATTAGGATATAATTAGATATATGTGATGGATGAGCATACTCCAAAGACTAGTTTCATATGTCTTTATGAGAATTATTAGTTTGTTGTAATATCATTCAATGTTACAAAAACTTCATCTATGTTCATGGGACTAATGAGTTTTTTTTATGTGAATTTCTAGATCGATTCAAGGAGGTTTGTATTGATAGAATATTTTGTTTTTCTATGTTTATGGGCAAGAATTCAGATAATCTATGAGATTTCTTTGGTAGTTCATCGATATTATTAACTCTTTGGGAAGCTATCAATGGGTTAATTTTATGCATGTGAGTTCCTTTTCTTAGGATTTGTTGAGTCTTAGTTTAGAGTCATCTTTTGATCCATCAGTGATTGAGGTTTTTGTTTCTTAGGTATCCCCCCAGATTATTGTATGGGTATAAAGTTTTCATGGTCTTTCTAGTTATTATACGAGGTCTATACCCAACTTCTCTCAAAGTGTGACTCCCATGATAAATTTGACTAGGATGTATTAAGAGTTTTTTCCATTAAATAGTTCCATACTAATTTAAAGTACTTTAAGGATAACCTTGTTAGTTCCCTAGTTCTTCGTTTCTGAAATATGGTATTGTGTTTGATGTTTCTTATGATTCTACACATCTTTGATTGGGTTGTGATCTGATGTAGAAAAGGGAGGTTATCTCTTATGGGTCTAAAAATTTACAACCTCATGAATTTTACTATGTCACCCCTGATATTGAGAATATTATAGTTTTTTTAACTCTAATGTAGTGATGTAATTACCTCATTGGTGATTGATTTTCAATCTTTACAGGTTACAAGAGATTGAGTTGTGTCTTATCCAAGAACAATCTGAATTTGTTTTGGCGGTGGTGGATGGAATTCTTATAGGATTATGAATTTTAGATTTTCTATACCTTGGGAAAAGGGAATTTTGTGTCTAATAAATTGCTGAAAAATTCACATAGTGATGTTTTTTATGAGTCTAGTGATATTTGGATGGTGATGGTGGAGCTATGTATGATGTACCTTCATAAGGGAGAATTTCATAGTAGAGAGTGTATTTACTCTATATTTTTTATATTATTTTGGGTAAAAAGGTTGTGGAATCCTATCTAGGGGATTCCATTATAGATTCTTTGGGAGATCAAGTTTTTTATAGATTACACTAAGGGATAGTTTGAGGATAATTAGTATTAGGTGATGAAATAGAAGAGGCTCTTCATTCCTTTGAAAATGCATGATGTAGTTCTTTTGTATTCTATAGTCTTCCCTTGGTGGTATTTCCTGGGGTGGTTTAAATGTATCAATCCTTTTGAGTTTAGTTTTTATAGTTTTTCATTCAGTTATTCATTAAAGAGTTTGTTTCTTGATGTTGGATTTTATAGATTTTTAAGAATGTTATTGACATTCTTAGTGGATTTCTTTTGACACATGATGTTCTCTATTGAAAGTGGGAGGAAATATAAATGGAATTCTTTACTAATTTTTCTTGAGTTTAGGGATGTTGTGATGCTATATGGGTGATTCTGGATTTCTTAATGAGGTCAAATCACCTCTTAGTGATTAAGAAGCTATGATAAGTATATATTTTTTCAAGGTAGTATCTTGAAGAGGTGGTAAGGATTTATGGGGTTCTGAAAAAGATCCTCTCTGATCAAGATCCATATTTTACCTCTAGGGGTTGGAAAGGTCTTTATTGTGTTTTTGGCTCTTAGCTATGCCATAGAACCACTTTTAACCACAGATGAATAGTCATACAAATTATACTATTAATAATTTAGAGGATATGTTGTGAGAATTAATTTTATATTTTATTGGTTCATGGGTTAGGAACGTACCATTGGTGGAGTTCACTTATTATAACATTCATAACTCTACCATTGGTATAGCCATATTCAATTAATTGTAGGGTTTTTCTTTTTGGTCTATATTGTGTTAGATCGATATTGGAGAGTCAACTATAAATGGACTAGAATTAGTGAAAATCATGATAAAAAGGGAGAAGGTGATCAATGGATGAATGAAGTAACTAAAAGATCTCTGGAATTTTATACTTATCATAGGATATGGCCAATGGATTTTAATGTTGGATATTATGTATTCTTGATGGTATCTCCTCCTCATTAGTGATGAAGGTTCGGTCATGGGAGTAAGCTTTATCCATGATTTGTCGGATATTTAGAGGTGTTGGTGCATATTAGATCTATTTTGTATAATTTAAAAGTTCCCCATTGATAATCCATATTCATGATGTATTTCATGTATCTTAGCTTCATCGGTATCATCATTATGATTATCATTTTAATAACAATTGTGATATGGGAGCTAAAGATGATACAACATTCATGGAATGACATGATGAGATATATGATCATCAATATAAGGTGTTTCATGAGTATTATATTCCTTTGATTCATTTCTTCTGGTGGTACAATGGATTAGAGGATTGAACATGGGGGTGGGGGTCATATATGATTGCTCAATATCCCAATTTGTTTTATGTATGGTCTTTTTGGAGATTTTATGTTTTAGATTTAATATTTTATGATATGGGGGTGTTAATATGTGGTTATGTTCCTTTTTCATCCAATGTGTTGGTTGTTCTCTTGTTATACTGAGATACTTGGGAGGTATCTCTCACGGTACTTGTTCTGATCCCCTTTCATTCCCTTCATGGGTTTTGGTTTAAATTTTCAAGGATGGGAATTGTTGGAGAGGTATCTAATAAAAGAGTATGTTTTTTTAAAACCACTTTCATTATGTTTTTTGATGATTGGAGGTGTCTCAGGAAGGATGGGTTCATTGGAAGTGGTGTTGAGATGAAATTTCAACTATAAGAGGGTAGTTACAACATGTTAATTTAGATTATGGAATTGTGTAGTTTTGAAGGTGGACCATGAGGTGCATATATGATTATTATGAAGTTAAGGATTGAGGTGAGGGATCTTGGTGTCACAACCTTTTTAAAGGTCATTACAGCATCAAATTGGGTTATAGTGTAAAGTCTCATTGGGTCAATATGATGTCTCTACTATTTTTTTGATAGCTATGAAGTTGACATTTAGGTTGTACCATAACCCTAAACATGGTTATATGATTAGGATGAGATATGGGTGGATTGTGGTGTGGATTCCATATAAGTGGTTTGGATTCAAACCTTTACAACATAGACTCCCTTATAACACCAGGGTTTTAGGGAAAACCCATGTGGTTGAGGAATATTCAAGGGGTTGTATAATGGTGTTGTTAAATTACAATATGTATAAAATTTTTACTGACATCAAAAATATTCTTATTTATTCGTTCTACTTTAAAAACTAGGAAACATGGTTGTTTATTTTAGATACATTAACCCCATTTTAAAATATTTTCTCCTCAATTTATAGAATTCAATCTGTTGGTGAACCAAGGTGATTTTTCCCTCATCTCGTTTGGTCCTATTTTAGTCTTTTCTCTCTCAACATTCTATGCTTATTTTTTCATTTTCTTTGAAAGGGAGAAAATTTTATTGATTTATAAATGATTCCGTGTAGAATTTTATCCTTAGGGAATGAATCTTCTTTGAAATATCGGTGGTTGGAGATCTGTACTTATTGTTCTATTATTTAATATAGAACATTAAAAGTTTCATCTCAAGGTAGGGTATTCATTACTTATCCATATTCATGAGTTGATATGGGTGTATAATTAATTAGCCTCTTGGGGCGAATGTTGGAATCTACCTAATGAAAATAATAACTAGAATGAATAATGAATCAGAAGGGTAATGTGATCTCTTAGGGTGATTCTATGTTAATTATTCCCATTAATATTTTATATATAGTGTGATATGTATTTTTCTATTCTTATTATTGTTTTTTAGCACGGTTTATGTGCTTGAAATTTATTTAAAAAATAAAATATAATACATATGGAGTTATTAATGAAAGGGGAGTATAAATTTAATTAATTTTTTTCCTTTAAAACTGTTAAATAATAACGTTTTTATCCAATATATTTTAATGTTTATTATTTTTTATTGTTACTTGAGGGTGGTAGATTTATTATTTCTAAAATATACACCTAAAAGTTGATAAATTCAAGAAGGTAATAAATTTTTTTTAGTATAATTTGTTTTGGGGATTGTGTGAGATCATTATTATTACTAGGCATGTATGCTAAATGTTGGGGCCTTGGTTGGCCATTGAATTGTAATGTTGGGAATACTTTTGTTTCTATATATATATTATCCTATATTGTAGATTTTTTTTATTTTTTGTTAATTTTCATATAGTTGGTACATTAAGAAAATGAGTGGATGACATAAGTTGAGAGTGGGACATGTTTTTCTCATATTAATTGAGAGGATATTTATATTGGATTGGATGGTGCATATTGATAGCTAGGCTTTCCTATCACCAGTTTTTTATGTTGAAAGGTTTTTTGGTTGATTGGTATGGATTGAGAGATATGATTTCACATCTTTCTTAGTGTTTTAATTTGATGGTTTTTTCCCTGATGTTTAATTATTTTTATTTCCAACATCTTGATGTAGTTTTAAAATTCACCACAACTTCATTTCTCCTTGTACTATTTCATGTTATATCCTAGAATGCCCAATTTATGGGATGGTAAACGAAATTATAAATGAACTCATATGATGGGTATTGTAAATTTTAAAATGAAACCATGGGATTGTTGAAAGGAATTATCTCTGGATTAGGGGATTGAAATTTTGATATTATAATGGGAATTATAAATATTATTGTCTTGTAATGAAATGAATTGATTAAAATATAATTTTTAATATGTTTAATAAATGAATGAAAAATAATTGATAATTATTAATTACAATTTGTTAATGATGATAAAATCTTGATCTGTGTGTGCTCTGTGAGTTCTTGTTTCCTAGACTATAGCAGTGGTAGTTTTTTTTCATTTGGGATTATAGATTTAGTTGATTTTAAGTCCTGATAGTTTCCCTTGGTTGGTTAGGTGATATATTATTCTTTATATTTTATGATTTCAAATGACCAGCCACTCTAGTTGGGTGGGTAGCTAATGTAAAAATCTTTTGGGTATGAGTGTTTTCACCCAACATCTATGTTGGTGAGGGAAAAATGAAAAAATTATCTCTCTTCACCAATTCCCCTTTAGCGTAGCATGTTGTTTAGCCATATTAAGGTTGTGATGGCTTAAGGTACAAAATATGATCTTAAACGGGCTATTATGGCTCTATATTTTACAAAACTTGTGTTTGTGGGATATAGTATCCTGATGTTATTGCACATACTTTTATTCCAGTTGTGCAGGTTGTCATTTCTAAAATGTTCACTTTCATTGACTGTGCCAGTTTGAGGTATAGTGAATGATACATGGTCTATAGTTTATTTCAGAGTTACTACCTAATTATGGATGAGATGATGATGGTGATACTTAGATGAGATTCATATAATATAGGATGGGATGATTATATGGTAGTGATATGTTTACATGGGGTGAAGGATGACATAAAGAATAGATTGTGGCACATGAGGTTTGGAAATGGGGAATAAGAGAAACAAACCATTGGGGAAGTGAAAGTGGGGTACCGTTCTTGATTATATCATTTGATATGGATATGAATCACTTCTATGAATTACTTTGTGGTTGATCCTTTATGAGGATAAGATATATATTTACTTAATTATGTAACAAGTTGGTTTTATTTGTTTATTTAATTGAATTCTGTATTATTTTTTCAGATTTTCATGAGAGGTTTTAGGTAGATACTAGTAAGTGTACATGTATTCTAACCCTATATATATTTAAATTGTTTTTTCGGTCTCTAGGAACTGGTTTGTGATCATTTTAGGAATTACTAAATTATGAATTTGTTAAATATTTTTTATAGTTTTTGTGGTCACTTCATAGGATTTGTTTTGGAATTTTTTTTTTCCTTTTTATGACACTATATTTATGTATCAAGATGTCCTATTTATCTATGTGATGGTGTTTATTGGTGGATATTATATTTTTTTACCTTAAATTTATATAAGGAGGGAATTCCCACCCATTTATTTTCATTATATACCCTTGTTTCTAGTCATCAATCTATGTCCATTTTGAGACAGTCTTCAAGGATCATCCTAGTCTTCACTACTGAACCAAGGGGGTTACTAGTGGAGGGGTGGTCATTATATTTGGTGTCGTTGAAGGGGGAAGAATATAATTTTCATTCCCTAATGTCTTATAATCTTTCTAGGAAATAGAGATTTTATTTTTTCAACATTTTAAATTGTGTAAAGTTTACATTGGAGTATTTATCAAATATCAAGAATATCATTTCGATGAATAATTTAAAGTTAAATGGCCTAAAATAACATAAATATAAATTTTTATGAAATATTTAATGCTTACAGATTTATGTAACATCTTTGACCGGATTCACACTAAATAGTAAATAGACTAGTTATCTACATAACCTCAAGTGTGTCGCCCCATATTTTAGAGGGTACCGACTAGCCCTGGGGTCTATGGTGTGATTATATGGAGACAATACCCCAATATTTGAGTTAAAAATAATAATATAAATAAACCAAAAATCATCTGTAAAAAATAATCAGAGTACGTAGAATCAATAAACACAATCATGATATATCAAATTAACATTTGAAAGCATACAATAATATAACCTCATAGTCATACTATCCCACAGTGACTGATCGACCACTATATATTGAATAAAAATAAATAAATAATGAAATAAAATTCATAAAGGGTTTATTTTTATCCTCATTCCATACCTCATATATATCCAAAGACATCATAATATACCCAACTAAAAAATTAAATCTATGGAATTTTCCTAACATCAACCTATGAACAGTGAAGGTTATTCGAGTACCCGACTCTCATGGCCACATGAGAAGGGTGTGAGTGTAACACAGTAGGGAACTACCAATGTGATCTCATACATAACCAGTAAACGTAGTGTATGTATATGTGGAATTATCACTTGAATAAGTAAAAAACCCACTAAAAATATAAAAAATTAGTATTGATCCTCATGTTTTTTCAAGACACCCAGGATGGACTATACCTGGTTCAGCTACTGGAGGGGTATCTATGAGCATCTACCCTCATTTATAACCTGCAAGAAGTCACTCCCCACATAGGAACGTTTATCATTTGGAATCCCAAGGGAGTATCCACACCCTATTATGGAATTAAGAAATCCAAAACAAATCAGGGGAATATCCATAACCTTCTAAGAAATTAAGTCGTCCTAAAACTCAGGGGTGTATGTATACCCTACCAAGAAAGATATTAATTTAAAACACATGTTTTATCCACACCTTATTAGAATAAATTAATCTTAATGATTAAGAGAGTATCAACAACCCACTAAGAAATAAATTAATCTGAATACCCAAGGAATATTTCCCCCCTATAGGGAAATTAATTCACATATTAACTAGCTTAAATTCTAGATCAAATAAGATCATCCATGGATTATAATGAATCTATATAAATATTTATTTGTAGTTAATCTCAAAAAAATAAATCCATATAACACTTCCTAACATGGTTATCCATCTGCCCGGACCCATCTCACAAACCCAAGGTCAGCCTTCCATGTTCCGAATTATGAAAGCATCACACAATCGATATGGGTTATAATGTTTAAATGTAAATCATCACTACCCATTCACGCGTTCACCCTCTCAAGGTTAGTCTTATTACCGGGGCACCCTTTGAGGTCCCCTTGGTTACATCAAGCATGACCACTTCACATGGGATCCTCAATCTCGGTCATGTCTGTTGGGCCAACACCCATAAATAAAATGGCCTAATGTCCCACGAGCTCATTGTAATCATCACATGTCCTCATTGGCCTCATAGTTAATCAAGTATAACATAAGGGAGATGTACTCAATCCAATCTCCTTTCCAAGACACCCTAGGTAATTCCTCACACCTAACAAACTAATTAATATCCACAACTTCTACCCACCCGTGTATTCATGTATCGGTGGGGGAGGAAACTCACCCCACATTCGTCTTGACTATCCCAAAATCTCTAAGTAATCATGAGGTTCTCAAAAGTCCAACTTGGGGTGAACACTCTAGTATATTGCCCTAATTTAATAGGAGGTCAATAAGGGAACCTATCACTAGGTTTAATACATCTTGTTAATTTCAATTACATTAATTTGGACCCATCAAGGTCTAAATATCATATCCACATAATCATAAATAAGGACTCTTCCATTAGTGGTTGAGGAGTCAAGAAAGTGCCCAAGTGTCCATCGTGGTCCTTTGAACATTTCTAATTACATTATTAAGCATTAAACATTAATTTTTAAGTTAATTTAAGTAAAATAGGTATATTGATGACTATTGTGAGACTGTATATCACATGTCATATAAATAAAAATCATTTACTAAAAGGGAATGTTTGAGGGACCACCCATTTAATTTTTAGAGTTGTCATCCATTAATTAATTCTGATACATCCTCATCTAAGAACATCCAAGTCCACCCATGATCACATCAAAATCCCAAGTATATATCTCAAGCCACATAAAAAAACAATTAATTATAAACATTTATAATCAATTATTCTAATCATCCTAAAAATGTTTAATTCATTTATAAATTAATAAATTTAGGCATTATTTCTTAAGAAATCACCTGGTAGTTATGCCTCAAAGAAACCATAACTAAACTCGATGGAAGGATAGTGGCACAATCCCACCATCATTCGGGGAAAATAATCTTTCACACAACATCATTTCTGTTTCCAACATTATTTAATTTTAACAAAACCCTTGAATAAATTCATACAACAGTGTTCCTTCAATAGAATGATGTAAAATGACATGGGATCATCATCATGATACATCCTCTACCCGTTGCATGACAAATACCCATCATATAATACAATTTCCACCTTGATCTGGTGGAAATCATAGCCAAATATAAAGTTTGATAACCTAAATTACATTGAAAACAAGATGAAGATCAAGGAGGAGGAAGGAGGGAGATTACAACTCAAAATTCCAAAGAATAGAAATTAAATAAACCAAAAACTAAGGTTTCAAATGAGAAGAATTATAGAGGAAGAGAAACCATCAGGTTCAATTATTCATGGGAGGAAGGAGGAAAGGGGTATTAATAGTAGAGAGGTAAAAAAATGGGACATGATCCCCATTTAAAGAACGTTGAGGCATACCATAGCATGCCCTACGTCAGGGAACACCCCCAAGAAACCCCTGAGGGGCCAAAAATTCCCAACGCCATGGTCGGGGTCCTTTATAATCATAATTTTATATAGTGACCTTGGACACTTGAAATAGATATCACTATATTGTGGCCCCTTATATATCATTATTTCCACCATGCCATGCCCATCGAAGGTGAAACTCAATCCACCATTCTAAGTTGTTCACCCCTCACTGCTCATAGTTTTCCACCATGGATCCTCCCACTCGAACACCTAGTGAGCAGGGACCATGGTGTAGTCAGCCCCTATTTCACCCTTGATGCCTCAATCACATATACCACCACCATACTCAACCAAACACCAATCTTGGGAATTTTTGTGACCTATTTAACAACACAAATACCCCCATCACCATGAAGATATTTATGAAATAGAGATCATTTTGGTCAACCAAAATAGCTAGAATAGGGGAGACACAACTTAGCTTATGTTGTGGTGGGTGTCTAAGAACCCAAAGCCCCTTCCAAGCCCACTGTAGAAACTCTTTAGCCCTTATCAACACTCAGAACACCTTAAAATCCATGATAACATTATAAATTAGCATTCCCTTAAGAATTTTAAAACCAAAAAGGGCCCAGGGTTTTACAGCCTCCTAACCATAACACTTTTCATCCTTAAAGGGCATCAATATCTTTTCAATCATTAATTCTGGCCTATCTTGGTCCTCAATTTAGGCTTTACTAATTATGTTCCATTGTATAACGCTAGAGGATCTTTCACCAAGAAACTCCAAAAACTAAGGCAAGTAATTCATCAAAGACCAGACCACTTTTTTTTACTATCATCAAATCATCAAGATGACTCTTAATCATTACTGTATATCCTGGGAAACTAGGTTTCATCAATTAATTCATCTAGGAGATTATGGTTCTTGTAAAGACCCGTAAATTTCAAGGAAATTTTTTTTTCTTAATTTTCTTTGGAATTTTACAAGAACGCAGTTTCTGACGGCACCTGATTCCGAGGCCCGGTGTGCCCGGAATCATTTTCCGAAGTTTTGGCTCGGGTACGTTCAGTGAACGGACGAGCGGGTTTTTCTAACTTTTGAACTGGTTCCCGGAATCGAATTCTGAGGGCACCGATGAAATCACAGCGCCGGGTTTTGCCTAGAAACGCCTCTTCCGGAGTTGCGTTTGCTCAGGTGTGGTTTTTAAATTTTGGGACTTAAGGTTAAGAAATAAAATAAAGTTGTTACGACAACTTTATTTTTATTTCACTTGAAGCCACTTGAAAGCCACATTAAGCTGGTTAAGCTTAGTTGAAGCGGATAGGGTGCAACTGAAATATCCTATCCTCTTGATAGGATATTTGTGGGTGGGGCCCGCACGAGCCCCGCCGTTTCTTCCGCTAAGTAACGCACCCGCGAAAACCCGTCAAAGAAACTGAAAGTCAACTGACGCGGTTTCTTAGTTTCTTAACAGACCATTAAATTGGGCTGTTTCTTTCGTCCAATTAATTGGGCGGTTTCTTTGGTAAATTAATTCTTGGAATTAATTGTTCGCTTCTTTTTTTTTAATCGTTGCTTGTGCGTTAATAAAATAAGATTACTCTTATTTTATTTTGGGTGGAAGCTTGTGGCGTGGGGAGAATTTAGAGGAGAGCGTTCTTCTTCGACGAAGAACGCGAAGAACGCCGGCCTCCGGCGAAGAACGCCGAAACCGCGGAAATCAACGACGCTTCTTCCGCGACGTTTCTTCCGCGACAATCGTTCCTTTCAAAGCGACGTTCTCCCTTCGGACGCACCTCGACGACAACGGAATCAACGACGTTTCTCCAGCGACGTTTCTTCCGCGACGATCGTCCTCTTCCGCGACGAACTCGCGAGCGACAACGGTTGAGGTAGGGGTTTTAAACCTTTTTAAAGTTGTTGATCTTTCTTTCGATCTTGAAGGTTCTTTTTTTTTGTCGGCCCTTGTTTCCGAATCTTTTTATTTATTTTTAAAAAGATTGTGATGGATTATCGTTCTAGAAAGGCCGATTGTTATCAATCTAATGCGAGGGGGGTCGGGCCGCACAAACACGGCCGAACCCCCCCCCCCCTCCTTTATTCTTGTTGTTTCTTGCGGATGGAGCGAGATGGCGTGGTGCCGTCGCACCACGCGGGAATCGTACGACAACTATTGAGCGGCGCCATCGCGCCGCGCTGTGGAACGAAATCAAACAAGATCGAGACGCCTTCGCGCCACGCCGAGAAGTCGTTCAAGCACGCGACGTCATCGCGCCGCGCCAAAGAGGCCGCATATTAAATTAATTTTATTTTGTTCTTGAGCGCAGATTGACGGGCGACGACAAGAGAGGCCGCAAGTTAATTTTGAGGCCTCCGCAGTGAAGGTCGGGTCCCGGGATGACCGTAGGCGCAGACGGGAAGCAAATCGGACCACCGGAGCGTCTCCGGTGGCCCGCGGAAGCCGGAGGCGGCGCGGGTCGCCGGCGCGGCGGCGCCGGCGGCCGGAGGCGGCGGCACCCCGCGGGTGTCCAGGGTGGCACCCCGCGGGTGCCGCGGGGTTGTCTGGCGACACCCCGCGGGTGTCCAGGGTGGCACCCCGCGGGTGCCGCGGGGTTGTCTGGCGACACCCCGCGGGTGTCCAGGGTGGCACCCCGCGGGTGCCGCGGGGTTGTCTGGCGACACCCCGCGGGTGTCCAGGGTGGCACCCCGCGGGTGCCGCGGGGTTGTCTGGCGACACCCCGCGGGTGTCCAGGGGGGCACCCCGCGGGTGCCGCGGGGTTGTCTGGCGACACCCCGCGGGTGTCCAGCGCGACACCCCGCGGGTGCCGTGGGGTTGTCAGGCGGCACCCCGCGGGTGTCCAGCGCGACACCCCGTGGGTGTCGCGGGGCTGTCAGGCGGCACCCCGCGGGTGTCCAACGCGACACCCTGCGGGTGCCGCGGGGTTGTCAGGCCGCTCGGCCGAGCCGAGCCGGACCGGCCCTGGCCGGGCCGGGCCGGGCCAACCGGGTCGGACCCGGTTCGGGCCGACCCAGGGGGGGTCGGGCCGGGTCGGCCCGGACCCGGACCCCCCCCGTTTTCGGACCATTTCGGTCAAATTCACATATCTTGAGCTCCGGACGTCCGAATGACGTACCGTCAGCTTTGTTGAATTCCTCTCAGTGAGACGGAACTTTTGGCTTACTCTGCTCGAGGTTTGGATGCCGACGGAGTACGGTCGGGTCGGTTCGTACACGAAACCAACCGGGCCCCTGGAACGAAAAAGCCAATAACTCACAGACCGGGCGTCCGATTGACGCGCCGTCTATTTCGTTGACTTCCTCTTGATGAGACGGAACTTTTGACATACTCCGCCCGAGTTTTGGATGCAGTCGGAGTATGGCCGGATTGGATTGTACCCGAAATCCAACCGGGCCCCTGGAACGAAAAAGCTGATATCTTTCAGCCAGGACGTCCGTTCGACGAACCGTCAGCGGCGTTGGTGATTGCGTTGAGTAACGGTCCCTTTGAGTATACCCTATGGGAGTTCAGGGTACAGTTGTGATACGGCCGGGATTGGTTCGCACACGAAACCAACCGGGCCCCTGGGACGAAAAGGCTAATAACTCACAGACCGGGCGTCCGATTGACGCGCCGTCTGTTGCGTTGAGACCCCTATGATGAGGCGGTCCTTTGAGACACTTCTTTGTGGGACTTTGTGATACTTGGAGTATCGACCAGTAGATCGTGGAGCGGACCCTCCCGGAGACGAGCGTGTAGAGTACGGAGACCGTGTAGCCGACTGAGACCTGACGACTACTTGACCGACTCGACTTGGAGTGAGTCGACTAGCCCAGTGGACGGAGCGCCCGGTATTTGGCGGCAGACCCACGGCGGACGGAGCGCCTGGTAGTTGGCAGCAAACCCGCGGTACTCGACAGGAGGAGTACCTCAGTAGGCTATTTGGGTGAGCGCCCGGTATTTGGCGACAGACCCTCAGCGGACGGAGCGCCCTGTAGTTGGCCGCAAACCCGCAGTACTCGACAGGAGGATTACCTCAGCAGTCTTAGGTTAGTGAGCAGTACCTCGGAGTCGTGACAGGACCACTGTACACTCTAGAGACGGAGCTCCTCAGTAGTTACGGTTTCGATAATGAAAATCCTGGTTTGAGCTGAGTCAATGAATCTTTGCGTTTCCTCATGATTGAGATGTGTCACTTGATAACTTAGGTATATGTATGGGCATATACCTGGGTGATGGTTATCCGTTGATTTCATGATTTTTGTGTATCCTTGTGATTGGATGGGTTACTTGATGACTTAGGTATATGTATGGGCATATACCTAAGTAGAGTCTGATGTTACTTCGTGATTGTTGTCTTTACTTTGTGGATATCCATGTTGGATTTAGTGAGACCTTAAGGGTCTCGGGGTCCCTACTGAGTAGCTTATACTCACCCCTGCACGGGCTATGCCCGCACTTCGTTGTGTTGGTTGCAGACGACGGACAGCGCAGATCGCAGTTGAGGCTTGCGGAGCAGGTCGGTACCCGGAGGAGGACCACTGGGCGGACGTACCCGGAGTAGACGACATGACCCGAGGAGTAGAGGAGCTATCTGTACCTACCCTTCAGGTAGGATCCGTGGTGGACGATCCAGGAGCTGAGCCATCTGTACCTACCCTTCAGGTAGGAATCGAGGAGGACGACCCAGGAGCCGCTTCGTTCTTCCAGCTGCTGTTCTTCCCTTTCGAGTTGTACTTTACAGTTGGGCTTGTATTTCCGGCCCTTTTACTTTTCTTCGCTTGTGTTTACTTTTCCGCTTGCTTACTCTGTGGTGTTTGTTTGCTTTTGTAATGGCAATGCCTTCCCAGTTATCGGGATTTACGCCATTGGTGCTAGTCGCCAGCCCCTGGCCTATGGAAGGCGGGCTTGGGTTAGTCACGGCACGGGCCCCGAGGTCGGGTCGTGACAGATTGGTATCAGAGGTGGTCGGTTCTACCGCCGATTCTGATCTTTCTTTTTGTGAAGCAATAGTGTTAAGGGTACCGAGTGTGGTTTCCAGTTCAGGGAGTCCAGTGTTGGTGCGGGCGGCCGACGTATCCATACACCAGGACCCTGACAACTGAATTCCGACTTTGTGCACGAAAACACTGATTGCGTGTGTGTTTCCAAAGTTTAAAAATGTCAGCTCAAACCAGGTCAGCTCACCAGGTTTAATCGTTTGACCGTGTTACGATGTTTCTTTCAGGATGCCTTTTCTCGGACGACCAGCTTTAGCCCAGAGGGATGTGCGTACGGACAGCCTGCCGACCGACGAGGCTTCGGTTCAGGGCCCTCTTGCAGTCGAGGCACCAGCAGAGGCACCAGCGGTACTACCATACGTTGGGCCACCGATGCCACCAGCCCCAGCAGTAGGCGATGCACGACGCTTGAGTGCGCTGCATGAGTTCCAGCGCCAGAGGCCACCCAGGTTCAGGGGAGAGACGGACCCGCAGGCAGCTGAGGATTGGCTGGAGGCTGTGGTGGGAGTCTTCAGGCTAGTGGGGACGCCATCGGACTTTATGGCGATCTTTGCGGCTAGCCTTCTTCAGGCAGCAGCAGGCAGGTGGTGGAGCCACTTGTTCCAGTTTTGCCGTGGGATGGCCTTCTCTTGGGAAGACTTCGAGACCTCCTTCAGGTTGGAGTATGTGCCAGTAGCTCTACACCCCGAGCGTGTTCGGGAGCTGCTGCCTTTGTCGCGTGCTTCTCGATCAGAAGCCGAGTCATCTGTGGGCAGTAGACAGATAATGCAGAGGCCCAGAAAAACCAGACCAGCAGTTGGGCGATCTCGGGTTTTAGGACCGGTGGTGCAGGGCACCCGGAGTGGGAACAGAGCTAGCCGTGCAAGGAGCAGGTTGTGTTACTCATGCCGCGGAAAGGGTCATCTGGAACGTGACTGTCCGACTCCCGATCCGCAGGCTTTGGGGGAGCCACCGAGATAGAGGCAGTGACAAATGCTTGAGCAACAGTAGAACTCTTGGAGCAGGTGGACAGGAGCGGAACTAGTGGATACGTCTCTTGTACTTCTAGTTCCATGTTTGATGTTGTATTCGTGCCTTTGTATTATGAGCTGCAATAATAAAGAAGACACTTATCTCTTGTGATGTTTGCCTTCCTGTCCTCTTTTGTGATGTTACTGAGTGGTCCCGGTTAAACTGTTGACTTGACCCTCACTTTCGAGATTTCAACTGGAGCAGACCCAGTGACCTCACACTGATGCCGACAGTGTGACTCGACCCTTGGAGGCGAGAGTGACAGTTGGATCTCTTAGTAGTTACGTCGAGTCCTTACGACGTCATCCATGGCATGAATGCATCCTTCATGCCAGGATTGACTGTATTAGGCAATGGGCGTGGTTCATCTAGAGAGGGGATGAGACCAGGTTTCTCTTTTCGGCAAAGGAGAAATTTTAGCAACTCTTCCAGATCATATGCAAAGGAGGTGCAGTTCATCCAGGAGCGGATGAAGACTGCACAGTGCAGTAAGAAACAGGAAACCAGTGCCAGTCTTAGAGACTCGGGCGTGTTAAATGTTTCAAGAAGAGGAAGCTTAAAGGACAGATGAATCTGCGGAGTAGCAGACGTGGAAGTGGGGCCTTGAGAGCAGCAGGTGGTGGTGTACATCTCAACATGTTACAACCACCCGCCTTTGAAATCCCCGCCAGGCTCAGGGAGCAGGAGGGCTGGGAAGGAGAGTAGCTGCATGCGGTCAAGTAGTGTGACCCAGGGGCTCTAAGAATGATTCGGGGTACGGGCTATGTCTACTATGAGCTGCCATATCTTTAGACATAGGTACCAATCATTCTTTCCTTCCACGAATCTTGTCCCATACCTAGAGGTTCCGGGTAAGCCGTTGACTTGACCCTCACGTCTGGAGATACCTTTGGGAGGAGACTCGATAATCACACTTACGCCGACAGTGTGATCTGACCACGAGGCGAGAGTTTCGGTTGGAATCTCTTGGTGGCAGCGTCGAGGCCTTGCGACGTTGGTCTGGTTATGGATCGAATTCACAGATCATACCCAGGTTGACTGTTTTAGGAAAAAAGGTTGTGGTCTATCTACAACGTTGGGATAGGTTTTCCTTGGTCAGCGAAAAGGAAACCCTGGGCAGCTCAAGATCAACTCATGCATAGGAGGGTGTAGCCGATCATTCTTGGGTCGACCCACCTTACCTTCGTGGCAGCAGGAGTTTTGAGTTTCAGTTCTAATCAGAAATGGAGACCTCTGGAGTTCGAGGATGACGACCACGTCTTCTTACGGGTCTCACCTCGACGAGGTTTACGGAGATGTGGCCTGGGAGGCGAGTTATCTCCGAGGTTCAACGGACCTATCTAGGTCCTCAGCTGGGTAGGCGAGGTGGTTTACCGCTTGGCCCATCCACTTCAGTTGCACTAGGTGCACGACGTTTTCCACGTATCCCAACTGAGGAGATACGTGCTCGACCCCCCTTCGCATATCATCGACCATGAGGAGCTAGACGGTGGAGATGAGTGTCTTATACGGAGGTTCCTGTGGGGATCGACGATCGACAGGAGCAGATCCTAGGAGGATGGTCGATTCCTCTTGTGCACTTTCTTTGGCAGCGCGGGAACCTCCAGGTGAGCACATGGGAGCGGAAGGCTCAGATGCGTGCTCAGTACCGCTTTGTTTCCCTAAGTCTGTGGTGAAGCTTTACGGGGACGTAAAGCCCTGTGGTGGGAGTAATGTAAAGACCCGTAAATTTCAAGGAAATTTTTTTTTCTTAATTTTCTTTGGAATTTTACAAGAACGCAGTTTCTGACGGCACCTGATTCCGAGGCCCGGTGTGCCCGGAATCATTTTCCGAAGTTTTGGCTCGGGTACGTTCAGTGAACGGACGAGCGGGTTTTTCTAACTTTTGAACTGGTTCCCGGAATCGAATTCTGAGGGCACCGATGAAATCGCAGCGCCGGGTTTTGCCTAGAAACGCCTCTTCCGGAGTTGCGTTTGCTCAGGTGTGGTTTTTAAATTTTGGGACTTAAGGTTAAGAAATAAAATAAAGTTGTTACGACAAATTTATTTTTATTTCACTTGAAGCCACTTGAAAGCCACATTAAGCAGGTTAAGCTTAGTTGAAGCGGATAGGGTGCAACTTAAATATCCTATCCTCTTGATAGGATATTTGTGGGTGGGGCCCGCACGAGCCCCGCCGTTTCTTCCGCTAAGTAACGCACCCGCGAAAACCCGTCAAAAAACTGAAAGTCAACTGACGCGGTTTCTTAGTTTCTTAACAGACCATTAAATTGGGCTGTTTCTTTCGTCCAATTAATTGGGCGGTTTCTTTGGTAAATTAATTCTTGGAATTAATTGTTCGCTTCTTTTTTTTTTAATCGTTTCTTGTGCGTTAATAAAATAAGATTACTCTTATTTTATTTTGGGTGGAAGCTTGTGGCGTGGGGAGAATTTAGAGGAGAGCGTTCTTCTTCGACGAAGAACGCGAAGAACGCCGGCCTCCGGTGAAGAATGCCGAAACCGCGGAAATCAACGACGCTTCTTCCGCGACGTTTCTTCCGCGACGATCGTTCCTTTCCAAGCGACGTTCTCCCTTCGGACGCACCTCGACGACAACGGAATCAACGACGTTTCTCCAGCGACGTTTCTTCCGCGACGATCGTCCTCTTCCGCGACGAACTCGCGAGCGACAACGGTTGAGGTAGGGGTTTTAAACCTTTTTAAAGTTGTTGATCCTTCTTTCGATCTTGAAGGTTCTTTTTTTTTGTCGGCCCTTTTTTCCGAATCTTTTTATTTATTTTTAAAAAGATTGTGATGGATTATCGTTCTAGAAAGGCCGATTGTTATCAATCTAATGCGAGGGGGGTCGGGCCGCACAAACACGGCCGACCCCCCCCCCCTCCTTTATTCTTGTTGTTTCTTGCGGATGGAGCGAGATGGCGTGGTGCCGTCGCACCACGCGGGAATCGTACGACAACTATTGAGCGGCGCCGTCGCGCCGCGCTGTGGAACGAAATCAAACAAGATCGAGACGCCTTCGCGCCACGCCGAGAAGTCGTTCAAGCACGCGACGTCGTCGCGCCGCGCCAAAGAGGCCGCAGATTAAATTAATTTTATTTTGTTCTTGAGCGCAGATTGACGGGCGACGACAAGCGAGGCCGCAATTTAATTTTGAGGCCTCCGCAGTGAAGGTCGGGTCCCGGGATGACCGTAGGCGCAGACGGGAAGCAAATCGGACCACCGGAGCGTCTCCGGTGGCCCGCGGAAGCCGGAGGCGGCGCGGGTCGCCGGCGCGGCGGCGCCGGTGGCCGGAGGCGGCGGCACCCCGCGGGTGTCCAGGGTGGCACCCCGCGGGTGCCGCGGGGTTGTCTGGCGACACCCCGCGGGTGTCCAGGGTGGCACCCCGCGGGTGCCGCGGGGTTGTCTGGCGACACCCCGCGGGTGTCCGGCGCCACACCCCGCGGGTGTCCAGCGCGACACCCCGCGGGTGCCGCGGGGTTGTCAGGCGGCACCCCGCGGGTGTCCATGGTGGCACCCCGCGGGTGCCGCGGGGTTGTCAGGCGGCACCCCGCGGGTGTCCAGCGCGACACCCCGTGGGTGCCGCGGGGCTGTTAGGCGGCACCCCGCGGGTGTCCAGCGCGACACCCCGCGGGTGCCCCGGGGTTGTCAGGCCGCTCGGCCTAGCCGAGCCGGACCGGCCCTGGCCGGGCGGGGCCGGGCCAACCGGGTCGGACCCGGTTCGGGCCGACCCAGGGGGGGTCGGGCCGGGTCGGCCCGGACCCGGACCCCCCCCGTTTTCGGACCATTTCGGTCAAATTCACATATCTTGAGCTCCGGACGTCCGAATGACGTACCGTCAGCTTTTTTGAATTCCTCTCATTGAGACGGAACTTTTGGCTTACTCTGCTCGAGGTTTGGATGCCGACGGAGTACGGTCGGGTCGGTTCGTACACGAAACCAACCGGGCCCCTGGAACGAAAAAGCCAATAACTCACAGACCGGGCGTCCGATTGACAAGCCGTCTGTTTCGTTGACTTCCTCTTGATGAGACGGAACTTTTGACATACTCCGCCCGAGTTTTGGATGCAGTCGGAGTATAGCCGGATTGGATTCTACCCGAAATCCAACCGGGCCCCTGGAACGGAAAAGCTGATATCTTTCAGCCAGGACGTCCGTTCGACGAACCGTCAGCGGCGTTGGTGATTGCGTTGAGTAACGGTCCCTTTGAGTATACCCTATGGGAGTTCAGGGTACAGTTGTGATACGGCCGGGATTGGTTCGCACACGAAACCAACCGGGCCCCTGGGACGAAAAGACTAATAACTCACAGACCGGGCGTCCGATTGACGCGCCGTCTGTTGCGTTGAGACCCCTATGATGAGGCGGTCCTTTGAGACACTTCTTTGTGGGACTTTGTGATACTTGGAGTATCGACCAGTAGCTCGTGGAGCGGACCCTCCCGGAGACGAGCGTGCAGAGTACGGAGACCGTGTAGCCGACTGAGACCTGACGACTGCTTGACCGACTCGACTTGGAGTGAGTCGACTAGCCTAGTGGACGGAGCGCCCGGTATTTGGCGGCAGACCCACGGCGGACGGAGCGCCTGGTAGTTGGCAGCAAACCCGCGGTACTCGACAGGAGGAGTACCTCAGTAGGCTATTTGGGTGAGCGCCCGGTATTTGGCGACAGACCCTCAGCGGACGGAGCGCCCGGTAGTTGGCCGCAAACCCGCAGTACTCGACAGGAGGAGTACCTCAGCAGTCTTAGGTTAGTGAGCAGTACCTCGGAGTCGTGACAGGACCACTGTACACTCTTGAGACGGAGCTCCTCAGTAGTTACGGTTTCGATAATGAAAATCCTGGTTTGAGCTGAGTCAATGAATCTTTGCGTTTCCTCATGATTGAGATGTGTCGCTTGATAACTTAGGTATATGTATGGGCATATACCTGGGTGATGGTTATCCGTTGATTTCATGATTTTTGTGTATCCTTGTGATTGGATGGGTTACTTGATGACTTAGGTATATGTATGGGCATATACCTAAGTAGAGTCTGATGTTACTTCGTGATTGTTGTCTTTACGTTGTGGATATCCATGTTGGATTTAGTGAGACCTTAAGGGTCTCGGGGTCCCTACTGAGTAGCTTATACTCACCCCTGCACGGGCTATGCCCGCACTTCGTTGTGTTGGTTGCAGACGACGGACAGCGCAGATCGCAGTTGAGGCTTGCGGAGCAGGTCGGTACCCGGAGGAGGACCACTGGGCGGACGTACCCGGAGTAGACGACAGGACCCGAGGAGTAGAGGAGCTATCTGTACCTACCCTTCAGGTAGGATCCGTGGTGGACGATCCAAGAGCTGAGCCATCTGTACCTACCCTTTAGGTAGGAATCGAGGAGGACGACCCAGGAGCCGCTTCGTTCTTCCAGCTGCTGTTTTTCCCTTTCGAGTTGTACTTTACAGTTGGGCTTGTATTTCCGGCCCTTTTAATTTTCTTCGCTTGTGTTTACTTTTCCGCTTGCTTACTCTGTGGTGTTTGTTTGCTTTTGTAATGGCAATGCCTTCCCAGTTATCGGGATTTACGCCATTGGTGCTAGTCGCCAGCCCCTGGCCTATGGAAGGCGGGCTTGGGGTAGTCACGGCACGGGCCCCGAGGTCGGGTCGTGACAGTTCTCCATACCAAAAGATTCTACTCATTTAGTCTTATTCCAATCTACGATGCTCCCCACCATTAGAATCACCTATTGAAAACAAACTTCGAGTTTTCCATCAGCAAACTTGATGTGGATTCCATCTCACTATGCCTAATTCCAATGGAAAATAGTGGTTGAACCTTTACAGACATACCTTTCACAAAAAACTATTGACATCACCTGCCAAGGGGTAATCTCCTTGATCGATCGTGATGCCTTAACACCCAAAGGAATTCCTAGATCATCTGAACCCCAACATCAAACTCTAAACTCAAATTTCAGTTAAATTCCATAGTTTGATACTCAACCCAAAAAGTTAGTTGTTTTTATCCTACTCCATGAACCATCTCACCATCGATCTGACACACCATCAGATCACATCCAAACAATCCCAAGCATGATGTCAATGCAAAAACTCCATCCAAAACTGCACATGGAACACAAATATTACATTAAACATAGAACTAGATAAAACTGGATTTATCTACTCATTGAAATCCAAAAATAAACCTTCATTATCCAATGACTGATCTCATCACATCTGCTACCCTACACACACAACGTTTGAATCTTCAGTGCCCTTCCAACATAAGATTCGTCCACCCGAGGCCAATTTTATTCTCTTACCAATGTATTATACTTATCATCACTCCAAAAAACCATAACGCTAAAATATATAGACCATGATTTATCTATTACCACAGATGATGATAACAGATGGTGATCCTGCACATAACCAATCCCCAACATAAAAGAAGAAATTTGACTCATTCTAGGCTCACTAGAATGTCACCGTCTACTTCCACTAAAATTCAATCATAACAAGGGCCACACCCTATAAAAACCTATCGGTCATGTCCCACCATACATATTTTCTCATACTTATCCTCATGTACAACCATAACATGTTCTACCAACACTCGTCCCTAATTATACTTGTCATGTCACAAACCCATGTTTCTTGTATCACAACACCCCGATCCAACTCCATTGTCACCTATCACAGAAGGGACATATCTCGTCAGAATTGCTTGAAGGCCATCATTTTTTATTATTCTTGATAATACACCATTCAAGGGGTGATGTGGACCCCTTACAAGGCCCAAAGGCTTAGAGACAATTACATGACCTGTAGGTCTTAGAGGAAATCACCCAGACTAGACAACTTGAAACTGCTCCTTCACAGAAGGTACATATCTAATTCTCATAAAAACACTAGGAAACTATGATCTCTAGTATTTCATCAAACTCACTGGCCCTCATATATCACACATCCACTAACTGATTCACAACTCAATGGCACCATGCATAACCAGTGTGCACTATCATGATCATGTCTAAACCCAATGTGTATAGGGTCCTATTTCACCCTATCGCACGGCCTAAATCACGATCCAATGAGTTAAATGTCATCGAATATGAGCTAACCCACCAAAACCACATGCCACGCTCCTCATACATGTCTATCACATATAAAAAAATCACCCTTGTTCTCTTTTCCAACAAGCGCAACATCCCTCAATGTCGAGGAAAAAATGTGTCATCACCTACCACCTGGGTGTCATTACATAACCAAAATAATTTGCTTGTCCTCTAATAATCCTATATCCAACCATATAGGGTATTGATACTCAATCTCCTTGACACCCACACCCAAAACCAACAATGTTAGTCATCCTACTGATCCTTCTCTCTGAAACAAGACTTTGATACCCTATCACCTCAAGTGCATTACATAAAAAAGATTAAGGAATCACCATTTTAATACCACATAGCTGCTAGCACCTCACAAACTCTAATGTCATAACTTGAAGTGTCTACCCATAATTTTGTCTCTAAGTTACTCGCAAGGATAGCTAAGCCCTCACATAGGTTACCCTCATACACTGTAGAAAAATGTGTATTTATGATGGGGAAGGTTCATGTCGCAAATAGTCCATTGGGAGTGACTGTTTGTGATAGGAACCTCTTCTCGTAATAATTAATTAGTTATTTATGATGGGAAGACGGTTCCCGTAGCAAAAGCTTTGGTGCGAGTTGCATGCCAAACAATGGGAAAGGTATTTGCGATGGGATTTTTCTCCCGTCACAAATACTATATTGGCAGTTTTGTATTTACGATGAGTCCCCTTGCAAATACACTTTTAACCGCCGCCCCTAATTAATAGGGGGTTAGTATTTGCGACCGGAATCCCATTGCAAGAAATCATGTCGCAACTAATCTAACCTATATATCCCCTCATCCGTTTTTTCTCTAATTCCACTCTTTTCTCTACAACTCTCTCCCTCTCTACTTACATTTTCTCTCCCAATGTTTTTCTAAGTTAAATTTTTTAAATTGGGGCAATATTCGCGGCTTAAATCCTCTGAAAGATTCAATTTCAAGGTATTAATCTATTTCTGTTATTTTTTAGTTAATTTGTTATATTTTATATTTTTTTTTTGTTAATTAGCTGCAATTATATTAAATTAGAATTAGATCGTTTCATTTTTTATTTTTTTAGAAATACGTGTGATTAGTATTAATAGTTATTAATTAATAGTTATATTAATTATTATTAATAAGTAGTCATTAGGATTAATTAGAAAAATTTATTAATAATAATTAATAATTGGTCATATTTAGTAATGATTAGCAATAATTAGTAAAAATTAGAATTAATAAGTAGTAAGTTGAATTAAATATTTATAAAAAAACTATAAATATTCATAATTAGTCATAATTGGTAATAATTAGTGATAATTAAAAATAATTATTCATAATTAGTAATAATTAGAAACAATTAGAAATAATTTTTAATAATTAGTATTAAATATGATTAATTAGTAATATTTTGGAATAATTAGTAATAATTAGGAATAATTAGGAGTAATTAGTAATAATTAGTAACAATTAAGAATAAATAGTAATAAATAGTAACAATTTGTAATAAAGAAGAATAATTAGTAAAAAATTTCAATAAATAGTAATAATTAGAAATAATTATTAAAAAATCGAATTAATTACTAATAATTAAGATAAATTAGTAATAATTAGTATTAATTAATAATAATTAGGATTAATTGCTAATAATTATGATTAATTACTAATATTTAAGATTAATTAGTAATAATTGGGATTAATTATTAATAATTAGGATTAATTAGTAATAATTAGGATTAATTAGTAATAATTAGGATTAAATATGATTAATTAGTAATAATGAGGAATAAATAGGATTAATTAGAAATAAAGAAGATTAATTAGTAATATTTAATAATAATTAGGAATAATTAGTCATAGTTAGAAATAATTTGCAATAATTAGCTATAATTAGCAATAATTAGCAACAATTAGCAACAATTAGCAATAATTAGGATTAAGTAGCAATAATTAGGATGAATTGGTAATAATTATGATTAATTAGTAATAATTAGTAATAATTAGTAATAATTAGTAATAATTAGTAGTAATTAGGATTAATTAGTAATAATTATGATTAATTAGGATTATTTAGTAATAATTTGGATAAATTTTAAATAATGAGGAATAATTAGTGAAAATAGTAAAAAATATAAATAATGAGGAATAATTAGTAATTAATAGTAATGATCAAAAATTGTTAATAATAATTAGGAATAATTAAGATTAGTTAGGATTAATTTGGATTAATTAGTAATAATTAGTAATAATTAGTAATAATTAGTAATAATTAGTAATGGCTATTAAAAAATATTAATAAATAGTAAAAATAGTAAAAAAATAAAAAAATGGAATTAAATGGTATTAAATAGTAATAAATATGATTAATTAGTAATAATTATTAATAATTGTTAATAATTATGATTAATTAGTAATAATTAGTAAGAATTAGGATTAATTTGGAATAATTACTAATAATTAGTAATAATTAGAATTAATTAGGAATAATTAGTAGTAATTAGTAATAATTAGATTTATTTAGTAATAATTAGAATTAATTTGTAATAATTAGTAGTAACTGCTAAAAATTAGTAATAACTAGTAATAATTAGGATTAATTAGGAATAATTAGGAATAATTACGAAAAAAATTAGGAATAATTAAGAATAATTCGGAATAATTAAGAATAATTTGGAATAATTATTAATAATGAGTAATAATTAGTAATAACTAGTAATAACTAGTAATAATTTGTAATAATTACTAATAATTAGTAATAATTAGGTATTGATGGTTATAATTAGTAATAATGAGGAATAATTTGTAATAATTAGTAATAATTAGGAATAATTTGTATTAATTACTAATAATTAGGATTAGTTAGTAAAAATCAGGATTAATTAGTAATCATTAGTAATAAATAGTGATAAATAGTGATAAATAGAGACAAATAGTAACAATTTGTAATAATTTGTAATAATTGCGAATAAATAATAATTAATAGTAATAAATAGTAATAATTTGTAATAATGAAAAATAATTAGTAATAAATAGTAATAATAATGAATAATTAGTAATAATTTTAAATCGTTAGAATTTATTAGGATTAATTAGTAATAATTAGTAATAATTCGTAATAAATAGTACTAATTATTAAAAATTAGTAATAAATAGGACTAATTAGTAATAATTAGTAATAAATAGTAATAATTAGTAATAATTAGTAATAATTAGCAATAATTAGTGATAATTAGTAATAAATAGTAATCAAAAATAATAATTAGTAATAATTAGTAATAATTAGTATTAAATATGACTAATTAGTAATAATTAGTACTGATTTGGATTAATTAGTAATAATTTTGATTAGTTATAAATAATTAGGAATAATTAGTAATAATTAGTAATAATTAGGATTAATTGGGTGTAATTAGTAATAATTAGGATTAATTTGTAATAATTAGGATTAATTAGTAATAATTAGGGTTTATTCGTAATCATTAGTTCTAATTAAGATTAATTATGAATAATTAGAAATATTTAGGTATAATTATGAATAATTAGGAATAATTTGGAATAATTTGGAATAATTAGAAATAATTAGTAACAATTAGTAATAATAAGTAATAATTAGAAATGATCAGTAATAATTAGTAATAATTAGCAATTAATATCAATAATTTGCAGTAATTAGGAATAATTAAAAATGATTTTCAATAATTATAAATAACTAGAAATAATTAGCTATAATTAAAATAATATTAAACAATTCAGATTAAATCATAATAAATTGTAACCTGTTTTAGTGGATTAGAGGCATTCCTTTTTCTCAACATTTCATCTCCTTTCAAATTACTCTCACTAAAATCACTAGGAAAATTCTACTCCAATGTACGGATATCCATTTTCGTATTAACAATAATTGATATGCGTACCTTAGAGAAGAATTTTCATACTAATTTCAGTGAGAGAATGTTGCAAGAAGATGAGTAGTCAGGAAAATGAGGCTTTTTTCTTGATCACTCTTCTTCTTGCAACTTTCTCGGACTGAAATCACTTTGAAAAATCTGCCCTGATGTATAGAAATCTATTTTGGTATGCACGAGAAAGGAGATCAGCATGGTGAAGCCTTCTTGATTTCTATTCGCATTTATATGATTGTGGATATTTGTACATTGGAGCAGATTTTTCATAGTGATTTCATTCGGAGAAAGTTGCAAGGGGATGAGATGTCGGGAAAATGAGTTATTGCCAATCTTCTAGAAATTGTTCCACTCGTAATTATCGACAATTTGTATAAATTAGTTGTAATTAAAAATAATTAAATGTAATTAGTATAAATTATTATAAATTAATGTAGATTAGTATAAATTTCAAAATAGATATTATAAATAACTATGAAATAATAGAAATGATTATATGTTTCTAGAAAAGTGATTTTCAGTTGCTTCTCTTTTTTGGATAGTGCTTGTCTTATATTTGATTATTCAAAAAAAACTAAATATTTTATAGTTCTTAGAGAAATATTAAATAAGGAATTCATCAACATTCATTGTTAGATGATTGCGCTTGGATAAATCATTACACTAATCCAAAAATTTTTGGTTTAAGTTTTTTATATATTGATATGTTGAAGCTTTATTTTCATTGGCATCATCAAAACCAGAATTTCTTTAAAAGGGAAAATTAATTATCCTTGTAAAAAATATTCTTTGAGGACATTTGACACATTTGAAAGCGTTGGAGGTCCTCTATTGTGTTTTGGTTTTCAACCAGATTGTGGTTTTTGTTATCAACTTGGTGAATGCAATTGAAGAGAAGATACTACAAATTTTGTACCAGATTCATTACAGTTTCAAAATATAGTACATTATATAGAAGTTCTATCTTTTCAACAAATAAAAATCAGGATGATATGATTTAAATTCTAAGTTACAACTATATCAATTTTATGATTTGTTGAGGTCCGCGGAATAAGATTTATATCCTGGTGAAAGATAATAAAATTTGAAGTGGTTGAAAATTTTATGACTATTAAATTAGATAACAGAATATAAAATAGCTATTTTGATTAGATATTTTTTTTAAACACTTTTACTTGAAGGAAATGTTTTCCTTAAAATTTTCTATGAGAGAAAAAGAGAGGTTCATAATCTAGGTCTTGGTTATCAGAAGATTCATGCAAGTTCAAATGATTGCATCTTATATTATGGTGAAAATGAGTCATTGGGTGGTTATCCTACAAGTGGAAAATTCAAGTATAAAGAGGCTTAGCTAGGGAGGTTTGGATTTATTCCTATAAAACAGTAGATATATTTCCCTCTTACACCCATATTGCAACATTTATTTACATCTCAAAACATAACAATATTGATTTCATGGAAAAAACCCTATATTTCAACTGGTAAAAGTTTAATCATCCCTCTAATGGAAATTTATGTAAAAATTTTGACAAAGTGAATTTTTCTTTTTCTTTAGAATCCCGAAACATGTGATTGGGTCTTTCTGCTGATGGTTTATGTCCATTTGGTTCTTACATTAGTTAATATTCATGTTCACGAGTCTTTATAACTCAATACATTTTACCTCCTTGGATGTTGATTAAGAAACCATATATATTTTTGAACTTATTAATTCTAGGACATCCAAAAAAGAATATTCAGGTTTTTTGAAACTATTGATTGATGAGTAAAATTTATTATCGAGTAATAGTGTCAGTATATATGATGTTTCTACAAAACAGAATTTTCTACTAAAAGCATCATTGATGTGGACAATTAGTGAATTCCTATAATATTATATGTTATCAAGATAGAGTACACATGGTCGAAAAAACATATATGTACTTTATGAGAGATTGAAAATCATTTATTCTCATCAATTGAAAAAAAAACTTATTTTTTCGACTGTCATCGTAGTTTCCTTACTACAGATCATCCTTTTAGCTAGAAAAAATATCATTTTAGAAAAGGAACAATTGAAATAGATAAACCTACAATGATGATATCAGGGATAGAGGAAAAAAAATTTTCTCTAAATTACCTACCATCGCATTTGGACAAATAATAAACCAATAGAAATTTGATGGATTTGGCTAAGAATGCAATTGGATAAAATGAATCATTTTTTAGATCTTCTATGTTGGTCTGATTTGTGGGCATGTCACGTGTTGAATGTCATGAATATTAATATGAACTATTTTGATAATTTATTTCATACAGTTTTGGATACACCAGTTAAGACCAAAGATAATATAAAGGGATGATTAGATCTTGCCCAAATTTACAGGCAACCAGAACTTGAACTGTTTAAAAATGATAGATCATAGATTTTATTGAATCAATAATCTTATTATACATTTTCCAAAGAAAATAAATTATTATTTTGTTATAGGATTTTATATTTGAGAATTTCATATGGTTATGCTTCCAATTTGGTAAGATGTGTCGGAAATAGTTATATTACTGGATCAAATAGTTATGACTATCATGTTTTAATGGAATGAATTATACCAATTGGATTAAAATTTTGTTGAATTCAAGTATTTAAGACGTGATAATAGACATATCATATTTTCTTCTGAGACATTTTTGTGGTGCCAACAGACTCCAATGCACTCAAAAAAACTGTAAGAATATGTTGTTTTAATTTTATGTAAACTGGAAAAAATATTCATGTCATCATTCTTTGACTTAATGTAACATTTAATATTAGATTTTTTACATGATGAAAAATGTTTAGGTCTTGTATAATTCTAATGGATGCAACCATTTGAAATATACATGCAGAAATTGAAGAAAAAAGTATGTAATAAAGCATTGGTTGGAGGCTCAATTTCATATGCTTATTTGCATGAGGAAATTTTATTTTTTGAGTCTCTTTATTTTGAATCTAAATATCCCTAAAAACACAAATTTATGGGATGTAATTAGGGAAATGTTGATGATGAAATTATTAATAAATTATCAGTTTTTAATTGACATGAACATGGCTTCGGTAAAGTTTATGAACGATGGAATTCAGATGATGAACATCCTAGAGATCATACATATGTTCTGCTCAGCTATGAAGAAATGACATCATTTTTATTGTGAGTGATCCTATCACTTATTATATAATATTTTTTATAGTAAATTATTATTATTTTATTTTTATGTTATATGATAATCCTATCAAGAAACAGCTTCCACAAATTATAGTAGCTGCTCTTGAATAACGTCGACAAAATAATTATTCTTAATGGTTTCAAATATGTGTAACATAAATTATTTATGGTTTAACATATAAAATAAATTTATTACATGTTATATTTATAATTGTTTTATAAATTTTCAATAATCTCAACATACTAATAAAATTGATAATCAATTGTGCGTCTTCGGTAACCCACCATCCCAAATTGTTAAATCTTATAATGCATATGTCATGAAAAATTTTCAATTTCATACATGTGAATATGGGGAATAAAAATTAAATAGTAGTGTCTTATTGAGAGACTCTCTTCATAGTGAAACTGAAGTCAACTTTTGTGGCATGATGGAAGAAATTATTAAATTGTGTTATTGGGGAAAGAATTACATAACAATGTTTAAATGTCTATGGTTATATACTGAGAGAGGCTTACATGTTTATACAACCCATGGAATCGATGATATTAAATATAAGTCATTGTATAGTAAATGAACCATTTTTATTGGGCCATGAGGCACATAAAATGTTTTATGAAAATCAAAATGCAACTTCATATGAGCTGGGTGATTGGTAGATCATAATAAAAATTAAATCTTAAGAAAATCAGTTTACTCAAAAAGATTGTGGTTCTCCAGAAGTTCAAGGAATTGAAATTTATCAAGAAACTGCTCCAAATCAATCTTTTTCATAAAGATGCATGAATAATGATGGTGACACCCCATAGTTAAGGTTCGATGGGGATGATGATGTTAATGATGTTACAAATGAATCTGAAATTAAAAGAGATGATGAAACTTATACTCATATGGAAATTGATGATACTGAGGAGAAATATGAAGACATTTTCATCGTCAGATATGAAGATGAGAATGAAGAAGAACATTGACACAATTAAATGTTTATTATAATCATATATAATTTATATCTATATATAATAGTTGTTTTCAAATGTCTTCTAACAGTATTCATTTCATGTTTTAGTTGGATGAGGATCTGTTTTGTCAGTTACAAGAAGTTTGTCTACCTTTAAATGAGTAGGATGTTGGATCTTGTAAACCTCTAATTGTTGATGGTCTAGTGAGTACTTGGAGGTGGCATAGTCTAGTGTGATTGATGATTCTTGACCCTATCTCCGAGTGATGTCCATATCTTTGCTTCGATCCATGCATGTAGAGGTATGCTTACCTATGTATTTTAATTAGACTTCATTAATTTTTTTATAAACTAATTGTTTGATTATTTGAACTTATTTTCAAAACATTTCTCATATAGCTGTTGAATAGGGAAGTGTTATATTACATAATTATTTTTCTAAAGATTGGGTAACATGGGATGATATTCCTACTAATGTTCAACACCACATGTTCAATTACTAGATGGTACATAAATAAATAATATTTATTTTAAAATTTATTTAATTAATAAATTGATATTATAAATTATTTATAGGTTTTATTGTATTTCATCAATGAGAGCATGTTTGGTACTACCTAGAAGGCATAGAAGGGGTTTATGCATGAGCGTTGTCGATAGTTTTGGCACAATTTGAAAAGGAAAGTAATGATAAAAGTATAAGTGACAGAGATTGATGAGTCTTTTCGCACCCACCGACCCAGTTTCATTTAATCTTGGGTTTGGGATGGATTATGTTCACACTGATTTGATAGACATTTTCTGATATGATCATTGGTAGGTCAAAAAAACTAGGGGAGATGGGAGGTGACACATCGAGCTGATATTATTACATTTATTAGGCCTAAGGAACATATCAAAAGTAATTTTTTTTAATTATTTATATAAAATTAAATGTAATGGTTTATTTTTGTTAAAATAGGTCGTTGAACAACCCGATGTTACGAATTTTGATGTTTATAGGAGGATGTATAGAGATCCAGTCACTGGAGAGATTAGAGGTGATCACCAGTATCCTATTGTGGTTAGTATAATTTCTTTTAGAGTTTCAAAATTAAATAAAATTAATATTTTAACTATATTAATTTTAAATTTCAATTCAAGGAGTCATATGTGGCTATGATATCTTAGACATAATTTGATATTCAGGCCAAGACCGAGGAACAAACCAATGCCCACCGATTTGATTCGGCAGCATGGATGCAGGTGATCCAGTATGCCTTTGAGAAAGGATGATTTATTCGTATTGGCTCTCAATTGATTCCTGAGATTTATTGTGCTGCCATTGTGATGTTGGCATCTATCTCGAGAGGAGCCTGAGGAGAGTCATTGTCATCTGCTGCACAATATAAGGAGCATATGCATGCTCAGAGTGAGCTTATAGAGAGTTTGTGTAAGGACAAGGAGGAGATACATCAACAGAAGTAGTTGTAGATGCACCAATGGTAGGAGAAGCAGGAGAAGTAGGAAGATCTCTTATGACGGTAGGAGGGGGAGGAGGAGATGCATCGATGGTAGCAGCAACATCATGAGCATATGGAGAACATACGACGTCTGACTCGTGGTTTAGGGATGGATTTCCCTCCATTATATCCTCCAACCCCTCTAGAGGACCCCCCTCAGTAATATATTTGTTTTTTGTCATAAAAAAGTTTGAATGCACTTTTGTTTTGTAATATTAGCTATTGAAATTTTCATATAGTGCGTTTTTTATATTATTATGAATATTTTTTTTTATTTTCTATTTTATTTTTTATTATTTTAATAATTAATTTAATTTTTTTATGTTTTTATAATTTTATAATTTTATTATATTTTATTATTTTGTTGTTGTTATTATTTTATATTTTTACAAATATTGATTTTTTTATTAATTTATAATTTTTTATTATTTTACTAATATTAATATTATTTTTTTATTAATATTAATAAAAATATTATTATAATATTATTATTATTAATTTATTGTTATTTTTATATTAATATTATTATTACTAATATTATTTTATTATTTTATAATTTTTTTATTTTACTAATATTAATATTATTTCATTAACATTAATAATATTATTATTATTTTATTGTTATTATTATATTAATATAATTATTATTATTATTATTCAACATTACTTTATTATTATTTTCTAATATTCTTTTATTTTTATTAATAATATTTTTTTATTCAAATTTTTTTTTAAGAAACTTGTGTTGGTCCCTTTTGTGAAGGACCGTCCAAAATACTGTTTTTTTAATAATATCAGGGAAACTATTTATGATAGGTCCACATCTAATCGCAAAAAAAATCTATTTGTAACGCCCTTTTCTGCAGTGGGACGTTTTTTATGGGGTCCAATAACAAATGCCCCATCGCAAATAGTATAATTTTCAATAGTGATATATCACAACCCATCTCATCTATAACACCCAACTCGCCTATATCCTCATCCATGCATCAAAAGGTTTAGGATCTCCCACCTATCCAATAAACTATTCCTCACAAAGTTCAAAAATATTAGGAAACACCTCTATATTCTTCTCTCAATATCACTAAACAACTTTCATAACAAACTACCCACACTAGGGTTTCATATATATATATATATCATGTATTATATGCCAAGTCAATGCCTACTAGGGCACCCATCCTCACCTAGAATTTACATATGATATTACCACCTCTATAATTGTAATATCATCTAGGTATATATATATATATATGACAATATCATCCTAGATGATTCATATCGATTAAGTAGGATTTCACTGAGAAGATATATGGGAAAACATAAAATAGTTTGTTGTTGTCTCTTTTTATTTATGAACCTATTTTCTCAATCACCCATAAAGGTGTCCAACACTAGATAATCTAATACATGCAACCCTACTAGGTTCCTTATACATCTCCTACAATGAGGTATTTTATATCCATCATCATTAAGGATAAAATCTGTATAAAATCCAAATAAACTATCCTTAGAATAAAATATAATATAGTCTAGTTGAGTTGAATTCCATCATAAAGTTATATAGGAAAACACAATATCAGTTGTTACTAACACTTTAAACAGTTGAACCATCATCATTAGTGATATCAATCACATATTGGCATTCATATATAATTTGAATCATATTTATCAAAAGTGATGCATGTAAAATTGTCACTTTCCAAAGGGTCAAGAGAAAAAAACCATCATAAATCATAAATTCAAGGACTCTCAACTACGTTGCAATAGGTGAAATCATACAACTATAAAATAAAAAACAAACAATAATATTTCAATATCTATTGAAACATGGAATTCCTATTGGAAAAGTTTCTCGTGACACTCCAAGCCTAAGTTCATCACATGCTATGACACATTCTTATATCACATATATATAATCTCCCTAAATTATAACATCCTTAAATAGTATGATAAAATAAAAACAATGATAAAAATTATGATATCAGTCAAATGATCTTTGATACCATATCCAAATGATCCCTCCATGATTCAAAAAATAGTAATAAGAACAAGTTTCCACATTATTGTAGTCATTCCTCCCCATATTCTAGAGGCTTAAAACTAGTAGTAGGAATCTAGGGTATTATCTAGTGGAGATTATGCACCCATATCATAGTGAACATTGACTATATAAATAAACCAAACACTATAAAAAATAAATAATTAGAGTATGTATAAGTTACAAACATAATTATGCTACATCAAATGAACATGAATAATCATACAATCATATAGAGTAACGTTCAAGATATCACACAACGAATGATCACATACTGGGTTGATTATAATTAAAATAAACAAGGAATTGAAATGTATGATGTCTCTATTTTTATCCCCAAGCCAAAAACCATTCATCTATTGACTCATTCCATGTTATCCAGATAAACAATCAAATCCCAATCCTCTATCCAAAATGAACCATTGAATAGCAAAGGTTTCTTAGGTACCCTTTTTTTAAGGCTGCCTAAGTAGGGTGTGAGTAAAACTCATTTGGGAACCACAAACATGGACCTATATGTAACTTGTAAATGGAGTGTATTAATATAACATGATCAGCTAAATAGTAAAACAATTTGTGGAAGAATAAATAAATAATTGATTTCAATTATCAGGTTCTAACGCTACACTTGAGATCGACAATACATGTTTTATCCATTTTTTGGTTGTCTTACAGCATTTACTATCATCTAGAACCCAAGGGAAGTATCTACCTACCCGAGAAAACATATGATCCTAAAATTCATGGGTGTGTTTATACTCTATTGGATAAGTAAGTTACATAGAAACTCCAAGGTGTATCCACACCATAATGGGAAATCAATTCATTCATAAAATCCTGGGTTAATATGCACCCTTTTGGGACAGAAATCCATTTAAAACTTAGGGTGTATTTGTAATTGTCTATAAATAATATCATTCAAGAACTCAGGGGAGTTTCCCCATCCTAGAGGGAAAGAAATTCATCTTAAGACTCAGTATGTATCATCACCTTGCTCAGAAAGAATATTGCATTGTTGTAGGTTTAAAGATCTTATCCAAGGAAAAAAATGAATGCATCCCATATATCAATTTACATCTCAGTGGGTAGTGAACCACACCCAAATATTCCCATTTAATGTATCTTAGTTGGGCCATCCATATTCTTGAACCTATCTCACAAACCCAACCTCAACCTATCAAGTACCTAACCTATCATCATCATAGTTATAACAAGCTCACAATATAGATCTTGGTTATAAGGTTACACTGAAAATATTTTCTACCCATTCCCACAAGAAACTTCTCAGGGGTCGTTGAATTACTAGGGAAGCCATTGGGGTCTTGAAGGTCACACAACGCATGAACTCCTCATATGGATCCTTATTATCTGTTTCATATCTTTGGAAAAAACCAATAAATTAGAGGGCCTAAATTCTATTAGGCTCATCATAATCATCACATAGACTCATTGTCCTCATATGTTATCATGTATCAATATCACAACAAGGAGATGGCCTCAATCTCATCCCCTTTCAAAATCACCCTTGGTCATTCCTGACACCCAACCAATCTATAAATCTTCATAGGGCCAACCCAAGTAGTAGATCATGTCTCGGTTGGGAAGGACACTCACCCCGTAGACATATCAACTAGTCCAAAATCTCTAAGTTATTTTGAGGTTGTCACATGTACTACACAAACCAAACACTCCTATCAAAAATCATCATCCTCTCAGAGCTCACTAAGGGAACCAATCACTAGATCTGATACATCTAGTTCATTTCATTTCCTTTAATTTACACCCCTTAGGGTATGAGTTTCACAATGTCTAAAATTATAAAAAGGGGCTCATACAATAGTGTTTGATGCATTAAGATAGTGCACAAAGGTCTATTGAGGCCCTTGGAACATCATTCATTTCATTCATTGACATTCAATTATTAACAAATAATTTATTTATGTCAAATGGGTCAATCACCCATAGTGTAAAGATCAAATAATACATAGCATTGAATTAAAATTATTTTTCTGAAAGAGTATTTTTTGGGGGATCACCTATATAATTTATGGAGTTGTCATCCTTTACTAGAAGCTCATATATACTTGGCTTGGATCTTTTAAGTCCACTCTTCCTCGAATAAATATCACAAGTACATATCCCAAGCCACATGACCCAAATAATTCATTATAAATGTTTAAAATTTATTTTTCCAATCATTCTAATAATTTATAATTATTTTATAAATTAATCCTATTTGTAAAAATTTCTTAAAAACTCACTCGGTGTTCTCTCCACATCAAAACTGTATCCAAACACCTATAGAAGGTCTCTAACACACTCCCACTATCACTATGGGGAAAAATATATCCTGAAACACTATTTTAGTCACCAAAATTATTTAATTTGAACAAAAACATTGAATAAATTCATATGGATATGTGAATTCAATGGAACAATTTGAAATTAAATGTGATCATTGTCATGGGATATCCTATATACATTTCATGAAAAATATTAGGTCCCAAAGGGTGATGGAAGAAGGACTATAAGGGTTGAATAAAACTTTATTAAAACTATCATAGTTATTAATAATTAATTTTATAATTTAGTGGTCTAAAATTATCACATGATTATTTCTTAAAATAATAATAATTGTAGATGTGTGAAGAGAATTAGCATAAAATTATAAAAAATAACACAGGGAATTTTAAAGTTTATCGGATAAAAGAGATCATGCATGAACTCTTCAAACTCAAATCAATAGATTGTGGAACCTAATAAGAAAGAGAAAGATAATTTTTATAGGAGAATTCTAAACCTAGACTTTTACAAAGGATCAATCCCAACCCATAATTTTGTGAGGAGAATCCTTGAACCTAAACACAGCCTTTTGCAAGAGCAGACGGTAAGTCATAATTTCTATTGGTGCATCCCCAACCATAGTTTTATTCTTCGTTTAAGGTGTGAATAACCAAGGAAATACCTTTTTGTAAGTTAACATAACCACAAAATACTTTTTAGAGGTGGTATAACATGTGATAGAAGGGATTATGTGCAGACCTCTTCCCAAACAAAAAGATAGAATAGAGATTAAAACTAGATAGAAGTGGATAGATTATTTGTTGATGAAATTTTTGACGTAAGTCCTTTTAATGGATTTTAATGATGGATATTAGGCATTCCATAAATTTTAAATTATTTCACTTCAAGGATAGTGAAGACGAAAAAGATTTGTTCCTTCCTTCGGTGTGCTTCACAAAAGGTGTTAATGGTTGATCATAGGATCACTTGAATGCCATATGAGTATGAATGTATGAGATCATTATGTTTATGGTATATTGTGTCTGAGATATTTGGTTCCAATAATCAAAATATCCTTTATATAAAAGTCTATTTGGACATCACACTCAAGGAAATAGTAAGAATAATAAAATTCAAAAACCATGATTATCGTAGAGAGAGAAATTATCGTCATAATAATAATTTTATAAATTCAAGAATTACGGTCTGATTCAAACTAAATTCAGTTTACCATTAAATAAGTCAAATAAAATCCTTAATAATTTGTCAATGTAGTTCTACAATTATAGTAAGATGAATTTATGGTTTAAATTTTAAAATACTTTCCAATTTCATGTAGCCAAGTATTAAATAGAAAATTTAACTATGATTCGTTAAATATTATGAAAACATATTGAATAATATCCATATTATAAAATATTGAATTATAAAATAATGATTCTAATAAATAAATCCAAAATATAAGGATTTAAATAATCCAAACACATGTTGTCAGTGTTACATAAGAATAATGAATAAATTAAATATTATATTAAAACTAATAAAAATATATTAAAAACACATATCAGGGTTTTTATATATTATACATTAATTTTAAAAATTAAAAAAATACTTAAAAATGTTTGAATAAGCCTAGAGTTAATGAAGTTATCAAAACTAAACACCAAAATGGCATGCGAAAAAATTGATTTTCAAGCTAAAATTAAGGAAATAACTAACTGCACACGCCATGTAATCGTTGTGGTCATTATACTTATTGTGGAATTAGATCAGTATGTTGAATGTGTGTTCTTGGTTTAAGTTTTCTTATGGTCAATATATTGACCATGAGAAAATATATCATGTCGTTGCCTCATAAAATATATATTCAATAAACTGGTCATGTGAACAATGTTCAGTAACCATTAAAATTAAAATTTTGTAACTTTAACTACTAACCTTGTTGTATATCCAGGAAACATTAAGTAAGAAATGAACATGTGGAATATTGTTCTTGTTGTCACATAACATGATGCATGCATGAATATTTTTCAGCAATGCATGCTTGGTCGATCGTAATAAGCGAGAAATCTTGTCATGATGGATCTGAACTCAAAGATTGAGATATCAACTGAAATGGAAAATGCAGTTTAGTAAAAACACATACACAAGATGTACATTGTAGACTGTATGAAATGAAATACAGTAGTGTGTCTCCAGATTTTAAAAAAATAATCATGTAAAAGTTAAATGCTTCACAGTAGCCATATAATTATGATATGTATCATGAGAGATATCAATAAAATAAAAAGGTTTTTGAATTATATAAAATCAAGAATTCCAGAAATATTGCATAATATTAGGTACTTTTTTCTGCCACATAAACAACAAAATTAAACTTCCATTTATTCTAAATTAATATATATATATATATATTTCTTTTATATTTATAATAACATATGTTTTTTATGAATTTTATCTATATGACTCATGTTATAATTAAATATTGAAAAGAAGCTTGACGATATAATGAGCATAAAAAAATTATACCAAAATAATGTATCATGTTATAATCAAAATATGAACATGTTAGAGATATAATTTGGAATTATTTTAGTTTTATAAAAAGTTAGATAAACTTCTTATATTTCATATGAAATTAGAATTATAAAAATATGATCACTATAACTCTATATATAATAAAAACACAATGAGCGAGTAAGAAGTAATTTTAAAAAAATGATAAGAGGGTTTTGAAATATTAAAGATTAATTTTATTTTCAATAAAAAATTATATAATTAATAAAATCAAATGTTCAAAAAAATATCCCCCTTTTGTTAATTACAAAAACAAATAGTTGAAGTCAAAGATTCTCCCCCTTTTTGAAAATAAAAAAATTTGACTATTTATTATATTTAAAAAATATCATAATTACTAATTATCTCATTATCTACTTTAATCATAAATATTAAAGAGCATCTTAAATATAAGAATATTAAATCCTCCTAAAAACATTCTATATTATAAAATTATAAAACATATGTTAGAAGTAATAAATAAAAGATAAATCACACCCAAAATTTATGGTTTAATTCAAAAAGTATAACATGTAAAAATGATTAGGGCTTATAAAATTTTATATACTCACTTTCATTTAATTAAAATAAACTTTATTTAGTAAGTAGAAAGAATTTTATTAAAAATTAGGACATGTAGAAGAGTCATATAAAGAATCAAACACAATCACGTTTTGGTACCCATGATACTTTGGATCCAATTGGGTTAGTAAAAAAACTTTTTGATACCCAAGTTAAATTTAAACATTTATTTAATAGTACATGAGAAGAAAAATATTAATAGATTCAAACTCTAGTAATATCGATTGATTGATAAAACCTTAAAGAAAATTCATCATCATTGTTTCCATGAATATGAAATCTGGAACAAGTGACGATATAAACCTTCCTCGTAAAAATTTTAACAAAAGTGGTTTTGTACATTTTAGGAATATTATTATTATGAAAAAAATCAGAATTATATCTATTTATATTCATCATAGATACCATCTTGTCATAGTTTACCTTTCCTTGGAAAAAGATATATAAAGTTTCTTTTAAATTTGTAATTTTTTTCTAGATTAAAATTCTCTTTCTAATAAATTTTGAGATCAACAAAAACATTATATTTTTAGATGTACAAAAAAAATATAAATTGTGTTTTCATCTACAATATTAGAATTTTTATTTTCCAAAATTTTAAATTTCTCTTTTTCTTTATAAAATTAATAAATTGAATTATTTTAATTTATCATTTTATAAAATAATATTTTATATTTTGTTTAGAAAATTTATTATGGACCTCTGTCAAAATTTTATAATTTGTTTGCAATATTTTGAATTTATACAGTAAATTAATCAAAAAATTACTTAATTATTTAAATTTAGAATTTTCATGCTCAGAACTAAATGAGGATTTAAAATCCATGTCAAAATTTGAATAATTACAAACATTATTCTTTGTTTTAATTAAACAAAAACATGTTGGTGGTATCATATCATCAAAAAGATCTATTACCTTTGGGTGTATTCCCATAAAAGAAAGGTTACTAATCTCTTTTTCACTTCTCGATTCTTTACGGAAGTCTAATTCTTTAGTACATCTCAAACCATCATGATAACAATGTTTGATTTATATTTTTTTACTTCTTATCTTTCACATATAGTTTAAACTTTTGACACTCATATATGGTATCGTCATGTATCCTACATTCATAACATATAATTGTATATTTACCTTTACTATATATTATTTTGAAAAAATTATTGTATCTATTGATTTTTCCTTTATCCTTTTTGGTTTTATTATTCTTTTTTTATAATCCCCTGAATTCATTTAATAACTTGAACTAGATCATATTTTTTCTGATATAAAAGAATACAAGGAATCACTTGAAGTGTTAGCATAATAATATTTAGATTTAAAAGAAACTCTCTTTCTTTTTTTAGAAGAATAAGGATCATTTTTCCTCAGTTCATGCTCGTATTGTAATAGAGATCCAAACAAATCATCTATAGTGTATTCAATAAAATATATTATTTCATCAATGGATACATTCTTTGAATTCCTCTTATTTTGTAAGGCTCAATGTGTTATTTTAATCATCATTTCATTATTCCTGGTTTCACCAAATGCGACCATGATGTTGAAGATATTTGTGAGTATAATGAACATATCATTCACACATTCATGGTCAGACATTCTAAATTATTGATGTTCATCCATGTGAATTCCTAGTTCAGTTCTCTCTAATTATCTAGTTCCTTTATGTGCAATTTTTAATTTCATCCAAATATTAGATGTAGTTTTACAAGAATATATATGATTTCACACACTTTTACTGAGATAGGAGTGAAGATAATTAATCACTTGGTAATTTAAAACATATTTTATAGTATCATTTTCAGTTAATGTTTCGTGTTCTTATTTATGAATTTTATAATGTCTATCCCTGACATTCTAATATTCAATATCAATATTTTTCAAAAAAATACCTCCAATTTGTCTTTCCAATACATGTAATCACATTCATTTAAATGAGGTGGTCTCCATTGATTCATTAATTCAATCTTCTATGTTTCCATCAAACCATAATAGATCTTTTCTTAGTCTTGTTAAAGACTAGGATAAAAGTTTTCATAAATAATAAAACAAATAATCGAGCTTTGTATCTTTAAGAAAAGTCTCTCTATGATACCAATTGTTTGGTATAAGATTATAAAAATTATAGAATATAACTATCCATTAAGGAATGAAACTCTAATGCCAATTGTTAGTTTTTTTAGAGTGATGGTAGAATGAAAAGAGGGGGTGAATGCACCTTTATTAAAATTATCACAGTTATTAATAATTAATTTTGCAATTGGGTGGTATGAAATTATTAAATGATTTTTTTTAAAGAATAATAATTTTTCATGTGTGAAGAGTGTATATAGAAATATAAATAGAATATCACAAGGAATTTTATAGTAGTTCATATCAATGAGACCCTACATCAACTCTTCACACTCTGACCAATGGATTATGTCACCCACTATGAAAGAGAGAGAAACTTTTATATGGGAGAAATCTAAACCCAGACTTTTACATGGGAGAAATCCCAACCCACGACATTGTGGGGAGTATCCCCAAACTTATACACATCCTTTTGTGGGAGTGGAAAGAAACACGTGCTTTCTTTAAGAGAAACCTCGAACTACGTGTTCTACTTTTTGTTTAGGTGTCCATAAACAAGTAACTACCTTTTGGTAGGGTAGAACAACCATATTGTACGTTTTATAGGTTGTATAACCTATGTGATAAATGATTATGTGCATAACTCTACCGAGAAAAAAGATAGAACATTTATTGCAACTGAATAGAAGTAAAACAAATTTCTGGTGATGAAATAGTGGGTGCAGGATCTTTCAATGGTTTTGAATGATAAACAAAACCTCCCCGGCAGCTCGCAACTCCATCCAAACAATCGCATAGTGCGCCGATCCACAACTCCTTGCACCCCGTAACCAAGTGATGTCGCAGAACAATGCTCATCAGGGTCCCATGGCGCAAAGAAGAAAAAAACTCCATCCACCACTACTACAAAAACGGGAATTAACAGCGCTAAAAATGGACTTTAACAGTGATAAAAAAGTGTTGTAAAGCTCAGTGCTGATAAAGGCGGTACCCCTTTATCAGTTCTTAACAAGCTCTTCTTTAGCACTGATAAATGATTGTTTTATCAGTGCTCCTTTAGCACTGATAAACTTATCTTTTATCAACGCTTCTTTAGCACTGATAAAGGTGTAGTTTATCAGTGCTTTTTTAGCGCTGATAAAAGCACGATTTATCATCGCTAAAATAGCACTGATAAACTTATCTTTTATCATCACTGATTTAGTGCTGATAAAGGTGTAGTTTATCAGTTCTGATAAAAGCACGATTTATCAGCGCTAAAAGAGCACTGATAAATGCCCTCTCTGCTGCTCCGATAAATCTGCAGCAGTACACCTGAACACCTTCAAGAAAAACAGCATCTCAATAAGCCAATTAAAGAAAGTATACCCATACACAATTTACTCATAAATCATAAAAAAATTAGACCAATTATACCCATACAACAATTATACTTGTACACCATTAACACATAATTTATAAGTTAATAAAGTACTTAAATAAATCAATTCAGAATTCAGGGGGTTTGGGGGATGTTCAAGGGTTTGGGGTGGTTGTTCAAGGGTTTGGGGTGGCTGTCCAAGGGGGGGTAGGGGTGTCAGAGGGGGCTTTCCAGTTCAATCCTAATGCTCAACATGGGTGTGTTTTATCAATACATAAATCTTTGGACTTTTCTCTACCCACTATGCATCATGTTCTCAACCTCAAAGAAGTTATAAGGTTTGTACACACACTGAGGTCCACATACTTGGGGGGGGGGGATGAATCTCATTAATAATCCCCCAATATTAAACCTACAATAGCCTATTTTAAGTGCATGATTAGGCAATATGCACAACCTAGTTGAGAAAGAACTGGAATAAAACTAATAAAAAATCATCATTGATACTCAAATCCGTGACCATGATTAAAACCAAATTAATTTTCCAAGTGCTGAACTTTTACCAAGTATTTCACAGTGATCGTGTTGAAATTATAAAAATATAGTTTGACCAAGTCCTACCCCATATACATCAATACACATTGATTCTCAAGTATTAATGCTTGATCAACCATACCTACTTCATCCAATGTCAGGGTTTCTCTGAGTACATCATAGGAACCTCACAAAACATATAATATACCATGGTCTCCCCACTATATACATAATTACCATTGACCTCCAATATGTGAGTTTTATTTATACTCCATCATGGAAATCCACTTATGGGATTTTTCTCATCCAAGGAATACCCTCAACAGTATCTCAGACCACCCATATGTGTTCTTCCAATTCTGAGGCATAAGACCTACAAGGATCTCATCCCTATACTATGGGAGTACCCTTATTTAGGGAATAATACTAAAAAGAATATATTCTTGACCATATGGGAGTATTATCATCCAAATAATAATCCCTATAAGCATATCAACCCTCCAATATGGGTGTATTCTCATTTGAGGCATAATCTATATAATCATCTCAGCCCTCCCCTATGGGATTATTTTCATTTAGTGAATATTCCAAATAAGAATCTCATCCCACTCTTATGGTTGTATTCTCATTTGGGGAATAATACCTATATACATCTCATCCCTCCCCTTTGAGAGTATTATCATTTAAGGAATAAGACCCATAAGCATATCCACCCTCCCAAATGGGAGTATTTTCATCCAGATATAAGCCCATTAGTATCATAGACCCAAACACTTGATCACCCTAGTATACCAGGACAACCATGACTTGATATATATGAGGCCCCTAATAGACCACATGCCATGACCCCCCATTTAAAATATCAATGCAATCCGAATGCATTTGGTCGGATTTACGTAGGTCAGTTGTTGTTTTCACTTAAAATATTGTCCATTTAAATCAAAATAGAGACCCTTTGAGTGCTAGCGGTCACACCGTGCCTCGGATTGAGGCGGGGTTGACTCATACATGTCACCAAGGACCCTCGAATCGTTCTTATAAAATATCAATGCAATCTGAAGGTGTTTGGTCGGATTTCTGTAGGTCAATTGTTGTTTTAACTTAAAATCTTATCCATTTTAAAAAAAATAGAGACCCTTTGAGTGCTAGTGGCCACACCGTGCCTTGGATTGAGGCAGGGTTGACGCGTACATGTCACTATGGACCCTTGGATCGTTCTTATAAAATATTAATGCAATCTGAATGCGTTTGGTCAGATTTCCCTAGGTCAGTTGTTGTTTTCACATAAAATCTTGTCCACTTTAAACAAAATAGAGACCCTTTGAGTGAAGGCGGCCACACCGTGCCTTGGATTGAGGTGGGGTTGACTCATACATGACACCAAGGACCCTTGGATATTTCTCATATAAGATCAATGAAATCCGAATGCGTTTGGTCAGATTTCCGTAGTTCAGTTGTTGTTTTCACTTAAAATCTTGTCCATTTTAAACAAAATAGAGACTCTTTGAGTTATAGCGGCCACATCGTGCCTTGGATTGAGGCGGGGTTGACTTTTACATGTCACCAAGGACCCTTTGATCGTTCTTATAAAATATCAATGTAATATGAATGCGTTTGGTCGGATTTCCATAGGTCAGTTGTTGTTTTCAGTTAAAATCTTGTCCATTTTAAACAAAATAGAGACCCTTTGAGTGCTAGCGGCCACACCGTGCCTCGGATTGAGGCGGGGTTGACTCATACACGTCACCAAGTACCCTTTGATTGTTCTTATAAAATATAAATGTAATCCTATTGCGTTTGGTTGGATTTCCGTAGGTCATTTATTGTTTTCACTTAAAATCATGTCCATTTTAAACAAAATATAGACCCTTTGAGTAATAGCGGCCACACCGTGTCTAGGATTGAGGAGGGGTTGAATCTTTCACGTCACCAAGGACCCTTGGATCGTTCTTATAAAAGATCAATGCAATATGAATGTGTTTGGTCGGATTTCCGTAGGTCAGTTGTTGTTTTCACTTAAAATCTTGTCCATTTTAAACAAAATAGAGACCCTTTGAATGCTATCGGCCACACTGTGCCTCGGATTGGGGCGGGGTTGACACTTAAACGTAAACAAGGACCCTTAAATCATTATTATAAATGATCAATGCAATCCTAATGTGTTTGGTCAGATTTCCGTAGGTTAGTTGTTGTTTTCACTTAAAATCTTGACCACTTTAAACAAAATAGAGACCCTTTGAGTGCTAGTAGTCACACCATGTCTCATATTGAGGCGGGGATGACTCATACACGTCACCAAGGACCCTTGGATCGTTCTTATAAAATATCAATGCAATCTGAATTCGTTTCATTGGATTTTACTAGGTCAGTTTTTGTTTTCACTTAAAATCTTGTTCATTTTAAACAAAATAGAGACCCTTTGAGTGCTGGCGCCCACACCGTGCCTTGGATTGAGGTGTGGTTGACTTTTACACATCACCAAGGACCCATGGATTGTTCTTATAAAATATAAATGAAATACGAATGCGTTTGGTTGGATTTCCATAGGTTAGTTGTTGTTTTCACTTAAAATCTTGTCCATTTTAAACAAAATAGAGAGACTTTGAGTGCTAGTGGTCACACCGTGCCTCATATTGAGGCGAGGTTGACTCATACATGTCACCAAGTACCCTTGTATTGTTCTTATAAATGATCAATGTAATCCAAATGCGTTTTGTCGGATTTCCGTAGGTCAGTTGTTGTTTTCACTTAAAATCTTGTCCATTTTAAACAAAATAGAGACCCTTTGAGTGTTAGTGGCCACACCATGCCTCGGATTGAGGCAGGGTTGACTTTTACATATCACCAATGACCCTTGTATCATTATTATAAAATATCAATGCAATCCAAATGTTTTTGGTTAGATTTTCGTTCGTCAGTTGTTGTTTTCACATAAAATCTTGTCCACTTTAAAAAAAATAGAGACCCTTTGAGTGCTAGCGGCCACACCGTGCCTCGGATTGAGACGGGGTTGACTCTTACACATCACCAAGGACCCTGGGATCGTTCTTATAAAATATCAATGCAATCCGAATGTGTTTGGTCTGATTTCCGTAGGCCAGTTGTTGTTTTCACTTAAAATCTTGTCCATTTTAAACAAAATAGAGACCCTTTGAGTGCAAGAGGTCACACCGTGCCTCATATTGAGACGAGGTTGACTCGTACATATCACCAAGTACCCTTGGATCGTTCTTATAAAATATAAATGCAATCTGAATGCGTTTTTTCAGATTTCCGTAGGTCAGTTGTTGTTTTCACTTAAAATCTTGTCCATTTTAAACAAAATATAGACCCTTTGAGTGCTAGTAGCCACATCATTCCTCATATTGAGGAGGGGTTGACTCTTACATGTCACAATGGACTCTTGGATCGTTCTTATAAAATATCAATGCAATCAAAATGCGTTGGTCAGATTTCCGTAGGCCAGTTGTTGTTTTCACTTAAAATCTTGTCCATTTTAAACAAAATAGAGACCCTTTAAGTGCTAGCGGCTACACCGTGCCTCGGATTGAGGCAGGGTTGATGCGTACATGTCACCAAGGACCCTTGTATTGTTCTTATAAAATATCAATGCAATCCAAATGTGTTTGGTCAGATTTCTGTAGGTCAGTTTTTGTTTTCACTTAAAATCTTGTCCACTTTAAACAAAATAGAGAAACTTTGAGTGCTAGCGGCCACACCATGCCTATGATTGAGGAAGGGTTGAATCATACACGTCACCAAGTACCCTTGGATAGTTCTTATAAAAGATCAATGCAATCTGTATTCGTTTGTTCAGATTTCCGTAGGTCAGTTGTTGTTTTCACTTTAAATCTTGTCCATTTTAAACAAAATAGAGACCCTTTGAGTGATAGCGGCCACACTGTGCCTCGGATTGAGGCAGGGTTGACTCGTACACGTCACCAATGACCCTTGGATCGTTCTTATAAAATTTCAATGCAATTCAAATGCATTTGGTCAGATTTCCGTAGGGTAGTTGTTGTTTTCACTTAAAATCTTGTCCGTTTAAAACAAAATAGAGACCCTTTGAGTGCTAGCAGCCACACCGTTCCTCGGATTGAGGCGGGGTTGACTCTTACAAGTCACCAAGGACCCTTGTATAGTGAAATTTTATTATATATACCCTGATACTTTTCCAGACGTAGTACTTGCTCGCCTCCTTATGCTTAGCCCCTGGCCTTATTCCTTTTTCTAGACGATAATGATACACTGCCCTATCAGTAAAAGATAATTTAAATTATATTACTTGATGTTTAGACCTAAAATGTAAGATGTAGTGTCTTACAGATTCACACACTCCATCATGTGTGGTCGGTTTGATGGATATCCTTGCTTTGAATCCAGGAAATAAATCTTCAGAGTATCCATGTTCACCGCATTTAGCAACCACTGTTTCCTAAAAACACAAAAAGGAACAAGTAATAAAGGAAGTGAAAATATAATTGATATGATTTAATCGTAGAGTATTACCCCTACATGGTTGGTATTAAGAAAAGTTTTTCATCTGTAATCTTTTGTTCAAATGTTTTCAGCAAGTCGTTCACTATTTCATTCCTTTTTTATGGCTCTATTTTTGTTAGCTGTGTTGATGTGATATGAGGACTAACCAGTCCAAATCTTGGCTCATGGAAAAATTCCTTCAAATTTTTTTCATAAATGCATCTTTCAACAATATAAAATGCATTTAGTCATAATTTTCATGCTAGATCAGCTTTTGGAAAATCAATTCATGGAAACATACCTCATATATACATTTACAACTGTGACGCCTAGCCAACCGTTTTAAAGGATTTCATTTACATTTTCAGCAGCAACGAAATCTTGACTTTCCTCTCTGTACATATTCTCCTCAAAAACCACTATATGACTATTACCATCTTTTAGCTTCGTATCCACATGAGTCTTCAATGCTAGTAAATGTGGAAAGAGAACAGGTGGTGTTATTGTGCTTTCAGTAGCTCCTGGGGATCAGTTGGTCGATCCTTTAGATGGTTTTGAGCCGACGTTTGTCACCCCCTTCCCTCTCTCCATTTATAACAACAATAATTGGTTCAGACCCTTTTTTCATTAATTGTTAATGGTTTAGCTTGAAAATAAAAGGAAATAAATACCTCTTTGTCTGCATGTAGTCTTACAAGTTGTGACGGCCATTCAAGGAATGTCCCAATAGCCTTTCTGACCATATGAATATCATCGTAATGAATTGGAATAGGTAGCTCTGCCTTTGCCTCATGAGCTATAGTAATCATCACTTTAAGATGATCTTTTAGAAGTGGTCTATTATGCAGTGTGGCATCTGGGATACTGAACACTGTATCCCTCGCTACAAGGTGATAGGTGGGTGTTGAAGGATATAAATCACAATCATTATCACCCAGTAGAGGATGAGTACCGAAAAATTATTAGTGTTTTTCTGATTCATATTTCATCGGAACAATTATTAGAATATTGATTACCACGGCTAAGATAGTTCTTTGAGGTGAATGGCTCGCCTCAAAGCTGGTGGGGGTGGGGTGGGATGTTCATACGGCGGTTGTTCTTGAGTTGTGGTTTCCCTTTGCTTCCCACAAATAAATGTTGCTAGAAACTCTCCCTGCCATTGCAATTGTTCTTCAAGGGTTTCTATTTTTTCGCTCATTTGTTCCAAATTTTCATCTGTATCATCCATTTTTTCTTCTTCTCAAAATATACTCGGGGTGTCACCCCAAACCCTGCACCTCTGACACGACCGTATTTTTCTGGCTACTTCAAAGCCATCGATAATAGGTCTGTATCAGCTACAGGAGTAGCTGATTAATGTGACTATCGGATATAGGAAAATAACTAATTATTTTTATGTAATGGAAATTTTAAACAAATTATTTTATCGTCGTGTCATAATTACACATATTTCCTACACTTTCTGTGTGTTCTAATCTACTAACTTCCCATCTTTGTTCACACGTGCCTCCTTCCATAGCACATAAAGTGGGATGGAAGTGTATTTGGTTTTAGACTCATCAATATACATATAAACATTGAAAAATAATTATGATGTTGTTTATTGGCACCTAACAATATTATTGTAAATTTAAAATACGTACCATTTTCTATTCTAATGAATCCTACCCCATTTTAGCTTTACGATAGGGGTATGTTGGTTTTGAATCATGTTCCTTATTTTCAGTACAGAGTTTCTGTTTCATAAATAAAATATTGACAATCAAAGTGATGAATACAGGTATCCTCAAACAACGTATTATCATTCACAATGTACCTGAAACTTCTCATCCCCACGACAACCAATAAATGAATCCCATGCTTCTTGGGATATCAGGTGAGCGTAGACAATGGGTGGGTGCAAGTTTATTTTACCTTTATAATCTTTGAGGTGACATCTTGTTAAAATAGTGTGAAAACCTTGATGAATCATTCCTGCAAGCCTTAGTACATAATCCTTGTGTGAATCATCTACTATAAATGTACTCTGCAAGAGATTGATAAGAGTAACACAATGTTTCATAATTTTATTTTCTAGTAAATTAAAGAAATAAATTCATAATGTTACCGTAATTTCTTCCCAAATCACATCCTTCAGCCCGGACACAACATGGTGCCATTAATCTATGTCAATCGGCACACGTTTCCGAGTGACAACTCCAATGTAGCTGCTAAACATAGCCTTATTAGGATTCACAAGTTGGCCTCGTGCATTCCATACGACTTAAAATTTGAGGCATTTGCTTTTCGACTTAAGAATTTTGGATAAAACCGTCAAACTACGACACACCTGTGATTTTTGCGACGATGGTCCTTCATTTACGACCATTTCATAGATATCAACATCATCTATATTTTCATCTAGAATGGTATCAATGAAATGTGTTGATGGTTTTTGGACCTCAACACTAAGAGCAGCAGGAGCCGCAGCAGCAGGAGCAGCAGGAGGAGCAGTAGGAGGAGCAGCAGTAGCAGGAGGAGCAGCAGCTGCTGCTTGAGAGACTTGTTCAGCCTCAAGGTTAGGAGCATTAGAATATGCAGAATTCATTATCTGCAAAAGTGGTTGAACAGTTAATTCAGATTACATAAATTCAGTAATGATAAGATAATAACATGAGATAACAAGATCTATATTACAAACAAAATATAACCTGTTTACTGAACTCTCTTTCATTTTTCAAAGGTTGAAGGGATTTGATACCTCTATCGACTATCCAAATCCCTTCATTGTGGTCTCCTCTAACATACAAAACATCATCTGCATTGGGACCGCTCCGAAATGATTGCGACGTACCACTAAAAGGATCATCCTCAACTGAATTTTCATCGGAACCTTCAGTAGTTTTGGACAATAACAGAACAATCGACCACTTTTGGTTTGCGGGATCTGGAACATAAAAAACTTGTACCACTTGTTATGCTATTATACATTGTTGTTCTTTGTACCCTTATTTACTAAAATCAACTTTCACAAATCCCCATTCATCTATTTTAACACCACTATTGTTAACAATCCATTTTCATTGAAAAATTAGCAATTGGAATGGCGTATAATCCAACTCCCATATTAGTTTGATAATGCCAAAGTATGACATATTTGCATAAATTGGATATCTGTCCTTACTACCAAACATGCATCGCTTCATCCACTAGTGTAACTCCACTATTTTTCATGGTAATATCTTCATCATGTTCATCTGTATAGAATGTATAACCATTAATTACATAACCACTGTAATATAATACATACACACTTGGTCCAGCGGCTAGCCATCGAAGACATTCTGAAATTGAATTGGGATGTTCATCCAACTGCTTAAAAATATGGTCCTGAAACCATCCTATAAACTGGTGATTATGTGTATCTGATAACCATTTTTCATCCCTCGATGGATTCAACTGCCTATGAATTTCTTTGTGAGTATTAATATATGGAGAAACCTCCCAACTGTTATGAAAAACATAAAGATGAGGCTGCTCCTGATCTGTAATACTGATTGTCACAAATTCTCTTACAGAAATTCCCTCACCCTCAATGCATCCAGTGTGATAAGATTTCGGGAGACCAATACTTTCCACATCAGATAGGTATTCAGTACAAAATTCAATGGCTTCCTCAACAATATATCGCTCCACTATACAACCCTCTGGCCGACTTCAATTTTTGACATACCCTTTCAAAATCTTCATATACCGTTCAATAGGATACATCTATCTATAGTGCACAGGACCATAAATTCGAATCTCTCTCACCAAGTGAATCATCAAATGAACCATCATATCAAAGAATGGTGGCGGGAAGAACATTTCTAATTCACATAATATGATGACAATTTCTTTTTCCATAGCTAGAAATTTCCCTAGGTCTAAAACATTGCTACATATAGCTTTGAAAAAGAAACAAAGTTTGGTTAATGTATGACGGACATTCTTTGGAAAAATGCAATATAAATCAATAGGAATTATATCTTGCATCAAAACATGGAAATCATGTGATTTCAAACCATTTAACTTCAAATCATTCATTGACACACTGTTCTTGAAATTTGATGAGTACACCTCTGGAACCGTTACATCATTGACGAAGTTGCAAAACTGATATCTCTCCACCTTAGAAAGAGTATAAGCAGCTGGAGGAAGAAACATTCGATTTTCACCCTTCATGGGATCCAACTCATCTCGTATTCCCATGTCCAACCTTGCCTTAATTCCATATTTCGTTTTTCCAGGGGCATTTAGCAACGTTCCAATAACACTGACACATACATTTTTTCCCACATGCATCACATCAAGAAAATGTCTCACGTAAAAACCATTCCAGTATAGTAATTCAAAAAAAACTGTTCTCTTTTTCCAACCGATTTTCGTATGGTTTTTTGAAAATGGTTTACAAAAAATAGTGTTCAGATCTTTTACATTCTCAAACAGCTGATCACCTATTAGTGGAGATGGTGTTGCGCGTTTTTATGAACTTCCATTGAATGATGTCGTCCAAGATCGGTACTTATGCCGACGAGGTAGAAATCTCTGATGTCCTAGAAACACAGATTTCGATGAATGTTTCAACCTAATTGATTCAAGATCTTCTTCGCACACTTGAAACCCTTGTGTTCCTTTAATTCTGTAGCCTGATAAATTTCCATAATCTGGGAAATCATTTATTGTCCCATACAACATCACTCTGAACATGAAGTATTCACTTTTATAAGCATCATACAACATTACACTTGAGTCCCACAATAACTTCAAATCCTTGATCAAAGGATCCAGATAAACATCAATATCGTTACCTGGTTGTTTTGGTACTGATATAAGCATAGATAACATGATGAATTTCTAATTCATGCATAACCAGGGTGGCAAGTTATAATTTACCAACATAACAGGCCATGTACTATGATTGTTGGTTTGAAAACCAAAAGGATTCACTCCATCTGTAGATAACTCAAGACAAAGGTTTCTCGGCTCTTTTCCAAATTCAGGATACTCATGATCAATTTTATTCCATTGAGGAGAGTTGGCCGGATGACGTAATAACCCATCTTTATTTCTTTTATCTTCATGCAATGAAAATTGTCTTACAGTTTCTTTACTTCCATATAGACGCCTAAACCATGGAATGATTGGAAAGTACCATAAAAATTTTGTAGGATTGGATTTATCTTTCTTGTATTGAGAATAACCACACTTTGGGAATTCTGTAAGTGATTTGTTCTCTTTGAGAAATAATATACAGTATTTCTGGCACGCATGTATTCTTTCATAAATCATTCTCATTGAGCGTAGCATTTGTCTAGCTTCATATGTCCGGCTTGAGAGCTCAGTATCTTCTGGGAGAATTTCATTCAAGAGAGCAAGTAGTTCCATAAAAATGACATCACTCCATCCGTTGCCTACTTTCAATTTATTCAACTTCAGTACAGCTGACAATGTTGTATACCTAGTGTAAGCAGCATACAATGGCGTCTTTGCACAACTCTTTAACTTCTCAAACAATTTTGGGAAATCACGGAGTTCATCTTGAATTGTCTTTGTCATTTCCTCAATACGATCTTCATCATCATTGTCATCTATAATCACATCCTTAAAATGGTCTTCTTCATTATCCATATTTGTATTCATATCTAACGATCCATAAAACGCAGTTTTATCCCAGCCAGTAGCTACATTTTCTTTTTATCTGTGTTTATTCCAACATTTATAACTCTGATCTATTCCGTGACATATAAAATGTTCTTCCAACTCCTCTAGAGTAAGTATTCTAGAATAACAACAATGTAAAAACGGACAAAGGATTTGAGAAGGATCCTTTGCGTGATCCTTTGCAATCTTTATGAACTCTTTCACTCTATTCTCGTACTCTATTGTTAAACGATTAGAATCCATCCAATCTTTATTCATCTCCATCCAATTTGAATCTCAAATATTAGTATTTATGGTTCAAGTAAACAAAACTATAATTCCAAATACAGTAGAAGTGAACCACTTCCTTATAAAAATAAAGATTAATAGAGCCTAACCATTAGTATTTATTCATCATGCCTAAATACTCACTGCTGGCGGAAGTGAAACCGTTCCTGATGATCATGCCAAGAATAAATGGAAACCAAAAGGGGGAGTGAATCAAAATACCCCAAACAAGATGGAAAAACATGGTATTTGAGAATAGGTTAGTGGCTTTCATGTTGGCTAGATGAGAACCCAATTTATTTAAATGAAAAAGGTTAATTCACAACAAGATACCATCCAATCCATATATTATTTTCATTAATAGGGTTATTTTGTGCTTCAAAATGATTAAAACTTGTCTAACTAACTTCAAATGGATAAAATATGAATTCATGAAACCCGTGAATCCCAAAAGGAAGATATAGTATAGAAACACCCACTTTGAATCTGAATGAGTCTGCTCAAATGAAGAACATCATACATCTCCAACTACATCGATGCTTTCTCATATACAACGACATCACTAGCTAGATAGCGTCCCTCACCAAGAACATCATACATCTCCAAATAAGAGACTACAACCACTAACCATGAAGAACATCATAAGATGGAAATATACTAAGAACACATCCCTTCACCCAAATAAGAGACTACAACCACTAACCATGAAGAACCACTAAGAGCATAATTTGAAACCTAAGGAAAGGTACACCCAAAACATACCAATGAATTCAAATGAAATACTTTCTAAACCAAACCATTGAAATCCTCAAATGTTCCTAACATCAAACCCCATCATATCTCCTAATAAAATTCTTTGATAACACTATTTCTGGGCCAATACCCATTTAGACCCCTCTATTGGTTAGTAGATTATAGTCTAGTGACCACCTAAAACCATCCTCCAACATGTCATGGGTTAGTGAATGCACCGAGGGTATTTATCACAACCATGTGCAATATACTTCTAATAATAAATAATTGATATAGTTTAACATTAAGTTGTATAGATGATTTTTCGAATGATACCAAGTGAAAGTTAGTATGGTAAATATGTGTGATAAGACATTTTTGGTCTAACTAAAAGGGGATATAGCCTAATGAGTGTATTTTGGATTCAAAAAACATATGACTCTATGTGGTATAGGGTATTTTCAACTTGTAGGAGTATGGACCACTAAGTGAATATGGTCCTCTATGTGTGGGAATGTTTTCATTTAGAGTATGGCCTAATATGTATGGTTCCCATAGAATAAGGCCCATTTGAATTGGATATTTGGGCTCATTACACAAGGTGGATCACATTTTTCAGGTGATAAATCTACACCAATTTGGTTCATAAAATATATTCATAGCACATAAGGATTTCTATATTCATCAAATAATGAATTGTGTTCTTATCACACCAGGTAAGAACATAAGATCATCTACTAAGGGAAGTGTTTAGAGATCGTATGCTCATCACATAGGGGATTCTTTGGCACATCGCCTAAGGAATCTCATGCTCCTCATGTGAGGAATAATCCAAGGATCATTACCTAGGAGATGAATAAGAGAACATATGATCATCACTTAAGGGATTATTAGGAACATCCCCTAATAAATCTATTTATAATCTCATGAGGTATAATCAAGGGAACATTATTTGGGAGATAAAGAATATCTCATATTCCCATACCATAGGGACTTCATATTCTCGGCACCTAAGGAAACCTAGGATTATCACCTAGAATTGGATGTTTCCTGAATTAAGAGTGGTCATAGTTTTATATCTTGGTAAAGGAACTCACATATTTGAATTTTAGAAGAGGGAACCACCCGATACACTCATCGCGTAGGGGTGAGCATAGTTTTATAGCCACCATTTCATTTTTATCCATGATGTTATTCAATTCCAACCAAACCCTTTTCAATTTCATCATTAACAAATGTATTCTATGTCACTGGGAAACTAAAAGGAAAACCCATATCAACTAACGATGTCATCTCACACAATAACCCACTCATTACATCTTTTTAACAATGGAAAGGTTGATGCTTTCCCAGTGCACAATTTACCACCTCAACCATCTCACATTTTCCCCCAATGGAATCTATCACAGCCAAACTAATAAAAAACTTCTCAAACAACCCCACCAAAAAACAATGATGATTTTCAACAATAAAAGTAAACAAGCACCATGTTCTTGAGAAATATAATGAAAATTAGTAAACACATGTGAATCATCCCCTTTGCATCATTTTCCATCAAGTATAGTCCATTTTCTTCAATCGGTCAATCCATAATGCTCACCCATAGAATAAAAAATCATGTTAAAAAAATGATATACAAATGGGAGAGGAGAACATTATTGAAAAAAGATTTGGAGAACATGCCTTAAAAGAGGTCCTCCAAACCGAAGTTTGAAAGCATTGCGGGTGGCGGAGGTCCGGAAATGCGAACTCAGCGGGCGGTGGAGGTCCAGCAATGAGTAGCGAGGGCGGCGGAGGTCTGGAAACGTGATCTCAGTGGGCGGTAGAGGGGAGTCGCAGAGTTCCAGTACAGCGAGAGCTTTAGGTCTCGATAAAACGAGGGCACTGTGCGACCAAATTTATAAAAAAATGCACTAAGGTTTTATCAACGTTAACATTTTAGTGCTGATAAAGGTGTCCTTTATCAGCGCTTTTTTAGCACTGATAATAGTACTCTTTATCAATGCTACAAAAGCGCTGATAAATCCTTACTGTATCAGCGCTAAAATTTTACCGCTGATACAGGGAGTCTTTATCAGTGCTTTTCTAGCACTGATAAAGAGTCTTTTTATTAGCGCTATTTTAGCACTGATAAACGTTACCCTGTATCAGTGCTAAAATTTTAGCGCTGATAAAGGAGTTCTTTATCTGCGCTTTTCTAGTGCTGATATATGGCCTCTTTATCAGCACTAGAAAAGAGCTGATAAAGACTCCGTGTATCAGTGCTACAATAGTAGCGCTGATTCAGGGAGTCTTTATCAGCACTTTTCAAGCGCTGATAAAGAGGACATATATCAGCGCTAGAAAAGTGCTGATAAAGAACTCCTTTATCAGCGATAAAATTTTAGCGATGATACAGGGTAACCATTATCAGCGGTTTTTCTTAGCACTGATATAAGGGGGAACTTCCCTTGTCCATTTTAGTAGTAGTGCACACTATCATGTGGTGTCTTCATTTAAACAACAACAAGTAAATCACTTGCATCGGCATGATTCCCGCACAACCACTGTAGCCAGATCTGCCATCGAGGATGATCTCTAACCAACAGCCCCCCAGAACACGGTTCTCCATAATGTTACCCAAGCCATCCCTAACCCCATGAACTTGCTTGATCAGCCACCCCCATTCTAGTTCCATCTTCCACCACCATCATCAATTCTCCATCACTAACCACCTTCATCAGGTCTCCATCACTAACTGACACCGTTGAGGCGCCATCACCTATCATCAAGATATTGTCTTCGGCGATCATGATCTTCCTCCAACAATCCTGCAAATGTCAACTATGGAAAATGCCTATCGATGCAATCTTGGAGCGGGTTAGCATGTCTGTTGCGGCACACAGCAAAGAGTTAAAATTGTACAATGATCTCCACCTAACGTCTACTTGGATGGAGCGACAACACGCCAACCCAATTTCCAGAGAAATCCCCATGAAGTAGAGCAAGAGGATCTCATTTTATTATAGAGAATCTCTTCGTCTCATGTTGTAAGTTTTACATAAGTATAGTGAATAAAATAAATAATAAACTAAAACTAACTAAAATATATTAAAAAAAATTCATATTGTTTTTATATAATATTTATTATTTATTTAAAATTAAAAAAAATACTTAAAACAATTAGAATAATCATTTGATTTATTATATTATCCAAACTGAAGCAAAACAGAACATGCATAAAAACTAAGTTTTAAGAAAAAATAATGAAATAACAAATCGTGTGTGCCAAATGAACTTGAATTTAGTATGATTACCATGGATTTTAGTCATTATGTTGAACGTGTGTTCTCGGTTAATGTTTTCCTATTATCATCATAACAACCATGATAAAATATATCACACGGTCACTTTATAAAACGTATGATCACTAAACTGATCATGTGAAATAAGTTTGGTAACCATAAAAATGAAAATTTCGTAACATGATCTACTACACTTGTGGTAATGTAACAAACCAATAAGTTATAATAGTTCCCTTTTAGAGTAAATTTAATTTTTTTACTATTTTTCTTTATACACAATACCATGTTAAGCTTTCACTACACGCAACACTAGGGTTAGCTTACAGAACGCACAACACTAAATGTAGAAGGGAATATAAGATCTTTAGACATTAAGATATATTTAATATTTTAAATATATTCAATCAGTTTTTTTTTGACATTTCTCTAATAAGCTTTATAGGCATAAGATAATAATGAATCTAATTTTATGCATAAAATGTTGTATTATTCTAATACTAGTTTTACCACCTTTTAATAAAAAACGTATTTTAAAAACAAAATTTAACACTTATAATTTTTATATTAAAAAATAAACTTCATTTTTGTAAAAGAAATTTAAAAATTATATTATCGTTAATTTTTTGTATTTTTCTGTGAAGTTTCATTTATTGATGAATAGTGAAAATACTAGATTTTAATTGAAAACTACTTTTTCATCTAAATAATTTATAGGTTTAAATTATATTTTTATTTTTTTTAAGTCACAATTATTTAAATTTTACATCTATTAATAAAATATAGGTCATTGGAATAATTTTTATATTGAATTTACATATAAAAACATAGTAAAATGTTTGACATTTTTCACTTTAAAAAATTGTTTTCCTGTCACGTCTGGAGGATAAATTTTAAATTAATTTTAGAAATTTATATGAATTAAAAATTGAAAATGGATATAATTATTTGGAATAACTATAATATTTATAGTATAATAATGTAAATTTAATTTTTTATAGTAATTATTAGTGAAAATAGTTAAAATTAATTACCGTGATTATGGTAGAATGAGCTTAATTAATGACTAAACATAGACCATAAGGTGTATAAATAACCCAAAACTTGTCCAAAACCAATTTTATGGACATATTTTGATCCTAAACACCGTAGTCTCAATTTTTATGTGTTATTTGGATACTAATTCCATGAATGTGACTTATATAATATGTTTTCTATGAGAAAATACAAAAAAAGGAACCATCCTTGCCTTTAACAATTATATAGAATTAATATTGGGAAAAAACATAGTATTTTAAGCTATAAATATTATTTTTAAATTAAAATGAACATTTTTATCATGATAATTTATTTTATTTTTTTTAAGATGACACAATTACATTAACTGATTAACAAATTTCATTGCATGGATTATTTAGTTAATAATTAAATAAAATAAATGATGCTAAAAACATTAAATGTAAGGTAAATTGAATGCATTATTGTGATCCATTATTTTTTTAGATGGACATAAAATTTTAAACATATTTAGACTTAATATTTTTGAATTCAAATATTTTTTTTATATTTTAAAATTCAAAGTAATTTAATAATGTCAAAATTGACATTAATTCTTTTTTATAGTAAATGATATTTTATTAATTGATTTAAAATTTCTAAAAAAACATATATTATGTCATCTTATTTTTAAATGTTAATAATTATGAATTATGGTCCATTTGAGGACCAATTTTTCTATTATAATGACTATATTTACTATGAATTAGTAAAAGCTCGGTTATCACAGTTACGGTTAAAGTGGTGTTTTTGCATGTTACTTGCGCTTATGTTAAAATTTATTTCCCAAAAACATTGTATTTTAAATTTAAAAATTAGTTATCATATTTATAATTAGGGGTTGTAAATTATATAACAATTATAACTTTAATTTATTATTAAATGATAAATTACTTATGTTAGAAAACTAGTTACTATTGTGAAAACAAAAAAAAGGTAAAATTGATTAAACTTAAAGACTAAGGGGAAAATCATGAAAATGATTTTATTTTTGAGTTGTGTAAATTTTTTCCAACATAATTTTCCTCCACTCAATTTGGAGGCACATGATTTAAGGGAGACCTTTCAATAATGTTTACCTTTCAGTATTTACAAAACTACCACCCCTACCCCCATTATAAAATGGAACTTACTCTCCCCCTTCTTCATAACACTAGGTTTCGAAAATCTCTTCCAAATTTACTCTCAAACAAACCTCCAATAATCCTTTAATCCTTACCTTAATAATAAATAAAATCATTCAAGGTTTTAGTGAAAAACTAAGGAAGAAACCTGATGAAGAGGTAACGTTTTTATAAAAGAATTTTCATTTTATTTCCTTCTCCACCTCCTTAAAATATTCTTATATCATGATTATATAAAAACCTCAACATACTAAATATAATTATATTTTTTTTGTTAATTTTTATACGTAAACCTGTACACACTTTTGTCAAACGGGTAATGAAATCATCATTCGTGTGTACGGCGGACTACCGCCTCACGAAACGATGTCGTTCATTTTTACTTCTCCACCTATTATGGTTGGAAATTATGATGGAATTTTATTTATTTGATATATATATATATGATATTTATGATGTATTTTTTTAAATTATTATATAATGCATACCTTCATGATATCCATTTTATGGGAATACAATAACAGGGTTTGTGGACATATAGACTACTACCTACTCAAAGTGATGTGATTCATTCACACATTGCATGGAATTTATTAAGAATGATTTCAAAAATGATATCTGATATATATGAATTAAATAAGATAATTAAATTATATTATTCATATATATATATCATTTACTTTTATTTCTTTTAATAAGACAATAAAATAAAAGTAGTGTTCATGTGTACATACAGCTTACCGTCTCCATGAACAATGCATTTCATTTCCTATAACTAAATATTATAGATTACTATAAATTCATATATACTAAATATATATGATATATATATATCATGGTTTGAATTTTAGATATTATTAGATCATGATCTAAGTAAAAAAGAACAGAATTAACACGTCACAACCTAATTGAAAAACAATACAATTAAAACCTGAAACGATGAAAATAATGAAATATTATTAATGAATGTGTAATAAGATATTCTAAAAGAATCATATATGATATCATAAATATTAATATGGTTCTATGAAAAGTTAACAAAATCATAAAACCATTATATATGATGTTAAATCATGTTCAACCAAACGGGGGAATAAGGTAAGGGATTTCGTCTCAATTTACAGTCCATTGAGACTTATTTATTATTATCCACAAATTTACTTTTATGTGGAGTATATACTACCACATTTTCATTTAATATCATGATTCAATCATACTTCATGGTATTTTAAATTTCACTTTGAATTATCCTATCTAAGGGGTTTGGTTCGAAAATTACTAAGTGGTAAATGTTATATTATAAATATCACTTTCCTTTGTGATGGTAAAATTTTTCTTGAAAAAATCACTTCCTTATAATCATTTTTAGGGAAATTAAAATTATCTAAAATATCCATATTCTTTTCTAATTGATATTATTTTTTCCTAAATTGTATACCATTTTTACATGTGTTGTTTACTTTAAATGTTATTTAATTAACTAGGTAAATGTTGATATATCATTATCTTTGACTCTATATAGATATTTGGTAAGGCACGATGTTCATGAATTAAATAAATTATTAAATATATGAGGAATTATTTTTACTAGTATGAAACAGGTTGGGGACTAGTTAATGTAATCCCCTCAATGTATCGACAGTCTCATGGGATGAAATATAATGGACAAATCGTTCACATTTATAACCAGTATATTTTAAATTGTATTGTGAAATGTATTAATAGTAGAGTTATGGTTATCCAAACCAAATAGGTTTGTACTCGGTACATTGTAAACCTTCTTTTGAATGGTTTTAATGACACATGTTTTGAAGAAAATTAAAATACAAAGTATATTTTGAACTTTTTTACTAGATAGACCATTTTTAAAAATAGGATTCGTAAAACAATTGCAATAGTTGGAAAACTTAAACATATTTTTTTTTGGATGTGGGTGAAGGCTTGATAGTTCCTTTAAAGGTATCATCAAGTATTGACAGCACTAGGTCTATAATTTTCATATTTTAAGGATCTGTAGAGGGCACACTATTTTTCTAAAACTAGGAAGCCCTCAACAAAAAACCATGTGGCCTATAGTAGTTGGGAAGAGGTGGTGTGCACGGGTTGTGCACGATTTTCCAGATCATGTTCCTATCCCACACAAGTAGTTTCACTTATCCCACACCTAAAAATTATTAAATACATGATTTTCACATGTTTTGGCTAACCATGTGGAAAAAACTATGAGAGGGGGATTCTTAGGCAGGGGTGTTGCACGACTGATGCATGGTTTGGCCAACCATGTGACCCAACCTTTATGGTGTGTTTTTTAGAATATAAAATAAATTAAATTAATGTTAAAATAAAATAAAAAATAAAACCTTAACACCCCCTTTCTCCCTCCAATTTCATGAGAATCACCCCTAAATCCATCATCCTCGCATGACCACCCCCCTCGGCCTCTTCTCTAGTGCTTCAATTTCAACCAGACCTTCCCTGGTTTCACATTTAATTATCTGAGGTAAGCCTCATCTTCCTTCCTCCTCCATCAATTAGGTGTTTTCCACTTCTCCCATCTCTCCTCTTGTTGGGTTAAACACTACGATTGGGGATAATCCCAATTTTCTTTTTCTTCTCTGAAGTTACGATATGAAAAGGGAATATTAGTGTTTCTTTTTATGTGTTTCAACATCCACCACAGAAGGTGAAGTGGTTTGGAGTGTTTTGGTCCACCCGTCCTCAATTTTGGGTCGTTTTTCCTTTTTTCTCCATTATTTCTCAATTATTTTTGTGGATTTCTTAGTTTCTAAGGTTCTAGTATTTTTTTTAGCATGTTGGACATTTCTGCATTGGTTTTGGGTTGATGTTGTCAAATGAAAATTATGTGTGTATTCATGGGTAGCTATATATATATATATATATTCCCCCACTATATATATATATATATATATTAATCCATGTAAGTGAATATATACATATATATATGTGGGTCTTGGTGTGCTAACATATAATATGATAAATGCATAAGGGGTGTAAGTGTTAACTGGTATGTGCATATATTTGAAAATATGTATGGATACCCTTGCACATATTATGTGCATATATAAGCATATATGTAAGGATCCCCTTGGTGATTTATTTTTCATTTTTTATTAAAAACATTCCTATGGAAATAAAAAACATTAAAAAATGAAATGTTACTCCTTGGCAGGTTTTATACCTATATGTATGCATTGACAATGAGATTTTGTGCTTCAGTACCAAGGGTGATACAAGGGGTTCTAACTTAAGGACCCCTTGGATGGGCACTCATGCCTTTTCTAGAATTGTTAATGTTTATTAATTACCTCAGGGGTGAATTAAGCTATGAATGATATGGGCACACCAAGTGATATTTGTTTTACCAACATATGACTGTCATCGATTCCAAAGGGGACACCCCATGGATGGACTTTGAGGAATGATTGGTTGAACCATGCCTTTAGTGAGACTGAAGCCCCTATATGTGATATTAGGTATAGAATCGAAGGATAGTATTTGACTTTTCACCATGCTTGGAGTGAGATGTGGGAATTCATCCTTGGGTGACCATGTACAGGCACCTTTTTGTTGGTTTTATGTTGATATCCTCGAGTGATACTTGAAAATTCTTCTCATATTTTCAAGGAAAAGCTCTGGGTGTCTCGTAAATTTTTTTAAGAGTTTTCTTCAAATGAAATTAAAAAGGAAAATTAATTTTTAGAAAATAATAAATGACCCATGGTATTATAAATTTAGGGAATATCCTCTAGGCTAAAGCACAATATTGGGGATAGTCCATCTTGTGGAACCTTATCTTACTCACTTTACCATTTCAGGTTTAATTGGTTCAATATCACTAGCTTAGGCCGAAGAAGGTAGTTAGGCGGGTGTCCAAATTGAAACCAGTATAATTCTTTAAATTATTTAATTTGGTATTGAATCTTACTACTATCTCACACCTCATAATTTATCTTGTATGAAATACAATGGGGCTAGATGCTATGGGTGCGAACATACCAAGATTTAATCTCACACCCTGCTATAGTACCATTAGTACCCATCTAGACTTTAGGTACATAGTTATTGATTGAAGGAAGCAGTCAACATCCAATTTTTGTTTTTATTTAGTAGTATGGAGTTGAGGAAGATGATCCAGAAGGTACTCTAGATTCTCGTAGATCTAGTCATTGGGTAGTTTTTCTTTCATTACATTCCATTGATATTTGTAATTTGTAATTTTAATTCTTTTTTCATATCTTTTACATTCATGAATCATTGCATAGTTATATTTAGCCATTTTTATTCGATTATTACTTTTAATTCTGGTACACAATTATTTTTTATTTTAAAGCTTCTGATATAGTCTATATATTTTATTCTTTTTATATCAATGTGCCTCTCGGATCTCGAGGGTATAGCCTCCCCATCATTCCACCTTTATATGATCGCTTCTAGTCGAAAAACTCTACCCTATAGGGAGGCGTGCTTGAGGCCATGTGGTGATCGGTTCAGCTACTGTTTCCATAGTCAGTCTGGTCGAGACATTACAAAGTGGTATCAAAGCTTATTTTCCATTTTTCTTACTATTTTGTTCTAGTTGACATGATACTACTAATGTGTCGGTACTTGGTAAATAACAATTTGTTGGACTGATCACTCCACTCATGGGGAAATGATTAGGTGTCCTAGGATAGGATTAAAGTTCACATCATTTTCTATTATAGTTTATTATAATTTCACCTTTGGTGAATTGTGTTCATTCAACTACTTATTGATGGATGATATTTAAAATAATTACCCTTATCTTGGTATGGAAATTAAATATCATTACATGCATCATTATTGAAAAATAATAATTCACATGTCGTGTATATTTCTTCCATGTTGTTTTCATTGTTATGTTGTTTTGAAAATTGTTGATTTGTCTTTTCCTTCATATTACTATTCATGCTTAAATTATTATTACTGGTGATTATTTTTGCATGTATGATTTCTTACTGTATTTAGGTGACTAATTAGTGTTCTTTCTATAAATTTTTATGATTATTTCTTGTTTATCTTGGGCTGAATATTTTGGCTGTAATTAAAATTGGTGACAATTTCTAGCTTATAAGGTGTATGTGCACCTTATGAATTTTAAAATGATGGCTCATGAAACCAAACCACTGTCAATGTGCCTAATATACTTATTTAATATTGTATAAAAGTTAAAACAAATAAAATTACCTCTTAACCTTAATGTTGGATGCTGTTAAATGGGAACCCATTTCTAATTAGTAAAGTGTATGGGTGCATTATGAATTGGAATTGGATGACCCATATAATTGAACCATGGTGGTTTCACCTTTTATATTTTAAAATATTTTACATAAATTTCTAAATATTTATATCCCCTTTTTAATGAGGATAAAATGGTTTCAGTTAGATGGGAGCCACCTTCAACTTTTAACCTGTATAGGTGCCTTATCAATTGGGGTTCACTACTACAAAAATGGAAAATAAAAGCGCTACCCTTTTATCAGCGCTAAAGAAAGCACTGATAAAGGGGGCCTTTTTCAGCGCTAAAAAAGCGCTGATAAAGGGGGCATTTTTCAGCGCTAAAAAAAGAGCTGATAAAGGGGCACTTTTATCAGAACTAAAAAACGTACCGTTGAAGGCCCCCCTTTATCAGCGCTTTTTTATGTAGCACTGATAAAGGGGGGATTTATCAGTGCTTTTTCCTACCGGTGATAAATTAAATGTTTCAAAAAAATCATGAAAAATAAATTATTATTATATAAGTATATTTATATTGATATTAATATAATATATATTTTTTAAATATGTTTTATATATGTATAAATAGAGTATAAAATTTAATATATAATAAATTTAGTGAAAATGGATTTAAAATATTTAAAAAAATATGATTAATTAATAATTTTCTCATTATTATCAATTAAAAATCATTTAATAACAATTTGAAGACACAAAAAATCAAAACAATTAATAATAGATCTAAAATAAGTTGAAAATATAACTAAAACATCAAACAACCATAACTTTTGATCAGGGTGTCCGTTTGAGCTCTACAGCATATCGAATTGAATCCTGCGACGAGCTCTACATGCTAGTAACTGAAGCTATGCTTCTCTCACATTTTTCAAGGCCAAAAAATTATCAGAAGTCCTCCAAAACTGAGTTTTTAGTCGGGATACACCGATTTGTTAACATTTAAATAGGTATAACTTTTAATCCGGATGTTCGTTAGCCCTGTACCACATATCATATCAAATATTATTTCATTTTCTTCGATTTGACTAGTTGTGGAGTTGAAATGGGCTTCTGTATTATAAGTTATTATTGTTTTAACATTCTATAGATTTTCAAATACACATATATATGTATTTATTCGTAAATATATATGTGTATGTGTGTGTGTGTCTGTGTGTGTGTGTGTTGTAAATATGTATGTATTAATTTATTTAATTATAAACACACATAAAAAAACATATTTCATAAATGTATTTAAAACTAATCATATAATTATATATTAATATACAAATAAATATACGAATAACAAATTATAACTAAAAATATATATATAAATAAATAACTAAAAATATATATTAATATACTAATTAATATATATATACTAATATATGAATAAATATATTTATATTAATATGAATTTATATCAATATATGAATAAATATAACTATATATATATAATTAAATAGAGAAAAAACGAAATTTCTTAGTGGTAAAGGTACAACCACGAAAGGGGGAGGTTGCGGGTTCGAGTTTGGGTGGAAGCAAAGGGGTGCATGCGTGTGGGGATACGCAGGAAGGGAAGAATGTGGGAGACCTCCTAGTGTTGATAGGGGGTCAAACGCTGTTAAAATATCTCCCTTCATTATTTAAATCTTTTTTATTTTTTTAAATTTTTTCTTTACTTTTATCAGTGCTTTTTTTAGCGCTGGTAAAAGAGGCCTTTATCAGCACTTTCTGGAGAGCTGATAAAAGGGAGCACCCTATATTAGCGTTGAGCTTTACAATGATTTTTTAGCACTGTTAAAGATCATTTTGAGCGCCGATATAGGCCGTTTTTGTAGTTGTGGTGGTAACCGATAAAACTAAACCCTCTATTATGAGACTTTTATTTAGAAACCATTGTATTTGTAAAATGTGTTAAATTTTAACATTAAATGATTTGGGATCCCTACTAAGTCTTGGAACCCTTTTTTCTTTGGATTAATGACTCGTGTGGATAATTTTATAAAAGAACAACTGGACCCAAGTAGGTCAGTTGGGTCATGCTATAAATAAAATGCAACCCCTAAGGGTGTTTTCAAAATCTAAATGCTTAAAACATTTCAGTGGATTTTTTTCAAACCAGAAATGGCTAAAAGGGGCCCTCATGGGTCTCATTTTCCTTTATTATACCATGGTGCTTAAACCCCATGAGGCTCTATTTATGCTTTGAGGTGAGGAATTTCAAAAGTACTTGTGCCTGCCTATCTGGTATCTAATGTAAACAAAAGTTGGTACCCTTTTTTGCCAGACCCCCCTTTAATAAATAAAAGGACCTTTAAATTTTTTAAAGATGTTTTTTGTGAGGCCTTATGAATAATTTAATGGTATTTAAATTGTGTTACGTGACAAGAAGGAAAAATTTTAAATTGGGGGGTTAATAAAAGATAATTTGTAAAAAGATAGTTTAAAATACCTTTCCTGTTTTACCTTTTTTCTAGTGTTGTATTTTCTTAAAAATTTAAAGTCAAAATGTTTATAGAATTATATGAGTTCTAGTTTAATGCCTTAAAATGGAACCTTGAGTGAAATTTTAGCCTAATCCTTGTGTAAAGAGAGTTAAAAATCCTTCATTTCTTCTTAAAACGGGTGTGTGAGCATTACTTATAGGCCAATTTTTAGCTTGGACTTATGAATTGTTTCCACTTAAGATTAGTGACCATATCTAGCATGATCTATTTGTAGGGTCAATGGTTTCTGTTTTTTTTAGAAAACCAACAGTAGGTAGCTCCCTCATATCTTTAGATCCCTTGCTTGTTGTGTTCATACAATTTCTCTTAAGTGGTATTGTTCGGGTGCCCTAGTCCCTTGTAGGACATTTAGTTTCTAAAATGAAACCCTTATTTTTATAGGTAGAAATGTGTTGTTTGATCCTTTAACTGAGTATGAGCATTTCTAAATGCTCATTTCTAGCATGCCAAATATGTCAAGGGAATGACCAGCAGCTTAGTAGGTCGTATGACCATTCTTTTTCTCATTTTTGGTGTTTGAAGACTTGGTACATCATCAATCAGGTTAATAGAAATATGGGGTAATATGAATTTGGGTAAAAAATTTATCAAGGCCATCAGATACATGATTGTATATGGTAATTTTCACCTAGGGTTACTGTTAAGGATGTATGGTTCTGCTTCAGGAAACTCAGGGTTGTATTCAGTGTTGCATGTGGTATCCACTGTCATCTTAAGTCATGAGATGAACCATTTATTTTCAATCTTACTCATTTAAGACTTGATCCATTATAATTTAAATGTCATTCAGCTCTGGAGTAGAGTGACCTAAGCATCTGGTAGAATCAAACTCATCCCAAGGTTCATGATGACGTTTAAAAAAGAATCAAGTGTTTTACAAACTAGTCAATTTTTTTGGATTTTATGCCTCATTCCTTGATGTGTGGGAATGTGACTTATAGAAAAATAATGTGTACATCTTGGTTTAAATATTACCTAAAACTCTTGAGTGTTTGGTTGTATCTATCGCTTTGGTTTAATGCTTGATGAAGGTGTGTTATCCACGTCTATGACTTGTAGTAGGTAGTCAATGGAGTCTGTTCCACGGAATGAGATCCCTTTTTATATAAATTCATAATTAAGTAAACTCTTAAGGTGGAAATAATCACATCTTTTTTGGTAAAAAAAATTCTCCGAGTAGAAGACACATAACCAAGAAGGACCATCTTGAATGGTCAGCGCTTCTCTTAGTCTGCCTGAAGCTGGTGAGATGGGATCAAGCTAGTGCTTGGGAGGAAGCACGAAATAAAATGGTTGGTTGGGGATGAAACACTTGTAAACACCATTGGTCAGGGATATACATCAGTGATATTATTTAAGAATTATGGAATGAATTCTATGGTGAAGGTATCATGGTCGGTTGATGACGATGCGTCAACATGGGAAATCAAGATTCTTCCAAAGGAATTCGACCAGTAGTGGTTTAACTGTTCTTATCTCTAGTAATTGGTTATGGTTGACTAGAAACCATTCAAATCCTCTTAGTGTTTTTTTCTTTGTGAGAACCATGTCCCATATCTTGATGTTTCCCTTGATACACTAAGAGAGAATCGATATTATGCCACACTAAATCTTTAAAAGTTTTTTGGATTTTTTGAGTGGTTTTTCTTAGTGTTTCATGCTAGAATAATGGTTCTTATCCAGGATTGGTTAGTCTTGAGTTACCCTTGGGTTCCAGGTACAAGATCATTTGAAAGACTCTTGGACAACATCAATTCCCCTTGACCTAACCGCTAGGCGGATTCCGCTCCGAGATTAGTCAATTGTCTTATATGTATGTTTTGGACATGTACCAACATCTCACTTGTAATATTTTGGTGTATAGTACCTTTTTTAGTTCTTTATACTTCTATTTAATGAATTTTAGTTTCCCTTGGGCTTGTGGTTAGGCTTGAATTTGATGTTTTAAAAAGGGTGATGATTCTAGTGGGATGGATTTGGGTCACCCCCTTGTTCGATCTGTGGCATGATCGTTGAAATGTTTGGTGAAGGTTTGAATGAAGTGAACCATCAGAATTCAGGAATGATATTAGGTGAACGTGTTCATGCTAAAGGATCGATTCCTTGGAAGAAGACGTTGTAGTTCAGTTATAATGTGTCGGTTGTATAAGAAATGATTCTTTGAGAATAATCAGTTAGAGGTGGATCGAATCATTTTCCCTCTTGTTAAGTGTATATTGTAGGATGAAAATATTTGGATCATGTCTCTAGGTTAAGGTGGGTGTGGTTTTAAGTTTTGTGGTGTCTTTTAATGAAAACTCACATGACCAGTTTCAGTTTAGTGAATCTAGATTTGACCATTTATTTACAACAAGGTCTTGTTGTGGCCTGAATTGTAATTGTGTTCACCCTGTTAAATATACCATGCTGAGAGAATAATTAAAATTCTTGAGGAATTATTCATTGGTAATTTCAACAGTGGACGAATAATGGTTCGAAATTTTCCCTCTTCTGGTGTTAAAACCTAATGTTTGGATAACCTTTGGATTTATGTTTAATGAGATGAAAACATGATCATGTCTCTAGATAAATGGGTTTGGGTAAGCATCGTCTTAGTGTTTTAGTGATAATATGATTATTGGATTGATTTTTTATTGATTAAGTACCATGTTCTTAAGAAGTTACTAAAGGTGTGTTCGGTGTTTAGATATGAAACGTGCCCATTTCAATGAGACATCTTGAACCTTGTAGGTCAGGTGATGTTCTCAATGTTCCCAAAGGCCTCTCAAGGAAGATATGTTATATGGTGGGAAGGCTTTAATGACCCATATTTTGAAAAAGATAAAAATATAAAGAAAGTTTGGATCTTTTTAATTTCCTAGATGGGTCGTTTTCAAAGTTGGTCTTTAGAACAAAATTTAAAGAGTTGGAACACTTCAATGTGTTGTTTTTGGACTTGGCTGAAGGTATAATTGGTCCTTTGGAGTTATTATCAAGATTTAGGAGCACCGAGGCTAGAATTTAAAATTTTGACGGATCTAGAGATAGATCACAGTTTTTCTAAAACTTTTTCATCCACAGAAAAAAAAAATTGTGCATCCTATAATAGGTGGGAAGAGGTGCTACACCTGGGATGCACACGGTTTTTTAAACTATGCACATACACTAGATGGGAAGTGCCACATAGGAAGCACCTATACAATATTTTCCACATTTCTTGTGCATGGTTTGGCTAACCATGCAAGAAAAACCATTTTAGGTGGTTTCATAGGTAAGGATGTCACACAGTTGGTGAACGGTTTAGCTAACCGTGTGAACAAAACCACATTGTTTTTAAAAGAAATTAAATAAATTAAATTAAGATTAAAATAAAATAAAAACTAAAAACTAAACACCCCATTTAACCCTCTTATTTCACATGATGCCCCCCCCCCCTAGATCCATCAGCCTCACATGACCACCCCCCTCAGCCTCCTCTCCAGCTCCACGATTTAAACCAGATATTCTTTGATTTATCATTTGATTATCAGAGGCAATACTCCTTCTACTTACACTTCCTTAAATTGGGAGTTTTTCAATTCTACTATCACCCCTCTTGTGCAAATTCACCCTAGGGTTATGGATAATCCCATTTTTTTGTTTCTTCTTTATTGTTCAGGATTTTAATGGGTCTCTTGGGGCTACTCCTTATGTGTTTCAACATCTTCTATTTAAGGAGAAGCGTTTTAGAGAATTTAAATTATCCCATCATCAATATCATGTAGGTTTTCCTATATTCACCTTTTTTTTCTCTATTATTTTTGTGTCTTTCAAAGCATCTAAGGTTCTGGTAATTTTTTGTTAGTACATTGGACCTTTCCATATTGGTTTTGTGTTTCCATTGTCAAAGGTGACTTACTCGCATATGCATAGGTAAGAATATATATATGTAAGTTCCCTCATTATATTTGTATTCCTCCATTTCAATTAATATATATATATGGGGCTAGCTGATCTTACTTATAATATAAAAATTGCATACAGGAGTAAGTGTTAACGGGTATATACGTATATAGGCATATATGTAAGGATCACCTTGCACATATTATAACCAAGAAAATATGTACATAGGGGTTAGGTGTCCTTATGTATATTTTAAGGTGAATATTCTCATTAGTGGGAAAGAGAAGATTCATGTAATCACCGATAAAAATTTCAAGTGCCAAAGTGTTCGTCTTGGTATACATTTTGAGGTAGGATCCCTTTCTGTTTTTCTATTAAATTTAAGAAAGAATTAATTGTTCATCTTTCTCACCGAATTTGTATAATAATTAGTGTTGTATTATTTTTGGAAACAATTTTTCATTAAATTTAATTTAATATAACTCTCAAAATGATATTTAATTGTGGTTAAATGAATTGTTTAAAAAAATGTCAGGTTTTCTAATAAAACCATTCAAATGAGGTGCACTATCATTTAAATTATAAAGTATTTATTTATTATTTAGTTTTTCTTGGTCAACATGCCTATGGAGATATAAATGATTGAAAGAAAATAATGGTACTTCTTGGAATATTGTTTATGTATATGAATTTATTACTTGTGATCTTCTATGCTTGATGGTCGAGGGTGATACAAGGGGTTCTGAATTAAGGACCCGTTTGACGGGCTCTTGTACCTTTTGTTGAATTGATAATGTTTAGTAATTAATTTTGGGGTAACATCATATATACCTGAGATGGGCTTTCCGAGCGACATTTTTTTACCTCCAAACCAATGACCATGGTTCCCTATGGGAGACCCTTATATGGACTCAAGGAATGATTGTTTGAACTATGCCTCTAGTGAGACTTGGCCACCCACATGTGATACCAGGTATGGACATAGAGGATAGTATTTTACTTTTCACCATTCTTGCAGTGAGGTGTGTGATTTCATCCTTGGGTTACCATGTACAGTCTCCTTTTCATTGGTTGTGTGATGTTCTCCTAAAGCGATACTTGGAAATTGTACTTGGATTATCAAAGAAGGGATATGGGTTTCTTCCTATGTTTTGTAAGTTTATATTAAAATGAAAATAAAAAGGAAAATGAAAAATTTAAAAATTGTTAAATGACACTTGGTATTATAAATTTATGTACTTTCCTTCAAACCCAAGTACAATCTTGGGGATATTGTAGCCCATGGAAATTTGTCTTACTCACTTTACCATTCCAAGTTCCATCATTCCAGTCCCGCTAACTTAGGAAAAAGATGGTATTCATGCGGGTTTCCAAATAGAACCCAGTCTAATGCTTTTAATTATTTAATTCAGTCTTGCATCTAACTACTATGGAACACACCTTAATCTATCTTTCAATAAATAGATGGGGATAGACATTGTGGGTGCCAACCTACTAAGATTTTATCTCATACCGTACTCAGATACCATTGGTACATGAGTAGATTTTATATCTTTAGGTACTAATTTAGGGAAGTATCAATCATTCAATGTTTGTTTTCCATTACTATTATAGAGTAGGGGATGAGGACCGAGCAAGGGATTGAGATGTTGAGGGAGCTAGTCATTGGGTAGTTATCCTTTTATTACATAGCATTTCAATTTTTTATTTTTACTGCTTATACTTGTAGCTTCTCATATACATTCATGAATTATTGTATACTTATATTTATCCATTTTTATTTGGTTATTTCTTCAACTTTAATTGCACTATTACTCTTAATTTTACAGCATCTACTACTATGTTCATATTTTATTATGTTTATATCATTGTGCCTCTCTTATCTCAAGGTTATATTCTCTCCACCATACCACCTTTAGACCCTCGCTTCTAGTCAAAAGCCTCTGGCATATGTGGAGGCACACTTGAGGCCATGTGGTGATCGGTCTGGATACTATTTCCATAGTTAGTCAGGTTGGGACGTTACAAAGGTCCTGATTGTAAAGGTTTCATCTTCCTACAAAACATGACATCCAATAATAAAGTATTTCCTTCATTTCGGTTATTATTATTATCCCTAGGATTTTTCACTATGAAAATTTATATTAATTTATTTCATTATCCGTTTTCTTATTAAATGGCATGTGTTTTCAATTATTTACCATTATATATTGATTTTTCTGTATCTATTCATGCTTTTAAATTATTTTACTTTAATTTGAGCTCATTTATTTACCTTTACATATTGATCATTATTATTAATTCATGACAACATCCTCTATAAAAAAACCTTACTTAGAATTTGAGTTCTCCATTGATTTTTCCTTTTCCCTAAGTTATGAAGAAGAAATATTTGAATAATATTTCAATGATGTTGCTCATATCATTTTAATATGTATCATGTTTTATTTTTTATTTCCAAATGTAATATGGGTATCGTGAATGTAATATGGTTTCCTAAAACATTTAAACTGATTGGACCTTCGTGATTTGATTCCTTGTAATCATGCCACTATAATAAGGTAAAGAACCGTCTCCAGACTACTTGGGTCTGGGAATTAAAATTGGTATCACTAGAAGTTTATTAGAAACCTAGGGAACTAGATTTAAGAAAATGAAGATTAGAGAACATAAAACTGATATAGAATTTGAGGATAAGTATATAAGAACATCCCAAAGAAACCTTGTTTATAATTATGAGACTAGATATGAATAAAATTTCCAATTTATGTTTAGTATTTATTTATATTTGGAATTATACATTATGTTTCATAATGACATGATATAACATAGTGTATTTCCTCATTTAGAAATGATTATTAGTAAAAGAAATGGGAATTTTTTATAAGTGTAGAGAAAATGGGATCTTATAAAAAGAATGAAAAGGGAAGAAATAAAATAATTTTATTCTTTGTTTCAACTATTGTGAAATAAGTCACAATGGATATAAATTCCCCACCAATTAAAGGAATATTCCAAAAATTAATCTAATGGATCTTGTTCAAAATTATGTTATTACCACATATAAAGAATAATGATTTATTTTCATATGTTTGGATTCAAGAATTGTGTCATTTGAGTATTTTATCAATTAGGTAATAGTTGTAAGAATTATAGAATATATAAGGATTGTATTTCCATAATTTTCTATTAAGGATTTGAGAACACATGTTGAACAGTACCAATAACCAATAATACTAATTTAGTGACAAGTTTCAATTCTTGGAAAACAAATGATTGGGAGAAAAACAACCCTTAATATGTTCTTGATTTTTTTATAATTATTTTTGTATAATGTGATGATTGACATGGATAATGTAAATTGGATATTACTTAATACATTTAGCTTGTTAATTATTTATTATAAAATTGGTTATGATATAATTTATGGATTATACTAAATTTTTGAATTTAAGTAATATAACCAATAATATGTGTTTTATTCATGTAATAAAAAAAGAACGCATGGTATCAAATAATTAATTATTGTAATTTAGGTTATTATTATGTTTCATGAAAATTCTTGATTAAGGTATTCACATGTTTGTTATGTAATGATTAAAATATAATTTATGTTGTCTAAGATATTAATGGTATGTTCATTTTGGAAATTCTGTTACCTTCATTTAATGTTTTGGATATTAATATTTTGGTAGGTACATAAGGCTAACCATTTATGAAATGGTTTAAGTTTATCATGTGAAAATGTTTTAGAGATTAATTTATTACTTTTCCATATTGTGTGACCTTTTCTAAGAGATGAAGTAGAAATAGTTCAAAGCACAACTAATGGATAAGATTGTGTTTGGGATATAGAAACATGTGAAGTATATTTCTTTATATTCTTAGTGAATTAATAAATTATTCAACTCTAGTGAAATTTATATTGAAGAAAATATGTTTTCTTAATAAATTTATTTAAGTTGAACCTATGGTCTATTAAATCATCACATATTTATGGTTTTGAGGACCTTAAAATTCCATTGATCACTCACTTTCCTGTGAACAATGATATCAAGCACCCTCTATAATTATTTATTATTTTATTCCACATCCATATACTTAGTTTCCATTAATGATCTCCTTATTATAAACCTATTTACGTGATCATTATACCCAAATTTCTCTCTTACTAAGGGGTTGTTTTATTAATTCTTTTACGATATGGTTTTTTCAATAATCGTATTTTCAAATATCAAACCATTGATTACTGAGATCAATTTTGAATTTTAAGGTTTAAATTTATATAAGGTGAGGATAATTTCACGCCCCAACAATTTACAATGTTTTCCTTTTATAAAAAATTAATTGTTTTCTATCTTTCTTTATACGCAACACAAAGCTAATCTTTCATTACACAAAACACTAAGGTTAGCAGGCGGAACATGAAACACTAAGCGTAGAAGGGGATATAAGGTCTCGAGACATTAAGATATATTTAATATTTCAAATATTTTTATATAAAATTATTTAAAGTTTATCTGATAGTTTTTATAGTCATAAGAACAAGTCCAATTTTATGCATAAAAAGCTATATTTTCTTATAGGCGGGTTTTCCACATTATAATGGTACACCAATTTTTAAACTAAATTTTTACAGGTTTTTAATTTTTATTTGAAAAGAGAATATTCATTTTTGAAATATTTATTTCAAAATTATCTTAGGTTTAATGTTTGATATTTTTCAATGAAGATTCATTTTTTTATGAATAGTGAAAATACTAGATTTTAATTGAAAACTACTTTTTCGTCTAAATAATTCATGAGGTTAATTTATATTTTTAATTGGTTTTAAAGTCAAACTAGGTCAATAATGCATATATTAATCCAATTTAGGACATTGGAATCATTTTTAAATTTACTTTAGATATAAAAATTTAATAATATTTTGGACATTTTCACTTTAAAAACTCACTTTCCTATCATGTCTATGGGGTTTATTATGAATTAATTTTAGAAAATTTTCAAAATTGAATTTAGAAAAAATATATATAAGTATCCAAAATAAGTATAATATTTATATTATATTAAGTTAAAATTAATTTTTTACTATAATAATTATTGAAAATAGTAAAAATTAAATACAGTGATTAAGTTAAGAAGGAATTAACTTAATGATTGCAATTAGAATATACGGTGTATAAATGGACCAAACCTGGTCTGACTCCCATATTATAGAAATAATTCAACCCTTTCTACCTGAGGATCTAATTTTGTTATTTTAGGGGATACTAATTCCATTAATTTGATCTATATAATAAGTTAAGTAAGGAAAAAATATAAGAAAGGAACATTCCTTACCTTTAACACTATAAAACATTGGGATAGGGAAAAACATCATATTTTCTCCTATAAATATTATTTTGAAAGATAAATGAGATTTTTTATTATTATAATTAATTTTAATTTTTTATATCTGATATAATTACATTAAATTCTTAACCAAGGCCAATGAATAAATTATTTAGTAAATAATTAAATAAAATAAATGATGATAAAAACATAAAAAAGTTAAGTAAATTTGAATGATTTATTTTTTTTTGAATTATTTTTAAAGATGGATATCTAATTATAGAAATATTTGAACTTAATATATTGGAATTCACATAATGTTTTTATATTTCTAAATTTAATTTAAATTAATAATGTCAATATAGATATTAATTCTATTTTATAATAAATGATATTTTAGTAACTGATTTAAAATTAATAAAAATCCTATATTAATTTATGTGATTTATAAATGTTATTAAATATCAAATAGGTTCCACTAATTTACCTATTTTCATATTATAATGACTATATTGATCGTTAAATAGAAAAAACTTGGTTAGTGTGGCTATGGTTAAAGTAGTGTTTATGCATGTTGCTTGCACTTTTATTAAAATTAATTTACAAACCCAATGGGATTTTTAATTCATAAATTAGATATAATATTTATAGTTATTAGGTATAAAATATTTAATAATGTTCACTTTAATTTAGTCTTTGATGATAAATTACTTAGGTTATAAAACTAGTTACCCTGGTAAAAACAAAAAATGGTAAATTTTAGAAAACACAAATACAAAGGAAAAATGATAAAAAAAAGGTTTTATTTTTTGTATGGTGTAAGTTTGTAACTACCCTAATTTACCTAAAATCCATTATTTTTAAATTTTATGTCACATTATGTAAGTGATACCACTGAATAATATTTTCCTTTTAGTATTTACACTAGTGTCACTCCTCCACCATAAAATGACACTCACTCTCCAACTTATTCACACCTCTCAGTCCACTTAGGTTCTAAAAATATCAAAAACATTAACACCCTAAAATAAATACCCTCATACTTAAAGCCTCACCTTTTTTAGAAAAACAAACCTTTAAAGGTTTTAGTAAAAACTTAATGAAGTAACCTGAAGAAAATGTAGTGTTTTTATAAAATCATTTTCATTTTATTTCCTTCTCCGCCTCCTTCAATTATTCTTATACCATGATTATATAATAACCTCAGTATCATAAATATTCTGAGATGTTTTTATATTATATTTTAGATCTACACATATACACACTTCCATAAAATGGGTAACAAAATCATTGTTCGTGTGTATGGAAGACTACCGCCTTGCAAAACGATGTTGTATGTTTTTCATTTTCCACCTATTATAGTAGATAATTATGATGGAAATAATTTTTTATATGATATATTTGATATTTCTGATTTATTTATTATTCTAGAATTATTATATTACACGTACCTACATACTTTCAATTTTTTGGGAATACAATAACATCATTTGTGGATGTGTGGACTATCGCCTCCTCAAAGAGATGTGATTCATTCATGTTTCACATGGTTTGTATTAAGGTTAGGTTTTAAAAAAATTGTGATATATAAGAAATTAATATGATACTAGAATTATAATATACATATACATATATATATATAATTTAATTTTATTTCTTTTAATATGATAAGAAAATGAAAGCAGCATGCATGCATACAAATGGTCTACTATCTCCATGAATAGTGCCTTTCATTTCCTGTCCCTAAATATTATAGATTACTATAAATGAATATATACTAAATATATATAATATTTATATCATGATTTACATTATGTAGATTATTAAATCATTATCTAATAAAAAATTTCAAAAATAAAAAGTCACAACCTACTTGAAAAAACAAGACAATTAACAAACAAAACGATGAAAATAATAAAAGATTTTTAATTAATGCGTAATAATTTATTATAATGGAATCATATATGATATCATAAATATAAATCAAGTTATTGAGTAATTTAAAAACATTATTAAAACCATTATAGAGGAGGTTAGAACATGTTCATCGAAAAGTGAGCCTAAGGTAAAGGATTTCGTCTCAATTTACATTTCATTGAGACATATTAATTATTATACACCAATTAACATTAATGTGGTGTATATATTTCCCATTTTTTATTTAATATCATTATTAACTCATACTTCATGGTATTTTATGATTCAATTTTAATTATCCCATAAAATGTTTTTTGACTTGAAAATTTCCAAGTGGTAAAAGTTATCTTTAAAATATCACTTTCTTTTGTGATTATTATTTTTCTATTGATACAGTCACTTACTTATGGTCAATTTTATTGAAGTTAAATTTATCTTAAATATCCATATTATTTTGTAATTTATATTATTATTTCCAAAACTATTTATTCTTTTTACATATGGTATTTACATTCAATTTTATTTGATTAATTAGGAAAATACAGATAAATCAGTATCATTCACTCTATATGCATATTTGATGTGGCATATTGTTCATGAATTAAAATGATTATTTTATGTATGATGAATCTTTTGGACTGGTATTATATGGGTTGGATACTATTTAATGAATCCCCATGATGCATCAGTATTCCCATGGGATGAAATCTTCCGAAAAAACCCTTCGTTTTTTAACCAGTACATTTTATGTTACCTTGTGAAAGGGATTGACGTAGAGTTATGGTTGGAAAAACCAAATTAGTTTTTACCCAGTAAGTAATAAACTTTATTCTTAAAGGCCTTAATGGTAAAGGTTTCAGGTGCCTAGGAATCATGACGTCTGATAATTAATCATTTCCTTTATTTCAGTTATTATTATCATCCACATGATTTTCACTATGAAAAAATATATTGATTCATTTCATACTTATTTAATTGATTAAATGGAATTTTTTTTACTTATCTACCCTACCATATTTATTTTTACTTATCTATTCATGAATTCATGTTATTTAGATGGTATGTGTGTTTAGTTATTTAGCTTTCCATATTAAACATTATTATTAATTCAATATAGAATCTATTATACTTAACCTTTAGTGATTATTTGAGATCAACATTATTATGTTTCCGTTCCCCATGTTATGATAAAAAAATATTTGAGTACACCTTCAAGGATTTTTTTATTAACATTTTATTATGTATCATGTTTTATTTTTTATTTCCCAATTTAATATGGGTGTCATGTATGTAATCTAGTTTTCTATAACTACTAACTTGATTGGTCCTTTAGGATCTAATTCCTTGTAATCATCCCAATTTAATATATTAAGCTTCCAAATTTGGGATAATGGGTTCGAGGCATTACAAGTAACTCCATGAACCGTTCAGAAACAAACAAATAAGTGGAATAGTGTTTTTTTGTTTAATAACATGATGCATGTAGGAAGATATTTCCACAACACATGTTTTGTCTATTGGAATACTAATGTAGCCTTGTTGAGAGGGATCTAAACTCAAATATATTGAAATCAGCTGAAATGGAAAAAGTATTTCTATAAAAACACATTCACAAGATGTATATTGTAGACTGTATGAAAATAAATAAAGAAGTGTGCATCCGTGGTTGAAAAAAAAACTCATCATGAATCAAGGTAAATGATTCATTATATCAATAAAATGGATTCAAAGTAAGAAGTAGTTATTATTACAGTAAGTAAAAACACTTCATATGGTGGAGTGGTTAAATATGTTAGAAACAATGTAAATAATGATAATTAAAATTTTGTGTAATTTTTATTTCATTTAAATGACTTAATTAGATAAGGTCCAAGAAGAATTATTTTTAGATAATATCGATAGGTTTCTAAAAAATAAATAAAGAAATAAATCCAAAAAGTATATAAGGAGATATCATCAATATAAAATTAATAACAGGTTCTCAAAATTTTAGAAAAAATGATAAATCTATTTTGTATCATCATCTTGATTTTGAGGTATCTAAACATCATTTTTAGACTTTTATGCAGTTGGGTAAAATGTGGACAAATATCTTAGATTTATAACACAACAAGAGGCACAATATTTTTATATGTATTGTAAGAGATACCAATTAAATATAATATATTTTTAATTCTGAAAAATACTTAATTTTATAAATGTTTCATGATCTTTGGTTATTTTTTACACCACTTAAAAAAATTAAACTTTGATTTCTTAAAATAAAATATAGATAGATGTGTTATATTTCAAACTACATAAGTTTAACCAGAATGATATATATATATAACTAATTTTATAAATAAATAACTAAATAAAATGTAAAAAAATAATATGAAGAAAAATATTGTTCTTACGAAAATCATGTATCATGTTTAGAACAAAATTTGAAAATACATGAGATAGAATTAGGCTTAATCACATTTTAATAAAAGTTATATAATATTTATATATTTCATATGAAATTTTAATTATAAAATTTTGATCAATATTACACAATATATATTTAAAACACCGTGATATAGTAAAATAATACGTTTCATATTCATTGGAAAGAGTGTTTTAAAATATAAAAGTTTAATTTTATTTGTAATAAAAAATACATAAAATCAAATTCAAAAAAAATTCCCATAATATTAAATACTTTGCACTATGATATGGTGGAATTCATATTTGAACCCTAAGTTGGGTCACCCAAATTAAAGAGAAACATGGTGATATTGGAGGAAGGATAAGGGAAAACACACCGCAAAAAACTGAAGAATCGCAATAAAATCAACCCTAAACTAGGGACAGGTGGAAGGATGGGGTAAGGGAACTCTCCAGGTTCGACCATGCACTAGAAGGAAGGAGAGGAAGGTTTATTAAGAGTCGAGATGGGAAAAATAACATGCCCCCCATTTTAAGAACAACAAGGTGCGCCACAACATCCACCAAATAATTCCCTAGGTCATAGTGCACCCCATGCATCCCCCAAGGATCTCAACATGATAACCATGAATCTAATTTCTCTCTGTTTTAGATAGGAACCTAATCTGCCCAAAATTGTCACCACTATGATATATACCTTTATCAATATTCCCCCCATACCACACCTTACCCAGGTAAAACACCTTCCACCGTGTCAATCAGGGCACCCCTTTCCACTCACTAATTTACAAAATGTCTCCCCCATATTAAATTCACATAGGTTAGGGACCACGACTTAACCATTACCAGTTTCTACCTTTGGGGACTCGGTCACATCGACTGCCAAAATGGATTACTAAACACCCAACATGGGAATTTTGGTCAACATATTTCACTTAACTCCACCCCATGGAACCATCAAGAACTCTATAGAATGGAGCTCCCTATGGTAATATAAAAGGGTTAATCCATACACTTCATAACATAACTTATGTTGTGGTGGGCCTCCATACACCTTCCGAATGAACTTCTTAGCCCCTGTTAACACTTATAACACCTATAAAACCTATATGACAATAAAAATTAAAATTCATTATTGAATTGGAAACACAAATAGGACCTAGGGTTTTACACTTTAAATTACATTATGTAAAAAAATGTCTGGAACACATTAACCAAGATTTTCTTCAATTTCAAAGCTATATGTAGTAATGATATAGATATGGAAAATATTCCAAATATTAGAAATGAAATTTATTTCATATTGAATTACTTTAAGTCATTATTTACATCTTTATTATTTGATATATTGTTTCACTTGGTTAGAGAGATTCAACTATGTTTTCTTATACATTACAGACTGAGATACCCCATTGAACAATATATGAATATTTTGAAAGTGTGTGTAAAAAATAGATGGAGACCATATGGTTGTACTGTATAGTGATATATTCCTAAGTAATACACTAAACTCTATATTGAGCACCTATTTTATGTGGATAAAATTGGTCTATTAAAATCTCGTCAAATTGGGTTCCTTGTGAGTGAAGAAATTTCTAAAAAATATATTGTTGCAATTAACCTGGAAGCATGGGGTAAGACCCACCTTTACATTTAATATAAAAATATATAGTTTTATCCATATGTTGAAACATATTATGAAATCCTTAGGCATTTTAATCTATCATGGACTAAAATATGGTTATAAAATACACATAATTAGATGTTTATAGGATGGTTTTGAGATTATTTTTAATGAGTTATATGTATATCAAAATTCAATTTTAGAATGAATTTTATGGATAGATATAGGACCAAAATTATTTGTATTATCTTATAATGATTATGTAATAAACTATTATAGATTCTATAAAGAGGAATTTTATGAAGACAATATGATGAAAAATAGAGGACTGTATTTTATATAGGAAGTGATGCTTGAATCTAGTACCAAAGATATAAATCCATTTTTTTTGATTATGTCATAATTTAGAATCATCAAATAAATATGGTAGTTTGATTATAAAACATTCCAAGTCCTTATTTTTTTTTAATTAAAATGTGTTGATAATAAGAGTGTGGTTGAAATTTTGAATTTAGATTTGTTAAAGTAATTTTTAGTAAGTAAGGGTACATGGATGAATCATTCATAATGGAATCAAAAAAAGTAAAATTAATTTAAATCCTATTTATTATAAACAAAAATTGTTTATTTGTTATTTTTTTTACTAAAACAATGGTTGGGTCAAATGAAAATTCTATTGAGGATGCCTCTTTCATAAAGGTGTCACAATTATTTCATGGATGAAGAATTATAGATAGTATTGTGTATATCAAAGGGGACCATAATGAGAGTATTTGATCACATTATATAGGGGACAAATCCATTAATCCTTTAAATAAATATATATATATATATATATTGATGATAAGGGTTAAAAAAATATTATAAAATGTGCTACCACATAATATTACGTGTTCACTACTATATTTTCATAATATAATTTAAAATTTTAATGAATTCTATAAATAATGGATTCTCCACATGTTGATACTACCAAACCTGGTGAAAAACAAACTAAAAATTGTGAAATCGAATAAATTTTATAAGTTAAAAAACATATGGTTGAAATAATATAGGATCATCATAGTGTAATGATATTTATAAATTTTTTTAAGGAACTATGTAAAGGCATAAAATTTGAGGTTACATGTAATGTGAACAACCATACCATTTTATACAATTTTTGATTAATTACATTGAGGTCACTAATCAAATGCATGTGTCGATCGATGTAGATATACAGAATAGTGGCATGCTTACATGAAAGACAATAATTTTGGTAGACATTGAGGTAAAATTATGTTACAATTTCACTATTTTATTAAAAAATATAATCAGGAAGATTTGATTTAATCTTAATTATCCTTTGTAAAGTACATTTATGTTAGATGATTGTTGAATGGAATTCGTATTAAGGGTCACTAGAAAGGATCATAGATACTTTTATATTCTAATTGAAAAGAAACATATTAGGGATTTTGAGGGGAAGGTAAACCCCAACCCATCATTCCTATATTCATTCTTGATAATCCAAGAAACATGGGCAACTTTAGTTGGTTTTTATGAGGAGGAATCATTTTAGGTACATTTTAATTTGTAATATTTTATTTTACATTACATGTATTATCATTGATTCAGAATTGTTAATTTAGGAAATAGAAAAGGGTTGCTAAAAAAATAGTGTGCGTTAAAAAAACATATTCTTTCCATAAAACAAGGATGGGGTATACATCACTTTAAAAATTGGTATTTATTTTCAATATTTAATAATACTTTAATGTTATATGAAATAAAAAATATATACTTTTATTTTCTTATATACATATTGATGAATTAGAATATAAATTCACTTAAATACCACATCATAGATTTTGGAAGGAGGCTATTTTAAAAAAAGTACAAATAATAAATGAAAACACATAAAAAGTATATGAATCATGTGTAAATATGGAATAATATAAATTTATTTATCTTTAAATTTTTATTGAGTAACAATTACTTATTATTTCCCCAATATGTTTTATCTGGTTTAGAAACTTGAATCATCATTGGTTATACCCAATTAATGACTCCTTTTAGTGGACTTGAAGTTGTGAGAACAATATTTCAATGTCAGAGGTCCAAATTTTGAATTGTCACTATGAATATATTTTGGGAAAGTAAAGAAACATTGGGTTTATATGAATGAATTAATATATATAGGAATAAATAAATGATTTAACATAAAATGTTATTGGTGGTCTAATATTTTATATAAGTTTATGAAAGGGGATAAAGGAGAATAAAAACATAGAATTAACCACTACATGAAGATACAAACCCCCAGCTGTGAGGGTATCTATTCCTATAAATGGCCATTTTTACTAGAGGTAGTCAATTTTTTCATAACTATTTTTTTAATGTGAACCAAACAACAAAGAATACCTTTCTTGTCATAAAATTCTATATATTGAAATTGATTTTAATTTATATCTATCATCACCCACTCATCACATTATTATAAGGGGTATAGTATAATATATCCAAGGAGATATTTTACACAACAAAAAACATCAAAAAGATCATGTGAGAGAGAAGATTCATGTAGATCACAATCCAAGTGTTGAGATACTTGTTCCCTTTGATGATATTTATTTTCACATAGAGAGACTTACTATTGGAACTTTCATAGAATGGTCCTTTAATCTTATAAATATATGTGGTGATAATGATGTTTGCAATTTCCAATTTTTTATATATGAAATACCCTTAACAATTAATGAATAAAGGTTTGAACTAATGTATTTATTAAACATAGATAAATATAAGGGGAAAATTAATGTTGATTAAAGATAGTCTAGAGGATCAACCAGTAAATCGAGTGGACTTCCTATGAGTAATTTTACTGAAATAATTCCACTATGACATTTATAACATTAAAAGTTTATTTGAATATGAAATTAAATTATTAAAATATGATCTACATTGAATTTTATGAACAAGTGTATAGAGAGGCCATTCCTGACATTATTAGTCTTGAAAATGTAAAAGAAATTCTCAAGCATGAATCCTCGGGAGCCTCGGTGTGAATGTATACATGTGGTGAATTTTCATAATCTTTTTCTAATAATTTATGGATTATATTAATTATAGTTAAATAATATTCATACTTTCTATAGGTGTATATATTACCACAATTTAATGGGAAAACCTTACGGAGAATATTTTGGACTCATTAGTCCCCATATCACTTCGAAAGAAGAAATTTCAATGGAAGAAGATAAAGTTATACACAAAAAAGAGTTAGTATCCATGTCATTTGAAAAAAACTAATAAAATATAGTCTATTCATAATACCCCAAATGTAGGGATAAAACTTTATAATCTAATCATATATAATATTTTTTCATTTTTTATTACTTAATACTTTTGAAGAAGAACTTGATTGGGATTGGGATCAAATTGGATACTTCAAAGATTTTTCATGGATCTGAAGAATGGGTTTCCAGTAAATTGAAAACAAGTGATATCCCTTATTAATTTCCAATATGCCACATTGAACATTTTATAAATTTACAAAAAAAAAATATTAAGTTTTAATGGGAATTTTTTTGTAATTTTTTATTGATAAATTATTATCGATAACACGGTATTAGGATAGATAGTGTGCACTAGGATACTACAGATTACTTATTTTGGACATGTATTAGGGTATATATAATAATATTTTACTATCAAAAAATATATCAAAGCTCATAACTTATTTTGAGAAATGTTTTTTGTAGTTTCTAAAAAAAGAAATGTCAATGATTGCGATTATTACATTTGTAATTTTATGAAAGATATTATATTACATCAATAAACTAGCATCCTCAAAGAGGTATTTACATAGGTAAAATTTCATTAAAAATATTTATTAATCATTCATTTATCTATATTATTGTAATATTACTAGTATTTTGGAAATTCGATGTATTCAAAATAGAAATTTTATTTTTTTATAAATGAGTGGTCATGTTACATGGTGTCATAATGTTGAAATACATTATAAAGTAGTGATTTAATATTATGTTTGTAATTTTTTATCTCATAAAAATCATGATGAGTTGGTTTGTACATTAATTATTTAAGAAATTTCATTATCATTTTTTCTAGTGCTTATTTTTTTTAATTTTCTTATCATTTATATCTATTAATTACTTAGTTAATTTTTAGTTAAATCATGAAGTGGTTATTTCCTATTCATATTTCTCTAAGAATTTTGTTCCCATAAAGACAAAAAAAGTCCTCCATATAGATTTTAGGTTCCTTATTGAAGGATAAAATCATTTTTATAATGAATGATCCCGGAAAATGAAGGAAGAATGATTAGTTCGCATGATATCTGCATTTCATGTATAACATTTTGAATATAAAATAAAATGATTTTATAATTTCATTAATAATTATTCTTTAACTATTTATTCATTTTATCATATATTAGAAAGATTTATTTGAAAAAAAAATTAGAGGAAAAAGAAAAAAATGGATTAATTAAGGAATCTAAAGACACTTCACATTTGGGAATGAAGTTCTATGGTAAGACATCATAAGATTAAATATTGAATGAATATGAAAAGAAGTAAAAAATATAGGAAAATTTATTTCATGTTGTAAACTAGATTAAGGCATAAATATTCTAGAAAACATGTATTTCCTTCATAATTTAATAAAACAAATAGATTCCCTCCTTGTATGTTTTGTATTGAATACTTTCACACTTTGAATTTCATTTGTGATGTGAGTTAATTAAGAGAGAAATAGATTCCATATCAATTAACACCATGTAAATCATTCATTTAGTGAGTAGTTGGAGGGAATCAGACTTGAAAATATAGACATGTAACATTAATGTCATATAATAGCCATTCATGATGTCAACCCACCATCAATTAAGGAATATAATGTGATTATTTGAGTTATTATGGGAGATTATTATAAATTCCTAGGGGACCCTACAGCCGCAGGAGACATGAGAGACTATGATAACTAGAGGAGTGGCGTATAATACCTAGGATCCCTAATGTCACTGCCATTATCTCTCACATATTAACCATGTTTTAATTCTCCCTTGTGATTAGAATAATGGGGTAAAGTCCCTATTCCATGTGATGTGATCATATGTGGGTTCTATGTATGTATATTTTTCTATTTCAATTCATTTTTATGTTAATTTACTCTTGTTCTTTAATTCTAAATATCTTTCTTTTTACATTTCATGACAATTATTTTGTGATTTTAGGACTATAATGTTTTTGTATCAACTCATCTCCTTGAGTTTTTTATGACCGTTATACAATATAGAGTGATTATGTTTAAATAAGGGTTTGGTTTACCTAGTTTCATAATCAATACAAGTAATTTACCATAAAAACAAAGAGGTAATTAAATTATTGAGAAGTTACCCAAAACAACGATCTGTATCGACTCAATTTGGAAAATAATTAAGAACAAAAACATACTTTTTTGTATCCCTAGTACACAGACCTGAAAATTACAGAACCTAAAATTCCATTAAAACTTAATTTCATAATTTTATTTTTGTTTTCATTTTATTCTTAAACTCTCCTAAAGTATTTCTCACCATACTTGTATGTTTGAAACTCAAAAATACTAATTACTACATCTTTTTAGTTAGATTTTTTTATTTTTATAAATTATTAAATTTTTTATCCCTAAATGAAGTTAATGATATCTTATAGGATATCATGACATAAAGTGGGATTGTGAAGTGAAATGATATTATCCTTAAAAAAAGACCATGAACTCTCTATGGAGGTAATTTTTTCTCTTCAAAATCACATAATTCTAGGAGAAAAATAAATTATCAATGAAGGATTTGGAAATGATAATGTAATGAGGTGTTTTTTTAATGTTCTCACCATGGATATCTTGATTATTTTTTTGATTTGTTTATGTTTAGTAGATATGAATTGCATTAAATTTTTTTTTCTAATCCCTTTTAATAGAAAGGTGGTGAGAAACAGTTGTGTTTTACTAAGAGAAAATTAAATTATATAAAATATTATAGTTGGTGATTTGGGTATGAAACTATCACATGTATAAATTTATACCTACTACATTTGGGATACTTGTATATATTTAATCCTATTACCTTCATGATTTTACATAACTATTAAAGTCTATCCATTTCTCTCAAAGTATCATTTTATCTCAAAATTTTCATCCTATGGTCAAACTGAGAAAATGAGATCATATTTTCTTGATAATTTATGAAAATGACCCATGACACATTTTTTAAATGTAAGAATAAAATTCTTGTCCATATGAAATAGTTTGTGTCCAAAATGAATCAAAGTTTATTTTTTATTTAAAAATGATATTTTTATTAAAAACACATGTCACATACTAAAAACAGAGAAAATGGACCCAAATTTTCTTGATAATTTTGGAAAAAAACATTTGATCTATTTTTTATGTTTATTAATAAACCAAACATCAAATCTGAAAAATGGTATGGCCGGTTTAACTCAAAGTCTGTGTTTTAATTTAAAATTGATATTTTAGTTAAAAACATAAATTTCATACACAAAAAAAATTAAACATGCTAAAATTTTCTTTTTATTTTATATAAAATATAAATAATTTATTTTTGACATGTATAAATTAACTACATGTCAATCTGACACATGTTGTTTTCAAGATAACTGAAAGTGTCTGTTTTAATTTCAAAGTGACATTTTAGTTTAAAACAAGTGTTTCATGCTGAAAACTATGAAAATTTACTATCATTATAGTTATACTTTATTCCAAATATCCATAATAAATTTTTCATGTGTGTGAATCAACCACATGTCATTTCCACACACAATGTGGATTTTATGAATAAAAGTGTATGTTTCCATTCAAAATTGATGTCATAGTTAAAAACACATGTCACATACTAAAAAATGAGAAAACATGGTCAAATGTTACTAATAATTTTTTACAAAAAACCATACTTCATTTTTCATGTGAAGGAAGTAACCACACCACAATTAGATATATAGTGTTTCTGGTAAAACTGAAATTGCATGTTTTTATTTAAAATTAACATTTAGGTTCAAAATATTTGTCACATACTCAAAAATAAGAAAAAATAATTCAATTATATATTTTTTAATATTAAAGAGACCAAAAACTAGTTATCAATGTGTAGAAATTAACCATATGTCAATCAAACACATGTCATGACTCTTATGACTGAAAGAGGGTGTTTTCATTTAAAAGTGACATTTTAATTCAAAACATAAGCCACATACTATAAATGAGAAAATTCACTTGGGTTATCTTGATACTTTCAAAAAAATCCATAATTCATTTGTGACATTTAGGAATCAACCACACATTAATCTGATATAAGGTGTGGGCAGTATGACTAAAAGTGCATATTTTCATTTAAAATTGGCATTTTAGGTCAAAATGTGGGTCAAATTCATATAACCAGTAAAAAAATTATGTTTATCTTATTAATTTATAACAATAATTTACGATTCATTTATGATTTTTAAGAATCATCCATATATTAGTTGGACACACAGTGTGATAGATATGATTGAAAGTGCATGTTTTCATTTATAATTTACATTTTAGTACAAAATAAACATCACAAACTCATAACCAAGTGAAACACACTTGAATTATCCTAAAGTATTTTAAGAAAAACCTTAATTTTTTTAATTAAATGAATAGTAATGTGACACATTATGTTATTGGTATGATTAAAACTGCGTGTTTTCATTTAAAAATGATATTTTAGTTCAAAACCCTTCTCACATACTCAAAACCGATAAAAAATTCATAAATTTACTTGGTGCATTAGTACAAGGATGAATGATTCATTTTTGATGTGTGGGGATTGACCGCATAACAATTTATCACACGGTATGACTAGATTGATTGAATGTGAATTTTTTATGGTTAAAAGTATCATTTTAAAATGATGATATATGATTCATTTGTGACATTTATGAATCGAAATAAAGTTAATATGATTCAAAGTGTTAACAGTGTGATATATAGTTCATTTGATCATTTAAAAATGAAATTTAATTCCAAATGTGCATCACATATATAAAATCCAGCAAACAAACTTGGATTATGCTAATATTTTGGCATAAGTATCAATAATTCATTTGTGGTGTGTAGGAATTAATATCAGTTCATTCTTATGAAATGTGTGGAAATTATGAATAAAATTATGTATTTTCATTCAAAAGCTTAATTTTTGATAAAAGATAACATTACAAACTCAAAACTATGAAAACACTCTTGGATTTTCATAATACTTTAGAACAACAACAAAAATTTCATTCATGGCTTGTAAGAACTACATATCATTCCAATTAAAATTTATAATGGAATATATAAAATTTAAATTGTAATTTTTTTTAAATACCATTACTAAAATAAATATTATTTCTATTATAGGAGCATGCATTTTTTTTCAAGGTTGGGTTGATTATTATAGAATGATTTCTACAAGAGTGTTATTTTATATATATTTTTTAATTATTTTTGTTTTTAATTAAATTTTAAATCAATGTAATTGTATTTTAAACAAATTATTTAATTTAATATTTTTTGAATGATGGTGAAATAAAATATTAAATTTTTTTATGTTTAATTTAATATTTTATTATAATTGAAACATTTTTATATGTTTTTTATATTTTTATCGATTTGTGTAGAGTATCACATATACAGTTGTTAGAATTTTGTAAAAGTTGTTAAAATTCTTCTCATTGATAAAAAGGAACCTTTATCAATTTATTTCTCATTTCAAATGAATGATACCATTACTATTTCTTTTTTTAATAATGATAAAAGCCCTTGACTTTGCAAATCACTTATAACATCAATGTTTTTTAGCATTGATAAAATTTATTTCATGTTTTGATAAAATAATGTTATATAAAAGTTAAAGTTGTTTTTCATTTATAAACATCAAATAAGGTAGTCTAAGATAGAGTGACAACCTCTGGTTCTCCTCTTCCATACCTATATATCCCCTTTTTCTAGTTATCATCTCTAGTGGAGAGTTCGACCCTTGAGATATTTATATAGACCACATACTCTTAATGATTATACAACCATAGTAGTGTTAATATGTATCCTTCAAAAGATTCACGATTCTTGCATAATTCTAGCCTCGTGAGCTTTTATCATTTATTTTTTGGATTTTCTTTTTATTTTCTTTTTCTCTATGGAATCTATTGGGATTTTTTGTGTGTGAGTTCATCCATAACATGGGAATATATTACCATCCTCAAAACAAGGTTCACATCTGGTTCCTAGAGTAACGAGTCCCCTATTCTTGGATAGTTTTCTTAGTCCACCTGCATTATTTATCTATTTTCAATTTTTTAATTTTAGTATTTCTGATTCATTTTTTCTCATACTAATAAACTATTTTGGTTATAATCTTTTCATAGAGTAAGAAAAAACTGGTATGAACAATATAAATCTTTTGTGTTATTTTATTTTTCACATTTTCATTACTTTTCCTATTTTTTATCTCAATCATTATTTTTTCTCTCAATTTATATGAACTTATTACTTTTTAGTATCTAGTCTTATTAACTTACTATACTTTATCATATTCAAACTTCCTTCATCATATCCATTCTGAACCTCATAATTAATTAATATGGGATCCTGTAATCATTATAGTGATGTCGTTTTCTAAGTCATAAGTTGATAAGTTTGATGGTGAGAATTATTTTACTATGTGGAGAGTAAATATATGTGTTCTTATCATCCAAAATGGACTAGTAGACACAATAAATTGTCCCAAAAAACCAATATTTAACATTTCTACCAATGATTTATCTGGAATAATGTGTAGAGATTTTGAACCTATTGTTTTGGAAAATGATCACTATAAATTTCTCTTAACCTTTGGAGAAACATTCCTTCATGAAGTTTCCCATGAAACAATTTTTAAGGAAATATAGTTAAAACATGAATATATATATATATATATAACCAAGATTTTTCTTGGTTCTATTTATAAGAAAATGAAATTTTACACATTTAATATGAATCTTGGTTCATCTGTTCATGTTCATATTGATGATTTTAACAATGTGATCTTATATTTTGATAATATAATTTTCACATTTAAGGATTAGGGACAATTTATTATCCTTAAAACCTCTTTTGATGAGTCTTTTAGTTTATAAAAAGATTTTATAATGTATGGTCATGGTTCCTTAATCCTAAAATAAGTTAAGGCGGTTGTTTCTATCATGATATTAAAACAGTTTATTTGAACGAAGATGGAAATGGGGTAAAAAATAGTCCCTGTATATTTATTGGTAAGGGAGAGAATAGAAAAAATGGAAAATAATGGAAGGAAAAGAAATGATAAATTATTTTTTAGTTCTTTGAGAGTGGTAGAAACATACATATTAATAGTTATTACACATTTTTGAAAAATTAGATAGTGTGGAAAATAAAAATATAGTATGCCCTAGTTTTGACATTTTTGAGGTTCTGTAGCTTTTCATAGTATCCCTTTAGCAAAAAATAGTTATTATTTCTTGGTTTACTTCTTTCTATATTCCTATAACTGGAAATCCTACATTTTCAAGGAGTACTAGTGGGAGGGGGTCAGATTGGGAATTTCTAAGTCATCTGATATTAAGTGGAAGTCATTCTCATATCAAATTATTATTTTATTTAGATGTTTTATGGTTCCAATAGCTTTTAATTTCTCATTGTTTTTATTATTTCTATGTTTTTATATTTTTTTTATTTAACCTCAAGTAAGGTTTTTCTATTTTCAAGTCTCTACATGCTTTGGAATTTTGTTTCATTCATTGGAAACTTACGAAATTTTTCTAAGAACTATTATTTAATGTTGTTTATTAGTTTTAATTTATAATAATGTTGATTTCTACAGTATCATAGTAGTAGAATTGTAGGTATGAGAAGGTTGTGTGTCACTATGGAACATGCTGACAGTATCTATGTTGGGAGGATACTGTAGTCTTAAGATTATTTTCTATTAATAAAAATATATCTAAACTGAATGGTAGAAAATATTAGGCCTTTTAAGAACACCATTTGTTTTTCTAGTTTAATTTGAAATGGAAGAGATTGTTGAAATTGGTTTCAAATTAATTTTTATTTATGTTTTCCATGAAAAATTTCCTAACATTATAATTATTATACAAAATCAGGTTACTATTTTATTATTAACCACTTGTTATTTTATTTTAGGTCTTCTTTTTGTCGTCTTCGTATGGGATTGTGGTGCTTTTGGTCCTTAGTGTGCATTAAAATATTCTATCCTATTGGGGTTTTCTTCTAATGGGGTGCTCTTGTATGTCATTATTTCAGTTCTATTTCATGTATTTTCATGGCTGATGATATACTTGATCAAACATATCATTTTTAGGGTTTTTTTCTAATTCTTCAAAATCTGTATCACTATATCACTCCCCATATTCACCTCTTGTTTATTCCATTATTTTCATTTTTGATTCACTTGATTGAACTTATAAAATGGTTGGTGCATCCTCAACTATCCACATGTCCTTCCTCACATATCATTCCTTTCATTAGTGTCTCCTCACAGCCTTCTCACCTTTATTGTTACTCATCACTTCATTTTTCTATGGTGCTCTTCATTCCTTTGGAGGTAGAGGTTCCACCATATTTTATTCAGAGAGAATTAGTCTCAGAGAGAGGTAGAAGCTCTGTTTCTCTACTTCCAAGCCTATGAAACCACATATTTTTATCATTATCTCTAGAGGAGAGCTTGGTCATTATGAGATCTATTATGGACTGAATCCTCTTCAAGATTCTTCAACCAAAGGAGTGGTGTTATTTATCCTTTAATATATCTATGATCCTATCATTTTTCAAACTTTTTAGATAATTTATTTTATTAGTTGGATTTGTATTGAATTTTCTTTTTAAATATGGACAAGATGTGGGGTTATTGTGCATGAGTCTATCTAAATCGATGGAATATGTTACCATCATTGGACAAGGGTTCACATCAAGTTCTTGGAGGGACAAGTCCCCTATTCTCTGAGAGTTCACTTGGTCTAAATATGTTATCTCTCTATTTTTATTTTCTATATTATATTCTTTTTATTTATTTTTTTATATGCTAAAAAATATTTTGGTCATTTTATTTCCCTTAAGTATGACCAAATTGGTCAGAACCATGTAAACCTCCTGTGTTATGTACTTTGTCTCATGTTCTTTACTATTTTTTTCACTACTCCATCTTTCTTTTGTCTATTTATTTCTTCAATCTTCTATAATTTTCTTCATATCATCTCGTTCTAGTATTTTCTTCTATGAGATTAAAACTTCCATAATCAAATATATTCCAACCCTCATAGTTATAACATAATTTTAAGATGAACTATATTTTATTCCAACCTTTCCTCCCCGCTATTCCACTGTTTCCACATACCATCCATGGTATGTCAAAATTTGTTATTCTATCCAAGATATCAATTACTCAATGTTCCCTCAACTTTCCACCTATCCTACATTTTTTGCCACACATGAAACCGACTAACTCTACTACTCTGTATTTTTGGGGGATCATCCCATCATTTATGGTTTTCTCTCTTGTCCTTTTTAATTTCTGAGCACTATGGCTCTTCAACATTTTTGTTTTAGAGAGGAGGAACTTCGGTGATTTCGCTTACCCACCCATGTTCTGGTGATCCTCTCTAATGGAGAGTTCATGACGCACAAGTTCCATATAGACTGCAATGTCTCCAAGAAGTATCAGCCTTTGATAAACTGATCATCATCTCCAATAATCACTTCCTAGGATCTTGGCATAGGCCGAATCCCATAATTCTATCCTTGTTTCATTTCATCATTTTAGTTATATATCTTATTCCTTATCTTAGTCTTTATTGGGGCTGTATGAGTTAGCCCGTCCATGATGCTCATGTCACTACTAAATGTATAGGTTTTATTCATCGCTGCCCATTATTAGTACTAAAAGCCATGATAAATAGGGTACCTTTATCATCACTAATAAAAATTGATCATAAATGTACCCCTTTATCATTGCGTTTTTATCACTAAGGAAGGTCAATTTTATTATCCCATTTCTTATTATGGATATAATTATACCTTTTTCAGTGCTAAAAACATGTTTTTCTCAGTGATAAAAGGTATATTTCATTAAAAAATTATATATCACTGAAAAAAATATGTTAATATATGAATATATTTATAATGATATAAATATAATATATTACATAAAATATGATTTATATAATACTAAATATGTAATCATAGTCCGTATATAAGATATTCAATGAAAAATGATTTATAAAATAGTTAAAAATTTAAAATAAATTTACAATTTGATAATTATTATTGATTAATAGTAATTTCATAATAGATTGAAGGCAAAGAAAATCAATAAACCAGTAAATCATCTATAATTTTATGAAAACATGACTCGAACATAAAACGGGCATAACTTTTGATCTGGGTGTCTGTTTGACCTCCAACATAGACCAAATCAAATATTATGATAATATCTAAGTCATGGTGTCCAAGGGGGGCCTTAAAAATATGTTTTTTTGTTGGGGTGCCTTATCTTTATAAAGTTTCAAGGAATTGTAGCCTCATTTAAGGGGCTCTTCATATCTTTTTCTGTTAGAGGCTCAATTTATTCTCATTTCTTACACTCATCTAGAAAATATGACATTAAAATTTTATCATCTTTTATATTATAGTTTTTTAATAATTTAATTTATACACATATATACATACTTTGATATATATACACATAAAAATTTAATTTTAAATATAAAAGTTTAAACTTATATACCTAAAAACTATTTTTCTAAATATATTTATGTATATGTCTATATAAATATTTATGAATATTTATATGCTAATAAAATGTATATATAATTTATATATATATATATATATTGGGTGTATGTATTAGCAAAAAAATTATATTAATTTATGTTCTCTAATATATGTATATAAATATTAATATATAATATATGTAAACAAATAGAAATATGTATAATTATATTTATAGACACACATATATGTATAAATATATATGTGTGTGTGTTTGTGTATGAATTAATGAATGAATGTATGTATCTATGTATGTATGTATGTATGTGTATTTAAAGACACACACATACAACATATTTTATAAGTGTATTTAAAAATAATGATATGAATATATATAAATATCTGAATAAACATATTGATTAAAAATTTAAATAAATATATATAAATTAATATATGTTTCATAATATAATGATCAAAACAATATAGAGTAGTGGTAAAGGAATAGGTTCTTGAGGGTAGAGGTCCAAGGATCGAATCCAAGTGATCAATCACATGAGTGTGGGATGGAGTAGTTTTACAGCACTCAGAAATGGTTGGTATGTCTACAAAAATGGTGATAAAAGAGGAAGGCAGAGGAAGAGAGATAACATAGGTATAGGGGTGTTCTTGTTCTGACAAAATTAGGTCCCTCTAAATCTCTCACCTATTAACAGAAATGTGAATTTTTTTAACTTTTTCGTGCTTCTTTTAGAACTGATAAAATGGGCCTTTTATTAGTTTTTTTAGCATTGATAAAAGTAGCCTTTAGAATCTATTTTTTAATATTGATAAAAGTTTCACCCTTTTATTTGTTCTCATAATATTAGTGTTGGGACTAAGTTGATGGGAAGTTGTTTTTGGATGCTAGAAGAAGTTCGTGTTGAAAGTGTTGTCTTTTGATATCAAATAAAATAAATCAATCCACTTTGTACGTTTTTATGATCGGATGAAAAGGATTAAAGGATTCATCATAATTGGAAGATCATAAAAAATTATTTAGAAGATTAGATGCAAAATTATTATGAAATTTCATCAGGTTTTGAATAAGTTTTCAAGGAAAAAAGGTTCATCGGACTCACCTTGGGTCCCAAATGAAATTTTGAATCAGAATAAGGAAAATTATCATAGTATGGATGGATGTGCTGTGAATTTGGTGATGTTTTTGTGATATTTGAGTTCTCATAAATAATAAGTTGTTTGGAAAACTTTTTATGCAATCCTTACGAAGGAAAGAGGAAGAAAAGGTTCTGCCAATCGGTTTGAGGTTGGGTTTGAATAAGAGAACATGTTGGAATGATGGGAAGTTATAACACTTTCCAAAGTAAATCAGAAATTTATATGAGGATCCTAATTTTTATCACAATCATGGATAATTTATTATAACAAGTAGAATTTTGTGGAAGATTAATGTTCATGAATTCAAAGGTTTCTAGTTGAAGTTTATCGGTACGAGATCACCGGATATTAAATTTTTTGAAAGCTGGGAAGTATTTTTTTTAAATGTGAGAAGATAAAGATATTTATTTTTAGTCAGAATAATAAACCACAAGATAAAAATTATTGTAGAAATAGTCTGGTGATTTTTGGAAGTTTTTTGGTCAAAGGGAGAATGGCTAGAGAGCTTTGACATTGCTGAAGTAAAAGTTTTTCTGAAGCACTAACCAAATGATCCATCGGATTTTCCAATCCAAAAAATTGTCTTATTTACTAGATGATCAAGTCATAAGGATCAATAATCAGTTGGTAATTCTAGAAAAAAGAGGTTTTTTCTAATACCATGCATCAGACATGGTAAGTCATCGATTCATCAGAGGCAGAGAAGGTTGATATAGATGTGTTTTTGAGTTTTTTTGGTACCAATGTGTGTAGGAAATATAGAGATCAATCAACTTAATAAAGATCAAAAATATAGTCTCTACAAAATAATTATCTTTTCTCAATAGACATATGATTTTTAGTAAAAGTGCATTTTCTATTGCTAAAATCTTTTACCAACAAAAATTGTCATGTCACTAAACTGATGGTAAAATCTCTATCTCAAAATATTTTAAAGAAAGATAAAATAGTTCTATTGAAATTATAATAATACCAAGAGATAATATATTTGTTGTTAAAAATTCTTAGCAATAAGTTTTTATAAAAATTTATCTATTGATAATATTATTATTAACTTTTATAACTAATACTAATAATTAATATTTGTTTGAAATTTCTATTTTAAATATGATATTACATTTGTGTATTTAAATATTTATTGCAAAAATTTATATTATATTTATTAATTTATCATATATAATACACATGTTTTAATTATAAAACTGAAGAGTATTTTTACACATGTTCCAACTTAGAAAAATAGTAATCATACTCATATTGGAATTCAATAAAAAATGAATCAATACATAGTTAAGTTGATTGATATATAAAAAGATCATAAAAAATAAAAAAACTCAAGATCCACCATCATTCCCCCACCACCACCACCTAAATGAAAAAAGGGCATGTTATCTATTGACTCTAATCCCCCATCACCAAGCATAGAATATGTATATTTACTCCCACTAAAGATCATTAATCACCCCCCCCCCCCATTTAAGTCATTAGAAGAAAAAAACCATGTGAGATCCAGTACCAATGAGTTACCTCAAGTCGTTATGCGACACCCATCATCTCCAAGATATACACCGCAAAAAACCAAATAGCATACCCAAAAAATAGTGACAAATATCTATATGAATTAAAACAAAAAAAAGTGAAAGTATAAAAAAATGAACCTCATAGAATGATCATTTATCATTCATCATACCTATTGACATCTTGAAAAATAAATTTGTATCCTGTACGAGTGAGGAACCTAATGTCACTATTATGACACACCCTTCATCTTCAAGATCTACACCACACACAAAAAAATAACATACCCACAAATTAGTGAAAATTATCTACCTAAATTGAAACCAAAATTTAAATAAAAATATATATAAAAATGATATGCATAGAATGAGAATTTTTCATTCATCATATCCATTGAAATCTCAAAAAATCAAGTCACCTTGAATGCTGCTAAGGAACTTCAAGTCAATTTTATGCCAAACCATTCACCTCTATGATCTACACTACATATAACCAAAGAACAAACCCAAAAATATGTGAAAAATATCTAAATGGATTGAAACCAAAATAGAAATAAATAAAAGAATAAAAAACCTAAGTCAAGGTGAATTACTTAATAAGCATGAAAACATTATAGAACATTTTGAGTTTCATAATTGAATGTTTTTTTCAAGATGGTGGATAAAATAATTAACTCATTTTGATCATTATTTTCATAAGGAACTAACCATAATAACAACAGCATACCAGGTGATGAAGGGATTCTAAATGTTCATTTTAAATGAAAGAACCATCACATGGAACCAACAATATTCTCCTATGCTTTGTCATGTAGCATCTTAAACATGGACCTCTGAACTTGGGACTAGACCTAAACCTTCATGCCCTATTTCCACAGTTAGTTGATGTTCATTTGATCCTACTACTACAGATATCTATTGGGAATTTGGTAACCAAACAGTCCCTAATGAACTTGAGGATTAAGACTTGAAACTATAATCAGATGGGGTGACAGTATATAAGGGTCCCCTAGTTTCAGAAATACTACTGCTGGCCATAAACTATTGGCTGCTACTGATGGGCTTGGAGAAGGAGTAATGTCTATGAAATCAGATTGAGAGGGTAAATTGTTTGAAGACCTAGTGGACCAAACCTATACTAATGATCTTAAAACCTCTTAACATTATTCATGAGTTTCGTACCAATGGTATGATAGTTGAGAACCTCTTGTGTGTTGCAATTAACATTTCACGGGTCACATATGTGAAATATATTACAAAAGTATCAATAACCAAGAACATACAACCCAGGATTTTAATGTCTCATAACATGGAATTTGTAAATAAATTAACCTTCAAAAATAAATTATTTTCAAGGAAAAAGAAAAAAAGAAAAATCCCACCAGTGAATAACTTAAATATTGTTGTCAATGTTCTTTGACGTGAAACCCTAAAAATGTCAGAATATGTCAATAGGTATATTCCAAGGTCTACTACTAAAAGAGTTTCTTTTTTATTGCAACACCACATAAAACACACATAAATACAATTAAAATCTGCTGATCATTTACACTATAAATAAATGACTATTAATTTAGAAAAATCTTAATATGATATTAAGGCAGAATAGTCTGCTATGATATTAAAAATATAGAACAATCTACCATGCATGAAGTACCTAAATAGTTTTTTCATTTAAAAATCTAAAATAAGATATATTTTTGGACCATAAAAGGAATTTTTATAGTAAGTGAAGTGAAAACAAGTAAACAAATGATTGAAATTTGTATGTGTGTGTGTGGAGTCTAAGGTATTCATGTGTCATTCCTGAAAAATAATATATAAAAATCAATTGATGTTCTGTATCTAGTGGATCACACCTTGTTGATTTTCATTTAATACAATCATTCTCTCTAGCTAAAGGACTATGTCAAAACCACCATGAAATTTATAGAATTCATGTTTGAGACCAATCAATATCAAAAGGCACCCTTCTTTGGACTTATTGTCAATATCTTGATGAAGGTCAATAAAAATCTCATGTGATGGGTACCTATGCATGTTGTGCTTCGTAATTTCGATGCAACACTCATCCATTTCATAAAAACCTATATTTGGTTTATCCAGGGTTTAGGCCTTCTCTCTAAGGGGAACATGAATAGTTTTGTAGAAGATGGGAATCAATTCAACTATGAAAAGGGAATTTACGTTCATTTTAATAGAGTTGATCAATAAATACTGATCTTCTACCAATCCATCTTTCTATTGTGATAAGACCATATCCAGGAGTAGCTGTTTGAGAGCATCGGTGGATTCCATTAATGTAATGTATGTTGATGAATATGAAATTATAGATCGCATTCTATGTATTACTGATAGGATAAAGAAGTAACAAATAAGAAGATGCATTACTCAGGACCTATTAAAAGAAACCATGGGTTGCATCTAGCTTTAATTACTCTTCCAACAAAGCCTCTTTGGAGTAGTATGCAATGATATTAAAAATGAAGAACATTATACTATGATATTAATGCAGAATAGTCTATTATGATAATCTATAGTTGTATCATTCAATATGACCATTAAAGTAGATCAAAATACTTTGATATTAAAAATATAGTTTTCAAAGAGTATAATAATCTATGAGGAAAATACAAAACTGAAAAATTAAATCTATCAATAGCATGGCTAGTTAAGTCACAAGATGATGGAATTCAGGGTCATAACATTAAATTGAATTTGATATGTAATATCAAAATCTAACTACATGACACTTATGTTGATTCTTGTGATGTTTTCAACGTTTCCATTGATTCTCAATAAACCCATCCAATCTTCACCTACATTGATTCTCTAGAATCATCAATATCAAGTGGTCCTATTATACCAATCTATTTTAGACTAACAAGATAAAAACCCACTAAAAAGAATAATATGTCATTTTCACCAGTGCTCCACCACACAGAACCATACAAAACAAGAGTGATTAATCAACACATAAAAATAATAAGAAACATGAACAAAACCATTTTTCTAACACAATGGACTTTATTCTTTACAATGGTGTCCGGGAGGTGGGGATGGGTCTATTAAACCCCCTCCATGTTCTATATTAGGTATGGTAGGATGAACTAGCCAAAGTCTAGTGGGATGAGGCTATGTTTCAAGGGGAAGTGATGTAATACCTCTAATGTTACTTTTTTACCATTCGTTAATTTCATAATAATCCTATTATTAGTATTTTTTCACGTAAACTCACCATAACTTGGGAAATTATCAAGGAAATGTTTTTCCTTAGGAATAAAATCCAAAATTTTATAATCTTGAATAAATATTATTATAACCATTCAAATATTTATTTTACTAACAAATGATACATGGGTTGGATTCCCAACCCATTCCCCTAAAAAAAATTATCAAAGAAAGTGATGTATACATTGAAAAAATGAGGTGTAATTAGATTACACCATCAAGTATATAAAATAGATAACAAAAAACATAACATGAAAAAAATATTAGATGAGATACCAGGACAAGATGTTAATTCAATTTTATATTCAGGCCATCCCAAAGTGTATCTTATACCTCCCACAGTAGTGACTCCTGAATCTTCCAATGTATCAGGTGAACTCCAACACTCCAAATGATGATGCATTTCCAGATTCATTAGAATGTCATTTTAGTCCAGCTAATACCCAATTAAGAATATGAGACCCAAGATTTCTGTTAACTGAAAAATTATAATAATGTAGTTATGATCAAAAAATGAAACACCTTTTTCCTTTGATACCTTTATGTGGAGTATAACGAATATCTTTCGGGCACTTATGAAGAGATTCATTGTTATTTTTTATATTTCCATCTATATATTGTGAAATATACTATAAAATACACATTGGTTGTGCCATTACAATCCAAAAATATTTTAATAGCATTAGCAATGGCATTAGATAAGAAATCCCTCCAATAAAAGAACACATATTCCAAATATTTCCATCATTTGGATCGAGTTCAAAGAAATCATTAGTGAAAACCTGAAACTTCAACAGAAACCAAGAAAATACTTGTAACTATCCAAGAAAACATCAATGAACCATAGCCATACTAAAATCATTATATCCCTTACTAAGGTTGAAAAGGTAATATAAAGGAATAAATGAAATACTCTTAAATAGTCTTGATATGTTCTTCGTAACTTCACCCAACTCTTATAATTAAATATATTCATAATAATGTTCCTATGTATTATTAAATTTTTAACAAATTAATCACAATAACTAAACATGTTATTACTAAATCTTATTAGAATTTAATCTAGATTATAAAATTAATTAACATGGAAATTAAAAATGGAAACTTTCAATCATGAATGGAAACAAACTAAAATTGAATATTAATTTTTCATTTTATCAACATTTTTTTAGGGAATTTGACGAAATTGATAGCTAAGGTAAAAATTACCACTGGTTCAGTAGAATATAGGGAGGGATAGGTCCTTAGTAAATGAATATTAATTGATATCATGAAGTGGATATAATATGAACCAAAAGAAAAAAATACTATGCCAATGATGTACAATGTTACAAGAAGTGAAAAGTGAGAAACAACAAGAAGAGGATTTAGGGTTTACAAGGTACCTTGTTGGATACGGAAAAATATTGGATTTCATGTCGAAGGAAAGTCCTTGGTGAAGATTTTGGATCACATGGAGATTTTGTGGGCACGGGAATAGATTGGGGGTGGAGCTGTGAATCCCAGACGGCATGGGGAAAATGTATCGGGGTTAGTGATGCGTTGGGGTATTCGATCAAATGGTAGGGGATAATATTTTTAATATTAAAAACAAATAAATAAAATATCAACTAATAATATAATTTAAATTTTTTAAGTTTAAAATATAATGAGTATTTTTATGAATATTTTCAATATGTAAACTAAAATTATTAATATAATAATATTGGTTAATTGATTGTTATATTTTTATTCATTAAAATAAAATAATTGATATTTTTTGAATTTTTAGTTATTATATTTAATTGTGTTTACTAAATTTAAATATAAAAATTAAATTACTATATAGAGTGGGTATCAAGGATATATGTAAATATATAAAATATTGTAATAATTTAAATTATTTTTTTATAAACTATATTTTAATGATTATTAATTGAACAACATTAAAAAATATAAACACAATTAATATTTTAGTAAAATTTAAACTTGAAATAAATTAAATAGATGTTTTTATTATAACCCCTATAATTGGATATCGACTTTGGTAAAAAATATAATTTGTATAAATATTTTGGTTTCTATTGATTTTCTATTGATTAAATATTTTTTGTTATTAAATGGGTTGTTGTAACGATTTTTATTTATGGAAATATATTTTTTAGTAATAATTATTATTAATAATAGATTTATGTGTTATTAAAAAAAATTGGAATTAGTATGATAAATCAATAGATATAATTGTTGGTAGAATACTTGTTGGTATTGACCCATAAATATCACCAGATATATCTGTTGGTAAAAAAATGTGTTGTTAGTCAAAATTAATACCAATAAAACATAATATCTATTGGATTTATGGTTTTTACCAATAAATATATTATCTACCATTAAATATATGTTGGAAAAAGTCAAATATTTTGTACATATTCAACCATTTTTTTAAACATATTTTGGTTATCTTTAATTTGTTCAAGAGTCATCAGACAAATATATGGTGTCGACTAATCGAATAAGAGGTGACACCAATCAATCGAAGCAAGATGAATATTGATCTATCAAATGTGGTCTGACACCGATAACTTCATCAGACACAAGATCCCTAGTATGAAGAAAAAGAAGAAAATATGAATTGTTTTGAATCAGTTGAAAAAATGTTATTAAGGGGGTCTTGAAGATAGTTTGAAGAGTTTTGTATAAATTTTTTCAAAGGAATTTTTGAAGTTGTTGAGGTGATTCCAAAAAGTTATATAATCTTTATAATTTGTAACTATGTTTAACAAAGAATGGATATGATGTTTTAAGTTTACAACTAGTCATCGTAATGAGAAGTCTTCAGTTCATATGTAATAGTAAGTTGGCCAAACAAATCATAATTACCATATGACTTCATCATAATGAATAAATTAGAATGAAAATCATAATTGGACTGAAGAATTATTAGAAATTATGAACCAATATAAGTATGTGAGAATATTTGAGAATTTTAGTGGAAAATCCAGAAGAGTTTAGAAGTAACGATGAAGTCAATGATAGGACCATAATGAAGGAGAAATTCAAGGTTCTTGAAATTTTGTTAAGGGGGGGAAACCCTTTTAGATTCCCACCTAAATCGTTTTTGGCAAACCTATAAAAATAATAGTGTAAATTGTATTTTATGATGGATTAGTACACTATTCACTGGTGGAATAAGAGAGATAAATTATAAAATTTGTTAGAGAAAAGGTTTCTAGTTTGAGCATTTCGGAAGAAGTTTTCTGGATATAAGAAGGAAAGAAGATCATATCACTGATTATCATATCCGACTGGGTCATCAAACTAGGAAATAAGACTGAGATTTCCAAACTGGTGTAAAAGTATCACAGAATTATTTTAGCAGTATTCTGGAAGACTTATTTTCAATACTGAGCAATCGGATTGAGGAATCAGACTGGGACATCGAACGGAGTGTCATTAACAATTCCAAATATATTCTTACCAACTACTGGGTAAGAAAGTGAAGAATTGTTTTTAAAGGTTATATAATAGAAAGTTTGTAAGGTAGCAGTTTAACATGTTTGAAAATAAGTGGTGAAAGTATCTTAACTTATTACACAAACTTTTATGACATCATTTGTTCAAGAAGAATCACATGCAGTATTTTATTAATCATAGTTCTAAATAAGTGTAATGGTATATCCCGCTTTTTTTATCCCTACAAAAGGATTTTTTTTCTAGTGAACTATGTGGCATTAGATTGTTTCCATATCATACCATGGATGTATCTACTCTTTTGAGTGGTGAACCTTGTAAATTCATGTGTTACTATGGATGTGTGGTTTTTTTGTTTCCATCAAAGTGATATATCTTTAATAGTAAGAGAAGGTTGTTTCAAATGAAAGGAATCTTAAATGAAGAAGTAATCACAAATTCACCCCCTCCCCCTCTCAGTAAAACATTGATCCTGGATGGGCAATATCAATTGGTATCAGAGTAACGGTTTTATTCATTTACTCGTTGCTGATTTTTTGAAAGATAAGTTGTGATTTAGAATTTAAATTGTGTGAACATTATGGAGATTTTGGTCTTTGATGGTAAGAAGTATCATATCTGGAAGGATAGAGTGTTATATTATCTTATTTCTAATGGGTATGATTTTCTTGAAGAAAAAATAGATGGATTTCCCCTAATTTATGAAAAAATTCCTCCTGAATCTGTTGATAAGAAGAAACTTGAGAATAATGGGGTATCTAATAATGATTTACTCTCATCACTTTCTGAAAGTGAACTTCTAAGAGTGAAGGGTGTTTTCACTACCATAGGTATCTGTGATAAGCTCAAGAACATTTATGAAGGTGATACAAAAGTTAAGAAATGAATGTTTCAAATCCGTAGATCAAAGTATGAATATCTCAAGATTGGGGAGTATGAATTAGTTTTTGACTTCTTTAACACAGTGAATGAAATTATTAGCACTAGTATAAGTCTTGGTAAAAAGTTGGAAGACTCTACTATAGTTAATAATAACTTTATAATTATTCCTAAAAAATTTTATGCCAAAATTTCCTCATTCGAAAATAAATATCCAAAATAATTATTCTTATTCATGCTAAATCTTTGTAATTTTTTTCTATAGATTATTTTCTACTAGTAATTGCTTCAATAGAAGCACCATGAAACATCACAATATTTCTAGACAATTGGTTCCTTCTACCAAAAATATATTTTTTTGGTATTTATCACACATCAAGCTGGTCATAAATTTTTAAAACATGACAACAAAGATACCCAATGGACTCAAACTTTCGATAATAACATTCAACAACTTCATTAGAAGTTTCATACGATACATCGAATTGATCTTCACAGTAAACAATTCCAATAACATAAATGAATTAAACTCTAATTCCAATACATGATATTAGAAAACAAGAACCAATAATTTGGTATTCATGTTGAAATAAATCAGATAACATGGATGTATATCTAGTAGAAACATAGCACATCAATGAATGGTAAGGGTAAAGATTATGAGGCAACTTATCCTACATCTCAAATTCTACCTTTGTTTCATGATATCAATTTTTTTCGAAAATTGTTTAAACTACTAAAATAAATCAATGACACATAACTTTCAATTAACATAATCTTTAATAAATCATTTAAAACTGTCAACTAATTGAGTGCTAAGAATCACCAATGTTAGATCATCTTTCAAAAAGAAATTCACACAATTTTCTCGCAAAAAAATATTTCATCTAACCAATTTGATTCCTCATCCCCATATTCATCTCTAAGAGAAGACCACTCCTAATCAAACTGATTTTCATCAGGGTATTGGAACACAAACATCTTTAATATAGTTAGAAAACTATATCCATATTTTATCCAATTACCTAAATCCTTAATGTCGTTTTGCATCAAATGCCACAAACAAAGGAATTGTCAAGTTACCACTAAAACATCATAAATGGATTTTCCCATTGTTGAATCATGATTAGTAAAAATATTTTTAGGTCACTCCATGTGATTCACCTATAATTTTTTTCAAAACAACCAAAAAAACAAAGTCACGGTTATAGAATATAACAAAGATACACAAAAAATGTCAATCTCCCAATGATGATTGAACTCCACAAAAATTTCCAAACTCCCTTTACTCTTTATGTTTACTGAAACTGGTGTAAAATCAATAATATCTCCAAAAAACTCATAACTTGTATTCATTTTTTAATCTACCTAGAAAATAATACTAATTTTTCCATTCATGTCAAACTGCATAGTATAGTCAAATGATGGGTTATCCTGACTTTTTCTTTTCAGGTACTCTAACATGAAATATGCATCACCATGAATAAATTCCCTTTCTTATCTAGACCATTAAAAACTCAACATATCAACATGTGTGTACCCAATAACATCTCAACTCCTTGCGATAACGGTTGCCAAGGAGAAGAAATCATTTGGTTTAATACCTGCTGAAGCATTCTCATCTAACCCAATTTCTTATTCTTATGTTATTTTTCATTGGGACCTCATAATATGAATTGATTTAGGGTTATCAAAGGTATGATTTGGATCTTTAATAAATAAAAAACGTGCATATTTACCAGAAGATAATAAAATAACCCCCATTAAAGCAAAGAAACCCACACGTGTTTCAGCCTGAGGAAATTTCACCATGTGATCATGTTTTTTAACCTTCCTATTTCCTTCTTTTCTACATGCATAAAATATTTATGTGACAATAGATTTAACCTTTCTCCTTTTATTATAGTATTTTTTGGTGTACACTTAACCCATTTACTCCCCCATACGTGACATAAAAACATTATGCTTCATCAAGTGACTTGAACGTCATCCATTCAACGAGTTTAATAGAATATGCTAAATCATCGAAAACATTGCAATAACCTCAAACATAAAAACTTATGAACAAGAAAAGTACATTACTTTTATAACAGGTTTTAATCTTTTTGAAAATTTATAAACTATTTGAATAAAAATGTTACTAAATTTTATATAATTAAAAAATAATTTTTTACACACACACACACACACACACATATATATATATATATTTTATAAAATTTTAAATAAAATAGTTTATAATATATATTAAATGTATTTTCAAGTGTAAGTTCTAGTGAAATCTCTAGTGGAAGTTCCACACTACAACAAAAATTTACATTTCTAAAACTAAGGAATATACATTAAACATTAATAAATATATTCTTTTGAAAGACATAATTTTTATAAATAGGAATAAATTTAACATTTTAAAATTTTTAAACCATTTGAAAAAAACTGAAAATAAAAATTAGATGATTGGAAAAACAAAACAAGAGGAAAATTTAGTGGATTTTTTAAAAATATATTTAAGTTAAATATTATTAAAATAAACATGAATTGTTATTGTTACATGAATATTATAAAAATTATTTCATTTGTCATTTGAAATTGTATAAAAAATTTGATATTGAATTTATTTTCCACTGTATGTTCTAGTGGAACTTCCAGTGGATATAATTTAGCATTTTCACATATATAAACTATTTGAAGCAACTTGGATAGTAAAATTAGATTATTGTGAAAATAATACAAGAGTAACATCCATTGAAACTTTTTATAAATATATTATTGTGAAATATAATTAAAATAAATATGAACTATAATTTTTATATAATTATTATAAAAATGATTTCATTTACCATTTGAAATTTTATAAATAATTTGAAAGTGAGTTTATTTTCCATAGGAAGTTACGATGGAGGTTCTGGGGGAACTTCCAATGGAAGGTCTAGTTGAACTTCCATTGGAACTTTCAGTGGAAGCTCCAATAGAACATCTGAGGGAACCTCCAATGGAATAACTAGTGGATGTTCTAGTGGACCATCCAGGGGAAATTTGGAACTTCAACTGCAAAGAACCATTAGAACTTCCACAATGAAAACATCCACTACAAACTTTAACAAATGATCTTGGACATATTTACCACAAAACTAATAGTAAAAAACATGAAATATAATCTCCAATACTTTCACATGATTTAGAATATAGTCATGAATATAAAAAATTCCAATTTTACCAAAAAACTCTAAAATTACTTCAAATATAATCCGTAATACCTTCATTAGTATCCATTATAAGGAGAACCAAAATACAATCTCCAAACCATCTAACGAATCTGGTGATTCACACTGCGATAAAACCCATGGATAATGCCTTATTTTCATATTGACCGCAATCATGAACCCACTAAAAATTCCAAAATCCCTTAGAATACCTACAGTCATTCAGAACTCAACCAGTGATACCCAAAAAATGAAAATTCCAAACCAACTATATCAAAACTGACTATGATAAAACCCACTATGATGAAATCCCAGTGAAACCCACTAAAAATTCTAAACTTACTGATATGTAACTGAGTGTGATAGAGCCCACTATGATGAAATCATAGAGAAATCCACTAAAAATGCATGGTGATTCCTTATTTCATTCACGTGCCACATTTTCCACGATATAGAAATTTTCTCTAGCAAATAAAATCAACATGATTTTTCCACCTCTAAAAATGAACTCATGTTAAGATCTTCAAACAGCACCAGAGCATCCTGTAAAAAAGGGAATGAATGATAATAAAACATGGTTCATATGGGATACTTAGTTGTTGGAATTGTTAGTGTTTGGTGGTTAGTTTTTGGCTGGGCTACTATTCATGGAATGATATCGGTGCTCCTTTAGTGTTTGTTCATGGATGTTAATGGAGGAAAATCGGGTGGCACTGGTTTGAGGGTTTTGTGCTTCTTTCTGTTCACCCAATCTTCTTGGGTGATATATTTCACCTACTGCCCAGCCATTCCACTGATACAATGTGCATTTTGTAGCCATTCAAAATTTTTATACACGCTATGTTCTCAATTATTCCATGCACCCTCAAACATCCACTTGTACCAAATTGGTTGTCACACCTGACAGTGACTGAATCACCTTCTCTACATTTATTATGGTAATCCCCTCATTTTTGGTTCACATGTTTAGCCTTATTTACTTTAAATAAATGTGATTATTCTGAATTTCTTTTCTATATATAATTGAGCTCAAGAGAGAGGAGGACCTCCCTTGATTTTTCTCCACTTCCTCTATTCTGGTGATCCTCTCCACTGGAGATCTCAAGATGTGCAAGCTCTGTCTATAACATGATTTCTTCAAGAACTAGGCATGGAATCACAGGTGATCCAGTCTAATGAGCTCATCTTGGGTTCTTCTTATAAGTACAAGACTATAATGATTTCATTGTTTTGTTTAAACGGTTCTATGATTTATCTTCTTCATTTTCTCAATTTTTATTGGGGTTGTGTGAGTGACTCCATTTGGGATGGTCATGTATGTCATATCCTCCACTTTATTTCATATCAAGCCTTGGAGTAGAAATGACTTGATCCCTAGATAATTGTTGTGTTCCGCATTTATTTCCCTATATTTCATATTCTCTATTGGTTTTACTATTGATAATTTTTATCATAACAATCGATTTTGGTGGTGTTGTTCTTATTATTGAGTATAAAAAGACTAATCTAAATGATGATAATATTTGTGTTCTTTTATTTCCTGTAATATTATTTACTATTTTTATTTTTTTCTTGCACCATTACATTTTTTTTATTTTCTTCCCACTTTCACTTCTACAGATTCACTCATATTCAACACTAGCGCTCACATGAAAAGTAGCCGAAAATTATTATAGCCTATATTAGTGCCAATAAAAGAACCAATAAAGGTCACCTTTTTCAATGATTGTTTTTCACTAATAAAGTCTATATTTAATAGAACATTTTTTATCACTGATAAAAGTTGTAATTTTTTTAAAATTATTCATTTATTAGGGGGGTCCCATTTTATCAATGATATCATACCACCATTGGGAGAAATATTTCCCCTTCATGTCCCTTATACCCTTTATCTATGCTTTTACCACAATATATAAGTGCTTTTACACCATCTTTAGCACTTCTTGATCGAGGATTCAAACCCAAATCTCTATCTTCATTTCCCAATGACTTTACAACTTCATCATTCATACTTCATTAATATTTTATAATATATCTATTTATATATCTATATGTATGTATACATACATAATTCATTTTTATTTATATATTAATTCAAATAATGATATACATTAATATAATTATTTATATATATTTATTATAAATAAATTTCTATAATATATTTCTATAAAATACTTAAATATATTTATAATATGTACATTTATATACTTTTATATTATATATTTAATGATAATGATATATTTATAAAAATTAATTTATATGATGTATTTAGACAATATTGACACACACATACGTACATAAACACACACATATTTACCAACACACTTATACATATTTATATTTCCTATATACATGCACACATATTTATTTTTATATTTATATTTCCCACACATACAGACACAGACATATTTATATTCTACAAACACAAACATATATAGTTATATAGCTGATGGGGGCTTACCAAAGTGGTAAATGCTCCACGTAATCCTACATCAGACCCGAGTTCAAATTTAGGTGGGAGAAAATTTCCACTATGAGGTAGTGATGCAGGCATGAAAAAGGCAGACAATAATGCTGGCCTGATGAAACAGACAGTATGATGCAGGCCTGATACAGCACTGGGCCTTCGGGCTAGTTCATGGGCCTTTAGACCATGTAATGGGATTCATGCCCACTATGCCTTTGTGCCATTTTGTTGACCTTTAGGACATGTAATGGGCTTATTTCCCACTAGGCCTTCATTCCATATTTGGAATAAATATGGCTTATTGGGTGAGTTATCCCTTGAAAGGGGATATGGCCAGCCATTTCAGCCTATGTTCATGGTGTGTGTGGGCGTTTTTAATGTAATTGTACCCCCAAGAACCTAATATATATATATTTATCTTTACATTTCATATCACTATATTCTATAATATATATATTTAATAGTATTTATATTTATAATTATAAATAATTATAAAAGAATATTAAAAATAAATATATATTATATTATATAAATATATATTTGTATATAAATCATATTTAATAATATATGAATATGTATCTATAATATATATATGCAAGGTACCCTTTACATGTGTGTATTTATTTACATATATTATAATATACACATAAATATATAGATTTTTAGGGACACAAACATATTTAATAAGAACATAATATTATATATACACTTGTATAGGTATATATATATATTAATGCATTTACACAAGCTTAATAAAATGGATAATTTTTTATTTTAAATAAAATTAATAATAAATATTTATCTCTATATGGTTTATATATTTAAAAATACATATTTATATAAATATATTTAAATATTTATTTATATAATGAATTTATTATATGTACATATATGAAAATTTTTATTTATTTAATTATGAATAACACTATAATATGAATAAAATTAAAACCTAAACACTATAATATCTACATAAATATAAGAAATAGTGAAAAAATCATTTTCCACTAAAAAGGAAAGAATAACCCCTTAAGTGAGGCTAAAATTCCATCGAATGTTAAAAAATTGAGGCACGTTAATAAAAAACATATATTTTAGACGAATTTAGGGCCTTTTTACCTCAAAAAACTTATCACAGTTCTCCTTAGGTTACAATATTATATATCATTTCACAACCTTCAATTTGATTAGTGTTAAATTAAAACCTAGATCCAAATTTATTATCATTTGAAATTAAGTCATGTTTTCAGCTTATTTTTTATCGTTCATTAATTTATTAAATTATTCTATCATTGAAAATTTAATAAATGGATATTCCTCGATAATAATTATAAAATATTTAAATGATATTAATTTTTAATTATTTTATAAACTATATTTCACAAAATATCGTATATATTATGTGCAATTGCATATTTTGTATTCTATAAATCACATTAAATAAAATAAATTATATTTATATCAATATAAATATATTTATATATTTATATATTATTTTTGATAATATATAAGCTATTCTTTATGAAATACAACATTTATCAGTACTAAAAAAGAACATATAAATGTCACTATTTATTTGTACTAAAAAAGAATCGATAAAGGGTTGTTTTTATACATTATAGTTGTGTGAGAGATTGCGATATGCAAATAATCAATTGAAATAATATAATGAAAATTTAAACCCAAGTATGATTTATGCATCCTATATTATTTTCCACATTTTAAAAATAGTATTGTTTTTACATTGGGTGAAATTGATTTTTTCTCTAAATTTCTACCCACCTTTATCTTAATTCACCCTATATAAATTTTTCATTACCTAATTGTTAGAAAAAGAAACTTGAATTTTTGTTTTTCCTCAACACCACTCGCTCATATTCTCTTTGAAAATTCCCCATTCCATTTTCCTGGCTTTGCATCTCTTATCACACCCCTCTAGAATATTGATATTATTATAAAAAATTCAAAACAATTTTCCATCATAGTCCTCATTCAACATTTTTTTTCAATTTTTCATAATAGTACTACAGAATCGCGCTTATTCAGCACTACCTTTTTTCATTAAACATACTCATACACAAAAAACACACAGAGAAATAACACAACACACCAATACATATAAAACACATACATATACATGAACATTCAAACATACATGTACATCCACATATATACCCATGAATACGTATAAATAAAAATACATGTATGTATATTTTAAATTATTTAATATGAATATAAATATATAAATTTAAATATCAATCACATATTTAAATATATATACTCATTTATATATTTATATAATTGATTAAATAAAATATTAATATATCATGTTCATATTAATTATAGATACATTTTTTAATTAATTTATATGTATATACAATTATTTTATATAGAGTAATAATATTTATTTATAAATAATTTTTTTGGAAAATATTATTAAAAATAAAATTTATTCATCTATTTAACATAAAATATATTATTTAAATATATACTGAATAATATATTTTAAATTTTATAAAATTTAAATTTGGTTAATATTTTAATATATATATAATTATATTCAAATAATGTTACAGAACTTATTTAAAATAAATTATTATTAACAAAATTTTCAAAAAAATTGATAGAAGAATTTAATTTATCTATATATCAAATAATATATTGTATGTTTACTCCAAACGGATCTGTAATGCATTTGTAGACCAAATCCATGACTCAAAATTTATTAATAAAAGGGAATATACAAGGATATAAGTAGTATTACAGGTTGAACAAGGCACAATCTGTTGGGTACTGGGACAGCGCAGCGGAAGCCGGTGGGCCGGGATTTTAAAAAATTTCTACTTCATTGGAGTGATATAACCCTGTCAACTCCGGTGATATTTTCCGGGCATGGGCCGAGGATCTCGCAAGGTTCAGAAGGAGAAAAAAAATTAAACTGAACATTTACCTTGTTCAGAATTGACGTTCAGAACACCGGCGATAGTTGCTCGAAGAATCTGACGTCGAAGCCCTCTAGATCGTCCACACACACCTCGTGAATCTGCTTGTGCGTCGTTCATCAAGATCTAGGTGCTAGCACGGATCTTCCACGCACACTTCAGTGCAGCGATGATCACCGCAAAGGAGGAAGCTTTGATCCGGGATGGATGACCTTGAAGATCCTTCTTTGCTTGAGAGACTATCTCTCTAAATTCCAAGAGGAGAGAGATTCTCTCAAACTTGACACATGAATAGTAATGGAAGGAGAGAATCTCTCTCACTTATATAGGGAGTGTTAAAACACGCGGTATAGGTTCCCGGCCCCCGTGTAATAAACGTCCGCTATATAAGCGATATAAATAATTATTTATGACATATAAAATTTTTCCATAAATAATATTTTCAATTTATCACTTACTTATAATATCTAAATATATTACATGATAAATTTGAGTCTTTAACTCAACTCATTCCTCCGGCTAATATTAAACAAACCTTGGATATTTAAATCCAGTCGATTAATATTAATATGTGTATTTACTATATAACTTGTAAATACATGTTATAAATAAATTCAACGAATTATTCTAAACTTGAATAATTAATGAATTTATTTATTCTTTGGTGATCCATAGAACTTGGATAGTGCTCAGACCCTTTGGCGGGGCCCACCAAGTTCTAAATTCATATTCCCAGAATATGGCAGATTCTCAAGGCTCTATTGTGTGTGACCCTCTAGGCCCTTATCTCAATAGCAGTGAATAATATCACCGACCTAAGGCGGGGTCTAGCAACCCATCGAGGCCCTATAGAGATAAGGAAAATTCAAAGCAAGGACTTCCTTCCTATGAACACAGTCCCTGTAATCTAATCTCTTCATCATCAATATCTCAATAAAGAAGAATGCATACTAGTGTCATCATTTTTTATTTTCTTTATTTTGTTTGTTGATTTATCTAGACAGTCTTACCTTCAACTACCATGGCCATGGATTTAATGAAGGTGCCACCATCCTAATCAACCAGGCCCGAGATATCTCTTCCTAAACTCGAAAGCAACAAATCCTTTCTTGATCATTCAATCAATGTCATGTCATTAATTACTTACCCGATACAAACTACCTCACCACGACTTTATCTCCATGGTTTTCGCCTTATATCAAATGTACCTAATTAAATGGCATTCATTGATAATGATCTCAAGTTAGGAGACCATTAAACATGTCCATAGATAGGAATGACCAATGACACCAGAAACATGTGGTGTTCCTATTAAGCGGTTCAGTCCTCATGATCTCAATATCTAGAGATCATCAAGTGAGAACTTCATGAGATGAAGTCTCAATACTTATGAGCCCCCAGCACCTGATGGTCACACAACATCTGTGTCCTTTCAGAATGATGTAATTGGACTATAGGACATTACTTTAAGATTATTTTCATGGAATCTCAGGTTTATCATTATAGCCTGGGACCTGATATAACCATTTGATGTGATAGTTAATCTAAGGATATTTCCATTAATAAAGTGGATACAGAAGTATCTACACTATCATGGCAAGATAAACACATGTATAATAACAAAATGAATACATGTAACATTAATCAATGTAAAAAACAAGTTGGTTCTAGGGTACCCACTTTCAACACTCCCACTTTCACTAGAACCAACAGCTAACAGGCTTCAATCCACTAGCTCTCACATGTGAATCATGCTTCTGCTGAGAAATGGCTTTAGTCATGGGGTCTGCCATGTTGTCCTTTCTGGCTACTCTGCTAACTATCACATCACCTCTTTGAGTAAAATCCATAAAGAGTTGAAACTTCCGAAGAATATTGTAGAGACCCGAAGCTTGACGTACATTGACATTACATTACATTTGCGGAATACTTAGTACATAACAAAAACACACACAGAAGGATCGTAATAGTTTAGTGTCTTTGGAAACTCGGAATATAATCTTCTAATCCTGTTGAAAGATCTTCAACATCTCCCATAAAGATCTTGATTTTTTTATACCTAAAACCATTCTTTATATCCTGGGGAAAAGAAAACAGAAAAGGGTGATCTCAAATTCTCAGTAAGGGTAAACAAAAGAAATATCAATCACATCATAAGAACATAACATTTTGAAAATCGTAACCTACAAAAAAGAGCATAATTTCATAACATGGGATGAATCATGGCAGTGAAATGTAATCACAATAATCATAACTTAAAACATGAAAATTTGTGTCATTCACACATAATCATAGAGAATCATTTCTTGTTAGTCAAGACTCATTGCCAAGACTATCTTAGTGGACAAAGTCCCTTTCTGAACCGAGTCACCCTCGTTTCAGTTCTTTTTCACTGAACCGGTATAACCTACCATTCCAGCCATGTCTATCTCATGAGATATAAAATCTTTACCCAATGCATTGGAGGGAGATATAGGTCCCAACCATCTCATAATTAAACCATTCTTATGTGTGCCACAAAAATCTAAAACCATACATCATTGCGTAACCCATGTAGTAAAAATGGGAATCTTAAACATCGTGACATCATAAAAAAATTAATATAAGATAAAAGAATTCATAAAAATATTTTCATCACAAAATAATCAAATCAATGTAATAATATGGATAAAAACAGAACCCTTTATTATCTTATATGTAAAATAATTTTTATAAAACACTTGAACTCCATTCTTGAGGAAAATATCCTTTCTTCTTAAAAATCATTTTTCCTTTCTTAACATGTCATACAACTTTAAACTAAAAGAAGTTGACTAAAAATAAACTTGAAAACTTATAAAGGAAGATTCTTGGAAATAATATTTTAAAAATCCATTCATTCCGTATAAGTTAAAAAAAACATTCTTCTCGTACTTTTGTCGGAAAAGTCAAAAAATTACCTCATTCGAAAAACGACAAAAGATTCCTTTTACATCTTTTACTAAAAACTCACCGAAGGGTAAAATTGGATATAAACTATTGTAGGTGGATGGAAATAATATTACATATTGAGGAAACATGGATGTGGATGATAAAATACACCCCAATAAATACCAAAGTATAAACAATCTCGGATAAAAATGAGATTGTGATATTTCCCTTACCTTAGGTCCGATTTTCTTCGGAAGTGTCTGAACCTCCTGTATAATGATTTAAATAATGTCATTTACTTATTACAGAATCATATTCATTGTTATGATATCATATATGGTTCACTTATTACTTTATATTACCCGTTCTTTTGTAAATTCCATGATAAAGAGCGTTTTGGGTAAAATTGTTTCATTTGTCGTCTGTGTTTTGACTTGTAATTATTCATATGATTACTTAGATCATGATTACTTAATTCCAGAATATAAAACATGATTTATATATATACATATTCAGAATATACATATATATAATAAATCAGTAAATGGAAAGAAATACACCGTTCATGGAGACGGTAGGCCGTACGTACGCATGAACGCTGTTTTCGTTTCCTTATTGAGTTGAATGGAATTAAGTAGATGAAATACATATATACATAAATCCAGTAGCATTATAATGTCATATATTTCATTATTATTTCTTATATATACTTTATAATCACTCTTAAATGGTTAACATGGAGAATGAATCTCATCGCGTCGTGGAGACGGTAGTCCGTACGTACGCACGAGCGATGATATCGTTTCCATAATTATTGAATTGAATTGGAGTGGATTATACAATATATAATAATCAATATTATGTTCTAATAACTATGTATAGTAATTATTTACACTATTATACCCATCCATGTAAGGTGGTGGTGGAAAATAGATTTCACCACGGCGTGGAGACGGTATTCCGTACGTACGCACGCGCGGTGATTTCGTTTTCCGTAGGATTGATAGATGGTGAAATAGGGTTGTTTCATAATTATAATAACATATCAGTATATGAGTGATACTGATGTTATTACTTCATAATGAAACAACCTACGAAGAAGGAGTGGAAGAAGAAATAAAGGTGAAAGAATCGGTAACGGAAATTACCTCTTCTTTGAAGCGCCTCTTTGAAACCTCCTCTTAGGGCACTAAAATTGGTCTTTTAGGAAGACCAGAACCTCTAGGATGTTTCTAGGGAAGTCTAAAAGAGAATTTGGCAGGGGTTGGCCGATATTGAAGGCTCAAAGGTGTGTGAGGAAGAGAGGGAGGAGGTGTCCTTTTATAAGGGAGGAGAGGGGCACCTTTGGAATAACAAAAAATATTATTTTATTATAAAGTCAAATTCGGTTTTAAATAGCTCCAAATTGATTTATTTCTAGGCTAAGGTGGGTATGGGTCGAAATCATCTCATCTAATAGAATTTAGACAAGTTTAGGTTCCTATTTTAACCTTATCAATTAGATTTAACTCTAAGTTAAATAATTTAACTTTTACCGTGTCTTTTTGTTTTCTTACACTATATGGTTAATAAACTTACTATATCAAGCCAAAAGAACCCCAAATTGTTTATTATTAATATATATAACCTTATCTAAGTCATTTTGACGAACCTTATATTTTTAAGAATAAAATAACAATTAATAATATAATATTTATTTTAAAAACTATTTTCTGTCAATTTTGACACTATTTAGTAATGGATTTTTTTGAAACTGATAACAGAATGAGAAGTTAGAAAAAAGTTAACTAAATCAATAATAACATGTCATATTAACCTAGAAAATTAGTGTAATTCATAAAAAGTCTCAAATTATATTTAATTGGGTATTTATAACATCAATTATGTCAATATTTCATTAATAAGATAATTACTGCATCATCGTTGTGTCATAAATAAATTAAATTATTTAATGTCTAAAAATTACAAATAAAATACCATTATGTAGGAAATCTGTTTATCGTTCTAATGAATATTTATAGTCGAATTTATCTTATGTATAACCCCATATTAAAAATGTTTTAGTAAATAAACTTTGATTTTAACTCTTTTAACCCTTCTTTAAATAAATTAATAATAAATGTCCTAATCTAATCCAAGTGGGCCTAAATGGTCATATATTATTCCTAAGTTTGTTTTTGGTCGAATTACACTTATCCAGTAGAATTAGGACATGTGTTAAGGTAATAATAATATCATCTTTACCCTTAATTGCCCTATTTACTTTTAACCGTGGTAAAAAAAAGTCAAAAGTTACTATTCACCAAAAATTATTTTCATCTCATTGAACCACATTTTAGTCCTTGATATTAACCGTGTCTCTCAGATTTTCGAAATTCCACTCACAGAAGCGGGAAAATTATGTTTTATGAAAAATTCAGTTTTTTTAACTACCACTTAGTGGTTTCACTATTCATCAAAAAATGAAAGTTTCCAGAAAAATACCAAAAATTAGGCCTAAGATATATTTGATATTATGAATTCAAAAATGATTTCTATTTAATAAAATTCAAAACATATCAGTTACATTAATTAATTTCAAAATTAATTCACGTCGTCAAAACAAATAGCGTGTTTTTAAGAGATAATAACTATCAAAAGATTGACACTTGTGAAATTACATCCAATGACCAAAATTGTATTAAATTGTAAAAATATATTCTAAATATACTTTAAAACCACTCAAATTAATAATTTATCACTATTAATTATTTCTATTAAAAAATTTGTTTTTAATTAAAATTTAGTAATTTTCACTATTCATCAGAATATGAAAGTTATCCGACAAGTACCAAAATTTTACCCTAAGCTAATTTTAATATTCCGAATCCAAAAATGAAGTCCATTTTGAAAAATAAAATTTACAAAATTTCAAAAAGTGGTTATTACTATTCATAACGGCTAGTTTAAATAATATTTTAATAGTATATCGTTGTTTAGTGAAACTCGGTATTGCGTACTACACACGCTATCAAGGAAGGTCGTGATTGCGTGTAATGAAAGGCAAGTCAAGGATGCGTGTTGTACAAGCTCCTTTTGGTGTAGCGTACCAAACAAGACATTAATGAAATTAAAAAGAATATTTTTCATAAAATCTCGGGGTGTTACATTCTACCCCCCTTAAAATGAATTTCTCCCTCGAAATTCGTCGGGGTTATAAATGGTTTACTATTCAAAAGTTTCTTTAATAGAAACCCACATCGTAAAAAGGAATACCAAAACAAATCTTTAAAAACAAAAGTATGAAATGTAATGGTTACCCAAATAAACTAATCACTGGGTTTCCACATAGGTGAAAATATGGATATGGAAGAGAAATCTAACCATCATGTTCTGATGGAGAGTGGTAGAGAACATGGCTATGGAAAATCTAGCAATCACAAAGCCATAAATTTGTGACGATCTAAGGTACCATCTGATTCATCAGATATAAGAGCACTAAGACCACATTCTTGGTTTTCAAGATCATTTCCCTAAAGTTGAAGAATTTGAATTAGAATAAATAATTACTTTATTTTGGTACAATCTCACTGTTGTTCGTGCCTTGAACAATTTTTACTTCATATCTTAAATAAATGAAGTTGAATTTGTTATTCGTGAAGTGTTAGCAGATCATGTGATAGAATGATGGGTCATTCCATCTGTCTCAAACAAAAGGTTAGAAAAAGTTATTAAATATACATAAGTCATTATATAATGAGATTAATCATATATGGTTTCTAAAATGGACTTATAATTCATATATCATACTGCTTAATATAATGAAACTAGTTTCTACTAACCAGGGACTTCCTGTAGGCCAGTGGTAGTCGATAAAGGCCAGTCGCACTTCGGTTGTGGGTTCGACTCCCACAGCCTTGTCTGACGCGATGGGCTATCGCCCGTCCTGCAGGTTGTACTTTTTTAAAACTATATTACTATAACATCCCATCAATAATATCGAAAAAAACTTCTATCCTTAAACAATACTAACTTATGCCCAACATAATCCATTCTAGTCTTTAGGCTTATCCATAATACTGCAGTCCATTCTCATAATATAGTGAAAATGATTACCAGAGATTTAATACCATCGTTGATCTCCATATATCATAAGATATGTCTTGTTGGTCACATTCCAAACATTCAAAGGCCTTAATCATGTATTCTCTTGAATACCCATTGAACCATAGTGAAAAGTTGAATGCAGTTAAAAGTTAACACTTTTCACATACCAAAATCCTCAAAATTCTATATACTCAAACCATGATATCACTTATTCCTTATATCAATCATGAGCTCATGAATATTGTTAAACATTTCATTTTCTCGTTTTCCCTTCATTATGCGCATATCATCTTATTTCCAAAAATATTTCAATCACTCTGAATACCACATTAGACCAATACATAAATATTCCAATACTCCATGATACAACATTATTTTGGAATCCCATTACATAAACACTTAATCATTCCACCACATCTTTATCATATTCAACATCGCCAATAGTGATCGCATGTGACTTCCCTTTGTCCTTTGCCTTAAGCGGTTTCTCATGTCGATCATCACTAACCCTTGGATTAGGGAATTTATTAGCATAATGACCCATTTCCTTGCACTTGAAGCATTGAAGTGTTGGTGGTGCGTTCTCTGCAGTGTTTGCTTTATTCACATCATTAGAAACCCTTTTTCCATTACTTCGACACTCAGCTGCTCGATGACCTTCTTTTCCAAACATAAAACATTTTATAGTCCCTTTAAGACAATCTCCACCATGCTTCTTTCCACACTTTGTGCATAAGGAAACATTCATCTTCTTTTCACCATTATTTTGAGATTTCTCCTTCAACTCCATCTTTCGTTTCTTTTCAAAACCATGAGATGGATATGTAACACCAACTTCCATTTCTACCTTCATATCACAACGCACAATTTCTTCATAGCTACTGAAGTCTCTTATAGCTAATACCCTTCGAGGACTTGGTTCTAAGCCACTGAAAAATCAATCAACTTTACTTTCAGGTTGGATGATAATTCCAGATGCATACCTTGCAAGTATTGTAAAATTCGCTTCGTATATACCAACAGATTCATCATCCTTCTGCCTCAGCTCAAGAAACTCCTTTTCCATCTTTGTTCTAAGAATACGAGGGAAGTACTTACTGAAAAACAAGTTCTTGAACTCGTCCCATTCCATGGACTCAATTTCATCTCTTGGCCTTGTATTCTTGATAAGATTCCATCATTGATCAGCTTCACCTTCCAAACGATATACTGCTAAGATGGCTTTATCATGCTCAGAACATTGAAGAACTGAAAATATCTTTTCAGTGGTACTGATCCATTGTTCAGCAACAAGTGGATCGGAAGACCCACTGAAAGAAGGTGGACGTTGCCTCATGAAGGACTCAATAGAATATTGTTCCCTTCTCTGCTCATTTGGAAGTCCAGAATGATTCATATCTTGTGTAAGTATAGTAATTAGATTTTTCACTCCATCTCCCATAACATTTGTTTGTTCAGGAGGAAAATCATTGCATTGTCCATTACATTGATCAACATGGTTCCTTCAGGTTCCATCCATCGTCTAAAACCCAAAAAGAATAGTGTGAGAGGCAAAAATCATGCTAGGGAAAACAACATAATAAAGGGGGAGTACCCTCAATATCTAACATCTTAGGTTAAATTCTAAGATCATTAGTGCAATTCTAGGACTATAACCTATACGTATACTTAACCTTAGAGACATCCCTAGACATACCTTAGAAATATCTCTAGGGATCTCACTAACGTTTTCGCATCCTAGTTTCCAAAGGTTGACTAAACCTTTCCTCTGATACCAACTGTAGAGACCTGAAGCTTGACTTACATTGACATTACATTACATTTGCGGAATACTTAGTACATAACAAAAACACACACACAAGGATCGTAATAGTTTAGTGTCTTTGGAAACTCGGAATATAATCTTCTAATCCTGTTGAAAGATCTTCAAAATCTCCCATAAAGATCTTCCTTTTTTTATACCTAAAACCTTTCTATATATCCTGGGGAAAAGAAAACATAAAACGGTGAGCTCAAATGCTCAGTAAGGGTAAACAAAAGAAATATCAACCACATCATAAGAACATAACATTTTGAAAATCTTAACCTGCAAAAGAGAGCATAATTTCATAACATGGGATAAATCATGGCAGTGAAATGTAATCACAATAATCACAACTTAAAACATGAAACTTTGTGGAATTCACACATAATCATAGATAATCATTTCTTGTTAGTCAAGACTCATTTCCAAGACTATCTTAGTGGACAAAGTCCCTTTCTGAACCGAGTCACCCTCGTTTCAGTCCTGTTTCACTGAACCGGTATGACCTACCGTTCCAGCCATGTCTATCTCATGAGATATAAAATCTTTACCCAATGCATTGGAGGGAGATATAGGTCCCACCCATCTCATAATGAAACCATTCTTATGTGTTCCACAAAAATCTTAAACCATACATCATTGCATAACCCATGCAGTAAAAATGGGAATCTTAAACATCGTGACATCATAAAACAATTCATATAAGATAAAGGAATTCATAAAAATATTTCCATCACAACATAATCAAATCAATGTAATAATATGGATAAAAATAGAACCATTTATTATCTTAGATGGAAAATAATTTTGATAAAACACTTGAACTCCATTCTTGAGGAAAATATCCTTTCTTCTTAAAAAACATTTTTCTTTTCTTAACATGTCATACAACTTTAAACTAAAAGAAGTTGATTAAAAATAAACTTGAAAACTTTTAAAGTAAGCTTCTTGTAAATAATGTTTTAAAAATCCATTCATGCCGTATAAGTTAAAAAAACATTCTCCTCGTACTTCTGTCAGAAAAGTCAAAAATTACCTCGTTCAAAAAACGACAAAAGATTCCTTTTATATATTTTACTATAAACTCAAAGAAGGGTAAAATTGGATATAAACTATTGTAGTTTGATGTAAATAATATTACATATTGAGAAAAAATGGATGTGGATGATAAAGTACACCCCAGTAAATACCAAAGTATAAACAATCTCGGATAAAAATGAGATTGTGATATTTCCCTTACCTTAGGTCTGATTTGCTTCAGAAGTGTACGAACCTACTGTATAATGATTTAAATAATGTCATTGACTTATTACATAATCATATTCATTTTTATTATATCATATATGGCTCACTTATGACTTTATATTACCCGTTCTTTTGTAAATTCCATGTTAAAGAGCGTTTTGGGTAAAATTGTTTCATTTGTCGTCCGTGTTTTGACTTGTAATTATTCATATGATTACTTAGATCATGATTACTTAATTCCAGAATATAAAACATGATTTATATATATACATATTCAGAATATACATATATATAATAAATCAGTAAATGGAAAGAAATACACTGTTCATGGAGACGGTAGGTCGTACGTACGGATGAACGCTGTTTTCGTTTCCTTATTGAGTTGAATGGAATTAAGTAGATGACATACATATATACATAAATATAGTAGCTTTATAATTCCATATATTTCATTATTATTTTTTATATATACTTTATAATCACTCTTAAATGGTTAACATGGAGAATGAATCTCATCGCGTCGTGGAGACGGTAGTCCGTACGTACGCACGAGCGATGATATCGTTTCCATAATTATTGAATTGAATTGGAGTGGATGATACAATATATCATAATCAATATGATGTTCTAATAACTATGTATAGTAATTCTTTAAACCATTATACCCATCCATGTAAGGTGGTGGTGGAAAATAGATTTCACCAGGGCGTGGAGACGGTATTCTGTACGTACGCACGCGCGGTGATTTCGTTTTCCGTAGGATGGATAGATGGTGAAAAAGGGATGTTTCATAATTATAATAAAATATCAGTATATTAGTGATAATGATGTTATTACTTCATAATGAAACAACTTAATAAGAAGGAGTGGAAGAAGAAATAAAGGTGAAAGAATCGGTAACGGAAATTACCTCTTCTTTGTAGCGCCTCTTTGAGACCTCCTCTTAGGGAACTAAAATTGGCCTTTGAGGAAGACCAGAACCTCTAGGATGTTTCTAGGGAAGTGGAGAAGAGAATTTGGCAGGGGTTGGACGAGCTTGAAGGCTCAAATTTGTGTGAGGAAGAGAGGGAGGAGGTGTCCTTTTATAAGGGAGGAGATAGGCACCTTTGGAATAACTAAATATATTATTTTATTATAAAGTCAAGTTCGGTTTTAAATAGCTCCAAATTGATTTATTTCGAGGCTAAGGTGGGTATGGGTCGAAATAATCTCATCCAATATAATTTAGACAAGTTTAGGTTCCTATTGTAACCTTATCAATTAGATTTAACTCTAAGTTAAATAATTTAACTTTTACCGTGTCTTTTTGTTTTCTTACACTATATGGTTAATAAACTTACTATATCAAGCCAAAAGAACCCCAAATTGTTTATTATTAATATATATAACCTTATCTAAGTCATTTGGCAGAACCATAGATTTTTAGGAATAAAATAACAATTAATAATATAATATTTGTTTTAAAAACTATTTTATGTCAATTTTGACACTATTTAGTAATTGATTTTTGTGAAACTGATAACAGAATGATAAGTTCTAAAAAAGATAATTAAATCAATAATAACATGTCATAATAACCTATAAAATTAGTGGAATTCATAAAAAGTCTCAAATTATATTAATTTGGGTATTTATAACATCAATTATGTCAATATTTCCTTAATAAGATAATTACTGCATCATCGTTGTGTCATAAATAAATTAAATTATTTAATGTCTAAAAATTACAAATAAAATACCATTATGTAGGAAATCTGTTTATCTTTCTAATGAATATTTATAGTAGAATTTATCTTATGTATAACCCCATATTAAAAATGTTTTAGTAAATAAACTTTGATTTTAACTCTTTTAACCCTTCTTTAAATAAATTAATAATAAATGTCCTAATCTAATCCAAGTGGGCCTAAATGGTCATATTTTATTCCTAAGATTGTTTTTGGTCGAATTACACTTATCCAATAGAATTAGGACATGTTTCAAGGTAATAATAATATCATCTTTACCCTTAATTACCCTATTTACTTTTAACCGTGGTAAAAAAAAGTCAAAAGTTACTATTCACCAAAAATTATTTTCATCTCATTGAACCACATTTTAGTCCTTGATATTAACTGTGTCTCTCGGATTTTCGAAATTCCACTCAAAGAAGCGGGAAAATTAAGTTTTATGAAAAATTTAGTTTTTTTAACTACCACTTAGTGGTTTCACTATTCATCAAAAAATGAAAGTTTCCAGAAAAATAACAAAAATTTGGCCTAAGCTATATTTGATATTATGAATTCAAAAATGATGTCTATTTTATCAAATTCAAAACATATTAGTTACATTAATTAATTTAAAAATTAATTCCCGTCGTCAAAACAAATAGCGTGTTTTTAAGAGATAATAACTATCAAAAGATTGACACTTGTGAAATTACATCCAATGACCAAAATTGTATTAAATTGTAAAAATACATTCTAAATATACTTTAAAACCACTCAAATTAATAATTTATCACTATTAATTATTTCTATTAAAAAAGTTGTTTTTAATTAAAATTTAGTAATTTTCACTATTCATCAGAATATGAAAGTTATCCGAAAAGTACCAAAATTTGACCCTAAGCTAATTTTAATATTCCGAATCCAAAAATGATGTCCATTTTGAAAAATAAAATTTACAAAATTTCAAAAAGTGGTTATTACTATTCATAACGGCTAGTTTAAATAATATTTTAATAGCATATCGTTGTTTAGTGAAACTCAGTATTGCGTACTACACACGCTATCAAGGAAGGTCGCGATTGCGTGTAATAAAAGGCAAGTCAAGGATGCGTGTTTTGCAAGCTCCTTTTGGTGTAGCGTACCACAAAAGACATTAATGAAATTAAAAAGAATATTTTTCATAAAATCTCGGGGTGTTACAAATATGCTTTGTCCTCTGGTGAGACCTAGGATCCTTGGAAAGCACCACTGCAGCAGTATTATCACAATATACTGGAACAGGGTCTGCACTGCTAGGTACCACATCAATGTCTGAGATAAAGCTACGTATCCAGACTGCTTCCTTTGCTACATCGGAAAGCTGCAATATATTCGAACTCTACTATAGAATCAGCAACCATAGCTTGCTTTGATCTTCTCCAGCTCACTCCACCATCATTCAGGAAAACGATGTAGCCTAACTGTGATTTCATATCATCATGATCTGTCTAGAAATTGGCATCAGTGTATCCCCTCACAACTAGTTCCTCATCTCCTCCAAACACCAGGAACGTATCCTTAGTACGCCTCAAGTACTTAAGGATAGTTTCAACAGCTTTCCAGTGTAGCTCTCCTGGATTGGCTTGATATCTACCCACCATGCTTAAAGAAAAAGCAACATCAAACCTAGTACATAGCATGGAATATATGATAGAACCCACTTCCGAATCATAAGGGACTCTACTCATTCTGTCAATCTCCTCGTGTGTTTGTGTACACAGTTTCTTGGAGAGATTTACACCACATGACATCGGTAACAATCCTCTCTTGGATTGCTCCATATTGTACCTTTTGAGTACCTTGTCAATATATGTACTTTTACTTAGTCCAAGTAGCCTATGAGATCTATCTCGATAGATCTTGATCCCTAGAATGTAGGCTTCTTCACCAAATTCTTTCAGAGAGAAGCATTCATTTAACCAAGTCTTAACTGACTGTAAGACTTGCACCTCATTTCCCCGGATTAATATGTCGTCAACATATAAAACTAGGAAAATAATAGCATTCCCTTTAACCCTTTTATAGACACAAGGCTCACTTTCATTTTTGAAAAAACCAAAATCTCTTATGGACTCATCTAAGCGTACATTCCATGATCTTGATTCCTACTTCAATCCATAAATGGATCTCTGCAACTTGCATACTTTATTGGCATTATTTGACTTAACAAACCCTTCAGGTTGAGTCATATAGACATCTTTAACCAACTTACCATTTAGAAAAGCAGTTTTGACATCCATTTGCCAAATTTCATAATCATTAAAGGCTTCTATTTCAAGTAATATTCTGATGGATTTAAGCATTGCCACTGGTGACAAGGTTTCATCATAGTCAATGCCTTGACGTTGTCTGAAACCCTTTGCAACTAGTCTTGCTTTAAAGGTATTAACCTTACCATCCATTTCCAGCTTCTTCTTGAATACACATTTGCATCCAATGGGCTTTACATCATCTGGAGGGTCTACCAGAATCCAAACTTGATTTTGGTACATGGACTCCATCTCATAATTCATGGCATCTTTCCATGTAGTAGCTTCTTTTCCTTCTACTGCTTCCATGTAGGTTAGAGGATCATCATCCTTAAGGATTATTGTGTCACCTGACTCGGTGACAAGAAAACCATAATGCTCTGGTTCTCTAACCTCTCGCGTAGACCTACGCAGTATCTGTGCCTCAGGAACAATTTCTTCTTCCACTTGATCTTGTGGAGATTGTTCCTCTACCAACTCTTGTGCATCTAGAGCATTAACTTCTTGGAAATCAATCTTTATCCAACTATTTCCAGTAGAAATGTGATCTCTTTCTAGAAATGTGGCATATCTCTACCACAATTACTTTTCTATCTAAAGGGTTATATAGTTTTTATCCTCTAGTTTCCTTAGGATAACCTATAAATATGCACTTAGTTCTTCTGGATGCTAATTTGTCACTTGGTAAAGTCTTGAAAAATGCCCCGCACCCCCACACATGCATGTGTGTCAGATTGGGTTTCTTTCCATACCATAACTGATATGGAATCCCATCTGCATCTTTAGTTGGTACTTGGTTAATGGTATATGCTGCTGTCTACAAGGCCTATCCTCAAAAGGATAATGGAAGAGTTGTATGACTCATCATTGATCTGACCATGTCAAGAAAGGTCATATTCCTCCTTTCACTAACACTATTCCATTGTGGTGTATAAGGAGGAGTGAGTTGGGATACTATCCCATACTCCTTCTAGTGATCAATATAAGATTGGTTAAGATATTCTCCGCCTTGGTCTGAGAAAAGTGATTTTATCTTTTTACCAAGTTGGTTTTCTACTTCATTTTGGTATTCCATAAAGAAACATAAGGAATTTGACTTGTACCGCATTAAGTAGATATAGCCATACCTACTATAATCATCGGTAAAAGTAATGAGGTATTGAAAACCACCCCTTTCCTCTACTGGAAATGGACCACATACATCAGTATGTATTAATTCCAGCACTGCATTGGCTCTTTCTCCCATTCCTGAGAAAGGCTATTTTGTCATCATTCCTTGTAAACAATCTTGACATATATCTAAGGGTTCTAACTATACCGAGTCTAGATACCCTTCTTGATGTAATCTTCGTAATCTCTTCTCGTTTACATGATCAAGCCTGAAGTGCCATAGGTAGGAATTATTTGAGTCATGTTGGTTGTTTTTGTCATTGATAACCATTACTGGGTTTTCTACTTCTAGTACATACAAACCATTGTTAAGATGTGTCATACCATAACATATGTTATCCCTATAAAAGAGAAAACTTTTATTTCCAAACTTGAAATAAAAACCCATAGTGTCTAAACATAACACAAAGATAATGTTTCTGGTAACAGACGGTACATAATAGAAATTGTTTAAAACAAGAACCAAACCAGTTGGTAAAGTCAAGTGATAGTCTCCCACTGCCAAGGCTGCCAGACTTGCACCATTTGTAGCTCGGAGATCCACTTGACCTTTTGCAATCTTCTTAAACCTACTTGGTTCCGGTATATGAATACAAATGTGTGAGCCACATGCCGTATCCAATACCCAACTTGTAGATAAAGATAGATTACATTAAATGACAAAAATACCTGAAGCAGAAGCGTCGTCTTGCTTCTTCTTCCCAGCTCTGCAATTCTTCTTCATGTGGAATTTCTTGCCACATCCAAAGAAGACAGCTTCCTACTCATTACTTCGCCTCTGAATCTTTTTCTTCTTTGCAGGACGATGCATTAGTGTCTTTGGCCTTGAATTGGCCTTATACCCCTTTGCCTTTCCATTGTTTTTCTTGTTCACCATAAGGACATATGAATTAGTGTTTTTCATGTCCTTATCAGCTTGGCGAACTAAATCCAAAAGATCCGGGAGCGACTTTGTCAAATCATTAATATTATAATTGACAATGAAAGTCGAGATTCTTGATGGTAAAGAGGCAAGAATGAGATCCACTACTAGTTCTTGGTTCAGTTTGAACCCAAGGGCTTCAAGCCTCTCAATATACCTAATCATCTTGAGTACGTGAGGACTGGCTTGGTGCCCATCTGCTATCCTGCACTTATAAAGTGCACTTGAGATCTCATACCATTCTTGCCTATCCCTCTCCTCATATAGTTCTTGGATATGTGAAATAATCTTGTAGGCATCCTCTTCCTCATGAATTTTTTGCAATTGGCTGGACATGTTTGACAACATGATGCATTGTACATCAAGCGCATCGTCTACATTATTTCTCCATTAATCTTTTTCCATCTTTCTTGCTCCTTGAGGAGGCTCAGCAGGAATTGGGGATTCCAGGACATATAACTTTCTTTCTTGGCATAGTACTATGCGCAATCGCCTGTACCACTCTTGGAAGTTATTTCCGGTTAGGATATTTTCTTATCCAAGATCGATCGCAGTGATAAAGTACTAGTGGTGTTGGTGAATTCCATTTTGAATCTGCATCAGATAAACATTTAGCAGTTAGTACTTTGCCTTGATTACCTTTTGAAATTTTATGATTAATAAATTATTATATCATTTAATGTCTCCCACTATTTTAACGAACCTTAACAGCCCTCACTATTAGATTCGGAATACTCTATCGCTTGAGCATTCTAGTGGAAAGGATCCTTGAAACCTCCCTCGTAGTCTACAATCTAAGGCTATGACTCAACTTGTAGGGTTTCAAGGTAGGCGCTATGCTGGACAACCACTAGTTCTTATGGTTCCTTGTGTAGTTGATTAAAGTCCCCGCTTTTGGAATCTGAACTTGATTCCCTCAACCTCTTGCCTCTAAAGTGATACCAAGTTAGCTAAGGCTAATCCTTGACTACTCACTTTAGTTAAGTAGACCCATTTCTCATAAGGAAATTCCCCGGTAGTAAGAGGCACTCTCAACTGAGGCTGATGAGCACCCAAACAGCTAGTTTTGTTTAGATGTGACAAATGGAAGTCATTTTGGACTTAATATATCTTTGAGGGATTTTTTTTAATATTAATTGATGAATATAATCCTTTTCTATTTATTATGTTCAAATAGGGTTGTCTCTCTCACAACTAAACATGAAATAGAAAATTTATTCGACAAAACTTTATGCATTTTATCTTGTTTACTATCCTAAGTGATCATGCAATAATCATGAAGACACAAAAAATAATAAATTGTGCATAAATTTAATCATGCATTCTGACTGGTCTTGAGAATTCTATAATAATTGATTGATAACTGATCAATCATCACCTAGGGGCATCCATACCTGAGTCGATACATGACTTGTGTCGCTGCTGGCCCCAGTGAAAAGCGCCCAACTCCTGTCTGGACTACCGCCTCAACTTGGCGGGGTCTGGCTCTCGGATCGTCACTGAATAAATACAAATATACTTTCACACAGGCGAGGGGGTCTGGGTACAAAATACAAGTAGTGCAATGGATGCGCAGGTCCTTATACATATTTGAATTAAAAGAAGATTCGCAGACCGTCATTTATCTAATTAAATATTACAATCATTGCACGCATTGAATAAATAATTAAATAAATATATACATACTAGACATACACAGGTCTGTCAATAGCTCAAGACCAGTTGGGGTAAAAGTGAAATAAAATTAAATTGCAATAATTTTAAATTTTGAGAGGGTGTTCTAATAAATTAGATGAATTTGATTAAATTCAAATAATTTATTTTTATCGGTTCCATTTGTTTAATTTAATTTTAATTCGAAAAATTAAATTAAATTAAACCATTAATTTAATTATAAACTTAAATTAAATTAATATTTTCGGATTAAAATAATTTAAACCCCTCAATTAATTCTAATTAATTTATTTTAATAAACTAAATTAATTAAAATTAATTCAATGCAGTGTTACCTCTAGCCGGAGAGGAATCCAGTGGGACTGCGTAATGCCGCGAGATGTCGCCCTGGAACCATGGTGTGACAGTGGCGTGACCGCGGCGTCCAATGATTCCCGCGATAGCTGCAACTCCCGGAATCCCACTACTCCGGCGAGCCAGTGAAGTTGATGTCTGGTCTCGCGTGGGCTCGGTTCGGCCGGACAGAACTGGTCTGGCATGGAGGAGGAGCCCGACGAGGGCTCGGGGTGGCCGGAGGGATCCGGTCCGGCACAGCCCAGAAGAGGAGGTCGGCGAGGGTCTGGGGCGGATGGATGGATCCGGTCTGGCGCGGCCCGGAGGGGGAGGCTGGCGAGGGACCGGGGTGGCTGGCATGCACAGGGCGGAGGCAAGGAGGCCGGCACGATGGGAGGAGTCCGGCGTGGAGCTCGGAGGCCGGCGCAGCGCAGTAGGCTGGACCGGCAGAGTGGGTTCGGCGTGGGCCGCGGCCAGCGTAGAAGAGGAGGCCGGTGCGGGTGTCGGGTGGCCGGTCGGAGGGAGATCGGGGCGGAGATGAGGAGGCCGGTGCGGGGGGTGGCGCCCAGCCGGAGGCGTCTCAGCGTGGAGCTAGTCCAGCGGAGGGGAGGGCTAGGTTTATGCCCTCCCTTTCTATGCGCCTTGTGAGGAGACCCCAAAGGGGTCTTCCTCCCTTTTTTATTATTTTTTTCCTTTAGACAAAAATATCCATCCCCCTTTTTTAAAAAAAATAAAGGGAGAGGACCCCATTTTGGGGTCTTTTCTTCTCTCCCTTTTTTTAATTAAATGCAAGAAGACCCCAAATTTGGGGTCTTGGTCTTATTTTATTATTATAAAATATAATAAAATATTTATTACAAAAATATTTTATTATAAAATATTTATAATAAAATATATATTTGATGTTGAATCTCAATTTGATATAAACATCAAATAAACAAAAAAAATGCAACATCGATTCGATTGAAAAAATTTAAATGATCGTAACTTGATCATTCGAAATCGAAATAACGTGCGGTCGAATCCGAATGAACCGTTTTAACACCCCGCAATTAAATATAATTCATTTTAATGTTTTTGACATAGAAAAAACTTTTGCTCCCTTTTATACCAATGTTGGGTACCGGGACTGCGCAGTGGAAGCTGGTGGGACAGGATTTTAAAATATTTCTGCTTCACCGGAGTGACATAACCCTGTCAACTCCAGTGATCTTGTCAAAGCTTGGTCCGAGGATCTCTCAAGGTTCATAAGGAGCACAAAAATTAAACTGAACATTTAACTTGTTCATAATTGACGTGCATGATGCGGGCAATAGTTGCTTGAAGACTCTAACGTCGAAGCCCTCTAGATCATCCACACATGCCTCGTGAATCTGCTCGTGCGTCGTTCGTCAAGATCTGAGTGCTAGCGAGGATCTTCGACACACACTTCAGCGTAGCGATGATCACTGCAAAGGAGGAAGCTTCGATCCGGGATGGATGACCTTGAAGATCCTTCTTTGCTTGAGAGACTCTCTCTCTAAATTCCAGGAGGAGAGAGATGCTCTCAAACTTGACACATGAATAGTAATGGTGGTAGAGCATCTCTCTCACTTATATAGGAAGTGTTAAAACACGCGGTATAGGTTCCCAGCCCCGATGTAATAAACGTCCTCCATATAAGCTATATGAATAATTATTTATGACAAATAAAATTATAACATATATAATATTTTCAACTTATCACTTACTTGTAATATATAAATATATTACGTGATAAATTTGAGTCTTTAACTTGACTCATTACTCCTGTTAATATTAAGAAAACCTAGGATATTTAAATCTAGCCGAATAATATTAATACGTGTATTTACTATATAACTTTTAAATACATGTTATAAATAAATTCTACGAATTATTCTAAACTTCATTGATTAATGAATTTATTTATTCTTTGGTGATCTATAGAACTTGGATAGTGCTCGGACCCATTGGCGGGGCCCTCCAAATTTTAAATTCCTATTCCCAGAATAGGGCAAATTTTCAAGGCGCTATTGTGTGTGACCCTCCAGGCCCTTATCTCAATAGCAGTGAATAATATCACCGACCTAGAGCGAGGTCTATCAACCCATCGAGGCCCCTATAGAGATAAGGAAAATTCAAAGCAACGAATTCCTTCCTACAAACACGGTTCGTGTAATCCAATCTCTTCGTCATCGATATCTCAATAAATCAGAATGCATACTAGTGTCATCATTCTTTATTTTTTTTATTTTGTTTGTTGATTTATCTGGACGGTCTTACCTTCGACTACCATGGTCATGGATTTAATGAAGGTGCAACCATCCTAATCAACCAGGCCCGATATATCTCTTCCTAAACTCGAAAGCGATAAATCCTTTCTCGATCATTCAATCAATTCCATGTCATTAATGATGTACCCAATACAAACTACCTCACCACAACTGTATCACCATGGTTTTCACCTTATATCAAATGTACGTAATTAAATGACATTCATTGATAATGATATCAAGTCAGGAGACCATTACACATGTCTGTAGATAGGAACGACCAATGACACCAGAAACATGTGGTGTTCCTGTTAAGTGGGTCTGTCATCCTGATCTCAATAGTTAGAGATCATCAAGTGCGAACTTCATGAGATGAATTCTCAATGATTATGAGACCCTAGCACCTAATGGTCACACATCATCTATGTCCATTCAGAATGATGTAACTGGACCATAGGATGTTACTTTAAGATTACTATCATGGCCTCTCAGGGTTCTCATTATAGCCTGGGACCTTCTATAACCATTTGATGTGATAGGTAATCTAAGGAAATTTCCATTAATAAAGTGGATGCATAAGTATCTACACTATCATGGAAAGATAAACACACATATAATAAAAAACTGAATACATGTAATAGTAATCAAAGTACAAAACAAGTTGGGTCTAGGGCTCCCACTTTTAACACAATCACCCCACCCAAAAAACTATAAATCACTTCCTATAATTTCCTCTCTTTACTAAATTCATAGGAAATATTCCTCTACCCTTTGGGTGTCGTCCTCTCTTCCATGTCATGGTCTATTATGGGGGAGCCTGATCCTCTTCCAATGATTATGTATAGGATTCTTCCATGGTAGAATAGATCTTGAGATTCTTTGAAAGATCTTGATAGTCCATCATCGAGTTAGATCAAAATACATCCTCTAAATTAATTTTCAACAATTTCTCCACATTTAGGTATTCAATGAAATAAAAAACATTTGGTCCCATTATGGAGTAGATGGATTCAAGTTTCAATAATAACTAATAAAACGCCTCCTTATAGACACCTTCAATAAGACTTTCTCCTTAAATTAATCAGGAGAAATGATATTAGAATTTTTCCCCATGTAGTGACACATTCTTCCTCCAAATCCCTACAAAAAAAGTCATATGCATTTCTCATAAGATCAAAAAAATGGACAGGTAACTCCAATCCCCATTATTAATGACCACAAGAAGACAACAAGATAGATGTTCTACCTGTAGGAGAAGTTCTTGAGCAAGAGGTGTATCTACCAACTCATGTGAAGACACACATTCCCTAGATTTTCAATAGGGAATCAGTTAGAAACCAACTTTATAAATCAATGTTTTCATAAATTTATTCATAGACACCTTCTTTTCAACATGACCATGATCAAGATATTCCTACTGTTTAGTAGAAATAATGATCTTTACTTGTGGTTTAGTATAAAAATCATTTATAGTACCTATAGTTCAAGAATTTAGATATTGGACACCCTATTAAAGGTTAGCTGGTTGTTCAGTAGCAATAATTTTCTTTATTGGCCTAGCTATCTCAGAATCATGGGATACCTCTATAATTATTCTTTTCATATTATTTGAAGATGACATAGGTTCATACACATTCTTTTTCTCTTTGTGGGGTCTTGAGGAGGCCTCATGGTCGATTATTTTCGAGTATATTGTAGCCTCGAGTAGATTTTTTTTGAAATTTATAATTCCCCCTCCCTCACTATTTGTAAATTATAATTCAATGCAATTAAAATTATCTAGATATCATATTGAAATTTTATAAATTATTCCACATAATCTACTTCATTCAAAGAACATGTAACTCAAATATATGAATTTAATGTGTTTTTATGTTGAATTTTTCTTTTTTTAATATATTTATTCCACTTATACATTAATATACATGAATGAAAATGGGATTTTAATTCCCCTTTTATTCTTATACTCAAATTTTTTTGATCTTATATCCTAAGGTGTTACTCTTATGAGTTTGTTTCCTTTACCCTTGTTTGGTCTTTGGTTCGGTGGTTTTACCCTTATGTGCAGCCCTATTTACATTTAAATGTTTTTTCAATGACCCTTGTGTGGTGGTACAATTATGTTTTTTCCATTATACATTAAAGTTCGGGATATGTACCTTTACACAATGATTTTTTTTACCCTTATGCATTTACTATAACATAGTATTGGTTTCTGACACTTGACCATTACAAAAATGGTTATAATTATATTTACATGTTTTTCTAGTTTACACTTAGGTGGGTGTCCCTTGACCCTTATGCAGTGAAGCCCTTTTAATATTATTGTGCAATTTTATTTCTATCTAGGGGATCTCTCGAATTATTTGGATAGTTGGGCTGTAAGGCTAACTTGTGCGGTTGTTAGGGAAATTAATCCCCTCTGCGACCTGAGCCTCACTATAGATATTCATTTTGATCATGTACACTATTCACCCATGGTCTTCAAATTCCATTTGGTGATACACTTTCTCACCCAAATGATCTTTACTCCTAATGTGATCATTTTCATCTATTCATACTTATAGACTACACCTTGTACACCTTTCATGGGGGAGTGTTGATGATTTTCCTTTGAGAATAATAAGGGTGGTCGTTCACTTGAACTATGATATCATAAATAACTAAAAACCATCACATCTAGAGGTGTTCCAGCATCATGAATAGATCAGGACTACAAGATATATACCCTCTTTTACTTAAAAGTGTTCTATTTTTTTAGTTCATTTAAATAGAATCCAATTTTCTTGTTGTTTGTATTATTGGATTGTCACATGTACCATATTTTTTTATCATAATAAAATATGTGTGGGGTGGTATTCTTTCTATTTACATAGGCCCGAAAGGGACTAAAGAAAATTAAATATGATGTTCTTTTGTATTTTATATTTCCATTAATTTTTTTGGTTCACTCTACACTATTGATTCTAGTCAGCATATCTTGGTTGTATTATTTGATGATTTTCTAAAACATTTTTGTTTTTTTCTTGAATTGGTTTTATATTTCAATTCTTGAATAAATTAATTCTTTTTAATTATGTTTGATCACACTATCCTTAAATCTGTTCAATTCTCTGATATACATTTGTATAATTAAAATTATCACAAATCTCGAACTTAAACTACATAAACATAAGAGAAACCAATTATATAAATAATGTTCATGGATATTTCTTTGTTAAATATGTGTAACATTGTCCCCAAAATACTGGTATTTGAGAACCTGTATACGTAATGGCATCAACTAAGTATGAAATATAAACTTTTGACAGTAATATTGATTTCAATTTATAGAGTATTGAGATGAGGATTATGTTAGTTTAGTAGGGCCTCATAAATGCCTTGAATAGACTAAGGAAACTTATTGTATCCCATAATAATGATGGTAAGTCATCTACTTCATATCAAAATACACCTAGTAAAATTCTTGTAAAGCAACATAGTTATAAATTGTCTTATATTTTTAATAAGGTCCTTTGGAAAGTTTCCTTTCAATATACATCTATTGGTATATGGTTTATGTAATAGAAACATTATATAAAAACATCTTTTGTTTCTAGATGTATTATTAAACATCACATATTCATGATTAAAATGCATTCTAGTGTTTTTATTAAATACCATTAGGATTAATTTCATAAGATCATGCTTTATTTAAACAACATAAATGTTTCCATTAATTATAAAGATCATTAAATGTTCCTCTTGATTTATCGGGAACATTTCAACAATAGATTAGTGGAAAATATGATTTATGGTTGTTAATCTACTACCTCATCCACTCTTTCTAACTAGTTTCATTCTAAACCCAAAAAAATTAAAGTTGAGGATGGGAGTTTATTTATTATAGGGGTACCATTGTATAAGGGTAGAAAGAACAAAAATGGTATATAGAAATGGAAAAAAAGATCCAACCCTAACCTATGTCAAAGTCTAAGGACAAAATAATTCAATGTTACAACAATAGAAATCCTAGGAACATAATACACAAGTGTAAAAAACCTAAAAAATAATAAGTTTAAAGAACATATTGACCATTCCATGTTCATAGAATCTGGTTATAAATCTAAGGATGTTGTTAATGACTCTATAAATGAACTCATTGATGAGTAGGTTCTGGAGTTAGGATTCTCATTTCACATGTTTCCTTCTTGAGATTATTTCCTTGATTTAGTTGAGGGAGTACAAGGATATGTGATCTTAAACAATAAAATGAATTTTAATGTTTAAGAAAGAGGTTTTTTTCTTATATAATTATATGAACATTTTTTCATAACCATCCTAGATGTTAGGCAGGTCCCTAGCCTTCAAAGAAACCTAATTTCCTTCTTTATTCTAAACTACATAGGGAAAGTATTTAGGTCTTAATTAGGATGTCTTATAATCACAAAGCAGTCTAAAACTATAATAAAAGGATCCCAAGATTATTGGATTTATGTGTTGAATATTAAAACCCATTCAAGGAATTTAACCAATTTGTATGTGAGTAATGATGAAAACAATATGTTATTGAATAGGATATTGGGGTAATTTAAGCTCTATGGGGATAGATTATTTGAGTAAAATGGGTTTTAAATTTTTTTTGCACCCTTCAATCTCCCATTTTGTGAAGATTACATCATGGTTATGTATAAGAGGGTGATTTTTTCAGTATTCTATTAAGGCTTCTCAAACATTGGAGTACATCTATTATGATTTATCGGTCCCTATTGAAACCATGTCCCAGGGTGAAGTTTATTATTTTTTTACCTTCATATATGAATATTTTAAAAAACTATCGATTTATAATCTCAAAAAAATGATGATATTGAAATATTTAAAATAATCAAACCCCATTATTGAAAACAAGTTTGGAAAGAAGATAAAATTACTAATAATTAAGAATGGTTTAGAGTAACATTCTTGTGATTCTGTTTGGTTCAATCAATTTGAGGTCGTAATAAGACACTAGAATATTAGGGACCCCCTAGATAATTGCCTTACTGAGTTAATGAATATTGATATTCTTGAGAGAGTATGAAGCACGATTATATGATTAGGACTGCTTAAATAATTTTGTAAATAATCTCCCACTATAATAGTAAACCTAATTAACTGGTTCCCATATTCTGATAACTAGTTTAAGACACTAGACCAACTTTGGAATGGTAAAACACCATCCTATAACAACCTAAGAGTTTTTGGGTGTACATCATACACCCACATTAAAACTAATAAGTTGTAACAAAGAGATCTTAAGTGTGTCTTCATGGGATACATTAATGGTGTTAAGGGATATAAGTTCTGGGTTAACAAAACTGGATATCAAAGGTATATAATTAGTAGAGATGTTTTCTTTCATGAATCCAGATCAATCACATATGATAGTTATGATATAACCCATCATGAAACTATTGGTCCTTATCCCTCAGTTGAGTTTGAGGATACTATTGAGGCTCATCCACATGTTCCTAAAAGTGAAATATGTAATGGGTCCTATTCTGATTCAGATTTGGATTCGAATCCTCTTAATACAAATAGTAATTACAAGTTGAATCAAGATAGAATTGGGAGGGTCATTATACCTCCAACATAGTTTTCCCATAATATCATTGATAATGATCCCCAAAATTATAAGAAATCCTTGAATGATAGAGATTGTAAAGAATGGATCTATTACATGCATGAAGAAATGAAATCCTTTTTTAAAAACTATACTTGGTGTAATATTGATAGACCTCCTAATACTAAGGTCTTTTGGGGTAAATGGGTTTATAAAAGAAATTAAGATAACATTGATGGAAATAAAATAAAATGAAAGGATATATTATTGAAAAAGGGTTACCTTCAACGAGAGGGTATTGCTTAACTATTATTTTTTCACAAGTTGTTAAGCATTCTTATATTCAGATGGTTATTTTTTACTACATTAAATGGTTTCCATATGATATTTATATATAAAAAATACCTTCTTATATACTGACATTAATGGTAAAATGTACATGAAATATCTTGGTGGATATCTGAAGGATTTCAAAACCTAACCATGTTTGGATTATAAACAAAACAATGTATGGCTTAAAATAGTCATCTAGATAATGGTATATGAAATTTGACTCTTTTATGTTACATTACCAATTTAAAAGGAGACAACATAATCAATAAAATAAATGCGTTAAAATTATAATGCATAATAAAATGATTTATGTAGAAGATATGTTAGTAATTTTCAATAATATGAAGTTCATTAACTCAGTTAAGTTTGAATTAAATACTTTTTTGGGTTAAAATATTTAGGAGCATAAAAATAGGTACTGAGCGTGGAAATTACAAAATAAAGTCCTAATAACTATTATAATTTTCCAAGAAGGAATATATTTTGAAATTACTCAAGAGGAAATTTCTTGATATTTTGAAGATAGTTAGTATTACCTTAGATTGACATTATAAATATTATTTGACTCATGCTCCTACTTCTACTGTATACATTGAATATATTTAAAAAATCCATTATAATAACATTTTTGGAAGAAAAATGTACTCAATGATTTGTACTAGGATTTAAATTGACTTTTTTTATTTTCACTCTTAATGGATTCATTATTAATCTAGGGAAGCCCAATTTGAAGGCCCTAAAATAGTAACTCAGATACGATTCAAGTACTTCTGGTCACTATTTGTGTTTTTTGGGAAATGTAGGTTCTGATGAATCGATTACTAGATATGTAGATAGTGATTAAAAAGGTAATTTGGATAGGAGAAAGTTACTTATTAGATATTTCATCAGTTTTTATAGAGGATCCATATCCTAGAAATTCTGCCTGAAATCTATGGTTTCTCTTTGAACCATAGAAGTAGAGTATATTTCATTGACCTAGGCTATCAAAGAGGTGTAATGGTCATAGTTTTTCATTTTATAACTCAATTTATTATTTTTTATTATTATAGTTTGTTGTGATAGTCAATCATATTTTCATTTTTCCAAAAATAAAGTTTTTTATGGTTTTTCCGGAAATATAAACATTAAGTTACATTTTATTAGAGATATCATTGAATTTGGAAGGATATGTTTCATAATGATACATAATGATAATAAACTAGTTGATAGTTTGAAAAAATATTTAGTCTTATCAAAGCTCATGTTTTGTTTATATATAATGAATTTGGTTCCCATTAAATGAAAATATGTTCACGAACATCTCCAATTTCAAATGAAAATGGAGGAGATTTTTTAATTTTAGGGGTTTTTATTTGGAATTACACTTGATTAATTTATTTCCTCTAATTATGAATTTTTATGAATTAATTAAAAAGTTATTTTAAGTCTTCTTTTATTATTACATTAAATTTTTTGATTAAATATCATAAGGCATCACCCCTATGAATTCTATTTTTCATTACCCTTTTGTGGGTTTTGGTTCATTGGATTTACCCTTAATTGATACCCTCTATAAATTTATATAATTTTTGAATAAACCTTCTCTGTGTTATACCCTTCAGTGTTTACCATTACACATAAGGGGTATGACTTTATACGTATACACAATGAGTATTTTTCCCCTTATGTGTTTACCCTTAAATTGCAATGGTTTCAACCACTTTACATTTACACAATGGGTTGTAATTAACTTTATGTGTTTTCTAGTTTACTCCCATGTGGGTGTCCCATGACCCAAACATAGTTCATCCCTTTAAAAATTATATTTCCATTTTATTTCTTTTTTCGGGAATCTGTGGCGTGCTCTAGTTGACTAGGATATTAGGCAAGCATGTATGGTTCTCAAGGGAAATGATTTCCCCCAGAAGGCATGTCCTCAACATAGAAATTTATTTGGATCTCGTCCACTACCTTCCCCTGGTCTTCGAATATCATTTTTGAATGCCCTTGGGTTCCCCATAATTATCTTCACCATGTGATATCATTATCATCCTCTTTTTATCCTCAGCTAATCCTTTTATGATGTTCGTAGGGGAGAGTTGATGATGTACCTTCATGAAGAATAAGTGTGGTATTTAGCTAGATCCAGGAGTTTCTAGAGTAATATAAACCATTATATCTAGAGGTATTCCAATATCACAAAGAGATTTGGAATACTAGAGAGATACCCTATATAGCTTTTAATCATTCCTATTATACTTTTTTAGTTCTTAAAAATAGAATTCTATTTTCATATTTTTCATATTATTGGTTTGTAACCTGTATAATTTTTTTAGCATAATAAAATGGGTATAGAGGTGTTCTTTCAAAGAACATAGGCCCCAAAGGGACTAAAACATGTTAGATCATGTCTTCTTCTTTACTATCATTTTTTATTTGTTTTTGTTCAATCTGCACTGATGGTTCAAGTTGGAATATCTTGGTTGTATTGATCTTATATTTTTCATGTTATTCAAGTTTTTTTTCTTGAATCTGGTTTTTGTGTTAATTTTTGTGTAAAACAATTTTCTTTTATTGTTTTTTTCTTACTTTTCTTAAATCACTAAAATTATCTGATCTACATTTTTATCATTAGCATTATCATACTATTGAATTTTAACTTGAAAAAATTATGAGGAACTCATTTCATATACTGCGATATTGTCTATTTCTTGGTGGTGTATGCTTAACATTATCCCAAAAAAATCATACAATCATACAGTCATATAATTTAAATAAATAATTCATACAAGCACAATAAATAAAGAAACTTTAAAAAATAAATTTAAAAAAATAAATTTTATATTCCAAAAGTCCACACATAACAACTTGATATAAATAAATCAATATACTAGTCGTTCAGTGAAAAATAAGAAGGGGAGAACGGAAAAAATGATGGTCAAAGTAGACATGTAAAATTTATTAATAAATCGTTTCTTTGAAAATATAATTAAAAAATAATTATTATATAAATATATTTTGTAATTAGTTATATTTTTTGAAAGTATATTAATGTTTGTGGAAAAAATTGTCAATTTTATTATCTCAATACTAATAATAATTATTATTATTATATTTTATCACTACTATTTTTTGATTAAAAGGTTAATTTTAATTTTTTAAAACTAAATAGGGATAAATCCATCAGACTATTTATTACTTTTTAAATTACCTTTTCTATTTTCATTCTTTAAATTTAAATACAAAATAATGAAAATTTTAAAAAGGAATATGAAGTCAAACAAAAAAAATGAGTAAGAGTTATAAGAAAACCCTAGAAGACATGTTTTTTATGCTTCACACACTAATAATCATAGAAATGCCTGATCCAAATATTTCATTGACATGTATTTTTATTGTCTCCTTCCTTTTTCTTTCAGGAACCACCAGTAATAGATGGAATCTTATTATTAGTTTTCTCCTTTAAAATTTTATTTGTTGAATCTTTGTAGTTTATGGGATGGTGAATTTGTTTTTAATTGGGTACCCATGTTCGGATGTAATAGATAATTGGATTGTCTATTTGGGTAATTATGTGAAACATATAAGAATTGAATGACAGTGTGTGTTGGAACAACCAGGACCTTCAAACCCCACGACACACAAAATACATGATGCTGCAAAGGCACCAAAATTATTTAGGGAGCCTTTCCATGTTTTATTTATATGTGTTTTTATCCAATACAAAGGGTGTTATTATATATGATTAAAATCAACCAGTGAATAAATAATATTTAGCTTCTGGTATCTTTTATTGTGATCAACTCTAGTGATATACATATTTTTTCTAGAAAACCAACCTTCAGTGGTATCTGAGCTTCAAAATTTACTATTCTATTTGTGTGAAAGATTATGGTCCTTTAAAAATATTTTTCAAGGAGATAATGAATAGTTAAACCTATGTAAGATTTATGCATCCCATATTGTTTTCCAACTTTTCAAAAAGTAGTTTGTTGTACATTGGGAAAAATTAAAGAGGATATATATTCCCTTCTTTCTAAGGAGTTTCATTTTAAATCCAAAAATAAAGGATGTGATGAGAGTTTATTTAAAAGTGGGAGACCATAGTTTAAGGTTAAAAAGAAAAGAAAAGGTAAATAGAAATGGAAGAACAAGAACAAACCTAATCCTAGTTTTAGGTTTAAGGATAGAGAAGTTGTGCGTTATAACTGTGGTAAGCCTGGACACTTAATACCCAAGTGTAGAAAACCTAAAAAAATAAGGTTGAATAACCTGATGATCAGCACCTATTTTTTGAATCAGGTTATCAATCTACTAAATTTATAAATGTATCTGTACATAAACTCTTTAATGAGTTGTTCTAGAATCAAATGGATCTTTTCACATGTATCCTTCTACATATTATCTCTTTTATTTAGTTGATAAAGGATAGGGATATGTAATATTAGGCAATACCATGAATTGTAAGGTTCAAGTATGAGGTTTCATTCTTATATAATTAGATAAAAATTCTATCATCACCCTACTAGATGTTATGTGGGTCCCTGAACTTCACAGAAACCTCATTTCCCTGATTATTCTAGACTATAAAGGGTAAGTATTTAGTTTTATATAAGGATGTATTAAGATCTATAAGTTCTCTATAACTAAAATCAAAGGATCCCTAATTAATGGAATTTATGTGTCGAATGGAATATTTATTTAAGGAAGATGAACAATGTGTATGTCAGTAATGATGATAACACTTTGTTATGGAATGGGAGATTAGGGGCATGAAATCTCTAATGGTCTAGAGGAGCAGAGTAAAATAAGGGTTGTTAGAAAATTATACACTAAGAAATCTCCCATTTTGTGAAGATTCCACCATGGATAAATGTAATTGGGTTTGTTTTGTTAGGTATTATTTTAGGTCTTATCAAACATTAGAGTACATCCATTCCAATATATGGGGAACTACCAAAACCATTTCCCATGGTGAGGATTATTATTTTGTTACCTTCATAGATCACTATTATAGAAATGTATGGATTTACGTACTCAAAAACAAATATGATGTTTTTGAAACCATTAAAATAAGGAAATCCCTTTGTAAAAACTTGGTTGGAAAGAGGATTAAATTATTGAGAATGTATAATGGTTTAAAGTAATTTCCTAGTGAGTTTTTCCAATTTATCCAATCTGAAGTCATAATAAGATGCCAAACTGATAGGAGAACCCCCCCTCCCAACTGAATGGTATCATTAATAATATGATTAAAACTATTATTGATCGAGTATAAAGGATTATTTTATTCTCAAGATGACCTAAATTATTTTGTATAGAAGTTTCCACTATGATAGTGTACCTAATTGACAGGTTCCCATATACTACTAACTAGTTTAAAACCATGGATGAATTGTGGCATGGTAAACCACCATACTATAACCACATAATATTTTATGGGTACTTCCTACGGCCTCATTAAAACTAATAAGTTGGAACTAAGTTATATTAAGTTTTTTTTTCTATAGGATACCCTAATGGTCTCAAGGGATATAAGTTTTAAGATGAAAAACATGGATACTAAAGCTTTATGATCTATATAGATTTTATTTTTTATGAATATAGATCTCTTAAATCATACTTTATCACATAAGACAGTGATGATACAACCTATAATGATATTGTTGATCCTCATCCCTCAACTATGTTTGAGGATGCTGCCAAGACTCCTCCACTTATTCCTCAAAGTGAAATCTGAAATGAGACTAGTTCTGATTTAAATTCTCATTCAGATCCTCCAAATGATAACGTTTATTACCAGTTGACTAAAGACGGAGCTAATAGGTACACAAGACATCCTTATTGGTTTGAAAAATGTAATATGGAGTCATTTTTGTTTCATGTTTACCATAATCTTATTGATGATGATCCAAAAACCTATATGAAATCATTGAATGATAGAGATCATAAAAAATGGATCCCTTCCATGCATGAAAAAATGAAATCCTTGTATAAAAACTATACCTTTTTTATTACTGATAGTCCTCATAATTATATGTTCATTTTTTGTAAATGGATTTATAATGGAAAAGAAGATAACACTAATGAAAATTAAATTCAAATTAAATGATTGATTTGGGGCCAAGGATTACCTTCATCGAGAGGGTATTGATTATGCTGGGATTTTGTCACCAGTTGTTTAGCATTATTATATTTGTATGCTTATTGGTTTTATTAATTTTACTTACATTTTTTTAAGTTAATTCTTTGGTCAAAGACCAAAGCACAAATTATTGATAAACAAAAAAGGATTACAAGAGGCGAAAGGATGGGATTTTTTTACAATCTCTATCAAAAAGGTGTAGTAAGTCAGAAGGAATAGAGTCTAGCCAAGTCATTCTCTGATGAACTCCTTTGTCGGAAAAAGCATCAGCAACAGAATTCGCTTCATGGTAGGCATGAGTAGCTATATAATCGATCCCATGGAGCATGTTCAGACAATTCATCCAACGAGTGGTAAGAGTCCAGGCCAGATGGATGTTGTCATTCCAGATGGCATGAATGATAGTGGTTGAATCACTTTCAATCAACAGCTTTATCCAACCTCTTTGAAGTGTAAAATCAACAGCATGAATGACCCCCATCATTTCCGCCTCCAGAGAAGAGGAGTGACCACATCCAATATAGAAACAGCCCTGACACTGGCCAGCTAAGTCTCTAAAGATAGAACCATAACTGACAGGGCCTGGGTTGCCTTTGGAAGCGCCATCAATTTTCACTTTGATCCATCCTAGCATTGGTGATTTCCAGAACACTCCAAAGGAGTGTTTGGGATTTATGTAGATACTAGGAACACGGAGATGATGAGGGATCTCAAAGTCACCAAATGAGTTGTTGCAACAGTCTTTTTGAATTGAGGAAGCTTCATGAATCGCAAGAAGAATCCGAGATTTCCCTGCATTAAGATTGAGAGAGTGATTATTGTGAATGAGATCATTTCTAACCTACCAGATCTCATGTAGGAGTTCAGCCACTGCCGCAAGAAAAAGATTTTTAACCTATAGAGAAACTTAATGTCTAGTGCAATTTTTTAATAACAAAGAAATTGAGTCAGTAAAGAACCATCTGCAATTAAATAATTCAAAAATATAATTCCATAGGGAAGAGGCCATTGCAAAAGATAGAAAAATATGATTGGCATCCTCCCTATGATGATTACATAGGCGACATTTAGAACACAGTTTAATACCAAAAGTTTGTAGACCAGTTTCTGTTGGTAATCTACTATGCGCAATGCGCCAAATAAGGGTGAGCCTAGAAGGATTAATCCAGGGTTTGTTAAAATGATTCACCCCTAGAAAAATAGAGTCATTTTCAGAGAAATTATTCTTATAATAGTTTTTAGAATCTAGAATTCCATTTGTAGAAGGTTCCTAAACAAGGAAATCACCATCAGAAGAAAATAGATCATTATCTATAATTTGTGCAATATTATCAGGGATATCATGTTGATGAGATTGTAAAACCTCATTTATAGTATGATTAGTATCTTCAGGAAGATTATTAGAGGGTAACAATGATATTAGATGGGTACCACACCAATTGTCACACCAAAAATTTATGGAAGAATCATCACTGACTATCCATCTTGAATTTTGCATGATCTTGTGATATGAGTCCTGGATAAGAAGGCCATATGGATGAGTTGATGAAATTAAAATTCCCTTTTAAAATCTTAAATAGGAATCTATGGTTCAGAAATTCAGTAGCTTTAGAAGTGGAATTAATAATGTGCCAAGTAAGGCGGGCCGGAAGAGAATCATTGAACAACTTTAAATTTTTAATTCCATTTCCACCATTAGCAATGGGTTTACAGCATGATTTCCAAGGTATTGTAACAAGCTTCTTTTCAAAAATGCTTCCAGACTAAATGATGTTTTTAATATATGTATTAATTTTTTTTAAAATTTTGACGGGCCATTTATAGACCATAAGGGAATAGAACATTTTAGAAACAATGGTCGATTTAACCAAACAAATTCTCCCAGCCATGGAGAGGGATTTCCCTTTCCAGCTAGAGAGTTGATTTGTGATTTGATCAATGATGTTATCAAAATAGGTTTCTTTGGGCCGACCCCAAAATATTGGAACACCCAAATAAGTGAAAGGTAAAAAAACCCTCTTTAATACATAGATAAGTGGTGATATTAGATTTCCTTATTACAATAAAATTCTTTCCAAAAAAGATATACGATTTGTTCCAAGAAATTTCTTTCCCTGAGATTTCCTCATAGTGAGAAATAGCTTTCTTGAGAACATGAATATTTTTTTGATCCCCTTTTATGAATAAAATAATATCATCAGCATATAAATGGTGGGTAGGGTAATTTATATTCCTAGAAACATGAATAGGTTTAAGCATTTTTTGATCAACCAGATTGTTAAGAAGTCTACTTAGGTAATCCTCAGCAATAAAGAAAAGGATGGAAGAAAGCAGGTCGCCCTTCCTGACACCTTTTGAGCAATTGGAGAAACCTCTAGGGGTACCATTAATCAGGATAGAGATATAAGCTGAACAAAATAGAGTCTTAATTATACCAATGAAGGAATCACTAAAGCCAATGTTTTTCAGGACTTTGAAAATAAAATTCTAGTCTATGGTGTCAAAAGCCTTTCTGATATCCAGTTTGATGGCCACACAACCTCCACTTGTGTTTCTATTTAAACTATTGGTACATTCAGAAGCAAGACAAATACAGTCTTGGATGGACATTCCATTAATAAAACCAAATTGGTTCCAAGAGATGATTCTATTGCAGATAGGATTAAGTCTATTTACAATAATTTTGGTAATGATTTTATAGATTGTGTTAATCAAAGAAATTGGTCTAAATTGATGGATCTCAGAAGCATTCTCAACCTTAGGTATTAAGGTTAAAAATTTAGAATTGATTCCATGAGGTAGATATCCATGAGTGAAGAAGATCTTAACAAGGTTACAAACATCATTTTGTATTATATCCCAATGTTTTTGGAAAAAACCATTATTGAATCCATCCGGACTAGGAGCACTGTCTGGATTTTGACCAAAGACTGTGTCTTTAATTTCATGGTCAAGTGGAGTGCTTAAAAAAGACTCATTGTCTCTTTCATCCACCATTAAAGGAATAATATATGGTTTAAGATCAATATTTATATCTGGACCATTAAAAATGTTATAAAAGTACGAGGTGACATGATCCGTAATGGCTTCTTCAAAATCAATGATCAAGTCATTATTAATGGGCATAGTAAGAGGACGATTGGCCTTTATAATTATTTGAAGACAATTATAGAATTTGGTATTGTGATCACCGTCTGTAATTCATTTAGTCCTAAACATTTTTTTACGAATATTATCCTTAAATGTGGGTAAGGAATTAAGTTTAGAAGAGATATTAGCATCCAATTATGGATCCATATTAAAATCTAAATTAGTGTTCTGAGTTTGGATACGACTGAGTTCATATTCAAGATAGGAGATATCAAGATCTATTTTAGAATTTGTATTTTTACATCATCCTTTAAGAGCATGCTTGAGAATTTTCAATTTGTGTAAACAAGCAAAAGAATCTCTATGGTGTTTCATATAGTTCCAGGTGTTATAGATAAAGGTGACATAATCAGGATTCGTAGACCAAGCATTATTAAATTTGAAGGTAAGGACAGACTTTTAATCATTCATAAGAATTCTAACAAGGATAGGGTGATGATCAGAGTTGAGTCTCGGAAGAGTTACACTGGATATTTTGTCCCAGTTATCAAGAGTCTTCATGTTGACAAAAGCCCTGTCAAGTTTACTAGCAACGTTTTTGTTGTAATGTTTCCTATACCAAGTTTATTTTGCACCAATAATAGTGATTTCAACGAATTTATAATCTTAAATAGTAGATTTAAATTCCTTAGAGGATATAAAAGGTGTGAGGGTCCAATTTTTTCAGAAGGGGTAAGAATGGCATTGAAGTCTCCCAAAACAACCCAGGATTCTTGAATGTGTTTAGCCAGATCAAGGAGTTCATGCTATAAAATCTCATATCCTGATATCTATTCTTGGCATAAACCATAGTGAAAATGATATGTTGACCATTCCACAAGAATTCACAGGTAAGTTGTTGTTCATAATTTCTAAAAATGTTGACATTTTTTAAAGTATTAAGGAAAAAGATCCACATAGAGTCAAATTGAGGAACGTTTTTACAAGAACCTAGAAAACTGTAATTGACAGAGCCAAATATCATGAACTTTATTTTAAAATTGACTTTAGGTTCAGCAATGGAAAAGATTTGGGGTTTATCAGTGTTTAAAAACCTCCTAAGTGTTGTGGAGGTGTCACTGTTAGCCACACCTTGATAGTTCCAATAATGGATATTCATTTCTATTTGCGGTTTGGGTTAGAACCCTTCTTTTTTTAGATTTACCAGATCCCTTCTTATTTTGGGATCTCGTAACCACTGAGGAAGAAGTAGACTTTTGTTTACTCTCATAAGTTTTAGAACTTTGAGAGGAATCAGATTTCAGATCTACATTTGGATTAGGAGAAGAAATTGGAGTACTCATAGAATCAGTACTGTCCAGTGTGTGATTTTTTTCAACTCTATGAACAGTGGCTTGTTCAAATGGAAGTTGTTTCTCATCACTAACCAGATTAAGCTCATTATCTGGTGAGAAATGAGGTGGGTTAGGCGGATCAGAAGGGGAAATTTTTGAGGAGACAGGAGGCAGAATAGGACTTGTCTGGATGATCTCTAAAACAGCATCTTGAGCAGAAGGTTTCTCAGGATGAGAATGTGTCAAAGTCTCAGTCTGGACAGTTTTAGATTCTTTAGGTTTCAAGGGATCCGATACAGAACAAGAAATAAAAACAGAATCCTGCTTTTCAACAGGAGGGTTGGGCACCATGCTGTAAAACGAACAGGAAGCAGGTGTTTGGATAGTTTCAGTATATGAAAAAGTAACAGGTAGTGTGGTGTGTGAAACGATGTGGGCCAAATGAATAAAAGCAGGGTCTACATTAGCAGCATGTGTGACAGATTCATTAATAGGACTAATAGTATTTTCAACAGATACAGGAGTAGAATTATCAGACTGATGCTGTAACAGAGCAGAAATCTACATGTCAACCGGAGTATTAGTCACCTCCTTGTTGACAGAAACAGGTTATATAATCAATATGGAGGCAAAATCAAGTGTGTGTGATGAAATTTGAGCAGTATTAATTCCAAGAGAGGCAAGATTAGCAGATTGAGTCTCTATTACAGGAAATTCAGAAACAGTAGTAATAGATTTAACATCCAAATTGAAATGCACAGAGTTACCCGAATCTGCAGTGTTTTCATTCTTACCTTGTGACTTGTTAGAAGCAGCAGTATTCTCCTTGAGAACTGAAGGTACTGAGGCCTCCATGTCCCTAAAAATATTCTCATTTAAACTTGAAGTACCAGAGGAAGAATCATTATTAGTAGGATTGGAAATAGTAAAAGGGTTGCTTCTATCTGAACTACCTCAGTTACCTTCAACTACCGTTTTTTCTAAACTATTGGGATTATCATTGTTTTGTAAGGCCTCTTATTCCATAACCAAGTCACCCCAAGATTTTCCTTCTAGGGATGGAAGGTCACTGGATTTTTTAACCTATATATTTTTCTTTTTTGGGGTGGATCAGAATTATCTATGACATTCTTCCCTTTTTTAGCATGCTTTACCTCTTGCCAATCATTATTAATTGGAGGGTCCATTTGTTTCCTAACTACTAATTTTACTTACATTAACATAGAATAATTAGATATAAAAAATAACTTCCATCTTAAAGACATTAAAGAGAAATTGTACATGAAACCTACTGATGGATATCAAAAGGAGTTCAAACCTAACCAAGATTAGATTTTAAATAAATGCATGTATGGTTTAAAATGGCTATCTAGACAATGGTATAAGAAATTTGACCCTTTTGTAATAGATTAATAATTTAATAGGATCCAACATGATTTATATGTTTACTATAAATTTTTTAAAAATGGAATTCATTACCTTCTAATTTCTGTATATAATATGTTAGTAATGTGAAATAATATGTAGCTCATTAATTATTTTATGTCTTAATTGAAAATTGTTTTTGAGATGAAATATTTTGGAGAAACAAAATATATATTGAGTGTGGAAATTATAAGGGACAAAGATAATAAACTGTTATACTTATCCCAAAAGGGATATAATTTGAAATTACTGAAGAGGAACTTTTTTGAGACCTCGAAGCTAGTCAGTGTTCTCCTTTCTCATCAGCTTAAACTGTCTTTGACTCAAACTCCTAATTATTCTTTAGGCATTTAATATATTTCAAATATCCCTTCTGCTAAAATTTTTGGAAGTATAACACACTCTATGATTTGTATTAGTCTTTACATAGCCTTTCTTATTTATACTCTTGTCTTATTCATGGACAATTTAGGGAAACCCCATTGGTAGGACCTGAAATGGTTTCTTAGATGTTTTTTTCATACTAATGAATTTTATTTGTGTTTTGGTAGAAATGTAAGTACTAATGAACTGATTACTAGATATGTAGATAATGATTATATAGGAAATATAGATAATAGAAATTTACTAAATAGATATGTAATCCCTTATTATTGAGACCCTTTATCTTCGAAATACAACATGAAATCTATGGTTTCTCTTTCAACTATATTAGTTGAATATATTTCAATGACCAAGTATGCCAAGGAAGAATTATTATTAAATTTCTTGGTTTCTTAACTCAATTTATCCAATTCTTTTATTATAGTTTATTTTCATTATTATTAAATTTCTTGGTTTCTTAACTCAATTTACCCAATTCTTTTATTATTGTTAATTTTGATAGTAAATAAGTTTTTCATTTGTTTAATTTTATTTTTTCATGGTTATCCCTATCACATATACACTAGGTTATATTTTCTTAGAGATATCATTGGATTTGGAAATAGATTTTTCATAAAGATACATACTGATAATAACCCAGTTGATGGTTTATTTAAATCATTGCTTTTAAAATAATCTTATTTTTTAGATAGAATGAATTTGGTTCCAATTCAATGAAAATAGGTCCAAGAACATCGCCATTTTCTCATGAAAATTGTAGAGATTTGTGAATTTGATGTGTTCTTATGTTGAATTTTCCTTTTTTAATATATTTCTTCCATATATACATTATTATGAACACAAGAAAAATATATTTTAATTATCCTTTTTTTATTATGTTTAGCTTTTTTACTCTATATCACAAGGTTTTACCCATTTGTATGTTGATTTTCTCTACCATTGTGTGAGATTTGGTTAAGTGGTTTTCCCCTACCATGAGACCCTTTTTACCTTTATGTTTTTTTAATGACCCTGATTCGGGTGGTACCCTTATTTTTTTACCAATACGAATTAGGGGTCCCACATTGTACCTTTACACATAGGTTTTTTGTACCCTTACATGTATTCCCTTACGCCACAACTACATTAGTCACTTGACCATTACACAATGAGTTTTAATTACCTTTACATGTTTTCTTGTTTACCCTCATGTGGGTTTCCCATAACCCTTATATAGAGAATTCCCTTGAATATTATTTTTTTGTTTCATTTCTATTGGGGTCTCTATGGAATACTCAAGTTTACTAGGATTTTAGGATTGCATGTGAGATTATCAGGGAAATTGATGACCCCAATGCGACCATGCCCACACCGTAGAAGTTCATTTTGATCTGGATCGCTCGTCTCCCCTAGTCATTGGCCCATGATTGGAAATACCGAAGTGTGCCCCACCAATCTCTGATCCTTGAGAGATCATTTTTGTCTTTTCTTCCTCCTCATCTACATCTCATATGTTGTTCATAGTGGAGTGTTGAAGATGCAACTTCACAAAGAAGAATTTTGATCGTTCAAAGGTTCCAGAAGCTCCTGACGAATTGTAAACCATTAGATTTAGATGTGTTTCATCATCCTGAAGATATTAAGACTATCAGAGATCTTCCATATCTAGATTTTAATCATTCTACTTATTCTTTTTTAGTTCACTATAATAGAAGTATTTTATCTTATTTTTTGTATTACTGGTTTGTTACGTGTACCATTTTTTAAATAATAAAATTCATGTGTGTGGGGTGGTGTTATTACCATGCATAAAGGACCCATTGAAGTACCATAGATTGTATTATATCCATCACTTACCATTATCAATGATAGAAAAAAAAAATCATCGATAAGGCTTGGAATTTTATTAGTACCTCGCAAAAAATGATGATAAAATTAACTTTTATCTGTGTTTAAATGGCACTAACAAAAGGGTACCCTTTTTAGGGCTTTTTTTATCATTGATAAATGTCTCCCCTTTATCATCACTTTTTTAGCACTGAAAAAAGTGACCACTTTATCAATACTATTTGGTTAGCATTGATAAATGTTGTAGGTAGTTATTCAATTTATGTATAAAAATTTATATTTTTTTAAAGAAGATTTATTTTAAAATAAGTAGATATATATAAATATAATGTATAAATATAATCTATATAACTTTTAATAAAAAATGAAACTTATTTTTATAATTTTTTATATAAAAAATTGTCAGATTTATATTAGTAAAATAAATTTAGTACTATATTTATATACATTAATTAAAAACTATGTATAAAATTAAAATAAATATAAGAGTTTGATATTTTATTTAAAAAATAACATAATATATAAATGAATATATTTATTTAAATATATATTTCTATTGATATTAAAGAACTAATATATATATATATATATAATTGTATGTGTGTATGTGTGTATGTGTGTATGTGTGTGTGTGTGCAGATGTGTACGTTTAAATATGTATCTCAGTCATGTGTGCATGTATGTGTGTGCACATGCTTATTTACAGATTTAATATCCTTTATTCCTTTTTAATATCTCCATATTTTTAGTATTTTCTGTACTTATTTATTTTTAATATTTATTCATTTTTAATATATATTTATTTCAATCTATTCATCCTAAATATATGTGTGTGTCTTTTATTTAATTTGGTTTAATTTCATCAATAATATTTTTGAACGTCAATAAAATTCATTTTTAATATTTTTTTTATTTATATAATCAATATCATCTATTTATTCATTTTTATTCATTTTTATGTGTCTTTAATTCAAGTAAATGTAAAGAATTCAATTTTTTATTTTTTTGAAATTTACTAAAATTTATTTATTTATTTTTATATTAATTCATTTATTATTATATCTTCATTAATAATGTTAAAAATATATTTAAAAAAATATATTTGTAAATAAATATTTAAAAATAAATATGTTTATATTTATATATATCAATATATTCATAAATGTATATTTACAATATTTATAAAATTATCTATTTATAATTATAAATAAATATATATAATTTTTTTAAAATGAATATATATAATTATAAATAATTAGTTATATAATAAAACAATTATAAATTTATAATACATATATTTCTTATATTTATAATTATATACATTTATATTTATTTATAATTATATACATTATAATTTATTAATTATATTAATTATATTAATAAATATTTATCAGTCCTTTTCTAGAGATGATAAATTCCTATCTTTATTTGTTCTATAAAAGCACTCATAATGTGGGATTTTATCAATGCTTATTATTTTAGCACTGATAAACCCCTCTTTATCAGAGTTCTTTTATAATTGCTAATAAAATCATTCACTTGGTTACAAATTTAACACTAACTTGACCAATTCTCTCACACCTCTCAACTTTTCACAGAACTGAAACCTTGTTGAAACTCTTAACCTTTCACGGAACTGAAACGTTGTGGAAATTATTTTTTCTGAAAATAAACATGAAAATATATAAATGAAGCTTCAAATAAAATAATGGTTATCACGGTAAAAATCTTGTATATGTCATACATGTTAAAACAACAATTCCTTTCACATTTTTGGTAAAATTAAAATGGGCCTTGTATAGAAGAAAACATGAATATTAATTTTAAAAAACATTTTAAATAAGTAAAACATGGGTAAAAATTTCTTTCATAAATCCTTTCTATAATGTTAAAACATTTTTAGAAAATCGTGATATGGAATAAAATGAGTTTTCAACCGAAGAGTAAAATAAAAATTATTTTACATAAAAACAAGCTTTTGAACTCTTGAGTACATAAAGAGAAAAAAATGAAGGGAAAAATATATTATCATTTCATAACAATAGTAGAATAAAATTTATGATTTTCTTGAGAGATGGATCATAATATTTCATCTTCAGAAACACAATCAAAAACAATCCTGAAAAACGATGAGATTATAATAAAAAATCATTACCACTTTAGTATCTTTTGAATCATAACCATTATTAAATATTAACATCAAATGAAACATTAAGTATAATGAAAAAATTATATTTAAGGATATAACAAGTTAAATGGTATCACATACACCTCATAAAATAAGAAATGTTAATAGCATATCTTCTATCCCAAAGAAGGCAATTTACGAGAAAAATCCTTTCCCTTAAGTCTCGAATTCCTTTGTACACATTCAAAGATCATGTATAATAAATATTTTGTTATTATAATTATATTATATATCAATAATAATATTTATCATACCATATATTATTTACTTATTAATTTTTATTACCTTTTATCAATAATTCATTGTTAATATCATGTTTCAGGTATTAATTGTTTTGTTTTTCATGTATGTTTTGCTTTGGTATTTTTGATTATTTTTCTTTGATCCTAGATCTATAATTATCAGAATTTTAACCATGATATAAATATCCCATACATTCATTATATATGTATTTATACTAATCTATAAAAGTTAGATATAGAAAATGAAATACACCATTCATAGAGACAGTTGGTCATACTTACCTATGAACGTTGTTTCCATAATTTAAGCGATGAAATGAAATTGAGGAAAATAATATATTTAATTTATATAATTAGTTTAATTAACTATATATCACATATATTTATTAATTTTATCCTTATTTACTTTTGTGAAAATCATTAGTTAAAAACGAACCACACCACTTTGTGAGGATGTAGTTTGTCGTACACACAAATGACGTTATCATATTCTATACGAAATGGAAATTAAGAATGTATAAATGATATTATAATTATTTGAGTATTATTATAACATAAATATAATATATAAACATTATATACATCATTATATATATCCTTGAGAAGTGGTGACGGAAAACAGATTTTTTCAGTTCGTGAGGTGGTAGTCCTCCCTACACAAAACCATCTGTTTCATTTCCCATTTGAGGGAGGAGGATATGTTTTTAGGTCACAGAAAATACATAAAAACATTTAATTGTATTTAATATACTTAATTTATTATATCATAATTTTTTAATAATATTTTAAGGTTGTGTAGGAATAAATAAAATAAAATGCTCAGTTAAGGATGTAACCTCTTCTTTGGAAAACTTCTATTGGTTTGTACCAAATGCCTTACAAGGATGGATTTATGACCAAAAAAGGTTTATATAATGAAATAAGGGAAGTATGGAATTTATTTTGGTATCATTTTCTGAAGAAATATTTTTTAGATGTGTGGAAAGGAGAGGAGATGGGGTGGCCTTTTATAAGTGAGAGAGATGACAAAATTAGAATATTTGAAAATAAAGAACTCCGCCAAAGATTTTCTCATTGGAAATAGATCCAAGATGGACCATTTATTTAAATTATAATACATAATTTTTAATTATAACAATTCGGTAGTAAATATAATATTTTTTAGTCATTTTTAACCCCTATCTTTTTTAGTGTAACCCTCCGGTAAACCTGTTTTTACATTAACCTCGGTATTTAATTTTTACTATTTTTACTATTCTTTTTAGCCAGAAAATATGTTTACATATTATATAATATTATTTATATTAATTAAAAATATGGAATTAATTTTTCCAAATCCCATGCACATAATTAGAAAATTTTAAATTAAAAATAAACCCATTTATTAGATGAAAATGAGGTTTTCGAAAAAGAAAAGTTTCAAAAGTCTAAAAAGTTTTTATATCAAAATTCAGCATTAAATTGATTCCAATAACCTATATAGGTTTAATTAAAAGATAATTGAACAATTTTAACTTTAAAAACCATTTTAAAACAAAATTTTACCTTATAAATTTCTTAAACTAAAAGCCAATTTTAAATAAAAATCCTCACTTTTCACTATTCATCCAAAAATTAATCTTTTCAAAAAAAATTCAAAAATTCACCGAAAGATAATTTTGAAATGTTCAATATACAAATTAAGTTTATTTTTTAAAATAAAATTTCCAAAAGTTTCAAAAATTAATTTTATTATTTGTTCAAAAAACAAATAAAATAATTTTTTGAGAAAATAGTATTCTTGAAATGTAGAAAGACTTTACCAAAAATTAAGTACATTTTTATAAATTTGGTTTTTATATAAAACCAATATAATTAATATTTAAAATTTGGTTATTAATATTCTTACCTGAAATTTTATTATCTATTTTATAACAACTATATTAAATAGTAATATAATTAGTATTTTATAGTCCGTTATAGCTCAGTGTTTCGTCAAGAAGAAGCTTTCAATGAAATTAAATTTAATCAAGAAAAAAATCCATAAAATATTTGGGTGTTAGATTCTAACACACTTAAAATGAATTTCTCCCTTGAGATTCCATCACATTGGTATAAAAAACTAAGGATACTTATGCCTCATTACATCCTCAGGTTACCATGCAGTTTCCTCAAACTGGTGGTTTTTCCATAAATATTTTTCCAGGTGAGTGGTCTTGGTTTATATAAATTTCTCTGTAAAATGAAAAATATCCACAGATTGTTCCTAATAAGAAGTAGCGTTATTCAATGGTATAAACACTCGGATTAGTACATTTAATGGTTTAGGTATTTACTTTCTCATGAGAGATACATTGAACATTTCATTGACTAGATAGTGGTTTGGAGGAAGCACCAACTGATAGGATACCATGCTAATATGATCAATAATTTAAAAGGGGCCAATATACTAAGGGAATAGTCTCCCTTTGTACTGGAATATCATAACATTATTCCATGTATAAATTCATAGAATCACTTTATCACCAACTTAAAATTCCAGATCACACAAAAGATTATCAGAAAAATATTTCTATCAACTTTTTCCACCCTTATATGTTGTCAAATAGATATAACCTTATTTGGAATTTCTTCATCTATATAATGTTCCAATAGATTTATTTCTCTAACTTAATTCTATATTGTGGTATCTTTAAACTTCATTCTATATAGGGCTTTATAAGGATCCATCTGACTCGTATGGAAGTTATTGTTCTAGGAAAACTCAACTAGAGGAATGTATTAATCCTAAACACATTTTAAGTCCAAAGAAATGGATCTCAATATATCCTCTAGGGTTTGAATTTTTCACTAAGACTAACCATCTGTTTGAGGATGATACATAGTGTTGAAACTTAACTCTATATCAAGATCTTGTTGGAGACTTATCCTAATATTTGTGGTAAACCATGGATCCCAATCAGACATAACATATTGTGGTACTCCATTAAACCATATTAGTTCCTTAATGTATATCATGGAAAAATAATCTAAATAGATATATTCTCTAATAGCCACGAACTGTGATGACTTTTTAAGGAGATCAACTATAACCCATATATAATTGTTCCCTTTAGACATTTTGGGGAGTCTAATGAAAAAATTCAGGGTCATGTCTTCTCATTTCCATTATAGTATGGGTAATGGATATTACATCCCCTTATACTTTTTTCTCTCATCCTTTACTTACTGACGCACCAAGCATCGAGATACAAACACTACATTATCTCTCTTCATGACATCCCACTAAATATACTATTTAAAATCACAATACATATTCATACTTCTAGGATGAATTGATAATGAATAACAATGAGCCTCCTCTAATAACACCTTCTTAAAATATCATATTGTTGAAACACATACCTGGTTCCTAAACCTTATAATTCCATCATAATAACTCGATAACATTTCTCACCTTCTTCTGCAACCCTATATCATCCTTCTATACTTATTTTATCTTCACTTGGATATATGTTTGAAAATTCATTTTATAAAGATAAGATTTATCCATTTCCTTATAGATTTACAGATAGATCCTTTTTAAATCTAGAAATATTGGTTATTTTATGATCCTCATCATGGATAAGTAAGAATGATCCTTTCGACTCAAACATCAACTACCATGTTCACTTTCCTATGGTGGTAATGTATTGACTAGTCATAATAACCATCTCTTCTTGTGCATGATCAACCCATTTTTTTGTGAATATATACTTTAAACTTTTTGATCAATACATATATTTATCACAATTTTCCCCGTAAAGATAATGGCTCGATATCATTAATGAAAAAATTACCCTAGCTAACTTCAAATACCAATTTGGGTAAGTTTACTCACAAACCATCAATTTTTAATAGGTATAATATATAACCATGTCATTATACATAATAATACATCTGAATCCCTTATTGGATGTATCAATAAATATTAAAAACCCTTATCTATTATAGGGTAATGTAATAATAGGTGTTTTAACTACTCTTCTCTTTAGTTACTTGAAATTTTCATCACATTCATCTATACAAAGGAACTTGTCACCCATATGAGTTAACATGGTGAGTGGATTATATATTCATGAGACATTATCCACAAACCGTCGATAATAACCAACCAAATCCCAAAAAAAATAGATCCTGGTCACCATGGTTGGTCTATGAAAACATTCAATAGCCTCCATCTTGGATAAATCAATTGATATACCCAAACATGATATTATATGACTCATAAATGAAAAATTTTGTATCCATAATTCACACACTGTGATATTTTCTTACAAATTATCCTTCCTTAGGGTATTAAGTACAATTATCAATTGATCGTTATGATCTTCCTCTCTATTTAAAAATATTATAATATCATATATAAACAAAACCACAAATAGATCAAGATAATCTCTAAATAATCTATTCATTAAACCCATAAAGATGGAGGGGGAATTAGTAAGACCAAATAGTGTAACTATATACTAATAATTTCTATACCTTGTATGAAATTCTATCTTGGGAATATCCTCCTTCTTGGCCCTTAATTTATGTATCTAGAACAAATTCCAATCTTATAAATGTATTGATCTTGGACCAGTTGTTCAAAAAAAGTCATTAATATGCGGTTGAGGATACTTTTTCTTGATTTTAATCTTGTTAAGCTCCCTATAATCAATGAAATTTCACATCATTCGATATTTCTTTTTGAAAATGAGAATGAGTGAAACTCAAGGTGAAACACTAGGCCAAATTAATCTCTTGTAAAGATTCTGCTAAAGTTACTTCTTCAATTCTTGCAACTCAATCAGGGCCATTCTATTTGGAGACTAAAATAGGTGTGTCACTAGGTATGAGTTCTATTAAAAACTCTACTTCATGATTTAGTGGAAGACAAGAAAACCCTTCTAGAAATTCACCAAAAAACCCCATACAATAGGCATATCGTCGATGCTAAGTTTCTCCACAACTATATGAGATAAATTCCCCTTTTGAATATGAATAAAAACCCATATAATTAATGTGACTTTCATCAGATGTTCATATGTATCATTTCATTGATATATGATCATATATTGGGTTGGAATATCAAACATGACTTTTATTCCATGACAATTGATGTAATATTTATGTATAGAAATCCAATACATGCCTAATATAACATCAAATTCAAACAAAGGAAGAATGGAATGAATTTTAGGAAGCCTATTCCCACAAACATCAATTGAATATGAATCATATACTTGAGATTCAATTATAATAACATTAGGGGTTTTCACTACTAATTCTACTTCTAATCATGTGGGTGGAATCTTTTTCACCCTTATAAAATTCATCAGATATAATAGAGTGGGTAGAACCATATCCTAATAAGACATTAGTAGTTCTAGAGTAGATGGTAAGTGTATTTTTCAACAAGTATTAATCAAAACCCTTAGAAAAAATAGTTATTATAACACCCAACTATTTTAAGGCATGTAAATATCTTATGTTTTAAACAATACTTAGATTAAAAGATAGTAATATAGTATTAAATAGTAACTTGACTGTTGGAATAGTAATGTGATCATTAGGAATAGTAATGTGAGTATTAGAATAGTAATCTCACCTATGAAATTATAAATAAAATTTAAGAATCTTATAAATGGTAATATTATATAGTTATATCATAGTATATGTAAATAAATGTTATAGAAAATATTAATTAGGTGTATATATTTTTTTTAAAAAAAAATGTTTATTTTAAATTTTATAACTAATATAATGATTTATAATAAAATTTATTTTCCTAAAATGTATTAAAAATTAATATTTTTTATTATGATTATAATCAAATTTTATGAGGTCCTAATTAATTCTTCAAAGTTTTATAAAATCAGGTATAATTTTAAAATTGGTATTTTTCAAGGAAATTACTATTTTAATAAAAAAAATTAAATTTATCATATTTATAAAATTATTTTCATAAAATGGAGTTTATTTTTTAATTCTACACATTGAAAACTGGTTAGGGTGAATTTTTTGAATTTTTCTAAGACAGTTGAATATTTTGTTATTAGTAAAATATGGTGATTTTTGGTACATATACATTGTAAGTTAAATACATTATTCTTTGAGTAAAATATGATGTAATAACAATAATATAAAACTATATATATATATATATATTTAATATATTTATCCATGAAATCATCACTATTTCTTCTCTTGATCCAAAAATAGTAAAATAATGAATAAAATAATCAAACAACACCCCACTCCTCCACTATAAATACCACACCTCACCACCCCTTCTCCTCACACCTTCCAAGCCTTGGAGATTGTCCAATTTATACCCAATAATCTTCCCATGTCTCTCCCCTATGTCCTGGAGCCTTTGGTCTTAATAAAATTCCAATCCCAATTCCCTTAAGGAGGATCTCAATGCGAAGAATTCAAGAGGTAAAACCCTTAATCCTCCCTCTTCATTTTCTTTTATTTTATTTTCTTTTATTATGCTTACCTCAAATCCTCTATCCAAACATGAATGATAAACCCAATATATTATATATACTTTAAGTTTATTATTTTAAGGGAAAATACATCATCAAACCTCTTCTCCTCTTCTTTAATTCTAAAAATGAAAATATCTTCTATGATGTGTCGATTTACCACCACTGTGGACAATGCATTTTCATTTTCTCTTACCAACTCCATGGATGGTAATAAAACCATTATAATAGTTAAAACATATTTAAAATGTATATTAAAACTTATTTAGTATATTATAACCTGTATATATAGATAATATTATTAATAAAACAAAACTGGTTTTTAACAATCGAAAATTCACCAAAATATACTAACATTTATCGTTAACATTTAATCTAATGAATCATCCTCATATCTGAAAAAAAAATGATATATAAGACCATTTAAACATATATAAGTCCATTAGTAACATATTATTTAAATTCGTGATAATTATTTCCATTTTATATTACCTTACATACATGTATACAATTTAACCAAAAAAGCAAACAAAGGAAACAAATGCCCCTCAATAATAAATTTTATATTAAAAATAATCAAAAATTCCATAAATGAACATAATAAAATAATAATAAATAATATAACATGTAGAAAAGGTTTTATTTAATTAATTAATTAATTTAATCTGATTATACATGACATTATGATCAAGTGCAGAACACGTTCCGACATAAGGTAATGGATTCTCCCTGAACCTCTATTTTTCATTCAGGTTACACTTTCTCTCTCTTTACCCCAATGTAATAATTAATTATTCTTGTATAATTTTTATAAATTCTATGTATATGATCTGAACCCATGTATATATATTATTTAATCATTCTATGATGTTAAATTCATGTTTTATAAGGTTTATGTCTCAATTCTTCCCAATAAGCTAGCCTGATTAAATGGAACTTCTCAATTTTTTACACATCTTCATGTACCATCCATAATATTTTTTAAGCTAAAAATATTTTTCTAAAATAAATCATTTTATAATGATAAAATATCACTTTTAGTTTTTGGTTTTATACAAAAAATTATTCCTTTTACGGTTTTAAGGACTATTTTACATTTTCCTTAAACCACATTAAAGTTGATAATTTATAAAGTTTCTTAAACACTATTATTAAATGTTTTAAATTCATTTGGACAAAATTCATCATGATATATAACTATTTTCCTTTATGAATTTCCAATTCTTATTTAAATACCTTCTTTCATGGACACCATTATGATATTCCCTTTGGTAATACTGTATTCACCACTTATTCCTTGTGTGTGGTGCATGTATACTTCCATTTTATTTATGATCATCATTCATTGTAAAATTCATTAAATATCCATATTTCTTGCATCATGTATATGATTATTTTCTTATAAATATACCATTTTTTCATATGGTGTTTTCCATGAATTTTGTTATTGAATTTAATCTATGTATGAAGAATTCTTTGGACTTGTATTGATGGGTGGGGGATAGTAATATATAGCCCCTCGATGCATCGATAGGACTCAAGAGACAAAAAAGATGGTGTGAAACCCTTCATGTTTGTTTCCAAGCAGAATTAGATGGGTTTTTACCCACATACTAAAAATATCCTAATGGTATAATGGTTCATATTCCTAATACTTTGCTTCCAATAAGTAGTAATTTTATTCATTTAGTATTCATTTATTACATTCCATCATGTTTTCACTATGAAAAACCCTATTAATTCGTTTTAATTCTTAGTATATCGATGGCATGTATTTTTTAGATTATTTGCCTTGCCATAATTTTTATTCCTTATTGACTTTACTTCACTTATTATTTTTTCATATAAACATTAATCACCATTTTAGCTCACCCTTTTATTTATTTTCCTTCCCCAGGTTATGAAGATGAAATATTTGAATAAGTGACAAGAATCTGTTTATTTTATTTTTTTTATGTACTATTTTTAATTTCCAAAGTAATAAGGAAACCATGTATGTATCTAGTTTCTTCAATACTTCAAAACTAATCGATCATTATTGATGTGAACTATTGTATCTATGTCATTGTAATAAAACAACCACAGACACTGGGCTACTGGTGTTAGGGTTGTTAGTTGGTATCAGAGAAATGTTAGTAGAAACCTTGGGAACTATATATTAAGTAAACATGAGAATTATAATAACTCCTTGTTGTGAATTTTTGGATCAATACTCATCATTATTAGGAGCTAACTTAGTGTCTTTATTTATTTAGTGATGGTGTATGATGTAAGGAAATTAATCAATACCTAGGACAATGTAGAGGTTTCCCTTCAATGAAATTCAATATAGTTAGTGTTGGAGCTGAGCAGATCATGATCGTATTAGGAAAACTTACTTAGGTTATGAGACATAAACCTACTTTAGTTTCTGATCTTATCAATATACTTGTGGTTGAATTTCATAGAATCCTCATTATGTGATGGAATTCAAAATATGATGAGATAATTTATTGTAAGAATAGAGAAATAATAATTTGTGAGGAATATATAGAATCCCATATATCTAGAGTAGAAACTTCAACATCTGATTCTTATCATGAACCACCCCCATAAGCTCTACTAAATGGAATAATTAATGAGGAAGAGAAAACAACATATAGGAATGAGTAAATTCATCTTAAAAGCTATGATGTACCAATTTTTTAGGAATACATTGATGTATTTCTGGCAGAATTACCTGGACCCCCCTACGAGTGTGAAGTTGAGTTTACCATTGATTTAACCCCTGATGAAAGAAAAATATCAAAGGCTCCTTGTAGAATAGAAACTATGGAATTAATTGAGTTTAAGAAATATCTAGTTGATTTTACTAATAAGGTATTTCTTCACCCTAGTGTTTCTCTATGGGGATCCCCTATTCTTTTTGTTAATAATAAAGAAGGATCCTTGAGGTTGTGCATTGACTATAGAGAAATCGATTCTATTAGTACAAATAACAATTATCCTCTCCCTCTAATTGATGGTTTATTTGATCCACTTATTGAAGCTAAGTATTTTGTGAAGACTGGCATTCATTCGGGATATCTTCAATTCATGTAATAAAGGAATACATTCCAAATAAATCTTTTTAGATGAGGTATGCACGTTACGAGTTCACAGTAATTACATTTGGATTATATAATGCACCCTCTATTTTCATGGATCTAATAAACAGTTTATTCAATAAATATCTTAATAATATTTTTGTGGTGTTTGTTGATGATATATTTGTGTAATCTAAAATATATTAGGACCATGATAACTATATGAATATTGTTCTAAAAACTATTTGAAGAAAAAATTTATATGGTAAGTTTAGTAATTGTGAATTCTAGCTTCAAATAGTTTTGTTTCTTGGCCATATCATCTCTAAGGTTGGAATCTCAGTTGATCATGAAAAAATTAATTAAATCTAATAATATAATATGTCAATAATAATAACTGATCTATATAGTTTTATTGGTTTAGTAGGTTACTATTGGGGTTTCATTCAAAGAATTTCTTGGTTGGATAACCCGTTAACCATAATCACACATAAAGGGGTTAATTTCATATAGAGAAAATAATGTGAAAAATATTTTTAAGAATTGAAGATAAGGTTAGTCAAAGATCCATTTTTGACAATTCCATTAATAAATAATGGGTTTGGGATATACAGTAATGCCTCAAATAATGGAATGGGTTATCTGCTAATGCAAAATGATAAAGCTACTGCATATACATCAAGGTTATTGAAGACTCATGAACAAAATTATCCAACTCATGATCTTGAATTAGAATCCATAATATTTTCTCTGAAGATATGAAGACACTCTCTATATGGTGAAATATGTGATATATATATGGATCAAAATAGTTTTAAATACATCTTTACATAGAAAAAACACAACATGAGGAAAAGACTATGGCTTCAGTTACTCAAATATTATGATTTTTCAATACACTACCACCTAGGGTTGGAAAATAAGATAGAATATGCATTAAGTAAAAAAGATCATGGACTTATGACATAAATGAGGATTGAGAGAGATCATATGTTAATAGATTTAGTAATGATAGATATGATAATTGTTAAGGAAGGGAAAATATCATTCCTTTTTCAAATGATTGATAAACCATTTTCACTAGAGAAGATAATAATCTCTTAATATAATGATGAGAATTTTCATAATAAAATTAAACCCATTAAGGATATATGATTAGTTGACATCATTTATGATGATAGACTTATGAAATTTGGAAATAGGTCATATGTTCCATCAATACCTAATTTAAAAGCGAATTTTTAGATAATTTACATTTATAAAACTTCTCTATACACCTTGGTAGTACCATGATTTATGGAGATATGAAGAAACACTTTTAGTAGGGTAATATAAATAGTGAATTTGTTGACTTTGTGTCAAGATTCCTAGTTTTTCAATGAGTGAAGGATGAGAGACACATTCCTAGAGGATTCATTCAACCTATAGCTATTTATATGTAGAAGTGGGATGACATTACTTTGTAATCTTTCAAAATACTACCAAGGAAACCCATAAGGAATGATATAATCTGGGTTATTGTTGATTGACTTACCAAATTTGTAGATTTCCTCATGATAACGGAAGATTTTACAAAATTAATCCTAGAAATAATCCATATTAATAAAGTTGTAATACTTAATGGGGAACATCTATAAGTAATTTCTCATGAATATCCCCATTTTACATCAACATTCTGGAAGAGTCTTCAGAAGGATTTGGATACTAAAATTTATATGAGTATTTTTTATCTCCATCAAACCATTGGACAGTCTAAAATTACTATTAAAATATTATAAGACATGTTGATATCATGATCACTTGACGTTTAAGTTATGTCAGATCAATATTTATCTTTGGTATAATTTTCCTATAATAATAGCTTTCATTATAGTATTCAAATTGTTTCATATAAAGAATTATATGGAAAGATATTTCATACTCAAACTTGTTGGGATAAAGTTGGTGAGAAGAAACTTATATGCCCATAACATATTGAAGAGACAACAACAAAGGTAAAGACTTTTCAAGATCATATTAAAGTATCCCAAAGTAGGAAAAAATATTTGTGTTTAAAATATGAGGAAGGATTTGGAAGTTCAAGTGGGAGATCATGTATTTATAAAATTATCTCCATAGAAGGGTGTTTTAAGTTTAGGTAAGAAATGGAAATAGATCCCTTGGTACGTAAGACCATTTGAAATTCTGGAAATAATTGTATTTTTAGCTTATCGATTAACATTACCACCAAGTATCTCCAAAGTTAATGATGTGTTCCATGTATCATCTTTAAATAAGTACATGCCAGACCCAACACATGCACTCACCTATGAATAAATATAACTACAACATGATTTTTCTTACTATGAAGATCCTATATAGATTCTTGACACAAGAGAAAATGTATTGAGAAATTAGATAACTCGGATAGAAAAGATTCTTTGGAGAAACCGTAAAATGGAAGAAGCAATGGGGGAACCAGAAGATGATATGAAGAAGAACCACCCTCATCTGTTTATAAGGAAATATTCATGAAAATTTTGATGTTGAAATTTATTAAGAAGGGAAAAATATAACACCCTAAGAATTTATGGTATGTAAATAGCTTATTTTGCACACAACACCAATATTAACGAACAGTAATACACTACTAAATAGTAATATAACCATTGGAATAGTAATGTGGCCATTAGAATAGCAACCTCACCTATGAAATTATAAATAAAATTTCGGCATCTTATAGATGGTAATATGATATAATTATATTGTAGTATAAGTAAATATATGTTCTAGAAATTATTAATTAAGTGTTGATATTTTTTATAAAATATAAATTTTTATTTTCAATTTTAAAAATGATATAATAATTTAAATGATTTTTTTTTCATAAAATCTATTCAAAAATTAATATTTTGTTGTCTTATTATTATAATATAATTTTATGAGACCATAATTAATTTTTCAAAGTGTTATATACTCAGTTATAATTTAAATATTTGTTTTTTCAAGTAATTGATGGTTTTAATATAAAATTAAAATTATCATATTTAGAAAATTATTTTCAAAAAATGGAGTTCATTTTTTAATTCTACGCATTAAAAAATTGTTAGGGTGAATTTTTGGGTTTTTTCTAAAATAGTAGATTTTTTGTGAATAGTAGAATACGGTAATTTATTATATATATACATTATAATTTAAATATAATATTAATTGTGTCATCACTGAGTTGAGAGACATAAGATAGAAATATACTTCTCTCTTAACTTTATTTATTCATGGAATCATAACAATTTCTAGTCTTTATCCAAAATAAAAAAACTAATGAATAAAATAATCAAAATAAATGCCACACCTTCTCCTCGCACCTTCCAGGCCTTTAAGATTGTCAAATTTTAGCCCAATATTATTCCCAAGTCTATCTTCCACATCCAGGAGCCTTTTTCTCAATAAAATACCAAACATAATTCTACTAAGGAGGTTCTCAAAGAGAATAGTTCCAGAGTTAAAACCCTTAATCCTTCCCTTTTATTTTATTTTATTTTATTTTATTATCTTTTCCTTAACTCACCTCCTATATCCAAACATGCATGATAACCACAATATATTATATATACTATAATTTTAATTTATTAATTTAAAAACCATCATTAAACCTATTCTACTCTCCCTTTTATTCTAAAAATGAAAATGTTATCTCTGATGTGTCGATTTATCACCATCGTGGACGATGCATTTTCATTTTCCATTACCGAATTCATGGATGGTCATAAAATAATTATATTGGATAAATCAGATTTTAAAATTTATATTAAAAATTATTTATGATTATCTAACCATTATATATATATAATATATTAATTAATAAAACAAAACTAGCTTGTGATAATCCAAAATTCACTGAAAAAAACTAACGTTCATCATTAACGTTTTATCTAATGAATCATATTAATATCTAAAAAATTATATATAAGATCATTTAATATTCTTAATGTTAGTTAATAACATATAATTTCAATTTTGGATAATTATTCCCATTTTGAATGATCTTTCATACATGTATACAAGTGAACAAATCACAAAAACCAAGGAAACAAATGCTCCTTGATGATAAATTGTATCTTATAACTCATCAAAAAGGCTATAAATTAAAATAATAAAATTATAATAAATAAAATAAATATATGAAATTTTATTAATTAATTAACTAATAGATTTATTTTGATTACCTAGAACATTAGAATCAAGTGCAAAACACATTTGTACATAAGTTAAGTGATTCTCCCTGAACCTCCATTTTTCATTCGGGTTATGATTTCTTTCTCTTTACCCCAATACAATCCTTCATTATTTTTATATAATTCTTATAAATTATATTTATATGTTCCAAACCCATGTATCCAGATATTTTTATCTTTCTTTTATGGAAAATGGATGTTTTATAAGGTTTCCTTTTCAATTCCTCCCAATGAGCAACCCCGATTAAAGGGAACTCCCCAATTTCTTAACCATTTTCAAGTAACATACATAATTTATTTTATAAAACCAATATTTTTATAAAATCGCCCATTTTTTAATGAGAAAATATCTTCTTTATTTTCTGGTTTTATACAAAAAAACTATTTCTTTGACCATTTTAAATACTCTTTTACATTTTCCTTAAACTGCACTAAAGTGGCTCATTTTTAAAGTTTCTTAAAAACTATTTTTAAATGCTTTCACTTCATTTGGAAATAATTTATAATGATCTATAACTATTTTCCCTGATTAATATCTAATTATTATTAAATCCCTAATTTCATGGACACCATTGTGATATTCCCTTTTGTTATACTTTATTTTCCACATATTCCTTATGTGTGGTGCATGCATACTTCCCTTTTATTTATGATAATAATTAATTGGAAATTTCATTAAATATACATATATATTGTATCATGGATATTTTTATTTTATTATCCATATACCATTTTTATGTATGGTGTGTTTCTTGAATGTTGTTATTGAATTTAATCTATGTATGAAGAATGCTTTGGACTTGTAGTGATGGGTGTGGCCTGATATTATAAATCCCCTTGATGCATCGACAGGTCTCATGAGAGAAAATAGTTTGTGAAAACCCCTTCTTGTTTGTTTAAAAGTAGGATAATATAGGGTTTTAACCATATAGTTAAACTATATTCATGTTATAATGGTTCATGTTCCAAATACATAAGGTGCAATAAATAAACATTTCCTTTATTCAGTATTCTGTTATTAATTTCCATTAGGTTTTCACTATGAAGAAATATAAGGGTTCTTTTTCATTATATGTGTATTAATGACATGTATTTTTCATATTATTTACATTTCCATAATTTCCATGCCTTTTTTACTTTACTTCACTTATTATTGTTTCATATAACCCTAACTAAACATTTGATCTCACCCTTTTATTTAGTATCTTCCCCCATGTTGTGAAAATGAAATCTTTGAATAAGTGAAAAGAAGAAGTTTATTATATTTTTTATAAACTATGTTTAATTACCAATTTAATAAGGGAAAAATATATGTATCTATTTTCTTCAAGACTATTAAACTAATTGATCATTGGGGATGTGATCTTTTTTTCTATGCCATTGTAATAAAACAATCACCGAATCTGGGCTACTCAGGTCAGGGTTGTTACAGTGATAACATGAAATCTCACCTTGTCCCTCAACTTAAGAGGTTTCTAATGATGATCATCATTAACCTTTATATTTTGTCACTAGTAATCATAATCCCCATTCCCCTTTAATTTGAAACATTGTAGTGTGGTTAGTGCATTCTATATATCCTTTCTCTATACACATCATTAGTTAGATTGTTCTCGTCACTTTAGAATATGAATACCCGATAAACTTACATTACACACATAAAACATTTACAAATCCTCTTGAGACAGTTTCCTCTATGTTTCTGACCACACTTAGAGCATGAAGTGAAACTCATATTATTCTATCCATGGTTCTTTGTCTTCCCCTTGAACCCTATATTTATTTTATTATCAAAACCATGTGATCTATGTGTAACTCCAATATCTATTTCCACCTTGATTGGAAATAAAATGATTTCTTCATAGGTAGGTAATTACCTTATGGATAACACCCTTATAATACTTGGTTTTAATCTACTAAATAATCGATCGACCTTACTTTTTGGTTGGGGGATAATTCCAGAAGCATTCCTTACAACTCTTCTAAAATGTTCCTCATAGGTACCATCATATTCATCATCCATCAAATTTAGCTCAATGAATTCCTTATCCATTTTTATATTAATAATGATAGGGAAGTACTTGTTGAAAAATAAGTTTTGAAACTCATCCCACTCCATGGTGTCTATTTTATCTACTTTCCTCATGTTGTTGATGTGATTCCACCATTAATCTTCTTTGATCTCAAAATGATAGACAACCAAAATGACTTTTTCATGTTCCAAACACCGGATAATGGAAAGTATCTTTTTAGTGGAATTTATCCACTACTCAAAAACTAGAGGATTTTAGAAACCACTAAATTATAGTGCATGTTGCATCATAAAGGACACAACAAAATTTTGTTCCCTCTTTTGCTTGTTCAGAAGTTCATCGTGATTCACAGCATGAGAATGTTGTCTGGTTATAGTAAAAATATTTTGATTTTGAGCTCCCATAATATTATTTTTCTTAGGAGGAAAATCACAGCATTATCTATTCCATTTAGTATTAAAACATTTCCTTCAGGTTTCATCAAACAACTAAAAAATGCATAGTTTTAGTAGTAATAATCATAGTGGTAAAACACAGTCATGAAAAAACATTCATAATATGTATAAATCAATAAACTTTCTTTTAAATACACCATAGAAAGGGTTTAACCTATATTATCCATGGTTATAATCTATTAATGTACTTCATTATGGTTCTAAAATAAAATGTAAATTAACCAAATCATATCCTATAGGTTCCAATAAAGCTCATTTTTTTATACTTTTCCCATGGGTTTTCACTAATTTTTTCTCATCCTAGTTTCCAAGGGATAACTAAACCTCTCCATTAATACCAGATATTAAAACCTGATATTTTAAAATATAGATATTACATATTTTTTATTAAAACTCATTATGTTACACAAACACATACCTAAGGATCATAAAGGTATATTTTATTTGGAAACTTGGAAACATAAACAATACGTTCATAGGTGAACTATATCATCTCCTATTATGTTATTGAATAGTAAAACCCCTATTATATAAATCATAAACAATTCATTTCTTTGTATCCTAGAGAAAATAATAATAATAAAGGGTGATATAAGATGATCAGTAATAGAAAATAAGGTATATACATGAATATAACATGAGAAAAAGGATATTAGAACATGAGGATAACATATGAGAACCATATCATTTATATAAAATCTCATAATATTAGTTCATGGAATACTGATTGGTAGATTATAATACATGAATTGTAATTGAATAAAAGAAATTAATCTATGAGATCATAAAAATGGAGTAATACACGTAATTTTAGTGTACACCTAAGCATAAAAAAATCATTTCCATAACTGTCAAGGAACATTGACAAGTCTATCATAGTGTACTGGATACACACCCCAAACCATTATAGTTGTCAAGGATCACTTCCAAGATTATCATATTTAAACAATTACCTTAATGAACTATGTTCACTCTAAATTCCAGTCCTATTTACCTCATGATATTTTAATATTTACATAAATCATTAAAGGGAGATATATATCCCACACATCACATAAAGAAAATCATACCTAAATGTTCCACAAGATGATAAATATTTCATCATATCAGTACCCATGAAAAGAAATGTACTTTATAAAACATTCATCATATCATCACACATGAAACAATTTGTCTTTATAAAACATTCATCACATTAGAACCAATAAATAGAAATAGGTTTTATAAACATTTCATCATATCATAACCCATCGAAAAGAAACGGGTTTCATAAAAAAAGTAATCATACACATAAATCATAAAGATAAATAATAAATATGGTATCAATGGATCATATCCCAATTAAATATTACGTAACATCAAAGGATATCATCTTATATGGATAATTATTAATAAATAAAATCACTTGGAACATTTCTTGAGGAAAATAACCTCTCTTTGAAAATAAACGTTTTAAAATTAGAATTTTATATAACATTCTAGAAATATTTTTTTTTAAAAATAACCTTTAAAATTTATAAATTAATCTTTAAATAAATTAATGGTTTTGATGGTGCAAATCCCATTCATTCCATTCACTTGAAAACAAATAATCCTTTTACTCATTTGGAAAAATCTAAATGGTCCTATTTGGAAAATGACATGAAGATTCCTTTTAAAACACATTGTAAAAAAGTAATAAATGTGTAAAACTGTATTTAATAAATCCATCATATAATTTTAACACATTTTTTAAAAATATTTTAGAAAAAATTTATATGTAAGAAAATTGTATTTCGACCAAAGAGTGAAATAAAGGCAATTTTTCATTATAAAACTGTTACGAATTCTTGATTACATAAAGTGAAGAAAATAAATAGAAAACATGTATTATTTTGATATAACCCAAGTAAAATAAAATTCATGAGTTTATTGAGACATGTATCATTATATTTCTTCATCTAAAATACAATCATAAACAATTCTGATAAACAATTAGATTATAACAAAAACTATTCACCACTTTTCTATCTTTTGAATCATAAGCACCATTAATGATTAAAATCATATGAAATTTAAAATATATTTAAAAGAATTATATTCATGATATGAAATTTCAAATATAATTATATAAACCTTATAAAACAAGATAGGTTCATAACATATCTTATGTCCCAAAGAAGTCAATTTGAGACAAAAATCATTTACCTTAAGTCTTGACTTCATTCATACATGTTAGATCCTCATGTATAATATGTATAAGTTTATTATATAACACTAAACAACTATAATCATATTTATCATACCATATTTTATTTACATAAGACTTTTTATTACCTTTTTATCAATAATTTCTTTTTAAAATCATGTTTCGGGTAAAAATTGTTTCATTTTTCATGAATGTTTTTGTTCTGCATTTTCGATAATTTTACATTGATCATAGTTACATAATCTCAATAATGATAAAACTGATAATAATGTAATATATAGTTATTATATATGTATTTATAGTGATCCATAAAAGTTATAGATATAAAATGAAATACATTGTTCACGGAGATAGTAGGGCATATGTACGCACGAACACAGTTTCCATATTTTAACAGATGAAAAAAAAGAAAGGTAAATAATATATTAAATATATAGAATCATTTTTATGTCTTATATATATTATATATACATATTAATTAATTTTTCCTTATTACCTTCCATGCGACGAGTTAGTGAAAAACAAATGACATCACGTCATGGGGCGGTAGTCCGTCGTACACACGAATGATGTTATAATATACTCTATGAAATTGAAATTAAGAAGGTGTATAAGATATTATAATTACATAAGTATTATTATATCATAAATATAATATATAAACATTATATATATCATTATATCCTTATTTTATATTTGTGATGTAAAATGAATATCATCAGTTCATGAGGTGGTAGTTCGCCACACGCACGATCAACAATTTTGTATCCCATTTGAGGGGGGAGGAGATATTTGTAGGTCATTACCATAACATAAAAACATATCAGTATATTTAGGATATTTTAGTTTTTATATCATCATATTTTAACAATATTTTAATGAGGTTGATGAAGAAATAAAATAAAACTCTCGACTAAGGACGTTACCTCTTTTTAGAACAACCTCTTTTGGTTTGCACCAAAAGCCTACCTATGATGGATTTCTAACAAAACCAAGGATTGTAGAATGAAAAAAGGGAATTAATAAATTCATTTGTGTATGTATTTTTTAAAATAATTGTTTTTTGAAGTATATAAAGGATATTATATGGGTAGCCTCTTATAAATGGGGATATGACTCACTTAGAATTTAAAAAAAATGAATTCCACCGACATTTTCTTATGATACATGTAATAAACCAATCAGGGACATCAATACATCTGATTCCCTATTTAGACTTCCACATACCTAAGGAGTGTCCCTAAACCCTCTTAGCTAATTAAAATCATCATGGGTATCAAACACAACTTTTGGGGAATGTTTCACCCTCAAAACCCAAATGAAAACATCCAAACGGGGCATATTAATAAAGAGAAAAGATACAATATAAGGGAAATATAAATAAATAACCAAATAATAAATATTTAAAAAAATAAAATGGAAACTAAAATAAACAAAATGTAATACCAAAGTGGCCAAAAAACACAATCCAACTTGTTGTTCAAACCGATTTTCTGATCAACATCTCCATGTGACACTGAAGTGACCACCATGATCCCAACATCTATCAAATTCCAAGGAAGAAGGTACATGTTCCAAAATCAAATCCAAAAACTGAAAAGACCAAAATAAGATAATAATACCACATAACAACCATCATGAATATGTATCGTGTGATCCAAATCCATTAGGATACAACCATTAGTCCATTTCACTTATTTTATAAAAGAACCCAATTTTATAGTTTGGAAATAAGGTCAGGAAAAATAGATTTAAATTTTCACATTAAAATCATGGGAGAAATGGAAGTGTAAAACATGAACATTTCCAAATATTCCCTTTATATATCCATTTCATTAAATTAGTTCTATTTCAAAAAAAAAACTATTTCCATGGAAAAACAAGCATTTTTTCTTAAACATAATATTTTCTAAATTAAACACAAACAAGGTTTAAAACATTAAAAAAGAATGATAATACTAATGTCCCTTTTAAAAAATATCCTATTTACTTTAAAATGTAAAAAATACCAAACTCAAAGTACATGAGGAAATAATGGATTTAATATTGATAACCATAACCCAAAAAGGGTCATAATAAAAACCAAGAAATGGATAGAATAAAACTAGTATAAAAAAAAGAATAATCCATAAATAATAACACATGAAATAAGTCCATCCAATAAATAAACTATATACATGAGAATATATATAAATGAATAAGTCATAACATAGATACATTGCATGTGGAAAAACCCTGAGGACTAATTGGACCGCACAATACACGCAAACGTGGACCTAACTGCTGATATGGTAACATTCACACATATATCCATCGATTCTCTCTAAAAAGTTTACTTAATGATAAACACCAAATATATGTGTTTCATACCACTAAGAGGGTTCTAACCAGTGAAAAATCTTAACAATCCAAGCAATGTCCCACTACTTATCACTTAGCAACCTCATTCTCCTCATGGAATAATAATGGAGGTGGTCTATGAATAATAATGTCATCACATGACAATAAAAATCCCCTAGGGATAACACAACAATCAAATCCTTCCCACCTACCTCACTGTCATTAACATGATCCCTAACATATAATAATTGAATGAGTCATAACACCATTTTAACCAGTAAATTTTTTCCCTATGCTTTCTCTGGGGCGTGTGCGTCCATCTAGTTCGGGGGAGACACCGTTGTTTGTTGCCCTGCATTCCCACATTCCAAAGGTGGGAAGAATCTGTCACTTTTTCAGGGATATTTAATCCTTGATCGAAATGGGATGATGGGATGTCGGTTCTTCCTTCTTTGGATTCCTCCTCAGAACTCATCACCTAGTTCGGGTCTCCCTTATAGATTAAGACGTAGTTCGTCAAACTCTTCCTGGTGTCATGCTTTGATGGACGCTTGTTAATTATGTTGCTTATTTCAGGACATTCCAAAGGGTCCAATCAGGGTAGCAACCTTCGGTTGGGGGAGTAGTCATGTTGAGACATCGGTGGCGTGTCAGGATGCTAGAACATTGGCACGTCTAGGTTTCTTCCACTTACTATAAGGCTTCTCGAGGGCATGGAATCCTAATTCATCCCACATCGAATGCAGGAAATCACATTCCATGGGCATATCGCTGAGGTTTTCCTCAAATTACCATGTTTAACATAGGTTGTTACACGAGTTTAATGTCTTGAGGAGAAGGATCCGACTGATCAGAACACTGGCTAAAGTGGATCAGATAGGTGTAACCCTTTGAGAAAACACTAATATTAGGGATAACACATGGTTAGTTACCTGGTTACTACTAGGAGCAGTGAATATTTGAATTGGCATGATCCCACCAAGATGTGGTGGCCCGGGTAAGAATCAAGATGAATGATGGAGAACTTATGAAGTGGATGGAGGTGAGATGGAACAGACATGAGGATATCAGTGATTTTATGGGACCCGTAGGAGTTGGAACCTCCGAGTTGGGGCACGAAATCAGCGTGTGCATAGGGAACAATGACCCGATAATCTGTGGGGCTTATGTGTGATTAGAATCCCAGGTTGGTTTGACGCTCAAGGGTCAGACTAGAGATGCGGGTTCCAACAGGGGGGACACCAATGTTTACCGGTGCTTGGGTTGGACCTCAGAGAGGCTTCCTACATACCATGTCTATGATACAGGGATCAAATCTACATAGTTCATCTGATGATCGATTACCATCGACCGAAGGCTTCAATGGCTTAACGTCGAATAAGGGCGTGATAGCTTATCGTCGAATAGAATGGTCACAACAGCTTACCGCTGGATAAGGTCACAACGGCTTACCGCTGGATGGGGTCATAATGGCTTACCACTGGATGGGGTCATAATGGCTTACCGCAGAATGGGGTCACAACGGCTTACCTCTGTATGGGGTTGAACCTCATGGAGGCTTCCTACATACCATGTCTTGGAGACAGGGATCAAACGTATGTAGTTTTAATGGGTATAGTTTAACATCATGTGGGACGAAGGAGAACCGATGTGAAAGGGGGTCAGAACCAATGGTTGTTGGGATTGAACCTTAGGGAGGCTTCCTATGTACCTTACCTTAGTAAGGATCAAAGTCCATGTAGTTTAGGATGGGTGTGGAGATTACACTCTTTACTGTCCAAGGTTGGTGTGGTGAACCGACGTGAAGTTGGTCGGTGACCACTGGGTGTTTTGCATGAACCTTAGGGAGGCTTCCTACATACCTTGTCTTGGCAAGGATCAAAGTCCAGGTAGTTCAGGAGGGTCTTGGTACATCAACATAAAGATATTTGGGACCAATGGTTGATGGGATTGAACCTCGGAGAGGCTTATTACGTACCTCGCCATGGCAAGGATCAAATTCTACATAGTTCAGAAGGGTGTGTGTTGAACTGACATGAAGGGGTGTCGTAACAATTGGGTGATGGGACTTGAACCTTATGGAGGCTTCCTATGTTCCCTACCTTGGAAATTATCAAAGTCCACATAGTTCGGAATAATGTGTGTTGAACCGACATGAAGGGGTGTCAGAACAACTGGGTGTTGGGGCTTGAAACTCAGGGAGGATTCCTAGGTACCCATCCTTGGCAAGGATCAAAGTCCGTATAGTTCGGAATTATGTGGGGCTTACACTCTAGGATTCCCATGGTTGTCATGGTTACTCTATGCCCATATGAGTCCTGCTCGGTGTGAGAAATAAGAGGCAGCAAAGACCTAACGATCACGTCGCGAAAGGTGCGTCTGTGAGAAGTGAAATGGGGATTAGGCTCTATTTATCCCATTGAGAGAAAGATTGGGACCTACGTGTGGTTAGAAGCCCAGGGAGATGGAGACTGGGAATTACTCTAAGGTGGAGTCCCGGATGGTGAAAAAGCCCAGCGAGAGAGGGGTTTGGCACCGAAGAAAGGAGGGGCAGCGATGCCACCCCCCGTAAGAAAGTTTTGGGGGCTTACACCAGGATGGTAGCCGATTCCCCGTGTACAAACTCCACTCAAGTAAGGAGGATGTAATTTTCTATGAGGAATGATCTCACTCCCGTGGAGACCAGTGGGCATGGAGAATGTGCGAGATGAGGCACCCTGTGTGTGAGGCATGGGGCAAGATCACAGTTTAACTTCATGTGCTGAGGACAATGGTGCTTGGCAGTTTAATGTCCTGCAGCTCGGATGAGGCGGGTTCACTCCGAACCCCTAGGACTTTCATAATGGGCACCCTTTACACCTTGTTGAAGATAAGGGACCAGAAAATCCATGGCTAGGGGGTGTCATGAGTTGATCCCATAAGGGGTCCACGTTAGCATGGTTATACGAAGAAGTAATAGCCATTAGCGTGCATATGCGAAGAAGAATGAGTTGAGACAACACAATGATAAGAACAACCCAAGGGGCTTTGAAATCACTTCATGCAAACATGGAAGGTCACGTGGGACAAGGAGTTGTAGAGCAAAGGATTTCATAGGTAGAGGCCTCATAGAGATCTAGTGCTTCATTAAATGGAGGGGCTTCGTTAAGGGGTGGGCTTCACGAAGTAAAGTAACCTAGCCTAGGCATAGGGAATAAGTGCATATGGAAGGTTCTTTGAAAGGTGGAATGTCATTCATGAAGAATATCCCTAAAAATCATGGGTTTCTCGCGAAGCAAGACGTCGTGAAGCAATGTGATTTGCGAAGCACAGTGACCCTGCCTTTCCATTTGAGTCATGTGCGCATGGAGGGAGTTTCAGGAATCATAAATGATTCACGATGACCCAGGTCCTCGTAAGGATCCCCATCCTTCGCGAAGGCCTGTGGGCTTCATGAAGGGAATCCCACTCGAAATAAGGGGTTAAAACAGGGAAAAGGGGAGGCACTTCGTAGAGAAAAAGTACCTCGCGTAGCTCATGGTTGGCAGAGCAGAGAGTGCTTTGTGATATCAGAGCTGAGAATGTGGAAGGTCAGATCTTCCATCCTTTGGGCTCGGGGGGAACCTAGTATTTATACGCAAGGGGATCCATTAAGTAGAGATCTCTCTGTGCGAAGATGGATTTTGCTCTGCAGCGGGCTCACGAACGTCAAAGGGGTTCGTGGAGCGTCCCACCTCCTTTCTTCGCGGCGGGTTCACGAATGTCAAATCGACTCACAGAGTGTCCTGCCACCTTGCTTCTTGGAAAGTTCCCAAATTTCAAATCGACTCACGGAGCCTCACTCCTCCTTGATTCATGGAGGGTTTGCAAACATCAAATCGGCTCGCAGAGCCGCCCGCCTCCTTGGTTCGTGGCGGGTTCGCGGACGTCAAATCGGGCGGCAGAGCCTCCCGCCATTTTGCTTCATGGCGGGTTCACGAATGTCAAATTGGCTTGTAGTGCCTCTCACCTCCTTATTCACAGTGTTCGTGGGGCCACAAGGGCGTCGTGAACAGTCTTCGCGAGGCATCCCCCTTGAGGCTATCGTTTGTACTTCTCTGTCCCCAATTTTGGAACCAACAAAATTTCACGATTTTTTCTCAATAAAATCAATCAAAATCAATGTAAAAATTAGAAAAACAAACCTATATAGTCCGAACCATGACAATATTTTCTAAACATAAATTTATAAAACCCATGAAATAATGTATCTCTTTAATAAAATAAAATGCAATTGAAATAATAACCTCAAGTGGATAAACCATGTCACCTCTAATTAAATCCACATGAAAAAGAATCCCACTATGGATCACAAACATTAAAAACCAAAATACCCCAATACTAGAAACCCAAGCTAATAAAATTTTATAATCATTACCTTTAGGATTATAGGGATTGAATAAAAAGATAAAAAACAATAAGAATAGAGAAGATGGACTCAACCCTCTTGATTCGGCTGAACCACCATTAATAAACCACCTATAATTCATCAATGAGGATCTTAGGGGGAGGAAAAACCCCCATGGGAGGATTTTGGGTCATGATATTTTAATGGGGGTGGATTAGGGTGGAATCCCTAATTTAAAAGTGAAGGAAAAGAAAAAAAAATACCCCAACCTGGGAAGGTTATATGATTCCCTCGCATGATTTACCAAACCGTGTGTAGACTACACGTCTACCACTATATAAATCCCCCAGTATACATGGTTTTTCTCAAACAGTTTCTTTAACCATGCATAGACAGTGCATCTACCATTTCCTCACCTGAATAAGTTGAATAGTTCTCCTAGGGTGCCCATATGGATTGAACATCATTCATTATTAACATGCACCTTAGGAAAAGACTACAAAACTCTAAATTTTGATCCAGACACCCCAAAACCCTAGGGAAAACATCACCATGGGACTAAACCAAGAATATGACAATGAGTGGTGTCACAAACTCCCCACCATGCCACTTTATTTTCGCATAAGGTACCTAAAAACTTCAGAGAAGTTGGAATGCCCAGAAAACCTTCACTCTAGCAAGGAATCAATTACCACCAAACTCCCAAACCTCAAAACCAATTATGAATGGAACAAAACAAATTATTCATGATTCACCAAAAAGAAAATTTACTCTAAGTCCAAATATGTATATTATTCACTAAATGAAAGAGTCTATATACCTATCCTTCTTTTAGTTTTCTTGATCTTTTGGATAAGCTCCCATTTTTTTCAGAAATCAGGATTTGGCTCAGAATTTCCTATTTTTATTAATTTTAGTGTTTCACTTAATTCGGAACCATTTTTACATTATTGAATATAAAGAAATAATGTCAATATTTGACCATTTTTTCATCATCTGATTTTTTTCGAATGGGTCAATTTGTTGTTGTCAAAAAATATCACAATGCAATAAAAGAGTAATCAAAAAAAATATTTCATTATTCTAATTAGGGATTCATTAGGTCCTTTTGGAATTAAAATTCTTGTTGTTCATTTTAACACATGGATACCTGGCACAGGACTCCCCACTATTTATAATTTCTTTTAAAATGGTGAAACATAGGATATATTCTCCCAAGGGAAATATTATCTCCCAAGAAACACAATTATACTTGTAATAAAAACTAAATCAACTCACCACAAGATATCACACAACTTTGAGAATAACCAACAAGTCCCTAGACCTGACCACATCCAAAAAAAAGATAATCTCAAAGGGGGTGGAGACTGAACATCGGTCTCCCCACCATTTAGAGGTAATCTAAAATGATGGAACAACTGACAACCTATTCTTTCATAACATGAGGTAATCACTGGGAAACTATATTTTTGAAGTCTCCAAAGGGAACCACGAAGCTCCACTAACTAAGGATAACCAAACTAAGACCCAAATAATAAAATTATTTAAAAACAAGATAAGAGATTACAAGTAGAATCACCATATCATAGTGAATTTGAAAATCAAATAAGCACAAGAACAAAATTCATGTCTTGCTAAGAGATGGAACAGTTATGGAATGTGGTTCTCAACCAAAATATGATTTTGTTCACACCCAACTCCTTGGAACATCATTACATGGTATTTTTTTATGGATACACATATCCTAGTGGATCCCACATTGCAACTAAAAACAAAACCACACCTCAAGTATCCAAGCATGAACCCTAGGTCCTTCTCATGTCCAAACTAGTGAAAAAGAAACATCCCATGGTTTAAAAAATACAAGAGAAACAATAAAAAATAATGAGCCACAAACGTATTGAAAGATATAAAAAATACTGTCAAAATAAATTTTCTTCTATTGCACAAGAAGGACTATTGGTACATAAAGGATGGGACAGGCCCCAAAAAAAATGTAATACTACAAAAGTGGAAGCTCTAAAAAAAGTCACAAATTCCTACTCTCCAATGGAATCTATAAAATAGAATACCATTGACCAGATTTAAGCTAGGTCTGAGTCTTATTCTTTTGATGCCTGATTTTCTCAAAGAACCTATGAATGTGGCTAGGGTATCCACATCGATGAAATGTGTTCAGAGTTGAAGAGAGGGAAGTCTGAACATTCCTAGACATCCCATATTGGAAACACAAAATGGGATCCCACTTTTCATAAACTAGAATTGTTGGTTGAGAAGATTATTTTCCTCACTAATAACCATCCTTTTTCCCCTTCCTTCTAGCTAGATATTCTTCACTAGATCAAGTGGAAAATGAATTATTACATTCCATAGGTTTCACATACAATATTTCATCAACAACAATAACTTATAAAACCACTTCCTCATAGGTATTTGGGTCATACTAAAGCATTTATAGGTGTAGGTTTAGACATAGGCCTCTAGTAAAGAACCAAAACTTATTTAAATAATTAGCATACAAATCTGTAGATAAAGGAAAAAAGATAGTGAAATGCTTGACATATTCTATCACTAACTCATAACCATGGAGGAAACCCAGAAAGTCCATTTCCCTATTGACTCTCAATTATTTAGGATAGAAATATTAAATAGAAGAACCCCTAAAATATGAACAAGAGAGATCCTTTAACGGTTGGGTATTAATAGAGAGCTCACACTATCGCGTAACCAAACCTTCTAACAAGGTAACGATTCACCTCACCCTAGAGGAATCAGGAATCTGTATTAATTTGAAATCCATTAAACCTTGGATAACTACTCATTAACCTCATTGGGTCTACAACTACCATAGAAAATTTATGTTAACGGTTTATAAACTATCAATCGTGATCCAATATCTAAGAATAACATGGCTCTACCACTCCACTACGAGTATGGGTTGGTCTAGAGACTAGAAGGATAAATCCTAGATTATTAAGGGAACTAATTGAGGAATTCCCTTATGAAATTTCTAATTCCTTTCTAGGTAACTCATTCAAAAACATCAGAAAAATAATGTTTCTCAATGAAACCACTTTAAAAGTTCTCAACACAAGTAGAAAAGCATAACCAAGAAAAACAAAAAAGATCAAAAAGTAACTCAAAGATTCCACACATGGGAACCATAAATTTAAAGAAATAAAATTGAGGTCATAATCCTCATTTCAAAATATTTGGAAACATTTCATTCCATAACCCAATGAATTTTGAAACTAACACAACCTCAAAGTTTATATTAACATGGTTTCAAAAGTTTTCATAATAAAACCTCACCGCACCCAAAACATTTCAAGTATTCCATCATTTAAGAACCAGTGAAATATTTTCATTGAAAACACATAAAAACCAAAACATTTCCAAGGGCTCAAATTATTTTTCCCCAAGAAACCAATCTAACCAAAATTAGGGTTTTAGAAGAATATAGAGAACAAAGAATAAAAAATTAGTTTTAAAAAGCATTCAAAATAAAAATAAATCCTCACATAAATGCACACAAACAAGACCAAAAAACAATAGAAGGTACAAAAAAATAAAATAGGTAAAACGATAAAATTTTACAAAAATTTTCACTATGAATGGTATGGATGTATTGTTTTTTAGACCATGCATCAACAATTCGAGTTCCACTGGAATTTTTTCTATAATGTCACACATGCCCTGGTATAGTTTGATAAACCATGTGTCTTAACTATGCACCGTTTTAAACCATTCTAATTCCCACTCTGAATTGAGTAATTTTTAGATATGTCTCCCAAAAACTCCCCACAACTCGAAGAAAAATAACTCCTAACCAAAACATATCAATAAAAGGCCACCTTATCAAAAAACGCATAAGAAAGGTCCAGACCACCCATGAAAACTCAAGAACTGCTACAAGAAAGGGAAATCCAAGCACGTTACTGGACCTACCACTTGAGTTCTGATGATCTTATATCCTTTCCACCACTAAATCCCAAATAACGAGAAGGTGAGTCTAAATAAACTACACACCTTTCCAAGAACTTAGATCCTCTAATACCATTTTGTAACAACCAACATGGGACATTCATCCAATAAATTACCTACCCAACCTACAACATACTTGATCAGTGTATCTAATCCCCCTTGGGTAATGAAAGGAATCAAGGGTATTAAAAACAACCATTAGGTAAAATTTCAACCTCAAAAAGCAACTGAAAACATCCAAACTGGGCATATTAATAAAGAGACAGGATATAATCCAAGATAAATCTCAAAAAAATTACCATATAATATCAAGTAACAAAACTAAAATAGAATATAAAAGAAAAAAAAGTAATACTAAAGAGGTCAAATAAACTTGATCTAATTAGTTATACAAACTAAAGGTCTGATCACCATCTACATTTGACACTCAAGCCACCACCATGATCCCAACATCAATATGCTTCCATGTAAGAAGGCACTAGATCGAACTTGAAATCCAAAACTTGAAAATAATTGAAAAATATAGGAAGAATGCATTCCCACCAATTTGATTATGTTGGGTTTGATTTTAATCTAGTATGATACCACCATGATTTAATTTCACTTATTTTATAAATGAAATCAATTTTTCTAGTTTGAAAACAATGTGAGACAAAATAGGTTTTAATTTTCACTTTAAAATAATAGGAGAAAATGATGTTTAAAATAAGAACTTCATCAATCATTCCCTTTTCAAAACCATTTCATTAAATTGGTGTTATTTCGAAACAAAACCAATTCCAAGGAAAAATATGCATTTTTCCTTAAACATCACGCTTTTGAAATTAAACCACACATGGTTTAAAATGATTCAGAATCATGCTGATACGAATGTCCCATTGAAACCCAATTTCTCCAATTTCATTTACAAACCTAAAAATATATAACTCCAAGTTGATAACGGAAAAAGGGAAACAATATTAATAACTATAACCTAAAAATAATCATAAGAAAAACAAAGAAACATATGTAATAAAACTAGACAACAACACGACTAATCCATAAAGGATCATAAATGAAACAATTCCATCCAATTAATAAATTATAAACATTACAATATATATAAATATAGAATTCATAACATATATACACAATATGAGGAAAAAACATGAGGACTAACAGGACCGCACATGACACGCAAATGTGGACCTAACTTCTAATAGGGTAACAGTCAAACATCAATCCACAAATTCTCCCAATATAGTCTCCTCTGTGAAGAACCCAAAATATAGGTGTTATATAAAACTAAGGGTGGTATAGTAAGTTAAAACCTCATTGAGCCAAGAAATTTCCCACTAATTCCCACTTAGAAACCTTGGTCTCCTCATGGGATAATAACAGCGGTGGGATATTAACAATAATGAAATCACATGATTATTAATGAACCTAGGTCTAACACCACAATCACATCCTTCCCAGCTCCCACACTACCATTAATGTGCACTCCAACATATAAGCATAACATGAATCACAAGAATAATAATCCATTACATGGATAAGCACAGCATCAACAAAGTTAAAGGTTCTCAATAAGGGAATAATCAATAATCAACATATTACATTGTTCCAAATAGGCCTTCACTTTTATATATATAACGTATACATTAGGAAATACCTTTTTCAAAACAACTTTAAGTGTCAGCACAATTAAAAAAGAAAACATAATAACCAAAAAATACAACCACATAACCCAAGTTAATTCCATTTCAATTTATAACACCAAACCATCCCTTTAAAACATGAAATCCCACTTTTAACATTAAAGAAACCCCACTTTGAAAAATTATTTATCTTAAATCATTAAAAATAAGTGTTTGTCATTAAAAAACCAATATATTCATTTATCAAACATGGGGATTTCATAAAATACCATTCCACGTGAAAACACCATTTCAGTCATGAAATTCCACAAATTTTCCAAATGAAAATCAATGAAAATCATTGGAAACTTTAGAGAAAAAAAACTAGATTGTCCACACCAAGATTAAATAAGAAAAAATAGATTTAGAAAATCTAACAAAAAATTTAACTTTTGAATGAAATAAAATTAAATAGAAACACCTACCTCAAGTGTAGGAACTATGCCGCCTTCGATGAAATCCTCCCAAAAGAGACTCCTACTTCGACTCATAACCATTACAAAACAAAATCCCCAATTTCTAGAAACTATAAATAAGAAAATATCAAAATCATGACCATTAGTGTTAGAGGGATTGAAGAAAATGATATAAATAAAGTGGAAGAGAAAAGAGGGACTCATGCCTCTAGGTCAAGATAATGAACCACATAGAATCCCTGAAGGAGGAGCTTCAAGTGAGGAAGAAACCCCATGGGAGGTGTTTGGGTCATGGGAGTTAAATAGGGGTTTCCAGGGGTTGTAGCCCTAATTAAAAAGTGAATTAAAAGATAAAAATACCCCAAACTCGTTAGTTTGCACATTTTTCATGCACAATTTACCAAACTGTGTGAAAACCATGCGTCTACCACTATCTCAAATCCCAAGGCCACATGGTTTGTCTCACATGGTTTCATTAACCATGCATAGACCATGCGTCCCCCATTGCCTCACCGACGCAAGGTTCATGATTTCCCCTAGTTATGTTGAACCATTTGAAAATAGTGCACTATAACTATACACAAGATATCAAATAAATGAAATTTAATCAAAAAAATCATAAAATCTTGAGGTGATACACTCACTGTAAGAATTTATTTCGTTCTATCTCACTCATTGATCATGGTCTTTGGATCATGTTTGTTGATACCCTTGTGTTCCCTATAAATCTTTGATCTCTATGTGATCATAGTTATTATGTTAGCCTCCTCAACTACTCTTCATTCATCGTTCATGGCATATCGATGGCATACCTTCATGAAGAATAATTGTAGTCATTCACTATATCTCAGAGCTAAGGGAGAATGATGAACCATCAAAACTATAGTCATTCCTGCATCATAAAGAGATCAATACTATCATAGAGATGTCATCTATAGATTTTAATCATTCTTATTCTTCTTTCATAGTTCTTTAAAATTCTAACCTTTTTTATTTTTGTTTGTACAATAGGTATTTTTCATGTACCATTTTTTTAGCATAATAAAATGTGTATGGGTCAGGTGGTGGTATTTCTATTCACGCAGGCCCTAAAGGGACTAACACTTGTTAAATATTTTGTTCTTATTTTCTATCTTTTTTCATTCTTTATTTCAGTTTAGTCTTCATTTTTTTATTCAAGTTAAATAATCCCAGTTCTATTGATAAAATCTTTTTCATGTTATTTAAGTTCTTTTTTCATGAATCTAGATACTATGTTAATTCTTATATAAGTGGATTCTATTTTTTTTATTTTTCTCACTTGTCTTAAATTAGTGAAATTCTATGATATACACTTCAACGATTAAAATTATCACATGTATATAATTTCAACTTGACAAACATAAGAGAATATCATTTCATATACAGTGATCTTAGCTATTTAATGGGGGAATATGCATAATTTTGTCCCTAAAATATCATACATTGATATAATCATACAATTTAAATTAATAAATCATAAAAAAAAAGAAACATCAAAACTAAAATTTTATAAAATACATTTTATATTCCCAAAGTCTAAAAATAATAACTTGAGAAAAATAAATCAATACACCAGTAGTTCAGTGTAAAATAAGTAGGGGGGATGATAAAAATGAGGGTCAATGAAGATATGTTAGATTTATTAATAAATTTTTTTTCACAAATATAATTAAATAAATATTATTATATATACTTTTTTCTAATTAATTATATTTTACAAAAGAATACTAATGTTTTTGGGAAAAAGTGTCACTTTTATTATATCAATCCAAATTATTATCATTATATATATAAATTTAATCACTATTATTTTTTATTAAAAAGTGAAATCGTAATTATTGCAAACTAAATAGGGTTAAATCCATCTGACAACTTATTATTTTTTTTATAATTTCTATTTTCATTCTTTAATGTTACACACAAAATAATGATAAGATTAACAATCACTCAGGAGTAAAAAATTTAATGAATAAGGGTTATAAAAAACCCTGTAAAATAAGTTTTTTTAGGATTCATACACCAATTAGAGTATAAATGGGTGATCCATATATTTTATTGACATGTATCCTCATTGTCTATATCCTTTTTATTTTAGGAACCACTTGTAATCAATAGAAACATATTATCAGTATTTTCATTTTACAATTTATTTTTAGATTCTGGGTGGTTTTTGAGATGATAATACATTTTTTTAGTTTGGTACCCTTGTGAGGTTTTAATATAGAATTGTAGTGTTTTTTCAGGGTATTACGCACATTAGACTAGAATTGCATGTCAGAATACAGAAAAAAAAAAGATGATTAATAGTTAAACCTGGTGGTTATGATTTTTTTCACATTATCAAAAAATTGGTGTTTTTGACATTGAATAAAATTGATTTTGTTTTTCACAATATTTTCACCCCACCTTTTTCATAATTCATCATATACCAATATTCCTTAACAAAATTTGTTTTAATATTCATTAATTTTTTTCTTTTCCTCCATTCCATTCCCTTCTATTATATGAAAAATTTCCATCACAATTCTTGAGCTCAGCATCTCTTATCACAACCCTCTTGCTAGGAGTATAAATCTGTTCTGACAGCATGAAAGCTAGTCCCACTACCACAAATTATGCAATATTTAGTGGTGTTTTATATAAAAAGTGTTGATAATATTAAATGTTATCAGTGCTAGAATAAGTCTTGATAAAAGGGTACCCTTTTTTAGTGCTGAAAAAATCCCAAACTTTATGAGTCTTTTTTAGCGCTAATAAAAGTCTATCCGTTAGAATAATTTTTTTAACTGATAACGTCGCACCTTTATCAGTGCTTTTTTTTATCACTAATAAAGGTTATAGTGAGTAATTTAATTAATATAAAAAATATATTATAAAATTATATATATATATATATATATTACAATAATAATATATAAGTAAATATAATATATAAATATGATTTAAATAAATTTTCATAAAATATGATTGTTATTTTTATAATTTTATATACAAATACCTATAAAATTTATATTAGTAAAAAAATTAATAGTATATTTATTTACATTAATTAAAAAATGTGTACATAATTATTATAAATATTATACATTAATATTTTATTTAAATAGTTATGTAATATAGAAATGAATATCTTTATTTGAATATATATTTATATTGATATTAAATAATTTAAAATATAAGTACATGTATAAATGTATATGTATATGTGTATGTATACAAATGTGTGTGTGTGTGTGTACAGTTGTACTTTTTTTTATGTGTATATGTATATGTGTTCATTATTTTGTTTATTGATTTAAAATTATTTATTCATTTTTAGTATCCATCACTTTTTAGTATTTTTTTAATTTTTCATTTTAAATTTTCATTCACTGTTATTATATATTTATTATAATTTATTTATCAGGAATATATGGGTTTTTATATTATTTTATTTTATTTTATTTTGTTTTGTTTTTTTTTTATTTTTTTTTATTTTTTTAATTTATTTTATTTTATTAAAGTTAATTTAAATAATTAAATTTTTTTAAAGTCAATATAATTCATTTTTAATAATTTTTCTATTTATATAATTAATATTTTCTATTTATTCATTTTTATAATTTTATAATACACTTAAATGTTACGAATCCAATTTTAAATTTATTAAAATTTTATATATTTTTATTTATTAATTTTTAATATTATTTCATTTATTTTTTTTATTCATTTGGAATATTTTTTTAGAATCTATTCATTTTTTATATTTATTTATAAGTAATTTTTTACTATGTTCTAATCTTCTAAATATGGGTTTAATTTATACGATTAATATTTATTCAATTTTATTTATTGAGTTGTACTATTTTTAAAATGATTGAAATTTATATAAGAAATTTATTTAAATGAATTTATTAATATTCAATTCATTTTTGTATGTGTTTATAATTAATAAATGAAATTAATCTTACAAATCATACATAATTATTTAACAAAATTTAATATTCTTAAAATATTTTTAATTTATATGATCAATAATCATTCAATATTTTTTATAAAACTGTAATATTTTTAAAATGTTAGAAATCTGTATAATTTTATTATTTAAATTCATTTTTTAATATTTTCTTTATATTTTGTACGTACGTGTTTACAATTTGTGTAATTCATCTTACGGATTCATTTTTTTGGTACATGTTTACTATATTTTGATATTTTCAATGTGTATCATTTTAATATATATTCATTTTTAATTATTTTTAATAATATATATAATTAATAAAACATATCCATTATTTAATATTTTTGAAGTATATCCATTTTTACTTATTTAATTTCACTCATTTTTAATATTCATGTATTTAAAATTATATATTCCTAGATAAAATTAAATAATTTATATTTTTTTATAATTAATTCATATTTAATATTTATTTTTTTATTTTTTTTCATTCTATTTTCAAGAAGTTTTTATCAGTGCTTCAAAAAATGATTATAAATATAAATTTTTTCTGCGCTAAATAAATAAGCAATGATAAAGAGAGGTTTTATCAGATTTTTTCATCTCTTATAAAACTATTGTTTATTAAAATTCATAGGAAATCAGAGATGAAACCTTTCCCAATCTTATAAATTCAGAAAATAGCAAAACTATATTCCTCACACCATTCAAACTCTGGTATAATTCGACCACTAGCGCAACTCTTCCTTGAACTTCTTGGATGAATCGATCCTCTAGAATGTTATGGTATATGAATATTTAAGCTCCACTTTAATCAATCTTACATCACTCGATTTTCATGCTAATATATTTTTCACCATTTAATTTCCTCTTTAATCGCGATACTCAAACTTTCCCTTACCTTTAAAATAGATTTATTTTTTTAGCTGGGATGCAACATGATTGAGAACATTATGTTGTGATCCAAAATCCGTGATAAATCTCTTATCACTAGCTTTCTCATTTGGTAGTGGTGATTTGGGGATAAAATAAATGAAATGGAGGGATTCAAACTCATTTCCCATGTTTGGTGAAGTTATGTTGAATACAGAGAAATCTTTCTGGTAGAAACTAGGAGACATCAGTTTCTCCCTGATTGAGGATTTCAAATCACCCCAAAGTCTGGGTGATTTGGAATGAAACATATAGAACAATGCTACTATTTTCATATTTACTAAATTAACCATTTCCATATTTTATTTTATTGAACCTCTACCCTTGGCTTACAACAAATTTAGCAATAGGGGTCTTGGTAAGGAATTGGGTCTGATTCTTGTCTAATTATTTCCTATCAGTTTCTAGGTTTTTAATTGTATATATCTAACTTTCTGGGCTATTGTAAATAATTATAACAAAAAAATATTTCTAAATTCAGGGTAATTTATAAATTATTTTAATTACATGTATGTAAATAATGTTGGATTAGACCAAAACCTCCTTATTTTAATGATCTCAGATTTTGTTTACAATTTTATTAATAAATTTCATTTTTTTTATTAACATATATTCTAGATAAACATTAAAAAATGGTTTTCTATACCTTACCATGATTCCTTACAACTTGGGTAATGTACTAACCATGGGAAGGATTTGAACAGACTATGAAGGTTAAGTTACCATGAAACCTTACCATAGGTGTAATGTATTTACCTTGTGAAACCTACCATACACCTGATGAGAAAATTATATCCAACTCATGAATTTACTATGAATTGAAGACAACCTTAATGTGAATTGAGAATCACCTTACTGCAAGAACAATTGACAAATCATGTGACAGTTACCACATGAAGAGATGTACCAATTGTGAGTAAAAAAGACCTGACTGTAAAAATTAGTGAGGTGACCACATGAAGGAAACTAATTACCACATTAAGAAATCCTATTACCATTCCAAGGTTAGAAATATTTTCATTTTGTAAGCTGACTGTTTGTAGTTTTTTTTGAAGTAACCATGTGAAAAAATGAACTGACTATAATAAGTTTTCAATTCAACATTCCATGCCAAAGTGATGGTAACCTGAAGTAATCATGTTTTATGTGAATTCATATTGTCATGTCTAATTTACTAGTGGAGCGTTTTTCAAATACCAAATAGCTAGTTTTGAATTATTAATTGTAGCATCAGTAAAATTAATTTTGCATTGATTTTTCCACAACAATAACTTTGGGATGGAGATATTTTTAAAGTAAAATCGTTTCTGTAAAAGAATAAAGGGAAATATTCAATTATAGAAAACAAAAGAGGAACCAATATGTTAAATTGTGCTACATAGAGGACTCATTCGATACTCCTTACGACACTCTCTTTTATGAAGCCATCTATTAAACTTATTCAAACTCCTGCTAAAGACGAATTCAATGACTCTTGGATAATTGAAGCTATTTAAATTGATTAGTGTTACATCTTCACATCATTTCTCATTTCTATTTCTTTCTATTCTTTACATTCCATTTGTGTTTCTTTTTTTACTCTGTTTATTTGTAAAACATAGTCTCCTATATCAAAATGGAGAGTGTTAAACACTCTCTCTCATTTATTTATATTTTTACTCCCTTGCAGAACTATGTAAGGGGCATTATGTCTAGAAATCATTGATTTCTATTATCTGTAAAACCATATCTAGATTTTAAATTAGTTTATTTATAAATAAACTTCATGGAAGTAGGTGTTTTTTAAGTGGAGGGGATTAGGTCATGTATTTAGACTGAACACCTTATTTAAATTTCCACTCTAATTTTTAAGTTTCCTTTTCTTTATTTTAAAATAAACCATATTCAATTTTCTATTGAAAAATGTTACAAAACTTTTCATTTATAGTATTCTTTAAAATGTTTTTTATATTTATATCATTTGAATGAAAATAGTGTAGACCATGGGTTATCAGTCCATGATCTCAATATTTATTAGAAGAAATTAAATGCATCATACAATATGGATATGGTATAAAAAATCAGTGAACAAACACTAAAATAGCTATAAACACATCCAAAAAATAGATGAACATCAGTGGGAGTGACGACCACCAACCTTGCCTCATGGATGTCATACTCTACTCCAAATCTTTGTCTAATTTCATGGCTCCTCATCCACCTGATATTCAATGTCCTCTGGTGGGGGTCCCTTAAGAGATGTATGGACCAAGTCTCTATCCATATTAGAGTGCTCTGGTGGGCCTTTCACAGCAGAAGCAATGACTTTTTCAGAACCATGAGCTCTCCCAAACTCATTATGGAAGACTTCCTTGATGCTCGATCTATTAAGAACGTCAAGAAGACTAATAAAATTTTCCTTAGACTCTGGTATTGGGGGTTGTAATAGCATCTTGAGACAATGATTCATCCCCAATTTTGGAAACTCCATTCTTGATCAATGGGAGGGTAGATTAAAAAGTTAAAAAGTGTTTTTAAACTTGTTTTAACTGAACAGTAAAATGAACTCATGGGATAATACTATTATTGCTTCCATTGTTAAAATTATAAATCAATGATTTATTAGTATTTTGATTTAAGAGAAGATTAATTTAACAAAATATCTTCTTGTGCTATTACTTTTGAAATATGGGAGAGCTCATGGATCCAAAAACTCTTTGAAGGTACCATTGGAGATCATTGAAGTGGGATTAGTAAAGGGGGAATTTTCACCAAAAACAATTACTGAATCTAAGGTGGATGATGGAACTTGGAAACAGCCTAATATGTGGAGGAGAGGATGACATCTATGAGGCATGGGTGGTGGTCGTCTCTCTCACTGATATGTCTTTATGTCTTATGGATGTGTATGAGATTTGTAATAGTGTATATTCACTTTTTTGTATGTCATATCCTTCTTGTATGTCGTTTTACTTTATTTTAATAAATTTTGTGGTCATGGGATGATAACCTATGTTCTGCACAATTTTTATATTACTTTTTAAATATGGGATACCATGGATATTTCTCATGAAGGAACTTCCAAAGATAATGAAACATATTTAAGTAATGATACTATTAAATATGATACCTTCAAAAGGAATCCTTATGAATCCATTTCTGATATGTATCTCATTTTCAATGAAATAAAAAAAACTATAAATGCATTGGGAAAATATATTGTTGAAAAATATCAAGTCACTCTACTTCTCATATACTTACCACACAGATATAGAAGGGCCGCTATTTCCATAATGAAATCAAGTGATATAAGTAAGTTTCTAGTAAAGAAACTCATTGGAAAGCTCACAATGTGTTAAGTGGAAATAAATGTAAATAAATTAGATTATAAACATAAGATAAAGGCACTCACCTTTAATACATCTGACTCAAACATGAAAGAAAAAAGTAAAGTAGAATGTTCAAGTGGAGATGAATAACCATCTGATAATGCTGAAGAAATGCCTCATCTATCTAGATGTTTCAAAATAATTACAAGATGATTTATTTATAAAATAAATAAAATAGTATAGTAGAGTATGGAAATAAAAGAAATTGGAGAAAATAGTGGAAAAAAATAATACCACAAATGACATAACCTTCTACGAGTGTAATACGAAAGGACATGTCAAATATGATTGTCCCAAGATAAAGTGTATAGAAAAATATGAGTAAAAATTATAAAATATATAAAGGGGATATAAAATCCACTTGGGGTGATTCATAAGATAGTTCAAGAGATTCAAACTCTATCAAAGAAGAAGAAAAATGATAGATCCCATATGTGCTTCTTGAAAAAAAATATGAGGTATCAAATATTTTTCATACATCTACTAAAAATATATCTAGTTTTTATAACAATGAAAATGATGATGAAAATAGGACTAGTAATGAATTATTTGAATAATGTAATATACTTTAAGATACATTTTAGGAATTGATGGATAGATATAATAGTTTAAATAAGTATCATGCTTTACCTTCTCATTTTAGAACTAATTTTTCTATTGAAAAATATAAAAATGAATAATTTTTAAAAGAAAATAATGAGAGAAAGTTTTCTAATGAATGATTAAAAAATGATTTGAAATGGTTTACTAATGGTAGAAAATATCTAACCTAGATTCCTGGTATGTAAACCACTCAAAAATATACTACTGGGATTGGTTACCGATGTGGAAAGATAGAATTTATAAAAATAAATTTTTTCCATGTTATAGTTCAATTAGTATTGTTAATAATTCTAGTTATACTAGACCTAAAAAAGTGTTTATTTCTATAAGATTAAGTTCTTCTTATAGGAAACTAATTAAAATTTTTGGATTCCTAAAGAATTGATTACTACCATTTCTAGACCCAAGAACGCATCAGTAACAAAATTTACTTCTAAGTGTGTTTTAGGAAGCATTCTTAAGGAGTACCAGTAAGAACGTATGGTATCTAGATGATGACATATTCGAAAACTGATAAAACACATTCAGAATGAATACTGCTGCAATGTAATCTAAATTCATTTGAAATTATTGACATTTTTTGACTTATGTGTATTTTTATCCCTTTAAATAAGGTGTTCTTATATATTCTTACAATCAACCAATGATGAAATAAAATTTGGTTCCTGTTACTTTTTTTGTAACCAACTCTAGCAATCTAGATATATGTTTTAATCCTCAGAATAAAATTTGGTTCCTTTTTTTGGTTTCTATGTTTTAAATAGGGGTGTTTTTTGACTAAAACACCCCTTTGAACTTGATTATGCTTGTTGTGTGAGAGATCACAGTCTTCTAAAAATAATTTTCATTGAGATAATCTATCTAAAGTTACTTTTTTATTAAAGATATGGATAAAAGAACCCCAAACCAACAACCAACACCTACAACCACAATAGAAACAAAAAACCTAGGGAGTCCTGAAATGATGAAGGCCAAGGGAATGCCATCTAATCAGTTTAACCCCTTCAGCCTTCAAAGAAGTGATATAATGCAACAAAACAATAGAATTTCTAAGAAGCTCAATCAAAGTCGGATAGTCCACCACTTGATTTCCCTCACGCCAGGAATGCAAGATATTGAGGCCATCTTTGATCATTCCCTTTAACTTTTGAATAGTGTAGCTAATCGACCAAGGAGGGTGAAGATATTCATTCAAAACAACATGAAGGATCTTCAAGTCTGTTTCAAACTCTAATAAAGATAGATCCCTCTGATGGCAGAGGTTGATACCCATGAGAATAGCCTTGTCTTTGACCTACATAGAGGAACCATGTCCCATGCTGGAGGAGAAGGCCATGAGGACCGACCCCTGAGAGTCCCAAACCACCCCTCACCCTCAAAGAACCCCCATCCCTCAAGACCCTTCGGTATTGAGCTTAAGGCCTCTAGGGGGTTCAACCTTACCCAACGGTCACAGTTGATGTTGTCAACCTCCTAGCCTCCATGACTATTGGGTAGCATCCACCGAAAGGAGGGTTCATTCCTCCAGCCACTAATGAGCTGATCTAAGTCGAGGAGACAGCTCTTAGTCTGGATGATAATGTCTATAATAGCCGAATGAATCCCCATGTGCCTATACTTATTCTTGGCCTACCAAATTGTCGAACACCCCACTAGAAGGATCATCAGGCACACCCTCTTCTCTAATCCTCTGTCTCCCAAGCTGTTGAACCATCTATTCAGGAATGGAAGGTCCTCCATGTTGTTGGAATAAAGTCCTGTGAACTCCCCAAAGAAGCTCCACACCCCACAAACCCAATCTCCCTTGACGAAGAGGTGGTCAGCACTTTCCTCCTAATGTGCTTTACAGCAAGGGCATCGGGAAGCAAAGGGGATACCACAGCATTTGATGTTATCATCCATGGGGATGGACTGGTGCCTGATCCTCCATAACAAAAAATTTTGTTTTGAAGGGGCCTATTTGGACCATAGAAGATCACCCCAATTATCATGTTCCTCCTCAGGATCCCGGGAGAGACGATAGTCCCGCGAGGTGAAGGAGCCGAAGGCAGAAGTGGTGAAAACCCAATGGTATGGTTCCTACGTCAAGACAATAAGATTGAACAAATTCTGTTGATCATCATCCAGCATAGCCTTAATGACGTTCGGGTGATGGCTTGCCTCCCTGAAAGAAATGTTGGGCACCGGTCACCCCAGGAAACTGAGACCAGTCCCCTCCCAGTTGAGATGCCAAAAGGGAAGGTCAGCCCTACCGATGATCCATTTGGACTGCTCCTGAATCTTTGAGAACAGGGGAGGTAGTAGGAAGTAATGAAGAGGGCCACCCCTCAGCCAAGGCGTTATTGAGAAATAGAGGATACATTATTTTTCCCCACATCATGCTCTGTTCCAACACTTCCCAAGCTATCCTTGTGTGAATGCATTCGAGAGTGTCGACCAAGCTTCACACATTAACGCCACCATCCTTCACCAGCCTCACCACCTTTTACCATGAATCCCAATGCCTTTTCCCCTCCATGAGGGGGTTCCATATGAAAGCATCCAGTTAATTATAAAAATTGGATATAACACCTTTTGGTACTTTGACAGCGGAGAGGGCATTGATAGAAGTAGCCAACAACACACTGTTGATAAGAGCGATGTGTCCCCCAAAGGACAAGAAATTGTTCTTCCAATTATGGATGCGATCCGCAATTTTGGGGGATAGAAAATCAAAATCGTAGATCCTCAGCCATCCTGGTGATATGGGATCCCCAATGTAGATCATGAGAAAACACCCTCTTTTCATATTAAGGGTGGCCTGAACATCAACAATTATTCTGGGGGAGCAGGAGTTTGGGATGAAGAAAAGACTATTTTCTTTGTTAATAAGATGTATACTCCAGTGTCAGTAAACGTCCAAAATTTTGTTCAGGGCTCGAATGGATTTTTTTCCCCATTGATAAAAATGACAGTGTCATCCGCAAACATTAGGTGGGTAATGGTCATGGCCCTCATACTCCTTCGGTAAGCCAGAATCTCACCATTATTAATGCTAATTTCAATGAGTCAGCTAAGAACCTATTGAGTTAATATGAAAATGTTGTGGGGTAATGGGTTACCCTGTCTAAGGCCATGAGTGGCTTTGAAGAAACCGAAGGAATTCCCCATGAAAAAGACCACCATACATGGAGAGCTGAAACATCTGAAAACAAGGTCAATATTCCAGGAGGAGAAACACATGCCTTCTATCACCTTGATGATAAAACCCCTCTCCACCCTGCAGTATGCTTTATTCGTGTCAATTTTGATAGCCATGTTAGACCCTCATGTTTTGAGGTTTATATCTCTAATAATTTCTTATGTCAGGGCAATAGGACTTTGAATAGATCTACCCCTCACAAAGACATGTTGTTCTAGGGAGATACACTTTGGAAGATGCATGGAGAGCCTGGCATTAATAACACCTCCAAGGAGTTTGTAAGTAAAGTTACACATGGATATTGGCCTATAATGCATGATAGAAGAGGGGTTTCTATTTTTGGGAATGAGAATCATAGTTGTGGTGCAAGCAATCTGTGACAAACTACATCCCCTAAAGAAATACTAAAGGGATAAAATTAGATCCTACTTCACCACATCCCATGATGCTCTGTAGAACGATTCTGGGAACCCATCTGATCCCAAGGCGCTATCTGGGTGGAGGTTCATCATAGCTTTGAGAATCTCCTTTTCATCTCGGAGAGAACATAGCTCCTCATTATCCTTATCTGAGATGCATTTGGAGATCACCTCAAAAATCCTAGTATCATTTCATAAATAACCATTGGGAATAGTGTTATTGGGCCCAGCTAGAAAATCTATGAAATAGGATAGGGCCATACCTCCCATGATATCCCTATCATCTGTATAGGAACCGTCATCCAAAAGGATATTCAGTTTGATAGGTCTCTTACTCTCTTTAATACATGCATGAAAAAAACAAGTATTTCTGTCACCCTCTCGAATCCATTTGATCCTCGAAGCCTCCCTGGATGATCTCTCTTGAGAAAGGATCAAAGCAGACAGATCCTCATTTCTATTAGAAAGTTGTTCGAAGATTCGGTCGTCCCAACCCTCTTACATATGCGTTTCAAGACTCTCCACCTCCTACATGGAAACTTTAATCTCACTATCAACCCTTGTGACGTCTTTCTCCCACATATGGAGAATATATTTAAGGCGATGAAGCTTATCATTAATAGAGGTCCACAGATAATCTTGTCCGGGAGAATTCCAAATGCCACAAACTAGGTCCTCGTATCCCGGTTCACTGACCCACTGATGGAGGAAGTGAAATATTCCCCAAAGATCCTGCCCAGAGGATACTGACACCAATATGGGGGAATGGTCAGATTTTTCGCGAACCAGGTGGCTCACATTTGAGTTAGAGAACTTGGTGACCACCTCCATGTTGGCCAGACATCTGTCCAACATACTCCATGAACCATGATGGCCCCTCTGATTATTGCACCATGTAAAGAAATTTCCTGAGAAGCCCAGATCAATGAGACCCCTCTCAGCCATGAATTGAGAAATATATATGTTGGTCGTCCTCTGAAAAGGTCATCGGCCTTTCTTTTCCTCTGGATTGGAAACGATATTAAAGTCCCCACCGACAAACCATGGGTGATTACTAAGAAATAAATAATTGAGGTCACTCCAGAGTTTTCTCTGTTGAAGATGATCACAGCTACCATAAACAAAGGTCATGAAGTAGAATACATCACCTTTACTCACTTTTGTAGTGATGAATTGGTCACCCGCTTAGACCATTTAAATAGATATATTCTTATTCCAGAATATCTTGATATGGTGATTGATCAGGTCAGCATGCAAAGATCCATGCATCTTAATCTTCCACATGAACTCCTGAATACTACCAGAGTTTTGCTTTGGTTCGATGATAGCCACCACATCAGCCTTAGGTTTCCAAATAACTGGGGATATAAATTTGGACTTAACCCAGGATCCAAGTTCATGGGCGTTCTAGATAAGTGTAGGATTCATTGGAAGGATAGTGCTCTGGCGTTGGCCCCTGAGCTATTAGCCAGATTATAGTGGGAGGATGAGCCCTCCTTGTGTTTCCTTGCTTGGGAGTGAGTGTGCACTCCCTATTGAGAGATCCTCCCACTTCCAGGTGAGAAACTAGGGTCAACATAGTCGTCGATGGATAACTCCTTGATGAATGTCGGGGTAGACACCTCTGTCTCCAAATGGAAGGAGTTCTGGAGAACGAGATGCTACTCCTAACCGGACCCTGTGAGTGCTAGCGTAGACTACTCAATGCAGTTGGAACAGTCCATTTCCAAGGTGATTCCCAAGACATTATGAGATACCTCCATTGCAATGATAGATGAAGGCGTCAGATCCATAGTAACTGAAGAAAAAGGCCTAAGCCGAAACGAGCACACCTACTTGGCCCCATCCCTCCAAAGTTGAGAAAGAATAGGGTGAAAGGACATACCGCTCTGGATAAGAGACACTCCTCTGGGAACAAAAGGAACAATCACCTATCACAACTCCAAGATTACTTTGAGAGACTTCCTAGAAGACAGAGCTAAGCCCGAAGCCTGGGAGAGGAGATCCTGCTTTGAAAACTCAACAGCATTTGGGCCTTCCCGCGCCGCAACCTCAAAAAAGGGATGAAGAGGATAGGATGGTCATCTACCTATGAAGTAAACATCATTGAGATTACTACTCCCCTATCCTTGATTCCCTCTGTGACAAACATGGAGAGAATGCCCCTGCAAGAGGCAGTGAGAAAAAAACCGGGGGAAAACTGGGAAAATAATCTTCTGGTTCCATATGAGATCGTCCTCCACGCGAAGGGAGATTTTGGAAGGAGGGGGAAGAGAGGTGTAAAGTTACACATAGATACGAGCCACCGCAATATCCCCCCCCCCACTTGAATTCCTAACATCAAAGCACAGAAAGATTCCAAGAGCATCGCTGATCGCCTTAAGAAACCCTTCATTCTATAAGGGGGAGGAAACCCTGGGAGGTGGACCAAAACTGCCACAGGGGGTCCTTTTTACCCCTGTGAGCATCCATAGACCACCAATATAGGCTAAATTGCTATCCCCAAAACCCCCTAGGGGGCCTACACAAAACCTGTAGGAATTCCTCTTCCGAGGATAAGATCTGGCAGAAAGAGCGCCTATGGAAAGCCGAAATTTGAACTGGCCCCAAGAAAGAACAAGATCCTAGAACACTGCTAGGGAGGGTCTCAAAGAGCTAAAATGAGCCACAAGAATCCATTTCAGGCACGCCTTCGCTTATGTAAAGTCCGACATCATAAACTCAAGGGAAATACCGCTGTCTTCCTACAAGACCTTCCTAGGCACCGCGCACACCTCTGGAAAGCAGGGGTGGTGATCATCGTGGAGCAAGCTACAAAGAGCATCCCTAAATGAGCCTTTCTGCGGAGCCACCAGAGAAATGGAACCAGCTTGAGCAGTGGGATTGGGGACGGCCAGACGATGGGGGCGTCCGGTGAGTAAGCTTACGGAGGCCCAACGGTCTGAAAATTTGAAAAGGCCGACGGCGCGTGAGGTGCGTTCTCACGAGCAGAATCCATTCCTAGATGAAACATTGATAGTTACCTTTCATTGAGATAATGAATAGTTAAACCTCAAAATGATTTGTGCATCCCATATTCTTTTCCAAATTATCAAAAGGGGTGCTTTGGTTGTGAAATATGGTAAGCGATTTATGCACAAACAAATAAACAAGTGAATATACAACATCAATAAAAAACATTCCAATTAAAGAAGCCTAAAATATAAAAGGGGATGTGCAGTGAAAAATATGTGCATGTGTGTGTGTGCATAAAAATAAATGTTGACACAAGAAATTTTAAAATTGAACACCCCTAAGGGAAAAACCACGGGACCCAGTCTAAAAAACAGAATCCACTAATAATGATGTATACATTGTAAAGACTCCTAAAGATGAGTTGGATATCATAAATAGTACTCTGATAAAATAGTTGATCATAGGAAGAAAGCAGATGGAGTTTGAAAGAATCTTGAAATGAAGAATGAAGTCTGATAAAGAAATACAAAAAGATATGACCATGTAGAGAAGGTGTTCATTATCAGAATAAAAGGTTCATATGAAAAACATTAGTATTGGATCAAATACCACCGCAGATGAAATCCCATCCAACCCAAATAATATCACCAATTTAAGATCTGAAAATTGCTGCCTAAAACCATAACTTTACCATGAAAGATCAAATGGGAGAGTGCGGTGCTTGAAAGAAAATTCTCTACCTCCAAGAGATATTCAACTCCCACATTATCTTTTATCTTATTTATTTGTATCTTTTTTTTAAAATGTCATGTGAGGTCTCTGTGTGAGGAGGACCCCAACAAAATCCATCTCCGATGCAAGTGGGGATCACTGCCAACCATACAATTAGTTGGAAAGTATCAAATTTACCTCTGGGTAAACTCTCGGTCAAGTTATCTAAACAATTTTCATCTGTATGAATCTTCATGATTTCCAACTATCTTGAATCAAGGATTTCATTGATCTAATGATTCCAAACATAAATATGTTTAAACCATCCATAAATGGTGGGATTATTCCCTAAAGAAATAGCACTCTAACTATGAAAAAATAAAACATGCCTATCCTGATTAAAATTGACCTCTCAAATAAAATTTTTCATCCACAACAATTCTTTGCATGACTCTATAATAGCAATAAACTTAGACAATATGGTAGATAAAGAAACACATCTCTACAATCTAAATTTTCAAGATACAACTCCCCCTACAAAAGTGATCAAATAGCCAAAAGTATACTTCCACGGAACTATATATCCTCTAATATCTAAATCTATAAATCCACAAAGCATAGGTTCTATATTATTGAAACAAATTCTAATATAAAAAGTACCAGGATGACAACAAAATCTATATTTCACTACTCCTCAATGCTCTCTACCTAGCACTACCATAGATCAATGCTTACACAACACCATATTTCATCAGTACTAAATAGAAAGCACTGATAAAAGGTCTACCTTTATCAGTGCTAACTAAAAGAGTTGATAAAGGCATCGCTTATTAGCACTAAAAAATCACTCATAAAGGAGGATCTTTATTATCATCATTCTTAGCACTGGTAATTTTTTTAATAAAAATTATTATTAATATATATATATATATAATTATTATATTTATATTAAAAAATAATGTTTATTTCTATATATTAATTATAAAATGAATGTTTATAATTAATATAAATATGTTATATTAATATATATTTTTTAATAATTCAAATATATATATATAATGTTTTATAAAAATTAAAAATTTATATATATTTAATTAATTGTTAAATTATAATATATTTTTTAAAATAATATATTTTTTATTATATTTATAATTATATAAAAATATTTTATAAATGTATTTATTTATGAAAGGAATTATAAATAAATCTATATTAAAATAATTTTAAAATAATAGTAAATGTTTTAAAATAATATATATTTATTATATTTATATTTGTATATACTTATATATAAATATATATATATATATATATATAATTATAAAAATATATTTATAATTATATACAGGTATTTATAAATATATTTATTTATAATTATAATTAAATATATATATACATATATATATATTAAATAATTTTATAAATAAAAAATCATCTAATTACTATTAGTAAAATGTTTAACAGTTTATTTATATACATTGACAACCAAATGTGTATATAATTAAAATAAATATAACATATTAATATTTTATTTAAATAATTTTATAATATTTAAATGAATATATTTATTTAGATATATATTTATGTTGATATTAAATAATTTAAAATAAATGTACATTTATGACTTCATGTATGTATGTGTATGTGTTTATATACATGTGTGTATATATATGTGTGTGTAGATGTATATGTGTACATAAGGATGTTTTTAATTCATATAAATGTTACGAATTCAGTTTTTAATATTTTTTAATTTATTAAATTTAATTTGCCCACGTATTATTATACATTCATTAATAATGTTTTTTTAAGTTGAGGGAATATCACCTTTTATTAAAAACAAGAAAAAAATGAATGCATAAGAATAATATGAGGATAAATCATGGCAAAAATATATTTAATCATTTTGTAATATATATTTTTTACAATATAGTCTACCCAAAACAAAGCTCCTTGCATTTTATTAAATACCAAACAAAAACATAACGAGAGAGTAGATGGGGCCAAACAAAGAGACATGCCCTCATCCAAAAAATCATTTTAAGAGTCATAAAATAAAAAATCATTTTCATAACCACAGTTAGAATCATCAGTAGTTTCCCACTCTGATTGTGAGTTATCTTGATTAAGAATCCTAAGAATCTCTACCTTGGACCTTTCTTACTCTATAGAGGGCTTGAACTTTAATGTCTTGGAGGATGATATTTTAGAAACATCCATTGGCTAAGTGGAATAATCCTTTCATGGACTTCTTTTGGGAGATCCATATTTGACCCTTCATTGCCACGCGCCTTCCCCCTACCATTTATGATAACATCCTTAAAGGAAACAGCACCAACAATGCCTATAGTTTGAGTTGGGTCCAATGAATTCATCTACCTTTCTTTATCACTTCCATCATATGATATGTTACCTCACTTATAAATTTTTTGAAAACTGGAATTTTCCCAGGCATCCTTGATAGCTTTGTGTAAGTCCACAACCTCAGGATCAAATTACAAGTCCTTACCTTTCCTAACATGCTAAGAATTAAAGGAAGAACTAAAATTCATATCAACTGGATAAATAGTAGAAAAATGGCCCTTCTCTTAGCTAATTATAATCCCCACATGTGCAACCTCACCTAGGCTGGCCAGTAATGTATAAGAAGTATGAGACATGTCGCATGAAACCTCATTTTGATGAGAGACCTCACCCCAACAAAAAAAACCAACTAAACCTTCAGAAATAAAAGGGTTCACTGCTAACTCTAGCCAGAGGCTTCTCATCCAACATCATTTGATGTTTTCTCACTGTTAGGATATGACCAAGCATTAGAGGGTTCACTGCTAACTCTATCCAGAGGCTTCTCATCCATCATCATCCCCTTTCCCTTTAAATTAGGAATATAAGAATTACATTTCTCATAGACTGACATATCAAACCCATTGGACAAGGAATTTCTAGGAATATTTCCGTCATGAGAAAGGGACTTTTACACAACATCATCCCTTGTTTTTAGCTTCCTGTGATAATGAGTAGTTGTGTGTCACTTCATCCCACACCACTCACAGGATACATTCATCTCACATAACTCCAATGAATGACCAATAACCATACAAGCATTACAGAAAAGTGGTTTTCTCTCATACTCAACATTAATTTGAATTTCATCAGTAGGAGTGGAAAGACTTACCTTATCAATAATGGTGGAGTTGAGATCAATCTCCAGAATCATCCTGGAAAAATTCCCAAAACACACATACTCAATATCCTTATCAAGATGTATGGGATGCCCAATTGTCGTGTCGATATCATGTAGAATCATCGGGTGCTAAAGGACCTAATTGAGTCCATTGAAATGAAACCATACCTAAGAGAAGGAATTTCTTACCACAAGATGTTTAAATCCAAATACCATTTATGAAAATGAAGCCATCTGGTCTTCAAGAACAAATAACCAATGCTCCATGCCCGAATCCTAGAATCTTTTGAAAAGAAAATGCAATGATAAAAACTATGACCAAGGGAGATGCACCACCATTCAGAGAAGTCCAACAAGAATGAATCTGATGAACCAAATCATCAAGCTTCCAAGGATTCTCACCTATAGGTGAAACTGGATGCACAATCATGGAGTTTTTTCCAATTTAAAGTCTCTCATCAAACACTTCATAATTTTTTTCAACATGAGCCATTGATCCCTTTTGAAGGATTTTTCCTATAAAGAAATCATTGAATGATGAAAAAGCCAAAGAGATGCCATTCAATTTCAGATATGATTCTAGGCATCCGAGCACTCCCATTCATCGATTCATAACCAATGAAACATAGAGAAAATGCGATCTGTGTGCTTCAGATTCTCCATTCACCACTGTTTCATCCATTTTCTCCACAGATGGATGAATGTAGACAACCCCAGTTGCCATTGCAAAATCCTTATGAGCATCAATATGTGCATAATTCTCTCAGTTCAAAAATGTTTCATCTGATTACACTCAACGTGCACTTCCCTATTTGGTCGACCATGCAATATCTTTTTGAGAAACTTTCTCACCACCATCCAAAAGCAAAGTCCCAATATAGTGCAGAATCAGCATCAGCAAAGACAAACCCTATTTAAATGATTTTTTAAATATTTTCTAATTTAATTATTTAATTATAAAATTGTAGATATATATAATTTTTTAAATAAGTTATTTATTAAACTATAAATAAATATTTATTTATTTAAATAATTTTGATATTATAATAAATATATTTAAATAATAAATACATTTATTATATTTATAATTATATATTAATATATATTTCTATATATATTTATATTTATAATTATATATAAATACTTTTTAAATATATTTATTTATAATTATAATTATTAATAAAAAATGCATATTTAAATTATTATAAAATTAAAATAAATGCAGTTGGAGTGGGGTTTTTTTCTAATTTCCAGAATCGACTTTTTCTTCCCGTGTTTCATACAGGAGTTCTAGGGAATGACGAATGAAGATCGAATCCCCGTTTCGTTGTCTGACCTCCGATTGAGATATCGTCAGGTGCATTGGAATCCCACCACTGAATTCTCAATTCCCCTAGAGCCTTTCTTCCTGATTATTCCTCTCTCGTGAGTTGTCCAAGGTAGGTATTTTTCCCCTTTTATAGATCTACGCCAATTTAGGTTGATTCAATAGCTAGCGTTCAAGTATAAAGATCATACGACATCGATGTAGGTGGTTTGTGCCTTAGTTGTGTTGTCTTGGATTATATATGCTTAAAGTGACACATACCCATGTTTGGGGTATTGATTGTTATGGAATTTAACCCTATTTATCACCTGTTATGGTTTATTTAATTAACAAAGGGTAGTTTCTTATGCGTAAAGTTATATACCTTATTTGACTATGTTCTAGCCATTTGGCCTAGGATGCCTTTTAGGATTGCCTTGTCATCCATGCCTTGATTTTTTATGATGGGGTCGATGATTATATGAGATTCTTGTGATATGCATTGTGAAAGTTTGACCATGGGGAATTGGTCTGTGAGTGATTCCCGAGGGAGGGTCATTTATGTATGTTTTATTGTTATGTTGACCTAGGGGTATGGACTATGAGAGCTTCCAGGTGGTCATCGACCTGGAGGTTTAGACCATGAGAGCTTCCCAGGTGGTTGTTTATAATTTTTTGATAGTATATTATACCAAAGGGTTTATACCGTGAGAGCTTGCCTAGGTGGTTGTTTATAATTTTATGATAGTATATTAGACCAAATGGGTTAGACCATGAGAGATTTCTCAGAATGTCATTATTAAATTAAATGTTGTTATGTTAGGCCAAGGGAGATTTAGACTACGATAAATTTCCCAAAAGGGTCATTATTGAATGATTGAATGATTTTGAAGCATCTACCAATCCAAAGTACAATCTGGGATTCGGTCTTACTTGAATGTTTAGATGGTATTCTGAGATATCGGTTTTGTTACATACATAAGGGATACATAACTTAGGATAGATCCCAAGGTTTAAATGATTCAACATATTTAATAATAAATGTGAATGAATGTAATTGAAAATTGTAGGATTGTTTACTTTTGATAACTTCCAAGCTTATTGCTTCATTTCTGCATATTACCTGTTATATATATTCACTAACAGTTAGGCACATATATTTTGGTGGTTGCCTTCTGGGATTCGTCTCACACCATGTTTGGGTCATGTTATGGACCCAAAAAGATTATATGGTGGAAGTTATAGATAAGGGAAAGCAACCTTATTCATCAATCACTTGATTGTTGTTGGAGTTGGAGAGCATGGGATCAATTTGAGGCTTGCGATGCTGCTGGATTTTACTATTTCTTTTGTACTTTATTTTCTGTATTGCTTTCCAACATTGTGACTTGTTTATCACGTTTCATCAATACATATTTCATGCATCATACATATATATATTATGGATTCAATTGGATTTACCTTCAGTCTTCCACAATTTATTTCAATTTGGTATTATTTCTTCGGATATCGTTAACTATTTGTTTTCTATTGTGTATACACTGCCAATGAGGACATATTTTCCCCATTATCAGACATTGGACCTCGCTGCAAGTATGTAGCCTCTAGCATTTGGGAAAAATGTGCTTGAGGTCATGTGACCAACCGGGCATGGGGCACCATTGGGCGGCACCTAGATCCGGGATGTTACATATTTAAATAGTTATAAAATAACAATAAATATACATAAATAATAAATATATTTATTATATTTACAATTATATAATTATAATTATATATAAATATTTGGTAAATATATTTATCTGTCATTATAATTATAAATAAATAAATATTTATTTATTTATAATTATAATTATAAATATTTATTTAACTATTTAAATAATTCTAAAATTACAATAAATATATTTATTATAATTTTATAAATATATAAATTAATAGATAAATATATATATATAATTATATAAAAATATTTATAATCATAATTATAATTAAATATAAGAATAATTAATTAATTATAATAAATTTATTTTTTATTTTTTATAATTTTATAAATATATATAATTATATAATTATAATTATAATTATAATTATTTATATTATATAATTTTATAAATATATATAATAATATAAATAAATTATTAAGATTAGATCTTTATCAGTGTTTTTTTGGCAATGACAAAGATACCCCTTTATCAGCGCTAAAAAGCACCGATAAAACCTGTCTATCAATGCTAGAATTTTATTGTTGATAAAGGGGTATCTTTATGTGCACTAAACAAGAACTGATAAAGAGTAGTTTTATAAGTGATTTCTATTTTATCACTAATAAAGCTAGTATTTATTATCACCTTTTGGAAAGTACTGATAAATGTCTTAACCGATCTTATAAAAGAACCATAGCCAGATGTCTTCTCTCTCACACTTTGACCTCTTGCAGAACTCCACTGTTGTCACACCCCCGCTCTCACCAAACCCTACTCTTGCCATCACTTCCTCTCTTGCCAAACCCCACTATCTATGTTCTTGCCAAACCCTACTCCTACTACTCTCACCGAACCGCATTACTACTGAACCGCTGCTCTAATCGGACACTACTCTCATCACCACTGATTCTCTCATTCCAAATCTAATGTATCTGAGGAATGATTTCACCACATCACGCCCCTACACAATATTGCATCACCCAATGCTCTAGAATAATATCTACACCACACAAATCCATGCACCTCATCATACCTCTGCACCACCCCTACACCACATCGTACAATCCATGCTTTCCTATTTCCTGTATAAAAACCATACCGCAAGGGAAGGTGGGTGCTCCATGGGAGTTCGAGTGACTGTGGAAGGTCCCCATCGTCTATAGAAAAATTGGAGTGTATGTGTGAAGGATTTGGTCTTGTAAATCATGTAACTATGTTATCAGATCACATGATTAAGTTGAAGTCATGTGATCTCAAAATTAGAGGTTTTTCTTACGAATGCATGGTTAGAATGAGATCATGTGATCGCGCAACTGATCCATGTAGTCAACGGTTCCTAATTCCTATCATCCCTTAGCCCATATAAGTTTTAAAAATATATATTACTTATTTATATTTGTTAATTGTATGAAATAAGGAATTATAGTTTAATTTTAATATTTACGGATTATATTGAATTTACTATTGTATAATTTTTTAAACAAAGAAAAAAATTAATGAAATAAAATTTAGTTTGATCCCACAAATTTTTTTTCATAAAAAACATTTATATGATAAAAATAATCAATATATCAAAATATATGTCTTTTTTCTATGTGTATATTTATTTTTAACCATGTGTTTAAATGGTTGTGTTTAAATTTTCAATTATATATTCATGACATATATTTTTTAAAATCACTCAAAATTTTTAAAATGAATGTTATTGTTGGGACCTTATATTAATAAATTGAATAGATTTTCATCATATTAAACATATGAATGAAATACAAGAAATTTCAATTAAAATAAAAAACCAATAACTGTTATATAATATATTTTTAATCTAACTCGTAAATAAATTTGGAAATATTTTATAACATTATATGTTTTATTTAAATGTATATTTTGATTTATTATTAAATATAACTATATATTTCTAAAATATATATAATGAATATAATTATTTAATTATATGAAAATGGATTATAAGAAAATTTTAGTAATATAAAATTCAATTAAACGTTAATTTTTTTACTAAAAAAGTAAATTGATAAAGAAATATATTACTAAATTTTTCCAACAATAATTATTATTGATTCCTAAATTATTGTTAATATTTATTAATATATTAAAATAATTAATAAACACAAATTCAATTAGATCCACCATGTTCTTTTGTCTGAAATATCAATAATATTTTAAAATTGATAAAGATTTACATTTTTCCTTCATGGTATGGCCATTAATTCAAGGTGTGGCCAACTCTTAACTTCAAATTGTAAAGAGAATGAACCTTATGAATCTCCCTTTATTTGTGATAATGAATCTTATGTATCATCCCTTATTAGTGGAAATGAATCTTACATACCACCCGATGACCTTTATGTAAACTCTATATTCATACTTAGATATCCTAGTGTGGTTACACACATTGATAATTTTATTCATTTATAAATTTATATACTTTAATAAATTTTATAGTATATCATATTAACATATATATTTTAATTATAATATTTAATTAATTATTTATACTTTTACAGTTTTCTAGATTTATAAATTAATATAAAATTATAGTTTTATTCAGTATAAATTATCATACTTTTATACTTTCATAAATTTTACTTTTATACATTTTAATTTTATGATTTTATATTATATTATAGGCTTGGAGGTACAATGACTATCAAATATAAAAACACCACACACACAAGTTGGGAAGTCAAGAAATATCCCCCCAAGGGATATCCCATCCAACTAGCCACTTTATTATAGATGATTCAAGACCCAAATTCCCATCAGGAATGAATCCCACTCAAAGCCCACCCAACTCACAATCCTACATCTAAAAATTATTTTTAATTTTATAACATATGTGTACTTATATATAGTTTTATAAATTTATATACATTTATATATTATTTATATTTCTTTAAAAAAAATTCTTTTATCAATTATATATAATTTCATAATTCTATATATGTCTATAATTTTATATACTAATATAAATATACATTTTTGTAATTTATACTTTTATACCTATATACTTTTGTCAATTTATCAATAGCTTAATACTTTTATACTTGCATAAATTGTATTTCTATAAATTCAACTTTTATATTTTTATAATTCTATAATATGATTATTATTTTTTTAGAAAATCCATTTGGATAATTAAGAGTTATTTTATTATATGGAATATTTTATGTTTTAAATAATAATGGCTATAATTTGGATATATGATATTAATTCAGTGTTTAATGAGCTTCAAAATTATCTTTTTTTTTAATTTCATGTTCAACGATGTATCTAAGGGGGAACTTATTTGATTTATTTTTATAATTTCATCGGTAGACTATAGTTTACTCATAAAGGGTTCTATCTATATATATATATGATAATATTAACTTTCAGAGTCCTAGATACATAGAATATCACCTCCTACATAATATAGAATGATAATAACACCATGGCAAGGGAATATCACTATCTTCATTCAACCCATAGGATATCCATCACGACTTCACTCCCGTAAAAGTTTGTTAATGTTTAACCCCATTACAACTCCTAAACTTACTTTTCATCCAACATCACCTACATTGTTTAAATTAGGGTAGTCATCCAAAACTACACCTTATCTCTTATTTGTTATTATCTTATAAGGGGATGAGTCTCAAGAAACAAAATCAAATAATAACTATCATCCTCATCAGATTTATCTCCCAAACAATTATTATTGCATTTTATTTCCTAAGACGCATCCCCCATCTCTTACTGACATGCACCTATGTTTATTGAAATACCCTAAAAAGTAGTCATTCCATAACAGGTACCAGTGAATATTGTGGATAAATTTAGAGGATAACACCAACCACTATTGTAGTAATTCTTTTCTTAGATTCAATTATCTATTTCCTTAAAATCATGATGAAATTTTTTGAAACATTCAAATGTTGGTTTCCCTTATTTGAAAGGCCCCATTTTGTGTATTAATTTATTTTTTTAAATATTAATATCACTTAATCAAATAGTATGTATATGAATAGAGAATTGATATATTCCAGTCATATGAAAAAAGAGTATGAATACAAGTTGAAAGATTTCACCATGTTTTAAAAATATCATGCATATGACCCTTATCAAATCATGTTTCTATGTTTATGCTATTTCTATGCAAGTATAATTCATTGAGAGGGGTTGATATAACACTTGATCTATCAAAGAATAAATCAAAGTAATAAATTTTGGAATAAACATAGGGAGAAACTGAATGTAGCTAGTGACTTGGATAACACTATGTTTTGTGGATCATCAGATTTGATTATAGGTGTGGATAATAAAGAATACTAAATTGAGGATGTGATTACAGGTGTAATTGATAAGGAAGATCAAATTGAGGAAATGAAAATGATAGTTAGAGATGAAATTCAAGAATATCCAAAAAAATTGGGAAGTTAAAGAGTCGTGAAAAGATGAAATTGTATGATGGTTACACTAAATATACAACATTTTTAGCTCTAATGAAGCATTAAAATTTAAAAGCTGGAAACATATGGAGTGACATCAGTTTTACTAAAATACTTACTCACTTGAATGAAAAGATCCCAGAAGATAATGATCCCCCTATATGAACATGTGATGCTAAATGAATTCTACGTTTGATGGGTATGATCTCTAAAAGAATACATGATTTTATGAATGACTTTATATAATTCTTCAAGTACCAAAAATCACTTAAATAATTACCAAATAGTGGTTCTTATCGATACAAGAAAGAGGAATCAGGTAATACAAAAGTATTATGGTAATTTCCGATCATTCTAAGGTTTAGGAATCTACATGGATATTAGGAGACAATAAGGAAATTAACATGGCATGCAGATAAAAGAAATAAAGATGGGAAACGTCGTCACCCGAAAAAATCCTCTTAGTAAAAGAAAATTGACCATGCGTATCCTGAATTTTGAAATGATAAAAGAAACCTTCATATTGAATTATCTATAGATGGAGTGAATGCTTTTGGTTTTCAAAGTATCACTCACTATACATGGACAATTATGTTTGGAAAATTATAACTTCCAATTGTGGTTATGTATAAAAAAATAAATTATTTTATCTATACTTATATTAGGACCAACAAAACCGGGTAATGATATTGATATTTATTTGGATCCATTGATCAAAGATTTGAAATTATTGTGGGATTCAGGTGTTATGTTGTATGATGCTTACAAAAATGAATATTTCACATTGAGGGTTGTGTTGTGTGGGATGATAAATGACTTTCTTACTTATAGAAATTTTTCAGGTTATAAATTAAAGAAACTCATGGGTGTCCCATTTGGTAACAAGTTACACAGTCAGTTAGTTTGAAACAATCATCAAAGATAGTGTTTATAGAACATTTCAATTTTATAGCCCGATGATATAAGTATTTATCCAAGATTATATAATTTTATGGGAGTTCAGAATAATGTAAAATAGCATCCCCAGTAATTGGTGGTAATTTTTTTGAGAAAGTAAAAATATGCACACTCTTTCTGGTAAACCATTATAAAAACCATACAAAACCCAATTGGAAAAAAGAGATCAGTTTTTTTAATTACCATACTTGGATTTTCAATACGTTAGAAATTTTTTTGGTGTTATACATATTGAAATAAATATATGTGATAGTTTCATTAGAAAATTACTAAATGCACCAAGAAAACTAATGATGTAATTAAGGCTAGTTCGGACATTATTAGCACGAGAATACGAGAAGAATTGGTGCCATGAAGGGTGAAAAAAAGACTTTTCTACCTCCAAATTCTTACACTCATTACAGGAAAGAGAGATATCTATTTTTTAACTTCTTAAATGATGTAATGGTTCTATAGGGTTATTCATTTAATATCAAGAATATCATTTTAATGATTGATTTAAATTTAAGGGGTCTAAAATCACATGATTTTCATGTTTTGATGCAAGATATAATGCATGTTTATTTATGTTTCATTTTTACCAATAATTTCTATCATAAATTAACAAATATCATATTCATTTTCAATAATATATTCAGCGAAGTTATAGATCTAGTAAATTTCCAACTATGGAAATAGAAATTTCCATCATATTTTGTGAATTGGAAATGTCCTTCCCGCAAACATTCTTTGATGTGACGGTTCACTTGATTATTCACTTACTGAAATATATTTGTCTTTGTGGTCCTATTAATTATATATGGATTTACCTCATTAAATAGAAAATTAATATTTTGAAAGGGTATGTCAAAAATTGAAGTCGGTTATAGGGTTGTATTGAGAAGATATGTAACGTTAAAAAAATAGTTGAAATCACTACCGACTACCTATCTTGTGTTTAAAGATTTGGTCTAACAAAATATCATCACACTAGGTAGCTTTTAGGTGAAGGAATTTGTGGAATATGTGTTTTTCAATCAATATTATAGATCAGGAGAAAGAACACCTTTATGTTTTGAATAACAGTTTAGATATTTTCCCATATGTTGAATCCCACAAATAAATTATTAATAATTTGAATCTATCAAGGGATGAAAGATGGATATCAAATACAGAAAATAAAAAAATTATAGGATGGTTTCAATACCATATTTTTAAGGAGTCTGATGAAAATATGGATCCAATTTTATAAAGACTTTTATGGCTAGCTTGAGGAATAAGTGTGCAAGTATTATCTTACGATGGTTATGTAATTAATGGATATACATTCTAAAAAAAGGAACATGATGATGGTAGCACCATAAAAAATAGTTGATTTTACACTTGTGTATGAAGTGATTCATGTTTTTGGAACCAAGGATATAAATCAAATTTATATGAATATGTCATACTTTGTCATCATCAAACAAATATGGGAGTTGGATCATACAATATCCTAAGTAAAAAATTTTCCATTCATGCAGGTTGATAATAGGAGTGCTATTAATATAGATGAATTGGTATCTGTGAAAGTGGATTTCAGTAAAGAAGGGGATAAAAACAAACCATTTATAGTGGTATCACAATAATTACAAGTATTTTACATTTCATATACTGGAAACTGAAAGTGGTCAATTGTTCTGTTATCATCCAAAACTACTAAATGGTCATAGGAAAAATAAACTATGGATAAAACTTTCATTGGTAAATCATAATAATTTCACATCATTCCCAAATTAGATGGGGTTTTTATGTCATAATAGACCATAATAAAGGTGTTCAGATACTCGATAGAGGGGTAAAATCCCTTCGATCTTTAAAAAATATGGTTAAATAATTGTGTTATATATATATTTATAATATAAAGTGTGTTACCACCTTTTATTATATGTTCACTTATACATATATGTAATCTAAATGAAATTTTGAACCAATTATATAGATAATGACTTATGCACATGTTGATTCTCCCAATCCTGAGGAACAACAGGTTTTTCAACTTTTCATTGCTCCCTGTGCAGAGGAAAAACAACCTTCTTCACACGGTAATGCTACCAATCGAGAGGGAAATTAGGTTTCTCAACAAGATGTTCTTCCCAATGTATAGGAACAATGACCTTCAAATGTTTACCCCCAACAAGATAATGTTCAGAGGGAATATGCTTGGCCGTCCTGTTAACCCCAATACGGCCATGTTCAGTAGTTTCATTGGGTTAATCACTCGGCATCGCATGAAAAATGATGTAGATTCGTAGAACCATGTTGTGACCACACTTAAGACATTGAGTTGAGAATATATTAGAGTAAAATTATGATATAATTTCTTTATTTTACTAAAAAATAAAATAATAATACATTAACTTACTCTTCATCATCCCTTGTAGAGTGCATTTATAGTAGATGACTCCTACAAGAAATTTTTATTAATGCACTCTGGAAAGACCCACAAAGGCTTTAGGACAATTCTAAAAAAAATTAATTTCAAATATGTTGAAGTGAAAATAAACCCACACCCACTTTATATGTATTCCCACCAATTAATCCACGAATCATGGGATGAGTTTACTATCCATCATGGAGAAAATAATTCCAAGTACATTATGGATGGTAATACATTGCTTAAAAATACTTTAATTAATCACTTTGATTGATAATTTTTAATTTATTAAATAGAAATACATAAAAATAAGTAATGATACGAAAAACCAATGTACCCCTACCATAAAGTAAGGATGGGTCACAATTCACTTGAAAATAATTTAGTATGTATTTTAAGTCTACTATAATAATTTTATGTGACATGAATAAATAAAATAGTTATGTTCCTCTATTTATATGTAAATTGATGAATCAAAATCCAAATCCACCTCAATACCACATCATGTACTATGGAAGGAGTCAAATGTCAATAAAGATAGTATGCTAATAGATAAAAACACAAAAAAAGTTTGGGAAGTGTGTGTAAGTATGATATAATAAAAATTTGTTTTGTATTAAATTTCTATTACCTAAAAATGTTAATTATTTTCCTATCTTCTCTATCCAACATAGACATATGAATCATCAATACTTGTAATATAAAAACACCTACTATTATTATAATTAAAGTGGCCAGAATATTATTGTTTCATATGAGGTCCATGTTTTAGGGTGACAACCTAAACATATTTTGATAAAATAAAATAACAGGGGGATAAATATAATGAAATAGAATAAATGAAATCAATATTATATTACCTTGAAGAAAAAATTCATTGTCACTCTTAGTTTCTAGAAACTGTTATGGGGATAAGAAAAGTGAAGAAACAACTTAAGAAACCCCATTTTAGGAAGTTACTACCCCACCCCCACCAGCTTTGAGGCAATCCATTCCCCTAAAAGGGTTGTATTAGATGAGGTAATAAATATTCTCAAAATTGAATCTGTGAAATATGATTTATACAGAAACTGATACCTTTCTTGTACTGATATCATACATGGTCAAAATGAATGTGATTTATATCTATCAACACTCACCCATCACCTTTTTGTGAGGAATACCATGTTCAAGATCCAAGAAGATAGTCTACACAAAAGAACAATTCCAAAAGTTCATGTGAGAGTGTGGATTACCATAGCTTATGAGTTGAGTGTTGAGCTACCTTTTCCACTTACTGAAACATATATTCATATGGTCATGCAAGGTATTTCAACATGTTTAGCATGGCCATCAGATCTTGTAAAAAACATATTGACAAGGAGGTATTCATTTACAATTTATTTTTTATGAAAAACCTTTAAATATTAGTGAAAAAAGGTTGGAACCGATGAATTTTATTACAGAAGAACCAAAGGGAAGGGTTGAAATGAAAGGTCTAATCGAAAACATATAATGTATCAACCAACCGATCAAAAAGATATTAAGAAAGATCATTTACCCTGTCCATTCAATATCTGTATTTACTAACATTGATGGATTATGAGGATAAAAAGTTAAAAAGTGGTATTAATCACAGAGTTTATTTTAAAGAATAAATGTAAAAAGATTCCATTACAAACTACATTTCTCTTGAGAATGTAAATTAAACCCTAAAATACAAATGGATAGGATTCTGAGTTGTAAATGTATATATGAGGTGTGTTTTCATGATTTTTTTCCAATAGGTGATATACTATGTTAATTATGACTAAATAAATTTCATATTTTAATAGGACTATATATGAGTAAAAATTTAATAGATTACCCCATGAATATAAATATGGACTCATCAGTCTTCACGTCACTTCTACATACCAAAGAGAATTTTAATACAAAATGGATGAAATGGTGTCAAAACTGCCTAAATATTTTTGAAAGAAAACTTACAAATTGAATACTCTTCTTAATACCAATGATATAGGGGAAAACTCAAAAATTGAATCATATAAAATATATTTTCATTACTTTCGTTACTTATTCATTTTTTAGGAAACATTGGGTACTCATTTCAGTAAATTTGGATACTCCATTGATTTATATTCTTGATTCACTCCATGGATAACCAAAAAACTGGCCAAAAATGATTATGTTTTTCAATTTTTGATACACAAAATCCAACCATTTAGAACTAAAAATAAAGTTATACATTTTATATTATTATTTAATGAGAATTTTGTAATGATAGGTTAGTGTTTAAATATCAGGAAAATCATGGCATAGGATAGTCCATGCGCACAAGGAGTGTATTAACTTCTACAAGTAGACAAGTATCAGGGAATATATAATAACATTTCACTATCCAAACACATATCAAAACAAATTAAATATTTTTCTCAATGTTTATTCAATTTATAAAAAAAATAGAAAATATTATGATTATTGTTTTTGTAAATTTATGAGAGATATCATATACCATCAATCAACAAGAATCCCTGAAAGAGGAATTTTAAAAAATAATTACTATTTAATTTAAAATATTTATTAATACTTTGTGTGTTTATATTTTTTCTAGTACTAATATGACTTTCTAAAATATTCATATTCATAATATAGAATAGATTTGTTTAGAAAATAATGGGCAACATACATGATGGCATAATGTATACATATATCATGAATGTGTGACTTCCATATTCTTATTCTGTTTACATTCTCATCATTTTATCTACTTTTTTAGTTAATTTCCTCAACATTTATATCTGATATTTTTTTTACATAGATCATATAGAAACGACTTCTTAAATAAGAATTATTCACTCATGTACTATTATCATTCACTCAATCTGATGCACGATGTACACATTATGACGCAAATTGTATGGTTTCGGTTTAAAATTGATATTTTGTTAATGTATTGTTTTATATTTATATTTTATTTATTTATTTATAGTATTACTAACATAATAATTGTTTTATTATATAAGTTTAATATTTTTCTTGAGTTAGGAAAGTTTTTTTGAAGCTTCTCGTGCTCATGTGAGATAATACATTGAGGATGAAACTAATATAATGAAAAAAAGGAAATGGATCAAGAATGTATACAACCATCATGAAAATGTGAATTACTGCTAAATAATTAATAAATAATTTCATAATTTTATCCAATATTTATAAGGTAATTTCCTTATCATTTTAATATAATAATTATTTATTTTTTCTCACATATCTTTTAGGAAATAATATTTCTCTTTCAACTATCTACAACAAGCCAAAAAAGACAGAACTTGTTCCTTTCGGATGGAAGATGAAACCTTGTCCTTCCTAAAACGTGAAGGGCTTCATGGATCATGGATTTTCTCTTCCATAATAATGAAATATGGTATATCTTTTATTTCATTTTTAAAGTGTTTAAAGAAAAACACATATTGCATACTCAATCAGTCGCACCTCAATCTGATACATAGTGTGCTCGTTATGACTCAGACTGCATGTTTTTAGGTTATAATTTATATTTTTGTTCAAAACACACATCATAGACTCAAAAACAAGAAAACACATTATGATTATTTTGATACATTTGGAAATCAATCTATATTTCATTTTTTATGTTTAGGTTTCATACACACATCAATATGATTCACGGTGTGGTCAGTATGACCCCAAGTGTTTCTTTTAAATTAAAATTGACATTAATATTAGTAAAAAGAACTAGTAACATACTGGAAACCATGAAAATGATTTTCGATTGTTTTGATACTTTAAGAAAACAATTCATAAGTCATTGTTTTGTATAAGAATCAATTGTACCTCAATCGGAAATATAGTGTGACTGATATGACTCCAAGTGTGTATGTTCATTTAAAATTGACAATAATTTTATTAAAAAGAATAAGTGACAAACTGAAAACCTAGAAAAATCATTTTTATTTTTTTGATACTTTAAGAAAATGATCCATAAGTCATTTTTTAGTTGTAGGAATCACCTACACCTCAATTTGATACATAGTGTGATAGATATTACTACAACTGTATATTTTTATTTAAAATTGACATTAATTATAGTAAAAAGAAAACATGACATACTAAAAATCATGAAAATGATTTTAGATTATTTTGATACATTTAGGAAAATGATCCATAAGTCATTTTTTCATGGAAGAATCAACTACACCTCAATTTGATACATGGTATGACAAGTATGACTCTATGTGTGTTTTTAATTTACAATTGACATTAATTTTAGTAAAAAGAAAAAGTGACATGCTGAAAATTTAGTAAATGAATTTAGATTATTTTAATAACTTAGGAAAATAATATATAATTCATTTTTCGCATGTAAGAATCAATCCAACCACAAATCTGATGCACAATGTGCCCATTATGACTCTAAGTGTGTCCTTTTATTTAAAATTGACATTAATTTTAGTAAAAAGGACAAGTGAAATAATCAAAATTGAGAAAATGAATTCAGATTATTATAATACTTTATTAAAATTATCTATAATTAATTTTTAATTTTTAGGATTAAAATTCACCTCAATTTGATGCATGGTGTGACCGGTATGACTCAAAGTATCCATTATCAGTTCAAAATTGACATTTTAATTCAAAATGTGTGTCACTCAAAAAAATCATGCTCTGATTGTCTTGATAATTTGTAAAAATTATTCATAGGTTATTTTTGATTGGTAATAAGTATTCTTACATCAAATCGATGCATGATGTATCCGATATGAATCAAAGTGTGAGTTTCTAGTATGAAATGAAATTTTAGTAAAAAACATAAGTGACATACTGAAAACTAAGAAGACACATTTTTCTATGCATTAGGAAAATGATCCATAAGTTCTTTATGACATATAGAAATTAAGTGAAACTCAATATGATGCACTGTGTGATTGATATGACTCTAAGTGTATCTCTTAATTTCAAATTGATATTCATTTTACAAGAAAAAAGTGACATACTAAAAACTGAGAAAGCATATTTGGATTATTTTGATAATTTAGAATAATATTATATAAGTCATTTTTGATGTGTAGTAACAAACATCACTTCAATAAAACACATAGTGTGATCGTTATAACTCCAATCGTGTTCTTTTATTTAAAATTAACATTAATTTTAGTAAAACGAATAAGTGACATACTAAAAACCAAAAAAATGAATTTTTATTATTTTAATAGATAAGTATAAGGGTCCATAAGTCATTTTTTATGTGTTGGAATCAAACCCACCACAATTTAAAGTATAGTATGACCGGTATGACTCTATGTATGTACTTTTATTTAAAATTGACATTAATTTTAGAAAAAGTACAAGTGACATACACAAGACCGAGTAAACGGATTCAGATTTTTTTGATACTTTAGGAAAATGATCCATAAGTCATTTTTGATGTATAGTAATCAAAATCACCTCAATATGATGCACTTTTTGAATGTTAAGATTCAAATTATCCATTATCTACTTAAATATGAAATTTTAGTTCAAAACGTGTGTTACTCAATGAAAACTAAGAAAAAACACTCTAATTGTCTTGATAAATTAAGGAAACAATTAATAAGTAATTTCTGATGTGTATAAAGTAGTATTACATAAAACCAATACATGATGTGACCAATATGACTCAAAGTGCATGTTTCTAGTTTGAAATGACATTTTAGTAAAAAACACAAGTGATATACTCAAAATTGGGAAAATTCATTCGGATTGTTTTGATACATTAGTAAAATTATCCATAAGTAATTTTGGATGTGTAGGAATAAACCTCAAATCAATTTGATGCATGATGTGACCGATATAAATCCATGTGTATCTTTTTATTTAACTTTTAAATTAATTTTAATAAAAAAACATGTTGCATACTGAAAACCAAGCAAACACATTTAGATTGTTTCAAAGTGAGATAAATTCCTACATGTCAAAATTACTTATGAATCATTTTAATTAATTATCAAGATAATCCGAGCATGTTTCTTTGTTTTCATAGAGTGACATGAATTTTTAACTAAATTTTAAATTTTAAATTGAAAACACACACTTTTATTCATACCTAACACGCCTTGTGTAAAATTGAGGTGTAGCTGATTCCTACTTGTCAAAAATAACTTATGGATAATTGTTCTAAAGTATCAAAATAATCAGAATTTTTTTTCTCAGTTTTGAGTGTGTGACATGTGTTTCAAACTAAATGTTCATTTTAAATAAAAAAACACACTTTTAGTCATATCGATCACACCATGAATCATATTGTGGTGAGGCTAATTCATAAAAATAAGAAATAACTTTTGGATCATTCTCCAAAAATATCAAAATAAAATTGAATGTGTTTACTCAGTTTTGATAATGTCACATGTCTTTTTAATTAAAATCTCATTTTAAACTAAAAGCATGAACTTTGAGACATACCATCCACATCATGTGTCAATTTTATGTGATAATGATTCCTACATGTCAAAAATGTCTTATGAATCATTTTAATAAATTATCAAGAAAATATGAGCGTGTTTTCTCGGTTTTAGTGAGTGAAATACGTTTTTAACTAAAATGTCAATTTTAAAATGTTAAAAGAGACTTTGTGTCATACTGGGCACATCGTGTATCAGATTGAGGTGTGGTTAATTCCTACACATCAAAACTGACTTCTGTATCATTTTCCTAAATTATTGAAATAATTTGATTGCATTTTTTTTATTTTGAGTATGTCAATTTTATTTTTTTATAAAATGTAAAATTTAAATAAAAAGGAAAACTTTGAGTCATACCGGTCACACCGTGTGTCGGATTGAGGTGAAACTAATTTCTATCTGTTAAGAATGACTTCTGAAAATTTCTCTTAATGTAAAAAAATAATCTGAATGTGTTTTCTTTGTTTTGACTATGTCACTTGTTTTTTTTACTAAAATTCCTTTTTAAATTGCAAAGATTAAATCTAAGTCATATTGTTCACATCGTATGTCTTTTCAATATGAGACTTATTATTACACATAAAAAATGGAATATGGATATTTTTTTAAAAAAATTATCAAGAAAATAACTATGATTTTTCTTAGTTTTCAGTGAGTGACACACATTTTGAACAAAAATGTCTATTTTAAATAGATAACGAAATCTTTGAGGCATACTAGGAATAATGTGTATCAGATTGAGGAATATATAATTCACACGCATAAAAAATGACTGCTGAATCATTTTAATAAAGTATCAAAAACAATTCGAATGTGTTTTATTAGTTTTCAGTATATCACAAGTCTTTTTTAACTAAAATGTCAATTTTAAATAAAAAGTAAAATTTAGAGTCATATTAGTCACATAGTTTGTTGTATTGAGGTGAGGATGATTTCTACATGTCAAAAATGACATATGGATCATTTTAATAAAGTTTCAAAACAAGATTAATTTGTTTTCTTAGTTTTGATTATATCACTTGTTTTTTTTTACTAAGATGTTGTTTTAAAATACAAATTCACACTTTGATTCATACCAGTCACATCATTTGTCGATTTGATGTGAGATTGATTCTTATACATCAAAAATGACATATGAATCATTATCCAAAATTATCAAGAAAATCTGAGCATGTTTTCTAGTTTTTGAGTGATTGACACATGTTTTGAACTAAAATGTCAATTTTAAACTAATAACACACTTTGAGTCAAACTTGGAACATCTTTTATTGGATTAAGGTGCAGATGATTACTACATATCAAAAATGACTTATGAATCATTTTTCTAATGTATTGAAACAATCCTATTTCTTTTTCTTAGTTTTGAGTATTCCACTTGTCTTTTTGAATTAAATGTCAATTTTAAATAAAAAGACACACTTGGAGTCATACCGCTCACACTGTGAATTATATTGAGGTGTGGTTGATTCCTACACATCATAAATTACTTATGGATAATTATAGCGATTTATTAAATAAATATGAATGTTTTTTATCTATTTTGATTAAGTCACTTGTTTTTTTACTAAAATGTCTTTTTAAGATTGAAAACACACAATTTGAGTCATACGAGTATAATTATATGTTGTTTTGACATACGACTAGATGCTACACCTCAAAAATGACTTGTGAATCATGTTCATAATTTATCAAGAGAATCTGAGTGAGTTTAAATGGTTTTTAGTGAGTGAAAAATTATTTCAACTAAAATTTCAATTTTAAACTAATAATGGATACATTGAGTCATATCAGGCTCTCTGTATACTGAATTGAGGTGTGGATAATTCTTACACATTAAAAATTCCATATGAATCATTTTCATAAAGTATCAAAACAATCCAAATGTGTTTTCTCTGTTTTGAGTATGTCACTTAATTTTTTTACTAAAATGTCAATTCTAAATAAAAGGACACACATGGGTTTATACTGGTCATACCTTGCATCAAATTTTGATGAGGATAATTTTTACAAATCATAAATGACTTATGGTCCATTTTCCAAAAGTATCAAAATAGTATAAAAAAGTTTTACTGATTTTGAGTATGTCACTTGTTCTTTTTACTAAAATTTCATTTTAAACTTAAAACACATACATTGAGTCATACCAGTCACATCATGTGTCATTTTGATGTGAGGTTGATTCCTATATTTCCCAGTTGAATTATGGATTTTTTTCATAAATTATTATTACTATCTGATTTTTTTTGCTCACTTTTCATTGTGTGACACACGTTTTGAACTAAAATGTAAATTTTAATCTCATAATAGACACTTTGAGTCATAACAAGCACACCATGTATCAGATTGAGGTGTGGATAATTATTACACATCAAAAATGACTTGTGAATCATTTTAATAAAGTATTTAAATAATTATAATGTGTCTTATTAGTTTTGAGTATATCACTTGTCTTTTTTACTAAATTATCAATTTTAAAATAAAAATCACATATGGAGTCATACCAATCACATTGTGCATCAGATTTAGGTGGGGATGATTCATACATATCATAAATGAATTGTGGATAATTTTTTTAATGTATAAAAACAATCTGAATATTTCATATTGTTTTGAGTATGTCACTTTGTTGTTTTTACTAAAATAACATTTTAAACTAAATATTCACACATTGAGTCATTCTGGTCACACCATGAATCATTTTGGTGTGTGGTTTATTCCTACAAATCATAAATTAATTATGGATAATTTTCCTAAATTATCAAAAAAAATTGAATATGTTTTATAAGTTTTCAGTATTTCACTTGTCGCTTTTACTAAAATGTCAATTTAAACTAAAAACAAACACTTTGAGACATACTGGTCACATCGTGTGTCGATTTGATGTGAGACTGATTCCTAAATTTCAGAAATGACTTGTTAATAATTTTACTAAAGTATAAAGAAAATTATACTGAATTTTCTTCATTTTTAGGGAGTGAAATATGTTTTTAACTAAATTTTCAATTTTTAAATAAAAACATGCACTTTGAGTCACACCGAGAACACTTTTTATTGGATTAAGGTACATATGATTCCTACATGTCACAAATTAATTATGGATTACTTTGCTAATGTATCAAAACAATAGGAATTTTTATACTAATTTTTTAGTATATGACGTGTGTTTTCAACTAAAATGTCAATTTTGAATTGAAAACCCACACTATGAGTTATACCAAACACACAATGAATTAGATTGAGGTGTGGTTGATTCTTACATGTCCCAAATGACTTATTAATCATTTTTATAAAGTATAAGATAAAAATGATAATGAAATTAACTAAATAATTATAAAAAATGATGATAATGTTAATTAAATAAGTAGTAGGAAGTCACCTCTCCATGATGACTATATACATTATGACACAACCTATACTGCCCATTCATTTTTAAATAATTCTATTTCCTCTTAGGAATATGAGGAAATTCAATAGTCCTAGTAATACTGAAAAAATATAAATAAACAAAGCATTAATAAATATTTTAAATGAAATTGTAATTATCTTCAATAATAACTCTTTGGGGTGCTAGTTTTTTATGGTATATGATATAATTCATAAATTTACAAACATAATAACCATAATCTTTTTTATTTTTATGTTTTAGAAAAGAAAAAGACATTGATAAAAATAAGTAATTTGTTTTGATATATGTTTTTATAGAGAAAACTCATTATATATTCCCTAACACTTATCCACTTGTAGAAGTCAATAAGATCTATGTATTCATGGAATTCCTTCATTCCCTGATTTTGAGGATATTTAAACACTAGCCTATCATAATATTATTTTCATTGAAACATAATATAAAATATATAACTTAATTTTTAGTTGTAAAAAATTTAATTTAGTTTATTACAAATTGATAAATGTCAACACATGTGGTCTTTTTTTGTGTATAGATGCATTTAATAGAGAAAATAAATCTTTTTTTATCCAAATTGAATTCAATGAGTAACCAATGCTCCGAAAAAAAAGAATAAGTAATGAAATTAATGAAAATATATTTTATATGATTAAATTATACATTTTTACCTCTACATCATGGGTGTTAATAAGTGTATGACATCTATATGTTTTCTTTCAAACATTATGTCTAGTTTGTCCATTATTCTTTCATATTACTTTTGTTTCAATGATAATTATTGTGTAGAAGTGATGTGCAGACTAATGAGTCCAAATTTCAATTGAAATGGTTTTTTATTCAAATATTATTGATATATATATATGCCTATGAAAATTATAAAAAGTATTTGGTCATAATTAACATAGTAGATCATCTATTGGAAAAAAATCATGAAAATGAACCTCATGTATAAATTTACAACTGAGACTCTTAGCCATTCATGCATGATGATTACTCTCTTTACATATATTCTTAAAAATAAATTGTGCTTGTATCACAAATTTCTAATTTTGTATTCATATGAACCTTTAATATTAGTAAATGTGGAAGTTGAATGGGAAAGGTAAATGTACTTTATGAAGATATTTTAGATTGGTTTCTTAATAATTTAGATCATTTTAATTTGTCATTTCATTTCACTCTATTCCCTTATCCCATTTTTAGTAACTTTCATCTGCTCAAACCATTTTTCATTCACTATTAATTTCATTCCTTGAAAAATAAATTAGAAACGAATTCAACATTGTCATTATTTTTTTACAAGATCTAATGACCATGCTATGAATGTTCTAATAGCTTGATAGACGATATTAATATCTGAATAATCAAGTGAAATAGGTATCTTGATGCTCATCTTTTGAGATATAATAATCCTTAATCTCACATGACCTATTGGAAGTTTTTTTGGGTATAATATCTCCTTGGATATTGTAAATGGTACCCCTCATAACAAGAAAAAAGGTGGGTGTTGATAGATATAAATCAAAATCATTTTCTCCTTATATAATATCAGTATAGGGAAGGTATCAGTGTTTACATAATTCACATTTCATAGAAACAATTATGAAAATATTGATGACCTCTTCTAAAACAACTCTTTTATGGGAATGTATCACCTCAAAGATGGTGGTATGGTGGAGGAAATTCACATATTGGTTGTTCGTCTGTTGTTTCTTCTCTTTGATTATTTCTCATAAAAATAACTAACAATTCTAACTGAGAATTAAATTTTTATTATAGTGCATCAAATCATTCCTACATCTCTTATATTTTTTTATCATTACCCCATGTCCATTTTTTTCTCAAACTAAGTTTTGGGAGAAACCCCAAAACCCACACATCTGATGTGTCCATATTGTTCTATCCACTTTAAATCCACTGATAGTAGTTGTTCATCACGTATGGCTAATAATGATCTTGTTTCTAAGTCAAATGAAAAATATATTCAAATAATTAATAATTATTATGTAATAATTATTTAAAGTAAAAAAATTATTATGTCATACTTACACATGATTCTGACACTTTTTGTGTGTTTTCATCTATTAGTATCCATTATATATTTACTTATGCATCCTTCCATGGTACATGAAGTGGGATGGAAGTTTCTTTAGATTTTTATTCATCAATCTTAAAATAAATAAAGTAACATGATTATGTTGTTGTTTGATTTCACATAAAACTTGTTTGGTATATTTAAAATATTTACCATTTTTTCAAGTGAAATGTACCCCATACTTTCTTTACAGTAGGGGTACGTTTGTTTTTCTACTCATTACTTATTTTTATCAGTTTTATTTTGTTTCATAAATTTAAAATTATTAATCAAAGTGATTAATACACATATTTTAATGAAATGTCTTAACAATCACTATATTCCTTAAAAGATGTCTCTTTACGATGACCAATAAATGAATCCCATTCTTATTGGTTTACCATGTGTGTATACATCTGTGGTGGGTATAGTTTTATTTTACCTTTATCTTCGTTGAGATAATACTTCTTAGCAATTCTATAAAATCCTCTATGGGCCTTTCTAGTGAGCATTATTACAAATTTCAATTGGGATTCATCTACTATAAATGCTCTCTTAAAGGTATAATTAAGAGTATACCAATGTTTCATTACATTATTTTACTAAAATAATGAAAGTATATCATAATGTTACCCTGATCTCTTCACAAATTAGTGTCTTAAGCATAGGAACAACATTTCTCCATGAATCTACATCAATCGTCACACACGTGTGGGTGGTGAGCCCAATGTAACTACAAAACTTGGCCTTATTGGGGTTAATAGTCTGGCCACACACATTCCATCTAACCTTGAATTTGAAGCCTTTATTTCTGACCATAATAATTTTTTATAACATCTTCAAACTATGGCACTCCTATATTTTCTAGGACATGAGATTTTCATTTCCTACCATTTCCTCGGCTCCAACATAATCAATATTTTTCCTCTGAATTCATAGCATTGACATGTCTAGAAGCTTGTCGTTCCTATACATCAGGATAACCATCATGTTGAGAAACATGTTGATCATCGTGATTGGGAGAATTGAAATGGGCATAATTAATTATCAATATAAGGGGTCAAAATTTTAATCTGGGTTCTGTAAATTTAAAATTGAATAGATAATAATATGGTGTAAGATAATATATATTACCAAAAAATAACCAGATTATAGAAATATATTTTTTCAATTTTGAAGGGATTTGACCCATATACCAATAATACAAATCCCTTAATTATGGAATCTTCGAAGATACAAGACCCAGTATATATTTTGACCACATAAATATTATTGTAAAATCCCAATGCAAGGGTCAACCTCAGTTGAATTTAAATTTTACTCTATAATGGTTTTGGTTGATAACAAAACAATTGACCACTTTTGGTTTGTGGGACCTGGAAAAAAATACTTGTACTACCTTTTATTCCATTATAAAAAATCTATCTTTGTACCATTACTTACTAAAATACACTTTTAAAAATCTCAATTCATCTATTTTAATACCATTATTGATATCAACCCACTTGAATTGAAAATAGGCCCTTGGAATCTTTTATAATCCAACTCTCATATTTGATTGATGATGAAAAAGTATTACATATTCTCAAAAATTTTATTTTTTTCCATGGAACCAGGTAAATGTATTTCTTCATCAATAATTTTAATTCACCTATTTTTCAGGGTACTATATTCACCATGTTCATTTGTAAATAATGTATAACCATTAAGTACAAAACCATTATAATATAATATATGCACACTTGGTCCTCTAAATATCTATCAAATTTGTTCTGGAATTGAATAAATATTTTTAGTTGAACCCTTAAAAATATGGTCTCAAAACCATCCTATAAACTTTTTATTAAGTGTATTTGATATACAGATTTCATCCTTTATGGATTCAAATGCATAAGAATTACTTTTTGGGTTTCGACATATAAGGAAACCTATAAACTATTATGAAAAATCTAAATATGGGCCTACTCCCGATCTATAATAGTAATTATGAGAACATCTATAATAGAAATTTCATCACACACAAGCTTCCCAATGTAAGAATATTTTGGTATAAAAATTCCTTCCACATTATACCAGTATTCAGTACAGAATTCAATGGCTTCCTCAACCATATATTTTCCCATAATAAAACTTTCTACTTGACATAAATTTTGTACATAACCTTTAAAAATATTTATATAATGTTCAGTATGGTACACCCATACATAATGTATAGGACCACATAGTCGTATCTCTCTTACCAAGCGAACCATCATATCAAAGAATTTTAGTGGGAAGAACATATCCAATTCAAATAATATGACAATAAATTATTTTTCAATGGTTAGGAATTTCTATGAGTATATAACTTTTTTATATATATGTTTGAAAAGGAAAAATATCTTGGTTAATGTATGACCAACTTTCTTGGGTAAAATGAAATGTAAAGACACATTCATTAGATCTTCTATAAAAACATGACAGTCATTTGATTTTAGACACTTTAACTTTAAATCATTAATTGATATGATATTATTGATATTTGATGAATACCCCTCTTAAACCTTTACATTATTCAAGAAGATGAAAAACTGAAATCTCTATTTACTATAAGTAGTGTAAGAAATTGGATGAATAAAATTCTATTTTTCACTCTTCATTGGCACCAACTCTTCCCATATTCCCATTTCAATCATTTCCAACCAAGCCTTAATTCCATACTTTATTTTTTAGGATGCAGTTAGTAAAGTTCTAATGAAACTATCACAATTTTTTCAACATACATAACATTAAGAAAACACCTAACATTCAAACAATCTCAGTATGGTAATTCAAAAACTAATCCCTTTTTCTAACCATATTTTGAAATTTTTTTCAAAAAAAGTTTACAAAAAACAGTTTCTAAATCATTTGCTTTCTAAAAAAGTTGATAACATGTTAGTAGAGATGGTGTTTTACATTATTTAAAAATTTAATCTAATGATGTTTTCCAGGATCAGTACTTATTTCATTAGGGTATAAATCAATGATGTCATATAAACACAGTTTTTAATGAATTTTTCAACCTAATTGATTGTGTAACTTATTCAAAAATGGGACACCTTTGATTTCCTTTAATGATATATCCTAAAAAATTATAATAAGGAAAATCATTTATCATCCTGTACAACATGGATCTTAACACAAAATATTCATTTGTATAATTATCATAAAATGTAATACCTTGGCACCAAAATAATTCCAAATCTTTGATCAACATATCCAAATAAATATAAATATAATTTCCTGGATGATTTGGTATTGATATAAGTAGATATAACATAATATGTTTTATTTTTATACATAACCATTGTGCAAATTTATTTTTTACCAACATAACTTTCCATGTACTATGAGTGCATCTTTGAAAAGAAAATGGATTCACTCCATATGTTGATAGGGAAAGGTGAAGGTTTTTCAAATCATTTCAAAATTTCAAATATTCCTGATCAATTCTCTTCCAGTAAGGAGAGTCTTCCAGGTGATGAAGTTTCCAATATTTATCTCTTGTGTCTTTGTGCCACGTCAATTTCCTTAATGTATCCTCACTTAAATATAGGATACTAAACCTTAGAATGATTCTAATTTACCTTAAAACTTTCTTAGGACCCTATTCATATTTCTTGTATAAATAAGAACCACAGATTGGGAATTTTTAGGTGATTTGTGGGCCTTACAAAGTAGTATACAATCATTTCTACATGCATGTATTTTTTTAGATATCATACCAATTCAAAATATAATTTGTTTAGCTTCATATGTTTGGAAAGGAATCTCATTATCTTATGGGATCATATCATTAAAGAGTTAAAGTAATTGAGTAAAAATGGCATCACTCCATCTATTTCTAGATCTTAAATTATATATTTATAGTATGGGTGGAAATGCTTTATATTTAGTACAACCATCATACAATGGAATCTTTTCACAACTCTTTAACTTCTCAAAAAAAATATGCAATCATGATGTTCATCTTAAACAGGCATTTTCATTTCCTCAATACAATCCTCATCATCGTTTACACCTATAATCATATCAGTGATATGGTCTTTCTCATTATCCACACTTATAATCATATCAAATGATCTATAAAACATATTATTTTCCCAATCACTGTCTACATTTCTTTTTTCATATGTTTACTCGATCATTTATAAATTTGATCTATTCTATGATAAATCAAGTGTTCTTACAAATCATCTGGAATAATTAGTCTTGAATAATAATATGTAAAAACAGGTAAAGGAATTGAGAAGGGTTATATACATGATCTTTTGAGAACATAATGAATTCTTTCACCCCATCATCATACACTTTTTTCATATGATTAGAATCCATCTGTTTTCATTCATGTCAATCCTATTTTATTTGGTAATAATAATATTTAATGAAATAAATAAATCATAAAAACATTTCATTAAAAAATTTAATATTATGATTAAAATAACATTGTAAGGTAAGATTATTAATGGTTATGATTTTACTGATGTGGGTTATAATTAATCTTTTATATATTATATGGACCAAATATACAATCTATTTCACTAATTTGGGTACCAAGAGTGATTTATTCCCTATAAGAACCCAACATAGAGGTGATCAACATATAGCCTTTAATACAAAACATCAAAACTAGCAATATATATCTATTTTTTATAACTATTTTTATACAAAAAACACAATTGTTTAGATTTAAAATTTTCTCTCTCAATGTTTGGAACAATATACATTCCATGTTTTTGTTTCTAAAAAAGAAAACAATATTGAAATATTACACTCTAATGGTCACTAAAAATAAAATATACAAGGTATTGGAATGATTTAAAATTACATTTTCGTTTTAATCTATGGGAGTAAGAGGGATAATTTGAAGAAAATGGGTATAAATATTTTATTTTAATCCTCGGGAGAATGAGGGATACTTGAAACTTTGAGCTGATTAACATCTATACACTACAAAAACTCTTCCAACTTATCATTTACAGTCACCACTTTACATGATACGTGGGTGGGGTTTTTGCAGTGCATAACTAGAATCTTCATTCAATTAGAGTGAGAAATAATGTTGAATGAGTGAAAATGAACATGAAAGTGAGGGATAGGTTGAACCCACAATGGCTTCAGGAAATAGAGATTGGGTGGAGAATCAATATGGTAGATCGAGGAAAAATATGATCACTATGGTGCATTGTTCAAAGCATTTGGGAAAATTAAAAACAAATAAAGTTATTAGAGGGGGTTAATTAATCACAAATGACCACATACCATTACTTTAATATATGAGTATAATTCCAAGACAAAATAATTAGATAAACTATAAACAAATAAAAAAACTAATAAAAATTAAAAATTAAAAAAAATGTTTAAACAAATAAATGATTTCAATTTTAATTTCTATACATTTTGTTTTGATGTTAAATTTATTAAAAGAAAATAAATGATGGTGATTTCTCTCCATCTTATTTGGGGAAAATTTTTAAAAGAAAAGAAAAGATTTTTTTTTGAAATATGATAAAAATAACCATTATTAAAAATATAGTTTTCCAATACTCAATTATTCCAAATAAATAAATATTATAATTTAAAATTGAATATTTTTTTTTAAATATATATATATATATATATTATAAAATATTTAAATAATTGAAAATATATTTATATTGTTATGTATAAATGTTTATAAATATATTTATTTATATATAATTAAATAAATATGTGTCCAAAAATATATATATATATAAAATAAATTTATAATTATATATATATTTTTTTAATATATTAAATATATATTTGAGAATATATTTATAATTGTTTTTATTATTATTATTAAATTATGTTGAATAAAATATTTATATACACACAATCAAAATTATTAATATAGACATAATTATATATAATCAAAATTAATTATACACATATAATCAAAATTATTATTCACACATAATCAAAATTATAAATTCAAGGTAATCAAAATTTTTCATAAATTATTTATATAATTTATTAATTCAAAATTATTAATTCAAGATAAACAAAAAAAATAATTCAATATTATTTATTCGAAATAATTATTAATTCAAAATTATTAAATAAAATTTCTATTAATTCAAAATTAATAATTCAAAATAATTACCTATTCAAAATAATTTATTAATTATTTATATAAATTATTAATTTAAGATAATCAAAATTATTTATAATCAGAGTTATCAATAATAAAAATTATTATAAATTGTTTATAATTATTTATATACACATAATCAAAATTATTAATAGTTTCTTTTTATTTTTACTTATAAATTACATAAAAATTACAAAAATAATTATTTACAAATTATGTTTAGAAAAATATTTTAATACACATGAAAATACTATTTTTTATTATTAATTATCAAAAATTTGATCATTTATATAAATATAAAATTTAATAAAACATTGAATAAAATATGAAAAAGTGGTAATGTCAAAAACCCATGCCAATCATTTTAAACAGTTCAAAACACTCAAACACTTGGCTTAAAAATAATTTGGTGTAGAGAATGGATTTAAAAACCTCAATCCTATGTTATCCACTTATTTCAAAACGAAATACTTACTTTATGATCCATTATAGAATTTTTACAAAAAATTGGCTTAAAAATAAATTGATGCAAAATGTACATTTAGAAATTCAAGGTGGAATCAAGAGACACATGTAAAAATTACTCACTATTTTTTCTAAAAAACACATAGGCATTTTTAAAAACACATTTCATGTAATCCCATTCCAAGATAATGGTTCAAAGCATTTAAAAAAACCCAATTTTCCCCACATGGATAATTATATAGTATTAACTTTAAAAAAGAAACTCTCTGAAGACAACAAACATTCAAAGGCTTGTAATATAATGTGACATCATAGAAATTACCTCCTTAGTTTAATGGAAAACATTCCAAAATCCATCATCTACAATGTAAAATTCTCCAAGAATCCAAGAGTAAAGGCATCACGTTTAGGTAAATGAATAAACCATTAGCGATGGATGTCAAGGGTTTTCGGAGGGGTCAGCCAATGGACATTCGATCAGTTGTTTTTCATGTGAATAGATATTGTGGGATAATAATTGGATCAGGTCTGTAGTATGGATAGAGATTAAAGAGTGTTATGGAAGATCCTAATGTCACAGTGGAATCCATCACAAAATACACATGAAGATTCACCTGAAGGCCTTTTATCACCCAATGGAATTTTACACATCTCTTGAAGGATATTTACAATGAAACCAAAGGAATTTTTCTCTTAATCAAAGCAATTTTTATCACACCCATCACATACCATTTTATTGTACCACTAATATTGGGAACTAGAACATGCCACTTGATCTCTACAACCAAGAAGACTTTCGATACATAGATCTCCATCATGGATCTCCTCACATGTTTTCATTAAAAATTATGTCACCACCATTTCACACTATCGTCTTCACCTCAGTTTATTCACCATCATTGGCGATAGGGAAACCACAAAGGTCATACCTCCTACCAAGTTCACTCTCATGGTGGAAAAATCTATCCACAAATACTTCCAAAATATGTTATCTCATCCTATTTTATAGAGACCAAGTCCATATCTCCAATTAATCCGAACAATGTCCCATTTCCAACCATTAATTAAGAATTTACTCTCCATTAATGTTGATATAAACTCCCTTATTAATGTTGATAAAAACATCTTCATTAATTAATTTATCTCTCCTTAATATTCAAATTTTAAATAAAAAATCACAACAATATCCACCTTGATTTAAAATTTAAATACTCTACAGTCATCTCCACCATCAGGGTCATTGGGATCGTTGGCTCCAGCATCATCGACTTCCTCCATGATCAGATATATCACATCAACTTCACCTTATTCATATATCAATATCCATTGGATCATCCATGACTATACTAGCATGATTCATCGCACCAATTAAAGATGATATTTTTTATATCTATGAAGAACTCCCCAATATTACTGCATCTTTACATCTCGATCTTCTTAGTTCAGAACTGTGAAACTCCTTTGATACCACTGTTGGGGTGGAGCCCAATGTTTTAGCGAAATTAGTCCCAAAACACACTAGAACATTCACTAGAAGTATTTTTATCAACCAAACAAATTTTACAAATCACCCAAAGGATTTCTACAACGCATCTAGAGAATTTTTTATCTCACTCAAAGGAATTTTTATCACACCCATGGACATTCCATTTTATCGTACTACCAATCTTGGGAACCAAAATACACCACTTGATCTCTGTAACCAAGAAGTATTTCGATACATGGATCTCCATAATGGATCTATTCTCACATCATTGTCGAAAATTATCTCACCAAATTCACACAGTATCATCCTCGCCTTTCTTTTTTCACCATCATCAGTGGTTGGGAAAGCATAAAGGTGGAACTACCTTCCTCATTCTCTCTCACATTAGCTACATCTTTCAATAACTACTTAGAAAATATGATATTGCATCCTCTTATATAGACACCGAGTGCATATCTCTAATTAATGCATCCAATATCCCTCTTAAATCCATTAATATTAAGAATTAACTCTATATTGTTGTTGATATAAACTACATTATTAATTTTGAGAAAAATATATTCATTAATTAATTTATCTCTCCTCAAAAATAAAATTTTAATTTAAAAAATCCCAAAAAATAAGTGTAAAAATTATCGCATACCTTAGATTTTGAGAGGATCAATTCATCGATAAGGTCAATGAAGAATAGTGGCAGTGATTTAGTTCTGTAAGTGCTTGAACAGTGAGAGTGAGGACTCTATAAGGTTTCTATTCAAAAATATTGGGAAGGGCTTTATAAGCGCTTTCAGAAAAAGTTATGATACTTCCATATGCTCTTCCCTTCTAAATAATTGAAGCTACGAGCCTTGGGATTGGATCGATTCTTCTTAAAATATGTATCATTTACTTTCGATATTGGGATATTAAATTTAATATTTCTCAAGTTATTAACTCATATATTCAACTTTCTTTGAGTTTTTATTGTCTGAACTAGATTCTATGGCACCCCAAAATAATTTATGGAATTGAAATTTCAATTAGAATTCAAATTAAAATTGAAAAAGAAATGGAGGTATTAAGATTTAGTTATTTTTCTCAATATTTGGTCAAAGTTGATATGGGTTCTAACCTACTTGATCGAGTGATTCTCTCTAATGATGATGATGTTCTTGATTTAAAAATTATGTTTGTATAAAATCTGGAATTTCATCTAAAACGAAAGGTAATTGGTTATGAACCCTCTAATTGTAGGCATTACCTAGTTTGTGAATTCAATACCATGTGCGGACATGAGTTGAATTCATGCTTTGAGAAGAATTGAAATTAAACTTTCAAAATTTTGTCTTCTGATAGTACTCAGATGTAGACTCGATTTAGTGAAAAGGATGGCCAAAAAACTGGTCAAACTAATTCTATTAAGGATGGTGATGGTGTAAATGACATGCATCATTCTATAGGTAATTCATGAATGTGTGCCTCTACTGGTGTTTTTATTAATCCTTTCACAACACTATCACTTGTTGATGATATTGAAGAGTATATAACATGCCTATTGTGGGATTCTTCTCCTATTAAATCTCAATTTCATACTATTGGTATGGAGTTGCAGCATAAAAATGTTAACTCTGAAGTTAATAATAAGTCTTGGACCGAAATTTTTTGTGAAGAGGTAAATGCACATGGTGCTGGTGGCAATATAAATGGATTTTTTTCGTTGGATAAGAATGTAAATCCTCAAGTTGTGGGGTAGGTGGCTGATCAGTAACAAAAAAAGGTTCCTTGAGGGACTGAAACCCTTATTCGGGTTCTTGGAGGTGATTAATATAATTGTGAGGTTTATGTGAAGGCTGAATTTGATTCCCATATAATTCATGAGTAGGTTTTACTTATAACAGGAGATAGTAATTGGAAAAATTAAGTAAATTAACTTGTTTCAACTTAAATTCCTACCAAATGAACAACCCTAGAGGAAGTTAGGGCACCTTAGGTAGCTAGACCACTAAAAATCATAGTCGATTCTGAACCACCAATTGCTCTGTTAGTTGGTGCTTGGTGTCTTGAAGGGGGATTGTAAGTTCAATTAATGATCTTTCTACTGATCTTATTCCTGGAGGAATAGAAAATGTTGGGTATTTTGTTATCAATTCTCAGACATCAGAGAAACCTCTTGACCTTGCATGTGTGAAAAAGTAGGTGTCTATGCTTAAAGGTAAGAAATTCATGGTGGATGAAGAGGATTCCAACGGGTTCCTAATCATAAGTCTAGGGAATATATGTCTACACCTGAATTGGTACAGACATCTCCTACTCAGGAACTCCCCCTACAGGTGGAACTTCTACCATGCGGTCTCTTAGTGGGAAATAATAAGGCATATTGTTTCTACCCATCCAATTTTTCTGAATGTATGAAAATGCATATGATTTTTTTGGTATGGACTTGGATAAATAATGTGTCACTACACGGGATAAAATTTTTTGTATCATTCCGCCTGATGATGCTAAATATGAAAGGCCTAATGAAGGAACCAGTAAGGATTTGGGTGATTGGTTTTTCTTATATCCTGAGGTAATTTACATCATTATAGAAAAGATTTTTTTTGGTTTCAATGAATACATTCTTATGCATAAGTTATTGGAAATTAATTTAGCGGATGGATTTCGATCTAACCTGGAGATGAACTTTTAGGATCTCTCTTGGAAGATCAAGATATGTTCCATTATAAAAGAATCCTCTGAATTTTCATCTCAAGAGGTTCATGTTCCACCACAACAGTCCAAGACATGGTGGAGTGAACGACACCCAAATTGTAGGGGAATCTATCCTAAAAAATTAGGCTTTAGAGAGAATTATGATAAGTGACTTCTTGTTTTTTATGTGGGTAGATGTGCCTTGGTTGTCCTACTCTCCTCGTTATTTGTTACCTTTTAATTAATAAATTTGGAGTCATGAATTTTGGTTCCAAATCCAGGAATGAGTCATTTCGGTATATATATATATATATATAATTATAATAATAAATATATATATATTTATAAATATTTGTACATAGTTATAAATATATTTATATTTTTATATATATTTATTAATAAATAAATATATAGTCATAAATATTAAAAATACATTTATTATAATTTTATAAATATTTAAATAAATAAATTTTTATTAATTATTATAATTATAAATAAATATTTTTAAAAATATTTTTATGTAATTGAAAATATTTGTATATAATTATATATTTATGTAGTAATATACATTTATATATTTAAAAATATTTATATAATTATATGTATATATATTAATATATAATTATATATAATTATAAATATAAAAAATATATTTATTATCTAAATATATTTATTATAATTTTATAATTATTTATATATACATATATATTTATTTATAATCATAATTATAACTAAATATAATTATAAATATTTGTATATAATTATAAATATATTTATATATGTTTCTATATAATTATATACATTTATATAGTTATATATATGTATTAATATATAAATATATATAATTATAAATATAATAAATATATTTATTATTTAAATATGTGTATTATAAATTTATAATTATTTTAAAATATAATTATTTATTTATAATTATAAATATAAATGAATATATGTAAAAAAATTATATATAATTAGAAATATATTTATATAATTATATATATATATATTAGGTGTTTGGTTGTATAATTACATTAAACACGCACACACCACACACATAGGTCGGAAAAGTAGGTCATACCCCCCCCCCCCCCGCCCCCTCCCGAAGGGATTGCCCGCCCATCAAGCCTTATTTATTCAGTACGTCACATGAAGGCCCAGTGCACATGATGCATATGTCAGCGTCATTGCCTGCCTGCATCATGCCTACATCGCTATCAGTCTGCGGAAATTCGTTCCCACCCGGATTTGAACTCGGGTCTAATGTAGGATTAAAGGTGGCCTTTACCACTTTAGAAAGCTCGTAACTGCTATATAATTATATATAATATTATTTATTTTTTTATTTTTTTATGTTTCATTTAAATATATTTATTGTAATTTTATAATTATTTAAATATATATTTATTCAAGTATAATTATAGTCGAAAATAAATATATTTAAAATAGATTTATATATAATTAAAAATATATTTATATAATTATATATATATATTTATAATTATATACCAGGAAAGACGTAGCCATAAGCTAAATCTACTAACCATTTATTAAAAGTTAAATATAATGAATATATTTATTACTTAAATATAATTATTATTTCTTAATAATTATATATATATATAATTATAATTAATTTTTTTTAATGGGTCTGGGATAAGGCACAAAGGCTAAGCCACTTTTTTGAAATAGGATGATACAAATAGGAGAAGGAGGACAGACGTGGAAAGACAACCCACAACAAAACATTTAAGAGTCAAAAGTTGCAAACATAAAAAGACCAAAAAGGATTTAAAGGTGAGTAAAGTCAACTGCATGGGTAAGATTACGACCTAGCCTACCCCGAACATAAGGGGATCTTCCATGCGGATGTCGAAAACACTTCAATGTTTTTTCTCTCTTCCATGACTCATGGCCTTTATCTGAGGATAGTTCAGTAAAATACATTGCACCCAAATCACTGGAAGATACCTCGTGAATATTCCTCTGTTAATGGCCCTCCATCTATGTATGATAAATGATGCAGGGAACATCCCTCACATAGGAGTACATGTTGACCTTCCTAACTTTCACATTCCTCAAAAGGGTGGGATCATTTCAGATAGAAGTAGATGGGTCAGTATTAATCATAGAAAAAGAAATGGCGATTGGAATTGTAAATATGTGATTTAGGTTTTCTATGACCTCTTGTCTAGGATTGGTCCCTAATTCATTACCAGAAATCATCTCCCTATCCATTACAGCATAGGATGCCACATGGATGTGAACCAAGTCTTCCACCCAGGAAATATTTGTTGTCTTTGTGACCTATTTATTTATCCCACTTCCATTGAACAAACTCATTAGAGTTTATTCATGTTTAGGCATACTCACATCATCAAAATTTGAAGACTACTTAAGCGTTAAAGACCCATCATCTTCTGTTTTAATTACACCAGTGGTCAGGCATTGTGCAGCACTTCAATTATCATTAGGGTTCACACCAACACAATTGTCATAGACCTGGGAAGTTTCCTTTGGTGTTTCACCATCATCCACCTCCATTGATATAATAGGATCATGTGAATAGGCTATAAAAACCAAAGTATTATTAGCTTTAAGTGTGATATTTTAATCTCTTATTGGTATCTTAGCAATATTAGAAGGAGTTTCATCTTGTGCGTCTACCACCAAGTCACTAAGTGTCAAATTATGATGGTCACGGGTTCCACAGTTGTTATCACAAATCATAGATTTCCTAGGATTGGGACTCTTTAATTGGGTAGATGAGATAGAGGACATATCAATAGACTTTATTTTATGGAATATGAATGAGGGTATTTATAATCTTGGCTCTCTATAGCATCTAAAGAATCAGACACATACACTGAGTCAGAAGGAGTTCTCTCATTCATTACCTAGAATTTAGGGAAGCCTTACTGGATATTATTACTAGAAGAATTAACCCAATATGTATCATCATTATGATCTGTCATATCACCTACTTCGTGAACATGATAGTTCATTTCATTTTCCAAGAGATGATCACTTGTCTTCTCACCACCCTCCAATTGATAACCAAGTTGACCCTGAAATCTACGATCCAAACAACCCTATTTTTTCATATCATTATTTGAATAATGACCAATATGATCATCATTTGAAGGGGTTTCCTTGTTCATAGTCCACCTAAAATTATTAGCTGAGCGTCCCTTCATCCAAAAGGATTTGCAGACAATCCTTATACTACATCTTTCATATGTATGTCTAATGTTGTAACAACATGTGAAAAATCAATCACCTTTTCATAGCCAACATTCAGATCAAACCTAAATTCATCACCCAACAGTTCCATTATTTTAATCAATGGAGAGGAGTGGTCAACCTCTATAAGAAAGAGATTAAAGTGGTCATATCTTTATTATTTCATCTCCTTTTCCATTTTAATCATAACACCAATATCTAATGAAATCTCCCATAAAATAATCAGGTGTTAGAGAAACCATCTCAGGCCATGAATTTGAAACCAAATATGGTTAAGCGAGTTCTTTTTGTTTAGAGGGTTGAAGGAAAGATCCCATTCCTTTATCCTTAGGAAACTTGGATTCATGTTCACAAGGCCAAACTCCCATTCCCTAGATTTCATAACTGCATTCGGGAAGACTATTTGAAAGAATACCTTCCCAAATGATGTAACCTTTTAGCCATCAAAACCCCAGATCTCAAGTAGTCCTTTCTTAATCTCAAATAAACTATATCGATAATCTCTAGATCAAAAATATAAATTAAAAATAATAGAATGATTAAATTCCTTTACTTAGTCTGTAATAATCTATTTGGATAGATTCCAAAAAAGAAGTTTCTCCTTTATTCATGATTTTATGGGATAAAAAATTAGGTTCCCCAAAAACCTATTTAAAGGTTCAGTAATCTTGTGAAAATTCCTCATCACATAAGGCCGTAGAAAAAATAAGTGGTTGCAAATCCAGAACCTATAGCTCTTGCAAAATCTTTTGTAGGAATTTCATTTTATGGGCCATCAATTCCAACCATGACTTGAGTATAGGAACAATTTTTATTTTCTTAGTAACATAATAAACTATAGGTTTGGAAGGGACATTTGTCTTTAAAATCCCCTTTCATTTTACATCTGAAATAGAGGGATTCATAAAATTATATTTCAAGATCACATTGATAGAAGAAACCCTATGATTGGGGGCATAATCCTTCTAAATCCCATTTTCCTCCAAATGCATGTCCAAGATCGAAAGAGTTGAATATACCAGCTCAACCATCCTCGATTTATCTAAGAGGGATTCCACAAGAAGTATCTTTATTAGGGTAATCAATCACATTGAAGGTCGCATCACTAGTCATGTCATCACATTTTGAATTCTTCAAACTCCCCACATCCTTTGAGGCTGCAACAACTCTTCATCCTCAACCACCTTCTGAATATCTTCCATCAATACAAGGAACCCAAAATCGCCCTATCATTACCATGGAATCGCCAGAGAATTGCATCCTCCATCTATTAAATCCTTAGTCGTTATAATTATAGCTATAAATTAATATATTTATAAATATTTACGTATAATTATAAATATATTTATATAATTATTAATATAATTATATATTTTTTTATAATTACATATATATATTAATATATAAATATATATTATCATAAATAAAATAAATATATTTATTATTTATATATATTTACTAAAAATATATATTTATTTATTTATAATTTTAAAAATACTTTTATAAAATATATATATTTATATATTATTTTATAATTAACTAATTAAATTAAAAAATTATCCAATAATTTATTTCAATATATTAATTAAATAAATTTCAAAAACATTTTAAATGTTAAATCTTAATAAACAAAAAATAATAAATATTATTCATATAAATTACAAACATATTGAAAATATTACGTGTATATTAAATAGGTATATATAAAAATAATTATTAAAAATTGATTAAAGATAATTTTAAGATTATTAATGAATGTATCCAAACAGTGTAGACCATGGAGAAGCTCCATGATCCCTAAAATTATTATAAAAGAAAATACATAGTACACAAGGGAAATTTTAGTGTAAAAGTTGGAAAACATCCCACCAAAATAGAATATAGATACCACAATCATCCTTTATTTCTACCACCATGTCCACAAAAACCACCATGGCCTCTTGGATGTCTTCCTCTCCGCCATTTCTTGAGGGTCTGCCACACATCGCCATAATCACTAACATTCACCAGTTCATCAAACACTTCAGTACGATGAGAAACACTTTTTTATTCCACCAGAGCAATAAGAATAGCATTATCCCATGTCACACCTTCCGCCAAGAACCCCACAACCTAGCCTTGAATTGAGGGTTCCCCTATCTTCTCTTTAGATACAACCTGCTCAAATCTATAATCATTAGACACTAAAGGTGGTAAAAGTTTCTTAACTTTCCTTTCCATATTATCCTTGTATAATTCACCAAACTGAAGAGAGTTTATAGAATAAATCATGGTGAAAACATTATGCCTCACAACACCAGAATTATTCAAAGGGGCTTCACAAGGAGGCACACACAGCTTCATAGTGTCCTTGGCATGTTCAAGCAGCACATGTTGTTCCTTAATCACAAGAGCATCAGCAGCATTAACAGGAGCCACACACTACTCCATAGTGGTATTAGTAGGATCAAATAGCACATGCTGCTCTTGAATCATAGTAGAATTAGTGAAAACCACAGTAACAGAGGAACTAGGGACAGTAGCCTGCACATATTGCTATAAAATAGGTTCAAGCAACATATGCTGCTCCATAGGCACATTGGGATTAGTAGCCACATCAGAATCCTGCATAGGCTTTGTTGGAAGAGAAAAAGAAGTAGTAAATGAATCCAACAACCCAAGGATAGGGTAACCTAAAGCTTCTGATGCAATGAAAGAAGCATGATCAGAGGTGTTTGTATGATCCTGAAGATCCATGGTAGAATCAGGAGCATGTGAAAGAGTTTCCACATGCTCTTGAGAGGGAAAAACATGCATAGAACCATCCAAAGAATATTTTTGGGGGGAAAGAATCCTACTCATAGTGAAGTTTATTTGAATGCTTCATTCCATGATATTGGATATGGCCATTCTTTCTCCTCCTTCAAGGATTTTTTTCACTGGAGGTCCTCATCATAAATGGGATTTCATGCTTGAAAACGTTGATCTAGATGCAGTATTAGAGTGATTAGAGAAAGGTAACCACTCCATTTTTTCTTGGATTATCATACCAAGGGTTTATAAGCCTTTGAAAATTGGAATCCTTAATCTACACCTCTTAGATATTTTGGGCTTTTCAAACTGGCATAGTGTCTCCCTTGGACTCGAATTCAACCATATCTTATCCCCCACTAAGGAATTAAAAATGATAGCATGGTTATTTGGTTCACTATCACTAAATCCATTTTTTCTTCATATTCTGAAATGGGATCATGATTTCAACCAATTACAGGTATGAAACTCTTTTGTACAATCATGGGTCAATGTACACTAGTTAAACTGGATACTTTGGCCCCCACATATTTTGTATGAAATTGATTTTGTGATTGGAATTCCAATTAAAATGAATAGAGAGACAGAGTTAGCTAGTTTCGTTCATTATGCATGGTTTTTAGTTAATATTTATTTGTGCACAACTCTTTTCGAAAAAGTAATCCTCTCTACTAAGGATGGGGAATTTGAATTGCAGGTAGAGTATGAAAAAATCTTCCATTTCTATTTGGACTGAAAAATTATTGTACATGAAAGGACGAATTGTATGAGGTTTTTGATATAATTCTTAGGTTCTACAAGAGACCATGATGTGAAGAAATGTTTTAATAAGCTTAAAAGTTTGTAACCTACTAACCTTAGGGAGAAAATCAAGGTAGTTCCCAAAATGGGAGGGGCATACATGGGTTACCTCCTTTTAACTCTACTTAGTATCGAACACTCTCAAAGAAGCATGACCAGAGTGAGCATATTCATTTCAATGTAGAGGCTGCAAGGGCAGGGATGTCTTCATCCATGGGTACACATTCTTATACTTTTTTCTAGAATCCAACAGAGGATAATAATATGGATTGAAGACTAGGGGGAATAATTACAATCTACACATGTGGATGGTGGGAATTAGACCTCATGTAATAAGATTCTATTGGAAAACTGTGCAGAATATTAACAGATGTTGACACCTGCTTCCATGTCTGATACAGATTCTTGATGCAAGAATGATGAGATGATGTCTGAAAATGTTGTTTTATCTAATGCTCTAAATAATTTTTATATATATGTTCATGGAAAAGTTGAGTATGAAATGTGAAAGGAACTCTCTTTACCCATGGAAAAATGAAAATTAATAAATAATCTAGAGGAAAATGTAGTATATTCCTAGATAGGGCTCTAATAAGGGAAATCAACAAGCACCCTTGACTAAAGAGAAGATAATATTGGTTTAGGAGGAGGGTTTATAATTCATCAAACCTTATAAGTACAAAGTATATGAGACACAATATCAAACTTTGATGTTTCCATCCACCCTGATTCCAAGGCAGACTGATCCTTTAGGTGCCATGTCTCTACACAGCCCCTCATGCAGGAGTGCTAATGGAGCTGAGAATAGGGGTGGTCTTTTCCTTCACACTTTACTGATATGATGAATAATGAATATCTATCTTTTGGTAAGGCCTATTATGAAGAGTTTGATACTAAATGGTCCCGGAACTCTAGTATCATACCTTCAGTGGACCAAGAAGGTGAAGGACCCAAAAAAGTCCTTAGTCAAAAGCAGGAGATCGGTACTTCTCTCAAATTGAAGCTAGTTTCTGTATGATGGAGTTAGATGTATTCAGTTTCACTAATTATTCAATATTCCAGAATTTAATATCAATTAATATTGAAGAAGGATTTCAATCCAATTCAATGATGGGTTTTTGGGTCTTATCATGGAAATTTAGGATTTTTTACAATCTGTAGGTCCACTCAAAATCTTCATCGGATGAAGAATATGAGCCCCCGCAAAGGTCCAAGATATGGTGAAGAAGTCAACATCCAAAGGGAAGAAGAAATATCCTAGGAATTTGGGACCTAGGAATTTATTTGATGTGAGAATTTTCTCCCTGCTTGGCCATTCTTATTATTTGTACGTTTTCTATTTTATTAATAAATTTAGAGTCATGGGTTTGATTTCCAAATCCATAGATGAGCCTTTTTGGTAAAATAAATTTATATTAAAAAAGAATAAATATTAACTGTGAAAAAATATAGAGAATACTAAAAATGGAGAGATATTAAAAAATAAAAAATAATTTTAAATTAATAAAGAGACTTGTGCAGACACATACATGTACACATGAACAAAATACATATGCACACTTATTCATCTACACACACTCAAACACATACATACACACATATAAACACATACACATACATACACACAATTATACATGTACATATATTTTAAATTATATAATATCGATATAAATATATATTTAAATAAATATATTCATTTATATATTATATAATTTTTTAGATAAAATATTAATATATTATATTTATTTTTATTATATACCCATTTAGTAATTAATTAACATAAATAAACTATTAAACATTTCGACTAATATAAATTTGAAAAAATTTATATAAAAAATATAAAAATAAGAATCATTTTTAAAAAATGTTCTATAAATCATATTTATATATTATATTTACATATATATAATTTTTTTGGAAAAAAATAGCTTGTCCTAAAATGAACATCCAATAAAATTAAAATCCCCAAACTATAATAGTTTTAAGAAGGGGATTTTACAATAATCTATTTGGAAAATAAGAAAAAATTCTTCAGGTAGCACATTATCCGACATATAGCCGTCACTGCTCACCCCATTGTTTGCAATACCTTCTACTAAATAATTTTCCTCTCGAAAAGTATATGTGATGAATACATTCAAATTTGAAAGATTGTCCAAAAAATTTATCCATTGTAATATCATCTTCCAGAATAGATGATACTCACTAGATATAACTATGTGCACCATAGAAGTGGAATCACATTCAAACCCTATTTTATTGTAGTTTTTTCATCCTACTCCACTAATTTGATCAATCAAAACATTTTAGCTTCCATCGATGAATTAATTCCACAAGGTGCATAAAGAACATCAATGACATCACCATTGGGATCTCTAAAGACTACACTAAAATCATAAGGACCAGGATCTTCTCTTGATTTACCATATGAGTTTCATTTGATCCATCCAATATGTGGTTAATTCTAAAAGACATCCAGGATTCCATGATGTGGACAAAAAATTCTTGCAATGTCAAAAAAATATTAAATAGAGAGATCATGAATGGAATTATCACATTATCCTAATTGAATGTTATTTACATTTTTCACTACTACTATGATGAGATAAATAGTAGTCTATGTGTGGATTTTTGATTGATCATGTCTACTCTTGTTTCTACTATACCAAATAAAATGAATTAATTCATCACATGAAACCAGAAAAAGATTCTTAATCTGTTATGAGAGATTTTTTATTATAATCTAAATCATATTGATAAATATAAAAATATTTATATATAAATTATGTTACTCACTTTGGACTTTATCAGTGCAAGAGAAAAGCACCGATAAAGCTATCACTTTTATCAGTACTAAAAATTGCACTGATAAATGGGTGAATTTTATCAGTGCTAGAAAAGATTGATGAAAAAGGGTATCCTTTTATTAGTTATTTTGTTACTGATAATAAAAGGTAAATTTATTAGTTATTTTAATGAGCACTAATAAAAGCCCCCCATTTATCAGCACTTTTTGTCTATCATTTTTTAAGGTAAATCCTAGAAAAAGTTTTATTTGTGGTTTTGTAAGTTGAAAATGTAAAGAAAGAGGAGTACTAAACAGTTTCTCTCTTTTAATATAAAATATATGAAGAAAATTCTCATTGTATATCTTATGAGGTAAGCATAGTTTCATGACCATTTTTTCCTAGGAGATCATTATTCCAAGAATCTATCATACTGGTCCTGAGTCTTTCATTATAAAACAAAGATAAATATCCATTTTAATTTGTCAATTTTAGAACCATCGTGACCAAACATGATCATATCATCAACATAAAGATACATTATAATAAGATCATCATCAGTAAATCCATAAATAAAAACAAAATTATCAAAATATGTCTTCTAGAATATCTAATGAAAAATTATCGATTCAAACTTCTTATACCACTTCCTCCAAGATTTCTTCAAACCATACAAATTATTCTTTAAACTAGAGACATAATTCTCTTTACTTGTTTCAACAAAACCCTCAAGTTTCTCCATATAAATCTCCTACTCTAAATATCCATGGAGGAAAGCTATCATCTCATCCATATACTCAATCTAAAGAACCAAACTAGAATCCAAAAAAAGAACAGCCTGAATGGATGAAGTTTTGATAATAGGTGAAAAATATCAACAAAATCAATATGTTTCTTCCGATGGAAGACATTAACAACCATACTTTCCTTGTATCATAGAATAAAACTGGATGCTTCATTTTTAATCCAATAAATCAATCAATTTTACACAGCTTTCTTACCTGTAGTTAATCTCACCATCTCAAAAAAATGTGTTTTGTGGAATGATCAAATATCACCATCCATTGTCGCAACCCATACGTCTTTTTTATCACTTTCCATCATTTCAAAAAAAATTAGTCTCCCCATTTATCGAGGAGTAAGTACTTATCAGGTGAATACTAAGTTGAAATGGTACAATGTCGAAATGATCATAAAAGTGTAACAGTAGGTTCATTAATAACCCACAGAACTAGTTCATCAGAAACAAAAGGTTCATTAGAAACATCAAATCCAACTTGTTTGTCCTAAACTCCATTATGGACATCAAAACAGTCATCATAATCAACAACATGAGGTTAACATGACTCAAAAACTAGATCAATACTGACAAATCCATCATAAGATATAGAAGAATATTTTTCATGCTTATCAATATCTGAAATAGTTTGATACTAAATAAATATTTCATCATGGATTCTAAAAGGTTTCTTCAGATTAGGATCATAGAACCTATATGAAAACTCATCATGTCTATAGAAAATAAAAATACACTATCATGACTCTCCATCTAGCTTGGATCTCTTATCTCTAGGCACATGAAAAAAGTAATTCCAACCAAAAACACTTAAATGATCACACGTGATCTCTTTTCCATATGAAAACATTTTGGTAGATTCAGTCTATAAAGAAACCTTAGGTGATAAATTGATAATCTAAACAACATTGAATAATTCATTTCCCCAAAAATGTCAAGGAAACATTGCTTTCTAAACAAAACATCAAAATATTTCCAAAAAAATCTTATTCATCCACTCAACAACACCATTTCTTTAAGGTATCTTAGTAGTCCTATTTTGATTTCAAATACCATCATGGATGAAAAATTCATCAAAAGTACCACAATACTCACCCTCATTGATATTTTGAATACATTTCAACTTCTTACTATATTCCCTCTCAACTGAAACCTACAATTTCTTAAAACACTGATCACCTGACTTTTGGTATTAAAATCATAAAACAAAATATTACATGATTAGTCATCAATAAATGTCACAAAATAAATTCCACCACTAAAGGTATTGGATTTCAAAGTTCCATAAATATCATAATGTACTAATTCAATACATGAGACTTTCTCTATAAAGGATGACTAATAAAACTCACTTTGGTCAGTTTTCTTGACAAATATTGATCGCACATTTCTAATTTGATGTCCCTAAAACCTATAACAAAATTTATCCTGAAAAAAACCAATACCTTTATAAATAATGCAGTTCACCCTTTTATACCAAAACATGGATGAAAAACTACTCTCAATAACACAATAAGTATCACAAGAAATAGAATCTGTACTCTAGTAAAACCCTAGTTGTTTCATACCTCGAGCCACAATCATGGAACCCTTGGAAATATTCCATTAGTATTAAACAAAATTACTGATAAAATCATCATCATCAATAACACTTTTATAAATAATATTTAGAATAACCTTAGTCTCATGTCTAATATTCTTCAAAACCAGCTTACTTCTTATGCTCATCTCGAAACAAAAAAGTATTGATACCTACAACATCATCATGAATATCATTACCCGTAATTAAAATCCCAAAATTATATGGGATATAATATGTAAAGAACACCTTCCTAGATTTCATATGAAAAAAATAACCACTTTAAATAACCCAACATGGTTCATAGGAAGAAATATTAATGGATTCATAAACAATAACAAGATCACCCCTATAGTGGTGGCGACACTATCATCTTTGTCCCCATTTTTATTCATTTTATTTTCCTTCATTTTTTCACTTTTTAACTATTATAAAAACTTATTAACATGTCATTTATTACAATAATTATGACATTCAAACTCTCTCTACTTATACCTTGATTTTATTATGACTTTTCTCTTTCCTCGACAGATTTATCCCTGATTTGTTTCCTGACTTATCCCCCTATTCTCTGTTAATAAAAGCTCCCAAAAATATATTTTTTTATTACATCTCCTGACCTCTTCATCAAAAATGGCAGACTTAACAAAACTAAATTTCATAGAACTGTTGATAGAAGAACTCTTCATAGTAACACACCAATTCTCCCAAGAATCTGGTAAAGTATTAATCAACCAAGGTGCAAAAACTGTATCTTCAAAAGTTATACCCATATGATACAATTGATAAAAATAGACATGAAATTAACTAAAATATAGAGAAATATATGTATCTTCATTTGTACCTCATATTCATCAACTGATTAAGGAGAAATAATTTATTTTTTCCTATATTAGAATCATATGTAGTCTCAAGATCATCCCACAATGATTTGATGTGATAGATTTTGACAATATGGTTTATTATGTTTTCTTCAACCCACTGACAAATGAAGCCAAAAATTATCACAGGATCAAACTCATGTTATTTATTAAAAATTTCTCTAGATTTTGAGTATAAAACATTGATAGATTCATTAAATTGAAAAAAATAAGATCCTTTATTTTTAATCACCACATATGGTAGTTGGAAATATTTAGCGAAATCATTCAACTATAATTGGATTCCACAATTTATCTAAATAAAATACAACCCCTTTAATCTAAGATGTTGGGAAAGATGGAAAGTGATCAATACTTATATGAAAAACCTAGAAAACTCACAGTGAAAATAAAATTATTTCCTTTTAAACAAGACTAAAAATCAAATCAAATGCATAGTGACCAAAAACATTTGTGTAGAAAAATAAATATTGACACCATAAATTTTAGAGTGAAAAAACTAAAAGGAAAAAACCAAGATACCCAATCCATAAAGAAGAATCCACTAATAATGATGTATGCATGGAAAAGTATCTCAAATATGAGCATGATCTCAGAAATAAAAATCTAATAAAATATTAAATCAAAGGAAAAAAGAAGATGAAGTATGAAAGTAGACTGAAATGAATAATAGAGCCTAATGAAGAAATCCAAATATATCTAACCATGTAGAAAAGTTTTTCATGGTATAAATAAAAGGTTATAATAAAAAACTATGATCAAATCAAAGATAACTATAGATAAAATCTAATAAGACTCAAAGACTTTCACCAATTAGAGATCATAAAATCACACCCTAAAACCCTAACTCCACTATTAAATATCAAATGGGAGAGTTTGGAACTAGAAATAAAATAGTCCACCTCTAAAAGTTATGTAACTCCTGCCTTCTCTTATCTCTTTTTTATTTATTTATTTTTTTAAATGTCACATGAGGTCTCCAAGTGAGGAGGACCCCAAAAAAATTCAATATTGGGTAAAATTGAAGAGTTTAAATAATCCCTAATTTCTAAGGAGTTTCATTATAAACCCAAAATTAAAAGTGAGCGTTTGAATATATTTACTATAGGGAGACCACGTTATATGGTTAAAAGTAATGAAAAACGTAAATACAAAGGGAGGAACTAGAACCAACCCATACCTTTGTCAAATTTTAAGGATATAAAAGTTGTGTATTATAATTATGGAAATATTGGACACTTAAGACCTTTGTATAGAAAACCTAAAAAATCATTAAGCTGAAGAACCAGTTAACTAGTCTCTATTTGCATAATCTGGTTATGAATATTCTTAAGTTATAATAGTCTCTATAAATTAAATCTCATATGAGTGGGATCTGGACTCAAGATACTATTTTCACATGTTTCCTTCTAGAGATTATTTCTTTGAGTTTGATGGGAGAGTAGTGGGAGTTTTAATCTTCTGTAATAACATAAAGTGTAAGGTTCTAGGAAGAGGTTATGTTATTATAAAATTAGATTATCATTCTTTTATCACCCTCCCAGGTGTTAGGTAGGTCCCTTAACTTTATAGAAACCTAATTTCTTCAGTATTCTAGACTGTAAGGGGTAAGTATTTAGGTTTGAATTCAGATATCTCAATATCTCCATGTTCTCTAGAACTATAATAAAATGATCCCTAGTTAATGGAATTTATGTGTTGAATGTGAACACTCATTAAAGGTAAAAAATGTGTATGTGAGTAGTGATGATAATACTTTATTATGGCATAGAAGATTGGGGGCATGTAAGCTCCAATGGGATAGAGGAGTTGAGTAAATAAGAGTTATTAGAAAATGTTTCACCAAGCAATATCCCATTTTGTGAAAATTAAGTCATGTGTTAGTATAATAGGGTCAGTTTTGGTAGGTATTATTTTAGGGATTCTCAAAGATTGGATTGCATCCATTCTGATTTATGGGGCCCTCACAAAACCATATCTCATGGGATATATTCATATTGTGTTACCTTAATAGATAGAAATTCTATAAAAGTATGGATTTAGATACTCAAAAACAAATATGATTTTTTTGAGACCATTAGAAAAAGGAAAACCCATGTTGAAAACCATGTTTGAAAGTGGAATAAATTCATAAAAAAATATAATTGTTTGGGGTAATTGTCTAGTGAGTTATCCTAGTTATATCAATATAAGGGCATAACAAGACACCTGATTGTCAACAACCCCCCCAATAGAATGGGATCATTGATTTCATGGATAGAACTATTCTAGAGTGATTATGAGGCATTATTGTATGCTTGGTCCTAACAAATACTTTTGGGATTATGCTACCACTTCTACAGTGGGCCAAATTAACAGGTTCCAATCTAATAATAACCAGTTTAAATCACTGGATGAACTATGCCATGGTAAAATAACATCCTTTAACCACATTATAGTCTTTTTATGTACTTCTTATTCCCATATTAAATATGATAAGTTTGAACCAAGATATCTTAAGTGTGTTTTCATGGGATAGCCTGGTGGTGTCAGGGGATATAAGTTGAGGGTTGAAAAACCAATATACCAAAGGTGTATAATAAGTAGGGTTGTTTTCCTTAATGAATCTATTTCTATTAAATACCGATCTATCTCACATGAGAATGATGATACAAAACATAATGATATTGTTGATACTCATCCCTCAGCAGAGTTTGAGGTTGTTGTCAACTCTCCTCCACATGTTCCTAAAAGTGAAATTAAAAATAAGCCTAGTGATAAATCAGATTCAGATTCTAATCCTCATAATTCTAATAGTGCTTACCAATTGACTTGAGACAGATCTAGGAGGGTCACTATAACTCTTTCTCAGTTTGACCAATATTATATGGAATCATTTGTGCTTCGTTCTTACCATATATATCATTCATGATGATCCCCAAACCTATAATAAATCCTTGAATGATAAAGATTCCAAATAATTGATCTCTTCCATGAATAAATAAATTAAATCCTTGTATAAAAATGATTCCTAGTATATTTTTTATAGTCCAAATAATGACAAGTTCATTGGGTTCAAATGGATTTATAAAAGGAAGGAAGATAAAACTAATGAAAAAAATTATATTCAATGCTAGATTAGTGGCCAAGGGTTTCCTTTAAAGATATGGTATTGATTATTCTATGATTTTTACCCCAGTTTTCATGAATTATTCAATTCATCTTCTTCTTTCTTTTACTTCTTTTAATTACTTTCACATATAATAGTTACATGTAAGAACTACCTTCTTATATGGTGACCTTAATGAGATATTTTACATGAAACCTCCTGATGGATAACAAAATGAGTTCAAACATAACCAAGTTTGGATTTTAATCAAATCAATATCTAGTTTAAAATAGGCATCTTGAAAATGGTATAAGAAATTTTAATCTTTTATATTAGATAAATAATTTAATAATACCCAAAATTATGCATGTGTTTACTATAAATGTGATAAAAACTGCCTGATTTACCTACTGGTTTATGTAGATGATATGTTAGTAATGTGCACTAATATCAAACTCCTTAATTATTTTAAGACTATATTGAAAAAAAATGAAATTAATGGTTTTGGAGTAGTAAAATTGATATTATGTGTGGAAATTACAAGGTATATACCTTATAAAATGTTATATTTTTTCAAAAAGAAATATATTTCAAAAATACTCATTAGGTACTTTCTTGAGACCTTGAAGCTAGTTAGTGTTCCCTTTTCTCAACACCTTAAACTTTCATTGACTCAAGCACCTACTTTTTTTGTATTTATTGAATATATATCAAAGATAAACTATGATAATAATGTTGGAAAACTAAATTAATCTATGATTTTCACTAGTCATTACATTGATGTTGTAATTTTTACTCTTGTGATATTCATGAACAATCCAAGGAAATACCATTAGTCGGCCCTAGAATGGTTTCTTAAATATGTTTCACATATTACTGACTTGAATTTTTGTTTTGGTAGAAATGAAAGTACCAATGAACCAACTACTGGATATATAGATGCTAATTATGCAGGTAATGTGGATACCATAATGAAAAATTCTTGATATGTATTCATTTCTTATAGAGGACACATATATTGAAAATTAAGCATGAAATCTATGGTTTCTCTTTCAACTATAGAAGTTAAGTATAATTCCTTAAAAAAGGTTGTTAAGGAGAAATTATTGTTAAAGTGTTTGGTTTCATAACTCAATTTACCCAAGTCTATTATTACACTTTATTGTGATAGTCTCTCATCTTTTCATTTGTCCAAAAAAAATAGTTTTTCTTGGTAAAACCTGACACATAGACATTAGGATAAATGTTTTATACATATCATTGAATTTGGAATTATATGTGTCATAAGGATACATATTTATAATAACCTAGTTGATAGAATGACTAAAGTTTTGGTTTTATCAAAATCCATGTTTTATTTAGATAGGATGAATTTGGTTCCCATTTAATGTAAATTGGATCAATAACATTACCAATTTTAATTAAAAACGGGGATATTTGGAATTTAAGGTGTTTTCATGTTGAATTTTCCTTTTTTAATTTATTTATACCATTTATACATTTTTATGCATTCTTGAAAAAGTGATTTTAATTCTCATTTTACCATCAGGCTCAAATTTTTTGGATTTTGGATCTTAAGGTGTAATCATTACACATGTTATTTTTATTTACCCTTACGTGGGATTTGTTTCAGTGGTTTTATCCTTATTGGAGACCCTCTTAACCTTAAATTTTTTTTAATAACCCTTACATGGGTGGTACCCTTATTCATTTACCCTAACATATCAGGGGTCCAACTTTTTGGGGAATAAATTATGGATGTAGAATAAATAAGTTGAAAAACACTAGAAATTACAATGGTTCAGTGAAATCCATCTCCACACAAAGATCAATAATTTTATTATCAAATAAAATTAAGTCTCAAAAATCACACACTTCAATTGGCGTATCAATCATCGCATTGCAAGATTCTCTATTTCAATTTCCACTATGATTCATTTCTTTACCAATATTTTTTTCAGCAACACCGAGCATCGCAGAGTGAAAATCACCCGTGTAGTGTCTCCTTGTTGACACATGCTACCTCCGGCCTTCACTCACCCATATGTAGTGACTTGGGGAGAAAAATAAACCCCCTATGAATCTATAAAAAAATCACCCTTCATATCTACATTTTATAACAAAGGAAAACAGCTATTTTAAATTTAAAAAACTCACACCTTATTCTGTGCTCAAATCATTGGCAGAAATACCTCATATCTCTATGATGAGTCATTCAATAAAAATATCTCAAAAATTCAAATTTCAAAAAATCACTCCCAAAAATATCCAATATTATTTAAAATTTTAATACATTACCACATATTCATCCATCATGACCTTGAATTTCTTTCCCAAGATTAACATGACCCACTACACCCATTACAGTTGTCAGATTTCTCAAATCTGATGAAAACAATGTTGTGTCTCTAGTATTCCATGAACAATGGAAGAAAATTTGATTTGATTTTTCAAATAAATAGTTTCATACATATCAATTTTATCACCACCTATAATGGTACTCTTGTTTCTTCAAGAAGCTTCACCTTCTCAAATCAAATTTTACAAATTCAAAATTTTCTTCCCTTTGATCACAGTAAGCACTCCTCTTGTCACTTTGAGAACTAGAACACTATAAAAATCATAAAACCTTTGGATTACAATATATAAAAATACATTAAGTTTAGTATCAAATCAATTACACACCTAATATTGGTTATTGTTTGTATAACTCCATTAAACATACGAACTTTTACCACACCGATGAAAAACATTCTACTTTCTAACTTGTTATCCATATTCACAATATCACCACTGCACTCCTCATAAATATCAAAATATTCTTTTATTGTGACTATATTATAATAGAAACTAGAATATAAAATTCAGTCTGAATCATCCACATCTTCCACAGTCTTAAGTAATTAATCACTTGTAAACATCTTATCATGAGTCATGGTATTCACATCATATGATTCTTCAACCTTTTCCACTTCATTTTCTCGTTTCTTAATTCAATAACTGAAATTAAAAAGGTCCATATCATATGATCAATTTTTCCACACTCCCAAAAAAAAAATCCCATCTCGACCTTGACTGTCTTTAATCCCTCCCTGTCCCTAAACCATTCCTTCATTCTGTCGATCTTCCTTTATAGTTATGTCCACCGGTCATTGAAAAAATCCAATTATTATCCAATGATCCATCATCATTGTTCTTTCACTTAGTATCATTCATTATCAAATATGAAACAAAATCATCCAATTTTAGAGTGTCCTTTCCAAATATGAGTGTAGTGACAATATTTTCATATAAATCAAAAAAACCTAACAAAAGAAAAAACTTTTCTTCTTATACCATTTACGCAGGTACAACGTTGACTTTATAATTAATACTGAATTCCATCAATCATAATTCCATCAATAGTTTGGTGAAATCTTCCAAATGGTTTCCCAAATCTCCACTTTCTGATATTCGAAGAATATGCAATTTTTTTCATATATAAACAATTTTTAAAACATTTATATTTATACCTTCTTTCTATATTCATACGGATCTCCTCCAAATCTATTAAATTCATCACCTCATATAGTTTATTGTATATAAAATACAATTTAATGGTGCTCTTCACTAAATCTATAATTTATTTCCATTCACCAGTGTTGTCCTTCCCTAGCTTCTCTAATTTTTTCATCAATTTTTTCACTATCCCTTCAAGAGAAAAAATATTCTTTATCCATTTTTTCCATAGAGTGAAATAATTTCTCCAAATAAACATATCAATAAGGATAGAAATATTTGGATTTTAATCCCTCATATTTAATGTTCATGAAAAGATTGAATCACCCGCTCTAATACCAGATGTTGGGGAAGAAATTTTGAATATAGAAGAAATAAATAAAAAAACATTATAACTTTTTGTGCTTTGGGTAAATCCCACCCCACATGAGAATAATTATTGTTATTATAAAATAAATTTATAAGTCTCAAAATCCCACAATTGAATTGGAAAGAAGTACATGATCCTCTTGGTGATCTATTTTAATTGTCGCCATGATCACAGGCTTTGCCTCTCTTTCTATTAGCCCCACCATGCACTGCACAATGCTAATCACCATAATAATGTATCCTAGTTGACATGTGTTTTCTTATTCCTATACTCTCCTGTATGTGATGCCTTGGGGAGAAAAAGAATCCCCCTCTCCATCCATAGAAAAAATCATACTTTCATGCTTCCTTTTATAAGAAAATACAACATCTGCTTTATATTCAAAAACAACAACACGCGTTATCCAGTGTTGGGATCTTTAGTGGAAATCCCTCATATCTCTGTGATGTCTCATTCAATCAAAATTTATAAAAAATTAAAATTTTGAAAAATCAATCCCAAAAATCTCAATGGTAACTAAAAATTTGAATACATCACCACATCTTCATCTATATTGACCTTCGATTTCATACCCAAGATTAACCTGACCCACCGCACCCAATATAGATGTTACAATGATCAAATATGATGAAAACAATGTTGTGGATCAACTAGAAGAAATATCACATTCTTTTCAAATAACTAGTTGCATACATATCTATCGGATCATCACCTATAACCATACTATGGTTTCTTGAAGAAGCTTCACTTGCTCAAAAAAACTTGTACATAATCCCAATATTATTCCCTTTGATAATGAATAATACTCCTCATTCCAATTTTATAAATCCACTGCTAGTATAAATTATAAATCATTTGGAATATAACATACCCAAAGAAATCAAGTACATTCTCAAATCAGGTACATACCTCACATTAGTGAGTGTGTCAATAATTCCATCAAACTTATGAACTCACACAATACATATGCCAAAAATTATTCTTTTTGAAATTGTTTTCCACTTTTATAATATCACCATCGCACTCCTCATAAGTATAAAAACATTATTTTGTTTCATATATATGATTATAGAAACCAGAATCTAAATCCTAGTTTGAATAATCTACATATTCTATATTTGTAATCAATAAATCACTTGAATACCTCTCATCTTGAGTCATGTTATTAAAATAAACCAATTCTTCATCCCTTTCTACTATGGAATCCTACCTTTTTATGACATAACTTTCCATTACACTTGAAAAACAGAGGATATTTTAATGTTTATTGTCTTGGAAAAAAGGGTAGATAATACATGAAAACATAAAAATTCTTTTCTTCTAATTGAATGGATTATTAAAGGTCCATACTAAGTAAATATATTTCATCTCATAACCTGGGGACATACATCAATGTAAAGGGTGGGAAAATGGCCCAGTAAGGGAAAACAGGTGAAGTAGTTTACAAGTGATCTTGGGAAATATTGATAAGAACATAAAGAATATAAATATGGAATGAAAAAGATAAAATGATCTTGTAATAAATAAAATAACATGAACCATAACTTAAAAATGTGTCTACAATATTTAATTAAGTCATTCATAAGAATATCACCCAGGTTTATCATCGAGGTGTCATAAAAATTACCATTGGTATTCACCAAGGTATCGTAAAAGTAGTCACATCTAGAGATTAAATTGTTTAACCAATGCATTAGAGCACTATAAAGTTGAAAACTTTATATGTATTAATTAATTTGAGACAAATATATCATAATAAAACATTTCATAAATACCCCATGGAGAATAAAAGAGATGTCTTTCATATCCAAATCATGGAATTTTAAAAAGTGCTTGAAGACGTGATGCTTTTGTCATTTTAAACCCAAAGAAAAGGAAGAAGGGTTTCATGTATGTTAATACCAGAATTAAAAGAGATCAGTTTTACATCTATGTGAATACCCCTATATAAGATATATTTTTGGTTATTCACAAAATAAAATAAAATAATTTGTTTATAAAAATATAGAAATTTTGAGAAGAAAACCCATCAGCATAACGGGTATGAAACATTATTTTAGAAAACATTAAAAAGAGTGGGGAAAAGGGTATACAATTCATAAATTAATCTTAATAAAGTAAAAGGATAGAATAAAATTAACATAATAACATAATATGGAAATTTAAAATATATAACACATAAAAATGAAACATGAAAGGAAAAGGGAAGTTGAGAGTTCCCTATCCTTGAAGAGTGACTCATAAAACTCGAATATCGGGACCTTGAGGGCTTGAGGAAACCTTGGTAAGACTCCTTAGGAGGTAATAATATCAGATATTCATTAATAATGACTTTTTAATGAATGTAAATGAAGTAATGGGTCAGTATTTATAGAAAAAGTGAGGGAGTTTTTTATTAATTTATGAGGTCACCTCATTAGTGGTATTTTCAAAACCATGGGCTTGACTATGGTATTTTCCCATGGTATTGGTTACTTGGGACACCTCATATATTATAATAATCCTCAAGAGTCGACCATAATTATTACATCATTAATGATTTCATTAAATATACCAAAAACTCATAACTGTATTTTTTAATATTCACAAAAAATTCAACTATTTCAAAAACTAAACCCAAAAATTCAACCTAACCATTTTTTGATGTGTATAATTAAAAAATGAACTCCATTTTATAAAAATTATTTTCTAAATATGAGAACTTTAATTCTTAATTAAAATCATTATTTAATCAAAATATGTTAATATGTACCTAATAATTTATAAAACATTTACTTACTTATAATTTGATATAATTATATCACATTACCATTTAAGATGCTTAAATTATATCTATACTTCCTTAGGTGAGGTTACTATTCCATTGGTCATATTACTATTCATAAAGGTAGTATTTTTATTCCAATGGGTCAAGTTACTATTCACTAAAAAAAATTAAGTTGATCATATTAGACTCTAAATATCTTACTGATCACAACTGTGTATGAGAATTTTAAAAAAATAATTTCATTGAATAAATTATTTAAAGTACAATAATTTTTAAAAAAAATACAGTATATTTCACTTTTCATCAAAAATATGAAACTTCTAAGAAAAATATTAAAAATTCACCCTAGATTAATTTTGACATTTTAAATTCAAAAATGATGTTTATTTTACCATAATAATTCTCTGAGTATAATAAATCTCAAAAAAGTATAAGTTTTACCTATAAAATTAATTTATAAAATTTGTCTCTATTAAATATATATTTTGTTAAAAAAATATTCTTAACACGGAAATAATGAAAAACAAATTTTATTAAAACAAAGAGATTAAATTTTAAGTATCTAGGGACTCGACACATAACCCCTTATAACACCTACATAAGGCATATGGGTAAGGTGTGGAATGGTGATATACTCTTGGGGTTTCTCTGATAACATTTCCAAAGTGGTAATCTCAACTAACTTGAACTTCTACTATAGGAAATTTCGTTCAAGCTTAAAATATTGAAGCTTGGCATGGGCTTGGTAATGAGAGAAGCCTAAAGATGATGCCTCCCTCCCAAGTTATGATAAATGGGAATCGTATGGCATGACTCTAATGTATGTGTCTATTGACTCTTCTTTTTTTTCATTAATTATCCATTATCATTTCTATTTATAATACCAATTATAATTTTAAAATTATTATAAAGTGTATTGTTTCCAATGGTCATATTGACCAACAGTCATATAATGATCGAAACCCAAAGGACACATTTCAATAAAATTACTTCATTATTATTGAGAAATAGTTTTTTTTGCGTAAAATAATATAACACGCATTTTCAAGAAACAATATTTATTCAAAAAAAATAAGGTAATTACATTATTCCCCCTTAAGATTTTTCTTCCCTGAAATTTCAACTCATTCTTTCAGTTGAGAAAAGTTGAGGGTACTTTTTCCTCATTCTTTCCTCTAATTATCACATTTCTTCTTTATACATGTGGTTCCTCCACAACACATTAATGAGGTGGGTAGTCCTATTGTGTATAATCTTGTCCATATTGTCCAGGATCTCCACTGACTACTCCTCATAAGAGAGATCGTGTTTCAGTTGTTCCACCTCCTAATTCAGAACATGTAAAGGGTCGGGTATGTACTTTCTCAAGAGAGATACATTGAAAACATCATGAACTTGAGATAGATTTGGTTTAAGTTCTAGATGATAGGACACTACTCCTATAATATCAAGGATTTCATAAAGGCCAATGTACCTGGGGATAATTTTCCATTCATTCTCAAATTACATGACTCTCTTCCATGGTGAAATTATAAGTAAGACTTTGTCACCAACATTAAACTCCAAGTCCCTTATATGGTTCTTATCATAGCTCTTTTGTCGACTCTGAGCATCATTAATGTGTTGTTGGATGGAATAAAACTTTTCTATCATCTCTTTCACAAGATCCGGCCCAAGAATCTTTCTATGAACAACTACATCCCATCAAGTAGGTGTTCTACATCCCTTCCCATAAAGAGATTCATATGGATCCATTTGAATACTCAAATAGAAGATGTTTTTGTTCAAGAACTAAACTAATGGGAGATTTTGATCCCATCCACCTTTACATTCCATTGAGAATGTTCTCAGGATGTCCTTTAGTTTCTAAATAGTCCTTTCAGGTTGGACATCATTTTGGGGAATATAGGCCATACTGAAATTCAATTCGGTACTCATAGAATATTAAAGACTTCTCCATAATTTCTATGTGAACCTTGGATCATAATCAAATACCACAGAAAGTGGAACTCCATGTAGCCTTACCACTTCCATCATGTATATCTTAGTGATTTGGTCAAGAGATAAATCTCTCTAAATATATATAAAATGGATATTATTGGTGATAGGATCCACTCTAACCCATATCGCATTATTAACTTTGGAAGTTCTCAGAGACTAGTGACAAAGTATATAGTGATATTGTCCCACTTCTATGCTAGTATGGGTAGTGATTTTTATACACCTTTAGTATGTTGTCTCTCTTCGTTCACTTGTTAACACATCAGAAACCTTGTAGTGTAGTCATCAATCTTCCTTTTCATGTTGTCCCACCAATAATGATCATGAAGGTCTCTATACATTTTCATACTTACAGGATGTATAGAGAATGTAGAGCTATGGGATTCATCCATCAATTCATTCTTTATCATCAAAATAGATAGAACACATAGTCTTGTACAAACAAATAATACACATTCTTGATCAATATTGATATCAGGAAACTTCCCATTCTTCACAACCTCAAACATATTTTATAAAAAGGATCATCTATTTTATATTTATTGATATTCTCTAGTAAGGAAGGTTGAGAAATCATTAGGGATAGGTTTAATGATGTCCCTTCCCTTACAATTCCCATGTCCAATTTTACTAGGTCCTTGATCAAAGGATCACCTTGAATCCTCATCATTGATATAACAATAGGGTATTTCCTACATAATGCATCAGCGACTTTGTATTCTCTTCCGGGATGATAATGAATTCAAAATTCATAGTTGTTAAGAAGTTCCAACAATTTCTTATATGTCATGTTCAATTCCTTTTGTTTTAAAATATACTTCAAACTTTAATGGTAAGTGTATATATCAAATTTCTCCCCATAAATATAGTTCAAACATATATTTAGAGAGAAAAAATCACATCTAGATCAATATCATGTGTTAGATAGTTCTGGTCATGGGGCTTCAACTATCGAGATGCATAAGAAGTCACCTGGTCATTTTTCATGAGGACATACCCAATCCATTTCATATATGCATCACTAAAATAACTAATTATTCTCTGGTAGAGGGTATGTTAACATGGGTTCAGTGACCAATATATTCTTCAGCTTTTGGAAAAAGTTCCTCACACTCCTTTATCTAGATGAACTTAACCCCTTTTCAAGTTAACCTAGTTAGTGGATTAGAAATTCATGAAAAGTTTTTCAAAAAACACCTATAATATCTACATAAACCAAGGAAAGTATGATTCTAAATTATTGTTGTAGGATGAGTCCACTCCACCACAATCCTTGTCTTTTAAGGGTCAACTGAGATTCCTTCACTAGTTAAAATGTTCACCAAGAAAGAAACGTACAGTAACCAAAAATCACACTTGCTAAACTTTCCAATTAACCTCTCCTTCCTCATTGTCTACACTATAACCCTTAGATGATCTTCATGATCCTCCTGATATTTAAAATATATCATAATATCATAAATAAAAACTACTTGTTTGAGTAATAAATATTATTATCAATTAATTGTAATATATTAAAATATATTACATGATAATAATTAAGTCATTAGCTCAACTCATCACTCCCATAAATATTAATTGAACATTGAATAATTTAATATTCGTCAATTAATATTTTTTCATGTATTTACATAAAACTCATAAATACATTTAATAAATAGATTTAATACTCATTATTCTAAACTCTAATAATATGAATTTATTTATTGCATTGGTGATCGTTTAACTTTGGAAAAATCCCGGACCCCTGTGGGAGGGCCCACCATGTCCAAAACTCTTATTCAATTGAATAGGGCAGACTCTTGAATATGCTATTGTGTGTGACCCTCTAGGACCTTATTTCGACAGTTGTGAATAGTATTCACAGACCATGAGCGGGATCTAGAAACCCATCATGGCCCCTGAAGAAATAATTATTGTCACAGCAGCGACAACCAATCCTATGAACACGCAATGTGTAATATAATCTCTTTGTCTATAATATCTAAAAAAGTAGGAAGCACTCACGTGTCATCGCCCTTTTCTTGCTTTATAGTTTGTTGAATTAACTAGATGGATTTACCCTTGACTGTCGTGGCCATGGTCTTATAAAGGTACTTCCATCAATATCCACATTTCCTGAGATATATTACTTCCATAACCCGGAAGCGACAAATCCTTTTTTGACCATTCAACTAATGTCATGACACTAATGATGCACTTGACACAAACTACCTCGCCACAACTTCATTTTCATGGTTTTCATCTTGCATCAAAGTATGAAATAAAATGACATATATTGGTAATGATCTCAAGTCAGGATACCATTACACATGATCATAGATAGAACATCCAATGACACCCGAAACATGTGGTGTTCCTATTGGTGGGTAAGTCCTCATGATCTCACTACTAAAGACCACTAAGTGTGAACTTCATGAGAATAAGTCTTAATGCTTATGATCCCCCAGCACCTGATTGTCAAAAATCTACTGTGTCCAATCAGGAAGATGTATCTAGACTATAGAACATATATATTTAAGATTAATGCCATGGTATCTAGAGGTTCTCATTATAGCCTGGGAACTGCTATGACCTTTCGATACGACAATTAATCTTTAGACATTACCATTTCAATAGTGGATGCAGAATAGTCTACAATATAATGGTAAGATGACATCATACATAGCTAACTATATACACGATATGGTAATCAAAATCACTGAATAGTTGGGTCTAGGGAACCCACTATTTCAACACTCCCACTTTCACTAGATCCAACTTGCTAACCAAACTTGTTATCTACTCACATGATGAACATCATGTTTCTGTTGAGTAACAACTTTAGATACTGGGTCTTCCACGGTTCCTCCGCATGGCTATTCTGTTATTGAGACCTTATCACATTGAGTAAAACTTTTCAAGAGAGGGTATCCTGAGTGTATACATTTTTTTCCAGTGTCATAACATGACATCTTGTCTAGTAACAATATCATAATCTACATTATGATAATACTTTTCTCACCAGGTGTGATTCCAAGAACTGGAAAAAATCATTAGATTTAACTGCTTCTTAGATATCTTAGAAGCTACAATGTACTCGATCTTATAGGTATGGCCACCACTGGTTGATATGAGCTTGACTTTTTCATCACCTTTAGTATAACTGAAATACTAGATCACATTGATATATGGAATACTAGTTCTTATCCATGAAAACTAGTATCCTTTCTTCTCCACTTACCAGGTACATATCTTTTGTACTTTCGAAGTACAATTAGATAGTTTTGACTGCATCCCTTGTAGTGTTCCTGGATATAACTGATATTTTCCTATTGTAAAATATACCCCAATAATATTACATCTTGTACATATCATATCATACGTTATTGATCCATCTCTCTGACATATGGATTTCAACTCTCCATGTTTATCTCTTCCCATGTCACGGACCGGTCAACATGGAGAGAATATGCCCTGTGACATAGGCAACAATTTATCTCTTGAATTGTTCCAACATGTATTTTTTAATACAATGTCACTATAAGTACGATTGACTAGGACCAGGCAACCTATATATCTACCTTATTATATCATGTTCCCTAGAACATAGGTTGTTACTTTAAGTCAATCATTGGAGAATAAATTTTATTTTGGTCTTAACTAACTGTGTGACCAATATCTGTTTTCCATATGTTTCTGAACATACTTTAATTATAAAACTTTGACGCTCCTACTAACATCTAGTAGACACATGCAAAACATTTGTTGAAAATATATATTCTATGATCTTGTTGCTTACTTTAAACCTAAACCGTATTTTAGTAACTTGCAACCTTTATTATCATTCTGTGATGTGACCATCCCTTTCTAGTTGCTTCGTATAGACACCATCCATGATTGGTGGTCATGACATCCAATGATAAATAATTTGATCATAAATACTAGCTATGATAAGTAAAATTCTAACGGATTTAGGCATGACAACTTGGTGAAACCAATCAAGCCTTATTGGTACTACACTTGAACCATCCATGTATCAACTCACTTGAATACCCACCGTGGTATTCAAAATAATAAGCCCCTTTTTCATTTTGATACATGGAATCCATTAATTGAATTTTAATTGGTCTTATCAATTTTAGCTAATTTTCATATACTTCTTACTTGTAAGAAATATTATTCACTTTGAATAATATATCACTGACCACGGTGAATATAAAAACCATCACCCTGGTTTTATCCTTCCTATGCAGTATGTGTCTCCAGAACATACTTTGTTCCACATGCAATTGTGGAGCTAGTTACTATGCCAACTACTTGTGCATTTTGAGCATTGACTAAACACAAGTAAATATAGCTTTCACTTTCTCAAATAGAGATGTGCACCTTTATATAATAGTGTAGTCTATGGCTTGACTACCTACTCTTCTATCTTAAGGATTAATGTAACATCCTAAACAACTATTAGGATTATTACACTAAATGCACAATGTGTTTGTCTTGACGCAAGTTTGTTTATGTCCTAAAAAACTCTTTGCATCCAAACACATGTTATTATTTCATAATGGGTTTACATCATACTATGACTCGCATGATATCCATTTGTAATTATATTTGGCATATGGTTGTGGGATATCATTGTTAACATCAACATTTAAATTTTTTTATTCAACAGAGAAACAGAGTACAAATAGATAGAAAAAACAAAACAAAATAGACCAAAGAAACACTCCTAAGGAGGACTAAAATACTGAAGACCAAGGGAATCCACTCTAATCAAATTGATTCATTCCGTCTTTAAACTAAAAAGATCATGAAAAATAATATTTCCATCATCAGGAGCACTCACCAAGGCCAAGTAGTCTTCCACCTTGTTACCCTACAACCATGTATGAAAGGCCCTAATACTATCCCCCGTCATGCTACGACATTTCCTGATAGTATATAGAATAGTCCAAGGGACCGTACCTACACCTTGAAGAGCATTATACAGAAGTAAAGAATCAGTTTCAGCTTCCGAAATTTCCAAGCCATGCTGTCTACAAATAGTAAGAATCTCCAGAAAAATATTCGCTTCAGCCTACAAAGCATTCCCCTGCCCAAGAAAAATATAAAAATTTGTAACCACAAACTCATTCTAATCTCGAACAACCCCTCCGCCAGAAATTCTACCCTAAATACAAGAGCCATCGCAGTTAAGTTTCAGACCAATGGAAGGAGGTCGCCACCTCACCCAGTTACCCAGACTAGAATTGATACCCTGAGAAAAAATGTAACCAGAAACCAAACGCTGCAAGGAATGATCATCCCTCCAATTTCCCAGAACCTTGACCAGATCAAAAATCATACTTTTAGCCTTAACAACAATCTTACTACCCTTCAAATACAACCCATCAAACACCCATTTATTCCTAGCATACCACAAACACCAACATCCCACCTGTAAGATCAAGGATTGGTCCTTCATTTCCATGCTCCCCTATCAGAACCATAGAACCACCGGCCAATGAAAGAATAATTAGCCATAGTTGGATTAGAAAAGGCAGTGAACTCACCCAAATAACCCCACACCTCCAGATCCCATTCACTATTGAAGAAAAGGTGATCATAACTTTCCTCCTCATGTACCCTGCAACAAACACATCTAGAAACAATACAAATACCACATCTATTAATTTTTTCATCAGTGGGAACCGCTTTATTCCTAATCCTCCAAATAAGGAATTTGATTTTGGTTGGAACATTCCTAATCCATGGGGTTCCATTCCAATCATCCCCAATCTTCTTCATGATGAAATTGCGACGATAATCTCTAACCGTGAAGTGGCCAGATGAAGGAGTAAAAATAAGCTTGTTCGGTTCAGAAGAAAACTCTATGAGGCTGCACATGTCAAGATAACTTTTATTCAGCACTGTTTTAATGAAATTCGGATACTTACAGGCCTCCTTGAATGACATATTAGTAGAAAGACAAAAAGGAAAGGCAAGGACTTTCCCACTCCAGTTATGGTGCCAAAATAGAACATTACCTTCCCCAATAATCCAACGAGAGTGATGACTCGTAGCATCAACAATAGGACCAATATTAGCCTATAAAGGAGAAGAACAATGCCTAAAATCATACTGATCCCCCAAAGAATTACCATGCATGGAACGCCCCAATGAAGATTTATGCTCCATTACTTCCCAATCCGACTTAGCATTCATACAATGAATTGTATCCTCTAAACACCGCACATTAATACCACCCTCCACAACCGGCCGATCCAACATTTTCTAAGAGGCCCAATTTCTTTTTCCCTTTTCCTTAGGATCCCAAATAAAACTAATAAGAACCCGATTAATAATTCTAATGACACCCTTAGAAACTTTGACCGAAGAAAGAGCATGTGTAGGGGTGGTCAAAAGAACACTATTAATCAAAGCAATTCTACCAACAAAAGACAAGAAAATATTTTTCCAATGGAGAACACGGTCCATAATTCTTCTCAAAATATTATCAAAGTCACAAATCTGCAACCTCTTATAAGAAAGAGGGTCCCCCAAATACTCTGTAGGGAATTACTCCATGCTACATTTTGTTGATCAATGTTGATACGCAAGACTTCATCATCAATCCTATTAATTAACATCAATGATGTGATGTCGATATGGTAATGTGCATTTAGGAATTTCTCCACGCTACATTATCATGATTGATGAATTCTTGGTCAAGATATTCTTCGGTATCCCAACTCGAAGCAACTCATATCTCCTGACCGTGCAAATAATTCACTTTATTATTCTTTAATTTCTGAAAGGAATAATATAAAGCATATATACCTATAGCTTATACTTCGGATAGTTCATGCTAACTTGTTGAACTATATCCAAAAGCTTTGTGATATACCATTTTTTCTAAAGGCTCCTTTGTCCAAACTAAAGTCGTTGATAATACCCAAATTATTTAGCTATGTCGAGCCTAAATATCATACTTGGTATATTCATGATGTCCATTTTTAGTATTACTTTACAAAGAATTATCCTGTCACAACTGTGTATAAGTATTACATTTTTATTCATCACTAATTGACTATCATTCATGTATTACTGAACTAGCGATTGAGTTTACCAAAAACAACATTCATTCCAGAACCCAAAAGAATGTATCCTTATGTCCAAGGACACATGAGATTAATGTTTGTGGTTACACTCAATAATAGTTCAACACAAATCATTCACTTGGCAATTAAATAAGTCATGTACTTCTCACCACTGGCCTAGGTATCACCCTTTCACAGCCACTTGGAGAATACACCTAACTTCTAGTAATGTTTATATACTTACTCAATTATTTTATTTAAATACACATATGTAAAAAGTATATAGTATTAAATACTAAATTAGTAAAAGGAAACATTACATTGATGAATATTCCTAATGTAGAAGCAGAAACTTTCTTCTTTAAATCAGTTTATTGCTTTTAAACTTCCATTGTATTATTTTATAATATGCAATGCAAAGAATCTTTTTTAATACCTCATTAATTTAAGGAATTCCCGAATGTGTCATTAGAATTAAATACCTTTGACCTTTCCACATTTTCTTTCAATTTATTCACCATAATAATTAATGATAAAACTGTCTTTAAATTCTTATTCACTTGGAAAACCTACCTGGAATTGTAATGAAGCATTTACTCAATACTTGTTCGTTTTGTGACTTAAAATGAAACTTGAGTAATGTGGTGAACATGATATTTAAATATCATGATCAATCTTTCAATTTACACATGTCGGTGTAAACATCGCCTTATTCATATCATTGCTTCACTTTCTCCTTGAATACTTCTCGGAGATGAGACTTTATGTTATGTCATCTATGTCCTGGTGTAGCGACCACAACTGACACCGGATATTGATGAAAGAATAATGATATAAGTATCATATTATTTATACATTAGTATCATGTAAGCATTTTCACCCTCGCTTCTTGAGGTAGTTTAACAGTGTTGGGGACACTGACACCTTGAGTTTCCTATATCATAGTACTATGAGAATGTGCCTGTACTATTCATGGATACTCATATCAGTGTGGACATTTACTTTTTCCATTATAATATTGCAGTTTTAATCTTGTGGTATAAATTTCCATTTTTCTACAAAAATAAATTTTAGCAGATGAGTTCCTTTTATCTAGATTACCAGTTTAGACATTTTTTTTGATTAATTACTTAAATCGTTTAATGTCTCCCACTATTTTATCGGATTCTAGGAACCCTCTGTGCTAGAATCCGAATACTCTATCGCTTGATTATTCTAGTGGAAAGAATCTCGGAACCACACCTCATAGTCTATATGTTATGGCTACGCCACTACTTAGAGGGTTTTAGGTAGGCTTTTGGCTGGCCGACCGCTTTAACTTGCGGTTCCTCGATCTGTTGAGTGAAGTCCCAGCTTCTTAAAATCAGAACTTGATTTACTCAACGCTTGCCTATAAAATTACAAAAACCTAGCTATTGATATTTCTTTGCTGTAATTTTAGTTATGTAAATTCATCATTCTTAAAAGGACTCCCTGGTAGTAAGAGGCACGCTCAGCTATGGCGTAACCGGCACCTCAAACAGCTGGTTTTGTCCAAATTTGAATGACGGAAGGTGGTTATGACTTAATATATATTTTTAGGGTTTTATTATTTTTAATGTGATGAAAGAAATAATTTTCTATTGTATAATCACATACTATCTGATCGCACTCACAACTGATCAAGCAGTAAAAATAAATTTTATCGTGTCACGTGTTCATTTTATCTTACATGGTTGTTTATTATTATACTATGTGATCGTGCAATAAATTACACATACACAAAAATAATAAACCATGAAAAAATAAAATGAAAAACCTGATCACGAGCCGATACTATTGGTTGATCCGTTGAGTGAATAACGGGCCAACCAAAACCCTAGGGGTAAGTAACTTAAGTCGTGTGGATTGCAACTTGAAAGGCATTGTTTGCTCATCCAATGCATCCAACTGATGTCTGTTGTATCCCCATCACTTGGCGTGAAATGCGTCATAGCTCATCTCATCATTATACAACTATACTCGCATGCAGGCGAGGGGGTCTCATGGTGTAAAATTACAACTCTGAGAAGTGGACACGCAGGTCCTTATACATATAATGAAAATGAGACGATACGCAGGTCGCCTTTATTTTAATTAAACTAATTATTACAATAGTATGCAATAATTAAATAAATTAATTAAATAAATGCACCAAACATATATTGGTTGGTCTGTGGCTCATGACCAGTATATGCTTTAACTCGAGTATATATAAAATAAATGAAGAATAAAATTAAACTTGCATTAAAATAAACTTGAGGGCATTTAATTGAGTTAAAAATTTCACACTAAATTTTAATTCAATAAATATGTTGTTGGGTCCCGATTAATTAATTTAATTTTAAAACTAAAAAATTAAATCAATTAATTAATTTAATTAATCTCTCAATTAAATTATTTTAGCCGTATTAAAATTTAATAACCCAAAATTAATATTTAATTAATTTAATTCTCAACTGAAATTAAATTAATTGATTTAATTAATTTTTTATTAAAATAAAATTACTCGAACCCTTGAAACCCCGGGCAGGGCCTGTGCGGGTCGGGGCGAACCCGCGCAGGCCAGTCCAGGTTGTGTCAACACCGTGCAAAGGCGTTCTGGGCCGAGTGGGTCCACTCAAGCCTATCTCGGGCTGGGCCAATCTTCATGGACAAATTTTGTAGGTGGTGTGGTATGTTTGGAGCGGGAAGGGGATTACCTCGTCGGAGGTGAGGGCCTACTCGCCAGCGGCGTGAAGGCGCATGCCGCATGGGTGTGTCACGGGGTGCAGGCGACCACAAAAGAGGGAGCTGGCCAGCTGGAGGTGTGGTATGCTGCTCAGTCTTCTAACTACTACACCTGTTGTGTGCTCGAGAGGGGTGGAGGCAACCGGGTCACGGAAACCGTGAGGAGGCTACAAGTCACCGGCCGAGATTTTGTCCGGTGAAGTGGCGGCAGGCTGCTGCTGCAGCGTAGAGAAGAGGCAGACTTTGTGCCTGCTGCATGGCTGAGGAAGCATGTCCGGGGTTGCGTCCCTCACAGTGGCCACTGCTAGTGGAAGAAGGTAGCCCGGCGATGGTTTTCTGGCCTGGACAGAGCGGTGTGGTAGGAAGCTCGGAGTGTCGGGGTGGCCCACAGCTGAGGTGCCTAGACAGAGCATCCGGGAGAGGGGATCATGGAAAATCCGGCCTGAAGGGATCCTGTCGGCGACGTGGAGGCTGCCGGCGTGGGGTACAGGATCCGGAGTGTGGGCCTACTACCTGGGGCAGAAGAGAGGCGGCACCTGGGGTCCCTGGGTGTTGCGCGCTGCAGTGTCGCTCCACAAGGGAGGGAGGCCAACTGGGTGCAGCCCCACGGTAGAGGTCGGGCACCGGGGCATTGGGGTGCAGGACGCACCGAATTGGTGGAATGGGTGACTGGTGTCATTCCTCGAGCTCCACGGGAAGGACTTGGTGCAGAGGACTATCGATCCATCGCACATGTGAACAAGGGGGCCGATCGTCCCCATCTTCGTTTTTTTTATTATATTTTTTTTGGATATTTTTGACCGGGTGATGTACTACCTCTTTTTTTTATTTTAAAACTTGACTCACTTGGGCCAAGTTCACCTTTTTTTTATTTAAAGCCGAAGACTTACTTTGATGTCTTTTCTATCCCCTTTAAATATTTTTTCCAAATCCTATATTAAGCTTTGGAAAAAAAATATTATTATAATAATAATATTATTTTAACAATATCTATATTATTATTATAATAAAACCAAATAATTTTATTATAATAATAATAATTCAATTAATTTTAATAAGTTAATATCAAAACAAAATATATTTTCCGGTGAGTATTTCGTACCGGAAATCAGCCTCGAATCCAAATTTGAAACTTTGGATGGTTGCAGATTGGCCATCCAAAGTCCGATTCAGATTTTGTATGTGGTGTTGGGATTGTATCGATGCCCTCTATGATGTTTAATGCAGATTTAATTTTTCTTTGACTTAAAATCGACACGCGCTTCCTCTGATACCACTTGATGGAACAAGGCATGTAGCGGAAGCCCCAAAGAGGTGGGATTTTAAAAAATTTCCACCGACGGTCGACATAAACTTATCGACGCCGGAGAAGAGCAGCCCGGTCTTAGCCGAGGACCACACGTGGAGTATTTTAATCACAAACATAAACCGTAAAATACCTGGTTTAGATCCGAAGCCATGCATAATGTCTACTCGTCGTTGGTGATCGCTGCTCGAAGAATCCGAAGCTGAATTCCTCTATATCATCCACACGCGCTTCAAGAAATCTGTGGGAGCACTATTTTTCATAGTCCGAGTGCTAGATCGGAATACCGACGATGCCTTTGACGTTCCAACGATCACCGTAGCGCTTTGCTAGTGATGCCTGAGAGAGACCTCCATTTGAGCTCCTTGGATCCAAAGCATCTCTCTCTAGAGTGTGGGAGAGAGGAGAGGAGATAGAAGCTCCATGAATAGTTTTTGGAAAATTCCCCTCCTCTTCTATTTATAGTGCTTAATTAAAATACTTGATATCGCCTTGCTGGCCCTGAATACTTAACGCACTATCAACAACATTTTACGACTACTTTTCTGAGTGATAAATATTATTATCACTTACTTGTAATATATTAAAATATATTACATGATAATAATTAAGTCATTAACTCGACTCGTCGCTCCCAAAAATATTAATTGAACCTTGAATAATTTAATATTCGTCAATTAATATTTTTTTCATGTATTTACTTAAAAATCATAAATACATTTAATAAATAAATTCAATACTCATTATTCTAAACTTGAATAATATTAATTTATTTATTGCATTGGTGATCGTTTAACTTTGGACAAATCCTGGACCCCTGTGGCTGGTCCCACCATGTCCAAAACTCCTATTCAACTGAATAGGGAAGATTATTGGATACGTTATTGTGTGTGACCCTCTAGGCCCTTATTTTGACAGCCATGAATAGTATTCACAGACCAAGAGCGGGATCTAGCAACCCATCATGTCCCCTGAAGAAATAAGGATTGTCACCGCAGTGACAACCAATCCTATGAACATGCACTGTGTAATATAATCTCTTTGTCTGTAAAATCTCATAAAGCAAGACGCACTCACTTGTCATCTCCCTTTTCTTACTTTATAGTTTGTTGATTTAACTGGACAGATTTACCCTTGACTGCCATGGACACGGTATAATAAAGGTATTTCCATCCATATCAACATGGCCTGAGATATATTACTTCCATAACCCAGAAACAACAAAATCCTTTCGTGACCATTCAACCAATGTCATGCCACCAATGACGCACCCGACACAAACTACCTCACCACGAATTCATTGCCATGGTTTTCTTCTTGCATCAAAGTACGCAATCAAATGAAATACATTGGTACTGATCTCAAGTCAGGAGACAATTACACATGATCATAGATAGGAACATCCAATGACACCCGAAACATGTGGTGTTCTTATTGTTGGTTCAGTCCTCATGTTCTCACTACTAGAGATCACCAAGTGCGAACTTAGTGAGAAGAAGTCTCAATGATTATGATCCCCTAGCACCTGATGGTCAAACGTCTACTGTGTCCAATCAGTAAGATATATCTAGACCATAGAACATATATATTTACGATTAATGTCACAGTATCTAGAGGTTCTCATTATAGCCTAGGAAATACTATAACCTTTCGATACGACAATTAATCTTTGGAAATTACAATTTCAATAGTGGATACAGAACATTATACACTATAATGGTAAGATGACATCATGCATAACTAACTGTATACATGATATGGTAATCAAAATCACAGAATAGTTGGGTCTAGGGAACCCACTATTTCAACACTTGGGGGATTGAGGAATCCTTGAGAGGAGTCTTTGGGAGGTAATAATGTGATATATTCATTGAGGATAAATTTTTAATGGATGTAAATTATGTAATGGGTGGGTATTTATAGAAAAAGTGATGGAGTTTTTTATTAATTTCTGAGGACACCTCAGTTGTGGTATTTGTAAATCCATGGGCTTTCCGGTTGTATTTTCCCATGTTATTGGATAATTGAGTAACCTAATATAATATATTAATTATAAAGAGTATAAAAAAATTATTAAATCATTATTACATCATAAATTATGAAATTAAACATACCAAAAACTCAAAACAATATTTTTTACTATTCACTGAAAATTCAACTATTTCAAAAAAATCCCAAAAATTCAACCTAACCATTTTTCGACGTGTAGAATTCAAAAATGAACTCCATTTTATGAAAATTATTTTCTAAATATTAGAAATTTAATTTTTAATTAAATCATTATTTACTAGAAAAATACTAATACTTAATTAATAATTTATAAAACATTTATTTACTTATGCCATGAAATAATTATATCACATTACAATTTAAGAAAAGTGAAAGAAAAAAATACCCCAACAAGGGAAGTCCACACAGTTTACCAAACCATTTGTAGATCATGCATTTTCCACTATCTCAAACCCACAAGTAGTATGGTTTCTCTCACATGGTTTTATTAACCATGTGAAGACCATACTTCTACCTCTGCCTCACCTACACAAGGTACATGCTTTTCCATAGAGAGCCCACATGATTTGAAAATTGTGCACTATAACCATGAACGAGTTGTCGAAGAAATTCAATTTGATCAAGAAAAAAATTCATAAAATCTTTAAGTGTTAGAATCACTGTAGAAATTCATTTTGATCTAGTTCACTCTCCACCCCTAGTCTTCGGCTCTAATATGACGATACCATAACATGCCCTGCTGATCTTTCACTTCTAAAAATGGATTTTAAAACATATATATAAATCCTTTATCATTGAAAAAAATCATTTTTGATCTTAGAATCGTTAAAAGTGGACCACTTTTATTAGAACTAGAAAATCCCTAATAAAGGGGTTCTTTTTTTATCACTAAAAGTAGCACTAATAAAGGTCACACTACTGTTGTGTGCTGTTAAAATTATAGCACACTACAACAGGTAAAACATTGTTTTGTAAAAAATCATAATTTAATTGAAATAAAAATTACATGACAAAATACAAGAAAAAAAACTATATTAAACACATGTAAAACAATTTTTTATACAATTATATTAGCAAGTACCATCATAAACATTAAAACACATTAATGGTTTCATTGTCTTTGGAACCCAATCCCCCCTTGAAAAAACCCGATCATGGTATCAACTATCGACCAAACCACCCCAACTCAAGAGAAACAATCCACCTATATAATAAAAAATTATTATGTTAGTAATAGTATAATAAAATAAATTAAACATAAATATGAAACAACACATTAATAAAATGTAAATTTTAAATAAAATGAAACACTTGGAGTTATACTGATCACACCATGCATCGAATTGATGTGTGGTTGATTCCTACATGTCACAAACAGATTAAGGATTGTTTTTATGACGTATCAAAAACAATATAAAAGAATTTACTTGGTTTTGAGTATGTTATGTGCCTTTTTTACTAAAATGCTAATTTTAACAAAAAACATGCACATTGAGTCATACCGGTCACATTGTGTGTCGGTATTACATTACACTAAAACTACACATCATAAATGACTTATGAAATATTTTCTTTTCATATCAAAAATATAGAAGTTTGTTTTCTCAGTTTTCATAGAGTGGAACACATTTTAAACTAAATTGTCAATTTCAAACTGATAACGAACAATTTGAGTCATATCAGGCACATCGTATATTGAATTAAGGTTCATCTGATTCCTACACATCAGAAATGACTTATGGATCATTATACAAAAGTATCATGATAATTAGAATGCATTTTATTAGTTTTTAGAATGTGATGCATATTTTTAACTAAAATGTCACTTTAAAAAAAAGGTAAACACTTAGATTCATACCAATAATAACCTGTATCAGATAGATTTTTGGTTGATTCTTACATGTGAGAATTACTTACAAATTGTTTCCATAAAGTATTAAAGCAATATGAATTCATTTTTTTAGTTTTTGAGTATATCGCGTGTCTTTTTTACTAAAATGTCAATTTAAACTAAAAACATTCACTTTGATTCATACTAGTAACATCATGTGTTAGTTTTACATGAGACTAATTTATACACATCATAAATGAAATATAAATTGTTTTCCAAAAGTTTCAATACAATTTGATCTTGTTTTCTTGTTTTTCAAAGAGTGACACATGTTTTAATCAAAATATTAAATTTTAAACTAATAACAGACACTTTGAGTCATAGTAGGTACACCATGTATTTGATTGAGGTGTGGATGATTCTTACAAATCATAAATGACTTATGGATCATTGTCCTAAAGTACCAAAACAATGAGAATGCGCTTTCCCAGTTTTGAGTATGTGATGTGTGTTTTGAACTAAAATTTAAATTTTAAATAAAAGGACACACTTGGAGTCATACCAGTCACACCATGTGTCATATTGACATTTGGTTTATTTCTACATGTCAAAAACGAATTAAGGATCATTTTCATAAAGTATCAAACAATATGAATTTGTTTTATTTTTTTTGAGTATGTCAGGTTCCTTTTTTACTAAAATGTAAATTTAAATTGAAAACACACACTTTGATTCATACCGATCACATCATGTGTTGATTAGATATGATACTAATTTCAATATGCCAAAAATGACTTATTAATTTTCTTTATAAATTATCAAGATATTCTGATCAAATTTTCTCAATTTTTAGTGAATGACAAGTGTTTTATACTAAATTGTAAATTTTTAAACTGATAACAGACACTTTGAGTCATATCAGAAATACCATGTATTGGATTGTGGTGAGGATGATTCCTATACATCAAAAAATATTTACGAATCATTTTTATAAACAATCAATTCAATTAGAGTTAATTTTCTATGTTTTGAGTATCTGATATGTGTTTTGAACTAAAATGTCAAATTTAAATAAAATGTCACACTTTAAGTCATACCTATCATTCCATTCATTGGATTGACATGGGGTTTATTAATACATTTCAAAAATTATATAAGGATATTTTTTCTAAAGTATCAACAAAATAAAAAAAATTATCAGTTTTGATTATGTCATGTGTATTTTTTACTAAAATGTCAATTTAAACTGAAAACACACAATTTGAGTCATATTGATCACATCATGTGTCTTTTTACTTGAGACTAATTCCTAAACATAATAAATGAGTTATGAATCACTTTACTAACATATCTAGACAATCTGATCAGGTTTTCTTAGATTTCAGGGAACAACACATGTTTTAAACTAAATTTTCAATTTTGAACTGATAATGAATACTTTGAGTCATACCAGAAACACCATATATTTTATTTAGGTGAAGATGATTCATACATGTCACAAATGACTTATAGATATTTTTCTTAAATTAAAAAAACAATAAAAATGTGTTTTCTTGGTTTTGAGTATGTGACATGTGTTTTGAACTAAAATGTCAATTTTAAATAAAAGGACACACTGGGAGTCATACCAGACACATCGTGCATCATATTGATGAGTGGTTAACTACTACTAGTCAAAAATGGGTTAAGGATATTTTTCTAATGTATCAACAAAATTCGAATGCATTTTCCCTATTTTCAGTATGTTATGTGGCTTTTTTACTATAATGTCAATTTAAATAGAAAATGTGAACATTGAGTCATACCGGTCACATCACGTGTAGTTATGAAATGAGAATGATTTCTATATGACATAAATGACATATGAAAAAATTTCCTAAAGTATCAAGACAATATGAACATGTTTTGTTGGTTTTTAGTGAGTGATACATGTTTTAAAATAAATTGTCAATTTTAGACTGATAATGGTCACTTTGAGTCATACTAGGAACACCATGTATTGGATTAAGGTACGGATGATTCCTACATGTCAATAATGACTTATAGATCTCTTTATTAAATTATAAAAATAATCATAAAGTGTTTTATTAGTTTTGAGTGTGTGATGTATGTTTTGAACTTAAATTTCAATTTTAAATAAATGGACATTCTTGGAATCATAACAGTCGCATTGTGTTCCTGATTGATCTGTAGTAGATTCCTACATGTAAAAAATGACATAAGGATTTTTTTCCCTAAAATATCAACACAATTCAAATGAATTTTATCAGTTTTGAGTATATTACGTGTCTTTTTTAATAAGATTTCAATTCAAATTGAAAATGTGCACTTTAAGTCATACCAGTCACATCATGTGTCAGGTTGACATGAGATTTATTTCTACATGTTATAAATGACATATGAATCATTTTTCAAATGTATCATGATAATATGAGCATTTTTTCTTGGATTTCAGTGAGTTACAAGAATTTTAAACTGAATTTTCAATTTTAAACTGAAAAGGGACACTTCGAGTCGAACTGAGAACATCGTGTATCAAATCGATGTGTGGATTATTCCTACACAAAAAAAAATAACTTTTTGATAGTTTTCTTTAAATATTAAAACAATTGAAATATTTTTTTCTCAGTTTTGAGTATGTGACATGTGTTTTGAATTAAAATGTTAAATTTAAATAAAAGGACAAACTTGGAGTCATACTGGTCACACCGTGTGTCAAGACCCGTCCCTCGGGGCCTGTGTTGTGACTACTCCAAGCTCGCCTTCCATAGGCCAGGGGCTGGAGAATAGCACCGAAAAGGTGTATCCCTATAATGGGAAGGCATTGTATTTAAACCTGTACAAACACACATACTAGTACGCAACAAGATGCAACCACAATGTAATATTCTGTAGTAAAAGAGTGTTGAAAGTAAAGGGGGCGGAATACAAGCCCAACTAGAAGTACAAGTACAATGGAAAATTACAAATACAACTGAAAAGGAAGAAAATAGCTCTTGGATCATCCACCAAGGATCCTACCTAAAGGGTAGGTACAGCTCACAATCAGTAGTCCCTGCGTCACTTCATGCCAAATAGTCCACCTCTGAGTGTTGTTCAGTCATGGCCCCCTCATCCTCGATCAATGTTGTTCGTCTTCTGCACAAGACACAATAAGGTGCGGGTGTATCCCGTGCAGGGATGAGTATAACAATACTTAGTAGGAACCCCGATACCCCATAGGTCTCCTAGAGTTTTAAAATGGAAATACCACAAAGCAAGACTTCAAATCTACTTAGGTATATTCCCATACATATACCTAAGTTATCAAGATATACCCATCTCATTCATGAGGGAAGAATACCACAAAGGTAACACCAAAAAGGTAGAGATACCACACAGGTAAAACCACTGAGATAGAAGTATAACATAGGTAACACAATTGAGATAGAAGTACCACACATGTAACACCACAAAGACAACACCACAAAGGTAGAAGTACCACATAGGTAACACCACGAAGATAGAAGTACTACAGAGGTGACACCACGATGATAGGAGTACCACACAGGTAACACCATGAAGATAAAAGTGACTCAGCTAACAATCAATTATAACTTAAGTACAGAAGTGCATATGATTAGTAGTAAGGGTAAATCATCTTATTATATTAAGTAGCACTACTTCAGACCCACACAGGATTGACAGGTAACTAACCCCCTTTGACCCACACAGGATCGGTATGCGTTGAGCTACACAGGATCGCTGAGCGCTGACCCACATAGGATCAGTATGTGTTGACCCATACAGGATCGTTGATCACTGACCCACACAAGATAGATGTTCTTTCTTCACGTTACACCCATCCACAGGATTCCTCGCACTCAGTGTGCTCGAGCTCCGTAGAATAATCCCCTTGATATATTGGTCGTACATTGACCGCCACTAATCTCCACAAAGGAGTAATCCAAAGGACCGCCATGTTGTCAGGGTTCCAAAGCAACAGACATCGCGTCAACCAGATGCTCAGTATATATGTTATTGGAATTTTAATACCGAGGGACTGATTGGATTCATGTTCAATCCAACCTGGTCATACATCAAATGGCACTAGATAACAAAACAGGTTACACTATTGCGATCCACATGGAAAAACACATGAGATGGGCTATCCATTTGTCCAAAGTAGATACACGGTGAAAAATTTTCATTTCACCGCAACACGCGCAAACCGGGCCTCATGGGGCCCACACCTCGACCTCGACTTAAAAATACAAAATTGGTCATGAAACATCCATCTTAATTTCAGGGTCATAACATCACAGACGTTTCGTCATTCCGACACCCTATGATGGAGGTATCTATGATACAAGATCCCGTATTATTATTATTATTATTATTATTATTGGGTGTTTCGTGGACCTGAGCCATGAACTAGAATTTAGTATCCAAAATTAGACTTGAATCGACCATATTAATGACATGATCACATCGCCAATGATGGAAAGTCAATCGGACCTCGCACACATGAGTTATGACAGGTCGAAGATTTAATAATCATATTAAATCTATTATTTTCAAAGAACTTCAGGTAACCGATCCGAAAACCCTAAAAATACATCCAATATTGGACTCATAATTCTCGTCCCGAAGTTAGGATCACACTGCTACTGATAGTTCATGAAACTGAGGTCGCACAGAAAAGTTACGAACGAAACACGTTTTTCCCAACAAAAATAATAATAACATTATTATATTATTTTTATTTTTATATAACTGTTTTTTTTTCTTCAATCCTAAAACTTGCATTAAATTCCCAGTGCACAACCCCCAATTCACTCATTTATCATTTATTTCTCTTTTAATTTTTATTTCCTTTCAATTACATTCTCTCTCTAATCTTCCTCTTCTTCCACAATACTCATCTTCACACTGATTCTTCCTGTGCAACCCTAACATCCACCTACCAAACCCACTCGTCGGACCAAGCCAACTCCACCACGCTGATCCCACTCAGACCGCCTCACCAGCCTACTACTGCTCAGCTGATCCTCCTCCATTGTCGCACCCTCACCGAACCGTCGAAGACGCCTCAGCCTGCCCCCTCTGTGTCGCCTGATCGTGCCGAAAAACCCTGACATGCCAGCTCCTGCAGCATAGGCTGAATTACTCGGCTACTCCACGTAGACCACGGTAGTACGGCGCACTGCCTATCCCACCTAGAGCCACACCCCGAACACATTCCAGAATAGGGCCTCCACATCACCCCTTCTGTGGGCCGCTGCATCTTTGTTCTAAGCCCGAAAAATGTGACAATCACCGACTTACGATCCTCGAGCTGAGATCTCTGCGTCCATATATCGCGCTCAATGAAACATTGTGTTTTTAGCATGCTTAGTTATTTGGGGATAACGAATGCGCGAATAATGCATGAAGAACAAAATAGGAAAGATCTTGGTATATGTACAGATCGATGGACGTGTTTGTTTGGTCATTGTCGTTGAGAATCAAGAACAAGAGGAATCAACAAATAGACATTTATCACACTTAAAAATAAACACCCTACCTCGTAAATCCATTTGAGAACATTCGCGATTGAAGGTGGGTTGGTGTTTGTCATTGCCACAACAAGTTTACAATGATGCCGCTCGAACAACGATCTTTGTTTATCGATTGTGAGATTTGTTCTTCATCAATAGCCTCAAGATCCTGCTCCTCCTTTCGCCAATAGAAACAAACACCCAACCCCAAAGAAGAGTTAATATAACTCTTAGTTTAAGGGGTGATTCATTTATTTAGAATTAATGAATCCTATTAATTAAATAGATTTTTGGATACACATTTTGTGTAACCGGGCATTTAATGCCTAGAATTTAAATGCTCGACCACCCTCTTGTGGTCCCCACAACCAAAAATTAAAAGGAGTGGTGGGAGGATATTTAAAATAAAATATATTTATTTTATTTAATCCTCCATGAAAAATTCAAAAACCAACTTATTCTATCAACCCACTACGGTTGAGGTTAAAACTCCCTTAAGCGAATCTCGACACTGTGAGTTAAATGGTGCCTTCGGATTTTTAATCCGAGCACCGGTTCAAAAGTTAGAAAATGCCTCTCACGCATTTACTGAATGTACCTTAAAAAAATTCAATAAATTAATAACATTCACCCTCTATCCGCACCGGTCGAGGTTAGGATCTGCCTAAGGAGAAAATACCCCAACGAACCCAACGGTACTCTTGGAATTTTAATCTGAGTTATCATTTAGAAGTTATGGATTTCAACAATAAAATAATTTTAAATTAATTATATTTTTTTCATCCAAAAACTAACTTTCACTGGTGGCCCGCGCTGGCCAATGTTAGTATCTGCCTAAAGAGAGCATACCCTCACAAGCTCAGTGGTGGTCTAGGATTTTTAATCCGAGTAACCATTCATGAGTTATAAGCATTTGAAAAATAAAATAACATTATTTAATTATTTTATTTATGGTGATTCCATTTTCAGGTTTTCCCACATGAGGCCCGCACCGACTAAACTTATGTCTCTCCTAGGTTAAACCCACCATCCTGAGCGCAGTGGTGCCCTCGGATTTCATATATGGGAAATCGTTTAAGAGTTATTCCACTATTTTATGAAAACTTCTTATGTGCGCTATTTAAAGTTTAACAAAACTTCGATAGATCATTTCGGGCACTCTGGGCCTCAGAATCACGCGCCATCAGATTTTGCAGTCTTGAAATATTTCTATATAATTAAAAAATTATATAGATATTTTGGGACATTACATTCTCTCCACTTTAGGGATTTTTGTCCCCGAAATCCAAAACACAGACAAAGGAAACAAATGGCGGTAATGAGCACGAATCTGAGCCTCCCTATCCCATGTGCTCTTTTCGAGGTTCTCATGCTATCAGCGAATGCGCACCAGAGGTATCGATCACCCATGAAAGACTCACTTCTGTCGATCCTCTATATCCACCAGGAACTCTGTAAAAGTCACCCCATCGTCAAATTTCAACTTTCCCTAATCGATAACGTGTGATGGATCATACATGCATCTCCCCTGCTGCGATACATGGAAAACTTTATACACTTGGTGTATCTGTGGGGAAAGATATAGATGGTACACCATCTCACACACTCTATAGAGAATCTAGAAAGGTCCGATGAACCACAGAGATAGATTGTCACCCAACCAAACCTTTGCAATCCTTTTTGGGGTGAGACCCGTATAAAGACATGGTCTCCCTCAAAATCTATTCCTGAAGCATCACTGGTACCATGGTGCAACCTCTAAAGAGGACGACGTGCTCCCCAACTTCAGAAAATCTTTCAAGAGACCATCCTGAGGATATCTGAGCACATTGGGCCTCACAGTCAACGTCCCAATCTGTGCCTCCCAAATTCGTTGAATAATTGGGGGAGTAACATTCATAGACTATAGGTAAGTTTCTCCATCTTTATCCACAAAGGATATTCGAAACGCGACTAGCTGATCTGATGCCTCACTCAGTAGTTGTAGACCAGATCTCCTGTAGAGTTCATCTGCTACCATGTTTTCCTTCCCATGAGTATAGACTATCTCAAAGTCATAGTCCTAGAGGAACTCTAGCTATAGTCATTTTCTCAACTTCTAAAATCTCTACTAAAACTTCTCTATCCACAATAAAGGCTCTCCCTTCTTCTTCAAAGCTGGAAAGGGTGTCGCTACCCGGGAGAAGTCTGGTTCAAAACTCCAGTAGTACCCAGCCAAAGCAGAAGTATCTCTCCCATCGAGGAGGTAATATTGGAAACATCTTTTGAAAATATGTCCTCACACTCTGCCACAAGGGTAAGTTTGGTCGAATCAAGAGTAATCGGCTGCACCCTCCTATGCAAGAGCTTACGCAGTGCTGCCTGGGTTTCCTTTTTCACCGACCAAGGAAAACCCCATTCCAACGTTGTAGATAAACCACAACATTTTTTCCTAATATAGTCAATCTGAGTATGAACTGTGGTTTTCCAGTTCATACCCAAACTAACGTCGTAAGGCCACGACAATGCCACAAAGAGGTTCTAACCAAAACTCTCTCATCAAGGTTCAGATCACACCATCGGCATAAGTTTGATTATCAAGTCTCCTCCCAAAGATATCTCCAGACGTAAGGGTAAAGTCTACAGTTTAACTAGAAACTCAAGGTCTTGAACAAGATTCGTGGATGGTAGGAATGATTGGTACATATTTCTATTGATACGGCAATGAGTAGTAGACACAGACCATACCTTGAATCATTCCTAGAGCCTTTGGGTCTCACCCCTTGACCGCATGCAGCTACTCCCATGTCCTATCCTCCGGATCCCTGAGCCAAGTGGGGACCACATTGGGGTGGTGGTTTTAACATGTCGAAATATACACCACCTCATGTTTCTCTCCTAACTTTGCTTCCACATATACATCCCTAAACATTCATCTGTCCTTAACACTTCCTCTTCCCGAAACATTTTACACAACCAGGTCTCTAAGACTGGCGTCTGTTTCCTACTTTCCCACAGTTAACATTCACAGGTTTAATTCGCTCAACTAAAGATCATTCAACCACAAAGGTTATTTCTATCACCCTAATATAAGTTGGAATGCATAGAGGAATAGTGTTGGCTTAAATGTCCCTAAACACGCCACGCTCGAAGGTCCAAGCCCTAAAGCACTGACCATACTGTATTTGTTGAGTACCAAGGATGGTCGGTATGCCTTGATGAATACTCAGCTACCGAAATGTTGTCCTGTTGAAGCTGTAAAAGCTCAAGGTAACTCTCATACCTTAGATCTTTATGGAATGAGACTCCCTTATTTGAGGTAGGTTCTCAATATTGTCCATAGAAAAAGTCACCTCTTCACAAGATCAGGGTAATCTAAACCTTGTCATCGTCCTGCTGAACCACATAGAAGGCTCTCTACTAGGGTTTCCATTTGATCGAATGGTGCCCAAACTAGATGGAATCTGTAACACCCCGAGATTTTATGAAAAATATTCTTTTTAATTTCATTAGTGTCTTGTGTGGTACGCTACACCAAAAGGATCTTGCACAACACACATCCTTGACTTTCCTTTCATTACACACAATCGCGACCTTCCTTGATAGCGTGTGTAGTACACAATACCGAGTTTCACTAAAAAATGATATGCTATTAAAATATTATTTAAACTAGCCGTTATGAATATTAATAACCACTTTTTGAAATTTTGTAAATTTTATTTTTCAAAATGGACTTCATTTTTGGATTCGGAATATTAAAATTAGCTTAGGGTAAAATTTTGGTACTTTTCGGATAACTTTCATATTCTGATGAATAGTGAAAATTACTAAATTTTAATTAAAAACAAATTTTTTAATAGAAATAATTAATAGTGATAAATTATTAATTTCAGTGGTTTTAAAGTATATTTAGAATGTATTTTTACAATTTAATACAATTTTGGTCATTGGATGTAATTTCACAGGTGTCAATCTTTTGATAGTTATTATCTCTTAAAAACACGCTATTTGTTTTGACGACGGGAATTAATTTTTAAATTAATTAATGTAACTGATATGTTTTGAATTTGATAAAATAGACACCATTTTTGAATTCATAATATCAAATATATCTTAGGCCTAATTTTTGGTATTTTTCTGGAAACTTTCATTTTTTGATGAATAGTGAAACCACTAAGTGGTAGTTAAAAAAACTAAATTTTTCATAAAACTTAATTTTCCCGCTTCTCTGAGTGGAATTTCGAAAATCCGAGAGACACGGTAATATCAAGGACTAAAATGTGGTTCAATGAGATGAAAATAATTTTTGGTGAATAGTAACTTTTGACTTTTTTTACCACGGTTAAAAGTAAATAGGGTAATTAAGGGTAAAGAAGATATTATTATTACCTTAACACATTTCCTGATTCTATTAGATAAGTGTAATTCGACCAAAAACAAACTTAGGAATAAAATATGACCATTTAGGCCCACTTGGATTAGATTAGGACATTTATTATTAATTTATTTAAAGAAGGGTTAAAAGAGTTAAAATGAAAGTTTATTTACTAAAACATTTTTAATATGGGGTTATACATAAGATAAATTCGACTATAAATATTCATTAGAAAGCTAAAAAAAGATTTCCTACATAATGGTATTTTATTTGTAATTTTTAGACATTAACTAATTTAATTTATTTATCACACAACGATGATGCAGTAATTATCTTATTAATGAAATATTGACATAATAGATGTTATAAATACCCAAATAAATATAATTTGAGACTTTTTATGAATTCCACTAATTTTATAGGTTAATATGACATGTTATTATTGATTTAATTAACTTTTTTCGAACTTATCATTCTTTTATCAGTTTCACAAAAATCAATTACTAAATAGTGTCAAAATTGACATAAAATAGTTTTTAAAACAAATATTATATTATTAATTGTTATTTTATTCCTAAAAATCTAAGGTTCGTCCAAATGACTTAGAAAAGGTTATATTTATTAATAATAAACAATTTGGGGTTCTTTTGGCTTGATATAGTATGTTTATTAACCATATAGTGTAAGAAAACAAAAAGAAAAGGTAAAAGTTAAATTATTTAACTTCGAGTTAAATCTAATTGATAAGGTTAAAATAGGAACCTAAACTTGTCTAAATTATATTGGATGAGATTATTTCGACCCATCCCCACCTTAGCCTCGAAATAAATCAATTTGTCACTATTTAAAACCGAACTTGACTTTATAATAAAATAATGTTTTTAGTTATTCCAAAGGTGCCCCTCTCCTCCCTTATAAAAGGACACCTCCTCCCTCTCTTCCTCACACAACTTTGAGCCTTCAATCTCGGCCAACCCCTGCCAAATTCTCTTCTCCACTTCCCTAGAAACATCCTAGAGGTTCTGGTCTTCCTCAAAGACCAATTTTAGTGCCCTAAGAGGAGGTCTCAAAGAGGCGCTTCAAAGAATAGGTAATTTCCGTTACAGATTCTTCCACCTTTATTTCTTCTTCCACTCCTTCTTCTTAGGTTGTTTCATTATGAAGTAATAACATCAGTATCACTCATATACAGATATGTTATTATAATTATGAAACAACCCTATTTCACCATCTATCCATCCTACGGAAAACGAAATCACCGCGCGTGCGTACGTACGGAATACCGTCTCCACGCCGTGGTGAAATCTATTTTCCACCACCACCTTACATGGATGGGTATAATGGTGTAAAGAATTACTATACATAGTTATTAGAACATCATATTGATTCTTATATATTGTATCATCCACTCCAATTCAATTCAATAATTATGGAAACGATATCATCGCTCGTGTGTACGTACGGACTACCGTCTCCACGACGCGATGAGATTAATTCTCTATGTTAACCATTTAAGAGTGATTATAAAGTATATATAAGAAATAATAATGAAATATATGACATTATAAATCTACTGGATTTATGTATATATGTATGTCATATACTTAATTCCATTCAACTCAATAAGGAAACGAAAACAGCGTTCATGCGTACGTACGGCCTACCGTCTCCATGAACGGTGTATTTCTTTCCATTTACTAATTTATTATATATATGTATATTCTGAATATGTATATATATAAATCATGTTTTATATTCTGTAATTACGTAATCATGATCTAAGTAATCATATGAATAATTACAAGTCAAAACACGGACGACAAATGAAACAATTTTACCCAAAACGCTCTTTAACATGGAATTTACAAAAGAACGGGTAATATAAAGTCATTAGTGAACCATATATGATATCATAACAATTAATATGATTCTGTAATAAGTCAATGACATTATTTAAATCATTATACAGGAGGTTTAGACACTTCTGAAGCAAATCGGACCTAAGGTAAGGGAAATATCACAATCTCAATTTTTGTCCGAGATTGTTTATACTTTGAAATTTACTGGGGTGTATTTTATCATCCACATCCATGTTTCCTAGATATTTAATATTATTTACATCCACCTAAAATTGTTTAAATCCAAATTTACCCTTTGGTGAGTTTTTAGTAAAAGATATGAAAGGAATCTTTTTTCATTTTTCGTACGAGGTACTTTTTGACTTTTCCGACAAAAGTACGAAGAATGTTTTTTTAACTTATACAACATGAATGGATTTTTAAAACATTATTTCCAAGAAGCTTCCTTTACAAGTTTTAAAGTTTATTTTTAATCAAATTCTTTTAGCATAAATTTATATGACATGTTAAGAAAGGAAAAATGTTTTTGAAGAAGAAAGGATATTTTCCTCAAGAATGGAGTTCAAGTGTTTTATCAAAACTATTTTCCAACTAAGAAAATAAAGGGTTCTGTTTTTATCCCTATTATTACATTGATTTAATTATTTTGTGATGGAATTATTTTTATTAATTCCTTTATCTTATATTAATTTTTTTATGATGTCATGATGTTTAAGATTCCCATTTGTATTACATGGGTTATGCAATGATGTATGATTTCTGACTTTGTGGCACACATAAGAATGGTATCATTATGAGATGGGTGGGACCTATATCTCCCTCCAATGCATTGGGTAAAGATTTTATATCTCATGAGATAGACATGGCTGGAATGGTAGGTTATACCGGTTCAGTGAAACAGGACTGAAACGAGGGTGACTCGGTTCAGAAAGGGACTTTGTCCACTAAGATAGTCTTGGAAATGAGTCTTGACTAACAAGAAATGATTCTATATGATTATGTGTTAATGCCACAAAGTTTCATGTTTTAAGTTATGATTATTGTGATTACATTTCACTGCCATGATTTATCCCATGTTATGAAATTATGCTCTCTTTTGCAGGTTAAGATTTTCAAAATGTTATGTTCTTATGATGTGATTGATATTTCTTTTGTTTACCCTTACTGAGCATTTGAGCTCACCCTTTTATGTTTTCTTTTCACCAGGATATAAAGAAAGGTTTTAGGCATAAAAAAAGGAAGATCTTTATGGGAGATGTTGAAGATCTTTCAACAGGATTAGAAGATTATATTCCGAGTTTCCAAAGACACTAAACTATTACGATCCTTGTGTGTGTGTTTTTGTTATGTACTAAGTATTCTACAAATGTAATGTAATGTCAATGTACGTCAAGCTTCGGGTCTCTACAGTTGGTATCAGAGGAAAGGTTTAGTAAACCTTTGGAAACAAGGATGCGAAAATGTTAGTGAGATCCCTAGAGATATTTCTAAGTTATGTCTAGGGATGTCTCTAAGGTTAAGTATACGTATAGGTTATAGTCCTAGAATTGCACTAACGATCTTAGAATTTAACCTAAGATGTTAGATATTGAGGGTACTCCCCCTTTATTATGTTGTTTTCCCTAGCATGATTTTTTCCTCTCACACTATTCTTTTTGGGTTTTAGACGATGGATGGAACCCGAAGGAACCGTATTGATCAATGCAATGGACAACGCAATGATTTCCCTCCTGAACAAACAAATGTTATGGGAGATGGAGTGAAAAATCTTATTGTTATACTTACACAACCTATGAATCATTCTGGACTTACAAATGAGTAGAGAAGGGAATAATATTATATTGAGTCCTTCATGAGGCAATGTCCACCTTCTTTCAGTGGGTCTTCCGATCCACTTGTTTCTGAACGATGGATCAGTACCACTGAAAAGATATTTTCAGTTCTTCAATGTTCTGAGCATGATAAAGTCATCTTAGCAGTATATCGTTTGGAAGGTGAAGCTGATCAATGGTGGAATCTTATCAAGAATACGAGGCCAAGAGATGAAATTGAGTCCATGGAATGGTACGAGTTCAAGAACTTGTTTTTTAGTAAGTACTTCCCTCGTATTCTTCGAACAAAGATGGAAAATGAGTTTCTTGAGCTGAAGAAGAAGGATGATGAATCTGTTGGTATATACGAAGCTAATTTTACAAGACTTGCAAGGTATGCATCTGGCATTATCATCCAACCTGAAAGTAAAGTTGATCGATTTTTCAGGGGCTTAAAACCAAGTCTTCGAAGGGCATTATCTATAAGAGACTTCAGTAGCTATGAAGAAATTTTGTGTTGTGCTATGAAGGTATAAATGGAAGTTGGTGTTACATATCCATCTCATGGTTTTGAAAAGAAACGAAAGATGGAGTTCAAGGAGAAATCTCAAAATAATGGTGAAAAGAAGATGAATGTTTCTTTATGCACAAAGTGTGGAAAGAAGCATGGTGGAGATTGTCTTAAAGGGACTAGAAAATGTTTTAAGTGTGGAAAAGAAGGTCATCGAGCAGCTGAGTGTCGAAGTAATGGAAAAATGGTTTCTAATGATGTGAATAAAGAAAACACTGCAGAGAACGCACCACCAACACTTCAATGCTTCAAGTGCAAGGAAATGGGTCATTATGATAATAAATGCCCTAATCCAAGGGTTAGTGATGATCGACATGAGCAACCGCTTAAGGCAAATGACAAAGGGAAGTCACATGCGATCACTATTGGCGATGTTGAATATGACAACGATGTGGTGGAATGATTAAGTGTTTATGTAATGGGATTCCAAAATAATGTTGTATCATTGAGTATTGGAATATTTATGTATTGGTCTAATGTGGTATTCAAATTGATTGAAATATTTTGGGAAATAAGATGATATGTGCATAATGAATGGAAAACGAGAAAATGAAACGTTTAACAGTATTCATGAGCTCATGATTGATATAAGGACTAAGTGATATCATGGTTTGAGTATATAGAATTTTGAGGATTTTGGTATGTGAAAAGTGTTAACTTTTAACTGCATTCAACTTTTCACTATGGTTCAATGTGTATTCAAGAGAATACATGATTAAGGCCTTTGAATGTTTGTAATGTGACCAACAAGACATATCTTATGATATATGGGGATCAACGATGGTATTAAATCTCTGGTAATCGTTTTCACTATATTATGAGAATGGACTGCAGTATTATGGATAAGCCTAAAGACTAGAATGGATTATGTTGGACATAAGTTAGTATTGTTTAAGGATATAAGTTTTTTTCGATATTATTGAAGGGATTTTATAGTAATATAGTTTTAGAAAAAGGACAACCTGCAGGACGGGTGACAGCCCATCGCGTCGGACAAGGCTGTGGGAATCGAAACCACAACCGAAGTGCGACTGGCCTTTATCGCCTACCACTGGCCTACAGGAAGTCCCTGGTTAGTAGAAACTAGTTTTATTATATTAAGCAGTATGATATATAAAGTATAAGTCCATTTTAGGAACCATATATGATTAATCTCACTATAGAATGACTTATGTATATTTAATAACTTTTGATAACCTTTTGTTTGAGACATATGGAATGACCCGTCATTCTATCACATGATCTGCTAACACTTCACGAATAAAAAATTCAACTTCATTTATTTAAGAGATGATGTAAAAATTGTTCAAGGCACGAACAACAGTGAGATTGTACCAAAATAAAGTAAGTATTTATTCTAATTCAAATTCTTCAACTTTAGGGAAATGATCTTGAAAACCAAAAATGTTGTCTTAGTGCTCTTATATCAAATGAATCATATGGTACCTTAGATCGTCACAAATTTATGGCTTTGTGATTGCTAGATTTTCCATATCCATGTTCTCTACCACTCTCCATCAGAACATGATGGTTAGATTTCTCTTCCATATCCATATTTTCACCTATGTGGAAACCCAGTGATTAGTTTATTTGGGTAACCATTACGTTTCATTCTTTTGTTTTTAAAGATTGGTTTTGGTATTCCTTTTTAGGATGTGGGTTTCTATTAAAGAAACTTTTGAATAGTAAACCATTTATAACCCCGACGAATTTCGAGGGCGAAATTCATTTTAAGGGGGGTAGAATGTAACATCCCGAGATTTTATGAAAAATATTATTTTTAATTTCATTAATGTATTGTGTGGTACGCTACACCAAAAGGAGCTTGCACAACACGCATCATTGACTTGCCTTTCATTACACGCAATCGCGACCTTCCTTGATAGCGTGTGTAGTACGCAATACCGAGTTTCACTAAACAACGATATTCTATTAAAATATTATTTAAACTAGCCGTTATGAATAGTAATAACCACTTTTTGAAATTTTGTAAATTTTATTTTTCAAAATGGACTTCATTTTTGGATTTGGAATATTAAAATTAGCTTAGGGTAAAATTTTGGTACTTTTCGGATAACTTTCATATTCTGATGAATAGTGAAAATTACTAAATTTTAATTAAAAACAACATTTTTAATAGAAATAATTAATAGTGATAAATTATTAATTGGAGTGGTTTTAAAGTATATTTAGAATGTTTTTTTACAATTTAATACAATTTTGGTCATTGGATGTAATTTCACAAGTGTCAATCTTTTGATAGTTATTATCTCTTAAAAACATGCTATTTTTTTTTACGACGGAAATTAATTTTTAAATTAATTAATGTAACTGATATGTTTTGAATTTGATAAAATATACATCATTTTTGAATTCATAATATCAAATATAGCTTAGGCCTAATTTTTGGTATTTTTATGGAAACTTTCATTTTTTGATGAATAGTGAAACCACTAAGTGGTAGTTAAAAAAACTGAATTTTTCATAAAACTTAATTTTCCCACTTCTGTGAGTGGAATTTAAAAAATCCGAGAGACGTGGTTAATATCAAGGACTAAAATGTGGTTCAATGAGATGAAAATAATTTTTGGTGAATTGTAACTTTTGACTTTTTTTACCACGGTTAAAAGTAAATAGGGTAATTAAGGGTAAAGATGATATTATTATTAACTTAACACATGTTCTAATTCTATTGGATAAGTGTAATTCGACAAAAAACAAACTTAGGAATAAAATATGACCATTTAGGCCCAGTTGGATTAGATTAGGACATTTATTATTAATTTATTTAAAGAAGGGTTAAAAGAGTTAAAATCAAAGTTTATTTACTAAAACATTTTTAATATGGGGTTATACATAAGATAAATTCAACTATAAATATTCATTAGAAAGATAAACAGATTTCCTAGATAATGGTATTTTATTTTTAATTTTTAGACATTAAATAATTTAATTTATTTATGACACAACGATGATGCAGTAATTATCTTATTAATGAAATATTGACATAATTGATGTTATAAATACCCAAATAAAAATAATTTGAGACTTATTATGAATTCCACTAATTTTCTAGGTTAATATGACATGTTATTATTGATTTAATTAACGTTTTTCGAACTTATCATTCTGTTATCAGTTTCACAAAAATCAATTACTAAATAGTGTCAAAATTGACATAAAATAGTTTTTAAAACAAATATTATATTATTAATTGTTATTTTATTCCTAAAAATCTAAGGTTCGGCCAAATGACTTAGATAAGGTTATATATATTAATAATAAACAATTTGGGGTTCTTTTGGCTTGATATAGTATGTTTATTAACCATATAGTGTAAGAAAACAAAAAGACACGGTAAAAGTCAAATTATTTAACTTAGAGTTAAATATAATTGATAAGGTTAAAATAGGAACCTAAACTTGTCTAAATTCTATTGGATGAGATTATTTCGACCCATCCCCACCTTAGCCTCTAAATAAATCAATTTGGAGATATTTAAAACCGAACTTGACTTTATAATAAAATAATCTTTTTAGTTATTCCAAAGGTGCCCCTCTCCTCCCTTATAAAAGGACACCTCCTCCCTCTCTTACTCACACAACTTTGAGCCTTAAAGCTCGGCCAAACCCTGCCAAATTCTATTCTCCACTTCCCTAGAAACATACTATAGGTTCTGGTCTTCCTCAAAGACCAATTTTAGTGCCCTAAGAGGAGGTCTCATAGAGGCGCTTCAAAGAATAGGTAATTTCCGTTAACGATTCTTTCACCTTTATTTCTTCTTCCACTCCTTCTTCTTAGGTTGTTTTATTATGAAGTAATAACATCAGTATCACTCATATACTAATATGTTATTATAATTATGAAACAACCCTATTTCACCATCTATCCATCCTACGGAAAACGAAATCACCGCGCGTGCGTACGTACGGAATACCGTCTCCACGCCGTGGTGAAATCTATTTTCCACCACCACCTTACATGGATGGGTATAATGGTGTAAAGAATTACTATACATTGTTATTAGAACATCATATTTATTCTGATATATTGTATCATCCACTCCAATTCAATTCAATAATTATGGAAACGATATCATCGCTCGTGCGTACGTACGGACTACCGTCTCCACGACGCGATGAGATTCATTCTCCATGTTAACCATTTAAGAGTGATTATAAAGTATATATAAGAAATAATAATGAAATATATGAAATTATAAAGCTACTGGATTTATGTATATATGTATTTCATCTACTTAATTCCATTCAACTCAATAAGGAAACGAAAACAGCGTTCATGCGTACGTACGGCCTACCGTCTCCATGAACGGTGTATTTCTTTCCATTTACTAATTTATTATATATATGTATATTCTGAATATGTATATATATAAATCATGTTTTATATTCTGTAATTAAGTAATCATGATCTAAGTAATCATATGAATAATTACAAGTCAAAACACGGACGACAAATGAAACAATTTTACCCAAAACGCTCTTTAACATGGAATTTACAAAAGAACGGGTAATATAAAGTCATTAGTGAACCATATATGATATCACAACAATGAATATGATTCTGTAATAAGTCAATGACATTATTTAAATCATTATACAGGAGGTTTAGACACTTCTGAAGCAAATCGGACCTAAGGTATGGGAAATATCACAATCTCAATTTTTGTCCGAGATTGTTTATACTTTGAAATTTACTGGGGTGTATTTTATCATCCACATCCATGTTTCCTAGATATTTAATATTATTTACATCCACCTACAATTATTTAAATCCAAATTTACCCTTTGGTGAGTTTTTAGTAAAAGATATGAAAGGAATCTTTTGTCGTTTTTCGTACGAGGTACTTTTTGACTTTTCCGACAAAAGTACGAAGAATGTTTTTTTAACTTATACAGCATGAATGGATTTTTAAAACATTATTTCCAAGAATCTTCCTTTACAAGTTTTAAAGTTTATTTTTAATCAAATTCTTTTAGTTTAAAGTTGTATGACATGTTAAGAAAGGAAAAATGTTTTTGAAGAAGAAAGGATATTTTCCTCAAGAATGGAGTTCAAGTGTTTTATCAAAATTATTTTCCATCTAAGAAAATAAAGGGTTCTGTTTTTATCCCTATTATTTCATTGATTTTATTATGTTGTGATGGAATTATTTTTATGAATTCCTTTATCTTATATGAATTGTTTTATGATGTCATGATGTTTAAGATTCCCATTTGTATTACATGGGTTATGCAATGATGTATGATTTCTGATTTTGTGGCACACATAAGAATGGTATCATTATGAGATGGGTGGGACCTATATCTCCCTCCAATGCATTGGGTAAAGATTTTATATCTCATGAGATAGACATGGCTGGAATGGTAGGTTATACCGGTTCAGTGAAATAGGACTGAAACGAGGGTGACTTGGTTCAGAAAGGGACTTTGTCTACTAAGATAGTCTTGGCAATGAGTCTTGACTAACAAGAAATGATTCTCTATGATTATGTGTGAATTCCACAAAGTTTCATGTTTTAAGTTATGATTATTGTGATTACATTTCACTGCCATGATTTATCCCATGTTATGAAATTATGCTCTCTTTTGCAGGTTAAGATTTTCAAAATGTTATGTTCTTATGATGTGATTGATATTTCTTTTGTTTACCCTTACTAAGCATTTGAGCTCACCCTTTTATGTTTTCTTTTCTCCAGGATATGAAGAAAGGTTTTAGGTATAAAAAAAAGGTAGATCTTTATGGGAGATGTTGAAGATCTTTCAACAGGATTAGAAGATTATATTCTGAGTTTCCAAAGACACTAAACTATTACGATCCTTGTGTGTGTGTTTTTGTTATGTACTAAGTATTCCGCAAATGTAATGTAATGTCGATGTACGTCAAGCTTCGGGTCTCTACAGAATCTCAGCTACCTCCTCAATCCAGTCCTTAGCCACCCGTGGGTCGAGCTCACCTCAGAACCGGAGGGGTATCTGATGTTGAAATATGTGTAAGGGACTAAGACTGCATGTGTCCTTTACCGGTACCTCCGGTTGTAACTACTGACTAACAGGAAGTGATATAGATGGTACACTACCCGAAGGTACCATCTCAGGAAACAGTCCATGTACCGAAGCCTCATCACCATGCGGGCCATCCTCATGGTCACACACTAATAAAGACTAGAAGATAGGATCACTATTTGATCTTCTGGTGTCCGAACTAGGCGGAAAACTCTAGCCACAGCCTCCATCCAGTTCTCAACAGCCTGGGGATCTGTCTTGCCTCGAAACCTCGGAGGCCTATGCCGCTGGAACTCATGCAACATGCTCAGTCAGCGTGCATGTTCCACTGGTAGCATCTGTTGATAACTACTTCCCAACAGGTGGCGGTCCTACTGGTACACCACCTGAAGGTGCCATCACAGTAAGAGGGCCCCGCACTGGAGCCTCATTGATCGATGGTCCATCAATGTGTACTCTCTCAGGAATCCTAGCTGGAAGTCTATGTGACATCATCCTAATAAGGAACAAGTGAACCACGATCATTAAGTTATAACTGGTGAGATAACTCTAAATAAACCAAGGAAAAGAATTTCCAAAACACGCGCAATTAGTGTTTTCAAGCACTAAGTCGGAAATCAGAATTTAGGGTCCTGGTGTATGGATACATCGACCGCCACACCAACACTAGTCTCCCCAAACTGAAAACCACATTAAAAACACTTAACACCATTTCTCCACACAAAAAATATCAGAGTCCTAGTTCTTCGGTGGAACTGACTCCTCTGATACCACTTTGTCACGACCCGTCCCTCGGGGCCCATGTCGTGACTACCCCAAACCCGCCTTCCATTGGCCAGGGGCTGGCGATTAGCACTAGAAAGGCATATCTCTATAATGGGAATCAATTTCCTTTTAACCTATACAAACACACATGCTAGTACGCAACAAGATGCAACCACAAAGTAATCAGTTGTACTAAAAGAGTGTTGAAAGTAAAGGGGGTAGAATACAAGCCCAACTAGAAGTACAAGTACAATAGAAAAGTACAAATACAACTGAAAATGGGAAAAATAGCTCATGGATCATATACCAAGGATCCTACCTGAAGGGTAAGTACAGCTCACGATCAGTAGTCCCTGTGTCATGTCAGGCCAAATAGTCCACCTCTGGGTACCGTCCAGTCCTGGCTCCCTCAGCCTTGATCAATTTTGTCCATCATCTGCACAAGACACAACAAGGTGCAGGCATAGCCCATACAGGGGTGATTATAAGGATAATCTGTAGGGACCCTGAGACCCCATAGGTCTCCTAGAGTTCCACAAATAAAATACCACAAATCAAGACTTCAACTCTACTTAGGTGTATGACCATACTTATACCTATGTTATCAAGATATACCCATCTCATTCATGATGAAAGAATACCACAATGGTAACACCACAATGGTAGAGAAACCATATAGTTAAAACCACTGAGATAGAAGTACCACATAGGTAACACCACTAAGATAGAAGTTCCACACATGTAAAACTACGAAGACAACACAACAAAGGTAGAAGTACCACACAGGTAAAACCACGAAGATAGAAGTACCACAGAGGTAAAACCACAATTATAGGAGTACCACACATGTAACACCATCAAGATAGAAGTGACTCAGTTCACAATTAGGTATAACTTAAGAACAGAAGTACATATGATCAGTCATAAGGATAAATCATCTTATTATGTTAAGTAGAACCACTTATAACCCACACAGGATCGATAGGTAACTAACCCCCTCTAACCCACACCGGATCGGTTTGTGCGGACTCACACAGGATTGTTGAGCGCTGACCCATACAGGATCTGACCCACACAGGATTGGTATGCGCTGACCCACACAAGATTGATGAGCACTGACCCACAAAGGATCGATGTTCTTTCTTCACGTTACACCTATCCATAGGATTCCTCGCACTTAGTGTTCTCAAGATTCGTAGGATCTGCCCCTCGAGATACTGTTTGTACCTCGACCGCCACTAAGCTCCACAAAAGAGTAACACAAAGGACTTCCATGTCGTAAGGGTTCCAACGCAACAGACGGCGCATCAACCGAATGCTCTGTCTGTAAGTTATAGGAATTTTAGTACGAGGGACCAATTGGATTCATGTTAAATCCAACCTGGCCATACTTCAAATGGCACCAGATAACCAAATAGGTCACACCATTGCGATCCACATGGAAAAACACACGAGATGGACTACCCATTTCTCCAAAAAAGATACCTGGTGAAAAAGTTTCATTTCACCGCAACATGCGCGAACTGGGCCTCATGGGTCCTGCACCTCAACCTTTACATAAATATCCAAAATTGGTCTTGAAACATCCGTCTTAATTTTAGGGTCGCAACATCACAGATGGTTTGTCATTCTGACATCATATGAGGGAGATATGTCGGATACAAGATCTCGTAATATTATTATTATTATTATTATTATTATTTTTGTGTGTATCATGGACCTGAGCAACGAAACATAATTTAATATCCAACATTAGACTTGAATCGACCATATCAATGATAGGGTCACATTTCCACTGACGGCAAGTCAATCGTACGTCGCACGCAGGAGTTATGGCGAGTTGAATATTTAATAATAATATTAAATCTATTATTTTCCAAGTGCTTTAGGTACCCGATCCGAAAATCTGAAAAAGACATCCGATATTGGACTCATAATTCCCGTCTCAAAGTCAAGATCTTACTTCCACTAACGGTTCGTGAAACTGAGGTCGCACGGACAAGTTATGGATGAAACACAGTTTTCCCAACGAAAATAATAATAACATTATTATATTATTTTTATTTTTATTTAACTTTTTTTCCCTTAAATCCTAAAACCCATGTTCAATTCGCAACACACAACCCCCAATTCACTCCTTTATCATTTATTTCTATTTTTATTTTTATTTCCTATCAATTACATTCTCTCTCCTATCTTTCACTTCTTCCACGATACCCATCTTCACACCGATTCTTCCTGTGAAACCCTAACATCCACCTACCAAACCCACTCGCCGCACCAAGCCAACTCCACCACGCCGATCCCACTAAGGACTCTCGGCTACCTCACCAGCCTGCTGCTACTCAGCTGACCCTCCTCCACTGTCGCACCCTCGCTGAACCGTCGAAGCCGCCTCGGCCTGCCCCCTCCGCATCGCCTGCTCGCGCCGGAAAACCCTGATGTTCCGGCTCCCGCAGCAGTAACTAACTCTCTCGGTTGCTCCACACGGACCACGGCAGTATGTCTCACCACCTATCCCGCCCGGATCCATGCCCCAAAGACATTTCAGAATAGGTCTTCCACATCTCCCCTTCCGTGGGCCGTTGTATCTTTGTTCTATGCCCAAAAAATGTGACAATCGCAGATTCATGATCCTCAGGCTGAGATATCTGCATCTGTATGTCGCACTTAACAAAACGTTTTGTTTTTAATGCGCTTAATTATTTGGTGATGAAGAACGCATGAATAATATGCAAAGAACGAAATAGAAAATATCATGGTATATGTTCAAATCGATGGTCATGTTTTTTTGGTCATCGTCGTTGAGAATCAAGAACAAGAGGAATCAACAAATTGATATTTATCATACTTCAAAATAAACCCCCTACCTCGTAAATCCGTTGGAGAAAATTCACGATTGAAGGTGGCTTGGGGTTCATCGTTCCCACAACAAGCTTCCAATGACATCGCTCGAACGACGATCTTCGGTTCTCAATTTTGAGATATGTTCTTCGTCAAGAGCCTCAAGATCCTGCTCCTCCTTTCGCCAATGGAAACAAACACCCAACCCCAAGGAAGAGTTAATATAACCCTTAGTTTAAGGGGTGATTAATTTATTTAGAATTAATGAATCCTATTAATTAAATGGATTTGTGGTTACACATTTTTGTGTAACCAGATATTTAATGCCCAGAATTTAAATACCTGACCACCCTCTTGTGGTCCCCACCACCAAAAATTAAAAGGTGGGGTGAGAGGATATTTAAAATAAAATATATTTATTTTATTTAATCCTCCATTAAAAAATCAAAAACCAACTTTTTCTCTCAACCCACTATGGAAAAGGTTAAAACTCCCTTAAACGAATCCCAACACTGCGAGTTCAATGGTAACTTCAGATTTTTAATCCAAGCACCAGTTCAAAAGTTATAAAATTCCGCTCGTGTGTTTACTGAACGTACCTTAAAAAAAGTTTAATAAATTGATAACATTCACCCTTGACCTACGCCGGTCAAGGATAGGATCTGCCTAAAGAGCACATACCCCAAATAACCCAATGGTACTCTCAAATTTTTAATCCGAGTTATCATTTAGAAGTTATGGATTTTAACATAAATAATTGTCACTTAATTATTTTATTTATGGCCAAAAACTAACTTTCACTTGTGGCCCGCACTGGGAATTGTTAGTATCTTCCTAAAGAGAGAATACCCTCACGATCTTAGCAGTGGTCTTGGATTTTTAATTTGAGTAATTGTTTGTGAGTTATAAGCATTTGAAAAAAAATAACTTTATTTAATTATTTAATTTACGGTTATGCCATTTTCGGGTTTTCCCATAGGAGGCCTGCGCCGACTAAACTTAAGTCGCGCCTAGGGTAAACCCGCCATCCTGAGCGCAACGCTACCCTCAGATTTCTGATTTGGGAAACCATTTAAGAGTTATTCTTCTTTTTTAGGAAAATTGATTACGCATGCTATTTAAAGTTTAACAAAACTTCGACGGATCGTTCCGGGCACTCTGGGCCTTGGAATCACGCGCCATCAGATTTTGCGATCTCGAAATAATTCCATATAATTAAAAAAAATATGGAAATTCCAGGACATTACATCATGTTCCAGATTGATGACTGGTTGATTTCTACATGTCTAAAATGGAATAAAGATTATTTTCTTAATTTATAAAGACAATTCTAATTTATTTTCTTGTTTTTAAGTATGTAACATGTTTTTTTACTAAATGTTAATTTAAACTGAAAATACACACATTGATTCATATCGGTCACATCATGTTTCATTATGATATGAGAATAATTTCTACACATTATAAATGGATTATGAATCATTTTCCTAAATTACAAGGATAATCCCAGCATGTTTTATCAATTTTCAATGACTGATGCATGTTTTAAATTAAATTTTTAGTTTTAAACTGATAATGGACACTTTGAATCTTACTGGGTACACTATGTATTGGATTGAGGTGAAGATGATTTCTATACATCACAAATGAATTATTTATCATTATAATAAATTATGAAAACAATTGGAATGAATTTTCTCATTTTTGAGTTTGTGACGTGTCTTTTGAACAAAAATGTCGATTTTAAATAAAAGGACACACTTGGAATCATTTCGGTCACACCATGCATCAGATTGATGTTTTTTTTATTCCAACATGTCACAAATGACATAAATATGTATCAACAAAATCTGAATGTGTTTTATTGATTTTTAGTATGTCATGTGACTTTTTTACTAAAATGTCAAATTAAACTAAAAACACACACTTTGAATCATATAAATCAAAATGTGTTTAGGTTTGATGTGAGACTAATTCCTACATGTTATAAATGACTTAAGAATCATTTTCTTAAAGTATCAAGAAAATATAAGTGATTTTTCTTTGTTTTTAGTGAGTGACACAGGTTTTTAACTAAATTGTAAATTTGAAAATGATAACATACACTTTGACTCATATTGGGCACATTGCATATCAGTTTATGGAATAGGATATTCCTACATATCAAAAATAACTTATACATAATCTTCCAAAATAACTAAAATAATAAAAATGTGTTTTATCAGTTTTGAGTATGTGACATGTTTTTTGAACAAAAATTTTATTTTTTAAAATAAAAGGACACACTTTCATTCATATTGATCACATTGTGTGGAAGATTATGTGTGGTTGATTCCTACATGTCAAAAATGACTTAAGTGTCATTTTCTTAAAGGATCAACACAATATGAATATGTTTTCTTGGTTTTGAGTATATCACATGTATTTTTTACAAAAGTGTTGATTTAAACTGAAGACATGAAATTTGATTCAATCCTATCACATCATGTGTTGGTTTGATATGAGATAGATTCCTACATTTCATAAATGGATTATGAATCTTTTTCATAAAATATTAAGAAAATCAAAGCACGTTTTACTGATTTTCATGGATTAATACACACTTTAAACTAAATTTTCTATTTTAAACAGATAATAGACACTTTTAGTCATACTAAGTACACCATGTATTAGATCTAGGTGCAGTCAATTCATACAAATAAAAAAAGGCTCATGGTTATCTGGCCTCAGTTATAAAAAAATCAAAATGTTTTTTCTTCTTTTTGAGTATGTGATGTGTGTTTTTAAAAAAAAATATAAATTTTAGACCGAAAATACATACATTGAGTCATACCCAACAATTCGTGTATTGGATTAAGTTTTGGTTGATTCCTACATGTCATAAATGACTTATGGAAGTATTTTATAAAAGGACAAGGAAATTAACTAAAAAAAGTCGATAAAATGATGACAAAATTCACTAAAAAATCATTATAAAGTCACCTCTTTATGATGTCGGTATAGAATTTGACACTATGTATTCTTACCATTCGTTTATAAAAAATTATATTTCCTCTTATGAAAATAAGGACACTCAACAGTCCTGGTATTACTAAAAAAATATAAATTAACAGATAATTATTAAATATTTTAGATGAAATTTTAATTATCATCAGAAAAACCACTTTGGGTATGTTATTTTGTTGATGTAATATGATATCTTTCATAAATTTGAAAATAAAACAACCCCAATATTATACATTATAATTTTTTGGGAACTATAGAAAAATTGAGAAAAATATTTATTTTTTATATATGTTTTTATAGTGGAATTTTATTATATATACCCTACTAATTTTCAATTTTTAGAAGTTGATAGGATTTTCATACTCATGCACTATCCTCATGCCATATATTTGATGATAATTAAACACCATGATATCATAACATAATTTTCATTAAAACATAATATAAAATGTATAACATGAAATTTATTTGTAAAATGTTGTATGCAGTGTATTTAAAATTGATAAATGTAATCACATGCGGTAATTTTTTTGGGTATTTATGCATTTAATCTATAAAATAAATATTTCAAGTATCTAAATTGACTGCAATGAGTAACAAATGTTTCCTGAAAGAGGGATATCTAATGAAATGAATGAAAATATATTTGACATGATTAAATTTTCGAGTTTTACCTCTATATCATGGGTATTAAGAAGACTCTTCTAGATATAAGTTTTTTTCAAACATTATGTCTTGTTTTTACGCTCTTTCTTCATATTTATTTAATTCCAATAATAATTATTTTTTAGAAGTTATATGAGGACTAGTGAGTCCAAATTTCTATTCACAGGTTCTTCTATTCTAATAGTACTGATATATATGCATGAAAAAAATTCTAATAGTATTCAGTCATAATTAACATAATAGATCAGCTATTTGAAAACAAAATCATGAAGAAACACCTCAAATATACATTTACAACTAATAATCATATCCATTCATGCATGGGAATTTCATTTACAATTTCAAGACTAGTATATTCTATAATGGCCTCTCTGTACATCTTTTTTAGAAAATCAATTGCGGCCAGATCACCACTAGCCAACGTTTTATCCTCATTAAAAGTTAATGTTAGTAAATATAGAAGTTGAATGGGTGGGGTAAAGGTACTTTGTGAAAATATTTTTTATTGGTTGGTTTATCATTTAGATCATTTAAATTAGAACTTAGATTTCACCCTCATCTCTTTGTTTGTATGTAATAACATTCATTGGTTCATGCATGTTTCATTAATTGTTAATGATTTTACATGAAAAATATATTAGAAATTAATACCTCCTTGTCAAAATGTATTTTTACAAGATATAATTTCCATGCTATGAATTTTGAAATATCTTTATCGGTTATATGAATATCAATATCATCAAGTGTAATAGGTAGCTTGATGCTTGTCTCATGAGCTACATGAATCCCCAATCTGAATTGAACTATTGGAAATTGTTTGTTGTGTAAAATATCTCCTTGGATATTTTACACATCAGCCATCACAACAAGGAAATGGCTGGGTATTAATAGATGTAAATCACAATCATTTTCACCTGTAAAATATCAAGATAGTAAATTTAGCAGTTTCTTCCTGATTTAAATTTCAAAGAAACAACTATGACAACATTGATTACTTATTCTAATAAAACTCTTTGATGGGAATGTCTAACCTCAATACTGGTGGGGGTGGGGGCTATTTATATTGTGGTTGTTCTTTTGTTCTTTCTTCACTTTGATTCCTTCCCATAATATTTTATTAAAAATCTAACTTACAATTATGTTTTTTATTCTATAGTAAATAATCATTCCTAAAACTCTTCCAGTTTATTATATTTATCCCCCTATTCATTTCTATTCTCAAAATATGCTTGGGGCGAAACCTTAAAAACCACACCAATGATGAAACCATACTGTTATTACTACTTAAAGGTCACTGACATTAGATCTTCAGCAGAGACAACTGATGATGATTCTTATGTCTAAGTTATATGAAAAATATAGGAAAATAGGTAATCACTATTATGTAATACTGATTTAAATAATTTTTTATTATTTTATAATTACAAATTTTTCCCATAATTTTTGTGTGTTTTCATCTATTTATATCCCTTATTTATTTACACACTCCTCCTTCTATAACACATTAAAATGGATGGAAGTGGATTTGGGTTATGGTTTATCAATATGCATATAAATTAAGGGATATAATTATGTTATTGTTTCATATAACATCAAAGTATTATGATATATTTAAAATTCATATCATTTTTCAAGTGATGTGTACCCCATCCTTTCTTTATGGTAGGGGTATGTTGGATTTTCTACTCATTTCTTATTTTCATAACTCATTTTATATTTCATAAATTAAAATTTTCATAATAAAATTGATTAATACATGTATTTTCAAGTAATGTATTACCATTAACAATGTACGTGAAAATATTTCTCATTGCAAAGACTAATAAATGCATCCTAAGCTTGTTAGTTTATCAGGTGTGTATACATATGTGGTGAGTGTAGGTTTATTTTCCCTTCAGCATCTTTGAAATGATACTTCATACGAATTGTGAACAACCTATATGAACCTCTCTAGGGATCATTAATACAAATTTCATTCAGGATTCATCTACTATAAATTCACTATTTAAGGGATAATGAATAAAAATTCAACATTTCATTATTATTTTTTAGTAAAATAAAGAAGTTATATCATAATGTTACCCTAATATCTTCCTTAATTAGTTTCATAAGCACGGGCACAACATTGTTCCATGAATCTACATCAATCGGCATGTTCATGTGAGTGTTGAGCCTAATCTAACTACTAAACATAGCCTTGTTTGGGTTAATAGGTTGGCTGCATGTATTCAATAAAACTCAAATTTCATTTCTTTGTTTCTCACCTTAATAATTTTTTCTAACACCTTCACACTACAACACTCCTATTTTTTCTGGTACACAGGTTTTTCACTATCAACCATTTCCTTATCTTCACCATCATAGATATGTTGTTCCTCTAGATTGGTAACATTAGCATATATAAAAGTTTGATGTTACTCTACATTTGGAGAACCAACATGTTGATAAACCTTTTGTTCCTCCGGATTGGGAGAATCGACATGTGAAAAATTCAATATCCATAGAAGTGGTCGAACATTTAATTTAGATTATTAAAATGTAGTAGTTGATAGATATTAATATGAGGTAACATAATATATATTACAAAACAATATAACATGATTATTAAACTCTATTTTTTAAAAGTTTGAATGCATTTTTCCTATCTATAATGTATCTAAATCTCTTTATTGTGGTATCCTATGACATAGAAGACCCCATTTACATTAGGACTAAAAAATTATTGTGATTCCCCAATGAAAGGTTCATCGTCAGTTGAATTGACATTAGACCCTTCAGTGGTTTTGGATGATAATAGAATAATTTTCCACTTTCAGTTTGTAGGATCAAGAATATAAAATGCATTCACTAACTATGATTTCGTTAAAAATGGTTTGAATTTTTACCCTTCCATACTAAAATCAACTTTCATAAATCTCAATTCAACTATTTTAAACGTAGTCCTACAATCAAACAACTTTCATTGAAAAATTGGCACTTAGAAGATTGTATAATCCAACTCCCATATTTTTTTGATAATGCCAAAGTATAACATATTCACATAAATTGAATTTATATCTTTATTAAAATATACATTAATCACTTTGGACATAAGTATAACTCCACTATTTTTCATGTTACTATGTTTATCATGATCATTTGTATAGAATTTATAACTATTAATTACATAACCATTATAAGATAATACATGAAAACATGGCCCTCTGTGTGGCCATCAAATTCAATATGAAATTGAATCTATATTTTCAGTTGACTCCTTAAAAATATGTTCGCAAAACCATCCTATAAACTATTTATTATGTGTATTTTATATCCATATTTTATCCGTTAATGGATTCAAATGCTTAAGAATTAATTTTTGGGATTCAACATACGGGAAAAACTCTAAACTATTATAAAAAACATAAAGGTGGGTATGCTCACAATTTGTAACAGTAATTGTGAAAACATCTATTCCATAAATTCATTCACCCACAATCGACTCAGTGTAATGATATTTTGGTAAACCAATTATTTCCATATCGGATAGGTAGTCATTTTAAAATTCAACAACTTCCTCAACAACATATCTCTCAGAAATACAACCTTATGTATAAATTTGATTTTTTATATACCCTTTAAAATCTTTATATACTATTCCATGGGGGTACATCCATATATAATGTATAGGACAACAAAGTTAAATCACACTTACTAAGTGAACCATTAATTAGACCGTTATATTAAATAATGTCACTGGGATTAACCTATCCAATTCACATAATATGATAGAAATTTTTTTCCCATAGTTGGAAATTTCAATTGGTTTATAACTTTTTTTCATATAGCTTTGAAAAAGAAACAGATATTGTTAATGTTTTATAGATATTCATGGGGAAAATGCAACATAAAGATACAATAATTAGATCTTGAATCAAAGTATGATAGTAAGGTGACTTTAGACCCTTTAACTTTAAATCATTAATTGATATGATATTCTTGATATTTGATGAATAGCCCTTTGGAACCTTTACATATTTTAATAAGTAAAAACACTAATATATCCCTTTTCTGTAAATATTGTAAGCAGATAGAGGGAAAAAAATTAATCTTTACTCTTTACTGGCACTAATTCATCTCGTATTCCCATGTCACTCAAGTCCAGCCCAGCCTTAATTCCATCCTTTATTTTTTCAGGTGCATTTAGTAATGTTCCAATGTAACCATCACATAAATTTTTTCCAACATGTATAAGATCAATAAAATAACTGACATATAAAACATTTCAAAATGTTAATTCAAAATAAACTGATCACTTTTTCTAAGTTATTTTTTAAAGGTTTTTTGAAATTTTTTATCAAAAGAAGTGTACATATTTTTTACTTTCTCAAAAAGTTGATCACCAATTACTGGAGATGCTATTGTATGTTATTATAAAATCCCATTAAATTATGTTATCTAGGATTAGTATTTATGTAACCGAGGTAAAAATATGTAATATCTGAGAAGCATAGTCTTTGATGAATGTTTCAACCTAATTGATTGTGTATCTTGTTCACAAATTGGAAAACCTTGTGTTACTTTAATTCTATATCCTGGAAACTTTCCTTATGTAAGAAAAATAATTTATCATCCCATACAACATGGCTCCAAATGTGAATTCTTCATTTTTATAATCATAATAAAATGTAACACCTAAATCTCACAATAATTTCAAATATTCAATCAATGGATCCAAATGAACATCAATATCATTACTTGGTTTTTTTGTCCTAATATAAGAACAGATAAAATAATGTGTTTTTATTTCAAGAATAACCACAGTGGAAAGTTATAACTTACCAATATATCCATCCCTATATAGTGAGTACTACTTTAAAACCGAAATGTTTCACTCTATCTGTAGATAGCACAAGATGAAGGTTTCTCAGCTCATTTCCAAATTCAGGATACTCATGATGAATTCTATTATACTGAGGAGAGTCTCTCGGGAGAAAAATGTTCCCTTCATTTTTTCTTATAACTATATTCCATTCAAATTTTATTAATGTATTCCAACTTACATATTGGTTCCTAAACCTTGGAATGATTAGAATGTTCCATACAACTTTTATATGACCTAATTCATCTTTCTCGTATCAAGATGCATCACAATTTAGGGATTCTTTTAATTGATTTTTTGTCCTTGGGAAATAGTATAAAGTAATTCAGACATGCATGTATTATTTTATATATCATACCCATTGAAAATAGTATTTTTTTAGCATTATATGTTTGTAAAGTTGGACCATTATCTATTTGGATAATATCATTCAAGAGAGAAAGCATTTTAGTAAAATTGGTGTCACTCCATCTATTTCTAGATTTTAAATTATACATGTTCAATATGGTAGATAAGGTTTTATATTTAGTAAAACTTGCATGCAATTGAATATTTTCAAAAACAATTTATTTCTCAAACAATTTTGGACAATCACCAAGTTCACAATTAACTTTAATTATCATTTCCTAAATATAATCTTTATCATCATTCACAACTGTAATCACATCCTTGATATGGTATTCATCATTTTCCATACTTATAATCATATCACATGATTCATAAAACATATTATTATCCCAATCACTATCTATATTTAGTTTGTAACCATGTTTAGTCCAACATTTATAACTTCAACTTATTCCATGATAGATTAAGTTTTATTCCAACTACTCTCTACTAATTAGTCTTGAATAAAAGTAGTGTGATCATAGAAAAAGGATGTGATATGGGTTATATGCCTGATATTTTTCAAACTTAATGAATTATTTCACCCCATCCTCATACTCTTTTGTTATAAGATTGGCATCCATCCATTTTTTAATTTATATCCATCCTATTTTATTCGGTAATATTAATATTTAACAAAATAAATAAAGCGTAAAAACTATTTCATCAAAAAAATTATCTTATGATTAAAATGTTAGTATAAGGAAATAATATTAATGGATATGATTTTAATGTCATAAATTGGATTATTAACGGTCATGATTTTAGTAATGTGGGTTATCATTAATCTTTTATATACTCAAATGGTCTCTAAAAATAATATACACAATATAATGACATGTTTCAAAAAAAGAAAGTTTGGTTGTAATCCATGGGAGTATGAGGGATACATAGAATAAAATGGGAAGAATTATTTCATTTTAATTTGTGGTAGCAGGATAGATACTTGAAACTTTGAGTTTATTACCATCTATGCACTACAAAAAATATACCTACTTATCATTTACAGTCACCCCCTTACATGATAAGTGGGAAAAGTGTTTTTGGTGCAAAACTAGAAGCCTCATGTAATCAGAGTGAGAAATAACTATGAATTAGTGAAAATTAATGTGAAGGTGAGGGAGAGGGTGAAACAATAATGGATCGAGGAAGGCAATATTGAGTGGAAAATTAGTGAGGTAGATTGAGGAAAAATAATATTGCATGCATGTCTGTTGTTCAAAATATTTGGGAATATTAAATACTGTTGGACTCCTCATGTATTAATCATGTTTTAATGATAACAAATCTCAATAATAATTACAAATATTATTAATGATCACAAATCTCACAAATCTTATTAATCATGTGTATTTATGTTTCAAGTTTTCTCATATCTTATAATGGTTAAGCTCAATTAATTTTATGCATATTACTGTTTAAGTCTGAATACAGTTATGTGCCTAAGTACAAGACTCTGTGAAGCTCGACACAGTAAGTCAGACACTGTAAGCAAGACACAGGCACTATGACCAATGAGACACTGTGACCACGAGACACCATGACCACGAGACACCGTGACACAGTAATCCTGACACCGTGAAGCAATACACTAAGAACATACACCGTAATCCAGACACTCTGTTTGCCTAAGTGTCAGACACAGTTAGCAAGACATAGTCATCAAGGCACCGTGAATCCCGAAATCGTAAGCAAGACACCGTGACGGAGACACCGTGAAGGAGACAACGTGAAGGATACATCGTGAAGGAGACACCGTGAAGAAGATACTGTAAAGGAGACACCATTTGCATATCTACTGTGACACTATTTCCTAACTATTTTTTTGTTTTTCTATTTAACTTTTTAACGGTCATATTTGACACCTTTAATGCACTGACATATTTAATTTTTCTTTTTAGACATAGTACGAGGTACAAAGCTCATGGAACTTTTCGGCCAAAACCCATGCATTAAAAGATAAAGAGAAGAGTTCCCAAGAGGAATATATGAAATATACAAAACACTACAGAGAACGATAATGAACAAGAAAACAGGTCAGTGAGAACGACCACGAAGAACACATTGTAAGATCTTCAAGGAAGAAATTGTATCATGCATGCAATCCAACTCTACTGAAGAACACATGAAGAACTGGGATCAAGAGACCATCTCTACTTGTGAAGAATGCAAGCTGAACCATGACACTCTGTTTTTCAATAGAAAAACACGAGAAGGACTTAGAAGCATTTCTGTCTTATCCAAGGAGTCCAGAGCTGTACTGCTAATCACTAGAGAATTATAAACTCACATTTACTCTCTCTTAGTGATTTTTTTATTTACTTTAGAGCAGTGTGTGTACTCTGTATATTTTACACACACACTGTCTCATGCGCTGAACTGGAGGATTTCAAAATCCTCACATCAAATTCTTTACTCTTGTTTACCCACGAAAACTATGGAATAGGTCCTTGTGTGGCCTGGTCATTATCTTGTTTACCCACGAAAACTGTGGAAGAGGTCCCTGTCTGGCCTAGACAGTCCATTTACTGTTGTTAACCTCGATCCATGGTGTGGATTAGAGTTTATTTATATAAACTGCTTGGTGGCAGGTGATCACCCAGTGGAGTGGATTAGGTCTCATCTTGAGACTGAATCACTTGTTTTATATCCACTATTCTATTTATAATTAGTCTACTATGTTTTACTGCTTTACTACACAATCCAGAAAACACTAAATTCACTTTGATAGTTAGTCTTGGAAAGAAGTTATATCTGATTTGTCTTAGTAGGATAACTTCAAAAGTAATTTTAATAATACCAATTAAGATTACTGAGAATTATTCAATCTTCTGAGAAGTTGTTTAAACAGTCAAACTCTTACAATAGTATAACCTTGATTAACTGGGCTATATCTATTTTTGGGGAAATATTTATTTGTAAAACTAATGTCTTTTAAACAGATATTTTTATAGTAACTCAATTCACTCTTCCCCTCTTGAGTTAACTACTCCGGCCAACAAATACAAACAAATCTATTCAAGGGATAGAAACAGATCACATGTGATCACATACCATGATTTTAATATATCATTATAATTTCAAGACAAAAAAAATAGGTAAACATTAAACTAATACAAATGCATTAATAAAAAATTTTAAATTTAAAAAAATGTTTCAACAAATGTGATTTTACATAATCATTAAAATTACATAATCTATATATTTAATTATTTTAAAATATATAGTTTAAATTAATAAATAATAATTAATATAAATTAACTTATAAACTTTTAAATTTCAATAACTATTTAAATTATTCATATAAAAAATTTAAAATATTTAAAAAAAATTATTCCCAAATATATAATTAAAATTATTTATAATTTACACTAACGGTCACCAAATCTGATGAATCACCTCATCAATCATCGAGATGCTAATGGGAACCACTACACGCATTGTTGACATTCATGAACACCTAAAAACTATCAACACAATCAGAATATCCATGAAAAATCTTCTAATTTAATTAATTCACCCAAATGAATATGGATCTGAATCATGACATGAAACATAAATTGAAAAATAGCCAAACACCATGAAAAATATTATTTGTGTATAATAGATAATTGTAGTTTACTAAAACCACTCGTAATTGGTGGGGTAGTTTCAGTGCAGGTGGGAGAGTGTGACACTAAGGATGGTAGTGTTTGAGGCTCACTACACTAGTGGAAGACCAAATGATACACTCTCTTATTAGGGAGAAGCTGGACTGGTTTGATGGTATAATGGGAGTAGGGTTGTGTCATGCGACGAGTAGTGGATCTTCGGGCACTAACAAAATAAATCAAAAAGGGATAATTCAAGGGTCCTGATTAAAGAAGAGTATAAATAATCACATACCTTAGACTTTAAGAGGATTTATTCATTCTAGGAGATCAAAGAAGAGTGGCGGCAACGATTCAGTTCTGTGAGAACTTGAATGGCACGAGTGAAGAGGACTCTATTAGGGTTCTATTTAAAATATTCTGAAGGCTTTAATCAGGGTTAAAATACTAAGTGCTGATAAAATGGATCTTTATCGGCACTGAAATTATAACACCAATAACAACCTAATTTTAATAATTTAATTAATATAATTAAAACAAATAAATATAATTATAAATAAATATTTAATGAATTAAAAATATGTATTTAAACATATAATTATAAATAAATATATCTATTATTTATATATATATATTTATTTATTTATTTATTTTTAATTATAATTATAAATAAAAATATTTAAAAATATTTTTATATAATTGTAAATATATCTATATAATTATATATATTTAAATAATTATATATATTTATACAATTATATATATTTATATAATTATATATATTTATATAATTATATATATTTTTAAATATATAATTATATATAATTATAAATATAATAAATATATTTATTATAATTTTATAATTGTTTAAGTAAATATATATTTATTTATAATTATAATTATAAATAAATATATTTAAAAAGTGTTTATATACCTGATCTTGAATGGTGTCTTCGGTATATATTTAGATAAGGATACATTGAGGTAAATCAAGAGCATCTCTCTCTCTTCTTTTATGGTGGTTTAGTATAGTTCTCAGTGATAGCTCCAATATCTGAAGAGTATTTTGATTTGATGATGGTTTTTGTCAGGCCTTCAAAAAATGATGTATATGGATCTAGCTTGGGAGATGCACAAATTCCCCCTCTGAAGTAGAGTAGGACATGAAAAGGGTCGATCCTACTTCTCCCTCTCAGATTCCTAGGGATCTGGGGAATTTTGAGGATTTGAAAAAAAAATCATGCGTTCACTTTTATTTGATTTATAGAGTCTTCCCCAATTCTTGAAATGAACTGATGTTGGTGAGCAATGAGTGTTTTAGGAATTATACCCTAGACTTCATAAAATAAAATCCAACGTTCTTTGAAGAACTGATTGAGTAATGTAAAAATTCCATCATTGCATTGATTATCCATTTTCTAAGGAATAACTCATGAAATCTTGAAGAATTAAAGAAGAAACTGTGTAGGTTTGTGGCTTTGAAAGTTGTAATATTTTGTCGATCGGTATGAGCTTTTTTATATCACCTTCACTTAAAAATATTTAAAACTTGGAGCCTGGGTTTACGTTTTTTTCAATCTCAAACCAAGGGTTCTAATATTTCAAGATTAGGACCCCTTGTTTGATCAATTTCAAGAAAAAATATTGTGGTTTGGTCTTAGATTACAATTAAAGGGATTAATTTGTTTCCCTTGCATCCAAATATCCAATGGTATATTTCCTTATTTGTGGTAAAACCTATTAAATTTTATAAGGAAAATGAGATAGATAGATACAAACATTATGCCAAAGTACTGGTTGAATTTGATCTCAACACAATGCTAGTTGAAACTGTTTATTTGGTTTATGGAGAGTTTAAATTTGAGTAGGGAATTAAGCATGAAAATGTGCCTAAAATTTTCTTCAATTTATTTCTTATTGGGTATGTTAGAGAAAATTTCCATAGGGTTTTTAGGTGCTCTTATTTCAAGAGATTTTTGCATCAGGTTTAAGATTTTAAATTTAAATTTCCTATCATTGATGGAAATACTATTATAGAGGTCACCCATGTTTGGCCAGTGGTAAAGGGGTGGTATCGAGGAAGAATAGTGATAGATAGTGATATTGATCAGCTACATTCCAATAAGAGGGATGTGAGGGGAATCGAGATTTATAGGCATGTGTGTAGCAATGGAGCACCTAGTCTTGAGCTTCATCCAGATAATGGTGATATTTGTGGATAATCTTTTGCAGATGTGGTTTTTATCACCCTCTAAATTTCTTGTTTTGGTAAATCTTATGAAAACAATACTTCTAAGATGTATGTTTTTTTTGGTATAGATGATTTCTTGATCGTGATAGGAAGGGGCAGTGCTCAACCCTCTTATATAGGAGCCTAAGACAATCAAAATGTTGATTTTGTGGGCAATCTAGATATAGATTCACATGTTTACTCCTTGGTTGGTGGATTCGTTGGGAAACAAGTATGTAAGGAGCAAGGGGAGTCCTATAAAACTGATTATTTTTTGGAGTATTTTGATTTAATTGAATAAAATTTCCTGAGATCTAGTAAAAATAAGGGGGGAATAGCGTATATTTAAAGCAACCCCTAGAATGTATAATGGTATCCCATGAATCCATGGAAGAACTCAGGAAGATTGAATATTATGACTTTTAGTATTCTAAAATGTATAATTTGGCTACTGATAGGAAGATATTGGTGTAGATGCTGCTAAAGACAAGGGGCAATGAGTCCTTGGGTATGAAGCAGTAGAAGCTGAAACTTAGGGTGATGGTTGGGACCATGCAGCTGTTCAAAACACTCGAAAGGGTTATGACCTCAATGTGAAGGGTTCACTGCCAGGAAATCAGAATCTTGGAGCTAGTGTTGAAATTTTTTCAGGAGATATTGATTCCCCGGTGAAGAAAAATCATACTAATGAGTCCCCGTTGAAGGTAAGGTAATACTCACTTAATCTGCTTGACATTTTAAATAGATCCAATAGTAGGGAGGTTTCCCTTGAGGAATTTGGTAATGGATAATTCTGAGTCAAGGGAAAGTTCCCTAGTACAGAGGCTGTCAATAAAAGGAGTAGCTCTGATCTAAAGATATTATTATAGAGTTTATGTCTAGCTGGAGAACAAGTTCCATGACTTATTAAGGATCCCACCCCATCAGATAACATCATTTACACTCAATCATATGATGACATGACATAGAAAATTCCTCTAACCTGAAGGAGGTCCTATTATCTGAGAGGTAGGGGTGGCAGTCGATCTCAATACATACGATAAATTTTATTCTCTTGTTTTCTAGGCAATTGTACGCTTTTCCTTGTGGTAGTGGTTTGTTGTTGTTTTCCACTATCATTTCCCACCATACTTTTTATACTTTTTATTTTGAATAAATTTAAGGATCATGGGATATAACACATGGTTCACACCAGTTTGGTTAAATATATATTTATTTAATTATAATTATAATGATAAATAAATATTTTTAAAAATATCTATATATAATTATAAAATTAGATATAATTAAATATATATATATATACCAAAATAGAGTGAACCATGGGATATAAACCATGAGCCCAAAATTTATTGAAAATAAAATAAACATAAAGTACATAGGGAGATGGGATGCTAAAAATAGTGACAAACCATTGCCACAAAGAAAAAAAATAGAAGTTATAAGGGAAAAATGGGAAGAAAATTCATCTTGTGGACTGATATTATCCACCACCCCTACCACTAGGATGATGGATCATCCTCCATATCTTGGGATTTTTCACATCTTTTCATCATAATCTTGAGGGTCAAAGTTGTCATCTGGTGGGGTGGGATCCTCAAGAGGAAAAGGCTCCTACTCTCTAGCCAGACCTAATCACTCAGATGATAAATTCAAGATATAACTTCACCTTTACTTGAAAGTCTTAGTGCATGATTATTTCCCTTTAACTCAGAAAAAATCCATGAGCATTTTAAAATTTATCACAGAAGAACTCTTTATTATTAGATCTATCAAATATATCAATCCAACTAAAAAAATATTACTAGAGCTAGAATATGGTGGAGTCATCTCTCTACCTACACTGGAACCCTTCCCAGTGGTCTAATTCATTGCAGGAATCAATGTATCATCCATAGGAACAAAATCATCAATAACAGTTTCTTACTCCAGAATAAATTTATCAGAACCCATTGTGCCTACATCAAAGTATTCCAGTTTTTTAATTTCCATCGGCTGATTAGAAACATTCGTTGCTTCTCCCATAGCTTGAGAAATTTTCACACTCAGATTGAAAGTAGTTTCAGTGGTCACATTGGTTTTCTATGGACTGATAATAAAAATAGGGTAGTCCATCCCATATGCATATCCAACATATGAAATCGCAGGATAAAGGATGAGGAACCTAATTGAACCTTATTAATCTTATCATTTTTAACCCAAGAGGTATATTTTCCTTTTTTATTAGTATAATTAAGATATCCATGCCATAAAATGTCTAAAAAATAAACCCCATCCTAATAATCGGATGAACACACCTAATGAAAGTCACGATATTCTCCACATAGAGCATCTAAATCCCTTTAAAGTGTATCAGTAGCCTCACTTCCACTCACATTAGGGTGATATCCCTTATCATAGACCTCAGGATCAAGAATTCAAAATCCATACTATTATCATCAGGTGGAGTCGAGGTTGAGGTAGGACTTGACATGCTGCCAAAAACCACCTCAGTAAAGGAAACAAAAGGTTAAACATGATTATTACCTACTAGTCTATAACTCTTTATGCGTGGGGAAGCCCCAACCCTCCCTCATGTCCCTCCTTCCAATTAATCTCCACCTCCTTTCATATGAGATAATCCATAACCATTCTTCCTCCTAGTAATTCCCATTTCTTTCTTATCGCCAAAGTGATTCTTCCCATTAATAATGGTAACATGAACTTACAAGGTTCAACACAATGTTTATATCTCTTACAATTAGAACATCTCAAGACCCTAAGGCACTGATCTCTTATATGTCCACCATAATAGCAATACAAACAAAAAGTAGGGACGTATTCATATTCAATTGTAATCTAAAATTTGAAATCCCATGCAACCAAATATACTATTTCAATAAAAAGAAAACCAAGATTGGACTAAATTAAGAATCATGCATAATGACCATACCTAGCCATCTAGATCTCTTTATTAAATTTAATTGGGGAGTCAACAGCTAGGGAAACATCCCATAGAATTATTGGGTGATAGAAAACCCAATTCAGTCCTTTAATAAGAATCTAGGACTGTGCAACATAGTTCTTGGCCTAAAAACTCATGCTAAGTATCCCAATCCTAAAATCATAGGACCCTTGGTTTGAGATTGATGAATCCATATCTCCACACACTTTGCATAAGATTTTGGGAAGGTAAATTCTTATGGAAAAACTGATACCAATCAACATCAAGTGTTAGCCATCAAATCCCCATATCTGGAGCAACTACTTCTTCATATCATCTACCTTCCTGTGATCATGCCTCAATTATAAGGTGGGTTGCACAATATTATGTGTATAATAAATAAATATATGCATAAATAAGCATTAAAATTTATTTAATATATTTTTAACATTACTAATGAATATATAATAATAAATTAATAAATAAAATTAAATATATTATAAAAATATAAAAAATTGTATACATAACATTTACGTGAACTAAAAATACATAAAAATTAAGAAAAGTGAATAATTAGATGATATTAATTATATAAATAAAAAAATTATTAAAAATGAATTATATTAATTGTAAAAAAATATTAATAATTAAATTATATTAAACACACACACATATATATTCATGATGAATTGATTAAAATAAATTTATATTAAAAATGAATCAATATTAAAATTTAATAAATATTAAAGTTTAATTAATATAGAAAATACTAAAAATGAAGATATATTAATAAATAATAAATAATATTAAATGAATAAACCAACTTGCACACACGTACATGAAAACATGACAAACATACATATGTACACATACACTTCTACACACACACACATATACATACATTCATATACATGCATACAGTTATACATGCATATATATTTTAAATTATTTAATATTAATATAAATATATATTTAACTAAATATATTCCTTTATATATTATAAAAAAATTTAAATTAAATATTAATATATGATATTTATTATAATTATATACACATTTTTAAAATAATGTATATAAATAAACTATTTACCATTTTTACTAATATAAATTTGATAATTTTTTTAATATAAAATTATTAATATAAGATTCATTATTTATTAAAAGTTATATAAATTGTATTTATATATTAAATTTACAAATATATATACTTATTGAAACATAAAACTTATTTAAAAATATATAGATATTTATATATAAATAAAATTAGTCATTATAACCTTTATTAGTGCTAGGAAAAGTCACTGATAAAGCTATCACTTTTATCAATGCTCAAAAACCACTGATAAATGGGGAAAATTTATCAGCGCTAGAAAAAAGTTCTGAAAAAGGGTACCATTTTATCAGAGATTTTTTAGCACTGATAAACGGTCACATTGTCAGCTCTTTTTTTTAGCACTGATAAAATTCCCCCCTTTATCATCATAAGATAAATCATGATCTTTGGTAGTGTCTTCTCTCTATGAGATCATTATCAGTCTTTCATCCTCCTTGACTACTCATTCATTATTCATTGTGTGTTGATGACGTACCTTCACGAAGAATATGTGTACTTATTTGGTAGATCCAAGAGCTCATGTAGAACTAATAACTATCAAATCTAGAGGTGTTCCAGCATCATAAAGATATCAAGACTATTAGAGTGTAATGACCTAGACCCTAGTAGCCTGGAGTTGGTGCCTTACTTTAATACATTGGCATAAGATACAAGGAATCACATCCCAAGGGACTAAATAGTTTAGTATTCTTGGTAAACTAGATACATAATTTTAATCCACAACATATTTTTAAACATAAAATACATAAATAATTTCATTGAGTCTTCCATTATTCCCCCTTTGTGTAACCCTGTGTATCCGTCATAACATACTTCTTGAAATCCGGGGAAAATGAAATATATAAAAGGGGTGAGCTCAAATTCTTATTAAGGGTAAGAGTATAGAGGAATATATGAGTAAATATGGAATAAAAAATATGTAAAGGTAAATGACTGATACACAAGAATTTTAAATAATCACAGGAGCTTGGAAACTTAACAATGGATATTCTAACTAATCAAATAGTCACATGGAATAATAATAATTATAGAATGCATAATGTTGGAAATCTTCACTATCAAGATATATCCTCAACATAGTTACTGTCACGATCAATACTCGTGATATTCTAAGCCTTTAGGTATAAACCTATCTAATTTTTGTCAAGATTTATCTCCTGAAAAATTAAAACTACTTGAAGAAAAACACGAAGTGTTTTTTTGTAACTGATTTTTTCTCAAGAGACTATTGATTATTTAAGGGGATTTCATAAAACGGTTCCCAACCCAAAGTTATTAAATTAAATGGTCCCCAACCCATCTCATCCTAGTCTACATCATTCCTTATATATCAAATAATTTATTTAAAAAGATATCGTTAAATCAAAGTGTTCCACACCACATTGAAATATTTGAAACACAATCCCCATAAAAGTAAATAATTATCAGATGAAACATTTAATACCATGAAGATAAATATATTTTTGATATGATATATCAAAAGTGTCAGTGGATACACCATATAAAATAATTAAGTGTTGAATATGAAAATTATCTCACAGATGTAAAAAGTAAGAAGAAAATACCTTACCTCACACTTCTTTTTTGTTGTGCATGATTTAACCTCCTATAAAATTGTTAAAAGCATGTTATTCATTTATATTAGAACCTTATTCAATTTTATGATATCAAATATGATCTTATTATATTATTTTATCATCTTTTTTCAATAATGTTTCATCATTATCACTATTTTGGGTGTTAAATTTCTTAGTTTATCGAGTTTGTTTTGTCTTGTTATTTGTTGTTTAAATTTCTTATATCATGATTTAATTAGATATAGAATGTAAAAAATGATTTAAATATTATATATATATATTAAAAATAATCTATAAAATTTTTAAACCTTAAATGAAATTCATTGTTCATGGAGACGGTAGGTCGTACATACGCATGAACGCTACATTCATTTGTTTTCGATATTAAAATAAAGAAAAATAAATTATATATAGGAATATTATAATTATATTGCCATTTATATGTCATTTATATCACATATTTTTACTAAAACCATCATTTATATGTTCCATGTATAGTTTGAATGAATCACATCAATTTTAGGAGGCGGTAGTCCACACTTCCAAAAACGATGTTATTGTATTTATAAAAAATGGAAAGTATAAGGGTGTGTGTTATAAAATATTTAAATAAGTATAAATATATAATAAATACCCTATATAACATATATAAATATATTTTACATCATAGTTTCCAACCATGAAATGTGGTAAAGGAAAAAAACAAACAATCATCATTTCGTGAGGTGGTAGTTCACCGTACACGTAAAAAATATGTTTGTTACCCATTAGATGGAATTGTATGTAAGTGTGGGTAGAAACATTATAATTAAAAAAATATCAATATATTTAGTATTATGGTATTATTATATAATTATTTAATGATAATAAATGAAGGAGTGAAAGAATGAAATAGAACTAAAGCGATCCATGAAAAATGTTTCCTTTTATTTGGGAAAATCCTTTTGGTTTATACCAACATTATTCTTTGGTTTTATTTATTCCTAAATTGAGAATTCTAGGATTAGGGTAGGGAATTTTAGAGCTTATTTTTTACAGTTTTATTTTGATCTATAAGGTTCAAAGTGGTGTGAGGAAGTGAAGGAGGATGTTCCCTTTTATAATTAAGGTGAGGGGTACATTTGGAAACTCTCAAACTATTAAATTAATATAAATTCATTTTCAATTAAAAATAGATAAAAAGTGAGTTATTTAAGACATAATATTATTATGATTATAAATCCTCTCAACCAATAATTTTTAGAAAAGTTTAGGTCACATTATTACCCTGATCTTTTGGCATTAACCCTTTGTTAAACACTTCAACTCTTACCGTGACAACTTGTATTTTTACTCTTTAAGGGTTAATATAGTTACTATAAATTAAAAAATGGAGCATAATTAAGTCATGTTTAAAAATTTAAACTTTATCCCAATAATTTGGTTAAATTTTAGATTTTTATGAATTTTATATCATTTGATAAAATATTATTTATTTTAAAATATCATTCGTGTCAATTTTGACACTATTCATTACATGAATTTTTAAAAATATTGTAACTATAATATAACTTCAAAAACTACTTTAATACACCCATAATTTATCTAGCTAATCTATAAAATTCGTGTATTACATCAATTAAATCAAATTATATTTATTTTAATGTTTTTAATAACATTTATTTTAATATTTTTAATAACATTTATTTGATATGTTCATTAATAAAACAATTATTATAACATCATTGTGCTACCATTTTAATTTAATTATTTCTTCAAAAAATTAAAAAATAATTTTTCATAACTAAGATAAACTTTTTATCTTTCCAATAACTTTTCATAGTCAAATATGTCTTCTTAATAACCATATATAACAAATGTAATACTTATTAGAAACATGAGTAAGACATATTGGACCTTCCTTAAGATACTATAAAAGCCTTAAAGTCGCACATATGGATCCAAGAGTCCATAAAATCAGAACAAGGATGTTTTTAGTCACTGCTCACTCATCCAATAAAATTAGGACAAGTTATATGGTAATTTTATAATACTTATAATGTTATTTTTACCCTTAATTACTTGATTTACCCTTAACCGTGGAAATTAAAATATTACTAAATTTACTATTCATATACCCAAAATAAAATAAAATTATTTAAATAATCTAGACCCACTGATTCATAATATGTAATCCATTTTTTGAAATTCAAAATATATAAGTTTCAGTAATTAATTTCAAATTAATCCCATTGGCGGAATGGGAAAATGGGTTTTCAAAGTAAAAACGTTCAAAATTTCACAATTTTTTTTATATCCAATTTCAATTTAAAATTTATTATAATGGCCTAAATTGTATTAAGTGATAAAAACATGATCTAATTAAACTTTAAAACCAATTAAAAAAATAATTTAACACTATAAATTGTTTAGATGAAAAGGTTGTTTCCAATTAAAATACAATATTTTATCACTATTCGTCAAAACATGAAACATTTCAGAAAAATACAAAAAATTCAAGAAAAGTACATTTTTATATTACTATATAAAATAAAGAGTTTATTTTTTCAAATATAATATATAAAAGTGTTAAAATTTGGAATTAAAATGGGTTCTCCATCAAAAGGCATTAAAAATTTCTTTATAAAAAAATATGTTTTTCTGTGTAATATTGGGTTTGTTTCTATATTATTCCTATAAAATATATTCCATGAATGTAAAAAATATTTTAATGAATATATAAAATATATATTTTAGTAATATCATTCACCAATAGTAAATAATATAATTTATTAAAGTAAAGTTCATTTATGAGTATAAAAATAGTTTTTATAAAAACATTCTCATTATATTCAATTATTTATTATATTATATTTTAATTAATTTGTAACCAATGAATTCATATTATATTTTTCTAAACCATATATATTTATAACTTAGCTAATATTATTCATAACTACTAATTTAATGGATAGTTTATAATGGAAAAATAATAATTTTTAGTTGTTTGTTTAAGCTTGTTTTTTCATGAAATGTAAGCTATAAAATAAATTGAATTAAAAAAATATACCATAAAAATATCAGGGTGTCAAATTCTCCCTTCCTGAAATAAATTTCTTCCTTGAAATTTTTGAATTTGGGTTCATTGATGAAGGTTTGACTATTCAAAAAACTTTTATTGAAATACCACATCAGAATAAGGGTTTATAAAACTTCCACTTTAATATAAAGAAAGGGACGTACAAAGGTCACTAGAGATAACACACACTAGGGTTCCATGTAGGAAAATATGAACCTATAAGATAAATCATACCATATTTTTTGGATATAGAGTGATATGAACCATGATCAAGATAAATTTAACAATCATAAATCTATAAATATGTGACGATCTAAGGGACCATTTGATTCATCAGAAAAGAAGGCACTAAGAAAACATTTTTGGTTTCAATATCCTCTACCTAAAGTTTAAGAATAAATTTACTTAATAGACTAATAATATTATGAAACATAATTACTTCACAAGTAGAGTTTCATACTTTAATCAATTTCTGCCAGAAACTCATCTTTCTCTCCAAAATATAATAAAATTAAAAAATATTCTTTTTATTTGAATCATATAGGTTTCCAAAAATGAACTTATAATTCATATTACATACCTTTTAAATAATGAAAACAATTTTATACTAATCAGGACATCATTTAGTCCACTGGTAAGTGGTCAACCCTTGTCGCCCTTCAGTTGTGGGTTGAAGTATCAAGGCCTTGATGGATGCAACGGGTTGTCTCCAAACCTACGTCAATTTACTAAAACAATATTATTATAAAATGTAAGAAATAACATCAATATATTCAACATTAAAGAAATCTTTTAACTTAAAACAATAATATCTGATGTTCAACTTAATCCATTCCAACCTTGAGACTCATCCAAAATACATCTGTCCAAATTAACAGTCCAAAAAGGTCTCTAAATTTCCAAAATCAATCTTAACATAAAATTATCCAATAAACGTAATGTAGATATTATTGTCACATACCAAATATTTTATCACCTAAAAAAACCTAAAAAAATTCATGCTTCCAAATCCTTAAAGAAAAATTACTACAGTACAATACTTATTTATTTCTATAATTCATATAACCAGTACATCATTGAAAAAAAACTCAAATGACATATTTATTCGATCTAGGGATAATTTTTCTTTATATTTGGTAATATCATAAGCTTTACCATGATCGATTACCTTCTTTTGAGGCATATCCATTTGATGCTTTGGGAATTCTCTTTCATAGTTCCCCATATTCTTATAGTTGAAGAATTGAAGATTGAAAAATTATTTCCTTCCCTTAAAATAAAGTGCATGGTGGACTTTTCTCAACATTTCAAGAAAAATCCTTTTCCTTTTAATCATATACCATGGTGTATCCTTCAACAATTATCATATTTTGGAAAATCCTTATTTCCCTTCTTCCCTTCATTCATCTTTTCCCTGTCATCATCTTCTTCTCATTCTTCCTTCTAAATTCATAATACTTATAAAATTATTTCTCTTTATTGTTATAATATTATATTATTTCCTCATTATATGATAATGTTTGTGAGACTAGTTCTCTTCAATATATTAGTTTAAGCTCAAAAAATATGTTATCTTCCTTATTTTTCAGATCATGTGTATTGGTTAGGTGTCCATTCCTTCCACTATGAGTCATTTATAAATAATGGAATACAATAAATTAGGTTATGAATCATAATTCATAATTTCAAACTTTTAAAATACATGACATAAATTTAAAAATTTATGCATATTTAATCTCAAAATCATAAACATGGTTTCTTTGGGGACATATTTACTTTTAAATCCTTCATAATGGTCTATAAAAAAAGGGAATTATCCTAAGTATATACCCTAGGAGTGTCAAACTAGGTGTGAAGTAAGGATTATTGTCGTGTACGGGTTGCGCTGAGTTAGGCCCGACACACCTTGTCGGAGTTGTTACCCCTAGTTACATATGTTCCAGAACCATATCCACTTGTAGTATCCATATAGGGAAGTATTTCTATAAATAGACAAATAATATCTACCTTACCAAAATTTTGGATGTTCTTATATGATAATCCTAAAATTCTATCTTAAGGTTTTGTTCCCTAATCATTGATTTCTAAATATAGTTTCCAAGGTTGTTACTAAACTTTCTCTGATACCAACTGTAACGACCCCGACCACAATATCATGGAGTCAGGGTCTTACTTTAATACATTGGCATAAGATACAAGGAATCACATCCCAAGGTACTGAATAGTTATGTAGTCTTGGTAAACTAGAAACATACTTATAATCCACATTAAATTTTGAAAAATAAAATACACAAAGAATTTAATTAAGTCTTCAATTATTTCCCCTTTTTATAACCCTATATATCAGTCATAACATACTTCTCAGAATCATAGGAAAAATGAAACATATGAAAGAGGTGTGTTAAAATGATTAATAAGGGCAATCTTACAATATAATGTTTGATTAAATATGGCATAAAAAATATGGAAGGGTAAATGACTAATAAACATTCCATTTAAATAATCACATAAGCTAGGAAACATAACCATAGATATTCTATATAATCAGATAATCACATGGAATAATAATAATAATGGAATTCATAATGTTGGATGTATGAACTATCAAGATGTATTAACAATATAGTTACTTTCATGATCTATACTCATGAAATTTTATGTTTACGGGTATAAACCCATCTGATTTGTGTTAATATCTATCCTCCTAACAATTTAAAACTGCTTGAAAACATACATGAATTTTTTTTCGCCAACTAATTTCTTCTCAAGAGATGACTGATGCATAGAGGGGATTTTATTAACTGTTCCCAAAACCATAGGTCTTGAATTAAATGGTCCCAAACCTGTTTTATACTAGTCCAAAACATTTCTCATATATCAAATAATTTATTTAAAAAGATGTATTTAAATCAAAGTGTCCCATACAACTTTGAAATATTTGAAACATAATCCCAATAAAATTAAATAATTATAAAAGGAAACATTTAATAACATGAAGATAAATTGATTCATGATTTGATATATCAAAAGGTTCAATAGAAACACCACATAAAATAAGTAAGTGGTGAATATGACAATTATCTCATAGATGTAAAAAAGTGAGATGAAAATCCCTTACCTCACAATTTTGTTTTAGTTGTACATAATTTAACCTCATGTATAATGGTTTAAATAATGTTATTAATTTATATCAGAACCTTATTCGTTTTTATGATATCATATATGATATTATTATTTTATTTTATCACTCTTTTGTTAATAATCTTTCATTATTTTCACTATTTCGAGTGTTATATTACCTAGTTTCTCGAGTATTTTTTGACTTGTTATTTGTTATTAAAATTACTTATATCATGAAATTAATCATATCCATAATGTAAAAAATGATGAAAAAATCATATATATATAGTATACATATATTTATAATTATATATAAAATTTGGAGATAGTAAATGAAATGCACCATTCATGAAGACGATAGGTTGAACGTACATATGAATGATACTTTCATTTCCTTGACATATGAAGAGATAGAAAATTAAATGATATATATTTATATTATAATTATATTATAATTTATATGTCATAGATATCACATATTTTTATTAAAACGGCATTTTTTATGTTCCATTTATAGTGTGAATGAATCACATCACTTTGAGGAGGCAGTAGTCCACACTTCCACAAATGATGTAATCGTATTTATAATAAATGGATATCATAAAGGTATGTGTTATAAAATAATTATAGAAATATAAATACATAATAAATATCATATATAGAATATATAAATATAGTTACCATCATAATTCCCAACCATAAAAGGTGGTAAAGTAAAAATGAACAATCATCGTTTCGTGAGGCGGTAGTTCATCGTACACATAAACAGTGTGTTTGTTACCCATTAGAAAGAATTGTGTGTAAAGTGTAAGTAGAATCCTTAGAATAACAAAATATAAGTATATTTAAGATACTGTTGTTATTATATAATCATGTAATAATAACCAATGAAGTAGTGAGGAAGAAAATAATATTAAACTAGTCGTTGAAGAACGTTACCTTTTATTTGGGTAAATCCTTTTGGTTTTCACCAAAATCCATACTTGGTTTTCTTTATACCCAAATTGAGGCTTCGAGTATTATATAAGGAAATTTAGGAGATTATTTGGAATTGTTTTGTTGAACTATAATGCTAAAAGTGGTGTTAGGAAGTGAGAGAGGAGGTGCCCATTTATAATTGAGGTGAGGTGTTCATTTAGAAACTCACAAAATATTAAATTAATATAAATTAATTATCAATTAAAAATGGATCCAAATTGATTTATTTCAACAATATAATTAGAATGAATCTAAATCCTTTCAAAGAAAATAATTTTTATACAATTTTTTGTTACATTATTACCCTTATCTTTTGGAATTAATCCTTTGTTAAACACTCTAACTCTTACCATGACAACTTGGATTTTTACTCTTTAAGGGTTAATATAGTGACTATAAAATGAAAAATGGACCATAAATGGGTCATTTTTGAAGTTTTAAAATTTATTCCAATATTTTAGATGATTTTCATATTATTATGAATTTTATATCATTTAGTAAAATATTATTTATTTTAAAATATTTGTAGTGTTAATTTTGACACTATTCATTACTTGACTTTTTAAAAATATCATAACTAAAAGATAAATTTGAATAAAAACATTTAATACAGCCATAATATGTTTATATAATCTATAAAATTCTTTTATGACATCTATTAAATCAAATTATATTTATTTTAATATTTTTGATAACATTTATTCTATATGACAATTAATTAAACAACTATTGCATCATCATTGTGCTAGCCTTTATTTTAATTACTTATTCCATAAAAAATGAAAATAAATTATCATGATGAAAATAAAAATATATATTTCCAATTAGTTTTTATATTTGAATATATCTTATTAATAACCATATATGAAAAATTTAATACTTATTAGAAACATGAATAAGACATATTGGACATTCCTTAGAATAAAATACTATAAAAGATTTAAAGACATTCTGGTGGCTCAAAGAAACCATAGAATAGTCCTAAGTATTTTTTTTGTTAAAAATAACTCATAAAAAATTAATACATGTTTTATGGTAATTTTATATTACTTATAATATTATTTTTAACCTTAATTACTTGATTTACCCTTAACCGTGGTAATTAAATATTACAAAATTTACAATCCATATGCAAAAAAATAAATGAAACTTATTTAAATAACTTTTACCAACTAAATGATGATTTGGAATCTATTTTTAAAAATTCATAACATAGAAGTTTCGGTAATTAATTGAAAATTAATCTCATTGACAGAATAGGAAAATGGGTTTTTTAAGTAAAAACGTTCAAAAGTTCACAATGTTTTTATATCCAATTTAAATGTCATATTTATTCTAATTACTAAATTTGATTAAATTATTAAAAAATGATCTAATTTTAGTATAAAACCAATTAAAAATATAATTTAACACTATAAATTATTTAGAAGAAAAAGTTATTTTCAATTGAAATACAATATTTTATCTCTACCACCAAAACATGAATCTAATTAGAAAAATACCAAAAATTCAACCAAAGTAATTTTTTATATTTTTATTTGAAGGAAGGATTTTATTTTTTTCAAATATAATATATAAAAGTGTTAAAATGTTTACTAAAAATAGGTTCGCCATCAAAAGGCGATAAAACTGCCTTTATAAAAATATAAGTTTTTATGTTAATATTGGGTTTGTTCCTATATTATGCCTATAAAATATGTTCGACCAATTCCAAAAATATTTTATTAAATATATAAAATAAATATTTCATTAATATCATTCACCAATAGAAATTAATTTAATTTATTATGTTAAAATTCTTTTGTATCCATAAAAATAGTTTTTATAAAAACATTCTCATTATATTCAATTGGTTCTTATATTGATTTCTAATTAATCATTAACTAATTAATTAATAATATATTTTTGTAAACCATATATTTTCATAAGTTATTTACTACTATTCATAACTTCTAATTTAACTACAAGGTTATAATGGTAACATAATAATATTTAGTTGTTTGTTTAAGCTCGCAAATGCATGAAATGGAAGATATCCGAGAAATTAAACTTTAAAAAAAGACATACCATTAAAATATTGTGGTGTCACATAGAGAGCTATGCTCTCCATTTAAAATAATTCTCCTTCTTCTTTTTTAGATCTTTAAAATATAGATTTATTTTCTTGTTGTTCGTACAATAGGATTGTTGCCTGTACTTTTTTTAAGAATATAATAAAATATGTGTGGGGTGGTGTTATTTCCATGCAAGTAGGCCCCAAAGTGACCAAAACTTGTTAAATATTATCTTATTCTATTCTATATTTTTTATTTATTTGTTTCGGATCAATCTGCGCAACTGATTCAAGTAGGCATGTCTTGGTTGTATTGATTCAATATTTTTAATGATATTCAAGTTCTGTTTTGTTCTTGAATTTGGTCTCTGTGTTAATTCTTATATAAATGGATTCTATTTTATTATTTTTTTTGCACAAGTATTAAATCAGTGTAATTTTATGATATAAATTTTTATAATTAAAAATATCACACGTCTTCCAGGGGTCTACAAACCCCACGGTGCCCAGAAGTCATGATGTTGCAAAGGCAACAAAATTATTTAGGGGTCCTTGAAATGTTTGATTTATGTCCATTTTTATCCTTTTAGGGATCCTTGACATGTTTGATGGTGTTATGGAGCCTTCATGTGCTTAATTTATGTGTGTTTTTATTCCTATAAATAGGGAGGTGAGGAAATAAAATTTGGTTCCTTATTTCATTGCTACTGTTGTTTTTTATTGTGATCTCCTCCAATGATTTACATATGGGCTGTCTAAAAAATCCACCATCATTGGTATCACAAATATGAACCGGATTGTACTTGTTGTATGAGAGATCACGATCTACTACCAAGAAATTGAAATAATATAATTAATAGCTAAATCTTAGTATGATTTTTTCCACATTATAAAAAATAGTGTTTTTGAAACTGAATAAAATTGATTTTGACTTTTTCCCAATATTTATACCACACCTTTTTCATAATCCACCCTATTTCATTATTCCTTTACCTAATTGTTTTTTAAAGATACTATAAATTCTTGTTTGCATCTATGCCATTCCCTCCCATTCTAATTTCTAGGATCCACATCTCTCATCACTCCCCTCTATCTAGGGTTATAAATCCAGCCGGACAGACTGAAGTTCCATCCCCCCACCATATATTGTGCAATATTCACCATTTTTTTATACAAAAAATATTGATAAAGGGGAGACTTTTATCAATGCTCTCAAAAAACATTGATAAAGTTAACTTTTATACTTGCAAGTAAAAGCGCTAATAAAAGGGTACTATTTTTCAATGCCTTGTTCTAGTGATGATAAATTTATGACCTTTATCAGAATTTTTTTATCACTAATAAAATTTTAAACTTTATCAACACTTTTTTATGGCTAATAAACATTACACCTTTATCATTAGTTTTTTGTTCAGTGCCGGTAAAGGTCATAGTGGGTAATTTAATTTATATATAAATATTTATATATTTTTAAATAATATTTATATCAGTATAATTATATATATATGTTTATGTAATATATAAATGTAATTTATATAACTTTTAATAAAAAATGTTTCTTATTTTTATAATTTTATATATATATAAGAGTCAAATTTATATTAGTAAAAATGTCTCATACTATATTTAAATACATTAATTACAAAATGTGTATATAATTAAAATAAATATGATATATTTCTATTTTATTTAAAAAATTAAGTAATATATAAATTAACATATTTATTTAAATATATATTTATATTGATATTAAATAATTTAAAATATACTTACATGTATAATTGTATATGTATGTGTGTATGTATCTCTCTCTCTCTCTATCTGTCTCTCTCTCTCTCTCTTTGTGTGAACATATGTATGTCTCCCATGCATATATATGTGTGTGTGTGTGTGTGTCTATTTATTGATTTAATATTATTTATTCTTCTTTAATATCTCTCCAGTTTAGTATATTCTTTAATTTATTCATTTAAATATTTATTCATTGTTAATATATATATATATATATATATATATTAAATTTTTCATCATGAATATATGTGTATGTATTTAATTTAATTTAATTTAGTTATTTTTATTTAATTTAATTCTTAATATTTATGTATAGTCAATATAATTAATTTTTAATAATTTTTTTATTTATGTAATTAATATTATCTATTTTTCATTTTCATTCATTTTTATGTGTTTATAATTCACATAAATGTAACAAATTCACTTTTTATTTTTTATTTTTATAATATTTATTTAATTTTATTTACTTATTTTTAATATTATTTGATGGGTCTCACGGGAGGTCCCAGGTTTGATTCTCCCTAAGTACTTGTATGTGTTTTATATTTTCTTTGTTTCTTTGTGTCCCCCTCCTTGAACTGTTGTATTTCATTAATTATTATTTATTTGTATTATTTATTAATTTTTAAATTTTTGTGGAATTTATTCATTTTTTATTATTTATTTATACATAATTATTAACGATGTTTTAATATTATAAATATGTGTTTAATTTACATGATTAATATTTATTCAATTATATTTATTAAGGTTTAATATTTATAAAATGTTTTAAATTTATATAATTAATTTATTTAATGATTTTTTTAATATTCACTTCATTTTTCTACATATTTACAATTGATTAATGTAATTATGAAGGGGTAAAGGTTCATTGACCAAAAAAACATGGAGCTTGAAGGACTGAATATGGGTTTTGTGTAGAAGTCAAAAAAACAACAGAATCAAACATAAAAGATGCAAGAATCAAATAAAGAAGAATGAACACAATGATTTCTGTGATTCGGTCCCATTGGGAGCTACATGAATGGAAGAACACCACCCACACATTTTTTTTATTCAATCTTAAAAGAGAAAATAGATTTATAGCATACAAGGATAAAATGACGAACAGAAGGCATTAAATGTTCCAAAGAACTAGGCTAGAAGGCAATAAAAGAAAACATTGGAGCTTACACTGTCTGATGAGGTAGGGTTTAACAGTCATGTGCTCTTGTAGATTTTTTTATGGGACGTACTGAATCTTAGAATTCATGGAGGATCTATGTTCTCAAAAAGGTACTCACTGGGACTAGATCAATATCCACTTAGGTACTTGGCCTTGAGTCTTCTTGATTAAAGGATGTCTTTATAAAAACTCCACTAGAAGGGGTACACCAACAGCGTTCCTGAGAGTATGAAAGGTCTGGAGACTTACCACTGAGGAACCAAAATCGCCAAGATAGGGTTCATGATCAATAAATGAAAGCGATATCACACCACTACAGTGAGAGATAATGAATCCGAGTAAATGTCAAAGAGACAATGGGAGCAGGGTCCATCAATCATGCAGGCACTCATAGAGCCTAGATAAAAAAATCCAACCAGATGTTGACATAGATCCACACCGAAATAGAAAAGTAGTCAGTTCATTCAAGAGGATCACACAAGTGTATGATAGGGATGAAATTGGTGGAAGATAATATCAACATCTCGGAAAGAAACCATAAAGTATTTCCACGGTGGCATATGAAGGAAACTTGGGTCATGGATTCACGAATAGGATGAAGGAACATGCCCACGTAAGTTCCAAAACATTAGCCCAATAGCATTAAATAATCCCAATAAAATAAAATTGAGTATGTAAAATAAAACCATAATTTTTCACGCACGAAGTTAATACAATATAAATGGTCGAATAATAACATTGGAATTTCAATATGAAAACAAATTGAATACCATAATTCATAATAATTAATCTTACAAATCATATATAATTATTTATTAAGTTTTAATATTCTAAATATATTTTTAATTTATAAGATCAATATTCATTTAATTTTATTTATCTAGTTGTAATATTTTTAAAAAAATTAAAATCTATATAATTATTTTATTTAAATGAATTTTTTAATATTTTCTTCATATTTTGTATGTACGTGTTAATAATTTATGTAATTAATCTTATGAAATCATTTTTTTACATTTTTACTATGTTTTAATGTTTTCAATATTTATCATTTTAATAATTTATATAATTAATAAAAAATATCCATTTTTTATATTTTTCAAGTATATTCATTTGTAATTATTCAATTTCACTTATTTTTTAACATTAGTGAATTTAATATTATATATTCATTAATAATATTAAATGGTTTTTACTTTTTTATAATTTATTCATATTTAATATATATTCGTTTATTTTTTTGTATTTTATTTTTAAGAATCTTTTATCAGAGATTATAAAAGAGATTAAAAATATAAATTTTATCAGTACTAAAGATATAAATTATAATAATATGTATCTTTATCAGTTCTATAATTATATCACTCATAAAGAGAGGTTCTATCCTAGCTTTTTTAGTGCTGATAAAACTATTATTTATTAGTGCTTTTTGGAAAGTGCAGATAAAACCTTTCCTAATTGCTTCTTACCTCGAGCTCCAATCATGGAACCCATAGAATGATTCCATTGGACATCACCAAAAAGTACCAATATAACCATTATCATCAAAAACATGGGTAGAAATAAGATTCAGATGAACCACAAGCACATGTCGAACATTCTTCAAATTCATCTTACTTTTTGTGCTCATCTCCAATCAAATAGTCCTGATACATATAGTATTAGCATGACTATTATTACCCATATCCAAAATCCCAAATTTACCTAGTCTATAATAAGTAAAGAACTCCTTCCTCGATGTCATAAGAAAATATACACTATTGTCAACAACCCAGTAAGGATCATCAAAATCAATATTAAAGGAGTCATAAACAAAACAAGATCACCCCCTTTAGTGAAGAAGACATGATCATCTCCATCACCATTTTTCTTTTCCTGATTTTCCTCCATTTTTTTCTTTTTTAGTTGACATCAAGACTTATTAACATTTCCTTTCTTACCAAAATGATGACAGTCAAACTCTCTCTACTTCAACATGGATTTTCTTTTTTCTTTTCCCTTTCCTAAACTACTCTTTCCATGATTCTTTTCCTAAATTATCCCCATTTTCCCTATGAATAAAATCTATGAATAAGATCTATCTTGACAAAATATCGTAAAATCTTCATTCAAAAAAATAGAATTAATAAAACTTAATTTCATGACACCATTAAGAAAAGAACCGGTTAGTGAAACATGAAAATTATTCAAAGAATCGGGTAAAGTATTAAGAAACCAATGTGATAAAACTTTATATTCAAAATCAACACCCATACCATAAAATTAATCAAAAAAACACTAAAATTCACTAAAATGGTTATAAATATATATAGCTTATTTTTATCTCATATTCATCACTTATTTTAGGAGAAACAATTTATTGTTTCCTATCATGGAAGCATAGGTATTCTCAAGATTCTCCCATAATGTTCTGGCACAGGAGGTGTTGAAAATATAATTCATCATGTTGACTTGACCTACTAGAAATGAAACCACAAACCATTTCATGCTCAAAATCCCATTCTACATTAGAAATTATTTCTCGCTTCTATGTATTAAACATCAAAAGATGTATTCACTTGACAAAAATAAGATCATTCATTTTTAATCGCCCCATATGGTAGTGGAAACCATTCCACAAAATCATCCAACTTTAATTGGTTACCATATGTTATCTAAATAAAAACCAAACTCTTTGATACCATATGTTGGGAAAGATGGAAAGTGATGAACACAAAAATGAATAACTAAGGGAACATGTAGCATAAATAAAAGTATTTCCCTTTAAACAAATGTTAAAAATAAAAGTGTATGTGTAGTGACCAAAAAAATATTGGCACCATAATTATTAATATGAAATAACAAAAATGGAAAACCCACAAGACCCAGTCTAAAAATAATAATCCAATAATAATCAAGTATACATGGTAGAGACTCCCAAAGATGAGTGGGATATCAAAAATAATAATATTATAAAATAACGGATCAAAGAAAGAGAGTAGATACAGCCTGAAAGTACTCTAAAATGAAGAATTTATCCTGAAAAAGAAATCCAAACATATCTAACTGTGTAGATAAGTTATTCGATGTTTGAATAAAATGTGTAGATAAAAAAAACTATGATTGTATCAATGATAGCTGCAGATGACATCCAATCAGACACGATGAATGTTTTTAGTTGCAGATCAGAAAACTACTCCATAAAACCCTAACTGCACTACACAAGATCAAATGTGAGAGTGAGGGGAATGAAATAAAATAATCTTCCACAAATATTTACGTAACTCCCACCTTATCTTATCTCTTCTTTATTTATTTATTTGTTTATTTATTTATTTATTTATTTATTTAAATTTCACATGAGGTCTATGCATGGGTAGGACCCCAAAAGTTTTTAACAATGGGTAAAATTGAAGAGTTTAAATCTTCCCTTCTTTCTAAGGAGTTTTATTCCAAACCCAAAACAAAAGGTGAGGGTGGGAGTTTATTTATAAGAGTGATATCATGGTATAAGGGTAAAAATAAAGAAAAAGGTGGAGAAAGGGAAGAATAAGAACCAACACAGACCTTGGTCAAAGTATAAGGATATAAAAGTTGTTTTTCACAACTATGGTAAGCTCAGACAATTAATACTTGAGTGTAGAAAACCTAAAAAAATCATAAGGCTAAATAACTAGATGACTATTCCCTATTTGTGGAATATGGTTATGAATTTTATGAAGTTCTAATTTTCTCAAGATATAAACTCACTGATGAGTGAGTTCTAGAATCAGGATACTCCTTTTAGATGTTTCCTTCTAGATATTTTTTTTCTTGAGTTACATGAGAGAGTTGTGGGAGTTATAATCTTAAGAAATAACATTAAGTGTATGGTTCAAAAAATATATTCTATTGTTACAGAATTAGGTGAACATTCTTTCATCACCCTCCTAGATGTTAAGTGGGTCCTTGAACCTCTAAAAACCCACTTTCGCAAGGTATTCTAGACTATAAAGTTTAAGTATTTAAGTCAAAATTAGGATATCAAAATATCTCCAAGTTATATAAAACAATAATCAAATGATCCCTTGTTAATGGGATTTATGTGTTAAATGTGAAGAATCAATCATGGAAGCAAGACAATGTGTATGTGAGTAATTATGATAACACTTTTTTATGGTATATGAGATTGGGGGAATGTAAGCTTCATGGGGATAGAGGTGTTGAGTAAACAAGTGCTGTTATAAAATGTTTCACCAAGTAATCTTCCATTTTTGTAAAATTGCATCATGGGTTGGACTAATAGGGTTAGTTTTTGTAGGTCTTATTTTAAGGCTTCTAAAATGTTTGAGTACATCTATTCTGATTTATAGATCCCTCACAGAATCATATCTCATGGTGTATATTCTTATTTTATTACCTTCATAGATGAATATTTTCAAAAAGTATGGATTTACATACTAAAAAAATGTGATATTTTTTAAAGCATTAAAACAAGGAAAACCCTTGTTGAAAACTAGGTTGAAAAGTTGAATAAATTCCTAAGAATGGATAATATTTTGGGGAAATTTACTAGTGAGTTTGTCTAGTTCTATCAATATAAGGACAGAACAATACTCCTGGTTATTAGAGAACCCCCCCCCCCCCACCGCCAATAGAATGGTATTACTGAGTGCATTGATAGAACTATTATAGGGAAATTATAAACTATGCTTATATGATCAGGCCTTCCTAAATCCTTTTTGTTAAATGATTCCATTTCAAAAGTTTACTAAAATAATAGGTTCACATATACTTCTAACCAGTTTCAAACACTAGATTAATTATGGCATGGTAAACCACAATCCTATAACCACCTAAGAGTATTTTTGTGTCTTTACTATGCCTATATTAAAGTTGATAAGCTTTAACCAACATCTCTTAAGTGTTTTTTCATAGGATACCCTGATAGTGTCAAGAGATATAAGTTATGGAATAAAAAACCTAGATACCAAAGGTGTATAATTAGTAAAGATATTGTCTTTCATGAATCTGGTTCTCCTAAATCCAAATTTATCACACATTATAGTGTTGATATAGCACATAATAATACTATTGATCCTAATCCCTCGACTGATTTTGAAAGGGTTATTGAGCCTCCTCCACCTATTCCTTGAAGTGAGATTGGAAATGAGTCTAGTATAGGTTCTGATTTTGATTCTGATCATATTAATGTTAATAGTGATTACAATTTGACTTATGATAGATCTAGGGGGGCCATTAGACCTCCTGCTTAGTTCAACCAATTAGAAATTGCATCATTTTTGTTTCATGTTTCCAAAAATGTCATTGATGATGATCCCCACACCTATAATAAATTATTAAATGATAGATATTCCAATGAATTTCTCACTTCTATGAATGAATCAATTAAATCCTTATATAAAAAATACTTATTATAGTGTTTATAGGCCTCATAATGCTATATTCATTGGGTGTAAATGGATTTATAAAATAATTGAATATAACACTGATGAAAAGAAAATAAAATTCAAGGCTAGATTATTTTCCAATGGTTACCTTCAATGAGAGGTTATTGATTATACTATGGGGTTTCACCAGTTGTTAAGAATTATTTTATTTGGTTTATTCTTACTTTACTAATTTTAATGCCTTTCACATATAACATTTAGATGTAAAAACAACCTTCTTACATGGTGACCATAATGAGAAATTTTACATGAATCCTCCTGATGGATATCAATAGAAGTTCAAACCTAACCAAGTTCGTATTTAAAAAAAATACATGTATTATTTAAAATAAGAATCTGGAAAATGGTATAAGAAATTTGAATCTTTTATATTGGATAACCAATTTTGTAGGATCCAAAATGATTCTTGTGTTTACTATAAATGAGATAAAAACTGAAATATTTACCTACTGCTATATAGATGATATGTTAGTAATATGAAATAATATGAATCTCATTAATTATTTTAAGTCTACATTGAAATTTTGTTTTGAGATGAAATATTTAGGAGCATTAAAATAGATATTAGGTGTGTAAATTATAAGGGATGGACCTAATAAAATGGTATACTTGTCCCAAAAGGAATATATTTTGAATGTACTCAAGAGGTACTTTCATGAGACCTTGAAGCTAGTTAGTTTTCCCTTTTCTAAACAATACAAACTATCATTGAATCGAGCTACTTCTTATACTGTAGAAATTTAATATGTGTCAAAGATCCCCTATATTAACATTATTTACAGCCTAATGTACTCTACAATTTTCACTAGGCTTAACATAGCCTTTTTTATGTACACTCTCAGGAGATTCATGGCCAACCCAAGGAAATCCCCTTAATAGGTCCTAAAATAGTTACTTAGATATGTTTCACATATTACTGACTTTTCTTTGTGTTTTGGTAGAAATTTAAGTACCGATGAACCAATTACTGGATATGTAGATGTTTATTATAAAGGTATTGTGGATAGTAGAAAGTTACATAATGGATATGTATTCACTTTATATGGAGGACCCATATCATGGAAATTCTGCATGTAATAAATTATTTCTCATTAAACTATAGAAGTTGAGTATATTTCCTTGAGCAAGGATATCAAGGAGGCATTGTGGTTAAAATTTTTGGTTTCTTAACTCAATTTATCCAATTTTGTTGCTACAGTTTATTGCGATTGTCAATCAACTTTGTATTTGTCCGTAAATTAAGTTCTTCTTGGTAAGTCCAGACATATCAACATTATCTTAATTTTTTATAGATATCATTGAATATAGAATTTTATGTGTATAAAAGATAAATATTGATAATAACCTAATTGATAGAATGAATAAAGATTTGGTTTTATCAAAATTAACATTTTTTTAGATAAAATGAATTTGGTTTTCATTCAATGAATATAGATTCAAAAACATCACCAATTTTAATTGAAAATAGTGTAGATTTATGAAATTAAGTTTTCTTCATGTTTAATTTTCCTTGTTTAATTTATTTCTTCCATTTATATATTATTATGCATGTATGAAAAATTTATTTTAATTATTCTTTTATTATTAGGCTCAATTTTTTTATTATGGGTCTTATGGTGTTATCATTACACATGATATTTTTATTTACCTTTATGTGGGATTTATTTCAATGGTTTTATCCTTATGTGAGACCCATTTAACCTCTACATGTTTTTTGAATGACCCTAACATGGGTGGTACACTTATGTGATTACCCTTACACATCAGTGGTCCGACTTTTTGAGGAAGAAAGTATAGATGTAGTAGAAATAATTTGAAAGACACCAGAAATTATCAGGGTTTAGTGAAATCCTACTCCATGTGGGAATCAGTAATTTTATTATCAAATAAAATTATAAGTGTCCAAAATCCCGCACTTCAATTAGTGCAATAATCTATGCACCGCCCAGTGATCTATTTCAACTACTGCCAGGATCCTTGGATTCCCCTCTCTTATTTACAACCACACCATGCACCGTACAATACTAATCACCAGCTCAGTGTCTCCTAGTGGACACAAGCTTCCTCCCACCTATGCTCTCCCATATGCGGTACCTTGGGAAGAAAAAGAAACACCCTCTCTATCTGTCAAAAAACTCATCCTTCCTTTCCACCTTTTATAATAAAATAATAAATCTATTTTAAATTCAAAAACAACCACACACCTTATCTGGTGTTGGGATCTTTGGTCGAAATCCATCATAAATCTATGATGACTATTCAGTCAAAATTTTTCAAAAATAAAAATTTCAAAAAAACACTCCCAAAAGTCTTTACTGTGATTTAAATTTTGAATACAAAATTACATATTCATTCATATTGACCTTTAATGTCATTGCCAAGATTTAAATGACCCACCACTCCCATTATAGTTGTTAGAATGATCAAATTTGATGAAAAAAATGTTGTGGCTCTATTATTCCATGAACAACAAGAGAAAATATTTCATTCTTTTCAAATAACTTGTTGTAGACATATCTATATGATCATCACTGATAACAATACTCTTGGTTTTCAAAGAAGATTCACTTTCTTGAATCAAATTGTACATATTCCCAATTTTCTTCCCTTTGATCCCAATCATTACTCCTCTAGTCACTTTGAGAACTCCACCACTAGTATAAATCATAAATACTTTGGAATCCAAGATATCTAAACAAATAATGTTAATTCTCAAATCATGTAAATAACTCAAATTTTTGAGTGTTCGGATAACTCTATCAAACATATTAACATTCACCATAATGAAGACAACAATTTTTCTTTCCAACTTGTAGTCTATTTTCATAATATCACCATCACACTCCTAATAAATATAAAAAAAATATTTTGTTTCAAATATATGATAAGAGAAAATAGAATATAAATTCCATCTTGAATCATCCACAAATTGCATATTTGTAAGAAATAAATCACTTACATACCTATCATCTTGAGTCATGGTATTAACCTTAATTGAATATTCATCTATTTCAATATTATTTTATTATTTCATCATTCATTAACTAAAATCCTAATAGTTACTTCTTATATGAACTTTTTTCACACACCCAACATAAAAAATCACATCTTGTCCATGACTGACTTCTATCCATCATAGTTTTTAAACCATTCATTCATTATATTGACCTCCCATTATAGTTATGTCCAACGGCCACTACAAAATGTCCATTATTACCTAATTGTCCATAATAATTGGTCTTTAACCAAGTATTGTTCATTATAAATGATGAAATAAAAGCATCCAATTTCAGAGTTCCTATTCCAAATAGGAGTGTAATAACAGGATTAACATATGAATCTAGAAAATAACCAAACAAAATAAAAGCCTTGTCTTCATTTTTTCATTTCCACTAGTACCACGTTGCCTTTATCATCAATCTTTAATTCCATTGAAGAAAACTTTATCAAGGTTTTGGTGAACTCATCCAAATGGTATCCCTAATATCCACTTTTTTACATTCAAAGATGATATGATATTTTTTCAGATATAAATTTTTTTTTAGATATTTTTATTTATACCTACTTTCTATCTTCATCTAATTCTCCTCCAAATATATTAGGTTCATCACCTCCCACAATGTATTGTCCTCCCAATACAATTGAATGATTCTCATCACCAAACATATCATATCATTCTAGTCATTAGTTATTTTCTTCTCTAGATTCTATTATTTTTTTCTTCGATGATTTCACTATCCCTTTTTGAGTCAAAATATTATTAAACCATTGTTTCCACAGAGTGAAATAATTTTTCCCATCAAAAATATCAATATGAATAGAAATATTTGCATGTGAATCTTCTATACTTAATTAATAAGAAAAGAATGGACCACCCTATTTGATACCAAATGTTGGGGAAGAAATTTCAAAAACAACATAAATAAATTGAAAACACTATAAATTACCATGGTTTAGAGAAATCCTAATCCATGTGAGAATAAGTAATTTTATTGTCAAATAAAATTATAAGTCTCACAAATCCCACACTTAAATTGGCACAAAAATACCTTCTTATCTAAATGGACCATTTCAACTATTACCAAGATCCCAAGCTTTTCCTCTCCTTTTCATAGCCACACCATACAACGCACAATGTTAATCACCATTACAAAGTCCCTTGGTCGACGTGCATTGTCTCCTTCATACACTCTCCCATATGTAGTGCCATGGGGAGAAAAATAAACCCCCTATACTTCCATAGAAAAATAATCTTTCCATGTTACCTTTTAGAAGAAAATAAATCATTTATTTTAAATTCAAAACCGACCTCATGACTTATTCAACATTGGGATATTTAGCAAAAATCCCTCATATCTCTATGATGACTCGTTCAATCAAAATATATCAAAAATTAAAATTTCAAAAAATCACTCCCAGCAATCTCTAAAATGATTTAAAATTTGAATACATCACCATATCTTCATCAATCTTGACCTTCAATTTCATTCCAAAGATTCACATGACCCACCACACCCATTATAGGTGTCAGAATGCACAAATATGATGAATATAATATTGTGGATAAAAAATTCCATGAAAAACTCAAGAAAATGTCTTATTATTTTTCAAATAACTAGTTAAATACAAATCTATCTGATGATCACCTGTAATGGTACTCAGGTTTCTCAAATAAGCATCACTTTCTCAAAACAACTTATACATGTTCCCAATTTTATGCCCTCTGGTGGCAGTCATTACTCCTCATGTCACTTTGAGAACTCCATTTCTAGAAGAAATAATAAAACATTTGGAATCCAATATACCCAAAGAAATCAAGTTCATTCTAAAATTATTTACATTCCTTACATTGGCGAGTGTGTGAATAATTCCATCAAACATACAAACTCACATCGTACTGATGCCAAAAATTCTATTTTTCAACTTGTTGGCCATTTTCACAATATCACCATCAAACTCCTCATAACTATTAAAATATTATTTTCATTCACATATACAATAATAGAACCCATAATATAAAATCAATTTTGAATCATCTTTATCTTCCACAGTTGTAAGTAATAAATCACTTGCATACCTTTCATATTGAGTCATGGTATGAAACTCAACAAATTCTTCATCTATTTTCACTTCTTCATCAATTTTCACTTCTTTTTATTCTTTATTCAATAACATGATAAAATTATTAAAATTCATTCTCATGTGAACTTTTTTCAACACTCTCAGCATAAAAAATCATATCACATCCTTTATTAACTTTTATCTATCCTAGTCCCTGAACCATTCCTTCAGTCTATCGACCTTTCTTGATAGTTACATCCACCAGTCACTGAAAATAACCCATTATTACCTAATAATCCATCATCATTGGTCTTTCAACAAGTAAAATTTATTAATAATGTTGAAATAAAATCATCCAATTTCAAAGTTTCTTTTCCAAATAAAAGTTTGGTGGTAAGATTGTCATATGAATCTAGAAAATAACCTAACAAAAGAAAAGACTTGTCTCTTATTCTTCCATTTCCAATGGAACCACATTGTCATTATCTTTATTCTTAACCACCACCAAATATAATTTCATCAAGATTTTTGTGAACTCATCCAAATGGTTTCCCAAATCTCCACATTCTGATATTCAGAGATGATATAATCTTTTTTTAGGCATAAATGATTTTTCAAAGATTTAGATTTATACCTACATTTTAGCTTTGTCCAAATATCCTTAATATCTTCTAGATTCATAAACTCCCATAGTGTATTGTCTTCTAAATAAAATGGAATGGTGTTCATCACAAAATATAACATATATTTCTAATCATCAGTGCTTATCTTCTCTGGATTCTCTGATTTTTTCTTCAATGAGTTTACTATCCCTTCATGAGTAAAAAAATTCTTTAACCATTTTTTCTATATACTGGATTAATTTTTCCCATTAAACTTATCAATATTGATATAAATATTTGGAGGTTAATCCACCGTATTTAATCATCAAGAAAATAATGTATTGCATAATCTTTTACCAAATATTGGAGAAGAAATTACAGATATTGTGGTTCATTGAAAGCCTACTCCATGTGATAATTAGTAATTTTATTGTCAAATAAAAATAAAAGCCTCAAAAATCCAATAATCCAATTGTATAAAAAATAACTGATCTGATTAGTACTCTATTTAAACAACCTCCATAATCACAAGATTCCCTTATATTTTTCATATCCACACCAAGAGTCACACATTGCTAATCACCATCACAGTGTCTCCAGGTCAACGCATGTTCCCTCCTTCCTTCCCTCTCCAATATGTGGTGCCTTACAAAGAAAAACAAACCCCCACTCCATCCATAAAAAATCTTCATTACATGATTCCATTTAAAAGAAAATAAAATATCTATTTTAAGTTCAACAAAATACCTCACACCTTATTCAGTGTTGGGATCTTCAATGGAAATTCCTCATATCTCTATGTGGACTCATTCAAAAAAATATCAAAAATTCAAATTTAAAAGTATCACTCCCAACATGACTTTTTACCTTTACACAATGGGTTTTTGTACCCTTGTATGTTTACCTTTATGCCATAATGGTTTTTCCACTTGACCTTTATGCAGTGGGTTTTAGTTACCTATACATGTTTTTTGGTTTACCCTCGTGTGGGTGTCCCATTAACCTTAGTCAGTGCATCCCTTAAAATATTATTATGTAATTTTATTTCTATCTGGAGGGATCTATGGAATGCTCTTGTTTACTAGGTTGTTATGCTAGGATGTGTAGTTCCAAGGGGAATTCCATTTCACTTTATAACACCAAACAACCACTTTAAAACTTGAAAGGCCTATTTAAACATAAATGAAAACCCACTTTGGAAACCTCATTTTTCTTAAATCACTAAAAAAAGTGTGTTTCTTTAATAAAACCAACCTTGGGAATTTATCAAACATTGAGAGTGTATAAAATACCATTTTTTATCAAAAAAATAATACAATCCTAAAATTCCACCAATTTACCACATGAAAATTAACCAAAATCAATGGAAATTTTAGGAAAAAAACCCTAAATAGTCCACACCATGATCATATTGTCCAAACATAAATTTAGAAAACCCAAGCAGTAATGGAACTCTTGAATAATAGAAAATAAAATAGAAACACTTACTTCAAGTGGAAGAACCATATCGCCTTTGATAAAATCCACATGAAGGAGACTTCTACTATTGCCCACAACCATTAAAAACCTAAAATCCTCAAATCCTAGAAACCATAGCCAAGAAAATATTCCAAGCATAACCATCAAGGTTAAAGGGATTGGAGAAAAAGATAGAGAAAATGAGGAAGAGATAAAGAGGGACCCATACCTCTTGATCCAAATAAAGAACCACCAGGAAACCACCAAGAATCCATCATGGAGAATATTGGAGGGCGGAATTGGGTCATGGGAGTTGAAAGGGGTGGATTTGGGTGGAATCCATAATTAAAAGGAGAAGGAAAAAACCCTAACCTTGGAAAGCCACATGGTTTACCAAACCATGCACAGACCAAGCATTTTCCACTGTCTCAATCCCCCAAGAAGCATGGTTTGTCTTAAATAGTTTCCTTAACCTTGTATCAATTGTGTGTCTGCCACTACCTCTCCTACATATGGTGAAATATTTCCATTGGGGATCATGCATGGTTTGCAAATAGTGAAATTTAACCGTGCACAAGATATTGAAGAAACTAAATTTAATCGAGAAAAAAATTCATAAAATCTATAGGTGCTACACTTATTATAAGAATTTAGTTCAATCTAGCTCAATCCTCACCCCTAGTCTTTGGCTCTCATTTAAAAATACCCTAGTGCACTCTTCTAATCTCTCACTACTACAATAATTGATTTTAAAAGTTCTATATAAATCCTTTATTAGTGCTTAAAAGAATTATTTATTTTAGCACCATTAAAAGTAACCCGATTTTACCATCACTATAAAAGTGCTGATAAAAGAGGTCCTTTATTAGTGTTAAAAGTAGAACAGATATAGGCTGACATGTTGTTGTGTGATGTTAAAATTACAGCACACTATAGCTGGTCAAACATTATACAGATGTTAAACATTTTTTGTACAAATTCATAATTTAATAAAAATAAAAATTACTTCATAAATACCAGACAAAAATACTATATTATACACATGTAAAACATTATTGTATAAAATTATATTAGCAAGTACCTTCACTAATGACGTGGTATTATTTTTACATAGTTTTCCACATCTTTTACTATATTATTTAACAATTTATTATATTAATTTTTCACTTTTTACTAAATAAATGTACTTCTGTATTTTTATAATTAAATTTATTAACTAATCAATTTTTATAAAAAATAATGTAATTTTAGCCTTTAAAATAATTAATTTAGTCTTTCTTTATTTATCTAGTCATATAATTTACTTATTAGTTTTGTAGTTTCAAACTGTTCGACTTTTTAATAATTTGAATTTTATATTAATTAATCACTTAATCACAATGTTAATTTAATATTTAATTTAAAATCATTTAACCAATTAATTTTGATTAATTAATTTTATTAGTTAATTAAATATAATTATTTTAAATTGTTTTTATTTCATTTAATAATTATTATCCTTTTAAATTAATTTATTAACTCTTTTTATATTTAGTGACTCAAAGAGTCTCTCACACAATTCCACTTCACCGGCCTACCGCCGAGGAGAAGTACTATACCCCTGAGTCGCTCTCTGGCTGGATCTGAGTAGCAGGTTGAACCTGCGATGCAGTTGAGTCGGTTGAATCCTGGAGTGAGGTAGCCATCACAGCCTTCCTCATGTCATTCCACCGCTGTGATGCGCCACCGAGGGAGAACCGCCGCTGAAGAGGTTGTGAACTGTGCTGGGCTAAGGAGGAGTCTGAACCGATTCGCGCCCAACCTCCTACTGTGAACCTTCGACGCCCAACCTCCTACTATAACAATAATAATATAAATAAATAAGTTATAAAATAAAATATACAAACATTAATTAATAGAATTTATTAAAATTAAAATATTAATAACAATAATTTATAAATAAAATTAATTATTAATTAAAATAAATAAGTTTAAATTAATACTTTAATTATAATTTAACTTCTTAAATAGAATAATTATAATAATTAAATTATTAAAAGTAATTAATTAATCTAATTTAAAAATATAATTATGTTATAATACTATTAATAAATAAATATTGAATCTTAATAATTTAACTTAATTATAAATTATTAACTTAATAAATTAGTAAATTTTACAATGATAAATTAATTAAATAAATAATAACATATAACATCATTAAATAAAATAAATTAATTATCATGTCAAAATAATTAAACTAATAATTATTAATTTAAACTTGAAAACATTTAATCTTACATTAAGAAAACATTTGTTTATTTATAAAAGTTACTATTTAACGTTGTTTCATTTATTTACTTTTTTGTCTTAACTGAGCAAGTTCACATCGGATACAGAAACCCATCTAGATTCATCTCATCAACTGTTGACTGGAGTTAATTACATTGGCTTTGCTAAAGTGTCATTTGATGCAGCAGAAAAAAACACGTGTGTCATGCAAAGGTGAAGAACCGACCTAAGTCAATGGAGTTGATCGGTGATTTTGTAGAAGATGATAGGAGGTTTCAAAAGTGAAAGTTGAGCAGCGTGAAAGGAGGAGACTCTCATTTTGAATTCCATGCCACACTTTTAGAGAGCAGAGACTTCCGGGAGATTCATGAGCAGTATAGGAGACTTAGAGTTGTATGAGAAAAGAAAAAAATCATGATCTTTATTCATAGAGGGAGGATTCTTCTTCCTCTGTTTTCATTTATGTTCACATTGTAATTACTTCTTTTGAATTGAAATGATCTTAGGTTAATTTCTTTGTTTGGGGGTTTTAAATTTCTATCGGTTTTAATTATTTTTTGCTTCATTCAAATTTTCTTCAACAAGAATCAGATTCTATCGGTGAGATTAAATTTAGTTCTCAAAACATTAGTTTAATTTGAACCTTTTTGCACTTAATTTAAAATTGGTGGTGTTTCAGTGAGATCGATCATGGACACAAATCACCAAAGATTTAATTTCAAAAACATTAGAAACTTTCAGCGAGATAGTTTTATATTGATCTTATTTTAATCAACGTGCTAATTTTATTTTCTCAAAGTGGTGAACTTCATGAATTTCAATGTAGCATTTTAATTATTATAGTGAGGAAGACTTAACCATACATTTTGAGGTGTGAATTCAATGAAATGAAGAAACATTATTTAACCAGTAGATTTTAAACCTCCCAACCTCATTTTGTGACCAACACTCAGCACTCATGTTCCACTGCATTTCTACTCATTATTTCACTTTTCATTTATCTGTTCCACATTTAGTTTAATAAATAGTAAATTTATAGAACTTGTGTCACTTGTTTTCACCCCATCATATAACAAAATACCAAAAAAATAAAAGTTAAAAAAATGTTCAATCCCTCCACTATTGACAACAGTGGAGTTTATTTTCAATAAAGCCTTAGAACACTTACATGATTTCTCTATGGTTCGACCCTGCAACACTATACTAGTTTTTGAGTAATAAATGTAATTTTGAGGGTCATGAAGACCTCTGGTCAAATAAAAATTTGGCGCCATTTCCGGGGAGGGCACATGCTGAGTGAACTAGGGTTAAAAAAAGAAAAAAAATAAATAATAAAAAAACATAAAAAATCATGTGAAAAATCTGTGAAAACAATCTGTGAACATATGCTGCTTGTTTTAAACTTCAAAAAAAAGAATTCTATTATTTGAAATTGGATATGTGTTTAACCTGATTTAGTTATTAAAAAATGGAAATTCATGAGAGCTGGAATCAATATGGACCACATTGTGGTTGTTTTGACTATTACGGGCACACTGTCTGGCAGTATGTCTATAACTAGCCACAATAGGCTTTTTACATTGAATAAAATGAACACTTTGAATCTAATTCTTAATTCCTATCTAAACATGAAATAATTGAAACCAAATTGGATGATTGGGTGGATGTTTGGAATTCCTAGTTTAATCAAACCCATGAAATTCAACTTATAGATTCTCAAGAGGAAGATAATAAATGAAAAGATTAGAAAACATTCTCTTATAATTTCATAATAGGGTTAAAGAATAGGAAGAAGTTGAACTGAGTGAAAAGGAAAATGTCAATAAAAGATTTGAAAATATATTTGAAGAGGAAATTGATTCTGAACCTGGGCATCAGGATTTATACATTGAAGAATCTTATTCCATTGAACTAAAGTTTGAAATAACCAACTTAATAAAACAAGAAAACAACATTGAAGATCCAATAAATAACATAAATGATGATGAGATGGAAAATTATGAAAATTAACTGAAGAAGATTGAAAAATATAGCCCAGTTCTTTTCATCATTCCTACTTTAGAGAAAAACCATTTTTTATGAGCTTTGAAAAGGAAATCACTTGGGTTGAAGATAAACTTGAAATTGAAAATTTTATTGTTAAAAACTCTTCACCCAACCTTACTGAAATTTATAACACTGAACCTAAACTTTAAATAGGGTATGATCTAGAATATAACATTAAACTAGATTACATGGAATCTGAAATTTTTAAACTTGAATTGAACACTTTTCTTCCATGTTTTGAAACTGCAAACCCAAATATTTTTTAAATGATGTTGGAGGATAAAGATGAGGGTTTTTTCTTTGAATAAAGGTACAATTATGAGTTTTTAGTGCCTTTTACTAAGATTTATCACTTTTCTAAATTGTGTGTTGAAATAGAATGTAGTGTTGTCATTCTTGGGGAAAACTGTTTAAATTTGAACAATCTGGAATCTCAATTTATTGATACTGAGTTGAACATTTCTCCCCCTAACTTGAATTTTTAAAAACACACTACAAACATTGTTTTAGATAGTGAACCTTTTAATAGTGAACTTGAAAAAAGAGGTTGATAACACACTTTATTTGGGAAGAAACGATTTTTCAGAAGCAGTAGATGTTGAGTGTAAGTTAACTAATGAGGAACTTTTCGAAGAGATTTATAACATTGTAAAACCCAAATCTGTTAAAGATCAAATTAATTATCTTCCCTGTTATCTACTTCCATCCTCAGATGAGTTGGATGCTGAATATTTTTAAGATACTAAGAGTAGTTTAATAGGGGAGAAACACTTGATTTTCAGTTTCTTTGATTCCGAAAAGCACACCATTGATCCACTTCTTGAACCTACTATTTATAATTCACCAACAAGCACCCTTGTTTTTTATTTTGAGTTTGTTGAATTTGAGATAGAAAGTTGTGAGGAAAATTCCACACCCTTAGTAGAACTCAATTCATTGCCTCCTCTTCCTAAAAATGTTAATCTTGTGAACTATGAAATAATTCTAGAGGTGGACAGCACTATACCCACAACTGTTAAAGGGTGTTTCTTTGGGGTCTTTACATATTTTGAGAGTTTGGTTTTTGTTTTCCTAAGTCTTGGTACCAAAAAATCACATTATTTTGTTAAAAAATCTTGGGCAAAGCACATGTGGTGGTTCTTACTAAGGAAACCACATCCACCTAGTGACTATAGTTAGTTTCTAGGTGATTCTGGCTGGGGACTATAAATCTAGCGCTGCATGGGAGGCAACCCATTAATTGTTACTGCTTTAAATAAAACAACATTAGTAATTAAATAAAGTCTAACTGAAGACTGAAAACTCAGTGCTTTATGGGATTCAACCCATGTTTTTTTTACTATTCTTGCTTTGTGTTTTGATAAAAATCGGTTATTGTCTTTTCTCTGTCTCTGTTGGAGATTTCTATCTTGGTCTTTCTACTCTATGATTTTCAGGTTGCATCTATTTTGTGATATTAAAGGATTTGATTTCCCTTGTTGGATATCTCTGGTCAAACCTTTCAGAGAAGTTCTCTATTTTTTACTTTTGAGTTTATTTTTTACTCTTTTCACTTTAATAAACATTAACTGATAAGTCGCGTTTTTACTGTTATCGGTGAGCCACTGACTAACTGATGCACTTGACCCAATGATACACTATTATTAGTGACTATATGGTTGTACTGTTGGTGACTCAGTTAATGTTAGTAAAACAATTTTGCTTGTACTGGAAAAAACATATGCTACATGTTTTTTTTATTATTGGATACAAGTATGATGCATGTCTTCTTGCTAAAAATTCTGCTATATATTTGTTTCATTAATTTTGGTTAAAAAATTTTGTACACCCCCTTTTGCTGGAAATTTTTACTACTTGGGATGAAGTGTAAAAATAAAAATTCAATATATTTCTATTTACTAAAAATTTGAATTCCATTGATAATAAAATTATTCACTTTAAGAAATTAACTATGGGGGGTACATGCAAACTGGTTGTAATCTTTTTTAATCTACTTTAGGTTGGGGTATTTAGCATGCTTTTGTCTACTCTACTAAAAATCTTATTGAACCCAATCTGTTAAAATGCTTACACCCAATTCACTGTGCATTCACAAGTTACATGCTACTTTTGAACTATATTGAAAATATTTGTTATTGTATTAAACGATAATCCATGTACTTACATGTAGACGTGCTGTTAAATTATTTGTTGGTGGAAAACAATATTATTTTGACCATCAATGAGACCCTTGATACATGTCATAAATCTACTCAGCTAAAAATCAGTTTTGAACCTTAATTTATAAATGGTTGTTCTCAACATTTTAATTCAACTTTGGGGAAAAATTTAGGTTTTAAGTGTGGGGGAGGGGGTCAATTCTTGACTGAGCTAAACTGTTCTTAAATGAAAATCCCATCAATTCCCACTGCAATTTAAATTTCTTAAAAAATGGGTAAAATATTTCAAAACAAATTCACAATTTTTTATTTTTTAGGCTTCACACTATTTCTTCAATTGATTATTGCCTAAGGACAGTATCTTTCTGGTAGTTTAAAGTTGCTTTGAATCATAAATTAATGTGGGTGAATGATTGCTGAGTGAATTTACTTAGTGATTTAGTTAAAATTTTAGTTTGGGAACAACTTTTGAGAGTGATATGGGTTACCTATTTGTGGAATTGAGGTCATAGCCTTAGGAACTAGAAGTTTTAACTCTTTCCTAGGGGACTCACTTTATTTTTAATTTATAAAATTTAATCACCTAATTGAGCCAATTTAAATGGTTATCATATGAATCTTTTGAAACTAGATTAGTTTGGCCATTTGGGATCCCACAATGAATATCTAAGACCCTAAATGTTGGGTGCATTTCTGTTAACTAAAATCCCATCGTACACTTTGAATAAGTGCACATGCACATTGCTTAGCACATGTTACATGGCTTGGGAAAAATAAAATTAAGTGCCTAGGGTCAAAAATGAGTTCATTAAGGTGAGGGGAATGATAAACGTCAAATGAAGAAGGGGGAAATTGGTTTATTTGGGAGTCATTTAAGTTGTATCAATAACGTGATTCAAAAAACGATTTTTATTTATTTTTGGGAACCTTAGAGTGAGTCAAAGTTTAAAGTTCTTTTTTTAGTTTTTAATTCCACATATTTTTATCATGTTGTCACTCTCAGACTTGGAACTTAAGTTTGGATTGAAATGACTCACTAAGTGAAATCATATATGAGGCAGGACATCTTCATAGTGAATGATTCTTTGCTCTTTCGAATACCACTGAATATTTGATTTAAGTCAAGACTTGATTTGAATTCAACTTTTGAGCATTTCATTTCTTAAGCCTAAACTCAGTTTTAGTCTTTTATTTTAAGTGTCATACATGTTACATCTTGAGCTGAGAAATATTAATCAAACTTCTGTTTTTTATTGATAATAAAACATGGGATTGTTTGAGGACAAATAATGTTTAAGTGTGGAGGAATTTGATGTGGTATTATTTTTACATTGTTTTCTACATCTTTTACTATATTATTTAACAATTTATTATATTAAATTCTCACTTCTTACTAAATAAATATACTTTCATATTTTTATAATTAAATTTATTAATTAATCAATTTTTATAACAAATTATGTAATTTTAGCCATTAAAATAATTAATTTTGTCTAAATTTATTTATTTCTTCGTATAATTTACTTATTAGTTTTGTTGTTTCAAACTGTTTGACTTTTCAATAATTTGACTTCTATATTAATTAATCACTTAATCACTTATTTAATTTAGTATTTAATTTAAAATCATTTAACCTCTTAATTTCAATTAATTAATTTTATTATTTAATTCAATATAATAATTTTCAATTGATTTTATTACATTTAATAATTATTATTATTTTAAATTAATTTATTAACTCTTATTATATTTAGTAACTTAATTGTATTATTTAATAATTTAGTCAGTTATCATTTTAAGTTAAGAATTTTTATTTTAATTAAATAATCTAATGAGTTTTTAATTTTATTTTTTCATTTAGTTATTTATTTAATTAAATTATATTTTTTAGAACTTTATTATTTTAATCTTATTTATGAAGTAATAATTTTAATTTACCATTAAGTGTTAGTGAGTCATTTCTTTTATAATTTTTCCTTTAATTTTAGACACACTGATGGTTGCAAGATGGTCTCACCAATAGTTGTGAGAATCTGCCAATTTTTCTACATCGTCGGTGACTCAAAGAGTCACTGAAAAAAATTACACTTCACCCATCTACCGATGGATTTAACTATCAGTGTCTAATTTCATTGTGTTTTTAGTTTTATCTTTTAATCAATCATTTATTTTAATTAACTTAAGTTATAATTTATTCCTATTCAATTTAGTTGTTTCTATTCAATTTTTTCTTTAGTTTGATGTTTAATTTATCAGTTAATAAAATAATTTTCTAAATTAATTAAGTTTTTTTTCCTTTAAATTAATTTAATTTAACTTATTGTATTTCATTTAATTTTTTATTTGAGTCACCGATACTTTTTTCTGTTACTATTGGTTAGACCGACTGTTTCATATCTCACTAATGCTCTTCCACAGTCTCCTTGCTACATACGCTCTTCCATAGTCTCCTTTCTACCAATGCTGACACAACACAATGTCAGTCTCTCACTAACACACCGACGTCGCTCCCCTATGTGCTACCAACAGCCTTGGTCTCACATGCTCTTACACTGTTACTGAGGTCTCGCCCTTACGCTGATACTTCCATCCTCCACCTTGTTTTTCTCACTATCACCATCCATAGATAACTCACCAATATCCACTACTACTCATCTCAACAGCAACCAACATTGAATAACAGAAACCAACAAACTCAAACTAGTAATTAAACAAATCAACTAGTTGAACATATCTAAACTACAAAAACCCCATTTCCTTGTGTTATTCTCTTCATCGTCGCACTGCGGATTTCCATAGAGGTGCTTGGACCACTGCTTGGATTTTTTTATGGAACCCCTGAAGAAGAAGGGTTGACCTCGAGCAGCACTGAAAAGGAGAAGTACCATACCTTGGAATCACTCTTTGTCTGGATATGAGTAGCAGGTTAAACTAGGGACGTAGTTGAGTTGGTTGAATCCTAGAGTGAGGTAGTCATCGCAACCTTCCCCATGTCGTGCCACCACCGTGATGCACCACTGAGGGAGAACCACTACTGAAGAGGTTGTGCCCTACACCGGGTTAAGGAGGAGGTCGAACAGATCCAACCCAACCTTATGCTGCGAACCTTCGACATTGCTGGGTTAGCTTATAGGGGAAGAGGAACCAGATCCCTTGCCCTGTTGAAGTTCCACTGAATCGACTATGGAGGAGAGTCTGATGCCACTACCACTGATGGACACTACTTTTGTTGTGAGGGGTTTTCGTGACACCGAGCTGCTGGTAGCCGCCTCTAGCTATTGGTCGCTGAGAGGGATCCACCATGGAATGTAGCGACTCGTTTTTTGGCCCTGTCAGACTTTGAAATATTTCTATGAATAATTCCAGAGCTACGCGCGAAGACGACATGTGATTCCAAGGCCCGGTGTGCCCAGAATTAATTTTATAAAAATATTAAGTATTTTTATACTATGCACATGGCGGGGATGTAATATCTTCTAAACGGTAGCTCGGAATGGGAATCCGAGGGCACAATTGTGTTCGGAACGTGCCGTTTACTCTAGGCAGGGAGTAAACTTTGCGGGCGCGAGCCTCCGGTGAGAAAAGCCACCAGGGGCATTTTCGTAAATAAATGGAAAAGTTTATTTATGAGCCTCAGCTCGAATAACTCTTGAACAGAGTCTCGGATCTCAATTCTGAGTGCGCTGTTGCATTCAGAATGGCGTGTTTACCCTAAGGGCGACCTTACCTTTGTCTGCATTGGGTGTCGGGTCGGAGACGAGTTGGCAGGGAGTTAAATGAGATTTTTATAAAAAAAATGAAAAATCAATCAACCCCCCCCCCCATTTCCTCCTACGCGCAGCGAAACCCCCACCCCACCCTCATCCTTTCTTCACTGATTCGAGTCAGAATCGTCCGTTTTCTAAGCCGATCGTCAGCAGATCGAGCTTCAGGGCGTCGCGGGCGTCGTTCTGCACAAGAAGCTTCAGCGTTTCACCGGCGAGGTAGGTGGTTTGAGTTTTAAAATCTCGGATCCTGTTTTCATGTTGTTTTTCTTAAATTGATTTTAAGGGTTGTGTAGTTTGGGTCCCGAGGTTTCCGAAACATTTTTCAGATCTGAATTTGGAGCATTGGGGTGCTCTCGGTGACTCCCGTAAGTTTTCCAGCGGAAAAAACCCGGTTTTTCGGCAATGAGGGTGGAAGCCATTGTGGATTTCGATGAAGTGATGGCGGCACGGTGGTTTCCGGTGGCGGCATGGCGGTTTCCGGCGGTGGCACGGTGGTTTCTGGCGAGCGATGGTCCAACCAAGTTTTTTTCCGGGGGTACTTTAAACCCCCATAACTTGCAAATTGTAACTCCGATTTGCGAGCCATTTGTGGCGATGAAATCCTTGAATCGAGACGGATCTTTTGAACTCACTTTGGGGATTTTATGAGTTGGGATCGTGGCCCGAGAGCTTGAAACGTCGAATAAAATAATATTATTTTATTATTATTCGACTTCGGGCCATTGTATCTTCTATCCGGAGCGTCTGATTGACGTGTCGTCAGTGGCGTTGAGGCCCTTATGGTACGAAGAACTTTTCTTGTTGGTTTTCGGGTGTTGGGACCGAGTTTAGGGTGTAGTCCCCATGAGGCCGGGTTTTGGCGTTTACGGAGAAACACAACTTTCTCACCAAGAGTCCGATTTTGCCGGATGAATAGTCGGTCCTGTGTGTTTTTTCGAGAAGATCACAATGGTGTGATCCATTCGATGAGATTCGGGATCGAGGCATGAGCCCCACCCAAGCCAGCTTTGGTGAATAGTACCTTTTTCACAGGGAGTCTGTTTCGGACGAATGAGTAGTCAATTCTGTGTGTTTTTTTGAGGGTATCGTCGTGGTATGATCATTTTGATGAGTTTCGGGATCGTTGTGTGGGCCTCGCACGAGCTAGCTACGGTGAATAGTGTCTTTTTCACCGGTTGTCCATTCTGGGCGAGTAAACATCCTATCCTTCGTGTTTTTCAGCATGGATCACGATGGTGGCCTCGGTATTGGCCTTGGAGGTGCGCGAGATGACGTTGTGGCGGGTTGCTCGGGTTAGCGACGTTTGGACCAGTAGTGGTTGAGGGTACTCCCTTGGTTCGTTCCTACGAGGGTTCACACGACATCACAACCTTATTATAGGCTTGTGATCCTCACGATGGGATGTTTAATCTGTTAGAGTTTTGGCATCCCTCCGGTGGGCCCGGAGCGGGATCCTCTAGCATCGTTTCCCTAGATCGGGTTCTTAGTATCGCTATGACCGCTTATCCACGAGTGATGATCCCCTATCTAGCATGTTAACCCCGTAGGGTTTGTGGCATCATCAGAATATGATCCCCTACACGGTGGTCCGTGCTCAGTTCGGATGTGGCATCGTCGGGTATACGATCCCCTACTCAGTATGAGGATTATATTAGGGTTGCAATATCATTGGTCATATGATCCCATACTCAGCGCGTGGTTTCTGTAGGGGTGTGGCATCGTCGGTTTGATCCCCTACATCACGAGTTATACCAGATAGGGTTCTGGTATCATCGTGACCACCTTTATGTGAGCGTCGATCCTCTATATGTGTGATGTGTTTCTGTCGAATGCCAAATCAGGTTGTGGTATCCCCCAGCGGACCCTGGGCGTGATCCCCTATCTGTGAGATCTTCATATACCAGTGTGGGTTCTGGTATCCTCTAGAAGACCCTAGGAGCGATCCCCTATCCAAGGAGTTTTTTGTTCTTGTTGTTTCAATGTGGTTTCCTCAATGACGCTATCCGACGAGCGTGATCTCTCGGGTGAGCGTCTCAGAGGTTTGTGAGAAACCCGATGGAGTGTATCTCTCATATGAGTGTCAATTGGTATGACAGTGATCATGGAGCATGTTCTCCTGGTTGTGGAAAGTTTCTGGTGAGGAGGTCGTTACCTCATGTGGCTTATTGTGTGAGGTGGGTATATCTGGTTTGTTCAAGGTGTATATATGGGCATACACCTGAGCTGAGCTGACTAGTTGTGTTTAGACGAGGATGGTCCCGAGATAGAGTTTCTATCTCATCTGGGTTCCCTCTGGCTGGGATGAGCGGATTGTTTCCTTTCAGTTGCTCTCTTTTGTTTTGGGTTTTTTGGGTGCCTACTGAGTATTGTTATACTCACCCCTTCACGGGCTTTTCCCGCACATGTTTGTGTCTTGTGCAGACCACATGCCTTTCGACGGAGTCCCAGGAGGACCCGGAGCAGGCGGAGCTTAGTGAGCGGGTTTGACCGAGGTGTTTACCAGAGTTGTGCCAAGGAGCTTACTGGTAGGTGTTTTTTTAGTGTTTACCCTCCTTCTGAGTAGGTTGGACACTTTGCAGTTTTTTTTTGTCGGCCCTGTTTTGCCCTTTTTGTACTTCTACTATACTCTAGTTTGGGATAGTTGTATGCATGCATTTTCTTTCCAGTTTTTATATATCTCAACATTGTTTCATGGAGGTGTTTGTGGGTGTGTGTGTACAGGTACCTTAGTCTAATGCCTCACATGTGTGTGATAGCCTACTCGGCGCTAGTCGCCAGCCCCTGGCCTATTGGAGGCGGGCTTGGGGTGTCGCTGCTCGAGCCCCGTTGGGTCGGGTTATAACAGAGTGGTATCAGAGGAGGTTCCACCTTTGGGATATCAGAGTGTAGTTGGTCTAGCTATGAGTTTGGTTTGGGATGCATAGCCACAGTGTTAGGATGTTTCGAGTTCGGATTTCAGGCTAGGGAATCCGGTGTTGGTGCGGCAGCCGACATATCCATACACCAGGACTCTGATAACCTACCTTTCGACTTGGGATATTCGTACATTGGTCGCAGGGACATATTGGTACATGCATCATATAGAACCGGGTTTTGGGTTTTTCCTTTTCCTTCTTGAGTCAGCTCACCAGATATACTCTTTGAATGTGGTTCATCTTGAATGTATTTCAGGATGCCTCCATGACGACAGCCAGTGAGGGTTCCGCAGCAAGATTGTGGTGGCGATCTGCCCCGTCTAGAGGCTATGGACTAGGGCGCAGGTTCTGAGACTGGAACTCCAGGTGGTCCCCTAGTTGTGCCACCATCTGTCGAGGAGCTGTTTGTGCCACCAGTGTAGGACAAGGTTGCGCGCAGGATAAGTACGCTGCACGAGTTCCAAAAGAAGCGACCTCTGAGGTTCCGGGGTGATCCAAACCCCTAGGCAGCTGATGACTGGCTCGAAGCAGTCACCCGAGTTTTCCGCCTAGTGAGTACACCTCCAAATCAGATGGTGGTCCTAGCGGTGATCCTTCTTCTTGGCTCGGCAAGGTGATGGTGGAGTTTGGTGATGTAGCCCCATGACGAGGAGACGCTCACATGGGCAGAGTTTGAGAAACTCTTCAGGGAAGAGTTCTATTCGGTAACGCTGAGGTCAGTGCGGATCCAGGATCTCCTACAGCTTCGGCAGGAGATCATGACTGTGTCGGAGTACACAGTGAGGTTTATGGACCCGTTTCACTACTCCCTGGATATGGTTCGAGAACCATTCTTTAGGGCTCAGACCTTTGAGCAGGGCTTACGCAGGGACATCCGAGAAGGTGTGGTTTCTTTGTGCCTGCCCACCCATGCTAGAGTACTGCAGTGAGCATTGGTGGTGGAGATATTTCTAGATGAGTAGATTCCCCTGTAAGTGCTGGGAACACGAGAGCAGAGACGTCGGAATCTGGTAGCCGATGGCAGACACAGGGGACTGGGTGTGGGCGACGTTTCAGGAGGCAACCCCAGCATGGAGGATCTGAGCCTCAGGGCTCACAGGGCTCGCAGGCCAGTTTTGGTCAACCGCAGGAGAGGCAGTGTTATGCTTGCGACGGTTGGGGACATCTTGCTAGAGATTGTCCGACCTGTCGTTCTACTGAGAGGGAGCCAGTTGCTGGACTGCCTTGGAAGAGGCAGTATCTCGAGAAAGGAGGTCCGCAGGGTGGCGGATGTGGTGAAGGTGCTGGTGCAGCAGCAGGAGGTGGTAGGCGGTATCAGTTGTCACCACCCCCACCCCCAGGTGGTCCACGCCAGGCTCAGGGAGATGGTGGCCAAGGGCGAGGATAGTTTCATTCCCTAGAGGCTGTTGACCCAGAGGCTCCACGGTTGGATAGAGGTATGCCTTGTGTCATTTATACTATCTTCAGTAGTTTGATAGACATTGTGTAGCGCTACTCTTCCCTTTCCGTTGTTGCTAAAGTTTTGTCCAGGGCATTGGTAAGACCATGTGTGGGTGTTGTTCAGCATGCTTCGAATGCATGAGGAAGAAGGATCCTTCCCCCACCGAGACGGGTTTTTGTGACGCGATTAAAACTGTGCGGGCAAGTCAGTGCCACCCAAAGTGAATATTTTTGAGGTGTGGTGGATGAGTCCCTCTGACATATGCATTCAGGCAGGGGTGTTTGTTGGAGAACTCCCTAGTGTGGGAGACCCAGTTGGGAGTCCAGTTTCTTTCCCTATGCTTATGGATTTTCTAGGACGAAAATTTCTAAGGGGGGAGGATTTAGCGACTCGGTTTTTGGCTCTGTCAGACTTTGGAATATTTTTACAAATAATTCTAGAGCTAGGTGTGAAGACGGCGTGCGATTCCGAGGCCCGGTGTGCCCTGAATTAATTTTATAAAAATATTAAGTATTTTTATACTATGAACATGGTGGGGGTGTGATATCTCCTAAATGGTAGCTCAGAATGGGAATCTGAGGGCACAGTTGCGTCCGGAACATGCCGTTTACCCAAGGTGGGGTGTAAACTTTGCGGGCGCGGGCCTGCGGTGAGAAAACCCACCAGGGGCATTTTCGTAAATAAATGGAAAAGTCTATTTACAAGCGTCGGCTCGAATAACTCTGGAACGGAGTCTCGGATCGCAATTATGAGCCCACTGTTTCGTTCAGAATGGCGTGTTTACCCTAAGGGTGACCTTACCTTTGTCTGCATCGGGTGCTGGGTCGGAGGTGAGTTGGCGGGGAGTTAAATGAGGTTTTTATAAAAAAAATGAAAAATCAATCAACCCCCCATTTCTCCCTACGTGCAGCAAAAACCCCTCCCCACCCTCATCTGTTCTTCGCTGATTCAAGCTGGAATCGCCCGTTTTCTGCGCCGATCGTCAGCAGATCGAGCTTCAGGGCGTCATAGGCATCGTTCTGCACCAGAAGTTTCGGTGCTTCGCCCGCGAGGTAGTCAGTTTGAGTTTTAAAATCTTAGATCCCATTTTTGTGTTGTTTTTCTTCAAATTTTTTTAAGGGTTGTGTAGTTTGGGTCCTGAGGTTTCCGAAACATTTTTCGGATCTGAATTTGGAGCACCGGGGTGCTCCCGGTGACTCCCGTAATTTTTCCGGCAGAAAAAACCCGGTGTTCCGGTGACGAGGGAGGCAGCCATGGCATATTCCGACGAAGCGGCGGCGGTGCGGCGGTTTGTGGCGGTGGCGCAGAGGAATCCGGTGGCGGTGCGGTGGTTTCCGGCTGTGGCACGGTGGTTTCCGGCAAGGCATGCGGTGGTCCGGCCACGTTTTTTCCGGGGGTACTTTAAACCCCCGTAACTCACAAATCGTAACTCCGATTTGCGAGTTATTTACGGCGACGTGTTCCTTGCATCGAGACGGATCTTTTGAACTCACTTTGGGAATTTTATGAGTTGGGATCGTGGCCAAAGAGCTTGAAACGTCAAATAAAATAATAATATTTTATTATTATTCGACTTCGGGTCATTGTATCTTCTATCTGGAGCGTCCGGTTGACGTGCCTTCAGTGGAGTTGAGGCCCAAATGGTACGGAGAACTTTTCTTGTTGGTTTTCAGGTGTTGGGACTGAGTTTGGGGTGCGGGCTCCACGAGCCCGAGTTTTGGCGTTTACGGAGAAACGCAACTTTCTCACCAGGAGTCCAATTTTGGCGGATGAATAGTTAATCCTGTCTGTTTTTTCGAGAGGATCACAATGGTGTGATCTGTTCGATGAGATTTGAGATTGAGGCGTGGGCCCCACCCGAGCTAGCTTCGGTGAATAATACCTTTTTCACCGGGTGTCCGTTTGAGACGAATGAGTAGTCGATTTTGTGTGTTTTTCCAAGGGGGTCATTGTGGTATGATCTTTTTGATGAGTTTCGGGATCGTTGTGTGGGCCCCGCATGAGCTAGTTACAGTGAATAGTGTCTTTTTCACCGGTTGTCCGTTTCGGGTGAGTAAACATCCTATCCTGCGTGTTTTTTTGCATGGATCGCGATGGTGGCCTTGGTATCGGACTTGGAGGTGCGCGAGATGATGTTGTGGTGGGTCACTCAGGTTAGCGCCATTTGGACTAGTAGTGGTTGAGGGTACTCCCTTGGTTCGTTCCAACGAGGATTCGTGTGGCATCACAACCTTATTATAGGTTTCTTATCCTCTCGATGAGATTATTAATTTGTTAGAGTTGTGGCATCCCTCCGGTGGGCCCGAAGCGGGATCCTCTAGCATCGTTTCCCTAGATCGGGTTCTTGGTATCGTTGTGACCACTTATCCACGGGCGGCGATCCCCTATCTAGCAGGTTTACCCCGTAGGGTTTGTGGAATCATCGGAATAGGATTCCCTACGCAGTGATCCGTGCTCAGTAGAGTTGTGGCATCGTCGGGTATACGATCCCCTACTCAGCATGAGGATTATAGTAAGGTTGTAGTATCGTTGGTCCTACGATCCCCTACTCAGTGTGTGGTTTCTGTAGGGTTACGGCATCATCAGTTTGATCTCCTACATCGCGAGTTATACCAAATAGGGTTCTGGTATCGTCGTGACCACCTTTATGCGGGCTTCGATTCTCTATATGTGTGACGTATTTCTGTCGAATGCCAGATCGGGTTATGGTATCCCCCAACGGACCCTGGTCATGATCCCCTATCTATGAGATCGTCATATACTGGTGTGGGTTCTAGTATCCCCTAGAGAAACCTAGTAGCGATCCCCTATCCGAGGAGTTTTTTGTTCTTTTTTGTTTCAGTGTGGTTTCCTCAGTGACGCTATCTGACGAGCGTGATCTCTCGGGTGAGCATCTGAGAGGTTTGTGAGAAACCCGATGGAGTGTATCTCTCAGATGAGTGTCATCTGGGATGACAACGATCATGGAGCATGTTATCCTGGTTGTGGAAAGTTGTTGGTGATGAGGTCGTTACCTCATGTGGCTTACTGTGTGAGGTGGGTATACCTGGTTTGTTAAAGGTGTATGTATGGGCGTACACCTGAGCTGAGCTGACTAGTTGTGTTTAGCTGAGGATGGTCACAAGATGGAGTTTCTCTCTCATATGGGTTCCCTTTTGCTGGGATGAGCGGACTGTTGTCTTTCAGTTTCTCTCTTTTGTTTGGGGTTTTTGGGGTACCTACTGGGTATTGTTATACTCTCCCCTGCACGGGCTTTGCCTGCACATGTTTGTGTCTTGTGCAGACCACAGGCCTTTCGACGGAGTCCCAGGAGGACCCAGAGTAGGTGGAGCTTAGTGAGCGGGTTTGACCGGGGTGTTTACCGGAGTTGTGCCGAGGAGCTTACCGGCATGTGTTTTGGCAGTGTTTACCCTCCTTCTGATCAATTTGGACACTTTACAGTTTTCTTTTGGTGGGCCCTGTTTTTCCATTTTTGTACTTCTGCTGTACTCTGGTTTGGGATAGTTGTATGCATGCATTTTCTTTCCAGTTTTTATATATCTCAACATTATTGCATGGAGGTGTATGTGGGTGCGTGTGTATAGATACCTAAGGTGAATGCCTCCCATGTGTGTGATAACCTACTCGGTGCTAGTCGCCATCCCTTGGCCTATTAGAGGCGGGCTTGGGGTGTTGCGGCTCGAGCCTCGTTGGGTCGGGTTGTGACATGGAAGCTTCTCCAAGAAGCTCAACACCCCCCAAGGCAGTTCTGTAGATGAGGAAATTAGTGGGGGAATAGATTAAAATATAAAATAAAACAAAACAAAAAAATAAATATAATATATAATATGTGACGACACGACCCCAGAATCCCAGTTTCGATGCCTAAAACATGGTGTGTACTTTTTTTTTAAACATGCAGATAAAAATTACACATCTCATTCTATCACAGAGAATCTTTTCGGTTTAGGTTCTGGAAAACTAGATATAGTTGATACATTTCATAGAAAACTTGACAAAGATAAACTTCATATTGTTGCCATCATATAGGAGTACTCGAAGCTTGACAAATCTACTAACCCTCTAAAAATAAATTTGAAAATTTAGGGTGAGCATTTAAAACGCTCCGTAAGGGGTTTTAAAAAAACCCATTAAGAAAATAATTTAATTAATCCTTTTTGAGGAGAAAAACCTTTGAAATAATTATACATATATTTTATATTTTCATGAAATAAAACATCATTTCTTATAGCATGTCATCATCATTTTTCAAAGGATTCTAGAAATCATTTTATGTCAATCTCATACATATATTTATACATTTATTAAAAGGCTATAAATAAAACATGATAAAAAATAAGCATACTTGTACAAAATGCATGAAATTCTACATATGGACTTATAGTTGACTAAACTTAACTTAGTGTGACATTCCAAAGGTGTAGGTACAAATTAACACATGAAATAATACAAGCTCAGAGTTGCGCATGAAAAATATGTTAAATCACTTATCACACAGAATGAAAATCATGAAATGACAGATGTAATATCAACTTCTATATCAAAATTATGATAATAGATGCTACAATTTACTTATAAAAACTTTCCAAGTACATACTTCATTATGCCATATGCACTCATCACCATTATCATAAGTAAAAGATTCTTAACCAAGGGATATTCTACTAGTTGAATAATCAGATGGTTGGTCATATACTAATACATAATGAGGGGATGTATAATGCCAGACTTCTTAATATCTTTGTCAAGGACTCGTTCCAAGACTGTACATAATCATTTTTTCAAGGCCTTATGTCAGGACCATATGGGTAAAAACCCAACATAATTTGTCTCATGAGACTCATCTTTACCCAATGCATTAGAGCGCTATCAAGGTGCACCATCGTATCATATAAGTCCGATATATTCCTCATATGTCTATTATGGTCTTATATTCAAAGTTTCCCATACCACTTTGAATATTTAAATTCTTAATCCATGAGTTATCAAGAGAGATAAATTTTATTCTTGAATTAATTATATTCATATTCATAAATGTATTGAATTATTTAATGAATGTAAAAATAGATAGGTTTTTCAGTTTTAGGTTATGGTTGCATCAAATTTAACAGTGATATGAATGGAAAAAATGGCATGCTTTTTTACAAGTGATAATAACCAGTGCACATAAAATATTGGATTTTCACATAAAATAATAACTCTTTCATTCAAACCATTATCTCATAAAAGTGAACCTTTTTCATACAACAATTTACATGTTTTTTTTGAATTTGTGATACTTGTTATTCTTTCTTAAACCATATACTATTATTTGAAGTGTCAAACAAGTTAAAACACAAACTTTGATAATCAATAGTATCCATTGTGGGAGATTCATCATGAATTAATATTTAATAGTTATGATTGTAAAACTTTCATTTCATGTGAGGTATTGAAACATAAGAAGATAATTGGGCACACCTCACTATATGTATTTATGCATGTACATGTATGTATTAACAAAAGATAATTCAACCCTTTATCTTATAATTATAAATTGGGTGTGTGCATGTAATGATATCAGGTTAATTCTCTCTCCTAAAATTTTTGGGCATACAATAACAAAACAATGTTTTGTTATTATTTTCCATTATCAATTTGTACTCATATCCACTAATGCATTTAGGCCATGTAAATAATAACATCAAATTCATGGATTTACTTATGAACGTAAAACGTGTAAAAAGAGAGTATAAATATATTTATTCTTAAACATGAAAACAATTATACCACTTACTAACATAGCTAATACCATTTAAAAAATTATGAATTCAAGATTGAAATATATATATATATATAGGTTTGGAATAATCAAAATAATCATTAAGTAAATTATGTGGGTAAGAAAACACCCCTTTTTAAAATGGTAGCTCACCCTTAAAATAGGTTGAGTATGTTGTTTATACAAAAACACATGTTTACCACTATAATTATATGGTTTTGGTAAACCCCAAAATCCTTACTTAGAATATAGCCAAAAATATTATATGCATTATAAGCATCAAATAAATACTAATAATAAATATTTAGAAAAACTAAAATAATTTAGAATTTTGAAAGTTGTATGAACCGTATATACACAAAGTTTATATAAGGGATTGTATATCTAAATCAAAGTTTAGTTCGATCCTTGGAAGCCTTTCATACCTCAAAAACATTTTTTTAACATTTATATCAACCTTAGAAAAACCCAAATTGGATTAGGATCAAAGTTTGTCTATATATATATAACTATATGTACACAGAGTGTATATAAGGGTTTTGTGTAAGGAAAATAAAATCAAAATAACCCTTACATGTATAACATGCATTAAGAACACCATTTAAAAACAAATTTCCTTCATTCGAGAATCATAAAAATAGGACAGGATTTGTTTTATAAAGAAATGTATATACATATATAGGTGTATATATATATATATACATAACCTTATTCATAGAAGTTGTAAATAAGGGTTTCACATATAGAGAAAAAAAACAAAATAATCCCTTGCCTTTCTTCAAGGAGGATATTTAGTCGAGCAGAGGGTGATGGTAGGTTGGGGAGGAGAAATTAGGTAGAGTTATGTGTGCAATTAGGGTTTATATAAGTTGTATATGTATATATTTTATACATAATAATTCATACATAAAATATAAACAAAGACCAACAAAATTGACTATTGAAAATCAAGTCTAACACCCTAATTAAAATAAACCATAAACTAATCGGTGGTTTTATTATATATATATATATAATGCTTGTGGAAACTTATATGGGAAGTCAATGAAAAAAAAAAGTCCAAAAGACGGATTACAGGTAGAAATTTAGGGTTGGGTCTGAGGAGAGTGATGGAGGGTCACGGGAGAAGGAAAAATAAATGGAAGAGGGGTAAAACCATGGGTCAAGGCCACAGGTTCGACGTGAGGAAAAAGAAGAAGAAAAGGGAGAATTGTGGAAAAATATAGACGATCTGGATCAACTAAGGCCGATCGGATGGCTATGGAGAGTTTCAGGGTTTTATAAATGGATGGACGGTTGTGATTATCTGAGGATTGATTAGACAGCGGTAGGGAAAGCCATGAGTTTTAAATAGGTTGAGTGGCTGAGATTAGCCACGGCTTGATTCAGTGGCCCAAATTAGATCCCCCGTAAAAATTTTCATCCCACATTGAAACAGAGGCAGTTTCGAGACATCCTTAAATACCTCAGTGCCTTTTCCGTTCTCCAATAACACAAGCACACACTATGGGGTCCTTACACATGAGACCCCACCCCCACGGGCCTCGACCCACCCACATGCATTCTGGTGTGCGACCGCCTCACCCCATGCTCACCCCTTAACAGGCCCTATACATGGGTCTGGGTGTTCTCTTAGTCCTCACCATGCAAGCATTAAGCACAACTCGGCATGCACCATGCATGCACTACATGAGGGGTTCTCTAACATTGGGGTTCTACGTGAGACACCCAACAGACCTTGAGGGATTGGCCTTCAAGGCGGCCCTTAGTTGGGTGGGTACTCACCCAATTTTTTGTAAAAACAAAACTTTATTTTTGTTTCATTAAACACAATGAACACGTGGAAAAATCAATGAATTTTTTAAAAATATAACCTATATATATTAATTTCCTTATATATGTTCTTTCTTATGCCATTTTTTTCATATGTTTGTATTTATTTAAAACATTATAAGTTCAAAATACAACCTCATTGATTTTAAAAACTTATATTCATTCTAAAATAAACATCATGGTTATAATATTTTTAAAATAAATTATATCCTTAGTTTAAAACTATGTTACTATTTAACATAGCGTATAACTTTAAAATATTTAAAACATTTTAAAACATGTGAAACATATATATTTATTTATAAAATAAATGATTACATTTTATTTATTTTAGAAGATAAATAAGTATATACTTTTAATACATAGGGAGGTATTCTTTCAAAACAATACATTCACTTAAAAACATGCATTTATTAACTAAAAATTTACTTTACAACATTCAAAACTCTTAAAGTTATTAAATTACTTAAAATAATTAAGATAATTAAAATACTTAGAATATTTAAAATAATAAAAATACTTAAAAATTCTTAATGGTTATAAAGTTTTATGACTGTTACAAAAACCAATGGTCATCTCAACAGTCATATTTAATTTCAAGGCCTTATAAATACTTTTTTAGTGTGTTCCAAATTTCAAAAACAAATTTGGTGAATATGGTTCTCTATATCCCCTTGATTCTCAGTATGGTTTCCATTGTTCTTTCCATTATATTTTTCATTGTGACGGAACCAAAGGAATTTCACTATTTTCTTGGTCTTTTGTTGTGTGTGGTGGTCTCCCGGTAATTCTGATTGGTCTCCTAGTAGGTATTCTGGGTTAGTGAGGGTGTTTTGGCTTTATGGAATTGTAAGGTTTTATCATTTCTATTGAACAAAACATGTCTTTATTTCTATTCTACAATTATTTTATTTTATATGGAACCATTATCAAACAAAACAATATAATAATAATAATTATTATTATTATTATCAAAATATTATCATTAAAAATTAAATATATTCAGAGAATTACATTATCCCCCCTCAAAATAATTGTGTCCTCACAATTCCATCTGTACTCATAGGCACTGACCTTCTGCCATCCACTATGATGTCCCTTCATAAGTACCACCGGTGTCGGTAATTTCCCATGTTTCTGGTTAAACGAATTCCTAGAACAATTTCAAAACCCTCAATTTCTCTAGTCGAAATGCAACATGACAAACTTGGGTCATACTAGTGTAGACATCTATAGTTTATCGGGAGTGAGGAATGAGGGGTGTGAAGCAGGGAGACATCAGTATGGACTTGATGCCCCTACAACGAACAAAAGGACTCAACCTCAAGAATTTCGAAGTCCCTTACTCAACCAAAATGGTCGTAGGACAAGATCTGACATAGATATTCTATGCAGAGGCCACCCGATCTTGCATCTTCATGGAAATCCTCTAGGGATAAATAGCCTTTGTCTAGATTAAATCATTTAAAAAGACCCTCAAATTACTTCCCCCGGCATGCATAGTATGGAAATTGGGCATGCATCATGAGGAAATAATCAAATCCTAATCCTTGGTAGAGATGAAGTATACGAGGAGAGTTAGATACGTTGTAGAGATGTTTTCATGTCAAATGAATACTTTCAAAGGGCTAATAGTCTTCTAGACATGACTTGTCAGTTATGGTCTCTATAATCTCAGTAGGAAGAGACAAAAGATTTTTTGGTGCTATTTCGTCTTCTATCTGAAAATTTTAAGAAATAATTATACTTAGTAAGGCATAAATAGATTTTTATCCTTGTTATAATTTTTCAGAGTTGTCTAAACCAATCCTTTGATACCAACTTTGACGACTCGACCCCATAATCTTAGAGTCGATGCCTAAAACATGTTGTGTAATTTTGTTTTTTTAACATGAAGATAAAAATTACACATCTCATTCTATCATAGAGAATCTTTTTGGTTTAGGTTCTGGAATACCAGATACAACTGATACATTTCTTCACAAACTTGACAAAGATAAACTTCATATTGTTACCATCATATAGGAGTAATCAAATATTGAAAAATATAATAACCCTATAAAAATAAATTTAAAAACGTAGTGTGAGCATTTAAAACGCTCGGTAAGGGGTTTTAAAACAAAACCATTAAGAAAATAATTTAATAAATAAATTTTAAGAAAAACATCCCTTTAAAATAATTATACATACATTATACATTTTCTTGAAATAAAAAAACATTTGTTATAACACATCATCATAATTTTTCAAAATATTCTAGAAATCATTTTAGGGAAATCTTATACTTAAGTATTTATACATTTATTAAAAGACTATAAATAAAAAATGAAAAAAAAATAATCATACTTGTAAAAAATGTGTAAAATGCTACATATGGACTTAGTGTTGACTAAACATAAATTAGAGTGACATCCCAAATGTGTAGGTAAAAATTATCACATGAAATAATACATGATTAGAGTTGCGCAGCAACAATATGTTAAATCACTTATCAAATAGAATGAAAATCATGAAATGACATATGTAATATCAACATCTGTATCAAAATTATGATAATAGATGCTACACTTTCCTTATAAAAACATTCCAAGTACATACTTCATTATTCCATATGCACTCATCACCATTATCATAAGTAAAAGATTCTTAACCAAGGGATATTCTATAAGTCAAATAGTCACTTGGTTGGTCATATAATAATACATAATGATAGAATGTATAATGCCAGACTTCGTAATATCTTTGTCAATTCCTTGCGCCAAGATTGTATGTAATCATTCTATCAAGGCCTTGTGCCAAGACCAAACGGGTAAAAACCCAAAATAATTTTCCTCATGAGACTCAAATTTACCCAATGCATTGGAGAACTATCTGGGTGCACCCATCATATCATATAAGTCCAATACATTACTCATATTTTTAGTATGGTATTATATTCAATGTGTCCCATACCACTTTGAATATTTAAATTCTTAATCCATGAGTAATCAAGAGAGATAAATTTAATTCTTGCATTAATTATATACATATTCATAAATGTAGTGAATTATGAAATGAATGTAAAAATTGATAGGTTTGTCAACTTTAGGTTATGGACGCATAAAATTTAATAGTGATATGCATGGAAAAAATGAAATGCTTTTGCACATGTGATAATAAATAGTGCATATAAAATAATGGATTGTCACATAAAATAATAATTCTTTCATTCAACCCATTATCTCATTAAAGTGAACCTTTTTCATACAACAATTTACATGTTTTTTTGAATTTGTGATAGTTGTTATTCTTACCTAAACCATACACTATTAATGGATGTGTCAAACAAGTTAAATCACAAACTTTGATATTCAATAGTATCCATTGTGGAAGATTCATCATGAATTAATATTTAATAATTATGATTGTAAAACTTTCATTTCATGTGAGGTATTAAAATATAATAAGATAATTGGGAACACCTCACTGTATGTATTTATGCATGTACAATTATCTATTAACAAAAGATAATTCCACCCTTTATCTTATAATTATAAATTGCATGTGTGCATGTAATGATGTCAGGTCAACGCTCCCTCTTAAAAATTTTGGGCATAAAATAATAAAACAAGGTTTTGTTATTGTTTTCCATTATCAATTTTTACTCATATACACAAATAAATGTAGTCCATAAAAATAATAACATCAAATTCATGGATTTACTTATTAACGTAAAACGTGTAAAAAGAGAGTATAAATATATTTATGCTTAAACATGAAAACAATTATACAACTAACTAACATAGCTAATACCATTTAAAAACTTATGAAGTCAATATTGAAATACATATATATATATATATGTGTGTGTGTGTGTGTGTGTGTGTTTTTTTTAATAATAAAAAGAATCCTTAAGTAAATTATGTGGGTTGTAAAACACCCCTTTTTAAAATGATAGCTCTCCCTTAAAATAGGTTGAGTATGTTGTTTATACAAAAACAAATATTTACCACTATAATTATATGGATATGGAAAACCCCAAAATCATTACTTAGAAAACCTCTACAAATATTATACGCATTATAAGCATCAAATAAATACTGGTAATCAATATTTAGAAAACCCAAAATAATTTAGGATTTTTAAATTTTATAAACCATATATACCCAAAGTGTATATAAGGGATTGCATATCTAAAACAAAGTTTAGTTCGATCCTTGAAAGCCTTTAATACCTCAAAATCATTTTTTTACATTTATATCAACCTTAGGAAAACCCAAATTAGGTTAGGATCAAAGTATATATATATATATATATAACTGTATGTACACAAAGTGTATATAAGGGTTTTTCATAATGAAAATAAAAGCAAAATAACCCTTACATGTATAACATGCATTAAGAACACCATTTAAAAAAAATTCATTCATTCAAGAATCATAAAAAAACAAGATTTGTTTTATAAATTAACTTATATACATATGTAGGTATATATAAATATATAAACATAATTTTATTTAAAAAAGTTGTAAATAAGGGTTTCGCATATAGAAAACAGAACAAAATAATCCATTACCTGTCTTCAAGAATGAGATTGAGTCGAGAAGATGGTGATGGTAGGTTGGGGAAATTAAATTGGGTAGAGTTATGTGTGTAATTAGGGTTTATATAAGTTGTATATGTATATATTTTATACATAATGATTCATACATAAAGTATAAACAAAGAACAATGAAATTGACTACTGAAAAATCAGGTCCAACACCCTAATTAAAATAAACCCTAAACTAATTGGTGGTTTTATTATATATATATATATATGAAGTTTGTGGAAACTTATATTATAAGCCAAACAAAATAAAAAAAGGCCAAAAGAGGGCTTACGGGTAGAAATTTAGGGTTGGGTTCGAGGAGAGTGATGGAGGGTCACGGGAGAAGAAAAAAGAAAATAAATTGGAGGAAAACTATGGGTCGAGGCCACTGGTTTGGCATGAGGAAGAAGAAGAAGAAAAGGGAGAGGTGTGGAAAAATGTGGATGGTATGGATCAACCGAGGCCGATCGGATAGATATGGAGATTTTTGTGGTTTTATAAACGGATGGGAAGTTATGGTTATACGAGGATTGATCGGACAGATGCAGGAAAAGCCACGAGTTTTAAATAGGCTGATCGGCTGAGATCAGTCATAACTTGTTCAATAGCCCAGATTATATCCCTCATAAAAATTCGCATCCCACATAGAAACAGAGGTGGTTTCCAGGCTGCCTTAAATACAGCAGTGCCTCTGCCATTCGCCAATAATACAATAACACACCACAGGGTCCTTACCCATGGGACCCCCACCCCCATGGGCCTTGGCCCACCCACACGTGCATCGGTGCGTGACATACCTCACCCCATGCTCGCCCCTGACCAAGCCCTAAAAACGGGTCTGGGCGTGCGCTTAGGCCTCACCAATCAAGGGATGAGAATGACTCAGCATGCACCATGCATGCGCTACCTGAGGGGTTCTCTGACATCGGGGTTCTATGTGAGACACCCACCGAACCTTGAGGGCTTGGCCTTTAAGGAATCTCTTGGTTGGGTGGGTAATAACCCAAATTTTTTAAAAAACAAAACTTTATTTTTGTTTCATTAAACATAAAGAACACATGGAAAAATCAAAGAATTTTTTAAAAATATAACCTATATATATCAATTTCTTTATATATGTTATTTCTTATGCCATTGTTTTCATATGTTTGCATTTATTTGAAACATTATAAGTTCAAAATACAACTTCATTTATTTAAAAAACTTATATTCATTTTAAAATAAACATCATGGTTATAATATTTTTAAAATAAAGTATATCCTTAATTTATAACTATGTTACTATTTAACATACGATATAACTTTAAAATATTTAAAACATTTTAAAACGTGTGAAACATATATATTTCTTTATAAAATAAATTATTACATTTTATTTATATTATATGCTAAATATGTATACACTTTTAATACATAGAGATGTATTATTTCAAAACTTTACATTCACTTAAAAACATGAATTAATTAACTAAAATTTTACTTTCCATCATTCAAAACTCTTAAAGTTATTAAAGTACTTAAAATAATTAAGATACTTATAATTCTTAGAATATTTAAAATATTCAAAATTCTTAAGAATTACTAACAGTTATAAAGTTTAATGACCATTACAAAACCCAACAGTCGTCTCAATGGTCATATTTAATTTCAAGGCCTTATAAATACTTGTTTAGGGTGTTCCAAACTTCAAAAATCAATTCAATGAAGATGGTGCTCGATATCCCCTTGATGCTCAGTATGGTTTCCATTTTTCTTTTTTATATTGTTTTTCATTGTGACAGACCCGAAGGACTTTCACTGTTTTATTGGTCTGTTTTTTTTTTGTGTTTGGTGGTCTCCCAATAATTTTGATTTCTCTCCTAATAGGTATTCTAGGTTAGTGAGGGTCTTTTGGCCTTATGGAATTGTAAGGTTTCAGTATTTCTATTGAATAAAACATGTCTTTATTTCTATTCTACAAGTATTTTATTTTAGATGGCACCATAGTTAAACAACAAAAATATTAATAATACTAATAATTATCAAAATATTATTATTACAAATTAAATATGTTTGGGGCGTTACATAACAATAATAATATAAATAAATAAGTTATAAAATAAAACATAAAAAAATTAATTAATAGAATCTATTAAAACTAAAATATTAATAATAATAATTTATAAAAAGAATAATTATTAATTAAAATAAATAAGTTTAAATTAATACTTTAATTATAATTTAACATCTTAAATAGAATAATTATAATAATTAAATTAATAAAATAAAATAATTAATCTAATTTAAAAATATAATTAAGTTTTAATATTATTGATAGATAAATATTGAATCCTAATAATTTAACTTAATTATAAATTTTTAACTTAATTAATTAGTAAGTTTTACATTTATAAATTAATTAAATAAATAATAACATATAACAACATTAAATAAAAAAATTAATTATAAAATTAAAATAATTAAAATAATAAGTAATAGTTATTAATTTAAATTTAAAAAAAATTAATCTTACATTAATTATACAGTTGTTTATTTATAAAAGTTAACATTTAACATTGATTCATTTATTTACTTTTGTGTCTTAACTGTGTAGGTTCACATCGGATACAGAAACTTGTCCAGATTCATCTCATCAACTGTCAATATAAGGCCCCGACCGTAGATATTATATAATCTTGAATCAAGTAAATAATTCACATTGAGGAACTTTTTAGGTTCAAACTTTTATAGAATTAGGCCATAACAAATACAAAACATCTTGAATATTACATGTAGACACTTCTACTCAGTAACCATTTTTTCATAAAATAAAAACTCTTAAAAAAAATGTCTAGATCCATGTTTTAGACATCATGATTTTTCCTTGATCCCAACCTTGACCCTATTCATCTTTATGTCTTGTGGAAAACATTTCAAAAACTTGGGATGAGCATAAAAATCTTAGTAAGGGATATAAAATAAGGAAAGAAAACATTAGTCCATGAATACATAGAAATCAAATAAATCGTACTTTTCATTCTGAAAACATAAGCTCTTAAATATACCTCATCAAATCATAAGATTTATGAATAACATGTAGAAATAATATATATTAAAAGTAGCTTGTGGAATCTATAACATACTTACATTGTAGCCTTCACAGCTACATAGGGGGTTAAATTTGGAATACCCATCACTGTATATTCCCTAAATCTATTATGAGAAACATTAAGGTTTACCTCTATCACGTTACCCAATGCATTGGAGAGCTATCTCAGGCTCACCCACCCTAGGTTTATCACGAAACCACCCATATACATAAAGAAATTACTAAGAACCATAACTCACAACGCATAAAAAAACAAAAAGGAAATATAATATTTCCACATTTCAATCACAATATAACATTTAAATATATTGACATAATCAATGCTTTATCAAACCATTTTCAAAACCATTAAAAATATATAATAAATAGATTTTTAAATCAAAGTGTCCCATACAAATTTGAATATTTTAAAGGAATTTACACTTTAAAACACTCATGTCCATATAAATAAATCATTATAATAATTTCTAATACATGGACATGAAATAGAAGGATTTAGAATATTAAATCTTTAAAACATTTAAAACGATGTTTGAGTTAAAGAATCCCTAACCAAAATGAGAGACACTTGAATACAAATAATTGAGGAATAAAATTATTGAAAGATTATAATATCATGAGAATAAAGATATTCATGATATAATATGTCAAATGGAAGTATATACACCACATAAAAGTGAATTTGTGTATAACAGCAAAGAAGTCTTGATGGAATGTAAATTGAGATGAAATCCATTGTAAAGACTGTATCCTTAGGTTAAGAATAAAACAATGACATAATTAAGTGTGAAAAATATAAATACACTCAATATTATTTGATATTAAGTGTAAATAAATCAGATGAATTTCACACATATTCTTGTAAAAACAACACCAATGACTTGGATGTCTAGATCAATGAATGGAAATTGAGTTAAGATTACTCTTATCAAGTTCATATCGATGACTTGAGAATTTATAAATGGATTCATTATGTGTATAAAAATTATATCCACACAAAGGGGAGTAAAAATTACTATATAAATAAATAAATAGTGATTTCACACATTATCTTGGAGTAAAATAATCAATGAAGTTTGCATAAAACTCAATGAGTGAAAATTGAAATTAGAAATTCCCTTACCGATTTGGTAACTTAAAAAACATACAACCCATGAAAGAAATATAATGAAATGAAGATGTAAATACCCATAAATTAAATTATATTACAAAAAAAATACAATCATGGGTAGTACATACACCACCCAAAAGGAAATAGTGGAAAATATAGCATGAATCTCAAGGGAATAAAAAGTGAGATGGAAACCCCTTACCTCATGTCTGACTTGACTCATTCATTATTTAAATCTCCTAAATAATAAAATAAAGTTAATTTATACTTACTTAATAATATTTTTCAAGTTTTTTATTTCTTTTACATCACTTATTACCACGTTATAAACATTACATAATCATTTAAGTTAATAGTGGTCATTTTGTCTATATTTGGTACTTATAATTACAAGTTGTCCATGTGGTCAAAATTCAATTATATACAGAATGATATTCATGATTTAAATAATATATAAATAATATATATCCAGTATATATGTATTTATAATATTACATATCATTTGGATATATGAAAATGAAATGCACCATTCATGGAGACGGTAAGTCGTACGTATGCATGAACACTACTTTCATTTATTTTTTTCATTTTTAAAGGAATGAAAACCAAATGAAACATAGGTATATTATAATTATAGTATAATATAATATTTTATATATGTTACATAATTTCATTAACACCATCCATTATACGTTCCATGTATGGTATGAACGAGTCATATCACTTTGATGGGGTGGCAGTCCACACTTCTTCAAATAAAATTATCATATATATACAACATGAAAGGGATAAAGGTATATTATAAAAGATAATTACAGAAAAATAGAGATAAAATAAATATCATAAATATCATATATAATTACAGTTCCATCATAATGGCCACCATGAGAGGTGGTAGGAGATAATTGAACAATCAACGTTTCATGAGGCAGTAGTTCACTGTCCACAGATTCAGTATGTTCGTATGCATTAGATGGAGGTGTGTGTAAGTGTAGTTCAAATCATTCTCATAAAAACATCATAGTATATTTTGGATAATAGTTTGGTTATAAAATAAAGGAATAAAAAGAGTTTAGGGGGTTGGATAAGTAAAATAAAATAAAATAACTTAAGAGAAGACGTTACCTTTAAATCGGGTAACTCTCTTTGGTTTTAACCAAAATGATTTTTTGAAGTGCCTTATGCCTAAGGTAAGGCTTATAGGTGGAAGATAGGGATTTGGAGAGATTATTTGGGTAGATTTTGGACGATCCATGGGGCTTTATAGGTGTGATTAATGGGTTAGATGGATCAATTTTTATAAGGGGGAGGATGGGCTCTTTAAGAAGGTTTGAAAATATTATTTTATTATAAACTAAATTTCGGTTTCAAAAGATCCCAAACTTATTAAATTCAAATATAATATTACTATTATTCTAAATCATCTCATCCAATATGTTTTAGACAAGTTTTGTTTTCAAATTTAATCTTATCATTTAGCTTTAACCATTAGTTAACTAATTTTAATCTTACCATGTCTTCTTGTGTATTCAGTCTATAAGGTTAATATAGTTACCATAAAATACCAATCGAACCACAAGTGTTTTATTAATTAAATTTTCAACCTTATACAATTCATTTGACCGAATCGTAGATTTTTTTGGATTATTATATCATTTAATAAAATAATATTTGTTTTAAAAACTCATTTATGTCACTTTAAATGCTATTCATATCATGACTTTTTAAAAAATCCAAAACAACTTGAGTCTTTAGAAAAACCTTCATTACTTAAAAGATAACATGTCATCATAATTTATAAAATTCTTTTATGGAATAAAAAGGTTCAAAATAAATTTATTTTAACATTTGTAATATCATTTATTTAAATTGTTCATTAATGACGTAATCATTACATCATTATTGTGTCATAAATAAATTTATTTATTTGATGTCTAAAAATTATAAATAAAATACCATGATTTAGGAAATATTTTTAGCTTTCTAATTAATATTCATATTCAAATATATCAATTATATAACCCCGCATTAAAATTGTTTTATCAAAACAATACAAGTTTAGGCTTTTTTTTTACTTTAAATAAAAAGTTATTAATGTAATTATCTTACCCAAGTGGCTTTCAAATGCCAAAAGTTTCACCCAATGATTTTATTGGACGTCCATGACTCATCCAATAAGGCTAGGATCAGTGTTAAGGTAATTTTATATTATTATAATATTATTTTTACCTTGACTTACCCTATTTACCTTTATCCGTGATAAATAAATGTCAAAAGTTACTATTCACCAAAAAATATTTTCATCTTATTGAACCACATTTTACTTACTAATTAAAACAATGTATGTAGGATTTTTGAAATTCAATTCATAGAAGTGGTAAAATTTAATTTAAATGAAAAATTCGGTTTTTTAACTACAACTCAGTGTTTTCACTATTTATAAAAAATTGAAGGTTTATAGAAAAATACCAAAAGTTCAGCCTAATTTATATTTGATATTCCAAATTCAAAAATGATGTATATTTTACCAAATTAAAAACATATATGTTTCATTAATTAATTTAAAATTAATTCCAGTTGTCAAAACAAAAAACATGATTTTAAGAAATAATAACTATTAAAAGATTGACACATGTTTATGTCCAATTTCAAAGTGAAATTACTTCCAATGACCAACATTGGATTACATGGTAAAAATATAATACAATTAAACTTTAAAACAATTTAAAAATATAATCTAACCATATGAATAAATTATATTAAAAGTCTGTTTTGAATTAAAATGCAATATTTTTCACTATTCATTAAAAATGAGCTTTATCAGAAAAATACCAAAATTTCATCCAAAGTAAATTTTGATGTCCTGATTATAAATAAGAATTTTATTTTGTAAAATAGAATATATAAAAGTGAAAAAAACTAGATTTAAAAAGGGTTCTCCATCAAAAGGTGGTAAATCGACCTTTTTAAGAATATTAGAGTATTCATGCTTAAAATTGGATTCATTCTTATTTTATGCCTCTAAAACTTACTCGATAACAGTAAAAAAATTTAACAAACATTTGTAATCATATTTTAGTTAGTTCTGTTCATTCCCTCCAATACAACAGCTATGCGTTAACTATCATTTAAAATAATAATATTATATTATTATTTTTCAGTATAACTCAACGTTGTGTGCAACGTAAGATTTCAAAGAAACATGTTGTTGCATGTTTATTATGCTATCAAACATAGTATCCCCTTTAAAAAAATTAATATTTAATTCAAAAATATTAATAAATATGAAAATTTCATATTCTTTATTTACTTGGGATGTTCCATCCTTCCCCCCTTTTAGAAATTGTGTCCTCGCAATTTCAAAAATAGGCTCAGAAACATCATTGAAAGTCCCACATCGGAAAAATATTCAATAAAACTATCACTTTAAATGAAAGAAAGAGAATTTCAAAGGTCACCCGAGATAACCCATACTAGGATTCCATGTAGGAAAACATGGATATGGAAGAAAAAATAACCCTCATAGACTAAAAGAGAGTGATATAGAACTTGATCATAGAAAGTTAACCACCACAATACCATAAATTTAAGGTAGGGTAAAAGTCTATTGATAAAATAAAACATATAACATTTTTTCTTGAAGATTCTTTTTATAGAGTTGAAATTTTTTATTACTACCTAGACTAATATCATAAGGAAACATAATTACTTTTCATGTAGACTTTCATACTTTACTAAATTTCTACCACACACTCTTCTTTTCTCCAAACAATGAGTATTCAAGATGACTTGGTCATATTAAATGTGCTAAAATCAACTTCTAGAGAATCACATAATCCAAAAAGATGAACTATATATTTCCCCTATCTTTAGACATTAACCAAAATCAAAATGGTTAGTACAAGATCAAATAATCCCTAAAAAGAAAAATCCTTTATAAAAAGAAATACTACTCTTAATCTCCAAAATTCAAGAAACAGTACCCAAAGTTCAACAAAGACCATTCAATACACAATTGTCCTTAAAATCATTCAATATAATCCAAACTAAGATTGAAACCCAAAACTCAGAAGAATTTAATCACATAGTCTTCCACATTAAATCTTAACATTTATCTCCAAATAACATCGACTACTCTTAAACTATCATACTGAAGTGTAATTAATCTAATCACATATTCTCTACGGTAGGTTAATCATTTCTATAAATAACCCAAATCACCATATGTTCACAATAAAAACATAGATTCTTCCAAAATAAAATTTCAACCATTACTCTACAAATGAGATCCCATATTATTCTATTTTCCTTAAACATATAGTGCTCCCAAAAGAGAGAATGTATTCCAAAATAACATTTGTCACTTAATCACCAAATAATTTTCCTATACTAAGGATATCCATTTGATAAATCATAAGTTCCAAAAATCAACTTATTCTTGATCCATAAAATTATTTAACTAAAAAGAATAAGTCATACTAACCAGGGACTTTATATAGGCCATTGGTAGGTGATGCCCCCTTGTTGCCCTTCGGTTGGGAGTTCGATTCCCATGGTCTTGTCGGACGCGATGTGTTTTCACCCTTCCTGCGGGTTATCCCTTTTTTAAAATTATATAATTTTATAACATTCCCAAAAAGGAGATAAATTCTTCAAAAATAACAATAACATATTATATCCTCAAAGGTTATCTAATACCTTTAATTTTTTACCCCAAAATGTAATAACCATTTATCACCTCTAAAATAACGATGACTCTTTATAATATTCTAACCATTATGGTTATGTCACTTACGCTTAAATAACACCTTAACCTCTAAATTTATCTAAACCGACCTCTGATACCAACTATAAGGCCCCAGCCTTAGATATTATATAATCTTGAATTGAGTAAATAATGCACATTGAGGATCTTTTCAGGTTTGTAGTTTTAGAGAATTAATCCTTAACTTATACAAAACATCTTGAATATTACATGTAGACACCTCTACTCAGTAACCATTTTTTTCATAAAGTAAAAACTCCTAAAAAAACATTTCCAGTTCCATGTTTTAGAGAGCATGATTTTTCCTTGATCCCATCCATGACCCTATTCATCTTTATGTCATGTGGAAAAAATTTCAAAAACTTGGGATGAGCATAAAAATCTCAGTAAGGGATATAAAATAAGGAAAGAAAACATTAGTCCATGAATACATACAAATCAAAGAAATCGTACCTTTCATTTTTAAAACATAAGCTATTTAACATACCTCATGAAATCATAAGATTTATGAATAAGACATAGAAATCATAAATCATAAAAGTAACTTGTGGCATCCATAACATACTTACATTATAGCCTTCCCAGCTACATAGGAGTTACATTTAGAATACCCATCAAAGTATATTCCCTAAATCTCTTAGGAGAAACATTAACGTTAACCTTCTCCACGTTACCCAATGCATTGGAGAGCTATCTCAGGCTCACCCACCCTAGGTTTATCATGGAACCACCCATATACATAAACAATGGCTAAGAACCATAACATATTCATAACACATAAAACAAAAATAAAGAAAGGATAACATTTCCACATTGCAATCACAATATAACATTTAAATATATTGACATAATCAATGCTTTATCAAACCATTTTCAAAACCATTTAAAATATTTAATAAAGAGATTTTTAAATCAAAGTGTATCATACCACTTTGAATCTTTTAAATGAATTTACACTTTTAAACACACATGTCCATATAAATAAATCCTTAAAATCATTTAAAAAACATAGACATGAAATAGAAGGATTTAGAATATTAAATATTTAAAACATTTAAAATGATGTTTTAGTTAAAGAATCCCTAACCAAAATGAGAGATTTTTGAATAAAAATAATTGAGGAATAACATTAATGAATGATTATAATATCATGAGAATAATTATATTCATGATATAATATGTCAAAGGGCAATATATACACCATATAAAAGTGAATTGGTGTATAACAAAAGTCTCGATGGAATGTATATTGAGATGAAATCCCTTGTAAATAATGTATCCTTAGGTTAAGGATAAATCAATGACATAATTATGTGTGAAAAATATAAATACACTCAAAATGATTTGATATTAAGTGTAAATAAATCATAGTATGTTCACACATATTCTTTTAAAAACAACACCAATTACTTGGATGTTTGACTCAATGAATGGAAATTGAGTTAAGATTACTCTTACCAAGCTCATATCGATGACTTGATAATTTATCAATGGAGTGATTATTTGTATCAAAAGTATATCCAAAAAAATTGGATTGAAAATTAATACATAAATAAATAATTAGTGATTTCACACATTATCTTGGAGTAAAATAATCAATGAAGTTTGAGTAAAACCCAATGAGTGGAAATTGAAATTAGAAATTCCCTTACCGATTTGGTAACTTACAAAACATACAACCCATGAAAGAAATATCATTAAATGAAGATTTAAATACCCATAAATTAAATTATATTACACAAATAATACAATCATGGGTAGTACATACACCACACAAAAGGAAATAGTGGCAAATATAGCAGGAATCTCATGGTAATAAAAAGTGAGATGAAAACCCCTTACCTCGTGTCCGACTTGACTCGTTCGTTCTTTAAATGTCCTGAATAAAAAACTAAATTTATTATATACTTTCTTCATAACCTTTTTCAAGATTATTAATCCTTTCACATCACTTATTTCCACGTTATAAACATTACATAATCATTTAAGTTAATAACAGTCGTTTTGTCGATATTTGGTACTTCTAATTACAAGTTGTCCATGTGGTCAAAATTCCATTATATAAAGAATGATATTAATGATTTAAATATAATATAAATCATATATATCCAGTAAATATGTATTTATGATAGTCCATATCATTTGGATATATGAAAATTAAATGCACCATTCATGGAGACGGTAAGTCGTACGTACGCATGAACACTACTTTCATTTCTTTTTTTCTTTTTTTAAAAAATGAAAACCAAATTATACATAGGTATATTATAATTCCAGTATAATATCATATTTTATATATGATATATAATTTCATTAAAACCATAATTTATACATTCCATGTATGTTATGAACGAGTTATATCACTTTGACAGGGTGGTAGTCCGCACTTCCTCAAATGAAGTTATCGTATATATAAAACATGAAAAGCATAAAGGTATGTTATAAAAAAGAAATAGAGAATAATATAGATAAAATAAATATCATATATAATTAAATTTTCATAATAATGGTCCCCATGAGAGGTGGTAGGAGATAATTGAACAATCATTATTTTGTGAGGCAGTAGTTCGTCATCCACAAAAACAGTATGTTCATATCCATTAGATAGAGGTGTGTGTAAGTGTAGTTCGGATACTTCTCATAAAAACAACCTATTATATTAAGGATACTATTTTTGTTATAAAATAAAGGATTAAAAAGAGTTTAGGTGGTTGGAGAAGTAAAATAAAAGAAAATAACTTAAGAGAAGATGTTACCTTTAAATCGGGTAACTCCCTTTGGTTTGAACCAAAAGGATTTCTTGAAGTGTCTTATGCATAAGGTAAGGCTTTTAAATGGAAGAGAGGGATGTTGAGAGATTATTTGGGAAGAGTTTGGATGATACAAGGGGCTTGAGAGGTGTAAGTAATGGGTTATAGGTGATATCTTTTTATAAGGGGGAGGAGGGGCTCTTTAAGAAAGTTTGAAAATATTATTTTATTATAAACTAAATTTTAGTTTCAAAAGGTCCCAAAATTATTAAATTAGAAGATAAGATGGATATTATTATAAATCCTCTCATACAAAAGGTTTTAGACAATTTTTGGTTTCAAATTTAACCTTATCATTTAGCTTTAACCCTTAGTTAACTAATTTTACTCTTACCATGTCTTCTTGTGTATTCACTCTATAAGGTTAATATAGTTACTATAAAATGTCAGTAGAACCACAAGTCGTTCATTAATGACATTTTAAACCTTATCTAAGTCATTTGGTTGAATCTTATATTTTTTTAAGATTATTATATCATTTAATAAAATAATATTTGTTTTAAAAACTCATTTATGTCAATTTCAATACTATTCATATCATGACTTTTTAAAAAATCCAAAAAAAAACTTGATTCTATCAAAAAACCTTCATTAATTAAAAGATAACAAGTCATCCTAATCTATAAAATTCGTGGATGGCATAAAAAGGTTCAAAATAAATTTATTTTAACATTTATAATATCATTTATTTAAATCGTTCATTAATGAGGTAATCATTACATCATCATTATGTCATAAATAAATTTATTTATTTGATGTATAAAAATTAAAAATAAAACACCATGATTTAGGAAATATTTTTATCAATCTAATTAATGTTCATTGTAAAAAATATCAATTATATAACCCCACATTAAATTTTTTTTAGAAAAACAATACATATTTATGATATTTTTATTTTTACTTTAAATAAAATGTTATTAATGTAATTATCTTACCCAAGTGGCTTTCAAATGACAAAAGTTTCAACCAAATATTTTATTGTAAATCAATGAATCATCTAATTTGTCACTGTATTAGCTGGGAATATTCCCCCGTTTGGGCCTTTGGGCCACCAATTTGGTCCCTGAGTCCTTTAAGGCCTTTGGGCCACCCGGACCTTCGGGTCTGTAAGGCCTTCGGGCCACCTCAAGGCCTTTGGGCCACCTTAAGTGCAGATGAAAACCAGAAAACCTACAAGGAACAAGATTCAGAAGGAGGATGAGAAAATGATCTTTCACCATAGCAGAAGCTAAACAGATTGCAAGAATGAGAGGGTATGACACCTGTCATCGGGACAAGCTTGTGCATGCACGGGAAAGCCTAGCCGAATAGTCATACGAAGGTGGAGAGATGATTTAATGATGAAGATGCTGGGGAGGAGTAGTTCCACGTAGTTATTCTGGGTTGTATGTAATGTTTGAAGCCTACGGGCAATGAATTCCTCTAAGGCCTACGGGCCATGTAATACTTACGCCTATGAGCCTTGTAAGGGTTACACCTCACCCCTTGAAATGTATATTATCAAAAATAAATAAATATTGAATGCCTTCGGGGCATTGTATGAATTCACAGAAGCGGTAAAATTTCATTTAAATGAAAAAGTTAGTTTTTTAACTACTACTCAGTGTTCTCACAATTCATCAAAAATTGAAGGTTTTCAGAAAAATACCAAAAATTCAGCCTAAGATATATTCGATATTACAAATTCAAAAATGATTTCTATTTTACAAAATTTAAAACATATAAGTTTTATTAATTAATTTAAAATTAATTCCCATTGTCAAAACAAAAAGTGTATTTTTAATAAAATAATAACTATCAAAATATTGATTATGTCCAATTTCAATGTGAAATTACTTCCAATGACCAAAATTGGATTACATTGTAAAAATATAATCCAATTACACTTTAAAACCATTTAAAAAGATAATATAACTATAAAAATAAATTAGATTAAAAGGCTGTTTTGAATTAAAATGTAGTATTTTCCACTATTCATTAAAAAATGAACTTGATCAGAAAAATTCAAAAATTTCATCGAAAGTAAATTTTGATGTCCTGATTCTAAAGAATAATTTCATTTTGTAAAATTGAACATATAAAAGTGAAAACAAACTACATTTAAAAAGGGTTCACCATCAAAAGGCGGTAAATCAACCTTTTAAAGAATATTAGAGTATTCATGCTTAAAATTGGATTCATTCTTGTTTTAAGCCTCTAAAAATTATTGGATAACAATAAAAACATTTAACAAACATTTATAATCATATTTTAGTTAGTTCTATTCATTCTCGATAATACAGCGACTATGCGTTAACTATCATTTAAAATAATAATATTATATTATAATTTTTCAGTATAACTCAACGTTGTGTGCAACGTAAGATTTCAAAGAATCATGTTGTTGCATGTTCAGTATGTTATCGGAAATATCATCCCCTTTAAATTAAAATTAATATTTAATTCAAAAATATTAATAAATATGAAAATGTCATATTCTTTATTTACTTGGGATGTTACAGTCAACCAGAGTTAGTTACATGGGATTTTCTAAAGTGACATGTGATGTAGTAGAAAAATGCACGTGTGTTCTACGAAGGTGAAGACCCGAACTAAGTTGCCAAAGTTTATTGATGATTTTTAAGCAGATTAAAGGAGGTTTAAAAGGTGAAATTATAGAAATGTGAAAGGAGGAGACTATCATTTTGAATTCCACACCACACTTTTTGAGAGTGGAGACTCCTAGTAGATTCCTAAGCAGCACTGGAGACTTGGAGTTGCAGGAGAAAAGCAGCGAATCATGATCTTCATTCGTAGAGGGAAAGATTATTCTTCCTCTATTTTGATTTATGTTTACATTTTAATTGCTTCTTTTGAATTGAAATTATCTTAGGTTAATTTCTTTGTTCGGTGGTTTTAAATTTCTGTTGCTTTTAATTATTTTCTGCTTCATTCAAATTTTCTTCAATAAGAATCAGATTCTATCGGCGATATTGAATCTAGTTCTCAAATCTTTAGTTAAATTTTCTACTTTTTACACATAATTTAAAATCTATGATCTTTTGGTGAGATAAATCATGGATGAAACTCACCAAATATTTAATTTCAAACACTTGAGAAACTTTCCACGAGATAGTTTTCTGTTGATATTGTTTTAATCAACGTACTAATTTTAGTTTCTCGAAGTGGAAAACTTCATGAATTTCAATGTAGAATGTTAATTATTTTGGTGAGGAAGACTTAACCATACATTTTGTGGTGTGAATTCAATGAAATGAAGAAACATTCTTTAACCCGTATTATAAACCTCCTATGATCATTTTGTTACCAACACTCATCACTTATCTTCCACTACATTTATACTATTTATTTCACTTTTATTTTATATATTTCACATTTAGTTTAGTAAATAGAAAATTTAAAGAACTTGTGTCACTTGTTTTTACCCCATTATAAAAATATAAAAAAAATAAAAGATAAAAAAAATTTAGTCCCTCCACTGCTGACAATAGTGGAGTTTATTTTCAATAAAGCCTTAGAACACTTACCTACTTTCTCTATGGTTCAACCTTGAACCACTATACTAGTGTAGGAGTAATAAATTTAATTTTTAGGGATGTGATGACCTCTGGTAACATCAACAAACATTAAATAACCTCAATTGTATCATTGTCTTTGGCACCCAACCCCTTCTTAAAAAAGCTCAATCATGGTATCCATTGGAAAACAAACTACCCCAACTCAAGAAAAAGAATCTACATATATAAGAAGACAATTATTATATTAGTAATACTATAAAGAAATAAATTAAACATAAATGTGAAATAATACATTAATAAAATGTCAATTTTAAATAAAAGGACACACTTAGAGTCATATCAGTCACACCGTGCATCAGATTGATGTTTGGTTGATTCCTACATTTCATAATTGAATTAATGATTATTTTCCTAAAGTATCAAAATAATATGAATGTGTTTTCATGTTTTAGAGTATGTCACATGTGATTTTTACTAAAATTTAAATTTAAACAAAAATTAATCAATTTTAGTCATACCGGTCACATCATTTTTTGATTTGATGTGAGACTAATTCCTATATTTCATAAATGACTTATGAATTATTTTCCTAAAGTATGAAGAAAATTTGAGATCTTTTTCTCATTTTTTAGTGAGTGACACACATTTTAAACTAAATTGTCAATTTTAATCTAATAACAGAAACTTTGAGTAATATTGTTCACATCAGGTATTGGATTGAGGTGAAGATGATTCCTACACATCAAAAATTACTTATAGATCATTGTACTAATGTATCAAAAGAACCAGAATGTGTTTTTTTTATTTTGAGAATGTGACATATGTTTTGAACAAAAATTCCAATTTTCAAAAAAAGGGTACACTTTGAGTCATACCAATTAAACCATGCATTGTATTGACATGTGGTTTATTATTATATTTAAATAATGACATAAGGATAATTTTCCTAAAGTATCAAAACAATCTAAATGTGTTTTCTTGGTTTTGAGTATGTCTCGTGTCTTTTTCACTAAAATGCCAATTTAAACTGAAGACACACACTTTGATTCATAACAGAAAAATTGTGTTTTGGTTTGACATGATAATGATTTATACACATAATAAATGACTTATTAATAATTTTCCCAAAGTATCAAAAAAATATATCTATGTTTTCTTGGTTTTCAGTGAGTGACACATGTTTTAAACAACATTTTCAATTTTAAACCGATAATGGACACTTTGATTTATATTGGGAGAATTGTGAGTCATATTGAAGTGTAGATGATTCATACACATTAGAAATGAATTATGGATAATTTTTATAAAGTATAAAAATAATAAAAATGTTTTTTTCTTGGTTATGTGTATGTGATATTTGTTTTGAACTAAAATGTTAGTTTTAAATAAAAGCACACACTTGGAGTCATACCAGTCACACGGTGCATCAGATTGACAAGTGGTTGATTACTACAAGTCAAAAATAAATCAAGGATGGTTTTCATAGTGTATAAAATAAATCTAAATATGTTTTTTTGGTTTTGATTATGTCATGTGAATTTTTTATGAAAATTTCAATTTAAACTGAAAACACGCACTTTGAATCATACTGATCAGATTGTTTGTCAATTTGACATAAGACTGATTCTTACACATCATAAATGACTTATAAATCATTTTCCTAATGTATCAAGACAATATGAGTGTGTTTTCTTAGTTTTCAGTGGGTGACACAAGTTTTAAACTAAATTGTCCATTTTAATATGACAACAAACACTTTTGAGTCATATTGGGTACATCGTGTATTGGATTGAATTGAAGCTGATTTATATACATCAAAAATGACGTATGGATTAGTTTCCTAATGTATCAAAATAATCAGAGATAATTTTCTTAGTTTTGAGTATGTGACATGTGTTTTGAACTAAAATGTCAATTTTAAATAAAATGAAACACTTGGAGTCGTACCAGCCACATTGTGTGTCATATTGATGTGAAATTGATTTTTACATGTCAAAAATGACATAATGATCTTTTTTATAAAGTATCAAAAAAATATGAATGTGTTTACTCATTTTTTAGTATGTCACATGTTTTTTCTAAAATGGAAATTTAAACAAAAAACTTGAACTTTGATTCATATTGGTTACATAATGTATCAGTTTTACATGAGACTAATTCCTACACATCATAAATGACTTATGAATAATTTTACTAGAGTATCAAGGAAATTTGAGGTTTTTTTCTTGGTTTTCATTGAGCAACACATGGTTTAAAATAAATTTTCAATTTTAAAATGACAACAGAAATTTTGATTCATACTGGGCACATCGTGTATCATATTGAGGTGCAACTGATTCTTATATTTAAAAAATGACATATAGATCTTTTTTCCAAAATATCAAAAATAATCAGAACATGTTTTTACAGTTCTGATTATTTGATGTGTGTTTTGAAATAAAATTTCAATTTGAAGTAAAATGAAACACTTGGAGTCATACCAGTCACACTGAGTGTCTAATTGATATGTGGCTAGCTCCAACATTTCAAAAATGACGTAATGATAATTTTCCCAACGTATCAAAAAAATCCAAATAAATATTAATTTTTTTAGTATGTTACATATATTTTTTACTATAATTCCAATTTAAAATTAAAACATGCACTTTGATTCATATCAGTCACATCATGTGTTGATACGATATGAGACTAATTCCTACATGTCATAAATGACTTATGAAAATTTTTATCAAATTATCAAGATAGTCTAAGTGTGTTTGATCAGTTTTTATTGAGTGGCACGTGTTATAAACTAAATTTTCAATTTTAAACTAATAACAGACACTTGAAGTCATACCGAGCACACCATTTATTAGATTGAGTTATAGTTGATTTCTACATGTCACCAAATTACATAAAGGTATTTTTCCTAAATTATCAAAATAATCAAAAATAGTTTGCTCAGTTTTGAGTATGTGACATGTGTTTTGAACTCAATTGTAAATAAAATGACACACTTTGAGTCATAATGGTCACAAAATGTGTTGGATTGATGTCTGGTTGATTCCTATGTGTCAAAATTGACATTAAGTTCATTTTCCTAAAGTATCAAAAAATCTGGATTCATTTTCTTGGTTTTGAGTATGTCACGTGTCTTTTATACTAAAATTTTAATTTAAACTAAAATCACACACTTTGAGTTATACTAGTCACATCGTGTGTCATATTGACATGATACTGATTCCTACATGTTATAAATTAATTATGAATCATTTTACTAAAGTATCAAGACAATCCATATGTGTTTTCTCTATTTTTAGTGAGTGACATGTTTTAAAATAAATTATCAATTTTAAACTTCTAACAGACACTTTGAGTCATACTAGACACACTGTGTAACAAATTAAGGTGTGGATAATTCCTACCCAACAAAAATTACTTATGTATAATTTTAATAAAGTGTTAAAATACTTGGAATGTGTTTTCTTTGTTTTGAATTTGTGATGTGTGTTTTGAAATAAAATTTCAATTTTAAATAAAAGTACATAATTGGAGTCATACTGGTCATACCATGCACCATATTGATGTGTGATAGATTCTTACATGCCTCAAATTACATAAGGATTGATTTTCTAAAGTATCAACAAAATAAAAAATCATTTTATTGGTTTTGCGTGTGTCACATTCCTTTTTTTACTAAAATTTCAATTTAAACTAAAAACACACACTTTGCATTATAACAGTAACATCGTGTGTCTTTTTTATGTGAAATTAATTCATACACTTTATAAATGAATTATGAATTATTTTCCTAAATTATCAAGACAATCTGATCATTTTTTCACTACTTTCAGTGAGTGACACGTGTTTTAGACTAAATTGTCAATTTTAAAATGATAACAGACACTTGTATTCATACCGGGAACACTGTGTATTGGATTGAGGTGTGGCTAATTCATATACTTAAAAAATGACTTATGTTCCATTTTACTAATGTATAAAAACAATTGGAATGTTTTTTCTCGGTTTTGATTTTGTGATGTCTGTTTCGAACTAAAATATCAATTTGAAATAAAAGATCACACTGGAAGTCATACCAGTCACACCGTGAATCATATTGACATGAGTTTGATTCGAACATGTCACAAATTAAATAAGGATAATTTTCTTAAAGAATAACCATAATCTAAATTTTTTTCTTGGTTTTGATAATGTCTTGTGTCTTTTTTACTAAAATGTCAATTTAATGTGAAAACATGCACTTTGAGTCATACTGATCACATCATATGTCGGTTTTATGTGATACTAATTCTAAAAAATTATAAATGATTTATAAATAATTATCCTAAATTATTAATACATTCCAATCAGTTTTTCTTAGTTTTTAGTGATTGACACATGTTTTAAACTAAATTTTTAATTTCAAACAGATAATGGACACTTTGAGTCATATCGGGAACACCGTGTATCAAATTGAGGTACAACTAATTCCTACATGTCAAAAATGACTTACAAAACATTATAATAAAGTATAAAAACATTTTTAATGTTTTTTTATCAATTTTGAGTATGTGTTGTGTGTTTTGAACTAAAATGTCAATTCAAAATTAAAGGACACACTTGGAGTCATAACAATCACACTGTACTTTGGATTAATGTATGATTGATTCCTATATGTTAAAAATAGAATAAGGATAGTTTTACTAAATTATAAAAACAATATGAATACATTTTATTGGTTTTGTTTATATCATGTTTCTTTTTACTAAAATGTCAATTTAAACTAATAAACTGCAATTTTAGCCATACTAGTCACATTGTGCATTTATTTGATGTGATAATGATTTATACATGACATAAATGACTTATGAATCATTTTAATAATGTATCAAGACAATCAGAGTGTGTTTTCTTAGTTTTCAGTGAGTGACACATGTTTTAAACTAAATTATCAGTTTTAAACTGATAACAAGCACTTTGAGTCATACCAGGAACATCGTGTATCGGATTGACATGCGGTTAATTCATACACATCATAAATGAATTGTGGATCGCTTTACTAAAGCATTAAAATAATGAGAATGAATTTTATTGGTTTTGAGTATGTAATGTGTTTTTTGAAATAAAATAGAAATTTTAAATTGAAAACACACACTTTGATTCATATCAGACACACCGTGTATCATATTGAGGTTTGGTTAATTCCTACATTCCAAAAATGACATATAGATAAAATTAATAAAGTATTTGATAAAAAATATAAGTAAATTAACAAAAAAATAGATAAAATTATGAAAAAATTCACTAAATAAGTAGTAGTAAGTCACCACTTCATGATGGTTTTATACAATCTGAAACCAAGTATTTTGGCCATTCACTTCTAAAAAAATCTATTTCCTCTTATGAGTATGAGAACTATTAAATTTATTTGTAGTACTAGAAAAATATAAAAAAACCAAGGATTAGTAAATATTTTAAATGAAATTGTAATTATTATGAGAAATACCTCTTCGAGGATACTAATTATTTGATGTAATATGATATCATTTATAAATTCACAAACATAATAACCACAATTGTTTCCATTAGTTTGTTTTGGTAACAATCAAAATATTGATAAAAATAAGTAATATATTTTTATAATGGAATGTTATTATATATACCCTAATAATTTTCTATTTGTAGAATTTTATAGGATTGTTGTGCTCAAAGACTGTCCTCATTCCTTGGTTTTGATGATATTTAAACACTGTGTTATCATAATATAATTTTCATTAAAACATAATATAGAATTTATAACATGAATTTTATTTGTAAAATGTATCATTTAGTGTATTACAAATTGATAAATGTAATCACATGTGTTTGGTTTATTGGGTATCCATGAATTTAATCTAGAAAATAAATATTTGGAGCATCCAAATTGACTATAATGAGCAACCAATGCTGCCTAAAAAAATAATAAGTAATGAATTGAAATAAAATATATTTTAAATTATTAAATAGTAGATTTTTACACCTACATAATGGGTATTAAGAAGAGTGTGTCGTCAGTATGTTTTGTTTCAAGCGTTGTGGAATGTTTTTCCACAATTCCTTCATATTTCATTGGTTTCAATAAGAATTATTGTGTATAAGTGATGTGAGGAATAATAAGTCCAAATTTATATTGACATGGTATTTCATTAAAATTTTATTGATATATATGCCTGCAATAATTATGAATGGTATTTAGTAATAATTAATATAAATTATCAATTATTGGGAAAAAATCATGAAAACACACCTCATGTATATATTTACAACCAATAATCCTAGATGTTAATGCATTAGGATTTCATTCACATTATCAAGACCAGTATAGTCTATAATAGCCTCTTTGTATATCTATTCTTGAAAATCAATTGTGGTTGTATCACCACTAGCTAACAATATATCCTCATTAACCATTAATGTTAGTAAATACATAAGTTTAATGGACGGGCTAAAGTTATTTGGTGAATATATTTTTAATTGGTTGGTTGATACTTTAGATCATTTTGATTTAACCTTATATTTAACCCCTTCCCTTTGTCCATCGGTAATAACATTCATCCATTTATAACTTTTTTCATTAATTATTAAAGTTTTTTTATGAAAAATAAATTTAAAATGAATATATCCTTATTGACGTGTATTTTGACAAGATCTAATGCCCTTGTTATGAAAGTTACAATATCTTGCTTGGTTGTATGAATATATGCATCATCAAGTGGAATAGATATCTTGGTTATTGGATAGTGAGATACATGAGTTCTAACTCTCACAGGACCTATTGGAAGTTATTTATTGTGTAGAATATCTCCTTGGATATTTTACACGGTACCCCTCATAACAAGGTGATGGGTGGGTGTTGATAGAAATAAATCACAATCATTTTTTCCCTATAGAATATCAGTTCAAGAAATATAGTAGTGTATTTCTAATTTAAATTTCATAGAAATAGTTTTGAAAATATTTATTACCACTTCTAAGATAGCTCTTTAATGAGAATGGATCGCCTCAATGCTAGTGGGGGTGGGGGTATCTTTTCTTAGTGGTTGTTCTTGTGTTGTTTCTTCTCTTTGATTCCTTCCCAAAACATTTTCTTACAACTTTGACTATCAATTATGTTTTTCTTCTAGATTGGATAATCATTCCTTCAACTATTCCATTTTATTTTCTTTATCCCCCTATTCATTTCTTTTCTCAAAATATTTTTAGGGAGAAACACCAAAATCCACTCTACTAATGCAAACATATTGTTCTAGTCACTTCAAGGAAACTGATAGTAGTTGTTAATCAGGTATAGCTAAGGATGATTCTTTTGTTGGAGTCAGATAAAAAATATAGGATAATAAGTAATCATTATTATGTAATACCTATTTAAAGGAAAAAATATATTTATGTCGTGCTTACACATCCTTCCCACACTATTTATGTGTTTTCATCTATCAATATCCCTTGTTTATTTACACATACATCCATCCATAACAAATTACATGGGATAGAAGTAGCTTCATATTTTGATTCATCAATCAACATATAAATATAGGAACATAATTATGTTGTTTTTTCATGTCACATTAAATTATTATGGAATATTTAAAATATATATCAATTTTTTTAAGTGAATCATGCCCCATCCTTGCTTTATGATAGGGGGTACATTAGTTTTTTTACTCATTGATTATTTTTAGCACTCAGTTTTTGTTTAATAAATTAAAAATTATTAATCAAAGTGATTAATACATGTATTTTCAAGCAATTTATTTCTAGTTACAATGTACCTGGAAAGATGTCTCCTTACAATGACCAATAAACACATCCCATGCTTGTTGGTTTATTATGTGTGCATACATCTATGGTGAGAGAGGGTTTATTTTCCCTTTAGTGTCTTTGTAGATGGTACTTCATAAGAATTGCGAAAAATCCTCTATGATCCTTTCTATTGAGCATTAATATGAATTTCATTTTGGGATTCATCTACTATAAATGCACTCTGCAAGGGATAATTAAGAGTAATTCAAAATTTCATTATTGTCTTTTTCATAAAATAAATAAAATATATCATAATGTTACCCTGATATCTTACCAAATTAGTGTCTTAAATACAGGAACAACATTTTTACATGAATCTACATCAATCGGTATATGCATGCGAGTGGTGAGTCTAATGTAACTACTTAACATGACCTTGTTGGGGCAACAGGCTAGCTGTGTGCATTCTATCCAACCTTGAATTTGATGCCTTTGTTTTTCTCCTTAATAATTGTTTCTAACATTATCATGCTATGACACTCTTGTCTTTTAGGACATAGTTTATTCACCATCAACCATTTCTTCAGCTTCATCATCATCAATAGGTCGTTCTTATGGATTGGTTGCATCGGCATGTGCATAAGGTTGGTGTTTCTTTGTATTTGGAGAACTGACATGTTGAGAAACTTATTGTTCCTCAAGCTTGGGTGCATCGACATGTACAAAATTTATTATCCATAAAAGTGGTTGAACATTTAATTTATATTAAATACATGTAGCAGTGAATACATATTAATATGAGGTAACATAAAGTATATTACAAAAAATAACATGATTAATTAATCTTCTTTTTTTAAAGGTTGAATGGATTTTACCCCTCTGTTGAGTATCTAAATCTCTTCATTATGTTCTCCTCTAACATGAAAGAAACTATCTATACTGGGACAAATAAAAAATGATTGTAATGTATTAATAAAATGGTCATCATAAGTTGAATTTACATATGACCCTTTAGTGGTTTTGGTCGATAACATGATAATTGAACACTTTTGGTTTTCAAGATCTGCAATATAAAATACTTGTACAACCTATGGATACCTTATAAACGGATTTTATTTGTACCTTTCCTTACTAAAATCCACTTTAACAAATCCCAATTCATATATTTTAATTGCACTCTAGTTATCAACCCACTTTCATTGAAAAAAATAGCACTTTAAATGTTGTATAATCCAACTCCCATATTTTTTTGAAGATGCCAAAGTATAACATATTCACATAAATGATATTTTTATATTTAGTACTAGATACATGAAACATTTCAACCACAAGTGTAACTCCACTATTATGAATTGTACTATATTCATCATGTTTATTTGTATAGAATGTATAACCATTAATTACATAACCATTATAAAATAATACGTGCACAATTGGTCATCTGTCTAGCCATCAAATTCATTTTGAAATTGAATCTAGATTTTTAGTTTACTCCTTAATAATATGGTCAAAAACCAACATATAGACTATTTATTATGTTTATTTGATATCTAGCTTTCATCCCTTGATATATTCAAATTCCTAAGAATTGATTTTTAGGTTTCAACATATGGTGAAACCTCTAAACTATTATGAAAAATGTAAAGGTGGGCATGCCCCCAATCTCTAATAGTAATTGTGAAAACATCTATTCTAGAAATTCCTTTACCCAGAAGTCACCCAGTGTGATGAGATTTTGGTAGACCAATGCTTTCCACATCAGAAAAGTAGTTGATACATAATTCAATGGATTTATCAAACACATATCATTACACAATACAACCATATGGTTGAATTTGATTATTTTACATACCCTTTCAAAATATTTATATATAATTCAATAGGATTACATCTCTCTATAATGTATAGAACCACATAGTCAAGTCTCTCATACCAAGTTAACCATCAAGTAAAAAATCATATCAAAAAGTTTTGATAGGAAGAACATTCCCAATTCTCATAATATGTCATCAATTTCCTTTTACATAGTTGGAAATTTCACCAGGTCTATAACTATTTTTCATATATCTTTGAAAAAGAAATATATCTTGGCTAATGTATGACAAAAATTCTTTAGTAAAATGTGATGTAAAGATATATAGATTCAACCTTTCATCAAAACATGATATTCATGTGATTATAGACCCTTTAACTTTAAATATTTCATTAACACAATATTCTTGATATTTGATTAATACTCCTTTTTAACCCTTAAATCATTCAAGAAGTTGAAAAACTTATATCTCTCTTTCTTGTAAATAGTGTATGCATCTAGGGTAAGAAAATTATGTTTTCACTATTCATTGGTTCCAAATCTTCCTATATTCCCATGTCAATCAAGTCCAACCTAGCCTTAATTTCATACTTTGTTTTTCCAAGTGAATTTAGTAAGGATCCAATGAAACTATAACATACATTTTTTTCAACATTCATAACATCAAGAAAATACCTAACATGAAATAATTATAGTATGGTAATTCAAAAAAAATCTTCTTCTAACCGGTTTTTGCAAGGTTTTTTTAAAAAAGTTTACCAAAATCAGTGTCCATATCTTATACTTTATCAAATAGTTCATCACCTGTTAGTTGATATGATGGTTTACGATCTTCTAAACTCCCATCGAATTATCTAATTCAAGATCATTATGTATTTCACTAGGTTATAAATCTGTAATGTTCTAGAAACACTGTCTTCGATGAATGTTTCATCCTAATTGATTATGTACCTTGTTCTCAAATGGGACACCATTGAATTTCTTTAATGGTATATCCCAAAAAATCCATAAGCGGGAAAGTCATTTATCATTATATGAAACAAGGATTTAAATTTGAAATATTCATTTCTGTAATCATCATACAATGTAACACTTGATTTTAAAAATAATTTCAAATCATCAATAAATGGATCCAAATAAACAACAATATCATTAATTAGTTTTTTTGTCCCTAATATAAGAAAAGATAACATAACATATTTTCATTTAATACATAACCATAGTGGAAAGTTATAATTTACCAACATAATCATCCATGTACTGTGAGTGATACTTTTAAAACTAAAAGGATTCACTCCATCTATATATTGTAAAAGATGGAGTTTTCTTAACTCATTTCCCAATTCAGGATACTCATGATCAATTCTCTTTCACTGAGGAGAGTCTATCAGGTGATGAAGATTCTCATATTCATCTCTTGTGTATGTGTTCCATGTCAATTTTCTTATAGTCTTGTCACTTCCATATAGGTTTGTAAACCTTATAATTATTTTAATGTACCGTACAAATTTTTTAGGACCAAATTCGTCTTACTTGTATCGAGAATAACCACACTTTGGTCTTTTTTTAATTGATTTGTTGTCCTTTTGAAACAATATGCAATCATGTTTTTAGACACGTATTCTTTAAGAGATCATACCCATTAAACATAGCATTAATTTATAATCATATGTTCATAAAGGAAGCTCATTATCTTTTGGGAGCATATACAATAGAATATTTTTACAACTCTTTAACTTCTCAAACAATTTTGGAAAATAATGAAATTCAACTTCAACTATCATTTTCATTTTCTCAATATAATATTCATCATATCTAACACCTGTAATCACATCCTCTATACAGTCTTCGTTATTGTCCACACTTATAATCATATTAGATTATCCATAAAATGTAGTCTTATCCTAGTCACTAGCTACTTTCAATTTTTTCTCATATTTTGTCCAACATTTATAACTTTAATATATTCCATAATAGATCAAGTGTTCTTCCAAGTCCCCTAGACTAATTAGTCTTGAATAACAATAGTGAAAACACAAAAAAAGGATTTTAGAAGGGTCATATGCTTGATTTTTTTCAAACTTGACGAACACTTTCACCCCATCCTCATACTCTGTTGTCATATGATTGACATCCATCCATTTTTTATTCATATATATCCTATTTGATTTGGTAATATTAATATTTAAAAAAAAAATCATAAAAACAATTTCATCAAAAAAACATCATCTTATGATTAAAATATTATTATAAGGTGAGATTATTAATGGTTATGATTTTAAATAAATGATTTGGTCGATTAATGGTTATGATTTTAATAACATGTGTTATCATTAAATCTTTTCTATATTATATGAAACTAATATACCATCTCTTACACTAATTTGGGTACTAAGAGAGACTTTTCCTCTATCAAAATGCAACATATAGGTGATCAACATAAGGATTTTAATTCAAAGATTCAAAACTATCTATCTATATCAATACTTGATGACTATTCTTATACATAAATTACAATTGGGGATGGTCGGCGACTGCTTCTTTTCAAGCAGAGATACTGCTTCGCGACAAACTGATGTGACCTCAGACTTGGTGGAGACTATGAGCTTGGTGGCGACCTCGGATGTATTGGTGATGAAAGCGGTGGTGACCTCAGATGGGTGTTTCCTGATGGTGGGATACATGGTTTCCGGTGACCGAGGGCGACCTCGTGGTCCTCGCATGGGGATGTTGACATCGACAGGTGGAGAAGGTGGAAGCTGGCCGACTTCACGTGGGGGTGTCGGCGATGCGGGAAAAACAGGATGGTGTCTCGGCACTTGCTGGGATGGATTTCTGGGATGCGAGACAGGCTTGAATGTGGGATTGACCTTAGGGGTGATTCTGAAAGACAGGTTTTAACATCCTGGTTGGTGTGTTTGATGACCAGGTTTGGTGATGTGAGTTTGGATTCAATATTTCTATTGTGGGTATGTTTGGGTATTTGTGTTTTTGGGTGGTATTGTTTTTTTGTTTTACTAGTGGCGGTGCCTCATGTTTGTAGGATCCTCTGTTATTTCTTTTTATTAATAATTTTTAGTGTCGAGCACGCTCGGTACCTGAACTTTCCTGATATATATTGAAATAATTGTAAAATTATAATAAATACATTTATTATAACTTTAAAAAAAATTATATATTAATATATATATTTATATATTAATATATATATTTATAATTATATAAAAATATTTTTAAATATTTTTATTTTTAATTATAATTATAAATATATTAATTATATATAACTATAAAATTATATTTATTTTAATTCTATTATTTTAATTATATAATTATTATATATAATCACAAAATTATAAATATAATTAATATATTTATTATGATTTTATGATTATTTAAATAAATATTTATTTATTTATAATTATAAATATAAATAAATATTTATTTATTTATAATTATAAATTTATAATAAATATATTTATTATATTTAAAATTTTATAATTATATATATAATATATTAATTATGATTTTATAAATATATATATAATAAATATATTTATTATAATTTTATAACTATTTAAATATATCTATATATATTTATAATTTTATGATTATTTAAATAGATCTATATTTATTTATATTGTTATAATTATTTAAATATTTATTTATTTATTTATTGGTAGCCGGTGATGATGTGGAACGGGCTGGAGGCGGCCCTAGGAGCAGAAGCGATGGACTCGAGCTGGTCGGTCGTGATGGGCGATGGTGGCAGGGTGCTTACTGGCGATCATTTCTGGCGGTGACCTCAGGTCAACGGGATGTGCGCTCTCGGGATGGGTGGGTTCTAGGCTGGCTAAGAGATAGATGGGGCTTGGGCAGATTTAAGACTGGGTATGAGAGAGATAGGGCGACTTTGGGCGGCACCTTTGACCTCGGGGGGAAGGGTATTATCATGACAGTAGGATGTTGCTTATATTATTTCAGGATGTGGGATTCTTGTGCGATTTTAGGTGGTTTGGGTGCTGAAGAGCTTCGACTCTCATCACAACCGTAAGTGGTATGGGACACTGACAAGTGTTATGGCCCACGTTCACTCCGAACATTTGTGGTGTAGGGATCTAATGAGTTTGGTCTAACTTTGGAATGACAACACATGGATGACATGTGTGTGGTGGTGTTGAACACAACGACGCACCTGGGGTGGATTCTGATGGATGATGGCATGACAGTGTTTGGAATTTGAGTTTGGAGGGGTCTTCTTGGGAAGTAGGTTCACGATGACTGCATGATATCCTGCGGTGGGGCTTTGGACCAATTCTTCATTGGTCTTTAGGCTGGTGTTGTGGGTCTTTTGGGTTGTGCATTTTGGGGATCCTTGGATCTCATCCTTTTTGGTACTTTTGTTGTCTCTCTGTACTTGGGAGCGACTATTGTACCCCATTGTTGTTTTTGTGCACTTTACTTTTATTTTAATAAATTTTGGGGACCACGGGCCAAAAACCCATGGTGTGCACCACTTTGAGTCTATATGTATATATAAATATATAAATAAATAAATATATTTATAATTATAATTAAAAATAAAATAAATATATTTATTATAATTTTATAATTATAAATAAATATTAATTTATTTATAATTTTTATAATTTTATAAATATGTATAATTATATAAATATATACAAATATATATAAATATATTTATTATATATATAATTATAAATAAATATATATTTACTTATAGTTATAATTATAAATATAAATATATACATATATATATATATATTGCATTTAGGGGGGCTTACCTGAGTGGTAAAGGCTCCCTGTAATCCTGCATCAAATACGGGTTCAAATATGAGTGGGCCTGAATTTCTACAGGCAAGCAGTGATGCAGGCATGATGCAAGAAGGTGGTGATGTAGGCATATCGCTGCACAGGGCCTTCAGGCCAGTTTGTGGGTCTTTGGGGCATATAATGGGCTTCATTCCCACAGGGCCTTCGGGCCACGTACTGAATAAATAAGACTGAATGGGTGGACTATCCCTAGGGGGGATATAGCCTGCATTTTCAGCTGGTGTGTGTGGTATGTGTGTGTTTAATGTAATTATACCCCCAAACACCTAATATATATATATATATATTATAATTTTATAAATATATATAATAATATAAATAAATTATTACATTAGTTCTTTTTATGTGTTTTTTAACACCGATAAAGATATCCTTTATCAGTGGTACCAAAGCACTGATTATACCATTCTTCATCAGTGCTATGATTTTAGAGATAATAAAGACACATTTTATTAGAACTTTTTTGTGATGATAAAGGGTTAACATTATCAGTGCTAAAAATCACTAATAAAGAGAAGTTTTACCAGCAGTTTCTATTTTAGCGCTGATAAAACTACACTTTATCAGTTATTTTTTCAAAGCGCTGATAAAATTTTTCCCCAATTTTATAAAAATAACCCTAACAGAGTCTCATTCACTTGAACCTTCAAGATTTTGCGAAACATAAATGCCACCACCGAACCCTATCTCTGCAGCTGTTGAACCCTACCGCTGTCGTCGCTGCCGCTATTATCATCGTCACTGCCGACCACTACATCTGCTACCACAGAACCCTACCATTGTTGTCGAACCCTCTACAAATCTAAGGTATGTTCCTCCTCCACCTTACATTTCTTTTATCTCTCATTCGCACCCTCATCCTCACCACTCCCTCACATGCTCTCACCCTCAGCCTCGCACACACGTTCCATCCATGACTTCAAAATTCATCCTGTCACGACCCCCTCCCCACAAAGTGTACCCATCCTGGGTCGGAAATGTGAAAAGGGAGATAATGACCCTCGAGTCCCGCCTCCAGTAGGCCTCGGGTTGGCTACTAGCACCGAGGGTATAATAACCACACAAATGTGAGGCATTACCGTCTAAGAGAACACATGCGGAAGAGAGAGATAAGATAGAAACCAACCAACTCCAACTCAGAACTAAAATATAAAAGAAACCCAAGTGCACTTATGTAATGCCATGAAAAAGTACTACAACTGAAAGGGGAAAAACTGCATGTACCCAAAAGAAAGTTAAAATAGCAGCAACCACAAGCCCGAACAGCTCCTGCAACCCCAAGCTAGTAGAAACCAGCTTGATCTCCAACCCGCTCCAAGTGACCTGAAAAATAGTTTATATATACGTAGGGTGAGTATAACAGTATACTCAGTATGATCCTCCCTGAAGCCTCTCCTGCAAAAGTAAAGAGAGCATGCTGAAGCACAATGAACAACAAGTGAAACTAACTCGTCACCTAAACGGGTATACTAAGTTCCCAACCTCACCATGGCTACTCTTACCAAGTAACGCATACAAGAATATATCATATAATAAAGAATATCAAGGGTACCTGCTATTACTTTCCCACTGGTTTGCCGCTTTTCCCCAACGTCGCACGTCCTAAGCATCTCTCTCCAAAAAGGCTTTCCCACAGACACCTAGGAGAAGCACCACAATATGCACCTCATGCAACAAAACCACCACGTCCACACACAAAAGTAACCAGGTAGTTTCTGGGATCCACCTCAGCTCGAATAACGTGTATCATACGTCGGGTATTATACCTCAAGCCATTACATCCCATACACCGAGTAAGGGTCCTCAATCCATCACAGCCTATACACATTACACCTATTGTAGTAAATAGAAAACTACATCCAGAATATATGTGTATGAATAACCACAAGCCATTACAGCCCTCTACACACATTTATGGGGAAAAATAACCAATGTTCCTGCCAGCACTAGTAACTTCCAAGAGAAGAGAGCGGGGCCAAAGGGGGTAGTCATCCATCCATCCTCCCACCGGAATGTTGGGGAAAACACCCCTCAGGGCTCAAAATCCCCGAGGTGTCAGTTGCCCTTACTGAAAGGGTGGAGTAGCGTATAGAAACACAAAAGGTAAAAAATATATTATATCTCACAAACACATTATGGGCATTACCTAGTCTTAGACCCAATAGCAGCTAACGCCTCTCAGACTCTGGGCTGCTACTTCTAAGACTAGGTATCCTATAATCACACAACCATTTAAAGAGTTTTATTAGATTACTTCATTCCCTTTTTATCAGTTCCACTGTATGTTAATTAATTCTTTAAACATTAATTAACCATGTACAATTCCACATTAAATTTCATTAGTATCACACCCAAAGTAAACTATTCCTTCAAAAATTACAACCTCGTCATTATGTTCCAGTATCTCCATCCCCATTGGTTAACACCATTTATTCAATTATTCATTAAAGAATTACTTTCCCACATTCCCAGGAATTCTAGAAATACATTCTATGCTACTAAACACAAGGGGGCTCAACACGGTGAGTAGATGTACTATCCGCCGAGTCTTTTCCGCTTATAGAAATATCATATACCCATCCTTCCTTGAGAAGCTAAACACGGAAATCACATGGCATACCCCACGTGTCTTCACCTCTTTCAGAAGAAGGGTAAGTAAGACCAGCTGCCTTGAGAAGTGGGGAAAAGTAAATCAGATAAACAACCAATCAAAATCACCAAGCATTCAACAATCACATCCATCCCAATCCATCATCCCTAATGTCCTCCCTGACGCCTACATGCATAAACTGATGCATCTCTCCACTCTAGGCATCATCTACTACCACAACCAAAAGCCTCCATGCCCCCACATATTACAACATCCATCCAAGATCACATCACAGCACAAGAAATAGGAAAAAAACACCACATTAATTGGGATCTTGGACCTTTAACAAACAAGAGGGTAACCCAAAACCCCTTAAGGAATTATTAAACAATCAGTTCTTTAATCCATATTGAATTAGCAGATTTGTTACTCGTAGGTTCCAAAATTCAGGAAACCTAATCAGTAAGCTATCACAATAAAATAAACATGATTACTACACCAATTTGATTAACATCAAATTACAAAAAGAACCAGATTCGTTTACATGCCTCTTTATCTTTACCCAACAATTATCAATTAATGCCAATTTACATTCTTTACCGATTTCCATCAAGAACGAATAGCTAATCAAATCAATAATAGATATCACACTATCTAGAAAAACATGAGGCAATAACATACGATCGATATCAATTTATTTATCTGGTTAAAATATTTATTATTTCAATTCCATTGTCATTTAGTGGGATTAAACATGCTAACAATACAGTTGCATGTAAAATAAAATAGAAGCAATGAATCCCCAACCTCAAACAGTTCCTCACGTTATTTATCCACACAACAGGTCACGATCCTTCTCTTGCAACAACTATATCCACCCGAGGATGCCACGGTACGACAACACCAACCAAACCCCAAGAAAAACCCCATTAGAAGCATGGAGATTACATGATTTAACATGGAAAGGAGAAACAAGAGGAGATGATCCCCAAAGGAATGACTATAAAAACATACCTTATATCGAAGATTGAACAATATATCTCGGTTGCATCAAAATAGATCGAAACCAATCCAAGGAGTAAAGTTTGATTGTGAAACTCCTACAGGAAGTATTGAAAGGTACTAGTGTCTCATAGCTGAGAACAAAGAGGAAGAATAAGGGAGGATGATATCTTGTACCTTTTAAAGATTTAATGGGACGACGGTTTAAGATACGCTTAATTCCCCATTAAAAGAGAATCTCATTAACCCGCATGGTTTGACCAATTAAAAACATCCCGGTCCATAAGAATAATTAATATAGGATTTATGGCCTTTGAATCGGCCTTAAGAGTCCTTAAAATAAGGCTTTAAATGTATTTTATGTCAAAGGAAACGTCAAATGGGTGAAACTGTAGGAAGTTGGAAACACTGTTCATGAACCTCACTGGTCTGGAAACACTGTAGACCTACCGTTACTGTACACCTATAGTTACTGTACACCTACCGTGTGAGGTTACTGATAGAAGTTATCGATAGAGGTCACCGTTCTGGAAACACTGTTCACTGAACCTCACCGATAGAAACAGTGTTCACTGAACCTCACCGATAGAAACACTGTTCACTGAATTGAAAATTTGGCAAAGGAAAGAGAGGTTACCGTTAGACCTCACTGTTAGAGGTTACCAATAGACCTCACCGTTAGAGGTTACCGATAGACCTCACCATTAGAGGTTACCTATAGACCTCACCGTTAGAGTTTACTGATAGACATCACTATTAGAGGCTACCGATAGACCTCACCTTTAGAGGTTACCGATAGAACTGTTCACCGATGGAACTGTTCACAGAATTGGAAAATTGGAAAAGTGTTAGGGATAAGTCACTTTGACCTCCCGGAACACCTCAGACACCTTATTTTCACAAGGTAATGGACCATAGAGGTCCTAGACATTACATAAGATACCTCTCAAAACATTCTCGTCCTCGAGAATTAAAAACCAACCTATAGAGACAAAAAAAGAAACGGGGTCCAAACAACTACCCATTGAGATACCTCTCAAAAGAGATAAATCCAAAAAAGCAGCAAAAGAAATTCATAAATAAAACATGAAAGGTATAACCACAAAGGGAACATTGTTACATGAAAAGAGTTAAACATCAAACAACTATGGGTACTGAGTATGTATTTGTGACTCACGTTCCCAGGTACTCTCCTCCATGCCACCGTGTCACCAGAAGACACAAACTAAGGGGATAGAATGCTCGTGCAACACCTTATCCTTGCAGTCTTGGATCTCCATAGGTCGCTCCTCAAAGGTTGCATCATCATCAACATCGATCTCTCCCCAATCGATGATGTGAGTGTCGTAATGAAGATAACGGCGGAGCTGTGACACATGGATAACATCATGTATTTGACTCATCTATGGGGGAAGTGCTACTCAACATTCCATAGCTCCAATACGAGCTAACACCTCGAAAGGCCCAATAAACTGGGGAGAAAGCTTACTTCCATGACCAAACCTTCACTGCCCACGACGGGGAGTCACCTTTAGAAACACATGATCCCCAACATTAAACTCTAAGGGAAGCCTTCTTTGATCAGCATATGATTTTTGACGATCTTTTTCTATCTTCATCCTCTCACGAATCACCTAAACCATCTCTGTTGTATTCTGGACTAGTTTCGGTCCGAGAATTGCTGACTCTCTAACCCCAGTCCAGCACAAAGGAGAATGGCACGATTGACCATAAAAGGCTTCAAAATTTTCCATACCTATGGTGGAGTGAAAACTATTATTGTTAGCGAACTCCACCGAGGGTAAGTGACTTATCCATGAGCCTCCAAAATCAAGAACACAAGAGCGTAACATGTCTTCAAGAGTCTGGATGGTTTGCTCTGTCTGATAATCTTTTTGAGGATGAAAAGCAGTGCTAAGGCATAGTTGAGAACCAAAATCATGTTGGAGACCTCTCTACACACTGGCGGTAAAATGAGGATCTCGATCAGAAATGATCATCCTAGAGACTCCATGAAGTCTCACCACCTCATCTTGATACTGCCTCGACAAAACTTCCACTGAGCTTGACACCTTGATTGCAATCAAGTGGGCCGATTTTGTTAAATGATCCACTACCACCCAAATAGAATCATGTCCTCCCGGAGCTTGAGGTAAACCTATAACAAAGTCTATTGAGATGTCCTCCCACTTCCACTGAGGAATCTCTAATGGCTGGAGAAGACCACCTGGAACATGGTGTTCAGCCTTCACCTTCTGGAAGACTAAACATCGAGACACCAACTCCGCAACCGCATGCTTCAGCCCAGGCCACTAAAACTGACTCCTCAAGGATCGGTACATGTTTGTCATGTCAGGATGTACTGCTAAGGGTGAACTATGTAACTCTTTGAGAGCCATCTCATGCATCTTCAAGGGAACAAAAATCCTTCCATGATACAACACTCAGTCTTGTTCGTCCTCCAACCAACCATCAGGGGCCTCACCACAAACAACTCAGTCTCTCCAGACCTCCACCTCAAGATCCCTCAACTGGGACTCTTCCACCTTCTACACCAGGGATGACTGTACCGTCATTTGAAAAAGACAACCTCTACCCCCAACTTCTCCCATATCAAGATGTAATGCTAACAGTTCTTCCATTACTCTCCAGGAATCACCAGATTCACACACAGCATCACTACGTGACTTTTGGCTCAACGCATCAGCTATAGCATTTCCTTTTCTAGGTGTATATGATATTTCGAAGTCATATTAATTCAAGAACTCCATCCACCGACACTGTTGTAAGTTCAAGTCACGCTAGGAGAAAACATACCTCAAACTCTTATGATCAGTGAAAACCACAAAGTGCTCACCAATGAGGTAATGTCTCCATAACTTTAGAGCAAACACCACAGCTGCCAACTCAAGATCATGGGTGGCATAGTTGTGTTCATGGGAATGCAACTGTCGAGACCTATAAGAAACAACTGACCTCTGCTACATGAGAACATAGCCTAACCCCAGATGTGAAGCATCGCAGAAAACATCAAACTGAACTCCCTCAGCTGGAAGACAAAGGACTGGAGCACTTACTAACTTCTCTTTTAGATACTCGAATGATGCCTGACACTGATCAGTCTATATGAATGCCTGATCCTTCTTGTTCAAAGCTTTCATAGGTGTCACAACTCGTGAGGAATTGGATAAGAACCTCCTGTAGTAGCCTGCGATACCAAGGAAACTTCGCACCTCTGACACTGTCTTGGGGGCTACCCAAGACACAACTGCTTCTACCTTCAATGGATCCATAGCTACTCCCTGTTGGGACATAACATACCCTAATAGATGGACTTCTCGAGCCCAAAACTCACACTTCGACAACTTCCCGAATAGCTGATGTTGGCGAAGAACCCCCAAAATGGCTCATAGATGCTCTGCATGCTCCTCTTCAGATGCGGAGTACACAAGGATTTCGTTGATGAAAACTACCACGAATTTGTCTAGGAACTCACAGAACACGGCATTCATCAATCCCATGAATACAACTAGAGAATTCGTCATGCCAAATGGCATTACAATGAACTCATAATGCCCATGACGACAACGAAAAGAAGTCTTCGGGATATCTTCATCCTTCACACACATCTGATGATATCCTGACCGCAATTCGATATTTGAGAACCAACTTTCACCCTTCAGTTGATCAAATAAATCATCAATTCATGGAAGAGGATAATGATTCTTTATTGTCACTTTGTTTAAGCGACGATAATAGACACACAACTACAAACTGTCACCGGCCTTCTTCACGAACAAAACTGGTGCACCCCATAGTGACGCACTTAGCCGAACAAAAATGCACTATAACAGACCATCAAGCTATACACGTAGATCTCGTAACTCATAAGGGGCCATCCTATATGGATACATAGAGACAGGAGATTCTCTTGGCTGTAGATCGATCCCAAACTCGATCTCTCATCGAGGGGGTAATGCTACAACCTCATCTGGAAAGACATCAGGGTACTCCTCTATGACCCTAGGAAAGGACAACTGCTGAACCTCTGAAGAACTCAGCATCATCTCAGCCATCATGGATGATAAGGATGGAACATGCCTATGACCCATCTGAGGATCTCGCTCACCAACAAATGCCACTTTCTCTCCATCTGCACCAATAAAGACGACCTTTTTCCTAAAGCAATCCATGATAACCTGCACTGAATACAACCAATCCATGCCGAGGAAGACATCATATGGTTGTATTCGTAAACATAGGAAATATCCCCAAGAGAGGCATTTCCCCAACACTATCTCAAAGTATCTACATACTTCAAACAAGTCAGCTCAACCTCCAACTGGCGTAGTCAACGCCAAGGGAACTGAAAGCCTCTCTACCTCAAGTCCCAAAGCATGGACAGGGGTAGGTGATATGAAGGAGTGTGTTTCTCCTAAACCTGGAATATAGAAGAATCAATATTAATTAATTAATTGTTTTCTTTTATTCATTTTATGTTAACCTATCCCAAGGTCTACCCATTCAAACACAGGCACAAAGAAGAATGATGCATGATCCTTTCCTAGGTCTCTACCCTACAACTAGTATCACCTTGTTTAGTATCCATTGTAAACTTAAAGGTCCGTACATAAGATCATAGGGGGCCCTAAAAACCTATGTCTCAGCCAGTCTCTAGTGTTTACCTTGCTTGCTAAACATGAATGACATTGTTTCCCTACCAACCCATACAACCTCACCTCTGCCTAACTCCAAAATCCATCATATCCCTCAACCAGACCTCTGATACCACTCTGTCACGACCCCCTCCACAAAAATTATACCCCTCCTAGGTTGAAAATGTGAAAAGGGAGATAATGACCCCCAAGTCCCACCTCCAGTAGGCCTCGGGTTGGAGACTAGCACTGAGGGTATAATAAACATACAAATGGGAGGCATTTCCCTCTAAGAGAACACATGCGGAAGAGAGAGATAAGATAGAAACCAAACAACACCAACTCAGAACTAAAATATAAAAGAAACCCAAGTGCATGTATGTAATTCCATGAAAAAGTACTACAACTGAAAGGGGAAAACTGCAAGTACCCAAAAGAATGTAAAAACAGCAGCAACCACAAGCCCGAACAGCTCCTGCAACTCTAAGCTAGTAGAAACCAGCTTGATCTCCATCCTGCTCCAAGTGACCTGAAAAACAGTTTATATATACATAGGGTGAGTATAACAGTATACTCAGTAGGATCCTCCCCAAAGCCTCTCGTACAAACGTAAACAGAGCATGTTAAAGCACAGTGAACAACAAGTGAAACTAACTCATCACCTAAACAGGTATACTAAGTTCCCAACCTCACCATGGCTACTCTCACCAAGTAACGCATATAAGAATATATCATATAATAAAGAATATAAAGGGTACCCCGCTACTACTTCCCCACTGGTTTTCCACTTTGCCCCAACGTCACAGGTCCTGAGCATCTCTCTTTAAAAAGGCATTCCTGCAGACACTTGGGCGAAGCACCACAATATGCACCTCGTGCAACAAAACCACCATGTCCACACACCAAAGTAACCAGGTAGTTTTTGGGAGCCCCCACAACTCGCATAATGTGTATCATAAGTCGGGTATTATACCTCAATCCATTACAGCCCATACACCAAGTAAGGGTCCTCAAGCCATCACAACCTATACACGTTACACCTATAGTAGTACAGAGAAAACTACATCCAGAATATATGTGTGTGAATAACCACAAGCCATTACAGCCCTCAACACACATATATGGGGAAAACGAACCAATGTGCCTGATAGCACCAGTAACTACCAAGAGAAGAGAGCAGGGCCAAATGGGGTAGTCATCCATCCATCCTCCCACCGGAATGTTGGGGAAAACACCCCCCAGGGCTTAGAATCCCTGAGTTGTCAGTTGCCCTTACTGAAAAGGTGGAGTAGTGTATAGAAACACAAAACATACAAAATATATTATATCTCACAACCATACTATGGGAATTACCTAGTCTTATACACAATTACAACTAACTCCTCTCAGACTCCGGGCTGCTACTTCTAAGACTAGGTATCCTATAAGCACACAACAATTTAAAGACCTTTATTAGATTACTTCATTCCCTTTTTATCAGTTCCACTGTATGTTAATTAATTCTTTAAACATTAATTAACCATGAACAATTCCACAATAAATTTCATTAGTATCATACCCAAAGTCAACTGTTCCTTCAAAAATTACAACCTCATCATTATGTTCCAGCATCTCCATCCCCATTTGTTAACACCATTTATTCAATTATTCATTAAAGAATTACTTTGCCACATTCCTAGTCATTCTAGAAAAACATTCTATGCTACTAAACACAAGGGGGATCAACACGGTGAGTAGATGTACTACCCATCGAGTCTTTGCCGCTTATAGAAATAGCATATACCCATCCTTCCTTGAGAATCTAAACACGGAAATCACGTGGCATACCCCGCGTGTCTTCACCTCTTTTGGAAGAAGGGTAAGTAAGACCAGCTGCCTTGAGCAGTGGGGAAATGTAAAGCAGATAAACAACCAATCAAAATCACCAAGAATCCAACAATCACATCCATCCCAATCCATCATCCCTAGTGTCCTCCCTGACACCCACATGCATAAACCAATGCATCTCGCCAATCTAGGTGTCATATTCTACCACAACCAAAAGCCTCTATGCCCTCACATATCACAACAGCCATCCAGGATCACATCACAGCACAAGCAGCAAGAAAAAAACACCACATTAATTGGGATATTAGACCTTTAACAAACAAGAGGGTAACTTAGAGCCCCTTAATGAATTATCAAACAATCAATTCTTTAATCCATATTGAATTAACAGATTTGTTACCCGTAGGTTCCAAAATTTGGGAAACCTAATCAGTAAGCTATCACAATAAAATAAACATGCTTACTGCACCAATTTGATTAACATAAAATTACAACAAGAACCAGATTCATTTACATGACTCTTTATCTTTAGCTAATAATTATCAATTAATCCCAATTTACGTTCTTTACCGATTTCCATCAAGAACGAACAACTAATCAAATCAAGCATAGATATCACACTATCTAGAAAAACATTAGGCAATAACATACGATCGATATCAATTTATTTATCCGGTTAAAATATTTATTATGTCAATTCCATTGTCATCCAGTGGGATTAAACATGATAACAATACAGTTTCATGTAAAAGAAAAGAGAATCAAAGAATCCCCTACCTCAAACAATTCCTCACGTTCTTTATCCACACAACGGGTCACAGTCCTCCTCTCCCGAAAACTGCATCCACCTGAGGATGCCACGGTATGACAGCACCAACCAAACCCAAAGAAAAAACCCATTAGAAGCATGAAGATTATGTAAGAACCCGGATCTTCGTTTCTGGTCATTTTTGAAAAAAACAAGAAAATTTGGAAATTTTCTAAGTACACGTCGTGTACTTTATGAGTACACGCCGTGTAATTTTATCCCGTGTGAGTCCATGTGCTGGCCGTGTCTGGGCCACACACACGGTGTGTAGTGGTGATGTAGAGGCCGCTTAATGTGTTGTATGGAAAGGGTGAGTACACGTCGTGTACTCATGAAGTACACACCGTGTACTTTTCTTTTTACTTCATTAATCGGACCAGGGTCGCGTCATAAACCAATTTTCATCTTCTTCTCTGCCTAATTACGTCCAGAGCATCCAAGGAGGTCGAATATTCTCTAAGCCACTGATCCATCACTGGTTATCTGAATTGAACGACGTCGGTTGCAATAGAATCGCAGTGGTGAGTTCTTGGTTCTTCTTTGGCCACGTTTCCTGATTCCTTCTCTTGTGAGAGTTATCTGAGGTTGAACGTTTTAGACGTTTTTGCAGATCTTCTCCATTCTAGGATGATTCATATGCCTAGTTTCAAGTATATCAATCTTCTAGGATCGAGGTAGGTGGTTTAATGCCCTACGTTGAATGTCTTTGAGTTTTTGGTGCAGAAGTGCCGGATACCCATGTATCGGGTATCTCGGGTTAGGGTTTTGATCCTGTATTGTTATTTTCCTTAGATTTAATGTATTCTTGAGGTTATTAGATGGTTGATAATTGCTTTTTAGCATGTTTGAGGATCACCCCATGGGTGTTCCCCTGGTTTTGGCAGTTTATCGCTGTTTGGCTTAGGTTGCCTGTGAGGCATACCTTATTGCATTGTTTTCCTGCCTTGATATAATTGATTGCATGTATTGCCTGCTGTTTATATGCTTTTGATGCATTGTATCTATTATCCAAGTAGTTTTTTGAGCTTAATTTGGGCTGCTAATGGTCGATTATGCACAACTACACTACTCAGGGCTGTGGAAACCTGGTGTGGTAGACTAAAGAGGGAATTGATGATTAAGGGCTTCCCTAGAGAGTCTGTTATAAATTAGTATCGTTTGCAGGACCTACGATAATGGTAATTTGTGATTCCATAGAGTTTCCTTAGTTACGTATCAAGACTATAGGGGTAATTAGATGTAAGTTCTTCCTCAGAGAGTCTATAGCTATCGTTGAAAGACTGCAGGGGAATTGACAGTGAGAGCTTCCCAGAGTGTTTGTACCTTTTTATGTTTACTTGACTAGAGAGTTCTACCAGTGTGAGCCACTAGAGAGTCACCATGAATATTTTTTGGTTGGTTGTGACGAGTCCACCAATCCAAATAACAAGCTTAGGTTTTGTACTACTTGTCGTTTAGGTAGTCTGCTGAGATACCTATTGTGTTACTTGCTTTGTCTTGAAAATATAGATATGTTTTCTAGATTCCTTGTTTGATAATTAAATTATTGTATTAAATTAATAAATAAATGTGAATAAATATTGGTAGGATTGTTTACTTTAGAGTACTTTTGTTTCTCTGCTGCATTTATTTCGTTTACTTTTGCTATATTGCTCACTGACAGTAGGGCACAGATCTTGTGGTGATTGCCTACTGGGATTAGTCTCACAGCCTGTTTGGGTCCTAATTTTCGGCCCAAACAGGTTATATGGTTTTAGGTGTGGATAGGGATTGTTTCCCTTATACTTTAGGTACATGATTGCTGGTTGGAGATGGAGAGCATAGGACCGAGCTAAGGCTTGCGATGCTGCTGGAGTTGCTGTTTACTTTTAGTGCTTTGTTCTTATTTGTATTTCAGCACATTGTTGTGTTTGATGCTTTCCTTAGATACATGTACCATACTGCATCATTATTATATTATACATTTCTTCTACTGTTTAGTTTCAGTTGTTGTATTCTATTTACCGCTATTGACTATTATTTCCAATACCTTGTATACCTTACCAAATGAGGGCATAGTTTCCCCAATAACTTACCAAGGTCCTCACTGCTAGTCGGTAGCCCTTGGCATTTGGGTAAATGTGCTTGAGGTCATGTGGTGAACTGAGCACGGGGCACCAGTTGAGGGGCTCTGGATTCGGGTCGTTACAAAGTGGTATCAAAGGGGTTTCCTTCCTTTTCTATTGACTTACTATTTAGAGACATTAGATAGGGATAGGAAGGAATAGGTAAATGGTAAATAGTTGTGCCCGGGCGTTCTAGAACCCCTGTTTAGGGAAAAATCCAGATTACCTCTAATATTGAAATTTTTGAGTTTTTGAAAATGTTACAGTTTAATTGATTTCACCGTTGGGTGGTGCACTTGTTTTGTGATATTGCTATTTGTATTATTGTGGTTCTATTTTGTTGCAACCCGATTAGATGAGGGTATGCCATCTCATGCATCATATAGGCACTTGTTAGAAAATCACATGTCATGCATTTTGTCATGCCATCTAGATTGCATTAGAATTTGCATGCTGTTGTGATAGAATATGCATGTTTTTGTGATAGTTGTTGTGATATAATACCTGCTATGTTGATAGGGTATCGTTTATTTAGAGCTTCTTAATCATGGACGCCAAACTTTGGTCATAGAGGTGTTATGGGCCCTCGAGGATCTAAATTTGGTGGATCGTGAGTTGTTATACTTTTTACTTGTTATGTCCATTGTTATGATTTCAAGCTTTGATTCGCGGGGAGTATGGGCCCCAAGAATCAGAATTTTGCACCTTAACACTGGTTTTTCTGTGCTTTCTGGGCTCCGGTGCACTTCTGAGGTTACTGTCCGAAAAAAACTTAGAATACACGGCTTGTACTTTATGAATACATGTCGTGTAGTTTTTAGCCGTGTCACTAATCATGTGGGTAAGGACACGAGGTCCTGGAAAATCTTGTAGGAACATGCCATGTACCAGCTTAGCACGTTGTGTAGTCTAGAATAGGTATCTGGCCATGTCACGAACAACACGGGCCGGGGTTTTCCTTCAAGTGCACGTCGTGTAGTCTAGAATAGGTATCTGGCCGTGTCACGGTCAACACGGGCTGGGGTTTTCCTTCAAGTTCACGTCGTGTCCCTTGGTAATGCACCGTGTATATTTGATCATGTAGCTGGTCGTGTATCCAATAACACGGGTTGGTATTATCCTTCTGCGTACACGCCGTGTCCGTATGGAACACGCCGTGTAGTGTCGACCATGTGTTAGGTTGTGTCACTAACAACATGGTCCAGGTAAGGCATGTCAAGTACATGTCATGTCTCTTTTGACACACCGTGTAGTAGTGGTCTGTGTACCAGTCCGTGTGACTAATGACACGGACATGGGAGAGATCTCAAGTACACGCCGTGTAGTGGACAAGCATGCCATGTAGTTTCCTGCTGGGAAAGTCCATGTTCCCAGCCATGTAGGACTGAACGGGAAGGGAGGAAAAGGGTTAGTACACGCCGTGTAGTTTAAGAACACGCCATGTAGCTGGGTGGTTTACATAGCCATGTATGGCCAGGGTACATGCCCAGGGTAAACTTTTAAGAAACACATCGTGTAGTTGTACTACACGTCGTGTAGTCTTGTTTTCCCATTTTAAATTTTTTATCTCATGTTCCATTTTGTTCTCTTAAGTTTTATCTATGCTCATCATTAATGAAGGTGTGATTTTGACCTTTTAGAACTATGGCACCAAGAAGTCCTCCTGTTGCATGTCAGGAACCAAGCAGGGACCGTATGCTTGATATGGCAGATCAGGGACTATCAGTAGTTCCGCCTATCGTTTTGGACATGGAACCTGCAGTGATTCCAGACACTGGTTTCGACGCTTAGTTAAAAGAGGGTTTCATGAGATTCATGTAGACCTTCTAAATATTTCAGCATCCTGCCCCGTCTATAGAAGAGCTGACACAGGTTTTTCGGCAGCAGTACCCTCCCACGTTCACCAAGGATGGAGGACCACAGGCTGCAGAGTCATAGCTAGAAGCCATGATGTCCATCTTCGAGCATCTGGAGACACCCTCAGATAGGAGAGTGAAGCTCACGACTTATATGTTGTGAGATTTTTCCAAGAGATGGTGGGATGTGGTTTCACAAACAGAGCACCAACAGGCTATGGCTTGGGATGAGTTTCAGCGTACGTTCTATGACTACTTCTACCAGATGACGCTGAGGGCGGATAGAGCCAGAGATTTCATGAACCTGCAGTAGGGTACTCTCACAGTTATGGAGTATTCCTCTCGCTTTATATAGTTATAGAATTTCACTCCCATTCTAGGGAATGATGAGCTGTTTTTGGAAAGGAAGTTGGAGGAAGGCCTCAGACCGGACATCATGTCATAGGTGAACGTCTTTTAGTTGACTTCTATCACTCTGATAGTCAACCATGCACTTATTATGGAGAGAAACCTGAGAGAGGATGGATCTATGGACTGGGGCGATTCAGCATCCAGGGTTGATTCTCTCTAGAAAGACAGCAGGAAGCGCCACCGAGAGTCTACACGAGGTGACTCGAGGAATCAAGGTATTCCTTCTGGTAGATGGTATCTTCCATCTAGAAACCAAGTGGTGTGTTATCAGTGTGGAAGAAGTAGGAATAAGAATCTGCAGTGCCCAAGGGACCCAATAGAGTGCCAATCTTGCGGCCAGATGGGTCATCTACAACACTTCTGCAAGGTTCTTCTGTCGGTGGATAGTGAAGGAGGATTGGTTTCGACTCCACGTACAGGAGCAGGATTACCAGTTCCATGGCAGACTGGGGGATGGAGTTCTTCAGGTCATTCAGGCCAGAGTAGAGGTTATGGACATAATGGTTAGGCTCAGGGAGGAGCAGTACAGGGATCTCAGGATCCTACATAGGGATGCGGTATGGGCCAGACTTTTGTTGTAGAGTGGATTCATTAGGAGCAGGATCTTGGACCTTCTACAATTCGAGGTACGATTTTAGTAGCCTCAGTTTTATCCTCTTCACTTTTTGATACAGGAGCTTCTCATAGATTTATTTTTGTGCATACTGTGGAAAGACTTATACTTACTATTTATACTTTTGAGGATATGATGATGCTAGACACTCCCTTGGGAATTATAACTGCTAGCGTGCATCAGTTCTTAGACTGCCCCCTCGAGGTTAGTGGGTGTCATTTTTCATGGAGCCTCTATGTTTTGTATATGGAAGGCTATGATGTCATTCTCAGGATGGACAGGTTAGTTCCCTTCCAAGCCTTTGTCTATTTCTATTGTCATAGGGTGAGTTTCACATCACCAGAGGGCATATCTTTTCTTCACAAGGGAGAATGGGATGTCCAGGCGAGCAGAGCTGGACTAGAGAATCATGGGTTGGGAGGTGTTACGGCCCATATTTCTAGCTTATATCTTGATGACCACAGGACTTCTCAGGTAAATTTTCTTCCAGTGGTTGATCACTTTCCAGTTGTCTTTCCAGAAGATTTTTAGGTTCGACTCCAGAGCGAGAGGTAGACTTCTCTATTAAGATTGTTCCAGGAGCGGCACTGGTGTCCATTCCTCCTTATAGGATGGCTACACTTGAGTTACAGGATCTAAAGAAGAAGTTGGAGGATTTGAAGACAAGGGGTTTCATCTAACCCAGTACTTCTCCTTGGGGTTCGCCTGTCCTGTTTGCGAATAAGGCAGATGGCACCCTTAGGATTTGTGTGGATTATCGATAGTTGAACCAGTTGAAGGTAAAGAACCGATATCCATTACCACAGATTAATGATCTCTTTGATCAGCTTCGAGGAGCTAGAGTGTTCTTGAAGATCGACTTGAGATCTGGCTACCATCAGTTGCATGTCATACCATCTGATATACCTCTTACAGCCTTCCGGAGCAGGTATGGTCTGTATGAGTATTTGGTTATTTCGTTCTGCCTCACGAACGCACCAACAGTTTTCATGGTGCTAATGAACAGAGTTTTTCATCCTTACTTTGATTCCTTCATGCTGGTTTTCATGGACAAAATCTTGGTGTACTCTCACACTCGACATGACCATGCTACCCATCTTGAGATCGTTTTGAGTATACTAAGGGAGCATCAGTTATATTCTAAGCTCTCGAAGTTCCACTTTTGGATGGACGAGATTCACTTCCTGGGTCATTTTATCTTAGAGACAGGAGTATCAGTAGACCCAGAGAAGGTGAGAGCAGTAGTTACCTGGGAGCAGCCGAAGAATGTCTTTGAGGTACGAAGTTTCTTAGGGCTGGCTGGTTACTATAGGTGGTTTATATAGGACTTATCACGCCTAGAAGCACCGTTGATGGGCTTGAATATTAAAAAGGTGAAATATGTTTGGTCAGAAGCCTGCGATTCAGCCTTCCAGGAGCTGATAGGGAGATTGACATCAACATTGATTCTAGTTTTTCTGGATTCGAGCAAGAGTTATATAGTTTTCTGTGATGCATCTGGCATCAGGCTTGGAGCAGTGCTTGTGCAGGAGGATCGTGTTGTTGTGTATGGATCTTGGTAGTTGAGGCCACATGAGAGGAACTATCCTACACATGACCTGGACTTGGATGCAGTTTTTCATGCTTTGCATTGTTGGAGAAATTATCTTCTGGGAGAGCATTTTGTGGTGTATACTGACCACAAGAGCCTCAAGTAAATCTTCACGCAACGTGACTTGAATATGAGATAGCGGAGGTGGGTTGAGTACCTGTAGTATTTCGATTTTTATCTTTCCTATACGCCTAGGAAAGGAAATGCAGTGGCTGATGCACTGAGCAGGAGGACTCAGATTCAGGCAGTTAAGGAGGCCAGCAACGAGTGGCAGCTTATGGCTCTGTTCTCTGAGATGCATTTGGAGGTGCACGACAGATGAGGGAGGAATTTCCTATCTTCTGTAGCTGTTACCTCTACGCTTATCGACCGAGTTCGAATGAGGAAGTTATTAGATTCTGAAGGCCTAGTCCTATGGGAAAGCGTGTCAAGAGAGGACCCTCTTCCCAGATGGACCATAGGTGAGGATGAGATCTTGCATTTCCGGGGATGCGTATGGGTGATAGCAGATATACGCGAGGATCATATGTGAGACTTTCATTCCTTAGTCTGGGCAGTTCATCCTAGTATCACCAAGATGTATCGTGATCTACACCGCTAGTATTGGTGGTCGGGTATGAAGAGAGATGTTGCTGGTTTCGTCATGAGATGTTCCACCTGTCAGTAGGTGAAGGCAGAGCACTAGCGACTGGCAGGGCTTTTATAGCGGCTACCTGTTCCTGAGTGAAAGTGTAATGATTTCGCGATGGATTTCATGATAGGGTTACCGAGATCACCTCGAGGGAATGATGCGGTATGGGTTGTCATTAATAGGCTCACGAAGGTTTCTCACTTCTTGCCGATTAAGATGACTTTCAATATTGATGAGATTGGAAAGTTGTACATCTGTGAGATTGTACGCTTGCATGCGGTTTTGAGTACTATCATTTTAGATAGGGACGCCCGCTTCACGTCGCATTTCTGGAAAGGGATACAGAGGGATTTTGGTACACAGGTACATATGAGTACAGCTTACCATCCCCAGACAGATGGCCAGTCAGAGCGCATGATTCAGGTGCTAGAGGACATGCTGCGAGCATGTGTCCTTGATTTTGGAGGTTCTTGGGAGAGACATATACCTCTAGTGGAGTTTGCCTATAATAATAGTTTTCAAGAAACTATTCAGATGGCACCTTATGAGGCTTTGTACAGTAGGCCGTGCTGATCACCCTTATGTTGGCTAGAGGCAGGAGAGGCAACTATACTGGGACCTTGTCTTGTTCAGGAGACCACAGAGCAGGAGGAGTTGATTCGAAAAAGGATGGATACTGCATAGTCTCGGCAGCTGATCAGTGGGGACGACCTTTGGAGTTTAAGACTGGGGATCAGGTTTTCCTACGTGTTACCCCAAGGTTGGGACACAAGAGGATCAGGAGATAGGGTAAGCTTTCACCGAGATACGTCAGGTCATTTGAGGTTCTAGAGAGAGTCGGGATGGTTGCTTATAGGCTGTATTTGCCTTAGAGTTACCAAGCTATGCACGACATCTTCCATGTTTCTCAGCTTCGCCGCTATTTATCAGACTCGTCTCATGTTTTTGAACCCGAGGAGGTTGAGCTGGAGCAGGATGCATCGTTCGAGGAGCATCCTATCAGGATTTTTGATCGTAGTGCATAGATACTCCGTGGCCAGTCTGTTCCTCTGGTACGGGTGCTATGGCAGCACAGCCGTGTACAGGACGAGACTTGGGAGAGGGAGGCCGATATGCGATCACAGTGGCCAGAGTTGTTAGAGGTTTCTTCTTCACCACCAAGTTAGGGAAATTCAAGAAATAATTTCTTTAAGGGGCGAAGTTTGTAAGAACCCGAATCTTCATTTCAGGTATGTTTTTCCATTTCTGGTCATTTTTGAAAAAAAGAAGAAAATCTATAAATTTTCGAAGTACACACCATGTACTTTATGAGTAAATGTCGTGTACTTTTCTCCCACATGAGGCCATGTGCCGGCCGTGTCTGGGCTGCACACACGGTGTGTAGCAGTGATGTGGAGGTCGCTTAATGCGGTGTATAGAAAGGGCTAGTACACGCCGTGTACTCATGAAGTACACACCATGTACTTTTCTTTTAATTTCATTAATCAGACCGGGGTCGCGTCTTAAACCGATTTTCATCTTCTTCTCTACCTAATTACGTCCAGAAAATCTGAGGAGGCTGAATCTTCTCCGAGCCACCGATCCGTCACATATTATCCAAATCAAACGTCGTCGGTTGTAATAGAATTGAAGCGGTGAGTTCTTAGTTCTTCTTTGGCCATGTTTCCTGATTCCTTCTCTTGTGAGAGTTATCTGAGGTTGAACGTTTTATAAATTTTTATAGATATTCTCTATTTTAGGCTGATTCATAGGATGAGGTTCAAGTATATCGATCTTCTAGGATCGAGGTAGGTGGTTTGTTTCCCTGCGTTGAATGTCTTGGAGTTTTTGGTGAAGAAGTGTCGGATACCCGTGTATCGGGTATCTCAGGTAAGGGTTTTGATCCTGTATTGTTATCTTCCTTAGATTGCATGTATTCTTGAGGTTATTAGATGATTTATAATTTCTTTTTATCATGTTTGAGGATCACCCCATGGGTGTTCCCCTTGTTTTGGTTGTTTATCGTTGTTTGGCTTAGGTTGCCTGTGAGGCATACCTTGTTGCATTGTTTGCCCACCTTGATATAATTAATTACATGTATTGCCTGTTGTTTATATGATTTTGATGCATTTTAGCTATTATCCAAGTAGTTTTTTGATCTTAATTTGGGTTTCTAATAGTCTATTACGCACGACTACACTACTCAGGGCTGTGGGAACCTGGTGTGGTAGACTAAAGAGGGAATTTACGATTAAGGGCTTCCCTAGAGAGTCTGTTATAAATTATTATTGTTCGTAGGACCTACAGGAATGGGAATTTGTGCTTCCTTAGAGTGTCCTTAGTTACGTAGCGAGACTATAGGGGGAATTAGACGTAAGTGCTTCCTTAGAGAGTCTATAGCTATCGTTGCAAGGCCGTAGGGGAATTGACGGTGAGAGCTTCCAAGAGTGTTTGTTCCTTTGTATGTTTACTTGAATAGAGGGGTCTGCTAGTGTGAGCCACCCAGAGATTTACCATGAATATTGTTTGGTTGGTTGTGACAGGTCCACCAATCCAAAGAACAAGCTTGGTTTTTGTACTGCTTTCTATTTAGGTAGTCTGCTGAGATACCTGTTGTGTTATTTTCTTTGCCTTGAAAATATAGAGTTGTTTGCTATATTCCTTGGTTGATAATTAAATGATTGTATTAAATTAATAAATAAATGTGAATGGAGATTGGTAGGATTGTTTACTTTAGTTTACTTCTGTTTCTCTGCTGCATTTATTTCCTTTACTTTTGTTATATTGCTCACTGACAGTAGGGCAAAGATCTTGTGGTGATTGCTTATTGGGATTAGTCTCACACCCTGTTTGGGTCCGGCTTTTCGGACCAAATAGGTTATATGGTTTCAGGTGTGGATAGGGATTATGGCCCTTCTACTTTAGGTACATGATTTCTGGTTGGAGCTGGAGAGCATAGAACCGAGCTTAGGCTTGCGATGTTGCTGGAGTTGCTCTTTAATTTTAGTGATTTTTTCTCAGTTGTATTTCAGCACGTTGTTGTATTTTCTTCTTTCCTTAGATATATGTACCATGCTGCATCATTATTATATTATACATTGCTTCCGCTGTTTAGTTTCAGTTGTTTTATGTTGTTTACTGCTTTCTCTATTGACTATTATTTTTTGTACCTTGTATACCTTACCAAATGAGGGAATAGTCTCCCCAATAACTTACCAAGGCCCTCACTGCTATTCGGCAGCCTCTAGAATTTGGGGAAATGCGCTTGAGGTCATGTGGAGAACTGGTCACGGGTCACCAGTTTAGGGGATCTGGATTCGGGTCGTTTTGTATTACATGCTATAACTTGGAAAGGAGAAACAGGAGGAGATGATCCCCAAAGGAACGACTATAAAAACATACCTTATATCAAATATTGGCCGATATAGATCGGTTGAATCAAAATAGAGTGGAACCAATATGAGGAGTAAAGTTTGATTGTGAAACTATTACATGAATTATTGAAAGGTTCTCACATCTCATAGCCGAGAACAAAGAGGAAGAATAAGGGAGGATGATATCTTATCCCTTTTGAAGTTTTAGTGGGGTGAGAGTTTAAGATACGCTTAATTCCCCATTAAAAGTGGATCGCATTAACCCATGTGGTTTGACCAAGTAAAAACATCCTGAGCCATAGGAATAATTAATATAGGATTTATGTCCTTTGAATCGGCCTTAAGAGTCCTTAAAATAAGGCTTTAAATGTATTTTACGTCAAAGGAAACGTCAAAGGGGTGAAACTGTAGGAAGCTGGAAACACTATTCATGAACCTCACTAGTCTGGAAACACTGTAGACCTACCCTTACTGTACACCTACAGTTACTGTACACCTACTGTTAGAGGTTACTGATAGAGGTTACCGATAGAGGTCACCGTTCTGGAAACACTGTTCACTGAACCTCACCGATAGAAACACTGTTCACTGAACCTCACCAATAGAAACACTGTTCATTGAACATCATCGATAAAAACACTATTCACTGAACCTCACCTATAGAAACATTGTTCACTAAATTGGAAATTTGGAAAAGGAAAGAGAGGTTACCATTAGACCTCACTATTAAAGGTTACCGCTAGACCTCACCGTTAGAGGTTACCAATAGACTTCACCGCTAGAGGTTACTGATAAACATCACTGTTAGAGGTTACCGATAGACCTCACCGTTAGAGGTTATCGATAGACCTCACCGTTAGAGGTTACCGATAGAACTATTCACCGATGGAACTGTTCACAGAATTGGAAAATTGACAAAGTGTTGGGGATAAGTCACTTTGACCTCCCGTAACACCTCAAACACCATATTTTCACAAAGTAATGGACCGGAGAGGTCCGGGCCATTACACATCCGCTTGGTATCTCTATTTATTGAAATTTTTTATTCTTCTAGTTTTACATCGTTGGATCTCATCGCGGTGTTCAATAAATCGACTTCTAATTTTCTGATTTAGATCAACTATCGAACAGATTCCATGAAAATCTATACTTCAGCTCTACTAATTTTAGTTCACCAATGGATTCTTATTGTTTTTTGTTTGTTTAATATTTAATTGGCTTTAATAGTTCATCTGGAAACATCAATTATCATTTAGAGTCTCTAGTGTATCTTCAATCTTTTATTTCACATCTAAATATGATTCCACTACCCTCTATTGAATAGATTTTAAAATTATGAAACTTTAATTTTGTAAGAGTCTGTTTTATTCTTATATAAAACTCTATTAGTTTTCTCTTCATGAGTAATTCTTGTTCAATATTACATGAATCAACTCAGTGATGGTCCATTGAATTTTTTCTTAATTTAATGTTATGCAACTCATCCATTAAATATTACACGGGTCTTGTTTTTTTTTCTAATTTATTTTTACACCATTTGTATTTAACCTTATGTAATTGAGTTTTTTAGATCTATCCATATGTTGATCCAATGATTACGGACACGCCCTTCAATATTTCTTCATGCTTATAGCTCTTAGACACTCAAAACAACAAGCCCTACATGCACCACACTTACATCATTGCCCCCTTCTTACATCTCTTAACCCCCATGGTGGTCCTCTCTGCTTGTTGAACACCATAAACCAAGACAACCTGACATCATTGCCTTTTTCTTCACCTCCCTTTTCTATATGTTGTTAACATCACATCCCACACACTAGAACTCCAATCCCACAACAAGTTGAACCCCTATGTAGGAGACTCTTGTCTTTGAGGCTGTATTTTATACTAGCATTTGAAAGAACAACCAGTTTTCTATTAAAAAAAATTTATATTAATTTAATAAGGAACAAAATTAATAATTATTCTATGGGCCCTCTATCAGATACTTTTTTTAAAAAATATAGGAAGCACTAAAAATACATGGTATACAATTGTATTTTGACATATTCAAAGTGTTTCGAGTTTATAATTGTATAGTTTTATATATTTTTAAATTTATATACTTTTATAAATTTTATAGTATATCATATTATACTAATATAATTTAATAATAAATTTTTATTAAATATTTATAGTTTTATAGTTTTATTCATTTATAAATTTATATACTTTTATAAATTTTATATTATGTTGTATTATACATATATAGTTTACATATAAAACTTTATTAACTACACATACTTTTATAGTTTTATAGACTTATAAATTAATATAAAATTATAGTTTTATTCATTATAAATTATTATAATTTTATACTTTCATAAATTTTACTTATATATTATGATTTTATAATTTTATAAATTTGTAAAACTATATACTTATATAAATTATGTATACTTTTATAGCATATATGTACTTTTATATAGTTTTATAAATTTATTTACATTTATAAATTATGTATATTTCTTTAAAAAATAAATATATATATATATAAATTATGTATATTTCTACTCATCATGATCTAAAAAATGATTTTTGAAAGTTACTCATAACATTGTCTTTTTATGACAATGTTCAAAATGTTTTATGAAAACTTTTTTTTTATGATTTAAAATCAGTTTTCTCCTCTATATCTAAAGTATATATCTCCTAAGGATTTTTTATTCATGATTTATCAATACAAATCATAATAACATGAACCATTTCAAAATCCCAAACATGCTAAGGATGAAACAACTCATCATGGTTTCATTCATGCGACAATGCCCTCTAACTATTTGGGTTCCTCTGATCAACTAGTTTTGAAGAAATGGATAACCATTTATAATTTGGAAGTTGAAGTAGAAAGATGGTGTGTCCTCCATTATATTTATAAATTTCCTTCAAAAAGTTTTTTCTTTTGATCATGTTGTGTGATAAACCATTTTTCAATCTTTCCATTTTCTTTCAAGAAATTCATGAGATCCTTCTTTAATTAAACATATTTTGCTTATTTATTTTGTTAAATATTAATATTACTGAATAAAATATGATGGATATGAATAAAAAATGGATGGATTCCAATCCTATGATAAAAGAGTATGGATATGGAGTGAAATATTTAATCAATTTCTCAAAATATCATTCATATGGACCTTCTCAAATCCTTTTTCTGTGTTTATGTTGTCATTATTCAAGACTAATTAGTCAATATGAGTTGGTAGAACACTTGATATTTCATAGAATTGATCAAAGTTATAAATGTCAAAATAAACATGGGGAAAATAGAATTTAGCTAGTGATTGGGATAACACGGTGCTTTATGGATCATCTAATATGATTACAAGTGTGTGTTGAGCAAGTGTTGTTTTCAACAATACATAATATTTTTATTAAAAAGGGGGAGATTGTTGAGAACAATACTCTATCTCTTTATGATGATTTTGATTCTCACAAATACCCTTAATTATTTTCTAATGCTTATATTTTAAGTGTATTTTAGGAATTTATTATTCATTATATTTTTATTACTGGAAGAAATATTTAAGTTCTTGAACAATAAGAATTAATTGCTAAAGTATTCGCATTAGCGTGTTCTAGAAACACTGTTCATGCTCTACATATTCGGGAATTTCATAAGCGTGTTCTGGAAACACTGTTCATAACCTATGTGGAGAAGCATAGCGTATGGATGGAATGCGGTACATACTCTATGAGATATCAGAAAAGTTTGGTTAAAAAACCATACGTTATCAGAAAATTATGGAATAAGAACCCTACATTAGGAATGAACCCTGCGTTTGGGATATTGGAAAAGTATGGAAGAAGAACCGTACGTAAGTTTTAAACGTTATGTTTGTTTCTCAAAAGTATGGTTCATCAACCTTCCTTTGGTGAAAAACCTTACATTTCATCAAAAATTATGGATCATGTACCATACGTTTGGAAGCTTATAAAATTATGGATCATTTATCAAACGTTTTAATGTTGAAAAGAAAAGTATGGATGATCAACACTATGTTTTTGATCAACCCTATATTTTTTATCAACCCTACGTTTTTTATCAACCCTACGTTTTTTATCAACCTTACTTTTATATTCAAACTTACGTTTGAAGGATGCGTCATCAACCTTACATTTTTTATCTACCTTACATTCAGAAGATGCATTCTATACAGTTCAAGCTTACATTTGGCATCGTAGAATTAAAGACAATATTATTATGCAACGGTCTACAAGCGAATTATTAGGCTAATTTCAAGTCGAATTAAACTCTGATTTTAAAGCACGTCTTTGAATAATTCAAAGACGTTTATCTTTGATTCAAAGGATCAATTTAAAAGGATCTTTTCATGCTGAATTTTTAGGGGAGTTACAAATGCTCTGTTATTTCTAATTTTTTTAATATCACGATTCTAAAGGTGACTTTTGTGGATCTAAATTTGAAAAGAGAATGATCGACTTTATATACCTGTATTATTTTGTATATTGGGAGACAATTGAGATAATCAAGATCTACAAATATACTATTATAAAGAGTGACAAAGCTCTGTTTATTGAAGAAGAAGAAGAAACACGCCATAATATTCACTCATTCGACATCAAAGATCTATTATGAATCTACTGCTGCCTAAGCTGTGAATTATTTTTCTATATCTACTGCAACCAGATCGACTAAGAATGGATCTTACTTGAAAATAATTATTTTTTAAGACGAAGATACATCTACTGTAAATTTCATTCTGTTGCAATTGTGAAGAACAACGGAAAGATATTTTCAAAGAAGAAATACATCTTTTTATATTGAGTGATCGACTTCTCGTACTAAGCTGTGAAGGTTCTGAAATTAAACTAGAAGGATTTGTTTTGCCTTAGATTATAAATTTTTCAATTTATTGTACTCAGTTATGGAATGTTCTGTTGATAAGAAGACCATATAGATAAAATCACCAAGATCATGGAGTAGAGCATTGGTGGAGTGGACTAGGGGCCTTCTGTTCCCTGAACCACTATACATTGTGTGTCCCTATTATTTAAATTTCCTCTGTATTAATCTATCTAATTAAAGTTAAAGGTCATAACACGATCTCACAAATAATTTTTAAAAGACACAATTCACCCCCCTCTTATATATATTTGGTATAACCCGATCCAACAATTGGTATCAGAGGAGGAGCTTTCTGATAAAGCCTTAACAAGATGAAAGTTATTAAAGATTATACATAGAGAAAGATGAATGATACAAGAGAGGTAATGTCTATGGCCAGATCACCGTACTTCAATGGAGAAAATTATGGATGCTGGAAGTCAAGAATGATAATTTATCTGAAAAACCTTAAATACATAGTATATTCTAAGATTCTGACTCCATATGAAATACCAAAGAAACCTGAAACATGGAGTGCAGCTAATAAAGCAGAATATGATATGAACTCGAAGGAAATGAATGAAATTATATATAGTCTAGGACCAGATGAATACAATAGAGTATCTCAATGCCCGACATCATATGAGATGTGGAAAACTATTGTTGTTGCTTATGAAGGAACTGACAATGTTAGGCAAATGAGATATGCTACTGCTAAACTTAAATTTGATACATTCAGAGTTTTTGAAGGTGAAATAATTACTCAAATGAATGGAATATTGATAGAAATTGTCAACAATATAACTAATTGGGGAAAACAAATCAAATAATCAGATCAAGCTTTAAAATTATTGAGAGTACTGCCTACTAAATGGAATAGAATCTTTGCTGCAATCAGACAGTCAACACCTTTCAAAGACTTAACCATGAGAGAACTGATTGGAACACTTATGATGTATGAAGCTGAGATGCAAGATGAAGCAAATGAGCATTAGGTTTTTATTAATAAAGATGAAACTGCCTTAAAATTTCCATCACAAAGTAAAAGCAGAAAGAAAAATAAAAAGGAAGTAAAGGTGAAATCAGAAAGTTCTGATTCATCAAATTCTGATGTAGAACTAGCTCAGCTAGCCAGAAAGTTTAGTAAATTCTATAGAAAGAAGAAAGGATTTAGAAAAACTTTCAAAAAGGATGAAAAGGAAGTCAGATGTTATGATTGCAATAAAATGGGGAACATCAGACATGACTGTCCTTAGTTAAAAGAAGACAAGAAGAAGAAGTTATTCAAAAGGAATGATTATGAGCAAAAAGATAAGAAAGCAATTAAAGCTACATGGATTGTGTCTGAAGACTCTAGCAGCTCTTCAGAATTAGACTCAGAGAAAGAAGAATTAAATCTGAAATCCAACATGTTCTTTATAGCAGAAAAACAATGAGGAAGCAGGTCACAGAAGAAAAAAAGGCCATATGGTATATGGACATTGGATGGTCAAGGCATATGAGTGGAAGCTCATCTAATTTCACTACACTAACTCAAAAAGATGGTGGACTAGTCACTTTTGGTGACAATTCCAAAGGAAAGATAATTGGCATTGGAACAGTTGGAGATCCAGAAGCTCTTTCAATCAATAAAGTAATTTATGTACAAGGATTGAAACACAATCTAATAAGTATCTCTCAACTATGTGATGATGGTTATGTTGTTTATTTCTTTAAAAATTGTTGCTCTGTTTTCAAAAATAAACTGCTTAAATTTAGAGCACCTAGAACTGATAATGTGTATACCCTGGATTTAAATTCCTTGTGTAAAAAACAAGTAAACTACTTAAATGTTAAGCTAAATGAATCTTGGATCTGGAATAGAATACTTGGACATTGCAATATATATGCTTTACATAAGTTATCCAAGAAACAACTAGTTTCTGATTTGCCTAGTCTCAAGTTTGAAAGTGATAGATTTTGTGATTCAAGTCAACTTGGCAAGCAGCACAAATCATCCTTCAAATATGTTAACAAAATTGTTACATATAAACCTCTAGAACTTATCCATATGGATTTTTTTGGACCTTCAAGAGTATCATTCTAGGCTGGTAAATTATATGTATATGTTTTAGTTGATGACTATTCTATATTTACATGGAATTTATTTTTAAAATTTAAAAATGAAGCTTTTACATTATTTGAAAGTTTTTGAAAAGCTGTTCAAAATGAAAAAGGTTTTAAAATAATTTCATTAAGAAGTGATCATGGTGGAGAATTTGAGAATCTGGAATTCAATTCCTTTTTCTCAAATATGGATATTAAACACACATTCTCTGCACCAAGAACACCTCAACAAAATTGAATTGTTGAAAGAAGAGATAGGACTATTCAAGAAATGTCTAGGACTATGCTAAATGAATAAAGTATTCCTACCTATTTTTGGGAGGAAGCTGTAAGTACAACCTACTATATAATGAATAGAGTTTTAATTACACCAATTTTGAAAAGGGCACCCTATGAACTCTGGAATAATAGAAAACCTAAAGTAAATTACTTCAAAAAAATTGGATGTAAGGTTTACATCATAAACACCAAGGACAGTCTTGATAAGTTTGATCCACTACTGGAAAATTGGGCTATATCCACGGTCAAAAACCGTGGCTATAGGGGTCAAAACCGTGGCTATAACCTATATCCACGGTTCCAGCTAGTTGTGGCACCTAGTGGCATGGCTATAGCTAAAAGCTATAGCCACGGTTTTATTGGGCTATAGCCACGGTTTTAAACCATGGCTATAGCCCTATTACCACGGTTTTACTAAACCGTGGCTATAACCCCCATATCAGTCCACCGTGGCAGTTGAGCTATAGCCACGGTTGTCCCCTGTGGAAACAGGGTTATAGCCACAGTTTATAACCGTGGCTATAGCCCAAAATTAATTTTCGCCCATCGAGATTCAATCTCTGTACCTTCACTATGTTGACTAAACACCTTTTTAATACTCCACATATGTCTTTGCGGATATATATATAAATTGTTAAATATATTATTAAAAACCGTGGCTATAACATGTAAACCGTGGCTATAAACCTTCCAGCCATTTTTTTGCGGGTTAATTTTTTTCCTGCGTAAGGGCGGGAGATCTATAGCCACGGTTTTGTTGAACCGTGGCTATAGTTCATAAAAAAATACCCTATATCCATGGTTTGACCAAAAATGTGGCTATAGACCAACCCTAGAGCCACGGTTTGACCAAATCATGGCTATAACCCTTTGAAAAAGACCCTATAGCGACGGTTTGGGTGAAACCGTGGCTATAGATTTCGAAAAAAACATATAGCCACAGTTTAACTAAACTATTTCTATAGCCTTTGAAATTAAACCCTATAGCCATGGTTTTGTTTAAAATCGTGGCTATAACCTTGTTTTCTAGTAGTGATCCAAAATCTGATGAAGGCATTTTCTTAGGATATACTACTTCTTCCAAAGCTTATAGAGTTTTTAATAAAAATTCAAGGATTATTGAAGAATTAGTTCATGTGAAATTTAATGAATATGATCCCTTTGAGAAAAGAACATATCAAATAGATGAACTTGATTCTAATGATAACATGAGACTTGAGAACCTGAAATATGATTTTGAAAAAGATATAAATAAAATTTAGTCCAGTCTAGAAGAACATGACATTGAAGAACCTATAAGTATACTACCTAGATAGTCAAGGACCCTAAAGAATCACCCTTTAGAAACTGTAATAGGAGACTTAGAAACAAGAATAATAACTAAAAGGAACATAGAAAATCTTTTTGAGTTTTCTGCCATTCTATCCCATTTAGAACCTAAATCTATAGAAGAAGCGTTAGATGGTGAAAGTTGGATGATAGAAATGCAAGAATAACTAAACTAGTTCAAAATAAATGAATTCTGGAAATTATTTTAAAGACCACATAATTATCCAGTTATAGGAACGAAATGGGTATTTAGAAATAAACAAGATGATCAAGGAATAATAACTAGGAATAAATCAAGACTAGTAGCTAAAGGATATAATCTGGAAGAAGGTATAGATTATGAAAAGACCTTTGCACCTGTATCTAGATTAGAAGCCATTAGAATCCTTTTAGCCTATGCATCTCATATGAACATTAAATTATTTCAGATGGATGTTAAGTCTGCCTTTTTAAATGGTTATTTAATGGAGGAAGTTTATGTTGAGAAAACTCCTAGTTTTAAAAATTCACAAAAACTAGATTCTATTTTTAAACTTTCTAAAGCTCTTTATAGCCTTAAACAAGCACCTAGAGCTTGGTATGAAAGATTAACCTCTTTTCTTTTGAAAAATGATTTTACTTTTGGAATGGTAGATCCAACACTATTTAAGAAAACTATAAATCCTAATATTTTATTGGCTCAAATTTATGTTGATGATGTAATTTTTGGATCAACTAATAAATCTATTTATCAGGAGTTTTCAAATCTAATGCAAAAAGAATTTGAAATGAGTATGATGGGAGAGTTAAATTTCTGTTTAGGACTTCAAATTTATGAAAAATATTTTGGAAATGTTTTAAATCAAAGAAAATACATTACTGATTTACTTAAGAAATTTGGACTTGAAAACAACAAGACATATACAACTCCTATGTGTACTAATATAAAACTTGATTTGGATGAAACTAGGAAATCAGTTGATAACAACTTATATAGAGGTATGATTAGTAGTTTATTATATCTTACTGCTAGTAGTCTAGATATAATGTATTCAGTATGTCTTTGTGCAAGATTTCAATCAAATCCTAAAGAATCCCATTTAACTTCTATTAAAATAATTTTTAGATATTTAAAAGGAACTATTTTTCAATCTCTTATTTATCTAAAAACGTTTGATTTTAATTTAATTTCATATTCAAATGCAGACTTTGGTAGTTTTATATTAGATAGAAAAATCACTTCAGGTACTTGTCACTTTTTAGGAAAATCCTTAGTATCATGGTCAAGTAAGAAACACCATTCAGTTTCCCTGTCAACAGCAAAGGCAGAATATGTGTCTACTGGTAGTTGTTGTGCACAAGTGTTGTGGATAAAAACACTCTTATGGACTTTGGAATTAATTTTATTAATACACCTATTTTATGTGATAGTAAAAGTTCAATTAATATTTCAAAAAATCCTATTAATCATTCTATGACTAAGAATATTGATATCAGACATCATTTTCTAAGAGAACATGTTTTTAAAAAGGATATATTCTTAGAATTTGTAAGTACTGAAATTCAATTAGCTGATATTTTTACTAAACCACTTCCCACTGCAAGGTTTTATTTTATTAATGGGGAGATATGTTTATTTAATTTTAAATAAAGTTTTATTTTATTCATTTGATTATTCTATTTCTATTTTATGTTTAATACAGTTTAAAATAAATTAGTTATTTGTTTTTCAAATAGAATAATTTTTATTTTTATTAGATTTATTTTTATATGTGTGCATAAAATTTTATTTGTTTTTAAAATTTATGTAATGATTATTGATGACATGGGAATGAAGGTAGTCAGAGCACTTTCGAATTCTGAATCATTTCATTTCTAACAAAAACCCTTTTGTGCCCGCGAAGCATTACCGCTCTTTGTCAATCCGAACCTAAACCTTTGAAACCCTAATCCTTTTTAGAACCTTCAGATATTTATGATAGAAATGACCAAGACCAAGAGAACTGATGAGGCTAAGACCAGCACTGCCAAGAGGCATCGATCCGAAGGAAGGAAAATTTTGCAAGGAAAGGTCATAGATTTGGAATGGATATATTAGACGAACCTTTTGTCGAAGCAGGATCTTTCTTTTCAAAACCACGAACAAACTTTTAATGGTGAGAAAAATGAGTTTTTATATGAGTTGGAGCTTTGTTATTTCTTCAAATCTGTTCAGTTTAGTCTGGGGGAAGATGAAGATCCCATGATAGAAAAAATAGAAGACAAAGATGTTTATATCTCTTCTGTAGAGATAGCTCAGATTCTAAACTTCCCTCATGAGGGAATTTATCTAATCTATTTGAAAATATTAGCGATATTGTAAATAAATATGAGGATATTATGCCATTTCTGTTTGGATCAACAAATATCATAAAAATGTTTGTAAAGGACTTGGAACCGAACCAGAAGATATTTCTTAAGTTTGTGAAAACTAGGATGCACCAAGGATGTTAGAAATGGAAAAGATTCGGTATCCAGATATGTATGTTATGTTTCTACTAATGAACAATATCAAGTTAAATTTTCCTAGGCACATGGTAAGTTACCTGTATTACTGCTGTCAAACAGAAGCCCGGATGAGTTTTTATCCTTTTGGAATATTTATCTCAAAAATTCTGTTTAAGACAGACATGATAAGATTAGTGGATGCTCGGGTGAGATGCCACCATAGTAATATCTTTAATGCTAGTACATTGAGAACAATTGGATATTTCTGGAGCACTATCAAAGGAAAACTGCTGCCTATTGGTGTTGAAGAGGATGAAGAAAGTGCTCAGGCCCAACCAGCAAAATCAAAAGGATTAGCTAAATCTAGAACCAATGCAGTATCATGGAGGATACAGTTTGAAGTAGTTGATCCATCAGCTGATGAGGAAAATGAAAATGAACTTTAGAGGTCAAGAAATCGAGTGAATCAAGTAGTTGAACAGACTAATCAAGCACTCATAGATGAAACTAAACATATTCCGAGCTACAGATTCGTTAGAGACTCTGTAGTACAAGACACTACTCAAACAATATCTTCTCAGATTGAGATGACTCCCCAAGTTGAAAAAGGAGAAGAGGCTCAGGAATAGGTAATAGTTGCAGCTGATATTGAAACTATTGTAGAGGTTGGAGTATAAACTAAAGATAAAAAAGAAGAGGTCATGCCTGGTGAAGTAGAATTGTCCAGTACTCATATAATTCAAGAGGAAATTGTTTTAGAAAACACAGTTTAGAAAATGGATGCAGATGATGCTCATGAGGAGAAAACTCCATCGAATGTGGAAATCCAGGATGAAAATGTTTCTAAAGTACATAAAGAGGTGATGAATGATGATTTTTCTATGGAAGAGTCTAGGAAAGTCTCTGAGGAAAATTCTGTGGAAAATCCTGCTTAGGAGGAAGATAAATAGAAATCTGATGCAGAGTCATTACCTATAGTGTTTTTGCATCAGAATGAAGCTGAAACAGAGAATCAAGCACAAGGTGTCTCTAATTATGATAATGATTATGTGGAAGAATTGATCTGAAAGTTTAATAAAGTTTAAACTGATAATGTATCTTTGCAAAGTGCATTATAAAGGGAGAGTCCAATGTTTCAGAACCTGAAAGCTAGTTCATTTTCAATGTAGGAAGATGAAGTGTTTAAGAAGTAAATGTTAAATGAAGTTGCAAAGTTGAAATCAAAGATGGTTATGAAGACATATTTAATGGAATTTGGATATTTTATGAGGAAAAAATTTGCATCTGTCGAATCAGTGCAGCCAAGACATCAGGTACTTCACCAGATTTAATCAGAAGATTTCAGGTAATCACAGCAGTAATGAGCAATATTAATGACAGATTTCAGGACCTTCAATGAAAACGTTCCCCTTTGTCAGTGCAATTATATAATCAAAAGTTTTTAGTTAACCAGTTGACCTCAAGTGAACCAAGTATTAGAACTATACTGACTCAGTTCACAGCGAAGTTGACTCTGTTTATGGAGAAGGAAGAAAGGATCCATGAGTTTTTCAGATTAAATATGATAGAAGATATTCATATGACTCAGGAGAATAGAGATCTTATTATCAAGCTGGGAGATGGCATGATGAGAAGGCTGAGGGAGCAGTTGATAGAAATCAAGGTAGTAGTTCAGAGGAGATAGACCCTATCTAGTACCCTTACCACACCTTCCTTCTTGTGTTCATCATGATTGTAAGTGTTACATATTTTCAATGAAATTTTGTTTCATTCTATATTTTCATGTTTTTATTAGTTTTACTTTCTTTGTTTAGATATGTCGATAATCCAGATTCACTTATTGAAAAACAGTTAATAATAACATTTACTTAAGTTCAATTATATATTATTTAACAAAACTGTAAATACTAATATTTTCTTGGTTCAAATTTATGTTGATGATGTAATTTTTGGATCAACTAATAAATCTCTTTGTCATGAGTTTTCAAATATAATGCAAAAAGAATTTGAAATGAGTATGAAGGGAGAGTTAAATTTCTTTTTATGACTTCAAATTCATGAAAATGAATTTGGAAATGTTTTAAATCAAATCAAATACATTACTGATTTACTTAAGAAATTTGGACTTGAAAACACCAAGACATATACAACTCTTATGTGTACTAATATAAAACTTGATTTGGATGAAACTGGGAAATCAGCTGACAACAAGTTATATAGAGGTATGATTGGTAGTTTATTATATCTTACTACTAGGAGGCCAGATATAATGTATTCAGTATTTCTTTGTGAAATATTTCAATCAAATATTAAATAATCTCATTTAACTACTATTAAAAGGATTTTTAGATATTTAAAAGGAACTTTTTTTCAATCTCTTCTTTATCCACAAAACGTCTGATTTTAATTTAATTTCCTATTTAGATACAGACTTTTTGAGTTTTATATTAGATAGAAAAACACTTCAGGTACTTGTCACTTTATAGGAAAATCCTTATTATCATGGTCAAGTAAGAAACAAAATTCAGTTGCCCTGTCAACATCCAATGCAAAATATTTGTCTCCTGGCAGTTGTTGTGCACAAGTGTTGTGGATGAAAAACACTCTTATGGAATTTGGACTAAATTTTAATAATAAACCTATTTTATGTGATAGTACAAGTGCAATTAAAATTTCAAAAAATCCTTTTAATCATTCTATGACTAAGCATATTGATATCAGACATCATTTTCTAAGAGACCATGTTCTTAAAAAGGATATATTCTTAGAATTTGTAAGTACTAAAATTCAATTTGCTAATATTTTCACTAAACCACTTCCCACTGCAAGGTTTGATTTTATTAAGGGGGAGCTAGGTTTATTTAATTACAAATAAAGTTTAATTTTATTCATTTGATTATGCTATTTATATTTTATTTTTAATACAGTTTAAAATAAATTAGTTATTTGTTTTTCAAATAGAATAATTTTTATTTTATTAGATTTATTTTTATATGTGTGCATACAATTTTATTTTTTTATAAAATTTATGTAATGATTATTGATGACACGGGAATGAAGGTAGTCAGAGCCCTTTCGAATTCTGAATTGTTTCATTTCTCCCAGAAACCCTTTTGAGCCCACGAAGCATTACCGCTCTTTGTCAATCCAAACCTGAACCTTCGAAACCCTAATCCTTTTTCGAACCTTCAGAGATTTATGACAGAAATGACCAAGACCATGAGAACCAATGAGGCTGAGACCAGCACAACCAAGAGGCAGCACTCTGAAGGAAGGAAAATTTTGCAAGGAAAGGTCATATATTTGGAATGGTTATATTAGACAAACCTATTGCTGAAGCGGGATCTTCCTTTTCAAAACCTCGAACAGAATTTTAATGGTGAGAAAATTAGTTTTTATATGAGGTGGAGCTTCATTATTTCTTCAAATCTGTTTAGTTTATTCTGGGGGAAGATGATGATTCGATGATTGCGAAAATAGAAGACAAAGATGTTTCTATCTCTTCTGTAGAGACAGCTCAGATTCAAAACTAACCTCATGAGGGAGTTTATTATTTCTATTTGAAAATTTTGGCAATAGTGTACATAAATTTGAGGATATTATGTCATTTCTATTTGGATCAACAAATATCAGAAAAATGTTTGTAAAGGACTTGGAACCAGACCAGAAGATATTGCTTAAGTTTTTGAAAACTAGTATTGCACCAAGGATGTCAGAAATGGAAAAGATTATGTATCCATATATGTATGTTATGTTTCTTCTAATGAATAATATCAAGTTAAATTTTCCTAGTCACATGGTATTTTACCTGCATTACTGTTGTCAAACAGAAGCCCAAATGAGTTTTTATCGTTTTTGGAAGATTTATCTCAAAAATTCTATTTAAGACAGATATAATAAGTTTAGTGGATGCTCGGGTGAGATTCCACCATATTAATATCTTTAATGCTAGTAAATTGAGAAAAATTGGATATTTCTGGAGCACTATCAAAGGCAAACTGCTACTTGTTGGTGTTGAAGAGAATGAAGAAAGTGCTCAAGCACAACCAGCAAAATCAAAAGGAGTAGCTGAATCTAGAACTAGTGTAGTATCATGGAGGATACAGTTTGAAGCTGTTGATCCATCAGATGATGAGGAAAATAAAAATGAACATCAGAGGTCAAGACATCAAGTGACTCAGGCTGTTGAACACACTACTCAAGCACTCCCAGATGAAACTAAACCTATTCTAAGCTACAGATTCATTAGAGACTCTGCAGTACAAGACACTACTAAAACAATAGATTCTCAGATTGAGATGACTCCTCAAGTTGAAAAAGGAGTATAGGCTTAGGAAGAGGTAATAGTTACAGTGGATGTTGAAACTGTTGTAGAGGTTGGAGTAGAAACTGAAGCTAAAAAAGAATAGTTCATGCCTGGTGAGGTAGAAATGGCTAGTCCTCATATAATTCAAGAGGAAATTGTTTTAGAAAACCCAGTTTAGGAAATGGATGCAGATGATGCTCATGAGGAGAAACCTCCATAAAATGTTGAAATTCAGGATGAAAATGTTTCTAAAGTACATATAGAGGTGATGAATGAGGATTTTTATATGGATGAGTCTGGGAAAGTTTCCGAGGAAAAGTATGTGGAAAAACCTACTTAGGAGGAAGATAAGGAGAAATCTAATGTAGAGTCATTACCTATAGTGTTGTTGCATCGGAATGAAGCTGAAATAGAGAATCAAGCACAAGGTGTCTCTAATTCTGATAATGATTATGTGGAATAATTGATCAGAAAGTTTAATAAATTTCAAGCTGATAATGTATCTTTGCGAACTGCATTAGAAAGGGAGAGTCAAAAGTTTCAGAACCTGAAACTTAGTTCATTTTCAAAGCAGGAATTTGAAGTGTTTAAGAAGGAAATGTTAAATGAAGTTGCAAAGTTGAAATCAGAGATGGTTATGAAGAGAGATTTAATGGAATTTGGATCTTTTATGAAGCAACAATTTGCATCTGTCAGACTCAGTGCGGCCAGTACATCAGGTGCTTCACCTGATTTAATCAGAAGATTTCAGGTTATCACAGCAATAATGAGCATTATGAATGACATATTGTAGGTCCGTCAATGCAATAGTTCCCCTTTTTCGGTGCTATTAGATAATCAAAAGTTTTTATTTGACCTCAAGTAAACTAGGTATTAGAACTATACCAACTCAGTTCACAGTGAAGTTGACTCTGTTTATGGAGAAGGAAGAAAGGCTCCATGAGTTTTTCAAATTAAATATGATAGAAGATATTCATATGACACAAGAGAATAGATATCTTAATATCAATCTGAGAGATGGCATGATGAGAAGACTGAGGGAGTAGTTGACAGAAATCAAGGCAGTAGTTCAGAGGAGATAAACCCTATCTCATACCCTTACCACACCTTACTTCTAGTGTTCATCATGATTGTAACTGTTACATATTTTCGATGAAATTTTGTTTCATTCTATATTTGTGTGTTTCTATTATTTTTACTGTCTTTGTTTATATATGCCGGTAATCCATATTCACTTATTGAAAAACAGTTAATAATAACATTTACATAAGTTTAGTGCTACATTATTTAAAAAAACTATAAATCCTAATATTTTATTGGTTCAAGTTTATGTTGATGATGTAATTTTTTGGATCAACTAATAAATTTCTTTATCATTAGTTTTCAAATATAATTCAAAAAGAATTTTAAATGAGTATGATGGGAGAGTTAAATTTCTTTTTAGGACTTCAAATTTATGAAAAAGATTTTGGAAATGTTTTAAATCAAAGCAAATACATTACTGATTTAATTAAGAAATTTGGACTTGAAAACAGAAAGACATATACAAATCCTATGTGTACTAATATAAAACTTGATTTTGGATGAAACTAGGAAATTAGTTGACAACAAGTTATATAGAGGTATGATTGGTAGTTTATTATATCTTACTGCTAGCAGGCCAGATATAATGTATTCAGTATGTCTTTGTGAAAGATTTCAATCAAATCCTAAAGAATCCCATTTAACTACTATTAAAAGAATTTTTAGATATTTAAAAGGAATTGTTTTTCAATCTCTTCTCTATCCAAAAAACATCTAATTTTAATTTAATTTCATAATCAGATGCAGACTTTGAGAGTTTTATATTAGATAGATAAATCACTTCACGTACTTGTCACTTTTTAGGAAAATCCTTAGTATCATGGTCAAATAAGAAACAATATTCAGCTACCCTGTCAGCAGCCAAGGCAGAATATATGTCTGCTGGAAGTTGTTGTGCACAATTATTGTGGATGAAAAACACTCTTATGGACTTTGGACTAAATTTTAATAATACACCTATTTTATGTGATTGTACAAGTGCAATTAATATTTTAAAAAATCCTATTAATCATTCTATGACTAAGAATATTGATATCAGACATCATTTTCTAAGAGACCATGTTCTTAAAAAGGATATATTCTTAGAATTTGTAAGTACTGAAATTCAATTAGCTGATATTTTTACTAAACTTCTTCCCACTGTAAGGTTTGATTTTATTAAGTGGGATCTAGGTTAATTTAATTTTAAATAATGTTTTATTTTATTCATTTGATTATGCTATTTCTATTTTATTTTTAATACAGTTTAAAATAAATTAGTTATTTGTTTTTTAAGTAGAATATTTTTTATTTTTATTAGATTTATTTTTATATGTGTGCGTACAATTTTATTTGTTTTTAAAATTTATGTAATGATTATTTATGACACGGGAATGAAGGTAGTCAGAGCCCTTTCGAATTCTGAATCGTTTTATTTCTACCAAAAACCCTTTTGAGCCCGCGAAGCATTACCACTCTTTGTCAATCCAAACCTAAACCTTCGAAACCCTAATCCTTTTTCGAACCTTCAGAGATTTATGACAGAAATGACCAAGACCAAGAGAACCGATGAGGCTGAGACCAGCACTTCCAAGAGGTAGCGCTCTAAAGGAAGGAAAATTTTGCAAAAAAAGGTCATAGATTTGGAATGGTTATATTAGACGAACCTGTTGTTGAAGCCGGATCTTTCTTTTCAAAACCTCGAACATACTTTTAATGGTGAGAAAAATGAGTTTTTATATGAGGTAGAGCTTCATTATTTCTTCAAATCTGTTTTGTTTAGTCTAGGGGAAGATGAAGATTCCATGATAGCAAAAATAGAAGACAAAGATGTTCCAATATCTTTTGTAGAGATATCTCAGATTCTAAACTTCCCTCGTGGGGGAGTTTATCATTTATATTTGAAAATATTGGCGATAGTGTACATAAATTTGAGGATATTATGTCTTTTTTGTTTGGATCAACAAATAACAAAAAAATGTTTGTAAGGGACTTGGAACCGAACCAGAAGATATTGCTTAAGTTTGTGAAAACTAGGACTGCACCAAGGATGTCAGAAATGGAAAATATTCTGTATCCAGATATGTATGTTATGTTTCTGTTAATGAACAATATCAAGTTAAATTTTCCAAGACACATGGTAAGTTACCTGCATTACTGCTGTCAAACAGAATCCCGGATGAGTTCTTATCCTTTTAGAAGATTTATCTCAAAAATTATTTTTAAGATAGATATGATAAGATTAGTGGATTCTCGGGTGAGATTCCACCATAGTAATATCTTTAATGCTGGTACATTGAGAAAAAATGGATATTTCTGGATCACTATCAAAGGTAAACTGATGCATGTTGGTGTTGAAGAGGATGAAGAAAGTGCTCAGTCCCAACCAGCAAAATCAAAAGGATTATCTGAATATAAAACCAGTGCAGTATCACAGAGGATACGGTTTGAAGTAGTTGATCCATCAGCTGATGAGGAAAATAAAAATGAACTTTAGAGGTCAAGACATAAAGTGACTCAGGCTGTTGAAAAAACTACTCAAGCACTCCCAGATGAAACTGAACCTATTGTGATCTACAGATTCATTAGAGAATCTACAGTACAAGACACTACTCAAACAATAGCTTCTCATATTGAGATGACTCCTCAAGTTGAAAAAGGAGAAGAGGCTTAGGAAGAGGTAATATTTGTAGCTGATGTTGAAACTATTGTAGACGTTGGAGTAGAAACGTAAGCTAAAAAATAAGAGTTCATTCCTGGTGAAGTAGAAGTGGCCAGTCCTCATATAATTCAAGAGGAAATTGTTTTAGAAAACATAGTTTAGGAAATGAATGCAGATGATGCTCATGAGGAGAAACCTCCATCAAATGTTGAAATTATGGATGAAAATTTTTCTAAAGTACATACAGAGGTGATGAATGAGGATTTTTCTATGGAAGAGTCTGGGAAAGTATCTAAGGAAAATTCTATGGAAAACCCTGCTCAGGAGGAAGATAATGAGAAAAATGATGCAGAGTCATTACCTATAGTGTTGTTGCATCAGAATGAAGCTGAAACAGAGAATCAAGCACAAGGTGTCTCTAATTCTGATAATTATTATGTGGCATAATTGATCAGAAAGTTTAATAAAGTTCAAGCTGATAATGTTTCTTTGCGAAGTGCATTAGAAAGGGAGAGTCAAAAGTTTCAGAACCTGAAAGCTAGTTCATTTTCAAAGTAGGAAGTTGAAGTGTTTAAGAAGTAAATGTTAAATGAAGTTGCAAAGTTGAAATCAAATATTGTTATGAAGATAGATTTAATGGAATTTGGATCTTTTATGAAGCAAAAATTTGCATCTGTCAGACTCAATGTGGCTAGAACATCAGGTACTTCACCCGATTTAATCAGAAGATTTTAGGTTATCACAGCAGTAATGAGAAATATGAATGACAGATTGCAGAACATTCAATGCAATAGTTCCCCTTTGTCAGTTCTATTAGATAATCAAATGTTTTTAGTTGAGCAGTTGACCTCAAGAAAACCAAGTATTAGAACTATACCGACTCAGTTCACAGCAAAGTTGACTCTATTTATAGAGAAGGAAGAAAGGCTCCCTGAGTTTTTTAGAGTAATATGATATAAGATATTCATATGAATCAAGAGAATAGAGATCTTATTATCAATCTGGGAGATGGCATGATGATAAGGTTGAGGGAGCAGTTGACAGAAATCAAGGCAGTAGTTCATAGGAGATAGACCCTATCTCATACCCTTACCACACCTTGCTTCCTGTGTTCATCATGATTTTAACTACTACATATTTTCAACGAAATTTTGTTTCATTCTATATTTTTCTATTTCTATTAGTTTTACTATATTTGTTTACATATGCCAGTAATCTAGATTCACTTATTGACAAACAGTTAATAATAACATTTACTTAAGTTCAGTGCTACATTATCTAAGAAAACTGTAAATCTTAATATTTTATTGGTTCAAATTTATGTTGATGATGTAATTTTTGGATCAACTAATAAATCTATTTTTCATGAGTTTTCAAATCTAATACCAAATGAATTTGAAATGATTATGATGGGAGAGTTAAATTTCTTTCTAGGACTTTAAATTTATGAAAAAGATTTTGGAAATGTTTTAATCAAAGAAAATACATTACTGATTTACTTAAGAAATTTGTACTTGAAAACATCAATACATGTACAACTCCTATGTGTACTAATATAAAACTTGATTTGGATGAAACTGGGAAATCAGTTGAAAACAAGTTATATAGAGGTATGATTGGTAGTTTATTATATCTTACTACTAGTAGGCCATATATAATGTATTTAGTATGTCTTTGTGCAATATTTCAATCAAATCCTAAAGAATCCCATTTAACTACTATTAAAAGAATTTTTAGATATTTAAAAGGAACTGTTTATCAATCTCTTCTTTATCCAAAAAATGTCTGATTTTAATTTCATTTCATATTCAGATGCAGACTTTGGGAGTTATAGATTAGATAGAAAAATCACTTCAGGTACTTGTCACTTTTTAGGAAAACCCTTAGTATCATGTTCAAGTAAGAAACAATATTCAGTTGCCCTGTCAACAACTGAGGAAGAATATGTGTCGGCTGACAGTTGTTGTGTACAAGTGTTGTGGATTAAAAACACACTTATGGACTTTGGACTAAATTTCAATAATACACCTATTTTATCTGAAAGTACAAGTGCAATTAAAATTTAAAAAAATTCTATTAATCATTATATGACTAAGAATATTGATATCAGACTTCATTTTCTAAGAGACCATGTTCTTAAAAAGGATATATTCTTAGAATTTGTAAGTAATGAAATTCAATTAGCTAATATTTTTACTAAACCGCTTCCCACTGCAAGGTTTGATTTTATTAAGGGGGAGCTAGGTTTATTTAATTTTAAATAAAGTTTTATTTTATTCGTTTGATTATGCTATTTCTCTTTTATTTTTAATAAAGTTTAAAATAAATTAGTTATTTGTTTTTAAAATAGAATAATTTTAATTTTAATTAGATTTATTTTTATATGTGTGCGTACAATTTTATTTGTTTTTAAAATTTATGTAATGATTATTGATGACACGTGAATGAAGGTAGTCAAAGTCCTTTCAAATTCTGAATCGTTTCATTTCTACCAAAAAACCATTTTGAGCCCACGAAGCATTACTGCTCTTTGTCAATCCAAACCTGAACCTTCGAAACCCTAATCCTTTTTTGAACCTTCAGAGATTTACGACAAAAATGACCAAGACCAAGAGAACTGATGAGGATGAGACCAGCACTGCCAAGAGGCAGCGCTCCGAAGGAAGGAAAATTTTGCAAGGAAAGTGTTGAGCAAAGTATTGTTTTCAACAATACATAATAATGTTATTTAAAGGGGGAGATTATTAAAAAAAATACTCTGTCTCTTTATGTTAATTTTGATGCTCACAAATACCCTTAGTTTTTTTCTAATGATTTTATTTATTATTTTGAAGGAATTTATTAATTTATTTTACTCTTGAAATAACGAGAATTTATTACTTGTTCGGAATCTTCTTTAAGCGTGTCCTAGAATCACTATTCATACCTTACTAATTTGGAATCTGCTTTAAGCGCGTCCTGGAATCAATGTTCATACCCTAGGTGGATAAACGTAGTGTAAGGATGAAAATCATGTATACTTTTTGAGATAAGAGAAAAGTATGGTCAAACAATCATACGTTTTCAGCAAAGTATGGAAGAAGAACCTTATGTTAGGAAGGAACCTTAAGTTTTGGTTTTCAAAAAAGTATGGAAGGAGAACTGTATGTATATAATAAACGTTACGTTTGTTTCTCAAAAGTATGGTTCATCAACCTTACTTTTGTAAACAACCATACGTTCTTGGAAAAGTATGGATCAAGTAAAAGTATGGATCTTTTACCGTACATTTGAGAGTTGAAGAAAAAGTATGGATGATCAACCCTAAGTTTAAGACCAACCTTACATTTGAAGAAAGTTACATGAACCCTATGTTTATGATTCAACCTTACATTTTCAACCTTATGTTTGAAGACAATGTCATCAACCCTACGTTTGGAGGTCACGTCATCAACCTTACGTTTGGCGTCGGAAAGTTTGAAAGACGATATTTTTATGCAACGGTCAGCAAGCTGATTATTAGGCAGATTTCAAGCCGGATTTAAAGTTGTTTTTAAAGTATGACTTTGACCAATTCAAAGCCGTTTTATCATTGGATTAAAGATCGAATTAAAAGGAGATTCTTATGCCGAGTTTTCAGGGAAGTTACGACTACTCTATAAGTTCAAATTTTTGATTATTTCGAATCAGAAGGTGACTTTTTGGATCTAAATATGTAGAAGATATGCTCAGATTTATTATATATGTTCTCTCTGAACAAACACCATATACGGGAGAGTGGTGATCAATCTATTATTAAAAAAGGTGGAAAAGAGAGACTGCAAAAAATCACGTTGATCTGCTGATTCAAAAAGGAGCGTCAAAGCTATGTTCATTTAAGAAGAAGGAACTCGATAGAAGATTCACTTATTCTACATCAAATATCTACTGTGGATCTACTACTTCTGAAGTTGTGAACTATATATCTATATATACTGCAATCAGATCGACTCAGAATTGCTTTGTTTTGAAAATCAATATTTCTAGAGATGACGATCCATCTGCTGTCAATTGCATTCGGTTGCAATTGTGAAGATGAACTAGAAAACATCTTTCTGAAATTATTTTTATTCTTGAGTAACCATCTTCTCGTACTAAGTTGTGTAGGTTCGGGTTTGAAACAGAAGTCTTTGTTTTGCCTTGGATTATAAAGGTGTCAACTGCTTGTATTCAGTTGTGGACAGGTCTGTTGAAATGAGGACCAGATAGTGAAAATCACCAAGCTCGTGAAGTAGAGCATTGGTGGAGTAGACTAGGGGCCTTCTGTTCCCTGAACCACTATACATATTTGTGTCCCTGATTTTATTTATTTCTGCTACATGATCAAATCTGATAAAGTATAGAGGACAGAAATCGTTCAATTGAAAAGTTAATGAAAAATCTGATGACACAATTCACCCCCCTCTTGTGTATAATAAGTATATTCAAGATCTGACAGTTGGTATCAGAGGAAGAGCTTTTGATAGAGCCTTATCGCGCTAGAAGCGTTTAAATGATTATATAACAGAGCATCGTGACTGATACAAGAGAAGGGATGTCAATGGTCATAGCACCATATTTAAATGGAGACAAATATGGCTGCTGAAAATCACGCATGATAATATATCTGAAAAACCTCGGATATAAAGTCTATTGAAAGATTCTGACTCCTTATGAAATTCCTAAAAATCCTAAGACATTGAGTGCTGCTACAGAGGCAGAGTATGATATGAATTCGAAGGCTATGAATGCAATCATCTGCGGTCTAGGACTAGATGAATTTAACAGAGTATCTCAGTGCCCGAAAACATATGAGATGTGGAAAACAATAGCTATGGCATATGAAGGAACAGACAATGTGAGACAAATGAGATATACAACTGTAAAACTGAAATTTGATACTTTCAGAATGTTTGAAGGAGAAATAATTACCCAAATGAATGGGAGATTGATAGAAATTGTCAATAATATAACAGCTCTAGGAGAACCTATCTAACAGGATGTTCAAGCATTAAAAGTACTAAGGGTACTTTCTACTCGATGGAATGGTATCTCTGCTGCAACCAGACAATCAACACCTGTAAAAAATCTAACCATGAGAGAGTTTATTGGTACACTGATGATGTATGAAGATGAAATGAAAGATGAGGCTAATGAACATAAAGTTCTTATCAAAAGAAAAGATACTACCTTAAATGTAACTTCACAACAAAATAATAGAAAGCTGAAGAACAGAGAAGTCAAAGCTAAATCAGAGAGCTCTGACTCATCAAACTCGGATGAAGAGCTGGCTCAGCTAGCCAGGAATTTTAGAAAGTTTTACAGCAAGAAAATAGGCTTCAAAAAATCTTTTAAGAGAGATGATAAAGAAGTAAGATGCTATGAATGCAAGAATATTGGGCATATCAGACCAGATTTCCCACAATTGAAGGATGCAAAGAAGAAGAAATACTTCAAAATAAATGACTATGAGCAGAAAGATAAGAAAGCTATGAAAGCCACTTGGAGTGTATCTGAAGACTCCAGTAGCTCTCCTGAATCAATCTCAGAGAAAGAATAAGTCAATCTAAAATCAAACATGTGTTCTATGGTAGAAACTGATGAGGTACACTCATATTACTCCTCTGAATCAAATTCTGAATCAAGCTACACAAATGAAAAACTTGCAGCCTACTGCAATATGCTTGAAGAAAGATATGACTCACTATTTAAGAAACATAAGTCACTAAAAAACAAACATAAATACATTTCAGATGAAAGAGATACAATTCTAAAACAACATAAGGAATTAACTGATAAATACAATTCGTTTAAAACAAACTATATTAATTATGAATCAAGAATAAAAACACTGCAGGATGAAGTAGAATCTTACAAACAGGCTGCATTGGTTTTTACAAAAGGAGATAATTCATTAAATGAAATTCTTAGAAAACTGTAATAAAAAAGGAGAGGTTTGGAATTGGCAGTAAAGAAGAAAAACCTAAGCTATATAAAAATTATTTTTTTCCTAGCTCTAAAAAGGTTAATTATAACTTTTGTGAGACAAAGGGACATATAGCTAAAAACTGTTTCTTAAGACAGCCTCAAATTTGTGGTATTAAGAAAGCATATGTTTCAAAAGACTTATATGATTCAGCTTATTTTAAAAGAACAAAGAAAATCTGGATACCCAGATCATTTCTAGCTAACACCCCAAGACCCAACAAAATATGGGTACCAAAGCAATTTGTTTGAATGTCTTTGCAGGTAGCAGGACACCAGAGAAAAAAAGATATATGGTACATGGATAGTGGCTGCTCAAGACATATGAGTGGAAACTCATTGAATTTTTCTTCACTCACTCAAAAGGAAGGAGGAATTGTCACATTTGGTGACAATTCCAAAGGAAAAATTGTTGGCATTGGAACTATTGGAGATCCAAAAACAGTCTTATTCAATAAATTACTTTATGTACAAGGATTAAAACACAATATGATAAGTATCTCTCAATTTTGTGATTATGGATATACTGTTGATTTTACTAACAATTGTTGTACTATTTCTAAAGATAAACTGTTTAAATTTAAAGCACCAAGAACTAAAAATGTCTATACTTTGGATTTAAATTCCTTGTGTAAACAACAAGTAAACTGCTTGACTGCTAAAGTAAGTGAATCTTGGATCTGGCATAGGAGACTTGGACATTGCAATATATATGTTTTAAATAAGTTATCTAAGAAACATTTAGTTTCTGATTTACCTAGTCTCAAATTTGAAAGTGACGGATTTTGTGATGCATGTCAACTTGGCAAGCAACACAAATCATCCTTCAAATCTATTAATAAAGTTACTACATCTAAACCTCTAGAACTTATTCATATGGATTTTTTTGGACCCTTAAGAGTAACAAGCTTAGTTGTTAAATTATATTTATATGTTTTAGTTGATGACTATTCAAGATTTACATGGATTTTCTTTTTGAAATTTAAAAATTAAGCTTTTACTTTTTTTGAAAGATTCTACAAATCTGTTCAAAATGAGAAAGGTTTTAATATAATCTCATTGAGAAGTGATCATGGTGGAGAATTTGAGAATCAGAAATTTAATTCCTTTTTCTCAAACATGGGTATTAAACATACCTTTTCTGCACCAAGAACACATCAACAAAATGGGATTTTAGAAAGAAGAAATAGAACAATTCAAGAAATGGCTAGAACTATGTTAAATGAATATAGCCTACCTATATATTTTTGGGCAGAACCTGTGAATACATCTTGCTATATAATTAATAGAGTTTTAATTAGACCTATTTTGAAAAATACACCCTATTAAATATAGAATAACATAAAAACTAAAGTAAATTACTTTAAAATTATTGGATGCAAGGTTTACATCTTGAACACCAAAGATAATCTTGGTAAGTTCGATCCAAAATCTGATGAAGGTATTTTCTTAGGATAGTCTGCTACCTCCAAATCTTATAGAGTCTATAATAAGAAGTCAAGGATTGTTAAAGAATCAGTTCATGTGAGATTTGATGAATCTGATCCCTTTGAGAAAAGGACAGATCAAATGGATGAACTTGACTCTAATGATAACATGAGACTTGAGAACTTAAATAATGATTTTGAAAATTATATAAAATAAATTCAGTCCAGTTCAGAGGAAAATGATACTGAAGAACCTTAAAATGTTTTTCCTAGAAAGTCTAGAACCCTAAAGAATCACCCTTTAGAAACGGTGATAGGTGATTTAGATAAAGGAATTCAAACTTGAAGATACTTAGGAAACCTATTGGAATTCTCTACCTTCCTATCTCAACAAGAACCCAAGACTATAGAAGAAGCTTTAGATGATGAAAGCTGGGTAATATCAATGCAAGATGAATTAAACCAATTTAAAAGAAATGAAGTTTGGGAATTAGTGGAAATACCTAATAATTATCCAGTAATAGGAACCAAATGGGTCTTTAGAAATAAACAGGATGGCCAAGGCACAATAACTAAAAATAAAGCAAGATTAGTAGCTAAAGGATACAATCAATAAGAAGGAACAAATTATGATGAGACTTTTGCACCTATATCTAGGTTAGAAGCCATTAGAACCCTTTTAGCCTATGCATCTTATATGAATTTTAAATTATTTCAGATGGATGCTAAATCTTCCTTTTTAAATGGTTATTTAATGGAGGAAGTTTATGTTGAGCAACCTCCTGGTTTTGAAAATTCTCAAAAACCAGATTCTATTTTTAAACTTACTAAAGCTCTTTATGGCCTTAAACAAGAACCTGGAGATTGGTATGAAATATTAAGTTCTTTTATTTTGAAAAATGATTTTACTGTTGGAATGGAAGATCCAACACTCTTTAAGAAAACTGTAAAAAATAATGTTTTATTGGTTCAAATTTATGTTGATGATGTAATTTTTGGATCAACTAATAAAACCCTTTGTCATGAGTTTTCAAAGTTAATGCAAAAATAATTTTAAATGAGTATTATTGGAGAACTAAATTTCTACTTAGGACTTCAAATTTATCAAAAAGATTTTGGAAATGATTTGAATCAAAGAAAATACATTACTGATTTACTTAAGAAATTTAGACTTGAAAACAGCAAGACATTTACAACTCCTATGTGTACTAGTATAAAACATGATTTGGATGAAACTGGAAAATCAGTTGACAATAAGTTATATAGAGGTATGATTGGTAGTTTATTATTTCTTACTACTAGCAGGCCAGATATAATATATTCAGTATGTCTTTGTGCTAGATTTCAATCAAATCCTAAAGAATCTCATCTAACTACTATTAAAAGAATTTTTAGATATTTAAAAGGAAGTGTTTTTCAATCTCTTCTTTATCCTAAAACTTTTGATTTTAATTTGATTTCATATTCAGATGCTGACTTTGGAAGTTGTAGATTCGATAGAAAAAACACATCAGGAACATGTCACTTTTTGGGAAAGTCGTTGGTGTCATGGTCTAGTAAGAAACAACATTCTGTTTCCTTATCAACAGCTGAGGCATAATATATTTCTGCTGGCAGTTTCTATGCACAAGTGTTGTGGATGAAAAACACTCTTATGTATTTTGGATTTAATTTTAATAATACAACTATTTTATGTGATAATACAAGTGCAATTAATATTTCAAAAAAAATCCTATTAGTCATTCTAGAACTAAGAAAATTGGTATAAGGAATCACTTTTTAAGAGATCATGTTATTAAAGAGGATATATTTTTAGAATTTATAAATACAGAAATTCAATTAGCAGATATTTTTACTAAACCACTTCCTACTGCAAGGTTTGATTTTATTAAGGGGGAGCTAGGTTTATTTGATTTTAAATAAAATTTTATTTCACAATGTTTTTTTTAATTCCGCTTAAAAATATTTTTAAAAATAAACAAAATAAGTTTCTTTTATCTGCGTAATCTATTTTATTTATTTTTAAATATATTTAATGATTAATAAAAACACGGGAATCAAGGTTGTCAGAAACCCTTTCGACTTCTAAACTACTTCATTTCCATCAAAACCATTTCGAATCTGAAAAATGCACCTATGCTCGTGAACCCTAATCTTCAAACCTCTAAAACCCTAACCTTCAAACCTTCAAAGATTCTCGCAGAGATGGTAAGGAATAAAAGATCTAGTGAAGCCGAGCCAAGCAATGTCAAGAGACAACTCACAGAAGGATGAAAAATATTATAGGGCAAGGTAATCGATCTCAACTGGTTATTTCAGACAAATCTACTATTGAAACAAGTTCTCTCATTTTAGAACCTTGAACATACATTCAATAGTGAAAATATAGAATTTCTATATGAGGTAGAACTTAGATACTTCTTCAAATCTATACAGTTTAGTCTGGGGGATACTGAGGATTGTATGATGGCTAAAATAAAGGATAGGGATTTCTCAATCTCGTCAGTTGAAATTTGTCAGATTCTCAACTGCCCTCATGAGGGAGTTTTTCATTTTTATTTGAAGAATATAGGAGATGTTGTGCATAAATTCGAGGATATTATGTCTTTTCTGTTTGGAACATCTACTATTAAGAAAATGAGGGTGAAATATTTAGAACCAGATCAGAAGATCCTGGTTAAATTTGTTTAGACAGGAATAGCTCCCAGAATGGAAGAAATGGAAAAGATTTTGTACCCTGATATGTACATAATGTATCTTTTGTTAAGTGATATCAAGTTAAACTTCCCAAGGTACATGTTCAAGTACCTCAATTACTGTTTCCAAAGTGACTCCCGGATGAACTTTTATCCTTTCAGTCGATCTATTTCTAAACTGTTGCTTAAGAAAGACATGGTGAGATTAGTGGATGCCCGAGTACACTTTCATCATAGTAATATGTTTAATGATGGAACTTTAAGGAAGATTGGATACTTCTAGAGCACCATTAAAGGAAAACTCTTGCCAGTAGGAGCTGAGGAAGATTTAGAGAGTGCTCGGGCTCAACCTGCTAAGTCCAAGGAGGGACAAGCTAAATCAAGAGTCAACAATGTTGCAAGAAGAATCCGATTTGAAGTAGAAGATGCTGAAGAAGAAAGAAGTCAGGAGGGACTTCAATCTCGAAGAACTAGAGCTATTAATGAGGAAATTACTTCCCCTGCATTGGCAACAACAACATAAGCTTTATTTTCTTATTCTTTCGTAAGAGAAGCTGTTATTGATAAGACCATGGAAGCTGTTAGTGAAAGGACAACACCAGTAGAGGGATCAGGAACTCAATAAGAATCTCAAAGGGAGAATAAGGAATTGATTATAGCTTATATTGAAGTTACACTTCAACAGAACCAAGATAAGGAGGCAGTTCCTGGTGGGGAAGTGGCCAGGCCTCAGGAAACTCCTGAAAATGTTAATCTTGAAAATCCAGTGGAAGGCCAAGATGATGATTTTTGTGGTGTGCATGATTTTGAAGCTCACACAGAAGTAATTCAAGAGGATTATTCTGTGGAGGAGTCTACAGACTCTAAGGAGAAATCTGTGGACCAACCTACTCAGGATAAAGAAAAAGAGAAATCTGATGTTGAATCATTACCTTTGGTACTAATGCATCATCCAGAGCCTGCGAATGCAAATCAAGCACAGGGTGCCTCTGATTCAAGGAAGAAAGAAGTTGAAGAACTATACAAAAAGGTGTCTCAGTTAGAATCTGATAATGTCACTATGAGAAATGCCTTAACCTTTGAACAATTGAGATTTCAAAAGCTAAAAGATAGTACAGTCTCAAGGAAAGAAGTTGAAATGTTTAAAGAGGATATGTTGAATTCAGTTGCAAATTTTAAATCTTAAATGGTTATGAAGACAGATTTATCAGATCTGAAGTTGTTTATGGAGAACCAATTTGCATCAGTTGCAAATAGTGATGTTAGTGAATCAGGTACTTCACCTGATTTAATCTGAAGATTTCAAGCTATCACAACTGTGATGAGCAACATGAATGACAGGTTGCACGATCTTTAATGTAACAGTGCTCCATTATCAGTGTTTTTGGACAATCATAAATTTTTAGTGGATCAACTGATATCTAGTGATCCACCAATATGGACTCTGTTAACTCAAATGTCAGAGAAGTTGTCACTGTTTATCGAAAAAGAAGAAAGGATGCAAGAGTTATTCAGAGTCAATTTAATCGAAGATATTCATATGACTCAAGAGAATAGAGATCTCATTATCAAACTTGGAGATGGGATGATGAAGAGACTCAGGGAACAGTTCACAGAAATCAAGTCTGCAATCCAGAAGAGATAGAACCTATTGTCTATCTTTCCCAAACCTTGATTCTTGTGTTTATCATAATTGTATCTTTTATTTTATTTTTTAATGAAAATATGTTTCTTTCTTTCTATTTGTTTTACAAACTTTCTTTTTTGATATGCCAGTACTCTAGATTTAATTATTGACAAACAGTTAATAATAATAATTTACCTACAGTTCAGTGCAACATTAAAAGTGTTAAAATCCATGATTTATCATTCTTTTTGATATCACAAAAAGGGGGAGAAATTTGGATAACCATAACATTTTATTTTACAAAACTTTATTTAAATGGTTTTCTGTATATTTAATGTTTTGGGTACTAATCCAGATTCTTTATTATAAAGGTTATTTAGAAGGAGAAATTTGGACAAAACTAAAAACTTTTATTTCAAAAGATTTTTTTTATTTTATGAAGGGGGAGACATTTTTATTTATTGAAATAATTTTGGTAAAATTAAATATTGTTTCATCCTCTCAAAATTCTAAAACTTAATGTAACTAATTTTGAAAGTTAATTTTGTTTAAATAATTTTATTATTTTATGGGTTTTGTGATCATCAAAAAGGGGGAGATTGTTGAGCAAAGTAATGTTTTCAACAATACATAATAATGTTATTTAAAGGGGGAGATTATTGAAAATAATACTCTATCTCTTTACGGTAATTTTGATGCTCACAAATACCCTTAGTTATTTTCTAATGATTTTATTTAGTATTTTTTAGGAATTTATAAATTTATTTTACTCTTGAAATAACGAGAATTTATTATTTGTTCCGAATCTGCTTTAAGCGCGTCTTGGAATCAATGTTCATACCTTACTTATTTGGAATCTACTTTAAGCGCATCCTGGAATCACTATTCATACCCTATGTGGATAAACGTAGTGTAAGGATGAAAATCATGTATACTTTTTGAGATAAGAGAAAAATATGGTTAAACAATCATACGTTTTCAACAAAGTATGGAAGAAGAACCTTACGTTAGGAAGGAACCTTACGTTTTGGTTTTCATCAAAGTATGGAAGGAGAACCGTACGTAAATAATAAATGTTACATTTGTTTCTCAAAAGTATGGTTAATCAACCTTACTTTTCTAAACAAACATACATTCTTGGAAAAGTATGGATCAAGTAAAAGTATGGATCTTTTACCGTACGTTTGAGAGTTGAAGAAAAAGTATGGATGATCAACCCTATGTTTAAGATCAACCTTAAGTTTGAAGAAAGTAAAATGAACCATACATTTATGATTCAACCTAACGTTTGAATACTATGTCATCAACCCTACGTTTGGAGGTCACGTCATCAACCTTAGGTTTGGCGTCGGAAAGTTTGAAAGACGATATTTTTATGCAATGGTCAGCAAGCTAATTATTGGGTGGATTTCAAGACGGATTTAAAGTCGTTTTTAAAGTACGACTTTGACCGATTCAAATCTATTTTATCATTGGATTAAAGATCTAATTAAAAGGATATTTTTATGCCGAGTTTTCAGGGAAGTTACGACTACTCTGTAAGTTCAAATTTTTGAATATTGCGAATCAGAAGGCGGCTTTTGTGGATCTAAATATGCAGGAGATATGCTTAGATTTATTATATATGTTCTCTATGAAAAAACACCATATACGGGAGAGTGGTGATCAATCTATTACTAATAAAGGTGGAAAACATAGACTGAAAAAAATCATGTTGATCTGCTGATTCAAAAAGGAGCGTCAAAGCTCTGTTCATTTAAGAATAAGGAACTCGATAGAAGATTCACTTGTTCTGCATCGAATATCTACTGTGGATCTACTACTGCTGAAGTTGTGAACTATATCACTATATCTACTGCAACCGGATCGAATCATAATTTATTTGTTTTGAAAATCAATATTTCTAGAGACGACGATCCATCTACTGTCAATTGCATTCTGTTGCAGTTGTGAAGATCAAATTGAAAACTTCTTTCTGAAATTATTTTTATTCTTGAGTAACCAGCTTCTTGTACTAAGTTGTGTAGGTTCGTGTTTGAACCAGAAGGCTTTTTTTTCCTTGGATTGTAAAGGTGTAAACTGCCAGTATTCAGTTGTGGACAGGTCTGTTGAAACGAGGACCAGATAGTGAAAATCACCAAGCTCGTGAAGTTGAGTGTTGGTGGAGTGGGCTAGGGGCCTTCTGTTCCCCGAACCACTATACATCTTTGTGTCCCTGCTTTTATTTATTTCCACTGCATGATCAAATATAATAAATCATAGAGGACAGAACTCGTTCAATTAAAGAGTAAATGAAAAATTTGAAAGACACAATTCACCCCCCTCTTGTATATAATCTGTATATTCAAGATCCAACAGAAAGGTCATAGATTTGGAATGGTTATATTAGATGAATCTATTGCTGATGTAGGATCTTACTTTTCAAATCCTTGAACAGACTTTTAATGGTGAGAAAAATGAGTTTTTATATGTGGTGGAGCTTCGTTATTTCTTCAAATCTGTTCAGTTTAGTCTGTGGGAAGATGAAGATTCCATGATAGCGAAAATAGAAGGCAAAGATGTTTATATCTCTTCTGTAGAGATATCTCAGATTATGAACTTCCCTCATGAGGGTGTTTATCATTTCTATTTGAAAATATTGGCGATATTTTACATAAATATGAGGAGATTATGTCATTTCTGTTTGGATCAAAAAATATCAGAAAAATGCTTATAAAGGACTTGGAACCGGACTAGAAGATATTGCTTAAGTTTGTGAAAACTAAGATTGCACCAAGGATGTCATAAATGGAAAATAATTTGTATCCAGATATGTATGTTATGTTTCTGATAATGAACAATATCAAGTTAAATTTTCCTAGGAAGATGGTAAGTTACCCGCATTACTGCTATCAAACAGAAGCCTGAATGAGTTTTTATCCTTTTGGAAGATTTATCTCAAAAATTATGTTTAAGACAGATATGATAAGATTAGTTGATTCTCGGGTGAGATTCCACCATAGTAATATCTCTAATGCTGGTACATTGAGAAAAATTGGATATTTCTAGAGCACTATCAAAGGCAAACTGTTGCCTGTTGGTGTTGATGAGGATGAATAAAGTGCTCAGGCCCAACCAGTAAAATCAAAAGAATGGGTAGCTGAATCTAAAACCAGTGTAGTATCACGGAGGATACGGTTTCACTACAAGAGAATCATCGTTTAGCGGCAGTTTTTATTGCGTTTAGCGGCAGTTTAAACTGCCGCTACATGGTTTGGCGGCAGTTTCTGTAAACCTCCACCTAATATGGCGTCGCCAATCTATTAGCGATGGTTATTTCCGTTTCACGGAGGTTTAAGGAAAGCGTCGTAGCTGCCTCATTTCGCGGTGTTTTTACTGAGTTTGGCGGCGGTTTTTACGATCCCTTGACATCAATTTATTCACGTCGGTTATAACCGCTGCAAATAAACTCAAATCCAGTGGCCGTAAAACTGCCGCTGAAGTAATGTGAACCACCGCGGAATGAGCACCTACGATGCCACTATGTAGCGGTGGTTTAAACCTCCGCGAAACGTAACTTTTTTTGCATTTTGCGATGGTTTTCATAGTTTAGCGGTGGTTTAAACCACCACCAATGTACATTTCACGGCGGTTTAAACCGCCGCTAAAAGCTGACCAAAAAAAAATTGCTTTTGCTGCACCCCTTCCCTGAAAGACAAATCAAACCAGAAATGAATATCATATCCACCTTCAAGTTATATTCCCTAGCCTCTTAATCATCCATCCATTATCATCATACCAAAATATATTATATTGAAAACAATATATGGGCCCCTTAATAGGTGTAATCCACAACCATACCTTCTCCAAATTAGTCATTGAAGACCAAGATGAAACTGAAATTGAAACTCATGATAAATTCAAACACTATCTATTTCTAGGTACCTTTCACAAAGTGTTCCCCTTCACAATAAGTTAAGATTTGTGAAATATTTCTATTTAAATTGAACATAAATGGTATGATGTATCCCACTAATCATTAATAAACTATGTGTGTTATGATTCTATTTATATAGATTCATATGATGCTCATCGCATGGGCCTAATCCCAACAATGTAAACACCTACGACCTATTTGTATGGCGAAAAATGAATAATTTCCTAACTATGTGGCCTTAAAAAAAGGAATCATAGACATGTATTATATGTATGATTAACCTAAAAATCATATATTTTCATATCTACACAGATTTAGAGAGATCATAGGAATAAGGGTAACCCGTTAAACACTAGTATTTTGATATTATTCATTAAAAAACATAAATATATAAGGTAATCCAATAATTCAAATGATTCAACCCAAAGAATATTTGATGATCCCAAAATCTCACACCTTTTACCAGTACCTATTTTGAAGAATCTATAGTATATGAATCACTAGTGAACACCTTTCATTGTAATTTAGTTCTAAAAGGACATCCATACCAAATATTCATATACATGGAAGCCCATTGGAGGTTCTCATAAAAAAATAGATAACCTAATGTGAATCCATTAACATGGAATTGGATTGATAAACTATGAACTCTTACATTTGATGATGTATTGATGGGTTTCTTCATTATGTTTCCTTTTCAATATCTTCATCACATCCTTCAATTAAAATTGAATCACCAAATGCACCAATTATGTTCAAGACCAATATCAAGCTGATAGTACCCATAAGGAACACAATTGTGAGGCATGAAAACAATTGTTATGTCATACATAGGACTCAATTTCTATGAATATATATTCCCCATACCCTGACATACATTGTCTCCTACCCTTGTAAAATGAGTGCATGATGGTTCACACCTTATTTCAGGAATAACATCTAAATGGATCTATCCTGAAATTATATGACACTCATGGTAATCTATAGGGAATAATTCTTCACAGGTTGTCCAACTAAAAATATTCTATGGCAAAACCATTGGTCCATAATTTCACATCCAACCTTTTTGTATCCTTTCAATAGATCATGAGAACACATTATTATCTTATCATATTGATTTGGATAAATATGTCCACCATAAATTATAAATCACCTTAGAACTTCATTATGAGTATCATGTTCACTATAGTCATTTTTATTAACATGTGACCTTGAGTACTCAAGAAGATATATCGGGTGTTTTTCCCTATTGTCTATACTCAAGCATCTAAAAGTTGATCCCACTGGGGATATCCAACCACTGACACTCAAGAGTATATTTATACCCCTACTAATTTAAACAACCTTGAGGCCATTATAATATCTAGATAATATACTAGGGATGGTTACAATTATCTAATATCTAAAAGCATCAGAATCTATACTAAGTGGTGTTTGTGATTATAAAATTACAATGGAAAACATAACCCACATGGGTGGGGGAATTTTTTTTCATTTTTTCCTCATGGTCATCTCCAATATCATTCATCCTATGGGATCACACCCAAATTAATGATATCCCTCTTAAATTGTAAATATGTGTTTCCTATTGGTGGTAACACATTTGTATATTTCTTCAATGTTAACCCAATTTATGTTGGGAAACATGATTCTATTAAGTATGAAATAGGTGTGGATGAATCCACTACCCCCTCACCACTAAAAAATAGTAAAACCATCTCAACATAAGAGAATATTACTTAGTTCAAATTCAAAATAGTATAACATGTGAAATGACCCAATTTGTTCAACACATCAGCAATGGGTTTAACTCCTAGTCATCCAAAATCTCGACTACCAATTAAAACATAGGCCTAAATGGAATTATTTATACCACACTTGAGAAATCAAGACATAAAAATAAACATCATAAATCAATAAAACACATAATAGGAAGCATGAGAAATCAAGGAAATTATAGGACATGAAAATGTTTGGTGGAAACTATGTGACAAAAATGTAATATATACAAAGAAACTATTCCCATATTTGTTCAACACATGAAAAATACAACTAATCATGGTCCGATGATGCATCTTCACCCTCGCCACCTTCATCACCACTTTCTGCTGTCACCTGTAAGAAAATTATATTGAAAATTAAACACGGTTGCATATTTATATTAAAACTTAAAACCAATGAAAGTTAGAAAACTAAATAATTTTGATTTTTTGTGATTTACCTACATACCACCAGCCGATGCACTACCACCGGGGGCATATCTTCTCATATGTTGACGTATTTCAATCAACTCTTTCTACAAAGCAGATATCCGATCCCCCTGTTGGTGAACTGTGTTTCGTAGAGAAACAATCTCTTTCTAATCATATCCAAGTATGGGCTGACTAAAGCCAGGAGTAGATGCAGCTGCCATCCCTGGTGGCCTGCTAAAAACCTTAGATGGTACGGGTCCCAAACCCATCTCGCACACTCTACCAGGATGCTCCTTCCCAAGGACTTTAGCAACTGGGTCATCCTCGGAGACTGAGTAGGACTGCGCAGGATTGGCATCCCATATTTCTTTAATTTTTACCTATAAATCAAATATAAATATATATTAACACAGTAAAAACTGATAATAAGTTATTATAATAAAAAATTGACTTCATAACCCAACTTCTTTAGCAGGCTCATTAACAAAACTTCCATCTGATTTCTTGTAAACATCCAACCACAATTCAGTTCAGGATGTTTCATGCCCTAAAATCTGTGAATACATTAAGCAAAGATAAATCCAAAATTCAATATATTAAATAGATAATACAGTCTTATAAATATTTAAACTAATTAAACGATTACCAATGTCATTCGGCTTCTTGAAAAGCTTTTTGAGCCCGCAGTGTAAGGGATGACTTGCTTAGCCCGGTTTGAAGCATTCTTTCTTGAGAGATCCTGAAATAAATAAAATGTAATTTAATAGTAATGTATTCAATGTCATGTCCTCTTCATATACATGTATAAATGTAAAATAAGGATAATATAATAATATATATTTTAATACCATCCACTTCTCATCACGATGTCTGTCAACAAAAACTTTCCATTGTTCTTTCGGTACCCCACTGGGTAGCTTCTCATACATTTGTTGCACAGTCAATGAGGTATTGTTGAAATCACACCACAATCTCCATTTGAAATCTTTCCATTTCTCACCTAGATTTGTCAACGTCCACTTCCATGCTATCACATCAGCAACTGTGAAGTGGAAGAACACATGTATACAAAAATTCATTTTAAACATATTAGTAACATGACATTCAATTAAACCATAATGTAATAAATTTACCTTTATTTGAGAATCAAAAAATTCATTTTTCCAGCTTGGAGGCATATGTCTCCAATCATCATATGAAATAGGAAGGGAAATGGGCTTCGCTGCCAGCTGGCCTAGAATCTGGCCAAGTGACCCCACGGCATCATTCGTCGGGACCCCATAAGAATCAAATGGCACAACTATCTTTTTTCCAGTCATATTCCAAACATCTTCACTTTTTATGTTTTTCTCCATGGTTGTATTTTTTTCATCTTCAATGAGAAAAAAATTAGTATAAACAAAATGCAATAAATTTATTTAATTAAAATTTGTACCTATGATAGTAACACTCCAGTATGCCCGTGATGAACTGGAATGGGCGTGTCGCTGCCCCACTGCTGAGGCTCCTGAAGGGGGAGTTGACGACTCACCCTCTAATGGGACATCCAAAGATGGTGTGAGAGATGGTGTAGGGGGTATGGTGCAAGAGTGTAGGTAGTTGGTACCTCAGATGTCATGGGGAGGGAGCCAGATGGATCGTCATCTGTCGCGGAACTAGATGAAATAGTATACCGCTTCTTCCTTGAAATTCCTGTCATTTAATCAAATAAAATTAAGTTCAGAATATATATTTCAAAAAAAATATGCATAAAAAAATTAAAAATGATAATATATGCCCAGTACTAACAGAAAAAATATATATAACAATGATAATGAATGACATTAGAAATGAAACAAGTGGTTGCTGAAAAAATAAATAATTGTACATAAAATCATTTTCCCCTTCAATCATGTTGGTTTCCTGCTCCATTGCTTCAACCACTTCATTCATCCTTTCTAGACTAATATTTTCAATATCATGATGGACAAATAATTCTTCTGCCTGTTGTTAATTAAATTCAATTTCAGAGGTCAAATTATCCACTTCATCACCCATATCATACAAATCTCTTTGTATTATGTGAGCAACTACACTCCACCCTTCATCGACAACATCATTCACATAATATACCATTTTTACTTGTGATTCTAAGATATATGGATCATGTATTTCATGATCACCAACATCCATCAAGCATGAGAAGTTCACAGAAGTAAATTTCAAGGAATCTCTTTTAACACCTCTGATAATATCGACCCATTTTCATTTGAATAAAACTACAGAAAAATTTCCATGGTAGTTTAATTCAATAATATCATGCAGCTTTCCATAGTATTCCACTTCAGAAAATATAAATATACCACTATTCTGTGTTTTCAAACCCACTTCTCGATCTACTGTACGAAATCTAAATCCATTCACATTATAAGCGTCGAACTTTCTAACTTTTTTTAGAGGACCTCTATCAAGAAAATTCAAATATTCTGACACCTCTGCTCGAGTATCAGTATTCATGATATGAGAAAAGAAATATACTTTATTAGATTTACAAAATGTATGTGTCAAACTAATATTCGTACTTATTGCAGTATTTATGAACTTACACATCATGCAAACCATTCTACAAGCTCTTTATTAACAGCTTTCGTTATATCTTTATCATTTTGTGTTCGGCCTCTCATTCGTCTCTTTGTTTGTATCCTAAACTCTTTAATAAATGGATCTACAATTTCACTATTCAGTATCACATATCTATGTGCCTGTAATACTTCCAATTCAGTCAGTGTCATATTTGAAGTCCTCCCAACTGATCGGCCAATAGCAGGAAATATTTTGGATTTCTGATGTATTTGATATTGATTCGATGTGTCGTCAACACGTCCAACTCGATTAAATCTTGTCTCAATATCATCCAAGTATCGAGAACAAAAGTTAAGAGACTCCTCGGCCAAATAGCCCTCAACAATAGAGCCTTCTGGTTGAGCTTTATTTCTCATGAATGATTTCGAATGCCCAAGATATCTGTGAAATAAAATAAAAATAATTATGCATTTAATTAAGTACCAAATTTTTTTTACTTAACTGAAAAACATATAAATAAAGTACCTCTCAATTAGATACATCCATTGATAATGAACGGGGCCTCCTAATTTAGCTTCCTCAACCAAATGCACGGTTAAATGCATCATTACAGTAAAAAATGACGGAGGAAAGATCATCTCCATTGCACAAAGGGTCAATACAAACCTCTCCTCGAGGTTGTCAAGTTGAAATGGATGTATATATTTCTCACATAATTGTCTGAAAAATGTGCAGAGTTGGAGTACAACAGCAGTAATTTTTTCAGGTAATAATGTACGCAATGCCAATGGTAGTAACTATTGTAACAAAATATGTGAATCATGACTTTTCAATCCATGTAACTTACGATTCTTCAAGTCAATACACCTCAAGATGTTACTTGAATACCCATCAAATACCTTAACATTCTTTAAAATTATAAGGAATGCATCTTTATCCCTATTTTTCATTGCAAAAATTTCCAGAGGATACTTTTCATTCTCATCTGGCTAGAGATCGCATTTTATGTTCATTGCTTGTAAGTCTTTACGAGCATTGACATGATCCTTTGACTTTCCATCCTCATTAAGCAATGTGAAAATCAAATTATCATAGATATTCTTCTCAATATGCATCACATCAAGATTATTCCATACCAAATTAAATTCCCAATACGGAAGTTTGAAGAATATACTTTTTTTCTTCCATTGTTGTGTTCCGATTTCGCTTGACGATGCACTTCGGACCCGTTTTCCGCTATCATTCAAATGATGAACCTTCCCAAATTCTGTTTCAACATTTTCAAGTTGTGTCAATATTTTAAAACCAGTTAACAACTTTGGAGGTGGTCTACGATCAATAGAACCATTAAATTTTGATCTGTTCAGCTGAAATCTATGAGATGCATCGAGAAATCTTCAATGACACAAGAAGCACCATTTTCTACTGTGAGGTAGCCGTTTGGGCTCAAAATCAAAGTTACAAACGGGAAAATCCAAACCGTTTAAGTGTTCCAACCAGATAAATTACCAAGCCCAGGGAAGTCACTAATGGTCCACATTAAAGAAGCATGCATTTTGAACATTGTTTTAGAAGAAGCATCAAATGTATCAACACCGTTGCTCCATAACTCCTACAATTCATCAATAAAAGGCTGCAAGTATACATCAATATCATTTCCAGGAATTTTAATTCTAGGAATAATCATCAAAAGGATAACATATGTTTGTTGCATACACATCCACGGAGGTATATTATAAGGGATCAAAACAACTGGCCAAATGCTATAACTAGTACTCAAAGTCCCAAATGGGTTGAATCCATTAGCAGCCAATCCCAATAGAACATTCCTAGGATCAACTGAGAAATCTAGATGTAATGAATCAAATATCTTTCACAATTGGGAATCTAATGGATGTCTCATTAACCCATCATTGTTATTATCTATATAATGCCACTTCATGTATTTAGCGGCTTTTGATGACATGAATAATCTTTATAATCGAGGCTTTAAAGGAAAGTAATGAAAAACCTTTGCAAGTGTGTTCCTTTTCTTCTTCTCCATGAAATTATGTTCATTCAGACTTCCAACATCACCTTTTGCCTCCATCTAGAAGAAGATCATTTCTTTTAATTCTGTCTACTTAAATCCTCTCCCCAATAAAGCATACAATCATTAGGACACACATGTTTTTTTGTATAATTCAGACCAAACTTGTTAACAACTTTTTTCATATCATAAAAAGTTTCTGGGATTTTTTCTTCAGGAAATGCATCACGAATCAATTCCAATATCTTGTACATTTCCTTATTTGTAATTCCACATAGAAATTTGATATGGTACAACTTCAAAAAAAATGAATGCTTTGAATATTTCAAACACCCACTATACAACTCTTGATTTCCATTGTCAAAAAAATCAAGAAACACATTTTCCTCAGTGAATTTTTCTCTTACATTTGGATCCACAGAATCAAGAAGAGGATCCAATGATATGTTACAATATTGATCTTCCTGTGTTACAGTCTCAAAAACATCACTTGTCACAGTGCAATTTGTATCACCCTCTTCTGGTTGTTCTGATATGTTTTGATACTAATAGTGGTGTCTTGCAGTGCCGAATGCATCATTTATGAGGTTTTTCATTTCATTTTCCATTGTCGACGAACTTGGGACCTCATTCTATGGATTAACATCAGTGCTCAATCTTTCTGTAACGTTCGATTCTCCATGCCAAATCCAACACAAATATTGACTGGGGAATTTCTTCAGTATTAAATGGTCATAAACTTCATCTCTCTTCAACCATGTTCTGAATTTACATTTAGTACATGGACATTTTATTCTCCCTTCAACGGATCGATTAGAAATTTCAAAATCTAAAAACTCATTCAATCCCTTAACATACTGAAGTGTGTTCCTCGGTAATGTGATCCAGCTTTTATCCATGTATATCACAATGTGCCTACACAAAATATACGATAGTGTAAGATTATAGAAACATAATATAATAAAGATAACCCATTGATCATAAAGTATGCATAATATAATAAAGATGATTCATTGATCACATTTACCACTTCAGACCAACCGAACAAGTCTGATCTATAGGAGACAGCGTCAACACCTCATTGAGGAGCAGTAAGAATATTGGGTTACACACTTATCATAACACCATCGATCACACATTTATACTATCTCAAACGACACCCCATTGACGTGTGATCGAAACCAATCATAATTCATTTTAAACCTGAGACATTATGTGATTGTTTAGGCTTGACCTTAGATGTCCTCCAAGAGGAATGATGTTTCTCAATGGTTTCATACACAACCAACCATATCAAAGTCGTATTTCCAAGCAACAACTGAAGAGATTTAAGACATGATAGCTCAAAAGAAATTCTAGAAAAAATTTCCATTTTTTAATTGACATCTTAGGTTGTGTTCATTCTACCAGGAAGGACACATGTTTAACAAAAATGACAAGATTCTCCCCACATTTGGAGTGTCCTAGTTATCAAAATTAGAGATATATCAGTCACTAATAAGTTATCTATATCATATTCACATCAAACATACGTTTGATTCTCCCTTCAACCACACTCATTACGTCATAACAATCATAAAGAGGGCCAAAACCAAACCAACCAGCATGCCAAAACAACTTATTCTTTTTAAAGTCCTATAATGCTTTGATACATAGTTGATTATTTAATTCATAGGTCACTCAACTCTATAAATGACCCGACACCTTAAAAAACATCCCATGGTTCAATGATTTAACCAAACTCCATACATTCATTACAACATTTATAACTCAACAGGAAAAAAATAGATGTAAGCATGTTACCATATGTTCCATAAGAAATTGGCACATCCTGATTACTATACATAGTTTGTCCACCCTATGCATTAAAGAATTAGAAGGTACATAAAATAGATTTAAACCAACATCATATTGACTCATATGACAATCAATATGAATGAAAGCATACAATGTTGTCCAACACTAAGGAAAATAAAGGTTCATGCAACCTGAAAAGAAGATGAAAAAGCTTGAGGTAAGCCTATCCCTACTAAAACTGAGCATTTCTCGATACTCATGAAAATAAAAATTGCCAAAAACACAATAACCACCCAAAAAAGGGTTTCATTAGAACTAAAGAGTCATATGATGGGAAACGACACCTGAACAGAACCGACCATCAGAAAAATCCTTGTAATAGAAAGGTATTAATGTTCTAAGGGAACTACCTACCAAAGGATATAAATTTAAAATGAGAATGAATCAAACCTAACACCATGTTATGATTACAAAATTCACTAGGCTCAAAATCCAATCAACTAATCCATCCTTAAAAAGGAGGTCTATAGAGAATACATGTGGTTATCTTCCAAGACAACTCAAAAAAGTCCCATGCTACCCTTACATAAGAGTCTCTACTAAGGACACCACTAAAGGTTCCATTTCCAATAAATAATATGAAATCACAAACCGAATTTAAATAAGTTTTTTTCATAATAAATTATCCTATATTTTAACATAATAATGGGAAATAACATGTTCAACCCATTCCATCAATCCTGATACACCATGCATATCACCATGCATCCACCATATCAGGTGCCAACTACAACCGAAAACCCAAGTCTTATTAACCATATACCTTCAATCTTCATCCATCCCAGGATCAAAAACAATCATATAAAATTACTCAATTAAAAAATAAATTATGGAAGTAAATAAACAATAAAAAGAGTCAATAGAGAATATAGGCCCTAGAAACAATGTATCTGAACATCACATGAAAATAGGCTCGCTCGACCCCAAAAAGTTATCTTTATCAAACAACCAGTTTTATTTCTATTTTGGATTAACTGATTCATTTATCATAGGTTAAAACTATGAGAAACATATGGAATTAGCTACCATAACCTATTAATTATTTAAATATTATTTCAATCAAAACTTCATGTTTCATTGAATTTTAAGGATGAAAATTTCCATTAACATGCCTCTTTATTATTATCATTAATAAGTATTTCTAGATTCATTTTCTCTATCGAATTACATTAACACGTGGAATAAAAATTTCAATTAAACAAGAATTAGGTATCAAATTAACAATTTTCTTCAAATTAACATGCTAAAACTTGGAGTAACAAACATTCAAATCAAATAATAAACATATATTTCACAAAATCTTGTAAAAAAGGATGAAAATTGTTGGAAAACTCACTTTGGGGTTGCAGTCGCAGTGAGAAGGGTCACCGGGAGAAGGGGGGTCGCGGGTCACTAGTGTCGCCGGTCGCGGGCTCCGCCGTAGACGCTGGTCGTGGGGTCACCAGAGACGGAGGTCGCGCGTTCATCGGAGACGTCGTGGGGTCGTCGTGGGGGGGGGGTTGCGGGAAGAATGGAGCACGAGGGGTCGGGAGGGTTGGAGGAAACGGGGGTCAGGGTAGGGAAGAGTCGGTATTTTTTTAAAAAAATATGGGTTTAGCGGCGGTTTATTAAAAACCGCTGTGAAACCTTTTTCGGAAAACATTTAGCGGCCGTTTTGTGAACCACCACCACAAAACCACCGCTAAACCCTATTTATGTTGTAGTGTTTGAATCAGTTGATCCATCAATTGATGAGGAAAATCAAAATAAACTTCATAGTTCAAGATATCGAGTGACTCAAGCTGTTGAACAGACTAATCAAGCACTCCCATATGAAACTGAACCTATTCTAAGCTACATATTCATTAGAAACTCTGCAGTACAAGACGCTACTCAAAAAATAGCTTCTCAGATTGAGATGAATCCTCAAGTTGAAAAAGGAGTAGAGGCTCAGGAATAAGAAATAGTTGTAGCTGATGTTGAAACTATTGTAGAGGTTGGAGTAGAAACTCAAGCTAAAAAAGAAGAGGTCATGCCTGGTGAAGTGGAAGTGGCCAGTCCTCATATAATTCAATAGGAAATTGTTTTAGAAAACCCAGTTTAGGAAATGGATACAGATGATGCTCATGAGGAGAAACCTCCATCAAATTTTAAAATTCAGGATGAAAATGTTTCTAAAGTACATACAGAGGTGTTGAATGAGGATTTTTCTATGGAAGAGTCTAGGAAAGTCTCTAAGGAAAAGTCTGTGGAAAAACCTGCTCAGGAGGAAGATAAGGAGAAATCTGATGCAGAGTCATTACCTATAGTGTTGTTGCATCGGAATGAAGCTGAAACAGAGAATCAAGAACAAGGTGTCTCTAATTATGATAATTATTATATAGAAGAATTGATCAAAAAGTTTAATAAAGTTCAAGCTAATAATATATCTTTGCGAAGTGCATTAGAAAGGGAGAGTCAAAAGTTTCAGAACCTGAAAACTAGTTCATTTTCAAAGTAGGAAGTTGAAGTGTTTAAGAGGGAAATGTTAAATGAAGTTGCAAATTTGAAATCAAAGATGGTTATGAAGACATATTTAATGGAATTTGGATCTTTTATGAAGCAAAAATTTTCATCTTTCAGACTCAGTACAGCCAGTACAACAGGTACTTCACCTGATTTAATCAGAAGATTTCAGGTTATCACAGCAGTAATGAGCAATATGAATGACAGATTGTAGGACCTTCAATGAAATAGTTCCCCTTTGTCAGTGCTATTAGATAAGAAAAAGTTTTTATTTGACCAGTTAACCTCAAGTGAACCAAGTATTAGAACTATGCGGACTCAGTTCACAGTGAAGTTGACTCTGTTTATGGAGAAGGAAGAAAGGCTCCATGAGTTTTTCAGAGTAAATATGATAGAATATATTCATATGACTCAGGAGAATAGAGATCTTATTATCAAGCTGGGAGATGGCATGATGAGAAGGCTGAGGGAGCTGTTGACAGAAATCAAGGCAGTAGTTCAGAGGAGATAGACCCTATCTCATACCCTTGCCACACCTTTCTTCCTGTGTTCATCATTATTTTAACTGTTACATATTTTCAATGAAATTTTGTTTCATTCTATATTTGTGTGTTTCTATTAGTTTTATTGTCTTTGTTTAGATATGCCGGTAATCCTGATTCCCTTATTGACAAATAGTTAATAATAACATTTACTTAAGTTCAGTGCTACATTAAAATGTGTTTTATTCCATATTCTATCATTCTTTTTGATATCAAAAAAGGGGGAGAAATTTGGATAAACACAATATTTTATTTTAAATATTTCACATTGTACATTAAATTATTTAAATATTTATTTTAAATTTATTGGATAATTTTTTTTAACTTTAATTTTTTTTAAAAACTTTTTATTGGAGGAGAAATTTGGATAAATATAAACTTTTTTATTTTCAATTTTTTTTAAATTTTTTTATTAGAGGAGAAATTTAAAACTTTTAAACCTGTTAAGGGTTTTTACTCTAAAAAAAGAAATTTTTATTTATTTATTTTTCACTTTAGAAAAAGGGGGATAAATTTATTTTTATGATTATAGATAACACAATGTTTATTTATTTTTAAAATAATCTTATTAAAATTAAATATTTTTTTATCTAAGAAAAATTCTAATATATATGTAATTAATTTTGGATATTAATTTCATTTATTATTTTTTGGGTTTTGTGATCATCAAAAAGGGAAAGATTGTTCAGAACAATACTCTATCTCTTTATAATGATTTTGATTCTCACAAATAACCTTAATTGTTTTATAGTGATTTTATTTTAAGTGTATTTATGTTCCTGATCAATGATAATTAATTGATAAGTATTCACATTAGGGTGTTCTGGAAACACTGTTTATGCTCTACATATTTGGGAATTGCTTAAGCGTGTTCTGGGAACAGTGTTCATACCCTACGTGGAGAAGCGTAGCGTAAGGATGGAATGTGGTGCATACTTTATGAGATATCAGAAATGTATGATTAAACAACCATACATTATTGGAAAATTATAGAAGAAGAACCCTACGTTAGGAAGGAACCCTACGTTTGGGATATTATAAAAGTATGAAAGAAGAATCGTACGTAAGTTTTAAACATTACGTTTTCTTCTCAAAAGTATGCTTCATCAACCTTACTTTTGTGAAAAACCTTACGTTTCATCAAAAAGTATAGATCATGTACCTTACGTTTGGAAGATTATAAAAGTATAGATCATTTATCATACATTTGAATGTTGAAAAGAAAAGTATGGATGATCAACCCTATGTTTTTTATCAACCCTACGTTTTTTATCAACCCTACATTTTTTATCAACCTTAAGTTTGTATTAAACCTTAAGTTTGAAGGATGCGTCATCAACCTTACATTTGTGATCTACTTTACATTCAGAAGATTCATGCTATACAGTTCAACCTTACATTTGGCGTCAGAGAATTAAAGATGATATTATTATGCTATGGTCTACAAGCAAATTATTAGGCTGATTTCAAGCCGAATTAAAAGCTGATTTTAAAGCGCATCTTTGACTGATTCAAAGCCATTTATCTATTATTAAAAGGATCAATTTAAAAGGATAATTTCAGGCCAAATGTTTATGGGAGTTACGACTGCACTGTTATTTCAAATTTTTTGAATATCGTGATTCTAAAGGAGACTTTTGTGGATCTAAATTTGAAAAGAGAATGCTCGACTTTATATACCTGTATTATTTTGTATACATAGAGACAATTGAGATAATAAAGATCTACAGATCTTCTGTTAAGAAGAGCGACAAAGGTCTGTTTATTGAAGAAAAAGAAACATGATAGAAGATTCACTCATTCAACATAGAAGATCTATTGTGAATCTACTGTTGTTGAAGTTGCGAAATTTCATTCTATATCTACAACAACCAGATCAACACAAAATGACTCTTACTTGAAGATCGTTATTTCTAAAGACGATGATACATCTACTGTCAATTTCATTCTATTACAATTGTGAAGAACAATGGTAAAGTATTTTCAAAGAACAAATACTTCTTTTTATCTTGAGTGACCGGCTTCTCGTACTAAGCTGTGTAGGTTTAGCGATTGAACTAGAAGACTATATTTTACCTTAGATTGTAAAGGTTTCAACTGCCTATACTCAGTTGTAGAATGGTCTGTTGATAAGAGTACCATATAGTAAAAATCACTAAGCTCATGGAGTATAGAGTTGGTGGAGTGGACTAGGGGCCTTCGGTTCCCTGAACCACTATACATCGTGTGTCCCTTCTATTTAAATTTCTACTACATTAATCTCTTTGATTAAAGTTAAAGGTCAAAACATGATCTCATGAAGAATTTGTAAAAGACACAATTCACCCCCCTCTTGTGTATATTTGGTATAACCCGATCCAACAGTGTGGACAATAAAGAAGACAATATCAAGGATGTGATTACAGATGTGAATGATGATGAAGATAATATTGAGAAAATGACTAGGACAGTTGAAGATGAACTTTATGATTTCCCAAAATTGTTTGAGAAGTTAAAGAATTATGTAAAGTCTCCATTGTATTCTAGTTGCACTAAATATACAGTATTGTCAGCTTCACTGAAAATATATAATTTGAAAGAAGGTAATGGATGGAGTGAAATCAGTTTTAATGAACTACTTTCCCTCTTGAATAATATGATCCCATAAGATAATGAGCTCCCTATTGAACATACAACTCCAAATGAATTCTACATTTTATGGGTATGATCTTTGAAAGAATACATGCATTCCCAAATGACTGTATACTATTTCGCAAGGACCAAAAATCACTTAATGAATTCCCAATGTGTGGTTCTTCTCGATACAAGAAAGATGAATTGGGTCCTGTGAAATTTTTATAGTACTTTACAATCATTCCAATGTTTAGGTGTCTATATAGAAGTGAGTAGATTATAGAGAAATTGATGTAGAATTTCGATAAAAGAAATAAATATGGGAATTTTTTTTACCTTGTAGACTCTCCTCAGTGGAATAGAATTGACCATGAGTGTCCTAAATTTGGAAATGAACTGAGAAACCTTCATCTTGCATTATCTATAGATGAAGTGAATCCTTTTTGTTTTCAAAGAATCACTCACAGTACATGGCCAGTTATGTTGGTAAATTATAACTTTCCACCATAGTTATGCATGAAACAAAAATACATCATGTTATCTATGCTTATATCAGGACCAAAACAATTGGGTAATAATATTAATGTTTATTTGGATACATTTGTCGAGGATTTAAAATTAGTATGGGATTCGGGTTTTATGTTGTATGATGCTTACATAAATGAAGATTTCACATTGAGAGTCATGTTGTGTGTGATGATAAATGAATTTCCTACTTATGGAAATTTCTCAAGTTATAGTATTAAAGAATCTCAAGGGTGCCCCATTTGAGAACAAGGTACATAGCCAATTAGGTTGAAACATTCATTGAAGCATGTGTTTCTAGTACATCGTGGGTTTCTACCCCGACAACATAAGTACCGATCTTAGATGACATCATTCAATGGAAGTTCAAAATAACGTAAATCACCATGTATGCTAACAAGAGAAAAACTTTTTGAGAAAGTAAAATATGTAAACATCGATTTTGGTAAACCGTTTTTGAAAAACATTATGAAAACCTATTGGAAAAAGGGTTTATTTTGTTTTGAATTACCATACTGGAATTGTTTTTATGTCAGACATTTTATTGATATTATGCATGTTGAAAAAAATGCATGTGATAATATAATTAGAATGTTACTAAATTTACCAAGAAAAAAAGGATGGAATTAAGGTTAGGTTGGACATGGTTGACATTGGAATACGAGAAGAGTTGGAACTAATGATGGGTGAAAATTGAACCTTTCTTCCTCTAGTTTATTACACTCTTTCTAGGAAATAGATATATCAGTTTTTCAACTTCTTTAAGGACATAAACTTTTTAGATGGGTATTCATCTAATATCAATAATATCATTTCAATGGATGATTTAAAGTTAACGGGTTTGAAATCATATGAATTCCATGTTTTGATGCAAGATCCAATTATTTTATCTTTACATTGAATTTTTTCCAAAAAATTATATCATACATTAACCAAGCTCTATTTCTTTTTTAAAGCTATATGCATAAAAGTTATAGCCCCAAAAAAATTTCAAACTATGTAAAGATAAATTGTCATTATATTATGTGAATTATAAATATTCTTCCCACCAACATTCTTTAATATGATGGTTCACTTGGTGAGAGAGATTCAACTATTGGGTCATGTACATTATAAATTAATATACCCCATTGAATGATATATGAATATTTTGAAAGGGTATTTCAAAAATTGAAGTCATCCAAAGGATTTTATTATGTAGTGATATATTGTTGAGGAAGCTATTAAATTTTTTTCTGACTACCTATCCAGTGTAGAAAGCATTGGTCTACCGAAATCTCATCACACTAGATGGCTTGTGGGAAATGGAAGTTTTGGAATAGATTTTGTCATAATCAATATTACATATCAAGAGTAATCCGACCTTTAGGTTTTTCATAATAGTTTAGAAGTTTCCTCATATGTTTAAGTCCATAAATAAATTCTTAGTAATTTGAATCCATCAAGGGCTGAAAGATGGATATCAAATACACATAATCAATAATTTATAGGATATTTTTTGGACAATATTTTTAAGGGGTCAGATGAAAATCTAGATTCTATTTCAAGTGAATTTGATGGCTATCCATAGGACCAAGTGTGTGTGTATTATCCTATAATGGTTATGTAATTAATAGTTATACATTTTATAAAAATCAAAATGATGATGTTAGTGCCATGAAAAAGAGTGGAGTTACACTTTTGGATGAAGTGATGCATGTTTCTAGTACTAAGGAAAGAAATCCAATTTATGTGAATATGTTATACTTTGACATCATCTAACAAATCTGGGAGTTTGATTATATAACATTCCAAGTACTAATTTTTCAATGAAAGTGTGTTGATCATAGGAGTGTTGTTAAAATAGATGAATTGGGATTTGTGAAAGTAGATTTCAGTAAGGAATGGTATAAAGACAACCCATTTATAATGGCATCACAGGTAGTAAAAGTATTTTATATTCCAGATCCTGTAAACCAAAAGTGGTCAATTGTTCTTTTATCAACTAAAACCACTGAAATGTTAGATTAAAATCCAACTGAGGGTGACCCTTTAATTAGGACATCACAATCATTTCACAGTGGTCCCAGTGTAGGTGAGGTTTTGTATGTCATATGAGACCACAATGAAGGAATTTGGATACTCAATAGAGTGGGTGAAATATCATCATCCTTTAAAAAACTACAGTTCAATAATTAGAATATATTTTTCTATAATATACATTACATTACCTCATGTTATTATCTGTTCACTACTGCATTTATGTAATATAAATTAAATGTTAAACCACTTCTGTAGATAATTAATTCTGCAACATACCTGATGGCATAATGTACACAAATACCATGAATATATTACTTCCATAAAAGTAATGGATTTTTTCATATTTATGTTTAATTTATTTCCTTTTAGTATTACTCACATAAGAATTGGTTTCTAATAAAAGTGGATTCCTTTTTTTGAGTTGGGGTGGTTTTTTCAAAGATTCTCATGCTCGTGAGAGATTGGAATTTGTGGTTTCAACTGAGATAATGACAATAAGGAAACTGGTCAAGAATGTATACAACCATCACAAAAAGGTGATTTCTTTTTACTTAATTAATTAATTTTGTCATCATTTTATCTACTATTTGTAATTTGTTTTCTTTATCATTTTTATCTAATACTTATTTATTTTTTTCATAGATATTTTTCTTTTAACTATATGCAACAAGACACAAAAAATATAACATGATCCTTTATGCCAATGTTACAACACTTTCCATTGATTTTCTTTGTCGATCTTCCAACACTGCATATTGATTCGATGTTCGTAGATGAAATAACTTTCTCTTTGTTGAAAAATATTAGTGTATAATTTTCCCATTTTGGTGACTTCTCTTGATATAATAGGTAGAATAGTTTCCTCCAATCTTCTGGTTTTTAACAACCAGAAAGGTTTTTCAGCTAAGAACATTGACTCAATATGAAGTTTTGGAAGTTTGATAAAGAAAGACAATGGTAATCATGGTAAAATTGATAGTTAGGATTTTTTAGACTTTGGTATGTATAGGAATCATCCACATCTCAATATGACACATGGTGTGACTGATATGCCTCCAAGTGCTTCTTTTTATTTAAAATTGACATTAATTTTTCTAAAAAGGACAACTAACATAATCAAAACTGATAAAAAATATTCATATTGTTTTGACACATTAATATAATTATTTATAAGTAATTTTTAATGTTTATGAATCTTCCACACCTCAATCTGATACACGATGTTTCTGTCATGACTCAAAATGTTCGTTATTGGTTTAAAAATGGACATTTTAGTTCAAAAAGTGTCACTCATTGAAAATTGAGAAAATTTGCTCCTATTTTCTTGATAATTTAGAAACTTTATTCATAAATATTTCTTTACATGTAGGAATTATTCTCACATAAAACCAATATACTATGTGACTGGTATGAGTTAATGTGTGTATATTTAATTAAAAATGACATTTTAGTAAAAAAGACAAGTGATGTACTCAAAAATGATCAAGTTTAATAATATTATTTTGATACTACAAGAAAATGATCCCTTATTTATTTTCTTACATTTAGGAATCAGCCAAACCTCAATCTTATGCATGGGGTGACTGATATAATTCCAAGTGTGGCTATTTACTTAAAATTAAAATTAATTTTAATAAAAAACACAAGTGACATACTCAAAACTAAGAAAACCTATTCATATTGTTTTGATACTTTAGGAAACTGATACATAAGCCATTTTTTATATGTAGGAATAATCCATACCTCAATATGATGCATGGTGTGACTGGTATAATTCCAAGTGTGCCTATTTATTTAAAATTGACATTAATTTTAGAAAAAAGAACAAGTGATTTACTAAAAACTATGAAAACACATTCATATTATTTTTAATACATTAGGAAAATGATTAATTAGTCATTTCTAACATGTAATAATCAACCCCACCTCAATCTAATACACAGTGTGACCATTATAACTCTTAGTGTGTCTTTTTATTTAAAATTGGCATTAATTTTAATAAAAAACACACGTGACATACTCAAAACTGAGTAAATGAATTCAGATTGTTTTCATACTTTAGGAAAATGATCTATAATTCATTTTTGACATGTAAACATCAGTCTCACCTCAATTTGATGCATGTTGTGATCGATATAATTCCAAGTGTGTCTATTATTTGAAATTGACATTAATTTTTATAAAAAATACAAGTGACATACTCAAATCCAAGAAAACACATTCAGATTGTTTTGATACTTTATAAAAATTATCCATAAGTTATTATTGACATTTATAAATCATCCTTTCCTCAATGCGATGCACAGTGTGATCGGTATAATTCCAAGTGTGTCTATTTATTTTAAATTGAAATTAATTTTGGTAAAAAGAACAAGTGACATACTGCAAAATGAGAAAATGAATTTGGATTATTTTGATACTTTAGGAAAATTATTAATAAGTAATTTATAATGTGTAGGTATCAAACCCACATCGATAGGACACAATTTGTAACCTTTATAACTTTAAGTGTGTCTTTTTATTTAAATTTGACATTAATTTTATTAAAAAACACAAGTGACATACGTAAAACTAAGAAAGAACATTCATCTTGTTTTAATACTTTAATACAATGATCCATAAGTCATTTTTGATGTATATTAATCATTTAAACCTAAATATGATGCATGGTGTGACCGGTATTAATTTTAATAAAAACACAAGTGACATACTCAAAACCAAGAAAACGCATTCGGGTTATTTTGATACTTTTGGACAATGATCTATAAGTAATTTTTAACATTTAGAAATCAGAATCACCTCAATATGTCACACATTATGATCATTATAATTCCAAGTGTGTCTATTTATTTAAAATTGACATTAATTTTAGTAAAAATAAAACGTGACATACTCAAAATTGGGCAAAGTCATTCAGATTAATTTGATGCTTTAGGAAAATTATCCATAAGTCATTTTTGATGTGTAGAAATCATCCCCACCTAAATATGACACATGATGTTGCTGGTATAATTTCAAGTCTGTATATTTATTTAAAATTTACATTAATTTTAGTAAAAATAACAAGTGACATACTAAAAACCAAGAAAACACATTCAGATTGTTTTGATATTTTAGGACAATGATCCATGAGTCATTTTTGAAGTATAGGGATCAGACACACCTCAATAAAATTCATGTTGTGACCAGGTTGTTTGAATGTAATTTTATCCCCAATGACCTAATATATATATATATATATATATATATATAATTGACATTATTTTAATAAAAAACATAAGTGGCATACTAAAAACCAATAAAAAACATTTAGATTGATTTGATACTTTAGGAAAACAATCCATATGTCATTTTTGATGTGTAGGAATCATTCACACCTCAATCTGATGCATAGTGTGAGTTGTATAATTCCAAGTGTGTCTATTTATTTAAAATTGACATTAATTTTAGTAAAAATAACAAGTGACATATTGAAAACCAATCAAACTCATTTGGATTGTTTTTATACTTTATGAAAATGATTCATCAGTCATTTCTAATATATAGGAATCCACCCCACCTCAATCCAATGCACGGTGTGACCATTATAACTCTAACTATTCTTTTTATTTAAAATTGACATTAATTTTATTAAAAAAAACAAGTGACATACTGAAAACCAAGAAAATTCATTTGGATTGTTTTGATACTTTATTAAAATGATCTATGTCATTTTTTATATGTAAGAATTATCTGCATCTCAATATGTTCCATGGTGTGACTGGTATAATTCAAAGTGTGTCTATTTATTTGAAATTGACATTAATTTTAATAATAAACACAGGTGACATATTCAAAAACGAGGAAACACATCGATCTATAGGTCATTTTTGATGTGTAGAAATCAGTTGTACCTCAATCTGATACATGGTGTAACTGGTATAATTTCAAGTGTGTCTATTTATTTAAAATTGACACTAATTTTAATAAAAAAACAAGTGACATACTCAAAATCGAGAAAACACATTTGGATTGTTTTGATACTTAAGGAAAATGATCCATAATTCATTTGTGACATGTAGGAATCTTCTTCACCTCAATCCGATGCATGGTGTAACCAGTATAATTCCATGTGTGTCTGTTTATTTAAAATTTACATTAATTTTAGTAAAACGAACAAGTGACATACTGAAAATTGAGTAAGTACATTCTTCGTGTTTTGATACTTTATAAAAATGATCCATGATTTGTTTTTGACTTATAGGAATCAATAACTCAATTTGATGCATGGTGTGACCGGTAAGACTCAAAGTGTCTGTTATTAATTTAAAATTGACATTTTAGTTCAAAATGTGTGTCACTCACTAAAAAACAATAAAAAACAGTATGATTGTATTGACAATTTAGGAAATATATTCATAAGTCATCTTTTATGTTTAGGAAGTAGTCTCACATCAAATTGATGCACAATGTGACAGGTATGACTCAAAGTTCATGTTTCCAGTTTGAAATGACATTTTAGTGAAAAACACAAGTGACTTATTGAAAACTAAGAAAAAACATTCATATTGTTTTGATAATTTTGGAAAATAATCAATAAGTAATTTGTGATGGGTAGGAATTATCCTCATCTCAATCTGACTCATGGTGTGACTAGTATAACTCAAAGTGTGTCATTATTTAAAAATTACATTAATTTTAGTAAAATTATTAAGTTACATACTCAAAACCAAGAAAACATATTCATATTGTTTTGATATTTTAGGAAAATGATCCATAATTAATTTTCGATGTGTAAGAATCATCCCCACCTCAATATCACTCATGGTGTGACCATTATAACTCAAAGTGTGTCTTTTTATTTTAAATTGACATTTTATTAATGTATTCCTACATATTAATGTTTAATTTATTTATTTATAGTATCACTAATAGAATATTTTTTTTCTTATATAGGTGGATTATTTTTCTTGGGTTGAGGGGATTTATTTGGCCATTGATATCATGGGCGCCAAAGAAGATGAAACATTAATGCTTTTAAATGTTTTTGGATAATTATAAATGTAATTATACAAAACATTGTTTGAAATGTATATAGTAGTGTTTTTTTATATTCATGATTTCAAATTTATTTCAATTAAATTATATATTTTTTATACACAAGTTACAAATTTTTTCTGGGTGTGTTGTTATATAAACGCCTAATGGGTTGGGCCTTTATTAATGCTAGAAACAGTGCTAATAAAAGGGGGTCTTTATCATCATTTTTTCAGAAATGATAAAGTCCCCCTTTATCATCTATTTTATAGTGATGATAAAAGGGACCCCTCGCCCTTTAATAGAACTGAGATTAACATTACTTCTTCTGCATTGTTAAAATCCTTGTTGCATGCTATTAAAGGGAATATCTGTAGTATTGGATTATTATTTTTTTAGATATTTAAAATATGAGTTTGTGTTCTTATTGTTCATACTATAGGTTTACTTCATGTACCAATTATTTTTAGAATAATAAAATGTGTGTGTGGGGGGTGGTGTTCTTACGATGCATGTAGGCCCCAAAGGGACAAAAACATGTTAAATATTGTGTTCTTATTTAATTTCTTTTCTTTCTTTGTTTTGGATCAATCTAGAATGTTGATTCAAGTTGGAATTTATTGGTTGTATTTTTTTCAAATGGCTTAGTCATGTATTTGGAAGCCAGATCCATGGCACCAAATTTATTATTAAAATATAAGCATGCAATGAAAGGAAGGATCAAACAAACCACAAACTACACACACCAAAGTCAGGATATCATTTTGTGAAACTCTATCTAGTCCCCAAATTCCTAGGATAACTTCCCTACCCTTTGGGTGTTAGCCTCTCTACCACATCTTTTCCTATTATGGGGGGAAATATTCTTCATCCGATGATAGTTCAGTGTAGCAACACGGCCCTAGAGATCCTAGAGCCAATGTCTACTACCATTACATTGGCATTATTAAAAGTAATAAAATCCCAAAGGATCTAAGAGTTTAGTAGTCTTCATAAACCATATATATAAATGAGTCTTGTATTACAAATTAATATACTATTATGATATAATTTTCTTCCTTCAATGATATCTTTATTCCATCTAGTATATCCTTGAATTTATTTCATAGTACACTTCTTGGATTTTTTGGGAAATAAAACAAAATAAGGGTGATCTCAAATGCATAGTAAGGGTAAAGTGTAGCAGAATAAATAATGAATCAATGAGAATAATCAAATGGCATGGTAATAATTGAACACACATGCTATGATATAAAAAAACTAAGAAGAAAGTGTATAATAAATATGGAAAGTTAAATAAATGGAAATTCAATCCATTCAAATAAATATATAAGGAAAAATAAATATATCAAGGTAAGAAACTAAAAAACATTCCATTTAATCAATGAACTGAGAATGAAATGCATCCATATATATGCCAACACAAAATATCGTGGATAAAAAATAACTAAATCAAAATGAAGTCAGTGCTTAATTATTGGACATCATGTCTAAGGCACATGAAAACCTCTAATGTCAAGATCTATCCTCGGTATTGTTTAATACTATGGGTAGAAACCCATCTATTCTTCTTGTAAACAAACTCGAGGGGTTTATCTCCAACTAATTTCATCTCATGTGACTATTGATGCATTAATGGGATTTCATTAACCGGTCCCCAACCTATAAGGATTACCTTAAATAGTCCCCAACCCATGTCTTTCATGTCCAAATAATTCCTCATATCAAATAAACAATATGACTTATCAAATTTCCCTATTGAATAAAGGATACATATTTATCAATATTTCCCAAAATAATTAAACAACTTTCAAATTAAAAATCATATAAAATTTTTATATGGTTCGTCCAATAGTCATATCCATGAAAAATGATATGGATATCTAGGGGAAATTCAATGTCAAATGATCATATAAAATTTAATATTTCAAGGGGACTAACAAGAATCAAGGAAGTGAATGTGAATATTATCCTTGGCCAAATCAATCATAAAACATCGAGAGGAAAAATAAGTATGGTATCAATACAATATAACCCAATTAGAGTAGAAATAAATTTATTTTTTCATTAATTAATATAAATACTATAATATATATATCTTAAAATCATTCTTGAGGAAAATTTACTTTTTATTTTGAAAACCATTTTGAAATTCCTTTTCATTGAATATAACTCTTTAAAAAAATATTTAAAAAATAAACCTTTAAAACATGCAAAGGAATCTTTGAAGAAATGATGGAATGTAAATTTTTACATGTAGTACATGGTGAAAAGAACATTCTTTTTTTTGGGTAAAAGGTTAGAAAAAAAATTCCTCGTTTGGAAAGTGAAAAGAAGATTCCTTTGAAAACATGGGATAAAGATAAAAATGGATAAAATGTATTTATTAAATCATTTTTAAATGTTAAAAACCTTTTTGAAAACATTTTAATAAAACATGGTTTTTAGAAGAAAATAGGTTCCCCGACTAAAGAGATAAATGAAGTCAGGTTTTATTAAAAACATTTTCTAAAATATTTTGAGTACCCAAGATTGGGAAAATGGTATTAATACTTGAAAAGGTCATTAATAACTAGAGGAGAATAAAATGAAAGGGTTTATTAGAAAATGATAAAATAATTTCCTCTAATGTAAATTCAAATGTAAATAATCTCGATTAAAATGAGACTGTAAAGTAAACCCATGAAAATATTATGATGTTGGAGTGAGGATCTATCAATGAGTGGATTATGTATATAAACTGTAAATAAACATATAGAAGTGGAAATACATCAATAGATATTAAATGTAATTATACACAAAATCATAAAATATTAATTAAAATGAGGAAGTAATATAACCTAATGAATAGAAATTAGGTTATGAAATTCTTTTCCAATTGGAAACTTTTGACTTGAATCCCCTTAGATGAAATAATTCAAATTAAAACTCAAAATATCATGAAGAATGAATGAATAATGATATTATATAAAAAAAGTGTCAGTATATAAACCATATTGAGAAATTAGGGGCCCAAAAATAAAGTTATTGTTTCAAGAGAAATTTAATAATCACAAAAGGAAGTGAGATTTCAAATATGGTCATTAAAAACATTCTTGAGATGAATAATATTTAAACATTCCAAAGTGTCTCATACCAATTTGAAACATTTGAATCATAATACTCATGAAGTAATAACATTAAATGAAACTTATAATATCATTAGAATAATTATATTCATGATAAAACAAGTCAAAGGTTAGTATATATACCATATAAAGAAACTAGGTGCATAACAATAAATAAGTTCCAATGGAATGTAAATTACGACGAAATCCATTACCTTGTGTTTCCTTTTCCATGAATGGACTTTAACATCCAGTATTTTTGGTTTAAGAGTGTTAATAACTTATTAAATAACCATATTAATGTTTATAATATCATATATTATGTTCTTATAATATCTTATTACCATTTTGATAATAATCTTTCATTATTTTCATTATTTCGGGCATTAATTGCCTAGTTTGTTGAGTATGTTTTAACTAGTTATTTATTGTTCCTATCATGGTTTCATTATATAAATAATTAAACCATGATTTAAATATAATATATATTCATTATATATGTATTTATAATAATCTATAATATTTGGAGATAAGAAATGGAATGCATCGTTCATGGAGATGGTAGGTCGTATGTATGCATGAACGCTACTTTCATTTATTTTTCATATTAAAATAATGAAAACTAAATGGTATATAATTATATTATAACTCCATTATTATATATATTTCATATATGTTACATAGGTTTATTAAAACAATAATTTATTTATTTCATGTATAGTTTGAACTAATCACATCGCTTTGAGGGGTGGTCTATAAACGATGGTATCGTATTTAAGATAACAGAAAGTATAATGATATGTAATATAAAGGAATTAAATAAGAATAAATAAATAATAAATATCATATATAACATATATAAATTTATTTTCCATCATAATTCTCAATTATGAAATGTGGTAAAGGAAAAATGAACAATCTTCATTTTGTGAGGAGGTAGTTCGTCGTACACATAAAAAGTATGTTCATTACCCATTATATGGAAGTTTGTGTAAGTTTAGGTATAACCCTTAGCATAAAAACATAAGAGTAAATTTATGATGCTATTTTTTTTATATAATCATGAAATAATGAGATTTGAGGGGTGGATAAAGGAAAAAAACTAAAGAGCTTGAGGAAAGATGTTACTTCTTCTTTGGGTAACTCCTTTTTGTTTGAACTAAAGGGATTACTTGGATGGATTTTTTTACCAAGGGTGGGATTATAAGATGTGATTAGGGATGTTTAAGATCTATTCATGAAGATATTTTTTGAGCCAAAATTTCTTGAGATGTGTGAGGAAGTGGGAGGAGAGGAGGCCTTTATAGTGGGGGAGGAGTGACACTCCTGTAAATTTTGGAAAAGGGAATTTCACCCATGTTTTTACCATTGAAAGTAAATTAAATAATGGGAAAAAGTTGATAAAATTGATGATAGGGTCTAAATATTACATGCTAATTGATTTTTTTACAAGTTTTTAGGTCATTTTGGCCCTTAAGTTTTAGGTTTAGTCCCTTGTTAAGATTAATTTTACCTTAATCATTGTCATTAATTTTAATCATATTCACCAATATTTTTGTTAAAAAAACTAAGTTGAAATAAATATAAATTATAAATTATGATTATTAAAAATAATTAATCCATTTTTCCAAATTCTAATAACATAAGTGGTAGAAATTAATTTAAATTTAATCCCGTATACGGGACGACAGTGTAGGTTTTTAAAGTAAACACGTCCAAACATTTTCTAGGTTGGTATACCCAAATTCAAAGTGAAATTGATTCTAATAACCTAAATTATATTAATTAATAAATAATTGATATAATTTTACTTTAAAACCAAATTAAAATATAATTTAACACTATAAATAAATTAGATGAAAAATTAGTTTTTAATTAAAATTCAATATTTTTCAATATTCATCAAAAAATGAAACTTTGGAGAAGAATGCCAAAAATTATACCTAAATTTTTTTTTTTATAATTCAAATATTAATTTTATTTTTATATATAATATTTATACAAGTTTCAAATTTTTTTTAAAATAGGTTCGCCATTAAAATGTAGTAAAAATGCCTTAATAAAAATATAGGTTTTTGTGTGTAATATTGAGTTTGATCCTATATTATGCTTATCAAATCTATTAGAAAATATAAAAAATATTTTTTTGAATATATAATATATATATATATATATACATTAATATCACTCACTAATTGTAATTAATTTATTTTTTATGATAAAATGACTTTTTGAGCATAAAATAGTTTTTATAAAAATATACCTTTTATATTCAATTGGTTCTTATATCCATTTCTAATTAATTAGTAACCTATGAATTGATATTATATTTGAGTAAACCATATATTTTCATTAGTTAGTAAATACTATTTATAATCACTAATTTAACTACTATGTTATATCATATTATATTAAATAATAATATTTTAATAATATATTATTGTTCAGTAAAACTCGATCTTGCGTGTAACACAAGTCATCAAAGAAACTTGTTGTTGTGTATGTCGCATGCTAACTCGGTATTTCATGTATTTTAGACTAAATTATAGTTTGAATTTATTTAAAATAGTAAATATATTGTAAATTCTTCAGATATTATATTCCTTTATGAGCTTGGTGTTGTGTGTCATACACGCTATCGAATACAATGTTCCTACTTTATATTTTAAAGTAATTACAATATCCCCACCATAATTAAATTGCATCCTTGCTATTTATACTCGATCTTGGTAAAATATTGTTTGATATTTCCTATGTTGAAATCCCACATCAGTAGAAGGGTTCGGAAAACATCCTCTAAAAAAGAGGGAATAGGAAGTACAAAGGTCACATGGACTAACATATAACTATGTATCTAAGTAGGGGAAAATTATTGGAAAGTATAGATACGTACTTGGATGAAAAGTATAAATATTTATATGGATTGATTGAGTTCATCAATCACAAACAAGTGATTGATCAATGGAAAGTTGAGGGCCTCAAATCTATAAATCTATGATGATTTAGAAGACCATCGGTTCAAAAAAAATATATTAGGAAAATATTTTATCTCTATGTTACTTTCCAATGTTGTGTAGTTATTTTACTACCTAATAATATAAAGAAATATACTTACTTAATATATTTCTATAAAAAAAACTCAACCTTTGGTTGTGCTTTGATTTTTTTTCTAATTCATCCAAAAATTAATTTTGATGCCTATGGTACTAAAATAAATTTTTAATGGATATTAAGGCTCATAAAAGAGTGACAAGTATAACTATTTGTCTCCAACTATTCTCCATAGTCAATATGGTTAATATATTAAAACTAAACCTCAAAAGTAACACAACCGGTTCATCATTGATATTTATTCATAAAATTTTTTAACTAAAAACAATGACATATTAACCAAGACATTGTGTAGGTTAGTGGTTGGCATGAAACCCTTATCATCCTTCGATCATTGGTTCAAGACCCACCACAGCCTTGTCGGATATGATTCGTTGTCACCTGGTATACATGTTGTACTTTTCTAAAACCAAATTAATATAATTTTCAAAATAAATATGAAGGAAATCCTTGATATAAGGTTAATAAATAAATATCCTTTCAAATAATGTTTTAAATAAAACCACAATACATAAATACTTTATCCATTTATTTCCACATAGGTTATTACTTGGTCCAGGGTTTATCTATGATTTCATTAGTTTGATTTCTAAATCATCACACCTTATCTTCAATCTAAAACACCTTAGGTTTAACCTAGGTCATTCATTATCATTATCTATTTAAATCCTTCATAATGTCTTGTAAGGAAAAAGTTAGTTATCCTAAGAATATCCCCTAGGAGTTTCAATCTAGGTGTGTAGTAAGGCCTGTTGTCGTGTACCAAATTATGCCGAGTCATGCCCAATACACCTTTTCAGAGTTGTTACTCCTGGGTAAATTTATGCCAGAACCACATCCACTTATAGTATCCACACATGTATGTATTGCTAGGAATACCCACATAATATCATCCTTACCAAAATTCTAGGATTTTATTCTATACTTATCCTCAAATTCTACCTTGGGGTTATGTTCTCTAATCTATGTTTTTTTAAATCTAGTTCCTAGGGTTTCTACTAAACTTCCTTTGATACTAACTTTAGTGACCTGGCCCTATAGAGCTCAGAGCTGGTGTATACTACCATTACATTTTCATGATTACATGGAATCAAATCATGAATGACCTAAGAGTTTATATGTGTTGGTAAACCAGATACATACATGATTCTTGTATTACAAATTAATTCACTATTTACAACATGTTTTTTTTTCCTTTGAGGATAACTTTATTCCATCTAGTTTATCCCTACATATCTTTCATGGTAGGATTCTTGGATTCTTGATTAAAGGAAACAAAATAAGTGTGAGCTCAAATGCTCTGTAAGGGTAAATTATAGTGGAAGCAAAAATGAATCAATGAGAATAATAAAATGGTAAGGTAATAACTGAAAACACATTTCATGATATTAATAAAGTGATAAGGAATTATATAATCAATATGGAAAGGTAAATAGATAGAAAACCATTCCATTCAAATAACTATATAAGGAAAAATATATATGGAAAGGTAAGAAACGAAAACATGTGCCATATAATCATTGAACTGAGAATGAAATCCATCTATAGATATGTTGAATAAAAATATCATGGATAAATAATAACTGTATCGAAATAAAGGCAATTCTTAATTATTGGACGTCATGTCTAAGACATATTTAAAACCTCTACTATCAAGATCTATCCTTTATATAGTTTAAAACTATGGGTAGAAACCCATATATTCTGCTTGGAAACAAACTTGAAGGGTTTTTCTCTAACTAATTTCATCTCATGAGACTACTAATGCATCGAGGGGCTTTCATTAAATGGTCCCAAACCCATAGGGATTACCTTAAATGGTACCCAACCCATGTATTTCATGTCCAAAGAATTCCTCATATCAAATAAATAATATGCATTATCAAATATCTATAATGAATAAAGGATATGAATTTATCAATATTTCCCCAAATAATAAAATAAATTTCAAAGTAAAAACCTTATGAAAATGGTACATGGTTCATGAAATAGTCATATACATGAAAGATGATATAGATATCTAGGGAAAATTGAATTTCAAATGATCATAGGAAATTAAATATTTCAAGGGGACTAAAAGGAATTAAGGAAGTGAATGTCAATATTATCCTTGTCCAAATAAGTCATAAACCATCTAGAGGAAAAATAAGGATGATATCAATAAAACATATCACAAGTGGAGTAAAAATAAATGTTTTTTTGTCATTGATGAATATAAATACTATAAAATATATCTTAAAAACATGTTGGAGGAAGATATCCTTTTTATTTTTTAAAAAAAAATTGAATATACTTTTCTTTGAAAATCACTTTTTTAAAAATATTTTCTTTTAAAATTAAACTTTAAAACATGAAATGGAATCTTTGAATAAATGATGTTAGTTAAACTCTTAAATTTAATATGAGGTAAAATAATATTCCTTTTTCACGGTAAAAGTTTAGAAAAAATGCCTTTTTCAGAAAGAAACAAGAATATTCCTTTGAAAACTTGCATAAAAGGAAAAAAGGTAAAAATGTATTTGCTAAATAATTTTGAAAAATTTAAAAATATTTTTGAAAATATTTTAATAAAACATGGTTTTTATAAGAAAATAGGTTCCCCAACTAAAGAGAGTAATGAAGTCAGGTTTTCATAAAACCATTTTCTAAAACATTTTGAGTACCGAAGAGTGGGAAAATGGTACTAATACTAGAAAAATGTCATGAATATCCAGAGGAGAATAAAATTAAAGGGATAATTAGATAATGATAAAATTATTTCCTCTTATGTAAATTCAATTGTAAATAATCCCAAACAAAATGATATTGTAATTTATACCCCTGAAAATATTATGATGTTAAAGTGAGAATCAATCAATGGGTAGATTAAGTGTATCAACTGTAAATTCACACATAGAAGTGAAAATACATGAATAGATGGTCAATTTAATTATACACAAAATCATAGAATATTAATTACAATGAGGAAGTAATATAAGGAAATGAAAATAAATTGGTTTATGAAATTCTTTTCCACTTGGTAACTTTTGACTCGAATCCCCTTAGATGAAATAATTCAAATTGAAACTCAAAATATCATGAAGAATGAATGAATAGTGATATTATATGGGAAAGTGTCAGTTTTTAAACCATATATAAGAAATTAGGAGCACAAAAATACAGTGATTGTTTCAAGAGAAAGTAAAAAATCGCAAAAGGAAGTGATATTGTGAACATAATCATTAAAAACATTCTTGAGGTGAATAATCTTTAAACATTCCAAAGTGTCCCATATCACTTTGAAACATTTGGATAACAATCCCAATAAAGTAATAACATTAAATGAGACTTATAATATCATGATAATAATTATATTCATGATATAACATGTCAAATGGAAGTATATACATCATAAAAGAATCTAGGTGAATAACAACAAATAAGTCTCAATGGACTGTAAATTGAGACGAAATCCTTTACCATACGTTTTCTTTTATGTAAACAGAATTTAACCTGCTTTATAATGGTTTTTAGAGTGTTAATAACTTATTAAAGAACCATATTCATGTTTATAATATCATATATTTTCTTCTTATAATATCTTATTACTTGTTTGATAATAATCTTTCATTATTTTCATTATTTCAGGTGTTAATTGTCTAGTTTGTTGAGTATGTTTTAACTTGTTATTTATTGTTCCTATCATGGTTTCATCATATATAGAATTTAAACCATTATTTAAATATAATATATATTCATTGTATATTTATTTAGAATAATCCATAATATTTGGAGAAAATAATTGGAATGCACCGTTCATTGAGACGGTGGGTCTACTTACGCATGAACACTGCTTTCATTTCTTTTCCATATTAAAAAATGAAAAATAAATGATATATATATATATATAGATATATATTATAATTTCAGTATAATATATATGTCATATAGTTTACATAGGTTTATTAAAACCATCATTTATACATTCCATGTATAGTGTGAACGAGTCACATCACTTTGAGGGGGCGGTAGTCCACACTTCCACAAACGATGTTATCGTATTTTCACAAAATAGAAAGTATAAGGGTATGTATTATAAATGAATTAAAAAATAATAAATACATAATAAATATCACATATAACATATATAAATATATTTTCCATCATAATACCCATCCATGAAAGCTGGTAAAGGAAAAACAAACAATCATTGTTTCATGAGGCGGTACTTCTCCGTACATATAAACAATATGTTTGTAACCTATTAGATGGAAGTGTGTGTAAGTTTAGGTAAAACATTTTTCATAAAAAAATATCAGTATATTGAGGATAATTTTGTTTTTATATAATCATGGGATAATGAGAGTTGAGGGGGTGGAGAAAGGAAATAAAACTAAAGAGCTTGAGGAAAGATGTTACCTCTTCTTTGGGTAACTCCACTTCGTTTGCACCAAAGGGATTTATTGGATGGATTTTTATCCAATGATAGGATCTCTATGATAATGGGAGGGATTTTGGGGAGATATTTTTTTAGATATTGGTTGATCCAAATTGTATTGAGTGGTGTGAGGATGTGGGAGGAGATGAGACCTTTTTATAGTGGAGGGGGAGTGACACTCTTGTAAATTTTGGAAAAAGGAATTCCACCCGCGTTTTTTCCTTTACATGTGGATAAAATGATGGAAAAAAGTATATCTGAGTGAGGATATGGTATAAATATGACTATCTAATGGATTTTTGATAATTTTATAGGTCATTTTGCCTCTAAAGTTTAAGGTTTAATCCCTTGTTAAGCTTAATGTCACCTTAATCGTAGTAATAATTTTAATCACATTAATTAATTTTTTGGTTAAAAACTAAGTTGACCTTATTAAACATTATAAATTATGATTATTCTAAATATGGAATCCATTTTTTTAATTTCCAATCACATAAGTCTCAAAAATTAATTCAAATTTAATCCTGCATACAGGACGACAATGCGAGTTTTTAAAGTAAAAATGTCTAAAAGTTTGCTAAGTTTTTATACCCAATTTCAAAGTAAAATTGATATATAATGACCTAAAATGAATTAATTGAAAAATATTTGATATAATTTTACTTTAAAACCAAATTAAAATATAATTTAAAACTATAAATAAATTAGATGAAAAAGTAGTTTTGAATTAAAATTCAGTATTTTCACTATTCATAAAAAAATGAAACTTCAAATAAAAATATCAAAAATTCACTATAACCTAATTTTTATGTATCTATTTCAAATATTAAGTTTATTTTGACATATATGATTTATAAAAGTTCCAAAAAATGGAATTAGAATAGGTTCGACATTAAAAGGCGCTAAAAGTGCCTTAATAAAAAATATAGGATTTTATGTGTAATATTGAGTTTGTTCCTATCTTATGTTTATCAAATATATTGGATGAATATAAAAAAATATTTGTTTGAATAATATATATATATATTACATTAATTTCACTCACTAATTGTAATTAATTTAATTTATTAGGATAAAATAGCTTTGTGAGCATAAAAGTAGTTTTCTATAATAATATACCTTTTATATTCAATTGGTTTTATGTTCATTTATAATTAATTGGTAACCTATGAATTCATCTTATATTTTTGAAAACCATATATTTTCATAAGTTAGTTGATATTATTTATAATCACTAATTTAATGGCTAGGTTCTATCATACAATATTAAATAATAATATTTTGATAATATATTATTCTTCAGTAAAAATCGGTCTTAAGTGTAATGCAAGTCATCAAAGAAACTCGTTGTGTGTGTCACATGCTAACTTAACATCACGTGTATCTCAGATTAAATTATAGTTTGAATTTATTTAAAATATTAAATATATTTTAAATTATCGGGATATTATATTCTCTTACGTGCTTCGTGTTGTGTGTCATACATGCTATCGAATACAATGTTCCTACTTTAGATTTTCTGGGAATTACATTCAGAGAACTCTTCTATCAGCACTACTACAAAAAAGGCCTTTAACAGAGCTAGAAAAGACCTTTATCAGTGCTAAAAAAGAATTGACAATCGAAACACGATTAAAAGCCCGAAACTTTTATCAGCACATTTTTAGCGCTGATAAAGGCAACACTGTTAAAGGGGGTAAAAAAATTCAAACACCTATACACCAAACCCCTTTAATAGTGCTTCCAAGACCCCTTTAATAGTGCTCCACACCACCTTTATCAGTGATTTTTACCCCACCACCCCTTTTATCAGTGCTTTGCGAATTTCCAGCCTCATGCATGCCCACATGGATTCAAACCCTACACCTCTCCTTCAAAGATGGAACGTCACTAAACCATGTTGTTTTGTTGTATGTTTAATGACATTTATCTTTATATATATATATATATATATAATTATTTTTAAATTCATTTATACAATATATGTGTGTGTGTGATATATATTATATTTATTTAATTTATATTATATATTATATCCATTTACATATATTAGATTATAATATATATATATATAACTCTTTATTAATACACACGTATGTATATATAAACATTATAATTATATTTTTATAATGTAAAAAATGGTTATATATTGTTTTAAATACATGTTTAAAATATTTATTTAATTAGATATATTATAATATACATTTTTATGTAAATATGTTGATATATGTATTTATATGATCGATTTATTATAAGTAAATATAAGAAAACAAGCACATATTTAATTATAAAAAAATAACATTAAGAAAAATGATAAAATTTAAAAACCATAAAATTAATATGAATGTATGGTCTGGGAATAAATTCAATCCCCACTGAGAAAGGGTAGAAATACCCCTTTAAACGGGCCTGAAAATCCATCGAATATTAAAAAATTGGGATACCACAACTAAAAACTCAATTTTTTAGGTGTTTTGGACCATTTTTGGCCTCGAAAAAAATGAATATGGTTTACATATATTCTTAAGGGCATAGAGCTCTTCACATTCTTTGATTTGATATTTTGTAGAGCCCAAACAGACACCTGGATCTTAAGTTATGACCATTTGAAGTTTGAGTTACGTTTTCAACTTATTTTAGAACTTTTTTTAATTTTTTAATTTTTTTTATCTTCAAATTAATATTAAATGACTATTACTCAGTAATAATAAGAAAATTATTAATTAAAAATATTATTTTAGTTATTTTATAATTCATTTTCAATAAATATCTTATATATTAAGTGTAAATGCCTATTTACCTTATCTAAAACACATTTCAAAAAATATATATTATATTTATATCAATATAAATATATTTATATGTTAATATATTATTTTTAATGAAAAATAATTTTTTTAAATATACTTTTATTAGTTCTTGTAAGAAAAGGATGATAAAGGGAGGGGGTCTTTATCAACGCTTCTAAAAAAGAAATGATAACCCCCCTATCAACATTTGTTAAAAACACTGATAAAAGACCACATTTATCAACACTTTTTTAAAATCTCTAATATTGGGTGGGTCTTCATCATCACTTGTAAAAAAGCGTTGATAAAGTTGGGTCATTAACATTTCTTTTTTTAGCGTTATTAAATACTCTCTTTAACAACGCTATTTTTAGCGCTGACAGATGCGGTCTTTCACAACATTTTTAACTAGTGATATTAAATCCCTAGCACTGGATAAACCCAATTTTGTAGTATTTCATGGAACAGATCTTAAATTTACAAGATAAATCCTGAAAATACATCCTTGCTTTAGATCGAAATTCATCTTTAATGTTAATTTCCAACAACTTATGGACTACTAAATGGTCGTCGAGAATGAAAACATCTAGTTCCATCATGGAATAGGTGACTTCAAGTTTCGAGAAAAATAAAGTTGCCACCTCGCTATTGAGGCCTTCAATAGGCCTTTCACCTTCTTGGTCCTCTAGAGGAATAATATGAGTTTTTTTTTGTAGTGTCACATTTTTCATCTGAGGCCTTGCTAGAATAGTCATATACATTTTTCTTAAGATCAAAAAAAAATTCTGGGTAACTTGATTTTGCATCTTTAATTTCCTTGTCAGTTGGATATTCTACCTATAGGGGAGGTTCTTGAACATGTGATGTATGCATCGACTCAGATGCAGGCACACATGCTTTGATCTTCTGAGGGATGACCATTTGAAAACTCTCATCATCGATTAAATTTTTTGTACCTTTGACCAAAGGTTCTTTATTATTCACTGTCATGGGTGAGTTCCCAACACGAATTAATGTTGTTGAAGATCCCTTCTATTGGGGAGCCTTTGACATCATCATCATATCCATTTTTATTAAAGGAGGAAAGAAATAACAAGAAAGTATTCCTAGCCTAAGGAGGACTGAAATAATGCAGTCCAAGGGCATCCCCTCGGATTAAAGACACACCCTCTGGATTGAAGAGAGACATGTTAGGAGAATTGATGAATTCCAGGGCTAGTTCATCTTGGGTGGCAAGATGATCTGCTACTTTATTCCCTTTTTTCATGTATGGGTAACTTTTCTGTCATGGTTGAGAAGAATTCTGCATTTCCTGATGATGTAAGATATCGAACACGGGGTTTGAATTTTACCTTGTAAGTATTTATAGATGATCATTGATTTTGTCTCCACTTGAGATAAAGAAATATTTTCCTGAATGCTCAATCTAATTCCAGTCAGCAACGCCTTAGCCTCTGCCCGTATGCTTGTACCACTTCCATAGTGAGCCTTAAAAGCCATTAGGACACTTCCTCTTTGGTCTTGAACAACCCTGCCACCTCGAGCAATGCCCTCTTTGCTTGATCCATCGGTATTCATATTGAAACCATCATTAAGGGGTATCCACCACACCCAGTGACCCAGTGACCTTGAGCAAGAAGATTGGGCCGTAGAGGATGGATCTTGCAGGGACCTTAGAGATGGCGCTTCTATCTAGTTCTTGAAGAAAGGTACCAGATCCACCAGCAGGCTCCGAGTCCTTGTGATGATGGACCTCCCTATAGAAGGAAGCCCCTTGAATCTCTCCTTATTCCTTGCCTGCCAAAAGCACCAGCACCCTGCGTTGAGAATGATGGAACGAGCCGTCTTTTCTATGCTTGCATTGTCCATACCCTGAAACCATCTATCCAGAAAAGGTTCTTGCTAATGAGCTTGAGAAGCGTACGCTAAAAACTCTCCAAATTAACTCCATACAACTTGTTCCCATTCTCCTTCAAAGAATATGTGATCTGCATCTTCCTATATTTTATTTCTATAACAATGACAACACAACGCCATGCTGATACCCAGTTTTTTAATGTTTTCATCGACTGGAATGTCTTGGTTCCTAATTCTCCATGAAAGGAAGTTGAATTTAGAAGGTATCTTATTGCACCAAACCTCTTTTCTCCATATAACACTTTGAGAATGAGGAGTAGAAATCCTTCGGTAGTCCTCGGCATTAAAATTCCCCATGGAAGAAGGAGAAAAAATGCATCTATAGAGCTCTGAATTTGTGATTATCAGATTGAAAATCTCTTTTTGCAGCTCATCCAAATCCATCGTAATGAAGTCGGGGTAGCTGCTCACTTCTTTGAAGGAGATGGTAGGGGTAGGGCAGCCTGGGTACCCAATCGCCTCTCCAACCCAATTGTCAAACCAGAACTGGATGTTCCCCTCTCCAACTATCCATTGTGAATTTTGAAGAAGGATCAGGATGATGGAGCTGATCGACGACCAGAGAGGAGAACCATTCACCAAGCGGTTTCTCGCACTACCCCCCTGTTTGTAGGACATAACCTTTCCCCACAAGGTTCTCCCTTCAATCGATTCCCATGCTAACTTTTCATGCATGTATTGAATGGTGGACGCTATGCTCTTTACATTGATACCTCCCTCATGGATAGGCTTGGCCATCCGACCCCACGAAACCCAGTGTCTTTTCCCTTCCGAAGTAGTATCCCAAATAAAACCCGCCAGAATTCTATCAATTGATCTGATAACCCCTTTTGGAATGTTGGTGGATGCCATTGCATGCACTGGGATAGTTGTTAGAACACTATTAACTAACGCGATACGAACCCCGAACGAAAGAAGATGGTTTTCCAGTTGAGGACTCTGCTCGTGATCTTACTCACCACTTGATCGAAGTCCCTGATGCGCGTTCTTCCAAGTGAAACCAGAGCACCCAAGTACTCCAGAGGGAACTGTCCTCGTTGCATACCCAACCTGCTACTTAGATGCTCCGCTCTCCGTGACTCACATTTATTTGAGATATAAAACTTTCTTTTGTCTTTATTGATAGCTTGTCCACTCCAGTAGCAGTATTTATCGAGAATTATATTGATCCCCCTGATCGAACTTCTTCCTAAATTTATAAATATTATGGAGTCATCAGCAAACATTACATGTGAAACTGGCATGAGACTCTGTTTCCTTCGATAGGGGAGGATGTCTCCTTCCAGTATCCCTCTGTTGATCTGTTGAATAAGAACATCCTGCACTAGGAAAAATAAGCTCGGAGAAATGGGATCTCCTTGGCGCAACCCTCTTGTATCCTTGAAGAACCCATAAGATCTCCCCATAAAAGAAACGGAAAGCCATGAGGAACTGAAGCATCGAAAGAGAAGGTCCCATATGGGTGTCCAAACCCAACCCAACCCGATCGACCCGATCGACCCGGCCGGGTTGGGTCGGGTTGGGTCGGGTTACAAAGGTATATATATGGGTCGGGTCTGTATGGTTCAGGTTGAGATCGATTTGGGTCGGGTCACGAGTTGAAAGTATAAAGACCCAACCCCACCCATCGACCCGAACTTCTTCTTTTTTTGTTGTCTTCGTGCTTCGGTTCATGACTTTGCTCAACCCACTACCTATTCCCCTCCCTCACATCGGCGTGCACTGCCTTAGACCATCCATCTACACCATATGACCACGGAACCACCTGTTCTGCCCACCACTTTCAGATTAGTTCTCCGTAATTGTCTTCCCCTGTCATGAACCATCCCGGGTCGACCCTGAACCGGTCACCCGAGCCGGCCCGCGACATGGCCCGAGGGGTGTTCCCGATCCCCATGGGCTGGAAACTAGTGTCGGGCATCAGAACTAAACAAGAGGGAATGATTTGGACCATAAATGAAAGACAAGTAATGCAGTGGAAAAAGTAGAATAACACAAAGTAAACAACACGAAAAGAAAGGAGAATCAACAACACCCAACTAACCTGAACACGACCAAAACCCCTCGCGACTCCGAGAGTCGCTCACCAGTCCACAACCAACTCTTGCCCACGACGAGCAAGATCAAGTCAAACCTGCAATAAAACTAAAAACAGGAAAACACTATAGGTGTGAGTATTAAAACTCAGTAGGTGTGCCCAACAAACTATTCCCAATGCACTACCTTTAAATAAAGAACTTACTAATTTCAGGTTTGAACTAAATTATATAAAATATGGGTTTCCACACACACTTTCGTTTCCAAAACAAGTAACAGTCCATTGCCCTTTTTAATTTAAAAACAAGTTTATTGTTTGAAATGAATAGGTGCATTGCATTTTAAAACATTTCTAATAACAAGTTAGAAATTAAAATTTCAGTTGTTAGTCAAAGGGGAAAACCACACACAACACACAACACACACTATGGGAAATGGAAAATAAAAGTGGCACACATGGGCCAGCAACCGAACTAGACCTCTCGATCATCCTCCACATAAAAATATACACTAAAGAAAACATGGGTCGAATCTAGGAGATCGTGAACAATCTAGAACATACTATACATGTGACTCATCCTGAAGGCATGCCCTAACTCGATGACGTCATAACGCCCTAACGCTCGGCATAGCCCAACATGGCCTAACCGAGGGGCCGAATCCTCATAGCAGCAATAACTCAGTATTCCCCTTCTATAGGGCCACTAGCCAGTGCATATTCTAAACTAGTGCAGCAATCGTTCTCAGAAGATTCACTCAATATGCCAGGTTCCCATGTCAACACATATAATAAAAAGGGGTGCGTCCACAATGTAAATCAATCAGTCACAATGCACAAATATCACACACAACTCATGCAATCAACGCACACCAAAGATCACCCCTGAGTGGGTTTTCCAAAATAATTTATTTTATTAAAGTGCCAAACGGGCCTTCACCAATTTTAAAGAAAAACCTCATTTCTCGAGAAAACCCAAAAAACTTGTTCAGAAGAAATCATTTATCTTTAAATCTAAAAGTACATTTGAAATTCTTTGAATTATGTTTAAAGTCCAAACGGGCATTCTCTCAATACCGGGTGTTCGCTCATCAATAAAATGTTTCAAGTGTTCGGTATAAAATAAACGGCTCTTTTCACACCAAATAATCATTTAAAAATTAATTATCTTATATTATTTATCATTCATTAAAATTAATAAAACATCAAGTAATTAATAAATTCTAAATTTAAAGGTGAGTGCAGTGGGGGACCTACCTCGACTCACTACTCGATTACGACGATGACGCGGCACGTCTCACACTCGCGCACAAGAACGTACAACCTACTGAAGACCTAAGTATCACGGATTTTCCCCTACAAGGCACTACAACAAATGAAAAACAACTGAAAACCCATAACCACTAACTTGGAACAATCCAAATGAAAAAACAATGCAAAAACTAGCTTGACATGTTTTGAAAATATCACATCAAAACACGTATCAAAACACAATCAATCTCTTTATTAGAATCCAATCACGACCTTTATACACACCAACCACTTTACAAACATCAAACGTACCACATGATTAAAGTAATAAACCATTTTAATAATTTATAAAACATCCGCAAAAGGTGAAACCAGGGTTCACATCAAAACATGATCAATTTCTCATAAGAAAACACTTTAAAATAAAACACACCATTAAACCGTAAAACAATCTTAGACACACAACCAACCAAACCAAACACTGCACATTCTAAAGTCGCCATTTACACACCCAAAATTATATTTCAAAACCACACGTACTCTAACACCCTTCAAAAATACAATCTGCACTGCTGAAATAATATAATAACACCCTTACATGATTTAAAAAAACACATTCACGATGCACCAAGGTTTTTGCACCACGAATACGCCACATTTCACATAAAAACCCCCAATTTGAAACCAAATACTCATCCAACCAATTTGAGACATGCTTTCGCAACATACACAAAAATAAAATAGCATGCTACTATACTTAAGCAAAATAAATTCACCAAAATAACCACACAATCAAATCAAATTATGCCTTAATAAATTTAAACAAACTAACTAACAAATGAATAAAAAAATAAATAAATAAGTTAAAGAATAAATAAATAAATAAATAAGAGAATGAGTGAATAAATGTATCAGAGTGACGTGGTGTTGGCACAACGAATTTGGGAGTGATGTCGGCCGAAACAAGGGGACCAGAGGCCGGAGGTGGGCTAGTCGGACCGCGGGAGACCTGGGAATGAACTTGTCATAGGTGCAGTGGTCGGGAAGCACGGTGCAGGTGAGGCAGGGTTTCTGGAGACAGCTAGAGGGCCGGAGACGTGGCAGAGGGCCGTAGGCAGGGGCCAGAGGCCGCTGGCCGGCGGCGGGCTCGCCGGAAAATGGTGTGAGGTCGCCAGAACAGGGCAGGGGGTGCCGGAACGGCGCCAGACAGTGGAGGCGGGTCGTGCGGGGGTGAAAAAGCAGGGCGCCGGAGGCCGGGTCGCCAGAGGAGGTGACCGGTGGGCAGGCGGTCATCGGAGGAGGCGGGATAGCGCGGCGGGGTCACCAGAGCGGTGGAGGTCGGGGGTCGCGCGGAGGTCGGAAGGCCGGGACAAGGGGATGCTGGAGGCGGCGGGATAGCGCGGCGGTGTCGCCGGAGTGGGAGGGGAGTTGTAGAGGCCGGGGGTCACGCGGGGTGGCTATGCCAGAAGATAGGGGGTCCGCGCTGGGTGGATACACCGGAGGAGAGGGGGTCCATGCTGGGTGGCTACGCCAGAGGAGAGGGGGGCGTACGGGGCGGCTATGCCGGAGGAGAGGGGGCCACGTGGGGCACCGCGCGCCGTTGCGTGAGGGATAAGGGGGGAAAAGGGGGGATGTTCCGCGATTGGGAGAAGAAGGGGGGGCGACGCCCCCCCTAGGGTTTCATTTTTTGGCTTAATAAAATTACACTATTATTAATAATAAAATAAGATGAATAATTATAATAATGATATTAACCACTTTAATAATACTAATAACCAAATTATTAATGACAATATATATAATAATATTAGTAATTATATAATTATAACATTAATAATAATTTAACCATAAAATATTAAGAACCCTTAAGAACCATTTAATGTTAAAAATAATAATGAAAATTATAACATGTCCATTAATAATAATAATAATAATAACTACCCCATAATAATCAGGGCATAAAAATTCAACCCTTTTTATTTTTTTATTTTTATTTTTATAAAAAAAATTATTTATTTTAAACATTATTTAGTTGCACGGGAACCTGAGCCGACCGCATGGTCACCGCCAACCATGTGGTGCCCGCGCACCAGTCTGAAACTTATTAAAATTATTAAACATCAAAAAAATTTCAAACCAAAGCTCAAAATAAAATTTTTCCAACCGATGCAGTACCGAGAAAAGAATAAAATAAAATAAAAAGAAGTGTACGGGGTCGGGGTGTGAAAATTCTCCCCACCACAGACACTTTCTGCCCCCAGAAAGTCACCAAGACAAAGGACTATCCAAACTTGAGTTCATGCTCGAAAAAAACCGAGAGACAAAACAAAAATATCGGGGTGACTATTCACTTCACAAGTCACACCCGACCAGCTCAGGAGAAACCCCAACACAAGAGAATGGGAGAACACAAGAGGGTTCTTCCCACCACAAGGACCTAACTATTATGAAAATTTATACTCAAATACACCACCCCAGGGAGGGGGGCCAACCTGGGAACTCCCAACCGATCCAAACCAATTTCCATAGCACGAGCAAGGGAACACCTCCATTGAAACTTGGAACTTTCGACTCAAGCCAACAACTTCCAACACTAAAGAAAACTCACAAGGACTTAACCCCGACGGCAAGTTAGAAACACTGCTCCTCAGTTCCACAAGACACAAACATCTCCAAACGAGCACTTCTAAATCAAGATCAACTCGTACAAGGGTCAAACACAGTTTAAGAGAAATGCACGATTCAGAAGACCCTATTCAGACAAACAAGACCATTTAGAATGCAATGGAACAAGTCCATCGCATTCTTCCATTGAAACGGTGACCTTATAATGACGACACAACTTTAGTAGCAGAGAAACAAGAACAAGAATAATTTAAAATGTTTCCATCCCAACATGGAACATACAACCTGGGCCGAGGCTTCACACCCTCGAAAATTCCTGACTGTGCGCGAGCTTCACCCCGAGACCTGAGGCTAGGGCTCTGATGTCATAAGCATCTCATGTCTCACATTCAGACACGAGCATCCCTCGATCAGGACTCCTTATTCTAACTACACTTATTTCGAAACCTTTCCCGGTGACCCGAACGGTCACACAATAGCAGAACTTCGGAGGAATGCGGCAAGACAGCTTGGAATGGCCAAACCGTCCATACCGATGGTACATTAGGAAGCGTTCCAACAAATTAAATGTCAAAACCAAAAAGAATTACTTCTTATAGACAAATTCCTCTCGTTCACCCCACCCGCTAGATGGGTAACTCTCATGAACAACGAGAGGCAACAGATTTTCCAAGCACTTACGCTCCGGTTGTCAACTCCTTGAAGCTGTCGACACAAGCCTTTACATCCTCAGGTATGATCCATTAAATGAATACGAACTTCAACACCTACCACGTCAACCCAAATCCAACTATTTTGAGACATCCAACCTTCACTGGTCCAAAACTGGCCCTCAAAAAAACCTGAGACAGCGCAAGCTCGAAAACCTTGGGAGTTCCCAACGACCCGAATACACTCTCTGCTTTCCTCAAACCACATAACTGCCTCTAACGGATCTCAATCACCTTGATAAATAGGCAACACTTGATAGGAACCAGAATTGGGCATGACTCATTAACAACTTTCTGAGACTTTTCTAGGCGGCATATTCAGAACAACACACAGGGCACAAAACCAAAATCGGCATCAAGCCAAAACACAATCGAAATAAACACCCCAAGCTGAGACAACCAGCCCGAAAGTTAAACGAATATAAATAAAATCAAAATCCTATTTTTCAAAATCACCATTTTAATTTAAAACTTCAAAACTGCTTTATCCCAAGGCCATTTTTCAAAAACAAAAGCCACTTTTCACAGGCCAAAAATCCATTTGTCAGAGAAAAACCAATTTCCAATACCTTTATATTTCAAAAACTCACCCACGGCATCCTATGAATCATCACATGTGTGTCCATCCATTTCTATCCACATCATCCACGTACAAGTTCCCCCATGCACTTTTTGTTCATACCCACACACATGCGATCCTCCATAAAGAATACCAAGGGTCACACCAAGCCACCCTTTACCAACCCCAAATAAACACTAACTTTCAAACCAAAGATCCTTCCATTTAAAAACCTCTTTTCCCAATTTAAAACCATTTTAGATAAACGCTTTTATTTCAAAATCCACTTTCATTTTCAAAAGCACACTTACACCAACCCAAGAAAAAAAACACAATCCACAACGAAGCACCGAAATGAGGAACTAGCAGTCGCACTTAACCTGGTAACATGGTAGTGAGCCACACCCAAGTAAGCAATAACAACTAGGAGGAACTTAAACTGTGCACTCGGACTCCACATGGGTCACTACTCCATGTAAGGTCACGACGTGACATTGGCTCGCCTCCGTTGTCATTCCTCAATCCAAAACAAAATCAAAAGACTCGAATCCCGGACTACCCCTGGAAACTCGAGAATCAGTGCGAGCAAGAGTTCGCGACGCTCTTCTCGCACTTACCTATCGAGTCCTGATAGTCCTAATCTCCATCTACCAAACACCCCAAATAACAAGAACCTCCCCTCTGATACCATTTTGTCACGAACCAGCCTGGGTCAACCCTGAACCAGTCACCTGAGCCGGCCCGCGACATAGCCCGAGGGGCGTTCCCGATCCCCATGGGCTGGAAACTAGTGTCGGGCAATAGAACTAAACAAGAGGGCATGATTTGGCCCATAAATGAAAGACAAGTAAAGCAGCGGAAAAATTAGAATAACGGAAATTAAACAACACGAAAAGAAAGGACGATCGACAGCACCCAACTAACCTGACCACGACCAAAACCCCTCGAGACTCCGAGTGTCGCTCACTAGTCCACAATCAACTCTCTCCTACGACGAGCAAGATCAAGTCAAACCTGCAACAAAACTAAAAACAGGAAAACACTATAGGCGTGAGTATTAAAACTAAGTAGGAATTCCCAACAAACTATTCCCAATGCACTACCTTTAAATAAAGAACTTACTAATTCTAGGTTTGAACTAAATTATATAAAATATGGGTTTCCACACACACTTTCATTTCCTAAACAAGTAACATTCCATTTCCCTTTTTAATTTCAAAACAAGTTTATTGTTTGAAAGGAATAGGTGCATTGCATTTTAAAACATTTATGAGAACAAGTTAGAAATTCAAATTTCATTTGTTAGTCAAAAGGTAAAACCACATACAGCACACAACACATACTAACGGAAATGGAAAAGAAAAGTGGCACACATGGTCTAGCAACCGAACTAGACCTCTCGATCGTCCGCCATATAAAAATAAACACTAAAGAAAACAAGGGTCGAATCTACGAGTCGTGAACAATCCAGAACATACTATACATGTGACTCATCCTAAAGGCATGCCCTAACTCGATGACGTCATAACACCCTAACGCTCGGCATAGCCCTACATGGCCTAACTGAGGGGCCCAATCCCCATAGCAGCAATAACTTAGTATTCCCCTGCTATGGGGCCACTAGCGAGTGTGTATTCTAAACTAGTGCAGCAATCGTTCTTAGAAGATTCACTCAATATGTCAGGTTCCCATGTCAACACATACAATAAAAAGGGGTGCGTCCACAATGTAAATCAATCAGTCACAATGCACAAATATCACACACAACTCACACAATCAACGCACACCAAAGATCACCCCTGAGTGGGTTTTCCAAAATAATTTATTTTATTAAAGTGCCAAACGGGCCTTCACCAATTTTAAGGAAAAACCTCATTTCTCGAGAAAACCCAAAACACTTGTTCAGAATAAATCATTTATCTTTAAAACTAAAAGTACATTTGAAATTCCATGAATTATGTTTAAAGTCCAAACGGGAATTCTCTCAATACTGGGTGTCCGCTCGTCAAGAAAATGTTTCAAGTGTTCGGTATAAAATAAACAACTCTTCTCACACCAAATAATCTTTTAAAAATTAATTATATTATATTATTTATCATTCATTAAAATTAATAAAACATCAAGAAATTAATAAATTCTAAATTTAAAGGTGAGTGCAGTGGGGGACCTACCTCGGCTCGCTGCTCGGTTACGACGACGATGCGGCACGTCTCACACTCGCGCACAAGAACGTGCAACCTACTGAAGACCGCAGTATCAGGGGTTTTCCACGCCAAGGCGCTGCAACAAACACAAAACAACTAAAAACCCATAACCACTAACTTGGAACAATCCAAACAAACAAACAACCCAAAAACTAGCTCAACATGTTTTGAAAATATCACATCAAAACACGTATCAAAACACAATCAATCTTTTTATTAGAATCCAATCATGACCTTTAGACACACCAACCACTTTACAAACATCAAACGCACAACATGATTAAAGTAATAAACCATTTTAATAATTTATAAAACATCCGCAAAAGGTGAAACCAAGGTTCACATCAAAACAAGCTCAGTTTCTCATAAGAAAACACTTTAAAATAAAACACACCATTAAACCGTAAAACAATCTTAGACACACGACCAACCAAACCAAACACCTCACATTCCAAAGTCACCATTTACACACCCAAAATTATATTTCAAAACCACACGTACTCTAACACCCTTCAAAAATACAACCTGCACTGCTGAAATAATTTAATAACACCCTTACATGATTTACAAAAACACATTCATGATGCATCAAGGGTTTTGCACCACGAATACGCCACATTTAACATAAAAATCCCCAATTTGAAACCAAATACTCATCCAACCAATTTGAGACATGCTTTCTCACCATACACAAAAATAAAAGAACATGCTACTATACTTAAGAAAAATAAATTCACCAAAATCACCACACAATCAAATAAAATTATGCCTTAATAAATTTAAACAAACAAACTAACAAATTAATAAACAAATAAATAAGTAAGTAAAAGAATAAATAAATAAATAAATAAGAGAATGAGTGAATAAATATACCTGAGCGACGGGGTGCTGGAGCAGTGAATTCGGAAGTGATGTCGGCTGATACAAGGAGACCAGAGGCCGGAGGTGGGCTAGTCGGACCGCGGGAGACCTGGGCACGAACTTGTTGTAGGTGAAGCGGTTGAGAAGCACGGCGCAGGTGGGAAAGGGTTTCCGGAGACGGCTAGAGGGCCGGAGACGTGGCAGAGGGCCGTAGGCAGGGGCTGGAGGCCGCTGGCCGGCGGTGGTCTCACCGAAAAATGGTGGGAGGTCACCGGAACAGGGCAGGGGGGGCTAGAACGGTGCCGGACAGCGGAGGCGGGTCGTGCGTGAGTGGGGCGCCAGAGGTCGGGTCGCCGGAGGAGGCGGCCGGTGGGTAGGTGGTCGCCGGAGGAGGCGGGATGGCGCGGCGGGGTCGCCAGAGCGGTGAAGGCCGGGGGTCGCGTAGAGGCCGGAAGGCCGAGACAAGGGGACGCCGGAGGCGGTGGGATGGCGTGACGGGGTCGCCGGAGTGGGAGGTGAGCTGTGGAGGCCGGGGGTTGCGCGGGGTGGCTACGCCGGATGAGAGGGGGTCCGCACTGGGTGGCTACGTCGGAGGAGAGGGGGTCCGCGCTGGGTGGCTACAACGAAGGAGGGGGGGTCGCACGGGGCGGCTACGTCAGAGGAGAGGGGGTCGTGCGGGGAGCCGCACGCCGCTGCGTGAGGTGGAAGGGGGGAAAGGGGGGGTTGTTCTATGATCGGGAGAAGAGGGGGGGGGGCGACGTCCCCCTAGGGTTTCATTTTTTTTTATTAATAAAATTACACTATTATTAATAATAAAATAAGAAGAATAATTATAATAATGATATTAACCACTTTAATAATACAAATAACTGAATTCTTAATGACAATATATATAATAATATTAGTAATTATATAATCATAACATTAATAATAATTTAACCATAAAATATTAAGAACACTTAAGAACCGTTTAATGTTAACAATATTAATGAAAATTATAACATGTCCGTTAATAATAATAATAATAATAATAATAATAACTACACCATAATAATTAGGGCAAAAACATTCAACCCATTTTATTTTTTTTATTTTTATTTTTATAAAAAAAAATTATTTATTTTTAACATTAGTTAGTTGCACGAGCACCTGAGCCGACCGCGTGGTCACCGCCAACCATGCGGTGCCCTCGCACCAGTCTGAAACTTATCAAAAATTATTAAACATCAAAAAAAATTCAAACCGGAGCTCAAACTAAAATTCGTCCAATCGATGCAGTACCGAGAAAAGAATAAAATAAAATAAAAAGTGTACGGGGTCAGGGTGTGACATCCCCTCTACGCACTGCATGCCCACCACCTCCACCATCATGGCAAGATCCAGCTGGATTCCCACCGCCACCTCCATGCATCACCGGACCTCCTTGGCTGGCGTTTTCCTCCTCTGCCATCGCGATGCGAATTGTTTCCTAAGAAGCCGGCTGATGGCCCATACACACCACTATCTGGTGAGAGAGATTTGGCACTTCATCATGGCACTTCCTTGCCCGCAGCTGCACACCCACCGTGGATTTGGTGACCGCTGTTACTCCACCCTTGGCTACCACCTTCAAACCAGAAGCAACGTAGAAAACAAAAATCACTGGTGGATGAAAAATCAGAATCGATGCAAGAATGAGTCACAGGCAGCACAAAAAATCCAACTGAAAACCTATTAACAGTTTCACAAACCAGATCTGAAGAACTCAAAATACCTGAATTCAAAAATTAGAAACCACACCATGACCGAATCAGATCTCCTGTCGACAACCATCATCTGAATCTGAGTACCGCTGAACACCCCAGATGAAGCCGACTCGTACCTCATTCCCTCCGTTGCTCGAGAACCCAAGCCGCCCGAAGTAGAATCATTGTCCGCACCCGCCATTGAAGCGTCGCCACGGATCATCCCTCACCTATGCACACCGTCTGAACGTCGCCACCCTCCTTCATTCGAAGAAGCTTCCTCTGTTGATGAAGTTCGGATGGTCGGACCACCCCGCGAGCCGCATACATCCTTTCTGTTGAGGGAGAACTCGAACCCCCCTTCTCCCATACCCCCAAATCCCCCCACCCCCTCTGTCTCCCCCGTGACCCTGTTGTTTAGGTGCCCAAACCCATGGAGGGTTTTGTTTGTTAAGCAATTTTTTTTTCCTAGTGACCCAATGGACCCGACCCCACCCAACCCGATCTAAGACAGGTTTGGGTTGGGTCGGGTTTGAATGAGAAATCAGCTCAGACCCGACCCTACCCGACCCGACACTTTTTGATTGGGTAGGGTCCAAAAAAGCCTCCAACCCGACCCAACCTGACCCATGGACACCCCTAATGTTGCATGCCCACGCAGAGAACCCCATATGATTCAGTACTCTGTTAATAAATCCCTATTCTATCCTGTCGTAAGCCTTTCTCATGTCCAGTTTGATGATAATATTAGACCCGTGAAACTTGGTGGAAATATCCCTGATCATCTCCTGGGTAAGTTCCAGTGTACCTTGTATTGATTTGTCTCATACAAATCCATGTTGTTCGATATAGATGCATTGGGGAAGAAAAAGCGACAGCCTCTTTTTGATGATACATGCCAATATCTTATATGGAAAGTTACATAGGCTTACCGGTCTGTAATGGGCAATGGAGGAGGGATCCTTGATCTTCAGAAGGAGTAATGACCGCTTTGTCATGACACGTCAAATTGATTATATTTTTAAGGTTGATTTATAGTCTAGAGAAGACCCTAGGTCATCTCTCAAGTACTGTTGGTAGGTTTAGAGTGTGTATTTTTAATAAAAATGACTAAGAGAGGGGGTGATTTTGAAAACAGTTTAAAACATTGACTTAGTTGAAATAGCTTAAAAGATGAGTGACCAAGTGGATTTTGAGAAATATGAGATAAAAGGGTCGATGTGATTTCACTACACACATATCAAGTTCATTGTTCATAGAGATTCATCTTAGGTTTAGAGTAATTATTTGGTTGGAATTAATTGGAATCCCGATTAATTCCTAAGCTTTTATTTCAATGCTTTAAGGACCAAACCTTGACGTAACAATCGTATTGTTAAGGTCCAGTACTTATGCATGGAATAAGAGCTTCCAAATAATATTGAAATATCAATAAGTTGGGTATGAAAAGGATTCTTGTGATGTACAATCGGAACAACACAAGTCACGCACTCAAAACCTCACACCGATCAGTTAGAAATTAAGAGCATAACACTCACATGTATCAAATCAAGCATTCAAATATGAAATAAAATAAGATACATGGAATGAAATGTTTAAAAACCCAAATTAATCCAAACCAGTAGCTATTGTATGCATCGTAACTCCCTTGACATGTGTGTAGCTCCCTCACAATGAACACCCAACTTTTAGCTCGACATCGGGAGGAGGAGGAAGCTCGGGTTGAACTCCTTCTTCATTGTTGATCCCCCTATGAGGATAGGGGCCTCAAGAACCTCCAAGGTGATTAGGAGACTCCTCTAGGACTCCAAATTGGCAGCACTTCACTCCTTGTCCGAACTTGCAAATGAGGTTCCCTTGGTGCCCTTTTATAGGAAAATTGGAAGGCGGTTTTAGGCACACATATTTCATCAATCCACTTACACAACGTGTTTCGTCCTTTAGACAGTATTATCTCGCTTTGGAGAAAATATAAAGGTTGTATCCCTACTTATTGAATGTCTCCACCGAAATTTTGGCACCGTTTTGACAACTAAAACTCAAGATATTGATAAAATACAGAACATCGCATTTGACTTGGTCCAAATTCGGTGGCTTGGACATATCAGTTCGTATGGGCCCCATAAAAGCCAAATCAGGATTGGGTTCCTTAATATGAAATGTATAATATTAAGTTCTGGATAGGACCACAAAATTTCAGCCCATTTTTATGCACGGATTTCATGTACTACGGAAAACAGTGGACAGATGTCCATGGATCCATGCAATTTTGGCCCATTTTTCTTTCACTTCATCAAGGGCCCTCCAAATCACCTCCACCTACATTGAAAAAATATAAACAAGTAACATTGACCATTATAATATTGATTAAAATTAATTTATTGATTCAAACATAATGTGAAATTTATTATTATATTTGGAATATTCATTATAAAACTAGTTTAAAACTACGGTGTAATGGTGGAATAAAACAGTGAATCGTGGAACGATCACACCCCCACACCTAAACATTTTCACTCCTGGGAAAAGTCACATATCCGAATACAATGATGCATATATATATATATATATCCAACATCCTGAAGATTTACCATTTGAGGAAATTTTATTTAATGTAAAGTGATCAATGCACGAACCACACCAAGGAGTTCTTCCCAGTGAAAATGGAAAAATATGTCTCATAAATCATATCACAATAAAATTCAAAGAGATTTATGACACCAATATGAGCAAGGAATTCAAAGGTCAACCATTACACTAACTCTCCATGTGTGTGTGTGAAAACCATTCCATGCTATTCTTTCCACTTTCTATCAAATAAATATAGGTTATTTTAACATTATTCAGCTTTAAATTATTTTCACCGAACCTCTCCTACATCCTTTGCAATCATATTTCAAGATCCAATCATTTAATCATTCCCAGAAGTCAAACCATAAGCTCCCGACCTAGATATCCCCATATGTTTTACATTTCATCACTCCCCTCATTTATTATATATATTTTTTTTGAAGTTGTAATTGGAACAAATCTCACACTCATCTCTCAACCCTTTGTTTTATCTCCTCACGACACTAATTGAAATAGTTATAACAAGATCAAAGGTTGAGGAGGAGTGGTTTTTGACCTTCCCAAGACACAAAAAAAAAATTTTTGAGGGCGTACAACAGTCGGACATTAGTTACACACGCATAGGTCAATCTGGTACAGTAATGAAACAGATCGGATAAGGAACGAACGTATGGAAATATCATTTAAAGCTGAAAAATATTAACCCAACATATATTTACCTTATATTAAGTAAGAAATAATCACACTTTATGGTTTGGTGAAAAAATTTGTGGAGATATTAGTGACACAGTTTTCCCAAAAACTACTCACACAATGGGAATCAATCATCTCAAAGGTTTCACATAGATACGACCATTTATATCATTGACAGAAAACAAATTCACTAAAAATCACTCCCTGATGTTAAATTCATATAAATACTCTTTTTAGCCTTCGTTATGGTATTTTTACTTTCCCCACATTATGGTCGCCAAATCATGGAACTTCGAAATTGTTGATGGGGGAAAATGAAAATACCATAAAGATGGCCAAAAAGAGAAAACAAAAGGATAAAATAATGAAAATTCCTAACTATCCCAGGAATGTATCCGCCCACCCCCCCCCCCACACACACACCTAGAGTATGCAGTGTCCTCACTGTAGTAAAAGAGAATGTGGGAAGGAAAGATAAAACCTGGTGGATGTCATTCATAGTGTGCTTCTTGAACTTGGAGTTCCTCCATCGGGGACTCCAGAACGGGTTCATGAAATTGCTTCAGCCGCTACCCATTGATAGTGAAGGTTTGCTTGGTTTCTTCATTTTGAACCTGAACAACACCAAATGGAGAGACATTAGTAACAATGTATGGTCCAAACCAGCGGGAACGAAGCTTACCAGGATGCAACTTTAGCCTTTCATTATAAAGGAGGACCTTCTGCCCAATATGGAACTGATGATGAAGGATAAGACGGTCATGGGCAGCCTTGGTTCTCTCCTTATAAATCCTGGAGTTTTCATATGCATCTCTTCTCATTTCCTCTAGCTCCTGAATCTGCAACTTCCTTTGAGAACCTGCACCAGAATGATTAGAATTGCATTATTTGATGGCCCAGTAGGCCCGATGCTCAATCTCAACAGGGAGGTGACAAATCTTTCCAAACACAAGACGATAGGGTGACATTACAATGGGAGTTTTGAAAGCAGTATGGTAGGCCCACGATTAATCATCAAGTCTAAGACTCCAATATTTCCTATTGGGTTGAACCGTTTTTTCAAGAATTTGTTTTACCTCTCTATTTGACACATTAGCTTGACCATTGGTTTGTGGATGATATGCAGTAGAAACTCGATGACCGACCCCATACCGACGCAAAAGTGATTGCATTGTTCAGTTGCAGAAATGAGAACCCTGGTCACTGATAATGAACCTAGGTAATCCAATCCTACAAAATATCTGAGTTCTCAAAAATTCTACAACTGTTTTGGAATCATTTGTCCTTGTGGACCGTGCCTCTACCCATTTTGATACGTAATCAACGGCCAAAAGAATGTACAAGTTGCCAAAAGAATTGGGAAATGGCCTCATAAATTCAATGCCCCAAACATCAAAAATGTCATGAAAGATCAAGGGTTGTTGTGGAATTTCATTCCTTTTAGAGACATTCCCCATTATTTGACAACGAGGACAATATTTACAAAATTCATGGGCATCCCGAAAAAGTGTTGTCCAAAAGAGACCAGAATCAAGAACTTTCCGAGCAGTCCGTTGGGGACCAAAGTGGCCCCCACAAGCAAGAGTGTGGCAGAATCTAAGGACAGATTGAAACTCGCTATCAGGAACACAACGCCTAAGGACCTGATCGCTACATGTGAGCCAAAGGTAGGGGTTATCCCAAATGTACCAACGAGACTCATGTTTTAGACGACTGGCTTGGTTTTTGTTGAAATCAGAAGGAATGCAAGATGCTACCAAATAATTTACAATTTCAGCATACCAGGGAATAACATCTTGCACTTTTTACAATTGCTCATTAGGAAACATGTCATTAATGGGAATACAGGGGGATGAGACAATGTATGAGGATGGGGGGATCCTACTGATATGGTCTACCACCACATTCTCTGCTCCTTTTTTATCTCTAATTTCTAGATTGAATTCCTGAAGGAGGAGCATCCAACGAATGAGACGTAGTTTTGCTTCCGGTTTCTTTAGGAGATACCGGAGGGCTGCATGGTCTAAGAACACAATGACATTAGACCCTAAAAGGTATGACCTGAATTTATCCAAGGCAAACACAATGGAAAGAAATTCTTTTTCAGTGGTGGGTGTAGTTTGCTTGGGCAGGGTCCAAAGTACGTGAGGCATAGGCTATGACATGTAGAGCTCGGTCGACCCTTTGTGACAAGACTGCCCCAACTGCATAGTTAGAGGCATCACACATGAGCTCAAATAGTAAATCCCACCGAGGTGGTTGGATTACCGGGGGTGATGTGAGACTCCATTTTAATTTATTAAAAGATTCTTCACATTCTTTATCAAAAACAAATCTTTTTCTTTTTGGAGTAAGCGGGAGAGGGGAAGTGCAATCTTACTAAAATCATGAATGAAACGACGATAAAATCCAGCATGACCTAGGAAAGACCGCACAACACGTACATTTTTAGGGAATGGTAGGGAAGAAATGACATCCACTTTCAATTTATCTACTTGGATACCATCCCTAGAAATGACATGTCCCAAAACTATACCTTGTCGCACCATGAAATGGCATTTCTCATAATTTAATACAAGATTATTTTCAATACAATGATGTAGGACTGAACCAAGACTACTTAAACATTCATCAAAATAGGATCCATAAACAGTAAAATCATCCATGAAAACTTCCATGCCATCCTCCAGGTAATCCGAAAAAATACTAACCATACATCACTGGAAAGTACCCGGAGCATTGCACAGGCCAAATGGCATCCTTCTATAGGCAAATGTGCCAAAGGGGCAAGTGAAGGTTGTCTTTTCCTGATCCTCAGGGGAAATATGAATCTGAAAGTATCCAGAATACCCATCAAGAAAATAGTAATGGGACTTCCCCTCTAGCCTCTCTAGCATTTGTTCAATGAATGGAAAGGGGAAATGGTCCTTCCTAGTGTGTTGGTTTAGTCAGCGATAATCTATACAGACACGCCAACTATTCTGCACACGAGTTGGAACCAATTCATTGTTTTCATTTTCAATTACCGTTAGGCCAGTTTTTTTGGAACTACTTGAACGGGACTGACCCATTGGCTTTTAGAGATGGGGTAAATGATTCTAGCAGCCAATAATTTTGTTACTTCCTTTTTAACTACTTCTAAGATGTTTGGGTTCAGTCGACGTTGTGCCTGCCTCACTGGTTTAGCCTCATCAGTTAATAAAATATGATGTGTACAAATTGATGGGCTAATACCAGGAATGTCTGCAAGTTTCCATCCCAATGCTGTTTATGCTCCCTCAAAAGTTCAAGCAGTCACAATTCATGCTCAGGAGGGAGTGAACTAGCAATGATGACGGGAAACTTGTTTCCATTCTCAAGATATGAATATTTTAAATCTTGAGGCAGTTGATTTAGTTCCAATTCAGGTGGATTTTGGATTGATGGGAGTGTGTGTGAAAGTGAGAGGTCACTAATCTCATCTAACTGCTCAATGGTATCATCCTCAGATGAGGAATTAGCTTTTACAAGCATATCAGTGTCATCGATGGTCATGTGATCCTTCGTGTTCAAGAAATTATCAATTAATAAACATGCATGACACTTTCCTAGACCACTACAACAATCAACACACGATTCATTTCCAAGAATTTCAATCAAAGAGGAAAATTCAAAAAGGGGATCAGGGGAAACAAATGAAGTTATTTTAGGGGAAGGGAGTATATCAATTGAATTTACCGAGAGAGAGGAATTTTCTTCTGAGGGGTGCTTCATGGAATCAAGGATGTTGAAATGGACTATGTCACCACCAAATTCCATAGATAATGTACCATCATGGAAATTAATTATGGCTTTGGCGGTTTTCAAGAAGGGTCTCCCCAATATAATTGGGGCATGTCCATTCATCCTATCATCTTCCATTTTTAGCACATAAAAATCAGTAGGAAATATTAAATTTTGAACCCTCACAAGAACATCCTCTAACACACCAGAAGGGTTTGCCGTACTCCGATTTTCTAGCTGAACAACTATTCATGTGGGATTCAGTTCACCGACCTGCAAAGAAGGGTATATGGAGTGAGTCATCACATTAATAGAAGCACCCAAATCAAGCATAGCTTTGGAGAAAGAATACTCCCCTATGGTGCACGGAATCGAGAATGTTCCAGGATCATTGCACTTGGTGGGAAGTGATGGTTGTATCAATGCTGAGACGTTCCTCCCCAGGCTCACCTTCTCATCACCTCTAAGTCACCTTCGGTGGGTACACATCTCCTTCAGAAACTTGGCATATCTCGGAATTTTCTTGACGACATCAATTAATGGAATGTTACCCTACACTTTTTTAAAAGTCTCCAATATTTCTTTATCAAGTTCAGTTTCCTTTTGTTTCCTTGGTTGGGTGGCTCTTTGGGGAAATGGAAGAGGAATTCTTGGGCTTGGTAACTCATCAATAGACACACTCTTTCTTTTGGTAGGACTTCTCTCAAGACAAGGTTCCATCTCATTTGAACCTTTTTCAGTGGTTATGATGGTGGCTCCCTTAGAAGAGTATGACTCTAATGGAGGGTTCATTTGGATTTTAAGTTGAGTTCCACTCCTAAGGGTGATGGCACTAACATTTCCCTTATCCCTAGGGTTGACAAGTGGTTGAGATGGTAGTTTACCAGACCCATGGCTTTGGATTTCACCCACTGAGTTAGCTAGTTAGCCTAATTGGGTTTTGAGGTCTTGTATGGCTGCTTGGTTGGTTTTTTGGAATTTGAGATTATTGGCATCCATTTGTTTCATCATATCTTCTAGGCTAGGTTCAGTTTTTGGAGGGGGTTGTTGGAAAGGCCTTTGGGGTGGTTGAAAATTTCTGGGTGGTGGTGGTTGATGACTACTTTGCCTTGGTTGGTTCCATGGTTGATGAGGCTGGTTTATATACCCCCCTTGCCTATAGGCTTGGTTGTCTTTCCACCCAGGGTTGGATGGATAGTAAGGTTCTTGCCTAATGGGTTGGTTATAGGGGCGTCCTGGGAATATTGCCTCACAACTCTCAGAAGTTTCTCTCAATTGGGGGAGTTGGTCAGAATAGTGGGTATCAGAAGAGCATATACCACAATGTATGGGAGGAGATTGGAATTTCCCTTGGGAAAGAGCAAGTTTTCGTAGAAGGGTACTCACATCTTCAAACTTTGTGTCCACCTTCTTCTCGAATTCAGTACTTTGCACCTCATGGACACCTCGAATGGGTACACTGGACCTTGAACTAAATTGTTGAGTGTTCTGTGTCATGGTCTCAATTATGTTCCTTACCTAGATTGGGGTTTTATCCACTAGTGCACCACCTGCAGCAACATCAATCATGTTTCGATCAATAGGGATTAAACCTTCATAAAAATACTGAATTAAAATTTGATCACTTATTTGGTGATGTGGACAACTTGAACACAATCTTTTAAATCTTTCCCAATATTCATGAAGGGTTTCTCCTTGAGATTGTCTTATCCCACATATTTCTTTCCTTATTGTTGTAGTTCGAGAGGCTGGGAAGTATTTTTCAAGAAAAAGTCGTTTCATGTCTGCCCAACCTCTAATATGTGAATTAACATAATACAACCAATATTTAGTCGTGACTTCTAATGAAAATAGTAATTCCCTAAGTTTTACTTGTTCTTCATCCACATTAGAAGTTTTTAATGTTGAACACACAGTATGAAATTCTTTTAAATGCTTATGTGGATCTTCTCCAGGTAGTCCATGAAATCTTGGTAATAAAAGAATTAAACCAGATTTTAGTTCAAAATTGGGTGCCTCGCCTTGTAATTGAATGTAAGTGGGTCGGATATCAACATCAGGTGAGGTTAGTTCTTTTAGTGTTCTATTATTTTCAGCCATGTTATACAAGTTATGTTCAATTTTAACTTTGGTTTCAGAAGAAGAAGAAGGATCAAGAAGAATTTTAAGATTTGATGTCTCCTCCTTCAAAGTGTGGTCTTGTGTGTCTCGGTTTCGTTGATGTAGGACCCTCTCCGGTTCGGGTTAGAAAGTTTGTAGGTCTCCCGGAGTAGAACGTTTCATACAAAGAACCTACACGATAAATAAATTAGAACACAAAAACAAATGAAAAGGTAGAAGATAAAACAAACAAATATTCACAAAAATTACAAAAATTTTATCTAAAACACGCACAAAAAACCAAAGCGCTCCCCGGCAACGGCGCCAAAATTTGACCGCTTTGTCGTGACACATCAAATTGATTATATTTTTAAGGTTGATTTATAGTCTAGGGAAGACCCTAGGTCATCTCTCAAGGAGCGTTGGTAGGTTTAGAGTGTGTATTTTTAATAAAAATGACTAAGAGAGGGGGTGATTTTGAAAACAGTTTAAAACAATGACTTAGTCGAAATAGATTAAAAGATGAGTGACCAAGTGGATTTTGAGAAATATGAGATAAAATGGTAGATGTGATTTCACTACACACATATCAAGTTCACTGTTCATAGAGATTCATCTTAGGTTTAGAGTAATTCTTTGGTTGGAATTAATTGGAATCCCGATTAATTCCTAAGCTTTTATTTCAATGCTTTAAGGACCAAAACTTGACGTAACAATCGTATTGTCAAGGTACAGTAATTATTCATGGAATAATAGCTTCCAAAGAATATTTAAATCTCAATAAGTTGGTTATGAAAAGGATTCTTGTGATGTCCAATAGGAACAACACAAGTCACGCACTCAAAACCTCACACCGATGGGTTAGAAATTAAGAGTATAACACTCACATGTATCAAATCAAGCATTCAAATCTGAAATAAAATAAGTTAAATGGAATGAAATGTTTAAACACCCAAATTACTCCAAACCAGTAGCTAGTTTATGCATCAGAACTCCCTTGACATGTGTGTAGCTCCCACACAATGAACACCCAACTTTTAGCTCGACATCGGGAGGAGGAGGAAGCTTGGGTTGAACTCCTTCTTCATTGTTGATCCCCCTATGAGGATAGGGGCCTCCAGAACCTCCAAGATGATTAGGAGACTCCTCTAGGACTCCAAATTGGCAGCACTTCACTCCTTGGACGAACTTGCAAATTAGGTTCCCTTGGTGCCCTTTTATAGGAAAATTGGAAGGTGGTTTTAGGCATACAGATTTCATCAATCTACTTGCACAATGTGTTTCGGCCTTCATACAGTCTTATCTAGATTTTGAGAAAATATAAAAGTTGTATACCTACTTCTTGACTATCTCCACCGAAAGTTTGGAACTGTTTTGACAACTAAATCTCATGATATTGATAAAATACAAAACACCGCATTTGACTTGGTCCAAATTCGGTGTCTTGGACAAATCAGTTCGGATGGGCCCCATAAAATTCGAATCAGGATTGGGTTTCTGAATATGAAATGTATAATATTAAATTCTGGACAGGACCACAAAATTTAATGCCATTTGGATGCATTTATTTCATGTAATATGCAAAACAGTGGATAGATGTCCATGGATCCATGCAATTTTGGCCCATTTTTCTTTCACTTCATCAAGGGCCCTCCAAATCACCTCCACCTACATTGAAACAATATAAACAAGTTACATTGCCCATTATAATATTGATTAAAATTAATTTATTGATTCAAACATAAAGTGCAATTTATTATTATATTTTGAATATTCATTACAAAACTAGTTTAAAACTGCGGTGTAAGGGTGGAATAAAACAGTGAATCGTGGAATGATCAAGTACCAAGGATGTTGCACTCGCCACCAGAGGAAGGCCTCCTCCTCGAAAGAATTATTGTATTGCACCGATTATGTCACCTTTGATCTTATCCCACGAGCCCCTGTAAAAAGTTCTATGGAATTTATCTGGGGCCGGAGCACTCTCCGGATTTAGCTTCATCATAGCTTCAAATATTTCTTCCTCCCCTAGAATCTGTTCCATGGATTCATTAATTTGGGCAGTTACGGTGTTCAACGGATCCCCTAATAAATCCTCACCCACTGTTGTTTAACCTTCATCCATTGAAGAATTAGGCCCGACCAGCATCTCTCGGAAAAAGGTATGTGTCATCCCTCCCACGACATCCTTGTCCTTTGTAAAGTATCCATCCTCCAACTCAATATTTGGTTTAATGGGCCACCGCTTCTCCTTTATGTAAGCATGAAAAAAGGCGGTGTTTTTGTCTCCCTCTCTTAACCATTTCATCTTTGAGCTCTCCCTGGACTTCCTCTCTTACGAGAGGAGCATATTAGCCATATCATTTTTCTTTTCCATAAGCTCTCCAAAAACTCTTTTGTCCCAAGTCTCCTCCAAACTAGTTTCCAGGCTCTCCACTACCCGCTTTAGGTCCTCCAAGACCAGGTCGGATGGTGTAAGATTCTTATCCCACTGATGAAATCTCTGTTTTAGCCTCCTAAATTTTTTATGCAACATCACCCAGGTGTGGCCTCGAACTGCTTTCTCCCATGACTCTCAAACCATCTCCCGGTACCCTGAGTTCTCTTGCCACTGGCTACAAAACTTGAAACTGTCATGGTTGGATTGAGTAGTGGACAAAGAAAGAAGCAGAAGAGAGTGATCCGAGACACCGCGAACCAGGTGATTAACCTTCACGTTGGGAAACATGGAGAGTGCATGAATGTTGGCAAGACAGCAGTCCAGACGGCTCTAGCACCTATTTTCTCCCTTTTGATTATTGCACCATGTAAATCTGTCACCCGAGTATCCCATATCCATTAAACCATTTCCCACCATAAATTGGGTGAATTCCATACATGCCTTCCTGGGGAAAGGTCCCTGACCTTTCCTCTCCTCAGGATCGATAACTGTATTGAAGTCTCCCCCTACAATCCAAGGAAGACCTTATGGGTCGAAACCTAAAATCTCATGCCAAAGAACCTCCCTCCTTTGGTAATTGCATCTTGCATAAATGACTGACAGGAGAAACACCTTTGTATCTCTAGTGATTTTAATGGTCGTGTATTTCTCTCCAACCTGAACCAAGTCCAATAATATGTTTTTATTCCAGAAGATCCAGATATGTTCGCTATCGGGGGCAGTTATCGAGGGCAGCATGCATGCATTTTCCCATTTTGATCCTGTGAGAAAACTCACTTATATTGTATGGTTGTTGTTTTTGTTCTAGAATGGCAACCAACTGTACCTTGTTATCCTTCAATTCTGAAGCTACATAATCTGTTTTCACCCTCACCTCCAAGCCACGGGCATTCCATATGAGGATGGGTATCATAGAGAAAGGAAAGGCCCATCTTTGACCTTAGGCGACATGGTCTCTGAGAGACGACAAGGGATGCACTCCCATGATAGATTTTTCATTGATCGTGATCTTGTACACATTCCCGTTCTATGATCTGGAGGCCCTGATGAAGGCGAAGGATGTAGGGGTAGAATATTGGAGTACTTTCCCTTCGCTGCTCTCGGCGGAGTCACAAACGAAACATAGAGCCTCACTGCACAAAAAATAAACAAATCATCCAAACAAATCATCCAAAAAAAATAAATAAATCAACAGTAAAACCAAAATCATACAAAATAAATAAATCATCGAAACACAGAGCCTCACTGTACACATTCCCGTGAACTTGTTGTTGAATCTGGTTTATGTGTTGAATCTGGTTTATGTGTTAATTCATACATTGATATAATCATACGATTTAAATAAATAAATCATCCAAAAAAAATAAAAAAATCAACCGTAAACCCAAAATTTAAAAAAAGAAATTTTATATTCCTAAACTCCAAAAATAATAACTTGATAAAAATAAATCAATCCGCTACAGTTTCTTTGAAAGATAAGTAGGGGTGAGTGAGAAAAATGAGGTTCGGCGTAGACATGTTGGATTTATTAATATTTTTTTTTTCCAGAAACTTAAATAAATAATTATTATTGTATTTTTTTAGTAATTATATTTTCCAAAATCATACTAATGTTTGTGGAAAAGTGCATCAATTTCATTATATCAATCCTAATTATTATTAATATTATTATATCTACAAATTTTATCACCGGTATTTTTAATTAAAAAGGGCAATCATAATTATCGCAAACCAAACATGGTTAAATCCATCTGGACTTTTTTTTATCATTTCTTTTTTAAAGTTACAAACAAAATAATGATAAGATTAATATGGCCTCTGAAGTCAAAAAATTGAATGAATAAGGGTTATAAGAAACCCCTCCAAAACAAGTTTTTTGGCTTCATACAAGCTATAAGCATAGAAATGGGTAATCCAAAGATTTCATTAACATGTCTCTTCATCGTCTCCTTCCTTTTGCTTTCAGGAATAACTGGTAATCCATGGAAGATTATTATCAGTATTTTTCTTTTTAAATTTATTTACAGACACTTTTTGGTTTATCATTATGAAACGATAAGGTGTGTTATTAAGAAATAGCCTAATTAAAACTCGATTTATAGTATAACAAGAAGAACTTAAAACTTTAGCCAAAAAAATGTTTATCAATTGAGTATTCACTCAACATGGTTCTTGTTATTTCTTGAAGAATTAAATTTCTTCTTTCAACAACGCAATTTTGTTGAGGAGTTCTAGGAGCTGAGAAGTTATGAGTAATTCCTTTCTTACTACAAAAAGATTCAAAATATGAATTTTCAAATTCTCCAACATGATCACTATGAATAGTTATAAATGGAAGTTTTTCTCATTTTTAAATTTGGTTGAAAAAGATTTAAAATAATTAAAGGCTTTATATTTGTTTTCTAGAAAATAGGCCCATGTAAATCTAGTATAATAATCAACTAGAACAAATACATAGTATTTTCCTCCAATACTTCCAGTTTGTGTAGGACCAAAAAGATCCATATGCACTAGAAATAATGCATTATAAGTTGAGACTTCACTAATTGATTTAAATCTTGACTTATGTTGCTTTTCATATTGACAAGGATCAAAAACTTTTGAAGAATCAAATCTAAGATCTGGTAGATCCTTAACAAGTCTTTTCTTAGAAAGTTTACATAAGTTCCTAAGGTTATAGTTTCCTAATATTTCATTCCATAACCAAGATTGGTATTCCATTTCACTAAGGTAAGGTAAGTCTTGGCTCCTAAGGTCTTTTAAGTTAAGTGTATAAACATTCTCATGCCGATGGGCAGAGAGAATGAACTCATCCTTAGAATTGTGTACCGAGCATTTATCATTCCAAAAATTCACAAGGTAACCTTCATCACATAATTTTATTATGCTTATAAGGTTGTGCTTAAGACCTTTAACAAATAAAACATTTGAAATTAAGACTTTTCCAAGAATAACAATGTTACATATTCCAACAATTTCTCCTTAAGCATTGTCTCTGAAAGTGACTCTTCCACCTTTTATCTTAATAATATTTCCAAAGAAGTTTTTGTTACCAGTCATGTGTTGGGAACATCCTATATCCATGTACCATGTATCGTTGTTGGCACTTCCTTTGTTTTCCTGAAGAAAAACAGTTAGACTTTTGGAATCCAAACTTGTTTGGATCCAGAATTGTTAGAGATAAAAATGTTAGGTATCCACATTTTCTTAGAAAGGTGGGCTTTATGAAAGCCTAAGGATTGAGTTTTATTCAAAGAACAACTTTTCTCCCAATGTCCACCACATTGACACTTAGTGCAAAAAGGAAAACTTTGGGGTATAAAATAATTGTGATTAAAACATTTTTTTAATGAGAATAACCAAATCAAGAACTATTCCTTAGAGGGTAAAGTTTTGAATACATTTTATCAAAACCTTCCTTTTCATGAGTAAAGTTTGACAAACGTTTCTTTAAGGAAAATATTTCAGATTTTAGTATGATGATTAAATTATTATCCTCATTGTCATTAGTCTAAGAATTTAAGTTTGTCTCTAAAACATTTTTCTTATAAATAACCTTTTCAAGATCCTTATAAAGTTTATCCTTTTCAAAATTAACTTCCTTAAGATTTTTTGAAATAGAAACAACTTAAAAATATTTTTGATCAAGAACTTTCAAAAGATCTGATACTTATTTTGTTAAAATATTAATTTTAGAATTTTCCTTATCAAGTTTCTTATTGATTTTATTATTTTCATTCTCAAATAACTTGGAAAACCTAGATACTTATTCAAAAGAAATTAAAGTATTATCTTCTGATGAGAAAGATTATTCATCTGAAGATTCATAATTTTCTCCATCAAGATAATTAGAACTTAATGAAATATTGGTTAAATATTCAGTTGTGTTTACCTTAGCCCTAAGACATTGATTTTAAATAGGCATCCTAGTAATAAGATCATCGTTATTCTTTCTAGAAGATTCAATATGCGAAAATTCTTTTGAAGAGTAACCATAATTGGCACTCCATGAATCATTAGCTTTTAGTAATTTCCTTCCTTTAGACTTGTAGTACTTTTTATTATTCCTTTCAGAATTTCTATCATTTCTTTCTTTCTTCTTAATCTTAGGACAATCTAGTCTGATATGTCCAGCCTTCTTGCATTCATAGCAAGTCACTTCGGATTATTTCTTATACTTTCTATCTTTATTCTTGTATCTGTATTGGAAATATTTCTTTCCCATAATCTTGTTCATCCTTCAAGAAAGATTGGCTAGTTCATTCTCTGACTATTCAGGTTCACTTGAGTCTGACTGAGTAATCATTTTCTTAGATTTTGTTGTCTTAGAAACATTCTCAGGAGTCTGGGTTTTCATATGATTCGAAGTAGTAGTAAAAGAAACACTCTCATTCTTCTTCTTAATATTATCAGCATATCTCTTCAATCTGTTCTCATCTAAAAAGAGAGTCTCAAATAGATCATCAAGAGCAGTAACTGTTTTAACTTTCCTAGATTCATCAATAGTTATTCTTTTTTATTCTCACTCATTCGGCATGATATCAATAATCTTATCAATAAGAATTTCATTATCTAGACCCTTCTCTCCCATTGACTGTAAGCTATTCACAATAGTCATGAATCTTTATTGAAATGTACATATGAGTTCTCCATAAGGAAAAACAAAACCATGATAATTTTCTCTTAGCATAGCACTTCTAGTTTCAATAACTTTCGATATTCCAAAATGTGTTACTTCAAGTTTCTTCCAAATACAATTTTTTGCCTCACATGAAGATATTTGACTATATGTATTCCTAGTCATATAACCCAGCAAAATATTACGTAACTTATAATTCAATTGATATTCTTGCTTTTCTTGATTGGTAAAAGTTTTGACTTCTTTGTCTGAAATCTTATAGTCATCAGTAAGCATAACAAAGTTTTCAACTCTGGTGTTAATAACAAATGTATTCATTCGATCTCTCCAATACTCAGAATCATTACCATCAAAAATTGGTGGTCTTGTTGGATTTAGATTTTCAATAGATCCAATATTGATTCTTGTCATCTTTCAATACAAAAACTTATCAACTCCATGCATTAGTTTAGTATGTATTTATAAACAAAATGTTTATCAAAGAAATAAATCTAACTTATAAGATAAAACAAGTAAGGTAAACAAAGTGGAATCCTCTGGTAACACATGTATGTATATTAGTGTTTTAGAGAGCTACTCTGATATCAATTGTAGGATTGAAATGTAAGATACAGATACACAATGACAAGAGGGGGGTGAATTGTAAGTTTAAAAGCTTTTGTTTTAAACCTTAAGGAAACTTTGTTTAATAGGGTTAAACAAATAACTTTCACAAAACCCTATACTATATTTAACAAAGAGTTCGGAAGGGCTCAAGGTCCGATTATAAAGATAAAGTAAAGAAATAAGCACATGGATATACTTATGTAAGATTCTATTTTAAAGCGTATAGAATCTTACATCAGAGTTAATACAATAGAGTAAGTGTAAAAAAGGTACACAATCTATCTTTAACAAAAATGCAGAAGAATTTAAAGAACATGTAATTAAACAAGTAATACAGGTGTAATGAAATCTTTTAACGAAAATAGAAGGGTATCTAACAACCTTGAATAAAGTTACATTGATTTGTACTTTCAAAAAATTCTATCTTACCCACACCAGGGTAAGCTCTCTATATGAAGATCAAAATTTTCCTTGTTATCCCAGCAAGCCCTCTATCTGTAAGGTGATCAACACCTATGTCTTCCTTAAACTTGGAAGCTCTTGTTTAATTAGTTAATCAGCACCTCTATCTTCCTTCAGTGTGGAATCCCTCAATTTTAGACAACAACAATTAGAATCACACAAAGAAAACAAAACTTGTTGAAGATTTAAGTTTGTAGAAAAAGTTGTTCACAGCTTAAACTTCTTCAAAGCTAATGCATGAAACAAATCTGGAAGAGCTCTCGTAGAGTGTCAATTCTCCCAAAAGTTTACAGCACAGAAAATATTCAAATGGTTGGGTATTTATATGCGAGATCTCCAACGGTCACGTCCTCCTCCAATGGTCATATTTCCCTAAAATTTCGGAAGGATCTGTACATGTGGCATTCATACAACAGTTATTTTGTAACATATTTGACGACATCGTTTTGTATAACAAACTATGAGAAGCATTGTGATGGAATCATTTTGTATAACACAATATGAGAAAAATTTTATCATATTTTGGATCCGGTAAAATTGAACGTTACATTAAGGAAATTCGATAACTGTAAGAAAAACAAATAATCAGATTATGAAAATATTAAAAGTCAAATTCTGATTTCTGAAGAAATCAGAGTATAATTTCTAAGGAAATCAGAGTATGGTTTTTGAGGAAATCAGAGTCTGATATCATATAAAGCTGGAGTATGATTTCTGGAGAAATCGGAGTCTGATTTTAAAAGAAACCGAAGTCTAATTTCTAAGGAAATCAAAGCCTGGTTTCAGGAGAAATCAGATTCACAATTCTAGGGAAATTGGATTTACAAATAAGGATCTGGTTTAACTTAAAGAAATTTTGACTTAAGGAAAAATGGTTAGACTTGGTTAAGAAAACATTAGGTAAGATGTTGAAGATCAGGAGTATGGTATAACATGTTCTAGAATATAATCATCCTTGTAGAAATAAAAACTGTCTTTTGACTCAACATATATATATGTAAGTTATTCTATTTTCCAAAATATAAATAGATTTAGTTTACACATAATTATTCATAATATTATTTATTTATAATTATTTCTTTTTTTAAATATTATTAATAGTATTTTTTTAATCTCATCCAAGAAAATAATATTATTTAAATATATATCGAATAATATATTGTAAATTTAATAAAATTTAAATATGATAAATAATATCATATCTATATAATTATATTCAAATAAATTTAATAATATTATTTACAAAAAAAAGTATTAATAATAAAATTTTAAAAAAAATATTTAGCTAGAATAATTTTATTTATCTATATATTCAATCGGTAAGAGGTTCAGTGAAAAATAATGTTTTTGGAAGAATGTGTCAATTTCAATATCTGAATACTAATTATTATTATTATATAAATATATATATTTATATATTTTATCACGCGTATTTTTTATTAAAAAGGACAATCGTAATTATCGCAAACCCGATAGGATTTATTCCATCTAACCATTTTTTTACCATTTTTTCTAAAGCTACACACAAAATAATGATAAGATTAACGTAGTCAAAAATTCGAATGAATAAGGGTTATAAGAAACCCGTGACAGATAAGTTTTTTTATTACCATCAGTATTTTTAATTAAAAAGGGCAAACATGATTATCATAAACCAAAGAGGGTTAAATCCATCTGGCCTTTTTTTCCATTTCTTTTTTAAAGTTACACACAAAATAATTATAAGATTAATATGGTCTCTGAAGTCAAAAAAGAGATTGAATAAGGGTTATAAGAAACCCCTCCCAAACAAGGTTTTTTGGTATCATACAGCTATAAGAATAGAAATGGGTAATCTAAAGATTTCATTGACGTGTCTCTTCATCGTCTCCTTTTTCTTTCAGGAACGACTGGTAATCCATGGATGCTTATTGTCAGTATTTTTCTTTTTAAATTTATTTGCAGACACTTATGGTTTATCATTATGAAACGATAATATATATTTTGTTTTTTTTATTGGGTAACCACGTTAGGATGTAATGGAGGATGGTTTTGTCAGTCCGGGGGAATATGCACATCGAACGACAATTGCACGTCAGCGTGCGGCACATCTATCGGGGGCGTCTTCATGCCCAACGGCACCCAGAGCAAATGTTGCTGTAAAACTACTTAGGGAGTCTTGACGTGTTTGATTTATGTGTGTTTGTATCCCTATAAATGTTGTTCTAGTATATGATTATCAACATTAAAGGTGTGATGGAGCCTTTAAGTGCTTGATTTATGTTTTTTTTAATTCCTATAAATAGGGTGTTCTATTATTTGCTTAAAATCATCCGGTGAAAATAAAATTTGGCTCCCTTGTTTCATCGGTGCTGCTATTTTTTTTTGTGATCCCCTCCAATGATCTTTATATGATTTTCTATAAAATCCACCTTGCATTACAACTTTTTTGCTTGATTGTGATAGTTGTGATAGATCGAGATCTACTCGCAAGCAATTGTATGAAGATAATGAACACCTAAACCCGGGTATGATTTGTTCCACATTATCGAAAAAGTAGCACTTTTCAGGGTAATTTTTTAATATGGGTTTTAAAAAAACAAAAATTAGGTAAAAGGGGTTAGGGTTCCGATATTTTTAAAACTGGGTCCAAGATGCGTGAACCCCGTTCACGCATCACTGAGCCCGGAAAGATGCGTGAACGGGGTTCACGATGAAGGATTCGTGAACGGGGTTCACGCATCCTACAGTAACTTTTTTTAAAAAATTTTATTTTTTGTTTTGTTTTGTTTTATATATATATATATATATATATATATATACGAACAAAATATAAAATTCAGCAGAATTTATCTGCTATTTAATATCCAGCAGAACTTCCATTACAGCAGTCTGGATTCTGACAGAAACCATCACCCAGGGCTCTCTTTTATAAGAGGGCTTGCCCAAGAAATCATACTGCATTTCCGATTTGGGATTCAGGTTCTCTTTTCCTGCACAGAACATTCTGCATTTCCGATGCGGGATTCTGTTTCAAGTACGTGACTTTGAAAGACTGTAAAATACAAACTATACGACCAATATAAATGAAACTTAAAACATGGATTAAACATATAATAAATAGATTAAAATGAAAAGAATTTTGTAAAAAGGGTTGATGAATAATAATTTATAAGCTTTCAAAACCACCAACTTGAAACTTAAAAAAGTTTCAAGTACGTGACTTTGAAAGACCATAAAATAAAAACTATAAGACCAATATGAATGAAACGTAAAACATGGATTAAACATACAAGAAATAGTTGAAAATAAAAACAATTTCATAAAAAGTGTTGATGAATAATAATTTATAAGCTTTCAAAACCACCAACTTGAAACTTAAAAATGTTTCAAGTACGTGTCTTTGAAAGATTATAAAATACAAACTATATGACCAATATGAATGAAACTTAATATACGGATTAAACATATAAGAAATAGTTGAAAATAAAAAGAATTTCATAAAAAAAATTTAATGAAAAATAATTTATAATCTTTCAAAACCACCAACTTGAAACTTAAATACGTTTACGTGCCTTTGAAAGCCTATGAAATACAAACTATAAAACCAATATAAATGAAAATTAAAACATGGATTAAACATATAACAAATAGTTAATAATTAATTAGTTAATTAGTAATATAATTATTAATTAGTTAATAATTAATATAATTATTAATTATTAATTACTAATATACAATAATTAATTAGTTAATTAGTAATATAATTATATAATAGTTAATTAGTGAATTAGTAGTATAATTATTAATTGATAATTACTTAGTTAATTAGTAATATAAATCTTAATAGTAATTATTAATTATAATTATAATTATTAATTATTAATTATTAATTATATAATAATTAATTAGTTAATTAATAATATAATTATTAAATATAATTATTTATTATTTATTATATAATAATTAATTATCTAATTAGTAATATATTTATTAATTATAATTATTTTTTATTTATCGATAATTATTAATTAGTTAATTTGTAATATAATTATTAATTATAAAATAAGTAATAAATTAATTAGTAATATAATTAGTGATTATAATTATTTATTATAATTATTAATTATTAATTATTAATTATTAATTATTAATTATATAATAATTAAGTAGCTAATTACCAATATAATGATTAACTATTAAAAATTAATTTGTTATTTAGTACTATAATTATTAACTATAATTATTATATATTAATTAGTAATATAATTATTTATAATAATTAGTAATATAATTAGTAATTATAATTAGTAATATAATTATTAATTATAATTATTAATTATTAATTATATAATAAATAATTAGTTAATTACCAATATAATTAATAATTATTAAAAATTAATTATATATTAATTAATTAGTTAATTAGTAATATAATTATTAATTATTAATTACATAACAATTAATTAGTTAATTAGTAATATAATCATTAATTATATAATTAATAATTATAATAATAATTAAAAATTATATTACTAATTAACTAATTAATTATTATATAATTAATTATTAATAATTAATAACTAATAATTGTAATGAATATTTGTAATTATTTATTATATTACTAATTTACTAATTAACTAATTAATTATTATGTAATTAATAACTATATGTTTAATCCGTATATTAAGTTTCATTCATATTGGTCATATAGTTTGTATTTTATAATCTTTCAAAGACACGTACTTCAAACATTTTTAAGTTTCAAGTTGGTGGTTTTGAAAGCTTATAAATTATTATTCATCAACACTTTTTATGAAATTGTTTTTATTTTCAACTATTTCTTGTATGTTTAATCCATTTTTTAAGTTTCATTCATATTGGTCTTATAGTTTTTATTTTATGGTCTTTCAAAGTCACGTACTTGAAACTTTTTTAAGTTTCAAGTTGGTGGTTTTGAAAGCTTATAAATTATTATTCATCAACCCTTTTTACGAAATTCTTTTCATTTTCAACTATTTATTATATGTTTAATCCATGTTTTAAGTTTCATATATATTGGTCGTATAGTTTGTATTTTACAGTCTTTCAAAGTCACGTACTTGAAACAGAATCCCACATCAGAAATGCAGAATGTTCTGTGCAGGAAAAGAGAACATGAATCCCATATCGGAAATGCAGTATGATTTCCTGGGCAAGCCCTCTTATAAAAGAGAGCCCTGGGTGATGGTTTCTGTCAGAATCCAGACTGCTGTAATGGTAGTTCTGCTAGATATTAAATAGCAGATAAATTCTGTTGAATTTTATGTTTTGTTCGTATATATATATATATAACAAAACAAAACAAAAAAAATAAAAATTTTAAAAAAAAGTTACTGTAGGATGCGTGAACCCTGTTCACGCATCTTCCCGGGGTCAGTGATGCGTGAACGGGGTTCACGCATCTTGGACCCAGTTTTAAAAATATCGGAACCCTAACCCCTTTTACCTAATTTATGTTTTTTTAAAACCCATATTAAAAAATCATTGACTAAAATTTATGTTTTCACCAATATTTCTACCCCACTTTTGTCATAATTCACCCTGCATTTCCTTTACCTAATTATTTTTTTTAAAGATAATTTAATTTCTATTTTTCCTCCACGCAATTCCCTCCCTTTCTTTGAAAAATTCCCACGCCAATTTCCGGATGCCTGATATCTCATCCGGTAGAGGGGTATAAATCGTGTCTGGCAGCCCGAAATCTCGTTCCAGTGCTTGTCATAATCCAAAATCATTGATAAAAGGTAAATTTTTATCTCGCAAATACCACTGATAAAAATCTGATCTTTAGCACTGATAAATGTCGGATCTCTATCAACATTTTTTTAATACTGATAAATTATATACCTTTTAAAACATTAAAAATTCAAAATGTTTTCCTATTATATTCTCCATTCAAAGACCCATAATATGGGGTTGAATACTGATCCATGGAAAGGATCATGACGTTGCAGGCTGCTTTAACCCTCTCGACGGCAGTCCATTAACTCTGAACTCATGTCTCCGGTCAATGTTTATGCAACTGCGATCACGGTGAGGTTTTCTAGGGTTTACTGGGAGTCCCGCCAACCCATTCATCGTCGCACCGATTTTGGTCCCTTTGATTTTTCGTTTCCTCTTGATTTTCACCCAACACTACTCTGTTCCACCTGCAGTACCAAACTACTGGCGTCGGATCTAAAAGCACCTCTACAGCCATGTCCAGAGCAAGCTGTGACAGCTTATTAGGTTTTTTCAGCAGGGGTTTTTTTATCTTTATTTTTAATTTTATGGGTTAACTCTTTTTTATTTAATAAACTGGGTTTTTTGAATGCCAATTGAATTGACGCTCTTACGAAAACTCGAGCGCTCAACCCTTTTTTTTTGAGATTTCCCCACGCAACCCCTCCCCAACCCCCTATATATATATATATATATAACTATAATTATAATAAAAATATTTATAATAAATATAATCACTAAAATAAGTATAAAAAATTTATAATTATTTTTATTATATTTATAACAATTATATATTTATAAAAAAGATATAATAATAATGAATATAATTATCATAATTATATAAATACAATAAATATATAATTACAATAAATATATAATTACAATAAATATATAATTATAAATATAATAATAATAATCAATATATAATTATAATCAATATAGAATTATAAATATAATAATCATAATAATTGTATATTTCTAATAAATATGTAACTAATAATTATAATAATTATATATAATTGTATATTTCTAATAAATATAATAAATATATAATTATAAATATGATAAATCTATAATTATTATAATTATATATTTAATATAATTATAGATTTATTATAATTATAAATATATATTTATTGTCAATATGATAAATCTATAATTATTATAATTTTATATTTAATATAATTATAGATTTATCATAATTATAATTATATATTTATTGTAAATATGATAAATCTATAATTATTATAATTATATATTTATTATAATTCTATATTTATTATAATTCTATATTTATTATAATTGTATATTTATTATAATTGTATATTTATTATAATTATTGTTATATAATTATTATAGTTATATTTTTATGGTAATTCTATATTTATTATAATTATATAATTATTATATTTATAATTATATATTTATTATAATTATATATTTATTATAATTATATAATTGTTGTAATTATATATTTATTATATTTATCATTATATAATTATTGTAATTATATATTTATTATAATTATATAATCGTTGTAATTATATATTTATTATATTTAACATTATATGTTTATTATATTTATAATTATATATTAAATATAATTATAATTATAATTATAATAAATATATAATTATAACACTTATATACTTATAATAATTATATAATTATATATTTATAACACTTTATAACCAAATTTTATTTATTATATTTATTATAATAGTAATTATATATTTATTAGATATATACAATTATTATAATTATTATATTTATTATATTTATAATTCTATATTGATTATAATTATATATTGATTATTATTATATATTTATAATTATATATTTATTATTATTATATTTATAATTATATATTTATTGTATTTTATAATTATATAATTATTGTAATTATATAATTATAATAATATGGGGATTTTGAAAAAAAATGGTAAATGGTTGAGCGCCAATTCAATTTGCGCTCAACGATGCAGGGGATGGGAACATCATGTTTCAGCTCAAGCCTTTGGCCCTCCAAGCCATGGAAAATTCTTTCCATGACGCCCTTTTCAACGACAAGGGTTCTCCTTCAGAACCCCACAATCCAAATTCTATTATTTGCTTAAAATCATCCGGTTCTCAGTAGCGATTCTCCAGAGTCCTGCAGCGGTGGCGATGGTTCTCTCATTTTCGGACCTGTGATTTCTGTTGATCTAGGCTCATCTGTTCGCAAAGGGTGGATCGTCGTTCTTCAGATCATCTCGTCCTTCGGAGCTATGCTTTCTTCGGAGGCACGTTTCAGATCTGTGCCTTCTTCAGTTCTGTTGTTCTTCAGCGGATCTGGCATGCGTTGTCAGATGTTTTCTTGTGGATTTGTTTCCTGCGGATCCTCTGCGTTTTCCTACGAAGGAGTGGATTAGGGTGTGGTCACGAAGGTTGTGGTTCGAGAAGGGGGTGGTTCGCGAAGGGTGTGGTTTGAAAAGGGTGTGGTTCACAAAGTTTTTGCTCAGGTAGGGTATGGATCACAGAAGAATGGCGTCTGATTATTCATTGTACCGATGAACTGTGGAGTTTCCGCTAGCAAAGACTCTCGTCGATCCATCTTCTACGACTGGTGGTGAGACTGATTCACAAGGGGTGATCGTCGTACTGTCTGTTATTTCCATCTTACACTTTTCGTGGAGGGCGAGCACGCGAAGGGGTTTCCTCGCCATTCCCGGGTCGACTTTTATGTTGCGGTTTGCGGAGACCTGCCCACGAAGGGTGATTTTTTGGATGGTTCGCGGTGGTGTGTTCGTGGTGCTAGTGTTCGTGAAGGGAGTGTTCGCGAAGGGCTGGTTCGCGAAGGGCTGGTTCGCAAAGGAGGGCTCGTGAAGGGTGAGTTCGCAAAGGGCTGGAGCGCAAATGTGTTTTCAGTTGCACTGGGGAGTTGTGTTGGCGAACAAGCAGTTTGGCTCACGCAAGGTATTTGGTTCACGCGAGGGGGAGTTTTTTTTTCTCGCACAGGGTGAGCCAATGTTGATTGCACAGGGTGAGCGTGAAATCGTGCAGGGTGAGCCGATGTTGGGGGTTTTCTTACAGGGTGCGTGCGGGAAGAGATTGCCCGTGAAGGGTGGGATCGGGGAAGGGCGTGATCATGCAACCTGGGCACAAAGGTGTTTGGGGCGTGATTTATTCCTAACAAGTCAAATGGAGTCGGACTTAATGAATCGCTGGCAGAATCTCTCTTTAACTGATAAAGAAAGATCGACAGTTGCTACACAGAAGAGTGAAGACGCGTTTATCTCACAATGAATGTCTCTACTTATGGTAGGGAATTTTTTGACAAATAGGCCCTTCAACCAGGGAGTGCTGAAAAATACTTTGCAAAACATCTGGAGATTGGAGGATGGCGTTTCTATAAGGGAAGTGGGAGCGGGACTTCTAGTCTTTGAATTTTTTAATGAAAGAGACAAAATAAAGGTCTTCAGAAAATTAACTTGTCTTGCTCACCTTTCTGGATTCGAATTAAAGGAATCTCGTTTCATGGTAGAACTGAATGTGTTATGCGGGAGATTGGAGGGCGCATTGGTACTTTTCTGGAATGGGACCGGTCTGATCCAATTCACTGGGGACCTTTTGTGCTAATCAGAATTTCGGTTGATGTTGCACATCCTCTTATGAGGGGAATGTTTTGGCAAGGGAGGACTTTGATGTCTGGATTTATTTTGAGTTTGAAAAGCTTCCTATTTTCTGTTTCTTTTGTGGGTGCCTCGGACATTTGGAGAAGAACTGTGATGCGAAGAAGGAGGATGGACAGGGTAATGTCATTTTGCAATATGGTCCCTGGTTTCGTGCCAAAACCTCTGGAACGACATTTATCTCTGAATTTGAAAAACAAAAGGACCGAGAAAAACTTGTGAAGGCTTTTAGTAAGCAGGCTGAATCAACTCATACTAATATCATCATGCTTGGGCCGCCGAATCTTTCTGCTGACATTTAAAGGGATCAACGGGCGGAAGGAAGGACTTTGTGTAGCACACTGACCTTGATCGTTCCTGAGAAAAAGCTAATAAGTCAGGGGCAGGATCTGGTGGATACCCTAAGCCGGGTCCCAACTGTTTTAAAGGACATTCTGTGCCCAACTGTCGGTCCACACTCAAATTGCAAGAAACCACCAGACCCTGGCTCAGGGGTACACCATCTTTGTGATAACCCACTGGAGTTGGTCTCTAGTTCAGATGATGTTGCGCCTGGTACTACCTCTCAGGAAAAAGATGATACGACTGGGTTAACATTGAATGCCACTATAAAACCATAGACGTGGAAAAGGGTGTCTTGTGGGGATAGGGGTGTGAAGCATTTCGGTACACATGCCAATGAGCATAAACAGCGTGTTAAGGCCTATCAGATGACAGAACGCCTGTCAAAGAGGTGGAAAGTAGCAGATGACGGACAGTTGGTCGAAGTGCAGAGGCGGCAGCGGGAGTGTCTCATCCCCGCCTAGGGCCATGAAAATCCTTTGCTAGAACTGTAGGGGGCTTGGAAATCCCCGAACGGTTCGTGTTCTCCATCACTAGAGTTCCAAATATCTCCCTGGAATAGTTTTTGTATCCGAAACTATGTTGGATTGAAAGGATGTTGGCATGTTGGGTTCAAAGATTGGTTTCAAAAATGTCCTTACCATTGGAAGACAAGGACACTCAGGTGGCCTCTGCCTCCTGTGGAAGGAGGATCTTGGGGTCCAGATTTTTAATTTTTCAAGCAATCACATTGCGGTTACAGTTTCTGGCCCAGGGTCTCTTACTTGGTCGTTTGTAGGTTTCTATGGGTGGTCGGGTTGGAATGATAAGCACAAATCATGGGCCCTTTTGAATCAGCAGCGGAACTCTTTACCTGGCCCCCTTCTGATTGAGGGGGGGATTTCAACGATGTCCTTTTCCATCATGAAAAAGAATGGAGACGCGTTAGGAGTGGCGCTGTTATGGATGAGTTTAGGAAGTCCCTTCTGTCGAACTCTCTTCATGACCTCAGGTTTTCTGGCTCTCTGTTCACCTGGAGGCGAGGTAGGTCAATGGAGAACTGGCTTGCAGAAAGGTTGTAAGAACTCGGTTCTTATTTTTGAGGTACAGGTTTCTTCTTTTCTCTTTTCCTTAAGTGTTTTTGAGAAAATATGGAAAATGGGGAAAAATTCCAAATTTTGCAAGTACACGTCGTATACTTTTCCACAGGTCGTGTACTTTTGGCCGTGTGGGATGAGTACACGGGGCGTGTGGACTTGTCGGCGATGAAGGGTGTAGGAACCGACTACATGTCGTGTAGTGGTCCCTTACACACCGTGTAGTCAGTCGGCAATCAAATAGTATGTCGGTGGCCAGCTGTGCGATAGATTATGCTGTGTACTCAAGGAGACACGCTGTGTAGTCATGTCGGCAGATGAACAGTGTCACGTTGGCGGGAAGCCTCTAGAGTAACAGTTTAAAAATGGGAAGTACACGTCGTATACTCGGAAATACACGTCGTGTACTTTGTTTTTTTCGCTTAAAATGGGCAGTAGCCTCCCCTGTTCACAGGGAAGGCTTAGGACTGAACGGGAGCTCGGGAGGGACGACCGAATCTTCGAGGATCCGCCGAGTGCACGTTGGGAATCTGATTCTGCCTCCGTTAATCTCGTTGGAACCGCACGGGTAAGAGCTTCCTCCTCCTGGTGTGTCTCTTACCAATTCTTTATCTAATAGAATTTATTTGTATTTAAGTGAGTTTTCTTTCACCTCAGATCTACGACGTCGTTGGGCATTTCTGGAATCGACGTTCGCGTATATCGTTTGTTGGTGTTAAAGGTAGGTGGCTTGGTGTTTATTTCTAACTGTCGTGTGTTTTTGTGTGTTCTTGAGCTACGAACCCATATTTGGGGTGTCGTGTGGCTGAGGTAGTTTCTATTTTAAATACCTAGAATTGTATAGGTAATTGAATGTGATATAAAAATGATGTTTGGGATCGTTTCTTGGATCCAGGACCACCCCGGGGGTGTGTTCCTCTGTTTAGCCATTTGGCTAGGATACCCAAGGGTATTCCATGTTTAAATTATGCATTACTTTTTCCTTGAGAGGATTTTTATGTAAATTGCTTGTGAATGTTTATTTACATGTTGGGCATGGCCCGATTACTTGCTCCTGAGGGCAGTATTTTACTTAGCCCACGGGCGTTGTTTTGTTTAGCCCGAGGGCAGTTGTTATCTTAGCCCGAGGGAAACTTCTTCAGTGCCTGTGGGAAATAGACTCTATGCCTGAGGGCGACACCACCTACGCTTGAGGGCAAAATCTGTTATGTTTGTGAGCAATTACCTGCGGGTTACGTTTCTGATTACCTGATGGTAAAGGTTTGCGTGTCTGAGGACACTGACTGTTACTTAGAAATGCACTATGGTATTTTCTTATTTTAAATGGAATAAATGAATAATTAAATGGAAATATAACTGTTAAGTTAGTTACTTTTGAGTACAACTTAGTTTATTTCATTCACTACTGCACGCTGTTGTTGCATTTTTACACCCAGTTGGGCACGGGCCTTTGGTGGGTGCCTACTGAGATATATTTCTCACACCCTGTTTGGGTCATGCTTTTCGGCCCAAACAGATTATGCTTCTACAGGTGTAGATAAGGGCTAGGGTCCCTATACAGGTGCTTTATTGCTGCTGGAGTGTAGGAGAGCATGGGACCGAGCATTGGCTCGCGATGCTGCTGGCTGTTCTGTTTTGCTTTCCTGTACTTGTACTTCAGATTTATTGTATTTTATTGCAGTGTAACATGTTATGGATGTTTTCATAGAATTGAGGCATCCTGCATCATTTTATATACTGGTTGGTTATATCTACTGCAGTTGTTAATTTCAGTTGTGTATGGTTTACTGCTTCCGATGTTATTGTACGCTTAATTTATATTCTGCTGCGCTACACTTTGACAAATGAGGGCATAGTTTCCCCTCTATCAGACATGGGCCCTCACTGCTAGTTTGCAGCCTCCGGTGTTTGGGTAAATGTGCTTGAGGTCACGTGGCGAACCGGGTTCGGGGCACCCGTGGAGTGGTACCCGGAACTGGGACGTTACAAAGTGGTATCAAAGGGGTTCTTTTCTTTGACTTACTATTTGGAGCCTTAGTCAGGGATAGGACAGACCGGTAGTTGGTAATAAGTTGTGCCCGGAAATAGCTAACCCGTGTACAGGGAAAAGCCAAGTTACCTCATATTGAAATTTTACTGATTTTTTAATTTTACACTTGAATTGATTTTCACTGAAGGGTGACGCACCTGTGATTGTGCTGTTGATATTTTATCTATGGGTTCTACTTAGTTGCAACCCGATGAGATGAGGGTATGTCATCTCATGCATCATTTAGGCACATGCTATAAATCACATGCCATGCATAGTTCCATGCCATGTAGGTGCATTAGAAATTGCGTGTTGTTGTGATAGTTGTGGTGATAGAAAATAATGTTGTTATGATAGCTGCTTGATAAATAACTTCTATGTGATAGGGTATTGTTGTATAAACTTGTTAAAAAAATGGATGCCAAACTTTGGTTTCTGGGGAGTATGGGCCCCCATTTACTGGAATTTGGTGGATCATTGACTGTTTATTTTGTTATAACACAGATAAGATGTCAAACTTTGATTCGTGGGGAGTATGGGCCCTCACGGATCGGAATTTGACACTTAGGTGTTGTTTTGCAGTGTTTTCTGGGTTCTGGAGAAGTTTCTGAGGCATACTATTTGAAAACCCATTATATACGTCGTGTAGTGCTTTAAACACGTCGTGTATGGTCTTCTGTTTGGGAAGAAAATGAAACTTTTTGAGTACACACCATGTACCCTAAGTACACGTCGTGTAGTCTCTTCCTGTGTCACAAACCGTGTGTGCGGCGACACAGGGAAGGGGAATGCTTGGGGCGAACACTCCATGTACCGAATTTACACGCCGTGTAGTGTTGACCCGAAGACTCGGCCGTGTAACTAACAAACATGGGCCGGTGTAATCGTTTCTAGAACATGCCGTGTCAATGAAGTATACGCCATGTAGTGTGACCTGGGGACCCGGCCGTGTAACTAACAACACAGGTCGGGGTGTTCCTTTCGTGTACACGCCGTGTGTACATAGAACACGCCGTGTAGGTTGAGCCATGTATCCGGCCGTGTAACTAACTACACGGGTCGGCGGAGCTCATCTAAGTACACGCCGTGTACCTATGGGACACGCCGTGTAGTCTTGTCCAAGGATAGACCGCGTGGAGTTAGTCATGTGGTCGGGGAAACGGGGTTGTTGACACACCGTGTGCGTGTGTAACATGTCGTGTAGTGTTAAGCCGAGTATTCGGCCATGTCACAAGCGACACGGGTAGTTGGAAATAACATCATACATGCCGTGTAGATGATATACACACCGTGTAGTTTTGTTCAAACGGGAGTCGTGTGGCTTATCCGTGCAGAAGGGCCCGAGCAGTGGAAGGGAAGTCAATTACATGTCGTGTAGTCAGTATACACGCCGTGTAATCTTTTTTTGCAAATTTTGAATTCCTTCTTCCTGTTGTTCCCTTTTGGGTTTCCTCATTTTTGGTCGTTGTTAATCTTGTTCTAAGGTGTGCATTCGACCTTGTAGAGTCATGCCGCTGAGATGACAGCGCGTTGTTCGCTAGGAGAGCGGCAACGAGTATACTCCGGAGATGGTGGGCCACAGGCTACCAGTTGATCTGCCATCAGAGACAGATACGGCGCCAGCCGTTATACCGGACACATGCACGGAGGCGCAGTTCCATGAAGGCTTTATGCGGTTCATGTAAACCTTTCAGGGAGCACCACCGGCTGCCACATCTATGGCTGAGTTTACTTGTATATTCTAGCAGTATCATCAACCTATGTTTTCATGGGATGGCGGACCACAGGCTGCGGAGTCTTGGCTAGGATCGATGCAGACTATTTTCGAGCATCTTGAGACACCTCCAGGGTGGAGGGTCAATCTTGCAACATACATGCTGCGTGATTCCGCTAAGAGGTAGTGGGATGTTACCACCCAGTCAGAGCATCACAGAGACATGGCGTGGGAAGATTTTTAGGCAGTCTTCTATGACTTATTCTTTCCCGAGACGCTGAGGGAAGATAGAGCTCGAGAGTTCATGAATCTGCAGTAGGTCGCTATGTCGGTGATGAACTATTCTACTCACTTTACTGAGCTTCAGCGTTTTTCCCCCGTTTTGGTGGGCGATGAGAGGCTGAGAGCCAGATGCTTTGAGGATGGTCTTCGTTATGACATCCGAGCACTGGTGAATGTTTTCAGGTTGCCTTCAATACATGCTATTGTGAACCAGGCACTGATTACAGAGAGGAACCTACGGGAAGCTAGTGGTGTGGGCCAGGGCGGTTCAACACTAACTTTTGGTACTATTTCTACTGGTAAAAGGAAGAGACATACGAACTTCTCTCAGGGTGGAAGTACCAGTCAGACAAATGCTTTAGGTGTCCAGGTCATGTGCTACCAGTGTGGTAGAGAGGGGCACAAGAGACCTCAGTGTCCACGAGACCCAGTGGAGAGCCGAGCTTGCGGAAAGATGGGTCATCTGCAGCGCTTTTGCAGGGCGTTTCTACCGGTGGCTAGTGAGAGGGGTTCTGTGCAGACTCCGCGTGCGGGAGCAGGACCAGTGGATTCTTACCAGTCAGGGAACTGGAATATGTCAGGGCGTGCAGAAAGAGATGGTGGTTGTGGCCATGGTATCCAGACACCAGGATCTCAGAGGCATCAGGGTGGGACAACTCAGGGTATCCAGGATATGTCGCAGGGCTGCGACACTGGGCAACCATATGCAGTGCAACAGACCCAGCAGGAGCAGGATCCCGGACCTTCTATTGTCAGAGGTACTATTCTAGTAGCTTCTGTCTTATATTCATTACCTTTTGATACGGGTGCTACACATAGTTTTATATTTGTGCCCATTGTGGAGATCCTTGGGATCTGTGTTTCTACTTCTGATATCATGATGCTAGACACTCCGTTGGGGACTAGGACGACTGGTGTGCGTCATTTCAAGGAGTTATCCCTTGAGGTTGGTGGGTGTCACTTTCTTTGGGACATCTATGTCTTATATATGACAGCTTATGACATCATTATCGAGATGGACTGGTTGGTTCCCTTTTGAGCCTTTGTAGACTGCTATCGTCGCAGAGTGAGTTTCACTTCACCAGAGGGCAGAGAGTTTCTATACGAGGGAGAATGAGATGTTCAGGAGAGTCGAGCTGGACCAGAGCGTCATGGGTGAGGTGGTGTCACATCCCAGATTGTGAGCTTATATCTGGATAACCAGGGGACTTGTCAGACGGATTTCCCTCCAGTTGTTGATCATTTCAGGGATGTCTTCCCAGATGAATTTTCAGGTCTACCTCTGGAGCGTGAGGTGTATTTATCTATTGAGATTGTGACAGGAGAAACACCGGTGTCCATTCCTCCTTATAGGATGGCCACGCATGAGTTACATGAGCTCAAGAGGCAGTTAGAGGAGTTACAGTCAAAGGGTTTCATCCGACCCAGTACTTCTCCTTGGGGTTCTTCGGTCCTTTTTGCGAAGAAGGAAGACGGTACCCTCAGACTCTGTGTGCATTATCGGAAGCTAAACCAGTTGACGGTTAAGAACCGATATCCCTTACCGAGGATATAAGATCTTTTTGATCAAATTCGTGGAGAACGAGTGTTCTTGAAGATTGACCTAAGGTCAGGATATCATCAGCTGCGCGTGAGACCATCGGATATACTGCTTACAGCCTTTCAGAGTAGATATGGTCTATACGAGTAATTGGTTATGCCGTTCGGACTCACGAATGCGCCGACAGTTTTCATGGCTCTGATGAATCGTGTGTTCCATCTGCACCTTGATTATTTTATGGTAGTATTCATGGATGACATCTTGGTGTACTCTCACACTCGACATGAGCATGCCAACCATCTTGATATCGTATTGAGTACACTGAGAGAGCATCGGATATATGCTAAGCTCTCAAAGTGCCACTTTTGGATGGATCAGATTCACTTTTTGGGTCATATCTTCTCAGAGGTAGGAGTTGTCGTGGGCCCAAAGAAGGTGAGAGCAGTAGTTTCCTGGGAGCATCCCAAGAACGTGTTTGAGATACAGAGTTTCTTAGGGTCGTCTGGTTACTACAGGCGTATCATACAGGACTTCTCCTGCTTAGCAGCGCTGTTGACGGGTTTGACTAAGAAGGGTGTGAAGTTCGTTTGGACAGAAGCTTGTGAGACAGCCTTTTAGGGTCTGAAAGGAAGGTTGACATCAGCACTGATCCTGATACTCCTAGAACAGGGGGAAAGCTATACATTTTACTGTGATGCATCAGGTATTGGGCTGGGAGCAGTGTTGATGCAGGGTGATCGAGTTGTTGCGTACGGTTCTCAGTAGTTGAGGCCACATGAGAGGAATTACCCGACACATAATCTTGAGTTGGTTGCAGTTGTTCATGCGTTGTGCTGTTGGAGACATTATCTATTGGGGGAACGTTTTTTGGTTTTCACCGACCACAAAAGTATCAAGTATATCTTTACTCAGCGTGACTTGAATCTGAGGTAGCGAGGGTGGGTCGAATACCTTCAGTCCTTCGATTTTGAGCTTGCCTATACACCTGTAAAGGTAATGCAGTAGCTGATGCACTGAGTAGGAAGACTCAGATACAGGCTGTGCAGGAGGCCAGTGGCGAGTGGTAGCTTATGGCTTTGTTCTCTGAGATGCATTTGGAGGTGAACGACAGTCAGGGGAAAAATTATCTTTCCTCTTTAGCTGTGACTTCTACCCTCCTGGATAGAGTGAGGATGAGACATCTATCTGATCCAGAAGGCCTAGTTCAATGGGAGTTAGTGGCAAGTGAGGACCCTCCTCCTGGTTGGACGATAGGCTATGATGAGGTTTTGCATTTCCATGGACGAGTATGATTTCTAGGGGATATACGCGATGAGTTGATGCGGAAGTTTCATGCTTCATCTTGGGCAGTTCATCTCGGGGTTACCAAGATGTATCGTGACTTGAGACGTTAGTACTAGTGGCCGGGTATGAAGAGTGATGTAGCTGGTTTTGTTATGAGGTGTTTCACCTATCAGTAGGTGAAGGCGGAGCATCAGAGACCAGCTGGATTGTTATAGAAGTTACCCATCCTGAAGTGGAAATGGGATGATGTCGCGATGGATTTCGTGACGGGGTTACCGAGGGCACCTAGAGGCAATGATGTCGTGTGGGTTGTTGTGGACAGACTCACGAAGGTATCTCACTTTTTTTTTTGATCAAGGAGACCTTCGTTTTTGACGAGATCGGAAGGTTGTATATCCGAGAGATCGTATGTCTTCATGGGGCCCCTCGTTCTATCATTTCAGATAGGGACGCCCGTTTTATGTCTCATTTCTGGAAGAGTTTTCAGAGGGCACTAGGTACACAGGTGCTTTTGAGTACGGCTTACCACCCTCAGACCGATGGCCAGTCAGAGCATATGATACAGGTTCTTAAGGACATGCTGCGTGCATGCGTTCTAGACTTTGGGGGCTCTTGGGAGAAGCATATACCCCTAGTCAAGTTTGCCTATAACAATAGTTTTCAGGAAACTATTGAGATGGAACCATACGGGGATTTATATGGTAGGTCATACCAATCACCCTTGTGTTGGTTAGAGGCAAGTAAGGTAGCTTTACTGGGACCACGTCTCGTGCAGGAGACTTCTGAGCAGGTCCAGTTGATTCAGAAGCGGATGGCTACCGCGCAGTCTCGTCAGAAATCTTATATTGATCGCCGCAGACGACCCTTGGCGTTCGTGGTCGGGGATCAGGTTTTCTTGCGTGTTTCGCCAAGGCTGGGACACAAGAGGATCAGGAGACAGGGTAAACTTTCACCGAGGTATGTGGGGCCATTTGAGATTTTGGAAATAGTCGGGCTGGTCACCTATCGGTTTCAGTTACCACAGAGGTACCAGGACATGCATGACGTCTTCCATGTATCTCAGTTACACCGATATCATTCAGACCCGTCTCAAACCTTTCATCTAGAGGAGGTTGAGCTGGAAGAAGATGCGTCCTTTGAGGAGCATCCAATTCATATCGTTGACAGGCACACGAAGGTTCTCCGAGGCTGGTCAGTTCCTCTCGTATGGGTGCTATGACAGCATGGTCGAGTGCAGGACGAAACCTGGGAGTGGGAGACTGATGTATGTGCTCAGTGGCTGGAGTTGTTCATGGCTTTATCTTCACCACCCTTGGAAGGGAAATTTGGGGACGAATTGCTTTAAGGGGGGAAGTTTGTAAGAATACGGTTCTTATTTTTGAGGTACGAGTTTCTTCTTTTCTCTTTTCCTTAAGTGTTTTTGAGAAAATATTGAAAATGGGGAAAAATCCCAAATTTTGAAAGTACACGCCATGTACTTTCGGCCGTGTGGGATGAGTACACGGTTCGTGTGGCCTTTTCGGCGATGAAGGGTTTAGGAACCGACTACACACCGTGTAGTGGTCCCTTACACGCCGTGTAGTTAGTCGACAGGCAAATAGTAAGGCGGTGGCCAGCTGTGAGACAGAACACGCCGTGTACTCAAGGAGACACGCCATGTAGTCATGTCGGCAGATGAACAGTGCCACGCTGGCGAGAAGCTTCCAGAAGAACAGTTTAAAAATGGGAAGTACACGTCGTGTACTCGGAAATACACTTCGTGTACTTTTTTTTCGCTTAAAATGGGTAGTAGCATCCCCTGTTCACAGGGAAGGCTTAGGACCGGATGGGATCTCGGGAGGGACGACCGAATCTTCTAGGATCCACCGAGTGCACATTGGGAATCCGATTCTGCCTCCGTCAATCTCATTGGAACCGCACGGGTAAGAGCTTCCTCCTCCTGGTGTGTCTCTTGCCAATTCTTCTTCTAATGGAAGTTATTTGCGTTTAAGTGAGTTTTGTTTCACCTCAGATCTACGACGTTGTTGGGCGTTTCTGGAATCAACGTTCACGTATATCGTTCATTGGTGTTAAAGGTAGGTGGTTTGGTGTTTATTTCCAACTGTCGTGTGTTTTTGTGTGTTCTTGAGCTACAAACCCATATTTGGGGTGTCGTGTGGCTGAGGTCGTGGATATTTTAAATACCTATAATTGTATAGGTAATTGAATGTGATATAAAAATGTTGTTTGTGGTCGTTGCTTGGATCCAGGACCACCCCGGGGGTGCGTTCCTCTGTTTAGCCATTTGGCCAGGATAACCGAGGGTATTCCATGTTTAAATTATGCATTACTTTTGCATTGAGAGGATTTGTATGTAAATTGCTTGTGAATCTTTATTTACATGTTGGGCATGGCCCGGTTACTTGTGCCTGAGGGCAGTATTTTACTTAGCCTGCGGGCGTTGTTTTGTTTAGCCCGAGGGCAGTTGTTATCTTAGCCTGAGGGAAACTTCTTCCGTGACTGTGGGCAATAGACTCTGTGTCTGAGGGCGACACTACTTATGCCTGAGGGAAAAATCTGTTATGCCTGTGGGAAATTACCTGCGGGTTACGTTTCTGATTACCTGAGGGTAAAGGTTTGCGTGTCTGAGGACACTGACTGTTACATAGAAATGCACTGTGGTGTTTTCTTATTTTAAATGGAATAAATGAATAATTAAATGGAAATATAACTATTAAGTTAGTTAATTTTGAGTATAGATTAGTTTATTGTATTCACTACTGCACGTTGTTGTTGCATTTTTACACCCAGTTGGGCACGTGCCTTTGGTGGGTGCCTACTGAGATATATTTCTCACACCCTGTTTGGGTCATGCTTTTCAGCCCAAACAGATTACGCTTCTGTAGGTGTAGATAAGGGAAATGGTCCCTATACAGGTGCTTGATTTCTGATGGGGTGTAGGAGAGCACGGGACCGAGCATTGGCTCACGATGCTGCTGGCTGTTCTATTTTACTTTCATGTACTTGTACTTCAGTTGTATTGTATTGTATTGCAGTGTAACATGTTCTGGATGTTTTCATAGAATTGAGGCATATTTCATCATTTTATATACTGGTTGGTTATATCTACCGCAGTTGTTAATTTCAGTTGTGTATGGTTTACTGCTTCCGCTATTGTTGTACATTTAATTTATATTCCGCTGCGCTACACTTTGACAAATGAGGGCATAGTTTTCCCACTATCAGACATGGGGCCTCACTGCTAGTCAGCAACCTATGGCGTTTGGGGAAATGCGCTTGAGGTCACGTGGCGAACCGGGTTCGGGGCACCCGTGGAGTGGTACCCAGAACCGGGACGTTACAAAGGTTGGATAGATTTGTTGGGAATGATGAGTGGATTTCTCTTTTTTATGCCTTATCTATTGTTCCCCTACCCCCAGTCACTTCTAACCACTGTCCAATCATCTTGTAGATGCTCTCTCAAGGTAAACAGAGGAGGCCTGTGTGGATATTTTGATTTGAAAGTATGTGGCTCCAAGACAACAACTGTGAAAATGTGGTCCAAGTGGAATGGGAGGGACCGAATCGGTGCATCAGGACTAATATCCGTAATACTGCATCTTGATTACGGAAGTGGAGCTCGAAGAGGTTCGGAGACTTTGAAATATGCATTATTGAGGCTGAGACTCGCTTAAAGAGACTCCACTCTTCTCCTTGTTCTGCCTCTGTTCTTGAAAATATCTCCGTTATGGAAAAGAATCTTAATGCAATGCTGAGGGAGAAGGAGAGTTTCTGGTTTCTGCAGGCAAGAGAGTCCCACATCAAAGATGGCGATCAAAATACCAACTACTTTCACCACAGAGTGTCTGCACGGAGAAGGAAAAATCATATCGCGCATCTGGAGGATCCCAATAGGAAAGTTGTTCATGATATCAAGGATATTCACTCCATCATTCTGAATTTTTTCAACAAACTCTGTGAAGCAGATAGCGTTAGCACTCCTACAGGTCTGACGAGCTGCATCCCAAAGTTGGTTACGGAAGATATGAATCGTCATTTGGAAAGAGATATCTCTGACGATGAAGTTTTTTGCGCTCTGCATCTTATTCACTCTACCAAGGCCCCAGGGCCTGATGGGTTTCATGCTCTGTTCTTTAAATGCTTTTGGCATATCATTGGTCCTGATGTGGTGGCCCTGCTGAAGGAGGTGTGGGCAGGTAGAGTATCTCTTGAATCCCTTAATGAAACTCTTATTACTCTTATCCCAAAAACTCAGTGCCCTCAGAAAGTCTCAGAGTTTTGTCCAATTAGTCTGTGCAATGTGGTTTGCAAAATTTTCTCCAAAATATTGGTAACCAGATTTAGGGACTTCTTCCCGTTGATTGTTTCTGATAACCAAAGTGCTTTTGTTCCAAAGAGATCCATTACTGATAATGCTGCCATCTCTTTTGATGTTTTTCACTCTATTAAAACTCGTTCCTCTTCTAATAGAGGCATCATGACAATGAAATTAGATATGATGAAAGATTATGACAGAGTTGAATAACCTTTTCTTGAACTTGTTCTCTCCAAGTTGGGATTTGGGATGAGATGGGTTTCTAATATCATGAATTGTGTTGCGTCTGTCTCCTACAGAATTAATATTAATGGGTCCCCTTCAGAGAGCTTTAAACAGTCGAGAGGTTTGAGAAAATGGGATCCCCTGTCACCTTATCTCTTCATTTTGGTGGTTGATGATTTTTCTCACCTCCTTTTAAAGGCAGCGGATCAAGGAATTATCCATGGTGCTAAGGTATGTAGAAATTCACCCCTGTCTCCCACTCTTATTTGCAGATGATAGCCTTCATTTTGCTCGGGCTACCCCGCAAGAATGCAGTTCAGTGTTGCATATCATCAATCTGTACGAAAGGGCTTCTAGGCAACGTCTTAATCTTTCGAAATCAGAGTTATCTTTCAGTAAAGGCGTATCACAAGTAAAGATAGAGGAGTTGCACATAATGTGCGGTTTTCCACTGGTTGAGAAGCATCCTAATACCTTGTCCTCCCAACCCTTGTTGGTAGGTCAAAGATTCAAGTGTTCGCCTCAGTTATGGACAGGGTGGATAATCTGATTTGTCTTTGGTCTAGTAAGATGATTTCCAAGGTGGGAAAAGAATTTCTCATGAAGTCAGTGGCCCAAGAAATACCTACTTATGCTATGTCATTGTTTAAATTCCTGGAAACTCTCATTGATCAGATCCACTCCCGGTTGGCCAATTTTTGGTGGGGCTCTTATGAGGGAAAACATAACTCACAATGGATGTCTTGGGAGAAGCTGTGCGTTTCAAAATTTCATGGGGGCCTTGGATTTAGGAACCTCAAATGGTTTAACGAGGCTCTTCTGGAAAAGAAAGGATGGTGCCTCCTCTCCCAACCAGATGCCCTATTCTCAAAGGTTTTGCGAGCAAAATATTTCCCTCATACTGACTTCTTGCATGCCCAGTTGGGGCTAAGGCCGAGTTTTTTGTGGAGATGCATCTGGGGTGCAAAATCCCTCCTTAACATGGGTTGCGTCTTTAGAATTGCTGACGGGAAAAATGTTCATATTTGGAAGGACTCCTGGCTGGAAAATGGCATTAACCATAAGGTCTCTTCGACTATTGTTCCTGGTTTCGAAGATGCAAGGGTACAAGAGTTGATCAATTACTTGCTTGAGGACTGGGATCTCGGGAAGCTTTTCATCTAGTTTAATGAGGTTGACCGTCAACTCATCCTTAGTATTCCTCTCACACCAGGGATGGGAAGTGACCAGCTTTGCTGGACCGTGGAGTCTCATGGAAGATATTCTGTCCGCTCAGGTTACAAAATGCGGGCCCAAGGAGTGGTTCATGCCTTTCTTGATAATCGATGGAAGATTATATGGGCACTCACTGCCCCCCTAAGGTGAATTTTTTTGGTGGCAGGTCTGCTCTGGGGTTCTCCCAACCCGTGACTTTTTGGCGCGGCGGCATTTGGTAGAGGATGACACCTATCTGGTGTGCCTCTAGGAGGTAGAATCCCCTTTTCATGCAATACTTTCCTGTCGTGGGGTGGAAGGGGTGTGGAAGGCATGGAAACCAGATTTTGGTTCGTTCTTTGATCTTTCAATTGGGCGGGTCCAAAATCTGGTTATATGGGTGACTTCTCTTGAACTGAGAGTGGTGGGGTTGATCTGCACAATTGCTTGGTTAGTGTGGACTCGATGAAATGATCTCATTTTCCAAATGAAGGTGACCCATGATCGTCTTTGGGTGGATAGGGATAGGGAATAGATGAATGGTTGGAAGAATAACGATTCGGTGTCTCCTTTGGGAATCACTCGGTAGTCGGCTCCTTGTTGGTCTCCCCCCTGTGGGTTTCATGAAGATCAATACAGATGTTACTGTATCTGCTAGTTCTAGGGTCGGTATTGGACTCATTTCTCATAATTGTTTCGGCCAGATTGTGGAAGCTCAGTGTCGGGCTGTGCCTTTTTCATGGAGCCCTGTGGTAGCGGAGGCCTCTTCCATCCTCCAGGGGATCATTTTTTCCCGTTCAAAAAATTGGCCCAAGGTTTTGGTGGAATCTGAATGCCTCGAAGTGGTGAACGCTCTAGCCTCAAAGGACGATGCATCTCAACCATATGGACTTATCTTGAGGAAGATCTGGTCATTAACCGAAGGCTTTGATGCATGCAAATTTTCTTTTATCAAGCGAGGAGGGAATATGGAAGCTCATTGTTTGGATCATTTTGGGAAATCTTGGGGTGATCATTGTTGGGTGGACTCGTTTCCTGATTGGCTTTGTAGGTCTGGTTTTCTTGATCAGTAATATATCTCATCTTTTCTCAAAAAAAAAATATTGTTTTTTTATCGAGTACCCACGTTAGAATGTAATGGAGAATGGCTGTGTACGTTCGGGGAAACATGCAACAATACCACAGATTGCAACAAGGCGTGCGACGGAAACAACGGGAGCTACCAACCCAACGACGCCCAGAAGAAATGATGTTGCCCCGGCACCTAAATTATTTATGGAGTCTTGACTTGTTTGATTTATTTTTGTTTTTATCCTCATCTAGTTAATAAATGAAATTTGGTTCTATACCTCCAAGAATGACTAAGGTGGTAAGGGTGAGGAGGGGTTTGGAGCAATGTTATGGGAAGTCCCCAGGCTATGGATTTATCTGTATTTTCTTCGTTGTTGCATCGTGTGGTGATTTTGCGATTGTACCTGATTTTAAAAATTTGGTTCCATGTTTAATCAATAATATTATATTTTTTTTGTGATCACCTCTATTGATCTACTGATATATTCTATATAAAATCCAACTTCTGTGATGTCATAGGTTTGAACATGGTGCCAGTGGTGTGAGAGGTCATGATCTGATACAAATCAATTGTAAAAAAATGTTTCTTACATTGGGTAAAATTGATTTAATTTTTCCCCATATTTTTGCCCCAATTTTGACATAATTCATTCCCAAATTGTTAAAAAAATTCACTTACATTTTTGTTTTGCCTCCATGCCACTCCCTCCCATTCTATTAGAAAAATTCCGACACCATTTTCCAGGCTCCCCATCTCCGGTCATACCCCTCTAGCTAGGGGTGTAAACCCGGCATGATGGTCTAAAAGCCCGCCCCAGAGATCTGGATATGCTTTCAATCAATAATAAGAAGATAATGATTAGTTAAAGCTGAGTATGATTTGTGATCCCATATTGTTTTCCACGTTGTAAAAAAGGTGGAATTTTTGACATTTGAGTAAAATTTATTTTGTTTTTCCCCATATTTCCACCCCAACTTTTTCAAAATTCACCCTCCACTTTTAATTTACCTAACTCTTAAACAAAAAAAGATACTTTCATTTTTGTTTTTCCTCCATGCCACTCCCTTTCTTTTTGAAAAATTATCACACTATTTTATGCCTCCTCATCTCTCATCACACCCCTCTAACTAGGGTTGTCAATTGGCAATTTTTCTGATATATCAAAAATAATAAAACAAATTCCCAATATTCATGTTTTGGAAAACAGATTTCCAAACTAGGGATCTGTTTGGGGTGTGCTTATGAAAAAGTTTAAGTGACATCTAAAATAGTGTTTCCTTCGATAAATCTTTGAAGAAGACGTTTTCTCATTAAGCGAATTCTTGGAGATTTGAAGAAGTATAAGTGTCATGTAAAAGAGTGATTCCTTCAATAAATCTTTGAACAAGATGTTTTGTTATTAAGGTGACTTCTTTAAGATTTGAATAAGAAACTATCTATTTGGAACAACACTTTCCCTGTATATTCTTAATTTTTTTGTTATATTTTGTTTATACATATATATATATATATACATACCATATAACACACTTTAAATGAATAATAATAATTATCATAATAATAATGATGTATATAACTAAAATAATATAAATAAAATAATTATTTTATTATTATTAAATATAAATATATAAAAATAGAAATATTAAAAAAAATATTATATATAAACAATTATTTATTAAAATAATTAATATTTTCTTTTTATAGTCAAATGAAATACAATCATATTATCATCAATTATTATTATTACTATTATTAAATAATAATTATATATATTAAATAATTGGTGGAGCAATTACTTACAAACACACACCACGAGGCCGAATGAGAAGGAAATACCCCCCATGGGTTACTCCACCCTATCCATCCCTTATTTATATGTCCCTTGTAGAGACCATTGTTATTACAAGGCTCACAGACCTTCATTATATGGCCCAAAGTTCCATAGTAATCAGTTCTGAAGCCCTGATGTCCATCACAACGTACCCTTCACCTGCATCAGCCTCTCTTGTGACATGTTGCGTACAAACCCAAGTCCCACATCGAATTCCACCAAAGATGATGGCTCACATATAAGCTTGGATGAGCAATTCTTCCTATCGCTAATAAGTTTTAGGATGGAACTCTAAAAGGGCTTATGTGTTGGGCCTGAGAGACCTAGGGCTGGAGGAAATCGATCTTGAAAAGTGGTATCCACACCATGGTGCAGCTCAGGTGTGATGTAGGGTAGAGCATTCACCAACAAAAAAAAATTTAATTAAGAGAATATAAGTAAGAAAACATACCTTCCAGAGTTCTCAGAAATATTTTTCAGTATGATAAAGTTCATTTTAGCAAACTTAGGTTCTGAAAACTGTTAGGTTTCAAAAAAAAATTGGTTCTAAAAATTTTTAGGTTCTGAACACTATTAGGTTCTGAAAACTTTTAGGTTCAGAAATTTGGAAAAGGAAATTTAAAAGAATGAACATATGTACTCCCCCTATGAAAAGGTGCATCTTAATGATAGTAGATTTCTTCAACAAAAACTAGATATGAATGATTACCTTACAGTTATCATTCCTAATTTTTTTTAATGTATTCAAATATATCAGAAGGTAGTGATTTTGTAAAAATATCAGCAATTTGTTCTTGCATTCTGATAAATTGTAAAATAATATCTCCTTTAAGTGTGTGATCCCTAAGAAAGTGATGCCTAATATCTATGTGTTTTTCACAAAAGTTATGTTCATGGTTTTTTAAGGCTATGGAACTAGTGTTATCACATAGTATCTTGGTTTTAGTAAAACTCAAACCATAATCCATGAGTTTGTGTTGAATCCACAGCACTTGATCACAACAACTTCCAACTGCTGCATATTCAGCTTTAGTAGTGGAAAGTGATATAGAATTCTATTTCATACATGACCAAGAAACTAATGAATATCCTAAGAAATGAAAATTTATGGATGTACTTTCCCTATCCATTCTAAAACCACCAAAGTCAGCATCCAAAAAACTTTTTAAAACAAATTCATTTCTAGAAGAATAGAAAATTCTTAAGTCCATAGTTCCCTTTAAGTGGCGAAAAAATCTTTTCATAGATTTTAAATGGGATTATTTTTAATTAGATTGAAATATTTCACATAATAATACTAAAAACATTATGTTTGGATGACTATTTGTTAAGTATAGTAAACTTCCTATCATACCTCTAAAAGATTTTTGATATACTGGTTTCCCAGATTCATCAAGATCAAGTGTGTTTGAGGTACCAAATAGAGTAATTATACTTTTAGTGTTGTCATATCCATAATTTTTAAGAATTTATTTAATATACTTATGTTGATATATATAAGTTCTTTCTGGTTTGTGAGAAATTTGAAAACCAAGAAAAAATGTTAACTCACCCATCACACTCATTTCAAACTCATATTTCATAAGATTCGCAAAGGAATCAGTTAAGGATTGTTGAGTTGATCCGAAAATGATGTCATCAACATAGATTTCAACAAATAAAACATTTTTGTTTTCTTTCTTTATAAAGAGGGTAAGATCATAAATCCACTTAACATAATTGTATTGTAACAAAAATCTTATAAGTCTATCATACCAGGATCTAGGGTCTTGTTTAAGACCATATAAAGCTTTGGTAAGTTTAAAAACATGATCATGATGTTTTTTGTTTTCAAAACCAAGAGGTTTTTCAACATAAAATTCCTCTTGAACATATCTATTAAGTAAAACACACTTCACGTCCATTTGAAAAATTTTGAAATTAAAGAATGCTACAAAGGCTAAGAGAATTAGAATAGATTCAAGTCTAGCTACTGAAACATAGGTTTCTTCATAGTATATTCCTTCTTATTGATTATATCCTTTAGGAACTAATCTTGCTTTATTTCTTACTATGATTCCATATTCATCACATATATTTCTGAAGACCCGATTTACTCCAATTATAGAATTTTCTTTAGGTCTTTCAACCAAGGTCCAGATTTTATTCTTTTTAAATTCATTTAGTTCATCTTTCATGGATTTAATCCAATATTCATCACCTAAAGCTTTATTAGTAATTTTAGGTTCTAATTGGAAAAGAAATGCTAGATGTTCTAATTCATTTATTAAAGAACTTCTAGTCCTTACAGGCTGATGTATATCACCAATGATACTATCACTGGGATGATTCTTATGAAACAACTGACTTGAGTTTTGTAAAAATTGTTCATCAACATAAGGTAAAAAATATTCTGGAGTGAGTACTTCCAAAACATTTTCATGAGTATTCTACTGATTATAGGAATCTTCCATCAAGGGTTTATAATCATTTTTTGAAATAACATCCAAAGATGTAGGTTGGGGTTGTTTAAAAAAAGATTTGTTTAATCAAATTTAACTTGTATTGTTTCCTCAACAGTACAAGAATTTTTATTAAAAACTTTATAAGCCTTAGAAGTTTTGGAATAGCCTAAGAATACTCCTTCATCGTATTTGGGTTCAAATTTGTGTAAGTTATCATTAGTATTCAAGATGAATACTTTGCGTCTAAATACTCTTAAGTATGAAATTATAGGTTTTTGAACAGTCCATAATTTATATGGTTTTTTATTAATAAATGGCCTAATTAAAACTTGATCTATAGTATAACAAGAAGTACTTACAACTTTAGCCCAAAAATTATTATCAACTGAGTATTCACTCAACATGGTTCTTGTTATTTCTTAAAGAATTCAGTTTCTTCTTTCAACAACGCAATTTTGTTGAGGAGTTCTAGGAGCTAAAAAATTACGAGTAATGCCTTTCTTACTAAAAAAAGTTTCAAAATCTGAATTTTCAAATTCACCACCATGATCACTACAAATAGTTATCAATGGAAGGTTTTTCTCATTTTTATCTTTGGCTGAAGAAGATTTAAAATAAGAAAAGGATTCATGTTTATTTTCTAGAAAATAGGCCCATGTAAATCTAGTGTAATCATCAACTAGAACAAATACATAGTATTTTCCTCCAATACATCCAATTTGTATAGGACCAAAAAGATCCATATGCACTAGATATAATGAATTAGAAGTTGATACTTCACTAATTGATTTAAATCTTAACATATGTTACTTTCCATATTTACAAGGATCAGAAACTTTTGAAGAATTAAATCTATGATCCGGTAGATCCTTAACAAGTATTTTCTTAGAAAGTTTACATAAGTTCCTAATGATATAGTGTCTTAATATTTCATGTCATAACCAAGAATGGTATTCAATTTCACTAAGGTAAGGTAAGTATTGGCTCTTAAGTTCTTCTAAGTTAAGTTTATTAACATTCTCATGTCGATGGGCAGAGAGAATGAACTCATCCGTGGAATTGTGTACAAATCATTTATCATTCCTAAAATTCACAAGGTAACCTTCATCACATAATTGTATTATTCTTGTAAGGTTGTTCTTAATACCTTCAATAAATAAAATGTTTTAAATTAAGACTTTTCCAAGAATAAAAATGTTACATATTCCAACAATTTTCTCTTAAGCATTGTCTCCAAAAGTGACTCTTCCTCCTTTTATCTTAATAATATTTCCAAATAAGCTTTTGTTACTAGTCATGGGTCGGGAACATCCACTATCCATGTACCATGTATTGTTGTTGATACTTCCTTTTTTTCCTAAAAATAAAACGGTTAGACTTTCAGAATCCAAACTTGTTTGGATCCCGAATTGTTAGAGAGAGAAATATTAGATGTCCACATTTTCATAGAAAAGTGGGCTTTATGAAAACCTAAGGATTGAGTTTTATTCAAAGAAAAACTTTTCTCCCAATGTCCACCACATTGACACTAAGTGAAAGAAGGAACACTTTTGGGTTCAAAATAATTGTGACTAAAAACTTTTTTTGAATGAGAATAACCAAATCAATAATTGTTGCTTAGAGGATGAAGTTCTAAATACATTTTATCAAAACCTTCCTTTTCATGAGTAAAGTTTGAAAAAAAAATATTTAAGGAAAATATTTTAGATTTTTAGTTTAATGACTAAATTCTTATCCTCATTGTCATTAGTCTTAGAATTTAAGTTTGTCTCTAAAAATTTTTTCTTAGAAATAACCTTTTCAAGATCCTTATAAAGTTTATCCTTTTCAGAATTAACTTCCTTAATTTTTTTTGAAATAAAAAAAATTTAAAAAGATTTTTTATCAAGATCTTTCAAAAGATCTGATACTTCTTTTGTTGAAATATTAATTTTATAAGTTTCCTTATCAAGTTTCTCATTGATCTTACTATTTTCATTCTCAAATAAATTGGAAAACCTAGATACTTATTCAAAATAATGTAAAGTATTATCTTCTGATGAGAAATATTCTTCATTCGAAGATACATAATTTTCTTCATCAAGATAATTAGCACTTAAAGAAATATTGGTTAAAGATTCATCAATGTTTACCTTATCCATGGGACATTGATTTTCAATAGGCATCCTAGTAATAAGATCAATGCTCATCTTTCTAGAATATTTAATATCCGAAGATTCTTCTGAAGAGTCACCACAACTGGCACTCCATGAATCATTAGCTTTTAGTACTTTCCTTCCTTTAGACTTGTTGTACTTATTCTTATTCCTTTCATAATTTCTATCATTTCTTTCTTTCTTATTAAACTTAGGACAATCTGGTCTGATATGTCCAGCCATCTTGCATTCATAACAAGTCACTTCAGATTATTTCTTATCCTTTCTATCTTTCTTCTTGTATCTGTATTGGAAATCTTTCTTTCCCATAATCTTGTTCATCCTTCAAGAAAGATTGACTAGTTCATTCTCTGACTATTCAGGTTCACTTGAGTCTGACTGAGTAATCACTTTCTTAGATTTTGTTGTCTTAGAAACTTTCTTAGGAGTCTTGGTTTTCATATGATTTGAAGTAGTAGTAAAAGAAACACTCTCATTATTCTTCTTAATATTATCAGCATCTCTCTTCAATCTTTTCTCTTCTTGCAAGAGAGTCCCAAATAGATCGTCAAGAGTAGTAACTGTATTAACTTTCCTAGATTCATCAAAAGTTATTTTTTTTTATTCTTACTCATTCGACATGATATTAATAATCTTATCAACAAGAATTTCATCATCTAGCCATTTCTCTCTTATTGACTGTAATCTATTCACAATAGTCATGAATCTTTTCTGAACTTTACATATGAGTTCTCCATAAGGAAAAACAAAACCATGATAATCTGATCTTAGCACAGCTCTTCTAGTTTCAATAACTTTCAATGTTCCAAAATGTGTTACTTCAAGTTTCTTCCAAATAAAATTTGTTGCCTCACATGAAGATATTTGACTATATATATTCCTGGTCATAAAACACAACAAAATATTATGTACCTTATAATTCAATTAATATTCTTGTTTTCTTGATTGGTAAAAGTTCTGACTTCCTCGTTTGGAATCTTATAATCATCGGTGAGCATAACAAAGTTGTCAACTCCATTGTTAATAACAAATGTATTTATTTGATCTCTCCAATACTCATAATCATTATCATCAAGAATTGGTGGTCTTGTTGGATTTAAATTTTCAATAGATCCAATATTGATTCCTGTTACCTTTCAAAACAAAAAATTTTCAACTCCACACGTTAGTTTAGTATGTATTTATAAACAAAATGTTTATTAAAGAAATAAATCTAACTTGTAAGATAAAACAAGTGAGGTAAACAAATTGGAATCCTCTGCTAACACATATATGTATATTATTGTTTTAGAGACCTACTCTGATACCAATTATAGGATTGAAATGTAAGATGCAGATACCCAATGAAAATAAGGGGTTGAATTGTAAGTTTAAAAGCTTTCGTTTTAAACCTTAAGGAAACATTTTTTAATAGGGTTAAACAAATAGCATTCACAAAAACCTCTACTATCTTTAACAAAGAGTTTGGAAGGGATCAAGGTTGGATTATAAATATAAAGTAAAGAAATAAGCACAGGGGTATACTTATGTAAGATTCTACTTTAAAGTGTATAGAATCTTAAATCAGAGTTAATACAATAGAGAAAGTGTAAGAAAGTTAAACAATTTATCTTTAAGAAAAATGCAGCGAAATTTAAAGAACTTGTAATTAAACAAGTAATACAGGTGTAATAAAATCTTTTAACCCAAAGAGAAGGGTATCCAACAACCTTGGATAAATGTACCTTGATTTATTATTTCAAGAATGTTTATCTTACCCACACTTGGGTAAGCTCTCGATACGAAGATCGGAATCTATCTTATTATCCCAGTAAGTCATCTATCTATAAGGTGATCGACACCTCAGTCTTCCTTCAACTTGAAAGCTCTTGATTAATCAGGTAATCAACATATCTATCTTCCTTTAGCTTGGAAGCCCTCGATTGTAAACAAAAACAATCAGAATCGCACAAAGCAAACAAAACTTGTTGAAGATTTAAGTTTGTAGAACAAGTTGTTCCCAATTTAAACTTCTTCAAAGCTAACGCATGAAGAAAATCTGGAAGTGCTCTCAGAGAGTGTCAATTCTTCCAAAAGTTTACAGCACAGAAAATATTCAAATGGGTGGGTATTTATATGTGAGATCTCCAATGGTCACATTCTCCTCTAACGGTCATATTTCCCTGAAATTTCGGAGGGATCTGTACAGGTGGCATTCACACAATAGTTATTTTGTAACAGATTTGACGACATCGTTTTATATAACAAACGATGAGAAGCATTGTGATGACATCATTTTGTATTACACAATATGAGAAACATTATCATATTTTGGATCCGGTAAAATGGTACTTTACAGTAAGAAAATTCAGTAACTATAAAAAAACAAATAATTGGATTCTGAAAATATTAAAAGTTGGATTTTGATTTTTGAAGAAATCAGAGTCTTATTTCTGAGGAAATCGGAGTATGGTTTTTGAGGAAATCGGAATTTGATTTTTGAGGAAATCAGAGCCCGATTTCATAGAAAACTGGAGTCTGATTTCAGAAGAAATCAGAGCCTGATTTCTAAGGAAATTAGAGTCGGATTTTAGGAGAAATCGGATTCACAATTCTAGGAAAATTGGATTTACAAATAAGGATTTGAATTAACTTAAAGAAATTTTAACTTATGGAAAAGAGGTTAGACTTGGTTAAGAAAACATTAGGTAAGACGTTGAAGATTAGGGGTAAGGTATAACATGTTCTAGAATATAATCATCCTTAGGGAAAAAAAACAATCTTTAAAAAGATATGTTTGTGATTTTAAAAACATAAAGGAATAGAAAAGTCATAAGGAATCTTTTGACTCAACATATATATATATATATATATATATATAAGTAATTATATTTTCCAAAATATAAATAGATTTAGTTTACACATAATTATTCATAATACTATTTATTTATAATTATTTTTTTTAAAATATTAATGGTAATTTTTTTAAATCTCATCTAAGAAAATAATATTATTTAAATATATATCGAATAATATATTGTAAATTTAATAAAATTTAAATCCGATAAATAATATCATATCTATATAATTATATTCAAATAAATTTAATAATATTATTTACAAAAAAAGTATTAATAATAAATTTTTAAAAAAATATTTAGCTGAAATAATTTTATTTATCTATATATTCAATAATATATTGTGATTTTATTTTAATTTAAATATAATATATAATACTATCTATATAAATATATTCAAATATAGTTATTAATATTTAAAATATAATTACATATATACATTTTTGTAATTAATTATATTTTCCTCGATATAAATAATATTATTCAATATATAATATTATTATTTCTGCATCTTTGGTGGGTATCGGGGAGGTCTCAAGGTCAAGTCTTCTTGATTACGGTAGATTTTATTTGTCATTTTTAACTATTTATAAATAATAATTCAACACAAGTTAAATTATTGAAACATCACATTTAAATTTGCTGAATTATTCAACATAATCCACATTCATACAATCATACTGTTTAAATAAATAAATCATACAAACAAAACAAATAAATCAACAAACTAAAATTTTCAATAATAAATTTTACCATCCCTACGTCCACAAATAATAACTTGGGAAAAATAAATCGATCCGTATGCAAAATAATGTTTTTGGAAAACTGTCTCAATTTCAATGTCTCAATACTAATTATTATTTCGTTCAAAAAAAATACTAATTATTATTATTATAAAGATATATATATATATATATATATTTATAGATTTTATCACCAGTATTTTTTATTAAAAAGGTCAATCGTAATTATCGCAAACCCGATAAACGGGTTTTATCCATCTAACCATTTTTTTTACCATTTTTTCTAAAGCTACACACAAAATAATGATAAGATTAACGTGGTCAAAAAGGCGAATGAATAAGGGTTATAAGAAACCCCTGACATACATGTTTTTTAGACTTCACACACCGGTAAGCTTAGAAATGGGTGTTTCAAAGATTTCATTGACGTGTCTCTTCATCGTCTCCTTCCTTCTGCTTTCAGGAGCCACTGGTATTCGATGGAAGCTTATTATCAGTATTTTTGTTTTAAAATTTATTTCCAGACACTTTGTGGTTTATGAAACGATAATATATACTTTCATTTTTGTTTTGCCTCCGCCACTCCCTTTCTTTTTGATAAATTATCACACTAATTTCTGCCTCCTCATCTCTCATCACACCCCTCTAACTAGGGTTGTCAATCGGCAATTTTTCTGATATATCGAAAATAATAATACAAATTCCCAATATTCATGTTTTGAAAAACAAATTTCCAAACTAGGGATCCGTTTGGGTGTGCATATGCAAAAGTATAAGTGACATCTAAAATAGTGTTTCCTTCCATAAATCTTTGAAGAAGACGTGTTCTCATTAAGCGATTTCTTTAAGATTTGAAGAAGTGTGAGTGTTATAAAAAGAGTGATTCCTTCAATAAATCTTTGAAAAATACGTTTTATTTTTAAGCTGATTTATGTAAGATTTGAATAAGACGCCATCTGTTTGAAACAACACCTTCCCTGTATCTTTTTAATTTTTTTGTTATATTTTGTTTATACATACATATATATACCATATAACACAAATAATGATTATAATAATAATGATGTATATAACTAAAATAATATAAATAAAATAATTATTTTATTATTATTAAATATAAAAAATATAAAAATAGAAATATTAAAAATTTAATATTAAATATAAAAAAATATTTATTAAAATAATTAATATTTTCTTTTTATAGTAAAATAAAATACAATGATGGTCCTTGTAGATACCCTTGTTATTACAAGGCCCACAAACCTTCATTATATGGCCCAAAATTCCATATTAATCAGCTCTAAAGCCCTGATGTCCATCACAACATACCCTTCACCTGCAACAGCCCCTCTTGTGACATGTTGCGTGAAAACCCAAGTTCCACATCGGATTCCACCAATGATGGTGTCTCACATATAAGCTTGGATGAGCAATTAGAAAAATTCCATCATCGAGAATCAATCCTACAAAGAAAATTAGTCATGCCTCCTAGTTTTTTTCCTTATTCAGATTCTCAATCTTTTAATTACAATCTCAAAACTATTTCTTAAATTCCATGTCTATTTTTTAATTTACCTCACAGTGAATTTTCTCTCACCACTCAAGGTACAAATGTAATTGGTGTTATGATCATACCCTGAATACATGTTCCTAACCATAGACTTGCATTGGTTCTATCATTTCCACTTCATAAAGACAAATACAAAATTAATCACGAGAGATTCAACAAAAAGGGTTCAAACGAATCTGAGGCTGAGGGTAGGTGGGAAGAAGGTGAAAATGAGGCTCAAAAGGAAAGTAAGCTCTAATGTTTAATGCATGATAAGTGGGAATAGTGTAGTGATGTGGTTCTTTCAAGATAATACAGTGTCCATACTTTAAACAGCTCAAACCGGATCCATAAGTGTATCAAGTATGTATAAAAAATGCACCATTTTCTTTCCTTTTTCATTCCTTTTTATTTATTTTTTAAAATTCATGTTTAGGATAGATATCACATCCATCCCCTAACCACATATGATCCTTCATGGGATTTATCATTTCAGAAATGGTGATTTTTGACCTTCCTTACACACAACACAAAATCTTTTTTTCCTTTTGTATTTTTCAAAGGAACAGGATAAATGTAAAATGTCAAAAATAATTCATGGATTGTATCAAACCAGTTTGTTAAGTACCACAATACATCTTCTCAATCAAAACATCCCTTGTCTGTGAGTTGAAAATTCTCCCACACTTGTTCAAAGTCTAATCATGCCTAAGACCAAGGGGAGAGTAGGAGTGGATAATTGGATTGGAATATCTGTATCCTAAATAGGTCATTCATGGAAACTATGAGCTAAATGAAGGAAAAATGTAAGGTGGGTATCAGAAAAAAGTGTCTCAATGAAGATTACATCAGTCATATTAAAATCATATTTGTCCAGTCATAGCCACAATAATATTTCAATGCATGTTTTGATAGGTTTACATATCCTAGGTTTCACTCAAGAAACATGATCACACAAGAAGATGAAATTGTTCGCTCAAAATCCTCTAAGGAATGGGAGTAAATAAGAAGAACTCGAAATCAATCAAGGTATAAAATCAAGTAATAAGTCAATCAAAATCAATTTCAAAAATTCTGAATTTGAATTAAATTACTAAAATAACAATCATTTTGAAAATTTAAACAAGAGTAAAACTTGGATTTCAACAATTTCCAACTAAACTTTATCTTTTATTTAAATGGGTGTAGTGATTTTTCATGTTTAAAGCATGCTTCCAGTGAAAAATGTCTCCTAGATAAATGGAAATAAGAAAAAAATCCAAGTGTATCAACATTGAAGCTCAAGAAAGACCCCCCCACACACACACACTTAAAATGAGACAGTTTCTGCACTTTCTTGGAAAGTACCATGGGAGACATATGACATATAGAGTGTTAGAAAAATGAAATGAAAATTTTGAAAAGGAATGATAGGGAATCGAGAGATCCCTGTAATGATTGTCATGCCATGGTAAAACATGGTGAATCTTGATTTTGAATTGGGTTACCTACATAATGGGTTAGAAAGAAAAATCCTATACTAGATAAAACATTAGGGCATAGGGTTTAAACATTTTGGAAGTAGTAATATGGGAAAGTGCACATAATGAATAGTAATGAAAGACACCTTAGATAAATGTAGATATATGGGTACAATATATTTCAAAGTGACCTATGATAAAAGAAATATTCTAAAGAAAAAATTTAAAATCCTAAGGACAAGACTAATAATGAAGAAAACAAAGGAAATATGGGTTTCCACTCATAAAGCGCTCACAAAGTCTTCATCATCCAGATGGATGGACAAAAGTATCAGAAAATGTGGTCCATCTACTCAGAATTCATCTGTCACCTACAAGAACTGGTGGTTGTGTCATCGAGCTCTCGTGGACTCTTGGTAGGATTAATAACCTCAGGAGCGTACTGTGCATAAATCTGGTGTGGAAGGAATAACAACCATGTTCATCCTAGTGGTGAGGGATATTGATCATGTATCCCTAGTGATAGATCCTCAAGCTAGCACTCGACATCATCCAGATGTTGAGTCATCTGTAAAACGAGGGAAGATGGTGAAAGAACAGGAGCATTCATGACCATAGAAGAGGCAGAAGAGCTAGGCATGACTACTTTAATAGTGCAATGAAACGAAAAATAAGCCAGGCAATAGGAAAGAAAAACATTATCCCATGTTTATAATAAGTGAAATGATATATTAGTGATATGGAATACATATAGTAAAAAAATATGAGCGCCCAAAAAGAATACAAAAATGAGTGAGGGGAATGGAATATAGTGATTAAAATCGTCGAGGTGCTCATCTAAAGTCTGATCCCGAATAGAGGGTGGATGCAGCCGGCCCACCTGATCAATAGCAGCAATGGAGGAAGGGGCTAGCATATCAACTGTAGGAGGTGGTGTTGTGGTACTGACAACTTTTATAGAGGTTGGGGGTGGTGAAGTATCGATCTGAAGTGTGGACATGGATCTAGCAGTGTGGGGGCCACTCCCATTTTGGGAGTCTCCTTTGGCGGCAGCATCTATCCAGATGGCTGTAGGAGGCGGCTGCGGGAGTCTCCTTGGTTTGGTGGGCAGCATGATGGACTGCAGCAGGCGGCGGGAGGAAGGTTCAAGGGTAGACGAGCTACCCTCCACCTACCGGAGACAAGCTCATTTATTTCTTCCTTTATTTAAAGGGAGAAATCTGGTGTGTGTGGAATGGGTGAGATCTGTGTGTTGTGATCCTCCGACGAGAACCGGAGAGAAATGAAATAGTGAACCAGCCTCCTTCTCCCGTGGATGTAGGTCATACGACCGAACCACGTTAAAAATCTTGTGTTCCTCCGTTTTTCCTCCTGTTCTGTGTGTTTGAGGTACCACGCACCTCCGCTGCGCCCCAACAAGCAGCTGGATCAATGAATGGACCCTCAGTGGATGGGGGTGGGGCTGGGCCCTTGCCCCTCTAGGCCTGATTTTCCAGAAACTCCTGCTGAGCAACAGGATCTGTCATCTCGGATGGAATGAATGGACCCTCAGTGGATGGGGGTAGGGTTGGGCCCTTGCCCCACCGAGCCTGCTTTTCCAGAAACTCTTACTGAGCAACAAGATCTGTCATCTCAAATGGATGTTTGGCTGGGGTGGTGGATGGGGTAGAAATATTGGATGATGAAGGGCCTATTGTAGGTGGAGGATGAGCATCCAGAGTGGTGGATGGGGATGAAGGGGTGGTAACTAGAGAAAAATCTTTGAAGGGGATTCCCGGGTTCTTGGTAATCTGATGCAGATTCTCCATGATGCAAAGGTTCATAGACTAGAGATCTACTGGATAAGATCGGGTGGTTGGTTCAATAGGAAAGGTGGTGGTGTAAGGGGAAGGAATACGAGTGGTGTCAGGGGTGGGAATGGAAGTGGCATCAATAGGGGCTGGGCTGACAGTGGAAGTGGTATGGGTGGTGGCTAGAGCTAATGTGGTATGAGGAGGTGTTGGGTCAACAACATGATCTTTGGGTGCCTTGTTAGTAGCCTCAAAGTATCCTAGCTCCCAATGATAGATGTATCTACCCTTCTTCAGTTGATGTATCTTGAGTAGTACGAGGAATTCGATCGACTCCATCAGACTGAAATAGGTAAGGGCAAGGGCGATGTCGAAAATGCCGAGATGACGAGCCAAATGGGTGATGAAAGACCCTCCCATCAGCGTACCTCATGTATGATACACATTTTTTCTATAGTAAAAGTTGAACTATGATTCTATGTTTATGGAAGGGTTTCCCATGAAAATAGCAAGGATGAGGATGTATAGCTGGGTGACGCTACAATGAGACTCGATGCGAGAAAACCAACCACGCGTCAATGCCCAATATAGAATGTGGAGAGCTAAACCTGTGAGTTGTGCGGATTTGGTAATATGAGGATCATGCTCATGGTAAACATCCTGAGAAATCATCCTCCAAATTCATTTTGCATCCTACTTGCATGGATTGAGCTGTAAAGTTGGGAATACCTCAGATGTGGCAAAATTGTCAGAATAAATGCTGAGCTCAATTCCAAATTTTGCGAATGATGGCTTGTGTAGTAATTCGCTTAATCAGAAGTAGAGTCTATCAACGAACACCTTGAAAGTGGAAAGTAACTCGAGGAACAGATCCCTATAGGTATCTTCACACACATCGACAATAGGGTTGATGTGAAGGTGGTCAAGGAGGCAAAGGACCTCCTGAATGATGTGCAGGTGGGAGAAGACTGCCAAATCCAATGTTTTATGGGTCCACATGGGCTTCACCTTTGACATGGTACTGTGGGTTGAAAAATGAAGGATGTGATGTAGGTGGGTGTGAGGGACGTCCTTAGAACCAATAGAGGTTGACTGGAAATCCTCAAGGGAAGATGGATTTGTACAGGCTGAAGCAGAGGTGGAGGAGGAGGATGCGGGTTGCGCTGAAGGTACGACAACCCTTCACTATTTGACCAGAGGTGGTTCCTCATGTTTAGGCTCAAAATCAGGAGTGAGGATTGTCTTTATGTGGTACATTGTTAGTGCAATGGTTCAAAGAAGATGGAGAGGAAGAGAGGAGGATGGGTATGAGAGGGAAGATCAACGAGGGGTAGGTGAGGGGGGGGGGTGAGGCCGAAGGTGGGTTGGGGTCAGGTGAAAGCAGTGAGAGAGGGTAGCGAGGGGGGTTCCATGCATCATGAACCCTAGGTTCACAACCTAAATAGGTAGTGAAATTGCACATCATGTATTTGATTACACGACGTGTAATTCCCAAATTAAATCATTTCAGGTGGTGAACCCTAAACATTGTGTATTTGATTACATGACATATAATTGGGTTTCTTGCACATTCTGGAACCAAAGCTTAGTCCTTTACTCTTAGCAAGACCCAAGCTACCCTAAATCTTATTCTATCCTATTCTAGACTATTGAGAGCTATCCTAGGTTTCCTCCCAATCGATGCTTCGTTTAACATCAAGAGCATGACTCAGTGGTGCTCAAATGGATTTTAAAGTGACGACACATCCCTCACGGAATGGTTCTTGATTGATCTTCAATATTTGACCATTTACATTTAATGGTGGTTCTCTTCTTTTCTAAATTTCTATGGTCCCATTGGGGAATACTTGTATGACCATGAAGGGTCTTGGCCATCTTGATTTTAGCTTCCTAGGGAAAAATTTTAATCGAGAGTTGAATAATAAGACCTTATTTTATGGTAAAAAAAATCTTTGTGTGATGCACTGATTATTCCATTTCTTGGTTTTCTATTTATAAATATTGGAATTTTTATAGAAATCCTTTAGTATCTCCTCTAGTTCATCTAATTACAGCATCCTAACTTCCCCAGATTTTTTAGAATCCATATTAAACTTCTTAATTTCCCAGTACATGAGATGCTCTAGTTCTATGGGAAAATGAACAGGCTTGTTGTGTGCTAATCGGAAGGGGGTGGTGATGATGGGTGTTTTTTACATAGTGTGGTATGCCCATATTGAATCATATAACTTTATACTCAAGTCCTTTAAATTTGTTTTTACAGTCTTTTAATGGATTTTTTTGATTTCCCTGTTTTAAAATTCAATTTTCCCACTTGTTTGCAGGTGGTAGGGAGTGCATGTGTTATATAGTATTCTGTACTTATCCAATAGTCCTTTAATAGATTTATTGGTAAAATGTGTTCCTTGATCACTAATGAGTAGTCTAAGAAATATGAATATTTAAAACATATTTTTATTTAAGAAATTCATGAACACTTTTTCCATGTCATGAGTGGTAGCTTCAACTTCTACCCATTCTTATCTTCTTGTTGAAAGACAACTTGCTCTTCCTTTAGTTTCTTTGAAAAACTTGTTGAGAGATTGTTGAGTTTTCCATCAGACTTATCAAATACATCCTTGAATGAGTCACTAAAGTCATTAAAGATATTTATATCATCGATGATAGATTTCAACCATTTGGTTATCTATTTTCATTACTTTCTATGAGCATCATAGTTGTTCAGGATGGTCTTGAACTCAGATTCAAGTTTGATGAATTTCTCTATAAGAAGATTTTTTTTATTCTGTCTTTTGATTAATTGATTTCAGAATCAATTGACACCTTGAGTCTATGCTTGGAAATAATGGAATGGAGTTTACAAGAATCTTTAGGGACTAAACCACAAAATCTTTACCTATTGAAGAGAAATATTCTGAAATAGATACTTTTCTTGGTGAGGTAACTTCAATTTTCTCATCATCTTTCTTCTTGGATGTAATAGAAACATCCTTCTTTGTTTTTTCAACAAAAAAATTTTGAGGCGCATTAACAACCACTTTCTTTCCTTTCTCTGCCTTAGAGATTGACTTCTCAATTCTCTGAGTTTCTTGCTCTCCATCAGAATCTTATTCTATTCTATCATCATCAACAAAAACTTCATTATCATCATCTTTTTCGAGAAAATCAACATATTTTCCTTCAACTTGTTGTACAATATCATAATTATCACTTTAATCATCTGAGATAATTTTATTGAATTCCTCCTCAGCAACATCATCCTTCTAAAAATATTTTCCTTCTGAAATTATCTTGGTGGAGGAAGCTTGCAAAGTTCTTATTGACAACTTGTCTGAGTGACTTTCTTTTACAACCTCATCAACAATTTGGATCTCATCTTCACTTTTCTCTTCTTCACTGGTTTCTCTTTCTTGTTGGGATTTTTCATCAATGATCGAAGTTGGAACTGAAACATCTTTCTTTCCTTTATCTCGTACCAGAGTCTCAAAATCTACTGGTGCCAGAGGGACCTCGGGTTCTTGTAAGAAAGATTCTGGTACTTGAATTTATTCATAGGCTTTCTAAGTGTATCTAATCAAGGCTTTGATAATTTCATCTTCCAAAATCTTATTATTCTTCTTCTTCTTCTCTTTTCCTTGTTTCTCAAGCTCTTCAGTAGTTTGAATTTTTAATGCCTTATCCTCGATAGGATCTAATCCAAAAACAGGGTCTCCTTATTTTTTCTTTATCTTATGATCTCTCCACTTAGCAACTAATTATGAAAAAGTTTTCTGTTTCTTAGGATTAGGAGGTATAGATGCAGGTTTAGAGGCTTGAGCTGGTTTCTAGGGTTCAACTTCTTGGGACTTATTTTTCTTGGGTTCAGATTTAGAGTTCTCTCGAACTTGGTTTCCTTTTCCATCTAGATCAACAAACTTAGATGTCTTATCATAGAAACCAAACTTCATTCTCCTAAGGGTTTCATCACTCAACAAAATAATTCTAAAGGTCTTAGGCTTTGACTTGTAAGGAACTTTTCAAGTTTCTAGGCTGATAATGATGAGTTTGGGTAAGATTGTTGCATACATTAAAATCTAAGACTTTATTATTAAATTATTTTTATTGTTGATGGTGAGGAAGATATACTTCATAAAGTTAATCTTTCTTATATTAACTAAAAATTACATCATTAAGATGTATGACATCTTTAGGGTGTCCTTGTCCCCTTTTCTCGGAATCAGGAGTCCTTGCATCCAAAGAGCTATTATCCTGTGGTTTGCTGAGAGATTGGAAATATGAGGTTTCTTCACTCATTGAAGTCCTAAGCATTCCATTACCTTAACTTTATCAAAAGATCCTTATTTTTCTAGCAACATATGAGAACAAAATCATGCCTCTCCATCATAAGGTATCTCAAGAACACTTGTATCTTTCTTGTAGGATAAAGAGTAGGTACTTCTGTAACTCCTGAACTGAAACATATCTCTTCCTCCTTTTTCAAAAAACTAAAATTTTTAATAAAATTTGATTATAATATATGGATAAACCAAATCTTTATTATTTTCTTTTATTACGGAAAATCTTTCCCGTCCATTGAGTATGATAATTTTCCTTATGAGAGAATCATACTTAGAGAAGAAATTATGATGAACTAACCTTTCTCTAAAGATTAGCCAGTCTTTGGTTTCCTTATGCGAAGACATAGGAGTTTGAGAAGAAATTTCCAACGACATTTAGATCTTAAATGAAGGAAGCAAGAGTCGGATCTGTGGATTTTAAGGGAGGTAGATCTCGAGCACAAAAATCTGTAAAAACCGATGTGGGTGCAAAGGGGGGTCCTATTATATAGGCTTTGCAGCGATGGTTTAACTTCTCGGGTCAATCCAACGGTTAATATTATCTTGATCTGATCTAATGGTTGATATTAATTCCTAATAAGTATTTAGATTCCGATCATTTGAAGTTTTAACGAAATGATCGAATTTAAGGAAATGTGAATCTGATAAAATATTCTTAAAACTAGTTTGAAATACCAACAAACAAAAATTTAATTAAGAGAATATAAGTAAGAACACATACCTTCCAGAGTTCTCAGAAATATTTTTCAGTATGATAAAGTTCATCTTAGAAAACTTAGGTTCTGAAAACTGTTAGGTTCCAAAAAAAATTGGTTCTGAAATTTTTTAGGTTCTGAAAACTATTAGGTTCTGAAAATCTTTAGGTTCCAAAATTTGGAAAAGGAAATTTAAAAGAATGAACATATGTACTCCCCCTATGAAAAGGTGTATCTTAATGATAGGAGATTGCATCAACAAAAAGTGGATATGAATGATTACCTTATTTTTATCTTTCCTAACTTTTTTTAATGTATTCAAATCTATCAGAAGGTAATGATTTTGTAAAAATATCGGCACATTGTTCTTGCATTCTGATAAATTGTAAAATAATATATCCTTTAAGTGTGTGATCCCTAAGAAAGTGATTTCTAATATCCATGTGATTTTCACAAAAGTGATGTTCATGGTTTTTTTAAGGCTATGACACTAGTGTTATCACATAGTATCTGAGTTTTAGTAAAACTCAAGACATAATTTATGAGTCTGTGTTGCATCCACAACACTTGAGCACAACAACTTCCAACTGCTGCATATTCAGCTTCAGTATTGGAATGTGATATAGAATTTTGTTTCATACATGATCAAGAAACTAATGAATATCCTAAGAAATGAAAAGTTCTAGATGTACTTTCTCTATCCATTCTACAATTATCAAAGTCAGCATCTGAAAAACTTTTTAAAACAAATTCATTTCTAGAAGAATAGAAAATTCCAAACTCCATAGTTCCCTTTAAGTGGCGAAAAATTATTTTCACAACTTTTAAATGGTGTTATTTTAGATTAGATTGATATCTTTCACATAGTAATACTAAAAACATTATGTCTGGATGACTAGTTGTTAAGTATAGTAAACATCCTATCATACCTCTAAAATATTTTTGATCTACTGGTTTCCCAGATTCCTCAAGATCAAGAGCTTTTGAGGTACCGAATGGATTACTTATACTTTTAGTGTTGTCATATCCATATTTTTTAAGAATATATTTAATATAATTATGTTGATATATATAAGTTTTTTCTGGTTTTTGAGAAATTTGAAAACCAAGAAAAAATATTAACTCACCCATCATACTCATTTTAAACTCAGATTTGATAAGATTTGCAAAGGAATCAGTTAAGGATTGCTGAGTTGATCCAAAAATGATGTCATCAATATAGATTTAAATAACTAAATTTTTTTTGTATTCTTTCTTTATAAAGAGGGTATGATCATAAATCCTCTTAACATAATTGTTTTGTAACGAAAATCTTATAAGTCTATCATACCAGGATCTAGGGGCTTGTTTAAGACTATATAAAGCTTTGGTAAGTTTAAAAACATGATCATGCTTTTTTGTGTCTTCAAAACTAGGAAGTTTTTCAACATAAACTTCCTCTTGAACATATCTGTTAAGTAAAGCACACTTCACATCCATTTGAATTTTTTTGAAACTAAATAACGCTGCAAAGGCTAAGAGAATTCAAATAGATTCAAGTCTAGCTACTGGAGCATAGGTTTCTTCATAGTATATTCCTTCTTATTGATTATAGCCTTTATGAACTAATATTTCTTTATTTCTTACTATGATTCCATTTTCATCACATATATTTTTGAAGAACCGATTTACACCAATTACAGAATTTTCTTTAGGTATTTCAACCAAGGTCCAGATTTTATTCCTTTTAAATTCATTTCATTCATCTTGCATAACATTAATCCAATCTTCACCATCTAAATATTCATTATTAGTTTTAGGTTCTAATTGGGAAAGAAATGATAGATATTCTAATTAATTTATTAAATAACTTATAGTCCTTACAGGCTGATGTATATCACCAATGATACTATCACTAGGATTATTCTTAAGAAACAACTGACATGAGTTTTGTAAAACATGTTCATCAACATAAGGTAAAAAATATTCTAGAGTAAATACTTCAAAAAAAATTCTTGAGTATTCTACTGATTATAGGAATCTTCCATCAAGGTTTTATAATCCGTTTTTGAAATCACATCCAAAGATGTTGGTTGGGGTTGTTTGAAAACAAAAGGATCTATTTAATCAAATTTAACTTGTACTATTTCCTCAATAGTACAAGAATTTTTATTAAAAACATTATAAGCCTTAGAAATTTTGGAATAGCCTAAGAAGATTCCTTCATTATATTTGGGTTCGAATTTGTGTATGTTATCATTAGTATTCAAGATGAATACTTTGCATCTAAATACACTTAATTACGAAATTATAGGTTTTTGACCAGTCCATAATTTATATGGTTTATTATTAAGAAATAGCCTAATTAAAACTCAATTTATAGTATAACAAGAAGTACTTACAACTTTAGCCCAAAAATGTTTATCAACTGAGTATTCACTCAACATGGTTCTTGTTATTTCTTAAATAATTCAGTTTCTTCTTTCAACAATACAATTTTGTTGAAGAGTTCTAGGGGCTAAGAAGTTATGAGTAATTCCTTTCGTACTAAAAAAAGTTTCAAAATCAGAATTTTCAAATTCTCCACCATGATCACTACGATTAATTATCAATGGAAGGTTTTTCTCATTTTTAACTTTGGCTGAAAAAGATTTAAAATAAGAAAAGGCTTTATATTTATTTTCTAGAAAATACGCCCATGTAAATCTAGTGTAATCATCAACTAGAACAAATACATAGTATTTTCTTCCAATACATCCAGTTTATGTAGGACCAAAAAGATCCACATACACTAGCTATAATGAATTCGAAGTTGAGACTTCACTAATTGATTTAAATCTTGTCTTATGTTGCTTTCCATATTGACAAGGATCATAAACTTTTGAAGAATAAATCTTTGATCCGGTAGATCCTTAACAAGTATTTTCTTAGAAATTTTACATAAGTTTATAATGATATAGTGTCTTAATCTTTCGTGCTATAACCAAGATGGGTATTCCATTTCACTAAGGTAAGGTAAGTATTGGCTCATAAGTTCCTCTAAGTTAAGTGTATAAACATTCCCATGCCGATGGGCAGAGAGAATGAACTCATCCGTGGAATTGTGTACCAAGCATTTATCATTCCTAAAATTCACAAGGTAACCTTCATCACATAATTGTATTATGATTATAAGGTTGTGCTTAAGACCTTTAACAAATAAAACATTTTAAATTAAGACTTTTCCAAGAATAAAAATGTTACATATTCCAACAATTTATCCTTAAGCATTGTCTCTAAAAGTGACTCTTCCAACTTTTATCTTAATAATATTTCCAAAGAAGCTTTTGTTACCAGTCATGGGTCGGGAACATCCACTATCCATGTACTATGTATTATTGTTGAAACTTACTTTGTTTTCCTGATAAAAAAACAGTTAGACTTTCAGAATCCACACTTGTTTCGATCCAGAATTGTTAGAGAGAAAAATATTAGGTATCCACATTTTCTTAGAAAAGTGGGCTTTATGAAAACCTAAGGATTGAGTTTTATTCAAAGAAAAACTTTTCTCCCAATGTCCACCACATTGACACTTAGTGAAAAAGAAACACTTTTGGGTACAAAATAATTATGACTAAAAACTTTTTTTGAATGAGAATAACCAAATCAAGAACTATTTCTTAGAGGATGATGTTGTGAATACATTTTATCAAAACCTTCCTTTTCATGAGTAAAGTTTGAAAAAAGTTTCTTTAAGGAAAAAAATTCAGATTTTAGTTTGATGACTAAATTCTTATCCTCATTGTCATTAGTCTTAGAATTTAAGTTTTCCTCTAAAACATTTTTCTTAGAAATAACCTTTTCAAGATCCTTATAAAGTTTATCCTTTTTAAAATTAACATCCTTAAGGTTTTTTGAAATAGAAACAATTTCCAAAGATTTTTTATCAAGATCTTTCAAAAGATCTTATACTTCTTTTATTAGAATATTAATTTTAGAATTTTCCTTATCAAGTTTCTTATTGATCTTACTATTTTCAATCTCAAATAACTTGGAAAACCTAGATACTTATTCAAAATAATGTAAAGTATTATCTTCTGGTGAAAAATATTCTTCATCCGAAGATTCATAATTTTCTTCATCAAGATAATTGACACTTAAAGAAATATTGGTTTATTGATTCAACTGTGTTTACCTTATCCATGGGACATTGATTTTCAATAGGCATCCTGGTAATAAGATCAACATTCATCTTTCTAGAAGATTTAATATCCAAAGATTCTTCAGAAGAGTCACCACAACAGGAACTCCATGAATCATTAGCTTCTATTACTTTCCTTCCTTTAGACTTGTAGTACTTATTCTTATTCCTTTCATAATTTCAATCATCTCATTCTTTCTTCTTAAGCTTAGGACAATCTGGTCCGATATGTCTAGCCGTATTGCATTCATAGTAAGTCACTTCATATTCTTTCTTATCCTTTCTATCTTTCTTCTTGTATCTGTATTGGAAATCTTTCTTTCCCATAATCTTGTTCATCCTTCAAGAAAGATTGGCTAGTTCATTCTCTGACTATTCAGGTTCACTTGAGTCTGGATGAGTAATCACTTTCTTAGATTTTGTTGTCTTGGAAACATTCTCAGGAGTCTTGGTTTTCATATGATTCAAAGTAGTAGTAAAAGAAACACTCTCATTATTCTTCTTAATATTATCAGCATCGCTCTTCAATCTGTTCTCATCTTGCAAGAGATTCCCAAATAGATCATCAAGAGTAGTAACTGTTTTAACTTTTCTAGATTCATCAAAAGTTATTCTTTTTTATTCCCACTCATTCGGAATTATATCAATAATCTTATCAACAAGAATTTCATCATCTAGCCCTTTCTCTCCCATTGACTGTAATCTATTCACAATAGTCATGAATCTTTTCTGAACTTTACATACGAGTTCTCCATAAGGAAAAACAAAACCATGATAATCTGATCTTTGCATAGCTCTTCTAGTTTCAATAACTTTCAATGTTCTAAAATGTGTTACTTTAAGTTTCTTCCAAATACAATTTTTTGGCTCACATGAAGATATTTGACTATATATATTCCTGGTCATAAAACAAAATAATATATTATGTACCTTATAATTCAATTGATATTCTTGATTTTCTTGATTGGTAAAAGTTTTGACTTCCTTGTCCGGAATCTTATAATTACCAGTAAGCATAACAAAGTTGTCAACTCTAGTGTTAATAACAAATGTATTCATTCGATCTCTCCAATACTCATAATCATTAGCATCAAGAATTGGAGGTCTTGTTTGATTTATTTTTTAAATAGATCCAATATTGATTCCCATTATCTTTCAAAACAAAAACTTTTCAACTCCACACGTTAGTTTAGAATGTATTTATAAACAAAATGTTTATCAAAGAAATAAATCTAACTTGTAAGATAAAACAAGTAAGGTAAACATAGTGGAATCCTCTACTAACACATATATGTATATTAGTTTTTTAGAAACCTACTCTGATACCAATTGTAGGATTGAAATGTAATATGCAAATACCCAATGAGAAGAAGGGGTGAATTGTAAGTTTAAAAGCTTTCGTTTTAAACCTTAAGGAAACTTTTCTTTATAGGGTTAAACAAACAGCATTTAAAAAACCCTCTACTATCTTTAACAAAGAGTTTAGAAGGGATCAAGGTCAGATTATAAAGATAAAGTAAATAAATAAGCACATGGGTATACTTATGTAAGATTCTACTTTAAAGCGTATAGAATCTTAAATCAGAGTTAATACGATAGAGAAAGTGTAAGAAAGTTACACAATCTATCTTTAACAAAAATGCAGCAAAATTTAAAGAACTTGTAATTAAACAAGTAATACAGGTGTAATGAAATCTTTTAACCTAAAGAGAATGGTATCCAACAACCTTGGATAAAGTTACCTCGATTTATACTTTCAAGAAAGTTTATCTTACCCACACTAGGGTAAGATCTCAGTACGAAGATCGAAATCTATCTTATTATCCCAGCAGGCCATCTATTTGTAAGGTGATTGACACCTCTGTCTTCCTTCAACTTGGAAGCTCTTGATTAATCAGGTAATCTATATCTCTATTGTAACACCCCAGGTAAATAAAGAGTATGAAATTTTCACATTTATCCATATTTGTGGATAAAATATTAATATATCTTTAAAGGGGACACTATGCTCGATGGCGTACCCAACACGCAACAACGAGTTTCTTGGGAATCTTACGTTGCACTCTAATAATAAAATAATATTATTTTAAATGGTAGTTAATGCCTAGCCGTTGTAATGGTGAGAATGAACAGAACTAACTAAAAAATTATTATATATTTTTGTCAAATATTTTTACTCTTTACAATAAATGTTAGAGGATTAAAAATGCGAATGAATCCAATTTTAAGCGTAGACAGTCTAATATTCTTTAAAAGGTCGATTAACTGCCTTTTAATGGAAAACCTCTTTTAAATCCACTTTTTGACAATTTTATGTGTTATATTTGACAAAATAAAATTCTTCTTTAGAATTGGCACATCAAAATTTACTTTGTGTAAATTTTTTGGTATTTTTCTGATAAAGTTCATATTTTTTAATGAATAGTGAAAAATGTTGTATTTTAATTCAAAACCTCTTTTTAATCTAATTTATTTATATGACTAGATTATCTTTATAATTGGTTTTAAAGTGTAAATAGAATATATTTTTACCATTTAATCCAATGGTGGTCATTGTATTTAATACCACTTTAAGGTTGGACTTAAACGAGTGTCAATCTTTTAAAAGATATTGTTTCTTAAAAACACGTTATTTGTTTTAACAGCGGGGTTTAATTATAAAATTAATTAATTCAAATTCTATGTTATGAATTTGGTAAAATAGACATCATTTTTGAATTCGGAATATCAAATATAGCTTAGGGTGAATTTTTGGTATTTTTCTGAAAAACTTCAATTTTTTTGATGAACAGTGAAACCACAAAGTGGTGGTTACAAAATTTGAATTTTCGTTTAAATGAGACTTTACCACTTCTGTGATTTGAATTTCAAAAATCCAATTTAAATTATTTTAATTGTTAAGTAAAATGTGGTTCAATGGGATGAAAATAATTTTTGATGAAAAGTAACTTTAAAGTTTTATTAATTGCGATTAAAGGTAATTAGTGTGATTTAAGGTAAAAATGATATTATAATAAAATGAAAATATCATGACACATGTACTAACCCTATTGGATGAGTTATGGCCGACCAAGACAACCCATGGGTCGATTTTTGGTACCCCATGGAGCCACTTGAGTTTGATAATGACATTTATGCCTTTTATTTAATGTTAAAATAAAAATGTCACAAACATGATTTGTTTTTACTAAAACAATTTTTACATGTGGTTATACAAGTCAGAATTTTGAATATAAATAGTTATTGGAAATCTAAAAAGATTTCCTAAATCATAGTATTTTTTTTATAATTTTTAGACCTTAAATAAATTAAATTCTTTATGAAATCATGATGATGCAGCGATGACCTCATTATTTAACGATTTAAATAAAATGGAAAGATAATGCAAAATATAGGACATACACATGTCAAAAACCTATTGGATGGGTGGATTTAGAACCCTTATCACCTTATCCTCGAAACACATCAATGTGGGACCATTAAAATCCGAAAACCATTTGAAAATAAAGTAACATTTTATACTTTACCAAGAGTGCCCCTCCTCTCCCCTTATAAAAGGCCCCCACCTCTACCACCTTACCCACACCTCTCAAGTCTTTGGTTCGGCCAAGCTCTGATAATTTTGTCTCTCCACATCCCTCTCCTCATCCTAGAAGCCTTAACTTAGGCAGGAAGCTCTTCAAGAAACCCTTTTGGTTCAAACCAAAGGGAGTTACCCAATTTTTAGGATGTTAAAGAACGATCGAGTCAAGTCGGACCCGAGGTAAGGGATCCTACTCCTCTCTTTCTTTTTAAGTACGCTCTTTTATGTAATTCCTTTAAAGATCATATTTCTTGTTATTGGGATGTTATTTTATATTACTCTTACTGTAATTTTTATTTTCATATGATGAGAGACCTTATTCTCTCTCATCAATCCATTTTGGAAGTTTTGAGTGGCGTCGTTAGGCTGCCGAATTTTCGTAAGAGATCTAACCTCTCTCTTTCTTTTTAAGTACCCTCCTTTATGTCACTTCTTTTAAGATCCTCTTTGTTATGTTGGGGGATGTTCTTTTATATTCCTCTTTCTATAAAATTTATGTTAATATGATGAGATACCCTATTTGATCTCATCAATCCATTTTTGTAAGTTTTATGTGGCGTCGTTAGGCTGCCGAGTTTTCGTAAGGGATTTTTGATCTCACTTTTATTCCCGTGAGATTTATGCTACATTTGCCACAATTTCCTTTGAGTGGTGTATGTACTGCCTATTATTTTACTCATTGTGTAATATACTTTCATTTATGAGTATTTACATCAATGTTGTATTGTCCTTCTTTCACGGGGTGTATGTTTCGAAAGATACCCATGTCGGTAAGGGAACCTTTCACCCTCCTCTTTTTAAAAGACTTCTTTTATTATGTCTTTTAATTCACATACTATTATGTTGGGATATGTTCTTCTATATCCTTATTAATTTAAATTTTATTTCCATGTGACGAGATACCCTTTTTATCTCTCATCAACTCATTTTCTGAATTTTGTAGTGATGCCATTAGGCTGTCAAATTTTTGCAAGGGAACTTCTTAACCAAAATTTGATTCTTTGGGATAAACATATACTCCTTGAATATGTCGTTCTATGAATATGTGTGAATAACCTCTGATTTATTTACACTTAATATCCACTTATGTTTGGTGTATTCGTTTGTCACACATAATTATGTAATTGATTTATCCTTAAACCAAGGATACCGTCTTTGTAAGGGACTTCGTCTCAATCTCCTTTCATTGAGGCATATTTTGTTTTATACACAACTTTCTTTTATACGGTGTATAAACCACTTTGACTTTTACTTTTATACAAAAGGAATCTTTTTCTACGAAGCGTTTTACTAAACGACAAAAAGGAATGTTTCTTTTAACGTACGCGGTGAAAACGACCTTTTCTGCCGCCACGAGTATTATTTGATCTTTGGCTTCCTCAACAAGCCGTAATGTTTTTAAAATAAAATAAATACCATATACTCTTTTATGTATTTTGGTATATAAAATGGTTTTGATAAAGGATTCTATTATGTCAATATATTTAAATGATATATTGTGATTGAAATGTGGAAATGTTATCATTCCTTTATATTGGTTTTATGTGTTATAATTTTATAATGGTACTTGGACATTTTACGGGTGGTTACGTGATAAACCATATGACGGGTGGTTCCGTGAATACCAGGACAGGTGGTTACATTATAACCTCCAATGCATTGGGTATGGAAGTCGTCCGTATGGATATTCCATTAAGTATGTATGGAAGTTGGCCGAATGGCTATTCCATTAAGTGATATGTGTGGAATTCGACCTTATGTTTATTCCACTTAAGTATATTTATGTCCCAAGTTACCTTTATATGTCATGTGATCTTTATATGGGTTTTATGGTAATCTTTTGGTTACATAAGGGTAAGTAATGAACTTTTATTCGGTGAAGAGTTTTTACTACTTCGAAAAGGTGAAAAGTATTACTTTGATAAAGTATACATGGTTTTCTTGTTGTTTTGAAAAACTAAAAGTTTTCATTCTTTGTGTATCCCTTACTGAGCTTTTTATGCTCATCCCAAGTTTTGAAATGTTTTTCACAGGGCTTAACGTGGAATAGGGTCAAGGATGGGATCAAGGGAAAGTCATGAAACCTAAAACATGGAACTAGACATGTTTCTTTTTAAGAGTTTTTTTTTATTTTATGGAAACTTAGTAGAAGTGTCTACTTTGTAATCTTTTGAGATGTAATAGTTATGTCCTAATTCTCTAAAACTTTAAACCTGAAAAGATCCTCAATGTGAATTATTCATTTAATTCGATATTAAGTAAGGTTTAAGGCTGGGGCCTTATATCTATCTTCCTTTAGCTTGGAAGCCCTTGATTGTAAACAACTACAATCAGAATTGCACAAAGCAAACAAAACTTGTTGAAGATTTAAGTTTGTAGAACAAGTTGTTCACGACTTAAAACTTCTTCAAAGCTAACGCATGAAGAAAATATGGAAGTGCTCTTGGAGAGTGTCAATTGTCCCAAAAGTTTACAGCACAGAAAATATTCAAATGGTTGGGTATTTATATGCGAGATCTCCAATGGTCACATTCTCCTCTAACGGTCATATTTCCCTGAAATTTCGGAGGGATCTGTACATGTGGCATTCACACAACAGTTATATAAAAAACTATGATAAGCATTGTGATGACATCATTTTTCATTACACAATATGAGAAACATTATAATATTTTGGATCCGGTAAAATGGAACGTTATAATAAGGAAATTCAGTAACTCTAAGAAAAACAAATAATCGGATTCTGAAAATATTAAAAGTCAGATTCTGATTTCTGAAGAAACTGGAGTCTGATTTTTCAGGAAATCGGAGTATGGTTTTTGAGGTAATCAAAATCTGATTTTTGAGGAAATCAAAGTCTGATTTCATAGCAAATGGGAGTATGATTTCTGGAGAAATCGGAGTATGATTTTAGAAGAAATCGAAGTATGATTTCTGAGGAAATCAGAGTCTGAATTCAGGAGAAATCAGATTCACAATTCTAGGGAAATCATATTTACAAATAAGGATATGATTTAACTTATGGAAATTTTGACTGAAGGAAAAAAGGTTAGACTTAGTTAAGAAAACATTAGATAAGACGTTGAAGATCAGGGGTCAGGTATAACATGTTTTAGAATATAATCATTCATAGGAAAAGAAAAACTATCTTTAAGAAGATATGTTTGTGACTTCCAAAACATAAAGAAAAGGAAAATTCATAAGGAAACTTTTGACTCAACACACACACACACATATATATATATATATGTAAGTAATTATATTTTCCAAAATAGATTTAGATTTAGTTTACACATAATTATTCATAATACTATTTATTTATAATTATTTTTTAAAAAAAATATTAATGGTAAATTTTTTTAATCTCATCCAAGAAAATAATACAATTTAAATATATATCGAAAAATATATTGTAAATTTAATAAAATTTAAATATGATAAATAATATCACATCTATATAATTATATTCGAATAAATTTAATAATATTATTTACAAAAAAAGTATTGATAATAAATTTTTTAAAAAATATTTAGCTAGAATAATTTTATTTATCTATATATTCAATAATATATTGTGAGTTTATCATAATTTAAATATACTATATAATACTATCTATATAAATATATTCAAATATAGTTATTAATATTTAAAATATAATTATATATATATATATAAATTTTTGTAATAAATTATATTTTCATAGATATAAATAATATTATTCAATATATAATATTATTATTTATGTATCTCTGGTGGGTATTGGAGAGGTCTCAAGTTCAAGTCTTCTTGATTACAGTAGATTTTCTTTCTAATTTGGAACTATTTATAAATAATAATTCAACACAAGCTAAAACATTGAAACATCATATTTAAATTTGATGAATTATTCAACATATTCCACATCATTCAAAGAACATATAACTTAGATCACAGAGTCATACAATCAAACTGTTTAAATAAATAAATCATACAAACAAAACAAATAAATCAACTGTCAAACTAAAATTTTCAATAATAAATTTTATCATCCCTACGTCCACAAATAATAACTTGGGAAAAATAAATCAATCCGTATGCAAAATAATGTTTTTGGAAAAATGTGTCAATTTCAATATCTCAATACTAATTATTATTATTATATAGATATATATATATTTATAGATTTTATCACCATTATTTTTTATTAAAAAGGTCAATTGTAATTATCGCAAACCCGATAGGGTTTAATCCATCTTAAATTTTTTTTTACCATTTTTTCTAAAGCTATACACAAAATAATGATAATATTAACATGGTCAAAAAGTCGAATGAATAAGGGTTATAAGAAACCCCTCCAAAACAAGTTTTTTAGGCTTCATATAGCTATAAGCATAGAAATTCCACTCCCATGTTTCCGTCCAACTTTTGACACAATTATTTGCCAAATTGTTAAAAAAAGACACTTACATTTTTGTTTTGCCTGCATGCCACTCCCTCCCATTCTATTAGAAAAATTCCGACAACATTTTCCAGGCTCCACATCTCCGGTCATGCCCTAGCCTCCACATCTCCGGTCACGCCCCTTTAGCTAGGGGCATGACGGTGTGAAATCCCACCCCATATTTCCAAGTTGTAAAAAAGGTGGCATTTTTGACATTTATGTAAAATTTATTTTGTTTTTTCCCCATATTTCCACCCCCAACTTTCTCAGAATTCACTCTCCACTTTTACTTTACCTTAACTCTTAAAAAAGGATACTTTCATTTTTGTCTAGCCTCCACGCCACTCTCTTTTTTTAGAAAAATCATCACACTATTTTCTACCTCCCTATCTCTCATCACACCACTCTAACTAGGGTTTTCAATCGGCAATTTTTATGATATATATGTTTTCGAAAACAAATTTCCACACACATACATATATCAAATAACACAATTTCAATGAATAATAATAATGATCATAATAATAATGTTGTATATAACTAAAATAATATAAATAAAACAATTATTTTATTATTATTAAATATAAAAAATATAAAAATAGGAATATTTAAAAAAATATTATTAAATATATTTTTTTTTATTAAAATAATTAATATTTTATTTTTATAGTAAAATAAAATACAATCATATTATCATTAAATATTATTATTATTATAATTATTATTAAATAATAATTATATATATTAGATAATTGATGGTACAATTACTTAAAAACACGCACACCGCCACAGGCTGAATGAGCATGTAATATCCCCCACTAAGGGTTACTCCACCCTATCCATCCCTTATTTTATATGGCCCTTGTAGAGACCCTTGTTATTACAAGGCCCGCAAACCTTCATTATATGACCCAAAGTTACATAGTAATCAACTCTAAAGCCCTGATGTCCATCACAACATACCCTTCACCTGTAGTAGCCCCTCTTGTGACATGTTGCGTACAAACCAAAGTCTCGCATCAGATTCCACAAAAAATGGTGGCTCACATATAAGCTTGGATGAACAATTCTTCCGATCACCCATGAGTTTTATGTTGAAATCCCAAAAGGGCTTATGTGTTGGGCCTCGAATACCTAGGGCTAGAGGAAATAGACCCTGAAAAGTGGTATCCAAGCCATGGTGTAGCCCAGGTGTGGTGTAGGGTAGAGCACTCCCCAAACCAGTTTGACAACGATAGCACATTCTCATTTGAAGCTTGTGAATCCATGGTGCCTTATGTCGAAAGTCTTCTTGATAAATGGTGGTCAGGCGGCGAGTCTCGATGATGAGAAAAACGATTGTGCAAGATAGTTGGATCTGATGCATTATCGTTGAAGGGTAGATCCAATTGTATGGTCTTTGATTTGAGGGGTGGATTGTTCAGTACAAACCCAAGTCTAACATCAGATTCCACCAAGGATGGTGGCTCATAAATAAGTTTGGATTGGAAATTCCTCCTATCATTCAAGGGTTTTACGATGAAACCTCAAAAGGGATTATGTGTTGGGTGTGAGATACCAAGGGCTGGAGGAAATCGATCAACCTCGACCACCACCTCCCTCGTCCTAACCGAGGTGGTTCTTCATCGCACAACCTTGCCCCTCAGAGGCTCGTACCGGTGAAGGAAACCCACTTAAACAACCTTTCAAAGTCCCAATGAAGAAGCACTGCTCGTGGTTGCTCCGACCATCCACCAAATGCCGACGCCACTGGTCCGTCCACCTTCCCTGCATCACCCACTGATTTTTTTGGACTGTATGCCCGCCCCATCTAATCACGCCACCTGCCCCGGAGCAGTTTTTTTCCTGCACCGCCGCCTACCCTTGACGGGCCACTACTAGAAAAACAGGTATTGGCGACGGGTCATTTGCGATGGGATCCCGTCGCAAATGGCCTGTTGCGATGGGGGCCCGTCGCAAATGACTCGTTGCTGAAAACGGTGTCGCAATAACAATTTTTTGCGACGGGCCCGTCGCTAAAGCCTTTTTCCGCGACGGGGAGAATCCCCGTCGCAACTAGTACTCTGTATATTTGTAAAAATCTTTTTGCGACGGGCCCCGTCGCAAATACCTGTTGCGACGGGACCCGTCGCAAAAACTATTTTTAAAAAAATAAAAAAATAATAATACTATTTGCGACGGGAATAGTATCCCGTCGCAAATACTATAAAAAAAATAAAAAAAATAAATTGTTAATAAATTATTTTAATTAATATAATAATAATCCAATTATAATTCAAAAATAAAAAATAATAAAATATTAATAAATGATTTTAATTAATATAATAATAGAATTATAATTCAAAAATAAAAATAATAAATTATTTTAATTAATATAATAATAATAGAATTATAATTCAAAAATAAAAAATAATAGAATATTAATAAATATTGGTAATTATTACTAATTATTACTAATTATTACTAATTATTGGTAATTATTGGTAATTATTACTAATTATTACTAATTATTGGTAATTATTACTAATTATTACTAATTATTACTAATTATTACTAATTATTACTAATTATTACTAATTATTACTAATTATTGGTAATTATTACTAATTATTACTAATTATTGGTAATTATTGTTAATTATTACTAATTATTGGTAATTATTGGTAATTATTACTAATTATTGGTAATTATTACTAATTATTGTTAATTATTACTAATTATTGGTAATTATTACTAATTATTGGTAATTATTACTAATTATTACTAATTATTACTAATTATTGGTAATTATTGGTAATTATTGGTAATTATTACTAATTATTACTAATTATTACTAATTATTACTAATTATTGGTAATTATTGGTAATTATTACTAATTATTACTAATTATTACTAATTATTGGCAATTATTGGTAATTATTACTAATTATTGGTAATTAATACTAATTATTGGTAATTATTGGTAATTATTACTAATTATTGGTAATTATTACTAATTATTGGTAAGTATTACTAATTATTGTTAAGTATTACCAATTATTGGTAATTATTACTAATTATTGGTAATTATTTCTAATTATTTCTAATTATTACTAATTATTGTTAATTATTACTAATTATTGGTAATTATTACTAATTATTGGTAATTATTACTAATTATTACTAATTATTACTAATTATTACTAATTATTGGTAATTATTACTAATTATTACTAATTATTGGTAATTATTGGTAATTATTGGTAATTATTGATAATTTTTGGTAATTATTGGTAATTATTGGTAATTATTGGTAATTATTACTAATTATTGGTAATTATTACTAATTATTGGTAATTATTACTAATTATTGGTAATTATTACTAATTATTGGGAATTATTACTAATTATTACTAATTATTACTAATTATTGGTAATTATTACTAATTATTGGTAATTATTACTAATTATTGGTAATTATTGGTAATTATTGGTAATTATTGGTAATTATTGGTGATTATTGGTAATTATTGGTAATTATTGGTAATTATTACTAATTATTGGTAATTATTACTAATTATTGGTAATTATTACTAATTATTGGTAATTATTACTAATTATTGGTAATTATTACTAATTATTGGTAATTATTACTAATTATTGGTAATTATTGGTAATTACCTGTAATTATTGGTAATTATTGGTAATTATTACTAATTATTGGTAATTATTACTAATTATTGTTAATTATTACTAATTATTACTAATTATTACTAATTATTACTAACTATTCCTAATTATTACTAATTATTACTAATTATTACTAATTATTACTAATTATTACTAATTATTACTAATTATTACTAATTATTCCTAATTATTCCTAATTATTGGTAATTATTGGTAATTATTCCTAATTATTCCTAATTATTACTAATTAGTGGTAATTAATAGTAATTATTACTAATTATTACTAATTATTACTAATTATTGATAATTATTAATAATTATTACTAATTATTGGTAATTATTACTAATTATTGGTTAGTATTACTAATTATTGGTAAGTATTACTAATTATTGGTAATTATTACTAATTATTGATAATTATTACTAATTATTGGTAATTATTTCTAATTATTAATAATTATTCCTAATTATTGATAATTATTGGTAATTGTTCCTAATTATGAGTAATTAAATGAATAATTACCAATAATTAGGAATAATTACCAATAATTAGGAATAAAAAATTATTAGTATATTTTATTATTAATATTAAAATAATATAATTTTCTAATTTATATACAATTCTCCTTTCATCTGTGTGTTTTCTATCTCCATATACAAATAATACATGTGGAGACAGCAAACACACAGATGAAAAGAGAATTGTATATATATAAAAAATTATATTATTTTAATATTAACAATAAAATATACTAATAATGTAATAATGTTATTATTCCTAATTATTGGTATTTATTACTAATTATTAAGTAATAAAACAATGTAAACATAATTAAATTACAACTAATTAAGAATAATTGAAACTAATAAAACATTAAAAATAAATATTAAATTAAAATGAATATAAATACCTTGAAAATTGATCTGAGGTTGATCTCTGATCGTTCTTCAAAACTTCAATATCAACTCCGAAGAAAAAAAATTAAACTTGAGAAAAACGGAACTTTAGAAATAAAATTTTGAGAGAAGAAGAAGATGGAGTTTGAGAATGATTTGAAAAAAACGGATGAGGGTATTTATAGGTTAGATTATTTGCGACGGGCCCATTTGCGACGGGTACCGTCGCAAATACCTTAGCCATCATTTATTACAGTCAACGGTTAAATAGTTATTTGCGACGGGTCCCGTCGCAAATAACCACCTGCCGACATACTATTTACGACGGGGGAATATTCCGGTCGCAAATACCTTTTACTGCCGCCGGTTATTTGCGACGGGAATATTCCCCCGTCGCAAATATGTTTCCCGCGATTTGGCGCGCAAAGGGCGCCAGTCCTTTTGCGACGGGGCAAGCTATCCCATCGCAAAAGGATACTTATTTGCGACGGGCAAATACCCCCGTCGCAAATAAGTTTTTAACAGGTCTATTTGCGACGGGAATAAATCCCGTCGCAAATACCCATTTTTCCCGTAGTGGGCGCTGCCTCACCGGTGTGGCCCGCCTTCAAAAGAGCCCACCACCGGTGATGCCTAGCCTGGTCATCGCCGCAACTCACCTACGGAAGAACCCGCAACCACCTGTGCCATCCATGCTCGGCTGCCGCTGATGCCAGCTTTTTGCCGTCATCCACCCTTGTCGGGGGAACCTTACCGCCACGACCCTATCTTGAGAAACCCGCCACTGCATGCACCAAATGGCCTTTTTTCCACCTAGATGACCGCCCACACCGTCGAACAGAGGCCAAATATTCCCCACCGCCCTTGCCAAATGCAAGGACCCACAATGTGCTGGACACTCACACAACATGGGCTAAAGAATGCAACAACTGAGATTTGAACCCCACCCGCCCTAGATGCACATATAATCGTTTCGACTTAATGATTATTTATAATTAATAACATTATTAATTATATTATTATTCAGTATTATTAAATACATAAATAAATTAGATTTTATAGAATATTTAAAATTATTATTAATTTATTTGTTTATTATTAAAATATTAATTATATTTCTATTATGGTTATCATAAATGATTAATAATTGTATTACAAATTGTTAATAATAACATTATTATGAACAATTATATTTTCCATATTAAAATTTTAATTAATATTTATTTTAAATTATATTATTAACCAATTTATTAGTTACATTAAGAATTATATTATTTACATCATTATTCATAATTATTGTTGTAATTCTTGTAAATATTTTAAAATATAATTATTATATATTTAAAATGTAATTCATAATATTTAACAATAATAACATAATGATTATTTATTATTTATTATTTTTTTGATGTTCTTTTTATTTTCAATTAATTTTTATTTTCAGTCAATGTTTTAAATTTCATATAGATTTTATTTATACTATATTTTATGCGCATAATTTTTTTGAAGTGTAAATGTAATGTTTTTAATCAATTAAGTTTGCGTTATGTAAATTATTTTTGATTTTTTTTTATTTTCAACTATTTCATATATGTTTAATCCATTTTTTATGTTTCATTTACATTGGTTTTATAGTTTATATTTTATAGTCTTCCAAAGTCACCTACTTGAACCCAAATAATGTTTCAAGTAGGTGAATTTGAAATCCTAAAAAATATAAACTATAAGAAAAATCTAAATTAAACTTTAAACAAGAATTAAACACATAAGAAATACTTGAAAATTAAAAAAAATCATAAAAAATGTTGACATATAATTTCAATAACACAAATTATTGTTGCTTCAAAACATAACATTTGTAATTGTAAATTATTTTTATAGCAATTTTTTTGTGTAAATTAATTTCTTTTTGTTTATTATTTTTTTGAAATTCCATTTATTTTCAATTAATTTTTATTTTCACAGTCAATGTTTTAAATTTCATATATATATTTTTATACTATATTTTATGCCCATAAGTTGTTTGAAGTGTAAATTTTATGTTTTAAATCAATAAAGTTTGTGTCATGTAATTTATTTTTGGTTTGTTATATTTATTAGTTTTTCTAATTTCTCACTATTTCTCATAGGTTTAATCCATGTTTTAAGTTTCATTTAGATTGATCTTATTGTTTATATTTTATAAGCTTTCAAAGTCACTTACTTTGAACACAATAATGTTTCAAGTGGGTGAATTTGAAATCCTATAAAATATAAACTATAAGACCAATTGACGTGCCTGCCCGCATCGTTTAATTAATGCGGGTTGTGGTCAGATCATGATTTCTATTTATCCCAAACTACACTTTCTACAATGACATAGTATAGTTATGGTGTGGGGTCAATCCCATGAGGAATGTTTTGGCAGATAAGGATCCAAGACTTCATTCTGTTGGAGTCCACAAGAATTGGTTTGGGTTTGGGGTTTGATTAAAGCTATTGAGTTTTGTTTGGGATTTAGGAAGAAGGTAGGGATCAAGATCAATTTTAGGGTTCAGGTACAAAGGATAATCCCGTTCCTAACTTGGAATAGTCCTAAGGCTTAGGCTGCAAAGCGGTGCAGAGATCACTAGTTGCTTATGGTCAAACCAACTAGATCTATCTAAGATGCAACTATTCCTTGGTTCGGATATAAATAACAACCTAGATGAATTAAGCCCAATTTCTCTATAAGAATGTATCGCAAGCTAATGGTCATAGCATACTCTACTCCTATCAGGTCAGGTTCGTTCATTTAAACATCCCATGGTCAGGTTTGCCTAAAAGAATTGAATAAATAGTTGTTATGTAACAAGATTACTAGACTTAGGGTAACCAAATTACAATTTAGAGATTCATTAATTTTAGAACACCCCTACTCTCAACCCTTACCCTAAGAGGTTTATCCGCTCATGACGGTAATAATCAAGATCAAAGAAACAATTATAAACACGCTTGGTAGATTAAGAAAACGGTTGAAACACAACAGTTTGCAAGAAAGGGTTCAAGAATCAAGCAGTTTACAATCAGATTAACTAATAAATCAATCAACCATTTACTTGAAATGGTAAACAAGTAAGAATATATGGCGAAGCCACCGTCGAATGGAAACAACAACAGTAAACAGACATCAAATGGTGAACAATGACGAACGGAATGTAGAACGCGTGTAGAACAATCAATGGTGGTTGGATTTAATCAAAATGGTCACAAAAAATGTCTAGAGTTGAGTTGGGAGAGAAAAGAAAGAAGAAAGACTAGAGAGAATGAGAGAAATCAAAGAGGAGAAAGAGTTATGCACCGTTGTACGTGCGTTGGAAAGTAAATAGTCAGGATATTGCACAATGTGTAAACTTCTCATGTCATGTAATCTCGATCCATGGTTTTCTCTGATTATTTTGGATCTGGCATGAATCTCAGCTTGAATCGTCAAGATTTTTAGATTTGAATCATCTCACGATGTGTAACTGGTCTTCACGATATGAATCTTCTCAGGACTGGAACTTTAAGTGGGATGTGGTATTTGAACGTTACATGACCTGTATTTGAGATTCACATCATGTAATCTTTCCATCGCTTGAAATTTTTTCAAGACTTGTGAAATGGTGAATGATGCCTACACATAGTGTAAGTGATGTTCACGATGTGTAATGATTATTTTTGGCCAGTTTTCACAACTTTTCGTTTGGAGTCTTGGAAACCTATTCTCTAAAATAATCAACACATACATCGTACTTTATCGAATAAAACATGAATAATCATCATGTACACGACTTCAAAAATTATATACAATTTCAGCTTATCAAATTTCCCCACACTTGAACAATTGCTTCTCAAATAAAAAGCATCTCAACAAGGATTTTAAAAGAAACAATTTTTAAAATAAGAAACATTTATTACAAAGAGGAAAAGAAAACTAAGTGCAAGAAGAAAAGGTCAATCCTACAAAATCAATATGGTAGAGAAAATTAGTCATGCCTTATAGTTCTTTTCCTTATTTAGATTTTCAATCTTTTAAATACAATCCCAAAATTATTTCTTAAATTCCATACCTATTTTTTAATTTACCTCACTATGAATTTTCTCTCACATCTTTGGGTAAAAATGTAACTGGAGTTGTGCTCATACCCAGAATACATATTCCTAACCATAGGTTTGAATTGGTTATATCATCTACACTTCATAAAGACAAATACAAAATTAATCATGAGAACTACAGAAAAAAGGGTTCAATTGACTCTGAGGCTAAGGGAAGGTGGGAAGAAAGTGAAAATGTGGCTCAAAAGGAAGGTAAGCTCTAAAGTTTAATGCATATAAGAAGGAATAGTGAAGTGATGTGGTTCCTTCAAGATAGTACAATGTCCATGATCCAAACAGCTCAAACTGGATCCATAAGTGTATCAAAAATGTATCCCGTTCCATTTTTTTTATTTTCCATTTATTTATTTTTCAAAATTCATGTTTAAGGTAGATCTCACATCCATCCCCTAACCACATATGATCCTTCATGGGATTCATCTGTAGTGACTCGGGTTTTTGGCCCTGTCAGACTTTGGAATATTTCTAGGAATAATTCCAGAGCTAGGCACGAAGACGACGTGCGATTCCGAGGCCCGGTGTTCCCGGAATTAATTTTATAAAAATATTAAGTATTTTTATACTATGCACATGGCGAGGGTGTGATATCTCCTAAACGGTAGCTCAAAACGAAAATCCGAGGGCACAGTTGCGTCCGGAACATGCCGTTTACCCTAGGTGAGGTGTAAACTTTGCAGGCGCGGGCCTGCGGTGAGAAACGCCACCAGAGGCGTTTTCGTAAATAAATGGAGAAGTTAGTGTGTGAGTGTCAGCTCGAATAACTTTTGAACGGAGTCTCGGATGGAAAATCTGAGTCCTTCGTTGCATTCAGAACGGCGCGTTTACCTTAGGGGTGACCTTACTTTTGTTCGCATTGGGCGTCGGGTCCGAGGCGAGTTTGGCGCCGGCGGACAGCTGATATAAATATCAGCACCCCTCCTTTATCGTTCCTTTCGACATTCTTCGTCGTTCTTCACCGTCGATCTGCCGAATCGAGCAAACGAAGCGCCCACGAGCTCAGAATTCGACGGCGGACATTCCAGGAGCGCGCAACGGAAGCTCTGGAGCGTGGATCTAAGTCAGAATGTCGGTGTTTCACCCGCGAGGTAGGCAGATTTGAGTTTTAACCCCAGATCCCGTTTTTGCTGCGTTTTTCTGCAAATTGAAGTTGTAACAGTGTAGATCGGGTCCCGAGGGTCGTGTAGACGCCTCCGGATCATAAAACGGACCACTGGGGTGCCCCCGGCGGTCCGCGGAAGTTCCGCCGGTGCGCCGGGGAGCACGGCAGCGCTGTGCGCCGCGCGACGGAGGGACGCCGGCCGGTCGAGGCCGGTCCAACCTCTTTTATCATACGGGGGTCTTTAAACCCCTGTATCTTGCAATCCGGGAGCTGGATTCGCGTGCTGTTTGTGGTGACACGACCCTGACGACGAGGAGAACCCTTCGGTGTGGGTTTGAGGGTTTAAAGGTTCGGGATCATGGCCCATGAGTTAGAAACCTCGTATAAAATAATATTATTTTATTATTTTATGACTTCGGACCATTGCAACTTCTACCCGGAGCGTCCGAATGACGTGCCGTCAGTGGCGTTGAGACCCTGATGGTACGTCGGACTTTTTTGAGATGGTTTCCGGGTGTTGGGACTGAGAACGGGGTGCAGGCCCCACGAGACCGAGTTTTGGCGTCTGCGGAGAAACGCAGCTTTCGCACCTGGAGTCCGATTTTGGCGGTTGATTAGTCAATCCTGTGTATTTTTCGAGAGGATCGCAATGGTGCGATCCGTTCGATGTGTTTCGAGATCAAGGCGTGGGCCCCACCCAGGTTGGCCTTCGGTGAATAGTACCTTTTTCACCGGGTGTCCGTTTCGGACGAGCGAGTGGTCGATTCCGCTTGTTTTTTCCGAGGGGATCACCGTGGTATGATCCACTCGATGAGTTTCAGGATCGTTGTGTGGGCCCCGCACGAGTTAGCTATGGTGAATAGTGCATTGTTTACCGGTGCTCCATTTCGGGCGAGTAAACAGCCTATCCTGCGTGTTTTTTTCGCGTGGAACGCGATGGTGGCCTCGGTTTTGGCCTTGGAGGTGCGCAGTATGGCGTTGTTGTGGGTCACTTAGGTTAGCGATGTTTTGGACCAGCAGTGGTTGAGGGTACTCCCTTGGTTCGTTCCCACGAGGGTTCGTGTGGCATCACAACCTTCATATAGGTTTGTGATCCTCTCGATGGGATGTTTAAACTGTTAGAGTTGTGGCATCCCTCCGGTGGTCCCGAAGCAAGATCCTCTAACATATTTTCCCTAGATCAGGTTCTTGGTATCGTTGTGGCCGCTTATTCACAGGCAGCGATCCCCTATCTAGCAGGTTAACCTCGTAGGGTTTGTGGCATCATCAGGATTATGATCCCCTATGCGGTGGGCCGTACTTAGTAGGGTTGTGGCATCGTTGGGTATAGGATCCCCTACTCAGCATGAGGGGTATAGTAGGGTTGCGATATCATTGGTTATGTGATCCCCTACTCAGCGCGTGGTTTCTGTAGGGTTGCGACATCGTCGGTTCGATCCCCTACACCACGAGTTATACCAGATAGGGTTCCGGTATCGTCGTGACCACCTTTATATGGGCGATGATCTTCTATCTGAGTGATGTGCTTCTGTCGAGCGCTAGATCGGGTTGTGGTATCCCCCAGCGGATCCTAGATGTGATCCCCTATCTGTGAGAACTACGTTTGTCAGATCGGGTCGTGGTATCCCCCAACGGACCATGGGAGTGATCCCCTAACTGTGAGATCATCGTATACCAGAGTGGGTTTTGGTATCCCCTAGCGGACCCTAGGAGTGATCCCCTATCCGAGGAGTTTGGTGGTTTTTTTGTTTCGGTGAGTTACCCTCAGTGATGCTATCCGACGAGCGTGATCTCTCGGATGAGCATCTGAGAGGTTTGAGAGAAACCCGATGGAGTTTATCTCTTGGATGAGTGTTATCTGGGATGACTTTGATCATGTGGTGTACTCTTTGGGTTGTGGTCAGTTGCTGGGGTTGAGTTTGGTACCTCTTGTGGCTTGTTGCGTGAGATGATTATATCTGGATTGTTCAAGGTGTATGTATGGGCATACACCTGAGCTGAGCTGACGAGTTGTGTTTAGCGGAGGATGGTCACGAGATGGAGTTTCTCTCTCGTCCGGGTTCCCTCTGGATGGGATGAGCGGAATGATGCCTTTCAGTTGCTCTCTTTAGTTTTGGGTTTTGGGGTGCCTAGTGAGTATGTTTATACTCACCCCTGCACGGGCTTTGCCCGCACATGTTTGTATCTTGTGCAGACCACAGAACTTTCGACGGAGTCCCAGGAGGACCCGAAGCGGGCGGAGCTGAGTGAGCGAGACTGACTAGGGTGTTTTCCAGTGCGTTGCCGAGGGAGATTTCCGACGGTGTTTGTGGAAGCGTTCCCATTCTTCAGAGCAGGTTGGACGCGCTTTTGTAGTTTTCTTTTGGTGGGCCCTGTTTTTCCCTTTGTACTTCTACTGTACTCTGGTTGTGGGCTAGTGTATGCATGCGTTTTTTACTTTTCAGTTTTATATATCTCTGCACTGTTTCATGGAGTTGTTTGTGGGTGCGTGTGTACAGGTACCTTAGGCTAATGCCTCCCATGTGTGTGATAGCCTACTCGGTGCTGGACGCCAGCCCATGGCCTATTGGAGGCGGGCTTGGGGAGTCGCGGCTCGAGCCCCGTTGGGCCGGGTCGTGACAGAGTGGTATCAGAGGAGGTTCCACCTTTGGGATCTCAGAGCGTAGCTGGTCTAGATGTGAGTTTGGTTTGGGTTGCATTGCGGCAGTGTTAGGATGTTTCGAGTTCGGATTTCAGGCCAGGGACTCCAGTGTTGGTGCGAAGGCCGACGTATCCATACACCAGGACTCTGATAACCTGACTTTCGACTCAGGACATTCGTACACTGGTCGCAGGGACATAACGGTACATGCATCATATAGGACTGGGTTTTTGGGTTTTTCCTTGTCCTTCTTGAGTCATCTCTCCAGATAAACTCTTTGACTGTGGTGTGTATTGAATGTATTTCAGGATGCCTCCACGACGACAACCAACGAGGGTTCCGCAGCAGGATTGTGCTGACGACCCGCCCCGTGTAGAGGCTGTGGAGCAGGGCGCAGGTTCTCAGGTTGCACCTCCAGGTGGTCTGCCAGTTGAGCCGCCACCTGTCGAGCAGCTGGTTGTGCCGGCAGTGCAGGATGAGGTTGCACGCAGGCTGAGTGCGCTACACAAGTTCCAGAGGCAGCGAACTCTAAGGTTCTGGGGTGATCCAGACCCCCAGGCAGCTGATGACTGGCTTGAGGCAGTCACCCGAGTTTTCCGCCTAGTGAGGACACCTCCAGATCAGATGGTAGTCCTAGCGGCGAGCCTTCTGCATGGTTCGGCCGGGCGATGGTGGAGCCTGGTGACGCAGTCCCATGATGGGGAGACACTCACGTGTGCAGAGTTTGAGCGGCTCTTCAGGGAGAAGTTCTATCCCGTGACGCAGAGGTCAGTGCGGATTCAGGAGCTTCTGCAGCTTCGACAGGAGGGAATGACCGTGTCGGAGTACTCGGCGAGGTTTACGGACCTGTCGCGCTACTCCCTGGATATGGTTCGAGACCCGTTCTTTAGGGATCAGACCTTCGAGTAGGGCTTATGCAGGGACATCCGGGCAGGTGTGGTTTCTTTGTGCCTACCCACATATGTTGGAGTGTTGGAGCGAGCTTTGGTGGTGGAGAGATTTCTGGATGAGCAGTTTCCCCCTGTTAGTGCTGGGCACGTGAGGGCTGAGACATCGGCATCTGGTAGCCGACGTCAGACTCAGGGGTCTGGACGTGGCCGATGTTTCAGGAGGCGACCCCAGGATGGAGGATCTGAGGTTCAGGGCTCACAGGGCTTGCATGCCAGTTTTGGTCAGCCGCAGGAGAGGCGGTGTTATGCTTGCGACGGTCGGGGGCATCTTGCTAGAGATTGTCCGACCCGATGTGTTGCTGAGAGGGATCTAGTCGATGGACCGCCTTGGCAGAGGCAGCGTCTCGAGCAAGGAGGTCCGTAGGGCGGCGGACGTGGCGGCAGAGCGGGTGCAGTAGGAGGAGGTGGTAGGCGGTACCAGTTGCCACCACCCCCACCCCCAGGTGGTCCACGCCAAGCTCATGGAGCTGGTGGCCGAGGGCAAGGACAGCTGCATGCCCTGGAGGCTGTTGACCCGGAGGCTCCACGGATGGATAGAGGTACGACTTGTGTCCTTTCTAATTTCTGCAGTAGTTTGATAGAGGTTGTTTAGCGGTACCCTTTCTTTTCCGTTCCTTGATCAATTTTTGTGCAGGGCGTTGGTAAGACCCTGAGTGGGTGTTGTTTGGCGTGCTTCGAATACGTAAGGAAGAAGGATCCTTCCCCCACCGAGACACGTTTTTGTGACGCGATTAAAACTGTGAGGGCGAGTCAGTTCCGCCCAAAGCGGATAGTGTTGAGGTGTGGTGGATGAGTCCCTCTGACTTATGTGTTCGGGCATGGGTGTTGTGGTTGAACTCGCTGGTGTGCGAGACCCAGTTGAGAGTTCAGTCGCTTTCCTTGTGCTTAGGGCTTTTCGGGGACAAAAAGTTCTAGGGGGGGGGGATGTAGCGACTCAGGTTTTTGGCCCTGTCAGACTTTGGAATATTTTTAGGAATAATTCCAGAGCTAGGCGCGAAGACGGCGTGCGATTCCGAGGCCCGATATGCCCAAAATTAATTTTATAAAAATATTAAGTATTTTTATACTATGCATGTGGCGGGGGTGTGATATCTCCTAAATGGTAGCTTAGAATGGAAATATGAGGGCACAGTTGCGTCCAGAACGTGTCGTTTACCCTAGGCGAGGTGTAAACTTTGCGGGCGCGGGCCTGCGGTGAGAAACACCACCAGGGGCGTTTTCGTAAATAAAAGGAGAAGTTAGTGTACAAGCGTCAGCTTGAATAACTTCTGAATGGAGTCCCGGATGGAAAATCTGAGTCCGCCGTTGCGTTTAGAACGACGCATTTACCCTAGGGGTGACCTTACCTTTGTTCGCATCGGGCGTCGGGTCCGAGGCGGGTTTGGCGCCGGCGGGCGGCTGATAAAAATATCAGCACCCCCCCCCCCTATCGTTCCTCTCGGCGTTCTTCGTCATTCTTCGACGTCGATCTACCGAATCGAGCAAACGAAGCGCCCACGATCTCGGAATTCGACGACGGACGTTCCAGGAGCGCGCATCGGAAGCTCTGGAGCGCGGATCTAAGGCAGAACGTCGGAGTTTCGCCCGTGAGGTAGGAGGATTTGAGTTTTAACCCCTGATCCCGTTTTTGCTACGTTTTTCTGCAAATTGAAGCCGTAGCAGTGTAGATCGGGTCCCGAGGGTCGTGTAGACGCCTCCGGATCGTAAAACGGAGCCCCGGGGTGCCCCCGGCGGTCTGCGGAAGATCCGCCGGCGCGACGTCCCGCGGCGGCCGGCCGCCCAGCGCGGCAGCGTGCCGGGGAGCGCGGCTGCGCGGTGCGCCACGCGACGGAGGGCCACCGGCCGGACCGGCCGGTCGAGGCCAGTCCGACCTCTTTTATTATACGAGGGTCTTTAAACCCCCGTATCTTGCAATCCGGGAGCCAGATTCGCGTGCCATTTGCGGCGACACGACCCTGACGACGAGGCGAACCCTCCTGTGTGGGTTCAAGGGTTTAAAGGTTCGGGGTCGTGGCCCAGGAGTTAGAAACGTCGTATAAAATAATATTATTTTATTATTTTACGAATTCGGGCCGTTGCAACTTCTACCCGGAGCGTCTGAATGACGTGTCGTCAGTGGCGTTGAGACCCTAATGATATGAAGGACTTTTTGAGATGGTTTCCGGGTGTTGGGACTAAGAACGGGGTGCGGGGCCCACGAGGCCGGGTTTTGGCGTCTGCGGAGAAACACAGCTTTCGCACCAGGAGTCCGATTTTGGCGGTTGATTAGTCGATGCTATGTGTTTTTTCGAGAGGATCGCAATGGTACGATCCGTTTGATGTGTTTCGGGATCGAGGCGTGGGCCCTACCCGGGTTGGCCTTCGGTGAATAGTACGTTTTTCACTGGGTGTCCGTTTCGGACGAGCGAGTGGTCGATTCCGCTTGTTTTTTCGAGGGGATCGCCGTGGTATGATCCGCTCAATGGGTTTCAGGATCATTGTGTGTGCCCCGCACGAGCTAGCTACGGTGAATAGTTCCTTTTTCACCGGTGCTCCGTTTCGGGCGAGTAAATAGCCTATCCTGCGTGTTTTTTCACGTGGAATGCGATGAAGGCCTCAGTTTTTGCCTCGGAGGTGCGCAGTGTGGCGTTGTTGTGGGCCGCTCGGGTTAGCGACGTTTTGGACCAGCAGTGGTTGAGGGTACTTCCTTGGTTCGTTCCCACGAGGGTTCGTGTGGCATCACAACCTTTTTATAGGTTTGTGATCCTCTCGATGGGATGTTTAAACTGTTAGAGTTGTGGCATCCCTCCGGTGGGCCCGGAGCGGGATCCGCTAGCATCTTTTCCTAGATCGGGTTCTTGGTATCGCTGTGACCGCTTATTCACAGGCGGTAATCCCCTATCTAGCAGGTTAACCCCGTAGGGTTTGTGGCATCATCAGGATTATGATCCCCTACGCGGTGGGCTGTACTTAGTAGGGTTGTGGCATCATCGGGTATACGATCCCCTACTCAGCATGAGGTGTATAGTAGGGTTGCGGTATCGTTGGTTATGCGATTCCCTACTCAGCGCGTGGTTTCTGTAGGGTTGCGGCATCATCGGTTCGATCCCCTACACCATGAGTTATACCAGATAGAGTTCTGGTATCCTCGTGACCACCTTTATATGAGCGATGATCCTCTATCTGAGTGATGTGCTTCTGCCGAGCGCCAGATCGGGTTGTGCTATCTCCCAGCAGATCCTGGGTGTGATCCCCTATCTGTGAGAACTACGTATACCAGATCAGGTCGTGGTATCCCCCAGCGGACCCTGGGAGTGATCCTCTATATGTGAGAACTTCGTATGCCGGAGTGGGTTTTGGTATCCCCTAGCGGACCCTAGGAGTGATCCCCTATCCGAGGAGTTTGGTGGTTTTTTTGTTTCGGTGAGTTACCCTCAGTGATGCTATCCGACGAGCGTGATCTCTCGGGTGAGCGTCTGAGAGGTTTGAGAGAAACCCGATGGAGTGTATCTCTCGGATGAGTGTCATCTGGGATAACAATGATCGTGTGGTATACTCTTCGGGTTGTGGTCAGTTGTTGGTGTTGAGGTTGGTACCTCTTGTGGCTTGTTGCGTGAGCTGATTATATCTGAATTGTTCAAGGTGTATGTATGGGCATACACCTGAGCTGAGATGACGAGTTGTGTTTAGCCGAGGATGGTCACGAGATGAAGTTTCTCTCTCGTCTGGGTTCCCTCTGGCTGGGATGAGCGGACTGATGCCCTTCAGTTGCTCTCTTTGGTTTTGGGTTTTGGGGTTCCTACTGAGTATGTTTATACTCACCCCTGCACGGGCTTTGCTCGCACATGTTTGTGTCTTGTGCAGACCACATACCTTTCGACGGAGTCCCAGGGGGACCCGGAGCGGGCAGAGCTGAGTGAGTGAGACTGACCGGGGTGTTTTTCGGTGCGGTGCCGAGGGAGCTTTCCGGCGGTGTTTGTGGCAGCGTTCCCCTTCTTCAGAGCAGGTTGGATGCGCTTTTGTAGTTTTCTTTTAGTGGGACCTATTTTTCCCTTTGTACTTCTGCTGTACTCTGGTTGTGGGATAGTGTATGCATGCATTTTTACTTTTCAGTTTTATATATCTCTACACTGTTGCATGGAGGTGTTTGTGGGTGCGTGTGTATAGGTACCTTAGGCTAATGCCTCACATGTGTGTGATAGCCTACGCAGCGCTGGATGCCAGCCCATGGCCTATTGGAGGCGGGCTTGGGGAGTCGCGGATCGATCCCCATTGGGTCGGGGCGTGACATCATCAGTTTGGAAATGGTGATTTTTGACCTTCCTTATACACAACCCAAAATCTTTTTCTTTTTTCCTCTTTTATTTTTCAAAGGAACAGGATAAATGTAAAATGTAAAAAATTATTCATGGATTGTAAAAAACCAGTATAGTAAGTACCAAAATATATCTTCTTAATCAAAAAATCCCTTGTTCGTCAACTGAAAATTCCCCCACACTTTTTCAAAGTATAATCATGCCTAAAACCAAGAGTATAGTAGGAATGAATAATTGGCTTGGAATAGCTGTATCTTAAACATGTCATTTATGGAAACTATGAGCTAAATGAATGAAAAATGTAAGGTGGGTATCAAGAAAAAGTGGTTCAACAAAGATTACCTCAATCACATTAAAATTGTATTTGTTCAGTCATAGACGCAATAAGATCACAATTCAAGTTCTGATAGGTTTACATATCCTAGGTTTCACTTAAGAAATATGAGTAGACAAGAAGATGAAATCATAAGCTCAAAATCCTCTCAGGAATGAGAGTAAACAAGAAAAACTAGCAATCACTGAGGGTATAAAATCAAGTAATAATTCAATCAAAAGCAATTTAAAAAATTCTGAATTTGAATTAAATTACTAAACTCAGTAATCATTTTAAAAATTTAAATAGGAGTAAAACTTGGATTTCAAAAATTTCTAACTTAGCTTTATCTTCTATTTAAATGGGTGTAGTGAGTTTTCAGGTTTAAAGCATTCTTCCAATGAAAAACGTCTCCTGGATAAATGGAAACAAGAAAAAAGCCAAGTGTATCAACATTGATGCTCAAGAAAGACTCCCCCACACTTAAAATAAGACAGTGTCCACACTTTCTTGGAAAATACCATGGGATATATATGATATAAAGTGTGTTAGAAAAATGAAATGAAAATTTTGAAAAGGATTGATAGGGAATTGAGAGCTCCCTGTAATGATCGTCATGCCATGGGAAAACTTGGTGGATCTTGATTTTGAATTAGGTTACCTGCATTGTCACACCTCCCCTTCTAATTATTTTATTTTATTATTTTCTTGACAATGAATATTTTTTTCGGGGGTTCGGGGGAGTCCTTGTTGAGATTTTTGGGGTTTATTAAAAAAATATGTGTTTTGGGTTTGGCGGTGCCTGGCGCACGGTCAGAGCGCGACCTAGGAACCATGCGGCCCACCCGCCTTGGAAAAATAAAATAATGAGATGCTACTTTTATTAATAATATTATTAATAAGAAAACATTATAATAAAAATTTAAAAGTGTTGCTTTAATAATAGTAATGATAATTTTATTAATTTTAATGGGATTTTGCGTTAGATTTTAGACCGGTGTGCAGACACCACATGGTTAGAAGAGACCGTGCGAACAACCCTGGCACCCGTGTGATAACTTCTGGATCGGACAGAAGTTCCCGCACGGTTCACGCACAGTCGCATGAGGTGCGCGCGGACTGCACATTTGCGGTATTCAAATAAAATTATTATTAATAAAATAAAATTATTATTATTAGTTATTACCATTATTTTTATTAAAATTATTAATGTCACTTTTAATATAAAAACTAAAATTGTTAACTTTATTATTATGATCATTATGATTACTAGTAATATTAATTTGTTTTATTATTACTATCTTTATTATTTTATGAAGGTTTCATTTTTTTTATTTTTTTATCTTCTTAATCTTTTTTTCACTTCTTTTTTTCTTCTCTTTTTTTTCTTCTTTCTTCCTCTTTTCCAAAACGTAGCTGCCAACTCTGAGTTATTTTTTTTTACATTTTTTCAAAAAAAAATTTTAAAAATACATCGAGGTTTAAAATATTTTTTTTACATCCTAAAGGCGGCACATGGTGTGCCGCCTTCGGTTCGGTTTCTGCCGGGCCAAAGGCGGTTCTCCAGGAACCGCCTTGCACCATTGGGGGAACGAAAGGCGGCACACCAGTGTCCGCCTTTCGATATTGTTTCTGCGAAAGGCGGCTTCGGAAGAGCCGCCTTTCGTGTTTTAAATGGCCGAAGGCAGCTTCCCAGTTGCCGCCTTCGCCAAAAATATCCCTATAAAAGGGAGCCTCCCAACCCACCCTTCCTCACTCACAAATCCCTATTCTCTATAAAATTTTGAGAGCTCCTCTCTCTAAGTTGAGTTTTCCTTCGTGGTGCTTCCAGAGACGCAAAGAGTACAAGATTTTTTTGTCAAGCTTCATTTTGAGGTATTTTTTTTATTTTCAAGTTATTTATTTATTTAATTGTAATTAGTTAATTTTAAATATTTAAGTATGTAGTAGTAGTTATTTAAAGAAAAGAAATAAATAGTTATATTATTAATGTTTTAATTAGTTAATATTTAATATTAGATTAAGGTATATGTAATTTAATATTATTAATGAATGATGATGAGGGATAAATTATTTAATGTTAGATTAAAGTATGTATAATATAATATTATTAATGAATGATAATTAGGGATAATAATAATTTATTAATATTTTAGAGATAATCATAGACTAATTAGATGATGATTAAGGAATAATTAAGTCATGATTAAAGGGGTAATTAACCATGGATGATTAATTAAGGAATGTTTAAGGGGTGATTAAGTGATGATTAAGGGATGATTAAGGGGTCATTAAGGTAATTAAGGAATAATTAATTGATGATTAAGGGGTAATTAAGGAGTGATTAAGGGGTGATTAACTAATGATTAAGGGGTAATTAAGGAATGATTAAGTGATGATTAAGGGGTAATTAAGGAGTGATTAAGGGGTGATTAAGGGGTAATTAAGGAATGTTTTAGGGGCGATTAAGTAACGATTAAGGGGTGATTAACTAACGATTATGGGGTGATTAAGTTGTCATTAACTAATGATTAAGGAATGATTAGGGGATGGTTAAGGGGTAATTAAGAAATGTTTAAGGGGTGATTAACTAACGATTAAGGGGGTGATTAAGGGGTCATTAACTAATTAAGGGGTAATGAAGGAATGAAGGGGTAATTAAGGAATGAAGGGGTAATTAAGGAGTGATTAAGGGGTTAAGGGGATGATTAAGGGGTAATTAAGGAATGATTAAGTGATGATTAAGGGGTAATTAAGGAATGTTTAAGGGGTGATTAAGGGGTAATAAAGGAATGTTTAAGGGGTGATTAACTAATGATTAAGGGGTAATTAAGGAGTGATTAAGGGGTGATTAAGGGGTCATTAACTAATGATTAAGGAGTGATTAAGGGGTGATTAAGGGGTAATTAAGGAATGTTTTAGGGGTGATTAAGTAACGATTAAGGGGTGATTAACTAACGATTAAGGGGTGATTAAGGGGTTATTAACTAATGATTAAGGAATGATTAGGGGATGGTTAAGAGGTAATTAAGGAATGTTTACATGATGATTAAGGGGTAATTAAGGAATGTTTAAGGGGTGATTAACTAACGATTAAGGAATGATTAGGGGATGATTAAGGGGTAATTAAGGAATGTTTAAGGGGTGATTAACTAACGATTAATGGGTGAATAAGGGGTGATTAACTAGGGATGATTAGGGGATGATTAAGGTTTCATTAACTAACGATTAAGGGGTCATTAACTAACGATTAAAAGATGATTAAGGGGTCATTAAGTAAAGATTAAGGGATGATTAAGTGGTGAATGACCAACTCCTAACTGATTAACCAACACTTAAGTAGTGATTAACCAGCACTTAAGTAGTGATTAACCAGCACTTAAGTAGTGATTAACCAGCACTTAAGTAGTGACCGACACTTAAGTAGTGATTAAACAGCACTGTAATGAATCTTATTTTTTAGAGATCATTGAACATATCTTTAGGAAAGTTAAAAAAATTTTCTAAAAAACATTAGTGGCTTAATTTAGGAAGGTTTTAAAATTTTGGTGTCATGAAGGTTTATGTCGTTATCTAAGCAATTAAATCCCTGTCTGGATACTACAAGTGGATGTGGCTCTGGCACAGCTGTACCTAGGGGTGAAAGCCCCGACAAGGAGTTTCGGGCCTGACCTGGGGTATCCTGGTACATGACAACGGGCCTTGCTGCACTCCTGGTTTGACACTCCCGGGGGATATGTTTTAGATGATTGATATTTACTTCATGAAGTACTAAAATACCTTTAAGAAGATAAAAATTTTTATTTAACACGTAACAAAACATTATTGACATATTCAGTGATCAGTAAACATTTTTCATGTAGAGAGACATGTTTGCTTGTGTTTACTGCTATGGAAAGGTTATTCAAACCGTGCAAGGAGCTTCTTATAGTATACAGCCAACATCTATGGTTAACACATCTGATTGTGTTACCATAACTGATCTTCAAGATAGAATTCATGGTTGCTTAAATCTCGGTCCTCATCAAGAGATAAAGTCTATTAGTTATAGATATTTGCAATTCCCTGCCACGTTATGGCATCTTGCTTGTCCATTGGCTGCTGATGAGCACTGGGTCCAAGTGGGAACTTTATTTTCCCAACGGTCTGATGGTGCAATGATGGAGTTATATGTTGAAGTTTCTAATGTACAACAACATCAAAATGTTCGAAGTCGTAGACATGCACAAATAGTTGTTGAAGAAGCTTCATCCCAAGAAATTGAGGATGTTCGCCCTGTTGTGGAGGAGGAAAACTTAGATGATCTGCCAGATTTACATATAAATCATTCTTCAGATGAGGAATTTAATAATGATGGAACAGACGGAGAATACAATGATGATGGGGAGGGAGCTGGAGATGGGGAGGGAGCTGGAGAAGATAAGGTAGTAGTTTCTCGAAGTAGAGTAGTTCAAGAACATTCTAGACCAACATTAAATCATCCACCACCCTTTGAATCTTGGTCCGAAGCAATGGAACGTGTACCTGAATTTGACAAAAATGTTCTGACACCTGCAACAGAGTTTCCTGGAGTTATAGTGGACAGGTTTAGTGAGTTGGACAAAACATTATATAATGGAAGGGATTTTCCAAGTAAGGATGCATTGAAGAGCTTATTAAAAAGATTTCATATTGAGAGGCATTGTAGATATGTAGTTGAGGCATCATGTCGAAAAAAATACGTTATACGGTGTGATAAATTTGATGAAGACTGTAGATTCCGGTTGAGGGCGATTCCAGACATTGCATTTGGTGGATGGAGAATTTCAAAGATCGAGGCAGCTCATTCTTGTGTTCAGCCAAACTTGACACAAGATCACACTGCTTTGGATGCAGAATTTGTGTCAACTGTTATCGTTGAGATGATTAGGACCTGTCAAGATGTTCCTATAGCCCTTGTGCAAGAGAGGATTCTTCAAACTTTTGGTTATAAGATTTCTTATAACAAGGCATGGATAACGAAACAGAAGGCAATTGTGAAGGTATACGGTGATTGGGATGACTAGTATCGGGTGTTGCCGCAATTATTATCCATGCTGAGCCACAACAACCAAGTTGTCTACCATATAAATACGAAGGAACATGTGTTTGAAGATAATCGATTGGATCAATCTCGTGTTCAATTTCATCGGTTATTCTGGGCATTCCTCCCATGTATTTCCGCATTTCGTTTCAGTAAACATTTCATACAAATTGATGGAACATTTATATCTGGAAAGTATAAGGGCGTATTGTTGATTGCGGCAACCCAAGATGGGAACCGTTCACCACTTCCGCTTGCATTTGAAATAGTGTAGAAGGAAAACTATGAATCTTGGAGCTAGTTTTTGGCATGCATCAGCAACCATTTCACACGCATTCGAGGTATATGTTTGATATCTGATCGACATAAGGCAATAAATGAGGAAATCAATGCGGATCCTGATTCATGGAGGCCCCCAAATGCACATCATCGATACTTCATCAGACACATTGCTAGTAACGTGCGCAAAACCTTCCATAATGAGGCTATGAAGAATGCAATCACGAGGCTTGGTAAGCAATGTTGTCATTGATGTTTACTATTTTAATGTAAATAAAAATATATTTTCTATGACCTGTGATCATATTTATGTAGCATATGAGCCAGATCAACGAAGGTTTGAGGCGCGTTACGAAGAAATCTGCAAGGCTAACCAAGAAGTGTATGATTATATGATGAAGATTCCAAAAGAGAAATGGACATTGGCCTATGACGGGGGGAAGAGGTATGGACACATGACCACAAACATTGTGGAGTGTATAAATGGCATCTTCAAAGGGATTCGCAAGCTACCAATTACTGCCCTAGTTCAGGAGACATTTTATCGTTGTGTCAAGTACTTCGTTGATAGACAAAAACTGGCCTCAGATGGGATTCAACAGGGGTTAAGATTTGGAAAAAACTTTCAACGAGATATTGACAAGAACATTGAAGAAGCTTCCAGTTATCGAGTGTGTCTATTCCGTCGGGAAGACTCGGCATTTGAAGTTCAAGAGTATTGTAACCCCATTACAGGTAACAGCGGTGAAAAATTAGTGGTACTTCTAGAAGCAAAACAATGTCAGTGTGGAAAGTTTCAAGCATTAAGGTTTCCATGCGCACATGCCATCGCAGCATGTGCGTCTGTGAATGTATCATGGGAAGCTTATGTTGATCCAGTATACCAATTGGAGGCCATTGCTAACTGTTATGCTGCGCCATGGACGCCTGTTGGGGAGTTTCGATATTTCCCAATGCCTGAAGACCAGCCCATACTGATTCCTGACATCAGTAGATTACGACCACGGGGAAGACCTAAGACCAACAGGATACGAAATGAGATGGATTGGCCTCAAGAACAAGGGAAAAGGTTGAGATGTCGTCTATGTCATCAAGAAGGGAATAACCAGAAACGATGTCCTAACATTGCTGGATCGAGTTCACACACTCAGCCACAATGATGTGTTGTATCCAACATGATCTTTTCATGTAGTCAGTTATATGTTGTTAATATCAGAGATGAACTTTTGAAGAATTGTTTCACATTTCCAATAAGAAACTTCTCTCCTTCCAATAACGAACCTCTGTATTCAATACTTTTAAATCCATTAATCTGAACGTAATCTTAGAGAACAAAAACATTATTAAAAAAAGGTTATTTGTCATCGAAGACAAAAAATTATTAAAACATTTATCATAAAGGATCTTCATAAATCATACATAACCCAGATAAAATGTTTATATATATAAATGTATGACACCATATCTTAAAAAACATAATTTTCATGGTAAAAACATATATAAAGACGCGATAGATAAATGTTCTCCAAAATATGAAGACATTCCCTTAATGTTTTCTAAAAAAAACATCACATATTGTTCATTATACCAATCATTAAATTCTATTAAGTTTAACATTATATTTATATTTTATAGTGAATACTAATTTCCTTTTCTGGCTTCCAGATGGATGATACTCCACTCCTCACCGAGCAGCATAGGCATGTTTCTCGTGATGTGATAGAGGGTCGGGATGTTCGACGGATTAGGGTGCGGCGAGCACACCATTTTCGACACATGGCACCTCCAGCTGCTATTATACCATACTTACGTCGTGCTGGCTTCTACGGCATTGTCGTTTCTGATTTCACTTACACTGATCATCCCCTTCTTGCTGCCTTGGTCGAGAGATGGAGACCAGAGACTCACACATTCCACTTGCCAGAGGGAGAGATGACTATCACCTTAGAGGATGTGGCAGTGTTACTCGGTCTTCCTATTCAGGGAGATGCAGTTATTGGACCCACCATCTGGGATTGGGCTGAGCTGGAACAGAGATTATTAGGTGTCGATATTTTGGCTGATCATACTGCTACAGATGGTGGGTCCATATCTATGCCTTGGCTTGCTTTGCAGTTTGCACATTTACCTACTGATGCTGATGAGCAGACCATCATGTGTTATGCTCGGGCATATATCTTACGACTTATTGGAGGTACATTGTGTTCAGATCACTCGGGTGTGCATGTGCACATGATGTATCTTAGTTTACTGGAGGACTTTGATCGGATCGGGAGATACAGTTGGGGATCTGCATGTTTGGCCTACACTTATAGAGCATTATGTACGACATGCCGCTCAGATCACACAGATCTCGGAGGATGTGTCGTCCTTATACAGTTGTGGGCATGGGAGCACATCCCTATCCTCGCCCCTGTTACTGTTGGTCAGAGGCTTCCTATAGATGTGCTACAGGACGCTCCGTGTGGACGATGGTATGATCCGTCATATTTATTTGTTTCTGATTGTATTATGATTTATTATATTTAATTTCTGATTATTTATCACTTTCAATGTTTTATTTGATAGGTGGAGTCAGGCACATCATTTCATCGATGCTCCAACCCACAATTTGGCTGCATATCGTCTCATGTTGGACAATTTACTACCTGACAACGTAAGTATATATCATCATTTTTGTTTTTTGTTAACAAATTTCTCTGATGAAATGTCACATGTCATTACAGATTCATTGGATGCCATACTGGAGTCTGGTTCAGGACGTACCTACATACTGTACTGCTGGACTTCATGAGGTTATGGCTGTAGTGCCACTTATTCACTTTCATATTATTGAGTGTCACCAGCCCGATAGAGTTATGCGTCAGTTTTGCTGTGTTCAGCTGATTCCACCTGCACCACGACAGTTACCAGCGCTTCATGGCTTGAAGCTCACGGGGAGACAACATGTAGATTGGCGACGACGACATGCCCAATATGTCGCCATCTGGGACAATCGAGCAGAGCATCGTATCACAGGTGTACGCACGATGTGATTCTACCTATCAGATCAGGTAGAGTATGAGCCATGGTATAGAATGAAGTCTATATTGTATCTGACTCAGCACGGGAGAGGGATTCAGGATCTGGTAAGTCAATAAATTTCACATAATATATTTATTATGCTATTTTATAATTCATTTTGAATCTCTGTGCAACATACCAGACTACGACGACTATGTCGCATGACTGATCCAGAGGAGGAGGAGGTTGCTAGTTTATCTGTGATCCATGCTGCTTTGGAGGAGACGATGCCGATTTGTCGATCTATTCATGAAAGTATCATCCATCCTAGACCCCAGAGACATGATGTTCCTGCTCAGGAACATGATGCTCCTATCCCAGGAGACGAGGGTCCTACTCAGGAACCTGCAGCAGCAGCTGGTGCTGTTCCCCAGCGACGACAACGGCGACGGAGACCGCGTCCTGCTGCACGTGAGCCCTCACCTGTTCCAGAGGCACATGTCGGTGCTCTATCAGTCCAGCCTGACCCGTCTGGGTTTGTGCAGCAGGATACAGCATGGGATCCATCTTTTTTGACCGGATATCCACAGTATTCGCCAGATATTTATTTTCCAGGGATTTATCAGGGGTCATCTCCCATGCCGCCATCTTTCATACCAGATCCTTCACAGCCTATATGGTTTCCTGAGGGTATGATGACAACCCCTTCTACTTACGTAGTGGGAGAAGGATCTCGTGCACACGATGACATCCCTCCGACACCTCCTTCCATGCAGACTATGACAGAGGATCCCGTGATTGATGTTCCAGTGCCCGAAGATCATCCGTCTCCAGGTCATCATACTCCATCCCAGCATGGAACACGTCGCTCTCGATATGGACGTACCATTCGCACACCACCTTGTGGGACAGAGCCTCACCATAGACACTGAAATTACTTCTTCATGTAAGGTGAGATGATAAGGGAGGTATTGTACCATCAGGAAGAGAGATTCTATAAATGTGCAATGCTATGACAAACCTTTAGATGAAATGTGTCAGTTCCCCACTAGATGTGCATGTTCCTTCAAAATTTTCAGGCTGGAGATAATCCACCTTAAGTTTCACATAGCCTTATGTCTTCCATGTATTAATGTCAAACACTTCAACCAATTTGTTTACTTTATGGGGAAGTAAAACCCCATTCCTTTGAATATGCACATTACCATGAACATATAAAATCATCATTTTGCAAGAAAAACTACTAATCTCATGTTCACTGAAATACCCCTTAACGTAAGAATGATACAAATAGTGTAAGTACCCAATAGCAAGATTCCAATCCATTTTGACTGGGCTATGTGGAATCATTGGTGTTTTCATCTGATTAATAATTTAAAAGGTTTCAAAACCACCTTTCTGAAACTCAAAAATGTTTCAAGTAAGTGACTTTGAAAGCCCATAAAATATAAACCATAAGATCTATTGAAATGAAACATAAAACATGGATTAAACATATAATAAGTAATTGTAAATAAAAACCATTTCTTAAAAATTGCTGATGAAATACAATTATAAGCTTTCAAAAATACTTCTTTCAACTCAAAAATATTTCAGATATGAGACTTTGAAAGCCTATAAAATATAAACTTAATGACTCATATAAATGAAACTTAGAACATAGATTAAACATATAAGAAGTAGTAGAAAAGTAATTAGTTAATTCTGGTGAGGGGGAAAACTGTTACGACCCTAGAATTGAAGGATAATGGGGATGACAAGGAAACATCAACCCCCACACCCACCCCTTCCACCCATTCAACCAACTTCAGTAACTCCTATAGAAGTAGCTTTTCAAAAAAATGAAATGTCACCCCACCACAGCTTCCTACATCAATATTAACCCCCCAATTCAGTTTCATTAAATGTGGACAACCCCCATTTTTACCAAAGTGATTGATGCACTATTAAACCACCACTTTCAACCCCCGCCTCAAAAATACAAAATGCTTTGAGGGATGAGAAATGATTCGACGCATTTCAATGTTCTAAAATGCACCGAATCATTTCTCATCCCTCAAATCATTTTGTATTATTGAGGCGGGGGTTGAAAAGTGATGGTTTAATAGTGCATCATTGACTTTGGTAAAAATGGGGGCTGTCCACATTTACTGAAACTAAATTGGGGGGTTAATATGGATGTAGGAAGCTGTGGTGGGGTGACATTTCATTTTTTTTGAAAAGCTACTTCTATAGGAGTTACCGAAGTTGGTTGAATGGGTGGAAGGGGTGGGTGTGGGGGTTGATGTTTCCTTGTCATCCCCATTATCCTTCAATTCCAGGGTCGTAACAGTTTTCCCCCTCACCAGAATTAACTAATTACTTTTCTACTACTTCTTATATGTTTAATCTATGTTCTAAGTTTCATTTATATGAGTCATTAAGTTTATATTTTATAGGATTTCAAAGTATCATATCTGAAATATTTTTGAGTTGAAATAAGTATTTTTGAAAGCTTATAATTTTATTTCATCAGCAATTTTTAAGAAATTGTTTTTATTTTCAATTACTTATTATATGTTTAATCCATGTTTTATGTTTCATTTCAATAGATCTTATGGTTTATATTTTATGGGCTTTCAAAGTCACTTACTTGAAACATTTTTGAGTTTCAGAAAGGTGGTTTTGAAACCTTTTGAATTATTAATCAGATGAAAACACCAATGATTCCACATAGCCCAGTCAAAATGGATTGGAATCTTGCTATTGGGTACTTACACTATTTGTATCATTCTTACGTTAAGGGGTATTTCAGTGAACATGAGATTAGTAGTTTTTCTTGCAAAATGATGATTTTATATGTTCATGGTAATGTGTATATTCAAAGGAATGGGGTTTTACTTCCCCATAAAGTAAACAAATTGGTTGAAGTGTTTGACATTAATACATGGAAGACATAAGGCTATGTGAAACTTAAGGTGGATTATCTCCAGCCTGAAAATTTTGAAGGAACATGCACATCTAGTGGGGAACTGACACATTTCATTTAAAGGTTTGTCATAGCATTGCACATTTCTAAAATCTCTCTTCCTGATGGTATAATACCTCCCTTCTCATCTCACCTTACCAAGAAAAATTATCTAGAGCTTTTGAGGTTGATTTATACTCAGGGGCATGACAAAATTGCAAAGATGTTTCTATTGTGTGTAAAGAACATATGCTGGTTGAGGTTTTCATTGTTGGAATGCATCTGAATGCTACGACAAAGTTAGAAGGACTAAGTTAAAATTAAAAAATTTATTAATTTCTTATATATTTAATCAATGTTTAAAGTTTCATTTATATTGGTCTTATAGTTTATGTTTTATAGTCTTTCAAATTCGTGTACTTGAAACATTTTTAAGTTTCAAGTAGAATGTTTTGAAAGATTATAAATTAATTTTTATGGACATTTTTTAGGAAGTTTTTGTTGTTTTTAACTATTTCTTATATGTTTAATCAATGTTTAATGTTTCATTTCTATTGGTCTTATAGTTTATGTTTTACAGTCTTTCAAAGTTGGAAACTTGAAACATTTTTAAATTTCATGTTGATGGTTTTGAAAGCTTATAAATTGTTTTTGGTGAACATTTTTTATGAAATTATTTTTTTTTTCAACTATTTATTATATGTTTAATCAATGTTTAAAGTTTCATTTGTATTGGTCTTATAATTTATCTTTTATAAGCTTTCAAAGTCACGTACTTGAAATATGTTTAAGTTTCAAGTAGGTAGTTTTGAAAGCTTATAAATTAATCTGTATCAACATTTTTTATGAAATTATTTTTGTTTTCAAATATTTCTTATATGTTTAATCAGTGTTTAAAGTTTCATTTGTATTGGTCTTATAGTTTATCTTTTATAGTCTTTCGAAGTCGCGTACTTGAAACAGAATCACACATCGGAAACGCAGAATGTACTGTGCAGGAAAAGGAGAACCAGAATCCCACATCGGAAATGCAGTATTGTTTTCAGGGCAAACCCCCTTATAAAAGGGAGTCCTGGGTGAGGGTATTAGTCAGAATCCAGACTGCTGTAATGGCAGAACCGCTGGATAATAAATAGCATAAAAATTCTGTTGAAAAGTTTTGTTATATATATATATATATATATATATATAAAACAAAACAAAACAAAAAAAATAAAATAAAAATTTAAAAAAAAAATTTAAGCAAAGGCGGCACCTGGTGTGCCGCCTTTCCCTGGGCGGAAAATTCCCCAAAGGCGGCACACCAGGTGCCGACTTTGGGGGGTAAAACAATAATTTTTTTTAACCTAGATGTATTTTCAATTTTTTTTTGAAAAAATGTATATATAAAAAAACCCTCCAACTCTCCTTCCTCTCCCTCTCCCTCTCTCGCACGAGAAGGCTGCAAACAGCCCCTCTCCTCTCCCTCTTGTCGGCACACCACCCTCCCGCTGGCTCCCTACACCGTGCTCCCCGACCGGACACCCTCGTGCCAGCTCCTAGCATCGCAAACCCCAACGACTCGCCGGTCCCTTGTCCTACACCGTGCGCCCCAGCTGCCTGCTGGCTACCTGCACCGCACGCCCTGACCGGCCACCCTCCCTGCACCGACCTCCCGTCGGTCCCCTGTCCTACACTGCACACCACGTCCTACCACACTCCCTTCACCGATCTTCCATCGGCGCCACCCCTCTGACCAGTCGGCTGCATGACCTCCAGCCGGCACGCCATCCGTCCAGCAGTGGCGCAACGCCCCCAACGCCGTCCACCCTCCTGTCGCCACACGCCGCTCGCCCTCAACACTCTCCTAGCCACACCTCCCCTGTCCAGCGGCCTCCCCTTTTGTAGCATCTCCGACCAGACCTCCTTCCGGCCATGGAACACCCACCAGACCTCCTTTCGGCCATGCGCCTCCCTTCCATCGCACTCCGAGCAGTCAGCGCGGCTCCGTTTGTCGCGCACCCTCCTTCTAACACCCACATGTCGCGCTCCTTTCGACCTGCCATGCGCCGTCTAGCCATAACCCACTGGTGCAACGTGCGCGCTCCTAGCCGACGAGCCTCTTTTTCGGCCGTCGCACGCCCTCCTAGTTGGGCCGCGCTCTTCACCGTCATCCTTGCCAGTGGTTTTATCTTTTGGGCGATCCCACTGATCGAGCGCACCCCCACGCTGACCCTTCCTCCTTCGCTCACGCTATAACTGCCTGCCACCAAAGGAGAGCAGTTTGGGTTCATCCTGCTTTTATTGCACTGGGGTTTAGGTGATTTTTATGCTTTTTCTTCGCTTGGATTGTTTTAAGTCTATGTTTCTATGTTTTTAGTTTTTTTTTGTGATTGATGCGGTGCACTGGCAGGAAGAGTCCTGTGATACCACGGTCTGCAGTTTGAGACATGTCACATGGTTGTGATCGAGGTGCGAATTGAGGTAGGTCCCCCACTGCACTTACCATTATATTTAGAATTTATTAATTTCTTGTCATTTCACTGTTTTTAAATAAATGGTGAATAATATTAAGTAATTAGGTTTCAAAATAATGTTTGTTGTGAAAGATATTAGTTCCCTCTTGTGCTTGAATTATTTGAAAATTCTTCCTATTAAATGTATATACCAAGTGTTTATCAACTTTCCTGGTTGTCCCTTGTATGTAAATTGGGTTTTTAGAATGGATTGGGTTGCAAATGTGTTCGGGTTTCTAAAATGGATTTCTTAAATGGGGTTTCAAATGGTTTTGATATTGAAAGTGGTGTTTCTTTAATTCTTTGGAAGTGAGTTGGCATGTGTTGGTTCTTTTGAAAATAGGTTGGTGTTGAGTGGTTGGTTAAGGCCCTTTTGGCCCTTTAATGAAATAAATTATTTTGAAAACTCTCTTTGGGGTGACTCAGGAGTGATCATGCTGTGTACGTGGATTGTGTGAGTTGTGTGTTGTGTTTGTGAATTGTGATTCGTTACTTGATTGACACTGTTGCTCATCCCTCCTTTTCATTTGTACTCTGCATGGAAACCTGGCATAGTAAGTGAATCTTCTGTGAATGATTGCTGCACTAGTTTAGATTACGCACTGGTTAGTGTCCCTCAGTATGAACTTTTCTCTACTAGGGGATTGGGCCCCTCAGTTAGGCCAGGTAGGAAAACACCGAGTGTTTGGGCATTATGACGCCATCAAGAGTAGGCATTCCTTCCAGATGAGTTACACATATAGTACGTTCTGGATTGTTCACGAGCTCCTAGGTTCAACCCATGTTTTCTTTGACGCTAATTTGTATGTGGTGGACGATTGATGTACTTAGTTTGGTTTCTAGACCCCATGTGCCACTTTTTCCATTTCCCTTATTGTGTGTTGTGTGTGTGTATGGTTTTCCTCTGGTTTAACAACAAAAATTTGGATTTTAAATTGTTCGCGAATATGTTTTTAATATGTAATGCATCTTTTTTCCTTCAAACCTTAAACTTTCTTTTAAATTAAAAAGGGAAATGGGGTGTTAATTTTTTTAAAAATGAAAAGAGTGTGTAAAAAGATATATTTTATATAATGTAGTTCAAACATGGAATTAGTAAATTATTTATTTAAATGTAGTGCTTTGGGAATATATTATTGGGCATGCCTGCTGAGTTTTAATACCCACGCTTATAGTGTTTTCCTATTTTTAGTTTTTTTTGTAGGTTGGACTCGAGCTTGTTTGCATTGAGAGAGTGTTGATTGTGGTTTGGAGTGTGACTCTCAGGTTCACGAGGAGTTTTGGTCCTGGTATGGTTAGTGTGTGTTGTTGGTTGTTCGTTCTTTTTCGTGTTTTTTATTTACTTTGTGTTGTTATACTTTTTCTACTAGTTTATTTATTTTCATTGGGATAAATCATTCCCATTTGTTCTCTATTGATGACATGAATCTTGTCACCAGCCCGAGAGGATCGTGAATGCCTCTTGAGCCTTGCCGTGGATCGGATCAGGTGACTGGTTCAGGGTCGACCCAGGTTGGTTCATGACACTAGATAAAACATTAGTCCATAGGGTTTAAACATTTTAGATGTAGTAATATGAACAGGTTGAAAAAATGAATAACAATGAAATATATCTTAGATACATGTAGACAGAAGGGTACAATGTATTTCAAAGCGACCTTTGATAAAAAATAATACTAAATAAAAAAGTTAAAATCCTAAGGACAAGACTAAAAATGAAGAAAACAAAGGAAATATGGGTTTCCACCCATAAAGAGCCAACAAAGTCTTCTTCAGCCAGATGGATGGAAAAAAGTATCAGAAAATGCGATCCATATGCTCAGAAGTCCTTTGTCACCTACAAGAACTGGCGTCCGTGTCATTGAGATCTCAGGGATGCTTGGAAGGATTTACCACCTCAGGAGCATACTGTGCATGATTCTGGTGCAGAAGGAATAACATCCCTACCTGTCCTTGGGGTGAGGGATGTTGATCATGGATCTCTAGTGATAACTCCTCAAGATGTCACTCGACATCATCCAGATGTTGAGTCATCCGTAGAATGAGGGTAAATGGTGATAGAAAGGCACATCAATGACCATAAAAGTGGCAGAAGAGCTTGATATGGATACATTAACAATGTAATGAAATAAAAAATAAGCTATGTAATAGGGATGAAAAATAGTGTCCAATGTATATAATAAGTGCAATGATACATTATTGATGTGAAATACAAATAGTACAAAAATACGAGCACCCATAAAGAGTAAAAAAATGGGGGAGGGGAATGTAATATACTAATAGTGATCAAAATCATCAAGGTGATCATCTAAAATCCAATCCCGAATAGAGGGTGGCTGCAGCTGGCCCACCTTATCAACAACATCAATGGAGGAAGGGGATGGAGGATCAACTGTAGGAGGTGGTGTTGTGTTGTTGATAGCTTTCTCAGTGGCCGGTGGTGGTGAGGTACTAATCCGGAGTGTGTCCATGGATCTGGCAGTTGGATCAATGAATGGACCCTCAATGGATGGGGGTGGGGCTAGGCACATTCCCCTCTGGGACTGCTCTTCCAGAAAATCCTGCTGAGTAGTAGGATCTATCATCTCAGATGGAAGGTTTGATGGGGGTTGTGGATGGGGTAGGAATAATGGATGATGAAGGGACCACTATAGGTGGAGGATGAGTGACCACAATGGTGGATGGGGATGAAGGGGTGAAAAATAGAGAAAACTTTGTGAAGGGGACGCCCAGGTGCTTTGTAATCTAATGTAGATTATCCAGGATGAAAAGGTGCATAGACCATAGATCTTTTGGATAATATGGGGTGGTTGGTTCAATGGGAAAGGCGGTGGTGGAAGGAGAAGGAATATGGGTGGTGTCAGGGGTGGGAATGGAAGTGGTAGTAGCAAGGACTGAGCCGACAGTGGAAGTGGTATTGGTGATGGTTAGATCTGATTTGGTAGGAGCAGGTGCAGGGTTAACAACATGATCTCCAGGTGCCTTGTTAGCAGCCTTAAAGTATCCCGATGCCCAATGATAGATGTCTCTACCCTTCTTCAGTAGCTGCATCTTGAGTAGTAGGAGGAAGTCGATCGACTCCATCAAACCAAGAGAGATGAGGAAAAGGGTGACATCAAAAATGCCAAGATGATGGGCCAAATGGGTAATGAAAGACCCTCCCATCATCATACCTCATATTCGATACACATGTGATCTATAGTATAAGGTGAACTATGTAACATCCCGATCTTGCTCACCTCTAAGACAATGGCTGGACCGGTGGGTCACATGACCTCAAGCGCATCTCCCCGAATGCGAGAGGTTGCCGACTAGTAGCAAGGTCCTAGGTTGTGTCTGTGGAAATACTATGCCCTCATAGATCAGAGTTTCACAATGGTATAATAGAGTAAAATTAAAAGAAAATAGTGGAAATGGAAGCGGTAAATAAATAATTTAAAAAATAGTGGAAGATAATATTTAATTTTTTTTATAGAAGTGGCCTATGCCAAATTATACAAAAGATGAATGCATTTCATAGAGATGATACATAACTCAGTAAACAATACAAAATGATTGATGACATAGTGAAATAAAAAGGAAAAGACACCAAATCCCCATGGGCGATCTTCATGAGCATCCTGAGCTCCATCTCGGTCCCTTACTCCCAACTCCTAGATACAAACAGCACAACATAAGAAATCAAACATGGTATGCAGTCTTGTGAACAAGAAGGGTCTACTCGGGTACCCCAGTGCAATGGCGGCCCAAGTAGGGTGTGAGATATAAATATCAGTAGGACAACACCACTGATGTCTAACCCAATACAGACATTGCAAGGAAAATTAAGAATCACACCATATAAAATAAATGGTGAGTGATAACAAATGTAAAATAACAACTTGGTCCGAGTTACTCAAGACACCCATCCCATATCACATGCTTCAACCAAAGCCAAGAATCTGAACAAGGTACCTGTAATAAGAAGGGTGCACACACACACACACACATAAAGGAAATAAATAAAAAGGAAGACAAAAAAGAACAATACCCCAAGATTGTGCTTTAGCCTGGGGTTTAGTTTATATGTCAATAAAGTGTGCTTCAAGCACTAGAAAGGTTTCAAAATTTATGAAGGAAACAAAGGATCCATGAATAAACACTTTCCACACATCATTAGTATTATTATTTTCAAGTTGTAGAGTTGGATTTTGAGCCCTTCCCGAAGGTATCGCTATGGTACATACTTCAATAAATCCAATACCACCGAGCCCATCCAAGGTAATCTCTTGAAAGACCAAGTATCGCTAGAGGAAATGCTTTACCATGAGTCCATCCCGATCTTGCACAGAAGGGGTTGAGTATCACCCAAGGCTTGGCATAACCACTTTGCCAATGGTCCATCCTCGATGATCGCTTTGGGAACTGGTTTTACCCAAAATTATATAGAATAACTAGGGAAGTCCTTGTTTGAAAAAGCCTAAGACATCGCCCCTAGTGCGTAAAGGTAACCATTCAGGAATGGAGAGTCCAAACATGAGTCATTAATATGGAACCCCCATTCTCTCACTGCCCTGAATTTAATTATATTTTACAAAATAGATATCATATATTTGTATTTATAATTGTAAATAAATATTATAAGTAACCCAACCACAACAAATGATCATTTAAACCGAGCAGTTATAGATAAAGAAATTTATTAGCGAAAGCAATAAAAACACACATATTACTTTTATACAGGCACAACTAGATAATAATTGAACAAGGAAAAATAATAATTAGGCAATAATTGAACAACACAACAAATGGTTCACTGTTCATAATTATCCAAAATAATTTATTTAATTAAAACTCAACAAAAAAGATCACACAACATGTGAAATTAATTAATTTAATTAATTCGAGACTAACGGAAAATAGGCCAAGAACGCCAGCACACCCAAAGGGGTATCCAATGATGTTACAACATTTTAAATAGAATATATTGTCTTAGAAAAAGGTGAGAAGGTTAATAAAAGTAGTATATTTAATTTAGAATGGGTAAAAATAGACATCGTCGGTAGACACTAATGAGATGCGCAACATGTGATTTAAATGATATAGTGAAATGAAGGTAAAGAGAGTATATGACCTACCTCATACTCGTAGTGGATCCTACATTCCGCATCGATCTTATATTTGACCTAAAATGCAAGAAATTAGACAATTTTAGAAAATACCCAATTTTGGGGAAAATCTTTCCGTGAAAGATTGCGTGAAAGATTTAAAATGAGATCAAATGATTCTTAGAGCGTGATGTTAGTCTTACTGAGATCTTTATAACACGCCAGATGATGTCGAAATCGGAGGAGAAACAAGACCACAATGGGATTTCGAAGGAGAGGGAAGGGAGGAGGCGCACCACCAAGGGGGGTGGGGGGATACAGGGGTGACACATAGGGAGAGGGAGGAGAAGAGGAGAGGAAAAAAAAGAAAAGGGAAAAGGAAAAGAAAAGGAAAAATAAGAAAATGTGGAAAAATAGAATAATAAAAATAAAAAGGAAATAGATAAAATAATAAGGTAAAATTAGAGGGAGAAATAAAAATAATTAAATAAAATGGATTTACCCCATTTTAATCATTCTTAATTTCTCTGTAAAGACCCAGAAATCCCGTGGAATTTTTTTTATACATGGGAATTTTACGAGTCCGCAAAAACTTACGGCGCATGATTCCGAGGTCCGGTGTTCCCGGAATCAATTTCTGAAGTTTTGTTCGGGTACGTTCAGTAAACGTACGAGCGGGATTTTATAACTTTTGAAACGATGCTCAGAATTGAAATCTGAGGGCACCGTTGAACTCACAGTGCTAATATTCGCTTAAGGAGACTTTCACCTCAATGACAGTTGGTCGAGTTTAAAAGTTAGATTTTGGGTTTCCATGGAAAATAATAAAATAAAGTGTGCGTCACTTTATTTTATTTGAGCCACCAAGTGAGTGTTGGGTGATTAAAATCTCCTCTTGGATGTTGGAGGTGGGGCCACAACACCTTAACCTCCCACAAGAGGTTATGATGGTGGGGCCCACCTGAACTCAACCTCCCATGTGAGGATAAAAGAGGTGGGAACCACCCGGGATCTTAACCCCTTGAAACTCCCCATTAAAGTGGAGAAAATTCTCAATCTCCAATCAATATAGGGGAGCCTATTCAACGTCCCTTTATTTAATTTTTGGGCCAACTCCCTAATTAATTCTTGCCAACACACGTGGATTAATTAAGGGGAGCCATGTAATAAATTCTTCATTTTGAATTTCTATGCCAACGAAATATTAGACAACTCAATATAATATTATTTAACTTTCCATTTGGGTGGTGATTGGGAAAGAGGAGAGATTGGGAGGATTATTGGGAGAAGGCCCCAATGAAGAACTCTCGCCAACGAAGAACGAAGAACGCCAATGATCCTTCTTCGATTTCTTCCTAGGTCATCTACCAACGTGGAGCGTCTCCCATAGCCGACCCAAATCGGGATTGGAAGCGTGCAAAAGACGCGATGAACGACAATCTTCTTCGTCTGCTTTTCGCGACTCCGTTAACAAACGATGATAAAAAATTAAAGGTTGGGGGATTAAATTCATTTGAGTTCCATGTTCTTCCCCCTTTCTGGATAATGAAGGATTGTTGAGCTTCGTTCTTATGAACCGTTTTCTATCACCATTAACGCGGAGGATACGGGCCAACCAAACATGGCCCGACATCCTCCATTGATTTTCCTTTTGTGGTGTTCTTTGGCATGGCGATGTAACAACGATGGGGCGGCGAAGGTGGCGACGACAAAGGCTGCGCTTCCCACAACCTCTGCAACCCGCACCAGCCTCCGGTGAGCCCCACCGGCCTACCCGCGGCCTGACCGCACCCCACTGGCCTACCCGTGGCCTTCTGCGCACCCTGCCTGGCCTGCCTACAGCCTCCAACGCGCCCCATCGTCCTACCCACAACCTCCTGTGTGCCCTGCCCAGCCTACCCAACCACTTCCCGGCCACCAGCCCGCCTAACCAGCCACCACCCGGCCTGCTCGGCCACCCCGCAGGCCTGCCTAGGCCGCCACTCGGCCTGCCCGACCGCCACTCGGCCTGCCCGGCCGCCCCACCGGCTTGCCCACCCGGCCGTCCCGCCGGCATGCCCAGGCCACCTCCCGGCTGAGCCGCGCCGCCCTCCCGAGCTAGCCCGTGGCCTCCCTCATGGAACCGATGGCCGAACCGGCTCACCCTCCCTGGCCGAGCCACCCGAACCGCGCCCCTCGCGATGCTGGTCGAACCAAACTGGCCGCACCCTCTCGGCCGAGTCACGCCTCTCGCAGTGACCTCCTGGACAAACTGCCCACGCGACCAGCTAGGCTGAGCCCAGTGGGCTGGGCCGAACCTAACAGGCTGGCCTACCCAATGGGCCGGGCCAGATCCAACAGGTCTGACTGGGTCGACCCAGACCGGGTCGGCCCAGACTAAGACGGGTCGAGTCGGTCCGACCGGGTCGGACCGGACCTGGGCCCACTACCGGCCTTTACCTTCTTTTGGCCATATCTTTGGAACTAGTCGACCATATGACGAACTATCAGCGGTGCTGGTAATCTTGGGAAGTAGTGGTCCATTTGAGTATACCCTATTGGAGTTCAGGGTAAAGTTGAGATACAGTCAGGTTGGGTCGTACATGAATCCAACCGTGCCCCCGGGACTAAAAAGCTAATAACTCACAGACCGAGCTTCATATTGATACACCGTCTGTTACGTTGAGACCCCTATGATGAGGCAGACCTTTGAGATACTTATACGTGGGACTTCGTGATAGTTGGAGTATCAACTAGTAGCATGTAGAGCGGATCTTCTAGAGATGAGCGAGCAGAGTATGAAGACCTAGTAGCTGGCTGAGACCTGACGATTGCTGATCGATTCGACTCAGAGTGATTCGACTAGCCCAGTGGGGAGCACCTAGTTGTGGTAGCAGACCCATGGCGGAGGAGCGCCTGGTTGTGGAGGCAAACCGGCGGTACTCGACAGGAGGAGTACCTCTACAGTCTAGAGTGAGAGCACTTGGTTGTGGTGGAAGACCCACGGTGGGGAGTTCCTCTGTGTGAGCACGACAGTCCCATGGTAATCGACATGAGGAGTACCTCAGCAGTCCAAGGTTAGTGGGAAGCACCTCTATGTGATGCGGCAAGCCCACTGTACTCGATATAGGAGGACTTTTCATGCAGCCGAGGGTTCAGATTGATACTATCCCTAGAATAAAATCGTGGTTGAGCTAAGTCAGTAACTTTTGTGTTTACCTCATGATTGAGATGAATTATATTATAACTTAGGTATTTGTATGGGCATATACCTAAGTAAGGTTATCTTTTGAATTTATACTTTGTGGTTTGTCCTTGTTGTATTTTGTGAGACCTTGAGGGTCTCGGGGTCCCTATTGAGTATCATTATACTCACCCCTACACGGGATATGCCCGCACCTTGTTGTGTTGGTTGCAGACAACAGACAACATTGACTGAGGATCAGAGTAGCAGGACTGGATGGTACCCAGAGGTGGACCTTATGACGAGTTGGTACACGGAGGAGAGTGACAGATGTGGAGTGATGAGGAGGCGATCAGTACCTACCCTACAGGTAGGAATCCCTAGAGGAAGACCCAATAGTTTCTCTACCCTTTTTTTCCAGTTGTACTTGTTTTTCCAATTGATCTTGTACTTTACAGTTGGGCTTGTATTTCTGGTCCCTTTACTTTTCATCACTCCTTTTGTATACAGTTTTACTTAGTGTTTTTGATTCCATCTTATACTCTGTTGTGTGTGATATAATTTATAAAGGCAATGTCTTCCTAGTTTTAGGGATTTATGCCTTTGGTGCAAGTCTCTTGCCCCTGACCTATGGAAGGCGGACTTGGGGTAGTCACAACACGGGCCATGGGGGACGAGTCGTGACAAATTGGTATCAGATGAGTTGGTTCTACCGCAGAACTTATGACTCTGATCTTTCTTTTCTATGAAGCAATAGTGTTAAGGGTACTGAGTGTGGTTTTTAGTTTAGGGAGTCCAGTGTTGGTGTGACGGCTGGCGTATCTATACACCAGGACCCTGACTACTGATCTCCGACTCAGTGCACGAAAACACTGATTGCGTTTGTGTTTTCAAAAGTTTTCTTTAAGTCATCTCAACCAGGTCATCTCACCAGGTATAGTCTTTTGACCTTGTCACAACTATTTCTTTCAGGATGCCTCCCCGCGGATGACCAGCTAGAGCCCTGAGAGTTATATGCACAGATATCCCACCGAGCGACGAGGCCTCGGTGCATGACCCTTTTCCACCAGAGGCACCAGCGGTACCACTACCCGTTGAGCCACCGATGCCACCAGCCCCAGCAACAGACGATGAACACTGATTGAGCACGTTGTACGAGTTCCAGTGCCATAGGCCACCCAGGTTTAGGGGAGTGATGGACCCATAGGTGGCGGAGGATTGGCTGGAGGCTGTGGTGAGAGTCTTCATATTGGTAGGGACACCGACCGACTTCATAGTAATCCTTGACGCGAGTCTGCTTCAGGCAGCAACATGCAAATGGTGGATCCTGATGCTTTAGGTGCACGATGAGATGATTCTTATCTGAGCAGACTTCGAGAGCATTTTTCGGGAATAGTTTGTCCCAACAACCCTATGTGATGTGCAGATAAAAGATCTACTTCATCTATAACAGGGTAGCATGACGGTAGATCACTACTCAGCGAGGTTCACCGACCTCTCGCGCTACTCCACAGATATGGTGTGGGACCCATTCTTCAGGGGCCGAACCTTCAAGCAAGGGATCAGGTGAGAGATCAGGGCTTCAATGATCTCACTCAGCATCCCGACGCAGGAGGGGGTGCTAGAGAGATCCCTCTTGGGGGAGAGTTTCCTTGCTGATCAGTCTCCAACAGTGAGACCCACCACTAGTCGACATGAAGTGGAGTCTTCTGTAGCTGGAAGTAGACATATGACACAAATGTCTAAGAGGACTAGAACTACAGGTGGATGATCGCACGACTCAGTATCTATTGTGCGGGGCACCTGGGGTAGAGACAGACCTTCCAGGAGCAGGCAGTGTTACTCATGTAGTGGGTAGTGTCACATGGATCGTGACTGTCCGACCCGCTATTCAGATGATTAGAAGACGGTCAAAGGATTACCCAGGCAGATGCAGAGATTTGATCGAGGTAGTCCGTAGGGAGAAGGCAGACGTGGTAGAGGAGATGGCCGTGTAGGTGGCAGTGGATGACGTTACGAGGTGTTACCACCACCACCACCAAGAGGTCCTCCCCGACTGCAGGGAGTAGGTGGACAGGGGTGATCTCAGCTCCAGGCAGCTGAGGCCTATGATCACGGCACTTCGGAGATGATTCGAGGTACGATCTATATCTACTCCACCATAGTTGCAGTTCTTATAGACACAGGTTCTAGTCACTCTTTCATTGCCACTTCCCTCGTTCGGAGCTCATAGATTCTGATGGATCCATTGACTCGATCCTTACAGCTTGAGACTCTTACGGGAGCAGACTCGATGATTATGCACTGGTTCTGGTAGTGTGAGATTTCTCTAGGAGGAGAGAGCTTCGGCTGGGATCTCCTCGCATCGGCGTCGAGGCCTTATGACGTCATCTTGGGTATGGACTGGTTATCTATAGTCCATGCTCAGGTAGACTGTATTAGGTGCAAAGTGCGGTGTGTCTACACGGATGGGACCAGGTTTACCTTCACCGGAAAGAAGAGATCCTTTTCAGCACATGAAAGACTTACTCGGAGGAGTGTGTAGCCGATCACTCATAAGTTGGACTACCTTACCCTCAGAGTAGTTAACGTGGAGATTCCGAGCTATCCTGTAGTGGTGGACCAGTACACGGATGTTTTCCCTGACAATGTTCCAGGACTACCTCCTCGCAGAGAGGTGTACTTCTACATTGATCTGTACCTCGGGACGACACCGATATCTACACCAGCCTATTGGATGGCTCCCGCTGAGCTTCGTGAGTTGTTGGTATAGCTGGAGGACTTGCAGGGGAAGGGATTCATTCAGACTAGTGTTTCTCCTTGGGCAGTCCCGATTATGTTCTCTAAGAAGGTGGATGGGAGCTTGAGGCTTTGTGTTTACTACCATATCCTAAACCAGGTGACCATGAAGAAAAAGTACCCACTCCTGAGGATTGATGACCTCTTTGATCAGTTAAATGGAGAACAATGGTTCTCGAAGATAGACCTTAGATCAGGCTATCACCAGCTCAGAGTTCGAGATGAGGATATGCAGAAGACGACTTTTAGATGTCGGTACGACCACTAAGAGTTCTTGGTTATGCCTTTCGGTGTAACCAATGATCCAGCAGTATTCATGGGACTCATGGACAGGATCTTATAGCCATACCTTGATCGCTTTTTCATAGTCTTCATCGACGATATCCTGATCTACTTGACTACTGAGGAGGAGCATGCTTACCATTTGCAGGTAGTACTGGACACACTTCGAGAGCACCAAATTTATGGTAAGCTCTCGAAGTGCCAGTTCTAGATCTGAGAGGTTCACTTTCCGGGTCATGTCATCTCGGAGGCTGGATTTGTAGTGGATCTAGTGAAGATTGAGGTGGTACTTGCTTGGGAGCCACCTAGGAGTGTGACAGAGGTACGAAGTTTCCTGGGTTTGGCTGGATACTACAGGCTATTCATTCCAGACTTATCCAGAGTTGCAGCACCACTATCAGCCTTGACGAAGAAGGGGAAACCTTTCGTGAGGTCAGAGAGATTCCATCAGAGCTTTCAGGAGCTAAGACAGAGGCTGACTAGTGCCCCCATCTTGAGGCTTCCAGAGGAAGGCGTAGGGTACGTAGTTTACTGCGACACATCAGGGACTGGACTCGGGTGTGTCCTGATGCAGGAGCGAGCAATGATCGCGTATGGTTCTCGGCAGCTGAAACAACATGAGTAGAACTACGCTACCCATGAACTGGAGTTATTAGTAGTGGTCTTCACCTTGAAGATGTGGAGACACTATCTGATGGGAAAATGTTTTACCGTGTACTCTGATCACAAGAGTCTCAGGTATATCTTCTCTTAGAAGAACCTAAACCTAAGACAATGGTGATGGCTTGAGTTTCTCCAGGACTATGACTTTGAGATAGTCTATACTCCTGGGAAGAGGAACATAGTAGTAGACGCACTCAGAAGGAGATCTAGTATACAGCTGCTAGGTGAGGCGACGGAGCAGCTGGCTGCTTTATAGATATCCTTTGTGGATTGATATGGAGAAGCCTTTCTACAATCTCTTACAGTCACTCCCCCACTTCTTCAGTGAGTCATGGAGGCACATTATGGGGATGCTTACTGTGAGACACGACATGCTCAGATATCCACAGGGAAGACACCTGATAGATTTTCTGAAGGTGGGGAGCACATCATCCTCTTCAGAGGATGTACTATGGTGCCAGTGTCACTTCAGGAGGAAGTGTTGAGGGAGTTCCATACATCTCCTCTAGCAGTACATCCAGGAGTGGCGAAGATGTACCAAGACCTTCAATGACAACACTGGTGGCTAGTTATGAAGAAGGTAGTAGCAAAGTTTGTCTCTCGATGCCTCACTTGTCAGTAATTGAAGGCTGAACAACAGGTACCAATAGGCTTGGTTCAACCTTTAGAGGTCCTAGAGTGGAAGTGGGATGGGATATCGAAAGACTTCGTGACAGGACTTCCACGTACATCCAGGGGTCACGACTCGATTTGGGTGATCATTGACCGACTCACCAAGTTGGCCCACTTCCTACTGATTAGAGAGAAGGGTTTAGTAGAGATCTTAGGATGCCTCTATGTGTAGGAGATTGTGCGGCTATATGGAGTACCTTATTCTATTGTCTCAGATCGTGACACATGGTTTACTTACCAACTATGGAAGGGGTTGTAGGATGCTTTCAGGATGCAAATTTATCTGAGCACCACCTTCCATCCTCAGACGGATGGTTAGACTGAGAAGACCATTCAGACACTCAAGGACATGCCCCGTGCATGCATCCTCAACTTTGGTCACAGTTAGGAGGACCACTTACCATTGGTAGAGTTTTCATACAACAACAACTATCACTCCACCATTGGGATGGAACCTTTTGAGTCCTAGTATGGTCGACCTTACAGATCTCCACTGTGTTGGACAGACCCAGGGGAGTTAGCACTAGTGGGACCAGAGATGGTACGGGCTACCACAGAGAAGGTGAAGATCATCGAGGAGAAGATGAATACTACACAGAGCAGACATAAGTAATATTTCGATAGGAGATAGAGACCTTTGGAGTTTGAGGATGGAGACCACGTCTTTTTACGAGTCTCAACCCGATGAGATTTATAGAGATTTTGTCGAGGCGACAAGTTATCTCCGTGTTTCATCAGACCTTTCTAGGTCCTCAACAGAGTAGGCGAGGTGGCTTACTGCCTGGATCTTCCACCTCAATTGCACCGGGTGCATGACGTCTTCCTTGTATCCCAGCTGAGGAGATATGTGCACGACCCTTCTCACATCATCGACCATGGAGAGCTAGACATCGATGATGGGGAGACATTTACGGAGGTTCCAGTGGAGATTGAGGATCGACATGAGAAGGTCCTTCGTAGACGGTCGATACCTATGGTGCGTGTTCGTTGGAAGCATGAGAACCTCCAGGAGAGCACATGGGAGTGGGAGGCTCAGATGCGTGCTCAGTACCCCCATTTGTTCCCTTAGTTCGATTTGTAGATTACGGGGACGTAAATCCATGAGGTAGAGAGAATTTAAAGACATAGAAATACCGTGGAATTTTTTTTATACATGGGAATTTTATGAGTTCGCGAAAACTAACAGTGCGTGATTCCGAGGCCCGGTGTGCCCGAAATCAATTTATGAAGTTTTGTTCGGGTATGTTTAGTAAACGTACGAGCGAGATTTTATAACTTTTGAACCGGTGCTCAGAATTGAAATCCAAGGGCACCGTTGAACTCGCATCGCAGGTATTCGCTTAAAGAGAATTTGACCTCGACGACAGTTGGTCGAGTTTAAAAGTTAGATTTTGGGTTTCCATGGAAAATAATAAAATAAAGTGTGCATCAATTTATTTTATTTGAGCCGCCAAGTGAGTTTTGGGTGGTTAAAATATCATCTTGGAAGTTAGAGGTGGGGCCACCACACCTTAACCTCTCATGAGAGGTTATGGTGGTGGGGCCCACCCGAACTCAACCTCCCATGCGAGGATAAAAGAGGTGGGGACCACCAGGGATCTTAACCCCTTGAAACTCCCCATTAAAGTGGAGAAAACTCTCAATATCCAATTAATATAGGGGAGACTCTTCAAATTCCATTTATTTAATTTTTGTGCCAACTCCCTAATTAATTAGTGCCAACACACGTGGATTAATTAAGGGGATCCTTGTAATAAATTCTTCATTTTCAATTTATGTGCCAACAAAATATTAGACAACTCAATCTAATATTATTTCACTTGGAATTTGGGTGGAGATTGGGAAAGAGGAGAGCTTGAGAGGATTGTTGGGAGAATGCCCCAATGAATAACTCTCACCAAAGAAGAATGAAGAACACCAACGATCCTTCTTCGACTTATTCCCCAGACACCTACCGACGTGGAGCGTCTTCCACAGCCAACAAAACTCGGGATTGGAAGCATGCAGTGGACGTGACGAACAACGATATTCTTCATCTGCTTTCCGCGACTCCGACAACAAACGATGACTGACAATTAAAGGTAGGTTATTAAATTCATTTGAGTGCCATGTTCTTCCCTCCTTTTTGGATAATGAAGGATTGTTGAGCTTTGTTCTTATGAACCGTTTGTTATCACCATAAACGCGGAGGATACGGGCCAAGATAACATGGCATGACATCCTCCGTCGATTTTCCTTCTTGTGGCATTCTTCGGCATGGCGACGTAACAACGATGAGGTGACGAAGGTGGCGACGACAAAGGCTGCGCTTCCCGCGACCTCCACAACCCACACCGGCCTCCCGCGCGCCACGCTGGCCTACCCGTGGCCTGCCCGCACCCCGCCGGCATTCCGCACGCCCCGTCAGCCTGCAAGCACCCCGTCGGCCTCCCTGCGACCTCCCGCGCACCCTACCTAGCCTACCCGTGGCCTCCCGCGTGCCCCGCTGGCCTACTCGCGGCCTCCCGCGCGCCCTTACCGACCGCTTCCCAGCCGCTATCCCACCCAACTGAATGCCACCCGGCCTACCTGGCCACCCCGCTGGCCTGCCCAGGACGCCGCCCGACCAACCCAGCAACCCAATCGGCCTACCCAGGCCACTTCCTGGCCTACTCGGTCGCCGCCTGGCCTGCTCGACCACCCCGCCGACCTACCTAGGCCACCGACCAACCTGCACGACCGCCCCGCTGGCCTGCCCAGGCCGCCGCCCGGCTGGCCCAGCCGCCTCACCGGCCTGCCCAGGCCGTCGCCCGGCATGCCCGGTCACCCCGCCGGTCTACCCAGGCCGCCGCCCGGCCCGCCCGGCCACCTCGATGGCCTGCCCAGGCCATTGCCCAGCCGAGCCGCGCTGCCCTCTCGAGCCATCCCACGACCTCCCTCGCGGCGCCGCTGGCTGAACCGGCTTGCCCTCCCGGTTCGAGCCATTGGAACAACTCCCCTCGCGGTGGTGGCCGAACCAAACTGGCCGCGCCCTCTGGGCCGAGCCGCAACCCTCGCGACGACCTCTGGGCCGAACTGCCCACATGGCCCGCTGGGCGGGGCCCAGCAGGCTGGGTCGAAACTAACAGGCTGGCCCGCCCAATGGGCCGGGCCATACCCAACAGGTCTAATCGGGTCGACCCAAATCAGGTCGGCCCAGACTAAGATGGGTCGAGTCGGTTTGACCGGGTCAGACCAGACCCAGGCCCACTACCGGCCTTTACCTTCTTTTGGCCATATCTTTGGCACCGGTCGACCGTTTGACGAACTGTCAGCGGCGCTGGTAATCTTGGAACGTAGTGGTCCCTTTGAGTATACCCCACTATAGTTTAGGGTAAAGTTGAGATAAGGTCAGGTTGGGTCGTACACGAATCCAACCGGGCCGTCGGGACTAAAAAGCTAATAACTCACAGATTGTGTGTCCGATTGACGCGCCGTCTGTTGCGTTGAGACCCCTATGATGAGACATACCTTTGAGATACTTCTAAGTGGGACTTCATAACATTTGGAGTATCAACCAGTAGCTTGTGGGGAAGATCTTCCAGAGATGAGTGAGCAGAGTACGGTGACCTAGTAGCTGGCTGAGACCTGACAACTGCTGACCGATTCGACTCAGAGTGATTCGATTAGCCCAGTGGGGAGCCCCTGTTTGTGGCAGCAGACCCACAATGGAGGATTGCCTTGTTGTGGCGGCAGAACCGTGGTATTCGACAGGAGGAGTACCTCTGCAGGCTATCAGGGGGAGCGCCTGGTTATGGCGGTATACCTGCAGTGGGGAGCGCCTCTGTGTGAGCGCGACAGACCCACGGTACTTGACAGGAGGAGTACCTCAGCAGTCCAAGGTTAGTGGTAAGAACTTCTGTGTGACGTGACAGACCCACTGTACTCGATAGAGGAGGAGTTCTCCAGCAGCCGAGGGTTCAGATTGATACTATCCCTTGAATAAAATCCTGGTTGAGCCGAGTCAGTAACTTTTGTGTTTACCTAATGATTGAGATGAATTACTTGATAACTTAGGTATATGTATGGGCATATACCTAAGTAAGGTTATCTGTTGAATTCATAATTTTTGGTTTTTCCTTGTTGGATTTTTTGAGACCTTGAGGGTCTCGGGGTCCCTACTGAGTATCGTTATACTCACCCTTACACGGGCTATGCCCGCACCTTGTTGTGTTGGTTGCAGATGACGGACAACACTGACTGAGGTTCAGAGTAGCAATACTGGACGGTACCTGGAGGTGGAACTTACGATGAGTCGGTACACAGAGGAGACTGACATACGCGGAGTGCTTAGGAGGTGATCAGTACCTACCCTACAGGTAGGAATCCCCGGAGGATTACCCAGTAGCTGCTCTACCCCTTTTTTTTCAGTTGTTCTTGTTTTTTCAGTTGATCTTGTAATTTATAGTTGAGCTTGTATTTCTGGCCCCTTTACTTTTCAGCACTCCTTTTGTATACAGTGTTACTTAGTGTTTTTTCTTCGAGCTTATATGTGTGATATGATTTATAAAGGCAATGCCTTCCCAGTTTTAGGGATTTATACTTTTGGTGCTAGTCGCCAGCCCCTGGCCTATGGAAGGCGGGCTTGGGGAAGTCATGGCACAGATCTCGGGGGACGGGTCGTGACATTCTGTCCAACTGTTTTTATTTTATTATTTATTTTTATATCCTTTTTAAATTCTTTTTGAATTCTTTAAGATTTATTTTTAATATTTTTATTCCTTTTAATTATTTCTAGTCCGAATGTTGCGCTAAGGCATGACGTAAAAATTTACAAAAAGCCTGATCAATTATTTAATTAATTTTAACAATTGTCTAGGACCCGCAATAGGGTGCATATGCACACGTCCTGTGTCACTTTAAATATTTGGAATAAAAACTTAAACAGTCCAAACCTTAGTTTAATTCGATACGTTCTAAGAATTTATGTGGGAAAATAATAATATTTTATCTTACCCAACAATAAATATCCACCCATATATATATATACGTGTTATATATATATATACACATATGTATATTTATATATATACACCTTCACATTTATTTATAAATTCATATATATTTAATCCCCATATATATAGATATACCACACATATATACATCAATGTTTTTGTCCCAATCTAATAATATTAACAATAATTAAAATAATTATTATTTAATTCAACCCATCAATGACACCACTAATATTTTAACGACAATAACCATTTAAAAACCAAGAAAACCTAACAAATTAATATTGATTGCACATTTGCATTTAATTAGAACAATTAATAATATCACAATTATTACTATTAAAAAAATGGGCCTTGGGCCAAAAATTTGGGCCTACGGGCCATGTAATGGGCTAAATGACCACTAGGCCTTCGAGCTATGTAATGGGTCTCCCTCTACCCAGTTAGAGAGGTCTTTGCTTTGCTTTAATAATAAATGAGGCTACGGCCCCAACCTTTTAAAAAAACATTATCTACTTATTATTTACACCGCAACACAATTTATTTATTGTGGAAGTATATTTTCATTTCTTTGTCTTCAACAAAGATAATAATATTAATAATAAAATTATTATTATTTCTAATTGGCCAAAAAAATATTTACAACCCAATTAAATTATCTTCAGCTGCGATTTGAAAAAACGTCCGACGCTCGCAAAAGTTATACTCTGCCTAGGGTAAACCCCACATCCCGGAACTATCAGTGGTCTTGGATTTCTCGTACAACGCACCATTTGTGAGAAAATAATTATTCATTATATAAAAAATGTAATAATAAATTAATTAAAAATAAAAAGGGTATCATCACATGCGAGGTTGCCAAACACCCGACGTGCATCAAAGTTATACCCTTCTTAGGGTAAACTCGGCGTTCCGGACCTAACGATGGTCTTTGATTTCTCATATGATGCACCATTTGAGATTTATTTAATTTAAAAAAACACACACACATTTGAATAAAATAAATTTAATATTTTTATTCTATCAACGTCGAGGGTCTAAGGACCTCAGAACCCCACACTAACTCAACATATAACTCTGAAAATATTTCATAAAATATTTCAAAGTGGAAAAAGGTTTTTACCCTTCATTTAATTTATCAAATATTAGAAAGAAAAATGTACCGACGCTCGATTTTAAAACTGGTATGCCCAGCTAATGGAAAAATTTAATTTTTGTCATTTTTTTGTGCAATTCAAAACATGGGACGTTATAACCTTGTCACGTTAGAACTTCTCATCCCTGAGAAGTCTTCAGGAACAACGCAACTCTCACCCGATCTACAGGGTCATGAATTATTATACAATAGGTCATGTTGCATCTCCAAACACCCAACACACATTCAAAAATTGGTTAGGAAAGCGACACCTAATCCATTAAGATCTGATTCAATGTTGGTTTTCCAACTGAAATGATGAGGCGATACTTATCCAAACCCATTTAGCTAGAGGCATGACCATGTCGTCGTCTCATTAAGAATATGGTCAAATTTACTTCCCACCTAAGGCTTTAACGTTATAAAGAGAAAAAATTCTAAATCACGACAACTTGAACCATCATGATTTCCTAAAAGACACACCCTTATGAATTCTAGTGAATCTTCTTGCGTGATTTCTGAAACAGATAAAATAGTTGATTCCCATTGACCTAAAATCCCATGTCGAGCCATTTTTCAAGAAAATTGATGTCCAACATAGACTGCACTCGTCTCGTTTGAGGACGTGCCAGAGATAGTCCTTCACTGATCGATCCATTGAATAAGAAAGACAACTAGTCAAGCCACTCCGACTGACTATTCAAGAAGATGCCTGACTTAGACGATCAGCATTTTACAAACTGAACTACGATGTATTCTTCAATGGTATCTCATATTTTCCACAAACACGTCCACAAAAATTTATACATGAAATCCGATGAAATTATTTGATTTAGGCACTATCGATACCGATAACAAGTTTGGGGTAACCTCATATTGGCACAACAGGAGTTAAAGGAACTAACAGAAGGTAGTTCATACTCCATGTTTATGAGTGAGACATTGGTCCAAGGACAAGATACCCATATCAGAACATTGGTCGAGCCTAGAGAAGAATCATCCTAGTGGTTATGTTAGATGAAATAGTTGGTGTTCAAGAGTTCATCCAAGGAATTCCTACATGGGAATCCAAGGGTCACTCAAGAAAACCAAGCTTTGATAAGAACCTCGCGTTTAGCATGAAACACTGAGAGACCACTAAATCCGACCAATTTTTTTTAAAGTGTTAGCATGGAATAAGACCAATGCTCTCTTAGTGCATCAAGGATGAACGAAAGATAGGGGATATGCTCTTCACTTAAGGAAGAGTACACTAAGAGGATTAAAAGATTTATAGAATGAAAAAATTTAAACAAATGGCATGAAAACCAAACCAAACTGGCCGACATGTAAAATACCAGAGGCTCTGGAAGTCATCCCAAGCATTTGAAAAAAATTGATTCCTTTAATGCACAAGTCACTCTACTTCAAAGATGAACCAATATGTATTTGACAACACAAGGATTAATGATTACACTGAACTCATCCAGTTTGCAACAATGTTAATCACTCGACGGGCACCACGTATGTGAACACATAATACCCCAAGGTGATATACGATCAAGATGACTTTTAACTCGGGGGATGAAATACTGAGTCATATATCATTATGGGGAGAGAGGTTTGAACGACCTATGAAGGAGATGACTAGGCCTAAGGAATTTCCAACCTATTGAAAATGAGCATTACCCGATGCTCAAGCCTGAAACAAAAGTCAAGGAAAACATAACCACCCGTTCAAACAAGGGGGTCATTTAGAAAGAAAGGGAGTTTGACTAGGGACAACAGAATGAAAATGGAACAAAAAGGAAGAAAAATCATAGAATTAGCAAGGATATTAATTTCTAAGGGTTCTACCTATTACGGTCTAGCCCCTTACGAAAGTACAAGCACCAACCCTATCTCTAGGTCACACCAACAAAAAAGTCACCAGGATCTCATTTAATTGCAACCACTAAATTTTAGCAAAATCAACCAATTAAATTTCAAATAATCAAGCATGTCACTACAATAAGATAATAGAGAGAAAAATTTTGTAATCACATAAGCATGAAAATTTAATCATAGAGACATGCTAATATGCACAAAAACATGATACAAGGAAGATATGCTAATAAATAGGCAGCATGGAAATAGGATAGCATGCTAAATATATCACTGAGACATGTTATCTAAATAGGCATGTTAAATAAATATAAGACATGGAATGAAATTCAAAGCACTCAATTATATCAGCAGGAAACTTATGAATGCAGCTACATGGCGTGGCATATGCATGACATGTGAATCCCTATGTGCCTATTATGATGCATGTAATGCTTCATACTTTCCTTAATAGGACAAGTGTAAAATACGATTGAACTCCTAAATACATAAGTAGTAGAAATTACACCAATAAATCGAGGTGAAATCATATAAAATTTAATATCGAAAATCATGAACATCAATTCCCAGCCCTGGCCACTTGGTCATTTCCCATATGTGGGGTGATCAGTCCCGAAAATGGATATTAACTAAGCACTGACACATTCCTAGTCTCCGGTATAACAACCCAAAATAGAAATACAAAGGAAAATACCACCTATAATACTACTTTGTAACATCCTGACCTGGCTCACCTTTAAGATGGTGGCCAGACTAGTGGGTCACATGAACTCAAGCGCATCTCCTTGAACACCAGAGGCTGCCGATTAGCAGCGAGGACCTAGGGTGTGTCTGTGGGAAGAATATTCCCTCATAGAAAAGAGTTTCACAATGATATAACAGGGTAAAAGTAAAAGAAAATAGTAGAAGAAGTAAATAAACAATTGAAAAAACAACAGAAGACAATATTTAACAATTTTATAGAAGTGGCCAACGCCAAATTATACAACAGATGAATGCATGTCATGGTGATGATACATAACTCAGTAAACAATAAAACATGCTTTATGACACGATGTAATAAAAAGTAAAGGAAACCAAATCCCCATGGGAAATATCCATGAGAATCTTGAGCTCTAGCTCGTTCCCTTGCTCCTAACTCCCAGATACAGACAACACAACATAAGCAATCAGACATGGTCCGCAATCCTATGAACAAGAAGGATCTACTTGGGTACCCTAGTGCAATGGCGACCCGAGTAGGGTGTGAGATTAAATCTTAGTAGGTGGACACTGCCAGTGTCTAACCCAATCCAGATATTACAAGGTAAATTAAGAAGTGCACCATATAAATTAAATGGTGAGTGATAACAAATGTAAAATAGAAACTTGGTTTGGGTTCCTCAACGAAACCCATCCAATACCACCTGCTTCGGCCTAATCTAATAATATAAAAAAGGTACCTGTAATAAGTAGGGTGAATATATATATATATATATAAAGGATAGAAATAAAAATGTGGACAAAAAGGAACAATACCCCAAACTTGTGCTTTATCCTGGGGTCTAGTTTATGTGTCAACAAAGTGTGCTTCAAGCACCAGAAAGGTTTCACAATTTACAAAGGAAACAAAGGCTATATAAATAAACACTTTCCATGCATCATTAGTATTATTATGTTCAAGTTGTATAGTTTGAGTCTGAGCCCTTCCTAAAGGTATCGCTATGGTACATCCTTCAATTAATCCAATGCCACAAAGCCCATCCAAGGAAATCTTTCAAAAGGCCAAGTATCACTAGAGGTATGACTTTACCATGAGTTCATCTTGATATCGCATAGAAGGGGTCGAGTATCACCTGAGGATTAGCGTATCCACTTTTCCAATGGTCTGTCCTTAATGATCTCTTTGGGAACCAGTGTCACTGAAAAGTATATAGAAGGCCTGGGGAAGTCCTTGTCTGGAAAAGCCTAAGACATCGCCCCTGGTGTGTAAAGGTAACCAGTCTAGAATGGAGAGTCCAATCATAAGTCCTTAATACAGAACCCCCATTCTCTCACTTCCCTAAATTTAATTATATTTCATATAAAAAATATCACAGAGTTGAATTTATAATTGAAACTAAATAGTATAAGTAACTCAGCCACAACAAATGATTATTTAAACCGTCCAGTTATAGCCAAATAAATTTATCAGCGAAAGCAATAAAAACACACATATTAATTTTATAAAGGCACAACCAGATAATAATTTAAAAGGAAGAAAATAATTAATCAATAATTTACCAACTTAAAAAAAAGGTTCATTGATCACAATTATCCAAAATAATTTATTTAATAAAAACTCAACAAAAGAGATCATGCAACATGTGCAATTAATTAATTTAATTAATTTGAGGCTAACAGAAAATAGGCCAAGAATATCGGAACACCCAAATGGGTATTCAATAATGTTGAATTTTTTTAATAGGTTATATTTCCTCACACAAAGGTGCGAAGGTTAAGCAAAGCAATTTATTTAATTTTGAACAGGTAAAAATAGACATCATTGGTAGGCACCGACGACCAGTACAACGTGCGATTTAAATGATTCAACGAAATGAAGGTAAAGAGAGTATATTCCTTACCTCATACTCATAATATATCCTATGGTCCGCAACGATCTTTGATTTGACCTAAAATGGAAGAAATCAAATGATTTTAGAAAAACCCCAATTTTGGGTAAAATCCTTCCATGACAAATTGCACGATGAATTTAGAATGAGACTAAATGATTCTTGGTGCATGATGTTAAACTTATCGAGATATTCACAACACACTAGATGATGTTAAAATCAGAGGAGAAATGAGACCACAACGGGCTTCTGAAAGCGAGGAAAGGGAGGAGGCGCATCACCAGGGGGGCTATAGGGGCGACACACAGGGAGAGGGAGAAGAAGAGGAGAGGAAAAAAAGGGAAAAGGAAGATAAAAGAAAAAATAATAAAATAAGGAAAAATAGAAAAATAAAAATAAAAAGGAAATAAATAAAACAACAAGATAAAATTGGAATGAGAAATAAAAATAATTAAATAAAATGGGTTTACCCCATTTTAATCATTCTTAATTTCTCTCCAACTATTTTTATTTTATTTTTTATTTTTATATACTTTTTAAATTATTTTTGACTTTATTAAGATTTCATTTTAATATTTTTATTCCTTTTAATTATTTTTATCCCGAACGTTGCGCTAAGGCGCGATGTAAAAATTTAAAAAAAGCCTGAGCAATTATTTAATTAATTTTAACAACTATCCAAGACCTGCAACAGGGTGCACATGCGCGTGCCCTGGGTTGTTTTAAAGATTTGGACTGAAAACTTAAATGGTACACACCTTGGTTTAACTCGATACGTAACAAGAATTTATTTGGGAAAATAATAATATTTTATCTCACCCAACAATAAATATCCACCCATATATATATACAGATTGTATATATATACACACATCTATATATTTATATATATAAATCCGCACATTTATATATAAATACATATATATTTAATCCCCATATATGTAGATATACCTCATATATATATATATACATCAATGTTTTTGTCCCTATCTAATAATATTAACAATAATTAAAATAATTATTATTTAATTCAACCCATCAATGACACCATTAATATTTTAACGACAACAAAATGTCTGACGATCTCAAAAGGTATACCCTGCCTAGGGTAAATCCCACACCCCAGAACTATCGGTTGTCTCATATTTCTCATATGATGCACCGTTTGTGAGAAAATAATTATTTATTATATAAAAAATAATAATAAATTAATTAAAAATAAAGAGGGTATTATCAAATGTGAGGTTTCCAAACACCCAACATGAATCAAAGTTATACACTTCCTAGGGTAAACCCAGCGTTTTGGACCTAACGGTGGTCTCAGATTTCTTATATGATGCACCATTTGAGAGATATTTAATTTAAAAAACACACACACAAATATGAATAAAATAAATCTAATATTTTTTTTTCTATTAACGTTGAGGGTCTACGGACCTCAAAACCCTACAATGATTCAACGTCTAACTCTAAAAATATTTTGAAGTGGAAAAAAATATTTTTCTCTTCATTTAATTTATCAACTATTGGAAAGAAAAAGGTTCCAATGCTTAGTTTTAAAAATGATCATCCCTACTAATGGAAATATTTAATTTCCTTCACATTTTTGTGCTGTTCAAAATATGAAACGTTACAAACTATGATTCCATGTTGATGGAAGGGCCTCCCATGATAGTAGTAAGGATGGGTATGTCTAGTTGGATGATGCTATAGTGTGGCTCAATATGAGAAAACCAGACAGGCGTCAATTCTTGATATAGAATGTGGAGTGATGAACCTCTGAGCTATGTGGATTTGGTAATACTTGGATCGTTCTCAGTGTAAATGTACCGAGAAATCACCCTCCAAAGCTTTTTTGCATCCTACTCGCATGGATCGAGCTGTAAAGTTGGGAATACCTCAAATGTGGAAAAGTCTTTAGAATAAATTCAGAGCCTAATTCCAAACTCTACAAAATATGGATTATGTTATCATCCTCGTCGTCAGAAGTAGAGGCTATCGACGACCACCATGAAAGTGGAAAAGAAATTGGGAAATAGATCCCTATAGGTATCCTTGCACATATAAATAATTGGGGTAATGTGAAGGTGGTCAAGGAGGTAGAGGAGCTCCTGGATGATGTGTAGGCGAGAGAAGACTACCAAGTCCAACATTTTGTTGGTCAACATGGGATTCATCTGCAATATGTTTAGTTAGACATGGTACTGTGGGTTGTAAAAATGAAGGATGTGATTTAGATGGGGGTGAAAGGTGTCCTTATAACCACTAGAGGTTTACTGGGAATCCTTAGGGGAATATGGATTTGTAGAGGTAGAAATAGAGGTGGAGGAATATTATGTAGGTTGCACTGGAGGTGCGACAACCCTTCAACATTTGATCAAGGGTGGTTTCTCACGTTTTGGATCAGAATCGGCAAGAGGAGTGAGGATTGTCATTGTGTGGGCCATTACTGAAGCAACGATTCAGAGAAGATGGAGACAAAGAGAGGAGGATGGGTGTGAGAAGGAAGATCACTGAGGGGTAGGTGAGGCCGAAGGTGGGTTGGGGTTAGGTGCGAGCGGTGGGAGAGGGTAGCGGGGGGGGGGGGGGAGCCGTGCATCATGAACCCTAGGTTCACAACATAAATAAGCTATGAAACTATATGATTTTTTTTGATTACACGATGTTTAATTTAAATATTAAATAATTTCAGGTTGTGAACCATACACATTGCGTATTTGATTACACAGTGTGTAATTGGGTTTTTTTCACATTTTTGAACAAGGTATTGGTCCTTTTCTCTTAGAAAGACCTAAGCTAACCAAAAGATTATTCTATCATATTTTAGACTATGGTGACCTATCCTGGGTTTCCTCCTAGTCATTTCATCATTTAACATTGAGAGCTTGACTCAGTGGTTCTCAATGTAATTTTAATGTGATGACACATCCTGCGAGGAATGGTTCTTGATAGATCTTCAATCTTTGACCATTGACATTGAATGGTGGTTCTATTCCTTTCGGAATTTCTATAGTCCTATATGCGAATACTTGTATGACCATGAAGGTTCCTAAACATCATTATTTCAGCTTCCTAGTGAACAGTTTTAATCAGGAGTTGAATAATAAGACCTTATTCTATGGTACAAAAATTCAACACAAAATGAACTAATCATTCCATTTCTTGGTTTTTTCTTTATAAATATTGGTATTTTCATAAGAATAATTTTGTATCTCCTCTAGTTCATCCAACTGTAGCATCCTAACTTACCCATCTATTTAAGAATCCATATTCAACTTCTTAATTTCCCAGTACAAGCGATGCTCTAGTTCTATGGGAAAATGAAAAGGCTTGTCGTACACTAATTGGAAGGGGGAGGTGATGATGGGTGTTTTGTATGTAGCGTGATATGATCATAGTGAATCATATAAATTTGGACTCAAGTAATATCTATTTGTGTTTACAATATTTTCAAGGATTTTTTTTGATTTCCCTATTTGAAAATTCAATTTTCCACTTTTTTATAGGTGGTAGGGAGTGCCTGTGTTATATCAGATTCTATAATTCTCTAGTATTCCTTTAACAAATTTATTAGTAAAATGTGTTCCCTAATCACTAATGAGTAGTCTAGGAAATCAAAATTTTTAAAACGCATTTTTCTTTAAGAAATTCATGAACACCATTTCCATTTCAAGAGTGGTAGCTTCAACTTCTACCCATTTCAAGACATACTCAATTCCAAAAATGATATAGAACTTTTAAAACACATTTTTCTTTAATAAATTCATGAACACTTTTTCCATGTCATGAGCAGTAGCTTCAACTTCTACCCATTTCAAGATGTACTCAATTCCAAAAAGGATATAGAACTTTCCATGTGAATTAGGGAATGACCCCATGAAATCTATTCCCCACATGTATAATAGTATGACTTCTATGATCGAGTTTTGGGGCATTTAATTTATTTTCCCTATGGTGCCTATTCGTTGGCACTGATCACAACCTTGATAATAATTTCTTATATCTTGGTGAAGTGGGGGACAATATATTCCAATTTGTAGGATTTTTTCTACTATGTGTTCTAGTCCATGATTTCCTCCAGTTGGTGCCATGTGACACATTTCTAACACACTTTAGATCTCATATTTTGGGAGTCATCCTTGCATTAAGCCATCAATACAATGCTTAAAAAGTACCAGCTCATTTTAGTAGCAATGTGAAGTATTGACTAAAAATATCCTTCTTTTCTAGAAGGAGAGGTCTGGGAAAAGGTTTTCCATAGAGAGATAGTTTGCAATGTTGGAAAACCACAGTCATTCCTTTGTGGTTAGCCTGAAAATAGTTTCATCAGGGAAGTCGTCCTTGATGTGTAGATTATCATCTTCCTTAATGAGGGGTAATGGGAGTCTGGAGAGATTATTAGAGACACCATTCTCCATTCCTTTGGTGTCTTTGATGACGATGCCAAATTCTTGCAACAACAGGATCCAACATATCAATCTTGGTTTTGCATCCTTTTTACACATTAAATATTTCAGGGCAACATGATTAGTGTACACACTTACTTTTGACAAAACTAAGTAATATTTAAACTTCTTAAAAGAAAATATTACTTCCAGGAGTTCTTTTTTGATGGTTCTATAGTTTTCTTGATCATCATTTATGGTGTGAATGGCATAATATATGGGACATAAAGTGTGTCTGACCCTCTTTCCAAAGACAACACCTACAACGAAGTCATTTTCATTACACATCAAATCAAATCCTTTTTCTCAATCTAGTAAAATGATTACAGGAGATGATACTGGTCTTTTCTGTAAAATTTCGAATGCCCACAGAAACTCTTTAGTGAACTTAAAAGGTGAATCCATTACTAACAGGTGTGTCAGAGGGTAGAAAACTGTTGAAAAATATTTCATGATGTGATGGTAGAATCTTGCATGACCTAGAAAGCTCCTTATGTATTTTACTATTGAGGGCTCAAGTAAATCTTTGATCACCTTTATTTTTGAGGGATCAAATTCCATGCCATCCATAGAGATTTTGTGTCTAAGGACTATTCCTTCTTGAATCATAAAGTTTCATTTTTCTTATTTTTAAACTAAACACTAATCTTCAAAACATTGAAGGACTAGTTCAAGATTTCTGAGGCCTACATTGAAGGACTGTCCATATATAGAAAAATAATCCATAAATACTTCCAAGAATTCTTTCTCCATATCATCAAACATATGTGTCTTACACCTCCAAAAGTTCACTATTGTATTGCACATACCGAATGACATGCGTCTACAGGTGAAGGTAATAAATGGGCATGTGAATGTAGTTTTGGTGTAATAATCTAGGTCAAATACAATATGATTGTATCCTGAATATCCATCTAGGAAACAATAGAATTCATGTTCAGTGAGTCTTTCTAATATTTGATCCATGAAAGGCAAGGGGAAATGATATTTTTGAGTTTCTGTATTTATATTCCTATATTACACACATACTCTCCATCTAGTGATGGTGCAAGTCAAAATCAATTCATTTTCATCCTTCTTGGAAATTGTGAGACCAAATTTCTTTATAACTACTTATAGCGGACTCACCCACTAGCTATCAAAGATTAAAAATATTATTCTAGCATCTAGAAGTTTCAGTAATTATTTCTTAAATACCTCCTTCATTGTTGGGGTGAGTCATTTCAGGGGATGATTTTTGGGTTTCACACATTCTTCTAATAAATTTTTATTAGTGCATAATGTCCGACTAATCCCTTTAATGTCAGCCACCCCCAAGTAATTTAATTTTTTTTGTCTTTGTATGAATTTTATTAACATTTCCTCTTATGGATATGTCATATCTGAGTTACTGATGACTGTAAGTGCAATAGTTGTCTCTAAAAAAGAATACTTGAGTATGCTTGGGAGAGGTTTCAGCTCCAGTATTGGTGGCTAAATGACCAATGGTATGAAAGGAGAGATCATGCCCATGTGAGAGGTTTTGTGAAGTTTATTTCTTCAATATCATACTACTCTCCTTCAGTAGGAGAAAAATCATCACTATCATCCTTGATGGCCATGTATTCATTATTTTATTCAGTGAGAAAAATATCTTGGCAATCATAAGAATCATCTGGTTTTTTTAGCTTTCACTAGGTCGAACACTACTTGTTCGTCACCTACTTTGAATATCAGTCTCCCTTGATTCACATTAATTAGTGATTTATTGGTGGCTAGAAATGGATGGACTAATATAATGGGAACATATCCTTCTTATTAAATTTATAAAATGAGTAAGTCTACTGGGAAAATGAATTTCTTGATTTTGACTAAAACATCCTAGAGAAGTCCTTGAGGATACATAACCGATCAGTCATCTAATTAGAGTTCTACTATAGTTGAATTGAGTTCCTTGAGTCTCAGCTTGTGAAATACATTCATTGCTATAAGGTTAATTCTAGCTTCTAATCACATAGGGATCTTCTAAAGTTTCATTCTCCTATGGTACATAGTGTTGAGAAGATTCCAGGATCTCTCATTTTTGGTGGAATTTTCTACTAAACAATAGCAGAGCATTATTAATTTAGGGAAATGAATCCTAGTTCTTTCATTTTTCTCTTATTGTAATGATGTTCCTTCAAAAAAAATTCAAAGGTAGGAATTTGGTCAATAGATTAGAAAAAGAAATGTTGATGTGAAATTTCTCAAATATCTTCAAAAATTTATTATATTTCCCTCTCATTCCTTGTATCATTCTCTCTATAAAGGAGTGAGGTAGTTTATAAGCAGGTGGTTCAATGTAGATATCTTCTTTGAGTTTCTTGAATATATCCAAAAATTTATTATATTCACCTTAAATATTCCTCGTATCAAGAGGATGCTAATAGAATAGTTGAGATGGTGTTTCTAGTGGAAACCAATGATGAGAAGATGCGGTGGTTCAATAAAAAAGAACTCATTTTGATAAGAGGATTCAATGATAGAAAAATTAATATGGATGAATTTATATAAACATGGGAGAATATGGAATCTTGATTCGACGACCAGATCAAAAAGGATCCGAGAACAAAAGTACATGGATTGAATTGGTATTTATATAAATATAAAGTGTCCAATAGGATTAATATCATTTTTAATGATTCTTTGATCTCATATGGGTCTTGATATGTTTTGGTAATGGGGTGGGGTGTTTGGGGTGTGGGACTGTTGGTATGATCCTTTTAAGTTGGTGTATTCTGTGAGGGTTCTCACTCACCCATTAAAAGTGTTTTTATAATAAAGATAAAAAAATTGTGGTTAGGTTCTTCAGACTTTTTCTCTTCTCCTACAAATGGTTATTGAAAATATAACACTTTTCTACTCCTCAATATCACTTATTTTGCCTCTTCCTTTGGGTATGTCTCAGTATCAATAGGAAGCATACCTAGAAATCTACCATATAAGGTCTTTGAGATTTTACCCATTTGATGTTTTATATTTTGAAGGGTATCCCATTGATTTTTTGTTTCTCTTTCTTGGGTTGTAATCCTCTGATCTACCTTTTGAATAAAGGATGTAAGTGACTTTTCCAAATTTGTATGAATAGGTGTGACCAGTTGTGGTTGTCTTTGTAGAGTAGGTTGAAATTGTTGCTGGCCTCTAGGAGGGAAAGGTTATTGGGGAACTTATTGCAGTGTCCATAGAAAATGATTTATAGGTGGATAGCCTGATGGTACTTGATTCCTAAGTGGTTCTTGACCACTTCTTTTTTGGTAGTACCCTTGATTGTTTTATTGAGGCTGTTGAGATATCCTCTATTGATAATATTATTGTAGTTGCTGGTATTGTTCATTTTTCTGAATGTAATTAATGTAACTAAAATATTGGATTTTTTGTTCATTGAATCCTACCCTACAATCTTGATATGAGGGTAGGATGCCACACATTTTGTAGGATTGAATATCTATTACAGGACCAAGAGGGGGAGGTGGTGTAGTAGGTAGCTGAAATGATTTCATCTTTTTTAGTCAAGTCCTTTACTTGTGCAGCTAGATGGGTGTTTTCTTCAACTTGGTGGATTCCACACTGAGGAATTACATGATCGCACTACCATATACTAACATTTTGTGAGACCTTATCTAAAATTTCTCGACCTACTTCAGGTGTTTTCAATATTATTCCTCCATCAACAACATCATTTACCACTATACGAGTGGCGGGTTGGAGACCTTGATATAAAGTTTTCGTTTGTAGCCACACATCTAGTCCAGGATGTGGGAATTTTCTTGTAAGTTCTTTAAAGAAATCCCAAGCCTCCCAGGCATATTATCCATCCATTTGAGAAAAGTTTTTGATGTAATTTCAATGATTTTAAGTCTGTATAGGTGGAAATTATTTATCTAGAAACTTCTTGGCTAGTTTGTACCAAGTCGTGATCGAATTGGGAGCTTGAATTTTGGATCTATCATGCAAGGATAATGGGAATACCCATAACAAGGTTGTATCAGAGGATAATCACTGGTTGCGAAAGGTGTCATAGAATTCCTGGATGTTGAATATATGTTTATGAGGATCCTCACTCTGAATTCCACTGAACTGACCCATGTTTTGGAACATATTGATGAGTCCAAGTTTGATTTCAAAAGTATATTCCTAGACAGGATGGTGCACAATACTAGGTGCATCACCATTGATTGACGGAAATTCATAATCCATAATGGTGTTCTCAAGTTTCATGTTGGGATATTCTCTTTAATGTTTTTGTGGAACAAACTCCATGTTTGGTGGGTTGGGAAATGCATGATTGTTGTGGTCTGCTATGCATGAACGAGAACATATTGAAAGGTACCTTTTGATTTCAGGCTTGAAGGTAAGTGGTTGTTGGACAATAAGACTCCTTGAACAATTCAGGGGGACCTGACACATGTACTAGGTCATAATAATAAGGAAACAGTGGAATACAAAAGAAATAATAAAGAATAAAAAGAGAAAGGGGGATGGGTGAGGTAATCTGGGGTTCGTGCCAAAGGTTATTATGCCTAAGTACAATTTCATTCTCTATAAATGGCACCAAAATTTGATGCACCCACATGAATCATTTAATTTGTGTGGGTAGCGTTCAGATTTTAATTTATATTTATCCCAAACTACACTTGTTACAATGATGTAGTTTAGTGATAGTGCAAGGTCAATTCCACGAGGAACTTTTTGGCAGACAAGGAACCAGGACTTCAAACCCATTGTGTTGGAGTCCTCACAAATTGGTTTGGGTTTGGGATAAGACTAAAGTTATTGAGTTTGGTTTGAGATTTATAAAAAATGTAGGGATCAAGATCAATTTTGGGGTTTAGGTAGAAAGGATAATCTTGATCCTGACTTAGAATAGTCCTAAGGATAATGTTGTGAAGTGGTGCAAAGATCACTAGTTTCTTATGGTCAAACCAACTAGATCTATCTAAGATGAAACTATTCCTTATTCTAGATATTGATAACAACCTAGAATCATTAATCATAGATTCTATGGAAAAAATTATCCTTTGCTAATGGTCATAGCCTAATCTAAACCAATCAGGTTAGATTCATTCATTTAAACATCCCATGGTCAGGTTTTCCTAAATAATTGAATAAATATTTTTTTTATGTAACCTAATCACTATCCTTAGGGTTACCAAGTTATGATATAAAGTTTTTTTTAATTTTATAACACCCCCACTCTCAACTCTTATTATAAGTGGTTTATCCACTCATAATGGTAATAATCGAGATCGAAGAAATAATTATAAAAATGCTTGGAAGATTAAAAAAAATAGCTGAAACATGATAGTTTTCAAGAAAGGGTTCAAGAATCAAGTAGTACAAAATCCTATTAAGAAATGAATCTATCAACCACTTTATTTAAACAAAAAATAATAAAGAACATATGGAGAATCCATTTTTGAATGAAAATGAAAATGTTAAATAGATATCAAATGGTGAATGATGATGAATGGAATGTAGAACGCATGTAGAACAATCAATGATGTTTGGATTTAATAAAAATGGTAATAAAAAATATCTAGAGTTTATTTGGGAGAGAAAATAAAGAAAAAATACTAGAGAGAATGATAGAAATTGATGAGGAAAAAATTTACGCACTACTGTACGCGTGCTGGAAAGTAAATAGGTGGGATATTGTTAGGTCCACTAGGTTATATACCATAATTGGGGGGGGGGGTGAATTAGGGTATGAAAGATAATAATTACAACCCCTATTGATCTTGTTTCATTGTTATAAAAAACTCTCTTATATATTCTTCCTATTGTAGAAAATGAACAAATCTTAAAACAAGCACATGATATAACAATTTTACTTGGTTCACCCTCACTGTGCTATATCCAAGGAGCATATTCCGGTGATGTGAAAATGTACCAAATCCACTAGAAGCACACTTATATTTAAAATGTTCGGAGCGGACTAACTATCCCTCCTGGTTTACAATCACTCACAATATGAAAGCTCACTACGCTCTCAACTGAAGTGTGCTCACTGCTTCTTCAAAAGTTCCACTCACAGTTTAAAGACTTGTAGGTTCCTTTATTCTCACTACTGAATACATCCTCCACTGTATATAGATGCTCTGTTGAAGTCCAATTTTCCTCCAATGATGAAAACCATTTTACCATAGTACTACTGGGAACTACAAATCTTTCACGCAACCCTTAATGCATCTTGCGCACAACTTTAATTCCCTGCGTGCAAGATTCCACTTTTGTTGTGAAACACCCCCTATGTAAAAATTCAATCTTACGCGCAACTAAAATCTTACATGCAACTTTCTTAGCTTGTACGCAACTCAAAATCCTTCACGCAACTCCCTTTTCTTAAAATTCTTAAGCAATATGGAGCTCAGATTCTCTCTAAGTGTTGAGATTTTTTGAATGAGGGGGGTCACCTCTTATTTATAGGTGTCGCAAACCCCTGCGTAAAAGATTCGAATTTTTGAATGCAAGATCCTATTCTAGCACACAAACCTTAATTTTACATCACATTGGGCGCGCAAGTTTATTTCATGCAACCTCATCTTTTTCACACATTTTCAAATCTTTTGTGCGCATCAGGACTTTTCCATTTTTCAACATTCTTCCCCCAAAACATAACTTGAAAACAAGTTTCCAAACCTCCTTAGATCTTGCGTGCAACATCCTTTTCCAAAAATATATTCCCCCATTTTCGGATTTTGATGCCCAAAATTTGGAAAACATTGGAAAACGACACCACCTTATATCTGTTCATTTTGTACCACCTCCAGATTTTCTATTCCTTTGTCATTGTTCTTTGTCAACACAGGTTGTCAATAATATCTCTAGAACTCAACAAATCACTATGGAAACCCTATTTGCCAACAAACAAACCAGCTTTTTCAACAAAAACAAACACCATAAAAATGATTCAATGTTACCTTGGGGGATTTTTTTCCAACAGATATTATATGACATGTAAACTTCTTACATCATGTAATCTCGATCCATGCTTTTCTCAGAGTATATTGGATTTGGTGTGAATATTAGACTGAATATTCTAGATTTGTAGATTTGACTCATCTTATAATGTGTAACTAGTCTTCATGACATGATTCTTCTCATGACTGGAACTTTAAGCAGGATGTGGTATTTGAAAATTACATGATGTATATTTGAGATTCACATAATGTAATCAATTAATAGATTGTAATTCCTTCACAAATTGCTTCATGACTTGTGACATGATGCGAATCATTCATACACATCGTGTAAGTGATTTTATTGTTGTGTATTGACCAATTTTTTCAATTTCCACAGCTTTTCCTTTGGTTTATTAGAAACTTATTCTCTCTAATAATCAACACTTACCTGGTGCATTATTGAATAAAAAATAAATAATCATTAAATAAATGAATTCAAAAGGTAAATACAATTTCATCTTATCACCAATATAAATGAAACTTATAACATGGATTAAACATATAATAAATAGTTGAAAATAAAAAATAATTCTATAAAAATTGTTGATGAAACATAATTTCAATGACACAAAATATTGTTGTTTCAAAACAAAACATTTGTACTGATAAATTATTTTTACATCAAACATTTATCGTATAAATTACATTTATTTTTTATTTTTTTGACATTCCTTTTATTTTCTATTAATTTTCATTTTCACAATCAATAATTAAAATTTCATATTGACATTTTTATACCATATTTTAAAACATGCGCCATAGAGTAAAAACTAGAAAAATGAGCTCAGATTGCTGTGAAATCACAGGACAATGACTATTGTTTTTGAATTTTAGGAACCAACGATGTGTCAAACCAAGGTATCGTTTTCTCGTGATGACTGAAAACATATTTTCAGTAATTTAAAATGCTAAAACGTGCATTTTAATGTTAAAATCATAGAAAAAAATCTCTAATTGATGTGAAATCTTATTAAAACTATCTTATAATTACTTTTAACGTGTGTGAGGAGACAGTGCATCAATCTGACGTGCAATGTGTTTGAACGGACTAAATAAAGAGTTTTTAGAAAATAACAGTCTTTAAAAACGTACATCATTGAGTGAAAACTAGAAAAATGTGATTGTATTAATATGAAATCATAGGAAAATAGCTATAGATTTATTTTTGAATTTTAGGAACTGATAGCGCGTCAAACTGATGTTTCGTTTTCCTGATATGATTGAAAACACAGTTTTAGTAATCTAAAACGCTAAACCATGTATTTAACTGTTAAAACCATAGAAAAAAAAATCTCTAATTGACATAAAATCTTATGAAAGATTTATTATATTATATTTTATGTGTGTGAGTAGATGGCATGTCAATCCGAAATGTGATATACCCAAGCAGAATAAATAATTAGTTTTTAGAAAATGACGGCCTTTAGAAACACGCGCCATAGAGTGAAAGACAACCAAATGAGCTCAGATTACTGTAAAATATTAGGAAAAGATCCATAGATTGATTTTTGAATTTTAGAAAGTGAAAGCACATCAAACTAAGCATTCGATTTCTTGAGATGACCAAAAAAGTAGTTTCAGTAATTTAAAATGCTAAAATGCGCATTTGACTATTAAAACCATTGAAAAATATCTTCAATTGATGTCAAGTCTTATAAAATCTGTCTTATAATTATTTTTGACATGTGTGAGAAGATAATGTATCAATCCAACATGCGATGTGCTCAAAAAAACTAAATAAGGAGTTTTTAGAAAATGATGGTCTTTAAAAACATGTGCCACCGAGTGAAAGCTGATCAAATGAGCTCGGATTGCTGTGAAATTATAAAACGATAACCATAGATAAATTTTTGAAATTTAGGAACTAATGGAACATCATGACATGGTGTCGTTTGCTTGAGGTGATCGATAACCCAGTTTCAGTAATTTAAAATGCTAAAACATGAATTTGATTATTAAAACCATAGAAAACGATCTCTAATTGAAATGAAATCTTACAAAAATTGTCTTATAATTATTTTTGACATGTTCAAGTAGAAAAAGCATCAATTTGACATACGATGTGCTCAAACAAACTAAATAAGGAGTTTTTAGAAAAAGTCGGTCTTTAAAAACATGCACCATAGAGTGAAAACTGACTAAATGAGCTCAGATTGATGTGAAATCACATGAAAACAACCATAGACTAATTTTTGAATTTTAGCAACCAATACTACATCAAATCAGGGTGTCATTTTACCAATATGACAAAAAATTCCGTTTTAGTAATTTAAAATGCTAAAACGTGGGTTTTACTGTTAATTATATTATTAATAGTTTACCAAATAATAATAATAATAATAATATTATTATTAAATTTGAATTATTTGGGATGTTTAAATTACTTTATGCTTATTATTTTTAGGACTAATAATAATATTTATAATAATGATGATGATAATGATAATGTTAATAATAATATTATTATTTATAATTAATTAATTAATATTGATTTTATTATTATTAAGTATCATTAAATACATAAATAATTATATTATATCTAAAATTTATAGTAATTAATTATTATTTTTTATTAAAATATTAATTATATTAATATTATGTTTATTATAAATGATTTTTAATTGTGAAATAAATTATTAATGATAACATTATTATTAAAAATTATATTTTCTATATTAATAATTTAATTAATATTTTTTTTAATTATATTATTAACTATGTTATTATTTATGTTATTAATATTATTATTTAAATCATTATTCAGAATTACTATGATATTTATTGTAAATACTTAATAATATAATTAATATTTATTAAAAATGTAGTTTATAATATTTTTGAGCACATATTTTTTCCAAAAGGTTCGACACCGTGGAAGGCCATAGAGCTAATTGAAAGGATTTTGATATTTTGGGGCTTTTTTAGAATGGAGATACATATCACTGGGATGAGGCTTCTTCCATTTTTTCTTCCCCTCCATGGATTTGCAGACGAAGGCCTAGGGATTTGGATCAATCTCTCTCATGTTGGGATTTCCTCATATCTGTGAATGAGACCACAAATTCAACCCACTGGAGGTAGATTATTCATCGGTATAGGTATGGGTTAAGGTATTTTGTTTGAACTGGATCCTCTGGCACCCTAGGATGCTATATGACATTGCGATGTCCATAAGAGTTATGATCAAGTTGGATAAAGAAATGTAACTTCCATATTCAAGCATTCTGCACAATTCTTGGTTGAAGTTGACTTGGGTTCTGTCTTAGTTGATAAAGTATTTATTTCAAAAGATGAAAATGAACTTGAATTGAGAATCGATTATGAAAAATACCCCATTTTTGTTTGAATTGTAAGGTTATAGGCCACTAAATGCCAATCTGTAGGAAAATAGTTTTCTGTGATTTATGTTCTACGTGTGGGCATGATGACGCCTCATGATCCAAAAATAAAAGAAATGTGAAGCAATTTGATGTGGTTTTCATGTGAGAAGATGGTAAGGTGCTGCATTAGAATGGCATGGATTTTAAGGCTGAAATGCATGGGAATGGACCTAGTTTTGTGTCTGGGTAGAACATGGGTGGTGCTATCAAGGTCTCTACTAGTGATGCTCGTATTGGTGATGGTTAGATGGAAGGTAACAACATGGTTGAACTTGATCATGGTCAGTATGCCAGTGGGAAACTTTCCAAAACATGTTATGAAATTGTGGAGGTACAAGAAAAAATGGACCTATTGATCATGCTGTAGGGGTTCAAAATTCACTTGTAGTGGTTTCTTTAGATAAAAGTGATAAGATTTTGCTGCCTAGTGAGGTTGGTGGTTCTGAAGGTAGAGAAAATGTCTCAGATGGTGGACTTATGGAGACATTAATAGATGATCAATCAATTGATAAAGATGTTATTCAAGAATTAAATGACTAATACTTAAAAACAAAACCTGCTGGTTGTGGAAATAGCTCACAAAGTTAAGAAAATTTCAGTGGATGTAGAAGGATTCTCGTTGGCAAAACCTTGGAAATTAAAAGCACATGAGTCCCCATCTTATCCCCCATTGGTTTCACCTGTCATGTCTCTTGCACAGATTGACCTTTCAGGTAGTTTTCAAGACCCCCCTTCAGATTGTGCATCAAAACGATGGTGTGAACATGGAATGGGTGTATCTACCCTAATTTACTAATTTAATGAAAAAGGCATACGATTCATTTGGCAAGGCCTCACATGAAGATTGTGTTATTTCATGAGGATGAAATTCTACAATTATTCCTCTAGAGGACCAGGAAGGGGAAAGGCCTATAAAAGGACTTAGCAAGAAAGCTACATAATAGTTTTTCTCACATCTTGGATCTATATACACTTTAATGGAGCCAATTTTTTTGGGTTTAATGAATATGTAACAGTTCAAAAACTGTTATTATTTAACATTGAAGATAGATTCTGTACTAATTCAAATATGATTTTTTGAGATTTATCATGGAAATTCAAGAATAATTCCATCCTGGAGGACTCATGTAGTTCATAATTAGAAGAGGATTATGAGGCCCCAAATGTGGTCAAGACATAGTGGAGAGGCCGATATCCTAAGGGAAGAGGAAGACATCCTAAAAATTTGGGATTCAGAGGATCTGGCAGGGACTGATTCTCTATTTTTAATATTCTTTCTTTCTGATGTGGGCACCCTTTGCCTTGCTTTCCTTTCTCCATATTTATTTGTTTTTTTAATAAATCTAGGGTTATGGATTTGGTCTCCAAATCCATGATTGATCCATTATAGTATATTTTAGGTGCATAAATTTTTTCAATTGTTAATGTCATGTTTTTAATCAATAAAATTTGTGTCATATAAATTAATTTTTATTTTTTATATTTTTAAAATTATTTTTATTTCATGCTATTTTTTATATATTTAATCCATGTTTTAATTTTCATTTAGATTATAATTAAAGATTATATTTTATAGGCTTCAAAATTCATCTACTTAAAATTTAATATTGTTTCAAGTAAAAGATTTTGAAAGCCTACAAATTATAAAGTTATATATAATATAGATAACATTTGAAATATTTTCTAAACATATAAAAAATAATTGAAAATAAAAATAATTTCATAAAAAAATGATGAAAAATAATTTTAGAGGAAAAAAATATTATTATTTCAAAACCTAACATTTGTACTTATAATGTTTTTTGCATAAAAATTTTGTGGGTAAATTAAAATTTTTTGTTTATAATTTTTTTGACATTCATTTTATTTTCAATTAATTTTTATCTGTACAGTCAATGTCTTAAATTTAATTTACATTTTATTTATACTATATTTTTTGTGGATAATTTTTTTGAAATGTAAATGTTATGATTTTAATAAATAATGTCTGTGTCATTTAAATTAATTATGGTTCATTATATTTTTGAAATTATTTTTAATTTCAACAATTTTTTATATGGTTAATCCATGTTTTATGTTTCATTTATTTTATACTTATAGTTTATATTTTATAGGCTTCCAAATCTACCTACTTGAAATATAAAAAGTTTTGTTGTGTTTCAAGTAGAATACTTTGAAATATTATAAAAAAAATAAACTATAAATATAATAAAAATGAAATTTAAAACATAGAATAAACACATAAACAATAATTACAAATAAAAATATTTTCATCAAAATAATTAACTGAAAATAATATAAATGATACAAAATAATGTTTTTTTTCAAAACATAACATTTGGACTTTAAAAGGAATTAGGTAAATCTAAATGCTTATAAATTATAAATTATAATAATAATTATTTTTTACTCAGTGTGCAAAGTTAATTTTGATCAAATTTATAGTTTATAATTTATAGGCTTTAAAAGTTACCTAATTGAAACATTATTATATTTCAAGTATGTTATTTTGAAGGCATACAAATTAAAAATAATAAATACAATTTAAGTGAAATTTGGCACACTGACTAAACATATAAAAAATAATTGAAATTAAAAATAAATTCATAAATATAATAAAAAAACAATTTACATGTTAAAAAATTTATTCATTAAAAACTTAACATTTATAGTTTAAAAAAAATTTATGGACATAATTATTATTAAGTATTATATTATAATGTATTATTAATTATTTTATTATAATTAAATATCATGAATTAAATTATTTATAAATAATAATTATATTATAAAGTATTTTCATTAATTACAATAATAATTATGAAAAATGATGTAAATCATATAATTATTAATATAAATAATAAATTTGTTAATAATATAATTTAAGATAAATATTAATTAATTGAGTAATATAAAATTAATAAATATTAAAAATAATGTTATTACTAACAATTTATTATACTAATATATATTAACATTTATTATAAGTAAATATATAATAATATATATATTATACTAGTTTTAATTATATATATATATATCAACACTAATATCAACATATATTATAACATTTAAATTAACATATAGTACAATGCTTATATTAACATATTATAATTTTTTAAAACATTTCATTTCTAAAGCAAATTTTTTTTATAATATATATTAGGATATATTATAATAATATATGTATTATAATAATAAAAATATATTATAAAAATATATGTATTATAATAATAAAAATATATTATAATATATAAAATTTATAAAAAAAATTTATACTAGTATATATTCACATATATTATAATGAAATATATAATAATATTGAAAAATATTAAAAAAATTATGAAAATGTTAAGTTTTTTTAAAATCTGAAGAAGGATGGGCACTTTATTATAATGATTCTTCATCAAAAGAGTTATTAAGAAGGATATTTATCATAAAGTACCTTCTAAATAACCATTTTGAAGAAGGAACTTAATTATAAATAGCATTTTATAATATTACGGAAGCCAATGCACTTCATAATAAAGATCCTAACATAAATTCATCTTTTAGAAGGCACTGTATGGTTAGGTGATCAACCTTTTATAAATTCCCCCACCCTAAACAATTCTGTAGACTAGGAAATTATAGTACCCCCCGATTTCTGGTATGTAACCCTTACATGATTCTTTTCATGGTTATAAAGTGTATGGGTGAATTATGAGAGAGTTGGGTGATCTCTAAATAAGTTTTTGGGGATAAAGTAGGTGCACACATACTGCTTATGGTTTGTCTAAACCGTGAAAATATCCTAGCAGAAACTGTGCGTAGTTGCAGTTTTGAGACAGTAGCTTTGACCTGATTTGAGCATGATTGGGGAGACCGTGTGAGGAGGCCATGCAAGGATTTTCTTAAGCCAGTAACTAATTCATGGTTAGCACACATTTTGTCTAACTCTGCAGTCTAATTGTGCACAGATTCAAAGTTAGATATGTAAAAATAGGATCTCACTCATTTTTAAGATATATCCCTATTTTTTTCTCCTAAATGGACTTAATTTGGGATTTCTCTCCATTGAAGTTTGGGTAACCTCTCCCATGCATTTTGTAACCAATCCAGAGCCTTCCCTTGGTGTTTTCAATCCCGATTCTCATGGTAAGTGACGTTCTTAACCATTATTGTCTCATTTCTTCAATCTACATAGATCAACATATCCTCTCCTATTTATTTTTTAGATTTATGCTTGTTATGGGTATATCTATATTGGGGGACTCCAAATATGATGATATTTGTGTTCGTTGATGGTAGGATAAGAGATATAAGGCCATTTTTGTGGAAAGTCAATCTGGTTTCTAGAGTGTTCTTCGTCCATTGATGAGTTTCATCAAAAACTTCAAGGAAGGTGGCTTCTCTCTCAACTGATCTTGCTAAAATTGATTTTATTAGTTTCAAATTGGTTTATTTGAATGGAATTTATTGTGAAAATCATAGAATAAATCTTCTATATTGATGATTTATGGTTTTGGGCGAAACTATGTGATCTTGGTGAATTATTGTGCAAAGTGATTTAGTTTCTTGAATTTAGAATGGCGATTTTAAATTATGGATTTGTTGGAATTGAAAAATGGTTTTATAAAAAAGGGGTTTTAATAAAAAGGTTGTTTTATTGAATTTTTTTGATAGAAATGGTTTTTAATAAAAAGGTATTTTTATTGAAAGGTTTTTTTGGCATGATCCTTGGGTATACTTGTTGTGTGTGTTCATGTTGTATAAATGGGGATTGGTTGAAATATAACCTTGTTATTAGTGAAAAAGGTCAAATGGCACGTGGGATATAATTACCTTATGATGACTTGGTAGATCAATGAGAAACTTCTGATGAGTATGGGACTGTCATCGTGTAGCATGCATGGTTGGTTGTGTGTATGTGTGGAATGGATCGGGTATGCCAAATGAATATTGAAAAATGGTTTTAAAGATTTTTTAAGTTTTTTTCTAAAAAAATAACTTTCTAGAAAATTCATTTCAATTTCACTTTTATGACTTTGGTTATAAATGGTTTTGGAAACTTGTTTATATTTAGTTAAAATTTTTTTTGAGAAATTGTTTTATATAAACTATTTAATATCATTATTACTAACTCTTCTATTGTAGTGGAACAAGTAGGGAAGTCATTAGGGAAAAACTACTAAGTGTTATACTCACCCCTTCTTTTCCACTTTGGTGCTTTTGTAGGTTCTGTCTTTCAAGAAATGGAAATAGGTAATGTATTAAATGTTTTTAGCACCACCTTTTGATACTTGTGCTATTCGATGATTGTGGGGCTTATAGATTTTGGAGTATGAAGTCTTATGGTCTTTTGAGAGTCTTTAGTTATTTATCCTCTATTTACTTTGATACTTGTTTAGTGTTTTTTGTGGTAAATTCTGATTTGGTTTTGAGATATATGAAGTTTTTTAGTTGCCTTTCATTTATTCATGCATCATATAGTGAACTGTTTGGTTGTGGCTTGTTTGGTTAGTGGTTTTATTTCCCAAAGGGTAAATCATACCACCGCTTTTATTTGAAGCCCTTCAGCATTTATTTCCAGCCTTTGGAATCTTGGGGATATATCTCAAGGACTATTAATGATTCTTTGTATTCTCAAGCTAATGGGAGTAAGAGGGTCATTATAAATGATATCATCTTGTTCGGTCCTTTCCTAACAAGTAGTTTTTATTTTTTTGGTCTTGGAGTTGATTCATACTTATTTATTCCTTGGGATGTAATATTATAAAGGAGTAGGATTGTTGGAACTTGAAATGTATATCATAAAAGAAAGTATCTAACCCATTTATGTTGAACATCAAGTTACCAGGGTGTCGGGAACATAAGCATTTTGGAGACATTTATAGGATACCAGAATCTCATTGTCATGGGTTTATCCAATGATACAAGCATGTCATGCATTGTAGAGGAATTAATTCCCACTAGGATTGTATATTTCATTTGGATTAATTATTTATGACCTTGTTTAAAGATGTTTTTTTTGAAAAATGTAGATTTTTTTTTCAAATGAATGTTTATGAAAAGATGATACTTGGTGTATTTTGAAAATGGTTTGATTTTAAAAAGAAAGAATGGATTTTTCAAAAAATGGTTGTACATGAAAAAGGTTGTTTTTGGAAAACAATGTTTTGATAGTTGATGTGATAGAATTTGAAATGATAAACCATCAGTTTCTAGGGAGTGAGACTTACCAAGTTGTTGTTGGTTTAGAAAATGGAACCTTGTTGGTGTCGTAGAAACCAACCAGAGGAAGCTTCAGAGAATGTGGTTGTAACTAGACCACATGTAAACCAAGATATGGTTCAAAGTATCATTCAAGTGTTTCAATCCATGTAAATGGGAAACCAGAGGGATGATCCAAGGCATGTGGATCATTCCATCCAGTTCATGAAGAAAAATTCACCCATCTTCATGGGTAATTCTGAACCTGAAAAGGCGGAGGTGTGACTAAGTATGATGAATCACATCTCTGAGTTCATCGTCACACTGACGGAGCTCAAGGTAAAGCTGGTGATGTATATGATCAAGGATCTTTCACATCAGTGGTGGGAACTAGTGTTTCATTATAAATGGGATCAAGGCCTATGTTGGGAGGATTTTGAAGAATTTATTAACAAAAAATTGTATCCTCATACATTCAAGATCCATAGGATGACATACTTCTTTAGCCTAAAGAAGGAGAATCTCTCTATCATGGAATATGAGGATAAATTCATGCATTTAATATGATTTGAACTCGAAGTTGTAGCGAGTGCATCCTTGAAGGAACGCATCTTCGAATCATGGATATGGAAAGAAATTCGATCAAAGATTATGATGATCTGTGTTGAGGATTATACAAATATGGTGAAAAAAAGAAAAAGTGGTTGAGCACGATATCTTAGGAGCTATGGGAGGATAAATTATGATGATACCTATGGGAAATGGTGGGAACTCGAACGCTGGGAGCAAGTGGAAGAGGGAAACCTATTTCCAAGGTGGGAGCATAACTCAGAATTAGACAGCTAGATCATTAAAAATTCCTCCAGGACCAAAGAGCCAAACGCGATGCTACCAATGTTGTTCCATTGACCACATGAAGTGAGAATGTACAGAACCACCAAGAGAATTCTATAACTGCAACAAGATGGGACATCTTAAGCACTTATCACAGTGCTCCAAGGTCAGGTGCTTAGGACACTTTTTGGCTATCTCAAGCATCATATGCTTCGACGGGATGAGGATATAAGACTTAGTCTCATCAGTAGAGTAGATTTATCCATTTTGATTCTCAGAGTACCATTACTCCTCAGCAAGAGAAATCTCAGCAAGGAAATAAAGAGAAGAGTGTAATGATGAAACAATTGTATGGAGCTGGGCAGATGATTATGGATGATCTGGTTGGACCATCTACGATGAGTGGTATGATTCTTTTGAATTCTACCCTTATGAAAGTATTGTTTGATAATAGTTCATCACATTACTTCATTTATTATCATGCTATTGATTTTCTAAGTCTAAAAGTAGAGATTATGCCTTACTTTTTAAAACTCCAAACTCCTCTTGGTGAAAGAGAATGTTGACCCTTTATGTGTAGAGATTATTCTGTAACTATTGATGGAGCTGATCTAAAGTGGGACTTCTCAATGTTGGAGATGGATGTCTATGATGTAATCCTGGGTATGAATTTGTGGACAATGTTTAAGGCTCCAATTGACTATTCTAGAAGTATGATTAGTTTTGTGACTGAGGACGACGTCGAGCATCTATTCAGAGGAGAGAAGGTTGTAAATAAAGGTGAAACGAGCTTATTGGAACCAATGGTGGGAATGATCTATTATTAGTTGGTAGTGTTGACTTTGACATCAATGGAAGAGATTGAGGAAGATAGTTTTCCAGAAATTGTGGATCAATTTTCAGATGTATTCCCTAGGAACTTCTCAAGGTTACCACATCTAAGGGATGTGGATTTTATGATTGATCTCATTTAGGGGACCATTACTATTTCCTTTACATATTATAGGATGTAACCAATAGAATTAAGGGAACTAAAAGTGAAGTTGGAGGAACTGGAAAGAAAAGGTTTCATTCAGCCAAGTACATCTCTGTGGGCTGCACCGGCCTTGTTCATGAAGAAATCATATGGAACTCTAAGGCTGTGTGTAGATTATCATAAGCTTAACCAATTTATGATAATGAATAGGTATCTAATTCCATTCATTGATGATTTTTTTATCAATTGAGGGGATATCAATGGTTCTCTAAAATTGACTTGCGATCAAGATATCATCAATTGCGAGTTCGGAAGGAAAATATTCTAAAGATAGCTTTTAGAAAGAGATATAACCACTATTAATATATATTCATGCCTTTTAGTCTTATGAATTCACCAACAGTCTTTATAGATTTAAAGAATTGGATATTTAAGATATATTTTGATTCTTTGGCTGTGGTGTTTGTGGATGACATATTGGTGTATTCAAGAACAAGGGATGATGATGATCAACACTTAGTGATAGTGTTGGTAATCTTGAGGGATCACTTTTTGTATAAACAATTGTCAAAATGTAATTTTTGGATCCAATAGGTATGCTTTCTTGGCCATGTAATTTCTGAAAATGGTGTTTTGGTGGATTCTGAAAGGATAGAATCTATGATATCATGGAAACCACTGAAGAATACCTTTGAGATAAGAAGTTTTTGTGGTCTAGATGGTTATTATCGACACTTTGTGCATGATTTATCATAACTAGGTTCACCAATGACAACTCTGAAAAAGAATAATTCTCCATTCTAATGGGAAGAGGAATGCCATAAGTCTTTTCGGGAGATGAAAGTTTGTCTTACTTTGGCACCTATCTTGATTTATATAGAATTAGGACGGGGATATGTGTTGTACTCTGATGCTTCAGGATCAGGGTTGGGCTGTGTTCTTATGTAAGGAGACCATGTTGTGTCTTACAGTTCAAGGAAATTGAGAGTGCATGAGAATAATTACCCAACACATGATTTGGATCTAGGTGCAGTTATCCATGCTTTGAAGTCTTGACATTACTATCTCTTCAGTGATAAATTTACTGTGTTTCCAGACTATAAAAGCTTGAAACATATTTTATCACAAAGAGGGTTAAATATGAGGCAAAGTAGATGGATGGAGTGTCTCCATATTTTCGACTTTGAATTAATGTACACACCGGGAAAACGGAATTCAGTAGAAGATGCATTGTGCAGAAAGTTATATGCTCATTTAGAAAAAGAAGCTTCAGATAAATGGAATTTGATGTTGGTCCTAGCCAACAAGCATGTGGAATGTGAAGACCAAGGTGATGTGGTAGTTTTCTTTTTTGATGCAGTGGTTACTAATTTGGTAAGGATGGTTAAATAGGTACAAACATATGATAGAGAATGGCTGGTTATGAGTTAAAAACTCAATGGTGGGGAAACCATTGAGGGATGGAAACTTAAAGGGAGTTTAGTTTTGTGGTTCAGAGATCGGATGGTTTTACCTATGGATTTTCAAGAATAAATTCTTCATGATTACAACCATTCAAGATGGGATGTACATCTAGGTACACAGAATATGTTCATGGATTTGAAGGCACAGTTTTGGTGGAGTGGCATGAAAAGGAAGGTGGCTGAGTTTGTCTCACGATGATCAACAAGTTAACAAGTTAAGGAATAGAATTAGTGACTAGTGGGTATGTTGTAGTCTTTACCTTTCCATGTGTGGAAATGGGATCATATAGTGATGGATTTTGTTATAGGTCTCCCAAGAATGGTCTGGAAACATGATTCTATATGGGTGATACTGGATCATCTTACCAAGTTGGCTCATTTCATCCCTATTCATGAAACTCATATGGTAGAGGATCTATACAAAATCTATATCTAAGAGGTGTTAAAGAGGCATGGCATACAAATTTCAATCATGTTAGACAGATATCCAAGGTTCATGTATCATTTTTGGAAATCCTTATAGAATTCCCTTAGAACTTAGTTGAATATGAGTATGATGTATCATCCTCAAACTAATGACCAATCTGAAAGGATGATACAGATGCTGGAAAACATGGTGTGGGATTGTGTAATGGATTTTTGTGGCTCATGGGAGGAGCATATACCCTTAGTAGAGTTTTCATATAATAACAACTATCAGACCTCAATACATATGGCTCCGTTTGAAGCAATGTATGGTAATCCTTGTCATTCTTCACTATGATGTGTGGGAATAGGGGAGGCATCACTAGTTAGGCCTAGTCATGTTCAAGAAACAATGTATAAGATTAGGTTGTCCAAAAATAGGATGGAGATGGCTCAGATTATTTATAAATCACATGCGGATCATCATCAACAATCGTTGTCATTTTCTGTGAGTGATCATGTGTTCTTAAGGATCTCTCCAAGACTTAGAAATCGTCATTTCAAAAAGCATTGAAAGTTATCTCCTCGATACATTGGCCCTTTCAATATAATGGAATGGGTTGGAGAGGTAGCATATCAGTTGGCACTACCAACACAGTTTACTTCAGTTCATAATGTGTTCCACGTATTTCAGTTGAAAAAGCATCAGTCTGATTATAACCATGTGATTAGATGAGATCACGTTGACCTAGAGCCAGATGCTTCATTGGTACATATCCCATTTTGGATTGCGGATAGGCAAGAGAAAGTTTTTCATGGAAAAAGAATCGGTCTAGTGTGGGTTTTATGGAAATATGGTCAGATTCAGGAAGAGTCTTGGGAACACAAGAAGGAAATGAAAGGCCAATGACCAGAACTCTTTCAGGGCAGAAATGGTTTTCTACTTTTTGAAGACGGAAAGACCAATGATGGGTAGAATGTAGTACCCCCATTTTCTATTATGTAACCCTTAATTGATGATTTTCATGGTTATAAAGTGTAAGGGTGAAGGATGTGAGAGTTTGGTGAACTCTAAATAAGTTTTTGGTGAAAAAGTTGGTGTGCACGGGCTGTACATAGTTTGTTTAAACCATCCAGATATCCTAGGAGAAACCATGCACAGTTGTAGTTTTGAGGTAGTAGATTCAGCACGATTTGATCACAGTTAGGGAGATCATGCAAGGAGGCTATGAAGGAATTTCCTTAAGGTAGTAGCTAATGCATGATTAGCACATGGTTTGTCTAATCGTGCAGTCTAACCGTGCGTAGAGTAAAAGTTAGATCCTTAAAAATAGGATCTCACCCATTTTTGAGACATCTCCCTCGTTATTTATCCTAAATGGACCTAATTAAATATTTCTCTACATTTAATGTTGGGGAACCTCTCCCAAGAATTTTTGAATCAATTCAAAGCCCTCCCTTGGCATTTTAAGCCTGATTCCCATGATAATTGACATTTTCTCACTGTTCTTATCTTGTTTCTTAGATCTAATAAGATCTAATTTTCCTATCCACTTTATTTTTCATATCTACTCCTGTTATGGGTAGATATATATTAGGGGATTCCAAATATGATCATATTTGGGTTTATTAATGGTAGAAGAAGAGATATAAGGCTGCTTCTGTGGAAAGTCAACCTGGTTGCTAAAGCGTTCTTTGTCCGTTTTCAAGTTTCATTAAAACCTTTGAGGTAGGTTGATTCTCTCTCAACTACTCTTTCTAGAATTGATTGTATTAGTTTTAAATTGGTTTATTTTAATAGAATTGATTGTGAAAAGCATAGAATAAATATTTTATAGTGATGGCTTATGGTTTTGGGTGAAATTGTGTGATCTTGGTGAATTGTTGTGCAAAGTGATTTAGTTTCTTGAATTTAAAATGGTAATTTAAAATTATGGATTTGTTGGAATTGAAAAATGGTTTGATGAAAAAGGGGTTTTAAATAAAAATGTTGTTTTATTGAAATGTTTTTTCATTGAATTGGTTTTGATGGAAATGGTTTTCAATAAAAATGTGTTTTTATTGAAAGGGTTTTTCTGGCATGATCCTTGGGCATAATTGTTGTGTGTTTTCATGTTGTATTTATAGGGCTTGATTGAAATATGAACTTGTTCTTAGTTCCAAAGGTCAAATGGAACATGAGATATAATTACCTTTTGATGAATTTGTAGATCGACGAAAATTCGCTCATGAGTATGGAACTATCATCAGGTAGCATGCATGGATGGTTTTGTGGATGTGTAGAATGGATTGGGTATGCCAAAAGAATATTGATAAATGGTTTTAAATCTTTTTTTAGTTTTTTTTTCTGGAAAAAATTTTCTAGAAAATTTATTTCAATTTCAATTGTATGATTTTGTTTATAAATGGTTTTGGAAAATTTTTTATATTTAGTTATAAACTATTTTATATCATGTTGCTAACTCTTCTATCCTAGTGGTGTGGGTAGGGAAGTCATTGGGGAAAACCTACTTAGTGTCATACTCACCTCTTATTTGTAACTTTGGTGCTTTTTCAGATTCTACCTTACGGGACATGGTAAAAGAGAAAGTATCACATGTTTTTAGCACCACCTCATGATACTTGGGCTGTTTTGTGATTGTGGAGATTAAATCTTGTAGAGCATGAAATATTGTGGTATTTTCAGAGTCTTTAGTTGTTTATACACTATATACTTTGATACTTGTTTTGTATTTTTCTGTGGTACATTTGGATGTGGTTTTGAGATATATGAAGTTGTTGAGTTTCCTTTCATTTGTTCATGCATCATATATTGAACATTTTGGTTATGGATTATTTGGTTAGTGGTTTTATATCTCAAAGGGTAAATCATCCCCCACTTGTATTTGAAACTCTTAGGCATTTATTTCTAGAATTTTGTGTCTTGGAGATGTCATATAAGGCATAGTAATGATTCATTTTATTCTCAATCCAATGGGAATTAGTAGCTCATTACAGAAATTGTTTTCCCACATTTGTATATTGGGTATTTGTTTTTTTTATTTTTCATTATATCCAAAAATTTTCCATTGTAAATCCACCCTTACAGCCTGAAAAACCACACGAGAGATCATGATCAGCTGCCAATCCATTACAAGAAGATAATGAATAGTTAAACCTGAGTATGATTTGTGATTCCCATATTTCTTGTCCACATTGTACAAAAAGTGGAGTTTTTTAAATTTGGTAAAATTAATTTTGTTTCCCCCCATATTTCAACTCCACATTTTTCATAATTCACCATATAAAACTTTCCCTTTAACTATTTTTTTTAAAAATATACTTTCATTTTTGTTTTCCATCCATGCCACTATCTCCCATTATTTTTAAAAAATCCCCAAAATATTTTCCCAGCAATGCATCTCTCATCACTCCCCTCTAGATAGTGGTTTAAATCTGACCTAACGACCTGCAAACCCACCCGAGATATTGCAAACCAGTACCAATAAATTACTAGAAGATAATGAATAGTTAAACCTAGGTATGATTTGTGAATCCCATATTGTTTTCCACATTTAAACAAAATGATGTTTTTGATATTGGGTAAAATTATTTTTGGTTTTTCCCATATTTTTTCTCCACCATTGTTATAATTCACATTATACAACTTTTCATTTTCCCAATTGTTAAAAAAATACTTTCATTTTAGTTTTTCCTCTACACCACTCCCTATTAATCTTTTTGAAAACTACCCACACCGTTTTCCCGGATTCACATATCTAATCACACACCTCTAGTTTGGGGTGTAAATCCAGTCAAGAAGCCTAAAATCCCACCTGAGATATTGTAACCTACTACTAATCAATTATAAGGAAACAATGAATAATAAAACCTGAGCATAATCTGATCATCCTATATTGTTTTCCACATTGTAAAAAATGGTGTTTCTGACATTGGGTAAAATTATTTTTGTTTTTTTCAATATTTCCACCCCAAATTGGTTATAATTTACTTTATACCACTTTTCATTAACCAAATTGTTAAAAAAAGATAATTTCATTTTTTTCCTCTACGCCACTCCCACTATTTTTTTTGTAATATTTACATTCCATTTTCCTATATCCACATATCACCCTCTAGTTAGGGGTGTAAATATAGACTAGTGTCCTGAAATACCACCTGAGACATCATGATCTATGTAATGTCTCAACCCAGGAGCCACTAAAATAGTTTCCCAAGTAGGTCAGTCACATGGCCTCAAGCGCACCTCCCTATATTCCAGAGGCTACCGACTAGAAATGAGGGTTTAATGATGGTATTGTGGGGAGAATATACCCTCATGATTAGATTATCACATCATTATAAAATAGATAAACCATTAGTGGAAGAAGTATAGATAAAGGACAAAGAACTAGGGGAAAATAATAACTGATAAAATGGACAACACCAAATATGAAACCATGCATGCATGTCTATATGAAACTAAAATAAAAAAGTAGTAAAAATAGATCAGGCGATACAATATAGTATAATAGAAATAAAAAATACCCCAAGGTTATATCCATGGTAATCCTAAGATATGGATCAGTCTTGTGCTTCTAACTCCCATGAATAAGCATAACAACACATAACAAGGTCCATGATCCTAAACCTGCAACATGAGGTTTGTTCGGGTACCCCTGTGCAATAGAGTCCTAGACGGGGTGTGATATATACTTAGTAGGAAACCACCAATAGCATCTAAGCTATCCGTTACATGAATATAAAATATAGTAGTGTACAGGTATGACAGGTAAGTTATAAATAAATAAAAGTAAATAGGTCGACTCAGGTTCCTCAGGGACACCTAGTTGACCATACCTACTTCGGCCTAATCCGAAATATTGTAAACTACAATTATACTATACATATATAATTTATGTGTGTATATATACATATAAATAATTTTCAAGGTGTAGGTATATGGGCACATAACTGGGCCATCATAAGGGCCAAATACAAACATGGACTGAACCCAAGCATGTTCTTTGGCTTGGTAGATGCATCCTTAAATATGATAAATTAGGATTCCTTATATCATTAAAAAAGATGCATTTTGGTTCTGAATCAAAATTTATAATGGTAACATTGATGGTGATCCATGAAAAGGAATCCCTAGTATCACACCAGGAGAACTTTAATTATTTGTCACCATAAGAGTCCGTCCAAGGTGATCCTAAAGAGGAATCATAATTATCACTATCATTATGGTAAAAATGAATAACCCACTGATTCTATAACTTGAATACCACTTAGGGTACTGAGTATCACTTGTGACATGGTATAACAACATTTCCCACCGATATTATCCAAGGTAAACCACTAGGGAACCAGGTATCACTCATGGCGATAATAATCTCAACCAGCCTATAAGCCCATCCAAGGAATTATTTCATGGGAATTCAAGTATCACTCAAGGAAAATACTACCAACTCACCCCAATATTATTTCCAAGAAATTCCTACAAGGGAATCCTAGTATCACTCTAGGCATAAGATAAATCAAGTAATATATGAGCCTATCATTGGAATTCTCTAAAAAGTAAACCTGAGTATTTCTCAAGTCATGATATAGTCTCAAAAGCCTATGATCCTATACAAGGAATTCTAAAATGAGGAACCCAAGTATTTCTAAAGGAATTCATAATTAATTTATTCATTTAAATTCAAACAATGTGAAAATCCACGTTTATAACTATGCCACATCTCCAGTCATGTATTCTTTAAGAGGGCCACACCCATTTACCATCCCAATTAAATATTTATATAGGCCATCTACTTAAGCATGCATTTTTTTATTAAATTCATTTAATAGACCAAGTCATAATTAAAAATTGGAAAACGGTCACGTAAAAAGAACTTACCACTCCCTTTAAATTTAATTGAATTATACATTTTAAACATAACCTAAACCAAAACCTTATTAGGGGGTGGTTTATCCATAAGGAAGTAATAGGGTGGATAAGTCTATCTGTTCTGTACCTCAAAAAAACCATTTAATTACTTCATTATTATTTTATAAGACAACATACCTCAATAGTTTTTTATTAGGAAATTATTCCTTAATTATTAAGGCATTTCAAGAACACACGTTAAAGGGGTGGTCTACATTGAGACGATCAACCTATAATGATGTAATTTAATGGAAAAATTTATTTAGTTCAAGGAATTAGGGTTTACATCACGAATTTAACATTTTTAGAGGCATTGCATGAAAGTACCACCTCTCAACACAACAACATAAATTATAAATTGATGAAACTTAACGTAAAATCTATAGACCACAAACCTCATTATTATGATGATCCACTCATCTAATAACAAGATTTCATTTGATTTGTTTCAAGATAAATCAAAGAAATAGACAAATTCACTGAAAATAGAGTGAATTAGTTCTCATTAATATAGATCTAGAGATAGTGAGGAAAACAACAAAAGGAGAAAGATGAATGAATAGCTTACTAGTATGTATTCAAGGAGACTGATGATAGGAAATTCTAACACTAGATGAAGGAGATATCTCCATGCATTTGATAAGAGAGGAGGAGAAGATAGAGTGGCTCCCTACTATGCATGTGGAGGAAAATAAAAGGGAGGAGAATAATTAAAAGGAAATAGGGGGAAAATAGTAAATTAACCTCTTTAAATGAGGAATAAAGTTTGACCGCATGGTTATCCAAACCGTGCACCAACCGTCCATGGGCTACAACCTATGAAGGGGGCTTACACAGTTCATTATTATGGTTTGAGAAACTATGTGAAAACCATGCATTTATCCTCTATTAAGAGGCCTGAAACAACTGTATAACCATATGGATTGACGTGCATTGTTAGACCAAATCATAAAATACCCTCAGCTTCTCTGTACAGGTCACACAATTTTTCTTGGAGGACCACATGGTTTCTAGAAAACAATTCACCTCTTCCAGCTACTCCAAAAACTAAGTTTTTGGGGCCTAATGCTCTCGAAACTCTATGGAACACCTGAGGCACCTATCAGGACTTAAACTAAGTCTAAAAACAATTCATTTAAGTGTTATAAACCTCATTATTTCATTCAGTGTCTTAGTTTAAAGAACAGACCATCCACCAAGTAGTAAAATTCAAATTATTATGAAAAAATCCACCATTCAAAAACATGGGATGTTACAATATCACCACCTTAAGTCTTTTTGTTCCTAATAAGTCTTGGAGAAACAACTAAAACAACACACAACCTACTCGGGTCATGAATTTTCATACAAATGGCTGCATTACATTTATAAACACCCAATGTACCTCCCACCATCACTTAAGAGTATGATACATAATCCATTAAAACTTGAGTTAATTCTCATATTCAAAACTAAAACATAAAGATGAAACATACCCAAGGCCATGTTACCCAAGATATGATCACATCGTCACCTCTTTTTTCCTTCTCATGGTGCTTTCCACCATGGGTTCTAATATTTAACAACCAATTTTGTGTCTTGGTTTCTCCACCATCAAAATTGTCTATTTTAACATACCCCTAGAATTATAGTGATTCTCTTGGAATGATCCTTATCTTAAATGAATGGTTGGCTCCCAATCAACCTCATTTAGCCAGGTTGAGACAACTTTTTATGACAAACCCGGGTCAACTCCCACTACACTCACCTCACCCTAACACCATACCATAAAGAGATTCCTTAGACACCAAATGAAATAGATGGAAAACCTCAAGTCGAACTACCTCAGGTCTACTACATTTAAAAAAATTACCATCTTAGAAAAATGACACACCACAAACAAAACCATGATGCCTTATCATAAGGAACCTTGCATTAACCTCAAACATGTTCACTGAATCTCATATTTGGATTCCGATGAAGTATCAATAAAAAACATCCATTTATGTTGTCATGCCACAACAAAAATGTAAGAACATACTCAATCCAACACACTTGGATCATTATGATTAAAAAATAACATCCGTGCCTGAATAAAGTCTAGGGTAATCTCAGAGTCATCAACTGGATTACAAGGAGCACTTCCAAGGTACTCTATACCCCAGTATTTACAAGTAAGACATCAGTACATAGATGTGACATCCACACATCTGAACACTAACTAACCCTAAAATATCAAAGTTAAATAACCAGATGGTTTCTATGATTTTGTCCAAGGAATTCCTACCCAAGAACCCTTGTTTCACTTAGGAATAACCATGCATCTAACTTACCATGCTACAGAATAGAGACTCCCATGGATTTGACATATCAATCTCAATGACTTTTAAATTTAGCAAAACATATAACCAATGCTCTCTTAGTGTATCCAAAATGATATCAAGATAGGGTACATGATCATCACTATGAACAAGGTACACTAAGAGGATAACAAAGATTCCCTAGAAGACCCTAGATACTGACATCAAATCCACGACTAAGTGGTTGATATGATTTCAAAACAACCACGTCAAACTATGCATGATAAGAATAGATGAGCCATCTATGGAGGAATCTTTAGGAAGAAGTTCGGTTGTATCTATAGATGCATCATCACTACCCGACCAAGACGCCCTTATCACCAGAGGCATACCATGATCGTTCAAGCATAACCACCAAAGTCTATCACTAACCAACCATGTTTTCAAAGGTTTTGTATATAACCAACCATTTTATCATTATACTGCCTTGCAAGCACCGACATGTTTCCAAACTTACTAGCCTCATACGCTTTTATACAATGCTTACCATCTCTAAAATAGCCCATCAACAGTGTTCTCCCTCTATATGGAAGGATTACTCTAAACATTTTTTATGTGATGCTCCCCATATTAAGAGTGTCCTAGTTGTCATCCTCTAAAAACAAAAACTCATTTCACAAAACATGGTCCATCAACCACTGACCGAGAGTCCTGGAAGGGGATAATACATGAATATAGAAGGAAACCAACCACTTAAAAGTGTGTTAGATTAAATTTAATCTTGATATATACATGAAACTCCACCTAAGTTACATTTACATATGCCATATCATCAGGTATAAAATAAAAACCAGCCCGACCAGTATTTTTAAACACCTGGTCATTTTACCATATCATCTTGAGCATTGGGACGAGTCCAATTTCCTATAATTCTCAAGTCACTCTACTCCAGAGATGACCTGTGAACATAGCATAACCACTCAAGGTTTTAACAATTACCACCATACACAAATAGTTTGCTGTACCATTTTAGTAACTCGATGGGTACCATGTGTATGAACACATACCACCTCGGGGTTTCACCAGAAAAATGGAACATCCTTAATACCATCCTTGGGATTATCATACCTATGCATTCAAGTATCTTATGACCCACATAAATGAAATATCCTAGAGTCATATTATCCCATATGACTATTAATATTTCCAAGGACCTCCCGAGTCATCCATCAATACAAAAGAATAAGGGTTACACGTCCTACTGAGTGGCCAACCCTGCCCTAGGCATGTCTAATATACCTAAAACTAAGAATTTCATGATGATCACACCCTTAACAAAGTTCAAATCACTGAACAACCACCAATCCACCCTGAGTGTCATTTTAGAAACTAAGAGTACTTCTAGGGGAAAATGGAACTTGAATGACACCTTTCACCTAAAACTGCTCATACGAATTTTATAAGGTTTTAAATATCTAAGGGTGATACCTACCTTGTTCTATCCCCTTATAAAGTAAAAAACATCAACCCTAAATCTTGGTTATACTAAGAAGAATTAAATAGGCTCTACTACCTATATTTTATGTTAAAGTTATAAAATAAGAGGCCTATGAAAAATGATCACGTATTTATTCCATGGAAACACTCAGTAAAGATTTAAACTTCCCTTACATGATGGTTTAAGCTAAAAAAACCACTTTAAGGTTTTATTTTAACCAATACATTTTTTTCAAATTTTATCTTTAAACATTTTAAAGGATCTATTTTAAAATATCAATTTCCTGTCATAAGGAAAAAGTGTTGGTACTTTATTTAGAAACCCCATAAGGTATACAAGAAAGATATATTAAACTTTAATTCTAGAATTATTTATTTAACAAAAACCCTATCATAAATTAAAAATTTATCTTTTGACCTCCATTTTAATTATTATTGAGTTATCCAAAATCTTTCACAACTAGCTTAGTTAAAGAATATATCAATTTCAATCTATAAAGGAAAACACCCTTTAGGTTTTAATTATAATTTTAATTAATTGACACCTCATATAAGTATAATTTAAAAGAAAAAAAATTTATTTTATTAATTAAAAAGGGGGATGGTCTAGTATGATGCCACCTTACATCTATATGTGAATCCATATAAGTGGCTGCTGACAATTTAAATAACCATACCTATATGACATAAACTTACCCCCACGAGATTAAGTATTAATGAATATAGAAAGATAAATGTTTCCTATGAGGGTCTCGTTAAGCCATTTAGTGTTCATCTAAATGAAACCTAAAACATTTAAATCATTAAGATTCAGAAACACCATTAGTGGGTTTATCTTATAAACAAAATGCCCCCACTGACCTACTTGGGTCCAGTTGTACATTTAGAAATTTAGCCATACGGTTCGTCATGCCCAAATAGAGTTTCATGAATTTATAAAGGAAACATATTCATTTAAATTTCAAAATTAAATATATTTTATATTTACAATATTTTCAAGGTATATCAAAATCTTATACGATGGTTTTATTATATGGTTCACCATTTTCTAATTTATAAAGCACCCATACACTTTATATATTGCAAATTAGCTCCCATTTAATCGCAACTAAGAAGTTTTAGTACATGAAGATAATGGTTCATGGCTCAAACATATCATGATCGGTTAGTTAAGGTTCCACCATAAATCTATATGAGAAAACACCATTTAGGTTGATGCTGACACTTTAATAACCAATTTTATATCAAAATTATAACTAGGAATTTTATAAAAAGGAGTAATTATAGAAAAAATTGATAAATAAGTATAGAATAATGAAAAATAAACATGTAAAACATCTATGTAAGTAGGGAAACTATCACATAAGTGTTTTAATTTTGATTTATTCCCTTATTTATTTTAGTATAGTGTTTATACTTGGGTTTCCTTTGAGTATTTGATGAAAAATTAATATGATGGGCTTGATAGTAGGTGGAACATTGTTTGTAAACGGTTAAGGGAAACCATGCACCATTCCCAGGAAACTATGTCACCAATTGTAATTTTTGGATAGTGGAAAACCCCACAGTTTGGGAAAAGTTTGGAAAATCATGCAGGAAAATTGTGTGACTTGTCCATGTCATTAAAAAATTGGACATTTACCCATTTTCCCTCTTCGGTTTTATCCAAATTTCTACCCATTTCTTCCCCCACTTTGGATTTACAACCTTAATCACCATATCCTATCCTCCTTTCTCCCTTGGATCTTCATTTTTGAGGTGATTTTGGTGGGCATTCTTCAAGAAACCTTCAAGTAAGTGATTTTATTTCTTGATTTTTTCTCTTTTCTAGGGTTTCTGTTATCCCTTCTTTGGGTTTCATATCTCAAACCAATTAGGTGAACTATTTAGGGTTAAATTTTGTTCTTTAGGGTCTGATATTGATATATATGGTTCAATATTTCCTTTATAGGGTTCTCTTGGGGTGAAGTTATTGTTTTACACTAATTTTCAAAAGTTTCTAAGCTTGAGATAGGTGATTCCTTATTTTAGCATTATTAAATGATTTTTGTTTGCTTTATTGGATTCATGAATGTGTGATACAGATTGTGTGAAAGGTGTGAAATGTGTTTTTAAAGGTTTTGAGATGCGTATGGCTTGAAAGTAGTTTTTCTAAACGAATTTGGTTGTTTTTTCAAGTGTGATCCCTTATTGTGCTTCTTAAAGGCGCATTATAAATTTTTAAAGTGACTTAATAAATTATGAAAGTGGTTTGAAATATGTTTTAAAGTGGATTTTGTGTGCATGTGAATTTGAAATAGGTTTTTCTTATGAGAAATGGTTGTTTTATTTATGTATTCACATTGATTCTGTGTGAATGTGAATGTGAATATATATATATATATATATATATTTGTGTGTGTGTGTGTGACATGAGAAATAAAAATTAAGAACAAAAGGGGAAACCTAGGTATCTCAGTGGGAGGACTAGGACTAGCATTCTAGTTGACTTAGATGTGTCTTTCTTGGACTCATCTAGTAGGATTGATGATTACAACACTAACTAAATTAAGATGATGATTTTATACCACTAGAACTTTGGATGGATTCCTCTCTAGTGGATCATTCACGAGGACACTATGAGTTGTGGTTTCTATACCATGTTTCACCAAGATATGAGGTTCTTAGTGTCCCATTTTAGCTAGTTCCTCCGAGGTTTTACTATGACTTAGTGATATCTTGTGATGTTGTGTATACCATCATCATACAATGGATCTTAATATTATGTTAATTTTCAAATAAAGTTCTTTGAATATGTTTTCCTTAATTTTTTAGTTAAAATTTTTTCCAAGTAGTTTTTAAAACTTTCATAGTGATTTATATTCTAATGCTATGGCATGTAATAATTATTTTGGGTGGCATCCTATTGGGATTTGGCTCACACCCTATATACACCTTTGGGTGTATATATATCCTATTATATATGAACCAGGTAAAGGTAAGATGTACGATGGTAATGAGGGTGGATCTAGATGATAGTGTTACATTTCTTGAAGGTGTTGGTGGTTGTGGCTCGAAAGAGCACTGTAGTGGGTGCCCTTAAATGATTAGTGTGATTTTGGGGTACTTAGGTGCAGTAGAGTGGCTGACCAAGTTCATCTCTCAAAGGTGGAAGTGAATTAAAACAAATTTTTAGAGGTATTATAAAAATAAAATAAAATAGAATAAAAAAACTAATTGAAAGGATAGGGTTTGGTTATTGTTTATAAATCTAGAAGAAGTTTGCTAGAAGAAGATTGTATTTTTTTTTGTTTTTAGTTTTAAAATGAAGTTCGATAAAATGATACAATAAAAAGATGTTCTTTTAGAAATCTATTTTAAAAGGCATAATATATCTAACTATACCTCTTCATTTACTTATTAATCATTATCATTTAAATTAAAATCCAATTAATTATTATCCCCTAATTTGTTAACCCTCAAACCCTATGGGAGTTAACTTAACCACAAAGGTGAAATGAATTAAACCCTAGGCTAGTTTCAGAACATGGAATCATAGAACCCTGCATTGATTAATGTTCTAAGTATAGATTATGGTCAGTGGTTAATTAGGGCCCAAATCCACTCTATAAATTAGGTTTAATTGAGTTTAGGGATGATATTTGAACTCTACAAATTTATCCCATGTGACTTGGTTTCACAGATTAAGTTTACGCTCTCATAATTTACACAAAATATCGACCACGTGTATTTTTGTGTAAATTGTTCAATTGCTTGATTAATTTCATTCAAATTAAAAATCAATTAATAGAACATATTATTAGAATTAAATTATCTCATTTATTCAAAATAAATGAATGAAGGAGGTGAGAATTAGATCGATTACATAAAAAAACTACTCTTCCATGGGTGGCGTAATCATCATAGAAGCGAATTGCATTTGCAACGGTTTATAATGGGTATAACCCAATAAAGATTCTACTCAATAATTCCAGACCAAAGAGGAATATTAAGATAAGAATAAATTTGAATAAAACATAATAAAAGATAATAAGTAAAAGAATAACAAGGAAGTTTAAAACACAAATGAAAATATTACAACATGAAGAAGAGAAGGAGGCTTCGATGAGGGGATCTTTTCTTCAAGAGATACCCCTCTTACAATGGTTGGAGAATTTATGTGAAACCAATTCTAATATGCCTCAAATATCCTAATTAACGTACCAACCACACCAAATGATAAAAAAACCAATTTATAGAGTGGTGGGGGGTGGGGGGCTAGGTTCAAAGTGGTTTCAAGTTTGAATAGGGAATCTCAGCCAAATATTTTATATCAACTTTCACCGCCCATTTTACGACCCACACGCGTGAATAAGCTATTCTTCCAGAAGGATCATATATGAATATATTGGTCCTATATCTCCTCTCAAATATTGGGCTCAATCTAAGCCCAGATGAAGGAGTTATGTCCGAAATACAGAAGCTTCTCCATTCTGGCGTGTCCCGCCCAGCTTTGAATTTATGGCCCAATTACTCCATCCAAATGCATTCTTTTGATCTAGTGTCCTGAATAAAATTTATATAACATGAAGTAAGGAACGCATTTACAAAATATTAAGTTCAAATAATTCAAATAAAAATATTTATGATTGAAATACTACAGTGATTTTGAAAGGGTAAAACTGAAATTTTCATCAAATATTCAAATGAATGATCTAATCCCAAATACTTTCTAATTGAACATATTTAACACAATGTGAGGAAATTATATCATTTATTATCAATAAAATATTCAAAAAATAGCGTTTTATCAACTCCCCCACACTTAACCTTTTTCACTCCCGGGAAAAACCTCATATCAAGTAATCATCAATATCAAATCAAAACCAATTTTAAAACACATATCCTTGAGATAAAACAATTAAACACCAAGAAAAAAAAGATATCATGCCTCATAAAAAACCATTATTTCAAGTTATTCATCTATATCATTCAATATATTTACACTTTATTTATCCTCTTATGCACAAAACACTTACCTCACTTGAATTTTCTCTTATCACACAAATGTCAATTTTTTTTGCAATGTCTTTTTCATCAAAAGTCATACAAGGGTCACCATAGGCTTGATAAATTCCTAAATCACTACCCAATGTGAGTCAAGGACATATTTTTATCATGAGGACTTTTCAGGTTTGTTCTGTGGCTTTCAGTTGGTATGATTTAGATGAGAAAAACTCTGAGGCTGAATGAGGAGGGCTTGACTCTTTTTGATGAAAAATTGCATTAATCTAATTTTCACTTAAATATGATTTTCTCCTCAATCCCCATAGTATAAATTCTACTCCATAATCATAAAAAATAAAAAAATTTCACACCATTCAACATTTCCGCAGTAAAAATGTCGATCTTCTCGAACATGATTTTCTTAAAATCTCCAGAAAGGCACAACTTCTTTTATCATGAAAGCTCCAGAAAGGCACAGATTTCAATACAATGTTTTTCTTTATAAAAAACAAATATCTTCATAATTTAATTTTTCATCCGAAGTATCACAAAATGTGGTAGCACAACACAAGACAGCTTCCCCCACACTTAAGCTCAACTAGATTATGCAATTTCACTTCAAGATTTGGTTGGATAGGGAAAATTGGCTTGTAATGTGGCTAACCTAACAGGATATGCATGGATTATAAGGGATAAAAGGATTAAATGTTCAAGGTATGCCATTATAAAAAAAATTCTTTGAAATAGGGGCTTTAATACCAAACAAATGCCTCAATCATTTAAACATAAGTACCTCAAACCCTCAAGTTTTGACAGGAATAGATCAAATTATGGTTAAATCAAGCATGGTTTGGTTCTCTCAAGAAGTGAGGTGAATGTAAAGAATATGAAAATAATGGTTAAGAAGCCTCACTGTAAAGTGATTTCAAATATAAATATAGTGATATGTGTCATGGGATTCAAAATTCAGTGTAATTTTAATGAAATTTCTAAATATTTGAACTTGAAAAAAAGTAATTTCAGCATTCATTTAAGCTTAGTTTCAAGGGATAAATTTTTTAACTAATTGATATGGATTTCAAAATGGTTGTTGAGAATAATTTCAGCTCAAAAGTTTCAAAAACACATAGAAAATTTAAAAATAAACACACAAAATTTGAAAAACACACAATTTTTTAAAAAAATAGGAAAACAATTGAAATTTCTAAACTAAAAGGTTCCCTCCCCCACACATAAAATATTGCATTGTCCACAATGTGAACCCATGATATGATATATGCACATTAAATGTATAATTTTAAATAGGAAAAATAATAACAAAGTTAAAGGGTTAGGAACAGCCTAATGTGCTCAGGTGATGATGGGGTCATGCAGTGTGATAAAATCCACTGCATCAGTAGGAAGTCCCTCAATGTATCTCTTCAAATGTTTCCCATTGACTGTAAAGCTCCTTCCTGTTTCCTCTTGTGTGATCTACACTGCACCAAAAGGAATAACATTAGTCACAACATAAGGACCTAACCATCTGGAACACAACTTACCAGGCATCATCTTTAGTCGTGAACTATAGATAAGGACTTTCTCTCCAACATGAAACTCCCTTTGTTGGATAATTTTGTCATGAGATGCTTTTGATCTTTCCTTATGGAGCCTTGAGTTCTCATATGAAGACAATCGAATCTCCTCAAGCTCTTGAATTTGTAGCTTCCTTTGGATTCCAGCTTGGGCCAAATCCATGTTTCATTTCTTAATATCCCAATAAGACCGATGCTCAACTTCCACAGGGAGATGAAATGCTTTCCAAAAAACAATACGAAATGGGGACATACCAATGGGTGTCTTGTATGCTGTCCTATAATCCCACAATGCATCATCCAAGCACCTGCTCTAATCTTTCCTATTTGGCTACACTATTTTCTCCAAAATTTGTTTCAATTTTCTATTTGAAACCTTATCTTGGCCATTTGTTTGAGGGTTGTATGGTGTTGATGTTTTTTGTGTCACCCCATACTTTTGAATAAGGGAAGAAAAATTTTGATTGCAGAAGTGTGTCCCCTGGTCACTGATGATGTCCTTTGGTACTCCAAACCTGCAAAAAATCTGTGCTTTGACAAAGTCCACAACAACATGAGAATCATCAGTCCTGGTGGCCTTAGCCTCCACCCATTTACTCACATAATCAACAGAAACCAAAATATATAAAAATACAATTGAACTAGGAAAAGGACCCATAAAATTGATTCCCCAAACATAAAAATCTCATAGAATAGTATGGGTTGTTGGGGCATCTCATGTCTCCTAGAAATGTTCCCAGTGTGTTGGCAACGAGAGCATGACTTACAAAACACATGGGCATCATGGAATAAGCTAGGACAATATAGTCTAGAGTCCAAAACTTTCCTAGATGTCAGTTTGGGTCCAAAGTGTCCACCACAAACAAGTGTATGACAAAAATGTAAAACAGACTCCAACTCATGATCAGGAACACACCTTCTAATAACATGATTACTACACATGCACCAATGGTATGGATCATCCCAAAAATAATACCGAGAATCACTTTTTAATTTTTAGACTTGATGTTTCTTTAAATTTGCAGGGATTTTAGAGCACTACTAGAAAGGGGGTGTTTCCCCACACATATATTCCCACGGTTTGAAAAACCGTGGGGATAGTTGATTATTTATTATCTATACCCACGGTTTTAATAAAACTGTGGGTATTCAACCCCTAAATTTACCCCTCCATCAGGCTCGTCCTCACTTCCATCGTGCTTCCCCCAACCTTCAACCCTAGCCTCCACCGACCTATGACTCCCGACCCTGTCCTCCCCTCCCCGACCACCACCTCCCGACCATTTGACCTCCGCCTCCCGATCCTCTCCTCCCCTCTCAAACCTCCGCCTCCCGGCCGTCCATCCGACCTCCACCTCCAGTCCATCTCATCCACTCCACGGCCTCCGCCTCCCGAATCTGCCTCCTCTCCCAACCTAGAACTCCAGGCCTTCGCCTCCGCCTCAACATCCCTGCCTTCTCCATGATACCCCTAGCTCCGACGACGTCCACGCTCCCCCCTCTCGGCTCCCTCTCCTCCTGCAACTTCCTTACCAATCCATTCCAAATAGGTATTGGATTTCTTGTCCTCATCTTTTTTATTCTTTTTAAACTAATCACTTATTCTTATATCACTACACAATTTATGTTTTTCATTTTTTATTTAGTCAATAATCACTCATCTTAGAGGTAAATTTTACTTCCTCTGATTATTATTGCAACATCTGTTTATCATTCACAACCCCTTATAGAACTTAAACTCTAGTCACATCATCAGAGATTACACTCCTATATGATAACTCCCCAACACCAAGTTTTGGTTATTGCATCTGCCATTTATTTCCTTTCATTATCTACCCTTCTGAATATAAACATCATCCTTTAGTTATGGCTCCTTTGAAACTTGTGTGGACCCATGTTGTCTTCTCTACAGGGGATCCACCTTAGCATTTTTTAGTCCCTGTAAGAAATTGTTAGGAATAATTTGCACAATTTGTCCAATGTAAAATATATAAAGGTCCCTAACTAGTCAGCAAATTAGCACTACTTTATATTATGTGCCGGCATACACCCTTTGGAACTAGTGAATTTTTATATCCTGTATAAATCACTACCCCAACCTTCAGCACCTAGTTCACTATACACATCACCTTCTAATTCTTATACTGATTATTATTCATAACAACTCCTTCCACAAATTCATGATAAATTATTCTAGTAATCCATCTTCAGTGACTTATAATCAGAGTGACTTACAGAAAACCATCAATATAACATTTGTAACTTCAATTAATAATTCAAAAGATACCCCTTTAATGAAAGTCACTATGTCGTCCAAAATATTAAATACCACCTCCATGATCATTTGAATGATTCCCCTATTACTACTCATATTCCACTATGAACCATCCAATGGACTACTTCTACCTAGATTCCTTCTCCTCCTCAATCCATTTTTTTTTTATTTTTTATGAATTCGCTTTATGGAAAAGTGGTAACCATACAAAAACTTCTAGAAACCACCCACATAAACCTCTATAATGCTTCTTCTAAACCTAACATAAAAGGATTCTTGTAACTTATATTCAACTAGGAGTGTTTCATCCACTGAACTCCATCTGTTCAACTACATCCATTGAATATCATTCATTTAATTGCTTATGATAATATCCTTCTACTGGATTGATTCCATACATTCCATGGAGCTAGTAAAATGCCTCGATTCTGGTTCCCAAGTGTTATTTCCCAAGTATGTACTTCTGGATCCCCAACAATCAACCCAAAAAGCATTTATCACATCAAAAAAAACACCCAAACCTTAATACTCATCAATTATTACTAAATCATACACCTAACAATGAACTCATGACATCATGGTCTAACATTAATGATAGAATCCAACCAATACTAGACCTACCTAGTTATATGTGAACTTAACAATGTATTAACAATAGACATGACAACAAATTCTATCCTTCGGAGATAAATATTCCTCAAACATGGAAACATTTATAAAACACCCAGCCATTGATTTTAAACTTCTACATATTGATATCATTAGTCAAGTTTAGACCATAAATTATTTTTAGTTCTTTATAAGAATCAGCTAATTATCCACCTTTGATTCTAAAATTTATTATTAAGATTAATTATACTATATATCTCATCACAAAAAAAATATCATTATCATACATTATCATTGTATATTGACATTATGCATCATGAACTCTAGACAAGAACAATTCTTGAATTCCATTCTAGTTAGTTATAAAATGTAATGAATTTCCAAGTATTGAAAAAATATACAAATATGGGTATTCCTCATAAATAAAACCATTTCACTAATCATCTAACAGTGCAATTAATCTGTCATAAAATTCAACGACTAAAAAGTATCATGTGATTTAATGTCAATTGGAAACCAATATGAAACCACCACCACCCATGAAACTAGTTTTCCTACACATCATCCTCAATTTCTACAACATTCCTCTAGAGATAAAGATTTTTTTAATAAAAAAGTATATGACATACTTACCGCCTTATATTTTTTTGTATCTATCCCTCCCCAATAAATTAGTGCATCTGGTTCTTATCATCACTCAAGTAACATTAGTTCTAATATATACTCATAACAACCCAACTAAACCATTTCATGATCCTTATTCTAGCTTAAAGAATTTAATTGTCTTGAGAACCACCACTGACCTAGGAAACACGCTAATCTCTACAATATTGAAATTTAAGGAAACATCTACCAGGACTAACAATATATATTTGACTTCATTGGAGTATGTGTTAAGGCGAAGTGGGTAGTGCATGTACTCTTTATGAATCATTAATTTTATTTCCAAAATGATGGATTTTCATGAATTAATTTATTTTCAAGGCTGATATGAAGTAGAGTAATATATTAAACTCATAAAATTCATTTGTTACTAATTAACCAAACTACCATAGCTTCATGAATTCCCATAAATTCTCTAGGTGTATAGTATCTAGATAGAATGTCTCATAGAAGAAAGAGTGGAGATACATCCAATATTATATTCCTCCTTTAATTCCTTGATATATTTTCATATATCATTTACATGTATAACCATCCAACTAAAAAATTTTCATGGTGATGTATAGCTTCTAGATGTACCATTTTTTTTAAAAAAAATGAATCAAATACTTTTAATCCAATTTTAAATGTCATGGGTTGTAATTCATAACTAGGAGAAGAATATTATAGATATAAAGAATAGGGATAACCATAAACACTTTACATTATTCTTTTACTAGACCATTATCAAATCATCATAAACTCACAATACACTTACTGTGAAAAATACATCCACTAGATCACCCCTTTTTCTTATCATGAAGGTCCATCATCACTAAAAAAATATTAACCAAGGTCCATAAATTTCCATTTCAAACATTCATACATGTTGGAATAAAATTTTGACCTACTCAAATCATATTATAATTGTTCTGTTCAGATTAGTCCTAATCTGACACTTAGTCAATTAGATGAACTATTCATCCTCTCCTCTCCTCCCCCCTTAGTTCTTCTTCCATTATCTATTGAGTTTCAATTCTCACATGGTTTCTATTTCTCTTTATAGGTGCAGAATGGGGCGAGCATGTAAGATGTGAGATCTCCTTCTTCTCCCTAGTTTCTATCTGCGTCCTCATTTCCTACCAGGTTATTTTCCTAAACCCTCGATAACAGGTCCCGATTTAAAGGCTCTATTTTGCTGCATGCATTCATATGGACTCTTGGATACTTTTGATATACCTCAATCATGTGAATTCACTAGAAAACCACGAAACATTATCTAAATCTTGAAGCAAATAATCTTGATTCAATATGAAAGATTCCAAAATAGGATTAATAGATCTAATATTATCATCCATTGAATTAAAATATAGATTCACTTATTAAATATCCTCTTGTCTCACTTTATGTAAAGAGTTGTGGATGTTTTAAAATGCATTTTTGAGTATTGACAACATCTCTTATTTAAATACATCTAATTCATCATTAGTGATATATGAAGATGTTGGAATTGAGGGGGAAGGATAAGAGGGATATGGATCACTAATCATATTCCTACCATCAACCTTATATAAATCCTCCATCAAAATATCTCTCGTAGTATAATCTTAAACTCTATAAAAAACATTCACTTCATCATTACCACAATATTCTAAAATTTCTTAATGAAAAAAACTCATAATCTCCAATTATCCCTTGAATGGTATCCTCACTAATCAATAATCCTTACAAAGGATGATCTTAGTGGGAATATTGGTGTTAGTGGTGTCTCAAATGTATGGAAATGGAGTAACAATATAAAATCAAGGATCGGGTCTTTGTTCATTCATTATGTCCATTTTGAGAAGTCCCTGATGCTAAAAGTGCAACATGGAGCATGCTACTTTATAGGAAAATTTTTGGTGCTTTATAATTCATATAGACTTGTTTTAAAAGAATTAAATTAATTAGATAAAGGGGGATAATGAGGTCACAAAAATTCAAATTACACATGAGTAATTCATATCCAAATATACTTAGATTTAAATGATGATTATTGTAGTATGATTAGTTGAGATTATAAGAATGCTATTGTTCAAATATCGGTTGGGGTTATTCATCTGATTCTACAACTGATATTATTGGGAATAGTATCAATTTTAAATGACCAGATATGCAGGATAATTTAAATTCCATAAATCATGGAAAATCATATTCATATATTATTATATGAATATTTATGTATGATAAATATTATGAGGCCCTAATATTAATAAAAACCTAATATATTATTTGTTGTTTATTGAAGGAGGATAAACAAATAGCATTTAGTAAAACCTAGGCATTGAATAAAATAGAAGGCTAACACATACTGGAGAAAATTAAAATTTTGTATGATTAACAGGATATTAACTTTGATAATCTTCATACTCTTTACACTGAAACACTTTTCCTAGTGCATTGAAAAGAATTCATAAACTCCACCATTTTTTATTCCTGTTTTCATTATACCTAAGGTTTTTTTCTTCATATTTCACTTCACATACTTTACAGATGGGATTCCGCCTTACTGTGGAAATTTGAGCATCCATGGATGGACCCTTCATGCTGTACCGGTATATGGACTTGTTTAGCAGTTCTGATTTTTTTGTTCTAAAGTTTAATTCTGAGGTTTTTTAATCCTATTTTCATTACACATGATTTTTTGATGGTGATACTTCCTTGCTTAGGAAATTTTGAAGCCATATAAGGATGGATCATCCTCTTATCGCTCTTGATCAGAAGGTTAGAGCTGGCTGAATTTTTTGTTCTGATGTTTATTTCTGGTTTGCTCTAGTTTTTATTCTGGTTTTTAGTTTTTATATTCTCATTTATAGTTTTTATATTATGTTTTGGGGTTGATAGGTATAGTACCTCTTAGTATAGGAATTTATAATCTATATATAGGGGGTGGGGTCTGGGTGCAGGGGGTGGGGTTGGGTGCAGGGGGGGTGGGGATGGGTGCAGGGGGAGGGGGGCTGGGTGCAGGGTGAGGGGTGAGGGGGGCTGGGTGTAGGTTGGGAGGGAGTGAAGGGGGTGGGGTGAGGGTTCCCTAGGTGCAGTTTGGGAGGGAGTGAAGGGGATGGGGCTGCGTACAGGGGGTGGGGCTGGGTGCATGGGTGTAGGGCTGGGTGAAGGGGGTGGGGGCTGGGTTCAGGGAGTGGGGTTGGGTGCAGGGGGTTGGGTTGGGTGAAGGGGGTTGGATTGGGTGTGGGGGGAGTGGGGAGGGGGCTGGGTGCAGGGGTGGGGGCTGGGTGCAGGGGGTAGGGCTAGGTGCAGGGGCTGGGGCTGGGTGTAGGGGGTAGGGCTGGGTGCTGGGTGAGGGTGGGGTGGGTGCCGGTTGGGAGTGAGTGCATGGAGTGAGAGGATTATTTTTATATCAGCATTATTTTTTGAATTCTCATCTAGGAATTTTGAATCCACTATTAGAATTTATTTAGCTTTAATAAGAGATGAATGATTTTGATACTTTTTCCTTATGAATTTATTTAGGACTTTTTTGGTATGAACATTTTTATTCATTGAACACTTTGTCCATATCTGCTTAAGTTTTAACAATGCATTATAAACAATGAATTCTGGTTTTCATTCTGGTTTAACAATCCATTATTCATTCTGGTTTTCATTTTACTTATTCAGTGTGGTTTAACAATGCATTATTCAATCTGGTTTTTATTATAGTTTTCATTCTGGTTTTAAAAAAATGCATTCTAGTTTATTCATTTAACAATTCATTGCAGTTACATTGATTTTGGATTCTGGTTTTCTTTGGTATGAATTTTGGTTTTCATGTTGTAGGAGCAAGATGAAGGTAAATTTCCATTGATTTTTCATTCTGGTTTAATTTTATTTTTCATTCTGGTTTTCATTGATTATTCAATCTGGTGTGCATTCTGGTTTTCATTATGAAGGAAAATATTCATTCTGGTTTGCATGTTTCATTCTGGTTTTCATTCTGGTTTTCATTGATTATTCATTCTGGTTTATTCATTGAACAATTAATTGCAGTTACATTGATTTTGGATTCTGGTTTTCTTTGGTATGAATTTTGGTTTCCATGTTGCAGGAGCAAGATGAAGTCAAATTTCCATTGATTTTTCATTCTGGTATGCATTTTGGTTTGCATGATGCAGATTGATTTTTCATTCTGGTATGATTTTTGGTTTTCATGTTACAGATTGATTATTCAATCTGGTTTGTTGTTTCAGGTTGCATGTTGCATTTTGGTTGCAGGTTTGCAGTTGCAGGTTGCAGATTGATTTTTCATTCCGGTATGCATTTTGGTTTGCATGTTGCATTTTGATTTTCCATTCTGAAGGTGAATATTCATTCCGGTTTGCATGTTTCATTCTGGTTTTCATTGATTATTCATTATGGTTTATTCATTGAACAATTAATTGAAGTTACATTGATTTTGGATTCTAGTTTTCTTTGGTATGAATTTTGGTTTGCATGTTGCAGGAGCAAGATGAAGTCAAATTTCAATTGCTTTTTCATTCTGGTATGCATTTTGGTTTTCATGTTACAGATTGATTTTTCATTCTGGTATGCATTTTGGTTTGCATGTTGCAGATTAATTATTCTGGTATGCATTTTGGTATGCATTTTGGTTTTCATGTTGCAGATTAATTTGGCATGCATTTTGTTTTGCATGTTGCAGATTGATTTTTGCATGTTGCAGATTAATTATTCATTTTGTTTCAAGATGAATCTGGTTTGCATTTTGGTATGCATTTTGGTTTGCATGTTGTAGATTAATTATTCATTCTGGTTTGCTGTTTCATGTTGCAGATTGATTTTGGTTTTCATGTTGCAGATTAATTATTCAATCTGGTTTGCTGTTCCAGGTTTTCTGTTTCATTGAACATTTTTGGTTTGCATGTTGCAGATTGATTTTTCAGGTTGCATTTTGGTTTGCGTATTGCATTTTGATTTTTCATTCTGGTATGCATTTTGGTTTGCATGTTGCATTTTGATTTTTCATTCTGGTATGCATTTTTATTTTTTAGGTTGCAGGTTGCATGTTGCATTCTGGTATCGATTGATTTTTCATTCTGGTTACATTTTGGTTTCAGGTTTCACTTTGCGAAGGCAAAGTGTTCTTGTTCTATATATAGTATCTATACCCACGGTTCCTTAAACCGTGGGTATATATTTTTCTCAAACAATCTATACCCGCGGTTTATTTAAACCGTGGGTAATATGATATTTCAGTGGGCTATACCCACGGTTTCTACAAAACCATGGGTATAGGGCTATACCGACACCACTCCAGAGCACAGTTAATCAAACCGTGGGTATAGCCTATACCCACGGTTTCATGGGATATACCCACGGTTTCAAACCATGGGTATAGGCTATATTTCCAGTAGTGGAGGCAACAAGGTAGTTAACTAAATCTGCATACCAAGGATGCATACCTGAGATGGAATAAAGATGCTCATTGGGGAATGTGTCCCGAAGTGGTACCTAGTCCAAGGTGTCATCCTCTAGGGTGTGAGTAAGCCTACTCATGTGGTCCACCACCAAGTTATCTGACCCCTTTTTTTCCTTTATCTCAATATCAAATTATTGAAGAAGGAGAATCCATCAAATCAGCCTGGGCTTTGCATCTGGCTTCTTTAAGAGGTACCTCAGAGCTGCATGGTCAGAAAAAACTACTACTTTAGAGCCCAATAAATATGAACAAAATTTATCTAAAGTGAATATAACAGCAAGAAAATCCTTTTCCGTGGTTGTGTAATTTGATTGGGCTGAATCCAGTGTCCTCGATGCATAGGCGATCACATGTGAATGTCCCTCCACCCTCTGAGATAATATGGCTCCAACTGCGAAGTAGGAGGCATCACACATAATCTCAAATGGAATCTCCCACCGTGGGGGCTGTATGATCGGTGGAGTGGTCAGACACTTCTTTATCTAATCAAATGAAGTCTTGCAAGAATCATCAAAATTGAAGTCAATATCTTTTTGAAGAAATCGAGATAAGGGTAGAGCAGTCTTACTAAAATATCTGATGAAACGTCAATAAAATCCTACATTACCTAGGAATGATCTAACATCACACTCACATTAAGGATAGGGTAAGGATGAAATAATGTCTATCTTAGATCTATCAACCTCTATCCCATGTTTTTACACTACATTCCCTAAGAAAATAACATGCTCTATAATGAAATGAAACTTTTCAAAGTTCAGGACCAGATTCTTCTCAATACAATGATTCAATACCTTTCCCAAACTATTTAGAAATTCATCAAATGAGAATCCATACATTGTAAAATCATCCATAAATACCTCCATGTAGGTCTCAATAAAATCAGAAAAAATTCTCACTATGCATCTCTGGAAGGTACCTGGGGCGTTGAAAAGTCCAAATGACATCCTACGGTAGGAAAATGTGCCAAAGGGACAGGTGAATGTAGTCTTCTCATGATCCTCCAGAGCTATAGGAACCTAAGAATATCCATAAAATCCATCCAAGAAACAATAGTGTGTCTTCCCAGCTAGTTTCTCAAGCATCTGATCAATAAATGGGAGGGGGAAATGGTCTTTGATAGTGTAATGATTTAGTTTCCTATAATCAATACACACACGCCAACTATTTTGTACCCTCATTGGAACTAACTCCTCCTCCAATGGACCGAAGGCCTTCATTTTTTATTGATTTTTGATAATCCACCTTTTAAGTGGTGAGGTGGAACCCTTACAAGGCCCGTAGGTGTAAGTATTACATGGATCATAGGCCTTAGAGGAATTCATTGACCATAGGCTTCAAACATTACATACAAACCAGACTAACTACTTGGAACTTCTCCTCCCCAGCATCTTCATCGTGAAATCAGCTCTCCACCTTCGCATGGCTGTTTGGCTAGGCATTCCTGTGCATGCACAGGCTTGTCCTGATGGTAGGTTCCATACCCTCTCATTCTTGTAATCCATTTAGCTTATGCTATTGTGAAAGCTCCTTGATCATCCTCCTTGTAGATCTTGTTCCTTGTAGGTTGTCTGGTTTGCATCTGCACTTAAAGGTGGCCTGAAGGCCTTGAGGTGGCTCTAAGGCCTTACTGACCCGAAGGCCTGGGTGGCCCGAAGGCCTTAAAGGACTCAGGGACCAAATTAGTGGCCCGAAGGCCCAAAAAGGGGCATATTCCTAGCTACTACAGTGCCAATCAATGACTGCTACAGTCCCGCTACAGTACCTACTACATTACTACACAGTTCCCGCTACAGTGCCTGCTATAGTGCTGCTACAGTACCCCCTAGAAGTTCTGCCTTCGTCTGGATTTGATCCCTGGTTGCTTGGATGCACTTATGGAGTCCTTACTAACCGGGCTAAGGATCATGTGCATTGGAACTAACTCATATTTCTCATTTTTAATAATAGTAACACCAATTTTCTTAGGCACAACCTGAATAGGACTTACCCACCGAGAATATGAAATGGGATAGATTATACCGGCCTCGAGCAATTTTACAACCTCTTTTTTAACAACCTCCAGAAGGGTTGGATTGAGTCGCCTTTGTGGTTGCCTCACCGGTTTAGCCTCATCTTCCAAAAGAATCCTATGCATGCAAATGGAGGGGCTAATACCTGATATGTCAGCCAAGGTCCACCAGATTTCCCTGATGTTCTCCCTCAAAAGATTCAAAAGTTTCTCTTCATGTTCAAAATAGAGATTGTTAGCAATGATAACAGGTAATTTCTCACCACTTAACAAGTATGATTATTTGATATTTGGTGGAAATGGCTTGAGTTCTAGTGTAGGGGGGTGGTGTATGGATGGGGTCATAGAAGGAACTGAAATATGTGTACAAAGAGCATCAGTATCAGAATATACATCATCAAAATTAGAGAATAAAGCATCAAATCCATCAGCATACTCAACAACTATGTCATAATTAGAGTTCATATGATCAAAATCAGAATATGATTCCATTTCAAAATCAAATCTTAGAGAGTCTTGTTCCTTAGAAATGGGTGTGGAAGTACTCTTAGACATCAAACTAGAACCAATAATCATAATCTCCCTAAGCATAGGACAATCCAATTCCATGGTGTTTTTACTTGGTGGTTCAAAATGGGAGATAACAAATGCAGAATGATCCTATGAGGGGTACTTCATGGAATCTATAACATTAAATATCACAACTTCATCCCCAAATTCCATGGAAAGTGTACCCTCATTGACATTTATGATAGTTTTTGAAGTTTTGAGGAAGGGCTTACCTATGATAATGGGGGCATGAGAACTTACCTGATCATCCTCCATGTTAAAAACGTATAAATCTGCTGGAAAGATCATGTCTCTTAACCGGACAAGTTGATCCTCAAGAAATCCCACTGGATATGCCGTAGCTCTATTTTCCAACTGCACCACTACTCTCATTGGTTTCAGCTCACCAACTTGCAAAGAAGAGAATACAAAGTGATGCATCACATTTATGGAATCTCCCAAATCAAAAAGTGCATCAAAAAAGTGCAACTCACCTATGGTACATGGGATGGTGAATGTCCCGGGATCCTTGCACTTTGTTGGAATTGCTAGAGTTGGTGTAATGAGTGATGAGACATTCCTTCCAAGGTTGATCCTCTCATTTCCCTTGAACCCTCTTCGATTGGTGTAGAGTTCTTTTAAGAATTTGGAATACCTTGGGATTTGTTTGATGGCTTCAAGTAGAGGTATGTTGATCTCAACACACTTGAATGTGTCTAAAACTTCTTTTTTTCATCACCTCTTCAGCCATCTTCTTGGTTTGAACAACCCTATTTGGAAAGGGAAGAGGTTTAGGAGGAACATAGTCAATTGTTTTCTTACCATTATCTTTCTCCATGGGTTTCTCATCAGTTGGTATAGAATGGGGCTTCTTTGGAGTTGAGGTGAATCCTGGTGGAATCTTAGGTGGAGAAGCATCAGTTTTTTGCTTCCCACTTCTCAATTTGATGACACTAACATTCCCCTTTGTATTTGGAGTGGGTTGGAAGGTAGATTTCCGGAATTCTTACTTACAAGTTCATGGAGGCCGGTGGCAATCTGGCTCATTTGAGTCTTCAACTCCCTCAGCTCCGAACCTTGACTCTTCAGCTCATTCTGTTGATTAAGAAAAATTTTCTTCAAAAGGTCATCAGTGTTAGAATCTACCTTTGGTGGGGGATTCCCTTGTTGTTGGCTTGTTGATTCTTGGGCTTCAAATCTCCTTTGGGGATGTTGGAAACCCTGCTGGTAAGGTGGAGGCTTCTGGAAGTTTTGTTGAAAGGGTGGCCTTTGTTGTTGTCCAGAGCCATACCTCAAGTCCGATTGATCCTTCCACCCTTGGTTGTATGTTGGTTCAAAAGAATCAAGATTTTTTGGGGATATGGTTATTGCTACTAATAAGGTCTCCCTGGGAATACTGCTGCGCAATCCTCTGTCTCTTGTAGTTATGGGAAACAGTCAGTTGGGTGTATTGTCTTAGTGAAAATTCCACAAGGCCTTGAAGGAGGGGGTTGAGATGTATTTTGATCCAAAGCAATCTGTCTCACCATAGTTGTCAATTCTTCCAACTTGGTATCAATCAAATGACTTTCAAGAGAAGATGAACTTACCTGATGTACTCCCCTGACATGTGGTGTACCTTGATCGCCAAATTATTGGGAGTTTTGGGCCATTTTTTCAATCAACGAATATGAAGCTACTGGTGTCTTGTCCACCAATGCTTCTCCAGCTGCAACATCCACCATGCTTCTCTCTATTAGTGTGATTCCTTCATAGAAGTACTGGATGAGTAATTGCTCACTAATTTAGTGATGTGGGCAGCTTGCACACAACTTCCTGAATCGCTCCCAATACTCATACATTGACTCCCCTTGTGCTTTATTGATACCTGAGATCTCCTTACGAATGGAAGTGGTCCTCGATGCGGGAATAAATCACTGCAAGAAAAGACGTTTCAAATCGTTCCAACATGCTACATCTTCAGGTTGTAAATAGTACATCCAATCCTTTGCAGCTCCATCAAGTAAAAATGGGAATGATCTTAATTTGATTTGATCTTCAGAGACATTTCTAGGTTTTAGGGTTGAGAAAGCCACATTAAATTCTTTCAAATATTTATTTAGATCCTCACTAGAGAGTCCATGAAACTTTTGAATTAAGTGAATTAACCTAGATTTTAGTTCAAAGTCCGATTTGAGATTTGGGTATGCAATAAAATTTGGTTGATAATTAATATTGGGTTCAACCAATTATTGAATGGTTCTATTAATTTCATTTACATTATTTTCAGCCATTGGTTCTTGTTTTATGGTCAAATTTGAATTGATTCCAATTTCAATGTTCTAAAAGTGGAGAACTTCTTGAACTGGTTTAATATTGAAACTTCCCATAGACTGAGAATGTCTGATTTGTGCACTAAGGCTACATTCAATCTCAGGGTCAAGATATAAGAGATATTTGGGATTAGTTCATTTCATAAATCAAATAAAAATTAAAATAAATAAATTGGACCATGTTTAAATAAAAATAATAAATTTGATTTGATGGTCCAAAAATAAGTAGAAGAAAATAAAAGAAGAAGAAAAAAAACCAGATTGGGTAAAGAAGGAAGAAAGAAGAGAGGAAGAGAATAAAATGTAAAATAAAATAAATACCACTAATTGGTTGAAATAATTACTTGCCTCCCCAGAAACAACACCAATTTTAAATAGCACTGTCATGGGCGCCCTTAAATGATTAGTGTGATTTTGGGGTACTTAGGTGCAACAGAGTGGCTAACCAAGGTCGTCTCTCAAAGGAGGAAGTGAATTAAAACAACCTTTTAGAGGTATTATAAAGATAAAATAAAAGATAATAAAAATACTAATTGAAAGGATAGAGGTTGTTTATATTTTATAAATCTAGAATAAGTTTTCTGTAATAAGATTTTATTTTTTTATTTTTAGTTTTAAAATGAAGTTCGATTAAAAAGAAAAAATAAAAAGGTGTTTTTTAGAAATCTATTTTAAAAGGTGTAATCAATATAACTCTACATCTTCATTTAATTATTAATAATTATAATTTGAATTAAAATCCAATTAATTATGATACCCTAATTTGTTAACCGTCGAACCCTATTGGAGTTAACTTAACCACAAAGGTGAAATGAATTAAACCCTAGGCTAGTTTCAGAACATGCAATCATAGCACCCTGCTTTGATTAATGTTCTAAGTCTAGATTATGGTCAATGGTTAATTAGGGAAAAACATACACTCTAGAAATGAGGATTAATTGAGTTTAGGGATGATATTTTAACTCTACAAATTTATCCCGTGTGACTTGGTTTCACAGATTAAGTTTACGCTCTCATAATTTACAACAAAATCTCGACCTATCGTTTTTTTGTGTAAATTATTCAATTGATTGCTGAATTTCATTTAAATTAAAAATAAATTAATATACCATATTATTATAATTACAGTATCTCATTGATTCAAAATAAATGAATGAAGTAGGTGAGAATTAGATCGATTATATAAAAAAACTACTCTTTCATGGGTGACATAATCATCGTAGAAGTGAATTGCATTTGAAACGGTTTATAATGGGTATAACCCAAAAATTATTCTACTCAAGAATTACAGCCCAAATATGAATATTAAGAAAAGAATAAATTTGAATAAAACATAATAAAAGAGAATAAGTAAAAGAAGAACAATGAAGTTTAAAACACAAATGAAAACCTTACAACATGAAGAAGAGAAGGAGACTTCGATGAGGGGATCTTTGCTTCAAGAGCTACCCCGCTTACAATGGTTGGATAATTTTGGTGAAACCAATTCTCCTCTGCCTAAAATCTCCTAATGCACGTCCCAACACCACCAAATGATAAAAACACCAATTTATAGAGTGGTAGGGAGGCTAGGTTCAAAGTGGTTCCAAGTGTGAATGGGGAATCTCAGCCAAATATTTTATGTCAACTTGAAACGCCCATTTGACTACCAAAACTCGTGAATCAGCTGTCCTTCCAGAAGGATCATATGTGAGTATATTGGTCCTCTATCTACTCTAAGTATTTGGGCTCAATAAAATCCCAGATAAAATAGTTATGGCCGAAATACAAGAGCTTCTCCATTCTAGCATGTCCAGCCCACCTTTGAATTTAGGGCCCAATTACTCCATTCAAATGAATTATTTTGATCTAGTGTCCTGAATAAAAGTTGTATCCCATGAAGTAAGAAACACAGTTAAAAAATATTAAGTTCACCTAATTCAAATAATAATATTTATGATTGAAATACTACAGTGATTTTGAAAGAGTAAAACTGGAATTTTCATCAAATATTCAAATGAATGATCTAATCCCAAATAATTTCTAATTGAACATATTTAACATAATGTGGGGAAAATATATAATTTATTATCAATAAAATATTCAAAAAAAAATAATGTTTTATCATTTCTTGAGGATGATATTCCCCTTATTGCATGGGGGATTTTGGGATAGTTTTGTTGTTCCCATACTATTGTAGTACTTTTGAGTTGTTTAAAGTTGTAAAACATGAATCTAAAAATTATTGTACCCCATTTGATGATGTTTAATTAGTTATTTTTTTTATTATTTTTGATTTTTTATGATTATATAAGTGGGTGAAATTGTTTCCAAAACACAATGGTGGTACCCAAGCACTAGTTTTTAGCGTGTGGGGATTGAGAACACCCTTTGAGCCATGTTGTGGACTGGGCCGAGTGTTCGGTTAGATGAAATCTAGGATTGGTTCATGAAAAAATGGTTTTAGAGTAGGTTATGCTCTTTTTGGGTTGAGTTATTTGGGATGAGTCTGGATAGATAGGAGCATGGACTGTCGGGGCTTGAAGTTCTGGTTGCGAGTAGGGTGCCTTTCCCACACACCTCGTGACAAGACTCAAGTCACCATTGGATGTTGGTATATAAATTTACCTCTCCTCCAGGTGATACATACAGTATATAGACTATATATGTACATTGGGTTGGTGGGGGGTGGGTGGTGGGGGTGGAGTGGTTTCATTTGACTTTTTATCATGTTGAATTTTGTTTTGTTTTGATTTGTGGATGTGTTTTAGATTTTTTATTATTGCTAAAAATTTTCAGAATGGTAGTATAGATTATTTTCCTTTTGGTTATTTCTTATTATAGAAAAATTCCACCCCATAAAATTCCTATGAAACTATGAGAAGAGTCTAGATGGAGTTATCCCTCACTAATTTATCAGAGAATAATGGATGTAGTGGTTTAGGCTGTCTATGCTTTTGTACAAGGAGTAGAACCTGGTCCTTATTAGGTTAGAGAAGCCGAACCAGGTCCTGGTAAAGAAAATTCTTAGGACTACCTCAAGAAAAATCCTTCTTCTTTTCAAGGTAGCATGAATCGTTAGGAAATAAAGGAATGGATTGAGATTATAGATAGGATGTTCAAGTTTATTGATACTCCTGAGGTTGTTAGGGTTAAGTGTTATTTGTTCATGTTGGAAGGTCCCAATCAAAAGTGGTCATACTTAGTGGTGTAAGCTAGAAAGCATGAGAATATGGGTTGAAAAGACTTAAATATCATTTTCAATGAGTAGAATTGTCCCGAGGACTTAGAATATACTATATCCTAGTAGTTTCTGGAGTTGAGCCAAGGAGACCAATCTATTATTGAATATGCTAACTGTTTTTCTGAGTTAGTTCAGTATGCACCTGAGCTTTTTTCCAATGAGAAAATGAAGGATTAAAGGTTTGAGAGGGGGTTGCAGACAGAAGTAAGATCTCAGACATTCTTGTTTAATCTGAATACCTATAATTAAGTGGTTTATCATTCCATGATGGTAGATATTGATCATAGTGGCTATCCTTGTTTATATGGATTAGTGTTATCTATGGGAAGTGGAATTTTTTCAAAGAAGAAGAGGAAGTGGGACAAGTAGGGGAAGAAGTGAGGTGGTAGTTTAGGCCATCCTTCTAGGATGCCTTCGTCTATGGCTGCTAATTCTAGGTCGGTTCTGTGCCATTAGTGTGGGAAGGAAGGACACATACAACCTGCATGCACATATCCTCACAAAACCTATCACCAAAGTGGATATATGAGAAAATTGTTGGTATTTTTCAAGGGAACACATTCTTATTAGAGTGGTTCATGATCTTTAGATTCTAGGGGGATTTAAACTCAGAGATAACCATCCAGGTCAGTGGGTTTTCAGTTCAATGGTCATGGTGGCAGGTTTGAATCCTCTTCTGGGTATAGTTAGTTCAGGGATGAATTACAGGATAGTGTTTGTTATCAGGATCAGGATGAGAGGAAACATCTTCATGTTGTGGAATAGGAATCAGTAAGATCATATGTGGTACCTGTGATAGTTTGAGGTTCTATTTTAATTGTGTCATCCTTAGCTTTAGTTTTGTTTGACACTGGTGATTCAATTTCTTTCATTTCATCCCTCCTTGTTGATGTGTTATAGTTTCCAACTGAGCTTATGTCGTATGCAATGGTGTTGGTAATGGGGCTTGGTAAGAAGTGAGAGTAGGGTTTCAGGTGTCTATCTTGTGCACTCATCGTGTCATGGGTCAAGTTGGAATGGTATTTCCTTATTTTGGATATGGATCTCTTTGAAATAATCCTCGGTATGGATTTTATGGTGTGCTTTTAGGCACACATCGATTGTTATAGGTGACGAGTGAGATTTGTGACACATGACGGAAGTACCTAGGTTTTTCATGTTGAATGCGATCCTCATTCGGGATGTGCTGGACCTCCACTTCAGAAATTGGGAAATATATTTTTTCCAATATCATCGATCGCGTTAGAGGATGATGGCGGTGCTCCAAAGGGTAGATTAACTCCTTGGGAGGATGAGTTTCAAGTGTGGTTTATAGTGGATATTTTAGTTTTTCCTCTAGAGCAGGATGTAGAGTTTTCCACAGTTTTTGAATTGGGAACATAGATGATATCTCTTCCCTCGTACCATATGCCCACCGACGAGTTGAGGGAATTAAAGGTACAATAGGATGATTTGGAATCCAAAGGATTCATTTTTCCAAGCGTCTCACCTTGGGATTCCCTAGTTCTCATTACAAAAATGGCTGATGGATCACTTCAGTTTTGCATTGATTACTAGAAGTTGAATAAGGTAACCATTTAGAATAATCATTCCTTTCCTCATATTGATTAATTTTTTGATCAACGTAAGGGGGTAAGATGGTTTTCTAATATTTAATTGCATTTTTTTTATCACCAAGTAAAATTTAGGGAGGCATATGTTTCGAAAACATCCTTCAGCAGTAGGTATGACCATTTAAAGTATTTGTTCATGCCTTTTGGGTTGATGAAAGCTCCAATAGTCTTTATGGTGTTCATGAATAGGGTGTTTCATCAACATCTCAATTCTTTTATCATGGTATTTGTGGATGACATCTTGGTCTATTCTAGAACCAAGGAGGAGCATGAGAATCATTTTAGGATCATGTTGGGATCTATATGAGATCGTTGTCTCTATGCCAAGTTTTCTAAATGCACCTTATGGATTAGGGAGGTAAATTTTTTGGGCCATGTATGTAGCAACCCAAAGTATGTCAATGGAAAATTCCCTTCTTATATTTATGTCATAAAAACACAAAATAATGAACTACTAAGTGATAAGTGACCTTTAAACATAATTTTGTCACCCCTATGTTTGGAATTTTAAAAATCTGACATACACGGTTGTGTTCAAGATAGTTTTTGGAGTCTAATTTTTGGTGAATAATAACCTTCCCTTATGAATAGTAACATACCCTTATGAATAGTAATATGAACCTTATGAATATTAAATAAGAGTAACATTACCTATGAATAATTAAATAAAATTTAGACATCATAGAAAGTGATAATTTGACCTTAGTAAACGTTTTTGGTATTTTATAAGTCATAAATAAATAATTATAATTAATTAATTAATTTAAAAGAATATTTATTTTCAGGAAGTATATTCATAAATTATTGAATCAATGTCTAATAGTTTTTAGATAATTTTATAAGACCCTACGTAATTTTTGAAAGAACTATAAAATTAGTTTTAATCTAAAAACTGTTTTTTAAGTAAATTATGATTTTAATTAAATATTAAATTAAAAATATTTAGAAAATTATTTTTGAAAAATGGACTTCATTTTTGGATTCTACACATTGAAAAATGGTTGGGGTAAATTTTTGGGATTTTTCTGAGATACTTGAATTTTTGATTAATAGTTGAATCCGATAATTCACAATAAAAGGTAAATAATGTATTAATTGAGTCATCGATAATGTTCTGCTGATGTAATCCCACTTGGTTCGGGATTACATTATAAAATTACTATTATTGGTCTTTCAATACTCACTATTCTTTGTCTTTGGTGAAATTAATAAACTAATCAATTTTATATTAAGGAAACCCCTCTCCCCTCCACTATAAAGCCACCCTTCACTTCATCTTTTCCTCACACCCCTCAAGCTCAAAGCCTTCTCTAAACTCTGCCCAAACACCTTACCTAGCCCCTCCCCCACGTCCAAAAGCTTCTGGTCTCATCAAAATACCAAGACTATCTTCCTTTAAGGAGGATCTCAAGAGGAAAATTTAAGAGGTAATTTCCCTCCCTCTTCTCCTTTAATTTCCTTTCATGTTCAAGTTCCTTTCTTGATCTCTCCCCACCTATATTCATCCAAATTGTTTTTTAACTACAGTATTATACATATAATGTAATTTTATGATTCTATTGGGATATTATATCACCCCACACCCTTTCCCTCTTCCTTTTATTTTTATTAAAGAGAACGTTGTTCATGTGGTGTTAATTTATCACCTTTAAAAACAACATGCCCTCTTCTTTCATTTCCACCTTCAGATCTGGTCATGAAACCATTTTTATGGTTGAACCAGAATATTTTATATTTATTATGTTCTATTTTATGTTATGGAAATAACCTATGGCCATATTACTAGGTGAAAAGTTAAAACAAGTTCGTTGTGATCCAAAAACCGCCCAAATTAACCCAAATAATCATCATTTAATTCTTATCTAATGATTCACCCAAATGGATCTAATATAATTCATTATAAAAATAATTCAATATACTGTAATATCACTAATAACATGTAATATAATTTCTGTATGTTTACCCATGATCCACCCAAACTTCAATTTAAGAATACAAGTGGACCGCTCAAGAAAACCATAAAAACAAACATCCCCGAACAACGTTTTTAAACTCTATAAGTCATCCAAAGGTACATAATATGACATAATGAAACCATAATAAACACTATTAATGTATAAAAGGTTCTTGAATTTATAATTAATTGATATAATGTCATTATACAGGACATTAAAGAGAAGGAGGCATTCAGGTACAAGGTAAGGGGAAATCTCAAACCCAATTTTCTTCCTTCGGGTTCTCCCTCTTTCACTCCAGTTTTGATATGGTTACTCCTCAAAGATCATTTGTTCATCATTTAATTTAATCTTCTGGGATATAAATGTTTGTAAATGGTTTTTATTTCCATCAAAATGTTTTCCAAAAGAACTCTTCTCTCAAGATCTCACCTTTTACCTCTCATTCAAGGTTGATGGTTCTTGTATCAAGTATGTTGTTCCCTCTTTCTTTTGGGAACCCAAAGCTTATGAATGTGTTATTATGAGATGAAACCCATTAATTTCCATGGGTTATTTATGTACATATTTGATATGTGTTCTATGTGGCAATCATGATAATGATAATGTTATGATGTGACGGGTGCACCCAGAATTATATAGCGCAATATGAATGTTTAAATGTGACGGGTGCACCCAGAATTATACAGTGCTCCAATGCATTGGGTAAAGTGATGAATCTCATGAGTAAATGTGAAATGTTGTGTGAACAAGATTCTAGCTTTGTTCACAAGTATGTGTGGTAGGTAACCACTAATACATAATGTTTCATTTTTATGCATTGCCACATTTCAAGTTTATTATTTATGCTCCTCCCATGTTCATGATTTTTTGCCTATGTCATGATTATGCTCACCCCATGATGTATTGTTCTTATCTATCCTATTACTGGTATTCTAGCTCACCCCTTTTGATGTATATCCATAGGTGGCTACATGTACTAAGGAGAGGACAAGTGCCAATAAGAAGCTAGAGAAGATGAAATTAAATAAATGTTTATAGTTGATGTTGTATTTGTTATGTGTGGTCCTAGTTTTCCCAAGAGACTAAACCTTTTGATCCTCCATGTGTAATACTATTATGTTGTTTATCTTTGAAATTATGTAATAGTAATGTAAGAAAAATCTGGGTCGCTATAGTTGGTATCAGAGGAAGGGTTTAGTTAATTTGGGAATTAGGATTAGTAAACCTTAGAGAAAACCTCTAGCATGAGAATAAGTACAAATATGTACACAAGAATATTTACATAGGGATCCCATATGTTATGTTTTTGGTATAATTGTTTAAATGAATAAGTTATTTATGACATGTTTACTTATGTTTTGTTCTAACCTTTTCTATTTTAGAAAATGGTGGGAACCAGGAGAAATCAGGCCAACAACTCTTGCGAGGGCCAATGTAATGATTGCCCGAACGACATCCCCAATTATTTTGGAGGTGGAGTTCAAAACTTCATGGCAATTCTTACCCAATTATCTTGGGTTATGAATAATAACCATAATAATGGGGAACGTCCTCCTTCACCAAAGAGGGAGAAACTAGCTATCGAATGTTTTATGCGGAAATGACCAACGACGTTTTGTGGATCTTCCGATCCACTAGTTGTGGAACAGTGGGTCAACTCCATGGAGAAGATCTTTTCCATTCTTCACTGTTATGAGATGGAGAAGGTGACTTTAGCTGTTTATCGTCTAGATGGATAAGCTGATCAATGGTGGGATTTGATTAAGAACACCAAGCCAAGGGAGGAAATTGAAGAGATGGAATGGGAAGACTTTAAGATAATGTTTCTTAATAAGTATTTCCCACAAACTCTTCGCACGAAGATGGAGAGAGAATTCAAAGAGCTCAATAAAAAAGAAGGAGAATCTGTCACAACCTATGAGAAAAATTTCACAAGGCTCGCAAGGTATGCTTCGGGTTTTGTTATCAACAATGATAGCAAAATTGATAGATTCTTTAGTGGATTAAAACCACATCTTCGAAAGGCTCTTGCAATTCGAGACTTTGGGAGTTATGAAGAAGTTGTTCAGTGTGCTCTCAAAGTGGAGATGGAGTTTGGAGAATGGTCCCATGGATATGGTGATAAGAAAAGAAAGATGGAGTTTCAAGCTGGTGGATCTAGTGACAAAGGTGGGAAGAAAAATCAACGACCCACATGCCAAAAATGTGGGAAGTTTCACCATGGGAACTACCTCAAAGGTACGAGGAAATGCTTTAAGTGTGGGAAAGAAGGACACCAAGCTCAAGAGTGTCGAAAAGACATGAAAATGAAGGATAATGTAGCCGATGAATGGAGAGAACCACTCGTGGTTCAATGCTACAACTGTAGAGAGCTAGGGAACTATTCAAACCAGTGCACTAAACCTCGAGCTCTCGAGGGTAATCAGCGCCAACAACCACCAAAGCCAAAGGAAAAAAGGGAAGGCTTATTCCATCACTACTACAGAGGTGGAACATGATAATGAAGTCGTACAAGGTACACTTACTATTCACTCAAGAATGGAAAAAGTCTTATTTGATTCTAGTTCTACGTATTCCTTTATATCTTGCAAGTTTGCTAGAAATATAGAATCAAAGCCCCGAAACCTTGAAGTAGAGATATCTTTAAAAACACCAAGTGGTGCAATCTTTGCAACCCATGTGCTTGACTCTTCTCCTCTTGACGTATGTGGGAAGATTCTTCCGAAAAATATCACAATACTTCCCTTGGTGGAATTCGACGCTATAATGGGAATGGATTGGCTCTCGTTATATAGAGCACATATCAACTGTCGGGAAAAGGAAATATATTTTCATATTCCGAACCATCCCATGATCCTCTAAAAATTCAAGGAAGATCATGAATATCCTTTGAAAAATCCTTCAACGATGTGGGTGTTGATTCCCTATGAAGAATCATACCTCGCCCAAATGGTTGAGTCGAAGGAAAGTTCCAACCTTGAGTAAATTCCCATCGTGAGGGAATACAACGATGTATTTCCCGAAGAGTTACCCGGAATTCCCCCGAATCGTGAGGTAGAGTTCTCAATTGAACTCATACCTGGAGAAACTCCTATCTTGAAGTGTCCCTATAGGATGGATCCTATCGAAATGGAGGAGTTAAAGAAGCAGATGCAAGAGCATCTGGGCAATGGGTTCATAAGACCTAGTGCATCACCTTGGGGTGCGCTAGTGCTCTTTGTGAAGAAGAAGGATGGAACCATGCGGCTATGTATCGATTATAGGGAACTCAAAAATATCACCATAAAGAACAAGTATCCTCTCCCAAGGATTGATGACTTGTTCGATTATTTAAGAGGAGCTCAATAATTCTCAAAGGTGGATCTTCGTTTTGGATATCATCAGGTAAAGGTGAAGAAGGAAGATATTCAGAAGACTGCCTTCCGTACAAGGTATGGGCACTATGAGTTTTTGGTGATGCCCTTCGGACTTACTAATGACCCTGTAATCTTCATGGATTTGATGAATAGAGTCTTTAGACATTACCTCGACAAATTTGTGGTAGTGTTTATCGATGATATTCTCATCTACTCCAAGAGAAAGGAGGAACATGAAGAACATCTAAGACTTGTGTTGGAGACATTGAGAAAGGAGAAGTTGTACGCCAAGTTTAACAAGTGTGAATTTTGGATGAATCAAGTCACATTATTGGGACATGTGATCACAATTGAGGAAATTTATGTGGACCCTTCAAAGACAAAGGCGATTGAGGAATGGCCCAGGCCCTCTAGCGTCACAAAAATTTGTAGTTTTCTTGGATTAGCTGGGTACTACCGATGTTTTGTGAGAAACTTCTCACGATTGTCAAGCCATCTAACTAAGTTAACAAGAAAAGGGGTAAAGTATGTATGGACAGAAGAATGTGAGGGAAGCTTCAAGGATCTAAAGAGAAGGCTGATCATTGCACCTGTACTCACACTACCAAAAAGTGGAGAAAGTTTGGTGATATACAGTGATGCATCAAAGAAAGGCTTGGGTTGTGTACTCATGAAAAATGATAATGTGATAGCCTACGCCTCACGACAGTTGAAGATCCATGAGCAGAACTACCCGACGAATGATCTAGAGCTGGAAGCTGTGATTTTTTCTTTGAAAATCTGGCGGCACTACCTTTATGGCGAGAAGTGTGACATATACACCGACCACAAGAGCCTAAAGTATATATTCACACAAAAGGAGATCAACATGCGTCAAAGGAGATGGTTAGAGATAATCAAGGATTACGATTGCTCTATTCACTGTCATCCTGGAAAGGTGAACAAGGTAGCTGATGCTCTAAGTAGAAAATAACTTGCTACTCTATCCATGTTGAGTATTGAGAAAGACCCTATCTTCTTGGATATGAAAAGAATGGATTTGGAAATCATAAGGGCAGGGGATACATCCTACCTTTCCCAAATGATTGTGCAACCATCCATCCAAGAGAAGATTAAGGAAGCATAAAGGGATGATGTGGAGATACAAAAGAGGGTGAATTCAGTAAAGGAAGGGAAGCTGCAAGAGTTCCATATCGACGATGATGGTGTGATTCGGTTTGGAATGCGGCTTTGTGTGCCTTCATCACCCGGGATAAAGAAGGAGCTATTGGATAATGCACATAGATCAACTTTCTCTATCCATCCTGGAAGTACCAAGATGTATCGTGATCTTCGAGAACACTTCTGGTGGGATAACATGAAGAAGGAGATTGCGGAATATATATCAAGGTGCTTGGTATGTCAGCAAGTTAAAGTTGAGCGGAAAAAGTCCAAAGGTATGATGCAACCATTGACTATACCCATGTGGAAATGGGAAAATGTTACTATGGACTTTGTCACGGGTCTCCCGAAGACGTCAAAGGGAAATAATGCGATATGGGTTGTGGTTGATTGACTCACCAAGACTGCCCATTTTATCGCTATTCAGGAAGAACTATCACTTGAAAAACTTGCAAGGATATATGTGAAGGAAGTAGTGATATTGCACGGTGTTCCACTCTCGATTGTCTCTGACCATGATCCAAGGTTCACATCTAAATTCTGGAGGAGCATTCAACATGCTTTGAGTACAGAATTAAATTTCAGCACGACCAATCACCCCCAAACTGATGGCCAGTCTGAAAGAACTATTCAGATTCTTGAAGATATGCTAATATCCTTCTCTATTGAATTCAAAGGTGGCTAGGATCAGAATCTCCCATTGGTTGAGTTCTCATACAACAATAGCTTCCACTTGAGTATTCAGATGGCTCCATATGAAGCTCTTTATGGGAAGCGATGTAGAACTCCAACTTGTTGGGATGAAGTTGGAGAACAAAAGATACTTGGTCCCAATCTTGTTCAAGAGATGACAGAGAAGGTTCAAGTCATCCAGAAACACATCAAAGATACTAAAATTCGGAAAAAGAGCTATGCTGACAACCGTCGAAGGGACTTGGAGTTCGACGTTGGAGATAAAGTCTTCCTTCGAATATCTCCATGGAAGAGAGCCATGAGATTCGGGAAGAAAGGGAAGCTATGCCCAAGGTACATTGGCCCCTTTGAGATCCTTGACCGTATAGGAGCCGTGGCCTATCGTCTGGAACTTCCACCGAATATGGCTCAAGTTCATGATGTGTTTCATGTATCACTACTGAGGAAGTACATACCAGACCCCTCACATGTACTAAACTAAGAGGTGGTACACCTGGAAGATGATCTCTCCTATGAGGAGAAGTCGGTAAAAACTTTGGACCGAAGTGATAAGGTTCTACACAACAAGACAACCCACCTTGTCAAAGTGTTGTGGAGGAACCATAAGTTTGAGGAAGCAACTTGGGAACCAGAAGAGGCAATGAAGGAGAAGTACCCTCACCTGTTTGTGTAAAGTGAAATTTCGGGGGCGAAATTTCTTAAGGGGGGAAGAATGTAATGACCCAAAGTATGTCAATGGAAAATTCCCTTCTTATATTTATGTCATAAAAACACAAATTAATGAACTACTAAGTGATAAGTGACCTTTAAACATAATTTTTTCACCCCTATGTTTGGAATTTTAAAAATCCGACATACACAGTTGTGTTCAAGATAGTTTTTGGAGTCTAATTTTTGGTGAATAGTAACCTACCCTTATTAATAGTAACCTACCCTTATGAATAGTAATATGACCCTTATGAATAGTAAATGAGAGTAAAATTACCTATGAATAGTTAAATAAAATTTAGGCATCATAGAAAGTGATAATTTGACCTTAGTAAACATTTTTGGTATTTTATAAGTCATAAATAATTAATTATAATTAATTAATTAATTTAAAAGAATATTAATTTTCCTAAAATACATTCATAAATTATTTAATCAATGTCTAATAGTTTTTAGATAATTTTATAAGACCCTACGTAATTTTTAAAAGAACTATAAAATCAGTTTTAATCTTAAAAACTGTTTTTTAAGTAAATTATGATTTTAATTAAATATTAAATTAATAATATTTAGAAAATTATTTTTGAAAAATGTCCTTAATTTTTGGATTCTAAACATTTAAAAATGGTTGGGGTAAATATTTGGTATTTTTCTGAGATACTTGAATTTTTGATGAATAGTTGAATTCGATAATTCACAATAAAAGCTAAATAATGTATTAATTGAGTCATCAATGATGTTCTGCTGATGTAATCCCACTTGGTTCGGGATTACATTATAAAATTACTATTATTTGTTGTTCAAGACTCACTATTCCTTGTCTTTGGTGAAATTAATAAACTAATCAATTTTATATTAAGGAAACCCCTCTCCCCTCCACTATAAAAGCCACCCTTCACTCCCTCTTTTCCTCACACCCCTCAAGCTCCAAGCCTTCTCTAAACTCTGCCCAAACACCTTCCCTATCCCCTCCCCCACGTCCAAAAGCTTCTGGTCTCATCAAAATACCAAGACTATCTTCCTTTAAGGAGGATCTCAAGAGGAAGATTTAAGAGGTAATTTCCCTCCCTCTTCTCCTTTAATTTCCTTTAATGTTCAAGTTCCTTTGTTGATCTCTCCCCACCTATATTCATACAATTTTTTTTAACTCCAGTATTATATATATAATGTAATTTTATGATTCTATTGGGATATTATGTCACCCCACACCCTTTCTATCTTCCTTTTATTTTATTAAAGAGAACGTTGTTCATGTGGTGTTAATTTATCACCTTCAAAAACAACATGCTCTCTTCTTCCATTTCCACCTTCAGATATGGACATGAAACCATTTTTATGTTTGAACCAGAATATTTTATATGTATTATGTTCTATTTTATGTTCTATAAATAACCTATGGCCATATTACTAAGTGGAAAGTTAAAACAAGTTCGTTGTGATCCAAAAACCGCCCAAATTAACCCAAATAATCATCATTTAATTATTATCTAATGATTCACCCACATGGATCTAATATAATTCATTATAAAAATCATTCAAGCTCCTGTAATATCACTAATAACATGTAATATAATTTCTGTATGTTTACCCATGATCTACCCGAACTTCAATTTTAGAATACAAGTGGACCGCTCAAGAAAACCATAAAAATGAACATCCCCGAACAACATTTTTAAATTCTATAAGTCATCCAAAGGTACATAATATGACATAATGAAACCATAATAAACACTATTAATGTATAAAAGGTTCTTGAATTTATAATTAATGGATATAATGTCATTATACAGGACATTAAAGAGAAGGAGGCATTCGGGTACAAGGTAAGGGGAAATCTTGAACCCAATTTTCTTCCTTCAGGTTCTCCCTCTTTCACTCCATTTTTGATATGGTTACTCCTCAAAGGTCATTTTTTCATCATTTATTTTAATTTTCTGGGATATAAATGTTTTTCACTGGTTTTTATGTCCATCAAAATGTTTTCCAAAAGAACTCTTCTTTCAAGATCTCACCTTTTACCTCTCATTCAAGGTTGATGGTTCTTGTATCAAGTATGTTGTTTCCTCTTTCTTTTGGGAACCCAAAGCTTATGAATGTGTTATTATGAGATTAAAACAATTCCTTTACATGGGTTATTTATGTACATGTTTGATATGTGTTCTATGTGGAAAGCATGATAATGATAATGTTATGATGTGACGGGTGCGCCCGGAATTATATAGCGCAATATGAATGTTTAAATGTGACGGGTGCGCCCAAAATTATACAGCGCTCCAATGCATTGGGTAAAGTGATGAATCTCATGAGTAAATGTGAAATGATGAGTGAAAAAGATTCTATCTTTGTTCACAAGTATGTGTGGTAGTTTACCACTAAGACATAATGTTTCATTTTTATGCATTGCCACATTTCAAGTTTATTATTTATGCTCCTCTCATGTTCATGATCTTTTGCTTATGTCATGATTATGCCCACCCCATGATGTATTGTTATTATCTATCCTCTTACTGGGCTTCTAGCTCACCCATTTTGATGTATATCCTGAGGTGGCTACATGTACTAAGGAGAGGACAAGTGCCAATAAGAAGCTAGAGAAGATGAAATTAAATAAATGTTTATGGTTGATTTTGTATTTGTTATGTGTGGTACTAGTTTGACCAAGAAACTAAACCTTTGGATCCTCCATGTGTAATACTATTATGTTGTTTATCTTAGAAATGATGTAATAGTAATGTAAGAAAAATCCGGGTCGCTATAATGTAATCTTGGATCAAGGGGTTTTGGTGGACCCTAAGAAGATTAGTGTGGTGATGTCATGGGAGAAACCAAAGAATGTTTTTGAGATTATAATATTTTTAGGCCTAGTAGGGTATTACAAGTGATTCATTCAAGATTTATATTAGCTTTATTCACCCATGATGATGCTCACCCAAAAAAGGGTGAAGTTTGAATAGAGCCCAACATGCCAAACATCCTTTTTGGAGCTTAAGCGGCGGTTGACCACCGCTTTGGTTTTGATATTTCTGGAATCAAGAAAAGGTTATGTGGTTTATTTTGATGCCTTAGGTATGGGTCTTGGGTGTGTGTTAATGTAGTATGACCATGTGGTGGTGTATAGTTCTCACCAACTCCGACCACATGAAAATAATTACCCCACCCATGTCTTTGAGTTAGAAGTGGGGATTCATTCATTGAAGAAGTGGCACCACTATATTTTTGGTGAGAAATATTTGGTTTATTTATACCATAAGAGTTTGGCCTACATTTTCTCCTTGAAAGATCTGAATTTGAGACTGTGTCGTTGGGTTGAGTACCTTCAGGGGTTCAACTTTGATATAGTTTACACCCTAGGTAAAGGTAATGTTGTGGATGAAACTTTGAGTAGAAAAGTGTTAGTTAAGGCATTTAAAGAGTCCAATGATGAGTGGAATTTGATGGGGATATTTGATTAGATTCACTTGGATACTAAGGAGCATAATGGAGGTGGGTTCATGGTCAGTGTTCAGCTGACAATTTCTCTCATGGAATTGATTCGGCAAGAGAATCCAAGTAATGAGTTTTTCTAGCATTCTATGTAGTTTATAAATGGTGGGGAGATGCCTTGTTATTGGTTGTTATCTCATAAGATATTTTTGTTCTTTAAGGTCTGATTTATGGTGCCTTCATCATTGAGGAGGGTGGTAATGTAGGATAGACATTATTCTTAGTTGTCTGTTCACCCTGGTGCTACCAAAATGTACTATGATGTATGTTGATAGTTCTGGTGGCAAGGTTTGAGGTAGTACATAACTAACTATGTATAATGGTTTTATACATTTCAGCATGTTATGACAGAGCACCTAAGGCCCTCAAGTTTGCTTCAGCCACTACCCATTCCTACCTAGAAGTGGGGCGACATCACCAGAGATTTTATTATTGGCATACCACGTACACCCTGGTAGAGGAATTCTATTTGTGTAGTTATTGTTCATGTGACCAAATCAGCCCATTTAATTCCATTTAGAGATTCATCCAAAGTTGGTGTGTTGGGGCAGTTGTATTTCTAGGAAGTTATGAGGCTTCATGGTGTTCCATCGACAATTGTTTCTAACAGGGACCCCTATTTTACCTTGTGGTTTTGGGAAGGACTTAAGAAGGATATGGGGTTATAGGACAAGTTAAACACAATATACCATACTCACATAGATGTTCAGACGAAGCAGGTGAATTAGATTTTGGAATACATTTCTAGGCATGTGTTTTGGATTTTGGAGGATCGTGGGATATCCATTTGGGATTAGTTGAGTTTGAATATAAAAATAGCTACCAATCCTCGATTCAAATCGATTATTTTAAGGAGATTTATGATCGGTCATGTTATTCTATTTTGTATTGGGTTAAGGTGGGTGAGACCTAATTTTTGGGATTGAGCCTTGTTCAAGAGACTTATGATAAAGTCAAACTGGTCATGTAGTGTTTGTTGATAGCTCAGATTCACTATAAGTATTATAGATATCAGATGCACCAAGCTTAGGAATTTTCCATGGGTGACTAGGTGTTTCTAAAAGTGGCACCTCACTTAGGTCATCATCATTTGGGTAAATAAGGGAAGCTAAAACTAAGGCATGTTAGACCATTTGAGATTACCGAGCGAATTGTTAAGGTAGAATAATTGTTAGATTTTCCTTCTCAATTGACATTAATTCATGATTTTTTTCATGTTTCTTAGTTGAAAAAGTATAACCCAAATCCATCTAATGTATTTAATTGGAAAGAATTGGAGTTGGAGCCCGATTTGTCTATTTTTGATTAGCAAATATATATTATATATTCTCATAAGAATGTGCTTCATGGTAAGTCTATTCCATTGGTCCGTGTACTTTGGAAACATGGTAATGATGAGTATAAGACTTGGGAGAATAAGTCTTGGGTTGAAGAGGATTATCCATTTTTATTCTCTAATCAAGCTTCAGGTTTACTTTTTAGGGATGAAATGTTTTCATGGTGGGAATAATTGTCACATTTATGTTTTAATTTTGAGGTATTCCATTGTTTATTTTCATTCTAGTGTTTATTCTTGGGCTTCCCTTTGAGTATTTGATGAAAAATTGAGATTTTTGTCTTGATAGGAGGTGGCACACAGTTAGGGGAAACCATGAGCCTTGACCAGGAAAATGTATTGACAATTAGAATTTTCTAATATATGAAAACCACATGGTTTGAAAAATTGTGTGGGAAAAATGTGCGACTTGTTCAAGTCATTAAAATTGGACATTTTTCTTTTTTTACCTCTTCAGTTTTAATCCCATTTCCACCCCTTTCTTCCCCCACTCAGGATTTACAGCCCTAGGAGCCTCACCCTCTCCTCCTTTCTCCCTTGGATCTTTATTTTTTAGGTGATTTTTGTGGGGATTCTTTAATAAAAATTCAAGTAAGTGGTTTTATTTTTTGATTTATTCTCTTTTCTAGGGTTTCTCTTCTCCCTTCTTGGGATTCTTATCTCCAGTGGGCTGGGTGACCTATTTAGGGTTAAATATTTTTCTTTAGGTTTTGATCTTGATGGTTATGGCCTGATCTTGCCTTTATAGGGTTCTATTGTAGTGCAGTTGTGGTTTCGCACTAATTTCCAGAAGTTTCCAAGATTAAGGTAGGTGATTCCATGTTTTAATATTATTATATGATTTTTGTATGATTTATTTTCTTCTTGAATGTGTTCTATGGATCGTGTGAAAGGTGGAAAATGTGTTTTTGAAAGTTCTTGAGATGCCTATGGCATGAAAGTGATTTTTAATGGAAATTGGACGTTTTTCAAGTGTTCTACCTTGTTTTTATTCTTGAAGGTTATTTATAAATTGTGAAATTTGACTAATAAATTATAAAAGTGGTGAAAATAATGTTTTAAAGTGGATTTGGTGTGCGTGTGAATTTAAAATCAATTTTTCTTATTAGAAATGGTGGGTTTATTTGTTTATTCACATTTCTTGTGCGTGCATGTGAATGTGGTGATATATATATATGTGTGTGTGTGACATGAGAAACTAAAATTGAGAAAAATGGGGAAACCTAGGTATCTTGGTGGGTGCACTAGGACTATTACTCTAGTTGAACCAAAAGTGGATTAGCCAAGATTCATCTAGTAATATTGATGATTACAACACTAACTAAATTATGACAGTGATGTGATACCACTAGAACTTTGGATGTATTCCTCTCTAGTGGCTTGTGCCTGAGGATTCTATGGTTTGTGGTTGATATAACATATTTCACCGAGATATGATGTTCCTAGTGTCATATTTTAGCTAGTTCTTATGAGGTTTTCCCATGAATTAATTCTCTGTTGTGATGTTGTGCATACCGTTAGTATACATTGGATCTTACTATTATGTTAATTTTCAAATAAAGTTCTTTGAAAATGTTTTCCTTAAAATATATTGTTAAAAATATTTCAAAGTTCTTTCTTAAAACATGCACAGTGATTTTCCTTATAATGTTATAGCATGGAATCCTTCTTTTGGGTGTAATCTTACCGATCTTTAACTCACACCCTACATACACTTTTAGGTGCATGCAGATTTTGTTATTTATGACCCAGGTAAAGGAAAGATGTGTCATGGTGATGAGGGTGGATTCAAATGCTAGTGTTCCACTTCTTACTAGTGTTGTGGGTGGGGGCTTGAGGATGATGTTCCTCTTGTTTCATGGAGTATTTTGTGATAGTTTTGTTGTTCCCATCCTATTGTAGTAATTTTGAGTTTTGTTTAAAGTTTTAAACCTTGAATCTAAAATTTTTTGTACCCCTTTTGGTGATGTTTAATCAGTTATGTATTGTATTGTTGATTGTTTATGATTTTTTAAATGGGTGAAATCATTTCCAAAGCACAATGTTGATACCCAGGCACTTGTTGCTAGCTTATGGAGATCGAGAATTTCCTTTGAGATATGTCACAGAATGGGTCAGGTGTCAGGTTGGATGGAATCCCAACTTGGTTCATGAAAAAATCACCCAAACATGATACACAATAACCACAAAACAATCTGTACAATAAGACATGATAGTAAAATATGCTTCATGTTATACAAACAATCATGCTAAATAATCACACAAGGCATATCTATCAATGAAACTACATGGAATCGAATATACCTGTCATGAGAATCTCTATGTTTCTAGAATTATTCATGTTATGCTACTTCCTTTCCATATTGGGGCAAGGGTAAAATGAAATAAATCCCATAAATCAGTAAATAGTCAAAAGCGAACCAATCACTCATGGTGATATCATGGTCAATTGTAACATTGAACAACATGAACAAGAGTCCCATCCCTAGACACTTGTTCTTTTCCCCATGTGTTGGTTGATCACTCCCAGACATGGATATTTAACAAGCACCGAAGCATTCATAGTCTCTTTCATACCAATGCAAAATAGTAATACAAAAAAACACCTCTGATACCACTTTGTAATGTACCAACCCAAGATCCAATAAAACGGTGCCTTGAGTCAGTTGGTCACATGGTCTCAAGCATGCCTCCCCCTATACTAGAGGCTACTGACTAACAGTGAGGGTCCAATGATGGTATGGTGGGGATACTATAATCTCATGATCAAAGTATTACATCCGTATAAAATAGATAAACCAATAATATAAGAAGTATAGATAAAGGATGAAGTAGTAGAGGAAAATAATAACTGATAAAATAGACAATGCCAAATATACAACAATGCATGCGTGTCTATATGAAGCTAAAATAAAAAAATAATTAAACATATATTAGGTGATATAATAATGTATAACATAAATAAAAATATTCCCCAAGGCTATCTGCATGATCATACTGAGCTTCGGCTTAGTCCTATGCACATAAATCCCATGAAAAAGCATAACAACATAAAACACAATATATAATCCTAAACCCACAACATGAGGTCTGTTCAGGTACCCTAGTGTAATGGTGGCCCAAATAGGGTGTAAGATATACTTAGTAGGGAACCACCAATAGTTTCTAAACTTTCCAATCTTGTAATATAAAATACAATAGTGTGAAGTTATGATAGGTAGACTATAAAAAAATAAAAGGAAATAGGTCGGAATAGGTTCCTCCAAGACACCTGGATGACCATAACTACTTTGGAATAAGCTATAATATCTCAAACTATGATAAAAATATAAAAATATAATGTATATATATATATATAATATTCTATATGTATTCACATGGGGACATAACTGGTCCATCACAAGGGACAAATAAAAACATGGACTGAACCCAAGAATGTTCTTTGTCTTGGAAGACATGTCCTTAAATTTGACATATTAACATTCCTTATATTATTAAAGAAGAGACATTAAAGTTCTTAATCATAAGGCATCTTTCTCCCATACAAGGTGATACATGAAAAGTAATCCCAAGTATTTCACCAGGAGAACAATAATTACCCATCACCTTAAGAGTCCATCCAAGGCGATCTGTAAAGAGGAATCCCAAGTACCACTCTCAGTATGGAAAAAAGTTATAACCTAATGATTCCATCCCTATTACACCACTTTTGTGATCAAGTATCCTTTGTGACATGGTATTATGACATTTACCACCAAGCATATCTATGGTAAACTATTATGGGACCAGGTATCACTCATGGGGATAATAATCTCAACCAGCCTATGAGCCCGTCCAAAGAATTCCAACACGGGAATCTGAGTATATATCAATAAAAATACAACAAAATCACCCTAATATTCCATCCAAGAAATCCATATAATGGAATCCAAGTATCACTCTAGGTGTAAAATAAATCAAGTAACCTATAAAACTCTCCTTAGTATTGTTTAAAAAGGAAACCCAAGTATCAGTCAAGGTATGATACCATCTTAACATCCTATAATCCCATCCAAGTCATTATATAATGAGGAACTTTATTATTGCTCAATCTTTTCATAATTCATTCATTTATTTAAATCCAAATAAATAGTAATTACATGTTTATAATCATTCCAAATCATTATTCATGTATAATTTAAGAGGGACACACCAATTTACAATTACAATTAATGATTTCTAAATACCATATACATAATCATGCCATAAAAAATTTATTAAATTCATTTACTATCCCAAGTCTTAATTCAAAATTGGAAAAAGTTCACATGATAAGGTCTTACTACTCACTTTAAATTTTATTGAATTATACATTTAAAACTTAACCCACAGAAAAACCCCTTAGGAGGTGGTTTAGCCTCAAAAAAGTAATAGGGTTGGGAATTATATCCATTATATAACTCAAGAAAACCATTTAATTACTTTATTCTCATTTTATAAGACCACACACCTCAACAGGTGGTTTTATTAGGAAAAAGTTTCTTAATTATTAAGAAATTTCAAGAACACACCTTAAGGGGGTGGTACATGTTGAGGTGAGAAAACTAAATCAATGAAATTTAATGGAATAATTTATTTTGTTCAAGGAATTAGGGTTTACATCATTAATTTCACCTTTTTAGAGGTTTCACACATAAATACCCACACAAAGAACAAAAACATAAATTATATATTGATAAAACTTATGGGAAAATATATAGAACACATACCTCATTCTTAGGATAGACCATTCATCCAATATATATCTTTGATTTGATCCAATTTGATAGAAATAGAAGAAACAAAAAAATGATAAAAAATACGGTGATTTAGCTCACATGAAGACATCATTGGAGAGGGAAAGAAAAATTACTAGAGTAAGAGGAACGAAGAGCTTACCAGTAAAAATCTAATGAGACCAATGAAAAGAAACTATGACACTAGATGGAGGAGATCTATCCATGCCTAGGAGAGGATAGGAGTAGGATCTTGAGTAGATCCCTAATATTCATGTGGAGGAGAAGAAATGAGAGGAGAAGAATTAAAGGGAAAAATGGGAAAAGGGTAAATGAAACACTTTAAATGATGAAAATAGTTTGGATGCACTATTGAACAAACTATGCACCAACCATGCATGGGATACTACCTATTAAGCGGGATCACACAGTTCATGTACATGGTTTGAGAAACAATGAACAAACTATGCATTTCTCCTCTATGAAGTGGACTACAATAGATGCACATCCATGCATCCTGGTGTGCATAGTTTAACCAAACAATGAAACACCCTCATCCTCTCTGTATAGTTTACCTGAGTTCTACAAGAGGGATACATGGTTTCATGTAAACCATTTACCTTTAACATCATCTCATGAGACTAATTTTTTTGGTCTTTACATTCCTGAAACTCAAAGAAACACATGAGGAACCTCTCTGGACTTAAAAAAAGTTTAAAAATAATATATTTGATTGTTCCAACCTTCATAATTTCATCATATTTCTTAGTTTAGAGAACACCCATCTAACAAATGGTAAAATTAAAACTCCAATGAAGAAATACAATATTCAGAAACAAGGGATGTTATAATATGCTACCAATCAATTATAATAAGATAATTTATAATTATACTCAGGTATGATTTATAACAGCCGTAAACCCGCACTATTGGATTCTGTGATAAAACACCATCTTTATATTTAAAACTTTAACACCCATAAATTTGACCCAATATAAACCAACAAAAACATAAAACATAAAAAGGAAATATTAGATCATTTACACACCCAAGGTCCTTTTTTGTTTATATTTTTTGAGAATTAGTACAAACTCTTATATAAAAACTTGGATATATAAACAACTGGTTCCTAAAAATCTATATCATCTCCAACTGGATTCTTAAAATTTAGTAACCTTTTTAAAAAAACATACTTAAAACCTTTATTCACAACATGGGGAAAAAGAAACATAGGAATTGTGAGATTGAACACCCATAAGGGTAATCATTAGCATTTTAAATTGAATGTCACCAATGAGAATAATATGAGAATAAAGATATGATGACATAATCAATGTGCAAGAGAAGAACATAAGAGAATTCATACCCATCAAAAATTGGATAAGAAAACATGATACATGGCATAAATATTTAAAAAAGGCAAGAGTAGGAATCAATAATCATGAGCCTTATGATGTCAATATTGATCAAATTAAACATTAAAAATTCATATAAATAATAAATAAAATGTGTTGGTAACTTGGGAAATTATCTTCATAAAACCCTTACATTAACCCTTATAAGTGGAATAACCAATACAAACAAATTCCAACATAATTCCCTAGAGAAAAAAATCATTACCCAATGCATTGGCGAGGTATATAAAGCTCACCCTTCATCATGAGATATATCAGATTCACTCATCATCATGAGATATATCATTATCACCCATCATCATAAACAATATAAAATAACAATAACATAATCATAACACATAAAAGCTTTCAATTTTCAACATAACAATAATTTATGTTCATTGATTGATTGATTTACAAATAGAAAAGAAACAAGTTCCATGAAAATATCATAATCAATCTAGGAAAAAAATAAGGACGATATCATTATAATATATACCTAGAGGATCATAATTTACCTCAAGGGTTGTTGTCTTTGATGAATATAAATACTATAAAAAGATCATTAGAAACATTATTGTGGAAAATACATTTCCACTTGGAAAATCACATTTAGAAACTAAAAATTTGAAAAATATTGTGGAAATCCTTTTCATTGAAAATAAATTTGGAAAATTATAAAGTAAGATTCAAATAAAATAATATGTATAATGGTGGGAATTTTTTTTCATATCATAAAAGATAAAAACACACATTCTTTTCAAGATTTTGTAAAGAGAGTCAAAAGAAAACCAAGTAGAAAATGTTAATAAATTTTCTTTTTAAAACCTTTTAAAAGAAGGTAAAAGATCATGTAAAATAAATTTAAGAAATAATTTTTATTTACAAAATAATATTCTTGAAAATAGTTTAGAAAGTATGGATATTAAAGTAAAAGATTCTTGATTTAAAAGAAGATTCAAGATCAGTATCCCTTACAAAAAACCTTCTTGATGTTTTATTAATCAATAATGTAGGAACTTGAAAATAAACAGATAAACCACATTTATGACCATAGGATAATAAAAGAGATATTGTTAAAGAAAATTAGAGCATACTATTTCACTTAAAGGAACATTGAACATAAACAATCTAAAAAAGAACTGAGATTGTAACATAACCCCTTTAACTTTTTGGTAACATTCAAAATTTAAATTCATTAAAAGAAATAATATGATATTACTATATAAATCCCATGAATTACATTAAGTAATATGTAAAAATTAATTCATGGGGTAGTAATAATACCATTAAAATAAATCATGGTTCAAAACATGAATCATGTCTTAAGAAAATGATACAGATAGAAACAAATCCCTTACAAATATCATAACCTTTAAAGTGATAATTAATCCATGAAGTGATTATTTTCACATATATAAGTGCACATAACAAATTAGAAATACAGAATACAAAAATTGAGAGGTAAATTTTCAAATAATCATAGCATAAAAAAGTAAATGAGGAAGAGTTATAACCTAATGAATGTAAATTGATATAAGAAACCCTTTACCAATTTCTAGTCAAATCCCATTGGATGAAATAATTTGAATTTAAAATTAATATATCATAATTTCTGAAATATTCATGATATAACATGTAAAATTGGGCAACATATACACCGTATAAAGTAAATTAGGTTTATAACATTAAAATATGCCACAATAAAGGGAAATTGAGACAAAGTTCCTTACATCGAGTCCACACTTGCCTTGTATGTCCTTTAACTCTAGTATAATAAACTTATATCAATTATTTTATTTATTAAAAACAATGTACATGACTAATAAATCATCGATAAATCATTTATTTCATTTATTTTAATGACATAATTAATTAATTAACACTACTGTAAATATGTCCTTTATCAGCACTAGAAAAGTCAATTAACAACGCTAAAAAAAGCGCTGTTAATCAAGGCGAAGATAGGGGGGTCCCTTTTATCAGTGCTCAAAAAGTGATAATAAAGGCCCCTTTTATCAGTGCTAAAAAAGTGCTGATAAAAGATACTTTTATTAGCACTAAAAAAAAGCGCTGATAAAAAAGGTCTTTTATCAGTGTTTTTTTAGAGCTGATAAAGACACCTTTTATCAGTGCTTTTTTAAAGTGATGATAAAAGTCAAAAAAATTTAAAAAAAGTTAAACAGAATATATAATGTAGGGGGGGGGGGGGAATCTTTTAATAGCGGTTGACCCCCCCTATCAGTGCTAGGAGGACCCGCTCGTACTCTCCCGCGCACTGCCCATGCCCACGCATCCCCCACATGCCTGCGTGCCCCTCCTTTCTTCCACCCAAACTCGAACCTCCGACCTCCCCACTTGCGCACCTACACCTTTACCACTAAGCCATTTCGTTTTTTCTCTATTTAATGATATATCTATTAATTTATATATATATAGTTATGTTTATTTGTATATTAATATAGATTCATATTAATATAAATATATCGAGTTATATTAATACATATATATTTATTCATATATTAATATATATATATATATTAGTATATTAATATATATATATAGTTATATTTATTTGTATATTAATATATATTCGTATTAATATAAATATTTTTAGTTATATTAATATATATATATATATATATATTTATTCATATATTAATATATATATATATATATACTTATTCGTATATTAATATATATTAATATATAATAATATATGTATATATAATTATATTTATTCATATATTAATATAGATTCATATTAATATAAATATATATTTTTATATTAATACATATATATTTATTCATATATTAGTATATATATATATATATTTATTCTTATATTAATTTATATTTATATTTATTTATATATATATTTTTAGTTATAATTTTTTATACATAAAATTATTTGTATATTAATATATATTTATTAGAATAGTTTTACATAAATTTATAAAATATGTTTTTTATGTGTGTTTATAAATAAATAAAAAAATACATACATACATATATACAACACACACTCACACACCCATTTACGAATAAATACATATAAATGTGTATTTGAAAAGCCATAGAATGTTAAAACGACCATAAATTCTAATCCAGAAATCCGTTTCAACTCAAAAATGAGTAAAATTAAAGAAAATGAAAGAATATTCAATATGATTTGTGGTATAATCCTAGAAAACATCCGGTTCAGAATTTATACATATTTTAATGTTAAAAAATTGGGGTATCCCGACTAAAAACTCAGTTTTGGAGGCCGTCTGGTCCTTTTTGGGCCTTGAAAAATGTGAAAGAAGGTTCCCTTAAGTCATTGGAATGTATATCTCATCACAAGATTTGATTTGATATGCTGTAGAGCTCAAATAGAATCCCAGATCAAAAGTTATGACTATTTGAAGTTTGAGTTACATTTTCAACTTATTTTTGATCTTTTATTGATTTTTTTGATTTTTTATGTCTTAAAATTGTTATTAAATAATTATTAATTTATAATAATTAGAAAATTATTAATTAATAATATTTTTTAAAATATTTTAAATCTATTTTCACTGAATTTATTATATATTAAATGTAATAGTCTATTTATAATTATCTAAAACATTTTTAAAAAATATATAATATATTTATATCAATATAAATATACTTATATAACAATAAATTATTTTTTCACGATTTTTTAAGTATAAAATTCTTCAATGTTAGAAAAAAGCACTCATAAATCCCCCCCTTTATCAGTGCTACTAAAAAAAGTGCAGATAAAGGGGTCTCCTTTAACAGCGCTAAAAAAGCACTGATAAAGGGTAACTTTTAACATCGCTTTTCTTAGCACTGTTAAAAGTGACCTTTTTCAGGGATTTTTTTAGGGATGATTAAGTTCCTCCCTTTATCTGTTCTTTTTTTAGCGTTGTTAAAGGGTTGCGCTACAAAACCCGGTTTTGTGGTAGTGTAATCGATTTTGTCCACGTCGGGTGTTTTGGGGATGTTTGATTCATAATTTCAGAACAACTTCGGTATGATGACCATGGTCAAAGAGGTAATTATACCAAAATCTCTAGAATAATAATCATGAAATAATTGTAATTTTTATTCATTAATTAAAAATTTAAAATGAACCATGAAACATGATTATGAAAAAATGAATTGCGTTACAATCATAGAGATAGTAGGCTGTACATACACATGAGTGACAATTCTATTTTTTAATAATCACGGGAGAAATAAAGTATGTTTATTTTTCATAATAATTATTATATCATAAATATAATATTATATCCTTAAATAAAATTATATATATCATCCATATTTTTCGGTGATGATGAATGAATCACATCGCTATGTGGAGGTGGTAATACACACGTACACACAAACGATGCTATCATTTTCAATATATGAAAAGGAAATGAAATAGATAATGTATTATATTTAATTAATTACAATTATTTCATAAATATAATATATATACATCAAATCTATCATCATAACCATCCATGTGAGGTAGTGATGGAAGACAAATTAAATCAGTTCACAAGGCATTAGTCTGCCAAACACATGAATGATGGTTCCGTTTCCTATTTGATGGATGAGGAGATAGAAATAGGTTATTAAATTAACACAATAACATATAATTATATAGAATATATTTATGATATTATTTTTTAATGTTAGAATAATATTTTAAGTATGTAGAATAATAAATAGAACTAAAACATTCGGTTAAAAGATATACCTCTTTTTTAGTCAACATCCATTGCTTTACACTTTAAGCCATATAAGGTTTGTTTTCTACCCAAAAAAAGACCTCTAGAACGTGGGAAGGTATGTTAAGAATAGATTTTGGTAGGTATTTTCTAAAACAAATGGTTCTTTAGGTGTGAGGAAAATAGAATAGGAGGTTCTCTTTTATAAGTGAGGGTATTGAAATTACTTAAAATATTAAATTAATAGATAATAATTATCATGGATAGATGGAAAAAATGTTATAATTAGAATTTAAGATTATTATTTTTATAAATATAATCATAAAATAAAATTTTGAAAAGTTTTGGTTATGTTTTATCCCTTATCTCTTAGTTTTAACCCCCATTAACCATTTTAACAATTACCATGATATGAGTGTTTTTTACTCTACAGGGGTCAAGAAAGATACTATAAAAGGAAAAGTGACCCAAAATAGACTATTTTTGATATTATAATAAATATAAAATTAAATTTTAAAAATTTAGTTTTTTTATGAAATTGAAATCATTTAATAAATTATAATTTATTATAAAATGTCATTAATTTCATTTTTGGAACTATTCAAATAATTTAAATTTGAAAACAACATGAAAATAATGGAATTAAAATATAATCCATTAAAACATATATTATATTTTATATTTATCTTCATAATTTATGAAACACTTTAACTAACCCAAATAATACTACTTATTGAGTATTTAAAATCATTTAAACATTTTTTTACTGCATGTACAAGCATTGTGTCGACGTTGTATAAGCAGTTAAGGAAATTATTTTGTTAGAAAAAATTTAAAATAAATTTGAATGATAAAAAATAATTAATATTTTATTTAAACATTTATAACTTAACTTATCATCTTTTTATCCTTTTGTAAAAATTTTAGAGACATTAAAGTCAAGAGAGCGGCATTATAGAATTTTCTTTTCTAAAAATAATATAAATGTCATTACCAAGGTAAAATGGCACTAAAATAAACTATATTAGAATTTGGGATGGATTTTTTCAAATTAATTCCATATAATGAAATTAAGAAAAGTGTTGGGTTGATTTAGAGAACTTATTTCATGGTTTTTACTCTAATTAACCCATTTTACACTTACCAAGGTGACCAAATATTTATCATAGTTACTATTCATAGTGAAAAAAATAAAAGGGTGATGTTTTAAAAAATGTAAAAATAATAATTAAAAAATTTGAATTTATTTTTCATTAATATATTTCTCAAATTGGAAGAAATTAATTCAATATTAAAAAAAAAATACAATGAATTTTTTTTTCCAGAAAAATGACTTTTTAAGTATAAAATTGTTTTTATACCAAATTCAACCACAAAAAATGACTAAAATTAAATTAATTATATTATTAATTTTATAAGTGAACTAATTTTACATTTAAATCATTGTACAAAATTATACTTTGTAAATTATTGAAACAAACATATAGGTTTAAATAAAAATCAGTATTTTCACTATTCATTGAAAAATCAAGTTTTTTAGAAAATTCTACAAAATACACTCATATAATTTTGAAATGATTATTTAAAAAATTATGTCCATTTTATCATATATAATTTATAAAATTTCCATAAATTACTTATAATATTCACTAACAAAAAATAATAAAAACAATTTTTGAGGAAAACGTATTTTTGAAGAATATAATGACTTTATTAAAAATTAAAATATTATTTCATAATAATAAATAAATAACTTTGTTTTAATTTAGTCCTTTATATATATTACATAATTTTTTAATCATATTAATAACCTCTAATTCAATGATAAGGTTATAATGATCATATTAAAATAATAATATTTTTTGGTTTGTTTAAGCTTGGTTTTGCGTATCTTGTACGCTATCAAACATAATATTTCTTTTGAAAAACCATGATATTATATTCTACCCCTTTAATAAATTATTTTTTTCATAATTTATCCTTGATATTGGTAATAAAGGGTTTGACATTTGAAAATACCTTTATTGAAAACTCACATTGTAAAAATGGTAAATAAAACTTCCTTTTTAAAAGTGGAAAAGGGGAATAAGAAGGTCATCTAGAATAACACATACTATGTTTCCAAATAGGAGAAAATTAGTGGGAAGTAAAAATATGGGCATGAAGGAAAATCATAATTTCTAAATAATGACCAAATACTGAAAGATAAAATTGATCATAAGAAAATGAATGATCCTGAATAAGTCAATGATCAAAGAACTAAAAACCAATGAGGTGTGAAAAAGACCATCAATTCATCATAAACGAAGGTAATAAGATAACATTTTAATTTCAAGATCTATTTCATAGAGTTAAGAAATTCATTTACCATCTAGACTAAGAATGTAAGGAAATATACTTATTTGATAAGTAGAATTTCATCCTTCCACCACAATTTTATCTTTTGCTCCAAATAATGAGAATTTGAGATTTTTTTTTCATGAATGAAGCACTAAAATAAAATTCTAAAAGATCATATAATCCAAAAAAATATAACAATATATTCCTATCATATTTACACATTAAGAAAAATAAAAATGGTTAACACTATGTTTTATAATTCTAAAAATGATTAAACCATTATATGATGATAATATACATTAATCTCAAAAATTAAACAATAACACAAAATGTTTAATGTATATAATTCCATAAATGAATAACTTATATCCCAAATATCCTCAATAACCTTAAAATTAAAGAATGTTTTAAATTAAAATATTATATCATTCCCTTTATCCTACATCATGAGAAAATGTAATAGAATCCTTACAGAATAATCCTTCAAATTAAACCTATTGGTTATGTATAACTTAACTCAATAAAACTTATCCAAAAATATCATTAATCACTTTAAAATACCATCACTTAAAACCTAAAAAGGCGGTGTCTATTTATTTGAACTTATAATCAACCTTAAACTTATAAATCAACCTTGGTATCCATAACTCTTAAGTTAACCTCTCATAGAAACATCACAATCTCTAAAGTTAGCTAAACCATGCTCTGATACCAACTATAACAGTCCTTGACCCGCAATCCCAGATTCGATGCTAAAAACCATATTTATATTTCTACCCTTAATACTAATAAATCTGACCTAATTTAAACCATATAAAACATACAACATCAAAAAGAAATATTGGATCACTTACATGCCCAAAGAACTTTTTGGTTTATAGTTTTAGATAATCATGACAAACTATTACATAAAAACATGGATACATAAAAAATTGGTTCATAAAAATAGATATCATATCCCACTAATTTCTTCACATATATTAAACTTCTTAGGAATAACATACTTAAAACCTTTTTTCATAACTTGGTGAAAAGGAAATATAAGAAGGGTGATCTCAAATGCTCAGTAAGGGTAAGCATAATAATTAATAAATGAATTTTATTAGTTAGAATAATATGAGTATAAGGTTATGATGAAATAACAATAGTTAATGAGTATATCATATGATAATTCATAACCATAAAAACTTGGATCATAAAACATGATACATGTCATTAATATTTAATAAAGGAAAGAGTCATAGGAATCAATAATCACGAGCCATATGATTTCAATATTTATCAAAGGAAACATTAAAAAATCATATTAAGAATAAAGAAAAAAGTTTGGTATATTGGAACATTATCTTCATAGAACCATTAAAAGAACAATTAAAATTGTAATTACTAATACAATAAACCACAAACATAATTTTCTAGAGAACAAAATCATTACCCAATGCTTTGGAGAGCTATATTGGGCTTACCCATCATCATGTGATATACTAGGCTCACCAGTTATCATAAACAATGTCCTATAATCATAAAATAATCATTACATATCCCTAGTGTATCATAAGTAACATCAATGGTTGTTTTTGTTGATGAATAACAATACAATAAAAAGATCCTTAAAAACATTCTTGAGAGAAATAACTTTCCAATTTGAAAATCAAATTTAAAAATAAAAATTCCCAAGATATTTTAGAAATCATTTTATTTTAAAATAAACATTGAAATTTATAAAGGAATATTCAAAATAAATAGTGGTCCAGTTTTTGGGAAAATATATTGATGCTGTAAATGTTAAAAATTAAAATTCTTTTCAAAATTTTGTAAAGAGAGTCAAAATTAACCATTGTGGAAAATGTTAAATCATACTTTTAAAACCATTTAAATTAAGGTAAAATATCATGTAAAAATAACTTTAGGAAATACTATATGTTTATAAAATATCATCATTTAATTTTTTTAGAAAACATAGATATGGGAGAGAAAGATTCCCGATCTAAAAGAAGATACAAGATTGATATCACTTATAAAAAAAATTTCTTGATGTTTCAATATTTAATAAGTTAGGAAATAGAAATTAAACATGTAAACCACCTTAATAACTAGAGGATAAGAAAATATATTTGTTTCAATAAAATAATATCATATGATTTCCACTAACAGAACATTGAACATAAAAAATACTAAAAGTAAACGAGGTTATAACATAAAACCGTTATCTCTTTGGTGAATTTATAAATTAAAACTCATTGAAATAAATAATATGATATGGATCTATATATCCCATGATTTAAAATAATAAATATTTCAAAATTAATTCATGGGGTAGTGAGATACCATTCAAATAAATAATGGTGCATAACATAAAATATGTCTCAATAAAATAAGATTGAGACAAAGAAAACCCTTACAAAGATCATAATGTTTGAAGTGATCATTAATCCATAAAGTGATTATTTAAACATATGAAAATAAAAAAAATATTAATTATAGTATAAAAAATTTATGTATCAGTTCCCATAAAATCATATCATAACAAATTCAATGAATAAAAGATATAACCCAATGAAAGGAAATTGAGTTAAGAAACCCCTTACCACTTGGTAACTTTCATGTCCAATTCCCTTGAATTAAATAATTTGAATTTTAAATTAAAATAAAATGATTTGTGAATTATTCATGATATAACATGTAAAAATGAGTAAAATATACATCATATAAAATAAATTAGGTCCATAATAATAACTTATGCCTTAATGAAGGTAAATTGATATGAAATCCCTGACCTCAAGCCCATAATTTCCATGTATGTCCTTTAAACCCTGTATAATAAACTTATAAACTTATTTTATTTTTTAATAAAAATTTAAAATATTAAACCCTTATCCTTAAACTATTTATTTCATTTATTTTAATTACATATTTAATTACATAATTGATTATTTCCACGTCAGGTGTTTTGAGGCTGTTTGGTTAATAATTTCAAAACAAATTCAGAATGATGATCAAAATCAAATAGGTAATTGTTACATAATATCTAGAATAATATTCATAAAATAATTATAATTTTATTATATTAAATAAAATTTTAAAACCAACAATTAAATTTGTCCATAAGAAATGAATTATGTTTCAATCATGGAGATGGTAGGCTTCACAAATACATAAGTAACGTTTCCATTTTTCAATGAACATGATTGAAAGAAAGTATATATTATTTTATATTTCATTAATGATTATTATATGATAAATAAAATATTATATATTTATATTAACTTATATATATCATACATGTGATGCAGTGTTGAAAAACGAATCACATTGCTTCATAGATGTGGTAATCCACACGTACACATGAACGACATTATCATTTTTCAATGGATGGAAAGATAATAAAATAGATGATATATTATCATTAAATAATGATAATTATGTAATAAATATCATATATATACATCAAGTCAATCATTATTATAATATGTGATAGGTGGTGATAGAAAACAAATTAAATCAATTTGTGAGGTGGTAATCCTCCCAATACACGAACGATGGTTTCATTTCCCATTTGATGGAAGATGATATGGATATAGGTTATTCTATTAATGAAATTACATATATTTATATGAAATATACTGATTTTATTATTTCATAATGGTTTTATTATATTTAAAGTTGTTAGAAGAAGAAATAAAACTAACACATTCCGTTGAAAGATACACCTCTTCTTGAGACAACCTCCTTCACTTTACACCTTAAGCCTTATAAGGTTAGTATTATTCACAAAATAAGACCCCTATAATATGGTAAGGTACTATATTAAGGGGTTTTGGAAGGTATTTTCTGAATAAAATGGTTCTTGAAGTGTGATGAAAATAGGAGAGGAGGTTCCCATTTATAAGTGAGGGGAGGGGTACTCTTTGAAATACTTAAAGTATTAAATTAATATAAATTAATTTTCATGGAAAATGGAAAAAATTATATTATTTGAATATAATATGATTAATAATCTAAATATACTCATAAAATATTTTTTTTTTCACATTTTTGGTTATTTTTTACCTTATCTCTTTGTTTAAACCCTCGTTAACCCTTTTAACAATTACAATATTATCAATGTTTTTACTCTTTAGGGGTCAAGAAATTTACTATAAAAGGAAAAGCAACTAAAAAATGGGCAATTGTTGATATTTTAAACTACATCCCATTCAATTTTCTAATGTTAATCTTTTAATTAATTTTAAATTATTTAATAAAATATTATTTCTTATAAATTATCATTAATGTAATTTTTGGAACTATTAACATAATTTGACTTTGAAAACAATATGAAAGTAATAGAAATAGAATATTTACCCTTAAAAATATATGATATTTTATATTTATCTTTAAAATTCATGGTACACTTTAAATCACCCCAAAAATACTACTTTTAGAGTTTCTAATATCATTAACTTGATTTTTTTATTGCTTGCACAAACACTATGTCATCATTGTGTAAGCATTTAAGGTAATTAATTTGTAACTAAAAATTTAAAATAAATTAATATGATAAAAAATTAACTCATATTTAAAAAAAAAATTATAACTGAACCTATCCTTGTTTTATCAATAAATAAGAATTTTAGAGATATTAAAGTCAAGAGAGTGACATTTTTGAATTTTATTTACTTAAAATACTATAAATGTCATTTTTATAGTAAAATGGCACTAAAATTCCATATATTCAAATTTTTAATGGATATGGCCGCATTTATTCCATAAAAAAGATTAAGTCAGGTTATTGGTCGATTTTGAGACCTTATTTCATGGATTTAATACGGATTTACCCATTTTACCCTTATCGAGGTTACACAATATTTATCACGATTACTATTCATAATAATAAAAAATAAAAGTGACCTATTTAAAAAATATAAAACTCAAGATTAAAAATTTGGATTCCATTTTTCAAGAATCAATTTCTAGAATTGGAAAAAAATTATTTAAGATAAAAATGAAAAATTCAACGAAAAACAGTTTTTTAGAAGAATGCCTTTTAAGCATAAAAATGTTTTTATACCAAATTCAACCATAAAGTTCATTAAAATATAATTAATTGAATTATTCATATTATAATAAATATAATTTTAATTTGAAACCATTTTAAAACAAAATGGAACTCTGTAATTTCTTGAAACAAAAAATATAATTTCAATAAAAATTAGTATGTTTTACTATCCATTGAAAAATCAAAATTTTTTAGAAAATCCTCAAAAATTAACTCTAAGATAATTTTTCATTGATGAATTCAAAAATTATAACCTTTTTATAAAATCTAATTTCAAAAATTTCTTAAAATTATTTACAATATTCACTCATAAAAATTAATAAAATAATTTTTGAAGAAAACATATTTTCGAAGAATAAAAGGACTTTACTAAAAGTTGAGTAATTATTTAATAAGAATAATTAAATAAATTAATCATAATTATTTAATTTATATATATTTCATAATTAGATTAATATTATTGATACCCATCAATTCAATGGTAAGGTCATAATGGTTATATTTAAATAATAATAATTCATGGTTTGTTTAATCTTGGTGTTATGCATATTATACTCTATTGAACATAATACTTTTTTTTAAAATATTAGAATATTGAATTCTACCCCTTTGATAAATTTCCTTCTTACAATTTTAAATTGATTTTGGTAATCAATAGTTTGACATTTGTAAATACCTTTGTTGAAAAACCACATTATAAAAAGGGTAAATAAAATTTCCTTTTGAAAATAGGAAAATAAAGATAATAATGTTATCTTGAATAACACATAAAAGGTTTCCAAATATGAGAAAATTAGTGGAAAGTGAAAATATAGACATGGTGGAAAAAATAAAGTCATATAATATTTGGATAGTGATAAAGAACATTGATAACAAGAAAATGAATGCTCATGATAAATTCAATGACCAAAAAACCATAAAATACTGAGGTATGAAGGTGACCATCAATTCATTAGAAACAAAGGAAATAAGATATTTTTTTTTATTTCAAGATCCTTTTCCTAGTTCTCAGTAATTCCTTTACCGTATAGACTAAGAACACAAAGAAATATACTTACTTAAAAAGTAAAATTTTACCCTTTAATAAATTTCCACCACAATATAATTTATTTCTCAAAAAATTGAGTATTTGAGAAGAACTTTTCATTTCTGAATCACTAAAATCAAATTCGAATATATCACATGTTCTATAAAATGATAACAAGATATTCCTCCTATCTTTGGACATTATAAAAAAAGGTTATAATAAGGTATTATAATTTCCAAAATGATTAAACCTTTATATGATGAAATAGTACATTAATCTCCAAAATTAAACAATAAAAAAAAGGTTCAATATAGATCATTCTATAAATAAATAACCTTATATCCCAAAGAACCTAAAAAACCTCAACATTAAATAATGTTTTAAATTAAAAGGTTATACCATACCATTCATGTAATGGTATGTGTCTTCTTGGACTGTTACTTTTTTGGTTTTGTGGTTGGAGAGTGTTTGAAGGTGGATAGAGGAGGTTCAACAGTGGTTGGAGCTATAGGAGTACTGGAGAAGGTGGTTCACAATGTGAACCAGATTCATGTTGTGTGTATTTAGTTTACAACTTATAAAGATGGATTGTTCATGGATTTTGTATGATTTAGGGGTGGTCCATAAATGAATTAATATTGTGAAATGTGAATTTATGATGTGTATTAATTCAAGTATAGGTGACTTAATTTTTGGTGGAACCAAAGATATGGCATATTCACTACTTAAATGCAATTCATGGCTTGTAATTCGTAGAACCTGTTGAATTTATGTCGTGGATATGGAATTCACAACATGAAATGGGTGAGTTACAAGTTATTTATAATCATATTGTGGATGATTTTTATCTTAATCATCCATTCCTCATACTGTTTTGTGGAAGAACGCTATGTATTTCGGGAGGTCTTCCAGTGAATCTCCCATTACTTGATCCATGGGTTTCGGTGGTTGAGTTTTGGTGATTCAAGGTAATTTGTCCTTAAATCCCCATGTTTTCTTCTATTCTTCGTCTTGGTTCCATTGAGGTGATGTTTGTTTTGGTTTGTGGTGTATTTTGGGTTGTGTTTTAATGATATTTTGATGAGGTGTTGGTTTATCCATCGTTTACTTATGTGGTTGTGGTTTGAGGGTTGATTATTCTTCACCCTATAATACATAATGATATCAAAAAGAATATTTAAGGTAGGGGATCCTCATTCTCTCCCTATTTATGAGCTATGTGTGAGAATTTCATGATTTTTCTTTCTATTGGATGAATAGTTAGGGTTGGAATACTAAGATAATAATTGGAATAATTGAAATTAATGGGGTTGGGAAGAAATAACATGTTTTGATTGCTTTTTTATTATTTTTATGATATTATACCACGTTGAATTTTTGAAAATAATGGATATTAGTATCATTTTTTTCACTATAGATAATAATCCTTGAGCCCATTTCTATGTTTTTGTGTGATCAGACACTATATAAAAGGCTATATAATGTATATTTGGAAAATAAATTGGTTTCTCATGAAAAAGTAGTTTGTGTGATAATAACTATTATAAATAAAGAAGTAATGAAATCAAATACCTTTAATAAATTTTTAAATCTGATATGTGTTTCTATTATATGTTCTTGTGACTGTTGTGTTACCTTTCATGGTTTGGATTTATGTGTGGTGAGGGAGGTGACTGAAAGGACTGTGTGATGTGTGGGCCTGTGATTCTATGGTTGGTTGGAATGGATGTGATGTGGGATGTTGTGTGATGTTGTGCACAATAATTGTGGTGTGCAATGGTGATGATGTGTTATAGCACGTATTAGTGATGACGTGTGGTGGTGATGTGAGGTTTTTATGTGTTGTTGTTGTGTTGTGAGGTTTGGTCAGGATGTGTGATGTGTGGTTTCTATGGTGAGTTGGTTTAGTTGGTGTGGTACAATTACGATAGTGGATGTGAGGTGTTGTGGAGATGATTGTGAGATATGGGATAGTTTTAGAATCGCGTGGTTGTGTTAGTTTTCTGAATAACCATGAAATAAATTGTGATGATAAAAAACGAAATAATATGGTAATGAAATGAGATGGGATAAAAATATATTTGTGTCAAAAATGGATTAAATGAATTGAAAGATAAATGAATGGGTAGTTTAAATATGAATGAAATAGCGTAGTAAATGAAAGTGGAATCATGTGTCTTGTGTAGAGATTGTGCGATGTGTTTCATATAGTAGTGGTAGTGGCTATGATGGTTATTGTGTGGTATGGTGGTGGTGATTTGGTATGAACTAGTGCAGTTTTTATAAACCCATAGGTTGGGTACTGTGTTCTATCTATATCATGTATCTTCATGTTATTTCTGTATTCTCCCACCTTATTTGGATAACCTTTAAAATTCTTATAGGTGTTCAGTTCTGGGTGTTTTCCCCAACATTCAGTATGGTGGTGATACAGATGGCTGGAAACCCACTCATCCCCTATATTCCTTCAATAATAGTGATGATACAGGATGGTTTTAGAGATTACCTATCAGTGTTGGCCTAGATGTCTTCTGGTGAGATGTGATATGATGAGGTAGTAATGTGATGTGATATGTGACAGGGGTCATGCATGGTAGGAGGAAATAAAGAGGTTTATGTGCTTCATTTTCATGATACCCTACTACTCTAGGTATGTGAGGATACAATATGTGATAACCTGGGTGTCTTCAAGTGAGATATGGTGTGGTGATGCTTGATTCTAGAATAAGATGCTAGAACTTGTGATGGTGGGGTAGGTATGGATGTGTCTTGACCCACATCAGATATGGACCAGGTGTCTTTGGGTGATATTTGATGTGATGCAGTTGGGATGTGATGTGAATAGATGGGATAGGAGCATAGGTTGCTTGAAATTGGGGTGTGAGAGAAGAAAATCAGCGTAGAATCGGCTACATGGCACCTTTATTTTTTAAGATCTCAAAGTTATATTACTATATAGGATGTGTGATTTAATGATAGAACCATAGTGAGGTTGGAATGGTTAGTTGACCTATTTAGGTGCTTTTTAGTTATATTGTTTGTTTTCTGGCACATTAGCATTCTTTTTTCACATGTGCACTTGAGACCATGGTTATGTCCCTACTGAGTATACTTTATTTCATACCCTGTATATATAATATATTTTTTAGGTTTCTAGGAGGACTACAAGGACCAAACTAAACATTATAGGTTTGGGTTGGAGCATCTGTTGAGTCGCTTCTATAGGATTTTCCTTTGGTACTTTACTTTGGAGACTTTTATATGCATCAACTTATGTTATTCATGAATTGTGGTGTGATTTTAGGTTTAAATTTATGTTATATTCTAGGTTTTCTTGGTGTATTTTTATCCTTTATCTTAATCATGCACTATTATAGAGGGTAATGTCTTCTATTTAAGAAATTTTTATACCCTCGGTGCTAGTCCCCAAACATTTGTCTATTAGAGGTAGGTCTCATGGGTCATTATCTCTCTTTATTCATAGTGGTATCTTTGGAGGGAAGGGGTCATAAAAGAGTGGTATTAACACTAATGGTTTAGAGATATAAATGAGCCTAGATCTAGGCATGGTGTGGATTTTATGGGTTGGTAGGGCAGCCATGCCAGTTGATCTTGGTGTTTGACATAGGTCACAGTGACCAACTAGGACATGGGATTTTAGGCCCCCCATGATCCAGTGCACATAATCTAAGTATATTGAAGTACCAAGTTAGGTGGAACTATTTATAGGTTATAGAAATAAGAGAGGTAAAAGTATCATGATTGTTTGTTTTCATTTATGAATTGGGTTTGTGTGGAAAATAAAATGAAATAATTTGATAAATTTGTTTAAAATTTCATGCTACTGGACTTAGTATGTTCTCCTTACTTTTTTGTAATGGATCCCTTTCATCATCCATGAGTATCTCAGGAGGTTTAGGTTTAGTGGGATGATCTGGTTGATCATCAGAGGGTTGAACCGTCATAGTAGGATGAGGTTTGGAAGTGGGATTTATGTGCCTTTCAGTGGTATGTTTTGGGAATGTATGGGGGAGCATCTCAGATCCGGAGATAGAGAACTGATTGGAGGATCTCAAGATCCATTTTTATATAACATGATAATGTTATGAGTTTTTGGTTCTATTGGAAGGTAGTTATATACGGGAAGCTTTATGTTAGGATTGGATGTTGTTTTTTGGTGACTGATAGGAGGCATATGTGTTGCAGATGGAATTTCAGAGGGAGTTCTATCTATAGATCCTTTCATTGACAATGAAGGAATAAAATGGAAAAAAATTATATCTCTTCAGTAAGGGTTCCTAAGTTTGTGGAATCTTATGATCTGGTTAAATTACCACATTCACTTTACTCCATATGTTTTTTATGGATGAGGAGTCCCTAGTGTGACGTCAAGAGGAGGATTTTCATTTAGGGATTAGGTATATGGTCACATCGTTCACACTCCTGATGTAGCTTGAGGTTCATAAAATGGCTATGGTTATTGAGCGGATTTTTTAATTGGGAGTTGATCTTGGAGAGAGTGTCCAATAGGGAATCATGAGGATCAAAGTTTTAGGAAGTGGGCTATGGGTGTTTAGGTAGTTGGGGTTCTGGTTAGTGGGGAACTAACTATGGTAGATCCCTTTATATTCTTCAAAGGTAGGTTTATCCTGATAAACTACTATAGGTTTACCATTTTCAATTTATGTTTATGGACGAAATGGAAATCATCTAGATTAGTGTCTGACCACTCAGGGAGGCCAATGTCAGGTGGATGTTTAGGCCCCTTTTCGGAAATAGCAACCGTTTCCTCTAAGAATTTTTTAGTAGTAGGGACTACTAGAACTTGTTCAACAGTAAAGGTAAGGTGGTGTTGGAAGAAATTATCCTCATTATGGCCCCATTCCATATGGATCTAGGATAGAGTGTGCTCATGGAGGATAATGATAGAGAGGTAGAGGATTTGGGTGTGGTTAGATGCATGAATTATAGGTAGCAGTGCCAATAGATCCATGAGTTATTTGATGTACCATTAGCTCATCATATACCCTTGTGTATTATTTGTTTTATTTGAGAGCCTCAAATTCGTTTTTATCTCCATCTTTGGTCTATTTTTTGGGACTGTATGTGGAGAGGCTTTCGGTTCCCCTTGTGTTATCTACATCAGTTGGAGGTTAGGCTATTTTTTGATGTGTTCTTGGGATGTATGTTGGTTATGGGGTAGCACCAGTCTATGGGATACTTATATCTATTATAAATTTATCCATACAATGTTATCCTTATAAATTATTTGTTGTATTTTGTGCGAGAATTCATCGACTATTGCCATAGGATAGTTTTGTTTTCCAATGTGGATGGCTAGTGATTGGTGTTCATTGGAAAGAAAGGTTATTAGATTGGAAATAGGAAATCAGATCCAATTTTTAATAGTTATAGAATATGTCGGTGGAAGCTTATATTGAGGATGTTCCTAGGGTTGTGGAGGTGTTACTGGATGTTTTACCAAAGGAGGTTATGATCCTTCTCCCTTAATGTAATACTGAGTTTGGGATAGAGTTATAGCTAGGTGTGTAACAACCTGAGATTTTATGAGAATTATTCTTTTTATTTTCATTTATGTCTTGTGTTGTACGCTACACCAAGATTGTCTTGCGCTATACACAACACCGTATTAGCTTGCAGTATACGGAACACTATTCTTGGATTGTGTTACACACAATTTAATGTTCATTTGATAGTAGTCATTCTACGAAACATTGAGTGTGTATATATATATATATTCAATGTATGAATGAAATATGGTTGGATTCTATTATACAAAACAATGGAGGAGTCTTTCACAACACGCAACCCTGACTTGGCTTGCAATCGCGACCTTCCTCGATAGCGTGCGTAGTACGCAATACCGGGTTTCACTAAACAACGATATATTGTTATAATATTATTATGGACTAGCCGTTATGAATATTATTAACTACATTTTGAATTTTATAACATTATTATCCATCTTACACATTTTCTATAATATGGTATGAAAACAAAATAATTTTTCGTGTAAAATATGTATTTTTCAAAAATTGCAGTTTTTTCGCCTTTTGATGGTGCACGCACTTTAAATCTTGTTTTGACATGTCTATAAGTTCAATTTGACAAAATAAAATTCTTATTTTGAATCATTATATAAAAATTTACTTTGGATAAATTTTTCATATTATTCTGATAACTTTCATATTTTAATGAATAATAAAAACACGCTATATTTTAATTAAAAAAAACTTTTTTCATCACAATAATTTATATGGTTATATTGTCTTTTTAATTGGTTTTAAAGTGTAATTAGAATATATTTTTACCATTTAATCCAATGTTGGTCATTGGAATTAATTTCACTTTGAAATTGGACATAAACAAGTATCAATCTTTTGATAGTTATTGTTTCTTAAAAACACGCTATTTGTTTTGATAACGGGAATTAATTTTAAAATTAATTAATTCAACTTCTATGTTTTTAATTTGGAAAAATAGATATAATTTTTGAATTTGGAATATCAAATATACGTTAGGCTGAATTTTTGGAATTTTTCTGAAAAACTTCAATTTTTGATGAATAGTGACACTACTTAGTGGTAGTTAAAAAAACCGACTTTTTCATTTAAATGAAATTTTACCACTCCTGTGAATTGAATTTCAAAAATCCGACATACATGGTTGTTATCAAGAAGTAAAATTTGCTTCAATAAGATGAAAATAATTTTTGGTGAATAGTAACTTTTGACTTTTATTTACCGCAGTTAAAGTTAAATAGGGAAATTCAAGGTTAAAAGAATATTATAATAATTCAAAATTACCTTAACACTTGTCTTAAACTTATTTTATGAGTATTGGCAGACCATGGGCATCCTTGGGTCTATTTTGGGACCACATTGAGCCACTTGGTAGTGATAATGACAATTTGGATTAATTAATTTAATGTAAAGACAAAATTGACATTAACAAAAATATTTTAGTAATTAATTTTTATAGGGAGTTATATAAGTTATATTTTTGACTATAAATATTCATTGGAAAGATAAAAAGATTTCATACATTATGGTATTTTTTTTATAATTTTTAGACATCAAATAAATTAAATTATTTATGACACCATAATGATGCAATATTTACCTCATTAATAAATGATTTAAATAAATAAGATTATAATGATTAAAATATTATCCAAAACATGTCCAATTCTGATTGGATGTTTTTATTTCAACCTTGATTCATCTTATATTCCTCTTTAATGATTTTTTGACCTTTTGAAACCGAATATAAGTTTATAATAAAATAATATTTTCACACTTTCCAAAAGAGCCCATCCTCCCCCTTATAAAAGGAGACCATTTCTATCCAATTCCTCACACCTCTCAAGCCATTTGTTTCATCCAAAATCTAAAACATTAAGCTCCCTACATCTCTATCCTCCCAATAGAATCCTTAATATAGGCAGAAGTAATTTCAAGAAGTCCTTTTGGTTCAAACCAAAGGAAGTTACCCAAATTAAAGGTAACAATTCCTCTTAAATTGTTTTCTTTTATTCTACTTATCCAACCCCTAAACTCTTTTTAATCCTTTATTTTGTAACAAAACCAGTATCCTCAATATACTAGGTTGTTTTTATGAGATTTATTCTAACTACACTTACACACACCTCCATCTAATGGATGAAGAACATAATGTTTCTGTGGATGGAAAACTAACACCTCACGAAACGATGATTGTTCGATTTTATCCTACCACCTCTCATGGTGGCCATTTTAATGGAAATGTATTTATATATGATATATATTATGTTTATTATTTATTTATGCTTATTTAATTCCCAATTATATCAATCCTTTATGGTTTCCATAGTGGGTAAATATGATAATCTCATTTGAGGAAGTGCGGACTACCGCCCCCTCAAAGTGATGTGATTCGTTAATGCCTTATGTGGGATGTATAAAGGATAGAGTTAATGATATTATATATGATATTATACTGTAATTATAATATACCTATGTCTCATTATGTTTTAATTCCATTAAAATAAGAAATATAAATGAATGTAGTGTTCATGCGTACGTACGACTTACCGTCTCCATGAACGGTGCATTTCATTTCTTACCTACATATATTATGTACTATTATAAATACATGTATATACTTGATATATATGATATATAAATCATGAATATCATTCTCTATATAATAAACCTTTGACCACATGAACAACATGTAATTATAAGAAGTCCATTTTTGACTCAAGTACCAAATATCGACAAAACGAACGTTATTAACTCAAATGGTTACATAATGTTTATAACATGGTAATAAGTGATATAAAAGGAATAATAAACTTGAAAAAGGTTCTTAAGAAAGTATAAATTAACTTTGGTTTATTATTTAGTAGATTAAAGAACAATCGAGTCAAGTTGGACACAAGGTAAGGGAACTTCTTAACTCAATTTCCGTTCTTTGGGTTGATCTTCTCTTTCTTGTTTATGTAGTTATTTGATTATGTGAGAAATTAATATCTTATCATGTATTTATAATTTCTTTATGTGACCTTATAGTGAATACACGTAAGTGATATATTTTTTTTACAAAAAAATCTTTGTAAGGGATAACTATTCCAATTTCGTTCTTATCTTAGATTGTTATTCGTAAGTATTTACTGGGGTTATTGTTATCATCCATGCCCATGTTTTTTAAAAATGTTTTCATGTATTTTTAAAAGTCCTTTTTACCCATTTTTGAAATTTAAAACATGTTATGAAAGGAATCTTACTTTTTTTACCACACGGGGAACTTTTTGACTTTTTTGACAAAAGTATGCGGAGAATGTTTTTTTAACTTATACGGCATGAACAGATTTTTACGGTTTTATAAAACCATATTTTCATGAAGATTACTCTACAAAATTTCATGACTATTTTAAAAAAAATCCATTTCTTTTAAAATTTTCATGGAATTTTGTGAAAATAAAATTATTTTGAAGAAGAAAAGATATTTTCTTCAAGAATTAATTTCAAGTGTTTTATTAAAACCATTTTCCCTCTAAGATGACGTTATTCTCATATGTGTATGTTTCAAGTATAATGTCTCTATGATTTACATGGTTTTACTTTTCTTATGATGAAATGATATCCATTTTTTTATATATGGATTATGTTATGATGGGATGATGTTTATGAAACCCATTTTATTATTTGGGTAACGATGAATGATTTATGTTTATTTTGTTGTAAAAGTAAGAATGATTTCATTATGAGATGGGTGGGACCTATATCTCCCTCTAATTAATTGGGTAAAGATTTATATCTCATGATATAGACATGGTTGGAATGGTAAGTTAATCCGGTTAAGTGTTACAGGACTGGAACAAGGAGTGAACTCGATTCAGAAAGGGACTTTTCCCACTAAGATGGTCTTGGCAGCAATGCCTTGGCTACTATGGAAATCATATCATGTGATTAATGTTTTTCCACAATTAGATGTTTTATTACCATTCTATTTTATCATGATTAATGTTTCTTTATGATCTATACCTTACGTATTACAATGTTTTATGTCATTGCTCAAGATTTTGATGTTTAAATATTATGTTCATGTTTTGAAGTTCAAATGTATATGGTTTGTTTTATTTTCTCCATGATTACTCTTACTGAGCATTTGAGCTCACCCTTTATATGTTTTCTTTTCCCCCGGATTTAAAGAAATGTTTTAGGTAAGAAAACAAAAGGGGAAGATCTTTATGAGAGATGTTGAAGATCTTTCACCACGATTAAAAGATTATATTCCAAGTTTCCAAAGACACTAAACTAATACAGTCCTTGTGTGCCAGTTTTTGATATGTATTAAGTATTCTGTAAAAGTAATGTAATTTCCATGTACATCATGTTTCGGTTCTCTACAAGGTGCATCCCAAATTTTAATGGACCCCAATTAGATGGTGCCTATAGAGTTGTGTGACTTGAGTTTTCAGGTGGATGATATAATGTATAAGGGTTTCAACTAACTTAGTATATCTCTGTGGGGTGCTTCAGTGTTGTTTTCCAAGAAGAAATATGTTAGTATGAGGTTGTGTATATACGACTGGAGGTTGAATTAGGTAACAGTCAAGAAAAAGTTCCCTCTTCCAAGGATATATGATCTTTTCGAATAGTTGAGAGGAGCTATTTGGTTTTCAATTATCGATCATTATTTTGGATATCCCCAGTTGATAGTGAAGGATAATGATATTTTGAAGACTGCATTTTGGTGAAGGTATGGGAACTTCATGTTTATGGTTATATCATTCGGTGTTAGGAATTCACAAACCTTATTCACAGGGCTTATGAACTCCATGTTCCATGATTTCCTAGAATGGTTCATCATCAAATTTATCAATGATATCTTGATTTACTTGGATTCATAGGAGGATCATGTTAAGAATCTAAGAGCTATTTTGTAGTCCCTACGACACCACGAACTATATAGTAATTTGTCAAAGTGTAAGTTCATGATGTGAGAGTTGTTTTTCCTTGAAAATGTGGTTTCTCATAAGGGTGTGGTAGTGGAACCATCCAATATCATAGAATTTGTTTCTTGGAAAACACATAATAATGTGACAGAGGTTCACAGTGTCCTTGGTCTTGTCTATTATTATAAGAGGATGGTGCCTTATTTATCTCAAGTTACAACCCCAATAATGGAATTGAATAGGAAGGAATATAAATTTGTGTGGAGTGATTAGTACTAGACATGGTTTACTTATCTGAAGGGTTTGTTGGTTAGTGATCCAGTACTTCAGTTTCCTAAGGATGGTGTGTTGTTTGAGGTTTTCTGTAATGCATCCCATCTGGGTTTGGGATGGATGTTGATGTAGTAGAGATCAGTGATCACTTATGGGTATATGAATTTACATATCCACAAATATAACTATTCCACCCATTATCTGGAGTTGGAAACAATCTTGTTTGAGCTAAAGTTAGAGCAGTATTACATCATCGATAAGAGCTTTTTGGTTTTCATGGACCATAAGATCATGAAATATGTTTTCTCTTAGTGATATTTGAATCTACACTAGTATAGGTGGATAAATTTTCTTTAGGATCATTATTTTAAGATATATTAAACCATAAAAAAGGGTAATGTGGTTCTTGATGCGTTGAGTTCGAATTCTTGAGGAAATGTGGTTTGGGAGTCTATGAATGTTTTGGAAGGGATAAAGGAATTTGAAGTTATACATCTTGACACCAGGGAGAATAGTGGTTGTGGTTTTCTTGTAGAGTCATCCTTGATGTGGAAGGTGGATGAGTCTCAATAGAGTGACTAAAAGGCATAGGTGATGTGAGACCATGTTGTCCATAATGATTCCCTTAAGGGATGAACATAGGATGGTCAAAACTAGATGTTTTTCTTGGGGAGGTTGTTTGTTCCATTTGAAGTGTGTGTGTGTGGGGGGGGGGGTGTTCTACATGAGTTTCATAGATTACCTATGGTGATATATCCCAATGTAAAAAATATGTATCATGGTATGAGGAGAAATCATTGGTGCTTGAGGATGAAATGGTTAGTGACAGAGTTTGTAGAAAGGTGTCTGGTTTATGAGTTGGTGAAATTGGAACACTGTGTTTCTAGAGGTTCATTACATTCCATAACTCTTCTGAAGTTGAAATGGGATGGCATATCTATATAATTCATCACTAGGTTACCCCAGGATTTGGGATATTATGATTTAATTTGGGTTATAATGGACCGAATGACAAAGTCGGTTCATTTTTTGCGATATGTGAGTTGAGTACTGTAGATGTTTTAGGGAGGTAGTATATGGATGATGTGGTTAGGCTTCAAAAGGTACCGAGGACCATCACATCTGATTGGGATCCTTGTTTTACCACGAGGGTATGGAGGGTTTTTCAGCATGATTTTGGATCCTAGTTTCACCTTATTAATCCTTTCCACCCTCAAACATATGGGTATACAGAGTGGACAATCCATGCGTTGGAGGATATGTTGCAAGATTAAATCTTAGACTTTGGAAGATCATGGGTGAGGAACTTTCATTTGGTTGAGTTTTCATACAAAAAACCTATCACTTTTCCATTAGCATGGACCCATTTTAGGTGTTGTATGGATGACTGTGTCATTCTCCATTATGATCGATGAAAGTTATTGGGTCAAAATTTCCTGTTCATGATGTTTTTCAATGCATAACTGAGAAGATCTATTTAGTACATGAGAGGATAAGGGTGGTGAATGACCATCAATAAGCCTATGTTAATCATAGGTGGAGGCCCCTAGAGTTCAATGTTAGAGACCACATATTCTTGAGAGTCTCCCCTTGACATGGAAAGCAGAGGTTTAGAAGGGGGAGTAATCTTTCTCCCCAGTTTGTTTGGCCATTTGGGGTATTGGGGATTATTGGTAAGGTGTAATATTAGTTGTAATTTTCCCATTGGATATAGATGATCCAATAAATATTCTATATGTACTAGCTTCATCATTATCTTCATGATGAATCCCACATCATTGGTTGGGGAGATTTGGATATTGAGGATGACTTGATGTTCGTGGAGTGTTTAGTAGAGATCCTAGATCATCAAGAAAAGGTGCTGTGTGGAAGAACCATTCCTTTGGTTTGCATGTTAGGGAGGATTGGTGTCCTGTAAAAGAGTACTTGGTAGCATGAGGTGAAAATTCATGCCCATTACCTGTAGATTTTTTGAGCCTTTCTTGGTTATATTTTTTTATGATGATGTGATATTTTTATATCATTTTTATGTGATAGGTTATTTCATCTTGATGTGTAATATGTGACATGTGAAAAATATTCCTAAATATGAAAACAAAAGTACCTGAATCCTAATCAAGGCTCATTATACTCTGACATGATTAAAACCATTTGGGCGAGTCAATATCACCCAAAGAGAATAATATATTGATAAGGAAGATGGAATTTCTTGATTATTTTCTTGTGGGTAGTGAAGTATGTTGGTTGTTTTAGTGGTTCATTTGGGATGTGTGGAGGTTGAGATAATGTGTATGGCTGTGTGAAAGTGGTAGAATGTGGATGGTATTAGATGTGAGGTGTTGTTACTAGTGATATGTTGTGGTGTGGTTGTATGATGATGTAGTTACATGGGAAATTTATTGGATGTTTCTGTTGGCATGTTTGGTTGGTGGAATTTGATGTGAATTAACACTACTGAAAATCTGGCCTTTAGCGGCCGCTGTTGCCTCGTCGCTAGAGGCTTTCAGCGACCGCCAATGGCGGTCGCTATAGAAGGCCGGCAGATCGGCCTTCAGCGACCGCCAAGCGGTCGCTGCAGCCCCTCTGCCGGGCAGCCTATAGCGACCGCCTATGGCGGTCGCTAGTCTAAATTTTTTTTTTAAATTTTTTTTATTGAATTGAATATATAAATATAAATATAAATATATATATATAAATATTCATATATATACTATTAAATACAATATTTTAAATATATATATATATATATAATATATTTTAAATGTTTTAATATATATATAATATATATATAATATCAAATCATTGTGCTATAATAATTTAAAAACTTCGATTCAAGAAATAATCTCATTTCAGGTCTTTCGGAGCACGTTTGCTCCGAATGGGACCGCCGCACGCCGTTTTGGTGTTTTATGGCGCCGGAAACGCGTTTTCGGCCGCCGCGGTCAAACGGCACCTCCGAATGAGGTGCCGTCTGGCCAACCATTTCACAAATCACGCCCCGGATATTGTCGTACGGTTTCGTGGCATTCGGAGGTCGTTCGGGTGGTTTTGACCCCCCAACGCGCCATTTCAGCGCGCGCCGCGCTGCTGAAAAGGACACAATCGGATGTGCCGCGCGCACTGCACGTCCGCTGGATGTGATGCCTCCTCCTGCATCTCAGGAATAATATTTCTATCGTTCCTGTGCGGTTTCAGGTCTTTCGGAGCACGTTTTCTCTGAATGGGACCGCCGCACGCCTTTTTGGTGTTTTATGGCGCCGGAAACGCGTTTCCGGCCGCCGCGGTCACACAGAATTTCCGAATGAGGTTCCGTCTGGCCAACCATTTCACAATTCACGCCCCGGATGTTGTCGTACGGTTTCGTGGCATTCGGAGGTCGTTCGGGTGGTTTTGACCCCCCAACGCGCCATTTCAGCGCGCGCCGCGCTGCTAAAAAGGACACAATCGGACGTGCCGCGCGCACCGCACGTCCGATGGACGTGCGGCCTCCTCCTTCATCTCAGGAATAATATTTCTATCATTCCCGTGCGGTTTCAGGTCGTTCGGAGCACGTTTTCTCTGAATTGGACCGCCGCACGCCGTTTTGGTGTTTTATGGCGCCAGAAACGCGTTTCCGGCCTCCGCGGTCACACGGCACCTCCGAATGAGGTTCCGTCTGGCTGACCATTTCACAATTCATGCCCCGGATATTGTCGTACGGTTTCGTGCCATTCGGAGGTCGTTCGGGTGGTTTTGCCCCCCCAACGCCCCATTTCAGCGCGCGCCGCGCTGCTGAAAAGGACACAATCGGTCGTGCCGCGCGCACCGCATGTCCGCTGGACGTGTTGCCTCCTCCTGCATCTCAGTAATAATATTTCTATCGTTCCCGTGCGGTTTCAGGTCTTTCGGAGCATGTTTGCTCCGAATGGGACCGCCGCACGCCGTTTTGGTGTTTAATGGCGCCCAAAACCCATTTCCGGCCGCCGCTGTCACACGACACCTCCGAATGAGGTGCCGTCTGGCCGACCATTTTACAATTCAGGCCCCGGATATTTTCGTACGGTTTCGTGGCATTCGGAGGTCGTTCGGGTGGTTTTGACCCCCCAACGCGCCATTTCAGCGCGCGCCGCGCTGCTGAAAAGGACACAATCGGACGTGCCGCGCGCACCGCACGTCCGATGGACGTGCGGCCTCCTATTGCATCTCAGGAATAATATTTCTATCATTCCCGTTCGGTTTCAGGTCGTTCGGAGCACGTTTGCTCCGAATTGGACCGCCACACGCCGTTTTGGTGTTTAATGGCGCCGGAAACGCGTTTCCGGCCACCGCGATCACACGACACCTCCGAATGAGGTGCCTTCTGGCCGACCATTTCAAAATTCACGCCCCGGATGTTGTCGTACGGTTTCTTGGCATTCAGAGGTCGTTCGGGTGGTTTTGACCCCCCAACGCGCCATTTCAGCGCGCGCCGCGCTGCTGAAAAGGACACAATCGGACGTGCCGCGCGCACCGCACGTCTGCTGGACGTTCTGCCTCCTCCTGCATCTCAGGAATAATATTTCTATCCTTCTCGTGCGTTTTCAGGTCTTTCGGAGCACGTTTGATCCGAATGGGACCGCCGCACGCCGTTTTGGTGTTTAATGGCGCCGGAAACGCGTTTCCGGCCACCGCGGTCACACAGCACCTCCGAATGAGGTGCTGTCTGGCCGACCATTTCAAAATTCATGCCCCGGATATTGTCGTACGGTTTCGTGGTATTCGGAGGTCGTTCGGGTGGTTTTGACCCCCCAACGCGCCATTTCAGCGCGCGCCGCGCTGCTAAAAAGGACACAATCGGACGTGCCACGCGCACCGCATGTTCGCTGGATGTTCTGCCTCCTCCTGCATCTCAGGAATAATATTTCCATCGTTCCTGTGCGGTTTCAGGTCTTTTGGAGCACGTTTTCTCCGAATGGGACCGCCGCACGCCGTTTTGGTGTTTAATGGCGCCCGAAACACGTTTCCGGCCGCCGCGGTCACACGGCACCTCCGAATGAGGTGCCGTCTAGCCGACTATTTCACAATTCACGCCCCGGATATTGTCGTACGGTTTCGTGGCATTCGGAGGTCGTTCGGGTGGTTTTGACCCCCCAACGCGCCATTTCAGCGCGCGCCGCGCTGCTGAAAAGGACACAATCAGACGTGGGTGCGGGGGGCTGTATGGGGGGTGCGGGGGCTGTACGGGGGTGGCGGGGGGCAGTACGGGGGTGCGGGGGGTTGTACGGGTGTGTGGGGGGATGTACGGTGGTGCGAGGGGCTGTACGGGGGTGCGGGGGGGGGGGGGGTGTACGGTGGTGTCAGGGGGCTGTACAGGGGTGCGGGGGGATGTACGGGGGTGGAGGGGGGCAGTACGGGGGTGCAGGGGGTTGTACGGGGGTGCGGGGGGGCTGTACGGGGGTGCGGGGGGGGGGGGGGGGGCTGTACGGGGGTGCGGGGGGCTGTACGGGGGTGCAGGGGGCTGTACGGGGGTGCGGGGGGGCTGTACGGGGGTGCGGGGGGGCTGTACGGGGGTGCGGGGGGCTGTACGGGGGTGCGGGGGGCTCTCCGGGGGTGAAAAGGCCATCCCATTGATTACAAAAGTGAAAAATAAAAGTGATAACATCTAATTAATACATATTTCTTTTATCGATACCATACATAAATTTATAAAAAATATATTGGATAATACATAATCTATAATATCAGATTTATTGATCTGTTGGAATTAGTTCGACTTTTTCAAATGTAGAATCATTCAAGATTATCTGATCAAAAACTCAATATGTGTATAAAATATTTAAAAGACCACCATGGATGGTAATAATGAATTACTTAAATGAATAAATACAGTACATCAATGTCAACCCTACCAGTAAAAACAAAAAACATATCTCGTGAATATATGGTGCGTCACGCGTTGTCATCACTGCTACCTCCTTCTGGTGGGCCAGGTGCCTACAACAAATAAACATTATAAATATTTTAATAAAAAAAATAATTTAAATTAAATAAATAAATACAGTATATACCTGCGTCGTATGATCCCCTGTACCATCAGCTCGACGCACATATTCCCGCAGTGCTCTAACCTCAGCTGTCAATTGCGCATTTGTCTCCTCAGAAGCGCTCAGCCGTGCCTCAAAATCTGACATCTGCTGTGTCATATGAGCAACAGCAGGACCGACAACCGCAGCGCGTGACACTACAGAACGAGGAATCCCTGCTCCATAGGCCAAACTATAGCCATGCCCGTCCCGACCAATAATGCGATGAAAGATCTCATCCCGTCGCATGGGAAGCTGTCGCTGGTCCTCTGGCAGATGTTCTAACTCAGCTTCAAATTGTGCCTGTGAAATATTTAAATATATATAAATATATATATGTTAATATATATATTTATGTAATTATTGGTAAGTACAGACACTTACTATCAATGCTGCAACCTCTAGATCATTGTGATCACGAGTCCTTATCCACACCGACATTTTATCAGTTGCTGCACCTTCCCTCGCAACTGTATATTAAAAGAATATAAACACAAAACCATATTAATTAATAAATTAAAAAATGAATAATATATACCTCATGTCGGATCTGAGACACGTGACGAGTCCCGAGCCTGTGAGCTGGTCCCTGCAACGCTCGATTCTCCGAATGGCGTGTTGACACCTCCTACATTCAATTCATTCAAATTTCAAACAAATCACATATTCTTGAAAATATATATACAGCAAAATAATTAATATACAAACCGCAACACCCTCAGTAGACCAATATGAAACCAAGTCACGCCACTGAGCCGGGAGGAAACCTCTTGGGACTTTTTCCAAAATGTCAAGGGCACCCACATTTTGTACCCAGTGGTCCCTCTTCACTTTGCCTTTATAATCTTTCCACATCTTACGGCATTTGCTCATACACACGGGCCGAAACTCTTCAGGGCATACTTTAAAATTTTGCTATAAAGAAAATAATCAAACATATTAGTATTCTTTATAAATAGAAAATAAAGTAAAATTATTTTCTTACCTGAACCTCCCTCCATAGACGATCTAATGTGTCCTGAGGGATAGAAGCCCAATCACGCGTGGTCAATGGAAATCGATGTGGGTCACGTATGATATGACCCAGCTGACGAATAAATGCCGGGGCATTCGGTCCCACGGGATGAAATACCTCATCAAATGAAACATCTATCGTCGTGTCGGAATTCCATGATAATATGCCACGACCAGGGCCTCTCCTGCGAGAGGAAGAAGCAGCCGAGTCTGATCCTGTTGAAAACAATTTTATATATAAATTGAAAAATGTTATATATATATATATATGTCAATTACATAAAAAATATAGACAATGACATTCAAACATACCTCGACCCTGAGACGTAGATGCCTCAGATGGATGATGTGGATCTTCTACCTCTTCCCCTGACATGTCTGCAGTCATAGAAAATATCAGTAATGAGTCCAAAGTGTTTAAAAGATAAATTGGATTGTTCTTAATAAATCAAACTTGTACAACTGTTAATCAAACAAAAAATGGATTGAATAATTAGTTGTGAATGAATTTTAAAAAATCAGAAAGTTAATCAACCTAAATATTTATGACTGAATTAACTTACAAAAGTGAGGATTAAAACTTATAAGGATTTATAAAATGATTAGATAATTTATGATATCCTAGGAAATTCTACTGAATAGTGGGAAAACAATTATACCTTTCATTAAGCATGCAAATCGACCGTTTCTCCTTCAACAGCCGCTCTGACCCAATAAATATCTTCTTCACATTGAACTACGATATGTTGATCAAGTTGTTGGTAAATAAACGGAACAGTCTCGGGTTCATCTTCTTCAAATAAAAACACTCCTTGCCGAGACATTTTGACAACAACTTGCCAACTTGGATCCGAAGGCAAAGTAACGAAGAATACTTGTTCCGCTTGTGATGTTAAAATGAAAGGTTCATTCTCAACTCGTTCATTATTTCTGTATAACATATAGTTAAAATTCACCAATGAAAACTAATATTGATCGACTTTAAATCCACGCACTGGATCAACCCAATTACACTTTAACAATATGTACTTCAAACCGTGTGTGTATACAACTTCAATGATGTCTATCAATTGACCATAGTAATAACCAGAATCGACAAAGGGACAACCGATGCCACTGTTTTGTGTTGCTCGTTTGTCGTCAACATCTTTAATGCGAAATCAAAAACCATTAGCATCAATAGCTTTATAACGATGAGCCGTTATAGATGGACCCTCAGCCAGTTGGATAAATACTTCAGGTAGCGTGGGGTCCCCTAACTCCCTCAGCTTACGAAACTACATAATTTATAAAAATCAATACTGATATATGCAGAAAGAATTATTTTAATACTTCACTCATAATGAAAATCAATTTATACATACATAATCCTTGAACCAATCATGAAATGCTGCATAATGAGATTGTTGAATTTGCAACTCAGTCGCACGATGCATCTCTTCTTTTATCTCATTAATGTGTTTCCTGCAAATGATTACGCGATGTTTAAAAGATCAACTTATGAAAACAAAACATGTAAAAGTTATACAAGCACATTGATAAGATACTTACTGCATTAATGGTGCAACTGATGGAGTATTGAACAAGATATATCGATGTGCTTGTATCCACTCGATGTTGTCCATATCAAAAGTGGTTCCTTATCCAACTGGACCATCATGAATCCGAGAGGGCTTATCTAATTTTGTTTCAACATCCGTAAGATATTCTGCACAAAAGGTAGTACACTCATCCATCAAATAACCATTGGATATTGATGCCTCTGGACGAGCTCTGTTGCGTACAAATCTTTTCAATGTACTCAAATACTGTTCAATAGGATACATCCACCTGAATTGCACTGGACCAATAACCATTACTTCATCAGTTAGGTGCACTGTCAAGTGGACCATAACATCGAAAAATGAGGGGGGGAAAAGTTTCTCAAAGTGACAAAGCGTAAGTACAATTCGGTCCTGCAAACTTTTTAAATCACTCATTCGTTGATTTCTTAAACAAAGATGTCTAAAAAAATTACTCATCTCAATCAAGGGCTGAACAACATTGGGGGATAAACAATCACAAATTGCGATTGGAATCAACTGCTGAAGTAATATGTGATTGTCATGACTTTTCAACCCTTGCAATGTCTTGCTTGTCAGATTCACACACTTTGAAATATTAGAAGAGTAACCATCAGGCACCTTGACCATCTTAAAAATGGAAAGAAATGTCTCTTTCTCCTCTGTAGTCATTGAATACTGTGCAACAGACATATATGCCTTGTTTCCCTCAGCTAACTGTAAATGCAACTGTTTCCTTAAACCCATTTCTTCCAAATCACGGCGTGCATTAACATGGTCCTTTGACTTTCCACTGACACCTAAAATGGTCCACAATATGTTATCACAAACATTTTTTTCAATGTGCATGACATCCAAATTATGCCTCAACATGTTAGTTTTCCAATACGGAAGACTATAAAAAATACTTTTCTTTTTCCAATTGTGACTGCGCTGCCTACTCGCAGCACAAATATTACGTACTGGAGGAGCCACCAAATCCTGAATTTCATATACTGTGCGGATGTTTTCTTCCTCAATCTGCGATAACATTTCGACTCCTGTCATGATCTTTGGTGCTGGGCTGAACTCTCTAGAACCATCAAATGCCACTCTGTCCTTTCTGAACCTGTGCTGAGGAGGGAGAAAACGCCTGTGACCCATGTATTCCCATTTTTTGGAATGTTTAAGCCATACAGATTTTTTACTTTTATTGCAACAAGGGCAAGAAAATTCCCCTTTCGTACTCCAGCCTGATAAATTTTCATAAGCTGGGAAGTCATTGATTGTCCACAATAAAGCAGCATGCAGTTTGAACATTTCATTCGTTTCGCAGTCATAAGTCATCACACCATTGCCCCAAAATTCATTCAACTCATCAATCAATGGCTGAAGGTAAACATCAATCTTATCCCCCGGACTTTTAGGTCCATCAATAAGAGTGGAAAGTAATATAAATTGTTGATTCATACAAAGCCACAGAGGAAGATTATATGGAACCAACACCACGGGCCATGTGCTATGAGTTGCACCAACCATAGACTTGAATGGATTGAAACCATCTGCTGCCAATCCCAATCAGACATTACGAACATCTTTAGCAAATTCGGGATGTCTCTTATCAAAATCCTTCCATGCATGAGAGTCTGCCGGGTGGGTTAACATGTCACTTTCATGAACTCTTTCTGCATGCCATCTCATTAAATTAGAAACTTTAGATGACATAAAAAATATTTTCAACCTCGGTTTAAGGGGAAAGTAACGCATTTGCTTTATGGAAATCGGTTTCCCCTGTATCGCAATCTGACCTTGATGAGTCTTATTTCCCTGTTCTCTTTCCACCTGGAAGCGCCACAAACCGTACAAATATCCAAATGAGCAGTTTCATTTCTAAACAACATACAGTTGTTTGCACATGCATCTATAGTCTCATATGTAAAACCTAAGTTCTCTGTCAACTTACGAGCATAGTAATATGACTCAGGAATCTTAGCGTCGACAGGAAGAACTTTTTTCAATAAAACCAAAAGCATGTCGAATGATGTGTCTGACCAATTATTCAAAGTCTTCAAATGCAACAACTCCACGATAAACGACAGTTTATTGTAAGAAGTACATCCAGGATATAATTCTGTTTTCGCATCATCAAGTACTTCATAAAACCTCCTCGAATCACGATCTGCACCAGAGTGAAGATTTATCTCATCGGTCTCAAGATTCTGGATGTCAATGCCTTCAGGATCAAACCCACGTACCATTTCAGTAAGCATTTCATGCATTGGATCATTCATCCTTGCATCAACATCCATCTGAGCTGCATCTGTATTTTGACAATGAACATATTCTTCTCCATGACGAGCCCAACTCTTATAATTTTTCAGAAATCCATTAAAGGAAAGGTGCACCCTCACAGTATCTCGTGTGAATTGATATCTGTTAGCACATTTTCTACATGTACAACTAATATAGTCACTTTCAAATCCTCTCGTGAAGTCAATAAACTGCATAATGCAATTGAAATATTCTCTAGATGTTCGATTTGGAAGATCAATCCAACTCTTATCCATAATAATATCTGTATAACAAACATTTACACAATACTTATTACATTTACATTTTTAAAATAAACTATATTCAAAATAAATATTAACCATTTGTTTATGAACCATTGATAAAATAATAATGTAACTGAAAGCTCATGTTACCTGATTGAGCTACAAACCTGAAAGGGAGGGGAGCCGAAGGCGGTGCTGCGAGGGAGAGGAGGCAGCGAAGGGGAGCCGGAGCCAAAGGCGGTGCGACAAGGGAGGGGACGGGCGGCGGCAGCAGCGGGGAGCTGGGGGAGAGGAGGCGGTGAGGGGACGGGGGACGGGCAGCGAGGGGGGGGGGGGTGTCCGGGGTCGGGGGGGGGGGGGTGTCCGAGGTGCGGGGAGGGGTGTCCGGGGTGTCGGGGGCCTGTCAGGGGTGTGGGCAGGGGTGTTCGGGGTGCGGGGGTGTCCGGGGTGCGGGGGGGGGGGGGGGGGGGGCTGTCTGGGGTGCAGGGGGGCTGTCGGGGGTGCGGGGTGGGGTGTCCGGGGTGCGGGGGGCCTGTCCGGGGTGCGGGGGGGGGGGGGGGGGGCTGTCCGGGTTCGGAGGGGGGGTGTCCGAGTGCGGGGGGGGGGGGGGGGGGCTGTCCAGGGTGCGGGGGGGCTGTCCGGGTTCAGAGGGGGGTGTCCGAGTGCAGGGGGGGGGGGCTGTCCGGGGTGCGGGGAGGCGTCCGGGGTGCGAGGGGCGGTCCGGAGTGCGCGGGGGGGGGGGGGGGGGCTGTCCGGGGTGCGGGGAGGCGTACGGGGTGAGGGGGGCGGTCCGGAGTGCACGGGAGGGGGGGGGGGTGTCCGGGGTGCGGGGAGGCGTTCGGGGTGCGGGGGGTGGTCCGGAGTGCGCAGGGGGGGGCTGTCCGGGGTGCGGGTGCTGTCCGGGGTGGGGGGGGGGGAGGGCCGAGAGGCCGGAGGGCTGCGGCCGGAGGCCCGAGGGCGGAGGGCGGCGGCCGGAGGCCGGAGGGAAGGCGGCGAGGGAGGGCGGGCGGCGGGGGAGGGCGGGCGGCGGGGGAGGGCGGGCGGCGGGGGAGGGCGGGCGGCGGGGGAGGGCGGGCGGCGGGGGAGGGCGGGCGGCGGGGGAGGGCGGGCGGCGGGGGAGGGCGGGCGGTGGGGGAGGGCGGGCGGCAGGGGAGGGGAGGGCGGCGAGGGAGGGAGGGGGTTAGGGCGGCAAGGGAGATCGAGGTCGAGGGGGCGCGGGGGGGGGGGGGGGGGGGCAGAAGCCCCCCGTTTTTTTATGTGGGTTAGCGACCGCCATTGGCGGTCGCTCGAGTCTGGGGGGCTTCAATGCCCCCTTTTCTAGTAGTGTAAGATCCTTGAGGGGTATCTCATGGGGTGGTTGTTCGGACCCTTCTCTTTTCATCGAGATTGGTTTTGATTCTCAAGTGTGAGAATCATTTTATTGGTATCTAATATAATGGTTCATGCCTTCCCAACTCATTAATTTTATATTTTTGTTGTTGGAGAGTTTACAAAGGAATCTAGAGGAGTTTCAGTGTAGGATGGAGCTGTAGGAGTACTATAACAGTTGTTTCATTACATAAACCAGATTCAAGTCACAAGTCTATGGTTTAAATCTTATAAAGTATATTGGTTCATGAATTTTGTGCAGTTTAGGGGTGGTCTGTGAAATTAATTCACATTTTGAAAGGCTAATTCATGATTTTTATTAATTCAAGATGAAGCAACTTAATTTTAAGCATAAAACAAAGATATAAGAGATTCATGACTTAAATGTAATTCACGACTTTTAATCCATGGACCTCATAGAACTCATGTCATGAATATGGAATTAATTATGTGAAATGGGTAAGTTAATTTTTTTCATTAACCTAGTTTGAATGATTTTTATCTTAATCTCCCATTCCTCCTATCATTGTGTGAACAAACCCAATTCATTTGGAAAGGTATTCTATATTATCTCCCCTTTCTTGATCTGTGGGGTATAATAGTTGAGTTTTTGTGATCTGAGGTAAGTTCTCATTCCATCCTCAGGTTTTATTCATTTATTCTTTAGGGTTACATAGTGGAAAATCTGGTTTTGGTTTGGGGTGTGTTTTGGGTTTTTTGATGATCTATTTATGTGTTGTAGGTTGATACATCATTTCCTTATGTGGTTGTGGTTTTCGGGCAGATTATTCTTCACCTTGGGGTGTGCAATGAGATCAAAAAATATATTTGAGGTAGGGTATACTCATTCTCTCCCTATTTACAAGTTATGTGTGGGGAGTAAATGATTTTTATTTTCATTGGGTGAATATTTGGGGTCAACATAACAATATAGTAATTAGAATAATTTAAATTTATGGGTATGGGGAGACATCACATATTTCGAATTCTTTGTTATTTATACTGATGATATTGTTCCATGTTGTTAATTTGATGAAAATAATTTCTTTTTGGATCCTTTTTTGTGTTGTAGATGTCACAAACCAACCTGGTTCAACCCTAAAATGGTCACCCGAGTCGATCTGTGGCATGGACTGAAGGGTGTTCCCGATCCCCATGTGCTGAAAATTATTGTCAGGTATCAATAGAGTGCACAAGGGAATGGTTTCACCCAATAAATAAATAAGAAACTAAACCACAAAAGATGTACAAACAGTTCAATATATAAATGAAACCGAACTAATCATCTATTATACAAGGAACTAAAAATAAAAAAAAGATACAAAATGAAACCAACCAGAAAAGAGGGAAAAACCATCTCCATATGACCCAATAGGTCACTCTTTAACACAATATCAACTATCACCCAAGGAAAATGAACTCAATATTAACTTGAAAAAGGGATAAAAACTGAAAAAAACTATAGTCGTGAGTATTAAAACTTAGTATGCTAGCCCGATAATCTATTTCCCAATTCATTTCCTTTAAAATAAAAGAAACATCAATTTTTAAGTTTTGACTTCAATATATCAAGGTATGCTTCTATACAAGTTTTACTTAAAAACAAAGTAGGACTCATCACCCTTATTCATTTGAAAAACCAAGTTTGATCCATTATTTTTACCATATCATTTTCAATGGGAAAGTGATGATTTCATTTTCAACCAGAAAACGAGAGTTTGAAAAATCTTTTTTCTTTTTAAAACATTTTTCAAAACACCTTTGGGAACCAAGACATCACTTTTTGATAAAAACACCACATAAGAGTACCAGAGCAGTCACATATCAAGGGAAATATAAATATACATACTAGTATTTCAATCATAATTGTAAATAGATAAAATATAATAAACATAGGTGAACCCAAGAGATCAATAATAATATAGAGGACACCATACATGAGACCCCATCCCTGGTAGCATGACACACATAATGAAATCAAAATGCTAAATACACTCAGCCACCCTTTCTCAGGACAGAACGAGGGAAAATCCCATAGAAATAAACCCAATATATCCACCTACTATGGGCCACTGGTCAGTAAGTGACCTACAAATGCAGCTATCATTCTCAGAAAATTCTCTCAATATACCAGGTTCCTATGTTTCATATAAATAATGGGGGTGAGCCAACTGATGATATCCAAGCATCCAATCACAATATATATATATATATATATATATATATATATAACAATAATCCAGAACAGTCCTCACCTTGAGTATCCCCAAGGACCAATCTCATGCCTTTAAATAAAAAGATCATAAAGAGTTCCAATTGAGGAACCCTAATAATGGATCATGAGCATTCCAAAACTAGGACCTTGAATCCATTACATGTAAACAAGGCATGAGAAACATCCAATAGGGGTTTTTATAATAAATACTTTTCATTATTTGCAAAAAGTTTCCAAACAGACTCTTAAAAATTCCAAAAAAACAACCTTCATAAAAAATGCAATACATTTTTTTATAAGAGGTGTCAAAATCAAAATTTACATATAAATAAATTTATAAAACTCCTTAAAAAAATTTCCATCTCACTTTCAAACAAAAACCATTTTATATGAAAATGCCAATCGGGCCCAAATTCATCATCTTTGGTCAAACCAATTTCAAAATCCAATAACACTCTTTTTTAACTTAAAAACATTCGAAACTATTTCAAAAAAACCCAAATCATCATTAAATATGCTATATATTTATTAAAAAATCCAAACCACACTTTTCATACCATAATCTACTCACAAAATCCAACCAGTCATTTCATCAAACACTTGGTGTGCACTAATTTAGTAAAACAATACCAGCTATCACAAACAAGGATTACAACTTCCATTTTCACAAAAAAATTTAAACTAAGGATCAAATATCACCATTTATTATTTAAATAAGGTGATAAAATCATGAAATTATTGTTTCTTAAATTTAAAAGGAAAGTACATGGGAAATCCTACCTGAGATGCCTGGAGAAACAACAACACACCACCAAAAATTCTCCATGAGGGTTACATAACCCTAAATCTACAAAGAAGAACCCTAAAATAAAAAAACACCAAAATAAATCAAAGTAAAAACAAACCCTAGGTCGGAATGACCAAGGGCGAAGAGAAAACCAAAAGAAAATATGATAAATAGGGGGAGGGAGAGGAGAAGAGGAGGTTACCTTAAGAGATATAGAAAAAATCTTGAATAAAACCCTTAGATCCACACCCAAGGAAGGAGGAGAAGCTAGGGTAATAAAGAATGGGTCTCCCTAGGGCCGCATGAAATAGGTGGGGACATAATTCGGGGTTTTAGGATTAAATCCCAAAAGGGGTATAATTAGAAAACCCCCAAAATTAAAAACTAGGATAGTCACACGGTTAGAACGCTTGATTTTTCAAACCATGTAATAACTGTCTGATAACCAGTATCTATAGATGGAAATATTCATGGGTACCTATAACTGACTGCACAAACATGCAGTAGCTATGTGATAGGTTCTGTAACTTGCTGCACACTTTTTGGACTGGTCGCACGGTTAACACTAATCATGCACCAGGGTATGCCAAGGAAAAACTTTTAAGTTTTCTCCAAAAACTCCCTACCAAACCAAGGATAATCCATGGGGGAAAAAATTATACCAGGATAGACTTTAAAACCCAAAAACCGTCACACCTAGAAGTTGAGAAAAAAAACCAAAAATTCCACCGAACCAGAGTATAATCCATAATTATAAAAAAATTGGGTGTGATAGTAGATGATATTACTTTAGACCGTTATTGTGTTTTTGTGTGATCACACCCAGGATAAAAGGATAAAAAATTTATATTTGGATAATAAATTATTTTTCCATGGAAACCCATTTTGTGTGATAATACCCATTCTAAATAAATATGTAATGAAATGAAATTTCTTGAATAAATTTTGGAAGATGATATTTGTTTATGTTTTGTGTGCTTGTGCTTGTTGTGTTACCCTACATGGTTTGGGATATTGTGAAGTGATGGAGGTAACCTGATGGGATGTACGATGTGTGGGGATATGAGGCAATAGTTGGTTATCATGGATGTGATGTGGGAAGTTGTGTGATGTTGTGCATAGTAGATGTGGTGTTCTATAGTGATGATATGTTGTGGTGCTTAATGGAGATGACATGTTGTGGTGATGTGTGGTTATTTTATACAGTGGTTGTGTTGTAAGTTGTGGGTTGGAATTGTTATGTGTTGTTACTATGGTGATATGGTTTGGCTAGTGTGGTGATACTATAATGGTGTTTGTGAGGTTTTGTGGAGATGGGTGTGTGAGATGGGCCAGTTGTGGTAGGGTGTGGTTGTGTTAGTTTCCCGATTATCCATGGAATAAATTATGATGATAAAATGAAATGAAATATGCTGGTGAATAAATGATATGGGATAGAAATGTATGTGTTAAAAAATGGGTAAAATGAATTTAATGATAAATGAATGGGTAGTGTAAATGTGAATTCAGTGGATTAGTAAATGGAAGTGGAATTGTGTGGCTTGTGTGGTAGTTGTGTGGTTTTTTACATATAGTGTGGAAGTGGTTATGAAAGTTTTTATATAGCATATTCGTGGTGACCTAGTGTGCACAAGTGTAGTTTTTTTGAACCCATAGGTTGGGTATTGTGTGATATCTATATCATATATCTTTATGTTATTTCAATATGCATCCCACCAAAGTTGGATAACCTTACCAAAACTCAGAGGTTCTGGGTTATTAGTTTTTCCCCAACATCTAGGATGTTTTTGATTGATATGGCTAACTACCCCCTCTTAAATGATTTTCCTTAATCATTAGTGATGATATAGGTTGGTGTTAGAGATTACCCAACAATGTTGGACCAGGCGTCTTCAGGAAAAACGTGATGTGACTAGGTAGTGATATGATGTGATCTGTGTTGGGGATCATGTGTGGTAGGAGGAGTTCATGAGGTTGACGTACTTTATATTCATGATACCCTACTTATCTGGTTATGTGATGAGATGATATGTTATGGACCAAGCATCTTCATAAATGACATGATGTGGTGATTTTTGATTCTATCATAGGATTATAGAACTTTCATGGATGGGGTCGGTAGGGATGAGTCTTGAACCACATTAGAGATGGATCGGGTGTCTTTGGGTGAGATGTGATGTGATGTGGTTGTGATGTGGTAAGTATAGAATGGATGAGAGAACAATACATTCAAAATCGCAGTATAAGAGTAGAAAATTAGTGGGAAGCGTATGTGTGACACTTTTCTTTGTTACATTCTTGATGTTATATTTTTATATTGGATGTGTGATTTGGTGAGTAAACCATGGTGTGGATGGGATGGTTATTTAACCTATTTAGGTTCTTATTGGTTAAACTATTTGTTCATTGGTGTATAATCATGATGTTTTCACATGTTCACTTGTGACCTTGGTTATTTTACTACTAATTATATTTATATCATAACCCTTTATATATAAAATATTTTTCTGGTTTCCAGGGGGACTTTGGGGATTGATATGGACATTACTAGCTTGGGTTAGAGCTGCTGTTGATTTATTGCTATAAGACTTCTCTTTGGTACTTTACTTTAGATACTTTTATATATATCATCTAACTTTATTCATGCATTATGGGATTGTTTTTGGTTTACCATTTTATTATCTACTAGAGTTTCTTCATGGTTGTTTATCCTATCTCCCAATCCTTTATTATTATAAAGGTTAATTCCCCAAATTTATGAGTTTTTTATACCCTCAGTGTTAGCCAAAAACCTAGGGCCTACTAGAGGATAGACTAGTAGGTCATTATCACTATTCCTTAATTATGATATATTTGGAGGGATGGGGTCATGAAACTTTAGATTAAATCACCAAAAAAAAATATAATTCTTCTAAAATAATCCTTCACACTAAACCTAAGGGTTACATATACCTCAACCCAATAAAATTTCTCCTAGAATATCACTAATTAATTTAAAATCCCATCAATTGAAACCTAGAAAGGTATTGTACACAACTTTGAACTTATAATCAACCTAAAACTTATAAACCTATGATGGTATCCATAAATCTTACCTTAAACTCTTATAAAATCATTCTGATATCCAAATTTTTCTAAATCCTACTCTGATACCAACTATAACTTCCCTATACCCCACTCCCAGATTTAGTTCTAAATCATTATTTTTAAATTTTTCAGTTTTGATTATAATAATTGTGACCAAATTTTAACCATCCAAAACATACAACATAAAAAGAGATTATAGAATCACTTACATATCCAAGGACCATTTTGGTTTATAGTTTTAGAGAATTAGGAAAAACTCTTACATAAAAACTTGGATATTTTAAAACATGGATCATAAAATCTATATCATCTCCCACTAAGTTATTCACATATAGTAACATTCTTAAGCTTAATGAACTTAAGAAATTTCTTTATAACCTGGGGAGAAGGAAATATAATAATGGTGAGCTCAAACACTTAGTAAGGAAAAACATAAGCATTAATAATTAAAAGTCATTCATAAGTATAATATGAGCATAAGGTTATGGTGAAATAATAAAAGTGAATGAGCATAAAATAAGAGAATTGATACCAATAAAAAACTGGATTATAAAACATGATAAATTGTATAAAGATTTAACAGAGGCATGATTTGTAGGAATCAACAATCATGATCCATGTGATATCATGATCAAAGGAATAATTAAAATTCAAAGAAATAATAAATAAATTGTGTTGGTATCTTGGAAAATTATCTTCATATAACCCTTACAATAATCCTTACAAGTTAAATAACCAATATGGTCAACTTACAACAAAATTTTACAAATAATAAAATCATTAACCAATGCATTTCAGAGCTATATCAGACTCAACCATCATCATGATCTATATTAGGCCACACATCATCACGATCTATATCGGGATCACTCACCATCATAATGAATATCTAAGAACCATAACATAATAAAAACACATGATAGCATGCATTTTCAATATAGAAATAACTTTTATTATTTCGTAGCTCGATTTACCCATGGAAAAGAAACATGTTCCATGAAAATCTCAAAATAAATCCATAGAAAGAATAAAGATGGTGTCATTTCAACATATCCCAGTATATCATAATTAACATCAATAGTTTTTGTCATTTATGAATATAAATTCAATAAAAATATCATTAAAAACATTCTTAAGGAAAATACTATTATGATTTGAAAATTACTTTTGAAATCTTAAAATTAAAAAAATATTATGGAAATAATTTTATTTGAAAATAACCTTGATAAATGAAGATTCATATAAAATAATTTTCATGATGGTGGAAAAATCCATTAATGACCTACGTGTTAAAAATAATTTTTTTTAAACTTTTGTAAAAAGTAAAAAGTTACCCAGGTGGAAAACAATAATAAATTTACATTTAAAATGTTTTAAAAGAGGGAAAAGTATCATATAAAATTAATTTAGGGATTAATTTATGTTTATATAATAATATTCTTGAATTGTTTAGAAAAAATAGATATAGAATAGAAATATTCCTCATCTAAAAGATGATACAAGATCAATATCACTTACAAACAACTTTCTTGATGTTTTTAATCAATAAGGGAGGAAATGAAAACTAAAAATTTAAAACTCATTCATAACCATAGGAGAATAAAATATATTTAATTCAAGAAAACATGATCATATGATATCCCCAAAATAAACCTTGAACATAAAAATACAGAAAATAAATAATACTGTAACATGAATCCTCTACTACTTTGGTTACTTCAAAAATTAAAACTCATTAAAATAAATAATATTACAAGGATCTATAAATACCAAGAATTAAATGAATTAATATGAAAAATGTAATTCATGGGGTTTTAATAACACTATAAAAATAAATCATGGTGCACAAATTGAAATATATTTCTAGAAAATCAGATTGAGTTAAAGAAAACCCTTGAAAAGATCATAACATTTTGTAGTGATAATTAATACATGAAGTAATTACTTGAGAATATATAAATCCAAATAATAAATTGGAAGTATTTCATAAAAAAATAGATTTAAATTCACACATAATCATATAATAAAAATGATAATGAAGAAGATCTATAACCTAATGAAAAGAAATTGAGTTAAGAAACCCCTTACCACTTGGTATCTTTCAATTAAAAACCCCTTTGATGAAATAATTTTAATTTTAAATTTAAATAACATGATTTATGAATGATTGATGATATAACATGTAAAAATGGTCATGATATATTCCATATAAGGAAAATTAGGTGCATAATATTAACATATGCCTCAATGAATGGAAATTCATATGAAATCCCTTACCTCAAGTCTAGACATTCCATGCATGTCCATTAACTTCTATATAATAAAAATATATAAATAATTTCATTTCCTAATAACCATTTAATATAATAATCTGTTATTGTTAAAAAATTTATTTCATTTATATTAATGATATATTTAATTACATAATCAATTATGTTCATGTCAAGTGTTTTGAGGATATTCAGTCATAATTTCAAAATAATTTCAGTATGATGATCATGGTCAAAGAGTTAATTATTAAGTCATATAAAAAATAATAATAATTAAATAAATATAATTTTTATACATTAATTAAACTTTTAAAACCATCCATGAAAGATATTTATGAAAAAAAATTACGCTGTAATCATGGAGATGTTATGCCACACATAAGCATAAGTAACATTTCTATTTTTCAATGAATATGAGGGAAAGATAATAAGTATTATTTTATCATTAAATAATTATTATTATATCATAAATATCATATTATATATTTAAATAAACATATATATAATATATATGATGTGGTTATGAAAAAAATCACATCGCTTCGTAGAGGAGGTAATCCACATGTACACATGAAGGAATTTATCATTAATGTATAGAATGGTAAGAAAATAAATTATATATTATCTCTATAGAATCATAATTATTTTAAAAATAATATATATATATATATATATACATTAAAGCCATAATTGTAACCATCTATGAGAGATGATGATGGAAAACGAATTAAATCAGTTCACGAGACGGTAGTCCGCCGTACACATGAATGATAGTTTCATTTTCCATTCGATGGAAGAGGATATCGATATAGTTTATAAAATTGAAATAATAAAATATAAATATACTTAATATATTGATATTATTATTTCATAAAGGTTTAATAATATTTTGAATAGTTAGAATAAGAAATATAACAAAACAATTGGTAAAAGGATATATCTTTTCTTCGAACAACCTCAATCTCTTTACACCTTAATCCCTCTAAGGTTAGTATTTTACCCCAAACAATACCTATATAACTTGATAAGGGATGTTAAGAAAGTATTTTTAAAGGTATTTTATAAAAAATTGTTCTTAAAGTGTGAAGAAAAGAGGATAGAAGATTCCATTTTATAAGTTAGCGGAGGGCCACTCTTGGAATTACTTAAAGCATTAAATTAATATATATATATATATATATATATATATATATATATTAATTTTTATTAAATAATAGCTAAAAAATTTTATAATTAAAATATAGAATTTGGACGAGTCTAAATTATCTTTTTAAATATTTTTTTAAAAGTTTTGGTTATTTTTTAACCTTATCTTCTAGTTTTAACCCCCATTAAACTTTTTAAAAATTACCGTGATATCAATGATTTTTAGTATTTAAGGGAAAAAAAGTTTCTATAAAAGATAAATTAATGCATAAATGGGACATGGTTGATATTTTCCACAAAAAATAATTCAATTTTTTATGTTAGGATTTTTATGAATTTTAAATCATTTAATTAAATAGTACTATTATAAAATATTATTTTAGTCATTTTTGGAACTGTTCACTTAATTTGACTATGAAAATAATATGAAAGTAATGGAATTAGAATATAAAACATTAAAACATATATCATATGTTATATTTATCTCAAAAATTAATGTAAAACTTTAACACACCCAAAAAATATTACTTTTAGTGTCAATAAAATCATTTACTTGGTGTTTTTACTGCTTGCATAAGCACTGTATCGATACTGTATAAGCATTTAAGATAATTATTTTATTAATAAAAAATAAAAATAAATTAATATGATAAATCCATAAATATTTAAAATAAACATTTATAACTTAACTTATTCTCCTTTTATCCTCAAATAAAAATTTTAGAGATATTAAAGTCCAAAGAGTGACATTTTGGTACTTTCTATACTTAAAATAATATAAATTTCATTTTCAAGGGAAAATGGAACCAAAATTCTATATATTAGAATTTGAGATGGGTATATTTGAAATTATTCAATAAAATGATATTAATTTCAGTGTTGGTTTTATTTTTCAACCTCATTTCATGGTTTAATCAGGATTTACCCATTTTACACTTACTGAGGTGAAAGAAATATTTACCAGTCTATTCCTAATAAAAAACATAAAATGGAAATATTTAAAAAAATTGAACCTCTTTATTATAAATATTAAATTAGTTTTTAAATAATTAACTTCTTTAAGTGGTATAAATAAATTTAAGATAAAATCGCAATATGTAATAAAAAATAGTTTTTTTCTTGAAAAATGACTTTTAAAATATAAAAATGTTATTATACCAAATTCAAACATAAATTTGATTCAAATGAAATTAATTGAATTATTAATATTACAATATAAATAATTTTACTTTGAAATAATTTTAAAACAAAATATTTCTTTGTAAATTCATGAAATAAAAATAAAGTTTTCAATAAAAATCAGTATTTTTCACCATTCATTGAAAAATAAAATTTTTCATAAAATTCTCAAAAATTAACTAAGAGATAATTTTGACATGATTATTTAAAAAATTATATCATTTTTATGAAATATAATTTCAAAAATTTAAATAAATTAATTATGATATTCACTCACAAAAAGAAATAAAAACCATTTTTGAAGAAAACTTATTTTTGAAGAATAAAATGATTTTAAAAAATATTAAGAATTTATTTACAAATAATTAATCCATAAATTTGTATTAGGTAGGTCCTATATATATATTTCATAATTTGGTTAATCCCATTTATACCCTCTAATTCAATGACTAGGTTATAACAGTCCCATTTCAATAATAATATTTCATGGTTCGTTTAGGCTTGGTGTTGTGTATCTTGAACATTATTGGTTGCGCCCAAATTTACCCAAGCTGTATGGTGTAAGCGGTCATTGTAGTATGACTTGGTTTATCGATCCTCAGAGACCTAAGAAGAAACCTATGAAACATACATTCTAAGATGGTGATTTGATGATGTTGATTTGGCTATGAAGTGGACAACTTGGGTTTCAATTGATTGGATTATTTGATATTTTAAAGACATAAGTGGATTAAATTTAAAATCATGAGTTGATCCTTGGTTATTGCACGTGTCATGACCCATCCTCGGGGCCTGTACTGTGACTACCCTAAGCCCGCCCTCCCATAGGTGAGGGGCTGGCGACTAGCACCTAAGGCGTAATCCCAATAAAAGGGAAGACATTGCCTTTAAACCTATAACACACACAGTCTGAACACAAGAAGTAAAAGTAACAAGTACTATTATAGAAAAGAAAATTGTGTTGAAAGTAAGTGGTCTAGTATACAAAACCAACTGAACAACAAGTACAAGTAAAAATAAAAAGGGAAAACAACTCCTAGATCGTCCACCGGTGAATCCTACCTAAAGGGTAGGTACAGAACTCGAACACTCGTCCTTGAGGTACATCCAATCTAGTTGATCTTCAAGAAGCCTCCTGTATGTCACCCTCAGCCTCGATCACTGCTGACCATCATCTTCACAGAACACAACAAGGTGCGGGTGAAGCCCGTGCTTGGGTGAGTATAATAATACTCAGTAGGGGACCCCGAGACCCCTGAAGGTCTCCCAGAATTCAGTAAGGATAAACCACAGAAGAAAGATACAATCACAAAGCATCAACCAACCATAACTAGGTATATGACCATACATATACCTAAGTTACCATTCACAGTTCGGCTCTAACTCTCGAGCCCAAGCACAACCCAGTCCACAAAGGAAGTAAAGTCAATCACCACAATGATAATGGTTGAAATACAAAACTCAGCTCACATAGGTATACATATTTTTTAGAGTAATAGAGATGATCAAATGTAAAAACTTATTCATCTAAGCTATTGGACCCACAAATAATACAAGACTAGATAAGCTATCAGACACACACAGAATAAAAAACCAGCTATTCTGTTGGACCCACATAGGATAGAGGAACAGAAGTCAGAACTGTTGGACCCACGGAGGATCCCGGTACAATAGTCATCACTGTCGAACCCGCGGAGGATTATGGTACAAAATTCAGCACTTTCGAACCCACGGAGGATTCTAGTACAGTATCGTAGCTGTCGAACCCACAGAGGATCCTGTCATCTCAGTCGCAGCCAGCCCTAGGGTTCTCGCACACAGCACGCTTGATTCCGGGAGGGTTTGCTCCTCGATCCGTGTGTTGATACATCAACTATCATGAAGTCATGAGTTGATATATCCCGTAGTTCCATCTCATCATTAAGAACCCAACATGACAAACGGTGCATCAATCAGACACCCAGTCTGAGAGTTACTGGCATTTCTGTTCGAGGGGATTGGTTGGTTTTTAGGTTCAAACAAACCCGACTGTACTCCAACTGCACCAGAAACTCAAGTGGAGTATGACAAAAGTATCATATCAATCCAAGAATTCCATCACCGCAGACGTTTTGTCCTTCGGACACCCGTATCCCAAGATGCAGGCTCAAAGGTGTCAATGGTCATAGAGGGTCCGGGTCCTGTCCGACCCAGTCGGACCGACCCGGCCCGATCCAGTCCAAAGGTACGGCCCAACCAGAAGGTGCGGCCCGACCTGAAGGAACATCCTGACTTGAGGGCAGCCCAACCCGCTGGCCATGTGGCCCGGATGGCCGTGTGTCCTGGCCCAGATGGCCGTGTGGCTCGGCCCAGCTGGCCCTGTGGCACCTGGCTCAGCTGGTCGTGTGGCGCCCGGCTGGCCAGCTGGCCATGTAGGGAGGGGGGGGGGGTTACACCCCCATGCTCCTAAATCAGACGACGCAAGGCATTGACCCTTGTAACCGTGGGACCCGTAGGGTCCCGCCTGGCGCGCATAGGCAGCCGGCTCAGCCGGCCACCCAATGCTCATCCACCGCGGCGCGACAACACCGTGGTTCTGCTAGCCTCCGCTCAGCGCGACACCTCCGCCGCGCCCTAGCCTGGTCGCGACCTCCAGCTCCTCCGCACGGCGTGACAACGCCGTGATCATTGTCCAAACTCCATGGCCCTCGTGGTCGTGGCTCTTCCTTCCAACGCGGTGTGTCGGCACCGCCATGGCCCGCTTGGCGATGGCTCGGTTCACTACGCGGCATGACGGTGTCGTGCCCTTGTGGTGACCCAGCGGCCTTGCGCCACCAACTTCTTCTTAGTCCGCCTCCATCTTCAACAAAAAGAATAACCAAAGGGGGAGGGTCGGGCCATGTTCATGCGGTCTGAACCCTCCACATCATGGCGATAAAATTTGGCATTCCATAATCTAGAAATTTGAACGACGAAGAAGAGAGGTTTATACTCATATATAAAAATAACTCAAAATCCCACTACCTCAATTTTAGTGATCAACTATGGAGTCGCAGAAGATGGACGTCGCTCCATCGATGTCGGGAAAGGAGGTAACCAAGGACGACATCATCGGCGTTCTTTAAAGATGGCGCTCTCTCCTTTGTTCTGGTAGGAGAAGAAAGAAGACGTCCAAGGAAGAAGTCGAAGAGTGAAAGACGTCACCGATGTTCTTCACGTTCTTCGTTGGAGGGAAGAGGCGTTCTTTGTGGTTGATGGTTCTTCATTTTAGAGGATAATTCTCCAAGGATTCTCCCAAGTTCCCACCAAAGAAAAACTAAGACAAAATAATAGAGGAAGTTCTCTATTATTTTTATGGCACAACGACACAAGGGTTTTTGTTAATTAAATGTGACATCAATTTTAATTTAATGCAGAGGAATGGATTCAAAAATCAAATTCATAAAAAAAGGGAGGTGGAGAGTTAGAATTAATTGAAGTGAGGATTGGCACAATTATGGGGGAAGTCCAAGAGTTACAAGAGTTTCCCCCATTAATGGGAATCTCAAGGGGTCAAAGGGGGTTAAGGGGGTTTGAGCTTGTGTGGGCCCCACCACATAATATCCTCCCATGGGAGGTTATGTGCTGGTGGGACCCACCTACAACCTCCCCTTGGAGGTTTAAACTACCACACATAAAAATATGTCACACATATTTTTATTTAATTTATTTAGAAAACCCCCAAAAATTAACTTCTGCTCTTGATAAAACACAACTGTAGTAAAGGTCTCCTTAAGTGAATACCAGTGTTATGAGTTCAACGGTGTCATCGTATTTCAATTCCGAGCATTGGTTCAAAAGATATAAAATGAAGCACGTATGTTTACTGAACATACCCAAAAAAAAACTTCAGAAATTGATTCCGAGTACACCAAGCCTCGGAATCAGGCGCCGTCATAAATTTCAGACTCACAAAATTCCCATGTATTTAAAAAAAATCACGGAATTTCCGGGTCTTTAATTTCTCCCCACCTCAGGTCTTTACGTCCCCATAAGCTACAATACACACTAAGGGAACAAATGGGGGTACTGAGCATGCATTTGAGCCTCCCGCTCCCATGTGCTCTCCTGGAGGTTTCTGTGATGCCAGCGAACATGCACCAGAGGTATCTACCATCCACATAGGACCCGCTTCTGTTGATCCTCAATATCCACTGGAACCTCCATGAACGTCGCCTTGTCATCCATGTCCATCTCCCCCTGGTCGATGATGTGGGACAGGTCGTGCACATATCTCCTCAGCTAAGACATGTGGAAGATGTCGTGCACCTAGTACAACTGTGGTGGAAGAGACAAGTTGTAATCCACCTCGCCTACTCTGCTGAGGACCTAGAAAGGTTCAATTAATCACAGAGATAACTTGCTGCCTCGACCAAATCTTTGTATACCTTGTCGAGGTGAGACCTGTAAAAAGACGTGGTCACCATCCTCGAACTCCATTGGTCTCCGTCTCCTATCATCATAGGACTTATGACTACTCTGTACAGTCTTCATCCACTCCTGAATGATCTGCACCTTCTCCGTCGTAGCCTACACCATCTCTGGTCCTACAATTGCTGACTTCCCTAGGTCAGTCCAGCACAGAGGCGATCTGCAAGGTCAGTCGTACAGTGCCTCTTAAGGTTCCATCCCGATGGTGGAGTGGTAGATGTTGTTATAAAAAAAATCCACCAAGGTTATGTGATCCTCTCAGCTACGACCGAAGTCGAGGATTAATGGATGGAGCATGTCCTCAAGAGTCTAAATGATCCTCTCAGTCTGACCATCTGTCTGAGTATGGAAGGCGGTGCTCAAGCGAAGCTGCATCCTGAAATCCTCCTAAAACCCCATCCATAACCGGAAGGTGAATCAAGCATCTCGATCAGAGACGATCGTCAATGGCACACCATGAAGCTATACGATCTCTCGTACGTAGAGGTGTCCCAAGCTCTCTACTGAACCCTGCTCTCTGATTAGTAGGAAGTGGGCCGACTTGGTGATTCTGTCAATAATCACCCAAATAGAGTCGTGTACTATGGATGTACATGGATGTCCTATCATGAAATCCATGGATATCCCATCCCACTTCCACTCTGGGACCTCTAAGGGTTGAACCAAGCCTGCTGGAACCTGGTGATCCACCTTCACTTACTGAAAAGTGAGGCATCGTGATAAAAACTCTACTACTGCCTTCTTCATACCTGGCCACCAGTGCTATCGTCGGAGGTCCTGATACATCTTCACCACTACGGGATGTACCGCTAAAGGAGATGTGTGGAAATCCCATAAAACCTCCTCCTGAAGTGAAACTGGTACCATTGTCCATCCTCTGAAGATAATGACGTGCTCCCCACCTTCAAATAATCCATCAGGTGCCTGCCCTGAGGATATCTGTGCACGTCACATCTCACAGTCAATGTCCCCACGCTGTGCCTCCCTGACTCGCTGAAGAAGTGGAGGAGTGACTATGAGAGATTGTAGAAATGCTGCTCTATCTCTATCCACAAAGGATATCTGCAACGCAGCCAGCTGCTCCATCGACTCACCTAGAAGCTGAATGCCTGATCTTCTGCTGAGAGCATCTGCTACAACATTCCCCTTCCAAGGAGTATAGACTATCTCAAATTCATAGTCCTGGAGGAACTCGAGCCATTGTCGCTGTCTCAAGTTCAGGTCCTTCTATGAGAAGATGTACCTAAGACTCTGATGGTCAGAGTAGACTGTAAAACGCTCGCCCATCAGATTGTGCCGCCAAATCTTCAAGTCGAAGACCACTGCTGTTAGCCCCAGGTCATGGGTAGTGTAGTTCTTCTCATGTTGTCTCAACTGCCGAGAACCATAAGCGATCACTGCTCGCTCCTGCATCAGGACACACCCAATTCCAGTCCCTAATGCATCAAAATAAACTACATACCCAACGCCCTCCTCTAGAAGCCTCAAGATGGGAACAATAGTCAACCTCTATCTTAGCTCCTGAAAGCTCTGCTGTCATCTCTCTGACCACAACAAGGGTTGCCCCTTCTTCATCAATGCTGAAAGCGGTGCTTCAACTCTGGGGAAGTTTGACAAAAATCTCCGATAGTACCCAGGAAGTCCCAGAAAACTTCGTACCTCCGTCACACTCCTGGGTGGCTCCCAATAAAGTGCTACCTCAATCTTCACTGGATCTACTATAACTCCAGCCTATGAGATGATGTGTCCCAAGAAGTGAACCTATCGAATCCAAAACTAGCACTTCAATATCTTACCATAAAGCTGGTGCTCTCGGAGTGTGTCCAGTACTACCCGCAAATGGTAGGCATTCTCCTACTCAATAGTTGAGTAGATCAGTATGTCGTCGATGAAGACTAAGACAAAGCGATCGAGGTAAGGCTGGAAGATCCTATTCATGAGACTCATGAACACTGCTAAAGCATTGGTTACACCTAAGGGCATAACCAAGAACTCGTAGTGGCTATACCGACACCTGAAGGCCATCTTCTGCACATCCTCATCTCGAACTCTAAGCTGGTGATAGCTTGACCTATGGTCTATCTTTGAGAACTATCGTGATCCCTTGAGCTGATCATAGAGGTCATCAATTCTTGGGAGTGGGTACTTGTTCTTCATGGTCACCTGATTCAGGCGACGGTAGTCATCACACAGTCGCAAGCTCCCATCCGTCTTCTTGGCCAACAAAATCAGAGATGCCCAGGGTGAAACACTGGGTTGGATAAATCCTTTCCCATGAAAGTCCTTTAGCTGTACCCGCAGCTCATGAAGCTCGGTGGGAGCCATCCGATATGATGGAGTAGATATCAGTGCCATCCCAGGTTAAAGGTCAATGTAGAAGTCTACCAATCTGTGAGGTGGTAGTCCAAGAATGTTGTCAGGGAAAACATTCGTGTACTGATCCACCACAATAGGAAAACTCGGACTCCGCACATCAACCGCTCTGAGGATGAGACTATCCAACTGATGTGTGATCGGCTGCCCCCTCTTCTGTGTAAGACCACCCTACACTGCAAAGGCTCCCTTCTTGCCGGTGAAGGTGAACCTCGTCCCATCCATGCGGATACACCTCACTTTGCTCCTAATACAGTAAATCTGAGCATGGACTGTAGATAACCAGTCCATACCCAAGATGACATCATAAAGCCTTGACACCGCTACGAGGAGATCCCAGCCGAAGATCTCACCTCCTAGAGTAAGCTCACACTGCTGGCACCAGTGCGTAATCGACAAGTCTGCTCTCGTAGGAGTCTCTATCCCTAAGGATCAAGCCAATGGCTCCGTCGGAATCTCTGAGCTCCGAATGAGGGTAGTGGTAATAAAATAATGACTCACACCTATGTCTTTGAGTACTACAGCAAGGGTGGAGTAGACACAAATAGTACCTCAAATCATCTTAGGTGCTCCATGGTCATAGGACTCGACTACCTAGATCAGAGCCTGCCTTTGTCCGCCAGCTCCCTGTGGTCGGGGTGGACCTCCTGGTGGTGGTGGTGGTAGGGCCTCGAAATGTCGTCCACCACCCACTACTCAGCCAGCTCCTCTGTCACGTCTTCCTACTCCCGGCAGACCACCACGGTCACACCTATGCCTCTACCTGAGAGGTCTTTCTACTGTCTGCTACTCATCTGCATGGCGGGTCGGGCAGTCATGAGCCATGTGACCCAGCCCTCCGCATGCATAACACTGCCTGCACCTCGTATAATTGGCTCTGTCTCATGTGCCCCACACAACCAAACCTGTATCCTGTGGTCGCCCACCTGAAGACCTATTCCGCTTGGACTTCGGCGACATCTATCTACTACCGGCTGCAGAAGACTACGCTATGTGTCGCCCTATGGTGGGTCTCGCTGCTGGTGACTGCTTAGTGAGAAAACTCTCTACTAGAAGGGCTCACTCCAGCACCCCTGCATGCATCGGAATGCTGAGGGGGATCATAGAAGCCCTGATCTCATGCTTGAGTCCCTACTTGAAGGTCCGGGCCCTGGAGAACGGGTCTCGTACCCTATCCATGGAGTAGCATGAGAGGTCAGTGAACCTCGCTGAGTATTGAGCTATTGTCATGCTGTAGATGTAGTAAATCCTGAATTCACACTGCACGAAGGGTGGTTGGAAAAAACTCTAAGCGGAAGAGACTCTCAAAGTCTATCCAGAGCAATGATGCCTTGTCATGCACCTGGCGCATCAGGCTCCACCATCTTCCTGCTGCTGCATGCATGAGACTCGCGGCAAGGATCACCATGAGGTCGGCTAGTGCCTACCAATATGATCACTCTCACGATAGCCTCCAGTCAATCCTCAGCTGCCTTTGGGTCCATCTCTTTCCAAAACCTAGGAAACCTATGGCGCTGGAACTCGTGAAAAACACTCAGGAGGCATGCACTCTCTACTGCTGGAGCTGGTGGTATCAGTGGCCCAACTGGTAGTGGTATCACTGGTACCTCCTCTGTGATGGGGCTCTACACCACAGCCTCATCGCTCGGTGGGCTACCATCTCGTATGTTACTCAGAACCCTATCTGGCTGCCTTCGTGGGGCCATCCTGAAAAGAAGCAGGTATGCCATGGTTAAAATAGTATACCTGGTGAGCTGACACAAAGTAATCACAAATAAAACTTTTTCAAAGTAAACACATACACAATCAGTGTTTTCGTGTACTGAGTTGGAGATCAGAAGTCACAGTCCTAGTGTACGGATACATCGTCCACTGTTCCAACACCAATTTCCCTAAATTGATAATCACACCAAAAACACTTAACACTATTTCCATTAAAAGAATCGACGTCTAAGTTCTGCGGTAGAAGCAACTCCTCTGATACCAATTTGTCATGACCCATCCTTGGGGCCTATGCTGTGACTACTCCAAGCCCACCTTCCATAGGCCAGCGGCTGGAAAATAGCACCTAAGGCATAATCCCGATAAAAGGGAAGACATTTCATTTAAACCTGTAACACACATATTCCAAACACAAGAAGTAGAAGCAACAAGTAATAATATAGAAAAGAAAAGGGTGCTGAAAGTACGTGGGCCATTATACAAACCCAATTGAACAACATGTACAAGTACAAATAAAAAGGGAAAACATATCTTGGATCATCCACAAGTGAATCCGACCTAAAGGGTAGGTACAGAACACGAACACTCATCCTTGAGGTACATCCCATCTAGTCCAACTCTGAGCATCCTCCCATCCCTCACCCTGAGCCTCGATCACTGCTGACCGTCGTCTGCATAGAACACAACAAGGTGCGGGTAAAGCCCGTGCATGGGTGAGTATAACAATACTTAGTAGGGGTTGCCGAGACCCCCGAAGGTCTCCCAGAATCCACTAAGGATAAACAACAGAAGAAAGATACAATCATAAAGAATCAACCAACCTTACTTAGATATATGCCCATACATATACCTAAGTTACCAGTAACATTTCGGATCCAACTCTCGAGACCAAGCACAACCCAGTCCACAAAGGAAGTAAAGTCAATCACCACAATGATAATGGTTGAAAGACAAGACTCAACTCACACAAGTATACATATTTTATAGAGTGATAGAGATAATCAGATGTAAACACTGATTCATCTAAGCTGTCGGACCCACACATGATACAGGACTAGCTAAGCTATCGGACCCACACAGGATACAGGACCAGCTATTCTATCGGACCCACACAGGATACAAGAAAAGAAGTCATAACTTTCAGACCCACGGATGATCCTTGTATAGTAGTCATCGCTGTTGAACCCACAGAGTATTTCGCTATAGAAGTCATCACTGTCGAACCCACGAAGGATTCTTTTACAGTATCGTCACTATCGAACCCACGAAGGATCCCATCAACTCAATCGCAGCCAGCCCTAGGGTTCCCGCACACAGCACACTCGATTCCAAGAGGGTCTTCTCCTCGAGCATTGTGTTGATAAATCAACTATCATGAAGTGCTGATTTGATATATCCCATAGTTCCATCTCCTCATAAGTAACCCAACGTGACAGACGGTGCATCAATTGGACGCCCGATGTATGAGTTGTTGGCATTTCTGTTCTAGGGGCCCGGTTGGTTTTTAGGTTCAAACCAACCTGACCATACTCCAACTTCATCCGAAACTCAAGTAGAGTATTAAAAAATTATCGTCTCACTTTAGGAATTCCATCACCACAGTCGATTCGTTGTTCGGACACCCATAGCCCAAGATGCAGGCTAAAAGGTGTCAATGGCCATAGCGGGTCCGGGTCTGGTCCGACCCAATCGGACCGACCCAGCCCGACCCGTTTCGAATGTATGACCCGACTCGAAGGTACATACTGACCCGAAGTTGCGGACCGGCCTGAGGGCGGCCCAACCCACTGGACATGTGGCTCGTCTGACCGTGTAGCCGGGCCTGGATGGCCGTGTGGCTCGGCCTGACTGGCCGTGTGGCTCACGACCCGGCTGGCCGTGTGGCACCCAGATCGGCTGGCCTTGTGGCGTCCGGCTAGCCAGCTGGCTGCATAAGGGGGGGGGGGGGTTACACCACCTGGCTCTTGAATCGGCCGACTCAAGGTGCCGACCCTTGTAACCGCAGGACCCGTAGGGTCCCGCCTAGTGCGTACCAGTGGCCGTCTCAGCCTGCCACCCCTGGCTCTTCCACCGCAGCGCGCCGGTACCACGATTCTGTTGGCTTCTACATGGCACGTCTCCTCCACCGCGGACCACCCTGGCCGCGACCTCCAACTCCTCTGCGCGGCGCGACAGCACCACACTCATTGTCCAACCGCCTCAACCCTCCTAGCTACGGATCTTCCTTCCGGCATGGTGCGTCAGTACCGCGCCCCTACGACACCGTTGTAGCTCTCCTGGCCATGGCTCAGTTCACTACTCGGAACGATGGTGTCGTTCCCTTGTGGAGACCCAGTAGCCTTGCGCCTATGGATTCTTCGCAGTCCGCCTCCATCATCAACAAAAAGAACAACCAAGGGGGCAGGGTCGGGCTGTGTTCGTGCGGTTCGAGCCCTCCTCATCATGAAAATAACATTTGGCATACCATAATCCAGAAATTTGAATGACTAAGAACGGAGGTTTATACTCATATATAAAAATAACTCAAAATCCCCCTACCTCAATTTCGGTGATCAACGATGGTGTCACAGAAGACGGACGTTGCTCCTTCGACGTCGGGAAAGAAGGTAACCAAGGACGGCGTCGTCGGCATTCTTCAAAGACGGTGCTCGCTCCTTTGTTCCAATAGGAGAAGAAAGAAGACATCCAAGGAAGAAGTTAAAGAACGAAAGGCATCACTGACATTCTTCACGTTCTTCGTTGGAGGGAAGAGGCGTTCTTTGCGGTTGATGGTCCTTCGTTGGAGAGGATAATTCTCCAAGGATTCTCCCAAGTTTCCACCAAAGAAAAACAAAGCCAAAATAATAGAGGAAGTTCTCTACTATTTTTATGGAACAATGACACAAGAGTTGTCTTTACTTAAATGTGACATCACATTTAATTTAATGCGGAGGAAGGGATTCAAAAATAAAATTCAAAAAAAAGGGAGGTTGAGAGTTATAATTACATGAAGTGAGGATTGGCACAATTATGGGGGAAGTCCAAGAGTTACAGGAGTTTCCCCCATTAATGGGAAGCTCAAGGGGTTAAAGGGGGTTAAGGGGGTTTGAGCTCATGTGGGACCCACCACATAATATCCTCCCATGGGAGGTTATGCGTGGGTGGGCCCCACCTCCAGCCTCTCCTTGGAGGTTTTAACTTCCACACATAAAAATATGTCACACATATTATTATTTAATTTTTTTAGAAAACCCCAAAAAATTAACTTTCACTCTTGATAAAACGCAACTACGGTAAAGGTCTCCATAAGTGAATAACAGAGCTGCGAGTTCAACGGTGTCCTCAGATTTCAGTTCCGAGCACTAGTTCAAAAGTTATAAAATCTCTCACGTACGTTTGCTGAACGTACACGAACAAAACTTCAGAAATTGATTCCGGGAAGATTTGGCCCGGAATCAGTTTCCATTAGAAACTACGAACTTTCAAAATTCCCATGTATTTTAAAAGAAAATTTCATGGAATTTCTAGGTCTTTAAATCATGGGGTGAATTGGATGAATTTATTTTTAAATTATTTCAATGTCTTAAGTTTGAGCGTTTCTTATAACAAAATACAAACATCCAAAATCACTCACTGATTTAGAGTTTTAACCATCCTATGGCTAATCACATATACACTTGGAGGATCATATTTATGATAACTCTGAGGTATTGGATTGTTTTAGCACTTGGGATATGTATCCTTAAAATTGGTGAGTTTAAAGGATAACGTAAATCATTGAATGAAAATCTCTGAAATAGAATTGATTAGGAATTATTAAATTAAGAAATAAAATCCAATTCATCCCCTTGATACTTCCTTGGATCAACCCATTAGAGGATTAGCCCTATATTGATGCCATTCTATTAGAGAAAGTGGGTAGTAGACTTACGATGGTAGAATAGGAGAAGAAGAAAAAAACAATCACTCCATCGTTGTGTGAAGAGTTTCACAAAAGATAATGCAAATAACCTCACTCCCTAAGGAAATGGTATCTACATGATAAAAAAATAATAAATTAAGAATAAGAAGAAGATGATCCTTTATTAATTAAATGAAGGTGAACGAAAAACTTACATGGTATAAATTGACAAAGCGATTAAAAATGAAAGCATGACAATACGACTGAAAGAAAAACATTTCGATTCCATTTTCTTCACCACTAAATCCTTATATAGGAATATTTGGAGACTTAGATACATCCCCAACAATAAATTATATCCCTATTAATTGGGAGAGTCAAAAGAGCATGAGAAAATCAATGAAATTTCGACGTTTCATAGTTGTACCTAAATTTCGTTTAGATTCGTTCCCCGTTTTGATGTGAAAATTTGTAACTGAAGGAGGCCAAATCCGTAGGGGTCATAGTAGAGAAATATTCTCGTCCATATGTTCTATTTTCTCTATAAAACAATCGAGTCATTTGGTGCAGGAGTTTGGATGTTATTATTGAAATGGTGGGACAACTTTTTGTGCATTCATATCAGGCCCACCATTTAAATATCAACCTCATATCCCTTTATCATCATGAAAACTTCAGAATTATCTCTAGCCATAGTTGAATAAAATGATCCGCATATTTTTATATTTCTTCAGTAGAAATTTGAGCTTCATTGGGATTGGTTTTTGGGCCCCACTTTTGTTTGATGGGCCTTAGGCCCATTATGCTTTCTCCAGAAAATTTCTTCATTCATGCTGAAAAATCTCCATCTTCTCCTGGGATTCATCCATTAATCCTATGAGATAAAATATTCCAAACAATGTGATCAATGATATTCCAAAATATTAAATTCAAAAAATGAATATAACGTTCTCCACAAATAGATGATTTATTGGGCCCAAATTTTCATTTTAAACATGAATTGCACTTAAGATTATAAATGAAGTTAAATTTCAATAATGCACTAAAAATGATGTTTATGGATTTTGGAACACATAAATATTAAGATATTAACGTTGAATATTCGCCACTTTCAGTGGCTAATCAATTATCAAATATAGTATCTGATTTAAAATATCAGGATATTATAATATTTTTGAATCCCATATTTTTTTGACATTGTAAAAAAAGTAGTGTTTTTATAATTGGGAGAATTGATTATGTTTTTCCCCATATTTCTACCCAAATTTTTGAAATTCACTCTATACCACTTTTCCTTCACCCAATTTTTAAAAAAGGATACTTTTTTTTCCATCCATGATATTCCCTCCAATTTTTTTTGAAAAATTCTAAAACCATTTTCTTGGCTCTGCACCTATCTTCATGCCCCTCAAGCTAGTTGTGTAAATTCGGCTTGGTAGCTTGAAATCTCATCGATCGGGTTCAAAAAATATTAACCCAACCTAGGCTGAGCTTGGGCTATGGGGTTGGTCAGGTTGGGACTGGGACAAAATATTTTAGCTCAGCCTGACATGAAAGCTCAACCCATAGGGTTGTCTTGGTATCCTATCCTGAATGCCTTCCTTGTAGACCATAATCTGGCCCAAAAAAAATCCCAAAAAATTATCAAAAAACTTTTTGTAAGAGATATTCAATCCCACTAAAAGGCTTTTCATGGACCAAATTGTCTGGGAATTGAGCTTAATATATTTATATTACCTCTATAATTATATATCTACTTTATAAAAAATATTATAATGGTAATTTAATAAAAATATTATTAGTTTACTTTGATATTAAAGGTACATCGTCCAGGTCTGTGGACCTTCCTCATTTGTGCCTTCTGGCCTAATGTTTTTAGGATCAAGCCCGACCTAGACCAACCAGAGAAGGCCTAGTCCATGAAACTTTTACACCCTTAACTCTATATTACTAATATTATTATAAAAAATTCAAAGCTATATTCAGCATAGTCCTCCTTCAACATTTTTTTCTATTTTTTGAGACACTACTATTGAATCACATTTATTCAGTGCTAAAAAAATCACTAATAAAGGGGTAATTTTATCAGCACTAGCAAGAAGCGCTGATAAAGGACCTATTTATCATCCTGAAAAAGATGAAAAAAATACAACTTTATTGATTTTTTTAATCCCTAACAAAGAAGGTCTTTATTAGTGATTTTTCTTAGTGCTAATAAAGGGGGACTTTGTTAGTACTTTTCTTAGCACTGATACAAGGTTCCTTTAATATATATATATATATATATATATTATGGAAAATCATATTTTAATATAGAAATAATTTTATATTGATATATCTATAAAATATATTTTCATAAATATGATTTATATAATACTAAATATGTATTTACAATTGATATATAATATATTTAGTGAAAAATAATTTGAAAAATTATTAAAAATTTAAATTAATTAATAAATTTATTTTTAGTATTGAGTAAAAAACATTTAATAAAAATTTTGAGTCTTAATGAGTTATTTAATTTTGGTAGTGTAGGATTTTTGTTGTATTTCTCCCCATTCCTGGATTGTTGTAAATAATTTGAAAACAGGTCTTGAATATCAAATGACCATAAATTTTGATCCATGTGTACATTTGTAACGCCCTGACCCTAGTTACCCAGGGTCGGTGCATTATTTCATAACATTGGCATGATCACAAGAAAGATCAAGTCTCGAAAGACCGATTAGTTTAGTAGCCTTGGAAACACTAGATACATTCATAAAGTTTTACATTACATCAAAAAAAATATTGTCTTCATATCCCCTCATAATATCCATGCAGGTAATTCATAAATTACTTTTCATAATCCTGGGAAAAATAAAAAAATTGAAAGGGGTGAGCTCAGATGCTCAGTAAGGATAACATTATAGCAGAATCTTTCGTAGATAAGCATAAACACTTACGACAATTTATAATTAAAACAAAAGCCTTTAAAACTTGAACTTCAGCATAAAATGACAAAGACAAAATGAAATAATCCCATTTACTTATTCACATGGATATTCTACTAGTCGAATGATCACATTCAATATCAATAACCACTTTAATAATGATGGAATGCATAATGTCAGACTATCATAACCACATAGCCAAGGCCTCGTGCCAAGACTACAAATAAGATTTTTCCAAGGCCTTGTGCCAAGACACTAGTTTGTCTCATGAGACCTACCGATGCATCGAGGAGCTATAGCGAGCTCCACCCGTTACTTATTAAGTCCAATGCATTCCTTATATGAACAAGTTTGAAACATAACATAAACATTCGTATTAAAACTAGCATACGAAATGTCAATACTTTATCCAAAAGCTATGAATGGTATAAAAATACCACATCCACAGTCAAACATAACTCATTCAATACAATATAGAAGATTGTATTGTATCATATTAACCTCAATCGAGAATAATGAAGGATATTGACATAGATGAAAATAATCATCAAAACTATTTGAGAGAAATATCCCCCTTTTTCTTGAAATCATTTAAAGTCACACTATTTATCAAGAAGCTATTTAAAAATATATTTTTGAATCAAAGTTTCCCATACCACTTTGAAACTTTTAAAAGGAGTTTTAATTTTAAAACTTTAATGTCTATATAAATAAATCCTTAAAACCATTTTTTAAAACATGGACATTAATGAGAATGATTTAGAAGAATAAGTCTTTAAAACATTTAAAAATGGTATTTTAGTTAGAGTTTCTAACCAAAAGTGAGACACTTGAATAAAAATAATTGAGGTAATAAAAATATTGTAATATCATGAGAATAAAGGAATTCATGATATACTATTTCAAAGTACATTATATACACCACATAAAAGTGATTTGGTGTATAACAACAAAGAAGTCTCAATGGAATGTAAATTGAGATGAAATCTCTCATAAAGGCCGTATCCTTAGGTTAAGGATAAATCAACGACATAATTATGTGTGAAAAATATAAATACACTAAATATTATTGGATATTCAGTGTAAAACAATCAAAGGACATTCACACATATTCTTATAAAAACAACACCAACGAATTGGATGTTTAACTCAATAAATGGATAATGAGTTAAAATTACTCTTATCAAATTCATATCAATGACTTGAGAATTATCAATGGAGTGATTATGTGTATCAAAAGTATATCCATAGGAAGGGGAGTGGAAATTATGACATAATCAAATGAATAGTGATTCCACACATAATCTTGGGGTAATATAATCAATGAAATATGCATAAAGCCAAATGAGTGGAAATTGAAATTTCAAATTCCCTTATCGATTAAGTTACTTATGAAACATACACCCATGAAAGAAGAATCATACCATGATGATGTAAATACCCATAAATTAAAGTATATTACATAATTAATACAATCATGGGCAGTACATATACACCACATGCAATAATTAAGTGGTGAATAATGGAATTCTCACGAAATTAAGAGTGAGTTAAGAAACCCCTTACCTTGTACTTTTCCTTGGTTGGGGGTAGGTTAACCTCCTGTATAATGTTGAAATAATTTTTATTAAATTATTAATGAATCATATACATTAATATGATATCATATATGATCTTTTAACAATGCTTTGTTAATAATATCTTAGAATTATCGTAGTTTCGGGTGTTAACTTACTCGTTTTCTTTTATATGTTTTGTTACGTAAGCCATGTTTTTCATGGATATGTTGTATATTATTCATATCCAGAATGATATAAAGTCCTTAAACATTATTTTTAAATCATAAAATTATAATTATACTTGAATGGATACGATAGAGAATGAATCTCATCGCGTTCGTGGAGACGGTAGTCCGTACGCACGCACGAGCGACAATATCATTCTTTTGATATTAAAATAATATATAATTGGATGTTATATCATATATACAGAATAATTATCATGTTATATTTATTATTTTCATGAGTTACAAATCTTTATTATACCCATCCAAATAATAATTTATTGAATAACAATTACACCACGACGTGGAGACGGTAAGCCGTACGTACGCACGTATGGTGACATGTTATTCAAAGGGTGGATAGATTACTGAATATGGTTGTACCATATTTATAATAATATTACAGTATATAATAGATACTGGATTAATTATTTTAGAATAGAAATAACAAAGAAAGAAGAAGTTGAAGAAGAAATGAACTTGAAAAAGGGTGGTGAAATCATTACCTCTTCTTCGGGTTCTTCCTTTTGATTTGATCAAAAGGGCTCCTTAGGTTGGATTTCTGATCAAAATAAGGCCTCTATTCTGTATTTAGGGAATTTTATAGAGTATTTGGGCAGGGTTTGGGCTAACCAAAAGGATTTGAAGGTGTGGAGTAATTAGAAGGGGGACTTCCCTTTTATAAGAGGGGTGAGGGGAACCTTTGGAAAAGCTAGAAATATTAATTTATAATAAATTAATATTCGGTTTCTAATGGATAAAATATTTATTATTCAAAGTTTAAGTTTGGGATAGGTCAAAAACCATTCAACCAATAGAATTTAGACAGGTTTGAGTTACTATATTAACCTTATCTTTTAGTTTTAACTCTTAGTTAATTAGTTTGACATTTACCATGTCACTTTGTATTTTTATATTATATAGTTAATAAACTTACTATATAAATCCAACCGACCCCCAAGTGGTCCATTAATGATACACCTATCATGATATAAGTCTCTTGGCCGAACCTTAGATTTTTTGGAATTTAATATCAATTAATAATATAATATTTGTTTTAAAAACTCTTTTATGTCAATTTTGACACTATTCAATAGTTGATTTTTGTGAAACTTATAAGAGAATTATTACTTAGAAAAAAGTAAATTAAATCAATCCTAATATGTAATATTATCCTATAAAATTAGTTTAATTCATTAAAAGTCTCAAATTATATTTATTTGGGTATTTATAATATCAATTATTTTAATTTTTCATTATTATGGTAATTACTGCATCATCATTGTGTCATAAATAAATTAAATTATTTAATGTCTAAAAATTATAAATAAATTACCATTATGTAGGAAATATTTTTATCTTTATAATGAATATTTATAGTCGAAAATAAAACATATATAACCCTATGTAAAAATTGTTGTTTTAAAAGATATATGCTTGTGTCATTTTTGTATTCATTTTAACTTAATTAAAATAAAGTGTCCCTATCACTTACAAGTGGCACCATGGGGTCCCCAAATCGACCCAGAGATGCCCATGGTCTGAAATGTTTCCACAAATAAGGTTAGGACACGTTTTATGGTAATTTAGTATTATTATAATATTATTTTTTGACCCTTATTTACCGGATTTACCCTGAACCATGGCAAATAAAATATTTACCGAAGTAATTATTCAAAATGTCTAAAAATAAAAGTTATCTATTTACACAATTTGAACATACTAATTCCAAATATGGAATCCATTTTTCAAAATTCAAAACACAGAAGTGGCAGAAATTAATTTAAAAATTAATTGCCATTTTTAAAACAAAAAACGCGTTTTTAAGAGATAATAACTATCACAGTTTTTGTCTGGTTTAATTGTGAAATTATGTCCAATGAAAAACATTGAATTAAATGGTAAAAATATATTCTAAATATACTTTAAAACCACTCAAATTCATAATTTATCAATATTAATTATTTTGATTAAAAAAGTTGTTTTTACTTAAAATTTAGTAATTTTCACTATTCATCAAAATATGAAAGTTATCCGAAAAGTACCAAAATTTCACCCTAGGCTAATTTAGATATTCAGAATCCAAAAATGAAGTCCATTTTGAGAGATATAATTTATAAAATTTCATAATGGCTAGTTTGATTGGTTGTGGTGTGTTAGAATCTCGAAGTTGCGTACAATGCACACCATTGCATTATTTAAAGGGAAACGTACCGTGGAAGCTTGGGGTGTTACAACATTCAAGCTCCACTAGATATCAAATCTAAGCCTTCAAAAATTCTTATGCTATTGAAGCTTGGGTGGCCTTAACCCCTATTTTTTCAGAAAGGTTCATAAAATCACCAAAATTGAGTTTTTAGTTGGAATACCCTTATTTTTGAGCATTCCATGGAATTTCATATTTATTTTAGAGGGGCTTATTATCTTTTTTCATTGGATACTGAATTTATTCTGAGTCCATTACTTTCATATGAATATTATGGTTTTCAAATTTTACATTTTTTTTGTATTGTAGTGTTGTTTATAATTATATATATACATACATATTGATTTGTGCACACACACACACACACACACACACATATATATATATATATATTTAAAATTCTAATTGTATAAATAAAAATTTAAAAAAAATTACATTTAATATTTAATTTTTAATACATAAACCATATGTAAATAAAAAATAATTACCCATTTTTATTTAAACTAAAAATGTATGCATGTGTATATACATATAAAAATGTATATATAATGTATATATATAAATTTTTGTGTCTGTTTAAGAACACACACACACACATATAAGTATGTGTGTATTCTAATATATGAAAAAATACTAATATATAATATATGTAAATAAATATAAATATATATTTATACACACGCATTCACAAATACACATGTAAATATATTTTATAAATGTATTTTAAAATAATTATATAATTATATATAAATATGTGAATGAACATATGAATACAAATATGCATCTAAATATATATATAAATAAATAAATAAACCACAAAATATGAAATGAAATAAAATTTAGTAGTGGTAAGACCATAGGGTTGTAGAGGTGGACGCAATAGGTTCAAATCTAGGTATGCATGCATAGGTTGTAGGGAAGGGAAGAGTTCTGAAAAAGGTAGAGGGTGGGGTAGGGGGGAGAAGATAAAGGGGGCGTGAAAGTGATGATAAATAGAGTGGTGGTCAGGGGGAGAGATGATAATGGAGGTTTGAAAGCATAGATAAATGTGGTGGGGTGGGCAGAGCACATTGATTTTTTTTATTTTCAACAATAAAATACACTTTTATCTATGATTTTTGAGCACTAATTAAAAGAGAATTTATCAGATATAAAATAAATTATAATAAAACCAGTGTTGATAAAGGATAAATTTATCAGGTGTAATAAAAATTGCTGATAAATTCTCTCTTTACCAATTCCTTTTTAGTGATGATAAATGGTTCCTTTTTCAGAACTTTTTATAATGTTGAAAAAAGACACAAGATTTTAAAAGTACTTAAAACATTAGTTCACTTTTATTGCTGATAAATTCCTTTTTTTGTGCTAATAAAGGATCAATCTATTGTAGTGTAAAATACCTATACATCAAGAAATATTTTTAAGATTTGATGGAAAATGGTTCTGCCCAAAATTTAAACCTGAAATTATCCAAGTGATTTTTTGAAAATTGGTGCATCCTAATTCAATAATTTCTTAGCATCCAATATTTCATAGACATCATAGAGGATGGATACACTGATCTATAGTCCAAATATATAGAGGTTGATAAATATTTCTAGGAAAAATCTATCATCTATCAAGGCCTTGATGATTCCACCTTTGAGACAATAGACTCATAAATAAAATCAATGGATATATGGGAAAATATTTTCAAAGAAATCAAAGGTGGACACAAAGTGAAAAAGATACAACTTGAATCTCTATGAAATGATTTTTAATCCCTTTTTATTAAATATTATGAAACCATTATTGAGTATCATAATTTTGTAATTTTATTTATCAACCATTTATGATTAAATCGTGAATATATTGACAAAATTCATGTATGTGATAAAATTTCTCAATCCTCAGATACAAAATTTTATTACTTAGTCATAGTCCTAGAAAAAACTAAAATCTTGTAGACAATTTCTGTCAAAAAACTCATGGAATTTTTAAAATACCATGAATTAAAAGTAATTTAATGGGGAGAATCAAAAGTATTTGAGCATGAAATATAATAAAATTTGCCTCTAAAAAACTTTAGTAATGAGAAAGGGGTGAAATTTTAAATATGATAAGGCGTAAGATTCTGTGGACAAGAGATTGATCTAAAAGGAGGAGGATGAAGTAGAAAAACCACAAATTGAAGAGGTTTTTGATATCAAAATTATACTCCATGAAGAAGTGTTCAAAAAAGAAGAGGAGGATTTAAAAATTACTAAACAACATACAAGATAACCATTTAATGTTATATTTGTCACAAATATGTACATTATAATAGTGAATGTTGGAGTAAGCAATGCATAGAGAATTTCACCGAGGAGGAAAATATCACTAGAGGAGAGGATATTACTAGAGAGTACCTTATATTGATGGAATAAACATCAATAAAAAATCAAGGTATGTTTTATCTTGTATCTAGACCAAGAAAACCCATTAAAATCCACAAGTACTTGTTTTTAGACCTAGATAAGAGGGTTTAAGGAGTTGGCGGTCAACCATTCTAGAAGGCATTTGATATTTTTATTTATTTTTGGATAATCCCCTTTTTTTAACTAGGTTAAGAGGGAATCGTTATAAGACCTATAGGTCCATATAAATAAGGCCTATATCATGAATAAATTCCTAGAGGCACAAGGCCCAATATATAACCCAAAGACACAAAGACCTAACTACACTAGAACTATGCCTCCCTTGCATATATATAATTAAAGGTTACTAACTCTCTACCTCACAAGGATGATCAAATAGAAATTCCCCATGCAGAGCTATATGGTGACTAGTACTGATGGTGACTTCCATACCCTCTCGTTTTTTCAATTTGGATATCTCTACTTTGGTGGAAGTTACATGATCTAAATCCTCCTCTAGTTCATTCTCTTGTGTGGTCTTCCTGGATTGATTCATGGTCCTATGGCCAGAAATCTCATGGCTTGAAGTCCTGAGGTGGCCTAGAGGCTCTCTAGCCCAAAGGCTAATGTTTTCCTAAATGTCCTATGGCCCATAGTTCAAAAAAATAAGGCCTAAATGCCTAAAGAAGATGAATAGTTCTAGATACTACAAAACCGTATTGTACCTTCTATATTATTACTATAGTAACCTAGAAAATCCCCTTCATTAGGATTTGATCATGGGTTTCATACTGAATTATAGGGTGTATTAACCACTTTTCTACCACACGAATTGAAAAGTGTGTGTATGGGTTAAATTTGACTCTTAGCGGCCCCCCAACTAATCCCAGAGTTTACTACACATTCCCCAACTAGGAAGTGACTTTGAATTGACCTATGAAAAATATGAACAATGTTTGAGTCTAATGGGAATCGAGCCTATGCCAATTCTCATAGAGAGAGAGGGGGTATTACTTGTGAGTAATACTCAACTAGAACCCAATGGGAAGGGTTTATCGAGATATTTCATTTAGTGATCTTTCAATAATATCTATCCAAGTAAGAGGAGACATTATGATGAAAAAAAGATATGGAAATCATTCATTCATATCTGATGTCTACTATATACCCAACATAAAGACCATCATCATGAGTCTTGAAAAATTGGTGGAGAAAGGATTTCTCATACACATAAAAAATAAAAAAATTATGATTATTGATGTAAAATAAAGGATGGTCACAAAAGTTCCCATGTTAATGAACAACATGTTTTCTCTTATGATCCACCTTTACATACCATGATGTTTTACAACAATAATTAATGATAAAGATGGGTTATGAAATATTAGGTTTATAAATTTAAACATTAAAAGTTAAATATTATTAGGAATTAATAAGATAATGAATTATCTTTCTAACATTACACATAAAAATAAAATATTTGAAATCTATGTTCTAAGAAATAAACATAGATTTTTTTTGGAGAGAATACAAATTAGAAAGCTACTGCACCACTTGAGTTAGTCCAAACTAATGTGAGTGGTCTATTAAATTAAAAATAAAAGGAAAAAATGTGATAAATAATAAAATTTATTTAGTATTATAGAAGTAAATCATTGATATACTTTCTTAGTATGAAGTATTAAGTGTTGAAGTCTTCAAATAATTCAAGGTGTTGGTGGAAAATCCAAGAAACTATCCCATAAAAACATTGTGATCTGATTGACGTGGGGATTACAACTTTGATTTTTTTTCTAGAAATATCTCAATAAAATTTGAATTCAACACCATTTGGTGCTGATGTATACACATCAAATCAGTGGAGTAACCAGAATAAAAAATTGAACTATTCTCAACATGTAAATACGTAAGTTGAAAGACAAAGGAGTACCCAAGAATTTATGGGATGAAGTGGCTTTGTGTGTAGTTCATCCACTCAATAGATGCCAAAATAAAACTTTGAAATAAAATATTCCACATAAAATATGGATTACATACCATCCTAGTGTAATTCATCTTATAGTTTTTGGGTGTAGTGGTTATATTAGGATACTAGAGGAAAAACCAACAAATTTTGATGAAAAAGGAGTGAAGTGTGTCCTTATGGGATGCAAAGATCTAGAAATGAGATTTATCTTGTATAATAACACCACATAGAAGATTATTTTAATTAGATATTTTATATTTTAAGAAAAGTATTATTGAAAAAGGATCAAGTTGAAGATTCAATAGAGGTATAAACCACTTTAAACGAAGAAGAAAATGTTGAAGAAATACCAATAGAGGAGCAATAAGTTAAAGAACCAATGAAACCACCACCACATACTTCTATATCAGAAGAAATTAGAAAAATAATTTTAGATATATAACTCGAAATTTTTGATGTCTTGAAGAAATATATGAAAGAACGAAACCAATAGAGGAGTATGTGAAGATGTATTTACTCTTGGATATTTCTGATCCTATTAACTTCAAGGAAATTAAATTTTATGAAAAAATGGATAAAATAAATGGATGAAGAAATATATTCCATTTAGAATAAAAAAAAATTAATTTAATTCACTTATTATAATGGTGAAAAAATTGGATTGATGTGGGTGTTCAAATCCATGAATAATTTTCAATGAGAATTCTAAAGATACATTATAAAGTTCGTTTCAAATCCATGAATAATTTTCAATGAGAATTATTCATGTTCAGTGAGATTTATAGGCTAGAAGGATTGGTAAAAATTTGTAATGGGTGTATGGGCCTAGAATTGGTAATACCTGACTCATGGTATTGTGAGTTGTATTAGGTAAATATTCATAAATGAGTGTGTGACCCTAAGGTTTGGATGAGTCTGAGATGGAAGGCGTGTGCCAGAGAAGCATAATTCTATTTGAATTGTTCTATCTGGTGGCTTAGGAGTAGAAACTATTTCATTTTGGTGAGATTAAGGTGATTCATGTTGGATACATGTGAATATTATTGAATTCTTTATTGGTAAAATAAACCATTTATGTCTTTATTGAAAATAATTCAGGTCTCAGTGAATCTCTAATGGTGGGGTGGAATTACTGTATCCTTGAATATAGTTCATGACTACTTAGTAGAGAGTCACATGGCTATGGTGGGTCTCAGTTGATGAGTACCTCTAGAAATTAGGTGATCAATAGTTGATGATATGGTTGTGATCATGGAATCCGGAGGCCTTTGAATGGGTTTTAATATTTCCCTATAGTGATAGGTGGAATCATGGATGGATCCGTGTTCAGTGGCACCAAAAATTGTGTTTGAACTAGATGGAGGTGTCCGTGGTCAATGGATATGTCGAGAATGACTCAGAAGAGAGAATTTTTTTAAATATGGAACAATTGAGTTTTCACTCAAGGATAAGTATAAGGAATTATTTATAGTAAGAGTTCACCATCATCCATATATGGATGGGGCCCTTTTTGGGGACCAAATTTCTATGAATGAAATGAGTGTCCTTCTCCGATGTAGGGAATGAGTGGTAGATGATGGTTATACTTCCACTCAAGTGAGAGGTGGATGACCATATCCAATCATTGGGTTCCCTGATAAATAGAACACGGTCCTTGGTGGTTGAAACTTTCTCTAGTTAAGTAATGACAACAACACTCCTATGATGGAGATTCCTATATTAGTTGTAGGAATATGACCCTTATATATGAAAGGTCGCAGGCTTACGAAAATGACCATGGAGTGGTCAATGTGGAATTGGGATACTGATGTGAAATTAATTCAATGAATTCCTAGTTTACTTAGTGAAAATCAAATTATATTCATATGTGATAGTGGATTGAGATTGACCACTAAAATTAGGCTCAGGGAGGAACTAATGTGATATGAGGGTGCTTGAATAGAGGGTTTATCAGTGTGTGCAGTAGGACATGATGATGATTTTTTATGTTTGGGTATCTAATAAATAAATCTTATCAGGATTTAGTTGTGGAATTTAGTGAGAGTGTTTAGATAATCATAGGTTTCCTATGAGAATGAGTGTATTGTGATCATGTAAGTTGGTTACATATTGATAGTTGGAGCAGATTGTTTTTGATATGAATCATATGAGGGATGATTTACATGGGTTAATTTATCTAATTAGAGGTTTTAAGTTAGAAACCAAATTTGGAACATCATTTTGGAGATGATAGATGGATTTTAGGAATCAAAACTAGATTTACAAGGAAAAGCTGGTTTGTTCCTGAATTATGCATGAATGGTAGTTACATTTCCATCCCAATTTGAATGTGATAATAATGATAATAATTTTTGATTAAATGGATTTATTGGGCTTGTTGGGGTGTGGTAAGTTGGAAATCAAGCTGGGTTCATTTTTGGAACCTGAGTTTGGGATCTTAATAAGATTTTCCAATGGTGGAAGCATCAAAGCATCATAATTGGTGGTGTAACCTAAATATTTTGGTTTGGGAGAACTATGGGATTTATGGGTGTTTGAATGAAAACCACATTGGTTTTTAATGGAATATGGAATCATGTAAGTGACATCCCATTATTTTTGAAATGATGATGATAGTTGAATTTGTTTTAGTAGTTGGAGAACCTTTAATTAGAGTTATTCCTTGGATGTTCTTCAGGAATTCAGGAAGGTAAAAAGTTTATTCGACTTTGAAATAGTAACCAATTTAGGTATGAAGATGTTAATAGAATACTATCAGTACTTATTGGGAATAAGAAGTGTTATGGTGGAGAGTTTATAATTGAGCACATCTATACAGGCATTTAATGATCCAAAATATCTTTGAGTTTTCATTTGGTGGATAGGTCAAATTTCTAATTAGACCTCAGAATGAAATTCATAGATTTTGAGAACCTCAATTTGGTGTTTTTGGATGGGAAATGGGGCTTGAGAAGTAGTTGGGAGATTAGGGGAATGCCGAGGAGTGGATACTGTAAAACTCAAATAGGACACTGACCAATTAGTAGAGACCACTGGCACACCATTATAATTTTTAAAGGGGAATAAATTAAAAAATACCCCCACGGGTTTTTGAGGTGGTATCTCCCATAATTCCCTATTTTATAGTATGCAAATCCCTCAGTAGCCCTCCTTTCTTCCTCCTTGAACACCGTGTGATATTGGTGGTGTATTGTTGCTATTCTTCAGTGATTTAAGGTATTTATTCCCCTATAGTGGGTTCCTATTATCCTATCCTTTATCCTCTCTAATTTCTTAGTTCTTCATTTAGGGTTTTTAGTTCCGATTCCACCAAAAAATAGTGGAATCATCTAGGTATCAAGGTTCATTCATGTGGCTTGCATAAGGAAGATTATGTGATAATGTCAGGCCACCATCACACATCATTTCAATAGAGGTATGTTTCACCATCAATTTTAGAAGGGTATTACCTTAAAATTAATTTTTTTTGCTATTTTTTATCACCCTTAGGTAATAATCCTATAATTTGGTTAAGAATACACCGTGAGTTTTTGGCGAGTGTTTGGTTGTGGTTCCAATGTGGCGAGACCTTCCAAAATGGTTTTCATCACTGATGTTTTTTAGGATTTGGGTGTCAATTTATTATAACTGATTAATATTAATTGTTTGAGGTGAAATGTTGTGAGTTAGGAATAAGAATTTTTGGTGAGGACTGGTTGGGTATATATATGGATTGAAGTTCCCAAGATTATAATTCCATCATATGGAATTAGTGTGGAAAGATTACTTAAAGGTATATGGTACATCAATTTTCCTAATGTCGTTCTTTAATTTCAACATGTGTGTGTTGGAGGTTTCTCCAATTTGTTGAGATATAACCCTAGAATTGATTAAATGTTTTAAATTATAAATTTTTAATGAATTATGATAGAAATTTTTGAACCTTATAAAGTGGTCACTTAAATGGGGTGTCATTGTTATAAATAGAATATAGGTTTTTGAAATAAAAATTGTAAAATGATATTGATTTCATGTGTTGAGAACCTTGAAATTTTTTATTTGAAATTTGAATTGAAATGGTACTTCTAAAATGGTGTTTTGAAAATAGAAACTGGAAATTGTAATTTGAGTTGTTTATTGAAATAGAAATGTGAAATGGAATTTCCATCATGTGTTGGTATTTTATAAATTGGTATTTGGAAACAGTGTTTTGAAATTTCATTCATAAATGGTATTTTAGAAATAAGAATATGAAATAGTAAATAGGATTTGGGTTGAAATAGAAATGTGGAAAGGTTTTGATGACATGTCTTTGGTATTTTGGAATTGATGATTTAGAAATTCCATTTTGAGATTCTATTTATAAATGGTTTTTGAAATGGTTTTGGGTAATTGGAGTTGGAATTATTTTTAGATTAGGAATGTTGAATGATCCACTTTTCCTTGTAATTATTTTATATTATGTAATGGAAATGATTAGTTTTCTATATCCTTTTTTACATGGTAATAAAGATGTGTGTGTACATTTTTTTAATGTAAATTAAATTTGAATTTTGTTGTGGTCATTAAACCCAATGTGAACCAGGACCTCAAGTGGAATTTGTTGTGATCAATGGACCCTAGGTGAACCTAACCCCTATATGGATTTGTTTATTCTCATTAAACTTATGGTAAATCAAACCCTTGGGAGGAGTTGGTTGGGATCTGTGGATGGGTATATTAACCACGAGTTTTAGTTGTTTATCTGAGTATGGGTATATTAACCCTAGTGGGAGATGTATTGGTATGAATAATGACACATACTCATATACACCCTAGTAATTTCCTAAGTAGGTATGTACCATTCCTGAGTGTTATCACAACGCCTAAGTTAAAGGTTAATTTTATGAATTTCTATTTAAATGTTTTAATTTATGTAATTATACTTGTTTATATTTCACACTTCTTTATGGAATTTGTGTAAACTTGTTATTTTTTGGATGTTGTTGTTGGTGGCGTACTGATTTGTACTCACAACCTTCTTAGGCTTCCTAACAATTAGGTACCAAAGCTAACACTATTCTTTATTTCATGTTCAGGTTTAGGGTATAGACCTATGTTGATTATTATTTGTCTTGGATTCATATATTGTAGATTGATTATGGGACTAGGATAGACTCTGAACTAGTTGAGGATTGGTTATTATTCATAGTTTTATTTTTGTTCTTTTAGTGACCCCTACACATGATCCTCCCACAGGGGATCCGTTTTGTATATATGAAACAATCATTTGTTATTTCATGTGATGTTGTATTTATTTTATCAAAAACTTCCTTGATTATATTTTTCATATGGTTGTGTATCTGTATTATTTCATTTAAAATGTGTTGTGATCTCCAATAACAAGGGAAGAGTCTCCCCAATGAACCCTCATTGGCCATTGCCACTAGTCTGGATCCTATGGCATATGGGGAGGCATGCCTATGATCATGTGGAGACCGCTAGTCTGGGAACCGGTTAGTGGTACATGGTGGTGGGATGTAATAATGATGGTAGTTAGAATTTGGTAATTGATTAAGTGTTTTTTTTGAAGTCTCAAAAATATTTATAACTAAATGTAGAACAGGGGATGACCTAGGTTGTTCTCTTGAGGAGATGCTGTAGTTAATATCTCACTACTTCTAATTCACTTTTATTGTACTTTATTTATATTTATGAAATAAAAGTAAATTAAATGGATTTTTTATATATGATATGAAATAATAAAATTTAAGATACAAATGAAATGAAAACACAATGAATGCAAACAGAATGAAGTCAGAAAGAAAGGAGACATTCCCAAGAGAATCACCCAGATTAAACTTTCATCATCTCATTATTAGTTTCAAATTTAATTAATAAAAAAACTACATAATATTGGTGAATATAAACTTCTATATCTGGTTTTGAATATATTATACATTTAACGATCTCTGAGAGACCACACATCCACCACCTCAATTAAGAGAAAATATTATAGAAGATAAATTTAATTCTTGGGTGGCAAGTGGAGACACAAAGGTGCCATAACCACTAATATAACCCTTGAACTAAATCTAATAAAATAAAATAAAATAAACTTTAATGTGAAATGACTTTTTTTCCACACTGGATTGATCCCTCGAGAATTTCCTCAGGTTAGTTACTCATGATCATGAGTATAAGAGATCACAATGGAGAAGAATGGGGTGAAAAACTAAAGATAAAAAATGAGAATGAGATAAAGAAGAGAAAAATATATTAAAAATTTATAATACTATTACAATGGAAATAAACTACAAAATAATAGAAAATAGCCATAGATAAGTTCTAATACCTTGAAAATTGGTGATGATACATTTTTTTAGGGAGAGGGGGTGAAATAATTTTCATCAAAAATATACTCTAAATGTTTCAACATGTATTCTAAATTATTTGGTCATATTTGTAAACATTGTCTTCATAAAAGTTATTTCATAATATATCATCTATTAAATCTCATAATTTCATCATTATAAAGCACTATATGAAAGAGTTATGACTATTTTACTCAGAGATATTTAGTCTGTCCAAGTGCCACGTCATATTCCAAAACTTTACATTCCTATACCATTATGTCCTTCCTCCCAGTAACTTCACTAATTTAAAGCTTAGTAAAAGTTGTTACCCACTTTATTTTGAGTCTCTCCACAAAATATGAGTCATTTTGGACATGTTTTTTATATGTTATGAATTATGTTCTCAATGGAACCGTTTCTAACTGGTGAGGTGTTTCATCTTCACCATGTTTTATCCTTTCAAATAATGCCTTAATGATAGTATTTTTACATTAAACACGTAAAAGACACTAATTATTGAATCCTTTTTCATATCCATCTATAAGTAACTCAATTGGAGGTGTATAGATCAATTTATGCTTCCATTACAAAGGTGTGGTCTACACTGTCTGCCCGAACAATTTTCCAACTTAAATGATTTCTTGGGGCTTTAGATGCTCGAATCAACATTTTATCCTCAATTAAACATTGTAGGAAATAAATAAAGGATTTAAGAAAAAAATAATCCCTCAATTTTAAATAATAATTTAAATTTTATGCACAACACCCCTACGATAATAATCTGTCAAAATTTCATATTTGACTACTTTTTTCATTTTAGCTCAAATTACCACTAAAACCTAAAAACATGACAATTACCCATAAAATAACAATATGATGAAAATATAAACGTTTAATTACAGATTAAAATGTATTAAAATGTGAGCTTCATCACTCCCCCACACTTATACATTGCACTCTTTGGCAATTTTCTTACATCCAAATCCAAATCCACCCAACAATAAAAAATGGGAAAATATCAATGATCACTTCACAAATAAAATTCAATCATGTATCATCTATGAAAAAAAATTATATATCATTTTCATTTCAATCATTCAAATTTGGTCAACATGAGAAATCAATCCATGAACCAATCACAACATACCTCACATTGAATTTTATGTCACTCTTCAATTAAGAGAAATTGAATCTAGAGTTGTGATTATACTTGGGAATCGCATGTATCACCATAGTCTTATAAAAATTACCATTTCTAAAAAGTCTGAAACCTGAAAATGAAATAAATCATGAGGAATTTAATTAGTGATTCAAAAGACTCTATGGCTTAGGGTTGGTGGGAAAATGATTAAAAAAATTAAAAGCTGAAGAGAGGGGCTTAGAATCTTAAGTAAAATGTATTAATAATAAAGTAAAAACACATGATGAACCTCACTCAAATCCCATTGACAATGTGAATCACAACACCAAATATTTTTCTATGAAATGAAACATGACCCAATCAATTATTATAATGAATTATATCATCTATGTTCTCCCATTTTTTTAATTGTCTAGAAAGGCACAACTTTATTTTCATTTTTTTTTATTTTTTTTCAAGGAGTATGAGATGAAAATTGAATACAATGAATGAATTAAAATTAAAAACCTTGATTTTTGGGAGGTACATGAGTCATAAAATAATGCACAATGAGTAATTCTAGCTCATCTTCATTTTTTTTTCATTTTTTTGAAGGAGAAATGGATGAAACAAATAAAGCATAATGAAATGATGAAACTTGACCATTTATCTTATTATAAAATACACAAAGTATTGAAACATAGCTCAAACCACCCATAAATGATACACATCCCAATGAACACACACAAAAGGCCCTTCCCCCACACTTAAACTTGAAATATCCATGAAAAAAGTGCGGGTAGGTAAGAAAAAACTAGCTTGTAATGTGGCTTAAACCTATAATGAAAATTCATGGAATCTAAGGGATTACGAAGGATAAATGTAATGGTAGGTATCATGTAAATATGTGGCTAGAAAAATTAGTGACTAAATAATATTAATTTTTTTTATGAAATTCAAAGCTTTGAAAGAGAAAAATCATAAATTCTAGTTCTCACACAAAATGCAGGTTTACATCAAGAAAGTGTTGGTATTAAGAAGAATATATCAAAGTGGTTTATAATACCTCATAAGACTAGAAATATATTTTGATTCAGTGTTTTATGGTCATGAATTTCAAAAATCTATCAAACTCATATTGATTCTTGATAATCCAATTCAAGGAAAAAGTCTACACATAAACATTCATTTAAAATCCATTCTTTCAAAAATTATTTCATCTCTTAAAATAAATTAATGTGTAAAAAGTGATAAGAATATTCATTAAAGCTCAAAAATTTTAAAAATCTGAAAAACAAAAATGAAAATAACACAAGAAAAACAAAGCAAGTTGACACTCCCCTCACACTTAAATTTTACTACCCCTCATTTCAACTAAAAAAATATAAATATAAAGGTAGAAAAGCCAAGGGAATGAAATATACAACTTGATAGTATTCATTTGAAGTAGATTCCTTGAGTTAATCTCTTAGATACTTCCAATAGATATAGAAATATTGAAATAAAATAAATAATAAAAAATAAAGTGAAAGGTAAAATATAATAGAGCATGGTTTAGACCCCCTAGTGGGTTCTAGGATTTAACTGCCCCTAGTTAGGCAGTTGTAGTGGATTATCCCCAATTATATGGTGGGTGTGGTTTCTTTGAGATGAACCAACACATGTGAATTTTCTCGATGTCTATGAGTAAACACTGAAGGTAGATAACCCCAAAGAATATAAGAAAGTTACCATCCCCCAAGAAATAATAATGATGAAATTTTATGTCTGAAGTTAGAGGGAATAGTACATTGGGGTGCTCCCTGTTGACTTCTATGGGGTGCTCCTCTATATGGTATGAAAATTGTTGTTGAGGACGTAGCCGCACTAACAAATGCTTGTCAAACTGCTCTTCTTAAATCCAAACTACTTGGGTACTCTCTTATTTAGAATTTGTGGTATCCTACATTTGTGTTGTATTAGAAATTTCAGAGATAGAGAAATCATAAAACAATTTATCTTGATTAATATTAAAACATGAAGAATTAATAAAGAAATCATGACTTTCAAGTAATTAAGATTGGTAATTGATCTCTTTATGAATGAACATTGGAAACTCAATCTCAGTTGGTGAATCTTCTTCATTATATTTCAAAGAAAGAGAGAAGTAAAAAGTTTTTGATGTTTCATTATTAACTATGGGAAGATCATGTTTCAAGTTATTTTCAACGAATCTATTCTTGGATTATTCCAAAAAAATTTGATCTCCCATTAGTGAATTAGATGGAATGTGTACTTCTAAGGCCTCCATAAGAAATGGTTGAGTGTGAGATGATGTGATTTATTCCTTCAGAAGCTCCATATCACCCTCCTCAGGTTCTTTAACATAAAAAATTATCGGTGAAATCTATTCCACCACTCGTTCTAGTTTAGGTTCTGACTCAGGTTCGAGTTTCTCTTAGGATGTGCATACATATTCAACAATCCTTTCTATTTGGCTATCTAGGTTTTTTAATTTATCACTAACACTTTGAAATTGAGCTTTAAGATCATTGAAAACATTTTTTTGGCACATGAGATTATTTAGTCCATGAATAATAATTTGAATTAAAAGTCACCATGAACAAAAAGTTTTTTATGTTTTTTTGAAATTTATGATTTTTTTGTTTCTTTTATATAAATGAAAATTTATTTACAAAATCTGAATAAAAATAGTGAGTGAAGACCACTTGGTTCCCCAAAAACATTAGTAATTTTATGATGTGTTTTCATGTGCGCTCCCAAAAATATTTATAACTAAATGCAGCACAAGGGCTGACCTAGGTCATTCTTTTGAGGAGAAGTGGTATTTAATCACTCGATACTTCTCATTCACTTTTTATTATACTTTTATTTTATATTTATAAAATAAAACTGAATGAAATGGATTTTTGATATATGATAGTGCAATAATAAAATTTAACATACAAATGCAATGAAAACACAATGAATGCAAACAAAATAAAGTCAGAAAGAAAGGAGATATTTCTGAGAGAATCACCTAGATTGAAACTCCATTTTCTCATTATTAGTTTCAAATTTAAATTATAAAAAAACTATATAATATGATTTAATATCCTCTTATATATATGGATATGAATATATAATACACTCAATGATTGCTGAGAGATCACACATCCACCTCCTCGATCAAGGGAAAATTTTATAGAAGAAAAACTTTAGTCTCGGGTGGAAGGTAGAGACACAAAGGTGCCTTAACCACTTATATCCCCTTAAAATAAGTCTAATAAAATAAGAAACAATAAAATTTAATGTGAAATTAATTGGTTTCAAGAATGGATTTATCCCTCAAGAAGTTCCTCAGGTTAGTTTTTCATGATCACGAGTATAAGAGATCATAGTGGAGAAGAATGAGGTGAAAAAAAGATAAAAAATGAGAATGAGATGAAGAAGAGAATAATATATTAAAAATGAATAATAATTTTAAATTTTAATGAAACTAAAAAAAAATAGAAAATGTCCACATGGAAGTGCCAATGCTTTGAGAAGGGGTGAGGATACACATTTATAGGGAAAGGGGGTGAAAGAATTCACTCCAAAAATCTACTCCAAATGTTTCTACGAGTATTATCTATTAATTGGATAAATTTGTGACAGTGTTCTTCATTAATGTTGTTTTATAATATCTCCTAAATTGACCCTCAAAATTTAATCAATATTGAGCTAATATGAAATAGTTATGACCATTTTACTCTGAGGAATTTAATCTGTCCATGTGCCACATCAGATTCCACATCTTCACATTCCCATAATATTATGGCCCCCACCTTGTCGATTCACATGTTGGAGCCTTAATAAAAAAATTTACCCACTTTTTTTACGTATCTATATAAAATATGAGACATTTGGGACGTATTTTTCAGATGTTATGAAATAATTTATCAATGGAAACTTTTCTACCTAGTGAGATGTTTCATCTTCCACATGTTTGAACCATTCAATTAATGCCTTAATGAAAGTATTTTGACTTTAAATTCAGTAAGGAATTGAATTATTGAATCTTATTTCATCTAAATCTGTACGTACTTCAATTGGAGGTGTATAGATCGATTTATACTTCCATTATGAAGGTGGGGTCTATGCTGTTCGCCTGACAAATTTCCCAACTTAAATGACTTTTTTGGGTAACTAGATGGTCGAATCAAGATTTCCTCCCACAAAAAAGGTTTAGGAGATAAATAAATGATTTAAAAAAATCACACAATTTTGAATAATAATTTATATTTTATTCTCAAAATACCCCTATGATAAAAATATGTCAAAATTCTAGATTTAACCACCTTTTGTATTTAAGCTCAAATTACTACTAAAACCAGGAAACATGACAATTACCCATAAAATAAAAAATATGATGGGATTATAAACAATTAATTAAAGATTAAAATGCAGGAAAATGTGAGCTTCACCAGGAATCAAAATTCAATATTTGAAAATTTTTAAAGGTGAAGTGCAGAGATGAAAAGGACATGCATAATACAATTTTTTAAAGATTTATAAGGGTCTTTCCTTGGTTTTATTTGGTAAAAAAATATATAAGGGTCATCAGGATGTTATGTTAGAGTTAAATATTAGAGTTTCTTGAATCATAAATTGTTCACTAGATGGAGGAGATGTATTGGTGGATGTATTTTTCTAAGAGAATGGATTCCCATAAATATTGGATCTATGTGGACATTATCACCATGAATATTGGAATATAGTGGAATTGTTTTCACCAACTAAAAATTACTTTTAGTAGTATATTGGATTTTTTTTCAACATACTTTTTTAATCTATAATTTTCTTGTTTTTTCTTGTATAAAAGTGTTTACATAATTCCTCATATGGAGTAGGACTAACGACAGAACCATATAAAATACCTATGTTTTTCTTTTGGATTTATTAGTTTTAATCATTTTCTTATTCGAGTTGTTGTCTTAATTTTATTTCAAGGTGTGAATTACAGTATTGTGAAATTGGTATGAATTTCCTTCAATGTTTTAGTACACTGTTTATGTAGGTTTATTTTGGTTCTTTGTTTCCATTTTTTATATTTTGGATGTGTAATTGATAGGTGATTATAAGATACATCATAATAACAAAGTTGCATTATAACTTCAGTTATAGAGTTTTAGATGACCAAAATCAGGATAATGAATTTTAGAGCCTAATTTAATAGCATAATTATTCCCTTAATCATATATTATAATTATAATAAGTAGTTTTGGATCCCTATTGTTTGTTTCAAAATTCACTGGGGGTTCACTTTCGTCATAAGTAATGGAATTGGATGAAGGTGAGGTATTGGAAGTGAAGTTTTTTGGGAAGCATTTTTTATTCTAGATGATGTAGATAATGGATTTTTTTACTCTAGAATAATATTGATATTCCATTAATGGTTACCATTCCCCAAGTGATGAATAAGTAATAATTGGAATGTCTAGACAAAAAGTCACTTATAATGATCCATATGTCCATAACTTGGAATAAATCTTATAACATCAGAATAGTTAACTTCAGAACTAATGATGGTACTTAATAATATGTATGAGAAGCCAGCCATAATGAAAAATATTTTCCTCTTGTTGTTGTTATTCAACATGAGAGTTTTAGAAGAAAAAATAATGTCTGATCACCTTAATGAATTAAAAATAATTCAATGTTAGTTGGAATCACTGAAGGTGAGATTCATGGATATAGAGTTGGAACTGATGATACTCTCATCACTCCCAAAATCTTGAGATATGATGACTACTGTAGTGATTAACTGAAGAAATATGATATAATAAGTGTTCTTGTAAATTTGGTATTTGATTATTAATGTGGAGATAAGTTATAAGGAGACCCATTTATCAACTAGAATGACATACATTGTGAAAGCTATAGGAAATTCCATACTAAAAAAAGTCAAAAGAAACGATAATAAAAGATATAATGAATGTCGTAATATCTTGGATGAAGGTGGCCCCATGTGTTAACATTGGGAAAAGAAATGGTATCTAAAGATGAATTTTAGTGAATGAAGTGTCAATTACATAATACATTCTTCTTGAAGTGCATCCACAAATCACATATCAGAAGACATGTGTGGTCTTTTTCTAAGTGTTACTAGTTCACTTGAGTCTTGTATTATAATATATGGATCTTCATTTTAATCTACACAATAAAGAGGAAGTATAAGAAATTATACTTTCTAAAGACACTATAAGGTAAAAAATTCAAATGGTGGGCTCTCTAGATTTTAGAAAAGGGAGATTCTTCCTTAGAGACCTATAATGAAATCATTTTGGATTTGAATAGCGTGTAGAACATATCTTTATTTAAGAAAAACATTTCCTTTGGAGGATAGCCAAATGATGTGAGTTTATGTAATAAATTTGTAATTAGGGCATATAAAGTTACACACGCTTTTATGATGATAACCAAAGGAGTGAAGGATGGAACATTGTATTGAAATAGAGTTTTTGATGTTGAAATACAAGCCAAAAAATTAAAATTTTCCTAGTTGTGGAAAAAACTTATGGTTTACATAAGTGAGAAATTGATTGAAATCTCATCTTTTAAGGGATTTATAAATATTTTAAGCAAGGATTATGGAACATGTAAAGAATGAATCCTTAGAAATTAGTATAAGGTGTCATTATAAATACATGGTTAGACATATAAGTATCATAGTTGGAGCTTTTTCATATGGATATACAGAGCCCATCTTCAGTTCATTATCACAGAGGCTCACTGTACCATGTTATCTTCAACGAATATGTGAAATTTAATGTGTGATTTTTTTTATAAATAATAAGTATGAAGTGTTTGAAAACTTCATATGATTGATTTACATGGTGGAAATGGAGACAAGAAGAAAATTAAAATGTTTGATGTCAGATAATGGTTTGGACCATGGAAATAGGGAGCTCCAGAGGTTCTACTAGTGAAAGGGAAAACAATTTTAGAAGAGTGTACATGGTAATATGGAAAAAATAATGTCACAAAGAGGATGAATTGGGAATTAGTTTAAAAAACATGATGATTATTTCTAGTTTTCCAAAGGAGTTTTGGGTATAAATGGTGAATTGTGCATCATACTTGGTAAATAAGAGTCTATAAACTCTATTGGGATAAAAATATATAGAAGTATATTGGTATGTAAATAAGACTTAAATATCTCACATCAATTCCTTTTGAAAAATCACTTACGTCCACATTGATTCTAATATAAAATATAGAGTATATGTACCCAACATGTAACTTTATAAGGTATGATGATGAAGACCTTGGATTTCGATTATGGAATGAAAACTCTCACAAGGTTGTAAACATTTAGAAATTAATATTCAATAAAGTTATATTACAAATAGTTTGGAACCAAGTGGAAGTTGTTGATGATATCAAATTATCATCCCAATAAAAGGTTTGAATAAATAAAAGTCTAAACATTTTTGATGTTATACAAAATTCATGGAGTTTTTCAGTTCCAATAACACAGGGCATTCTAGAAGAATTTCTAGATGTTTTTCATGTTTTGATGGTGTTTCTATAGTCAGAAGTACCTAAAATATTAAGGATTATTAAATATTAGGGAAGAGATTTGGAATGTAAAAATATATAAGTAGTGGTTCTGGAAGGATTAGATCTATATGTTCAGTTTCAAAGGTTTACCAGGATTCAATTCTAAGTGTAGAGATATAGAAGTAACTTGCATTATTTTATTCACAAGTCTGAAAATTCAAGAGACTCGAGTCAGTGGAATTTAACAATTAAGGAAGAAATGGATTCCTTATAAGTTTTCATAACAAATGTGCTAATATGTTGACCTACTGATAGGAGATTAATTTAGAATAAATGGGTTAATCAGATAGAGGAATAATTAGATAAGAGACAGAGGTACAAATCAAGTCTTTTTGTGAATGAGTTTAAATAAATTGAAGGTATTGATTTTTCTGAGACCTTTTATCTTGTTACAAAATTAAATGACATTTTGGATTTTCTCAATATGGTTACCTTAGATGGTTTTCATATAGTGTAGTAAGACATGAATACCACTTTTCTCCATGAGGAAATAGATGAATATATTTAAATGGAGAAGCTGTAGGGTTTGTTAGATAAACAAAAATTAAATCTTGTGTAAAAGATGAATTAGAGCCTTTTTGGGTTGAAGAAAGAACCAAGGAAATATAACCAGAAGTCAAATTTCTTTATGGTGGAATGGAAGTTGATCTGGTGAAATGTCGATCATTATAGTCCCTAGAAGGTTCATGATGATGAGAGCTTAATAATCCTACTTATCTATATTGATGATACGATTTTTAATGGGACAGTAAATGATAGGATCAATGAGATGAAATCTAAAATGTGAAAAAGTATTACATTTAAGGATATTAGTCAAGCTAAGTTGATCTTAGGGATATAGAAAATAAATTATTTAATGTCTAAAGATTTTTTCCTGAATAGATATGAATACATCTAAATGATAGTGGAACATTTCAAGGCGAGTGGGGTGAAGTAGGTTACCACTACTCTATCCAAACATTTCATGTTCAAAAAGGATAATACAACATGAATATAAATTGTGTTTAAGTACATGATAAGTGTACCTTTTGAATTGGTAGTCATAATATTGATATATTCATGGTTCGTACATGGCTAGACACTGCATAAGTAGTTGTATTAATTATCATATTCATATCCAATCTCATAAGATAGAATTGGGAAGAGGTTAAGCGGATCCTAAAAAATATCAATGGTTCTAAAGGATTATCTCTTGGATTCAAAATGAAGAGATCCTTTCAAGGGTTTTTATATTCATACATAGGAGGAGATGTAGAGAATCAGATATGGACCACCAGCTATGCATTCACTCATAAAGGAACAAATATGAGTTACATATTGAAACATTAAATGGTAAATTCACATTCAATAATGGAAGAAGAGTATATTTATTTTAATAAAACATGAGATTGATTTTAAATAGATGAAGGGGATGATGGAATTTCTTAGAATAATCTAGAATAATGGGTTTTTGTTTTGTAATTTATAAAGTTAAATTCACCTCATCATAAATATAATTTTTCATTCTAGGAAAAATCGTATTTAGTTAAAGTATTAATTCACCTAAAAAATATTGGAGGAAAAATTGATGGATCATTTTATTGTGTATGGAGTTTTGAATCCATAAGATATATTGACTAAGGTAGTAGTTCAGGTTGTGTTGATGTGGTTTTATGCCTCAGTAGGAATGGGATGACCAGAAGCATGGTCGGGGAACTATATGACTAAAAATGAAGTTTAAGAGTAGACATAGTTTTTAAGATACTAATGGAGGACCTATTGGTGATGCTTCTAAAATGATTCTCACGTAGGATATTGTTAAGTTCATTCATGTGAAATATATTTTGGGATATGTTAATAAAATTAATGGAAGGAAAGGTTCTACAAGTCTAATTTTTGATTCCTAGAGAGTGATGGTGGAGCAGCAGCTAAAACATTCAGAATTCTGGAAACTAGTAGTGCAGATGATGAAAGTCGGACATAGGTAATCAGAAGTTAACCCATGATTGTAACACCCCGAGATTTTATGAAAAATATTCTTTTTAATTTCATTAAAGTCTTGTGTTGTACGCTACACCAAAATGATCTTGCACAACACACATCCTTGACTTACCTTTCATTACACGCAATCACGACCTTCCTTGATAGCGTGTGTAGTATGCAATACCGAGTTTCAATAAACAACGATATGCTATTAAAATATTATTAAAACTAGCCGTTATGAATAGTAATAACCACTTTTTGAAATTTTGTAAATTTTATTTTTCAAAATGGACTTCATTTTTGGATTAGTAATATCGAAATTAGCTTAGGGTGAAATTTTGGTAATTTTCGGATAACTTTCATATTTTGATGAATAGTGGAAATTACTAAATTTTAATTAAAAACAACTTTTTCAATCGAAATAATTAATAGTGATGAATTATTAATTTTAGTGGTATTAAGGTATATTTAGAATATATTTTTACAATTTAATACAATGATGGTCATTGGATGTAATTTCACATTTAAACCACTTATAAACAAGTTTCAATCTTTTGATAGTTATTATCTCTTAAAAACACGCTATTTGTTTTGACGACGGGAATTAATTTTTAAATTAGTTAATGCAACTGATATTTTTTGAATTTGGTAAAATAGACATCATTTTTGAGTTCATAATATCAAATATTGCTTAGGCCTAATTTTTGGTATTTTTCTGAAAACTTTCAATTTTTGATGAATAGTGAAACCACTAAGTGGTAGTTAAAAAAACTGAATTTTTCATAAAAATTAATTTTACCGCTTCTGTGAGTGTAATTTAGAAAATCCGAGAGACATGGTTAATATCAAGGACTAAAATTTGGTTCAATGAGATGAAAATAATTTTTGGTGAATAGTAACTTTTGACTTTTTTACCATGGTAAAAAGTAAATATGGTAATTAAGGGTAAAAATGATATTATTATTACCCTAACACATGTGCTAATTCTATTGGATAAGTGTAATTCGACCAAAAACAAACTTAGGAATAAAATATGACCATTTAGGCCCACTTGGATTAGATTAGGACATTTATTATTAATTTATTTAAAGAAGGGTTAAAAGAGTTAAAATCAAAGTTTATTTACTAAAACATTTTTAATATGGGGTTATACATAAGATAAATTCGACTATAAATATTCATTAGAAAGATAAAAAACTTTCCTACATAATGGTATTTTATTTGTAATTTTTATACATTAAATAATGTAATTTATTTATGACACAACGATGATGTAGTAATTATCTTATTAATGAAATATTGACATAATTTATGTTATAAATACCCACATAAATATAATTTGAGACTTTTTATGAATTCCAATAATTTTCTAGGTTAATATGACATGTTATTATTGATTTAATTAAATTTGTTCGAACTTATCATTCTGTAATGATTTTCACAAAAATCAATTACTAAATAGTGTCAAAATTGACATAAAATAGTTTTTAAAAAAATATAATATTATTAATTGTTATTTTATTCCTAAAAATCTAAGGTTTGGAAAAATGACTTATATAAGGTTATATATATTAATAATAAACAATTTGGGGTTCGTTTGGATTCTTATAGTAAGTTTATTAACCTTATAGTGTAAGAACACAAGAAGACACGATAAAAGTAAAATTATTTAACCTAATGTTAAATCTAAATGATAAGGACAAAATAGGAACCTAAACTTGTCTAAATTCTATTGGATGAGATTATTTCGACCCATACCCACCTTATCCTCGAAATAAATCAATTTGGAGCTATTTAAAACCGAACTTGACTTTATAATAAAATAATATTTTTAGTTATTCCAAAGGTGCCCCTCTCCTCCCTTATAAAAGGGAACCTCCTCCCTCTCTTCCTCACACAACTTTGAGCCTTCAAGCTCGGCCAAACCCTGCCAAATTCTCTTCTCCACTTCCCTAGAAACATCCTAGAGGTTCTGGTCTTCCTCAAAGACCAATTTTAGTGCCCTAAGAGGAGGTCTCAAAAAGGCGCTTCAAAGAAGAGGTAATTTCCGTTAGGAATTCTTTCACCTTTATTTCTTCTTCCACTTCTTCTTCTTAGGTTGTTTAATTATGAAGTAATAACATCAGTATCACTCATATACTGATATGTTATTATAAGTATGAAAAAATCCTATTTCACCATCTATCCATCCTACGGAAAACGAAATCACCGCACGTGCATACGTACGGAATACCGTCTCCACGCCGTGGTGAAAATCTATTTTCCACCACCACCTTACTTGGATAGGTATAATGGTGTAAATAATAACTATATATTATTATTTTAAAGTGATATTTATTCTGAAATAAGTATACATACACTCCAATACAGTCCCACGATCATGAGAACGATATCATTGCTCGTGCGTACGTACGGACTACCGTCTCCACGACGCGATGAGATTCATTCTCCACTTTAACCATTCATGAATGATTATAAAGTATATATAATAAGTAATCATGAAATATATTACATAATAATGATACTGGATTTATGTGTATATAAATGTATGTCATCTACTTAATTCCGTTCAACTCAATAAGGAAACGAAAACGATGTTCATGCGTACGTACGGCCTACCGTCTCCATGAACGGTGTATTTCTTTCCATTTACTGATTTATTATATATATGTATATTCTGAATATATATATATATATATATAAATCATGTTTTATATTCTGGAATTAAGTAATCATGATCTAAGTAATCATATGAATAATTACAAGTCAAAACACGGACGACAAATGAAACAATTTTACCCAAAACGCTTTTTAACATGGAAATTACAAAAGAACGGGTAATATAAAGTCATAAGTGAACCATATATGATATCATAACAATTAATATGATTCTGGAATAAGTCAATAACATTATTTAAATCATTATACAGGAGGTTCGGACACTTACAAAGCAAGTCGGACCTAAGGTAAGGGAAATATCACAATCTCATTTTTATCCGAGATTGTTTATACTTTGGAATTTACTGGGGTGTATTTTATCATCCACATCCATGTTTACTCATTATGTAATATTATTTCCATCCACCTAAAATTGTTTAAATCCAATTTTACCCTTCGGTGAGTTTTTAGTAAAGGATATGAAAGGAATCTTTTGTCGTTTTTCGTACGAGGTACTTTTTGACTTTTACGACAAAAGTACGAGAAGAATGTTTTTTTTAACTTATACGACATGAATGTATTTTTAAAACATTATTTCCAAGAATATTCCTTTACAAATATTCAAGTTTATTTTTAATAAACTTCTTTTAGTTTAAATTTGTATGACATGTTAAGAAAGGAAAAAATGTTTTTGAAGAAGAAAGGATATTTTCCTCAAGAATGAAGTTCAAGTGTTTTATCAAAATTATTTTCCATATAAGATAATAAAGGGTTCTGTTTTTATCCCTATCATTACATTGATTTGATTATGTTGTGATGGAATTATTTTTATGAATTCTTTTATCGTATATGAATTGTTTTATGATGTCATGATGTTTAAGATTCCCATTTTTATTACATGGGTTATGAAATGATGTATGATTTATGATTTTGTGGCACACATAAGAATGGTATCATTATGAGATGGGTGGGACCTATATCTCCCTCCAATGCATTGGGTAAAGATTTTATATCTCATGAGATAGACATGGCTGGAATGGTAGGTTATACCGGTTCAGTGAAACAGGACTGAAACGAGGGTGACTTGGTTCAGAAAGGGACTTTGTCCACTAAGATAGTCTTGGAAATGAGTCTGGACTAACAAGAAATGATTCTCTATGATTATGTGTGAATGCCACAAAGTTTCATGTTTTAAGTTATGATTATTGTGATTACATTTCACTGCCATGATTTACCCCATGTTATGAAATTATGATCTCTTTTGCAGGTTAAGATTTCCAAAAGTTATGTGCTTATGTATATGATGTGATTGATATTTCTTTTGTTTACCCTTATTGAGCATTTGAGCTCACCCTTTTATGTTTTGTTTTCCCCAGGATATAAAGAAAGGTTTTAGGTATAATAAAAAGGAAGATCTTTTTGGGAGATGTTGAAGATCTTTGACCAGGATTAGAGGATTATATTCCGTGTTTCCAAAGACACTAAACTATTACAGTCCTTGTGTGTGTGTTTTTGTTATGTACTAAGTATTCCTCAAATGTAATGTAATGTCAATGTACGTCAGGAATCGGGTCTCTACAGTTGGTATCAGAGGAAAGGTTTAGTCAACCTTTGGAAACTAGGATATGAGAACTTTAGTGAGATCCCTAGAGATATTTCTAAGGTATGTATAGGGATGTCTCTAAGGTTAGGTATACATATAGGTTATAGTACTAGAATTACGCTAAAGATCATATAATTTAACCTAAGAAGTTAGATATTGAGGATACTCCCCCTTTATAATGTTGTTTTCCCTAGCATTATTTTTGCCTCTCACACTATTATTTTTGGGTTTTAGACGATGGCTGGAACCCGAAGGAACCATGTTGATCAATGCAATGGACAATGAAATGATTGCCCTCCTGAACAAACAAATGTTATGGGATATGGAGTGCAAAATCTTATTGCTATACTTACACAAGCTATGAATCATTCTGGACTTCCGAATGAGCAGAGAAGGGAACAATATTCTATTGAGTCCTTCATGAGGAAACATCCACCTTCTTTCAGTGGGTCTTCCGATCCACTTGTTGCTGAACAATGGATCAGTACCACTGAAAAGATATTTTCAGTTCTTCAATGTTCTAAACATGATAAAGTCATCTTAGAAGTATATCATTTTGAAGGTGAAGCTGATCAATGGTGGAATATTATCAAGAATACGAGGCAAAGAGATGAAATTGAGTCCATGGAATGGGACGAGTTCAAGAACATATTTTTCAATAAGTACTTCCCTTGTATTCTTCGAACAAATATGGAGAAGGAGTTTCTTGAACTAAAGCAAAAGGATGATGAATCTATTGGTATATACGAAGTGAATTTTACAAGACTTGCAAGGTATGCATCTGGCATTATCATCCAACCTGAAAGTAAAGTTGATCGATTTTTCAGTGGCTTAAAACCAAGTCTTCGAAGGGCATTAGATATAAGAGACTTCAGTAGCTATGAAGAAATTGTGCGTTGTGCTATCAAGGTAGAAATGGAAGTTGGTGTTACATATCCATCTCATGGTTTTGACAAGAAACGAAAGATGGAGTTCAAGGAGAAATCTCAGAATAATGGTGAAAAGAAGATGAATGTTTCCTTATGCACGAAGTGTGGAAAGAAGCATGGTGGAGATTGTCTTAAAGGGACTAGAAAATGTTTTAAGTGTGGAAAATAAGGTCATCTAGAAGTTGAGTGTCAAAGTAATGGAAAAAGGGTTTCTAATGATGTGAATAAAGCAAACACTGCAGAGAACGCACCACCAACACTTCAATGCTTCAAGTGCAAGGAAATGGGGCATTATGCTAATAAATGCCCTAATCCAAGGGTTAGTGATGATCGACATGAGCAACCGCTTAAGGAAAAGGACAAAGGGAAGTCACATGCGATCACGATTGGTGATGTTGAATATGACAACGATGTGGTGGAATGATTAAGTGTTTATGTAATGGGATTCCAAAATAATGTTTTATCATGGAGTATTTGAATATTTATGTATTGGTCTAATGTGGTATTCAAAGTTATTGAGATATTTTTTGAAATAAGATGATATGCGCATAATGAAGGGAAAACGAGAAAATGAAATTTTTAACAGTATTCATGAGCTTATGATTGATATAAGGACTAAGTGATATCATGGTTTGAGTATATAGAATTTTGAGGATTTTGGTATGTGGAAAGTGTTAACGTTTAACTGCATTCATGTTTTCAATAAGGTCCAATGGGTATTCAAGACAATACATGATTAAGGACTTTGAATGTTTAGAATGTGACCAACAAGACATATCTTATGATATATGGGGATCAACGATGGTATTAAATATCTGGTAATCGTTTTCACTATGATATGAGAGTGGACTGCAGTATTTTGGATAAGCCTAAAGATTGGAATGGACATAAGTTAGTATTGTTTAAGGATATAAGTTTTTTTTGATATTATTGATGGGATGTTATAGTAATATAGTTTTAGAAAAAGGACAACCTACAGGACGGGCGACAACCCATCACGTCGGAAAGGCTGTGGGAATCGAACCCACAACCGAAGTGCAACTGGCCTTTATCGCCTACCACTGGCCTACAGGAAGTCTCCCTGGTTAGTAGAAACTAGTTTTATTTTATTAAGCGGTATGATATACGAAGTATAAGTTCATTTTTAGAACCATATACGATTAACCATAAGATGGAATTATAACTTTTACTAACCTTTTGTTTGAAAGAGATGGAATGACCCATCATTCTATCACATGATCTGCTAACACTTCACGAATAACAAATTCAACTTCATTTATTTAAGAGATGAAGTGGAAATTGTTCAAGGCACGAACAATAGTGAGATTGTACCAAAATGAAGTAAGTATTTATTCTAATTCAAATTCTTCAACTTTAGGGAAACGATCTTGAAAACCAAAAATGTTGTCCTAGTCCTCTTATATCTGATTAATCAGATGGTACCTTAGATCGTCACAAATTTATGGATTTGTGATTGTTGGCTTTTCCATAGCCATGTTCTCTACCACTCTCCATCAGAACATGATGGTTAGATTTCTCTTCCATATCCATAATTTCACCTATGTGGAAACCCAGTGATTAGTTTATTTGGGTAACCGTTACGTTTCATACTTTTGTTTTTAAAGATTTTTTTTGGTATTCCTTTTTACGATGTGGGTTTCGATTAATGAAACTTTTGAATAGTAAACCATTTATAACCCCGATGAATTTCGAGGGCGAAATTTATTTTAAGGGGGGTAGAATGTAACACCCTGAGATTTTATGAAAAATATTCTTTTTAATTTCATTAATGTCTTGTGTTGTACGCTACACCAAAAGGATCTTGCACAACACGCATCCTTGACTTGCCTTTCATTACACGCAATCACGACCTTCCTTGATAGCGTGTGTAGTACGCAATACCGAGTTTCACTAAACGACGATATGCTATTAAAATATTATTAAAACTAGCCATGATGAATAGTAATAACCACTTTTTAAAATTTTGTAAATTTTATTTTTCAAAATAAACTTAATTTTTGGATTCGGAATATCAAAATTAGCTTAGGGTGAAATTTTGGTAATTTTCGGATAAATTTCATATTTTGATGAATAGTGGAAATTACTAAATTTTAATTAAAAACAACTTTTTCAATCGAAATAATTAATAGTGATAAATTATTAATTTTAGTGGTATTAAAGTATATTTAGAATATATTTTTACAATTTAATACAATGATAGTCATTGGATGTAATTTCACATTTAAACCACTTATAAACAAGTTTCAATCTTTTGATAGTTATTATCTCTTAAAAACACGCTATTTGTTTTGACGATGGGAATTAATTTTAAAATTAGTTAATGCAACTGATATGTTTTTAATTTGGTAAAATAGACATCATTTTTGAGTTCATAATATCAAATATATCTTAGGCCTAATTTTTGGTATTTTTTTGAAAACATTCAATTTTTGATGAATAGTGAAACCACTAAGTGGTAGTTAAAAAAAACTGAATTTTTCATAAAACTTAATTTTACCGCTTCTGTGAGTGGAATTTCAAAAATATGAGAGACACGGTTAATATAAATGACTAAAATGTGGTTCAATGAGATGAAAATATTTTTTGTTGAATAGTAACTTTTGACTTTTTTTTACCACGGTAAAAAGTAAATAGGGTAATTTAGGGTAAAAATGATATTATTATTACCCTAAAACATGTCCTAATTCTATTGGATAAGTGTAATTCGACCAAAAACAAACTTAGGAATAAAATATGACCATTTAGCCCCACTTGGATTAGATTAGGACATTTATTATTAATTTATTTAAAGAAGGGTTAAAAGAGTTAAAATCAATGTTTATTTACTAAAACATTTTTAATATGGGGTTATACATAATATAAATTCGACTATAAATATTCATTAGAAATATAAAGAGATTTCCTACATAATTTTATTTTATTTGTAATTTTTAGACATTAAATAATTTAATTTATTTATGACACAACGATGATGCAGTAATTATCTTATTAATGAAATATTGACATAATTGATGTTATAAATACCCAAATAAATAAAATTTGAGACTTTTTATGAATTAAAATAATTTTATAGGTTAATATGACATGTTATTATTTATTTAATTAACTTTTTTTGAACTTATCATTCTGTCATGAGTTTCACAAAAATCAATTACTAAATAGTGTCAAAATTGACATAAAATAGTTTTTAAAGAAAATATTATATTATTAATTGTTATTTTATTCCTAAAAATCTAATGTTCGGCCAAATGACTTAGATAAGGTTATATATATTAATAATAAACAATTTGGGGTTCGTTTGGCTTCTTATAGTATGTTTATTAACCTTATAGTGTAAGAACACAAGAAGACACGGTAAAAGTAAAATTATTTAACTTAATGTTAAATCTAAATGATAAGGTTAAAATAGGAACCTAAACTTGTCTAAATTATATTGGATGAGAGTATTTCGACCCATCCCCACCTTAGCCTCTAAATAAATCAATTTGGAGCTATTTAAAACCGAAATTGACTTTATAATAAAATAATATTTTTTGTTATTCCAAAGGTGCCCCTCTCCTCCCTTATAAAAGGGCACCTCCTCCCTCTCTTCCTCACACAACTTTGAGCCTTCAAGCTCGGCCAACCCCTGAAAAATTCTCTTCTCCACTTCCCTAGAAAAATCTTAGAGGTTCTTTTCTTCCTCAAAGACCAATTTTAGTTCCCTAAGCGGAGGTCTCAAAAAGGCGCTTCAAAGAAGAGGTAATTTCCGTTACCGATTCTTTCACCTTTATTTCTTCTTCCACTTATTCTTATTAGGTTGTTTCATTATGAAGTAATAACATAATTATCACTCATATACTGATATGTTATTATAAGTATGAAACAATCCTATTTCACCATCTATCCATCCTACAGAAAACAAAATCACCGCGCGTGCGTACGTACGGAATACCGTCTCCACGCCGTGATGAAATCTATTTTCCACCACCACCTTACTTGGATAGGTATAATGGTGTAAATAATAACTATATATTATTATTTTAAAGTGATATTTATTCTGAAATAAGTATACATACACTCCAATAGAGTCCCACGATCATGAGAACGATATCATCGCTCGTGCGTACGTACGGACTACCGTCTCCACGACGCGATGAGATTCATTCTCCACTTTAACCATTCATGAATGATTATAAAGTATATATAATAAGTAATCATGAAATATATTACATAATAATGATACTGTATTTATGTGTATATATATGTATGTCATCTACTTAATTCCGTTCAACTCAGTAAGGAAACGAAAACAGCGTTCATGCGTACGTACGGCCTACCGTCTCCATAAACGGTGTATTTCTTTCCATTTACTGATTTATTATATATATGTATATTCTGAATATATATATATATAAATCATGTTTTATATTCTGGAATTAAGTATTCATGATCTAAGTAATCATATGAATAATTACAAGTCAAAACACGGACGACAAATGAAACAATTTTACCGAAAACGCTCTTTAACATGGAAATTACAAAAGAACGGGTAATATAAAGTCATAAGTGAACCATATATGATATCATAACAATGAATATGATTCTTTAATAAGTCAATAAAATTATTTAAATCGTTATACAGGAGGTTCGGACACTTACAAAGCAAGTCGGACCTAAGGTAAGGGAAATATCACAATCTCATTTTTATCCGAGATTGTTTATACTTTGGCATTTACTGGGGTGTATTTTATCATCCACATCCATGTTTCCTCATTATGTAATATTATTTCCATCCACCTAAAATTGTTTAAATCCAATTTTACCCTTCGTTGAGTTTTTATTAAAGGATATGAAAGGAATCTTTTGTCGTTTTTCGTACGAGGTACTTTTTGAATTTTCCGACAAAAGTACGAGAAGAATGTTTTTTTAACTTATACGGCATGAATGGATTTTTTAAACATTATTTCCAAGAATATTCCTTTAAAAATTTTCAAGTTTATTTTTAATCAACTTATTTTAGTTTAAATTTTTATGACATGTTAAGAAAGGAAAAATGTTTTTGAAGAAGAAAGGATATTTTTCTCAAGAATGAAGTTCAAGTGTTTTATCAAAATTATTTTCCATCTAAGATAATAAAGGGTTCTGTTTTTATCCCTATTATTACATTGATTTGATTATGTTGTGATGGAATTATTTTTATGAATTCCTTTATCGTATATGAATTGTTTTATGATGTCATGATGTTTAAGATTCCCATTTTTATTACATGGGTTATGAAATGATGTATGATTTATGATTTTGTGGAACACATAAGAATGGTATCATTATGAGATGGGTGGGACCTATATCTCCCTCCAATGCATTGGGTAAAGATTTTATATCTCATGAGATAGACATGGCTGGAATGGTAGGATATACCGGTTCATTGAAACAGGACTGAAACGAGGGTGACTCGGTTCAGAAAGGGACATTGTCCACTAAGATAGTCTTGGTAATGAGTCTGGACTAACAAGAAATGATTCTCTATGATTATGTGTGAATGCCACAAAGTTTCATGTTTTATGTTATGATTATTGTGATTACATTTCACTGCCATGATTTACCCCATGTTATGAAATTATGATCTCTTTTGTAGGTTAAGATTTCCAAAAGTTATGTGCCTATGTATATGATGTGATTGATATTTCTTTTGTTTACCCTTAATGAGCATTTGAGCTCACCCTTTTATGTTTTCTTTTCCCCAGGATATAAAGAAAGGTTTTAGGTATAATAAAAAGGAAGATCTTTATGGGAGATGTTGAAGATCTTTCACCAGGATTAGAGGATTATATTCCGAGTTTCCAAAGACACTAAACTATTACGGTCCTTGTGTGTGTGTTTTTGTTATGTACTAAGTATTCCGCAAATGTAATGTAATGTCAATGTACTTCAGGCATCGGGTCTCTACAATGATGATTATGATGGTAAAATACAGAGATGAAAATGGCTTTCATGTAAGGGTATTTCCATAGAGGTTTTGTTTCAAAGAGAATATATAAGGGTTTTCATGATGATATATAAGAGTTAAATCTCAGAGCTTCCAAAAGTGTACACTATTCACAGAAAGGAGTAGTTGAAGTGGTGGATGTATTTGACCAGTTGAAAGTAGGCCTACAATGATTGGATCTATATTGACATTGTTACACCCTGAGTTTTTATGAATTTTTATTTTTGAATAAATTAAAACTCTCCGATGGATTGTGTTAAATGCTACACTTAGTCAAGATTACTTTATACACAACACCAAGTTAAGCTCTATCTACACACAACATATAGTTTGTCTTGTGATACACTCAATAATTTATCTTATGTTACACACAATAATGAGTTCATTAGATTACTTGTGTTACATGCAATACCCAGTCTTACTAGACACCAATCACTACTAGATTTTTTACTTTTGGAGGCGGGAGACCTATAGCGGCCGCCATTTGGCGGCCGCTAATGCTATCAACAGCGATCGCCAAATGGAGGCCGCTGCACATAATACCTAATTTTACCCCATTTCCCGACCCCCCCAATTACACTCCCCGACCCCCCAATTACACTCCCCGACCCCGCACCCCGACCCTCCCTAACCCTGCACCCCGACCCCGACCCCGCGACCCTGACCCCGGCGACCCCGGCCCTGATGACCCCTCCCTGACCCCGTGACCACGACCCCGATGACCATCCTCGACCCCGGCGACCCCACCCCCGGTGACCCCGCTCCCAGCCACCTCGACCCCCGGTGACCCCTGCGACCCCAACTCCCGGCGAGACACTGTGACCCCTGGCTACCCCGGTGACCTGACCCCCGACGACCCCAACCCCCAACGACCACCGATGACCCCGACCCCGCGCTGCACCACCCGCAACCCCGACGACCCCCTACGCCACCCGCAACCCTGCCCTGCGCCACCCGCAACCCCGCGCTGCGCCACCCGTGACCTCGATATCCTGCATTGCACTTTCGGACAGTCCTGCCCCAACCCCGCGCTGCCCTACCCGCGACCTCGATAGCATGCGCTGCACCTTCGGACAGTCCTGGCCCCTTCATCCCCTCTCGGCCCCACTGCATCCCTCAGGCGAGTCCTCACGTCCTGCCTCTACCGGACCCTGCCGATTCATCGTGCCCCGCCATGTAGAACCCTCCCATGCTTCATCCAGTAGTTCCACCGCTTTCTATTTCGGCCGTCGAACCCCTGTTTTCAAGTCGCTGCGCTGTCATGAATCCGCAATCAAGTCGCACCCCGTTACCCGCGGTCGAGTCCTCTGCAGGTAATGTTTTTTATCCTTCAAATTTAGCTTTGAAGTCATTGGTTTTCAAATTTAATGATATGTGTTTATTTAGAATTTAAATAAGTTATTTCAATTTTTATTTCTATTATAAATACAGATATGGATAAGATCTGGATTGATATGCAAGATAGGTTTTCGACTGAATATTTTGAGGGGATTAAGCAATTTATGGATTTCGCCAACAGATTTCTAAGAGATATGATTAGTTTTCCATGTAGAAAATGTGAAAATAGATATCTCTTCAAACGAGATAGTGTTAGAGAACATTTGTTTTTGAATGGGTTTTTGAAAAACTATATGACATGGACATGTCATGGAGAAGATTTTGTTTCATGTCGTCACTTGGAAAGTATTCATATGAATGTTGATTCAAGAACAGTTGATCCGATGAACATAATTCTCAATGATATGATGCTACAGTTTCAACCTGAAGATAGTAATTTCGTAAATGACGACGTTGGATCGAGTAATCCCCGTTCTTCTTAAAATGGAGAAGCATTGAAATTCTTTGAAATTCTTGACGATGCACATACTGAATTATATCATGGATGCACTAAATTTAGTAAACTTTCGTTCATTGTTGAATTGTTACACCTGAAGGCTTTGAACCAGTGGTCAGACACCTCATTCGACATGTTGTTGGTATTGTTGAAGAAAGTACTCCCTGTTGGATCGAAGATTCCGGAGTCATTCTATCAAGCTCGTAAGTTGACCGTTGATCTTGGTTTTACATATGATACAATTGATGCGTGCCGCAATAATTGTATGTTGTTCAGAAAAGAGAATTCACAATTAAATAATTGTACTGTTTTCTATACATCCAGGTGGAAGACCAATGAGATTAATCAAGGTAGTCATATTCTTCCTGGGAGAGTCTTGAATCAAGGGAAACAAGTTGCCGCTAAACAGATGCGTTATTTACCACTAAAAACGAGACTAAAGAGATTATTCATTTCAACTAAAATTGCTAAATTGATGACTTGGCATTCATAGAGAAAGAAAGAGGTTGATAAATTAACTCTCCCAGCAGATTCTTTGGCACGGAAAGAGTTTGATCAAAGACACCCAGACTTTTCCTGAGATGATCGTAATAATCTACTGGGTTTGGCAGCAGATGGTTTTAACCCATTTAGGGCCATGGTTGGTGTGACACATAGTATGTGGACAGTGGTGTTGGTTCCATACAACATTCCCCCATGGGTATGTATGAAGCAACCTTTTTTGTTACTGTCAATTCTAATTGATGGACTTAGAGGACCTGGAAATAAAATCGATGTTTACATGCAACCTTTGATTGATGAGCTGCAAGAATTTTGGGCCGATGGTGTAATGACTTTTGACTCGGAAGATAATGAAATGTTTAGACTTCGGGCCTCTTTGTTATGGACAATTAATGATTTCCCAGCGTATGCTAACTTATCAGGTTGGAGTACAAAAGGATAATTTGCTTTCCCTTGTTGTAATAAGAGTAAGAAATCTATATGGCTTAAGAATTGTAGAAAGTGGGAATATCTTGGTCACAGGCGATTTCTTCCTCCATTGCACAGGTTCAGAAAAGACCGTGTATCATTTGATGGGAATATAGAGTATGAACCATCACCACAAATACTGTATGGGGTTCAAATTTGTGCACAACTTGTTCAACAAAACATCCGTACAATGTATGATTTTCAAGATTTATTGGCTCTTGCATTGCCTTCTATTCCTACTGCAAATAGACAGTGCAGTCATAATTGGAAGAAACAGAGTATTTTTTTTGAATTGCCTTATTGGAAATATAATATTTTAAGACATAATTTTGATGTGATGCACATTGAAAAAAATGTATGTGATAATATATTGTGCACCATTTTAGGCGTCAAGGGGAAATCAAAGGATAGTGCTAATGCTCGACCTGATTTGAAAGAAATGGGATTGATAAAACCATTACATTTACAACTGGGTGAAGGAAATATTGCATACTTGCCTGCTGCATAGTACACAATGAGTAAAAAAGAGAAACAAACATTTCTATAAATTTTGAAGACTGTTAAGGTGACAAATGGTTATTGCTCTAATATTTCCAAGCGTGTGAATATTACGAGCATGACATTAAAGGGGTTGAAAAGTCAAAATAATCATATTCTACTTCAACAGTTAAATCCTATAGCAATTCGTGATTTCTTACCTACTCAGACGGCACGTCAATCGGACGTGCCGTGTGCCCGCGGTGACCGAGAACGCAGTTCTGGTGTCATAAACGGCCGAAATGGGCGTCAAACGGTCAAATTCATAGCGGACGACCTCGGATTGACCTGAAACCACCGTGAAACATTCTAATTATTATTCGTGACATGTACGCATAGACGACACGTCAATCGGTCGTTCGGTTTGTGAGGTACGTCTCAATATTCGTGTTTTAAGTGATCCACGTGCTTCATAAATGCGCGTGTGTGTGTGTGTGGGGGGGGGTCCAAATGGGCCGAACGAAGTCGGAATGGCCTGAAATTAGACGAAAAATATGGGTGAGTGATTTGTGAAGTGGTCGAGTAGACGTCACGTCAATCGTACGTGCCGCGTGCCCGCGGTGATCGGGAACGCAGTTCTGGTGTCATAAACGGCCAGAACGGGCGTCAAACGGTCAAATTCATAGAGGATGACCTCAAATTGACCTGAAACCACCTTGAAACATTCTAATTATTATTCTTGATGTGTACGCACAAACGGAATTTCAATCGGACGTGCGGTTTGCGCAGTACAGCTCAATATGCGTGTTTTAAGTGATGCGTGCGCTTCGTAAACGCGCGTGGGGGGGTCCAAACGGGCCGAAAGAAGTAGGAATGGCCTGAAATCAGATGAAAAATATGTGTGAGTGAATTGAGAAGTGGTCTAGAAGATGGGAAGTCAATCGGATGTGCCGTGTGCCCGCGGTGACCGAGAACGCAGTTCTTCTGTCATAAACGGCCAAAACGGGCGTCAAACGGTCAAATTCATAGAGGACGACCTCAGATTGACCTGAAACCACTGTGAACCATTCTAATTATTATTAGTGATGTGTACGTGTAGAAGGAACGTCAATCGGACGTGCAATTTGCGCAGTACGACTTAATATGTGTGTTTTAAGTGATGCGCGCACTTCATAAACGCGCGTGGGGGGGGGGGGGGGTCCAAACGGGTTGAACGAAGTCAGAATGGACTGAAATCAGTCGAAAAATACGAGTGAGTGAATTTCAAAGTGTTCTAGCAGACGACACATCAATCGGACATGCCGTGTGCCCGCGGTGACCGAGAACGCAGTTCTAGTGTCATAAAAGGCCAAAACAGGCGTCAAACGGTCAAATTCATAGCGTACGACTTCAGATTGACCTGAAACCACCGTGAAACATTCTAATTATTATTTTTGACGTGTACGCGTAGATGGAACGTCAATCAGACACACAGTTTGCACGCAACGGCTCAATATGCGCTTTTTAAGTGTTGGGCGCGCTTCCGAAAGGCACGTGGGGTGGTCCAAACCAGCCAAACGATGTCGGATTGGCCTGAAATCGGATGAAAACAACAGGTGAGTGAATTGGTTGGGTAGACGGAACACCAATTGGAGGTGCTGTGTGCCCACAGTGACCAAGAATGCACTTCTGGTGCCATAAACGGCCAAAACGGGCCTCAAACTGTCAAATTCAGAGCATACGACCTAGGATTGACCTGAAATCATAGAGGGAACACTATAATTATTATTTTTGATGTGTACGAGGAGAAGGTACATCAATCGGACATGCAGTTTGCGCGCAACTGATCAATATGTGCTTTTTAAGTGTTGAGCGCGCTTCCGAAACGCGCATGGGGTGGTCCAAACCGGCCGAACGACGTCGGATTGGCCTGAAATCAGACGACAACAACATGTGAGGGAATTGTGAAGTGGTAGGGTAGAAGACATACCAATCGGAGGTTCTGTGTGACCGTAGTGACCGAGAACGCACTTCTGGTGCCATAAACGGCCAAAACGGGCCTCAAACTGTCAAATTCAGAGCATACGACATCGGATTGACCTGAAATCCGAGGGGTAACACTTTAATTATTATTATTGACGTTTAATAGAAGATGAAACGTTAATCGGACATGCGTTTTGCACGAAACAGCTCAATATGCACTTTTTAAGTATTGGGCGCGCTTCCGAAACGCGCGTGGGGTGGTCCAAACCGGCCGAACGACGTCGGATTGGCCTGAAATCGGACGAAAACAATGGGTGAGTGAATTGTAAAGTGGTCGGGTAGACGGCACGCCAATCAGTGGTTCCATGTGCCTGCGGTGACCGAGAATGCATTTCTGGTGCCATAAACGGCCAAAACGGGCCTCAAACTTTCAAATTCAGAGCGTACGACATCAGATTGACCTAAAATCAGAGGGGGAACACTATAGTTATTATTATTGATGTGTAAGAGGAGACGGAACGTCAATAAAATGTGCGGTTTGCATGCAATAGCTCAATATGTACTTTTTAAGTGTTGGGCGCGCTTCCGAAACGCGTGTGGGGTGGTCCAAACCGGCCGAACGACGTCGGATTGGCCCGAAATCGTCCGAAAACAATGGGTGAGTGAATTGTAAAGTGTTTGGGCAGACGACACAATAATCGGAGGTTTCGTGTGCCCGCCCTGACCGAGAACTTACTTATGGTGCCATAAACGGCCAAAACTGGCCTCAAACTGTCAAATTTAGAGCGTACGACATTGGATTGACCTGAAATCAGAGGGGAACACTGTAATTATTATTATTGATGTGTAAAAGGAGACGGAACATCAATCGGACGTTCGATTTTCACGCAACCGCTCAATATGCGCTTTTTAAGTGTTGGACGCGCTTCCGAAAGGCACGTGGGGTGGTCCAAACCGGCCGAACGACGTCAAATTGGCCTGAAATCAGATGACAACAATAGGTGAGTGAATTTTGAAGTGGTTGGGCAGACGACACACCAATGAGAGGTTCCGTGTGCCCGTGGTGACCGAGAACGCACTTCTGGGGCCATAAGCGGCCAAAACGGGCCTCAAACTGTCAAATTTAGAGTACGACATCGGATAAACCTAAAATCAGAGTGGGAACACTGTAATTAGAACCATAGAACTAATGCTTTTATATTTTTAAAATGATAATCGAAATTACGAATATATTTTGAAAATCGTATACTTTCGATCTGTTATAGTATGTTTGAATTGAAATATGTTAATTTGTTTCAATTATATGTTTATAGGCTTTATTTTGTACTAATTTTATTATTAAATTTTGATATGTAGTTATATTTGATGAGGGTTGCGGTGCATGGAAGATGACGATGAGATTTATGTGGTATTCATAGTATTTTTTATATTTTTTTTAAAAAATTAAAAGCTATAGCGGCCGCCATTTGGTGGCCGCTATAGGCATGACCAACAGCGGCCGCCATTTGGCGCCCGCTGCAGCCTGTGTTCGGGTCAGCGTTTGGTGGCCACTATTGGTCATCCCTACAAGGGCCGCCAAATGGCGGCTGCTGTTGGTCATACTTGCTGGCCTTCAGCAGCCGCCAAATGGCGGTCGCTGATAGCACCAGCGACGGACCAAAAGAGGCCTCCATTTGGCGGACGCTAGGCGGCCGCTATAGAGCTTTAGCAATGACTTTTGGTGGCCGCTAAAAGTCATATTTGTACTAGTGAATACACTCTTAATATTATGTTAGTTATCACGTATCCATTATAATGGTAGTAATTAACAAGATAAACTGAATTACTAAATGAATTCTTGCATTACCAATTAATTATAAATGAAGTTAAAAACTAATTTAAGATAATGGATGTGTTTTTTATGAAAAACTTTTTTTATTCCCACAAAGGCATTTTATCTTAATTAATTAAATTAGTCAATATCAGTGAAAAAATTAATGAAATTTATATAAAATGTTTTCAGATTCATACAATAAGTTTTATAGTAATAAAATAAGATCAAATCCAATTTTAATCACAAAAAATCTATATTTTTTAAAATGCAGTTTTTCTTCCTTTTAATGGAAAAATTGTTTTGAAACTAAATTTTTGACACTTTTAAAAATTATATTTGACAAAACAAACTTATATTTTTTGAAATATTAATATTAAAATTATATTAGGGTGAATTTTTGGGTTTTTTATGAAAAGTTTAATCTTTTGATAGGTAGTGAAAATATTAAATTTTAATTGAATGTGGTATTTTCATTTAAATAATTTATGATGATAAATTATTTTTTAAATTGGTAATTATGAGTAAAAATAATATTATAAATATTAGACAATTACCTTAACACTTTGCAAATTTTTTTTAGAAGAGTAATTTTTGGCCAAAATCATTCAAGAGTCTAATTAATTACCTCTTATATCCACCTGGATGAATTTAATCCTTTTATAGTATTTTGTTTTAAGAAAAGTCAAACTTGGGACACAACTGTTTCTAATAAATATGAAATTTTAATTTTTGGTCATCGAGAATATATACCAAATAATTAATAGAATTTGAAAAAAAATATTTATCTTAATCATGGTAATTTATTTTTAAATTTTGGGGAGGAAATAATTACCTTAAAGGATTTCAAAACGTTGATGTAGTAATTATTCAATTAATAGAAAAATCAAATAAATGATATTAAGAATATTAAAGGAAAAATAATTTGAATTAATTATTATTATCCAAGAATTTTATATATACATATTACATATTTTGTGTGTATAATTGTTTTTATAATATATATATTTTTATTGATTTTCCTAAATCCAAAGTAATGAATAGTGTCAAAATGGACACTAATGATATTGTATAAAAATAATATTTTATTAAAATTTTTAAAAATAATAAATAAGTAAAATGGGGATGAGATATAGTCTAAAATATCATAAAATTTTCATTTATGGTATAATTTAAACTTTATAAGTAAAAATTAATTTTTTTTAATATTGAAAATGTTGTTACTGTAGTTAAAATTAGAATAGGCTAACTAAGGGTTAATATAAATGATAAGGTTTAAAATAACACCCAAAATATTCTATAATATATTAGTTTTTTATATTAAAACCTTAAATTATCTTATATTTTAATACATGGCCTTTTGGAGGTATTTTTATTGAGATTGAATTTAGTATAATTTAATATTTTGAGAAATTCAAAAAGTGCCCCTCATGACATTTATAAAAGGGAACCTATTCTTCTATTTTATTCACACTTAAAAACCTATTTTATTAGAAAAAAACCTATCCAAATATTCTCCCAAATCACCTCCATTCATCCTAGAATCCTTTCTTTGGGAATAAATCCAACCAAGGAATTCCTTTGTTTTAAACCAAAAGGAGATATCTGAAGAAGAGGTAACACTCATCAACAAAAGTTTTTTTTATTTCTTCATTAACAGCCTCAAATTATTTTAATATCATATTTATATAATAAAATAAGTATATTAAATATACTAATAATTTTTTTATATTGAGTTTAGGACCAACAAATTCAAACACTTCCATTAAATGGGATACACAATCATCATTCATATTTACAGTGGACTCCCTCCTCATGAATCGATGTCGTTCGTTCTTCCATTAAAACCCTTAAAGGTTTGTAATAATGATATATTTTTAGTTTTTATATGATATATATTATGTTTACAATGTTATTATGATTATTTTATTATTATATAACACATTAATTCATTCTTTCCATTTTGTGGGAAAATGATAACGGTGTTCGTGAGTATGATGAACTACCACCTCACGAAGCGATGTGATTCATTCCCAAGTTACATGAAATGTATTAAGGATTGTTTTTAATAAAAATATTTGATATATATGAAATAAAAATTATTATTTAATAATAATATATCACATAATTTTCTTTATTTTAATCCAATAATAAAATTAAAACAATTTTTATTTGTACGTATGACCTACCGTCTTTATGAACGATGTATTTTATTTTCTAACTCTCATTTTTTTAATCACCATAAATACATATATAATTAATATATATGATTTTTATATCAGGTTTTTCACCATGGATATGATAAAATCATGATCTAATTAAGATGATCAAGAATAACAAGTCAAAACATGTATGGAAAACAAATCGATTATTACCTGAAACATAACTTTAACATGGAATTGTTTATAAATGAGTATTATATAGTCATAAGTAAATCATATATGGTATTATTTATATGAATATGGTTCTATTATAGATTTATAATAAAATTATATTTAGTATTTAGGAGTATTGAACATGTATAAAGGAATTCAATATTTAAGTTAATGGATTTCCATGTCACTTTTATTCTCCATGAGACACAAGTCATGTTCACCACCTATTTCTTATATTTGGTGTGTGTATTACCTAGGTATATATTTTATGATTAATTTAATGATCATTATTTATATGTAAATTTCTAGTTTATAATATCGTTTTCATGGGGTTTATGGTTAAAACGTTACCAAAGTGGTAAATAAATGTTACTCAATTTGCCTTCTTCAAGACACATGTTATGTTATTGAATTATATTCTTTTACGAGGAGTATATACTAAAAATTTGACATGTAATATCATGAATAGTTTTATTTTAATTATTTTATAGGCTTTATTTAATGTTATTATCTCATGGGTATTGTTATTCAATGCTACCAATGTGGCAAGAGTTTATTACTATAATCTCAATTTTTATCAGGATTGTTTACTATTAGACTTCTATTGATGATATATTTTGATTCATATCTCAATAACTCTCATGAATTTTCTTCTATTCTAGTTATGAATAATATTTTTATAGAAAAATATTTTCAAAATATTTTCAATCTTCCTTTATATGTGTTCAAAGTTATTTAATTTTTTTTCAAAATGTATTTTGATTTAAAAATTATTTTTCAATGTCGAAAGGAAATTTTCCTAAAGAAGAGTTTTAAATAATTTTGTTAAAATTATTTTCCATCTAAGAGGAAATCCATTGGTGTTACTCATTATTTACTAGGGATGTGATCCAATGGTACCATTTAAATTGTTTCTCTGAATGGTTTATGTTTTGATTAAATGATGTCTACGAAACCCATTTCTCTTCCATATATTATACCATAATAAAATGATTATGAAACCCATCTCTTTTTATTTGTTATGATATGATTAATTTTTTATTATCTCATGGAGAACATATTTATGATTTAATTATATTATAGGTGGGACCTGTATCTCCCTCCATTGCATTGGGTAAAGAAGGATAACTCATGTGGTAAATATGTTATTCATGAACCTGATTTCATGTTCACAATTATATGCCTGGACCTAGTTTTAATGTCCATAACTTTATGTGTGGACCTAGATTTCATGTACATAAGATTATGCATGGACCCAGTTTCATGTCCATAAGTTTATAAAGGGTCCTAATTTCATTCCCTTAACTTAACATGTTAACCTATGTCTATTTATACATGTTCAAAAAGTTATAAGTTTATGTTCTTTCAAAAATACCATGTTTAAGACCAATGCTATTTTTTCATGGATCATTTTACATTATGATTTTTTTGTCATGAAATTCCAATATTTATTCCATGACATAATATTATGATATGTGTTTTACAGGGTATGAATTTCAAAAGTAAATATTATGTTTTTATATTATTATACTCACATTTTTCTTGATATATCCCTTGGTTACACTTACTGGGAATATGATCTCACCCATTTATTATGTTTCACATCCCTAGGATATGAAGAAATAATTTATGTATGTGTAATAAAGGGTAAGATATTTATGGGAAATAGTGAATATCTTTTAGCAGATTAGAATATTGTGTTCCAAGTTTCCAAATTCAATAAACTATTATGTCCCTTGATCATGTGTTTGTGTAATGTAAAGAATATTCATCTAAATAGATGTGATATAAATGTTTTAAATACCAAGTTAACTATATTTGGTATCATAATAGAGGTTTAATAAAACTTTAGAAACTTGAATAACAAAACTTTAGTGATATCCCTTGAGATATTTTTAAGTATATGTATAGGGTTTTATCTAAGGAAAATTATAAGGATGAATTAAAGTATAAGAAAATGTTATGGAATTTTGGTAAGTATAAAGTGAGGGGTTTCCTATAAATGCATTATTTTATTGATACTATAGGAGGATGTGGATCTATAATAGATGTAAATTAGAGTAACAACACTAAAAACACCATATTGATCTATACTCAATTGGGAATTACTGCATGAAAATGGGCCTTGATGCACACATTGTTTGATACTCCAATTGGATATGATTTTTAAATTCAAAAAATATTTATAAACCATAAAAAGGACTTAAATAAAGGATGAATATTAAGGAAGTAGGATAAACCTAAGGTGACCTAGATTAAGGAAGGTGTCACGAACTAGACATCCAATAGTTTATTTTTCATGATTATTTGTTTTCCAGCAATGATAAGTTTTTCTCACACAATGTTTTTTAGCCAATGGAAAGAACCAGAAGGAACTGGGTTAACATTGAATGTGACGAATATTTTTCTGATGAGAAATCAAGTGGGATGATGTATAGAGTGAAGAACATTATGATTATTCTAGAACATTTTTTAAGGAACATGATTAACAATGTATACCTTAATCAAATACTTGACTCATAAAAGAAGAGAAGGAAAGAGTTTACTAAGAGTTTGGTAAGTGGAGACTATGGGGGAAAGATGATTCAGTTTAATTTTTGTCAGGAATGTGGGAGGAAACACCCATGTGAATGTCCTAGAGGAATAAGAATATTTTTTGACTGTAGAAGTTAAGGAGACAAAGAATGTAATTGTAAAGTGAAAATGAAAAGTTCAGTTTATGCAATGGATGGGAATATTGGTCTCTCTAAGATGTCATTGACTATTGAATTCATTAAATGTGGATATTATGGGAATTATGTAAATCTAAATTCTAAGGGGAAATATCATGAACACAATTAGTGTGGTGGTGTAAGTTATTATAATATTACTGATGATGAAGATTCTACAAATTACATGTCAAAGGAATGAAGTGTTAATGAATAAGATGACAAAGTCAAGTTAATTGTTTGAGAAGGAAGTGGGTTGAATGAAGTATTTATGTATTATAATTTAATGATTGTTTTCAATGAACCAGGAAATATATATGTTGTGTTTAGTATAATTTTTTCAATAAGTATTTGAATGGATATGTTGAATGATGCTGATGGAATGGGACAATGAATTAATGGCAAGATGATTTTCATGGAAAATATATGGATAATGGAAAGATAACCCTTAATGTGTTCCTGATGTTGAGATAATAATGTTGGGATAAATATATGATTGATTTACATAATGTAAATTGGATAGTACTCATTACCATAAAACTAATTAGTGAATTGTTGAAAAAATTGTTTTTTCTACCATGGATAGAGTTTACAAAATTTTTAGATTTAAGGAATATATGAAATAATCTGTATTATGAATGAGGAAGCATGTCTGTTTTCAATAAGGATTTATGGTAATTAAGGTTATTAGCATGTGTCAAGAGGATATGTGATGATGGTATTCAAATGTTTGATATATACCAAAAAAGAGGTACATTATGATATATGGTTGATTAATGCTAAGTTGATTTTGAGAAATTTAGTGAACTTTTATCTAAAATTTTGGAAGGGTTAAAAGGTTAACCATTTATTATATGGTTTATGTTGAACTTTTAATGATGTTTTAGAGATTAATGTTTCATAATGTAATGATTTATGCATATTAGATAACATGTGCTGAACTTTTTTTTGTGATGATAACTAAAGATTTACGGAATGAATTATAAATCTATTTATGGACCGTATGATCTATTAGTGCTTTAGACACAAAAAAATCACCTTTATTTCCTAGAGTAAGAGATTAAGTGAAAATTTATCAATCTAAAACTGATAGATTAGTTTGTTCTTATAATATGGAATGAAATCAAGTAAGAATATATTATTGTGAAAATTATTAAACTTTAGGAAAAGTATCTTAAAACAAAATGTTATCCTAGTACCTTCATTTCTAATGAATAGAATGGTCCCTTAGATCATCCCATATTTATGGTTTTGTGATGGATAACTTTATAATGAACATGTTATTTATCACCCTCCATCATAACTTGATACATAGATTTATATTCTATGTCAATGTGTTCACTTTCCACCTATGTTTTCCTATGCATAAACCTAGTTATGTGTAACTTTGGGTAATAATTAAGTTTCCGACTTTCCATTTTTATAGTTATTTTTAGTATTAATTTTTACGATGTGGTTTTCTATGAAATTATCTTTCATATATTAAAAAATTTATGACCCAAATTATTTTTTTTAGAGAAATTCATTTTAACGGGGGTAGAATGAAACACCCCAAGTTTTTATGAATTATTTTTTTATAATGAAATAAAATTAATTGATGGATTGTGTTTCATGTTACACCAGGTCTATAATGACTCTAATTTTCCATATATTATATTTGAATATTGTATGGATTATTTTTGAGACAAGGTGCTGAGATTGAATGTGATTCTGAGTCCCTATGTGATTTGTAAAAAATATTTGAAATCTATTAAATATAATAAATAGTACGTGCATGGAATTTTCATAAAAAAGTGGAATAATTTATAAATAGGGGATCAAATCAGAAATACGAGGGCACTATTGAGTTTAAAAAATGGGTAATAACTTAGACGAAACATAAACTTTTTTAGCACGATACATTTGTGAAGAAGTAATCACATGTGTAAAATGAAAAAATAAATAAATTAAATTATTTTATTTGTTTGATGAAAAGATGACCAATTTTTCCTTCTCTAAATACATTATTATGGAATATTTTAATGGTTAGTCACATAACCCAAAAAATTAATGAGAGACATTGGAGACACGAGAAGAGATTCTGTTGGTGGATGATGACCAGATTGAAGATCGATGACCGGTGTAACAAGAAATCAGAGGATCTCTCCAAGGATCATGGAGGATGCTCATTCTTTGTTAGCAATCGATCAATATTGAGGTATAATGTTGGTTTTATTTTTATTCTTTCCCCATTTTCTATTTTTATGTTGAATACATATCAATAAACTAACATATTGATCCACAGATCGTGCGTATTATAAGATGGGATTATTGTGGGGATTTATTTTCTGAGAATTTCTATGCGATTAATTGTTAACTCTTCATTCATCATTCTAACAAAAAAATTGTGGTTGAAACAAACATCAACTAAAGGTCCATTCCTCATAATTGTTCCTTGTTCTTTTCTTCCCGATTTTATCATTCATCATAGGTGTTCATCACTGAACTAAGGATTTATATTTACTAAGAAATCGATCATTTCACACCCATTTCTTGGTATAATGATTCGATATTATAGATATGGTCTTGACATGACATGAAGGTGGTGTGATGCTATAAGTGATAGTTGATCGGGTGGTGTGAATATCCAGTTTTTGTTTCCTTTAGCATGCAATGAAGAATGATGCATGAGACAATTTTCTAAGAAAGTTTGGTGGCTGGAAACCATTTTTCATCGATGGAAAGGCCCAAACTATGTGGTTTCTTGATTTTACGGTGAGGCATAGCCAAATTGGTGTCTGGAGGAGGGAAGAAGATGTGAAAAACCAGATCTTGGATTCTTGAAATTCATAATCTGTACGACTTGTAATCCGAGATTACATGGAGTGTGGGGCCCTACTAGTAGAAAATAGGTTTCCGGGATGGAGATAAGTATCACACAGTGTGTCACCATGTCACATGGAATGTGGCCTCTCAGTGGTGGATTTATTTTTACCTTAGAGGGAACATGAAAAAGAGATGAAGTAAACGGGATTAAGAACACAATGTACTCCCTCATAGAAATAGCTTGGCTTGGTGTACATGAGAATACCTATGTAACAATACACAAGAAGAAGTACACATGCAACTACATGTTGTGTACTATTACATGGACTTGGACATGGACACAGGCCATTTACACAGGTAGGAACTAGAGTCAAAGGGACACAACATGTACCACTACTACACGTGGTGTACTCCTAAAATGTTGGCTTGAAGACCTCATCCTCTATATCTTGAAAAAGTTTCGTTAGGGTGAATTCTCCATATCCATTCCATGAGGGCTAGTATAGAATCACATCCTACCCATAGGACAATAATCCCTTTAGTAGGATTTCATAAATAATGTTGTTGGAATCCTTCCATGAGGCTTGGAGTGGGATGCTATATCATCATACACTATGAAAAAACTGAGCTATTGCGATGGGTTATTTGCAACCGGTCAGTTTCCCATCACAAATAGTCTTTCAAAAAATGTTTTTGGGATGGGAGAACCAGCCCGTCACAAATAACAAGGCATTTGCGATGGGTAGATGGTTTCCAACACAAATTCTTTGGCACACGTTGCACACCAAAACACAAGAAAGGGTATTTTTGATGAGCTACTATAGCCTGTTGCAAATAACTGGTGGCGTTTTAAGTTTTTTCAATGGGATATATAGCACGTTGCAAATAGTATATCAGCTGGTTGTCTTTTGGGATGGGTTCCGTTAGAAAAGTCTTTTTAATTAGAGGGTATTTGCGACAGTATCCCCTTTGCAAATAACTCCATCACAACTAATCTAACCTATTTATACCCCAATTTTTTTTTCCTTCTTTCCATTCCATTCAATACTCTTCTTTCTCTCTAGTGAATTTTTTTTTTCAAAATTTTACATAGTTTTATGTTTTAATTCGGAGTAATTTTCGCAGCTTATATCCTTCGAAATCTTTTGTTTTAAGTTTTTTATATATTTTTTATTTAATATAATTTAATTTAATTATAGTCATTTTTAATTAGATTTAATTAAATTAAATTAGAATGAGATAGTTTTATTTATCACTCTTTTTGTTTATTTTACAAAAAATTATTTACGATTAGTATGAATTAGTATAAATTAATTTTTATTATATTAATTAGTAATAATTAGTATTAAATTGTAATAATCAATATTAAATTGAAATAATTAGTATTAATGTGAAATAATTATTAATAAATTGCAAAAATTAGTAATAAATTCAAATAATAAGTAATAAATTCGAATAATTCGTAATAAATTTGAATAATTAGTAATAAATTCAAATAATTCGTTATAAATTTTATTAATTGGTAATAAATTGTAATAATTTTTAATACATTGCAATAATTAGTAACAAATTGCAATAATTTGTAATAAATTGCAATAATTAGTAATAAATTGCAATAATTAGTAATAAATTGCAATAATTAGTAATAAATTTCAATAGTTAGTAATAAATTGCAATAATTAGTAATAAATTGAAATAATTAACAATAATTAGAAATAATTAGCAATAATTATTAACAATTATCAATAATTAGAAATAATTAGTAATAATTAGTAATAAATTCTAATAATTTGTAATAAATTTCAATAATTAGTAATAAATGCCAATAATTAGTAATAAATTATTATAATTAGTAATAATTAGAAATAAATTTTAACAATTAGTAATAAATTCTAATATTTAGTAATAAATTCGAATAATTAGTAATAAATTTCAATAATTAGTAATAAATTGAAAACATTTGTAATAAATTGCAATAATTAGTAATAAATTGCAAGAATTAGTAATGAATTTTAATAATTAGTAATGAATTTGAATAATTAGTAAAAATTTGAATAATTAGTAATATATTATAATAATTAGTAATAAATTGAAATAATTTTTAATAAATTTCAATAATTAGTAATAAATTGAAATAATTATTAATAAATTGCAATAACTAGTAATAAATTACAGTAATTAGTTATAAATTTCCATATTAGTAATGAATTGAAATAATTTGAAATAAATTGCAATAATTAGTAATAAATTACAATAATTAGTAATAAATTTCATTAATTTGTAATAAATTGCAATAATTAGTATTAAATTATTATAATTATTATTAATTAGTAATAATTAGTAATATATTCTAAAAATTAATAATAAATTATGATAATTAGTAATAAATTGCATCAATTAGTAATAAATTTGAACAATTAGTAATAAATTCAAATAATTAGGAATAAATTTGAATAAACAGTAATTAATTAGAATAATTATTAATAAATTCAAGTAGCGTTTTTACTCTAGATAGATTTATTGGTATCATCGTGACCAACACTTTGTGGGCACTAATCCTTGATGTAGAAGGTTGTTATAGATTGATTTATTTTTATACCCCATGTCCTTGGGAGTGATCTTTATACGTGTATCATATCTCTTCATACTTCTAGCATATAATTCCTATGATGAGACTTGATTAGTATGAACTCTCAAAAAAACGTCATCAGGGATATCTGAATTGTGGAGTGTGTTCTCTTAGATGAGTACTTCGTAGAACCTTCGAGCTAGAATCCTAGGATGACATTACAATTATGAATTTACCTTCAAGGTCGTGTGTCTTTGCGGAGTATATCTAAATATTCTTGTTATATGAATTGTAGACATATAACTGTGTAGATATGACTGTTATTCCATTGTCATGTGTTTTTTGGTTTTGGGGTGTCATACTGGGAATTATTATACTCATCCCTGTATGGGATTTTCCTGCACATGTTGTGTCTTGTACAGAGGATTGACCTTTTAATAGAGTCTTAGAAGGACCAATACCAGATGGTATTTTGTGACACCAGACGTACCAAGGTGTGTTGCTGTGGTATATTGATAGAAGTGTCTATCTTTACTTTCAGGTTGGACTTGTTTTTAGACTATTTGCGGTGGCCTTATACTTAGACATATTAACTTTTTTTACATCTTGTTGTACTATGGTTGTGGGATTTAGATGTATTCATGCTTGGTTGTTTAGTTGTTTTTACATTTATGCATTGTATGGGCTTGGAGATGTGCTTATGTGAGCAGGTACTTAGGCTGAGGCCTCCCATGTAAGTGAGATGACTACTTGATGCTAGTTGCCTACCCCTAGACTATTGGAGGCAGTTTTGGGGAGTTGTGGAAGGGGAACCTTTTGGATGGTTCATGTTAAAGTGGTATCAAAGGATGCAGTTCTACATTAGGACCAGATTCTATGATATTGGTTTGGGGAAATAATGTTATGTGTTTGGACATAGACATTTAGGCCAAAGAAGTGTTGGTGTGATAACTGATGTATCCATACACCAGGAATCTGATCACCTGATTTTTGACTCAGGGCATGAGAATACTGATTGTAGGGAAAACAATGGTACATGCATAATATAGGAATGGGTTGTATTTTACATTTACTTCTTAAGTCATCTCTCCAAATATACTCATTGACCATGGTACATCTTGTTTACTTTCAAGATGCCTATGTGATGTATTCGAGCTAGGATTCAATGTCCGGATCCTGAGGGTGCTTCCCTTAGTGATGATGTTTTGATACATAGACCAGTTTCTGAGGTTATACCTCTAGGTGCTGCACTAACTATATCACCACCTGTAGAGAAACTAATGGTACCCACAGTACCAACGGATAAGGTGCATAGGATGAGCACAATTCAAAAGTTTTAGTGGTATAGACCCCTAATATTTCAAGACGTGCCCAACCCAAAGGAGGATAAGGACTATATTGAGGTGGTTAAGTGGGTTTTCCATTTTTTAGGACACCAGCACATCAGATGGTGGTCCTGGTGGTGAGCCTTCTCCATGGATTAGTAGGACAATAGTGGGGGTTAGTGATGCAGTCCCTTGGTGAGACAACTATAGAATGGTGAAATTTTGAGTTCCCTTTAAGAGAGGAGTTCCCTCTATATATACTGATGGATTTAAATATCCAAGTGATTCTATATATTTATTAAGGTACCAAGATAGTAGCTAAGTATTCACCAATGTTTACCAACCTCTCTAGGTACTCGATGGATATGTTCCAAGGTCAGTTATTCCAGGCCCAGACCGTTTACCAATAACTTCATATATATATTTGATATAGTGTTATATGTATATTAATTCCTAACATCGATGAGGTTTTAGAGTGGGTTGAGAGTTTCTTGGATGAGAAGAAATAGCCAGTGGTTCCCAGTAGTGGGAACATAAGAGAAGAGACCTTGGAAGTAGGGAGACGACATTAGTATCAAGGACCTAGATGTGTGAGACATATCAGGAGGAGGTCCCAAGTTAGAGGGTTTTTAGTTCAAGGATCACAGGGTGGGTCCAGTCATCCTAGTGATAGGTGGTGTTACTCATGTGATTGTAAGCGACATCTTTATTGAGATTTTTCAACCCACCGTACAAATAATAGAGAGATTGTGGATAGACTAATGAGGATGAGAAAGTGGTTGGATTAGGAAGGTCCACAGGGTGGAAGACATGGTATAGGATCTAGTATAATAGTAATAGGTGGTGGAAATTTTTAATTTTTACCAACACCACCCCAGGTAGTCTGCACCAGGATTATGGCGCAGAAGGATAGGGGCAGGGACAACTACTAGTGGTCGAGTCTTACATTCTAGAGGCTATGAGAATGATACGAGGTATGTTCTATGTCTTTTTAACCTTATCTAAAATACTTATAGACACAGGTATAAGTCATTCATTTATCTCCACCTACCTTTTTTAAGACATTGAGATTCCAGTTAAGCTATTGGATTAACCCTTGTTCTTGGAAACTCCAACTAGAGATGATTTAGTGATCACACACTTATGATGGTAGTGTAACCAAACTCTTGGAGGTGGGAGTTTCTGTTGGGATCTATTTGAAGAAATGATTAGGCCTAAAAATTTCATATTATGTATGGAATGGTTATCCACAGTTCATTCCCAGATTAACTATTTCAGGTGGAGGATATAGTCTGTCCATAGTAATGTGGCCAGGTTTTCCTTTATGGGTGACAAAGAAACCAATGCATCATAGGGTGGGATAATGCATACGAGGTTGCAACCAATTACTCATCAGTTATATAGTATGACCCTTTGTTAATTGGATTTGATGAGTTTCTAGTTTCCTATAGTGGTGGATGAGTATGGGGAAGTATTTCCAGAAATTTTTCTAGGCATAAATTCCCTCTAAGAGACAAACTTTTTCATTGATCTACACCTCATGACAACATTGATATCTGCACCCACATATCAGATGGATCATGCAGAGTTTCACAAGATGAGGGTGCAGTTGGAGGACTTATAGATTAAGGGATTTATTGGACCCAATGTTTCACCTTGGGAATCCCCCATTTTGTTCCCCAATAAGGTAGAAGGGAGCTTGAGGTTATGTGTGGACTACTGGATTTTGAACCTGGTGACCATGAAGAATAAGTATCTCATAATGAGAATCGATTAGATCTTCAATCAATTGAGAGGGGAATGATGGTTCTCAAAGGTTGACCTCAGGCCAGGTTATCACTAGTTGTGAGTAAAGGATGTGGATATAACAAAGACATTTAGATGTTGATATGGTCACTATGAGTATTTGATGATTCCTTTCAGTGTGATGAATGTCCTATTAGTATTCATGAGACTCATGAACAAGATCTTTCATCCTTTCTTGGTCCATTTTATGGTAGTATTCATCGATGAAATCCTAGTATACTTGGCTTTTGAAGTGGACCACACAATACACTTGAAGATGGTATTTGATGTACTCTCAGAGAACAATGTTTAAAGGAATCTCTCTAAGTTTCAGTTATGGAATCTAGAGGTCCACTTTATGGGGTATCTTAACTCATCAAATGGAGTGGGAGTGGGCCTGACCATGGTTGAGAAAATGTTATCATGGGATCCACCCAAGAGAATGATGTAAGTGGAATGATTCCTTGGGTTATAAGGCTATTAATGAAGATTAATAAAATATTTATCTAGGATATCAGCACCCATGATAGATTTTACCTAAAAGAGACAGCATTTTGTGTGTAAATAGAAGTTCCATCAAGCTTGTTTGTAGTTGAGGAAGATATTTATGAGTTCTTCAATCTTGAGATTTCCATCGGAGGGTGTTGAGTATGTAGTGTTCTATGATGCATCAGGAATAGTGCTTGGTTGTGTTATGATGCTGAGGAAAGTGGTGATTGCCTATGATTCATGTTAGTTGAAACCACATGAGCATAACTATGTGACCCATGATTTTTAGTTAGTAGAAGTAGTATTCACACTAAATAGGTGGTGACACCACCTGATGGGTGAACGGTTTATATTCTATTATAATCATAAGAGTCTTAAATATATCTTCTCTCAGATTTATCATAACATGAGGAAAAGGTGATGGATATAGTTTCACCAGTATTATGACTTTGAGATTGTCTATACTCACTGGAAGGGGAATGTGGTAGTGGATTCTCTTAGTAAGAGATCTTTTTTATAGTTTCTGAATGAGGGGTTAGAGGATTTTGCCTCATTGAATTTATTCTTTGTGGATAGTGATGGAGAAACTTACCTCTAGTCGATGGTTTTTACCCCTCTATTTTTACAGTGATTTAGAGAGGCATATCTTAGGGATACCGACTATGAGACCAAACGTATTCAGCTATCCACTAGACATGTTACTGATGGATTTTCTGAATGTGGGGAACATGTCATTTTTTATAGGATGCATAATGATACCAATGATTTTGTGAGAGGATGTTTTTAGAGAGTTTCATTCATCTATTTTAGTGGTATATTGAGGTTTGAAAAAGATTTACCAAGACCTCTAACATTAGTTTTATTGGATAGGGATTAATAATGGAGTTTCAGAGTTTTTCTCACGATTCTTTACTTTTCAGTAAGTGATGGCTGAGCACCATGTTCTAGCATTCTTGGCTCAATCCCTTGAGGTGATAGAGTGGATGTGGGATGGGATATATGTGGAAATCATGATAGTATTACCACATACATCCAAGGGACCCGATGTTATCTGGGTGATCATAGAACAACTCACCAAGTTGGCCCACACCATAGCTATTTAGGAGCAATGTTTAATATAGATATTGAGATGAATCTATATGCAGGAGATAGTATGACTATATGGAGTTACATTGAAGAGAATTTATGACCATTATGATCACATGATATATTTTTTATTGAAGGGATTATAGGAGTCATTTGAGACTCAGTTACACTTGATCATATCATTTAAACCCCCAGACTGATGACCAAATTGAGTGGAACATTTAGGTTAGAGAAGAGAGGTTGTGAGATTTCATGTTGGACTTTTTCCATAGTTGGGAGGGTCATCTACCCATGGTGGAATTTGTGTAGAAACTTTTCTAATCTTCCACCACCATTATAGAACCATTTTAGGTTTTGTACGGGAAACCCTACAGGTCACTGCTTTGCTAGACCAACCTAGGAGAGTCAACAATTATGGGCCCAGATTTGGTGAAATATACAACAGATATTGTTCATATCATTCATGAGAGGATGAGGACTACATAGAGATCTTATAATTATAATTTTGATTGAAAATGGAGGTCTTTAGAGTTCTATGAGGGACAACATGTGTTCTTATGATTTTAACCTTGGTGTGGATTATATATATTGGGAAGGGGTGACATGTTATCTCCAAGATTCGTTGGCCCTTTACAAATAATGAATAGAGTGGGTGAGGTGGCATACCACTTAACTTTACCACCATAGTTAGACTGGGTACACCAAAAATTCAACATGTCCCCCCTAATAAGGTACATGCAAGAACCAACACATGTTATTGACTGGGGAAAGCTAGATATTGAGGATGGAGATACATTTGTTGAGTACACAATTGGGATTGATGATCGTCAGAATAGAATCATTCATGGGAAATAGATTCCTTTAGTGTGTGTCTAGTGGTAGCATGAGAATATCATGGAGATAACTTTGGAGTGGTAGTCTCAGATTCAGGCTTACTACCGACATCTTTTTGTGTAGCCCTTGTTTTTTATTTTTAGGATGTAATGCCACATGGTAGGGAGAATGAAATTACTCTAATTATATATATATAAATATATATATATATATATATTTGGATATTGTTTGGATCATTTTAGGGACTAGGAACCAAGAAGATGAAAAATTACAAGGCACCAAATGCCCGGAATAAATATTTGAAATATTTGAAATATATTATATAGCGTACAATCATAGTTTTTTTTGAAAAGTGGAATAAATTATAAATGGGGGCCCGAATCAGAAATCTGAGGGCAGCTTTGAGAATTTATTCCACTTTTTAGGAAAACTACGTGTGCGTGCTATTTAATATATTTATTTTTTCGTATCCATTGTTTGTGGAAAATTCTTCATGGGCATAAAATGAATAAAATAAGTAATTAAATTATTTTACTTGTTTGTTGATATCGTGACCACTTTTTTATTATTTAAAGACAATATTATAGAAAATTTGTAGGTTTAGTTTTATAACCCTAAAAATTGATGTGATCCATTGAAGACATTGGAAGAGATTCAATTAGTGGAGGATGATTAGATCAAATATCGATGACTGGTGTAAGATGGAATCAAAAGATCTATCAATCAATCATGATAAAGGATCATTCTTTATTAGTAACCACTCCATATTGATGTAAGACATTGGTTTGATTTGGAATCTTTCCTCCTTTATTATTTTTATGATAAATACGAATCATTCAACCAACTTATTGATCTGAAGATCTTCCATATTGGGTGATGGGATTATTGCGGGGATTTATTTATGAGAATTTATGTTGATTAATCATTATCTCTTAATTCATCATTCTAATGGAAATTAATCAAGGTTAACACAAACATCGACTAAGGTCTATTTATCATAATTGTTCCTTGTGATTTTCTCCTTGATTTCTTCATTCATAAAAGGTGTTCTTAATTTACCTATGGTTATACATACACTAATAAATAGACCGTTTCACACCCATTTCTTGGTGTAATGATTAGATATTATAGATTCGGGCACAACTTCATGTGATAGTGGTGTGATGATGGAAGAAGCAGTGGATTAGGTAGTGTGGTCACCCATTTTTCATGTCTATTATCCTATAATGAAGAAATATATATGTGAAAATTTTCCAAGAATTTTTGGTGGTCGAAACCCATTGTTAATCAGTGGAAAGGATCGTAAAACATAGTTCCTTGAATCTTTGGTGAGTCATGACTAGATTGGTGGATGAAGTAGTGAAGAGGACATGCAGATAACAGATTTGGGATTCTGGAAAATCCTGATCACATGGTGTGTATTATGGGATTACACGACATGTGGGGACCTCCTAAAAGTGGATGAGGTTACGAGATGGAGATAAGTACCACATGGTGTGTGACTATGTCACAAGGATTGTAAAAAGGTATTACATGGAATGTGGGTCCTCTTAATGGAGGATAGGGTTACTGGATATAGATAAGTACCACATGGAGTGTGACTTTGTCACATGGCTTGTGATATCTACCTGGTGGCATGACATGTACCTCAGAGGGTAAACTAACAAGGTATGAAGTACATAAGAACAAGAACACCATTTATTCCCACATAGAGATGGATTGACCTAGTGTACATGGGCATACCTGTGTATGGGTACACGGGAAGGTGCGTTCGATGTACTACTACATGTACACAGACATAGACAAGTGGCGTTTATACGTGCAGGACTCAAGGTCAATGGGAACAAGTGTGTTACCCTACTACATTCCCTATACTACAAAAATGTTCACTTGGAGATCATGTCCTATGTATCTTATAAAATCTTCATTAGGGTGTGTTCCCGATATCCATTACTTAAGGGTTAGTATGGAATCACCACCTATACATAGGAAATCGATCCCTTCAGTAGGAATTCTTGGATAGAGTTTTCGGAATCCTTCCATATATCTTGTAGTGAGATCCTTTATCATATTATTACCCTAGGGGTAGTTCTTGGTTTTTTCATGACCAAAAATACGTGGGCACTGATCCTATACTGATGGTTAATTAAAACAATTACTATATGCTAATGATTTTAACTAAGAATCAGTATAGGATTTTTTTATGTTTTATACCAAAACTTTTAACTAATCATTGGCAAAGGTTCGTTTTTTGGGCTATACTAATAGTTTTTAAAAACTTTTGGTATATCCTGACACATATTCGATGTCATGTGGCCCCTGTTTCCTTCCCTAAATCAGTTCCCCCTATGACGGGGGGTTTTGTTATGGTCTTTGACTCCTTTATTTACCTTGATTATCATTTTATTTTCATTTGATTAATCATTATTATAATTATTCTTTGTTAAAATAATCATGTTATGTTGATTATTTTCACCTTATATGGTATTTTATCCCTTTATGCTCAAGATTGAAAATGACCTAAAATAGAATGTAATTACCTTGAATTTGTTTATGGATTAATATTAATATTTTAATTGTAAATTTTTATAAGGAAGCTTAATGAATGTGGTATTATTGTATTTGAAATTTATGATTTATGAATGTACTATATTTTAAAAGTGCATTGTATTTATTTCTAATATAATGTGTTTATGTCGTTTTATGGGAACTTTATTTTTGAAAAAATCAATTCATGTACTCTATTTTTTATAAATAATATTTTGTTTTATCTTAAAATTGGGGTTTAAAACAAAAAATTTCCCATGATTTCAAGTTATTTTTAATAATTTAGGGTGTGTTTGGGTTATAATAAATTTTTATTCCACTTTATAAATCCACTTTAATATGATTTATTCTATTAATGTACTGATTATGTTCAAAATGTGTTCAAATAAAATTTCCATTAATATTTTAGTTTGGATAGATTTATTTTAAGAAGATTTTTCTTTACGTTACATTCTATATATGAATTAAAGTTCAATTTGGAAAATATTGAATTTTTAACATGACATGATTTAAAAAATTTATGTGAATGTTTGTATAAAAATGATATTATATGATATTAAATGCTCCCGATAAGATAATAAATATGTGCTTTTTGTAAGTGTATTAAAGTTTTTCATGTGGGGTTATGTATTTTTATTTCTCATTAATATAATTTAGTTCAATATTATTGTTATATATATATATATGGTATTTGTTATCTCATTGTATTAAGTTATGAAATTATAGATACATTTGATAAATATATATTTCGAATTATTTCCAAAGGGAATTTTCCTTTCTCAATTTGATGTTTCCATGATAAAATAATTTTTTTATAATGATATATTTATGAAAATTAATTTATTTTATATACAAAAATATAGAGCTCTTTAAAATGGATTTGACTTCAATCACATTTCATTGATTTTCAAATTTATTAAAATAAAGTTAACATGTATCATGTCTATAAATAAATTTTGGATTAGGTAATGAAATTTGGTTTGTAAACTGAAATGATTTAAATATGTTTTAAAAATATTATTAGACTTTATAAATTATGTAATTATTATTTACTATTTTTATATTATTAAATACTACTTTTTATATAACATAATGGATAAAATTTAGATGTATGAAAATGACTGGATCTCAAATGTGTTTCAAGAGAAGATGGATATTCCTTTATATTGTTTCATTTAAAAATGATTTAGATAAATATATTATACACTTCACTTGTTATAAGTTTATTGTAAGATACTTTTTTAGTAGATAAGAAGTTAAGTACCATATAAAAATGTTCATTTTCAAACCAACTATTTTTTTCTTATATCACAATAGAGGGAAAAAGAAATATAATAGTATTAATGAATGAAATGAAAGGAGTGGTCTGAAGAATTTTATGTTTGATCAATTTACATTTATGAATCATCAAGATAAAGGGAGCATGAACATGTAAAAATACAATGATACTAGTACTTATGAGGAAAGTGATGATATTGATGATGTTGAGGGAGTGGACAAATTAATGGATTCTTCTAGAACTCTTGTATATCAAGAATATATAAAAATGAAAAGGCTAAACTTTTTAATGTGGTTGTGTCATAGTAAAACTATGTATTTAATTTCTAAAAAATACATTGATTACAGTATTACCTTTTTGAAATACATACTTTTTGATGATGTAGATATTCTATCAAATCATTATATAGAATGGAAGATAATTAACAATCTCAGTTTTTTTATTAATTAAATTTATGTTTGCCCAAAATATTATTGCTTATTTTGGGAGTAAACTAAAATAATAAATGAATATAATGAAATTGGTATAAATTAATGGAATACAAATGTAGATTGAATACCATATCATCTACCAAAAAAATTAATTTTGCACTATCTATTTATTTAGAGACTCTAAATCCTTTTCATGTTTTATAAAATATCAAAAAATATGTGATGTAATTGTGTTGATGGAATTAAAGATGGCGATGATTTGGTTAATATGTAAGATTTATTTTCATGAAAAAATATTTATGCCTAGTATCTATATTTTTTATATGAGGTAAATAATGTCATGTTTGGTATATTATGTGACAGTTTCAATATGTTTGGTTAGATGATTACTTATCACAACATGTGGCTAGTTTTTTCACATTTATAAACTTCCTCTAGGGATGTGTATACAAAAATAATTCAATTTATTGATAATATTAATATCTACAACTTATGATACTGAAAAATATATAGATGAATGCTTGAAACATTTAATTAAATAGTTGAAGAATATTTTGGATAAGGGTGTACGCTCTTGCGATGCTTCTTTGAAAAATATATTACTTATGTGTGTTTCTATTAGGTGGATGATAAATTATTTTCCTAGTAAAAAAATAATTTATGGTAAGATTATGTAGGGAAAACTATCATTTCATAATTTTATGATTGATATACATTCTAGAAGAGAGAAATATAACTGTTGTTCTAAATTCATGGGTCATTGATGATTCTTCCCAATGGATTATCCATATAATAATAATCACCGATGGTTTAACAATATCATTGAGTATGAGAAGAAAAATCATCATATGTTAGGAAATTATGTACTTAATGGATTGAAATATATTAATTTTTCATTGGGGAATGTTTAGAAGGAATATAGAAAGAGGAATAATTCTTCCACTAAATCCAATTATAATTTGGAAAATAAAAGTATTGTCTTTTATTGTATATATTGGTTATCAAATTTTTTACATTATTGTTTAGATATAATGAACACTGATAAAAATATATGTATAATATATCGTTAAATTTATATAAATGTTAACGGGAATACTAAATATTATTTCTGATCTCAACATTACTTGGTGGATTGAGGTATTAGACCAGAACTGCATCCCGTATGTGTCGGAGAAAATAAATGGAAATTTACTTGGGGTTCTTACGTGATGAAACATTCATAGGAAAATAAATTTATATAATTATTAGATAATGTCAAAGTTACCGATGGTTACTCCGGTAACATATCTAAATGATTCAGTAGAAGATAGTCGAAATTGAAATTTATGAAAACTCATGTCTATCACATCCTTCTTCATGAATTGAATCCAATTGTAATATGCCATTTATTATCTAATAATATAAGGGTGATAGTGATTATACTATGATTTGATGATAAATATCTTTTGTTTTAAAAGGTTATCCATGAATTTATCAATAGAAATATAGGAGAAAGATACATTAATTTTTTATAAGTTAGAGAAAAAATTCCTCCATCTTTTTTCAGTTTCTTGTTGCATTTAACTATCCATATTCAACTAAAATACTGATCGGGGACCTATTGATTTTCATTATATATATATATATAATTAAAATAAATACATAAAAAATTAATTTTTATTATGGAATAAGATTCATCTTGAAGGTTTCATTTTGAAAGGTTATATAGCTCAAGAATTTATGGATTTTTGTTTAATGTATTTCCCTGATACATGCATTAGATGTAATAAAAAAATGAGAAATAAATATGAGCAATATGAGAAAGTTTATCAAAATTTTTCAACTCTTCCTATAATAGGGGGAATTTCTGGGTCATATTATAGAAACCCATACTTTTAGTATGTAAATATTAAATCTCTTTATATGAATATTAAAAAAAACATTATTATCCATGTTATAATAATAAATATTTGTGTGTTTATAGACTAGATATATAATCATCTTATTTCAGGAAATATTTTCAGTGTTTCCCACATTAAACACTTATTAAGTGTACACTACATAAAATAGTTATTCTTAACCTAGGGAAGGAAAAATATAAGGAAGGGCAGGGTCAGTTTCCCAGTAAGGGGAAACATAGGATATATTACTTAACAATCATACATGAGAATAAGATAATAAAAAAGGTATGAGATCACGATTATAAATTTAAAAGTTTATACTCAATATAACATCAATCATAGACATATGATATGCCATAAAATTTTATTATAATAATATAAAATGTTCATAAGAGTGAAAAATAATCAATAATTAGTCATGATCCATGAGAGAATAACATAGACATATTATTTTAAAAAAAGACTATAACATTTTTAACATGTATAGATAAAAATAGGTTCAATAATTAAGTTATGGACATAAAATCAAGCCATTAAATAAACATATAAACCTAAAATTAAGTCGACACATAATCTTAAGAACATAAAAAATTGGTCCATGCATAATCTTATAGACATGAAAACAAGGTCCATACACAATTTTATAGATATGAAAACTGGATACATGCGTAATCTTGGTAACATGAAAACAATGTCTATAGATAATATCATTAACCTGAAATTAGGTTAACACAGAACATATTTATCTCATGAGTTATCCATATTTACCCAATTCATTGGAGGGATATAACAAACCCACCCATTATATAATAATAATCCACTCAAATGTACTCCCTAATATTTTGAAAACATTTAGCATTTTATCATAACTTCACCCATGAAAAATAAAATGATATTCATAAACATCTCATAATCATAACAGTAAACCATATAGAGAAAAAATAATAATGGTATCATAGAATTAGATCCCCAATGAAATATAAATAACATCAAAGTTTGTCATAATAAATGAAAATGCCTTTAAAATATCACTTGGAACATTTCTTAATGAAAATTCCCTTTTAATTTTGAAACCAATAATTTAAAATATAAAAATTTCCAAAATATTAAGGTAAAATTTTTATTTTAAAATTACTTTGGAAACATGTAAATTATGCTTCAAATCATGGAGTGATCATGATGGTGGAAAATTTAATTCATGATATGTAGGTTAATACAATGATTCCTTTCACATTTTTGAAAAAAGTACATCATTTAGAAAAAAGAACATTAATTTTAAAAAATCTTCAAAAAATTAAATCATGAGAAAATATAAAATTAAAAAATCATTGGATAAAACTAAAAACATTATGTAAAACGTTTTTTTTAAAACATGGATGTGGATGAAAAAAAGTATTTTCAATTGAAAAGGTAAATAATGTCGATATTTCATTAAAAATATTCTTTCAGTATTATGATTTATTAAAGATAGGAAAATGGATGGAAAAATATATACATATATATATATAAATAGAGGAGAAGAAAAATCATGTTACTATTGAAATATAGGTCATAAAATTCCTTCATTGGAAACTCAACCATTAATAATCCTGATAAAAAATGAGATTGTAACATGAATCCATAACCGCTTTAGTAACATTTGAATCATATGGTCCATAAAAAAACCTTAGATGGATATTTATATCCCTTAATTTCAATTATAATAATCCTAAAATTTAACCATGGATAAAACATACACTATATAAAAATACAATTGGTGAATATAAAATGTTTCTCATAGAAAGAAATGTGAGATGAAAATTCCTTACCCCAAGTACCCCTTACCTTGAGTTCAAATTTCATTTAAATCGTTTTAACATAATGTATAATAAATTTTAATTTATTATAATTATATAATTTATTTGTTTAAATAATCATAATATCATATATAATCCACTTATATCATTTTAACACCCATTTTTCAATAATTTCATATTAAGATCACCATTTTCGGGTGTCAACTGTTTCGTTTTTCATGAGAATTTATGTCCTGTAGTTCCCGTACTTATAAAATTATCATTGTTCCATAATCTTAATAATGATATTTAGGATGTAAATATCACAATAATTCATTATATATCTATTTATAACCTTCCATAAAAGGTATATATAGAAAAATAAATTACACCGTTCATCGAGATGGTAGGTCATAGGTATGCATGAATGCTGTTTTCAATTTTTGATAGATGAAAAAAGGTAAAAAATAATCAATACTTAAAGTGTAATTATTATATCCTAAATATCATATATATTAATCAAATATATTCATATTACCATCTATGTAAAAATGAAATGAAAAAAATATCACAATGCTTTGTGGAGGTGGTATTCCAGAAATACACACGAGCGACATTATCTTTTTCCAATGGATAGGAAGGTAAGAAGGTAGATATGATATTATAATTAAATAAGTATAATAATTTCATTAAAATAATATATTAACTTTAAACCCATCATAATAACCATCATTTAAATATATTAATGGAAAATGAATTGTATCGCTACGTAGAGGTGGTAGTCCCCACGTATGCTTGAGCGATGTTTTCAAATCCCATTTGATAGAATAGAGGGTGGATAATGATGGTTACATGATCATAATAACATTTAAATATATTTATGATACTTATTTTATTATTTTATGAAAAATACCCCAAATTTAGATGAGGTAGAAGAAGAAATTAATTGAATGGGTTCGATTAGGAATCTTACCACTTCTTGAGTTGGCCTCCTTTAGATCCCCTTTTAAAGACCCTTGGAATGGTATTTAAAGAATAATAGTACATATAATTCATGGATATATAATTTTAATAAATAATTGGTCATATTTTTTTCAAGATAGATGGATAAATTAGCTGTAAAGAAAATGAAGAAGGGGTGTCCATTTATAAGAGAGGGAAATGACACACTTGGAATTACAAAAAACATTTAAAGTAGAATTAAGTCAGTCTCATGAAAACTACTTCCAAATGGACATAAATTCAATGATAAATAGGGTAATATGGAAATATCATCTTAAAATAAAATTTATATTGGATTTGGTGTCATTTTAAACCTTATATTTTGGTTTAACCCATTCAATAATCGATTTTAACCTTAATTGTGGTAATGAATTTTTCAATCTTAATGGGTTACAATTTTACATATAAGTAAAAAATAAAATCATAAATGTCAAATGGGTTTAATTTTGGATAGTTTTTTTATACTAATTGTCATATTTTCATATTTTTATGATTTTTTAAATAATTTAATAAAATATTTTTTTTCATAAAATATCACTAATGTTCTTTTGAAACTATTCGTTTACTTTAACTTTAAATTCATCAAGATAGTTATATAATTAGAATATACACCATTAAAAAACACTAACATGTGACATGTATATAAAAAATTCATTTAACACAACAATTCACACAAAATATGTTACTTTTAATGTTTTTAAAATCTTTTATTTTATTCTTCTATTAATTGAATAAATACATTTTCAGTATTGCATAATCATTTAACGTAATTTTTAATCAATAAAATAACGTGATTAAAAATATATTCTTATATCAAATAAAAATTTACAACCAAACATATCCTCATTTTATCCGTATGAATTTTTTTGAGATTTTAAGTCCTAAGGGTGACATTTTGAAATTTTTTATACTTAAAATAATATAATTTCCTTATCATGGGAAAATAGCACAAAAAAATATATTCTAATTATAGTTTCCTATGGTAGAATTTATTACATCTAATTAAGTAAAGGAAAGTTTTGGGTTGATTTTGAGACCTTATCTCACGATTTGGACCATGTTTTAGCCATTTTACCCTTACCAAAGTGATAAATATTTATCATTGTTAGTATTCATAATGAACAAAAATAAAAGATATATATTTACCATTTTTGAAACTTCTAATTCTAAATATGGTATCTATTTTTTAATATTAAATACTAATAAGTGGAAAAAGTCATTTATAATGCAGAAGTGTAAAACAAAATAAAAAGTAGTTTTTTGAAAAATGTGTTTTTAAGCATAAAAATTAAATGAAATAAAAATCATGAACATTATTGATTAAAATTCAATTAATTAGATTCTTTTTAATCAAATTTATAATATTTAACTTTAATAAAAAATCCATATATAAAATGGGACTTTTAAATTACTCTATTTAACGAAAAGAAATGATAGTATTTGAAAATTCAGTATTTTGGACTATTTAATTAAAAATAAATCTTTTCAGAAAAATCACAAAATAAATCCTTAAGTGAATTTTGATATTAAGATTTAAAAAATTAATTTTTATTTATAAAATTAAATTTTAAAAATTTATATAATGTAATTATAATTTTAACACACAAAATGACGTAAATATATTTTTTTGAAAAAAATTCATTTCTGAAGAAAAAAATAACATTATGAAACATTTAGTGATTATTTCTTAAGAATTAATCAATAAATTTTTATTTATTAAGATGATTAAAAAAATATTTTATAATATCATTATTCATATTAATACTCTCCAATTTTACTACTATGTTATAATGATCACATTTAAATAACTTTTCTTATATATATATATATATATATATATCAATTTGCTTAAAGATCCGCATTGCGTGTTAAGATAGCTATCAAACTTATTATTTCATTAACCTACATTTTATGTTGTTATATTCTCCCCCAGTTTAAAAAATTGGTCCCTCAAATTTTTTTCTCTGTCATCAATGGTTCAATATTTATACATAAATTTATCAAAAACTCACATCATTAAGAGGAACAATAGATATTATTTTAATATTGGAATGTGAGAAACAAAAATATTATTTGAATTTACACATAATAAGATTCCCATATATGGATAAAACTGTTAGAAAGATAAAATTTAGACATTGATGAGAAAACTAGCATCCAAGGACTAATAGAGAGTGATAGAGAACATGGTCATGATAAAGTTAACAACCACAAAACCATAAATCTATGATTCCTGAAAAGTCCATATATTCAACCTAAATGAAGTTAAAAGTATTTTTTTTTATTTCAAGATCATTTTCCTATCATTGAGGAATTATTTTAATCTCAATATAGAGAACATGGGAAAATAAACTAATATGATATCTTTCTATTTCATAAATAGAATTTCATCCTTTGTTTGTGCTTTGATCAATTTCCACTTCATCTCTTATTCCATGAAATAAAAATTAAAGATTATTTTTTCCTACCTAAAGCGTTAAAATTAACTTATAATTGACCATAAGATCCATATAATAATGATAATTCATTCATTATTTCTATAAATATTTAACAAAACCAAAATGGTTTGAAATAGTTATCCAATCTGAATAAATATAATACATTCATCTCTAGAATCTCAAAATAACACCCAAAGTTAAACTCAATCCATACCATAAATAGTTAACCATAAGTATTCTCTAAAATATGTCTATCCAAGATTGAAACCCAAATATTAGAATGATCTAATCACATATCCTTCTATGATCAACTTTACAATTATCTTGAAATTATTTTATTCTCAAATAATGTTTCACATAAAAAATGTATATACCTTGATCATATATTCTAAAAAATATACTAATAATTTTCTAAAATAAAGTTACAATAATAACATATATTCTTACAAAATATTATTCATAATATATTCCTTAAATAATATCACATCTTAGGCAAAAATATTTCCATTAGAAATTCGGGTTCATTAATGCATTGATAGATGATCATAGGTCCATTTTGAATATTAAAATTTACTTCCATTCCACATAAATTGTTGTTATATTTATGTAAATAGTGACTATACATGCCTAAGATAACATCAAATTCAACTAGATTTAGATAATTAAATTCTTTGGAAGAACATTCCCACAAAATTCAATTAGAGAAGAATGATATACTTGGGATATTATTGTCATACAATTAGGGGTTTTCACTACTAATTTTTTTCTAATATTTTAGGACATGAATTACCATTCATAAAGACTATGATCACATAAGATAATTTAATATCTGATCATACCTTTCATGACCTCGAATTCATTTTCCTATATTTTATTCTTTTCTAAAAACAAAATGGTTATCATGACTATCAAGCATCAATAATTTGAGTGTTCAATCATGAAAAATAATTCATAAGATGTTTAGAAAATGAAACATTACTTTCAGTATATTAATCCTTAGGTTTAACCTTGGTAATTCATGGTTTTCATCTATTCAAGTCCTTCATAATGGTTCATTAGAAAAATTGTAATTAACCCAAGAATGTCCCTTGGGAGTGTCAAACCAGGTGTGTGGTAAGGGAACACTCACCGTGTACCATAATGATGGATGATACATACTTGAAAACCTATTTTCAAGGTTATTTACCCTATATGAATCTATTCCAACATCACATCCAATTTTAGTATCCAAATATAATTTTTTTCTAGGAAAACCAAACTCCTTTCTTTACTATAAATTAGGAAATTATCTTATATATATAATTTTCTTATGGGTACTCACTAAACTTTTCTGATCCTAGTTTCCAATGGTAACTAAACATTTAACTAAAACCAATTATAGTGACCCACAATTTTCATATATAAATACTAAATAATTTTATATGAATATTAAATACAAAACAATATGATCCATGCTAAAACCTTAAAGGTTTAATTTATTTAGAAACTAGATACCTATTTATATTATTTCATGAAATATCATAAACACATCCCATATAGAATAATTCCTAGGAATACCCTAATTAAAATATTTCTTATTAACCTAGGGAAGTTAAAACATAATAAATGGTGATCTTAGATGCTCAATAAGGGTAAAAATAAGAAATATCAATCAATTTTTATACATTATCATAAGAAAAGAATAAGGGTATGATATCATGGTCATGAATTACCAAGTTCAAAACCAATTGTTCATAGATCATAAACATAAGTCAGGTTTTAAAAATTTATCATAATAATAGGAAATATTCATAAGGGTATAAAATCATAAAAAATTAGTTATGTTCCCTAAGAGAATAACATAGAAAAATGAATGTGTAAAATAATCTTATAACATTGTGGACATGTATAGGTAAAAACAGGTTCACTCATTAAGTTAAAGACATGAAATAAGTCCCTCATATAAACATATGGATATGAAACTAGGTCCATGTATAATCTTATGGACATGAAAACAAGGTCCACACATAATCTTATGGACATGAAAACCATGTCTATGCATAATCTTATGTATATGAAAACTAGTTCCATGAATAATATTATGGACTTGAAAACCAAGTATATACATAATATTTTGACCATGAAATCCAATTCACACGTAAAAGGATTATCTCATTATTTATATATCTTTACCCAATGCATTGGAGGTATATAATGGACCCACACATCACATAATCAAAATCCATTCATATATACACCAGAAGATCAAGAATTCATTTAACATTTCATCATAACATAACTAAAGGGAATGAAAATGGGTTTCATAAAAATCTCACCATGGAAATAATAAACCATCTTGGGAAATAATAATGATCATATTATAGGAACAAATACCCTTTGAAACGTAATTAAAATCAATGGATGTCATAATTTAGGAAAATTATTTTAAAAGATCACTTGGAACATTTCTTGAGGAAAATAGATTTTTTATTTTCAAACCACTTATTTAAACTCTAAAGATTTATAAAATATTAAGGAAAAAATATTATTTGAAAAGAACCATGTAAAATCATAAAGGAAGCTTCAAATCAATGAGCAGTTATGAAAATGATAGATTTTGATTATACTATGTACATTAAAACAATGATTCCTATCACATTTCTGGTAAAATGTCAAAAGTTTCCCATTCACAAAATGACAAGAATATTATTTTAAAACATATTATGAAAATTGATTTATAGGTAAAAATGAAATTAAAAAATCATTTTATAATAGTAATAAAATTATTAAAATAATTATTTGAAAACAAGGATGTGGAAGAAAATGTATTTTTCACTAAAAGTAGAATTAATGTCAGTATTTGCTTAAAAATATTATTTTAGTCTCTTGAGTTTTTAAAGAGTGAAGAATAAAAAATATAATATCTAGAAATAAATACCTAAGAATAAAATTCATTTGCTTCTTGAGATATTTTACATAAAATTTCTTCTTTGTAAACTTCATCACAAACAATCCTGGTTAACAATGAAATTGTAACATAAATCCATTACATCTTTGGTAACTTTTGAATCACAATACCCATGAAATAAATAACAATATATGGATATTTATATCCCATAACATTAATGATAATAATCATAAAATAAATCCGTGTTCCTTAGTTTCACCTCAAAAATGATACAAGTGGTGAATATGACATGTGTTTAATGAAAATAAAAGCAAGATTACAATCCCTTACCATGAGTTCAAATTTCATTGAAATCACTTAAAAATCATGTAAAATAGATTTAAATTTATTATAATTCTATACCAAATTTATGTACATACTCATAATATCATATATAATCCACTTATTACATTTAAACACCAATTTATTATTAACTCCTTACTAAAATCATCATTTCCAGGTGTTAGTTGTTTGATTTTTTATAAGAATTTCAGTTCGGTAGATTTAGTTATTGTACTTTTATCATGGTAAAATCATATAAATAATGTTATTTATGATATAAATATCATATATATTTATAATATATATATATAAATATATATATAATATTTCATAAAATGTATAGATTGGAAAATTAATTACACTATTCATGGAGATAGTAGGTCGTACGTATGCACAAACACTATTTTAATTTTTCAACAGATGGAATTGGAAAAAGATAAATAATTATTAAACTACAATTAATAATAAATATATCATAAAATATCATATATATTAATTAAATCTATCCTTATTACCATCCATGTATTGAATAAATGAAAAATGGATCACATCGCTTCGTGGAGGTGGTAGTCCACACATACACACGAGCGATGTTATAATTTTCTAGAAGATAAGAAGGTAAGAAGGTAGATATGATATTATAACTCTATAATCTTAATTATTTTACCAACATAATATTTAAACTTTAAACCCTTTTTAATAATAACCCATGAATGATGGTGCTGTAAAATGAATAGCATTGCTATGTGGTGGTGGTAGCCCATACGTACACACAGGTGATACATTCATTTCCTATTTGATATAATAGATAGTGGATAATGGTTTTTTAATTATCATAAAAACATTTATTTATATTTATGATACTTAATTTATTATTTTATTGTGAATAATATATATGTATTATATGTATAACAATAAATAAAATGAAAGGGGTTGGGTTGAAATATTACCTCTTATTTAGTAGGCGTTCTTTAGATCCTTTCTTAAGGATCTATAAAATTGTATTATAAGAAGAATAAAGCCTCTAATTAATGTATGGATATGTTTATAATATATATTTTTTGATTTGGGTTGAGCTATATGGCTTAGGGAGGTATACAAAAAAGAGAAAAGTGGTATCCTTTTATGAGGGTACGAAAGGACACACATGGAATTAAAAAAAATATTTAAAATATAATTAGTTAATTATCATAAAAAATAATTAAAAATGGAAATATATTATAAAATAAAGAGTATAACTTCTAAATATCAATATCCAATTTCTTTTAGATAGTTTTTTTTCATTTTAAAACTTATCCATTAGTTTAACCCCTTTTTTAACCGATTTTATAATTAACTATGGTAATGATTTTTTTAATCTTAGTGTAATAACTTGTTACGTTTCTATTAGGTATGTTTTATCCCTTTTTTTGTTTTACTTTTTTTTCGTTTGGTGATGTCAAGAAGAAAATGGGAGGATACCGATAATTGTAAAGGTCGAGATTTTTTTTTAATTTTCATCTTAAAAAACTATAGTATTCCAGTCAGTTGGGGATTTACATGATGTGTTTTGGGGTTAAAAAACATGTAATAATTTTCTAAAGGATTCCCTGAAATGGTTACATAAAAATAAACTTTACAAAAAATGCACTACTTACATGCCATGAAAATATTAAAAATCAAGTTTTTAATAAAAGGAGATTGGTTTTTTTATAGTATAGAACTCGACAATTATAGGATGTGTTATTGGGTTAAATGATGTGTAAAATACATAATTTTAGGTTTACATAGGTTTCCTAGATAGAATTATTATTTCATCCCACCATTTTTCATTTCTCTCAACCTAGATAATCTTTCTAGGTGATTTTGGAGTCCTCTTATTCCTTTAAATCATCTATTCGGTGATTGATTGTCGTATTGGTTATGGTTCATCTATCCAAGTAAGTGGTATTAATATATCTCACATATCTCAGTCTTTCCTCCTTGGAGTTTGGTATATCATATTCAGATTTATGTATTTAAACTCTATTTTATTGAATCTTGATTCTAGGTTGAGTTCCTAGATCTTCTGTGCATTTATCATTTTTTAGAGATCCCTATTACGAGAGTTGTTTTCCATGATTAAAGCTAAGATGTTCCATTAAATATTATCCAAATTATTTAACCTTGAATTTCTTGTTTTTTATAATTGATTTCAATTGATTTTTAAAAATTGAATTTGATGCAAATTTGGATTGAAATTGATCTGGCATGGAATTTTGGGAAAAACCCAAATCCAAATTAAAATAGAAAATGGGGTATAATTTTAAATTGATGGAATTTATAAATTGATTTGAGAATTTATTTTTAGACAGTGGATTAAATTGAATTTATAAAATCCTATGATTGGTTTTATTTGAAAAAGGAATGAAATGATGAAAATCCATGATTTGGGTTTGAATGTGAATTGACATTTTAAAAATAAAAATTGGGAAATTTAATTGTGAATGATGATTTATGTGAAATGAAATTTTTTGGAACTTTTCACATGATTGATTGATTGCATGCGAGCCTGGGTAGTTAGGGGGTTATTTGGAAAAATCACACAAGTATGGTAATTCCCGGGAAACATATTAATGATGAAAATTATAATAAAAACATAGTTTGGAATATCTTATACCAAATGTGGTTTTTTTGATTCATATTTAGTGTGATCCTCAGGGACTTGTGTACACATATTAACTATGATCACTGGTATGAGACATGTCAGGATCCTATAATAAGAAACTATCGCACCACATGGAAGATGACCATGTTTCTTATTGGGATTATTTTGAATATATATTACAATGTTTGTTAAACTTATTTACTCATGCGTAGTGATTGATATTGAATTTTTTATATAAAATGTTTTTTTAATCCTTATTTTAAATTTTTTCTATCATTTTCAAATAAAAAGTATTTTTTTTAAATATTAAATTGTATCACCATACTGTGTTTTATTGAAATTGAAAGAATGTTTTGGTTAATTATTATTGAATATTATTATGGAATAATAGGTGAGACTCTAATGAAATTTTTATATCACACCCTACCTTTTTTATTTTAGAAGTTTATAGATTTTATCCTCCCGAGTCTGAGTAAATGCATAGTGCATCTTAGAGGAGGTGGATAATCTTAATCCTTTAGGGATTGGGGCAACATGTCCTTTGGGATGTTGAGTTGGTATTTTCAGAATTTGGGTAGTTTAATGATATACTATTTAGGTTTGTATTTACTTGTTTGTTTTCTAGTACTCTCTCCTTGAGAGGTTTTGAGAATACTGATATATATATATATATATCTTCCACTATTTCTGTGGAAAATTCATTCCCTCTTTTTTCTTGTATAATGGAAAGTGAAAGTCATCAACCCATGGGTTCAGGACTACCCTTTTGGATATGTCAGATCTGGCTTGGTTATCAGGGTACCAGGTTATCTGGGATGGTTCGTGATAAAGTGGTATCAAAGATATAGGTTGAACATCTTTCCTTGATGTTGGTATGCAGTTTGGAATATCTTTTTGCGACTAAAGAGGTAGTTTCGAGTAATTTCCTGACCATATATCATTGTAATGATCCTTATGTCACCATGGGTGGTTTGGGAAAAGCATATTGAGTTTTAGTTATAGTCTTTTACTTCTTTTTTATTCAAATATGTTGAGATCTAAATTTTGTTATCTATCTGATGGTATTAATTTCCCTATTTCTCTTTCCTGATTCATTGATATGAGTAATCTTCTGATGTATTCTATGTCGTTTTATGATGTTGTGTAGCATCATTACCTTGAGAAGATGTATGAATAAGATACACGAGGAAACTTGTGATGAACTATAGTGAGATAATCCTCTCATGGATCAAAATTTAGTTGTGGTATTTATGTGTGCTATCAAATCTTTTGGATAAGAACCTGCACCCATTCCTATCCAGGATCTTATTGTGGAACCTCTAAGGGATAGATCTGGGGATCATTTTAAGGAGTTCCTTCACCAAAATCCACCAGTGTTCAAAGGCTATAATGATCCTCAAGAAGATTAGGATTGGTTTAGAAAGATTGAGATTATCTTTAATTTCTTGGAAACTACCAAAGATATTAAGGAGAAGTGTTCTACCTTAAATCTTGATATACCTAGAAGGATATGGTGGGCATTGATGGAGAAAAAGAAGAAAAAAAGAGTTTAGAGTGGTAGGAATTCAAGGTTCACTTCGTTGACAAATTTTGTCTAGAGTCTTTGCAGCTGGTTAAGAATATGATGTTTTTAAAACTCAAGAAGGTTGATAAGACTGTGATATAATATGTGAACTGATTTTTTAATCATATCTAGTTTTCACCTGATGTTGTATCGAATGAAAATATGGGTACTTGATAGCTCGTGATAGGACTTCTATATAATATTTATTATTAGTGTTTCTTACCGAATATCTCTTGTTATAATGATGCGATGGATAAGGAATTGATGGTTGAATTTTATCTGGCAGGTAAGTAAGGTTTGGAGGAAGTTCCTTTTTCTCCATGTGGCCATTTTGTGAGTTCCCATAAAGTGAATAGAAATTGTAATCAGTATTATAATGGATCTCCACATCGTGGTTCTTTGAGACCTCCTTCTATTCTTGGTAGAGGGAATATTACATACTTTTAGTGTGGAAATCATGGTCATTTGAAATGTGTCTACACTGAGGCACCCAAGATATGTGGTTCCGGTGGAAATTTAGGAAACTTGTAGAAGTTTGGTTATATATATTCTTGTCAATGTATATGAATGGGGTCATCAACATGAATAATTACTATCTTGACTTCATATTCATCAATATCTAAGGGGTTCTAGACATAGAAATATAGAATGAAGCTTATTTACATAGTAAAAGAATCTCCAGAGGAAGAAGATACATGTTTAGAGAATGTGAGAGGTACCATCACTATATCTCTGTATTTAGTGTCTACTTTATTTGATACTGGTGAATTTAACTTGTTTATATCAATTTTTTTGATCTTGTTAAATCTTCATTGGATTCTTTGCTTTATTTTATAAATATTACTAAACACCCTGAAACAAAAAGAGAGCAGGGTCATCATTGTCATTCTTGTGTGTTATCTTTATCAGATATTGATTTACTTTCTATTTTCTAGTTCTTGACATGAAACCTCTTGATGTAATTTTAATGATAGATTGGATCATTTCTAATAAAGACAGAATTAATTTTTTTTAATGGTCCTCCAATACTACACCTTCTGGGGTATGCCATATCTTTTTTGGAGAACGGGACTCGAGTTCGAGAAGATATGGAACTTCTTATCTAGATTTGGGGAATGTAATATCGATTTTTTCTTTTGATCTAAAGTGATAATTTTGGATTGGTTATCTCTTTGTAATGGTCATCAATTTCCATTACATGTTTTATTTTGAATTCTTAAGTTTTCTCATGGTAATTGAGTTATAATTTTTTATTGATTTAGTACAAGGTACTCAATAATTATCTATTCATTCCCACCGCATGGAACCGATTGAAATGAAAGAGATTTAGTCTCAGTTGTATGATTTATTAGAGAATGTATTTATACTCTCATGCGTGTCACCTTGAGAAGCACCTATTATCTTTTCCGTGAAATCTGTTGGAACAATTTTCCAATGTGTTGATTACCAAAAACTCATCAAATTTATGGTAATGAACAAGTATTAATTACCACACATTGATGATAAATTTGACCTGTTGAAAGGTTTGAAGTTGTTATCAAAGATTGATCATTGATCTGGTTATCACCAACTGAGAATAAAATAATCTAACATTCAGAAAATTCTTTTCAAAGAAAGTATGAACCTTATGAGTACCATATGATTTCATTTTGTCTAACATAGGCTCCTTATGTCTTTATATATTTGATGAAAAAGGTCTCCCATGATAATATTGATACATTTTTGGGGGTATTTGTGGATGACATCTTGGTTTAATCTAAGTCCGAGGAGGATCAAGTGCGTCATTTAAGAGTAATTCTAGAACTTTTGAGAAATCATAAACTTTATTCCAAGTTATCAAAATGTGATTATTGTATTTGGGAAGTGATGTTCATTGAACACATGTTACGGAAACATGGTATTTCAGTTGATCATAAGAAGGTGAAATTTGTCATGAAATTAGAGAAAACACATAATATTTTCAGGATTTGGAACTTCTGGGGTTTAGCGGCAAATTAACACCAATTCTGAATGGATTTCTTGAAGTTTATTTCTCCAATGACTACTCTAACTTAGATGAGATTAAAATTTTCTTGCGATGAGAAATCTAAGAGTTATTTTGTAGATATGAAATTCATTTTTTTAATTCTTTTTCGGTGTTGACTCTTATAAAGGTTGATCATGGATATGTGGTCTTCTTTAATACATCAAGATCGAGTTTGGGCTATGTTCTTACGTAGAGTGATCACATCTTTTCCTAGGGATCTCTACATCTTAGGGAATAGGAGAGGAATTATCTGAACCATGACCTTGAACTTGTAGGTATGATACGTGCGCTTAAGATTTGGCATCATTAAATTTTCAGAGAAAGGTTTACCATTAATTACGACCATAAGAGATTTCTTTATATGTTCTCTTAAAAAGATATGAATATATTCTAGAGGCATTGGGTGGAGTACCTATAATATTTTTATCCTGACATTACCTATAACCTAGGTAGAGGGAACATCATTAATGAGGTGTTGAGAAGGAAAATTATCACCTAGACCTTGAAATAATCACCAGAAGAGTGGAAATTGATGGCTACTTTTTTAAAGTTCTATATTAGAGTTTGGGAAATATGGGATGAGTGTCACGACCTGACCCTACCCAGTCTTGAGCCACAACTACCCCAAGCCCGCCTCCATAGGCCAGAGACTAGAGACAAGCGCCGAAGGCTAAACAACTCGAGGAGGCCTTTGCCTGAGTATTTTTACACACACACACATGCAACACACTCAATGAAAAAGTGCAGAGTGAAAGAAAAGACAAGTAATGAAAAAGGGAAACTGGTATAAATAAACCACAAAGCGCATTGACCACTAAAAGTAAAAAGTAAAAACTGAAGGTACACAGAAAAGAAAAGGGGAAAAACATGTGACCAACCAAAAAAGTGCCACAACCCATCAACAGGTAAACAAAAGGAAAACAACTGGAAGGGTCACCCACCTGGAACCCGACTACGACCACCGCACATGGTCCACGCTCCCAAACTCCTAAGCTCCACTGAAGTCACAACCAACCTGTCCGCCGTCTGCAAGGGAACACCAAGTGCGGGCAAAGCCCAAGAAGGGGTGAGTATAAAAATACTCATTAGGATACCCAAAAGGCTCGAGGGAGAAATAAAGGAGGTACCGAAGGGTGAGTAGTAGATCGAACAGGGAAAGTAGAGGAGTATAACCAAGAGTGCAGTAAAGAAACAACAAAGAGTCCAACTCAACCCAACAAGAGGAAGGAAGCAGAATCATCCAGACACAAGGAGCTGGAAACGGTGAGAAAATGAACTTCCCGTCGAGTCTTTGCTACCTATAGCAGGAGAGTAGAGTCTTCCAACCACGAGAAGCTAGACACGGAAAGCACGTGGCATACCCCGCGTGTCTTCACCTCATCTGGAAGGAGTGTAACCAAACCAAAGAAGTGGGTACAAGAACAAGGTATATACATTTACAAATGGTCAATAAGAAGCCCGAACAAGACCGTAAGGTGATCTACATCTCGTAGCTCAACCCAAGAAATGTGAGCCGCCAACAGTCTCAAATGTAACCACAATCGATGCCCAGCATCCCGCACGTCTGCCCCAAACTACAAGTCAAGGGGATCAAACCACCGCACCACGACACTATCTGCATTGGGCGACACTGAATCGCCCGCACGGTTTTAGGTCGCGTCACAAGGTCGCGTCTCGGTGGGGGAAATCACCCCTCATACTTGAGAGTTCTGGGTTAAGTCAAACAACATCTTGTCACTGCCCCGCAGTCGAGAGGTCGCCTCAAAGCCAAGGTTGTTCCATCACTGACCCGTACAACCAACGGTCCTGCTCCGATAATCATAGAGGAAAGCCACAGACTAGCGAGTAGAAAGGACTGAGTCTGGAATGTCAACGGGTGACCCACTGCCCATTCTTGCTGGAGGGTAATTTATTATATGATATTGGGTGACCCACTGCCCAGCCCTGCTGGAGGGTAGACCTGGAATAAGTTGACGGGTGACCCACTGCCTAGCCCTGCTGGAGGGTAAACCCTGAACAAGTCGACAGGCAACCCACCGACCAGCCCTGCTGGACGGTAGACCTGGATCAAGACGACGAGCGACCCACTACCCAGCCCTGCTGGAGGGTAGACCCCCGAGAGTCGTCGGGTGACCCACTATCCAATCTCTGCTAGAGGGTAAACCCTAAGAGTGTCGGGTGACCCACTACCTAGTCTCTGCTGGAGGGTAAACCCTAGAAGTCAGTGGTAAACCCACTGCCCAATCTATACTGGAGGGTAAACCTGAAGAAGTCGATGAGTGACCCACTGCCGAATCTCTACTAAAGGGTAAACCCAGGACTGCTCTGGCCATATCTACTGGATGGTACACCACTGGAAAGATGAACACGGAGTGGGAATCGTGCAACCACCCGACTCTAGAACAACACCATGGGAAACCACTCAACCCTACTGATCTAAACCATCGAGCACAGAGCCAGGGGAAAAACTCAACCCCGATGGTCAACAAACGAGAACATAGGGACCCTCTACGTCATGAGGGGTCAAAAGTATGCAAAGCAGAACATGGCACACACATGGGGCCCACACGATGTGTGGCCCCAAGTCAACCCCAACCAAGCACACAAACGTTCTCAGGTAAAAACATCCACATGTACCTCCCAGTGTTCCCACATACTCCCAGAGTATGCCACGCCTCCAGCCAAAAAGGCTAACGTGCACATGACTCCCATTGTCAAAGCGAAGGCGTAAACGTAACAACTCCAAATTACAACCTCAACGGATGAGGCACGACCAACCCCATATCTTTAACCACCAACATCACTCTCCTCGGAGTGCACCCGATCACACGCCAAGGGTCCACTACAAACACGGTAGTAGAACCGCCATCGGGGCACCTTTCATACTTCCACATTTAATAAGATCGCTTATGAGGATCTTCTTTCCTGAACAGATTACACCATTGTAATCCCCACGGAAAACCATGCGAAGTAGACTACTTACTCTCCTGAAACAATCAACCGGTGAAAAGGGTACTATCCACCATAACCAACCCGTGTGGGGCCCACCTCAAAATCCCAAAACTGAACAAACGGATCACACCACTATGATCCCCTCGAAAAAAACACACTGGATTGACTACTCAATCGCCCAAAATGGACACCTGATGAAAAAGGTACTATTCACCATCGCCAGGTCGGGTGGGGCCCACACCACATCCCAGAAAAAGGTTGGGCAAACTGCACCATCACAATGCTCTAAAAAAACACGTCAAAAAAACTACTCACATGAGTGGAACAGATATCCGGAGAAAAAGATAAGTTCCAGCTTACCGGGCACGAGCAGAGCTATGTGGGACCCACCTCCCGGTCTCGAAACACTACTAACGGATCACACCGTTGTGATCCTCTTGAAAAAGTACACAAGATGGACTATTCACTTGTCCAAAACGGTCGCCCGGTGATAGAGATGGAAAATCACCGTCAACACCCAAACGACCCTCATGGGGCCCACACCATCGTGCCGAATTTTAGTGGGCGGATTGCACCATTGAAAAAACCTCAAAAAAACATTCATAAATGACTGGTCGCACGCCCCAAACGGACGCCCGATGAGAAAGTCTCTAAACGCTACTCGCAGCTCAAAGACGGGCCGTAGGGCCCACGCCTCAAATTTGGCTTCAATGCCTGAAACCACACTGGAAAACTCCACCCTGACGCCAGGGTCGCAACGCCACTGACAGCGCCTAAAACGGACTCCGTATGTGTCCGCGCCGCCCAAAACAAGAACTCCCGGGAAGCCAACTCAGTTGCTTTACGCACGTGTCGTGTCCCCGAGCCCCTCGTCTTGGAAGTTAAAACCTCCGAAACCACCTCAAAAAGTCTGCCTCGATGTCAAGTCCGCACCGCTACAGATGTCGCGCACAAAGGATGCACGTAGCTCAAAATACGGGCATCCAAAGGTCAAAGGGGAATTACCCCAGGGCCGGACCGGCCCAGTCCGGCCGGTCCGCTCCGCTCGGGCCGGCCCGCTCCGGCCGACCCACTGAACCGCGGCCCAGCCACTGGGCCCGGTCCGGCTGAACCCATGGGCCGCCGTACCACGGCCCACCTCCTCCCGTGAGGCCCACGCGCCTACGCGGGCACCTCCACCGACCGGCCAGCTGGCCGGTCGTGTCCACGCGGAGACCCGCCATCGGCGGGTCCTGTCTCCCCGCGGGGTCGCGCGCCGGCGACCCCGGCTCTCCCCCTCGCCGGCACGCCCGAACGCCCCCTGAGGACCCTGCCGCCACACCGAAGGCCGCCGGAGCCCGCTGCCGAAGCCGCCGCCTGGACCTCACCGTGTCGTTGCCGGAGCCGAGCGCCCCGCCGCCCGGAAGAGGAGCCGCCGCCGCTGGAGCTCGTCGGAAAAAGAGACACCCACCAGAAACTTTGAAAACCAGCAAACTTCGACGAGCTGTTGTGGCCTCCTCTGAACTCTGATTTCAATTCTGAAAAGGGCGATAGAAAGCTCATAAATTATACTACGCATCCATGGGTTTTGTTCTAAGATCAAACAACAATTCGAGGATATAATTTAGGTTCAAAGGAGGTTCGGGAAATAAAAACGCAACAAAACCCTACCGTGTGAGCGTTGCCCGGAGCTTTGCCGTCGAACCGCCGCCTTGCCAGAACCGCCTTTCCGGAGCCAACTCGCCAGAGTAGAGGAGGAGAGGATGGAGGAGGAGCTCCTACCAGGAGATGAAGAAAGGTGGAAAGAGGGGGGGGGGGTTAAGTGTGTAAATAGAAACACACTTAACCACCTGCCCGCCGGCCCGAACCCAAACCTCTAGCAAGGTCGAGGTTAAGCATCCCCTAGGCCAAACACCACCTCCCGAGCACAATAGTGGTCTTGGAATTTTAATCCGAGGCCCCATTCAAAAGTTATAAAACTGAACGCCCAAAGCCGCCAAATTACGAAAATGCCCCTGGGGCCATTTCTCACTAACGGACCGCGCCCGAAAAACTTATACCCCTCCTAGGGTAAACGGCATGTTCCGAACTCAACGGTGCCCTCTTTTTCCCAATCCGATCCACCATTTAAGAGATACTTGAATTTCACAATTAAACGAATAAATTAATTATTTAATTTATACGTTCCACGTTCCAAATGTGAGCGAGGGGTCCAAACGTCCCGCGCCGACATGATTTATGTCATTCCTAGAGTAAAAACTCAATTATAGACCCATCTGTACACTCGGATATCAGATCCGGATCACCGTTGAGAAGTTATCCCATTTATTTGGCGTTCCCAGTGTGAACACACTGAAAACTTAATTCCGGCCACACCGGGGCTCGGAATCGAACGCCGTCTGAAGGCGCTGCTCTGGAATAATATCAAGAATATTCCAAAGTCTTTCACAGAAAAAATAGGGTTCTTAAATCATTCCCTCCATCATGTTTTTCATCCCCGAAAAGAAAAACCAGGGAACAACTCAGGGTACTAAGCCCACACCTGGCTCTCCCGTACCCAGATGAACTATTGCATAGCTCTACGCCACCACAAACAGACCAAAGGATTGATCTGTTCACGTGAGGTCTGCCCTCACTGATGATGTTCATAGAAGAACACACACTTCTTCTCAGGTGAGTGACGTGGGAGACATCGTGCACCCACTCCTGACCTTGGGTTTAGGGAAATGCGGTAGGGAACCTCCCCTTCCCTTTTCACATTCTCAAACGGTCCGAAGGACCTCAGGGGTAGCTCACCACCCGGACCGAACCCCCACATCGCACGCCGTGACTGGAATCACAGCCTGCACATGGAACAAGGCCCGGTGATTCCCTCCTTCAGAATATCCATAGGGTGAAACACCCAAGGATATATGGTCATGCAAGATTCCATAGTCGATGTATCGCAACCCAGACTCTCTTAAATGCTCGGAATGCGAAGGAGTCGACACCATTGAATAGAGAAAAAAGGTCCCATGCCTTTTATCATACCAACACAGGGTTACACCGACGCCCCGTGCCACCCTGGTAACACCTCAAGCAAGGAGCAGGGAGGAAAGCATTCCACACACAGAGTCTAACAATTCTACTGCAAGAAGTAGAAGAGCTGTAGACCGTACCTCTTATCACCTCATGCTCTGCAGGATCGTAGAAATCTAAAGATCGCGACTGTCCTCAGTCCCAACTGTCAGCTCCTGGAGCCTGTCTTGGACCGCCTAGTGGTGATGAGAATACCTCGTAAATCTGTCCCCCACTACCATCTCCTCTCTCTCCTCTACTAGCACTACCTCTCTGGGTACTACTCTGATCATGGTGCCGCCTCCCTCACGGTGGTGCACCTACTGCCATCCTGAAGCTCTCTGCATGCCTGATCGGGCAGTCCCATGCCAGGTGACCTCACCCATCGCAAGAGTAGCACCGACCCTCTTCGGGCTACACTGGTGACCTGCAGCGCCACTATGGTGTACGACCACGCCCCTGAGTCCGGTTGTCAGAAAGCCACCTGCGTCGAGGTTCTTCTTGCCGATGCCCACTAGCTGTGGCTGGCGTCTCAACTCCAATGTGCCTGTTTCCACCACCAACTCTAGAACGGGACAGGAAGCTCTCTGTCACCAGTGCCTGCTCTAGAACCCCGACATATGTGGAAATGCCCAAGGGTACTATGACAACACAAATCTCTCAGCGGAGACCCTGCTCAAAATTTCAAACTCAGATGTTGTCGTCAAGGACCAAGTCCGGGTAAAAGTGTGCATGGTCTGCAAAACTAGCCGCATACTCGTTCACCATCATCCCTCCCTGCTGAAACTCCAGGAGGTCCTGATTCCGAACGGAGCGCAAGCAGGAGGGGCAAAACTCCTCACGGAACAAAAACTAAAAGTCACCCCATGAAAGAGACAAATCATCAAGAAACTAAGTCACCAGACTCCACTAATGACAAAATGCTCGAAAAAAAAAGGTTGGCTGCCAAAGCCAATCTCTGATCTGTCGGCGTCTACACAAGTCTGAAAAGGCGAACCACTGTCTCTAACCAAACCTCTGCTGCCTGAGGGTCTGGCTTACCACCGAACCTCAGCGGTCTCTACCGCTGGAACTCACGGAGTGCGCTCATCCTGTGCTCAATCCCCACCTACTCTACTGAAGCTATCTGCTTCTCAGTTGGTGGGGGTGCTGCTACCGGCCCAACCGGAGAAAGGGGCTCGCATGATGGGTCTTGGACTGAGGCCTCGTAGCTTACAGGGTCATCGTCACGAACCAAAGCTGTTATCCTGGATGGCTGTCTTCGCGGAGACATCCTGAATATTATCAAGGATGCCGTAGTCAGATGAGCATCTATGTATATACCAATAACAACAACAATGGGGAGATGACTCAAGAAGGACAGTCAAAGACTCAATCCTACGTGATGCACATACCAATTTTCCATGCAATGAGTGTCTCAGCATACCGTGTCGACAAGAGGGTTATTAGGGTCCTGGAGAATAGATACATCGACCACCGCACCATCAATGGACTCCCTGGCCTCAGAGCCGCTCTCGAGACACGTTAGCACTGTTTCCCTAAATGCCAACCAATTCCTCTTTTAGGGATGTCCGCACAATGTCCCAAGGAACAAACCACCTCTGATACCACTTTGTCACGACCTGACCCTACCTGGGCTCGAGCTGCAACTACCCAAAGCCCGCCTCCATAGGCCAGGGGCTAGCAACAAGTGCCGAAGGCTAAAAAGATCGAGGAGTCCTTTTCTTGAGTACCTGTACACACACACATGCAACACACTCAATGAAAAAGTGCTGAGTAAAAGAAAAGGAAACTAATGAAAAAGGGAGACTGGTATAAATAAACCACAAAGTGCATCGACCACTAAAAGTAAAAAGTAAAAACTGAAGGTACACTTAAAAGAAAAGAGGCAAAACACGCGCCCAACCAGAAAAGTGCCACAACCCAACAACAGGTAAAAAAGGAAAACAGCTGGAAGGGTCCCCCACCTGGAACCCGACTACAACCACCACACGCGGTCCATGCTCCCAAACTTCTAAGCTCCACCGAGGTTATGACCAACCTGTCCGCTGTCTGCAAGGGCACACCATGTGCGGGAAAATCCCAAGAAGTGGTGAGTATAAAAATACTTAGTAGGATACCCTGAAGGCTCGAGGGTGCAACAAAGGAGGTACTGAATGGTGAGCAGTAGATCGAACAGGGAAAGTAGAGGAGTACAACCGAGAGTGCAGTAAAGGAACAACAAAGAGTCCAGCTCAACCCAACAAGAGGAAGGAAGTAGACTCGTCCAGACACAAGGATATGGAAATGGTGATAAGATGAACTTCCCATTATGTCTTTGCTACCTATATCCAGAGAGTAGACTTGTCCAACCACGAGAAGCTAGACACGGAAAGCACGTGGCATACCCCGCATGTCTTCGCCTCACCTGGAAGGAGAGTAACCAAACCCAAGAAGTTGGTACCGGAATAAGGTATATACATATACATATGATCAATAAAAATCCCGAACAAGATCGTAAGGGGATCTCCATCCCATAGCTCAACCCAAGAAATGTGAGCCACCAACAGTCTCAGAAGTAACCACCATCGATGCCCAGCATCCCGCACGTCTTCCCCAAACTACAAGTCAAGGGGCTCAAACCACCGCACCATGACACTATCCACTTTGGGCTGCACTGACTCACCCGCACAGTTTTAGGTTGCTTCACAAGGATGCGTCTCAGTGTGGGAAAGCGCCCCTCGTACTTGAGAGTTCTGGGTTAAGTCAAACCACATCTCGTCACTGCCCCGCAGTCGAGAGGTCTCCTCAAAGCCAAGGTCGTTCCATCACTGACCTGTACGACCAAGGGTCCCGCTCCGGTAATCATGGAGGGAAGCCATAGACTAGCCTAGTAGAAAGGAATAAGTCTGGAATGTCAACGGGTGAACCACTGCCCAAACCTGCTGGAGGGTATTTCATAATATGATATCGGGTGACCCACTGCCCAGCCCTGCTAGAGGGTAAACCCTAATACATCATCGGGTGAACCACTGCCCAGCCCTACTGGAGGGTAGACTTGGAATAAGTTGACGGGTGACTCACTGCCCAGCCCTGCTAGAGGGTAAACCCGAAACAAGTCGACAGGCCACCCACTACCCATCCCTACTGGAAGGTAAACCTGGATCAAGATGACGAGCGACCCACTGCCCAGCCCTGCTGGAGGGTAGACCCTCGAGAGTCGTCGGGTGACCCACTGCCCAGTCTCTGCTAGAGGGTAAACCCTAAGAGTGTCGGGAGACCCACTTCCAATTCTCTGTTGGAGGGTAATCCCTAGAAGTCAGTGGGAAACCCACTGCCCAGTCTCTACTGGAGGGTAAACCCAAAGAAGTCGATGAGTGACCCACTGCCTAGTCTCTACTGGAGGGTAAACCCAGGACTTCTCTGGCCATCTATACTAGATGGTACTGCACTGGCCAATCGAACACGGAGTGGGTATCGTGCAACCACCCGACTCCAAAACAAAACCAAGGGAAACCACTCAACCCTACTGATCTAAACCATCGAACACAGAGCCAGGGGAAAAAATCAACCCCGCTGGTCAACAAATGAGAACAAAGGGACCCTCTACCTCACGAGAGGTCAGAAGTACGCTAAGAAGAACATGGAATGCACATGGGGCCCACACGACGTGCGTCCCCAAGTCAACCCCAGCCAAGTGCACAAACTTTCTCAGGTACAAACATCCACATGTACCTACCAGTGTTCCCATATACTCCCAGAGTATGCCACACCTCTAGATAAAAAAGCTAACGTGCACACGACACCCATTGTCAACACCAAGGCGTAAACATAACAACTCCAACTTTCCACCTCAATGGCTGAGGCACGACCAACCCCATATCTTTAACCACCAACATCACTTTCCCAGGAGTGCACACGATCACATGCCAAGGTTCTGCTACAAACACGGTAGAAGAACCGCCACCGGGGCACCTGTCATACTTCCACATTTAATAAGATCACGTATGAGGCTCCGCCTACCTGAATATATTAAATCGTTGTAATCCCCACGGAAAAACACGCGAGGTAGACTACTTACTCGCCCGAAACGATCAACCGGTGAAAAGGGTACTATTCACTGTAACCAACCTGTGTGAGGCCCACCCCAAGATCCCGAAACTGAACAAACGGATCACACCACTGCGATCCCTTAGAAAAACACAGGGGATTGACTACTCAATCGCCGAAAATGGACACCCGGTGAAAAAGGTACTATTCACCGTAGCCAGGTCGGGTAGGGCCCACACCACATCCCTGAAAAAGGTTGGGCGAACTGCTCCATCGCAATGATCTTGGAAAAACACGTCAAAAGCACGACTCACTTGAGTGAAACAGATATTTAGAGAAAAAGATACATTCTGGCTTATCGCGCATGAGCGGAGCTACGTGGGACCCGCCTCCTGGTCCCAAAACACAACTAACGGATCACACAGTTGCGATTCTCTTGAAAAAGTACACAAGATGGACTATTCACTTGTCCAAAACGGTCGCCCGGTGATAGAGATGGAAAATCACGGTCAACACCCAAACAACCATCGTGGGGCCCGCACCATCGTGCCGAATTATAGCAGGCAGATTGCACCATTGCAAACCCCTCGGAAAAACATTTAGAAACGACTGCTCGTACACCCCGAACGGATGCCCGATGAGAAAGTCGCTAAACGCTGCACGCAACTCAAAGACGGGATGTGGGGCCCATGATACAAATCTGGCTATAATACCCAAAACTACAATGGAAAACTCTGCCCTGACGCCAGGGTCGCAACTCCACTGACGGTTCCCAAAACGGACTCCGGATGTGTCCGTGACGCCCAAAACAAGAACTCTTAGGAAGCCCGTTAAGCTGCTTTATGCACGTGTCGTACCCCTGAGCCCCTCGTCTCCGAAGTTAAAACCATCAAAACCACCTCAAAAAGTCAACCTCGACGTCTGGTACGCGCCTCTGTAGATGGCGCGCAAAATGGGCGCCCGTAGCTCAAAATACGGGCGTCCAAAGGTCGAAAGGGAATTACACCTGGGCCGGACCGGCCCCGTCCGGCCGGTCCGCTCTGCTCGGGCCGGCCCGTTCCGGCCGGCCCGCTGAACTACGGCCCAGCCGCTGGGCCCAGTCCGGCCTAACCCACGGGCCACCGCACCACGGCTCGCCTTCTCCTGAGAGGCCCGCACGCCTGCACGGGCTCCTCCACCGACCGGCCGCGTCCACGCCGAGACCCGCCATCGGCGGGTCCTGTCTCCCCGCGGGGTCGCGCGCCTGCGTCCCCAGTTGTCCCCCTCACCGGCGCGCATGACCGCCACCTGAGGTCCCTTCCGCCACGCCGAAGGCCTCCAGAGCCTACTGTCGAAGCCGCCACCTGGACCTCGTCGTACCGCCGCAGAAGCCGAGCACCCCGCCGCCTAGAAGAGGAGCCACCGCCGCTGGAGCTCGCTGGAAAAAGAGAAATCCGTCGGAAACTTTGAAAACCCGCAAACTTCGACGAGCTGCTGTGACCTCCTCCGAACTCCGATTTCAATTCTGAAAAGGGCGATAGAAACCCATAAATTATAATAGTCATCCATTGGTTTTTTTCGAAGATCAAACAACAATTCGAGGATATAGTTTAGGTTCAAATGAGGTGCGTGAAAGAAAAATGCAATAAAACCCTATCTCTTTGGCATTGCCTGGAGCTTCACCGCTGAACCGTCGCCTTGCCAGAGCTGCCTCACCGGAGCCACCTCGTTGGAGTGGAGGAGGAGAGGATGGAGGAGGAGATCCTTCCAGGAGATGAATAAAGGGGGAGAGAGGTGGGGGGGGGGGGGTTAAGTGTTTAAATAGAAACACACTTAACCACCCGCCCGCCGGCCCGAACCCGAACCTCCAGTGGGGTGGAGGTTAAGCATCCCCTAGGCCAAAAACCACCTCCCGAGCACAACAGCGATCTCAGAATTTTAATCTGAGGCCCCGTTCAAAAGTTATAAAACTGAACGCCCAAAGCCGCCAAATTACGAAAACGCCCATGGGGCCATTTTTCACAGACGGCCTACGCCCGCAAAACATATATCCCTCCTAGGGTAAAAGATACGTTCCAAACTCAATGGTGCCCTTAGTTTTACAATCCGATTCACAATTTAAGAGATACTTGTGTTTCACCATTAAACGAATAAATTAATTATTTAATTTATCCGTTCCACATTCCGAAAGCGAGCGAGGGGTCCAAACGTCCCACGCTGACATGTTTTATGTCGTTCCTATGGTAAACAACCCTTTACGGACCCATCTGCACACTCAGATCTCTAATCCGGATCATCGTTTAGGAGTTATCCCATTTATTTGGCGTTCTCAGTGTGAACGCACTGAAAAATTAATTCCGGCCACACCGGGGCTCGGAATCGCACGCCATAAGAAGGTGCTGCTCTGGAATAATATCAAGAATATTCCAAAGTCTTTCATAGAAAAAACTAGGTTCTTACAATGAGGTTTTTCTGACCATTGTTTATTTGACCTCTACTATTCTTCAAATGGTTCTTACAGAATAATATCTTGATGATGAATTATATATAATTAGAGGATCTCTTTATGGTGGGGTGACCATTAATGAGTGTTTGTTCTCATCAAAATGTAATTCTATATTTTTAGATTCAGTTTATTTTAACGTTACTTGTGGGAAAATATGTGATTGGGAATTTATATTTTTCTAGTGGGATGTGAACTTAAGAACCACAAAGATTTTTTAAGTATGTGGTGATGATTATAGTGGATAGGAATAATAAAATACATCACTAAATTTGTTTCACAATATTATTATAACTCCCCAGACCAATGCTTCTAGATCCAGTAAAAAAGCTATATATATTTTTTAATAAAAAGTAATAAAAAAATAAACATATATTTACATATAAGTATCTTTTATGATATAGGATTTAGAGAAAAATTACCACTCTTATATATTTTTAAATTTAAAACAATATATAAAAATCCAGTGATAATACTTTTCTCATTCTAGATCTTTATTAAAACTAAACTCAATGAAACCTCTAAATAAAATTGAAAACAGTTTATAAATACATAGGGTGGAAAATATTTCTAAGGGGTTTTTAAAAAGTCAATGGAAACCATTTTTGGAAATAAATTCTGAAGATACATTTGAAAACACTTTTGAAAAATAGTTTTGAAAATAACTTTAATTAAAAACTTTGGAAATACATATAATTTTGTAAACACTTTTCCAAATATAATAAATTTTTAAAAACTCATTTAAAAATCCTTTTAAATATATGATTTTGAAAATCATTTAAAAATACTTACACCTTTGAAAATAATAGTATAATAATTTTGAAAATAATTATGCTTTTGTAAATTATAACAATTATTTGAATAAAATTATACTTTTGAAAACATTATAATTATTTTTAAATTACTTACGCTTTAAATTTTATTTAAAGTCATCCATTGATTTTTCAAAAAATATTAAACAGGATGTTGAAAACAAAACCATGGGACCACATTAAAAATTGAAGGCTATTTTCACCTACCCACTTTTCTTATGAATGGGTTCACTTCCCACTCCCCTCTCATGTTTACAATGTCCATGTTCTAATTTTTATAAAAATATTTTGAGTTTTCTTTATATTGACACACAAACACACACAATTTTCACGAGAGTTTTTTCTTTGAAAACAAAATCATGTGTTAAATACACATACACACTTTTATTTATTTTTAAATATATATAGATATGATATTTATTTGGAAATAACTTGAGAGATTTGGTACAACAAAAACTCATGACATAAGCCTTTTCATTGACTGTTAATAAAAATAAAAATTAACATCCATATACTCAAACTTCACCATGAATTACATTCCATTAAAATGTTAAACATTATCTTTTAATACTCATCCTTAAATAATGATATTAAATACCCATTTACTTGATTCAAAATATGATATTTAAAAATATCATTTTATATATAAAATAGTAGTGTTATTTAATGAATTATTCACAGAAAATAATAGTAGTTGTAAATTTATATTCACATGAAATAATGGATAAATAATAATAAGAATAAAAAATTATTTAATACATACAAAATTATAAAATTTAATTTTTTAAAATGAAACATTTCATCCTTTCATAAATTAGAAAACATCAAACTCAGTATGATCATTACCTAGATTCAATGTGAAGTTTCATGCCTATAAAATATTACTTACTTAAAATAATGCAATGATAATTAATTATGTGTATATATATCTATATATATGTCTAGACACACACAAAAAAACACATCAAGAGTACCACACCCTTGAATATTTGAGAATACTCTCATTATCACATAAAATATAAGAACAGAAAATATTGGTTTACATAATAATAATTTTAAAATAAATATTTTTCTAAAATCATCCTCTTAACAATATGTGTATAATTTTATTTTATTGAAACAATTATAAATAAAATAAAATATAACCTTAACTTATAAATTTGAAATAAAAATTAAATAACACACATAAAAATTATAAAATTAACTTTTTTAATGAAATCATTTCATCCTTTCTCAACTAGGAAATATCAAATTGAGTAAGGTTGATGATTTTTAATGAATTTATTATTCATTAAAATGATTAAAAAATAACCAAATGTGTATATATATAAGTATTTATGTATATTTATAGACATAAATCATTAGTATGAAAAACCTTATATGAAAATAAATTTAAATTACTTCCTTAATTTTAATTACATGCATATATGTTTTGATGAAAATAAACTTGATCAGTTATATAAATATAAATATATGTACATATTTTTAATGTTGAAACTATAAGTCTAAAAATTAAATGATCTTTTACATTGAATAAATCCTATATGTATATCTATTTTTATAATATATATATATATAATACACACATAAAAATACTTAAATTATTTTGAAGTTAATAATCATAGAGTATGGAAAATAATACATAAATATATATGTCAATCATAAACAAAAATTTACATACATATATATAAATCATGAATTTATATCCTAAAAATATAAACATTGGAATGATATATAAAACTTTGAATTTGAAAGAACTATATATAAAAGTTTTCAAAAAAATAAATTCCACTTACTTAAACATAAATATGAGAACATTTAATAAATAAACCATGGAAAATAATAGATTAAAAAAATCCTCTTACCTAATATACAATGAAACCAAAAAGGGTTTCTTCTGCTTTGGTTGTTCGAACCGAAGGAAAGTAGTTTATCCCACCTTACTTGAACTAGGTGATTGAACCAGAAGAAAAAAGAAGAGAGGGAGTAGTCTTAGTAAGGCTATCCAATAAGGGAGAAGGTTATTCCCAAGGTAAATAGAAGTTTATATATATATGGAGGTTTGTGTTGCAGCTTACTAGGGAATCTTGTTTTTGAAAAAAGAAAAATTTTGTTTATTTGATCAAAATAAAACTCAATTCAACAATGTTTATGTTTTTATTTAACTTTGAAAAGATTCTTTGCAAATAAAAAATAACCATTGTAATGACTGTAGGTGGAACACCTATAACTGATAGATTCAATGATTCATGGATCAATTTTGTTTCTTTGAAAATAAAATAATTGTGGGTTAAGGTAGTATTCATAGGTTGATCCAATATTTTTTTTATGCGGTGAAAGGAGATCTAAGAGAGTTCCCTCGATGGAGATGACACATGTGAGGCATACAATGGAAGCTGTGAAATATAGAGGGAGGTAGTGGCAAGTGAGGTGATTTTATAAAACTGGTTCAGATAAGGTTGTGTGGTATTGAAAGTGGACCATGGTGGTGGTCGACGGTGAATGGTGGGAGTGAATTTTGCTAGTTAGTGGTTTTAGAGGCCAACAAGGCTTGATGTTATTGGTCAACGTTTAAAGGTTTAAGAAAAAAAATCATGTTTCAACTATTTTTTTATTTTTTATGCTGTATATATTAAAATCTAATATAGTTATATATATTTTTTATTAATTAATTAACTAATTAAAATATAATCGATTTTTATACAATAAAACATTATCATTATTTTTATTACAGTGAATTGCATTATAATTATATTTTTATAATTCAAATTTGATTACTTTTTAAGAAAAAGTACCGAAATACAATTTTTAAACGTATTTAACTATAATGGTTGTAATTATTATTAATATTTATATCATTACTCAAATAATAATATCTAAAATTAATCAAATCTAATAGGTATTTTAATATTGAAAATGACATGTAACTCAAAAGAAACAAAATAATGAAATTAAATGTATATAAATTCAACCAGGGCTTCTATAAAAATGTGAAAATTATTTATATAGAATTCATACTAAACACATATAATATTAAAACATATGTTTCAAAAAATTTTATTTAAGTAAAGAATGTCATACTTTAGTTTTAATCATGAAAATATATTTACTTATAAAAATTAATATATTCTCATTAAAATATGAAAATATTTTTATTATTTTATATTTCATTATGATTTATCAACAAGATCTAAAATTTTTAAGGAAATATACCTAATTTAATTTTATATTATACTATATTTTTTTAAATATAAATGAAATCAATGAATAATCATTTATTAAAAGAAAAAAATTATTGGGCTATTACAGTTATACTTGCCAACCGGTCATGGTCAATCATAAGAGACCCTTAGGGTTTTTAAATCCATCTCAATTTCAACAAAGAAGTGGGATGGTATTTCTATGGATGTTCTAGTTAGGTTTCCATATACCCAGAAAAAGAAGAATGTGATATGGGCGGTGATTGATATTCTAACCAAATCAGCTCACATTCTACCCATTCAAGTTAAATCCAAAGTATATGGTTTAGTAAACCTTTATGTGAGAGTGATTATTCATTTTAATGGAGTTACATCTGATATAGTCTCTAATAGAGATCCCCATTTTACTTATTACTTTTGGAGGGGCCTTTAGAAGGAACGAAGATCTAAGGTATTTTTTGAATACGATATACCATCTAGTAATGGATGACCAGATAGAGAGAGCTATAAAAATTCTTGAGGATATGGTTTCTATCTGCATATTTAATTTTGGTGGAGTTTGGGATGGTATTTTGGTACTAGATGAGTTTTATTATAATAATATTTACAAGTACATGACCACAATGTCTCCTTTTAAGGCCTTGTATAGAAGGATGTGTAAATATATGTTGTGTTTGTTGGAGATTTGTGAAAGTTACCTGGTTGGGCCAAGATATGTCTAAGAGACATCAAAAAAGATTTAGTAGATTCATCATAGGATGTTGATGGAACATAGTTGGTATAAATCTTATGCTAATCATCAGCATTGACTGTTGGAGTTTTTAGTTAGTGAATAGATATTCATGAAAGTTTTAGCTCATTTAGGCCATCAATGAATTGGGAGGAAATAGAAGCTTCCTCCTAATTTTATGGGACCTTTTGAGGTTATTGAGAATGTGAGGAAGGTGTCTTACCATTTAACAATTTCACACTAGATGACATTGATACTTGATGTTTTCTGTGTATTGATGCTACAAAAAGTATCTTTCTGATCTATATCACATTCTAAGTAGAAGTGATATGGTTATTGATTTTGGATTTATCTATGACTAGGAATCTAGCCATGGTATTTGATTCTAAGACTAAGGTTATTCATGGGAGGAAAAATGCCTTTGTTCTGAGTTCTATGGTATCATAGGTCTGATTCATATGAGGTGTGGGATCGTGAGGCACTGATGATAGAGAAGTGGCCTCACATTTTTAATGTGGATGCTTCATTAAATGCTTTTTGGAGATATAAATTTTTTATAGTGGGGTGGTTGTAACACCTCATTACCTTTCTATAAGATATGTTTTAACCTTTGTTTTTATTTTCCTTTTTCATTGGTTTTGTAATGCTTAGAAGAAATTAGTAGGATACCTGTAATGGTGAAGTTAGAGACTTTTTTTTTGAATTTCCATCCTAAAAACCTACATTTTTGTAGTCTACTATGGGTTTAAATGCCATGTAATGGAGTTAAATGATATATAATCATCTTTTGGATGAGTCCATGAAATGGGTTTGTAATGTTCAAGGTTACACCCCATTCATGGGTTACACACCATGTAAATATTAAAAATCATATTTTTTAATAAATTACGATGGGTTACTCAATGTAGGTGGGACTTAACAATTATAAAATGCGTAATTGGGTTACACACAATGTAAAATCAGAAGTATCAGTATTAAATAAGGGGAAAAACTATTATTATTATTTCATTCTTCTAGGTTTACCGAAGTTTGAACTAGATACTCTTCCTAGGTTATTTTGGAGTCCTGCTCTTCCTCCAAGTCATCCATTCAATGATTTATCATTGTACAGGTTGTGGTGCATATATCTGTGAAAGAGATATTCCTATATCTCACTATATTTTCTCCTTGAAGTTTGGTATATCATCTTAGGATTGATGGATCTGAACTTCGTGTTGCTGAATCTTGATTCTAGGTTGAGTTCTTATATCTTCTACGCCTTTTTCCTTCATTGGTAAGACCCATTTTGTCTTTTTTATGTGATTAATGGAATGTGGTTTTTTAAGAATTAACAATTTATTTAACCTTCAATTTATTGTTGTTTAAAATTGATTTCAATTAAATTTTGAATAACTCAATTCAATGGTAATTAGAATTAATATTTGTTTGACATGTTATTTTTTTTGGAAAACCTTTAATTCAAATGGAATTGGAATTTGAGGTGTAATTTAAAATTGGTGTAATTTTTAAATTGATTTGAGAATTGATTTTTTATAAAATGTATTAAATTTAATTGATAAAAAACTATTATGGGTTTTATTTCAAGAAGTAATGGAATGATGAAAAACCCATAGTTTGGTTTTGAATGTGAATTAGAATTTTGAAAAGAAAAATTGAGAAATTGAGTTGTGAATGACTATTTATGTGAAGTGAAATTATTTTAACTTTTCATTTGATTGATTGTGCACATGTGAGCCTGTGAAGTTAGTGGGTTATTTTGGAAAATAATTATAGGATAGTAATTCCAAGGAAATGGATTTATGAGGACCACTATAACAAAAACCTAGTTTAGAAGATATTATCCGCAATAGGATTTTGACGAGTCCTGTTTGGTGTGATCCTATAGGACATGTGTACACAAATTATCCATGAAAAAATGATATTATATTTGGTAGGACCCATAAATAGATACTATCATACTAGATGGAATATTAACATGTTGCTTATTGTGATGTTTTTTTATTATAAATACCAAGGTTTGTGAAACTTCTTTACTAATGACTAGTGATTTAAATAAACTTGTTTATATAATTTCTTATCTAATCCATGTTTGAAATGTTTTCCAACATTATGAAATATAAAGAATGTTTTTTTAAATATGAAATTGTATCTCCACACCTTGTTTTATTAAAATTGTAAGATTTTTTTGTTAATTATTATAGAATATTACTATAGACACTTGGTGAAACCCTATTTGCTGTTTTAGCTAACACCCTATATTTTTATTTAGGTGTTTGTAGATTTTCTCATGCTAGGCCAAAGTAAAGGGAAATTACCTCTTAGAAGGAGGTGGATGATCTGGATCCCTTGGGGCTTAGAGTTATGTGTCCTTTTAGATGTTGAGTTTTTATTCTTATATATTGTGTACATGGATGATGTATTGTTTGGGTTTTGATATAACTATTTGTTTTCTCGTACTGTATCCTTGAGTATTTTTGAGAATTTATGATATTTATCTTTATCTTATACTATTATTGTGGAAAATTCATCCCCTCTTTTATCTTGTAAGATTCCAGGTGATAGTCTCCATACTATGGGGATCAAGATTTTCCTTCAGGCTATGTCAAATACGAATCCTTTATTAGGGTTCTAGGGTATCCATTCTAGTTTGTGCAACTTAGTGAGATATAATTTTAATTGTAACATCCTAGGTAAATAAAGAACCTGACATTTTCATGTTTACTAATAATTGTGAATTAAATATTATTTTTAATTTAAAGGGGATGTTATGATTCGAAAGCATACTTGATACACCACAATGTGTTTCTTTGAAATCTTACGTTGTACACAATGTTGAGTCATACTAAAAAATAATAACATAATATTATTATTTTAAATAATATTTAACACCTAGCTATTGTAATGGAGTGAATAAATATAACTAACTACAATATTATTATAAATGTTTGTTAAATATTTTTATATTTATCCAATAAATTCTAGAGCCTTAAAATAAGAAAGAATGTAATTTTAAGCATAAATACTCTAATATTCTTTAAAAGGTCGATTTAGCACCTTTTAATGGTGAACCATCTTTAAATATAGTTTTGGTAACAATCATATGATCTATTTTAAAAAATATTTTTTTTTATATTCAGATCATCAAAATTTACTTTGTGTAAATATTTGGTATTTTTTTGAAAAAATTCATTTTTTTATTGAATAGTGAAAAATACTTTATTTTAATTCATAAGTGTATTTTAATCTAATTTATTTATATGGTTAGATTTTTCTAATTTGTTTTAAAGTTTAATTAAATTATATTTTTACCATTTAATCCAATATTGGTCATTGGCATTAATTTCCCTATGAAATTGGACATAAACAAGTGTCAATCTTTTGATAGTTATTGTTTCTTAAAAACATGCTATTTGTTTTGAAAACGAGAATTAATTTTAAGTGAATTACTTAAACTTATATGTTTTTAATTTGTTAAAATAGAAATAATTTTTGAATTCAAAATATCAAATATATCTTTGGATAATTTTTTTGTATTTTTATAAAAAACATCAATTTTTGATTAATAGTGAAACCACTTAGTAGTAGTTCAAAAATTGGACTTTTCATTTAAATAAAATTTTAAAAATTCAATGAATTGAATTTTGAAAATCCTACATAAATGGTTATTATTAGTAAGTAAAATTTGGTTTAATAAGATGAAAATTATTTTTGGTGAATAGTACCTTTTGACTTTTATTTACCACGGTTAAAGGTAAATATGATACTTCAAAGTAAAAATAATATTATAATAATAAAAAATTACCTTAAAACTTATCCTAACCTTATTGGATGAGTAATGGATGACCACGGTCATATTTGGGTTGATTTTGGGACCCCATGGAGCCACTTATGAATGATAATGACACTTTATTTTAATTAACTAAAAGTAAAGGAAAAAATTACATAAACAAATATCTTTTAGAAAATTAATTTTTACATGGGGTTATCTAAGTCATAAATTTGACTATAAATATTAATTGGAAAGATAAAATTATTTACTACATAATGGTATTTTTATTATAATTTTTATACATCAAATAAGTTAAATTATATATGACACAATAGTGATGCAGTATTTACCTCATTAGTAAGTGATTTAAATAAATAAGATTATAAATATTAAAATAATATAAAAAACCTATCTAATTATTATTGGATGATTTTATTTAGAATATTATTCATCTTATATTTAACTTTATTGATTTTTTAACCTTTTGAAACCGAAGATATGTTTATAATAAAATAATTGTTTCAAACTTTCCTAAAGAGCCCCTCCTCCCCCTTATAAAAGGACACCACTTCTAACCAATTCCCCACACCTCTCAAGACTTTTTGTTCATCCAAAATCAACCCAATTAAAATCCATACATCCCTCTCCTCTTCCTAGAAGCATTTCCATAGGAATAAGGCACTTTATGAAGTCCTTTTGGTTCAAACCAAAGTAAGTTACCCAAATTAAAGGTAACAGTTTCTCTTAAATTATTTTGTTTTATTTTGTTTCATTTTACTTCTCCAGCCCCCTAAACACTTTTTATTCCTTTATTTTATAACAACAAACATATTATCAATATGTAGTTGGGGTTTGTCTTAGTGGTAAGCACCCCATAATCCTACATGAAAAATAAGGGTTCAAAACACTTGAGGCGTAGCTACTGTAGCAGTAATGTAGCGGTAGTATTGCAGTGGTGGTACTGTTGATTGGTAGGTTCTGTAGTGGTGGCAGTGTATAGTAGCTGCGGTGGGTACTGTAGCAGCCAGTTTACTATTCACAGAATGGGCCTTAGGCCAAAAATTTGGGCCTATGGGCTATGTAATGGGAAACATGCCCACTGGGCCTTCAGGATATTTAATGGGTCTCCCTCAACCTAGTTAAAAAAGTATTCTCAATATACTAGGATGTTGTTATGTGAAGGATTCGATCTACACTTACACACATCTCAATCTAAAAGGTGAAGAACATAATGTTTCTGTGGATGTCAAACTAACGCCTCACAAAATGATGATTGTTCGATTATCTCCAACCTTCTATCACGATGGACATTAAGATTGAAATGTATTTATATATGATATATATTATGTTTATGTTTTATTTTTTTTCTTTTTTATTTTTATTTTAAATAATACCTTTATGATTTCCATTATGGGTAAATGTGATAATTTCATTTGAGGAAGTGTGGACTCCCGCCCCTCAAAGTGATATGAATCGTTCAAACCATATGAGGGACATATAATGGATGGAGTTATAGAAATTATATATGATATTATATAGGAATTATAATATACCAATTTATCATGTTGTTTTAATTCCATTAAAATAAGAAATATTAATGAAAGTAGCGTTCATGCATACGTACGACTTACCATCTCCATGAACGGTGCATTTCATTTCTTACCTCCAAATGACATGTAATTATATATATATATATATATGATATATATGAAATCTAAATAAAGAATATAATTCTAGATATAACAGACTATTGACTAGATGGACAACTTGTAAATATAAGGTGTTCATTTTTGACTCAAGTACTAAATATTGACAAAACGACCATTATTAACTTAAATGATTACATAATGTTTATAACATGGTAATCATTGATATAAAAGAATTAATAAAACTGAAAATGGTTCTTAAGAAATTATAAATTAACTTTAGTTTATTATTCAATGTATTAAAGAAAAAATGGGTCAAGTCGGACAACTAGGTAAGGAGATTTCTTATCTCACTTTTAATTTCGTGAGATTTCCATTGTTAGCCACTTATTCAATGAATGTGGTGTATTGTGTACTGAAATTTGTTATATATTATAATTATTCTCATTATATTCATGGTATTATGTGATTAATTTGTTGGTTATTAACTTTTGGTCATACGACTCAGTTGATTAAAATGTGGTAAAGGGTTTCATATCAGTTTTTATTCCAGTGAGATTCATGCTATATTTTCCACTATTTCCTTTTGTGTGGTGTATGTACTACCAATTATTTTACTGTTTGTTTAATATAATTTCATTTATGAGTATTTAAATATTTATTGTATTATCCTTCTTTCATGTGGAGTATGTTTGGTAAGTTACCAAATCGGTAAGGGAACCTTTCACCCTCCTCTTTTTAAAATACTTCTTTTTGTTATGTCTTTTAATTTACATCTTATTATGTTGGGATATGTTATTATATATAATTATTGATTTAAATTTTATGTACAAGTGATGAGATACCATTTTTATCTCATCAAATTATTTTCTGAATTTTAAAGTGACGCCGTTAGGCATTCGAATTTTTGCAAGGGAATTTCTTAATCCAATTTCAATTTTTTTTGGGTTAAACTTGTACTTCTTGAATTTGTCATCCTATTAATAGGTGTGAATGACCTATGATTGTTTTACAATTAATATACAATTATATTGGGGGTATTTATATTTGTTACACATAATTATGTTATTGATTTATCCTTAATTTAAGGATACCGTCTTTATAAGGGATTTCATCACAATTTACTTTCCATTGAGACTTCAATTTTGTTATGCGCCAATTAAATTTTATATGGTGTATATACTACCCTTTGGAATATTATATCATGAATCCATTTATTCTCATGATATTATAATGTTCTGATTAAATGTTATTCCTCAATTATTTGTATTCAAGAGTCTCTCATTTTGTTAAAAACACTTTAATGAAAATATCATTTTAAATGTTTAGAGATTTATTATTATAAAATTTATCTTTAATGTCCATGTTTTAAAAATGGTTTTTAGTATTTTTTATATAGAAATTAATGTTTAAAAATTATATTTCCATTAAAAGATTCAAAGTGGTATGGGACACTTTGATTCAAAAATCTCTTTTTAAATGGTTTATGAAAATGGATTGATCATTTCTGTATCTTGAAATTAATTCTTATGATTGGAAATGAAATGTTATTAGTGAAATGTTTATATTTTTAATATTTTATGTGTTATGATGGTACTTGGTCATTTGATGGGTGGTTACATGATAAACCATATGACGGGTGGTTCCGTGCTAAACCAGGACGAGTTGTCACGTTATAACCTCCAATGCATTGGGTATGGAAGTCAGTCGTATGACTATTCCATTTAGTGATATGTATGGAAGTCAGCCGTATGGCTACTCCATTTAGTGATATTTGTGGAAGTTGATCGTGTGGTTATTCCACTTAAGAATGTTAATGTCCCAAGTTACCTTTATATGTTATGTGTTCTTTATATGGGTTTTATGGTAATATTTTGGTTATAAAAGGGTAAGCAATGATCCTTTATTTAAGGAAGAGTATTTACAACTTATTAAAGGTGAAAAGTATTACTTATGATAAAGTATTCCTGGTTTACTCTTTGTTTTGAAAAAAAATGACAATTTACCTTCTTTGCGTATCCCTTACTGAGCTTTTTATGCTCATCCCAAATTTTTGAAATGTTTTCCACAAGACATAAAGTGGAATAGGGTCAATGATGAGATTAATGAAAATTCATGCTGTCTAAAACATGGAACTAGACATGTCTCATTTATTCAAGAGTTTTTATTTTAGGAAAAAATGGAAACTGAGTAGAAGTGTCTACTTTGTAATTTTTGATATGTAATGTAATAGTTATGCCTAATTATCTAAATCTCTAAACCTGAAAAGATCCTCAATGTGAATTATTCATTTAATTCAAGATTATATAATGTTTAAGGCTGGGTTCTTATATTACTTATATGTTAATATGTATCTCATAAATTGATAAGGTGTGTACTTTTTAAAAACTTTGTATCATAATTATTATCTTGAAAGGTTTTTTTATTTTTAAATAATTTAATATAATATTATTTTTTATAAAATGGAATTAATGCCATTTTTAACACAATTCATTTAATATGACTTTAAAGTCATCAAGATAGTTTTGGAATTCAAATATAAACCTTTCACACATCCCAAAAATTACATATTTATCAAAAAAAATCTTTTAACTCAATAATTCACCCACATTTTATTAATTTTAAATTTTTGAAAATAATTAATTTTATTCTTCTATTTATTGAATAAATACTATCTACGTTACATAAGAATTTTTGTTAATTATTTAATAAATTAAAATTATAAATAAAATACCATGATAAAAAAATTAATTATTTTTCAAATAAATATTAATTATTTAAATTATCCTCTTTTTATCCTTATAAAAAAAATTTAGAGACATTAAAGACAAGAGAGTCAAATTTTGGAATTTATTTTACTCAAAATCAAATAAATTTCATTATCAAGGGATATAGATTCAAAATGAAATATATTAAAATTTAGGATGTACATGGTTTAATTTATTATTTCAAATGAAATAATAGAAAATTTTGGTTTGATTTAGAGACCTTATATCATTGTTTTAACCATATTTTACCCATTTTACTATTACTGAGGCGGTAAATATTTATCACCATTACCATTCATAATGACTAAAAAAGGGGCCTAATTTCAAAAGTCTAACCGCGTAATTCCAAATATGGTATCCATTTTTCTATATTCAATATATCAATGTGGAAGAAATCAATTTTAATATAAATATGTAAAAAATAATGAAAAAACTGTTTTCAGAAAAATGAGTTTTTAAGCATAAAAATTTTACTTGAATAAAAATATTGAATATTATTGATTAAAATGGAATATATTAGATTATTATGAATCAATTGGATTATATTTAACTTTAATACCAAATTGAAAATATAATTGGGCATTTAAATTAATTGATTTTATGAAAAAGAATGATAGTATTTGAAAAACTGTTATTTTTCATCTATTTACCTAAATATCAATCATTTTATAAAATTGCAAAATTTTACCATAAGTGAATTATGGTATTATTGTTTCAACATTTTTTATTTTAAAAAATAATATTTCTAAAATTTGTATAAATTTATTATAATTTTGACGCACAAAATGTAATAAATATTATTTTTGAATAAAATTAATTTTTGGTGAATAAAATAACTTTACTAAAAAGAGAGTTAGTATTTCCTAAGAATTAATCAATATATTTTTATTGAGTAGGATCATTATACATAAATTTTATAATGTCGTTAATCATATTTATACCCAATAATTCAAAAACTATGTTATAATGACCACATTAAAATAATAATATTTTTTCTTATATAAATCAATTCGCTTAAGGATCAGTGTTTCATGTTTATCAATCTATCAATATTATTATTCTTTTAAACTAATTTTTTGGGGATTACACATATAATTTGGAAGCATTAAACTTTACATATATGGAGATGGAATATCACACAGTCGTTTTTAATCATGATTAGTTTGAGGAATACATCAAGTAACCAATTTTAATATGTGTATGATATATCATACTAAATAGTTTCACATATATATTAATATTTTACTATCAATTTATGTAGGTAAATTAATAAAATTAAAAGTATAATTCAGCATTCATCTCCTTTTATAAGGATAGTTTTTTTTCATAGTAAAGAGTATCCTTCTTGGTTTCAATTCAAGGTATGACCATTACATTAATAAATTAATGATATTAATTTAATTTTAATATTCAATTACATTTCAGGTATTGACTTTACTTTTTTACTCTGTATCCCAAGAATTTTGGGAATTGGTTTCGGGCCCAACTTCTTTGGTTCATGAATGAAAATCATTTAAATCAATGGGTATAAATTTTCTATAATGGATCATGTAGTGAATTTGAGAACACATCATGATAGAATTATGTTAACTAAAAAAATATACTTTTATAAAATTTCATAAGATAGTAGGACTCAATATAAAAATATATCTTATTATGTATTTGTTGAGAAAATATTGATATTGGTTTATTACTCACATAGTCGAGTCAATTTACTGAAATGGAAGTGGTTTGTTTAAATGATATTATAAGTCGCCTTTAGTGATGATTGTGGATTTATAATTATTAACTTCACTTGATTCTTAGCTACTGATGATCTATATACATCAGGATCAATGGAAAAATAAGGTATTTACATGAAAGATCATATGAGATAAGTATTTAGTGTTATTATTTATTCAATCCCAAGATATATTTTTTTATGGTGGGGATGAAATTGAACTCGTTACTACCCCCAATAGATTTGATCAAAATATGTTATATAATTATTTAAATAGTCTAATTTTCAGAGTTTTTGGTGAACCTAAATTAGTGGTGGGTAATATATAGAAGCAACCATATGTGTTCTCAGTTCATTTAGACCTGATGAATTAAGGTATTTTAGGTTGGTACTATGGTATTTTCCTTAATTTATTTTAATTTTGGAAGGGTATTTTTGGTTTAGTTTTATTATTTTTTAATTAATTTTACTAAATTTATTTTAATTCAATGAAAAATTTTCATACAAATAACAACCCTAAACTGATAAAATAATTCAAACCATGTATTAATAATATGAAATCATGGATAAGTATTCTTAAAATAGAATTCAAATATATTAATACATATTTAAATTTTCAATAAATAATACCATAAAATAATTCATGGATAACTAATCATAAATAGAACATATTTAAAATAAGTTTCTTAACAAAAATCATTAAAAAGTTTTTAAAAACTGGTTTTAATTACAAAAAATTGTTTTTGAAAATGGTTTAAAAAAATGTTAAACATAGTTTTCAAAAATTGGTTTAAAATAGTTTTTATAAAAAGGTTGAAAATAGTTTTTTAAAATAGTTTTTAACCAGTTTTAGACAAGATTTAAAAAACTAGTTTAAATAAGTTTTAAAAAACTATTTAATCTACCATGAAAGTTAATGATCCAAGGGTACGTGGTCCAAAAAATTTACTTAGAAAAAATTCCAAGAAATCGATACATAAATGTAGCACAAGAACCACCAAACACAAGGTGGAAGACCAAAATCTCCCACATGAAAAAATAGAAAAAAACAAAAAAAAAACAATCCAATAGCGCACAAATTATAGGACCAACACAAGAGATAAACCTAGGAAGGCCATCCAACAAAACAACCCCTGATCCACAAAGAAAAATGATGACCCATTACCCAAATAAGCATGGAACCATAACCCCAAAGATGCCCAACCCAGGTCATATCACCCGAAGAGAAGTCAAGAGAAAACTTGTTTCTTACTGGTTGAGGTAGAAAGCCATGTTAACCAAAGTCTTACCCATCCTATTATTTTCACCACCAAAACTGAGGATGTACATAGCTGGTTACATGACTCTCTTTTCCGGTCACCATACTACAATGCCTCCCCTACTGCAATGACCCATCATTGACCCACTCTTTATCACCATCTAGATCCATTAATATCTGGCTACCGCAACCCCAAATTCCACATTGATAGATCCATAGAGCCATTATCATCCCAAATCCATCACCCCAAGCCTGTATCCTAGTGTCGATGCATTATTCCAGATCACAGCCCTCAGGATCCCATGATCCCCACAACCGTCACCATAGAAACCTCTTACACCAAGATTTGTGATAACCTCCACCAGATCCGACACCTTCGTCTTCCAAAAGAGGGTTAGCAAACCTCTCATAACATAACTCTTTACAACCCACCAACCTCACCATTATCACCCCACAATAAAGTTCCCAGTGGTTCCAAAAATTGAAATACCTCAAATAAGTGGTCCTCCATATGAGATAAAGAGGATTTAAAAACAGATCATCCATAATCAATACATCCTTGTCTATCTCTAGATGACATCAATCATTCTCAAAAAAATCATCATAATAACCTTGATTTCCATCTTTCCCAAGATCATCCTTGAAAAAATTAATCCTTTTACATGGAAAATAAATGGAAAAGAGATCCTTATACACTATAATATTAAAATAGTTTTAAATAGATTGAGAACGATTAAAAAAATTAAAATGGTATGAAAAGAGTATATTAAAAAAAAATTAAAAAATAGTTTTTTAAAAATTTAAGACAATTTAAACTGGTTTAAAATAATCACAAAAAATGTTTAAACTAGTTTAATTAAACAAAGAATTTTAAACAAGTTTATAATGTAAATATTATTTTGTGTGACATTTATAAAATTCTAAAAAGGTATAGATTTCATTCAATTTCTTGGATTATGTTATTAAATCTTTTATGCCTTGTTTGACTTCCAATTTGTATACTTTGGTTACAATATTTAACCACTTATTTTTTTGGAATTCCAATTTGTTTGCTCTAATTATTTCTTTCCAACTTTTATACCTTATTCATCTTTCTCTATAGTATTTAATATCTTAAAAAAATATACATTTCATTACTATATATAATTTTAAATATATTGAATAAGTACACTTGAAATGTTTTTTTGACAATGATCTTAGAATAAGATATCTATTCCTTCCACCTATAGATTTATTACTTTACCGATGATTTGAGTAGGTATGGTTATATTTACATAAAAAGTTACAAAATTGAGTACTTTGAGAATTTCCAAGAGTTTGAGAATGAGGTTCAGAATCAGGTAGGTAAGAAGTTAATGAAACATCGATCAGATCTTGGTGGTGAATATATTAACCATGAAATTATTGAATTTTTAAGGGAGTATGGGATTTTATCCCATATGAATACACCTTACACATCATAGTGGAATGAGGTTAGTGAAGGGAGGAACCATTCTGTCATGACCCGACCCATGCTGGGTCTCGAGACGCAACTTCCCCAAGACCTCCTCCATAGGCCATGGGGTGGCGACATGTGTTGAAGGAACAAAAATAACATATGGATGATTTTTTACTATGAACCCGTACACACACAAACAACCAACTTAGTGAAAAATTATAGAAAAGAAATAAGTAAAAGATATTACACTGCTATAAATAAACCAAACATGCATAGGCCACTAAACTTTACAAAAACAGTAATATAAAATGAAAGTGAAAATGGAAAAAATAAATGACCAAATAGAAAAGTTTTCCAACCTAAAATAATATAAAAAAGTAATATATCTATGAGAGACCCTCTCCTGGATCCCATGCTATGACCACTGTATGTGTCCCAACCACCCATATCCCAAAGCTCCTCTAAAGTCACGATCAAACCTATGTGTCATCTACATAAGGAACGATACGTGCAGTAAAATCCCATGTAGGGGTGAGTGTAAAAATACCAAGTAGGACACCTTGAATGCAAAAGGTGGAAGATTAAGAGATACACTTAAGAATAATTAAGTAGATAGAAAAAGGTATAGTAAAAGAGTAAAGATCAACCTAATAAGGGAGTGAGGTAAACTCATCTAAACCCAAGGATCCAGAGACAGTGAGAAGATTTACTTCTTATTGATTCTTTATTACCTATAGTAAAAGAGAAGACTTGTCCTACCATTAGAAGCTTGACACAAAAAGCACATGGCATAGCCCATTCATCTTTTCCTCTCTTGGAAGGGGAGTGAACAAAACCCAAGGAGTGGGTGCTGAAGTAGGATATATATATATATATACTCATTCAAATAAACCCAAATGAGAGAGTAAGAATATTTCCATCTCATAACTCAGCCTACGAAGAAGAGTCACCAATAGTTTTAGATATATCCATCAAGGATTCCCAACATTCCACACATCTGCCCTGAACACACAAGTTAAAGGGGCTTAATCACCACACCTTGATGCTATCTACTTTGGAAAGATATTTATTACCCCCATAATCTTAGGTTGCATCATAGGGACATGTCTTGGTGGGGAAAGCAACCCTCTTACTCGGGAGTCCAAAGTTACATCAAATAATGTCTCACCACTGATATATAAAGCCATATGGTGTAAAATCAAAGTAAAGGACCCAGGACTGAGTGAATACATGGGTGGTACACTATCATATCCATCATAGAGGACCTACAAACTAGTGTGTTAGGGGGGTTCCACTCCAATAGTAGTCGTAGAGGGACTGTGCCTTAGTATCACAAGGGGGTTCCACTCTTAGTCATCGAGGTCCCGTTCCCTAGCTGGTAGGTAGAATCCCCTCAGAAGTAACTTTAGAGGACCAGTGCCCATGCCGATGGGGGGGGGGGGTTACACTCTAATATCATCAAGGAACCACACCATAGTTTGTTGGGGTGGGGGGTGGGGGTTCCACTCAAAAATCCCTAAAATAATTGCCTATGAATTGTCATCATCGAACATCATATGAATGAGCATCATTATCATAACACCTCATATCATAGCCTAGAAGCCGCATTAGAGGTCACCACCCCACTCTATGTGAAAAAAACATATGATAGGCTATTTATTTTCTTGAGACGAATAACCAGTGAAAAGGATGATTTTCCCCTTAACAAGCCTGAATGGTACATTGCAGGTCCTGTATCTCGACCACAAACATTAAACTCCCAAATTAACATAAACATGTACTTATTGAATAGTGGATCATGTTTTTGTATACATGACAATAATTCGACACTCTGTTTAGAAGATATGGATGATTGGAAATGCCGCATGAAGATCAACCGGGACCCTCCTGACAGATCGTGGATCAACCTCCATAGTTGGTCCACCTACAATGGTGGTCAACCAACCCGGTTAACCATTTGTGGTGTGGATGCCTATGGAATGACCCCACCACATTTGTCCAATTGTTCGAGCCAACCAGCTAGCACGGTTGACCGTCCAAGACAGATTGTGGCTACTGGCCCCATGAAAAATCCATTTTCCACGACTTCTTGGTTGAAAGCTGTCGCCGATCACGACTGTAGTATGCTCTGTATGACCCAGGTCCGGCCCACTTTGTTGGGTCTAGCCCAGTTTGGGTGGACCCACCCCATTTGGTGGGTCCCTATCCATTTTGGCTGGGTCCGACCCATCTCGGCCAGCCTGCTATCCTTGGCCCGACTCAACGACATGTCACCGTCACCACGTCAACAAAATTAAACACAAAACACATTCCTCAGTGCGGGTCACCCCCTTAGGATAGGCCCCACAACCCTGCTTAGCTAACCAGTCGGTACCCATGGCACCGTCACACCTAGGATGCCACCTTGCGCTGCTGTTGGCCACTGTTAGTGGAATCTCATCGGTGGTCCCTTTCACGGACCACCGTGCTTCCTCTAGTTTTCCAAAAATCATTCCAAAATCAGATCTGGAATCGTTGCACCTAGAACTCCATAGACCTATGACTCTCTCAATGATCCATTAAGGATTTTACATGAAGAAAATTTATTGGTAAAATCCGTGAAGAATGGATAAATGATGCGATGATAAAAGAGACCAAGGAATAGATAAATGGATGTCTTAGTTTTTCCAATGATGATGATGTTCAAAAATGAATATAGAAATTTATAATAAACATTTTTCATCTAAAACATTAATTGGAGATTAAAAAGGGAGAATTCTACCTTGTTAGATCCCTTCATCAGTGAACATATTCTCTACACCTCAGTTGCGATCTGCCATAGGTTAATCAATGATTCGTTCTTGATCTACGGAAGAATGAAGGGATAGAGATAGAGAACTTGATGGAATGAGGATTAGGGACAAACCTTAATCCATAAATCATAACCACCTATTTATAACCTTGTATTAGGTTAAGGTATCAACTTAACTGCACCTTCTAATGGTCACGTGATCCAAAACTCCCACACCCTCTCACTTTACATTACTCTTAGGTAAGCCACACCATTACGAACAGAACAATGTTCAAGTATTTCCAATTTGAGTCCCCATTCAAAAGTTATTGAATTTCAAATCCTAAATAAAATAAAATAATTTATGTATTTTTTATTTATGATTGTGCCCTCCATGGATTTTTCTGTTAAAGACCTATTCCGATTAATGTTATGTCCCATGTAGGGTAAATTCCATATTTTAGACTCAACCACACCCTATGATTTCTGATTTGGGCTACCATTTAAGAGTAAACCAATTAACATTATGTGAATAGTATAAAATATACTTAATATTTTTATAACATTTATTCTAAGAACCCCGGGCCTTGGAATCACACAACATATCCATACCTATATCTATAAATATATATAGAAATATTTCAAAGTATTATATGGAAACAACTAGGTCTATACATCATTATATCATTCATGTTTTTCCCAAAAAAACTAGGAAAAAAACTCAGGATACTGAGCTCACATCTGTCTAACCTGTTCCCAGGAACTCTCCTACACGTTTCCATGCAACCATAATACACATACCAAAAGGATAATCCATCCCTGTAAGGTCCACTCATGTCGATCCTCCATCCCCACTGTGTGCTCTGCAAAGATTACTCCATCTTTGATGTCCAGATCTCCCCAATCGATGATGTTCTTAGGATTGTACATGTATATCCTTAGCTACAACACATAGAATACGCTATGCACCTGCTCCAACTATATGGGCATGGAAAGGTGGAAGGAAACCTCACAGACCCTCCATATGACCCCGAACAGTTTGATAAACCTCTAGGATAGATTTCATCCACACCTGAACCTCCACATTCCGCGTCATGGGGAGATTGTCAAGAAGAAATGGTCTCCCTGCTTGAAATAAAAGGGCCTATGAAGGTGTCCTTGTAGTATTTCAAATTACACTAGGACATCTTCATCCATTCGCAGATGACCTGTTATTTCTTCATCGTCACTTTCACCAACTCTGGGCCCATGAGGGATGACTCTATAACCTATTTCCAACATAAAGGTGACCTGTATGGTCTCCCATTGAGGGAATCAAAAGGTGACATTCCTATGGGAGATTGGTATCTATTATTTTATAAAAACTCTACCAAAGGTAGGTGATCCTCCCAACTCTAGAAAAAATATAACACTCAAGCCCTCAACATATCCTCCAGCATCTGGAAAATTCAATCAGTATCCCCATCAATCTAGGGGTGAAAGGTTGTACACATCTGTATTTGGGTCCTGAATACCTCTTGTAGGCCTCCCCATAATCGAGACGTAAACCATATGTCACGATCAGAGAAAATCATCAAGGGTACCCTATAAAGGAGGATGATCTCTTATACACACAACTACCCCAAAATATCCACCAAACTTTGCTCCCAGATAGGGATTAAGTGCACTGATTTTGTGAGTTGGTCCACTATCACCTAAATAGAATCATGGACCTTCAATATGTGTGGAATACCTATGATGAAGTCCATAGATATTCCATCCCATTTCCAATTTGGTATCTCAAGAGGAATTAGAAAACCCACTGGAACCTAATGCTCAGCCTTCACCTACTGATAGGTGACACATCATGAGACAAAATCAGATATGATTCGTCTGATACTGGACCACCAAAATTGTTGTTGAAGATCCCTATACATCTTCCCCACACTAAGATGTAAAACTAATGGAGTAGTGTGGAACTCCCGCATCACCTCCTCCTGCATCACAACTAGAACCACTGATTGCCCTTGAAACAAGGTCTTGTGATTCCCTTCTTCAAAATATTCATCTAGTGCATCATCTATGGATATATGATCTTGCAGAACTTCCTAGTCGATGTCTCCTAGATAGGAATCTCTCACATGCTCAAGGAGAGAATGAGTCAGCTCCATCAATTGTAGAAAAATTATGCCCTCCTACTCCACGATGTTCAGTTTTCGGGAATTTAACTACTTCGAAGATCCCCACACTAGTAAATCCTAGGAATTTTTTCTAAGGGCATATGGTTCAATGTTTCTCTTTCCTAGAGTATAGAATATCTCGAAGTCGTAGTCCTACAGGAACTCCAACCAGTGTCACTGCCTTATGTTCAAGTCTCTCTGGGTGGAGATGTACCTGAGGCTCTATTTGTCTAGGTAATCAACAAAGCACTATCCCATAAGGTAGAGTCTTCACATCCTCTGGGAAAATACTTCTTCCACTAGATATTGGTCTTTATTACCAAAGTTCTACTCATGGTGTCTCAATTTACTCAACCTGTATGTGATGAATACATATCATTGCATCAAGACACAACCGATCCCAACTCTTGATGCATCACAATACCCCACAAACTCGACACCTTTCTCTGGTAGTCACAAAACATGATAAATCGTTAGCCTATACCTCAACTCCTCAATGGACTTCTGCCAATCCTTATACCAGGTGAAAAAGTATCCCTTCCATTTAAGGGAGGTAAATGGGAATATGATCCTGGATAAGTATTCCATGAATCTATGTTAGTTCCCTACCAAACTAAGAAAAATTCTCACATTTGACACATTCTTGGGTTGCGCCCAAGAAAGCACTGCTTCGATATCTAGTGGAACCATGGATAAAACTTGTTCAGAGATGACATTCCCCCAAAAGTGGACCTCATGTATCAAAAAAAGGAATGTAGAGAGATATCCATAAATCTGGGGATCATGAAGTTAATCAAGAACCATCCTAAAGTGCTCTATATGCTCCTCCTATATCAAAGAGTAGATGAGTATTTCATTGACAAATACAAAAATAAACTGGTCCATGTAAGGCTGTAATACCTAATTCATAAACTCCATAAAAACATCAGTGGAATTTCTCACATAAAATGGAATCACTGAGATCTCATAGTGACCATAGCGACATCAAAAATCCAAATTCATAATATTAGCCTTTGGAACCCATTATTGGTGGTAGCTGGATTTGAGGTCGATATTGGAGAACCATATCACACCTCACAACTAGTCAAGGTGGTCATTGATTCTCACTATGGAGTACCTATTCTTTATTTTATCCTAGTTCAAGAAATGATAATCCACACAAGGCCATAAGATCTTGTTTTCCTTCTTCAAGTACAGAACTGGAACTCTCCAGGGCGACACATTGGGTCTGATGAAACATTTCTCATGAAAGTCCTCCAACTGCAACTGTAGTTCTTAGAGCTTGGTGGGTGCCATCTGATGTGCTGAAGAAGATACCAGGGAAGTATCTGTTTTCAAGTCAATGCAGAATTCCAAATCCTACATTAGAGGTAGCCCTAGAATGCCTTCAAAGAAGACTTCTATATAGTCTTCCATAACTGAAGGATGTCAGAGACCTAAAGAGTATACTTCACCAAGGGTTATGATTTACAACTAATGGGTAAAAGTATGTGGCCTCCTATTCATAGAAACTTTCTACCCTACTACATGGAAACTTTCCCCAAGAAAGGATAACCTTGAACCAAAATCATACATGAATTGGAATAGCGTACACTAATAATCAATTTTTTCTTGAACCACAAAAATCCAATCCATGTCTTAGATGACATTGTAAGGTTCCATGTTGATTACTAGTATGTTCCACATGAACCTCTCTCCTCCAAGAGATAGATCTCACTACAGGAAGATTAAATACATAGAAGCATCCCTCCCCATAGGAACCTTGAGACAAATCTATTGTGTTGTTGTCTCTACTAGGAGCTCCAACTCCCATACCAGGAGTAATGAGATAAACGAGTAATTGGAAGTTGTGGATACTAATACTAAAGCAAGAGTAGAATAAACATAGAGTATACCTTATATCATCTATTGTGTTGTAGGATCACAGGCATCCATATCCAGAAGCTATCCATGGCCCTGACCGCTATCTCCCTAATTATAACGTGGGATGCCCGGTGGTGGTGGTCGAAGAACCCAATAGTGTCTTCTCCCACCTACAGCTCCTCCATCTCCTCTTCCATAACTACATCCCTAGGGACCACCTTGACCCCACCTTAGGGATCCCTGATCACAATACTGTCTCTTCGGTGGTGTTCAATATACTATTCGCCTAGTATGTTAAGCACATCTGGTTGAGAAGTCTAATTTCAAGTGACCTTTCCCTTCAAAAGCATAACACTAGACGACATGGGATTGACCTGGTGATCTACATTGACCTAGTGTTTCTCGAACACATGCCCAAGTCTATTATTGGGGAGGCCTCCTGCATCGAGATCTCGTCAACCGACAACATCCATCCACCACATATGTATCATATTTGTAGCATCCACTACTAGACCAAGCTAACTAACGCCCCTATTATAGAAATATTTCTATCACTGGTGCTCTCTATAACACCCTGACATAGGTCGGGATGCACAGGGGTAGTATTCTGGAACTAATATCTCTGTTTAGTCCCTTATCAAACTTTCATGCCAAGAATTATCCATTACAGATCTTGTCCATAGAGTACCAAGTCATGTCTCTAAACCTAGCCGAGTACTCTTCCACTATTATCCCTCCCCGTTGAAGCCCCAGAAGCCCTTGAAATCAAACCGAGTGTAAACATGAGGGGTATTAATTCTACTAGAATAGCTTCTAGAACTCATCCCATGAGAGTGAAAAATATTCATGCATCTGAGTAACTGAGCTCTAGAAACATCCAACCATCCCCTGGAAGGGACTAGCTTAGATATACCACATATAATCTATAAGAGTCTATACAAGACTAAATAGGAAGATCACCGATTCCAACCAACCCTCTCCTTCTTGAGGATATGGATACCTGCCAAACCTCAATGGTCTCTATTGTTAGAACTCATGAGGTGTGCTCATCTTGCGCTCATCTTCATCCTACTATACTGATACTATCTACTGCTAAATGTGTTGAGGTTCTGCTATCGGCCCCCTTAGAGGAAGGGGATCACATGATGGACCCTGAACTGATTCCTTGTCACTCATAGGGTCTTCATCATGACCTGGAGCTTGTATCCTAAATGGATTTCATTGCGGAGGCATCATGAATGTTATCAAGGAGTACCATGGTCAGATGAGCATATATATATATATATATCAAAAAAATTGTGGAGATGACTCAATAAGGATAGTAAAAGACTCATTCCTATATGATTCATGTACCATTATTCTCAAGTGTTACCAGGTGTTGAGTTGACAAGATGGCAATCAGGGTCCTGGTAAATGGATACATCAGCCACCCATACCATCACTAGACTCCCTATACTAAAAGATAGTCTCAAGACACTTCAAAATTGTTTCTTGAAACCCAAATAATAACTTTTTTATGGAAATGTATGAACAACATCCCAAGGGTTTAATTACCTCTGATATGATTTTTTCACAACCCAACCCATTCTGGGGATCAAGTCACAACTACCCCAAGCCCACCCTTATAGGCTAGGGGTGGAAACAAGCACAGAAGAAACAAAAAACATAGGGAGGCCTTTTCTTATTTACCTATACACACGTATACAACCAAATTAATGAAAAATTGAAGAGGAAAAGAAATAAAATATGTTACACTATTATAAATAAACTGAACATGCATTGACCACTAAATAGTACAGAAAACAGTAATGTAAACTAAAAGGAAAAAGGAAAAAAATACACTCCCAACCAGAAAAGTGTCCCTACCCAATAGAAACTCGTAAATTAAAATAGCTAAGAGAACCTCACTTCGGTATCCCAGGATACGACCATTATGTGTGGTCCATGCACCCATATCCCAAAGATCCTCTAATGTCATGATAAAATGTATTTTTTTTCTACATAAGGGAAGATATATATAGGAAAATATCATGTTGGGGTGAGTATAAACATACCCAATATGACACCTTGAAATTAGAAGGGGGAGTTGTAAGAGATACATTGAAGAGGAAATCTATAGATAGAATAATGTACAATAAACGAGTTCCACTAAATCTAACAAGAGAGTGAGTTAAACTCATACAAACATAAGGATCTAAAGATGATGATAAGATGAACTTATCTTCATGTCTTTGTTATATATAGTAGGAGAGTAGAATCGTCTAACCATGAGAAGCTAGACCTGGAAAGCACGCAGAATACCCCGTGCATATTTAACTCTCCTCGAAATAGAGTGATCAAAACCCAAGGAGTGGGTAATAAATTAGGATATATATATAATAAGTCAAAGAATCCCAAATGATAGAGTAAGGGGATCTCCATCTCATAGCTCAACCCAAGAAGAAGAGTCTCCAAAATTCTAGAAGTGTCCATCAATGATTCCCAACATTTCACACATCTTCCCTGAACACGCAAGTCAAATGGGATTATTCACCACACCCTGATACTATCCAATTTGTTTGGCTATGTCTTTAAGGCATGGTTTTAAGTCACATACTAGGGATGAATCTTGGTGGGGAAAGTTCCCCTCTAATTCGAGAGTCCAAAGTTAAGTCACAGAACGTTTATGCATTGATCTATAAAGATGGATGGTGTAAACTCAAAGTACAGGACCCACACCCTAGTATGTCAGGGGATTTATATCCTGATATCCATCATAGAGGACCCACTCTATAGTGAGTCAGGGTGTTCCACTCTATTAGTAGTCGTAGAGGACTTGTGACTTGGTATCATAAGGGGGTTCCACTCTAGGTCATCGAGGTCCCACACCCTACCTAGTAGGGGGATTCCCCTTAGAAGTAACTACAGAGGAACCACACCCATGATTATTGGGGGTTCCACTCTGATATCATCAAGTACCTATTCTCTAGTTTTTCAGGGGGGTGTGGTTCCACTCGAAAATCTATGATATCATTGTCAGTACACTATCATCATTGAACACCGTAAGAATAAGAATCATGCTTGGAAAACCTTATATCACAACTCAGAAGACACATCAGATTTCACCATCATAATTTAAAGAGAAAAATATGTAGGACATGTAATTCAATTGACCAAAATAGATAACTGGTGAAAATGAAACTTTTCACCATTATAAGCCCGAACAAGATATCATGAGGCCCAAATCATGACTCTGAACATTAAATTCAAAAATTAACATTAAAATGTTTGTCTCAAAGAGAGGACCATGTTTACTTAGATGGAAAGTCAATTTGAAACTCTTTTTAGAAGATATTATGGTTTGAAGATGTTGTGCGAAGGTCATATGGGACCCGCCTGACCAACTGTGTACCGAACACAACTATCGGTCAACTTACCGCAACGGTCTATTGCCATGTTCGGCTGTCTGCATTGTGGAAACCTATCAAACAACCACCATGTATGGTCCACTAGACACATTGACTACCACAATAAACCATCCGGGACTAGTCATGACTGCTAGCCTTGTGACACCTCCAGCTGCCACTGTATTGTGGTCAAACACGATTGCTATACACTCTGGATGATTGGGTTGTAGATCACTCGGTTGGGCCCAAATGACTTTCACTGGGCCCAAACAATTTTTATGGGCCCTGCCTACCTTCCGACCTCACCCCAGCCCGCCGGCCTATCGCTACCGCCAAGTGAATTTGGCCATCCACTAGCTGTGTTCTGTGGCTTCTGCCCTGCGCTACTACCAGTGGTTCCTTCCACAAACCACTTTTCTTCCTCCAGTTTCCCAAAGACCACTTTGAAAGAAGACCTGGAATAATTCCACAGAGAACATCACATACCTAATCCCCACTAGATGATCTATTTATGTTTCTATGTGACAAAAAGTTAGCAAAAAAATATATAATGAATAGATGAAAAAAGTGACGATAAAGGAGATCCAAGGAATAGATCGATGGTCATGTTAGTTCATCCATCGATGATTATTTTCAAAAATAATTAATCAAATTGATAATGAACAATTTCCTATCTAAAACTTCAATTGAAGGTTAAAAAGGAATAATCATACCTCATTGTTTCCATTCTTATTTAACACGTTCACTAGGCCTCCACTATGATCTGCCAAGGGTTCATCGACGAGTCTTTCTTGATCCTACAAATAATGAAGGGAGAGATAGAGAGAGGGGGAGTTTGGTGGAGGGATGATTAGGGTCCAAACCTAATCCATAACTCATAAGAACCTATTTATAACCTTGAATTAGGTTATGGTATCCTCTTAACCACACCCACCAATGGTTGTAGGATCTGAATATCCCACACCCTCTCACTTCAAGAACATATAGGTGAACAACATTGGGCCACTATGAAGTCTATCCTTAAGTATCTGTGGTGTAAATAGGATATGTTTCTTGTGTATGAAGAAGATAAATAACTATTCATGATGGGTTATATATATAAATTGTTTTCAGATAGATCATAGTGATCTAATATCATATTTTGGATATGTCTTTTGTCTCAACGGTGGAGATGTGAGCTAGATGAGCTCTATGAATCTAGTTGTCTCCAATTATACAGTGGATAATGAGTATATTTCATCTTTTGATGCTTCCAAGGAATAATTATGGATTCATTTTTTTCTAATATCTTGATGTGGTTCCCAGTAGTAAATACCCAATCACAGTTTAATGTCCTAATACTATAGTGGTGACTGTCACCAAAGATCCATTGTTACACCAATGGACAAAGAACATATTTCAGAATTTCTATCTCTTGATGGATTTTTTTTCAATGAACTGATGTTATAGTTAGAATAATATCCATGAAGGAAAACACGGGGGACCCATTAAAAATTCCTTTATCTCAATAGAAGAATGAGTATCATATGAGAGCTAGTGGAAGAAAAGCTATTGTCAGTTGTCTCTAGTGAAAGTTGGAGCCTGTCAGTGTTGGTGCTTGAGAACCAAATTATTTAGTCTTTAATTACATTTTTTCTTATTAAATAAGTTATCTTATCACATAAAGATAATTATTTTGTATAATATTTGTATGTTATAATGTTCTTGGAATATATTTCACACTGAATTGTCATAGAAGTCCCCCTCTATGATGAAAACATAGAGGTGGCATAAATTTTTTCCTGAACCTTTTTCTATATATGGATGATATTTTCTGATGGAAAATTATAAAAAATGCTATAAGGGTTGTTGGATCATAAGACATTGAGGCACCTTCTCATGGAGTTCTTCTTTTTTAATATTTAATTCATAAATTATGAGAACATTTCCATAAATAGAATATCCATATTTTCATCTATCACTATATGTTCATATCGATGAACATGTGTATTAATCCATAGACATAATAATTATCATTAATGGATATCATGAATCACGTATATTGATGTACTGATGAATGTTGTGATAAAATATGTTCACGAGATGTTTATATATATTGGGTACAACGTGAATGTTATAACATTAATGGATAACGTGAGAAAGGATTTATACCTTTTTTTTGAAAAGAGTTTATATCTCAGACACTTCGATGAGAATAAAACCTCTTAAATAAATCCATGTCCATGGTGTTCAGTGGGTGAGTTAATTTCTAGAAAGATAAAGAAAGAAAAATAATGTTTACTGGTCGATGTCACCAACATTTAGTCTCCTTGATTATAGATACCATGATAAAGGGATTATATTACATAATAATCATTTTAGGAGGTTGGGTTTCATTATGACATTAAATTCTTTCTATATGGGTACCTTGTCATGTTTCTATAGACTAAACTTGTACTTTAGGTTGAGAAGGAGGCTTAGGGGGCCACACACTATGTGTATTCACAATATCAGTTAAATTAAAGTAATTAATTTAATAATATTGAATAAATACCATTTATTCAGGATTGGTTGATTAAATTAATTTAATATCAATATATTTGAAAGAATAAATATAGTTGAATAATAATTTATAAATATTAGTTTACAAGATTGGAAAATATAATATTTATTATATTTATTGTTGAAATAATTCAATGAAATTTAATTAAATAAATAGTTATTATTCGAGGATCGATAAATGTTGATGAGGGAAAGCAGACTGAGTTTAATGGTCCAATTAAAAATAATTTATATTTATTTATATTCTTAATATGTTTCAAATTTCACATGATTAATAATAATAAAATTATTATTAATGGACATAGGGTCAATTAAGAATATTATAAATGGTTTAGGTCTTGTGTGAAATTTTACAACCCTAAACATGCCATAATTAATATTTAGTTATATCTAAATATATCACTTTCTTAAAGTGACTATATAGTGTGAACAACAAACAAGAGATATATTTTGAGATATATCTAGTGAGATATATCTATAAAGACATATAAAATTGTATCTAGAGATATATATATATAGAGTTCTATAAATAAATATATCTAGATAGATATATCTAAAGATATATAAATAGCTCTCCCTTCTTCCTCCCTCGCATCTTTGAGGGAGCACTGAGATTTCTCACTCTCCCATAAAAAACTAATCTGGCCAACCATGAATAAAATCTATATGGAATAGCCATTCTAGCACATAGTAATTCAATGACATTGATATGAGATTACGGTCCACATGTGTAACACCACTAAAAGAATTCTATACTTGAATCATGCAGTGAAATGATGGTGTGATGAAATATATTCCATAAGATCACAATGAAAGTGGAATTACCAGTTAAGGTAATTCTATACCTTCTTATAAATTATTTATAAATGACATGTGAATATCTTCTACTTCTAGTTTTTAAGTCTTAATGTAGTCCATTAAACTAATTTTTTCAATTGATGTGATCTCCTGATCAAATCAACCAACGATTATATATGATTTAAGATAAAATGATGAGTTGGTCATACCTTCAATGGATTCTTTTTCTATGATCATAACCTAAATTGTTTTCCATAAATATTATGGATTTATAATACTATAAGTTAGGGTTTTATTTTCAATTCTTATATTGGATTGGGTTTACAATAAGTTTACATTAATAAATCTCCTGGGGGAGAGGTAGTTAGGACCCAGGTGAGGGTTGTGGGTCTTTATATTAATTAGAAGGAGGTGCCAATGGGATTTATTGAGGTTCATCAGATGATTCTTAAAAGGTAAGATCTAATGGTCACCTAGCATGGTAATTCCATGTGGGGTATGGATTGAGGTATATTTAAGTGGTACTTGGGTGATAGGTCTAGTTGATTAGTCATTGAGTGGTTGAGGTTGAGACCTGGTTGCTTGGGATCCAGTTTGGTTGGAGCCTTTGAGATAGTTTGACATCATGGGGTGCTAGGTGTAGCAGGGTAATATTATGATATGTCTTGATATGGTTTTAGGGGAATATTAGGGATTCCATTCTAGATAGGTTACTAATTAGGGATCAATTAGGTTGAATTGATGACTATTTATGATAACTACATGCAGCTATGGTTCTTCTTATAGATTTTATTGCAGGAGAGTTATTGGTGGTAGATGGGTTAGGTTTTAAGTTATTAATTTATGATTTTATTATTATTGGGTTCAACTTATGTTTTGAAATAAATTTGATCTAAGGGACCATGTGATCCCCATTATTTTTGTTGACCTACTAAGGGATTCATTATTTCTCATTATTAGCAATATAGGGTTTTTATTTATTACCTAGAGAATTGTGTTGAGTTATTGTGGATTTTTTTCACATTGTTTAAATCATGGGGTTGAACATTCCATGATTTTGGGACTTTAGATTGGAACTTTGAATCAGTATTTTAGTGTAGAATAAGACATTTGGGATATCTTTGAACTTGGTGTTGGCCCTAATATTTCTCTGTTTCTTTCCACCATTGGATGACTATGGAAAGATAGGTATAATTATCCAATGGATGATCTGGAATATTTTATCCCTCCCCTCCTATAAAAAATATTTTACCCTAAAAATAGTTTGGTTGTCCATGGTCCCATAAGTTTTGATAGACTTGGGTTATAGGTGATTCCTTTCCCCAACATTATATTTTATGGAGTTGTTTATGTATAAAGACTATCTTACTTTGGAGAGGTTCTATCACTGTTACTAGAGTTATTTTTCTTGTTTATGTCATGCCATTGGAATATTAGATCTCATTAAGGATTCATATCTCATGTGGACATGTATGGTTATTTCCTAGGGCTGAAAAACTGTGCATGTTACATTGTTAAGTATCTTTAAGATCCATTGTAGATCAAGAAGACATGCCTAATGTTATGTGGTTTAGTAAAAAATGTGCTATAAATCCTCCTAAATGAGGATGGAGTGAGGTTTGATTTACCCTAAGTGTCACCTTAGATCCCGAGGTTGGATGTTTTAATTATAATGTTTTTTATTTTCTTATTTTCATTATTCTAGTAGTTTTTTATTCAAATAGTATTGGAATATAATGTGTTATGTACAATTTTTATGACATATGATTATTGGTTCACCCTTGGATGTGGCCTACTGATATTTATTTCCCATACTAGATACCTAAACATTAGTGTGTGAAAACAATTATGTTTTCTTTCATGTGGAGAACATGTTCAGATGTATATGGGACTAAGCCCTTATGTTTATTGATTGAGTTGATCCACTCATGTGGAGTTTGATGATTAGGTTAGAGAAGCTTGATTTTTGGATACTGGGTATGAGGTCTATCCCAAAGTCGGAAGTAAAGCCTTTGTTTTTTGTTTTATTTATTTAATTTCAATATAAGTGATCAGCCTGATGGGGGATTTATTATTGTTTTGAATGATTTGAGTGTGTTTATCTATTTCTAAATTTTGTTTGATATTTAATGATTCTGATTTTATTTATTTTTCATTGAAAATTCTGATGTTGGTTATGGATGTGGATGTTTTTTGTTATTTTTCCACTTCTATTGAACTATTAATGAGGGTATAGTCTCTATAGTATTTCTTTTTATACCCTCACCACTAGTTTGAATCCTCTAGAATATGAGAGGCATTCTTGAGACCCTATGGAGTGAAATATTAGGTGACATGTCAGGTTGACCCTAGATGGTTTGATTCAACATTAGATGGAACCAATGATGCAACTATAACTAAAATTCTAAAGTTCGACAAAATAGGGGGACCCATGGTCCCCTAGATCTTGTCCATATCAAATCATGGTACAAGACTAACATAAGAAAACCATCTTCAATGAATTTGGTGCTCAACCCATCCCGGACCATCACCTCACCCTCATGGTCATCCTTAATAATAATCATACTAGAAAGGATGTTTTTAATAATCCTAAAGACCTCATCAAAATCTAGACACCTACAAAGGTCTCCTAATCCAACCTCTACAACAAAAAAACTACTTCTCAATTTTAACATGCCTTCATGCATCATTTAATTTGAGCATGATGAAGTTAGATTAGAATTAATTGTTTCCCAAACTTCACTTTCTATAAAGACATAGAATAGAGATAGTCTGGTGTCGATCCCATGGGGAAGTGGCAAGAAAAGGTAAACTATGGCTTGGAAACTATTGGTGTAGGATTCCTAAAAAGTTGAATTAGTTTGGGAAAGCTTATTACTTGAGAGTTGAGGTTTTAATTGAATAATAATAAAGATACAAGGATAAATTTCTAGGATCAATTGAAAAGGCAATCTTAATTCTAACTTGGTAGGATCCTAAGGTTTTGGCTACAAAGCAAGAGGAGGTCACTAGTTGACTATGGTAAAATCAACTAGTGGTACCTAAGAGGTAACTATTCATTGATCTGAAGATAGTGACAATCTACATGAATTAATCTTATCTTGAAAATAAGAAATTATTTAGGCTATTCATCCTAACATAGTATACTCCAATCAAGATAGGGCCCTTCATAAAAGGTCCTATGTTCAGGGATGTTCAAATAAATTGAATTGACAAGAATTATTTATCTAGATTAACAATACTTATGGTTACCAAGTATAGAATTAAATATTTATTGAATTAAAATACACCTACTCTCAATTCATAACCTAGGTGGTTTTTATACAATCATTTTGAAATTAATCCAGAAAGAGAAAGATATTGAAAACATATTGAATTCACAAATAGCAATGGGAACTAAACAATTAAAGGACATGCATGGAGTATAAATTATTAGTTGATGAACATGAATCATGAATTGATAATAATAATATGGATTTAATCACAATTATAACTTAATTACTTACTTTAGATGAGGATGATAAAAAGTAGAACAATGGTTCAATGTGGATTTCTAGTTGAAACAGAGAACAATAAAAACAGTGTTAGGAATGAAAAATGAAATGAGAAACAACCTTTAAATAAATTAAATACACTTTTATTGTAGGAAAATAACGAAAAGGGACTAAGAAATTTTGAGTTTAAGTAATAAGGAATGATAGGAGAATTAAAATAAAAAAAATCATCTCTCTAGGAACTCCCTAAATCATCTGACCTATTGGAGTATATATATGAAAAATATTACATGACGTTTAATTGGGATTCACACCATGTAATGATGATCTATTATTTACTCCACCAATTTTGAATTTACATGTATATGTTGTGTATCTTGTCTATGATTTGGAGATTTTAATCCATTTAAGTTGTGTATCTAAGACTCACGATGTGTACATTTCTTCAAGATTTATCATTGGAGTGAGAATTGCATTCAAATTTTCCACGATGTGTATCATCGACTCATGAGATGTATCATTGACTCATGATGTGTAATGGCTTCTTAACTTGTAGTTATCATGAATTTTGTCACAATTTACTTCATGACTTATAGCATTCAATGAATTTCTACTACATGTCATGTAATTAGGATCCATGATGTGTAACAGGGAAATTTTATACTTTTCTACAGTTTATCCTTTTAAAATTTAAAATCCATATTAATATAAAAATCAACACATACAAATTGAATTATTAAATAAATCATTTAAAATAATTAATCAAATGATAGAAATTTGAAAAATTACTTGTCCACAACAAAAAAATCTCAATAGGGATTTCCAAAAGGTAATAAATTTTTAAGATAGGAAGAATTAATTATATCCAAGAAAACAAGACAAAGAGTACGTGGAAAAATTCTTTCATTAGAATGATCTTTGTATAAAAAATCATTCATTACTCATAGATCAATTCTCTGAAAAAATTATTATTCTTTTAATAAAAATATATTTCTGTTCCTTGAATTCTATACCCATTTTTAGTTTACATCATAATGAATTTTTTCTCATCACTAAGTTTAAAAGGAAAATGGACTTATAATCATAACATGGGTACATTTTCCTACCCATAGGTTTTAATTAGTTTTATCATCTCCACTTTGTTAATGCAAATACAAAATCAATCACGAGGTAATCCGAAATTAGGTTGTAATGACTATGAGGCTATGGAAAGGTAGGAAAATAGTGATAAAAGAGAAAAAAGTTGGGTAGGATCTGAAATATATTTCATGCATGTCATGAAAAGTGTAATAAAATAACCCCTACATAGATAAAAAAGTCCACGCTACCAGAAAATCAATTTGATCCATGTATATATCAAGTAAGTGCAAGAAGGGTATCCCTTTTCATCTTTTTTCTTTTGCATTTTTATTTTTCAAAAGTCATGTCTATGTTAGATCTCACATCCATCCCCTAACCACATATGATTATTCAAGGGATTCATCGGTCTTGAAATTGTTATTTTTGACCATTTTACTACACAACCCATATAAAATTTTCTTTCTATTTTATATTTTGAAAAATAACAGGATAGATGTCAAATGATAAAAAGTATAAATAGATCACAACAAAAAAGTCTAATGAGAAACACAATACATATCCTTATTAGAATCATCTTGTGCTTTCTTATTGACTCTCCCACACTTGTTCAAAGTAAATTAAGGCATTATACACAGATATGGGTAGTAAGGGACAATATTCGTAAAATAAATACATTATATAAGGTCATTAATGGAAAAAATTCTCATAATGAGGGAAATATATAAGGTGGGTATCAGAAAAAGGTATCTCAACAATTATTTGATCAATCATTTTAAAAATTTATTTTTTTAGTCATAACCTCAATAACATCTCAATGCATGTTCTAATAGGTTTACATGTACCATGTTTCACTCATTAAATATGATCAGAAATGAATATGAAATTATAGTATTAGAATCCTCTCAGGAATGAGAATAAATATTGAAAATGGAAATCACTAAGGTAATAGAACCATGTAATATGGCTACTGATCATAATTTAAAAAATATTGAATTTGAATTAAATAAATAAGTCCAGTAATCATTTTAAAAATATAAATAGTGACAAAACATAGATTTAAAATAATTTCTAATTTCAAAATTTCTTTTATTTTGTTTTAAATAATTATTTCAATTTTAAAAATGTCTTATAGACAGATGAGAATAGGGAAAAAATCAACTACATCAAAATTGAAATCCCTGAAAAACTCCCCCACACTTAGAAGAATACTATTTATGTATTATCCATGGAATTATTATGGGATTCTTATAGAAAATAAACATAAAAAATGAAATGGAAATTGAAAACTTAAATATGGAGGGAATTGAGAGCTCCCTTTAAAAAGTGGCATGCCATAAGGGGACTTCAGTGTCTTGAGTTGGACTTGGGGATACCTATAAAATGGGTTATAAATACAAATCACGTACTTGATAAAAAAATTTTCCACTGGTTTGAAACCTTTGTAAGAAGAATTACGCCCACATACATAGTATGATGAGTAATGGAAACCAATTTTATTTAAGTATAATAAGGTTTTTACAATAAAACTAAAGTAACCCTTGACAAAAAATAAAAAAGACTCAAGGATTATAATATGTATGAGGAATGAGACATGAAAAATGATGAATTATGGGTTGAATAACAAAAATTTCTAATGAAAATGTCATCGTCCATATGGATGGATCAAAATATCAACAAGAAATTTCTATTGGATCATTGTGTCCTTAGGAATCTACAACTACTTATGGTAGTGTATTTCAGCTAATAGGGTGTTTTTATAGGATTGATGACTTCAAGAGCATTGCGATCATAAATAAAATGTGGAAGGAAAGGTATTTTAGCTCATGGTGGTGGCTGTTGTGCATGAATCTCTAGTAAAAGTTCCTGATGATGATGTTATATATCATCCATACAATGAGTCACTCATTGAACTAAAACAGATGGTGGTACATGTCAATAAAAACCCATAGATGACACATAGGAATTAGACATGGATAATAATTCAAATATGTGAAATTTAATCCAAGAAAAAGTGATGAAAAAATAAGTTCCCATATATAAATAAGTGTAGTAGTGTAAAATGTTGGGATACACAGAATAAAGCAAGGAAAAACATCCAAATTTGAAACCAAAGTCTAAAGAAAAAAATAAGAGAACTAGCAAACTAAGTCAAGCTAGAATAATAAAAAATCTCCTCCATAGTCCAATCTTGATCAGATGGAGGTGTTAGCATTCCAGCTAGATCAGAGGTAGTAAAGATAGTAGGAGCTAGGGCATCTACTATGGAGTGTGGAGTCGTGGTGCTGGGAAGATGGTATAGGGTAGGTGGTGTAGAGGTAATGATCATAAGTGGGGCTATGAGTATGGAAGTTGGATCAACATAAAAAACCATAGTGGATGTGGAAGTGGCCATTCCATTTCCCCTCTGAGCATTCTTGGTGAGGTACTCCAACTGGGTAGTAGGGTTAGTGATCTATGAGGGTAGGTCGGGGTGGGATGTGGGTGGTTTTGGTATGGTAGAAGATTAGGGTCCTATAGGTGTTGGTGATGGTTTAGAGTTTTTAGAAGAAGATAGTGGTGAAGGGGTGGTAAAATGGGAAATCTTGACTAATGAGAGGTGAATATGTGTGAAGATCCATCATAGGTTCTCCAGGATACATAGTTTTATAGCCTAGAGCTCTAGCGGATGGGATGGGTGTGAAGAGCAGGAGTGGATGCGGTGGTGGAAGAGGTGGGGATATGGGTGGGAGGTGGAGGTGGGGAAGTGGTGTGTGGATCATGCGGTGAGTCCACTATAGGTGGCGATTCATGTACTCCTAGTGCTTATTGGTATGTGTCTTCATCCCTTACTATTAGATGCATCTTGTATAGCATTATAAAATCAATAGCCTCCATCATTCCAATGGATTTGAGGGGAAAAACAACTTCAATGACTCTGAGATGTCCAACGATGTGGGAGATGAAGGATCTTCCCATCAATGTACCTATGATCCGATGTGCAAGATCCTGATAGTAATAGGTGAACTCGAAAACTATGTTGATGGCTAGGATGCAAATGGATGCTTCCAAACTGAGGGCGTCAACCAGGACCACACTCCCAAAGGGCTCTTCCAGAGATAACCGGGCTTGGGTTTGGGCTCTATGGAGTATCTGAAGTGCTGGGCTGCACAACTGAGTGAATTTTGTGATTTGGGCGTAATGCAATATTTGAGAATCTCATGTAATCATATTCCAAAGTTCCCTAAATTCAGATCAAGGATGCTCAATTTGATGTGTTAAAAAAATTCCATACATGGAAAAATCCACTATATATATGCCCAAGATGTTTCCGAACTCATAAAATGAGAGATCATGTGGTCCAATACCTAGATGGAAGATCATGATATCCACTACTACCTCGAATGTGGAGGAACTAATGGAATAGTTCTTGGTACATTTCCCCATGTACCTCAATAATTATTGGGATATGGAGTTGATCATGGAGCAGTTGGATATCATTTCTGATGTTCAGTTGGGAATGAATGGCCATGTCTAAGGTCTTGTTTGTCGTCATGGGCTTCACCTATAGCCGGTTGAGGGTGACGTGGTGTTATGGTTAGGATAGGCACAAAATGGGATGAAAATAGAGATTTTTATCCCTGGATGAGAATTTTTATCTACTTGAGGATTAATTTTGAGCTGTGCGTACAACATGGGATGCTGTGAGAGGTAGTGGAGATGCTCTCGAGGTGCTGAGGGTACTAAAGGTGCTGGACTACATGGGTGTTTGGATAAAGGATGTTTGTCATGGTACAATGACATCTCAGAAGGCTCAGGGCACAGTGTTTTGGTCTACACCATACTTAGAAGAAATATTGGGGGGTGAAGATGCGTGGCCAGATGATTTGGGGGGTTCAGTTGAGGCCGAAATGGGGGGAGGAGAATGGGGGCGCAGTTCAATTCATGGAATAGGGGGTGGGGGTTGTGCGGCCCAGAGAGGAGGGAGGGGGTTTGTCGGAGGGATAAGGGGAGGGAGGTGGGTGGTGGTTGAGGGGGAGAAGGTTGTTCTGGGGTAGGTGGTGGAGAGGGTAAGGGAGGTGGGTCACCTTAGAGAGAATGAGAGGGAGGTGGAAGGAGGAGGGGGAGGTTCAAGAGGGGAAGGTGGTGCATCGGGTTGTGAACCACGGGTTCATGACATATTTTTTAAAAACTGGTCTGAGTTGTTATAAGAAGTATAATAATGTTTCACATTTTGTAATGATAGGTTTTATAGGATTTTTGATAGAAATGGTACATGTCATGTAATAGGATTACATGGTGTGTAATTGAAATTTTTGGTTTATCATTGGTAGAAACCCTAGACTTTGGATTCTGGAATATTCTTAGTTTTCCAAATCCTATTATAATATACTGTAGTCTAAGATGCACTAACCTAGGTTGCCTCCCATTTAGAGCTTCCCTTAATTTTGAGATCTTGACTTCTTTAAGTCCCACATGAAATTCAATATGACTACACAACCTTCATGTAATGGTCTTGATAGGTTTTCAACATTTGACCATTCACTTTGAAAGGTGGTCCACCTTCCTTCTGAATTTCGATGGTCCCATAGGGGAAAACATTAATGACTTCCAAAGGGATAGACCATCTAGATTTTAGATTCATAGGAAACAATTTCAATCTATAACTGAATAAGAGGAACTTATTTCCTAGGATAAAGATACATCTAGTAATGCATTGATCATCCCATTTATAAGATTTTTCTTCGTAGATCTTGGCATTTTCATAAGAATATTTTCCTATTTCTTACAATTCATCCAGTTACAACATTAGAGCTTCTACGTCTTTCTGAGAATCCAAATTTAACCTCTTAATTTATTGATACAATATATGATTTATTTCAAATAGAAGATGACACGATTTCCTATAAACTAATCTAAATGGTGTGTGTAACACCCCGGGATTTTATGAGAAATATTATTTTTAATTACTTTGATGTCTTGTGTTGTACGCCACACCAAAATTAGCTTGTGCTATAAGAAACATAGTATATGCTTGTATTATATGAAAACACTCTTCTAGCCATGTGTTGCACACCATAACAACATTCCTCAATAGCGTGTGTTGTACGCAATATCGAGTTTCACTAAACGAGATATTATTATAATATTATTATGAACTAACTGTTATGAATAGTAATACCCACTTTCTGAAATTTTATAAATTTTATCTTTTAAAATGGACTTCATTTTTGGATTCGGAATATCGAAATTATCCTAGGGTGAATTTTTGGTATTTTTCTGAAAACTTTCAATTTTTGATGAATAGTGAAAACACTAGGTTACTATTTAAAAACCGTCTTTTTTATTTAAATTTATTTAAGGTCAAAATAGATACATAATACCTGTATAAGTTCAATGTAATTCATTGGAGTCATTTTAAAATAATTTTAGATATATAAAAATTTTATTGAACATTTCACCGTCTTTTACCCACCTCTTAAGAGAATTTTAAAATTTACATAAAACTTAATTTTACCGTTTTTTTTTGAGTGGAATTTCAAAAATCCGAGAGACACAGTTGATATTAGTAAGTAAAATGTGGTTCAATGAGATGAAAATAATTTTTGGTGAATAGTAACTTCTTACTTTTATTTACCACGGTTAAAAGTAAATAGGGTAATTAAGGGTAAAAATGATATTATTATTACCTTAACACATGTCCTAATTCACTTTTATAAGTTTAATTTGACCAAAAACAACCTTATTAATATAATATTATCATTTAGGTCCACTTGGATTAGATTAATACATTTATTATTATTTAATTCAAAGAAGAGTTAAAAGAGTTAAAATCAAAGTTTAATAACTAATTTTTTTTAATATAGTGTTATAAATAAGATAAATTCGACTATAAATATTCATTAGAAATATAAAACGATTTCCTACAAAATAGTATTTTATTTATAATTTTTAGACATTAAATAAGTTAATTTATTACTGACACAATGATGATGTAGTAATTACCATATTTATGAAATATTGACATATTTGATCTTATAAATACCAAAATAAATGTTATTTGAGACTTTTTATGAATTCCACTAATTTTATAGGTTTATATGACATGTTAGTATTGATTAAATTTACTTTTTTTGATCTAATAATGCTGTTATGATTTTTACAAAAATCAATTACCAAATAGTTTCAAAATTGACATAAAATAGTTTTTAAAACAAATATTATATTATTAATTGATATTCTATTTCTAAAAATCTTAGGTTTGGCCAAATGACTTAGATAAAGTTATATATATTAATAATGAACCACTTGGGGTTCGTTTGTCTTGTTATAGTAAGTTTATTAACCATATAGTGTAAGAAAAAAAGAAGACACGATAAAAGTTAAATTATTTAACTTAGAGTAAAATCTAAATGATAAGGTTAAAATAGTAACCTAAACTTGTATAAAACCTATTGGTTGAGAGGATTTATACTCATCCCCACTTTACCTGAGAAATGAATCAATTTTTAGTTATTATAAACCGAATATGACTTTATTATAAAATAATATTTTATGTTTTTTCTAAGGTGCCCCCTCTCCTCCCTTATAAAAGGGCACCTCCTCCCTCTTCTCTTTACACAATTTTGAGCCATAAATCTCGGAAAAACCCTTCCCATTTCCCTTATAAACTTACCTAGAAACAGTATAGAGGTTCGTGTTTCCTCAACATACCAACTCTATTTCCTTAAGAAGAAGTTTAAAAGAGGTGCGTCGAAGAAGAGGTAATCTCTTCTACCGATTATTTGAAGTTTCTTTCTTCTTCAACTTATTCTTCTTTAGTTGTTTCATTATAAAGTAATAAAATAAGTATCAATAATATACTGATATGTTATTATAAATATAAAACAAACCCTTTTCACCTTCTATCCATCCTATGGAAAACGAAATCACCGCCCGTGCGTACGTATGAAATACCGTCTCCACGCCGTGGTGTAATCTGTTTTTCCAACACCACCTTACTTGGATGGGTATAATGGTGTAAAGAATAACTATATATAGTTATTATTACATCATAATGAATCTGAGATATTATATCATCCACTCCAATTCAATTCAATAATTATGGGAATGATATCATCTCTCGTGCGTACGTACGGATTACTGTCTCCACAACGTGATGAGATTCATTCTCCATGTTAACCATTCAAGAATGATTATAAAGTATATATAATGTATAATAATGAAATATATGACATGATAAAGATACTGGACTTATGTGTATATAAATATATGTCATCAACTTACTTCCATTCAAGTTAATATGGAAAGGAAAACATCGTTCATGCATACGTACGACCTACCATCTCCATGAACGGTGTGTTTCATTTCATTTATCTATATATTATATATATGTATATATACTAGATATATATGATATATAAATCATGTTTTACATTTTGGAAGTAATTAAATCATGATATAAGTAATAATAATATCAAGAACAACAAGTCCAAAAACGTATGATAAATGAAACGATTTTACCCAAAACACCACTTTAACATGGAATTGACAAATGAACGGGTAATATAAATACCTAAGTGAACCATATACGATATAATAACAATGAATATGATTCTGTAATAAGTCAATGACATTATTAAAATCATTATACAGGAGGTTCTGATACATAAGAAGCATATCAGAAATAAATTAAGGGATAACTTTTCCAATCTCATTTTTATCTGAGGTTGTTTATTCGTAAGTATTTACTGGGGTTATATTTATCATCCATGTCCCTATTTTATAAAAAAGGCTTCAGGTATGATTAAAGTCCTTTTTAACCATTTTTGACTTTTACAACTTGTTATGTAAGGAATCATTCTTTTTTTACCATACAAGGTACTTTTTAACTTTTCCAGCAAAAGTACGAGAAGAATGTTTTTCAACTTATACGGAATGAACGGATTTTTACGGTTTCATAAAGCCTTATTTTCCTGAATCTTACTCCAAAATATTTCATGATTATTTTTTAAAAAATAGTTTTCTTTTAAAATTGAATGGCATTTTGTGAAAAGAAAATGATTTTGAAGAAGAGAGGATATTTTCTTCAAGAATTAATTTCAAGTGTTTTATCAAAACTATTTTCCATCTAAGATGAAATTATTTAGTATGATTACGTTTCAAGTATAATGTATCTATTATGGTTTGATTCTTCTTACGATGAAATGATATCCATTTGTTTTATATGTATTACGTTATGATGGGATGATGTTTATGAAACCCATTTTATTCTTTGGGTTATGGTGAATGAGTTATGTTTATTTTGTGGAACAAGTAAGAATGATTTAATTATGATTTGGGTGGGACCTATATCTCCCTACAATGCATTGGGTAAAGATTTCAATCTCCTGAGATATACATGGCTAGAACAACAAGTTAATCCGGTTTAGTAATATAGGACTGGAGTGAGGAGTGAACTCGATTCAGAAAGGGACTTTGTCCACTAAGATGGTCTTGTAAGCCGTTCCTTGGCTATTATGGAAATCATAACATGTGGTTAATGGTTTCCACAATTACATGTTTTATTCCCATGATAGTTTATAATGATTATGGTTTATTTATGATCTATGCCTTTTGTACTTCCAAGATTTATGTCGTTTCTCATGATTTTGATGTTTAGATTTTATCTTCAAGTTTTTGCATTCAAATGTTTTTGGATTGTTTTATGTTCTCTCTGTTTACCCTTATTGAGAATTTGAGATCACCCTTTATATTTTTTTGTTTCCCTAGGATTTACAGAGTGGTTTTAGGTAAGAAAACAAAAGGGGAAGATCTTTATGGTAGATTTTGAAGATCTTTCACCACGATTAGAAGATTATATTCTGAGTTTCCAAAGACACTAAACTATTATTGTCCTTGTGTGACTGTTTTTTTTATGTATTAAGTATTCTGAAAAAGTAATGTAATGTCCATGTATGTCAAGTTTGGGGTCTCAACAGTTGGTATCAGAGGAATGGTTTAGTTAACCTTTGTAAACTAGGATGCGAAAACTCTAGTGAGATCCTAGAGATATTTATAAGGTATGTCAAGGGATGTCCCTAAGGTTAAGTATACGTATAAGTTATATTCCTAGAATTATAGTAACATTATTAGAATTAAACCTAAGATGTTAGATATTGAAGGTACTTCCCGTTTATTATGTTTTTTTACCTAGCATGATTTTTTCCTCTCACACTATTTTTTTGGGTTTTAGAAAATGGCTGGAAGCAGGAAGATCCACGATAATGGAGGATACGATGGACAATGAGTAACCAAATGAAACAGGATTTGGAAGTCCAAGAATCATTATTATGCCTAATCAGAAATATCATAATATGATCAATAAACTCAACTTTGGTAAGTTTCCTGACTCAACTAATAAGATAAAGATGGAGTTTCATGATGATCATAGAGGTAAGAAAGTTCAATTTCCCCCATGTAAATCATGTGGGAAGAGGCATAAAGGAGAATGTTTCAAAGGAACTAGAAGATGCTTTGGGTGTGGAAAATAAGGACACACAGCTAGTAAGTGCAGAGGAAAAGGTTCAGTTAACACCATGGACAAGGATAATGGTATTGCTTGGACATCAACAATGGTTAAATGTTTTAAATGTGTGATGTACGGGCATTATGAAAACCAATCCCCTAAAGGAAAATCTCATGAAGAGAATCAGCATGGTCATATGGGTAGTATTTATATTTATGATGATGAAGAGACTAAAATGATATATGAGATAAAAGTTGTGTTGAGGAATAAAATGATGAAGCTTAGTAAATGTTTTAAGAAGGTAGTGGAATGATTTATGTTTATCAAGAGTTATGTTGTATAGGTAATGGTACTATAGAATAAAGACATATCTAAGGATTGTTACACTATTGTTTTTCCTAACTTATTTGAAAGTATATGTTGAATGGTATTGGTAACCCTGAAAGGTTATTCAGATATTTTTGGAAAGTATATGATATAGACATAATGAAGGGATAAGGAGATAATCAGATGTTTGATAGTATTAATGATCTCATTACTGATATAAGGAAAATGCGATATCATGGTTTGTGTATATAGAAATTTTGGGATTTTGGTATGTGGAAAGAGTTAACTTTTGACAACATTCATGTTTTCACTAAGGTTCAATGGGTATTCATTTTTCAAGAGAATACATGAATAAGGTATTCAAATGTTTTGAATGTGACCAAAAAGATATATCGTATGATATATGGGGAATAAATGACGGTATTCACATGCTTGGTTGATGACATTTCTAGTAATCATTTTATTTATACTATAAGATTAGACATAAGTATTTTCGATCAGCCTAAAGGTTGGAATGGATTAAGTTGGACATCAGATAGAATTGTTTAAGGCTAGAACTTTTTTTCAATACTATTTTTGGAATGTTATAATAGTGTAGATATAGAAAAAGGACAACCCACAGGACAGGTGACAACCCATCGCATCAGACAAGGTTATGAGAATCGAACCCACAACCGAAGTGCGATAGGCCTTTATTGCCTACCACTGGCCTACAAGAAGTCCTTGGTTAGTAGAAATTAGTTTTATTTTATTAAATAATATAATAGTTGAAGTATAAGTCCTTTTTTGGAATCATATATGATTAACCTCACCATATATGGACTTATGTATACTTGGTAACTTTTGATAACCTTTTGTTTGAGACAAACAGAATGACCCATCATTATATCACATGATCTACTAACACTTCAAGAATGAAAAATTCAACTTCGTTTCTTTAAGTGATGAAGTGGAAAATTTTCAAGGCATGAACAATGGTGAGATTGTACCAATATCAAGTAATTATTTCTTCTAATTCAAATTCTTCAACTTTAGGGAAATAATATTGAAAACTAAAAATGTTGTCCTAGTGTCCTTATATCCAATGAATTAGATGGTACCTTAGATCATCACAAATTCATGACTATTTGATTGATGGTTTTTTCATAGCCATTTCTTCTACCACTCTCCATCAGAACCTAATGGTTCGATTTTTCTTCTATATCCATATTTTCACCTATGTTCTCCTATGTGGAAACGCAGTGATGAGTTACTTTGGGTAATCGTTATGGTTCATACCGTAGTTTTTAAAATTATGTTTTACTATCCCTTTTTATGATGTGGGTTTATATGAAAGAAAATTTCAAGTAGTAAACCATTTATAACCCCGATGAATTTTGAGGGCGAAATTCATTTTAAGGGGGGTATAATGTAACACCCTGAGATTTTATGAAAAATATTATTTTTAATTACTTTTATGTCTTTTGTTGTAAGCCACATCAAAATTATCTTGTGCTATACAAAACACCATATTATCTCGTATTATACGCAAACACTATTATAGGCTTGTGTTGCATGCCATAGAAACATTCCTCGATAGCGTGTGTTGTGCGCAATACCGAGTTTCACTAAACGAGATATTATTATAATATTATTATGAACTAACCATTATGAATAGTAATACACACTTTTTAAAATTTAATAAATTTTATCTTTTAAAATGGACTTCATTTTTGGATTCGAAGTATCGAAATTAGCCTAGGGTAATTTTTTGGTATTTTTCTGAAAAAATTCAATTTTTGATGAATAGTGAAAACACTGGGTTACTATTTAAAAACCGACATTTTATTTAAAAAAATTATTTATTTTATTTAAATTTATTTTAGGTCAAAATATATACATAATACCTGTATAAGTTCAATGTAATTAATTAGACTCATTTTATAATAATTTTAGATATATACAAATTTTATTGAACTTTTCACCATCTTTTACCCACCTCCTTGGAGAATTTGCAAATTTACATAAAATTTAATTTTACCACTTCTGTGAGTGGAATTTCAAAAATCCGAGAGACATGGTTGATATAAATAAGTAAAATGTGGTTCAATGAGATGGAAATAATTTTTGGTTGATAGTAGCTTTTTACATTTATTTACCACGGTTAAAAGTAAATAGGGTAATCAAGGGTAAAAATGATATTATTATTACCTTAACACATGTCCTAATTCTATTGGATAAGAATAATTTGACCAAAAAAAACCTTATAAATATAATATTATCATATAGGTCCACTTGGATTAGATTATGACATTTATTATTATTTAATTCAAAGAAGAGTTAAAAGATTTAAAATCAAAGTTTAAAAACTAAATTTTTTTTAATATAGGGTTATAAATAAGATAAATTCGACTATAAATATTCATTAGAAATATAAAATTATTTTCTACATAATGGTATTTTATTTATAATTTTTAGAAATTAAATAATTTAATTTATTTATGACACAATGATGATGCAGTAATTACCATATTAATGAAATATTAACATAATTGATGTTATAAATACCCAAATAAATGTTATTTGAGACTTTATATGAATTAAAATAATTTTATAGGTTAATAAGACATGTTATTATTGATTAAATTAACTTTTTTTTGAACTAATAATGATGTTATGATTTTCACAAAAATCAATTCCCAAACAGTGTCAAAATTGACATAAAATAGTTTTTAAAACAAATATTATATTATTAATTGATATTCTATTCCTAAAAATCTGTGGTTCGTCCAAATGACTTAGATAAGGTTATATATATTAATAATGAACCACTTGTGGTTATTTTAGCTTGTTATAGTCTGTTTATTAACCATATAGTGTAAGATAATAAGAAGGCACAGTAAAAGTTAAATTATTTAACTTAGAGTTAAATCTAAATGATAAGGTTAAAATAGTAACCTAAACTTGTCGAAAAACCTATCGTTTGAGAGGATTGAGACAAATCCCCACATTATATTAGAAATAAATCAATTTTTAGTTATTATAAACCGAATATGACTTTATTATAAAATAATATTTTATGTTTTTCCTAAGGTGCCCCCTCTCCTCCCTTATAAAAGAGAACCTCCTCCCTATTCTCTTTACACAATTTTGAGCCTTCATGCTCGGCCAAAACCTGACCATTTCTCTTATAAACTTCCATAGAAACATTATAAAGGTTCTGGTCTCCTCAAAAGACCAACTCTAGTGCCTTAGGAGAAAGCTTAAAAGAGGTGCGTCGAAGAAGAGGTAATCTCTTCTACCGACTCTTTCAAGTTTCTTTCTTCTTCAACTTCTTCTTCATTAGTTGTTTCATTATAAAGTAATAACATCAGTATCAATAATATACTGATATGTTATTATAAATATGAAACAACCCCATTTCACCTTCTATCCATCCTATGGAAAATGAAATCACTGCACATGCGTACGTACAGAATACCGTCTCCACGCCGTGGTGCAATCTGTTTTTCCAACACCACCTTACTTGGATGGGTATATTGGTGTAAAGAATAACTATATATTGTTATTATAACATCATAAAAATTATGATATATTATATCATCCACTCCAATTCAATTCAAATAATTATGGGAACGATATCATCGCTCTTGCGTACGTACGGATTACTGTATCCATGACGCGATGAGATTCATTTTTCATGTTAACCATTCAAGAATGATTATAAAGTATATATAATGAATAATAATGAAATATATGACATGATAAATCTACTTTATATATATATATATGTCATCTATTTACTCCCATTCAAGCCAATAAGGAAAGGAAAACAACTTTCATGCGTACGTATGACCTACCGTCTATATGAACAGTGTGTTTCATTTCATTTATCTATCTATTATATATATATACTGAATATATATGATATATAAATCATTTTTTACATTATATATGTATTTAAATCATGATATAAGTAATAATAATATCAAGAACAACAAGTCCAAACACGTACGATAAATGAAACAATTTTACCCAAAACGTTACTTTAACATGGAATTGACAAATAAACGGGTAATATAAATTCATAAGTGAACAATATATGATATAATAAAAATGAATATGATTATTTAATAAGTAAATTAAATTATTTAAATCATTATATAGGAGGTTCTGATACATACGAAGAATATCAGACAAAGGTAAGGGATAACTTTTCCAATCGCATTTTTATCCGAGATTGTTTATTCGTAAGTATTTACTGGGGTTATATTTATCATCTATGTCCCTATTTTCTAAAAATGGTTTCATGTATGTTTAAAGTCATTTTTACACATTTTTTACTTTTACTACATGGTATGTAAGGAATCGTTTTTTTACCATACGTGGTACTTTTTGACTTTTTTCAGTAAAAGTACGAGAAGAATGTTTTTTTAACTTATACAGCATGAACGTATTTTTACGGTTTCATAAAGGCTTATTTTAATGAATCTTACTCCAAAATATTTCATGATTATTTTCAAAAAAATAATTTTCTTTTAAAATTGAATTGAATTTTGTGAAAAGAAAATGATTTTGAAGAAGATAGGATATTTTCCTCAAGAATTCATTTCAAGTGTTTTGTCAAAACTATTTTCCATCTAAGATGAAATTATTTACTATGATTATGTTTCAAGTATAATGTATCTATTATGGATTGATTCTTCTTATGATGAAATGATATCCATTTGTTTTATATGGATTACATTATGATGGGATGATGTTTATGAAACCCATTTTATTCTTTGGGTTATGATGAATGAATTATGTTTATTTTGTGGCACAAGTAAGAATGTTTTCATTATGAGATGGGTGGGACCTATATCTCCCTCCAATGCATTGGGTAAAGATTTATATCTCATGAGATATACATGGAAGAAATGGCATGTTAATTCGGTTCAGTGATACAGGACTGGAATGAGGAGTGAACTCGATTCAGAAAGGGACTTTGTCCACTAAGATGGTCTTGTCCATAATGCCTTGGATACTATGGAAATCATAACATGTGCTTAATGGTTTCCACAATTACATGTTTTATTCCCATTCTATTTTATCATGATTAATGTTCCTTTATGATCTATTCCTTATGTACTTACAAGATTTATGTCGTTACTCATGATTTTTATGTTTAGATTTTATGTTCAAGTTTTTGCATTCAAATGTTTATGGATTGTTTTATGTTCTCTATGTTTACCCTTACTGAGCATTTGAGGTCACCCTTTATATGTTTTCTTTTCCCCTGTATTTAAAGAAAGGTTTTAGGTAAGAAAAAAATGGGATGATCTTTATGGGAGATGTTGAAGATCTTTCACCATGATTAGAAGATTATATTCCGAGTTTCCAAAGACACTATACTATTACGGTCCTTGTGTGCCTATTTTTGTTATGTATTAAGAATTCCACAAAAGTAATGTAATGTCTATGTATGTCAAGTTTGGGGTCTCTACAGTGTGGTTTTAATGGGTTTTTTGTACATGAGTGGTTCATCCTAGTAATAATGTTTTTCATCAGCTAAAAATATTCTCCTTTGTTGATAGAAGTGGTCTTGGTGTAGAGAATCCCATGGAGATATAATTAGAAGTAATAGAAAACCATGGTTGTACGTTAATACTGAAAAGGGTTTCATGAGGAAAATCAAATTTGATGTCAACATCATCTTCAACCATGATGAGTGAATGAGGGATATGAGATTGATGATCAAAAATAAAATTTTCAATGCCTTTCGTATCATTGATGGCAATATAAAATCCTTGGAGCTGGAGGATCCAACATATCAGATTTGGTTTGGCATCATTTGTATTCATTAAAAACCAAGGGACAACATGATCTATGTGCATGATGACCTTATATAATACCAATAGGAACAAAAATTTTTAATGTAATACACGACAACTAAGGGTTATTTCTTGGTATTTGTGTAATTGACTTGAGCTTAATTAAATGTTTGGATGACTTAATAGATAATAAGTAATATGTGGCCAAATCATTGTCTTAATAGCACCAATGACAAAGTCACTAACCCCACACATTAATTCAAATTCCTTTTCCCAATCCGGTGAAATGATTACATGGGGTAAAATAAATATTTTCATCAATGTATTGAATTCCATTCAACATTATTCAATGAATTCAAATGGAACTTACTTAGAAAATAGGTGCATCATAGGGTGAGAAGCTTTTTCAAAATCTTTCACAAATCTCTTGTAGAATCTTTCATAGACTAGAAATCTCTTTATACCCTTAACCATTGAAAGTTTAGGTAAATCATTTGTGAAATTTATCTTATATTGATCGAATTATATGTCCTATTTGGAAATTTTTTGTCTCATTACTATGCCTCCTTGAACCATGAAATGACACTTTTCCCAATTCAAAACGAGGCATTTCTCTTCACAATATCTCATAACTAACTCAAGATTTCTTAGAATGTCTTTGAAAAATATTCAATAAACTGAAAATATTACATAGAGATTTATAATAATTAGTCCTGCATGTCATTGAAAATATGATTCATATATCTCCAAATTTTTTTTGGTGCATTACACATACCAAATTATATGTTCCTATAGGGTAATGTTACAAATAGACATGTGGATGTTTTTTTTCTGTAATCAGTTGGGTTGAATACAATATGATTCTATCCTAAATATCCTTCTAGGATATAGTAGAATTCATATATGGAAAATCATTCCAACATTTGGTTCATAACCAGAATAGGAAAATTATATTTCCATGTTTCCATATTTAAGCTTATATAATCTATAAAAACTATCCATCTTGTGATGTTTCATATTGAGATCAATTCATTTTCATCAGTTTTTATCACTGCGATCCCACCTTTATTAAGGAATACTTGTAGTAGGCTCACCCACTTGATATCAGATGTTGAAAATATTATTCCGGCTTTTATAACTCTCAATAATTATTTTTTTGACAACATACATCATTGGTTGTTTGAGATGCCTTTGGTGTTAGAATTTGGATCTTGCGTCTTTCTCAAGAAGAATCTTGTGAGTGCACATAGTAGGAATAATTCATTTAGTGTTATACACCACCTAGGTAATTTATTTCTTGTTTATTTTTTGGAATTTGACTGTTTTTCCTCTTCTGAATGAGATAGTTTAGAGTTGATGATTACTGGAAGAGATTTTAAAGCTCCTAAGATTGAATACATAAGAGTAATGGGTAGTGTATTCAATTCCAGTGTCGGTGGTTGAATAATTGAGGAAGTGAAGGGTGGGAATGAATCCTTTTTAATAGGTTCATTGAACCTAACTTTTATAAAATCATATCATTTTTCTACATCAAGGAGTGATTCCTCACTGCCTTCTTCTATGGCCATGTATTCATTTCCTTCTTGGGTAATATAGATAGTGTTGCAATAAATGGAATCATTTTATTGTTTAGAATCATTTATGAGGTTTAATAATACATGTTATTATCCATCTTGAAAGATTAGGTGGACTTGATTTACATCAATTAGATCAATTTCATTGTCCAGAAATGGTCTTCTAATAATAATGGAGACATTACCTTCTTCTTCCATGTTTAAAACTAGGAAGCCTACTGGAAAGATGAATTTTCAAACTAATACTATCACAACCTTGAGAACCCTTATAGGGTACTTTACGGACCAGTCTATAGGTTGTAGTGATACTCGAGTTGGTTTGATCTCTTGGATTCCAAACTTGAGAAATACACTCGTTGGAATTATGATAATACTTGATCCAAGATCGCACAAAGATCTCCCAAATTTACATTCTCCAGTGGAACATGGGTTTGATTTTTTTTTCAGTCTCTCATATTTGGTGGGATTTTCAACTGAACGACCATAGGGAATTCTTCATTCGGTGAGATGACACCAAGGTCTTCCATTTTTGTTTTTCTGGAAAGAAGGTGTTTTAAAATTTGGAATAAACTATAATATTAACAATAGCCTCTACAAAGGGTATGCTGATTTGCAATTACATGAATATTTCTAAGAACTTATTGTAGTATTCATTCTATCTGCATTTTCATTCTCTCTCTAGAAGAGGGAGAGGTGTCATGTATTGTGGTGGAGTAACATAGACCGGTTCTTTTGGTTTCTCAGGTGTTTGGGTGTTTGTAGATGGTGATACCTCTTTGGATAATACTTGGGTAGTTCCGTCAACATTTTTTTATTCTACAGTTGGTTTCTTCTTAGGTGCCTTAGTATTTATTTTATCCCATCTATAGGGTTGTTTAAAATCCAAAACTTTTTAACTCCTCAACACTATAACCTCAGCTTCATCCCTTGGGTATGTCTCCATATTACTAGGTAGAGTACCTTGTAATCTACCTGTTAGAGTCTTTGAGATTTGAACCATATGATCTTCGATATTGCATAGAGAAGAATGTTGATTTTGAATCTATATTTCTTGAGTACTCATTCACTTGTATGATTTTTGAACAAAAGTATCCAGGAGGTTCTCTTAATTAATATAGAGAGGATAAGGCTGATGATGAGGTCCTTGTTGATCTAGTTAAAGATACTATTGCACTCTCTATGGGAAATGTTTCTATCGCACTTTTTGTGGTGGTCTTGGAATAGGGTTCATAGGAGGGTAACCTGTTGGTCCATGGTTTCAGAATGGTTCTTGATCACCTCTCTATTGATAATAGCACTAGTTTTCTGAGGGGGTTGCCGAGCCAACCTCTAATGATTGTACTACTACTTTGTTATGGTGAATATTTCTGATTGTAATTGATGCAGTTATAGTATCAAGGTTATTATTCAACTCCTTCCTTATAATCTTGGTATAAGTGTGGGAAACCACACATTTCTCCTGACTATATGTCCATTATATGTGTAGGATGGGGTGGTGTGGTAGGTAGTTGGAATGACTCTAGATTCTCTATGAGCAATTCTACATGTGCTTCTAGTTTGGTAGTTTCATCCAATAGGTGAATTCCATGATGATGTTGTCCAAAATAACTCTTCCACATGCTATCATTGTGAGATACTCAATCTAAATGTCTCTAGAAGCTTCAGGGGTCTTGAACATCATCCCTCTATCTCTTACATCATTGATGAATATGTGTGCGGCTGGTTGGATCCCTTGGTAGAATATTTTGAGCTAGATCCACATGTCAAGTCTATGGTGTGGGAACTTTCTCATCATCTCCTTGAATATGTCCCAAGATTCCAATGCAGATTCTCCCTCAATCTGAGAAAATATTCAAATGTCATTACACAACTTAAAAGTCTAGATTGGTGGAGAGAAATTATCTAAATTTTTTTGGCTATATCTTCTAATGTCATTATTGATATAGGAACTTGAATTTTGATCCAATCCTTGGATCGATATCAAAGAGAGAATGAGAAGACATGATGTTTGATTAAATCAGAAAATACTCCCTGGTTACAAAAGTTTTTTCATACATCCAAGAAGTTAGAGATGCGCTCATGGAGATCTTCACTTAGAATTCCATTGAACTGGACCATGTCCAGGATCCTATGAATGAGTCCAGGTTTTATCTCAATGTTTTGGTTTTGAATAGGAGGAAACACGATTCTTGGTGTAACACCATGGATTGATGGATATCCATATTCCATTATGGTTCCCTCTTATGGCACTAGGTGATCTCCTTGAATATCTATTTCGTGTTAGGAGGGTTAGGTGGGTTAGGTCTTGCTGGATGGTTTTTTTCATCCATGATTGATCGATGGTGTCCATATATATATACTGTTCAATTTTAGTATCAAAGGATAACTATTATTGTGCTTCAAGGACCCTCGAATGAGTCGAGGGTCCCTGATGCATGCACTCTACTGTAAGATAAGGGACATAGTGGCATATTTTAATGAAAATAAGAGAGAAATAGGGTGATGGATAGGAAATACTAGGTCTTTTATAAAAGTTTTCCTGTCCAAATCTTAGTGTTTCCTTGACAACGATTCCAAAATTTGACTAGACCACATGCACCATTAAATTCATACGAGCGGTGGTCAGATTATAATTAATTTTTTCCCAAAATTCACTTTATACTAATATATAGTATAGAGATAGTCCAGGGTCCATACCATAAGGAAATGGTTGGAAAAGGTAACCAATGTCTTGGAACCCTTTAGTGTAGGAGTCCTCAAAAGTTGAATCAGTTTGGGAAAAATTATTTCTATAGAGTTGATGGTTGACTTCAGAAATAAGAAAGGAATTATGATCAATTTCTGGTATCTATAGAAATGTTGATCTTAATTCTTACTAGGTTTTATTTTAAGGATTAGTTTATGAATTAAGAGAAGGTTTCTATTTTACTATGGTGAAATAAACTAGTTTTACCTAATAGGTAACTATTAGTTGATATAAAGATAGTGACAACCTAGATGCATTATGCTTAGATTTATAGGAAGAAAGTATTTTAGGCTTCTAGACATAACCTAATCTAATCTAATCAGTATAGGGTCCTTCATTCAATGATCCTATGGTTAGGTATGTTCCAATTTATTGATTGGATAGGGATTATTTATTCTGATTACCAATTCTTAAGGTCACCATGTTTAGAATTAAATATTTATTGAATTTAGATACACCAACTCTCAATATCTACCTGAGATGGTTTTTATCCACTCATTGTATAATTAACCAAGAAAGGGAAATAGATTGAAAATGTATTGAATTCCCTAATAACAATGGGAATTAAACAATTAAAGGACATGCATGGAGTAGAAATTAGTAGTTGAAGAACATGAAAACATTAATTGATAGTAACAATATGGATTCAGTCACAATTATTACTAAATTACTAACTTGAGATAATAATGAGAACAATCACACCAATAGTTTTTCATGGATTTCTTGTCTAAATGAATAACAAGCCAAAAGATATCTGGAATGAGAAAAGGAATGAACAATTGCCTTGTAATTGATCCAAAAACACTTGTAGTGAATTAAAATAATGAAAGGGGACCATGAAATTTTGAGTTTAAGTAATAGGGAAGGAGAGATGAATAAAAATAAAAAAAATTCTCTATAAGAACTCCATAAATACTCTACTCTACTACTGTATATATAGGAAAAATATTACATGACATTTAATTTGTATTCACATCATGTAATTCCAATGCGCTCTTTACTCTGTAAATTTTGAATCTATGTATATCTCAAACGTATCTCATCTGCGATTTGGGGATTTGACTCATTTTCGGTCATGTATCTAAGACTCATGGAAAGTACCTTCCTTCAAGATTTATCTTCATATTAGGATTTTCAATCAAATATTTCAGGATGTGTATCATTAACTCATGATGTGTAATGGATTCTTTGATTGTATTTTTCATGAATTCTATCATGTCTTTATTCACGACTTAAAAAATTATGTGAATTTCTACTACACATCATGTAATTAGTCTTCATGACATGTAATATGAAAAATTTCTACATTTATGAAATTTATCCTTTAAACTTTAGAAGTCTTATTCCTAAAAAAATAAAAACATACCAAGATCATTATCGATTAAATCAATGAAAATCTTTAATAAATGATAGAAAAATCATTATAATATTTCATCCTATCAGGTTTTTTACTACTCTCATAATGGAATCCTCAAGGATATTTTAAATCCATATCAACATCTACATAAGGGAACCTAGCCTTACCTTATATCCCATGAAGTCAACCCAAACCGAAGGCTTTAACTAAACTAAACCTCAAAAAAGAGGCCAAGAACCTCAACCTCTCTAACCTTGAGTAACCAGTCACAACATCTAAGGACCATCAATAAAACCTCATGAAAGATTCATTGGAATTCCCAAAGCAAGTCACTACTCAATCCCTCCTTTTAGGAACCGTTTGAGGAACTCCAAACAGAGCCCCTTGGAATCCACATACAAAGTCATCTTACAAGATTATGACCCTCACCTGACCCTCACATAACAACCTAACCCTTATGAGGATTAAAAAGAAAAACCCCAAGGAATACTGATCATCAAACCTCGACCAGGCCGGAACACCACCCCCAAACTTCAAATCCTGAAAGGATTAAACCACAAAATATTATATAGAAAAATTATTAGAATTTACAACTCACATGTACAATTATATCTATAGGGTGGAAAAACATTGAAACTCTTCATAGGAGAGAGTACATAGTGTGTACCTCATGTATATGGTATATTAATCCAATAAGCCTCTCTATCCATGTACCATAACCCACATGATGGTTACTCTCCCCAAATACTATATATGAATTGAACACACACAAAATTTAAGTCACATGGGTTACCTGGACATGTACCTCACATTGCGTCAGGACAAGTACCCCAAAATACCTCTATCTATGTCCTACACATGGGGTTTGGATGTTTACCCTAAGACCATGCACCCAACATGGGGTGTATGGACAAGTACCTGGACACACTATAATTCAACCCTACATTGAATATCAAAATTAACAATATTGAATGTAGTCTTTAATTATTAACCTTATTAAAAGGAAGAACACATGGCATGTGTTCTTTGAACTACATGTTGTGTTGATGGGTTTTCCGAATTGAAATCACATGAGAAGTCCCCGAAATCCCAAATTCTTTAAAAAACACCCCATAAGGGGATATCAATTTTTCTTGAAAAAATTATAAATCAACTAAAACCTAAAATAATGGATTCAATATGGATTTAGGGATGAAAGTTTAAATAGCTACTACCACATGGTGAATGAAGCTCCACTTTTGAATCCGCACCATGCACCCATTTCTTCCCAATGAAACTCCTTAGAGGATGACTGGGGTGATCCCTTACTCCCTATCCTTATTCTTCCTCTCATTTGAATGTTAAAATTGGGGAATCCCCTATTATGAACATATAAATACAAGGGGGTGAGGAAAAGAAAAGGGTAAAACGAAAAAGAAAGAAAAACCAAAAGAAAAAGTAAAAAGGGTTTAGGATAGACTCTTGTTCCCATGATGAGTTTATAGATCACCTTGGAAAAAACCCAATTCCCAACACAATTGTGGAGTTAGAATTCAAATATGAGACACCATTCAAAATATATCACTGAGAAAACACCCAAAATTAATTAATATTTAATTAAATAAATATTAAATATTCTATGAAAATATGAATGACTTAGAATTCCAAGAAAATCATGTGATAGGGTAAATAAAATATTTTGGGGCTAATGTAAAGTCATAAAAATTATCTAATATCATATATCTAGATAAATTACTCTCTTACCCCTTAAAAAAACCTATGGATAAAACTTTCACATATCTCTATATTTTCTCAACACATGATGATTCCAGTCTTTACTATTAATATAATTATATTTTTCTAAAAATTAGTTGAATATTTGTATGATTTTAAATAAAATGATTAATACCCATCAAAATCATATGTTTATTCTCCCTAGCCGCTCCCCCTTCTCCACTTCAGTTCTCTTAAATTTTTCCACCTGAGATGTCATTCCATGATGGATTCTATTCAACTTCACCCTATTACTCCCTTTGTTTCTTCTTTTACATTCTAAATCTTTTATAAATTCATAATGTTCTTATTTTACTTGGTTATTAATGATTTTTCTAGGATTTTAACCACTTTTGTGACATTTTTTTATTTCTTAATCATTAATAAAATCTTGTTTGATCATTAGTATGTCTAGGAACCTTACCCATTGTTTTTAAACTATTTTATTTAATCATATTTAATCATATTCAAAGTGTCTCGGGGTCATTTTACATCCATAACTATTTTTATCTTCTTTTTAGTCTCCCAGTGGTGTTTTTATCTTAATGATGTCTCATTTAGTTCCATGTTGTTTGTTATTTATGGTTTTATCCTAGCTATCATTTCATATGATATCTTTATATACGTCCTAATGCAATGGATGTTGGTGAAATGGGTAGTTCATATGTTTTAATTGTGACTTCTCCCACCCAGTTTCATTATAATCACCTTGTTTCTATATTCATTCTTTTTTTTTTCTCTAGCTTACATAGTCTTAAGGTTGTTTTCTCTTTGAATGTTCCTGGAATAATGGAATCTGATTGGTCCCAATCAATTTTTTTTTTCATTCAATCCTGTGAATATATCATAAAAAAATGATTAATAATGACATGTATGAAGATTATATACAAATAATCACAATAAAATATATAAACAACCATATAGAGGACATTTCACAATAAATTTAACTGTAATTTAATATAAAAAATATACCTCATTATTTAGTTCTTTACTTTATGTTGATATTTATCAATAGAACTAGGTCTATGTTTCACCATTGTGGCACCATGAGGATCCAAGTTAGTATCCCATTAGTGGTGTTCCATATTTTCACCTTTATCTCCAAATAACACCAATGGAATGATGATTGCTAGAACGAATGATCTGTTTATCTTATGTCATTCATCTTGACCACACCACAATACCTTGGGTTTCCAAATTGTCTCCCTTTAATGTTAATCTTGAGAATCTGTAAAGAGGTGGGGAAGAAATTCTCACGGGCCTGAGAGGAAGCTTAGTGATGTTCTTTATATAGAGAAATCTCTTGGGTGGATAAATGTTGTGTACAATGAATGATTCTTACACAATTACACCATCACCATATAAATTATATAAATAGGTATAAACTGAGCTTGGTTTATAGGTTTAGTTATAAAAAAGGCCCTTAACTAATATTTTAATCCATAGTAAAGCCCAGGTCAAAATAATAAAGATAATAATATTGTTTCTTTAATGTGTGAATGTATCAGGGATAATATTTACATAAATAAATAAATTCATATTTATTTATATGATATTTAGAATGTCATTTTCATTATCAGGAACCAAACTCATCCGTTCTACCTTCCTCAACATTTACTATACGTCAAATAATAAATATAATATTCATTAAATAAATAAATAAATATTATATTCATGGTTATGAAAATATGTATTCATTTTAATATTAATTTAACTAAATAAATATTTAGTTAACAATAAAATTTATTTATTACCTTGTAAACAAATGAAGAGAAAAATAAATATATTCTATTCAATGGTTTTGGTTTTAAATATTTATTTAGATATTCAACTCACATATATATAATGAAAAAATAAATGCATTCAACAAATCCTGAATAAATAATAATATTACTATTTATTCAAACTATATAATACAAATAGTATTTAATTGAAATTGTTAGATAAAAGTGTTTGATCCTCTTGATCTCTTCCTTGGTGGAATTAAATGAGATTATATAAAGTCGAATATCACCATCTATTAACCTGTAAAGGTACCCATAGAGGAAGAAGTTAAAGTTTCAATTACAAAAACCACATAAAAATGATCACTTTGTAATATAATATCTTTGTTTTGATGTCTTATCAACTTTTTTTTACTCACATCATTGACCCATATGATCAATATAATGTTCTTTGATGATCTGAATTGAACCCATCAATACATTGTGGACATAGATTTTAGATTAAAATTTTAATTCTAATTAAAGTCATGAAATTTTATATTCTATAAATATGGAAGGGAAAGATAGTTCCATGACTTATTCATTAATAATACTTCATCCATGACACACCCAAAGTATCATACTTCTCCATAAACATTTTGAGTCACAGGTTATGGAAACACATCAAAGTATACAAATCATGACATGAAAAAATAATAATATTAAATCCCAAGGATTATTTCACATAGTAATAGATATGAATGTAAAATGACACGAAATCATGTGAAAGTTTTACTAACAGGTTAGTCCATATAATCTCTCATATTTTAGAATACCATGTGTGAAATTCATGTGATAAAATATTGTCTTCTTATGAGTATTAAGAACTTGATAATCAATATACTATGTGCTCGATCAAATAATTTAACCTAGACCATTGTAAAATATTTCAGAATATGACATAGCACTTAAAGGATTTCACCAAAGTTGGGAACTACTATATCCTTTCGGTGAAATAGATATCCCCTAGATATTATCACATTATTGTAACAAAAAATAATAACCATAAATTGGTAAGATATTTAATATTCACAACTTTGAATATATATAGGGAATCTAATGTACTGAGTAGTTAGTTCTAATGCACTAACTCTAATAGACTCCCACTTAGACCTGAGCTAGTTTGTAACATCCTTAAGTCTTATAGATCTCACATGATAATTATTATTCTACCGAGATATGAATTTATTCAAAATATCCACCATGTTTTCTTCCATCAATATTCCACCTACTATGACCTCATATCTCTATGTAAAATCACTCATGAGATGGTACTTACAAGGTATTCACTTCATCTACCAATGTGACCATGGCTCTTTAGAAAGATCCACCCATTTATTATTATCACTATTCAATGTGATTATATTTTTACTGCTAGGTACTGCATCTAGATCTGAGAAAAAGTTATGTATCAAATTTTTCTTATCTACATTAAAAACAATAATATACTTAGACTCTTCTATTATGTACCAAATATTATATACATCAATATTACATCATTTTTTGATGAATATTCAATAAATTTCAAATAATAAACACGCATTATTTATATAATAGATACATAATCATCTTATTTCATGAAATATTTTTAATATCTCCCATAATTTCTTATCACATTTTACACTTCATATTTTTACCATACTTTAAATATTTATTCATAACCTTAGGTAAGGAAACATAAGAAAGGTTGAGTTTAGATGATTAGTAATGATAAACATAATAGATATAAATCAATGATCATTAGTGATCATAAGATAAGAATAATGGAATGAGAATGTGATCATAAATTACAATAATTATACCCAATCAATAAAATATCATTAATTATAAAATGATCGGTTAAGGATTTTCCACGAAAACAAACATATTCCCTAAGTGCACGGAATTATAAATAATAAATCATGATCTATTAGACTGTATCATAACCATAAGACAAAAATTTACGGGATACACATAACCATATAAAATAACTTATATAATCAAGGTTCAGTCCCAAGATTATAATTGTGGACAATGTCCAATAATGGAAATTTCTACCTGGTTATTTCAAACAATCTCTCAGGAGTAGATTCCATATAGTTTACTACATCATCTCTTAAGAGTTTAGTAAATCCACAGTATCTTATAAGTTTCTAAACTCCATCATAACTACCCAATTTAGTTTTGGGATAAAATAGAACCATATATAATCTTGATCTATATTTTTAGCACCCATATGATAATCATAATTCATACATATGAGTTACACAATATCATAAAACATTCATCATTTCATTATAGCACAACCTAATGAATGAAAATATGTTTCATAAATATTTCATCATCATAATAATAAAATAACTAGAAAAATTATAAATATGATAAAATTGGTCCATATACATAGTAAATCATAAGAAACATCAATTTTTTTATTATAGATAATAATACATTTATAATATCAATTGAAAATTTATTATAGAAAATACCATTTCATTTTGGAATCACTGATTTGAAAAATAAAATATCTAAAATATTAAGGATTTTTTTAATAAATAAACATGTAAAATAATAAAACAATCATAAAATAATAGATAATTCAGGATGATAGGAAAATGTGATCATTTAGTGTATCTTAAAAGAAAAATTATTTTCATTCCTTTGGTAAAAAATTCAAAAGTAGATTCTATAATAAATGATAGAAAGACTCATTTTAAAAAAATCATGGAATGAAAAAAATTGTCAGAAATTAATTTAAATTATATGTAAAGAATAGTAAAATCATTTTTGAAAACATTTTAAGGAAAATATAGTAATAGAAGAAAAGGTTTCTGATCAAAGAGTGAAATAATGCCGGTTTTCCTAAAAAAATATTCGTCTAAAATCTTGAGTACTAAAAAAGAGGAAAAAAAAAGAAAAAAAATTATTACATTTAAATAAAAATAGAATAATAAAATATATATTATTTTTGATATATAGATCATAAAATTTCATTATCTTAAATTTAAGAATAAACAATCCGAGTAAAAATGATATTGTAACATAAAACCCTTACCTCTAGTTTGTATTGTTTCGTAAGTGCTACAACCTCATGTATAATAAATTTAAATTTTATATAATTATATACCATAATAATATAATATCTATAATACCATACATGGTTTACTTATATAATATTTGTTGAGAAATTATTGTTTTCAACAATACATAATTTTATTATTAATAAGGGGGAGATTGTTGAGAACAATACTCTATCTATTTATAATTATTTTGATGCTCACAAATACCCTTAATTTTTATTATAATGATTTTACTTTAAGTGTATTTTAGTAATTTAATATTCTTTATATTCTTATTTTTGGAAGAAATATTTAAGTATTTGAACAGTGATAATTAATTTCTGAAGTATTCAAAATTCATTTTGAGCATGTTCTGGAAACACTCTTCATACCCTACGTTTGGGTGCATAGTGTAAGGATGGAATGCTATTTTTATCTTATTAATAATAAGAAAAGTATGGTTAAAAAACCTTACGCTATCGGAAATGTATGAAAGAAGAACCCTACATTTGGAAGGAACATCACATTTGGGTTATCGAGAAAATATAGAAGAGGATCACTATATAAGTATGGAACTTTGAGTTTATTTATCAAAAGTATGGTTAATAAACCTTACTTTTGGAATGAACCCTATGTTTTATCAAATATTATGGATTATAAAACTTAGGATTATAGGAAGAGAAATGTATGGTTCATCAACCTTACTTTTGTAAACAGCCATACGTTTAGGAGTTGAAGATACAAGTATGAATGATCAAACATATGTTTGGAAGAAGAGAAAAGTATGGATCATATACTGTATGTTGAAGTGTTGAAAAGAAGAGTATGTAATATCAACGATTTGTTTGAAAAATGTATCATCAACCTTACTTTCATGATCAAGATTATGTTGAAGAGAATATCATGCATATCAACCCTACGTTCGACAAAGTAAATTTAAATACGGATTGATTGTGCAACAACTATAAGAAAATGATCAGGCTGATTTCAATCCAGAATAAAAGGTGAATCTAAAGAGTATATTTGAAAAATTCAAATCCGTTTATTCATGATTAAATGGATCGAAATTAAATGATCTTTTCATGGCATATTTAAAGGAAAGTTACAACTACTATGTTAATTCAAATGTTTGAATTTTGCAAGTCAGAAGGTTTATTTTATGGATCTACATTTGTAGAATAAGTTCTCATTGTTATTCTATATATTTTATGATATTTTTATTTTAAAAATAAATATTTGATCTACAGAGATAAAATATACAAGAACTGGTGAAGGAAAACAACTTATATATAGAATGGAAAAATAGAGACAATCGAGATCTATAGATCTGCTGTTACAAAGATCGACAAAGCTCTAGTTTCTGTAGAAGAAGAAACACTACTAAAGATTTACTGGCCTACATAGAATATATTTTTTTGAATCAACTATTATTGAAGTTTTGAATTAAATTTCCAGATCTACTACAACTGGATCTACTCAGAACTACTTTTATCCAAAGATCATCATTTCTAAAGGCAACACTCCATCTACATTCAATTTCATTCTGATCCAATTATGAAGAACAACTGGGAAAGTATTTTCAATGAAAAAAATACACTTTTATCTTGAGTGATCATATTCTTTTACTAAGCTCTATATGATCTGTGTTTGAACCAGAAGGCTCTGTTTAGCCTTAATATTGTAAAGGTGTCAACTGCATGTACTCAGTTGTGGAATAGTCTATTGATTAAAAGACTAGATAGTGAAAATCGCCAAGTTTGTGGAGTAGAGTGTTGGCGGAGTGGACTAGGGGCCTTCTGTTCCTTGAACCACTATACATCATGTGTCCTATGTTATTTATTTTTCTCTGGTTAATCACTGATATAACGATAAATGGATAGATCACGATCATTCGAAGTAATTGAAAAAGGCACAATTCACTCCCCTCTTATGCGTATCTAGTATAACCCGATCCAATAATTGGTATCCGAGGTGGAGCTTTTATTAAATCTATAACAAGCTAAAAGTTTTAAAGGATTATAATCAAATCAAGATGACTGGTATAAGAGAAGGAATGTCTATGGTCAGAGATCCATACTTCAATGGTGAGAATTATGGATACAGTAAATCAAGAATGATAATATATTTGAAAAACCTCAGATACAGAGTCTACTCGAAGATACTAACTCCTTATGAAATACTAGAGAAACCTGAAACATGGATTATAACTGTATAAGTTGATTATGACATTAATTTGAAGGCTATGAATTCAATCATATGTGGTCTAGGACAAGATGATTTTAAGAGAGTATGTTTGTGCCCAACAACATATGAAATGTGGCAAGCAATTGCAGTTGCTTATAAAGGAATTTAAAATATCAGACAGATGAGGTATGCTGCATCCAAACTAAAATTCAATACATTCAGAATGTTTGAAGGAGAAAGAACCACTCAAATGAATGTAATATTGATAGATATTATCAACAATATAACATCTTTGGGAGATCCAATCAAACAAGATGATCAAGACTTGAAAGTACTATGAGTGCTTTCAACTCGATGGAATGAAATTTATAATGCTATCAGACAGTAAACACCTATTAATGATTTAACAATGAGAGAGTTAATTGTAACTCTCATGATGTATGAAGTTGAGATGAAGGATGAAGTAAATGATCATAAGATTTTGATCTAGAGAGAAGACACTGCCTTAAAAGTGTCATCACAAAGTGGTGTCCGAAAGATAAAAAAAGGAATCAGGGGTGAAATCATAATGTTCTGATTCATAAAATTCAAATGAGGAACTATCTCAGATATCCTGAAAATTCAGACAGTTTTATAGAGAGTAGAAAGGTTTTATAAAGTCTTTTAAAAAGGATGAAAAAGAAATTATATTCTATGAGTAGAAGAAACTTTTTCATATCTGACTTGAATTTCCTCAAATAAAGGAAGACAAAAAGAAGATTTTTTTAAAGAGAAATGATTATGAGAAAAAAGAGAAGAAAAAAATGATGGCTACTTGGAGTGAATATAAAGACTCCAGCAACTCTTTAGAGTCTGATTCAGAAAAGTAAGAATCAAATTTGAAAGAAAATATGGTCTTATTTCCAGAAATAGATGAGAAATTAGGTCACAAGAGAAAAAAGGCCATATGGTATTTGGACAGTGGATGCTCTAGTCATATGAATGGAAACTCATCGAATTTCAAATCTTTAACACAAAAACATGGAGGACTAGTCACATTTGGTGACAATGCCAAAGGTAAGATTATTGTCATTGGAACAATTGGTGATCCAGAAACTATCTCTATCAAAAAAGTACTCTATGTACAAGGATTAAAACACAATTTGATAAGTATCTCTCAACTCTGTGATGATGGTTATGTTGTTGATTTTTTCTAACAACTGCTGTTCCATTTTCAAAGATAAATTGCTTAAATTTAGCACACTGAAAACTGATAATGTGTATACCCTGGATTTAAATTCCTTGTGTAACCAACAAGTAAAATGCTTAACTACTAGGATTAATGAATCTTAGATCTGGCATAGGAGACTTGGAAATTTCAATATATATGTTTTTCATAAGTTATCTAAGAAATAATTAGTTTTTGATTTGTCTAGTGTCAAGTTTTAAAGTGATAGATTTTGTGATGCAAGTCAACTTGGCAAGCAGCACAAATCATCCATCAAATCTGTTAACAAAAATTCCACAAATAAACCTCTTGAACTTATCCATATGTATCTGTTTGGATCTTCAAGGGTAGGAAGATTGGCTGTTAAATTATATGTATATGTTTTAGTTGATGATTATTCTAGATATACATTGATTTTATTTTTAAAATATAAAAATCAATCTTTTCCATTCTTTGAATGTTTTTTCAAATCTGTTCAAAATAAAAAATGTTTTAATATATTATCATTGAGAAGGATCATGGTGGAGAATTTGAGAATCTGGAATTTAATTGCCTTTTCTCAAATATGGGTATTAAATACACTTTCTCTGCACCAAGAACACCTCATCAAAATGTAATTGTTGAAAGAAGAAATAGGACTATTCAAGAAATGGATAGAACTATGTTAAATGAATATAGTTTACTTACTTATTTATGGGATGAAGCTGTAAGCACAACCTGTTATATAATAAATAGAGTTTTAATTAGACCAAATTTGAAAAATACACCCTATGAACTCTCAAATAACAGAAAACCAAAACTAAATTACTTTGAAGTTTTTGGATGAAAGGTTTACACCTTGAACACCAAGGATAATCTAGGTAAGTTCAATCCAAAATATAATGAAGGAATCCTCTTAGGATATTCTGCTATTTCCAAGGATTATATAGTTTTTAATAATAAGTAAAGGATTGTTGAAGAATCAATTCATGTGAAATTTGATGAATATAATCTTGTTGAGAAAAGAAAAGATCAAATAGAAAAACATGATTTTAATGATATCATGATACTTAAGAATCTCAAAGATTATTTTGAAAAATATATACATGAAATTTAGTCTAGTCTAGAAGAACATGACACTGTAGAACCTATAAGTTTACTACCTAGAGATTCAAGAACTCTAAATAATCACCATTTAGAAATTTTAATAGGAGACTTAAACACATGAATAAAAACTAAAAGAAATATAGGAAATCTTGTTGAGTTTTCTGCCTTTCTATCCCAATTAGAACCTATGTTTATAGAAGAAGCCTTAGTTGATGAAAGTTGGATGACAGCAATTCAAGAAGAATTAAACTAGTTCAAAAGAAATGAAGTTTAGAAATTAATTGAAAGACCACAAAATTATCTAGTAATAGTAACCAAATGGGTCTTTAGGAATAAACAAGATGATCAAGGAATAATAACTAGAATTAAAGAAAGACTTGTTGCTAAAGGATATAATCAAGAAGAAGGCATAGATTATGATGAGACCTTCTCACCTGTATCTAGATTAGAATCCATTAGAATAATCTTAGAATATGCATCTCATATGAATTTTAAATTACTTTATGTGGATGTTAAGTATGTATTTTTAAATGGTTATTTAATGTAGGAAGATTATGTTGAGAAACCTCCTAGTTTTGGAAATTCACAAAAACCAGATTTTGTTTTTAAACTTACTAAAACTCTTTATGGCCTTAAACAAGCACCTAGAGCTTGGTATGAAAGATTATGTTCTTTTCTACTCAAAAATTATTTTACTATTGGAATGGTATATCCAATAATTTTTAAGAAAACTGTAAACTAAAATATTTTATTGGTTCAAATTTATGTTGATAATTTAATTTTTGGATCTACAACTAAAACTCTTTGTCATGAGTTTTCAAATTTAATGAAAAAATAATTTGAAATGAGTATGATGAGGGAATTAAATTTCATTTTAGGACTACAATTTTTTCAAAAATAATTTGGAAATGTTTTAAATCAAAGAAAATAAATTACTGATTTACTAAAGAAATTTGGACTTGAAAACAACAGACATAAAAAAATTCTATGTGTACTAATATAAAACTTGATTTGGATAAAACCGGAAAATCAGATGACAATAAGTTATATAGAGGTATGATTGGTATTTTATTATCTCTTACTACTGGCAGGCCAGATATAATGTATTCATTGTGTCTTTGTGAAAGATTTCAATGAAATCCTAAAGAATCTCATTTAACGGTTGTCAAAAGAATATTTAGATATTTAAAAGGAACTGTTTTTCAATATCAACTTTATCCCAAAACTTTTTATTCTAATTTAATTTCATATTCAGATGATGACATTGGAAGTTGTTGATTAGATAGAAAAATCACCTCAGGAACTTGCCACTTTTAGGAAAATCCTTAGTTTCATGGTCAAGTTAGAAACAACACTGAATTTCCCTATCAACAGATGAGAAAAAATATTCATCTGTAGCCAGTTGCAGTGCACAAGTTTTGTGGATGAAAAACAATCTTATAGATTTTGGACAAAATTTTAATAATACACCTATTTTATGTGATAATAAAAGTGAAATCAATATTTCAAAAAAATCCTATTAATCATTCTAGAACTAAAAGTGTTGATATTATACATCACTTTTTTGGATACCATGTTCTTAAAAAGGATATATTTTTAGAATTTATGAATACACAAATTCAATTAGATGATATTTTTACTAAACCAATTCTCATTGAAATTTTTGATTTTATTAAGGGGGTTTATGTTTATTTAATTTTAAGCAATTTTTTAATTTTTTTTGTTTAAAATAGTTTAGTTATTATTATTTCAAATAGAAATTTTTTATTTTTTTATTTATATTTTTCTTTGCCTCATGAAATTTTAATTTGTTTTATAATTTATATAATGATTAGTATATACACAATGACACGGTAATCAAGGTTGTAAGAGACTTTTCAAATTCTGAACTGCTTCACTTACCAAAAACCCTTCGAACTCTTGAAACTTTACCACTCTTCTCTAACCCTGAACCTTCAAAACCATAAGATTCGAACCTTAAGATTAGAGAAAAAAATGGCCAAAACCTAGAGAAATTATGAACTAGAGACTAGTACCACCTAGAGGTAGCGCTCGGCTGGAAGAAAGAATTTTCAAGAAAAAGTCATAGATCTAGAATGGATCTATCAAACAAACCTGACACTAAGGAAAGCCATATCTTTTCAAAACATGGAACATATGTTCAATGGAGATTATACAGAGTTTCTATAAGAAGTAGCTCTTCATCATTTCTTTAAGTCAGTGCAGTTTAGTCTAGGAAATGATGAGGATTCAATAATCGTTAAGATTTAGGATCAAGATTTTTCAATCTCATCTGTGGAAATGGAAAAAATTCTAAACTTCCCTCATGAGTGAGTTTATCATTTTGATTTAAAAAATATTGGCAATAATGTACATAAATCTGAAGATATTATGTTGTTTCTGTTTGGATAAACTAATATCAGGAAGATTCTTTTAAAGGACTTGGAACCGGACCTGATAATATTGGTTAAGTTTGTGCAAACTAGTATTTCACCTAGGATGTCTAAAATGGAAAAGATTATTTATCTAGATATGTATTTAATACTTTTTCTGATGAGTGATATGAAATTGAATATTCTATGATACATGGTATGGTATCTCAATTACTGATGCCAACCAGAGGCAAGAATGAATTTTTATCCTTATGGAAGGTTCATCTCAAATATTCTATTTAAGAAAGATATGATAATACTGGTGGATGATCGGGTGTGATGCCACCATAGTAATATCTTCAATACTGGTACATTGAGAAATATTGGATGTTTTTGGAGCACAATAAAAGGAAAGCTGCTACTTGTAGGGGCAGAAGAGGATGAAGAAAGTGTATAGGTCCAACTAGCAAAATCAAAGGAAGGGAAAGGTGAATCAAGAGTCAGTGATGTATCAAGAAGAATTAGGTTCGAGGCTATGGATGCACCTGAAGAAAAAAGTAAGGAAGGAATTCAATTCAAAAGGACCAGAGTTTCTAATCTTGTTAAAGAGCCTGCTATAACTTCGAATGATTTAACATCTGGTGATATCATAGGCTATAAGTTTTTGATAGAAGCTGTAGTTGAAGAGATTCTATAGGGAGAAGTTTCTTAAGATAAGGTGACTCATCCAGTGGAGTAAGAAATTTTGGATCAAGAAGTGACATCAATAGAGGCACAACCATAAAATATAACAGAGACAGTGGTGGAGGCTGAAGCAGAACCAATAATAGAAAAATAAGTTGAGACAGTGCCTGGTGAAGGAGAATTAGTGGCCCGAACTCAAATTTATCAAGTAGAAGATGCTCAAGGAGAAATTATTTTGGAGAATCCATTAATGGAGGAAGAACATGAAAATGATTCTCAGGAGGATCAAACTATAAAACCTATTGAAACTCAAGAAGAGAATGTTTCCGAAGTTCATACTGAGATATTGAATGTAAATTTTTCTGTGGATGAGTATTGGAAAGGGTCAGAGGAAAAATCTGTTGAGAAACTAGAACAGAGCTGGGATGATGTGATATTAGAAGCAAAATATTTTCACACTGTATTATTACATTAAGCTCATACTAAGAATTAAGAACATGGTGCCTCTGATTTAGTAAATGAAGAAGCTGAGGATCTGTATAGAAATTTAAACATAACTGAATCTGAGAATGCTTCTCTAAGGAGAGAATTATAAAAAGAAACATTTGAAATTTCAAAGATTGAAAAAAAGTAATGTTTGAAAATAGATAGCTGAACATTTTAAGAGGGAGATTCTCAATTAAGTTTTAAAGTTGAAATAAGAAATGATTATGGAGTTTGATTTTAAGAAGTTTAAATCTTTCATGGAGATACAATTTGCATCTATAAGAACCAGTGAGGGCAGTACATCAGGTGCTTCTCCTCATTTAATCAAGAAATTTCTGGCCATAACAATAGTAATGGTGAATATGAATGAAATACTGCAAGACTTATAGTGAAACAATGCTCTTTTGTCAGTGTTGTTAGATAATTAGAAGTTTCTAGTTGATCAGTTGACCTCAAGTGAACCAGGTATTAGAGATGTGCTGAATCAGTTCACAGAAAGGTTGACTCTTTTTACAGAGAATGATGAAAGGCTTCATGATTTTTTCAGAGTGAATCTGATTAAAGATATTCATTTGACTCAAGAAAGTAGACATCTAATTATCTAGTTGGGAGATGTGTTGATGAGAATATTGAGGGAATAATTGGTAGAGATCAAGGAAATAGTTTAGAGGAGATGAACCCTATCTCACACCCTTACCCAGTATTGATTCCTGTTGTTTTTCATTACTGTACATGTAATTCTATTTTCAATTAACTATATTTACATCTCTTTTTCATGTGTTTTAATTTGTTTTACTTTACTTTATATGATATAAATGACCGTAATTTAGATTCACATATTGATAAATAGTTTATAATAGCATTTACTTATGTTTAGTGCTACATTAAAATGTGTTATATTACTTCTTCTATAATTATTTTTGATATCATAAAAAGGGGGAGAAATTAGGATAAACACAACATTTTATTTTAATATATTTTAATTTATTTCAAATTTTACTTTAAAATTTTTAATCAAAAGGGGGGAAATGTTAATTCTTATCTTAATCCTTTAAGGAGGAGAAATTAAGTTAAACCTAAAATTGTATTTTAAGTTTACTTTTTATGAATTTCGATAATACAATGATTATTTTTATTAAACTAATTTTTCTCAAATTAAATATTTTATTTATCATTTAAAATTTAAAAAGATATGTAATTAATTTTTTAAGTTAATTTCATTGGTTATTTTATGGGTTTTATGGTCATAAAAAAGGAATATATTGTTGAGCAAGTGTTGTTTTCAACAATACATAATTTTATTATTAATAAGGGAGAGATTGTTGAGGACAATACTCTATCCCTTTATGATGATTTTGATGCTCACAAATTCTCTTATTGGTTATTCTAATAATTTTACTTTAAATGTATTTCAGTAATTTAATATTTTTTATATTCTTATTTCTGGAAGAAATATTTATGTATTTGAACAGTGAGAATTAATTTCTAAAGTATTTAGAATTCATTTTAAGCATGTTCTGGAAACACTGTTTATACCCTACATTTGTAAGCGTAGTATAAGGATGGAATGATGCGTTTATCTTATGAGTAATTATAAAAGTATGGTTAAAGAAATGTACGCTATCAGCAATGTATGGAAGAAGAACCCTACATTTGGAAGGAACCTTAACTGTGGTATATCAGAAAAGTATGAAAGAGGATCATTGTGTAAGTATGGAACTTTGAGTTTATTTCTCAAAAGTATGGTTTATTAACCATACTTTTGGAATGAAACCTATGATTTATCAAAAAGTATGGATCATAAACCTTATGTTTGGAAGAAGAGAAAAGTATGGTTCATCTACCTTACTTTTGTAAACAATCATACGTTTAAGATATGAAGATACATGTATGAATTATCAACCTTATGTTTGGTAGAAGAGAAAAGTATGGATCATATACTATATGTTTAATATTTGAAAAGAAGAGTATGGAAGGTCAACCCTAAATTTGAATAAGATATCATCAAACTTACTTTCATGATCATCCTTATATTGAAGAGAATATCATGCATATAAACCCAATGTTTGGCATCATAAATTTAAATACGGATTGATTGTGAAACGACTATAAGCAAATGATACGGATGATTTCAAGCCACAATAAAATCCAAATCTAAAGCGCATATTTGACGAATTCAAATCCGTTTATTCATGATTCAAAGGATCAAAATTAAAGGAGATTTTCATGGGGGATTTAAAAGGAAGTTACAAATGCTCTGTTAATTCAAATGTTTGAATATCGCGAGTCAAAAGGCATATTTTATGGATTGAAATTTTTAAAAGATGTGCTCATCATTATTCTATACTTTTTATAAAATTTTGATTTTCAAAATACAGACGAAACCTATAGATATACAATATACAAGAACTACTGAAGGCCAATGACTTATATACATAAGAGAAAAACAGATACAATTGATATCTACAGATCTGTTGTTACAATGGGAGACAAAGATCTGTTTTTTGAAGAAGAAGAAACATGACTGAAGATTTTATGATCTACATTGTATATCTTTTTTTGAATCAACTACTATTTAAGTTACGAACAACATTTCGAGATCTACTGCAAGTGGATCGGTTCCGAACTACTTTTACCTGAAGATCATCATTTCTAAAGATGATGATCCATCTAATGTTAATTTCATTATGTTGCAATTATGAAGAACAACTGGGAATGTATTTTCAATGAACAAAATTCACTTTTATCTTGAGTGATCAGCTTCTCGTACTAAGCTGTGTATGTTCTGTGTTTGAACTAAAAGGCTCTGTTTAGCCTTAAGATTGTAAAGGTGTCAACTACCTATACTCAGTTCTGGAATAGTATGTTGATAAGAGGACAAGATATTGAAAATCACCAATCTCATGGAGTAGAGTATTGGTGGAGTAGACTAGGGGCCCTCTATTCCCCCAACCACTATAAATCATGTGTCTTGTGTTATTTATTTTCCAATGCTTAATATTTGATATAAAGATAAATCGACAGATCATGATCATTCGAAGAAATTAAAAAAGGAACAATTCACCCCCCTCTTGTGTGTATCTAGTATAACCCGATCCAACAATCTTATCACCCACTCATTAACAATATTTCATTATCATCATCATTTTGAGTGTTAAGTGATTCGTGTTTCATAAATGTTTTGGTTCAGTTGGTATGGTCCTCGAACTTTGATCAGTGTTAAATTATCACTATAATTTTAATAATGAAATAAATATCATATATAATCATTTAATATACATTTATAAAAATTACTTTTAAGCAGTGATAACAAATTAATTACATAATTAAGTGGATATTCCGTTCTGTATGTTTGCATGAGTGATGTTTCCATTTTTTGATGGATGTAATGAAAGAATGGTAAATAATAATTCAAATAAATATAAAAAATTTTATATCATAAATATCACACACACACACACACATATATATATATAAATATGAAATATATAATAATAAACAACCATGATTAGTGGGGATGAAAAATGATTAATATTTCTACATAGAAGTGGTAGTCCACAGGTACACATTTATGGTACTTTTATCTACATTGACGAAGAAGTGGTGTGAAATTTTTGTTCCATAATCATAACTACATATATTTATGTGGAATAAAATTTATTAATCATGTTATATAGAATAAAATAGGTTTATTGAATCTATAATAATAAATAAAATTAAAAGATCTCAGAAATGTTTTACAACTCTTATTATAGAGACCTCCTTTGGCTTAAAACATAAGCCTTGAAATATTAGTCTTAGGAGAAGAAAATAATCACTTGGATAAGGGGAGGAATAGATAAATGTATTGGAGTGGGAATATCCTAAAATATAAGGATCATATTGTGTGAATAAGAGAGGAGAAGAGGCACCCTTTTATAAGTGAGGGGAGGGACATACATGGAATTTCTTAAAAGATTTCAATGAGAAAAGGTCACTTTCATGTGGAAGTGGATACTAATGGAAATTAAATTTAATATAGGATAATATATATGTGAAATATCTTAAAATAATATTAATTAGATTGTTTTGGGTGGAATTCCTACCCTTATCTCTTTTTTAACCTTCGGTAAACCTGTTTTATCCTTAACCATGGTAATAAAATTTTACAATTTTTACTATTATGTTTGACCACAAATTAAGTTGAAACTATTAAATTAAGTTAATTATGATTTATATAAATATATAATCCATTTTAATATATTAAATTTCTATAATTGTTAGAATTTAATTTTAAAAAAGTTTACAAAATGCAAATGAAAACCCAATTAAGAAAAATGAATTTTTAACTATAAAACACAATTTACATCAATTAATTTCCTTGTAAAACTATTAAATGAATGTTAAAATATATTATTTAACATATAATATATAAATCTTATTAAAAACATTAACTTAAATAAAATAAAAAAGTTTAATCATATAAAAACACATTGAGATTATAAAAACAGTTTTTAGAAATAGGAATTTTTAATCCCAAAAGTGAACTTATACCAAAATCATGTATAATTTTGATTATAGTGTAATCAATTATATTATTTATTTTTAAATGAGACTTATATTACTTTATCATAATGTTAAATCATACTTATACTTGAAAATAAATGATAGTTTTACAGAAATCAGAATGTTTCACTATTCTCTTAAAAATAAAAATTATTAGAAAATTCCTAAACATTAATCAAAAGATAATATTAAAATTATGATTATAAAAAATTATATTGTTTAACTTAAACAAATTTTCTTAAAATGGTGGAAATGACTCAGAATTTTCACATTATAAATTCAATAAAAATTATTTTTGAAGGATTGTTTTAGCATAAAATGACTTTATTAGAAATCAATAAATTTTTTATTATGAATTAATCAATAAATTTTCATTATTTAAAACTATTATAGTATTTTTCATAACATAATTATTACTATTAATACATGAAAACTTAATATCTCAGTTAAATTGTTTTACTATATCTTGGTTCACATAGAGTCAAGGTTGTGTGTAAGGAAAGATATCAAATTCATTAAGTTTATTTAAAAGTAAATAAATATAAAATCATAGAGTGTTATATTATAACACCCTTAAAATTAATTTTTTTTCTTTATATTTTGTCACTCCAATATTAAAAAATGTGTGTATCTCTACTTCATCACATTCTCAGGTTCCCATGTAGCTTCATTGATTTTTTGATTCCTCTAGAGGACATTAACCAGATGAGTGGCCTTATTCTGTAGCACTTTATCTATTCGATCCAAGATTTCTAATGTTTTTTATTCATATTAAATTGCATGATCTAGTGGTGGAAGATATTATTACAATACATATATAGGACCAGGAATATAATTTTTTTAATAGATACATTGAACACATCCTGAACTTTAGAGAGCTTTGGTGAGAGTTCAAAGAAATAAGAAATTTCCTAAATATGATCACGAAACTAGAAAGGAACCCCATATATAGGGTTAAATTTTTAATTTTTTACATATATAAAATCCTCTAACCATGGATATATTCATTGGAATACTGTTTCAATAACATTGAAATCCAGATCACATTTATGATTTTCAACATAACTCTTTTATCAGCTATTAGTTTCCTTGATGTACTGTTGAATGTATCTAACCGTATATACCATTTACTTGGATATATTAGGTCCCAATACATATATTTATCTACATAAATCCTAATTTTTAGAGTTTTGTAATTATTTCCATAGAAGTATTCATAAGGATCCATCTGAATGTTTGAGTGAAATATAGATAAACTGATATAAACATATCCTCTATGGTTTGAATTTTCATCTTATACTGAACATATTCACGAGGATGATAAGTATTACTGAAACACAACTCTGTATCCATATATTTCTAAAGATTTCACTATAATTTAATGTTAAACCTCACATCTCGATCACATATAATATAATATGGTACTATATGAAACCTTACCACTTATTTAATTGATATCCTTGAAATTTGATAATGATATAAATCTCATATGATATAAATGAATTGTAATGACTTTATAAGGCGATCAATTATAACCTATATAGCATTATGGAATTTAGAAATTTCGGGGCCTCTAATGATGAAATAGATTGTGATGTTTTATCATTTCCATTATATTATGGTTAATAGTTATAACATAAGCTAATAATTTTATATTTTGGACTTAACATTTTGACATAACAAGAACCAATATACATACTCTGCAATATTTATCTTCATGTTATACAACAAGAAATATTGTTTCAGTTCTCTATCCATTTTTGTGCTTCCAGGATTAGTAGCGAATGATGATATATGAGATTCTTCCATTAGATAATTCTTCCATTATATAAGTTATAGTACAAATAGTTAGTTAATGAACCTTATCATTCCATCATAGTCAAGGATAAAGACATGAATATTTATCATATTCTTTTATAGATCTATATCCTCATTTTTTTCTTCCTTAATCTTTACATTGATATATGATTGAACAATCATTTGAGAAAGATTCACCAATTCCCTCAATATTTTAGGTCCATAATTTTTATATATAAAATTTTTGGTTCTTTAAAGATCTTCATCACAGATAATCTAACATGATATTTTAAACTCAAAGTATCAACCACCTTGTTCATTTTCCCAGGGTGGTAATGTGTTGAGAAATAATAATCATTAATCAAATCTAAACATATTATATAGTTCATATTCAACAATTTTTGGGTAAATATATTGTTTAAAATTTCCTGATCAATGTATTTGTCACACCTTTATCCACAAAGTTAATTCCTCTAGATATTTAATGAAAATATTAATACTGAAATATCTAAATAATGAGTTGGGTAATTTTTCTCCTGAACATTCAATTAGTGTGAGGAATAAGCTATCACCATATAATTCTTTATAAGAACACAAACCAAAACATTATTCAATATAAAAATTTAAATCATAAATCATTATACACTATATGGTAGTGTGAGAAAATGTTCACTGAATAACCCTTACTTTAATTCCATGAAATTTTACTCACATTCATTAGTGCAATGGAACATGACTCCCTTTAGAGTTAAAATAGTGATTGGATTATATAGTTGTGAGAATTTATTCAGAAAGAATTTATAATATTGATATAATCTAATAAAATTATGGATCTCAGTCAAAGTGGTTGGTCTGGGCCAATGTTCAGTAACTTTCATCTTTGATTGATCCACTAATATACCCTCTCTTGAGATTATGTGATCCAAAAATGAAACTATATGAATCCAAAATTCACAATGGGTAAATTGTTCATACACTTTATACTTCCTTAGGTTCTTTTGTACAATATTGAATTTATCTTTATGCTCTTCCTTTATCTTGTAAAATATAATAATATCATCTATAAAGACTAAGAAATATTGATCAATGTAATATATCAAGACCTTATTCATTAAACCCCTGAAGATAACATGGGAATTAACAAGACTAAATGACGTAACGTGAAATTCATATTTTACATACCTCAAACATAATGTTTTCTTTGGTATTTCCTCAATTTGGACCTCAAATGATATTATAATTACTGAATACTAATCCTAGAAAAAAATTTATCTCCATATAATTGATAAAAAAAGTCATCAATAAAAGGCATGAGATACTTATTATTGATTATGATCAGGTTAAGTTCTTGATAATCAATGAAGATTCACATTGATTCATCATAATTCTTAATAAAAATAATAGGTTCACCCCATAGTGATGCACTTAGATGAATGCATACCTTATCGATATTCTCTTGTTGTTTCTTTTTTAATTTTTACAACTCAATCAATTAAATTCTATATAATGTATTTAAAATAGGTGTAGTACCATGTTTGAGTTCTATTGAAAATATAACATCATGATTCAAAGGAATACTAAGAAATTATTTTATAAAACATCAACAAACTCCCATAAAGTATTCATATATTCGATGTTAATTTTCTCCCCAAACATCTAGGATAAACACCCCCATTGAATAGGAATCAAGGCCCATGAAATAGATATAATTTCCATGGGAAGATTATGTTTACCATCACACTAATAAATGATCATATGTTTGTTTAGAACATAGTACATAACTTCTATTGCTCGAAAATTTACATGATATTTATATAAATAAATCTAATCCATTCTAAAAAGAAAATCCAACTCAAATATAGGAAGAAAAACATGATTTATAGGAAGAATGATCCCATAAAATTTAATTTTGGATGAATTAGGGACATGAGATATGATCATCATACCATTAAGACTTTTTAATACTAACTTATAATCTAATAATTGATATGGATACCCATAGAATTTTTTTACAAATAAAAGAGTGGTTGTAACCAAAATCAAAAAAGACATTAACATCTTTTGAGTGGATGAAAAGTGTACCTTTCACATCTTTTTTATCATAGTTCACATCATAAATAATGATCACATAAAATTTTACTTTATATAGGTGCTTAAAAGGATACTGATGTTGACCATCATCTTTAACCCATGGATTTGAGCACTCGTTAGAATAATTCCCAAACTAATTTCATTTAAAACACTAGAGCATGGGTAGTACATTTAGTTGACAGTCTTCATCATTACATTATTTAATCGACCTATTCACATCAATTCCACATTATTTTTCTCGATGATATTCTCTTTCACAATTAAAAAAAATTTAACAATACCCTTAAAACAATTTCTTCCATTCTTGTTTACACACTATTATTATAAACAAAGACCAATATTATTATAATCATTGTTTTTCATATAATTGCCTTTGAATTAAATCTTCCTTTTTATATCAAAACCATGAGATTGATATGTGATGAAAATATAAATTTATACCTTTAGAGAATATAAATTATATATATATACTCACTAATTTATCTTATAACTGACACCCTTTTGAGACTTGGTTTTAAGACACTAAAGAATCAATAAATCTTACTTTCTTATTGAAGGATAATACCAAAATAATTCCTCACAGGTTTTGTAAAGTTTTCCTCATAGGTACTAATGGATTAATCATACTTCCACTTTAGTTAAAGTAAATACTTCTCCATTTTTATATGAAGAATACATGGGAAGTAATAATTTAAAAATAATATCATAAAATCATCCTAATCAATGGATTCAATATATTCTCAATGCCACTAATTATTGATAATTGGACACCATTTATTTTAATTTTAAATGATAAAAAACTAAATTAATTTTTCATGCTCTAAGAACTAAATAACATAAAATAATTTTTTAGTGTCACTGAAACATTTCTTAGAAATTGGTGGATTAGAAGACCCACTAAAATAAGGTTGATGTTACCTTATGATGGAATCAACAATATATTGTACGCTCTTTTTTCTATTTGGAAGCCTAGTATGAATCATGACTTTATAATTTTGTGTAATCAAATAAAAATGAATTTTTATTTTAGCTCCAATAATATTTGGTTTCATAAGGGAAAAATCATTTCATTTTATACAAAATTAATCATTAACATTGTTCCATCTAGTTCCAACAATTGGCTGAAACAAAAAAAAATGTATGAGCAACAATATTCATATTGGGATATCATATAATCATAAAAATAATTTATATTATGTCTAAATATTGACACATTATTTTCTATCTATGAAACCGTAGACTTAAAATAGGCCATCCATGGTTAAAATTTATTGAAATCCTTTATCATTTTTCATAAATGAAACATGAATTAGCCTAAGCATATCTTTAGAGTGTGTCTATCCTAGTGTGTAGTCTTTGGACAACTCTTTGTACACTAGGGATGATATAATTAATACCCAATCCACCAAATTGAGAGTTTTTACCCCTAGGTGCATCTATGAAACAACAATACCCACTTGCTATGTCATATACCAACCAAGGTAAACCCTATAACAGTTAACCGAGATGGTCCTCGACATGGCCCAATGGGAGTTCTTGATCCCCACTGGTTGGAAATATTTCTGAGCATCAAAGTGAGATAGTAGGGAATATTTTTGACGATAAATAAAAGACAGATAGCTGAACATAAACTGAGAAAAAAAAACACTACCAGTGGAAGATAAAAATAAACTAAGCAGAAAAACATACCTCAAGTGACATCATTGGTCACTATGGAACAGAAAACCACACTTGCTCCAAGAGTGACTAAAACTTGAGGAAAATGAAACTGGAAAATGTTTTTATGTGTGATCACTGAGATTCTTAGTAAATAAGTCATGGAATAACAACAACTATTTCCTTACCTTTAAAAATAACCCAAAACACGATATATTGAAAATAAGACTTACTAAAATATTGTTTTTCATTATTTTGAAAATCAAGTGCTATGTTTAAATTTTAAGGAAAAAAATTCTCTCCCACTACATTTTCATAATACAATCAAACCATGCATTTACATTTCGAAATGAAAGTAGAAGAAATTTATTTTAAAATATGGTTTTCATGAAAGGGGAAACATGCATGGAACAACTGAAATGAAAATCATGTCAAAAGCATCATGTCACAAATGATCACCATGGAAAGTCACTATAGGTAACTAGCACAAGTGGGACCATGGAGACCTTGTACCTCAGTGTAAACATGGCATATGAACCACTATGATCTTTGTTATCATGCATGAGCCACTACTAGGGAGAACACCCATAAACTAGTGGTCTTCAATCATCATAATTTTTAGTTAGTGATATAGCATCAATCCTTCTAGAAAAAACCAGGATGAACCACTTTCGTATCATCCAGCATACTAGTCCTAGTTCGGCCACCTAGATACCCAGGTTTACCATGTACTCTATTTCAAACGGTGGTGAGTTTTAACCACATGTAAAGACACACACATGCATCACATTATTTATCTAAAAAAAACTCTTGTTTTCACCACTGACCTCCCTCCTTAAGTGGATCCCTTTTTTTTCAAAAGCACACTTCATTACACAAGATTCTTCACTTGGAACATATACTGATTTTTACATTTAACATACACATCATTTTTCTAAAGAAATATGTAAAGTCTTAAGTGATGTTTTCCTTTTTCATAAATCATTCTTAAATTTCCAAACATGATTAATCACTTATGAGGGGAACTTCTCATTTTGAAAAGATAATCACCCAACATTTTTATGTTTCCAAAATAGTTTAAAAACTTAACTAAACAACCGTGGTGTTAACTATTTAAAGCCAGATTAAAATATAACTGAAAATGAAGCAACCCTTTTAATAAAATCAAACCACCTTTTTTCCTTGAATTCACATGAAAACCCATTTTGGAAATTACTTTGGAACTTCTTTGAAAAAAAAAACATTCCACTATAATTTTATAACAAAATTTGTTGAAAGACCACATATCTTTGTAAATACCCATTCCACATTCAAAATGTATAGGAAACCACTTTTCAAGAACCACAACCATTTATTCATAAACATATATATATATATATATATACCTTGCATATGCATTTCATATAAAGTAAGAAGACACAATTTTAAAAGTATACCACTAATTAATGGAAATTCTAATTAATGACCGGGGCATTGCTAACCTACCTCAGAGTGGAACCAAACTACATATTCATCCCTTGATTATTTCTAACTAAAATATGCTTCTCCCCCACTAAGAATATGCACTTTCACATTCATATAAGGACACCTATCCCCTATGCACACACCCTCATGGACATGAATGTGTGAAAGGGGATCCTTACTTGTATTTTTATATTCATATACTAGTCGTCACTCACCCATGCATGCATTTTCATATATATACATGCGCACACCTAGCCCCATATATGTATATTCACTACCATGGATGACTATACATGTAACAGGGGAACCCAAGCACACATATATATATACTTACTTATGAACACGTAGGTGAGTTTACTTATACCTGTTGACTTGAAACCACAAATCAGGGACCAATCACAACACATATAATTTAATAAATCAATAAAACAAATTATGAAACACTTCAAAATTAACAACAAAAAAATTTACACCAAAAACACTCCTTAAAATCAAACTCAGAAAAAAAAATCATTCCAACCTAAATTTTCACTACTTTCATAGTTAAATTAACCATTTTCACCATTAAATAATCCACTAAGAAAAATTATTAAATAATTTTTAGAAACATAGAATGACTTAAAACACAAAACCCCACTCAAATACTCTTTTATAACCAAACACAAACCCACAACACATAAAAAAAAATTTGCACCACCTACACAGTTGAAATGGACTACTTTCACAATTCATAAAACACCATTAAATAAGTCAATATGGATTTTCCTAAAAGACACATCCCATTATATATAAAAATTCTATAAAATATCAAAAGAATACTAAAATTCTTTAAAAACTAATTTTAAACCAAATTAATTAATTTAAAAACACACCAACATTATTTAAACAAGTAAAATAATTCATCAAATAAACACAATTCACACCCAAAAAATTAATTAAAGAACATGGTAAATTAAATTAACAAGAAGATTAGTTCATCATATAATGTTTATACACAAAACTACCAACCTCAATGTAGAAACCCCAAAATATTGGGTGAAACTCCAATTGTACCCAATTCACACCTCAAACAAACACAATTGAACCCTGAAATAAGATGTCAAACCAAAAACATCAAAATTGGAAGTTGAAAAGATGGAAACTTAAAATAACACCCTACAAGGATGAAGAAAAGATTATGTGAGGGGGAGTCACCATATGAGGATGCCTACGAGATCGTGGTACCCGGAGGAGGGGGGATGGCAGATTCGATGTGCCTAAGAAGGGTCACATGAGGGTCGGGGGGGGGGGGTGGGGTTTGCTAGACAAATGAAGGGGGTTCGGTGATCCGTGCAGGGAAGGAAGCTGGTGGGTGGAGGGTCGCGCGTAGGGGATCAGGGTGCAATGGGGCGAGTTCGTAGGGAGTAGGGCTATTGGAAGGTGAGAAGGTAAATGGGAGGAAGGGGCACCAAACATAGGAATAGGAGAGTGCACATTCCCAATGGAGGAGAGGTGCGGTTGGAGGGAGTAGAGGAGTGAAAAAAATGAGAAAAGAAAACAAAGGAAAATAAAAATAAAAATTAAAATAAAAAAATAGATTCTTAAAAAAAACTCAATGCCAACTCAAAAATAAAAATAATAATTAGTGATAATAATAAGAATAATAATAAATTAATTAAAAAATTAACAATAATAATCTTAATAATAACTAAAAATTAATAATTATTTTAGTAAAAATAATTATTATCATAATTTTCTTAAATAATAAAAATACAATTATTGTTATTATTATAACTATTATTAATTTCATTTTATTTCCCATATTATTAACTAACTAATTAATTAAATTTAATTTTTTGGAATACTGGGTAGGCTGTGCGGTGACCTGGGCGATGTCGAATGGTCATGATCGAGATCTACCAGTGTGATATATACTAGTAAGCCCAAAACATCCATTTATTAGCAAAAAAACTAATTCCATATTGGGCATATCCCAAACCTCAACAAAAGTATTCAAACCAAGATAAAATAATAAAATAAAATTATTTAAGAATGAGCATGTGAAAAATCTCCCCACCATAATGCTCTCTTTCCTTGGAAAGCCATAACAAGGATTAACCCTAACATAGAAATCAATACCATTTCACAGTACAAGGGGATTCCCAATGAGTAAAAAAATAAGGAAATGCTAGAACACTATCAAAAAAAGATGATACATATAAATAAAACTTTAGAGACTCAGAAAGGACTCCTTTCCAAGTGTCACTTGCCACCAGTGTCGAAATTCACCTTAAATGACTCAAGTAACTCAAGAACCAATGTGTCTTTCAACATCCCATATCCAATCTCCCACTGCGAGAGGATTTTCAGAATTGAAAAAGAAGAGGGGTAGACTCAATCTTTAAATAATAAGAAAGAAGTTATTCCATTTATCAACTGGTGTATTTTTTAATGGAAGATCTCTCGTGGTCGCACTTTAATCATGCATTAACTATTATGGGGGAGTACACTAGACAATGAGAAAAAAAAGGTTTAACAAATCATTTTCAAATTATCATTTACAAGAAACAATCATTTACAATTTAATATTTATAAAATATTGGAAAGATCCCCAAACAGTTCCCAAAATAACATGCGTTTTGCAAAACACCTCTTTACATTTTCAAACAAACCATGATTTTAACTTTGAAAATCTAATTTAAATAGACTAATAATAAATTTTAAAACTCGAGGAAAAAACTCCAAAACCAACTAAAACTCACACCAAGAACATCCCAAGGAAATATATTCTCTCAACGAATCAAGATTCTAAATTCATAAATAAAAAACTACTACAAACAGCTTGGACACATATTTTGGCAGACTCTGCACCAACCTGGTGAGCACATAGGAAGTCATCAGAGGAAATCGCATGGTCTTAACATGACTTGTCAGGCCATGCATAATAACCATGCTCCCATCCAAAATGACCACAAAATTTCAAGACCCACTAGAAACAATAAAACAAAACTAAGGACCTCGAAAACAACTGAAGTTTAAGCATAAGATTCGTGGAAAGAACATCCCTGACCACCTTAAAAATTCAGGTGTCATTATGAATAAGGGGTGATCAAGCACCTACTCACAATTGAAAACATAGATTCTAAAAATCCTTACTCCAAACTATCATTCATCCCCAAAGGACATGGTCCAACCTCTTTTGATACCATTTTTTCACAAACCAACCTGGGTAAACCCTCCACCGGTCACCTGATCCGGTCTACGACATGGCCCGAAGGGAATTCACAATCTCCAAAGGCTAGAAACTAGTGTCAGACATCAATGTGAGATACATGGGAATGATTTGGCCCATAAAAAATAGATATATAGATGAATATAAACTGTAAAAAAACAAAAACCACACCATTAGTGGAAGATAAAAATTAACTAAGAGGCAAAACATACCACAAGTGACCTCGTTGGTCACCATGGAACACAAAACTACACTCTCCCCAAGAGTGACCCAAACTAGAAAAATGTGAAATTGGAAAATAATGTATTTGTGAGCATTGAGGTGCTCAGTCAATCAGCCAAGGAATAACAACTCCCAATTCCCTTACCTTTAAAAAACCCATAACATGATAGTTTGAAAATAAGACCTATTAAAATATTTTTTTCATTATTTTCAAAATCAAGTAACAAGTTTACATTTTTAAGGAAAACATTTCACTCACACAAAATTTTCAAAATATTATCCTTGTATGCATTGGCATTTCAAAATAATATGAGAAGCATTTTAAATTAAAATATGGTTTTCATGAAAGGGAGGACAAGCATGAAACAACTGAAATGAAAATCATGTCACAAGAATTATGTTGATAATGCACACCATGGGAAATCCCTATAGGTAAATAGCACATGTGGGACCGAAGATACGTCATACTATGCTGTAAATTTGTCATATGAACCATAATGATTTACATTATCGTGCACGATCCACTAGAAGGGAAGACACCCATAACCTAGTGGTCTCTAGTCATCATAATGTTTAGTTAGTGTTGTAGTGTCTATCCTACTAAAAGAAACCTTGAAGAACAACTTATGTATCATCTAGAATACTAGTCCTAGTCCTCCCACCTAAATACCAAGGTTTCCCAAGTTCTCTATTTCAAACAGTGGTTAGTTTTATCATCTAGTAAAGAAACACACACATCACATTATTTATCTAAAAGCATTATAGTTTTCACCACCAACCTACCACCTTATGTGTATCCCTTTTATTCAAAATAACACATCATTTCACATGCCTTTTCACTAGGAACATATAACAATTTTTACATTTAACATACAAATAATTTTTTTAATGTAAGAGGGAAATCTTTAATAGGGGTTTTTCTTTTTCATAAATCACTCTTAAAGTTCCAAATTAGCTTAATTATTTATGAGGAACACTTCTTATTTTAGAAAGATAATAACCCAACGATTTTATGTTTCTAAAAGAGTTTGAAAGATAAAATAAACAACCATGGTACTGTATAATTTAAGCAAACTTACAACCACACTTAAAATGAAGAAATTATTTTACGAAAATAAAAACAACATTTTTCCTTGAATTCACATCGAAACCCATTTTGAAAATTACTTTGTAACTTCCTTGATAAAAAACATGCCACTACAAATTTATAAAAAAACTAGCTAAAAGACCACATGTATTTGGAAATACCCATTTTGTATTCAAAACATCTAAGAAACCACTTTTCAAAAACAACAACCATTTATTAAAAAATATAAATATACATTGCATATGGATTTTTTATAAAGGTAGAAGAGACACTTTTAAAAGAATACCAAGAAGTAATGAAAATTCTAATTAATGGTCAGGGCATAGGAAACCAACATCAGAGTGGAACCAAACACAAATTTTTTCCCTTGGATCTTTTTAAATAAAAGCTACTTCTCTTCCACTAAGAATATGTACTGTCACATATATATAAAGACACATATCCCCTATGCACAAACCAAAATGGCCATGAACATGTGAAAGGGGATCCTTACATATTTTCTTATATTCATACACTAGTTTTCACTCACCTACATATGCATTTTCATATATATTTATAAGGGTACACTTATCCCCATTCATGTATATTCCCTACCATGGATGACTATACATGTTATTGGAGAACCCCCCCATAGATATATATATAAATATATACATATATATATATATATATATTTATATTTATACTTACCTATGAAAACACAGGTGAGTCACCTTAGACCCGAATACCCTAACCCACAAATCAGGGAGCACACACTACACATATAAATTAATAAATCAATAAAACCAATTATGAAAGACTTCCAAATTAGTACAAAAAAATATACTCCAAAAACATTCTTTAAACTCAAATAAACTTCAAAAAACTTTCCAACCTAAATTCATACCGCTTGAAAAATTAAATAAAGCATTTCACCATTAAATAAACCACTATTAAAAATTATTAAATAATTTCCAGAAACATATCTTGGTTTAAAACACAAAAACCAACTCAATTTTTTTTATAACTAAACGCACCCCCACAGAACATAAAAACACAATTTCCACCACTTACCCAATTCAATAGACTAATTACACAATTTATAAAAAATCATTAAATAACACAATATGGGTTTTCCTAACGCACCCCATTATATACAAACATGCTATAAAATATCAAACCCTTACTAAAATTTATTAAAATCTAATTTCACACCAAAAAAATTAATCAAAAAATACACCAAAATTATTCAAGAAAGTAAAATAACTAATCAAATAAACACAATTTGTACCCAAAAAATTAATTAAAGAACATGCTAAAATAATTAATGGAGAAAATTAGTTCATCAAACAAGGTTTGTACACAAAACTAACTACCTTGGTGTAGAGACTCCAAAATTTGGTTAAAAACTCCCATCACACCTAATACGCACCTCAAACAAACTCAATTGGACCCTAAAACAAGAGGTCGAACCAAAAGCCTAAAAATTATACATTGAACAAATGAATCCTTATACTAAAACCCTATTAGTAGGAAGAAAAGATCACTAGAGAGAGAGTCATTAGAGGAGGAAGCCGGTGAGATTGCGGTCCCTAGAGGTTGGAGGCTAGTGGATTCGGTGTGGTAGAAATAGGTTGCATGAGGGGGGGGGGGGGTCAGTGGATGGATGAATGGGGGGTCGGCAAACCACGTAGGGAAATAGGCCAATGGGTGGAGGGAAATGTGAAGGGGAGCAGCCCATGATGAGGCGAGGTCATTGGGATTAGGGAAACCAGAAGTTGAGAAGGTAAAGGGGAGGAAGGGGCACCAACCATGGGCATAGGGAAGCACACACACATAAGGGAGGAGTAGCCTGATGGGAGGGAGGATAGGGAGATAAGAGAGATAAAAAAAGAGAAAATAAAACAAAAAAAATAGAACCCTAAAATAAACTCAATGCAAACTCAAAAACAATAATTAAAATTAGTGATAACAATAAGAATAATAAAAACATAATTAAAAAGTTAAAAATTATAATAATATTATTAATATTAATACTAACTACAAATTAATAATTAATTTATCAATAATAATAATTATATTTTTAAATAATAATAATATTATTAAATAATAATAATAATAATATTTTTATTATTAAAAAAATTCTTAATTTAATTTTATTTCTCATCTTATTAACTAATTATTTAATTTAATTCTTTTTTTTGAATGCTAGAAAGGCCATGCAGTGACCTGAGTGAAGCCACATGGTCTTGATCGAGCTCTGTCTGTGCTCCAGATGCTATCAAGCCCAAAACATCTATTTATTAGAAAAAACACCAAATTCAAACTGGGAATCCACCCGAACCTCGATAAATTTATTTAAATTCGAATAAAATAATAAAATAACATTATTTAATAATTAGGGTTTGACATGCTAGTTTCCAGAAAGGAATTTAACTTCTATAAATCCACACTCTTTTATTTACATAAATATACAAAGTACTACAATACTTATGTTTATCCTTAGGGTCCTCTCTAATGATTTATAATCATAATATCTAAAAATAACTAAATTTTCTTTTTACACTAACTATAAAGACCCAATATTGAAATACATAAATATTATATCATTTTAGATGAATATTAAATACATTTCACAATAATACATGATTTGGGACCATGAAGGCTTATAATATTTTGATAATAGATATATAATCATCTCATTTTGATGAAATATATTCAAAATATCCCACAAAGTCTTCTCACATAGTATAATTTTTAGTTATACCCTACATATAACCTTTCCTCAAAACCTGGGGAATGAAAACATAAGAATGAGTGAGATCATATTCTCAATAAGGGTAAATATAAGAGATATCAATCAATTACTATAAGTGAGAATACAATAATCATAAGTTAATTATAACATGATATAACTTAAATTAATCTTAAAAAACCAGTTAAGGATTATTAATCATAAAATCATGGCATAAGGCTTTTATATAACAACAGACATAAGTGATTAGTGTAAAGAATCATTAATAATCAATCATGACCCCTAAGAGAATATCATAAGTATAATAAATAATTTTTTGACATAAAAATAATAATATAAAATCGATTACATAGTCAACATTCACTCCTAATACTATCATTGTGGACAATGTCCCATAATGAAAATGCCTACTCAATAATTTATAAAAATATATTGGGGGGTAACTTCCATGTAGTGAACTCCTTTATTTATTATGAATTTACTAAAAATAACATTTATTATGAGTTTTTTAATTCATTCATTAATATTCAATTCATTGGAGGTCAGTAAGGGACACACCCTTCATCAGAGATATATTGGGATCACCTGTTACATACACATAATCCATAAAGATGAGGTGAAAAAGATCTTAAAACATTCATATTTTCATCAAAATATTATCTATGAAAAGAAAAAAGGTTTCATAAAAATTTAATCATCATAATAATAAACCATATAGATAAAGAATAAATATGTTAAAAATGGATCATATCCTTGTTAAATCATAAGAAACATTACTAAATTCCATTTTTATTGAAAATAAACTGTTACATTTATTGGGGAAAATAACATATCATTTTTTAATAACTTATTTATAGACTAAAAACTTCCCAAATATAAAGTAGAAAATTTTCATTTTAAAAAATGTAAAATAATAAATTATCTCTTAAATAAAAGAGATATCCTAATAGCGTGAAATTCCATTCATGTAGTGTATGTTAAAATAAATTTTTCTTACATTTTTGGTAAAAATTGTAAGATTCCTTGTTCTGAAAATGATGAGAAGTTTTATATAATTTTTTTTAATAATTTTAACATCGTTAAAAATTAATTTAATATATGTTTGGATAATATTAAAAAAATTCTTGAAAATATTTTTATGAAAATATGTACATGGAAAAAATATATCAGACCAAAGAGTAAAATAAATTCATTGTTCCTTAAAAATATTATTTATATGTATTGATTATATAAAGAAAGAATAATGAACAGAAAACATTTATTATATATAAATAAATGTATTACAATAAAATAAATAAAACTTTGGTGGGGTAGATGCTATAATTTTAGCATCATAAATTTAAGTATAAACAATCTTGGTAAAAATGAGATTTCAACATAAAATCCTTACCTCATTCCCATATTTATTCGTAAGTTCTCTTTCCAAATTTATATTTAATTTTAATTAATTATAAAACACAATAATACTAAAACCAATGATAATAGACATGTTTTACTTATAACATCTTATCTCCCGCTCATTAATAATATTTTATTATCATCATCATTTTGGGAGTTAACTACATTGTTTTTCATGTATGTTTTGGTTCAGTAATCATGGTCTTTGTACATTGATCATGGTTTATTCATCACTATAATGTTATGAATAATATAAATATTATATATATTAATTATTTAAAAAAATCCAATAATTTTTAATAAATTGATGATGAAAAATGAATTACATCAATTTGTGGAGATGTTAGTCTATATGTTCGCATGAGGGATGTTTCCATTTTTTAATGGATGTAATTAATGAAAGTTAAATAATAATTCATATTTATATAACCATAATTAAATCATAAATATCATATAAATATATATACATTATATATATTATAATTACCAACCATGAAATATGTGTGTGCAAAATGATTCATATCACAATGTAGAGGTTGTAGTATATACTATCAATGAGAGATACTTTCATCTACCATTTGATGTAGAAGAGGTGTGAAATGGTTGTTACATTATCCTAATAAAATATTAATGTATTAATTAAACTATATTCATCATGTTATAATGAATAAAATAGGTTTATATAAAGTATTATAAGAAATAAAATTAAATGAGACCTGTAAATATTTATAAATATTCTTCAGGAGACCTCTATTGGATTACACCTTATGCTCTGAAATATTTGTATTAAGAGAAGAAAAAAAATTTCTAGAATGAAGTGAAAATATATATAGAGGATTTGGAATAGTTTTTTTTTCTGATTTAGAAGGATTAATTTTTTTGAATAAGGGTGGAGAAGATGTTAATTTTTTTATGTGTGGGGAGGGACACACATGTGTCGAAGTATACATTTCTTGAGAGAATTGAATGTAATGTTAAGTATGAAATAATACCCTCTTGGATTTTTCTATAATAAATCTCTTCAGTATCTTGTCAATATATTTACCTAAAAATAGTACAATAAGTCTCTTGGATATATCATAATGGATCTGAATCCAAATAATGTGTCCTACTTCACCTAAGTACTCCCTGGAGAATCATGTGTTCAACAATGTCTTAACCGACTGTAATACTGGTATTTACTATCTAATAACCATTATGTAATAAAAATATAATATTAGGCAAATAACCACATTCCCACCAAACAATTTATTAAAACAAATCCCAAATTTACTCTTTATGAAACTAAATTATATTATGAATTCATAATTTGAATATTCAATGAACTAGATGTTGGATTTAATTGATAAATAGATATCTATAAATTTCATACCTTATCAGAATCCTTTGGAGTCACATACCCTTCGAGTTGTGTCATATCAACATCTTGATAAAGATTACCATTACATAAATCTATTTTAACATGCATCTTCTGAATCTCATAGTCATGGTAAGATACTATGTTATGTAGAAATCTATTGGTTTCAAACATACAAACTGTTGAAAAGGCTTCATCATAGTTAAAGAATTGATTCCATTTAAATCAATTTATAACTGAATATTTTTTATAGTCAATGACTTGTCCATAAATGTTTTTTTCATCTTAAATTCCCATTTGAAACCAACAGGATATACATCCACTAGAGGATATACCCAAAAATATATATTGTTTTGGTTTTTTGAGTACATCTTATAATTCATGGAATCTATCTATTGGGAATCTTCTATGATATGTAATTATTCCTTATAGGGAACACGTTCATTATTATCAACTAATAACGAGGATCCATCCCCGATGAATAAAAACCATATCATTAAATTTATCTAATACCAATTATACTCATATGTTGTATTTTTGTCTCTTGAACATTCTCTTTGATAATATTTTTCGGAACTTTTTCCTATGGTAACTCTGGTGTATCTTGAGCCATGAATTAATTAATGTATATATCACTCCCACTATATCTTTTAGAGATGTGGTCCCTCTCATGAAATGTGTGATATCTTTTAACCGTACATTTATTATATGAAGGTTTATACATGTAATATCCTTTAGTTTTCTTCAGATATCCAATAAAGATACAATTAGTACCTTTGTGTTAATGTTTTTTACTCGAATTGTCCTTTATTAAAGAATTATTCACAACATCACACTCGTATATGTGACAACACATGTTTACTTCTATTATAAATATGAAATGGAATAATATTTATTTATTTAGTTGGAAACCGGTTTAGTATATGTGTTACTTTCTATAATGGGTATTTGAAAAGGGATAATAAAATAATTTCATGACTCATCATTGATCTAACCATACCCAAAAAGGTGTGGTTCCTTCATTCAATTACACTAATACACTATTGTTTATATCGATGAGTGATTTGAGATAAAATTCCAAACTAACATAGATAATCAATGAACTATTAGTTTAGATATTCTCTACCACATTTTGAATAGAGTTTCATTATCTTATTACTAATATGTTTTTGACACACAATTATGTGAAAGAGTCTAAAAAATAAGAAAGGAAATATCTCAGAATGAAAAGGGGAAAATACATGAATAAGATCAATATTTGAAAAGGCATAAGTTTTGTGTCACCTTAATCAAACTAGAAGAGAGTCAGCATGCAACCTACTTTCACACCCTAATACGGTGCACAACCTACTTTCATTCCCAAACTCCTTTCATCCAAGGTCATATCTTTTTCTTATAAATACACCATTGGGGCCTTCATTTGAATGAACCAATTTCCTAAAATCTGAATTATTTCTCTGGTCTCTCCATTACTTTTCCCGAGTCTTCCGAAACTTTCAAGGTAGTTATTCAATACCTTGAGAAGAGGATTTAAGGGAGGATCATTGCAACAAAGTCCTTTTAGTTTTTTAAAACCATAACACTTGTGTTCTTAAAGCACCCAACCTCCCTAAATCAGAAATATTTGCATGCTGCCTATTCCTTCTACAGGAACTTGAGCACCCCACTTCTAGGATCACCTGTTAATACTCTTGAAGGCTTGAGAAAGGTCTCGCCCAAGTATTACCATACAGGTTGTTCATCTCTTAAGTGAACATCATGTCACCCAAGCTTACTTCTGTGCCCATACTTGTGTGCCCTTCTCTACTTGAGCACCCCTATTTGGTTCACATACACTCTTCAGTCTACAAGCCATCAAGACTTCCTAAAATCCATTTATGGAAAGCCTTATTATTCATTGGAACCCTTTTCTAAATAGGATTCTATTGAGACCTCCCCCAAATCCTCATAACTTATCAATCCTTGGGGAAAGACACATTATCATGTCTCTTATTTGGGTTTGTATATCCTTAGTCATAGGATTCCCACATTTGTTTCACAATGGTTTTAGGATTCATGGGATGTTTTTGGGTTTGTATATCTGCAGTCACATGGAACTTTCTTTATACAACAGTGCTAGGATGTTCCCATTTTGGTGGAGGGTTGGGTCCTAGCCTCTCCCTTCTCAAAGAGATGACCCAAAACCTCAATTCTATGGTAGGGAAGGAATGGTTCACACCTAATTTTTTTCCTTTTTAGCAAAGGAGAAGTCTCCTTCCCCTACCAGGATCAATTTTTTGGATACCATCCTGGTGTTATCCCCTTGCTTTTCTTGAAGGTGGTTTCCTCATTGATTCTCCACTCTTCTTTGGTTCCATAGACCAGAGGAGGGATAGGAACAAGGACTTTTGTTACCCTTTCCCTCTCCCGTTGATCTTCGTCACCATGGGAAACCATCCTGGTGTAATCCCCTAACCTTCATATATTCTTCCTTTCATTGGACCCTTGTCCAATATAAAGTGAATAGTGGGAGGGCTCGTCGCCTTACCCTCTTCCCGGGTCAACTCAGCCTCATCCCCACCATAGGTGTGCCCTTATTAACCAGTGGAGGAGGAAAAATGTGGGTGTCTTTGTTGAATCTTTCAAAACCTATTGTTTCTCACACCGAGAATGACTCATGTGAGCTTAGATATTCATGATGATTACAACATTTGTACAAATATCCATGGTGAATGAACTACAAGAACTCTGATTCCCACCATAATTGGGATATGTAGGAATCCCTATTAAGTTCCGAGATCAATGTATATCCTTTTCAAGAATCTAACCATAATTTTCTTAATCGCGAAATCCTCTTTAGAAATAAGCCCCAAATTAAACCCTTAAACCACTAAGGTGTCCTTTTCTGGAAGTAATACCAAACTCATTTCTCTCAAAGGACTATACTCTCTTATGAGACTCATCGAAATATATGGGATTTGATTCCGATCTAAATGGGATACGTAGGAAGCCTCCTTGAGGTTCAATCCCAACATTTCAAATCAACCCTATATTCCTTGGGCCATATTCCCAATAGGGTCTAATATCTCTTGGTAACCCATATCCTTTCCATGTTCATTTGGTTGTTTCTTCTTAAGTCCCACACCAAAAATTGACTAGGAAACTTTTTCTTAGATGTCCTTACCACATGACATTAAACTGTATGGTTAGGTCCTTATCACATGAACTTAAAAGGTATGATGTGTCCCATTAAGTTGCACAAAACTACAAGGGTTTTTATTTCTTTTACAAGGATACGTAGGTAACCCATTTCATGGGTATGATCCCTATATCAAAACAAAACTTCGTCTACCTGGATGGTAATAAATTCCAGAGTGCCCCAATGAGTGAATTAAAAACCTGTATCTTCAAAATGATGATTAAGAGAATCTTGAAATAACATATTAGAGGATACCACTAATGGAGAACCTCTAATACATACAAATATCCCCATTAATGAATAACATTTAATGAATACTGATGATTCTAAATTTTACAAATGTTAATAAATGATTGTAAATTCCAAGGAAAAATTATGTTATGCTTGGTGAATTAATAAGGATTCATGAAAATATCTTAAATTTAAAAAGAGAGTCCTATAGTAGACAATAATTTCCCCCAGAAGGATGTGATGAGTCCGACCTCCCATCCTATCGACCAATGTACGTTCCTAAGTATCGTAGACATCAAACTTGACGAACACCTACCTTTGGAAAGTAGGTCCACTTTGGATAAAGAACTACTGGAAGTTTCCAGTTCCATGAATAAATTTAATGGAAACCACCCATAAGAAGTGATTCTTAAAACTGGAACACATGTTTCAAGGAACTACGAAACAAAAATGGTGAACCCGACATGAATCCTTATCCAAGTTAATAATTTTACCAACCTATCTGGCGCCTATCAATTGATAAAGGAAGGACAGAGAAAAGATTCAATCACACATGTATCAATATTAATTATGCCACTTTAATGGAGTATATTGTTGTTTTAAGTTTTTCATAGAACTCCCTTCATTCAAAAAATGGATTTCTTCAAGACGACATCAGTGAACTTCCCAACTGCTACTGAAGCTAGATCCTCATCCATACGAAGGAAGTTATCACTCACCCTGTGACTTCAATACTGGGTCTCCAACATGTTGGTAAAGAATTATCACCAACATGGTACAATCCCAACATTGGAGGATACCTGTTAGGCCCTCTAAGACAATGAAAATCCATAATCATCCAGCCAACAATGACCAATGATCAAGAAGCAGATGGTACCAACCACCATTTTCAAATGTCTTAGGTCCTTATCCCCATAACACAACAACTAGTTCGTCTTTTACTATAGGGAGATGGATCAAGAGGTTCCTCAGGGCCTCAATTAAATAATGCATGGGTCCTTCCTGATGACTCCCATAAAAAATCTCCGCCTGAAGAATCGCGTTGTAGTGAACCCCTAAAATGATGGGGGTGTTGCCTTTGGACATTCATCCTAGGTCTCCCAGACTCGAGTATGCAAGAAGATCCACTGGGGACAACATTCAGTCAACAAGGAGTAGGTTATAACCTCTACCCCTATAGAGAAGTCCATCAACATAACTTGATGGCAAACAACGAGCATGCCCATACACCCTTCCATCCTAATTTTGTTGTCCAACAGAATCGTCTGGAAGCAACCCAACAATCCCACAAGATAAATCTGGGTTATTTCTATGAATCGGCAAATAAACCTTCTTACAAGTTATTATCCAGTTAGAAGGCTCATCTGACTATATTTAAGGAACACCACCAATCCAATGTGGTGGAAACTGGTAAATAGGAACATACACCTTCTTACAATCACCAATTATTCTAGTAGTATCGTCTTCCAGTATTGAAGGAAGTCCATCAAACAAACTTTATGGGAAATAGCCAGAATGAACATACAACTACCAACATTCATCAAGATTTCCAACAGTATTGTTTGGTAGCACTTGGAGAATTCATTCGGAATGCTCCGACAAAAAAGCTGGGGTAGACCCAACTCTTTTCCACCATGCATAAGTACTGTCAATACCCATTAATAGGAAAAAGAGGAAAGGATCATGCACATATACCTAATCCAGATAAGGAATGAACTTATATTAATGTTCTTGACTCTAAAGTCACCAAACACATTTTATCAATGGTGAAAGGGCAGACACAAATCCCTGCCCATTTTCTGGAAGCATTCTAGGATATTATAACAACTACTTCAGTAGTACAATGGGATCATACACATAAATCTATCCCCACACATGGGATAGCACAGAAACATGACATCCTGGAGTAGATACACACATCTGTTCCAGTTCATGAGGGTCATGGGGAATACTTCCCCATATTATACATACAACAAGATCAAGAACCAACACCCTTTTCAATTGGTGGTAATCGGTCTGTTCTAGTACCCATTTCAAGGTTGAAAAATACTTTTTGCCATGATAACCATTTTCCCCTAAAAGTGGCTGAAATTAAGTATAAGAGAACATCCAAAAATAAATATCTTCAAATTCAATCGGTAAATGAAGAGTCAAGATATAATTTGGATCCTTTTAATGCTAGAGTTCTTGAAGCCCTCAGACATTTATCTATTGAAGCTAAATATCCAACCCTCTCATTAAAAAATAATGGGGGAGGTTGTAGTAATTCTGAAGCTCTCAATAAGACACTTCACCATGAAGGCATGGTTCATAAAAATTCGGCCAATCCAGAGTTCCTATCTGTGGATGAGAGCCACGACATCCCTCCATGTGGCCAGAAGTCCAAGGAGCAAGATGATTGATCCCTTACTGTAATCCACCATGGTGATCCTACCCATGACGGAATTCTATATGAAATCCCTCTCTATAGTAGTATTTTTTTTATTGTTATGATAATTCTATAATTGTTAATATAGGGATGAAAAATCCCTCCAATCTTTAGGCACATGGAAACACAAGTCCAGTCATGTCTGATGCCTTGCCATTGATGGGTGAAACACTTTCTCAACTAGAATACATTTTAAGGGAATGGTCCTTCTCTGAACCTCCCATGGGTCATTTTTCTTCTAATACAGAGCATCCACTTTGGTCAGTCCAAGTGAAGAAATCCCTAGTAAAGGAAGATAGAGATATGTTAAACATGAGAAAACAATTAGCTAAAGGAGAAATACCAGTCATGTTCTAGCCTTTGGAAAATTATCAGTATAACGTTCTAGAATTAGTGGTAGAAATATTGAATTCCGGATATCCACCTTAACTTATAAAATACTCTTCATCATTTGAAACCAATGTATTACCATATGATAAATATCAAAATCTTTTAAATGTAATAGATGGGTTGAGACGCCAAAATGACTTGGAATATCTCTCAGTTTTACAACATCTAAAGGCCAAAAAATAATAGATAAACCTTCAGTGTGTATGTCTAAATGCTTTAAAAAGGCTATACCAGTTAATTTCTGATACCCTATATGGTGTTCACATCAGAGGATGGTGTGTACATGGAGCTTTGAATTTCACTACACTCCATAATCAACAAAGTCCACCAAAAGTGGTCTCATGAAATGTTATTGCCCACGATCAGCTACAATTAATAGATTTTGTATGTAATCGATTGTATGCTCAAGAATTGGCCTCAACCATCTCTCATCAGAGTTAGGCCCAAAGAAAATAAGTTTTTGAGTTAATTTTACATCAAGCATCTTAGAATCATGAGCAGGCATCCTGGTTACAGGATGTTAGAGGTCATAGAATGAAAATGTCTAAAATATATCAATGATATTCTGAAAAAGGTGATTAAAGTGGTTGTCAGATGATTCACCCATCTAATGTATGAACCAAAATTCTCAAAATCAGAAGAGCAGTTGCATGAATTTCAGCCATAGCAGCTCAAGAATCACCCTAGCTTGTAAGTCTGGGGGCTCAGTTAATTCAACCTTCAAATTCAATAAACAAAGTTTAGAATTTTGAATAAGAAGAACAGGAATAACCCCTGCCTGCAAGGCTGGGGGATTTTTCACATATAAATTCCCCTCCTCAAAGGAAGTCAGTTTTCTCCCTATTTGGGAAGAAGACACAATGAAAGTGCACAAATGAAATATCTTAGGATTCCCTTCAGGTTACTATCCTTCGAACAACTCCTAAGAATCTATCATATAGGAGAACATAGTATCATGGAAGAAACATTGGGAGATGATATTGTAAAGATACTGATATAATTCCATTAATGCATTATGCGTTATTAAATGTTATTAACACCATTATAGAAGATTCTCCATAAAATGAATCTAGTTCTAGGGAATCAGAATATGAAGTTCTTATCCATAATATGGTACATATTGAAGAAAATTAAGAAGGTGTAGGTACCCAGAATTAGAGGCTTACCCTGAATTTAGGTATTCCTTCAAATAATTAACTCTCATCCCTCCGAAAGGCATCTAACAAAGGAAAAGGAAAAAGTCATATTCTAACTCACTTTTCCACTGGATAAGGTCAACCTCTTTAACTTGAAGAGAGATTTTCATAGTAATAAGATGAAATGATGGAGTTGAAATGACTCAATATAGAGTTACTTCTAAGTAGTATTTCTACTAGATGTACTCCCCAAGCAGGTCCCCAACATGAACATCTTGTTGGAGCTCCTCAGAAAAGAGGATTTATAGTAACTACAGATGTGGATAATTAAATACCTCTATTGGACACACAACCAAGGCAGGATCAAACATATACTGATAATCCTATTACAATGGGTTATCCAAGGAATATTTCAGCACCCCTACCAGTGGTTTTTCTGATCATTGCACCAACTCAAGCTCTAGTTTCTATACCTACATAGGTTCCAGCTCATCTGGATACTCCCCAAGTTCTTATAAATACAATTGATGAATTAACAACTCGATTGGAATCTATGGAGGAATGATGTGCAATAGTTCTACAGGAAAAGAAATCTTACCCTAAATGGGTGGACCTAATTCCTCCCCCACCTAATTTTGTGAATACTATATTCCCAATCTTTAATGGTTTGGGAGATCTAGAAAAAAACTTAGCACATTTAGTTTCTTGTTGTGACACTATGATGTGGACTCCTCAATAACAAGAAGCAATAAAACTCAGGTGTTTTGTGCAAGCTCTAAAGGGACCAGTTTTTTTCTGGTACACAAGTTTGCAATGCCAGTCAATTACTAGATGGGAAGATCTTTTTCAGAAATTACTTCTTCAGTTTATCTCAACATTACTAAAGAGAATAGTTTTTTATCTTACCAATTTCAAAAAAAGGGAGAATTAAATAGTTTCATATTTCATTTCATAATTTAAAATAATAACATATTCCTCATGTTTGAAACTCCCTCAAGAAGAGTTGCTTCCAATTTGTGTGGAAAATATACTTGATGAGTTATGCACACCACTGATCCATATTAAATACACAAGAGGGTTTAGAGACCTTAATTAATTTTATCAATAGATATAAGATTATATTATAGAAACATAGGATAAAAATCCTATAATTCCATTAGATTTGGGAAGGAGAATAGGGAAAGAGGAGGCTTCTACTGCTACACTCAAGCAAGACCCTATACCTATTTCCACTTCAAAACCTTCAATATATCATGGGGATCCTCCTTCAAAGCTTCAGTAGCAATGACTGACTCATCAAGATGATCAAAGAGATCAAAGGAAAAATAAATTTGAGGAATGAAAGAGCAATGTTTATTCCTTCCATAATGAACAAGGTTCTGGTTACTTCATCTCAGTTATTGAGAATAATTTGGTTTAGTTTCCAAGGATGAAGAAACCATATAAAGAAGTATATTGAGATCTACCAAATTATTGTACCTTTCACCAGAGTTGGGGAATCTCATTCATGAGTGTTTTGTTTTTACAAACCTCCTAAAAAAAATGGTAGACTCTGGACAAGTGAAACTGAAAGGTTCGTCAGCTCAAGTAGCATATGTTACTAATACTGATCCAGAGGAAGAAGGAAAATGGAAGGAAGTTAAAAGTAAAAATGTGTAGAAATATGACGATTGGATGATCAAGAAAACTATTAACTAAGCTCCTTCCATTTTACCAACATAGTATAAACAACCAATTGTGTCTTATGGAACTCCTGCCACATTAAAACCACCTTCATCGAAAGTTCAATCCTCAAAGAAATGAGGTGATCAAAAAAAAAAAGAGCAGTCAGGAGAAGATGAGTTTATTTTAAAGCCAAATTTTTCCTTGACCCTAGAATATTTCATGCCATCTACTTCAAATTATGGGAACCACCCCCACCAAATGGTACAAGAATCACTAACCCATCATGTAGAATCTTCATTAGATGAAGAATTTTTCTTTGGTTCCGTCAATGTGATTCACTTAACAGATCCTTATGCCAATGGTGATTCTGATTATAATGAGTCAGAGTTTCATGTACCTAATTGGGGAACCAGAGGAAGAGTTCAAGGTCGAGGATACATGGGAAGATGTGAGAATTCTAGAAACAACCATTTTAACTCTACCCCTGCTCAAACTATATATGAGGTGGAAACTCAGGGGAGAGATCTTCAGCAGGCTCAAAAAGAACAAGGAGTTTCCTCCATGTAAGACAGGTTTAGTTATGGCATGATTTTTTTGGAGGAACGATTATAAGTCACACCATCTTCCTATTATCAAGTAGATAAACTTTTTATGTCTAATCTACCAAATCCAGGAGTATATCTAGCTTCTGTTCCGACATAGGGTACATCTACATCAGAAGCATAAACTTCCAAGGCACTTGCAAAACCACATCTCCCTATGGGAAAACATGGACCTCTGGATCAAATGTATGATCTTTTGGAACAACTAGCCCATGTGCTGGACAATTTATCAATTCTAGATGACTTGAATCTATCAAAAGATATTCGAGAAACACTTATTGAGGATTTTTCAAGTCCTCAAGAGTTTGAAACCAAAGTTGTAGCTACTGAGGTTTACCATATATAGAATGATCCTAGAGATTGTCATGTAGTCATATCTTTTACAGATGAAGATAAAGATGATATTGTTCATGAAAATATCATACCCTTTATTTATCTGGAAAGGTCAATGACATAGACATCCGACGAGCCTTCATTAATAATGGATTCGGAGTCAACCTCATTCCAGTTCACACACTTCATCGATCGGGCCTTACTGAATCTAACTTATCTCCTTCCAATTTATTTTTTCATGCTAATGATAAAAATGAGAAAGAACCTATGGGAGAAATTACACTCAAAACTTAATTTGGAGATATTTTATCAAATTCATACTTCATGGTTGTTCGTCAAGACATTTCCTTCAACATTCTCCTTGGAAGGCCTTGGCTACATCAACATACAACCATACCTTCTTCATACCACCAATGTATTAAGTACTATGTCAATGGTAAAATCAGGACATAGTATAGTGACAAGGCTCCATTCAAAACATGTGAATCTCAATACCTCAAGGTAGAGTATTATTACACAAAAGGAATGGGGTCCATGACAATTTATATAACCAGAGTTAATACTCCAAATTGTTTGGAAAAATTTACAGCAAACCCTTTAATAAATTTTAGTACATATTATGTGCTACCCATAAATTAAATTGAAAGGGTAAAACCCAATACAAGCACTTGTCCAATAACTTTCATAATGTCAATCGCAGAAATTGAGCCTGACAACATGGGAGAAACTGTTGATCCACCAAGAAGTGAAGGAAGCTTAAACGAAGACATCTTCATTTCATCCATTGAACTACAGCAAGCCTCTAATTATTCAACCATAATTGAAGAAGTTGTAGAATTAATAGAGGGAGATAGAAATTTTGATTCCCAATCCATCATATCTTCTTTTTTACCTCAGAAAGACCCTTCATCATCAGTAGGGTCAGAAATGGTGTCCTCTTCTTCAAGATGTTCAAATACCAGCTTTTCCCCCAACAATGAATTTTTTTCCTCTTTATCTACTATGATAGTAGAAACAGAAGAGGTAACAAAAAATAAAGAAGAAAAATAAGATCTTAGATATGCTTCTCCAAACAATTGAAGAAGGTGTCTCTACCACTGTAGATGGTCTTAGTGACATTAATTTGGGTACACAAGAAGATACACGCCTCACTCTAATTAGTGCAGCCATGAAATCTGAAGAGAAAAATGTGTGTACTTCATTTCTAAAGCAACATCGATATATATTTTCTTGAAATTATATAGAAAAAAGTTCTTAATGTTGATGTAGCCACCCATCATTTGGGTTTTCCATAAGAACATCAAGGATTCAAACAGGTGTCAAGAAGAACTCACCCAACTCATGCCTCTAAAATTGAAGCTGAAGTTGATATGATTTTAAAGGATAACATTTTTAGGGAGGATCAATATCCCAAATTTTTGGCCAACTTTATCCCAGTGAAAAAGAAGAATGGGAAAATCAATGTTTTCATTGACTTCAGATATCTTAATCAACATCATCCTACATATGAATTTCTAGTTATGATTACAGAGCTTTTAATTCATGAAACAACTAGCTATGAAGCTCTTTCCTTCATGGATGGATACTCTAGGTATAATAAAATCCATATGCCCCCAATGTATGAAGAATATAAAGCCTTAAGATCCCCTCAAGGTGTGTTTTTCTACAGGTTAATTCCCTTTGGCTTGAAGAATGCAGGTGAAACATATCAACGTGCCATGCACCATATCTTTAAATACCTTTTAAGTAATTTTTTTTAATGTTATGCGGATGATTTGGTGGTCAAATCCTGACAACATTCCAATCACTTGGATGATATGGAGATCATATTCAATAAACTTAGACAACACAATTTAAAGATAAACCCCTTGAAAAGTGATTTCGGGGTAACCTCAGGAAATTTCCTTGGCTTCTTTGTACGCCATCATGGTATTGACATTGATCCTGAGAAAAAAAAATCAATCATTGGCATGTCCCCTCCTCAATATTTGAAATAATTAAGAGGAATCCAAGGAAATTTGGCATATATTCGGTGATATATTGCTAATTTGGTAGGAAAGTGTTTTCCCTTCACTAGATTAATGAAGAAAAGAGTCACCTATCAATGGACTGAAGACTACTAAGAATAATTTGATACCCTCAAGAAATATCTCCTGAGTCCACCAATATTAATTCCACCTATTGAAGGTAGGCCATTTATTCTTTATGTGAAAGCTTTATAGCGATCACTGGGTGACTTCCTTGCCCAAAAGAATGATGTTGGGAATGAAAACAACCTTTACTATCTCAGTTTAACTACGCTTGATGTGGAAACTTTTTATTTAAGTGTTGAAAATTGTTTCTTGGCATTAATATTTGTAGTTCAAAAATTTATTCACTACTTCTAACATCATGAGTTTCAATTGGTGTCTTGCAATAACCCACAAAAATTTATCCTCAGTCATCCTTTTCTTACAGGGTGTTTGGAACGGTGGGAAGTTATTCTGCAATAGTTTGATATCTAGTTTTTCCCTAGAAGGCAATTAAAGGACAAAATTTGGTTGACTTCCTTGCTAGATATCCATTTGCGGAAGATACATCATTAAATACTGAAATTTATAATGAAATGGTCTTTTATATTCAGGATAATTCCCAAACATGTGAGATGTACTTTTATAGGGCCTCTATAAGTCCCATAGAAAAGAGAATGGAAAAACCTAAACTCAATAACATTGGGTTAGGAATTATACTTATCTCCCCAAAAAAGGCTATATTTTTTTATTCCCTCCCATTGTCGAAAGGTGGTACCAACAATGAAGTAGAATATCAAGCTCTCAATACAGGTTTGTAATTGGCCCTTTAGGTGAAAGTGAATCACTTAAATGTAAAATGTTATTTAGAAATGGTAATCAAGAAAATCAAATAAGAATATTCTTTTATAATAGAAGATTTAATACCTTTTTGTGATTATGTCAAAGGGTTAATAGCTGAATTTCCCTTAGAACCGACATTGTCTTATGTACCACGATCACAAAATGCCCAATCTAATGCACTTGCTGATATAGATATAGCCCTGGAAGATCTAAATCAGGATGAAAAAAACATTAGCATAGCCCATCATAGTGTGGTCTAACCATTCCTTCAACAAAAAATGGAGGACAATAATGAGATTAGACCTATTTCTGAGCCATATGGTCATACCCTGGGATGGAGAACACTCATTGTAGAATATATTCAAAATAGAGTACTTCCACCATATAGGGCTGAAAAAGAACATTTCAGATGATGAGTGGATAATTTTACTCTTTATGATAGTCTATACCACCAGAAGATCCTTTAAAAATGAGGATTCGATGGAATCCTCCTTAGATGTATTGATGGAGAAGAAACTGTAGCTGTCCTGAATGGAGTGCATTCAGGAGCTTATGGTGACCATCAACATAGGAACAAACTTTCTGATCTGATCTGAAGGATTGGAGACTTTTGGCCTTTAATGATGCATGATTTTAGATATTTCACTACGAAATTTCATCCCTACCAAGTGCATGCCAACCTCATTCATCAACACCCGAAGTTTCTACATACAACTAAATACTCCTGACCATTTTCCACATCATGAATGGATGTAGTATGACCTTATACTCCAGACACAACTAAGTAGTTCAAAAATATTATTACTGCTACTCACTACTTCTCTAAATGGGTTGAGGCAATACCTCTCAAAGAAGTTGGAGCCAAAAGCATTGTGAGTTTTGTCAAAAAGTAATATCATCAATAGATTTGGTGTCCCTCATACTATATTGATGGAAAATGGAACCAATTTTTGTTTTATTGAGGTAAAAAAGTTATATAAGGATCACAATATCATGTAAAACCATTTATCTCTCTATAATGTGGTGGCCAATGGACAAATAGAGGCCTTAAATAAGACCCTATCAAATATACTCCCGAAGATAGTGGATAAAGATAAGAAATAATGGCCTAATAATCCTTTTAATGCTTTATGGGATTATCAGACTACTACCCGTACTGACACCCAGGAAAATCCTTATTCATTGGTATACGAATAAGAAGTAGTTTTCCAATTGAAATGCAAATTCCTTCACTCAGAGTTGAAATCTGTGATCAATTTTCCATAGAGGAGAGGTCTCAGAAACAGTTTAATGAGATGGAATCATTAGATGATAATATATTTCATACTTTTCATCATTTAGAAGTCTACCAGAATAGAATAGCATGATATTTTAACAAGAAAGATCACCTCCATTCATTTCTTCCAGGAGAATTGATATTGGTCCTCAATACTCCAATGATACCAGGAAAAAAACCTCCAAAGCTCGAAACAAAGAGGGAAATACCTTTTTCAATAAATAAGGTCTACTCAAATGGAGATTATTCCTTTATCTCAATTGATGGAGTGCTCATTACAACTCCAACCAATGTGAGATTTTTTAAGAAATATTGTGTGTAGTCGCACACATTCATCCTCACTGCAAGACTAAAAAATACACAACCCCATGTACATACTATAATAATTAAAACTACATAGTACAATGTCCCAGTTTAAAGATGTTATACTATGTAACAACCATAATCATCCATGCTTCATGACGTTAAAATGCATAAAATCTTTTATAGTGTTGCATGATGTTAAACTACATGACACCACTTGTCCTCATTACACAACATTAAACAGTACGGTTAACATAATCTCTATTTGATTTTAGGAGCTACCATAAGAAAGTATCATGGACATAATTCATACTCCTTAGTGGCACATGAGTCCTTCTCCTCCCTATGTCTGAGTCAGAACTGCATCGAGACCTTGTTTTAAGAACTACGTGTGGCTTGATTCTCATCTATTTTAGATACATTGAGATTCTTGGATCTCCAATACTTGGCCCAGTTGTAACTATAAAATTTTTATTTACCTTTTTATTCTCCTTTATATAAATTATATCTATGCAAACTTCTCTTTTAAGATACATGATTTGATTTTCATACCATCATGTGACTTAAATTTAATCATTCTTCTAAAATGTTACAAAGCCCCCATATCATATGTAAACTTGATTGTTGTGGGAAATGAATGTAGAAAGAACATCGTACCACTTTATTCTCATTTATATTATATATTTATAGATTCCTAGATCTCTAATCATGGGCCCAACAATGATAAAAAACACCTTTTTCATTATTTAAGAATCAAAATATATGTAGGTAAAATTTAATTAATTAAATTTGGCTTGATTCTTTCCCTTAGAAAGACATGTAGTGACACTTGGGTTTTATCCCTTAGTACAAATATAATAAGTCTTTATTTTCACATTGGTTCATCTTCGTCCTTGCCACATGACATTAAAGTGCATGGAAATCTAACACCCCTATTCTTCATTTGTCTCACCTTTTATTATAAAATAAAATCTTACTGCTCCTTCTTTCTCATACCGATAATAGTAGATTTGGGCATAAGAATTAGGTAAAAGGATTCATTATAGAAATAAGGTATCTCAATTTCTTATGGGGTTATTAATGTCCTCACTACATGACTTAAAAATGCAAAGTACGATGTCCTAGTTTCATGTCTTTAAACTACAAATCACAATACTAATTCAAAAGGAAACCAAGAAATTCTTAATTTTACATATGAGTCATATCTATGTAAAGAAAATCATGTTCATGGATAATATTGATTCAAATATTTCTTATGTAAATTGGGAATAACCCCTTCAATATTTTAAAATCTTAATATGGAATATTTATAGATATTCATAATCTTTCTTATGGTTTCTGGTGATAGAGTTTCCAATACTTCAGAACCCTTTTTTCGGACTATATAGCATTTGCCCTTAGGGGTCCTTGTATAAGTATCCTACATAACAGGCCTGTCAGTCAAAAGATGCCATAATTTGGCTATGCAGTATATTCCCCAGTTGGACCTGTATAATACAGCCCCATAATGGGTTTGTTAAATTATGGTAATTTCATTATTGGTTATAGTGTCTTTGTTCCCTACAAACTTTGATGATAATATACAATAATATTTATTTTAAAATAGTCATTCAGATATATTTGTCCCATTATCTTTCTCTCAATAAAAAACTCTTCAAGGCCATAGTTTACAAATTTTCCTCTCCATGTGTTCAAATTAGTATGAAATAACCATGGAATCACTTGGATAGATATAATATACTATTTCATTTTCTGGTCCTAGTTGTATGACCTAAAACTACAAGCAACACAACCCTTATGTTTGGGTCAGACCTTTGTAAAAGTACAATTCCTTTGATTCTTTGTAAATCTTTGTTGGAAATACCCTCTCCATATTCAGCTACCTTTCTTCATAAACCAAACTTCTTCGGAAAAACTAAATCTCCAAAAACATTCCTCACCTTATATAAATCAAATATAAATTTTTTTAAGAGATCGTTTTTCTGACTATGCAGGGCGTTCCCTTAGGTGGCCTTGCATAAGTTTCCTACATAACAGGCCTATCAGTCAAAAGATGCCATTATTTGGCTATGTAGAATATGCCCCAGTTGGACCAGCATAACACAACTCCAATAATATATTTTTCAAATATTGGTAACTTCGTTCTTATAAAAGACTTCCTATAATGACTTTATCCTTTTTTCCAAATCAATATTCAGATCTAGAAATTTCCAAATCACATTTTACAATTTTACCTTCTATACCTGAATATGGTAGTATGTTTCCAAAAAAATTATCAAAAAATTGGAAGAATCTGATACCTTTGTTCAAAGATAAAGGCCTTAAATTAAATCCATATAATATCCTCACTGCATGAATTTAAAACTGCACAGTACAATGTACTCACTACATGATTTAAAACTGCATAGTATGATATCAAAAATTCCACATTCCGATAAATTTTACCCATTACTCATACAATAAATTTGTATAGAAGTGGTTTTCCTATCCATGACATATGTCAGCATGAAATAGACATTTATTCATAAAATCCCTTTCCTTGAAAAAAATACTCAATGTGGTCTTGAGTCACCCAAATATTATTTTCCCTTGTATGTTAATAATAAAATGTTAAATTCTTAAGAGATATTTTTCTTTACTATGCAGCACATTCCCTTAGGTGGCATTGAATAAGTTTCCTACATAATGGGCCTATCAGCCAAAAGATTCCATAATTTGTCTATGCAACATATTCACCAGTTGGCCCTGCATAATACAACCCCCATAATGGGTTTTTAAATGATGATAATTTATTTCCTGGTTATAGTATCTTCCTTCCCTTCAAACTTTGATGACAATATACAAGAATATGTATTTTTAAATAGTTATTGAGATATATTGGTCTTATTATATTTCTCTTGATCTGAAACTCTTCAAGACCATAAATTAAAAATTTCCATCTCCATGTGTTCTAAGTAGTTTGAAATAACCTTGGAATCACCTGGCCACATTTAATATATGATTTCCTTTTCTGTTCATAGTTGTATGACCTAAAACTATAGACACCACAACTCTTATGTTTGGGTCAGACCTTCATAAAAGTCCCATTCCTCTGATTCTTTGGAAATATTGGTTGGAAATACCCTCTCTATATTCAGGTACCTTTTTTCATAAACCAAACTCTGTGCTTCGAGATACCTAAATCTCTATAAACTTTCATCAGCTTTTAGAAATAGAATGTCAAATTTTTTAAGAGCTTGATTTCCTGACTATGGAGCGCATGCCCTTAGGTGGATTTTCATAAGTTGCCTACATAACGGGCCAATCAGTCAAAAGATCCCATTATTTGGATATGCAGCATATACCCTATTTGTCCCTACACAAGACAACTCCCATAACGGGTTTGTCAAATAATGGTAACTTCATTCATGGAAAAGACTTCCTCTAATTCCTTTATCCCTTATTCCATATCAATCTTCAGATCTAGAAATTCCCAAATCACAATTTACAATTTTCCCTACTATACACGAATATTGTAGTTTGTTTCAAAAAAAAGTATCAAAAAATTGGAAGAATATGAAATCTTTGGTCAAAGATAAATGCCTTAAATTAAATCCATAAAATTTCCTCCCTGCATGACTTTAAAACCACACAGTACAAGGTCCTCACTGCATGGATTAAAACTACACAGTATGATATCATAAATTCCACTTCCTGATAAAGTTTAACCATTCCTCATAATTTTTTTTATATAAGTGGTTTTCCTATTCATGTCATATGTCAGCATGAAATAGCCCTTTATTCTTAAAATCCATTTCCTTGGAAAAACCACTCACTGTGGTCTGGACTCAGCCTAATCTTATTTTCCCTTGTCTATCAACAATAAAATGTTAAATTATTAAGATCTCTTTTTCATGACAATGCATCATGTGCTCTTAGGTGGCATTGTATAAGTTGCTTACATAATGGGCCTATCAACCAAAAGATGCCTCTATTTGGTTATGTTATAGATTCCCAAATTGACCCTACATATTATAAACCCCTTAATTGGTTTTCCAAATAATGATAACATCGTTCTTTTGGACGAAACCTCTTATGTTAGTACAAATTTTAAATTTGGTGACCATAAAAATCATGGCTCAAGATTCCCCTTGGAAATATATAAATAATACTAAAGAAATTCTTATCCACTATGTCTTGTGTGGTAATTTCAAAATTTACGGTCAATGTTGTTCGACCTTAAACACTAGCCCTTCATAGTCCTACATGCATGACTCTAAACTACTATGTGATGTGGTAGTTACTAGATTGAGAACCCGCAAAGGGAACTCTGAAGGAAAGTTGAGTCCTAGCTCACTAAACATACATTTTTTATGGTTTAGGTAATACTGAGAAATGAAAAGTCAAAATATATATTGTTTGTGGTTTTTTCTATATAACCCTAGAAAAAATAAAACTATGTTTACTAAGCCCAGTGGCTATGATAAAATAAAAGAAGTTAGTGAGAGTGAAAACCCAAATGAGTGAAGAGACAATACTTTTCATTTTGGAAAATTTTCATAGGAGAGCATCCAAATATTAGTGTCTCTCTCTTTTCAGAAATCAGTAATTATAAAAGGATTTATTCATAACTCCTCATTCGATTAAGATCCTTTTTATCCCCATCAGCTGCCTATTGAATCTTGTTTATTTGACCAGATCCTCTCTCTTTAGAACGATGAAGTGCTTATCTAGAATGTAAAATGGATTTTGAACCATCTTTATAGAATTCTCTTAATGAGTTGTGAAGATGATCAAGCCTCCTTGTAATGATATCTAACTCTTGTTGAAGGCATAACTGCTGAACAATTTTTTCATTAATTTTATACATCAGTACCTTCAAGTTTGTAATATTATTATCCACAACCTGGGACAATGCTTCCTAAAACTCTTCAATTTTGATCGAAATTATGGACATTATCAATTATTCACAGAGATTTTTCTCTTTTTCCCTCCTTCCAATTATATCTTTAACCGCAGTATGAATTTCACAGTATTCGAAACCACCAAAACCTTGTATGAAAAATAGAGATGAGATTCGTGGAATTATCAAAGGTAGTTTTTCAAGGGATATCTCAAATGTTATCTTCCATATATTCTTCCATGCTCTGTGGCATGCAAGAAGAAGAGCCTTTTGTAGTTCTGGATCTAATTCAGAATCACTGTCATAAAGAGGGATGTATCCTAGGATTAATGAACTGAAAAAAGCGCCATATTCTACTCCTTCCTAAAAAATGGTTGCTTCAACTTCCAATATTGTTTGGGCTGATGCAGAGGTTTCAACTACAAAACTATCCTTTTAAATTGATAACCTGATTAGGTAAATCTTTAATTATGGTTATAGTTATATTCAAGAGATAACACAAGTGAATGAAAACACAATATCAACATCTCTTACCTAACAATAGGTCAATAGCCTGAGAAGAATCCTCCCTAGTATTATCTGTTTTAGAAATTTTGTTTTATGTCTCTGGATGAGGAGTTCTATCTTTAATGTTCTCAGGATCCTCAGAATGAATCTCAGGAAGATCTTCCATCTCAAGATCCACCTGAGCCAATGTCTTCGTAATGATGGGATTGATATTAATATCAATAATTCCTTCAAGTATCATTGCATAAGCAGTTTCTTTATATGGAGCTGCATATTTCAACCAACCATGGTCAGAAAGTTAATCATAAGAAGATTTATAGGACAAATAATGAAAACTCACATCTAGTTGATTCTATACAAGAAACTCTAAAATATTCTAAAGATTTTGGTATATTAACATGTTCTAATACTTATTCAAAATATATTACATGGTCTATCATTTCATCCAATGATATCTCCGATCCTGGGATAGTCTCACCTGTGAGAGCACTTGGCATGTTTTCTTCACAACCTTCCTCTAGAAACCTTTGACCTAGAGTATATTTCTTAGCAAAAGTTGCTGGGTCAGCATTTTTTTTTCCGATGTTATGGTCATGTGATAAATCTAAAATATCACATGATGGTAGTTAGTTATTGTTAACTTTGATACCATATGATGTATTGTTGATTTACTAGAAGCCTCATCTAATATGAAAGAAGGAACGTGAGAAATGCTGGGAACAAATGTTGGTTCCTCAGGCCTCAATTCCTCCTTTGGAACCATCAGATTGATAGGAATTTGTGCCGGTTCAGTAGTACCCCCATTGTTCCTTGAAGTTAATTAGTAGTTTCTTATAAAGAAGAAACAGAAGAATCCCTTGTAATTCCAATAAGTGTAAACACTTTCTCATTAATAAAGACTAAAATTCATGATTATAAGGGAGACTTACCACTACTAAGAAAGCGCTTAAAGATGGATCTCTTTCTTCAGTGTTTTTTCTTCTCCACCTTCTTAGGAGGGTTTACATAATCATCTCTAAATATAGGTATTTGAGATCCCAATACCCTCTCTATTTTATCCTCCATGGCCTATTGGCCTACAGATATATCTCTTGATTCACGAGGTGATCCGGTAGTTCAAAGAGCAGTGCCTCCTGGGCTATACTCTGGTGAAAGAACTTCAGTTGTCTTTCCCTTAACAAACTGTAAGTTAAGTTGATATTTCCCCTAAGTAGAAATGTTTTGAATAAAGTTCAAATTAAAAAGAAGAAGAGAATATGAGATAAAGAAAACTTACACCCTTAAGATCTAAAAAGTCACACCATTCTTCATCTAATGAAGGACTAATCCCTTCAGTGGTACCATGATCTATCATTTCTATCACCCTCTTTGTGGTAGGAATTGATTAATTAGTGGCATATACGAGCCTTTCTAGCTCTCAAATGTTCTTCCTCACATCACTGGGTTTATCCTTAAAATGAATGTCAGAAGAAGCCCATAAATACTCTACTCCTAGAATATGAAGTCCTTCACGCAGATTCATCTACATGGTTTTAGCATCATAGCACAGACTCTACCATGTTGGAATAACCTCTGGTCATATATATTCAGAGTGTATGTCAGAGGGCTTGGAAGGGGATCCTAAAACCTTGGATTTTAGTTTCTTCCCAACCCCCACAATCACAGATGGGGGATAAGAAAATGGAACTCGTCACTCTTTAGAATGATGGAGATTAGATCGCCGCGATAAATCTTCGGTAGAGATTTATGTAGTGGATATTTTAATTCTAGAAGGAGGGTTATATCTGGAACTAGGTCTCTTTGGTGAATTTTGGAGCATCATACACTCAACCCTTTGATTTTCATGAGTCAGACCCTGGTGATGAAGAGTTATGTTCCAAAAAAGGGTCTCTCTCCTGGTACTTCTCTTTGACCCCACTCGAGGGACAACATGATTTAATACCCCTTCAGGGTAAGATACGACCTAGATTTCGGCATACAAAATATTAAATATGCTTACTACATAGGAGGAGGTAAATTAAAAACATCCCTAATATTCTCTGCAGATGTCCCCAACCATAGTTGTCGGGAAACCATCGGATGTTTCTCCAATCTGACATGGACAAGAGGGAATACAACATTCTATTATAGACATTTGAATTGACACACAAATCTATAAGGAGAATAGGTCTCATATATGATTTCTCTGTCGATCCTGGTGGCCAACATGCCAAATCTAGAAGCTATCATATATGCCCTCAATTCCAAACTGGCCATCCCATTATCAACAAATCACCCCATAGGAGGATTCCCATAATGAAAGAAATGGAACACCTTATTCATGCTCAATATATCCTTTATGTCATAAGTATTCATATACAAGGGTGAAATACCAAATAAATCCTGAACAGATGGTCGTAAAGGACTTCCAAAAACCTGTACCCCACTTTATAGAGCATAACTTCTAAAGTGAGTAGAACTACATCCCCACAATACCTATAATGGTCCAGCTATTCTTAAGGGAGACTTTTCTTTGTAAATGTCCAGCAAACTACTCTAAATCTTGTCCAAAACAGGAGTTTCCAACCCTAACATCCTTTTCTTCACCAACTTGGCCACAATTACAAAGGTACCTATCTTCTATTCTCTTGGACAGCTTGTCGGGCAGGTGTAAGTGATCCACCTTTCCTTCTTATTTATCAAAAATATTTTCATCCATTCCTTTGGATGAATATCTATTATAGAGTGAGACCTCATGGTGGTCCTGTTCATGAGTTTGTTAAATACTTTCATCAACTCATGAACCAATGTTGGTGTCTTTTCTGAGTCATTCCATGTCAACTTGGTAAGAATAAACTCATCATACATTTCTCCAAGGATTAGAGCTCCAAAAATCTTGTAAACATCACACAAGATGATGCATAACTCTCCATGTGTTAAATAGAAGGAGTTAGTATCTAGGCTCCATCAAATTAATAATTCCAGGATGAAATCATCATTCTTGTACACATAAGTTTGACCTACCCAGAGAGCCTCATAAATATCGATGCCTTTAAAGTCATCTGTAAATTCTTAACAAGTATTACGAACCCAGTATACCCACATACATGCGGGTTTTACACCTCCTCCTAGGCAGAAATCCCATCTTTTCTTCCAACCATTGGACTGATTCGTCTGGGAATCCTGAAAGATGGATGAATAAAAATGTGGCTATAGCTCGGGTGCATGTGCCTTAAAATCTAGAGCACACAGGCTATGACGCATAATATGGGCCTTCTCTACAGTCCCAAAAATAAAAAATAAACTCCCAACAGAAACAATGGATGATGAGAAGTTTCTATAATCTTGAAACCAAGAATGTGAGACATAGTTATTTGGATATGATATATTAACATCCTAAAAATTCCCATATCTATAAAAAGAAAGATAGATGATTCAGGGAAAGTTGAAATGATATTTCTTCAAATATTTTTCTATGTTTGGAAGGGTGGTATCACAAACTTTGAAGTAGTAATGACTGACGACATTCATCATGTCATCAATCCTCTTGCTGGAAAGATCATTAGCAGTTCCAATAATTTTGGGAGTCTTTGAACCCGCAAAAAAGATAGAAATCATCTTTTATGTAAGTTCATTTTTTGTTTTCTGGAAACAAATTAGGAAAGGAATTAAGGTGTGCAAGTATAAACATGGCATACCTATATAATTCGGTGCGCAAGAATGACACCCCACTTATAGAGAACAACTAAAAAACATACAGAAGACACGTGGTGAAGCAGAAGCATCTGAGTGAAGAATACTTGCATACTGAGAGTAGAAATTTCATAAGTCGAAAATATTTTTGCGGAAGTGAAGCCCCTATATATAGGCGATGCATGTCACCCCACACCCCAAATATTCCATGACCTGCAAACTTGTGTGACCAGTTATCTCACGTGAATAAAACTTGCATTCTCCCATACTCTTTTCTTTCTCTTTCATTACATTATCTTACTATAATATCCTCTTTTCATTTTGAATCTAATTCTAGGGGGGGGGATTTTTTGAAACTCCATTCCGTCAAAGATTCTAGAAAATGAAAAATGGAAATACTTTATAAAGAATAGGGGAAAATAATTGAAGAAGATTAGGATTTTCAAAAGCATAAGTTTTGTGTCACCTTGGTCAGACCAGAAGAGCGTCTGCATGCAACCTACTTGCGCACCCCAATATGGCGCGTAACCTACTCGAGTTCCCAAACTTCTTTTTCCCAAGTTCCTATTTTTTCTTATAAATATAACCTTAGGGACTTCATTTGTATGGATTAATTTCTAAAAATCTGAATTGCTGCTCTGGTCACCATAGTATTTCACCCTATTCTTCTGAAACATTAAAGGTTCTTCTACACATTGAGAGGATGATTTACGGGAGGACCATTGGACTTAAGTCCTTTTAGTGTTTGAAAACCATAACACTTGCATGCCTAAAGCATGAAGCCACCCTAAATAAAAAATAATTTCATGCCACATATTCCTTCTATAGGAACTTGAGAACCCAAATTTTGGGATCACCTGTGAATACTCTTGGAGGCAAGAGAAAGGTCTCACCCAAGTATCACCATATAGGTTGTTTATTTCTTAAGTGAACATCAGGTTGCCCAATCCTACTTTCACACCCATAATTGCTCACCATTCTTTATTTGAGCACCCCTCTTGGTTTCACTTACTCTCTTCAGGCTACAAGCCATCATTCCTTCCTCAAATCCATTCATGTCAATGATTCTTATTCATTATCTCCCTTGTTTGAAATGGATTCTGTTGATACCTCCACCAAAATCTCATGACTTATCAAAATTTTGGGAAAGACACATCAGCGAGTTTCCTATTTGGGTTTGTATATGCATATTCATAGGTTTCCCACATTTGTTTCACAATGGGGTTAGGATTCATGGGTTGTTTTTGGGTTTTTATATTTGCAGTCACATAGAACTTTCTATTAGAAAGAGTGTTGGGATATTCTCAGTTGGAAGGAGGGTTGGGTCCTGGCCTCTCCCTTCTCAAAAAGACAACCCATAACATCAGGTCTCTAGTAGGGAAGGTTTGTTTCACACATACTCTTCTTCATTTTATGAAAAGGAGAAGTCTCCCTCCCCTACCAAGATCAAGTTTAGTGAAACCATCCTAGCATAGGCCCCTAGATTTTTTTTCAGGAGGTAATATCATTTCTTCTCCTCTCTTCTTTGGTGCTAAAAAACATTGGAGAGATGGGGACAAGGACTTTCATTAACCTTTCCCTCTCTCATTGAGCTTTGTCACTATGGGTATCCATCCTGGTGTAAGCCCCTAACCTTCACCCCTTCTTCAATTCATTGGACACTTGTCTAATGTAAAGTAAATAGAGGGAGGGATCATCGCCTTACCCTCTTCTCGGGTCAACTTAGCCTCATTGCCACCATAGGTGCACCCTCATCCACCAACGGAGGAGGAAAAGTGTGGGTGTCTTTGTTGAATATTTCACAACCTCTTGTTTCTCACACCGATCATGACTCACATGGGCTTAGATATTCATACTGATTACAATAGTTTTACGAATACCCTTGGTGAATGAACTACGATAACTCTGATTCCCACCATAATTGGGATAGGTAGGAAGCCCTCACAGGGCCTGAGCTCACTGGATATCCTTTCCAATAATCCAAGCCTAATTCCCTTAATCTATGCATCCTCCTTAAGAATAATCCCCACATTAAACCCCAAAATCACTAAGGAATCCTTTTCAGGATGTAATCCCAAAACCATATCTCTTAAAGGACTATACTATCTTATGAGACTCATCAAACTACATGGGATTTGATTACCATATAAATTGGATACATAGGAATCCTCCTTGAGGTTCAACCCTAGCATTTCAAATCAAACATGTTATCCTTGGGCTATATTCCAAACAAGTATAATATTATCTGAAAACCCATATCATTTCCAAGGTCATTGGGTTGTTTCTGCATAATCCCCACACCAAACTTTGACTAAGAACATTTTGCTTAGATATCCTTACCACATGACATTAAACTGTATGGTGAGGTCCTTATCACACAACCTTAAAAGGTATTATTTTTCCCATTAAACAACACTCAACTACGAGGGTTATGATTCCTTTTACAAGGATACATAGGTAACCCATTTCATGGGTACGATCCCAATATCAAAAAAATATTTCATCTCCCTGGATGAAAATAAATTCCAGAGTGGCTTGCTGAGTGGATTAAAAACTAGTATCAACATAAAGATGATTAAAATAATATTGAAATAGTATATTAGAGGATACCATTTATGGAGAACCTCAAATACATATGGATATCTCCATTAATGAAGAACCTTGAATGCATACAGATGATTATAAATTTTACACATGTTATTAAATGATTGTAAATTCCAAGGGAAACTTATGTTATGCTTGGTGAATTAATAATGATTCATGAAAATATATTAAATTTACAAAGAGAGTCTCGAAGTAGAAAATAATTCCCCCCAAAAGTGTGTGTTGTGTCTGACCTTTAATCCTCTCGACCAATGTACGTTCCTAAGTATCATAAAGATCAAACATAATGAACACCTGCCTTTGAAAAGAAGGTCCCATTTAGTTAAAGAACTGTTGGATGTTTCCAGTTCCATGAATAAATTTAATGGAAACAGCCTAGAAGAAGTGATTTTTAAAACTAGAAGACACGTTTCAAGGACATACGAAATAGATGTTTATCAACTTCATTCTCATATTCATTTAATTTATCAAAGTGATCCAATATATAAATTAACAAATATACCTATCTATATCTACTAAAATTATTATTAAATTTCATGAAGTATGATTATTCACCCCTTTATTCAATAGAACATAGTCTGCACACATCAATATGAACTAACTCAAGAAGCTTTATGGACCTTTCACCCGTTCTAGTAAATTTATATTTAGTCATTTTCCTTGAAATAAAACATGAAATATTCTATGTGTTTTTAGTTTAAAAGAATCTAAATATCCAACATCGAATGGTTTTATCAGGTGAATTTCATTTACATAACCTAGCAAGTGATTGAATAGTTGGGTGTGATATGATTCATATGCAACATATTTTTATCAATTATTGATACTTGGTTTGTGTAATCCAACTCATATATATAATTACTAATATTTTACATTCCATAACATATTATATATTCATAAAAAATATTTCATTTAAAAATTTAAAAATAAAACCATCCCTATAATTTGAAGATATAAAAATAATATTTTTGGTAATAGATGGAACATAATAAAAATAATTTAAAACTCAGATCATTCATGTTGGTTATATGATGTGATAATCTATAAAATCCACTAAGTCAAGTATAGATCTGTTGGAATTCCCTAGATCCACCTCACCTCATGAAACTATTCTGAATCTACAAGGTTCCTAAAATTTGATAAAAATGTGAGAAATAGAAGATATATCCAATACCCAATTTGTAGAAAAAAATACATTAAATTCGATAATAAATTCCCATGAAGCATCCCCTTAGTTTATTTACATGGTATACATTTTTTTCGGCCCTTATTTTCACATGAAAAATAGATGAAATTTTGTTTCCTTACTTTCCCCTTGATATCCTCCTCTTAGATGGGAATTGTGAGGAATAATTAAACATTATGTATGTATTAGAGATGGGTTTCTTTCCATTTATCTTATTCACCATTAGAACTAAAGTATTTTCATGCTATAATTCCTTATCTACTTGGAAAATGTTAGTAAGATGATCTGGAGAGACGTTCAATTTTGTTTATATTAAATTTCACAAAAAATAATGTCTGAGATTAGTAAAAATGTTTTTATTTAGCTTAAACCTAATAATCATGAACTTCTTATTGTATTCAATCATCCTGACTACATGATGTCCTTCCCGTGAATCATCTATATGTTTTCATGTGGATAGTGCCTTGGATATCTCATAATACTCCTTTATATCCCTCTCATAGTAATGATCACATAGGTGAGTGTGAAAGGTATATATATTCATGGACACATGTTTCATATAATGTTTACTAGTAATGGATGATAACATCAAAAATATTATATCAATCACATCATCAAATTGTTTATCCTGGAAAGTGACCTTCTCATTACTTGCCTCCTTACTAGGAGAATCGTGAAATATGGAATCCTGTATATAAAGTTTCTTTTCCTAGCATAGTAAAATGTGAAATTTACAATAACAATATTGTATGTTACTATTTTATATATTTTTTTCTTTATCCATTATTTATTTCAAGGATATCATGTTTGATTAATTTTCGATTTATAATTATGTAAAAGAAGGTATGATTTACTTTATCTGATTAGCAAAATATATGAGATGAAATAATTTTTACAATATTATTATGTATTCATATATTTTATCAATTCCCAATGTAACTCAACATTGGAATAGGAATGTCCGATTACATGGACATTATAATGGATAGGGTCCATATTTCCCTTCTATAATCCAGACTACGACCATAAAAATTGTAAGAAGGATTTTTTTAGGATTTTATACCAAGTGCAGTATTGCAACTCCTAGATCTATTTAGTGGATGTCACGACCCGTCATCGGGTCCCGTGCTGTGACTACCCCAAGCCCGCCTTCCATAGGCTAGGGGTTGATGACTAGCACCAATGGTGTAAATCCCAATAAAAAGGGAAGGCATTTCTTTTATAAAAGTAAACAACACAACAGAGTACAAGTGGAAGCTAACACTAAGTAAATCAGTAAACAAGTGTGCTAGAAAAAACAAAGGGGACAGAAATACAAGCCCAACAGAAAGGTACAACTACAACTAAAAGTAAAGTACAACTCAAAGGACAACAGTTGAAAGTTGACAAGTAGCTCCTGGATCGTCCACCACGGATCCTACCTGAAGGGTAGGTACAAATGTCCTCCACAGCACTCCGCGTCGACCGTCCGTCCGTCCGTCTCCTCCGGGTACCGACTCATCGTGAGATCCACCTCCGGGTACCGTCCAGCTCAACAAGCCTAAACTACGATCAGTGCTATCTTTTTTCTGCAACCAACACAATGAGGTGTGGGCATAGCCTGTGCAGGGGTGAGTATAACGATTCTCAGTAGGTACCCTGAGACCCTCAAGGTCTCACTAAAATCCAACAAGGATAAACCACAAAGAAATATCTCAACAGATAACCTTTACATAGGTTTATGCCCTTACACACACCTAAGTTAACATGTAACCCATCTCAATCATGGGGAAACACAAAGTTCATTGACTCAGCTCAAACCAAGATTTTCATTATCGAAACCGTAACTGCTGAAGAGCTCTGTCTCTGATGAGTACAGTGATTCTATCACTACTCCGAGGTACTGCTTACTAACCTAAGACTGCTGAGGTACTCCTCCTGTCGAGTACCGTGGGTCATCCACCTCACAAAGTAGTGCTCCTCCGCCATGGGTCTGCCACCTCACACAACAGTGCTCCCCCACATAGCCTACAGAGGTACTCCTCTTGTCGAGTACTACGGTTCTGCCACCTCACAAAGTAGTGCTCCCCACTAGGCTATGAAAGTCACTCTGAATCAAATCAGACAAGTAGTCATTAGGTCTTAGCCAGCTACACGGTCTCCGTACTCCGTATGCCCATCTCCTCGAGGGTCCGCTCCATGAGCTAAAGGTCAATACTCCAAGTATCACAAAGTCCAACGAAGAAGTATTTCAAAGGACCACCTCGTCATAGGGGTCTCAACGCAAGAGAAGACACGTCAATCCGACGCTTGGTCTGTGAGTTATTAACCTTTTCGTCCCAGGGGCCCGGTTGGTTTCGTGTACGAACCAACCCGACCGTATCTCAACTGTACCCCAAAATCACATAGGGTATACTCATAGGGACCATTTCTCAACGTGATCACCAACGCCGCTGACGGTTCGTCAAACAGACGTCTGGTCTGAAAGTTATCGGCTTTTCCGTTCCAGGGGCCCTGTTGGATTTCGGGTACAATCCAACCCGGCCATACTCCAACTGAATCCAAACCTCAAGCGGAGTAAGCCAAAAGGTCAGTCTCTCTAAGAGGAATCCAACAAAGTTGACGAAATGTCAATCGGACGTCTGAAGCTCAAGTTATAGGCGTTTCCGCTCCGAGGGCCCAATTGGTTTTGGGTTCGAACCAACCCAACCGTACTTCAAATGACACCGGTTAACCAAACCGGTGACACCATTGCGATCAAAATGAAAAAAACATTATATGGACTACCCATTGGTCCAAAATGGATAGCCAGTGAAAATGTTTCATTTCACCACAACACGCGCGAACCGGGCCTCGTGGGGCCTGTGCCTCGACCTCGACTTAAATATCCAAAATTGGACTTGAAACATCCGTCTTAATTCGAGGGTCGCAACCTCGTAGACGGTTCGACATTCCGACACCGTATGAGAGAGATATGTCTGATACAAGATCCCGTAATAATAATAATAATAATAATTTTATTCGGTGTTTCAAGGGCCCGAGCCACGAACCAGAATTTAGTATTCGACTTTAAACTTGAATCAACAGTATTGATGTCAGGATTACATCGCCACTAACGACATTCCAATCGGACTTCGCACACATGAGTTATGGCGGGTCAAATACTTAATAATAATATTAAATCTATTATTTTCCCAGTGCTTCAGGTACCAGATCCAAAAACCCAAAAAAAGACATCCAATATTGGACTCATAAATTCCGTCTCGAAGTCAGGGTCACACAGCTGCAGACGGTTCATGAAACGAAGGTCGCACAAAGAAGATACATTCAAAACAATGCTTTATCATCAAAATTAATAATGAAAATATTTTATTATTATTATTAATTATTTACTTATTTATCTTTCTAACTCCAATATCAATCACGATTTTGGACTCCTTGCGCGCTGGAATTTATCCCCAAAACCCCCAATTATCCTTTATTTCTCTTTTGATTTTATCCCCACTATTATCTTATAAATTATCTCTCTCTCCAATCTCATTTACTCTTCCACGATTTTGTTCTCCCAATTAGCGCCTCAATCAACCGGCCTCCTTCCACACAGCCAGAACCACTACCACCTTCGCCTGCCCACCGCGCCGCCGCACCACCCCCGGTTACTCGCGCCGTCGCACCTCAAACCAGTCGAATTTCCTGGCCCCCTGTCCACTTTCCGCACCACCTCCCATTACCACGCACCCGACCCCATGCCACCGCACATCAAGAACTAGTTAGCGGTGGGTCCAGACTTGTTCGTAGTCTGTACCCACCGCATTAGTAGTTCGAATAAACACCCAACCGAATATTCTTCCATGCTCGAGGGAAAGAATCACGTAAACTTAAATAAACAAAAACCCTACCTCAAAAAAGTTCTTGGAAGCTTACATCATGGAAGACGGCATCGTGGGGTGAGGCTCCATATGCGTCGATGGAGAACGTCAGAGGGGAATGTGGCGTCTCCCTTCTTTGACGTGGAGAGAAGATGGAACGGCGTTCTTCGTTGAAGCCTCGGTGTTCTTCAACGTAGAAGATGAAGATCTTCAAGACCTTGAGTATTCTCTCCCAAGTCTTCACACAACGAAACCACCAAAAATCAAATAAGGCTTTTTTCCTTATTTTATTACTCATGCCAACACTTATCAAAATTCAAAAGACTCAACTCACTTAATTAATTAGTCTTGAATTGACAAAATTAATGGTGAGATAGGTTGGTTTGCATTCATGAGGGAGAAGGGTAGCCACAACATTTAATACAAAGGAGGTTTAGAGGTATTAGGGAATTTGAAGGGGTGGGGCTCGTGTGGTCCCCACATCACTAATATCCTAACAAGAGTCGAGTGGGTCCCACCCCAACTCCCACACATGGGAGATAATACTTAGAAAGGAGAAATAAAATTTAGCACAATTTTATTTCACTTACACTTAAACCAAAAATTTAAACAACTCTTCCCGAGTAAACGCAGCCCTAGTGAAAGTCATCTTATGCAATTACCGGCGTTGCGGTTTCATTGGTGCCCTCAGATTTCGATTCTGATCACCAGTTCAAAAGTTAGAAAATCCCGCTCGTTCGTTCACTGAACGTACCTGAGCTAAACTTCGGAAAATGATTCCGGGCACATCGGTCCTCGGAATCAGGTTCCATCATAAACTGCACACTCGTAAAATCCCAAAAAATTTAAGAAAAAAATTTCCTTGAAATTTACAGGTCTTTACAATGCACTCAAAAATACTAAAATAATTACTTGTATTTCATTAATACTTGTCTCGAAATTTTTATTGAATAGAATAAAGCTATTAAATTCAATACAATTTTGGTTAAGTCAACCAACAATTCGTTAGACTTATTAATAATTAATAGTGGCCCCGACTAAGACATGAACAAACACTTTAACCACGGGTTCATTTTAAATTATAAAATGGAAGAAGATTTATTAAATATTAACTTGAAGTATTTTTTACCTATGTGTAAATTTATATATATTTTATTTTAAATGTATTTTCAATATTACTTTTATTTTACATAAATGATTAACTATGTGCCAATACAATATTTACCAATTAATACATTTTTTTAAATTTTGGTTGAATTATTATTATTTAATTTATTTAATGTGATCATGTTTTAAATATAAAAAAAATAAAGAAGTAAATAACCATCCATTCAAAAAAATTAAATAATAAATGTGACTTCATTTTGATATTCATAATGTTTGATTTGTTTAATATATAACAAATTAACCTATGACCTTATGAGAAAAACTTTTGAGCTGTTATTGGCTCAGGTTGTAGTATTACAGTATGAATATTTTTATCTTCTAGGTTAGTATCACCCTGGTTCTGGTTTTGAACCATCTCATCTACTTGGAACTCCAACCTTTACTTTTCTTAATCACATGTAGGAGAAGGGAATAAGAGGGATGAAATAAATAATTAAAAAATGGGCATGAAGGTGTTATATAATAAAGGGAGAGGGATGACACAGATGCCATTATAATGAATAAAAAACTTTATTATACAAAAATCCAATGGAAAAAATTAAATAACATAAATACCAACACATACATTGGTTTTTCAAATGTCATGATTAATCATATATATGCAACGAAATAAAATTCATAAAATTGAGAATAAATTCAAAAATGCTCTTATATAAATAAGATAAATATCCATTGAATTAATAATTAATGGTATTATTAATTAATTGATTATTTATATTAATTATTAATCCAAATAAATATATAGATTCATAATACACCCATACACTATAGTTTTCAAATAAAACAATTAAATTAATTTTATATAAAATTACTCAATCACAAGGAATGTACTGGAGGAAGCATAACGTGGAACCATCCAATCTACCTGACATGGACTCCTCTTCCCTGTGGCAGATCGGTCAGGCTCCTCCCCTCGCAGCTTTAGTTCGGTGCGATTGTGGCATGCAGTCTCTCCTGCGGCGACTTCGTGGAATCGATCTTGGTGTCACTCATAGTTTTCCGGACTACATGGCGGCATGGTGAGGGTTCAAGGTTCAGATTTCCACATTGCGGTGTTGGTTGCTGCTTCATATCTGGCTCGGCTAGGGGTGAGATGGATAGATCTGGTTGCTGGGTGAGGTCTTGAAGGCGGTGACCCGCTTTCTTCTTCCTCCATTTAGGTTTGGATCAGGTGGTGTTTGTGGTTAGGGGTTTTTTCTTCGTTACTTTGATGTTCGATGGTCGTTTGGATTTGTGTGGCATCGCTCATGGGAGGCTCCCTGCTCCTTATTTCTAATTCCTATGAACGATTCAAACTCTGATGAGGCTCCTCAACCCTCTCGTGTCTACGGCTGGTTGGGGATGGGATGTAGGTGGGGTCCGAGCTTCGATTCTGACAAACAATGGTGGTTGCATGGTGAATGGGTTCGTGATGCTGGTGTATTGGTCTGCAACCGTGATTTTGGAAGTAACAGGTTTTTAGAAAGTGGTGAAGTTTATGGATTTGGTTCGGATTTTCTGTTTGTGAGGAATTCTGAAATTTGGGAGCATTTTGTCTTTGAATTTTCTTGAAGTTTGTGGAGGTAGTGAAGGGTTGAAGGTGCGAATAGATGCATGGTTCTTGAACCTCTAGAATGCTGGGTTGTTCTACAGGTACATGCAAATGTTGAGGTACTCTGAAGTATGGGGGTTTGAAAATTTGGAATTCTTGGAAATGGTGGAGCTGCTAGTTGAATGTGTTGAAGCAACAGAATGAAATTTAGGTTTTGTTAGTAGTGTCTTGGTGTTCAGACATTAACTTTTGTTCCTTGGTGTTATGTTGTTTTAAGTCATGGAGTTTTGTATGGTTTCTCACTTTTTCCGCAAAAGTTATTGAATAATAAAAATATAATTTTCAGTCAGATTTATAATATATTCACATGGTGTGTAGTATACACACCATTTCACATAGTTACATGACATGTAAAGAAGTATATAAATAACATGGCAATCCTTTCTCACAATCCTATGTAACATAACTGGTATGTACGGCCACCACATGGTATGTAGTTCCAAAATTTATCCGAAATTAATTAGGAATTTAATATTATGTAAAACACTATTACATGAAATGTTATTTATCTACACACCATGTTTTTTGGTTTTAATAAGTTAATTAATTAATTTTCTTATAATTCATTTTACATGTGTGCAATATGGATTGGCATGTACTCCACATTAATGGGTATGAGTTACATGAAGTGTACACTGGATACTTGGCTTGAAAATCCATTCTTCCAATCTCACATTACTTTCATATGGAATTGACATGTAATTCTTCTCGGATATTACCATGTTACATGGATTGTGCTCTATACACATGTTGTGCAATATATCTGTATTTATGTCACTTTACATTCATTAAACACTTTTCATGTGATTTTAAAACTAAATGTTTGCATTAAAGACATGACCACCATGTCTTATGGTTGTTGCATGATGTGCTTAGTTGTTACACACTTTATAACCTAGAAATTGTGTTCCACCTATAATTTCATGGGTGCTATGTATTAATACACCTCATGTAATAAAACCACATGATGTGCTATGATTAATGAGATAGAATCTTAACATATTTACTAGAACTAGATGGTGTGTAATTAGGTTAAACATTATGTAATTGTATAATCTAGATAGGATCTCCAACACCTATGGATGGAATCTCTATACATTATTCACATGTTCTTAGTATTTTATTTGTTATATGATTGTGTATGAAGTTTTTATCTCAACATTATAGATTAAGAATTATAATGAAAATGGAAATTAGTAAAATAATTTTGATAATCAATAAACCAGAATAAATGATTATAAATGCTAATGCGACTTCTCAAATACAATTTGAAGGATCCTGGTGCAACCAAATCCGTTTCATCCCATTCCCAAAAATGTTTTTTCATTGAATCCAATGAATAAATTATATAAACAAGGAGAAAAATGGTATTCCTTTTAATTATAATAGAATGGACATAATGAAAGAATCCCAAAACTATATATATGATCATTTAAAAAAAATTTATAATTTATTTTATACATGAGATATACCCCGACCTTAATAATTTTCTACAAGATAAATATTGATCAATAAAACAATATCTAGGTTACACCATCATTCCACCATAAGGATCCAAGGTAGAATCCTTATAACGGTGATCCACATGCACACATTCATCTTTTAATGATGTCGATGGAATGAAATGTTCTAGCATGAATGAACAGATCATCTTGATCGATTTATATTGATTGTAACACAATCCTTCAAGTTTGAGTATTTTTTCTCTTGACTCTAAATCTTGAGAAAAAGGAAGGAGACGGTGGAGAAATTTTGTCAGGATTTAAAAGAACCCTGGATATGTTCTTTATATAGATAAATCTCTAGGGTTATTTTTTTATCATAATGAATGATTCTCACACAATTCCACCATCAACACAAAAATTATATAAATGGGTATAAATAGAGGTAGGTTTAGTAATTTAAAATTTTCACGAAGCCCCTTAAATAATATATTAATCTATATAAAATCCCACATATAATTAATAAAAATATTTTTTCTTTGACGTACCATGTCTCATGGTTAATATAAATACTAATAAATGAATTAAATATTTTTAATATAACATTTAGTATGTCATCTCCATTACTGATCACCAAACATGGTCCATCCACCTTATTTTTTCATTTATTGAACCTCAAATAATAAATATATTATTCATTATATAAATAAATAAATATTATATTCATGATCTTCCAAATAAATATTTATTTTAATATTCACATTATTAAATAAATATTTATTTAATAGTAAATATTATTCATTACTTTGACAATAAATCAAGAGATACATAAATATATTCAATTAAATGATATTATGATTAAATATTTATTTAAATATAAGAATCACATATATATAGAGACCGACTAAATGTTATCATAAAATCCTAAATAAATATAAAAATTATTTTTATTTAAGCTATCAAATACAAATAATACTTAATTGATATTTAAATATACACTAAGTATGTGACCCTCTAGGTATCTTCCTTAGTCAAATTAGGTGGGATTTACTAATACACAATATAAGCTTCTTGTAACATGTAAATACACTCAGAAAGGAAGAAGATAATGTTTCAATGATGGAAACCACATACAACCACTCACTGGGTAATATAATCCCATTGTATCGATATCTTATCAAGTAGATTTCATACTCATGTCATCAACATATATGCTTGATATACCATTCTTATACTATTTAAAATGTGCCTTTCAATACACCAGGGATATGCTATGTCTTTTTGACGAGATAAATATCCGAAGGACATTATCACATTAATTTAACATATAATAATAATAATCATGTGAAAATTTATTTAATTTTTAAATCATTGAATATATTTAGTTAATTTAATGTCCCAATTATATGGTTCTAGGGAACAAAATCCAATACTTTTATCACTTCTACCTTGGTTTTGATTAATATTTGGTATGCATTCTACTTTAAATCCCATCCCTTATATATAAGATGTTTTTGGGTCATCCCAAGTTCCCTTTCTAAAAATGTACCCTTTTTATGTTTATGTAACTTCTAGACCTAATTTAAAATATTCAATTTCTCATAAAATGGTGTCATCTAGGTTTTTTGGTGAGTTGGTGCTCCTTTTGTGATAGTGTTTGTAGTGGAAATTTCTCCCAAGTTGCCTTATGAAGGAAGTAGATACATGACAAGATTTTTGACTCTTTGTTTCATTTTTGAGTGACCATGGTTCCCTTCTATGAAAATGGTTTTATTCTAGCTAACTGTTGTGGTCTTTTTATAGAAGATTCCTCGGTGTTGGTAGGGATTCAGTTAGATTGTTAGTATGTTTTTAAGTAGTGGACCCGTAGTTTGGATTTTAATTTGTGTTCAAAACTATAATTGTTTGTATTATGTGTGTAACATCCCAAGTAAGTAATTAATAATAGATATTTTTATCTATGTCTATTAGTGAATTAGATAGTGTTTTATAGGCTTAAAATGAGAATAAATCCAATCTTAAGCATGGAATACACTAATATTTTGAAAAGATTGTTTTACTGCCTTTTGATGGAAAACCATTTTTAAATCTATCTTTTGACAATTTTATAAGCTATTTTTTTCAAAATAAAATTATTCTTTATGATTGGGACATCAAAATTTACTTTGTGTGAATTTTTGGTATTTTTCGATAAAGTTCATTTTTTAATGAATAGTGAAAAATGTTGTATTTTAATTCAAAACCTCTTTTTAATCTAATTTATTTATATGATTTGATTATATTTTGAATTGGTTTTTAAGTGAAATTAGAATATATTTTTACGATTTAATCCAATGGTGGTTATTGGAATCAATTTCAATTTGAAATTTGACTTAAACTGGTGTCAATCTTTTGATACTTATTGTTTCATAAAAATACGCCATTTGTCATGACAGCGGGAATTAATTATTAAATTAATTAATGCAACTTATATGTTTTGAATTTTTTAAAATCGACATCATTTTTGAATTCAGAATATTAAATATATCTTAGGGTGAAGTTTTGGTATTTTTTTTGAAAAACTTCAATTTTTGATGAATAGTGAAACCACTAAGTGGTAGTCAAAGAAACTGATTTTTTTGTTTAAATGAATCTTTACCACTTCTGTGATTTTATTTTCAAAAATCCGACATACATGGTTGTCATTAATAAGTAAAATGTGGTTCAATGAGATTAAAATAATTTTTTGGTGAATAGTAACTTTTAAGTTCTTAATCGCGATTAGAGGTAATTAGTGTAGTTTAAGGTAAAAATAATGTTTTAATAATCTGTGATGAGCTTGACACATGTCTTACCCTTATTGGATGTGTCATGGCCGACCAAGACAAGCCATGTGTCAACTTGGGGACCCCATGGAGCCACATTGGTAGAAAAATGAAATTAATATCTTTTTATTTAATGTAAAAATTAAAATGACACAAACATGTGCTGTTTTACTAAAACAATTTTTAAATGGGGTTATACAAGTTAGAATTTTGACTATAAATATTAATTATAAATCTAAAGATATTTCACACATCATGATATTTTTTTTATAATTTTTATACATTAAATAAATTAAATTATTTATGACATCATGATGATGCAGCGATTACCTCATTAATAAAGGATTTAAATAAAATGAAAGGATAATGTAAAATATATGTCCTAAACATGTCCAAAACATATTGGATGGGTGTATTTCTAACCCTTATCACCTTAACCTCGAATTATATCAATTTTGGACCTTTTGAATCCGAAACTCCTTTTAAAATAAAGTAACATTTCTTTACTTTCCAAGAGTGCCCCTCCTCTTCTCTTATAAAAGGCCCCCACCTCTACCTCCTTACCCACACTTCCAAAGCCTTTTCCTCGGCCAAACCCTACCCATTTTGTCTCTCCACTTCCCTCTCTTACTCCTTGAATCCTCAATTTGGGCATAAGTCTTCCCATGGAAGCCTTTGAGCTCAAACCAAAGGGAGTTACCCGATTTTAAGGTAATATCTTCACTTGTGTTCTTTTGTTTTATTTTGCTTCTCCAACCCCCTAAACTCTTTTTATTAATTTATTTTGTAACAACACCAGTATCTTACATATACCAAGATGTTTTTATAAGAAGTATTCAAGCTACACTTACACACACCTATATCTAATGGTTAAATAACATACTGTTTCCGTGGATGGCGAATTTCTGCCTCCCGAAACGATGATTGTTCAACATTATCTTAACACCTTCAAAGGTGTCCATTAAGATGAAACTATATTTATATATGATGTATAATATGTTTATTATTTCCTTAAGCTTCTGTATTTTTCATTTTGGGCATACCTTTATGGTTTCCATTATGGGTAAACGCGATATCTTCATTTAAGGAAATGCGGACTACCGCCCCCTCAAAGTGATTTGATTCGTTAATACCATATGTGGGACGTATAAAGGATGGATTTATGATATTATATATGATATTACACTGGAATTATGATATACCTTTATATTATTATGATTCCATTTCATAAAATACGAAATAGAAATGGAAGCAACGTTCATGCGTACGTACGGCTTACCGTCTCCATGAACGGTGCATTTCATTTCTTACTTCTAAATGTTATGTAATATTATAAATGAATGAATGTACTGGATATATTTGATATATATGATATCTAAATCATGAATACCATTCTGGATATAATTGATACATGAACAACTTGTAATTATAAAGGGTTTACTTTTGACTCAAGTACCAATGATCGTTAAAACGACCGTTATTAACTTAAATAATTACATAGTGTTAATGACATGGCAATAAGTGATATAAAAGGAATAATGAACTTGAAAAAGGTTCTTAAACAAGTAGAAATTAACTCAAGTTTATTATTCAGGAGATGAAAGAACGACCGAGTCAAGTCGGACCCGAGGTATGGGACTTCGTCTCAATCTCCTTTCATTGAGGCATATTTTGTTTTATACACAACCATCTTTTATACTGTGTATAAACCCCTTTTACTTTTACATTTATTCAAAATGAATTTTTTTAGACGAAGCGTTTACTAAACAACAAAAGGGAATGTTTTTGTCGTACGTATACGACGACAATGACTTCTCCGCTACCGTGACCATTATTTGAGTTTCGGCTTCCTCTACAAGCCATAACTTCTTTTTAAAAGAAAAATAAATACCATGTTTTACCTTTCTTTTATTTTGGTATTGAAAATGGTTTTCATAATGTTTTTATATCAATGTGTTGTATTGATATCTTGTGATTGAATGGTGGAAATGTTATGTTTCCTTTATACATGTTTTATGTGAGACGATTATGTTGAGGTTCTTGGGCATTATTATGAAGACGGGTGGTTCCGTGATAAACTAAGGGAGGGTGAGCCCGATATAGCTCTCCAATGCATTGGGTAATGCGAAGGAGTGAAACGTTAAGGTTTCTCTGGAGATATTTAGGGAATATACTATGATGGGTATTCCAAATGTAACCAAGAGGGTTGCTCCCTACATAAGAATGTTATGAATGCCTCAAGTTACCTTTATGTCTTATGATTTCTATGATTTATTCATGATTTGATGAGGTATGTTAAAGTGCTTATGTTTTATGGGTAAATTATGATTTCATTCTTATGTATATATGTACCCATGTTTCCTTTCCATATTTTTATCTCCCTTACTGAGATTTTTATGCTCATCCCAAGTTTTTGAAATGTTTTTCACAGGTCAAGGGAAAGGTACATGATATGATGATAGTGTCAAGTATGTGTCAAGAAAGAATCCATGTTTTATTTTAAATATGATTCCATTGATGGGAAAAATGAATACTATCTTTTATGTAACCACTTTGTTTAAATGTGGAATGTAATGCATGTTTTATGATCTAATTCTCTAAAACTCTAAACCTGAAAAGATCCTTAAGGTGTAATCTTGTTATATCTCAAGATTAATTAATGTTCAAGGACGGGGCCTTATAGTTGGTATCAAAGGTCGGTTTAGATAACTTTAGGAGTTAGAATTTTATTAAATGATTATACAAAATATATATTTTTGAAATGATATAGCATTTCAAGATTACCATGTTGTTTCATCTAAGACATGTTTGTTTAGAATGGTTTTCCGCAGAGGAAACAGGGAAGCAGTGCTAGGAAAGCATATTGAAGGAAATAACCTTCCGAATCAGCATCCTGAGATGGTCGGAATTGGAACTGAACAGTTTGTTGGAGTAATGGTGCAGCTGAGTCTAGCGATAAATGGTGGTGGTATCCATGCACGAGATCAGCCAGATCAACCACAGAGGAACATGTCAGTGGTGGAACATTTCATGAGGGAACATCCCCCATCATTCAGAGGATCATCTGACCCTGTGTTAGCTGAAGGGTGGATTAAAGCACTGGAGAAGATTTTCGATGTCATGGGGTGTTCAGAAAATCAAAAGGTTAGTCTTGTTATTTACCATTTGGAGGGTGAGGCAGATCAGTGGTGGTCGATGGTTAAAAATATCAGGGATGCTGATGAGATTTATGCTCTTGACTGAGATGAATTCAAAGGTATGTTTCTTGAGAAGTATTTTCCTAAGGCTGTTCGACTTAGGATGGAAAAGAAATTCTTGGAATTGAGGCAAGAGGAAGACTCAGTGGTTGCCTATGAAGAGAGGTCCACTCGATTGGCAAGGTATGTTCCAAATTTTATCCAAGACCTTAATAGTAAAATCAATAGTTTTTACTCAGGATTAAAACCAAAATATCGAAGGGAATTAGATTCTCGTGAGTTTAAAAGTTATGAAAAGCTTGTTCGATGTGCTGAGAAGGTGGAAATGGAGTTTGCCGATGATCAAGTGTTCTATAAAAATCAGTAGAAGAAGAGACCGACGTGGCAGGATAAAGGGAATAATTCTTCAAAAAAGTATGATTGTAAGAAAACTAAGTTTCTAGTTTGTGATAAATGTGGTAAAAGGTATGCTGGGGAATGTCAGCTGAATTCTGGAAAGTGCTACCGATGTGGTAAGATGAGACATAAGGCTCGTGATTGCACTGAAAAAGATCAAGGTGATGGTTAGTCCAAATTTGATTTATAGTTAGTGAAATGTTTTAAGTTCAATGAGATGGGTCACTATGAAAATGTGTGTCTGACAAAGAGCTTGAGTGATGGGAAGTAGTTATACTACAAGCAGAAATGGGTGGTGAAATCCTTTGCAACTACTTCAAATGAAGTTGTATCAGGTACTTTTTTTGTATTTTCAGATTATGCCAGTGTGTTGTTTGATTCGGGGTCCACACATTCTTTCATCTCTGAAACCTTTTCTAGTAAAATGGGAATACCATATCACGAAATGACTCCTGAACTTGTGCTAGAAATACCTGGGGGAAATGTTGAGTCAAAAAGAATTTATAAGAATCTTCATATCCTTTTCTGTGGAAAGAACCTACTTGAAAACCTTATTGTTCTACCTCTAGTAGAGTTTGATGTTATCCTGGGTATGGATTGGCTCTCTATTTACCATGATAAGATAGACTGTAGAGCTAAAGAAGTTTCTTTTCAGAAATAATTTCAGTTTGTGTACAAGAATGAACCCTTACTGTTGATAACTTACCAAGAGGTTGAGAAACTTGTAAAGGATGGAAATTAATGTTACCTTCCCCATATTGTTGAAGATAAGGGAACTGTTCAGATTAATTATGTTCCAGTGGTAAATGAGTATCCTGATGTTTTTCCTGATGAGTTTCCTGGAATAATACCAGATTGGGAAGTTGAATTTACTGTTGACTTAGTTCCTGATGCTAAGCCAATTTCAAAACCCCCTAATCGAATGGTTCAAATTGAACTTTTAGAGTTGAAGGAGCAATTGCAAGATTTATTAGAGAAAGGTTTCATTCGACCTAGCACATCACCATGGGGTGCTCCTGTTTTATTTGTTAAAAAGAAAGATGGTTCTATGAGACTTTTCATTGATTATAGATCCTTGAATAACATCACTGTTAAGAACAAATATCCTTTGCCTCATATCGATGATTTGTTTGATTAGCTCCTGGGAGCTCATTTTTTTTCAAAGATTGACCTGAGATCGGGCTACCATCAGCTGAAGGTAAAGGAAGCAGATGTTCCTAAGACTGCGTTTCGTAAAAGATATGTCCATTATAAATTTGTAGTAATGCATTTTGGGCTAACCAATTCACCTTCTGTATTCATGGACTTAATGAATATAATTTTCCATGAGTTCTTGGATAAATTTGTGGTGGTTTTCATTGATGATATTTTGGTATTTTCTAAAAGTAAAGAGGTGCATGAAATACATTTAAGGGTTATTTTTCAAACCTTAAAAGAAAATAAATTTTATGGGAAATTCAGCAAGTGTGAGTTTTGGTTGCAAAAAATTTCTTTCCTTGGTCACATTGTTTCTAAAGATGGGATAACCATTGATCCTTCAAAAAAAAGGTTTTTGAAGAATGGACAAGACCCACAAATTTAACAGAGATTCATAGTTTCCTTGGTTTGGAAGGCTATTACTGAAGGTTTGTTAGAAATTTTTCACGGTTATCTAGTCCAATGACTAAGCTAACTCGGAAGGGTGTTAAGTTTATCTGGACAAAAGAATGTGATGACTGTTTTCAGGAACTAAAATGAAGATTGGTGAATGCTCCAGTTTTGGAACTACATTTCAGGAATGGTGAGTTTTTTATCTACAGTGATTCTTCATTGAAAGGACTTGGTTGCGTCCTAATGCAGAATGATCAGGTAATTTCTTATGCTTCACGACAGTTGAAAACTCATGAGGTAAATTACCCTACACATGATTTCGAATTAGCTGCTGTTGTTTTCACTTTAAAAAATTGGAGGCATCATTTGTATGGAGTAAAGTGTGAGATATATACCGACACAAAAGTTTAAAGTATATATTCACTTAGAATGAATTGAACATGAGAGAGAGGAGATGGCTATAATTAATCAAGGATTATGATTGTACAATTTTTTTCCATCCGGGAAAAGCAAATAAAGTGGCAGATGCTTTGAGTCAAAAAAGTAATGCTTCATTAGCAATGTTGCATTTGGAACGTGACCCTTTGGTTAAGGATTTGATGAAATTTGTCATAGAAGTTGTTGGTGTAGGATGTTCTTCTATTTTGTTTCAGGTATCAGTGAAATCTTCTCTATCAGACAGAATCAAGCAAGCACAAAAGCAAGACAGTGAGTTGCAGAAAAAGGTAGAGCTGGTTCAGAAAGGTATGTTTTTTGAATTCAACATTGATAATGATTGAGTTTTGAGATTTGGGAAGAGATTGTGTGTGCCTTGTGATTCACAGTTTAAGAGAGTGTTGTTGTGTGAAGCTCATAGTTCACCATTTTCAGTTCATCCTGGCAGTACTAAGATGTACAGAGATCTGCGGGTGTATTACTGGTGGGATGGAATGAAAAGAGATATTGCTAATTTTACTGTGAAGTGTTTGACATGTAAACAGGTTAAAGCAGAGCAGCAGTTACCGAAAGGGATACTTCAGCCTTTACCAGTGCCAGAGTGGAAATGAGAGAATATATCCATGGTCTTCGTTGTGGGATTGCTGAAGACCCCTCGAGGTAATAATGCAATCTGGGTTATTGTTGATCGCTTGAATAAATCTTCTCATTTCCTTGCTATATGAGATACTTTTTCCCTAGATCAACTTTCCATTTTGTATCTTAAAGAGATAGTCAGGTTACATTGAGTTCCCCTCTCCATTGTATCTGACCGTGATCCCAGGTTCACTTCTAACTTTTGGAAAGGCCTTTAGAAGTCATTGGGTACTGAATTAAATTCTAGTATAGCTTTTCATCCTCAATCAGATGGGCAGTCAGAACGAACAATTCAGACATTGGAGGATATGCTACGTTCTTGCTCTATGGATTATCAGGGAAGTTGGGACCAACATCTTTCTTTGCTTGAATTTTCATATAATAACAATTTCCATTACAGTATACATATGGAACCCTTTGAGGCGTTATATGGGAATCGGTGTCAAAGTCCAGCTTTTTGGGATGAAGTGGGTGAAAGAAAGCTGATTGGACCAGAATTGGTAGAAGAGTTGGCAGAAAAAGTTCAGCGGATACAGAAATACATGAGAACAGCTCAGAGCAGGCAGAAGAGTTATGCCGACAATATGAGGAAGGATCTGTCTTTTAAGGTAGGTGATCATGTTTTTCTCTAAGTCTCACCATGGAAAAGTGTGATGTGATTTGGTAAGAAAGGAAAGCTGAGACCAAGGTTCATTGGACCATATGAAATTCTGGAGAGAGGTGGATCAGTTTCATACCGGGTGGATTTACCTCCAAGTTTATCTTAGGTACACAATGTTTTTCATGTTTCGATGCTGAGAAAGTACATTCCAGATCTATCTCATGTTTTGAGTCCAGAGGTAGTTCAGCTGGAAGAGAACCTATCTTATGAGGAACAACCAGTCCGGATTCTTGACCATAGGGAGCAAGTGTTACAGAATAAGGTGATTAATCAGGTAAAGGTTTTGTGAAAAAACCACATGATGTAAGAGGCAACATGAGAATCTGAAAATGCAATGATGGATAAGTACCCCCATTTATTCGATAAGTAAATAAATTGCGGGGATGCAATTTTATAAAGGGGGGAAGGATGTAACATCCCAAGTAAGTAATTAATAATAGATATTTTTATCTATGTCTATTAGTGAATTTGATAGTGTTTTAGAGGCTTAAAATGAGAATAAATCCAATCTTAAGCATGGAATACACTAATATTTTTAAAAGATTGTCTTACTGCTTTTTGATGACAAACCATTTTTAGATCTATCTTTTGACAATTTTATAAGCTATGTTTGTCAAAATAAACTTATTCTTTATGATTGGGACATCAAAATTTAATTTTTGTGAATTTTTGGTATTTTTCCGATAAAGTTCATTTTTAATGAATAATGAAAAATGTTGTATTTTAATTCGAAACCTCTTTTTAATCTAATTTATTTATATGATTATATTATCTTTTGAATTTGTTTTTAAGTGAAATTAGAATATATTTTTACCATTTAATCCAATGGTGGTCATTGGAATCAATTTCACTTGGAAATTGGACTTAAACTGGTGTCAATCATTTGATACTTATTATTTCATAAAAACACGCTATTTGTCATGACAACAGGAATTAATTATTAAATTAATTAATACAACTTATATGTTTTGAATTTTGTAAAATAGACATCATTTTTGAATTCAGAATATCAAATATAGCTTAGGGTGAGGTTTTGGTATTTTTCTGAAAAACATCAATTTTTGATGAATAGTGAAACCACTAAGTGGAAGTTAAAGAAACTGATTTTTTCGTTTAAATGAAACTTTGCCACTTATATGATTTGATTTTCAAAAATCCGACATACATGGTTGTCATTAAGAAGTAAAATGTGGTTCAATGAGATTAAAATAATTTTTTGGTGAATAGTAACTTTTAAATTCTTTATCGCGATTAGAGGTAATTAGTGTAGTTTAAGGTAAAAATAATGTTTTAATAATATGTGATGAGCTTGACACATGTCCTACCATTATTGGATGTGTCATGGCCGACCAAGACAAGCCATGGGTCAACTTGGGGACCCCATGGAGCCACTTTGGTAGGAAAATGACATTAATATCTTTCTATTTAATGTAAAAATTAAAATGACACAAACATGAGTTGTTTTACTAAAACAATTTTTAAATGGGGTTATTCAAGTCATATTTTTGACTATAAATATTAAATGGAAAGATAAAAATATTTCCTACATCATGATGTTTTTTTATAATTTTTAGACATTATATAAATTAAATTATTTATGACATCATGACGATCCAGCGATTACCACATTAATAAAGGATTTAAATAAAATGAAAAGATAATGTCAAATATATGCCCTACACATGTCCAAAACCTATTGGATGGCTGGATTTATAACCCTTATCACCTTAACCTTGAAATATAGAAATGTGTGTCCTTTTGAATCCGAAAATCCTTTTAAAATAAAGTAACATTTCTTTACTTTCCAAGAGTGCCCCTCCTCTCCTCTTATAAAAGGCCCCCACCTCTACCTCCATACCCACACTTCCAAAGACTTTGGCTCGGCCAACCCCTGCCCAATTTATGTCTCCACTTCCCTCTCTTACTCCATGAAGCCTCACTTTGGGCAGAAGTCTTCCCAAGGAAGCCTTTGAGCTCAAACCAAAGGGAGGTACCTGATTTTAAGGTAATATCTTCACTTGTGTTCTTTTGTTTTATTTTGCTTCTCCAACCCCCTAAAATATTTTTATTCATTTATTTTGTGATAACAACAGTATCTTCAATATACTAGGATGTTGTTATAAGAAGTATTCAAGCTACACTTTCACACACCTACATCTAATGGTTAAAGAACATACTGTTTCCGTGGATGGAGAATTTCTACCTCCCGAAATGATGATTGTTCAAAATTATTTTAACACCTTAAAAGGTGGACATTAATATGACACTATATTTATATATGATGTATAATATGTTTATTATTTCCTTAAGCTTCTTTATTTTTCATTTTGGGCATAACTTTATGGTTTCCATTATGGGTAAACGTGATATCTTCATTTAAGGAAGTGCGGACTACCGCCCCCTCAAAGTGATTTGATTCGTTAATACCATATGTGGGATGTGTAAAGGATGGAGTTATGATATTATATATGATATTACACTAGAATTATAATATACCTTTATATCATTATGATTCCATTTCATAAAATACGAAATAGAAATGGAAGCAGCGTTCATGCGTACGTACGACTTACCGTCTCCATGAACAGTGCATTTCATTTCTTACCTCTAAATGTTATGTAATATTATAAATTCATGCATGTACTGGATATATATGATATATATGATATCTACATCATGAATACCATTCTAGATATAATGGATACATGAACAACATGTAATTATAAAGGGTTTATTTTTTTACTCAAGTAACAATGATCGTTAAAACGACCGTTATTAACTTAAATAATTACATAGTGTTCATGACATGGCAATAAGTGATATAAAAGGAATAATGAACTTAAAAAAGGTTCTCAAACAAGTAGAAATTAACTCAAGTTTACTATTTAAGAGATTAAAGAACGGCCGAGTCATGTCGGACCCGAGGTATGGGACTTCGTCTCAATCTCCTTCCATTGAGGGATATTTTGTTTTATACACAACCTTATTTCATACAGTGTATAAACCCCTTTGAATTTTACGTTTATTCAAAATTAATCTTTTTTATACGAAGCGTTTACTAAACGAAAAAAGGGAATGTTTTTTTCGTACGTATGTGGCGACAATAACTTCTCCGCCACCGTGACCATTATTTGAGTTTTGGCTTCCTCTACAAGCCATACTTTCTTTTTAAAAGAAAAATAAATACCATGTTTTACTTTTATTTTATTTTGGTATTGAAAATGGTTTTCATAATGTTTTTATATAAATGTGTTGTATTGATATCTTGTGATTGAAAGGTGGAAATGTTATGTTTCCTTTATGCATGTTTTATGTGATACGATTATGTTGAGGTTCTTGGGCATTATTATGAAGACGGGTGGTTCCGTGATAAACTAAGGGCGGGTGAGCCCGATATATCTCTTTAATGCATTGGGTAACACGAAGGAGTGAAACGTCAAGGTTTCTATGAAGAGATTTAGGGAATATACTATGATGGGTATTCCAAACGTAACCAAGAGGGTTACTCCCTACGTAAGAATGTTATGAATTCCTCATGTTACCTTTATGTCTTATGATTTATATGATTTATTCATGATTTGATGAGGTATGTTAAAGTGATTATGTTTTATTTTTAAAGTATGATTTCATTCTTATGTATATATGTACCCACGTTTCCTTTCCATATTTTTATATCCCTTATTGAGCTTTTTATGCTCATCCCAAGTTTTTGAAATGTTTTTCACAGGTCAAGGGAAAGGTACATGATATGATGATAGTGTCAAGTAAGTGTCACGAAAAAATCCATGTTTTATTTTAAATATGTTTCCATTGATGGAAAAAATGAATACTATCTTTTATGTAACCACTTTGTTTAAATGTGGAATGTAATGCATGTTTTATGATCTAATTCTCTACAAATCTAAACCTGAAAAGATCCTCAAGGTGTAATCTTGTAATATCTCAAGATTAAGTAATGTTCAAGGTCGGGGCCTTATAGTTGGTATCAAAGGTCGGTTTAGAAAATTTAGGAGTTTGAATTTTATTAAATTATTATCCAAAAAATATTTTTTTGAAATGATATAGCATTTGAAGATTACCACGTTTCTTCATCTAAGACATGTTTGTTCAAAATGGTTTTCCGCAGAGGAAACAGGGAAACAGTGCTAGGAAGGCATATATAAGGAAATAACCTTCCGAATCAGCATCCTGAGACGGTTGTAATTGGAACTGAACAGTTTGTTGGAGTAATGGCGCAGTTGACTCAAGCGATAAATGGTGGTGGTATCCATGCACGAGATCAACCTGATCAACCAAAGAGGAACATGTCAGTGGTGGAACATTTCATGAGGCAACATCCCCCATCATTCAGAGGATCATCTGACCCTGTGTTATCTGAAGGGTGGATTAATGCACTGGATAAGATTTTCTATGTCATGGGGTGTTCAGAAAATCAAAAGGTTAGTCTTGCTATTTACCGTTTGGAGGGTGAGGCAGATCAATGGTGGTCGATGGTTAAAAATATCAGGGACGCTGATGAGATTGATGCTCTTGACTGGGATGAATGCAAAGGTATTTTTCTTGAGTAGTATTTTCCTAAGGACGTTCGACTTAGGATGGAAAAGCAATTCTTGGAATTGAGGCAAGAGAAAGACTCAGTGGCTTCCTATGAAGAGAGGTTCACTCGATTGCCAAGGTATGCTACAAATTTTATCCGAGACCTTGATAGTAAAATCAATCGTTTTTACTCAGGATTAAAACCAAAATATCGAAGGGAATTAGCTTCTCGTAAGTTTAAAAGTTATGAAAATCTTGTTTGATGTACTGATAAGGTGGAAATGGAGTTTGCTGATGATCAAGTGTTCCATAACAACCAGCAGAAGAAGAGACCAAGGTGGCAGGATAAAGGGAAGAATTATTCAAAAAAGTATGATGGTAAGAAAACTAAGTTTCCAGTTTGTGATAAATGTGGTAAAAGGCATGCTGGGGAATGTCTTCTGAATTCTGGAAAGTGCTACCGATGTGTTAAGATGGGACATAAGGCTCGTGATTGCACTGAAAAAGATCAAGGTGATGGTAAGTCCAAATTTGATTTACAGTTAGTGAAATTTTTTAAGTGCAATGAGATGGGTCACTATGCAAAGGAGTGTCCGACAAAGAGCTTGAGTGATGGGAAGCAGTTAGACTACAAGAAGAAAGGGGTGGTGAAATCCTTTGCAACTACTTCAGTAGATGTCGGGCCATCAAATGAAGTTGTATCAGGTACATTGTTTGTTTTTTCAGATTATGCCAATGTGGTGTTTGATTCAGGGTCCACACATTCTTTCATCTCTGAAACCTTTTCTAGTAAAATGGGAATACCATCTCAAGAAATGACTCATGAACTTGTGCTAGAAACACCTGGGATAAATGTTGAGGAAAAAAGAATTTATAAGAATCTTCCTATCCTTATCTGTGGAAAGAACCTACTTGAAAACCTTATTGTTCTACCTCTAGTAGAGTTTGATGTTATCCTGGGTATGGATTGGCTCTCTATTTACCATGCTAAGATTGACTGTAGAGCTAAAGAAGTTTCTTTTCAGAAATACTTTCAGTTTGTGTACAATAATGAACCCTTACTGTTGATAACTTACCAAGTGGTCGAGAAACTTGTAAAGGATGGAAATGAATGTTAACTTGCACATATTGTTGAAAACCAGGGAACTGTTCAGATTAATGATGTGCCAGTGGTAAAGGAGTATCCTGATGTTTTTCTGGATGAGTTGCCTGGAATAATACCAAATCAGGAAGTTGAATTTACTATTGACTTAGTTCCTGATGCTAAGACAATTTCAAAACCCCCTTATCGAATGGATCAAATTGAAATTTTAGTGTTGAAGGAGAAATTGCAATATTTATTAGAGAAAGGTTTCATTCGACCTAGTACATCACCATGGGGTGCTCCTGTTTAATTAGTTAAAAAGAATGATGGTTCTATGAGACTTTTAATTGATTATAGAGCCTTGAATAACATCACTGTTAAGAACAAATATCCTTTTCCTCATATCGATGATTTGTTTGATCAGCTCGAGGGAGCTCAGTTTTTTTCAAAGATTGACCTGAGATCGGGGTACCATCAGTTGAAGGTAAAGGAATAAGATGTTCCGAAGACTTCATTTCGTACAACATATGTCCATTATGAATTTTTAGTAATGCCTTTTGGGCTAACCAATGCACCTGCTGTATTCATGGACTTAATGAATAGAATTTTCCATGAGTTCTTGGATAAGATTGTAGTGGTTTTCATTGATGATATTTTGGTGTTTTCTAAAAGTAAATAGGAGTATGAAATACATTTAAGGATTATTTTGCAAAACTTAAAAGAAAAAATATTGTATGGGAAATTCAGCAAGTGTGGGTTTTGGTTGAAACAAATTTCTTTCCTTGGACACATTGTTTCTAAAGATGGGAGAACCATTGATCCTTCAAAAACAAAGGTTGTTGAAGAATGGACAAGACCCAAAAATTTAACAGAGATTTGTAGTTTCCTTGGTTTGGCAGGATATTACCGAAGGTTTGTTAGAAAATTTTCACGGTTATCTAGTCCAATGACTAAGCTTACTCGAAAGGGTGTTAAGTTTATCTGGACAAAAGAATGTAATGATTGTTTTCATTAACTAAAAAGAAGATTGGTGAATGCTCCAGTTTTGGCACTACCTTCCAGGAATGGTGAGTTTGTTATCTACAGTGATGCTTTATTGAAAGGACTTGGTTGCGTCCTAATGCAGAATGATCAGGTAATTGCTTATGCTTCACGACAGTTGAAAAATCATGAGGTATATTACCCTACACATGATTTGGAATTAGCTGCTGTTGTTTTCGCTTTAAAAATTTGGAGGCATCATTTGTATGGAGTAAAGTGTGAGATATATACCAATCAAAAAATTTTAAAGTATATATTCACTCAGAAAGAATTGAACATGAGACATAGGAGATGGCTATAATTAATCAAGGATTATGATTGTACAATTCATTACCATCCGGGAAAAGCAAATAAAGTGGCTGATGCTTTGAGTCGAAAAACTAATGCTTCATTAGCAATGTTGCATTTGGAACATGACCCTTTGGTTAAGGATTTGATGAAATTTGGCATAGAAGTTGTTGGTGCAGGATGTTCTTCTGTTTTGTTTCAGGTATCAGTGAAATCTTCTCTATTAGACAGAATCAAGCAAGCACAAAAGAAAGACACTGAGTTGCAAAAAAAGGTAGATCTGGTTCAAAAAGGTAAGTTGCCTGAATTCAACATTTATAATGATTGCGTTTTGATATTTGGGAAGAGATTGTGTGTGACTTGTGATTCACAGTTGAATAGAGTGTTGTTATGTGAAGCTCATAGTTCACCATTTTCAGTTCATCCTGGCAGTACTAAGATGTACAAAGATCTGCGGGAGTATTACTGGTGGGATGGAATGAAAAGAGATATTTCTGATTTTACTGTGAAGTGTTTGACATGTCAACAGGTTAAAGCAGATCAGTAGTTACCAAAAGGGATGCTTCATCCTTTACCAGTGCCTGAGTGGAAATGGGAGAATATATCCATGGACTTCATTGTGGGATTGCCGAAGACCCCTCGAGGTAATAATGCAATCTGGGTTATTGTTGATCGCTTGACTAAATCTGCTCATTTCCTTGCTATACGAGATACTTTTTCCGTAGATCAACTTTCCCGTTTGTATATTAAAGAGATAGTCAGGTTACATGGAGTTCCCCTCTTCATTGTATCTGATCGTGATCCCAGGTTCACTTCTAACTTTTGGAAAGGCCTTTAGAAGTTGTTGGGTACTGAATTAAATTTTAGTACAGCTTTTCATCCTCAATCAGATGGGAAGTCAGAACGAATAATTCAGACATTGGAGGATAATACGTTCTTCCTCTATGGATTATCAGGGACATTCAGACCAACATCTTTCTTTCATTGAATTTTCATATAATAACAATTTTCATTGCAGTATACAGATGGCACCCTTTGAGGAGTTATATGGGAAGCAGTGTCGAACTCCAGCTTTTTGGGATGAAGTGGGTGAAAGAAAGCTGATGGAACTTGAATTGGTAGAAGAGTTGGCAGAAAAAGTTCATCAGATACAGAAACACATGAGAATAGCTCAGAGCAGGCAGAAGAGTTATGCGGACAACCGGAGGAAGGATCTATCTTTTGAGGTAGGTGATCATGTTTTTCTCTAAGTCTCACCATGGAAAAGTGTGATGCGATATGGTAAGAAAGGAAAGCTGAGTCCAAGGTTCATTGGACCATATGAAATTCTTGAGAGAGTTGGATCAGTTGCATACCGGGTGGAATTACCTCCGAGTTTATCATAGGTACACAATGTTTTTCATGTTTTGATGCTGAGAAAGTACATGCCAGATCCATCTCATGTTTTGAGTCTAGAGGTAGTTCAGCTGGAAGAGAACCTATCTTATAAGGAAGAACCGGTCCAGATTCTTGACCACAGGGGGAAAGTGTTACGGAATAAGGTGATTAATCAGGTAAAGGTTTTGTGGAAAAACCACATGATGGAAGATCCAACATGGGAATCTGAAAATGCAATGATCGATAAGTACCCCCATTTATTCGATAAGTAAATAAATTGCGGGGACGCAATTTTCTAAAGGGGGGAAGGATGTAACATCCCAAGTAAGTAATTAATAATATATATTTCTATCTATGTATATTAGTGAATTAGATAGTGTTTTATAGGCTTAAAATGAGAATAAATCCAATCTTAAGCATGTAATACACTAATATTTTTAAAAGATTGTTTTAGTGCCTTTTGATGGAAAACCATTTTTAGATCTATCTTTTGACAAATTTATAAGCTATGTTTGTCAAAATAAACTTATTCTTTATGATTGGGACATCAAAATTTACTTTGTGTGAATTTTTGGTATTTTTCTGATAAAGTTCATTTTTTAATGAATAATGAAAAATGTTGTATTTTAATTCAAAACCTATTTTTAATCTAATTTATTTATATGATTACATTATCTTTTGAATTGGTTTTGAAGTAAAATTAGAATATATTTTTACCATTTAATCCAATGGTGGTCATTGGAATCAATTTCACTTTGAAATTGGACTTAAACTGGTGTCAATATTTTGATACTTATTGTTTCATAAAAACACGCTATTTGTCATGACAACGGGAATTAATTATTAAATTAATTAATTCAACTTATATGTTTTTAATTTTGTAAAATATACATCATTTTTGAATTCAGAATATCAAATATAGCTTAGGGTGAGGTTTTGGTATTTTTCTGAAAAACTTCATTTTTTGATGAATAGTGAAACCACTAAGTGGTAGTTAAAGAAACAGATTTTTTCGTTTAAATGAAAATTTTCCACTTCTGTGATTTTATTTTCAAAAATCCAACATACATGGTTGTCATTAAGAAGTAAAATGTGGTTCAATGAGATTAAAATATTTTTTTGGTGAATAGTAACTTTTAAGTTCTTAATCGCGATTAGAGGTAATTAGTGTAGTTTAAGGTAAAAATAATGTTTTAATAATATGTGATGAGCTTGACACATGTCCTACCCTTATTGGATGTGTCATGGAAGACCTAGACAAGCCCTGGGTCAACTTGGGGACCCCATGGAGCCACTTTGGTAGGAAAATGACATTAATATCTTTCTATTTAATGTAAAAATTAAAATGACACAATAATGAGTTATTTTACTAAAACAATTTTTAAATGGGGTTATACAAGTCAGATTGTTGACTATAAATATTCATTAGAAATATAAAAAGATTTCATACATCATCATTTTTTTTATAATTTTTAGACAATATATAAATTAAATTATTTTTGACATCATGATGATGCAGCGATTACCTCATTAATAAAGGATTTAAATAAAATGAAAAGATAATGTAAAATCTATGACCTAAACATTTCCAAAACCTATTGTATGGGTGGATTTCGAACCCTTATCACCTTTCCCTCGAATTATATCAATGTGGGACCTTTTGAGTCCGAAACTCCTTTTAAAATAAAGTAACATTTCATTACTTTTCAAGAGTGCCCCTCCTCTCCTCTTATAAAAGGCCCCCACCTCTACCTCCTTAACCACACTTCCAAAGCCTTTGTCTTGGCCAAACCCTGCCCATTTTGTCTCTCCACTTCCCTCTCTTACTCCTTGAAGCATCACTTTGGGCAGAAGGCTTCACAAGGAAGCCTTTGAGCTCAAACCAAAGGGAGTTACCCGATTTTAAGGTAATGTATTCACTTGTGTTCTTTTGTTTTATTTTTCTTCTCCAACCCCGTAAAATCTTTTTATTCATTTTTTTGTAACAACACCAGTATCTTCCATATACTAGGATGTCTTTATTAGAAGGATTCAAGCTACACTTACACACACCTACATCTAATTGTTAAAGAACATACTGTTTTCGTGGATGGCGAATTTCTACCTCCCGAAACGATGATTGTTCAACATTATTTGGACACCTTCAAAGGAGGCCATTAATATGACACTATATTTATATATGACGTATAATATGTTTATTATTTCTTTAAGCTTATTTATTTTTCATTTTGGGCATACCTTTATGGTTTCCATTATGGGTAAACGTGATATCTTCATTTAAGGAAGTGCGGACTACCGCCCCCTCAAAGTGATTTGATTCGTTAATACCATATGTGGGACGTATAAAGGATGGAGTTATGATATTATATATAATATTACACTGGAATTATAATATACATTTATATCATTATGATTCCATTTCATAAAATACGAAATAGAAATGGAAGCAGCGTTCATGCGTATGTACGGCTTACCGTCTCCATGAATGGTGCATTTCATTTCTTACCTCTAAATGTTATCAAATATTATAAATGCATGAATTTACTGGATATATATGATATATATGATATCTACATCATGAATAACATTCTGGATATAATGGATACATGAAAAACTTGTAATTATAAAGGGTTTATTTTGGACTCAAGTACCAATGATCGTTAAAACGACCGTTATTAACTTAAATAATTACTTAGTGTTCATGACATGGAAATAAGTGATATAAAAGGAATAATGAACTTGAAAAAGGTTCTTAAACAAGTATAAATTAACTCAAGTTTATTATTCAGGAGATTAAAGAACGACTGAGTCAAGTCGGACCCGAGGTATGGGACTTCGTCTCAATCTCCTTTCATTGAGGCATATTTTGTTTTATACACAACCTTCTTTTATACATTGTATAAACCCCTTTGACTTTTACGTTTATTCAAAAGGAATATTTTTATACATAGCATTTAATAAATAAAAAAGGGAATGTTTTTGTCGTACGTATGCAGCGACAACGACTACTCCGCCGCCGTGACCATTATTTGAGTTTCAGCTTCCTCTACAAACCATACCTTCTTTTTAAAAGAAAAATAAATAACATGTTTTACTTTTCTTTTATTTTGGTATTGAAAATGGTTTTCATAATGTTTTTATATAAATGTGTTGTATTGATATCTTGTGATTGAAAGGTGGAAATGTTATGTTTCCTTTAAGCATGTTTTATGTGATACGATTATGTTGAGGTTCTTGGAAATTATTATGAAGACGGGTGGTTCCGTGATAATCTAAGGGCGGGTGAGCCTGATATATCTCTCTAATGCATTGGGTAACGCGAAGGAGTGAAACTTTAAGGTTTCTCCAAAGAGATTTAGGGAATATACTATGATGGGTATTCCAAACATAACCAAGAGGGTTACTCCCTACGTAAGAATGTTATGAATGCCTCAAGTTACGTTTATGTCTTATGATTTCTATGATTTATTCATGATTTGATGAGGTATGTTAAAGTTCTTATGTTTTATGGGTAAAGTATGATTTCATTATTATGTATATATGTACCGATGTTTCCTTTCCATATTTTTATATCCCTTACTGAGCTTTTTATGCTGATCCCAAGTTTTTGAAATGTTTTTCACAGGTTAAGGGAAAGGTACATGATATGATGATAGTGTCAAAAAAGTGTCAAGAAAGAATCCTTGTTTTATTTTAAATATGTTTCCATTTATAGGAAAAATGAATACTATCTTTTATGTAACCACTTTGTTTAAATGTGGAATGTAATGCATGTTTTATGATCTAATTCTCTAAAACTCTAAACCTGAAAAGATCCTCCAGGTGTAATCTTGTAATATCTCAAGATATAGTAATATTCAAGGCCGGGGTCTTATAATGTGTTTATATTTGGTTCATGTCTGGTCTTAATTTTTTGTGCTAGGAAGAGCAGTATGATGGAAATAAAGGTGTGATTGGAATATTCCCATGAAATTTTACCGATTCCATTTAACCTATAAAATTATTTCAAATTTTAAAATAAAAAAAGTGGTTGTAGGTAATATTTATAGATATAATTATAATATCCCATGTGTATAGACATGTTTGAATTTCAAGAGAATTTTGGATTTTCTATTAATGGGTGGGCCAATTTTTAAACTCGGATTAAGGATAGAATTTTAAGAGTTTTATTTCCCGAAAAGAAATATTTTGGATGGGTATTGAGGTCTAATTAGTTATGGGGATGTTTGAAGGGGAATCATAGGTAGCCCATGGTTATTATAGTCTATATCCATTAGCAAGATGATGGGTTATACGTGGGCCTGTATTCTTACATAGGGTCACCAGATAGCTGGTGGACTAGTAATATTTAGGTGGTGGACTTAGATGGGGTTAAATTTTTATTTTACATCCTCATATTTTTAGAGGGTGAATTTTCGTCCTTCATCTTTAGTTGTGTGAATGATATGGGGGTTCAAAACACCTCTCCATCGCATCTTCCCCTTGATTCAGGGATGGTTATTGAGGTTTTAATTTTTTGATTAAATGTATATTTCTCCCTCCAAAGGTCTCTCTTCAACTCCTTCATTATTCATATATATTATGATATATCTGGTTAGGTTTTTTAATAACTGATTGCAATAGATCATGGTGGAAAAAATGTTGATAATTAGGATTTTATTTTTTCCATATAGGGAATGTCCTGAGACAATATCTATGTTCCTAAATTGTTGAATCCTAAAAGGTTTATTGCATTATTGAATTTAATATTTTTTTAAATTATAAAAAATTTATGTGGGAATTTATGTTGTGTTGTGTAAGGTGAATTTAAGATAGGATTATGTCAAAAATGTTTTGTATACCCTCTAAGCATCGTTGAATATAATTCTTGTATAGAGGGAGTGATAAGTGAGTTTTTAGAATTTATTCCATTTTTGAATAAATATTTTATTTAATTAATAAATATTTTCATTAAATTTTTTTGATGTCTTGGAATATCATACATTTCTAGGAAAGATAGCATTGGTTGTTTGAGCCAGAATGAGTCAAGGTGATATTGGGAGATCCTAATAGGGAGTTTCCAAATAGAGTATTAAAGAGGTTTTTGGTTTAGTAAAAGGACGGTGCTCTACCATACATGCCCAATTATTTTCATGCATGTTTTATATGTAATGAGCTATACAATCTTTTCACTAAGGTAAATGAAATTTTTTAATAAAATTATTTATTAATAATGAAATTATTGGTTTGATATAACAAGTTCAAATAACCTGGGGTTCCCTGGAACTAGTTTGATTTCCTCGGCTTCATATGGTCGAGGCCTTGGCTATGACCAAGTATCCATTAACACTAGGACCCCATGAAGGGTGTTTATTAAAATTTATGAGTATTTTGTAATGAACCTTGTGGTAGGATTCCATATAAACCTCCAGGTAAATGTTGGTAATGATATGGGATTATTGGACACGAGGTTGTCCATGTGAGACCTAGTGATTATATTGATCCTTTGTGCTAGTGAGATGGTTGAGATGTGTTCTTCCCCATGGTGAAATTGTGACCTAGGTGAGTTGACATTGTCGTGATGAAGGGATAAGTTGTGTGTCCAGCCTAACCTAGAGTGTTTTGGAAAGATGATGTTCTTAAGGTCATTTCCATTTTGTTGGGTGTGGACAGAAGAGATGATTTGGGATTGTGGGAGCAGTATGAGGTGTTCAGGCTCTAATGATACCTAGGGGGCCTCAGTAGGTACTCTAGTGACATGTTTACGCTTATGTGAAGGTGTTTATTATTATTTAGTATACCAAGGATGAGTTTTCCCCCAAGTGAATGATTTTTTTTATTTTATGGTTTAATCCTAATGATGAAATGGAAAACTACCATAGAGGATATACTTCCTTATATATGTAAAATTTCAGGTGGGGTGGTATTGTATTACTTATGGAAACCACCCTTGATGTGGTCTTGTTTACTAGATTAGAAACTTATGTAGGGGTGGTTTGTGTTACTAATGGTTGAGAAAACTCTCATAGGGGAGGTCTATAATACTTGTTCGATTATGACCTGGATGAGAAGAACCCTATATGGGAATTCCATGCTACTTGTGGGATTATTCTCTCAGTGATAAAAATCATGTAATGTAGGTTATTGATCCTTGATATATATACTCTGGAGGCCCAAGTGTATTATACTAGTAGGAACGATAATCATGAATTTTTTAGAGACACTATGACACTGGCTGAAGAAGGTATGGTCAATTGGGGCCATGAAACTATGGATAAAAAATGATATGACACGTGGTATATGGTGTCTTACTGTCCACATGACAAAATCAAAGACACACTCACAAAACATGGTTTTATTGGTCAATTATTATATTTATTTTTTCGAAGTTTATTTATTTATTCATAGCATGTCACATGCACATATCACAATATTTATGGATATATATGGAATCACATTGGTATTGCCCAATTGAGTTTTTTACTCACACCCTACTTGGGTGAATATGAAACTTTGGTACCTTACTAGTTCAATATTTGATAAAAACATAGGTTGGGATGAGGATCCAAATTTTTTTATTGAGCATGACAACTCAGATGGAATCATGTGTTTATGATAAGGTTTGGATTAGAGTGGTTGTGGAGCCTTAGTTAATTTTATCTGTTTTCTTATGGTAAAACTAGTGGGAGATTGATCCTGTAGGACTATATGTTTACTCCCACATTACAATTACTTATGGTTCTATCTGTTGTATATTATCTATGTGCTATATAATTTTCTAAATGATTTGTTATTTTATTTTGATTGGGAAATATAAAATAGGGGTTATAGTCTCCCCATGGTACCTTCTTAGACCCCTGATGCCATTTGGAAGCCTTTGGAATATTGAGAGGCATACTTGAGGTGTAGTGAAAACCATCAGTCCAATCATTGATTTGTGGTTCTAGATAGTGGGATGTTATGATTATGGTATGAATCATATCATTTTTAATGAATATATATTATAGTGGAAACTTTTTTATAATTTATGGGATATATATCTAAGGTTATATCCATCTTTAACATTAGATTGGGAAACCATGTCGTAGTTTACACCACCACTATGTGGTTTGTTAGTGTATTTAAATAAATATAATTTACAGTGTTTAGGATATTTTTCATTTCTTCATTTCATTTTTATCATCCATCATACTTTATTAACCCATTTACTTTTTTTCAAAATTTAATATTATTTAATTTATATTCATAATTTTATTCATTTTTTATATTATTTATTATTTATTTTTTTGTATTAGTTTCTTAAAATTATTATTCCATTGTAGATTAAATATCATGAACTCAGGAGTGACCAGTCCCATGAGAAGTATAAATTCAATACTATACTTATGGGTACCCAATTTTTCTATCTAATTCAATAATAGTGATTTATATGGTTTAGAATCATCTTGAGAATTAATTCTAATATCATTATTTAAAAATTCATTGAAAAATAGATCAATTATAGAGATATTACATTGCTGTTAAATAGGATTAAATTAGGATAAAAAATTTGTGGTCATATTTTACTAAAATGGATTGACATATTTTTACCATATTTTAATTTAATTCATTAAAAAATAGAGCTTACTTTACTCAGATAGTATTACTATATGTGACTATTTTAGAATCAATAATGATAAATAGTCTCAGAAACAATTAAATATATAGATTTATGAATGAATATGATAACCTATTTTTATAAAATAATTCAACTTTTATAATTTCAATCATTTTATAGTTTTAAATTATTTAGAGCCAATTAGTGTTGAATTTAATTGTAACATTTTTAATATTATGATTGGGATTGTGATCGGTGACTAAAAATATTTTAATAGGCTTGTTGATTTTTGAAAGGTATCGTCACCAACTTGAGCCAGACTATTCCATTATGGTTTTAGTTTTGGGGAAGATTAAATGTAAAATTATAAACATTTATTCTAAAAGGTAAATATCAATTAAAATGACTACATCATGCATTTTTCACTATTACTAGTGAATTTTAGTAAACTAATGTTATTAGAATGTTCTATTTGTTTAACAAAATTCTTTTCAAAATTATTTCTATTTTTTATTCTTTTTATGTGCGTGGGGTTCCATGTTTATCCACATTTTTTTGTAGTTGCATGATCAATATTCCTATCAAACATTCTTGAGGCATTGATGTTATTAAACATTAAATTTTAATCCCCAAATCATGATATACATTTATAGTCCCAAATGAACATAGATAGAAAGGAAAACCCTCTTATATGTGAATGATAATTTTCTTATAAATTTCATCTCATATAATTACTGAGATATAGTTTGAAAATTACTAAAATATTGAAAAATTATGGAATATGTTCTACCATTTATTGACAGGGATTATGTTGGAATTGTTTGACTTTCTATTCATGTGAATAATTTTTAAATTGATCCATGTCTACTCTATATGATCCAAAATATTGGACAATTGTTTAGTATACAACATGATCAATAACACTAACACATTCCCACATTTTTAGAGATTTGAAATGTAATTAAATATAATATATTTATGATGAGTCTTACAAGATTGAGTCCATTAACATTTTGTTAAAAATATTTACCCAAAGAGTTGTTGAAAATGAGAGTGGTTCTATCACAAGTTGTGTCATTATTTCCAAAAAAATTATTGAATAATTAGTTCCTACCTTTAAAGGAATACTGAAAAATGAGATCCAATATTTCTCCCATTATAAATAGTTTTATATATTGAGGTTTGAGACATATTCCAAGTGATATTAATGTTATTTCCATACCATATACTACACATTTGGATGCAAATTAAAACAATTTTATTATGGTTTACATCCAATGACACAATTCACAACCAATGCTCCATGGACCGAAGATTAATGTTGAAAATTATATAAATATCATGATACCTAAAGATCCAAAGGATAAAAAACTGAGTGGGGGGGGGGGGGGGGTTGAATCTATTTTTTTAAAAATTTAAACATTAAGAAACTTAACCCCTCAAATTTGTTAGTTTTTCTTTCTTATTGAAATTTAGTAAAATAAAGTTCATACGAAAAAAGAAATGTGAACATAGAACACATAGTTTACAATGTTTAACCTCAATGTCAAAACCTACATCCTTTCCATAACCACTTATACAGGTCTATGGATATTACCTATAATGAATAATAGAGTAAAACTTGGGTCAAATCCCATTTGACACCTTCTATCTCCCAATAGGAAAGATTATACTTAATGATATTAGTTTTCAAAAAATTTGGTACAAAAATTTGATCCACAAACTAAAATGAACATCAATGATTTTTTATTAACAAAAGATCTGTTAGGAACTTTAGTATGATATTCCTAGGTCTAATTGCCTCAGTTCTACAAATATTGTCTTATAGACTCAGTTGGATAAAGTCTATATGATAATTTGAACCTATATCTATCCAATATTCTAAAAATAATACTCTATCTAGAAAACCATTCTTTAACTAGAAGCAACTAAGACAGGAAAAATAAATTCTGACACAAATTCTAGATAGTTTTAGCTTTTTAAATGGGTGAACCATTTAAAAGTAATATATACATTCCCCTCTATTTATAGGTGCTCCATAATTGGTAAGGGTGTAAAAAAAATGTTTTTCTCACTCACCCAAATATCAATATCCCAAATTTCATATCCATTTAATCTTTAACATTGACCACTTCAAACCGTCTCACTAATCTGGTGTTTTCTAGAATCTTTTTGAATTATCCAAAAACATAATCTTGAATTCTAAAAAGTATATTATAAACGATATTCCAAGAAACTCAGTCTATTATTTCTCAGTATGATGGAACTTATGATCCTATTATAACTTATGAGTCTTTTATAATTTCTGAGTCATTTTGAATTGATGAGTTTTTTGGAAATTCTATTTCTAATTGACTTTATTCCTTATTTTTATTCTTATTTACATTATTTCTCAATTATAGTATGATTTAATTTCCTCTTAATTTCATTATGATTCAAATTTTTCCTCAGTTTCAGTTTGATTGAATTTCTTCCTCAATTTCAGTTAGATTGACTTTATTTATCATTTTTAGACTAATTGAAATTCTTCCTCAGTTTTTGTTTGATTGAATTTCTTCCACAATTTTAGTCTAATTGACTCTATTATTCAGTTCTAATTTGATTTAATTTCTTCATTTTGAAAACTTATAAATTTAATATCAAAATTTATTCTGATGAATAGGTTCCAATATAGTGTTTCAGATCGCCAAATTTTAAAAAAAATTCTTCATCTGAAATTCCTATAACTTCTTAGCAAACAAATTGTAAACATTACCAAACATATCTTCCAACTGATGTACAAAAAAATTATTTTTCAAAACTATTAGTTGTCAAAAAATAAATAACTTTTTAAAAATAAAAACATAAAAAAGGATCTTCAATATCCCCTTTGGATTTATTGATAACTTTTTAAATAACTTTTTCAACTCATTATTTTAAAAACACTTGGAGTTTTTCACAACTAAAGTTTTTATCTTTTAAAAAAAAATAAAATTTCTTGAAAGAGATTGTTCTAACACCACATTACTAGATAATTTAATTTTTATTAAGGAATTCCATCCCTTAGTAAAAAGGAATTTTATGGATATGTTAAGATAAACTCCCCCTCACTTTTATATACCCCTCATTTTATGATAACCAATATTTCATATTAATTTAAGTCATAAAATTACTTCCCTCTCTTTTTTTAGATAAATTTTACCATTTCCCCCCATTTTTCAAAATAATCTAAATTACGTTTGGGTTTCTACTTCTAAAAGATGTTTAGAAAGTCGATTATGGAGGAAAAATATGAAGTTGTAACCTCAATTCCACATATATCTCTTTCAGAATTACTTTTGTAAAGAAATAAAAAATTATATATTTCCTAGGAATGTATTCTAGGAAAACATATCCACCAAAAAACTATTCTTTTATAATGTGAAACTTGATATCGATTTGTTTTAATCTTGAATGTTGGATATGAATTTTAGAAAGATAAATATAACTCTAGTTATCAGAATGTATTTTCAATGGTTTACCATATTCAAACTTCAAATCTCTTAATTAAAATATCATCTACAACATTTGAGTAAATGCTTATGTAGCTGTAATATATTCTAATTCAGCTGTTATCTGAGTTACTAAACTCTATTTCTTACTTTTCTAACTAACACAACATTCTCCCAAGAAAAATTTTCCTCCCTAAGTTTATTTTCTTTCATTGCAACATCCCAGCCAACTAACATTAGTATAACCATGAAATTTGATATCAAATTTTTTTTATAACAACCAATATAAAGTTATTACATTAACATATCTCAAAAATCCAATTTTCTTCCAACATAATGATTTTTTTCAGTCACTTTGATATCAGGTGCTTAAATTTACCACATAATATCAGGTCATTAGGCTGTGAGAAAAAGAAAACTTTCAATCATCTTGCCAAAATATTTTTGATTTACACTATTTTCAGTTTCATCATTACTCAAATTTGTGCTCACTAAGAAATGAGTTTAATATTTTTTAGATTTAGTGATAAAAAAATTATTTAATAATTTCCATTTAGATTTTTATTGAGATAGAAAAATGTGTTTTTTTGTTAAAACTATAATCCATTGATGAATTTTAATTCTCCCAATATTTACACCTCAAAATTATTCTTCATTTCCATATAAATTTTTTATAAAGTATTTATCTTTCCATGGTAAAAATTATATAATCCATATAAAAAATTACAATTAGTGTGATAAAGTTAAATTATTTCACATTCAAGTTTCTATAAAACATTCCCTTTTAAAGATTAAATATTTTAAAACAATTTAAATCTTTAGAATACCAATCATGTGGAGCTTGTTTGATCCCATGCATGAATTTCATCAATTCAAAAACTTTTATTTCATGTTCTTCATGTAAAATCCGACATGTTTTATCAATGTAAAATTATTCTTAAACTTCACCTTAAAAAAATACGACTTTAGATCTATATAATAAAATTTTAAATTCTAATTCGAAGCCAATGATATATTCATTTTAATAGGTTCTAATATTTTAATCGTGGAAACTTTTTCTTCAAAATACACACCTTCAACCTGTTCGTAACCTTTTCTAATAAGAATTTTTTGAATCTTTTCTATGCTCATTAATTTTTTTATGAACAACCATTTATTTATAATAATGGTTTATTAATTGGACATGGAATATGTTCCAAATTAATGTTTTTCTCAATTTGATACAGAACATCATTCATTTCATAAACTCATTCTTTGTATTCCACTACTTCTCAACCTAATTATGGTTCAATCTGTGAAATGAGTGGCATGTAATTTTCTAATATCACCTTTTTTATTTTCTCATTTGGAGCTTTCTGATTCCAAAAATATATTTTTGTTTCAAAATGATTCTATAAAGTAGAAAATTTCAACATCTCTCTTTAAACTTCATTTTCCTCATCAGATTATTATTCTGAACCATGAAATGTCTATTTTTAATCACATTTCTATTCATTTAAAATATCATGTTTTTCTCCCTCATCATTCAAAACAATATTTATTAAATAGTTTGTATTTTTAATAACTTTGAAATCATATGAACTCAGCAACTTTTGTAATTGGTTGTGCCAATATTTGTGACTTATTTCATTGGGTGAATATCCTAGGAAAATTCAATCTTATTATTTTTCATAAAATTTACCAAGATCTAGATTTTTGATTTTTGTAAACAAGGACATATAAAAACCATGATGTTTTTCAATGAAGTATTTTTTATACCACAATTAATAGGAATTAATTATTTAATCCATCCTAAAAATGTATCTATTTTTCACATGTAAAATAGTACTAAAAGATTATCTTCAGTATAACTTTTAAAGTTTGTATCCGACTTACATGTTTCTTAATATTTCCACCAAAATTATATTCTTAATTTTTTATACACACTTTTTATGGGGGTTTATAGAGAACTATACTAATCTTTGATTCCTTGATTTATTAGATATGTTTTTTTTGGAATTTAATGTGAATTTTGTTTGATTATATGTTCTAAAATTATTTATATAAACCCCCTTTTCTCTCTCAAATTCTCTTCTGAAAACTCTGAAATTTTATATTAACTATAAATTTTTCTTTATAAACATGATGTTTATCATCAGAGTAAAATCATCAATGAAATTGATAATGTAAAAATTCCCTTTTGTTGATTGATATATCATCAATCCACATAAATCAGAATGAATAAGTTCAAGAGTTCTAGTAGATTGAATCTTAAAATTCCTATGACTTTTTTGAAATATTTTCCTATTCCAAAAAGATATGAAAACATCTTCATATATTCTTTTCAATTATATAAATTTTCAAACAACATCAACAATATATTTTTTAAATATTTTTCTATCAAAGATACCCAAGCCTGTTGTTCAATAACTTGTTTTTATCTTCAATAACCCAAGTAACAGGAGATGTAAAGTTATTGATATTTGAAAGATATTTCCACTTGTTATTTACCCATGGTTACAACTTTACTATATTTATTAATTATGATGGTACAAGAATCTTTTTTGAATATCAATTATTTTTTGTCATCACAAATTCGAATCACACTATGTAAGTTTGGTTTGATACCATAAACAAATAGAACTTTCTTAGAATTTAGTTTTTGAGGTTCTGTCTCAGTAGTCTTTATTCCTATAATTTTTAACGAAATACTATTTCCAAATTTAACAACCCCCTACAAACAGTTTAATTTTATTTAAAATTTTTTATATCATCTATAATGTTTGAAGAAAATCCACAATTTAGAATTCACAATTTTTTCTTTTTTCTAGATTTAAATATTTTGTCAATAACACAATATTTTTCCTCAACATTCTAATTTCTAACTTCCATTTATTTTATACTATAAGAAATTTTTTTCAAAATGAGTTTCATAAAAATTTCAACCTAATGACTATCTTAGATGAATCATCCATATACATCTTCGATTCAATAAATATTTTTTCCATTGGATGTTTTCTAATATCTTGAGTTGATTACTTTTTCAACTTGATGAGTTTTAGGAAAATGAATCATTATTATTACACCATTTATTCAATTCTATTTAAAACTTATTTCTAGAAGTGAAAAGTTATTCCAATAATTATATTACATGTTCCCTTAGATTGTAAAGTAACAAAAAAACCATCAAAGCTCTATTTTATATTAAATTAAGATCTATATTTTTAGAATATTTTTTGATACTGAAAACTTATTTCTACTTTAAAATTATCTAGGAATAAACCATTTTTTCTAATAAGGGAGTTTTCATATTTTATAGAAGTGATAGGTTTCTCACATCCCTTATCAACCTATTCATTCCCAAAACTTTGTTTCCCAATTGAATGTTTTGAAATATTTGATAAAAATTTATTTTTGTTGGGTGATGATTTTAATTATAATTGATTTGAGATTTCTCATAAACATTAGAATTCTCAACTATTAATTTTAAAGAATTATTGAACTTTTCATTCATCTTAATTAACGTATTCTCTAATTCATAATATTTTGATTGAGAATTCATAAATTCTGCTTCTTTTTCTTCCAAAATCTTAGTGAGACCTTCAACTATATTTACAGATTTAGTGATTCTATATTTATTACTTAAGATCTCCTTGAAGTATTGTTCTTATTTTATGACCACATTGTTTTCACCTTTAACAAAATTTACACTTTATTTCTTTATCATTATAATTTTTTTGAGATATCTGGTATTCTTATACATGAAACAAGTTATTTTCTAAGATGATACTTTCTGTAAGATTCTTCACATATTAATTATTCACTAGTTGAGGTGTATTCTATTTTGTCACCCGTTTCAATGAATGTTTGGAATTTTCTGAACATTCATATTTTAAAGAATTTCTTCCAATTGAGTTAGTTTCAGTTTTCTTACTCAATATACTTCTTTTGTTCCCATTAAATGTATTCTTATATTTGTTGTATGAATTGCTTATTTATAACATTTATTCTACTTCTTTTATAAAGTGTTTTAATCTAAATAATCTCAATATTACCTAACATTTTTTGGGAAAATTCATGGCTAAATGCCCAATTATACCACACTAAAAACATTTAAGAATATTTTTTCCTCTATAATTTTATATTCCATTATGATAGTTCTTAGGGATAAGAGATGCGATTTTTTCATTTATATCAACATCCTCAATATCTTTAGAAACATAAAGATCAACATATTCAATATGTTGTATTTTCATATTTCATATTTCGTTAAAATATATTTCACCTTTCATATTATTTTTGAACACTAGAGCCTTTATCATTTCAAAATTAAAAATAAAGATATGTAATTTATCAAGAGATAAATATATTTTTTATTTTATAGAGAAAATATTTTAGAATTAAACCTTCTCAAAAAGTTTCTCATGAGTTACTTCACAATTTTATAATCTTCCAATATATCTTTAAGACATATGACGTGGAAAAAACATTATTTACTCTAGTTAAGTAATATTTAATAGTTTATTTATCTCTCATTATCATGTATTCAAACTATTTATGCCAGATTTGTATATTTTTTCATTAACATTAATATCCCCCTCAAAAATACTTTTGAGCATATACCATGAACTCTTTGCTGTTATGAGACCCATTAACATAAAATAAAAATTCACTAATTGAGAAATAAGAATAAAATATAATACCTTTAAATAAAATTCAATATTTATATTGTTTGAAAAATTTATAGGAGAATCTTTCTTAAGGAGTGGAAAACCATTTGTAGTAGCATCAACAACTTCTAGTCAAAGATATAAGAGATATGGAATCATCATTTTTTTCCAACCATAATTATTTTTTCATAAAATATAGGAATTTATATCCTTTTGACATAATTGATATTATCTATGATAGGGATTCAACAAGGGAGCCTTTCTCTAGTACCAATTGATGTTCTAAAGGATCAAAGAAAAATTGAGAAGGGGGGTGGGGTGAATCGTTTGTTTAATTTGTAAAAATTTCAACTTTAGGAATATTAACCCCTAAAAATTCATAGAGTCTCCTATTTATTAACATTTAGTAAACTCAAATTCACTAATAAATAGAAAATTAAACATGGAACACATGATTTAAAATGTTCCTTAACAATGTGAGAACCTAAATCCTTTCTAAATCCACTATTATAAAGACCCGTAAAATTCAAGGGAAATTTTTTCTTCATTTTCCTTGGAATTGTACAAGAACGCGGTTTCAGATGGAACTTGATTCCGAGGCCCGGAGTGCCTGGAATTCTATCCAAAGTTTAGCTTGGGTACGTTTAGTGAACGAACGAGTGGGAATTTCTAACTTTTGATCCGATGCCCAGAATCAAATTCTGAGGGCACCGATGGAACCACAGTGCTAGTAATTGCTTAGGAACTCCTGTTCCGGAGTTGCGTTATCACGGGTGTGGATGATAAAAATTGTGGAAGTCAATTTATTATTATTCTACAATTTTTATTTTCCTTTTTTTGTTTTAAGGCTATGGGTGGAAGTTGAGTAATTACCCAACCTCCCTTGGGAGGTTATGAGGGTGGTGGGGCCCACACGAACCCCACCCCTTCATATTCTTCAACTCTTCAACTCCCCATTAACTCCCCTTAATTTAATTTGACAACTTGTGTAATTTTAATGAGGTGAGTTATGTGTGGTTAATTGAATTTCAAACTCTTGAAATTCAAATGGGTATGTTGTGTTAATAAATTAAGACTTGGGCTTATTTTATTAATGTTAGAGTTTATGCCATGTTGAGAGGTTTTGGGAAGCATGAAGATATTCTTCATATCCAACAAATAACATCTTCGACGAAGAATGTGAAGAACACCTCGGACTCCGATGAAGAACATCTCCGCCGAAGAACGCGGAGAACTTCTCCAACGACGTTTCCACTTCGGACGCACCTCGACGACAACGGAATCGACGTTCGTTTTCCAAGATGCCCGACCTCTGCGACGCTCGTCTTCCACGACTTGTTGACGTGCACCGTTCTTGAAACCGAGGTAGGGGATTGTATCTAATTAAATTGTTCATGATTACTTCCCTAAATTTCTTCATGAAATTTAACCAACTGCTATCGATTAACGTGAGGGGGGGGGGGGGGGACCGCACAAACACGACCGACCCACCTCCTTATTTTTCTTATTGGATTCTTTTGGATTGAAATGGAAGTGGCGCGGTGCCGTCGCACCGCGTGGAATTTATTGCCGCAAGAAATATGCGGTGCCGACGCTCCGCACCGTGAATTAATACAAGGACGCGCCACCATCGCGCCGCGTCGGAGACATCCGAAAATACTGCGACCGGTACCGGGGCCATGGCGGAGGGGCGCGGCACCGTCGCGCCACGCCGGACGACAAGGACCACAGCCAGTTTCGGGCCGCGGTGGAGCAGGGTGACCGGCGGCCGGTACCGGGCCGCCGGCGTCAGAGCTAGAAGGGGACCGACCATCGCCGGTCCCATTAAGCAGGAACCAGCCGGCCAGGTCGGGCCGACCGGACAAGGAGAAGCCGGGGGATTAAATTCCCCTGGCCATCCATCAATGTGGCCCCCAATTAGCAGGCCAGTCCGGGCCAACCTGGACCTGGGGCTGGTCGACCCGATTCGGGCCGACCCAGGCGGTCTCGGGCCGTGTCAGTCTGGGCCCGAAACCCCCGTTTTCGGACCGTTTGGGCTCAATTGCCCATAACTTGGGCTACGGACCTCCGATCGACGCGCCGTCAATGGAGACACGATCCTTTGGACGAGAAGGTCGTTTTGGTATATCGCACTCAAGGTTTCGGAATACTTTGAGTATGGCCGAGTTGGTTCGTACACGAATCCAACCAGGCCCTCGGAGCGGAAACACTAATATCTCAAGCTCCGGACGTCCGAATGACGTGCCGTCGACTTTGTTGGTTTCCTCTTAGTGAGAAGGATCTTTTGGCTTACTCCGCCCGAGGTTTGGATGCAGTTGGAGTACAGTCGGGTTGTTTTTGCTTTAAAAACCAACCGGTCCCCTGGGACAAAAAAGCCAATAACTCTCAGACCGGGCGTCCGATTGACGGGCCGTCTGCGACGTTGAGTTCCTGTTGACGATATAGAACTTTTGGATAAATCAACTCGGGACTATGTGTCACTTGATGTATCAGCCTCTCGGCTCATGGAGCGGACCCTCCCGAACGAGCTTGCTGTGTGCGGGAACCCTAGAGCTGGCTTCGACTTCTACTGTGATTGCGATGACGACTGAGCAGGGATCCTCAGTGGATTCGAGGACGACGACCAAAACACTCAGCGATCCTGTGTGGATCAGTGCTACTGATACTGTGTGGGTCCGATCCTGTGTGGGTCAGCGCTCAGTGGTTCTGTGTGAGCCAGCGCCTACAGATCCTGTGTGGGTCCGATCCTGTGTGGGTCATTGCGGGGGTCAGTTTCCTACCGATCTTGTGTGGGTCATTGTGGGGGTTAGTACCTATCGATCCTTTGTGGGTCCGACGACTTAGATGGATTAGTGATCATCTCTATCGTCTTTCAAATAAGTATACCTATGTGAGCTAAATCCTGTTTACTTTCCTATGTGGATTGTGTTGTGCTATCCTGTGTGGATTACGTTTGGCTTTCCTGTGTGGAATACGTATGATTTCCTGTGTGGACTGGGTTGTACTTGGGCTTGGAGGTTGGAGCGTATTGGAATTGATGACTTAGGTATATGTATGGGCATATACCTAAGCAGTGTCGGTTGTTATTTCATGATTGTATCTTTCCTTTGTGGTTTATCCTTTGTGGATTTTGGGAGACCTTCGGGGGTCTCGGGGTCCCTACTGAGTAGCTTATACTCACCCCTGCATGGGCTATGCCCGTACTACATTGTGTTGGTTGCAGATGACGGACACCATTGATCGTGGTTGAGGCTTGCAGAGTAGGATAGTACCTGGAGGTGGACCATTGGGCGGGAAATACTCGGAGTGGATGGTGGGACCCGAGGAGCAGTGGAGCTATCTATACCCACCCTTCAGGTGGGATTTCCAGTGGACAACTCGACGTTGCAGATTTACTTTTCAGTTGCTGTTTTCCCTTTCCAGATGTACTTTACTTTCAGTTTGGGTTTGTATACTGGCCCACTTACTTTTCTGCACTTACTTTTGTACTCAGTTTTACTTAGTGTTTACTTCTTCTGTTGCTTACTCTCTGGTGTTTGTTTACATTACAAAGGAAATGCCTTCCCTTTTTACCAGGATTTACGCCTTGGTGCTAGTCGCCAGCCCCTAGCCTATGAAAGGCGGGCTTGGGGTAGTCACGACATGGGCCCCGAGGACGGGTCGTGACAAATTGGTATCAAAGGAGTTCGGTTCTACCACAGACTCTGATCTTTTTATATATGAAGCAATAGTGTTTAGCGTATTGAGTGTGGTTATCAGTCCAGGGAGTCCAGTTTTGGTGCGGCGGCCGATGTATCCGTACACCAGGACCCTGACTTCTGATTTCCAACTTAATGCACGAAAACATTGATTGCGTGTGTGTTTCAAGTTTTCGTTGTGATTACTTTGTGTCAGCTCACCAGGTATACTGTTCTGACCATGGAACACCTGTTCCCTTTTCAGGATGGCCCCACGATGGCATCCAGCTAGGGTTCTGAGAGTCGAGCGTGACGACAGCCCACCGAGCGACGAGGCCTCGGTGCAGGGCCCTTTTTCAGCAGTGGCACCGGCAGTAGCTCTACCCGCCGAGCCACCGATGCTTTCAGCACCAGCCGCTGACGATGCAGGTCAGCTCAGTGCACTGCAAAAGTTCCAGTGCCAGCGACCGCCCAGGTTCCGTGGGGAGACGGACCGCCAGGCAGCCGAGGACTGGCTGGAGGCAGTGGTGAGAGTTTTTCGGTTAGTGAGGACACAGGCAGGCCTCATGGTGATCCTCACAGAGAGCCTACTACACGCAGTAGCAGGCAGATGGTGGAGCTTGATTCTCTAGGTGCACGATGAGACATCTCTTCTCTGGACGGACTTTGAGAGCCTCTTCCGCTCAGAGTTCATCCCAACCACCCTTCGTGCGGTGCGCATTTAGGAGCTTCTTCAGCTGCGGCATGGAAGCATGACGGTCGCCCAGTACTCAGCGAGATTTACCGATCTCTCGCGCTACTCGACAGACATGGTATGGGACCCATTCTTCTAGGCCCAGACCTTTGAGCAGGGATTGAGACACGAGATCAGGTCATCGCTGATCTCCCTCAGCATTCTGACTCAGACAAGAGTACTGGAGCGAGCCCTTTTGATCGGGAGTTTTCTTGCTGAGTCTACACCATCGCCGAGACCCACCGCAGGGCGGCACGTAGCAGAGTCTTCTGCAGAATACAGTCGACGGATGAATCATGGGTCTAGGAAGACCAGACCCTCAGGCATATGACCTCAGGACACTGGCTCAGTAGTGCGGGGCACACATCATAGAGCCAGTCTTTCGAGAGGCAGGCAATGCTACTCATGCGGCGGACATGGCCACATGGATCGTGACTGCCCGACCCACCATGCAGAGGAGCAGCAAACAGTTTAGGAACCACCTAGGCAGAGGCAGAGGTTCGACCGTGGCGGTCTGCAGGGAGCTGGCGGACGAGGGAGAGGAGCTGGCCGAGCAGCAGGTGGTGGACGACGTTTTGAGGATCTACCACCACCACCACCACCAAGAGGTCCACCCCGACCTCAGGGGAGATCACAACTTCAGGCAACTGAAGATTACGATCATGGAGCTCCAGAAGCGGGTGGACTAGTGCGGGACTAGCTCCAGGCATAGAGGCATTTGCCCATAATGCCTCTAGCTTCGTATTTTGTGTTTCCTTGTGTCCTTGTACTTCAAGTTGAAGTTATAAAAGACACTTTCTTTCGTGATGTTTGATTTCATGTCTTTTGTTTGTTATTACTAAGAGGTGACAGTTAAAAACTGTTGACATGATCCTCACTTGCGAGATTCTTACTGGAGGAGACCCAATGACCACACACTGATGCCGATAGTGTGACTCAACCCTTGGAGGCGAGAGTAATGGTTGGATCTCTTGGTAGCAGCGTCGAGGCCTTACGACGTCATCCATGCCATGAATTAACTAATCATGATGGGATTGACTGTATTAGGAAAGGAACATGGTTAATCTTGGGGACGAGACCGGATTTCCCTTTTCGGCAAAGGAGAAATCTTTACAGCTTTGCATGACGTTAAGGAGGAAGGGGAAACCCTTCGTGTGGTCAGACAGATGTCAACAGAGCTTCCAGGAGCTGAGACAGAGATTGAACAGCGCACCTATCTTGAGGTTGCTTAAGGAGGGAGTAGGGTACGTAGTCTACTGCGATGCATCAGGGACCGGACTTGGATGTGTCCTGATTCAGTAGCGGGCAGTGATCGCCTATGGATCACGTCAGTTGAGGCCGCATGAGTAGAACTATGCTACCCATGACTTGGAGTTAGCAGCAGTGGTCTTCGCTCTGAAGACATAGTGACACTGCCGGATGGGAGATCGCTTTAGAGTCTTTTCTGACTATCAGAGTCTCAGATACATCTTCTCTCAGAAGGATCTGAATCTGAGACAGCGGCGATGGCTCGAGTTCCTTTAGGACTATGACTTTGAGGTAGTCTATACTCCTGGGAAGGGGAACGTGGTAGCTGATGCTCTCAGTAGGAGGACGGGCATTCATCTACTTTAGGAGGAGACAGAGAAGATAGACTCTTTGCAGATATCCTTCGTGGATAGAGATGGAGCAGCCTTCCTCCAGTCTCTCATAGTCACCCCTCCACTACTACAGCGGGTCAGAGAGGCATAGTGTGGGGATGCTGACTGTGAGACGCGGCGTGCACAGATATCCTCAGGACATGCACCTGATGGTTTCTCCTTTGGAGCAGAGCACAACATCCTTTTCAGAGGACGTACCTTGGTTCCAGTTTCTTTACGAGAGGAGGTGTTGAGAGAGTTTCACACTTCCCCTTTGGCGGTACATCCTGGAGTGGCGAAGATGTACCAGGATCTCAGACGACAGCATTGGTGGCCGGGCATGAAGAAGGTTGTGGCAAAGTTCGTTTCTCGATGCCTCACCTGCCAGCAGGTGAAGGCCGAGCACCAGGTACTAGCAGACTTGGTACAACCCTTGGTGGTTCCGGAGTGGAAGTGGGACGACATATATATGGACTTCGTGACTGGAATTCCACACACTTCCAGAGGTCACGACTCCATTTGGGTGATTGTCGACCGACTCACTAAGTCGGATCACTTATTACCCATCAGAGAGCAGGGCTCAGTGAAGAGCTTGGGATGACTTCACGTTCAGGAGATTGTGCGGCTTCACGGTGTGCCATCATCTATAGTCTCTGATCGAGATGCTCGCTTTACTTCCCGGCTTTGGAAGGGGTTGTAGGAGGTGTTCGGAACACAACTACGTCTGAGCACAACCTTTCACCCTCAGACGGATGGTCAGACGGAGAAGACCATTCAGACTCTCGAGGACATGATCTTCGCATGCGTCCTCGACTTTGGTCGCAGATGGGAGGACCACCTACCCTTGGTGGAGTTCGCGTACAATAACAGCTACCACTCCACCATCGGGATGACACCATACGAGGCGTTGTACGACCGACCTTGCAGATCTCCTTTGTGAAGGACAGACCCTGGGGAGTCAGCACTTGTGGGACCAGAGATGGTCCAGGCCACGATAGAGAAGGTCCAAGTCATCCAGGAGCGGATGAGGACAGCTCAGAGCCGGCAGAAGTCTTATGCTGACAGGAGGCGGAGACCACTAGAGTTCGAGGATGGCGGCCACGTCTTTTTGCGTGTCTCACCTCGACATGGATTATGGAGATTTTTCCGAGATGTCAAGTTATCTCCACGCTTCATCGGGCCATTCCAGGTCCTCAGCATGATTGGCGAGGTGGCTTATCGCCTGGCTCTACCACTTCAGTTGCACCAGGTGCATGACGTCTTCCACATATCTCAGCTGAGGAGATACGTGCACGACCCGACACACATCATTGACCATGGGGAGCTAGACGTTGATGATGGGGAGACTTTTACGGAGGTTCCGGTGGAGATCAAGGATCGACATGAGTGTGTCCTACGTGGATGGTCAATTCCTCTAATGCGCATCAGATTGTAGCACGGGAACCTCCAGGAGATCACTTTGGAGCGGGAGGCTCAGATGCGTGCTCCGTACCCTCATTTGTTTCCCTAGTTATGATGTATCTTTATGGGGACGTAAAGCCCTGAGGTGGGAGTAATGTAAAGACCCATAAAATTCGAGGGAAATTTTTTCTTAATTTTCTTTAGAATTTTACAAGAACGCGGTTTCAGACGGCACTTGATTCCAAGGCCCGGAGTGCCCAGAATTTCTATCCAAAGTTTAGCTTGGGTACGTTCTGTGAACGAACGAGCGGGAATTTCTAACTTTTGAACCGGTGCCCGGAATCGAATTCCGAGGGCACCGATGGAACCGAAGTGCCGGTAATTGGTTAGGAACTCTTGTTTCGGAGTTGCGTTATCACGGGTGTGGATGATAAAAATTGTGGAAGTTGATTTATTATTATTCTACAATTTTTAGTTTCCTTCTTGTGTTTTAAGGCTATGGGTGGAAGTTGGGTAACGACCCAACCTCCCTTGGGAGGTTATGAGGGTGGTGGGGCTCACACGAACCCCGCCCCTTCATATTTTTCAACTCTTCAACTCCCCATTAACTCCCCTTCATTTAATTTGAAAACTTGTGTAATTTTAATGAGGTGATTTATGTGTGGTTAATTGAATTTCAAACCCTTGAAATTCAAATGGGTAAGTTGTGTTAATAAATTAAGACTTGGGATTATTTTATTAATGTTAGAGTTTATGCCATGTTGAGAGGTTTTGGGAAGCGTGAAGATCTTCTTCGTCTCCAATGAAGAACATCTTCGACGAAGAACATGAAGAACACCTCGGACTCCGACGAAGAACACCGTTCTTCAACAAAGAACATCTCCGCCGAAGAACGCGGAGAACTTCTCCAACGACGTTTCCTCTTCCGACGCACCTCGACGACAACAGAATCGAAGTTCGTTTTCCGCGATGCTTGACCTTCGCGATGCTCGTCTTCCGCGGATCATTGACGTGCACTATTCTTGAAACCGAGGTAGGGGATTGTATCTAATTAATTTGTTCTTGATTACTTCCCTGAATTTCTTCGTGAAATTTAACCAACTGCTATCGATTAACGTGAGGGGGGGGGGGACGCACAAACACGGCCGACCCACCTCCTTATTTTTCTTGTTGTATTCTTTTGGATTGAAATGGAAGTGGCGCGGTGCCGTCGCACCGCGTGGAATTTATTACGGCAAGAAATACGTGGCGCCGATGCGCCGCGCCGCGAATTAATACAAGGACGCGACGCCATCGCGCCGCGTCGGAGACATCTGAAAATTCCGCGACCGGTATCGGGGCCGTGGAAGAGGGTAGCGGCGCCGTCGCGCCACGCTGGACGACAAGGGCCGCAGCGGGTTTTGGGCCGCGGCGGAGCAGGGTGACCGGTACCGGGCCGTCCGCGTCGGAGCTGGAAGGGGACCGGCCATCGCCGTTCCCGTTAAGTAGGAACCGGCCAGCCAGGTCGGGCCGACCAGACAAGGAGAAGCCGGGGGAATAAATTCCCCCGGCCGGCCATCAATGTGGCCCCCAATTAAGGGGCCGCGGTTACACCAGGGGGGGCAGGCACCCCCCCCCCCCCCCCCCTTGCCAACGACTCGACAAAAGGCCGAGCTGGCCAGCACGCTGGGCGCGCTGTACCCAGCCGGGCCGCGCCGGGCCGGGCCGGGCCGACCCGGACCCGGGGCAGGTCGACCCTATTCGGGCCGACCCAGGGGGTCTCGGGTCGGGTCAGTCCGGGCCCGAAACCCCCGTTTTCGGACCGTTTGGGCTCAATTGGCCATAACTCGGGCTGAAAACCTCTGATCGACGCGCTGTCAGCGGCGACACGATCCTTGGAACGAGGCGATCATTTCGGTATATCGTACTCAAGGTTTTGGAATACTTTGAGTTTGGCCAGGTTGGTTCGTACACGAAACCAACCAGGCTCTCGGAGCAGAAACACTCATATATCAAGCTCCGGACGTCCGAATGACGTGCCGTCGACTTTGTTGGTTTCCTCTTAGTGAGACGGATCTTTTGGCTTACTCCGCCCAAGGTTTGGACGCAAGTGGAGTACTGTCGGGTTGGTTTTTCCTTAAAAACCAACCGGGCCCCTGGGACAAAAAAGCCAATAACTCTCAGACCGGGCGTCCAATTGACGCGCCGTCTACGACGTTGAGTTCCTGTTGACGATACAGAAATTTTGGATACATCAACCCTGGAATCTGTGTCACTTGATGTATCAGCCTCTCGGCTCATGGAGCAGACCCTCCCGAACAAGCTTGCTGTGTGCGGGAACCCAAGAGCTGGCTGCGACTGCTACTGTGACTGCAACGATGACTGAGCAGGGATCCTCAGTGGATTCGACGACGACGACTACAACACTCAGCGATCCTGTGTGGATCAGTGCTACTGATCCTGTGTGAGTCCAATCCTGTGTGAGTCAACGCTCAGCGGTTCTGTGTGAGCCAGCGCCTACAGATCCTGTGTGGGTCCGATCCTGTGTGGGTCATTGCGGGGGTTAGTTTCCTACCGATCCTGTGTGGGTCATTGAGAGGGTTAGTACCTATCGATCCTTTGTGGGTCCAACGACTTAGATGGATCAGTGATCATCTCTATCATCTTTCAAAGAAGTATACCTGTGTGAGCTGAATCCTGTTTGCTTTCCTATGTGGATTGTGTTGTGCTATCCTGTGTGGATTAAATTTTTCTTCCCTGTGTGGAATACGTATGCTTTCCTGTGTGGAATGGGTTGTACTTGGGCTCGGAGTTTGGAGCGTATTGGAATTGATGACTTAGGTATATGTATGGGCATATACCTAAGCAGTGTCGGTTGTTATTTTGTGATTGTATCTTTCCTTTTTGGTTTATCCTTTCTGGATTTTGGGAGACCTTCGGGGGTCTCGGGGTCCCTACTGAGTAGCTTATACTCACCCCTACACGGGCTATGCCCGCACTACATTGTGTTGGTTACAGACAATAGACAGCATTGATCGTGGTTGAGGCTTGCAGAGCAGGATAGTACCTGGAGGTGGACCACTGGGCGGGACATACTCGGAGCGGACGACGGGACCCGAGGAGCAGTAGAGCTATCTGTACCCACCCTTCAGGTGATATTTCGAGTGGAAAACTCGACATTGCGGCTTTACTTTTCAGTTGCTGTTTTCCCTTTCCAGATGTACTTTACTTTTAGTTTGGGTTTGTATACTGGCCCACTTACTTTTCCGCACTTACTATTGTACTCAGTTTTACTTAGTGTTTACTTCTTCCATTGCTTACTCTGTGGTGTTTGTTTACTTTACAAAGGCAATGCCTTCCCTTTTTACCAGGATTTACACCTTGGTGCTAGTCGCTAGCCCCTGGCCTATGGAAGGCGGGCTTGGGGTAGTCACGACACGGGCCCCGAGGACGGGTCGTGACAACTATAGTGGGTCTATGGAAACTAATTATAATTAATAAGTGAATAAAACTTATCTCAACTCTTATTAGACACCTTTTATCTACTAATATGAATTATTATACTGACTTTCATCAGTTTATAAAAAAAATTAGATCAATTTTAGCCTCAAAAGAAATTAAACATCAAGGTTTTTTTCCCCACAAATGATCTGCCCAGAACCTCAGTCCGATATGCTTGGTTCCTATTGCCTTACTCTAATAAACCTAGTCTGATAGACTTAGTTCAATAAATTCTATCTAATAATATGAATTTTAAATACATCAATCATCTAATCATAATACTCTATCCAAAAAACTATTATTCAACTTGAAACACAATATGTAGGAAAATCACTTATCACAACAATTATAAAGAACTTCTGTTTTTTTCATGGGTGAAAATGTCAAAGTAAGGTGAAATTTCCCTTTTATTAGTTTTCTATAATTGGTAATGGGGGAAACTAAAACGTTTTTCCTACTCACACAAATTCCAAAAAACCCAAATCTCACATCCATTTATTCGTCACCTTTAACTAATTAAAACTATATCACTCTTTTGGCGTCTTCTCAAAACTTCTTGAATTCTATAAAACATCTTCTAAAATTCATAAATATAGATAAAAAACTAACCTAGAAAACTTAGTTTTTTAGAACATCTCATTATGGTGGAACTTTTGAACCAGTTAAAACTTATGAGTCTGTTATAATTTATGAGTATATTATTATTTTCATTTATATTATAACTTCTAAATTTAATTGAATTTCTTACTCAGTTTCAATATGATTTACATTCTTCCCCAATTTTATATGAAAATAAGTTATTCTTCAGTTTTAGTTCGATTGGATTTTTTCTTCAATTTCAGTCTTATTAAATTTCCACTTTAGTTTTAGTCTGATTGACTTTATTCCTAAATTTATTCTAATGTATTGTATTACATAGTTTTATTCTGATTGAATATCTTCTTATCTTCCAATATGATTTATTTTATTCCTTAGTTTCAATCTTATTGAGTTTTGTTGTTTTGAAAACTTCTAAAATATCATAAAAAAATAAATCTGATGAACTCGGTCCGATCATGTGTTTTTGATCACCAACTTGTAAAACAAAGTCTTTATATGAAATTATTGAAACTTATTAGAAAAAAATTATAAACTTCACTACTAAAAATATGGCTTTGAACAATGTTAAAAAAGGCCTTTAACAGTGCTAAAAAAGTGCTATTAATGTCGACGAAGATAGGGGGTCCCCTTTATCAGCGCTCCAAAAAGCGCTGATAAAGACCCCTTTTATCAACACTTTTTTTAGCACTGATAAAAGATAAAAAATTTTAAAAAAATTTAAAAAATTTAAAAAAAAATTAAAAAAAAATTAAAAAAAATGTAAATCGGGGGGGGGGGGGGGGGCTTTTAACAGCGCTTGCCCCCCATTTATCTGCGCCACCCACCCCAGCCATGACACCCCATGTTTTATTAGTGCTTTGTAGACCCCTTTAGCAGTGCTATATCCCCCCCCAATTCACCCATGCGCGCGCCCCTGCCTTCCTCTACCCGATTTTGAACTCAAGACCTCCCCCCCATGCGCACTAAGCCTTTACCACTCCTCTAATTTGATTTGTTCTCCAACTAGTGATATATCTATTTATATATATATAGTTATATTTATTCATGTATTCATATAAATTTATATAGTTGTATTAATATATATATATATACATATATAGTTATATTTATATATTTATATATTTATTGGTATATTAATATATATTTATATATAGTTAGTTATATTTATATATATATATATGTATATATTTATATATTTATTTGTATATTAATATTAAGTTATATATATTTATTTATATATATTTAGTTATATTTTTTATCCATATATTTATTCGTATGTTAATATATATTTATAAGATTAGTTTTCAATACAATTATAAAATTTGTTTTGTTTTGTGTGTCTATCAATAAATAAATATATACAACACACACACACACATATCTGTGTGCTTCTATAAGTATAATTATACATATATATATATATGCATATACATATGTTAGAATATATATATATATATAATATCTGTTTGTCAATAAATAGACACACACAAATAGACACACACACATTATATCAGTACATATATAGTTATATTAATATATAGGTATATAAATATTGATATATTGGTAATTTAAATAAAAGGGATTTTATTTATTATTCAGATAAAGAAAATAATAATTATGTAAATATGTTTAATTATTTATTAAAAAAATTAATTTTTATGTGTGAATATATAAAAAATATGTATATATTGTTATATATTTGATTATAAATAGCAGTTCATTATAAAAAATGATAAAATTTCAATGACCTAATATCAATATGAATTTCATACCTTGGAATAAATTTAGTCCCCACCAAAAAAATCCAATATTACCCCCTTAAATGAGGATGAAATTCCACAAAATGTTAAAAAATCGGGGTATCCAAACTAAAAACTATGTTTTGGAGGCCTTCTGGGCGTTTTTTGGCCTCGAAAAATGTGACATAGGCTTTTTAATTATTATTGGCGCATATATCTCATCATGAGATTCAATTTGATATGTAGTAGAGCTCAAACAGACACCCGGATCAAAAGTTATGGCTGTTTGAAGTTCGAGTTGCGTTTATAACATATTTTAGATTTTTTTTTAATTTTTTAGTCTTCAAATTGTTATTAAATGACTATTACTCCATAATAATTGGAAAATTATTAATTAAAAATATTTTTTTTAATTTTTTTATAATCCATTTTCACTAAATATCATATATAATAAGCGTAACTGTATATTTACACTTATCTAAAATATTTTTAAAATTATATTTAAAAAATATATATTATATTTATATCAATATAACTATATCTATATATTTAAATATTAGTATAGTTTTTTAATGAATTTTTTTTGGAAGCATACCCTTTATCAGTGCTTTTAAAAAAAGCGATGATATAGACCCCCCGTTATCAGCGCTAATAAAAAAGCACTGATAAAGGAGTACCTTTTAATAGCGCTAAAAAGAACTATTAAAGGGGGTACCATTATTAGCACTAAAAAAAGTATTGATAAAGGGGTATGTTTATCAACACTTTTTTAGCGCTGATAAAGGTACCCTTTATCAGTGGGTGTTTAGCACTGATAAAAGTACCCCCCCTTTATCAGTGCTTTTTCATTAGTGCTGATAAAGGCTGGTGCTGTCCTGGCCCAGTTTTGTGGTAGTTCTTTTAGAAATATATATTTTACCTCATTTACAAAAACATTATTTTAAAAATATATATTTTGTTAACAAATAAAAAACTTTTTAAAATTAGAATCATCATAAAGGATCTTCAATAACATTATGATTTTACATTTCACAATGATAAACACTAAATGTGATAGAGTACCATGAGGGACAAAAATTAAAAAATTGTAAAAGATATCTCAATGGGATGCCCATGATTAATTCTTATTAATGTAGAATGATGGTTTTAAAATGGTCAAACCTATACACCCTATGACCACCCCTGTTTTACAATCTTATGTGATATGTTGGGAACCACACAATTTTTAATAATTTTAAGAAAATTCAAAAGAGAATAAAGCATTGGATTGAAAATATTTGAATTTATATTGAAATTTGACTAGTTAAACATTATAAAAATTATTGGAGTCTAAAAAAAATAATTTGTGTTTGAAACAAAAAAATTGTGTACACGTATTCAACAAAAATCTTTGTATGTATAGATATAACCTTTATTTACATGCTCGTAGAACATTTTTGGAAGGTTTTTAACATTTTATGATTTAATAAAATAAACCTACAAATAGATTTATCCATAATAATAAGGTATAAAACAACCCCTAAAAGATATTCTCAATACTTATTTCAAAAATAGATTAGAAAAAGGCAAACCTAGACAATTCTTTTGTTAATCATAAAAAATACCACAATAATATTGATCATAATGTTGGAGAAATTTGTTCTAATTTATTGAAGTAATTAAATGTCACTATACAAGGTAAAAAAAGAAAAATTTAAGTGATGGATTCTATGAATTAACACATTGTATAGGGAATGATCTAGAGGAAAATATTAAAAAATATGAAATCAAAAAAATTGAGAATGATTAAAAAGTAGAAAAAAATTATGTGAAAAAAATACAAGGATAAAGAGAAACAAAAAATAAGAAATAATATAATTAGAAAAGATAGAGGAAAATTTAAACCCATAAAAGAATCTAATGATTTATAATCCCACCCTCCGATTCATAGAGAGGATAAGAAAATCGAGGATCAAATTTAAATAAATTATTATCATCGATATCTTTAAGAATATTTCCATTAATATACCATTATCATATAGAATTTCTAAAGTATTTATTCATGCAATTTTTTAAGTTGGACATATAGAATAATATAAAATTAGAGGTTATTAATTTAATCCTATAAATTTATGTGACCCACTGTGTTTTAAAGAACAATTTTTCAAAATATTATAGATTTGTGATGCTACTTCATCACATGTATTATTATATCACTTACCGTTATCATAGATATTTTTGAGTTGGATGTTAGAGTTAAATATAATTCTCTGATGTTTGTTTTATAAGATAATATTGATGAAATAAAAAAAATTAGTTACACTCCAACACATCAACTTATTGGTGAAATACCTCTATTGTATTCATAAAGACAAACATATCAAGGTGGGATAGTTCATTTATTCCACTTTTTTTTGTATTTTAAAAGAAAGAAGAATGAGATATATCCATAATCTTCGTACGCTTATTATTTGACTCGAGGGTGGTACTGATTGATATTAATCAAAGGTTATTAATATTTAGAGTTTCTGAATAATAATTTACCTTTGAGCTTATAAAAGTAGTTAAATAGGTATTAAATGCCGAGGACTGCAAAGATATTTGTCTGTACTTAATATTTCTCATCTATTTTGTAATTTTATCAATAAAAATTGAAAAAATAAAGTTACTTATAAAGGGAATGGTAGAAATTGAATAATACAATTAAAATTTAGAGGATAAATTAAAATTTATAGTGAGACAATAAATAGAACATTTATTAAGAGAAACTAACACAAATATAATAATTTATATTTTAAATCCACATAATGACTTAGTCTATGAACTCCCAAATAATTTATCACAATCATTGATGGAAGAAAAAGAGTCATTACTGTAGGTCAACAATGTAAATTTATTTGTAGAATAATAAGAGAAACTATTAAGGGTGTTATAAAATAATAAACATTTTTTATCATGGGTTATTTACAAGGGAAATTATCCAATATTGTTTATATAAAATTTTATTTTTAGTGTGGAGTATGTCGATTCATCAACCTCAATAGAGACTCACACCCACAAAAAGAATATTATTAAAAAAGAAGTATCAAATATTCTATATAATGGGAACATGTCTTCCATTTTAGTGATTGAAGGCTCTCACCAAGTTCAATATATTCCAAGGAATAGAGGGATAACATTAAAAAATAATTAACATTACAAAGTTAATTTATACATGAAGTATCACACAATGGAATCTTTTTGTGTATTTAATACACTAAAAAATACCACATTAATAGGACGCCTTTCACTCCCATTAATAGATCAAGTCCTTTGGAGGTTTTATGGTGATTCATATTATTATTTTCTTTATGTTTATTTATATTAAAACCAAATATAGGTTATTTATTATACTGAGAAAATATGACATTCATATGTTCATATAGAACATTTTCTTATTATCACATTCTTTTTGGTATATATAGTGTGGCAATTAAATTCTAATAGTGCATGATATATATACTAAACATCATAAAGGAAGTGTTTTTACAAACATTCATGGTTTTTTTCTCTATTTATAGGTTATGCATTATGGAATGCCAAAATATATTTGATTTAGTACTTAAATAATGTGAAGATAAACACCAACTAAATAACAGTGTAATGAACCATTTCATTTTTATTGAGGGTATTATCCTTTTCCAAAATATATCTATGTAATGATTCAATGTCAATCCAGACAAGAAAAAATTGATTCAATATTTCCTCATCCCACCATAGTGATGGGGATTTATAGATTTCATATAGATGAAGGATTTTACCATCAATTTTACAAGAATTTATCTAAGATAACTAGGTAACTTACTCACATACTATTAATGAGGGGTTAATTTTTTGATTCTAAATGTATAAAATCCTATACCTCTCTAAAAAGGAATATAATAAAAATAAAAATCAGGGTATCTCCCAATTGGGAAATAATATTTGAGTTCTGGTGAAAGATGAGAGAATACACTATGAATTGGGAAATAATATTTGAGTTCTGGTGAAAGATGAGAGAATACACTATGAATGAAACACTTGGGTAACAAGTTGATCACACATTTCAACATATATACAATGCAATCCAAAATTTGAACAAATCTCAAACAAAATACACTATTATGGATAAGGAACTCTTAAAAATAGTTTTTTTTAATATTTTTATATTTTAAACACTTCTCTCTAAAGTATTTTTATTTTTGGATCATGTTTTTTTGATATATTTATTGATTTAAAAGTATTCTAATCCATGAATTATATGTTTGTTTCTATTTATATAATTTTTTTAATTTTTTTTGAAAAATAATTGTGGATGGGAGAACATTATGGATGATGATTTATCAAGTATGATATTAATAAATTTGTAAAATAGGTGATTGATATTGATAAAAAGTTTCAAGATAATCATATCAATGGTACAAAATTATAATGTCAAGTATGGTTCATTGACATCATGATCTAATTAAAAATGAAAAAAATATAAAATTTATAAATCTATAAAGGAAATTTTTTTTGGTAGATATTTCACGTTATTTTTGAGACATACCATTATTTTTTAATCAATGGTTAGTTGAAATTATTAGGTGATATGTGTATAAACCCAATGTGTAGATTATTTTATAGTTTTTTATTCATAACTTACATGTGGACACAATATAACTATTATAACATCATGAACTATATTAAAAGTTATATTATTTTGTATCAAACTCTATATAGATACAATATAATACATATTATCTTGCAATCAATGCCAACAAACACAAAATATCAGAAAAATTAATAAGATTACGCACACCTAATTTGAATAGTCAAAGTGTCTGATGTATGAGAAATTAATTTCACTAAACCCTTTTTATACTTCTTTGATAATATATGTATCCTAGTGTGTGTAGATTATTCTTAAAAATAGGTTGAATTTGATGAAATATTAAATAACTCAACATGTATCATTATTAAATTTTTGAAGAAGAATATTTTTAATCGATTTGGAATTCTTCATTTACTCATAATTGGTCAAGGAAATCAAATAAATAATCAGTTTGTATGGGAATTTCTCAAGTAATTTGGAGTATTATACAAAATAATCACTCCTTATCTCACACCAAAAAGATATTAATTAAAATTATCCTACCAAGAGATCAATAAAATTTATATGAAATCCGTGACTCCAAATTAGAAATATTGAAGTAAGAAGAAAAATGAATCATTTTTGATATACTAAACAACCTTTAAAACACCCATACATATATCAAAATTCTAGTTAATATATGTGAAACCATTCCAATTAATAATTTAAATTTTAAAAAAAACATATTAGGATTTGAAAGAAAGTGAATGTTGATTTTAAAAAATTTTGGAGAAGAAAATTTGTATAGCTAGGAACCTTTGAGAAAACATGGGGGGATACCTATGAAAATTTAAATATTAAAAAGTATAAGTCTAATAAGTTTAATGAATGAAATATCATTTAATTAGAGTTCATAACTAGAGGAAAATTTCTCTTATTTAAATCTCATAAAAAATTTCATGTAAATTAATGATCTGTTTATGAGTTCCTTTTTCAATGATCAATGTAAACCCACATGGATCAATCAATTTTTTTGTATGAACCATAATTAATGTAAATTTGAAAAATTTAGAAGCCCTATCAAAATAAGTTTCAATAGGGGGATATTATATCCCTTATGTTTGACTATAGGATTAATGGTACATCCAACTTTTTACTATAAATTATTTGGTAACTTAGAGGAAAGTGATTTTTGGTTTCAAAAAACTAAAAAATATTTAATTTCATTCGATCATGTTAGGATTTAAATTTCACTAAGTTTTAGGTCATTTGGTTTTAATTTATATGAAGTTAATGTCATAAGATCCCTAAAACACATTCAAATCCTTATATTTAGAGAAACGAAATAAGAAAGGAGTTGGGTAAGACATGTACATTACAATGGTTTATAAAATTAAATATTATCACAAGGCTCAAAAACTATGCCATTATGGACTCTAACCAGGACTGATGTTTTGATAAATCATTACTCTTAAAGATAAAAAATTTCCAGACCACCCAACCTTAACCCTTTTTATCCCCATTATATCAAAAAAACCCAAACCATCGACGTACACTTCAGGTTCCCATCTTATAGTTCATGTTTTTAATGCTTGAAACAAAGCACAAGTACACCAAGTTTATGAATATATAGTTTATAAAAACATTTTAAAATGTATCTCACCCTAGGTATAACTACTGGACACATCATAAAAATTTTATTATTCATTTTCATAACCTTAACATAAATAATTTCATAACACACTTAACCATTTCTGGATTACATGAAACCATGAATGAAAGATATTCTAAAAAACTTATTTTCGCACCAAGACTTATATTTCATCATGTTCATTCAAAATAACTTATTTAAAGTTTAAATATATGTAAACCATATCATATCCAAATCTCTTTAATTTTTTTATTAAGAATTAAAAGTGGGTCATTGTTTACCATCATATTGTAGTAGATAACCACCCAATATGAATCCCAAGACACCATACTTCCGTCAAATACTTATACCATGAAATTCCACATGTCTATTTTTTCATACACAGTCATGTATTGTGATATTTTATTTTTCATTATAGAAAACTGACCCACAAAATGGTTGTTTTTGTATCATTTTACCATTTTCCCTAAAACTCACAACCCACATGTATTAGTCCCAAAATAATATCATGGTTTCTCAACCAGCCCCTAGAACCAAATATTTCTTAGATACAGTTTAAAAAACCTTGTTATAGAGGCACCATATAGAGTCAAAATTTTTAAATGGATAACATTATTTAAATATATGAAACATCATATTATATTAAACTACATAATGACCTTTTTGGGTATTAAAAATTATTAGAGGGATCATAAATGTTGCACCATTTGTTTGACAAAACCTCTATTGACCATTAATATTCCAACACCTCAACCACCATAACTAGCCTAAATTGATAACAATTTGACCCCCATCACTCTATAAAAACTATTTTAACCTTTTAACATGTCTATAAGCTAATTACAACCCAAAAAAGTTCCACATAATTAAATTTTTACTATTTATTTTATTGAACACTTAATAACCCTTATATTCTACCATAATTCATTCTTTTATAAAATATAACCTTAAAAACTAGAATTATAAAATTTCAAAGTTCCAAAAAAATCAAAATAAATTAAAGGAACCCTTACCATCCCTATAACAATGAAATATTACTATTCCAAACTTCCTAAACACTCTATTTAAAAAAATTATCCCAAACTGAAATTTCATCCCCTGAAAAAGAAGAATACCATCCATTTTCAGAAAATACCTAACAATAAATCAAATCCCATCCAAAAAAAAAATAATATTATAAACTAATATGGTAATGTTTATTGATTCATATGAGTCCCTAAAAATTAATTTTTTTACCGTGCTCAAAGATTGATGATCCAAATATGAAAAAAGAGAAATATTTTATCACATCAAAAATATTTAAATGAATAATCCTCTTGACCTCATCTTTTTTTCATAAATTATATTAAAGGATTACATGTATAGGAATCTGAGAAAAAAAATATAAAATATTTTAGAGGTTTAGTAGGAGGCCTATAGAGAGGTAAAATTATATCTTTTGAATACTTTGTGACCTAATCAAAAAATGATTATGTATAATTTTTTAGATAACTGTGGAAGGTAAGAATGCCGAAATTTAAAAAGAGTGTAGGTATTTATTTTTATTTTTTATCTAAGGTATATAATAATTTATAACTTTATACACTAAATACAACTTTTTTTATAATTTGAGTTGATTAATGATCCTTATATTTATAAAACCCATATAATTTAATATGATACTTACATTAAGATCCTCAAATACAGGTGATACATTAATATATCACTACCTCTAAGTAACCCAAATCCAATGGGTAATTAAAAAATTATTTGTATGACTATAATGAAAAATTAATAGTGTCCTATACTAAATATTTCTAGATTATTGATCCAACACTTTAAAGGAATGTTGCATAAGTCCAATGGTATGATTATTAGAGGGAATTTCATTACATGGATATATAATACATTGATTATAATTGATGCTTTCATGACATCAACTATTTAAAAATAATAAAATTAATTTATATTAAAAAGATTCACAAAGTATTTGTGCCTATAAATATTTGAAATTGAAAGATTTTAAAGAATGTCGTTCCATACTCATAGGAATAAGAGGAACAGTCTCATGGTCCAACCACTCATATATATGGGACATTATCCAGGAAGTTCATAGATCCTATTACTAGGAAACATAATAAAAATAAAATGTCTATATATTTTGAAAAAATTATATCCACAATTATCTATATTATTGAGGCACATGAGTATACATTAGAATTAGTGAAGATTCTTTTTGAAAAGTTCAGAATTTGGATTCAGACAAGTATTGTGCCTCTAATACTATCTTGAAAATAATATGTTGTAAATTGTTTATTCCAAATAAGTATTTACTTTTATAAAAATATTTTGGACTTCATCATAAGAAAATACCACTACCATCCCCTAGATTTCTCTTACCTCTGAGGTTCTACCTTCAAAATCTTCTATTTCACCTCAAAATACAACTAATAATAAACATCAATTAGATGTAAAGGATGGAATATAAATTGAACTATTTTTATATAATTTTTTTAATTTTTATAAAATGTTTTATTCTGATTAAGAATATAAAAATATAACTAATGAAAATGAAAATAAAATGAAAAATGGAAATTGAAATGAAAAAATGGTGGTTAAGAAGAAATCAAGTAAGTAGGAAGTTGTTATTGATACCAAGTAGTAGATAATGACAAAAATTATAATACAGAAAACCAATACTAATCCTATTTTTGTTTCCAAACCTATTATAATAGTTATTTTTTTGAACTAATATACCACTATTCTTGAGTTAGATATTTAATTTTACATGATGAAACAACATGTGATATCATCTATAGAGTGAATTACTCTATATTTAGGGGAATAATAACTTTTTATTCTATCCACAATTTTTTTAACTACATACCTAATATGATGTAGCTAGGTTAGTCCTAAAACCATTTCATCGATTTTCATTAGTTCCCATTTCTATTTTATCTCCCTCAATCTAGTCCACACATCCTAATTTTTAGTATCCTGGTATGTTGTGCAAGTATTATGTAGAATACAAGGTTAAAATAATCCCCTCATCTCACTAGATAATAAAGGGAAGGATGAGGAACCCTAAAAAGATTAATTATTTTATTTTTCTAGTTTTTTATTATTTAGGAATTTTAATATTGCCAAATATGTTCAATTATACTAATTTTTTAACATATTCAACGAGTTAGAATGAAAAAATAAGTTATTTATATTTTTATTATAGATGAAAATGATTCATGAAATTCGTTGAATTATTAGTGTAAGATATGTATATATGTTCTATGACTTTTTTACAAATGATTTAAAAAGGAAATTAAAATAATTTGAAATAAAATCATCCCATATTCAATGAATGAACCAAAGGAATAAAAGGCTCAAAATTTCAATGAAGCTTCCTTAAACTTTTTCATTCATACAAATGCATATATTTTCATTTAAAATCATTTCGATATTTATCAATTTATAATTAGACATTGGGTAATTTTTTTGATTTAAACTACGCTGGTGGGTTCTATGGAATTTATTGTATATTTTTTGTTTAGAAAATTTTGATCCCAGGTATATTTTACTTTGGAATATTATTTTATCATGAATAAAATTAAAATATCATAATAATTAATTTAATAGATAAGTGGCTGGGGGGATTTTTAGAAGATCATATATTTTTTTGATTTATGTCTTTGATCATAAAAGTATTTCTTATATATTATATTTTCGTTATTTAAATTATTTGATATTTTTGACATTTAAATAATTTTTTTATACATGCCATAAGTGATTAATAAATATGTTATATTCTATTTTGACAGTATTCTACAACCCATTTGATAAATACTTTATGAAACCATATTTCATTAGAGATTATTGGGATGTGAAAAATAACATAACATTCTATATTTGTTTTTCATGATTATAGGAGTCAAGTCACATTAAAATGTATGATTCTATTATTTATTTTTATCTCTTAATGATAATGAGATAAAACATTCATATTACTGTTATTTAATCTCTTAGATACCAATGTAAATAACTCATGTGAGCCACATGACAAAAATATTTTTCATTTCCAATGCATATATAAGTATTTTCATGATTTAATTTATGTTAAAATTAAGGTAATGGTTTATTTAATTATTTTTTTGAAACAAATACTTTTCTTTAGAAACTGTGAGATATTGTTATTAGTTATACAAGAATAGTTCGTAGGTAGAATTTACTTATAATTTATATATTCCTCTATCATTTGAAAAATATTAGAATAATGAAAAAATTTATTTGTGTTTTTATTTGGGAGTTATTTAGATAAAAATAAAAGGAGTTGAGTTTGGAGAAATTTTTTAAATTTTGTCTAATTGAGTAATTTCTATTTCTTTTTATTTATAAATTAAAAAAATATACTTTTATATTTAATCCTCCACATTGAGTCTTTGGAATTTTTACATCATTATTTACCATTCCTTAAACACAGAATTACCTTGTTAATAACCATCACGATTAGTATTATGTGGTGCCTAAGCCATATATTTAAATTAATGTAATTCTTATAGATTATTCAGCATGAATTGAATTAAAAGTCCCTTGAGTATTAGTGAGATAATTTAAGGAAAAGTAATTTATAATTGAGATTAAAGATTAATGAAAAAGTTTAATTATGTGAGTGAAATGGTATAAAGGTTTTGGAATAATATATATTGTAATGATTAATTAGGAATTTATATTTTCAAGAGATATTTTCATGAATATAATAATTGAAATGATCTTCATGAGAAAAACAAAATGACCACGTGTTGAAGAATTTGATACCCAATTTTAATATATAATTTTCCATTAAATTATCACTATATATTTTTATTAAAACTAATTTATGGTTTTTATAATATTTAAATGGTAATTTGAACTAATACAAAATATTAGATAATATTTGAAGAGATTGAAGTAAAAATGTGAAAAACCACTTCATAGATTCCATGGAACCACGTTTTAACTCATTCATAAGGGTGATTTTTAAGTCCATGGACACTAATATATGTATGGAGTGATGAATAAGAACAAGGAACCATGATTATGGAAACTACATAATGGTTTAGATAAATTATTTAATTTTTAAAACTTGTGGTCTCAATATTGGAGAAGATACTTGGAGTTATGTAGAAGTTCCCTACATAGAGATTGAAAGGGAAAAGATGGGAAATGGGGGAATTTTAATACAAAAAATTGTCAGAATAATTTAAACTATAATGCATAATTTAGTGGATAATAATATTAAAAAATTCAATCATAAATTATCTGTGTAGTAAGTGTGAAGTGTGTATACATAATAATGAAGAAGAAATAAAATCATCAGGATTTTATTGTAGTTCAGATCTAAATGATCTTATAACTACTATTCAAACTCTTAACTAAAGAGTATGAATAAATAATATTGGAAAATAACTTTTTAATGTGATTGTTGATTCTTTACAACTTTTCTTTTTCACACCTACAAACACAAAACTAATAGACAATTTTAATGGTACAGATAGAACACAAACATTTTTGGAGTAGACCCAAACATATAATTTTTAGAAGAAGTTCTAACCATTACCATTTACTTTTGATGTGAAGAAAAAACTAAACTTTACCTTTTATAGATTATATAGAACATTTTAATGTTATTTTTATTTAGGATAGCATGAGTAACATATAACCTTTAATGATGTTATAACTAGTGAACATAACACATGATAAAAAATTATAGTACTGAAAATAAATAATAATAGAATAATAAAACATTTAAACCAATATAATGAATTATATTATGTTTTTAGTGTAGAAATAGGCAGTTTTACACATTAAAATTTGTAAAATAATGAATATTGGTCAATCTGGAAAAATAACGTGTAAAAAAAATTATTTCTTGAACTTTATAACACTTCTCTATCAAATATGGATAATGCTTCACTACTTATAACTTCTTTATTAAATATATACATGATATAATACTGGTTAATTACCATTTGTTAAAAACTCCATGATCTTCCTTCATAATTATAAATTATAATATAACATGGTAAGAACCAATAAAATATTACCATTACAGTAATTTAACTCATAAATTAAATAATTATTTAAATCCTTTATAATATTTGGAATAAAAAAACTATGAATAATCTATATAATCATGCAAATCGCACTATTATAAAATAAAAAAATTTTAGTTTTGAATATAATAACATATATTATCATCCATAGCCTATGATTGATAATCATGTCATAGATAACACTATATAATTAACGAGAGGTGGATTGATGATATTTAAAAATAACTTCATACATAATATAATTAACATATATAAATTCCTAATAAATTTATCATATTCAAAATAATTCTTCACATTAATATACCATCCTTCTAAAATTTTGAAAACTTATAAAGATAAATTTTTAATCATCCAAACATAAATTCTGAATCCTTTAATATAATATAAAAAATTAATAAAATAATTTCCTAACATAATGTTTAATATAACTTTTGATCAAAAAATTAAAAATTCTTTTGAACTTATACCTTGATGAAATTAACTTTTGAAAATATTATCATTGTAATGCAAAAAAGTAATCACCTATTAATACATAAATATTAACTTTAAAATCCTTAAAATCTGATCACTATTTAATTTTGGGAAGTATCAACACATTGAGGATGGGGGTGAATCAAGTAGTTATATATTTTTTACTTCATTTCTAGTTTTAAATTTTTTTGATTTTAGGATCACGTTCTTGAGTTAAGAAAGACATGCATTTAACCTATTTATTTCACATATATCCACATCACACACACACATAATTTATTATGGGAGAAAACCTATTTTACTTGGTTCACCCAAATGGTCTAATCCAAGGAGAACACAACAATTATGTGTTTGTGTTACACGACTATAATACTCTTTATAGGGTGATTACAGGTGCTTCAAGAATGAATTATAGTCGATCATAAGTGTATTATATCTTCTACAATTTTTCACACATTTTAAGAGAGGATTTTAGTAAATTTATAGATGGGAGAGTCTATTAATGATATTCATGGTATGAATTGGTTTCACATGTAATTATATGTAGATACTCATTAATCATCAATAATTTATGCCACCTTCTTACTTGATACCAAATGATACTAACACCTCTAATGTGAGGGATAAATACCTACACTCATTCAAACTGTTGAAACTCTTATTATAGAAATTAATTAAAAAAATATATAATAATTATTATTTAGAACATTGATTCTTTCCTTGACACCATATATAGTAAATTTACTCAACATTCTCTCATTCTCTCGATCCTCTATCCTTTAACACCAACCAAATGTAAATAATTAAAAGTCATTATTTTTATTTAGTTTACATTGAATCCCTATTCATCGATATGTGAATGTCATTATTTATATTACTTCTATTATTTATTCTAAAATAAATATATAGAAATGTATTTCTTATCCTTTTGAACAAATTATATCAATATTAAACCCATATTCTCTTATTCTTGGTTTAATTATAAAATTGATATTGGAATGCATTACTCAAACCTTTCTTCTCTTAAATAGATATCATGGAACTAAAAAATAAAATCTATAATATCATTAAATATTGTAGATATATATATATATATATATATTCATACAAGGCTCCATCCACTATCATTTAATGATGCATATCACTCCAACCTTCTCCATGTGGTTCATGATTTTCCAAATTTTTCATAATGTCATGGGCTTCCATGTATAGGATATTAAACATAAGTCAAAGAATTGATATTCATAATCAATGGATATCTTTATTCATATGATCTATTTTAAATACAGGAAATTGAAGCATGATATATCTATTAAGGTATTCATTCAAAATCTTCAAAATATTTTAATAATTATCCATTTAATTTCCTTGAATGAATTTATATAAAATATCAATTAAGTACTTCCATTTATCTTACTTATTATTAAACTCTTGGCCTAATTTACTCAAGATGAAACTATCATCAAAACACCTATGACATATGGACCATGGTGTGTTTTATTTAATCTCTTAGAATCTTGGAATTCAGAATAATTACCACCATGACATTTAGAATCTCAAGTTCCCATTTTTACTTCTATATTCAAAACAGATCTACTAACCCTAACTTATATTATTCCTATATCTCTAATCCTTATATTAAATTGTATAATAAAAATGTTAAAATAATAAAAACCATAAAATGGTTATAAGATTCTCCCCATTTAAAAATATGAATCCACACTGATGTTGTGTTTTCACTAGACAATTTCATCCTTTCATATGAATATCCTACTTCACATTGATTATCATAAGAGTCATAGCTTTCATACTAAGTAATTCATAATTTACATAAATATCTAATATATAGTGTGTTCTACCCTATTGTTGCATGTTTCTTACGTAGGCTACATATACCCCTACATATAAGGATACACCCTTTCATATAAGGATATAAACTTACATAGTAAGATATACAATTACTTAGTTTCATGTACCCTTATGAAACATATACCAGTTACCTGTATAAAACATCCTATTTTTAGATATGAACCTTACATTTCATCAACCATATACCCTTATGCAATCACCAAGTAAACCTAATTTAAATACTAGTTGTACCATTTCCCATTTGCGACATCAACCGTTTACCCTTACATAAGCACAAATTTACCCTTACTCATGCCTTGAGATAAATTTCCATGAGTACCCTTTTGTGTATCCCGCTTTTTCAAGAAATATCCTTCCAATTAAAAACTATCCTATCTTACCCTTATGTACCCTTGAAAGTTAACCATTACACAACCCTTGGGTACCTTTACACATGTCACCTGTTCATCTAGACACAACCTCCAATATGTTTTCAAATTAGTTATATTCCACATAAAAATATATATAAAACTATTAAAATATGTATTATAAACATGATTATCATCCGAATTCACTTCCAAAAACCACTACATGCATTATTGTCCCATGAAAACACATGAAACTGACTTGAAACAATCATACAATCTATGTCACATTCACAAATTTCAAATACTAATTTTATTAGAAAACTACCATATATTCAATTCATAAAAATATTCAAATTAATCATAATGAATCCAAATTTATAAAAATATTTCATATAAACGTATTTCAAATAAACCAAAAAATATAAATCTATTATTGAAACATTATCCCCCTTTTCCAGAAAAATAAAAGGATATTTTTTAATTCTTCCCTTGAGGATAATGCTATTATTTCTTATTATCCCATCTCTAATAAACTCATAGCACCAAATTTGACAGCATAATTCATCACTATAACACTCTTTATATAATTAATGATTTTGAGATATTATACAACACCTTATTATTTTCTTCAATATTTGTTATATGAATAACATCAACACGTCCAATATTTTCTTATCATACTTTAAATAATCCTGCAATATCCAATTAAATTTTCATATCATATATAGTTCATTTTTTTCAAATAAGAGAACATCATAACATATAATGGTTTTCTCAAAAAATACTTTAGGCATACCATGTAAGAACTTAGGGTAAGAGATAAAAGTGTTTATTAATAATATTGATGTTTTATATATTAATCACCAATTTTTCATAAAATATATACATGGTGAGTAACCAATACTTCTTAGAAATTAATAAAATTCTCACCAAATAGTTGGCGAATAAACTTTAATGCACTAGGGTGAGGAGAAAACCATTTTCAAACCAACTGATGCCAATTGGTGATACTAAAAAAGTGATACCATATTGATGTTGTATATAATTAAATTATTTACATAGTATATAACTTCATTCAAGTGAGGTTAATCTACCTTTAAATGAACTTATTAATCTCTCTATGAATTTTTATTCTTTCAATGTACTAATTGTTGAAATGATGTTCATCATGGGAGAACATTTTCCGATGCCACCTTTTTGATTCTACTCTTTTCCTTCTAACATGTTCAATGTATCTGATGTGGATCTCATTTCATTACTTTTTTCCACATCATTCATGGTTATTAAATGTGTTATAATATCAAATTAATGTTTTTTTGAATAAATTATAATTTTTGATATTTATTTATTTATATATTGAAATTCTTAATCAAATGTTAAAATATTAATTTCATGGATTATTCTTATTTGGTTAATTTGTAGTTAAATAAATATTTTTTTGTTACCCATCATTTTTTTAATTTTTGATTAAATAATATTCTTTTATTCATTCCTTCATTTTTTAATTCAAATTTATAATTTTTAATATTGATTTTAATTTATTATTCATTTAGTTTTTAAGTGCAGTTTTATTTCAAAATAATATATTAATTATTCTTATTTACTCTATTTTATTTTATAAAGTTTATTATTTATTTTAATAAGTTGTTTTTGTAATTAATCTTGTTTGTTGTGTTATTATTTTATGTCAAATTATTATATTTACTTACTAGAATATTCTACCTAACATTCCTAAACATACCATGGTATACACATATGTAGTTTTCCATGGCTACATACTAAACCTACAACATGTTGGAGGAGTTAGATGAGGTCAATGATGATGAACTGAACCCATGGTTCATTGAAAAACATGATGAAATCCATGTTTCACTATGTAAATATAAACAAAATGATAAAATATCATGTGATGGAAGAATAATTTGAACCCAACCGTCAATAATTAAAGAGGATGTCCAACTAAAATTGAAGACAGAAGCACTGATCACCCCCAAACTTCACCGTGGGTGAGCCCAGATGATGCCTATGAAGATAAAACCCACCAAACACAGTTGAAAAACCAGTCGATCAAACACCATTGAAGATCCAAAACCATCAATATAGGTATCTCAAGCCTCCACATAACCCTAGAAGAGGCCAATCCATCATCACTGCATATAAAGAAAAGAATTTTAAGAATTTTAAGAATGTGAACATGTTGATATCTGAATATTCTGCCATCGTGGGCAGATGAAAAATATAATTTCATGGAATTTTTTGGTTTTTTTAAATATGGATAGGTTATTTTTTGAAATATGTATCATAAAATTGGTAGTCGACCTACCTCCTTTAAAAACAAACATATTTTATATATAATTGTTTGTTTGGTTAAAAATATATATGTTTTAATATTATGATATATATATTGTATTTATTTAATATTGTTTAACATTATTTCATAAATATATGAAATTAAAAATTTTATGTTTTGAAATAATAAATTTTGTGACATGTAAATTAGATTTTAATTATTATATGTATGATATTGTTTATATTCAATTATGTTTTATATATTGATTCACTTTGTCAGATATCCCTTAGATGTTATTTATATTTTATAAGTTATATTCTTTTAATGTCTCCTATACGAAGTATAATAATTTTTGATGTTGGTGGCTTTTAATGTTTATAACATTTAAAATATAAATACAATCTAAATTATTTTTGACATACATACTAAACATATACAAAATAATTCAAAAATAAAAATCATTTGTTAAAAAAATTAATGAAATTTATTTTTCATGGAATGCTATATTTATGTTTTAAATAATTATAATTATATTTATAATCTTTTTTATATTCCTTTAATTTGAAATTATTTATTATTTTTGTGAAATTTGTTTTACTTTCAATAGACTTTTAGATTCTTAGGCTATGTGTTTTATTAATTATTTTTTAGATTATATTTTATATGTTTTTAAAGTTACCTAATTTAAATTTAATATGTTTTCCTATGTTTCAAGATGTAAACTTTGAAATATTATAAAATATAAATTGTAATGAAAATATAAAGGAAAATTGAAATAATGGATAAAAATGTAAAATTGGTTGCTAGTAAAAATAATTTCACATCCCAGATTGGTTGATGTTGAAATACTAAAGGGAAGACTTATTCTTTTGGAATAGGATAGGCCTCACGTGCAGCTTGACATGGTGTCCATCATTATTATAATGGATCCCCAACATCAGTAGCAAATAGTAGAGGTTTTTGAGTAGGACCCTGCACTCCTGGGAATGGATCGTCTTGTCCTTGGGGTGTAAAATTGATGATACTGTCATAAACCACATGATAAGATATAATTGTTACCTGTGTTATAGTGATGTTATTTTCCATGATAGAAACCTATTACTCTTCTATATCAACCGTGAGGATAATCTCATGTAGTAGAGTAAGTAGTAAATAGATTAAAAATTTACTAAAAAATAGTACAATAAAAAAATTAATAGAAATTTATTAACATTCCATATCCTAGAGCCCTCTTCTGTGTAGAGTACAATAAAATACAGAATTCTGTCTATACAATAGAATATACTCGACTTACTGTGACAGATGGAATCACATCGTACATACTCATTTGATATGAAGTGATGCTCATGTTACCTAGATTTTGAGATAATTCTCATGTCATCAACGCCATTCGACATCCTGCCTTCCCATCAGCTTCATGGAATGATGCTCTGGTTATTGATTCGGTTGAAATACAATGTGCTGAACTTAACCAAAATAACGCATGACTCAAATAGACTAGGACTACTCAATAATATGAAAGTGAATTAGAGGCACTAAAAACCTTACATCATGAAGTTTAATAGTGATGTATGTAAGAAACTGGTCTATTAAAGCCCAATATGGCATCCATGTATTCTAAAATGACATGTGAGATTTTTCAAAAATGTTTGTCACTGAAAACACAAAAATTTTATTTCCTAATTTTTTTTTTCAATAAAAAGAATGTATATACTTATTTTGGTGGGTTGGAGATTGTCTATCATTGGAAAATATGCTCCCAAATAGTGTGTCAGAGCATTGTTGAAGTGGTGTGCCTGAATCCACCTATAAAATACAACATAAAAAGTGATAAATAATAAGAAATTAAATTCAATTACTTCTACTAGCATCAAAAACCAATAGAGATGAGTGATAAAACTAGATTACATTTAGATCAGCACACAAAACATTTATAAGAACCTCCTAGAGAGGAAAATTAGGGGATAAGGGTGGGATGTTCTCTTATTCCCAAGTATAAAGACGGACGATGCATCCCTCAAGATCGATGCAATTTGAGCGGCATGCCATGCATAATTTTATGCATGTGTATTACATGAACATATAACCGTAGAAATATATCCCATCATGATCAAAATATTCCAGTATCCCTAGATAAATCATGTGAAAATTCATACTTTAGTGATTAGTGCACAATCACTACTACAAAATATCCCTTTAACAACACTAAAAATGGCCTTTATTAGTGATAAAGAAGAATTGATAACCAGAGAGAGATTAAAATACCCAGACTTATATCCGTGATTAAAAAGCACTAATAAAGGAATTTTTTTAGTTCTCTTTTAAGAACTGATAAATGGCTATACAACAATATGCTGCAACAAAATACTATAACACATGTGCAATGTACTGTAACAGAACACTGTAACACAATTTTTTTTGGAAAAATCATGTATGAATACAGAATGTAAAAGTAAGAAAATTTAAAAAACAAATAAAATAATAAACACCATATTATAGACATTTCATACATGTGTTTATAAAATTACATAAGTACAATTTATTACATACATTCAAAAGCCATAGCCTTCATTTATCTTTTGATTATAAAATATACTCGAGAAAAAAATACACATATATAAGAAAACATTTTTTATTTTAGTACTAATATAAAGAAAAAAACTAAAAATATTTTTTAATTTTAAACTAAACATTGAGTTATATCAGGAACACTTTATATTATATTGAGTTGCGGTTGATTCTTACATATAACACCATTCATTATTTGTCTTCCCAGATTATCATTGTGAAAATTAAAAATTAAATAAAAATTAAATATTATAAGAAAATTAATTAATTAATATCATGTATAAATATTTGAAAAAATATAGGCTCGTTTGGTCGATTTTGGTGATGTGAAGCACATTTTAAACTAAAAATACACGTATATATTGAAAAGATGAACTTATTGTGATACATGTTACACTGTGCATCAAATTTATGTGTAGATGATTACTACACACCCCAAATTACTTATGGATCTTTTTAATGAATTATCAAAATAATACAAATGTGTTTTCTTGGTTTTGAGTAAATCACTTGTCTTTTTTTAATAAAATGTAATTTTAAACTGTTAACATATTATTTTACTTATACCGATCAAATAATGTTTCAGTTTTATGTGATACTGATTCCTACACATAAAAAACTAATTATAAACCATTTTTATAAATTATCAACAAAATCCAAGCACAGTTTCTTGGTTTTCAGTGAGTGACACTTTTTGAACTAAAATGTCAATTTGAAACTCATAAGAGACACACAGAGTTATATTGGCCTCATCGTGTGTCATATTATGGTTTGGATGATTCCTAAACTTAAAAAATTACATATGGAACATTTTTATAAAGTTTCAAAATAATTTGAATGAGTTTTCTCAGTTTTGAGTAAGTCAGTTGTCCTTTTTACTAAAATTGGTGTTAATTGTAAATAGAAAGACACACCTAGACTCATAAAAGTCACACCATGCATCAGATTGAGGTTAGTTTGATTCCTACATGTCAAAAATTATTTATGAATCATTTTAATAAAGTATAAAAATAATTTAAATATGTTTTCTCATTTTTAATATGTGTATTGTCCTTTTTAATAAAAATGATTTCCTTTTTAAATAAAAGGATGCACATGTAGTCATATAAGTCACAACCTATGTCATATTGAGATGTGGATAATTTCTACATTTCAATAATGTCTTTTGGATCATTTTCATAAATCATGAAAACAATAAAAATGCATTTACTTGGTTTTGAGCACAATATTTATCCTTTTTACTAAAATGTCATTTTAAATTGGAGACAAGCACTTTTACTCATAATGATCACATAATGAATAAGTTTTACATGAGACAAATTCATACATATTGAATATTACTTATGAATGGTCTTCCAAAATTATCAACAAAATGTGAGTTTGTTTTCTCGGTTTTCATTAGAGACATTTTTTGAACTAAATTGTCGATTTTATACCGATAACATACAAATTGAGTCATACCAGGAACATCATGTATCAGATTGAGGTTCGGGTAATTACTACATGTCACAAAATAATTATGTTCCATTTACCTATAGTATAAAATCAAAATGTGTTTCTTCAGGTCTTAGTACATCACTTGTTTTTTAAAATGTCATTCTAAACTGAAAGTAAGCACTTTGACTCATAAAGATCACATCATGTATCTGTTTGACAAGAGAATGAATCCTACACATCAAAAATGACTTATATATCAATGTCCAAAATTATCAATAAAATCAAATCACATTTTCCATATTTTGAGTGGGTGACATTTTTTGAACTAAACTATCAATTTTAAACTGATAACAAACACATTGGGTCATAATGGTCACACCATGCATCAAATTGATGGGGTGAAAGATTCATACACATTCTAAATGAATTATGGATCAATTAAATAAAATATAAAAACAATTGGAATATGATTTATTGGTTTTTAGTATGTTAGTTGTCCTTTTTACTAAAATTAATGTCAATTTTAAATAAAATGAATCACTTTGTTCCATATCAATCACACCGTGGGATGGATTGAGGTGCAATAAATTCATATATTCCCCAAAGTCTTAAATAAAATCCAAACTTTCAATTTTACCACATTTCAATTGTATTTCTATGTCAAACTATGAGCACTACATATTAAATCAATGTTTTTAACGAAATAACCATTCTCACCATTAAAATTCAAAAGAGTAGAGGAAGCTAATTTTCCCATTATATGATGAAAATAACCAAAATGGGCACATGTTCTTTCTATAATATATTAGAATTAAAAAATGAAAATGGGTTTTTAGGTAACAACATCGAATTGATAAGCAGTGTTGGAAGTTTGACCAAGAAATACAATGAAAATAAAAAACATGGTAATATTGGAAAAAAGAATAATTTTATATATTTTTTGGCTTGTTATAGATTGTTGAAAGAAAAATATGAATTTCCAAAAGATCTATGAAAAAACTATAAATGTTTTAAATAAAAATGGTATAGGAATTAAATTACCAATATTAAATAAAATGATGAAAAAATTAATTTAATTAGTATAAATTTACGTTTTACTGATTATTGTATGCATTGTTGATGAATTTATTAATTTTCATTACCCTAGATGCAGGCTCGAAGTCCAATCCTTCATGAACATGAGAAGCATAAAAAAAACACCCAAACTCAAACAACAGAATCCACTTATACAAGAAAAACAATTATTATATGAGTAATAATAAAAAGAAATAAATTAGATATAAAAATGAAAAAAATAAAATAATTATATGGATAATAATTTCACTATGAAAACATTATTGACCATAGGGATATCTTAACATAAAAGTAAGAATTATGATAAAAAACATGCATATAGATTTTGCCAAACAATAAATCCACTAGTGAGGAGGATGGGGAGAAAATAATAATCCTTGTATTGAAGCTTTAAATCATCAAAGATAATGTAAAGATATCCTATTGGGTTCATAAAATTTTCATTTTTAGAATAAATAAATAAATACACATAAGATATTGATTATTAAATGTGAAAGATATAGATAGTTCTAAAAAGGGAAACTCAAAATTTATTTATTTCAATGAATTTTAGTATGATTTGAAGAAAATGGGTAATTGAATTTACAAAAATAATTAATTGACAATGGTTGGTATTATCCTATGAAATCATCTAAACGTAAAAGTTATATAAAATTTTCCCCCTCATTATCTCATCTTCTGAATAGTTATCACTTCATTTTGTTTTTTGGAACTCATCCTCCATCTCTTGTGGAAATGAAACTATGTTTCTTCAAATACTCAAATTAGTAGCCATCCATAAGATGAATTCTACTCAGAATAGTACAAGAAATATAAATGTGTTGTGGGAAGAGTCCCAAGAAACAAATTGGAATAATAACTATTTGGGAGATGAAACTAATGAGGATGACAGATGTACTCCATTGTGTTATCTAAAAGGGATAATTTATCCAATTTTTTTTATAATTACATGGATCATAATTATATATTTTTAAAGGTGGAAACAAAAGGCAATGTTAAAGGATGATATTTTTTTAGATATATAAAAGTAAAATATACATAGTGTTCATTAGATGTGTGATGACAGAAATAAAGTGATTTTTGATAAGTATTAAAGATTCGGTAATCATTTTAAATATTGATTTATTTTTATAGAGGTATATAAATCATTTGAAACCATTTTTTGACATCGGGTAAGTAAAAATTAATGGTAATTGTGTTTGAAAGAGGAAATTGATCTATGGTAGTGAAAAATTGATCATATTAGATAATGAGTCAATTAAATATTTACTTAAAAAGGGTTTGTTGAGATGTTTTTATGACCAGAAGATAAAATTGATCGATATTTTTTACTTATTAGAAGAGGGATATTGTAATTAATAAAATAATGATGAAACATCAGAGGAAATGAACTTTTAATTGAGTAGTATAGGGTGGAGAAAATGAGTCTGAGGTAGACTAAAAATAAGACATTGATGCTGAGGAAAATGGAGGGGGATTGTCAAATGCAAGAAATAAAAGGAAGTATGAAATCGATGAATATAATTTCATTAGTTATCGAACAGTTTTTTTGAGAACTTAATGGTGTAAGACTCAAAAAAACCACATTTACCCCCCAAATAAAGCTTAAATTATTTTAAAAGGCTGGAAATAATGATAATTAGATCAAATATATAATTGAAGAGATTGATCTGAATAAGAACACTGTGGCATGAAAAATTGTTCCTAGGTTGGAAGAATGAAATGTTATCAAAACCAAGTAGATGTTCTATAATAAAATCATTGACTATGGAAAAGTGGATAAAAATAAAGAATGGATAGTATGCAATTGGAACTCCAAGATCAATGTAATTTATATTTATGATAAATTTAATCCCATAGACTGGTTGAAAAATATTTTAATTTTCATTCCTATTTTAGAGTAAGTGTAATTAAAAGTATACCAAATAGATTTCAAATCTATGTACCTCAATTGAGTTCTTAAGGGGGAGTATACAATGAGAAACTATATGGGTTTATTATGGATGAAAATGAGAGAATGGTGTTCCAATTAAATAATTCTTCATATAAGTTAATGATATAACTGATTAAAATAGTGTTTAAAGTTGGATCATTACCTTATAAATCTTGCTTTTTAGTGAGGTAGAGTTGACCACAACATCTACATCAAGAATAAGAATGATCAAAGGTTGTTGGTAGTCATCTTTTTCGAAGACACAATATTTGAGGGTTGGAAAAAGCACAATGATTTTTTTGATCATATGAGGTACGATATTGAGATGTCTATGATTGGTGATACATTTTACTTGGTTTATAGAATAATAAAGGAAATCATTGCACATTAATTTCTCAATCAAAATATAAAAAAGTGGTTTCCAAGTGATTTTCAATGAAATTTTATAAACCAATGACAACGTCGACTTCTATATGGATGTATTTTTCAAAATTTGACAATTGCAAAGAGGTAGATGTCATAAACTATTGGTATTTGGAGGCTATTATACCTCACAAGAAAATTACCCAAAATTGGGTTTGATACATTTCAAGTCGCACCGTACCAATGTTATCCCAAGGAGAGATACATGCCATAAGGGAGGATAATACCTTAAAATATCTAAAAAACAAATAATTGTGGGTGTCCTTATTTTTGGATACTGCAATTGGAATTGTTGAGATACAAGGATGTGGGATAAGATGATTTAGTGTATAAATGAGGGAAATTATTGATATCAAAAAACATGGATTTCAATCGAGCCACAGTTTCATTTGACCATTGAATCACTGGACTCTTGGAATAGTTGGATCCATGAGTCTAGAATAGATTTGAGCTTGGATTTGACAACGAGGAGCATCAATAGCAGGTGGCTTTCACAGATATCTTTAGATATCATGAGATTGTACATGATGATTAGGGATCTTAAAATAGATTGGGATACATTTAGTATCACTTACAAAAAAGTGAGGATAAAGATACATCTTATTATAACTAAGTTAATAAGTACTGATAAAGGAATCATTTTCATCTCTTTTTTAGAGGAGATAAATACATATCATACTTTTTTAAAAATTAATAATACTTTTATAAAAAGTATAATTAGTATATATAATTATAATACTTATAATAATACTTTTTATAATATTATAATTTTATAATTCTTTGGATATATAATTATTTATTTATAATCATATATTTAATTTTTTTTAAAATAATGTTTATATAATTATATATTTATATAATTATATATATATAATATATTTAACATATATAGTAAATATATTCATAATTTAAATAAATTTATTGTAAATTTATAATTGTTTAAATATATATAATAATTTATTTATAATTATATAAATACTTTTTTAAAAATAATTTTTATTTTATTATAATTAAAAATATATAAAAATAGTAAATATACATTTATAAATATATTTATTTATAACTATATTTTAAAAATATATTTTTAACATTATTAATGAATATTTAATCTTAAACGCATGCATGTTAAAAATGAGTAAAATTGAATAATTAAACATGGGTATACATTAATAATATTTAAAAATCGGATATGCTTTATTAATTTAATATAAGTCATTAAACAATAGATATATATATTTATAAAGATTAATACAAATTGAAAATATTAAAACATGGTAAATAGATATGTATAAAATAAATACTAGAAATTGATTAAATTACTAAAAGAATATTTGTGTGTGGGTGTTGTATATAAATATGAATTAATTTTGTATCTGTGAAATCAATATAATACATTTGATCTATGTTAAATTAAAAAATCAAATGACATTCAATTATATGCATTACTTGATGTAATTAGTTAGTTTTTTTAATTCATAATAATTTTTAATTATATACAATTATTCATTAAATATTTTACTATTTAATGTAAAGAATACATTTTTTATTATATAAATCAAATTTATATACATTCATAAATAAATAAATATATATATATAATATACTATTTATTAACATTATCAATAATTAATTAATTAAAAATGTTTAATATTTTTCTCAATTTACATATTTTTAATTTTAATTTGGTTAATTTTCATTTTACAAATATCTATATAGTTTATATATACAAATTATTACTATTTATAATTTATATATAGTACAATAATTTAATTCAAAATTTATCAATAATTATTTATTAATAAAAATTTCAACGTTTTTTAATAAAATCATTTTTATTTTTATTTATTTAATTATTTCATTTTATTCAGAATTTTTCCGTGCAAAAAAATAATGATAAAGGATTTATTTATGAGTGCTAAAAATAAAGTGCATAAAAAGGTTACCCTTTATCAGCACTAAAAGTAAATTACTGATAAAGGGTTTCCTTTATTAGTGCTAAAAATGAACTGATGTAGGGAACCCTTTATCACCGCTAAAAAAATGCGCTAATAAAGGGGGCCTTTTATCAGTAGTGCTCGAAAAAAATCAGTGATAAAAAGTGATACGTTGATATTTTATTTATGCATGGTAAAATGACAATTATGATCATATAAAGTGAAATGGAAAAGAATAAACCTAGTAAATAACATATTAATGGTTTAAAATAGAAAAGTGATACGTTGATATTTTTCAATAGAACAGTGTTTGGATGAGATGATCTTAACTTTAGGTGTGAATTAAAATATAGATTATTTTCAAGTGGTAGCATAATAATATCTTCCAAAGAGATGTACTTATGTTTTTAATTTAAAAAGGCTTTCAATATTCCAATGACATGCCTCCCCATTTGGTGATTATTTCATTATAAGGCCTAATGCTTTTGAAAATTCAAAAGTTAGGTACATCAATTTGGATGATTTTATTAATATACCACTTGAAATTAAGATGGATTTTACTTCACTTATGACGGTAAAATAATCTCATCCAAACTCTATTATGTAAAATAATTTACAGGTATTTATTATCTATTGTAAACCATTCATGTATTATTTAATGAGTTTGTTCTTGTCGATTTCAATTTATGTGATTATAATTTTCATTTTATTATGTATAAATAAATCAATTTCACATTTTCTATTCTTTTTACCTTAGTTTTGTAACTATTCTATTAATACTATTTATAATGACGGTTGACCATATAATATTTTTGAAACATAAATTTTATAACATCTTCTTATATACTAAAATATTATACTAATGTTTTCTCATAAAATTTTAAATCTATCTAATGTTATTTTAGTTGTTTATAAATAAAATATGAATCACCTCAAGAAAATCCCCCAAGATTGTCAAACCAAGTGTGCAGAAAGGATCTTTACCGTGCACCAGTTCCAGAATGAGTCTAGATTAATGCGGTGGTTTTCGGGTTTACTCTAAGGTATATATGTGCCCAAGACACAACCACTTGTAGTATAGAGATAGGGATTTTAATACATAGATAACTAAATTATATTTCTTCTAACAATTTTAGTATTTTATCTTATATCCTAAAATATTACACTAATGTTTTTTAGTAAAATTTTTAATTTTACTAAAGGCATTTCCAATGGTTTATAAAGAGAATGTGATTCATCTAAATCATATCCCTCGACATTAACAAAATAGGCATGCAATAATGGATGAATCATCTAAATCATGGGAGTAAAAAATCGTGTGTTCCATTAAGCCTCTTTGTCATATAGTTTTCATCTCTCATCCTATATTTATTCTATGTTAATAAAAAGTTAATCAATATTTAATCACTAATTAATAATTATTTAATCATTAATTAATCATTAATTAATTATTCATTAGGAATTAGTGAATAATTTATATAACATTAGTTAATTATTAGTTAATAAATAGTTAATCATCAGTTAATCATTAGATATTCATTAGTTAGTCATCAGTTAATCATTATTTAATCATTACCTAATAATTAATTAATCATTAGTGAAACATTAATTAATCATTTTTTATTCATGTTTTATTCATTATTTAGTCATTCCATAATCATTAGTTAGTCATTAGTTAATCATTAGTTAATCATGCCTTAATCATTACTTAATCATTAGTTAATCATCCATGAATCATTTTTAAATCATTCTTTAATCATTATTTAATTATTAGTTAATCATTAGTTAATCATTCATTACTCATTCCTTAATCATTAGTTAATAATTATTTAATCACTCATTAATCATTCGTTAATCATTCTTTAATCATTCTTCAATCATTAGTTAATCTTTACTTAATCTTTAACTAATAATTTCTTAATCATTTTTAATCCTCAGTTAATCCTTATTTAATCATTACTTTATCATTAGTAAAATATTCTTTAATAATTGGTTAATTATTAGTTAATCATTATCTAATCATTCTTAAATAATTCCTTAATAATTATTTAATCATTTCTTAATCATTAGTTTGTCAATCTCTAATCATTAGTTAATCATTACTCAATCGTTATTTAATCATATTTTAATCATAATTTAATCATTACATAATCATAGGTTAATCATTAGTGAATGAATATTTAATAATTATTAAATAATTAGTTAATCATTAGTTCATCATTCTATAATAATTAGTTAATCATTATTTAATCATTATTTATTCATTATTTAATCATTATTTAATAATTATTTAATCATTATTTATTTATTATCTAATAATTAGTTAAAAAATAATTTATAATTAATTAATTATTCCTTAATAATTAGTTAATCATATGATAATCCTTAGTTTATTATCATTAGCTAATCATTATATGTAATCATTATTTAATCCTTAGTTATTCATTAGTTAATATATACTTAATCATTATAAAAAATAACTATTATTTCTAAACTCTATATAGCTAAATAAACTACTAAATAAATAAAATTTTTTTAACTAAATAAAACCAAATCAATTAAATAAATAAATAGATTTAAAATAAATAAGAAAAAATTCCTCTAAATAATGATTCACATAAATTCGACACATCTTTTAGGCCATCAGAACCTCCACACACGAAAGATGATTATTTTAGAGAGAGAGTGTAATTTAGAGAGATGGATGAATTTTTATGTGAGTAGGGGTGGGGGATCCATTTTATAGGTTCATAAAGGAAAGATAGTAGGGGGTTCTGCATTTCTCATTATTTTAGGCGAAAGGCAGCCACCCCACCTACCTTTCCCATGTCACCGATCTAAATTAATGACAAAAAATGGAGTCACACACATTACAATATTATGATATAAAATTAAAATAAAATTTGACCAAGAAGTATTTATTTTTTTTCATGAAAAAAAGAAAAAAACTCTAAAAAAGAAGATAATTTGGAGACCTCAACACCTCCATGAGGATTAAGGAGTCGGTATCATCGATAAAACCCATTCAATACCCCCTATTTATTCTTGTAATCAAATAAGTTCTAAACAAATGATCTTAGAAGAGGAGCATTCCATTCAAAATGTGATTACAACCCCCATTGAGCATCAATATAAATAAATCAATGTAGTGACCCTCAACCTCCTCCTAGCCACCCGAAACCTGAAATTCAAAATCCATAGGAGGGAAGAGAAGCATTGTCAGAAATTCAATGTCTCTATCACCAAATAACTCGATCCCTCACTAATATTCACCCCATGGAAGGAATCCCCAATGAATACTTCTATAGAAGGAGGAGAATAAGAGTACCCACACTAGATAAGAGGAGAAAAAAGAGAAAAAATAAAAATAAAAAAATAAAACAAAAGAATTTTTTTTTAAATATGATAATAATAGATATTATATATATTTATATATAATAAAAAAATATGTTTGATGTAAATTACTTTTTTCCAAGACCAAAAAATGAATGGATATTAGCACACAGATAGAGCACTACAATGATAAAAAAAATTCCAATCTCACTACAGCCTAAATTTTCAAATGGATATTTAATTTCAAATGTTATAAATATTTAATTCCTTGAATATTTATGATTTATAGTATAATCATGAAAGATTTGTGATGAATAGTGATGATTATGGGGAATTTCATTGTATATTTTATTATAATAATGGGTCTTTTCAATGAGATTGACTATTTTCATAGAGAATTCATTAAAAACTGATGATGAGCACATTAAGTCTTGATGTGAAGATTTAAGCTTCATGTTAGTTAGGATATAATTTTATCTATTTTTATTTTCCAAATAATATAATTTTTTCACCTATGTTGAGTGGTAATTTCTGATTTATGGGACTGGGGTTATTTTCTCTCTATTTTATCATCCCCTGTTTATTTTATTCTCAAATTCTATTACTCTTTGATTATAAATACATGGACATTTATCTCCCTTTGTGATGAAATACACTACCTCTATATATGTGGGATAAATTTTAGAGATTGTTCCGAAATATGAGAATAAAATCTACATAAAGACTAAATAAAATTTTTATTGTTGTTTTCTTATTAACTTTGGAAAATTTTAGCCACAAAATGAGGAGTTGTGAATTCACACCCATTCATAGGATTTTTTTTACTTTATTCTCCTCGAATTTTTTTACCCTCCTTCTCATTGATTATTGAAATAGGTTATAAATAGTGGTTGTGTGGTTTTTTATGTTTTGACTTTCAATTTTTCATGGAATATATTTTTATATAATCTGATTTGAAATTATGATTAATTTCAAAATTAAGAGAGAGTTCATGTACAAGTAGACATTTTATGGAAGATTGTTCCCTATTTAAGGAGAGAAAGGTGTGTCTGTCAATACATCATGCTCTCATTTTGTTGAGGTTGAGTGTATTTTATATAAATAATTAGGTTTGTGATAATATATAGAGAGATCAACATTTCTGGAACTAGATTTGTTCTTAGGGAGGTTTGGATTCTCTGTTTTTTTCTTTGATTTTCTTTCTTTGTTTCTTATGTTCTATTTTTTTCCTTTCTCATTTTATATCTTTTAAATTTTTTATCACTTTGTTTTTTAATGTCTCTGTGTTTTTCAATAGTGTTTCAAGATGTATTCATTACCTACATTAAAATTATTTTAAAAAATAAATAGTGTTTTGGAAAAACGACTTAGGCCTTTTTGTATGAATGGCCCAAAGGACTTCTTTTTTATTTTTATTTTGGATAATACCCCTTTTAAGGGTTTAAGGGGAACCCGTACATAACCCGTAGGCCCAAGGCACAAGGTCCGAAAAACCCGCAATACATGAACCGAAGGCCCAGAGGCATAGCATGCCCAATACATGACCCGTAGACCCAGCCCACTTGAACAGCCCCTCCCCGGCTTTCTGCGTCATTGATCACCTAGCTCACCACCTTTCCTGAAAAACTCGCAAAAATGATTCCTTGAGAGTTTTCCTAAGGTTAATCAATGTGTTATATATATGGGTTATAAATGTATTTTTTAAAGTATTCATTTTAAGGACATGTTCAATTTTTGGAATGTTTTTTGGAGAGTGTTTGGTAGGAACATTTTGTAAATATTTTTGATTTGTATAATTGATTTTTTGTGGTAAAATTTTATTTTTTTGATCCTATCACCCTTTGAAACAAAATATTTTATATGCTACATTTCTAAATTTTCTTAAATACAATATTTAATTGTGTCTCTAATTATGAGATTTAGCAATGGGTACAATGCTGATAATAATGTTTGACGACCATAATTTCATCAGATATTTTTCTATATTTATATTTTTACCTTTCAGCCACCACTTCAATTTCACACTTCACTTTTAATCACTGAATTCCATCAATTCTATTTTTATTGGTGGGTTTTTTGTAATTGTTTTTGTCACTCACACAGAACATAAGCCTTCTATTTTGAATCAATACCCCACACACCACTATATTAGTTAAAGGTTGTTGTAGGGTCATATAAATATTAAATTCATTAAACAATTAATTAAACTCATGAAAAATCTATTAACCATTATTGAGGAACGAATTTATGAGTAATTAAATAGAAAAATAGAAAACAATTTTATAACAAAGAAAATAAATCTGGGAAATCTAATAAAATATAAACATTAAAAAAATGTTTTTAAAAAATTGAATCTTTGGTGCGCTACCGTTAACTTTTTTAGTTCATTAACACCAGATCTGGATCAATCTAGAGCCCATTAGATTATAATATTATAAAAATTTAAGATATTTTGGAAAATATAAATATAAAATATAATATTTGAGAGATAGAGAGCTACTGAAGATAATCAACTTAGAATAACTAAATAAAATTTTTAACATCCTAGGATGATGGAGTATCAACTCCCTCAAGTGTCGAGTAATCATGATTCAATTATAATTCCACCTAGGGATCATAATAATGAACTAAATAAATATAAACATTCATTTTTATCTTCTTTTAATGGTATTCTTAATGAGGAATCCTAATTCTCCATTATAATTTTTTTATAATATTATGTATTATCTCCATATTAAATGATGAGTGATAATGAGGAAAAAATTAATGTTTTCTATTTCTATTTAAAGTGAAATTTCATAAATTGGTTTTCCCTTGATGAAAACATTATTGAAACTTAGTAAATTTTTAGAACTCATTCATAATGAAATTTTATCCAAGGATACTTAAGGAAGAATTGAGAAAAAATATTAATTTATTTTTTTTCAAAAGGATTGAGAGTCATTTCCAGAATCCCATAGTAGGTTTAGGGACCTTATTATGTAGTGTTCTCATCACCAAATTTCTTTAGACCTACTCATGTATGCCTTCTTTGGAGGTTTATCACATACTGGTCAGAACTTATTTGACCAATCTTCTTGAGGAAATTACTCTAGCTGTATATATGAAGAGCTTAGAAAATTTTCAACACTTTAGATCTTAATTCCAAACATAAAGATTCAAGTAGAATAATAATGAATAAAATATGGATTGAATCTGGTTCATGTCTGGATATAAATTATTAATTTTTTGAAATAAAATATAAACCCTAGTCCCTAAAGTATGAAAATGTTAAAAAAACATCTAAAGATATTAGTTGTAAAAATATGGAACAAAGTCCTAGAGAATATTCTCAATAGTGTGAAACTTTTGGACACTCAATTTCATGTTTTCTAAACATTGAAATTCCTTCCCAAACTCAAGAAGATTCTATTTTTGATAGATATGGTAAAAAAACAAGTTAGGGATGACCCATATTCAAAAAATTATATCCATGGCTATAGGAACCCCCTTAACTTATCATGGAAGGAACAAGGAATGATTAGAAATAAATTTGTATCCTCTTGGTTTCAAAATAAAAATAGAACACAATTTCTGAATCAAGATAAGGAGGAAAATTCTCATTCTCAAGATGACATTAAATGGATGTTTCAATAGTTGATTGAGAAATATTACTCACAAAAATCTCATCATGATTCTGATAAAGACCATAATGATGCTAGAATGCATAATTTAGTGGTGTATATGAGTTAGATGGATAGAGACCTAGGTGATAGAGACAAGGGAATGCTTCACAGTATAATAGAACCAAATTCAAGAGATAATGTAAGGTTTGTTACCACAAGATATGGTTTTTAAAATCAAGAACATGTAAGGGAACAATAAAGTGATTTTAAAACCAATATAAAAGTGTAAATTGAGAATCAATTATGGGAAGGTGAAAATTGCATCAAATGTGATGTTGTTATTGTTACGATCCATGGTCAAAAATTTATTTATAAACCCCATATATATAAGAATGAGTAACCTCATGGTCTCTCTCAAGGAATTAGTGGTGAATAATCTAGTGGTATTCCAGAATCATTTTTTTTGTTTTAATATATTTCTGATGTTATAAATGAAATATGGAAAATAATTAAGATTAAAAACAATGATGATGGAAAAATAAAATAAATAGGAGTGAGGAAGTGAAACATACATAAGGAGAATGAGAGAAATTTAGTATGAATAAATCTAGCTCTAGAATGATCAACTCTTCCATTTCATATTACTGTTCTATAAGATTAAACAATCATCTCTCAACATAATTAACATATTATACATTACTCGGTAAAAGCCCGTTTCTATCCTAAAATACAGAGTGGTCATGCATGGAATGTATTCCCATACAAGAGTTCTCTCATTATATAATATAATTCACAAGGTCAAATCAAAATCTCACAGAATGTCTTCCTTGATAATATAACAATCATAAGATCCAAATATTTGATGTCTTTCATATCACAAGGATAGTTAAAAATACATTTATGAACCCCATATATAAAAAAATTAATAACCTTGGGGTCACCCTTAATGAATTAGTGTTGAATACCCTAGCGGTTTTTTCTAGATCTCTTTTTAAATAATTTGAAAGAAGAAAATGAAAACAAAATGCTACAATGTTGAAAAATATGGAGGAAGTAGGGAAAAATGTGATAAAAAACTAAAAATAGAGAAACCAGTAAAATAAAAATTGAATATAATAAATAAATAAGGTAATTTAATATAAAATGAAGGTAAAACAAAAGTTATTAACAACAAAATTAGTTCTATAAATATTGACCTCTCTATTTCCTATCACTAACCAAAATGTTTATACTAAAAACACAAAACCATGGCATAATGTATGCTCAATGTGTCAACATAAAAACTTAAATCTCTTTAAAAATTGAATAATAAAACAAAAAATGTTTACTTATACATGATTTCACTCCTAATTATGAAATTATTCATAAGTTCAAATCATATTCCCACAGAATGTATTCTGTAAAATTGTATTAATCACAAGATCAAAAAATCACACAATATTTCTTTAGATTCTCAATTGATCATCTAGGAGAAGAAGACGAAAAATAATTAAGGATAAGAAATGAGAAAAAATTCTTATGAATGTGTGTTTAGACACATCGTTTCACATAACTGTGTAAATTTACTAATAGTGTCGAAGAAACCAATGATTGAAAATATATTCAGTATTTAGGAGGCTTTGGTTCTCTCCTAGAAATAGATATGAAAAATATCCTTCAATTTTCATAAGTTTTAGATCATAACACTAAAGGAAATAAACAAAATTTTATTTATAATCCAAGAAGAACATAATTAAAAAATCAAATAAATAAGGGATGATAAAATATATAGAAATTTTCCCAAGCCACATTAATCAGGAATTACCACTCAATAGAAGAGAAAAAATCCTCTTATTAGGAAAATAGAAAGTGAAAAATAATTAAATCCAAAATAATATGAAGAATAAATACACATGGAAAGACTTCATGATCCCTTCATCAGTTCCAAATGATGTCTTTTTGAAAATAGATAATATCTTTGCAACAAACCACGATTCCTCTTTATTATATGATGCAATTCCCCGAGATCATTTCCCATGATCACTGACCTTACCTGATTCTTCTAGATAGTATAAATAGAAATCATGTTAAACATTTCTAAAATTGGAAATTAAAATTCCATTAAGAAATTTAGGCTACCAGTGAGATTTGAATAATTTTCTAGGACATTATAGTTCCTGGGCCACAGGCCTAGATTTATTCATTTTTTTGGGATCAATCCTCACTGGTTGATGTAAAGAATATTTTATTATATAAATATTATATCTATTACTATTAGTATAATAAATATTATTATTATTATAAATATTATTATTATTATATATTTATTTTTTTCTTTATTTTTATATTATATTATTTTTCTTTATTTTTAATATTATTTTCTTATCTTATCAGGTGCTCGTTATCTTCTCCTCATCCTTCTGCAGGTGTCTTTCATGGGGATTCCTTCCACTGGGTGAAAACCAATGAGGGATTGAGTTTTGTAGTTATGGAAGCTCCAACTCGGTGGTGTGAACCATCTCCTCTCATATGATTTTTTGGTTCCCAATAACTGGGAGAATCTTGAGGGGAACCAAATCAATTTATTTAGATTGAATCTCAATAGGGGTTATCTTTTATTTTTTGAACAATGGAATTCTCCTCCGCGATCAGGTGTTTTAGACTTCTTTGATTTCAAGCATCAATAGGGGTCTTAGTGGGTGTTTATAAATTATCTTAGAGCATTATTCCTTATGGAGATTCTATGGTCTCTAACATATCTTTTCGTTCATCGGGACATTATAGAAGCATCTCAATATCTCAATAAGGTTGTATCTGCTAGATTCTAGTAATTTTCATCTTCACATATGGTGAGGATGTATTTCCTTGGTTAGGGTTCAGAAGTGGCTTGAGATATAGAAATCTATGGGTTGAAATCTTTAATGGTGGATGATCGACTAGTTCATCAAACACGTTTGCAGGGTTTGGTCTTGATGAGTTTCAGTTTGGTTCCCCGACAGTGAAGCTTGGAGGTGATCAATGATTCCATATTCTATTACTGGTGTCACTCCTCTTCAATCAGCGATGGATGGGGTTTTCTTATTCTTTCATCACTTAGTATTTAATCAATTCATATAGATTTGTATAGTGCAACAAAAATGTCATATTTTGGTTAAAAAATCCATGGGATCAGTTCATTAGTGCCAGCATCTGTTGTAACCTACAACATGTGGTAGGATGATCATTTAGCCCTGGATAGTTTTAGATTCTTGGGGAATGGTATGTTCAGACAAGGTAGTTATCATATTTTATTTTAACCTATTTGGTGATTAACGGTAGGTTTCCACTGATGGCTCATGATCAGCTACACATGCACGTTTGGTTATTTTACACACACGAAAACATCCAAGTTTCACACGGTTACTTCCATTTTCATAGTCAGTAGTAAATAAAAATAAAGGTAGTTACCCACCCCTTAATGTATTTTGTGGGTTGCCGATATAGAAGTGTAATGATTCATAGTGAGTTTCATCCATGGTAGGATATCACACAACTTATACCAACTATTACCTCCTTTGTGTGGTCATTTGACATGGTAATTATGGTGGTTGTGAAATAATTTTCTTAAGAATAATTCAATTAATGTAAATTAATTATAGAAAACAGAATAAAAAAATTAAACAAATAAAAATTAATAATTTACCGAAGGAAAAAAAACATTTCTTTTATTTTAGTAAGTATATACAATAAATTGGAATAATATAATAACACAATAAACTTGATTAATTAAAAAAAATTAATTAAAATAAAGAATAAAATTTTCAAAATAAAATAGAACAAATTAGAATACTAAAAATTATTATTTTGAAACACATTTGTAATTAAAAAATAAATGTAGAAATGAATGATAATAAAATTTTAACATTATTTTTTTGAAATAACCAAAATAAATAATGAATAAAATAATTTCCATATATACAAAAATTAATAAATTAATTTTGGGATATACAAATTTATTTATTTAACTAAAAATTAACCAAATAATAATAATAACCCATAAAACTAATATTTTAATGTAAATATATATTTTTAATAAATTAACAGAAAATTATCAATAATTTAAATTTATTAAAAAAAATAATTTCGAATTAATATTTCATTTAATTACAAAATATGATGTGGAAAACATTAATGAATCTAGAGTTAAATCAAAATTTCCCACAAATATTTAATTTCACTATGTGAAAATTTAGTACATTTTAGTTATTTACTAGGACCCAGAAAATGTAGTGACCTCCCACCTAGGTTCGAAATACACCAAAATCAAAGGATACTAAAAAACACATTTAGAAGTAAATGTTTCAAGGAAGGGTCAAATAGAAAATAAAATTCAACATAAAAATTGATTAAAAAAACAAAAATATGTAAAAAATGTCTTTACCTTTAATATCCATGAAATAAATGTTTCAATGAAAAATGTTTTTTTCAAAATTTAATGCTTTTAATTATTATAAAAAGGAAAAATATTTCTCAAATCAACTCAAATATAAGCATGTTAAAAAATGAGGTCGTTGAAAAACAACCTTTTGAATCCAATGGAATGTTGAAGGTTCTATCCATATTTTGAGATACAAATAAATATAATTTTAGACTTTCTAGATATTAACAAGAAAAGAACCCAGTGAAAAAATGGATTAATAATTTTGATTTAAAAAAGGGTTATTCCGACAAAATTAATTTCTTACGTCATACAAATAAAATAATTATAATGAAAGAATTAAAAAAACACTCCCCTATATAGAAGATTTTGATTTTCTAAGTTGATCCTAATAAAGAATCACTATTTTTATTGAAATGATACCTCAAGATACATAGTTCTAATACCTATAAGATTTAAAAAAAATTAATATTAGACTTCATAATTTTTAGTTCAAACTGAAATGAAACCATGTTTCAGTTAGGGAGTTTAATAATATGTTTTTTAGTGTGAAGATCTTATTATCCTTGATTGGTTTCCAAATGAAATTATTTCTTGATTACTATCCTACTAGAAAAATAAATCAAATTTAAAACAATATTTATGAAAATAAAATTGGAACATTATAGGGATAATATTGGGATAACCCACCAATTGGCGTTGTATTTAGACTAACCACAGTTGGAATGTATTTGGGTTAACCCATGTGTGACAAAAATGATGCTACTTTGATAATAATGACCAATTTTTGTTCTTTCCCACTTTAGTACCTTTCCATTTATATATTTACCATTTTATAATCCAATTTAATGATACACCCTTGTCATTGTATTTTTTATGGAGTAGTGGAGGGCGAAACATGATATAAGGGTAATTCCCTTCTTCTCCACTTTGAGGGGTGGAATGTATAGGTTTTGAGAATTCAAATATTGGGGGAGACTTTTATTCTAGATTAGTAAAAAATAGTATTTCCCTATTTTCCATAGAAAATGTGACAACATCATATTTGAAACCTATGAACACTTATATGAAATCCTCATCAACCTCAACATCTCCTATACTTAAATTTTCAAAAAAAATTTGGAGTTCCAATATTTTATCAGAAGATGTATCTTTCTTAAGACACTCTAGGAATTCATTATGTTTTGCTGAATCCTTATAATCTATATAGGGAGAAGAAAAATCCACACCAACTACATATAAATTGTAATAATATAAAATAAAAATTTATTTAATTAGATAAGAATATCCCTCAATTTTTTAGCTATTTATTCCTCTATAATAGTTAATTCTCCTGAGAGTGTGTTAGGATCTAGAGTGAGGTAGTAAACCTCCTCTAACATCTCTTCAAAACTATCCACCTCAGGTGTAATATATTATATGAAAATGGAGATGATTCATTGTTTTAGAAATATATGTTGAGTAAATTCAATGTCATTAGAATTGTATGTACATTTTAAATCATTAAAAAAAGTACATGAAGAATTATATTAATTTTTTTTCACCTTCTTAATGTTTCCTATCTCTTAAATCTAGAATTACCTTAAACTAACTCTCAAAATGTTGATCTTGAAACTCAATCTTAGCTTCTAGGGGATTTTCTAGATAGAAAATCAGTAGTTCCACTTTCTAAGAGTCAGCATGTATTGGTTGTTGGAGTCATATCATACTGTTATAATACTCTTAATATGATTTTGAATATTTGAAGATATATAATAACCTATCAAAATATTTGATTTTCCATATAAAAGTTTCTTTGAACATATTTTCTTATGTCAAGTTACAGAATAAATAAAATGCTTGTGTAAACTCATGGACTTGAGAGTAATCCAACAGTTTCCAAAAATGCACTTATATGATACCATATTGGTAAAGAATAAAAAATTGGCATGAGAAGTCAAATATTATATTTTCTCAATGCATCTATCCATATCCTCCTCACATGCCTAACATAATTTGACTGGGCATGATATCACTTGTATGGCTTCCAACACTAGTCTCCACATTATTAGGAAGACGTAACCCTAGATTTGACACGTTGATCACTTAAAAAAGTTTTTATACCAATAGTTACCTTATTATTTCATCATGTATTCTAATATACCAATAAATATAATATTATTCAACTTATTTTCTTCAAAATTATATATTAATAGTAATTTCCGGGATGATTCAAGCTTATCAATGAATTTATCATTTTTTTCAATGTAATAAATCATTTCTCATTAACCAATTAATATTACCTTTAAAAAACAACATGTGACTCCACATGTATCTATTAAAATAATTTAATCTTCTTATTTAACACATTTATATGGATTTATAAAATACTTCTTTTGTATATAGTGTATATCAAACTCTATAAAGAAAAAAACTCCTATATATGAATTCATTTCATACCCTATGTATCATATCTCAAACTTTATTTTGAATAAAACTATTTACTTGATATAGAGATAAAGTAAAATGTTATATGGGAACCTTACACATCTTTAATATTATAATGGTGGACAGATATTAGAATCCAAAATTCTTCCAATCATCTCTTAGGGGTTTCATTGATGAACATCATATGAATACAATTTTTCGGTTAGAAAAATCCCACTAATAAAATATTTTTCATTTTAAGTGTCAAATATATACTCTTTTCCAACCTTCTTTCTACATTTTAGGATTTTTCCACCTATATTTCATTCATGTTTTGTGGTAAAATGTATCAATCCACTTTTGAATTTTTTTCTTATCTATTGATATGTTTATTTTAGACAAGTTGTTTTTTTATAAAACCTATATTTAACTCTTATTCTACCCTATGATTGAAGGAATCATTCTCATTGTTGGATATGAAGAAAACCTATTATTTCTCATTCTCCCACTAATTATGTTTCCTCACTTTCCATTAACTCCATTAAAGTTATAATATATCCTTTTCTCAAATCTCTTATTCCTTTTTTCCTATCAATATAGAGAATCATATCTTGACATATTATTATCTATTATTGCTACATTTTTTTAGAAAAATGGATATTTTTTTAAACACGTGACAAATTTTAATAAATTTAAACCATCTAAAATATTTTCTCAACTGATATTTTATTGAAAATGGTTTCTAGTCATTGTTAAAACTTCTTACTGACACACAAACACACACAATAATAGTGTATAATTTCCTACCACACAAGTGGAACTATAATTTTATCATTACATGATAAACATTTCTCTTAGTATTAGATATATGTTCTCTCTAATTTTATATTGGTGCGTTACTTTCCACCAGTCAAATTCCCTACTTAAATCTTCTTAGGTTCGAATATCTTCCTTATAGCATGGTGTTCTTCCTAAAGCACTGTAATTCATGAATTCTTTAGCTCTAATAGAAATTTTATTTATTAGGTTGAGAATTATTTTTAGAATAAATACTCTCCAACATCTCCTTATATTACCCCTATGAAAATAAATGGATTCTTCATAGTTTTTCCCATTTTACATAATTGATTTAACTTCTTGAATGATTTTTTCAACTATATCACTTTTCCCCATCATTCTCTTTCCAATTATTGACATGGATTCACTAGAAGGAACTGCTTCCTTTTCTAACCTCTTATTTGTTTCTTATAAATTTTTTATGAATCAGAAAACATATCTATTTAACCTTTAGAATATACACTTTAATTTTCAAACATTAAATATCCTCTTTTTTATTGAATAAAAAACCTCTAGATTTACCATATAAAGTTGTTGTTTAATCATCAACACATTCATATTCTATATGAACCTTATATTATAATTTAAAATTAATTTATTCTATTGGTATAGTGTTATAAATACATAAAAACAAATTTTGAATACCTAGATAATATAATTTACCTTTATTATAACTCTCTCCATGATCTTTTTACATTAACTTTTTGACAAGTTTCACTCTTAACATTTTTCTAATCCAGACCATTAATTGATTTAAAAACATTACTAGAATAACAAAATTATAATCAATTTTTAAATACAATTTTCAATATATTTTCTATAAATATTTTAAATCTCTACAATATTAGTGAAATGAATTATTTTTTTAAACATTATCTAAAAAATAGTTTACCAAGATTTTATCAACCCTTGAATTTCCAATTCTCTCATTAGGATAAGTGGAATCAACATCTTTTTATATGTAATTTAAAAATTACTTGTTAAAATATTTTAGAAAAAATATAAATTTTCCAGCCAAAAAATTTGATCCCATGAAAAATTGATGCTTTAACATATGATCCATATGTTCAAATAAATCACATATTAAATATTGAGGTTAACACAAGCTCAGAACCTTTAGGCTCTAATACCACTTGTGGGAACTAGAGAACCCCTGGGGGGGATAAATCAAGGAATAAACCAATTTTATCATTTCCTTTACATTTAAAATATCATTTATTATATTATCTTATTTGGTTAATAGGAACATGAATTCCACCAGTTTCTTATTTAACTGGCATCCACATCACTGAATTTTATAAAGTAAATATGGGAGGAAACATGAATTTACTTTGTTCATCCAAATGTGCTAATCCAATGATTACAAACCAATATGATGTTTCTATTATAGGGTTGTAATACTCTTAATTGGGTTATTACATGGTCATTGGTAAAGATTCATTAACGATCCAAGGATAAATTCCTCTTTGCTACTTTTTCCATAGATCAAGTGAGGAATGAAGTCATTTTATAGATGATAGTGTCTCTTCCAAATATTCATTGAAAAAAATAGTTTAATGTTTAATTAAAGATATATTCTCATTGATATTTTTTGTTTACATCCTCCTTTTTCAAATTAGATTAGACTAACACCTCTTATTTATGGGTCAAGTATGTGTTCTTGTTTGAACTACATTAGACCTTCTTCCAAATAATAATTCCAAATATTTGGAATTATTATTATTTAGAATAATTTTTCTTCTCCTGATTATATATATATAAAAGATAATACACTTTCTCTCCTTCTCACAATATTTTATACTTAAACACTAAAAAAATGTAAATCACAAAAATTACTTCTTCTACTTCTTTAGTTTATAAAAAATCCATGTTCATCGATATGTGAATGTTCTTCTATATTTTCCGTTCATTATTTAATCTAAAAATATACATGTGTATATAGTTATTCTACTTTAAAATTTGGATGATCAATAATGCACCCTTTTTATCTTCTTCATTATTCTCTTCTAGACTAGACATTGCAACACAAAAGTCCACCATTTCATTTCATCAATAGATATCATGGAACTGCTCAAGAATCATTCTCTTAGTCTTGAAATTCCATGATATATATATATATATATATAAATAGACACACACACACATAGACAAACATGAATGCATGACTCCAAGCACTATCATAAAAATGATGCAGATCACTCCAAGCTAATTCATGTGATTCATTATTTCCAAATTTATACATATAAAGAACTTTTTTAATATTTAAATAACACATCATGGATATATCGCCACAATACCCATATTTAAATAATAATGAAATTTCGATAAATTTCTTCGTGCCTAATGTTTCTTGGAATGAAAAACCTAACTATAATTAATGACACGATCTGTACAATCCATTGATATCTCTATTCCCACATATTATTTGAAATTCTTTGAATCACAACATGATATCTCCCTTAATTTTTTTTTCATACACTCTATAATCTTATCATTATTATCCATTTAATTTCCATGAATGAATGGATATAAAATTTCTATTATGAGCTTTATTTCATCTTCATTATTATTTAACTCATGATATAATTTTATATAGATAAAATTCCCATCAAAACAACCTTGATGTAGGATGATGAGTGTTGCGTGGTTAAGCTCATAGAATCATAATATTCCAAATGATACCACCATTAAAAATAAAATATCTAGTTCCCATTTTTACTTCTATCATAAAAACTTGTTGACTAACTATGGACTTTTCTATGACCATGATTTTGTCCCTCATTTTATACATTCTCATCAAAATCTCCAAATTATGATAACCATAATGTGGTGAATAGATTATCCCTATTTCATAATAATAATCCATAAAACCTACCACTTTCATTAATCTTATTCTTCATTTAATAAAAACACCCCATTCACTTTGATGATCATGAAAATAGTAGTTTTTATACAAGCTACTTCATATTATACTCTAATATCCAATAATTGTCATGTTTTACCTCATTGTTGGAAGACTCTTATATAGTTTGAATTTACCCTTACATATCAATATATAACATTATTTAGCTATATATACCATTATGAATAATTAACTAGTTACCACTATATAACATCTGTTTTGAGGTGATGACTGTCATAAAACATCAATCATATACCCTTATTCCAGCATCGAGTGTCCATTTTATGACAACCAGGCTAATCTTAAACCATAAAAAACATCAATTATTTACCCTTGTGAGATCGATGAGGGACTGTTATATGTGCCTAATGTTACCATTCCATGAGTAACCTTATGTGTGACATGTTTCTCCCTTATATAGCCTACCAAATAATATACGACCTATTTTACTAATACACATCCTTGGATGGGTTTCCTTTACCCAAACCCATTGTACCTATATATAGATCTCTCGTTCACCTTAACACAACCTCCACAAACTAAAAAATTAGTTCTAACTCTTATAAATAATGTTATCTACTATTATAATATGTCTTGTGAACATGATTATTATCCAATTTAGTTCCAAAAACCATAATATGATTCAATATCCCATAAAAACACGTGGACATGCCATCGAGAATTCATATAATCTATGTCACATCAACCATATTCAAATACTCCTTCTCTTAGACAATAACCATGTATTAAATTTAAAACAATCCTTAATGTTAACGTAATGAATCCACTTTTATAGACCTATTTATTATGTAAATATTTTCAATAAATCCAATATATAAATCCATGGTTACAATTTTTTTTATCATAAACCAATGCCACTATGTCTACTCCCCAATTCCACGACATTGACCGGTTTGGATATCCCACCCACATAGTTTTCTAAACCTAAGGGATTAAACCTATTTAGCCTAACAGAGCATCATGACTAGTGTTATAAAACACCATTCTTATTAGTCTCACGTGGTCCTCCCAAGGCCCCTATATAGGAATAATAAATTGCTAAAAAATGAACACTAATGCCAAAGAGCAGTTTGTCCCAATCAAAAACACTTGAGGGGAGTGTTAAACAACCATGGGTACTATAATACCAACCTTGGATTTTCCCAATGGGTTTCAAAATCTCCCCCATGGCTCTAAAACTAGGTTGTGGTCTGTAGGTATGTCTATGAGTGCTCACTAGTGGCATGGCACTTTCCACAATGGGTATCCCACCCACAACCTATTCAATAGTAAAGTGACTCATGATAGGGGTTGAATCATGCCATTCTTATCAGGATCACAAAATCCTCATCACACCCAAATGTGGGACCTATAACTATTTAATAGACACACTTCCAAGTATAAGGGTGGTTAGTCCTGGTCATGGACACCCAATGGGAGCACCGTACAACCCTTGGTATAACAATACAATAATTTACTTTGTAAAAATCAATATGTAAAAGAAATCAAATTAGTTTTTAACATTTAATCCACTATACATATGATTCCTTTATCAAATTTACAACTCCCTATATACATAAGATTTTAAAAATTAGTTGATTTTATATATTTTATATTTCTCCCATTTTATTTTGAATACATAATATATTCTTGCAAGAATATGATCTCATACCGAGTGTAACATCCCGACCCGAGTTCCACAAACCGGTTCCCTGAGCAGGTTTGATACGTGATATCAAGTGTTTATCCTCATATTATAGAGGTTTTTGACTAGTAGTGAGGGTAAAATATCAATCATGGGGAGACTGTACCCTAATATTAGAGTAATCCACAACATAAAATAAAGAAACAATATCAGAATAAACAAATAATATCACCATAACGAGAATAATACTAGAATCACCTATTGAACAAACTAAAAATAAAAATAAAAATAAAAAAGTAGATATTCAATGGAAAAGTACGTTCCAAGTGTCAAAATAAAATCCAAAACATAAATACCCTGAAAACTCTAAAGAGGGTCCTGATCCATGTCTAGTTCCCTCATCCATGCTCAATCCCAAATCATCTATCTGACACATGGAAATTTCCATTATCCAATCTTGCAAACTTCAAGTCTATTTAGATGCCGATTAGGCTACCCATATAGGGTGTGAGTACAACTCAGTAGGCCAACACCATTGATTTCTAGAACAATATCTAGTCAAAAAAAGTGTATGTAATTATATAAATAAATATGTACTGTACATTATTAAACAATTATCAAAATGTTGAATATTATTTATTTAACCACAAAAACACCCGGGTTCCCATGGACACCTGAACTCCCAATTAATGCTTCGACCCATTATAGAATATGAACTATCTCTAAAGGATATCATATATTTAAATTCCATTATTACCATTTATCATCTCAATTCATATATGAATTATTTTGTTTCCATTCATATATCAAAATTTATATCTGAATCATATATCACAATAAATAAATATGTACAATGTATTATTAAATAGTTATCACAATATATAATATTCTTTATTTTACCACATAAACACCTGGGTTCCCATGGAAACCTAAACTATAAATACCTTCTTTGGCCCATGCTAGAGTACGTACTATCCCCAAGGGATATCATATATTTGAATTTTGTTGTTACTATATATTTTCTAAATTCTCATATTAATTCCATTATTTGCATTCATATATAAAAAGTAATATCTACATGTTATTGTTACCAATCATATATTAGAATTCATATCTAAATTCCATTATTACCATTCATATATCACAATTCATATCTGAATATCATTGTCACCTTTCATATGTCACAATTCATATCTGAATTCCATTTTTTCCATTCATATATCACAATTCATATCTAAATGCTATTATTAACATCCCCGTATCACAATTCATTTCTAAATATCATTGTTACCATCCATATATCACAATTAATATCTGAATTCCATTTTTAGAATTCATATATCACATTTACCATAAAACCCCATTAATTAATTAACCAATTAATTAATCTAATATAATAATCGTATAATCACATCATTCCATTAAATAATTTGAAATTAATTAATTAAACCTATCCCATTAATTAATTCAATAAATAATTATATACTTCAAATAAATTAATTAATTCAAAAATTACTTAATTTAATTCCAGATTCAAAAAATTCCATTAAAAAATTCAATAATTAAGTAATGTAATTCATCATTCAATTCCACAATCCAATATACAGATAATTAATTCAATAATTAATTATTACAACTCAATTAATTCAATATTCCCAATTTCATAATACCGCAATTAATTTATTTACTGAATTAATAATTCTAATTTATGAAACTCAATTTACAATCATCCAATAGAAATTCTAGTAGTTGGGGTTTGGCTTAGTGGTAAGCACCCTGTAATGTTACATGAAAAATGGGGGTTCACAACCCATGGGGCACAGGGTACTGCAGCAGTATTGTAGCAGTGGCGGGCACTGTTTCAACAATGGTACTGTAGTAGTGGTAGGTCATTGTAGCGGCAGTAAGGTATTGTAGCAACAGCAGGTACTATGCGGTAATGTAGCTAGCAGGTAATGTAGCAGTACTATTCACAGAATGGGTCTTGGGCCAAAAATTTGGGCCTACGGTACATGTAATGGGCTAAATTCCCACTAGGCCTTTAGGATATGTAATAGGTCTCCCTCTACCCAGTTAAAAGAGGTCTTTGATTTGATTTAATAATAAATGAGGCTTCATCTCCAACCTTTAAAAAACATCCAATAGAAATTCTACTATTACATACACCAAATTAGAATTAATAATTTTGGATTTTAATAATATACCACCTACCTCAAGTTTGACGATGAACTATCTCCAACGAATATACCCAATTGAAGTGTAAAAACCCAAATCATGATAAAGAACATGATCAAGATCCAAAATCCTTTTCCAAGATTATACAAATCATGGTAAAACAACCAAGATCTAGATCTAGAACCAAATACAGATAAACATCCCACTTTTGATTGGAAAAAGGAGTGTGAGATAAATAGGTATCTTAACGGGATAAAAATTCAGACAGGAGAGGTGCATATCTTCAATCCACCATTTCATTCACCATGAATGTAGGTTAGAAGGGCTTGGAGTCCATATGTGAGCCTCAAAAAATGATATAGAAATCTTAGGGCTGAGAAAGGTCTAATTAGGGTTTAATATGGGTGTTCAGAGATTTAAAATTTAATTTTAGGATTAACTAAAAACCTACACATGGTTTCCAAACTATGAAACTTAACCATGAGCCTCTTCTAGAGGGGGGGGGGGGGGTTCACATATTCTATTTAGAGGGTTAATGTTTTTTCAAATCATGTGCTAGGTGGGAGAATCCAGTCTGTTTGAGTTTACATGGTTTGCTGGGTTGGGTTTATGGGGTTGGAAAACCATGAGCCAACAATGAACTAAATATCCTCCTTCCAAAATTCTCAAATTTCTCACTAACACATCCCAAGGTACTACCCTAAAAAAAATTAATCTAAATACAAAAAAAGAGTACCTATAAATGAGGTTGAGACACCTCCATAAAAGGTTGGGATCGTTCTATCTCCCCAACTTATAACAGCTCATTCAGAAGATGTGATACCAAGCATCTCTAAGATTTAGAGATAAAAATATCATGACACTATGCCCTCATATTCTATTATCTCTCCCATGTTTCCTTCAGAACATGTCAATGTTCCCACAATACAAAAACTATCAACACAATATTTTCCTACAACACATTTTCACTACAATCCAACACATGTATTGGACACTCTTCAAAGAATGAATCTATATCAAGCTTAACATCTTGCACATGAATCACATAAGAAGTATTGGGGTTATACAGAAAAAGCTATTACACATGAAATACATCATTCATAGCACTATATATTTATTTATGATCTAATCGGTATGACACTAGCTTTATTTTCTCTATAACCTCAAATAGTCCAATAAACCAGGGTGCCAACTTGTCCTGTATCTGTATCCTTGGATGACCTAATCTACCCAACACACAAATTTATATAAGATAAACCTATGTAAACTATTATGGTATTTGATGTCAATCAGCATATGAATTCTATATACTCTAAGAAATATGCATACACCTCTATATCCACTGAACTTTCTATGATGTCTCCCATAAGAGACTTGGTCCCACCAACTGTAACTCACCTTAATCCATCCAAAATAATGTAGATCTTCATTGCCTACCAAAAATAACCTTATATGGTTCCTTCTGAATTGATTCTTGATAACCGTTGGAATATGTGAACACCACCAATGCAAGGTTCTTTTCCCAAGTCCCACCAAAGGTTAAGATACACACTCATAGCATATTCTCAAGGACCTATATTGTATGTTCTAACCACCCATCTATCTATGGTTAGAAACCTGCACTCAACAAAAAAAGTTCACCCAGAACCTTATCCAAGCCTCTCCAACTACTCCACTATGAAATCCTCTAGTATTAGTAGGAAATGTGAAAAAAATTTCAAATGGTATACAAACACTCAAATAGAATCATTATTCAATGTTCTCCTAGGGAGGCATATTAAAAAATCCATTGTAATGTAATATCTCTTTAATTATAGAATAGGAAATAGATGTAGTAAAACAGCAGGATTTTTATGTTAATCCTTTACCTGTTGATAGGTTCAACATCCTTCCACGATCCCTTTTATATCCATTTTCGTGCTTGGCCACCAAAAGTAATGTTGTAGGTCATGGTACATTTTGGTCACACCTATATTCACCACCAACTTGATGGTATGATATTCGCACATTTGCCCCTCCCGCATACTCATAGGCACAACAAACATATCCTTGACATAGATGATCCCATCCCCATCTATAATCTAATATGAAGGTGTCTTCCCACCTTTAAGTATTTCCCTCAATGTCAAAAATTCCATATCCTCATACATCATATCTCTAATATGACTAAAAAGTGTATAATCCACTAAAACTGAAAGAGTGTCATTTTTTCCTGAATCTCCTAAAATAAAACATGCATCTCAGCTATAAAATTCATCATCTTACACTCAACAATAGACTCTTGAACTACATGGTTCTTAGTTTTCTTGATTAGAGTGTCATTAAAACTGTTTCCCTTTTGTGGAATATACGCTATCTTAAAGTCAAATGTCTGCATATAATCAACCCAAATCCTCTTTTTATGATCAACATCTCCTTTCAAAAATATATAATTCATGTTATTGTGATCCATATACATAGTAAACATTTTACCCAATAGATAATACTGCCATCACTTCTAATCATGGACCACTGTAGCTAACCCAAGGTCATGTGTAGGGTATTTCCATTCATGGTGCCTTAAATGTAGAGACCCATACGCCCCCACTTGATCTGCCTTCATCAAAACTACTCCAAGTTTAATCCCATAAGCTTCAAAATACACCGCATATTACTCTCATTTCTTAGGTTGGATCAAGATCTATGCTGATTTCAAACACTTCTTCAAATCTTGGAAAAAATTATCTCATTATTTTCACCTTTCAAACTCTATCCCCTTCTTGGTCAAGACCACAAGTTGTGCTTGAAATTTGGAAAAGTCTTGGATGAACCTCCAATAATATCCGCCAAACCCTAGTAATATACTAATATTGAACCCATTCTTGTAATGCTCCAAAAATACAACTTCTTGTACCTTCTATGGGAATACCAACACACCTTCATCCGAGATGATGTAAACCAAGAAGTGTACCTAATCAATCTAAACATGAACACTTAGAAATCTTGGAATATAACTAATTCCCTCTAAGTATACTTAAGAAAATATTTGGATGTTTGAGATGATCTTCAGGATTCTTGGAGTACAACGACATTTCATCCATGAATAAAACCAAAAACTGGTCTAGATACGGATGGAAGATTCTATTCATTAAGACCATAAACACTACTATTTCATTTTTTACCCAAAATGCCTCAATACAAACTAATAAAGGACATACCTGCTTATGAAAGAAGTCCTTGCAATATTAAAATGTTGAAATCTCAAATCATGATACCTTAATCTCAAGTCGATTATTGATAATTCATAATCTCCTCTCAACTAGTAGAAATGATCAGAGATATAAGGAAGAGGATACCAATTATTCATTATCATCTAGTTCAACTTTCAACAGTTAACATAGAATCATAGAGTGCCACCATCCGTATTTGAAAAAAAACTACAGAACCCAAGGCGATGTTCTGGGATGAATAAAAATGTTATCCTCCTAGTTCTCTAAGTAATTATTGAGCACTTGATGCTCTGTGGGTTCCATTCTATATTCTTTAATATAAACTAGACCATCCCTAGTAATGAGAGTAATTGTAAATTCCATATCACACTCAGGCGGAATCCCTATTATGTCTTTATAAAACATATCCTGAAACCTATCCACTATAGGTGGATAGATATCCAGCATCACACCCCAATCATCTAGTAAGAGACTAGAAACCTGGGTAGTAATCTCCCACAATTTCTAATGAACTAGACATACATGGCCCAACTGGATATACCATTGTCCATAGTGAATATATTCTTCACCCTTAAGAGACATAAAACTCAATATCCTATGGTAACAATCAATGTGGGTAAGGTATGATACTAACCAATCTATTCCTATAGTTATATTAAATCCAAATATAAGTAGAACAAAAATATTCCATAGAAAATGATACTACCCAACCTCGATAGAACACCACTCGCATAGAAGGATGTCTCTAAACATCACTCGTAAAGAATTTCTATTATCATAACCGCACTCGCAAATTTTACCACCAGGCTCACACCATTCAGAAGTTGTTTCAAAATGAAGGAATATGAGAAACCAATATCAAATAAAGAAATAGATAGCATAGAATCTACAAGAATAGTACCTCTAACTATTTATGACACAACCTCACTATCTACTAGTGTAGGATGAACAACAACCAACTATCATTCCTCTCTTCCCTATGATGTTTTATGAGTCCCCTAAGCTATACCAATATAAAAATACAAGAACTCTTTCCCCATATTACCTTTCCCACTACCTCTAATGCCAAAACTAATAGATTTCATGTTTCCATACTGATATGGTGAAAAATATCTCCATCCCACACTCTAATTATTCATAGATTCTCTATTAATACCTATAATCATGGGTTCCTACAGAACCTTCATAGATGTACCATCATGATGAAAGATCAAAAATATATTATTAGTTTGGGAGAACATCTACTATAGCGGCTCGTCTAACCACACTGGTGGAAAACAACTCAGGTAATATCCTATGTAATTGATCTTTCCAGCTGGCCATTATAGTGTCTCGTCTAACCACACTGTAATAATGATTATTCATACTCTCAAAAGTCACACCTATTAAATGTCTCTTATAAACAACCTTTCATAAACATGAATCCTCCTTTCAGTTCCCCTCAATTTTGAAAGAATGATCCACCACCTTAGTAAACAGCATTGATCAAAATATGTTCACTTGGGACTTAATTTCACCTTTAATTTCATCCTAGAACCTCTATGACCAAACTGTCCCATCTGTTTCCATCTCTGGAGAAACTTTATGCTTGTTTATAAATACAATAACATATTCCATCAAGTAAATTGTCCCCCGATTCAACCACATAAACTCAACTACCCTCTCCTATATAAACGTATCTGGATAAAAGTGCTCCAAGAACTTCTCCCAAAAGTTCTTCCATACCATACCATCATTCTTTCTAGTCTGAGCTTGAATTTCCCACCAGTGATTTTCTGATCCTCATAACATACAAGAATCAAACTTGAACCACTTCTTAGAAGGATTATCTAAATGGTATAGAATAGTCTTCACGGAATCAACCCATAACTTCTCTACCTTAGGTCCAAACTCTCTAGAAAATGTTGGAGGGTGGTGAAACTAAAAAAACATCATAATATCATAAATCCTCTTCAAAAATCACATTAGGTATATATAAATAAATTACATGAAGAAAGAAAAATTATTACGTAACTTTTCTTTAGTTTACTCTCTTTTCACTATCCGTGCCTTAGGTTACACTACTAGTGTAGAATCAGCAGCAATATCCTCTTGACATCCTACCGTCAAGCATCTTAATGGAGAAATATCTCTAAAATTCCATATGCATGTATTATGAATCATCAAACAACTCAACATATTTAATAATGGGGATTCTACAGAATCTATAAGAGGTCATTCCCCCAAACCCTTCCAAATCATCGAAACTGATGTGCTATCTCTATCCTAAGCCATCCTACACCTAGGTCATGGTTAAAAAAGGGTAAAATCATGTCACTAAAGATTATTATTAGACACCTATTTATTCACATATAGAATCATTATTCAATTTAAATTTAATATTAGGCCCCATTTAATTTTAATTAACAAAAGAAAAGAAAATAACTTCAACTTAAACACCTTCCCCAAAACCTACTTTTATATGCATGCCTAAAAATAATGTGTGTCACAATATAAACCTGAGTGCATAGAATGATGAATTCATACTAAAATCTAGTGACTTATCATGTTGTGAGTGAAATCAAATCAAATTATTGAAATAATAATCACATCATATAATAAGTGTGTCACCCAAGGAGAAATTATATTCAAATGTAATAGCAACCATCAATAATAGGGGACTTGGGTTCTCCCCTGTACATGATTTAGCTAATCCTATGAATGAGATCATAACCAATGCCCAAATATTCATAGTATCCTATCTACCTTTCCAAAATAATAATACAAATGAAAAGAAAATAAAAACTATCTCTAATACCAATTGTGACGTCCCGACCAGGGTGCATCACGTTGGTGCCTTGATCTAGTTCGCTACATGGCCTCAAGAGAGCTTACCTATATTCTAGAGGTTACCGAATAATAGAGACGCTCTTATATCGATCATGGGGAGACTATATATTCTTTATCAGAGTAATACCACATGAGAAAATAAAGAAACAAAAACAGAATAACCAAATAATATAACTATAATGATAATAATACTAGTATCACATGATGAACAAACTATAAATAGAACATAAAAAATGAACATTATATTTTTCATGCCAAAGTACATTCCATGTGTTAAAATAAAAAAAATAAAGACACTAGAAACTTTAAAGCGGTCTTGAACCATATTTGGTTCCCAGATCTTATCCTACAAAAATAAAGCCTATTTAGATACCGATTAGGCAGCCTGAGTAGGATGTGAGTACAATTCAGTAGGCCGCCTCAACGACATCTAAAACAATATCTAGTAAAAAATAGTGTATGCAGTTATATAATGAAATAAGTACAATTCATAAGTAAATAGTTATCACATTATCAAATATTCATTATTTGACAATATAAACACCTCAGTTCTCATGGCCACCTAAACTCTCAATACCTACTTTTCCTATGATGGATTTTGATCTATAACTAAGGGATATCATATATTTGAATTCCATTATTACAATTTATAAACTCAATTCATATAAGAATTTAATTGTTATCATTCTTATTCTAAATTCATATTTGAATTCCATTGTTACCATTCATATATCCCAATTCATATATGAATTCTACTGTTACCATTCCCATGTCTCAATTCATATCTGAATGCCATTATTACCATTCATTTACCACAATTCATATATGAATTCTATTATTACCATTTATATATCATAAATCATATCTAAATGAAATTGTTACCATTAATACATCAAAATTCTTATCTGAATACCATTTTTTATAATCATATATCACAATTAATTTCTAAATTCCATTATTACCATTCACATATTAAAATTCATATCTAAAATCCATTGTTACCATTCATATATCAGATATCCAACAATAATAAATTTGTTAATTCACTAATTAATTAATCACCTCAATTCAATTAATTAATTAAAAAATTAATTAATCCAATTCCACATTTACAAAAATATATTACCAGATTATAAAATAAATTAATGCAATTCAACCTTCAATTTCACAATACCAATATCAACATAATTAATTAAATTATAAATTATTCCAACTTAATCAATTTAATATTAACAATTTCAAAATACATTAATTAATTAATTTATCTATTTAATTAAATAAATTTAAGATACTAAATTACTAAGAATTTAATATAAATTCTAAAATTATATACATGAAATTGGAATAAATACTTTTGTATTTGAATAATATACCACCTACCACAAGTTGGATGATGACTGGTATCCAATGGATATAGCCAATTAAAGTAGAACAATTGAAATCATGAGAAAGAACATGATGTAGATCTAAAACCTAGATCCAAGATCAAACAAAGCAATATCTATCAAATTAAATCTAGATATAAAACTAAAATTAGATATGAATCCCTCTTTTCTCTGTAAAGAGGAGCAGGAGAGAGAGATGGATCAAAATAAGGAAAAACCACATTCATGGGGAGGTGTAGGTCTTTAATCTTTCCCTTTGATTCACTATGAAAAGTCTTCCAAGGGAATAGAATTTGTCTAGGATCCTCCAAAAGAGATATATAATGATTAGGGTAGATGTAGGAAAATTAGGGGTTAATATTGGGGGTTTGGGGTGTTAAAATATAATTTTTAAATTATAAAAACTTGTTCATGGTTTCCTTGGAAAGAGTAAATGTTTTCAAAAAACTACACCTATTCTGGGGGGTGGTGGTGTATATATTTTCCTAAGATAGAGAAAAGTTTTTCAAACCATACACCTACCATGAAAATCCAATATATTTTAGTTTATATGGTTTTCTAGGCAGAGCCACCTGGTTTTGGAAATTAGGGCACCAACCGTGCACAACCTCTTCTCTTTCCAAAATTATTAAATTTAACTCAAACACAATGTAAGGTACATCCCAAACAAAAAGTATAGAAAACATGGAAAAATAGTACCTATAAATGAGCTCGATACACCTCTATAAAAGGTTATGATATTATAATAAGAAAAAAAATTCAAACTTTACAATACATAAGGAATTCTTTCTGGTATATAATATCTAATACAGATTTTTTATAGGATATGAGAAAATAATAATAATAAATTTCATAATAATAATAAATAATATATAAATATTAAAAAAATAAAAATAGAATCATATTAATGAGTAATAATAAAAAAATAAAAATAAAAAAATAATAGATAATAAAGTGATGTAATTTCGAAAACATAACAAATAAAAAGCAAGGATCAATGAAACATTCTCTGTCTTTTTGATAATTAGAAAACAGAAAAGTCCCACGAACTTTTTATAAGATTAAATAGTAAATGAAATATCAAACAATTCAAGAAAAAATTTTAATAATAGAAGATAATAAAATAAAAAATAACTTGATCATGAAGTATAAAAAGTAAATTCTCCCCATATATTAATAAATGGAAGTAAATAACAATAATTAAATGAATAAAGAAGAATAATTAAGTAGTATTAAATATTAATCACAACATGGTCAATATAAATATAAATAGTTGGAAGAAGAACTCCACCTACACTCATGTATAATGAAACTATATAACAATTATCAAATGAAATATAAAAATATTAAAAATAGTAAATTCCCCTCATAATATAAGATTTTATCGTCGAAATAATTAGATAGTGAATGATTATCATATGAAATCCTCTTGAAAAAATATATAGTGATGATATAAAAAATAGTTGATGATATTCATGGAATTATAAAATATATGAAATGGATTATAAGTAAACATCCTTTAATAATATTCTTGTAAAGTACCTAAGATAAGAATATATACAATATCATTTCCTATAATGAAAAAACTAAAAAAAATAGAGTTAATGCTAGCAAAAAATAAATAAATCTATAATGGTTGAATGTTATCCATAAAATGATGTATCACCTAGTTAAGTAGTCTTGTTTTGTTTACACTGAATTTTTTATAGTTCCATTTCTAAAAAAACTGAGTGAACTCTTTGAACATTTGAATTCGTATGAGATATAGCTATAAATTCATTATTTCACTAAATATTTTATATTAAACTATTAAAATAATAAGAAGTCTAATGACCACATAAGAAATGTTTAATGAAATTTTAAATATTATAAAAAAATATTCTTTTTTATACTTAATTTTTTGAAATATAAGGTTTTAACTCGTTATTATTTTATTTAAAAATTTCATATCATCTTTAACATTCAAAACATCAAAATAAAATCACTTTTCCTCATTTAACAAATCCCAGTGATCTATCTTTAGTCTCACACATGCATCACCAATAATGACTATGAAATTATGTAATTTTTTATCCTTATTTTTTTAACTCATTTACACTAATACTAATACATCAAAAATTAAGGTTAGAATAATAACCCAAAATAAATATGGTAGAATAAGAATAAATTACCAAAAAATATTTATCTTTTGATAATACATTAAAAAATGATTCTGTTCTTGTTTTAGGAAAAAAATTAGGAAAATTTTACTTATTCCTTATAATATTTACCAATTTCTCTTCTTGTTAGGATAATATAACCTCATGTGTCTATAATTTCTACAACCATATAAAACAAGTTATCTATGTTATAAAAAATATCTTATGATTATTTATTTGAATATTTCTATCTCAAACTCCTGGTCTATCCATATATCAAAAAAAGTTCTCCTAATACTTTTTATAGTCTTGATCTAATGGTTATATCTATAAATAGACATAAACAATAAATTTAATAAGTAAAATAAATAATCTAATATCTAAAAGGTTCAAAATGATACAAATTGTAAGGTACCAAATGTGTGATAATAAGAGACAATAAGGGTGGGGGGGGTAAATTTTAGATCTCAAAATAATCAATGTAATTAAAATAATAATAAGTAATTAATTGGATAATAATAAAAAATTTTATAATATATAATAGTTTAGTTAGTGTGATGAGTATAAGTAGAATAATAAATATTAATATAAAACATAATGATTATATAGTAGTTCAACACCAAATAATCCTACTTATACTCTTTACACTTTCAACCAAATAGTATTTATATCCACTATAGTTACTTTACATTTGTTAGAGAATAAAATATATTTAGAAAATGTATTATTCACATATGGAGACATAAACACAATACAATATTTTGGGAGTATAATGAGAACCCTTCATTTTTCATGGGAAGACTAAACCGAAACATTCTTTGAGTATTTATAACAAATGAATTTTCATTCTGAAGTATAAGAACAATGATCCTTGAATTTTAAAAGATCAATTATCCCATTTGAATATTTTTTTTCAGTTTACAATAAAAAAACATACCTTTTAATGGAGGTATAACCAGTGTGTAAGGCACAAAATAAAACATTATTATATAAAAAAATAGAACTCAAATGAAATAATAAGAAATTAAAGCAATAAAATATTGAAAATGACATTTCTAGTTTAGAAAAAGGTATCTTGGAACCTTTAATGATATAAAAAATAAATCATGGTAAATAAATCATAAAATCCCATAAAAAAATTTGGTTCTCACACTTTTCATCACTTATATATCAAATATGGATCATGTGTCACTATATATGGCCTCCAAGTTCTATATGAAAATGAATTCCTTAAGTTCAAAACACCATGATATTATTTCTTAATTGTAATTAATTGCATCACATAGAATTTTTTTAAATATAACCCTCAAAATAATTTAATTTCTAAATTAAAACATCAATTACATACTTTCAAATTATTATTATTTAAAAACATAGACTAATCCCTATAATAGTGTGAAATAACCTCTTAGAAACTACAATTTTTTTATACATTGAATGTTATGGCCTATATTATTAATTATAGATTATTATTGATAACATTACCATGGAAAATGATATATAATTTTATCATGGAGCACTGATGATGAATAAGATTTAGTTCATATGTAATATATTTTAAAAAGAGAAATTCCCAATAGAATTTCCATCATCCAAACAATTATTATTTTGAACATACTCTTCTTCTAAACATCTTAGACCATACAAATTTTACTTTTGAATTATCTAAAAATAACATCCAAATCCATCACTATAATAATCTATAGTTATAATTTTTTTTATAAACTTAACTTCATAAATACCTTTTGAAAATATGTTCTAAAATATTTCTAAACTTATATTCAGCTTAACATAACTTCTAAAAACACCGTTACTATAATACATAAAAATAACCCCCTCTGAATACATAAAGGTAAATATATTATTCCCTAAATTTTAAAAAACCCATAAGACTAATATATTATGATAAAATAATCATAAAAAATCAATCTAATTTACAATTAAGAGACATTTCTTTATAAATAATATTCTCTTAGAAAATTTTAAACTCTTTGTATAGGTATGATTTTAGACTTAGGTAAATTTCCCATTTGTAAAAATTTCTTCTCATAAATACATAATCTATTATTCTATTTTAAACATCTCATACTTATCCCAAATTCCAACTTTCTTATATGTAATTATTTTATTATTCTATGCAAGATCACAAACATAACAAAAAAATTTCAACAGAGTATATAAAAACAAGAAAAAAAATTAAATTATAGATTAGTAACAAATAACAAAAAATTAATAAAAAATAAAAAATAAAAAATAATAATTACTAATAATAATATTAAATAATAAAAATTATATAAAATAAAAAATAGTAGATGGTAGAGTATATGTAATTATAAAAATATAATAAATAAAGAGAAAATATCTAATTGACATGTTTATCTCTCAATTTTTTTAAATGATTGATAGTGTTTAAAATTTTAAATAAAATAGGAAATATTTATGGAAACTCAGGCATGAAATATCTCATTTTTAATAGATATCAATAGAAGTTATGGATTTTTCACCATTTTACTGGATTTATAACCAATGTCTTATCCATTTTTCCTTAGATTGGGAAAACACATTATGGTTTGCACTTCTATATTAAGGTTTATAATTTTAATTTCAATAAATATAATTTATAATTTTAGAATAAATATTATAATATCATGAGTTTTTATTATATATTTTCATTTAAAAGATTTCATTGATGATTTTGTTTTTCATATTTAGTAAGATTAAATTTTCATTCACTATTCAATGTAACATTATTTAAAATCTATCATTATTTCTTTATAAGTATTAGTTACATAATATTATTATTCTAATTATTATTGATAATAATTCAACAATGGATTTATAGTCTCATAAGTAATAATTCAACAGTAGAAGGTGTAATACTCATTTTATTTTATCATTTTTCATGAATAAATCATCCAATTTGAGAATCATCTAGATAATCAATTATAATCTAATTTATTTAAAAATTAAATTAAAATTAGAGTTATCAAGGGAGGATATCTAGGATATTTGAGATTATAAAAATATGAAAAATAATTTACATTCATATATTTATAAAAAATCATGAGTTTTAATTTATATATTTTTTTAAATTATTTAAAAAGGTATCAGAAACAATTAATTTAGTTTTGGTGGATTTGATTATTTTTAAATCAATTAAATTGGATATCCCTATAACCAATTAGTTATTTGTATTTTGTGAATGAAATAGATTACTTATTTTTATATAAAAACCATCTCTTGAAATTTATTTATTGTTTCTTTAATTTTTATTAGTATTTTCCAATTTTAGGGTTAATTAATAGTGAATAATATTTTACATTTTTTAATATTAGTGTCGGGTTGATAATTGATGACTAAAATAAAAACTTTATAATTTTTTCAAGTGGTAAAAACTCCATGATTTTCTACAAACCACCCCAGAAGGCAATAATTTGAGTATAACCTTTCCTAAAATGATTATTGTTTATATAAAAACATTTATATTTCTATAATTATTTGTGTATGAAAGTAGATTAATATTTTATTTTTTAATATTTTTCATAATAAATATGGAAAAATATTTTTAATATTGTTGTCCCCCATAAAACCATATTATGGTGAAATTAACCACGATATGGATTTTGATATTCCATAGTTTATTTTTATAAATCATGGAATTTATTACCAATTCATATTACTTAGACACTAATTTTTATTGACATTTATATACACTATGGATTATATGTCTTGTATTTATGTTGATGCTCAATAGTACAATATCAGGTAAGGGATGTTGAAATGTTTTTTTTTCAATAAAAGGTCAAAGTATTGATATTGAAAAATAAATTTGTTATACATTTACTATTTTATTAAGAGTGTATAAATTTTTTAATATCCTAAAAATATACCTTACTTATTCATAATTTTTTTTTAAAATTATATATTGGACATGTTAGCATTTTAATTGAAATATTCACAAAAAATTCCCACAAATATAATCATTATCTATATTCTTATTCCATTAATATATTGGTAGTAAAATTGTGTATATGAGAGTAATATATTATGGATTATATAATAAATTATTTGGGCTATTGGGTAACCTATAGTGGAACAAACTCATTTTTTATTGATTAATAATAATTCTCTAAATATGATCTATAAGTTCTTACAGTTTATATTTTTCAATTTATTTTTATTTATTCTATTCCTAGTAAATATTAACTAAAAAAATCCACAAGTGGTATCCAATAAAATTTCAAGGGTTAAAATTACAATCAGACCATTTATACATTCATATACTATGAATTATGACTCTTTTCATGGGAGAACTATTGTAAACAAAAATAGTGTACTATCCTATGAAGTTATGAAAATTATGTGCTATTATAGGTTTATATAGATGTGACATTTGATTTATGCATATGAAGGAAGATATTTTACCACTATAATAGTTGTACAAGATAATTTCTTAGTGAATAATTTGTAAGCTAAATATTTTAAAATTGGATGTTGTGTAATTATTTTAATGGTATTTTGGTAACCATGAATAAAAAATTTTTTGGTTTGTATTTATTCTTTTACAAAAGACATGTTTAAGAATGAATTACATGTTTAATATTATTGAAAAATAGAGTATCATAAAATCATGTTTTTCTATCTAGTGATTTAACAAAAATGATCATGGATTTTAACTTATATTTTCCAAAAAGGTGATATGATAAAATATCATTTCATTGGAATGATATTTCTAAAAAAATGACATAGGTTTAAAAAATTTCCACAGACAAAATGGAGTATTATTAAAGGATAACATTGCAAAGTGTGTGAAAAAATTAATAATATTTTATTATTAATGTAAAACTACTTATATAATTGAATAACCAAATAATGGGGAAGGGAAACATGACATGAATTTGTAATAAAAAGAGATTTTCGATTTAATAACATTCACTAAATCTATAAAAATTTTAACCTTACAAATATTTTTGAATTAATATTTGTTATATTATATATTCATGATGATATATAAATTATCTTTTCTTCTATAAGTTATCCAAATATATATTAACAAATTTAAATTGTTTTCTTTATAAATATTTTCTTGGTTAAATTTATATTTTTTAAATTTATTTTAATAAATGTCATGAAATGAATTTAAAAATTTTCATTAAATGTATTATATGAAGATTTAATTTAGTTTAACCAAAATTTATGATTTTTATTGGTATAATTCTATCATAAAAATTCATAATATTATTTCATAAACATTTAGTGTTAAAATGTTATCGTAATTTAAAAAATATATTGAGTAATGATCCATGGATAAAAATACATTGGGATAGGAATCATTCTGAATTGGATGATTAAAATCAATTCTAGAAAAATAGGTTTGGTGGGTACCTATCAGAACACACATAATATCAATAAATATTTCATTTTACCATGACTTGAAAACATTATGTAAATAATGGTCATATACCATTTTCATATAATGCCTGAAAATGAGTTATGAATATCAGAATTAAATTTATCATTGGATGTGCCAAAAAAATTATTAGTTTCATAAGAGTTATATATTTAACTAACTAAATCATGTAAATTTAATTGAATACATAACATATATAAACTAATTTTATAGAATCATAAATAAAAATAAGTTATTTTATGAGATTCATATAGAAGTAGTGAGATATTTAAAACCCCTAAAAGTATAAATTTTATATATTTCTTCTAATGTGGAAACTCATCAATACCATGATCATTTAGGAATGGTCACCATAATTTTTTTGTTCTTGGGGATTATCTTTTCATAACATGCCTTAAATATGTATTAAACTTCTCAAAGAAGTAAATAAACGATTTTATCATTTTCATACAGTTCATAAACTATCGATTCCAAAAGTTACAAACAATTGGTATTCTTAGTGTAAACAAAGGTGAAGGAAAAACAAGTTTGTGAGTTGATGTACGATTTTCTATACTATATGTCTTAACCCAGTTTCCTAATATTTCATTCAATCATTTACCATGAGTGGTTTTAAGTAACACTACACTTATTTTAGGATTGAATGATTATTTCATCATTAGGTTATATTTTTTTATTTTTTGATTATGATGTAGGGAATATGACTTCTAGAAAGTGGTTAGGGACACTTGGAAAATTCTTATTCTTGGACAACTTTGGAATGTTCTCCTAAATAAAATCAATTATATTAATGTGGTTTTTTCAGAGATAAATACAATATTTATTCCTCAAATTATCATGATAATCTGGTTAAATAAATCTGGGAGATGTATTAAGGCCTCAATATCAATTGTAATGTTGATATTTTCAATAATCTTTATTCAAAATTTAGGAAACATTCAGACCTACTTCTAAATAAGGAACGACTATGAAAAGAAAAAATGAAGGATCCGTTGTGGTATAAAGGAAACTAAAAAAATGAATATTTTCACACTTTTTTTGAAGATAGGAGATACCTAAGTAACCTCAAACATTAGTCAAAATATAAAATGTTTTACAATGTTGTTGATATTAATAGTCTTTTAGTGGTTGACTATTATCAAGAGCTGGTTATGAGTTCCATGGGTTTTACCATGAGGGTTTGTAAAATTATGTAGTCCATAAATCCAAAATCTTTTTACATTTACCCAATCATCAAATCTATGGAAAATAAAACTATCAATGTAATTTTGAATTATTTTGAAATATTTAGAGTAGTGAAGATCCAAAACTATTATTGTTCCCTAGAATAGATGGATATCTAAAGATATTTTTCATTACTATAAGGTAAATTATATATGACAGTGTCTTTTAGGTTTTGGATGACTTATTTAGGGTTTATGTTATCCTATATCACCCTTTTCCACCATTCGTATTCCCATTCTTAAAAAGTTGACCAAAAATCGTTTAAGAATCACAAACTGAATAGTTTCTGTAACTTCAAAGAAAAAAAATACTATATACGATTATTAATGATATACTATCAAAATTATTTTAAATAATGGTCTCTATGGAGTATTTGTTCTTTCTCACTCGGAGTAATATCTTGGGAGCTATTATACAAACCCTAGAATTAATCTACGACTTGGTTAGTAAAACTATGGTTATCCATTTGGGCTTATCATATCCTATTTCGCAACCTCTTCTAAATTTTTTTGTCCTTTTCAATTATTGGTAAGGGATACTAATTTTTATTTTCCACTTATGTTATAATGTTCAGAGACCCTCTTTTATCTTCTACTTTTATTTTATTTTAATATTCATTCATTATATTCCTCAAGTCAATGATTCAAGGAAGGATGGCGGGTCATTTTGGGCCCATTATAGGCACCTAATCATATCTAAACATTTTTTCATTAAAGATATGATGTGTTTCATCAATGATAGAAAGTAGTTTATACAATCCATCAAATGGATACAAAAATCATTTTATATTTGAGTGAGATAATGGTGAATGGTGAAATATGTTTATTTCACGAACCAAACTGTGTTTACCCATGAACTAAGAACCCAAGACATCCGATGACATATCCGAAGAAAATTCCTGATCACCCTTAGTTGGAGACATGTTCCAGGGCATCAAGGTATATCTAATGAGAATAATTTTTACAAATAATCCTGATTTGAAAAAATAGTTGAATTCGACCATAGTTCTGGCCTGAATGATATAGAATTTAGACATCCATCCCATAAAAAAAAATCTATAAATAAATATAATCCAACAAAAAATATAAAAAATATAAGGCAAATAGATCATGGTCAAAATGAGTAGATAAATAACACCATATATAGGAGGATTTATTTATTTTATATGTATATAATAAAATAAAAAACTAAAACAAATACCCAACCTAGTCTTTATATGAATCCATGTTTTATCTACCCTTATAACCACAGACACTCCAAGAGTATCTATAAGTAGAACATGGAACCCAAAAACTAAAATGATAATAGGCATGAAAATTATGATCATTAGGAATGAAAAATTAAACTAAATAATTTTAATTATCTTTGAATTAAATATCCATTTAATGATATTTTTTAATACATATTTCAATTCATAGGTTTTTTTACTTTAAGCAAATGGTATTCTATTTCCACTTTTTCGTTAAAAGAGATCCATTTTAAATATGAGGGAAAATCATTTAAAAGTGATTATCCTTAAAAAATAATTATGAAAATTGGAATATAGAATATAAATTTTGAATGGTTTTTACAACATAAAAAGTTAAAAGGGTCGCTCCAAAACATTTTTCATAAAAAATAAAACTATTCGTTTTTTGATAAAATATAAGAGTATAATGGAATAAAGAAAAAGGTTAATAATATCAATTTCAGTAGTAATAAATCTACAAAAATTGGGAAAAGATATCAAGCCTAAGATCATAATAATAAACATAATGTAACAAAAATAATCATATACTTAAAATTATCATTGGAATTCTTTGTTCTTAGGGGAAACATGTCGAACATAAAAAAACCCAATCCATGGAATTGGAATTTCCGATATAAGTTGACATTATAACACTAAATATATCCCTCACAATCCTAACTATGGAGAGAATTCCTAAAGTATGGAAAACCACATTCTAAGGGACACTAGTCAAATCATGATCTTACATTAGTATAATAAATTTTCATAGATTTTCCACAAGATTCTTTTTTTATTACCAATGATGTGTAAAATAGGATTGATGTAAGAATAATAGCATGAATTGATACAAAAATATATACATGACTATATAGTAAAGAAAAAACCATAAAAATTCCTCACCCCTGATAACTATTCATAGAAAGAACCCATAAATCACATGAACATCAATATAATAAAGGTTCCTTATACTAGGTACACTTTATCCACTATTAAAAATGTAAAAAAATGGGTGTGAATAATGGAATTTTTTCATAAGAAAACCCTTATTTTAAAAGTACCTACCAGTACATAAAACTATTACTCTGAAAACAATTAATAGAATAAAATTTTAAATTTCCAAGGATTACTTAATATATTTTGGAAAAAAAGTAAAATAAATATTAAAATAAAAACACCTATTCGATTCTAAGAAATCATTTATAAAGGACATTCAAGAACTTAATCAAGTACTCACTTTGTATAGTTTAGTAAAACCAATCAGAACTATATTTATAAATTCGTAAAATATTTTAAATTTAAATGAAAATAAAGTGAATCTTGATTTTCCTTTCAAATAATCCATTATTATACATAATAAATTTATTGAATAATATATGCACCAATTTATACATTAAAAAAATTATAATTGTGAATCATAATAGTTAATTTAATGTGAACCAACATCAAACCAATGGAACCATGATGCTTCCACCAAACATGATGGTAATATATCCTGAAGAGGCAAAAATGATCCTTAAAAAACAAAAACAAACCCTAAAAAAGAAATAAAAAATTAAAAATCTAGAAAATGCCTAACTTAAGTACCCAATGACATAACTGAGAACGAAAAATAATTAATAAGGGGAAAGGGAAGAGATGAGAGCTCTAAAGAGTGATTAAATTTATAAACTGGGTATAAAACAAGATGAAACCCCTTTTTAAGGGAGGACGACTAATGGAGGGGAGCCACCAGGTCACATGGGTTAAGTGGGAGATGAGAGGTAAGATTTTGGGATAAAATCAAAGAGGACAAGAAGATAAAATTTTAAACTTTAAAAATTATGGGTAGGACATATAGTTTACCCAACTGTGCACCTCCTACTGGGGATGAACTAGACATCTACATTGTTTGGCTATATTGTTTGGGAATCTAGATTCAAACTATATGAAAAATATTTATTAATTTGTTGAATTGTACACATTCTTAACACATAATTTCCTCTAACCATGCTTATGTGATGAACCAATACCCTTAAACACCAAGAGATTACATGATTTCCTATGGGGTTTGAATGATTCAGACTAAACCAAGTACTATCTAAGAAATATAAACTATAAAAGAAGAAAATGAACTATAAGAGGGCCTTATATATGAGTATCTTTATATATTCCCATAAACTATGAAAACTAACCATGTTATAAAGGATGAAAACTTCAATCACATTAAAACCTAATTCAAAAACTACTATAACTCAACGAAAAGTGTACTAAATAAAAAATGTATAAAACAATAAATGAAAAGATGTTTTGGGTGTTATATTACTCCAAAACATAACTGTTTTTGACCCTAAAAATTTCAATATATACAGATGATCAAATAAATTTATGACATACAACCTCCTAAATTCCACTCAACCTACAAAAATTGGAAAACCTCATCCACCACTATTATAGGACCCATGAGTCAGGAAAAATAAAGAAAACATCATTTCCTGAAACCAATTCATCACCCAAAAGAACCATAAAGATTTGACACCACTACCAAGATCTCTCTCCCCATGATGAGCATCCCTAAGGGGCTCCAAACTAGATCACCATGGGATCAAGAATAAATGGATACAATATAATCCCCACCAAAATGGAATTGTATTGGATGAAAAAAATCCAGGTATAATAAAAAATTGAATGGACAAAAAAATAGTATAAAATGACTGTGAAATAAACAAATTTCAAAGAATGACCACCATTTATCCTGACTAAAACCACCAAAAATTTAGAAATTCTATAAGAAGGAACAATTTGCAACAAGGATAAACATTTACACAAAACTCAATTGAACAAAAAATAAGTATAACAAAAAAAATAATATGAAAAACATGATAGATAGAGGGGGAAAATAAGATCATATAAGGATAAATAATTCCTTAAATTAAATAGAATATATGGAAAAATTTAATGAGATAGCCCAAGATAATTCTTCGAAGGGGTATGTATAGCTTCTCTCCATTGAGAAACACCAATAGAATACCTTGGTAGATGTCTCATTAAATCGTATTTAGAGTATGACTTAAAATAATTATAGCATGAAGGTTTTTTATTACCTTTATATTCATAATAATTGGATATTAGTGTATTACCTCTTGAAGATTCCCAAGGAGAGAAACAAAAAGGAATATTTATATCACCTACTACCTACTCAGACAGAATCCACTTACCCTTTACTTTACTATATTACCCTTCACAATTTATATAATCTAATGATGTAGCATTCACACCCTGAATTATTGATAAAATTTGATCAACCTATACCACCTGCGTTACCACTTCTAAATACTAGGTGAAACTAAACTCTAACACCCTCGATTGATAACTAAGATGAATTACTCGTTCAAAATATCAGGACTTTAAAAAATATATAATGGTCAACTCTAAAATAGATGAAACTAGGTCAATGAAATGACAAACATACTCCTACATCAACTGATTACCTCTTTGAAGATAGTAAAACACCATCAACTTTACCCCCTCATAGCCTCAGAGAAATACTATTAGAAAAATGAAACTTCAAAACTCTCATTAGAAAATTCCCTAAATTTTGGAATCTAAGTCATAGAAGATCACTACTTCTAACTTAGAACATACAAATAAATGGTTGTGAACATGATCCTTAGAGACTAATTTAACTTAAGAATTATAAATATCCTTCAATTGTTCTGTATCTTTTTCTCTATATCTCAAGAAGTTCTTTGATCCTAAAATATATGAGGATTGAAATTCTAATTTTTTTTGAAGTAAATCCCTAGAAAAACTAACTAAAGTGTTATATTTTCTAGGTCCATCTGTAGATTTCATTTAGATACCAATAGAGAATTCCTGGGGTGTAATATAAATAACATAAAAAATATAGACTTCATCAATAATCACCTAGAGATTAATCATACCCAAAAATTAGTACAACCTAATAAAAAACAGTACTCCAAAAAATCAAAACAGAATAAATTAAATTAAATTAAAATATTTATTTTCAAATAGTATTAAAAACTCCACATGTTTCTAAATATGAAAATAATTTCATTTCAGCTAAATTCAACCAAAAATTTTATTTCCAAAATCCCAACTTCATCACTGAAAACACCTTTTTACTTAAGATTTCCTTGAAATATCATTCAAAAGTACGCCAATTTTTTTTAATAATTTATGTATGTGATGAGAAATTTTTTCTTAATACCCCATTTTATCAAATATAATTCATTTGATATCCATATTATATTTTTATCTTTTGATAAATTTAGGAAAACTCATTTACCATATTAAAAGAAACCAAAACATTTCCATTGGAAACAAAACTTTTAAAATTAAAATCCATGTTCTACCTTAGATACATAAAAAATAATAGATATAAACCAATTGGGATTAAAATAAATATATTATAATAATTAATGGGGATTAGTGCCTAGAAATTACTTGATCTCATGGTTAGCAGACCATATACCAATCATACCATTTTTATAAAGAGTTATATAGAACAATATACCTATGACCCACATAGTCAAACAGATCCTACGAGCTCACCATATACCACCATTAAGGAATATATAACAACTTGTGAAAAATAAATTAAATTTAAATAACCAAATATATAAATGTATGAATAACATATGTTAACGAAAATAAAAATCGGAGACAAAAACTTAGAAATTTATTTACCACGATAATCCATGGTTTATTACAAAAAGTGTTGAAAAACACTTTTTCATATATACACCCAAAGTATTGAAAGTCCGAAATTCATTCTATTATCACTGCTATAATAATAATAGGTTCTATAGAACCTATGCACAATTGAAAAAATTATATTTGAGAACATTTTTTCATAAACCAACCTGAACTAACCCTGAAATTGAGAACCTAATTTGGCCCTTGATATAATAACTCAACCCTAAACATTACATATTCTAGTGAATTTTAAACAAGAATTCACTTTCTTACTTTCATAAAGATATTTTAGTTTTAGTGTTTTAGAGAATTATTTCAAAAATATTACAATATATATACATATTTATATATATTGAAAGTGGACACTTCTAATCAGTATCTATTTTTCCATTATATAAAACATTTAATATAAAACACACTTTATTTTTATGAAAAATAATCATAAAATTCAACATGAATTATTCATTTCCATTACCAATACATAATTCATATGATTTTTTTTTAAATTTAGGATGACCAAAATATCTCAGTAAGGTACATAAAAATAAAAATGAAACAATTAGTCCATTAATACTTATAAAATTTTTCCTTTTTAAAATAAACTTTTAGGATAAAAATAAACATTTTATTACCTAATAAATGATCTTATATTCTGAAATAACTCCATAAAAGCATTCATTAGAAATATTAAAGGAAAAATAAGACTCATAAGGTTTCTTTTAAATCATGAAAAACTCATATATTTTTTTCAAAAATTTATACTTTTCAACTCTATGAATCAGAATATACTTTCTTTTAAATTATAAAATCATAATATTTCCGTAATAACCCATAAAAATCATAGATAAATATTATAGTTAACTTGATGATTAATTTTGGTATAAATATTAATTATATCTCAAATTACCATCATGGTTATCTTAGAGTAACTATTGTAGTTAAAATTGAAAAAACCATCAATGTTATACTTGAAATAACCAACATAGTATATTCTTATAATCTCATTGATGAAACTAAATCAGTAAATAATATACCTTTACCAGATTAATCCTAGAGATATAACTATATAACCCACCATTAGTTTATAAATTACCAACCTATCCTTATAAACTATTCTAAAGAATTATGATAGAATACAAAAATATGACATTATAAAAATGTTCGTTTCACTCATAAGAATTTTTTTATAGATATTAATTATCTATTCACTATTTATAACCATTTTTGAAAATAACTAGAAAATATGGAAGAAGTCTTTTATTATAATAAAAAATGAAATATTTTAAATGAATCCAAAAAATAAATAATAGTTACAACAATGTGAAAATTCATTATTATCTTATACATTAAAACAAAACACTGTTTTTTTCTTTTTTGTAATGGATGTTAAAACATTTTTTAAATATTACATATAGAAACATTTGAATGAAATGAAAAATAATTTTTATTTCATTTATAATTCACTTATATTCATATTAATACATGAATAAACTAATTTAAAAAATATGGTTATTGATTAAAAAAAGTGTTTTAATTGATACAGTAAAAGTGGATTTTTTAAAAGAAAGTTACTAACCTTGTGTTCAACTCATCTCGTATGTTATTTTTTTCATGAATAATAATATTATGTTAATTATTTAATATAATAATAACCTTTTTAAAGTTTATTATTATTTTTATATCACTTTTTACTATGATATATACAATTACATAATCATTTATGTTCACATTAAACGTTTGGAGGATATTCAATACATAAGTCCAAAATGACTTTGGTAGGTTGACTATCATAAAAGGGTAATAATTAAATCATATATATATAATAATTATGATTTTTTATAATTAAATTAAAATTATATAATTATCTATTAATAATATTTTAGGAAAAATGAACTACATTATAATTATGGTGAAGGTAGGCCATTCATACGCACGAGTAACATTTCCATTTTTCAATGATCATTATGGAAAAAAGGTGAATATAATTTTATCATTCCATAATAGTCATAAAATCGTAAATATTATATTATTCATTTAATTATACTTATATATATTATCTATATGATGTGTTGATGTAAAAAAAATCACATCACTTCGTGGAGGTGGTAGTCCACACGTACCCACAAATGGTGTCATTATTTTTCAGTGAATGTAAAGGTAAGAGTGTAATGATATACTTTATATTAATATTGATAAATATGTCTTGAATATAATATATATAAACTAAATCATTTATTATAACCATCATTGATATTTTTTTGGAAGATGAACTACATCGGTTCATGTGGACGTAATCCACCTTACACACGAACAATGAATTCCTCTCTGATTTGATATAGGTTGGATATAGTATAGGTTATTCCATTAAAGTAAAAAACAAATTTTATTTATTATACTGGTGTTTTTATTTTAGTGTTTTTTAAGAATATTTGATGGAGGTGGAAGAAGGAATCAAACTAAAACATACGGTTAAAACTATACGTCTTCTATGGAAAATCCCATTTGATTAACACCTTCATACCTATAAGGTTTGTATTATGCCTAAAAATACATATATAATTATGGGAGGGATTATATTAAGGTATTTTAGTATTTATTGGATGATCCAAATGGTGTTTTAAACGTGAATAAATCAGAATATGTGATTCCATTTTATAAGAGAGGGAATAGAAACTTTTGGAATTAATAAAATATAAAATTAATATAAATTACTTTTTAGTAAAAATGGAATAAAATTTATAATATTAGAATATAATATGATTATTATTGAAAATAATATCATCTAATAAAGTTATGATAATTTTGGATCACATTTCAATCCTTATATTTTTATTTAACCATTCTTAACCATTTTGATAGTTACTAATATATTAAAATCATGTACACAATAAGGTTTAATAATTTTACTATCAAATGAAAAATTACCAAAAAAGGGGATATGGTTTATTTCATGGACCACATATCATTTTTTCAAAATATTTTGTTTTATGAATTTTATATAATTCTATAAACTATTATTTTCATAAAATTTTAATAATGTTAATTTTAGAATTATTCATTTACATTATTTTTTTTAACATCAATAAAACCATGGAATGAGATAAAATAAATTAACATATCATTGAAATGATATAGTTATCAAAAAATTTCAGGTATAACATTAATTATTTAATATTTTTTTATATTTAATATTCTTAATATTATTTATTTATTATACAATTAATTTAATAATTACAACAGCAACATTGTGTAAGAATTTAATTTAATTATTTATTCATTAAAAATTAAAATATTTTACTACAATGAATTTAAATAATTTAGATATAAAATCAATATTTATAACAAAACATATCCTCTATTTATCATCATGTTAAAAATTATATTGTTCTTTAAAAAAGACTGATATTTTGGAATTTTCTTTAAATAAAAAATTATAAATGTTATAATCACATCCAAATGGCAGAAAAAATCCATATAAAGAATATTGGAAAAGTATGGATGAAATGGACTCATAAAATAAAATTAATTAAAGTTTTAGGGCTCTTTTCTTGTTCATATATTTTTATTTATAACTTTCATTACTCAATTTTCCTTTAATAGCGGTAACAAAAAATTATCATGTTACTATTCATATTAACAAAAAATAATATGGAATGATTTACCAAATTTACACAAAATGATTCAAAATATGAAATAAATTTTCTAAAAATTCATGTTATAGATGTGTAAGAATTGATTTTAAAATTAAACTCAGAAAATAAACCAAAAAGGTTTTAAAAAAAACTACCATTTTATGTATAAAATGTTTATATACTAAATTTAAGAATAAAATTCATTTTAAAAACCATAATTATATTATATTAATAAAAATAAAGTAATGAAATATTAAAACCAACTCGAAAAAAAATATTAATTTATAAATAATTAAATAAATACATTTTTCAATAAAAAGTAGTATTTTTTACTATTAACTAGAAATATATCTTTTTAGAAAATTATTAGAAAATCATAGAAAGAAAATTTTTAAATGAATAATTTTTAAAGGATGTTAATTTTTGTCCAAATAATATTCCATAACTTGGAAATAAATATTTTTGAATTATACCATATAATATATAGAAATCCAATTGTGTTAGTCGTAATTTTTTCCCTTTTGACAAAAAAATTGTCTAATATGTTTACAATGAATATAGTACATTATAATATAACTAATGAATATATGAAGATGTTTTATAAAATTTTTAACTGGGATGTTATAGACTTCCACCTTTTTAAATTTCATTATTACTAATTTATCCAATTATTTAACATTTGGGGATATATTTCCATCATAGAATTTTTAGACTCTCATATTTCTTCTTCAAACGTTTGGTTTTCCCAAAAAACATTAACCTAGAGAATTACCTTTTTCTAAATTAATTTCACTCTTTATTCAAGAATATTTATAGTTTTTTCCTCATAAGAAAGGTTATCTTCTAACTAAACTACTTCAGGGCTGAAAACATGAGATGGTTCCGAATCATACTTTTTTAACATTTAAACGTGAAAAATGTTTTGTACCTATGATAAACACGGAGGTATGACCAATCACAAGGTAAATGATACAACTTTATCTAGGATTTCATACAGTCTAATGAACCATAAACTTAACTTCCCCTTTTTATAAAAACACATGACACTTTAATATGGATATACTTAAAGAAAAACAAAACCCCCTACCTTGAAAGAAGTATATTTTCTCCTGTTATCCACATAACATTTCTTACTATGGTGAGATGTCCTCATATATTACTAAATTAACATCAAAATCTCAACCATTTAATCCTCCAATTATGGTTCCATCAAAAACCTTTCACATAGTTCATAACAAAAAGATAGAGTTCGACGTCACTTTCAATATAATTCCTCAAGAGGTTCCATCAGTATACTGGAATGAAAAATGTTAATTTAAGAAAACTCAACTAAAGAAAGATATTTATCCCAACTTCTCTACTAATCCATCAAATAAAGAAAAATAATTTATTACAAGGTCTGATTTTTTTTCATACCCTCCTTCAAATTGAGGGTGGAATTTTGTATTGAAATTTAATTTGGTACCCAATGACTTAAAACATCCTATCCAAAAAATTGATGTGTTAATGGGAACATGGTTTGATAAAATGGAAATAGAAAATCCGTGTAACCTCACTATATCTTTGAAATATATTTTTGAAAGTCGATCTAAGGATACAATATCTCATATGGTAAAAAACTGTAAATATTTATTTAATTAATGAAGAATATACCAAATTGAATTATTACGTTGATATTTCTCATTTAATCCCACTGTGAAATACATGGATTTATTTTCCCATTTTGGGATTGGAACTATAAAAGGCTGAAAAATCCCCTTCGCGGACTATTGTTATACTTTAATCTATTGACAATTAAAATATTTCATGGTAAATTCAGCTGTATCTATTTTAATCATATCCCGCCAGTAATAAATCTGAATGTATCTATACAACATAGTACTTCCCGAATGAACAAAAAATAAAGAAATATAAGATCTAATGAATAATTATATATTCAAATGAGAATCACATGGAACACATAATATCTTTTAAAAAATCAATTTTTTTTAATAATGCTAAATTCATGAAAATTTCCATTCTTAAGAAATTGCACCTTTTCCTATAAATCACAACCTTACTTATTGATCATGAATAATTATTTATAATATATATTATTGTTTTGAAACCTAATACATAACATAGGAAGTTCCATTATCCACAAAATCTAGGCCAAAAATTCATCAAACCATTAACTAAAGTGTCATGTTCTAAAAATAGCTTGTCTCATTCAATATTACTTTTCTGACTCAATGCATCAACTAAAATATTTGATTTTCTAGGATTATAATGAATTATTCACTCATAATATTTTATTAATTCCATTCATCTCCTATATCTCACGTTAAACTATTTTTGAGTGAATATATATATATATCAAATTATTATGATCTGTATGTATTTGACATTATGATCTATAAAAATGAAGTCTCCAATTTTTCTTAAAAGACCAAAAAGTCTCATTTCAGATCATCTGTAGGGTAATTTAACTCATGAGATTTTGTTTTTATTGAACCATAACCAATTAACTAATTATTTTTCTTTTGTAAACAACCAAGATCATTCAAAGAAACAACAATGTATGTGAAAAATTAACCATTTCTATAGGGAAGGAACAAAACTAGAGTGGTCACCAATAATAATTTAGGTTTATGAAAATAGTCATCACATTATTTTTTCTAGATAAATTTAACTCTTTTTTTCTGATAAGTTAGTTAGTGATTTATACAACCATGTAAAGATTTAAAAAAATCCTTCGTAATAGCATTTGAACGCTAGAAAAAGTCAAATCTCAAAAACATTTGTAGGAATTGCCCATTTATTAACCACATTTGTTTTAGTGGGATAAAATATTATTCTGTCTTTATTTATAATGTTTCCATGTAATGAAATCTGTTGTAACCTAAAATCACATTTTCTGAATTTCCTATACAATCTGTTTTCTTTAAGGGGGTTTGAAAAAATTATTATATGTTTATAAATATCCAAATAACATGATGAATAAATCAAGATATCATTGTTAATAAAACTATAAACTTATCCGAATATTCATGGAAGAATATATTCAGAAGATCCATAAACAAAACTAAATCATTTGTTAACCCAAAGGGCATAAACAAAAACACAAAATGCTTATATCAAGTATGAATTGTAATTTCATGAATGTCATCCTCTTTTAACTTCAACTAATTGTACCTAGTCCTTAGGTCACCCTTTTAAAAATACTAACCTCCCTAGAGATGGTAAAAAAAGCATTGATATGAGTCAAAGGATACTTATTTCTACCAATTATGTTATTCAAGTCTCTATAATCAATTCAAAAAATCATGGGAATTTTTTTTTAATAGTAGGATCACCCCATAGTGATATTCTAGAATAAATAAAACATTTATCAAGAAATACATCCAACTTATTTTTTAATTATACTAGTTATAACTGATCCATTTGATATGGGGGTTTTGGAATATTCCTAACATGAAAAATATTGTGAAATATAAATTAATCTTTATGATATGGTATAACAATAAGAAACAGATCATTAAAAATGTTTTGGTATTATTATACTATTAGGACATCATTAATCTGTATAACTCCCTTATTATCAACTATATGAGAATGATAAATTTTCTTTCAATATTTTATTAGTTTTTTTATTTAAGATATGTTATAAAAGGAATAAATTCATTATTATATACAAATTAAAATTGTTTTAGAAAAACATATTCCTTAGTTCTATAATATATCTAAACATGATAAAAAGAAAGCCAATCAATAAATAGAATAAAATCAAACTTTACTTGGTGATAGAAATCAAGGCTTTTAGGTAACGTATTTACATAGATAACTATAAGATGATTCTTATAATTTCAATTTTCTTTAAAACATCCCCCTGATTTTTTAGCATAATTTGTGGATTTATTTCTTAATACCACATCATTTTATGGACGAAAATATACTACAAAAGATTCAAAGGATTACACCTCACTTTTCTTTTTATAGTTTATATTCTTCCCATCAATCTAGTTCTTCTTTGAACAATTATGTTTATAATGACCCATCTCATTACATTTAAAACATTTTACTGCCTATTTATCATAATTATTCTTACAAATATAGTGTTATTTTTCATTATAATTATGATAAATATTCCCAATATTATAACTTGAATATAAATTACCAAAATTATTAAAGAATTACAGAGTATTCCTTTTACCACTACTATGACAATTCGAAAACCTAAACATCCTGTAATCATATTTCTTCAATCCTTTATCCCTCTTCTTCAGCCACCTTAAACTATTTTCCAACCAGTTTTCAATGTAATTATGATCATAAAAATTCTTCATTCTTACTTTCATAGAATAATGCACAAGTTTATTTTAACATTTTATGTCATGGGAATATAATAACCTTAGATATATTGCTCTCAACACTAAATAAAAAAATTAATATTACTATAAATATCATGGATAAAAATATAAGTATACCTGGATAATTGGGTGAAGTTTTCATCATATGCCACCATTGAATCATCATCCTTTTATTTTAATTCCATAAATTTGTTTTTCTATCCAAAGTCAAACATCCTTAGGAAAATATTTCTCAAGGAAAATATTTTTAAATTTATCCCATTAAATGTCATCAATTTACTCTCTTTCTCTTGTATTATTGACCATTGACCATAACTAGTCAGATTCGAAGTCAAAATGCTAAATAAAAAAGATTACCTTATAATGATCCTGACATCCCTTGAAGTCAAATTTCTTTTCCAGATATTTAATCAACCCCTCAACTACCACTAGTTCTGAAGATACAATAAACGTATGTGGTATTTGACACATAAATGTTTCCAATATCAACATATTCCTTTGTGGTAGACCTAAATAATATTTGTCCTAGATACCAAAACTATTTATAGCCTGCTTCAACTGAGGTATCATTGTAAAAAAATATTTGTTCCAATTCCAACGAATCTTGTATTTTGATTGTAAATGATATCACCCCATTGGGGAATTTCAAATACATTTTCTATGTTTTCTCTATAAATTTTTTTCCAAAATTTACATAGTTTAGAAAAAATAAACATTGTAATCATAAAATTATATATCATTTAAACAAAAATATTTATTATAATATTTTAAAGGTATTCTATTAACATTATATTAACCTATGTAGTTATCTAAAAATTTCTCTGATACCAACTATAAAGACCCGACCTTAAACATTACACATTCTAGTGAATTTAAACTAGAAATAAATTTTCTACATTACGAAATATATCATAGGTTTCGAGTTTTAGTGATTTTTTTTTCATAAATATTACATAAAAAACCCATATATATATATATGAAGCATTCACTTCTAATTAGTGTCTATTTTTATCATAATATAAAACTTTTCAAATGATTTTTTTTATTTCATGAAAAATATTCATGACTTTAAGCATTACATATTATTTTACCTCAACCATTATCATGTAAATTAAAAAAAATTAATATAGAATATGTGCACAATAATTTCATAAAGGGACCTAAAAATAATTAAATAGACTATTAGTCCTTTAATACTTATAAAATTTTTCCATTTTCAAAATAATCTCGAGGGTCAATTTTTTTTACTTAATAAAAAATTTTATCCATAGAAATATTTTCATAAAACATTTAATAAGATATTTTAAAGGAAAAAAGAAAACTCATATGGTTTAGTTTATATCATAAAAAATAATAATAAATTTCTTACAAAGTTATACTTTTAATTCTTATAAAGTAATATATACTTTCCTTTACCTTTTAAAATCATAATATTTCCATAAAAAAAAGAATTGGTAAATATTATAGATAACTGAAGGCATAATCTACATATCACCCTTACCTACACATGGAACCGTCATGGTTATAATTGGAGTAACCTTTAGAGTTCCACTTTAAATAACCTTCACGGTTATACATTGAATAACCATCATAGTATATTCCTATAATATATTAGTAGAAACAAAATTGGTTAACTCTATCCCTTTATCTAATGCATTGGATATCTATAATAGGATCAACCAAACTTAGTTTATTATTTAACTAACCTTCCTCATAAACAACTCCCATGAACCAAAATAGAATACATAAAATATTTCATCATAAAAAGGTTATTTTTACCCATAAAAAACATTTTTAGATATTTATATATCAATTAAATTTCAAAACCATTTATTGAATATAAATAGAGCATAAGGAATGATTATTTTTTTAACAAAATATTTATTTGTTAAATTAATCAAAAAGATAAGTAATGGTTATTTTACAAGAAAAATTTATTATCTCCATATACAATAAAGTAAAAAATTCCTTTTTTCATCTTGTAAAGGTTGTAAAAACATGCTGTAAAAGACTATTTTTTGAAAAATATTGAACTAATATAGAAAGAAACATAAATTTTACTTTATAATTCAATTGTATACATATATATACATCTATAAAATAATATTAAACATATGGATATGGAAGAAAAAGATAGTTATAAGGGAAACTTTATTAGAGGATTTTTAAAAAGAAAGTATCTTATCTTGAGTCAAACTCATCGTATACAATTTTCATATTCTTGAATAATAAACTTATGTTAATTATTTAATTCTTAAGGAAATTTTTAATTTTTTTATTCTTTTTATACCAATTATTTTAATTTTATATAAAATCACACAATCATTAAAATTCACATTAGACATTTTGATGATATTTTATACATAAGTCCAAAATGTCCTTGGTTGGTTGAATATATTCAAATTAATCATCAAGAAAATAAAAATCATGAAAAAATTATTATTTTTATACATCAATTATAATTTTTAATCCAATTATGAATAATGGTCATGAAAAATTAATTACATTACAATCATAGGGAAATTAGGTCGTACGCACGAATGAGTATCATTTCCATTTTACAATGATCATTATTGAAAGAAGGTAAGGGTCATTTTATATTTAAAGAATTATAAAAATATCATAAATATTATATTATTTCTTTATATATACTTATATATACCATCTATGTGATGTGGTGATAAAAAATGAATCACATCGTTTCATGGAGGTGGTAGTACACATGTACACATGAAAAACATTACAATTTTTCAATGAATTGAATTGTAAAAAATTAAATGATATATTTTTTTTAAATAAAGATAAATATTTTAATAATATAATATATTTATATATATATTAAATCCATTCTTATAACTATATTTTAGATACAGTAATGGAAAAATAATTACATCAGTTTGTGAGGCGGTAGTCCACCGTACACATGAATGATGAATTCCAATATCATTTGGTGGAGGATGGGATATATATAAGTGATTAAATTAACATAATAACCTTTCAGTATATAGAGGATAATATTTTAATTATTTTATCAAGGATGAATAATATTTTAAGGAGGTATAAGAAAAAATAAAACTAAAACATTTAGTTGAAACCATACCATTTATTTAGAAAGTCTCCTTTGATTAACAACCGATACCCTATAAGTTTGGTATTATGCATAAACCAAGACCTCAATAATAATGGTAAGGATTATAGGATGGTGTTTTTAGGTATGGTATGGAAAAATGTAGTTTGAAATTGTGAAAAAATCAGAATATGTTGTACCCTTTTATAATTTAGGGGAGGGGCTCTTTTAGAATTCTAAAAATATTAAATTAATATAATTTTTTTTATATCCAAATAGATTGAAGTTTATAATATTAAAATATAATATTATAATGAGTTGAAAAAAACCATACAATTATATTTGACTATTTTGGAACACATTTTATCCCATATCTATTTGTTTCAACCATTCAAAAACACTTTTCACAATTACAATAATATTAAAACTTTCTACACATTAAGGGATAATAATGCTACTATAAATTGAGAAATAACCAATAAATTTACAATGTTTTATTAAATTTACCATATTCAACTCATTTTTATGAATATAATATTTTTAGTAATTTTATATCATTTAATAAAATATTTTTTTCATAAAATATCAATAATTTCAAATTTGCAACTATTTTTTAATTTGATTTTTATGACATAAAAAAATGAATTAGAATATAATAAATTAAAATCAACCTAAATTATTATAATTATCTAAAAAAATTTAGGATCACATTAATTATATAAAATTTAATTACTTTTAATATTTTTAATATCATTAATTTTATTTTTCCATAAATTTAATAATAATTAAATCTTTATTGTGTAAGAATTTAATGTAATTATTTCTTGAATAAATATTAAAAATAACAAAATATGATGCATATAATTAATATATATTTAAAATTAATATTTATAATCTAAAATATCACATTTTTAAATAAATTTTAGAAATATTATAGTTATTAATAACAAGAGTGGGACATTATGGCCTTTTCTGGAAATAAAATATTTTAAAGGTTATAATAACATGAAAGTGGGCAAAAAAGTACATATAACCTAAGATTATATGGTTGTGGATTAATTGGACACATCCAATAAAATTAATTATAGTGTTGGTGTCATTTATTAGTCCATATCATTTTTTTTTGTCTTTATTTTCCTTTTTTACACTTAACCATGGTAACAATAAAGTAGTAAGGTTATAATTTATACTGAATAAAAAGTTGACCTATTTAAAAAAAATTAACCCACAAATTCCAAATAAGGAAGGAATTTTTTAAAATTCAGAATATATAAGTAGTATAATTTAATTAAAAATTATATTGGAAAAATAAAATGAAAAATAAGAATTTAGATAAATGACTTTTAATTTTAAAATGTTTATAAACTAAAATAAAGAATAGAAATAATTTTTTTTAAAAAATCTTCATTATTTTAAAAATGTAAAAAATTAAATTTAATAACTAAATAAAATTTTAATTTTTCTTTATAGCTAATTTAAAATAAAATAAAGATTTTAAAAAAAATTATTATTTTCATTATTCATTAAAAAATAAATTATTAAGAAAATTACTGAAAAATAATATTATGATTAATATGATATATAGAATTAAGGAATCAAATTACATTTTCTTAGTAAAAAATATCTATTTTTATAGAAATTATTTTAAATTAAACCATTTAAATGGACAAAATACAAATTGGTTATAAATATACATTTTTTATTTTCGACTAAACACTTTTCTAGTATTTTTAAAATAAATATAAGTATTTAAAATATAAATAATGAATATATGAAAATTTTTTATGTACATATTTACCTAGGATATTACACATGAAATACCTGAGGAATTATATCGATGGTCTAGGTTTGAAAAAAGTGAGAGGGAATCATTGTATATCTAGAGGTTACGATTTCATGTAATAATAAAGACTATAAAAAAAGAAATTTTTTCAGGAATTTCAACATGATCATTATAGATATTGGTCATCGAAATAATGAAACAAACATAAATAAATATATATATATTAATAAAATATTAATGAATTTAAAAATTATAAGACAAACAAATCAGAGAAAAAATCAGCAATTAAGATAAAGAAAATATAGAAGAACTATGTTGAATGATATAACTAAAAAACAAAAATTAAAACTAAATGAAATACCCAAAAAGATATCCTTGTTAATCCATTATTTATCATCTATCCTCCAAACCATAAATACTCATTTAGAATCTAGTAGTTGAACTAGGAACCTAAAAAATGAAATTATAATAGGCATGAAAAATAATCCCAGTAGGTATTCCCCATGAAAAAAACCCATAAGAATTAACTTTAAATAAAATTTTCCTTTTCATGATAGTTTTAAATATATATTACAATTCGTAGGCTTATCTTATAGTTAAAATGAATAATGGTTTATTTACCTTCCTTCTTTAAAAATAAATTCATTTTGAAAAGTAGGATTAAGAATTTAAAAATTAGTTTTTTAAAAACCTAATTATGTAAAGTGTAATTTTTACCGAAAACATTTAAAACGTTCTTATAAATTAAAATTTTATGGTGGGAGTCTTAATTATTTTTCATAAATTAAAAAATAACAATTTTTCCATAAAAATAGAAGAGTATAATGGAAATGATTTTTGAGGGTAATAATATAAACAACAAAAATAACAAATCAAGTTCCTGAGGAAACAATTATCTAAACTATTATCACAAAAATAAAAATCTGGTAACAAAAATAAAAATCCATGTATAAATACCGTGGAAATCCTACGATCTAATTGGAATCATCTAAAATATACTAAAACATGATCCATCTAATCAATATTCCGGATAAAATTTTACCAGAATAACACCGAGTCTTTCATTTGCTGTCCTAACCTGAGGGAAAATTCTTAAAGTAATGAAAAAATTTTAATATGGTACACTAATCAGAGTGTGATAGTAGTGTGTCATGAGTTAATTAATGATTTTCTAGATACATCTGATTTCCCATGATGTGTAAAAAGGGGGTGAGGGAATAAAAGTTATATGAAATGATATAAAAATAACTGTATGAATAATTACTCAAGAAATCATTTAAAAAATTCTATTCTATAATTTTATTAGATACCCTATGTGCATAATTAAGTAAAACCAAATAGGGTCATATTTCCAAATTGATAAAATCAAATAAATTTAATTGAAATCAATTAAATCATGATTTTACTTTCATAAAATCTTATTAAATGAATATAATATCATTAGTTAATCAATACAAGAACTTAAATATTCATAAAATCTTGATTCGCAAATTAAATAGTCAATACAAGGGGAACTCACTTCAAAAAATGGGACCAAGCCACTTTCCACCAAGATTGATTTTAATAAACCACAAGGAGTGAAGAAATATCATTAATGAACCCAATAAAATCATAAAATAAGTAAATAACCATTTAAAAATAGATCTAAGGGGTAATTGAGGTTATTAAGACCATATCTAAGAAATAAAAGCTAAGAAAAAGGATGAAGGGGATAAAGGATATGGATAGAGGGAAATTACTCTAATAAATTAGGAATTAAACATGAATAAACCTCCATTGTATCACCATGTTATGGAGGAAAACCAAGGGGGAGAGGGTCTTGGGCTTTAATGCTATAATGGGGATATTAGATGGATGCGTTAGGTATAAGACAAAATAGTCAGAAACAGAGTAAGTTCCATATTTTTAATATTACAAATAGGATTTACTATTTTTCCCCAAATATTACTAATAATTTTCAAATCATGTGACTCATACTAGACAATAGACGAGAACAAAATTGTTTGGTAAACCATAAAAAACTAGGAAAAATTATTCTCTTCAATTTTCAGCCCATTAACATGCTTTTCAAGTGGTTTCCTATAACAATGAAAAAGTTATACCCTAATACACTTAATCACTAAGATCTCACATGGTTTCTTCTACGATTAACATGGGTTAGACTCAACAATGAACTACCCATGAGGAATAAACTATATAAGAGAAAAATAAATTGGAAAAGGGACCTTTATAAGGGTAACCACACAATTTCCCCTGAATCATTTGCACTAACTATGAGAAAGTTGTATAAACCTTAAAAAACCTAAAACATTAACAAAAAATTCCTAAAACTAAAAGTAAATAAAAATAAATAAAAAATGATAAATATGTTTGGGGTGTGTTATTACGACCCTTCAAAGTATCCACCTAAAATGTTTTAGTTAATTTATTAGTGGTCAGAATTTAGTTATAAGGTTTTTTGGGAATTACTCTAGTGACACTATTTTCAATAAGAGTCCTTAAATCAATCATTTTTAATATTTTGTTTAAAAACAAATTTAGGCAGCTTTCCAATTGAAAAAACTATTTTTATCCTCTTACCAAAGGATGGCTTCCATATAAAGAATCATTTCCTTAATTCCAATGTATATCCTTTATTAAAATATTATACTTGATTAAATAATCAAACATATTGAAATGTGTTTTTTTGCATTATATATAGTTCAATGATTCAGGGAATATGTTTTTCTGGTCTATTAATAAAAATATAGAAAAAACTAATAACGAAGGTGGTTTAAATATTTGTTAACAATAAGGAACCATGTATGATATCCATTCAATTTTTTTAAGAGTTATCCTAGGGTAAGTATAAAAATGAATTCTATTCTAAAGAGGAATGGAAGACAAATATAAGTATTATATAAATGATAATACTTTTAGTCATTTTTATATCATGTATGGATCATTTCAAATGACCATGGATGAAAAATATGTATATTGAGGGAGGGGTGACATAAAATTTTAGAACAAAAATTGGCTGGGTAAAACATAACTTTTCCATGGATTCTCTATGAAACACATGGAGGTTACATCAACACTTTAGAAACTCATTACAATAAAAGTTGTGTTTTATAGAGATCAAAAAAATATTTTAGAAATAATTTGTATTTCATATTTAGATTATCAGCCTATGTTCATAAATTCAATAAATTGTAACATTTATATTATCTGTTATAGTAGATTGGGATACACCCTTATCAAAATAAGTAAAATAATAAATTAAATAAAAGGATATTTTTAAGAAAATAACTATTCTTGTATGGTGTATTTATTGAAAAATGTTTCCTAGTAATTCATCTACCTAACAAAAGGGGGTTACAATTGACTATAAAAGTATTTATTATGATTATCCTTTAGTGGATTAAACTTCTCACCTTTTTCAATAATGTTCTTTTGTTTGATTTTTCTTGAAACTAATCACAAGAATCCGAAATTTCCACCCTCGCCATCACTCAATTAAGAAATTCTATCTTTTTTTTAAATGACTCTTTGATTTTCATTGATGGTATGTTAAGGTTTATGAATTTGGTTTCTAGATGTTGGATGATTTTAGAGTCATGTATCCATATGATAAATAGTAAAGAAATATCTAAACATAGTGCTCTCAAGATAAGGATACTTTATACCACCAATGAACCTTCCACTGACTTGAAGTTATAGGGATTATTTCACAGCTCCCTATGTTAAGAGTCCCTTTGTATCCCATGTTTAAATCATGTGAATGAGTTGAGTAAATGTGTTCACTAGAATCCCATACTAGTGGGGAAAAATCAATGTCTAGGGATTATTCATGGGTTAGATTATGAGAATTGGTGGTAAGTTTGAGACTTTGATAGGGTTGTATATATGGATTTTCATATGTTTTCATGTGTTTATAATCCCCTCATTACTAAATATTTTCTCTTATTTAATGGTATACCAATGTATAAAGACAATGTAATCTGAATTTATATCACTGATATAGTCTAATTAATTATCAAAAATTTCATGAAATCTCTCTTGATGATTCACTTAAAGGATACATACACTGTAAGTAACTATATTTTTTTACTAGAAGAGAGTATGATAATTAAATTTGTAATGAAATTTGGTAGCATTTAAACAATTTTATTTGCCACTAGGGTAACCCCTTCAAATAGAGGTGGGATATTTTTCACCCTTGTCTCTTTTTCCCCTTGTTAGTAAAAACATTTTGTATTGGTACAAGATGTGTCTTCACTATTATATAAAATTATAGTTATAATATTTTAAACTCATGTCATTAAAAAAAATTATTTTTGTGAGTGTGTTCTAGAAATGACTATCCCTAAATGTTAGTTTACTATATATGACTTTGATCTTTGGATATTAGATGGTTAATTAACATTATAAGTTTAATAACTATTATAATAGAGATAAGATTGTTTTTTATATAAATGAAGGCATGTTGTTTTCCAAATAGATGTCCCAATGTTATATAATATATAAATTACTTGATTTTTTTTAAAAAAAAGGTTTTCTATATTAAAAAATGAGATAAAAAAATATTTAAATATAAGTTATGTATATGTTGTAAGGGGTTATCAATTTAATAAGAGTATTTTAAATAAAATTTCTTAACAATTGTTATCGTAAAAAATTACAATCACTCTATAAAAATGCCATCTTATAAATTATAATGAAATTAAACCTAAACATTAATTTACTGATATCTATTTTTAGACATCTTTTTACCTATTTTAGAGGGAATTATTACATGAAAAATATATTCACTTATAAGGATAAATATCATGATAATAATTAATTAATTTTTTAAGTAAATTATGATTCATTTTTATTACACACCATATGTATATGAAGAAATTTATGATTTACATGCACTCATTAATATAGAAGAATTGATTAATAGATAACTAAATATATATTTTTAAAATTGCACAAGGATTTCAAAAATGGTTGTGTGAACATATGATCTATACTTAGTTAATAAGAATAATAAGTAAAAAATTATTATATTATTCATTCTATAAAGTATTTATATTTATTTTTTACAAGAATGTATTTTCATTCATGATACATGAAGTAATTATTTTAGGGTGCGATAAATATGGTTAATTGGTTGTATATTCAAGAAATGTTTTAACTTATTTAGAATATTCCAAATAAGATTTTCACAATTAATGATCTGGACACCATATACCATTTAAATTATCACAAGAGACATATAGATGATAAATGAATATAAGGACTACATAATAATATATTATTAAAATCATTAGATTATGAATAATTTAATATATGTTAATATTGTTTATTAGAAATTATGATCAATTTTTTTTACAATTTTAGAAACTAGAGGTATCAAACGATCAATGAACTAATTAAACATATGAGGACTTTATATATAGTTTTCTAAAATATAGTATGTATTCCACTCTATATGGAAGGGGATTCTGATTATCAATGAGGAACTGATACGAATATGTAGAAAAAATATCCTTGAAAAAACATATAGGTTATACCTAGACCTCAAAATTATTAATCAAAAAACATCCTTATATAATAAAAATACATCCTAGAAAAACAAAAATTGTGATTTAATAATGTAATCCTATAGCCCAATATATAAAAACAAACAATCTATATTATATTGGTCCATATACATTAGTCAAAGTATAGAAGTCCAAAATAATATGATAAGTAAAAATTAATAGTTTATTTATACTTTTAGTTTATTTATTATATGAGAAAATATAAAATATATAATGGACTTTGACCCCTAACTAAAACTATCATCTGTTGAATCATCAGTGTCCATAACACTACTATTTATAGTCTAAAAGTTCATTTACAACATGATAACAAAATAATATGACATAACGGTTAACCTATATACCATTTGAACATATTGAATTTAAAATACTAGGGGATGAGTCCAAAACTAATCAATAATTGGTTATGAATAAACAAAATTTTATTGATGATATAATTATCATGACCCCCTGGATTTTATAAAGTCACAAACTTTTGTCACATCAGAAAAATAATTGGATCTTATCTCACATTCTCATTATCGTGACTTATCATCATCAATAAAGTCCCATTCAATTCTTCTATCATATAACATCCATTAAATAACTAAAACCCTATATATCATTTTTAATGAGAATAATAATAATAAAACTAAAAATATAACATAAAATAGGTCCCAAAAACAATAGGAAATCATCAAATACAGACAAAAATTATACGGGAAGTTATTGAGAACCGAATGAAAAAATTGAACAATAATCCAATAAAAAATGGAAAATAATTAATATATCCCAATAATATTAAGTAAATTATATCCCATATTTTAGGCCAAGATCTATCCCACTATATTGTTCCTTTACTAATCTATCTACCATATTACATATATAGAAACATTTGATTTATACTGTATATCTAATTTTTTCACAAGGGTTTAGTACCACTACATAACGGTATAATAATATGGACATGCATATTAATCCAACTAGACAAAAATAATATACCTTTTTTGTGGTCTTATCAATGTGATTCATTATGGTTAACTAACTTACTCTATGGTAGTTACAGTCTTAAGTACCTGTGAATTCACCCTTTTCTTTTAAGCCCAAATCCACCACAACATTGTGTCTAATCTCTAATAGAGAAGATCACTACCTGGGGAGGTACTATGATCAAATAGGTGTGTTTCATATATTTATGTGTTCTTATAATAAAATTAAATCCATTATTCTTATATATATGTAACCTTTATAGGTGATTTCGACCTCAAAATATTGTAGATCTAGTGGGGAATATATAGATAGATTTCTATTATATTCTAGAGATCTATCAAATACACTCAAGAGGGGAATAAATCTAAACCTATAACATAATTATTTATTAAAATGAATATCACAAAAACATGTGGAATATAACTTTACTAAACCATATGTATTAAATTAAACAATGATTCGTTTTTCATAATGTAGAAAACACGTACCATAATATTGATGGTTAAAATTCACACCCATATCTTGGCCATCATGTGGTGTCTCATAAATTTCTAGGTATCAACACATTCCATGATTAATAACACTATTTTATCACCCAAAAATTAATTATTATAATATGAACAATCATCTATAAGTGGTCTCGAAAAAAAAGTTCCATTGAATTTATCACATACCTAAATGGAACCTCTCAATGCATCCGAAACATACCATCATCAAGGAAATCAATAAAAACTATAGTACTGTCTAAAAAACACATTACTAAGGTGAATCTTATATAGATTCTTATTATATCTACATGAAATTAGTGCATCCATAGAAGTTATCCGTCAATAAGGAGAACACAAACTAGCACACATGCTTTCAAAACTGAGTACTACTAAATTGAATTCTGTCCCAATCATTAGATGTTTTAAAATATTTATTTCTTTTCCTACAAACACTTGTACATGATGAGTAAGGTTGAACCATAAACAATATGTGAATGTGCGTGATCCACGAAAAGAAATTTTAAAACATGAAAAATAACACAATAATAGAAACTATAAATTCACTTGATGATGGAAAATAACATTTGTAAAAAATATAGAATAAATCCAATGTGAAAATGGGTGTGTGAAACTATATTGAAATGATTGATTAAAAAATTTAATAGTAATAAAAAGTTTTATTTAATAGACCTGGATAAATCTCATTTATTTATTATTAAATATTCAATATATTATGGAAGATGACCAATATGGAATACCAACATTCCAGAAATGACACCAAATTTTTTTAGATGTAACTATCTTGAATGTCGATAAGAATAGTATTTTTAAAACTACTGAGTTCCCATAGTTGTAAGAAATGGTGAATTTGGTTCCACCATAAGAAAATAATTATTATATGTTAGTGTGATACTCAATAGATTAAAACACTTCTTGTTAGAAGATTTTTTAGATGAATAATTATTTAACAATTTGGATATTTCAATCAATATTATATAGGTTTGAGTTGACAAGGTATTAGGAATTGATTACTATCAAGGAGAAAAATCAAAGTGTTTGGTTACTTAGTTTATAAAATGAATCATGAATTAAGTAAAAAATATGATTGAAAGAAAAAAATATTTTCCCCATCAATATTTAGCCAAAAATTACTTGAAAAATAATTTGAAATAAAGAATTAGTTATAATATATTAATAAAATAAGAATAAGATAATAAAATAAGAAAAAACAAATCTTCATTTTTGAGTCTTCTCACTCAAAATTCTATTATGCTTCTATGATATTCTTACCTCTCTGATTTTCCATCTTATGTTATATTTCTTCTGAAGAATGAATTTATGAGTCCTCCAAGATATTTCTAGGTTATTTAATTTAAAATAATTTTACACAATATTACTTTTCACCAACACTAATAGTTTCATGTGATAATTGAAGAAATATAATTACACTCATATTTATTCTATATTAGCATGACATCATGTTTTTCTACTTCTGGTAGAATTATTCAATTGGTGTAGTCCCTTTGTCTGGTTTACAATTTAAAACCCAAATATATATGATCTTAGAAACTTTAATTATCTAAATCAAGTTGTAACAACCTAAACACTTTCTCCTATGATTTACTTGTATTAATGTGAGAGTAAAGATATTATAGTTTATTTTCTAGTGATTTGAAGATCAGAGTCAAATGTAAACAGTAGAAATTATATATTCATTAGAAAAATATTCATAGTTAAAAAAACTAGGTAGTCAAGTTTATTATCAATATAACATTTACACTCTAACTTGATTATGACAATACATTGAGTAGTTGTCTTTAACCACTAATCATCATTGAAACCAATTCATTCTTGAACATCAAACTATCATTGTCATTACCAATTGGACAAGAAAAAATTAAATAATATTAAATCATCAACATAGCTATCCAATCCAAATAATTTATATCTTCAATCATCTATTATTTTATTCCATTCTACCCCTCATCCATTTTCCAATTTCATTATTAAAATTTCATTTTCTAATCCAATATTTGTTAATTCCATCCTTGTTGTGGTTCATTAATGTTAGTATGCTTATGAAATGTGCAACATCAAACGGTGTCTATCCTATTCAACCAAAGATCCTGGATTATCTAGTATAAATGTTTAACATGATCATTTTGACAATCTATTTGTGCTCATGATGTGCACAAATGCACTACTTGCATCGAATACTACCCTTATATCTCAAAATCATTGAAATAAAAACTATAAAAATAACACTACGAGTGAAAACATTTCTTCTAAAACATAAATATATCCTTATTAAAATAAACGAATAATCATCTCAGATGAATGAATTCAAGGGATTGTTACATGTTTGGTTCTTTGAATGGACTAGACAACATCCCTATACAAAAAATCAATATCTTTTGATCTCTTGAAATGTATCATTGAATCAATAAAACTTCTATAAGTTTTACCACCATATAATTAGTCAAATATTTCTTATTCAGATTAATCTAAAGTCATATGGTATTTAATAGCTCTAGGTTAGATCTTTAGTTTTGGTTTATCTCATTTAAGCACAACAAACAACTAGTTAGTCGAATGCACACCCATCAGTTTCATTCTCCTATATTTTAATTACAATAAAGATTGATAAAATATTTAATTTGAATCCCATATTGGGGAATCTACATTGACCTAGTTCAGGTGGACATAACCCCTTCCCTAGTCCTTCTCTAAAATCAAGTCTTAAGCCATTCCCACCCTCTTTTATATGCCAGAATATTCTATAATTCTAAAAAAGGAAATCAATTATTTATATAAATTATACATTACTATATGAGAGATTTAATATTAAATGGATCAGAAAATGATTTTTACAGCATGAAAAATTGATGATTATGGAGAGGCATTGCTCTTTAAGAAATTTGAGAAAATCAACTATATAACAGATTGGATTGATGCTTATATATCAGAAATTGATTCTTACATTGTGGTTACTGATTCTTACATTGGAAAAAAAATTAAATTTTGTTTATCCTTATAGATTTATTTTCATAATATTTACTTACTAGGTAATTCATCATTATAATGGATCGAAATTTATGCTTTTGAAAATGGTACTTAGTTAAATTACACATTTTTATCACCACAAAATTCTATTAACATACATTATATTTATCGTTATGGAAATCACCATACTATACAATATTCAAGACTTCTTAAAATTATCAATTCAAGTTGTAAAATTAATCTTAAAAAAATAATAATTAAATTATAGATAAGTAAGAATTAAATATTAATTCCAAGAATTAATTTTAATCCTACAAATATTAAAATTGGAAATATTAATTTAAAAAAATTAAAATAGATTTTAAATATATATAAAAATTAATGTTTCATCACAATCCCCCAAAATATTTGTTCTTAAAATATATAGAAACCAAAATCAAGAACATTTAATCATGTCTGCAAAAAAAAACATATATTTTCATTCAAAAATTGAAAGAATTATGTATATATTTTATTTCAAGGATTGGACCTGTAACACCCCGAGATTTTATGAAAAATATTCTTTTTAATTTCATTAATTTATTGTGTTATACGCTACACCAAAAGGAGCTTGCACAACACACATCCTTGACTTGCCTTGCATTACACGCAATCGCGATCTTCCTCGATAGCGTGTGTAGTACGCAATACCGAGTTTCACTAAACAACGATATGCTATTAAAATATTATTATAACTAGCCGTTATGAATAGTAATAACCACCTTTTAAAATTTTAGAAATTTTAGCTCTCAAAATGGACTTCATTTTTGGATTCGGATTATCGAATTTAGCCTAAGGTGAAATTTTGGTACTTTTCGGATTACTTTCATATTCTGATGAATAGTGAAAATTACTAAATTATAATTAAAAACAACTTTTTTAATAAAAATAATTAAGAGTGATAAATTATTAATATGAGTGGTTTTAAAGTATATTTAGAATATATTTTTACAATTTAATACAATGTTGGTAATTGGATGTAATTTCACATTTAAACAAGACATAAACAAGTGTCAATCTTTTGATAGATATTGTTTCTTAAAACCACGCTATTTGTTTTAACAGCGGGATTTAATTATAAAATTAATTAATTTAACTTCTATGTTATGAATTTTGTAAAATAGACTTCATTTTTGAATTCAGAATATGAAATATAGATTAGGATGAAATTTTGGCATTGTTCTGAAAAACATCAATTTTTGATGAATAGTGAAACTACTAAGTGGTAGTTAAAAAACTGAAATTTTCATAAAACTTAATTTTACCGCTTCTGTGAATGAAATTTCAAAAATCTGAGAGACACGGTTGATGTCAGTAAGTAAAATGTGGTTCAATGAGATGAAAATAATTTTTGGTGAATAGTAACTTTTTACTTTTATTTACCACGGTTAAAAGTAAATAGGGTAATTAAGGGTAAAAATGATATTAATATTACCCTAACACATGTCCTAATCCTTTTGGACAAGTTTATCTCGACCAAAAACAACCTTAAGTGTAAAATATTATCATTTAGGCCCACTTGGATTAGATTAGGACATTTATTATTATTTAATTCAAAGAAGAGTTAAAAGAGTTAAAATCAAAGTTTATTTACTAAAACATTTTTAATGTAGGGTTATACATAAGATAAATTCTATTGTAAATATTCATTATAAATCTAAAAAGATTTCCTACATAATGGTATTTGATTTGTAATTTTTAGACATCAAATAAGTTAATTTATGTATGACACAATGATGATGCAGTAATTATCTTATTAATGAAATATTGACATAATTGATATTATAAATACCCAAATAAATGTAATTTAAGACTTTTTATGAATCCCATTAATTTTATATGTTACTATGATATATTAGTGTTGATTTAATCAACTTGGTTTGAACATATAATTCTGTTATGACTTTCACAAAAATCATATATCAAATAGTATCAAAATTGACACAAAATAGTTTTTAAATCAAATATTATATTATTAATTGTTATTTTATTCCTAAAAATATAAGGTTCAGCCAAATGACTTATATAAGGATATATATATTAATAATAAATAATTTGGGGTTCTTTTGGCATGTTATAGTAAGTGTATTAACCATATAGTGTAAGAAAACAAAAAGACACGGTAAAAGTTAAATTATTTAACTTAGAGTTAAATCTAATTGATAAGGTTAAAATAATAACCTAAACTTGTCTAAATCCTATTGGTTGATAGGATTTCGACCCATCCCCACTTTAGCTTCTAAATAAGACCCTTTGGAACCATTATAAACCGATTTTGAATTTAATATAAAATAATATTTTGAGATATTCCTAAGGTGCCCCTCTCCTCCCTTATAAAAGGGCACCTCCTCCCTCTCTTTCTCACACAACTTTGAGCCTTCAAGCTCGGACAACCCCTTCCAAAATCACTTCTCCACTTCCCTAGTATCATCCTAGAGGTCATAGTCTTCTTCAAAGACCATCCTTAGTTCTTTAAGTGGAGGCCAAGAAAAGGCGCGTCAAAAAGAGGTAATATCCATTACCGATCTTTTTCAATTTCTTTCTTCATCAACTTCTTATTCTTTAGTTGTTTCATGATAAAATAATAACATCAGTATTTCTTATATACTTATATGTTATCATAAATATGAAACAACTCTAATTAACCTTCTATCCATCCTACGGAAAAAGGAAATCACCGCGCGTGCGTACGTACGGAATACCGTCTCCACGCCGTGGTGTAATCTATTTTCTGCCACCACATTAATTGGATGGGTATAAAGGTGTAATGAGTAACTATATATGATTATTATAAAGTTATATTGATACTGAAATAGTATACATACACTTCAACACAATTCCACGACCATGGGAATGATATCATCGCTCATGCGTACGTACGGACTACCGTCTCCACGACGCGATGAGATTCATTCTCAATGATTAACCATTCATGAATGATTATAAAGTATATATAATAATTACTAATGAAATATATGACCTAATAATGATACTGGAATTATTTATATTTATATGTATGTCATCTACTTAATTCCATTCAATTCAATAAGGAAACGAAAACAGCGTTCATGCGTACATACGGACTATCGTCTCCATGAACGGTGTATTTCTTTCCATTTACTGATTTATTAAATATGTATATTCTGAATATATATATAAATCATGTTTTATATTCTGTAATTAAGTAATCATGATCTAAGTAATCATATTAATAATTACAAGTTAAAAACACAAACGACAAATGAGACTATTTTACCCAAAACGCTACTTTAACATGAATTTACAAAAGAACGGGTAATATAAAGTCATAAGTGGACCATATATGATATAATAACAATGAATATGATTTTGGAATAAGTCAATAACATGATTTAAATAATTATACAGGAGGTTCGGACACTTACAAAGCAAGTCGGACCTAAGGTAAGGGAATATATCACAATCTCATTTTATCCGAGATTGTTTTTACTTTGGTATTTACTGGGGTGTATTTTATCATCCACATCCATGTTTTCTCAATATGTAATATTATTTCCATACACCTAAAATTGTTTAAATCCTATTTTACCCTTCGGTGAGTTTTTAGTAAAAGATATGAAAGGAATCTTTTGTCGTTTTTCGTACGAGGTACTTTTTTGACTTTTTCGACAAAAGTACGAAGAATGTTTTTTTTAAACTTATACGGCACGAACAGATTTTTATGGTTTTATAAAGCCTTATTTTAATGAAGCTTCCTCCAAAATATTTCATGACTATTTTCAATAAAATCTCTTTCTTTTAAAATTGCATGACGTTTTGTGAAAATAAATTGATTTTGAAGAAGAAAGGATATTTTCCACAAGAATTCATTTCAAGTGTTTTGTCAAAATTATTTTCCATCTAAGATAACATAGGGTTATTTTTTTATCCCTATTGTTACATTGATTTGATTATGTTGTGATGGAATTATTTTTATGAATTCCTTTATCTTATATGAATTTTTTATGATGTCATGATGCTTAAGATTCCCATTTGTATTACATGGGTTATGCAATGATGTATGATTTATGATTTTGTGGCACACATAAGAATGGTATCATTATGAGATGGGTGGGACCTATATCTCCCTCCAATGCATTGGGTAAAGATTAAATATCTCATGAGATAGACATGGCTGGAATGGTAGGTTATACCGGTTCAGTGAAACAGGACTGAAACGAGGGTTACTAGATTTAGAAAGGGACTTTGTCCACTAAGATAGTCTTGGCAATGAGTCTTGACTAACAAGAAATGATTCTCTATGATTATGTGTATATGCCACAAAGTTTGATGTTTTAAGTTATGATTATTGTGATTACATTTCACTGCCATGATTTATCCCATGTTATGAAATTATGATCTCTTTTGCAGGATAAGATTTCCAAAAGTTATGTGCTTATGTATATGATGTGATTGATATTTCTTTTGTTTACCCTTACTGAGAATTTGAGGTCACCCTTTTATGTTTTCTTTTCCCCAGGATATAAAGAAAGGTTTTAGGTATAAAAAAAGAAGATCTTTATGGGAGATATTGAAGATCTTTCACCAGGAATTAGAAGATTATATTCCAAGTTTCCAAATACTCTAAACTATTACGATCCTTGTGTGTGTGTTTTTGTTATGTACTAAGTATTCCGCAAATGTAATGTAATGTCGATGTACGTCAGGCTTAGGGTCTCTACAGTTGGTATCAAAGGAAAGGTTTAGTCAACCTTTGGAAACTAGGATGTGAGAACTTTAGTGAGATCCGTAGAGATATTTCTAAGCTGTGTCTAGGGATGTCTCTAAGGTTAAGTATAAGTATAGGTTATAGTACTATAATTACGCTAACGATCATAGAATTAAACCTAAGATGTTAGATATTGAAGGTACTCCCCCTTTATTATGTTGTTTTCCCTAGCATGATTTTTGCCTCTCACACTATTCTTTTTGGGTTTTAGACGATGGCTGGAACCTGAAGGAACCGTGTTGATCAATGCAATGGAAAATGCAATGATTGCCCTCCTGAACAAACAAATGTTATGGGAGATGGAGTGCAAAATCCTATTGCTATACTTACAAAAGCTATGAATCATTCTGGACTTCCAAATGAACAGAGAAGGGAACAATATTCTATTGAGTCCTTCATGAGGCAACGCCCACCTTCTTTCAATGGGTCTTCCGATCCACTTGTTGCTGAACAATGGATCAGTACCACTGAAAAGATATTTTCAGTTCTTCAATGTTCTGAACATGATAAAGTCATCTTAGCAGTATATCGTTTGGAAGGTAAAGTTGATCAATGGTGGAATCTTATCAAGAATATGAGGCCAAGAGATGAAATTGAGTCCATGGAATGGGACGAGTTCAAGAACCTGTTTTTTAGTAAGTACTTCCCTCGTATTCTTCGAACAAAGATGGAAAAGGAGTTTCTTGAGCTGAAGTAGAACGATGATGAATCTGTTGGTATATACGAAGGGAATTTTACAAGACTTGCAAGGTATGCATCTGGCATTATCTTCCAACCTGAAAGTAAAGTTGATCGATTTTTCAGTGGCTTAAAACCAAGTCTTCGAAGGGCATTAGCTATAAGAGACTTTAGTAGCTATGAAGAAATTGTGCGCTGTGCTATCAAGGTAGAAATGGAAGTTGGTGTTACATATCCATCTCATGGTTTTGACAAGAAACGAAAGATGGAGTTCAAGGAGAAATCTCAGAATAATGGTGAAAGGAAGATGAATGTTTCCTTATGCACAAAGTGTGGAAAGAAGCATGGTGAGATTGTCTTAAAGGGACTAGAAAATGTTTTATGTGTGGAAAAGAAGGTCATCGATCAGCTGAGTGTTGAAGTAATGGAAAAAGGGTTTCTAATGATGTCAATAAAGCAAACACTGCAGAGAACGCACCACCAACACTTCAATGCTTCAAGTGCAAGGAAATGGGGCATTATACTAATAAATGCCCTAATCCAAGGGTTAGTGATGATTGACATGAGAAACCGGTTAAGGCAAAGGATAAAGGGAAGTCACATGCGATCACTATTGGCGATGTTGAATATGAAAACGATGTGGTGGAATGATTAAGTGTTTATGTAATGGGATTCCAAAATAATGTTGTATCATGGAGTATTGGAATATTTATGTATTGGTCTAATATGGTATTCAAAGTGATTGAGATATTTTTGGAAATAAGACGATATGCATATAATGAAGGGAAAATGAGAAAATGGAATGTTTAACAGTATTCATGAGCTCATGATTGATATAAGGACTAAGTGATATCATGGTTTGATTATAAAGAATTTTGATGATTTTGGTATGTGGAAAGTGTTAACATTTACCTGCATTCATGTTTTCACTAAGGTTCAATGGGTATTCAAGAGAATACATGATTAAGGCCTTTGAATGTTTAGAATGTGACCAACAAGACATATCTTATGATATATGGGGATCAATGATGGTATTAAATCTCTGGTAATCATTTTCACTATATTATGAGAGTGGACTGAAGTATTATGGATAAGCCTAAAGATTGTTGGACATAAGTTAGTATTGTTTAAGGATAGAGGTTTTTTCGATATTATTGATGGAATATTATAGTAATATAGTTTTAGAAAAAGGACAACCTGCTGGACGAGCGACAAACCATCGCGTCGGACAAGGCCATGGGAATCAAACCAACAACTGAAGTGCGACTGGCCTTTATCGCCTACCACTGGCCTACAAGAAGTCCCTGTTTAGTAGAAACTAGTTTTTATTATATTAAGAAGTATGATATATGAAGTATAAGTTCATTTTAGGAACCATATATCATTAATCTCACTATAGATGGACTTATGTATTTTTTGATAACTTTTATAACCTTTTGAGACAGATGGAATGACCCATCATTCTATCACATGATCTGCTAACACATCACGAATGACAAATTCAACTTCATTTCTTTAAGAGATGAAGTAGAAATTGTCCAAATAAAGACAAACAGTGAGACTATACCAAAATCACGAAAGTATTTCTTCTAATTCCAATTTCATCAACTTTAGGGAAATGATCTTGAAAACCAAAAATGTTGTCCTAGTGCTCTTATATCTAATTAATCAGATGGTACCTTAGATCGTCACAAATTTATGGATTTATGATTTCTAGCTTTTCCATAGCCATGTTCTCTACCACTCTCCATCAGAACATGATGGTTAGATTTCTCTTCCATATCCATATTTTCACCTATGTGGAAACCCAGTAATTAGTTTATTTGGGTAACCGTTATGTTTCATACTTTTGTTTTAAAGATTGGTATTGGTATTCCTTTTTACGATGTGGGTTTTGATTAAAGAAACTTTCGAATAGTAAACCATTTATAACCCCAACGAATTTCGAGGGCGAAATTCATTTTAAGGGGGGTAGAATGTAACACCCCGAGATTTTATGAAAAATATTCTTTTTAATTTCATTAATGTATTGTGTTGTATACTACACCAAAAGGAGCTTGCACAACACACATCCTTGACTTGCCTTGCATTACACGCAATCGCGACCTTCCTCAATAGCGTGTGTAGTACGCAATACCGAGTTTCACTAAACAACGATATGCTATTAAAATATTATTATAAATAGCCATTATGAATAGTAATAAAAACCTTTTAAAATTTTAGAAATTTTAGCTCTCAAAATGGACTTCATTTTTGGATTCGGAGTATCGAATTTAGCCTAAGGTGAAATTTTGGTACTTTTCGGATAACTTTCATATTCTGATGAATAATAAAAATTACTAAATTATAATTAAAACCATCTTTTTTAATAAAAATAATTAATAGTGATAAATTATTAATTTGAGTGGTTTTAAAGTATATTTAGAATATATTTTTACAATTTAATACAATGTTGGTCATTGGATGTAATTTCACATTTAAACCAGACATAAACAAGTGTCAATCTTTTGATAGATATTGTTTCTTAAAAACACGCTATTTGTTTTAACAGTGGGATTTAATTATAAAATTAATTAATGCAACTTCTATGTTATGAATTTGGTAAAATAGACTTAATTTTTGAATTCGGAATATGAAATATAGCTTAGGATGAAATTTTGGCATTGTTCTGAAAAACATCAATTTTTGATGAATAGTGAAACTACTAAGTGGTCGTTAAAAAACTGAATTTTTCATAAAACATAATTTTACCGCTTCTGTGAATGGAATTTAAAAAATCCGAGAGACACGGTTGATGTCAGTAAGTAAAATGTGGTTCAATGAGATGAAAATAATTTTTGGTGAATAGTAACTTTTTACTTTTATTTACCACGGTTAAAAGTAAATAGGGTAATTAAGGGTAAGAATGATATTAATATTACCCTAGCACATGTCCTAATTCTATTGGACAAGTGTATCTCGACCAAAAACAACCTTAAGTGTAAAATATTATCATTTAGGCCCACTTGAATTAGATTAGGACATTTATTATTATTTAATTCAAAGAAGAGTTAAAAGAGTTAAAATCAAAGTTTTTTTACTAAATCATTTTTAATGTAGGGTTATACATAATATAAATTCGATTGTAAATATTCATTAGAAATCTAAAACTATTTCCTACATAATGGTATTTTATTTGTAATTTTTAGACATCAAATAATGTAATTTATGTATGACACAATGATGATCCAGTAATTATCTTATTAATGAAATATTGACATAATTGATATTATAAATACCAAAATAAATGTAATTTAAGACTTTTTATGAATTCCATTAATTTTATAGGTTACTATGATATATTAGTGTTGATTTAATCAACTTGGTTAGAACATATAATTCTGTTATGACTTTCACAATAATCATATATAAAATAGTGTCAAAATTGACACAAAATAGTTTTTAAATCAAATATTATATTATTAATTGTTATTTTATTCCTAAAAATCTAAGGTTCTTCAAAATTACTTATATAAGGATATATATATTAATAATAAATAATTTCGGGTTCTTTTGGCATGTTATAGTAAGTGTATTAACCATATAGTGTAAGAAAACAAAAAGACACGGTAAAAGTTAAATTATTTAACTTAGAGTTAAATCTAATTGATAAGGTTAAAATAATAACCTCAACTTGTCTAAATCCTATTGGTTGATAGTATTTCGACCCATCCCCACTTTATCTTTGAAATAAGACCCTTTGGAACCATTATAAACCGATTTTGACTTTAATATAAAATAATATTTTGAGATATTCCAAAGGTGCCCCTCTCCTCCATATAAAAGGGCACCTCCTCCCTCTCTTCCTCACACAACTTTGAGCCTTCAAGCTCGGCAAACCCCTGCCAAAATCACTTCTCCACTTCCCTATTATCATCCTAGAGGTACTGGTCTTCTTCAGAGACCATCCTTAGTTCTTTAAGTGGAGGCTAAGAAAATGCGCGTCAAAAAGAGGTAATATCCATTACCAATCATTTTCAATTTCTTTCTTCTTAAACTTCTTCTTCTTTAGTTGTTTCATGATAAAATAATAACATCTGTATTTCTTATATACTGATATGTTATCATAAATATTAAACAACTCTAATTAACCTTCTATCCATCCTACGGAAAAAGGAAATCACCGCGCGTGCGTACGTACGGAATACCGTCTCCACGCCGTGGTGTAATCTATTTTCCGCCACCACCTTAATTGGATAGGTATAAAGGTGTAATGAGTAACTATATATGATTATTATAAAGTGATATTGATACTTAAATATTATACATACACTTCAACACAATTCCACGACCATGGGAATGATATCATCGCTCGTGCGTACGTACGGACTACCATCTCCACGACGCGATGAGATTCATTCTCAATGATTAACCATTCATGAATGATTATAAAGTATATATAATAAGTACTAATGAAATATATGACCTAATAATGATACTGGAATTATTTATATTTATATGTATGTCATCTACTTAATTCCATTCAATTCAATAAGGAAACGAAAACAGCGTTCATGCTTACGTACGGACTACCGTCTCCATGAACGGTGTATTTCTTTCCATTTACTGATTTATTAAATATGTATTTTCTGAATATATATATAAATCATGTTTTATATTCTGGAATTAAGTAATCATGATCTAAGTAATCATATGAATAATTACAAGTTAAAAACACGAACGACAAATGAGACTATTTTACCCAAAACGCTACTTTAACATGAATTTACAAAAGAACGGGTAATATAAAGTCATAAGTGGACCATATATGATATAATAACAATGAATATGATTCTGGAATAAGTCAATAACATGATTTAAATCATTATACAGGAGGATCGGAAACTTACAAAGCAAGTCGGACCTAAGGTAAGGGAATATATCACAATCTCATTTTATCCGAGATATTTTGTACTTTGGTATTTACTGGGGTGTATTTTATCATCCACATCCATGTTTCCTCAATATGTAATATTATTTCCATCCACCAACAATTTTTTAAATCCTATTTTACCCTTCGGTGAGTTTTTAGTAAAAGATATGAAAGGAATCTTTTGTCGTTTTTCGTACGAGGCACTTTTTTGACTTTTTCGACAAAAGTACGAAGAATGTTTTTTTTAAACTTATACGGCACGAACAGATTTTTACAGTTTTATAAAGACTTATTTTCATGAAGCTTCCTCCAAAAGATTTCATGACTATTTTCAATAAAATCTCTTTCTTTTAAAATTGCATGACGTTTTGTGAAAAGAAATTGATTTTGAAGAAGAAAGGATATTTTCCTCAAGAATTCATTTCAAGTGTTATATCAAAATTATTTTACATCTAAGATAACATAGGGTTCTGTTTTTATCCCAATTGTTACATTGATTTGATTATGTTGTGATGGAATTATTTTTATGAATTCCTTTATCTTATATGAATTGTTTTATGATGTCATTATGCTTAAGATTCCCATTTGTATTACATGGGTTATGCAATGATGTGTGATTTATGATTTTGTGGCACACATAAGAATGGTATCATTATGAGATGGGTGGGACCTATATCTTCCTCCAATGCATTGGGTAAAGATTTTATATCTCATGAGATAGACATGGCTGGAATGGTAGGTTATACCGGTTCAGTGAAACAGGACTGAAACGAGGGTTACTCGATTTAGAAAGGGACTTTGTCCACTAAGATAGTCTTGGCAATGAGTCTTGACTAACAAGAAATGATTCTCTATGATTATGTGTGTATGCCACAAAGTTTGATGTTTTAAGTTATGATTATTGTGATTACATTTCACTGCCATGATTTATCCCATGTTATGAAATTATGATCTCTTTTGCAGGATATGATTTCCAAAAGTTATGTTCTTATGTATATGATGTGATTGAGATTTCTTTTGTTTACACTTACTGAGCATTTGAGCTCACCCTTTTATGTTTTCTTTTCCCCAGGATATAAATAACGGTTTTAGGTATAAAAAAAAGAAGATCTTTATGGGAGATGTTGAAGATCTTTCACCAGGAATTAGAAGATTATATTTCGAGTTTCCAAAGACACTAAACTATTACGATCCTTGTGTGTGTGTTTTTGTTATGTACTAAGTATTCCGCAAATGTAATGTAATGTCAATGTACATCAGGCTTCGGGTCTCTACAAGACCGTAAAGGGATTCGCGATGCTAGGGTTTACCCATGTCGCTGCCTTCATCTTCTCCATCCCTGGTCGGTGGCATTCTCCCCTCGGCTTGCTTTGAGGCTTGTGACGTACAGCTCATGACATTGTGGTCTCGATAATGTCGACGCTTCCACTGTTTCGTGACCTCCTTGCTCTATCCCCAAATCTGACAGGGCTTTTATCAGCGATGTGGTGAAGGTTCTTAGTCAAGTACCATTTATTTGGGTTGTAGCCTTGTTTTGGTGTCTACTAAGTGTGATTTGGGAGATTTTTTGTGGGATTTGTGTAAGGTTTTGGAGGTGGAGATGAGATTTTGGGTCTAGATTGCGGCAGGACCATATTTCCGGTGGGTTGGCGTTTGGGTGACTGGTTATGGTGATGGATTTAAAACCATTAGATCTTGAATCGAGATATGGTTTAGGATTCTATTTTCCGTGAGTGTCGCGGTTGGCTGCATGATTCGCCTTATTTGAATTTTTTTCCTTGAACCTGTTCTATTTGTGATTTCATTATGGTTGAAGCATTTTTTGTGCATCTATGTAAACCACTCAGATTGGTCTGAATTTTTGGAAGTTTTAAATGTGGTTCTTGAATTTCTAGAATTGGATGAAGCTAGTGACTCTTACCTGATGATTATGTGTTGGAAAGGAAAACTGAATTTCACTGGAACATAAAAACGATGAAGGTTTTAATGTATCCCAGACATCTTTTTGAGAAGTTGTGAATTGACAAAGGGAGTCTGCAATTTGAGGCAGCATTCATGTTCTTGGTTGATTGTTTAATCATTGATATGTTTGTAACCAGCACACTACATGGATCTACATTCGATGAGGATCAGAGAGGGAATCTTTCTCATGATTATTCCATTTGGATTTGGAAGTTTGAGAGGGTAAGGCTCTGCCATCGGTACCAGGCCCGTGCAACCTTGCACTAGATAGCTGGCCGAGTAGTCATGCTACGGTGAAATATTTTCATTATGATATAGTCGCTAGGGAGGGGTGGATCTTATAGTGTTTATCTGGGTTATCATCTTTCTTAGTTTAAATGTGTGTAATGTTTGGATCTGGCGATTTCAAACTTTTACCTCAAAAGTGTTTCAATAATAAAAAAAGTTAATTTTCAGTTAGTCATATTTTCTTTTTTAAATGATAAAAACTAAATAATTATCTAATAAAATAATATTTTATATTAAAGAATTGAATTATTTCTAAAAATAGATGTATAAAATTTGATTTAAAATAAATCGATATAAAATTCTCATATACTATAGATATTTCTTATCATTATTCAATCAATTAGACATATTCAATATAATAAAATTTATCTCAAGAGTGGAGAATTGAAATTCCAACCAAGGGAATGTTTTTAAATTTTTCCCCCTTAGAATTTATTATGTTATTAATAATTATTTATTTTTAAAAATAAAACGTTTTTGGTATAAAATTGATTTATTTTATGGATAAAAATGATAAAATTTAAAAAATTTGAATGGATTTTAACAAATATAACATTAAATTAATTTTTTTAGTAAATGATATTTTTCTCCATGGCTATAACATAATAATTATCATTCAACATAATTAGACACCACTGATGTATGAGTAATTTTAATAACCAGCATGAAAGTATATCTAAATTATCAAACAATTTTAGTTATATGATAAATAGTATCAACCATGATTTGAATTAAATTTGTAGACTAGTCGAATATAAATACAATAAAATTTTAATATAAGTTTTTAAAAATTAATTAATATTATAAAATTAAATTCCAAAACATTACCCAAAATAGTTCTCTCAATAGAGAAATAGAAAATTTTGTTACCCAATAAAATTTATTTAATAATATAAATGATTGAACCCATTATAGAAGTAGGAAAAATTCAAATTTAAATTTTTTGAGTCATTGAAAATGAAAAATAAATCTTATAAATAGTCAGTTGAATAAAATTTAGCGTATTATGATGTTTCCATCATTAAATAATTATTATCAGATAATAAAGTCACATATCAAATCAATTAAACCCAAATTTTCCAAAATAATTAACTCTAATGTAGGAGAAATAAATTAATTAGTTTTTTTAAATGGTTTTTCTATTTTTGGAGTTCAATGTCATGTGAAAAGTGTTATAATGTTGTTTAAAAATTATATATTTCCCATATGAAAAAATAAATAGAGAAATTAAAATTATTCAAATAGTTGTTATTTATTTTTAGTTGGAAACATATCAGTACATAATTAACATTTTAATAGAAAAATTAATACATAAGGTTTGAAGATAAAAATTATTTTCAAATTGGCATATGAAATATCATGAAATGAAAAAAATTCTGAATAAATAGATAAAAATTCAGTAGTATAAATCAATTGAATATCATAAATATTTTAGATTGAAAAAATGTACATTTAGGAAAACAATTATACATTAATTATTTAGAAAATAAACAATTATTTTAAGTAGATGATTAGATGAAAATTCAGAATTTATATAATTATTCCCCAAATATAGAAGCTTGGTCAGTTATGTTCATTAAATAACACACTCTATTTTTTACTAATTAAAGTACCTATTGTTACTCAAATTTCAAATCCAATAGGTTGAATAAAGTAACATAATATTTTAAAATATTATGTTTAAATAATAGAGAAAATAGATTTTGAGTTTTATGGAAGTGCAATTCATGTTTTTATGAAATGAATCCCATATTTGTATTTGAAATGAAAATTAATTATACCTTAATAGTTATAAAATTTTTACCCTAAATGTGTTTTCATAGAAGGTTCAATAATTATAGGACACAAGGGGAGAACCAAATTTAATATTCCCAATAATTCCCAGCCTCTTAAAATTATTTAAAACCAATATTGGGATTGTAAATGTAACCTTTCCATTTCAAAATTATTGATTCCATTGGAAGAAAACAAAATGAAAAAAAACTAGTTTTAATTTTTTTAAAACAAAAGAAAAATATTGAAACCAAAAAAAATACTCTGTGTTAAATCTCTTAATGAAAATATTTTAATGTCCATCATTAGACTGATATAATTCTTAGTTTTCATTCAATGAAATTGAATCTAGGTGCTTTTGAATCCCCTCAAAGTTATGATTGATCCTTTTACCTATGGTAAAAATGGAATATTTCTCACTTCTATTAACTAAAGAAATATATTAACTAAACCAATAGGGATAACAAAAGGTATAGACCATTTATACATGAGTTTTGTAGGGAAACATTTTATTATATAATAAAAAATATGTACATTCAACTATACTTAAAGTATTTAATTTTAATCATTGAATCATGAAAAATATTTAGCTATTTCTTTTGAAATCCACTAATTTTCATAACATTCTCTTATAATCTCATTAAACATCCTCAAATCTAGAATTAACCTATCAAAATTATTTTTAAAATCATTTTTGAGGATTTCACCACCTAAAAATACTTTTCTGGAAATTCAACAAGTAAGTGACATGATTTACAAAAATATGTCCATTGGAATAAGTTATTATGGGAATCTTGAATGAATTTTTGTGTGCTCATAAAGTCTCACATAATTTCAAAGACCTTTACTTACTATAACTAGACACTATTTTATAAAAAATCTACTAAATTTTTGTATTATAAATTTCATCTTTCGATTTGAATAAATATGATACTAGTTCCATGTATTATGTATATATCCATATTAGGTTCATATTTACCCTTTGAAAATTTCATTTCAAAATCCAAAAATATTTCTATGTCAATGTACACATCCATAATAATCCATAAAATCTTTGAATTTAAAATTATTAATCTGGATTCAATTATTTTTAATGATTTTTTTTGTGATATATAAATAGATTGACTTTTTGTAATGATTTTTTAACACTACTGGTTTAGTTATTTGGAAGTTCCACTGATTCTACCCACATAGAGACATAATTAACTATAAACAAAATGTATTCATTATGATGAGAAGAATAAAATGGACCCATGAAATCCAAAACCTATGAAAAGGAAAATAAAATTTCCGAAATTAACTTTTGGTATAATTTTTTCCTTCTTCCCACATTTCCTATCCCTTCAATATTCTCACAACCAACCATTAGACTCTTAAAAACAGTTATTAGGCTAGGTAAAAAGAATGTATCTGGTAACAACATTTGAAATATCACTCATCCCATGATATCCTCTCTATGGTTAATAGTTTAGACATTCTATTATGGAAATCATATCTTCCATTGGAATACATCAAATCATAATACCATCAATAAATGTTTTGAACAAGAAAGGATAATCCAAAAAGTAGTAACTCAACTCAGAAATAATTTTAATTTTCTTATTCCATAAAAGATAATTTAAAATAAATGTACCAAAAAAGATGTTCATAAAAGATACAGACCAATTAGCCAGAACTATTGACATATTGATCTACTTTTATTTTATGAAATATTATTTAATTTCTCAGGTTTAATCATTTTGGGTTCTAAACATCGCAGATAGGTGGTCTTCAAATAAATTTTCAACAACCCAATTGTCCCTAATTTCCAAATAAAAAATGTTAAATAATATGATTAATATAATGTTCATTATTGAAGAATTTTTTTGGATAAAAGACATATCATGAAAATATAGTCTGTGAACATAATGAAATTAAACCCAATCTAATATTACATTAACTTATTAAGGGAAAAATAGCCAGGAGATCCTTCCTGGTTGTGGTTTAATTACTTTATAAATCATGTAGTAAACAAATAGCACAAAAAAAACACAAAACCTCTTCTATTTTCTCTAACCCAAGACTTCTTCAATAACCACGTCACTATTATCAAAGATTATTTAATTATGTAACTTCCAATTTGGGGAAATTATGATTAGTGAAGTTAATTTTTTATTGGGTTAGTATAATTATTCAAATAAATTCTTATATAAAAAAGGTCTATGTTCAAAAAGAATAATTCACAATGGAATTGTCATCTAGTAAAACATTTGGTAAAAACTAAAACTCCCCCAAAATATTCAAACACTTTTTACATTTTCTGGGGAGGTAACTTTAAAATCACCTGAATCATAGAATTATCCCCTCATATTCCTCTCCAAGAGACATAGTGACTATGAAAAATAACCATGGTGACCTTAAATATGAATTTTTATTAATATAAAACCAATTTTTTCTCTTGAAATATTTATATGACTAATTTGATAATTTTTATAAAACTATAAAAGTTGATTCTAACTATTGAAATTCATCCATGAACATTTTTATTTTTCTAAAAAATTATTTAAGAATATATGGCCATAATTTTGTATTTTATAGGTCTGTAGGGTCTTTTAGGATATAGTTGTAACTAGAACTACCATTATCAAAATAATTGAATTTATTTTTGATCGAACTTTCAAGAATTTAATTTTAAAAATGGAATAGGAAATGGTAATTCATTATGGTATAATCCATATTACAGTAATATATACATACTCATAACATTGTTACCAATATATTTTATATTTTTTCCTTTTCTTAATTAGTTATTTTAGTGACACCTTTTTTTAAGAACAACACAGACATGAATGATCTATTGGCTGTCTAAGATGAGATATATTATTTCTATATCAAAAATATTAATCAGTTTTTATCTAAAAACCTACTTTATATTGGGATTTATTCTCCTTTATCCCTTGACTATTTATTTTTGACTAAACTCTATAGGAATACTATGCATCAAAAATGATAGAATTTTTCATTTAATAAAATGGTCCAGCCTATGGATGTTTTATAAGTTCTCAAGATAACAAACTACATTTACACTTTGTTTTATTCTATCTAAGAATAGATATTAATAGGAAGTGAATAATTATCACCTAGAAATGAATATTTTAGTTGATAATGAAGGGGTTTACGATCTACTAGATTTTTTTCTTAGAAAAAATGTAGATTCTTGGTCTAAGGCGAACCAATGTATTCAATGCATCCTTTAATGAAAAAATGGGAGTTAGAAATTTATTCTTCCCCACTACTATCTAATGTGGAAATATTATTTCACCCAAATATAATATCTACTATAATAATTTCTTTGTTAGAAAAATCATCTAGATGTACAAATATTTCTAACTCATATTCATATAATGGTCCTTCTTATTTACCTAAAAAAACATTCAAAATGTTTTCCTCATCTTTAGGTTTTTAGTAAATATCATTATGACACAAAGATATTATTCATATGTATTATCAAAATATACATCAAAGTATACTAACTCAACTTTTTAATAGTTTTATTCTTATGGGGGTTCTTGGGAGTTCTTTAAAATAGTGAACTGCAATTTTTTTCACTGATGTTAAAAACTTTTTACCCATAGAAACATCAATCACAACACCATAAATTTATAGGAATGGCCTTTATAAAATTATAAATACCATCTTATAACACATTATTTCCAATATTAAAAAAATAGATAAAAATGAATTTCTAACTGAAACAAAAAATTCATCAATATTCCCAATTAGGCTAGTGATATATCCATCAAAAACATTTAAGGAAAATATTAGTGAATTGAAATTATCATAATTATAAATTATAGAATAATAATAAAGGGTTTAAATTAATTATGACACTAAGGTCTTATAGGAATTTGTGATGTTGACTATTTCCAAGAATTCATGGAATAAAAAATCTTCCTTAATTTTTGAGTTTATGAGTTATTTTATTTTGAATGAAAATTATACACCTTTTAGTGAGGATAAAAGTGAAAAATTATAACACCATATGATTTTAAATATTTTTCACTTGAAATAAACATGATGTATTTGATATCATTATTTACAAAAAATCATGATTTTAAATGATCCATGATATCATATACCTTTATAACCTTGTCATTGGATTGACCTATATGAATAGAATAAAACACGTTAAGAAATATATGTCTAAAGGTTTAGGATTATAAAAATTTATCGGTAAGATCACAATATTAATAAATCCTTTAACTATTAGAAGACATATTTTTGAAGAATTATATATTTTATACATGTTATATATTTATTATGAAAAAAATATATTGATCAATATTGAAAAATAATATCAATTTAATACATTGATAATTAATTTTAAGAAATAAATTCTCATCCATGCATTAGTTTTGCAAACGATAGGAATGAAGAAAAAGTCATTTAAAGTAAAAAAGAATATTTTTTTTAAAAAAATATTTTGTTTTTGCACTTGGTGTTTTTATAAAAATAAATTCAATAAATAATAATTGAATTATTAATTTAATGAAATTTTTGGATTTTATATTCAATAAAACATTTTAACATTCAATTAATTATGCTTATTACGATATTAATGAGAATATGTTCATTTTTTGATTAAAACAATAAATTTTCATCAAAAAAGGGTTTTATTGAATTTTGTTCATGAATATTATAGTTAATTATTGAAAATTGTTGAAAATTTTATTTTATAAATAAGATATAATTTTTTAAAATCATTATATAAAAATTATATATAGGAAATGTTTTGAGATTTTTTGGAAAAGAAGAATTTTTTTATTGAATGTGAAAAAACACTAATTTTATATAAAACTATCATTCTAAATAAAGTATTTAAAAAGCCTTATTTTTTAATTGAGTTTAAAAATTATTAAATTAATTTTATTAAAATTAATATAATTTATTTAGTTTTAATCTAAATTATTCATAATTTTTGTATAAAAATATTTTTATACATAAAATAGTTTTTAGAAAGAACAATTTCATCATGTTTTGAGAGTTTATTTTAAAAGTTATTTATAACACTTATTGAAATTTAATTTTATAAAACTTATTCTACATTATGAATTATAATGTAAGAATTTGGTAATTTTTACACTTTCATTTTTGTTTGTTACGAATAGTAACTTTGGTAAAAAATGCCTTTACCACAGTAAATGTTAAAATTGGTTAAAAAACTGGAAACTAAATTGATAAGGTTTAAAATTACCTTAAAACATGTCTAATCCTATTTTATGGTCTTATATAAACCTTATTCCCTATACTATTTTTATAATAGTAATTTTGGATCAATATTTATTGGGAAAGTTAGTAATATATTTTAGTCTTTTGAAAAATACCATGCGTGTCCTCCCCCTCACATATAAAAGGACACCATGTCACTCTATTCACACCATTTTAAGAGCCTTATAACTATAAAAATACATTCCAAAAAAAATACTAGCCACTTTAATATCATTCTAGAATCCATTGTATTCTCTTAATTCCAATTTTTCAGGGCTTCAAGTCTAAGATAAAGGATATCTCTCAAAGAAGGCTTTAAAATCTTAACAGATCTATTTCAATTTTATTCTTTCATCCACTTTATATAAACATATTTGATACATCATAACATGATGAATAGGCTATGATAATTATACTTAGATTTTATTATTATTATGGAATAAGAATTTTCACATTCTTTCTATAGAATGAGAAATGATAGTATAGTTCATGCATACTTGTGGACTACCGCCTCTATATAGCGATATGATTAATTTTACATCACTTCCTCACATGGATTTTTATAGTGTTAGATTTAATGAATATGTATGATATTTCTGATATAGTTACATTTTTTAATTAAAAATATTATTTATCTTTCCTTCCTTACCTTTTTTATTAGATTAAAACAACATTCATGCGTACATACATACTACCATCTCCATGAATGGTGTAATTCATTTTTATATATCTAACTTTTATAGAAAGTTATAAATATATATAAAATAAATATACATGATATTTATGTCATTATTAAAATTATGGATATGATGGAACCATAATTAATAATTATGGACCAAAATTGCTGAACCAAAAATTACATGAATAATGATGCACTTAACACATAAAAACTATGATTTTAATAAGGAATCATTAATAAATTATTTGTAGGTGTCATAATTAGAAAATTTATGAAATAATAATTGTGTATATGGTTTTTTTATCTATTTATAATAAAATCATATTTATTATACATGAAATTAGAGAACTTACGAAACATGTCAGTCTTGTGTTAAGTGGTGTCCCTTAACAAATAATTCTTACATAGATTGTTTATGAATAAATTTAAAATTATAAAAATTTATAATATATCTCTATAAGAACTCAAAATTCTGAAACGTTGTTTTTACTAAAAATTGGCTTTATTTCCCTCTCTGACCAAGCATTTTTTCTTCATAGTCCATATTTTATTCAAAATTATCTCAATAATGTTTTTATATTCAATAAAGATATATAAATGTCATTTTTATCCATATTTTATGTTCAATGAAATTTTTTTGAACGAATATTATTTTCATTTTCTGAATGGGGTACTTTTTACTAAAGGTTTGAATGAAATCATTGTTTTATCATTCACTATGCTAGAATATTTTCACACCATCATGGCAATTATTTTCATTGTAGATTAATTTAAAATATTCCTCTATAATTTTATAAGAAAATAATTATATCAACAATCTTGAAATTCATAGTTTAAATGTATCAAAATAAAAAAATATTTTCTCATGTTTTGAAAGAAATTTATGAATGATATTTTAATTTTTATTAATATTTTTCATCATTGTTTAAGTATTGTTATGATTTATTGGGAATATAATCCAATGAAAATATCTTAATTCTTTCTTTTAATGAGATATTATTATGCTAATGATATGTTTTTGAAACCCATTTATTTTTTCATGGGTTATACTATGATGATGTGATTATTGTTTTATGATCTTGTGGTATATATGTTGATAGTTTTGATTATGTGTTGAGTGGGCATGAAATCATATTACCCTCTAATTCATTGATAAATGCTTATATCTTCGTATGATAATTATGCAAAACGGGTTGATGTGATTGATCTTCTATAGGAAATAGGTAAATATCTATTATCCACTATGATAAGGGAAATATGTTATGATGCCCAATATAGAGACCCATGTTTAACATATGTAGAAATGAAATAAATTTGGTAGAATATTTATTTCATTACACAAACACATACCTATATGACCTATTATTTTAGTGTCGTTGGAAACAAGAAAAAATAAACACTTGACCATAAGTGAACTATATCATATACCTCTATGTTATTCATAACTAGAACACTTCTTAGACACATCATATATAATTCATATCTTCAAAACCATAGGAAAAGAAACAAAATAAAGGGTAAAATAAGATGCTCAATAAGAGAAATAAAGGGTGGTACGTAAGAATAACAAGAATATAAGGGAATAAGGAAATGGGTATAAAATTTGAAAACAACACATTACATATCAAAGATCATAATCATGAGTCATGGAATAATTATTAGCTTTCATAAGACATAAATCATAATGAAATCAAAGAGCATGATCTACGAAAGAGTAACACCAAAGACATGAATTTTTGACACACACATAAGCATATAAATTAATTTCCATATTAGTTAATGATCCTTGAAAAGGAAAAAATAGTGTAAAAATTAATTTATTATTCTGAGTTCACTCCAAGGCCTAGCACAGTATTAATGTACTATGTTCGCTCTTAATTCCAGCCTTGTATCACTAAACTGAAATCACTCCCCATTATAGCCTTGTATATATAATGAGATATATAAATATTTACCCAATGCATTTGAGGGAGATACAAGTCCCACCATTCTTATAATGAAAACCTTATTTATGTGTTCCACATAATCATAATCATTAATTATATTATAACCCATGATATTAAATTGGTACCATAAACATTTAAGAATATCATAACATATGGAAAAGATATATGTTTAATAATCATTTAATAATTGAGTAAACCATAAATAGAAGTTTGTGTCATAAGTATATAACAGGTGGAAGAGAAATGATTTTCAAAAGTTTATAACCCATAGAAGAGAAAGGGTTTCATAAACACCATGCCACCAAAACATTAACCATTCAGAGAAATAATATAATTGGTACCATTATATAATATACCAAGTAAGGAATGAGTAACAACAATATTGTTATTATATATAGAAAATAATTTTGAATGATAAATTAAGACATTTCTTAAGGAAAATTTCCTTTCCTCTTTAAAATGTAATTTTTAATACGTAAAATATTTTTCAAAACTACTACATTGAAAATAACGTTGAAAAATACTAATTAAGATTCCAGGATTATATTGGTCATGTCATTAGAATTTTTTAATTATGATGTACACAATGAATAGAAGGTTCTTTTAACATTTCCAGTAAAAATTGTACGCTTATTGTTTTTGAAAAAAATATGAACATTCCCTTAAAATTTTTAAGTAAAAAGTAAAACATGGTTAAAAGTCTATGATTAAGTATAAAAGAGGGTAATAAATTTTTTTTAGAACATTATGAGAAAAAATGGTTTTTAAGGAAAAATTATTTCCAACCGAGTGGAGAGATAAAGTAGAATTTTCATAAAAAAATTATTAATACTTTTAATACCAAAGAGTGTAAAAATAGTATAATTACATGATGATATATTGAATAAATGGGGGATAAAAAACTTCAAGTGGTTTTTTGACAGGTATGTCATTATATTTTATCATCGGAGTCTGGGTCATAAACAAACCTTATAATTAATGAGATTGTAAAAAAAACTTACCACATTGATAACATAAAATCATAAACCTCATGAACGAATAACATAAAATGAAACATAAAATATATTTATAATAAATAACAGTATGATATTATATTTCATAGGGGTTTTCTATACACCTCATTAACTTATATAGGTGCATAACATAATATATGTATCAAAGAATGAAATTTGAGACAAAAATATACTTACCATTTTTGATACATTTTAACTATAAAACTCATGAAAATTTAAATATTAATATTTCAGTTTAGAAGGATCATAAAATATTTCTATGGTATTTATACACACAATATATAAGAAATATTTGGTGAACTTTGGCTGTGTCTCATAGAAAATACAAGTGAGGCCGAAAGCCCTTGCCTTACATCTTGACTTCTGTTTTACTCATTAAATAATACTATATAAAAAATATAAGTTTATTATAAATATATTTTATAACCTTGTTCATTTATATCATACCATATATTTTTTTACTATGACATTTTATTAACCATTTATTAATAATTTCATGTTAATGTTAGGTTTTGGGTAATAACCCTTTGTTTTTTGTGTACGATTTGATTTCTTATATTTGTTGTCTTCTAAATTTAACACGGATTTAATAATCGATATAATAGTAAACATGATATAAATATCATATATATTGATTATATATGTATTTATAGTACTATATAAATTATAGTAATAGGAAATGAAAAACATCATTCATGGAGATGGTAGGATATACGTACGCATAAACATTGTTTCCATTTTTCTATCAGATTGAATGGAAGAAAAGTATAAAAGATATTATCATTCCATAATATTTTTATTTCACATATATAATTTGTTTTCATTCATCACATATTTCAGTAATTCTATTTAAATCCTGATAAAATCACTTCGTTTCACGAGGCGGTAGTCTTCCATACACAAGAATAACATTATTGTATTCCCACAAATTAGAAAGCATGAAGGTATGTGTGATATAAAAATTAAAGACTAATAATAAAATCCAAATAATAAAAATAATAATATATAAATATTATTTACATCATTATTTCCAACTATGATAGGTGGTAAGGGAAAAATGAAGGACATCGATTCGAGAGGCAGTAGTCTGCCGAACACATAAACAATGATTTTGAAACCCATTTGATGGAATTTTTTGTGGTGTAGGTCATAAAAATAATATAAAACTACTCAATATATTTAATATATTGAGGTTATTAAAAAATAATTATATAAAAATTATTTCATGGTTTTATTAAGAAATGAATAAATAATGTTCATTGATGAATGTTATATCATATTCAGTTATTTCCTTTTGGTTTGCAGCAATGGACTAAAATGGTTGGATTAATGTCTTAATTAAGGATTATATGATGACATGAGGGATTTGTAGAAGTTATTTGGGTAGTTATTTTCAAAACCAATTGATTTTGAATGTGTGATGAGAGGGTAAGAGTTGGTGGCTTATTATAAAGAAGGCAAGTGACAAACTTGTAATTTTTTAAAAGATAGAATTGCACCCACATTTTTTCCATTTAAAGTGAATCAAAAATGAAAAAATATATAAAATACAAGGTGTATGGTAGAAATATTTCCATATAACTCGTTTTGTAAAAGTATGTAGGTCATTTATTCCCTTATTTTTAATGTTTATCCCCACAATAAACTCATTTTCTTGTAATCGACGTGATTGATTTTAACTTTTCTCACTAGTCGTTATAGTAAAAACTTATGCTAGAATTATTATAAATTATAAATTATTGTTATTTCAAATATGGAATCAATTTTTCAAATTCAACCCATATACATGGAATAAATTAATTTAAAATTCAATCCTATATACATGTCAAGAAAAAAAATTATTAATTCGAATGGTTCAAAATTTCAAAATGTTTTAATATTGTATTTCAATTTAAAATTTATTAAAATAATTTAAATTTTATTTATTGATGTATAATTTAATGAAATTTATTTTAAAACTAAATTAAAATATAAAGTAACTATATAAATAAATTAATATAAAATATATTTTTCAAATAAAATTCAGTATTTTTTACTATTCATAAAAATGTAACATTTCAGAAAAATACAAAATTTTCAACCAAAGATAATTTATAAATTTTTAATTAAAAATTAATTTTAAGTTTTTAAATCTATTTTTAAAAGTAATAAAAATAAATTTTATTATTTATCTCAAAAAAGATGTAAAAACTAGTTTTTCAGACAATAATATTATCCCAACATATACGGAATTTAATAAAAATTGTGTATTTGAATATAAATATGTTTTTGTTATACAGAACCATTATATTATAAAATTATTTATCATTATTCATATTGTTGAGTATAACAGTTAGGTTATAATGGTTTGGTTTATATAACAATGTAAATAATATATCATTATTTTGTTAAAACGTTGTGTCACATATAACTCAAACATAAATGATGTTGCTTATAGTGAAACATTAACATGGTGTTGTGTATAATTAATGATTAACTTGGTGTAGTGTTAAATTTAATCAATTGATGAAATTTAATTTATTCAAAATAAATTCATTGAAACACAGGGTGATACATTCTACCACATTAAAATGAATTTCTTTCATAAAATTACTCACTACAATACAAAAAAATGAGGATATTTCTACCTCATCATATCCTCAAGTTTCCACATAGCTTCCTCTAACTGCTGGATTCACCAAAAAAAATTTACTATGTGAGTGGTATTATTTCATAGAACTTTCTCTATGTGATCCAAAATCTCCACCAGTTGTTCCATGTTAGAAATATCCTTATCCAACAGTATGACCTATAAGTTCAATTCATGTGAATGATCATGTATGTACTTACTTAATTGATATACTTGGAAAACCTCATGGACTTCAGAGTCGTTTGGTGGAAGGTCCAAACTGTAGGCTACCATGTCGATACAATCAATAATTTCAAAGGGACATATATACCAAGAGAGTAGTTTCCATTTCTTCCTGAATCTCATAACATTATTCAATAGGTAAATTCATAGAGACATATTATCACTAAATTCAAATTCTAGATCACTTAAATGTTTATCATCATAAATATTTTTACAACTCTGATATACCATGACATGTTGATTAATTTCTATAACCTTATCAGCCATTTCTTCAACTATATCAGGTCCTAACAGTTTTCCTTCTCAAAATTCATTCTATCATGTTGGATCTCTACATATGATTACATATAGGGATTTATAAGGACCCATGAAAAATATTGAGTGAAATCTATTCTTGTAAGAAAAACAAACTAGGGGAATGTGTTGATTCCAATCAAAATTTAAATCCAAAAAACAGGATCTCAACATGTCCAATAGGTTTTGAATTTTTCGTTTAGATTGAAAATATATTTAAGGATGATATGTAGTTCCAAAATAGAACTATGTATCAAGATCATGAGAATGTATTCACCAGACATTTTAGGTTAACATTTTTTCCAGATTAGATATGATGGAATGTAGTACACTGTGAAACCATTCTATTTCCATAATGAATATCTAGAAATGTAGATCTAGAGTGACGTCCTTTGTAATAGTGATGAAGTGTGATAACATAGTAAGGATATCGACAAAAAAACATATAAAATTATACCATTTAAAATTTTTGGGGAGTTAGAGAAAAAATATATGGTGACGTTCACTCATTTAAATTATAGTATGGGTAATGGATAAAACATCCTATTTTACTTTTACCTTTCATAGTTACCTTATTGGAATAACTTCAAAAAGATACAAACTATGCAATATCACTCCTCATGAAATCCTATATGAATTATTCTTTCAAATCACAATACATCTTCAAAATCCGGAATGAGTAGAAAAAGAATAAGTACAAGTTTCCTCCAATAAATCCTTCTAATATTTTATAGATAGAAATAATACATGTTTAACGAACCTTATCATCTTATCATGGACAATGTTAAACTCAGAAACATTTATAAGCTTATTTATAGCTATAAATCATCCTTATGTGCCTCTTTAATCATCACATGATATATGGTTAAACATTTAATTGAAAAAGATATGATTTTTATGATTCCTTCAAGATTTCTAGATCTATCATTTGAAAATAATAAAATAATAGATATTTTTTTATCTTCATCATGGATAATATAGAATTATAATTTTAAATAAAAGCATCAAACACCCTAGTATCATTACAAGGGTGGTAGTGTATTGAGTAGCCGTAATCATTAATCAGGTCTAACGATCTAATTTTTTGTAGCTTAAATTTAGTTTGTGTGAATATATACTTTAAAATTTTGTGATAATTATATATATCACCATTTTATTTTTAAATATAATTCATATATGTATTCAATTAAAAATTACCATGGATAACTCCAAAATAATGAGTTGGGTAATTTTTATCATGAATATTTAATTATCGTGAGGTATAATCTATAACCTTGTAATTTTTCTTAAGAAAAGTCCATAATCCATTATTCGATGAATCAATATAGATTAAAAGCACTTATCAACTATAGGGTAATGTATGAGTAGGTTCACTAAAAAATATTCACTTTATTTCCTTGAAATTGTAATTAAATTCATCTATCCAGAGGAACATTTCCCACAATAGAGTTAACATGGTCAGAGGATTAATTTGTACTGATAAATTATCCACTAACCATTGATAATATCTTGATTTGAAAATGAAACTATGGATCTCAATCACTATGGTTAGTCTGGTCCAACATTCAATATTATTTTTCTTTAACAGAGCTACTGATATACCATCTCCTCAAATTATGTGACCCAAAAATGACTTTTTATACACCCAAAATTCACACTATGTAATTTTTTCATATAGTGTCTCCTTCCATAGGGTATTTAGTACAATTATCAAGTGATCTTAATGATCTTACTTTCTATTTTATTAGATGATAATATCATCTATAAAGACGAAAAAAATGATCATGATAATCTCTAAAGACTGTATTCATTAAATCCATGTATATAAATGTTTAATTAGTAAGAAAAAATGGAATAACTATATATTAATTTTGTCCATAACTTGTATAGAAATCCATATTGGATATATACACTTTCTTAAACCTCAATTGATGATATATAAAATAAAGATAAGTCTTGGAAAATTATTTATCTCTATGAAACTAATCAAACAAGTCATCAGTACAGGGAAAATGATATATATTACTGGTCATGATATTTTTCAACTCCTGATAATAAATGCATAGTCACATCAATCCTTATTTAATTTTGAAAAAAATAATATCTTCTTCCCAAGGTGATATACATGGCCAAATTTATCCCTTATCAAGGGTTTCTTAGAGCTTCTTTAATTCCTGCATCTTAATTGGGGACGTTCTATAACATGTCTTTGAAATTGGTGTGGAACAAAGAATGAGTTTTATTAAGAATTCGCCTTAACATTTTTGTGTAAGACTAGGAAACTGTTTCTTAATGAAATCAATTTTATTTTGAAAAATCGGAATATTATTGATTCTATGTTTAATCCCTACCATCTGAGATTAACACCCCTTTTGAATGGGAATTAAGACTCAGACATTGAAAGTGATATTCATCAGATGCCCATACTTATTATCACACTGATATATGACCATAGGAAGTTTTGTTATATAAAACACGACTTCCCTTCCTAAACAATTAACGAGGGATTTATGTAGAGAAATAAAATCCATGCTTAAGATGAAATCAAATTCAAACAAAGGAGTAATTACATTATTTATAGGAAGCACATTTCTTCCAACCACCACTAGAGAGGAATTATATACTTTATATACAATTATCAGACCATTATGTTTTTTCACTACTAATTCTACTTATAATCATTTGTGTGTAATCTTGATACCATAAAAAATTAATTATACATTAAATAATGTTTAGATCTAGAGTTAAATAAGACATTATATGTTCTAGAGTGGATGGAAAGTGTACCTTTCACCATGTCAGTGTCGTACCCAACATTATAAATATTAATCGCATGAGATTTCCCCTTGTCCCTTAGCTTAAGCGGTTTCTATCATCAATAATCATCATTAAACCTCGTGTTTGGGCATTTTTTAGAATAATAACCATTCTTCTTATAATTTAAGCATTGAAGTGGTATAGGTTTATTCTATGTATCTTTCTGGATATTCACATTTTTAACTAATTTTTACCATCACTTTAGTAATCCATTTCCCGATGACATTCCATTTCACAATTAAGACATTTATTATTCACCTTAAGACAATTTCTTCAATTTATATTACCACACATCAAGTGTGAAAAAATATTATATTATTCTCTCCATGGTTTTTATAATTTTCTTTGAAATACATCTTCATTTTGTTTTCAAACAAAAGATATTGATACGTAACTCCAACCTCTCTTTCCACATAGATAGAATGATGCAGAATATCTTCATAGACACTAATGTTTATAATGGGTATATCCCATCATAGAGTTGGTTTTATTCCAATAAATTATTGATCAAACATACATTCAGGTAGGAGTATATTATCAAAAGTATACCTCTCAAGTATTCTAAAATTATCCTCATAGCTACCAATAGATTCATCATCCATTTTCATTTACTCAAGAAATCCATTCTCCAGATTTTTATAAAGAACATGTGAAAATTTATAATTGATGAATAAGATCATGAACTCTTCCCTATCCTTGGAGTCATTATCTTAATATTTACTGGTATTCTTGATAAGATTCCACCATTGATCTTCTTTACCTACGAAATGGTAGACAACCAAAATGAATTTTAGGATGCATAACACTAAAAAATGAAAAGTATCTTTTTAGTGCCATTGATCCATTATGTAGAAACTAGTGGGCAATAAGACCAATTTAAATAATCTGTACATTTAATCATGAAAGGATCAATGTAATTTTGTTCCCTAATTTTCTCATTTGGAACTCTATAATGATTGATAACTTTAGAAAGTTATGTGAGCATAATAGTGAGATTTATCATTTCACCTCCCATAACATTTGGATTTGAGAAGGAAAATAATTGCATTGTTCATCACAGTTATCATTAAAAACGTTCATCTAGGTTCTATTAATTGACTAAAAACAAAATTAATAGTGTATGAAACAATAATAATAGCGGGGAACCACATAATAATGGAAAACCACCTATAGTATGTCTAAATCATGTCACCTTGTTTTTAATATAAGACTCCTTAAGGTTATTCTTGGTCATTTGTAGAAAAATTATATTTAAATCCCTCATATAGTGTCATAAAGTGTTTTTAAATTTCTCAAGCATATCTCTCGAGAGTGTCAAACCAGGTTTGCAGTATGTCCCATTATCGTGAATCAGTTCCAAATCAAGTCTAGTTCAATACTTTTTTTGAGTTATTACCCCTATGATCCACATCCATTTTAAATATCAATTTATGGATGAATGTTCTTAAAAATGACTCAATATATCCTTTAATAAAATTAAATGAAATTTTCTTATACTTTATGAATTTTCCATAGACACTTCCTTAGGGATATCATTATGGTTTTCTCATTCTAGTTTCTAAATTTTAACAAAAAAAATTCTATGATGCCAAATATAGTGACCGAGTCCTATTTTATATATTCATTACATATTTTTTGGGATATTTATTATATTATATTGACACATTCCCAAAAACAAAATTAGATTAGTGCCTATGTAAATATGGGTACATAAACCCTATTCTATAAATGAATGATATCATGTCCCAATATGTTCATCATTACTCTCACCCTTTATAAGAACATCATACATAATATATGTCTTCATAACCTGAGGAATGGAAACATATGAAAGGGTAAGATTAGATGCCTAGTAAGGGAAAATAAATGAGTATTTTATGAATAACATGAACATAAGAGTTTGAGAACATGATAATAACATTTCAAAACCATAAATTTCATGTCAAAGATCATAACCACGAGTACTGCCATAAATATTTACTATTCATAAGACAAGAATAATAAAGGAATTGATAAACCTGGTCCATAAGAGACTAAAATTGGAATAAGACCTAATTTTTTGGCATATTCATAAGCATATAAAATCATTTCAATATTAGTCAAGGCTCACTACCAAGGCCATCATAGAGGACAATTTCCTTTGTTATACTCTGTTCAATCCTCATTCAAAATCTATATTACTGTATTGATTTAAATCCTTATTCCAAACCTTTATTACTATATTGAGGTCAATTATGATTTGAGCAACATCTATCTCATGAGATATAAAAATATTTTCATAATGATTTGGAGGGAGATATTGGTCCTACCCGTCACCCGATGAAAACAATAATTATAAGTGACATAAGATCATATAAATTTATCATATCATAAATCATGAAATGAAATTGTAATCACAAATTTTTTAACATATCTTAACCTTTGGAAATAATACAGGTTTCAGAATCATTTTATCATAGTAAACCTATGAAAATAAGCGAGTTTTATAAGAATATAACATGTGGAAGAGAAATAGGTTTCATAAGCATATAACCCATGTAAGATAAATGAGTTTCAGAAACATCATTACATTACAAAATAACCCATTCCATGAAAGAATGTGAATTTTACCCTTGGATAATATCTTAATAAAGGCATGGGTAACACTAATATATTTCATCATAGATGTAAAATAACTTTTAAAATATAATTTAAAATATTTCAAAATAAATTATCCTTTCCTATTTGAAAAAAATGTTGTAACACATAATTTTTTTGAAATTATTTTAATTTTAAAATATCATTGAAAACATACTAATTAATCTTCTAGGAGATGATTGTTCATGACATTAAAATATTTCATTCGTGCCGTACATGTAGAATTGAAGGTTCTTTCCACATTTTTATTAATTGACAAACAAACAGTATTTTGAAAAATGACATGAATATTCCATTCAATTTTTTTATAAAAAGTAAAATGGAAAAAATTTTCTTTTGAAAATAAAAACATATGAATAAAATAGTTTTTTAATCAAACATGGTTTTGAAGGAAAATAGATTTCCGACCAAATATACAGATAAAGTCATATTTTACTAAAAAAAATTTCTTAATATTTTTATGTAAAAAAAGAGTGTAAAAGTGGAACTATTTCTGAAATATATCCTGAACAACCGGAGGGTCATAAAATTAATAAAGTTTCATGAGATTTAGGTAATTATATTTTAATATCAGATCATGAATCTTATAAAATCCTAATAATTGATGATAATATAACATAAAATGTTTACCACTTTGGTAACATTAAATCATAAGACCCATGAAGGAATAAAATATAATGAAACATAAAATATGATGATTATGATTAAATTAATGATATTAAATGTGAATGTTTTCAAATAGACTCCTCATTAAATAATATAGGTGCATAACATAATGAACATCTCAAAGAAGGAAAATTGAGAAAAAAACCCCCTTACTGCTTTGGTAACATTTAAATTGTAAACCCCATGAATGAAAGTTCATAAAATGGATAAGTAAATAAAAATAATTCTCAGTATAAGAAACCAAAAGTAAATCCATGGGCAGTATAAAAACCACATACATGAAATGGGTGGTGAACATGGCTTTTGTCTCACTGTATAAAAATGTGATAGAAATCCCTTACATTATGTCTTGACTTCTACTGTACTCATTACATCATCATTTATAATAAATATAAGTTTATTATAAAAACTTTAAATAACCATATTCATTTATATATTACCATATATTACTTTCTTATGAACTTTTATTACAATTTTACTAATAATTCCATGTTAATGTTACATTTTAGGTAATAACCACATTATTTTTCGTATATGATTTTGATTTGTTATATTTTTAGTCATATTAATTTAATCATTATTAAATGAAATAAATAATGATATATATGATGTAAATATAATATATATTCAGTATATATGTATTCATAATAAACTATAACGTATACAAATAAAAAATCTAACACACTATTCCTTGTGATGGTAGGTCGTACGTACGCATGTACGATGTTTCCATTTTCTTATCAAATTGAAACACAAAAATCATAAGAGATACTATAATTATAGAATTATTTTTTTGTCACAAATATCACATATATTTTCGAAACCCATCATAAATACGTTCCATGTAAAGCGTGAAAGAATCACATCACTTCGTGAGACACTAGTCCGCAGTACACACGAGCGATGTTATCCTATTCCCATAAAATATAAATGATAAATGTATGCATGATTTAACCATTCTAGAATAATAATTAAATAATAAAAATAATAAAAAAATATATAAATATTATTACCCTCATTATTCCCATCCATGATATGTGGTATTGAAAAAAAGGAATGACATTGGTTCGTGGGGTGGTAGTCTTCCGTACACAAGAGTGATGATTTCATACACATTCAATAAATGGTGAGTTGTTCTATTTCATAAACATAGATTAAAAACATATAGGTGTAGTTTATATAATTCATTTATTATATAATATTAATTTCAAAATAATTATAGGGTTTTTATAATGAAAAATACAAAAATGTTTATTGATGAATGTTACATCTTGTTCGAGTATCATCTTGTGGTTTTCACTAAATGAATTCATTGATTGTATTTCTAAAAAATTTAACCATTTTAGAATTATAGGAGGAAATATTTAATTTTTTTGGGTTGGTATTTTATGAACCAATTATTTTTTAAGTTGTAGAGAGAGGGGAATATGGATTTCCTTTTATAAGTGAGGTGAGTAGAAATCTTGTAAATGTTTGTATGAGAGAATTACAACCCTGTTTTTTTCATTAAAAAGTGGCTCCAATAATATAAAAATAAAAGGTATAATTTCTAAATATGTGCATAAAATGGTTTTGGACAATTTTATATATCATTTTTCCATTAATATTAATGTTTAGTCCCTTAGTAAACTCGTTTTCCTCTTAATAATTATGATTATTTTTAAATTTTATCACCAATAATTATGGTAAAAAATTAAGTTATCCTTATTATAAATTATACATTTTGGTGATTCAAAATATAAAATATATTTTTCCAAAATTCATGCAAATAAGTGTCATAAATTCATATAAAATTTAATCCCCCATTCACCAAAAAATAACATTTGTTTAAGGTGAAAATGTTGAAATGATTGAAATGTTTTTATATCAAATTTCATAGTAATTTTTTTTACAATGACATAAATTTTATTTAATTATTTATAATTTTAATAAATACACATAAAAAAATAAAACATTATATGATTATTTAAATAAATAAATAAGATGAGTTATTTTTATATTAAAATTTATTATTTTTCACTATTCATAAAAAATAGAACATTTGAGAAAAATACCAAAAAATAATCCAAAGATAATTATAAATTATGAATTAAAAAATAAGTTTAGTTCATCAAATCAATTCTAAAAAGTATAATTTTTTTGTTATTGGTCACAAAAATAAATAAAAAGATTTATTTTGAGGAAATAGTATTTTGAAAACATATAATGACTTCTCCAAAAATTATGTATTATATTATTAATAAATAATAATTATATAAAATCTTTATATTTAAAAAAATATTTATTACTATTTAGTTTACTATGATTAAAATATACATTATAATAGTTAGTTTTAAATAAATATTTTAATAATATATCTTTTTTTGTTACAGATTAATGTCACATGTAACACAAGCTAAGACAATGCTGCATGTAGCATAAGCATAAATTGGTGCTTCATATAATTAAATCCTAACTTGGTGTAGTGTGGAACACGATCCATCATATAAAGTTAATTTATTCGGAAACAATTCATATAAACTTTGGGTGATACACCTATCCATTATAATATGATGCTCTTAGTAGTTAACCTTGACATATGATATGGTATAAATACCTATGATGGAACAAGACTCTTATGAATTATTTATATGATTATGATTTGAACTCATTAATCATGATTGATTTTTTAATTATTCTATATTCTTATTACATAATATTTTTTTATTTCATGATTGATTATTTTGATCTATGAATTATTGGGAATGTTTTTATATTGATAATCACATGCTCTGATTCTATTATTCCTGAGGCAAGTTTATATGTGACCACTGATTCATATCTGTCATATATACCCTTATTGATCATCTAATCTCACCCCTTATTATTTTTTAATTTCTCAAATGTTATAAAGGTGGGTACTAAGAATGGCGTGTGTAGTAGTGTATCTTAAATAAAAAAATGATGTTTGAGATGATGAAAATTTTACTAAAATAAGATGTTTATTTATATAGTCCCTAAGTAAAATAATCATTTATGGTTCCCTAGAATTTTTATTTTGAAGATATATTAAATGTTAATTGAAAATCATTAATATATATCCATGTTATTATTGGGATTATATAGTTATAATCATAATAATGTTCAATTATTTTCATATATTACATTATGTGAAATATAGGGAATGAACCCAACAGAATCTATAATTTACTTAGAGTGATCCTGGATGAACCTTAAGTTTTATAGGTTGAAAGAAAGGTTTCATTATTTAGAATATATTAACACCGATTTTCATGATTATATGGTTTCTTACTCTGATTATGATAACATGATTCTTACACTATACTTTTTGGATTTTATAAATGGATAGAACTAGATTTGTTTTTTATAATAATGAATGTAGTGGAAAATTCAAAGACTTTCCTCCTTAGAGATGAATGTGATTGGAGTCGAATGAAAAATATTAATTCTATGCTCACAGTACATTCATATGACATGAATCATTATTAGTTTCTGAATGATCAATGGATGAAAAAAATGCATGGTTGAGTCATTCAAGAGGAAACAATCACATTATTTAGTGGGTAATTTGATCCACATTTGGATGTGTGATTTATCATTTCCACTGATAAAATATTTTCGGTTCTTTATTTCTCTAAAGAAGAAAAAATAATCATATTATATATCATTTAGAAATTAAATAAAATAACTGATAGAATATTATTAAAAACATGAGGCATTAAGAATAAATTAACTCCATGGAATGGGATAATTTTAAGGGATTATTTTTCCATAATAGTTGACTCACATTATATATACAAAAATATAGAAGTAATTCCCTAAATAGAAGTATATGAATGGTGAAATAATTTGTATCCATAAAGAAAATTTTACAAAACATTCATGGTGTGGTTATGGTTTAACCATTATCCTAGAATATAAAATTGATTCATTTTTATATCCTAAAAACATGTCTCTGAAAGATTTATATAGGCTAAAAATTTACATACATAAGTATTTTATCAACGTAGATAAATATTTAATACATTTCAAAATAATATATTCTTGAAAACCAAATTGGATTACTATCTTTGGATATTGGATACATAATCAACTTATTTCATGAAATATATTCAATATATCCCAAAAATTATTCTAAGAAAATAAAATTCTTAATAATACCCTATATGAAACCTTTGTTCATAACCTAGAGAAAAGAAACATAATAATTTGTGAGCATAAATTCATAGTAAGGGTAATCATAATAGATATCAGTCATTAATCAAAAGTGAGAAAAATATGAGCATAATTGTATGATAAAATGATTAAAACATAAAATAATACTATTTAATCATTAAAATATCTTTAATCATAAAAGCAGGGCCTATGTCTTTCCCACAATAATAGAAAAATGTATTATGTTTTTGAAAATCATGAATAATCAATTAGGAGCCACAAAAATGTATCAGAATCATAAGAAATAAGTTTGTGTCCAATACCTAAGCATTTGAAATCTCATCTCTAGTCAAGGTTTAATCCCATGAAAATAATTATGAGTAATTCTACATAATGGAAATTCATACATGGTCATTTACAACAACATTATAGGAGTAACTTCTATATAGTTAACTCCATGATATCTTAGAAGTTTATTAACTTCGTCATCACTTATGAGTTTCTCAAAAATATTATAATAACCAAATGACTTTGAGGGTCATAATGTGCTTTAAAATCATCAGGGTCCTTATCAGTTTAACAAGAAAAATAATCATAATCTATATATATGAGTGACACTAGTTCATAAAACTGTCAAAATTTTATCATAACATAATAGATTAAAAAAAGGGTTTCATAAAAATATCATCATTATATTCATAAAAATTGTCAATAAATAATAAATATGGTAACATTTGATCATATACCTATTAAATCACAAGAAACATCAAATAATTCCATTATAGATGAAAATACATTTAAAAGATCACTTGAACATTTCTTGGGGAAAATTATCTTTTGTTTTGAAATAAATTATGTAAAATATAAAAATTTCCAAAATATTTTATTTAAAAAGAACCATTTAATATTTTAAAGGAATATTCAATGAAAAAGGGATTCATGATTGTAGGAAAATCCATCAATGTGATGTATTATAAAACAAAAATTCATATCAAAATTTCATCAGGAATTCAAAAGTAACTTGTTTGGAAAACTATAAAAAGATTCATTTAATTTTTTTATATAAATTAAAAAATAGGTAACAATTATTGTTATAATATTCTTATAATTGTAAAAAAATAATTTAAAACATTTTAAAGATAATATTTAAAAGGGATAAAAGGTTCCCAACTGAAGAGTGAAATAAAATTGATTAACCTTATTTTTTGGGTATCATGAATACAAGAAGAGATAAAAATGAAAAAAGACTTATTTTATAGATATAACCATAAGAAATAAAAAATAAAAAATATTTGGGAGAGATATATCATATATTTTCTGTATTATAAATTGTATCATAAAAAATATTGATGAAAATGATATTGAAATTAAAACCATTAACTATAGTCTGTATAAATTTTTTAAGTAATCTAACCCACTATATAACATATTTTATTAACTATAATTATAAAAAATATCCATATTAAAACCCATAATTCCATATAGATATAATTATAATATATTCTAACCCACTCACTACTTATATTTCACTAAAAATATCATTTCGAGTCTTACCGATGTTTTTCATGAATGTTTTGGATTTTCAGTTATGGTTAATAAACTTTGTTACTATTTCATTAATATATATAATTTTAATAATGATAATAATATCATATATATTCATTAGATAAATATATATAATAATTAAAATTAAGAAATTATGGATAATTAATTACATCACTATATAAATATGGTAGTCTATATGTTCACATGAGTGATGTTTCCATTTTTTGATGGATAGAAAAAAGATATGTAAATAATAATTCACCATTAATGAACCGTTTTTATATCAGAAAAATTGTATATTTAAATTAAATATATTATAATAATATTACATGAAATATGAGGATGAATATTTATTCATATCGCTACATGGAGGTAGAAGTCTACACATACGCATAAGTGATACTTTGACCTCCTATTCATTGGAGAAGAGGTGGTAATTAATGTTAAATCATCATAATAATTTTTTGAAATATGCATTATACTAGATTATAAATGTTATAATGGGTACAAAAGTTTTTAGTATGTACTGAATGATATTTAATGCTCAAATATTTTGAATAAGGGAGGAGAAGAGGCTCACTTTTATAAGTGATGGGAGGTATAGATATGGGATTTCATAAAAGGTTTTAATTATTCAAGGTGAAAATAAAGTGAATGTGAATAAAAATGGAAATTAATTTCATTTTAGGAAAAGATAATATTCAAAAAAATTCAAAAAATTTAAATTAGAATTGATTTATTGGAATTAATTCCCTTATCTCTTTGTTTAACCCCTATGAAACTAGTTTTAACATTAACTATAGTAGAGAAATTGTACTATTTTTTCTAGTCACTATAGAAAAAATTAGTTTGAACCAAATAAATTATATTAATTATTAATATTTAAAATAATTAATCCATTTTAACTAATTCAATTTTTATAAGTTGTAGAGTTAATTTTTAAATAATCTTGAAAAACTCAACAATAACCAATTTTAGAACAATTCAATTTTAAGCACAAACCACAACTTACATCCATTTATTGTCTTATAAAGACCATAAAATGAAAGTTAAAAATTACTGGGGAATATATTATCACGAAATTATATTAAAAACATTAAAAAATAGCAATTAATTTAATTTATTATGATAAAAACACATTTTACAAATTTGTTTTTGAAAAATATTGTTTTAAGCCAAAAAATAAAACTTTATCAAAATAATGTATTATTATGATTAATATGTAATTAAATATATTAATTAAATTTGAATGATTGTTTTTTTACTTTAATATAAAATTCAAAAAATAATTATACTTTTATTTGATAATAAATGATAGATTTATAGAAATTGATATTTTTCACTATTCATTAAAAAATAAACCATTTTAGAATAATCATAAAATTTCACTCTATGAAAATATTAACACTATAATTTAAAAATCATATTTATTACTTTATTTTGTTTCCAAAAATTGAATAAATTAATTATAATATTCATGTGCAAATTGTTATAAAACCCATTTTTTGATTAAAACACAGTTTTGACGAATAAAAAGGATTTATTAAAAAATGACGTCTTATTTATTATGTATAAATAAATAAAATAAAATTATATAAAAAAAATATTCATATTTTTCATAAAGTTTTTATTACTATTGTAACACCCCGAACCCAATTACCCAGAGTCAGTGCATTATTTTAATACATTGGCATGATTACAAGGAATCATGTCCCAAAAGACCGATCAGTTTAGCAGTCTTGGAAAATAGATTACATACATGAATGTTACATTACACTTAATAACATACAAAAAAACATAAATAATCCTTCATGAATTCCATTATTCCCTTTTCTTAACCCCGCATATCAATCATAATACACTTCTTGTAATCCTGGGAAAAATAAAACATAGAAAGGGGTGAGATCCGATGCGCAGTAAGGATAACAATACAACATAAACTTTCATAAATAAGCATAAACATTTAAGGCAATGTATAACTAAAACAAAAGCTTTTTAAACATGAACTTCAGAATAATATGGAAAAAATAAAATAAAATGATGTAATGTCATTTACTTATTCACATGGATATTCTACTAGTTGAAAAATCACAAGCAATATCACTATCCACTTTCACAATGATGGTATGCATAATTCCAAACTTTAAATTCTGTTTCAAGGCCTCGTTCCAAGACTTAATGGATAATTACAACCAGAACCCAACCCGGAGTGCCTCTAATAACGGGACACCATCCCGTAGTGCCTCTAATAACCGGACACCAACCCAGAGTGCCTATAATAATTGGACACCAACCCGGGGTACCTCTAATAACCGGACACCAACCCTGAGTTCCTCTAATAACCGGACACCAACCTGGAGGATCTGCTTTAACCGGACCCCAACACGGAACATACTAGTTCAACACATTCATCTTAATAAGAGGATGCAATATAACATAAACATTAGTATTAAAACTAGCATACAGAATTCCAAAACATTAATCATAAACCACTAATGGAATAAAAATAACTCATCCATAGTCAAATATATCACAAAACCTTAAATACAATATGGATTATTTGTATCATAATAAATCAACTTCAAACAAGTGTAAAATTTATCAAAGGATGTTGACATAGATGAAAATGATTTGTAAAACTCTTTGAGATAAATACCCCTTTTTCATGAAAACATTTAAAAGTCACACAATTTAGGATAAAAGTCATCTAAAGACATTTTTGAATCAAATTGTCCCATACCACTTTGAAACTTTTTAAACGAATTAACATTTTATAAACATTCATGTCCATATAAATAAATCCTTAGAAACCTTTTTTAAGATATGGACATTAATGAGAAAGATTTAGAAGAATAACTATTTAAAACATTTGAAATTATGTTTTAGTAAAAATGTCCCTTAAAATAATCCCTTTGAAAACTATTTCATAAAACATGGACATGGATAATAAATATGTCCCAGTAGATACTTACATTTAAACAACCTCAGATAATAAAGAGATTGTGAAATTAAACATTACCAATTTGGTAACTTATGAAACATACAACCCATGAAATAGATATCATAGAATGAATATGTAATTACACATAAATTAAAGTTTATTACGCAAAGAATAAAATTATTGGTAGTACATACACCACACAAAAGGTAATAGTGGCAGTATGGCATGAATCTCATGGGAATAATGAGTGAGATGAAAACCCCTTACCTTGCTCTTTCCTTCAGTCAAGGGTACATTTAGCCTCATGTATGAAGGCTATAGTATGTTATTAAATTATACCAGAACCATATTAATATTTATGATATCATACATTATTCATTTATGACTTTATACTACCCATTTAATAATAATTTTCATGTTATATTAGTATTTCGGGTAATAATCGCTTACTTTATCGTACATGTTTTAACTTGTTATTCTTGATCGTATCACTTAGATCATGACCTAAATACTTCCATAATATAAAACATGATTTATTTATCATATATATTTTTAATATAAAAATTTATAATAGACGTATATATGAAATGGAAAACACCATTTATACAGACGGTAGTTCGTACGTACGCATTAACGATGTTTCCATTTTCATATAGTATTGAACCAAAGTAAGTGAATAAGATATATGTAAGTACATAAATACTTATATATATAAATATATATATCTCCAGTAGCATTATTATGTCATATATTACATACTTATTGGTAATATATATTTTTATAATCGTCGATGAATGGTGAACTTAGAAATGAATCTCATCGCGTCATGGAGACGGTAATCTGTACGTACGCACGGGAAAAAATATCATTCTTTTGATATTAATATAATATATAATTGGATGGTATATAATATATACAGTATCCTTATCATGTTATATTTATTATTTACATCAAATACACATCATTATTATATCCATCCAAATAATAATGTATTGAATAACAATTACACCACGATGTGGAGACGGTAAGCCGTACGTACGCACATATGGTGACATGTCATTAAAAGGGTGGATATAATAATGAATATGGTTGTACCATAATTATAATAACATCACATTATATATAATATATTGGATTTATTATTTTAGAATGGAAACAACAAAGAAAAAGGAAGTGGAAGAAGAAAGTAACTTGAAAGAGGGTGGTGAAATCCTTACCTCTTCTTCAGGTTCTTCATTTTGATTTGATCAAAAGGGATCCTTAGGTTGGATTTATAATAAAACTAAAGACTCTAGGTTGAAGGGAGGATTGTTGAGAGGGTATTTGGTAGGGGTTTTCCGATCCAAATTTATTAGAATGTGTGAATTAGATAGAAGGGGGAGTTCTATTTTATAAGAGGGGTGAGGGGCACCATAGGAAATACTAAAAATATTATTGTATAATAAATTCGTATTCGGTTTCTAATGGATCCAAAGATTATTATTTAAAATATAAGTTGGGTATAGGTAGAAAAAAACTCAACCAATAGGTTTTAGACAAGTTTAGGTTACAATTTTATCCTTATCATTTAGATTTAACTCCAAGTTAAATAATTTAACTTTTACCGTGTCTTCTTGTATTCTTACACTATATGGTTAATAAACAAACTATATACTACCAATATAACCCCACTTGGTTCATTAATGTAATATATATTATTATATAAGTCTTTTGTACGAATCTTAGATTTTTAAGACCATTTTATCAATTAATAATATAATATTGTTTTAAAAACTATTTTATGTCAATTTTGACACAATTTGGTATTTGTTTTTTGTTAAAATAATAACAACATTATTACTTCAAAAAAAATACATTGAATCTATTATAACATGACATATTCACATATAAAATTCGTGTATGTCATAAAAACTTTGAAATTATATTTATTTTAATATTTATAATACCATTTATTTGATTCTTTCATGAATAAGGTAATTACTGCATCATCATTGTGTCATAAATAAATTTATATATTTAATATCTAAAAATTATAAATAAAATAAGATGATTTAGAAAATATATTTATATTTCTAATGAATATTTTATTATTGAATTTATCCTATGTAAAACCATATATTAATAATGATTTAGTTATTAAACTTTGATTTTATCTCTTGAAACTTTTCTTTGAATTAAATAATAATAAATGTCCTAATCTAATACAAGTAGAACTAAATGAAAATATTTTATTCTTAAGGTTGTTTCTGGTCAAGAAAAACTTGTCCAACAAAATTATGACATGTGTGAGGGTAATATTAATATCATTTTTACCCTTAATTACCCTATTTACTTTTAATCGTGGTAAATAAAAGTAAAAAGATACTATTCACCAAAACTTATTTAATCACATTGAACAACATTTTACCACTTGATATTAACTGTTTCTCTCGGATTTTAAAAATTCAGCTCACAGAAGCGGTAAAATTATGTTTTATGTGAATTTTCAAAATCTCCTAGGAAGTGGGTAATAGACGGTAAAAATTTCGATACTTTTTTTTTATATCTAAAATTATTATAAACTAACTCTAATGAATTAAATTGAATTTATATAGGTATTATGTATCTATTTTTGACCTAAAATTAATTTAAACAAAATAAATTATTATTTAAATAAAAAGCCGGTTTTAAATAATAACTTAGTGTTTTTCACTATTTATCAAAAATTGAAAGTTTTCAGAAAAATACCAAAAATTCACCCTAATCTATATTTGATATTATGGATTCTAAAATGATGTCTATTTTACAAAATTCAAAACATATATGTTTCATTAATTAATTTAAATTAATTCTCATTGTCAAACCAAATAGCGTGTTTTTAAGAAACAATATCTTTCAAAAGATTGACACTTACTTATGTCCAGTTCAAATGTGAAATTCTATCCAATGAACAACATTTTATTAAATGGTAAAAATATAATCTAAATATACTATAAAATACCTCAAATTCATAATTTATCACTATTAATTATTTTGATTAAAAAAGTTGATTTTAATTAAAATTTAGTAATTTTCACTATTCATCAAAATATGAAAGTTATCCGAAATTTACCAAAATTTCATACTATTATATTTTTGATATTCCGAATCCAATAATGAAGTTAATTTTTAAGGATAAAATGTATAAAATTTCAAAAAGTGGGTATTATTATTCTTAACGGCTAGTATGATTGGTTGTGGTGTGTTAGAACTCGAAGTTGCGTATAACACATGCTATTGCATTATTAAAAGAGGAGCGTACCGTGAAAGCTTGGGGTGTTCAATTATACCCTCCTTCAATAAATTTCACCCTCACAATTTGAAATTATTTTTCAAAAATAAAAGCTTGAAAATAGAAAATCCCTTTGGGAAAACCCATATTGGAATTTAGGTTAGTAAAATTTAGTCTTAATAAGAGGAAAAGGGAAATGAAATGGTCACCAAAAAATTATGATCTCGATTAGGAGAACATTGGTGGTAATTAGAGACATATAATAAGAGGAAAAAAGTAAATATTTATAGGTAGTGATTGAGGTCATCAATCACAAACAAGTGTAAAATTGAGGGCATTAAATTCATCAATCTATGATGATTTAAAAGACCATCGGTTCAAGAAATCATATGTTATTAGGATAACCCATTTTTTTGTTTTAAGATCCCTTCACTAAAGTATAAGAATTAATTTCTTCATATAATAAGAGAAGAATAAAAATATATACTTGACATGTAGGGTTCCATCCTTTAACTAATTCCAACAAAAAACTCATCTTTCACTCTAAAAGATAATAGAACTTAAAAAAATATTCTGTTTATCTTATTCATATAGGGTTAAAAAAATGAATTCATAATTAATCTACCAGACCCTTTAAAACACTACATTATTCAATTTAGGACACCACGTGGGTCAGTGATAGGTGATACCCCGTTGTCTCCCTTCGGTTGCGGGTTCAAGTCTCGCGGCCTTGCCAAACGTGACGGGTTGTCGCCCGACCTCCGAGTTGTCCTTTTTATTGAAATCCAAAAATAACCTTAACAATAGTATCCAATTTCATAAATAATCCATTCTAGCCTTTATAATTATCTAAAATACATATATCCAAACTCTCAGTCCAAAATTTATAAGGAAGTTAAACATAATGAAGATCCATTTTTCCAGGTAATAACATGTGAACGCCTTCATCATGTATTCTTTTACAACACTACAACATCCTGAATTACAAAAATCAACCATCTCTTATTCCAAAAACTCTACCGTATTATCAGGACCATATTATGGATTACCTTTCCTTCAACCATGTATTTTCAAAAAATTCTAGCTTACTATTATGTCACTTTTCTTAGAACCATAAAATCTCAAATCCTCAATAAAATAGTACTGTAGTACAATCCATATTTATCTCCATAATTCATGTAACCAGTATACTGATGATACAACACTCAAATGAAATAACAACACAAGAACACTAGTCATTCCTCTTCATCTGAAGTAGTATCATAACTTGATTATAATCTAATAACATATTTTGCGGTTTACTCTTATGATTTGTACATTGGTTCGTATAGTGTCCCAACTCATTACAGATGAAACATTATACATTTCAATTTTTTTTCTTACACTTGCAATCACGTACTTGGTGTCCTTTTTCTCCACACTTAAAACAATCTCCCATTCCCTACAAGTATTTTACAAGGTGATTCATTCCACATTTATCACATATTAGAAAATCCTTCTTTTCCTTATTCCCCTTATCTATATTTCTTTCTACCATCCTTTTCCTCTCTTGCTTCTCTTCAAAGCCATAGGATTCAGAGAATTCCTTAATGATCTTATGATACTATTTATTCATATGATGATAATACATGGGAGACTATTTCATTTCTAAATTTTGGCTATATACCATGAATGATATGACCCTTCTAACTCATTGGATCATACGTATTGCTGGAGTTCTCATTCCTTCTACTGGGTGCCATTTCTAAACAATGGCATACACTAGGTCAGTTTATGAATCACAATTCATAATTCCAAACATGTAAAATACCTAACATAAATTTAATAGTTTATGTATATAATCCATAATCACAAAAATATTTTCATTGAGGATGTATATACTCATAAACCCTTCATAGCCATTTGTAAAGAAAATGAGAATTATCCTAAGCATATCCCCCAGGAGTGTCGTAACCAAGAGTGCAGTAAGGCCTGTTGTCAGGCACCGGTTCCCATTCAAGTCTTTCTCAAAGTTGTGTTTTCGGGTTTTACCCCTAGGTACATCTGTTCTAGAGCCACCTCTACCTGCTCGTATCTAGAGAGGGATGTATTGATCGGAAAACTCAAAAAATCTTTTCAATACCAAAATTTTAGGAAGTTCTTCTATACTAATCCTCAAAGTCTATCTTAGGGTTATGTGTTCTAATCAGAGTTTACTTAAATATTGTTTCCAAGGTTATTACTGAACTTCCTTTAATACCAACTGTAACGCCCTGAACCTAGTTACCAATAGTCGGTGCATTATTTTAATATATTGGAATGATTACAAGAAATCAAGTCCTGAATTACTGATCAGTTTAACTGTCTTGGAAAATAGATTACATAAATGAATGTTACATTACACTTCATAACAAACAAAACAACATAAATAATCCTTCATGAATTCCATTATTCCATTGGCTTAACCCTGCATATCAATCACAATACACTTCTTGGAATCTTGGGAAAAATAAAACATAGAAAGGGGTGAGCTCAGATGCTCAGTAAGGATAACAATATAGTGGAAAATTTCACAAATAAGAATAAAAATTTAAGGCAATGTATAACTAAAACAATAGCCTTTTGAACTTGAGATTCAATATAATATTGCAAATATAAAAAATAAAATGATGTAATTCCATTTACTAATTCACATGGATATTCTACTAGTTGAATAATCACATACAATATCACTAACCACTTTCACAATAACAGAATACATAATGCCAAAATGTAATTTCTGTGTCAAGGCCTCGTGCTAAGAATTAAGGGATAACTGTAACCAGAACCCAACCCAGAGTGCCTCTAATAACCGAACACCAATCTGGAGTGCCTCTAATAACCGGACACCAACCCGGAGTGCCTCTAATAACCGGACACCAACCCGGAGTGCCTCTAATAACTGAACACCAGCCCGGAGTGCCTATAACAATCGGACACCAACCCAGAGGATCTGCTTTAACCAGACCCCAACCCGAATCTTACTAGTCCAACACATTCATCTTACGAAGAGGTTGAAATATAACATAAAAATTAGTATTAAAACTAGCATACAGAATGCCAAAACATTAATCATAAACCATTAATAGAATAAAAATAACTCATCCATAGTCAATCATATCACAGAATCCTAAATATAATATGGATGATTTGTATCATAATAAATCAACTTCAAACAAGCGTAAAATTTATCAAAGGATGTTGACATAGATGAAAATGATTTGTAAAACTCTTTGACAGAAATACTCTTTTTTCATGAAAACATTTAAATTTCACACAATTTAGAAAATAAGTCATTTAATGAAATTTTGAATCAAATATTCCCATACCACTTTGAAACTTTTGAAAGGAATTTTCATTTTAAAAACATTCATGTCCAAATAAATAAATCCTTAAAAACCATTTTGAAGACATGAACATTAATGAGAATGATTTAGAAGAATAAATATTTAAAACATTTGAAATGATGTTTTAGTAAAAAAATTCCCTTGAAATAATCACTTTCAAAACTCTTTCATAAAACATGGACATGGATAATAAATATTTCCCAGTAGATACTTACGTAAAGACAACCTCAGATAATAAAGAGATTGTGAAATTAACCCTTACCAATTTGGTAAGTTACAAAACATACAACCCATGAAAGAGGTATCATACAATGAATATGTAAATACACATAAATTAAAGTGTATTACACAGAGAATAAAATACTAGGAAGTACATACACTACACAAAAGGTAATAGTGGCAATATGGCATGAATCTCATGGGAATAAGGAGTGAGATGAAAACCCCTTACCTTGCTCTTTCCTTTAGTCGAGGGTACGTTTAGCCTCCGGTATGAAGACTATAGTATGTTATTAAATTTTACCAGAACCATATTAATATTTATTATATCATAAATTATTCATTTATGACTTTATACTACCCATTTAATAATAATTACCATGTTATATTAATATTTCGTTTAATAATCGATTTCTTTATTGTGCGTGTTTTAACTTGTTACTCTTGATTGTATCACTTAGATCATGATTTAAATACTTCCAGAATATAAAACATGATTTATTTATCAAATATATTTATAATATAAATATTTATAATATACCTATATATGAAATGTAAAACACCGTTTATGGAGACGGTAGTCCGTACGTATGCATAAACGCTGTTTTTGTTTTTATATAGTATTGAATGGAAGTAAGTGAATAAGATATATGTGAGTACATAAATACTTATATATATAAATATATATATCTCCATTAGAATTATTATTTCATATATTAAATACTTATTAGTAATATATTATTTTATAATCATCGATGAATGGTGAAATAGGAAATGAATCTCAGCGCATCGTGGAGATGGTAATCCGTACGTACGCACGAGAGAAAATATCATTCTTTTGATATTAATATAATATATAATTGGATGGTATATAATATATACAGAATCCTTATCATTTTATATTTATTATTTACTTCAAATACACATCTTTATTAAACCCATCCAAATAATAATGCATTGAATAACAATTATACCACGACGTGGAGACAGTAAGCCGTACGTACGCACGTATGGTGACATGTCATTAAAAGGGTGGATAGAATGATGAATTTGGTTGTACCATAATTATAATAAAATCAAAGTATATAGAATATAATAGAGTTATTATTTTATAATGGAATAAAAAGAAAAATGAAGTGGAAGAAGAAAGGAACTTGAATGAGGGTAGTGAAATCATTACCCCTTCTTCGGGTTCTTCCTTTTGATTTGATCAAAAGGGATCCTTAGGTTGGCTTTCTGATCAATCTAAAGCCTCTAGGTTGAAGGGAGAATAGTTTAGAGGTTATTTTGGCAAGGGTGGGCCGAGCCAAATGTCTTAGAAGGTGTGAATTAGAGAGAAGGGGGAGTGCCCTTTTATAAGAGGGGTGGGGGGTACCTTTGGAAAAACTTAAAATATTATTTTATAATAAATTCATATTCTGTTTATAATGGATCCAAAGTTGATTATTTAAAGTCTAAGGTGGGGATAGGTCTAAAAGAAACTCAACCAATAGGTTTTAGCCAATTTTAGGTTACCATTTTAACCTTATCATTTAGATTTAACTCCAAGTTAAATAATTAAACTTTTACCATGTCTTCTTGTATTCTTACACTATATGGTTAATAAACTTATCATATACTGCCAATCTAAACCCTATTGGTTCCTTAATGTCATATATATTATTATACAAGCCTTTTAGCTGAACCTTATATTTTCTGAACCATTTTATCAATTAATAATATAATATTTGTTTTAAAAATTATTTTATGTCAATTTTGACACTATTTGGTATTTGTTTTTTGTTTAAACAATAACAACATTATTACTTCAAAACAAATACATTTAATCAATCCTAACAAGTAATATTCACCTAGAAAATTCGTGGATGTCATAAATACTTCGAAATTATATTTATTTTAATAATTATAATACCATTTATTTGATTCATTCATGAATAAGGTAATTACTGCATCATCATTGTGTCATAAATAAATAAATTTATTTAATATCTGAAAATCATAAATAAAATACCATGTCTTAGGAAATCGTTTTATATTTCTAATGAATATTTATAATCGAATTTATCATATGTAAAACCATATATGAAAAATGTTTTAGTTATTAAACTTTGATTTTAACTATTTTAACTCTTCTTTGAATTAAATAATAATAAATGTCCTAATCTTGTCCAAGTGGACCTAAATGATAATATTTTATTCATAAGGTTTTTTTTGGTCAAGATAAACTTGTCTAATAGAATTAGGACATCTGTGAGGGTAATATTAATAACATTTTTATCCTTAATTACCCTATTTAATTTTAACCGTGGTAAATAAATGTAAAAAGTTACTATTCAAAAAATATTATTTTCATCTGATAGAACCACATTTTACCTCTTGATATAAACCGTGTCTCTCGGATTTTATAAATTCAGCTCATATAATTTGTAAAATTATGTTTTATGTGAATTTGCAAAAGCTTCTATGAGGTGGGTAAAAGTGGGTAAAACGTTCGGTAAAAATTTATATATATATATAATTATTATAAACTAACTCCAATTAATTACATTGAATTTATATAGGTATTATGTATCTATTTTTACCTAAAATGAATTTAAACAGAATAAATTATTATATAAATAGAAAGCTGGTTTTAAATAATAACTTAGTGTTTTTCACTATTCATCAAAAATTGAATGTTTTCAGAAAAATATCAAAAATTCACCCTAAGATATATTTGATATTATGAATTCAAAAATTATGTCTATTTTACCAAATTAAAAAAATATAATATGCATTAATTAATTTAAATTAATTCGGGTTGTTAAAACAAATAGCGTGTTTTTATGAAATAATATCTTTCAAAATATTGACACTTACTTATGTCCAGTTTAAATGTGAAATTATGTACAATGACCAACATTGTATTAAATGGTAAAAATATATTCTAAATATACTTTAAAACCACTCAAATTAATAATTTATCATTATTAATTATTTCGATTAAAATATTGGTTTTTAATTAAAATTTAGTAATTTTCAGTATTCATCAAAATATGAAATTTATCCAAAAAGTACCAAAATTTCATTCTAAGCTAATTTCGATATTCTGAATCCCAAAATGGAATTCATTATGAAAGATAAAATGTATAAAATTTCAAGAAGAGGGTATTACTATTCTTAACGGCTAGTATGATTTGTTGTGGTGTGTTAAAACTCGAAGTTGCGTAGAACACATGCCGTTGTATTATTCAAAGAGAAGTGTACCGTGAAAGCTTGGGATGTTACAACTATTTCTACATAGAAATTTAATTATTAGTTTATAATAGTTTAAAATATCGTGATTCAAATAGGCTTTAGGTTGTGTGTATGGAGCATAGTCTAATTTATCATGTTTATTTCAAGGTATGTAACAATTAAATCATTTTGTGTAACATTATTCTCATATTTAAATAATAATTTCCTTCAAAAAACCAAAAATATGATATAAAAAATTAGTATATCTCGACTTCATCACATCCAGAGTTTCATATTTAGCTTCCTCAAATTTCTAATACCTCTAGATAACTTTTACCAAGTGAGTAGTCATATTCATTTTCACATTTATCTATAATATAAAATTTATAATGGGTTTTATTATTTGGAATTATCATTCTATATTGTTATAAGATATGATTTCGATATCTGTGAAGGATTTGGTATATACATTATAAGAAAAGATGCATATAACATGTTGTGAACCTGAGAGAGGTTTGACAGGAGTGCCAAGAAATAATCAAATTTCATAACACAATAAATATCCTTTAAAGGAACAATAAACCCAGGGACCATATTTACCTTACTATTGAATTTCATAAATTTCATCCATTGATAAATTCAAAATAATTCCTTCTCACCAACATAAAATTCCAAATATCATAGATGATTTTAAGAATAGCTCTTCTACTGAGTCTGATCTTCCATGATGTACTGATAAATTGATCTAAACTGCTTTTCCATTTCCCCATCTATCATAGGTCCCAATTAATTTAATTCTTTATCTTTATCTCCTCATGTCAGACTTCAGTACTTCTTTCCATGGAGTGATTTATAAGGATCCATCTAAATGATCATGTGAAATCTATTATTGTAAGAAAAATCGACTAAATGATGGCGTTGATCACAAAATCCTATGAAATCTAGAGAACATGATCATTACATAAACTCATGTGTTTTAATTTTCCTAGAAAATTTTCTATTTGTTTATGGATGATAAGTTGTACTGGAATAGAATTTTGTATATTGATATTGCAAAAGGATTCTCTAAAACAATAAGGTAAAAATTAGATCTTGACCAGTTATAATAGAAATTAGTTCTCTATAAAAACGTACCAGTAACATAATTCATATCTTAGATAGCTGATCAAGAGATAAATATTCTTTTCTATAAGTGAACTGTGTTGAATTCCTAACAAAATTGACTCCAATCCAAATAATATTATGGATTTCAGATGTTTTTTGGAGTCTAATGAAAAAATACTTGGTGATTTTCCCATTTCTATTTCGGTAATAAAATTATTATAACATCTCATTCAAATTATATCTCTATTATTTATCTTTCTAACATACCAAGTATAGAGATAGAAATTCTACAATATATCCCTTCATTTTAACATACTAGAAATACTCTATCATATCTCTATATGTTCTTCATACTTCAATGATGAATAACGAATTATAAACTATGAGCTTCTTCCAATAGCTCTATCTCCATGTATTGTATTAAAGGTACACATACTTGGTTTTTGAAACTTATCATTCCATCACAATCATTTTTGAACTTGAATGCATTTCTCACATTCTTTTTTAGCTCAACATCCCCCCTTTTCACCTCTTTAATCATCACCTGGATAGATGGTTGAAAAATTATTTGAAAAAGGAATTCTTTTCCGCTTCTATGAATATAAATTTGTCTATATTTTAAAAATCTATTAATATTGGATCTTTCATGATCCAAATTATAGATATGATAATATGATCATTTTGAACCAAAGTATCATATACATTGTTTACTTTTTTAAGGTGGTAATGTATTGAAGAACCAAAATTATTAATAAAATCTGAAAATCTTCTATACTACATATTGAAATCCTACTTGTGGAATATATTATTTCATCTTTAGGATAATTTTATATGTCACAACTTTATCTATAACGATAATTAATCCAAATATTTAATATAAATATTATTATTTCTCACTCCAAAATATTATACGTGAATAGTTTCTTATTAATATTCAATTAGAGTGAGGCATAAGATATTAACATACCATTATATATAAATAAATAACCCAACCCATTCATTGATGAATCCCTATAAATCACCAACCCTTATCCATTATAGGGAAGCATGATTATAAGTGCATTGTCCAACCTTCTATTCAGTTCCTTAAAATTTACAAGTCATTCATCAATCAAAAGGAATTTGAATCCCTTCTGAGTAAACAAGTGAGTAGATTAGAAAGATGTGGTAAATTTTTCAGATATCATATATTATATCAATCTAATCTAGGAGAAATTTTCATTTCAGTCAAAATGGTTTGTTTATGCCAATATTTTATAACATTATTCTATTATGGATCCATCGATATACCATCTCTTTAGATTATATTACCAAAAAATAAAATATTATGTTTCTAAAATTCACACTTGGTAAATTTTTCATACAAATTCTCCTTCCTTAGGGTCTTCAGTGCAATACTTATATAATAACCCCACACTACATTGATTATTTAATATATAATAATATTGTAAATAATGACTACAAAAAATAGATTAAATAACTATATAAAGACTTCATTAATTAAATATATTAACACAATGGGTTGTAAGACCAAATGACATCAATTTAAGTTTATAGTGACCAAACACGAAAGTAAATAAATCTCAGGCATGTATTCACTTCTGAACATCAACACGTAGTATCTGGATTGATCATAAATCTTGGGAAATTTTTTTGTTCCTCTTATTTGATAAATAAATCATCAATATGTGGTATAGGTTACGTATTCTACATTTTAATCACATTATGTTCCCAAAAATCAAGGAAATGTCACATTGATTCATATTTATTATTAATAAAAACAATAAGTACACCCCATGGAGATGAATTTTTTTTAAAATAATCCCATATAATGATTCTAATGGAGTTTCTTCTTTAATTTACCCAACTAAATTGGATCCACTATATATAATGTAATATAAATAGGCATAACATGAGGTGCAAGTTCTATTGAAAACTCAACTTCATGATTTAGAGTAAGGATATGAAATTCATTTAGAAAAAAATAAACAAATCTTGTAGAATAGGTAAATATTTTTTGTTGAGACTATCCCCTACCATATGATATAAAAACCACCTTTGAATAGTAATAAAATCCTATAAAATTTACTCAATTTCCATTATATGTTCATATTTATTATCAAAAATATAAATTACTAAAGGTTGGTTCAGAATATAAATTGTGACTTCACTTAATCAAAAATATATTTGGGATTTATATAAATAAATCCATTTCAATCTCAAAATCAAATCAAATTCATGTAGAAGGAGAATGAAAAAAAAATTCATGAAACATATTCCGCCAAAATTAAATTATGGAATAATTATTGATGTCAGATGTGATAACCTTGAAATTAATATTTTTGATTGATAATTAAATATCTACTAATCTATGTAGTAATGAGATACCCCCAAAAAATTATTAATTTAATAAAGAGTTTTTATAACTAGAATCAAATTATAAATTATCAATTTTGTAGTAGATGATAAGTGTACCTTCTCCCACTTTTTCATCATACCCCATATTAGTAATAAATATCGCATGATATATGCCTTTGAAAATAGACTAAAGGAGATATTGACTTAGACCATCACCATTAATTCACCTAATAGGGCACTAATTAGCATAATTTCTATACTCCTTCTATTTGAAACACTAGAGTGTCGGTGGTGCATTTAGTTGAGCTTCTTCATCATTTATTTCATTGACCAACCTATCAACATCATGTTATGATTATTTTTATTGATGGAATTATTTTCCTCATGTAAACATGTTTAAATCCCCCTTATGAAACTTTCCACCATTATTTCTTCAATACTTCTAGAAGAAAGTGTCATATTATTCCCTCCATAGTTTTTTATTATAATAAACATTGATTTACATCTTAATTTTCTTATCAAAATTTTGATATTGATGGGTGAATCCAAAATACATTTCCACATTAATAGAAGATTTACCAATTTATTTATTGATATTAATGTCTCTTATGGAAAACACTCTAAATAGACTTTTTTTCAACTTATAATCAACCAATCACTCTTTTTTTGTTCAAATATTATAACATAAGTTTACTCACAAGTCTTATAATATTCTACTCATTTGTACTAATAGGTTTATCATTCTTATTCGTTGGCACAGGGAATTCATTATTTATTTTTTATGAGGAATATGGGTAAATTAATAGTTTGAAAAGTATGCTCCTAAACTCTTACCACTCCATAGAGTTAACTTATTCTTCTTTCCTCATATTCCTGATAAGAGTCCATTGTTGATCTATTTCACATTGAAAATTATAAACAGCTAAAATAACATTTTCATGCTTTGACCCCTAGAGAATATAAAATATATTTTCATTGTTACTAATCCAATTATCAACAATTATTGGATTAGTAGAACCACTAAAAGATGGAGGATTTTTTATCATAAATTACTCAAAAATACACGAACCCCTCCATTTCCCATTTAGAAGCTCAGTATTATATATGGATTGAGAAGGTTTTATAAGAATAGTAGTAATATTTTTCATTCCAACTCTCATAAAAGTTGGTTTTTTAGGAGAAAAACATTTCATTGATCATAATATTTGGGTGTTAACACCACTCCTTCAAGTGATAAACATTGAATAAAAAATGTAATGTATGATCAACAAAAATCATAGCAGGAAGTCATATGGTTATAAAATTCATTTATAGTATGTATAAATCATGACACCTTATTTAAATATATAAAAACAAATATTTATTATTTTTTATCCATGTCTAATATCAATTGAAATAATTTATAATGGATAAAAAGGGGAAAGTGAATTAATCTAAGAATATCCCTTAAGAGTATTTATCCTAGTGTTTAGTCTTAGGACCACTTATCATTCATAGTTAAGAATCAAGTTATTATGTAATCTACCCCATTCATAGTTTTTAACCCAGTGTATATTCATGCTAGAAATGTATCCAATTTGTAGTAACTATACATGAATGCATTTTCTTGTAAAACAACTTTTTTATTTACAATAAAATATGATATTCCTCTTTAATTATGGTTATCTTAAGTGTTCTTAATTTTTTTATAATCATAATCTGTAATAATAACTAAACCGTCATACGATACGAAATATAGAAAACAAAAAATTACATACATAAATATTATATCATTTTAGATGAGTAATCATTATATTTCACAATAATACATAGTCAAGGACAATAAAGGTTTAGTATCAATAGAGTCAAGATATAAAATTATATTATTTTATGAAATATCATCATGAAAACCCACAAATTGTTCTCACATAGTACAATTTTTAGTCTAAACCTATACAAAAACATTCTTCCAAAACAAGGGAAAGGAATCACAAGAAAGGGAGAGATAAAATGATTAGAAAGGGTGAACATAAGAGATATAAATGAATGACCATAAGTGAGAATAAGATATTCATAAGGGTATGAGAACAAGATAAAAATTACAATAATCTAACTCAATAATTAAATACCCTTAATCAGATAATAATGGAATAATGATTTTCTATAATAATAGACATAAGACCTATGTCAAAACCCCCTCTACAAAAGGGGTACCCCTCCTAGACTGAATATGGGAGAAGAGAGATTGTGATGTACGGGTATGACCTCTAGTAGGCCCCAGGTTAGAGACTAGCACCATGGGTATAATAATCATGTAGATGGGAGGCATTACCTATAAATAGAACACATGAAAAATAGAGAGATACGACAAACACATGAGCCTCAACCTATTTGGTAAGGACTCGACACGGTCATCCAAGAGACCTGAGATCAAATCCACATGGAGACATATTTTTGGGATACTGTAGAAGAAATGTAGTAGTCACTATAGTAGGTAATTTTTTGTACTTTAGAAACTAGAACTATTTGTCCATATGTGCCTTTGGACAACATGATTTGATCCTCGGTTCTATAAAGGCTTTCATTCCACCCAAGGCCCTTGAGCCAGTTGTCTCTTAAGGACTTTGATCTGCCTTATGGCCCTTGGACCACCCCAAGGCCATCTAGATACATCAATATACTGATGTACTGGTCAGAACACAAGGGACAAGACTCCAGATAAAGATTCAGAGCCGACACAATCACTAGAGCAGAGCTACCTGTATTTGAAATAATGAGAGGGAGTGGAATTTTCATCGGATCTGGGCTACTTCAGCTCTGCAGCGGAAAATTATCCAACTAGCCTTGTGAAGGTGGAGTGCGGATTTCATGACATGTGCAGGGGAGGATCATTTCCAAGTTGTCTTATCAGGGTGATTTCCTTTAAGAAATATGGGTCATGTAATTGTATCTAAGCCGTTATGACTTGTAAGGGTTCCACCTCACCCCTTAAAATAAGGATATTTCAAAATAATAAAAACATATGTTGGGGTTCCGCGATGACAAGAAACTCGAGGTGGTGGTGCGTCTCGAAGAGGAAACATGGTTTTCTTGAAGTTTTAATTTGAAATTTTGAATTTTGAATTCTATCTAGAAAGTTTGGGGTTTCGCTAGACCCGTAGTTGATGTATTTTTGTGTTTGGTTGTACGGTTACTGGTTACCCTAAACCGTATTTTTGAAAATTTTAAAAAAATGAATTCCAGGTCATCGGGACATTCAGGAAAAGAGATAACATAGATTCCAACCAAATCATACATAGAGTAAAATATAAATGAAAACCCAAGTGAACATATGCAATGACATGAAATAACAACTACAAATGTAAGGAAAAAGTATAAGTATCAAAAGAATGTAAGGACATCTGCAACCACGAAGCCCAAACAGATATTTCTAAACCCCGAGATAGTAGTAACTAACCCGATCATAAACCTTCTAAAACTGACCTAAAAAACAATTTATATGTATATACATATGGTGATTATTAAATTATACTTAATTGGATCCTTCCTAGATCCTCTCATGAAAATGTTAAAGAAAGAATGATAATGAAAAATGGAAAAGAAGTGAATCTAACTCATTAACTTAACATGGATACAAAGTTCTCATCCTAACTATGGATACCCTCATAAGGTATCACATACAAGAGAATATTATATAATATTGAATAATAAGGGAAACCCACTAAAAATTCCCTATTGGTTTGCTAATCTGCCACAATGTTACACATCATGATAATATATCTCCATAAATGTTTTCCCAGAGATACCTAGATAAATCAACAACATTCACCTCATGAAAAACACCACCACGTATACATGACCAAAATTAATGAGGTAGTTTCCAAGAGCTAAAAACGCCCGTATAATTTGTATTATACATCATGTGTTATACTTGAAGCCATCACATCCCATAAACTGCGTAAGGAAACTCAAGACATCATAGCCTATGCACGTTATACATAATGTCATCCTTAGAAAACTATATCTAGAATACAAGTGTGTGATATAACCACAAACCATTACACCCCTCTATACATATATATATGGGGGAAACTAACTACTATGAATACCAGCCCATGTAACTACAAAGAGAATAGAACTAAGAAAAATGGGGTAGTCCTCCAACCATCATTGCAATAAGATTTTGGGGAAAAGACCCATAGGGCTCAGAATCCCAAGGGTGTCAGTTTACCTAACCGATAAGGGGAAGTACCATATAAAACACCAAAACTACTGGACATAATATATCTCACAATGATACTATAGGAATAAACAAGTATTAGACTCAACTATAGCTAACATCTCTCAGATTCCCTACTACCACTGCTAAGAACATATATCTTATAAGAACACAGACATTGAAAGAGCTATATTAAATAAATTTAATTTTTTTTATTTGTTTCACATTATGTTTGTTAATTATTTAGCACTTAATTAACCATTAAAATTTTAAACATTACATTATATATTCATTACAACAATTATACACACCCACTTGGAATAAGATAACTTAGTCCATAGTTTCTCAGAATTATAACCCCATCATTGCATCCCAGAAAGCTTCAACCACATGGGATGAATATTTATTAAATTATTTAAAACATGGCTTCCAAAATTACAATGTATTCAAGAAAATAATCATAATCTACCTATTAAGGTATATAACCAAGAACATCCACATACCTCAGGCAGTGGGGAAAATAAAGAAAACAAACAAAAAACATGGCCGTCAGCCAAAAAATAGATTCAAATAAGCATCAAGCTTTCATACGAATGGGTAATCCTAGATTCAACCTATATCATCATCCCTGGTGTCCTCCCCCATACCCACATGCATATCCCGATGCTTCCCACCCTCAAAAACATCATCTATGTCACAATAACCAGGCCTTCCCACCCCATATACTACAACAACCCTCTTGGATCAGCCATCCTAGGCTCACATCACACCCCAATCAGTATTAAACAAACATAGCCACTAGTATCTTGGCCCTAAAGAAATAAATTCATCCTTCACAAAAAATAGATGTCACATCCCCAAAGTAGAAGGAAATCATCATTTACAAGAAAGAAGGTAACTGAGGCCTTTCAAATAATTATCACTTATGTCAAAACCGAATCTTATTCCATATTTAATTAACAGATTCATTATTCATAGGTTCTAATTATAGGAAACTGAAGAAGAAATATATCAATAATTAATAAAACTATTAATTTAACATTTATTTTATTCTTTTCCCAACAAGAATTATCATGTTTTTGAGTATTATTAAATTACATTAACACATGGAATATCAATTCATTTAAACATGACCACATCATTAAAACTACAACAAAAAGAATTCATTAAACACACCTCTTTAATATTTTAGCCAATTAATTAAAAAGTAGTAATGGATTTACATTATTTACCAATTTTACATGCTAATAAATGCATAATAATAATTGAATATATAACACACTATATAGGGAAACAAGAGGCAACCCTTTATCACAGTATAAAACAACAACATCACCATGAAATCAATATAAATTCTTTAATAAAATTCAAGTAATTATTTGGTTAATTTCATTATATTACAAGGGGGAAATAATTCTACCATTAATGTTAGACATAAATTAAATAGATGAAACTAATCCCCTTCCTCAAAAGGGTGTCAAATTGTTTTTCATGAGAATGAAGAAACACTATTGATCCTAACTGCATCTCCCAAAAAAATTACATCCACCTGAGGATGTAATTCTATATCCTCTCAAAAAGATCCAAAAAACTCTTTTAGAAACATGGATCTTAAGTGGCCCCACATGGAAATGAGGAATGGAAGGAAATAGATCGAATAAAACGCAGGAACAGAGGTAGAACATACCTTAAATAATAGATGGATCATTATTGATCATACAAGGGAAGATAAAGTTCAATCCCCAAAAACAAAACAACAAAAATTTCGAATATGGGGATACTGGGTTTCATAGATTTGGGAGAGTGGTGCTGTAGCCATATGGATTAAGAAAACAGAGTGGATGAAAATGTTTAGAACATACAACATCAAGGATTTACATAATGTGTAATCCCCTTTATTTTCATGTAATCCTTAGGGTTTAATTTTATTCACAAATTTTTTTTTTGCCTTTCTATTTTTAGAAACCTGATTCATTACACATCATAAAGTCCACTTTCACACTGTGTAACTTTATATGGAATGAAACCGCCCATGCTTCCTACTTTTAGAAGCCAAACTCCTCCAAACAGTCTCCTAGCTTTATCTGAGCACCGTAGTATTTTTTAAATATGAAAAGTGTCAATCCATATGGATCAAGACCTTATATCAGATACATTTCAAAAACATTTACATATTTCGGAATCCAAAACCAACCCAGAAAAGAAATAGAAAAAGGATGATTTAATCAACTAGCCTTCAATATACCACTCAAGGATATTATCACCATAGGATCTCAACCACCTCCTCGAAGGAAGAACATAAAACCACAAAAAATCCAAAACCAGATCATTAACAGTTTTCTAGTAGAGATACCTCTTATAAGAGAGTATTCCACGACAACAAACAAGAGAATACAATCTCATAAACCAGCAATGTTCTTTAACCACAAAACAATTAGTGTCAAAAGAGAAGAGATAAACATGAAACAACTAGGGGTACTGATTGTGTATCTAATAGTCACATTCTTAGGTACTCTCCTCTACACCACCATTTCTCCCAAGACATAAACAAAGGGGATATAATTACCATGAAACACCTCCCCATAGTGGTGTTGAATCTTTAAAGGCCACTCCTTAATGGTCGCATCATAGTCAACATTGATCATGCCTGAATAAATGATGTTAGAGTATCCATGAAGATAACAACAGAGTTGTGATATGTAAATAATATCAAAAAACCATATCATCTACGGGATAAGTTTTATATTATATATCATGACTAAAATACATGATAACTCCTCAAAATCCCCAAAAAATAGTGAGAAAACTTACTCCCACAACAAAACCACGAATGCTCATGATGGAGAGTCACCTTTAGTAACACATGATACCCATCATAAAAATACATATGTCTCATCCTTTAATGAGAATAAGATTTCCGATGATTCTGTTCAACTTTAATCTTCTTGTGAATCACATGAACCATCTGTGTTTTATTTTGTACCAATTTTGGATTGACTGTTGCTAAATCAATGAACCTGATACATACAAAATAGGGAATGGAAAGTTCATCCATAAAAGGTTTCATATGGAACCATACTGACTGTGTATTGAAAACTATTAATTTTAGAGAACACTACCAAGGGTTGGTTCCTCATCCAAAAACCTCCAAAATCTAGTACACATGAGCAGAATATGTCTTTATGAGCTTGGATGGTCTGCTCAATTTTACTGTTCATCTAAAAATGAAATGTAGAGAAATGGAATATCCAATAACCAAAAGTATAATGGAGACCTTTACACACCTTATATTTAAAATAAATAGTTCAATCAGAAATGATCATCCTCGGGACTCCATGGAGTCTCACTACCACCTCCAAATAATTTCTTGAAAAAACCTCCACTGATCTTGAATCCTTGATTAATATATTGTGGGATGATTTCAAAAAATGATACACTACCACACATATAATGTCATATCCTCCTTGAAATCAAGGTAAATATATAAAAAATTCCATTGAGACTTCATATCACTTCAACTAAGGAACATATAATGGATAGATAATACCGCAAGGAACACGGTACTTAACCATCACCTTATGGAAGACCAAACATCGAGACACAATATCTACAACTACACACTTCAACCTAGGCCACTAAAACTAACCCCTCAAATATTGGTACATCATTATCACACCATGATGTATCGCCAAAATCAAACTATGGAATTGTTTGATAACATTCACCCACATCAGCAAAGGAACAACAAAAACCCCTAAAAAAACATTCAATGTTGTTCATATTCATACAAACAAATATGAGCCTTTCCCCAAAAAACTCTGTCTCTATAGACCTCTACTTAAAGATCCCCCAACTGGGACTCTTCCACCTATTTCACTAGAGATGACAGAATCATCATCTGATAAAGAAAACACATGCCCCCAAATTCTCCTATATCTAGATGCAAAGATGATTATTCTTCCATAAATCACCAAGAATCACCTGATTCATGCACAACATCACTGCATGACCGCCTACTTAGTGAATTAGCTAGAACATTTCCCTTTACACTAGTATATGAAATTACAAAGTTGTAGTCTTGTAATAACTTCATCCACCAATACTGGAGCAAGTTCAATTCATGTTGGGAAAAAATATACCACAGGCTCTTATGATCAATGAAGACCAAAAATCACCCACCAATGAGCTAATGTCTTCACAACATTAGGGGAAACACTATAACAGAAAACATGAGATTGTGGGTAGAATAGTTATGCTCATGGTGATGTAACTAATTTGACCAATAAGAAATGACTAAACTATGCTGAATTAGAAAACAGGACAACCCAAGATGTGAAGCATAAAATAAAACCACAAACTGAACTCCATATGTAAGAGAACTGACCATCATATCCTTCATGTAATCAAATTCTTTCTGAAACTAATCATTCAAAAAGAATAGTTGATCATTTTTGGTCAATGCTATTAGAGGATTCACAACCTAAGAGAAATTTCCTACGAACCGCCTATAATAGCCTACAACACAAAAGAAACTTCACACCTCCACCACTGTCTGGGGGAATTCAAAATAAACATCTACCTATATCGTAGGTGGATCCATATTTACACCATGATGCGATATAACATGCCCCAAGAAAAGGACATTTGAAGCCCAAAACTCACACTTTGGATACATCCCAAACAACTTATAACAATTAAGAACTCCAAAAACGGTATGTAGATTCTCCACATTCTCCACAATCACCGACTACACATGGATTTCATAAATGAAAACCACCATGAACTTATCCAAGAACTCATAGAACACATCATTCATTAAATACAATAGTAGATTTAGAGAAATTATTACACCTAATGACATCACAGAAAATCATAATACAGATGATAATAATAAAAATATGTCTTCTGAATATCTGTATCCTTTACATGAATATAATAATATTCTGACCACAAATTTATCTTTCTAAACCAACATGAACCCTTTAGTTGATAGAATAAATCATCAATCATTGAATGAGGATAATAGTTCTTCCCTTCCACCCAGTTCAAGCGATGATAATAGATACACAACTGAAAACCACCATTAGCTTTATTTATAAACAAAACTAGTTCACCCACAACGACACACATGGATGAAAAAAATCACACTGCAATAGGACATAGAGCTGTATATACAGCTCTTGTAACATAGATATTTCCATCCTATATTAATTCATCAATAATGGAGACACACTTAGCTATAGTTTGATCCCAACCTCAATTTCTTGTCAAGGGGGTAACAATAAAACCTCAACTAGAAATAAATTAGGGTACTCATCTATGATCCATGAAAATTAAAATTGATATGCCTCTGAAAATAAAATCATCTACACATCCATCAAGGTTGATAAGGATGGAACACATATCAGGGAGATCTGAGGGTGTTTATCACTAATAAACATTGCAGGCTATCCATCAACATCGAAGAAAAAAAACATCATCCTATAGAAATAAATGATATCCTTTCCCAAATACAAATTATATAATATGAGTGTTATTTTATACGGTCATATCTATAAACATTGGAAATCACCCTATGAACTGTTCAACCCCAATGCTGCAGATACTTATCACCTATCCAGCAAAAAACTACATCCACTCAAGGATGCCACACCACAATAGTGACAGCAAATGACCAAAATTACTACATTAGAAAAATTGAGATCATGTACCATCAAATCGAAAAGTGTAATGTGAGGAAGAAGATCAAGGAAACCACAATATCTGAGGTAGAACATACCATGGATTAAAGATTGATCTCTATGGATCGAAGGAGGCAAACTAGAGATCAATCCATGCCAAAGGAATCCCAAAAACATAAAAGTGGGGGATCCCAGGTCACCTGTAATCCTGAGAGAGGTGATGAATCCATAGGGTTTGAAAAACTAAAGAGGATAAAAAAATTAATGCATAATACATCAGTGATTTAGACGAAGTGAAATCCCCTTTCATATCATGTAACCTCATGGTTCAGTTTCGGTAAAAATACTCATCACTTTTTAATTTTTAATACCTTGATTTATTACACGTCGTGAAACCCACTTTCCCATCATGTAACATTACATGATGTGAAACCTCCCTACTTCAATATGCTAGGAGCCAAACTCCTCCAATCGTCCTCAGAGCCTCCATCGAGCACCACGGTCTTAATAAACAAATAATGGGTTGATCCAGGTGGATCTAGGACCATACACAGAAGGATGTGAAATAATAAATAATAAATCATGATCTATGAAAACATATCATTAGAGAAAAGCATAATTTTGTGGCATATAAATAAGTTCCAAAAATCAATTCTGTAGTCAAAATTTTCTCCCAATAATATCATTTTAAACAAAGTCCGATAATGGAAATGTTTGGACCATAATTTATAACAAGCTATTAGGAGTAGCATCAATCTAGTTAACTCTGTAATATATTGAGATTTTATTAACTCCATCATCTATTAGATGTTTCTCAACTTTTTCTATCATTAAATAATGCAATGGAGGGATATAAAAGACCCACACATTATCATGAACTATATCAGGATCACCCATTATGTAATAATAATCCATACATATGAGTTCCACAATATCATACAAAAAGCATCATTTTATCATATTACAACCTATATAAGGAAATTATTTTTTATAAAATTTTACCAACATAATAAAAAACCATATAGAGTAAAAATAACTATAGTATTTTTTTTCATATCTATAGAAAACCATAAGAAATATAAAATAATGTTTTTATTAATGAAAGTATATTTAAAATATCATTCGAACATTTCATGAGGAAAATAAACTTTAATTTTTAAACAACTTATTTAAAATATAAAAATTAACAAAATATTAATGAAAATATTTTATTAGAAAATAATCATTTTAAATTCTCATGGAATCCTAAAATAAAATAGAATTCTTGATAGTGAGAAAACATGTTCATCTGGGGTACATTAAAATACACATTTTTCACGACCCCCCTCCCCACAAAGTGTACCCCTCCTGGGTCGGCAATGTGAGAAGGGAGATAATGACCCCCGAGTCCTGCCTCCAGTAGGCCCCGGGTTGGCGACTAGCACTGAGGGTATAATACACACACAAATGGGAGGCATTACCCTCTAAGAGAACACATGCAGAAGAGAGAGATAGAATAGACTCCAACCAACTCCAACTCAAAACTGAAAAATAAAAGAAACCCAAGTACATATATAAAATTTCATGCAAAAGTACTAAAACTGAAAGGGAAATCTAAAAGTACCCAAAACAAAGTAAAACGGCAGCGACCACAAGCCCGGACAACTCCTCCTCCAACCACAAGCTAGTAGTAACCAGCTTGATCTCCAACCTGCTCCAAGTGACCTGAAAAACAGTTTATATATACATAGGGTGAGTATAACAGTATACTCAGTAGGATCCTCCCCATGCCTCTCGTGCAAAAGTAAAGAAAGCATGCTAAAGCCCAGTGAACAACAAAGGAAACTAACTCGTTATCTAAACAGGTATACTAAGATCCCAACCTCACCATGGCTACTCTCACCAAGTAACGCATACAAGAATATGGAATATAGTAAAGAATATCAAGGGTACCCCGCTACTACTTCCCCACCGGTTTGCCGCTTTGCCCCAACGACATACGTCCTGTGCATCTCTCTCCAAAGGCTTGCCCACAGACACCTGGGCTAAGCTCCACAATCTACTCCTCGTGCACCACAAAGGCTTGCCCGCAGACACCTGGGCGAAGAACCACACCGTCCTCACAACCAAAAGTAACCAGGTAATTTCCGGGAGCCACCACAGCTCGCATAATGTGTATCATACGTCGGGTATAATACCTCAAGCAATTACAGACCATACTCTGAGTAAGGATCCTCAAGCCATTATAGCCTATACACGTTACACCTATAGTATTCCATAGGATACTATATCTAGAATATATGCGTGTGAATAACCACAGGCCATTACATCCCTCTACACACATATATGGGGTAACTAACCGCTGTGCCTCATGGCACAAGTATCTATCAAGAGAAGAGAGCGAGGCCAAAGGGGGTAGTCAGCCATTCATCCTCCCATCAGAATGTTGGGAAAAACACCCCCCCAGGGCTCAGAATCCCCAGGGTGTCAGTTTCCCTTACCGACAGGGTGGAGTAGCGTATAGAAACACAAAAAGTACAGAATATATATATATATATATCTCACATCCACACTATGGGAATTACCTAATCTTAGATACAACTGCAGCTAACGCCTCTCAGACTCCAGGCTGCTACTTCAAAGACTAGGTATCCTATAAGCACACAACCAATTGAAGAGCTATATTAGATTACTCCATCCTCATTTATCACTTCCACTGTACATTAATTAATTTTTTAAACATTAATTAAGAATGAACAATTCCACATTAAACTGAATTGGCATCATTTTCAAAAACAACTGCTCCTCTTTAAGATTCACATCACCTTTAAATTCCAGCATCTCCATCCCTGTAGATTTTCACCATTTAATCAAACATTCATTACAGAATTAGTTTTCCACATTCCCAGGAATTCTAGAAAAACATCCTATGATTCTAAACACAAAGGAGGCTCAACACGGTGAGTAGATATACTACCTGTCGAGTATTTGCCGCCTATAGAAAGAGCATATACCCATTCTCCCTCGAGAGGCTAAACACGGAAAGCACGTGGCATACCCCACGCGTCTTCACCTCCTTCAGAAGAATGGTAGCAAGACCAGCTGCCTTGAGCAGTGGGGAAAAGCAAAGCAAATTAACATTAAAGAAAACCGCAAGAACCTAGCAACCACATCCAACCCATTTCATCACCCCTGGTGTCCTCCCCGACACCCATGTGCATAAACTGATGCATCTCGCCACACTAGGCGTCATCCGCTGCCACAACCACAAGGCCTCCATGCCTCCACATATCACATCAACCATCCAGGCTCACATCACATCACACGCTGCAGGAAAACAAACATCACATCATGGGCTCTTGACCCTTTAACAAACAAGAGGGTAACTCAAAACCCTTTTAGAAATTCTCACAAAAACTGTTCTCTAATCCATATTGAATTAACAGATTTGTTATTCGTAGGTTCCAATCATGGATACCTAATCAGTAAGCTATCACAATTAAACAACCATGCTTCCTTCCCTAATTTTATTATCCTCAAATTAAAACAACTACTACAACGGCAAAAACAAAATTAATTTACAGGCCTCTTTATGTTTCCAATTAATTAACAATTAATTCTAGCTTTACGTTCATTATCAATTTCAATCATGAACGAACAACAAATCAAAGAAAACATAGATATCACTATATCTAGGAAAACATGAGGCAAACCCTTATCACGGTATAAAGAAACAACATGCGATCAACCAATTCTTTTAATCCAGTTCAAGTATTTAATTAGGTCAATTTCATTGTGATCCAAAGGGATAAATCATGCTAATTCTAAGATTGCACATACACAATTAGAGAAGCCATGAATACCCTACCTCGAAGAGTTCTTGACGTCCTTTATCCACACAGCGGGCCACAATCCTTCTCTCGCGACAACTTATGTGGAAGAATGATCGATACAGCTTGGTTGCATAAAAAACAGAGCAGAACCAATACTAGGAGTAAAGATTGATTGTGCAACTCATACGGAAAGGATTGAAAGGTTCTAGCGCCTCTTAGTTGAGAACAAAGGGAAAGAACAAGGGAGAATGATATCTCATCCCTTTTTAAGATTTAACGAGGGGACGGTTTAAGATCCGGTTAATTCTCCATTAAAAACGGATCTCATTAACCCACGCGGTTTGACCAAGTAAAACATTCCAAGCCTTAGGAATAATTAATATAGGATTTATGGCATTTGAATCGGCCTTAAGAGCCCTTAAAATAAGGCTTTAAATGTATTTTACGTTAAAGGAAACGTAAAAAGGGCAAAACTGTAGGAGTCTAGAAACACTGTTCACCCACCGTTACTATACATGAAACCGATCTGTGAAACCGATCTGTGAAACTGATCTGTGAAACTGATCTGTCACACCGATCTGTGAAACCGATCTGTGAAACTGATCTGTCACACCGATCTGTGAAACCGATCTGTGAAACTGATCTGTCACACCAATCTGTGAAACCGATCTGTGAAACTGATCTGTCACACCGATCTGTGAAACTGATCTCTGAAACTGATCTGTGAAACTGATCTGTGAAACCGATATGTCAGACCGATCTGTGAAACCGATCTGTCAGACCGATCTGTGAAACCGATCTGTCACACCGATCTGTGAAACCGATCTGTGAAACCATTCTGTGAAACTGATCTATCACACCGATCTGTGAAACCGATCTGTAAAACCGATCTGTGAAACCGATCTGTCAGACCGATCTGTGAAAACGATCTGTCAGACCGATCCGTGAAACCGATCTGTCAGACCGATCTGTGAAACCGATCTGTCACACCGATCTGTGAAACTGATCTGTGAGACCGATCTGTTAGACCGATCGGTGAAACCGATCTGTCAAACCGATCTGTGAAACTGATCTGTGAGACCGATCTGTGAGACCGATCGGTGAGACCGATCTGTCGGACCGATTGGTGAGACCAATCTGTTACTGTTCATAAAACTGGAAACACTGTTCACAGAACAGGAAAATTGGCAGTGTTGGGGATAAGTCCCCTTGACCTCCCGGAACACCTCCAACACCAAAATTCCACAAAGTAATGGACCAGAGAGGTCCAGGACATTACATTAGATACCTCTCAAAACATTCTCGTCCTCAAGAATTAAAAACCAACCTAGAAGAAAAGAGGGGTCCGAACAACCACCCCATAAGATACCTCTCAGGGGAAAACCACCATGAGTTGTTCAAAAGCTGGAACAAAACTACGACATCCGGGAACAAACAATCCATACTAAAATAATTAATTCACAAAATCACATCAAAGGTACATAAATAAAACATGAAAGGTCTAACCATAGAGTAAACATCATTAAATGAAAGGAGTTAAACATTAAACAACTCTGGGTACTGAGCACGTATCTGTGACTCACGCTCCCAGGTACTCTCCTCCATGGCATCGTGTCGCCACAAGACACGAACTAAGGGGATTGAACGCCCATGAAACACCTTCTCCTTGCGGTCTTGGATCTCCACAGGTCGCTCCTTGAAGGTTACATCATCATCAATATCGATCTCTCCCCAATCGATAACATGAAATTCATCATGAAGGTAACGACGGAGCTGCGATACATGGAAAACATCATGTATCCGACTCATCTGAGGGGGAAGTGCTACTTGATACGCCACACCTCCAACACGAGCTAACACCTCGAAAGGCCCAACAAAACTGGGAGAAATCTTACTTCCGCGATCAAACCTTCGCTGCCCACGACGGGGAGTCACCTTTAGAAACACATGATCCCCAGCATTAAACTCTAAGGGTCTCCTTCTTTGATCAGCATAAGATTTCTGACGATCTTGTGCTGTCTTCATCCTCTCACGAATCACCTGAACCATCTCTGTTGTATTCTGCACTAGTTCTGGTCTGAGAATTGTGGACTCTCCGACCCCAGTCCAGCACAACGGAGAACGACAAGGCCGGCCATACAAAGCTTCAAACGGCACTATACCGATGGTCGAGTGAAAACTATTATTGTAAGAAAACTCTACCAAGGGTATGTGCTTCGTCCATGAACCTCCAAAATCTAGAACACAAGAGCGCAACATGTCTTCAAGAGTCTGGATGGTTCGCTCTGTCTGACCATCCGTTTGAGGATGAAAAGCAGTTCTAAGGCACAGTTGAGAGCCAAAAGCATGCTGGAGACCTCTCCACACCCTAGAGGTAAAACGAGGATCTCGATCAAGAATGATCGTCTTAGGAACTCTGTGAAGCCTCACCACCTCCTCCAGATACTGCCTCGACAAAACCTCCACTGAGATCGACTCTTTGATTGCTATGAAGTGGGCCGATTTAGTAAAATGATCCACTACCACCCAAATTATCCCATATCAAGATGAAAAGCTGATAGCTCTTCCATCACTCTCTGGGAATCACCAGATTCACGCACAACATCATTACGTGACTTTCGGCTCAGTGCATCAGCAACAACATTTCCCTTCCCAGGTGTATACGATATTTCGAAGTCGTATTCCTGCAAGAACTCCATCCACCGACGCTGCCGCAAGTTCAAATCCCGCTGAGAGAAAACATACCTCAAACTCTTATGATCGGTGAAAACAACAAAGTGCTCTCCAATGAGGTAATGTCTCCACAACTTCAGCGCAAACACCACGGCTGCCAACTCAAGATCATGGGTGGCATAGTTGCATTCATGGGGACGCAACTGCAGAGACCCATAAGAAACAACAGACCTCTGCTACATGAGAACACAGCCTAGCCCCAGATGTGAAGCATCACAGAAAACATCAAACTGGACTCCCTCCGCTGGAAGACAAAGGACTGGAGCACTTACCAACTTCTCCTTTAGATACTCGAAAGCTGTCTGACACTGATCAGTCCATATGAACGCTTGATCCTTCCTGGTCAAAGCTGTCAGAGGAGTCGCAACTTGGGAGAAATTAGCCACAAACCTCCTATAATAGACTGTGATACCAAGGAAACTTCGCACCTATGACATGGTCTTGGGGGCTGGCCAAGACACCACTGCTTTTATCTTCGAAGGATCCACAGCTACTCCCTGTTGGGACACGACATGTCCCAGGAAACGAACTTCTCGAGCCCAGAACTCACACTTGGACAACTTCCCAAACAACCGATGTTGGCGAAGAACTCCCAAAACGGCTCGTAGATGCTCTGAATGCTCCTCTTCAGATGTGGAGTACACAAGGATGTCGTCGATGAAAACCACAACAAACTTGTCCAGGAATTCACAGAACACAGCATTCATCAACCCCATGAAAACAGCTGGAGCATTTGTCACGCTGAATGGCATTACAACAAACTCATAATGCCCATGACGACAGCGGAAAGCAGTCTTCGGGATATCCTCATCCTTTACACGCATCTGATGATATCCTGACTGAAAGTCTATCTTTGAAAACCAACTTGCACCCTTCAGTTGATCGAATAGGTCATCAATCTGCGGGATAGGATAGCGGTTCTTTATTGTCACTTTGTTTAACCGACGATAATCGACGCACAACAGCAAACTGCCATCAGCCTTTTTCACAAACAAAACTGGTGCACCCCAAGGTGACACACTTGGCCGAACAAAACCACACTGAAACAGACTATCGAGATGAATACGTAGCTCTCGTAACTCAGAAGGGGCCATCCTATACGGGGACATAGATATAGGAGACGCTCCTGGCTGTAGCTCGATCCCAAACTCGATCTTTCGTCGAGGGGTTAAGGATACAACCTCTTCTGGAAAGACATCAGGGTACTCCTCTACGACCCTAGGAAATGCCAGCTGTTGAACCTCTGAAGAACTCAGCGTCATCCCATCCATCATGGATGATAAGGATGGAACTCGTCTATGACTCATCCGAGGATCTCTCTCACCAACAAACACCACTTTCTCTCCATCTTCATCAAAGAAAACGACCTTCTTCCTGTAGCAATCCACAACAGCCTTCACCGAATACAACCAATCCATGCCAAGAATGACATCATATGGTTGTATTCACAAACATAGGAAATCTCCCCAAGAGCGGTGTTTCCCCAACACTAGCTCACAGTCTCTACATATTTCAAACAAGTCAGCTCGACCTCCAACTGGCGTAGTCAACGCCAAGGGAACTGGAAGCCTCTCTACCTCAAGTCCCAAAGCATGGACAAGGGTAGGTGATATGAAGGAGTGTGTTTCTCCTGAATCAAAAAAGGCATACACAAAGGTAGAAAACAAGAAAAGGGTACCTCGAACGACATCTGGCTCGCCTAGGGCTGGCAACGCTAGAGCATGAAGATGACCATGACCACCTCCGCGACCTCTTTGACCCTGATGAAGACCACCACCACGGCCACGCTCTGCTCTCTGAGGAAGGGGAGCGTCATGGGGCTATCCTCTACCTGCTCCATCTACCCTCGGGTGATCTAAAGCTGGTGCAACCTGCTGCTGCTACCTCGGCTGGAACTGCCTCAACGGAGGAACCTGGAGTGGAGCGCCTGGTGCACGATGACTTCTCTGAAAAGTTGGGCACTCTTGCTACTGATGACCACGTCCACCACAAGAAAAGAAAGCGCCTGATCCCTTGTCATAGGTCTGAGAGTTTCTACCTCCGGAGAAACGAGATGGAAAGGGTTGGGACCTACCCCCAGGTGAACGGAAACTCTTATGCCCTGAAAACCAGGAACCCCGGGCCATAGCTCTGCTTCATGAGGAATCATGACGATTCCCCTCTCGTGATGATCCGGTCCTAGAAAAAGTCCTCTCAACAACCTCTACCCTCGCCAGCACCTCTAGATATGTCTTCAGCATAAATGGGGTGACCTGGCGCTGGATCTCTAGATGCAAAGCCTCCTCGAAATGCCTCGCCCTGGCCTCATCATCTGGTAATAGGTCTGAAGCATATCGTAGAAGTTTCCTAAAACGGAATCCAAACTCCCAAACACTGGAGCTCCCCTGTCGAAGGGTAAGAAGCTCCTGGCGACTAGACGCCTTCGCAGTCGACGAAAGAAACTCAACTCTAAACCTGTCTCGAAACTCCTCCCATGAGATTGCTGACTCCTCATGATCACCGAGGAACAAGAACCACCATTGCCTCGCAGCTCCACGCAGCATCGTCACAACCAAGGACACCCAGTGTTCCTTCAGAGCACGAATCGAGCTGAAGCCGATCTCAACCTCCTCTAACCAGCCTTCTGTGACTGCATCTGAAACGGAGCCCTCGTACTTCTGTAGACTCTGGCGCTGGAACTCTCGGAGTCTCTTCCTCCAAGTGTCATCGTCGTCAACCTCTACCCGGCGGCGATATGCTGGAACAGCCTGCTGGGCATCTTCTGCGCAAACCTGACAAGGACGTCGACCTGGAGCCATACATGTAAAATAACAACTGTTAGAGCTCCTAAGACTAGAATATGGAAGACTCAACATTAATTAATTAATTGTTTTGTTTTATTAATTTTTATGTTACCTATGCCAAGGTCTACCCATTCAAACAAAAGCGCAAAAAATAATGATGCATGATCCTTTCCTAGGTCTCTACCCTGCAATCGGTATCACTTGTTTAGTAGCCATTGTAAACTTAAAGGTCCGTGCAACAGATCATAGGGGGCCCTAAACGCCTATGTCTCTGCCGGTCTCCAGTGTTTACCCTACTTTCTAAACAATAATAACACTGTTTCCCTACCATCCCATGCATCCTGACCTGTGCCTAACAACAAACTCCATCCTATCCTTCAACCAGACCTCTGATACCACTCTGTCACGACCCCCTCCCCACAAAGTGTACCCCTCCGGGGCCGGCAATGTGAGAAGGGAGATAATGACCCCCGAGTCCCGGCTCCAGTAGGCCCCGGGTTGGCGACTAGCACCGAGGGTATAATACACACCCAAATGGGAGGCATTACCCTCTAAGAGAACACATGCAGAAGAGAGATATAGAATAGACTCCAACCAACTCCAACTCATAACTGAAAAATAAAAGAAACCCAAGTACATACATGAAATTTCATGCAAAAGTACTACAACTGAAAGGGAAAACTAAAAGTACCCAAAAGAAAGTAAAACGGCAGCGGCCACAAGCCCGAACAGCTCCTCCTCCAACCGCAAGCTAGTAGTAACCAGCTTGATCTCCAACCTGCTCAAAGTGACCTGAAAAACAGATTATATATACATAGGGTGAGTATAACAGTATACTCAGTAGGATCCTCCCCAAGCCTCTCGTGCAAAAGTAAAGAAAGCATGCTAAAGCCTAGTGAACAACAAGTGAAACTAACTCATTATCTAAACAGGTATACTAAGCTCCCAACCTCACCATGGCTACTCTAACCAAGTAACGCATACAAGAATATGGAATATAGTAATGAATATCAAGGGTACCCCAGTACTACTTCCCCACTGGTTTTCCGCTTTTCCCCAACGACATATGACCTGTGCATCATTCTCCAAAGGCTTGCCCGCAGACACCTGGGCTAAGCTCCACAATATGCACCTCGTGCACCACAAAGGCTTTCCCGCAGACACCTGGGCGAAGCACCACACCGTCCTCACAACCAAAAGTAACCAGGTAATTTCCGGGAGCCACCACAGCTCGCATAACGTGTATCATACGTCGGGTATAATACCTCAAGCCATTACAGCCCATACTCCGAGTAAGGATCCTCAAGCCATCATAGCCTATACACGTTACACCTATAGTAGTCCATAGGATACTATATCCAGAATATATGCGTGTGAATAACCACAAGCCATTACAACCCTCTACACACATATATGGGGTAACTAACCGTTGTGCCTCATGGCACAAGTATCTATCAAGAGAAGAGAGCGAGGCCAAAGGGGGTAGTCAGCCATTCAACCTCCCATCAGAATGTTGGGGAAAACACACCCCCCCAGGGCTCATAATCCCCGGGGTGTCAGTTGCCCTTACCGACAGGGTGGAGTAGCGTATAGAAACACAAAAAGTATAGAATATATATATATATATCTCACATCCACACTATGGGCATTACCTAGTCTTAGATACAACTGTAGCTAACGCCTCTCAGACTCCAGGCTGCTACTTCAAAGACTAGGTATCCTATAAGCACACAACCAATTGAAGAGATTTATTAGATTACTCCATCCTCATTTATCAGTTCCACTGTACATTAATTAATTCTTTAAACATTAATTAAAAATGTACAATTACACATTAAACTGAATTGGCATCACTTTCAAAAAAAACTGCTCCTCTTTAAGATTCACATCTCCTTTAAATTCCAGCATCTCCATCCCCGTGGATTTTCACCATTTAATCAAACATTCATTACAGAATTACTTTTCCACATTCCCAGGAATTCTAGAAAAATATCCTATGCTTCTAAACACAAAGGAGGCTCAACACGGTGAGTAGATATACTACCCGTCGAGTCTTTGCCGCCTATAGAAAGAGCATATACCCATTCTCCCTCGAGAGGCTAAACACGGAAAGCACGTGGCATACCCCGCGCGTCTTCACCTCCTTCAGAAGAATGGTAGCAAGACCAGCTGCCTTGAGCAGTGGGGAAAATCAAAGCAGATTATCATTTAAGAAAACCGCAAGCAACTAGCAACCACATCCAACCCATTTCATCACCCCTGGTGTCCTCCCCGACACCCATGTGCATAAACTGATTCATCTCGCCACACTAGGCGTCATCCACTGCCACAACCACAAGGCCTCCATGCCTCCACATATCACAACAACCATCTAGGCTCACATCACATCACACGCAGCAGGAAAACAAACATCACATCATGGGCTCTTGACCCTTTAACAAACAAGAGGGTAACTCAAAACCCTTTTAGAAATTCTCACACAAACTGTTCTCTAATCCATATTGAATTAACAGATTTGTTATTCGTAGGTTCCAATCAAGGATACCTAATCAGTAAGCTATCACAATTAAACAACCATGCTTCCTTCCCTAATTTGATTATCCTCAAATTAAAACAACTACGACAACGGCAAAAACAAGATTAATTTACAGGCCTCTTTATGTTTCCAATTAATTAACAATTAATTCTGGCTTTACGTTCATTATCAATTTCAATCATGAACGAACAACAAATCAAAGAAAACATAGATATCACTATATCTAGGAAAACATGAGGCAAACCGTTATCACGGTGTAAAGAAACAACATGCGATCAACCAATTCTTTTAATCCGGTTCAAGTATTTAATTAGGTCAATTTCATTGTGATCCAAAGGAATAAATCATGCTAATTCTACGATTGCACATACACAATTAGAGAAGCCATGAATCCCCTACCTCGAAGAGTTCTTGACGTCCTTTATCCACACAGTGGGCCACAATCCTTCTCTCCTGACAACATATATGGAAGAATGATCGACACAGCTTGGATGCATCAAAAACAGAGCAGAACCAATCCTAAGAGTAAAGATTGATTGTGCAACTCCTACAGAAAGGATTGAAAGGTTTTAGCGCCTCTTAGTTGAGAACAAATGGAATGAACAAGGGAGAATGATATCTCGTCCCTTTTTAAGATTTAACGAGGTGACGGTTTAATATCCGGTTAATTATCCATTAAAAACGGATCGCATTAACCCACGCAGTTTGACCAAGTAAAACATTCCAAGCCTTAGGAATAATTAATATAGGATTTATGGAATTTGAATAGGCCTTAAGATCCCTTAAAATAAGGCTTTAAATGTATTTTATGTTAAAGGAAATGAAAAAGGGAAAAACTGCAGGAGTATGGAAACACTGTTCACCCACCGTTACTGTACATGAAACCGATCTGTGAAACCGATATGTGAAACTGATATGTGAAACTGATTTGTCACACCGATCTGTGAAACCGATCTGTGAAACTGATCTGTCACACCGATATGAGAAACCGATCTATGAAACTGATCTGTCACGCCGATCTGTGAAACCGATCTGTGAAACTGATCTGTGAAACCGATATGTAAGACCGATCTGTGAAACCGATATGTCAGACCGATCCATGAAACCGATCTGTCACACCGATCTGTGAAACAGATCTGTGAAACTGATCTGTCACACCGATCTGTGAAACCGATCTGTGAAACTGATCTGTCACACTAATCTGTGAAACCGATCTGTGAAACTGATCTGTCACACTGATCTGTGAAACCGATCTGTGAAACCGATCTGTCAGACCGATCTGTGAAACCAATCTGTTAGACCGATCTGTGAAACCGATCTGTCTGACCGATCTGTGAAACCGATCTGTCACACCGATCTGTGAAACTGATCTGTGAGACCGATCGGTCAGACCGATCGGTGAAACCGATCTGTCAAACCGATCTGTGAAACTGATCTATGAGACCGATTGGTGAGACCGATCTGTTACTGTTCATAAAACTGGAAACACTGTTCACAGAACTGGAAAATTGGCAAAGTGTTGGGGATAGGTCCCCTTGACCTCCCGGAACACCTCCAACACCAAAATTCCACAAAGTAATGGACCAGAGAGGTCCGGGCCATTACAACATTCCTTTCCGATTTTATGAAAAAACTATAAAGTACCTTGTTCAAGGAATGATAAGGAGAATAATTTAATTTTTTCATACAAATTAAAACTGGGTTAAATATTAATTTATTTTTTACTTTTACAATACTAAAAAAAATTAAAATTAAAATTATTAAAATATTTACAAGGAAGAATGTTTCCCCATCAAAGAGGGAAATGAAGTCGGTTTTCTTTAACAACATTATATCAGTTTCATAAGTACATTAATGGGAAAAAACTAATTGAAAAAAATATATTCTCTAGGTATAAATTTAGGAGAATAAAAATTATAATATTTTGGGGGTATATATCTTTTAATTTCATAATCATAAATTTATACATAATCAATCCCTGTAAAAATTATATTGTAACATAAAACACTTTCTTCAAGGCCATCATGAAACAACATAACTCCAAACTATTATATAATAAATATAAATTAATTATAATTTTTTTTCATAACCATATTCACACCTAGAAGACCATTCCTGGTTTTCTTATAACATCTTATCTTCCGATCATTAACAAGCATTCATTATCATAAAAATTCTGACTATTAAGTGCTTCATTTTTTATGTATGTTTATATTAAGAATTGATGGTACTAATAGTTTTATGATGGTTCATTAATATATATAATTTTAATAATGATATGAATATGATATATATTCATTAAATACATATTTATTACCATTCATATAATGATGTGATTAAATATGATTTACATCACTACATGGAGATGATAGTTCATGTGTTGTCTTGAGGGAAGTTTCATTTTTTGATGGATATAAATAAATAAATATAAATAATAATTCAAAATTTAAAAAAATATATAATGAATATAATTTATATACAAGAAATATATCACAATAACCAACCATGAAATATGTGGATGGAAAACAATTCATATCACTATGTGGAGGCGGTAGTTCATATGTACACATGAGCGACACTTTAATCTCCCATTTGATGAAGAAGAGGTGGGAATTTGTTTTAAAATATTAATAATAAGATATAAATATATTTCAAATAATGTATTATTAATTTAATTATTTATAAAATATATTTACTGGAAGGGTAAGGAAGAAAAAATTGAAAGATCTTGGTTAATATTTCTTCCAATTTTTTGAGATATCTCTTTTGTATCACACCTTAAGACTCTAAATGTTTTTCTTAGAATATGAAAATAATATATGTGATGAAGTTAATGAATATAGGTAGGTTTTTATGTAGGTTATTGCTGAGATATAAGGCTCAAATTTCCTGAATAAGGGAAGAAAATGGTCTCATTCTATAAGTGAGGGGAGGGAACCATAATAATTTCTTAAAATATTTCATTGATATAAGGTCACTTTCAGGTGAAATTAGATTATAATGGAAATTAATAATATTTTAGAATAATAAAAGTTCTAAATATCATTATAAAAATGAATTATATAGGTTTGTTTGGAATTCATTTCTATATTTCTTTGTTTAACACCCCTGATAAACCGGTTTTAACCTTAACCGTTGCAAAAAATTATTATGTTTTACTATTCACTATGTTTAAAAATAATTTTATTATATTTAATTACATTTTTTATATAATTAAAAATATGTAATCCAATATACAATATTTTATTTCTATAATTGGTATAATTCAATTTTAAATAAGAATGAAAAATACAATGAAAACCTATTTTAGAAAAATATATTTTAAGCCAAAACAATACACCAATTCCAAACGATATAAAAAAATAAATTATATAATATATAATCTATAAATATCATAAAAAAATAATAAATATTTATTAAATTTTTAGTGAGTTATAAATATATTACGCGCAGAAAAATATAGGTTTTTGAAAAATGTGTTATTTGTTTCAAAAATTAACTTATAACAAAATCATGTATAACGACGATTCTAATTTAATTAATTATATTATTTATAATTATAGAGAAATTATTTTAAATTAATAGAAATTTATAAAAATAATGATAATTATACTAAAAAATAAATAATAGTTTTATAGAAATCAGTATTTTTTATCATTCACTAAAAAATAAATCTTTTTAGAAAAATCATAAACATTCACAAAAAAATAGTATCGAAATTAAAATTAAAAAAATGAAATTATTTAACTCAAATAAAATTTATGGAAATGGATTAAATTAATTTAATGTTGACATGAAAAATGAAATAAAAACCATTTTTGATGAAAACATATTTCTGAATCATAAAATGACTTTACTGAAAATTGATAACTTTTTTGTTATGAATTAATAAAAAATTATAATTCTTTAAAAACATTTTAAATATTTTTAATAATGTTTTTATTACTATTAAAATATTTTATTTTAACATATTGGTTATAATTATTTTCTATATGTTGATTCATATAGACTCCGGGTTTCGTGTAAGATAAGCTATTGAATTATTCAAGTTTAAAAGGAAATACATATAAAATCATTGTGTCTAATAATGGGTTAATTATAAAAGACATTAGAATAATGAATAAATATTTTTTTTTATCTCAATGTTCACATGGATATTGGAAATTTAAATATGTCCTATTGTTCTAATAAGAAAAGGAAGATGGAATCTCATGGAATCTCAAATAATTCACCTAGAGGAAAGACATTCCAATCCCATTCATCCATGAAATGTGGGAATAAACACCAAGTCAATTAATTTAATGGAACTAAGATGTTAAAAAATGTGGAAAGGATTTTCTTAAATACTGTGAATGTTTAAAGGTGATAAAGAGGCCAGTTGATAGAATGGAGAAAAGAAATCTGCCAACTAATGCAATACCTACACTCTAAATCTTTAAATGCAAGGAGTATGGAAATTATGTTAACCATTTAATGAATTAAATGGATAATGATGACTATAATCATCAAAAACATCTTGATGCCAAATAAAAAGTTAAATATCATGTCATCAGAACTACTAAAGTGGTTTCGAGAATGATGTGAGAAAGGTATGTAACAACAAATATTAAATATTTATATATACATTTCCCATATGAATATATATACATATGTCATATAAGGTAATATAGATGATAAGAACTAAAATAATCTTATCATTAATTCATAATTTTTTTTTTTTAATTTTAGCTTCGAGATAAAATTGAACTTGATGTATATATATATCATGCTTTAAAATACATTTTCATTTTTTTATTACGTATTAAGAACCCATATCTATTTTTTAAAAAAAATTTATATAATAATGATATTATGATTTTTATTGTCATTTTTGGATTCATCATATGAATATGAGGTTAGGAAAGATGTTCTGGATTTTTTTTAAAAAATAATGAATTTTTTACAAAAATAGTTACTTTTATTACATTATTAATATACAAGTGATACAATGAATTTTATAATATATTTTAATTAAAAAATATGTATATTGATAATAATTTCATTCATTTTAATGAATATTTTTTTTCAAATTTATAAAATCAATGTTTAACCTTATAATATAAAAGTATCATTTTAAATCTAATAAAAAAATGTTTATTTTATTTTAATTAAATTAAAAAAAATTTATATAAAATTATGTTTTGAATTTATTTAAAAGAAAAATTTATTTTATTTTCTTAGTAATCCAATTAATGATATGAAAATTCTAAGAATTACCCCACTCTTAAATTATTATGTTTAAAATTAATTTTTTTCTATCAAATCATTTCTATGTGTTTTATGCCTTAATAGTAAAATTAATTTTTATAAATCACATAAATTTTATTTTGTAAATTTATTTATATATTTTAAATAATAATTTTAAAATTATTAAATAATTTCAATATAAATATATCTTAGTAGAAGTAGTAATCGAGGGTGATTGTAGAGTTTTCGATGTATGAATAGATTATGGTAAAAGTCATTTAACACAGTGAAAAAGGTTACAACATGTGGAAAACATATTTGGTATTGGATACTAGAGGTAGTATCGACCTTAGATCTTTCTCCTCACAATTATTGGCCATTTTTGATCCATTTTACTAGAATAATGGAGTGAGATTAATGAAAATTATATAGATTTTACAAAAAATTCACTCTCTTTACATATGAAGGATATCCCAATATCCTCATTTCCCAACCCATTAAAAATATTTTTATCAAACCAAAACCATTACCTAGTATGTACTAAACACTATCCTCATGATCCTAAATCTTTGGTTTCACAAAAATTCCCAACAAAGAAACAGTATGGAGTTACCCAAGGGAGAAATTCCGATGTAAATGTTATACTCTGAACCCAACTTTTCTAAATTATTTTTTTCTTCTACACCCATCATTAATAATCTATACAATATGGAATGATAAAAAAATAATTTCTTTTATACTAAAATTTTATGGAATAATAGAATATTAATTTTATTCTTTCCTCCAAAATCATTCAGAGAAATGAAAACGTTGACAAGAGTTTATGTGGGATAAATCCTTCATAAATAACATGTTTTTTCACAACCACCTAACATAAAAGACATGAAAAATTATTTATTATAGAATAATAAAAATTTTAACACTATTAATAACCATTAATGAAAATATATTACAATATATAAGTAATATATATAATAAATTTTCATAGTAATTTTAACCGCCTTAAAATGACTTATCTATGATAATTTTATAATTTGGATGTATTTTGGGTGGTACTTTGAATATATATAAGATTTTTTATATTTAAATAATAAAGGAAAAAAATATATATTATGTTGATCATGATGTTATTTTATAACACCTTTGGCCACATTCAATAAATCGAAACTATTATAATGAAATTAATAGAACAACCCCAAGTAACCGATGTAAGTAATAAATATATTAAAAATAAATAAATAAATATAATAAATGGACTTTATAAAATTTAATATGTATTAATAAGTTTACTATTTATAAATTTAATTAATTTTATAAATTTTTCATAATGTTAATTATAAGTGACAAACACTTTTTTACACGACGTGAGGAATCTTCCACAAAAATCTTACTACATTTGAGTTACACATACTCGTTATTTTTCACCCTTTTATGAATATATAATTCTATGGAAAATAATTTATTTTTTTATATAATTACCTTAAATATATATCTTGTAAAAAAATATTTTCATTTTTGGGGTTATTCACTTTTTTAGTTCAAAAAAAATTCTTAATTTTATTTAATCCTCCTTTTATGGAACTTCACTATTTTATGTCTCATGTAAGGATTCCATCTATAAAATGTTTATAAAACATGAATAAATTGTAAAAAACATAATTATTTTTATGGAGAACCATATTTGTTGAATTTGGGTTTTAAGGAAAACTATATATCTTTCTTTCTTTGAAATTCACTTTTAGTTATTTCATAATTTCTTACCCATGTGGTTAATTTTTATTCATTATTATCTAGATATTTCCCATGATTTTTCTATATTATAATTCAATAATAAAGACATATTTAGTTTTTTAAATTATTAATTTCTTAAGTAATTTAATTTCTTCTTTTATTGGGAATACTTATTACTTATCCTTTCATTATTCCTTCAATAAGAATTATTAAACCCACATTCTCCTTATGGGTCTGATCATACTTATGGTCTATGTATTGTTTCCTCATATGGAACACATAAATATGATTTTTATAATGTGATGGTTTGGGATGAAATTATACATCCCTCAATGGTATTGAGTAAATATTTATATCTCATGATATGTTATGTATGTGATTATGGAGTGAAACTAACCCGCTATGAGATTTTGTCCAATCCCTCTGGTGTATGGGAAGTTAAACAAAGGACGCAATATTATGTAATGGGTTGGATCAGTTTAATATATTCATCAAAGTAATTGGATAATTATTTATATATCATGATATTATATTAATGGGATTATGGAGTAAACATAATCCCCCAATGGTCTTTGTCCACTTCATAATAAAGGTATTAGGTGTGACCCTTAACTTATTTTTATAAACTCATGTATTATATTATTGTATCATATTCCATGATTTCAATATATTATGTTATCATTTAGTTAAAACATTTTCCCATGATTATAATCATTTTCATTATGATATCATGTTATGACAATTGAATCTCATTTTAATCATTATTTTCATGTTTATTACCCTACTTGTATTTATAGATCACTCTTTTCCATATGTATTTTCCCAAGGGTATCTAATTATGTTTTATAATATTTAGGAAGTTAAGATAACTATGAGGAGTTTTATATAATAACGACGTTTCATATTTAAGATGATGTATTTATGTGTCTAATCATTCAAATACACTAATCCTCTCAATACTTGGCATGTATTTTCATGAAAATGAAGTTATGAATCATAAAATTATATTCGATTAAGGAATGTGTTTCTAGAGTTGGTATAATTGAAAATGTATAGTTATTATTTGATATTATAATGATATAACCTTAGTGAAGACCCTATTTTTAAGCATAATAATAGTATATAATCCAAAAACAAAATTTGCAATGTGTTTAATATGTTATTTTCCAAACAATGAAATCACAATAAGGATAATAAAATTGAATGGAAGCCCTGATACTCTTGTGCCTTGGGGTAATAAGCCTAAAAATAGTTGATTATCTATCAACTCAATTATCAAATAGTTCATGAAAAAGTGACATAACTGCACACCTACCTTGACACTCCTAAGGGATATTCTTTGGATAATACTATGATATTTATAGACCATTATTAATAACTTAATCATTTTTTATTTAAGTAACTTAATTTATTTAAATAACCAAATAGGAAATTCCTATAGATAACATATATTTAAAATTGTAGATTTATCAGCTTGGTTCTTCATATCAGGTATGAGTAACTTACTCTATATATATATATATATATTAACCAATGTATTCTCATATCTATTTATCCTTTATTTTAGAAAATTGTGGGACATAGGAGGAAACATGTTAATTATATGTGAAATTAGAAATGTTATGGCTTACCTTTTGAAATACCTAAAATAAAGGGAGTAGGATTTGATAACCTCATTGTAGTACTCGATAAACTAAAATTATTTATGAATAATAACTTCAATCATGTGGAATTACCTAAGGTGAGAAAGTTACAGTTGATTACATTACGCCTCAAATACCACCATATTTTAGTGGGTCCACTGATCCCATAGTCACTGAGTAACAGATTAACACTTTTGAGATGATATTCTCTATACCTGATGGTATGAGAAAGATAATTTCATTCTCGTTATTTATATATTTGAGGGGGAAGATTATCAAAGGTGTAAACTGATCAAGAATATAAATCTCCTGATTGACATTAAATATATGACGTTGAATGAATTCAAGAAGTTATTTATCAATAAATATTTACCTGACACTCTTTATCATAAAATTTAGATGTATTTATTTTGAAATTAAATAAAATCATGATTATTAAATTATATCTTATTAGGATACATTAACAAGGAATTCATGACAAACCTCTTGTTTTTTCATTAACACTAATATAATATTGAAAACATCCTTAGTGGGATATATATGAGTTTAAAAAGACCTTTGGAAATTTGATATATCAATAGTTTCAAATATTTTGTTTGATGTCCCCAAAAAGATAAAATGGAAATTTTTTATTCTCAACGGTCTCATGAAACTAGAGATAAGAAGTGGACAATGATGTTTATCTTTGGGGGATTATCTAATAAAACTCATGAAAACATGAAAATATAACACCCCACATATCAAAAATAGGGAAAGAAGAATGCTCAAAAAAATATCAAGGGGACTAAGAAAAGTTTCATGTGTAGAAATGAGGTACATCAAGAAAGAAACATATTGATGTGTGAAAAATAAGCCTAGTAATTTGATTAAAGATAAGAATTTCTAAATCAATCATCATCTGATTTTATAATGTTTTAAATAAATTTAATACAAACATTGTGAAATCAAATGCACTAATGCCAGGGTTCTCAAAGATAACTAATGAAAACAGACCCCAAATTCAAGAGATAATGGGCATGATTATACTATCACTATTGAATATGTTGATAAAGAAAATGATGTGGTAAACAATATTATAGTTATTCATTCATGAATACAAAATCTACTATTTAATTACAGTCTTATACACTCTTCCATATAATTCATATGATTAGAACTATTAAAACACCATCGTAAAACATAGAGCTTATGTTATTATTGAGAACTATTAGTGAAATGATTGTCACATTTCAATTATACTAATATTTCCCATTAGATATTATTGGGATGAATCTACCAGTGAATATTATCATAATACATTTAATGGAATTTGATTCTAAGATGGAAATGTATTGGTTATCTCTATATTAATCCCACATCAACTACCATGACAAGGAAATCATTTACCATATACCGAATTATCCACTAATTCAATATAAGTGTATGTGAAGGATCAATCTACTTTATAAACATATCCAAAAGAATGTATATTATTACTTTATGTGAAATCTTATATTGCTAAAATTATTGAAGTAATGGAGAAGACCACTCTGTATGAAATTCCTATTATAAATAATTACACGGATGTATTCCCCCAATGAATTTATTAGTCTTATGCTTGATATAGAGGTTGAGTTAAAAATTGAAATTATAAACACATCACTTCCAATATCCAAGAATCATTATAGAATGGAAGCAATTGAACATGATTAATAAAAGAAGTAATTTCAAGAAAATCTAGATAAGTGTTTCATTTTCTCCAGTTCTTCCCCATGGGGTTCATCAGTTCTCTTTTTAAAAAAGAAAGATGGGTGGATGTTCCTTTGTAAAAAATATAATGAACCCAATAATATCATGAAAAATAAAAATTATACCCTATCATAGAATAATTTATTTATTTATAAATTACATGTAGATCAATTATTTTCTAAATTGAATAATCGATCGGGATATCATAAATTAAAGGTGAGGAATGTGGATATTCCCTAGACCTCCTTCCATATAAGTTATAAGCGCAAAAAGTTCTTAATTATGTAATTTGGACTCATAAATACTTCAACTATATTCATGGACATAATGAATATATTCTTAGGGATTTCCAAGTTAAATTTATGGTAGTCTTTATAGAAGATATTCTTATATACTCTAAAAGCTAGGAGGATTAGGAGGAACATTTGAGTATTATGTTAAAGTCATTGAGGAAATATAATTTATATAAAAAATATAGTAATTGAGATTTCTAGATAGAGAAATTACCATTATTGTGGGATATTATGACATGCGAAGGGATATATTTTGACCATTATAAGACTAAATTAATTAAGAATTTTCATAAACTGTCACCTCTAACAAAGATAAGAAGATTCATCAAACTAGATGGTTAGTGTTAATGATTTGTGAAAAAAAATTTAATGATTGTAAAAGCCATTGATCAAGTTAACATGGAATAGAGTAAAGTATTTTCTGAAAAATTAATTTGAAAAATGCTTCATGGAGTGGATGAAGTGGCTAACTACTACCCCATTACACACACCAAACATAATTAGGGAAGGATTTTTTATTTATAATAATTCTTCAAAGAAGGATTAGGGTTGGGTACAAATAAAAAAAATCTAAATTTACAAAATAAAAAATTAAATCATGCATTGTATTTCAAAATCACATCAAAATAATTTTCCAAAAAAAAGATTTTTATGTTTTTCAAAAACCGCTGTAATTTTTTTTTACTCTTATAAGTGATTTTTTAAAAACCACCACTAATTTAATGGAACAAATATAAAATGTTTAATAATAATTATTTATTATTATTAATAATAATTTATTATTAATTATAATAATTTATTTTTTATTATTTTTAATTCTAATTATTTTTTATATGTTTATTATATAGTATTTATTATTATTAGTAAGTAATTATTTAAAAGGTAAATTAATATTAGGATATGTTAAAAATGCGACTTTAGCATATAATGACCATAACTTTTGATCTAGGTGTCTATTTTTGCACTCCAACCAGTAAAAACAATGATTATAAAATGAACTAAACAAATATTAGATAGTAATTTAAAAATAATTACCATAATAAAATATATTATTTTTTAAGAAATGTATAAAATCACACATAATCTAAAAAAACCTCATATTTTGACATTGGTGACTATTTGGGATCTACCATATATGAAATAAATGCCTATTATGATATGAAAAAAATCGTAATATGGGTATTTGGGTCATTTATTTTTTGAGGTAAAAATGTCCTAGAAGGCCTCTAAAATGAGTTTTTTGGTTTGGATGTCATGATGTTTGAATATTCAATGTGACTTTGGATTCGTTTAAGTGTGAATTTATATATATGTTTGGTCATCTATGATTTTATTACATGGATTTACATTCCAATTGATTGAATGGTGTTGCAATTGTTGGGGTTTCCCCTCTTTTTGGGATTTATTATCTGTTATATTTATATATATGTGTGTGTGTGTGTGTGCATGAGTGTGTGTATTTCTATGCATTTATGCATATTTATTTAGAATTTATGTTTATTTATCAATATTTATATAAAATTATTCATAAGTACATCTATTCATATACATGTATATGTATTTATGCATATGTTTCTATATTTAAATACATTTATAATTATTAATATGTATTACATTTTATAAATTTTTATATTATGTGGGTATATATATAGATATTTATATTTCCTTGCATATATATATATATATTTTTATTTATATAATATTATATAAATGTGTGTATTTATATATATTTATATAATATTAATGTGTGCTAATATATGGTTGTGTAAATATTGTTAAATGTGTAAATATTTATTGAAATTTATATACATTAATGTATTTTATTTATCTATGTGGTTGGTATGTATATTTGAATTCTTTTCCAATGGTTGGTTTCCATGTCTCCATGCTTGAATTTATATACATTTATGTAATTATAATTATATTTATATATTTTTATAATATATATATAATTGTATTAAAATATTTTTATAAGTTATTATATATATTATTTATTATTAAATTTTATTAATTATTTATTATATGTGTGTGTTGTTTCCTTTGATAATAATTTCTATGAACTTCTATAATTATTTTTTATATATTAATATATTATTTGTTTTTAATTAATAGATTAATTATTTATATATTATTTATATATTGATTTATTATTTTTTATTAAATATTTTAATTTATTATCAGATTATTTGGTATTTATGTATTTATTAGGTATTTATTATATATTATTACATATTATGTATTCATTACGTATTTTTTTGTTAAAGATTAATTAATTTTAATTAATTTTTTATTTTTTATTTTTTTGATTAGTTTTTCTTATTTATTTAATTACTCAAAATATACTATTTATTTATTATTTATTAATTATTAATTAGTTATTACTGCATTATTATTATTTTTACCAGTTTTTATTTCTTATTTATTTATTATTAATCATTGTTCAGTAATAATTAATTATTAATCTTTTCTTTATTAATTTTATATTTGGTTGTTATGTATTATTTATTTGTTATATATTATTATTATTCTACTTCTTTAATATTTTTATATATTTATACATATTTATATAGGCTTATATGTAGATATATGTATATTAAATCATTTTTATCCACCACATGCAGAATTTACTAGAGTGATAATGATTTCGGAGAAAAAGAAGTGGTAAGGTCTGAAAATCTCACCTAGCACATATATCTATGCTAAATTTATACATGGGATGCCTGTCAGGATAAATAAAAAAATAAAAAAATGAAAAATTAAAAAAAATTCAATAAGAATTAAATAAATTAATTAATAAATAAGAAATAAATAAAAAAATATATGAATTATTTGGAAAAAAAATAAAAATAAAAAGAATCTTTGTGAAATAAAAAACACCATAAAAAAATTTCCACTAATGGATTGGTGACATAGATAAACACTTTATTTTATTGAAAGTTTTGTGCATCATTTATAGGTTATTTAAACCCAGACTAAACACTAAAATACCACTATAAAATGTCTTTGCGGCATAGTGAGTGATAGAATATTCCTGTAACATCTAATTTAATGATAGAATGAGTAATATTTAGGTTTAATAATATGAATTAGATAGTTATATTAATTATAAATATATTTATATAATTTAAAACAATATAGGAAATAGTTTTAACTAAACAATGTTCTTATAAGGTATTTATTTTAAAATTTAATTTACAAATTATTGAATTTGAATTTTATAAAGTGATTACATTTTTTGAAATCATAATATCAAAATTATCTTAGGGTAAAATATTGGAATTTCTCAAAAATAAAGTCTTTTTAGTGAAGAGTAAAAAATACCAAATTTTGTAAAAATGTCATTTCTTTTCAATAAATTATGTAATTTCAATGTCCCATTATGTTTTTAATGTGATTTAATGTAACATAATTATTATTTAGTTATATTTAATGTACTTAATTATATATTTATCTTCATTATATTTTATTTTTGTATAAGTTTTTTTGTTTGAAAAACTATGTGTTTCTAAAAATTGATTTAAAGTGCGTAGTGATTATCTCTTTCAATTCATTTAGAAAAACAATAATTTTAACTAATTTAAAGGAAATATATAAATTATAATTCAATAAATATTAATTTAAATTACTAAACTGATTCTTTCTAGTGACAAATTTAATATAAAATCATATTATCCTTGAACAATACATTCCATTAAAAGAATGATTTTTATCATGTTTACGGGTTCCATTTTAAATAAAATTATTATACTTATTTGACGTGATTTTTTTTCAAATGGATTCCAATTTTTTAATCATAATATTTTATTTTATTCTAATAATTTAAACTTAATTCTGGATTATAATTAATAGTGAATACAGAAAACATCGTTCACTGTGGTTAAAGTTAAAACAAATTTATTGGGGTTTAAAATAAAAAAGATAAGAGTTAAGATGTTCAAAATACTTGTCTAAATTATTTTATCTAGAAATATTTTTACCTTATCTAATACATGGCATATGAATTTTCCATTTTGGATTCTTATGGTGTGTGAAAAATTTGGGTACAACTTTTTTATTTTAAAAAATTTCAAGTGTGCCACTCACCTCACTTATAAAAGGGAACCCCCAATCCGCTCCTCTTTACACCTCCAAAACCAGTTGGTTCCACCAATAAATAACAATGTACCTTATTTAATTCCATCCCCATGACCTAGATCTGTCAATTTCATCAAAAATATATTCTAAGAAGGATCTTGGTTCCAACCAAATGAGGTTGTCCGAAGAATAGGCATCATTCTTAACTCACCATTTTAATTTTTTTTATCTTCCACTTGGTTCAGATATTTATATATTATGATGATATAATAATAATATAATCAACCACCTACTAATATGTATTAAAGAAATTGTAATAATGAAAATATATCTAATATTCTTTCAAATGGAAAACAAAATCATCAATCATGTGTACAAAATAACTACTGTCTCATGAACCGATATGATTCGTTTGTCATCATTACCTCTAATAGATTTTTATAATGATAGATTTAAGATATATATATGTTATTTGTAACATAACTATATTTATTTATTTATTATATCACATATACCTTCTTACATTCCATTCCATGGGGTGTTTGATAATATCAATCATGAGTACGACAGACTACAACCTTGTTAAGCGATGTGATTATTTTTTGACTAATAATTTACATGGAAGTTTATAAGTGTTAATCATAGTGAGTATCTTATTTGTGTGTGTGTGGGGGGGGGGGGGTGAATCAATTTCCAATTAAAAAAATGCTATTCTAAATAGGTTTAATTAAAATCCCCCATGTAATTAAAATAACCCTGTTAATCATAATAGCAGATTGATATAAGTTCTAATGTTTTATGTGATTTCTCTATGATCCATTTAGTATCAATTAAAATAATTATGAAAAATATTTTATATTATAAAATCAGTTACATAATCAAAAACATATAAAACACTAGTTAATATTAACAACGAAAGTAGTGTTTTTGTTTATAGATTAAGATTTATTCTATTTGAAGGATAGAAATAAAACCAAAAAACCCACAACAGAATAAATACAATAGGTTCACTATAAAGTACAAACCTAATCCTACCTACATAGAAATCCCATGATACCAATAATATTATATAAAATAAACTTTTATACACAACCTAAATTGGTTATACAACAGAAAACCATCTATGCAGGACACACATGACCTCTTACCCAACACCAATGGGAAAATAATAAACTTGGGCCATACAAGGACCTCTTCCACAACACAGGGGTACAAAAGTGTAAATAGAGTAGATAAGATATCATGTTTCTTCTTATTAAAGTATTGGAGACAATGTGTATGTTTAATATGTTGAGTAACCACACACTACTCATAATGTGATGATGATAAATATATTAACAAAATAAAATATATAATGAAGATATTATTGCTCGGTATGATGTACTTGGGAGATTGTGACTCCTTGAATGTATCTTCAATAAGTGCTCTTTTCATGTTTCTGAAAATGGCAGTATAATAGAGTGTTGTGAACTCTTTTGTTCGGAATGTGCGATGCAACTGAATGTTAAATGATCTTCAATCATACACATATGATTGTAGGTAATAATGCTTCGTGTAGTGAACAATTCATAGTACTCACTTATTCTTAAAATATTCCCACACACTTTTAAATTTGTGTATGTACCTATATATATCTATGTGTATCCTTATGATGGAGTCCTATACACCATTAAATTACATCGTGAAATCATAATCTTCTAGATCCTCTTCTCCTTATACTAGTTGACTAATGAAAATTTTAATGCATTCTGGAAATAGTTTAAGAACAATCATTAAAATAAATCTCAAAATTAAATTCGAGATTATAATAGTTTGATAAATTTAAATCAAAATAAGTAGAAATAGTGGTAGTGACACTTATGAATTGTGAGACCACTTTGGTGGTGACTTAGGTTGGAAATAAGTCATTCTATTAGTGACTCATCTCAGTAGTGACCTATCTCTAAGGCAAGTCATCTCCACACTTTTCAAAATATCTTAGTGGTATCTAAAGTATAATGGTAGGGCATCTTCAAAAATGACTTATCTATAAATGTCTTTTTTTACAACACATAGCCATATTTTAATCATAGTGATTAGTTGTCTCTGATGGTAGCCATTTTGAACAATTTGTAAAATTTCATAGTTGAACGGTGAGACATATCTGATAGGTGGACATTCCCATAATTATCCCAAACAAAATTTTGATGATGACTCATTATCGAATATGGTTTTTCCCATACTTTGCTGAATTTTTATTATGGGGGCATCCCCAATGGTCAGTTCTGTCTAGCGGTGAGTAAAGTCCTGCAGTTGGTCTTTTCCAACACTTTACTAACATGTCACCAAACTACAATAAAAAATAAAAACCATTAAAATACAAATTAAAATTACTTTGAGATCATTAAATTGGAGTTCCAACAATATCCCCCTTTTAGATGATCACAAATCATGAAATTTTTACAAGCCAGGTATCAATGGTAGTGAAATAGACTGTACCAATAAAAATTTTATATCAAATGAATACACTAAACTAAAATGATATCCAAAGAAATATCATTAAAGAATTAATAAAAGGAAAATATTACAGTTAGAGTGGAATATTAATTTGTATTAATAAAAATTTTGAAAAAACTATACTAGATGATATCAATGAAATATCACAATAAAATGAAAAAACATTCCATAGATTCATTCTCCCCCATTTGTTATTATCAAAAACTGAGAATAAAATTGAAAATATAATTAACTAGAATATAAATTATAAAATAATTTAAATTGAAATAGTCGAATGAAGTATATCCAAAGAGATACAATAAAATGTGATGAAAAAAATTCTCTATCAAACACTGAAATTTTAAAATTAATGATTTATGGTAATGTGATAAGGATCAGGTGGTTATTTTCCCTTTCCCTTGTCATAACTATATGTTTTATTAGTTGAGGCTGAGGTGACTTCATGGATGGATGTAGAGACAATAGGTAGAGATGGGGTCTCTCAAATAATGATAGGCCTGAGATGCTGGGAAAATTCTCTAGTAGTGAGTTTTAAAGGATTTAGCCATGATGGTAAAGGTGCGTTTAGATCTCTTATAACACATGATGAAATTCACATTGTAGTAGAAACTGGAGGGGTAAGATAAGAAGTGAATAAAATGGCATCCTAATCCACCATTCCATTTCCAAAAACATGAATAATGGGACTCATGGGATTTATAAAAACCATAATAATATTTCATCCCCTATTCATAGAAGTTATAAATTCTTTTTTCTCCTCCATAGATAGTTTATGAACTAGCGTCATCACTTTCATATGATCGACTCGTTCTTTAAAATCACGAGTCACTGGAGGAGTCATTATGTTCATAGTCAGAAACATGAAACAAGAGTTGAGATCATGTTAATTATAAATCGGAAAAATAAAAAAACACTATTGACATTTTAATTTTCCTTCAATCATATTTTATATCAGTCATATACTCTCAAACCATCAAAGCTTCATGATAACTGTTATTCCATATTTGCTTCAAATCTTCTTGAGGTATGTCATGTACATCACCTGAAGCATCATGATGATATTTTATTATTATTGACCTTATCAACAAAACATAAAGAGAAGGAGGTGAAGAATTTAATGTATAGGCCATAGAATATATGTTCTCCACCATCTCTAGAAAAAAGCTATAGAATCTGAAACAGAAGATATAATCTCATCCATTATAAATTTCAAAGACTCAAACTCATTTTATAACATATTATTCTATATTTACTCTTATTGAATGTAAGGAAACATATTTGGATGGATAGGATTAATCATAATCTCATTCAGATACCCATCATCTCTCTAACTATGTTTAGTGACCTATGGTTTTTATTTTCTTAATCAAAATTTAAAATTTGAGAGAAAACTTTCTCTAAAGTATTTTAAATAAGATCTGGTTATAGTATAAATTGTTAAATAAGTAAAAATATATAGGGGAATGGGTGTGTAGGTAATATTAAGTGTAGTCTCATTAGAATTAAATGTCTACAACTCTCTTATTTCATCTATCTGTTCTATGAAATATACCTCATGATCCAACTCATCTCGAAGAGTAGGTCCACCATTATTTTGTGAAATGATGTTGTTATCTAATTTTGAGTAGTCCAGAACAAGATGTACATACCATTGAAACATATCCGAGTACACAACAACAAGGCCCATAAATATAATTGATGAATTAATAATGGTTTTAAAAACTATTGGCTTATAAATAGTAGAAAAAATAATTAAAAAATCCATTTGTAGCATAGATTTATTCACACCATCTGTCTACTCAAAAAATGTAGTTTCAAACTCCATCTACTCATCAACTAACAGTTCATCAATAGTCTTCTCAGTGACCATCTATGTAGAGACCTGTAGCTTGACGTACATGGACATTACATTACTTTTGCGGAATACTTAGTACATTACAAAAACACACACACAAGGACCGTAATAGTTTAGTGTCTTTGGAAACTCGGACTATAATCTTCTAATAGTGGTGAAAGATCTTCAACATCTCCCACAAAGATCTTCCTTTTTTTTTACCTAAAACCTTTATTTATATCCTGGGGAAAAGAAAACATAAAAGGGTGAGCTCAAATGCTCAGTAAGGGTAAACAAAAGAAATATCAATCACATCATATTCATAAGAACATAACATTTTGGAAATCATAACCTGCAAAAGAGAGCATAATTTCATAACATGGGATAAATCATGGCAGTGAAATGTAATCACAATAATCATAACATAAAACATGGAACTTTGTGGCATACACACATAATCATAGAGAATCATTTCTTGTTAGTCAAGACTCATTGCCAAGAATATCTTAGTGGACAAAGTCCCTTTCTGAATCGAGTAATCCTCGTTTCAGTCCTGTTTCACTGAACCGGTATAACCTACCATTCCAGCCATGTCTATCTCATGAGATATAAAATCTTTACCCAATGCATTGGAGGGAGATATAGGTCCCACCCATCTCTTAATGAATCCTTTCTTATGTGTGCCACAAAATCATAAATCATACATCATCGCATAACCCATGTAATAAAAATGGGATTCTTGAAACATCATGACATCATAAATCAATTCATATAAGATAAAGGAATTCGTAAACATAATTCCATCTCAACATAGTCAAATCAATGTAAAAATATGGATAGAAACAGAACCCTTTATTATCTTAGATGGAAAATAATTTTGATAAAACACTTGAATTGAATTCTTGAAGAAAATATCATTTCTTCTTCAAAATCAATTTCTTTTCACAAAACATCATGCAATTTTAAAAGAAAGAGATTTTATTGAAAATAGTCATGAAATCTTTTAGAGGAAGCTTCATGAAAATACGGCTTTATAAAACAGTAGAAATCCGTTCGTGCCGTATAAGTTAAAAAAAACATTCTTTGTACTTTTGTCGAAAAAGTCAAAATGTACCTCGTACGATAAACGACAAAAGATTCCTTTCATATCTTTTACTAAAAACTAACCAAAGGGTAAAATTGGATTTAAACCATTGTAGTTGGATGGAAATAATATTACATATTGAGGAAACATGGATGTGGATGATAAAATAAACCCCAGTAAATACTTACGAATAAACAATCTCGGATAAAAATGAGATTGTGATATTTCCCTTACCTTAGGTCCGACTTGCTTTGTAAGTGTCCGAACCTCCTGTATAATGATTTAAATCATGTTATTGACTTATTACAGAATCATATTCATTGTTATGATATCATATATGGTTCACTTATGACATTATATTACCCGTTCTTTTGTAAACTACATGTTAAAGAAGCGTTTTGGGTAAAATCGTTTCATTTATCGTAGGTGTTTTGACTTGTTGTTCTTGACATCATTATTACTTATATCATGATTTACTTACTTCCAGAATATAAAATATGATTTATATATCATATATATTCAGTATATATATATATATAATAGGTAGATAAATAAAATGAAAAACACCGTTCATGGAGACGGTAGTCCGTACGTACGCATGAACGCTGTTTTCCTTTCCTTATTGTCTTGAAATGGAAGTAAGTAGATTACATACATATGTATATATATACATAAATCCAGTAGCTTTATAATGTCATATATTTCATTATTATTTCTTATATATACATTATAATCATTCTTAAATGGTTAACATGGAGAATGAATCTCATCGCGTCGTGGAGACGGTAGTCCGTACGTACGCACGAGCGATGATATCATTTCTATAAATATTGAATTGAATTGGAGTGGATTATAAAATATATCAGAATCAATATGATGTTGTAATAACTATGTATAGTTATTCTTTACACCATTATACCCATCCATGTAAGGTGGTGGTGGAAAATAGATTACACCACGGCGTGGGGACGGTATTCCGTACGTACGCACGCGCGGTGATTTCTTTTTCCGTAGGATGGATAGATGGTGAAATAGGGTTGTTTCATACTTATAATAACATATAAGTATATGAGTGATACTGATGTTATTACTTCATAATGAAACAACCTAAGAAGAAGAAGTGGAAGAAGAAATAAAGATGAAAGAATTGGTAACGGTAATTACCTCTTCTTTGAAGTGCCTCTTTGAGACCTCCTCTTAGGGCACTAAAATTGGTCTTTGAGGAAGACCAGAACCTCTAGGATGTTGCTAGGGAAGTGGAGAGGAGAAATTGGCAGGGGTTGGCCGAGCTTGAGTGCTCAAATTGGTGTGAGGAGGAGGGGGAGGAGGTGTCCTTTTATAGGGGAGGAGAGGGGCACCTTAGGAATATCTCAAAATATTATTTTATATTAAAGTCAAAATCGGTTTATAATGGTTCCAAAGGGTCTTATTTCGAAGCTAAAGTAAGTATGGGTCGAAATCCTATCAACCAATAGAATTTAGACAAGTTTAAGATATTATTTTAACCTTATCAATTAGATTTAACTCTAAGTTAATTAATTTAACTTTTACGATGTCTTTTTGTTTTCTTTCACTATATGGTTAATAAACTTACTATAACATGCCAAAAGAACCCTAAATTGTTTATTATTAATATATATATCCTTATCTAAGTCATTTGGCCGAACCTTAGATTTTTAGGAATACAATAACAATTAATAATATAATATTTGATTTAAAAACTATTTTGTGTCAATTTTGACACTATTTGATATATGATTTTTGTGAAAGTCATAACAGAATTAAATGTTCGAACCAAGTTGATTAAATCAACATTAATATATCATAGTAACCTAGAAAATTAGTTTAATTCATAAAAAATCTCAAATTACATTTATTTTGGTGTTTATAACATCAATTATGTCAATATTTCATTAATAAGATAATTACTGCATCATCGTTGTGTCATAAATAAATTACAATATTTGATGTCTAAAAATTACAAATAAAATACCATCATGTAGGAAATATTTTTAGCTTTCTAATGAATATTTACAATCGAATTTATCTTATGTATAACCCCATATTAAAAATTATTTACTTATTAAACTTTGATTTTAACTATTTTAACCTTTCTTTAAATAAGTTAATAATAAATGTCCTAATCTAATCCAAGTGGGCCTAAATGGTCATATTTTATTCCTATGTTTGTTTTTGGTCGAATTACACTTGTCCAATAGAATTAGGACATGTGTTAGGGTAATAGTAATATCATATTTACCCTTAGTTACCCTATTTACTATTAACCGCGGTAAAAAAAGTAAAAAGTTACTATTCACCAAAAAATTATTTTCATCTCATTGAACCACATTTTAGTTCTTGATATTAACCGTGTCTCTCGGATTTTTGAAATTCCATTCACAGAAGCGGTAAAATTAAGTTTTATGAAAAATTCAGTTTTTTAACTACCACTTAGTAGTTTCACTATTCATCAAAAATTGATGTTTTTCAGAACAATGCCAAAATTTCATCCTAAGCTATATTTCATATTCCGAATTCAAAAATGAAGTCTATTTTACCAAATTCATAACATAGAAGTTGCATTAATTAATTTTATAGTTAAATCCCGTTGTTAAAACAAATAGCGTGTTTTTAAGAAACAATATCTATCAAAAGATTGACACTTGATTATGTCTGGTTTAAATGTGAAATTACAACCAATGACCAACATTGTATTAAATTGTAAAAATATATTCTAAATATACTTTAAAACCACTCAAATTAATGATTTATCACTATTAATTATTTCGATTAAAAAAGTTGTTTTTAATTATAATTTAGTAATTTTCACTATTCATCAGATTATGAAAGTTATCCGAAAAGTACCAAAATTTCACCTTAGGCTAAATTCGATACTCCGAATCCAAGAATGAAGTTCATTTTGAAAAATAAGATTTACAGAATTTTAAAAAGTGGTTATTACTATTCATAACGGCTAGTTTTAATAATATTTTAATAGCACATCGTTGTTTAGTGAAACTCGGTATTGCGTATTACACACGCTATCGAGAAAGGTCGCGATTGCATGTAATGCAAGGCAAGACAAGGATGCGTGTTGTGCAAGATCCTTTTGGTGTAGCGTACAACACAAGACATTAATAAAATTAAAAAGAATATTTTTTTATAAAATCTTGGGCTGTTACATTCTACCCCCCTTAAAATGAATTTCGCCCTCGAAATTCGTCGGGGTTATAAATGGTTTACTATTCGAAAGTTTCTTTAATAGAAACCCACATCGTAAAAAGGAATATCAAAACCAATCTTTAAAAACAAAAGTATGAAACGTAACGGTTACCCAAATAAACTAATCATTGGGTTTCCACATAGGTGAAAATATGGATATGGAAGAGAAATCTAACCATCATGTTCTGATGGAGAGTGGTAGAGAACATGGCTATGGAAAAGCCAGTAATCACAAATCCATAGATTTGTGATGATATAAGGTACCATCTGATTCATCAGGTATAAGATCACTAGGACAACATTTTTGGTTTTCAAGATCATTTCCCCTAAAGTTGAAAATTTGAATTAGAATAAATACATACTTTATTTTGGTGCAATCTCACTGTTGTTCATGCCTTGAACAATTTCCACTTCATCTCTTAAATAAATGAAGTTGAAATTGTTATTCGTGAAGTGTTAGAAGATCATGTGATAGAATGAAGGGTCATTCCATCTGTCTCAAACAAAAGGTTAGCAAAAATTATATGCATAAATCGATCTATAGTGAGATTAATCATATATGGTTCCTAAAATGGACTTATACTTCATATATCATACTGCTTAATATAATAAAACTAGTTTCTACTAAACAGGGACTTCCTGTAGGCCAGTGGTAGGCGATAAAGGCCAGTCGCACTTCGGTTGTGGGTTCGATTCCTACAGCCTTGTCCGAAGCGATGGGCTGTCGCCCGTCCTGCAGGTTGTCCTTTTTCTAAAACTACGTTACTATAACATCCCATCAATAATATCTAAAATCTTCTATCCTTAAACAATACTAACTTATGTCCAACATAATCCAGTCTAATCTTTAGGCTTATACATAATACTGCAGTCCACTCTCATAATATAGTGACAACGATTACCAGAGATTTAATACTGTCGTCGATCCCCACATATCTTAAGATATGTCTTGTTGGTCACATTCCAAACATTCAAAGTCCTTAATCGTGTATTCTCTTGAATACCTTAGTGAAAACATGAGTGCAGTTAAAAGATAACACTTTCCACATACCAAAATCCTCAAAATTCTATATACTCAAACCATGATATCACTTAGTCCTTATATCAATCATGAGCTCATGAATACTATCAAACATATTAGATTCTCTTTATCCCTTCATTATGCGCATATCATCCACTTTCCAAAAAAAATATATGAATAACCTTTCATTGTTACTCATACCATTCATCATAAACTTTCAAAACTTAAGGAAAGACAATAGTGTAACAATCCTTAGATGTCTTTTTATTCTATAGTACAACATTACACTTGATAAACATGTAATCATTCCACTACCTTCTTAAACCATTGACCGAGCTTCAATAATTATTTCATCTCACATATCATTTGTAGTCTCTTCAACATCATCCACATAAATACTACCCATATGACCATACTGATTCTCTTCATGAGTCTTTCCCTTAGGGTATTTGTTTGCATAATGCCCATACATTCCACATATAAAACACTTAACCATTTTTGATGTCGTAGCAATACCATTATCCTCATCCATGGTGTTAACCGACCCTTTTCCTTTGCACTTACTTGCTTTGTGTCCTTCTTTTCCACACCCAAAGCATCTTCCAGTTCCCTTGAAACATTCTCCTTGATGCCTCTTCCCACATGATTTACATAGGGGAAATTGAACTTTCTTTCCTCTATGATCATCATAAAACTCCATCTTTCTCTTATTAGCCGAGTCAGGAAACTTACCAAATTTTACTTTATTGATCATATAATGAGATTGCTGATTCGGCATAATAATGATGTTTGGACTTCCAAATCCCATTTCACTATGAAGAATATCATTCCATTGTCCATCATATCCTCCATTATCGTGAATCATCTTGTTTCCAGCCATTTTCTAAAACCCAAAAAAAGAATAGTGTGAGAGGCAAAAATCATGCTAGGGAAAACAACATAGTAAAGGGGGAGTACCCTTAATATCTAACATCTTAGGTTAAATTATAAGATCGTTATCGTAGTTCTAGGATTATATCCTATACGTATACTTATCCTTAGGGACATCCCTAGACATACCTTAGAAATATCTCTAGGGATCTCACTAACGTTTTCTCATCCTAGTTTCCAAAGGTTGACTAAACCTTTCCTCTGATACCAACTATAGAGACCCGTAGCTTGACGTACATGGACATTACATTACTTTTGCGGAATACTTAGTACATTAAAAAAACACACACACAAGGACCGTAATAGTTTAGTGTCTTTGGAAACTCGGACTATAATCTTCTAATCGTGGTGAAAGATCTTCAACATCTCCCATAAAGATCTTCCTTTTTTTTTTACCTAAAACCTTTATTTATATCCTGGGGAAAAGAAAACATAAAAGGGTGAGCTCAAATGCTCAGTAAGGGTAAACAAAAGAAATATCAATCACATCATATTCATAAGAACATAACATTTTGGAAATCATAACCTGCAAAAGAGAGCATAATTTCATAACATGGTATAAATCATGGCAGTGAAATGTAATCACAATAATCATAACATAAAACATGTAACTTTGTGGAATACACACATAATCATAGAGAATCATTTCTTGTTAGTCAAGACTCATTGCCAAGACTATCTTAGTGGACAAAGTCCCTTTCTGAATCGAGTAATCCTCGTTTCAGTCCTGTTTCACTGAACCGGTATAACCTACCATTCCAGCCATGTCTATCTCATGAGATATAAAATCTTTACCCAATGCATTGGAGGGAGATATAGGTCCCACCCATCTCTTAATGAATCCTTTCTTATGTGTGCCACAAAATCATAAATCATACATCATCGCATAACCCATGTAATAAAAATGGGATTCTTGAAACATCATGACATCATAAATCAATTCATATAAGATAAAGGAATTCATAAACATAATTCCATCTCAACATAGTCAAATCAATGTAAAAATATGGATAGAAACAGAACCCTTTATTATCTTAGATGGAAAATAATTTTGATAAAACACTTGAATTGAATTCTTGAGGAAAATATCATTTCTTCTTCAAAATCAATTTCTTTTCACAAAACATCATGAAATTTTAAAAGAAAGAGATTTTATTGAAAATAGTCATGAAATATTTTAGAGGAAGCTTCATGAAAATAAGGCTTTATAAAACAGTAGAAATCCGTTCGTGCCGTATAAGTTAAAAAAAACATTCTTTGTACTTTTGTCGAAAAAGTCAAAATGTACCTCGTACGATAAAAGACAAAAGATTCCTTTCATATCTTTTACTAAAAACTAACCAAAGGGTAAAATTGGATTTAAACCATTGTAGTTGGATGGAAATAATATTACATATTGAGGAAACATGGATGTGGATGATAAAATAAACCCCAGTAAATACTTACGAATAAACAATCTCGGATAAAAATGAGATTGTGATATTTCCCTTACCTTAGGTCCGACATTCTTTGTAAGTGTCCGAACCTCCTGTATAATGATTTAAATCATGTTATTGACTTATTACAGAATCATATTCATTGTTATGATATCATATATGGTTCACTTATGACATTATATTACCCGTTCTTTTGTAAACTCCATGTTAAAGAAGCGTTTTGGGTAAAATCGTTTCATTTATCGTAGGTGTTTTGACTTGTTGTTCTTGACATCATTATTACTTATATCATGATTTACTTACTTCCAGAATATAAAATATGATTTATATATCATATATATTCAGTATATATGTATATAATAGGTAGATAAATAAAATGAAAAACACCGTTCATGGAGACGGTAGTCCGTACGTACGCATGAACGCTGTTTTCCTTTCCTTATTGTCTTGAAATGGAAGTAAGTAGATTACATACATATGTATATATATACATAAATCCAGTAGCTTTATAATGTCATATATTTCATTATTATTTCTTATATATACATTATAATCATTCTTAAATGGTTAACATGGAGAATGAATCTCATCGCGTCGTGGAGACGGTAGTCCGTACGTACGCACGAGCGATGATATCATTTCTATAAATATTGAATTGAATTGGAGTGGATTATAAAATATATCAGAATCAATATGATGTTGTAATAACTATGTATAGTTATTCTTTACACCATTATATCCATCCATGTAAGGTGGTGGTGGAAAATAGATTACACCACGGCGTGGAGACGGTATTCCGTACGTACGCACGCGCGGTGATTTCTTTTTCCGTAGGATGGATAGATGGTGAAATAGGGTTGTTTCATACTTATAATAACATATAAGTATATGAGTGATACTGATGTTATTACTTCATAATGAAACAACCTAAGAAGAAGAAGTGGAAGAAGAAATAAAGATGAAAGAATTGGTAACGGTAATTACCTCTTCTTTAAAGTGCCTCTTTGAGACCTCCTCTTAGGGCATTAAAATTGGTCTTTGAGGAAGACCAGAACCTCTAGGATGTTGCTAGGGAAGTGGAGAGGAGAAATTGGCAGGGGTTGGCCGAGCTTGAGTGCTCAAATTGGTGTGAGGAGGAGGGGGAGGAGGTGTCCTTTTATAGGGGAGGAGAGGGGCACCTTAGGAATATCTCAAAATATTATTTTATATTAAAGTCAAAATCGGTTTATAATGGTTCCAAAGGGTCTTATTTCGAAGCTAAAGTAAGGATGGGTCGAAATCCTATCAACCAATAGAATTTAGACAAGTTTAAGATATTATTTTAACCTTATCAATTAGATTTAACTCTAAGTTAATTAATTTAACTTTTACCATGTCTTTTTGTTTTCTTTCACTATATGGTTAATAAACTTACTATAACATGCCAAACGAACCCTAAATTGTTTATTATTAATATATATATCCTTATCTAAGTCATTTGGCCGAACCTTAGATTTTTAGGAATACAATAACAATTAATAATATAATATTTGATTTAAAAACTATTTTGTGTCAATTTTGACACTATTTGATATATAATTTTTGTGAAAGTCATAACAGAATTAAATGTTCGAACCAAGTTGATTAAATCAACATTAATATATCATAGTAACCTAGAAAATTAGTTTAATTCATTAAAAATTTCAAATTACATTTATTTTGGTGTTTATAACATCAATTATGTCAATATTTCATTAATAAGATAATTACTGCATCATCGTTGTGTCATAAATAAATTACATTATTTGATGTCTAAAAATTACAAATAAAATACCATCATGTAGGAAATCTTTTTAGCTTTTTAATGAATATTTACAATCGAATTTATCTTATGTATAACCCCATATTAAAAATCATTTACTTATTACACTTTGATTTTAACTATTTTAACCTTTCTTTAAATAAGTTAATAATAAATGTCCTAATCTAATCCAAGTGGGCCTAAATGGTCATATTTTATTCCTAAGTTTGTTTTTGGTCGAATTACACTTGTCCAATAGAATTAGGACATGTGTTAGGGTAATAGTAATATCATATTTACCCTTAGTTACCCTATTTACTATTAACCGCGGTAAAAAAAGTAAAAAGTTACTATTCACCAAAAAATTATTTTCATCTCATTGAACCACATTTTAGTTCTTGATATTAACCGTGTCTCTCGGATTTTTGAAATTCCTTTCACAGAAGCGGTAAAATTAAGTTTTATGAAAAATTCAGTTTTTTAACTACCACTTAGTAGTTTCACTATTCATCAAAAATTGATGTTTTTCAGAACAATGCCAAAATTTCATCCTAAGCTATATTTCATATTCCGAATTGAAAAATGAAGTCTATTTTACCAAATTCATAACATAGAAGTTGCATTAATTAATTTTATAGTTAAATCCCGCTGTTAAAACAAATAGCGTGTTTTTAAGAAACAATATCTATCAAAAGATTGACACTTGATTATGTCTGGTTTAAATGTGAAATTACAACCAATGACCAACATTGTATTAAATTGTAAAAATATATTCTAAATATACTTTAAAACCACTCAAATTAATGATTTATCACTATTAATTATTTCGATTAAAAAAGTTGTTTTTAATTATAATTTAGTAATTTTCACTATTCATCAGAATATGAAAGTTATCCGAAAAGTACCAAAATTTCACCTTAGGCTAAATTCGATACTCCGAATCCAAGAATGAAGTTCATTTTGAAAAATAAGATTTACAGAATTTTAAAAAGTGGTTATTACTATTCATAACGGCTAGTTTTAATAATATTTTAATAGCACATCATTGTTTAGTGAAACTCGGTATTGCGTATTACACACGCTATCGAGAAAGGTCGCGATTGCGTGTAATGCAAGGCAAGAAAAGGATGCGTGTTGTGCAAGATCCTTTTGGTGTAGCGTACAACACAAGACATTAATAAAATTAAAAAGAATATTTTTTTATAAAATCTTGGGCTGTTACATTCTACCCCCCTTAAAATGAATTTCGCCCTCGAAATTCGTCGGGGTTATAAATGGTTTACTATTCGAAAGTTTCTTTAATAGAAACCCACATCGTAAAAAGGAATATCAAAACCAATCTTTAAAAACAAAAGTATGAAACGTAACGGTTACCCAAATAAACTAATCATTGGGTTTCCACATAGGTGAAAATATGGATATGGAAGAGAAATCTAACCATCATGTTCTGATGGAGAGTGGTAGAGAACATGGCTATGGAAAAGCCAGTAATCACAAATCCATAGATTTGTGATGATATAAGGTACCATCTGATTCATCAGGTATAAGATCACTAGGACAACATTTTTGGTTTTCAAGATCATTTCCCCTAAAGTTGAAAATTTGAATTAGAATAAATACTTACTTTATTTTGGTGCAATCTCACTGTTGTTCGTGCCTTGAACAATTTCCACTTCATCTCTTAAATAAATGAAGTTGAATTTGTTATTCGTGAAGTGTTAGCAGATCATGTGATAGAATGAAGGGTCATTCCATCTGTCTCAAACAAAAGGTTAGCAAAAATTATATGCATAAATCGATCTATAGTGAGATTAATCATATATGGTTCCTAAAATGGACTTATACTTCATATATCATACTGCTTAATATAATAAAACTAGTTTCTACTAAACAGGGACTTCCTGTAGGCCAGTGGTAGGCGATAAAGGCCATTCGCACTTCGGTTGTGGGTTCGATTCCTACAGCCTTGTCCGAAGCGATGGGCTGTCGCCCGTCCTGCAGGTTGTCCTTTTTCTAAAACTACGTTACTATAACATCCCATCAATAATATCGAAAATCTTCTATCCTTAAACAATACTAACTTATGTCCAACATAATCCAGTCTAATCTTTAGGCTTATACATAATACTGCAGTCCACTCTCATAATATAGTGACAACGATTACCAGAGATTTAATACTGTCGTTGATCCCCACATATCTTAAGATATGTCTTGTTGGTCACATTCCAAACATTCAAAGTCCTTAATCGTGTATTCTCTTGAATACCTTAGTGAAAACATGAGTGCAGTTAAAAGATAACACTTTCCACATACCAAAATCCTCAAAATTCTATATACTCAAACCATGATATCACTTAGTCCTTATATCAATCATGAGCTCATGAATACTATCAAACATATTAGATTCTCTTTATCCCTTCATTATGCGCATATCATCCACTTTCCAAAAAAAATATCTGAATAACCTTTCATTGTTACTCATACCATTCATCATAAACTTTCAAAACATAAGGAAAGACAATAGTGTAACAATCCTTAGATGTCTTTTTATTCTATAGTACAACATTACACTTGATAAACATGTAATCATTCCACTACCTTCTTAAACCATTGACCGAGCTTCAATAATTCTTTCATCTCACATATCATTTGTAGTCTCTTCATCATCATCCACATAAATACTACCCATATGACCATACTGATTCTCTTCATGAGTCTTTCCCTTAGGGCATTTGTTTGCATAATGCCCATACATTCCACATATAAAACACTTAACCATTTTTGATGTCGTAGCAATACCATTATCCTCATCCATGGTGTTAACCGACCCTTTTCCTTTGCACTTACTTGCTTTGTGTCCTTATTTTCCACACCCAAAGCATCTTCCAGTTCCCTTGAAACATTCTCCTTGATGCCTCTTCCCACATGATTTACATAGGGGAAATTGAACTTTCTTTCCTCTATGATCATCATAAAACTCCATCTTTCTCTTATTAGCCGAGTCAGGAAACTTACCAAATTTTACTTTATTGATCATATTATGAGATTGCTGATTCGGCATAATAATGATGTTTGGACTTCCAAATCCCATTTCACTATGAAGAATATCATTCCATTGCCCATCATATCCTCCATTATAGTGAATCATCTTGTTTCCAGCCATTTTCTAAAACCCAAAAAAAGAATAGTGTGAGAGGAAAAAATCATGCTAGGGAAAACAACATAGTAAAGGGGGAGTACCCTTAATATCTAACATCTTAGGTTAAATTATAAGATCGTTATCGTAGTTCTAGGATTATATCCTATACGTATACTTATCCTTAGGGACATCCCTAGACATACCTTAGAAATATCTCTAGGGATCTCACTAACGTTTTCGCATCCTAGTTTCCAAAGGTTGACTAAACCTTTCCTCTGATACCAACTGTAGAGACCCGTAGCTTGACGTACATGGACATTACATTACTTTTGCGGAATACTTAGTACATTACAAAAACACACACACAAGGACCGTAATAGTTTAGTGTCTTTGGAAACTCGGACTATAATCTTCTAATCGTGGTGAAAGATCTTCAACATCTCCCATAAAGATCTTCCTTTTTTTTTACCTAAAACCTTTATTTATATCCTGGGGAAAAGAAAACATAAAAGGGTGAGCTCAAATGCTCAGTAAGGGTAAACAAAAGAAATATCAATCACATCATATTCATAAGAACATAACATTTTGGAAATCATAACCTGCAAAAGAGAGCATAATTTCATAACATGGGATAAATCATGGCAATGAAATGTAATCACAATAATCATAACATAAAACATGGAACTTTGTGGCATACACACATAATCATAGATAATCATTTCTTGTTAGTCAAGACTCATTGCCAAGACTATCTTAGTGGACAAAGTCCCTTTCTGAATCGAGTAATCCTCATTTCAGTCCTGTTTCACTGAACCGGTATAACCTACCATTCCAGCCATGTCTATCTCATGAGATATAAAATCTTTACCCAATGCATTGGAGGGAGATATAGGTCCCACCCATCTCTTAATGAATCCTTTCTTATGTGTGCCACAAAATCATAAATCATACATCATCGCATAACCCATGTAATAAAAATGGGATTCTTGAAACATCATGACATCATAAATCAATTCATATAAGATAAAGGAATTCATAAACATAATTCCATCTCAACATAGTCAAATCAATGTAAAAATATGGATAGAAACAGAACCCTTTATTATCTTAGATGGAAAATAATTTTGATAAAACACTTGAATTGAATTCTTGAGGAAAATATCATTTCTTCTTCAAAATCAATTTCTTTTCACAAAACATCATGCAATTTTAAAAGAAAGAGATTTTATTGAAAATAGTCATGAAATCTTTTAGAGGAAGCTTCATGAAAATAAGGCTTTATAAAACAGTAGAAATCCGTTCGTGCCGTATAAGTTAAAAAAAACATTCTTTGTACTTTTGTCGAAAAAGTCAAAATGTACCTCGTACGATAAACGACAAAAGATTCCTTTCATATCTTTTACTAAAAACTAACCAAAGGGTAAAATTGGATTTAAACCATTGTAGTTGGATGTAAATAATATTACATATTGAGGAAACATGGATGTGGATGATAAAATAAACCCCAGTAAATACTTACGAATAAACAATCTCGGATAAAAATGAGATTGTGATATTTCCCTTACCTTAGGTCCGACTTGCTTTGTAAGTGTCCGAACCTCCTGTATAATGATTTAAATCATGTTATTGACTTATTACAGAATCATATTCATTGTTATGATATCATATATGGTTCACTTATGACATTATATTACCCGTTCTTTTGTAAACTCCATGTTAAAGAAGCGTTTTGGGTAAAATCGTTTCATTTATCGTAGGTGTTTTGACTTGTTGTTCATGACATCATTATTACTTATATCATGATTTACTTACTTCCAGAATATAAAATATGATTTATATATCATATATATTCAGTATATATATATATATAATAGGTAGATAAATAAAATGAAAAACACCGTTCATGGAGACGGTAGTCCGTACGTACGCATGAACGCTGTTTTCCTTTCCTTGTTGTCTTGAAATGGAAGTAAGTAGATTACATACATATGTATATATATACATAAATCCAGTAGCTTTATAATGTCATATATTTCATTATTATTTCTTATATATACATTATAATCATTCTTAAATGGTTAACATGGAGAATGAATCTCATCGCGTCGTGGAGACGGTAGTCCGTACGTACGCACGAGCGATGATATCATTTCTATAAATATTGAATTGAATTGGAGTGGATTATACAATATATCAGAATCAATATGATGTTGTAATAACTATGTATAGTTATTCTTTACACCATTATACCCATCCATGTAAGGTGGTGGTGGAAAATAGATTACACCACGGCGTGGAGACGGTATTCTGTACGTACGCACGCGCGGTGATTTCTTTTTCCGTAGGATGGATAGATGGTGAAATAGGGTTGTTTCATACTTATAATAACATATAAGTATATGAGTGATACTGATGTTATTACTTCATAATGAAACAACCTAAGAAGAAGAAGTGGAAGAAGAAATAAAGATGAAAGAATTGGTAACGGTAATTACCTCTTCTTTGAAGTGCCTCTTTGAGACCTCCACTTAGGGCACTAAAATTGGTCTTTGAGGAAGACCAGAACCTCTAGGATGTTGCTAGGGAAGTGGAGAGGAGAAATTGTCAGGGGTTGTCCGAGCTTGAGTGCTCAAATTGGTGTGAGGAGGAGGGGGAGGAGGTGTCCTTTTATAGGGGAGGAGAGGGGCGCCTTAGGAATATCTCAAAATATTATTTTATATTAAAGTCAAAATCGGTTTATAATGGTTCCAAAGGGTCTTATTTCGAATCTAAAGTAAGGATGGGTCGAAATCCTATCAACCAATAGAATTTAGACAAGTTTAAGATATTATTTTAACCTTATCAATTAGATTTAACTCTAAGTTAATTAATTTTACTTTTACCATGTCTTTTTGTTTTCTTTCACTATATGGTTAATAAACTTACTATAACATGCCAAAAGAACCCTAAATTGTTTATTATTAATATATATATCCTTATCTAAGTAATTTGGCCGAACCTTAGATTTTTAGGAATACAATAACAATTAATAATATAATATTTGATTTAAAAACTATTTTGTGTCAATTTTGACACTATTTGATATATGATTTTTGTGAAAGTCATAACAGAATTAAATGTTCGAACCAAGTTGATTAAATCAACATTAATATATCATAGTAACCTAGAAAATTAGTTTAATTCATAAAAAATCTCAAATTACATTTATTTTGGTGTTTATAACATCAATTATGTCAATATTTCATTAATAAGATAATTACTGCGTCATCGTTGTGTCATAAATAAATTACATTATTTGATGTCTAAAAATTACAAATAAAATACCATAATTTAGGAAATCTTTTTAGCTTTCTAATGAATATTTACAATCGAATTTATCTTATGTATAACCCCATATTAAAAATGATTTACTTATTAAACTTTGATTTTAACTATTTTAACCTTTCTTTAAATAAGTTAATAATAAATGTCCTAATCTAATCCAAGTGGGCCTAAATGGTCATATTTTATTCCTAAGTTTGTTTTTGGTCGAATTACACTTGTCCAATAGAATTAGGACATGTGTTAGGGTAATAGTAATATCATATTTACCCTTAGTTACCCTATTTACTATTAATCGCGGTAAAAAAAGTAAAAAGTTACTATTCACCAAAAAATTATTTTCATCTCATTGAACCACATTTTAGTTCTTGATATTAACCGTGTCTCTTGGATTTTTGAAATTCCATTCACAGAAGCGGTAAAATTATGTTTTATGAAAAATTCAGTTTTTTAACTACCACTTAGTAGTTTCACTATTCATCAAAAATTGATGTTTTTCAGAACAATGCCAAAATTTCATCCTAAGCTATATTTCATATTCAGAATTCAAAAATGAAGTCTATTTTACCAAATTCATAACATATAAGTTGCATTAATTAATTTTATAGTTAAATCCCGCTGTTAAAACAAATAGCGTGTTTTTAAGAAACAATATCTATCAAAAGATTGACACTTGATTATGTCTGGTTTAAATGTGAAATTACAACCAATGACCAACATTGTATTAAATTGTAAAAATATATTCTAAATATACTTTAAAACCACTCAAATTAATGATTTATCACTATTAATTATTTCGATTAAAAAAGTTGTTTTTAATTATAATTTAGTAATTTTCACTATTCATCAGAATATGAAAGTTATCCGAAAAGTACCAAAATTTCACCTTAGGCTAAATTCGATACTCCGAATCCAAGAATGAAGTTCATTTTGAAAAATAAGATTTACAGAATTTTAAAAAGTGGTTATTACTATTCATAACGGCTAGTTTTAATAATATTTTAATAGCACATCGTTGTTTAGTGAAACTCGGTATTGCGTATTACACACGCTATCGAGAAAGGTCGCGATTGCGTGTAATGCAAGGCAAGACAAGGATGCGTGTTGTGCAAGATCCTTTTGGTGTAGTGTACAACACAAGAAATTAATAAAATTAAAAAGAATATTTTTTTATAAAATCTTGGGCTGTTACATTCTACCCCCCTTAAAATGAAATTCGCCCTCGAAATTCGTCGGGGTTATAAATGGTTTACTATTCGAAAGTTTCTTTAATAGAAACCCACATCGTAAAAAGGAATATCAAAACCAATCTTTAAAAACAAAAGTATAAAACGTAATGGTTACCAAAATAAACTAATCATTGGGATTCCACATAGGTGAAAATATGGATATGGAAGAGAAATCTAACCATCATGTTCTGATGGAGAGTGGTAGAGAACATGGCTATGGAAAAGCCAGTAATCACAAATCCATAGATTTGTGATGATATAAGGTACCATCTGATTCATCAGGTATAAGATCACTAGGACAACATTTTTGGTTTTCAAGATCATTTCCCCTAAAGTTGAAAATTTGAATTAGAATAAATACTTACTTTATTTTGGTGCAATCTCACTGTTGTTCGTGCCTTGAACAATTTCCACTTCATCTCTTAAATAAATGAAGTTGAATTTGTTATTCGTGAAGTGTTAGCAGATCATGTGATAGAATGACGGGTCATTCCATCTGTCTCAAACAAAAGGTTAGCAAAAATTATATGCATAAATCGATCTATAGTGAGATTAATCATATATGGTTCCTAAAATGGACTTATACTTCATATATCATACTGCTTAATATAATAAAACTAGTTTCTACTAAACAGGGACTTCCTGTAGGCCAGTGGTAGGAGATAAAGGCCAGTCGCACTTCGGTTGTGGGTTCGATTCCTACAGCCTTGTCCGAAGCGATGGGCTGTCGCCCGTCCTGCAGGTTGTCCTTTTTCTAAAACTACGTTACTATAACATCCCATCAACAATATCGAAAATCTTCTATCCTTAAACAATACTAACTTATGTCCAACATAATCCAGTCTAATCTTCAGGCTTATACATAATACTGCAGTCCACTCTCATAATATAGTGACAACGATTACCAGAGATTTAATACTGTCGTTGATCCCCACATATCTTAAGATATGTCTTGTTGGTCACATTCCAAACATTCAAAGTCCTTAATCGTGTATTCTCTTGAATACCTTAGTGAAAACATGAGTGCAGTTAAAAGTTAACACTTTCCACATACCAAAATCCTCAAAATTCTATATACTCAAACCATGATATCACTTAGTCCTTATATCAATCATGAGCTCATGAATACTATCAAACATATTAGATTCTCTTTATCCCTTCATTATGCGCATATCATCCACTTTCCAAAAATAATATCTGAATAACCTTTCATTGTTACTCATACCATTCATCATAAACTTTCAAAACTTAAGGAAAGACAATAGTGTAACAATCCTTAGATGTCTTTTTATTCTATAGTACAACATTACACTTGACAAACATGTAATCATTCCACTACCTTCTTAAACCATTGACCGAGCTTCAATAATTCTTTCATCTCACATATCATTTGTAGTCTCTTCATCATCATCCACATAAATACTACCCATACGACCATACTGATTCTCTTCATGAGTCTTTCCCTTAGGGCATTTGTTTGCATAATGCCCATACATTCCACATATAAAACACTTAACCATTTTTGATGTCGTAGCAATACCATTATCCTCATCCATGGTGTTAACCGACCCTTTTTCTTTGCACTTACTTGCTTTGTGTCCTTATTTTCCACACCCAAAGCATCTTCCAGTTCCCTTGAAACATTCTCCTTGATGCCTCTTCCCACATGATTTACATAGGGGAAATTGAACTTTCTTTCCTCTATGATCATCATAAAACTCCATATTTCTCTTATTAGCCGAGTCAGGAAACTTACCAAATTTTACTTTATTGATCATATTATGAGATTGCTGATTCGGCATAATAATGATTTTTGGACTTCCAAATCCCATTTCACTATGAAGAATATCATTCCATTGTCCATCATATCCTCCATTATCGTGAATCATCTTGTTTCCAGCCATTTTCTAAAACCCAAAAAAAGAATAGTGTGAGAGGAAAAAATCATGCTAGGGAAAACAACATAGTAAAGGGGGAGTACCCTTAATATCTAACATCTTAGGTTAAATTATAAGATCGTTATCGTAGTTCTAGGATTATATCCTATACGTATACTTATCCTTAGGGACATCCCTAGACATACCTTAGAAATATCTCTAGGGATCTCACTAACGTTTTTGCATCCTAGTTTCCAAAGGTTGACTAAACCCTTCCTCTAATACCAACTGTAGAGACCCGTAGCTTGACGTACATGGATATTACATTACTTTTGCGGAATACTTAGTACATTACAAAAACACACACACAAGGACCGTAATAGTTTAGTGTCTTTGGAAACTCGGACTATAATCTTCTAATCGTGGTGAAAGATCTTCAACATCTCCCATAAAGATCTTCCTTTTTTTTACCTAAAACCTTTATTTATATCCTGGGGAAAAGAAAACATAAAAGGGTGAGCTCAAATGCTCAGTAAGGGTAAACAAAAGAAATATCAATCACATCATATTCATAAGAACATAACATTTTGGAAATCATAACCTGCAAAAGAGAGCATAATTTCATAACATGGGATAAATCATGGCAGTGAAATGTAATCACAATAATCATAACATAAAACATGGAACTTTGTGGCATACACACATAATCATAGAGAATCATTTCTTGTTAGTCAAGACTCATTGCCAAGACTATCTTAGTGGACAAAGTCCCTTTCTGAATCGAGTAATCCTCGTTTCAGTCCTGTTTCACTGAACCGGTATAACCTACCATTCCAGCCATGTCTATCTCATGAGATATAAAATCTTTACCCAATGCATTGGAGGGAGATATAGGTCCCACCCATCTCTTAATGAATCCTTTCTTATGTGTGCCACAAAATCATAAATCTTACATCATCGCATAACCCATGTAATAAAAATGGGATTCTTGAAACATCATGACATCATAAATCAATTCATATAAGATAAAGGAATTCATAAACATAATTCCATCTCAACATAGTCAAATCAATGTAAAAATATGGATAGAAACATAACCCTTTATTATCTTAGATGGAAAATAATTTTGATAAAACACTTGAATTGAATTCTTGAGGAAAATATCATTTCTTCTTCAAAATCAATTTCTTTTCACAAAACATCATGCAATTTTAAAAGAAAGAGATTTTATTGAAAATAGTCATGAAATCGTTTAGAGGAAGCTTCATGAAAATAAGGCTTTATAAAACAGTAGAAATCCGTTCGTGCCGTATAAGTTAAAAAAACATTCTTTGTACTTTTGTCGAAAAAGTCAAAATGTACCTCGTACGATAAACGACAAAAGATTCCTTTCATATCTTTTACTAAAAACTAACCAAAGGGTAAAATTGGATTTAAACCATTGTAGTTGGATGGAAATAATATTACATATTGAGGAAACATGGATGTGGATGATAAAATAAACCCCAGTAAATACTTACGAATAAACAATCTCGGATAAAAATGAGATTGTGATATTTCCCTTACCTTAGGTCCGACTTGCTTTGTAAGTGTCCGAACCTCCTGTATAATGATTTAAATCATGTTATTGACTTATTACAGAATCATATTCATTGTTATGATATCATATATGGTTCACTTATGACATTATATTACCCGTTCTTTTGTAAACTCCATGTTAAAGACGAGTTTTGGGTAAAATCGTTTCATTTATCGTAGGTGTTTTGACTTGTTGTTCTTGACATCATTATTACTTATATCATGATTTAATTACTTCCAGAATATAAAATATGATTTATATATCATATATATTCAGTATATATATATATATAATAGGTAGATAAATAAAATGAAAAACACCGTTCATGGAGACGGTAGTCCGTACGTACGCATGAACGCTGTTTTCCTTTCCTTATTGTCTTGAAATGGAAGTAAGTAGATTACATACATATGTATATATATACATAAATCCAGTAGCTTTATAATGTCATATATTTCATTATTATTTCTTATATATACATTATAATCATTCTTAAATGGTTAACATGGAGAATGAATCTCATCGCGTCGTGGAGACGGTAGTCCGTACGTACGCACGAGCGATGATATCATTTCTATAAATATTGAATTGAATTGGAGTGGATTATACAATATATCAGAATCAATATGATGTTGTAATAACTATGTATAGTTATTCTTTACACCATTATACCCATCCATGTAAGGTGGTGGTGGAAAATAGATTACACCACGTCGTGGAGACGGTATTCCGTACGTACGCACGCGCGGTGATTTCTTTTTCCGTAGGATGGATAGATGGTGAAATAAGGTTGTTTCATACTTATAATAACATATACGTATATGAGTGATACTGATGTTATTACTTCATAATGAAAAAACCTAAGAAGAAGAAGTGGAAGAAGAAATAAAGATGAAAGAATTGGTAACGGTAATTACCTCTTCTTTGAAGTTCCTCTTTGAGACCTCCTCTTAGGGCACTAAAATTGGTCTTTGAGGAAGACCAGAACCTCTAGGATGTTGCTAGGGAAGTGGAGAGGAGAAATTGGCAGGGGTTGGACGAGCTTGAGTGCTCAAATTGGTGTGAGGAGGAGGGGGAGGAGGTGTCCTTTTATAGGGGAGGAGAGGGGCACCTTAGGAATATCTCAAAATATTATTTTATATTAAAGTCAAAATCGGTTTATAATGGTTCCAAAGGGTCTTATTTCGAAGTTAAAGTAAGGATGGGTCGAAATCCTATCAACCAATAGAATTTAGACAAGTTTAAGATATTATTTTAACCTTATCAATTAGATTTAACTCTAAGTTAATTAATTTAACTTTTACCATGTCTTTTTGTTTTCTTTCACTATATGGTTAATAAACTTACTATAACATGCCAAACGAACCCTAAATTGTTTATTATTAATATATATATCCTTATCTAAGTCATTTGGCCGAACCTTAGATTTTTAGGAATACAATAACAATTAATAATATAATATTTGATTTAAAAACTATTTTGTGTCAATTTTGACACTATTTGATATATGATTTTTGTGAAAGTCATAATAGAATTAAATGTTCGAACCAAGTTGATTAAATAAACATTAATATATCATAGTAACCTATAAAATTAGTTTAATTCATAAAAAATCTCAAATTACATTTATTTTGGTGTTTATAACATCAATTATGTCAATATTTCATTAATAAGATAATTACTGCATCATCGTTGTGTCATAAATAAATTACATTATTTGATGTCTAAAAATTACAAATAAAATACCATCATGTAGGAAATCTTTTTAGCTTTCTAATTAATATTTACAATCGAATTTATCTTATGTATAACCCCATATTAAAAATTATTTACTTATTAAACTTTGATTTTAACTATTTTATCCTTTCTTTAAATAAGTTAATAATAAATGTCCTAATCTAATCCAAGTGGGCCTAAATGGTCATATTTTATTCCTAAGTTTGTTTTTGGTCGAATTACACTTGTCCAATAGAATTAGGACATGTGTTAGGGTAATAGTAATATCATATTTACCCTTAGTTACCCTATTTACTATTAACCGCGGTAAAAAAAGTAAAAAGTTACTATTCACCAAAAAATTATTTTCATCTCATTGAACCAAATTTTAGTTCTTGATATTAACCGTGTCTCTCGGATTTTTGAAATTCCATTCACAGAAGCGGTAAAATTAAGTTTTATGAAAAATTCAGTTTTTTAACTACAACTTAGTAGTTTCACTATTCATCAAAAATTGATGTTTTTCAGAACAATGCCAAAATTTCATCCTAAGCTATATTTCATATTCCGAATTAAAAAATGAAGTCTATTTTACCAAATTCATAACATAGAAGTTGCATTAATTAATTTTATAGTTAAATCCCGCTGTTAAAACAAATAGCGTGTTTTTAAGAAACAATATGTATCAAAAGATTGACACTTGATTATGTCTGGTTTAAATGTGAAATTACAACCAATGACCAACATTGTATTAAATTGTAAAAATATATTCTAAATATACTTTAAAACCACTCAAATTAATGATTTATCACTATTAATTATTTCGATTAAAAAAGTTGTTTTTAATTATAATTTAGTAATTTTCACTATTCATCAGAATATGAAAGTTATCCGAAAAGTACCAAAATTTCACCTTAGGCTAAATTCGATACTCCGAATCCAAGAATGAAGTTCATTTTGAAAAATAAGATTTACAGAATTTTAAAAAGTGGTTATTACTATTCATAACGGCTAGTTTTAATAATATTTTAATAGCACATCGTTGTTTAGTGAAACTCGGTATTGCGTATTACACACGCTATCGAGAAAGGTCGCGATTGCGTGTAATGCAAGGCAAGACAAGGATGCGTGTTGTGCAAGATCCTTTTGGTGTAGCGTACAACACAAGACATTAATACAATTAAAAAGAATATTTTTTTATAAAATCTTGGGCTGTTACAATCTACACATCAGTTGTAGGAACAACATGATCACCAACAAATAGGTTACTATCCATTCTTGGGGATTCCTCCCCCTCAAAAAATTCATTTTTTCAGCTTTATCAGCAATATCCTTATCTAGAATGAATATGGGTAAATCTTCACATCTATAAATAGTTAATAACCCTAGATATAAAATATATTCCTAAGCTATATCAATATCTTCATATCTATCAGGTCCAGCAGGACCATCATCTTCAGAACCCCCATTATTGTAATATCAATATCCATCTCCCTCATCTTTTCCATCTCGATTTTCTTTGTCACATTATTATTCTTCTTCTTCTTCTTCACTATTCTCACCACATCCATTTTCATTAGTTTATTTAAAAGATCTTTTAAATAATTCTTTATGAGATACTTCAATTTATTCTTAAACACGTCCTTCATTCATGAGATAATCTTAAACAAGGAGAGATCTAGGTGGGTTAAGAGCACCATATGTAATGGATGAAGAACATTAAGGTAGATCTGGATCACTACCCCAATCCATTGAAAACTCTAGATCCTTATAACCAGAGAAAATAACCTCCCTTCCTCCATCATCCAAATACACATTAAACTCATATGGCTATAATTGAATATCTATAAGATTATTTTATCTATAAGGATGATAAATTGGATTAAAATCATCATACAACGTGTCACCATCATCGATCCACTATCTTTTATAGGGGTCCCAACATGACTTCACCCTTTTAAAAATGTCCCTTGTAATGAAAAATCCTCCATATTTTACCACAATTTATTATAATTCATTTTATAATCCCTTAACCTCCAACATATTCATAATTATCATGGGCTAAATTATAGAATTTTATCCAGAATATGGCTTGAACATTTCCATCATATAAACCTTTAGGTATCAACACATATTTATCTTTTATCCTATCTTCATAAAGAAAAGAATATAGAAATATTGATACCTCATTTAAGAGAAATAACCATTACCTGGGTATAACATATGTTTGATAAACATGAAAATCATGTGGCATTCACCATCATGTTTAGTAGCAGCGGGTCTTCTCACTATCCCATTTCCAATCAATTCTATCAAGGAAAATTCATGAAAAATATTGTCACTATCACTTGGAGGAGTTACTTGATATTCATTTGAGACACCTATAGGAGTTACTTTGAGAAATCATACCCATTCTCTCAAATAGAAAACAACATTACACCCATTTTCTATTCTCCGTCCCAATATTCATCTTCTTCAAAGCTAAACTTGATATATTGATAAAACAAGAGCCCAAACCTAGGGTAAAAGGGTCTATTATCATAACAAAACCATTATACCCATACCTAATCTTTTATAACATTAAAAACTAATTACTTTCATGACATCAACCCTTTAAAATGAGCTTATTTTTAGGGTACCACTCCTCACTTTTCAATTTCAGAATTTAATGTCTTAAATGAAGCTGAATGGACTGATTCCCCTTTCAGTTGCTTTGAAGAACATGACTCATATGGTGCATATTAGTTTTATTTATCAACTCTATCTATGTCAGTCAACTTAGAATGTTTGGATGAAGCCTAGGGATTTCCAATAGTTGGGATAAAAAGGGACGTAGTGCGGTTCAAGAGAAAATACATGAGGGAGTGAGAGCATTGAAAATTAGATGAGTGTCTCACTTATATCATTTAAGGATTTTGGGATTTTTAAAATTAAAAAATAAATTACATTTGAATTTAAATAAAACTTATATAAATAAATAATTTGTAAAAATAAATTAGCAATGAAGACTTAAACACCAATGGCATAAAATTAACAAAGGAATTACAATTCCAACAGTTGATAAAACTATAATGATGGGTAAAAATCCAATTTATAGTAAAACTAAAATGGTGGGTAAACTACAATAGTGGGTATAATCCAAATGTGGTTAAAACCCACACGGTTGGTAAAACCCCAAAGTTGGGTAAAACTCTAATTGTAGGTTAATCATCAATAGTGGATCCCTAAAAATTAAACTTAACCAAAATTAGTCAATCCTAATTAATTTTTGATTTAGTTAAAACACTAAAAATTTAATGTAATAGTGAAATATCATAAAGGTGATGTTTAATAGCAATTTATTCAAAATTTATATCACCCTTTGGAAAATAGTTTCTAAAAAAGTGATGTCTTACAACAATATGTTTTGTTTTATATTGAGATACTAGGTTTTCAGAAATATTTATAACACTTTTGTTGTTGAATTTTATTTTTACAAGTTAAAATTGATATCCATAGTCTATTATAGTTTGTTTCATCCATAGAATTTGAGGATAAAAAATACCTCCATCTATTAATATAGATTTTTTAGTAGAAAGTGAGATGGAATTTTGTTTATTACTACACAAAGAAACAAGAGCCTTTCCCTAAAATGACATATTCCTAAGGTTATTTATCTATCTAACGTGAAATCACAAAAATCAATATATTAATAACTAATTATGTCCAATTAATGTCCTCCCATGTAGATCAATCTTAGATTGGTTTTATTTTCTAGGTACTTGAATTTTGTTTTTAATAAGTGTGACTATTTTCTTTTTTATTGAAAGAGATAAAACAAACGCACACTAAACATAATGTATTGTCAGAAAGAATATTTGTAGAGAAGACTTTGAATATTACCTCTATAACTTTTTTGATCCATTGATTTCCTTGCTTCATCATGATCCAATTTTCAGGTGGTACTCATAGGAGTTTCACAAATCTTAGTGTTTTCCCTAAAAAAATGTTTTGAATAGTATTTAGTTTATTAAATTTTTATTGATATAATTCAAAATTTATTTTAGAAAATATGAAAACCTTGAAAAAAATTCTATTCACCCATTAAATTCATTTCAAACTAAATTCTTTTAATTTTCTTTAAATTTAGTACATATATAATTTTTAGAAGATCCTAAAATAATGTCATATACAAAAAGATTGAAAAAAATAAAATATCTTTTGAAATTCCTTTTATAAATAAGATAGTTTCATATATAACTTTTAAATATCCTTGAAAAATAAGAAACAAATTGAGCCTATAATAATGATCTCAAGGTGTCTGTTTCAAACCATATTATGCTTATTATAACTTGAAAAGACGATTTGGAAATTTCAGATTTTGAAATACATGGGTTTGTTCAACAAAAACATCCTCAACTACATAGACGTTCAATAATTCACTTTACACAAATATTTTATAGTGTTTTAAATATATATGCACTACATATGAAAGAAATATTATAATGGAATCATGTTTTACTATAGGTGAAAATGTTGCTTCGTAGTCTACAACATCTTCTTGACAGTACCCTTGTGCAACAAGTCTAGCTTTATTTCGTACAATTATTCAAGATTCATCAACCTTGTTTCTAAACACCCATTTAGTTCCTCTTGTCATGGTGACATTGGTACTATCAACAAGTTACCAAAATTTATTTCTCTCAAATTTTTAACGTTCTTCTTCAATATCCATTTTCAAGAATTCATCATTGATTGCATCACTAATTTTTTTTGTTCAAGATGTGATAAGAATGTTTAATTTTCAAGGTGGTTTCTTAGAGAATATTTTGTTTTTGTACCTCTATATAAGTATCAAACAACTATATATAATGGATTGTATTTAATAGTCCTAAAATATCTCAAAAAATAAGGTTTGGTCACCTCATGGTCATCAATAGGTTTAGGTTCTAGTTCTAAAAGTTCCTCAGAACAGGATAATTTTTTTGTATGTTTTACTATAGAGTCATAAGGTTTGGAATTTATGTTCAATGTGGATAAATCATCCTCATGGTTTTATAAAAGAGTTATAGACTCTCATGGATCTATATAATAAGACAATACATGGATATAATCTTCCATACTTTGTGTTCTTTTTGCTAAAAACTATATCAGATTTATTAAAAATTGAATAACCAAGGAAAATTCCTTCATAACGTTTGGAGGAAAACTAGTCAATATTATCCTTATTATTAAGAAAAAATAATTTTCAATCAAAAACAATAATGTAATTGAACTTTTATTTTTAATATTCCAATGTTCATAGGGTTTTTTTTAAGATAGGTCTAATTAAAACTTTATTAGTTATATAGTAGGCTATGTTCACAGCCTCTTCCCCAAAGTAGACCGGTAAGTCATATTCATTAATCACTGTCTGAGATATCTCTCTAACTGTTCTATTTATTTTTTTTATAAATCCTTTATGATGAGGGGTTCTAGGAGCTTTGAATTTATGTTTATAGCCATTTTTTGAGAAAAAAATTAAAAGTATTAATTTTCAAACGCACAACCATGGTCACTTCTTAAGGAATTAATTCTAAGTCCACATAGGTTTTCTAAAAAATTATCATAATTGGTTAAATAAGAACAAGATTCAATATTGTGAGATAAAAATAATACCCATGTATACATTGAAAATCCATCTACAAGTATATAGATACAATGAATCCCATCTAAACTAGAAACTATAAATGGATAAACAATTCCATGTGAACCAAATCAAGAGGATGAGAAGTTTAAACTTATTTTAGTAATTTAATATAACTTATGCTTATTCTCTTTCTAAAAGGGATTAGAGACTTCGTTATTTGGGAATTCAAGTTTTTGTATATCCCTGACTAACCCCTTTTTAGTAAGATTTCTAGGTGAGTGAATGTTACTCTAACCTATTATCCTATGACCAATCCAATATTCTATATAAAAATAACATAATAAAGAAACAATTAAAAAAATAAATAATCAAGACTAACAAAATACACATTTTCAGTTCCCAAGGTTGTAAATACTAAACAAATTTTCAAATTATAAACATCAAAAATATTGTTTTCAAATATGACATGAAAACCATTGTCCCATAATTTTGAAATTATAAGAAAATTTTATTTTATACCATCAATAATAAGTAATTTTGAAATTAAAACGAAGGTAGTGTTACTAAATTTTCTAAGGCCAATGATCTTTCTTATATCATTGTCACCAAAGGTCACATGACCACCATTAAACTTTATCTGGTTCTAGAATCTCATGAAATATCATATCATATACTTGGAACATATATATTCTATTATATATTTTCATGAAACATCCCTACAAAGAAAAATTATACCAAGAATGATTTTTTTACCCAAATTTTCACGGGTCTAGATATGTTAGTAACTAGGGCTTTAGAAATCCATATTTTATAGATAGGTTTTCTTTATAGAGATTGTAAAATCATTGAAAGAAAAATTTTATGTGGTCAAATTGAATAAAAAGTAATAGTATAATTTCTATAATTATACTTTGGAATAAAATTTCTCTTAAGAAATATTTTTTTTCTAGGTGGATAACCAAGATCATTAATATATTTAGAATAAATTTATTTTCAATCATTTGACAGAGTGTTTCTATTACATTTATAAATCTCTCTAGGTCTTTCTTTTCTTTCACATTTGAAAAATTCAGTTCAATATTCTACTTCAATAATTGATAATTCTTTTCACTTTATATAGTAAGATCAGTTTTAACCCTAGCATATAAGACGTGATATTTCTTCAAGACTTTGTATTTGTCTTTTGGAACATTAAAATTATCTTCAAGAATATTTCAATATTAAATCATTTATTTTTTGGACATATCATTATCATTTTATTTTTCATAGTGATCATAATTTTTTACATGAGATAAAATAGGTACCGCATATATATTTTTCATGAATCACATATTTTTTCTATAAGTATTATCTTCATGAGTTGTTTCTGAGTCAATGGGGTTGTCTTTCGAGGCACTCCAAATAGATTTCATGGAATTCATATATTTTATATCTTTTTCCTCATACTTACATTTTTTTATTTAACATTGGATAATAAACCTTAACATGTTCTTTTTTATTACACTCATAGTAGGTTATTTCATTTGTATTTTAATATCTTTGGAATTAATTTATAAAATTCCCTCTATTATCATACTTCCTATTGTATCATTGTTTTCATAATAATTTATTCTTATTGTAGAATTTCTTAAAACATTTATCTAAGTGGGACATTTCTTTATCACTATCTGCTACTCATTCATCATCACCATAGCTCTCATTTTGTACCTTTTCCTTTTCTTTTTATTTTAATGATTTAGTCTGTAGAGAGATTGATTTTATCCTTGGTTCATCATCCACTTAATGGATAACATTAAGATATTACACATATATCATTAACTTCTAAATAAATTCCTTGATAGGTATTTTACATATATTGTGCGATTCCCTTATTGAGATTGATATCTCTCTCTATATCCTTGGAAGACATCCCAGTAGTCACATGATTTGAAAATTTTTTGATGCAAGATTCCTGAAAGGGATCATTGTATTGAATATATCATTGATAATGAGATAAATATCTAAAAACAACTCATTTGGTTTCACTTTAAATCTATCATATTTAATTCTATAAGTTTTTAATATATTTTCTTTAACATTAGTAGTTCCTTTATGATAAATGGAAGATGTATCCAAAATTTTAAAACCATATTTAGTAGAAAATATAAAATTAAATTATTCATCTTATAAATCACATTAAATAGAATCAATAGTTTTTCAATTGTAATTATAATCAAGTTTAGTATACTCAACTCAATTATTTATAGAATAATTAGGTAAATCATATTTTTCCATTATAGCAGACCAAATTCCAAAACAATTTCTTTTGATACAAATTTTCATTTTAGTTCTAAATTGAGCATATTTATTTACATTAAATAAGGTTGGTTTATTAGTTGATGAACCATATTCCCTATCATCAACATAAATAAGTAAATTTATAATTGAAATTTTTTATATATATTTAAAACAAAAATAAAATAAGAGTTGAAAATATTTTGAAGACCTTGAACCCAAATGTTGGTTAGAGTTAGTATCTCAAGAGGGGGGTTGTATTTTTTTATATTCAAAATAGGATTAGAAAAAATCCATCATGTAATTAAAACACCATATTTAATCAAAATAGAATATCAATATAAATTTTGATATTTTGAAAAAAATATCAAATATTGATTAAGTCTCTGTTAAAATAATTATAAAAAAATATTTCTCTTTCAAACATAATTTACCTAATCAAAAACATTTATAAACAAAATTTAAGATTAAATAAAAAATTATTGGTTTTGTTTACAGATTAAAAAATATTCAATTTAGATAATAGAAAAAAACAAAAAAACACACACAGTGGGATACGTACAAGAGGTTCAGGATGGGTATGAATAGTGGTGAAGAAGACATGTTGAAAGCTATTAAAATTTTTTATTAAAAGAAATCATTTATTATTTTAAATGATTTTCATTATAGGAAAATGTTATTCTGATTAGATTAATCTTTTTTTGTATATGGGTTTTTATGTACAATTTATGACCTAACACTATAAATATCAAAACATGAAATACCTTTGGGATTGTAAGAATGTAGATTATTGCTTTAAGTCACTAGAATATGTAATGTTTAAGATTGGGAACATATATTTGTTATTAGAGAATGGTTTAGATAACTTTAGCATTTAGAATAATTTTAATATAAATCCCTTGAAATATATTACATAATGATTATGTTTAAATGTTATTTAATTTGATTATTACAAAGTTTATATGACTAAACTGTGTTTTTTGTAGAATGTTTATCATGTAGAAGAGACATGGGAGCTTTAGTAGGAAGGCTCGAAGGAGAAAATATCCTCCAAAATCAGCATCCTGATATGGTTGGAATTGGAATAGAATAAGGGATGGATCTGTTGAAACTATCTCTAAATGGTGGTGGTATCCATGATAGGGAGTAGCCATATATATCACATAGGAACATTTCAATAGTAGACCATTTTATAAGACAATATCCCCCACCATTAAGGGGATCATCTGAACCTATGGTAGATGAAGGATGGATCAGTACCCGTATAATATATTTTATGTAATGGGATATTCATAACATCAAAAGGTAAAACATTCTATTTATCATTATGATCAATGGTGGTCTTAAGTTAAGAATATCAAATATAAATATGATCTTGAGGCTATGGAATGGGTCATAAATAAGAATTATTTTCCTGAAAAATACTTCCATAAGGTTTTTTGGATAAGTATAGATGAATAATTATTTGAATTGAAGAAAAAGGACAATGACTCAGTGGTTGCCTATAAATAAAATTTTACAAGACTAAGAAATTATAAACTAGATTTTATCTAGAATCATGATAGTGAGATTAACCAATTTTATTTATGATTTAAACCAAGATTAAAATGAGAATTTGATACAAAATAATGTAAATATTCTGAGAAAGTTAATCACTATTATGAGAAATTTGAGAATTCATCCATAACAAATGCATGATATAACCATAAAATATGAAGTGTACACTTTCGATTTATTTTCACCTTCCCACTATATAAAAATTTTATGTGAAAAAATTATTTCATTTAATGAAAAGTCGTCACGAGATTGAACTTGACCTATTCCTTTCACATACTCATCCTTAAATCCTATGTTATTTTCAAAACATGGGATGAGCATAAAAACTCATTAGGTAATATAAAATGAAAGAAAACCATTAGTTTAGTGAAAAAAATTAAAATTCATATAAGGTTTAAATTTATCTTCAATGCCCTATGAGAATATGAAATAAATAATGTTCACATGAAAAACAAACACACTTTTTATAAAAGGATACATTAAAACAACAACAAGTAACTAAAACCCATTTCAGTAACTTTTATCAACACATTCATAACCCGTTTTAAAATTATGTTAGATATAACTCCAACCTAGTTAAATCCATAGGAGGAACCATTTGGAAACTAACTCTTAATTTCTTATTATGACAAAGAACGTTATCTAATGTGATGGAATACTTTCTGTTCGTACCCATCATTCAAGATATAATGGGCTCACAAGGACCAATCTAAGTGCACCCACCATATAATATATAATGTTATCACTCAGCGCTACTTTTTAAAACATGTTTCTCATGTACTATATCAGGTTTTTTATTTCATTTTTTATCATATTTTAAAAAAACTATTTTAACTGCAAATAAAATTAATTTTGGATATCAAAATACATCCTTTTTAATCACATTTTCAATACCAAAATACTAAAAAATTTAAAAGTTTTTTCTTTGACGAAAACATGAATTATTTTAAAGGATTCAAGAAATCATATAATGGTCATGATAGTGGAATAATCATTTCCTCTCTACAGAACATTCATTTTTTCAATTCTCAAAACAATATGTATAAAACATATAAAAATATTAATTTTAAACACCATTTAAATAAGGTAAAATAGGAATAAATTGTACTTTATAACTCTTGTATTTCCATATAATAAATTTCAAAAAAATAATTCTAAAACATGGAAATGGAAGATAAATATTTGGAAAGAAAACTAAAAAACGTATTTTTTAAAGAAAATTCACTTATAACTTAAGAAATACTCGAATCATATGCCCCATGAAATAATACAATTAAAAATACATTAAATATCATGAGAATATATATATTCATGACATAATATGTCAAATGGAATATATATACACCTTATAAAATAATATAGGTGAATTACAACAAAAAAATCCTCAACGAAAGGAAATTGAGACAAATTCCCTTACATTAATTCTGAATCACACTGTACATTTTTTATCTTTTTAAATAATAAACTAATGTTAACTATTTACTTCTTTTAAGATCCTTTTTAATGTTTAATTTTACTTTTATTTCAATTATTTCCATGTTATTTCTGATTAATTAACCAATTAATTTTATATTAGAGGATTTGAACATATTTGGGATGTGTGTAAAAAATAAATTTGTTAGGTTGACTATGGATAAAAAGTTCATTATTTAAACATTTAAAAAATAATAATAATTTAATATTTTTCATATTTATATATCAATTATGTTTTAATACAAATTGTAAAATTTTGTTTTCAGGAATGAATTATGTTACAATAATGGAGGTAGTAGGTAGTACGTATGCATGGGTAACATTTCAATTCTGCGACAATCATTAGGTAATAGAGGTAATTAATATTTTATATTAATAGAATGATCATAATATCATATATACCATATTTTTTTCATTAATTATACTTATTTATTTCATCCAAGTTTCATACAGATGATAATAGAGTCACATCTCTTCGTGAAGAAGGAAATCCATACGTACATGAACGATGTTATCACTTTTATAGTGAGTTAAAAGGTAAGAATGTAAATGATGTGTTATATTTTAAAAATGATACATGTGTAATTAATATTAGAAATATTCTATGTATATTAAATATATTAATTATCTTTACCCTTATTACCTTTTATGAAACGTGTCAGTAAAAACGAATCACATCACTTCGTGAGGCGGTAGTCCACTATACACACTAGGGATGTTATTTTATCCCCAATAGAAGGGAAGGTGAAAAAGGTAACATACTAAAATTAATATACTAGTAAATTTTGTTATAAATATCTTAAATATTATTTAGATCTATCTTCATACCTAACTGTGAGAGGTGGTAATTGAAAACAAATGACATTGGTTTGCAAGGCAGTTGTCCATCGTACAAACAAATGATGGTTTCATAACTTATTTAATGGAAGTAGAGAGGGAAAATATTAATAAATAAATTAAATATCATATAAGTATATGTAATATAATTATGTTGTTATATTCTATATTTTAAAACATCGTTGAATGTGGAAAAGGAATAAAGTAAATGAAAGTGAGGTGTTAAGACAGTTTCCTTCTATAAGAGAAACCTCCTTTGGATCACATATTAAGGACCCTAGGGTTGGTATTTTGGAATGAAAATAACTAGTAGAATGTTTATAATGATATTGTATAGGGATTTTGGTAGTTTTTAGTCGAGAAAAAGGGATGTGAAGGTGTGAATAACTGAAGGGAGTGAGTTCCCTTTAATAAGTGGGTATGAGTTGTATTTTTGTGAATAAGCAAAATTATTCAATAATTAGAGGTCACCCTCACATCATTTGGATACAAAATTGGTAAATAATGTAGTTTAGGGTCAAATATATAATCCATTTTTTAAAATTAAACTAATATAAGTGTAAAATTGTAATATAAAAATAATGTCGTGGATGCAATAAGAAAATAGGTTTTCAAAGAGAAAATTTTCAAAAGTTTACAATATTTTTATCTCACGATTTATCTTGAAAAAGAATAAAATAACCTAATTTGTATTAATAGATATATAATTAAAATAATTTTACTTTAAGAAAAATTAAAATATAATTAAACTTCATAAAAAATTTAATTAAAATAATTTTCTCAAATAAATTTCAATATTTTTCACTATTTTTCAAAAAATGAATCTTTTAAAAAAATACAAAAAATTAAACCTAGGATAATTTTGATATGAAAATTTCAATGATATAGTTTTTTTCAGATTAATTTCTATAATTATAAATTATTATAATAAATATTTCATTATAATAGAAGATATTAATTAATACTATTTCATTTTTTTTAAAAACTTATTGAATATTTTCATATTAAATAATATTATATAATTCATATTGATAATCATAAGAATTATTTACTCTATTATAAAATGTTTTAAACCTTATTCAAACCATTTTAAAATTAAATTCCTAAAATTTTATTCACTTTTTAAAAATTGGGTTATCTATCCCACATAAATTTTTTAGATTCCTATATTTCATTTTCAACCAAACATGGTTTCCATAAAACCATAACCTGGTGAATTATCTTATTTTAAAAACCATTCAACCAATAGTAGATAATATGAACTAGATGTTCCTCATAATAAATATTATCTTATAACTAAGATTCCTCTAGGATCATAACATGAGATAAATCGGGCACAAATTTCTTTAACATTAAGATAATATATACATTGTTTACCTGAGTTAAAATCATAGGTAAGGCCATTCGATACAAAGATAATACAATTCTCTCAAATATTTCCAATGGTTTAATGAACCATATAATTATCTTCCCCTTCTAAAAAAATTAATAACACTTTTACCTTGAGAAAATTTGATAAAGACATGACCACATACCTCTAATGAATGATTATCCATCCTGTTATCTGTACAACTTTTCTTCTTGCTATGAGTTGTCATCTTATGTTTCTGAATCAATTGAAACTTCAACTCATTTTTATCTTCCAACTATAGTCCCATCAACTTCATTTTTCAAAAATACATCCCCAAATGAAGGTGTTCAACACCACTTTCCATATAGTTCCTCAAATGGTTCCATATTTATATTAGAATGAAAAATATTGTTCTATTAAATCTCATCCAAAGAAATATTTTAATCCCAACATCCCTAGTAATCCATTTAACAATACAAAATATATAATAAATATAATGAATTGTTCACCCAAAATATACATCAGATTGAGGAAGGGAGGATAAAATAATAATTAATTCCGTACCCAATGAATTTTGAGGCCCTTTCCGAAAATCCGATGTGAATCTAGGATCACTGTTTGATATGATATAGTAAGGCACACCAAGATATATGACTATATCCTTTAGATACATTATACAAATATGATCTTATGTCCTTTTATCTTGAATGGGAAGGAAATGTGAAGATTTATTGAATCGATCAATACTAATCTAAATTGCATTTTTACCACTTTCAGCCCTTGGAAATCCCACCACAATATCTATATATATATTTTACCATTTCCACATTGACACTAGAAAATTTTGAATCATACACTTCTGTAATTTTCATTCTACATTAACCTGGTGATAAGTCGAACAATTATTGGTAAAGTCATCAAAATCTATTTTCATTCCATCTCACTATTAATACACCATATGATCTCTATATATCATAGTGTAACCAAGATTAATAGAGAATGAAGAACTATTATATTCTCTCAATAACTCTTTTCATAACTATAAATCATAAATAACACACAAATTTTTTAAAAATAATAAAAAAACTTCTTCACCAATATTAAAATCAGATAAATTACCATTTTTAATAGACTCTACCTTTTCCTACAATGATTGAACCTCCTTATAATATTTCTTACTTCTTTATAACAAATTAAACTATAACTAAACCAGAAAAAATAGAGGCTGGCCTTATATCCAGAACTTATAGGCAAACATTTATTAGATCATTAACCAAAGATTCATATTTCTAACACACCATAATTAATGTGGCATTATTTTTTCGACTTAATGAATCATCCACTTTATTATCTTTTCCAAAATAGAAATTAATAAAGTATTGATAATCGTTGATTAGTTCTAACCATATTCTCTATCTCATGATCAATTATTTTTGAGTTAATCTATATATAAAACTATTTTTATTAGTATATATTTCATAATTTACCCCATAAAAATTATTCCTCCAATTTTAAATACAAAAAAAAAACAAAAAAACTAATTTAAAATCATATGTAGAGTTATTTAAATCATTAGGTATCATGTAATGTGAAACAGAAACAATATTCAAATCATTCTTCATTAGAAAAAACCATGTCCTTTCACAAAATAATCACTATAGATGTAAAATTTACCATTTTTGGACGTAAGGGTAAAAACTAGAGTATTCAACAATCTTATTTTATGTTCTTGAAAATAATAATCACAATATATTAGCTAAATTAATTTTAATCTTTTTCAAGTTAACTAAGTATTTTTGATAGAAAACCAAGAATAATTTTAAAAAAACTATTGGTAGTTAGCCACACTTTCAAGAATACTAGGAATGTCTATGATATTTGACGGTCTTGGTTATTCTTCAACAAATATTTTTGTAGAGGGGTCAATTTTTATTATATCATTAGAAACAATATAACCATGGAATAATTTATTTTAGAAAATAAAATTTAAACTTACTAAATTTCCAACATAATTTCATTTTATTTCATGGTTTTCAAAATAATCCTTTAGAACCTTTCATTTTTTTATTAATTTTTTAAATATACCAAAATTTCATCCTATGGTCTATAAGGCCCATATATAATTTTAGTGATTTGTACGACCTAAAAAGTAATAACTAAAAACTCGTATTGATCATATCTAGTCCAAAATCCTAAATTCAAAAAGCCATCCTCCTTCAACATCAGCTGATGGTACCCAAAACATTAGACATCCTTAAAAAATAGTGTTCTCCCTATATTTGATCAAGAACATCCTCAATATGAGGAAGATAATAATTTTTTTAACAGTGACATTATACATGGCCCTGTAATCAACAAAAAGTCTCATTAAACCATATTTCTTTTTTACAAATATATAGAAACACCCCTGGTAATGTAATAATGTGAATGAAACCTTTATCTAATAATTCTAACAATTTTATTATCAATTATAAAATTTCTACATGATCCATTGGATAATGGAGATAAAAAATAGACTTAACATCAGGAACAAGGTCAACAGTACACTCCAACTCTCAAACAAGAGTAACACTTGGAAAACCATTTTGAAATACATCAATGTAATTGTTTACTACAAGATAAATTAATAATTCAAAAAATTCTTTCTTTTCAACAACATTATCTTGGTTGCTTTCATAACTATCCATAATCAATATATCTACCTCTTGGTATGTCATCGAAATCATAGAATCCTTGAATAAGACTTCATTGTCTCCATAATTTATCATAGCGTGATAAACAAAAAGTCAATACACTCAAAAAATTGAATGATACTATAATATGTAAAATTCAACAAGATTTATAGGAAAAAAATCATAATTATAATAAAAGGAAGATTCTAATATATCTTGGTTTCCTTAATACTTCCATTAAGAGTTTTCATTAAACTTTATATATTACTTTAATGCAGTGATATTCCAAATTTACTTTAAATTTCATAAAAATAAAATATTTTGATGATCTATAGTCAAGTAGGGTATAAGTAAAATTTTAATGAACATGTAATATACCATTCACCACATCATTTGGTGACCCAACGTCAACTGTTGTTGTAGAAAAAGGATTTGGTATTTTTGTTTATTTCTGATCATGATGATTTCCACCTAATGAAACTAGCTTCAAAATCATTTTTGCATAATTACACAACAAATTTCAACTAAAACACCTCACCATTGGGTGGATACCAGTTACCCCATTCTTTGGCGGTTAATGTCTCTCTTCTTCACAAGCATGATCCCTTTGACCAAACTGACCACACTAGAAACACATCCAAGATTGTATCAAACTCCCTTAAAAATATATTTTTCCACACTTGGATCATTTTGTGGGATAAACTTCATAATTTTTAGGTTGGTATTCTCCTTTTACAGCCACCTTGACCATTTCTTAATATCTTCATTTTTAGAAACACACTTTCACCAAACTCCATCCCCACATTTCCAGAATAGTGAACCAATTTTTAAATTTTATAGATTCTTTTGTATCCAATTATCATCATAAAAATGGTTTTGACCATGAGTAAAATGTATTAATCTTACTATCATTGACCATAATTACATTAGACACATACTTATCAAATATTGGGATTTTCAATCATAGGCTGCTACAAAATCGTCATCTTTTTTCCTCATTTCCAAGATTTTTTTTCTCTTCGAATTCAAAAATCCATTGGGAATGTTTTATCATGGAAAATTTCATTAAATGTTTCCCATTATGTGTCATAAATATCAACTTTCTATTTTGTATTATTAACGAAAATCTCCCCATCAATCAGCTTCACCTTCAAATCAATAAATATAAAAAAGAACCTTTTGACATTCCGAACATCCCAGGTATTCAAATATCTTTTCAATTTCATTGATCCATCTATTGGCTAACATAATGTCATATGTTCCACTGAATTATGGGGTATGTTTCCTAGTCAAATTATCTATAATTTACATGTTCCTTCATGGTAGATCATATTCATCATCAGAATCTATATTGCCACCATTTATAGCTTTTTTTTCAAATGATATATCACTAAAACAAATCGTTCTATTATAATTCAAACCATCCCGAGATGCTGATTTGTAATGTCATTTTCCTATCATTTCATTCAAACTATAGATTCAATGTTTTCACTATGTATTTTTTTAAAATATGTATTTTAGATAATGAAACACGGTAATATTTAAATGTTATATCATTTTGACTTAAATATAGGTTCAAATATTTAAATAGAAAATTATGAACATTTTCCTAACCTCAAAAGTTTTATAAAATGAACTCTTATACCAACTATAAAGAACCAACCAAAAAATGTACATAATTTTGAGTTCTATGTCTATATTTAATTATTTTTCATTTGAGAATATTTCTTGGTTTAGTTATTTAGAGAATTAGGTCATAAATTATTCATAACAAAACCATAAAATTCATAGTGGACACATCCGATCAGCATCCAATATCTCCACCATAAATTCTTTTTAAGAAAAAATAAGATTTAATTTCAAGACAAATAATCATGAAATTCAAATTTTTCTATTCATTTCCCTTACCCAACTATAAATCCTATGTATTGTATTTAAAAACATGTGATGATCACATAATCCCTATAAGAGATAAAGAAAGAATGAAATCCATTAGGCTAGTGAATAGTTAAACTAAAATAATTTTTACCTTTATCTTAAAATATCATTTAGAGTAAAAAATAAAACATTTTCACTTGAAAAAACACATAAGTTTTTCTTAAAGGAATCCTTAAAAACCTACATAAATCAATTAAAAACCCTTTTCAATAACATAAAACATCAAAATCGTAACTTTATTTATACTCCTATTAGAAGTAATTGAATACCTATTAAATCAAATAGAGAAACCCTTTTTAAATTTAAAATTCTTAAATATAATGATAAGGAACGTTACCCAATTCATCATAGCACTATCTGGGGGAACCCGTTATTTAATAAATAACTGGCTTACTTAAGGCTATCTGGGAACACAAATCCAATAAGATGTAATGGGATCACCAAACACTATTTGGGTGCACCTATATCTCTGATATAATGCTCAATTTCCATATTAATAATAATTGTTTTCATTCTTTCACTTTTTCATCTTAATTTTTTTAAATGACTCTTTTAAACTCAAAATCAAATATCTTTGAAATATCAAAATACCCCATTATAAAAATGAATTTTCAATACCAAAATACCATTTTATTTTAAAAACCCATTTTCAATAAAAGATACCAAAAAATATTTATATTTTTATTTATTTAAAGAAAATAATAAATCTTGCAATGGAATCTTGAAATCAAATAATTGTCACAATGGTATAAAAGTCATTTTCTTGATATAGAACAGTTCGTATTCATTTATCAAAACATTCTCTATATATTAGGGAAGAGGATTAATTTTTCAATCCATTGAAATAAATAATATAAAACATAAAATGTAATTTATACATATTTTATTTACATATAATATTTTTAATCATTGGAATAAAAGTACGTAGAAGAGAAAGAGTTTGAAAGAAAAAATTAAAAAAAAAATTTTATAGAAAAGTCACTTATTACTTAGGAGGCACTTTAATAATAAGCCCCATAAAAAATCAACATTAAATAAAACCTTAAATATAAATATAATATATATATTAAATATATATAATCTTAAAGGGGATGTATTTACCCCTCATAAAAGAATATTCGTGTGTAACATCAAAATATGTCTCAACGAAAGGAAATTGAGATGAAGTCCCATACCTTGAGTCTAACTCATCATGCACGTTATTTATATACCTAAATAATAAAACTAGGTTAATTATTTTCTTTCTTTATAAATTTTTTAATGTTTATAATTACTTTTATTTCCCTTATTACAATGTTATATATTACTTCTTAACAAATTAAATTTATGTCATATGTTTCATGATATTTGGATTATGTGTACAAAAAAATTGGTAGGATAAATGTGGTCGAAATGGTCATTATTTAAACATATCAAGAAAAATAATGACGAAATAATCATCATACTTATGAATAAAATTTACTTTTATGACCAATATTGAATGCTGGTTCTGAGAAATTGAGTACATTATGATCATTGAGACGGTATGTTGTACGTATGTACGAGTTACATTTCTGTTTTTAAAAATAATTATGGAAATGAGGTAAACATTATTTTTTATTTATATAATAATAATAATAATATCCTATATTACATATTATATTTTAAAATGTACTTATATATATTATCTATGTGGGTAGAAATGAAAATAGAGTCACATCGCTTTATGATGGCAATAGTCCACACATAAAAGAATGACATTATCACTTTTCCATTGAGTGAAATTGTTTTAAATAAAATGATATAATATATTTTAATAATGATAAATATTTCATTAATATAATTATTATGTCATTTATATCACATATATTCATCATAATTACCATTATTACCTTCCATATAATGATTAAATGAAAAAAACAAATCACATCACATCACAAGGTGATAGTCATCCATACACACGAGTGAAGTTATTATATCCCCTATGGAATGAAAATTTAAAATGGAGAATGATATAATGAATATATAGGTAAAAAAAATTATAAATATTATTTTTATACTTTATATCAATCATATAATCCAACCATGAGATGTTGTAATGGAAAAACGAATGACATTGATTCACAAGGTGGTAGTTCCACATACACATGAATCAAGATTTCTTAACACTTTGATGGAAGTGGATATGGAAAAATATTATTCCATCAAAATAATTAAATCTCATTATACTTAAAATTATGGGGTTATTATATTTTAGTTGTCTAGAAATAACTAATGGAATAAAAATAATGAATAAAATGGAAGATCATTCTTAAGAAAATCAGATTTTCTAAGATAAATATTTTTTTATATCCTATTAAGGACCCTAGGGTTGGTATTTTGGTTTGAAAAGTATCTAAAGAAAGTGTGTAAGTATTTTGGGTAAGTATTGTATTCGGTTGATTTTAATATGATGGTCATGCGAGGAGTAAATAAGTGAGGAGATTGAGTTCTGTTTTATAATTGGGGAAGAGTGACATTTTTTCAAATACCAAAAAGTATTCTATAAGGGGAGGCAACTGTCACCTCATGTGGCTGAAAAATTTATAAATAATTGATGGGAAATATTATTTGGTCAATAAAAACCTCAAAAACAATGAAAAACTTGTTTTAGATAATGTTATTCCTTTGCCATTAAGTTTCAGCCACTTTTACCATTTTAATTTTCACTAGAGTAACTAGTTTTTAACCTTGGTAATTTATCTTTTAAACATAAAATAAATGATAATTTTTAGATAATTTAAACATAATGATTTTATATATGAAATAAAATTTAATAAAATAAAAATCTAATGTGCATTGAAAATTTATTTTAACACCAATTCATGTAATGCACAAAACTCTATTTTAAACTTAATCATAGTAATTGAATTTTAATTATTTTCACAAATCATTATTGTCAAAAACTATGTTGAAATTATTAGATAACATAAGTTATTTTGATTCAAAATTTTGAATAAATTCATCCAAACTAAATCAAAATATGTGGTGACATTTATTTTCAAATTATTCCCACTGATGTAATGAAATAATTGGGTTTCGAATAGAAAATGTCAAATATATTACAATGTTCTTCTACAATGTTCAATATAAATAATATTTTAATAACCTAAATTGGATTATTGGAAATATAATTGAGTTAATTTTTATATAAAACCTATATAAAATAAAATTGAAATTTATAAATAATTTAAACTAAAATGTAGTTTTCAATTAAAATATAGTCTTTTCACTATTCATCGAAAAATTAAACTTTTCGGAAAAATCCAAAAATTTCATGCTGTGATAATTTAAATATGATAATTTAAATAAATTTAATTTAATTTTTTATATTTAAATTATTTATTTTAGACATTAAACTTTTAAATAAATCGTTACAATTCAAAATTTTAATTAAAAACTATTTTTATTTTGATTTATAAATTACTTAGTATTATTATAATCAATTCACATATCTAATTCTCATTAATAATGTTGAAAATGTTTTTTTATATCATTAAATTGGTTTTTAAAATAACCAAATTAAAATAAGATATAACTTTTAGTTTGAACTTAAGTAAGAATTATTTAATCAAAAAATATTTATTGGGACCTTCCAATAGTTATTAGATGGATGGTTAATCACGAAAATCGAGTAAAATAGCCAATAATATAGTGTGTTGTTATTATTAGTATTATAGGATTTCAGTTTATCATTATAATTTATATTGTAGATCCAATAAGGTTTTATTAAATTTCTTTATACCTTGGATAACCTACTAAGAATCTCAAAAATTCATTAGATATGGTTAGGAATGTTACATACATCATATTTTTTTAAAATAAAGAAATGTTTCAAATTTGTGATGTCCCAATAGTAAATGAATATGTGGATGTTTCTATTGATGATTTACATGGTTATCTTCTTGATTGGGATATTAATTTGACTATTGATCATGCGATAAATTCTAATAAAATTTCTAAACCCCCTTATATAAAGGATCCTCTAGAACTTGTGGAATTAAGAAAATAGTTGAAAAACTTACCTTATAAAGGTCTCATTCCTCCTAGAGCATCAACATGGAGAAATCGTGTTTTTTTAAATGAAAGTTGATTCAATGAGACTTTTCAATAATTATAGAGAATTAAACAACATAACATTTAATAATAAGTATCCTTTCCTCATATCAATGATTTATATGATCAAATCTAGAGAGCTTAGTATTTTTCAATGGTTAATAGGAGGTTTTGGTACTGTTAGTTGAAATTTAAGGTGGTGGAAATTTTAAATACTACATTTAAGACTAGATATGGGAATTATGAGTATTTAGTTATGTCATTTGAGTTTTCCAATGCACCAAATATAATTACGAAAATTATCAATAGATATTACATGAGTTTGAAGAGAATTTTATGGTTGGGTTTATTAATTATATTTTGGTATATTCTAAAATTCAGGAGGAATATTAAAGGAGCTAATGTATTGTTTTCAAAACAATAAAATAAAAGAATTTATATTGAATATTTAGAAAGTATGTATTTTGGTCACAAAAATTTTCAATCCTTGGTCGTATTATTTCTATTGATGACATAATTATTGACCATATAAAACAAAATTTCTTTAAGAGATGAAAAAGCCCAAAAACATCATAGAGATTCATAGATTTCTTGTATTAGTTGTTTTTTATTGATTTTTTGTGAAATCGTTACTGAGTTTTATTACACATGTACTAAGTTAACTCAAAAGGGAGTTAAATTCATATGGGAAAATAATGATATAATTATTTTAATGAACTAAAAATAAGATTGGTGAATGATATAGTTTTGGACCTTCCTTTTAGAAATATAGTTTTCTATATATAGTGATGATTCATTTAACTGGCTTTGTAGTATCCTCATGAAAAATAATCAGTTAATTTCTTATACTTGATAGAATTTGAAACATCATGAGTTAAATTATCTCACATAGGATTTAAATTTAACTACTATGGGATTTTATTTAAAAATTTAGAGTCATCATTTTTATAGAGTAATGTTCCTACTATATACTAACCATAGAATTTTGAAAATATATATTCACTTAAAAATAATTAATCAATAGGTAGAGAAGATGGCTCGAACTGATCAATGATTATGATCACGCGATTCCTAAAAATCATATAAAAGGGAAAAAGTGTATAATGATTTTAATTATTAAAATAATGCTACACTAACCATTTAATATTTGGAACATGACCCTTTGGTTAATGATTGGTTGAATTTTGGCCGTTAAATTATGGATACAAGGATATAATTTGTCTTGTTTTAGGATCCTATATAGCCGAGTCTATAAGAAAGAATTATCCATACTCTGAAAGAGGATATTTCATTGTATAAAAATTAGAATCCTTTAAAAAGGTTAAGTTTCCTACGATTAATATTTATGAATAAGGTGTTGATATATTTGAAAAACATTTACATTTTTTTAATTTCTATTTGACTAATGAGTTGTTGCATGAAGCTCATAACTCCCCATTTTTCATTCAACCAAGAAACACAAAGATATATTGATACCTTCAAAAGATTTATTGGATGTCCTAAAAAGATATATTTCTAATATTACCCTAAAATTTTTAACATGTTAGTAGGTTATATAATAAAAAAAATTTACTGAAGGTAATGCATAAACATTTTCTCGATCCAAAGTGAAAATGGGAAAAATATATCGATGGATTTCATGGTGGGATTTTAAATTAAATATTGATGAAAAAATGTGACTTTTAGTATTGTTCATCAATTGAATAAATATGTGAATTTCATGCCCATTGTAGATATTATGTTTTTGGATCATGTTTCTTAAATATAGAACAATGACATAGTCAAGTTACAAGAAGTTATTATCTCCATTGTCTCTAAATGTAATCCAAGATTCAAATCTAATTTTTAGAAATGACTTTATAAATATTTGGGTATTGAATTAAATTGTAGTAAGAATTTTCATCCTCAATCCGATGGAATGTCTATGAAAATGATTCAAAAAATGGAATATATTTGTCATTCTTGTTCAATGTATTATAAGGAATGTTGGGATAAACATATTTCCTTGGATGAGTTTTCTTAAAACAATTTTTTTCCTCCGTTATTGAGATAGATCATTTTAATGAATTTTATAGAAAGAGATGTTAGATTCTACTTTTTTGGATGAAGTAGGAGAAGGTAAATTGTTATGACCAGATTTGGTAGTGGAAATGGAAAATAAGTTGTACATTATTCAAAAACATATTTTGAAAACATGAAGCTAGTGGAAAATTTATGTGAATAACTAATGGAAAGATCTTTCATTTCAGCTATGTGATCAGGTTTTTCTAAAACCAAATCCATTGAAAAGTGTTATGTGCTTTGGTAAAAATTTAAATTTAAATATTTGGTTCAGTAGACCTTATGAAATCCTGGATAAAGTTTGGTTAGTTTCCTATAATGTTTCATTTCCTCATAGATTATCCAAGGTACAGAATATATTTTTTGTTTCAATGTTATCGGATTATGATCTAGATTTGTCTCATGTTTTGAAAACTGAAGTAGTTTTATTGGAAGTGAATATTTCATATAAGGAACATCAATGTCGGATTTTTTATCATAGATAGAATGTGTTGTATAATAAGGTAATTAATTATGTTATATTTTTATGGAAAAGCTATATTGGTGAAGAAGTATCACAGGAATTAGAAAATGTTATGAGGGAAAATATCCCAACATGTTTAATAAGTTAAAAAAACTATAAGGATTCAATTTACTAAAAAATGAATAATGTCATTTACTAGTAAATGATAGAATTAATAATATTAATTTTTATTAATATTAATTAGATAGTCATATTACATACAAAAATATTAAGTAATTTTAAAAAAACGAAATAGTTTAAACTAAAGTATTTTCTTATAACATTTATAGAGAATTGTTTAATATATAAATTACAAAATCTAATTTTTTAAAAAATAATTTTATTTTTGAAATAACAATATCAAAAATAACTTATGGTAAAATTTTAAAATTATTCAAAAAATATTTATCTTTCAGTGAATAGATAAAAATACTGATCTTTGTAAAAATCATATTTTTTGATAGATTAATTAATTTAAAAGTCCTATTATGTTTTGAATATGAATTATTGTAACATATGAATTTTTTTAATATATAATCTATTAAATTAAAATTAAGTCTTTATAATAAATATTAGTATAACTTAATTTTTAGTTATAAGGAATAGTTTAAACAGAAAAATATTTTAGCACGGTTAAGATAAAAAATGGATTTACTAAGGGAGAATATAAAAAATAGAAGTAAAAATGACCTAAAAATAGGAATAAATTATAAAATATAAACATTTTACCTTATCTCACATGGGGAATTATAATAGTCTATCTTTGAACTTTTTTGAATTTGAAATACATTGGTATCACAATTCCTTTTTAAAAACTACATGTGTGTCACTCACCTAACTTATAAAAGGACACCACTCTCCTCTCTTTTCAACACCTCAAATATCATTTTGGTTTATCAAATACATTCCCAAATACCATCCATAAGTAAACAAATATGTTCTAGAGATCCTTATTTGAACAAAAATCCCTCATAAGAAGGATTTTGGTGGGAACCTATACTCAGTTTCCCAGAAGAGGTGTTTGTGTGTTCGATAGGCTACCCGCCATGAAATGATGTGACTCGTTTTTCATCATCATCTCTAATGGATTTTTATAATTAGGATTTAATGTAAATATAAGAAAATATTAATATAACTATACTTATTTAATTTTTATATCGCATTTACCTTCTTACATTTTATATTTTTCAGGATATGATAATGTTTCTCATGTGTACGGAGGATTACAACCTCATAAAGGAATTTGATTTTTTTCCACTTGATTATTACATGGATGATAATGTGGAAAAAAATTAATGAATATATTTGATATTTATGAAATAATTATGATAATTATTACATATTCATAATTATTAAATGATAACATATCATTTTATTTATTACCTTTCCTCCCACTGAAAAATGATCACGTCATGCATATATGTGGACTATCACCTCCATGAAGGGATGTAATTATAATTCATCATAACATAGAATATATGATATGTATAAGTTTATTTAAAGTAAAATTATAGTATTTATGTTATTATTATCATTCAATAATTATAAAATATAAGTTAATTTCTATTCATAATGACCATTGAAAAAGCGAAACGTTACTCCTGCGCACGTACAACCTACCGTATCCATGATTGAAATGTAGATAAATTCACTTTATAATCATTAATGGTTTGTTTTAAAATTACAAATTATGTATAAAAATTATAATTATGATAGTATTTTTATTCTTTATATGTTCAAATAATTTCATATTTTATCATAGTTATCATACTGAAGTCATTCTTGACACATAATCCAAATATCATCAAAAGATCCGATGTAAATTTAATAGATTATGTAATCATATATAACATGGTAATAAGTGAAATAAGATTAATAATATAATTTAAAAGTGATTTTAATAAATTAAATAGAAAAAATAGGTTTATTATTTATTATGATAAATAACATACATGAAAAGAAGGACTCATATTAAGAGACTTTGCCTTAATTTTCATTCATTGAGAAATATTTAGATGTTATGCACCTATATTATTTAATAAAGTGTATATACATCCCATTTGAATTTTTATATCATTAATTTCTCAATTATCATGATATTTTATCTAATATTTAATGTTACTCTTTAATGGGACTTATGATTCAGATGTTTATAATGTGGTAATGAACTTTTCCTTAAATAAATTTATCCTTTAATGTTTTCCTTTTAACTAATTTTTTATTCTATACCCATATTTTTAAAATTATTTTATTAATTTAATTATATGTAAATGAGAATTTTTTAAGTGATTTTTTAACTTCATTTCAACTTATTTATGAAAAGAAATGAATTTTTCTATGGAATATTTTGATAAAAAGGTCAAAGGAATGTTCTATTTTAACGTATATGGTTAAAAAAAATTCCACCACCATAATCATTATTTGATTTTTAGATAAATTTATAAACATTCATGTTTTTCTGGAATAAAAAACCATATCTCCCATTCTTTATATATTTTGTTATTGAGATGGATTTTTTAAAAGCAATGGTCATTTCAATATCAAAAATGTTTTTTTTGTATTGGTTCAAAAGTGTTTTTCGATGAATTTTATGTAAAAAAGGTGAAAAAATAAAATTGATTTTTCTTGATCTCATACTTGAATATTATATATGTGAAATAGGTGAGCCTGATATAGGTTATACAATGGGTTTAACTCCATTTTATCACACTGGTGAGACCGATATAGATTATATGAATGGTTGATTCCCATTGTCGGTCATGAAAAATGAGTGATCCGTATATAGCTCATTTGAAGGGGGAGACCCATTATATCTATCCAATGCATTAAGTAAAAATTTATGCTCCATATAATAATATTTTAATTCATTTTTGTGGTTTTTTAAATGAATATTTTTTGAAATTGTTTTATGAATATGATGCTCTATGTTATGAAAACTTGTTTTTATTTTCTTGCTATGGGTATTAAAGGGTTTTATTAAGCCAAAAGTGTGTGAAAATGTTATGTGAAAATTTTGAATTTGTACACTAAAAGGAATTTAGAGAAAAAGTTAAACATTACATGGGCTTTCATGTGCTTCACATGACTAACAAATTTCTTCTTTTTTATGTCCTATACTAATTGTTTTGTTCTAATACCATATTTTAAAATGTTTTTCAAAGGGTTTACGGATTATTAAGAACAATGAAGGAGTCAAGTTGAACGTTTTGAATATTTATCATTGAAATATTTAATTTTTTATTTTGTATGTTTTATATTGTGTAAATGTGGACACTAATTAGATGTGTCATTTTTTATATATATGTGTCTCTTATTTCTGAGTTATGACCTAGATCTATAAAATTATAATCCTAAATGATCATTGGGAATAAAAAAATGTGAATTATATTTCAAATTCAATAGAATAAGTAATTTTTATGGTTAAGTAATTATATTTAATATTAGAGAATGTATTATAAGAATTTATAGGTTTGTATAATGTTAATAACATTACCTTGATATAATTTATTCAATGTTTAAGTTGAAATAATAGAGAATTTAGAGATTACTAGGTTTATTTAACTAAACTATGTTTGTTCATAATTTTTTTTTCTATAGAGGAAATTGAGAAGATTTAGTTGGAAGGAACTAAGAGGAAAATATCCTTCTAAACTATCATCATGAGGTAGTTTGAATTAAAACAAAACTTTTAGTTATAGAGATTGATCAGTTGAAACCAACTATATATGGTTGTTTTATCCTTAATAGGGAGAAACCATATATACAATAGAGGAATATGTCAGTAGTAGATAATTTTATGATAAGACAACTCCCATTATTTATCGGATCATCTGAATCAGGGGTAGTGGAAGGATAGATCAATTATTTGGATAATATATTTGAAGTCATGGGTAGTTCAAAATGTCAAAAGGTAAACCTTTCACTTTATAATTTTTGAGGTGAAGCTAATCGATGCTGTTATTTAGTTAAGAATACCATATAAAAAGATGAATGTTCAATTGAATGGTAGAAATTTAAGAGTATTTTACTTGATTAATTTTTCCCTAAGGTTTTCTGGTTGGGGGGGACAATTCATAGAATTGATTCAAAAGGAAAAAGATTCAACGACCACATATGATGAAAATTTCCAATATTATCTATGTATGTACCTTCTTTTTCTGGGATAATTATATTAAACTTAATTTGTTTTACTTAGGATTAAAACCAATTTTATGAAGATATTTTCCACATAATAACATAAAATATTTGAGAATTTTCTTTGTTGTGCTGAGAATATTGAGATGGAGTTTTCCAAAAATTTTGTTACCTGATATGAAAAAATTAAGAATCATTCAAGGTGGAAAATAATAATGAATAAGCCAAATAAATAGTCTTGTATTAATCCCTCAACATGATCCAAGTGTGGTAAAAGACATTTCAGGTAATCTTGGTAAAGATATATAATGTGTTTTTGGCATGGCATGTTTTGTTACAGGTCTTGTGAATACAAAGAAAAGAGTCCTGAATAACACATGAGTGAGATAATACATAGAAAGTCAATTGTGATATGTTTTAGATATAACGAGTTGGGAAATTAGGCTAACCTATGTTTAAATTCACTTAATCATGGTGGATATTGTCATGATTAAAAATATATTGGTTTGACCAAATTATTTTATACTACCATGGATGATAATGAGACATCTAGTGAGGAGGTGACAGATATGTTACCTATTTTTTAAAACTTTTTCAGTGCACTATTTGACTTTGAATTTTTACATACATTTATTTCTAAAAAATATTCATGTAAAATGTAAATATCACTACATTAAAATAAGATTTATGTTTCGGTGATAACACCAGGTGGAACTATTAAAGAAACAATGAATTATTTCGATATATGTAGTATTATTAGTAGGTGTCCATTTCTAAGAATCTATTTGAACTAATGATAATGGATTTTTTTGTTATTAATGGTTTGAATTGAATTTTAGTTTATAATGAAATGATATATTAGAGAGTCTATAATGTTTTAATCAATTATTTTATCACTATTTATAACCTACCAAGAAGAAGGTAAATTGATTAGGGATGGTTGGGAAATTTACCGTGATGATATTTATTAAAAGAAAGAAAAAGGTTTATTAGTGATGTTCTAGTAGAAAATGAATATGTATACATTTTTTGTAATGGTTTACTATGTTTTGTCTTAGATAGGAGGTTTTTACTATTAACTTAGTGTTTGATGATAATCATATTCCCAAACCCCTTTATTGAATTGATCAATTAGAACTTGTGGAATTAAAAAATGTGTTTTAAGAATTACATTATAAATGTTTCAGTCAATCTAGAAATTCACCATGGGAATATCTATTTTTTTATAAACAATTATGGTTCAATTATAATTTTAATTTATTATAATTCCTTAAATAACATCACTATTTAGAATAAATATACCTTCCCTCAAATCAATTATTTGATTAATCATATCTAGGGTGATCAATATTTTTTTATGGTTGATCTATGGTCATGTTACCATCAGTTGAAGTTAAATGAGGAATATATTCTAAAGACTTCATTTTTTAATAGATATATAAATTATGAGTTTATAGTTATTCCCTTCGCGTATTCCAATGAACCTACTATATTTATGAACATTATTAATAGTGTTTTCGTGTGTTCTTGAAAATGATTGTGGTCATGTTTATTTGTGATATTTTGGTGTGTTCTAAAATTCACGAGGAACATTAAAATAACATAAAGATTATTTCTCAAACCTTAGAAGATATTAATATAAATAGAAATTTTATTATGTGTGAATTTTGGTTTCAAAAACCTTTTTCATTAGTCATATTGTTTCTAAAGATATTACAACTGTTGACCCATCTAAAAATGATTATTATGAATGGAAAAGAACAAAAAATATCATATAGATTCATATTTTTCTCTAATTAGTTGGATACTACCAATGGTTTGTTGAAAAATATTCTTAGTTGTCTAGACCAAGGACTAAGTCAACTAAAAGTGCGTAAAATTCATCTGATAAAAATAATTTGATTATTTTTTTTGAAAAAAAAATATTAGTGAATTCTCATGTTTTGGAACTTCATTCCAGAAATGCGGAATTTCTCATTTATAATGATGCTTTATTGGAGGGAAGTTGTTGTGTTCTAATTCAAAATGATCTGTTAGTTTTTATGCTTTATAGAAACAAAAATTTCATGAGTTAAATTATCATAATCTTGATTTTGAATTAGCTGCTATTTTTAAAAAAAAAATTGATGCATAATATGATAGAGTAAAGTGTTAAATGTACACTGATCATAATAGTTTTAAGTATTTATTTGATCAAAATGAATTAAACATGAGATATAAAATATTTATGTAACTTATAATTGGTTATGATTGAATGACTCATTACTGTCATAGGAATGAAAAAAAAACGATAAAAATGCTTCGAGCTAGAAAAATAATGGTACATTTACCATGATACATTTGGAACATGACCAATTGGTTAATGAATTGATGTATTTTTTTTAAAAAAAAATTGGATGCATGAACATCCTATTTTTTTAGGTTTCAATATAGTTTATTTTTTCAGAAATAATTATGAAATATTAAAAGGATAGTCATTATTTTTAGAAAAAGTAATAATCCATTAAGAAGGATAATTTACCAAGTTTATTGTTGATAATGAATGTTTTATCAGGTTGGGACATAGATTATTTTTTCCTTTTGTTTTACAGTTGATGAAAGAGTTGTTGGTAAAAGAATAGTGTTCTCCATTTTTTCTTCTTGGGAGAAAAAAGAAAAAATTTGACATTTACAAGTATTAATATTGTTATGATATAAAAATATATATTACTAAATTTACCATTATTTTTTGAATTTTCAGCAGGATAAATTAGATTTAAAATTTATAAATGGAATGATTCAACCTTTTCTAATTTCAAACAATAAATGGGAAAATATATTAATGGATTTTGTGGTGGTATTTTCAAACACATCTGGAGGTAAAAATGTTATTTTTATTATTATTGATAGATTAACTAAATATGTGCATTTACTTCCTATTTGAGATATAATGTATTTAGTTTTTTTTGTGATTGTATCTCAAGAAGATAGTTATGTTACAAAGAGTTATTCTCTCTATTATATCTTAGAGTGATCCCAGATTCACATTAATTTTTGGAATGGTCTTCAAAAATAATTGGGTAAAAATTAAGTTTCATTAAAACTTATAATTGTAAATTTGATGGAAATTTAGATGAAATGATTCAGAATAGAGAAGATCTGATGTTTTATTGTTCAATGAATTATAAGGGAAGTTGGTTTCAATAAAATTCATATGATAATTTTTCTTATAACAATACTTCTAATTCTAATATATATATGAAACCTTTTGAGGCATTATATAGAAAGTGGTTCTAGATTCTAGATTTTAGGGTTGAAATAGGATTATGGAGGTTTATTTGAACATTGTTGGTTGATAAAATATTTGATAAGGTGAGATTTGTTCATAAACATATGAGAATGACATAAATCATACAATAATGTTGTATAGATAACTATAGGAAAAAGATTTCTTTGAGGTAGGTGATCCTGTTTTTATTAATGTATATATATGGAAAAGTTTTATGTGTTTTTCTAAAAAGGGAAAGTTTATCTAATAGTTCACTAGAACATATTAAAACCTAGGTAATTTTGGATTTGTTTTCCATTAAGTGTACTTTAATATGTGTTTATCCTTGGTACCCAATATATTTCATGTCTTAATGTTATATAAATATATACTAGATTCATCTAATGTTTTGAGCACTTATGTTGTTAAATTAGAAGAAATTATTTTCTGTTGGAAAAAATAAGCTAGATTATTCATTGTAGAGGTAAATTGTTATAGAATATGGTTATTAATTAAGTTATGGTTTTATAGAAAATCAAAATGGTTTAAGAATCAATATTTGAATCAATAAATGATACGAGGGAATGATATCACCAGTTGTCTAAAAACTAAATTAATCTATGAGGGATCAATTTATAAAGGAGGAAATAATGTTACATCATTGGTAATTATATAATAAATCATATTCATGTTTATTAATATGAATTATATATTAATATTCAATATAAATATATTAAGTAATTTTAAAATAAAAAGGAAATAGTTTTGATAAAACTTTTTTATATTAAAGATTTTATTTAAAATTTCAATTCATAAAGTATAGATTTTTTATTATATTAAATTAATTTATTTAAACAAATTATTATATATAAATTAACAGCTTAATTTTTTTATTTTTTCTTGAAAAATATTGAATTTTCCTTGAATATTAAAAAAATACAAATTTTTTTTGTAAAAATGTCATTTCTTAAAAATAAATTATATAATTTAAAAGTCCCAGTATGTTTTGAATATGAATTAAAGTAAAATAATTTTGTTTAGTTATATTTAATCTACATAATAAAACTAGAGTCATCATGATATTAGATTTTAGTATAAGTATAAGGACTCGGCTTTAGGCATTACATAATCTTGAATTAAATGAACAATTCACTTTTAGGATCTTTCCATGTTTAGATTTTTAGAGAATTAGGCCATAACTATTACATTACATCTCAAAAATTACAAGGTAAACACTTCTAATCAGTTTCCATTTTTTTCATAAAATAAAAACAAATGAAAAAAAGATTCATGTCTAGTCCCATGATATAGACACATGACTTTTCATGATCTCGTCCTTGACCCTGTTCATCTTTAGGTCCTGTGAAAAACATTTCAAAACATGGGATGAGCATAAAAAAGCTCAATAAGGGTATAAAAAAAGAATTAAAACATTAGTTCATCATTGCATACATAACATATGCTCTTTAACATACCTCATGAAAGGATAATATTTATCAATAAAATATAGAAAACATAAATCATAAAGGTATCTTGTGGCATCAAAAACATAATTACATAGTAGCTATCACAAATACATAGAGAGTTACATTTTGAATACCCATCATAGTATACATTCTCTAAATATCATAGGTAAAACTTACATGTTTACCTTTGTCACATTACCCATGCATTGGAGATCTATCTCAGGATAACCTGCCCTAGGTTTATCACAAAACCACCCACATACGTAACAATTTACAAGAACCATAACATTTCATAACACATAAAACAAACATAAAAGAAAGATGAAATTTCCAAATATCAATCACAATATATCATTTAAATATATTGAAATAATAAATCCATTATCAAAACCATTTTCAATTCCAATATACATGAAAAAAGATTAAATGGTATTCACTTTCCTTTTAAAAACATTACGTCTTGTTAAGAAATTCAAGATCAAATAATACTCATGGTGGTGGAAAGGTCATTGTCATTGCTTACATTAAAAGGAAACATTATTTTTTTTCATTTAGTAAAATGATTCATCCAAAAATATTCCCTTTAAATGAAATGAAACAGAAAAGGAGTTTATAATGTGTATAAAATAACTTTCTATATTAAAACAAAATATGCCTAAATGAAAGGATATTGAGACGAAGTCCATAACCTCATGTCCGAATTGACCCGTTGGTTATTTAATCTCCTGAATAATAAATTATAGTAAATTTTTCCCTGATTAAGATAAATTTTCAGGTTTATTATTCCTTTTATATCACTTATTACCATGTTATAAACATTCTTTCATCATTTAAGTTAATAACGGTCGTTTTCTCGATATTTTGTACTTGAGTCAATAATGGACTCCTTATAATTACAAGTTGATAATGTTGTCGAATGTTCATTATATCCAGAATTATTTTAAGGATTTAGATATCATATATATCATATATATCGAGTATATACATGTATTTATAAATTTACATAACATTTCTAGGTAATAAATGAAATTCATCGTTCATGGAGATGGTAAGCCATACATACGCATGAAGGCTACGTTCATTTCTATTTTTTATTTTAATGGAATTAAAACATAATGATACATAGTTATAATATAATTCTTGTATAATATCATATATTATATCATTAACTCCATCTTTATACATCTCACATAATGCATTGATGATTCATATCACATAGAGGGGGCGGTGGTCTGCACTTCCTCAACTGAAATTACTATGTTTACCCATAATGAAAACCATAAAGGAATATTAAAACTGTAAAATACAGAAGCATAAAAAAACCATAAACATAATATATATCATATATAAATATATTTCCATCTTAATGTCCACCATGAGAGGCGGTAGGAGATAATTGAACAATCATCGTTTCGTGAGGCATTAGTCTGCCAACCACAGAAACAATATGTTCTTTACCCATTAGATGGAGGTGAGTGAATGTGTTGTTTGAATACTTATCATAACAACATCTTATTTTATTGGGGATACTTGTGTTTTTTTAAAAGAAAATAATAAAAAGAGTTTAGGGGTTGGATGAGCCAAGGGGCTTGAGAGGTGTGTGTAATGGGTTAGAAGTGATGGCTTTTTATAAAGGGGAGGATGGGCTCTTTAAGAAAGTTTTCATATATTATTTTATTATAAACATACCTTCGGTTTCTAAAGATCCAAAACTCAATGAATTTGAAGATAATATGACTCATGTTCAAAATAAAATCATCAAATGTGAATTGGACAAGTTTTGGATAGTGTTTTAATATTTATAATATTGTTTATTTAAATCATTTATTAATGAGGTAAATACTGCATCATTATTGTGTCATAAATAATTTAATATTTATGATGTATAAAAATTATATAATAAATAACATAATTTTGGAAATCATTTTATCTTTCCAATGAATATTTATAGTCAGAATGATAACTTATATAACCCCATGTAAATAATAATTTACTAAAACGTATTTGTTTATGCCATTTTGCCTTTACTTTAAGTTAATTAAAATAATGTGTCATTATCACTCTCAAGTGGCTCCATGGAGGACCCAAAATATGCCCAAGGATTCCCATGGTCTCCATTGACTCATACAATAACTTTAGGACAAGTTTTAAGGTAATTTTTTATGATTAATATATTCTTTTCACCTTGAATTACCCTGTTTACCTTTAACCAGGGTAAATAAAAGTAAAAAGTTACGATTCACCAAAAAATATTTTCATGTTATTGAACCACATTTTACTTACTAATAACTACCATGTATGTTATATTTTTCAAATTCAATCCACAGAAGCTGTAAAATTTTATTTAAATAAAAAATTCATTTTTAACTAATACTTAGTGGTTTCACTATTCATCAAAAAAAGATATTTTTTAGTAGTCTACCAAAAATTCAGCCTATGATTTATTTGATATACGGAATTAAGAAATGATGTCTATTTTACCAAATTAAAAACATAGAAGTTGCTTTAATTAATTTAATATTAATTCCAATTGTCTAAACAAATAGTGTTTTTAGGAAACAATAACTATCAAAAGATTGATACTTGTTTACATCTAATTTCAAATTGAAATTAATTCCAATGAAAAAAATTGGCTTAAATGGTAAAAATTATAATTATAATTTAAAACCAATTAAAAAGATAATCTAACTATATAAATAAATTATATTAAAAGGCACTTTTGAATTAAAATTCAGTATTATTCATTATTCATTAAAATGAATATTACCAGAAAAATACCAAAAATTTACCCAAAGTAAATTTTGATGTCCTGAAATAAAAAATAATTTTATTTTATCAAATATAAAAAATAAAATTGAACAAAACTCATTTTAAAGAGGGTTCTCCATCAAAAGGTGGTAAATCGGCATTTTAATGAAAATTAGAGTATTTAAGCTTAAAATTAGATTAATTCACATTTGAAGCCTCTAAAATTTATTAGATAAATGTAAAAACAATTAAAAAACATGTATAATAATATTGAAGTTAGTTCTATTCATTCCTGCCAATACAACGTCTAGGCGTTAACTAAATTTAAAATAATATTATTATATTATTAGTGTGCAACATAAGATTTAAGAGAAACCCGTTGTTGCGTATTGGGAATGCCATAGAACACAGTAACCCATTTAAAGTAAAATTAATCTTTATTTCAAAAACATTAACAAATACAGATAATGACATATTATTTATTTACCTGGGATGTTACATCCTTCCCACATTTTGGAAATTGTGTCCTCACAATTTTATTCACTTATCAAATAAATTAGGGTATATATCCCTCATAGCATTTTCAGATTCTGACATTTCCTCTTCAACCATATGGTTTTTCAACAAAATGTTTACCTGGTGAATTAACTTCTTCCACAACACATGCTCTCTTCGGTCAAGGGTCTGGACTGGTTGTTCATTATAAGAGAAATTATTTTCAAACTGAACAACCACTGGACTTAAAATAAGAGATGGATCTAGAATATACTTTATCAACATTGAAAAATGAATAAAAATGTGTACATGGGATAAACATGGAGGTAAATCCACTATATAAGCTACTGATTCGACTTTCTCCAGGATTTCATAGGGTCCAATGAACCTCACACTCAACATTCCCTTCTTACCAAAACACATCACACTTCTCCATTGAGAAACTTTGAGAAAGAAATGATCACCAACCTCAAAAGACAAATCCTTCCTCCTATTATCCACATAACTTTTCTACCTACCCTGAGCTATCCTTATGTGATTTTGAATCAATAGAATCTTTTTTCCATCTCTTCTATCAATTCTGGTCCCATTAGCTTCCTTGCACCTAATTCATCCCAAAAAGCTGGAGTTCCACACCACTTTCTATATAATGCCTCAAATGAAGCTATCTGTATAATGTAATGAAAACTATTATTATAAGAAAACTCAACCAAAAAAATTGTTAGTCCCAACATCTATGGTAATCCAGTGAACAAGCACGTAGAATTTACTCCAGGGTCTGAATTGTTCATTCTGACTATCCATATGATTATAGATTAAAAGATGTACTAAATTATTATTCAGTACCCAACGACTTTTGAAGGCTTGTACAAAAGTTAGAAGTAAACCTGGGTTCACGATCAGATACAATGGAGAGGGGAAATCTGTGCAACCTGACTATCTCTTTAACATAAAACTGTGATATTTGATCTAGAGACATAGTATCTCGAATAGGAAGGGAATGATCAGATTTAGTCAACTGATCAACAATATCTCAGATCGAATTATTACCTTTAGATGTATTCGGTAATCCCACAATGAATTCCATGGATATATTTTCCCATTTCCACTCTGGAACAAGTAAATATTGAAGCATCCCATTCAGTAACTCCCAATCTAATTTAACCTACCGACAAGTCAAACACCTCACAGTAAAATCAACAATATCTCTTTTAATTCCATCACACCAGTAATACTCCCGATGATCTCTATACATCTTAGTACTGCCAGGATGAACTGAAAGCAGGGAACTATAATCTTCACATAACAACCCAATCTTCAACTGTGAATCACAAGTCACAGATAATCTCTTCCAAAACCTCAAAACACAATCATTATTAATGTTAAATTCAGTAAACTAAACCTCCAGAACCAACTCTACATTTTTTTTGTAACTCACTGTCTTCCTTTTCCCCTTTCTTTATTCTGTCTAATAGAGATGATTTCACTGACACCTGAAACGAAAAAAATGAATTTCCTGCACTAAAAACATCTGTGCCAAATTTCATCAAATCAAAAACCAAAGGATATCATTCCAAATGTAGCATGGTTAATGAAGCATTACTTTTTCAACTCAAATCATTAGCCACTTTATTTGCTTTTCCCAGATGGTAAAGGATTGTGCAATAATAATCCTTGATTAATTCCAACCATCTCCTATGTGTCATATTCATTTATTTTTGAGTAAATATATACATTAAACTTTTATGGTTAGTATATATTTTACATTTTACTCCATACAAATGATGCCTCCAAATTTTTAAAGAAAAAACAACAACAACTAATTCCAAATCATGTGTAGGGTTATTTAACTAATGAGGTTTCATCTATCGTGAAAAATAATCAATTATCAGATCATTCTGCATAAGGACACAACCATGTCCTTTCAGCAAAGCATCACTATAAATTACAAACTCACCATTTCTGGAAGGTAGTGCGAAAATTATCGAATTCACCAATATTCTTTTCAATTCCTAAAAACAATCATCCCATTATTTTTTACAAAAAAACTTAACCCCTTTTCGAGTAAACTTAGTCAGTGGACTAGATAACCGGGAAAAATTTTCAACTGATGGTACCCCAACCTCAAATCAATCTTTGAAAAATACTGAGCTTCCTAGAGCTGATCAAATAAATCATCGATATAAGGGAAAATATACGTGTTCTAAACAATTATTTTATTTAATTATATATAATCAATGAAATGTCTCGTTGAACCATCTTTCTTTTTAACAAACAAGATAAGAGCACCCCATGGTGTTTTTCTAGGTCGAATTAAACCTTTATCTAATAACTCTTGGAAATGCTTCTTTAACTCTAAATGTTCAATTTGAGCCATTCGATAAGAGGGTTTTAAAAGTGGATTTGCATCAGAAACTAAGTCAATAGTAAATTCATCTTCTTGATTAGGTATAATACCAGGAAACTCATCTAAAAAAGATCAAGAAACTTGTTTACCACTAGCATATCATTAATCTCCACACTTACTTTATTTTCAAAAATATGTGCTAGGTAACATTGTTCTCCATCTTTTACTAGTTTCTTATCATCCTGATATGTTATCAAAATCAAGGGTTCATTCTTATACAAAAACTAAAAATATTTTTGAAAATAAACCTCTTTAGATCTACAGTTAATCTTTTCATGATAAATATAATTCCAATCCATTCCCAAAAAAACATCAAACTTTACATGAGGAAAACAATAAGGTTTTCATGTAGATTCTTCCCACACATAAGGACAAGAAGGTTCTTATAATTTAATTTTGTCTCAAAATTTTTGTAAGAACCCATTTTTTGCTACTAAAGACTTTCAAATATTCTTGATGATATTCCAGGGCAGCGCCTTCAGACGGCGTGCGATTCTGAGCCCCGGAGTTGCCGGATTTAAATTTTTAGTGCGTTCACACTGGAAACGCCAAATAAATGGGATAACTCCTAAACGGAGTTCCTGATCAGGGATCCGAGTGTACGGATGGGTCCAGAATGGGGTTTTTACCCTAGGAACGACATAAAACTTGTCGGCACGGGATGTTTGGACCCCTCGCCCGCTTCTGGAACGTTAAACGGATTAAATAAATTAATTAATTCGTTTAATGGTGAAACACTAGTATCTTTTAAATGGTGGCTCGGATTGGAAAACTGAGGGCACCGTTGATTTCATAGCGTGCTGTTTACCCTAGGAGGGGTATAAGTTTCACGGGCGCATGCCGTTTGTGAAAAATGGCTCCAGGGGCGTTTTCGTAATTTAGCAGCTTCAGACGTTAAATTTTATAACTTTCGAACGGGGCCTCTAATTAAAATTTTGAGACCACAATTGTGCTCGGGAGGTTGCTTTTACCCCAGGGGAGGCTTAACCTCGACCCTGCTGAGGGTTCGGGTTCGGGCCGACGGGCGGGTGGTTAAGCGTTTTCTATTTAAACGCTCAAGTCACCCCCCCTCGCTCTTCCTCTTCCTCATCTGGACAGCAGCAAGGAGGAGCTCTCCCCATCCTTCTCCAACTCCGGCGAGACAGCTCCGGCGAGGCGTGGTGGCCGGCGGATCGTCACGAAGATTCGGGAGAAGCCCCGCGAGGTAGGAGGTTTCGTTGCATTTTCATTTCCGAACCCCCCATTGAGTTCATTTTTATGTGTAGATTTGATGTTAAACCTTCAAATAAATCACATAGATGCGTAGTATACTATTTTATCTTTCCAACACATATTTCAGAATCAAAATCCGAGGTCGGATGAGTTCAGGGTTGATCATCGAAGGTTGCGGGAATTCTAGGTTGTCCCGGCGATTTCTGGCGGTCCGACGGGTTCCCAGGGCGGCGCGGCTTCGGTATGAGGCGGCGGACGGCGGTTCCGGGATGGCGGCAGGGGCCTCGGCTGGCGGCGGCACTTTCCGGCGCTGGAGGTTGGAGGCGTCCGGGTGTGTGAGGGCGACGGCGGGCCGGCTTCGGCAGGCGGCAGGCGGCAGGCGGCCGGGCGCTCGGTGGAGGAGCTGTCGCGCTCGGCGGAGGAGCCGAGGCGCTGACCGCCTCGGGAGGCAGCGTGGACAAGGACCCGCCGAACGCAGGTCCAGCCGGCGCGACGCGGGGAGACCGGCCGAATAGGCCGGTCTGTGATGGAGAACTGGACCCGCTCGGTTCCGGTGGTTTTGAGAGGGCCGCGGCCAGCGGGCCGCGGCGGGTTGGTCCGGACGGCCGGTCCGGACCGGCCCTTTTGGGCCCCCATATAGTCGTGGGGCCGTAACTCGCAAACGGAGCGTCTGATTGATGCGCCGTCAGCGGTTGTGGGATCGTGTCGGAGATGCGGCCTTGTTGATGTAGGTTCTGGGGTTCTGGGGGTTCGTTCCTGAAGGCGGGTGACCGAAATGCGTTAATGTAATAATATTAAACCTATTATTTATATTGTGACAGACATGGCTCGTGAGCCGGACGTCCGTTTGACGTTCCGTCGAAGGATCTATGGCCCTGGAGTTTAGATGGACCTTCAAAAGTTGGTTCAGAACCTTTGCTGTGAGGTTTCGTTGCTCAAGGGCACGAAACGTTTAATGCAGATAATTAATTAATTAATTAATTAATTATTCTTTCGTCGGACCTAACTCCCTCTTGGGATGTCTGATTGACGCACCGTCAGTGGCAACATGATTCCAGTCCTCGTGTGGGATTTTTGATAAGCTTTCCAAAGAATTTGGGTTGAAGACGAGGTGCGGGCCCCACGGGGCCTAGTTCGCACGTATTACGGTGAAACACTACCTTTTCACCGGACGTCCGTTCGGGGCATGCGAGCAGTCGTTTCTGGATGTTTTTTCGAGGGTATTGTAGTGGTGCAGTTTGCCCGTCCTAATTTGGCACGATGATGCGGGACCCATGAGGGTCGTTTGGGCGTCGACGGTGATTTTTCCATCTTTATCACCGGGCGACCGTTTTGGACAAGTGAATAGTCCATCTTGTGTGCTTTTTCTAGAGGATCGCAATGGTGTGATCCGTTTGTGGAGTTTTGGGACTGGGTTGCGGGTCCCACGTGGTACCGCTCGTGTGCGGTGTGCCGGGATGCATCTTTTTCTCCGGATATCCATTGCACTCAAGTGTGTAGTGCTTTTGACGTGTTTTCCCGAGGGGATCGTAATGGTGCGATGCGCCAGACTATTTTTGGGGCCGAGGCTCGGGATCACGGGACGCTGTTCGGGCGTGAGGTGGTGTTGGTGACTTTTCCGTTGGGTATCCTTTGGAGGCGAGTAAGTAGTCGATCTCGCGTGTTTTACCGCGAGGATTACAATGGTGCAATCCGTTTGGTTCTGCGGAGCCTTATACGCGATCTTGTTAAATGTGGAAGCACAGAAGGTGCTCTAGTGGTGGTTCGCCCTACCTTGTTTATGGCGGACCCTTGGCGTGTGACCGCGCACTCTTGGGAGAGTGATGTAATTGGTCCACGAGATGTGGTTGGCCGTGCCTGGGACTTTGAGGTGGCAGGATGGAGTTTTTACGTCACGACTTTGCATTGAGTTTGGGTGCCGTGTGCATGATAGCCTATGGGCTGGAACGAGGTATACTCTGGGAGTATACGGGAGCACTTGGAGGTACGGGTGGTTTGTACCTGAGATGTTCATGCACTTGGTTGGGGTTGACTTGGGACCACACGTCGTGTGGGCCCCATGTGCGTGTCGTGTTCTGCTTTACATACTTTGACCTCTCGCGGCGTAGAGGGTCCCTCTGTGTGTTTTTTTGACCAGCAGGGTGGAGCTCTTCCCCTGGCTCTATGCTCGTTTGTTGACCAACATGGTTGAGTGGTCTCCCCTGGTTTCGTTCTCGATGGATCGGCCAATAACGGTGCTAGGGGAACCCCGTGATGGAACAGGCACTGAACCCCTCGGGGCGATTTGTGCTGGAGTTGGGTGGTTGTGCGATACCCACTCCGTGTTTGGTTGGCTAGTGTTGTACCCTCCAGAGGATATGGCTAGAGCAGTTCTGAGTTTTACCCTCCAGCGGGGCTGGGCAGTGGATTACTCATCGGCTTCTAGGGTCTACCCTCCAGCGGAGACTGGGCAGTGGGTCACCCGACGCTCTTAGGGTCTACCCTCCAGCGGGGCTGGGCAGTGGGTCACCCGACGCACTTAGGGACTACCCTCTAGCAGAGACTGGGCAGTGGTTCACCTGACGACCTCTTAGGGTCTACCCTCGAGCAGGGCTGGGTAGTGGGTCGCCCGTCGTCTAGTTCCAGGTCTACCCTCCAGCAAGGCTGGGCAGTGGGTCGCCTGTCGACTTATTCCAGGTCTACCCTCCAGCGGGGCTGGGCAGTGGGTCGCTTGATGATGTAGTATGGTTTACGCTCCAGCAGGACTGGGCAGTGGGTCACCCAGTATCTTATTATGGTTTACCCTCCAGCGAGGCTGGGCAGTGGGTCTCCTGATGATGTATTATGGTTTACCCTCCAGTAGTGCTGGGTAGTGGTTCACCCAGTATCTTATTATGGTTTACCCTCCAGTGGGTTTGGGCAGTGGGTCGCCTGACAATATATTAGGGTTTACCCTCCAGCAGGGCTGGGCAGTGGGACACCCAATATTTTGGTTATGAATTTCCCTCCAGCAGGGCTGGGCAGTGGGACACTCGTTGACATTCTAGACTCAGTCCTTCCGACTAGGCTAGTCTATGGCTTTCCTCCGTGATTACCGGAGCGGGACCCTTGGTTATACGGGTCAGTGTAGTGATGGCTTGACTTTGAGGAGACCTCTCGACTGTAGGCCAGTGACGAGGTGTGGTTTGACATTCCTAGAACTCTCAAGTACGAGGGGAACTTTCTCCACCGAGACGCATTCTTGTGATGTGATCTAAAACCGTGCGAGTGAGTCAGTGCCGCCCAAAGCGGATAGTGTCGACGTGCGGTGATTGAGCCCCTTGGCTTGTGGTTCGGGGTAGACGTGCGGGATGCTGGGCATTGATGGGGTTATGTCAGGGACTGCTGGAGACTCATTTTCTTGGGCTGAGCTACAGGATGGAGGTCCCCTTATGAAGTTGTTCGGGCTTCTCGACAGAGCATATGGATTTCTATATACCATGTTTCGAGTACCCACTCCTTGGTTTTTGGCTACTCTCCTTCCAGGAGAGGCGAAGACGCGCGGGGTATGCCACATGCTTTTCGCGTCTAGCTTCTCATGGTTGGATGAGTCTACTCTCCAGCTATAGGTATCGAAGACTCGACGAGAAGTTCATCGTCTCACCGTTTCCAGCTTCTTGTGTCTGGACGAGTCTACTTCCTTTCATTTGTTGGGTTGAGCTGGACTCTCTATTGAGCTGTTACTCTTTCTGCACCATTGGTTTTACTCCTTTCAATTCCTTGTTCGCACTACTGCTCACCCTTCGGTACCTCCTTTGTTGGTCCCTCGAGCCTTTGGGGTATCCTACTGAGTATTTTTATACTCACCCCTACATGGGCTTTGCCCGCACATGGTGTGCCCTTGCAGACTACAGATAGGTGGAGCGTGACTTCGGTGGAGCGTAGGAGCTTGGGAGCTTGGACCGCATGTGGTGGTCGTGGCCGAGTTCCAGGTGGCAGACCCGTCAGCTGTTTGTTTTTTCTTACCTGTTGCCAGGTTGTGGCACCTTTTCTGGTTGGGCGCGTTTTTTGCCCCTTTTTCCTTTTCATCACTTTACTTGTATCTTGTAGAGGTCGATGCACTTTGTGGTATATATATATATAGAAGTTTCCCTTTTACTCTTCTTTTTACTCTGCACTTTTGAATTGAGTGTGCTGTGTGTGTGTACAGGTGCTTAGGCAAAGTCCTCCCTGAGTTATTGTGCCTTCGGCGCTGGTCGCCAGCCCCTGGCCTATGGAGGCGGGCCTGGGGTAGTTGCGGCTCGAGCCCGGGTAGGTTCGGGTCGTGACAAAGTGGTATCAGAGGTGGTTAGTTCCTTGGGGAGTTGTGAGAACGTCCCTAAAAGAGGAATTGGTTGGGATATAGGGAAACGATGTTAACGTGTCTCGAGAGCGGCTCTCAGGCCAGGGAGTCCAGTGATGGTGCGGCGGCCGACGTATCCATTCACCAGGACCTTGATAACCCACTTGTCGACTCGGCATGCTGAGACACTTGTTGTAGGGAAATTTGTTTGTGCATCACATAGGACAGAGTCTTTGACTATCCTTCTTGAGTCAGCTCCCCATCATTGCTATTGGTATATACATATATGCTCATATGACCATGGAACTCCTTGATAATATTCAGGATGTCTCCGCGAAGACAGCCAGCCAGGATACCAGCTTTGGTTCGTGACGACGACCCAGTGAGATACGAGGCCACAGTCCAGGACCCATCATGCGAGCCCTTTCCTCCGGGTGGACTGGTAGCAGCACCCCCACCTGTTGAGCAGCAGACAGTTTCAGCAGAGTAGGCTGAGCTTGAGCGCAGGTTGAGCGCACTCCGTGAGTTCCAGCGGCAGGGACCGCTGAGGTTAGGTGGTGAGCCATACCCTCAGGCAGCAGAGGTTTGGCTCGAGGCAGTGCTTCGACTTTTCAGGCTTGTGCAGACGCCGACAGATCAGAGTGTGGCTTTAGAATCCACCCTTTTTTGTGGAGCATCTTGGCGTTGGTGGATTTTGGTGACTTAGTATCTTGACGAGTCTTCGCTTTCATGGGATGACTTTCAGTTGTTGTTTCGTGAGGAGTTTTTCCCCTCCTGCTTGCGCTCCATTCGGATTCAGGAGCTCCTGCAGTTTCAGCAGGGAGGGATGACGGTGGCCGAGTACGCAGCTAGTTTTGCAGACCGTGCACGCTTTTACCTAGACTTGGTCCATGACGACGACCTCCGAGCGCAGAGGTTTGAGCAGGGTCTCCGCCGAGATATTTGTGCTATTATAGAACCCTTGGGAATTTCCACGTATGTCGGGGTGCAACAGTGGGCGCTGGTGATAGAGGGCTTCCTGTCATGTTTTTCGGTTGGTAGTGGTAGTGGGCGCGACGGAGCCGGGACCTCTGCCATAGCTAGCAGGCGCTGGAGGATAGGACCTCGATGCATGTGGCCTTCCCACTACCGGTTTCGGAGATGTGGTCATATACCACTATGGCGAAAAGGCACAGTGCCTCAGCCGAGGATTCCCTTCCATGAGTAGATCCCGGGCCGTGGTCGTACACCACAGTGGCGCCGGAGGGCACCAGGGCAGCCCAGAGAGAGTCAGTGCTATGCTTGTGACGGACGAGGTCACTTGGCACGAGACCGCCCGATCTGAGTTTCTAGGAGCTTTGAGCAGGCAGCAGGCGCACCACCACGACAGAGGCAGCGCCGTGATCGGGGTAGTACCCAGAGAGGTGGTGCTAGCAGAGGAGCGGGAGGAGTTGGTAGTGGGGGACGACATTACGATATCTCCCCATCACCACTAGGTGGTCCAAGTCAGGCTCCGGGAGTTGACAGTTGGGACTGCGTGTAGCCACAAGCTTTGGATGTCAACGACCCTGCAGAGCATGGGATGGTGAGAGGTACCCCTTGAAACTCTTCTACTTTTTGCAGTAGAATTGTTAGGCTCTGCGTGTGAAAGGTTTTTCTACCTGCTCCTTGTTTGAGGTGTTACCAGGGTGACGTAGGGCGTCGGGTGTAACCCTGTGTTGGTAAGGAAAAAAGGGCGTGACACCTTTTCCTTTAGTCGATGGTGTTGACTCCATCGCCTTTTGAGCGTGTAAGAGAGCATCGACAGTGAAACCTTGCATGAGCAGATATCCTTGGGTGTTTCACCATATGGATATTCTGAAGGAGGGAATCAACGGGCCTTGTTTCAGGTGCAGGCGGTGATTCCAGTCGCGACATGCGACGTAGAGGTTTGACCGGGGGGTGAGCTACCCCCGAGGACCTTCGGGCCGTTTGAGACCGTGCAAAGGGATGGCAAGGTAACCTACCGCCTTGCCCTAACCCCAAAGTCTGGAGTGGGTCCAGGATATCGGCAACGGCCGACCTAGCGTGAACAGATCAATCCTTTGGTCTGTGTGCGGTGACGCAGAGCTGTGTGTGGGTTCTTCTGGGTATGGGAAAGCCAGGTGTGGGCTTAGTACCCTATGTTGCTCCCTAGTTTTTATTTTCAGGGACGAAAAGCTTGAAGGAGGGAATGACATAAGAACCCGGTTTTTGCTACGAAATACTTTGGAATATTCTTGATGATATTCCAGGGCAGCGCCTTCAGACGGTGTGCGATTCCGAGCCCCAGAGTGGCCGGAATTAAATTTTCAGCGCGTTCACACTGGAAACGCCAAATAAATGGGATAACTCCTAAACGGAGTTCCGGATCAGGTATATGAGTGTACGGATGGGTCCGGAATGGGGTTTTTACCCTAGGAAAGACATAAAACTTGTTGGCGCGGGATGTTTGGACCCCTCGCCCGCTTCTGGAACGTTTAAAAGATTAAATAAATAAATTAATTTGTTTAATGGAGAAATGCTAGTATCTATTAAATGGTGGCTCGGATTGGAAAAAGAGGGCACCATTGAGTTCAGAGCATTCCATTTACCCTAGGAGGGGTATATGTTTCGCGGGCGTGGGCCGTTTGTGAAAAATGGCTCCAGGGGCGTTTTCGTAATTTAGCAGCTTCGGACGTTAAATTTTATAACATTTGAACGGGGCCTCGGATTAAAATTCCGAGACCAACGTTGTTCTTGGGAGGTCATGTTTACCCTAGGGGAGGCTAAACCTCGACCTTGCTGACAGTTCGGGTTCGGGCCGACAGGCGGGTGGTTAAGCGTTTTCTATTTAAATGTTCAAGTCACCCCCCTCGCTCTTCCTCTACCTCAAATGGACAGCAGCAAGGAGGAGATCTCCCCATACTTCTCCAGCTCTGGCGAGACAGCTCCAGCAAGGTGTGGTGGCCGGCGGATCGTCGCGAAGCTTCGGGCGAAGCCCCGCGAGGTATGAGGTTCTGTTGCGTTTTCATTTCCGAACCCCCCTTTGAGTTTGTTTTTATGTGTCGATTTGATGTTAAACCTTCAAATAAATCCCATAGATGCGTAGTATACTTTTTTATATTTCCAACGCATATTTTGGAATCAAAATCTGAGGTCATATGAGTTCGAGGTTGATCGTCGAAGGTTGCGGGAATTCTGGGTTGTCCCGGCGATTTCCGGCGGTCCGGCGGGTTCCCAGGGCAGCGCGGCTTCGGTCCGAGGCGGCGGACGGCGGTTCCGGGACGGCGGCAGGGGCCTCGGCTGGCGGCGGCACTTTCTGGTGCTGGCGGTTGGAGGCCCCTAGGTGTGCGAGGGCGACGGCGGGCCAGCTTCAGCAGGAGGCAGGCGGCCGGGCGCTCGACGGAGGAGCTGTCGCGCTCGGCGGAGGAGCCGAGGCGCTGACCGCCTCGGGCGGCGGCGTGGACAAGGACCGCCGAACGCGGGTCCTGCCAGCGCGACGCGGGGAGACCGGCCGAATAGGCCGGTATGTGTTGGAGAACCGGACCCACTCGGGTCCGGTGGTTTTGAGAGGGTCGCGGCCAGCGGGCCGCGGCGAGTTGGTCCGGACCGCCGGTCTGGACCGGGCCGGCTGGTCTGGACTGACCCTTTTGGGCCCCCATATAGTCAGGGGGCCGTAACTCGCAAACGGCGCATCCGATTGACGCACCGTCAGCGGCTGTGGGATCGTGTCGGTGAGGCGGCCTTGTTGAAGTAGGTTCTGGGGTTCTAGGGGTTCATTCCCGAAGGCGGGTGACCGAAATGCGTTAATTTAATAATATTAAACCTATTATTTAGATTGCGACACACGTGGCTCGTGATCCGGACGTCCGTTTGACATTCTATCGGAGGCGCTATGGCCCTGGAGTTGAGATGGACCTTCCAAAGTTGTTTCGGAACCTTTTCTGTGAAGTTTCGTTGCTCAGGGGCACGAAACGTTTAATGCGGATAATTAATTAATTAATTAATTAATTATTCTTGCGTCAGACCTAACTCCCGCTTGGGATGTCCGATTGACGCACCATCAGCGGAAACATGTTCTCGGTCCTCGTGCGGAATTTTTGAGAAGCTTTCCAAAGCATTCGGGTTGGAGATGAGGTGCGGTCCCCACGGGGCCTAGTTCGCACGTATTACGGTGAAACGCTACTTTTTCACCGGACGTCAGTTTGGGGCGTGCGAGCAGTCGTTTCTGGATGTTTTTCTGAGGGGATTGTAGTGGTGCAATCTGCCCGCCCTAATTCGGCATGATGGTGCGGGACCCACGACGGTCGTTTGGGCGTCGACGGTGATTTTTCCATCTTTATCACCGGGCGACCGTTTTGGACAAGTGAATAGTCCATCTTGTGTGCTTTTTCAAGAGGGTCGCAACAATGCGATCCGTTCGTGGAGTTTCGGGACCGGGTTGCGGGTCCCACGTGGCACCGCTCGTGTGTGGTGCGCCGAGATGCATCTTTTTCTCCGGATATCCGTTGCACTCAAGTGAGAAGTGCTTTTGACGTGCTTTTTCCGAGGGGATCGTAATGGTGCGATGCACCCAACTGTTTTCGGGGCCGAGGCTCGGGATCACGGGAAGCCGTTCGGGCGTGAGGCGGTGTTGGTGACTTTTCCGTCGGGTATCCGTTGGAGGCGAGTAAGTAGTCGATCTCGCGTGTTTTTTCACGAGGATTACAACAGTACGATCTGTTTGGTTCTGTGGAGCCTTATACGCGATCTTGTTAAATGTGGAAGCACAGAAGGTGCTCCAGTGGTGGTTCGCCCTACCTTGTGTATGGCGGACCCTTGGCGTGTGATCGCGCATTCTTGGGAGAGTGATGTAATTCGGCCACGAGATGTGGTTGGCTGTGCCTGGGACTTTGAGGTGGCAGGTTGGAGTTGTTACATCATGCCTTCATGTTGACGTTGGGTGCCGTGTGCACAATAGCCTATAGGCTAGAATGAGGTATACTCTAGGAGTATACGGGAGCGCTTGGAGGTACGTGTGGTTTGTACCTGAGATGTTCGTGTGCTTGGTTGTGGTTGACTTGGGACCACACGTCGTGTGGGCCCCATGTGAGTGTCGTGTTCTACCTTACGTACTTTGACCTCTCGCGGCGTAGAGGGGCCCTCTGTGTGTTTGTTTGACCAGAAGGGTGGAGCTCTTCCCCGGGCTCTATGCTCGTTTGTTGACCAGCATGGTTGAGTGGTCTCCCCCTGGTTTCATTCTCGATGGATCAGCCAATAGCGGTGCAAGGGGCACCCCGTGATGGAACAGGCGCTGAACCCCTCGGGGTGAGTTGTGCTGGAGTTGGGTGGTTGCGCGATACCCACTCCGTGTTTCGTTGGCCAGTGTTGTACCCTCCAGTGGATATGGCCAGAGCAGTTCTGAGTTTTAATCTCCAGCGGGGCTGGGCAGTGGGTTACTCATCGGCTTTTAGGGTCTACCCTCCAGCAGAGACTGGGCAGTGGGTCACCCGACGCTCTTAGGGTCTACCCTCTAGCGGGGCTGGGTAGTGGGTCACCCGACGCACTTAGGGTCTACCCTCTAGCAGTGACTGGGAAGTGGGTCACCTGACGACCTCTTAAGGTCTACCCTCCAGTAGGGCTGGGTAGTGGGTCGCCCGTCGTCTAGTTTCATGTCTACCCTCCAGCAAGGCTGGGCAGTGGGTCGTCTGTCGACTTATTCTAGGTATACCCTCTAGTGGGGCTGGGCAGTGGGTCACCTGATGATGTAGTATGGTTTACCCTCCAGCAGGGATGGGCAGTGGGTCACCCAGTATCTTATTATGGTTTACCCTCCAGTGGGGCTGGGCAGTGGGTCGCCTGATGATGCATTATGGTTTACCCTCCAGTAGGGCTGGGCAGTGGGTCACCCAGTATCTTATTATGGTTTACCCTCCAGTGGGGCTGGGCAGTGGGTCGCCTGACGATGTATTAGGGTTTACCCTCCAGCAGGGCTGGGCAGTGGGACACCCGATATTTTGGTTATGAATTACCCTCCAACAGGGCTGGGCAGTGGGACACCCGTTGACATTCCAGACTCAGTCCTTCCGACTAGGCTAGTCTATGGATTTCCTTCGTGATTACCGGAGCGGGACCCTTGGTTATACGGGTCAGTGTTGTGACAGCTTGACTTTGAGGAGACCTCTCGACTGGAGGGCAGTGACGAGGTGTGGTTTGACTTTCCTAGAACTCTCAAGTACGAGGGGCGCTTTCCCCACCGAGACGTGTTCTTGTGTCGCGATCTAAAACCTTGCGGGCGAGTCAGTGCCACCCAAAGAGGATAGTGTCGAGGTGCGGTGATTGTTCCCCTTGTCTTGTTGTTCGGGGTAGACGTGCGGGATGCTAGGCATTGATGGGGTTATGTCGGGGACTGTTGGCGACACATTTTATTCGGATGAGCTACGGGACGGAGGTCCCCTTACGACTTTTTTCAGGCATTTCAACAGAGCATATGAATTTCTATATACCATGTTTCGAGTACCCACTCCTTGGGTTTTGGCTACTCTACTTCCAGGAGAGGTGAAGACGCGCGAGGTATGCCACATGCTTTCCGCGTCTAGCTTCTCGTGGTTGGATGATTCTACTCTCCGGCTATAGGTAGCAAAGAATCAATGAGAAGTTAATCTTCTCACCGTTTCCAGCTTCTTGTGTCGAGACGAGTCTACTTCCTTTCTTCTGATGGGTTGAGCTGGACTCTCTGTTGAGCTGTTACTCTTTCTGCACCCTTGGTTGTACTCTTTTCTATTCCTTGTTCGCTCTACTGCTCACCCTTCGGTACCTCCTTTGTTGCTCCCTCGAGCCTTCGTTGTATCCTACTGAGTATTTTTATACTCACCCCTGCTTGGGATTTTCCCGCACATGGTGTGCCCTTGCAGACGATGGACAGGTGGAGCATGACTTCAGTGGAGCGTAGGAGCATGGGAGCTTGGACCGCGTGCATTGGTCGTGGCCGGGTTCCAGGTGGAAAACCCATTAGCTGTTTGTTTTTGTTTACCTGTTGCAGGGTTGTGGCACCTTTTCTGGTTGGGCGCGTGTTTTTCCCCTTTTTCCTTTTCAGCACTTTACTTGTATCTTGTAGAGGTTGATGCACTTTGTGGTATATATATATATAGCAGTTTCCCTTTTACTCTTCTTTTTACTCTGCACTTTTTCATTGAGTGTGCTGTGTGTCTTTGTACAGGTGCTTAGGCAAAGGCCTCCCCGAGTTATTTTGCCTTCGGCACAGGTCGCCAGCCCTTGGCCTATGGAGGCGGGCCTGGGGTAGTTGCGGCTTGAGCCCGGGTAGGGTCGGGTCGTGACAAATTTCCCCTGGTGTTTTTATCATAAGTTCAAGATTAATATCTTGAGATGGAATTCACAATTTACTAAAAAACTTCATAGAAATGAATGAATGTGTAAACCCTAAATCAAACAACACATTGGCATAATATGAACAAACAAACAGTGTACCTGATACTACTTCATTTGATGGGCCAACATCTGCTGAAGTAGTTGCAAAGGATTTCACCACCCCTTTCTGCTTGTAGTATGGCTTCATTCCCTTATCCAAGTTCATCGTTGGACTCTCATTTGTATAATGACCAATTTCATTGCACTTAAAAGATTTTACTCATTGTAAATCAGATTTTGTCTTACCATTAACCTGGTCTTTTTCAGTGTAATTACAAGCCTTATGTCCTATTTTACCACATCTGTAGCACTTAACAGAATTCAAAAGACATTCCCCAACATGCTTTTTTCAAAAAAATTCACAAACTTTAAACTTAAATTTCTTACCATCAGACTTTTTTGAAGAGTTCTTCCATTTCTCCTTCCACCTTGACCTCTTATTCTGTTGTTTTTCAAAGGACATATGATCATATTCAAACATAATTTCCACCTTATTTTCACAACAAACAATTTTTTCAGAACTTTTAAACTCATGAGAAGCTAAAGCCCTTTGATAATTTGGCATTAATCATGAGTAAAAATAGATGATTTTACTATCAAGATCTTGTATGAAATTTAGAGAATACCTTTCCAGTCGAGTGAACTTTTCCCCATAAGCATACATTGAGTCATCCTCCTATCTCAATTCTAGGAATGTTTTTCCATTCATTTATAAACCGCCTTAGGAAAATATTTCTCAAGAAACATACCTTTTAATTCATCCCAATCAAGAGCATAAATCTCCTCACTATATCTGATATTTTTTTACCATCGACCACCACTGATCAGATTCACCTTCAAAATGGTAAAGAATGAGACTAAACATTGGATGTTATGAACACCCCATGACATCAAATATTTTATCAAGTGCTTTAATCCACCCTTCTTCTAGCAGAGGGTAAGATGATCCTCTGAATGATGGGGGATGTTTCCTCATGAAATACTCTACTACTGACAAGTTTTTATGTGGTAGATCTGGCCGATCTCGTGCATAAATACCACCACCATTTATAGCCTAAGTAAAGTGTTCCATAATTGCAACAATCTATTAAATTCCAATTCTGACTATCTTAGGATGTTGATTTGGAAGGTTGTCTTTCTCCTCATGTCATCCCAAAATAGCAGCCTTGTTTCCTCTGTAGAAAACCATTCGGAATACAGAAATATCTTAGGCAAAACAACATGGTAATCTATAAATTCCATATAATTTCAATCATAACATAAACTAAAATTAATTTATAGATATTAATTTAACAATACCGTAACTCCTAAAGTTTTCAAAATCGTCATCTGATACAAACTATAAGGATCCGGCCTTAAATATTACATAATCTTGAATTAAATGAATAATTCACATTGAGGATCTATTCAGGTTTATAGTTTTATAGAATTATGCCATAACTATTTCATTACATCTCAAAAATTACATGTTAAACACTTCTACTCAGTTACCATTTTTTTAATAAAATAAAAACTCTTGAAAAAAGAATTCATGTCTGGAACCATGTTTTAGACAACATGACTTTTCCTTGATCCCATCCATGACCCTATTCATCTTTAGGTGTTGTGAAAAACATTTAATAACTTGGGATGAGAATAAAAATCTTTGTAAGGATATACAAAAATAAATAAAACAATATTTCTTCATTTCATACATAACATAAGCTATTTAACATACCTCATGAAATTATAAGATTTATGAATAACACATAAGAAATATAAATCCTAAAGGTAACTTGTGGCATCCATAACATACTTATGTAGTAGCTATCATAGCTATGTAGGGAGTTACATTTGGAATACCAATCACAAAATATTCCCTAAATATCTTAGGAGAAACATTCACATTTAACTCTGTCACATTACCCAATGCATTGGAAGTCTATATCGGGCTCACATGCCTTAGGTTTATCACAGAACCACCCCGTATACGTAACAATGCCCAAGAACCTTAATTTATTCATAACACATAAAATAAACATAAAGAAAAGATTACATTTCCACATTTCAATCACAATATACCATTTGAATATTTTGAAATATTCAATTCATTATCGAAACCATTTTCAATACTAATATAGACGGAAAAAAGTTAATGGTATTTACTTTCCTTTTATAAACATTATGACTTGTTAAAGATGCTAAGATCAAATAATACTCACGATGGTGGAAAGGTCGTTGTCACCGCTTATGTAAAAAAAATTATTTTTTTGTCGTTTAGTAAATCACTTCATATAAAAGGATTCCCTTTGAATGAAATGAAACTTCAAAGGAGTTTATATAGAGTATAAAAGAAAGCCATGTATTAAAACAAAATATCCGTTAATGAAAGGAGATTGAGACGAAGTCCCTTAACTCATGTCTGACTTGACCCGTTCATTCTTTAATGTCATGAATAAAAAACTAAAGTTAATTTATACTTACTGAAAATCATTTTTCAAGTTTATTATTCCTTTAATGTCACTTATTTTCTTGTTATAAACTTTTTGTAATTATTTATGTTAATAACAGTCATTTTGTTGATATTTGGTACTTGAGTCAATAATAGACTTATTATAATTACAACTTGTTCACATGGTCAAAAGTTAATTATATCCAGAATAATATTCATGAATTATATATCATATATATCATATATATCTATTATATACATGTATTTATAATAGTACATAACATTTGGAGGTATGAAATGAAATGCACCATTCATGGAGATGGTAAGTAGTAAGTGCGCATGAACGCTACTTTCAATTTTATTTCTTATTTTAAAAGAATTAAAACATAATGATACATAAACATATTATAATTAAAATATAATTTCATATATAATATCATTAACTACATCCTTTATAAGTATCACATTATACATTAACGAGTCATATCACTTTGAGAGGGTGGTAGTCCACACTTCCTCAAATGAAATTATCAAGTTTACACATATTGGAAACCATAAAGGTATGATACAAATAAAAAATACAGAAGCATAAAAAACAGAAAAAAAATATCATATATAAATACATTTCTATATTAATTTCCACCATGAGAGGTGGTAGGAGATAATTAAACAATCATCATTTTGTGAGGCATTAGTTTTCCATCTGCAGAATCAATATATTCTTTAACCATTAGATGATGGTTTGTGAAAGTGTAGTTTGAATCCTTCTAAAAAATCATCCTAGTATATTTGGGATACTGTTTTTGTTATAAAAGAATAGAATAAAAAGAGTTTTTGGGGTTGGATAAGGAAGATAAAACAAAATAACATAAGTGGATATGTAACCTTTAAATCGGGTAAGTCCATTTGGATTGAACCACAATGACTTCTTGAAGTTCTTTATACCTAATAAAAGGATTATAGGTGGAATAGAGGGATCATGAGAGTTTATTTGGGTAGGGGTTGGACAACCCAAGGGGTTTGAGAGGTGTGTGGAATGGGTTAGAAGTGGGGGCTTTTTGTAAGGGGGAGGAGGGGATCTTTATGAAAGTTTTCAAATATTATTTTACTATAAACGTATCTTCAGTTTATGAAGATCCAAAACTCATTAAAGTTGACAATAAGATGACTAATATTCTAAAAAAAATCATACAATAATATTTGGATAAGATTTGGAATTTTTTTTAATATTTATAATCTTATTTATTTAAATCATTTATTAACTAGGTAAATATAACATCATTATCGTGTCATAAATTATTTAATTTTTTTGATATCTAAAAATTATAAAATAAATACTATAATGTAGGAAATATTTTTATATCATCATTCTGAATTAAAAAATGATGTCTATTTTTTCAAATTCAAAATATATAAGTTTCATTAATTAAATTAAAATAAATTTCTGTTGTCAAAACAAATAGCGTGTTTTTAAGAAACCATAACTATCAATAGATTGATACTTTTTTGTGACCAATTTCCAAGTGAAATTAATTCCAATGACCAAATTTGGATGAAATTCTAAATATAATAATCATATTACACGTTAAAAACAATTAAAAAGATAATATAACCACATAATTAAATTATATTGAAAGGAACATTTGAATTAAAATATAGTATTTTTCAATATTCATTAAAAATGAATTTTATGAGAAAAATTCCAAAAAGTTACCCAAAGTAAATTTTGATGTCTCAAATAATAAATTAAATTTATTTTATCAAATATAACATATAAAAGTGACCGAAACTATATTTAAATAGGGTTATCCATCAAAATGCTGTAAATCGACTTTTTAAAGAATATAAGAGAATTTATGCGTAAAATTAGATTAATTCAAATTTTAAGCGTCAAAAATTTATTATATAAAAGTAAAAACATTTAATATACATATATAATCATATTTTAGTAAGTAATATTAATTCTCTCCAATACAATGGCTATGCTTTAACAACATTTAAGTTAAATTATTATATTATTAGGGTGCAACATAAGATTAAAAAGAAACTGGTTGTTGCGTATCGGGTACGCCATCGAACATAGAAACCCCTTTAAAGTAAAATTATTATTTATTTCAAAAATAAGGAAAAATTATTATTCACTATTTACCTGGGATATTACCATATGTATATTTTTGGGTTTAAAAAACAGGTGTTTCTAAAACCTGTTTTAATGTGCATAATGTTTCTCTATTTTAATTAATTAAAAAGAACCTATAATGAGAGATTATTTGGATAAAATTTATAAATTAAATGTTTAAATAAATAATTTATCTTTAATAATTGATTTTACTAGTGATAGAATTAATAGAATAACATTTTAGGCTTTCAAAACACATTTATTGGAAAACCGTGGATTCATCGCGTTTGTGGGGTTTATTTAAAATTAAATTCCACCACTGACATTGATCTAATTAAGTAAAATGGATTAAATATTTTTAATCAAAATAATTTATATTATCTAATAGGGTAATATTTTTCCATAATTAAAAGTGAAAAGAGTAAAACTTTTACTACAGTTAAGGTAAACATAGATTTACTTAGGGGTTAAACTAAAAATGATACGGGTCAAAATGACATAGAAACATTTAAAAATTATATTATCTCAACATATTCTGACTTTAAATATATAATTCTATATAATTTTTATTTATTAAGAATTTTCATTTGAAAAAATGGGTATCAATTTTTTTTTCAAAAATTACATGTTTTTCACTCATCTCACTTATAAATTGTCACCCCAACTTCTATAATTTTAATAAATCCAATATTTGTTTTCATCCATGACCTATAAAAATGAAAAACATAAATACATAGATAGGACATATATCCCATTAATTTATGATAAAGTGATCATATTAATGATTTTGGTGCCAACCTAAGGAGGTTGTCTGATGAAGAGGAATAATGCTTAATCAAGCATTTTTATTTTATATCTTTTCCCAAATCCATAAAATAATCTTAAATAATGATAATATATAAACATTAGTATATCCCATATAATTAAATTTTCTTATGTAAATTTCATAACTTATATCCATATCCCCTTCCATGAAAAGGGAAACTAAATCATCATTTGTGTGAATAATGGATTACTACCTCTAGAACTGATTTGATTAATTTTTCATCATCACATCTCATAGATATTTATAATGTTGGATTTAACGTATATATAGGATATTTTTAACATAATCATTCTTATAGTGTTATTGTATCACATATACCATTTTACATTCCATTTCATGTGGGAGATGATAACATTTTGTGTGTGTGTAGTTGACTACCGCCTCATGAAGCGGTGTGATTTGTTTTCACTAACGCTTTTCATTGAAAGTAATAAGTATAAAAATAATTAATATATTCTATATATATAAGATAATTTATGATATTAATAAATTTATTTTCATTATTAAATAGTAATATATAATTTTATTTTTTTAACTTTTAACTCATTGAAAAATAAAAATGTCGTTTAAGTGTATCTGTGGACTACCATCTCTGTGAAGAAAAGTGATTATTTTTCAACACCACATCACATTGATGACAGAAATAAGTATATATATATATAAATTATTTTCGATTTATTATTTATTATAATTATATAAATATAATATAATACTTACTTTCTTTTCGTAATGATCATTGAAAAATGCAATTGTTACTCTAGTGTACATATGACCTACTGTCTCTATGATGGTAACACTGTTTATTATTCATAACCACATTTCTGGATTAGATATGAAATTATATATTTTGATGAAAATTATTATTATTTCATGATTATTCTTGTTGATATTTTTAAATAATGGGTTATTTGACCATATTCAACCAACTAAAGCCATTTTGGACACATAAGTCGAATATCGTTAAAATATTGGGCGTAAAATTTAATGATTAAGTAATCATAAATAAACTAGTAATAAGTTATATAAAATTAATTTTTAACATGAAAAAGGATCATAATAAATTATATAATTAATATATGTTTATTATTTATGAAGATAAAGAACTTATGCGTCAATTGAGACTCAAGGTAAGGGACGTCATCTAAATTTCCTTTTGCTGAGGTATATCTCGAAGTTATGTGCCTTAGTTATTTTATGAGGTATATATAATTAGCCTTTTAAATTTTATATCACTAATTTTTATATTATCATGATATTTAATGTTTTATTTAATTTTTCATTTTTCATTAGGCAATATATTCAAATGTTTCCAAACTAATAAGAGGATTTAAATTGAAAAAAGATTTTTTTTGATGTTTTCCTTATAACTATATTTTTAATCAATGTAGATGTTTTTAAGATGATTTTATGAATATAATTATATGTACATGAGTGTGTTTGAAATATATTTATTTATTTCATTAGATTGTTTTTCTATAATTTGATTCTTTCATTAGAATGATTTTACAAAAAGGAAAATGGAATGTCCTATTTTTACATATATATAGATAAATAATTTTTCCATCATAAAAATAAATATTTGGGTTTTGGATTAATTTAAACATTTTCTTTTTTTATTCAAATAAAAAACATCTTTATCCTTTTATGAGAATTTTTATATTGAAAATGTGTTTTTAAAATGAATAGGAATTTTAATATGTGATAAATTTTTGAATGTCGGTTAAAAACTTTTTTTAAAAGGAATTTATGATAGATAGGTACATTATTATAATTTTTTATTGATGAATGGTGAATTCATAATTATATAATATAAATTGGTGGGACCAATAAAAACTTATATGATGGGTTGAGCATCATTATATCTCATAGGTGAACTTGATATCACATATATTAATGGTTGATCATCATTTTAACTTATGAAAAATGAGTGTCCCCAATACAGCTTATATAAAGTTTGAGACCCATGATATATCATCTATATATTGGGTAATAGTAATGTTTACTAGAGTGTAATATTTGAGGATTTCTGTATGGTTATTCCAAATTTAAGGGTTTTAAAATATTTTAATGAATACGATCCTCTATGTTCCAAAAAGTATTTTTATTTTCATTATATGAGTCTTATAGGTTTTCATTGAGAATAATGTGTGTCTTTTCTCATGTAGAATTTTTTTATTTCATATGATCAAATAACATTAAAGATAATGGTAAAAATTACCTGGATTTTCATATTTTCACTATACTAACATATTTATGATTCTTATGTCCCTTTTGATATTATTGTTCTTATACCACATTTTAAAATTTTTCAATAATTTTAATAATTGGTAACCATAAAGAAGAGGTCAATGTGGAATTTATGAAAAAATTTCTGGGAAATAAATCACATTTTATTTGAATTGTTTTATATTTTGGGAAAATGAATACTGATTAGAAGTGAAAAAATTATATATATATATATAAGGGTTTTCTATAAATGAGTTTTGATAAAACTCTATAAAACAATAAACCTAAGTTCTTTGGGGAATTTAAGAATGTGAATTATAGTTTAAATACCTTAGAATATATAATGTTTATATATGGATCTTTAATGCACCTTAATAGAGTTGAATGTGTATGATAAAAATTATCTAACTTGTGATTTAGAGTTCATTGTGGTAATAATTGTGTTAAGGATATGTAGGATTCATATTTATCGATAAAAGTATGCTATATTTATATAGATAGAATATAATAGATTTATATATATATATACCCATATAGGGAGATCATTATGTGTTGATGAAGAAGCTTAGTTCCAATTAGGTTTTATGACTACAAAATACAATACAATCCTATATTGAAGAATAAAGGGTCGTGCACATTTAGTAGAAATGATCCTACAAAATTTTCTATGACTGTGATTGAGAAGGATCCAATATTCATGTACTTACAAAGGAAAGAAATTAAATTCATATATATAGTAACAATATCTTACCTTTCCCAATAGATTACATAACCATCTCTTCAATAAAAAATTATAAAATCTGAATAAAGTCACGGAGAGATAATGAAGAAGAAAGATTATAAGAGGAAGGTAAAATACTATGAGTTCAATTTTGATGGTGAATGGGTTGCATGATTTAGGAAATAAAATTGTGGTCTATTAGATCCAGAGATAAAGAAGTTTCTACTAAGTGGATCTCATAGCTCATCATTATCCACCCACTCAAGAAACACATTTATTATTAATATATAATGGAAAACTATTTTTTGGGAAAATACGTATATGGTGGTTAAAAAATATATATCTATGTTCTCCATGTTCCAGTAGGTGATGTTCTTGGTGTATTAATAGGTCATGTATAGAAGGAAAAAATCAAAAGGGAAGGAACCACCATTACTCATACCTAACTGGAAATAGAAAAAAAAAACTATGGATTTTTTGCAAGGGTATTATAATGAAATCCAAAGAGAAGAATTCTATATGGGTTGTGGTGGAACACAATATAATAATTTTTCACTTTATTTTTATTTGAGAGAACTTATCATTCTATCAAATTGTAAGGATATGAACTTGAGAATTGTTAAGGATATATGGATCACCACTATCAATTGAATCAGATTGAGTTTTGAGGTAAACTTAATTGTTATGCAAGTCATTCTGCATGATCTAAAAAAATTGATCTTTTGTATGACCTATCACCCTAGACTGATGGGAAATCATAATGAAATATTTCTTAAATTGAGTATATATTGAAAAACGTTCTCTATAAACTTTAATGGGGGTTGGTACCAACAGGTTCCATTGGTAAAGTTCTCATTGAACAGTAATTTCAACCCAAAAATTAAAATGTAAATCTATAAATCACTCCATGTGAAATGATTTAGAACGTTCATGTTTTGGGATGAATTTGAGGACTGAAATATTCTAGTACATGATATGGTGAGAGAAATGGTAGAAATAGTCAAGACTATTTAACAACAAGTCAAAATGATTTGAAGACGATAGAAGAGATATTGTAATTAAAATTTAGAAGACTTTGTGTTTAAGGTATATAAAAAAGTGTCCATCCACATATCACCATTTAATAGATCTACATGGTATATATATAATGGAAAGCTTTATACTAGATACATTATCCTATTTTATATTATTTATAATATTAGAGTAACGGTATATTTGATATTTATTCCACAAAACCAATCTAAAGTATATTATATGTTCCACATGCCCCTCTTGAGGAAGAGCATACTAGATCCCTCTAATTTACTAAATCCATAGTTGTTTTAGTTTGATAATGATATCACTTATGAGGAGTATACAGTAGTGATGTTGGATGAAAGAGTCTATATTTTGTGTGACAAGGAAAAGAACCTAGACATGGCTAATTAAAGAAATAATAATTATTAAGAGGATATAGAATAATATAAAAATATAATGAAACAGAAGTAACCACGTTTTTCACCTTGGTGTATAGAATGAAATTTCAAGGGATAAATTTCTCAATTGGAGAGAATGTAATGAAGCTTATTTTATATGATGAAATTTGAATTGTGAATATATAAATGTCTCATATAAGGTTTTATTAATGATAATAAATAACATCAAATTATTATTAATTCATAACATAATATTTTTATAATATTAACTTTGGGATAAAAATACAAGTTGTAGTACTTTAAAAATAATGATATATTTAATGATTTTAAAATCATTTTTAAAAATTTATTTATATTTAATTATAGGATCATATATCTAAAATGAATCTTTTTATCAATTTTATAAATTAAATATAAGAAAAATAATTTCATTTTTAGATTCATCAAGTGAAAATGAAATTAGGATTAATTTTTTAAAAAAATAATATACGTTTTTCTAAAATATTCACTCTTATCACATTCTTAATATATAAGAGAGATATATAATTTTATAAAACCTTATAATTAATTAAATATGTATTTAGGTATGAATTTTATGAATTTTAAATTTATTTTTTAATTTTTATTACCTATGTTTAACCCTATAAATATAAAGTAATATTTTCATTCTAATAAAAAAGTAACTTTTTTTATTTAATTATACATTATTTGTGTAAAATATAGTTATTAATTGATTTAAACCAATTTTTTTAAATAATAAACAAATTTATTTATAGAAAATCACAAAAATTATCGGAATCTTAAACATTAATTTTAAAATTAACATTTTTAATGTATAGTTTTATAGGCATTTTATGCCCTAATACTGAAATTAATTTCATTAACTCATTGAAAAATTATTTTATAAAATTATTTCCACATTTAGAATAATCATTTTAAAATTATTAAATAATTTTAGTTTTTATATTTTCCTATATAATTAGTTATCAATGGTGAAATGAAAGTTACCGAGATAATGGAAATTAGAATAAAATTTGTTCACTATAGTGAGAATGGTTATAACATGAAGAAAAAATTTGGTATTGGATGGCGCATGGATTCATGAACATATAAATTTTTCCAAACCATTATTATAAATTTTTTGAGACTTAATTACTTTAATAATGGAGAGAATGCTTTTATAATGAAAAGCTTTTCACCAAAATACCACACTCTTTACTCAAAAAAGGAGCTCACCATTTCCCCATTTATCTAGACATTGCAAAAAAAAATTATCGAAGAAAACACTTACATGGTATGTTATAAAAACTCTCTTTATCCCCTTTATTAATTTTTCCCATTAAAAGACTAATCATAAGAACCATACAGAGTTATCTAATGGAGAATTTCCAAGGGAATGGTAATAGTCTCAACCTGAATTTTTTATGATTCTTTCTTATTCAAAACCCCTCAAGTATACGCTATCCAAAAAGGTATGATAATTATATAATGGTTACTATGATCTAATATTATTATACTAATGAAATTTTAATATTATAATTTCATCCAAATTTGTTAGAAAAATGAAATATCGTCATGCTTGTTTACGGATTATTGCAACCAAGAACGACATGTTTTTTCCAGGACCATCTAACATGATTGACTCTAAAAATGTATTAATTATGTAAAAATGATATTTTGGACACTATTAATATTTTATAACTATATTATATTAAAATATGTAATTAATAAAAAATAATCCTCATTTATAGTAACTTTAATCATATTAAATGGACTTATCAAGACACCTTTATTAAATGTTTTCTTATTTGGGATAACCAATGAAACTGTATAAGTATTTTTATAATATAATATTAAAGGAAAAACCTAATAAATATTGTATATCAAGAAGTTATTTTAAACTAACATTGATCAAAATCATCAAATAGAGAGTGTTACGAAGAAATTAACCAAACAACCCTCAGTAACTGACGTAAGGATAAACTATATTTAAAGTAAATAACAAAATATAATAAGTAAATTTTTTAAAATCATATATATCTAAATAAGGGTCTGGGGTATATAATTAATTATCAAAATTTAATTTTTCATTATGTTATGTTAAGGTGAGTATTTTATTCAGACACGAGGTAAGAGATCTTTCGTACCACCCTCGTTTTCATTGAGTTACATGTTCTCTTTCATTTTCTCCCATTTTATATAATATTATTCTAATTAACATATTATATTTTTGTATATATGTACCTTAAATATAAACTGAGTTAAATATTATTTTTATTTTTATGATTATACATGTATTTAGTTCCTATAAAAATTCCCACCATTATGTAAACCAATTTAATAGAACTTTCATATTTCTTATCTCATGTTAAGCATCACCATTACTAAATGGTTAAAAAACATGAATAAATTATATAAATAATAATTATTTTATTAATAAGTATATTGATTTAATTATGGTTTTATGTAAAAATATAATATTTACTTCTATAAAATGGTCTTATAGTTATTTCATAAAGCCTCACCAAAGAGGTTCATTTTTATTCCTTATTATCTAAGTATTTTTTTGGAATTATATATATTATAACCCCATATTCTAGATCTATATCATTTTTTGAATTATAAATGAAAAAAAATTAATTTAATACTTTCTTCACTTTATAATATTTGTGACTCATCCTTAGGTTATGCCTTGAATCAAAATTATGAAACAAACTTCCTTCTCATGGATTCGATCAAGACTAAGGTTTATTTTCGGTTTATTTTAATTATATGGAATTAATAAGAATGATTTTAATTATGTTACGAGTTTTAATAGAATATATATCCCTCTAATTCATTAGGTAAATATTTATATCTCATGAGATGTTATGTATGTCATTAGTGAGTAAACCCGATCCACTATGGGACTTTGTACACTAGGTATGTGGTATATAAAGTTTCCCTAAGAATACCAAGTTATTTAATGGGTGGGATACGAATTATATACACCTATAATGAATTGGGTGATTATTTATTTCACAAAATATTATTCATAATGGATTTTATAGTGATCCTTATCCACCATATGACTTTTTCCACTGTATAATGATGGCCTTAAGGGTGACCCTTGAATTTTTTTACGAAAGAAATCTTTTATTATTTCCACATATCACATGATTAAATGAACTTATGATATAATTTTAGTATTAATTGTTTCCATGATTATAATTATTTTCCTTGTGATATCATATTTTTTCCACTTGAATCTCATGCAGTTTATTATATTCATGTTTATTTCATTAATAGAATTTATAGAACACCATTTTTAAAATATATTTTCTCCAGGGTATCCTATAAAATTTTAGAAGATAAATGAGAGTTAATAATACAATGTGTATTTTTTTTGTAAGAGATACAGTTTTTATGTTTATGAAAATATATTAATGTATCTAACCATTAAAATAAACAAGACCTCTGAATCCTTATCTGGTATTTGTTTTCAAAGTATGTTATGAATCATAAAATAATATATTTTAAAGGATAGGGTTTCTATAAAGTATTCTTATCATGCACTGTAGAACAATTAATGTATTATTTTATATTGGATTAACCCAATCTTTTATATCAATGAAATTTTATAAGGGAATCACACTACCACCTTAATTATTAGATATTAAGTTATTGGTTAAAAATAATTATGGTATGATGATCACATATCATGTCTATAGATCCCCTTTGAAAGAAGTGTGAGGGAATATTATTCCTGTAAATATTCTTATTCTCCCTCTAGTTAATCTTTATTTCATTTTGGCCATGGATTAACTTTCTCAATGTAGATCCAATATCAATTACTGAGGAAGTGAATTCATGTTTGTTATTCAAAATCAACATATGATAATATTTTGGTGAGATAATTATTATGATATTTTAAATGAATTTAATTCCATCATATCTATCTTCCTACCTACTCATGAGGGATATTTTATCTCTAATGGTTGGGGAGAAAATCAACATCAACGATATGTCAATTATTCAGTATTATGCTGACGTAGTTTCTGAATAATTCCCTAGTCTTCTATAGAAGTCTGAAGTTGGGTTATCAATAGAACTCATACATGGTGGTAAACCAATTTCAAATACTCTATATAGAATGAATATGATTTAGTCATAGGAATTGAAGAAGAAAGTAAAGTAGAATCCTAACAAGGGATTCATATTCTCAAGTGCGACACCTTGTGGTACACATATTCTTTTTGATAAAAAGAAAGATGGGTAAATGAATCATTGCATTTATTAATGTGATCATTACAAGATCACTATGAAAGGAAGTATCATATACCTTATATCAAAGATTATTTGATAAATTTCAAGGATATAAATAATTTTTAAATATTGAACTTCATTCTAGTTATCATCAACTAACAGTCAAAATGGGGGACACAACAAGGACAACCTTTCATATATGGTATTTCAATTATGAAGTAATAGTGATACTATTTTGACTTATTAATTCCCATGCCAACATCATGTATTTGATAGTGTCTTTAGGGATTAAGTGAATGATTTCTTTGGTAATATTTATAGATTATATTCCTATATATTACATATATAAGGATGAGTATAATGATCACTTTAGAATTGTACTGATGACCACAATGAAAAAGAATCTATAATTAGAATTAAAAAATTGTTAAATTTTTCTATATAAAGCTTCATTTTTGAGACCTATAATATCAAGTGAAGTTATATACGTGGATCCTTTAAAATAGATGTTTTTTAGAAATAGACTAAACCCATCATGGAAATCCAGATCCATATATTTCACGGGTTGGATTAATACCAATAAGGGTTTTCATGGATTTTTCATCGATATATAATCTAATAACCACATTTAATTCAAAGGAATAAATGTTCCTTTGGACAAATAAATGTAAGGAAAATTTCATGGTGGTGAAAAGAAGGATGGTTAGTGAACTTGTAATTATATGAACATATAGTGGAGATGGGTTTTTGATCTATACTGATGAATTAATGAAGGGAATGAAATGTTTCCTTATATAGAATGATATGGTTGTAGAATTTGGCTCTCTCCAATTTAAACTAAGTGTTAAACATTACACGAATCATGATTTGGAGCCATAAATTGTTATATTTACATTTTAGATATTGATTCATTACCTTTTCAGTGATAAGTGTGACATATATACATATCATAAAACCTAAATGTATCTATTCACATAGAATGAGTTGAATATGTTCAAGAGAAGATGGTTTCATCTGATTAATGACTATAACTACATAGTACATTACCACCCTTGGAAGGCAAACTAGGTTTATGATTCTTTGAGTCAAAATGACCCTGATAGTTTTCCAATGATGTGTATTGAGAGATATTCAATATTTAGATATTTATAGAACATTGATCTTTAAATAATGAGAAAATGGGAAATATCATATCTTTCATAGATAAATGTCCATTTATCCATCCATGTGAGGATTAAAGAGGTACATAAGGAGGATTTTGAACTAAAAATGAAATTGATAAATATTCCTAAGTTAAAAAATGATTGTGATATAATAATAATGTTCATGAACTAAGTATGTACCATGTTAGTACAAGAGTTAAAGTAGTTATTGGGAGTGGCTCATATCTCATCGTCTTATTTCCATCATGAAAGTATGAAGATAAAGAGGGATATGGAAAAGTGTTTCTGCTGGGACAACCTGAAGAGAGATATTATAGAGTATGTATCTTGATGACTACTATGTGAGCATGTTAAGTATTGAAGACAAAATACTAAGGAAATGTATCTACTATTGGACATACTAAAATAAAAATTGGGATATATTTCCATAGATTTCGTCATCGGACTTATCAAAACCTCTAAGGCCAAAAGGTTATATGGGTTAAGGATTAATTCTTTATGACGTTAGAATAAGTCAATTGTTTCAAAGAAGATGTATCTAATGATAATATTTATATAATATAAATTATGGATGTGGTATAGTTTAATGGGATACCACATCATATTATATCTATTCAAGATGTGATATTTAACTATAGGTTTTGGTGAAGTGTTCTTCATGGTCGGGATGCAGAGATGCATTTTAGTACTACTTATCATATTTATATATATGCTTAGTTTTAGAGGACCATTAATACCCTAGAGGATATGTTGAGAACCTATTCCTTGGATTTGAAAGGTGTTTTGATTAACAACTCCCTCTAGTCGAGTTTTCCTGTAACAATGGATTTAAATTGAGTATTCATAAGGATCCTTATGAATCAATCAATAGAAAGTAGAATAAAACACTAATGTTATGGGATGATGATAGAGAAAGAAATATTTTGGGTCATGAAATATATTTGGAAATAATATATAAATATACATAAATTCAACAACACAAAATGGAATCTTAGAGATGAGAAAAGTGTTATGCAGATAATCGCTGATGATATATAGAATTAGAAGTTTGTGATAATGTATTCCTGTGAATATCTATTTGGAGGATTGATATGATATTTATATATAAGGTAAAAATTATCCCTTTATATATCAATCCCATTAAGATTATTGATCTTATTGGGATGATTTTATATCTCTCAATGCTCCACCGAGCCTCTCTCTTGTTCACGATGTATTCAATATATCTATCATAGAGAATAAAATACCATATCCATCACATGTAAAAGGAGCCTAGGGGAATATGAAATTCAAGAAAGATATATGAGAATTTGAGAATGTTATGAAATAAAGATATAATATATTTTTAGTATCATAGTGATGTAATTTCAAGGGTAAAATTATTTTTAATTGGGGTATAATTTAACACCCTAGTATTTTAAATGTATTTCATTTTAAATACACTATATGTATCTGATATTTTTTTCACATATATCCCAGAGTTAAATAAACCATGATATATTATACCACTATATCCTTTTTATTAGATTGGTGTGTATTAATAGTATATAAAATATTATGAAATATATTTATAATGTTTTATGATGATAAAAATGTATTATTAAACACTCAATTTTAATAAAATCATTTAATGTTTAAATGATATTTTTTTGGAAGAATGCATTTTTCGATATGTCATTTATTAATATATAAAAAACATATATTGATCACCATTTATTTATTTTAAATAAATTATTTTGATAATCTATATGAATTAATGAATAATAATCCATAAATTACTTATCTAATGGTTATGAATGATGAAAATATCATTTAAATGTAAATAGAGTTATTTTTCCTAAAACTGTTTTTATGTGCTTAATGTTTTTTATTATAAAAAATTAAATAAATCATTATCGATTAATGTTTTTAAGGAAATTTATATATTATATATTCAATAATATATTATAAAATTAATTTAATTATATTTATTAGGAATTTAATGAGAATATGGTCATTTAATGATCTGAAAAATATAATCTCTTCAAAAATGGGTTTCATGGTATTTTTGCATGAATACTATAATTAATTTTTATAAATTGTGGAAATTTATTTTCAAAAATATATAAAATTTTTTAAATAACAATATATATTTTATATTAATTCCAAAATGTAAAATTCTAATAAAAATATAATTTTTTAGTGAATAGTGAAAAAATAATGCTTTTGAATAAAATTATTTTTCCATTCAACTATGTAAAAATTGATATTATTTGAAATTATATTAAAATATAATTATTTAGTTTTTATAAAAAATAATTGAATTTAGGTAATTATAATCTAAATAGTTCTTAAATTTTATATAAAAAACCATTATAAACTTAAAATTGTTTTTTGTATAAAACTATTTATCATTGCGTTTTGCAGGTTTATTTTAATGTTGATTTCTTCAACTTATAAAGAGTGAATTTTATAAAATGGAATAAATGTTTGGAATCATAATTTGAAAATTTGGTAATTATTAAAACTTAATTTTTGTCATTATGAATTGTAACTTATGTAATAAAACAATAGTTTCCACAATAAGAGTTATGATGGGTGAAAAGGGATAAAAATTAAATGATAAGTGTTAAAATGTACAAACCGATTGTATAAAATCTATCATATGGTCATATATCGGCCATATATGATCTTCTATTTTAATATGAATAATTTTAAACCATTTTGATTAAATAATATACTAATATATTTTAATCTGATGAAAAATTCCATGTCCACCTCTCCCAAACTTATAAAAGGACATCACATCTCCTACATTTTGCACCATAAAAGAGCCTATTATCTCATACAATAGTTACCCAAATTATTTCATAGAATAATTATCTTAATCACAGATCCAATTTTATTCTTATATGATTGGTCTTTCAAGGATTAAGGAGTAATGTAACAGCCCAAGATTTTATAAAAAAATATTCTTTTTAATTTTATTAATGTCTTGTGTTGTACGCTACACCAAAAGGATCTTGCACAACACGCATCCTTGTCTTGCCTTGCATTACACGCAATCGCGACCTTTCTCGATAGCGTGTGTAATACGCAATACCGAGTTTCACTAAACAACGATGTGCTATTAAAATATTATTAAAACTAGCCGTTATGAATAGTAATAACCACTTTTTAAAATTCTGTAAATCTTATTTTTCAAAATGAACTTCATTCTTGGATTCGGAGTATCGAATTTAGCCTAAGGTGAAATTTTGGTACTTTTCGGATAACTTTCATATTCTGATGAATAGTGAAAATTACTAAATTATAATTAAAAACAACTTTTTTAATCGAAATAATTAATAGTGATAAATCATTAATTTGAGTGGTTTTAAAGTATATTTAGAATATATTTTTACAATTTAATATAATGTTGGTCATTGGTTGTAATTTCACATTTAAACCAGACATAATCAAGTGTCAATCTTTTGATAGATATTGTTTCTTAAAAACACGCTATTTGTTTTAACAGCGGGATTTAACTATAAAATAAATTAATGCAACTTCTATGTTATGAATTAGGTAAAATAGACTTCATTTTTGAATTCGGAATATGAAATATAGCTTAGGATGAAATTTTGGCATTGTTCTGAAAAACATCAATTTTTTGATGAATAGTGAAACTACTAAGTGGTAGTTAAAAAACTGAATTTTTCATAAAACTTAATTTTACCGCTTCTGTGAATGGAATTTCAAAAATCCGAGAGACACGGTTAATATCAAGAACTAAAATGTGGTTCAATGAGATGAAAATAATTTTTTGGTGAATAGTAACTTTTTACTTTTTTTACCGCGGTTAATAGTAAATAGGGTAACTAAGGGTAAATATGATATTACTATTACCCTAACACATGTCCTAATTCTATTGGACAAGTGTAATTCGACCAAAAACAAACTTAGGAATAAAATATGACCATTTAGGCCCACTTGGATTAGATTAGGACATTTATTATTAACTTATTTAAAGAAAGGTTAAAATAGTTAAAATCAATGTTTAATAAGTAAATCATTTTTAATATGGGGTTATACATAAGATAAATTCGATTGTAAATATTCATTAGAAAGCTAAAAAGATTTCCTACATGATGGTATTTTATTTGTAATTTTTAGACATCAAATAATGTAATTTATTTATGACACAACGATGATGCAGTAATTATCTTATTAATGAAATATTGACATAATTAATGTTATAAACACCAAAATAAATGTAATTTGAGATTTTTTATGAATTAAACTAATTTTCTAGGTTACTATGATATATTAATGTTGATTTAATCAACTTGGTTCGAATATTTAATTCTGTTATGACTTTCACAAAAATCATATATCAAATAGTGTCAAAATTGACACAAAATAGTTTTTAAATCAAATATTATATTATTAATTGTTATTGTATTCCTAAAAATCTAAGGTTCGGCCAAATGACTTAGATAAGGATATATATATTAATAATAAACAATTTAGGGTTCTTTTGGCATGTTATAGTAAGTTTATTAACCATATAGTGAAAGAAAACAAAAAGACATGGTAAAAGTTAAATTAATTAACTTAGAGTTAAATCTAATTGATAAGGTTAAAATAATATCTTAAACTTGTCTAAATTCTATTGGTTGATAGGATTTCGACCCATCCTTACTTTAGCTTCGAAATAAGACCCTTTGGAACCATTATAAACCGATTTTTACTTTAATATAAAATAATATTTTGAGATATTCCTAAGGTGCCCCTCTCCTCCCCTATAAAAGGACACCTCCTCCCCCTCCTCCTCACACCAATTTGAGCACTCAAGCTCGGCCAACCCCTGCCAATTTCTCCTCTCCACTTCCCTAGCAACATCCTAGAGGTTCTGGTCCTCCTCAAAGACCAATTTTAGTGCCCTAAGAGGAGGTCTCAAAGAGGCACTTCAAAGAAGAGGTAATTACCGTTACCAATTCTTTCATCTTTATTTCTTCTTCCACTTCTTCTTCTTAGGTTGTTTCATTATGAAGTAATAACATCAGTATCACTCATATACTTATATGTTATTATAAGTATGAAACAACCCTATTTCACCATCTATCCATCCTACGGAAAAAGAAATCACCGCGCGTGCGTACGTACGGAATACCGTCTCCACGCCGTGGTGTAATCTATTTTCCACCACCACCTTACATGGATGGGTATAATGGTGTAAAGAATAACTATACATAGTTATTAAAACATCATATTGATTCTGATATATTGTATAATCCACTCCAATTCAATTCAATATTTATAGAAATGATATCATCGCTCGTGCGTACGTACGGACTACCGTCTCCACGACGCGATGAGATTCATTCTCCATGTTAACCATTTAAAAATGATTATAATGTATATATAAGAAATAATAATGAAATATATGACATTATAAATCTACTGGATTTATGTATATATATACATATGTATGTAATCTACTTACTTCCATTTCAAGACAATAAGGAAAGGAAAACAGCGTTCATGCGTACGTACGGACTACCGTCTCCATGAACGGCGTTTTTCATTTTATTTATCTACCTATTATATATATATATATACTGAATATATATGATATATAAATCATATTTTATATTCTGGAAGTAAGTAAATCATGATATAAGTAATAATGATGTCAAGAACAACAAGTCAAAACACCTACGATAAATGAAACGATTTTACCCAAAACGCTTCTTTAACATGGAGTTTACAAAAGAACGGGTAATATAATGTCATAAGTGAACCATATATGATATAATAACAATGAATATGATTCTGTAATAAGTCAATAACATGATTTAAATCATTATACAGGAGGTTCGGACACTTACAAAGCAAGTCGGACCTAAGGTAAGGGAAATATCCCAATCTCATTTTTATCCGAGATTGTTTATTCGTAAGTATTTACTGGGGTTTATTTTATCATCCACATCCATGTTTCCTCAATATGTAATATTATTTCCATCCAACTACAATGGTTTAAATCCAATTTTACCCTTTGGTTAGTTTTTAGTAAAAGATATGAAAGGAATCTTTTGTTTTTTATCGTACGAGGTACATTTTGACTTTTTCGACAAAAGTACAAAGAATGTTTTTTTTAACTTATACGGCACGAACGGATTTCTACTGTTTTATAAAGCCTTATTTTCATGAAGCTTCCTCTAAAAGATTTCATGACTATTTTCAATAAAATCTCTTTCTTTTAAAATTGCATGATGTTTTGTGAAAAGAAATTGATTTTGAAGAAGAAAGGATATTTTCCTCAAGAATTCAATTCAAGTGTTTTATCAAAATTATTTTCCATCTAAGATAATAAAGGGTTCTGTTTCTATCCATATTTTTACATTGATTTGACTATGTTGAGATGGAATTATGTTTATGAATTCATTTATCTTATATGAATTGATTTATGATGTCATGATGTTTCAAGAATCCCATTTTTATTACATGGGTTATGCGATGATGTATGATTTATGATTTTGTGGCACACATAAGAAAGGATTCATTAAGAGATGGGTGGGACCTATATCTCCCTCCAATGCATTGGGTAAAGATTTTATATCTCATGAGATAGACATGGCTGGAATGGTAGGTTATACCGGTTCAGTGAAACAGGACTGAAACGAGGATTACTCGATTCAGAAAGGGACTTTGTCCACTAAGATAGTCTTGGCAATGAGTCTTGACTAACAAGAAATGATTCTCTATGATTATGTGTGTATGCCACAAAGTTCCATGTTTTATGTTATGATTATTGTGATTACATTTCACTGCCATGATTTATCCCATGTTATGAAATTATGCTCTCTTTTGCAGGTTATGATTTCCAAAATGTTATGTTCTTATGAATATGATGTGATTGATATTTCTTTTGTTTACCCATACTGAGCATTTGAGCTCACCCTTTTATGTTTTCTTTTCCCCAGGATATAAATAAAGGTTTTAGGTAAAAAAAAGGAAGATCTTTATGGGAGATGTTGAAGATCTTTCACCACGATTAGAAGATTATAGTCCGAGTTTCCAAAGACACTAAACTATTACGGTCCTTGTGTGTGTGTTTTTGTAATGTACTAAGTATTCCGCAAAATTAATGTAATGTCCATGTACGTCAAGCTACGGGTCTCTACAGTTGGTATCAGAGGAAAGGTTTAGTCAACCTTTGGAAACTAGGATGCGAAAACGTTAGTGAGATCCCTAGAGATATTTCTAAGGTATGTCTAGGGATGTCCCTAAGGATAAGTATACGTATAGGATATAATCCTAGAACTACGATAACGATCTTATAATTTAACCTAAGATGTTAGATATTAAGGGTACTCCCCCTTTACTATGTTGTTTTCCCTAGCATGATTTTTGCCTCTCACACTATTCTTTTTTTGGGTTTTAGAAAATGGCTGGAAACAAGATGATTCACGATAATGGAGGATATGATGGACAATGGAATGATATTCTTCATAGTGAAATGGGATTTGGAAGTCCAAACATCATTATTATGCCGAATCAGCAATCTCATAATATGATCAATAAAGTAAAATTTGGTAAGTTTCCTGACTCGGCTAATAAGAGGAAGATGGAGTTTTATGATGATCATAGAGGAAAGAAAGTTCAATTTCCCCTATGTAAATCATGTGGGAAGAGGCATCAAGGAGAATGTTTCAAGGGAACTGGAAGATGCTTTGGGTGTGGAAAAGAAGGACACAAAGCAAGTAAGTGCAAAGGAAAAGGGTCGGTTAACACCATGGATGAGGATAATGGTATTGCTACGACATCAAAAATGGTTAAGTGTTTTATATGTGGAATGTATGGGCATTATGCAAACAAATGCCCTAAGGGAAAGACTCATGAAGAGAATCAGTATGGTCATATGGGTAGTATTTATGTGGATGATGATGAAGAGACTACAAATGATATGTGAGATGAAAGAATTATTGAAGCTCGGTCAATGGTTTAAGAAGGTAGTGGAATGATTACATGTTTATCAAGTGTAATGTTGTACTATAGAATAAAAAGACATCTAAGGATTGTTACACTATTGTCTTTCCTTAAGTTTTGAAAGTTTATGATGAATGGTATGAGTAACAATGAAAGGTTATTCAAATATTTTTTTTGGAAGTGGATGATATGCGCATAATGAAGGGATAAAGAGAATCTAATATGTTTGATAGTATTCATGAGCTAATGATTGATATAAGGACTAAGTGATATCATGGTTTGAGTATATATAATTTTGAGGATTTTGGTATGTGGAAAGTGTTAACTTTTAACTGCACTCATGTTTTCACTAAGGTATTCAAGAGAATACACGATTAAGGACTTGGAATGTTTGGAATGTGACCAACAAGACATATCTTAAGATATGTGGGGATCAACGACAGTATTAAATCTCTGGTAATCGTTGTCACTATATTATGAGAGTGGACTGCAGTATTATGTATAAGCCTAAAGATTAGACTGGATTATGTTGGACATAAGTTAGTATTGTTTAAGGATAGAAGATTTTCGATATTATTGATGGGATGTTATAGTAACATAGTTTTAGAAAAAGGACAACCTGCAGGGCGGGCGGCAGCCCATCGCTTCGGACAAGGCTGTAGGAATCGAACCCACAACCGAAGTGCGACTGGCCTTTATCGCCTACCACTGGCCTACAGGAAGTCCCTGTTTAGTAGAAACTAGTTTTATTATATTAAGCAGTATGATATATGAAATATAAGTCCATTTTAGGAACCATATATGATTAATCTCACTATAGATCGATTTATGCATATAATTTTTGCTAACCTTTTGTTTGAGACAGATGGAATGACCCGTCATTCTATCACATGATCTGCTAACACTTCACGAATAACAAATTCAACTTCATTTATTTAAGAGATGAAGTGGAAATTGTTCAAGGCACGAACAACAGTGAGATTGCACCAAAATAAAGTAAGTATTTATTCTAATTCAAATTTTCAACTTTAGGGGAAATGATCTTGAAAACCAAAAATGTTGTCCTAGTGATCTTATACCTGATGAATCAGATGGTACCTTATATCATCACAAATATATGGATTTGTGATTACTGTATTTTCCATAGCCATGTTCTCTACCACTCTCCATCAGAACATGATGGTTAGATTTCTCTTCCATATCCATATTTTCACCTATGTGGAAACCCAATGATTAGTTTATTTGGGTAACCGTTACGTTTCATACTTTTGTTTTTAAAGATTGGTTTTGATATTCCTTTTTACGATGTGGGTTTCTATTAAAGAAACTTTCGAATAGTAAACCATTTATAACCCCGACGAATTTCGAGGGCGAAATTCATTTTAAGGGGGGTAGAATGTAACAGCCCAAGATTTTATAAAAAAATATTCTTTTTAATTTTATTAATGTCTTGTGCTGTACGCTACACCAAAAGGATCTTGCACAACACGCATCCTTGTCTTGCCTTGCATTACATGCAATCGCGACCTTTCTCGATAGCGTGTGTAATACGCAATACCGAGTTTCACTAAACAATGATGTGCTATTAAAATATTATTAAAACTAGCCGTTATGAATAGTAATAACCACTTTTTAAAATTCTGTAAATCTTATTTTTCAAAGTGAACTTCATTCTTGGATTCGGAGTATCGAATTTAGCCTAAGGTGAAATTTTGGTACTTTTCGGATAACTTTCATATTCTGATGAATAGTGAAAATTACTAAATTATAATTAAAAACAACTTTTTTAATCGAAATAATTAATAGTGATAAATCATTAATTTGAGTGGTTTTAAAGTATATTTAGAATATATTTTTACAATTTAATACAATGTTGGTCATTGGTTGTAATTTCACATTTAAACCAGACATAATCAAGTGTCAATCTTTTGATAGATATTGTTTCTTAAAAACACGCTATTTGTTTTAACAGCGGGATTTAACTATAAAATTAATTAATGCAACTTCTATGTTATGAATTTGGTAAAATAGACTTCATTTTTGAATTCGGAATATGAAATATAGCTTAGGATGAAATTTTGGCATTGTTCTGAAAAACATCAATTTTTGATGAATAGTGAAACTACTAAGTGGTAGTTAAAAAACTGAATTTTTCATAAAACTTAATTTTACCGCTTCTGTGAATGGAATTTCAAAAATCCGAGAGACACGGTTAATATCAAGAACTAAAATGTGGTTCAATGAGATGAAAATAATTTTTTGGTGAATAGTAACTTTTTACTTTTTTTACCGCGGTTAATAGTAAATAGGGTAACTAAGGGTAAATATGATATTACTATTACCCTAACACATGTCCTAATTCTATTGGACAAGTGTAATTCGACCAAAAACAAACTTAGGAATAAAATATGACCATTTAGGCCCACTTGGATTAGATTAGGACATTTATTATTAACTTATTTAAAGAAAGGTTAAAATAGTTAAAATCAAAGTTTAATAAGTAAATCATTTTTAATATGGGGTTATACATAAGATAAATTCGATTGTAAATATTCATTAGAAAGCTAAAAAGATTTCCTACATGATGGTATTTTATTTGTAATTTTTAGACATCAAATAATGTAATTTATTTATGACACAACGATGATGCAGTAATTATCTTATTAATGAAATATTGACATAATTGATGTTATAAACACCAAAATAAATGTAATTTGAGATTTTTTATGAATTAAACTAATTTTCTAGGTTACTATGATATATTAATGTTGATTTAATCAACTTGGTTCGAACATTTAATTCTGTTATAACTTTCACAAAAATCATATATCAAATAGTGTCAAAATTGACACAAAATAGTTTTTAAATCAAATATTATATTATTAATTTTATTGTATTCCTAAAAATCTAAGGTTCGGCCAAATGACTTAGATAAGGATATATATATTAATAATAAACAATTTAGGGTTCGTTTGTCATGTTATAGTAAGTTTATTAACCATATAGTGAAAGAAAACAAAAAGACATGGTAAAATTTAAATTAATTAACTTAGAGTTAAATCTAATTGATAAGGTTAAAATAATATCTTAAACTTGTCTAAATTCTATTGGTTGATAGGATTTCGACCCATCCTTACTTTAGCTTCGAAATAAGACCCTTTGGAACCATTATAAACCGATTTTGACTTTAATATAAAATAATATTTTGAGATATTCCTAAGGTGCCACTCTCCTCCCCTATAAAAGGACACCTCCTCCCCCTCCTCCTCACACCAATTTGAGCACTCAAGCTCGGCCAACCCCTGCCAATTTCTCCTCTCCACTTCCCTTGCAACATCCTAGAGGTTCTGGTCTTCATCAAAGACCAATTTTAGTGCCCTAAGAGGAGGTCTCAAAGAGGCACTTCAAAGAAGAGGTAATTACCGTTACCAATTCTTTCATCTTTATTTCTTCTTCCACTTATTCTTCTTAGGTTGTTTCATTATGAAGTAATAACATCAGTATCACTCATATACTTATATGTTATTATAAGTATGAAACAACCCTATTTCACCATCTATCCATCCTACGGAAAAAGAAATCACCGCGCGTGCGTACGTACGGAATACCGTCTCCACGCCGTGGTGTAATCTATTTTCCACTACCACCTTACATGGATGGGTATAATGGTGTAAAGAATAACTATACATAGTTATTAAAACATCATATTGATTCTGATATATTGTATAATCCACTCCAATTCAATTCAATATTTATAGAAATGATATCATCGCTCGTGCGTACGTACGGACTACCGTCTCCACGATGCGATGAGATTCATTCTCCATGTTAACCATTTAAGAATGATTATAATGTATATATAAGAAATAATAATGAAATATATGACATTATAAAGCTACTGGATTTATGTATATATATACATATGTATGTAATCTACTTACTTCCATTTCAAGACAATAAGGAAAGGAAAACAGCGTTCATGCGTACGTACGGACTACCGTCTCCATGAACAGTGTTTTTCATTTTATTTATCTACCTATTATATATATATATATACTGAATATATATGATATATAAATCATATTTTATATTCTGGAAGTATGTAAATCATGATATAAGTAATAATGTTGTCAAGAACAACAAGTCAAAACACCTACGATAAATGAAACGATTTTACCCAAAACGCTTCTTTACCATGGAGTTTACAAAAGAACGGGTAATATAATGTCATAAGTGAACCATATATGATATCATAACAATGAATATGATTCTGTAATAAGTCAATAACATTATTTAAATCATTATACAGGAGGTTCGGACACTTACAAAGCAAGTCGGACCTAAGGTAAGGGAAATATCACAATCTCATTTTTATCCGAGATTGTTTATTCGTAAGTATTTACTGGGGTTTATTTTATCATCCACATCCATGTTTCATCAATATGTAATATTATTTCCATCCAACTACAATGGTTTAAATCCAATTTTACCCTTTGGTTAGTTTTTAGTAAAAGATATGAAAGGAATCTTTTGTTTTTTATCGTACGAGGTACATTTTGACTTTTTCGACAAAAGTACAAAGAATGTTTTTTTTAACTTATACGGCACGAACGGATTTCTACTGTTTTATAAATCCTTATTTTCATGAAGCTTCCTCTAAAAGATTTCATGACTATTTTCAATAAAATCTCTTTCTTTTAAAATTGCATGATGTTTTGTGAAAAGAAATTGATTTTGAAGAAGAAAGGATATTTTCCTCAAGAATTCAATTCAAGTGTTTTATCAAAATTATTTTCCATCTAAGATAATAAAGGGTTCTGTTTCTATCCATATTTTTACATTGATTTGACTATGTTGAGATGGAATTATATTTATGAATTCCTTTATCTTATATGAATTGATTTATGATGTCATGATGTTTCAAGAATCCCATTTTTATTACATGGGTTATGCGATGATGTATGATTTATGATTTTGTGGCACACATACGAAAGGATTCATTAAGAGATGGGTGGGACCTATATCTCCCTCCAATGCATTGGGTAAAGATTTTATATCTCATGAGATAGACATGGCTGGAATGGTAGGTTATACCGGTTCAGTGAAACAGGACTGAAACGAGGATTACTCGATTCAGAAAGGGACTTTGTCCACTAAGATAGTCTTGGCAATGAGTCTTGACTAACAAGAAATGATTCTCTATGATTATGTGTGTATGACACAAAGTTCCATGTTTTATGTTATGATTATTGTGATTACATTTCACTGCCATGATTTATCCCATGTTATGAAATTATGCTCTCTTTTGCAGGTTATGATTTCCAAAATGTTATGTTCTTATGAATATGATGTGATTGATATTTCTTTTGTTTACCCTTACTGAGCATTTGAGCTCACCCTTTTATGTTTTCTTTTCCCCAGGATATAAATAAAGGTTTTAGGTAAAAAAAAGGAAGATCTTTATGGGAGATGTTGAAGATCTTTCACCACGATTAGAAGATTATAGTCCGAGTTTCCAAAGACACTAAACTATTATGGTCCTTGTGTGTGTGTTTTTGTAATGTACTAAGTATTCCGCAAAAGTAATGTAATGTCCATGTACGTCAAGCTACGGGTCTCTACAAGTAAGCTAAAGGAGGTATCTCAAAAAATATGTATAAATATCATCCAATCTATTTAATTTTATTTCTTCATTCAACTTCTCAAAACCTATTTTTTCATCATAAAATAATTAATAAAGTATCTTAAATATATTTATATGTTATTATTTTGATTTCAATACCATTTTCCTTTCACTTTCCATCAAATAGGAAGTGAATGTATTGTTGGTGCGTATGTATTGATTAACACCTCTATATAATGATATGATTAATTATCGCTCATATAATCCCATAGATATTTATAATGATTTATTTAATAAATATGTATTATATTTAATATATAATTATTATTTCATAATGGTATAATATTATTTATTTTTTCATGGTATTTTAGAAGATGAAAATAATATTGATGCATATGTACGAACTACCATCTCCATTAATGGTGTGATCAATTATTCTATCACTAAATTTTATAGATGATCATAAATATGTATTTAATAAATATAAATTATATTTATATCAAGATTAATATTTTGGAGATGATGAAATAACGAACAGAATGCAGGGACCGGAACTTTTGAACTAAAAAATTCATGCAATATAATACAGTTAAAACTTAGAAATGATGATTTTATTAAATAATTACGAATAAAAGGGGTTTGATATGTAATAAGTAGATAATATACGATATTATAATTATATATATAATCAATTTATTAATTTATAAAAAAAAAATTAATTTATTATGTAGGTTTATATATCCCTTATGAAGCAATTCAGACCTAGGGTACGGGGTTTTTATTACATTCTCATTTTTACCGGGACTATTTATGATTAAATTTCCAATGATGAAATTTTATGATCTATCTCTCAAAAAAATATCATTAATTTAATTACACTTTTATTATTTAGATAAATCACATGTTTTCAATTGATTTTCTTCTCTCTATGTACAAAGAATTACAAAAAAACTTTTTTTAAGGAAAACATACTTTATTTATATATTTGCATGAGAATCATTTATTCCTGGTCTATATTTGATTTAAAATGTTTTGAATAACTTTGTTACTTTAAACTATGTATTTTTTAATGATAATTTTATTTTTATGTTTTAATTTCTATAAAAATATATAAAATTAAACTTCTTATAATTTTCCAAATGAGAAACATTTTACTAAAGGGTAGAACGAAATCATAGTTTTAACATACACCGTACAAATTAATTTTCCCATTGTCATGGATATTATTTACGTTGAATATTACATTATAAATTTCATTGGTTATTTTCAAAGAAAATAATTATCTCAATATTCTAGGAATTTTCAATGTAAAATTGTTTTCAGTCGAAAAATTTATTTTTTCCTATTTTTCATGAAATGTTAAAATGATATTTTAAGGGTATTTTTTACCTATGTCATAATACATTAATGATTTTGATGATTTATTAGGGATATTATCCATTTTTATCATGTCTATTATTTATTTTGATGCTTTATTATTTTATTGATGAGACATTTATGATAACTATTTAATTTCCAAAAGTTATTCTATGATGATATGATGAATGTTTTAGAATTTTTTGGAATATATATATATATATATATATATTTTATTATGTGATGGATATGCCTAGAATTTTCAGTCCCTCCAATGAAATAGTTAAATCCTTATATCTTATTTTATAATTATAGTAAATGAGTTGATGTGCTTAATCCAATGTGGAGTACATGTAGGGATTCTTGAGCCATTATCATATGAGAAAAAAGTGGTGATCCTTGATCCACATTATTATGATGGTCTTTTTATTTAACCTTGGAATATGATATAATTTTTCAACCAATTATGTAACCACACTTTTATGAAACGTTGACATAATTTATGATTTGAACTCATAAATCCAGATTGATTTTCTAATTATTCCATAATCATTTGACATAATATTATTTTATTCCAAAATTAATGATTATGATTTATGATTGTTGGGAATGATTTTATATTGAAAATAACATGTTCTCATACCCTTATTCTCATTATATTTTTATATATTTTCATTGTTTGACCTCTCCCATATTTATCCTTAGAGAGTATCTGATCTCACTGTTCCTTATATTTTAATTTCACCCAGTTTATGAAGAACAATACCATGTATAATTAGTCTATTAGGGAACCTAATATAAATAAAAATGTCTGAGACAATGATTATTATACATAAATATGAATATTATGTATCTAGTTTCCATGTTCAAAAAAAAATTATGGTTCTAATGTTTTTTTATTTGGGTGATATATTGAATATTAATCGAAAAGATGAAATATCTACATATTTTATCACTAGTAAACTATAAAAAGTACTCTATGGTTTATTTATTGAAATAATATTTTTCATCATTTTTAGGTTTGATGGGATTTGAACCATATCTTGAAGAAAATGGATATTTATTTGAATATTCTTAACATCCCTAAGGAACTCGAGCAACTTGGGTACTTGATTATTTTTCTCCACTATTTGTGGGAAAGATATGGGTGGGTGAAATTAATTAATATGTTGGTTATTCTATTTTGTTGTTCTGTATGTTTATCCTTAACATTGGGATTTTGTATTTTGAAGTTCCTTTTTTATTTCTTTTCAGGTGGGACAATAGAATTAAATTTATTTTGTTGTTTCTATCCAATTTTCTAGATTTATCACTTCCATGATTTGGAATTCGATATGTTTTCCATAGTCTTAGTCTGGAATTTACTAGTGTAATCCCAGACATCATCTTGGCTTTTAAAATTAATAATAGTTCCCATAACCATGAAATTCTCCACAGGGTTCTCTTATATTATACATATTATATTTCATTTCCATCTCCCACCATGTCCTCTAACCATTTGGATAATTTGGTTTTACAAATGATTCATTTTGGACTCAATGGTGGACCTTAGAGACCCAATGTATAATTTGTTTCTAGCCTCTTTAGAATCTATCCTAGAGATAACATGGAATATCATCCCTTCATGATTCTCTTGGTAATTATAGTTTTTAGCGTTTTATTATTTTTAAATTTAGTTTTGAAATGTTGTGGGAATACTGAGGTAATAACTAGTATAAACATATCAATCACATTCTAGTAGAAGTTTAGATCGTTTATATAATATACAGACTTGGGGGACACTAAAATAGTTCCCTAATTTGGCTAATCACATGGCTTCATGTGCACCTCCCCATATGCTAGAGACTACCGACTAGCTGTGAGGGTCCAATGATGGTACTATGGGGAGTCTATTCCCTCATGATCTAGTTATCATATGGTACATAACATATAATCAACATTGAAAGAATAATATATAAAATAATGTAACGAAAATTTGTATAACATGAACTAGTAAAACTATACAAACATGCATGTCCCTGTGATACTATAATGGACAAGAATAAGAAATACAATAGGTAATACATAAATAAAACTATAGACACCGAAAAATGCTCATGGGATGAAGAATGTTTGGGCGTGAAAAAGTGAAACCATATTTGGAACCGAAAATCCATCCCAGGGGGGGTCAGAGGGGCGGCGTGAAAAACATTACGCACCGCACAAAACAATATCCCCGCATGAAAACTTCAAGGATTCATAAGAATTTTGCATGTGTGCATGGAACTTTACATGTCGCCACCCCATACAGAGGTATTTTTACTCTGCCGACGCCGGCACGCGAAATATTTCATGAAGGGCTATTTTTCACATGGATCCACCTTCCCTAGCACCTATAAATGGAAGGTCACCCCTTCAACTTCCATGTGAAAAATCTGAACCGCCTCTCTCATGCGAAATTCACCTCTCGTGTGCGCAAAAGATGGCTCTCAGGTACGGAATTTTTCACACAAGGTCTCCCAGGGGTCCGCCTTTGCACAAGACCCCTCAGGGTTAATCCTCGGCCAAATCCCATTAAATCCCATCCCCCACGCGCAATTATTTCCTATTGCGCACAATTATCACTTCCACATGCAATCCATTCCAAATTACATGGCCTCCATTGCACGGTCGGCCCGACCTTTTTCACACATGCCTGTCATTGTGCACCCAGCCTGATCTTTTTCACACAAGCCTACCATTGCGCACCTAGACCAGCCTCTTTCACGCCTGAGTCCCGATTTCGCGTCATCCCAGCTGATTTCCAGCCATCCCGGTATTTTTCATGAAAACATCCCAATTGCGCATCGGCCTCGCTGTTTTTTTCACAACTTCCCCCTTTGCGTGTGAGCCTCCCTCCCCGTGCGCTCGTTATTTCCTTCTTCTGAGAAACGTTTTTAGCCGCCTCCCACATCCAAAACACCTTCTCCATACCCTCTAGGTTCGTGCGAACTGACTTCAATGCCCCTTGGACGATACTGCCCATTCCCTTTCTTCGCCTCATTCTTCTTCGCATAGGCATGATAATGGAAATTGATTTTTTGCGTAGCCACGGTAATGTGGAAACCCAATGGTTCACTCCATGAAACCCCCTCTCTATGATGTTACTGATGACATCCCTTCCACAAGGGGTAAGATGTACCATTCATGTAAGTCCTAGGGGGTGAATTTAACCCACCTCGTCTGAGCTCGAGGGCGTTAAACGGCCAAGCACCATCATCCTCAGCACATGATGTTAAACTGTGACTTTCCTTGATGCATCCGTCGCATGAAGAGGGTAACCAATCTGGTGTAAGCCCCTAGCTTTTCTTGTAGGAGGTAGCACCCATGCACCTCCTCTCTTCCTGGGTGCTAATTCCCTCTCCCTCTTGGATTTTTCACCATCAGGCTTCTATACTGAAGTAAGTCCCAACGTTTTTGGGATTCTAACCACGTGTAAGCCCCTATTTTCTCTTTGTTTTGTGATCATGCATAATTCCCACTTCACTTTCCATGGATGCACCATTCGTGATGTGATCATCAGGTCTTTACTGTCTCTTGTTTCTTACACAGAACATGACTCATGTGGGATTTGAGCAGGAACTAACCTTGAAAAACTCCCAGATTATCCTAGAGTGTAAGCCCCACACCCATATCCTGAACTATGTGGTCTTTGATCCTTGCCAAGGAAGGGTGCGTAGGATTCCTCCATGAGTTTCAAGCCCACCAACCATTGGACCCCAGGACCTCCTTCACGTCAGTTCCCACCCCAACCTGAACTACGTGGTCTTTGATACTTGGCAAGGCAAGGTACGTAGGAAGCCTCCACGAGGTTCAAGCCCACCAAACATTGAACCCCAGGTCCTCCTTCACGTAGGTTCCCAACCTGACCTAAACTATGTGGTCTTTGATCCTAGCTAAGGCAGGGTATGTAGGAAGCCTCCCAGAGGTTCAATCCCACCATCCACCCGGTTGTTCTAAACATCATCATGTCGGTTCACCGACACTTTGGGCAGCCTAGAGTATAAGCCCCACATACCATCCTAAACTATGAGGACTTTGATCTTTGCCAAGGCAAGGTATGTAGGAAGCCTCCATGAGGTTCAAGCCCCACAACCATTGGTCCCAACTACCCCACGTCGGTGCATCGATCCCCTTCCCATCCTAAACTACATGGACTTTGATCCTTGCTAAGGTAGGGTATGTAGGAATCCACCCTGAGGTTCATGCCCACCACCCATTAGTCAGTTCGGCCCCTTTCACATCAGTCCACCATCACCCTGGGCAGCCTAGATTGTAAGCACCAATTCCCTTCCCAAACTACGGGTAAATTGATCCTTTTTAAGGCAAGGCACGCAGGAAGCCTTCCTGAGGTTCAAAATCAACAACCATTGGACCCCAGGTCATCCTTAATGTTGGTTCATCCCCTTCTTGCATGAAGTTAAAATGTGAGATGTATTCAGTGGTAAGCTGTTGTGACCTCAATTAGCAGTAAGCCATTGACATCCCTATTCAACGGTAAACCACTGACATCCTAAACCAGTGGTAAGCCATTGCGACCTAATCCAATGTTAAGCCATTGAAATCCCCAATAATTAGTAATAAATTATCAAATGAACAATGTGGACATTGATTCCTGGCTACAGGGATATGTAGGAAGCCTCTTCGAGGCTAAAGCCCAAAACCATCATCATCCTCATGATGGTTCTATACCATGAACCATCCACTTCACAAAACCTTCCATTATCCATCCAGATTCTTACCTGGGCCGCCACATCTCGGTGGGATCATTCCACTTCATTCCTTATTACATTTAATAGCATTCAAGAAGCCAACCACGTGTTTCCCCCAACATCAGTGTTCCCTCGAGGGGGTTTCACCTATCTGATCTACTCTAGTTTGTGTTCTGATCAGTCTGATCCATCTCCACTAGATGTTAAACTTGCGGAATACCCTGAAAAAAGCATGGGAAGCTGAACAAAACCACAGATACATTCCCATTGCATATGATTCCCCACATTCGATGTGGGATGCCTCGGTATTCCACGCCCTTGAGAAGCCCTATAATAAGGGACATAATACAAACATTCCAATCCCCCAGTGTACAGAATCTCTAGTGATGCTCAACGTGACTACTCCCCTAACTGAAGGTTGCTTCCGTAATTGGGCCCCTTGTAATGTCCCGACAGAAGTAGTGTAATTAACTGGTGTCCATGAAGATATGACACTAGGAAGAGTTTCACGAACAACATCTTAAATCTCTGAGGGAGACCCGAACTAGGTGACGAGTTACGAGGAGGAATCCCTGGAAGGAATAACGACATCCCATCATCCTGTTTTGATCATGGAGAAAATTTCCCTGAACAAGGAGCAGATTCCGCCCACCTTTGGAATGCGGGAATGTGGGGAAACAATAGCATGTCCTTGACAGATGGATGCACGCACCCCGGGGAAAGCATCAGAAACAGAAATGGTGATCCTGACATGAAATTAATCTCCTCAATATAGATATTAGTAGTGCTTGAGGCATCAATGGATTGATGTGTCACCGGATCAAGTCATCTGGTGTCGGGTCCTGCCAAATAAATAGTTGGTCTAGCGTGAAACTCACCAGAATTTGGGGTAGTATAACGTTAGACATCTCGTTCTGTGATGCTATCAGTGTGGATCCCACTTACCGTTCATGGAGGACGAAATGGTTCTGGGGCTTTGGTCATTGATTACCTTTTCTTTCAGCACTAACGAGTTAATCTCCAAGCTCTCAGGAATCAGGTTGCTGCATCTGGAATGCGTTAACCCCCTACACACTGACGCTAGGGCAAGGGCAGCACTAATGCGGAAGTCCAGCGTGGTTCCACCACTTCCACGATATCCTCCACACCCATGGTCCTGGGGATCCCATGCCCCATATCCCCATATGAGGTTATCCAATGAAGGGTAATCAATGACCTCATGCACCATTACGAGGAGGAGGGAATAATCCAAACTCGGGATATTTCTCGCCTGGATCTAGAGGCATATGTGCCTCATTGCCAATGCATCCCCTTAGGGCCTCACAGGGAGCTGATTCTCCCCAAGACAACATACAACCGTTTTGGGAGCCTCTCCCTAGAAATCTTTGGTGACTCCCTGCCTTACACTGATAAGATAGGTGACATCTAGCCCAACTTGGTCAGAGTCCCAATCCAGGGACTCCAAGAAAGGGCTCCCACCTTTCTACGTCAACATCACAACCTGGTCTTTCTCTATGAAGAGAAGATAAGCCAAATCCTTGCACCACCAGCTCCAGTTCATCTGACCCGACACCAGCGTCGGGCGTGAGATGAGGATTCCCTCCAAGGGGCGTCAACGTCGATGGCTACTATGGCCTGATCCACCGCCGTCACACATAATCAGTTACCTGTATACCCTGAGAAGGGGATCCTATACGACCGACCAGTACCAATGCCCCAACTACCCCACGGGCAGGCTGGGTCGACTCTCGTGGTCGCCGACACAAGCAGTGGCCATCGTGAAGCAATCTGCAATGATGTCACCTTTTACAGAGCTAATCTTCGTACCACTACCATGGAAAGCACGAGCCTTCCCCGCTTCGAGGCTTCAAATGGAGGTCCTCCCCATTCCACCCTCAATCTAAACGTGGTTATTCCCTGTGTAAGTGACTCTCAATATGGATGCATCTCTCATGCTCTCTACACAGGGTTTGGAGTCGTTCCTCCTACACCCGACCACCGGTATGGGGAAGTTATGCATCTGGTCTCTCTTTGACATGGGGTCCCTCCCCATGTCATCTCAGTAGCTGGTGAAGGTCCTCCTCACATCGAAAACAAAATGGGTGAAGGCCAGCCTCACCTAACTAGCACCCAACATAAAGTTCCTACCCATGTTCAGCTAGACTGGTACGAGGACCCTCCTCATACTGAGGTCACCAAGGAAAACAACCATAGAGGTCCTCCCCATGCTCCTGCCAGTTCTAGCGGAGGTTTTTTCTACTCCAGTGCAAACCATGGAGGTCCTCCCTGTGTCCCTTTTGACATTGGTTTTGGTGCTCCTTACACCCTAGCTTTCTTGTGTGGAAACCCTCTCCGCCCCAGCACGAGTATAGCTGAAAGAACTATTGTCCGAAAATAGCCCTGTCCTGAGGAGCCACCCAGGGACAAGAAGGTGGTTCATCTCCTCCATAAGAAGAATCTTGGGAAGGTACTAACGAAGATCAAACCAGTACGATTCTTAGACTCTCAGGTGGAATACGACTCAGCCCAGGAAGCCACATCTTGCTCATCCGAGTCAATGGTCAGGGCTGGAACAAGGCACATCAACCTAGTACTCCCGGAATGTGAGGTCCATTGGATTCCTGCCTCCCCCCATCGGTATATCCAAATGAATAAACACTTGTCAACCCCGTAGGTTATGGCCATGTAATCACCACCGTCATCACTAGAAGCGCTCTCTACCTCGATAAGAGATCGCTGAGAACTATTCTGGGGATCAATGGTTGGCGAGAATCAACACGAACTATCACCAGTGGCCCTAGACCCTGAGCCGTGAAATATGGTCTTCATCCCATATTATCGCGATGTGGTGTCCACATCGCTATACTCTTCAGAGGACTGCCCGAGATTCGGCAGCCAGTCAGCCCGCTCGTCGTACTCTCCACTGGCCAGCCTGTCGTCCAAGCGGTCTGCCTCAGTAATGTTTCCAGTTCCTTAGCCACCCCCATTTGAAGAATGGGGCAACCAAAACACAGACCCTGAATTTGAGCCGAGGAGCTTATGAAATATCCTCGTAGTGGACCACTTCCCAGAGATGTTCTGGCCCATGGCAGCACCAAATTTTCACACGCCAAAATAACTCACTAGAAGAAGTTGAGTGTTTCCACCACACCGTCTAGGTGATGCATTTCAGTATGTGTCATTAGAAAGTGGTTTATACTTGGAGAAAAATGCATTTTTAAGACATTAGTGAGCAATGTCGTCTTTTTAATTTGGATTCACTCCCTGTCACCCAGCGCCACGAGTCACTAAGCTACTGTAAGGCCCTCCAACAAAAATGTGTTCAGAGTTTCAGGGTACATTGCAAAATTATCAGGGAGGCATCCTAACACATGAAAGTCCATGGATGGGAGAAGTACGCTTCCCTCATCTTAAGTCCTATCCGGATACAACCCGACTCGCTAGGTGATATCGAGGACATGCGCTCAGGAAGGGTCACGGTAAACATGGCCAACCTAGTGGACGAGAAGGTTGATTTGTAGCTTCTTGATGGGACTTACTCAACGAGGGTGTTCCACCACAATTGGACTCATCAAGGATGATTACTCACCAGGAGAGTAACCTACATGGTCTTCTAGTGTGCACCGATGATTTGGTACACTAGTGCAAAAAACATTTTTTACGTCGGTTATTTTTAAATTTTTATGTCGGTTTCTAGCTGACGTTAATACGGGCGACGTTATAAATAACATTTTTTACGTCGGTTATTTAAAAACCGACGTCAAAATAAAAAATCGGGTTGTTTATCACATCTGTTATTTTATAACCATCGTGATAAAGAAAACATGAAGGGTTTATAACGTCGGTTATTTAATAACCGACGTGATAAAAGGCCTGGGAAATCGTTTATCACATTGGTTATTTAATAATCGATGTGATAAAAGGCATGGGAAATGGTTTATCACGTCGGTTATTAAATAACCGATGTGATAAAAGGCCTGGGTAATCATTTATCACATCGGTTATTATATAAGCGACGTTATAAACCTAGCCCCCCTGCCCCCTGTGTTTCACATCATTTATTGAATAACCGACGTGATAAACAGGTCCGGGGGGGGGGGGTTCTCACGTCGGTTATTCTATAACCACCATGATAAACTGGGGGAGGGGGGTTTATCACGTCGGTTATATAATAACCGAAGTTATAAACCCAGCCCCCTGTGTTTCATGTCGGTTATTTAATAACCGACGTGCTAAACCATTTCCCAGCCTTGTATCACGTCGGTTATTAAATAACCGACATTATAAACCCTTTCCCAGGCATTCTATCATGTCGGTTATTAAATAACCGACCTTATAAACCCTTCCCGTTTTCTTTACACGTTGGTTATTAAATAACCGACGTGATAAACCATTTTCCAGACTATTTATCATGTCGGTTTTGAAATCACCGACGTGATAAACCCTTCCTGTTTTCATTATCACGTCGGTTATAAAATAACCGACGTGGAAGCCAATTTTTTTTTAAAAAAAATTGAATGCAGTCATCTCCTCTCCCCCAGAATAAACCAGAAAATAAATCAATAAATCATACCACAAAAACCAAAGGAGATCAAATTTATGTATTTACATTGATAACATATAAAACTTGCCCCACTAGACAGCCCCCACCCTCATCTATACCCCATGGACATCCCTTCCCCACCCCATTGGAGCCCCCACCCTCATGTATACCCCATGGACATCCCTCCTCCACCCCATTGGAGCCCCCACCCCATTGGAGCCCCCACCCCATTGGAGCCCCCACCCTCATGTATATCCCCTAGACAACCCTCCCCCCATCCTCATGTATACCCCCTGGAAAAACCTCCCCCCCACCCTATTGGAGCCCCCACCACACCCCTGGACTGCCCCCCGCCCCCTGGACTGCACCAAACACCCCTCAACAACCCCCTCCCTCCTGAACAACACCCCCTCACCCCTCACCCCACTTGACAGCCCCTGCCACACCCCTGGATAGCCCCAAACACCCCTGGACGACCCCCCCCCCACCCTCATGTATACCCCCCACCCCTAGACTACCCCCACCCCACAGGATATCCCTCCCAGACCCCTGGACACCCCCAACCCCACTGAACACACCCCCATACCCTTGGAACCCCCCCCCCCACAGACCAAAATCCATACCAGAAAAACCATCATAAGTAGACCAAAACAGGAAGTAGAGAAAAATTAAACATTCACATATATAACATTCAAAACATACACTGTCAACTTCAAAAAAAATAAATCCAACCTAAAAAACTACCAAATACTCAATTACAATGACAATATTCAAAATTACATTTTACATTACAAACAACTGAAATTCAATCAAACCTGTAAAATGATTTGACCACTCCACTTGTAAGTGATTGATGTCTTCAGCAGTATACGGTTGAGGGTCATCAAAAAGCTACAAATGAAAAGGAAAGTAGTTAACATGTATAATGAATAAATCAAATTAAAATATTATGGCAAAGTTTAAGAGGAAATCGTACCAGGTCAAAATTCACAAGTATCCCAATTGTTATTATTTCATACATAAATCTTAACATATAATATCTGCATTCGATGAGGCCTTGTTGTTCATTACAATTCTGTTTGAATGAGTGTAAATTCAATATATTATTTTTATGTAATAAATCAAAAAGTACAAATTATAAATGGATATTTACCTTCGCATTTACATATTTGATCTTTGCATTCCTTTTCTTTGTGTTTTTTCGAAAGTATGCCCATGCACTATTATAAAATAATACGAATGGGGTAAATTTAAAATTCATTATAATATATAAAACTATTGAGAAATTGAAACTTACTTTTCCAATATATTCTTAAAACTTTCCCGCACATCATCTTGGACAGAGCATATCCAATAAAGTGCTTTCTCCCTTGGGAAAAAAATCCCTAACATCCAATGATAACTGATAAAAGGAAATTAAATGTTAGTGGTTTTTAATGTTAAAAGATAATTAATTCTATAAGAGAAATGTGTTTCATACCTCTCACAAAAAGGCATCATCCAAAATTGTGTGACTATATTATTTTCAAGTCTTTCAGAAATATAAACCATTCTTTGTTCCTCATTCAATGCACATGCTTCAGGGGAAATCCATTGTGGGTCCATGAATCCAAATACATCTGTCAGCTCATTCCTCTCACAAAGTTTATAAAGATACCTAATACAAAACATACATAAGTATACATTTTTAATAAATATAACGTAGGGAAAAGGTGTTAAGACTTACATGCAAAAACTTTGCACCACATTGATACCCAACTTATCTCCAGTAACAAGCTCCAAGATATTAGTGTTCGTAATCCCCACACTTTTTCACATCCACAGACATGAGCTTCCATTGGAAACTCATAATAACCCACCATCATATTTGAATATCTTGACAATCTGTCAAGACTACTAGAATTTGTATCTGATGTCATTGCCATTTGTCTTTGTTGTTGTCTATACAATATTTCTTTACCTTTAAAGTATTCCTATAAAAAATTAAAAAATATATTAGTTTTCAAATGATAAAACAACTTTAATAAAAAAACAAAATAAAAGATATAACATTAATACCTCTATGGTAATGAGTCGAAGAAGTCTCGATGGCCAAATTAAAAAATGGTCGATACTCTGTCCAACTGTCGCCACCTCATCTGTAGGTATTGGTACCCTAGCTGATCTATCTATAATATCATGTATAGTGACCCTCTAATTCTATACCTCTAATTTTTGATGATGAACTGTATCTCCTATACATTATACCAACCCATATGCTACTATATGATGTTGAGAATCATCAACAAACAACTTGCAATAAGTAGGAAGCTGCGGTAGAGGAGTAGGATAAAAAATGGGGTCCGCAGGCTGAGGTGGGGGAGTGGAAGCTACTAGCGGAGATGGAGGATAAATAATGGGGTCTTCAGGGGGGAGGTGGAGGAGTGGGAGCTCCAGTCTGAAATTGTCTTTGCATTTCTGAAAACATAGAATGCACCGACGCTCTAATCTTGTCCTCCATCGTCGCATTAATATTTTGAACTTCAGCCTCCAAGGATTCTATTTTTTTTCAAAACCCCCTCAAAGTTAGAATTTGAAGAACATGGAAACACTTTTCTTACTGATACACCTGCCAGATATCCTCTTACACGACCAGGATGTTCGGGCCTTCCCAATGCTGTAGATAAAATATCTTCCCTCCCAGTAGGTGTAAATGTCCCCTGTGAACTCTTCTCCTCAAGAGAGTACTGTATTAATTAATTAAACATTTCTGTAATGATTTAAATTATATTAAGAAAATAGTTAACTTAAATAAATAAAATAGATATCTTACAATCCTCTCAGCTATGATTCTCGATTCTTCCGAAAGATTTTGCCATTTTTTCCCTTCCGAGATCTCTTCCATTTTTCATGTCTAGATGGAGGGGATGGAGGGGCCACCTCTCCAGAGCTTGAAGACTCAACTCTTAGTTGTTGAAATTTTTCTGCCATCATTTGTTCTTCCAATAATGCATACCCTCCCCGAGATAAACTATGAGGGTATACATTTTTAGATTGGATCTCGTGATGATCTTTCCTTGTTTACTGTAATTTAAGAATAAGAAATCATTAACAAAACATTAATAAAATCATTTATATAAGAATGTTTATAAAATTTTACATTGCCCTTACCAGTAATGACTCTTTTCTTCTACTTTCAAAAAACATTATCCATGTGTCTTCATCTATAAAAGGATATATGCGACATGGATTGTCATGAATCCTATAAACATAAATGAAATCAGATGAGAGGGTTGATTTGAAATCCCTCCATCTCCTGTTAGCCAACGATAATCATTTCTTCCTGACTCCTCCAGTGTCAGGAATATCAAATGTCATCTGATAAAGAAGAGGTTAAACATATTATATATACTAGAAACATTAAAAGAATAGTCAAACAATGACCAAAGATCTTACCAAAATCGCCTCCCATAACTGAGAGATTATCAATTTATTCACACTTCTCCAATCATCATACAAAATGCTTACTTTGTTCTTAGCCTGAGTTCCTACAAAACTCTTAAAATATGTTGCATTCGGACCTCTAGGAATATCATCATCATTAAACTCAATGGCTATCCTCTGATCCTGCGTACGGTCAAGTGATAATTTTGGTAAACGTGTGCACCCACGTTTACCAACCTTTGAACTCTTTGTCTTAATCAGATCATGTGAATGTTCATATCTAGAGGTATGTCAAGAAACATTCTCATCTCCAGAATCATGTGGTTGATCAACTTAATGATCTGTCATTATCTTTCAAATCAAAAAAAAAACAAACGTCAGTTCACAAATATACAAATTCAAATATTTTAATACTACTGTGATCAGAAAATAGAAAAGTGTACTAAGTTACGTAATAGTAAACATTGGTAATATGGTAAGCATGTTAAACAATGGTAAAGATGGTAAAGATGGTCAAGATTGTCAAGATGTTAAACATGGTAAACCTGGTAAACATAGTAATCATGGTAAAGTAATTGTCACTGAACAAAAATAATAGATATATAATTCATGTAATGGTTATAAACATGATAAATTAAACTAAACAATCTTAAAAAAAACAACAACTTATACTTATTTTGTTTTAAAACATGTTTTAATAAATAAAGAACTTACAAATATAAAAATTCAAATATTTTAATACCACTGTAATCAGAAAATAGAAAAGTTTACTAAGTTACGTAATAGTAAACATTAGTAACATGGTAAGCATGTTAAACATTGGTAAAGATGTTCAAGATGGTCAAGATGGTCAAGATGGTAAACATGGTAAACCTAGTAAACTTGGTAAACATGGTAAAGCAATTGTCACTAAACAAAAATAATAGATATATAATTCATGTAATGGTTATAAACATGATAAAGTAAACTAAACAAACTTAAAACAAACAAAAACTTATACTTATTTTGTTTTAAAACATGTTTTAATAAATAAAGAACTTACAATATCTACCATTTATGAAAAAAAATAAATGTAAACAGGAAATACACATATGTTACCTGTAATTTTAGGAATGTAAAAATGGATTCTTTTCCCAAATTCCTTCATCGTGATCGTTCCTTATGGCACAAACAATGTCTTCAACATTCTCATCATTATGTTCTGTTAATATTTCCATGGAAGTAGGGATCTCACATAAATCAGAATCTTCATCAAGTTCATCCTCACCAACATATTTTTTCCCTTGTAAAACAACAGCCCACTACATATCTGATTGATATACTACATTGAAAATTTGTTTTGCATGTGTTGCCATTATAAAAGAATCAGTTGTGTCTTCCAATCTATTCAGATTAACAAGTGTCATTCCAAATTCATCGTGTATGACATTATTGTTACTGATAAACCATTTACAGTTAAAAACATGAACTTTAATTTTAAAGTAATCAACCTCCCATATGTCTTCAATCACTCCATAATATGCACTTGATGCAGAAATTGGGTTTTTTTCCTTAGCACTCGAAAAATGCATCGCTTCTGCAAACACCAATACACCACTATTCTGAACCACACTTCTGTTGTCCTGAGCTTTCGTATGAAATGTATAACCATTAATGTCATAACCGGACCATGTTATCACATTTAAACATGGACCACCCACTATCCATTTTAATGTCTCTGATACATCTGATCTACCAAGCAAAGTATTTTTAATCCATGACAAAAACTTTTGTTGTGCTCATTAAAAATCCACATTTATTTCTTCTTTGGATGACATTGTTTCAACTCATTAATATGAAATGTGATATACGGTTGAGCATCAGATATGTTATTCAAGATGTATAATTCGAACTTCTTCATCTATTCAGCTGACAATGATTTAACTTTCAAGCCATGAATCCCTTTTCCCTCTTTATTAAATCATTCATGATGAGATGGAGGCAAACCTATGTGTTGCACCGCAACCAAGTATCTCGTACAAAACTCTGCTACCTCCCCAGAAATTCACTTTTCAATAATGGAGGCTTCAGGTCGATATGGATTTTTAACATACCCCTTTAATATTTTCATATACCTTTAAAAAGGATACATCTAAGGAAGATATACATGTCCACAAAGCTTTATTTATCGAACCAGATGAATAATTAAATGCACCATTATATCAAAACAATTTGGAGGAAAATACATTTCCAATTGAAAAAGTATAAAAATTGCATCCTTTTCCAAAATGTTCAAAGCATTCACATCAATCTCCTTGTTACAAATTGAAATGAAAAAATAACACAACTTCATTATAGTCTTTCTGACACGAATGGGAAATATTCCACGCAAAGAAACTGGTATAATTTTTTGCATCATGACGTGACAATCATGTGATTTCATACCTATCAACATCATGTCCTTCAATGAGACAAAATTTTTTACATTAGAAGAATAATCTTGTGGCACTTTGATGTCATTAAGACATTAACAGAAGCTAATTTTCTCCCTCTTCAATAATGTATGACAATCCGGGGGAAGATATGTTCATCTTCCTTTAGGAGTGGGAGCTAACTCCAAACGTATTCCCATTGATAGTAAGTCTAACCTTGCATTCAACCCATCTTTTGTCTTTCAATTAATATCTAACAATGTTCCAATCAAAAAATCACATATATTCTTCTCCACGTGCATGACATCAATATTATGTTTAACTTCATGATACCTCCAATATGGTAGCTCAAAAAATATTGATCTTTTCTTCCAAATATGTCTATCATTACCACATTTCTGTGTCTTTCTCAATGTCACATCAAGGTTTTTCACCCTCTCAAAATACAGATCAGGGGATAAATGTTTTGGAGCAATATCAAATTCTTGTGAGCCATTGAATTCCTTTTTTAGTCTTCTATAAGGGTGTTCCATAGGCAAAAACTTTCGATGACCCATGTATATTGTTTTCCTCCCATGATGCAATTGACAATATGACGTCTGTTGTTCGCAAGTTGGACATGCATTATGCCCTTTAACACTGTATCCAGACAAATTTCCATACGTCGGGAAGTTATTTATAGTGAACAGAAGCACTGCATGCAGTTGGAAATATTCCATTTTATAAGAATCATACACCCTAATACCATCAGCCCATAATAGTTTCAAATAATCAATCAACGGTTACAAGTAAACATCGATATCATTGCCGGGTTTCTTTAGACCAGATATCATTATACTCAACATGACACATTTGCGCTTCATACAAACATCAGGAGAGAGGTTGTAAATTACCAATAAAATAGGCCATGAACTATGTGTGCTACTGAGGTTTCGGTATGGATTCATTCCATCTGTGCACACCCTTAGTCTGAGATTTCTAATTTCATTTCCAAATGTAGAATATTGTGCATCTATTTTCTTCCATAGTGGACAATCAGCTGGATGACATATTTTTTCATCACATACCCGCTCATCAGCATGCCATCCTAACCTTTTTGCATCATGTGAATTAGCGAATAATCATTTGAAACGATGAAATATAGGAAGATACCAAAAAACCTTTAAGTGAGCTTTGTAATCTCTACATCAGCCTGCGATTTTTCTTTCACCTTATACCGTGATGTCCCACATTTAGGATACTCTGACAGAAATTCATATTCCTTCCTATATATAATGTAGTCATTCAGAAAGGCATGTATTTTCTTGTATCCCATTCCCATCAGGCATAATATTTTCTTGGCCTTGTAATGTGAATCTGGAAGATCATTATCTTTTGGAAGAATGTCTTTCATCAACTGTAGCATCTCTGTAAAACTTCTGTCACTCCATCCATGTTTCGCCTTAAGGTTAATCAATCTGAACACCACCGAAAAAACCATAAAATCAGTACAACCAGGATATAATGGTTTTTCAGCATCACCATATAGATGTGAAACTGTCGGTTCTATCTCAATTTGTTCTGCTACAATATCGTGAATCATTTCTTCAATTCCATCGGAGTTACCATCTTGTGAATCATCATCATCAGTGACATGTCATCTATTTTCACCATGCCAAATCCAAGGGTTGGAACTCGGATTAAAACCATGACATATCAGATGATATTTTATCTCTATACTTTTCAAATTCTTTATATTCAAACATTTCAGGCATGGAGAGAAAAAATTTCACTACTTGGAACATTTCGTTTAGAAAATTCCAAAAAGGCATCAACACCTTCCTCATATTCATTTCTCATTCGATGTGCCATAATCCAACTTCGACTCATTATTACCTATATAAAATATAAAAAATATATATATTTTTAAGATAAGACAAATATAATTTTATAAGAAAAAAATCATAATTTGAATGTAAAAAAATTTTGAAATATAAAACAAATCTATGCGTATTTAAAATAATATGCTTGAATATTATTATTAAAACAAAATATAGTTAGATATAATAGGTTTAAATTCCATTGAATAAAAGAAAACCATGGTGCCTACATGGTTGATAGAAAATTGGATAAAATGGAGTAAACATGAGAATAAAATCATATTTAAAATAAAAATTCAGATGGAGAAAATCACAATGTAAATCCAAACACCCCTGGACAGCCCCCCACCCCCCGGACAACCCCCAAAACCCTCTGGACAGGCCTCCACCACCTTGGAAATCCCCCCACCCACCCCCCTGGACACCCCCAACCCTCTGGACAGCCCCCCAACCCCTGGACATCCCCCCACCCCTCCTGGACACCACCCCAACCCGCTACCCCCTTGGACACCCTGCTGGACACCCCCCAACACTTTGGACAACCCCCAAACCCCCGAACAACACCCCACCCCCTAGAAAGATCCCCACCCCTCCAGACAGCATCCCCACCCCTCCTGGACACCACCCCCACCCCGACCCCCTTGGACACCCCCTGGACACCCCCAACCCTCTGGACAGCCCCCCACCCACGGACATCTCCCCAAACCCTCTGGACAAGCCTCTACCCCCTTGGAAATCCCCCCACACCCACCCACCCCCTTGGACACCCCTCTGGACACCCCCCAAACCTCGGGATGGCCCCCACCCCCGGACAACCCCCCAAAAAATGGTTTACATATAAAACTAGCGATGGTGAACAACGAAAAACAAATGCATTTAATATATAATTCAGCATGAAATAGATGGAATTAAATATTATTAAATATGTCTACTTAAATGATCATATGATAGTTAAAAATAATCATTGATATTCAACTAGTCAAATGATCACAAGTTTCTCGATAACTAATATCATAATTTATTTTATCAAAAAAGTCACACAAAATAGTCCACAAACATGTTTTTCCCCAACATCACAATTTAATAAAACAATTCCTCAATTTATAAAACATTCTAAAAATGTTTGAAATCTTAAATCACCTCTTTACCTTTCAAAAACCCTTATTAGGTGAATAACAATGCCAAAATATTGCATTTACACCATTTTATCACCTTTTTTAACTCACTAAATCATTTTCACTTTTCATAAAACAATCCAAAGTGGAACAACCATGTTTTTCAAACAAAAGACATTCCAAAACCCCATTCAAGAAAAAAATCATACCAATACAAATCCAAAATATAAATTTCATCTCAATACACATTTATTAAACCACCCCCATATTTTAATAATTTACCTCAAATAATGTCAAAAACAATGTACATGAAAAACTAACTTTTTTATAAAACACCTTCAAGTAGTGTGACAAGGTTTTACACATAACACCCATTGAAAACCCCCCTTTTGAGGCCCACATGGAAACAATGAATTAAAAACCCATAATTGGATTCCCCTTTCAAAATTAATGAATCACATTCATAGGTTATAAAATCCACCCAAATAATAACCTAAGAGTCACACATTAAAAGAACCCAATTTCAAGATAAAATGAATATATAAAATTAAAGACATATCCAAATCCATCAAAAAAAAATTTGGGACCACAAAAAATATACGATGTAGGCAAAACGAATGAAAAAAAGCATACAAACATATAGTGTTGCGAGTTGAAGGCTTACATGAAATGGGGGTTTTGGAATGCCTTTTGTGTTGCGAGTTGAAAGCACACAAAACGAGTTGAGATGATAAATCCGGGAAAAAAAGTACACAAAATTCGAACGAGTTGAAATCACACAAAACAAATGAAAAAAAAGCACACAAAAATCGAAAAACAAAAATATAGACTAACCGGGAAAAAAAAGAACGAAATAAATTCGTTGAAGGATTACTTGAGTGTTGCGAGTTGAGATGATAGATCCGACGAGAGTAAAGATGATAAATGTTGTAGGCAAAACGAGTTTAACAGCGAGATCGACGAGCCGATTAGGGTTTATCGCGTGAGAGAGACGAGTCACCGGACTGTTGAACGAAAATTCGTAAATGACAATCCTCGGGGATTGTTAAATTTTTAAATGTTTTTATAACGTCGGTTATTTAATAACCGACGTTATAAACTGTTTGTTACATTTATAAAGTCGGTTATTATAATAACCGATGTTATAAATGTATCAGATACGGGTTTTTTTATGTCGGTTATTCTATAACCGATGTAAAAAAGACCTCAAAAATCACAGTTTTTTACGTCGGTTATAAAATAACCAATGTAAAAAACCCCAGCGCGTGCGGTTTTTACGTCGGTTATTTGATAACCGACGTAAAAAACACGTAGAAATCTAGTTTTTTACGTCGGTTATCAAATAACCGACGTAAAAATCCCCACGCGCTGTGGTTTTTTACGTCGGTTATCAAATAAACGACATAAAAAACCCGTAGATATCTCGTTTTTTATGTCAGTTATGAAATAACCGACGTAAAAACCCCCGCGCTTCGGTTTTTTACATCGGTTATAACATAACCGACGTAAAAACCGAACGCGAGCGATTTGTAATGTCGGTTATTAAAATAACCAAAGTTAAAAATCTACTCACCACATTTGTTACATCGGTTATAAAATAACTGACGTAAAAAACCACATTTCACAGATTATCACGTCGGTTATATATAACTGACGTAAAAAATGGGGATGTAAATAACATTTTCTGCACTAGTGGAAATCAGTCGAAATATCAGTAAGGGAAAGGAGCACGTCAGAGCTATAAAGCACTCTGACCCGTCCACCTCAGTGCAGAAGATGGAAGATGACACATAGAAGGACACATTGTTCCAGAAAGTTGATGAGTAGAAGAAGATGGTTGATGACCTCTTGGCTGAACGTTCTTTAAAGAGACGGTTGGACTATGGCAATCGTCAGCTAGGGGAGCAGGGACAGGAACAACTTCTCCTCAGCAAGCTGCCTCTAGGTGACCCTGACCGTCCTGTCCCCACAGACAGGGTTGAGGCTGGAACATTCGGCAAGAGGGCATGGTTTGTCTCTCCAAACCCTCTTGAACGGTGTGATAATCCAAGGGACCCAGCTCAAGCTCCCCCGGCCACCCGAAGGGTCGTTCTTCCAGCCTCTCCACAAGTCGTTGGGCCTTCTTATCATGTTTAAGAACACATCAACATGCTCATGATTAGGGATCCCCATCAAGACAGGGACCCCTACCCATATGATCCAATTGCGGCACTCATTGCCTGACTTGATGCTTTAGAAACAGAATAGGTGGCGATCCCGCCTGATGGTAAGCCATAAACGGCATGGGTGGATGATATTCTAGCACATCCGGGTTTCAAGAATCCCACCTTCTCCCCCTTTAATGGGATAGGGGATCCTCCACAACACCTACCCCTCTTCAACTCAAGGTTTGGGCCCATGTTGGGGACTCTGGCGCAATAGGAGGCTACCATGCTCTGCTGTTTTGTCCAGACATTGGAGGGGCCTACATTTGTCTGGTACAACCAGATTCTCGTCAGATCCATGAACAGCTAGGGGGACCTTCATAGGAAATTCCCCTACCAATTCATCTCTACCACGAGGATAACAAGCATCACAGACCTCTTCAAGTGCAAATAAATTCTTGATGAACCTGTTAGAGACCTCATTGCCTGGGGGAAAGGTCTTACATATTCCCATGACATGCCACTGACTGAGGAGAAAATACCGACGATGTGTGTAAGAAATGTCAAGATGGAGCTGGTTCCCTCTTTGATAACCCCAGAACTACCCCGGGGGATTTCAAGACCTCTTCGATAAGTCCCAACGCTTAGAAGAAGCCTTGAAACAGGCTGAGCAGGCAAGCCCATTGACTACTGTAATTCCCACAAGGAGGGATGTCAAAGTCGAACCCACCGCAATGGCCCAAATAGAGCCCCCCAGACAACTGGAGTTGTTACAAGTGGATCGACCTCTGTAACCCCGCCGAATCATGCCACCACAGGCACATCCTCCAGCCCAACACATGCTTCCTCAGAACCGGCAAGTGCCCCCGCAAAATGCGTTTCACTACCTAAGCGAGAAAACCAGGCCCCGCCTCTTCGATAGGCTTCTTTAGCTCCTCTTCAGGGCCAGGCTCCAAGGCCCCCCTTTCCAGATAGAGGAAACCAGACCTACTCATTTATCAAGAATCAGGTCCCCAGCTACATCTGATGTGCCTTGGAATAGGGGATTGGTCATTTGAATGAGTGAAAAAGGCCAGAAGAGAAAAACCTTGCTGATTTCCATAACTACTACCCCTATCATCAGATCATGGGTAACACACTCTAGTATTGATATGTTTTAAAAGACTTTCTTCAAGACCAGGTCGATAAAAAAAAGTCTGGTTGGGCCCAGCCCCCACACAAGTGGCCTGTGTTGACGTAAGGCCAGACAACACCAACGATATTGAAGGTGAGTGGAAGCATGTTTATAACCGCGAGTCCCAGAAGTATGATGGATGGATGGCTTTAAAAATAGCTTCTTATTCCCATGGTATCATTCGTGCATGCTTGAATCAGGAGGAGCCTTCAGAAGCTGCTGCAGCTACTTCTACATCGTCATCTCAGTCGGCATCTTCCCAGAAGAGAAAGCATCGACGGTGCAAGGGAAAGTGACATGCCCCTCCAATTCCATAATCATCCCTCACTCTTAGTGACTTCATGCCTCTGAATATGAGGATTCCTCCAAGAATCTTCTAGGTGATGGATAACTCTTCATGTGATAGTCAATGGTACGCTTCAGTTAATACCTAGGAGTTGGTAAATCCCTATATGACTCCCGACGATGAGGAGTAGTAAGCAAACCTCCCCAACGTCGCCAGGAAATCCCAATGTCGGCAGAGCTGTGGATATGTGGGTCGTCAGGTCACATCAATTGGCACCTCCAGCCAAGTTGTGCATGCCACTAAGACTAGACATCAGGTTCATCGCAGAATTCAACATGCGCAACCTCCTCATCTGGTGTCATCAAGCCCGCGTCCACCACCATTTGTTCTACTAGATTGGGAAAAGCCACTTCGACCACACCATGAACAACCTCACCCTACTATATACTGATCTCAGTCATCTGAACCTCATCCAGTAGATACTCTGTGGGCTTTGATTAGTGAGCAGTGGGATATTCCCAACACCAGCCAGCTACTGGCTCAGCAGGTAGGGCTTGTCATGCCTCCTATCATAGATCAACCTCCTTCAAGAAGAATATTTTTCCTAGCATGGATGTATGATGTTATAAAGCACCTTTCCATCACCCCAGTGAGGCTTTCCATCCTTGATGCCCTTCTCCTATCATCAGATATGTGTGAGGCCCTTGCTGAGTCTTTAAGAAGCACCCTCCAGTTTGAGACGGAGGTTGCAGCTGTAGAACCCTTTAATATTGAAGCAGTGGAGAATGCCAAAAGCTAGGCCATCATCTCATTCTCTGGAGAGGAAAAAGACACACCCATATAAGGGTACATCCGACCACTGTACATCACTAGCCAATTTAACGGTGAAGAGGTTCGCTGCTGTGTTGTCTACACCGGCTTCGGGATTTACCTTATCCCAACATAGATATTGCCGAAGCTAGGGTTATCCGAGGATGAATTTAATCCCTCTGATCTAAGGATCCTAGGATATGATTGGACGGAGAAAACCCCAGTCGATAATATTCATTTAAAGACCCAGTTCGGTGGCCTAGTAGCCATCACCAAGTTTAAGGTTGTCTCCCAGGGCACCACGTATAATGCATTGATGGGAAGACTGTGGCTCCACCTACATGTGGTGGTTCATTCTTCATATCACCAGTGCCTAAAGTACTCCCTTAATGGTCTAGTCGGCGTACTCTATAGTGATGCGTCTCCTTTTTCCTCTTGTGAAGCCCTCTACTTAGACACCGATTATCACAAGAGCTAGGACAAGTAGGTTTAGGCCAGTGAGGTCGAACTCGTCGCAGTTTCAACTAACCCCTAGGTAGGTTTGGATGACACCTATGTCTTCCCGATCTGTTTATTGGAGGCCACGACCCCCAACATGGGGCTACGTTTTGTTGTGTCTGGTACAAGGGGGAAGCATATTCCCAAGTCTAAGTGATGGTGGGAAGTCACCTCGCACTTCTACGCAAATCAGGCTAAGGTTATCCTAGAGCCTCCTACACCCGTAAGGTATCAGGATGTTCGCACTATGACAAAAACCATACATCATAAGTGTCTGTTTCGCCGGGCTGGAATCAACTAGATCAAGCTGACACACCACTATTGCTTTGATATCATCATGTGCGGCCCCATGGGCCGATGACCAGATAGGATCGGCTCGACATCCATCATTTTAATGGATTCAGTAGTATTATAATCTCTTGATGCGGTGACCATTGCTAATCAGGATAGTACCAGCCTCTCGTCGGGATCCGCTAACCCAGAGGAAGCCCCTCCCATTGGGGATACCTCCACAATTGAAGAAGAGGATCTGGAGGATGCTCCCCCCGCCTTTGAAGAGGGCGTCTACACCACAGTCGATGAACTGGTGCAGGTGAACAATGGTTGAGAGGAAGAATGAAGACCCACATTAATCAGTGCCACATTCCCCCAGAAGAGAAACAATGGTAAGTGGACTTCCATAAACAACATTGTGATGTGTTTTCCTAGAGTTACGATGAGATGCTAGGACTAGACCCTCAGGTATCCATTTACCACCTCGGCCTTCCAGCAAATCATCGCGGGTTCAAGAAGCCTCCTAGAAAGATGCACCCTTTTCATAGTGCCATGGTCAAGGCCGAAGTTGACAAGCTAATTAGGGATAACTTCATTAAGGAGGTCCATTACCCTAAATGGCTGGCCCACATCGTGCTTGTTAGAAAGAAGAATGGACATATCAGAGTCTACATCGAATTCCACAATCTCAACCGCCACTGTCTGAAGGATGATTTCCCCCTTCCTGTGACAGAATGGTTGATCGATGATATAGCTGGGTTCCATGCCCTCTCCTTCATGTACGAATACTTCAGATACAATCATATCCAAATGGCTCCTGAGGAAGAGGAGTACATAGCTTTCAGGAACCCCAATGTACTTTCTGTTACCAGTTTATTCCCTTCGCCTTAAAAAAATCAGGTTCCACATATCAGCGGGCCATGCACCTCATATTCAAGCCAATCATTGGGACATTGGTGGAATGATATGTCCATGATCTGGTCATCAAATCTTTCCAGTGCCAGGACCATCTCAAGGACCTTGAGAAAGTGTTCATCTTCCTCTGTTCCCACCACCTGAAAATGAATCTGTTGAAGTGTGGCTTCGGGGTCACCTAGAGGAATTTCATTGTATTTTTTGTCAGGTATCGGGGCATCGAGATCGACCAAGGGAAGATCAAGGCCATCAGCCAGATTCCTCCCCCGAGCAATATTCAAGATCTTAGAGGTTTTCAAAGCCACTTAACATACATATGCCAATTCATTGCGAATATGGCTGGAAAGTGTAAACCATTTTACTGGATCATAAAGAAGGAACTGCCTATGAATGGGACAAAGAGTGCTAGACAGCATTCGAGAAAATCAAGCAGTATCTTCTCTATCCTCATGTCTTGATGCCACTTGTCTCTGAAAAAATGCTGATCCTTTATGTGACTTCCCCAGAATGGTCTCTTGGCGCCCTTCTCACCCATAAGAACAATGAGGGGACCAAGAACAGTCTCTTTTACCTCAGTCGTATGTTTATCGATAAGGAGACGTGATACTCCTCTATCGAGAAAAGCTGCCTCACCCTCGTATTTTTCGTACAGAAATTGAGACACTACATGCAGTACCATGAGGTACAACTGGTGTATCTGGTAGACCCACTGAAGTATATCCTAGGCTGACCCATACTGATAGGACAACTAGCACGGTGGGTGGTAATCCTCAACTAGTTTGGCATCAGGTTCATTCCTCATAAGGCTATCAAGGGAAAAGAATTGGAAGATTTTCTAGGTTCCCATCCAACCCCCGCGGACTAGTCCCTGGACCTCAATTTTCCCAACGAGGCAATCCTCTCAGTAGATCCTGCTATCCCATGTTGGCAGATTCACATCGATGGTGCCTCCTGGAGTCCCACCGATAAAAGTCTCAATGATCCTAGACTCAATAGAGTAGGCATGGGTATTATCATTATTACCCCAGCTCAAGCCATTTTTCCATATTCATTCCTGCTATCAGAAGGCTACACCAGCAATGAGGCGGAGTATCAGGCTCTTATTTCTGGCCTCAAGATGGCCCTAGAGATCAATTTGCCCCATTTTCACGAGAAAATGGATTCTGAACTAGTCATCAAGAAAATAAATGGAGACTATGTCGTCAAAAAGTCAAAGCTCATACCATTATTGGAACACACTCTCCAGTTAATGGCCAAGTTCTCTTCTTCGACGGAAGTTACACATGTCCCACAGTCTCAGAACGGCCGAGCTGATGCCCTGGCCGTCCTGGCTACATCACTTGAAGAACCTGAGTATGACAACCCGATTATACACATGGCACAACAGAGAGTCATTTCTCCCATCACCCCAGATGATGGCGATGGCCTGAGTATAAGAAATCTTACCGCTGATGCCTGCATGTCAATAAACCTCGGTTCCTCAGATGTATTTGTTGTAGTGACTCTTGATTGGAGATCCCCCTTGGTCAAGTATCTCCAAAATGGTTACCTCACGGATGATCAGGCCGAACGTGAGTGAATCTGATGTTGCACGCTACATTTTACCCTCCAGATTGGTCCCAATATTGAGAAGATCCTCTACAAGCGCGGGTTTGATGGTTTTATCCTCCGTTGCATCCAAGAAGTCGAGATTTCTTAGGTCATGTAGGAGTTTCATGCCAGTTTCTATGGCGCCCACCAAATTGGACTGAAGCTGTCTCATCAGATCTAGAGACTAGGGTAATTTTGGCTCTCCATGATCTACGATTTCATTGAGTTCTCCAAGAGATGACACACCTGCTAATTTCATGCATCGGCCACTGGAACCTCTCCACTCCACTAAGTACTCATGGCCATTTGTGGTGTGGGGACTCGATGTCATGGAACCATATCCACCGGTGGCAGCTCACCAGTGCAGGTTCATCCTGACCACCACAGATTTTTTTTCCATGTGGGAAGAGGTAGTTCCACTCAATGTGGTTGAGGAAAATTATATCAATGACTTCATGAGCTCCAATTTCATCTACGGGTTTGGAGTCCCTCATGTCGTCCTCACCGATAATGGAACCAACATTCGAGCAGCCGAGCTGAAGAAATTTTACGCCTTGTACAACATCCGTTCTAACCATACCTCCTGATACCATGCGTAATAAAATGGACAGATCAAGGCATTAAACAAAACCCTCTCTAACATTTTGCAGAAAATGGATGGTCAGAACAAGAAGAGTTGGCCAGACAAGCTCTCCAATGCCATCTGGGCTTATCAGACAACGACTCGTAATTCTACCCAGGTGACCACATATTCCCTGGTGTACAGATCTGAGGTCATCATGCCCATCGAGATCCAGCTGGCTTCATTAAACATAGTTTTTTATGACTATCAGGTTCCAGATAAAGTAGATGAAATTTTGTCTGGCTGAATTGGAACCACTTGATGAAAACAGGCTTCGTTAACTACACAATCTGGAAGGACACCATAACATGATATCTAGGGTGTTCAACAAGAGATTTCATCTCCGCTCCTTCTTGCAAGGTGACTTGGTATTGGTCCTCCAGACACCAATGATCCCTGGAATAAAGCCACCCAAGTTGGAGCCCAAATGTGAAGGACCTCACATAATTCACAGGTTTGACCCCAATGGTGCTTAATCCCTGGTGACCATTGATGGTGAGAATATAATGCCTCCCACCAATGCCAAGTTCCTCTAGAAACACTTTTCATGAGCCTTCTTAGTCCCGGATGACCTTAAACTACATGCTGGTCCTACACGACTTCAAACTGCACGGTCCCGCGTGACCCTAAACTACTTCATCCCGCATAACGTTAAATTGTATACCGTCTAGAAAGATGTTAAAATGAACCCCTAGAACTATATGTGTCTTGATTACTATCCATATGAAATACGTAGGAATGATCAGGCACTTCGTCTTCAGCCTAGCCCCCAAAATCTTCTCTTTGACTATCCCCCCTTGGGTATAGTTTTCTCGGAGGGTCCATACATGGTTTAGTACAAGCTTCCCCTTCCCCACTCATGTCATGATTTTGAAAATCACACCATCCTCCCACTCCTCACTCTTCTATCCTCCCTTTTCCTCACCATATGACTCTAAACTACATGACCTTTACGAACTACATATGGCTTGATTCCCATCCTCATGGGATACGTAGGAACGCCCAAAAATTTCATCTGTTGGTCGAGACCAAATGCCAGAATCTTCCCCCGGGTCAAGACATATGGTGTGGTGCAGAACTTTTCCCCAATTCACGTCAAGGTCATCTCGATCTGGCCATACGTCCCACTCCCTGGATATTCTTTCCTCTTTCACAGATGGGTACAACTATGCTTCACCCACTCCTTTGATTGGGACTCCATCATCTTTCCAGTCGGGAAAGGCCCATGAATGGCATGGATGCAAGGTCTAAGGGTCTCCTACCATTATGGGCCAACGACCTCAAGGATTTTGAACAACAACATGATACAAGACCCGCATTGTGAATATAGTCAACGGTTGATTCTCATTTTTTGTTCCTAGTCCTTGTAACTATAGAGACGTTGTGTTTCGAACATGTTCAACATCTATCCTATGTCATTAGAACCACCCCAATATGTCCTAGACATTGAGTGTAATGGTTCATTCTGCCCCATTGTATCTCTATGCGATTAACTCCCTTCAGCCAATGATAGTTATGGGATGGTACGGTGTGTTATGGGATTACATCCTCATTCACACCAGGATACTCGTCGTGTCATACGCATCCTCAGATGAGACACCTTATCCATACCGTCATCCTCATTGCAAGATGTTAAACTACAAACTGGTTGGAACATTCCATCCAAGGCCTAGACTAAGGCCCCTTGGCCTTTTTAGGCCCTTGGCCTAGGTTCTCACTTAGGGTTGTACGGTGTGAATAGGATTGTGTCCTCATTCATATCGGGCAACTCGCCGCATTGTAAAACTCCATTATGTGGGGTATATCACCCATTTGTGTCCTTAATACATGACGATAAACTGCACATTACGTCTCCCAGAACTACATATGGATTTATTCCCATCCTCATGTGATACGTATGACCACCCGAACATCTAGATTTAGGGTTCAACCCCATCTCTTAAAAATATTCCTCTCATCTTGGCCCCATAGCCTGCATTCCCCTAGAGAGAGGAATATATGGTGTGGTATGTGATTATGTTCTCTCTCACATCGGGTTTTATAGAAACCACACCATTTACCTCCACCGCCAAAAATGTTTTCTAACCCCTTGCGATATACTCATCTCTTCAAATCATCTTCTCTCAAGATGAGCACCTCAGCCCTCTTCAGCAATTCACTAATGTGCCTAGGGTACACTGGTCTATCACCTGGAATGTCAGATTCTACCTAGACATGCGTTCACCCATTTCTCAGGTTTCGTGTTCCCCTTCATTTGGGCTCCCATCACCTTTCACACCCAAAGGGACCCCCAAATGGCATGGATACTAGGCCTAATGGCTCTCCTACCATTACATGCCAACATCCTCGAGGGTTTCAGACATAAAAATAGATACAAGTACCACATTATGAATATGGTCAGTGGTCTAAGCTCATTTGTTTGTCCCCAATTTAGGATAACGTGATAAGGATGTTGTGTTTTGAACATGGTCAATAGTTATCTTCTATCGCCATGCCGACCGGATTAAGCCCAAAATGTCAGTGACATGATTCAAATCCTTCTCCACCTCATCATGTCTAAGTATAACTTTGTAACTCTTGGTATTATTCATCAGTGCGCATCCACGTGTTAGAAGGAGAAAGTCATGGTAAAGAAATCATTTGGGGCTCTAATGATTTCCCATGTGCATGTATTTCAGGTATTGCAAATACCTTATCCACCCATGTTTCCAACACTGAGTTCATCTCATGTTGGATTTCTGATTGGGTTATGGTTCTACTTTACATGGGAATGTTTTTCTTCTCTATGGTCCGAGTTTTATGACCTTAAACTAAGATCTTTTCACATTTTCCCTTTGTGAGAACTACATGTAGCTTGATTCATATGCTCCTGGGATACGTAGGAACACCCAAACATCTCGTCTTCGGGTCCAAATTAGTTAAGAGACAATCCCTCATAATTCTTTCACTTTTACCAGGTTTTCCCCTTGTCCTGAGGTTTCTTTCATAGAAACTCACATGGTGTGGTTTGGACCTTGTCCTCAGTCACATCGGGTATGCTATATTACACTATACACATTCCCCCTTCAGCCTCATATCTACTACGTCTGTGCCACGTGACGTTAAAATGCATGGCTGGTCCCGTCACATGAGCCTAAACTAAGCCAATATCATCTTGGGCACATGATGAAAAATGGAACTGCATTGTGATGTCCCCACCCAAGGGAATGTCATGTTTGGTATCTGTTATACACCATTCCGTTTTTCAATGCTTCATATGGCTTGATTCCTACGGTGATACCCAGATCCATCATCCTAGGTCTATCACTTAAAAAAATACACTCATTTTTCCTAAAGGATAATCAAGATACATCAAATACCGTTTCTTTTAGTGTGAGGGCCACACCTGCATGCCCCTTTTATCCCCGGCACTAGTACCTTACCATTCCACCCCTTAGAACTATGAATGGATGGAATCTCATTCTCATGGGAAATGTAGAAATACTCGTTCACTTTGCCTTGGGCCCTGCTTAACTCTCATTTCCAGTCCCTCAACCTAAAACCTTCCCAGGGAACACGTGGTGGCCGGAACCCTAGGTTCCCATTCATGGTGGGTTTTATAATTACCCCACCGTGTGTCTCCCAATTTTCCTACCATCCATGGGCTGTTCTCTATAACGATAAACTAAGGCAACTTTGTGCCCTTGCCGAAAGATATTAAGATGAACGACATCTCCCCAAACTATATATGGCCTGAATCCCATCCTCATGGGATACGTTGGAGCACCCAGGTATCCTCTCTCCAGGTCCAGCCCCTAGAATCAAAATTCATGTTCCCCCTTATTTTTCGGTCTCTTGACCTGAGGTCTTTTATGGAACCATGATATTGCAGCTCTACCCTGAAGAAGTTTGGGATGCCCCAAGGTGACGTTGGGAGGCAACTGTTTCCTCTTCAACGATGTCCTATTCGAAAGTATGTTTGATCTCTGCTCAGACCGAGGTACCCACTTAATGCATTTCTACCATGTTGGTATAATTTTAAGAGTGTTGGACTCTAGATGAACAACCCATCACTCCACTCTCCATGCTTTGTGTTCCCTTTATTCAAATCCTCACCCTCTATCACATCTAGAGGAACCCCCTAATAGTATGGATGCATGACCTATGGCTCACCTACTATCATGGGCTATCATTACGGAAGACTAATGAATACCATTTCGATTCGGGCCCCATTTTTCGAACATGGTCAGCAGTCGGCCCTCATTTGTTATTCCCATTTCAGGCAAACGCAATAAGTATACTGTGTTTTGAACACGGTCAAAAGTCATCCTTAATTGTCATTCCATCACCATAGTGTTTCGAATCCAAGTTATTCTGATTCACACATTTCACCCCCCATGTTATGATTTATTCCAGTGTCCATGGAGTTACTCCACCTGTGCACAGGAGAACATTGTGAAAATGGTAATTCCACTATTTTGAGAGCTTCATTCTCCAGTCAGGTCTCTCTCATCACATTTTAGGAATCTGAATTGGTCGTTTGAACTTCGGGTGCCCGAATCTTGGTTGACACTCCTACATTCAAACAATATACTAGTGAAAACATCCCTTTTTTCTCACATCGGGTATGACCCACGTGAGCTTGAGAATGAATTTCTATTTATTCAAGATTGTAGTCGAATGCATTAAACAACATAAAAAATTAAATAAATTTGTCCATACATGCAGTTCATATTAAGAAATAGTAAGTAGAAACGAGTTTATGAATTCAGCCAAAATAGGTCCCTTATGGGACAACTTCTTGGATAGATCACTCCAACACCACCACCTTTTGTCTTGTAGCCTCTAAGATTGATTCTCGCCCCCTAGGGACTCTCTCTTCATCGGTGTACGCAGAGCACATTCCACTGACCCTATCCCAATCTTTCACCTATTCAATTTGATGTTTAGTCATTTGGTGACCCGCTTCCACTAGCTGCAATTGAGTGTCTGCCAGCTGGGCTGTCAATTTCTCTACAAGCTCAGAATAGTTGGTAATGAATACCTCCTTTTCTTACATTTTTTCTTCAAGGTGTCAAGCATCTTTTTCTGCCTTTGTGAACACTTGGGTCCTCCTTGGCTCCTCCTAACACTGGGCAACATCAGAGCATCGAATACTCTCATTAAGCGTCTTGGCCATGTAGTCACTGACCATCGAATGAAGGTGTTGAGCATCCACCACTCCAGCACAGAGAAATCATAGCCAGGTTTGGAGTGATCCCATCCATTTCAGCCACTCTACCTGGGGCTGACTGAGAATGTGCTTGATTCACTTCCACCTTTTTCACCACATCATTCGGCTCTCCTTGGACACCTCCGAGTCAGAATAATCTATCTCCTTGGGATCTGTAGGCCGGTAGTTGGGGAAGGAAGACAAGAGACCAGCAACATGGTGTTCTTCGGATACCCCTCCCAATGGATTAGGCTCTTCAACACCTGGGAGAACTTTATCTCTTTCATCTGTCTCGGTAGATCCTTCGTCAACATCCGACATTGCCCCGACGTGAGTACCACTGATGTCCATCGGTCTCTACTCACAGAGTGCTGGGGTCGACTCAGTTTGAGTAGTGTGTCCTGAATGGGATGAAACATTTGCAGTTCAATCAATCATGAACGACCTGGGTTCAGCATCCCGACGTGCCTCCACGGCTGTGATTACTACACAAACAATGAACACCGTGATCAATTGAACTCTATAATGGTAATTAACCGGCATTAAAGTAATGAACTTACAAGAGCCCAAAGTATTAGCCTCCGGTGTTCTGGCCTCTATAGGAGCCATCGTTGTAGGGGATACCTCGATGCTTGTCGGCTCAATAATGGGTGTTGGCTCCCCACCTTGTTCTATCATCGCCTCCCCCTCCCCTTCGAATGGATAATATTTGGTCAGTGTTAATATTCTCATTAACAATATAAGGAGATCTGATTGAGGGCTAAAAAAATGATGAGGGGAAAGGATAGACAAGGGTTGAGACATACCTCAAGTAGCTCAGTTATATCTATATCAAAGCTGATGATTTTTCCACTCTCCTGGAGACTCTCTAGGTGGGATTCCCCCTGAAACCCTCCAACTTTCGGCACCTCTTCTCCTTCACCCCCTCCTTAACCTTCTCCTTCTTCCTCCTCTTCCGTCTCAGCGCCCTCTGGCTCATCAACGCTATCTTCATCCTCTGATGGAAACTTTTCTGGTTCATGCTCCTGGCCGAGCGTTACTTTCACCAAAAAGAGGACTCCCCATGCCAACCCTGTTGGAGTGCATACACATCCATGGCCGTCAGGTATGCATGCCGATGATGAAAGCTCACCCTGTCAACAAGTCGAATGAGTCTGACCTCTAGCAGCTGGATTCTGTCTCACATTATCTTTTTCCAAAGAGAATAAGTACCCATAAACTATCGCAGGGTCATCCAGGTTGACCATAGAGTCTGGAATATTGTATCATTGGAAGGTTGAAGAAGGTACTGCATCAGTTTCCTGGGATGTTCCTTGGCTGCTCCACTGGCTTCTCTCCCCCTAGGCACTGAGGGCACAACAATGCAATGTTAATTCCCCACTACTGAAGTCCCGGCCTGTACAGGCTCGATTGCTTGATGTGCTTCTGACCTTTCCATCCCAACAGTATTCTGTCTTCTCTCTCGCCGCTCAGGTTCCACACTGGCTACCTTGAGTTACTGGACTCACTTCTGCAAAAGTACATTGGTGTATGCTATGGCCCAATGTTTTTTGTATTCTCTTGAGAGGCCAGCGTCAACTCCAATGGGGGGAAAGGTAATGACATCTCCATAGCCATGGGCTGTGAACATTAGCAACATTTGGTGAAGAACACAGGGGTGCCTCACTTCCCAGACACCTATATACATCTTCTTCGGCATCCGCTGTAGGCATCTGAACTTCCTGGTGAACCTCGACGACACATAGGGTTTGCAGAAGATTTTCCCATCAATCTGGGCCACATTTACCCCTCCTCTGATGCTCTAGAACTATTCCTATTTCTCAAGTGAGCCCTGCCCGTCATCTATCATCTGGAAAATTGGGGTGGGGAATTAGATGAAAGTGAATTTGGAATGATTTCCAATTCTGATCCTTACTCCCTCCTCATTAAGCGTCAACGGCATGACCCCGACAATGTCCTGCAAGGAAGGTCGGAGGCCATTTTAGGGTTGATGAATGGAATTCAGAAATGTGTACCTACCACAATAAGCTACGACCCAGCCATAAAAGATTTGGAGGGGACCGCATATCCTCATTAGTGACCCCATCTCGAAATGCATCCCACAATGGCGTATAGATGGGCCAACATGGGGACTACCAGATTGAACCTCTGATTAGAAGCCATGATGCCAGCCCTTACCAGGGTCGCTAGACAAACCCCAATCCTTGCATCTCTCACCTGAAAGAGGCACCCACTAAGGAATGTTGGAAGGAACCCGACATACTGGACATGTAGTTCCTGCCTCTCATTTATGTTGAATCCCCATGACTGATATTCCCCCACCTCTAGAATCCACCATTAAGATCTTCTTTTTCTCCTCTGTGCTGTGGTCAGACACCGTCTCCCTCACCCTGACATCTTGATGACCGGATCCCATTTAAAGAATTAGATAAACCATTTCTTGTAAGTGATGTCCTTTAAAAAATCCTTGACCCTAGCCTCTTCTTAGAAATCTCCAGCAGGTTCCATTTCAGCATGGGAGATCATAATATATCTCCCCATATGTTCTTCATTGGGAGGAATTCATCATACTTGTGTCCATTCAAAATAATAAACCCGATGCGATGAATATCACCGAGGATAATGCCGACTTCACCATGGTGAAGATGGAAGGTATTGGTATTAGGGGGCCATCGAGTAAACAACTCTGGCCCGAGCTGATGCTGGCGATATAAATGGAACTTAGGATGTCCATACCGCCTCAAACAAATGGAAGTGCCCTATTTCAGCCCCAAATTGGTCACACATATGTCGTACCCAATACGCCGATGCCATCTCATCAGTTAAATTGCCTCTAGACCACAAATCCCAATCCTGGATCCATCCTTTGGTCTCATCAGTAACACTCTGATGGAAGGTGCTTGCGTAAAGAGCTGAAGAAGCTTCCGCAACCAGGTCACTCCCTGAAATGGTCTTGGTCCTAGGATTTATAATGAAATTGTCCATATTCCTGGTTTCTCTAGAAGGATGGCCATTGTTGGGGATGTTGTACCATGGTAGGTCAATCTCACGGGTCACCCATGACTGTGGTGTGTCGACATCAAATCTTTGCATGGGTACCTCCTCCATGATATTGAAGTCCCATATTGGTAGGTTTGAAGATAGTGCATACTACGTTTGGGATGGGGTAAACATGTTTAAGAGAGTATGGTTGCTGGATACGATCATACGGGGGCCATAAACCTTAGGTTTGCCGACCATCTCATCCCTTCGAGCGGCGAATGGGGATTCCCGCTCAACGTCATTCTGATTGGTGGCCATATTCTACTGGTATGGTCTTAAGAGGAAGGTGTCGAAAATCTGAGGCTAGTGTAAGAAACTGGAAATTGGCGCAAAAAATCTTGGGTAAGCATTAAAAATGATGCCTACCCTCAGGGAATTACGCGCAACCAAAGAGTTTCTTGTGCAAGGAGGAAGAAATTTTTCGGGCATGAGAGCTCCTGGCTTATCACGGGAGAAAAATCCATACAGAATGAGGGACCTGTGAATTTTTTATAGGCTCATAGATTAGTTTATGCATGCACGCAAAAAGATGATTGCGCACTCGGTCCTGTTTTACAAGCCGATCCAGTTTTGATCATGCACCTACCCCATAGAGTCCTGCATTTCAGAATTTCCCTCAGAAACCAACCATTGTGGACCCTCTCCGATCTGATTCTGAGGGGGGGATTTGTAGACGAAGAAAAATTCTCACGGGATGAAGAAATTTTGGGCGTGACAATGCAAATCCAAATTTGGAACAGGAAATCCATCTTGGGGGCTTGGAGGGGCGGCGCAGAAAATTTCTGCACTGCAAGAAAAAAATTCCAATAAGAAAAATACCAGGATTCATGAGAATTTTGCGCACGGCCACGAAAATTTACATACCACTACACCGTGAGGTGGAATTTTAGCACTCCTGATGCCGGTTCCTAAAAGATTTCACGTAGGCCTGTTTTTCACACAGATCTGTGTTCTTGAGCACCTATAAATGGAAGGTTTCCCCTTCGACATCTGCTAGAAAAATATGAACCGCATCTCTGATGTGAAATTCACCTCTCGTGTATGTAAAAGATGGCTCTCAATTACTGAATGTTTCACACCAGGTGGCCTGGGGGTCTGCCTTTGTGCCAGACCCCTCAGGGTTAATCCTCATCCAAATCCCATCGAATCTCGTCCCCCACATATAATTCATTCCAATTGTGTGCAATTCTCTCTTCTGCATGCAATCCCATCCAAATTGTGCACCCTCCATTGCGTGGCCTGCCTAGCCTTTTTTGCACACGCCTACCATTGAACACCTGGACCGACCTTATTCACTCCCAAGTCCCGATCTCACATTGTCCTGGCCGATTTCGCGTCATCCTGACATTTTTTGCACAAACATCCCAATTGCGTGCCGACCTCGCCGTTTTTCGCGCAACTTCCCCCCTTTGTGCGTGAGCCTCCCTCCTTGGATTCCCATGATTTCCTTTTTCTAGGAATAATTTTTAGCCACCTCCCACACCCAAAAAACCTTCTCCAAACCCTTTAGGTTCACGCAAAGTGACTTCAAAGTCTCATTGATGATACTACATGTTGCGTTTCTTCGTCTCATGATTCTTTTCATAGACACACTAACAGATATTGCTTCTTTGCATAGCCATGATAATGTGGACCCCCCAATGGTTCTCTCCCTGACACCCCCTCACCACAGCATTGTTGATGCCTTCCCTTATACAAGGGGAAGGTGGTACCAGTCATGTAAGTCTTAGGGGTGTGGAGTGAACCCACCTCGTCCGAGTTGTAGGACGTTAAACAGACAAGAACTATCGTCCTCAGCACATGATGTTAAATTGAGACTTTCCCCCATTCATCTTATGTGGGGAGAGGGAAAACACTCTAGTGTAAGCCCCATGATTTTCTTGTAGGAGGTAGAACCCTTGCTTCTCCTCTCTTCCTGGGATTCATGTCCCTCACCTTCTAAGAATTTTCGCCGTTGGGATTCCATCCTAAAGTAAGTACCAAACATTTTGGGCTGCTAACCATGTGTAAGCCCCTGTTTCCTCTTTGGGCTGCGATCACGTGTAAGCCCCACTTCACCTTCCAAAGACCCACTTTTCATGAAGTGATCATCAGGTCTTTGTTGTCTTCTTGTTTATCACACCAAGCATGACTCACGTGGGCTTAGAGAAAACACTGACCATGAAAAACTCCCTGGGAAGACTAGAGGGTAAACCCCACACCCATATCCTAAACTACGGGGTCTTTGGTCCTTGCCAAGGAAGGGTATGTAGGAAGCCTCCATGAGGTTCAATCCCATCAAACATTGGACCCCATTTCCTCCTTCACAATGGTTCCCACCCCAACCTGAACTACATGGTCTTTGATCCTTTCCAAGGAAAGGTACGTTGGAAACCTCCATGAGGTTCAAGACCACCATCCTTTGGACCCCGGTTCCTCCTTCACATTGATTCCCACCCCAACCATAACTACGTGGCCTTTGGTCCTTACCAAGGCAAGGTAGCTAGGAAGCCTCCCTTAGGTTAAATCCCACCATCCACCCAGTCGTTCCGACCATCTTCATGTTGGTTCACCAACACATTGGGTAGCCGAGAGTGTAAGCCCCACATACTATGCTGAACTACGAGGACTTTGATCTTTGCGAAGGAAATGTATGTAGGAAGCCTCCAAGAGGTTCAATCCCCACAACCATTGGTCCCGACTACCCCATGTCGGTGCACCGAGCCCCTTCCCATCCTGATCTATGTGGACTTATGATATTTTCCAAGGAAGGGTACATGCGAAGCCTCACCAAGGTTCAACCCCACCACCCATTGGTCACTCTGGCCTCTTTCACATCGGTCCTCCATCACCCTGGGCAGCCTAGATTGTTTTCCCCAATTTCCCTCATGAACTACGAGGACTTTTATCCCTATTAAGGCAAGGTACGTAGGAAACATTCCGGAGGTTCAAACCCAAAAACCATTGGACCCCAAGACCTCCTCAATGGCTGTTCATCCCCGTCCTGCATGATGCTAAATTGTGAGCTCCATTCAGCGGTAATCCATTATGACCTCATTTAACGGTAAGTCATTTCCATCCCTATTCAGCGGTAAGTCGCTGACATCCGGAACTAGTGGTAAGCCGTTGCGACCTAATACAACAGTAAGCTATTGAAAGCCCTAATTGGTGATAATTAATCATCAAATGAACTCTTTCGACTTTGATTCCTTTCCACTGGGATACGTAGGAATCCTCTTCGAGGCCCAATCCTGAAACCATCATCATCCTCATGACGGTTCCATCCCATGCACCATCCACATCACTGAACCTTCCATTACCCATCCTGATTCTTACCCGGGACACCAAATCCCTATGGGATCATGCCATTCTATTACTTATTACATTTGAAAACATTCAGGAAGCCAACCATGTGTTTCCCCCAATGTCAGTGTTCCCTCCAGGGGTTTCACCCATATGATACACTCTAGTCAGTATTCTGATTAGTCTAATCCATCTCCGCTGGATGTAAAACTTGTGACATACCTTGTGTTAAACATGGGAAGATGAGAAAAACCTCATACGCATGAACATGACATATGATTCCCCACGTTCGATGAGGGATGCCTCAGGATTCCGTGTCCTCAAGAAGCCCTATAAGAAGGTACAAAAGACAGACATGCCAATCCCCCCACAACCAGACATTCCAGTGATGCCCAACATGACTACTCCCCTGACTGAAGGTTGCTTCCCTGACTAGACCCCTTGGAATATCCCGACAGAAGCAATTTATTTAACTGTTGTCCATGAAGATATGGCACTAGGAAGTGTTTCCTGAACAATGTCTTAAATCTATGAGGGAGACCCGGACTAGGTGACGAGTTTTGAAGAGGAATCCATGGAAGTAATAACCGACATCTCATTATCCCGTTTTGATCAAGGAGAAAACGTCCCTGAACAAGGAGCAGATGCCACACGCCTTTGGAAAGTGACAATGTGGGGCTACAGCAGCACGTCCTCCATAGACGGATTCATGCACCCCGGCGAAACTGTTAGAAAAAATACAAAACTAAAATAATAGCATCCATGAAGGATATCTCTATGATAATCCTGAGCTCAGACTCTATCCCGTGATCCAAAGATTCCATATCAATGATTAAAAGCTAATAACATAATATAACATACTAGAACATGAAACTATGAGGTATATTCAGGTACTAATTGGTTCCCTTAATATGGTATGAGATAAATATAGCAGGCTAACACCAATGTTTTATAGAGGTCTTGAGTCTGGGAATATAAAATATAGTAGTTTGTAGGTATAACTATTGAAGAATTAATAAATAAATATAAACAAGTTAGGCTCAGGTTCTTCAAAGGATGCCTGAACAACCATACATACTTCAACCAAAGTTGGAATAAAAATTAACATGTATTCTCTCCCTGTATAAGAACATATATATATGTGTGGGTGTGTGTACTAGATAAATATTAACACATGTACACAGACACAGATATATATATATAATAAGACTACCCAAGACTAACAATATAACTCAAGCATCCATGTGTAGAAATAAGAGACTAGAATATTTACATGGGATTATGTTCTTGAACATCATAAATCATGATGAATTCCATTATTGAGTATCATAAACTCAGAGGGATACCATTACCACGTATTGTAATCAATAAGGGTCATCATTTCTGAGTATCAAAATCAAAAGGGGATTCGATTCCTGAGCATCATAATCAATAAGGGATTTCATTCTTGAGTATCATAATCAGAAGTGTACACCACTCTAATGTTTAATAATCAATAGGGGAAGTCATGTCTGAGTATCATAATCAATAGGGGATGCCAATCCTGAGTTTCATAATCAATAGGGGATGTTATTCTTAGGTATCATAGTAAATAGAGAAATGTATGCCAAAGTATCATAATCTATGGTGGATTCAATGTGAGAGTATCATAATTTATAAGGAATTTCATCCTCGAGTGTCACAATATATAAGGGTCTCTATGCCCATGTATCATGATGTATAAAGGAAACCATGCCCGAGTATTTAATTTCATAGGGGAAATCATGTTTGAGGATAATAAGAAAGTGTTTTTATGGACACTATTTTATTTACTTCATGAAATATATAAATGTCAACACAAACCCAATTAGAAGGTTGTTTTCTCACAATAAGTAGGAAGCTTCACTTCGACCACAATTGGTCGAGAGAAAAAAGATAGTTTTTAGAATTTTTAAAGAATAATAAAATAACAAGTAATTGTAATTTTTTCCTCCAATGGATTAGTGGTTTTCTTGGGATTGGTGACTTTAAAATCCATTTAATGACCTAACTCATCAACAGTGTAACTCCACAGTTGTGAATTAAAAGAGGTTCTTTAATTCATTTAATGAAGCTCATTAATTCCTTAACACGTTACTCACTATTCCCCCTCCTTTTTAAATAGAGCTCAGGGTGGGTTTTTGGAACAAATTCTTCAAGTGATGAAACACTGGCAAAGTCCTATGGTAATATCCACATGGAGGATGAGACAGGATTCAGTGAGCAGTGATGAGAACCACTGAATCACGAACCAACGACAATGACAAAGGATGTTACGTCAATCGTTGTCAGCGGATGTGTCATCCATGTAGGGGGTTTAAGTTTGGTTTTGGATTAACATTGATGAAATGAGATTATTTAATATTTAAGGTTAGATAAATATCCTCCTTCTTGTTACCATGTTAACAGAGAGGGTGTGAGCCAAATGAACAAGGCCTAGACCCACCACCGCTTTGTTCATGTGGAATTCTTAGGGGATGATTTTCCTCAATTTTGAAACCAAAATGAGAAAGATGGTCACATAGTAATGGTGGCTATCTGAGAGACTCTTTGGAAAAGATGACACCATGAATGGACCATCAAATCATGTTTGGTGGCCTAAGGAAAGAACCGCCAATGCGCCATACCGGCGGTGGCCGGAGGAGACCTGCGACAACCGGCCGCGGGCGGTGGGAAAGCAGTGTGTTGTCACATGCCATTGGGGCCAGAGGTGGAAGACCCAAGCCAGCTGTGCGGGAGAAGGGTGACGCTTACAGAAGCAGCCAATAATAGCAGCCATGGTAAGAGTGGGTGGCGCCGTCCCGCACCATGCCCTCTGGGCTGATGACCGGTCGACCTTCTGGCTGACCGTTGCACGCGGTGGGGCAAATCCCCACTGGCCGGAAGAAAAGGCCCCATGTTCTTAGAGCCAGTAGAGGAAAACTATCCCCCTTGAGGCAGGTTGGGTTGGAAGCAGGCCGGCCGAATAGACCGAACTCGTGTCCTAATGGGCCCACGTGGGTGGGATGATCACCACCCGGCATGCCGGTCCAACTGCGGCCCAGGCCCATGAACCGGTTCAGCCGACCCCGACTGGATGAAACTAGTGAACTGGGCCGACCATTAATGGGACAGACCCGGGTGGGGTTAGGTAGACCCCGAGACCTGTTGCGTCAGGCCGACATGACTGAGTCGGACCGGGCCAAGACCGAACCGACCCCCAAATTATGAAATGCCTATAATTGATGAACTATGTGTCCATTTGACATACCGTTAGTGGCATTGGGACCCCTTTTTGGAAGCAGTCCCTTTGGCATATTCCAACGGGCCCAACCAAGCCAGGCTAGACCGAGGTGTGATCACCCCAGTTTCACGGAAAGGGGTGTAACTAACAGGCCAAACATATGATCGACGCACCGTCTGCGGCATAATGACCCTTGTAACAAGGTGGCCCTTTAGAGATAATATAAGTGAATTTCTGTAGAGTTTTATGTAAAAACTGGGTTGGATTATAATTGAATCCAGTCGGGCCCTTTTTACAAAAGATCACATAACTCACAAATCGGCCATCCGATCGACGCACCATCTGTCACCTTGGGACCCCTATGATAGGGCGGTCCCTTGGGTATGATTTTTTTGGGACATCATACTAGTTGAAATATGACCGATGGCTTGAGGAGCAGTCTTTTGATGACTAGGTGTGCTTCTTGCAGGAATCTAGTGGCTGGCTATGACACAAAGAAGAAGAGTGACCAATACAGGTAGACATTAGAACATTATATTGGGATGATCGATATGTACGAATAATAAACCCAACCATTGTACCAGCGAACAATAGGGGTCTTCACCAGCGGCCAATACGGGTCCGCACTAGTGACCAATATGGGCCAGCCTCAAACGACCAATCTTGGTCATCATACAGGGACCAATATGGGTCAGTATATAGTGACCTATACAGTTCAACATTAAGGTTACTATGGATAGGATAATCTAGCATTATGACTAGTCCTATCTATCCTAGTAACCTTGAAGTTATACCTTTAGAGTGATATATCTCTTTTTCATTGTAATTCATGATTTAGAACATGCTTGTGATATTACCTTTGTGGTTTTTCTTATGATTTATTCCATTATGGATTTTTGAGAGACATTAGGGGGTCTCGAGGTCCCCTACTGAGTTGATATACTCACCCATACACTAGATCTACCTATATGTGTGTGTCTATTGCTGACTAATGATGATCTGATGAAGACTTCGGTGGTTCTGGACTTGGTGGATCTTGGTGAAACAGGTGCAGTCAATATCCCCTTCTTCAACTTCATACATATAGGTACTACCCTTTAGGTAGATCTCTAGGACAGATGAGAGAGCTTTTTACATTATTTTAGGTTTCTAGGGATTTTATTATAGACCACTATTTTTAGTTTACATTTTTGCTGGTTGTTGTAATTTACCCACATGGTTTTACCTTACTTTTTTTGGTTGTTTGATTAAGTTTCACTTTTTGAGTATGTATAGATTGCTAAGGCAATGCCTTTCCTGTTCGAGAGAAGCCTTCAGGTGCTAGTCACCAACCATTGGCCTATCGAAGGCGGGCTTGGGGTATTCACATCCGAGCCCCATGGGAGGGGTCGAGACAAAGTGGTATCAAAGGGTGGTTGGTTATACCAGAAGAACTAAGTTCCTGATTTTAATATGGAAATGTAGTGAAGTGTCTTGAGATAGATTTTCAGTAATGGGAGTCTAGTGTTGGTGCGGCGGCCGATGTATACATACACCAGGACCATGAATTCTGTTTTCTTACTTTGTAAATGAAAAAACCAGTTTCTAGTGTTTTGAAAAGTTTTATTAATATTTCTTGAGTCAGATCACCAAGTATAACATATTGAATATCTCGATCTATTTCATATAGGTTTCCTATATGAATATAGCCAACCATAATTCTGATTTAAGATCGTGACAGTGGACCACCAAGCGATGAGGCATCAGTGCAAGGACCACTCATAGTGATGGAACCTTCGAGTGGTGTACCAAAATCACCACCACCCATTGAGTAGTAGATGATACCAGTAGATCATGAACACTGGATGATCATGTTTCATGATTTCCAGAGATAGAGGCCTCTGAGGTTTCAAGGCAAGACAGACCCCCAGGAAGAAGAGGACTGGCTTGAGGCAGTTTCGTGGGACTTTCGGTTATTAAAGACACCTGCCGAGAAGATGGTGATCTTGGCTGCTAGCTTTCTTCTGGGAATGGAATGACAATGGAAGATCTCAACACTTTAGGATATGCTGCAACTGTAGTAGGGTAGCCAAAAAACGGCTATGTACTCGGCAATATTTTCTAACATCTCCAGATAATCCACCGATATGGTACATGACCCTTACATTTTGGCCCAGACATTTGAGCAGGGTATCTGATGAGAGATCAGAGTTGCGATAGTTTCTCTCAGCATTCTGATACATGATGGGGTACTGGAGAGAGCATTGTTGATGGAGAGATTCCTTGTAGAGCATGAACCTACAGTAAGATTCCCTACTAGATGACAGGTAGCAGAGTCATCTATAGGTGGCAGTAGACAGAAGACCTAGAAGCTCAAGTGGGATAGACCCTCCATATAGTGACCCGATGATGAATTTTTAGAGGTGTAACTCTCGATATGTCGAGGGATCCACCAGTGAGGCATGATCTAATTTTCCTACAAGGGACAGGGTCACAGAGCTCGTGACTATCTGACTCCCCGTGCGAATGATCGGCAGACACTGGAGGGGCCATCGAGGTTGTGGCAGCGGAAAGTGCATGAGCGTCTGCCAAGCGATGGAGGAGATAGGGGAGCATGACTTGTAGCGGGAGGTGTTCGAGGTCACCAGGCACTACAACCACCACCCACATGCGGCCCACCACAAGCATAGGGAGCAGGTGGAAGGGGACATGACTAGCTATAGGCAATAGAGGCTCATGATCCTGGCATACCTAAGATGATACGAGGTATGCGTTTTATCTTATCCACATTAGAAAAAGTTCTTATTGACATAGTTGCTATCCATTCTTTCCTTACCATGGACTTAGTTCGGGACTCTGTGATTCTGACTGAGCCTTTAGCTCTACTTTTGTGTTTCGGTACTCCAATGCGAGTAGATTTAGTGGTAACACACTAGTGTCGATAGTTTGATATTTCCCTCATAGGAGAGAGTTTTATATGGGATCTTTTAGTAGAATCGTTGAAGCCCAACGACGTCATTCTAGGCAAGGACTGACTATCAACAATTCGCGCATATAATTACTGCTTAAGATATATAGTGCGATGTACGCACAGAGATGGAGGCATGTTTTCCTTTGTTGGTGAGAAGGAAAATAATGCAACAAGAGTTGGACTTGTGCTCATGAGGGTTCATTCGATTACATATCAGCTGGATTGAATGAACATAGACATAGTGGATGAGGTGAGTCAATAGTTTCCAGTAGTGGTAGATGAGTATGAGGCCGGATTTCTTGAAGATGCCCTAGGACTACCTCCTCATAGAGAGGTAGACATCCCAATTTATTTGTACCCAGGGACAACACCAATATCTACACCAGTATATCATATTGCCCCTATGGAGTTCTGGGAGATGAGGGTACAATTGGAGGACTTATAGAGTAAGGGATTTGTAAGGCCTAGTGATTCTCCATGGTCATCCCTGATGTTGTTTTCCAAGAAGGTGGACAGATGTTTGAGGCTATGTGTGGGCTTCTGGTGCCTTAACCATGTGACCGTGAAGAACAAGTATCATCTAATGACGATTGATGACCTATTAGACCTGATGAAGGGATCTTGTTGGTTTTCAAAGATAGTCCTTTGATCAGGCTAGCACCAGCTCATGGTATGAGACAAGGAAGTATCAAACACAACCTTCTGATGTCAGTATGGATATTACAAGTTAATGGTGATTCCTTTCAGCGTGGCCAAGACTTCAGAATTTTTCATGGAGATCATGAACAAGATCTTCCATCCATACCTCGATCACATTGTGGTGGTCTCCATTGATGACATCTTGGTGTACTCGGCATTCGAGGAAGGGCACATTGTATACTTAGGGATATTTCTCTACACACTCGTGGATCACCAGTAGTATGGGAAGATCATGAAGTGTGAGTTATGGATACAAAATGTCCACTTCTTGGGAAACATATTCTCAGCAGCTGGAGTTGTAGTGTATCTAGTGAAAATCAGGGGAGTACATGCTTGGGAGGAACCCAGAAGTGTTGCTGAGGTTCAGAGAATCCTTGGATTAGCATGATATTATTGGATGTTCATTCCATATTTCTCTAGAGTAGTAGAACCTATAAATACCTTGATGAAGAAGGGGAAACCATTATTGTGGTCAGAGATATTCCAACAGAGCTTTCCACAAATGAGGTAGAGCTTGACCATCACTCACATCTCGAGGTTTTCGAAGGAGGGAACTAAGTAACTAGTTTTCTGTGATGAATTAGGTACTAGACTCAGTTTTGTCTTGATTTTGGATGATGAAGTGAGTTCTTAGGGCTCATGGAAGCTGAGGCCTCGTGAGCAGAGTTATGGGAATCACGACTTGGAGTTGGTAGTAGTAGTCATCTCAATAAATATTTGGTGACACAGCATGATAAGAGAGCAGTTCATTTTTTACTCATACCACAAGAGTCTCAGATAAATCTTCACACAAAAAGATCTGAATCTGAGACAACGACGTTGGATAGAGATCCTCCTGGATGATGACTTTCAGATATTCTATTAACTTGGGAAGGGAAAGATAGTAGCATATGCACTTAGTCGAAGATCGAGATTGCATCTACTAAACGAGGATTCAGAGAAGTTAGCCTCACTTCAAATATCTTACATGGATAGAGATGAGATAGTCTACCTACAGTAAATGGTAGTAGCCCATCCACCTAGTGGGCCAGACCCGCGGCCCAGCAGGCCATTGCAAGTGGGCCGAGCGCACCCCGCTGGGCCGGGCCAACCGCGGTTCGTGCCCGCGAACCAGTCGGGCCAACCCCGATGGGCTGGACCTAGTGAACTGGGCCAACCCTTAATGGTCCAGACTCAGGCAAGGTTAGGTAGACCCTGAGACCCACTGCATCTTGCCGGCTGGACCGAGTCGGACCGGGCTGAGACCCAATCGCCCCCCCCCCCCCCCCCGAATAAATAAATTCCAGTAACAGATGAACCGGGTGTCCGTTTAACCTACCGTCAGTGGATTTGGGAGCCCTTTTGGGAAGTGGTACCTTTGGAATATTCTGACATGCCCGATTGAGATGGTTCGGATTGAGGTGTGATCACCCCCATTTCATAGAATGGGGTGTAACTAACAGACTGGGCATCCGATCGATGCACCATCTCTGTCATAAGGACCCTTGTGACAAGGCAGTCCTTTGGATATTCTCTAAATGATATTTGCTGGAGTTCGACGTGCAACCTGGGTTGGATCAGACATGAATAAAACTAGGAACTTTTTAGAAAGTTCCCATATCTCACAGATCAGGCATCTGATCGACACACTATCTGTCACGTAGGGACCCCTATGAAGGGGTGATCGCTTGGGTATGATTTTTGTAGGTCATTGTACCTATTGAAATATGACTGATGTCTTGAGGAGTAGAGTCTTCCAAATATTAGGCATACTTCGTAAATGAATCCAATTGCTGAAGAGAAACCAATACGGGTCTTCATCAGAAACACCAGAGTGGGATGATCTAGCTATACGACTAATCATTCTTAACTCTGTACCAGTGAAAAATACAAGTCTGCACCAATAACCAATATGTGTCAGAACCAGGGACCAATACAGGTCAACATCAATGACTAATACTGGTGAGCACCAGCGACCAATATGAGTTAACACCAGTGACCAATACTGGTCTGCATCTAGCAACCAATACTAGTAAGCAAATGGTGACCAATACGAGTCAGCATACAGTGTCCTATACAGGTTAGTAGTAGATTTACTATGGATAGGGTGATCCAACTTTATGTCTATTCATCCCTATCCTAGTAACCTTGATGTTATACCGTTAGAGTGAGAAGTCTCACTTTCTTTGTGCTTCATGATTTAGATTATGCTTGTGATAATAACTTTGTAGTTTTTCTTAGGATGTTTTTCTTTGTGGATTTATGGGATACCTTTGGGGGTCTCAGCGTCCCCAACTGAGTTGTTATACTCACCCTTTCATGGTCTCCACCCGCACGTGTGTGTCTGGTGTAGACTACAGATGATCTAAGGAAGAATTTGGTGGCTCGGGACTTAGTGGAGATCAGTGAGACATGGTTACTTGAGATCACCATATTTCACTTTATACTTATAGCTGGTACCCTCCAGGTAGAGATCTAGGGAAGATGCGAAAACTGTTTACATTCTTTTTAGTTTCTAGGGCTTATATTCAGGTCCACTATTTTATGTTTACAGTTGTAATTGTGGTTGAACTTTACTCTCATGGTTATATGTTACTTTTGTTGGTTGTTTACTTCATTTTCCATTTTTGAGTATATACATGTCTCTAAAAAAATTCCTTCTATGTTCAGGAAAATCTTTCAGGTGCTAGTCACCAACCCCAGGCCTATAGATGGCGGGCTTGGGGTATTCACGTCTGGGCCCCTTTGTATGGGTCATGACATGATTTGATTACGTTTGGGGGAAATATAAGAAGTCATAAAATATCCTAAAAATATAAAGTATAGGACCATATGAATATTGAACCCACTATGAAATGATAGAATAAGAAAATATTGCATAGAGTCATAGACTCAATGACTAGATTCTAATAAAGAAGATATTAACTAATTTTTTACATAGATAATGGATATCCACCCCTGATTATGAGGAGAGGAGGGAGCTCTAGTTTACTTCAGAGCATGTGAAAATTGAGGGAGGGAAAGAACGGTAAATAATTATTGGGGTAGTTGGAAATGTAAAATCATCACTTTAAAAGAAGTTCATGGTTTGACCAATTTGTTCACCAATTGAACAAAACCACTGGCTATATGGAACTAACCTTCTGTCTCGAAAATAAATATATTTTCCAACCGATCCACCCCATCACATTTTTTGGTGCATGATTAGGCAAACCATGCACAAACCTTTTGATCCACATTTAATTTTTTAAAGATGGATGCATGGTTATCCTAGAAAACATGTAATTATAAACACACCATTCCCATTAATAAATTATGTCATGTTGTTGGGATATACAGTCAGTAATAACTATGTTCCAATAAATAACCTATGTATACTTCTACTGAAGTGAATTTTTTAGAAATTGAAGCAATTGAAACTCAATTGAACACTTGACACACCTCCTAGGATAGGAAACCCTATTAAAACACTTTTAAGTGTTCCATGTCTCATGAATAAAATTTTCATAATAGTATAGAACATGTCCCATCCACCAAATTAGAAAATTTTAAATTCCATGGGTAATTCCATATCATACAAAATGGGATATTGAAATATCCCCACCATAGAATTTTTCATCCCTCAGAATAATTTGGGAAATAAGAATCTCCAACCAAACAACTTGCATCTATGAAACTCGATGAAATGTTTGTATTGTGTTTTAAATGTACAACACATTAGTGTGTTTGACTTTATAAACATACGGTTCAAAAGTCATTTAAAATATTGTCCAACGTTTTCATTAAAAACTAAAATTCAAGATACTGCTTTCTTAAGAATGTCAAACATGCATCACGATATCATAACTATCTATTTCAAAAACCATCCCTTGGCACTCATCTCCATTGGTTATATATTGAATGACAAGATCAGAGTCATGGTGCTCTGAAATTCATAATTTCTAACTTAATAATAACCTTAACATTTTGTTGATACAATTTGGAATGATTCTCAACTAATTGAATATTTGAATCCAAATTTACAAAATACATATTTTTGTTAATGTTTTTTAAATGAAAATACTTGGATGTCTATTTTTACTTCCCTCGTCTCATCACTACAATGTTACAGAAGTGGTTCCTCACTGAACGCATTCAAGCAAACAAGATAATAACAAGTAGATCCACTAAAAAAGGTCTATATCTGAAGATATTGATCTTTATTAGCTGATACATCAAAAACATAAATGTGACACCATCATTCCAATGAATGTCAATTTATTTATATGGACATTCACTGATGACCATAAATGGATTCTTGTGACGTTCCATTCAGAAATGATCATTTATATCATCATGACCCAACATGATGAGAAGTGTATACCTAATCTTGAACCCTTAGATTATCACACTGAAATAATATCAATCAATCCCAACTGCATGTTTTGGGTAACCATAGAATCAAATATTGGTGTCCGATGATCCTATCCATGGTATTCTGTTGTGAGGAGTTAGTAGTGAGATATCCATAAAATGTCAAAAAACTAATGTATCATGAATACTGACTAATCACAACAGTGGTATCTCACCAGGAATCCATGACAAGAATTAGTTGATGTCCATGATTCCATCCATGGCCATCCTATATGGGAGTTCTAGTATCAATCAAGACAAACCAATCCTCTATAATTATCAACCCTTTAGAGTGATGTTTCCTAAGTGTATATTATCGAGCAAAAAATTTATTTAATTTCCTTCTTTATCTTGGTGTATAATTGACACACTTTTAGTATAACCTTGAAATTTTCATGATAAGGGGAAGGATCATCACTAAACTAATAGTACACTATGAGGTTATCAATTATTAAAAATAATACAAAAGACACTCCCATTATATAAAAGATAATGTTCCTGATATGGTTTCCAACCAACCACATCTTGAGACACAAAAGAAGGATAGCCAAGCCACCATTGGATAACTTATTTTGAAATAGATTTCCCATACATGTCGATGCATTGTTATTACTAGACCCAGATTCATTTACCACATGAGGCATCTCATGATTATTCAAGCATAACCAGCAATGTCCAACCTGACTAATGGTTCCTTCAAAGGTTATGTACGCACCCAAATATTTCATCATCATGCTATCCAACTAGAATTGACATATTTTATAAGAATTACATTCCCTGGGTCCTTCATGTAATCAAATCCATAATCTAGTGTCTAGAATAGATTTAAACCATAATTAGGTTTTACCTCAAATATCATCACAAGGATAAAAAACTAGAACTTACTAGCCTCACAATCTATTAGAAGCTATTATGACTATTTCCAATGGTCTATTTTTAATTGAGATTAATCTAAATGTAAGGACATTATAAACATATTTGAAGTGAAACTCACAACATTAAGAGTTTCCTTGATACTGTTTTCTATGAATATAAATATTTACATTGTTCATGCTCCATCCACAACTGAACATGGATCCTAGATGTGGCCAAAATGATTTTACTAAGAACTAATTAGATGAAATTGAAAAAATATATGCTTGAAATTAAACCAAATAAAATTAACTCTTGACGTATGTATTCCACTCTCCTGGTCCATAATCACACAACGCATTACTGATAGGCACAAATTCCAAAACTGAACTGATTGGTAGTGTTATAACACCTAATCAATTTATAACATAGACCTGAGCATTGGGATATGTCAAATTTTCCATTAATTCCTAGTTCACTGTACCTTAGATATGACCTCTAATCAAAGTGTAATAGCTCAAGGAATAAATGATTTTCTATCGAACTCGTCTAAATCATTGTAACATTTTATCATTTGGATGTGTAACACATGTATCAATATATGTTACCCAAAAATATCTATAATGTAATGATGTATCATTTGATACTATCCATAGGCTGAAAATCCCTAGAAATTCTTGTATCTGATGGCCCAAACAAAAGTCTTAACCAAGAGTCAAATTACCCCATAGGACTATTTAATCTAGATAATGACTCACTAAGTCATCTATCACTAGAGAACAAGGATCAAAAGACTGAAAAATCCAATAACCATGACATAGGAATGTAACACTCAATAAATCCAAGAATTACTAAGGCTCCAACCATTTACAAGAATAAATTATTCACATGACAACCCAACCTAAAATATGTTTGATTCTTATGTCCCTTTTGATATTATTGTTATTATACCACATTTTAAAATGTTTTTCACTAATTTTAATAATGGGTAACCACAAAGAAGAGGTCAATGTGGAATTTATGAAAAACATTCTGGAAAATAAATAATGTTTTATTTGAAGTGTTTTATATTGTGGGAAAATGAATACTGATTAGAAGTGACAAAATTATATATATATATATATATGGGTTTTCTATTAATGAGTTATGATAAAACTCTATAAAACAATAAACACAATTTTTTTGGGAATTTAAGAATGTGAATTATAGTTTAAATCCCTCAGAATATATATTGTTTATATATGGCTCCTTAATGAACCTTAAAAGAGTTGAATGTGTATGAGAAAAATTATCTAACTTGTGATTTAGAGTTCATTGTGGTAATAATTGTGTTATGGATATGTAGGATTCATATCTATCGATAAAAGTATGCTATATTTATATACATAGAATATAATAGATTTATATATATATATATATACCCATAGAGGGTTATCATTATGCATTGATGAAGAAGCTTAGTTCCAATTAGGTTTTATGACTACCCAATAGAATACAATCCTATAATGAAGAATAAAGGGTCATGCACATTGACTAGAAATGATCCTACAAAATTTTCTATGACGATGATTGAGAAGGATCCAACATTCATGTACTTACAAAGGAAATAAATTAAATTCATATATATAGTAACAATGTCTTACCTTTCCCAATATATTACATAACCATATCTTAAATAAAAAATTATAAAATCTCAGTAAAGTCACGTAGAGATAATGAAGAAGAAATATTATAAGAGGAAGATAAAATACTATGAGTTCAATTTTGATGTTGAATGGGTTGCATGATTTAGGAAATAAAATTGTGTTCTATTAGATCCATAGATAACGAAAGAGCTAATAAGTGGATCTCATAGCTCATCAGTATCCAACCACTCAAGAAACACATTGATTACTAATATATAAGAGAAAACTATTTTTGGGAAAATATGTATATGGTGGTTAAAAAATATATATCTATGTTCTCTATGTTCCAGTAGGTGATGTGCTTGGTGTATTAATAGTTTATGTATAAGAGGAAAAAATCAAAAGGGAAGGAACCACCATTTCCCATACCTAAATGTAAATAGAAAAAAATAACTATGTATTTTTTTCAAGGGCATTCTAATGAAATCAAAAGAGAAGAATTATATATGGGTTATGGTGGAACAAAATATAAAAAATTTTCACTTTATTTTCATTTGAGAGAACTTATCATTCTATCAACTTGTAAGGATATGAACTTGAGAAGTGTTAAGGCTATATGGAGCACCACTATCAATTTAATCAGATTGAGTTTTGAGGTACACCTAATTGTTATGGAAGTCATTCTGCATGATCTAAAAAAATTGATCTTTTGTATCACCTATCACCCTAGACTGATGGGAAATCATAATGAAATATTTCATAAATTGAGTGTATATTGAACAAATTTCTCTATAAACTTCAATGGAGGTTGGGACCAACATGTTCAACTGGTCATGGTCTCATTGAAAAGTAATTTAAACCCAAAAATTAAAATGTAAATCTATAAATCACTCCATGTTAAATGATTTAGAACATTCATGTTTTGGGATGAAGTTGAGGATTGAAATATTATAGTACATGATATGGTGAGATAAATGGTAGAAATAGTCAGGACTATTTAGAAACACGTCAAAATGATTCAAAGACGATATAAGAGATATTGTAATTAAAATTTAGAAGACGTTGTGCTTAAGGTATATAAAAAAGTGTCCATCCACATATCACCATTTAATAGATCCACATGGTATATATATAATGGAAAGCTATGTACTAGATATATTATCCCATTTGATATTATTTATCATATTAGAGTAATGGTATATTTGATATTTATTACTCAAAACCAATCTAAAGTATATTATTTGTTCCACATGCCCCTCTTGAGGAAGAGCATACTAGATCCCCCTAATTTACTAAATCCATTTCTTTTTAGTTTGATAATGATATCACTTATGAGGAGTATACGATAGTGATGTTGGATGGAAGAGTCTATGTTTAGTGTGACAAGGAAACTATCCTAGACACGGTTAATTAAAGAAATAATAATTTTTAAGAGGATACAGAATAATATAAAAATATAATGAAACAGAAGTAACCACATTTTTTCACCTTGGTGTATAGAATGAAATTTCAAGGGATAAATTTCTTAATCAGAGGGAATGTAATGAAGCTTATTTTATATGTTAAAATTTCTGTTGTGAATATATAAATTTCCCATATAAGGTTATATTAATGATAATAAATACCATAAATTTATTATTAATTCATAACATAATATTTTTATAATATTAACATTGGGATAAAAATATAAGTTGTAGTACTTAAAAAATAATGATATATTTAATTATTTTAAAATCATTTTTAATCATTTATTTATATTTAATTATAGGATCATATATCCAAAATGAATCTTTTTATCAATTTTATAAATTAAATATAATAAAAATAATTTCATTTTTACATTCATCAAGTGAAAATGAAATTTGGATTATGTTTTTTTAAAATAATGTACGTTTTTCTAAAATATTCACTTTTATCTCTTTTTTAATATATAAGAGAGATATATGATTTTATAAAACCTTATAATTAATAAAATATGTAGTTAGGTAAAAAATTTATGAATTTTAAATTTATTTTTTAATTTATATTACCTATGTTTAACCCTATATATCTAAAGTAATATTTTAATTCTAATAAAAAAGTAATTTTTTTATTTAATTATACATTATTTGGGTAAAATATAGTTATTAATTGATTTAAACCAATTTTTTTAAATAATAAAAAAAATTATTTATAGAAAAGCATAATAATTATCGGAATCTTAAACATTAATTTTAAAATTAACTTTTTTCAAAGTACAGTTTTATAGGCATTTTATGCCCTAATACTGAAATTAATTTCATTAACTCATTGAAAATTTATTTTATAAAATTATTTCCATATTTAAAATAATCATTTTAAAATTATTAAATAATTTTAGTTTTTATATTTTCCTATATAATTAGTTATCAAGGGTGAAATGAGAGTTACCGAGATATTGGAAATTAAAATAAAAGTTGTTTACTATAGTGAGAATGGTTATAACTTGAAGAAAAAATGTTATATTGGATGGTGCATGGATTTATGAACATATAAATTTTCCACAACATTATTATAAATTCTTTGAGACTTTATTACTTTAATAATGGAGGTAATGTTTTGAAAATGAAAGACTTTTCACCAAAATTCCACACTCTTTACTCCAAAAAGGAGCTCACCTTTTCCCCATTTATCTAGACATTCCAAAAAAATTTATCATAGAAAACACTTAAATGGTATGTTATAAAAACTCTCTATATCCCCTTTTTTAATTTTTCCCATTAAGAGACTAATCATAAGAACCATAAAGAGTTATCTAAGGGAGAATTTCCAAGGGAAAGGTAATTCCCTCAACCTAAATTTTTTTTGTCCGTTTCTTATTCGAAACCCCTCAAGTCTACTCTATCCATAAAGGTATGATAATTATATAATGGTTGCTATGATGTAATATTATTATAATAATGAAATATTAATATTATACATTCTTCCAAATTTGTTGAGAAAAATGAAATATCGTCATGGATGTTTACGGATTATTGCAACCAAGAACGACATGTTTTTTCCTCGACCATCTAACATGATTGACTCTAAAAATGTATTTATTATGAAAAAATGATATTTTGGACACTACTAATATTTTATATTTATATTATATTAATATATGTAATTAAGAAAAAATAATAATCATTTATAGTAACTTTAATCACATTAAATGGACTTATTAAGACACATTTATTATCTGTTTTCTATTTTGGGATAACCAATGAAACTGTATAAGTATTTTTATAATATAATATTAAAAGAAAAAACCTTATAAATATTGTATATCAAGAAGTTATTTTAAAATAACATTGACCAAAATCACCAAATAGCGAGTGTTACGAAGAAATTAACCAAATAACCCTCGGTAACTGACGTAAGGATAAACTATATTAAAAGTAAATAAAAAAAATATAATAATTAAATTCTTTAAAATCATATATATCTACATAAGGATGTGGGGTATATATTTAATTATTAAAATTTATTTTTTCATTATGTTATGTTAAGGTGAGTATTTTATTCAAACACGAGGTAAGAGATATTTTGTACTACCCTCGTTGTCATTGAGTTACATGTTCTCTTTCATTCTCTCCCATTTTATAGAATATTATTCTAATTATCATATTATATTTTTATATATATGTACCTTACATATAAACCGAGTTAAATATTGTTTTTATTTTTATGATTATACATGTATTTAGTTCCTTTAAAAATTCCCACCATTAATTAAATCAATTTAATAGAACTTTCATATTTCTTATCTCATGTCAAGCATCACCATTATCGAATGGTTCAAAAACATGAATAAAATATATAATTAATAATTATTTTATTAATAAGCATCTTGATTGAATTATGGTTTTATGTAAAAAATATACTATTTACTTCTTTAAAATGGTCTTATAGTTATTTCATATAGCATCACCAAAGAGGTTCATTTTTATTCCTTATTATCTAAGTATTTTTTAGGAATTATATATATTAGAAGCCCATATTCTAGATCTATAACAATTTTTGAATTATGAATGAAAAAAATTAATTTAATACTTTCTTCACTTTAGAATATTTGTGACTCATCCTTCGGTAATGCCTTGAATCAAAATTATGAAACAAACTTCCTTCTCATGGATTCGATCAAGATTAAGGTTTATGTTGGGTTTATTTTAATTATATGGAATTAATAAGTATGATTTTAATTATGTTATGAGTTTTAATAGAATTATATATCCCTCTAATTCAATAGGTAAATATTTATATCTCATGAGATGTTATGTATGTCATTAGTGAGTAAACCTGATCCACTATGGGACTTTGTACACTAGGTATGTGGTATATAAAGTTACCCTAAGAATACCAAGTTATTTGATGGGTGAGATACGAATTATATACACATATAATGAATTGGGTAATTGTTTATTTCACAAAATATTATTTATAATAGATTTGATAGTGATCCTTATCAACCATATGACCTTTTCCACTTTATAATGATGGCCATAAGGGTGACCCTTAAATTTTTTTACGAAAGAAATATTTTGTTATTTCCACATATCACATGATTAAATGAACTTATGATATAATTTAATTATTAAATTTCTCCAGGATTATAATTATTTTCCTTGTGATATCATTTTTTTCCACTTGAATCTCATGCAGTTAATTATATTCATGTTTATTCCATTAATAGAATTTATAGCACACTATTTTCTAAATATATTTTTTCCAGGGTATCCTATGATATTTTAGAAGATCAATGAGAGTTAATAATATAATGTGGATTTTTTGTAAGAGATAATGTTTTTATGTTTATGCAAATATATTAATGTATCTAATAATTAAAATAAACAAGACCTATAAATCCTTATCTGGTATTTTTTTTCAACGTATGTTATGAATCCTAAAATAATATATTTTAAAGGATAGGGTTTCAATAAAGTATTTTTATAATTTACTATAGATGTAACGACCTGAAGTTTTGAATAAATCTTGTTTCCTAATTTTGTGTGTTATTTTATTTTATACTCAACAAAACTGTTTCATTTGATAACATTAGTATAATTAAATTGAGACTATGGGGTTTTGACTATTATATAAACGCTAGTCAGTATGACCGTTGGAAACTAAATGTTGCAACTATTGTCTCTAAATACAAGTGATCTTGGTTAATTAATATAGAAAGAAGATTTGATGGCCTCACCCAGTAGTATGGACCGATCGAAGCCCATCTAACAAAATTTGGGAAGGAGGTATCACCACTGGGATTTGATCTCGACAATACCCAAGCCGAACTACATCGTGTGAAGCTAGAACAGAATCGTCTTCGCGAGAAGTTCAAACTGATAAAAATTACTACTCGTGCGATGTTGGTTGAGCCTCCCTCGGATTCTCTCACCTTAGCACACTTTACACTTAGGTCCTATGCTGGTGTGATAAGGGGCTATGTAAGGATACCGTAACTGCCTTGTGTAATCATTTGTTTTAAATAAAAATTTTGATTTCTTCTTATGACGAAGTTTATGAATTTTCAAATGTCCAGATAAATATAGTATGCATATTTTTGGTGAATTTTAGAGAAAGGATATTTTAAAAAATGTTTATGTAAACCTTAAATAATTAAAAATGTGTAATAATTCTTAAAAAATGGTCTTCTACAATTATGTTCATCACGAAATTTAGAGTCTAATAAGATCAAATTAATTTTTGATGAATAGTAAGTTATGAATAGTGATTTTATGCATAGGATTAGTAATGTGACCAAATGGATTAGTAATCTCAATTAAAGAATGTATTAATATAATCTAGGCACCTTCACTGAGTAATGCGATTCAATAAAATGGTTAAATAACTGTTTCATAAATTATTATTCAAGTATTTGTTTTTTCAGGTGAATAGTGTTTTTTAATTAAAAATAAAAATAAAAATATTTAGAAAAATATTTCTATAAAATGGATTTCATTTTTGAACTCAGAGAATCGATATTATGTTAATGTAATTTTTGGGGATTTTTCTGAAAAAAATGAATTCTCGGTGAATAGTGAATTTATTTAAAAATTAAATTAAAAATAATGAGAAAATTATTTTTATAAAATGGTGTTCATTTTTTAAATCAGAACATAGATATTTGGTTAAGGTGAAATTTTGGAATTTTTCTGAGAAAGTTGAATTTTCAGTGAATAGTAAAAATACAATTTTATGGTTTCAGTATATAATTAATGACATCATAACTGTGTCATGATGATGTCATGAGATATTTTATGGGTTGTCCGACCAAAGGTGATTAATTATTGTATGGTGGGACCCATGTGGCCTAAATCCATGGGAAATACCATGGGAGAGCCCATGGTTTTGTTAAAACCCCTTGTGAGGTGTCCCTTGGCCATTAATGCCTTGTCCCCTCACTTTACCTATAAATACCCACACTTTAGTCCTCTAGTTTTCACTCCCAAATCTCCCCCAATGATGATATGGTCTCATTACCTCCCAAGTAGTCCTCCCAAGGTTCCCCGAAACCCTCAAGGTCCCAACCTTTGAGTTTTAAGAGTTAGGTTTTAAGGTAAGGGATTCGACCCCTCTCTTTCTTTTCAAGTAATCTCTTTTATGTCATTTCTTTTTTTCTCCATGTTCTTATGTTATAGGATGTTATTTTATATTCATCTTACTTCCCTTTTAATGTTCATATGATGAGAGACCCCCTCTTGCCCTCATCAATTCGTTTTAAGAATGTCTAAGTGGCGCCGTTAGGCTGCTGAATTTTTAAGGGATTCTTTCACCTTTCTCATTTTTTTCAAAGTTCTAATTTCATGTAAAGTCTTTCAAGTTCCTTTTTATAATGTTGGGGTATGATATCTATATCTATCATACTGATCATTTATGTTCATATGATGAGATAACATATTTGATCTCGTCAATTCATTTTTGTTGAAGTTTAAGTGACATAGTTAGGTTGTCGAATTTTTAAGGGATCCTTTCACCTTTCTCATTTTTTTCAAAGTTATACTTTCATGTCAAGTCTTTCATGTTCCTTTTTATTATGTTGGGGTATGATTTCTATATCTATAATAATGATATTTTATGTTCATATGAGGAGAGACCGTATTTGATCTCTTCAATTCTTTTTTTTGAAGTTTAAGTGACGCCGTTAGGCTGCCAAATTTAATAAGAGAAATCTTATTTTTGTCTTCCTTTCATGTTCATCATTTCATATGGTGTATCTTTAAAATTTCATTACCATGTTCTTAAATCCTTTATATTCTGTTCCCCTACTATTTTATGGGTCATTTATGAATGTTTGACCCATTTCCCCTCTCTCTTCAATGTTTTCTAAAACCCAGAAACATAGCCGTTATGCTATAGAATTTCCGTCTCAAAATGTCTCTCTCTTTTTCTAAAGTTCTTTTATTTTATTAAGTGAATACTCAAATCCCTCTCTTCAATAGGGGTATTGACATATATACCAAAATGTTCTATTTTAAATTCTAGGATTTACATATATGAGACCCGCTTTCCTTTTCTTTGGGTTTAAAGTGACATAAAGATCATATCTTTAAAGCAGTTTTTAAAACGTTATGATTATGAAATGAACCCCATTTATTTTATGCTATATGGGTTTTTTATGAAATGATTGATGATGATATATGTGGCTCACATGATAATAAAGAAAAATTTAAGGGTGTTCCCTGATAGCGCTCCAATGCATTGGGTAAAGACTTAATCTCTAGAGATGACTATTTAGACTGATACCTTGGTGAATAACCTTGGTAATTTTTATTGACACCTTGGGGATGGACCTTGGTGAAACGGAAATGATTGTCTTTGTAAAATGTTGTAGCCACATCTTCAAGTTATGAAATACATTATTTTTATTATTATATGCCTCATGATTTCCCTCTCATGCCTTAAAGTTCTTTTTCATGACTTTATTGATGTATCTCATGTTCACATGTTAAATATTTCCTTTGTTTCCCTTACTGGGACTTTTTCTCAGCCTTTCCTTTGATGTATTATCCCAGGATATGAGATGCTGTAATGAACTTAGGATGAACAAATGAAGAAGCCTTTCAAGTGTTTAAGAAGAAAGTTTTTTTCTCATGTAATAAGTTCCTGGTTTCCAAGACACTAAACATTAAAGATCCTCGGTTTTGTAAGATGTACTGAAAAGTTATGTTATAAAAAGGTGGGATGCTATAGTCGGTATTAAAGGATGGTTTAGTTATTTGTGGAAATTAGGATATGAAATATTTAGGAAGAAGCCTATAGAAAAGTTTATATATAAGAAATATTCATGGTATTTTGGTGAGTATTGAGTAAGGGGTTTCCAAGCAAATACATCCCTGTCTGGATATGAGCAGGTAGAGGTGGCTCTGGAACAAATGTACATAGGGGTAAAACCTGAAAACACCGCTTTTAGCTAGACTCAAACGGGAACTGGTACACAACAATGGGCCTTACTGCACTCTTGGTTACGACACTCCCAGGGGATATGCTTTGGTAAATTTATAAGCTTAGTATGAACCATTATAAAAGGAACAAAGATAAAATAAAATAAAGATTCACATAAGAATATATGATCATGGATAAGCTATATTGGAACCTAGGGGATCACAAGTTAGGGTATACTTTTCTTCTACATGTTTATCCTTATATGCTTAAAGTTTCCTTTTAATGATTATTGGCTAAGTATTCAAGCCACTAATTATACTTTCTTTTCTTAGTTAATGGCGGGAAATGGAAGAAAATATCCCAACAACCAATGTGATATGAAATGTGATGATTTCCCTATTGATATGACAGAGATGATGAGAGATCATGTTGAACATATAGTGATTATGCCAAACCAGCTATCAAAAATAACAATTAATAATTGGTAACTAGTTGAATGCCCAAATCCGTCAAGAAAGAAGAAGATGAAGTCATAGGGAGGTTCATCTAATAAAGTTGATAAGGGAAAGAAGACCCAATTTCCTTTGTGAAAAAGTTTGGAAAGGGGAACCAAGGAGAATGTCACAAAGGAAGCGGGAGATGTTTTATGTAAGGGAAGATAGGGAATAAAGTAGTCAATTTCTTTAAAAAATGGATAATGTGATGAATGGAGATAAGTTTCGATCTAATGTACCTTATACATTTCGATGTCGTAAATGTGTAGAAGTTAGACATTATCTAAGGAAATTCTCTATTGGAATGGGTTAGAAGCATGATGAGAATTAACAATCTTCTAGGAAAAGGGAAAAATGCAAGTCCTATGCTGAGATGGATCATGATGACTGAAGTACATGTAACTTCTTTGAAATAATTGTCTATGTCATGTTGTATTTTAGTTCATGATCTATGAGCATATCTTTAATGTTTTCTAAGAACATCGAGTCACTACCTAAGATGGTTTTATATAATTAAGGAAAACATCTACTATTATTTACCACATGTTGATGTAGTGAAGCTGTTCTTCTTAAAAAAAAGGTGATTAGTGGATTAAAAGATGATTATTATTTTGGAAGACGTTCACTATTTTGGGAACCCTATTTGATTGAGGTAAATAGATTACTATAGTATTTTCTTTGAGGAGTAAAGGTTGACTTATATTTTAAAGAATCGATGAATTTAAGGCAGACTTATATTAATTTAGGTTACATATGGAAATGATTAACCTATCTTGGGTAATATATGTTTAGGTTAGTTACTTTTGTTATAATATGATAAGAGTGGTTGATGTTGTCTGGAGATGAATGATAAAGTCAATCTTGGAAGACTATGTTATGATATCGTTATTATAATTGGGTTTCAATCTTAGTTTCGTTTATTTTGGGGGATTTTAAGGATAGTTATTTATGGAATGGTCTATGATTAGCTTTGGGTAGTATAGTGGAATTTTGAAGATTTAAGAGTAGTTTCCCTTCCTATGGGGTTCTTTATTTTTGAAGAGTTGTTTTATTTTACCCTTTCTATTTTTGGGATAATGTTTAAAGAAAGAAGATATAGAGAGTTAATCTTTTGTAAATTATGTGATTCTATAGAAGATGATCCTTGTGCGTTTGATGAGACCAAGCATTTTTGAATTCTCCTCATTTGGAGAAAATATTAGTTTCGGTAGAAACTTATTAAAGGATGAAACTATACATGAAGGTTGGTTTATTTGTATATGTTTTTATTCTATGTAGTAAATTAATTCCTCAAAATTATTAAAGGGAATGAAAAACAAAAAAAAACGTTGTTGGATTACATTTCCTACTGGGTAATCAAAGACCGTTTACACACATCATAAGTTTGTGATTTTCTTGTTGTTAACTTTCTCCTAATCATGTTTTCTATCACTCTCCATCAGAACTTGACACTTTGTTTTTATTCTTATATATCTATGTTTTCCTACAAGAAATCCTAGTATGGGTTTAGTTGGGTGACCTTTATACTTCACTTCCTTTTTTTTGAAGTAATATTTTTACTGACTCTTTTTCCGATGTGGGACTTTCAACAAAATTTCCAAGCCCAATTTTAAAATTGCGACGACACAATTTCTCAAGGGGGGAAGATTGTAAAGACCTGAAATTTTGAATAAATCTTGTTTCCTAATTTTGTGTGTTATTTTATCTTTTACTCAACAAAACTCTTTCATTTGATAACATGAGTATAATTAAATTGAGACTGTGGGGTTTTGACTATTATATGACTGCTAGTCAGTATGACCGTTGGAAACTAAATGTTGCAACTATTGTATCTAAATACAACTGATCATGGTTAATTAATATAGAAAGAAGATTCGATGGCCTCACCCAGTAGTCTTGGACTGATCGAATCCCATGTAATAGAACTTGGGAAGGAGGTAGCACCATTGGGATTTTCTGAGGACCAAACCCAAGCCAAACTTCATCGTGTGAAGCTAGAACGAAATCTTCTTCACGAGAAGTTCAAACTGATAGAAATTACTACTCATGCGATGTTGGCCGAGCCTCCCTCAGATTCTCTCATCTTAGCACACCTTACACTTAGGTCATATGCTGGTCTGATAAGGGGCTATGTAAGGAGACCGTAACTGCCTTGTTAATCCTTTGTTTTAAATAAAATTATGATTTCTTCTTATGATGAAGTTTATGAATTTTCAAATGTCCGGATAAATTTAGAATGCATATTTTTGGTGAATTTTAGAGAAAGGATATTTTAAAAAATGTTTATGTAAACCTTAAATAATTAAATATGTGTAATGATTTTCAAAAAATGGTCTTCTACAATTATGTTCAGCATGAAATTTAGAGTCTAATAAGATCAACTTCATTTTTGATGAATAGTAAATTATGAATAGTGATTTTATGCTTAGGATTAGTAATGTGACCAAATGGATTAGTAATCTCATTTAAAGAAAGTATTAATATAATCTAGGAACCTTGATTAAGTAATGTGATTCAATAAAATGATTAAATAACGGTTTCATAAATTATTATTCAAGTATTAGTTTTTTCCGTTGAATGGTGTTTTTTTAAATAAAAATTAAATTAAACATATTTAGAATTTTTTTTTTATAAAATGGATTTCATATTTGAACTCAGAGCGTCGATATTATGTTAAAGTAATTTTTGGGTATTTTTTTGAAAAAAATGAATTTTCGGTGAATAGTGTATTTATTTAACAATTAAATTAAAAATAATGAGAAAATTATTTTTATAAAATGGAGTTCATTTTTGAAATCAGAGCATCGATATTTGGTCAAGGTGAAATTTTGGGATTTTTCTGAGAAAGTTGAATTTTTAGTGAATAGTAAAAATACAATTTTAGGGTTTCGGTATGTTTAATGACATCAAAACTGTGTCATGATGATGTCATGAGATATTTTATGGGTTGGCTGACCAGAGGTGATGAATTATTGTATGGTTCGACCCATGTGGCCTAACTCCATGGGAAATACCATGGGAGATCCCATGGTTTTGTGAAAACCACTTGTGAGGTGTCCCTTGGCCATTAATGCCTTGTCCCCTCACTTTCCCTATAATTACCCACCCTTTACTCCTTTATTTTCACTCCCAACTCACCCCAAACGAAGCTCTGGTCTCATTACCTCCCATGGAGTCCTCCCAAGGTGCCTCCAAACCCTCAAGGTCCCAACCTTTGAGTTTTAAGCGTTGCGTTTTAAGGAAAGAGATCTGACCCCTCTCTTTCTCTTCAAGTAATCTCTTTAATGTAATTTCTTTTATGCTCCATGTTATTATGTTGGAGGATGTTCTTTTATATTAATATTACTTCCCATTTCATGTTAATATGAAGAGAGACCCCCTATTTCTCTCATCAATTCATTTTATGAATGTTTAAGTGGCGCCGTTAGGCTGCAGAATGTTTAAGGGATTCTTTCACCTTTCTCATTTTTTTCAAAGTTCTACTTTAATGCCAAGTATTTCAAGTTACTTTTTATTATGTTTGGGTATTATCTATATATCTATCATACTTATATTTTATGTTCATATGATTAGAGACCCTATTTTATCTCTTCAATTCATTTTTGTTGAAGTTTATGTGACGCTGTTAGGCTGCCGAATTTTTAAGGGATTCTTTCACCTTTCTAATTTTTTTCAAAGTTCTACTTTCATGTAAAGTATTTCAAGTTTATTTTTATTATTTTGGGTTATGATCTCTATATCTATAATACTGATATTTTATGTTCATATGATGAGAGACCCTCTTTGATCACTTCCATTTTTTTTGAAGTTCAAGTGACGTCGTTAGGCTGTCGAATTTACTAAGAGAAATATTATTTTTCTCTTCCTTTCATGTTCGTCATTTCATATAGTATATCTTCAAATTTCATTAACTTGTTCTTAAATCCTTTATATTCTGTCACCCTACTATTTTATGGGTCATTTATGAAAGTTTTACCTATGTCCCCTCTCACTTCAATGTTTTCTAAAACCCCAAAACATAGCCGTTATGCTGCAGAATTTCCGTCCCAAAATGTCTCTCTCTTTTTCAAAAGTTCTTTTATTTTATTAAGTGAATAATCAAATAACTTTCTTCTATAGGGGTATTCACATATATACCAAAATTTTTCATTTTAATTTCTGGGATTTACATATATGAGACCCGCTTTCATTTTCTGTGGGTTTAAAGTGACATAAAGATCATGTCTTTAAAGCATTTTTTAAAACGTTATGATTATGAAATGAAACCCATTTCTTTTATGCTATATGGGTTTTTTATGAAATAATTGATGATGATATATGTGGCTCACATGATAATAAAGACAAATTTAAGGGTGTTCCCTGATAGCGCTCCAATGCATTGGGTAAAGACTTAATCTCTAGAGATGACCATTTAGACTGATACCTTGGTGAATAACCTTGGCAATTTTTATTGACACCTTGGGGATGGACCTTGGTGAAACGGAAATGATTTCCTCATTAAAATGTTTTAGCCACATATTCAAGTTATGGAATACATTATTTTTATTATCATATGCCTCATGATTTCTTTCTCATGCCTTAAAGTTCTTTTTCATGACTTTATTGATGTATCTCATGTTCACATGTTAAATGTTTCTCTTCTTTCCCTTACATGGGCCTTTTTCTCACCCTTTCCTTTGATGTATTCTCCCAGGTTATGAGATGCTGTAATGTACTTAGGATGAAAAAATAAAGAATCCTTTCAAGTGTTTAAGAATAATGTTTTTTTCTCATGTAATAAGTTCCTGGTTTCCAAGACACTAAACCTTAAAGATCCTCAGTTTTGTAAGATGTAATGAAAAGTTATGTTATAAAAAGCCGGGATGATACAGTATACCAACTAATGTATTATTTTATATTGTATTAACCAACCTTTTTATATCAAATTAATTTTATAAGGGCATCACACTACCACCTTAATGATTAGATATTAAGTTATTGGTTAAAACTAATTATGGTATGATGATCACATATCATGTCTATAGATCCCCTTTGAAAGAAGTGTGAGGGAAGGTTCTTCCTTTAAATGTTATTATTCTCCATTTAGTTGAACTTTATTTGATTTTGGCTATGGATTATCTTTCTCAATTTAGATCCAATATCAATTACTGAGGAAGTGAATTCATGTTTGATATTCAAAATCAACATATGATAATATTTTGGTGAGATGATGAATATGATATTCTAAATGAATTTAATTCCATCATATCTATATTACTACCTAATCATGAGGGATATTTTATCTCTAATGGTTGGGGAGAAAATCAACATCAAGTATAAGTCAATTATTCAGAATTATGCTGACCTAGTTTCTGAATAATTCCCTAGTCTTCTACAGAAGTCCGAAGGTGGGTTTTCAATAGAACTCATACATGGTGGTAAACCAATTTCAAATACTCTATATAGAATGAATATTATTGAGTCATAGGAATTGAATAATAATGTAAAGAAAAATCCTAACAAGGGATTCATTTGCTCAAGTGCGACACCTTGTGGTACACATATTCTTTTTGTTAAAATGAATGATGGGTCAATGAATCATTGCATTTATTAATGTGATCATTACAAGATCACTATGAAAGGAGGTATCATATACCTTATATCAATGATTATTTGATAAATTACAAGAAGCTAAATACTTTTTAATGATTAAACTTCATTCTATATATCATCAACTAAGGGTCAAAAAGGGGGACACAACAAGAACAACCTTTCATATATGGTATTTCAATTATGAACTAATAGTGATACTATTTTCACTTATTAATTCTCATGCCATCATTATGGATTTGATAGTGTCTTTTGGGATTAAGTGAATGATTTTTTTGGTAATAGTTATAGATTATATTCCTATATATTACATATATAAGGATGATCATAATGATCACTTTAGAATGGTACTGATGACCACAAGGAAAAATAATCTATAATAAAAATTGAAAAATTGTTAATTTTTTCTATAGAAAGCTTCATTTTTGAGACCTATAATCTCAAGTGAAGTTATATACGTGCATCCTTTAAAATAGAAGTTATTTAGAAATAGAATAAACCCATCATGGAAAACGAGATCCATATATTTCACGGGTTGGATTAAAACCAATAAGGTTTATCATTATTTTTCATCAACATATAATCTAATAACCATATTTAATTAAAAGGTAGACATGTTCCTTTGGACAAATAAATGTAAGGAAAATTTCATGTTGGTGAAAAGAAGGATGGTTAGTGAACTTGTACTTATACAAACATATATTGGAGATGGGTTTTTGATCTATACTGATGAATTAATGAAGGGAATGAAATGTTTCCTTATATAGAATGATATGGTTGTAGAATTTGTCTCTCTCCAATTTAAACTAAGTGTGAAACATTAAATGAATCATGATTTGGAGCAATCAATTGTTATATTTACATTTTAGATATCGATTCATTACCTTTTAAGTGATAAGTGTGACATATATACATATCATAAAACCTAAATGTATCTATTCACATAGAATGAGTTGAATATGTTCAAGAGAAGGTGGTTGGATCTGATTAATGACTATCACTACATAGTACATTACCACCCTTGGAAGGCAAACAAGGTGCATGATTCTTTGAGTCAGAATGACCATGATAGTTTTCCAATGATGTGTATTGAGAGATATTCAATATTTAGATATTTATAGAACATTGATCATGAAATCATGAGAAAATGGGAAATATCATATCTTCCATAGATAAATGTACATCTATCTATCCATGTGAGGATTAAAGAGGCACATAAGGAGGATTTGAACTACAAATGAAATTCATAAAAATTCCTAAGTTCAAAAATGATTGTGATATAATAATAATGTTCATGAACCGAGTATGCACCATGTTAGTACTAGAGTTAAAGGAGTTATTGGGAGTGGCTCATATCTCATCATCTTATTTCCATCATGAACGTATGAAGATAAAGAGGGATATGGGAAAGTGTTTCTATAGGGACAACATGAGGAGATATATTACAGAGTATGTATCTTGATGACTACTATGTGAGAATATTAAGGCCTGAAGAAAAAATACTAAGGGAATGTAACTACCATTGGACTTACTCAAATAAAAATGGGGATACATTTCCACAGATTTCGTCATTGGACTTATCAAAACATCTAAGGCCAAAAGGTTATATGAGTTAAGGTCTAATTCCTTATGATGTTAGAATAATTCAATTCTTTCAAAGAAGATGTATCTAATGATAATATTTATATAATATAAATTATGGATGTGGTATAGTTTAATGGGATACCACATCATATTATATCTGTTCAAGATGTCATATTTACCTATAGGTTTTGGTGAAGTGTTCCGCAAGGTCGGGATGCAGAGTTTCATTTTAGTACTACCTATCATATTTATATATATGATTAGTTTTAGAGTACCATTAATACCCTAGAGGATATGTTGAAACCTTGTTATTTGGATTTGAAAGGTGTTTGTATTAACAACTCCCTCTAGTCTAGTTTTCCTGCAACAATGGATTTAAATTGAGTATTAATAAGGATCCTTATGAATCACTCAATAGAAGGTAGAATAAAACACCAATGTTCTGGGATGATGTTGGAGAAAGAAATATTTTGGGTCATGAAATATAAGTGGAAATAATATATAAATATACATAAATTCAACAACACATCAAGGCATATCAGATATGAGAAAAGTGTTATGCAGATAATCGTTGATGACATATGTAATTAGAAGTTGGTGATAATGTATTCCTGTGAATATCTATATGGAGGATTGCTATGATATTTATATATAAGTTAAACATTATCCCTTTATATATCAATCCATTTAAGATTATTGATCTTATTAGGATTATTTTTTATCTCTCGATGCTCCACTGAGCCTCTCTCTTGTTCACGATGTATTCAATATATCTATCATAGGGAATAAAATACCATATCCATCACATGTAATAAAATAACATATCCATCACATGTAAAAGGATCCTAGGGGAATATGAAATCTGAGAATGATATCTGGGAATTTGAGAATGTTATGAAATAAAGATATAATATATTCTTTAGTATCATAGTGATGTAGTTTCAAGGGTGAAATTATTTTTAATTGGGGTATAATTTAACACCCTATTATTTTAAATGTATTTCATTTTAAATACACTATATGTATCTGATATTTTTTTCACATATTTCCCAGAGTTAAATAAACCATGATATATTATACCACTATATCATTTCCATTGGATTGGTGTGTATTAATAGTATAAAAAATATTATGAAATATATTTATAATGTTTTATTATGATAAAAATGTATTATTAAACACTCAATTTTAATAAAATCATTTAATGTTTAAAAGATATTTTTTTGGAAGAATGCATTTTTCGATGTCATTTTTTAATATATAAAAAACATATATTGATCACTATTTATTTCTTTTAAATAAAATATTTCAATAATTTATATGAATTGATGAATAATAATCCATAAATTAGTTATCTAATGGTATGAATGATGAAAATATCATTTAAATGTAAAAAGAGTTATTTTTCCTAAAACTGTTTTTATGTTCTTAATGGTTTTTATTATAAAAAATTAAATAAATCATAATTTATTAATTTTTTTAAAGTAATTTATATATTACATATTCAATAACATATTATAAAATTAATTTAAATATTTTTATTAGGAATTTAATGATAATATGGTCATTTGATTATCTGAAAAATACAATTTCTTCAAAAATGTGTTTCGTGGTATTTTTGCATGAATACTATAATTATTTTTTATAAATTTTCTAAATTTATTTTCAAAAAGCTATATAATTTTTTAAATAATAATATAAATTTTATATTAATTCCAAAATGTAGAATTCTAATAAAAATAGAATTTTTATTAGTGAATAGTTAAAAAATAAAGCTCTTGAATAAAATTATTTTTCCATTCAACTATGTAAAAATTCATATTATTTGACATTATATTAAAATATAATTATTTATTTTTTTATAAAAAATAATTGAATTTATGTAATTATAATGTAAATAGTTCTTAAATTTTATATAAAAAACCATTATAAACTTAAAATGTTTTTTTGTATAAAACAATTTATCATTGCGTTTTTCTGGTTTATTTTAATATTGATTTCTTCAACTTATAAAGATTGAATTTTATAAAATGGAATAAATTTTTGGAATCATAATTTGAAAATTTGGTAATTATTAAAACTTAATTTTGGTCATTATGAATTGTAACTTATGTAATAAAACATTAGTTTCCACAATAAGAGTTAAGATGGGTGAAAAAGGATAAAAATTAAATGATAAGTGTTATAATGGACTAAACGATTGTATAAAATTTATCATATGGTCATATATCGGCCATATATCATCTTCTATTTTAATATGAATAATTTTTAACCATTTTGATTAAATAATATACTAATATATTTTAATCTGATGAAAAATTCCATGTCCACCTCTCCCAAACTAATAAAAGGACATCACATATCCTATATTTTTCACCATACAAGAGCCTATTATCTCATAAAATAGTTACCCAAATTATTTCATAGAATAATTATCTTAATCATAGATCCAATTTTATTCTTATAAGATTGGTCATTCAAGGATTAATGTGTAAGCTAAAGGAGGTATCTTAAAAAATATGTATAAATATCATCCAATCTATTTAATTGTATGTCTTCATTCACCTTCTCAAAACCTATTTTTTCAGGATAAATTAATTAATAAAGTATCATAAATATATTTATATGTTATTATTTTGATTTCAAAACCATTTACCTTTCACTTTCCCTAAAATAAGAAGTGAATGTATTGTTGGTGCGTATGTGTTCATTAACACCTCCATGTAATGATATAATTAATTATCCCTCTTATAATCCCATGGATATTTATAATTATTTATTTAATAAATATATATTATATTCAATATATAATTATTATTTCATAATGGTATAATATTATTTATTTTTTCATGGTATTTTAGAAGATGAAAATAATATTCATGCATATGTACGAACTACCATCTCCATTAATGGTGTGATTAATTATTCTATCACTAAATTTTATAGATGATAATAAATATGTATTTAATAAATATAAATGATATTTATATCATGATTAATATTTTGGAGATGATAAAATAATGACTATAATGCAGGGACCAGAACTTTTGAACTAAAAAATTCATACAATATGAAATAGTTAAAACTTGGAAATGATGATTTTATTAAAGAATTATGAACTAAAGGGGTTTGATATGTAATAAGTAGATAATATATGATATTATAATTATATATATAATCAACTTATTAATTTATAATAAATTTAAATTTATTAAATAGGTTTATATATCCCTTGTGAAGCAATTCAGACCTAGGGTAAGGGGTTTCTATTACAATCTCATTTTTACCAGGACTATTTATGATTAAATTTCCAATTATTAAATTTTATGATCTATCTCTCAAAAAAATAGCATTAATTTAATTACACTTGAATTATTTTGATAAATCACATGCTTTCAATTGATTTTCATCTCTCTATGTACAAAAAATTACAAAAAAATATTTTTTTAAGGAAAACCTACTTTATTTATATATTTTCATGAGAATCGTTTCTTCCTGGTCTATATTTGATTTAAAATGTTTTGAATAACTTTGTTACTTTAAACTATTTATTTTTTAATGATAAATTTATTTTCATGTTTTAATTTCCATAAAAATTTATAAAATAAAACTTCTTATAATTTTCCAAATGAGATACATTTTACTAAAGGGTAGAACAAAATCATAGTTTTAACATACACTATAAAAATTAATTTTCCCACTGTCATCAATATTATTTATGTTGAATATTACATTATAAATTTCATTTCTTATTTTCAAAGAAAATAATTTTCTCAATATTCTAGGAATTTTCCATGTAAAATTTTTTTCTGTCGAAAAATTTATTTTATCCTATTTTTCAAAAAATGTTAAAATGATATTTTAAAGGTATTTTTTATCTATGTCATCATCCTTTAATGATTTTAATGATTTATTACGGATATTTTTTATTGATATCATGTCTATTATTTATTTGGATGCTTTATTATTTTATTGATGAGACATTTATGATACTTATTTAATTTCCAAATGTTATGCTATGATGATACGACGAATGTTTTAGGATATTTTGAAAAATATATATATATATTATTATATGATGGATATTCCTAGAATTTTAAATCCCTCCAATGAAATAGTTAAATCCTTATATCTTATTTTATAATTATAGTAAATGAGTTGATGTGCTTAATCTACTATGGAGAACATGTAGGGATTCTTGAGCCATTATCATATGAGAAAAACGTGGTGATCCTTGATCCACATTATTATGATGGTATTTTTATTTAACCTTAGAATATGATATAATTTGTCAACCAATGATGTAACCACAATCTTATGAAACATTGATATGATTTATGATTTGAACTCATAAATCCTGATTTATTTTCTGATTATTCCCTAATCTTTTGACATAATATTATTTTATTCCACAATTAATGATTATGATTTATGATTGTTGGGAATGATTTTATATTGAAAATAACATGCTCTCATACCCTTATGCTCATTATATTTTTATATATTTTCAATTATTGACATCTCCCATATTTATCCTTAGAGAGTATCTGATCTCACTATTCCTTATATTTTAATTTCACCCAGTTTATGAAGAACAATACCATGTATAATGAGTCTATTAGGGTACCTAATATAAATAAATATGTCTGAGATGATGATTATTATACATAAATATGAATATTATGTATCTAGTTTCCATGTTCACAAAATAATTACGGTTCTCAAGTTTTTTTTATTTGGGAGATATATTGAATATTAATCGAAAAGATGAAATATATTTATATTTTATCCATGGGAAACTATAAAAATTACTCTATGGTTTATTTATTGAAATAATATTTTTCATTATTTTTAGGTTTGATGGGATTTGAACCATATCTGGAACAAAATGGATATTTATTTGAATATTCTTCAAATCCCTAAGGACCTCGAGCAACTTGGGTACTTGATTATTTTTCTCCACTCTTTGTGGGAAAGAGATGAGTGGGTGAAATTCATTAATATATTGGTTTTTCCATTTTGTTATTCTTTATGTTTATCCTTAACATTGTGATTTTGTATTTTTATGTTCCTTTATTATTTCTTGTCAGGTGGGACAATAGAATTAAATTTAGTTTGTTGTTTCTATCCAATTTTCTAGATTCATCACTTCCTTGATTTTGAATTCGATATGTTTTCCATAGTCTTAGTCTGGAATTTACTAATGTACTCCCAGACATCATCTTGGCTTTTCAAATTAATAATAGTGCCCAAAACCATGAAATTCTCCACAGGGTTCTCTTATATTATACATATTATATTTCATTTCTATCTCCCACCTTGTTCTCTAACCATTTGGATAATTTAGTTTTACAAATGTTTCATTTTGGACTCAATGGTGGACCTTAGAGTCCCAATGTCTAATTTGTTTCTAGCTTCATTAGAATCTATCCTATAGATAACATGGCATATAATCCCTTCATGATTCTCTTGAAAATTATAGTTTTCATCTTTTATTGTTTTTAAATTTAGTTTTGAAATGTTGTGGGAATACTGAGGTAATAACTAGTATAAACATATCAATCTCATTCTAGTATAAGTTCAGATCATTTATGTAATATCCAGTCTTGGGAGACACTAAAATAGTTCCCTAATTTGGCTAATCACATGGCTTCAAGTGCACCTCCCCATATTCTGGAGACTACCGACTAGCTGTGAGGGTCCAATGATGGTACTATGGGGAGATTATTCCCTCAGGATCTAGTTTTCACATGGTACATAACATATAATCAATATTGAAAGAATAATATATAAAATAATATAGAGAAAATTTATATAACATGAACTAGTAAAACTATACAAACATGTATGTCCCTATGATACTATAATGTAAAAGAATAAGAAATATAGTAGGTAATACATAAATAAAACTATAAACACCGAAAAATGATCATGGGATGAAGAATGTTTGGGCGTGAAAATCTGAAGCCATATTTGGAACCGAAAATCCATCACAGCGGGGTCAGGGGGGCGACATGAAAAAAATTCCGCACTGCACAAAACAATATCCCAGCATGAAAACTTCAAGGATTCACAAGAATTTTTCATGTGTGCTTGGAGCTTTACATGCCGCCACCCAGTGCAGAGGTATTTTAACTCTGTCGATGCCGGCACACGAAAGATTTCCCATAGGCCTATTTTTCACATGGATCCGCCTTCCCGAGCACCAATAAATGTAAGGTCACCCTCTCGACTTCCGTGTGAAAAATCTGAACCACATCTCTCATGGGAAATTCACCTCTCGTGCACACAAGTGATGGCTCTTAGGTACTGAATTTTTCACGCAAGGTCTCCCAGGGGTCCGCCTTTGCACAAGACCCCTCGGGGTTAATCCTCGTCCAAATCCCATTGAATCCCATCCCCCATGTGCAATTATTTCCTATTGCACACAATTCTCACATCCGCATGCAATCCATTCCAAATTACGTGACCTCCATTGCACGGTCGGCCCGACCTTTGTCACAGATGCCTGCCATTGTGCACCTGGCCTAGTCTTTTTCACACACGCCTGTCATTGCGCACCTGGACCAGCCTTTTTCGTGCCTGAGTCCCGATTTCGCACTGTCCTTGCCGATTTCGGTCCGTCTCAGCATTTTTCATGGAAACATCCCAATTACATATCGGCCTCGCTGTTTTTTGCACAACTTCCCCCTGTGTGTGTTAGCCTCCCTCCCTGTGCGCCCGTGATGTCCTTCTTCTGAGCATCATTTTCAGCCGCCTCCCACACCCAAAACACCATCACCATACCCTCTAGGTTCAAGCAAAGTGACTCCAAATCCCCTTGGATGATACTTCCTGTCGCCTTGCTTCGCCTCATTCTGCTTCGCATAGGCATGCTAATGGAAATTTCATTTTCGCATAGCCATGGTAACGTGGACCCCCCAATGATTCTCTCCATGAAACCCCCTTGCTATGATGTTACTGATGCCTTCCCTTCCACAAGGGTCAGAAGGTATCGGTCATGTATGTCCTAGGGGGTGAATTGAACCCACCTCATCTGAGCTCAAGGACATTAAACTTCCAAGCACCATCATCCTCAGCACATGATGTTAAACTGTGACTTTCCTTGATGCATCCTTCACAGGAAGTGGGAAACCAATTTGGTGTAAGCCCCTATCTTTTCTTGTAGGAGGTAGAACCCATGCTCCTCCTCTCTTCCTGGGTGTCAATTCCCTCTCTCACATGGCTTTGTCACCATCAGGCTTCCATCTTGAAGTAAGTCCCAACCTTTTCGGGCTGTTAACCACATGTAAGCCCCTATTTTCTCTTTGGGCTGCGATCACGCATAATCCCCACTTCACTTTCAACAGATCAACCATTCATGATGTGATCATCAGGTGTTTACTGTCTCTTGATTCTCACACAGAACATGACTCACGTGGGCTTTGAGCAGGAACTGACCTTGAACATCTCCCATATTATCCTAGAGTGTAATCCCCACACCCATATCCTGAATTACGTTGACGTTGATCCTTGCCATGGAAGGGTGCGTAGGATGCCTCCATGAGTTTCAATCCCACCAACCATTGGACCCCAGGTTCTCCTTCATGTCAGTTCCCACCCCAACCTGAACTACGTGGTCTTTGATCCTTGCCAAGGAAAGGTACGTAGGAAGCCTCCACGAGGTTTAATACCTTCAAACATTGAACCCCAGGTCCTCCTTCACATCGGTTCCCACACCAACCTGAACTATGTGGTCTTTGATCCTAGCCAAGGCAGGGTATGTAGGAAGTCTCCCAGAGGTTCAATCCCACCACCTCCCGGTCATTTTGAACATCATCATGTCAGTTCAACAATACTTTGGGCAGCCTAGAGTGTAAGCCCCACATACCATCCTGAACTACAAGGACTTTGATCTTTTCCAAGGCAAGGTACGTAGGAAGCCTCCACGAGGTTCAAGCCCCACAACCATTGGTCCCAACTACCCCACTTCGGTGCATAGATCCCCTTCCCATCCTGAACTATATGGAATTTGATCCTTGCTAAGGCAGGGTACGTAGGAATCCACCCCTAGGTTCATGCCCACCACCCATTGGTCCGTTCGACCCCTTTCACATCCCTCCAAAAACACCCTGGGCATCCTAGAGTGTAAGATCCAATTCCCTTCCCAAACTACGGGGATATCGATCCTTTTTAAGGCATGGTACGTAGGAAGTATCCCTGGGGTTCAAAATCAACAACCATTGGACCCTCCGTCATCCTTCATGTTGGTTCATCCACTTCCAGCATGACGTTAAAATGTGATCTGTATTCAGTGGTAAGCCATTGTGACCTTAATTAGGGGTAAGCCATTGCCATCCCTATTCAACGGTAAGCTGCTGACATCCTAAACCAGTGGTAAGCCATTGCGACCTAATCCAATGGTAAGCCATTGAATTCCCCAATCAGCAGTAAGACATTTTCAAATGAACTATGTGGACATTGATTACTGGCTATGGGGATATGTAGGAAGCCTCTTCGAGGCTAAATCCCAAAACCATCGTTATGCTCATGACGGTTCCATACCATGTACCATCCACTTCACAGAACCTTCCATTATCCATATCGATTTTTACCCGGGTCGCCACATCTCGGTGGGATCATGCCACTTAATTCCTTATTCCATTTAACAGCATTCAAGAATCCAACCACATGTTTCCCCCAACATCGGTGTTCCCTCGAGGGGGTTTCACCTATCTGATATACTCTAGTTAGTATTCTGATCAATCTGATCCATCTCCACTAGACGTTAATGTTGGGGAATACCCATTTTTAAACATGGGAAGCTGAGGAAAACCACAGATACATGACCATAACATATGATTCCCTGCATTCGATGTGGGATGACTCGGTATTCCGTTCCCATGAGAATTCCTATAATAAGGGACATAAGACAAACATGCCAATCCACCAGTGTCCAAAAATGCTATTGATTCTCAACATGACTACTCCCCTGACTGAAGGTTTCTTCCCTAATTGGGCCCCTTATAATGTCCTGATAGAAGCAGTGTAATTAACTAGTGTCCATGAAGATATGAAACTAGGAAGAGTTTCACGAACAACATCTTAAATCAATCAGGGAGACCCAGATTAGGTGACGAGTTCCAAGGAGGAATCCATGGAAAGAATAACTGATATCCAATCATCCCGTTTTGATCAAGGAGAAAATGTCCCTGAATACGGAGCAGATGCACCCCACCTTTTGAAACCGGGAATGTGGGGCAACAACAGCACGTCCTCCGCAGACGGATGCACGTGCCCTGGGGAAAGCGTCAGAAATATAAATGGTGATCCCGACATGAAATTCATCTCCTCAATATAGATATTAGTATCACTTGATACATCAATGGATTGATGTGTCACCAGATCAAGTTATCTGGCGTCGGGTCCTACCAAATAAATAGTGGGTCTGGCATGAAACTCACCAGAAGATGGGGAAGTAGAACATTAGAAATCTCGTTCTATGACGCTATCAGGGTGGATCCCTCTTACCGTTCATGGAGGACGGAATGGTTCTGGGGATTTGGTCATTGATTCCCTTTTCTTTCAGCACTAACGAGTTAATCTCCAAGCTCTTAGGAATTAGGTTGTTGCATTTGGAACGTGATAACCCCTTACACACTGACGTTAGGGCAAGGGAAGCACTAATGCGGCAGTCTCTCATGGTTCCACCACTTCCATGATATCCTCCTCACCCATGGCCCTAGGGATCCCATGCCCCATCTCCCCATCTGAGGTTATCCAACAAAGGGTAATAAATGACCTTGTGAACCATGACGAGGAGGATGTAATAATCCCAACTCAGGATATGGACTGCCTGGATCTAGAGGCATCTGTGCCTCGTCGCCAATGCTGCCCCTGAGGGCCTCACAGGGAGCTGATGCTCCCCAAGACAACATACAAATGTTTTGGGAGCCTCTCCCCAGAATGCTTTGACGACTCCCTGCCTTACGCTGATAAGGTAGGTGACATCTAGCCCAGATCGGTCAGAGTCACAATCCAGGGACTCCTAGAAAGGTCTCCCACCTGTCTTCATCAATATCACAACCCGGTATTTCTCTATGAAGAGAAGATAAGCCACATCCTTGCACCACCAGCTCCAGTTCATCTGACCTGATGCCAGCGTCGGGCGTGAGCTAAGATGACCTCCATGGGGCGTTAACGTCAATGGATACTGTGGCCCGAGCCACCACCGACGCACATCATCAGTTACCTGTATACCCTGAGAAGGGGAACTTATATGAATTAATAGTATCAATTCCCCAACATCCCCATGGGCAGGCTGGGTTGACTCTTGTGGTCTCCAGCACAAGCAATGGCCATCGCGAAGCAATCCGCAATGATGTCACCTTATACAGAGGTAATCCTCGTACCACTACCATGGAAAGAACGAGCCTTCCCTGCTTTGAGGATTCAAATGCTGGTCCACCCCGTGCCACCTTTAATCCAAACGAGGGTCTTCCCTGTGGAAATGACTCTCAATACGGACGTCTCTCTCATGCTCTCTACATTGGGTTTGGAGTCATTCCTCCTCCACCTGACCGCCAGTGTTGGGAAGTTATGCATCCGGTCTCTCTTTGATATGGGACCCCCCCTCCGTGTCATCTCAGTAGCTGGTGAAGGTCCACCTCACATCGACAACCAAAGGGGTGAAGGCCAGCCTCGCCTCACTAGAAACCAACATAAAGATCTTACCCATGTTCAGCTAAACCGGTATGAGGACCCACCTTATACTGAGGTCACCAAGGAAAACAAGCATGTAGGTCCTCCCCATGATCCTGCCAGTTCTAGTGAAGGTCTTTCCAACTCCAGTGCTAACGATGGAGGTCCTATCTGTGTCCCTTTTGGCATAGGTTCTGGTGCTACTTACACCCCATCTTCCTCGTGTGGAAACCCTCTCCGCCCCAGCACGAGTATAGCTGGATGAACTAGTGTCAGAAATTAGCCATATCCTGAGGAGCCACCCAGGGACAGCAAGGTGGGTCATTTCCTCCATAAGAAGAATCTTGGGAAGGTCCTAATGAAGATAAAACCAGTACACTTATTAGACTCTGAGGCGGAATACGACTCAGCCCAGGAACCCACATCTTGCTCATCTGATTCAAGGGTCGGGGCTGGATCAAGGCACATCAACCTAGTACTCCCGGAATGTGAGTTCCATTGGATTCCTGCCTCCCCCCGTCGGTATATCCAGGACGATTAATAATTGGAAACCCCATATGTTATGGTCATGAAATCACCACAGTCATCACTAGAACTGCTCTCTACCTCGATAAGAGATCACTAAGAAATATTTTGGGGATCAATGGATGGCGAGAATCAAAATGAACTATCACCAGTGGCCCTTGCCCCTAAGCCGTGAAATATGGTATTCATCCCATCTTATCGCAATGTGGTGGCCACATCGCTATACTCTTTAAAGGACATCCCGAGATTCGGCAGCCAGTCAGCCCGCTCGTCGTACTCTCCACTGGCCAGCCTGTCCTCCAAGCGGTCTGCCTTAGTAATGTTGCCATTTCCTTAGCCACCCCCATTTGAAGAATGGGGCAACCAAAACCCAGACCCTTAATCTGAGCCGAGGATCTTATGAAACATCCTTGTAGTGGAACACTTCCCTGAGATGTTATGGCCCATGGCAGCGCCGAATTTTCACACACCAGAATCCCTCACCCTAGAAGAAGTTGAGTGTTTCCACCACACCATCTAGGCGATGCATTCCAGTCTTTGTCATTAGCGATTTGTTTATCCTAGGAGGCAAATTCATTTTGAAGACATTAGCGAGAAATGCCGTCTTTTCAATTTGGTTGCAATCCCTGTCACCTAGCGCCCTGAGTCACTAAGCTGCCATGAGGCCCTCAACAAAAATGTTTTCAGAGTTTCAAGGTACATCACAAAATTATCAGGGAGGCATCCCACCACATGCAAGTCCATGGATGGGAGAAGTAACCTTCCCTCCTCTTTAGTCCTATCCGGCTACAGCCTGACTTGCTGGATGATATTGAGGACATGTGCCCAAGAAGGGTCACGATCAACATGGCCGACCTCGTGGACGAGAAGGTTGATTTAAAGCTTCTTGATGGGACTTACCTGAAGAGGGAGTTCCACCACAATTGCACTCATCAGGGGTGATTACTTGCTAGCAGAGGAACCTACATGGTCTTTCTGTGTGCACCGAAGATTTGGAACTCAGTCGAAATACCGGTAAGGGAAAGGAGCACGTCGGAGCTGTAAAGCACTCTGACCCATCCACCTCAGTGCAGAAGATGGAAGATGACACTTAGAAGGACACATTATTCCAGAAACTTGATGAGCATAAGAATTTGGTTGATGACCTCCTTGCTGAACGTTCTTTAAAGAGACGGTTGGACTACGAAAATCGTCGGCTAGGGGATCAGGGGTAGGAACAAATTCTCCTTGGCGAGCTGCCTCTAGGTGACCCTGACCATCCTATCCCCACAAACAGGGTTGAGGCTAGATCTTTCGGCAAGAGGGCATGGTATGTCTCGCCAAACCCTCGTGAACGGCGCGGTAATCCACGGGACCCAGCTCAAGCTCCCCCGGCCACCCCAAGGATCGTTCCGCCAGCCTCTCCACAAGTCGTTGGGCATTATTATCGTGTTGAATAACATGCCAACATGCTCATGATTAGGGATCCCCATCAAGATAGGGACCCCTACCCATATGATCAAATTGCAGCACTCATTGCCTGACTTGAGGTGTTAGAAACACAACAGGTGGTGATCCCACCTGATGGTAATCCATATCTGGCATTGGTTGATGATATGCTAGCACATTCGGGTTTCAAGAATCCCACCTTCTCCCCCTTTAATAAGATAAGGGACCCGCCACAACACCTACACCTCTTCAACTTGAGGTTTGGGCCCATGTTGGGGACTCTGGCACAATAGGAGTCTACCATGCTCCGTTGTTTTGTCTAGAAATTGAGGGGCCTACATTTGTCTGGTACAACTAGCTTCTCGTCAGATCCATGACCAGTTGGGAGGACCTTCGAAGGAAATTCCTCTACCAATTCATCTCTACCACGAGGATAACAAGCATCATAGACCACTTCAAGTGAAAACAAATTCTTGATGAACGTGTCACAGACATCATTGCCTGGGGGAAAGGGCTTAAATATTCCCTTGACATGCCATTGACTAAGGAGAAAATACTAATTATGTGTGTACGAAACGTCAAGATGGAGGTGGTTCCCTCTCTGATAACCCCAGAACTACCCCGGGTAATTTCAAGACCTCTCTGATAAGTCCAAACGCCTAGAAGAATCCCTGAAATAGGCCATCCAGGCACGCCCATTGACTCCTGTAATTCCCACAAGGAGGGATGTCAAAGTCGAGCCCACCGCAATGGCCCAAATAGAGCCCCCCAGACAGCTGGAGTTGTTACAAGTGGATCCGCCTCTATAACCACGCCGAATCATTCCACCATAGGCATATCCTCTAGCCCAACACATGCTTCCTCCGAATCGGCAAGTGCCCCCGCAAAATGCGTTGCCACTACCTAAGAGATAAAACCAGGCCTCGCCTCCTCGACATGATCCTTTAGCTCATCGACAATGCCAGGCTCCAAGGCCCCCCTTTCTGGATAGAGGAAACCAGACCTAATCGTTCAACAAAAATCAGGTCCCCAGCTACTTTTGAAGTGCCTTGGAACAGGGGATTGTGCATCCGCCTGAGTGCAGAAGGCTAGAAGAGGAAAAACTCTCTGATTTCTATAACTACTACCCCTATAATCAGATCCTGGGGCACAACCTCTATTAGTGATATGTGTTCAAAGACTTTCTTCAAGACCAGGTCGATGAAAACAAAGTTCAGTTGCGCCCAGCCCCCGCACAAGTGGCCTGTGTTGACGTAAGGCCAGACAACACCAGCGATAGTGAAGAAGAGTGGCAACATGTTTACAACTGCGAGTCTCAGAAGTATGATGAATGTATGGCTCGAAATATAGATGCTTATTCCCATGGTATCATTCTTGCATGCTTGAATCAGCAGGAGCCTTCAGAAGCTGCATCAGCTACTTCTGCAACGTCATCTCAGTCGGCCTCTTCCCAGAAGAGAAAGCATCGGCCACACAAGGGAAAGCGACATGACCCACCAATTACATAATCATCCCACACTCTCAGTGAATTCATGCATCTCAAGATGGAGATTCCTCTATGAATCTGCCAGGTGATGGATAACACTTCATGTGATAGTCAAGGGTATGCTTCAGTTAATACCTTGGAGTTGGTAAATCCCTATACGACTCCCGACGACGAGAAGCGCTAGGAAAACCTCCCCAACATCACCAGCCAATGCCAATGTCAGTGGAGCCATGGCTATGTGGGTCATCAAGTCGCATCAGTTGGAACCTCTAGCCAGGTCATGCATGCCACTGAGACCAAACAGCAGGTCCAGCGCAGAATTCAACATGCGCAGCCTCCTCATCTGGTGTCATCAAGCCCGCCTCCACCACCATTTGTGCTACTGGATCAGGCAAAGCCACTTAGACCATTCCACGAATAGCCTCTCCCTACTATAGGCTGATCTCAGTCATCTGGCCCTCATTTGGTAGCTACTCTGGGAGCTTTGATTAGTGAGCAGTGGGATATGCCCAACACCAGTCAGCTGCTGGCTCAGCAGGTCGGGCCCGCCATGCCTCCTATCATAGAGAGGCCTCCTTCAAGAAGAATTTTTTCCATGGCACAGATGTATGATGTTATAAATCACCTTTCCATCATCCCAGCAAGGCTTTCATTCCTTAAGGCCCTTCTCCTATCATCAAATATGTGCGAGGCCCTTACCGAGGCTTTAAGAAGCCCCCTCCAGTTTGAGACGGAGGTTGCAGCTGTAGAAGCCTTTCACATTGAAGCAGTGGAGAATGATGAATGCTAGGCCATCATCTCATTTTCTAGAGAGGAATAATGCTCATCTATATATGGGAACATCCGACCACTGTACATCACTAGACAATTTAACGGTGAGGTGGTTCGCTGCTGTCTTGTCGACACCGGTTCTGGGATTTACCTTATCCCAACATAGACATTACCTAAGCTAGGGTTATTCGAGAATGAGTTTAATCCCTCTGATCTAAGGATCATGGGATATGATTGGACAGAGCAAACCCCAGTTGATAATATTCATTTGAATACCGAGTTCGGTGGCCTAGTAGCCAACACCGAGTTTAAGTTTGTCTCACAGGGCACCACGTATAATGCATTGATGGGAAGACCGTGGCTCCACCTACATGTGGAGGTTCCTTCTTCATATCACCAGTGCCTAAATACTCCCTTAATGGTCTAGTCGGCTTACTCCATAGTGACGCGTCTCCTTTTTCCTCTTGTAAAGCCCTCTACCTGGACACCAACTATTAAAAGAGCTAGGACATGCAGATTTAGGCCAGTGAGGTCGAACCCGTCACGGTTTCAACTGACCCCTGGGTAGGTCTGGATGACACATATGTCTTCCCGATCTGTCGATTGGAGGCCATGACCCCCCAACAAAGGTCTATGTTTTGTTGTGTTTGGTACAAGGGGGATGCATATTTCCAAGTCTATGTGACGGTGGGAAATCACCTCGTACTTCTACACAAATCAGGCTCATGTGATCCCAGAGGCTCCTACCCCCGTAGGGTATCGGGATGCTCGCACCATGATAACAACCGTACGTCATAAGTGTCTGTTTCGCTGGCCTGGAATCAAATGGATCAAACTGACATGCCACTGTTGCTTTGATATCATCATGTGTGGCCCCATGGGCCGATGGCCAGATGGGATCGGCTTGACATCCATCATTTTATTGGTTTCAGTAGTACCAGAATCTCCTGATGCGGTGACCATTGCTGATCAGGATATACCAGCCTCCCTTCGGGATCCGCTGACCCAGAAGATGCCCCTCTCATTGGAGATCCCTCCTCAATTGAAGAAGAAGATCTAGAGGATGCTCCCCCCGCCTTTGAAGAGGGCGTCTACACCACAGTTGACGAACTGGTGCAGGTGAACCGTGGTTGAGAGGAAGATAGAAGACCCACATTGATCAATGCCACCATGCCCCCAGAAGAGAAACAGTGGTAAGTGGACTTCCATAAAACAACACCATGATGTGTTTTCCTAGAGTTATGATGAGATGCTCGGACTAGACCATCAAGTATCCATCCAACACCTCGGTCTTTCGGAAAATCATCACGGGTTCAAGAAGCCTCCTAGAACGATGCACCCTCTTCACAGTGCCATGGTCAAGGCCGAAGTTGAAAAGCTCATTAAGGATAACTTCATTAAGGAGGTCTAGTACCCCAAATGGCTGACCAACATCATGCTAGTTAGAAAGAATATTGGACATATCAGAGTCTATATCGAATTCCACAATCTCAACCTCCATTGTCTGAAGGATGATTTTCCCCTTCCTGTGACAGAGTGGTTGATCGATGATATAGCTGGGTTCCTTGCCCTCTCCATCATGTATGAATACTTCATATACATTAATATCCAAATGTCTTCCAAGGAAGTGGAATCCACAGCTTTCAGGCACACCAAGGTACTTTCTTTTACCAGGTTATTCCCTTCGGCTTAAAAAATGCAGGTTCCACCTATCAGCGGGCCATGCACCTCATATTCAAGCCAATCCTTGGGACATTGGTGGAATGTTATGTCCATGATCTAGTGGTCAAATCTTTCCAGTGCCAGGACCATATCAAGGACCTTAAGAAAGTGTTCATCTTTCTCTGTTCCCACCACCTGAGGATGAATCCGTTGAAGTGTGGCTTCGAGGTCACCTTTGGTAATTTCTTTGGATTTTTTGTCAGGTACCAGGGCATCGAGATCGACCAAGGGATGATCAAGGTCATCAGCCAGATGCCTCCCCCGAGAAATATTCGGGATCTTAGAGGATTTAAAAGCCACTTATCCTACATATGCCGATTCATTGAGAATCTGGCTGGAAAGTGTAAGCCCTTTTCCTAGATCATGAAGAAAGGAACTGCCTAAGAATGGGACAAAGAGTGCCAGACCGCATTTGAGGAAATCAAGAAGTATATTCTCTATCCTCTGGTCTTGATGCCACTCGTCTCTAAAAAATAATTGATCCTTTATGTGACTACCCCAGAATGGTATCTTGGAACCCTTCTCACCCATAAGAACAATAAGGGGACCAAGAACAGTATCTTTTACCTCAGTTGTATGTTTATCGATAAGGAGACTAGATACTCCTCTATCGAGAAAAGTTTCCTCGCACTCATATTTTTCATACAGAAATTGTGACACTATTTGCAGCACCATGAGGTACAACTTGTGTCTCGTGTAGACACACTGAAGTATATCCTATGCTAACCCATTATGATAGTCCAACTAGCACGGTGGGTGGTAATCCTCCACTAATTTGGCATCAGGTTCATTCTTCAGAAGGCTATCAAGGGACAAGCATTGGCAGATTTTCTAGGTTCCCATCCAACCCCCACGGACCAGTCCCTGGACCTCAATTTTCCTAATGAGGCAATCCTCTCGGTAGATCATGATATCCCATGTTGGCAGATTCACTTCGATGGTGCCTCCTACAGTCCCACCGATAAAAGGCTCAATGATCCCAGACTCAATAGAGTAGGCATGGGTATTATCTTTATTACCCAGGCTCAAGCCATTCTACCATATTCATTCCTGCTGTCAGAAGGCTGCACCAGCAATGAGGTGGAGTATCAAGCTCTTATTACTGGCTTCGAGCTGTCCCTAGAGATCGATGTTCCCCATTTTCATGTGAAAGGGGATTCCGAACTAGACATCAAGAAAATCAATGGAGACTATGTCGTCAAAAATCCCGAGCTCGTACCATTATTGGAACACACTCTCCAGCTAATGGCCTAGTTTTCATCTCAGCCGAACATTACACATGTCCCTCGGTCTCAGAATGGTCGAGATGATGCCCTTGCCGGCCTGGCTACATAACTTGAAGAACCTGAGTAGGAAAAACTGATTATACATGTGGCACAACAGAGAGTCGTTGCTCCTGTCACCCTAGATGATGGTGATGTCCTATGGAATAGAAATCTTACCACTGATGCATGAACTTCAATACACCTCGGTTCCTCAGATGCAGTGGTTGAAGTGACTCCTGACTGGAGAGCCCCCTTTGTCAGGTATCTCCAAAATGGTTACCTCATGGATGATCAGGACGACCGCGAGTTAATCTGATGTTGCACGCTACATTTTACCCTCTAGATTGGTCCCAATCTTGAGAAGATCCTCTACAAGTGCAGGTTTCATGGTGTTATCCTCTGTTGCATCCAAGAATTCGAGATTTCTCAGGTGATGTATGTGGTTCATGCCAGTTTCTGCGACACCCACCAAACTGGACTGAAGCTGTCTCATCAGATCTAGAGACTAGGGTACTTTTGGCCCTCCATGATCTATGATTTCATTGAGTTCCCCAAGATATGTCACACCTGCCAAATTCCAGCTAATTTCATGCATCGGCCGCTAGAACCTCTCCACTCTACCAAGTACTCATGGCCATTTGCAGTGTGGGGACTTGATGTCATGGAACCATATCCACCGGTGGAATCTCACAAATGCAGGTTCATCCGGACCACCACAGATTTCTTTTCCATGTGGGAAGATGTAGTTCCACTCAAAGAGGTTGAGGAAAAATCTGTCAATGACATCTTGAGCTCCAATTTCATCTACGGGTTTGGAGTCCCTCATTTCGTCTTCACCGATAATGGAACCAACATTCGAGCAGCAGAGCTGAAGAAATTTTATGCCACGTACAACATCCTTTATAACCATACCTCCCACTACCATGCGTAAGAAAATTGATAGATCAAGGAATTCAACAAAACCCTCTCTAACATTTTGTAGAAAATGGTTGGTCAAAACAAGAAGAGTTGGCCAGACAAGCACCCCAATGCCATCTGGGCTTATCAGACAATGACTCGTAATTCTACCCAGGTGACCCCATATTCCCTGGTGTAAAGAGCTGAGGCCTTCTTGCCCATCGAGATCCAGCTGGCTTCATTACACATAGTTTTCTATGACTAGCAGGTTCTAGATAAAGTATATGAAATTCGTTTAGCTGAATTGGAACCACTTGATGAAAACAGGCTTTGTTCCTGACACAATCTAGAAAGACACCATAACAAGATATCTAGGGTGTTCAACAAGAGAGTTCGTCTCCGCTCCTTCTTGAATGGTGACTAGTTATTGGGCCTCCGGACACAAATGATCCCTGGATTGAATCCACCCAAGTTGGATCCCAAATGTGAAGGACCATACATAATTCACAGGGTTGACCCCAATGGTGCTTACTCCCTGGTGACCATAGATGTTGAGCGTATATTGCCTCCCAACAATGTCATGTTCCTCAAGAAACACTTTTCCTTAGCCTACTCAGTCTCGGATGACCTTAAAATACATGCTGGTCCTGCACGACCATAAACTGCATGGTCCTGAAAGACCCTAAACTGCTTCGTCCCACATAATGTTAAACTGTATACCGTCTAGAAAGATGTTAAAATTCACCCCTAGAACTATATGTTCCTCGATTACTATCCATATGGAATACGTAGGAATGATCAGGCACTTCGTCTTGAGCCCATCCCCCAAACTCTTCTCTTTGACTATCCCCCCTTTGGTGTAGTTTTCTCGGAGGGTCCTTACATGGTTTAGTACAAGTTTCCTTTTCCCCCACTCATGTCATGATTTTGACAATCTCACCATCTTCCCAATCCTTGCTCTTCTATCCTCCCTTGTCCTCACCATACAACTCTAAACTGCATGGCCTTTATGAACTACGTATGGATTGATTACCAACCTCATGGGATACATAGGAATTCCCAGACATTTCATCTGTTGGCCCAGACCAAATGGCAGAATCTTCCCCCAGGTCAAGACATATGGTGTGGTGCAGACCTTTTCCCCAATTCACATCAAGCTCATCTCGATCTAGCCATACGTCCCACTCCCTGGAGATGCCTTCTTCTTTCACAGATGGGTACAACTATGCTTCATCCACTCCTTTGATTTGGACTCCATCATCTTTCCCATCGGGAAGGGCCCTCGAATGCCATGGATGCAAGGTCTAAGGGCTCTCATACCATTATGGGCCAATGAACTCAAGTATTTTGAACAAAAAGCCGATACAAGTCCCATGTTGTGAATATAGTCAACGGTTGATGCTCATTTGTTGTTCCCAGTCCTTGTAACTATAGAGACGTTGTGTTTCGAACATGTTCAACAACTATCCTATGTCATTAGAACCACCCCAATATGTCCAAGACATTGACTGTAGTGGTTCATTCTTCCCCATTGTATTTCTATGTGACTAACTCCCTTCGGGCAATGACAGTTATGGGATGGTAGGGTGTGGTATGGGATTACATCCTCATTCACACCGGGTTACTCATCGTGTCATACACATCCCTAGATGAGACACCTTATCCATACCCTCATCCTCATTGCAAGATGTTAAACTACAAACTGGTTGGGACATTCCATCTGAGGCCCAACCTAAGACCCCTTGGCCTTTTCAGGCCCTTGTCCCAGGGTCTCACTTAGGTTTGTACAGTGTGGTATGGGATTGTGTCCTCATTCATATCGGGTTACTCTCCGCGTCGTAAACCACCTTTATGTGGGGTATCTCACCCATTTGTGTCCTTACTGCTTGATGATAAACTGCACATTACGTCTCCAAAAACTACATATGGATTTATTCCCATCCCCATGGGATACATAGGACCACCCGAACGTCTAGAATTTGGGTGCAACCCCATCTCTTAAAAATATTCCTTTCATCTTCGTCCCATGGCCGACATTCCCCTAGAAAGAGGAATATATGGTTTGGTATGTGATTATGTTCTCACACACATCGGGTTTTATAGAAACAACACCATTTAACTCCACCTCCTAAATGTTTTCTATCCCCTTGCGATATACTCATCTCTTCAAATCATCCGCTCTCAAGATGAGCGCCTCGGCCCTATTCGGCAATTCACTAATGTTCCTAGGGTACTCTGGTCTAGCACTTGGATTGTCAGATTCTACCTGGACATGCGTTCACCCATTTCTCAGGTTTTGTGTTCCCCTTCATTAGGGCTCCCATCACCTTTCACACCCAAAGGGACCCCCAAATGGCATGGATTCTAGGCCTAAGGGCTCTCTTACCATTACAGGCCAACATCCTCGAGGGTTTCAGACAAAAAATAGATACAAGTACCATGTTATGAATATGATCAGCAGTCGACGCTCATTTGTTTGTCCCCAGTTCAGCCTAACGTGATAAGGATGTTGTGTTTTGAACATGGTCAACAGTTATCCTCCATCGTCATGCCGACCGCATTAAGCCCAAAATTTCAGTGACATGATTCACATCCTTCTCCACCTCATCATGTCTAAGTAGAACTTCGAAACTCTTGGTATTATTCCTCAGTGCGAATCCACGTGTTAGAAGGAGAAAGTCATGGTAAGGAAATCATTTGGGGTTCTAATTATTTCCCATGTGAATGTATTTCACTTTTTTCAAATACCTTATTCATCCTTGTTTCCTACACCGAGTTCATATCACGTAGGATTAGGGATTGGGTTATGATTCTCCTTTACTTGGGAATGTTTTTCTTCTCTATGGTCTGAGTTCTATGACCTTAAACTAAGAACTTTTCACATTGTCCCTTTGTGAGAACTACATGTAGCTTTATTTATATGCTCACGGGATACGTAGGAACACTCGAACATCTCATCTTCGGGTCCAACTTAGTTGAGAGACAATCCCTCCTAATTCCGGCACTTTTACCTCATTTGTCCCCTTGGACCGAGGTTTCTTTCATAGAATCTCACATGGTGTGGTTTGGACCTTGTCCTCATTCACATCGGGTATGCTATATTTCACCATGCATATTCCCCCTTCAGCCTCATCTCTACTATGTTTGTGCCGCGTGATGTTAAAATGCATGGCTGATCCCGTCACATGAGCCTAAACTAAGAAAATATCATCTTGGCCACATGATGAAAAATGGCACTACATTGTGATGTCCTCACCCAATGGAACGTCATGTTTGGTATCTATTATACACCATTCCATTTTTCAATGCTTCATATGGCTTGATTCCTATGGTGATACCCAGATCCATCATCCTAGGTCTATCACATAAAAAAATATAGTCATTTTTCCTAATGGATAAACAAGATACATAAAATATCGCTTCTTTTGGTGCGAGGGCCACACCTGCACGCCCCTTTTATCCCTGGCACTGGAACCTTACTATTCCACCCCTTATAACAATGAATGGATGGATTCTCATTCTCATGGGATACGTAGAAACACTCGTTCACTTTTCCTTGGACCCTACTTAACTCTCTTTTTTGGTCCCTCAACCTAAAACCTTCCCAGAGAACACGTGGTGGCTGGAAAAATAGGTTCCCATTCATGGAGGGTTTTATAATTACCCCACCATGTGTCTCCCACTTTTCCTACCATCCATGGGTTGTGCTCTATGTCCATAAACTAAGACAACTTTGTGCCCTTGCTGCAAGATATTAAGATGAACGACATCTCCCAAAACTACATATGGCCTGAATCCCATCCTCATGGGATACATTCAAACACCTAAGTATCCTCTCTCCGTGTCTAGCCCCATGAATCAAAATTCTTGTTCCCCGTTATTTTTCGGTCTCTTGACTTGAGCTCTTTCAGGGAACCATTAAATTACAACTTTACACTGAACAAGTTCGGGACACACCAATGTGATGTTGGGAGGCAACTGTTTCCTCGTCAAAGAGGTCCTGTTCAAAAGTATGTTTGATCTATGGTCAGACCGAGGTGCCCACTTAATGCATTTCTACGATGGTGGCATAATTTTAAGAGTGTTGGACTCCAGTTGAACAACCCATCACTCAACTATCCATGCTTTGTGTTCCCTTTATTCAGATCCTCACCCTCTCTCACGTCTAGAGGAACCCCATAATAGTATGGATGCATGACCTATGGATCACCTACTATCATGGGATAACATTATAGAAGACTAATGAATGCCATTTCGAGTCGAGCCCCATTTTTCAAACATGGTCAGCAGTCGGCCCTCATTTGTTATCCCCATTTCAGGAAAACACAATAAGGATACAATGTTTTGAACATGGTCAACAGTCATTCTTAATTGTAATTCCATAACCATAGTGTTGCAAATCCTAGGTATTTTGATTCACAACTTTCACTCCCCTATTCTGATTTATTCCAGCGTCCATGGCGTTACTCCACCTGTGCATAAGAGAACATTTTGAAAATGTTAATTCCACTGTTTTGGGAGCTTCATTCTTCAGTCAGGTCTCTATCTTCTCTTTTCGAGAATCCGAATTGGTTGTTTGAACTTAGGGTTCCCGAATCTTGGTTGACACTCCTACGTTCAAACAATGTAATATTAAAAACATCCCTTCATTATCACATTAGGTATGACCCAAGTGAGCTTAAGAATTAATTTCTATTTATTCATGATTGTAGTCGAATGCATTAAAAAAATAAAAAATTAAATAAATTTGTCCATGCATCAAATTAAGAATAAGAAATATTAAGTAGAAATGAGTTTATGAGTTCAGCCAAAATAGGGCCCTTAAGGGACAACTTCCTGGATAGATCACTCCAGAAATGCCAGCTTTTGGCTTGTAGCCTCTTGGATTGCTTCTATCCCTCTAGGGACTCTGTCTTCATCGGTGTACGCAGAGCATAGTCCATTGACCCTAGCCTGTTATTACACCTGTTCAATATGATGTTTAGTCATTTTGTGAACCGATTCCACTAGTTGCTATTGAGTGTCTACCAGCTGGGTTGTCAATTGATCTACAATCTCATAATAGTTGGTAATGAATACCTCATTTTCATTCATCTATTCTTCAAGGCGTTGGGCATCTTGCTCTGCCTTTGTGAATGCTTGGGTCCTCCTTGACTCCTCCTGACACTGAGCAACGTCAAAGCATCGTCTCCTCTCATGAAGCTTCTCATCCATGTAGTCAAAGACCGTCGAATGAAGGCATTGAGCATCCACCACTCTAGCACATAGAATGCTTAGCCAGGTTTGGAGTTAGCCCATTCGCTTCAGCCATTCTGTCTGGGGCTGCCTGAGAATGTGCATGATGAACTTCCACCATTTTCACCACGTCATTTGGCTCTCCTTGGCCACCTCTGAGTCAGAATAATCTATCTCGTCGGGATCTACAGGCTGATAGTTGGGGAAGGCGGCCAAGAGACCGACAACATGGTCTTCTTCGGATACCCCTCCCAATAGATTAGGCTCTTCAACGCCTGGGCAGACTTTATCTCATGCCTCAGTCTCGGTAGCTCCTTCGTCAACATCTAACATTCCCTCGACATGAGTACCACTGATGTCTACCACTCTCTTCTCATAGAGTGTTGGGGCCGGCTCAGTTTGAGTAGTGTGTCATGAATGGGACGACACATTTTCTGTTGAATCAATCGTGAACGACCTGGGTTTAGCAGCCCGATAAGCCTCCAAGGCTGTGATTACAACACAAGCAATGAACACCCTAATCAACTGAACTCTCCAACAGTAATCAACCGGCATTAAAGTAATGAAATTACAAGAGACCAAAGTATTAGCCTCCAGTGTTCTGGCTGCTATAGGATCCGTCGTTGTAGGGGATCCCTCGGTGCTTGTCGGCTCAATAATGGGTGTTGGATCCCCACCTTGTTCTATCTTCTCCCCCCTCCCCTTCGAATGGAGACTCTTTGGTCAGTGCTAATATTCTCATGAACAATATAAGGAGATCTGATTTAGGGCTTCAAAAATGATGAGGGTAAATGATAGACAAGGGTTGAGACATACCTCAAGTAGCTCAGTTATATCTATATCAAATCTAATGATTTCGCCACACTCCTTGATACTCTCTAGGTGGTATGCCCACTGAAACCCTCCAACTTTAGGCACCACTTCTCCTTCAACCCCTCCTTAACCTTCTCCTTCTTCCTCCTCTTCTGTCTTAGTGCCCTCTGGCTCATCGTCACTGTCGTCATCCTCTGATGGCATCTTTTCTGGTTTATACTCCTGGCTAAGCGTTACTTTCACCAAAAATATGACTCCCCATGCCAATCCTATAAGAGTGCATACACATCCATAGTCGTCAAGTATGCATGCCGATTATGATAGCTCACCCTATCAACAACTCGAATGAGTCCGACCTCTAGTAGCTGGATTCCTTATCGCATTATCTTTTTTCCAAAGAGCATTAGTACCCATCAACTATCACAGGGTCATCCAGGCTGTCCATAGAGTCTATAATATTGCATCATTGGAAGGTTGAATCAGGTACCCCATCTGTTTCCTCGGAAGTTCCTTGGCTGCTCCACTAGCTTCTCTCCCCCTAGGCGCCGAGGGAACAATAATGCAATGCTACATCCTCGATACTGAAGCCCCGGCCTGTGCGGGCTCAATTTCTTGATGTACTTCTGACCTTTACTTCCCAACATCACTCTTTCTTCTATCTCTCCGCCCAGGATCCGCACTGGGTACCTTGAGTTATTGGACTCACTTCTGCAAAAGTCCATTGGTGTATGGTATGGACCAATTTTTTGTGTATTCTGTTGAGAGGCCATCATCAACTCTGGTGGGGGGAAAGGTAATGACATCTCTATAGCCCTGGGATGTGAACATCAGCCACATTTGGTGAAGAACACAAGGGTTCCTCACTTCCCGTACACCGGTATACACCTTCTTCGGCATCCACTGTAGGAATCTAAATTTTTTGGTGAACCTCGACGACACATAGGGCTTGCAGAAGATTTTCCCATCAATCTGGGCCACATGTACCCCTCCTCATATGCTCTATAACTATTACTATTTCTAATGTGAGCCCTGCCCATAATCTATCATCTAGTCAATTGGGGTGGGGAATTGGCTGAATGTGAATTTGGAATGATTTCCAATTCTGATCCTTACTCCCTCCTCATTTAGCGTCAATGGCATAACCCCAGCGATGTCTAGCATGGAAGGTCGCATGCCATTACAGGGTTGATGAATGGCATTCGGAAAAGTGTACCTTCCACAATAATCTACGACCCAGCCATAAAAGATTTGGAGGGGACCACATATCCTCCTCGGTGACCCCCATCTCGAAATGCATCCCAAAATGGCGTATAGATGGGCCAACACGGGGACTACCAGATTGAACCTCTGATTAGCGGCCAAGATGCCAGCCATCACCAGGGTCGCTAGACAAACCCCCATCCTTGCATCCCTCACCTGAAAGAGGCACCCACTAAGAAATGTTGCAAGGAAGCCGACGTACTGGACATCCGGTTCCTGCCTCTCATTTATTCTGAATCCCCATGACTGATATTCCCTTGCCTCCAGAATCCACCAGTACGATCCGCTTTTTCTCTACTGTGCTGTGGTTAGACACTGTCTCCCTCGCCCTGACATCTTGACGTCTGGATCCCATTGAAAGAATAAGATGAACCTATTCTTCTAAGTGATGTCCTTTAAAAAATCCTTGACCCCTAGCCTCTTCTTAGCCATCTCCAGCAGGTGCCATGTCACCATGGGAGATAGTAATCTGTCTCCCCAGATGTTCATCGTTGGGAGGAATTCATCATACTGGTGCCCATCCAAAAGAATACACCAGATGCGATGAATATCACAGAAGATAATGCCGACTTCACCCTGGTAAAGATGGAAGGTATTGGTATCGGGGGGCCATCGAGTAAACAACTCTGGCCTGAGCTGATACTGGTGATAGAAATGAAACTTTGGATGTCCATACCACCTCAAACAAACTGATGTACCATATTTCATCCCCAAATTGGTCACACATATGTCATACCCAATACGTCGATTCCATCTCATTGGTGAAATTGCCTCTAAACCACAGATCCCAATCCTGGAGCCAGCCTTTGGTCACATCAGTAACACTCTGATGGAAGGTGCTAGCGTAAAGAGCTGAAGAATCTTCCACAACCAGGTCACTCCCTGAAATGATCTTGGTCCTGGGATTCAAGATGTAAATGTCCATATGCCTCGTTTCTCTAGTAGGATGGACATTGTTGGGGATGTTGTACCATGGTAGGTCAATCTCACGGGTCACCCATGACCGTGGTGTGTCGACATCAAATCTATGCATGGGTACCTCCTCCATGATACTGAAGTCCCATATTGGTAGGTTTGAAGAAAGTGCATACTACTTCTGGGATGGGGTCAACATGTTTAAGAGAGTATGGTTGCTGGATACGATCCTGTGGGGGCCATAAACATTAGGTTTGGCAACCATCTCAGCCCTTCGAGTGGTGAATGGGGATTCTCGCTCAACGTCATTCCGATTGGTGTCCATATTCTACCGGCAAGGTCTAAAGGGGAAGGTGCAAAAAATCTAAGGCTGGCGTGAAAACCGGAAATCAGCGTGAAAAATCAAGGGTATGCATCAAAAATGATGCCTGCCCTCAGGGAATTACGCACAACCAAAGAGTTTCTTCAGCAAGGCGGAAAACTTTTTTTGGGCGTGAGAGCTCCTGGCTTATCACGCGAGAAAAATCCATACATAATGAGGGACCTGTGAATTTTTTATAGGCTCATATATTGTTTTCTGCGTGCACGAAAAAAGCGGATTGCACGCTCGGTCCTGTTTTACACGCTGCTCCAGTTTTTATCATGCGCCTGCCCCATAGAGTCCTGAATTTCAGAATTTCCCTCAGAATCCAACATTTGCGGACCCTCTCCGATCTGATTCCAAGGGGGGAATTTGTAGACGAATAAAAATTCTCACGGGATGAAGAAATTTTGGGTGTGACAAAGCAAAGCCATATTTGGAATAGGAAATCCATCCCGGGGGCCTAGAGGGGCGGCGTAGAAAATTTCTGCACCGCACGAAAAAAATTTCCCACATGAAAAATACCAGGATTCATGAGAATTTTGTGCACAGGAACGAATATTTATGTGCCACTTCACTGTGAGGTGTCATTTTAGCACTACCGATGCCGGTATGTGAAAGATTTCACATAGGCCTATTTTTCACATGGATCTACATTCCCGAGCACCTATAAATGGAAGGTCTCCCCTTCGACATCTGTACAAAAAATATGAACCACCTATCTGATGTGAAATTCACCTCTCATGCATGAAAAAGATGGTTCTTAGGTACTGAATGTTTCACACCAGGTCGCCCGGGGGTCTGCCTTTGTGGAAGGCCCCTCGGGGTTAATCCTTATCCAAATCCCATCAACTCTCGTCCCCAGTGTATAATTCATTCCAATTATGTGCAATTATCTCTTTCGCATGCAATACCATCCAAATTGTGCACCCTCCATTGCGTGGCTGGACTAACATTTTTCACGCATGCCTACCATTGGATGCCTAGACAAACCTTTTTTGCGCCCAAGTCCTGATTTCACATTGTCCTGGCCGATTTCTCATCGTCCTAACATTTTTTCACACAAACATCCCAATTGCGTGATGACCTCACCATTTTTCTCGCAACTTCCCCCTTTGCACGTGAGCCTCCCTCCTTGGATTCCCATGATGTCCTTCTTCTAGGAATAATTTTTAGCTACCTCCCACACCCAAAAAACCTTCCCCATACCCTCTAGGTTCGCGCGAAGTGACTTCAAAGTCTCATGGATGATACTGCATGTTTTGTTGCTTCGCCTCATGCTTCTTTTCATACACACACTAACAGATATTTCTTCTTCGCATATCCATGACAATTTGGACCCCCAAATGGTTCTCTCCCTGACACCCCCTTGCCACAGTATTGTTTATGCCTTCCCTTACACAAGGGGAAGGTGGTACCAGTCATTTAGGTCTTAGGGGTGTGGAGTGAACCCACCTCGTCCGAGTTATGCGACGTTAAACAGCCAAGCACTATAATTCTCCACACATGATGTTAAACTGGGACTTTCCCCCATGCATCCTATGTGGGGAGAGGGAAACCACTCTAGTGTAATCCCCTTGATTTTCATGTAGGAGGTAGAAAACCTTCTTCTCCTCTCTTCCTAGGATTCAAATCCCCCTCCTGCTGGGCATTTTCGCAGTTGGGATTCCATCCTGAAGTAAGTACCAAACTTTTCGGGCTGCTAACCGTGTGTAATCCCCTGTTTCCTCTTTGGATTGTGATCACACATAATCCCCACATCACATTCCACAAACACACTTTTCACGACGTGATCATCAGGTCTTTTTTGTCTTCTTGTTTATCACACCAAGCATGACTCACGTGGGCTTAGAGAAAACACTGACCATGAAAAACACCCTGCGAAACCTAGAGTGTAAACCCCACACCCATATCCGAAACTACGAGGTCTTTGGTCTTTTCCAAGGAAGGGTTTGTAGGAAGCCTCCCTGAGGTTCAAGCCCATCAATCATTGGACCCCAGGTCCTTCTTCATGGCAGTTCCCACCCCAAACCTGAACTATGAGGTCTTTGATCCTTTCCATGGCAAGGTACGTTGGAAACCTCCATGAGGTTCAAGACCACAAACCATTGGACCCCGGTTCCTCCTTCACATTGATTCCCACCCCAACCATAACTACGTGGCCTTTGATCCTTACCAAGGAAGGGTAGGTAGGAAGCCTCCTTGAGGTTCAAGACCACCATCCACCCGGTCGTTCCGACCATCTTCATGTCGGTTCACCAACACATTGGGTAGCCTAGAGTGTAAGACCCACATACTATGATGAACTATGAGGACTTTGATCTTTGAGAAGTAAATGTACATAGGAAGCCTCCAAGAGGTTCAATCCCTACAACCATTGGTCCCGACTACCCCACGTCAGTGCACCGAGCCCCTTCCCATCCTAAACTATGTAGACTTTTTATCTTTTCCAAGGAAGGGTACGTGGGAAGCCTCACCGAGGTTTAACCCCACCACCCATTGGTAACTCTGGCCCCTTTCACATAGGTCCTCCATCACCATGGGAAGCCTAGATTGTTTTCCCCAATTACCCTCACGAACTACGAGGACTTTGATCCTTATTAAGGAAAGGTATGTAGGAAACATTCCTGAGGTTAAAACCCAAAAATCTTTAGACCCCAGGACCTCCTTCGTGGCAGTTCATCCCCGTCCTGCATGATACTAAATTGTGAGCTCCAGTCAGTGGTAATCCATTATGAACTCATTTAGTAGTAAGTCGTTTCCATCCCTATTCAGCGGTAAGCCACTGACATCCTGAACCAGCGGTAAGCTGTTGCGACCTAATCTAGAAGTAAGCCGTTGAAAGCCCCAATTGGTGATAAGTCGTCATCAGATGAATTATGTGGACTTTGATTCCTTGCCATTGGGATACGTAGGAATCCTCTTCGAGGCTCAATCCCAAAACTATAATCATCCTCATGACAGTTCCATCCCATGAACCATCCACATCACAGAACCTTCTATTACCCATCCTGATTCTTACTCGGGTCACCAAATCTCGGTGGGATCATACCATTCCATTCCTTATTCCATTTATCAACATTCGGGAAGCCAACCACGCGTTTCCACCAATGTCGGTGTTCCCACGAGGGGTTTCACCCATATGATCCACTCTAGTCAGTGTTCTGATTAGTCTAATCCATCTCCATTGGATGTTAAACTTGCGACATACCTTGTATTAAACATGGGAAGATGAGGAAAACCTCAGATACATGAACATGACATATGATTCCCCACATTCGATGAGGGATTCCTCAAGCTTCTATGCCCTCAAGAAGCCCTATAAGAAGGTACAGAAGACATACACGCCAATCCCCCCCACATCCAGACATGATAGTGATGCCCAACATTACTACTCCCCTGACTGAAGTTTGCTGCCCTGACTGGACCCCTTGGAATGTCCCGACAGAAGCAATTTATTTAACTGGTGTCCATGAAGATATGACACTAGGAAGAGTTTCATGAACAATGTCTTAAATCTACGAGGGAGACCTGGACTAGGTGACGAGTTCTGAAGGGGAATACATGGAAGTAATAACTGACATCTCATCATCCTGTTTTGATCAAGGAGAAAAAATCCCTGAACAAGGAGCAGATTCCACCCGCCTTTGGAAAGCGAAAATGTGGGGAAACAATAGCGCGTCCTCTATAGACGGATTCATGCACCCTGGTGAAAGTGTTATAAAAAATACAAAAATAAAATAATAGAATCCATGATGGATATCTCTATGATAATCCTTAGCTCAGACTCTGTCCTGTGATCCAAAGATTCCATATCAAAGAATAAAAGCCAATAACATAATATAATATACTAGAACATGAAACTATGAGGTATATTCAGGTACTAATTGGTTCCCTTAATATGGTATGAGATAAATATAGCAGGCTAACACCAATGTTTTCTAGAGGTATTGAGTCCGAGAGTATAAAATATAGCAGTTTGTAGGTATAACTAATGAAGAATTAATAAATAAATATAAACAAGTCAGGCTCGAGTTCTTCAAAGGATTCCTGAATGACCATACATACTTCAACCAAAGTTGGAATACAAATGAACATGTATTCTCTCCCTGTATAGGAACATATATATATATATATGTGTGTGTGTACTAGAAAAATATTAACATATGTACAGACACACACACACACACAGATATATATATATACTAAGACTACCCAAGACTCATAGTGTAACTCAAGCATCCATGTGTAGAAATAAGAGACTAGAATATTGACAAGGGATTATGTTCTTGAACATCATAAATCATGATGATTTCCATTCTTGAGTATCATAAATTCAGAGGGATACCATTACCCCGTATTGTAATCAATAGGGGTCATCATTTCTGAGAATCAAAATCAAAAGGGGATTCCGTGCCTGAGCATCATAATCAATAGGGGATGTCATACTTGAGTATCATAATCAGTAGTGTACATAACTCCCATGTTTAATAATCAATAGGGGAAGTCATGTTTGAGTATCATAATCAATAGGGGATGCCAAGCCTGAGTTGCATAATCAATAGGGTATGTTATTCTTAGGTATCATACAAATTAGAAAAATGTATGCCAAAGTATCATAATCTATAGGGGATTAAATGTGAGAGTATCATATTTTTAAGGAATTTCATCCTCGAGTGTCACAATATATAAGGGTCTCCATGCCCATGTATCATGATGTATAAAGGAAACCATGTCTGAGTATTTAATTTCATAAGGGAAATAATGTTTGGGGATAATAAAAAAGTGTTTTTATGGACACAGTTTTATTTACGTCATGAAATATATAAATTTCAACGCAAACCCAATTAGAAGGATGTTTTGTCGCAATAAGTAGGAAGCTTCACTTCAACCTCAATTGGTCAAGAGAAAAAGACTATTTTTAGAATTTTTAAAGAATAATAAAATAACATGTAATTGTAATTTTTTCCTTCAATGGATTAGTGGTGTTCTTGGGATTGGTGACTTTAAAATACATTTAATGGTCTGACTCATCAATAGTGTAACTCCACAGTTGTGAATTAAAAGATGTTCTTTAATTCATTTAATGAACCTCATTAATTCCTCAACACGTTACTCACTATTCCCCATCCTTTTTAAATGGAGCTCAGGGTGGGTTTTTGGAACAAATTCTTAAAGTGATGAAACTCTGGAAAAGTCCTATAGAAACATCCACATGGAGGATGAGGCAGGATTCAATGAGTGGTGATGAGCACCACCGATACACGAACCAACAACAATGAAGAAGGAGGTTACGTCAATCGTTGTCAGCAGACATGTCATCAATGTAGGGGGTTTAAGATTGGTTATGGATTAACATTGATGAAATGAGATTATTTAATATTTAAGGTTAGATAAATATCCTCCTTCTTATTACCATGTTAATATAGAGGGTGTGAGCCAAATGAACAAGGCCTAGACCCACCACCGCTTTGTTCATGTGGCATTCTTAGGGGATGATTTTCCTCAATTTTGAAAGAAACATGAGACTGATGGTCACATAGTAACGGTGGCTATCTGAGAGACTCATAGGAAAAGATGACACCATGAATGGACCATCAAAGCAGGTTTGGTGGCCTAAGGAAAGAACCACCAGCACGCCATAACGGCGGTGGCCGGAGGAGACCTGCGACAACCGGCCGTGGGAGATGGGAAGGAAATGTGTTGTTGCATGCCATTGGGGCCAGAGGTGGCTGACCCGGGGCAGCTGTGTGGAAGAAGGGTGATGCTTGCAAGTGTAGCCAATGATAGAAGCCATGGTAGGAGGGGTGGTGTGGCCTCGCACCGCACCCTGTGGGGTGATGACCGGTCGACCTTCTGGCTAACCGTTGCACGTGGTGGGGAAAAGCCCCATAGACCAGGAGGAAAAGGCCCCATGTTCTCGAGGTCAGTAGAGGGAAATTATCCCCCTTGAGTCAGGTCAGGTTAGAAGCAGGCCGACCGAATGGACCGAACCCGTGGCCTAGTGGGCCCACGAGGGTGGGATGATCATCACCTGGCATGTTGGGCCAACGGCGGCCCATGCCCATGAACCAGTTCAGCAGACCCCGACTGGCCGAAACTAGTGAACTGGTCCGACCATTAATGGGCCAGACCCGGGTGGGGTTAGGTAGACCCCGAGACCTATTGCGTCCGGCCGGCATGACCGAGTCAGACCGGGCCAAGACCGAACCGACCCTCGAATTATTAAATTCCTGTAATTGATGAACTGTGTGTCTGTTTGACATGACGTTAGTGGAATTGGGACCCCTTTTTAGAAGTGGTCCCTTTGGCATATTCTAGTGGGCCCAACATAGCTATGCTGGACCGAGGTGTGATCACCCTAGTTTCACGGAAAGGGGTGTAAGTAACAGACCCAACATCTAATTGACGTGCCGTCTGTGGCATAATGTCCCTTGTTTCAAGTTTTTCCTTTAGAGATAATATATGTGAGTTTCTATAGATTTTTATGTGAAAACTGGGTTGGATTAGAATTGAATCCAGCCGGGCCCTTTTTACAAAAGATCCCATATCTCACAAATCAGGCATCTGATCGACGCACCATTTGTCACCTTGGGACCACTATGATAGGGCGGTCCCTTGGGTATGATTTATGTGGGACATCGTACTGGTTGAAATATGATCGATGGCTTGAGGAGTAGTCTTCCGATGATCAGGTGTTCTTCTTGCATGAATCCAATGGCTGGATATGACACAAAGAAGGAGAGTGACCAATATAGGTCGACATTAGAACTTTATATTGGGATGATCTAGATGTACGACTAATCCTCCCTATCTCTGTACCAGCATAAAATAGGCATCCACACCAGCGGCCAATACGGGTCCGCACCAGCGACCAATATGGGTCAGCCTCCAGCGACCAATATTGGTCATCATACAAGGACCAATACGGGTCAGCATACAGTGACCTATATGGTTCAGCATTAGAGTTACTATAGATAGAATGATCTGGCATTATGACTAGTCATCTCTATCCTAGTAACCTTGAAGTAATACCTTTAGAGTGATATATCTCTTTTCCATTGTAATTCTTCATTTAGAACACACTTGTGATATTACCTTTGTGGTTTTTCATATGATTTACTCCATTATGGATTTTTGAGAGACCTTCGGGGGTCTCGAGGTCCCCTACTGAGTTGATATACTCACCCCTACACTGGATCTACCAGTATTTCTGTGTCTAGTGCTGACTAATGATGCTCTGAGGAAGCCTTCAGTGGTTATGGACTTGGTGGATCTTGGTGAAATAGGTGGAGTCAATATCCCCTTCTTTAACTTCATACATATAGGTACTACCCTCTAGGTAGAGCTCTAGGGCAGATGAGACAACTTTTTATATTATTTTATTTTTCTATGGATTTTATTCTAGACCACTATTTTTAGTTTACATTTTTTCTGGTGGTTTCAATTTACTCACATGGTTTTACCTTACTTTTTTTGGTTGTTTACTTAAGATTCACCTTTTGATTATGTACAGATTGCTAAGGAAATTCCTTTCCTATTTGAAAAAAATCCTTCAGGTGCTTGTCACCAACCCCTGGCCTATGGAATGTGGGCTTGGGGTATTCACGTCCGAGCCCCATGGGAGGGATCGGGACAAAGTGGTATCAAAGGGTGGTCGGTTATACCAGAAGAACTAAGTTCCAACTTTTAATATGGTAATGGAGAAAAGTGTATTCATATAGATTTTCAGTAATGGGAGTCTAGTGTTGGTTTGGTGGCTAACTTATACATACACCAAGACCGTGAATTCTATTTTCCGACTTTGTACATGAAAACACCGGTTTCTAGTGTTTTGAAAAGTTTTATTAATCATTCTTGAGTCAGATCACTAAGTATATCTAATTGACTATGGCGATCTGTTTCTTACAAGTTTACTATATGTAGATATCCAACCATGATTCCGGTTTGAGATCATGATAGTGGACAACTAAGTGATGAGGCATCGGTACAGGGACCACTCATAGTGATGGCACCTTCGGGTGGTGTGCCAACATCACCACCACATGTTGAGCAGTAGATGCTACCAGTGGATCATGAACACTGGATGAGCATGTTTCATGAGTTCTAGAGATAGAGGCCTATGAGTTTTCAAGGCAAGACAGACCCCCAAGCAGAAGAGGACTGGCTTGAGGCAGTTTTGTGGGACTTTCAGTTATTAAAGTCACCTTCCTAGAAGATGGTGATCTTGGTTTCTAGCCTTCTTCAGGAAATGAAATGATGATGGAAGATCTCAACTTTTTAGGAGATGCCGCATCTGCAGTAGGGTATCCAAAAAATGGCTAAGTACTCGACAATATTTTATAACAGCTCCAGATAATCCACTAACATGGTACATGACCCTTACATTCGGGCCCAGTCATTTGAGCAGGGGATCTGATGAGAGATCAGAGTTGTGATAGTTTCTCTCAGCATTCCGATGTAGGATGGGGTGATAGAGAGAGCATTGTTGATGGAGATATTCCTTTAAAATCATAAAACTACAGTAAGATCCCCTACTAGATGACAGGTAGTAGAGTCATCTACAGCTGGCAGTAGATAGAAGACCTAGAAGCTCAAGTGGGATAGACCCTCCATAGAGTGACCCGAGGATGCATTTTTATAGGTGTGACTCTTGAGATGCTGGGGGATCCACCAGTGAGGCATGATCTATTTTTCCTACAAGGGACAGGGTCACAGAGCTCATGACTGTTTGACTCCTCGTGTGAATTATCGGTAGACACTAGAGGGGCCATCGAGGTAGCAGCAACAGAAAGAGGATGAACATCTGCCAGGCGATGGAGGAGATATGGGAGAATGACTTGTAGCGGGAGGTGTTCGGGGTCACCAGGCATTACAACCACCACCCACAGGTGGTCCATCACAAGCACAGGGAGCAGGTGGAAGGGGACATTACTAGCTACAAGAAATAGAGACTCACGATCCTGGAATCCTTAAGATGATAAAAGGTATTATTTTTATCTTATTCACATTAGAAAAAATTCTTATTGACATAGTTGCTATCCATTATTTCATTACCGTGGACTTAGTTCGGGACTCTGCGATTCTAACTGATCCTTTAGCTCTATCTTTGTGTTTGGTTACTCCAATGGGAGTAGATTTAGCAGTCACACAGTGGTGTCGATAGTTTGATCTTTCCCTCAGAGGAGAGAGTTTTAGATGGGATCTTTTCGTAGAATCATTGAAGCCCAATAGCGTCATTCTAGGCAAGGACTGGCTATCAAAAATTAACTCATATAATTACTTCTTAAGATATACAGTGAGATGTACGCATAGAGATGGAGGCCTATTTTCCTTTGTTGGTGAGAATAAAAATAGTGCAACAAGAGATGGACTTGTGCTCAGGTGGGTGTATTCGATTACATATCAGCTGGATTGAATGAACTTTGACATAGTGGATGAGGAGAGTTAATAGTTTCCATCAGTGGTAGATGAGTATGAGGCCATATTTCTAGAAGATGTCTCATAACTACCTCCTCGTAGAGAGGTAGACATCCCCATTGACTTTTACCTAGGGAAAACACCAATATCTACACCAGTATATCATATTGCCCCTATGGAGTTTTGGGAGATGAGGGTATAATTGGAGGACTTACAGAGTAAGGGATTTGTAAGGACTAGTGATTCTCCATGGTCATCCCCAGTGTTGTTTTCCAAGAAGGTGGATAGATGTTTGAGTCTATGTGTGGGATTTTGGCACATTAACCAAGTGACTGTGAAGAACAAGTATCATCTACTGAGGATTGAAGATCTATTAGACCCGATGAAGGGATCATGTTGGTTTTTAAAGGTAGTCCTTAGATCAGGATTGCACCAGCTCAGGGTATGAGACGAGGAAGTATCGAACAAAGTCTTTCGATGTCAGTATGGATATTACGAGTTCATGGTGATGCATTTCGGAATGACCAAGACTCCAGCAGTGTTCATGGGGCTCATGAACAGGATCTTCCATCCATACCTCGATCACATTGTGGTGGTCTCCATTGATGACATCTTTGTGTACTCAACATCCGAGGAAGAGCACATTGTATACTTAGGGATATTTCTGTACACACTCAGGGATCACCATTAGTATGGGAAGATCATGAAGTGTGAGTTGTGGATATGAAATATCCACTTCTTGGGAAATAACTTCTTAGCAGTTGGAGTTGTAGTGGATCTAGTGAAAATCGTGGCAGTACATGCTTGGGAGGCACCCAGAAGTGTTACTGAGGATCGAAGCATCTTGGGATTTTCATGATATTATTGGAGGTTCAAGCCAGATTTCTTTAGAGTAGTAGCACCTATGACTACCTTGCTGAAGAAGGGGAAACCATTATTGTGGTCAGAGATATTCCAGCAGATCTTTCCACAAATGAGGTAGAGCTTGACCAGCACTCACATCATGAGGTTTCCGAAGGAGGGCACTAAGTAACTAGTTTTCTGTGATGGATTAGGGACCAGACTAAGTTGTGTCTTGATTTTGGATAATTCATTGATTTCTTATGGCTCATGTAAGCTGAGGCATCATGAGAAGAGTTATGAGAATCATGACATGGAGTTGATAGTAGTAGTCATCACAATAAATATTTGGCGACACTACATGATAAGAGAGCGGTTCATTGTTTACTCATACCACAAGAGTCTCAGAAATATCTTCACATAAAAAGATCTGAATCTGAGACAGCGACGTTGGATAGAGATCCTCTAGGATGATGACTTTGATATATTCTATTATATTGGGATGGGAAAGATAGTAGCAGATGCACTTAGCCGAAGATCGAGTTTGAATCTACTAAACAAGGATTTAGAGAAGTTAGCCTCACTTCAAATATCATAAAAGGATAGAGATGAGATAGTCTACCTCTAGTAAGTGGTAGTAGCCCATCCACCTAGCGGGAAAGACCTGCGGCCCAACGAGCCATTGCGAGTGGGACGAGCGCCACCTGCCGGGCCGGGCCAACCGCGGATCGTGCCCGCAAAACAGTCAGGCCAACCCCGATGGGCTGGAACTAGTGAACTAGGCCGACCCTTAATGGTCCAGACTTAGGCAGGTCCAGGTAGACACTGAGACCCACTACATCTAGCCGACCAGACCAAGTCGGACCGGGCTGAGACCCAATCGCCCCCCCAATAAATAAACGCCAGTAACAGATGAACAAGGAGTCCTTTTAACATACCGTCAGTGGATTTGGGAGCCCTTTTTGGAAGTGGAACCTTTGGAATATTCTGACATGCCCGATTGAGCTGGTTCAGATTGAGGTGTGATCACCCCCGTTTCATAGAATGGGGTGTAACTAACAGACTGGGCATCTGATCGATTCACCATCTCTGTCATAAGGACCCTTGTGATAAAGAGGTCCTTTGGATATTCTCTAAGTGAGTTCTGGTGGAGGTCGACGTGCAACCTGGGTTGGATCAGGCATGAATCCAACTAGGAACTTCTTACAATGTTCTTATATTTCACAGATCGGGCATCCGATCGATGCACAATCTGTCACATTGGGACCCCTATGAAGGGGTGATCCCTTAGGTATGATTTTTTTAGGTCATTGTACCTGTTGAAATATGACTAATGTCTTGAGGAGTAGAGTATTCAGAAGATTAGGTGTGCTTCGTATAGGAATCCAATAGCTAGCTGTGACATGATGAAGAAGAGAAACCAATATGGGTCTTCATCAGAAACTCCAGAGAGGGATGATATAGCTTTACGACTAATCATCCTTACCTCTGTAGTAGTGAAAAATACAAGTCTGCATGAGTTACCAATACAAGTCAGAACCAGGGACCAATATAGGTTAGCATCAATGACTAATACTGGTTAGCACCAGAGACCAATATGGGTCAGCACTAGTGACAAATACAGGTCCACATCTAGAAACTAATACTAGTAAGAAAATGGTGACCAATACAAGTCAGCATACAGTTTTCTATACAGGTCAGTAGTAGATTTACTTTGGATAGGATGATCCAACTTTATGACTCGGCATCCCTATCCCAGTAACCCTGATGTTACACCGCTAGAGTGAGCAGTCTCATTTGCTTTGTGCTTCATGATTTAGATTATGCTTGTGATATTAACTTTTTAGTTTTTCTTAGTATGTTTATCCTTGTGGATTTATGGGAGACCTTTGGGGGTCTCTGCATCCCCAACTGAGTTGTTATTCTCACCCTTGCATGGGCTCCACCCGCACGTGTGTGTCTGGTGTAGATTACAGATTCTCTGAGGCAGACTTTGGTGGCTTGGGACTTGGTGGAGCTTGGTGAGACATGGTTACTTGAGATCACCATATTTCACTTCATACTTTCAGGTAGTACCCTCTAGGTAGAGATCAAGGGAAGATGCGATAACTTTTTACATTATTTTCAGTTTCTAGTGCTTATATTCGGTTCCACTATTTTAAGTTTACAATTGTAATTGTGATTGAACATTAGTCTCGTGGTTATATGATACTTTTGTTGGTTGTTTACTTCAGTTTCCATTTTTGAGTATGTATAGGTCTCTAAAAAAATTCCTTCCATGTTCAGGAAAAGCTTTCAGGTGCTAGTCACCAACCCCTGGCCTATAGAAGGAGGGCTAGGGGTAGTCACTTTTGGGCCCTGTTGGATGGGCCATGACATGATTTGATTATGTTTGGGGGAAATATAAGAAGTCAGAAAATATCCTAAAAATAGAAAGTATAGGACCATATGAAAATAGAAACCAATATGAAATGATAGAATAAGGAAATATTGAAGGAGAGTCATAGAATCAATGACTAGATTCCAATAAAGAAGACATTAACTAATTTTTTGTACAGATACTGGATATCCAGCCCTGATTATGAGGATAGGAGGGGGCTCGAGTGTCCTTCAGAGCATGTGAAAATTGAGGGAGAGAGAGAACGATAAATAATTATTGGGGAAGTTGGAAATGTAAAATCATCACTTTAAAAGAAGTTCATGGTTTGACCAAATTGTTCACTAATTGTACGAAACCACTGGCTATATGGAACTAACCTTGTGTCTCCAAAATAAATCTATTTTCCAACCGATCCACCCCATCCCATTTTTGGTGCATGATTAGGCAAACCATGCACAAACCTTTTGATCCACCTTTAATTTTTTAATGATGGATGCATAGTTATCATGGCCAACATGTAATTATAAACACACCATTTCCATTACTAAATCATGTCATGTTGTTGGGATATGTGGTTAGTAATAACTATGTTCCAATAAAGAACCTATGTCTACTTCTACTGGAGTGAATTTTTCAGAACATGAAGCAATTGAAACTCAATAAAACACCTGACATACCTCCCAGGATGGGACACCCTATAAAAACACTTTTATGTGTTCCATGTCTCATGAATAAATTTGGCATAATAGTATAGAACATGTCCCATCCACCAAATTAGAATATTTTAAATTCCATGGGTAATTCTATATCATCCAAAATGGGATATTGGAATATCCCAACCATAGAATTTTTCATCCCTCAGAATAATTTGGGAAATAAGAATCTCCAACCAAACAACTTGGGTCAATGAAACTCGATGAAATGGTTGTATTGTGTTTTAAATGTCAACCACATTAGTGATTTTCACTTCATAAACATATGGTACAAAAGTCATTTAAAATATTTTCCAACGTTTTCATTCAAAACTAAAATTCAAGATACTGCTTTCTTAAGAATTTCAATCTTGCATCACGATATCATAAATATATATTTGAAAAACCATCCCTTGGAACTCATCTCCATTGGTTATATATTGAATGACAAGCTCAGAGTCATGGTGCTCTGAAATTAATAATTTCTAACTGAATCACAACCTTAACATTTTGATGATACAATTTGGAATGATTCTCAACTAATTGAATATTTGAATCCAAATTTACAAAATATAGATATTTGGTAATGTTTTTTAAATGAAAATACTTGGGTTGCTATTTTTACTTCCCTCGTCTCATCACTACAATGTTCCAGAAGTGGTTACTCACTGAACTCATTCATGCAAACAAGATAATAATAAGTAGATCCACTAACAAATGTCTATATATGAAGATATTGATTTTTATTAGCCGATACATCAAAAACATAAATATGACACCATCATTCCAATGAATGTCAATTTATTTATAGGGACATTCACCGATGGACATAAATGGACTCTTGTGTCATTCCATTCAGAAATGATAATTCATATCATCATGACTCAACATGATGAGAAGTGTATACCTAATATAGAACCCTTAGATTATCACACTGAAATAATATCAATCAATCCCAACTACATGTTTTGGGTAACCATATAATCAAATAATGGGGTCCAATGAGCCTATCCATGGTATTCTGTTGTGAGGAGTTTGTAGTGAGATATCCATAAAACGTCAAAACACTAATGTATCATGAATACTGACTGATCCCAACAGTGGTATCTCACCAGGTGGCCATGATAATAATTAGTTGATGTCTATGATTCCATCCATGGCCATCCTATATGGGAGTCCCAGTATCGATCAAGACATACCACACCTCTATAATTATCAACCCTTTAGAGTGATGTTTCTTAAGTGTATTTTATCGAGAAAAAAATTTACTTAATTTACTTCTTTATCTTGGTGTATAATTGACACACTTTTAGTATAACCTTGAAAATTTCAAGATAAGGGTAATGTTCATCACTAAGATAATAGTACACTATGAGGTTATCAAATATTAAAAATAATACAAAAGACACTCCCATTATATAAAAGATAATGTGTTTGATATGGTTTCCAACCATCCATATCTAGAGACACAAAAGAAGGATAACCAATCCACCATTGGATAACTTCTTTTGAAATAGATTGCATATACATGTCGATACATTGTTATTACTAGACCCAGATTCATTTACCACATGAGGCATCTCATGATCATTCAAGCATAACCAGCAATGTCCAACCTGACTAATGGTTCCTTCAAAGGTTATGTACACACCCATATATTTCATCATCATGCTAACCAACTATAATTGACATATTTTATAAGAATTACATTCCCTAGGTCCTTCATTTAATCAAATCCATAATCTAGTGTCTATAATCGGTTAAAACCCTAATTAGGATTTACCTCAAGTATCATCACAAGGATAAAAAACTAGAACTTACTAGCCTCACAATCTTTTAGAAGCTATTATGACTCTTTCTAATGGTCTATTTTTAATTGAGAGTCCTCTAAATGTAAGGACATTATAAACATTTTTGAAGTGAAAATCACAACATTAAGATTTTCCTTAATACTATTTGCTATGAATATAAATATTTACACTGTTCATACTCCATCCACCACTGAACATGGATCCTAGATGTGGCCAAAATTATTTTACTAAGAACTAATTAGATGAAATTGCAAAAATATATGCTTGAAATTGATCCAAATAAAATTCACTCTTGAAGTATGTATTCCACTCTCCCGGTCCATAATCACACAACACTTTAGTGATAGGCACAAATGAAAAAACTGAACTGATTTGTAGTGTTATAACACATAATTATTTTATAACATAGTCCTGAGCATTGGGATAAGTCAAATTTTCCATTAATTCACAGTTCATTGTACCTTAATGATGACCTCTAATCGAAGCATAATAGGTCAAGGAATAAATGATTTTCTGTTGAACTCGTCTAAATCATTGTAAAATTTTATCATTTGGATGGGTAACACATGTATCAATATATGTTACCCAGAAATATCCTTAACGTGATGATGTATCATTTAATACTATCCATAGGCTGACAATAACTAGAAATCCTTGTATTTGATGGCCCAAACAAAAGTCTTAACAAAGAGTCAAATTACCCCATAGGACTATTTAAGCTAGATAATGACTCACTAAGTCATCTATCACTAGAGAAGAAGGATCAAAGGAGTGAAAAATCCATCAACCATGCCATAGGAATGTAACACCCTATAAATCCAAGAATTACTAAGGCTCCAACCATTTACAAGAATAAATTATTCACAAGACAACCCAACCATCATGGGTTCGGTTTTAGAAACTATGAGTTATAATTTGAAAAAATGGAACCTAAACAACACCTAATTTAATATAGGCTTCATAATATTTTTGAAAAGATTTAAAATTCTAACCATGATACCTACCATTAGATATACCCTTTCTGAAATGTAAGGTGTCAATCCTATAATGCGTTTATTACAAAAAGGTTACTAGGCTTACTGGCCTATATCGAGTTCATCATCATAGAAGGGTAATGAGATCCATGGGTTATTTATATATTCCCATTAAATTCATCTTAAGGAGGTGTTAAAACTACTCTCATATGAGGTTTCTAACTAAGAAAACCTCATTAATTCTTCATTTATTCCATTACTAAAATTCACATTTATTTTAACCAATGAAACTACCCATGTTAAGAAACGGAAAACAGTAGTTATAAGACACATTATAATTGTTACTCTATTTAGATAACACCTCAAGAATACACAAGGATGATATATCAAGCTTTTATTCAATAATTATATATTTAGTTGAAATCCTATCACATTTTATGTAATTTATCTTAAAAATTACTTTTTATACATTGTATTTATCTAAACTTTCTCACAAATGGGATTAGATAAAGAAAATTTAAATTCCAAGACATATAAGAAAATAATATTTTGGTTGTAATTTGAATTTTATGAAACTAGTTCCTTATAATAATATTTTTCAAAAGCAGTTAGGGGTTCTTTATCAAGTTAGGTGACCGATCAACTAAGATGCCACAATATTTTTATATGTAACACCATATAAGTGGCTCCACACAATTTAAATAACCAATCCACATAGAATAAATATACCCCATGGGATATATCACCAAATCATAAAAGATAATGGTTAAAACTAGGGTCTTTTCATTCCAACCCTTGTCCATTTAGGTGTTACCAACTATGTTTTGTTTTCATAAAATAAGTTACTCCCTTACCGGGTTCATCACATAAGCACAAAACACATTGAATGACCTACATTGGTTGAATCCAGTCTAGATAAAAATCATTACTATTCATGATCGTTCTAATCAGGTCATGTCAAGAATATGATGTATCCAGTTTTATGGGTTATAATTTCTATGTTATCGAGGCACATGACTTTATAAGTTGTAATAAAACACCATTTAACTTACATTCCCTGCATTTTTTTCTTTCAAATTTAGTAAATTTCAAATTTATAAAATGGTCAAGTTAGAAGAATTACCATTCCAATGTTATAAAGGTCCTTTCCTTTATAAGTTACAATTTCCATTCATGTAATTGTGTCTAGGTTATTTAATTAAATTTTAGAATATAACAATTCCATTTGAAAGGGTTTATTATATCGTTTACCCTTCCAAATTTATAAAGTCCCACAAACATTGTGAATAGTTATTAGCATCCATTTGATCACAAAAATAAATGTTCCAGCCCTTCCAACCAATGGATTATGGCATAAAAGTGTGGTAAAATTGGTTAGTTAAGGTTCCACTATAATAATATATGGGAAAAGAACAATTTGGTTGAGGTAGAAACTATAATTACCAATTGATGTATAATAATTATAATAGGGAATACTATAAAATAGTCAAAAGAATAATAATAATATCAACAAGTGACCAAAAAAACATGTTATACTACAAATATTACAAAATAACTATCTAAAAAGGTATATAGATAATAATTCTTATGAAACACACATGGAACATTCAACATGTATCTGGAATTCAAGAAATGTAACAGACATGGAATTTCATATTCCTGACATGTGAATCTCTCAGTGCCTAGAATGATTTATGTTATAGTAATTCATTTATATAAGAGGCCAAGACTAAATACCATAAATATCAAAAACCAGTAAGTATCAGAAACTGCATTAGTCAGTCATGGTGTATTAATAATAAAATATAATTTTGAACAACCTAAAACAAAAGTTTCATCCATGGAAACTTTTTCTTTCCTCCATGTATGGGTTGATCAGTCCTAGAAAATACTATTTATTAAGTGCTGAAATTTTCATTGACTTATATATTTAAGACCAAAACATTAAGTCAAGAGAAAATAATATTTTCTAACCCCACTTGGTAACATCACAACCTAGGATCCACTAAAATTCTACCCAATGACATTCAATCACATGGGCCAAGTGTTCCTCCCCACAAGTCAGAGGCTGTTGACTAGTTGTGAGGGTCTAATGATGGTATGGTGGGGAGATTATACCCTCACCATCAAATTATAATAGTGGTACATAATAAATAATCAAAAATAGAATCATTATAAAGGAAATGTTGCTAGAAAATATTAGTTAACTAACAGTCACCAAATAATAGAAACTTTCATGTCCATGTGATAATAAAATGTAACTGTAGAATACATAAAATAGGTAATACATAAACAATAAACAAATAGAAGTATAAAAACCATAAGGGATATCTAAATGGTAATCCTGAGTCATGGATTAGTTTATGCTCCTAGTCTCTCACATCAAATAATAACAACAAATATCATAATCCAATGGACATGAACCTATAACTATGTGGTATGTTCAGGTACAAAAGGGTGACCCAAAATTATTTTGAGAGAAAATCAGAATTCCACCACCAATGATGTTTAATTCAATACAGTCCATGAATATAAAATATAGATGTGTACCTGTATAAAAATTAAGGCTATTAATAAAAAATTCTAAACAAGTCAAGATTAAGTTCCTCAATGGATGAGAGACAGACCACACCTACCTCATCTTGAGCCCAAATACCTCTAATCATGTGGGAATATATATATGAATACCAAGACTATCTAGGACTTGAGGTTTAACTCATGAAACTTTTCATAGTCATAAGATCTTCACAGAGTGACAAAGGATTCCATGGATGAACATCATAAACCGTGACAGATTCCATGCTCGAGTATCAAATGTCAATAGGGGTTCCATGCATGAGTACCATAATATAGATGGGGTTATATCACCTAATATAATAATCAATATGGGAAACCAGGCCAAATTAACATAATCAATAGGGGACATCTTGTTGAGGTATCATAATAAATATTGGAGGTCATTCCCAAATTTCATAATAAATAGGGGATTCCATTCCTGAATATCATAATTTTTAACAAACACCATAACTGAGTGTCATAGTATATAAGGGATTCAATTCCAAATTATCATGATGTATTTAGAACACCATGCCCGAGTATCAAATTTCATAAGAGATTCTATGCCAAAGAATAATAATCATGATGTTTAAGGTTGTGTTAGTATTCACACCATGGAATTTATAAAAGTAAACCCAAACTCAATTTGGAGGTTGTTTGGTCAAAAGATGTAGGAGTCAGGAATACAATGTGTTTCATATTCTATGAAATTTCCCAATTCATTATTAAATTTAAATTTTAGTAATAATGAGTTCTATGAGATTGTCCATGCCATTTATCATACCAGCATAAATCCATTTATTTTTCCTTTTTTTCTAATCAAGTCAGTGCACCACATAGTTGGTATTATTATAGAACAATTAATGGTTGTCAAACCATTTTAGTTAATTCTATTTAGTCATCTAATTTTATAGGGATAATTCAATTCACCATAAAAGGTGATGAAAGCCTATGAATAAAATTATGATCATAATAATCTCAAAAACACATCTATATGGGTTGTTTAATTCCATAGTAAATCATAAGAGTTAAATAATATAAGAAACACATCCAAAATTGTGTGGTTTATGTTTTGATATATTACCTTCGATGATTAAATTAGATGCACAAGGGTTAATAATGTAGGAAATTCTCATTAGTTTAGATAATTTTAGAAAATGGAAGGGATACAAGACAAGTACAATGTGAGATACAATGGTTCATTTTATAAAACGATGATAATTTATTGGGAAAATACATAGAATTACTACCTAATACTTATGATCCTTCACTCTTCCATTAACAAGATTTTATTTGAGTTTATTCGAGTGAGATCATAGAAATTATCAAATCCATGAAAATAGGTTGTATAAGATCACTTGAAATAGAGACCTCTAAATCATAATAAACCAAGAAAATATAGAAAATTAGCAATATAATCATAGAGGGTATTTTAATATGTCAAAAGATTAGTGATTTTAATTCTATATAGATGAGACCTATTATTTCTTAGGAGGAGAGAAGGGAACTGGAGCAGGCAGTTGTGCGAGGGAAAAATGAGGGAGATATATGATGAGAAATAAATAAATGGTGAATTAAATTTTTTTAAATAAACCCTTTGAAATAGGAACACAATTTTCCCACATGGTTTGGAAAAACTTTGCACCAAACATGCGATGGAATTGGCTAAGTGGAACTATTTATAAGGGATAATAGCATGATTTGAAAAACAATGTGTAACCTGTACAGAGAAACCATTCAAGTGATCTACCCCTCACAATGTAAGGTGTATCATTTTAAAAACAATATTCCAAAAATATGTTGTAAATTTAATTTATTAAAAGGGTTTCATGATTATATGGTCCACCCCATATATTAAAGACCTTGTTTCCCTTAAAAAAGGTTTCACAGTTATACCACATGATTCACTTTAACCGTGTGTTAACTATACACCTTTTTATATTTCTAAATAATTGAAGTTTTATGATCCCAACACTCCTGAAATTCAATGGAACACCTGAGACACCTCTCGAGCCATAAAACCTATAAAAACAACACTTTTATATGTTTTAAATTGTGGATTTATATTTCAGAACCTAATTTTGGACTTATCATATCCACCAAACAGAATAATTTAAAATACCTTTAGAAATTTCATCAAATCCAAAATATGGGTTTCTACAGTTACTATAACCTTTATTTTAATTGTTTGAATTCTCTCAAAAAAAGATTTAAATTTTAGAAAATACAATTTAAAATTTTCATTTTCTAAATGTTTGTTAGGAATATTATACGTTGGGTGCCAAGACCTAGATTGAAAAAACATGTCTCAATGATAAAATTTCTATTTTAGAGAGTGATAATTTTGATATGTATAACTTATATAAATAATATTGATCATGTTGAATAATGTTTCATTGTATACAATGAATTGTCCTTCCCCTAGAGAATATTTTTAGATATTTTTGTAAACATGTGTTAAAAATTTCCATTAACTCCCAAAATATTTTATATAAAAAATACTCTATAGAACAATAATCTACCATTGTCGAATATTAATAGGTGTGACCATTTTAAAAATAATCTGTTATGAAATGAGAAGAAAAGTATTGGTTCTAACACTTCATAGTAAAATCCCTAAATCAATCAAAAAATTTATCGAACATCTCACCCATATCCTGGAATAATCTAGTGATCTTAATACAAACAATAGTGGTTATACTCCTAGGATAATAAATTTTCACAACCTAATGGATTACATAGTCACATATGCCAAATATATTCTCTTCCATCTAGTTAAATTGCCTCTTAGAATTCCACTAATGGTAGAATGGAAATACTCTAATATTAATCTCTTCCCCAGTAATTCCGTTAAGTGAATGTTATGTCAATACACTATAAAATCCCATAGAGAAAAATAGATAATCATTATTACAAATTATATTATCGGTTGGTATTATATAAAAACATGATTCATTATCTCATAATTCCTACAACTAGAAGTTATCCCAATAAAATAGTGATTATTTAAAATATTAGGTAGTTTGAAATATCTAAATCTTGGCACTCATAAACTTGGTTAACATGTATAATTGGAATGGTGTTTTGATTTTTTTCCACAACTCTAACTATCTCAATTTTTTCAATTTAAATTTTATTGGTTTTTATTTGGTCACTAAAATATTCTCCTATTTTAGAAACAAAATAATTAAACATAATTTGTGAGGATTCCCTAATGTGCTTGAAATTTTGAAGTGTTTAGTTTAATCCCTTTTTATACAATTGAAATTGAAAAACAGATTGGAAAAGATTTATTTTTTACATATATATTATATTCATGTGTGTCTTTTTTGAATTTATGTTTTATTCACTTCAGTGATTGCATAAATCCTTCACTAGCAACAGCTTCAAATTATTACTGAGTCATTATATGGAACAAAGTATTTATTTATTTTCATATTAACCCTTTTATATGGTCAGTAGGGTTTAACCCCAGGGTAAGGTGTGGCTATATGAGATATAATGAAAAAACATAAGAATATGAAATAAAATAAAAAATTAAATATTATAAATATATTGTATGATAATGAATGATATTTTGACCACAATTTATAATGAATCTTATTAGAAAATGGGTGTTTTAGGCTATATTATAAAAAATGATTAAAAAAACGTGGCTAACAAAAAACATTAAGATACTAACAGAATCCTTGATCAGTTTTCATAAAATAGACTCCTCATAATTAAAAAAAGTGAACTTGAAAATAAAAAATTTCTAAATTACACAAAAAAATTATATCAAGGGAACTGACTCACAAATGGATATGTTTAGTATTATTTTAGTTACCAAGTTCACACAGTGGGGGAATATAGTGAATTTGGTTCCACCAATATCATATTATTATTTAATATTAATTTTCTACTCAATAGACATAAAAACTTCTTATTTGATGGTTTCTGAGAATAAAATTTCATTAATAGTTCTTAAATTTTAATTTATATAAACTATTTTTAATCGATAACAACAATTTTCAGAAGGTTTTATGAATTGTTTATTATCAATTACATGTAGTAACCCAGTTTATAAAATGAATCAAGAATAAAGTAAAATGTTTGAATGATAGTACAATATTATTTCCCATAATAATATTTATCCAAAAACTATGCTCAAAATAAAATATTCAACAAATAGATCATTGTAATTTTTTTTGAAATACTAAAAAAAGTATCAAAAGGAAAATATATATTCTTCATTTAGTCAAGTACCCCCCTATAAAATCCCTCATGTTTCTGTGGTCTTCTTGAATCCTTGATCATTCCTATGGTGTCCAATTTTGTATGACTAATTAATATCTAATTGCATGAAACAATTTATAGGTGTTTTACGTTTAAATAATTTTTCGCCCCATTTAATTTCCCAAGATATATTGATTTTATGTGACTTTGAAAAAAATCTCATTTCCCCAATATATTATCTATGTCAGCGTGACATTATCTATTTATTATAGTTAATATTCATTACTAGTGTAGACCTTCTTTCATGTTTAAAATCTAAAACACATACATCAATGATATTAACACCTTAAATTTGGTAACATGATTTTGAATAGTTTATAAAAATACTATTGAACTCAACTTGGGTTAAAAAATGTGTATTAAGATTTTAGTTTTATTTTTTATAAATCCCAAGTCCAAAATCAAATAGAAACACTAGAATTAAAATATTCCTAGGAATAAAGGTCCTGGTTAGAAATATCATTGTAAATTGCCATGTGTTTCTAGACTATGATAATGTGTGGAAGTATAAATCTAAGGTTTTAGTGTCTCATGAGGGGTAAAATGGTCATTTTATAATATTATATGGTCTTGAAGAATTTTTTTGACCACTTCATTGGTCATATAATGGGTTTTCTACCCTAGTACATGAGTTTTGTTGAATTCTAATTTATTTAATTATTCATTGAATACTTAGAATTAAATATTTATTTAATTAAATATTAAATTATAAATGTTTTTTGATAATATATTATGAATGGAGTCTTATATTAATATTTCCCTCTATTTTTCATTCTTAATTGAGTATTGTTCCCTAGTCTAGGTATAAATTAACATTGGATGCTGGGGTTGAGCCCCTTTTTCCTCTTCTTTCTATTTCCTTATTTTTACATTTCCCTTTTCATTTTATTTATAATTTCATTCCTTAGGATTATCACGTATTTTAAATTGGGATGGTATGGTATGTAAATGAGACAGTTAGAGGGAAATAATAGAGATGTGTAGGAGGGATCAACATTGGGGAGCTCATCTGGACCTGGAGAGAAGTGCGGAGGATATGTGGTATGAATCTAGTTTGAAGCTTTAGAAGATTTATCCCAAAGGTGAGTCTCATTTTATTTTTTTCCCATAAATAGCTATAAAAATTTTAAATGTTTTAAATCAATATATCTGAATCTTGGTACCCCATCAGTGTCAATATTGGATTAATAATGAAAACAACGGGTTTGGGAGGTTTATATTGGTTTCCCGATCAGAAATCTTGACCACATAGTGTGTGGTTTCAAGATAACACGTGGTGAGTTTATTTGATTCAATGATGATGATGTTTTTGATACTAGACATATTTTTCCTAGTCTATACATTGTTCACATGGATTAGAAACAATGTAGTGGCACATGCCCTTGTATCCATGTACCGAGGAAGAAAGATTTTTTTGCAATACACACCATGTACACAGATTACAAATTATGTTGTGGTACATGTATATTAGACTAGAATATTGGAATACACACTATTTAAAGAAGACATTGTTATTTAGTAGTATATTACTAGATCCAAGGTGTGCCCTAAAAATATAGTAGTAAATGGAAAAACACAATGTTTTCCTTGTTCATGTAGTAATAATTGACCTGAACCATGGTTTACATAAGCCATGTGGATGTACATGGATAGGGTGGAGGTTTTGGTGTACACCCAACCTAATCAATGTAAACATCATTTTACGCACAAATTTTATATATTTGAAATTTTTGGGTGATTTTTCAGACGAGATTCAAAATTGGACATAATTATAGTATATTTTGAGAAATTTTCCATGTAGAACATTATTGTGAAGCCTCTGGTCATTTTGAGGACTTTTAATAAGAATTTTGGGGGAGATTACAATTCAACATAAAGGTTCTTCCTCTATTAATTGAATCCATCTATCTGCTGAGAGTAATATGTGGGATGAATCATAGTTGAGTTTTGAGTAAAATTTTGATGGAAATGCCATGAGAAAACTAATATACTAATTTGGTGACCATATTAGTATATTCCATGTTTAGTGATAGTAGATATTGACCCTAGGAGATATATATCTTCAGTGTTCAGGAAACAAAGCGTGGGACCTTGAAACTGAACTGGGCCATGATCAATCTCCCAATATCGATTATTAAATAGATGTACACTTGAATCCATATCCATCTTAAGGTTTTAATTTTCAAACCTAGGAGGTCATGAGATGTTATAGAAAAGGTTGGTGGATGTGTAACCCCTAGGAGACATGTGTTGGGTTACGAGGCAATTTTATATCAAAGGATCATAAGAGGGATACTTCTATTTGTGTAAAACTTTAAAGGTTACCAAGGGGGATTCTACCATTTGTGTTTTGGCCTAGAAGTCCCCATGATGGATACCCCTTCCTACATACCATTTCTGAGGACCCTATAGAGATTAAACTACTTGTGTTCTTACGTTAAGGTCCCCCTTAGGGATACCTCCAGTTAAGTGTGGACCATGAGGAACTCATATGGTATGTCTCACTTGTGTTTGAGCTAGGGGACCCCTGTGGTTACCCTAGTCCCTAGCAGTTGGATAACCCTGAGGTAGTGCACTATGGGTTTGGGTGGATAAGATTATGGGTACCACCTAATATTTCATATCGAATATGTAATACAGAGGGGATTTAATAATAGAGAGAGTTATATGTGTTCAAAAAAAACTTCCCTATTATTTTTTGTTTAATATAGATTCAGTTTATGTAGTTATGGATTTAAGACATACATGCTAAAACTTGAATTGTGGTATTGATGTAATGTGATGGTATAATTAGGATACTTTGAGACACTTCATGGGAACCATCATAGGAGACTTATTTGATTTAGTGCTACCATACCATAATTTTATGTATTTTCTGGATTCCTCTCTATGGGGTTTTGAATGCTAAGTAAGCTCATGATCCAATACTCAACACTATTGTTAATGGAATGCCTGGTGTTTCTAGGATTTCTCCATGTACATTGAAAACATATTAGTTAATTTAAATTATCTAAAAAACCCATATTAGATAGTGTATTGCACAAGATTCCTAGCCTTCTACGATCCATGTGATTTTTGAGGTTATCAAGTGGCCACATTTACCCTGAGCACTGAATGCTTGAGACATTCCTGAGGCTGGTGATTATATCCTTGATTGATTAGTAGGGTACTCTCTAGGATTGTTTGGATGTACTATGATTTCAATTCACAAATCTAAATGTGACTATGCTATTAAAATATTGATTGAGGGATGCTAAGGTATTATATCATATTATGATAGTATTCCTTACATATTTATTAAGATTCATCCCATTAGGAATTCATTTATATTACATGTCTTTATTTCCAATGGGCTAAGACATAAGAATCTATCATTGGACATATATAGGGAATGTTGAGATGTTTTCTAGGTTTAATTGGTTACACATTGATTGAGTAATATTCCTATGATTACTACAATCTGAATAGATTCCTTACTTATAGAATGACCAGTTGATATATGAAATTCAACAATATATTTATCATAGGAAATTTCAAGTGATCTTGGGGTAGGACACATACCATATTGTGGTGACAGAGCTAACATAGTGATAGTTCTGATATTGACTGAAATAAGTATATTCGATCGAGATCATGGTCCCAAGGATCAATTATATATTTTATTTGATTTTTATTTGGGATAGGCCTGGATTATTGCATGATAATGCACTTTTGGTAGTAGGTTATAGTTCACCATTGGGGATGGACAACTGAGATTATTTCTCATCACTAGTACATATACCTCAACGTTTATGCATTCTTTATGTATGATTTTAGGTTAAGAACAGATGCATGTTGGATAAAGAAATTTCATAGAGTTCTATGATCAAGAAGATCAAATCATGTAGAATTTTATGAATAGGGTAGAGTTACTCATCAGGATCTTTAGATATTGAGTATGTTGTTCAACATGGAGTAGTTGGGGTGAATTGTGTATTTATTTTTTTAAATAATTTGTATATGTGATCATCCTAGTGGGAGATCAATGTTTTTTGTATGAAATCATTATTTAGTCCTTTACTATATTTTATTTTTTACATTTTTTTATATTTACTTCCTATTCACTTTGATTATTTACTTACTTTGATTTTTTTTAATTATTTTTTTAGATTTCATTACTCTAATATAATGGAATAGTCTCCCCATAGACACACCCTATACACCTAATACATTTCAGAAGCCTCTGGATTATGGTTAGGCATGCTTGAGGCCTTTTGATAAACCAATCTAGTTACTATTCATTGAGTGAGTTGGGATGGGATGTGACAAAGTGTCCTGAGAGAATTTACATTACAATTTTTTTACTATATGGGACATGTTAGACTAGGTTATTTGGAATGTTTCAGAGCCAATGATGGATATCATGATGGTGCATCATGAACACATTTTCAGTATGAATTATAGGTTACTAGGGACATGACATTAAAATTGTAGGGATAAGATGTTATATTTACATATTATTTCCTCCTTAAGAAATTCACATGGATGTTTATGATTTGTGATGAATTTATATCTCTTGGCATTTTGGGAAGAGGTTAGTGTCATGATTTTGACACCTGGATTATAGATGTAAGAGGTGTATTATGAATCATATTTTTCATGTGGGTACCAAATGTTATAGGCATGTTAGTGTGTGATTCTACTATTGATGATGTGGATAACTATTTATAGTGTCAATAAAAATCCAAATAGGGGTTTTACATAAATTGTATTTGTGGAATTATGCTCAGTTGGACAAACTTGTTTGCATTAATTTATGATATTCCTTTTGGACTATGTTAGGATGTGAATTGGAAATAGTGATGCTGATGTGGATCCTTCTACATAGGAGGTTAGGGGAACCTTAGTATGTTAGAATAGGAACATAGTTCATCATTAGTAACACCGGTAGTTTGGTAAGGGAATGTGATTCCTTAGATATGGACCATATTGAGAACCATGATGACCTCAACCATTAATTCCATCCAAGTAATCTTCTTGGTGGTTTATCCTTTCAAGTGCAGTTAACTAAAAAGTTGTAAAAAACCTACATGGGGTTTTCCCATCCTGATTGATATGATATTTTACCAAGCCAACCATTGTCTCTATTTATCAAGTAGGATCATCCAGTGCAATATTGATATGTAACTAAATTCTATTATAGTGAAAAAGGACCTCTATGATGTGTTAACATGTATGGATGTTTGGTGAGGGTTAGTTCATCATATTGTATATGGTCATATCATGGCCCTCCTTGGAGTAGTACCTTTAAAGGATGCTCATAGAGGATATGGGGCTCATAAAATTATTCTTGGAAGGTGATGACTTAAATTATTAACGATATATATATTACTCCCTTTAAGTTCATTATTTATCAATGGGTTTCACAGAAATGGTTTTCTAATTACAACTTATAGGGTGTTTTCATATATAACAAGGAATGGAAAACAAGTATAACTGATTCTATATATTAATTTTTTTACCCTCATATGTTAATGTTATCTGTACATATATTTTTATTACATCATTATACTTGACTTTCAAGAAAATTTGATATCATGTAATAGTCTATTGGGGAACATGGATTCTGCACTTTCATTTTAAATAATGTTGATTATGGTTCATATGATAGAGACCTATGGGAAACATAGTCATACCTAGTTACCCTGATATGATAAATAGCTGGTTGGATTATGTTGGAGTCCCAGAGGCACTTAGTTGTGACTCAAGCTTTATTTGGTTGGTGTTGTGTTAAAATAAGGGAATCCCATGAGGGGTGTTTTGTTATGTTTACGAGGAATGTTAGAGGTAGTGATTATGATGGTACAATCATGAAGATATTAGTACATGTGAGGTGTAATCAAGTATGTGAGAAGGAATGATTATGCCTTTGGTTTACATGGATGCTCATGGATTTATTGGGAATCTAGACTAGCTTCTATGGGTATGACTACTTAGGTGCCTTCCCTGTTTACCAGTGAGTGTGTTATTACAATTATGGCTAGATCATGGGTGGAATCACATAACTAAAATGAAGTGGGGGTCGTTTCTAACCACACGGGAGAGGTTGACACACATTATATGGAGGTTGAGAATCTATGATGATAGTATGATTCTTTGTGATATGAGATCATGGAATAAAATGTTGAACTGGTGGGGTACCCTATTTTGAAGAGGATTTCTAGGGGATATCCTGGTGTGTTATGACAAATATTACACGGAAAATTCTCAACCTGGATTTGGTGATATGTGAATCATAGAATAATACATAATGGAGTGTGATTAGGTGTTATGGGTTTTTGAATCATCGTGATGGGTGAGATAGAAAATTTACATTAAAATCGCGTGTGGGGACATTAAATAATAAATCGATGGGTAGTTCAATGTGAGTATAATATTTTTGGTTTCCACGAAATGTAATAGGAATTATTTATAAGGAGTCATGATGAAACAATAAATATTTCTCCATAGTAGGTCAAAAATTAAGAATTTATCAGGTTCTGAAACACAATCAATCTAACTCAATCATGGTTAGGAATTGATAGTACATTTAGCATGGGTTGGGAGGAGTGAGACACATGGAGTGGAGGAACCTATTGTGGATACCCTCAAGGATAATTCTCAATTAATCTATATGGTGGTGAGTAAATCACTTTTCTTATTAGGGTGTTTAGAATTTTTATATGTTAAAATTTGGTGTTTTTCATGGGAACCATACTTAGGAAGAAGAAACATGCAATATTCTGGTGTTGTGGGTTAGCACTCAAGAATGTGTGGTTTTAGACTCATATATTCATTTTATTTAGTGATAAACAATGTTTGGGACATAGAACATGGTGTTTGATTATAGGGTTATGATAAGGATACTCCTTTCGTAAGATGTTCCATATCGACTTTGGTTGAATGTCTCTTATGTGGGGAAGTGTTGCGGGCATTATGAGATCAGTTGTGGAATGTTGAGATAGTGTTCTATACCCAAATTCTAAAATAGAAGGTGGAATTCTTTTTTTCTATTAAGGATTATCAAGGATGAGAAGGATTATTGTAGGGAGGTTTTAAATTCATGTTTTTGTTTAGGTGGCGAAAATTCTAAAAAAAATTATTTTTTAGGGTTTTGAGGCTTATGAGGGGTATAATCATCATTTACTACAAGTTGATGATCTCAGATAATTTTTTTGGAAAATATTTTGGTCAAAAAATAGTGTTTTTACCCTATAAAAAAGTTAAATGGAATTCTGATAAATATGAATTTTCAAGGAATATTAGTATTTAATATTTAAATAATTATATATTAATTTATTCATGCATGTTCATTTAGAGATATCATTTGAATATGGATTTGGATTGAGTTTATATATCATTGGTTAAGTGTGGAATGGGGGGATGGTCTTACATTGTAGATTATTTACTCACACTAAGAATTCTGATCTAGGTCCAGACCCCATTTTTATTTTATTTTATTTATTATTTTTCATTTTCCCCTCTTCCATTTCATTATCCTTGAATTCCTTTTTCTTCTTGCATACACCCCCATGATATCCTTCTCCAAATTATGAAGGGAGGGAGAGGGAGAGAATAATGAGAGGTAGGAGGTATCACCATTTGTTATCTCATCTGGACCTAGAGTAGAGCTCAATGGGTCTATGGCAGGGATCCAGTGCGAAGCCTTGGCAGATTCCACCCAAATCTAGGACCTATTTTTGTTTTCAGATATAAATTCTTATAATGTATAATTTATTATTTTATAAATCCATATATGTTTATTTGAGTAATCCATGGGTGTAGTTCTAGGTTTATTTATGGAAGAACTGGAGTTTCAGCTGGTTTATTGGTGTTCCCTGATATGAAATACTAAGCACATGGCATGTGGTTTCATGAACACATGTCGTGTGTTCTTCCTGATAGGGGATGATGGTGTTTTTAAAACTACATGTCATGTACATGGATTACACACCATATATTGGTACGCGTCCATGTATCCATGTACCAAGGAAAAATGAGTTTTTAAATTAAACTTCAGGTACATGGAGTACACGACATGTAGTAGTACATGGTCATGTGTCTGAGTACTTTGATAAACACCCCATGTTTGGGAACATGGCCAGGTAGTAATACCCGAGAAGACCCTAGTTGTGTTTATTTTTTGTAGTAGTACACATATGAACCCCTTTTATGCTCTATCCATATATTAGTAATGATTAGGCCCTAGGTATACCCATTCCATGTGGAAGTACATAGCCATGATGCAGGCTTTTGTTTATATGTCATGTACACTAAGTAAACACCTTGTACTGGACCCTTGTTTCTGATTTGAGGTTTTTGGGTGATTTTTCACCCTGAAGTCAGAATTATAAATCAGAGGAGTTCATTTTAAGATCTTTTCCACATATAATGATATGGTGGATCCCTTATGGCATTGTGAAGACATCAAATAGGGGTTGTTGGGTGAATAAATTTTAATGGAGAGTTTCATCATCCAATAATTAAATCTATATGTATCCTAAGAGTGAGAAAAGGAAAGAGACCCATAATATTTTAATGGGAATGGATGGTGGACATGGTATGAGATCACCAATGTCCTAAATTAGTGACCTTATTAGGATAATCCCTAGTTAGTGAAACCATATTACATCCCATGGAGAAAGACATGTTTGGTGTACAAGAAAACATATAATGGTACCTTGAAACTAAATTGGTCCATAAGGTACCTCCATAGACCAGGGATTAAAAGTAATTTTTCTTAAGGATATATTCCATGGGTATTTTTCCATTCTAATTATGGGAGGATGAATGATTCTATATATGGGGTTGTGGGATGTGTGGCCCCCTAAGATATGGGAATTTGACCAAGGGAATTGTTTGAGTTAGAGGATCAAAAGACGAAATCTTTTATATTTGTTATGACCAAGAGGATATAAAGATAAATTTTTCTATTTGTGTTCCCAACTAAAGGTTCCCAAGGGAATGTCTTAACCTCTTTATCATTTTTTTGGATCCTAATAGTGTTTCCTCTTCTTGGAAATTGAATTATAGGATCCAATGTGGGATACCTATTCTTAAGTGTGGACCTAGAGGATATTGTGTGGGATGTCTATCCTATGAATTAACTTAAGGGACACCAGTGGGTGCCCGATGATTGACCAACCCAATGTTAGTTCATTAGGGGTGTAGGTAGATATGGTAGTAGGTACTACCTTAAAGCCCATACTAAATATTTGACCCTGAAGTGTTTTTATAGCTATGAATGTTTTAGGAATTTATCCAACCGCACTATTTTTATGAATCCATATTGTTATAGTTGATGCTGCTTAGGATTCCACAAAACCATTATAGAACTCATCATATGTTCATGATGTTGTGCGATGGTATAGAGAGGATGCCTAGAAAAACATCATGGGAGATAAATTAGTAGAATAATTTTATTTAATACAAAATTTTTAAAATGAGTAGAGTTTTTATGATTCCTCCTTGTATTCTATAGGATTCAAAGTGAGATCATGATCTATTACAAGAAAGTGTTATTACTAAAATACCAAGTGTATTTGGGATTCCTCCCTATATTATGAAAATAGAGGATATAACTGAGTGAATCATAGAAGCCACTCTTAGATACTGTATCACCTAGAATTTCTAATCTTATGGGATCCAGGTCATGTAAGAGGTTATTAGGTTGATGAATATTTCCCTATATCTGGACTCTTGTGACATCCTCAAGGATGATGATAATCAACTCGATTGATACATAGGATACTCCCTAATATTGGGTGGATACACTATGATTTCATTTCATTTATCTATCCAGGAATATGATTTTGAGCCTATGATTGAATGGTATCGAGTTGGCATATTATAATGAAATACTATTACTTAAAAAATACATATGGTTCATCCTCTTAGAAAATAATTCCAGTTCTAGGTTTTTATTCCCTACAGACCGATACATATGAATAAGATATTTTACAGAGTTAGGGACATTAAGATGTCATTTGGTTTCCACTTGTTACACATGGCTTGAGTATTATTCCTAGGATAACATGGAACATACAAGATACATTACTTATAAAATTTATAGTTGATACCTTAAATTATAACTTATATTTAGTGGATGTTATAATGAGTGAACCTATGTATAGGACATGTATACCCTTATGGTGACATTGTTTTCTGAGAGACATATTTGGTGTTTTATTAAGAAGGTATAGTTTTTTTGGTCAAAATACCTAATGATTCATGATGAATATATTTTATTTATTTTATTTACGTCTTTTATCATTTAGGCTATGAATATTTCATGATCATGAAATTATGGTAGTAGGTAAAAGGTTCAATTCTGGGGATGGCCTACTGAGATTATTTCTCACCCTCGATATATGAACCTCAATTTGTAAGCAAACATAAAATCTATTTTTAGGTTGATCGCTGATGCATGATAAATAGGGAAATGGCCCAGAGTCGCATGATTGAGTGGGGACACTTTTTCTTATGGCCACACTAGAGAAGCTCGACAGGTTCTTTGGATACCAGTTATTTGGTTAGTATTAAAGTAGTAGTCGAGCCTTGGGTTTTTTTGTATATGTGATTGTCCTAGTGGGTATAGTGTTGTATGTATGAAATGGTTTTTTAGCCACATACTACATTTTATTTATTACATACCTATTTATATTTATTGCTGCCACCCTACTTGTATTTAAATCTATGGATAATTTTTTTATTTCCACTATTTTTTACTATATAATAAGATAAAATTCTCCCAACAAACACACCCAAGGTTCTCAATACATTTAAAAATACTCTATTTCATGAGGAGAAATGCTTGAGGCCTTATGGAAATATTCTGTGATTAATGTTCATATAGTGAGTTGGGTTAGTATGTGATAGTTTGGTAGTGAGGTTAATTAACCATGAAACATTCATTCTATAACATGAATGGGAAAATATGTTGAGTATCTAGCATTGGACACTAATTATAATTACATTTGCTTCATTCTAGAACATCAAACTCCTATTTCCTACTAAAAATAAACCTATAATATAAAATAAGTGATTGAAAGTCATTAAATCATATCACTAATCACAATAAAAATATATTAAGTAAATTTTTCATTTGATTATATTATCCCCTCATTTTATTTCATGTCTCATCAAGAATTATTCTTTGATTGATTCTATACTCTTATTGGTTGATCAATTTTAGCAACATCATGACATGTTCATTTTTAAGGTTAATTTTCCTCTTCATTCAGTAAACCAACCTCATTAATGGGGAAGTATGGATTCTCAATAATAAATATTGATCATGTTTATTGAGATAAAATTCCACGAACCTGGTGTGTACACTAAACTATTTCTTATTGAAGGCCTTATTATGATATTTTATTCCAAAAAATTAATCTTGTAATAAAAACAAATGCAATGAAAAATGTATTCGATATCATAAATATCTCCTTGAACAACTGAATTGGTTATCATATATAATGAATGAGTTTGGTTGACGATTCTTTATTTATTCATTCTTTAATTAGATTATGATTTATCCATGTCCAATAAATTTATATTTATTGATCTCATTTACAATCTATGTGAATATGTCAATGTTCTATATGTCAAAATTCTATAGTATCAGTTAAAAGTTATTCATTTAACACAATTTAAACATGTATTATCATTAAAAAACAAGTTTAAGGTTTATTATTGTCTTTATCCACTTTATTAATATCAAAAAACTATGTAATCAAACTCACATTCATTAGGTTTCAGTTTTTATCTTTGAAAATATTTTTTTTTAAAATATAATTTTAATCCCATAGAAGTGTATTTTCTTTGATTGATATTAGGAGTAAAAAAACTTCACAAAAACTTCTCCAAACTCAATTCATATTCTATACCTTCCCTCATTAATCATTTATTGATTTTTATGATCTTTAAAAAGTGAAAAAGAATCCTTATGAAAAAATCATTACACCTTGGGAGATTCATTCATACATGGATTAAAAAATAATTATTATTTAATGGAAAATTGATGTTTATTGAAATTAAGTGGTCTTTATTAAGTTTGGAAGAACCATACTTACCTAATTTTGGAATGATTAATATCGATATAAAATGTATACATAGGTTGGTGGGAATTGAGGATTACAATGTGTAAAAACATCCTTGGGAGAATATGGGTGGTCCTTATAGAAATTTTCAAAGTATCCTTTTGTACAAGAATTTTTATCCATATATAGGATAAATATTTATTATTATATTATTATGATTTCATACAATTCTACATTTTTGGCACCACAAAATGTTCTTTATGAAATTCATTGTTATCCTTTTAGAAATCAACCTATAGAATAGAATGAAAAACATTTTTAAATTATCAATTGAATTTTTAAAAATAAACATACAAAATAATTGAACAATGATGTTCTAAATTTAAAAGTAATAATTAAAAATTAATTCCAACAATAGATATTAAATGTAGTAATATGAAAATTGTAATGATTAATTCCAGAATAAAAAACACATAAAAATAATATTATATTATATATATTATAATTAATTTTTCTTAAATATCATCCAAAAGATTTGTTCTTAAAATATATGGAAATTAAAACTAAGATGATTTCAATGAGTCAACACTAAAAAACTCATATTTTCCTAAAAAATTAATAAAATAATTTTTCCTTTCAAAATTAGGAAAACCCGTTAATTATCCTATAAAATTCCACTTAACATTAAAAAAAATTAAATATGGAAATTGATATACAAAATAAGAATTAAAATAATTCCACTTCAAATTCAATGAAATCTAGAAATTTCTCAATACATAATATCTTTGTGTTTGTTAATAAAATTAATCAAATTACTCCCGCTATAACTATTAAACCGAAACATCATTTATTATGTAAACTCCTGAGGAAATTTTCTAAAATTTAGTGAAAATTCACTTCGAAAACCTTAATGTTTCCACTTCTGAATATTATTACAAAATGATACAATTTAAATAACATTTTATTTTGAAATTATATTTCAATATCATCATTATATATAATCTCATTTTAATATTTTTAATTTTTATCAGACCATAAAAATCATGAAGGCAATACTCTATGAAAACTATAGCATCGTATACCAAATACTCATTAAACTATGGAAATAATTAATGGATTAATTAAAATATTTATAATATAATATATTGATCATTAGGCTTTCATGAGTTATTCCAATTTCACAGAGTCATAAAATATTATAGAAATATTATATTTATAAAAAATATAATAATATATGATGTGTTAGGGGACCCAAACAATACATATATAAAACTTAAATCGTGTTAAATGAATATTCAATACATGTCATAACAACACAAACAACAGAACAAAAAATGTTTAGAGTATTTGGATACTGCATATGTAAACATATTATTTCATGAAATATCTTAAACATCAACCACATTGTTCATCTCAAATTATACACTTTTTCTATACACAGTACTTAAAATATTTCTCCATAACATGGGGAAAGGAAAGATATGAAAGGGTTATATTATATTATTAATAAGGGTAGAAATATAAGATACTAGTCAATAATCATATTTAATAATAACATGAGCTTAAGGGTATGAAAATATGAGCTTAAAAATTGAAAATCAATCATATTACTTATAGATCATAATCATTGAATCAGTGTTTAGAAGTTTATAATACATTATTGATGGATGAATTACTGATTAAGAGACATGAAATAATATCATATTAATAAGATCATATCATATTGAGAGTCATTAAATGTTTATAATAAGTAGAATCAGAGAAGTCATATTTAAATCTGACACCATGACATTCATCACATGTTATTCTTAGGAAAATTATCTGTGTACCAACTTTGGGATTGAACTAAAACCCTGTGTAACCTCTTTTGGGATTGGGATTACTACTTAGGAACCATTTTAGGACATAAAAAATTAAAAAATACCCTATCCACTAGAGGAATGTAATCAAAACACTAATGATATAATCAGTATCCATTCATATATATTCCAAATTACCTGAAAATATTTATCATTTGTTCATTGATTTACCCATGAAAAAGAAAATTAGTTTTGTCAAGATTTTATCATCCTAATCAATAAATATATAGTGAATGAATAATTCTGGATTCATTGGATCATATCTCCAATAAATCATAAGTAACATCAATTTATGGTCTCAAATATTAAAAGACATCTAGTATGACTTGAATCAAAAGTGAGATTGTAACATTAAATCCTTACATCCAGTATGACTTGCATTGAAAGTGAATTAATCCTCATGTATGGTATATATAAATTTATTATAATTCTATACTATTAATATATTAAAAATTATAATTTCATATTTATTTCTAATAATATATTATCACCATTTTTTAATAAATATTCATCAAAATTATTGCCCCGGTTGATAGTTGTTTAATTTTTCTAGGTTGTTTTTGTTAGTTAGTTCCAATCCATGGAATTTTATCGGGGTTAAATCATATATATAATGTTAATAATTTAATATATATATCATATTATTACATAATATCAATAGTATGTATATTTCCCAAATCATTAATATTTTAATCCTTGTAACATCACTCATGTATGTGGAACAAATGACCTAAAAAAAGTGTAACAATGACTGAACAAGTTAGAACATGCCATTGTATAATCATAATATAAATTCTACATAATATTATCCATGTCATAAGTATCATATATATATATATCTTCATTCTATGTAATTGTATTACCATCCATAAAAAGAGAATACTGAAAAAAGAAACATATCACCCATAGAGACGGTAGTTTGTATGTATACATGAACGATACTTCAATATTTTAGTAAGAAAAAAGAAAATAAATAAGATAATATTTTTTAATTGAATAATAATTATTATTATTTAAATATTATATGAATTTAAGAAATATATCATTATAACTATCTATGATAGGCGGTGATGGAAAATGAATCCTATAACTATGTGGAAGTGATAGAACCAATAAAAACACACGTGATGCATTCATTTACAATATAATGAAAAGAAGGTGGAAAATGGTTTTCATTTTATAATAATATAATATAATTATATTTATGATACTCGATTCATTATGTAATGATGAATAAAAATATTTATATGAATTAAAATAAGAAATAATCTTTGAAAGAATCGAGTGTGACGATTACCACTTAATTGAGTGACCTACTTTGGTTTACACCTTAGGCCTTCTTAGTGTGATATGTGGGCAAGACTAAACAATAAATAATGAAGGTAAGGAAGCTATAATGGTTTTTGGGTAGTTTTCTCTTTATATTGAGGGGTCATTTTTTGGGAATAAGTGTGGATCATAGGTTTCCTTTAATATGTGGGGGGACACACATGAAATTATATAAAATATTTAAAAAATATAAAGAAACATTTAAGTCAACGTGAAAAATGGATATTTATTATGTGGTAAGGTATTATATGATAAAAACACATTTAAAAAATAATTTTTATACCAATTTAGGTATCAGTTTTCCCATATCTATTTTTTTATCCCCCATCAATAACTTCTTTTGACCGTAACTGTGGTAACAATTGTTTACTGTTTTTATTATTAATTATTACCAAAAATGAAAATTTCCTAATTAAAAAAAATTAAAAAAATTATTCCAAATATGTAATCCATTTTATCATATTCTATTTCTATAATTGGTAGAAATTAAATTCAAAATAAGGTTGTATAAATCACAGAATACCATTTTTAAAAAACAAAATTTTAGTGTAAAACTAAATTCAAATTCATTCATTGGCTCATAAAAACTATTACATGAATGTTAAAAAAAATTATCGAATATTTAATTTTCATATTTAAATTTTATAATTAAAAAATAATTATTCATTTAATTTACTATGGTTGAAACTCATTGGGTATATAAAAATAGTTTTCTAAAAAATAACCATTTATATTTGAATGATTATATCTCCATTCCTAACCATTAGAAAACTAATGTATGAATAAATTTCACTGTAAAAAATGATATTAAATCATGGATTATTTTATTAAAAATTTAATTATTATTTCTAAGACATTAATCAATAAATATTTATTAAATAGCACATTACTAAATATATTTCATAATGTGATTAATCTAAATGTTACCTATAAATCCCCCAGCTTGTATATAAATATAATAATATATTCTGTTTCATTTATAATTGGGATTATATTTCTAGTATGCTATTAAATAATTGAAACATATTTATAAGAAATACAGAAAATATCATCGTTTTACATTATCTTTATAAGATACCATGACGTCAAGCCATCACATCCCACAAAATTAAAATACATAATGAGTAATAACATTTTTCGCAACTATGACCAATGAAACTAAAATGGGGTTGAAATAGTTTTAGTCAATTATTAAAATTTAATATTTCTCACATCTTTACTTATGAAAAAATTTATTATTGGATCTCTTATTATTTCCTCACCTTTAATTTTCATGAAAGTAGTTTAAATAGGAATGCAATAAATGAAGGAACACCAAATTTTGATAAAAGGTTTATCCTTCAATGTGGATGACTGTGTTTAGAATATATTTGGGTTATTATCCCACATGTACACTACATCCATTTAAATACAAAGAATAATCACATGAAAGGTTATATTCATGAACATATTATCCTAGCTCTAACTGGATAAAATTTTGTAGTACCAACTGAAAAATAGAGTTCCAATATTATATCTTTAGGCTCAAGAGGTAACCATTCCTTCTAGTACAAATAAGGGATTCAGTATACCCATATATAATTCGATCAACATTGTCATATATTGTAATTTCATGATAGAGTGGAACTATCTTAATTATTACACATGTATCTATCATAAATTCCCCTTAAAACACAGAACTCTTGAGTGAATATATCATTCTTATTTAGTTATTACTATATAGGGATATCATATGTTAGTCATAACACTATTATTCTTCTTTGACTTATATGATAATTTCAAGATAAAAATCCATACCAGGATCCCTCCCTTATCTTATAAAATGAAAAAGATGTTCCTTCACACACAATAAAATTTTAATATTCATTTTCTTCAAAATAATGAATATAAAATAACATATGTTTAGTCTCTCCCTTTCAAATAGTCTTCTTATCCTTTTTATTCCCATAATCTATCATATATTATTTTTCCATATAGAAATATATAAATACTTAAATATCATCATTATGAATTATTTATTAAAATCACCATTATATTTGGTCTTCATTCCATCTTGTTAAGGATGGTTTTCTCCAATATTAAATGTATTGGTAACTAATTGTGAAGATTCTACGATTCCATCCATGTTAATAAGAATTTATGTATTCTAACATAGTTATAAAACAATAATCTATAATCTTAACATCCTATATATTTGAATTCCAATAATTCCATCAACTTCCTAAACAATGGTCAATATCACTCCTATTTATAGTCATTATTGTTTTGATGCCAATCCATAAAATGAACAAATGTTAGTCTATGACATCATGCATCCACGCATGAAGCGTTTTGGTGATAAGTATCTCATAATATCACAAATTGTTTTTATATTTTTTAAAATAATATAATATTTACTCTAAATTATGATGAATAATCATAATGATTACAAATTTTGGAAAATAACAACATTATAAAACAAATATCATATTCTTCATTATACAATGAAAATTAAAAATTCAAAACTCCTTGATAAATTTCTAAAAAAATATTATATACGTACAATAAAAAATTTTGAACCCTTATGTATCACCCTTATCCAAATGCAAGAAAATAATATATTACATACTAGTAGAATATTTTATGGTTCAATTTTAATATCATTCACACAATATAAAATATTTTAAGTTTCAATCAAAATATATTATTTATCACTATGAGCTCTGGTACATTAAAAAAATTCACTCACTAATAGAATATTGTGTACTGACTACAATATGTTATATATTAGAGTGATTATTTTTATTTCCCAAATTTCAATATGAGCTTCAAAATTTCATCCATGTGAACTATAATATTTTAAAATACAAATATACATACCTTATGAAATATGTTACTTATTATAGTAAGGGATAGTAATGTACCAATTTGTAGTGAAGTATTTAAAAACCTATATATATCTATAGTACCTTTTTGGGATTACTAATATGTATTTAGAAATTGTTAAGAATGGATCATATGTATTTAGTACGTTTTTAAATACTTAATAACCTATAACCCATAAATTAAATAACATTCTCCAAAATTATTAAATGTCTTAAAATAAACAATAATGAATATAGTATTAATTCCATTACTTATAGGGAATATGTATACTTCATATAATATTTCAACGGATCATCATTGCATCATCTAAATTTAATAATTATTCAAACATTATCTGATAATCATCTTTAATTAAGACCATTCTTCACTATAGGATAATACTTAGGATAAAACTTCACAACTTGATTTATGAACATATTTAAAGAGTTATAATATTTTGAAGTCAATGTAAACCATGGAACTATCTTTAATACATAAACTTCCTCAAATATAATTAAACTAACTCTTAATATTATCCTTCAAGCATCGACTTCATACTTTCTACCATATTTTCATATATTTGGTAGATTATAAGGCTCTAGGAAATATTTTAAAAAATATAATTTATACTCAATAAGTGAAGATATATCTAATAATTTAATGGAAATATATCATAATTTAATAAAATTGAACAACATTATAAAAATATAAAACCATATTTTCAGAAAGAAAACTACAAACACATCACATTAGCTTCCACCCATTACAGAAAATCCATTTTTACCATTATAATCACAATTTGGGGGTATGTTAAACTCCATGATTCGACATATTATCGAATCCACTCAACTCAACACATAACAATTACTTTATTAGAAACTATAACTAATCTTCTCACTAACACTCATTTTTACTCTAAATTACTTCTAATATCATCAACATATATTAACATTATTATTATTGATAAAAAACACAACTCAACCATAGATGGGTTCGAAAATACACATTTCTCAAATTTAAAAACCATTTAACTATCATATATTATATCAACCATCATCGATTTGAATGATCACATATCCCATGATTATTTGAAAAATATTACAAACAAGGAAATGTCACTTAATAATCAAATAATTGGCTAAATATATAAATCACTCACTATGAAAATAAGACACATAATAATGAGATATGTGATCATTAATAAGTAAAGAATCCACATAATAATGAATCAATTTCCTAAATATATGAATCACACACTATAAAAAGACACATTATCAGAGTCCCAACCAATTATTTATTGATGACCACTAATGGACTCATCAACATACTATGAGGAAAATAAACAAATTAATTAAGCCAATTAACTATATAGTTCACAAAAATTAGATAAAATCTATAAAATAGTCTCCAATGAATATACCTACCTTGAAATGAGGATTAATAATATGCAATCACCCAATTTAATCCTCTTGTATCTAAATCATAGGTAAGTCACATCTACCAATGTGATTCCACCATGTTATTGTGAAATAACATACTCAGATACCTAATCTTATCATTACCAATTGGAGATTAATAAGGGTGATGAATAAAGGAAAAAGGAAGAGAGGGTCTTATATGTAATCAAATAACCAAAACAATATAAACTACTAAAGTTCATACATGGCACAAATGGAATAATATAGGGCCATAGGTGGGATGAAATTAAATTTCATAGTCATTGTTTCTACCTAAAAATATAGGTAGTGTTTCTGTCTAATAATGGAACTTACCAAAATTAAAAAAATACCCATGTGTACCATCGGGTAAAAGGAGGAAGTCCACTTTCCACTCACTAGCCATACCACTAGTGAAACATCATTTGATTTTCTATATACTACTCGATGTGACCAAAATGAGTACATGAAACTATCAGTATAAATTAAATAGAAAAAAACCATTTAAAAAACTCTATAAAAAAATTCCAATATAATTTTATAATCATTAAATAACCTGTACTATAAAATAATAATTGATATACCAATGGATACAAATCTAAAAATTCAAAATCACTTGGATTTTAGTCTATTAAAATTTGACTATTTAATGATTCTACTATCATATAATATCAAAATCAGTTATTAAATCCACAAAATAATATTTTTTATTACATAAAAAACAAACAAATATTTCTCACATTAATAAATACCTATCCTAATAATATATTAATCATTATATGACTTTATTTAATCTCAATATTCTTATCTTTCTATAGATGACAAAATACAAACACCCAATTGTACTAACATTGAAAATTATATGTCACATGATCACTTGAAATACCTTTAATTATATATGATCACCATCTCATCACTATTTCATTTTTCTATATATTTACCATACATTTTGTCATCGTATAATATTAGTCATTAAAACACATTCCTACCATCTACCACTAAAATAACAGAATAGTATACATGAATGATCTATAATCCAAAAATAATATTGTTTAATCATTTCATATCCTCTTAGTCTCCTATATAACATGGTACTACTACTAAAAACCACATTTACCTAATTTTTCTCCCCACTATAGGATTGAAATACAAAAAACACTTATAGGGTCACTAGTGAAATCATAACATCCTATACCGAGACATATAATCCATACTAAAAAAATAGGATCCTAAGGGCTCAATCACATGAATCCCAAAAATTGATGTAAGACACACATCAACAAAGAATCACTAATCCCCCCAATCAATATATGGAATTGAAAATCATGGGGACAGTCTTGTTATAACTATTAAAATTATAAAAATTTGGTTACAAAAACTAGTCTCTGTTTTTGGTTGAAATTAAAAATAATTTATCGTATAATGTTACTAATGTTTTTTTATATAAAACTAAAAACCCAAATTATTTCCATGGTTTTTTTACAAAAATCAAAACTCAAAAAATATCTCACCACACTAGTCTTTATCGAGAAATATTATTTGGTAAATGTGTCTTGTAAATATTTTACAATTGAAAAACCTCATTTTAAATAATTATTTTTAACAAAATAATATTCATTTTCAAAACCAAATCCATTAGATGAATTTTACATTGAATAATAATTAAAATTTATCCAAGTAATTCCTCATGAAACCTTACAAATTTTAATTAAAAATACTCATTTTTGAAAACCTTTAAATTATTCCCCTAATAGTGCCAATATCCACAATCAATAAATTATATAAAATATGAAACCTCTTTGATTTAATTAATTAAGCTACCCCAAATAAAAAAATTATAAAACATTTATTGTAATATAGATTAATTTTAGTTAAAATTGTATAATATAGATTATATATTTCATAAATATTACTCATAGTCACGTGAACCATACATTAAGAATTCCACTATCATAATTAATGAACCAATATAGAACATGGATCCTCTTTAATACATATGACTTTTTTTAATTTACATCAATTCTCCTATATGAATGAAAAAAATATATTGTCACTCAAAACATGAGTACGTTCTTCCAAAAACAACCATATTATGGAATGATAATGTTCTATATTATATGTGTTGAAATTGTGAATGCACATCTTATCAACTATATCACAAAACTAAAATTTCTTTTTCACAATTTTATAAAGTCACTTATCCCTATTATCCTTATCAACATCTAGCCTAAGGTTTTTCACATAACCTCAAACACACCTCCCTATATAGTAGAGGAATATCACTATCATAGAGGAATTAATATTTTATTGGTAAACTATACCCTAAAATATATAATATAAGGTTTTAATACAAACATACTAAAAATCAGTATATCCACTCTAAATATTGAACATAGAAAATATTTGAAAGGAATGTGGAAGAAAATATCATCAAATAATATAGAATATAATATTAAATAATCTATACAATTTTATTCTATATATATAATGACTTATTCATGAAATAAATATATTTGAATCATTAAATAATGAATAGTTTGGCTACATGGAAGATACATATGTGTATGAACAAATAAATACGGTATATTATCCTCTAACAAATAATTGGCAATATTACAAATATAATCTTGAACTTCTAAAACACTACTCGTAAAAATCTATCGCACTATCAACATTCTAATACATAAACCTATAATAGACTATAGGGTTATATAAATGTGCATTGAAACTGATATGGTGTTGGTAGAAAGTGGTTGAATCCAAAAAATTGATAGGATTACCTCACTCAACTCAACCTAATAAGTGTAACTGATTAATTGGATACATATTAAATTTTGTGGGGAGTTCCACTAAGAAAAATCATAAAAATATCCCACACATGATCATTTTATATCATTACAAGAACAATCATTCATAGTGTTAAAGACATAAACAACTACATGGATACATTACATTACTAGTTAATAACATGTGAGGGCTAATGTGCCTATCAAAGAAGACGAACCTTCCTAGATCATACATTATGATACCATAAGGGAACACACTCTCATAGCACCAAGTACATTATGATATTTTATCAAACATCCTCAAGATGATAAATTATATAGCTCATCAATGTCCTAAAAACATATCTATATTGTAACCACATGTAAATAAAAAAACATGAAATTACATGTGTAATAATGATAATAATAATAAAACCAATAGTATAATATCAAATAGGACCAAACTATATCTAGGCTATCGTAAAATTATAATTAAAATTATAAATAAAATCGATAAGGTATTTGAAATAAAAAAACATTAAAATAATTCCATGATACAACAAATTTAAAAATAAATAATTGGGACCAAAAACATGGAATAAAAGAGACATCATCTCTCATATTATTCCCCGCCTCACATCACTGGTCTTTTTGGGATATATCTTATAGACTATATTTATATAATCACTCATTATATCATATATAATTCATAAAATCATAGGTTTGGTCTCCCATAATAGGAAAATATAAAATTTGGATTATATATTGATACCTTAGAAGGAATATCAAGAATCAACATCATTATTTCAGGTATCATAGTTCTGTTCTTACCATAGTGCTTCATAGAGGTAGAAAATTCTCATCCAAGGTCAGTACTTTTTTCTCATCCATAGAAACCAACCTTTATTCCAAATTTTATATGGACCACTTCACCATATACATTTACTAATAGAGATGAAAACTTATACAAATAGGAAATCATTAAATTTAAATATCATAAAATATTTATATGACCTGATAAGAAAATATGGTACTCTCACTAAGCTAATAATAATACTTATGGTTATCCTATAATTAAACACCATATCCATGTTCCAATAGAAAACAATTACCTTCTATTAGGAATCACTCTCACTCACTCCATCTTGTATTATGGATATCAATTAACATAACCCTAGAAGGAACTAATCAACCATGATCCTAATATCCTAACATTATATGATTATCAAAATAATATTAAGTCTTTCTCCTAAATTATTCTCATTTGTCAATAAAAATAATATCGTGTCTAAACCACAACATTGAAAACACTTCCCATAAGAGTGATGGTGAACATCTTCAATAATCACCCATTCAACACTATGTGTCCCACACCATCTCAATGATCACCACATACTATAATCAATCCCCATGTTTATAATTTCCCATCAAAGTATCACTGGTTTATGATGAATTATTTTTAATTGGTATAGTAAAAAACAATTAAAATATTATATCTAATTTATAAGTGATAACTATCAGGGACCCTTTAATATACTTCCATCAAGGAACTCAATAGGGACCCCCCTATTATGAAATTGAATCCAACAAGAATTTATTTTTAGTCCACAGGAAAGAGAGAAAATATAATACATGAGATCTATGGAAGTGAAGATAGAGGTAGCTGAAACTCTATATAGTAGTAGATCTATGAGAAGGGTTTTATTGATTTATTTGTGCAAATAGTTCTATGAGGTTAGTTTACTAAAACATGGAAAGGGGAATTTATGATTGGTATATCGGAGTAGTTTTTTAGAAAAGGATAGAGAATAGGGAACTTCAACTTTTTTAATGAAGGGTGGTGGTAAAGACATGGAATGGGGAAGTGTATCCGAAATCATTTGTGATCAATTGATGTATATCCATGAATGCCGAAGGTCTATGCTACTTGTTGATTAGATAGGACCACATATAAATATAGGGAGGGATTATATGAAATTGTAACTTGAATTTCACAAACTTCTAATGTGTATAAAAGTAGTATAATTTTGTAAATTATAGATTTATATTGTAATTATTTGTATCATTAAAGTAATGAATATTTTGAAAGTGTTCTCTTTTGGGTGTTAGAATTAATGTCTGAAATACCTAATTTTTTTGTGAATTTATATTTTATATTTCACCATTTTTTTGAATAATGAGTTTTTTTGACTTTAATGGAGTGTTTTTGAGTTTCAAAATATCTAGGGGGGATTAGGGAACAAATATTCTTAATTTATAAAATAATAATATAAGGGGGGAATCTTATCCATATGATATATTACATTGTTCTTGATATCTTCATATGTTTTAAATTTCTTTCAAAGGATGTTGGAATGAGTAGTATGTGTATCTTCTACAAAATAGTGGTATCAGTGGTTGTGGTTTTTTTATCTCTCTTAGAAATCTTGCAGTCTAACTCAAGTAATACTTACTCTCTTTCCTAAATGTTATTTCATTCAAGTGATAGTTAATTTATGTAGAATGTATGATGTCAAAATATATTAAGATATGGTTTGATAAGTTTTTCTGAAGAGAATTTGGATTCAAGATGATGATAATGTAATATTATCTCAGAAAAAAAGACCTATAGAATTGTTTTGGCTAGATTCAAATAAAAGTTAGGAAAAAAGTTTAATTAGAAAGTTTGGATAGAAGGATACCTGGTTTGGTAAGGATTTCTCTGGATCATAATTTTTTCTTTTAATATAAAATGGAAGAAATTAATAAAAACCGCAGGATTCCCTAGTAGATAAATATGATAAGACCAAAAAACTTAATTAAGTGTTTCTAATGTGGTGGTTATTCAGAATAATGATATCAAAATTATGCCTAGATTCATTTCTTGTGAACAATTTCAATAAAATCATAATCTAGGTTGAACTAGTGAATGTTACTTTCAAGGAAAATGTTTTCAAAAGTATTCTATTATCATTAATTTTAGGATCATGTTATACAATGTGAATTGAAATTAATAATTCATATAGAAAAAAATTGTATTTTAGTATGTCTAAAACCTAATCCTCAATGATGATCTTCATAAGAGGGAGGTTTAAGAACCATTGTTTAATGCTTTGAATATAGAAGGGAGGGGGGATCTCACCATAGAGAATTTAGATGAATCTATCAGAAGACATATCTCAATATTGAAATGAAGATACATCACCTAGACCAAGACCTACTTGTTTCCTTTACTGAAATAATGAACATATAAATATGGATTGATGAAATAACATGTATATCACTAGAAGGATGTCTTTTGATGTAAAACTTCTATGTGTGAATTGGAGGGAAGTAACTTACAACATTTAAGTGTTATTGTTATAGTGTAAATATGGGTTGTCAATTCCTATGAAATATTTGACTCAAGAGATGAGTAAGGATGCGATGTCAATAATGTATCTTGATTATATGATAGGGTACATTTTTAAAATAATGGAGAACTTTAAATAGTTTGAAAACGTTATTTTATCTTCTAAATGATGAGTGATTGATTTTTGAGACATAAAGAAGTTAAAAAATCCTAGGACTATTGAAGAACAAAATTTCTATTGGTCCGTTATATGGGGAAATCTATAAAATATGATTTATCTATAAATTTATTAACATTATAAATGGTTCCATGGTGGTGGCATGCAAGGTAAAGGATTAATATATTTAAACTGGCCAGAATATTAGATAGAGCTAAAAATTCTAGGATAATAATTTCTAAAGGTTTAGAGTTATGTAATTGAAGTCTTGGATATCTCATTGAGAAAAAATAAATGTTGTAACGGTGAAAATCATAGGGAATATTGATCACAGTAACATTGATATTTTTGCGAGTCGTGTACTTGGAAAGTAGAAGAGAGTGTAATTCATCATGAGTAGATAAACTCCATGGTCCAAGATGTAATATATTTTATACTCTAATGTGTTGATATTAGATCCTTGTTAGTCACACATAGGTTCTCTTTACCTTTTCACATTCGTTGATGATGAAACAAGGAAGGTTTGGGTATTATTCAATTATAATAAATCATATTATTTAATCACAAATTTTATGTGGAAAACCCATGGTGGGGATATATAATGTTCAAAAGTTAAAATTTATATGATTTTATTAAAAGGGGGAGTAAAAATATTAGAAATTATAGAACAAAAACATGATGAAATGGTTCATGCTAGAAAAGACAGTGCATAAAGAAACATAAAAAATTTTGTGGTAAAAATAATTAATAGATCATTGTCTAGAAAATCTCAAAGAATATAGTTACACTTAGTGATGTCCATATAAATTTGGTATAAGGTTATTAGATTTTTTTAATTATCACATTAATAGATATATATTGTAGGCTATTGTGTGGGAGCATCTAGATTTGTTATTTTCTAGTAAAATACAAGATGTTGTCCAAATAAATGTATTTGTAATTATTATATATTCTGGTGTTAATCCAAATGATTGATAAAATATGGAGGCAAAGTAAAAAACGTTTTTCCTCAAGGGTTACACTAATAAAGAAATCATATTTTAGCTTTGGGATGATAATTAACAAAAGAACATCAAGATACATGATGTTTTCTATAATGTGAGGGTCCAATTAATGGACCATAACATAGAGGAATATAAAATTGGAACAATTAATAAACTATGGTAGTTTATTTTGATCTACATGGGACCACTTGAAGATACAAATTATTGATGACTTTATATGTTTAGATTAATTTTTGAAAATTTAGAATATCAGAAGATGTGCCTATAAAATTACTAATATTTGAGGGAAATATTTGAAAGTTGGTGTATTATAAGGTGATTTTGTGGAATATATATTATCTAGAAATGAATTATTTAAATAAGTTGAACAATAAGTTCAAGAAATTATATCTTCCAAAGTCAGAAGGTCATTATGGAATCTTGAGGATAAAAATAACTTCTTACATCTAATAGAAGGTGGATTCACAGAGTTCCTGGAATAATTAGAGTTTTCAGTGACTCTAAATAATAGGATTTAGTGATGAATGAAGTAATGGATTACATAAAGTCCAAAATAACATATAAACTAACTATTTTACACCATGGTAAAAGAGAACTAGAGGATTAATGGTTCTTCAATTTATATGAAGAATATGATATAATTAAGATTTAAAAGGTGTAGACATTGGTGACGGGGTTTCAAAAAAAGAAATGATTTGATTCTCGGTGCTATTATAACCAATAGTTAAGCACTCTATGATATGAATAGTGCAATTTATGGTGGATCTAATGATCTTCCCAAGGAGTATAAGGATTTAGAAATGGATTTATTTTGTAATTATTTAGAGGAACATTTTTACAAAAAGTAACCTAATGGGTTTTAGGATCATCAAATTTATTGTCATGGATACATAATGAAGTTAGTTCTTTATATCTTAAAGTGGGTTCCCTAAAAATGGACCCATTAGTTTTATGGTTTAATGAATTAAGAAGGATTCACATAGAGAAATAGAAACCTCTATTTCCACCGAAAGGATTGGGATGACGAAAGTTACATCATCTTTATTTAGTACGTGGAAGAAATGTTTCTTGAAAGTCCATTACATATAATTATTCGAGAATTGAAACATTATTTTTCTAAAATGTTTGAAATATAAGGTCTCAAATTGGATAAGAAGATTTTTCAAATGATAATGGAGAAGGATTGGAACCCTGAAATGTTAGCGTTATTTCGGAGAAGCTACATAATGAATAAAATTGAGACCTTTGAGATGAAAAGATGTAATACCATCATAGCACCATTTTTGGGTTAGAAAAGGTTGACAATGTTAATGGAACCGTAAACTGATGATGTGGTCTGGTACATGTATAGAGTTTTATTATCAACATTATTTTTGACGATTGATGTATGGGATGTTTTTTACAAGACAATATATTTCCCACATTTTAGGAGTTGTTTTTGGTTTCTCGCAAAATAACTAAAGGTATCACTATGGGGATATGAAATGGATCATCTGATAATTAAGTAGATTTATGGATATAGTGTCACTGTTTGGGAATGATGACCTATTATAGGGTTTTTTGAAATAGAATTTTCTAAAGACTCAAATACATAGAATATAAAAAAATTCCATATTTTTACCTATGGGGGGAAGATGGTCAATTGGATGTATCTATTTCATTTACTGTTTAAATTATATATAATAAAATAAGAATATTTGGAAGTAACAACAATCAAAATGGAATTTTTTTTTGATGCGATTGCAAAAAGAACATGAAATATATTTAGAGGACGTTGGTCCCAACTATGCTAGTTGGAGTATGATTCACCTAGCATGAAATTCAATAGTTCATGAAATGAATAGAAAAATCGACATGAAATCCCATTTTATTCATAATATTATCGAAGGAAATGTTTTAGAGTTTGAGAAAAAACTAGAATAGAATATTGGGTTGATATATTCAAAAAGATTTTAGTCCATAAAATCCTAAGAAATTTCTATGACCTAGTAGTACTATGGTGAAGGTATTGGAATAAAAAAAATACATGTTACGGAAGGAATAAAGTATTATCATATTTTTCCAGTGGTATTTTGTTAAAAAAGTGAATCTTTATATTGGTGGGTCGATTATAAGTGAATATTTTGTTGGATGTGTACTCATAATGGAATTCTGATCAGTTCATCAGAAAACAAAAACAAAACTTTATCCATGGTACATATGAGTAGTTTTTCAAAAAAGGATTTATTTTAGGGAAAATAATCTTCTATACTAGAATGGTGATGTACAATATGATAAATAAATAGTGTATCAATAGTCACATGTGATCAATAGATGAACACCCATGAAATGAAGAGGTTAGTTTTATTAGATAATCGACTGGGCCCCAGCATATGCATAGGGTGGAACTACTTTCAAAGTAACTTGACATCCAAACAATTTTTACATGGATAAAATAGTTTTATTTACGAAATTATAGAATGAGATTGTAATTTTTCGTATCTTATGATTAAAAAAAGTTTGGTAGTGTTATCCCCTTGATGTGGGACTTGATGACTAAACCACATAAATGCTTTTGTACATTTATTTTCAATTGTTTTTCCATTTTATCAAATTTTCTGGGAGTTGTGAGTTTAATAGAGTGTATAAATTTTTTAATCTATGTGGTTATTACGGTGTAAATATTCTTATCATATGATACACTAACCATTGGAGAGAGTCATATATAAAGGATATGCTCTTCTAAACATAACATATTATGGTGGTTTAATTTTGAAATAATGGATGATGACGAAGCCTAAATGAGAATCTTCTCCAAAAAATATCATAGTCTAATGGACCCATTACACAATATAGGGTATACATACATTAAACCCACATTATTCTTCAATTGGTTAATTCATATTAATTAATACCTAATCAATCAAATACACCCCAATACACATACATTAAAGATAAATCACCTCCCAAACAATTTTAGTTAATCCAAACCATTTATATTAAAGTAATTTATATATTTCACTGCCTAAAATACTAGTAAAACACCAAATTTTTTAACATTAAAAGGTATATTGTTACTTATTTACACACCCAATACATCAATAAAAATCTAGTCAAACCTATTTAGTAATTGCATAGTTTCTCATTGAAATATTATTCCAAAACCAATATTTTTGAATCACATATTAATTTGAAATATCATTTCAGAATTATTATTATTTAATTTATAATTTTAAATGTTGAATAATTTAATTTTATAAAACCATTCCAAGAATTAACAACCACCTCTACAAAATTTATAATATGTTCTATCAAAACTTGTTCAACTTGGGCACTGCCAAATGATTCAATATTTCCAATTATTTGATCTTTTAGTAACTATTACAAGGCCTAAAGTAGTCTAATTTTATAGATTCATTCAATATCACACAATCATATTAGTTATAATAATTTTAATTCCATATATGAGAATAAGATAACCAATAGTTAATATGTTACATGACCCAACATCAACTTAATTAGTAATGAACACCAACATCAATTGCACGACTATTTATTTATCAAATATCATAATATAAATCACTAATGATAATGATATCCTATCTCATAATTATGTTCCAAAATTAACAAGAAGAACAGTTTACAAAATAATCAAATAACGATAAAAATATAAATAAAACTAATAATTTGGTGTAACAGATATTGAATCCTCTATAATAAGGTGTAAATGATCCATAAACCACTATTGTTATTTTAATTATAAAATTACAATAATATATAACATAATAACATATTAATTTTTCTAAAAAAATGATAAAATATATGTGAAAAATATTCATTTAACAAAACTATAATATAATGGAAATAAACAACACACATTCACCCTTATCGGTCCCCATATATCCACCTTATGTTAAATCACCCTTTATTGTAGGGATTTAACCATGATACCAAAAAAAACTAAAAACTCAAATATAAAACTTTATCATCCTCAATAATATATATATGGAGAAGAATAAAAAAATAGGATCATATTTCGAATTAATAAAAAAAATATTTACTAACGGTGAAAGATCATGGGGATGAAATGGGTGGAAAGTAGCATGAGAGGATTGATGAAATAGCTACATATTGGAAACCTGTAGAAAAAAACATGGGGGATATCTATCTATGAATAATTATTCACCACTTTTAATGTAATATCATAGTACCCCCATGTATTTAGTGTTTCTCACATAATTTTTATTATCTAAACATTTAGTGAAATATGTATCAATACTTTGAATCCAGTGGAACTATACTAGGTACTTTGTTTTTATCATCATCACCCACTAAAAAACCCTACTTTAATTAAATTATGAAAAAAAGTTCTGTATCTTTTTCTGCCCATCTCAAAATATCAAAATGTTTACTTTATTTCTCTTTCAAAAATAACTAAAATATCCCACATGATCAAAAATTAAAAATTGAAACTCACCGTGATTTTTCTCCATTGAAATATAGTTTATTCACAATTCCATGAACAACTATTAACAAAGTTCATAACAGAAATATTTGTAATTATTAATGGATAATAACACATTTTTTTCAATGGGAACACGTTCTATTAGTTTTCAATTATACTTTATATATATTTTTGAAATTTTTAGTCAGTATAGTTTTTTTATTTATTATAAAAATTGGAAATATTTTAAATATTCAATGTATTCATAAAAGTAATATAATTATAGTGAAAATAGTATTAAAATAAATCAATAACATAATTGTGGTTAATAATTATATAAATATTTTATTAATAAATAAATAGATTAGAATTTTATTTCATGAAATACTATTCTTGATATTAAACAATGAAATTGCATATCTGAAAAACTGAAATGTTTTTATTTTCGAGTCAGAAGTATTACTTCAATCTGTTCAATTCCTTTGGTTTTGTAAATTTAAAACACCTTACTAAAAATATGATTACAAAGATTTTATATCGACAGTGTTTTAGTTTTTCTTTATAGAATGCATTATTACATACCATACGGAGAAATAGTTCAAATATTTTATGAATATAAACTCATCATTCTTCAATACGATCCATCAGTTTGAGGATTTATCTAACTAATCAGAATTTTTTTTGTATAACCACTAGTTTGTTTTTCTTGTCTCTTTTTCTAAAAAAATTCCTGACCATTAGATAGATATAGGTATTGATACATCAGAAAAATTATCACAAGGATTACCATATTGAAAAATGATAAGGAATTATATATGTCCATTCTATATTTATAATTAGAATATATAGACATGTTTTTATCATATGTAATAAAATTTATCATTTTAATTGCGAAAAAACAAAAAAAATTTAGAAATTTAGATTCATATGATTTTTCAAGTCCCTGCTATCTAAGGCAGTTGGAACTAACACTGAAATAAAACCATTGGAGCTTCACCTATAAATATTTGTTCATTTAAAATATTAAGAGATGATCACATTTACAAATCAATCTATATATAGTGTAAAATTCATGAAAATTTCATTTCATATTCATTATAATATTTTAAATATTTTTTGTTCAAAGTAATTTATGTTAGGGTTTTTCCTTTAGAATGGATTTTCTTTTTTAATCATGCATCCTATCATTATTACGATCTAGGGATTATTGGGATAGGATGTTGATGAATATGATCTATCAGATCGAGGGATATTGAGGCTAGGAATATTGTTTATAAATCACATTATAAAGGAATTATAATGATAGGAAGTAATAGATTATTCCAATCATTATATCATGTTATTTTTTGGTATGTAATGAAAAAATTTACAGTAATAATAAAAAAATTGATACCATTAGTCATGTTTATTAACTATAATTACTCTTAAGGTTAAAAGAGTGAATGTTTTAATATTTCATATAAGTCTTTCTTCTTTTACAAGGTATTTTATTTCTAGATTTTACATGTATTTCTACAATGAATATTATGATAAATGTTTTTAAATATATATTGTAATTTATTTTATTTGTGTATCCATGAAAATGATAAAAAAATATTCTAATATAATCAGATCTTTTTTGATTATGATTCAGACATTCTGAAAATAAAATGAAGTCCGAGTCTAACCATTTTACTTTAATAGGTATTGTATTTTTTTAGTTTAATTTTTTTAAACTACAATTCACTCACCGAATTTAAGTATATTCAACTAAGATTATCTTATAATATAGAAATTTTTATCATAGTAGATTCTACTACTTCTATTCATCCAAATTAAAAAATTTATTAAGCCATTTTTATGGAAAAATGGGAAACCATAGTTCACAAAAGGTACCACTACGTGCTAAAGGAGCTCACAAAATGATTAAACACAAGAATAATATTACTGGACTCAGCTACTCTATAAGTTTCCCAGTATAGAAAACTTACCTGGGTTTCTGGATCCTCTCTGTTAAGCTCTTCAAGGTGAGAAATCATCCTTTCCATTATCTAAATAAATTCTTTTGAGTTTATTTTACTCAGATTGAAGCCTCAGGCCAATATTCTATCTTGTTTATCTAACCACACTTCTTGCTCTTATGTGAAATTAACTAGTAATTTTTGTTCATAGATTCCATTGAACTCTTCTTCTGATACATTGGGACATATAGCCTGCTCAAGAATTTCTTCCTTGGAGTGTAGGATAAGTTTCAAGAACTGCTCATCCTCTACTTCTCTTTCTCTTGACTATCTACTTGATTCTTTACTTTACCCCTTTCAGAAGGACTAAGACTTCCTTGTTTTTACCCTTATTGGCCTACGTGATCTCCATTGGTTTTGGAAAGTGAGAGTAATCCTTGTGAACCTTTGTCTTTTCCCCTGAACAACAATACACTTCCTCGAATACTTGATGGCCTTTCCCCCTTTTTCCTTCTAGGACAATGAGGACATTTCCCTTGAATTTGGTCTAAGCTATCCACTGAAGGGTGGCTATAACTGTCATCATATAAAGAAACATCCTCCTAAGACACTGGAGGTTCATGAACATCCAACCCCTCAAATTGGTTCCCCAGCATCAACATCGTACCTTCAATGAGAGGCCTCTTCTTGCATAGAGGCTCCTCTTTATCGAACTTATTGTCCAGGCTAGATAGCTTTTCCCCAGAACCGACAGTCAGATGGGCAGCGAGGGAGACACCAAGGGTGTTTGGGTCTAAAGGGCCCAAGAAACACTCGTCATACAGCCTCCCCTGTACCCAGTGGGATCCTTTTTCATCCAACAAAAAGGGTTTTCCCTGGGCTGAGGCTGAGCCTATAACATGTTTTTACTCGCGATCCATAAACTACAGCTGCTTATTTGCATCCTCCCTACCTCCACCCTGAGGGTCACCGAGATCATGAGCATCACTCCCTACCAATATTGCCTCACCTTCCACATTATGGATGGATTTAGCTTATAAATCCATAGATGAAACACCTAGGGGAACCCTCTCTTCAACTCCATTAATCCCCAAATCATGCTTCAACTAGTCAAATATGACCACTACCCGTGGATCTACCTCCTTATTCTTAACATTCTTCACACATGCTGTAGATGGTAGGGGAGGCCACTGCTTATGAGGCTCCTGAATAGTAGCCTCTGCACCTGGAGCATCATGATGCCTGACTTCTACTGATGCCATTGGAGCAGGCCTGCTCACCTCATCTTGATGGCCCACTGCCTCACTAGCCCGTGACTGGTGACCCACCTCAGGAACATCTTGCATTGCAGTACCCCTGTCCCTGGTCTCGCAAACACACCCAGTAGTCCCGGGGTTGCCTTCCATTATTGAAACCTTTCCCTGATCCCCCTGCCTACATTGAAAGGATGGGTGTCCTAGTCTTCATAATGTAGAAAAAAACTCCACCCAACTATGAAAGATAATCAGTTGCTTGCACCTAACATCCTCGCCGACATCAATCCACATAGACTTAACCGGAGGTCTTGATACATTGACCTCCACACACATCCGCGGGTTGATAGTATGTCACACTGAGGTAGTACGCGAGTCGACACAGAGAAAACGACCCACAAGATTACCTAGAATATAGATTATTGCAAGATTTTGGAAAGGGAGAGGTAGTTGAGGAAGACTAAACCAAATCAGAAGAATAGGGGAATCCCGATTCAGGTAAAGAACGTAACTCCATCGAAAAGGAAGAAGCCACTACTGCCCCATCTTCTGGGGTACAAGACAATGCATGGACGAGATCCTCTGGTGAATTGAAATGCACCATCATGTGCCTTCTGTCCACTAGGCCGACAACCACATGATCTTGAATCCCCCAAGAATCAAATACAAACCTATCAAAAGCATCCACTGAAGGCCGATTGCGCAAGAATCATGCAACCAATGTTAGGTTTAGAAGACTCTCCACCTCTGTAAACTCAAGCGTAGAGAGCTGGATCACGGGGTCGCCATCCCTGGAGTCAGGGACCTTTGGACCGAGATGAATCTCAGGAAATCTCAGAAAAGAAGAAGGGTTGGATCTCATGACCCCTGCCGCTACGAGGAAGCCATAAATCCTACCCCCTCATGTCGTCTATCAGCGGAGGGGGGGGGGGGGGGTTCCGTTAACCCCATTAGGGATTCACCATCGTCGTTACGGGCTCCCGATTGCGCAAGAAATTTTCATTCTACTACTTCTATAATTACTGAGTATTTAATTTTTTTCTTATCGTTTTAAAACATTATTTAATTTTGATATAAACATCTATTTTATACATTATTTCTATAGTAACATATTTTAGTATAAAAAATTTTTTGTGTGTGAAGATTATAGGTATGAATATTGGATATCGTGATAATTTAAATCCAATTATAACACCTAAATTTTGGGTGAATTACTATGAGTAATGGAGATATTGAGTAGAAATGTTTGTGATAAAAAATGTCTTTGATAGTTTCATAATTATTACTAAAAGGAATAAGAATCCTAATAAGTAAGTTTCTTCTTTTACTAATTATCAGAAGATAGAATATTAGTTGAACTATAAAGTCAGAAATATGTTATTGTGTTCTATAAAGAAGAATTTCTATAGTAAGTTATCATATTTTTAAGCTAAATTTTTTTAGAGTAAATTGGAAATAACACATTTTGGTACATCCAATGTCATTAAAACCAGAAGATCTATTTATAAAGCTAATTAAAAAGCCTTTGATTTTCAAAAATTTTATAGAGTTTCCATGATAAACCAAAGGTTTATGAATATTATAAATAGTTTACAACTCTTGAGAAAAAAGGTATCAGTGATGATTTTTTTGAAAATATTATTGATATAATTTCTAATTAGGGGTAATATAAAAGAACAATATGGATGATACAATAATGATTACAAATTTTACTCATTAAGATCTTATTGATAACCTCATGAAATTTATGAGAGGTTAATGAGTGATAATGAGAAATCTAGAAAGAAAAATGATGGTGTTTCTTTTTCTACAACATCTATTGCACCTATATGTAACATTGAAATTCATGGCAAATTGTAATTTTAGATGTTTTATTTGTATTAAGAATGAAGAACAAACTTATAATAGTAAGTCAATTATTTGATGAAGGTAACTTTATGAAATTTGGGAATGAAAAATATATTGTACATTGGTAGAAGGATGAATTTATTCTTTATGTGAATTAGCATGAGAATGTTCACAAACTAAACATATAATACATTAGGATCTAATATTTACATTGACATAGTTAAATGGAAGATCAATATTGGATATGAAAAATGTTTAGGACACTATGACCTAATAACATAGCCTAAGATGACAAAGAAAACACTTATTAAGGATCTACCAGAACTTTAGTTGTATACATTTAACTATTGGGATCCTTGTCAATATAGTAAGAAACATAAGTCAATTTTTAAATCTATTATAAAAGTCTCAACATATGATGTTTTTTAGTGAAAATGGACTTATTTATTCACACAAAAATTAGATGTATTAGTGGGAAATACTCTCTATAAGTCTTAGTTCATAATTTCATTAGATACACATGGGATTATTTTCTAACAAGAAAATAAGATGTCTATATTTATTTTAAATCTTTTTTATCTTGTCTGAAAAATAAGAAAAACCTCTCCATGATAAGTATTATTAGAGGTCATGGTGGACAATTGAAAAACTATTATTTTAAATAATTTTTTAATATGAATGGTATTCAACATAACCATTCAGCACCTAGAACACCCCAATGAAAGGGTGTAGTTGAAAGAAGAAATAGAATTGTTATGGAGATTATGAGAACCATGTTGAGAGAATACTTGGATGCTAAAGTTATTTGGGTTTAAGTTCATAATAAAAATTTCTATAAAATAAATTGAGTTTTAGTTAGGCCTTTTATTAGTAAAACTCCATATGAGTTGTTGATAGAAAGAAAACCAGAATTTTATTACTATAACGTTTTTGGTTTCAAATCTTTCATTCTAAATACTAAAGATAATATACATTAGTTTTCACGCAAATTTAATGAATAAATATTTTTAGGTTATTACAATACATGTAATTATTATAGAGTTTATTATAAAAATTCATGTATGGTTGAGGAAATAGTGAATGTCATGTTTGATAAATCAGATACATTTTTATTCAAACAACCCCCTCCTACATCCTTAGATGTTATTTATAAAACTTATTTTCAACCTTCAGTAGAAAATGAGTATCATAAATAAATAACTCAAGAGTATATTTCTGAAGTTATTCCTTATTAATATTTTCAACCTTTTGTTGAAGGGCAGAATTTTGAAAACCAGAGATGTTAGTTGTTTCTTAGGAATCATTCATTTGAAATTATCGTTCGTGATGTATATCAAACAGTTAACACTAGAAGTTCTATAAGTAGTGAAATTGAATATCTAGATTCCATATCTAAAATTCGAACATACTAATCATAATAAGGATTTAGGTGATGTGGATTATGTTAAGGTAATTCAAGATGAGTTAAATGAGTTTGAGAGAAAAAAATTATGGAATTTAGTTGAATGACTTATAGAAAAATCTGCAATCCATGTAAAATGGTGTTTTGAGAATAAATTGATGAAAATGGAATTAAAGTTAGAAATAATGATAGGCCTTTTTTCAAGAGTGATAACCAACAAGTGGTAATAGAATATTAAGAAACTTATTCCCCAGTAGCATGACTTGAATCAATTTGAATACTTTTACTCTTTATAAGATTCCATACTTTCAAACTATTTCAAATGAATGTGAGATGATACTTTCATAATGGATATGTTTAGATAGATGTTTATGTAGAAAACATTCATTTTTCATAAAATAAAAAACATCTAGAATATGTTTGTAAACATCTCGAATCACTATATAGACCTAAACAAAGGCCTATATCTTGTTTTGATAGTTCAAATATATTTTTTTCAATAAAATTTTATTAAGGGAGATGTGGATCAATTTTTTTAATAAAATATTAAAATAAAAACATTATTAATGACTTAATTTATATTGATGAAATTATATTTGGTTCAACAGAATAATAATTAATGGATTCTTTAGAAGATCTTATGGGGACTGATTTTGAAATGAGTATGATATGTGAGTTAACATAGTTTCTAGGTTTTTCAATTTTCGAAAATCCATATGGTACTTTTATGTATCAACATTCGTGTATAAAATATTTACTTAGAAAATTTGGTTAAGAAAATACTAAAAGTATTAGTACTCTAAATGGAACCACTGATACTTTAGGTCATAATGAATCTGGGAAACCATTTTATTAGAAAACCATTAGTGGTATGATTGGAAGGTTACTTTACTTTACTTCTTGTTTTCTTGATTTAATGTTTTTAGTATTCTTATTTTATAGATATCAATAAAATCTAAAATAATCCCATAATATATATATATATATATTAAATGAGTAATTCTTTATCTTAAAAGGGTAATAGATCTAGTTCTATTCTATTCATCTGGAAGTGTTTTTTAATTAAAATATTTTTCTGACGAGGAATTTGGTAGATGTAGAATGGATAGAAAATGTACATTTGGAACATTTCATTTCATAGGAGATTTTTAATCTTGATCAAGTAATAAAGAAAAATCAGTTGAACATACACTAATGAAGCTGGATATATGCCAGTAAGAATTGGTTGTGCTCAAGTGTTGTGGATTGTACACACACTCACTAACTATTACATGATTATTATTAAAACTCAAAAACACTATGAGAAAAAAAGTTCCATTGATTTAATTAATAACCTTTCACATGACTCACATGATAAGAACATATATATAATACACCATTTCCATCGCGATCACACACATAAAGGATATATAATTTCTCAATTAATTATCATGCAAGAACAACCTAATGATATTTTTATAAAACCACTTATTTTTGATAGATTTGAATATAAAAAATAGAATCTAGGAAAGATCAATGTTGAGTGATTATTCATATCAAATTATTTTTTAACAATCTCCGTAAATTACTATATTCTTTTTTATATGGGGAGTTCATTTTTTTGTTCTAAAAACATTTCTAATTTTTTGAAAAAAAATCAGTTTTAATAATTTTTTATTTTCAATTTTTGTATTGTAATGTGTTTTTCACAGTAAAACATATATAAAATTTCCAGAGTAAGAATTATTACATTTCTTTATATACATAGTAATTTTCATAAAATTTATAGTGTATTAATTTATTACAAACATTCTCAAGGTTTTTTTATTTTAACACTATCATCGTCGTGTTTTTTTCAGTTAAAAAACAATCAAAATTAGCATTTCATTTTAAAATATTGTAACCAATTTTCTCATTTTAAAAATATCATCATAGATTTTAATATTTTAAAACTAGCATAATAAATTTTGTTTTTATAAATATTAAAATAATTTTTATAATTGAGCTATTTTATTTTGTTTCTATTAAAAAAATCAAGAAGAACATGTTATTCATACTGATAAAACATTCTACTACAAAATTTACTCTTCTATTGATTTATTTTTTCACTAATTCATTAGTTTAGTTTATAATATTGGGTTTTCATAAATTTGTTTAACAAAATAATTGTTTTTTATCAAGTTTTTTAAAAAATTTCTTAATCAATATTATTATCACAAAGAAAAACTCTTCTTAAAATCTAAAGATTCAAATAATTTATAAATAATTCTTCAATTAAATCTTATTCATTATTTTAGAATGGGTTTTTATCACAACCATTTATTTCTATACAATTGATGAACCATCACCCCCTTCTTCTATATAAAGGTGGGATACCCTGTTGTCACACATCAGTTCTCAACGATTTTTCAACCAATCCCTCTCACCACTTAAAGTCATCATTCTTTTTCATTTCAGTTCATACAATATTTATCTCGGTTCTCACTTTGATAAAAACCAATAAATATTAACAAAATTGAAGTTTTTTAGTGAATGGGGTTTTTATATATATTGGTTTGATAAATATGATACCACTCACAAAAAGTACTGTTTCCTTATAAGTTTGGTAAGGTGATTGTGTAGAGAAACCAAGTAAATATTTTGATCTTTATTATCATGCAGTGTTTAGATAAGTTTCATTCAATTTTTCATTTTTTAGTGAATAAATTTCTGATAATTATTTCTTTAACAATTTTGGGAAAATGTATATTGTTTCATTTCAAAAATTAAAAGATTTTATCGTCATTCCTTTTTTATGGTGAAGTATATTTACCTTCACACAAGTTTCTAAAAAAACATGTCTCTTTTGAGAATAATAAGGATGAATATTATTTTTTTCTATTCTATGAGAAAGTATGAAAAGATCCAAATATATATCCATACAATAGAGTATTAGATTTATGGATGTAAGGTTATGATATCCACAAAAAGGATGGTAAAGAAATGTTAAAAGCTTTTGATGTCTTTGTTCGTGATTACATGTTAAATAAAAGAAAAATATACTTTGTGATGCTTATTTTCATTATGATGAATAATATCAAATTTGTCACACCCCGACCCATGAGATTAATTTTTTTATTATTTTTTCATGCCTTTAATTATTTTTCTGGGGTTAAGGGTGAGTCTAGGAAGATGTTTCTGAGTTTTGATAAAAAGTGCCCATTTTGGGCATGATGTTGTTGGATGCACGGGAGCAGTGCGACACCGCACGACTTCACCCATGAAAATGTGTGACCTTTTAATTAATTTTATTATTATTAAAATAATATTAATTAATTCATTATTATTATTATTATTATTATATTTTTTTATTTGCTTTTACTTTTTTTATTTCTTCTTAATTTTTCTTTTTTATTTCCCTCCATCTTCCATGTGGGTGTTCCCCGCCTTGTGCTGCGCAACGAGCCATCCACCAGCCACCTGTTCTTTTCCTCCACAAACTACATCACCCTCCTTCTCACCCTTCTTAGTGTGGAAGCCTACAACATCACCTCCCCGTCCAAACTGTTGTCCTCCTGCTCCATGCTGCATCACCCCACTACGGATCTGCCCTCCTCCGATCTCGACCTAGCTATAACAAGTACCTACAACCTCACTTCCAATCTATCCTCCTTTAGTGCACACATCCTTGTAGTGCCTCCCCTTCAGGCAGCACGATTCCTCCAGCCCCACCACATAACCCGATTCCCTCCTCCTACCCTACGCACTCCAGCCCGCAACCCTCTACAGCACCTTGCTCTATGTGCCCCGTTCCCTGATCACCCTCCAACCCCTTGTAGCAAGGCAAGATTCCACCTCTATACTACAAGAGACATCCCTCCCTCTTCCCAGTAGCAGGCCCTCATCTCCTGCTTGAGAAAATCAGCCCCCTTGCAATCCCCTTGCAGTGCTGCCTTGCACCACAGCTATCGTGCACCCCAGCTCCCATCCGATTCACCCACACCCTGCCAACCTGTAGATACCCAAAGCATGACGTACATGTAAATTACATTACATTTTTGGAATACTTCATACATAAGAAAAAAAATACACACAAGGACTATAATAGTTTAGTGTCTTTGGAAACTCGAAATATAATCTTCTAATAATGATGAAAGATCTTCAACATCTCCCATAAAGATCTTCCCATTTTGTTTTCAAACCTAAAACCATTCTTTAAATCCTGGGGAAAAGAATACATATAAAGGGTGATATCAAATTCTCAGTAAGGGTAAACATATAGAACATAAAATAATCCATAAGAATTTGAATGCAAAAACTTGAACATAAAATCTAAACATCAAAATCATAAGCAACGACATAAATCTTGGAAGTACATAAGGCATAGATCATAAAGGAACATTAATCATGATAAACTATAATGGGAATAAAACATGTAATTATGGAATCCATTAAGCATATGTTATGATTTCCCTAGTATCCAAGGCATTGCCACCAAGACCATCTTAGTGGACAAGGTCCCTTTCTGAATCGAGTTCACTCCTCGTTCCAGTCTTGTATCACTGAACTGGATTAAATTTCCGTTCCATCCATGTCTATATCATGATATATAAATATTTACCCAATTTATTGTAGGGATATATAGGTCCCACCCATCACATAATGAAATCATTCTTTCGTGTGCCACAAAATAATCATACATCATTTATAATAACCAAACGAATAAAATGGGTTTCATAAACATCATCCCATCATAAGAAAATCCATATAAAGGAAATGGATTTCATTTCATCATAATAAAAATCAAACCATGTAAATAATAGATACATTATACTTGAAACATAATCATAATGTAAACTTATATGGAAAATAGTTTTGATGAAACACTTGAAATGAATTCTTGAGGAAAATATCAGCACTTCTTCAAAATAATTTTTTTTTCACAAAATTCCTTTCAATTTTAAAAGAAAACGATTTTGTTGAAAAAAATCATGAAATCTGGTAGAGGAAGCCTCTTGAAAATTATGTGTTATGAAACTGTAAAAATACATTCATTCCAAATAAGATAAAAAAAACATTTTCTCATACTTTTGCCGGAAAAGTAAAAAAGTACCTTGTAAAATAAAGATTCCTTACATAACATATAGTAAAATTAAAAAATGGGTAAAAATGACTTTAAAACATCATGAAATCATTTTTAGAAAACAGGTACATGGATGATAAATATAACCCCAGTAAATACTTACGAATAAACAATCTCGGCTAAAAACGAGTTTGGAAATGTTATCCCTTGCCTTATGTATGATATGCTTCGTATGTATCTGAACCTCCGGTATAATGATTTAAATAATGTCATTGAATTATTACAGAATCATATTCATTTTTATTATATCATATATGCTTCACTTAGGTATTTATATTACCCGTTCTTTTTTCAATTTCAGGTTAAAGTAGTGTTTTGGGTAAAATCGTTTCATTTATCGTACGTGTTTGGACTTGTTGTTCTTGATATTATTATTACTTATATCATTATTTACTTACTTTAATAATGTGAAAAATGATTTATATATCATATATATTCATTATATATATATAATAGATAGATAAATTAAATGAAACACACCATTCATGGAGACGGTAGGCCGTACGTTTGCATGAATGTTGTTTTCCTTTCCTTATTGACATAAATGGAAGTAAGTAGATTAAATATATATTTATATATACATAAATACAGTAGGTTTATCATGTCATATATTTCAATATTTTTCATTATATATACTTTATAATTATTCTTGAATGGTTAACATGGAGAATGAATCTCATCAAGTCGTGGAGACGGTAATCCGTACGTACGCACGAGCGATGATATCGTTCCCATAATTATTGAATTGAATCGGAGTAGATGATATAATATCTCAGAATTAGTATGATGTTATAATAACTATATATAGTTATTCTTTACACCATTATACCCATCCATGTTAGGTGGTGTTGGAAAAACATATTACACCACAGCGTGGAGACGGTATTCCGTATGTACGCACGCACGATGATTTTATTTTCCGTAGGATGGATAGAAGGTAAACTGGGGTTGTTCCATAATTATAATAACATATTAGTATATTATTGATACTGATGTTATTACTTTACAATGAAACAACTATAGAAGAATATGTTGAAGAAGAAATAAACATGAAAGAATCAGTAGAAGAGATTACCTCTTCTTCGACGCACATCTCTTAAGCTTCTTATTAAGGCACTAGAGTTGTTCTTTTGGGGAGACCAGAACCACTATAATGTTTCTAGGGAAGTTTAGAATGTAAATGGTCAGGTTTTGGCCGATCTTGAAGGCTCAAAATTGTGTAATGAGAAGAAGGAGGAGGTGCCCTTTAATAAGGGAGGAGAGGGGGCACCTTAGGAAAAACATAAAATATTATTTTATAATAAAGTCATCTTCGGTTTATAATATCTTAGAATTGATTTATTTCTAGAATAAAGTGGGTATGGGTCTATATCCTCTCAACAAATAGGTTTTAGAAAACTTTAGGTTACTATTTTAACCTTATCATTTAGATTTAACTCTTAGTTATATAATTTAACTTTTACCGTGTATTCTTGTTTTATTACACTATATGGTTAATAAAATTACTATAACAAGCCAAACGAACCCTAATTGGTAAATTATAAATATATATATACATATCTAAGTCATTTGGACGAATCTTATATTTTTAGGAAAAGAATATCAATTAATAATATAATATTTTTTTAAAAAACTATTTTTGGTCAATTTTGATACTATTTAGTAATTGATTTTTATGAAAATTCTAACAGAATTATTAGTTCATAATAAGTTAATTTAATCAATAATAACATGTCATATTAACCTATAAAATTAGTGCAATTCATAGAAAGTCAAAAATTACATTTATTTGGTTATTTATAACATTATTTATGTTAATATTTCATTAATAAGGTAATTACTGCATCATCATTGTGTCATAAATAAATTAAATTATTTATGTTTAAAAATTATAAATAAACTACCATTATGTAGGAAATATTTTATCTTTCTTATGAATATTTATGGTTGAATATATCTCACGCATACCCCTATATTAAAAATGTTTTAGTTATTAAACTTTGATTTTAACTCTTTTAACTCTTCTTTGAATTAAATAATAATAAATGTCCTAATCTAATCCATGTGGACCTAAATGATAATATTATATTCCTAAGGTTGTTTTTGGTCTAATTACCCTTATCCAATAGAATTAGGAAATGTCTTAAGGTAATAATAATATCATTTTTACCCTTAATTACCCGATTTACTTTTAACTGTGGTAAATAAAAGTAAAAAGTTACTATTCACAAAAAATTATTTTCATCTCATTGAACCACATTTTACATACTGTTATTAACTGTGTCTCTCAAATTTTTGAAATTCCACTCACAGAAGCGGTAAAATTATGTTTTATGTAAATTTGAAAATTTTCCTAGGAGGTGGGTAAAAGACGGTGAAAAGTTCAATAAAACTTTTATATATCTAAAATTATTATAAAATGACTCCAATGAATTACATTGAACATGTATAGGTATTATATATCTATTTTTACCTATAATAAATTTAAATAAAATAATTAATTATTTAAATAAAAAGTATGTTTTTAAATAGTAACCCTGTGTTTTCACTATTCATCAAAAATTGAATGTTTTTAGAAAAATACCAAAAATTCTCCCCAGGCTAATTTTGATATTCCGAATCCAGAAATGAAGTAAATTTTGAAAGATAAAATTTATAAAATTTCAAAAAGTGGGTATTAATATTCATAACAGTTAGTTCATAATAATATTATAATAATATCTCGTTCAGTGAAACTCGGTATTGCGTACAACACATACTGTTGAGGAATGTTGATTCGGCATGCAACACAAGCCTAGAATAGTGTTTGAATATAATATAAGATAATACGGTGTTTCACAAGCTTATTTTGGTGTGGCGTACAACACAAGACATCAATGTAATTAAAAATAATATTTCTCATAAAATCTCGGGGTGTTACACCACTGGCCACCTTGCATAGCCGCTATTAAGCATCCCTCTCCCGCACCCCCTAGTCTATCTGCTTCCAAAGAAAAATCCCCCCCTCCGACCCCTGCTCGGTGCATAACACCCTTGGCTGAATCCCATTCCCTCCAGCCAGTAATTCTCTTTGGCGCGACATCCCTATTTTCCAGTGTGATCCTTTTTGATGTCGCCTCCTCTTATTAGTGTGACCCCTCCAATGTGCTGTACTATCAACGCGACACTCATCCGGTAGAGATATACCCTTCCGGGCATATATATTTTCTCTTGTTACTCCCTTATTGTAGGTTTCAATGTTTACTGCCTAAGGCGAAGGTCTCAAACCATCTCAAGTCGGTGCCACCAAGCGAGGTGAAGATCTTGTTTCCACTTCATGGTTTCACTCTATTTGATTAAATCTATTATTATTTTTTTGAGTCCTTAGAATTTATTTTGTAGAGATTTAGACCTTATTGAGTGGTTTCAGATGAGCGTCTTCTATTTCATCTTAGTCTTGAGGTAGGATTTCCCTTTTTTACTTCCTTTATAATTCAAGATTCATTTATTTCATGATTTTCCGTACCTTGTTTAATTTATAAATATTGATATATAATTCTTGGTTTCAATTTTTAGCATAAAATGGTTGGTTTGGACTTGTTAATAAATATATTACTTAGGAAATAGTGATCATGGGTTTTTTAAAAGTGTTTCAAGTATTTTTCTGTTTAAAAGAAGTGTGTATTTTTTTTTCAAAGTGGGTTTTTGTTTTACAAATAAATGGGTGTTGAGTTTTAGGGTGTTGTAAAAGGCATTGTCAATTAATGATCATTTAACACTTTTATAAAAATGTGTTCCCTCTTTAATTGATGTGGATTTTGTGTGAATGATAAATGTCAGTTTATGAAAAAGAAATCGTTTAAGGCCCCTTTGGCCACTCTATGGAAATTTGTGAAAATGTGTTTATTATGAAAACCTCTTGTGGATGTTTCTCATGCAATACTTGCGTGTGTATAATGGATGGGATGTCCTTACGAAGTAATACCCGTGATACATTATGAGAGTGTCTAATGTTGGACTCTTTATGTTCTTTGATAAATGGTATGAGATCAGTCCTTGGAGTGGATCAGGGAGATGCTTGTTGTGAATTATTATATATATATGCATGTGATTGGATGCTCAGCTAGCATAGGTTGGCTCACCCCTTTTATAAATACACGAGGCATGGGAATCTGGCATATTGAGATAATATACTAAGAGTGATTGCTACACTAGCCGGTTATGGTACTGACTAGTGGACCATATTAGGTGGATATATTGGGTTTATTACTATGGGATTTTCCCTTGGCCTGCCTCAGAAAGGATGGTCAAGTGTATTGGGCGTTTTGATTTCATCGTGTGTGACATGTAAACGAGGATGAGGTATCATGTATTGGTGTCTTTTGGTTTATTCTTGATCTCCTTGGTTCACCCATGTCAATTTGGCTTTTGTTGCTCGCAGCAGTGATTACGATTCTTATATGTACACCTACATTTCCCTTTCCATGTGATTTATTTTGTACATTTTTAGTGTTTTTTTCCTTGGAAAGTGGTAAACTGGTTTTGATTAGGTTTCTAAAAATGGTTTTCGGATAAAAGTGATTAATCCTCTTTGTACATATTTTATAATATAAACATCACATTCCCTTTCTAAAAATCCATTTACACGAATGAAATGATCCTAGTTTTGAAAATGGTTAAGGGAAATGGTTCATACTTTTCTTTTACATAAAATATTTAGAAAAAAATACTTTTATAAATTTTAGTTCAAAATTGAAATTGTGTTTCTGTTATTTTAATGGTAGTGCATTGGGAATATATATCGGGCTAGATTTATGGGTTTTAATACTCATTCCTTTAGTCCTTTTGTATTTTTAGTGTTTTTGTAGGCTATAACTTGAGTCCACTCATCTTGGGAGATTCATCCTCATTGAGTCAGAGAGTGATATGCAGGGTCACACAGATTTAGTTCAGACATCGAGTTCTGTTAGCTTTATTTTTTTTGTTACTGTTTAGTCATTTTATTTGGTTTGTTTATTCTATTATACTTTGTATTATTTCTGTTGATTTATTTATTTTTATCGGGATAAATTGTTCCCACATCCTATGTTGATGCCCTAATGCTTGTCTCTATCCTGGGAGGATCGGGAAGGCCTCTAGGGCCATGTCGTGGATCGGTTCGGGTTATTGGCTCAGGGTCGACCCGGGTTAGATCATGAAAAAATAGTATCAGAGTATGTCGGCTCTTAGGTGACAACTCTTTTCAAATCACCCTTTGTTATTTGGGATGTCAAGTTAGATGGAGTATGATTTTTGGGACTTGAGGGGTAGGTGTGGGAAGAGAGTCACAAAATCTTACTCGTTCTGATTCTCGAGATTCCATGAGAAGTCTAGTTTAATTAGAATTTTTTGTTTTTATATAGCGTTTTGTTATTGGGATATGACCTATGGAGCTGGGATAAATGTAGTCCTAAGCCTAAGTGACTTGAAATCCATGTGGATCTAGGTGAATGGCCTTAAAAAGTTCTCTGTTTCGGTGATGTGTTTGGCATATGGCTGCCAACCATATGGTCAAGCTAACCACGAACACTAGTGCCCTATTGAGTTGTTTTGGGTTTCCTCTTACTTTTGATATAGGTTTGAATCAGAAAAGGTTTTTTTAAAAAAATTGTTTTTTAAAAATTTATTATTGAAATGGAATGTTTAATTTTTTTATTTTTAAAGGAAATGGGGTGATTGATTTGCTTTTGGAAAATGAGGTTGTTTTGTTTTGTCCTGGGTGTTCCTATGGGTTCTCACAAGCATAGTGGTATGTTGGAATATGAATAGATGTCTGGTATGAAGGATGGATGCCCGGGGTGGCATGGATACATGCATGTGAGTGATACTCTAAATATTATCAATGGAAAGGTTTTAGCTGACCAAACTTGTTTTAAATTAACTTTTGTTTTCAAAAATGGAAAGTTTTGATTTCATGGTAAATTGTTTTCTTCTATTTTGATCTTGCCACCTATGCAGTGTTTGATTATGAGGATTTTTATATATTGTGTTGGGTTTGATGGAGTTATTGACTTTTTTTCCAGTAGTTATCCCCCTTGAAGCTTCAATGGGTGATCGTTGTGCAATTGATCAACCTAAGGATTTTATGCTTGAGTTTTGGAAGCTCGATCCACCTGTCTTTTATGGTCAAGAAGACCCTTTTGTAGAAGTGGAGTGGATGAAGAAGATTGAAAGGGGATTTAACCTCATTGAGTTTCCCGATTCATTGAAGGTCAAGTTTGGGACCTTCAATCTTGAAGGTTCACCATGGATGTGGTTGAAGTTAGTGTCTCGGAACAAGCCTCGTCAAGAGCTTGCATGGGAGTTTTTAAAGGATTTATTCATTTTTCGGTATTTCTCTGCAGAAGAAATGGTGAGAAAAAGGATAGATATGTGTTATTTGTAGCACGATGATAGATTTGGGTTGGAATATTTCTAGTTCTATGTTGAGATATATCCTTATGATTCATGGTATCCCACATATGATACCATGATGGCCCGACACTTCGGGGTGTGTATTCTTTTTAATGAATAGTCAAAGGTGTCGGCATCCAACCTAACATCACTTGTTGATGTGGAACGAAAATATTTTCATGTCGAAGCCACGATGATAGGTGTGTTCGAAGTAGTCCTCCCACCTTTAATTCATTATAGTAGGGCTGAAGACTCAGGAAAGAAGACGTGTAAGTGATCCGAAGTCGATGGAGTAGGTCGCAGAATCAAAATGCCTTGCAATCATTCATCAACCTCTTCAGAGAGAGAGAACCTCATGTTGTATTAGAGTGGAAATATTGGTCACAAGAAGCCATCATTCCCATGTAATCCTAATCCCTATCATGCTTGCGGACGTTTGGGTCACCTACAATGATTCTGTCGAGGAGTGTCTAGAAAGTGTCATGGAAGAAGTTCTCAGAAGTTATGTGATGTTGGGTTTATATTTAAAGTTTCTTATTTATGTTTCCTTATAGTGTAAGGGATCTATTTTCATTTTAGTGTACTTATGGTGTTTTGGGTTCTTACATGATTGGGAATTTAGTGGGTCTTTTAAAGATCTCTAGTTTTCAATGTCAGTGGGGTTTCCACTTTAAAATTTCGTCATTTCCTTTGTCAAATCAAAAGATGTATGTTTCTTGTTGAGATTATTAGAACCTGACTATGAGGAAATAGATGCTTCATCTATCAGAGCTCTATCCAAAAGGCCTTGGAGTGAAGCTGACGCGTAGTCAGGAACACCGAGAAATTTTAAGAATCTTAGAGGATATTGTGCCTTTATCATTGCGGTGAGGCAGTTTTAGCGTTTCTGTTGTGGTTTCTTGGTCATTGTAACTCTACTCTTGTCGCAAGTGCGTGATGGACTTATCCATCACACAACATCAGAAATTGTGTCTTTTTGGAAGTGATTTTCTGATCAGTGGCCTTTCTTGGACCACCCATGAGACTGAGGCCTCCCTCCCCTCCCATGGGGTGAGGATCCTTGGTTTGTGAGGAGTTTTTGGTCAATCTTTTCTTCCTTCAAAATGGTACTGAGTAGTTTAATGGTTTTTTCTGTGTTTCTTTTATCTTTGGTAAGACCTGATTAAGATACTTGTTGAATTCTTTTGGTGGGGAGTCTGTTCCGGCCTCCCCTCTACTGGTGATTTGTTTCAATCAATAGGGTTAAGTCTCGTTGGTGGTCGATAGAATTTCCATGTGTTAAGAGGTAAAATTGTGTTTTGTGGAATCCATAGGTGTTGATCTATCAGCTGGATGGTGTTGTGGATTTCCGGGGACGAAAAGCGTTATGGTAGGAGAATTTTCACACCTAGACCACTTAGATTTATTTATTTAATTATTTTTTCTACCTTTAATTATTTTATTGGGGTCCAGGTTGAGTCTTGGAAGTAGTTTCTGATTTTTTATAAAAATTGTGTATTTTCAGTTCGACGTCGTTGGATGCTCGAGCGGAGCACGACACCGCAATGATTTACCCATGCAACAACATGACCATTTCATTATTTTATTATTAATAAAATCATATGAATGATTTGGTATTATTATTATTATTATAAATATATTTTTTATTTGATTTTACTTTTTTTATCATTTATTTTTCATTTTACTTTTTTATTTTCCGCATTCTTCCACAAGGTGATCCCCTCCTTGTGTTGCATAGAGACCCAGCCACCGACCTCCTATTATTTTCCCCTAAACCCTGCTTCACCCTCCTTCTCACACTCCTAAGTGTATAAGAAGACCACTGAACCTCCCCATCTAGACCGCTGGCCTCCAGCTCCTTGCCGTAACACCCTGCTCTGGATCTGCTCTCCTCCAGTCTCAACCCAGCCGCAACCAGCACTTGCACCCCGCTCTGCTATTCTTCCCTCCTTTAGAACACACACCCTTGCAGCACCTCCCCTGCATGCGACACACTCTCCTTATGCACCACCTCATAGCCTAGTTCCCACATCCTAATGCCTTACACACTCCAGCCTGTAACCCTCCGCATCACCCTACTCTCGGTACCCCAATTCCTTTCTCTCCCTCCAACTCCTTGTAGAAAGCTGAGCCGCCACCTATCCCCTATATGTGGCACCACTCCCTCTTCCCAATAGCAGGCCCTTGGCTCCCGCTCAAACAAACCATCCCCCATGCCTTCCCCTTGTAGTGCCTCCTCACACTGCAGTTTCCCAATGCCCCTCCTCCCATCAGTACACCCACACCCTGCCCACTGGCCTCCTTTCACCGCATCTGTTTGGAAGCCCTTGCCTATAACCCCTAGTCGGACCACTTCCAGTAGAAAATACCACCCTCAAAACCCTTCTCAAGGTGCAAGACCCTTGGCCAACTCCCCTTCCCTCTGGCCTGCAATTCCCTTTGGCGTGACCTCCCTCTTTTACGACGCGATCCTTTCTGATGCCGCCTCATCTTATCGACACGACCCCTCTGATGTGCTGCCCTATCAGCGCAACCCTCCTCCAGTAGTGACATCCCCTTCCAGGCATATATCTTTTCTCTTGGGACTCCCTTCGACTGAGTTTTGGTGTTTACGGTCGAAGGCGAGGGTCTCAGACCGTCTCTGGTTGGCGCTGCTAAGTGAGGTGAAGATCGTGTTTCCTTTCCTTGGATTCACACTGTATGATTAAAGCTCTTATATGTTTTTGAGTCCTTATTATTTATTTTGAAGACTGTTTGACCTTACTACATGGTATTAGACGTGCGTCCTATGTTTCATCTCGGTCTCGAGGTAGGATTTCCCTTGGAACTTCATTTTTAATTCAAGATTCATTTATTTCATGTTTTCCTCACCTTGTTAAATTTATAAATATTGAAGAATAATTCATGGTTTCCTTGTTTAGCATGAAATGGTTGGTTTGGACTTGTTAATAAATTTTTTACATAGGAAATAGTGATCATGGGTTTTGTGAAAGTGTTTCAAGTAGTTTTATATTTAAAAGAAGTGTGTATTTGGTTTTCAAAGTGGGTTTTGGTTTTATAAATTGTCATGACCCGTTCTCGGGGCCCGTTCCATGATTACCCCAAGCTCGCCTTCCACAGGCCAGGGGCTGGAGACTAGCACCAAAGGCGTAAATCCCGATGAAAGGGAATAAATTGCCTTTATATAAGAAATCAAACACCATAGAGTATGCAAGATGATGTAAACACTAAGTAAAATGAGTACAAATACAAGTGATGGAAATTAAATGGGCCAAAATACAAACCCAACTGAAAATAATGTACAACTAAAAAGAAAGTACATCAGCTGAAAAGTAAATCAGTAACACCGAGACGTCCTCTGGAAATACCACCAGAAGGGTGGGTACAGATAGTCTCCTCAGCTCCTTGGGTGCAGCCGTCCACTCCCTTTACGTCCCATACAGTGATCCTCCTCCAGGTACTGTCCAGATCCATGAGCCCCCACCTCGATCAACGCTGTCCATCGTCTGCATCCAATACAACGTAGTGCGGGTATAGCCTGTGCAAGGGTGAGTATACGATACTCAGTAGGGACCCCAAGACTCTCGATGGTCTCCCAGAATCTGTGAAGGATAAACCACAAAGTAAAGATACAATCACATAGTATCAACCAACTCTACTTAGGTATATGACCATATATATACCAAAGTCATAAATTCCAGTACTGCTCCAACTCACGAGCGCAAGTTCAACCCAGTCCACACAAGAATCTACAACTCAATCCACATAGGAAAGCACAGCCAAATCCACATAGGATAGAAATTAAATCATATCGAAGATAATTATTGAAAGTCAAGACTCATCTCACATAGGTATAAACTTCGTATGGTGATAGAGATGATCAGATGTAGCCACTGATTCATATAAGCTGTCGGACTCACAAAGGATACAAGACCAGCAAATCTGCCAGACCCACATAGGATACAAGTATAGTGTCATATACTACCAAACCCACATAATATTTAAGAACAATAGTCATCATCGCCGAACCCACGGAGGATCCCAGTATGGTCATCGTCGCTACTGAACCCATGTACGATCCATGTACAGTCGTCATTGACATTGCAGTCACAGCCAACTCTAGGGTTCCCGAACACAGAACGCTCGATTCAAGGAGGGTCCACTCCACGATCCAAGAGGGTTGATACATCAAATTTCAAGAAGTCCAAAGTTGATGTATCACAAAGTTCCATCTCATCAATAGGAACTCAACATGACAGACAGCGCGTCAGTCGGACGCCCAGTCTAAGAGTTATTGACATTTTCATCCCAGGGCCCGATTGGGTTTTAAGATAAAACCAATCCAAAAGTACTCCATCAGCATTCAAACCTTGATTGGAGTAATGCAAAAGAACCATCTCACTATGATGAATCCAACAAAGTCGACGACACGTTAATCGGACGTCCGGAGCGCAAGTTATAAGCGTTTCCGCTCAGAGGGCCCGATTGGTTTTGTGTTCGAACCAACCCATATGTACAAAAATTCTCCGAAACCTTGAGTGTAATATATCAAAATGACCATCTCGATCCAAGGATTCCAACGAAACTGACGGTGCGTCGATCAGAGGTCCTTAGCCCATGTTATGGGCGTTTGAACGGAACTGTCCGAAAGTAGGGGGTTTGGGCTGGTCCGACCCATCCTAATACCCCCTGGGTCGGCCTGAACCGGGTCGACCCGACCTGGTTCTGGGTCCGACCCGGTTGGGCGTGGCCCGGCTCGGCTGGCGTGGCCTATCCCAACCGGTGCGGCCCGGCCCGACGCAGGGGTCCGGCCCGGCGCGGGCGCCCCGGGCCGGCGCGGTAAGCCCGACTCATCGCGGGCATTCCGACCCAGCGCCGCAGACACGGAAGGGGGGGGGGGCCTCCATGTTTTCCTGAAACGGCGGACCCCTGTGGGTTCAGCCCTAGTTGATCGCCAAGGTTTTCAATCCCCCAGTCTTCTTGGAAACGACCATCCGTTTTGGGCGGTCGGTGAGCTGCCGCGGGTTCCCCCTCCTGATGCACCGGCAGTCGGCTGAGTCCGGCCGCCCCCTTGCTGAACTGCCACGTACAAAGGCCACTTCTCTTTCCCATTCGGCGTAGCGCGATGGGGCCGCGCCCTTCCGTCGCGGCCCGCCCCGGTCGCGGCCTTCCATGGTGCTCCGACACGGCACGATGGCGCCACGCCCCTCCGCCGTGACTTCTCTTGGTCGCGGCCTCCTTAGGCTTCACCGGTGTGGCGCAATGGTGCTACACTCCTTCACCGCGGCCCACTCCAGCCGTGGTTCTCTTGTTCCCACATGGTGCAACGGCCCTGCATCGCCTCTGTTTGAAGCCACAAAGAAGATCAACCACAAAAGGGGAGGAGGATCGTTCGTGTTTGTGCGGTCCGACCTCCTCCTGTTATATTGATAACAAGTGGACAATAATTATCGAAGAACGTCAAAATAATCGTGAACATAAAATCAACCCCTACCTCAAGGAAATTTGCGGAATCTAGCATCGTGGAAAACAACGTCGTGGGGTGAGGCTCTTTATATGTCGACGGAGAACATCTGAGAAGGAAGCGACATCTCCCTTTCTTTAACGTGGAGAGAAGATGGAACAACATGATGTTGTTCTTTGCGTTCTTCAACGAGGAAGATGAAGTTCTCCAAGACTTAGAGCTCTCTCTCTCTCAATTCTCCACATAAAAAAACAACCCCCAAAATAAAATATGGATTTCATTATTTTATTTACTCATGGCTACTTTTTTAAAATTTCAAAAGATGAATTCACTTAATTAATCATGAGTTGTCAAAATGAATGGGGTGTTAAGATGGCATTATAAATTTGAGGGAGAGTCACATTATTTAAGAGGGGGGTTTTATAAGAGTTATGGAATTTGAAAAGGTGGGGGCTAGTGTGGGACCCACCTCCCTCATATGCACACTTGGAAAGTTGGGTGGTCATGGGTGCCACCAACATCTTCCCATGAGAGAGTTTAACTACCACAGATAAAATAAAATTGCCCAAAATTTTATTTTACTTAAAATTTAATTCCTAATTTTTTACAACTCATCCCAGGAAAATACAACTTCAGAAAAGGTCTTCTTAAGAAATTACTGGCACTGCAGTTTCATCAGTGCCCCCAGATTTCGATTCTGAGCACTGGTTGAAAAGTTAGAAAAACCCGCTCGTTTGTTCACTGAACGTACCCGAGATAAACTTCAGAAATTGATTCCGGGCACATCGGGCCTTGGAATCAGGCGATGTCAGAAACTGCGTACTCATAAAATCTCAATGAATTTATGGAAAAAAAATTCCTTGAAATTTACGGTTCTTTACATTACTCTCACCTCTGGGCTTTACGTCCCTGTAAAGATACATCACAAACTAGGGAAACATATGAGTGTACTGAGCATGCATCTGAACCTCCCGCTTCCATGTGCTCTCCAGGAGGTTTCCGTGTCGCCACATGATGTGCACTAGAGGAATCTACTACCCACGTAAGACCTGCTCCTATCGATCCTTGATCTCCACTGGGACCTCTGCAAAAGTCGCCCCGTCATCGATGTCTAGCTCCCTATAGTTGATGATATATGTCTGGTCGTGCACATATCTCCTAAGCTGAGATATGTGGAAGACGTCGTGCACCCGGTGAAACTGAGGTGGTAGAGCCAGGTGATAAGCCGCCTCACCTATCCTGTTAAGAACCTGAAATGGTCCGATTAAGCATGGAGATAACTTGCCGCCCCGGCCAAATCTCCTTAATCCACGTCGAGGCGAGACTCGTATAAAAACGTGGTCTCCATCCTCGAACTCTAGTGGTCTCCACCTCCTATCAGCATAAGACTTATGTCAGCTCTGAGCTGTCCTCATCTACTTCAGGATGATTTGAACCTTCTCCGTCGTGGCCTGGAACATCTCTGGTCCCACAGGTGCTGACTCCCCAGGGTCTGTCTGGCACAGAGGTGATCTACATGGTTAGTCATACAATGCCTCGTATGGTAGCATTTCGATGGTGGAGTGATAGCTATTGTTGTACACAAACTCCACCAGGGGTGAGTAATTCTCCCAGCAATGACCAAAGTTGAGGACACATGCACGGAGCATGTCTTCGAGAGTCTGAATGGTCCTATCCTTCTGTCCATCCATTTGAGGGTGAAAAGCGATGCTCAGGCGTAGCTGCATCCCGAATGCCTCCTACAACCCCTTCAAAATCTGGTAAGTAAAGCGAGAATCTTGATCATAGATGATAGATGATGGCACATCATGAAGCCGTACGATCTCTTGAACATAGAGGTGTCCCAATCTCTCCACTAAGCCCTGTTGTCTGATAGGTAAGAAGTGGGCCAACATGGCGAGTCGGTTGAAGATCACCCAAATGGAGTCATGTACTCTGGAAGTACGTGGATGTACAGTCACTAAATCCATAGATATCTCATCCCACTTCCACTCTGGGACCTCCAAGGGCTGTAACAAGCCAGCTAGTACCTGGTGCTCTGCCTTCACCTGCTGGCAGGTGGGGCATTGTGAAATGAAATCTGCCACAACCTTCTTCATACACGGACACCAGTGCTGTCATCTGAGATCCTGGTACAAATTCACTACCCCTGGATGTACCGCCAAATGGGAAGTGTGAAACTCTCTCAGAAACTCCTCCTGTAATGCAGCTGGTACCATGGTATGTCCTCTAAAAAAATGACATGCTCTCCTCCTATAGAAAAACCATCATGTGCCTGTCCTGTGGAAATCTGTGTACGTCGCGTCTCACAGTCAACGCCCCCACATTGTGCCTCTCTGACCCACTGAATAAGTAGAGGTGTGACTGTGAGAGACTGAAGGAAGGATGCCCCATCTCTATCCAAGAAGGTTATCTTCCAAGTGGCTAACTGCTCTTTCACCTCTCCAATAAGATGAATGCTCATCCTCCTGCTGATAGAATCGGCTACTACGTTCCCATTTTCGGGAGTATAGTCTATCTGAAAGTCATAGTCCTGAAAGAACTTGAGCCATCGCCACTATCTTAGGTTCAAGTCCTTCTGTGAGAAGATGTACCTGAGACTCTTGTGGTCAGAGTAGACTGTAAAGCGCTCTCCCATCAGATAGTGCTGCCACATCTTCAGAGCGAAGACCACTACTGCTAACTCCAGGTCATGGGTAGCGTAGTTCTGCTCATGTTGCCTCAACTGTCATGATCTATAGGCGATCACTGCCCGCTCCTGCATCAGGACAGACCTGAGTCCATCCCATGATGCATCACAGTAGAATAAATACCCTACTCCCTCCTCCGGTAGCCTCAAGATGGGTGCACTGGTAAATCTCTATCTTGTCTCCTAGAAGCTCTGCTGACATCTATCGGACCACACGAAGAGTTTCCCCTTCTTTGTCAAAGCTGAAAGAAGTGCTGCAACTCTAGAGAAGTCTGGAAAAAATCTCTGATAGTACCCTGCCAGACCTAGGAAACTCTGCACCGCCGTCACGCTCCTGGGTGTCTCCCAAGATAACACTGCCTCGATCTTCACAGGATCCACCGAAACTCCTGCCTTGGAGATGACGTGCCCCAAGATGTGGACCACACGTATCCAGAACTAACACTTCGAGAGCTTACCAAAAATCTGGTTCTCTCGAAGTGTGTCTAGTACAACCCACAAGTGGCAGGTGTGCTCCTCTTCAATAGTCGAGTAGATCAACATGTCGTCGATGAAGACTACGACAAATCGATCGAGGTAATGCTGGAAGATCCTATTAATGAGACTCATGAGCATTTATGGAGCGTTGGATATGCCAAAAGGCATAACCAAGAACTCATAGTGGCCATACCGACACCTGGAGGCCATCTTCTTCACATCCTCATCTCAAACTCTGAACTGATGATATCCTGACATGAGGTCTATCTTCGAGAAACATCGTGCTCCCTTGAGCTGATCGAAGAGGTCGTCAATCCTTGGAAGTGGATACTTGTTCTTCATGGTCACCTGGTTCAGGCGACGGTAATCGACACATAGTCAAAATCTCCCTTCCACCTTCTTGGAAAACAAGATCGGGGAAGCCCAGGGTGAAACACTAGGTCGGATGAATCCCTTGCCTTGCAAGTCCTCCAGCTATACCCGTAGCTCACGAAGCTCAGGAATAGCCATCTGATATGCTGGAGTGGATATCGAGGTTGTCTCAGGGTACAGGTCAATATATAAGTCTACCTATCTGCAAGGAGGTAGTCCTGGAACTTCGTCCGGAAAAACGTCCGCATACTGATCCACCACAATAGGAAAACTCGGACTCTGTAGATCCACTACTCTTAGGATGAGACTAGCTAACTGATGGGTGATCGACTGTCCTCTCCTCTAAATGAGTTCATCCTGTGCTGAAAAGTCTCCCTTCTCGCTGGTGAAGGTGAACCTGCTCCCATTGGTGCGGACACACCACATATTGTGCCTAATACAGTATATCTAAGCATTAACTGTAGATAACCAATCCATGCCCAATATGATTTTGTAAGGGCTCAACACTGCTACAAGAAGATCCCATCCGAAGTTCTCACCTCCTAGAGTAATCTCACACTGTCGGCACTAGTGTGTAATCATCGAGTTTGCTCCCGTAGGAGTCTCTATCCATAAGGATCGAGCCAACGGCTCCGTCGGAATCTCCATGCTCCGAACAAGGGAAGTAAAAATGAAATAATGACTCGCTCCTGTGTCTATAAGAATTGCAGCAACGGTGGAGTAGACACAGATAGTACCTTGAATCATATTTGGTGCGTCGTGGTCGTAAGGCTCCACTGCCTAGAGCTGAGCCCGCCTCTGTCCGCCATCTCCTTGTGGTCAGGGTGGACCTCCTTGTGGTGGTGGTGGTAGAGCCTCAAAACATCGTCCACCACCTGCCGCTTGGCTATCTCCTCTGCTTCGTCCGCCAGCACCCTAAGGACCGCCACAGTTGAACCTCTACCTCTACCTGGGTGGTCCCTCAACTATTTGTTGCTCCTCTGCATGGCAGGTCAGGCAGTCACGAGCCATGTGGCCCTGCCATCTGCCTGCATATCACCGTCTGCTCCTCGTAAAGATGGTTCTGCACTGTGTGCCCCTCACATCTGAGCCAATATCCTATGGTCTCCCTCCTGATGGTCTGGTCGGCTTGGACCCCTGTGACATCCGTCGACTGCCAGCTGCAGACGACTCTACTACGTGCCGCCCTGCGGTAGGTTTCGCTACTGGTGTTGGATCAGCAAGAAAGCTCTCTAAAAGAAGGGCTCACTCCAGTACTCCTGCCTACATCAGAATACTAAGGGAGATCATGGATTCCCTGATCCCACACCTCAGTCCCAGCTCGAATTTCTAGGCCCGGAATAATGAGTGACACACCATGTCCGTGGAGTAGCGCGAGAGATCATTAAATCCCACCGAGTACTGGGCTACTGACATACTGCCCTACCGCAACTGTAGTAACTCTTGAATGTGCACCGCACAGAGGGTGGTGAGAACAAACTCCAAGAAGAAAAGGCTCTCAAAGTCCGACCAAATGAGGGATGCGTCGGCGTGCACCTGGAGCATCAGGCTCCACCATCTACCTACTGCCACATGCAGGAGACTAGCTACAAGGATCAAAATGCGGTCTGCTGGTGTCCCTACTAATATGAAAACTCGAACAATAGCCTCTAGACAATCCTTGGATGCCTGAGGGTTCATCTCCCCACGGAACCTGGGCGGTCTCTGATACAGAAACTCGTGCAGTGCACTCAGGTGACGTGCACTCTCAGCTACTGGGGCTGGTGGCATTGGTGGCTCGGCAGGTAGAGGTACCGCCGGTGCCTCTACTGTAATGGGTCCCTACACCGAAGCCTCTTCACTCGGTGGGCTGTCGCCTCACACAAAGCTCGGAACCCTAGCTGACTGCCGTCGTGGGGCCATCCTGAAAAGAAACAGGTGCACCACGGTCAATATAGGATACCTAGTGAGCTGACACAAGTAATCACAAAAAAAAATTAAAACAGAAATGCAATAAATGTTTTCATGCACTGAGTAGGAAATCAGAAGTCAGGGTCTTGGTGTATGGATACGTCGACCACCGCACTAACACTGGACTCCCTGGACTGATAACCACACTCAATACCCTTAACAATATTGCTTCACATAGATGAGCGATCAGAGTCATGCATTCTGCGGTAGAAATGATCACCTATGATACCAATTTGTCACGACCCATCCTCGGGGCCCATGCCGTGACTACCCCAAGCCCACCTTCCATATGTCAGGGGCTAGCGACTAGCACCAAAGGCATAAATCCCGATGAAATGGAAGGCATTGCCTTTATATAAGAAAACAAACACCACAGAGTACGCAAGCTAAAGTAAACACTATGTAAAGTGAGTACAAATACAAGTGCTAGAAAGTAAATGGGCCAGAATACAAACCCAACTGAAAGTAAAGTAAAACTGAAAAGAAAGTACAACAGCTAAAAAGTAAAGCAGTAACACTGAGCCGTCCTCTTGAAATTCCACCTGAAGGGTGGGTATAGATAGTCTCCTCAGCTCCTCGGGTCCAGCCGTCCACTCCGTGTACATCCCATCCAGTGATCCTCCTCCAGGTTCCATCCAGCTCCACGAGCCTCCACCTCAATCAACGATGTCTGTCGTCTGCATCCAACACAATGTAGTGCGGGCATAGCCCATGCAGAGGTGAGTATACGATACTCAGTAGGGACCCTGAGACTCCTGAAGGTCTCCCAGAATCCACAAAGGATAAACCACAATGTAAAGATACAATCACGTAGTATCAACCAATTCTACTTAGGTATATTCCCATACATATACCTAAGTCATCAATTCCAGTATTTCGACAACTCACGATCCCAAGTTCGAACCAGTCCACATAGGAAAGTACAACCCAATCCACACAGGAAAGCACAATGAAATCCACATAGGATAGCAAGTCAATCATATTGAAGATAATGATTGAAAGCCAAGACTCAGCTCACATAGGTATACACTTAGTAAGAAGATAGAGATGATCAGATGTAGCCACTGATTCATCTAAGCTGTCGGACCCACATAGGATACAAGACCAGCTAATTTTTCGGACCCACAAAGGATACATGAACAGCTACACTGCCAGACCCACATAGGATACAAGTACAGAGTTAAATACTACCATACCCACATAAGATACAAGAACATTATTCATCTCCATCGAACACACTGAGGATCCCAGTATGGTCATCATCACTGCTGAACCCACATAGGATCCAAGTACAATTGTTATCGTCATCGTAGTTGCAGCCAGCTCTAGGGTTCCCGCAAACAGCACGCTCGATTCCAGGAGGGTTCTCTCCACAAGAGAAGGGGGTTGATACATAAACATTAATGAAGTCCAGAGTTAATGTATCACAATGTTCTGTCTCTTCAATAGGAACTCAATGTGACAGACGGCGCGTCAGTCGGACGCTCGACCCTCCATGGTGCTCCAGCGCGGTGCGACAGTGCCACGCCCTTCCGCCACAGCCTCTCTTGGCTGCGGCATCCTTTGGCTTCACCAGTGTGGTGAAACGGTGACGTGATCCTTCTCCGCGGCCCGCTCCGGCCATGGATCTCTCATTCCTGCGCGATGCAACGACACCACGTCGCCTCCGTTTCAAGCCACGAAGAAGATCAACAACAAAAGGGGAGGAGGATCGGCCATGTTTGTGCGGTTCGACCTCCTCCAATTATATTGATAACACATAGCCAATAATTAATGAAGAACGTCAAAATAATCTTGAACGTAAAATCAACCCCTACGTCAATGAAATTCGTGGAAGCTAGCGTCGCGGACAACAACGTCGCGGGGTGAGGCTCTGTATACGTCGACGGAGAATGTCCGAGGAGGAAGTAGCCTCTCCCTTTCTTTGACGCAGAGAGAATATGGAAGGGAGTGACGACGTTCTTCGCGTTCTTCAACAAGGAATATGATGTTCTCCAAGACTTAGAGTTCTCCCTCTCTCAATTCTCCACACAAAAAAATATCCCCCAAAATAAAATAAGGCTTTCCTTATTTTATTTACTCATGCCAACTATTTTAAAATTTCAAAAGTTGAATTCACTTAATTAATCTTGAGTTTTCAAAATGAATGTCATGTTAAGTTGCCATTATTAATGTGATGGAGAGTCACATAATTTAAGAGGGGGGTTTTAGAGGAGTTAGGGAATTTGAAAAGGTGGGGGCTTGTGTGGGCCCCACCTCCCTCATAACCACACATGGAATGTTGGGTGGTCATTGGCCCCACCAAAAACATCCCATTTATAGCGACCCGGCCTTTTCTTACATTACTATTACATCATTTCAAAGATAAACAACATAATAGTATTACACATGGAGGATCCAGAGGCTTAGTGTCTTGAGAAAACTAGGACTACACATAACAAGTACAACATCAAGCATAAAAATTCATTTAATCTCTTCTTCTATAGCTTCTTAGTAGCACTTGTCCTCTCCTTAGTACATGTAGCCACCTAAGGATATACATCAAAAGGGGTGAGCTAAAATCCCAGTAAGAGGATAGATAAGAACAATATAGCATGGGGTGAGCATAATCATGGCATAAGAAGAAGATCTTGAACATGAGAGGAGCATAAATAATAAACTTGAAATGTGGCAAAGCATAAAAATGAAACATCATGTCTTAGTGGTTAACTACCACACATAATTGTGAACAAAGCTAGAATCATGTTCACGCATAATTTCACATTTACTCATGAGATTCATCACTTTACCCAATGCATTGGAGCGCTATATAATTCCGGGCGCACCCGTCACATTTAAACTTTCATATTGCGCTATATAATTCCGGGCGCACCCGTCACATCATAACATTATCATTATCATGCTTGCCACATAGAACACATATCAAACATGTATATAAATAAACCATGGAAAGGAATGGTTTTCATCCCATAATAACACATTCATAAGCTTTGGGTTCCCAAAAGAAAGAGGGAACAACATACTTGATATAAGAACCATCAACCTTGAATGAGAGGCAAAATGTTAGATCTTGAAAGAAGAGTTCTTTTGGAAAACATTTTGATGGACATAAAAACCAGTGACAAACATGTATATCCCAGAAAAGTAAAGTAAATGATGAACAAATGATCTTTGAGGAGTAACCATATCAAAAATGGAGTGAAAGAGGGAGAACCCGAAGGAAGAAAATTGGGTTCGAGATTTCCCCTTACCTTGTACTCGAATGCCTCCTTCTCTTTAATGTCCTGTATAATGACATTATATTAATTAATTAGAAATTACAGAACCTTTTATACATTAATAGGGTTCATTCTGGTTTCATTATTTCATATTATGTTCCTTTGAATGACTTATAGAGTTTAAAAACATTGTTCGGTGATGTTCGTTTTTATGGTTTTCTTGAACGATCCACTTGTATTCTTAAATTGATGTTTCGGTAGATCATGGGTAAACATGAAGAACTGATATTAAATGTAATTAATGATATTACAGAAGCTTGAATGATTTTATAATGAGTTATATTAGATCCATGTGGACAAATCATTAGATAAAAATTTTATGATGGCTATTTGGGTTAATTTGAGCGGTTTTTGGATCACAACAATCTTGTTTTAACATTTATCTTAGTAATAAGTCCATAGGTTATTTCCAGAACTTAAAATAGAACATAATACATATAAAATATTCTGGTTCAACCATAAAAATGGTTTCATGACCAGATTGAAGGTAGAAATGGAAGAAGAGAGCATGTTGTTTTTGAAGGTGATAAATTATCACCACATGAACAACGTTCTCTTTAATAAAATAAAAGGAAGGGGGAAAGGGTGTGGGGTGATATAATTAAAATAATATTACAGTATATATATAATACTGGATTTATAGAACAATATGGATGAAGATAGATAGAGAGAGATCAAGAAAGGAACTTGAACTTGAAAGGAAAATAAAGGAGAAAAAAGAGAGAAATTACCTTTAGAATCCTTCTCTTGAGATCCTATTTAAGGAAGCTAGGCCTGGTCTTTTGATGAGACCAGAAGCTTTTGGACGTGGGGGATGAGCTAGGGAAGGTGTTTGGGCAGAATTTAGAGAAGTCTTGGAGCTTGAGAGGTGTGAAGGAAAGAGGGAGTGAAGGGTGTCTTTTATAGTGGAGGGGAGAGGGGTTTCCTTAATATTAAATTGATTAGTTTATTAATTCCACCAAAGACAAGGAATAGTGAGTCTTGGATGACCAATAATAGTAAATTTATAATGTAATCCCGAACAAAGTGGGCTTACATCAGCAGAACATCAGCAATGACTCAATTAATGCATTATTTAGCTTTTATTGTGAATTATCGGATTCTACTATTCATAAAAAATTCAAGTATCTTAGAAAAATCCCAAAATTTTACCCCAACCATTTTTCGACGTGTAGAATCCAAAAATGAAGTCCATTTTTCAAAAATAATTTTCTATGTATTATTAATTTAATATTTAAATAAAATCATAATTTACTTAAAATAAACAGTTTTTAAGATTAAAACTGATTTTATAGTTCTTTCAGAAATTACGTAGGGTCTTATAAAATTATCTAAAAACTATTAGACATTGATTCAATAATATATAAATATATTTCAGGAAAATAAATATTCTTTTAAATTAATTAATTAATTATAATTAATTATTTATGATTCATAAAATACCAAAAATGTTTACTAAGGTCAAATTATCACTTTCTATGATGACTAAATTTTATTTTATTATTCATAGGTAATTTTACTCTTATTTACTATTCATAAGGTTCATATTACTATTCATAAGGGTAAGTTACTATTCATAAGGGTAGGTTACTATTCACCAAAAATTATTTTTGTTTCATTAGACTCCAAAAACTATCTTGAGCACAACTGTGTATGCCGGATTATTAAAATTCCAAACATAGGGGTGACAAAATTATGTTTAAAGGTCACTTATCACTAAGTACTTCATTATTTTGTGTTTTTATGACATAGATATAAAAAGGGAATTTTCCATTGAAAAACTTTGGGTCGTTACATTCTTCCCCCCTTAAGAAATTTCGCCCTCGAAATTTCACTTTACACAAACAGGTGAGGGTACTTCTCCTTCATTGCCTCTTCCGGTTCCCAAGTTGCTTCCTCAAACTTTTGGTTCCTCCACAACACTTTGACAAGGTGGGTTGTCTTGTTGCGTAGAACCTTATCACTTCGGTTCAGAATTTTTACCGGCTGCTCCTCATAGGAGAGATCGTCTTCCAGCTGTACCACCTCTAAGTTTAGTACATGTGAGGGGTCTGAAATGTACTTCCTCAGTAGTGATACGTGAAACACATCGTGAACTTGAGCCATACTCGGTGGAAGTTCCAGACGATAGTCCACGACTCCTATACGATCAAGGATCTCAAAGGGGCCAATGTACCTTGGGCTTAGCTTCCCTTTCTTCCTGAATCGCATGACTCTCTTCCATGGAGATATTCGAAGGAAGACTTTATCTCCAACGTCGAACTCCAAGTCCCTTCTACGATTGTCAGCATAGCTCTTTTGCCGACTTTGAGCAGCTTTGATATGTTTCTGGATGACTTGAACCTTCTCTGTCATCTCTTGAACAAGATCGGGACCAAGTAGTTTTCGTTCTCCAACTTCATCCCAACAGGTTGGAGTTCTACATCGCTTCCCATAAAGATCTTCATACGGATCCATCTGAATACTCGAGTGGAAGCTATTGTTGTATGAGAACTCCACCAATGGAAGGTGCTGATCCCATCCACCTTTGAATTCAAGAGAGCATGATCTTAGCATATCTTCAAGTGTCTGAATAGTCCTTTCAGACTGGCCATCAGTTTGGGGGTGATAGGCCGTGCTGAAATTTAATTCAGTACTCAAAGCATGTTGAAGGCTCCTCCAGAATTTAGAAGTGAACCTTGGATCACGGTCAGAGACAATCGATAGTGGAACACCGTGCAACCTCACTACTTCCTTCACATATATCCTTGCAAGTTGTTCAAGTGATAGGTCTTCTTGAATAGCGATAAAATGTGCAGTCTTGGTGAGTCGGTCAACCACAACCCATATCGCATTATTTCCTCTTGACGTTTTCGGGAGACCCATGACAAAGTCCATAGTGACATTTTCCCATTTCCACATGGGTATAGGCAATGGCTGCATCATACCTTTGGACTTTTGCCGCTCAGCTTTAACTTGCTGACACACCAAGCACCTTGATATATATTCAGCAATATCCTTCGTCATGTTATCCCACTAGAAGTGTTCTCAGAGATCACGATACATCTTGGCACTTCCAGGATGAATAGACAAAGTTGAGCTATGTGCATTATCCAATAGCTCCTTCTTTATTCCGGGTGATGAAGGCACACAAAGCCGCGTTCCAAACCGAATCACACCATCATCGTCGATATGGAACTCTTGCAGCTTTCCTTCCTTTACTGCATTCACCCTCTTTTGTATCTCCACATCATCCCTTTGTGCTTCCTTGATCTTCTGTTGGATGGATGGTTGCACAATCATTTGGGCAAGGTAGAATGTATCACCTGCCCTTACGATTCCCAAATCCATCCTTTGCATATCCAAGAAGATAGGTTCATTCTCAATCCTCAACATGGATAGAGTAGCAGGTTCATTCCTTCTTAGAGCATCAGCTACCTTGTTCGCCTTTCCAGGATGATAGTGAATAGAGCAATCGTAATCCTTGATTATCTCTAACCATATCCTTTGACGCATGTTGAGCTCCTTTTGTGTGAATATATACTTTAGGCTCTTGTGGTCGGTGTATATGTCACACTTCTCACCATAAAGGTAGTGCCACCAGATTTTCAAGGCAAAAAGCACGGCTGCCAGCTCTAGATCATGCGTCGGGTAGTTCTGCTCATGGATCTTCAACTGTCGTGAGGCGTAGGCTATCACATTATCATTTTTCATGAGTACACAACCCAAGACTTTCTTTGAGGCATCACAGTATATCACAAAACATTCTCCACTTTTCGGTAGTGTGAGTACAGGTGCAATGATCAGCCTTCTCTTTAGCTCCTTGAAGCTTCCCTCACATTCTCCCGTCCATACATACTTTACCCCTTTCCTTGTTAACTTAGTTAGCAGGCTTGACAATCGTGAGAAGTTTCTCACAAAACGTCGGTAGTACCGAGCTAATCCAAGAAAACTACGGATTTCTGTGACACTAGAGGGCCTGGGCCATTCTTCAATCGCCTTTGTCTTTGAAGGGTCCACATAAATTCCCTCACTTGTGATCACATGTCCCAGGAACATGACTTGATTCATCCAAAAGTCACACTTGCTGAACTTGGCGTACAACTTCTCCTTTCTCAATGTCACCAACACAAGTCTTAGATGTTCTCCATGTTCCTCCTTGCTCTTGGAGTAGATGAGAATATCATCGATAAACACTACCAAAAATTTGTCGAGGTAATGTCTAAAGACTCTATTCATCAAATCCATGAAGATTGCAGGGGCATTAGTAAGTCCGAAGGGCATCACCAAAAACTCATAGTGCCCATACCTTGTACGGAAGGCAGTATTCTGAATATCTTCCTTCTTCACCTTTACTTGATGATATCCAGAACGAAGATCCACCTTTGAGAAGTATTGAGCTCCTCTTAACTGGTCGAACAAGTCATCAATCCTTGGGAGAGGATACTTGTTCTTTATGGTGATCTTGTTGAGTTCCCGATAATCGATACACAGCCGCATGGTACCATCCTTCTTCTTCACAAAGAGAACTGGCGCACCCCAAGGTGATGCACTAGGGAGTATGAACCCTTTGTCCAGATGCTCTTGCAGCTGTTTCTTTAACTCCTCCAGTTCTATAGGAGCCATCCTATAGGGGCACTTCGAGATAGGAGTAGCTCCGGGTATGAGTTCAATCAAGAACTCTACCTCACGATCCGGGGGAATTCCAGGTAACTGTTCGGGAAATACATCGTCGTATTCCCTTACGATGGGCATTTCCTCAAGGTTGGAACTTTCCTTTGACTCAATCATTTGGGAGAGGTATGCTTCTTCATAGGGAATCATCACCCACACCATTTAAGGATTTCTCAAAGGAGATTCATGATCATCCTTGCATTTGTAGAGGAGCATGGGATGGTTCGGAATACGAAAATATATTTCCTTTTCCCGACAGTTGATATGTGCTCTATATAAAGAGAGCCAATCCATTCCCATTATAGCGTCGAATTCCACCAAGGGAAGTATTACGAGATTTGCTGGAAGAATCTTCCCACATACGTCAACAGGAGAAGAATCAAACACTTGGGTTGCAATGATTGCACCACTTGGTGTTTTTACAGATATCTCTACTTCAAGGTTTCGGGGCTTCGATTCTATAGTTCTATCAAACTTGCAAGATATAAAGGAATGCGTAGAACCAGAATCAAATAAGACTTTTTCCATTCTTGAGTGAATAGGAAGTGTACCTTGTACGACTTCATTATCATGTTCCACCTCCGCAGTAGTGATGGCATAAGCCTTCCCTTGTTCCTTTGGCTTTGGTGGTTGTTGGCACTGATTACCCTCGAAAGCTCGAGGTTTAGTGCACTGGTTTGAATAGTGCCCTAGCTCCTTACAATTGTAGCATTGAACCATGAGTGGTTCTCTCCTTTCATCAGCTACATTATCCTTCCTTTTCATGTCTCTTCGACACTCGTGAGCTAGGTGTCCTTCTTTCCCACACTTGAATCATTTCCCCGTCCCTTTGAGGTAGTTCCCATTGTCCAACTTCCCACATTTTTGGCAAGTGGGTCGTTGTGTTTTCTTCCCATCTTTATCACTAGATCCACCAGCTTGAAACTCCATCTTTCTTTTCCTATCACCATATCCATGGGAGCATTCTCCAAACTCCATCTCTACTTTGAGATCACACCGAACAACTTCTTCGTAACTCTCAATGTCTTGAATTGCAAGAGCTTTTCGAAGATGTGGTTTTAATCCACTAAAGAATCTATCAATTTTGCTATCATTGTTGATAACAAAACCCGAAGAATACCTTGCGAGCCTTGTGAAATTTGATTCATAGGTTGTGACAGATTCTCCTTCTTTTTTCATGAGCTCTATGAATTCTCTCTCCATATTCGTGCGAAGAGTTCTTGGGAAGTACTTATTAAGAAACATTATCTTAAAGTCTTCCCATTCCATCTCTTTAATTTCTTCCCTTGGCTTGGTGTTCTTAATCAAAGCCCACCATTGATCAGCTTCTCCATCTAGACGATAAACGGCTAGAGTCACCTTCTCCCTCTCAGAAGAGTGAAGAACAGAAAAGATCTTCTCCATGGAGTTGACCCACTGTTCCGCAACTAGTGGATCAGAAGATCCACAAAACGTCGGTGGTCGTTGCCGCATAAAACTTTCGATAGCTAGTTGCTCCCTCTTTGGTGAAGGAGGACGTTCCCCATTATTATGGATATTATTCATAACCCAAGATAATTGGGTAAGCACCGCCATGAAGTTTTGAACTCCACCTCCAAAATCATTGGGGATGTTGTTCGGGCAATCGTTGCATTGGCCTTCGCAAGAGTTGTTGGCCTGATTTCTCCTGGTTCCCACCATTTTCTAAAATTGAAAAGGTTAGAACAAAACATAAGTAAACAAGTCATGAATAACTTATCCTTTTAAACAATTATACCAAAAACATAACATATGGGATCCCTAGGTAAATATCCTTGTGTGCATATTTTTACTTAGTCTCATGCTAGAGGTTTTCTTTAGGGTTCACTAATCCTAATTCCCAAATTAACTAAACCTTACCTTTGATACCAACTATAGCGACCCGGCCTTTTCTTACATTACTATTACATCATTTCAAAGATAAACAACATAATAGTATTACACATGGAGGATCCAGAGGTTTAGTGTCTTGGGAAAACTAGGACTACACATAACAAGTACAACATCAAGCATAAAAATTCATTTAATCTCTTCTTCTATAGATTCTTAGTAGCACCTTTCCTCTCCTTAGTAATGTAGCCACCTGAGGATATACATCAAAAGGGGTGAGCTAAAAGCCGAGTAAGAGGATAGATAAGAACAATATAGCATGGGGTGAGCATAATCATGGCATAAGAAGAAGATCTTGAACATGAGAGGAGCATAAAAAATAAACTTGAAATGTGGCAAAGTATAAAAATGAAACATCATGTCTTAGTGGTTAACTACCACACATAATTGTGAACAAATCTAGCATCATGTTCACGCATAATTTCACATTTACTCATGAGATTCATCACTTTACCCAATGCATTGGAGCGCTATATAATTCCGGGCGCACCCGTCACATCATAACATTATCATTATCATGCTTTCCACATAGAACACATATCAATCATGTACATAAATAACCCATGGAAAGGAATGAGTTTCATCTCATAATAACACATTCATAAGATTTGGGTTCCCAAAAGAAAGAGGGAACAACATACTTGATATAAGAACCATCAACCTTGAATGAGAGGCAAAATGTGAGATCTTGAATGAAGAGTTCTTTTGGAAAACATTTTGATGGACATAAAAACCAGTGAAAAACATGTATATCCCAGAAAAGTAAAGTAAATGATGAACAAATGATCTTTGAGGAGTAACCATATCCAAAATGGAGTGAAAGAGGGAGAACCCGAAGGAAGAAAATTGGGTTCGAGATTTCCCCTTACCTTGTACTCGAATGCCTCCTTCTCTTTAATGTCCTGTATAATGACATTATATTAATTAATTAGAAATTACAGAACCTTTTATACATTTATAGGGTTCATTCTGGTTTCATTATTTCATATTATGTTCCTTTGAATGACTTATAGAGTTTAAAAACATTGTTCGGTGATGTTCGTTTTTATGGTTTTCTTGAACGGTCCACTTGTATTCTTAAATTGATGTTTGGGTAGATCATGGGTAAACATCCAGAACTGATATTACATGTAATTAATGATATTACAGAAGCTTGAATGATTTTATAATGAGTTACATTAGATCCATGTGGACAAATCATTAGATAAAAATTTAATGATGGTTATTTGGGTTAATTTGAGCGGGTTTTGGATCACAACGATCTTGTTTTAACATTTATCTTAGTAATAAGGCCATAGGATATTTACAGAACATAAAATAGAACATAATACATATAAAATATTCTGGTTCAACCATAAAAATGGTTTCATGACCAGATTGAAGGTAGAAATGGAAGAAGAGAGCATGTTGTTTTTGAAGGTGATAAATTATCACCACATGAACAACGTTCTCTTTAATAAAATAAAAGGAAGGGGGAAAGGGTGTGGGGTGATATAATTAGAATAATATTACAGTATATATATAATACTGGATTTATAGAACAATCTGGATTAAGATAGATAGAGAGAGATCAAGAAAGGAACTTGAACTTGAAAGGAAATTAAAGGAGAAAAGAGAGAGAAATTTCCTTTAGAATCCTTCTCTTGAGATCCTCTTTAAAGAAGCTAGGCCTGGTCTTTTGATGAGACCAGCAGATTTTGGACATGGGGGATGAGCTAGGGAAGGTGTTTGGGAAGAATTTAGAGAAGGCTTGGAGCTTGAGAGGTGTGAGGAAAAGAGGGAGTGAAGGGTGGCTTTTATAGTGGAGGGGAGAGGGGTTTCCTTAATATTAAATTGATTAGTTTATTAATTCCACCAAAGACAAGGAATAGTGAGTCTTGGATGACCAATAATAGTAATTTTATAATGTAATCCCGAACCAAGTGGGCTTACATCAGAAGAACATCAGAAATGACTCAATTAATGCATTATTTAGCTTTTATTGTGAATTATCGGATTCCACTATTCATCAAAAATTCAAGTATCTTAGAAAAATCCCAAAATTTTACCCCAACCATTTTTCGACGTGTAGAATCCAAAAATGAAGTCCATTTTTCAAAAATAATTTTATAAGTATTATTAATTTAATATTTAAATAAAATCATAATTTACTTAAAATAAACAGTTTTTAAGATTAAAACTGATTTTATAGTTCTTTCAAAAATTACGTAGGGTCTTATAAAATTATCTAAAAACTATTAGAAATTGATTCAATAATATATGAATATATTTCAGGAAAATAAATATTCTTTTAAATTAATTAATTAATTATAATTATTTATTTATGATTCATATAATACCAAAAATGTTTACTAAGGTCAAATTATCACTTTCTATGATGACTAAATTTTATTTTATTATTCATAGGTAATGTTACCCTTATTTACTATTAATAAGGTTCATATTACTATTCATAAGGGTAGGTTACTATTCATAAGGGTAGGTTACTATTCACCAAAAATTATTTTTGTTTCATTAGACTCCAAAAACTATCTTGAGCACAACTGTGTATGCCAGATTTTTAAAATTCCAAACATAGGGGTGACAAAATTATGTTTAAAGGTCACTTATCACTAAGTAGTTCATTATTTTGTGTTTTTATGACATAGATATAAGAAGGTAATTTTCCATTGAAAAACTTTGGGTCGTTACACCATTAGAGAGTTTAACAACCACATATAAAATAAAATTGCACACAATTTTATTTTACTTATAATTTAATTCCAATTTTTTTACAACTCCTCCCGTGCAAACGCAACTCCATAAAAGGTATTCTTAAGCAATTACCGGCGTTTCAGTTTCATTGGTGCCCTCGGATTTCGATTCTGATCACTGGTTCGAAAGTTAGAAAAACCCGCTCATTCGTTCACTGAACATACCCGAGCTAAACTTCAAAAATTGATTCCGGGCACACCGGTCCTCGAAACTAGGCGCCGTCAGAAACTGCGTACTCGTAATATCACAAAGAATTTATGAAAAAAAATTCCTTGAAATTTACAGGTCTTTACATAAATAAATGGGTGTTATGTTTTAAGGTGTTTTAAAATGTGTTTTCTATTAATGATAATTTGACACATTTATAAAATTGTGCGCCCTATATAAATATTGTTGATTTTTTTGATAATGATAAATGTCAGTTTATGAAAAAGAAATAGATTAAGGACCGTTTGGACACTTTGTGAAAATTTGTGAGAATTTTTTTATTATGAAAACCTCCTATGGATGTTACTCATTCCATAATTTCATGTGTATAATAGATAGGATTTCCTTAGTAAGGAATCCCCTTGATCCATTATGAGAGTGTCTAATGTTGGACTCTTTATTTTTTATGATAATTGGTTTGAGATTAGTCCTTGGAGTTGCTCAGGATGATTCATGTTGTGTATGTGTGTGTGGGGGGGGGGTGTGATTTGATGCCCGACTGGCATCGGTTGGATCACCAATTTTTTAAATACATGAGACATGTGAATCTGGCATATTAATAGTATATGATAAGAATTATTGTTGCATAGGTAGGTAATAGTACTGTCCAGTGGCCCATAGTTGGTAGATATATTGGGTTTATTACCATGGGATTTTCCCTCAGCCTGCCTGAGAAAGTATGGTTGAGTGTATTGGGAATTTTGATTTCCTCGTGTGAGACATGTCAATGGGGATGAGGTCTCATATATTGGTGTCTTCTGATTTATTCATGATTTCCTAGGTTCACCCATGTCAATTTGGATTTTGTTTCACACAGTAGTTATTATGATTCTTATATGTATACTAACATTTCCCTTGCTGTGTGATTTATTTTGTAGATTTTTTTTCTAAGATTATCCTTGTAATGTGGTAAACTCGTTTTCATTAGGTTCCTAAAAAATGTTTTTAGATGAAAGTGTTTAATACTCTTTGTACAAATTTGGAAATAGAAACACCAATTTCCCTTTCTATAAAGCCATTGAAACTAATGAAATTAACCTAGATTTAAAAATGGTTAATGGAAATGGTCTGTACATTTATTTTAAATATAATCTTTAGAAAAAAATACTTTATAAATTTTTTTTCAAACTTGAAATGTTGTTTCTATTATTTTAAAAGTAGTTCATTGGGAATAGATATTATGCTAGCCTACTGAGTTTTAATACTCACGCCTATAGTTCTTTTTTGTTTTTTGTGTTTTTGAAGGCTACACCTCCAGTGAACTCACCTTGGGTGATGCTTGATCAATGAGTCAAAGAGTGACCCGCGGGGTCACATTGAGTTAGTTAGGCCATCAAGTTCGGTCAGCTTTATTTTCTCTTCTTCCAGTTCGGCCATTTTATTTAATTTATTTATTCTACGCTACTCTATACTATTTAGGTTTATTTAGTTATTTTTATTGGGAGAAATCATTCCCACAACCATTTTTGATGCCCTGGTGCTTGTCACCAACCTGTGAGGATTAGGAACGCCTCTCAGGAAATGTCACGGACCTGCTCGGGTGATCTGTTCAGGGTTGAATCAGGTTGGTCCATGAAAAATATGATTCCAAAAAGATGAAGATTATAATGTTTTTTGCAATAATCAGAAAGTTAGATGTAAAATTTATGGATCTTTTTGAAGTTGATAATAATTCTTACCCAGTAAGGGAAATTATTTCATCCATTGGTGAAGATAATAGTTTAACAATTAAATTGTTTTTTGATTCTAAATAATTTTTTTAAAAGGCTGATAGAGACACATCATAGGCACAACCCTCAAAGAAACATGAGGAAATTAAGAAAAAAAGATTAGTCAAATAATCCCCACCAGTGAAACAAAATAAATAAAATAGAATTTTTGATGAATAATTCAAGAAGATGATTTTATATAAGGAAAATAAGAAATCAAAGATTCATTGTTTGGTCTTGATATTTCTGAGTAAAAGGCCTTTAAAATATTGGTGGTAGAATTATTAAAAGAAGAAGAAAAAAATATAAATAAAAAGAAGTGGCTTCCCAAAGAAATAATTTTTAAAATATTGTTAAAAAATGTTGAAAAGGAATCTGAGAATATTTTTATGATATATTCTCATACCAAAAAAGTATTTCCTTAATGTAGACATATTTTTAAAGAAAAAATAGTAGTAATTTTATTAGTCCCTTAAGTTGTTTATAAGGTAAAATAAAACTAGTTGTTGAATAATTAGTTCGTACCTTAAGTAAGAATGAATTAGTATATAAATTAGTTGTATATGAAACTTTAATAATAGAGTAAAAATTAGAAGAAGAGCTTGAAAAAAATGTAGGAGATGAATTCAAAGAAATATTTGAAGTTGTTGAAGAAGAGGATTTAGATTAAGTAGAATATGTAGTTGATGAAGAATTTGAAAAGGATGAATAATAACAAGAAGAAAAATTCCAAAAATAAATGACTCAAATAGATAAAGAATAGAAGGAAAATAAATCATCAGATTATCCATCATACTCAACACCTTTACCTTCATAATCTAGTAGTGATGGAAACCTAGAACATTATTAGGAATAAAAATCATCATCAGAAAAGGAAGCAGGTTCATCTTCTAAGGTAGAATAAGAAAACCAATAATCAAATTCCCAAATCGATGATAATAAAGAATTAGATAAGGATCTTGAAATTGTGAATTTTTATAGAAAAAAATGTTCTAGGTAAAGTTTCAGATTATGTCTCAATTAATGTTGAAATGAAATGGAAAGCACTTTATTTTGGTCCCTACAGAACAAAAGAACCTCATATTGAGCATGAACAATCAGAATCAGAAACTCGGTTACACAAAAGGGCTTTGATTATATTTTTCTTACCATGAAATGTTTGAGTGATTGGATTTCTTATTTACCCAAATAGAGATAATATTTAAAATGATTAATGAATTTTTGGAGGATAAATCTGAATCACTAAATGTTTTGATGGTATTAATGATTGGGATCAAGGACAATTTGAATGCCTTTCATTAAAGGTTTTTGCCACAAATTCTTTATACAAATAGATAGTGAACTGGTCCACCCAAATTGATTTAAATATTCATGAACATAATGATATATTTAAAGAATTGATGTAATTTCGTTATAAATTGAAGAATCCTTCAACAATTTGTCCTCACATGTTTCCAAGAATGTATTTTTTGTAGAAGAATTCAGTGATATAATAGATAATCATATAGAGGATATAAAAGTTCTAAAAGAAAAAATTTGTGATAAGGAATAGGAGATGATGAGTCTAAGATAACGTGAGAGTTGATCAAAACTATGGATGAAAATATATAGTTCTCTATTGTTTTTATAAGGTTGTAGAGTCAACTCAATACGAAGGAAGTGATGGAATAAATAATCATAAATCTTCAGAAAGATCAAGAGGAGTTCATCAATATGAATTCATTTGTCAGGAATCTGATGAAGACAAAATGAATAATTTTATTTTTTGAATTCTCATGTTATTCATATTAAGATTTGAAATCATTGATGAATGTAATTATATTTTCATGTAATAATTCATATTTGAATTTCATCAAATACTTTTGGTTGTATGTTATTTCTATTAATTATTGCATGATTTGATATTTTAAAAATATTTCTTCTGTATGTTATCACTTCTATCAATTTAGGAAAACATGCATTCTTTCCCATTATTTTCTAAAATCACCAATGAGGAAATAATTTATAAAAGGGGAGATATTATCAATAATGGAGGAGTGACCTAAAGGGGGTGATGTTTTCATAAGGGGTAGATGATTTAATACATTATATCATATTAAAAAATAATTATAGATTCATTGCGAGTTATTTAAAAATGTATATTAAAAGTTTTCAAATAAAAAAGGGTTGTATGTATCCTAAGTAATAAAATTTTATTTAAGATTTTTGGTTTGTGACTTCCATAAAAGGGGGATATTTTTGAGTCATATGTTTTACTTAATATTATTTTTAATTCCACTAGTTTCTGAAATCAAAAACACAATCCTAAAAATATTATTACTGAATATTTATGTCCCAAGTTTTTTAGTATGTTTTTATAGAGTCCATTAGTTTTTAACATACATAGAAATAGTTAAAATGTATTAAAAATATAAACTTACCATTATCCAATATGATAGATTAGTTTAAGGATGCGTCTGATTAATCAGACAGACCTTTTTAGGACAATTCTTTATACTTTTGTCTTTTCTGTTGTAATGACAAAATTTGTCACGACCCATCCCCTGGGGCCCGTATTGTGACTACCTCAAACCCATCTTCCTTAGGCCAAGGGCTGGCGACTAGTACCAAAGACATAAAACCCTAAAATGGGAAGGTATTACCTTTATAAACTGAACACACAAAATAGAGTACACAACTAGAAGTAAATGCTAAGTATAACTGAATACAAAAGTGAGTGTGCTAAAAGTAAAGGGGCTAAAAATACAAGCCAAATAGTAAAGTACAATACATCTGATGAAAAGAATTAAAGCAGGTACTGGGTCATCCTCCGGGGTTCCAACCTGAAGGGTAGGTACAAGTGGCCTCATCAGCACTCCATGTCGGGCCGTCCGCTCCGTGTACATATCACCGAGTGGTCCACCTCCATGTACCATCCAATTGTGCTACTCTCTGCCTAATCAGCATTGTCTGTCTTCTACAACCAATGCAACAAGGTGCGGGAATAGTCCATGTAGGGGTGAATATAATGATACTCAGTAACCCCCTGATACCCTCAAGGTCTCACAAAATAAAACAAGGATAACCAAAAAGTATGAAATCAATGGATAAATCTTACTTAGGTATATGCCCATAGATATACCTAAATCATTTAGTAACCCATCTCAATAATGAGGATAACAAAAAAGTAATTGACTCGGCTCAAAACCAGGATTTTATTCTAGGGTGGTAACATGTAACACTCCCAGTCAAACAGTCGAAACCTCTGCTGCTGGTGTACTCTTCTTATATAGAGTACTCTGGGCCGGCCGCATCACACAGAGGTGCTTCCCACTATCTTGGACTACTGTGGTACTCTTCCTGTCATGTATCATGGGTCTGTTGTATCACATAGAGGAGCTCCCCACTATGGGTCTGCTGTGTCACACAGAGGCACTCTACCTCTTAGCATGCTGATATACTCCTCCTATCGAGCACCATGGGTATGTCGCGTCACACAGAGGTTCTCCCCATCGTGGCTCTTCCGCGTCACATAGAGGTGCTCCACCTTGTAGCATGCTGAGGTACTGATTCTGTCGAGTACCATGGGTCTACTGCGTCACACAGAGGTGATCCCCACTGTGGGTCTGTCGGGTCACAGAGAGGCTCTTCCCACTGGGCTAGTCGAAACACTCCGAGTCGAATGGTCAGCAGTTGTCAGGTCTCTGCCAGCTACTAGGTCTCTGTACTCCACATGCTCATCTCAGGAAGGATCCCCTAAAAAAACTTCTATTAGATACTCCAACTATCCCTAATTCCCATGTAGAAGTATCTCAAAGGTCATCATCGTCATAGGGATCTCAACGCAACAGACGTCGCGTTAATCAGACGCCCGGTCTGTGAGTTATTGACATTTCTGATCTAGGGGCCCGGTTGGTTTTTATGTTAAAACCAACCCAACCATACACAAATTGTGTCCAAACCTCAATTGGGATATGCTAAAAGAACCATCTCACCCTAAGATTTTAGTTTCCACAAAAGGTTCATCGATCAGACACCTGTAGCACATGATATGGGTGAAAAGGTGTAAACTGGCCAAACGGGTCTAGGTCCGGTCCGACCTAGTTTGACCGACACTGCCGAAGGCGTGAACCGAACTGAGGGGGTGGCCCCGACCACGGGTGAGGCCTGGCCCGAGGGCGGCCCGACCCGATGGTAGACCGACCCAGGTCGGTGGCCCGACCTGAGGGCGGCCCAGCCTATTGTCCGGGCACAAGGCTGTCCCAGCGGCCCGCAATGGGTCCAGCCCGACGGCCTGACGGCTTGCGGGTCCCCCTCGCTGCATCCAATGGGAAACCACGCCCCTAGCACTCGAAAGAAAAATCCATTCGGGTGGGATCCCAAACCGGTGCCACATGGCATCGGTGCAGGTCATGTGGGATCCGAAGGGTCCCGCTCCTCCTAGCTAGCTGAGCGGCCAACCACTCGAGCTCTACTGGCGCAGCGCGACGGCACTGCAGCCTGCCCTGGCCACAGTTCTGCACCACCGCATTGTGCGACGGTTCCTCACCACCGCCGCCAACCGATGCGGCCCTCATGGCTGTGGTCCTTCCACCCGTGCGGCGCGATGGTGTCACGCCCCTCTGGTGACTCGGCGGCCCTTGCGCTGCCGGTTTTTTTCAGTGTCAGTTTTATTTGCGGTCAGCCTGACGATGACCACTGTTTCTCTGCCTCCGTCATCAAAAAACATGTACAACAAAGGGGGAGGGTCGGGCCATGTTCATACTGTCTGATCCCTCCTCGTTATGGTGATATCAACCAGTGATACACACTTTATAATTGAATGATGAAGAAAGGGTACAAAAACAACTCAAATTCCCTTCCTCATTTGTTGATGATCGTTGAAGAAGTCACAATAAAAAGGCGGGCGTTGATTCACTGACGTTGGAAATGAAGAATATGATTATGGCATCTTCGACATTCTTCAAGGATGACACTCCCTCTTTTTTTTCTGGTTGAAGAAGGATAAGGGCGCTCGTCGTTCTTCGTTGGTGGAAGAGGAGTTCTTCATTTCTCTTTCAACTACTCTCCCAAAGGCTCCACCAAATGGATGTGCCAACCAAAATAATTGGTTATGCTAACCAATTATTTAATTGTTTTCCAATATAATTCAAAAGAATTCAAAAGTTTCCAATTAATTAAGTGAAAGAGTTCAATTAACTAATTGTGCGGGTTGTCACATTTTATTAGTGGGGAAAGTTCGAGGGTTTCTCCCATTAATTGGGGGTTCCAAGTAGTAACAACCCCCGGGTGGTCCCCACCTCAATTATCCTCCCATGTGAGGTTATGCTCAGGAGGGCCCCACCACCATAACCTCTCATGGGAGGTTAGGGTGTGGCGGTTCCACCACCAACTCCCAAAGGGAGTTTTTAACCAACACACTCAACACATGGCAGATTGAATATAAAATAAAGTGTTGACTTTATTTTATTAATTTTTATAAAAATCCAAAAACTAACTTATATTCTTGCTCGTCTGTCATCGAGGTGAATGTCCTGCTAAGTGAATACCAGCACTACGAGTTCCATGGTGCCCTCACATTTCAATTCCAAGCACCGGTTCAAAAGTTATAAAATCTCGCTCATTCATTTACTGAACATACCCGAACAAAAATTCAAAAATTGAATCCAAGCACATCAGCCTCGGAATCAAGCGCCGTAAATTTTCACAGACTCATAAAAATTACATGAATATAAGAAGAAAATATCCACAGAATTTACAGGTATTTACATTCTCCCCACCTCAGGGCTTTACATACCCTTAATCTACAACTCGAACTAAAGGAACTAATTGTGGTACTGAGCATTCATATGAGCCTCTCGCTCGGATGTGATCTCCTGGAGGTTCCCTTGCTGTCAGCGTACGCTCACCAGAGGTATCGACCGTCCACACATGACCCGCTCCTATAAATCCTCAATTTCCACTAGAACCTTCATGAAAGTCGCCCCATAATTTATGTCCTACTCTCCATGGTCGATGATGTGGGAAGGTTCATTCACGTATCTCCTCAGCTAAGATAAGTAGAAGACGTCCTGTACCTGGTACAACTGAGGTGGAAGAGACAAGCGGTAATCCACCTCTCCTACTCTGCCGAGGACATGGAAAGGTCTGATGAATCGCGGAGACAACTTTCCGCCTCAGCCAAATCTCCATATACCTCGTCGAGGTGAGACCTGTAGAAATACATGGTCGCCATCCTCAAATTCCATAGGTCTCTATCTCCTATCAGCATACGACTTCTGCCTGCTCTGTATAGTCTTCATCTGCTTCTGGATATTCTGCACTTTCTTTATGGGAGCCCATACCATCTCTGGTCCCACTAGTGCTGACTCCCCTAGGTCGGTCCAGCATAGTGGAGATATGCAAGGTTGACCATACAAGGCATCAAAAGGTTCCATACTTATGGGGGAGTGATAGATGTTGTTGTAGGCAAACTCGGCTAATGGTAAGTGATCCTCCCAGCTGTGACTGAAGTTGAGGACACATGCACGGAGCATGTCTTCTATGGTCTGAATTGTCCGCTCATTATGACGATTTATATGAGGATGGAAGGCTGTGCTCAAGTGAAGTTGTTTCACAAAATCCTCATGCAAACCCTTTTATAGTTGGGATGTAAACCGTGTGTCATGGTCGGAGACAATAGAAGAAGTTACTCCATGAAAATCCACAATCTCTAGCACATAGAGGCGTCCCAAAGCTCTCTACTAAGCCCTAATATCTGATTGGTAGGAAGTTGGCCGACTTGGTGAGTCGGTCATCAATCACCCATATTGAATCATGACTTAGATGTATGTGGAAGACCCATCACGAAGTCCATGGATATCCCATCCCACTTCAACTCTGGGACCTTTAAGGGCTGTACCAAGCCTGTTGGTACTTGGTGCTCTGCCTTCACTTGATGACAAGTGAGGGATCGTGAGACAAACTCTACTACTGCTTTCTTCATACCTGGCCACCAGTGCTGTCGTCAAAGGTCCTGGTACATCTTCTCCACTCCTAGATGTACCGCTAAAGGGGAAGTGTTGAACTACCTCAACACTTCCTCCTAAAGTGAAACTGGTACCAAGGTACATACTATGGAGAGGATGACATGCTCCCCACCATTAGAAAATCCATCAGGTTCCTTCCTTGTGGATATCTGAGCATGTCACGTCTCGCAGTCAACGTCCCCACGCTGCGCCTCCATGACTCACTAATGATGTTTAGGAGTGACTGTAAGAGACTGTAGAAAGGACGCTCCATCTCGGTCCACATAAGATATTTGTAAGGAAGCCAGCTGCTCTATCGCCACTTTTAGCAGCTGTATACCATATCTCCTATTGAGTTAATCTTAAAAAATGTTCCCTTTCCCAGGAGTATAGAATATCACGAAGTCATATCCATGGAGGAAATCAAGCCAATGCTGCTGTCTCAAGTTCAGGTCCTTCTGAGAGAAGATATACCAGAGACTCTTGTGATCAGAATAGACTCTGAAACGCTCTCCCATCAGATAGTGCCTCCACATCTTCAAGGTGAAGACCACTGTTTCTAACTCCAGGTCCTGGGTAGCGTAGTTTTCCTCATGCTGTTTCAGCTACCGAGAACCATACACGATCAGAGATTGCTCTTGCATTAGGACACACCCATGTCTGGTCCCTGATGCATCGCAGTAGACTATGTACCCTATGCATACCTCTGGAAGCCTCAAGATGGGGGGCACTAGTCAGCCTCTACCTCAACTCCTGAAGCTCTGCTGGTATCTCTCCGACCACACGAAGGGTTTCCCTTTATTTTTCAAATTAGATAGTGGTGTTGTAACTTTGGAGAAGTCTGTCGCGAACCTTCAGTAACATCCAGCCAAGCCCAGGAATCTTCGTACCTCCGTCATACTTCTGGGTGGCTCCCAAGCATGTACCACCTCAATCTTCGCTGGGTCTACTGCAACTCCAGCCTTCGAGATGACATGTCCCAAGAAGTGAACCTCTCGAATCCAGAAATGGCACCTCGAGAGCTTACAATAAAGCAGGTACTATCAGAGTGTGTCTAGTACTACTTACAAATGGATGGCACGATCCTCCTTAACAGTCGAGTATATCAGAATGTCATCGATGAAGACCAAGACAAAGCAATCAAGGTAAGGCTAGAAGATCCTATTCATCAGACTCATGAACACTGTTGGAGCATTGGTTACGCTGAAGGCCACAACCAAGAACTCGTAATGGCTGTACCGACACATGAAGGATGTCTTCTGCACATCCTCATCTCGAAATCTGAGCCGGTGATAGCCTAATATAAGGTCTATCTTTGAGAACCGCCATGCTCCTTTGAGCTGATCAAAGAGATCGTCAATCCTTGGGAGTGGTTACATGCTATTCACGGTCTCCTGGTTCAGGCGACGGTCATCGACACAAAGCCTCAGGCTCCCATCTGCCTTCTTGGAAAATAGAATCAGGGGCTGCCCAGGGAGAAACACTAGGCCAGATGAATCCCTTCTGCTACAAGACCTCCTGCTGTACCCGCAACCCATAAAGCTCAGAAGGAGCCATCCGATATGCTAGACTAGATATTAGTGCCATCCCAGGGTACAGGTCAATATATAATTCCACCTCTCTATGAGGAGGTAGTCCTGGAACATCGTTAGGGAAAACATCCACATACTGGTCCACCACTACAGGATAGCTCGAACTCTCCACATCCACTTCTCTGAGGGTATGGAAGGCCAACTGATTAGTGATAACTTTCACCCTCCTCTGAATAAGTCCGTCTTGTGCTGCAAAGTTTTCCTTCTCACTGGTGATGGTAAACCTGGTTCCATCCATGCGGACACACCACACTTTTCACCTAATATAATCAATATGAGCATGAACTATAGATAACCAATACATACCCAAGATAACGTCGTAAGGAGTCGACGCCACTATGAGGAGATCCCAAACGAAGCTCTCAACTCTTAGTGTAAGATGAAACTGCTGGCACCAGGTCATAATCATCGAGTCTACTCCTGTAAGAGTCTCTAGCCGTAAGGATCGATCCAACAGCTCCATCAGAATCTCTGAGCTCCGAACGAGGGTAGTGTCTATGAATGAGTGACTGGAATCTGTGTCTATATGAACTGCAGCTATGGTGGAGTAGACACAGATCGTACCTCAAATCATCTCCGGAGCGCCATGGTCATATGCCTCCGCTGCCTGTAGCTGAGCTCTCCCCAGTCCAAATACTCCCTGAGGTTGGGGTGGAACTCCTGGTTGTGGTGGTGGTAGCACCTCGTAACGCTATCCACCACCAGCTACATGACTAGATCCTCTGCCATGTCTTCCTGCGCCCTGAAGACTACATCGATCGAACCTTTTCCTTTGCATGGGAGGTCCATAAACTGTCGGCTGATCATCTGAACGGTGGGTCGAACAGTCACGTGCCATGTGACCCTGCCCACCGAATAAGTAACACTGTCTGCTCCTAGCATATATGTCACTGCCCTGGTTTCCCTGCACAATAGTTCCTAAGTCCTGCGGTCGTCCACCCGTGTGTCTGGTCCTCTTGGACCTCTACGTCATCTGTCTACTGCCAGCTGCAGAAGACTCCGCTGCAAGTTGTCTAGTAGTGGGTCTCACTGCCAAATACTACTCAGCAAGGAAACTCTCCACTAGGAGGGCTCTCTCTAACACCCCTTCCTGCATTAGAATGCTGAGGGAGATCATCGAGGCTAGAATTTCTTTCCTGATACCCTTCTCAAAGGTTCGTGCTATGATGAATGGGTCCCATACCATATCTGTTGAGTAGCACGAGAGGTCGGTGAACCTCGCTGAGTACTATGCTACTATCTTTCTGCCATCCTGCAGATGAAGTAGCTCCTGTATCCGCACTGCACGAAGGGTGTATGGAACAAAAATCACCCGAAACACGTTCTCGAAGTCTTTCCAGAGTAGTTTTGTCTCTTAATGGACCGGTAGCATCAGGATCCACCATATTACTTCTACTTCCTGAAAGAGACTGTCAACAGGATTCACCCTAAGGTTTACTGGTGTACCTACCCGCTTGAAGACTCCCACAACAGCCTCCATCCAATCCTCAACCATCTTTGGGTCCATCTCTCCCCAGAACCTGGGTGGCCTCTAGCGCTGGAATCATGAAATGCACTCAAGTGGCGTGCATCATCTCCTGCTGGGGATGGTATCATCGGTGGCCCAATGGAATGTGGTACCACTGGTGCCCTTGATGGTAAAGGTCCCTACACCGAGGCCTCGTCATTTGGTGGGCTGTCAGAGCGTACGAAACTCAAGGCTCTATCTGGTTGTCTGTGGGGTGGCATCCTAAAAGAAAGAGATGTGACACAGTCAAAAGATTATACCTGGTGAGCTGAACTGGTTGAGCTGACATAAGAAAAATTTTAAATACACGAATGGAATCAGTGTTTTCAAACACTATGTTGGAAATCAGAAGTCAGGGTCTTGGTTTATGGATATGTGGCCACCCGAACAAACACTGGATTCCCTTAACTGAAAACCATAATTAGTACCCATAACACAATTTCTTAATCGAAAAGAAATATCAGAGTTTTATTTTCTGCGGTAGAACTAACTCCTCTGATAAAAAATTTTAATGACCCGTACCCCTGGGCCCGTATCGTGACAACCCCAAGCCCGCCTTCCATAGGCCAGGGGCTGGCGACAAGCAACAATGCTGTAAAACCCTATACCGGGAAGGAATTACCTTTATAAACTGAACACACAAAACAGAGTACACAACTGGAAGTAAAATACTAAGTATAACTGAATAAAAAAGAGAGTGTGCTGAAAGTAAAGGGGCCAAAAATACCAGCCCAATAGTAAAGTACAATACAACTGAAGAAAATACGTAAAGTAGCTACTGGGTCATCCTCTGAGGTTCCCACATGAAGGGTAGGTAAAGATGGCCTCATCAGCACTCCATGTCTATCTGACCGCTCCATTTACGTCTCACTGAGTGCTCCACCACTGAGTACCATCCAGTTCTGCTACTCTCTGCCCTGATCTGCATTGTCTATCATCTGCAACCAACCCAATGAGATGCGGGCATAACCTGTGTTGGGGTGAGTATAATGATTCTCAGAAAGGACACCGAGGCCCTCAAGGTCTCACAAAATCCAACAAGGATAACCAAAAAGTATAAAATCAACGGATAACCCTTACTTAGGTATATTCCCATACATATACCAAAATCATTTAGTAACCCATCTCAATCATGAGGATAACACAAAAGACATTAACTTAGCTCAAAACCAGGATTTTATTCTAGGGTTGTACCATGTAACACTCCCTGTCAAACTGTCGAAACCTTGGCTGCTAGTGTAATCCTCCTCTATATAATATTGTGGGCCTCTCGCGTCACAAAGAGGTGATTTCCACTGTCTGGGACTGCTGTGGTACTTATTCGGTCGAGTACCGTGGGTCTGCTCCGTCAGACAGTGGTGCTCCCCACCATGGGTCTTCCTCCTCACATAGTGGTGCTCCCCCTCATAGCCTACTGAGGAACTCCTCCTTTCGAGTACCACAGGTCTTCCGCGTCACATATAGGTGCTCCCCACCGTGAGTCTATTGCGTCACACCAACGTCCTCCCCCTCGTAGACTATTGAGATACTCCTCTTGTCGAGTACAGTGGGTCTACTAAATCACATAGAGGCACTCCCCACTGTGGCTATGCCGCGTCACACATAGGCACTTCCCATTGAGCTAGTTGAAACACTCCGAGTCGAAAGGTTAGGAGTTGTTAGGTCTCTGCCAACTACTAGGTCTCTGTACTCTACATGCTCGTCTCTAGGAGGATCTACTCCACAAACTACTGGTCAATACTATAAATGTCATGAAGTCCCATGTACAAGTATCTCAATGTTTTTCCTCATCATACGGATCACAACGCAACAGACGATGCGTCAATTAGATGCCTAGTTTGTGAGTTATTGTCATTTCCGTTCTAGGGGTCCGGTTGGTTTTTAGGTTAAAACCAACCTGAACATACCCCAAATGTTTACAATACTAAACAGGGTTATGCGAAAATAACCTTCTCTCTCTATGATTTCTGTCACCGCAAACGGTTCGTCGACCAGACACACACAACCCAAGATATGGGCGAAAATGTGTAAAATGGCCAAACGGGTCCAGGTATGGTCCGACCCGGTCTGGATCGGGGTCGGACCCGGTCCGTCGGTCAGACCAGGTCCATGGGTCCCACTCAGTCTATGGGTATGACCCTGTCCGAGGGAGCAGGCCGGACCAAAGGCACGACCCGAACCGAGGGGCCGGCCCCGGCCTGAGGGCGCGACCCGACCTGAAAGGGTGGCCCGACCCGATGGCAGCTTGACCCAAGTGGGAAGCCCTGCCCTAGGGCGTCCCAGTGGTCTGCGCTAGGTCCGGCCTGGCAGCCCACGCTGGGTCCAGCGCGGCTGCCCGGTGGCCCGTTGGCTCGCGGGTCCGCCTCGTCGCGTCCAGGGGGAAACCGCACACCACCATGACACCCGAACGACAGAGCCGTTCGGGTGGGATCCCAAACCGATGCCACCTGGAATGGGTCCAGGTCACGCAGGACCTGAAGGGTCCTACTCCTTCAGGCTGGCCGAGCGACCAACCGCTCAAGCTTCACTGGCGCAGCGTGACGGCGTCGCGGCTCGCCTTAGCCGCAGTTCTGCACCACCGCACGGCGTGACGCCGTCAGACCACCTTCAGCGACGGTTGTAGCCCTCCTGGCCGCGGTCATTCCACCCACACGGTGCGATGGCACCATGCCCCTCTAGTGACCCAATGGCCCTTGCACCACCGGTTTTTTTCGCGGTCGATTTTCTTTGCGGTCGGCCCGACGTCAGCCGCCGTTTCTCTACTTCCATCATCAAAAAAAGAGTAAAAAAAGGGGGAGGGTCGGGCCGTGTTCGTGTGGTCTGAGCCCTCCTCCTTACAGTGATATCAATCATTGATACACACTTCATAATTTGATCGATGAAGAACAGGAAAAAAAACTCAAATTCCCCACCACGTTTGTTTATGATCATTGACGAAGTCGTGGGAAAAAGTGGTACGTCGATTTGCTGACGTGAGTAATGATGAAGCTGAGTATGGCATCATCGGAATTCATCAAGGATGGCGCTCCCTCCTTTGTTCTGGATGATCAAGGATGAGGGTGCTCGTCATTCTTCATTTGTGGAAGAGGCGTTCTTCGTTGCTCTTTCAACTCCTCTCCCATAATCTCCACCAAATGAATGTGCCAACCAAAGTAATGGGTTAAGCTTACTGATTATTTAATTGTTGGACAAACTAATTCAAATGAATTCAAAAGGATCTAATTAATTAAGTGAAAGAGTTCAATTAATTAATTGTGCGGGTTGGCACATTTAATTAGTGGGGAAAGTACATGGGTTTCTCCACTAAATTGGGGGTTCCAAGGGGTTACAACCCCCAGGTGGTCCCCCGCTCAATTATCCTCCCATGGGAGGTTATGCAAGGGTGGGACCCACCGCCGTAACCTCTCATGCGAGGGTAGGGTGTGGAAGTCCCACCACCAACTCCCAAAGGGAGGTTTTAACCAACACAGTTAACACATGAAAGATTAAAGATAAAATAGCGTGTTGTACTTTATTTTATTATTTTTTATAAAAAGCCAAAACTAACTTATATTCCTACTCGTCTGCCATCAAGGTGAAAGTCTTGATAAGAGAATAACAGTGCCGCGATTTCGACGAAGCCATTGTATTTCAATTTCGAGCATTGGTTCAAAAGTTATAAAATCCCGCTCATATGTTTACTGAACGTACCTGAACAAAACTTCAGAAATTGATTCCAGGAACACCGGGCCTCGGAATCAAGTGGCGTAAATTTTCGCGGACTTGTAAAACTCCCATGAATTTAAGAAAAAAATTTCCATGGACCTTCTGGGCCTTTAAAAAATTCATGACCATCGGACAGATACAATTACCAAATCATTGGATTGATCCTTAAAGGTATTACCATATTGAAAAATGATAATTAAGTCTATTCGACTATCATAGGTTTATAGTCAGATTATATTCATATGTTTCTATTATAAGAAATAAACATTATCATTATAATGGTTCTAAAACAAATCAATGTATAAAATTCATTTTCAGATGATCTATAAGAGCCTGCTATCATAGGCCATTACCACTAACTCAGCAATATGATAATTGGAGATTTTCTTATAAATAGCTTGTCATTTTAAGAGTCTGGAGACAATGAAATTTAAAAATTAAATTGTCTAATGTTTTCTCGGTGGGAAAATTAAATTCAACAGACATTGTAATTATTTAGAGATTTATAGTTCTAAGTAAACCTTTAATGTGTTGTGTCCTTTAGAGAGAATTTTATTTTTTAATCACACGCTTGATCATTTTTACGATTGAGGGGCTCTAGGGATTTGAAGATGGTTAATATGATCCTTCAGATTAAAGGATTCATAGGCAAGGGAGACATATGTTGATCATCATATCAAGGGATTCTAAGGATATGAAGACATATATTATTCAAATCATCATATTGATGGATTTCCTGGTAAAGAAAGATAGGATATATAGTATGTATTAAATATTTGATATATTTTGTCATGATTACTGAATACGTTTACTTTTAAGATTAAAAGAGTAAAAAATTCAATATAGCTTGTAAGCCATTTTTAATTTTACTATATATTTTATTTATTATTTTTAAAAGTGATTTTCTATATGAATATTATGATAGATTTTTTTTTAGAAATCTTAATTATGATTTTTTTACTAGTGCATCTATGATATTGATAAAAAAATCTGATATAATAAGATATTTTGTAATTATGATTCCATCATTCTGAAAATTAGATATAGTCTGAGATTGGTATTTTTACATTAATAGGTATTTTGTTTTGTCTAATTTAATGTTTTTAAATAACAATTCACCCACATCTTGTAAGTATAGCCATCTAAGATACTTTTATTATCCAAAAATTATGCGGAATTGATTGATTCATGATTAATTAATATGAACTTCTAGAATACCTTAACATTTATCTTATTGAGATTTTTTTATTTTAAATTAACATTATAATATCCAAAGTAATTTTATAATAATACACATGTGATATTATTTTTAAAATTTATAAGATTATATAACCTAATGATTAACTTTTATAAAGGATATATACTTCAATTTGATTGAAATAAATATAGAGTAAAATATTTATTAGATATCTAGAAATAATAATGTTTTATAAGTAATATTACCCATTAGATAAAGAAGTTTTTATTTAATTTTATAGTCATTATTAATTAAATAAATATTTACCAACGAAAAATTGGGATAAAAAGTAACTATTAATAAATTTGATGATTAAAATAACGAGTCTTTCATGAAATGGAATTTTAGATTGATTCATATGTGTTTTTTAAATTAAATTAACTCAAGAATCATAATAACATAATATTTATATTAAGAAATATGGATTATTATGTAGAATTATTGAATATTTTTATTCCTAAAATACAAGTCTACATCCTATAATGTGGCCATCGAGGGTTCAAATTTTAAAAAATGATTAGAGGAAATTTAACATGAAATTTAATCTATATAAAAAAATGTGTATTACTTGGGTGGTCCATAGAGACAATAAAAACCCATAGGGTTTATATAGATTTTTAAAATGAAAACTAACATATGTAATAAGAGTTTTATTCATACGACATTGATGGTAGTGAATGGTTGTAAATAAATTCATGTTTTTAACTATAAATAATCCATCTCGTTAATTTCTATGATAATTTATATACTAATTTTTTACTATTAAAAAATTCTATGATTATGAAAGTTATCATATAGATGTCAAATCACATTTTATTATTGTAAATGTATATAATTATGTGCTTATTATACAACTATATGATTTTTAAGATCAATATTTTGATATAAATTTATTCATTTCACAGATATTAAATAATGGATTGAATCATTCATCTTATAGTTCTAATATGCATTTTAATATTTCAATGAAATATTTTTTTCATATCTATCATAAATTTTCCTTTTAAATAAACATTTTCTAGTCGAGGATCAATAAAAATTTGACTGTTGTTTGTAGATAAATTACTACATACTATAATTATTATTTCAAATTTATATTTTTAAAATTCATGGTCATAAAAATGGTTGTTATTGAATGAAATGAGAGAAAAAAGATATGTAAATTGTATAAATATCATGAATCATCTTCAATATAACACACCTTGCATATAAAATTAGATTGACTATCACCTATGAGTATATATCATGTATATAATCTCAAACCATGTGGAACCACCATCAATTGTCTATGATAAATAGTAAATATAATTTATATATATAGTGAAGGGGTATGCTATAAATAATTTTTTTTGGGTTTCCCCTTTAAAACCTACATGTATATTATAAACTATATACTAATTCAGTGAACAAAATTAGACTATAAAATGACTATTCTAATGGAAATACCTCTAATATACTATGATCCCATTTCCTAGGAGAAAAATCCCAATATTATATAATATAAAATATAGAACTAAATATAAAGGATTACCACTACCAACATGTAAATAGATATTTACTAGTTTTACACTCATATATTTCTAACTAAAAGACATAACTAGGTCATTTTATATCCATAAGGACCACACTATATGAAATAATAATAGGGTAGCTATCCATCTCCAATGACATTATAGTTATCAAGAGTCCATCCTTGAGGTCCTCCCCAACACTACTTACAATTAATGAAATGTATCCATTTAGAAGCTTCTATACCATATAAACATTTTAGTTTCCATTTATCCACCCTCAGGGTTTTCAAAAATAAATCATCATCAACACACATCACATTTTACTACTATATGTTTGACACATCATCTTAATTATAATCATTATAAATTGTGAAATCATTCATAGACACACCATATATTTTATCACCCAGCCTTTTAATAAAAATATATAGGTTCTAGGTAGATAACAATACAACAAAATAATAATAAAAATATTCCCACATATGTATTTTTTAATATGTATTTCACTATACTCTATTTATATAACTCATATTTATAATTTTACACCTCAATATATGATATAAAAGTATTTTATCTGTGGTTTGAAGATAGATTCATAATTCATTATATATAGTCACATGCACCACATGTTCTATTATACATTTTAATGGAAATGGAAGGAATGGAATGAGGTGGCACCATATACATATTAATATAGCATTACCCAATGCCTAACCGGCATGAATAATGTGGAAGATACATAATACCCCTTGTATGTCACCCTTTCAATTTCCATATTCATCAATATGATGCACAAACTCATTTACATTTGGAACCACCTATGTATAAATAATGATTCCAACCCATGAAGAAAAGACACCAACTATAGTTTTTTCTATTCAGTGGCATGGCCTTTGTGCCATTTGGAACAACCCCATGGCTATGGTTATATACTATATTTTAATATCTATTTAGATCCATAAATATTTTCAATAAATCGAAAAACAAAATCATAAGGTCAATAAAGATCTATATCAATAAAATTCCATAAATACTCCTATACAAATATTAATATATTAAAATATTCCGGTCATAACTCATAAATGATTATAATTATATAATAAAAAGACCTCCGCATATAAGTATTATCAATAAAATCACCCATGATTAAATATAGATGTCTAGACCACATTTTATTTCTCCATTAGACATAGAGTTTAAGACAATCAACAATTTATATACATATTCATGAATTATTACTCATCGACAAAAATAAAAACTCATTATAAATTTTCACTATTTAATGATATGTGAATATCTTATGTCACTCACCTCAATTTCTATAATAATTGCTAATATTCATACATCACTTGTCATTTATCTCATCTTGTTCTACAAGCACATCCTATTATTATCCACAACACATGGATTTGAAGAAGTTATCGTGAATGTAAAATAAATTACACTCATTGTAATAGAAAAATTAAAATATTTTGAGATTCAATTATCTACACTAATTAATTTTATAATCATAATAGATAATAAATATCTATACCATTTTATTTAATTAAAATATAAATATTAACATAAATTGGATAATCTACTGAAAAGTCCTGTAATTAGATAAGGAAAATAATTCCCCCTCTTTCAAATCGTATTCTATGAAAATATACACTAAATAAAATAATATTATTTATTTATAAAAAAATCAATGTGAATTACATAAAAATAAATCATATAAATTCATCGACATATTCTAAGAACTAAAAAATCACTATAATTTCTTAAAATAGTAAATATATTATAAATTATTCAATAAAATGTTCAATATTTTATTAAAAGGCCAGTAAGTTCAATACATTACCCTTTATTTTAAAATATTTCAAAATAATATCAATATTTAAAAAATTGTAGAATGTCAAATTTTCTTTTCTTTATATTACACATTATTTTAATAATAGCATTTCCTAAAATATAAAACATGGGAGAACAATCTCACATTTATTATAAATAATATAACCCTCACCTTTATAAAAATTATATAAAAAATATAATAGAAATAACTGAAATAATTCTCTATATTTCACTCTTTTATGAGATTCTCCTTCCAAAGTGATTTCCATTATTTGACCATATTTTCAAATTACTCTAATTATAGAATGAAATTATTTATTCAAGGAATTATTTATATGATCCAAAATTTATATAGGAATATTAAAATCATATATTTCATCCTTGATGTCATGATCTTACAAATTAATCACATGGGATTGATCATAATAATTAGTTTGAATATAGGATACTTGAAATTTTTCATTAATTATTTATAGTCAAGTCGTTATCACTAACCAGTAAGTGGCCTATAAAATATGATCAAATTCCTCAAATAGACAATTGAATTTATGGGAAATCCTACTTATTTTTTATCCCGTCATTGTCTACATCAAGGAGATTCTCCTAAGAATATACAACCTTATAGAAAAAACCTTAATAGTCATTGATTTGATTATAAATTGATTTTTTATTCTTTTTATTGTATTCATGTGATATAAATTATGATTAAAATCCAATATTATTTATTACAAAATCACTCGACCAATGGAAATGACCTATCTAATCTAAACCAAATATAACATATATTGAAATAGATATCCAAAAAAGACCCATAAAGATGCATATAAATGGAATAATGATAATTATTATAAAAAGGAAATGTTAACCAATGGTAAATACATTACCCATTATATATGTAATGACTCAAACTTTTATTAATAAAATTCCCATTTTGAATGAATAAATACATTTTCATTTAATAAACTTATAGAAAAAGCATGCACTACTTTGGTAATTTTGGATTTTTATATCCTAATTGATTTAAAATAACATTAGTGATCATAATGACTGATAATATAGATATTGAATAGTTATTTTTAGTAGTATATAAAAGGGATTATGAAACATTGTAATTTCTAAAGACAAAAGAAGAGATGACCTCATATAGTAGGATTGTACCATTTGAATCCCATTTATCAGAGCTTCTAAGGAAGATAACATCGAAGGGATCTTCCCTTGAACAAGACCAACAATAAATTCAAAAAACATAAGAATGACTGAAACCATATATGGGACTTATTCAAACTCATCGATATCATAAACCTTGTTTTCCAAACCAAGCCATTAATATATCACAGTTTCATACCTTACCCTTAGGAAATTTTCTTGTATAATAAAGTTATATGTATGTAGACCCTAACAATAAGTTTTTTTTTTCATTTTCTATATTTTTTTTATAAAATAATTAATATATTTATGTTTTACTACTTTATAATTATTTATGAATAAGTTTGATAAAAATAAGTTTTTAAAATGATTAAACAAAAATGGTATTTTTGGGAAATGTATAGTTTTAATCAAAACACACTATTTTAATGAATTCAGGAATTTCTAAAATAATTTATATTTTAAAAAAATATTATTATTAAATAATTTTTATAAAATATAAATGATAAAATAATTTTACGAAGTCAAAAATAATTTTTATTAGGGTTAGAAAACTGTTATTATCGAAAAACAAGTATTTTTCAATAAAAATTGATATTGGTTTAAAAGTTTAAATTATCATTTTTCGATATTTATTATGATAAAATATAAATAATTTGTAAAATAATGAGTCAAAATTATCCAAAAGTGAATTTTTAATTATTTTCATAGAGAAATGAATTTTGATGTACAAATTAACTATGGTAAGAGTATATAACATGTATATGAAAACATAAAAAATACTAAAGTGATATAATATATTTCCTAAAATATATCCGTGATCTAATATATATTTCCCCATTAACTTATTTTTGGAGGTTATTTGATTAATTTTACAACCCCTTAATGTATCCTCTAAAACCTATATTATATTTTATCAATAAAAAATAAATTCTTGGTAAACAAAACTCACTTACTCATCACAAAGAGAATTATATTAATGATATCAGTCATTAAAATTGAAAAATAATTAATACCAATTCACATTGGTATAAAAATTGTAAAATAACAAGGGAAGGTTTGTGTTTGGATTACTTTTTTATAACAAGTCCAGAACCATTGATTAGAAATAAATAAAGAATTCGCCCATATTTTTCTATATAAACCAATGAAAACTCTCATTTATCTACAATAAAAACATCTCCAACATAAAATTACTCTTTACATACCTCTCAATAATGTCGTATATGGTTACCCCAAGCTCTTAAGAAGATCCTCCTATTCTTTTAGAAGTGCTCCCTCAAGGTGAGGAATCCTCTTGTTCTTCTATTTTCTCAAGAAAAACTTCTATATTATTATATTTTTAACTTTTTTATGTTGAAATAGGGTTTAAAAGATCAGTATTAATACCCTTATGATTTATAATTTAGGATATTACACTTTCACTCTCATTAATACCTCCCATATATCTTTATGTACCCCCATTTTGTTTCTGATTTTATCCTAATATTTTCCATGACAAACATTGGAATTGTGAATATTCATCACCATTTCTAATAAAGGTAATTCACCTTGATATAAATACACATCATTGATTTGTTAAAGCTATATATGTATCCAAAACTCTATATTCATGGGTTTAAATGTGATGAAATATGATCCAATGTTAAATGATCAATGTGACACACTTATGCCTGTAATGATATTACATATATTTTTATGGGTATTTATCCTAACTAGAATAAGTTAGGTTATCTCAGCTATTATCCTTGACATATATTTCTAATTGTTGGTTTTAATTTTTTCGACATTCTTATGTTGTATTTTTGTTATCACATTATATCAAGCCTCGTTGTTCAAGATTATGATTCTCACTGATCTTTTGTTACCTAGATAAAACTTTTATATAAGAATCACTAATTTATATTATTCTATTATTTTTTTATTGAAATACTATGATTTAAAAATTACCTATTTATTATGGACATCCCCATGTAATCCTGTGTAGTTTTAGAAGAATTTTGTAACTTTAGAAGCATTATAAGTTAGTATTCAATAATTGAATTTTATTCCTATTTCATGTTTTCAATATTGTTACAAAATTTTGTAAAATACATAAGGAATCATGATATTTTGGTATTTTATTAAGTGTACCTTTATGTGATAAATCATGAATTTAATTTTATTAAACTATGGGGTGTAATAATCTAAAAAATATTGAATTAATGATCTTAATATATTTTCTTATTTCCAAATTATTTTACAAATTTTATCAATACTGAATGTTTTAAAAGTGGTACATTGGAAAAAATAGAATTAAAATTAATTTATAAATCTAATATAAATTCATGATGTAAACATAGGGACATGATTTTAAATGACCAACATAAGATCACTATAAATATTGATTATATTTTTCAGATAATTTATTTCAAAACGTTATATGGGGTTGGATTACATTATTTTAAATTATCCATAGAATAACAATGTTCTATATATGATCATTACCTTTCAATTGTTGTTGAAAAATAATAAAAAAACTATATAAATTTCAACAAATTATATTTTAGAATGTTAAAGGGATGAAACAAAATACTATGATGACCATTTGTTTGATGTTATATACTAAAAGAAGTAATATACCACAATAGGTTGTAATGGTGGAGATAGAGGTGGTCTGAGTTCCAATGAGTTAAAATTAGGCCTAATTTGAATTTCGGATTTCCTATCAATAATTTTCACATATAGATTTATTTTAAATGTTTAAAGACATATTTTTGTGAAGTAATTTGGAAATGAAAATTCATGAAGAAATACTTCCTATGTTACATATATTAATATGGACATAGTTGTCATTGATGAATATTTCTTTTTCTCATTATTTTATTCATTTATTTAGTTTTATTCTAGGTGTTGATTTTTATCTGAATTTCCTTGAATTTTAAAAATACTGATGCTTCAGTGTTGGGTGTAAGGTCATTACTAACTATACCACATCCCCATAAAAAACCATTAACATCTTATATAGTTGGCACATTGTTCAATATGTGCTTGAATTGTAGGAACATAGTTTTTTCAAACGTGTGGCCAAACCAAATAATATTTCCAAGGACCTGCATGTGTTTCCTGTGAAGGACACAAGATTGGAACATGATTCGGTTCAACATACATCAACTGTGAGGTCTACCAATAATTTTAAATATTATATGAAATGAAGATTCTACCCTATTCAAATTTTATCCCCTATAAGTGCTCATTTCCACCCATTTACTTTTGCATCTATGAAGATAACTAGTAAGATTATTCAATGCCTCCTCCTTCTGAATTCAGTCTTATAATTCAATTTTCATTATATTCTTCATGGTTTGGCCTCTTTTATCACTTTCATATTTATCATTACATGTTTCTTTTTTATATCTAGTGTTGGGATAGTTTTGGACAAATCCTAGTTGGGGATTTGTTGTAAATGGTTATTTTTTTTGTTTTAATGTTGAAGGTGTATTTTTGGCCTTCCTTGCCCTAAATTCAATGGTTTTTGTGACATATTTTCTTTAATCAGGTATGTTTTTTGATTCCTATTGTTTTTTCGTATCAACCCTTAGCATTATTGGGTTTTATAAATTCTTTTACAAAAAAAATAAAGAACATTATGTAACTATTATTGTTACATGGAGTTTTTTACAAATAAATTAGTATATTAAAGGAATATTTTCATTTTTATAATTGATTTTATATGGTAATAACATGGGTTAAAAGGGGATATTTTTTGGGGATACTATATTAATTGACTTAGGTGTATGAATTAAATACATTCGTAGGTTGATTAATGATTTTAAATGTTGTGTTATCAGCATAATTTCGAAAATATTTTCATTGATGTTATTTTGTGGATTAATTTACATTATAGTTTGAAAGATTGATTTTCACTAGATTATGAAGAGATATTCATGTACTAAATGATTTTACAATGGTCGTTAAGGTATTGTAGAGCACAATTTATAAAGAAAAATCTAAAAGATCATTTGGAACATTGAAGGAATGTTTATAAATTATGTTGGTCACTAAATTGTTTTAAAAATAAGTTTTCAATATACAAATTCTCATTTAAAATCATAGGCTCTAGTTCAGACATGATATAAATAGTTTTTTTGGAATGATATAAACCCTTAACATAATCACCATAAACTATGTTTGAATTTTTTTAAATGTATATGATGATTATTGATTCTTATTTTATTTATTGTAGGGTATTTACTAATAAGGGTGTATAGGGTTGGGTTGAGGTATGATTGTATCATGTTTTATCATGTTGTTTATTTTTTATGTGCGTACGATATGTCATAAATCCTTCCTCACCCTATATTTATAGTATAATTGAGATAATATGTATTTTAGTAAGATATTGATAGACAGTTTCAATAATTGTCTAGAAAAGATGGACTTGTGTACCTTAGTTGTGTGTTATTACCCCTACAAGGGGAGTTCCACCAGTGAGGATAGTTAGAGTAAGATATAAGAACATTTTCTTGTAACATCATATTTTAGGCCCATAGATTATTCCGTGGGAGTATTTCTGAGATCCTCTCATTGGATGTTTTGGAGTCCCTCATGATTGTGTACTATGTATTTTGATTGCATTACTATAATATTATATTATTTTTTTATATAATTAGTTTTGTTTTTATCTTGGAAATATGTACCATATATATCTATATAATTTATACTGGATTTAAATGTTTCATGTGTTTAGTAATTATTCATTGATTCTCTCTAGGGTGAGAAAACATTTAATTTCAGTTTATCTAGTTTCTTTTTTCTATTATATTCATGTTCCACAGTTATATTTTGGTGATTAATTATTATTTGGGTGTGAGGGTGCCACTATATAATATTCTAAAATATATTTGGAAGATGTTTTTTGGAAGGGAATATTTTGAAAACGGGGTTTTAAAAAATGTTTTTATTTTTAATTTCAAGCATTCTCTAGATTTAAAAAAGAAAACAATGAGTCTTAATGTGATTTATTTTTACTAAAATTTGATTAAAATTAATTTTAAATTTATTTATTTAAAACTATAATTTTTTGATGTTTTGAAAAGGGAGATTCATGAGATATTTTGTGAAATCAAGCGATGATGTTATGTTCAAACCATTCATACACCACTCCTATATAGACCAAATAACAATTTTATAATTAAAGGTTTCAGTATTAAGGAAATCATTCCTCTGGATGGCTTATATTTTCTCTCTTAGGGATCCATTATGTTAGGATAGATGGATGGTGACATTAGGGTCACACAAAGGTTGTTTGTTAGTATGTTGGTTCATTTTATAAATTTATAATAGTTGTCTATCAACCAATATAGTTAATTATTGTATTCGATATTTGTATTATCATTTTTTCATTTATTTTGAGTTGGATGTTTATTTTATTTATTCACTATTTGTATTTATTAGTATTTGAAATTTTTTATTTCATTTTATGTGGATTTCTAATGTATGAATTTAATTTTATTAAATTCATGGTATAATTCCATTGTGTGTAAAATATTATTTATCTAACGAAAATTATTCCTTTAAAGTATATTTTAATCCCCAGAAACCAGTTTCTAGCATGTAGGGATTAGGAATCCCCATTTGGCTATGCCATAGGACATCTCATGTTTGAGGTTTAGGGGAAAATAGTTAGTTGAGGGATAAATAGTATCATTATGTACTCTGTTATTTTGGTTTTTAGGTAGGAGGGGTACAATATCTTTAGAACTTTGGTGGTAGGTCCTAAGTAAGTATCTGATCAACACCTATCAGTATGAAACCATATTTTTCATAGGTTATTGTATTTAGAGTATGATATTTGTAGTTTTTTGAAATTATGTTTGGTATATATTTATCTTTATTGATTATGTTCTGAGTTATATTGTTGTTATTCTAGTAATTTAGGGAATTTTTAATTTTTTTTAAATGTGAGAGAGATTCGAGGTGCGTGGTTTTTCTACGAGATCTAAGAAATCATGTAAATTCCATGCTCCATACTTTGTGAAACATACAATGGTAGGAAAATGAATGGGAAATAACACATAAAAATAGGTGACAAAATCTTGGACAACCACTAATTTCTTCAATTGTTCTTAACACCCTTTTTTAGATATATTTTGTTTATGTATGTATTCTATCGGAAAATAAGTTGGGTGATTTTAGTGGTGGGTTAACAATGTTTAGTTGTATTATATTTAAAATTTTCAAAATAAAAACATGATTCTAAAGGGAGAAGAATTTGATTTTAGATATTATAATTTTTTTTCACAAGTTGATTTTAAAATTATTTCCATGTTTGAAAATGAAATTGGATTTAGTAATGAAGTTATGATTTCATGAATTTCTATAAGTAACATTTCATTATTTTCTAAAGAGTTTAAAGTTAATTTTTTAAATTTTAATTAATGTGGTACCTATAATTTTGTTTCTTGTGTTATTTTCAATAGAGTGAGTTGGGATATAAATTTTTTATAGTGTCTTATGTTTTATTTTATTATTTAAGTTATATCTCTTTGAATAATCCTAGGGAATAATGTGAAATTGGTATTATGGAATATTCTTCAACTTAGTAAATCTTATAACATTGCATTAGTTATTACATTTATCAACCCTACCTGAACTCATGTTAGTGTGGGGGATCCAAAACCTTCTCATTATATCCCTATCTTTCATGGGGACCAATCACTTTAAGAATCTTTTCTATGGTAAGTGGGGTTTAATAATACATAAATTCAAAAAAAAAATCCCCCAAATTCTAAACTATTTTATATGTGTTTGATAGAATTAGTCATGAGTGGGGGAGTATTGTCATCAAAATTATGATACAAAATAGTATTTCATGGGAATTGTTTTAGATTAATTCGATTGAGATGTATTTTCTTGATAATGTGAATGTGGAGAGTGTGAATGAGTTTTTTCATGTCTATCAGAAGACTGAGTAGAGAAGGATTATATAACTAGGTTTAATGAGTTAATTCCTTTCTCTCCAAAGTTTGTGTTTGAGGACACATTGAATTTTCCAATTTCTAAGGGTCCTTATCCTGAGTTACATTATAAATTTCCTTCATTTCATATATTGTTTTTCAAGGATATGTTCATTAAAAACATAATGGTAGATTTTTTCTCCAAGGCCCATCGTAGAATATGTGGTGACCATGTTTATTTTAGTATCCAAGAAGGATTAACATCTAGAGATAAGTATATGAAGGGTGAACCTTAATTAGTAAATTAATATAATTTGGGAGAGTCTTATTATTTTGTTTCAATTCCATTGGGGATAAAGTGATATCCTATAATTCATAAATGTGGTAAACATGAGAAATATAAATCCACTTTATTTAAAAGTACTAAATAACAACCATAAATATATACATTTTATCCAATCCTTAATGTTTTTTAGGTTTTAGGATTAGAGATAAAAATTACCTTTCTCTTTATTTAGATCTTAGTAGTTGTTTGATAAATGATTTTCAAGGTATTTAATTTTTTCCAACTTAATTTTCTTATAATCTATTGTTTCATTATTTATTCCATTATTCTTTTGGATGTTTTAATGTTTTTATTTATTTTTAGAGGCTTCAAGTTTTTATTTGAATTATGAGAGAGCTATCCAGTTTGGTTATTTATTGTGGGTTACCTATGAAGAAGGTATGAGTAGTGATTTGGTGTTAATTCCACTAGTTTATTAAGTTTTATTTTATCCATAATGTTATGTGAACTCAATATATGTTGTGGAGAACTATTAATGGTCTGGACTCTTGTATTTTTATCTTTAGTTTTTTTCTTGAATTATTTTTTTGATTATTTTCTTGAGTTTTGTTCCACTGTTGTGTTTCATGTTGTGGTTTGAATTTAGTGTATCATTTCATATCTATAGAGGTGACTTGTTATATATAATTTTACCATGGGGCCAATATTAACAAAGAGTTTATGGTTTCTATGTTCTCTATCTTTTTATTTTTTGTTCATTGTTTTGGAATCCATTTTCTTCTTTGAATAATAATTGATTTATTTGGGGAAATAAAATCTTAAGGTGGATAGAATTGTCAAACGACATTATTATTATTATTATTATTATTATTATTATTATTATATTTCATTTGTTTATTGTTTATTATTCTTATCCATGATTTTAAGTCTAAAATTCCATGATTATTAATTTTTTTGGTTGTAGTACTAGGTTTACACTCATCACATAGTTAGTGTTATTCATGTATCTTGTTTAGGAAAACCCCACAACATATATCAGAGATGACTTTAAGGTTGGTTCATGGTATGAAACACATCAAATCCATTAAACTGCAGATGGTGGTTATCTAATTATATTTTCACAAAATACAAAATATCCCATCCCAAATGATCAAATAATTTTACAGACATGGATGATTAAATATATTCAATATTCTCACATTAAATTTGAAAAACACAAATACAACATAAAATTATGTCTAGAACATGATTATTTCTTCTATTATATTCTATAAATCAATCATAAATGATATCATAGTATCCTATGGAAAAAAATAATAAATGATGATATGATATTCCTAGTAAATAAATGGATACTACATATTCTATCACATATTAAATAAAGAATGAATAATATGACAATGGTAAACAATAATAAAAAACGAAATATAATTAAAATAAAAAAGGGGAATATATCAATGGATTAAATGTTTAATTAGATATTCAAATGGATACAAATTAATAATTTCATAATGGTAGAATACATAATTTCAGACCTCATAATCTTACCATCAAGGATTTATACTATAAATTTATACCTAAATATGTAAAGAGTATATTAAATACACCAACTAGTTAGGTTAAAGATACATAACAACATATCAATGGGTTATAATGTATCATTCCAATCACATATTAATTCTAATGACTTTTTAATATGAAGTAAATGAATAGAAATTAAATTAATGATAAATATAGTAATTATTATAAACAAAATTTCAAATGAAATATTTATATTTTACCTATTAAATGACAAGAAAATATGATTATATGCTATCTGGAGTAATATGTCAGATGGTATATTTTGAGTATATACCATTTAAAATATATGATTCATTAAGTATGTTGAAATAGATGAAAAATAATTATAAATTAGAATTAAAATTGTTATTTCAAAACATAAAAAATCATTTTTATTTGAAAACATTATGAATAAAATTAGCCATAGTATTGAGAAAATGTTATTATTTTAAAATAATCATGAAAAAATATGATGGATTCTTTATTGAAAGTAATGGTTTTTATGGTTGGAAAATTATTAATTGTTAAAACAAATATTCCTTTCAAATTTTTGGTAATAAGTTAAAGGTACTTCATTCAGAAATGGTAAGAATATTCCTTTTATAAAATTGAAAAAATTAAAATATGGTGGAAAATGAATTTAATTAACCATTTTATCATAGAATATAACATTCGTGAAAATAATTTATATAACATAGACATGGAAAAATAATTTCATCGACTAAAGAGGAAATATGGCTGTCTTTTCTTAAAAATATATTTCTAATTGTATTTAGAACAAAACAGAGGAAAATGAAAAAAAACATAATGTAAACTCCATATATATCTATAGAAGAAGAAAAATGATGGATTTTAAAATAATAGAATATTAAACATTCCTTTAATTAATTTTTAAACACAAACACCCCCAATAAAATTTGGATTGTAAAATAAACTTTTACCTTAAGTCTGATTCGCATAATATGTACTCTATCCTTCTGAATTATAAATTTTAATTTAATATAATTATGTACCATCACAATATTCATAATTATAACACCATACATGGTTTAATTATTTCATTTTATCCCCTTTAACTGAAAGTATTTCATTATCATCATTATTTCATGTGTTAAACAATTTTTTATGTACATTTTAATTAAATAGTTATTGTCCTTGCTTCTTGATCATGGTCATATATTATATATAATGTTAATTATGTCATTTTTAACTTATTATTATATAATATAACTTGTATTAAAAATTAAAAATTAATTCATGTTATAATAATTAATAAATCACTCACGTAGTTAATAAAACAATCCTAAACAAGTGTGTGTTTTAAAAACCAAATATTTGAGAAAATTCAAAGGTATATTATTAATTTAGAATTTATAGTGGATCATGGAGATAGTAGTTCATTTGTATTAATGAACGGTACTTCCATTTTATAATTGGAATATGAAAATTAATGTAGAAAATATTTTATCTTTCCGAAATGATTACTACCTTATAAATATAATCTATAATAATTGAATACATTCATTATATCCAACCAGGAGTGGTAGTTTTGGAAAATGATTATCATCACTATGTGGAGGCGGTAGTCTGCATGTATGCATAAAAGATACATTCAATTCTAATTTAATGAATATGAGGTGGAAAATGGATGTCCCATAATGAAGATTACTTCTCAGCTTAAATATGATACTATATTCTATATGTTAGGATGGATATAATATATTTGGAGGTTTTATAATATAAAATAATATGTGAAATAGTTGGTAAAGATGATTACCACTTCCTTGAGAGGCCTCCTTTATGTTACATATTAATCATTATTCAGATGGTCTTAAGAGAATACGAGAAGCTTAATACTGATGGGAAGAAATCTAGGAAGGTTTTTAGTAATAGTTTATCCATGTTATAGGGCACCATATTTATTAATAATGTTGGATATTATGTTCCTTTTTATATATGAGGGGGAGACACACGTAGAATTTGTTGAAATATTTAAATAATATAATGTCATTTTAATTAGAAAGTAAAAACAAATATCTAATAATTTGTTTTTAGATATTACATAGAATAAATACCATCAACCAATAATATTTATAAAATCATATGTTTCATTTTTTTACTTATCTCTTTGTTTAACACCCACGCAAACCTGTTCTAACACTATTCATGGTAACAAATTCGTATTGTTTTTACTATTAACTGTAACAAAATAATATGTTGACCTTATTACCCAATATTATCTAGGCTGATTAAAAATATGGAACCCTTTTTTAAGAATCAATTGTTTGAATTGGTAAAAAACATTTAATATATGTTCATAAAATTAATAGAAAACTATCTTTAGAAAAATTATTATTTTAATAATAAAAATTATTTTAGAGCAAAAAAAGTATAATTCTGATTAAAATGTAATTAAATAAACTATGTTTAATAAAAATATTCTTATTTTTATTTCAAACTAAACCTAATATGAATGAAAACTATCAGAATTCTGATTATGGGAGAAGAAAAAAAATATTTTCCATTTGAACAAAAACATTACTTAGATTTCCAAAATGTTGACAATTTATTTCTAAGTTCAACATTTTTTTAATTGATGTTAATTCTTAAATATATACTTGGTCTATCAGAAAATGTTTCACAAATATTCATGTTATTCTTACACCCTTATAATTTCATAATAGTGATTTTTTTTATAAATTCATTAATTTTCCCTATTCACACATAAATAGTTTTTTTAATATATCAAAATTCACTCTATGATAATTTTGAAACAATGAATTCAAAATTGAAATTAAATTAATGAAATTCATTTTTTAATGTTTTGGAATTTCAATTTTAAATTATATTATTTACTAATGCTACATGCATTGTGCCGTTGTTTATTTATAAATAGAAACATACTTACTGTAATTGAAGATTGGCAGTTTTATTGTTTTCTTGTTGAATGATTTCATCATCAAAATTTATATAATTTCATTACATGAAAATATGTGTTCATTTCTTCATTATAACTTATTTTTTTCCCATATCACCTCTTCTATCTTGTATTTTTTTCCAAATTACCTTTACCAGCGGAGTCATCAAATTCCTCAAAAACTACTATATACTGTCAAGAATCTAGATATTCTCTTCATAGTAAGATAAATTATGATCTAATTATGTCTCATTAGAGTTGAGAACATGCATTGGGTTTGGCATGCACTTTCTTAATAATGAGACATTGAACCCAACATAAGCATTAGATATGATCGGTGGCATTTCAATATGGTACACAATAAAACTAATTGTTTCAAGAATTTTGATTGGCCTAATACACCCAAGACTTAGTTTCCATTGCAATCCAAAAATCGTAACACCTTTATATAGAGAATAATTCATGAAAACAAGTTATCCCCCTGGAAATTATTAATCCATCCTTCATTTGTTATCATAGTATTTTAACTAATTTGAGTTACCTTATTATGATTTTTAATAGTATTATATTTCAAAATTTTATGCACAATAAGTCCATGGTATATAATATTTTTTTCAATAACTTCATCTTATTAATTTATAGTACGACACATATATCTGTACAATTCTTCATATGGATCTATTTTAATTCTTTAATTGAAGTTATTATTATATCCAAATTCCACCAAAGGAAAATATTGATCCCGCATACCTTTAAAGTAATTTGAGTTTGACCCCAAAATATCTTCAAATGTCAGAATAGTCATTTATACTACCCATCAGTTTGAGGTTAATAGGTAGTACTCAAATATTTCACAGTTTTGATATCATTCTAAAGACAATTCCATAATTTTGATGTAAACTACATATCATCATTAGGTACAATTTAATTTAGTACACCATGAAGTATTGAAACATTATTAATATAGTTCCTTATTAGGTGATCAAGATTTATATCTTCCCCTATAGAGAAAAAATGCGTGGATATGGTACAGGGATCAACTATTACCAATATAAGATAATTTTTTCAACAAGTATTTGGAAATCCAAAGAACAATTATATGGTTATATTATCCCATTTCCACAAAGGAATAGTCAAAGGTTGCATGAATCATTAGAGATTTTTTTATCAGCCCTAACATATTAAAACACTCAGAATTTATATATATAGTATGAAATTTTCTATTTGATATTATCCCACAAAAAAATTACTGCAAATCAAATACATTTTCATACTAGCTGGGCGAATATATAAATATATGATATGCGCTTCATCTTGTAAATCTATTTTAATAACATTAATGGATTGAATGCGTAGCCTGATTTCAAATTTCAATATCCCATCTTCATTGATTAATTATACCAAATTATAATTATACATGACATTTATTTTCTCTGGAATATTCATATCATCAAGTTGAAAACTTTTTATCATCCCCAATAAGGATGGTTTGACAATATTTTTGGAATAAATGAGATATTTCCCCCTCCTAAATGATTCCCATATACAAATTTTCAAAATATATGAATATAATATATCTTTCACCGCTTATTTTATAAAAAAATATATGGTATTCCCAAATCGACATACCAATAACCTTATTTTCCTTCCAAAGTTGGAATTGTATTGAGAAACTGAATCCTTGAGAAGTTCTATCCATTTACTTTTCCTCATGTTGAGAAATTGTTGTGACAAGATATATTTAAAAAATAATTGGTATATTTGTATTTAATATCTTTTGGTATAAATTGAATGAAAATAGATCTTCATTACAAATAATACAACTACCAATTCAACATCTAGGGTTAAATAATTCTTTTCAAAAATAATTCATGGTCTTGATAAAATGGAAATAACTATATCATTTTTCATAATGAAACAACCATGCCCCTTATTTGATGCAAAAATATATTTCAAAATTCCATCCCTTCTCTATGCAAAAGTCAAAAATAGTATAGTGGCCAATAAACTATTTAATTATTACAAAATTTCTAGACATTTTTATAACCATATAATCATAACAAATTTATATATCAACTTGGTTAAGAAGTTATTTAATCGGGATTTGTTTAGGAAAAATCTTAGATAGTAACCTTCTAATTCGTGTAACACTACTGAAAATACAGTCTTTCCCAAAGGTTCTAAACGATTGGGAAAGGTTGCAGAACCATTGGTATATTTATTCCAACAGTTCTGAAAATGGTAGGGAAGTAAGCCATTGGGAAAGCTTTTACCAATTGGTTAAAATTAACCATTGGGATAGGTTGAAAAAAATTAACCTATCCCAACGATTGTTCCAAACCGTTGGGAAGAACTATCCCAACGGTTTGGCTTTAACCGTTGGGAAATCCAAGCAAAGGGATCCTTTCCCAACGGTTTAGAAACCGTTGGGGAAGGAGTTTTACCAACGGTTCATAGAACTATTGGTAAAAAAATACTTAGAGAGGCTATGCCAACGATTTGAAACCATTGGCATAGCCTATGCTGTGTAAATTGCACAACAGCCTGCAACTGTAATAGTAGCTCTCATTTTGTGCAATTTTCATAGCATCATTCCATCTCATTTTCAATCATTTCAAATTATTGTACCTGAAACAAACTAACATGTACATATACAATTATTTTACGTGCAATAACCAGCTAACACATACATATAGAGAACAAATTCATAAACATTTAACAAATAATGCATCCTGGAACTATACACATCCATAATTAAATTAGAATTCATAACATAATTATAAACATACATAATTCATTTAGAATTGAATTTAAAATTTAGATGAAAATTATATGTCGAATCCAGAATTCAATTCATAATTTGATCAGTTTTTCGTATACCATATATTTTTACAAGAAATGATGTCCATTTAAAAAAAACACATACACCTAGAGTGATAACGGCCACACCGTGCCTCGGATTGATGCGAGGTTAACTTTTACATGTCACAAATAACCCATGGACCATTTTCCTAAAGTAACAACATATTCCGAAAGAGTTTAGTCAGTTTTCCGTATGTCAGTTGTTGTTTCCAATTAAAATGAAGTGCTTTTTAAATAAAAGACAGACACTTTCAATGGTGCCGACCACACCACACCTCAGATTGATGCAGGGTTTACTCGTGCACATCACAAATGACCCATGGATCATTGTGGTAAAATATCAACATAATCAGAATCTGTTTGGTTGGTTTTTCATATGTACTTAAAATGTTTTCCATTTTAAACATAAGGGATACATTTTGGGTTGTCCCAGCCACACCGCGACTTGGATTGAGCAGAATTTGACTCATACATGTAACATATGACCCATAGTTCGTTTTCACAAAATTTCAATAGATTTCGAATGCGTTTGGTCAGTTTTCTGTATGCTAATTGTTTTTTCACTTATAATCTTGTCCATTTTAAATAGAGGAGACATAGTTAGAGTGGTACCGGCCACACCACATCTCGGATTTTGACAGGGTTGACTTGTACACGTCTCAAATGTCTCATGGATAATTTTCCTAAAGTATCAACACAATTTGAATGCATTTGGTCGGTTTTCCGTATGACAGTTTATGTTTTTCACTTAAAATGATGTCCTTTTGAAACAAACGACAAACACATTGAGTGGTTCCAGCCACACCACATCTCAGATTGATGTGGGGTCAATTCTTACATGTTACATATGACCAATGGATCATTATGATAATGTATCAACACAATCAGAATCTGTTTGGTCAGTTTTCTATATGTACTTTAAAAGTTGTTCATTTTAAACAAAAGAGAGACACATAGAGTGATCCCAGCCACACCGTGCCTCATATTAAGGCAGGGTTTACTCATAAACGTCACATATTACCCATGGATCGTTTTCCTAAAGCATAAACACATTTCAAATGCGTTTGGTCAGTTTTTTGTATGTCAATTATTGTTTTAACTTAAAATGATGTCCATTTTAAACAAAAGAGAGACACAATGAATGGTGTCGGGCACACCACGCCTCGGATTGAGGCAGGGTTGACTCGAACACATCACCTATTACCCATGGAACCTTGTACAAAAGTATCGTCACAATCAGAATCTTTTTGGTCCATTTTTCGTATGCTAGTTGTTGTTTTCACTTAAAATGAAGTCAATTTTAATCAAAAGAGAGACACTTTGAGTGGTCTCGGCCACACCGTACTTCAGATTGAGGTGAGGTTGACTCATACATGTCACATATGACCCATGGATAGTTCTCCAAAAGCTTCAATGGGAACCGAATGCATTTGGTCGGATTTCCGTATGTAATTAAAATGTTTTCCATTTAAAAAAGAGAGAGAGACACTTAGACTAATCCCGGCCACACCGTGACTTGGATTGAGGCCGGGTTGGCTTGTACACATCACATATGACCCATGGATCATTGTGATAAATTATTAACATATTCCTAATGTTTTTGGTCAGTTTTTCGTATGCCAGTTTTTATTTTCACTTATAATCATGTCCATTTTAAACAAAAGAGACACAGTTAGAGTGGTACCGACCACACCGCGTCTCCGATTTAGACAGGGTTGACTCATACATGTCTCAAATGGCCCATGGATCATTTTCTTAAAGTATAAACACAATCTGAATGGGTTTGGTTGGTTTTCTGTATGCCAGTTGATGTTTTTCACTTAAAATGATGTCCTTTTGAAACAAAAGACAGACACTTTGAGTGGTGTTGGTCACACCGCATCTTAGATTGAGGCGAGGTTGATTCATACACGTCACATATGACCGATGGATCGTTGTGCTAATGTATCTTCACAATCAGAATCAGTTTGGTTAGTTTTCCATATGTACTAAAAATGATGTCCATTTTAAACAAAAGAGAGCCACTTAGAGAGATCATGGCTACACCGTGCCTCGCATTGATGTGGGGTTGACTCGTACATGTCACATATGACCCAAGGATCGTTTTCCTAATGCATCAACACATTTCTAATGTTCTTGTTCAGTTTTTTGTATGTTAGTTGTTGTTTTCACTTAAATTGATCTCCATTTTAAACAAAAGAGAGACACTATGAATGATGTCGGCCACACCGCACCTCGGATTGAGGTGGGGTTGACTCATACACGTCACATATGACCCATGGATTGTTGTGATAAAGTATCGACACAATCAAAATCCGTTTGGTTAGTTTTCCGTATGCTAGTTTTTGTTTTCACATAAAATGAAGTCCATTTTAAACAACAGAGAGACACTTTGAGTGGTGTCGGCCACACCATGCTTCGGATTGAGGCAAGATTGACTTATACACGTCAAATTTTCCCATGGATCATTCTCCCAAAGTTTCAATCGAAACTAAATGTGTTTGGTCGGTTTTCCATATGTACTTAAAATGTTGACAATTTTAAACAAAAGAGAGACACTTAGACTAATCTCGGCCACACCGCAACACGGATTGATCCCGGGATGGCTCATACACATCACATATGACCCATAGATCATTGTGATAAATTATCAATAGATTTAGAATGCATTTAGTCAGTTTTTCGTATACCAGTTGTTCTTTTCACTTATAATGATATCCATTTTAATCAAAAGGGACATAGTTAGAGTGGTACCGGCCACACCATGTCTCAGATTTAGACAAGTATGACTCTTACACCTCTCAAATGACCCATGGATCATTTTCCTAAAGTATGAACATAATCCTAATTCATTTGGATGGTTCTCCGTATGCCAGTTGATGTTTTTCACTTAAAATGATGTCCTTTTGAAACAAAAGACATACACTTTGAGTGGTAGTGGTCACACCACATCTCAGATTAAGGAGGGGTTGATTCGTACACGTCACATATGACCGATGGATCATTGTTCTAAAGTATCAACACAATCAGAATCTGTTTGGTCAGTTTTCCGTAAGTACATAAAATGTTGTCCATTTTAAACAAAAGAGTGCCACTTAGAGTGATCCCAGCCACACCGTACCTCTGATTATGGTGGGGTTGACTCATACACGTCACATATGACCCATGGATCGTTTTCCTAAAGCATCACCATATTTCAAATGCATTTGGTTAGTCTTTCGTATGTCAGATGTTGTTTTCAATTAAAATGATGTCCATTTTAATCAAAAGAGAGACATTATGAATGGTGTCAGCCACACCGCACCTCTAATTGAGTCGGGGTTGACTCGTACACATCACATATGACCCATGGATCATTTTCCTAAAGTATCAACACATTTCGAATGCGTTTGGTCAGTTTTTCATACATCAGTTGTTGTTTTCACTTAAAATGTTGTCAATTTTAAACAAAAGAGGGCCACTTAGAGTGACCCCAGCCACACTATGCCTCATATTGAGGTGAGGTTTACTCGTACCCATCACATATGACCCATTGATCGCTGTACTAAATCAAAAACACATTTCTAATGCATTTGTTTAATTTTTTGTATGTCAGTTATTGTTTTCACTTAAAATGATGTCCATTTTAAACAAAAGAGAGAGACTATGAATGGTTTCGGCAACAACACGCCTTGGATTGAGGAGGGCTTGAATCGTACATGTCACATGTCACATATTACCCATTAATCATTATGCTAAAGTATCAACATAATCATAATTTGTTTGCTCAGTAATCCATTTTCTAGTTGTTGTTTTCACTTAAAATGAATTCCATTTTAAAAAAAAGAGAGACACATTGAGTGGTTTTAGCCACACCACACCTCGGATTGAGGCTAGGTTGACTCGTACACATCACATATGACCCATGAATCATTATCATAATGTTTCAATGGAAACTGAATGTGTTTGGTCAGTTTTCCGTATTTACATAAAATGTTGTCCATTTTAAACAAAAGAGATACACTTAGACTGATCCCAGCCACACCACGACTCGGATTGAGACCACGTTGACTCGTACACGTCACATATGACCCATGGATCATTGTGATAAATTATCAAAAGATTACGACTGCGTTTGGTCAGTTTTTCGTATGCCAGTTGTTCTTTTCACTTATAATCCTGTCCATTTTAATCAAAAGAGACACAGTTAGAGTGGTACCGGACACACCACATCTCAGATTTAGACGAGGTTGACTTGTACACATCTAAAATGAACCATGGATCATTATCCTAATGTATCAACACAATCTGAATGCGTTTGGTCAGTTTTTTGTATGCCATTTGATGTTTTTCACTTAAAAGGATGTCATTTTGAAACAAAAGACAGACACTTTGAGTAGTGTTGGCCACACCGTGTCTCAGATTGAGGCGGGGTTTATTCGTACTTGTCACATATGACCCATTGATCATTGTTCTAAATTATTAACGCAATCAGAATCCGTTTGTTTAGTTTTCCGTATGTACGTATATTGTGGTCCATTTTAAACAAAAGAGATCAACTTAGAGTGATCCCGGCCACACCGTGCCTCAGATTAAGGTAGGGATGACTTGTACACATCATGTATGACCCATGGATCGTTTTACTAAAGCGTCAACACATTTCTAAGGCATTTGGTCAGTTTTTCATATGTCAGTTGTTGTTTTCACTTAAAATGATGTCCATTTTAAACAAAAGAGAGACACTATGAATGGTGTCAGCCACACTGCGCCTCTGATCGAGGAGGGGATGGCTCATACATGTCACATATGACCCATGGATCATTTTCCTAAATCATCCTCACATTTAGAATGCGTTTGGTAAGTTTTTCGTATGTCAATTGTTGTTTTCACTTAAAATGTTGTCCATTTTAAACAAAAGAGAGACACTTAGAGTGATCCCAACCACACGGTGCCTCGGATTGATGTTGGGTTGACTCGTACAAGTCACATATGACCCATGGATTTTTTTCATAAAGAATCAGCACATTTATAATGCATTTGGTTGGTTTTTCGTATGTCAGTTGTTGTTTTAATTTAAAATGATGTCCATTTTAAACAAAAGGGAGACACAATGAATGGTGTCGGCCACACCGCAGCTCAGATTGAGGCGGGGTTGACTCGTACACGTCACATATGACCCATGGATTGTTATGCTAAAGTATTGACACAACCAGAATCCATTTGGTCAGTTTTCCGTTTGCTAGTAGTAGTTTTCAATTAAAATGAAGTCCATTTTAAAAAAAAGAGAGACACTTTGAGTGGTGTCGGCCACACCATGCCTCCGATTGAGGATAGGTTGACTCGTACACGTCATATATGACCCATGGATCATTCTCCTAAAGTTTCAATGGAAACTGAATGCGTTTGGTCGGTTTTATGTATGTACTTAAAATGTTGTGCATTTTAATCAAATGAGAGACACTTAGACTGATCACGACCACACCGTTACTCGGAATGAGCCCGAGTTGGCTTATACACGTCACATATGACTCATGGAGCGTCGTGATAAATTATCAACAGATTCCAAAAGCATTTGGTCTATTTTTCGTATGCCAGTTGTTCTTTTCACTTATAATCCTGTCCATTTTAATCAAAAGAGACATAGTTAGAGTGGTACCGGCCACACCACGTCTCAGATTTAGATGAGGTAGACTCGTACATGTCCCAAATGACCATGGATTATTTTCCTAAAGTATCAAAACAACTTGAATGCATTAATCGGTTTTCCGTATGCTAGTTGATGTTTTTCAGTTAAAATGATGTCCTTTTGAAACAAAAGACAGACACTTTGAGTGCTGTCGGTGACACCGCATCTCAGATTGAGGTGGGATTGATTCGTACACGTCACATATGAGCCATGGATCATTGTTCTAAATTATCAACACAATCAGAATCTGTTTGGTTAGTTTTTCATATGTACATAAAATGTTGTCCATTTTAAACAAAAGAGAGCCACTTAGAGTGATCCTGGGCACAACGTGCCTCGGATTGAAGCGGGGTTGACTCGTACACGTCACATATGACCCATGTATCATTTTACTAAAGCATCATCACATTTCAAAAGCATTTGGTCAGTTTTTCGTATGTCACTTGTTGTTATCACTTAAAATGATGTCCATTTTAAACAAAAGAGAGACACTGTGAATGGTGTCGACTACACCACGCCTCGGATTGAGGCGGGGTTGACTCGTACACATCACATATTACCCATGGATAATTTTACAAAAGCATAAACACATTTCAAATGCATTTAGATGGTTTTCTGTATGTACATAAAATGTTTTCCATTTTAAACAAAAGAGAGATAATTAGAGTAATACCGACCACACCGTGACTCGGATTGAGCCTGGGTTGGCTCGTACACATGACATATGACCCATGGATCATTGTGATAAATTATCAACAGAATCCAAATTCATTTGTTTTATTATCCACATGCCAGTTGTTCTTTTCACTTATAATCTTGTCCATTTTAAAAAAAAGAGACACAGTTAGAGTGGTATGTTAGTTGTTTATTCACATTATTCAAATACACTATTTGACTATGGGTCTTTACATTAATTTATTTATAAAAAATTTTCATTTAAAATGAGAATATCAAAAAATTAATAGAAGGTAAAATTTTACTAAAAATCCTTGTTGAAATATTAAGTTAAACCTGATTTATGAGAATCCTCATGTGTCTATTAGTGGAATGGTATTTACATAAAATCTTGTGGAAATTCATATAGAATATTTTTATATCATTCTTATTATGGATTAGAATTTACTTTATCATGCTATGAAACATTTTAAAGATAACAATGTCATGCCCAATGAATATATCCCTTTTATAACATACCAAGAATCTATGATATTGATTAGATGTGTAAATGTGATTTGCATTGATTATCTTGTTGAAAATAAATAAAATATATATTATAGATTTTCTAGTAGTAAATGAAATCAAGGAGGGTGGGGGGATGTCCGGGGGGTTGTCTGGGGGGCTGTCCGGTGGGTGTCCAGGGGGCTGTCCGGGGACCAAGGAGGAGGGTGGGGGGATGTGCGGGGGGCTGTCTAGGGGATGTTCGAGGGGTTGTCCAGGATCCAAGGAGGAGGGTGTGGGGAAGTCTGGGTCCAACGAGGAGGGGGGGGGATGTCCGAGGGCTGTCTAGGGTCCAGGGAGGAGGGTGGGGGGCTGTCCGGGGGGATATCTGGGCGGCTGTCCGGGGGGCTGTTCGGGGACCAAGGAGGATTGTGGGGGGGGGGGGGGGCTGTCTGGGGTCCAAGGAGGATGGTGGGGGGTTATCTAGTTTCCATGATAGATGGTGCCTATCTAGGGAGGTCCCAAACACAAAACCACTAAAAGACAACAACATCCCTAAAAACAGATAATATATAAAAATAACTCAACTCCAATACTATACTACGGGTCTAGATAAAACCAACAACTAGAATAGATTAAACATCAAATCTCAGTAATATTTGATGCAGCTCGGTGGAACTAAATGCACTATTTTCCCTAGCAGAATGTTCTGCCATCTCTGTGGCCCTTTTCTCATCCTGTTCTTCCTATGCCCTTACTTGATGCAGCTCGGTGGAACTAAAACGTGTACTTGAGGAGGGCCAATACCTCTTTGGGGCTATCCTTGGTCGGCAGCATACTCTGCCAGGATGCTCCTCTCCCAACACCTGATGTAAGGGATCAGTTGCCCAAAAATTGTCTGGTTCTTGGGCATCGAGGGCCTCTAAAGTATCCTTTTACAAATATAAATATATTATTTTGTTACAAAATAGATATAAAAATATAAAACCAACAGATTAAAACTTACAATCTGCTGCTGAGTCGCTTCATTGATGAAACTTCCATCCTTTTTCCGTCTACTCGAACAAAACAGTTTTGCTCGAGGCACATGTCCTTCAATATTCTGTATTTTCCTCTACAATGGCATTGAAAACTAAAGTTATACGAAAACTTTAGCAAACAATTAAATAATTGAGGGAAAAAAGAAAATGTAAGTCGTAAAAAAACTTATAAACAATTGCCATACCTGCTTCCTCTAATGATCCGACATCATAATACGTCCTAGTATGTGGAGGTATTTTTTTTGCATCAATGTTTTTTTTATTTTTTCCAGATGATTACTAAATAAAATTGGATAATGAAAAGGATAATATTAATGAACAATATGAAATTTATTATTTAAATACCACAAATGTAATTCATACCTTAAACTCGGTACTCGTCCAATGAGTAATCATCTGACGATACAACTCTATAGGACAATCATGCATGACTAGAACTGCCTCTAACTCAGTTCCAACTCTAGAATTCAAGCCAATATACAACTCATGCTTGTGGGATCTCCAAAGCTCACCTAAATCCTTTAGACGTTCCGGTCATTCACCCTCACCATCGGGAAAATTAAATCGAAGTTGACATCAAAATATTAATTCATATAAATACAATAATAATTCAAGGAATTAAATACAGTTGATTTTTTACCCATATCTCTGCCCAAGCTCTATCCTTGACCACATGTGGAAAATTTCTCCATGATACCGGGATAACGGGAATGATGTCAGAGTATTTAGAAAGCGTCGCCAACAAACTCTGACATTGCTTCCCTGTTTTCTCAACCATTTGGTTGTCTTCATTGTAATCCACCATAACCTGTGTGCGGCGATTCCACACCGAATGCATGCGTGTACGCCCCCACCCCCACCTCCTGTCCGTAGATGTATATGTCCTGAAAGAAAAAAAAATATTTTATCAAAACATATTATAATGAAAATAAATATTGTTATAAAAATTTGTTAGGGTTCAATAAATATACATGCACCAGTCTGATTGCTGAGCGCCGCCGGATCCCCAGAAACTGATGGATCACCCTATGGTGGAACAGGAGTGGAAGACGATGGAATATAGTAGCTCGGAGAGACAGAAGTAGAAGGAAAATATGATGGGGTAGCTGTAAGACCAGATTATAACTGGGGAGTCGGAATCATCATGGGATGTGAAAATGATGGGCCAGAAGATGCAGAAGGTAGCGAAAACATGGGAGGCCTAAATATCCTGTGGGTCCTTAACGACACACCAGGATTAGAATGTGGGAAGTATGACATGTCAATGGGAGGGGCAGGGTCTAGTCGGGTACGCACAGCTACTCATCCACCTCTGGTACAAACCCTCCTCGTACCACCGGCCTGAGTACTAGGACCAATACTAGGCTCCTCGTCGAATAACTGTCGACGTATAGGTGGATCCTACAAATAAATTTACAAATAAATTAATCACATGACATTATATATTCATTAAATATATATATTTCAAATAAATTACTCACTATAGGTACTATTGGTGGAACACCCATCTCCTCCATTCGGAGATTGTTCTCCATCATTTTTTTCCTTCGTCTCTCTTCAATTTCCTATATTTCCTACTTTTGAAAACAAATATGTAATTAATTAGAAAAAGAAAACTAATGTGTAAACCAAAAAACTAAATATATGAGGGAATATGGAGATTCATTTATAATTTAGCTATCAATTGTTTTAGAAGAAAATGAATAGATTTAATAAATCATAAAAGTTGTAATGTTCACCAAGATAGAAATATTGTTTGACTAGGTTTGAATACAGTTCAATTCCAAATTAGAAAATGCAATTCAAATAAAACAACAACCAATAAAAATTGAAAATTCACATAACAGTCAAGTCAGCTAAAACATATTTGTGATACATACTAAATCAATTTGATTATTACCAACATTAACCACCCAACTTGAGGTAAATAAAGATAATTGAAAACATGGATGAATGATTCTATATATATTCAACCACAACATCAGGTTCACAATCAACTCTAAAAATTTAGCTATTGGAGTCATCAAAAGAAATAAATGGATTGGTTCCAATGGCACTAGGGACAGTGTCAATTCCATCATCCCCATCGTAAAAAATGTGTCTTGGAATTACTTCAACTATGACACAAAATTCAGGTTGAAGTTGGTCTTTGATGTAAAAAACTTGTTTATCCATTGATGCGAACACATATGGTTCTTCGGTAGCAAGAGTGCAGGTCATATTAATTACTCTAAATCTACAATCATCAATAAATGTTCCATGTATCATCATCGAATCAAACCATTGGCATTTCATTATTGTGACTCATCCAGGAGAGTAATAATCCCATATTATTATCTTCTCAATAACTCCATAATAACCCACATTTTCAAATCGCGGTCTACTATCAGATGCACTGACATAACAATCTATTGTGGCAATAACCATAACACCATCATGTTGTGTTCTCATGTTATTTGCTTGTTCGGTGACAATAAATTTGTACCCATTGAAAACAATTGATTTACAGTCACGAACCACGGTATTAGGACCAAAAGCCAATGCTTTTATTTCCTCAGAGACAGAGTCAGTAGAAAAACTCAATACCTCCAATAAAAATGACTACTAATTTTAATTAAATATTGATATAATTATTTTAAATAGTAATATGTTTACCTTCAATTCTAACCAAGTAGAAAAATATTTGCTATACTAAGTCTCTCTCATTCTCAAAGATAAAGAATGATGATTCCTATTTATCATTTTTTTATTTTCCATATAGATAAAAAATATGAATAGTTTAATAGATATTTATGTAAGATATATATATATATATTAAATTTAGTTACCTGATATAGTCATCGAACAAATCATAGTTGAACAAAACTGTGCGATGTGCCATCTCCCGCTCTTCATGGCTTAATGTATTCAATGTATATGATCCAAGAATTACTCTTGTTTGAGGAAGTGATTGAAAAATGGGTTCAATTTTCTCATATTATTCTACTTCATTTCTCATTGGTCTGTTCATTATTGTAGAAAGATCAGACAAATACATTGAGCAAAAATTCATACATTCTTGAGCCATGTAACTATTCATGATAGAACCTTCATGATGATTTCTGTTTCATACATAATACTTTAATGTGAACATATTTATTTTAGTTAGATACATCCAATGAAAAGAAATAGGTCCTTCGAGAAGTATTTCAGTGGGAATATGGAAAGACAGATACAACATGCACGTGAAAAATGATGGAGGAAATATTTTTTCTAACACACACAAAATTAATGGGGCATCTATCAACATTTTTTGCAAGAAAGACTTGGAAAACTTCTTAGCATAATAACCTCAAAACAAATGGCACAACTGAATAACAACCACCCTTACATTATTGGACAGAATATGACGAATTTCTATTGGTAGCAACTCATGTAGTAGAACGTGATTATCATGAGTCTTCAAAGATTTTAGCTTCAACTCTCTTCTGTTGACCAGTTTAGATATGTTTCTTGAATAGCCATCAGGATCTCTAATAGTCTCTAATACTTACAGAAATTATTTTTTTCCATAGGTGTCATCACATAAGAAGCACAAGGACGTTTCCATTTATTTTCACTAATACACAAAGGATGCAATTCTGGTCTGATGCCCCAGTCCACCATGTCATGCTGAGATCATAAATCATCTTTTGTCTTCCCCTTGACATTTAGTAGAACTGAAAGAAACATTTCACATATATTTTTTTTCAATATGCATTACATCTAATCAATGAGGTAAAAAATTGGTTTAACAATAAGGCAAATCAAAAAATATACTCCTCTTCCTCCAATTGTAACATGTTTCAGTGGAAGCATTCTTTCTCTTTTCCAGATTTCATTTGACCCTTCCTGAACGAAAAACTGATATCTTTCAATTGATTAAGCACATCAGTTCTATACATAATCAGAGGTGAATCATCGGTCTTTATGGTATTACCAAATCTTCGACGATGCATTCTATATGGATGATCATTTGGAATGAATCATCGATGTCCCATAAAACTGAAACTACATTAATGTTTCAGTCTTCTGGATTGTGTATTCTTCATAAAAACTGGGCATGCCAGTTTTCCCTTTGTTCTATATCCAGACATCATTGCATACGCCGGAAAATCATTGATCGTCCACATAAGCGCAGAATGCATCTGAAATATGTCTTTCGAACATGCATCATATGTGAGCACACCAAAATCCCAAAGAAGTTTCAACTCTTTTATTAAAGGTTGCATATATACATCAATATCAACGTCAGGATCAAAAGGACCAGATATGAGTATACACATGAAAGTGAAAGGTTTTTTCATACAAAACCATGGGGGAATATTATAAATGTGTATATTAACTGGCCATGTGGTGTGCAAAGTAAGTATTTGTCAAAACGGATTAAAACCATCGCATGAAAGACCCATCCTCACATTACACATGTCAGCTGAAAAATCAAGATGTTGAGCATCAAATCTCTTCCATTCAAACCCATCTGCAGGATGAACCAACTTATCATTAATCTTCTTTTTCTCGGTATCATGCCATCTCATTTTTATTGATATGTCATCAGACATTAAAATATTCTGGAGTCTGGGGATCAATGGAAAGTACCACATTACATTCTGTGGAACGCATGATGGTGTTCCATCAGATTTTGACATACATTGGGATGTTCCACATTTTATACAATCATTTCATTTAGCAGTCTCCTCCCATAATAAACTACAATCTTTCGGGCAAGCATGAATTTAATTTCTTGAAAATCCTTATTCCTGAACAAACTTCAATGACATATAGTGGTTTTAGGGAATATCTGCATCATCTGGAAGTAAATCCCTCAAGAGGGTAAGAATGTAATTGATTGCTGTATTAGAAATCCCATATATAGTTTTTCCATGAAACAATTGAACTAAAAATTACATCTTTTTCATTTTATCGCCTTGTCGACATACTGGAGTCGTGACAGCATCATTCAATTTTTTCACCCTATAAATATCATCATTTTCACTAGATGCATCATCTATCCTCATATCAAAGTCTTCTTGAGTATAAATCCTTTCTTTTTCATGTTGATGAATAAAAGGAAACTGATCATCTAACAAATTCTCCATTCAATTCCTTTCATTTCGATCATCACTAATTTGAGATTTCATTTTCTCCCTATTGTGATACCACACAAAGTAGTTTTCGCTAAAACCAGTTTTGTTTATCTTGTAACTTACTTCTTCATGGCTCAACCATGGTCTACCAACACAATTGGGACATGGGGAGTGTATGTGACCACTATCTGATGCATTGTGAAATGCAAAATCTATAAAGCTCTCAAAATTGTTCTGAAAATCACTTGAGATCCGATCAGTTTCATACATCTAACTTCTGTCCATTCTTTAAACAGAATTTATATAAGTCATTTTTTCATAAACAATTCAATAATATTGAACTTTAATAGAAAATATATTTAAGTAAATGATAAAGGATGAATTTACTAGTCGATGTAGTGAACTATTAAAATGATGTAAAGAACAAGTACTCATAAAATAAATTAAAATTTATTTATATTCAATTTCATTAGGTCTATAAGAGGCACATTCCTTAGGTCCCATTATGTGTTATAGGAATCCATAATCATTCACTCATGTTCAATAACTCATTATTGGCACCTTTATGGCCATACCATTCATTACCTAATTACTTCCCCAAGTCAAGTGCACCCCATGGGTGAATAAATTTTAGGCCACTAAACTAATAGGTTTTTCATGGCTTGTAAGAAGATTTAATTTCATTAAGTATAGACAAAAACATTTATTTTTAAATTTGATATTAATAATAAAGTATGTCAATGATAACAACATTACTGAATTAAACTTGTGACTTATCTAACATTTTTATGGATGTCTACACATGACAGCATGTGTACTGAAAAGCACCCCACCCTCATAAAAGTGAGTATTGGAAAAGAAGGACACATAATATACAACGTACAATGAGAACCATATTTAATTGACCATAACGTTATATTAGTACAATCATCTTGGGGGAAATGGAATATATGATCCTGGTTAACTAATGAATTCAAAATCTCGTATTCCATATGTTGGACATTATATAAGGTAAGAAATCATGTGAGGATGGCTTTAAATCATTCAATTTCTTACATGCTAGTGAGAATGAAGGCTTGAATTAATGACTTGAGTTCAATAATTAAATTAGGGTAGAGGTTGCATAGGTTGTGTAAACAGAATGATTAAATAAGGGTAGTGGTTGCCTACACTGTGCATGGTGGGGAAGTCTCAGCCGATTTAGAAACTAAAATAAATTCCCATCATAAGTATCAATAAGAAACATCTCCATCAAAAGAAACTTCAAATAAAAGAGGACTAAAAACATCAAACATTTCAAGAATTCACAACTATGCATGGTTTATCCACTTGTTTAGCAGTAATTGGATGTCTTAATCATGAACCACCTCTACAGATCCCAGTTTTCACCAATAAACATATTGTAAATATCTCAAAATATCTTTAAAACAACTCATTAATAGGCTCAAAACGTAAATATAATCTTGAACCAACCATGTAATCTCTTTCACAACACATTCTCACACACCAGTTATTTCATGTGTTACTAAATACCAAACATAGTCTCATAGTGTACTATAACAAATTACATTACATGAGCCTTATTAAAAAAATTCATTTTAATAAAACACTTTCCTCAAGGAACTCTAAGGAAAACATTCATAAAAAAATTTCTAAAAAATAATAAACACATATAAATAAATTCCCATGTAACAATTAATTACAAGATGAAAAAATCATAAAAAACATACATAGAAAATTTAGAATCCAACCGCAATGAATTTGAGATAATTCCTCATCGATGGAGGGTTAAGGATTTAATTAATTAAATGGATTGGAATGGATAAAGTATAGATTAATTTAAAAAACAAAAAATGATACACACATCAAAATCAAAACTTAAAACTAAAATTTGAGATGAATAACAATAAAAACAAGTTAGAACATAAATATTTTATGAGTATGAAGAATAGAATACCTGATTTGAGATGATTCAGATGGAGTTTGACAGGTTCAGATAGGGGAAGTCGTGAGAGGAGGTGATGGCTGGACAGATTAGGGTTCTGTCATGAATGGGGGAGAGCAGTGGCTGATTCTGCATTTGGGGTAAATATTTCCCAACTATTTTTAAAAACCATTGGGAAAGGGGTGTCCAAGGCACCCTTTCCCAGCAGTTTAAGAGAACAATTGGGAAAGGTTGCGTTGGACATCCCTTTCCCGACGGTTTCCTAAAACAGTTGGGAAATGGCTTCTTTACCAACGGTTTGCTTAAACTGTTGGTAAAGAAGCATTGGGAAAACCTGAATTTCTAGTATTGTAAACTACATACTACTGTTATTTTCAATAGAATTATCTCTTCCATCACTGAATTTTTATTTAAAGGATCAACTAATATTCCATCCATAGTTACAATAGGCCATGAAACCAAAAATTTTAAAGCATGAATTGAAATTTTAACGATTTTCCATATAAGTGTCTCAATAATTATTAGCAATAAAAAATCTTATTCTCATTATTGTTTTTAAATAACATTAAGATATAATCATTTAATACCATAATAATAATCTTTATATAATCATGGAATTATATATACATATGATCCATAAAAAATGAGCATGAATTAGTCAATCCAAAGGGCATTGTAGTAAATTTTCAATGTCCATACCTCATAAGAATTGTTTTCATTTTAATATATTCTTTTTTTACTTATTGTTGATAATACATATAATGAAGTTTAATCTTTTAAAAATATTTATCTCTTTGCAGTTGATCAGACAAGTCATAAATATGAGGTATGAGGTACTATTTATTTGTTGTAATGAAATTGATTTTACAATATTCAGCACACAAAATTATAGACCACTCTTTAGTCTTAATAAAAATAATAGGGGCTCCCAATAGAGAAATAACCGAGAGTGTAAACCCCATATCATGCAAATCCAATAGTTCTTTTTTCATTTCCATTAATTCCACAATGGAAATCCTATATAGATTCTTAGATATTGTTTTTTCAACATGGATGAGATCAATAAAAAAATGAACTTCACACTCAGGTCGGTGTCCATGTAGTTCTTCAAGAAACACATCAATGCATTTAGACACAATAGTTATATCCTATATTTCAATGATACACACCCAATTAATATGTTTTTCATACTCTTATACTCTTTCAATTTCATTATGTGAGCTATTAGAAGTGTATCCATACACATCTCAGATGATGTTATAACCCCTCTAAAGATATGTAAATCCACAAATCCATCACTAATCATAATATTTTCTATAAGAATTAAATTTTCACCTTATAAAATTAAATAAAATCCATACCATTTATTTTATTAAATTCAACCATATGTATAATAATTATGTTTTAAAATACGGTATGTTTATGTTTTTTAATTGGGACTCATAGAAACATACTTGTTATAAAAAATATTTCTAAAAAGAGTAAAGATTGAAAACTCACAGCTCAAGTTGCTAGGTAAATATCTAATTTTCTTAGAAAATGTATATGATATTAAAGAGTATGAATATCAAAAATAAAATAATGAATTTGAAAAATTTTAGGCTATGACCAGCGAACAAACCACCAAAACATTAAAAACTTCAACTGTAGTTTTAGTGGTCTCATATTCTTAACCTTTTTACATAAATATTTTTAAAGGAAAATTCCATTGACCCTTGGAGAATTTATTCAAATAGTGTCTCATTTTCTAACATTGGAAGAATTATATAATGGATGATTCTTTATTTTCATTGAAATTAAGACCCTGAGGGAATTTTTTCACACATGAAGAAGACCCCCATTCAACTAAAGAATATTCCATGGTATATTTTCACATTTATTACAACTTGGAAATCCCACACTTCAATTCATCCTTTTTTTCCATATTTATTTGTTCAAATTTAAAATCCTCCTACATCAATTTTTTTCCTTTGATGACATAAGACATGGATAGTTCATTCTTTATCCAGATGTAATTTTATACTATATCCTCATTTATAGATTTTTTGAGAGATTAATTCCATTTTAAGTCTATGATTTAAACTATCAAAGAAATGATAAACATTACTTCTTGGAATATATATATATATTTAATAACAAGAGTGTTTCAATGGGGAATAAGGTACCACAATGTGCATTTGGTTTGGTCTGATGGCTGATTGTGGAGTTAGGGTGTCATTTTTTTCACAATCATTAACCTCAGGTTACCACTGTCATTATTAATGGAAACACCCAACTGTTCCCTCATCCATAACTATGTATGAACCTTCTATCCAAATTACATCTGTTTATTAGGGTTTCTGACCCAGTGATTCTAAAGGACTCGTATTGGTAAAGAGGATGAGAGTTAGGGCTCATCACACACTTTTGGGGGGAATTGATGCCTACATCGAGTCCACCACATGATCTAGGATGACATTCTCATAGGCTATCACATGATATAGCTAGATTGCTTAGGTGTTATTGTAAGAGCTAGATGAAACATATGGAGGGTGTCACGAGAGTCAATGTGACATGTCTCGGTGGGTGTCTCAAAGAACGACTGACATGTTTGGAAGGCATTGTGAGACATTGATAGAATTCCTAGAGGGCATCACAAGAGATAGTAGATATACTTGGGTGCTACCACAAGACCCAATTTAAATGAAATAGTTCTTCCATATAATTCATAAGACATGTATGAAGAGAACCAAAATATTAGGGTAGAATTCACATAGGGATTTGCAAGACCTTAGTGGAATGCCATGGGGATCCATATTACATTCTTTTTCATGTCTGTGGATGTTTTCATGATCCAAATTTTAAACCAAAAGGAGTATCTCATAATCTGGTTGATATATCTTGGTGTTTTTGTGCGACCTGGGTGGTTCATGAAAAGCTCATGAGGATCATTGAATATGTTCTGAACTTAATTATCCAAAATTTTAGTTTTTTTCCTAGTATCTTTATTGATAATTTCATATATTTGTTCAATGTTATCTTGTTTTAAGTGTCATGTGATCTAGTAGATGTGCGGGAAGACATTAATGTGTCCTGATAGAAGTCCTTACCTTGATCTGTATTTATGACATGATATATCTATGAATTTTTTTATGATAGCTCTGGTTGTTCTCAAAATCTTACCTAATGGAAAGCATTCCAATCATGAGATTAGTTTCTCTGAGAAATCCTCTCTAGGGATAGATCATGTGAAAGCAAAAAATCCCATGCATTCACGATTCTATAGATTCTCGTATGTTTTCTTCCTTCATGCTATGGTGGAGTAATTATAGACCTATCCACGTAGATTTTTATCTACATTACATATAGTATCCTTTTTTGATCTAGGATGGAATCGGTAAAGGCATTTGGCATTATGTTTCCTCATGATTCTCTGTCATGGATCGATCCAAGGGCACCACCTGATTTTCAGCAACCGTGATTCCCTCCTGTCAATGGTCCCATTATTAAATTATTTCCATTAAATGGGAAATTTTTTAATTATGTAGATAAACCAAAGTAATTAAATAATATCATATCGACATGTATAAGGGATTTCATATGATTAGGGTACCTTTGATAAAGGATTCACATGATTTCATTTGGCTTGTCTCAGACCTTCCACAAGACAAGGATTGTTTTTTGAGAGGCCTTTGTGGGATTAAGCCGACACATCTAAGAGTATTTAAAAACCTTGTCACAGATATCTTTATCATTTAAAATATGTTTTAAAACCTCCAAAGTATACCAAATTCTTACCTATTTTTTCCTTTGTTTTATTTTTCAATGGTTTGGAGTTATGTGAGATTTCTTGAGTAATGTCGAGGAAAATTTCTCTATTTTTAGTTATTCATCACATGATCAATAATGGTTCTAGGGGATGCATGAGAATTTTGTGGAAAAATCTATTCGTTTTTCCTTAGGGAGTCAAAGGGGAGTGCATGGTCTCATGGAAATACATGAGGCTTCTTCACTAGCTGAGGATGAAAATAAAAAGTGATTCCTTAAGACAAGTAGAGAATGTCACATTGGACTCATGGTGAATTTTGGACCTTTATGGGTGTTCCACATGTCTTTTATGACTACGAGTGGCTCTGTCCTTATCTCATTTTATAACATTTTTTTTAATTTAGAAAGGATCAAGGGAATTACATGTTTTCGTAATTGTTGTTATTTAGAAACATCAATATATCGGTGACCCATCACTTGAATCCTATGACCATAAGAGGTATAATCCTATAGGATATTCCCCTCCCATTATTGAATGATATTGAATGGTTTTTCTGGTATCGATCAGTTGACAAGCCATGTAGCCTAGGAAAACTCACTTGACCACCTCTACATGACCTCTGGTCATCCTAAATGCCATTTTAAAGGAAAAGTGTCCTTTTTAAAGATATTTTCATGATTCATTTTAAGATATATTCTTCATATAATTCCTTTGTGTGACCTTATAATGTTAATATGTTCATGTATCCCGTCGAGGTTTATGCGATTTTAGAGCTTCAAACTCCTTATTTCTTGTATTTTTGGGGAAAAAATAATACCCATTTCATTTATTTCTTCCTTTTTGAATTTTCTGATGCTCATTTGGTGGGTGTCAAAAATTATTTTCTAATATTATAACAATATTTTATATATATCCAAAAAATTTCCTTTGGTTTTCCTAATATTGATGAATTATCTATTTATATCATCTCATTTCACAAGAAGTAAGTATTTTTAATGAAATATGTCATTGAAATGTTTCAAATCCATTCTATTCGTTATCTATGACTGATTAATTTTTTGGATCAATAAACCCCGTTGATCAACACGTACTTTAAGATGATAAATTTCCATGATAACATGTTCTGTTTCAAAAATTTCCAAAGTATAAAATATCCTCCCTAGTGACATGATAAATTAATTAATGACTAATGTATTAGTAGTCCAATTGAGTTATTTTCCCAAAAAATTGACAAAACCTTATTTTAAAATAATGAATGATTACCTAAGGTTATTGAAATGTTTTTATGAAAAACTAAATGCCAAGAATATTTTGTGAAATCCCACTAGGCCATTATATCCACACCCTACATACACTACTTAGTTTTTGTAGATCGAATGACTTTTTTACGGGTTCAGTATTTAGTATCAGGGTGTGATGTTTAGAATTTTTATGCTTAAATACCAACTATCCAATAATGGTTTCACATAGCATATAGTTTCCCAAGGTCAAAACCACATTCAATGAATTATTATTGTATTTAGAGGTTCAAGTAAAATTAAAGAAAAGTATACTAGTGTTAACATCAATGAAGATGAAGATGTCCCAAACATAGTAGATCTATGTTCATGTATTATTGAATTAAAATGAATAATGAAATTTCCCAATTGTTTTTCAAAATTATGTCTACGTAAATTCTTGGTCTTGGTTCCCACTATCTTTTAAAACAACACATTTCTCTGGGTAAAATACATATGTAGTTAAAAAAATATATGTCTCAAAAAAAGAAGATGAAAATAATATAAGAATATAGAATAATTCACTATAAATCACATTCGCTACCAATACATAATTTCCATGAATATTATTAGTATATAGATGAAAATAATATAATAATATAGAACCCAACATAAATTTATCCCAAATAATACACTACAAAAAGGGAGCGTATAGTGTCTATTTTTTACCATTGATGATGGGAAAAATCACCACTACATGGTTTAGTGGTGGTTATGAATGTAGTTTCATATTTCATAGCATAAAACCATTTTTTCAAGAACCCGATTTTTTCTATGAAAGACTTTGGAATATTCTTGATGATATTCCAGAGCAGTGCCTTCAGAAGGAGTGTGATTCCGAGCCCCGTAGTGGCCGGAATTAAATTTTCAGTGCGTTCACACTGGAAACTCCAAATAAATGAGATAAATCCTAAATGGTGATCCGGATCAGAGATATGAGTGGACAGATGAGTCCATAATGGGGTGTTTACCCACGGAACGACCTAAAACTTGTCAACGCAGGACGTTTGGACCCCTCGCTCGCTTTCGGAATGTTAAACGGATAAATTAATTAATTAACTTATTCTTTTAATGTTGAAACGCAGATATCTCTTAAACGGTGGCTCAGATTGGAAAATTGAGGGCACCGTTGAGTTCGGAGCATGCCGTTTACCCTAGGAGGGGTGTAAGTTTTGCGGGCACGACTCGTCTGTAAAAAATGGCCCCAGGGGTGTTTTCGTAATTTGGCGGCCTCAGGCGGTAAGTTTAATAACTTTTGAACGGGGTCTCGGATTAAAATCCCAAGACCACCATTGTGCTCGGGAGGTGGTGTTTACCCTAGTGGAGGCTCAACCATGACCCCGTCGAGAGTTTCGGGCGCGGGATAAATTGGGGGTTAAATTAATTAAATTTTAATTAATTGATTCCTTATTTAAACCCTAACCCCACCCCTATCCTTCCCCTTTCCCCTGGAAGAAGCGCTCAACCAAGGAGGAGAAACTCCTCCTCTCCTCCTCCCCTCCGGCGAGGAAGCTCCGACAAGGCGGCAGTTCGGCGGTGAAGCATCGGGCAAAGCCGAACAAGGTAGGATCGCGCGTTTATTTTAAACTCCCACACCTCATTTGGATTCATAATTTTGCATCGAATTTCTGTTTGATTTTCGAGCGAGGCCCATGGTTGTGTAGTATATTTTACTCTCCATCCGTCGCATATTTTGGTTCTAAAATCCGAGTTCCGACGCACTCGCAGTCGTCCGCCGAAAACAGTGGGTTTTTGAGGTTTTCTAGCAGGTTTTGGGTGTTCTGGCCGTCTAGCGCGGCGGGCCGGCAAGTCGGCATGGCGGAGCAGCAGTGGAGGCTGAGTCAGCGGCGGGGGCTTCCGAGCGAGCAGGGAGCGCGGCTGACCGCGGGGAGGAGGAGGCTGGCGGTCGAGCAGGGCGGTTGGCGCGAGCACGGCGGAGCAACTCCCTTCAGCGGAGGCCAGTGCTGGGTCAGCAGGGGATTCCGTGGAGGAGGCCAGCGGAGCGCTGGTTCGCGGGCGTCCCGTGCAGGCGGCGCAGAAGGCCGGCCGGTGGAGGCGAGGGTGGACCGGGGTCGACAGACCCCGGTTGGCCCACAAGTACCCGCACGCTGCGGGTCCTGTCGGGAGAAGAAGACCGGCCGATGGCCGGTCTGGATATAAAAAAGGGGGCCGCGGGTATAAAAAAAAGAGGGAAATTAAAAATAAAATATAAGTTAAAATAAAAATAATAATAATAATATTATTATTGTTTTTTTATATAAGTCATAAACCGGGTGTCAGATATGGGCGCCGTCTGCGGTGACGCGTTCCTTAAATTATGACGAATATTTTGAGATGGTTTCGGGAATTTTTAATTCCTGAAACAAGGGGCCTCGGAGGCACAACGCGTGTTTATGTGAATTGACATCATCCTGGGGTTCTGGTTTTGGATGGCGCGGATGCGTCTGACGTCTGTTTTGAGAGCCACCCGTGGCATTGGGACCTTGGCGCCGGGGTGAAGTTTTCCAGGGTGGTTTCGGGCGTTGAAGCCGAAGTTGAGGAGTGGGCCCCACAGCCCGTCTTTTGAGCTACGTGCATCTTTTAGTGACTTTTTCCTCGAACGTTCGTTCGGGGCGTGCAAGCAGTCGATGTTGGGTGTTTTTCCGAAGGCATCGCGTTGGCGCAGTCTGCCCGCTGTAATTCCGCACGATGGTGCGGGTCCCGTGAGGGCCGTGTGGGCGTCGACGGTGTTTTTCCATCTTTATCACTAGGTGACCGTTTTGGATATTTGAATAGTCCATCTTGTGTTCTATTTCGAGAGGATCGCAACGGTGCGATCCGTTCGTTGAGTTTCGGGACCGGGTTGCGGGTCCCACGAAGCACCGCTCGTGTGTGGTGCACTGGAATGCATCTTTTTCTCCGGATACCCATTCCACGCAAGTAAGCAGTCAATTTGACGTGCTTTCCGGAGAGCATTGCGATGGAGCAGTTTGCCCGACCTTTTTCGGGGACGTGGTGTGGGTCCCACCCGACCTGGCTATGGTGAATAATACCTTTTTCACCGGGTGTCCATTTTGGGTGATTGAGTAGTCAATCTCGTGTGGTTTTTCGAGGGGATCGCAGTGGTGAGCCCCGTTTGTTCATTTTTGGGATCTTTGGGTGGGCACCACATGGGTTGGTTACGGTGAATAGTACATTTTTCACCGGTTGAAAATTACAGGAGAGTTAGTAGTCTATCTCGCATGTTTTTCCGCGAGGATTACAACGGTACGATCCGTTTGGTTGTGCGGCGCCTCATACGTGATCTTATTAAATGTCGAAATGTGAAGGTGCCCCGGCGGCGGTTCCTCTACCGTGTTTGTAGTGGACCCTTGGCATGTGATCGCGTGCACTCCTCGGAGAGTGATGTTGGTGGATAAAGAGATGTGGTTACCTTTGCCCCAGTCGTTGTGGCGGAAATTTGGAGATGTTACGTCATGCCTTCGCATTGACGTTGGGAGCCGTGTGCACGATGGCCCTTGGGCTAAGAATGTGGTATACTCTGGGAGTATACGAGAATGATTGGAGGTACATGTGGTTGTTCATACCTGAGAATGTTTGTGTGCTTGGTTGGGGTTGAGATGGGGCCACATGTTCTGTTGGCCCCACCTGCGTGCTGGGTTCTGCTTTACGTACTTTGACCTCTCGTGATGGAGAGGGTCCCTCTGTTATCGTCTGTCTGACCAGCAGGGTGGAGTTTTTCCCCTGGCTCTATGCTCGTTTGTTTGACCCGCAGGGTAGAGTGGTCTTCCCCTGGTTTCGTTCTCGATGGATCGGCCAGTAGTAGTGATTGTGACACCCAATGATGGAACAAGCATTGAACTTCTTTCGGGTGAGTTGTTCTAGAGTTGGGTGGTCGCACGATACCCACTCTTTGTTCGATTGGCCCGTGTTGTACCCTCCAGTAAAGATGGCCAGAGCAGTTCTTAGTTTTACCCTCCAGTGGGGCTGGGCAGTGGGTTTCTCACTGACTTCTAGTGTCTACCCTTCAGCAGAGACTGGGCAGTGGGTTACCTGACACACTTAGGGTCTACCCTATAGCAGAGACTGGGCAATGGGTCACCCGATGACCTCTTAGGGTCTACCCTCCACCAGGGCTGGGCAGTGAGTCTCTCATCGTCTAGTTCCAGGCCTACCCTCTATCATGGCTGGGCAGTGGGTCGCCTGTCGACTTATTCCAGGTCTACCCTCCTGCGTGGTTGGGTAGTGGGTCACCTGATGATGTTTTAGGGTTTACCCTCCAGCAGGGACGGGCAGTGGGTCACCCGGTATCATATTATGAATTACCCTCCAGCAGGACTGGGTAGTGGGACACCTGTCGGCATTCCAGGCCCAGTCCGTTCAACTAGGCTAGCCTGCATCTCTCCTTCGTGGTTACCGAAGCGGGACCCTTGGTTGTACGGGTCTTTGATGGAATGGATTTTACTTTGAGGAGACCTCTCGACTGCAGGGCAGTGACGAGGTGTGGTTTGACTTTCCCTAGAGCTATCAAGTACGATGGGTACTTTCTCCCCCGAGACGCATTCTTGTGACGCGATCTAAAACCGTGAGAGCGACTTAGTGCCGCCCAAAGCGAATAGTGTCGAGGTGTGGTGATTGAGCTCCTTGGCTTGCGGTTCGGGGCAGACGTGCGGGATGCTGGGCATCGACGGAGTTTACTCCCTGGACTATTGGCGACTCTTTTCATGGGCTGAGCTACGAGTTGTAGATCCCCTTACGATCTTGTTTGGGATTCTTGTTGAGCATACATATATGTATATACCTTGTTCCAGAACCCACTTCTTGGGTTTGGTTACTCTCCATCAAGGAGAGGCGAAGACGCACGGGGTATGCCACGTGCTTTCAGTGTCTAGCTTCTCATGGTTGGACGAGTCTACTCTCCTACTATAGGTAGCGAAGACTCGACGAGAAGTTCTTCTTATCACCATTTCCAGCTCCTTGTGTCTGGACGAGTCTACTGTCTTTCCTTTTGATGGGTTGAGCTGGAATCTTTACGGCACTCTCTATTGTACTCCCTTTGTTTTCCCCTGTTCGCACTACTGCTCACCCTTCGATACCTCCTTTTGTTGCTCCCTCAAGCCTTTGGGATATCCTACTGAGTATTTTTATACTCACCCCTGCTTGGGCTTTGCCCGCACTTGGTGTGCCCTTGCAGACAACAGACATGTTGGTCGTGACTTCAGAGGAGCATAGGAGTTCAGGAGCTTCGACCGCGTGCGGTTGTCGTAGCCAGGTTACAAGTGGAAGACCCGTCAGATGTTTCTTTTTTTTACCCGTTGCCGAGTTGTGGCACTTTTTGGTTGGGCGCGTGTTTTTCCCCTTTTCTTTTCAGTTTACTTTCAGCTTTTTCTTTGTCCTGTTTAGAGGTTGATGCACATTTGTGGTATTTTTATAGCAGTCGCCCTTTACTTTTATTTTTTACTCTGCACTTTTGCATTGAGTGTGTTGTGTGTGTGTGTGTGTACAGGTGCTTAGGCAAAGGCCTCCCTGAGTTGTTGTGCCTTCGGCGCTGGTCGCCATCCCCTGGCCTATGGAGGCGGGCTTGGGGTAGTTGCGGCTGGAGCTCGGGTAGGGTCGGGTCGTGAAAAAGTGGTATCAGAGGTGGTTTGTTCCTTGGGATGTTGTGCGGACATCCCTAAAAGAGGAATTGGTTGGGATTTAGGGCAACAATGTTAATGTGTCTAGAGAGCGGCTCTCAGGCCGGGAGTCTAGTGATGGTGCGACGGTCGATGTATCCATTCACCAGGACCCGGATAACCCGGTTGTCGACTCGGCATGCTGAGACACTTATTGCAGGAAAACAATTGGTTTGTGCATCACATAGGATTGAGTCTTTGACTTTCCTTCTTGAGTCAGCTCCCTATCGTGGTTGTTGGTATATACATATATGCTCATCTGACCGCAGCACTCCTTGATAATATTCAGAATGTCTTCTTGAAAACAGCCAGCCAGGATACCGGCTTTAGTTTTTGACGACAACCCTGTGAGCTACGAGGCCACAGTCCAGGACCCATCATGCGAGCCCTTTCTCCGGGTGGGCCGGTAGTAGCACCCCCACCTGTTGAGCAGTAGATCGTTTCAGCAGAGTAGGCTGAGCTTTAGAATAGGTTTAGCGCGCTCCGTGAGTTCCAGCGGTAGAGACCGCTGAGGTTCAGTGGGGAGCCATATCCTCAGGCAGCAGAGGCATGGATCGAGACAGTGGTTTGCCTTTTCAGGCTTGTGCAGACGCTGGAAAATCTCATTGTGGCTTTGGCCGCCAGCCTTTTTGAGGAGCAGCTTGGCGTTGGTGGAGTCTTGTGACTCAGTCTCTATACGAGTCATCGCTTTCATGGGGCGATATTTAGTTGTTGTTCCATGAGGAGTTTTGCCCCTCCTTCTTGCGCTCCGTTCGGATTCAGGAGCTCCTGCAGTTTCCGCAGAGAGGGATGATGGTGGCTGAGTACGCGGGTAGTTTTGCAAACCGTGCACGCTTTTACCCATACTTGGTCCATGACGACGACCTCCGAGCGTGGAAGTTTGAGCAGGGTCTCCGCTGAGAGATTCGTGTTGTCAAAGTACCCTCGAAAATTTCCACATATGTTGGGGTACTAGAGAAGGCGGTGGTGACAGTGGACTTCCTGTCACATTCTAGTGTTGGTGGTGGCAGCAGGCACGTCGAAGCCGAGACTTCTACCGTAGCTAGTGGGAGCCAACAAGCAGAAACTCGACGCATGTGTTTTTCTGACAACCAGACTCAGGGGCATGGTCGTACACCACAGTGGTGCCGAAGGGGACCAGTGCAGTCCATAGAAAGTCAGTGTTATGCTTGTGATGGGCGATGTCACCTGACACGGGACTGCCCGACCAGGCATGCGGAGAGCTTCGGGCATGCAGTAGGTGCACCACCACGACAGAGGAAGCGCCATGATCAGAGTAGTACCCAAATAGGTGGTTCTAGCAGAGGAGCGGAAGGAGATGGTAGTGGGGGACAACTTTACGAGGTATTCTCATCACCACTAGGTGGTCCACGTCAGGATCTGGTAGCTGACAGTTGGGACCGTGGATAGCCACGAGCATTGGATGTCTACTATCCTGCAGAGCACGAGGTGATAAGAGGTACGCTCTACAACTATTCTACGTTTTGCAGTAGAATTGTTACTCTGTGTGTGGAATTCTTTCCTCCCCGCTCCTTGCTTGAGGTGTTACCAGGGTGGTGCGGGGCGTCGGTGTAACCCTGGGATGGTATGATAAAAGGGCATGTGACCTTTTCCATTAGTTGATGGTGTTGAATCCTTCGTTTCCGAGCACGTAAGAGGGCCTTGGTTGTGAGACATCGACTGTGAAATCTTGTGTGAACAGATATCCTTGGGTGTTTCACCATATGGATATTCTGAAGGAGGGAATCACCGGGTCTTGTTCTAGGTGCGGGCGGTGATTACAGTCGTGACATGCGACGTAGAGGTTTGACCGGGGAGGTGAGCTACCCCTGAGAGCCATCAGACCATTTGAGACCGTGAAAAGGGATGGTGAGGTGCCCTACTGCCTTGCCCTAACCCCAAAGTCTAGAGTGGGTTCACGACATCGGCAATGGTCGACCCCGCACGAACAGATCAATCCTTTGGTCTGTGTGCGGTGGCACAGAGCTTTGCAAGAGTTCTTCTGGGTATGGGAGAGCCAGGTGTGGGCTTAGTACCCTGAGTTGTTCCCTAGTTTTCTTTTCGGGGACGAAAATATTGAAGGAGGGAATGATGTAAGAAACCAGTTTTTTCAATGAATGACTTTGGAATATTCTTGATGATATTCCAGAGCAGTGCCTTCAGACGGTGTGCGATTCCGAGCCCCAGAGTGGCCGGAATTAAATTTTCAGTGCGTTCACACTAGAAACACCAAATAAATGTGATAACTCCTAAACGGTTATCTAGATCAGAGATCCGAGTGGACAGATGGGTCCGGAATGGGGTGTTTACCCTAGGAACGACATAAAACTTGTCGGTGCGGGACGTTTGGACCCCTCGCTCGCTTTCAGAACGTTAAATGGAAAAATTAATAAATTAACTTATTCGTTTAATGTTGAAACGTAGGTATCACTTAAACGGTTGCTCGGATTGGATAACTGAGGGCACCGTTGAGTTTGGAGCGTGCCGTTTACCCTAGGAGGGGTGTAATTTTTGCGGGCATGGCCCGTCTGTGAAAAATGGCCCCAGGGGCGTTTTCATAATTTTGTGGCCTCAGGCGCTAAGTTTAATAACATTTGAACGGGGTCTCGGATTAAAATTACGAGACCACCGTTGTGCTCGTGAGGTGGTGTTTACCCTAGGGGAGGCTCAACCTCGACCCCGTCGAGAATTTCGGGCGCAGGATAAATTGGGGGTTAAATTAATTAAATTTTAATTAATTTATTCCTTATTTAAACCCTAACCCCACCCCTCTCCTTCCCCATTCCCCAGGAAGAAGTGCTCAACCAAGGAGGAGAAGCTCCTCCTCTCCTCCTCCCCTTCGGTGAGGCAGCTCCGTCATGGCGGCGGTTCAGCGGTGAAGCACCGGGCAAAGCCCAACAAGGTAGGATCACGCGTTTATTTTAAACTCCCGCACCTCCTTTGGATACATAATTTTGCGTCGAATTTCAGTTTTATTTTCAACCGAGGCCCATGGTTGTGTAGTATATTTTATGCTCCATCCGTCGCATATTTCGGTTCTGAAATCTGAGTTCCGACGCACTCGCAGTCATCCGCCGAAAACAGTGGGTTTTTGAGGTTTTCTGGCCGGTTTTGGGTGTTCCGACCATCTAGCGCGGCTGTAGGACAACTCGGCATGGCGGAGCAGTGGTGGAGGCCGGGTCAGCGGCGATGGCTTCCGAGTGAGCAAGGAGCGCGGCTGGCTGCGGCGAGGGGGAGGCTGGCAGTCGAGCAGGGCGGTTGGCGCGAGCGCAGCGGAGCAGGTCCCTTCAGCGGAAGCCGGTGCTGGGTCAGCAGGGGATGCTGCGGAGGAGGCCAGCGGAGCGCTGGTTCGCGGGCGTCAAGTGCAGGCGGCGCAGAAGGCCAGCCGGCTGTACCGGCCGGTGGAGGCGAGGGAGGAGCATGGTCTACGGACCCTGGTTGGCCAACAAGGACCCGCACGCTGCGGGTCCTGTCGGGAGAAGAAGGCCGGCCGATGGCCGGTCTGTATATAAAAAAGGGGCCGCGGGTTTAAAAAAAAGGGGGAAATTAAAAATAAAATATAAGTTAAAATAGTAATAATAATATTTTCATTATTATTGTTGTTTTTTATATAAGTCATAAACCGGGTTTCGGATTTGGGCACCGTCTGCGGTGAAATGCTCCTTTAATTACGACAAATATTTTGAAATGTTTTCGGGAATTTTTAATTCCCGAAACGAGGGGTCTCGGAGGCACGAAACGTCTTTAAGTGAATTGACGTCATCCCGGGGGTTCTGGTTTTGGATGGCGCGAACGCGTCCGACATCTTTTTTGAGTGCCGTTAGTGGCCCTGGGACCCTAGCGCCGGGGCAATGTTTTCCAGGGTAGTTTCGAGTGTTGAAGCCGGAGTTGAGGCATGGGCCCCACGGCCCATCATTTGATGTATGTGCAGCTTTTAGCAACTTTTTCCTTGAACGTCTGTTCGGGGCATGCGAGCAGTTGATGTTGGGTGATTTTCCGAGGGCATCGGGTTGGCGCAGTCTGCCCGCTGTAATTCCACACGATGGTGTGGGTCCCGCGATGGCCATTTGGGCATCGACGGTGTTTTTCCATCTTTATCACTAGGGTGATCGTTTTTGATAAGTGAATAGTCCATCATGTGTGCTTTTTCAAGAGGATCGCAATGGTGCGATCCATTCGTTGAGTTTCGGGACTGCGTTGCGGGTCCCACGAAGCATCGCTCATGTGCGGTGCGCCGGAATGCATCTTTTTCTCCGGATACCCATTGCACGCAAGTAAGCAGTCAATTTGACGTGCTTTCCCAAGAGCATTGTGATGGCGCAGTTCGCCCGACCTTTTTCGGGGACGTGGGCTGGGTCCCACCCGACCTGGCTATGGTGAATATTACCTTTTTCACTGGGTGTCCATTTCGGGTGATTGAGTAGTCAATCCTATGTATTGTTTCGAGGGGATCGTAGTGGTGAGCCCCGTTTGTTCAGTTTCTAGATCTTTGGGTGGGCCCCACACGGGTTGGTTACGGTGAATAGTACCTTTTTCACCGGTTGACCGTTACAGGCGAGTAAGTAGTCTATCTCACATGTTTTTCCGCGAGGATTACAACGGTATGATCCATTTGGTTTTGCGGAGCCTCATACGTTAGCTTATTAAATGTAAAAATATGAAGGTGCCCCGGCAGCGGTTTCTCTACCGTGTTCATAGTGGACCCTTGGCAAGTGATCGCGTGCATTCCTGGGAGAGTGATGTTGGTGGATAAAGAGATGTGGTTAGATATGCCCCAGTCATTGAGGCAGCAAGTTGGAGATGTTACGTCACGCCTTCATGTTGACGTTGGGTGTCGGGTGCACGATGTCCCTTGGGCTGAGAATGTGGTATACTCTGGGAGTATACGGGAATTCTTGGAGGTACATGTGGTTGTTCATACCTGAGAACGTTTGTGTGCTTGGTTGGGGTTGAGATGGGGCCACACGTTCTGTGGGCCCCACGTGCGTGCCTAGTTCTGCTTTACGTACTTTGACCCCTCATGATGGAAAGGGTCCCACTGTGCTCGTCTGTTTGACCAGCAGGGTGGATTTTTTCCCCTGCCTCTGTGATTGTTTGTTTGACCAGCTGGGTAGAGTGGTCTCCCCGGGTTTCTTTCTCGATGGATCGGCCGGTAGCGGTGCTAGTGACACCTAGTGATGGAACAGGCGTTGAACTTCTTTCAGGTGAGTTGTTCTAGAGTTGGGTGGTCGTGCGATACCCACTCCATGTTTGGTTGGCCAGTGTTGTACCCTCCAGTAGAGATGGCCATAACAGTTTTGAGTTTTACCCTCCAGCGGGGCTGGGCAGTGGGTTGCTCACTGACTTCTAGGGTCAACCCTCCAGCAGAGACTGGGCAGTGGGTCACCCGATGCCCTTAGGGTCTACCCTCCAGCAGAGAATGTGCAGTGGGTCACCCGAAGACCTCTTAGGGTCTACCCTCCAGCAGGGATGGGCAGTGGGTCGCCCGTCTTCTAGTTCCAGGTCTACCCTCCAGCAAGGCTGGGCAGTGGGTTGCTTGTCGACTTATTCCAGGTCTACCCTCCAACGGGGCTGGGCAGTGGGTCGCCTGATGATGTGTTAGGGTTTACCCTCCAACAGTAATGGGCGGTGGGTCACTCAGTATCATATTATGAATTACCCTCTAGCAGGGCTGGGTAGTGGGTCACCTGTTGGCAATCCATGCTCAATCCTTTCTACTAGGCTAGTATGCGGCTCTCCTCCGTGGTTACCAGAGCCGGACCCTTGGTTGTACGGGTCTGTGATGGAACAACTTTGACTTTGAGGAGACCTCTCGACTACAGGGTAGTGACGAAGTGTGGTTTGAATTTCCCTAGAGATCTCAAGTACGAGGGGAACATTCCCCACCATGACGCGTTCTTGTGACACGATCTAAAACCGTGCGGGCGACTCTGTGCTGCCCAAAGTGGATAGTGTCGAGGTGTGGTGATTGAGCCCCTTGGCTTGCGGTTTGGGGCAGATATGCGGGATGCTGGGCATCGATGGAGTTTACTCCTGGTACTGTTGGCGACTCTTTTCTTGGGCTGAGCTACGGGATGGAGATCCCCTTACGATCTTGTTTGGGATTCTTTTTGAGCATACAGCTATGTATATACCTTGTTCCAGAACCCACTTCTTGGGTATGGTTACTCTCCTTCCAGGAGAGGCGAAGACGCGTGGGGTATGCCATGTTCTTTCCGTGTATAGCTTCTCGTGGTTGGACGAGTCTACCCTCCTACTATAGGTAGCGAAGACTCGACAGGAAGTTCGTCTTCTCACCATTTCCAGATCCTTGTGTTTGGATGAGTCTACCTTCTTTCCTTTTGATGGGTTGAGCTGGACTCTTCACAGCACTCTCTATTGTACTCCCTTTGTTTTCCCCTGTTTGCTCTATTGTTCACCCTTCGGTATCTCCTTTTGTTGCTCCCTCGAGACTTCGGGGTATCCTAATGAGTATTTTTATACTCACCCATTATTGGGCTTTTCCCACACTTGGCGTGCCTTTGTAGACGACAGACAGGTTGGTTGTGACTTTAGAGGAGCATAAGAGTTCGAGACCTTGGACCGCATGCATTGGTCGTAGCCGGGTTCCAGGTGGGAGACCCGTCAGCTGTTTCTTTTTGTTTACCTGTTGCCGGGTTGTGGCACTTTTTGGTTGGGCGCGTGTTTTGCCCCTTTTATTTTCAGTTTACTTTCAGCTTGTTCTTTGTACTGTTTAGAGGTCGATGCACATTTGTGGTATTTTTGTAGCAGTTTCCATTTACATTTATTTTTACTCTGCACTTTTTCATTGATTGTGCTGCGTGTGTGTGTACAAGTGCTTAGGAAAAGGCCCCCCCTAGTTTTTGTGCCTTTGGCGCTGGTCGCCAGCCCCTGGCCTATGGAGGCGGGCTTGGGGTAGTTACAGCTCGAGCCCGGGTAGGGTCGGATCGTGATAATTTTGTTGTGGTTTTTTATTTTTAGCATAAATTTTTATATGTCTCCTTTATGTATCACATAGCGGATAATTTTAATTCATTTTTTCGAGGTTAATTTTTTAAAAATATTACACAAAAATTAAATAGGGATGTTTAATATACCTTCCACTATATACTTTATCTAAAGTTATATTTTACAATGGTTATAATAAGATGACAACGAATAGATTTTAATATATTTATATAGAAACTTTTACTATAAAACACAGATAAATATATTACAATTCTTTAAAAAATATCAATTAAAAAAATATACATATAAAAACTCATACATAAAATCAACTAATATATTAATTAAAAATAAACTCATCATACATACCCCATCATACATACACATTCATATATATATATATATGTATGTATGTATATTTATATATATCTTCATTCAACCCATAACCATAGTCAAAACAATCACCTCAGTCGTCAATATATACATATATAATATGTCGAATAACAATAACCCATGACAAATATAATGATATCCCAAGTCCATCTCTATATCCATCTACCTCTATGTCATGTCATCAACTAGAACCGACCACATCATTCCATCAACTTGAACGAAAGAGAAGATATAAATTAGAAATGAACATAATAAATTAGAATTAATGTCGAATACTTTATAATATTTAAATATAACAAATAAATAAAGAACCATCATGACTATCTTCTACCTAATTTCATTTATCAGAATGGTCAACCCCAACCTACTGTATGAATTTTAACCGATAATAAAAACTAGAGAATTTATAAAAATAATTGTGAAATAGAATAAACATCGAATATATTTAGAATTTTTTTCATATGTCTTTTTTATTTTGTTAACCAATAAGAATAAATTTTAATTGAAAACAAATATTATTTCATATGGAACAATGTGAAAACATAAACATACTAATTTATAATGTGATTCCACAATTGGAATTGAAAAGATATTGTTATATAATAATCTAATCTATTTTTAAATTGACATGTAGTGTGATTGAAATTTACATAACCAAAAAATTTAAGAATTTTATATGGAAGAATTTCCAATATTTAAAAAATAATTTAGTGGTGATAGTTTCTTGATTTCATGTCAATATAATTTTGTTTTTTATAGTTTTGACTATTACATGAATGTTTAAATGTGTTACAACACTAAAAATGGATTTTCAAGCATACCAAGAAAAATATAATTCTGAATGATGTTTTATCAGTTCTTAAATTTCAATGTAAAATATAAAAAAATTACTATGATTTAATGACAATCAGACATTATTTTCTTATGTTGGACCCCCCTTGATGTATGTTTTTAAATAAATTAGTATCTTAAAAAACTACATATTGAGTCATTCTAAGAACATTTTAAATTAGATGGATGTGTTTTCTAGGAGTACATGTAATAAATAATTCAATTATTGTTCCTCCTATTTTCATATCAATCTGATGATTTTCTATGTTTTTGACTATTAGACGCATGTTTTAGTGTTTTAACATAATGAAACTGCATTTACAAAAATCTTGGGAAAATGTAACTTATAATGATTTTCCCTTAGTTCATAAAATTTAAATATAATGGCATGCTAATTTTATTATATATTTAAAACCATCCAATTCAATTTTATTGGTTGTGAACCCATGAAACATATTTTTAAAGGCGTTTGTATCTTTAAAAACTGTTTATTGAGTGATTCTGAGCACACCGCGCATCATATGAAAATGTTTTATATGTGTACACATAAAAAATATTTAAACTAGGATTATTTTATAATGATTTCATATCAAAATGGGGTCTTTTTCTATGGTTTGACCATTATACTAATTTTTTAGTTTTTTAAAACACTTAAAGCGCATTTACAAGCATCCAACAGAAATCATAACTCAGAATTACAAGTTGTAAATCCCTACATTTCAAAAACAAATATATTATAGTTTAACTACTATTTCATGTACAAATGAATTTTTTTTTCATATTTTGATCCCATGAACATTTTTTATAATTTTTGGTATTTTTAAAAATTGTTTAGGGAGTTATTTCGATCACACCACACATCATATGGACTTGTTTTCTATGTGAACATGTAAAAAATAAAATATTGGTAGTTATTTCATGATTTTATGTCTATGTAATGTTATTTTTGTATGGTTTTTGTTATTAAATAAATGTTTTATTGTTTTAAAACACTAGAAAATGCATTTAAAGTCATAATATGAAAATTATTACTCAAAATGATTTTCATCAGCTCCTACATTTAAAAAATAAATATTTTGTGATTTTCCAATGATTTTACATCCATCCAATATATTTTTTATATTTTAGACTAACTGAAGGAGTTTTTTACTAAATTTAATATATTTAAATTTTTTTATTTAGTCATTATGGGCACACAACATGTTGTATAAACATGTTGTCTACACATACACAAAAAAAATAATTTAACGGTAGTTTTACCATGTTTTCACATCATTCTGGGGTTATTTTCATTTTTTATAGTTACATGAATGGTTTTGTGATTTTAAACACTATTGTTTTTTCAAACATCTCAAGAAAACTATAACTTTGAATGAAATGTAATCAATAAATAAATTTCAACAATTAATATATGGTCATTTTCATATGATTTAAAATCCATGTTACATATTTTTCTTATTTTGGACCCCCAAAAACATGTTTATAAAGACATTGTAATCTAAATAAAATATTAATTGATTCATTACAATAAACTTAATATTATATCCAAATGATGTCTTTTTGTGAACAAATAAACATAATTTAATGGTGGTTTTCCAATGATTTCATGTCAATATGCTGTTGTTTTCTATGTTTTTGACCATTTCATTCATGATTTAGTGCTTTAAAGCACTAAAAAAAATATTTATAGGAATCCTAGGAAAACAACAAATTTAAATGAAATTCCATCTAATCCTTATTCTCAAAAATCATAATATAGTAATTATCCTATGATTTAATTACCATATGATTTTTTAGGTTTTGACCCCTATCATATATTTTTATAAACATGGGTATCTTTAAAATAATTAATTGATTCTTTCTGAGAATAGTACACACTAGATGAATATATTGTCTACATATAAAAATAAAAAATAATTATACAAATTATTTTATGGTTTTACATCAAATTAAGGATATGTTTCTATGGTTATTACTATTATATGCATTTCTTACAATTTTAAAACAGTAGAAATTATGTTATGGAAGTCCTAATAAACTGTAACTCTGAGTGACATTCCATCAGTTTCTATATTACAAAAATAAATTGACATTTTATTCCAAAGATTTCATATCCACCTAATGTAATTTTTTATTACCATATAACACATTTTTTTAAGGATTTGATTATTTTTAAAAATTGATTATTGAGTCATACCGAGAACACCACACATCATATGGATAATTTTTGGTGTATAGACATCAAAAAAAGAATTAAATAGTGGTTTTCCCAGTATTTTACATCAATATTTTATTTCTTTTTATTTTTGTACTATTACATAGACTTTATAGTGTTTTAAAACACTAAAACTAATTTATAGACATCTAGGGAAATACATAACTCAAAATGATTGGTAAATGGTTCATATATTTCAAAAGTAAATCTACAGTAATTTTCTAATGATTTTTTGAACATCAGATAGACAAAGTGAAAATATGAATCGTAGTCCATTTTTATAATATAATATTGTCATTTTTACGTTAAAAAAACTGTCACAAATACAGAAACGATAATAAAAGATCATATTGTTTTAAAATTGTGTGAAAATGATCGATAATTCTTTTTATATGGGTAGTAATTGAACACATATAAATTTGAAAGACACAGTGGTTAATCGAACACAAAGTGCATGTTTTTAACATAAACAATTTATTTTATCTTAATAATTAAGTCACATTATCCAAGATAAAAAAGGACCACATATTGTTTTTAAACATTCATAAAATGATTCATAATTCATTTATGATGTATGTTAATCAACCAAACATCAATGAGGCACATGATGTGAGCAGCATGAGTCAAATTTTGTGTTTTCAATATAAGTGTTAGTTTTCTTTGGAACACCGATCACAAATTCAAAAACCAAAAAATTAGGTCAGGTTGTTTAAAAATATTATGAAAATAATCCCTAATTCAATTTTGACATGTAGGGATTGATCTCATGTCAATATAAAACACAATGTCTTTAGTATGACTCAAATTACATCATTTCAATATAAAAATGCAATTTTAGTTTTATTAAATGATTTTTTATATTTTAAATGAAAATGAATGAATGATTTAAGGAGTTATGAATTTTCGGTAGGAGGAAGAGATATAAGGCTGGAAATTTCCTTTTGTATCATTCCCATATTCCTCTAAATACAGAAATAAATTTTTTTTTCCATTGTAGTCCTCTATTGATCTACTATTTTACTATAAGGGTAATTTTTTTAACTTTTTATTTCAACCATGAAAATTTTATCTATTCTTCCTGATGAATGAAACTGGTCAAACCCTTAATTGGTGTAGCATTAAATGATGATGAAACACTACAAAAGACAACTGATGGAATCGGCTCAAAACCTGTCAACCATACACTCCTAAGAAGATTATTCACCAAAACCACTAAAGCCGAATTGTTTTAGGATACTAATGAATATTGTAAAGTGTTCACATCATGGGCTTCTTGAATTTTAACATGTTATCTCAAAAAACATAACAACAATTTTTTAAATTATTTGATCTTTTTAATATTATATAACTAATAAAATTTTCATTATTATTTAATGTTATATCATTATTATAAAAACATAATAACGAAAAATAAATTATTACACAAAACAAGTCTTAACCGTAATTAATTTAGGTCAGTTAGATGTATCAAATTATGCCAATTGAGATAATTAGAATTATTCGATCCATGTAGATAAACCCAATTAATTGGGTTTGTAGATTTTTTTTATAATTTATTTTTCAATATTTTCTTTTTATAGTAGTGAAATACCATTAAAAAAAATGAAAAATGTCTACACTAGTATCTATAGTATGTTCATTCCCAAAACTGTTGTGGGGTTTCCTATGAACATTAATCCACATATCTATCTTGATAATATATATGCATAATTCATTATCCTTTATTAATAATATATATATGTTATAAAAAATTGGGAGATATAATAAAATAATATAAATAATAATGGGTAAAATACAACCTGAATTTATCTTTTTCTAAAAAAACCATGAGACCCAGTGATAAGATAAATGAATTTTTTTTCCTGATTTAAGGTATTTTTTATATAATTCTAACCAATAATAAGAATATTAATAATAATCATAATTTTATTGTGTTTGTGTTATTAAGATAATATAAAATATGTATTTACCTTATACGATTCATCTTTGTTAATATAAAAAAAACACTACCCATGAGAAATAACATGGGGTACTTTCTCATACATTTGTATTGAGAACAAAGATGTTTCATTGAACTCATTACATAATATCTATTTAATGTCACTCCATTTCATTCCCTAATTTGTTAGAGTCAATGTTCATGAAAAAGAGTGAGTGTCATAAAAAGGAAAAACATATATAAATAAAAAAATAACACTTTAAACATATATTAATAATTTTAGTCATGTATTTTAAATTAGTTATCAATGAATAGAAAATTAATGTCGATTTTAATTATTTATTTAAGATCTCAAATTTTAATGATGTGAGAATATGCCTCTAAAATATATAATTAATGGTAATACTCACATCTACACAAGAATGTTTCCTCCAAATCTATCCATTGATTTTGACATCATCAACGGTACACACCCTAAAATCATCAAATTGATCAGTAAAATTAAATTCTTTCAGGTCCAATACATCCACCATGTTTATACATATAAATATATTTTATTTATATCTTTATCTTCTTGAAAAATCAATTAAAAAAGAATAAAATATATAGTTTTTTATAAAATAACATACATACCACTAACAGTAACTCACCAATATACCATTAATGGTGGGGTGACCAACTAATCCATCAAGGGAGGTGAATCAGATAGTGGGATACGAATAACATATTAGTAAACTATTATCTTGATATAAGTCTTTAGTACAAAATAATCACCCAGATACACTAAATTTTATGGTAGTGGTGGTGTTCTCTATGATGTTGATATGATAGGTTCTCTATTTTTTTCTTAGTATTCCTACAATTCAAATAGTTCACAATATATTAAATGTATAAAAATTTCATATGTAAAATATTTTTACAAAATGAATAGAAAAAATTGAACAATGTATATATTTAAAAAAAATTACAAATGAGAAATTATAATATAGTTTAAATACCAATTTACACATTCAATTATATTTATTTTCATTATAATGACTATTATCAACCTCTATTATGAAAAATACCACATTTTTTCTATCTATTTTGTCTATTGTTTTAATATTATACGTTCATATCTATTCAATATTAAGTGGTTTATGAGCTTCACTGTCACAAAGTCCCAATTTATCATCAATGCTCATTTTATACAAGTATTTGTGCTTTATGTGTATAATAACACTCCAACCTTCATTTATAATCCCTCTTTTCCAATGAATCCATGATAAATTGATTCTTCTATGAATGCACACCAGTATTGGTCAAGCATGCTAATTTGATATAATTATAATGTAACAAATCATCCATTATACCCTTTTCAATTTTTACTAACATCCATATGAATATGATAATAAAAAAATTTCCATTATATTTAAAATCGGTTATAAAAATCAGATTCTCATACGTCCCCACCTATAGAAGTGTAAATACATCCTTATTTTGAGTTTTCAAGTCATTATGATGATAAATTATATTGAAAATGAATCCATGAATTGAGACAATAAATATATAATCTATCCATAGAGGACCTTAATCCAAGAAACATAAAATCATTTGATATTTATTCTTGATTCTCAACATTCATTATCTAGAATTGAAGATATAAGATGTTAAATACTATTATCATAGAAAAAGTAACTAGAAATGAATAATATGTATAAGATTATATAATTTAATAATTGGAGAATAATTTAACAATCTCATGTTTAAAAACTTTTCTTAATTAAAACACATTTTTAGCCCAACCCCTTAGTTTTTTGCTTTGTTTTCATCTCAATTATTCAATAAATGGATCTAAAATAAAACTATTTATAAGCACCAATATATTCACTTATAGTAACTCGTATTAATTTAGTATAACATTTTACCCATTTTAATTGGTTTTCCAATAGTTAGAAATATTGATGAATTGTTTGCTGAATGGGAATTAGGGCAGATGTTTTCAACACATCCAAAAAATGAATCTTGTCTCAACCCCATCCAAATACCTAAAACCATAGGTCAATAACTTTTTTGAGATGTAAAAATAAATAATAGATCCATGTGTTTTAGCTTTTTTCCCATATATGACTTCAAATGACCGAATTACCTGATAAAAAAATAAGAAACATATAAAAAAATAATGCAATGATTTGATAAAATTTGATTCATCAACTAAAATAAAAATAATTTTAACACACCTCTCAATTCGATAGATAGATCGATATAATACTGTTCTTCCAAGATTTTTATATTTTAAAAAAATGAATAGTAAAATTAATCATGAATGTATATAATAAAGGTAGAAATAACACATCCCAATGATAAATTTTCAAAAAAAATGCCTTTTTCAAAATAATCGAGCTTTACTGGACCTATACTTTTTCCAAAAACATCTCTAAAAAGATACAAAACTCAAGTAGAAATACATTTTTAAGGTAATGTATTTCAAAATTCATACAATAACAAAAATTGTGCCTTCAGAATATGTGAGTAATTAATTTTCAATCAATGTAGATTTCAATGTTTTAATTCGACACACCTTTAAATGTTAGTTGAATATCATCCTGGAAGTTTTGCATTGTTTAATGTTCAATGGAATAAATATTTCTCATGATTTTTCATTGTAAAAATATCCAAAGGATACATTAAATTACCATTTACCAAAAAAAAATATTAATATTTGATGACCTTAAATTCTTATGTGTATTATGGAGATCCTTTGATTTTCATTTTCCACTAAGCAATGCAAAAAATACAAGGTCACATACATTCTTCTAAACATACATTACATAAAAATTATGAGATATCATATTAAACTCCAAATCAGGGATTTTAAAAAGTATTCTCATTTTCTTCAACAGTTGGGTTCCACATTCTTTAGATACAATTCCTCATACCATTTTCAACCTTCTTTAAACTGATTACATTTTCTATGTTCTACAATGACTTTCAATAATTTTCCAAGGATTTATTCTCCAAATAACACCATAAGTTGTTTTATCAATTCAATATCTCCAATTAATTGTTTATTAATCATTTAATTTTAAAAATCATCAAGAAATTGATTATGAAACAAAAAATCCATTTTCTACTATGAGATAATCATTGAGGTTCAAAATCAAAATTTGAAAGAAGAAATGTAAAACCATTATGAGTGTTCCAACTAGAAAATTATTTTATTCTAGTAAAGTATGAATTTTCTAAATTAAATTATTATAGAGTTTGAATATTTTTCTCATTAATCCATCATATATTTTGATGCCATCATCCCGTAATTATCAATATTATTTTATTATTGTTTTAAGATATACATCAATGTGATTTCTATGAATATTAATTCTAGTAATAATCATTGAAATAATGGAAGATTTATTATTTATAAACATCAATGGAGGTATATTATAGGTTATAAAAATAACTAGAAAAATTATATAATTAATACTTAAATTAGAAAATGGGTTAAATCCCTCAGATTCCAATCACAATCATGAATTCCAAGGATTCAATGAAAAAGTAGAATATAATTATTAAAACACTATCCATGATGTTGAATATTTTATAGGTAATCATTTTTACTATCCTAATCATGTCACTTTATTTGAAATGTAGTCTTATATTACATGAATATTCTTTGCAATAGTGGGTTTAGAGGAATATAATAAAATTCCATTGAGGTATTTTTATTCTTCTATTTATTCCTAGTGTCTCATTGAGTTGTAATCTCATTGTTGTTCTTTGAATTCCATATAATTTTATTGCATATTATTAATTCATATTTATTAGAATCATCTACCTAATAAAGTGTTCAACAATTATAGTATGCATATATCTTTTTATAATCATGTCATTGTGTTTTGATTATTTCCTTAACCTCATAGAATGGTGAAGGGTTCATAGATTCACTAAATACATCATGATGAAACTATAAAATCATGGGAATTTAATTCTTATTAATTCCATTGATAAAAATGATATGATAAAACATATATAGGAAATATTACATTGAATAATTGGAACATCCTTTATACTGTTCTTGTTGTCTATATTCATGGAATTCATAAGACCCATTTTATTGGTCACTAATGTTTTCAATAATATTAACCTGTTTAGGAAAAACTGGGGGTTCTATTGATCTATTAAAATTTTGGAAATTTTATCATGAAAATAGAAATGCATCATTCTTCATTCTTTAAACTGAATTCTACTCTAGTGGGTCACATTGTGATTCATTGACCATATAATTGTTGTTTTGAATTTTCATAACATTTTTCCTCCCTAAAAATCCAACATACAAATCAAGTTGAAAAAATTTTAAATATAAAGTTCCCAAATAAAACATTTATATTAAATCTATTAAATTTCAATCAGGACACATACATTTTTTATACAATGCATTGATTAATTTTTAATTGAATAATCTAAAAATTATTTCAAAAACATTGCATACCGAGGTGTGTTTCGTGGTAAATTAATCATACTTTTATCTATATGAACTTTATTTTCACTCTTACCCATATACATTCAAATATAAATATATAAATATTTAATAAAACAACAGAAATAATTTTTTAACATCAACTAATTTAATCGTTGACTAGGGTAGAGTCTTGATTCGACACAAAAAAAAATTAACATCAAAGTGATTAAATTTGACATGGAAAAAATTAAGATAAATCCTTAAATATTAACCCTCAAAATAACTAGGTCATATTTTTTTTGTAGAAGTTCATTGAGTAATTTAGGGGGAAATAAAAAAGATGGAGGCCAATGAAATGATTATAACAATATCTAACTCAAATAGTATTAGTGGAAATTGGGGAAGGAGGTAGGAGTATAGGGTAGTGGGAAAGGGGTTAGGGATCTGTATTTATTAGGGTTGGTGGAATGTTCATTGATGTTTACAAACCATTCAATGAACCTTAGAGAATTACTCTATGATTTTTATAGATATACTTCATGACACAACACATTCAGATAATGACATGAACTACATTATTTTCTTCATTGTTCTTGCATAGATCCCCATATATTCTTAGTTCTAAATCCAAGCTCCTTCATCATAATTATCTTCATGAATTAACATACTATCTTCATGATCATGTAATCTCAAACCTCCCAATGTAGTGATAATGTAATATTTTTATATATACAACAGTGGTAATGGAATGTTACCGATGCACGATAAGGTTTCACTATGCGATGGAGAGTAGCTAGCTTCTGTCGCATGTATCTGATGTGTGTGTAGAACAAAAATAGTATAATTTTTTATGTTGTGAATTTCACATGTTAAGGATTTTTCCACATTAATGTTCTCAATGGATGCTTCCTATTATTGATCTAGGCCATTATTTTCAATGTGGTATGCTTGTTTTTCCTTGTTTGTGTTCTCCTCAACCAGGTTTTTCAAAAGTGAAAAATCCAATCATATATATATATATATCAAATAATTTATTTTAAACACATATTAACTTCAAATATAATATATAAATGTATAAATAGGAATAATTGTTGATAAAATTGAAAATTTTAAATTAAAAAACATTATGCATTAATTATAGACATCAAATAACCCTCGACCCACACAAGCCTTTCTTTCCCTCGTGCATATAATATCCAAATAAATCACAAGGAAATTCATGGTATAAATATTTAATATATAATAAAAATAAAATAAAATTATCAATAATGATATAATGTTTCATGTTTTACATAGATAATATATTTTCATGCACAGATTTTAAAAGAAACAACTATACTATTTACTTTAATTTTTTCCCTGACATTAATGAATCTTCCCCTCTGTCCAATTTAAATTTCTCAATCCATAATTTGTGTACATGAAACAATGATCTACCACAAATTGAATTATTTTCACTGATATATCATAGTAAAATTTGAAATGGAGTTACACTAATACCTAAAGTACATATACATAACCATAAGCTGGTATTGGGTCTCACATCATAACCACGTATCATGATTTATCAAATATTGCCTTTTATCAGAACTAAATAAAAGGAGTAGAGAAATGTATAACCTTTATTAGCAATATCTAAAAGCACTAATAAAGGGAACTTTTATTATTTATTTTTACCACTGATAAAGGTTCAAATTTATATACACTTATATTAGCATTGAGAAAACATAAAATAATATTTCTTATATATATAACATTATCATATTTATATTCAAAAAAGTATATTAATATATATTAATAAAAAATTTCTTGAATATAATTAATATAAACATGATATGTTGATATAAATTTAAATCATTCAAACAATTATATAAAAATAATTGATCTATTGTTAATTTGTGATATTTAAACTTATAGATTTATATTAATGTCTATGGGAATATATGTGTATGCATTATCTTGTGTGTGTGTGTATTTTGTGTATGTGTGTATATAGATATTTTATGTGTATAGATTTATGTATATCTATGTATATATATACACATGTATATGAGATGTACATAGACGTTTAACACAAGTTAATGTGTATGTGTGGCACATAGAGAAATATTTAACTATAAAATTATAAAATTATATAATTTTTATAAATGTAATTATATTATTATGAATATATATATATATATATATATATATATAAATTTAAATAATTATAAAATTATAATTATTATATTTAAATACTAAATAAATTCATAATTATAAATAATTTTATATTAATATACATATAATTATAAATATCCATATAATATATATTTTTTTGAAATAGATATAAATATTTATTTATTTATTTATTTTTAATTACAAATAAATAAATAAATATATATATATATATATAATTATAAAATTATATTAAATGTATTTAAATGATAAGTAGATTTATTGTATTTAACAATATAGATACTTATATATATCTATATACAATTATATAAATATATAAAATTGTGTAAATAAATGTGATTATATAAAAATTTCTATAATTTTTGAAGTAGGTATGGTCAGAAGCCAAGGATCTTGACTATAATTACATTCCAATAATTAAAAATTTATTTATTGAAAATTAGAATTTTAAATAATTTATATATACTAAAATAATTATAAAAGTGTATTAAATATATTTAAATAATAAATATATTATTATATTCATTATCATATATAATTATATATTAATATATAAATATATAAATATATATAAATATAAATATTTAAATATATATATATATATGAATTATATACATATACATAAATATTTATTAATATATAAATATATAAATATACCGAAAAGGTCCAGGAGCGAGGTGAACCTTCTCTAACCAAACATTATTGAAATGAAAAGGGATGAACCTGAAGAGGAGAAAGTATATGAACAAAAATAGATATGTCCACATCCATAAATGAAAACTACAAATGGGTGGAACTCGGATCATCCCCATAATCCTGATAATACATATCTTCATCTGATTTCCATTCTGACTGCAAATTTTTCTTATTGAAAGGATCATTGTACTTTTCCCTATGATTATCCTAGTCCATAGTAAGATCCTTGGTAGAAAACCAGGGAGATCAGCCACGCCTCACCCAGTCAACCCTTCCACGTCCCATCCATCATTTTTTGGATTCTGGCCTCATTTCTACGTATTTGTTTTATGAAAATCCCATTCTGATTCAGAAAGAGTGAGATACTTTTCCCCAGTGTCAAGAATGAATCTTTAAGCATCATCCACTATAGCTTACACCCCAATATCATGTTCAATAAGTTCCATTCAATCTATGAAAGGTGAAATAGTCACCTATCTGCTACTAATCTTAATGGATTTTTGAGCATCTTGAACCAAACATCCCTCCATTATATTCTTCTCAGTCCTAGTAACAATATCTTATCATATTTTGTTTTTACCAGTTCCACCTTTATACTACACCATCGACTGTATAGTGTTCCAATAAGTTGGCTCTCCAACCCTCTCACAATCAATTCTAGGAGTACTCTCCAACAATTGGACATTTCGATTCGAGGCCCTAAGTTGTGTGAAATCCATTACAGGAGCATAATACACCAAATTAATATCATCCTTCACAATGAGACCATCATAGGAATTCATAATTGGCTAATGTGTAGTGTTACCACCTGATGTAACTTCAACAAAAGTATAGCCACACCCACCAGAATGCTTGGAGGCTTCATTTTCATTCTCCTTTAGACATATCTATAATCACTCCCCCATAGGGAGAAATAGTCATAAACAAGAGATTTCCTATAATTTTCTATTTTATTTCAAATCACTATGAATTTCAATGAAACATTTTCCATTCATTCATTCACAATTCAAAAATCATGTTCATCCTCTTTAGTGTACAGTAGAACACTATCCACTAAAGTGAAGTTTAGATCAACTTCGACCAAAAGTATTGCACAATACCCTAATATTGTAGTATATATTTAAAAACAAATCATGATTAGAACACATATTAACATTTAAATATCATAAAATATTTTAGGATTCTATATAATCCAATTAAAATTATAGACCCTTACCCAGACATGAACAATAGACATACCAACTTTGAGATGATTAAAGTTCTTATCCCATTCACGGATTTGGATAAAATGGGTTTGAGAGAAAATGATCCAAATACCCATACCTTCATCATAACTCATAAAAGGGGAAAAGAACATGGAAAAATCTATAACCCATTAAAACACATTTCTAGGATATGAACCCCAAGGTTTCTAACATCCTCTCAATAATTTCCTCAACTTACATGGGAATGGAACCCTTTGGAAGAATAAGATGAGCAATGATAGATTGCTCACCTTGTTTGAAGTATTCTAATTCAACAATCAAATATAACTTGATGTGTGCCACACTTCCCATTAGTAGAATCAAAGGAACATCTCATCCCTTGAAAAGAAAGAATGAGCGCATTCCTGCTCCAACCGAAGCCACTTCACCACAAGCTAGAAGACTAGAAGAAGATAGATCCTCACCTCGAGAATCCAAACATGAAACAACCATATCGAAATCTCTTGAATCCCTCACAGTGTTCCTGTGCGAATCAAAGATCTCCATCCAAGAAACACCTCATTAAGAGATGAAGCCATCCCATGCAGGGATACATGTGAGACGATCCCTATGAAAAAACCCCTACGGAAACACCGAAGGGTTATGAATGCAAGATTTAGAAAAGATCACATATTAAATTAAATGAAGATGCAAAGGTGAGACAACAATTAAGAAACCTACCACATTAGCAGCATGGACTACCTCGTGCAAGATGGTAGCAGGGCGACCAACGATGTGGAGTGGTGTTTTTTTATAAATGGGTTTTTGAAATTTTTTATTTGACCAAATAGGTTAGGGCTTGGGGTATTTCTAAAAATGGGACTGAGATGCATGGACCCCGTTCACGCATCCCCGATCATGGGAAGATGCATGAATGAGGTTCAGGCATCTTCCATCCGAGTGAGATGCTTGAACCCGTTCATGCATCCATCACGAATCGGTTGAAGGATGCGTGAACGGGGATCACGCATCATGCAGAAAGTTTTTTAATTGTTTGTTTTGTTTTGTTTTGTTTATATATAGATATATAAAAAAAATTTAGCAATATTTATCCGCATTTTTAAATACTACAGCACTACCATTACAGCAGTGTGGATTCTGACATAAAATCTCACCCAGGAATCCCTTTTATAAGAGGGATTTCACTGAAAATTATTCTGCATTTTCAATGTGGGATACAGGTTCTTCGTAAACTGCACAGTACATTTTTCATTTCTGTTGTGAGATTCTGTTTCAAGTTTGTGACTTTTAAAGAGTATAAAATATATAATATAAGACTAATATAAATGAAATTTTAAACATTGATTATATATATTAAAAATAGTTTAAAACAAAAAGAATTTCATAAAAAATTTGGATCAAAAATAAATTATAACCATTCAAAACCATCAAATTGAAACCTAAAAATGTTTCACGTATTTCAATTATGTGACTTTGAAAGACTATAAAATATAAACAATGACACTAATATAAATGAAATTTTAAACACTGATTAAACATATAAGAAATAGTTGAAAACAAAAATAATTTCATAAATATGTGGATAAAAAATAATTTATAACCATTCAAAACCATCAAATTAAAACATAAAAATGTTTCATTTATTTTAAGTACGTGACTTTGAAAGTCTATAAAATATGAACTATAAGACTAATATAAATGATATTTTAAAAATTGATTAAAAATATAAGAAATAATTGAAAATAAAAAAAATCATAAAAATGATGACAAAAATAAGTTTTAAGCATTGTAAACCATAAAATTGAGACTTGAAAATTTTTCTTTTATTTCAAGTACGTGACTTTGAAAGACTATAAAATATAAACTATAAGACTAATATAAATGATATTTGAAACATTGATTAAACATAAAAAATATATTTGAAAACAGAATAAATTTCATAAAAAATATTGATAAAAAATAATTTATAACCATTCAAAACAATCAAATTGAAACATAAAAATGTTTCATGTATCTCAAGTACGTGACTTTGAAAGACTATAAAATATAAACTATAATGCTAATATAAATGAAATTTTAAAAATTTATTAAACATATAAGAAATATTTGAAAACAAAAATAATTTCATAAATAAATTTTGTTCAAAAATAATTTGTAAGCATTCCAAACCATCAAATTGAGACTCAAAAATATTTCATGCATGTGACATTGAAAGCTTATAAAATATAATGTATAAGACCAATATAAATGAAAATTAAAACATGAATTTAAAATATAAGAAATAGTTGAAAATAAAAAGATTTTAATAAAAAATGTTGATGAAAAATAATTTATAAGATTTCAAAAACACATACTTGAAACATAAAAATGTTTCTAATATGTGGTTTTGAAAGACTAAAACATAAATTACAAGAAGAATATAAATGAAACTTACAAAATGGATTAAACATATAAGAAATAATTAACAATTAATTAGTTAATTATGAGTACAATTATTAATTATATAATTATTAATTACTTATTAATCAATATAATTATAAATTAGTTAATTATTAATATAAATATTAGTTATTAATCACTAATATACAAAAATTAATTAGTTAATTACTAATATAATTATATAATAATTAAATAGTTAATTAGTAACATAATTATTTATTATAAAATAATTAATTAGTTAATTAGTAATATAATTCTTAGTTAATTAGTAATATCATTATTAATTATATAATAATTAAGTAGTAATATAATTATTAATTATATAATAAAGAATTAGTAATATAATAATTAATTATATAATAATTAATTAGTTAATTCATAATATAATTATTAAATATATAAAAATTAATTTGTTAATTAGTAATATAGTTATTAGTTATATAATAATTTATTATTTAATTAGTAAAATAATTATTAATTATATAATAATTCATTATTTAACTAGTAAATTAACATGATAAATAATAATTATAATTATTCATTATAAATATTAATTATCCGTTATTAATAATTAATTATAAAATAATTTAATAGTTAATTAGTAATATAATTATTAATTATATAATAATTAAATAGTTATTTAGTAATTTAATTATTAATTATATAATAATTAATTTACTAATAATTAATAATTATGAAGCTAATTAACTAATTAATTATTATATAATTAAATATTACTACTTATAATTAGTAATTATATTACAAATTATATTTTATAATTATATAACTAATTAACTAGTTAATTATTATATAATTAATAATTATAATAATAAAAAATAATTGTTATTATATATAATATTAATAATTAATAATGACTAATTATAATTAATAATTATATTACTAATTAAGTAATTAATTACTATATAAATAAGAAATAAGAAATAATAATTATATTAAATAATTATAATTAATAATTATATGAATAATTAAATAATTATTTAATTATTGTATAATTAATTATTATACTACTAATTAACTAATTAATTATTGTATTTTTGTAATTAATAATAACAATTAATAATTATTTTACTAATTATCTAATTAATTATTATATAATTATTAATTCCTAATTATAATTAATAATCATATTACTACTTAACTAATTAATTATTATATAATTATATTAGTTGTTAATAATTAATTTTTATATTAATAATTAACTAATTTATAATTATATTGATTAATAAGTAATTTATAATTATATAATTCAAAATTATACTACTAATTAACTAATTAATTATTAATTCTTTCATATATGTTTAATTCATGTTTTAATATATTCGTCTTGTAATTTATAATTTATAGTCTTTCAAGGTCACATATTTGAAACATTTTTATGTTTAAAGTATGTGTGTTTGAAATCTTATAAATTATTTTTCATCCATATTTATTATTACAATATTTTTGTTTTCAGCTATTTTTTATATTTTAAATTCATGTTATTATTTTCATTTATACTGGTCTTACACTTTATATTTTATATGTTTTCAAGGTCACATACATGAAAAATTTTTAAGTTTCAATTTGATGGTTTTGAATGGTTATAAATTATTTTTTATCAACATTTTTTATGAAAGTATTTTTTTTCCAACTATTTCTTATATGTTTAATCAGTGTTTAAAATTTCATTTATATTAGTGTTATATTCTATATTTTATAGTCTTTTATGGTCACGTACTTGAAATAAATGAAACATTTTTATGTTTCAATTTGAAGGTTTTGAATGGTTATAATTTATTATTGATCAACATTTTTTATGAAATTATTTTTGTTTTAAAGTATTTCTTATATTATTAATCAAGGTTTAAAACTTCATTTATATTAGTCTTATATTCTATATTTTATACTCTTTCAAAGTCACATACTTGAAAAAAAATCCCACATCAGAAATGCAGATTGTACTGTGCATGTTAGGAAGAACCGATATCCCACATCGAAAATGAAGAAATTTTTTAGGGAAAGCCCTCTTATAAAAGGGAGTCTTAAGAGAGATTTTCTGTCAAAATCCAGACTGTTGTAATGGTAGTGCTGTTGGATTTTAAATAGTGGATATATTCTGGTAATTTTTTTGTTATATATATATATATATACACAAACAAAAAAAATAAATAAATAATTTTAAAACTATTAAAAAACATTATGCATGATGTGTGAACCTCGTTCACACATCCTTCATCTGATTCACGAAGGATGCGTGAACAGGTTTCACACATCTTGCTCAGATGGAAGATGCATGAACCCCATTCACGCATCTTCCTGGGATTAGGGATGCGTGAATGAGGTTCACGCATCTCGAACCCATTTTTAAAAATATCCCAAGCCCTAACCCGTTTGGTCGAATAAAAAAATAAAAAAACCCATTTATAAAAAAAATCTATGTAGCGCGACAACAGCTCATATATATATATATAATATAAATATATATAATTATATAAATATATTTATAATTATATAGAAATATTTTTATACATTTAATTATAATTGTAAATATAAATAGGTTTCTATTTAATTAAATAATTTTCAAATTATAATATATTTATTTATTATAGTTATAATTATATATATATATATATATAAATTTTTGTACTTATATGTAAATATAAGTAATTATATATATATGTACTTATATATAAATATATATAAGTATATAAAAATATTTATAATTATATATAAATATTTTTTTAAATATATCTATTTATATTTATAATTATAAATAATTAATTAAAATTTAAATAATTTTAAAATTATAATTAATTTATTGAAATAATAAATATAATTATTTTATTTAAAATTTTATATCTTTATACATTGATAAATATGTATAATTATATATTTATATATAAATATATATAATTATATAAAAATATTTATAATTATATAATTTTTTTTATATTCATAATTACAAATTAATATATATAAATTTAGGTAATTATAATATTATAATAAATATAATTAAAAAATAAATTATGTGTTTGGAATGTTTACGAAGCAATCTGTTTAGAATGCTTCATGGTCAGGTAAAAGTTTTAAATTCTTATCCGGTCTCAGGTAGGATTCATTTCCTAAGCACAAGAAGATTTCAAGGAATGGCATGATTTCATTCATCAAGGAAAACAATGAATTTGTTGATGACCAGAATGCATAATGAAATCATTCAATCATTGCATGACTCACCCTTTCAGAAGGAATAATCAATGCAAGGTTGATGATCTGAGAAATTGGTTTCTGTAGATTTTGGTCTATGATGGTTAGAAAATTGTTTCATTAGGTATGGGATTTTACCAAATCACCTTTACCTATCAAGATATTAATTTTGATGTTTGTAGCTTCAAAATTATGAGTATCAAACCTAGGATTCTATGTTTTCATGATGACTATCCCCAGTTTGATTTGTCCTATGATAGAAACACCTTATCTCAATAGTGGATTATAATTAATTGGTTGAACTAGTGTTTATGGAATCCTCACATTTTATTGGATAATTCCTTCGCTATGGGACCCCGAATTAAATTTAACAAGGAAACTGGATTGGCTATATAAGGTCATTATGCAAGAATTATAGTTCAATTTTACCATAGTTCAACTTTGGTTAAGAATTTTAGCTGAATGATGGAGAGATTGAATTTGAATTGGGCATTGAATGTGGATCAATCCTGATTTTTTTGTTACAACTGCATGTCAATTGGCCATTTTATAGCTAATTGGCGATGGTGACTGAGTTAATCCATTTATATGAAGCAATAGAATCTATCTAAGGATTGAAAATATAGACTCCCCATTAATTATGCAGTACATGATGTTAAGTAGGATGGTGGTGGAAGGCTGAATTGAAATGGAATTTGTAGTGGTTCTGGTGAAGTATGTAAAAAAATCATTTCATGACATGGTTTCATCGAGATCCAAAACCCATATAGAACTCTCTATTGAAAATATTCATCCTTTGATGAACAATTGTAGGGACCATATCTCTATACCAGGTTTTCATAATGAATATAATGCTTATGATTTTGGAGGCTCTTGTGCCTTGGTCAGGGATGATGGTGCTGCAAGGGTGGACCTAGTGTTTTTGTATCAATCTACGGTGCCCTAAGTTGTTATGGAGGTTGATAGGGATATGGCCAAAGATTTAAATGTTGTGGATCAGGAGGGATATCAAATTGTTCTAACTGATCCCAGGTCCCCCGATGCAAATAATTAATGGAACTTTTTTTTCAGATAGGTTCGGCGATGGATGCTCCTTCTATTGGTGTCTGTAAGGATGATACTCATATGTTGTTAGGTATAAAGCCTGGATGTGATGGTTCTTTCGTTCAGATGTCCTCTCATAGTCTTGATAACAAGTATTTACTTTAGGAAATGGGAGATAGGTGGTGGATCTTGATTGAAAACACGAATTGGTCTTATCCATTTCAATTTTCTTACCTCATGAAATCTGCTCCTGACCCTTTTAGAAAGGCCACTCTCATTGATTATGATGTTTTAAGGGAAACAATGTTAAGGACCCTATGATAGATTATGATGGTTAGAGGTACCCCATGGGCCTTACAGATGAAATAAAAAAGTGGTTTGACTTACAACTTGAGTTACCTTAGATATAATGAAATAAGATGTTTTTTTGGATACATGGATTATATGAAAGTCCAATAATTATTATCGAAAATATATATACCAATCTTTGGAATAACACGAGGATTGATTATTAATAACTTTCTTTGAAACACGTGAGAAATAACACTCCAAAGTAATCCTTGTACACATCATCAAATGATGATCTTGTTCTGCCTCAATAGACTCAGACATGGGGGAGAGGGAGACACCTAAATAATAGAGGTAAGTATCCTAGGAACTCAATATCTTGAAGAAGTGGTAGGAGATAACCTATTGTTTTTATTTTTTGTCGGCTTGTTTAATTATTGTGTGTCATGCATTCCTTTCTTTTTTGCACATTACTTTTTTATAATAACATTATTGGGAGTGCTTTGGTTTTCAAACTCAAACTCAGTCCTTTTTAGTATAAAATTTATATATATAATTATATAAAAATACATAAATATCTTTTAATATATAATGAATTTGTGGTATTGAATTATTAGTAAGGAACCCCGTAATATTACATCATTACTAGGGTTCAAATCTAGCTGGTCCCCATATATGGGAAATTAATTAGGGTGGAATTTTCTTACAGTTTTTTTTCATAGAGGGTGAACACTGTGCGATTAGGCGATGCTGCAAATAATGATGGGCCGACTACTGGTACTTCTTACTACGGGCCACGACAGGAGGTGTGGAGGATGTCGACATTGATAAGGTGATGATAGATGGCCCAACAACATGTCCTTGATAAGTGTGACATTGTCTAATTAAGGTTATCGATCATCAATGATAGAGTGTTACGACAATGAGAAAGGGTGACAACATCAACCATCAGTGAGAGGTGGGTGGTCAGTTTATTTCATCGATGGATAGTCGGTGTTCAAAGTGGGTGGTAGGGGTCAATCCCCCTTCACTAGTGTGGTGTAGTAGTTGGGCTATGTTTGGGCCTACAAGCCAATTATTACATGAACATAATAACATAATAGGACTCCACAAAGGCCAGGTAATTGGATTCCTCTACCCCGAATAACAACATGATACCTTTGATTGAATAAAAAGGGGAAATTCTCTTATACATTATATATATATAAATAATATTATACAATTATTTTATAATATATTCATTTTTATTTGTAAATAAAAATATAAAAATATTTAAATAAATATAAAATTACAATAAATATATTTATTTATAATAATATTTATAAATACATTTTGGTAATTCTATAAATATTTTTTCAATAATTAAATTAATTTAGTTTTTTTAATTATACTTATTATAGGATTAAAACATTGTCTTTATTAGCACATTTTTATACCTGATAAATATTGAGTTTTATCAGTACTAAAAAGGAACAGATAAAACATAACTTTTTCAAGAAATGAATTTTATTACTGATAAAGATACATTTTATAAGTGTATACTATTTTAGTGTGGTTAAAACATATTTATATCAATGATTTTTTAATAGAAGTAATAAAAATCATACCCAGTCATTTAGATATAACATTAATAGAGTCATCATTGGTCGTGCCTTCATGCTTTCACGAAATCAAACATGCACCACCGCTCTATATCTAGCTTCTTGATGAATCAGTCTTCTCAATATCAAAGGCAATTTATTATTTTTTTACCCTCTCTAATCGTGATCTTCTTCAATTTGGGTGTCCCCCCATCTAATCTCTACATTTTTTAGATCTTTACCAGGAATGCTGAAAACCAACCATTTTTTTTGATCTCTTGTTTCATGATATTGAGACTTTATTCACAATTTTTTGTTTGCATTATTATCTGACACATCATATTTAAATATTTTTTTGGACCTTCTCAAATAAGATCATATGGGATTGAGGTATACTATATGAGGAGATTAATTCTCCTTGGTGGTTTTTATATGGCCATGACTCCCTGTTTAATCAACATCATTCAATTCTCTTATCGTGCATTCTGAATCCCATCTTTGTATGGCTTTTGGGTCACCCACGATTGAGGTTCTCGTGAATCTAGTGTTTAGCCTTTTCTTAATTGTTCATGTTCTATGTCATATATTCTTTCTTAAGTTCATCCATTTGTTTGAGATGGAGTGTTAGGCCATGATTAGAACTATTTGGGGGAGTTAAAAGTGTTCGAGTCTCCTAGTATATTTTATTATGGGGATAATTGAAAGCTCTTCATATAGAATCTGTATAAATAAATAATTCCAAATAAATTATTAATAATTTTGATTATATATAATTTTGATTATAAATTTTTATTATTATATAGAATTAAAAATTTATATATATAATTTTAAATTATTAATTATTTTAAAATAATATTTTGGAATTAATTTTTATTTTAAATTAATTATTTTTATTTAATAATTAATTTGAATTAATAATTAATTTGAATTAATATTTTTTATTATTTTTAATTTATAATTATGAAATTAAAATTATATAATTAATTTATAAATAATTTAGATGACCTTGAATTGAAAATTTTGATTATGTGTATATAAATATTTTTCATTTTTTGTGTATAAATAATATTTATTATAAATAATTATGTGTATATAAATAATTTAGATTGTTGTATATTAATATTTTGTTCAACATAATTTATTAATAATATTAACAAACAAATATAAATATATTTTTCAATTAAAATATGAAATATTTAATATATATATTCATTTTTATAATTAAAAATAAATATTTTAAAAATATACATTTATGATCATATATTTATACAGTAATTTATAAATAAATATTTTTATATAAATATTTTTTTATTAAATTATTTATTAATATGTATATTTATAATCATATAAATACTCTTGTATGAAATATAAATATAAAAATATATATTTATAATAACTAAATCTATTTATTTATTAATAAAATATAGAATTTAAAAATATAATGTCCTTTTAATAGAAATAATTGAGTTTTAGAAAACTATATTTTTAATATGGTTATATTTGTCATTTTTCCCCAAAAATTCTTTTCTTTTTTTAAAACAAATGGAAGCTAGTAAGATAGAGATAAACTAAAATTATTTATTTTCATTGAATAAATTTTAAATCTAAATAAAATTAAAATAAATTAAAATTAAAATCCCTTATTTATATAAACAATTTTTTAGTTTTAGTTTTTAATATATTTATCTTAGTATAATAGTTATCTAATTTTTATGTCTTGAAATTACAATGATATATTAAAATGAAGATATTTTATCATTTGTGATCCATTCCCCCCTCAAATATCAATTGATTATTTTTAATATTTCAAAATGGTTTGAACATAGTGCACATAAAGGATCTTATACTCCTCAATCTACCTCGTCGATTCTACCCCTAATATATATTTCCTTGAGCCATTGTTAGTCCTTCCCCTCACCTTGATGTTTTTTTACTCATTCAACATTATTTCTCATTCCAATTTCATGGCACTCTTAGCGGTGCACCTCAAAAACCATGCCCACTTATCATGTAAGGTGGTGATTGGAAATGATTAATAGAAAGAGATTTTGCGATGCAGAACTGGATATCAACTCCTTATTCCATGTTTGAGTCCTCCATTTTCCATCCAATCTCCTTTTCCATTATCCATTGTTTTTTACCCTTTACCTCACATTTATCTTCATACTCACTCATTAATATTTATTTATTACTCATAATTCATGGATGTCCTAGCTGTGGACTGCAGAAACACTACCAACATATTGTGTAAGGTGGAGATTTCAAATTATAAGTTGGTGGTGTTTTTGCAGTGCATAACTGGTAGTCAGCTCCATGTTCGAAGTATCTATCTTGCACCCATGGACAAGAATCAAAAAATTAATCCCATTTACTTCCATGTATCCCACTTACTCCCATTGATTAAAACTACTATGTATTTATAAAACAATTCATTACCTTATGTATTTTATTTTAGTAAACCTTTTAATATCATATTTTAATATTGTATTCTTTTTACTTAACAAAAATATGGCTATTATATTGTGACAAATGTTTAGAATAAAATTTTAATTCAAGGATATTGTAATTTTTATATTAAATTACATATCAAGCATAAATATAGATAAATAGTTTTGATTCTTTTTTAAAGGCCATATATTGATCACCTATTAGTTGGGTTTTGATATAGGAACATTCTCTCTTGGGACTCTAATTAGATCCAAAGATGGTATTAGGTTCATATAATATTAAAAATATTAGTGATAACTCATGTTAGAGAAATCATAATCGTTATGACTGTTTATGTTTTTAAATATAATATGCATAAATAATCATACCTTGTATATATATTTTAACAATAAGATGAACTTTTTCTATGAAATGGTATCTGTACATTATATAATTATTTAAATTTCAATATTATATAATCAAATAAGATAGTTGTGAATCAAAAATATATGGATGTAAATTTTATGAAAAAATATTACAAGGATGGGGTGAATGAGTTCATCAATTATTCAATAGACCATGTGTATGGACCTTCTCAAATCATTTTTCCGTGTTTGCAGTGTTTTGATTCCAGAAGAAATTATCCATAGGAGTTTGAAGAACACTTTATGATTCATATAATAGAATGATGTTATATATTTTTGGGTAAACACTGGAAAAAAACATAATGTATCTAGTGACTTGCATAAGACTTCATTTTATGGATTATCTAATATGATTACATGTGTGGAAAATGATGAAGACCATATTGAGATTGTGATTATAGGTTTGAACAATTATGATGATGAGATTGATTAAATTAAAAAAATAGATGAAGGTTATATTATTTATTATCCAAAAATTATTGATACGTTTTATTTTTGGGAAAAAGACATCATTGTATAATGTTTGTGCTAAATATACAACATTTTTGTCGATACTGAAGTTGTATAATTCAAATGCAAGAAAATTATGGAGTGATTCTAGTTTTATATAACTGATTTCTCTATTGAATTATATTTCCTAGAATATAAAGAGTTTCATTTCCAAATATACAATGCCAAATTAATGCTATGTTTAGTGGGTATGATATATGAATGTAAAAATAAATGTCAAAATGGCTATAAACTATTTCTCAAGAGAAAAAAATAACTTTAAAAATTCCAAAAATGTTGTTCTTCTGGATAAATGAAATTTTAATCATGTACTATAAAATATGTATGGTTCTTTTGAATCATTCCAAGGATTGGGAACCTATATTGATGTGAGGATACTATAAGATAGTAGATATGGAACAAAAATACAAGAAATAATTACAGGAAACATAATCACCCTATAAAATCTCCTTATTGGAATAGAATTGATCACAATTTTCCTAAATTTGGATAAAATTTGAGAATCATTCTTCTTGATTTATTTAAAAATTGAGTGGTTCCATTTGGATTTCAAAGCAACACTCATAGTACATGGCCGATTATGCTGGTAATTTATATCATTTCATTGTTAATATTCATGAAATGAAAATAAATTATGTTATATATGATTATATCAAGACAAAAACAATTAATTAATGATATTGATGTGTATTTGGATCCATGAATCGAAGATTTGAAATCACTGTGGTATTGAAGTGTTATATTAAATGATGACTATATAAATTAATATTTCATGGTGAGAGACATGTTTTATGGGATGATAAATGTACATCATGTTTATAGTAATATTTTAAGATATATAATTTAAGGAACATAATGGTTCCCTATTTGTGAACAAGGTAACAATTGATTAGGTTGAAATATTCATTAAAGACTATGTTTCTACAACATTGAAAATTTCTACCCTGGTGACATAAGTACTGATATTAGATGGCATCATTTTATTGGAGTTCTAAAATATATTAACCATATTCTTCACAATCTAGTGACCAATGATAGTAAAATTTAAATTTATGGACACTACTTTTGGTATTCTTTTTCCTAAAAACCTTTACAAAGCTGGTTGGAAGAATAGATAGGATTTTCTGAATTACAATACTGTAATTGTTTGTTTGTTAGGAATTTTCTTTAATTAGAATAATGTTGAAAAATATGTATGTGTTATTTTCATAGGTAAATTTTTTAAATTCACTTGTTTGACACCCCTATATTTTATGGTATGTTTTTATATATAAATTAAATAGCTTTTGTTGTGCACAACAGTGAGATCGAGCACACTATGATCAATGAAAATAGCCATTTAAAAAGTGGTTATGAATAGTTTTAACAATATTATAGAACTTATAAAAGTTATTTTTTAAGATGGAATTGACTTTTGAATTCTTAAAATGATAATTTCTTAGGCTGATGTTTTGGTATTTTTAAAAAAAAATCAATTTTTTGACGAGTAGTGAAAAATACTAAATTTTAGACAAAAATGACTTTAAATTTAAATAATTATAATAATATAAATTTTATTTAAAATTCACAATATATTAGAAATGTATATTAATACAACATAATTCATTAGAAACATTTTATATTAAAATTATATATAAAAACTTCCTGAACTTTTAAATGTCTCTTTTACTCATCTACATACCGCAATAATCAAACATCATTTACCGACTTATGTGAGTTGAATTTAGAAAACTCTTCACCAAGGATTTTAATTTGTATGCTATTTATATTTTAATAAGATCAATTTATTTTTTTCATGAATATAAACTTTTGTAGTTTTTTTATTTTCGATGATTCAGGGTAAATCTGGTATTTAATGTTTACAATAATATTATAATATTATAAAATTACTTGAAAACATATCATAATTACATTTTATAAACCGGTTTTGAGAAATATTATACTTATGCCTAAATTATTATCCTTTGGAATCTACTTGTGTTATATTATTACTATTATTATATTTTATGTAAAAAGAGTTAAAAATGACATTCCAAAATTTTATTAAATATAAAATTTTTATATGAGTAAATATTGGTGAAATGGTTAACGATAAATATTATTTATAATGATAAAACTTTTATATACATCATGGATATTTATTTATAATTTAAGAACATAATAATTAAATTAAATTGGGGGCACAACGATGATGTAGTAATTGATTTATTAATGTAAAAATCAATTAAATGATATTAATAATATTAAAATAAATAAAATTTAAAATATTTGATGCCATACATTATTTCTGGATGAAATTTACATGTTAGTGATGACTAATTTTTTTTAGGGAATAAAGTTTTTTTGAATTTTTAATGTCATGTAATAAATAATGTTAAATTTTACATAAATAAGATTTTAAAGTTAATAAGATTTTATTAAATGATATAAATTTCATTAAAATATATATTTCAAAAAAATAATAATGATAATGTTAAATATGTCAAAAATGATCCAATGGGTGTTCTTTTGTCATTTTAAAGAAAATATATTAACCCTAAAGAGAAAAATGCATTGTTGTCATAGTAAGAGTTAAAGGGATTAACTAAGGGTTAAATAAAAAAGATATGTTTATATTTTTTACCCAAACCTATCTAAAAATCATTGGTTGAGATGATTCAGACCCATAATCATCATATATTTAAAATAATTTATGTTTTATCCATATTTAATTGAAAATTAATTTGTATTAATATAATAATTTAATTGTTTCCTAAATTTACCCTCCTCTCCATTACAAATGGGCACAAATCCTTCCCTTTTATTCGAAGAACTAAAACCCTTAGAATCAGCCAAAAAAACCATTTATCCTTAAAAAATCCAAAAATTTCTCCAACAATCTATTATTTCGGAAGACTTCCAATCTTTGAAGTCCTTTTGTGAAAATAAAAAAATGATACTCGAAAAAAGGAAAATTATTTTACAAATTCAATTCAATGTATTTTCTTCATATTATTTTTTTAATACATTGATTCACTACTAAATTAATAAATATAGTATCATATATATGCTGATATATGATTTGGATTATGAGACAACTATATTCCTCCATTTGCGCATCGTAGAAATAACAATAACACCATGCGTGCATACATACGATTTACCATCTCCACACTGTGGTGCAATCTGTTTTTTATTTCCATATTATTTGGATGGGTATAATGAAGAATATAATGGATATAAATAATAAATTTTATATGATATTGATTTTATATAATTAACATACCATCCATTTTCTTACCCCTTTTTCGTGAGGGGAATGATATCGTCACTCATTCATATGTATGACCTACCATATTCACGATGCAATGAAATTAATATTCCAAATTAACCATTCAAGAATGACTATAATATATATAATGAATATTCTGGAAATATTTGAAAAAAAAATTCTATTGAAATTATATATATATATCATTTACTTTCTAACATTCAATACAATATAAAAAAGGAAGCAAAATTCATGCATACGTATAACCTATCGTCTCCATGAATAGTGAATTTCATTCCATTATATATATATATGGATTATATATTATAAATATTTTTTTAATTTTAGATATAAATAAATCATTATCTAGGTGATATAACATATCCAAACATGTACGATTAAGAAAGTGGTTATTATCCAAGATGTTTCTTTAACTTAGAATTGTTAATAAACATGTAAAATAATGTCATAAATAAATCATGTACAATATCATAAATAATGGATATGGTTTTTGTATTAATTAATAAAATATTTTAATCAATTATACATGAGGTCAAATCCCATCAATCTAAAGGATTGTATGTTGTAAGGGATAATTTCACAGTCTCTTTATTGTCTAAGATTGTTTATATATATGTATTTTCTCAGATATATTTATCAACCATGTTAATGTTTCTCAAAAAAATAATTTTTTTTAAAATGATTAATGAAAATTTTACCCATGTTGTAAGTTTTATAAAATGGTATGAAATTAATATTTTTGCAGTTTTCCTTTTGAGGGATTTTTTATTTTGGCTTTTTCATCAAATGATCAAAAACAATGTTTTCTTAAAATAATACTGCATGAGAGAATTTTTCCACCATTGTGATTCCTTAAAAATTTAAATATTCCCTTAAAATATTACATGTTTATTTTAAAAAAATTTATTTTATAATTACATTAATTTTTAAATTAATGATTTCAAAATAAAAATGATATTTATCTAAAAATGTTTCAAATATTTTATTAGAGTATTTTCATTTATGTCGAAATTCTTTGTTGGATCATATGTTTGATTGAGGATGATTTATTATGAATTAATATATAATATTTTATTTAAGAATTTATTATTATTCTAACTATTGATGTTCTATTTCTATACTATTCTTGGATTATGGTTGATCTATTCACATTTTATTTGCTTTTATTTTGATAAAAATGTGTATGTTTGTCATGTTTCACCTATTTCATATGAGAATGAATTGGACAAAGTAATTGTCTGGTGGGGCCTGATATATCCCCTCCCGACATCAATAGGTCTCATGAGATTGACTATATATGGAAATGGTCTAGGACTTGCCCATTTATTTTTAGATATAGATTTGTTAAAGGCTTAAACCATTTATTTTTAGATGTCTTGGATACGACATCGATGGTATGTTTTAGATGTCTAGAATTATGCATTCTCTCATTTTGAGATTAGCTATTGATATTAAATTTCATTATTAGACTAGTATAATATCCATATGAATGTTAAAATTGAATTATTTTATATATTATTTCTCTATTATTCTCAAGATTATTTTTAAAAGTATTGTGATTCATTTTTATACATTGGCTTAAAAGTTTAGGCTTACTTATGAAAGATTACATTGTATTATTTACCCTTACTATGAATCAAAGCTCACCCATTTCTTATTTTTTTATTTTACCATGTTTCCAACTTGTGTATTATGAATTATATATAGGGATAATCTTGGAGAATAATAGAGTTCTCAAATAATTATCTAGGTCGTATATTATGGTATGAATTGTAATGTAGGGATCATGTATGTGATCTATTTTCCAAGACTTCTAAAATAATCGGTCCTTGGGGATTTTAAACATGAATCTTTGACAATGTAATAAATCAAGGGAATGACTCTGGGCTTCTAGGGACATGAGATTATAGTTGGTAACCAAGGGAGTTTAGAAATAACCATTGAAACAAGATTTGACAAACATAGATTAGAGAACAAAACCCTAAGGATGACTTTGATGATAAGTGTAGAAGACTATTATTTAATTTTAGAAAGGTTTAAATTTTGTGGATATTCCGAGAAATGCATCCCTTTATAGATACTACATGTTGATGTGGTTCTGGAATAGATGCACCTAGGAGAAATAATTCTGACAATGTGTGACAGGCCTGAGTGGGCATAACCTGGTATACGACAATGAGCCTTATTAGGCACCTGGTTTGACATTTCTAGGGGATATTCATAGAATAATTCAAATTTTATATGAAAACCATTATGAGTTATATAAATGTAATTATGACCCCAAAGAAACCATGTTTATGATTATAAGATTAGCTATGCCTAAATTTTCAAATTTAGGTTTACTGTTTTAATAGTTTGAAATTATACGTTATGATTACAAATATATTGTATGTAATTGTTTAAAAATGGAACATAATAGAAGGAATATTAACCATATAAACACATGTAATCCATGTTGGGATCTACCTCTTATGAAAGATAATGATGTTAGAGATGGAGCTTAATCTAGTGAAATATATCTTATAACTAAACTCTGACCACTGAAATATGTTATGAAAAATAACATTACTCGTATGGAGCATCTTGATTAACAAGGATGGGGAGAAATGTTATATCACTTAATGAGAAAAAACCTATAACTTTCAGTGACACTATAAATCCATTTATAGATGAACAATGGATAATTTTATTTAGAGAATAAATTTCTTGCATTGAGAAGCAATGGAAGGGAGAAGTTTTTCAGGGCAGTTTACCTTCTCTTCAGATATGAAAATAAATGGTGGCCACTAATTCAAAAGAAAAAAGAGGATTATTAAAATGAAAGTATGGAATAGAAATATTATATGGAAAATTTATAGGAAAATTTTTTCCCTCTTGAATAAAGAGCATATATGGATACATAATTCTTGAATCTAATCCAAAAGAGGAGATGAACGTTCCAAAATATGAATCAATATTTAAAAGATTAGAATGTCATGATGAAGACTAAATATGTACCCAAAGGAGAAATATTGATCATTTCATTGATGGTTTAAATCTATTTCTTCAAACGGCATTGGTCTCCCAAATGTTCTTAGCATACGTAGATATTGTATCATGTGCTATATAAAATGAGAATGAATTTTTGTTGTCCTATGAGTTTAATAGAAAGTAAGAGAATATGAGAATAGTGGAGTAAGTGATAGATAATCAGAATAAGGGAAAGATGAAATTTCCCACATTTGACAATTGTTGAAGGAAACAGCATGATGCCTGATTAAAAGGAAAATGAGTTTTCTTCATATGTGGTGATAAAGTAAATCGTGCTCATGATTTCAGGGGAAATAAAGAACCATTAAATGTTAAATGATATAATTTTATTGATGTGGGACATTATGATAATGATATTCATAAGCATCAAGGAAATATAAAAGTAAAATATATGAAGGTAAATATTACCCAATTACTACACTCAAAGTTGAATAATTAATTTATTTGTGTTTTTATTCAAGAATTATGTTATGAAATTTTAGTTATAAGAATCTTGATATATTTAAGGATTGTATTTGTCACGACCCGTCCTCGGGGCCCGTGCCGTGACTACCCAAGCCTGCATTCAATAGGCCAGGAGCATGCGACTAGCACCAAAGGAGTAAATCCCTAAGCTGGTAAGGTATTACCTTTATGAAAGTAATCAAACACAACAGAATATGCAATAGGAACTAAACAATAAGAAAAACTTAATACAAAAGAGTGTGCTGGAAAGTAAATGGTCCAGTATATAGACCCAACTGAAACAACAAGTACATGTAATGAGACGAACAACTGAATGTAAAGAACATCTTCTGGATCGTCCACCACGGATCCCACCTGAAGGGTAGGTACTGATAGCCTCCTCAGTGCTCTACCTCGGTCTGTCTCCTTTAGGTACCGACTCATCGTGAGGTCCACCTCCGGGTACCTTCCAGTCCTCATACACTCCTCCTTGGTTAGCGATGTCCTTCGTCTATATCCAACAAAACAAGGTGCGGGCATAACCTGTGCAGGGGTGAGTATAACGATACTCTGTAGGGACCCCAAGACCCAAAAGGTCTAACAATATCCTCTAAGGATAATCAAAATATGAAAGTTACAACCAAAAAGTATCAACCAACCCTACTTAGGTATATTCCCATACATATACCTAAGCTACCTGTCACAGTCCAACTCCAAATCAGGAGCCCAAGCACAACCCAGTACACACAAAAAGTAAGTCAAACACCATGATGATAATGTATTAAAAAAATGACTCAACTCACACATCTATACATCTTTCATATAACGATAGAGATGATCAGTTATAGTCACTGATTCATCTAAGTTATCGAACCCACGTTGGATCCAAGTACAGAAGTCATCAGTGCCGAACCCACGTAGGATCCAAGTACAGTTTTCCTCGCAGTCGAACCCATGTAGGATCCAAGTACAGTAGTCATCACTGCCAAACCCACGTAGGATCCAAGTTCAGTAGTCTTCACTGCCGAACCCACATAGGATCCTAGTACAGTAGTCGTCGCTGTCGAACCCACGTAGGTTCCCAGTACAGTATTCATCGAAGTCGTAGCCAGCTCTAGGGTTCCCACACACAGCATGCTCGATTTCGGGAGGGTCCACTTCTCGAGTAAAGATGTTGATACATCAACTATCATGAAGTCATGAGTTGATGTATCCTGAAGTTTTGTCTCGTTAAAAGAAACCCAACGTGACAGACGACGCGTCAATCAGACGCCCGGTCTGAGAGTTATTGCCTTTTTTGTTCTTAGGGCCCGGTTGGATTTATGCTCGATCCAAACCTGACCGTTTTTCAAAGTCGAACAAAACTCACTTAGAGTATCACAAAAGGACCGCCTCATCGCAAGGGTCCCAGTGCCATTGATGGCACATTGTTTGGATGCGCGGTCTTGAAGATATCCACATTTATACGAATCGGGCCCGGCCCGTCAAGCCCAGCGGGATGGCGGGTCGGACCGTCCTGGCTCGGCGGGTCCCACCCGGATGGGGGTCGGCCCAGCTCGTTGGGGTGCGGCCCGGCCCGTAGCTCGGCCAGCTGGTGGAGCAGAGCGGGGGGGGGGGGGGGTAATTTATAATGGCAGTGCTGCCTCTCCTGCACGGCTATCCGAAGCCGACCGGTTTTTCAGGCATGAGCGGCCCGCACAGCGGGCCGCGGTTCTTTCAAAGCGCGGCGCTATGAGGTGCCGTGGTCTTCCCAACCCATCCGGCTGGCGGCCAGCTGGTTCGTTCGCCGAGCGGCCCACGGTAGCGGGTTGCGTCTCCTCTGCAGCGCGACACCAAGGCGATGCCGCGGTCTCCTGCCCGGACGGTTTTAGCCGACCTGATCATCTAGAAAGTGGCACGCATAGCGGGTCGTGGTCTTCCAACATAGCGTGTTGTGTTCTTCCTGCCGCACGACTCCAAGGAGGCGCAACAGTCCTCCACCTCGGCCGGCTACGGTGGGCCGGTTCGCTTCGTCCAAGCTGGCCACACCGCGGGCGGCAGTTTCCTCCATGTGGCTGGTGCACGGTCGCCGATTCAGGTAGCCATCTCCTCCGAACACTACCTCCAAAATATTTAAGAACCAACAGAGGGTTGTTGGGCTGTGTTCGTTCATCCCACACATTCCGCGTTAGGTGATAACAATAGTCCGAAGACAATCCTATATATTCAACGAAGAACGAGGTACATTTTTATTCAATTAAAATTGATCATAACCCCCTACCTCATATTTGATGTTTCACATCGACGAGCCTCGGAAGACGAGCATCGCAGTGGTCAGGCATCACGGAGGATATCATTGCGTAGGATAGATATCGTTATGTCAACGTCGGAGGAAAAAGTCATTAGTCAATGGAGATGATCTTTGGGGTCGCCGTCTTCTCCCTTGACGCAGAGAAAGAGAAAAGAAGACGGGTGTTCTTCGTGGGCGTTTCTGTTCTTTTTCAAGAATGTATGTCCTTCATCGTTGGAATAATGCTCTCCCTCCTCTCCTTCTCCTCCTTAACTCTCCACCAATAAGTTAAGCCCCAAAAATAATAGAGATTGTTCTCTATTATTTTTATGGAACAAAACCCAAGAGTTATCCCTCAAAAAAGGTGACAACACGTAGATTAAATGTGGAGAGAAGGATTCAAATATATTTGAATTAAAATTAAATTAATTCACTTCATTAATGGTGGAGTGTTGGAAAAAATTAAAACATGGAATTCCAAGAGTTCAATGGGGTTTCAAGGGCGTTTAAAGGGATAGTGTTTGTGTGGTCCCCACCACATATTATCTTCTCATGAGAGGTAATGTGGGGGTTGGGCCCCACCACCAACCTCTCATTGGAGATAAAAACTACCAACTACATAAAATTTGGTAACACATCAATTTTATTCCATTTATTATGAAACCCCAAAAATTAACTCCCGCTCTCGACCAAATGAAACTGCAGTAGAGGTCCCGTTAGGTGAATACCGGCACTGTAAGTTCATCGATGTCCTCAAATTTCAATTCTGTGCACCGGTTCAAAAGATAGAAAAACCAGCATGTACGTTTACTAAATGTACCTAAAAAAACTTTAAGAATTTGATTCTGGGCAAACCGGGCCTCAGAATCAGGCATTGTCAGAAACTGCGGATGCGTAAAATTCCAAAAAAATGAAGAAAAAAAATTCCTTGAAAATTCCTTTTCTTTACATTACCCCAAAATCTAGGATTTACGTCCCTATAAAGCAACAAAACATACTAGGGAAACATATGCAGGTACTAAGGACGAATCTGAGCCTTTTGCTCCCATGTGCTCTCCTGGAGGTTCCCGAGCTACCAACAAATGTGCACCAAAGGAATCGTCTATCCAAGAAAGACCTTCTTCGGTCGATCCTTGATATCCACTGGAACCTTCGTGAATATCTCCCTGTCATAGATGTCCAGCTCCCTATGGTCGATGATGTGGGACTGATCATGCATGCATCTACTCAGCTGAGATACGTGAAAGATGTCGTTCACCTGGTGCAACTGAGGTGGAAGGGCTTGGTGGTATGCCACCATGCCTACTCTGCTGAGTACCTGGAATGGAATGATGAAATGCGGAGACAACTTTCCACCTATTCCAAATCTCCATATACCTCATCGAGGTGAGACCCGTAAGAATACGTGGTCGCCATCCTCGAACTCTAGTGGTCTTCATCTCCTATCAGCATAAGACTTCTTCCTGTTTTGTGCAGTATTCATCCTCTCCTGGATGATCTGAACTTTCTCCGTCATAGCCTACACCATCTATGGTCCTACAAGTGCTGACTTCCAGGGGTCAGTCCAGCACAGAGGTGATCTGCAATGTCGGCCGTACAATGCCTCGTAAGGTGGAATCCCGATAGAGGAGTGGTAGCTGTTGTTGTACGCAAACTCCACCAAGGGTAAGTGATCCTCGCAGCTGCGACCCAAGTCGAGGACACATGCATGGAGAAAGTCCTCGAGAGTTTGAACGGTCCTCTCAGTCTGACCGTCCATCTGAGGATGGAAGATGGATCTAAAATGAAGCTGCATCCTAATAGCCTCCTGTAACCCCTTCCATAAACGGGAAGTGAAATGAGCATCTCGATCAGAGATGATAGTTGATGTCACACCATGAAGCTGTATAATCTTCTGAACATAGAGGCGTCCCAGGATCTCTACTGAGCCATGCTCTCTGATCAGTAGGAAGTGGGCCGACTTGGTGATTCCGTCAACGATCACCTAGAAAGAGTCATGACCACTAGATATACGTGGATTTACTGTCATGAAATACATGTATATCTCGTCCCACTTCCACTCTGGGACCTCTAAGGGTTGAAACAAGCCTGCTGAAACTGGGTGCTCCGCCTTCACTTGCTAACATGTGAGGCATCGTGTGACAAACTCTGCTACCGCTTTCTTCATACCTTGCCACCAGTGCTGTCATCTATGGTCTTGATACATCTTTTCCACTCTTGGATGTACCACTAAAGGGAAGTGTGGAACTCCCTCAACACCTTCTCCTATAGTGAAACTGGTACCATGGTCCGTCCTCAGAAGAGGATTACGTGCTCCCCACCTTCAGAAAATCTATCAGGTGCCTAACCTGAAGATATTGTAGCATGTCGCATCTCAATGTCAACGTCCCCACGCTATGCCTCTTTGACTCACTGAAAGAGTAGAGTAGTGACTGTGACGGACTGCATAAAGGCTGTTCCATCTCTATCCACAATGGATATCTATAATGTGGCTAGCTGCGTCGTTGCCTCTCCATGTAGCTGAATGCTCGATCTCTGGATGAGAGAATCTGCTACAACGTTCCCCTTCCCATGAGTATAGACTATCTCAAAGTTAGAGTCCTGGAGGAACTCAAGCCATCACCGCTGTCTCAGGTTCAGGTCCTTTTGCGTGAAAATATACCTTAGACTCTAGTGGTCAAAATAGACTGCAAAATGCTCAGAAATCAGATAGTGCCGCCACATTTTCAAGGCAAATACCACTGCTGCTAACTCCATGTCATGGGTAGCATAGTTCTACTCGTGCTGCCTCAACTATCATGAACTGTACGCGATCACCACTCACTCTTGCATTAGGACACACCTATGTCCAGTCTCTGATGCGTCGCAGTAAACTACGTACCCTACGCCCTCCTCCGGTAGCCTCAAGGTGGGCGCATTGGTCAACCTCTACCTTAGCTCCCGAAAGCTTTGCAGACATCTATCTGACAACACGAAGGGTTTCCCCTTCTTCGACAAAGCTGAAAGTGGTGCTGCAAATCTGGAGAAGTCTGGCACAAACCTCCAATAGTACCCCGCCAGATCATAGAATCTCCGCACCTCTGTCACACTCCAGGATGGTTCCCAAGTAAGTACTGCCTCGATCTTCACCGGATCCACTGAAACTTCAGCCTCCAAGATGATGTTTCCCAATAAGTGAACCTCTCAAATCAATAACATGCATTTCTAGAGCTTACCATAAAGCTGGTGCTCTTGGAGTGTATCTAGTACTACCCGCAAATGGTAGGCGTGTTCCTTCTCAGTAGTTGAGTAAATCAGTATGTCGTCGATGAAGAATACGACAAATAGATCAAAGTAAGGAAAGAATATATTGTTCACGAGACTCATGAACACTGATAGAGTGTTGGTTACGGCAATGTGCACAACCAAGAACTCATAGTGGCCATACCGACACCTTAAGGTCATCTTCTGCACATCCTCATCTCGAACTCTGAGCTGGTGATAGCTTGATCTGTGTTCTATCTTCAAGAACCATCATCCTCCCATGATATGATCATAGAGGTCGTCAATACTTGGGAGTGGGTACTTTTTTTCACGGTCACCTCATTCAGGCGACGATTGTTGACACATAGTCTCAAGCTCCCATCCACCTTCTTAGCGATCAAAGTCGGAGATGACTTGGGGAAACACTGGGTCGGATAAATCTCTATCCTGGAAGGTCCTTCAGCTAGACACACAGCTCACGAAGCTCGGCGGGAGCCATCCAATATGCTGGAGTAGATATTGGTGTTGTCCTAGGGTACATGTCAATGTTGAATTCTACCTCTCTATGAGGAGGTAGTCCTATAACATTTTCAGGGAAAACATTCGTGTACTGATCCACCCCAACAAGAAAACACTGAATCCGCACATCAACCCCTCCATGGATGAGACTAGCCAACTGATGTGTGATCGGTTAACCCTCCTCTGCGTAAGTCCATTCTGCGCTGCAAAGGATCCCTTCTCGCCGGTGAAGGTGAACCTGGTCCCATCCGTGTGGATACACGGTAATTTGCATCTAATATAGTCAATCTAAGCATGAACTACAGATAAACAGTCCATACACAAGATGACATCATAAGGCCTCGACACCGCTACAAGAAGATCCCAGCCGAAGCACTTTCCTCCTAGTGTAAGCTCACACTACCGGCACCAGTGCATAATTGTCGAGTCTGCTCCCGTAAGAGTCTCTAGCCATAAGGATCGATCCAACGGCTCCGTCAGAATCAATGAACTCCAAACAGGGCATCCAAAATAATATAATGACTCGCACCGGTGTCTATAAGTACTGCAGTAAGGGTGGAGTAGACATAGATAGTATCTCGAATCATCTCAGGTGTGCCGTGGTCATAGGCGTCGACTGCCTAGAGCTAAGCCTGCCTCTGTCCGCCAGATTCCTATGGTCAGGGTGGACCTCCTGGTGGAGGTGGTGGTTGTGCCTCGAAACGTCTTCGAGCACCCGCTGCTCGGCCAGGTCCTCTGCCACGTCCTCCTGCTACCGACAGACCACCACATTCAAACCTCTACCTCTTCCTGGGAGGTCCCTCTATTGTCTGCTGATCATCCACATGGTGGGTCGGGTAGTCTCGAGCCATGTGACCCTGCCCACCGCATGCATAGAACTGCCTTCCCCTCGTATGGCTGGATCTGTTTCGTGTGCCCCGCAAAACCGAACCTGAATCCTGTGGTCTCCCACCTGATGGCCCGGTCTGCTTGGACCTCTACGTCAACTGTCTACTACCGGCTGAAAAAGACTTCGCTATGTGTCACCCTCTGGTGGGTCTCACTACTGGTGACTACTCAGTGAGAAAGACCTCCACTAGTAGGGCTCTCCCCAGTACCCCCGCCTATGTCAGAATGCTGAGGGGAATTATCGAAGCCCTGATCTCATGTCTGAGTCTCTGCCCAAAGGTCCGAGACCTGAAGAACGGGCCCCATACCGTATCCGTGGATTAGCGTGACAGGTCGGTGAACCTTGATGAGTACTGAGATACTGTCATGCTGTCGTAATGCAGATGAAGTAACCCCTGAATCCACACCGCATGAAGGGTGGATGGAACAATCTCCTAGTAGAAGAGAATCTCGAATACTGTCTAGAGTAAATATGCCTCTTCATGCACCTGGAGTATCAGGCTCCACCATCTACCATCTACTGTGTGTCAGAGACTCATGAAAAGGATCACTATAAGGTCGGCTGGTGTCGATACAAATATGAAAACTCCCATGACAGCCTCCAACCAATCCTCAAATTCCTATGGGTCCGTCTCTCCACAGAACCTGGGCGGTCTCTTTAATTGGAACTCATGCACTGCAATGAGGAGGCGTGCACTCTCTGTTTCTAGGGCTGGTGGTATCGGTCTCCCAGTTGGTAGTGGTGCCACTGGTGCCTCCGCTGTGATGGGGCCCTGCACCGCGGCCTCTTCCCTAAGTGGGCCACCATCTCGTACGTAACTCGGAACCCTAGCTGGGTGCCTTCATGGGGCCATCCTGAAAATAAACAGGTGCACCACAGTTAAAACAATATACCTGGTGAGCTGACACAAAGTAATCACAATGAAAAATTTATCAAAGGAAACACATATGCAATCAATGTTTTTGTGTACTATGTCGGAGATCAGAAGTCAGAGTCTTAGTGTATCAATACGTCGTATACCGCAACAACACCGGTTTCCCTCATCTAATAACCACACCCAAAACACTTAACACTATTTCTTCACAGAAAATAATGATCAGAGTCTTGAGTTCTATTGTAGAACCAACTCCTCTGATACCAATTGGTCACGACCTGTCCTCAGGGCCCGCGCCGTGACTACCCCAAGCCTACATTCCAAAGGCCAGGGGCTGGTAACTAGCACCGAAGGCATAAATACATAATATGGGAAGGAATTTCTTTTATGGAAGTAATCAAACACAACAGAGTATGCAATATGAAGTAAAAAACTAAGTAAAAATGAATACAAAAGAGTGTGATATAAAGTAAATGGGCTATTATGCAAACCCAACTGAAACAACAAGTACAAGTAAAGGGATGAACATCTAAAAGTAAAGAGCATCTCTTGTATCGTCCACCATGGATCCTACGTGAAGGGTAGGTACAGATAGCCTCCTCAGTGCTCCACGTCTGTTCGTCTCCTCCGGGTACTGACTAGTCATGAGGTCCACCTCTAAGCACCGTCCAGGTCTCGTACACTCCACCTCGGTCAGCGTTGTCCGTCGTCTACATCCAACATAATGAGGTGTGGGCATAGCCCGTGCCGGGGTGAGTATAACGATACTCAGTAGGGACCTCAGGACTAGAGAGGTCTCATAATATCCACTTAGGATAAGAAAAATATGAAATTTACAACCGAAAAGTATCAACCAACCCTACTTAGGTATATTCCCATACATATACCTAAGCTACCTATCACAGTCCAGCTCCAAATCACGAGCCCAAGCACAACTCAGTCCACATAGGAAGTAAAGTATAACACCATGATGATAATGGTTGAAGGACATGACTCATCTAACATAGGTATACATCTTTCGTATAATGATAGAGATGATTAGTTGTAGTCACTAGTTAATCTAAGTTGTCGAAACCATGTAGGATGCAAGTATAGAAGTCATCATTGTCGAGCCCACGTAGGATCCAAGTACAGTAGTCATTAATGAAGAACCCACGTAGGATCCATGTACAGTAGTCATCGATACCAAACCCACGTAGGATCCCAGCACAGTAGTCATCGCTGCCAAACCCACGTAGGATCCCAGTACAGTAGTCGTCGCTGCCGAACCCACATAGGATCCCAGTACAGTAGTCGTCGAAGTTGCAGATAGCTCTAGGGTTCCCGCAAATAGCATGCTCGATTCTAGGAGGGCTCGCTCCTCGAGCAAAGAGATTGATACAAAAACTATCATAATGTCTAGATTTGATGTATCCCAAAGTTCAGTCTCATCAAATGAAACCCTACGCAATAGATGGTGCGTCAATCGGAAGCCCTGTGTGAGAGTTATTGGCTTTTCCATTCCAGGGGCCTGGTTGGATTTACGCCTGATCCAAACCTGACCATTTTCCAAAGTAGACCAAAACTCTTATAGAGTATCAAAAATGTACCGCCTCATCTCAAGGGTCCCAGTGCCGCAGACGGCGCGTCATTCGATCATGCGATCTTGAAGATATCCACGTTTAAGAGAAACAGGCCTGACCCTTCAAGCCCAGTGGGATGGCGGGTCGGCCCGTCCCCGCTCGGCAGGTCCGACCTGGCAGGGGGTCGTTTAGGCCCGGTGTGGCATGGCCTGACCCAGCGCTGTGGCCCAACCCATGTGAGGGTGGCCTGGCCCGCGGCTTTCTGCGGCTCAGCCATCTAGCCGAGCCGAGCGGGGGAGAGGGGGGAGGGGGCCCCCCAGTTCTTTGTAACAGCGGTGTCGAGCAGCACCGCCTCTCCTGAACGGCCAGCTAAATCCGGCCAGTTTTCCCAGTGCTAGAGGCCCGCACAGCGGGCCATAGTTCCTTCACAGTGTGGCTCTATAAGGCGTCACGGTCTTCCCAGCCCGGTCGACTGGTGGATGACTGGTTCGTCCGCTGAGCAGCCCGCGGAAGCAGGCCATGTCTCCTCCGCAGCACCACACCAAGAGGGTCCTACGGTCTCCTTCTTGGCTGGCCATTGCTGGATAGCTCATCCAGCATGTGGCCCACACAATGGGCCGCAGTGTTCCCACAGCGCGGCGCCAAGGCGGCGATGTGGTCCTCCAGGCCGGACAGCTACGGTCGGCCGGTTCTCTTCTTCCGAGAGGCCCACACCGTGGGCCGTGGTTTTCTCCATACGCCCAGTGTGTGGTCACCGGTTTTGGTTGCCGTCACCTATAGACATCACCGCCTCCGATCACCACCTCCAAAATATTCAAGAACCAACTGAGGGTCATCGGGCCGTGTTCGTTCGGCTCGCGCCCTCCACATTATTCGATAACAATATGCCGATAAAAATCCAAGATATTCAACAACGAATGAGGAACAATTTAATTCAATTTAAATTGATCATAATCCCTACCTCATATTTGACGTTTCACGTCGATGAGTAGCAGATGAAGAGTGTCGCTGTGGTCGGGAGTTGCTTAAGACGACGTTTCGTAGGATGGATATCATTCCTTCAATATCTGAGGAAAAAGTCATTAGTCGATGGTGATGATCTGTGTTGTCGGCATATTCTCCATTGAAGTAGAGAAAGAGAAAATAATATGGGTGTTCTTCATAGGCGTTTCCATTCTTTGTCGAGAAAGGACGTCCTTTGTCGTTGGAAGGAATATCTCCCTCCTCTCCTTCTCCTCCTTATCTCTCCACCAATAAGTTAAGCCCAAAAAATAATAGAGATTGTTCCCCATTATTTTTATGGCACCAAAAACCAAGAGTTATCCCAAATAAAAAGTGACAACACATTGATTAAATTTGGAGAGAAGTATTCAAAAATATTTGAATTAAAATTGAATTAACTCACTTCATAAATTGTGGAGTGTTGGCAAAAATTAAAACAAGGAATTCCAAGAGTTCAAGGGGGTTTCGATGGATTTTAAAGGGAAAGTGTAACAGCCCGAGATTTTATGAAAAATATTCTTTTTATTTTATTAATGTCTTGTGTTGTACGCTACACCAAAAGGAGCTTGCACAACACACATCCTTGACTTGCCTTGCATTACACGCAATCGCGACCTTCCTCGATAGCGTGTGTAATACGCAATACCGAGTTTCACTAAACAACGATATGCTATTAAAATGTTATTAAAACTAGCCGTTATGAATAGTAATAACCACTTTTTGAAATTTTGTAAATTTTATTTTTCAAAATGGATTTCATTTTTGGATTCGGAGTATCGAATTTAGCCTAAGGTGAAATTTTGGTACATTTCGGATAACTTTCATATTCTGATGAATAGTGAAAATTACTAAATTTTAATTAAAAACAACTTTTTAATCGAAATTATTAATAGTGATAAATTATTAATTTGAGTGGTTTTAAAGTATATTTAGAATATATTTTTACAATTTAATACAATGTTGGTCATTGGTTGTAATTTCACATTTAAACCAGACATAATCAAGTGTCAATCTTTTGATAGATATTGTTTCTTAAAAAAACGCTATTTGTTTTAACAGCGGGATTTAATTATAAAATTAATTAATGCAACTTTTGTGTTATGAATTTGGTAAAATAGACTTCATTTTTGAATTCGGAATATGAAATATAGCTTAGGATGAAATTTTGGCATTGTTCTGAAAAACATCAATTTTTGATGAATAGTGAAACTACTAAGTGGTAGGTTAAAAACTGAATTTTGCATAAAACATAATTTTACCGCATCTGTGAATGGAATTTCGAAAATCCGAGAGACACAGTTAATATCAAGGACTAAAATGTGGTTCAATGAGATGAAAATAATTTTTTGGTGAATAGTAACTTTTTACTTTTTTTACCGCGGTTAATAGTAAATAGGGTAACTAAGGGTAAATATGATATTAATATTACCCTAACACATGTCCTAATCCTATTGGACAAGTGTATTTCGACCAAAAACAAACTTAGGAATAAAATATGACCATTTAGGCCCACTTGGATTAGATTAGGACATTTATTATTAATTTATTTAAAGAAAGGTTAAAATAGTTAAAATCAAAGTTTAATAAGTAAATCATTTTTAATATGGGGTTATACATAAGATAAATTCGATTGTAAATATTCATTAGAAAGCTAAAAATATTTCCTACATGATGATATTTTATTTGTAATTTTTAGACATCAAATAATTTAATTTATTTATGACACAACGATGATGTAGTAATTATCTTATTAATGAAATATTGACATAATTGATGTTATAAACACCAAAATAAATGTAATTTGAGATTTTTTATGAATTCCACTAATTTTCTAGGTTATTATGATATATTAATGTTGATTTAATCAACTTGGTTCGAACATTTAATTCTGTTATGACTTTCACAAAAATCATATATCAAATAGTGTCAAAATTGACACAAAATAGTTTTTAAATCAAATATTATATTATTAATTGTTATTTTATTCCTAAAAATCTAAGGTTCGGCCAAATGACTTAGATAAGGATATATTTATTAATAATAAACAATTTTGGGTTCGTTTGGCACGTTATAGTAAGTGTATTAACCATATAGTGAAAGAAAACAAAAAGACACGGTAAAAGTTAAATTATTTATCTTAGAGTTAAATCTAATTGATAAGGTTAAAATAATATCCTAAACTTGTCTAAATTTGATTGGTTGATGAGATTACAACCCTATCTCATCTAATCTTCGAATATGAGTCATTTTTGGAGGTTTTTAAGTGGGGTTAGATTTATTATAAATTAATATTTTTAAGAATTCCTAAGGTGCCCCTCTCCTCCCCTATAAAAGGACACCTCCTCCCCCTCCTCCTCACACCAATTTGAGCACTCAAGCTCGGCCAACCCCTGCCAAAATCTCTTCTCCACTTCTCTAAAAACATCCTAGAGGTTCTGGTCTTACTCAAACACCAATTTTAGTTCCCTAAGAGGAGGTCTCCAAAAGGCGCTTCAAAGAAGAGGTAATTACCGTTACCAATTCTTTCATCTTTATTTCTTCTTCCACTTCTTCTTCTTAGGTTGTTTCATTATGAAGTAATAGCATCAGTATCACTCATATACTGATATGTTATTATAAGTATGAAACAACCCTATTTCACCATCTATCCATCCTACAGAAAAAGAAATCACCGCGCGTGCGTACGTACGGAATACCGTCTCCACGCCGTGGTGTAATCTATTTTCCACCACCACCTTACATGGATGGGTATAATGGTTTAAAAAAATAACTATACATAGTTATTACAACATCATATTGATTCTGATATATTGTATAATTCACTCCAATTCAATTCAATATTTATAGAAATGATATCATCGTTCGTGCGTACGTACGGACTACCGTCTCCACGACGCGATGAGATTCATTCTCCATGTTAACCATTTAAGAATGATTATAATGTATATATAAGAAATAATAATGAAATATATGACATTATAAAGCTACTTTATTTATGTATATATATACATATGTATGTAATCTACTTACTTCCATTTCAAGACAATAAGGAAAGGAAAACAGCGTTCATGCGTACGTACGGACTACCGTCTCCATGAACGGTGTTTTTCATTTTATTTATCTACCTATTATATATATATATACTGAATATATATGATATATAAATCATATTTTATATTCTGGAAGTAAGTAAATCATGATATAAGTAATAATGATGTCAAGAACAACAAGTCAAAACACCTACGATAAATGAAACGATTTTACCCAAAACGCTTCTTTAACATGGAGTTTACAAAAGAACGGGTAATATAATGTCATAAGTGAACCATATATGATATCATAACAATGAATATGATTCTGTAATAAGTCAATAACATGATTTAAATCATTATACAGGAGGTTTGGACACTTACAAAGCAAGTCGGACCTAAGGTAAGAGAAATATCACAATCTCATTTTTATCCGAGATTGTTTATTCGTAAGTATTTACTGGGGTTTATTTTATCATCCACATCCATGTTTCCTCAATATGTAATATTATTTCCATCCAACTACAATGGTTTAAATCCAATTTTACCCTTTGGTTAGTTTTTAGTAAAAGATATGAAAGGAATCTTTTGTCGTTTATCGTACGAGGTACATTTTGACTTTTTCGACAAAAGTACAAAGAATGTTTTTTTTAACTTATACGGCACGAACGGATTTCTACTGTTTTATAAAGCCTTATTTTCATGAAGCTTCCTCTAAAAGATTTCAGGACTATTTTCAATAAAATATCTTTCTTTTAAAATTGCATGATGTTTTGTGAAAAGAAATTGATTTTGAAGAAGAAAGGATATTTTCCTCAAGAATTCAATTCAAGTGTTTTATCAAAATTATTTTCCATCTAAGATAATAAAGGGTTCTGTTTCTATCCATATTTTTACATTGATTTGACTATGTTGAGATGGAATTATGTTTATGAATTCCTTTATCTTATATGAATTGATTTATGATGTCATGATGTTTCAAGAATCCCATTTTTATTACATGGGTTATGCGATGATGTATGATTTATGATTTTGTGGCACACATAAGAAAGGATTCATTAAGAGATGGGTGGGACCTATATCTCCCTCCAATGCATTGGGTAAAGATTTTATATCTCATGAGATAGACATGGCTGGAATGGTAGGTTATACCGGTTCAGTGAAACAGGACTGAAACGAGGATTACTCGATTCAGAAAGGGACTTTGTCCACTAGGATAGTCTTGGAAATGAGTCTTGACTAACAAGAAATGATTCTCTATGATTATGTGTGTATGCCACAAAGTTCCATGTTTTATGTTATGATTATTGTGATTACATTTCACTGCCATGATTTATCCCATGTTATGAAATTATGCTCTCTTTTGCAGGTTATGATTTCCAAAATGTTATGTTCTTATGAATATGATGTGATTGATATTTCTTTTGTTTACCCTTACTGAGCATTTGAGCTCACCCTTTTATGTTTTCTTTTCCCCAGGATATAAAGAAAGGTTTTAGGTAAAAAAAAAGCAAGATCTTTATGGGAGATGTTGAAGATCTTTCACCACGATTAGAAGATTATAGTCCGAGTTTCCAAAGACACTAAACTATTACGGTCCTTGTGTGTGTGTTTTTGTAATGTACTAAGTATTCCGCAAAAGTAATGTAAAGTCCATGTACGTCAGGCTTCGGGTCTCTACAGTTGGTATCAGAGGAAAGGTTTAGTCAACCTTTGGAAACTAGGATGCGAAAACGTTAGTGAGATCCGTAGAGATATTTCTAAGGTATGTCTAGGGATGCCCCTAAGGATAAGTATATGTATAGGATATAGTCCTAGAACTATGGTAACGATATTAGATTAAACCAAAGATGTTAGATATTTAAGTTACTCCCCCTTTATTATTATTTTTGACTCTCACACTATTCTTTTTGGGTTTTAGAAAACGGCTGGAATCAAGATGATTCACGATAATGGAGGATATGATGGAAAATGGAATGATATTCTTCATAATGAAATGGGATTTGGAAGTCCAAACATCATTATTATGCCGAATCAGCAATCTCATAATATGATCAATAAAGTAAAATTTGGTAAGTTTCCTGACTCGGCTAATAAGAGAAAGATGGAGTTTCATGATGATCATAGAAGAAAGAAAGTTCAATTTCCCCTATGTAAATCATGTGGGAAGAGGCATCAAGGAGAACGTTTCAAAGGAACTGGAAGATGCTTTGGGTGTGGAAAAGAAGGACACAAATCCAGTAAGTGCAAAGGAAAAGGTTCAGTTAATACCAGGGATGAGGATAATGGTATTGCTACGACATCAAAAATGGTTAAGTGTTTTAAATGTGGAATGTATGGGCATTATGCAAACAAATGCCCTAAGGGAAAGACTCATGAAGAGAATCAGTATGGTCATATGGGAAGTATTTATGTGGATGATGATGAAGAGACTACCAATGGTATGTGAGATGAAAGAATTGTTGAAGCTCGGTCAATGGTTTAAGAATGTAGTGGAATGATTATATGTTTATCATGTGTAATGTTGTATAAGTAATCTCATGGTACTATGGAATAAAGAGACATGTAAGGATTGTAACATTGTTGTCTGATTAATGTTACCAGTATCCATGAAAGGTTATTCAGATATTTTTGGAATGAAGATGATATGCGCATAATGAAGGGATAAGGGGAAAATGAAATGTTTGACAGTATTCATGAGCTCATGATTGATATAAGGACTAAGTGATATCATGGTTTGAGTATATAGAATTTTGAGGATTTTGGTAACTTTTAACAGCACTCATGTTTTCACTAAGGTATTCAAGAGAATACACGATTAAGGACTTTGAATGTTTGGAATGTGACTAACAAGACATATCTTATGATATGTGGGGATCAACGACAGTATTAAATCTCTGGTAATCGTTGTCACTATATTATGAGAGTGGACTACAGTATTATGTATAAGCCTAAAGATTAGACTGGATTATGTTGGACATAAGTTGGTATTGTTTAAGGATAGAAGTTTTTTTTCGATATTATTGATGGGATGTAGTTCTAGAAAAAGGGACAACCTGCAGGACGGGCGACAACCCATCGCTTCGGACAAGGCTGTAGGAATCGAACCCACAACCGAAGTGCGACTGGCCTTTATCGCCTACCACTGACCTACAGGAAGTCCCTGTTTAGTAGAAACTAGTTTTATTATATTAAGCAGTATGATATATGAAGTATAAGTCCATTTTAGGAACCATATGTGATTAATCTCACTATAGAATGACTTATGTATATTTAATAACTTTTTCTAACCTTTTGTTTGAGACAGATGGAATGACCCATCATTCTATCACATAATCTGCTAACACTTCACAAATAACAAATTCAACTTCATTTATTTAAGAGATGAAGTAGAAATTGTTCAAGGCACGAACAAAAGTGAGATTGTACCAAAATAAAGTAAGTATTTATTCTAAGCAAATTTTCAACTTTAGGGAAATGATCTTGAAAACCAAAAATGATTGTCCTAGTGATCTTATACCTGATGAATCAGATGGTACCTTATATCATCACAAATCTATGGATTTGTGATTACTGGATTTTCCATAGCCATGTTCTCTACCACTCTCCATCAGAACATGATGGTTAGATTTCTCTTCCATATCCATATTTTCACCTATGTGGAAACCCAGTGATTAGTTTCTTTGGGTAATCGTTACATTTCATACTTTAGTTTTCAAAGCCAAGTTTTGATATTCCCTTTTACGATGTGGGTTTCTATTAATGAAACTTTCGAATAGTAACCATTTATAACCCCGACGAATTTCGAGGGCGAAATTCATTTTAAGGGGGGTAGAATGTAACAGCCCGAGATTTTATGAAAAATATTCTTTTTATTTTATTAATGTCTTGTGTTGTACGCTACACCAAAAGGAGCTTGCACAACACACATCATTGACTTGCCTTGCATTACACGCAATCGCGACCTTCCTCGATAGCGTGTGTAATACGCAATACCGAGTTTCACTAAACAACGATATGCTATTAAAATGTTATTAAAACTAGCCGTTATGAATAGTAATAACCCCTTTTTGAAATTTTGTAAATTTTATTTTTCAAAATGGATTTCATTTTTGGATTCGGAGTATCGAATTTAGCCTAAGGTGAAATTTTGGTACATTTCGGATAACTTTCATATTCTGATGAATAGTGAAAATTACTAAATTTTAATTAAAAACAACTTTTTTAATCGAAATTATTAATAGTGATAAATTATTAATTTGAGTGGTTTTAAAGTATATTTCGAATATATTTTTACAATTTAATACAATGTTGGTCATTGGTTGTAATTTCACATTTAAACCAGACATAATCAAGTGTCAATCTTTTGATAGATATTGTTTCTTAAAAACACGCTATTTGTTTTAACAGCGGGATTTAATTATAAAATTAATTAATGCAACTTTTGTGTTATGAATTTGGTAAAATAGACTTCATTTTTGAATTCGGAATTTGAAATATAGCTTAGGATGAAATTTTGGCATTGTTCTGAAAAACATCAATTTTTGATGAATAGTGAAACTACTAAGTGGTAGGTTAAAAACTGAATTTTGCATAAAACATAATTCTACCGCTTCTGTGAATGGAATTTCGAAAATCCAAGAGACACGGTTAATATCAAGGACTAAAATGTGGTTCAATGAGATGAAAATAATTTTTTGGTGAATAGTAACTTTTTACTTTTTTTACCGCGGTTAATAGTAAATAGGGTAACTAAGGGTAAATATGATATTAATATTACCCTAACACATGTCCTAATCCTATTGGACAAGTGTATTTCCACCAAAAACAAACTTAGGAATAAAATATGACCATTTAGGCCCACTTGGATTAGATTAGGACATTTATTATTAATTTATTTAAAGAAAGGTTAAAATAGTTAAAATAAAGGTTTAATAAGTAAATCATTTTTAATATGGGGTTATACATAAGATAAATTCGATTGTAAATATTCATTAGAAAGCTAAAACGATTTCCTACATTATGGTATTTTATTTGTAATTTTTAGACATCAAATAATTTAATTTATTTATGACACAACGATGATGCAGTAATTATCTTATTAATGAAATATTGACATAATTGATGTTATAAACACCAAAATAAATGTAATTTGAGATTTTTTATGAATTCCACTAATTTTATAGGTTATTATGATATATTAATGTTGATTTAATCAACTTGGTTCGAACATTTAATTCTGTTATGACTTTCACAAAAATCATATATCAAATAGTGTCAAAATTGACACAAAATAGTTTTTAAATCAAATATTATATTATTAATTGTTATTTTATTCCTAAAAATCTAAGGTTCGGCCAAATGACTTAGATAAGGATATATTTATTAATAATATACAATTTTGGGTTCGTTTGGCATGTTATAGTATGTGTATTAACCTTATAGTGAAAGAAAACAAAAAGACACGGTAAAAGTTAAATTATTTATCTTAGAGTTAAATCTAATTGATAAGGTTAAAATAATATCTTAAACTTGTCTAAATTTGATTGGTTGATGAGATTACAACCCTATCTCATCTAATCTTCGAATATGAGTCATTTTTAAAGGTTTTTAAGTGGGGTTAGATTTATTATAAATTAATATTTTTAAGAATTCCTAAGGTGCCCCTCTCCTCCCCTATAAAAGGACACCTCCTCCCCCTCCTCCTCACACCAATTTGAGCACTCAAGCTCGGCCAACCCCTGCCAAAATCTCTTCTCCACTTCCCTAGAAACATCCTAGAGGTTCTGGTCTTACTCAAAGACCAATTTTAGTTCCCTAAGAGGAGGTCTCCAAAAGGCGCTTCAAAGAAGAGGTAATTACCGTTACCAATTCTTTCATCTTTATTTCTTCTTCCACTTCTTCTTCTTAGGTTGTTTCATTATGAAGTAATAACATCAGTATCACTCATATACTGATATGTTATTATAAGTATGAAACAACCCTATTTCACCATCTATCCATCCTACAGAAAAAGAAATCACCGCGCGTGCGTACGTACGGAATACCGTCTCCACGCCATGGTGTAATCTATTTTCCACCACCACCTTACATGGATGGGTATAATGGTGTAAAAAAATAACTATACATAGTTATTACAACATCATATTGATTCTGATATATTGTATAATTCACTCCAATTCAATTCAATATTTATAGAAATGATATCATCGTTCGTGCGTACGTACGGACTACCGTCTCCACGACGCGATGAGATTCATTCTCCATGTTAACCATTTAAGAATGATTATAATGTATATATAAGAAATAATAATGAAATATATGACATTATAAAGCTACTGGATTTATGTATATATATACATATGTATGTAATCTACTTACTTCCATTTCAAGACAATAAGGAAAGGAAAACAGCGTTCATGCGTACGTACGGACTACCGTCTCCATGAACGGTGTTTTTCATTTTATTTATCTACCTATTATATATATATATATACTGAATATATATGATATATAAATCATATTTTATATTCTGGAAGTAAGTAAATCATGATATAAGTAATAATGATGTCAAGAACAACAAGTCAAAACACCTACGATAAATGAAACGATTTTACCCAAAACGCTTCTTTAACATGGAGTTTACAAAAGAACGGGTAATATAATGTCATAAGTGAACCATATATGATATCATAACAATGAATATGATTCTGTAATAAGTCAATAGCATGATTTAAATCATTATACAGGAGGTTCGGACACTTACAAAGCAAGTCGGACCTAAGGTAAGGGAAATATCACAATCTCATTTTTATCCGAGATTGTTTATTCGTAAGTATTTACTGGGGTTTATTTTATCATCCACATCCATGTTTCCTCAATATGTAATATTATTTCCATCCAACTACAATGGTTTAAATCCAATTTTACCCTTTGGTTAGTTTTTAGTAAAAGATATGAAAGGAATCTTTTGTCGTTTATCGTACAAGGTACATTTTGACTTTTTCGACAAAAGTACAAAGAATGTTTTTTTTAACTTATACGGCACGAACGGATTTCTACTGTTTTATAAAGCCTTATTTTCATGAAGCTTCCTCTAAAAGATTTCATGACTATTTTCAATAAAATCTCTTTCTTTTAAAATTGCATGATGTTTTGTGAAAAGAAATTGATTTTGAAGAAGAAAGGATATTTTCCTCAAGAATTCAATTCAAGTGTTTTATCAAAATTATTTTCCATCTAAGATAATAATGGGTTCTGTTTCTATCCATATTTTTACATTGATTTGACTATGTTGAGATGGAATTATGTTTATGAATTCCTTTATCTTATATGAATTGATTTATGATGTCATGATGTTTCAAGAATCCCATTTTTATTACATGGGTTATGCGATGATGTATGATTTATGATTTTGTGGCACACATAAGAAAGGATTCATTAAGAGATGGGTGGGACCTATATCTCCCTCCAATGCATTGGGTAAAGATTTTATATCTCATGAGATAGACATGGCTGGAATGGTAGGTTATACCGGTTCAGTGAAACAGGACTGAAACGAGGATTACTCGATTCAGAAAGGGACTTTGTCCACTAAGATAGTCTTGGCAATGAGTCTTGACTAACAAGAAATGATTCTCTATGATTATGTGTGTATGCCACAAAGTTCCATGTTTTATGTTATGATTATTGTGATTACATTTCACTGCCATGATTTATCCCATGTTATGAAATTATGCTCTCTTTTGCAGGTTATGACTTCCAAAATGTTATGTTCTTATGAATATGATGTGATTGATATTTCTTTTGTTTACCCTTACTGAGCATTTGAGATCACCCTTTTATGTTTTCTTTTCCCCAGGATATAAAGAAAGGTTTTAGGTAAAAAAAAGGAAGATCTTTATGGGAGATGTTGAAGATCTTTCACCACGATTAGAAGATTATAGTCCGAGTTTCCAAAGACACTAAACTATTACGGTCCTTGTGTGTGTCTTTTTGTAATGTACTAATTATTCCGCAAAAGTAATGTAAAGTCCATGTACGTCAGGCTTCGGGTCTCTACAGAAAGTGTTTGTGTGGGACCCACCACACATTATCCTCTCATGAGAGGTTATGTGGCGGTGGGACCCACCACCATACTCCCTTTGGAGATAAAAACTACCAACTAAATAAAATTGTGTAACACGTCAATTTTATTTAATCTATTATGAAACCCCAAAAATTGACTCCTATTCTCAACCAAATGCAACTGCAGTAAAGGGCCCCTTAGGAGAATACCGGCATTGTGTGTTCATCAATGTCCTCAGATTTCAATTCCGAGAAACGGTTCAAAAGATAGAAAATCTCGCACGTAACATTACTAAACGTACCTGAACGAAACTTCAGAAATTGATTCCGGGCAGACCGGGCCTCAGAATTAGGCGCCATCAGAAACTACGGACTCATAAAATTCTAAAGAAATTAAGAAAAAAAATTCCTTGAATTTTCTATGTCTTTACTGTACTAAAATATATATTCTTTAAGGCTTTGGAAGTATCAATGTTTATATTAAGGATTTAATATGATAAAGGTATTCATATATATGCTATGTGGAAATAAGAGAAAAAATATGTTGTTTGTTGAAAATCCGATGTTGGGATATATTTTAGAAATATAGATACTTTTTTGGACTTTTAATTTTTGAAGATGTATTAAGATAATTCAAAAGGATGGAATGGATTAAGTTGAACATTAAATATTATTGTTTAAGTTTAAAACATTTTTTTGGCCAGTTTTGGAAATTTATAATCATATTTTCTTAGAAAAAGGACAACCCATGGGTTGGGCTATAACTTGTCGCATTCGGAAAGGCCATAAGGAATGAAACCAAAACCTAAGGGTGATAATGGTTCATCACCTACCACTGTCCTATTTGATTTCTTGTGTAGTGTAACATTTTTTTCTTTAATTAAATAGTAGGACATATAAAGTATATGATCATTTTTGGAACCCTATACATTTAAGATAAAAAAGAATATTTTGGGATTTTGTTAGCTTCTAGAGAGGATGATGAGTTTTTGGAAGAAATTAGTTGAAGGATGAAAATATACTTTTCAAGAATGTGCGAATCATTTTTTTCTTATTCTATGAAATAAATTAATTCTTTAACTCTAAGGAAGGGATCTTGAAATAAAAACTATTATCATATTACATTTTCTGATGAATAAAATGGTCATTAGATCATCTATTATTTAGATGTTTTTTATTGCTATCATTCTCCGAATAATGTTCTCTATCACTCTCCTTCTGATCATGATGGATTGATTTTTCTTCTAGGTCCATGTTTTACTACATGTGTCCCTTGTATGTGTTTTCTCTGGTAACATTTTTACATCCCTTTCTTTATTTTAATGTTGATATTTTATCAACCTATGTTCTGATGTGGGATTGTAATATGGGAATTTTGAGTAGTAAAAACTTAGTTAAAGAATGAAATTTGAAAATTTTGAGGAAGAAATTTATTGATGTTATGGAGAATAAAACACCCAAATATTTCATAGTACGTTTCTTCTTAAATAATTTCAATATCTTTCACTGCATATAACACTGAGTTGAAACACTGTATGATTTATTAAACTAGATATTTAGAAAGAGTAATTTATAGTATTAACCACATTTTGAACAATAATACCATGTTTATAAAATATAATAATTTTTTGAATTTGGAAGATTAAAATTATATTTTCGTGAATTTTTGGTATTTTTCTAAAATGTGCCATTTTTTAATGAATAGTGTGAAATACTGCGTTGTAGTTTAAAACAAATTTCTCTTAAATAAGTATCACACATTTTATTTATTTTTAAATTAAATATATATTAATATAATTTATGTCATTAGAAAATATTTATATTAAAATTATATATAAAACATCACTAAAAATTTAAACATCTCATTTACCTCCATCTCACCACAATAGTGTTAAAATTAATTTAACCACTTATGTGAGTTGAATTTGAAAAAACAAACATAAATTCATTAAATAATTATAATATTTAGAGTCTAATAGGATCAAATTAATTTTTTTGGTAATAGTAACATTTGTAATTTTTTATTTATTTACCACGGTTAAGGGTAAATCGAGTAATTAAAGGAATAAATAATATTATAATGTTATATAAATACTATAAAAAATGTACTAATTTTGTTGGATATATGTGTTTAGACCAAAATAATCCTAATTCAGAAATTATGAACTTTTGTTGGACACTTTTGTTTTTTCAGATTATGGAATTTATTATATTTTATTAAAAGATGAGTTAAAAATGTACTATTCTAATTTTAATTACTATATCATTTTTTATATGAGTATATTTAAGCGATATAGTTGACTATAAATTTTATTCATAAACATAAAATATTTATTTTTTTCATTATAATTTATTTATAATTTTTGAAAATAAATAATTAAATTAAATGGTGACACAATGATGATGTAGTAATCAATTTATTAAATGAAGAATCAATTAAATCATATTAATAATATAAAAATAAATATAATTTCAAATATTTATTGACATAAAAGATTTATTTTGATGAATTTTATATGTTAGTGATAATTTAATGTTGTTTTATCAAAGGAATCAAGTTTTTTTGTTTTTTTGAAAAATTAATGTAATAAATAGTGTCAAAATTGATAGAAATGAGATTTTAAAATAAATAATAATTTATTAAATGATATAAATTCATAAAAATATATATTTATGAAAAAAGCTAGTATAAGGTTAAATATGTGAAAAATTATCAAAAAATGGTTTTTTGGAATTTTATTTTAACTATATTTACCTTAAAGTGTGAAAATAAAATTTGGCAAGGTAATCGTAAAAGGGTTTAACTAAGTGTTAAATACAAAATATAATGTTACGTTTATAACCTAAAACTCTCTAAAAATGATTGGTTGAGAGTATTTTGACCCATAATTATCTGTTATTTTATATAAATCACTTTGGTACCAGTTTATATAGAAAATTAATTTATATTAATTTTATATTTTAAGGGTATCCAAAAGTGCCCCCTCTCATATAAAAGAAATCCTTTCATTATCTTTTAGCCACACCTATATAAAATTTTTTCTCATCTAAAACCTACCCATTTATCCTTCCCATTTCCATAAAATAATTCCAAAGGCCACACTTTGGGATGAAATCTTACCTATTAAGTATTTTTATGCCCATAAAATGGAGATACTCAAAGAAGTTGTAATTGTTCTACAAATTCAATTCAATTTTTTTTCTTGTACTTTACATTCCTATGTTTTCAAAAATAAAGTAACAAATATGTTATCATATATATACTGAGGGGTAATTATTATTTTCATGAAACCATATTTCTCATTTCATCCATCTAGTGAATAATAATATAACCATATTTGCGTATGTACGACTTACTGTCTCCACGTTAAGATGTCATTTTTTTCCAATACAACATTATTTGTGTGGGTGTAATGATGAATATAATAGATATAAATAATAAATATGAAATGATCATAATTTTCTATAATTAACATACCATCTTTTTCATTACCCATTTACCATTAAATAAATGATATCTTCACTCATCCATACATATAACATACCGTCTCCATGATGTGATGAGATTCATATTCCATGTTAACCATTCCTGAATGATTATAAAAATATATACAAAGAATAATTATTAAATATATGATATAATAATGATTCTAGAATAATATATACATCTATCTATGTGTCTGTGAGTGGGAGTTACTTTCATTAATTCAATACGATAAGAAAATGGAAACAACGTTCAAGCGTACATACAACCTACCATCTCCCTTAATAGTGTATTCAATACCATATTATATATATATATTGAATATATATGATATATAGATCATTTCATACATTTTGGAATTAATTAAATCATGATCTATGTAATATAAAAAGTCAAAACAATTATGATTAACAAAGTTTTTTTACACAAAACATTTATTTAACATTGAATTTCTAATAAATAGGAAATATAATGTTAGAAATGAATCATATATTATATCATAAAAAATGGATATGGTTCTTGTATGAATTAATAAAATATTTTAATCCATTATACATGAGGTTAATTCACATCTATCTAATGTAATGTATGAGTTAATGGTTAATTTTACAATCTCTTTATAATCTGAGATTGATTATAAGTGAGTATTTAATTGGACATATTTGTTATCCATGTCTATGTTTTCATTAAAAAATTTAAAAATAACCTACAAATGTTTTTAAAGAAATTTTTTCCCAAGTTCAAATTTTTATAAAATTGTTTGAATGGAATCCATTTTTTGTTTTCCTTATGAGGTGAATTTTTTTGATAATTTCTACAATGATTGAGAAGAATTTTTTCATTAACTTATATGGAATGTGATGATTTTTTTCCGCCATGACACCTTAATATTTTAAATATTCCCTTACAGGCTTACAATGTTATTTTCAAAAGAAATTTTTTCCTTAATAAATGAACAAATTTTTCAATAAATGATTTCAAAATAAAAAGTTTTTTTCTATCAAAATGTTTCAATGATTTTGTTATAGTATTTTCATCTATATGAAATTTATTGTCAGATATTATGTTTGATTATGGTCTATTTCGAATGAAAAAATATATCATATTTTGTTGAAGGGTTTATGATTAGTTTAACTATGGATGTTGTATTTTTATACCATTCATGGTTTATCATTTAATTATTCACACTGTGTATGCTATTTTTTCAATACGAATGTCTATGTTGGTTTTGTTTCACCCGTTTTGTATGAGGAATATATTTTGATTACTTTGTGTTGGGTGGGGCCTACTATAGCCCTCGATGCATCGATAGGACATCGTAGTCAAACTAGGTATGGAAATTACCGAGGCCATCCCTATTTATATTTATATTTTTATTTGGTTGAGACCTTAAAATTTTATTTTTAGTTATCTTAGCTGGGGCCTTGAAATTTTTCCTCAAATGTCGATAATTATGGATTTCCTCATTTTGCGATTAGTTATTGATATTACATGTAATTATTTGACTAGTATAATATCCATATGAATGATCAAATTGAATTACATGATGCATTCATTCCATGTTATGATAAATATTATATTTAAAAGGATTTTTTTTGTTTTAAACCATGAAATAAAAGATTTTATTTATTAATAAATGATTATGCTATTTTATTTAACCTTAGTGAGAATCTGATCTCACCCCTTTCTTATGTTTTATTTTCCTAGGATTACAATTTTTGTATCATTTTTGATATACAAGGTTAATCAAGGAGAATAATGGTGTTCTAATATAATTATCTTTGTTGTATTTTATGTTATTAATTTTAATGTATGGTTCATGTATGTGATCAATTTTACAAGACTCCTAAACTAATTTTTCCTTTGAGATTTGACACTAGTATCTCTGCCAATGTAAAAAAATTAAAGCATAGGCTCTAGGATTTTAGGGTTTGGGAATTAGAACCTATAAAAAAGGAAGGATTTAGGGATAGGTTTAACATTATTTACATGAGAATATGTGAAGTGTGGGGGCCAGTGAATCATGAAAAATAGAATTCTCTTTCTCTATCTGGTTAAAATATTTTCATGCAGGAGAGATATCAATTGTTTAAATTATTGAATGATGTAATTATTCTAAATGGGTATTCTTAAAATATCAATAATATCTTGTCAATGACTGATTTAATGTTAATGATCTGAAATCACTTGACTATCATGTTTTTATGTAAGATATAATTACAATATATTTACATTGAATTTTTCCTAACAATTCTTTCAGGAATTAACCATGATCTATTTATTTATCAAATATGAATGCAACAAAGTTATATAAATAGTGAAATTTATAACTGTGTAAATGAAAATAACTATGATATTATGTGAATCAGAGATATTCTTCCTACTAGAATTATTTGATATGATGGGTTACTTGATTATGTATATAATCATATGGTCATGAATGGTATTAAAGAATTTGTATCCTGGTTGTTAGATCTTATAGAATAACATGTCGACAAGAAGGTATTCATTTAAAATTTATTTTTCATGCATTACCACTAATAATTAATGAAAAAGGACTATACCGATGAGTGGTAATATAGATAGAAAAGGGAAGGTGTAAATGAAAGGTCGAATCAAAATAATCTAAATGATTATCGTAACAATTATAAAGATCTTCACAAATTACCTCTACCCCACCCTGTTTAACTTCCACATTTTCTAACTTTGAATGAAGATGTAGATACAAAATTCTAAAATAGTGCTATGACTATAATTTATTATGAAGAACATATGTATAGAGAGTAAATCACATTCTATATTGGTGTTGAGAAAGTAAATGAAATATTCACACAAGAAAGGCTAGGATTTTGATTTATAAATGCACACGAGGTGTGTTTTCATGATTCCTCTATCCAATAGATGTTCTCCTATGTTAATTATGATGGAATACTATTAATTTTTTTGAAGGAATATATATGAATAATTTTTTACGGTAAATGTTGTGAACAGAAATTTGGACTCCTTAGTCCACACATCTCTTCTATAAAAGAATTAATTTTTATGAAGAATGAAATTGAAGTAATAGAGGAGAGACTAGCAAGAATTTTTGATAGAAAAATTACAGAAGAAATACACTTCTTAATACCAATGATGCAGGGGTAAAACTCAACAATTTAATCATATAAAATTTATTTTAATTATATTTATTGTATATTCAATTTTTATAATGAGTTGGTTACTCATTATAGTTCATTTGGATACTCTAAAGATCTATTTTCTAAAATTAATGCATGGATACATCATAAATTCACCACACATTATGATATTTTTCAATTTATAATGAAATTTATATAATATTTTATCACTAAAAATCATGTTATATGATTTATATTTTTTTTGAATGTAATTTTACCATCGGGAGGTGTTTAAAAATTATCTAAATCATGGCATCAGGATATTCCATGATTACATAGAGCCTATCGATATCAATTAGTGGATAAGTATTAGGGTATATATAATATGATTTCTATATAAATACATATATTAAATAATTATTCATTTTTATTTATGTTTCTATAGTGTCTAAAAAAGAAATATAAAATATTATCGAAATTTGGTGTACAAATTTTTTAATGATATCATATAAAATCAACAAACTAGAATCCCTAAAGAGGTTTTTTCAGAGATAATTAAAACATCATTTAAAATAATAATTAATAACTTTTTATTTTTATTCTTATAGTACAACAAGGATTATTAATAGTCCTCATATTTGAAAATAGAAATATATTTTTATTAAAATGGGAACCATACCTGGTGTCAAAATGTATACTTAAATCATGAAAATGTTACTTCCTACTACTTATTTTTTTTTGAATTTCTAATGATTTTATCTATGATCTATAATTAATTTACTTATCATTTTCATATGACACTTTAATTGATGAATCTACCTGTCATTTGTGTCATGTAGGAATCAACCAAAACTATATTTGACACACGAAATGTCTTTTATGACTCAAAGTGCATGTTTTCATTTTAAAAATGACATTTTTGGGGATACCACAGGTCATATACTTAAATCCCAGAAAACACAATGGTATTGTTTTTATAATTTATAAAAATGTTCTATAATTCATTTGTTATGTGTTTAAATTATCCGTAGCTGAATATGATATATGGTGTTCTCGTTAAGACTAAATTTTTCTCTAATCCCTTTAAAATTTATATTTTTTTTTTCAAAATGTGTGTCACTCACTAAAAAAACAATCTTGAGATGTCTTGATAATTTTATAAATTGATTAAAAAGTAATTTTGGATGTATATGAATTAGTATCACATCAAACAACACATGATAAGACTAGTATGACATAAAGTGTGTGTTTTAGATTAAAATGATATTTTAGTAAAAAAGAAAAGTGACATACTCAAAACTGAGTAAACACATTTTTGTTATTTTGAATCTTTTGGAAAATAATCCATAATTCATTATTTGATGTGTTATAATCATCACACTATAATCGAATTCATGGTGGGATTGGTATAACTCTATGTAAGTATTTTTAGTGAAAATAAAATTTTTATTAAATGTTTTATGTGTCCTAGTATCAAAGGTGAAAAAGTGAAAATTTTCCTGATACTTTAGAAAAATATCAAAAAGTCATTTTTGATGTTTAAGAATCATCTCCACCCCAATCTAACACAGAGTGTCATTGGTATACCTCAAAGTGTATGTTATCAGTATAAATTCATGGTTTTGTTAAAAACATGTGTCACTTTGTGAAAAGATATAAAATGAACATATATTATCTTGATAAATTTAGAAAACCATTCATAAGTCTTTTTTATGTATCGGGCTCAGCCTCACCTCAAATCGACACATGATACGACTAGTATGACTCAATGTCTATGTTTTTAGTTTAAAATGTCATTTTTGTGAAAAATACAAGTAACCTACTCAATTCCAATCAAACACATTTAGATTGTTTTGATACATTATAAAAAAGATCAATAAAATATTTGTTACATTTATGAATTATTCATACATCAATACAATACATGATGTTCCTAATTTGACACAAAGTGTATGCTATGAGTTTAAAATTTATATTTTGGTTCAAAAGAGGTGTCACCCACTAGAAATATAGAAAAAACAGATTTTATTGTATAGTTAATTTATGTAAATGATTTATATGTCATTTTGGACATGGTGGAATAACTCTCACATCAGACCGACACACAATACGACCAACAAGACTTAAAGTGAGCATTTTCATTTTAAAATTAAATTTTAATAAAAAACATTTTTAACATACTCAAAACAAATAAAAATAATTCATACTATATTTATACTTTTTGAAAATGATCCATAAGTAATTATTGAAGCATAAGAATAACCATAAATTCAATCAGATTCATGTTGTGATATGTAGGACTCTACGTGTCTATTTTCTATTTAAAATATAATTTTAGTGAAAAAGAAATGTGAAGAACTCAAAATATATCATAATAATTTGGATTGTTTTGGTACAATATTAAAACTATCCATAGGCCAATTGTGATGTGAAGGAATCAAGAATACCTCAATATGCTAAATGGTGTTCTCGATATTACCCAATGTGGTCATTATCAGTTTAAAATTGACATATCTGTTCAAAACACATATCTGTCACAAAAATTTGTAAAACAGGCTATATTTTTCTAATAATTTTGTAAAATGTTTAATTATTCATTTATAACATGTAGTTATCTATCAAACATAAAACTGACACATGATGTGACTGATATGACTCAATGTTCTTGTTTTCAGTATAAAGTAACATTTTAGTAAAAAATATAAGTGAAAAACTAAAAACCAGTCAAGCAATTTTATATTGTTCTGACAAATTAGAGAAAAATCCATAATTCATTTTTGATGTGTATGAATATTCCACAACACAATATAATAAATAGTGTGACCTGTTTACTCTAATTGAATGTTTTTAGTTTAGAATAAAATTTTAGTTAAAAACACTTGTTACATATTTAAAACATATCAAAAACATTAATATTGTTTTTATAATTTTTTAAAATAATCCATAAGAAATATTTGATATGTATAAATTTGCCACACCTCAATCTAATACAAGATGTTCCATATATGAATCAATCATTATGTTATCAGTTTAATATTGACATTTTCATTAAAAATGCATGTCACTCGCTAAAAAATGAGAAAACACACTTGGAATGTTGTGAAAAATTTTAAAAAAATAATATTTCATTTATTACGTGTTCTAATTTGCCTCATATCAATCCAAAATATGATGCAAATGATATCGGTCATTGTGTGTGTTTTTAGTTTAAAATGTCATTTTAGTAAAAAAAATGACATACTCATTAACGATCATACACATTAATGTTGATTTTATACATCAAAATAATTATTCAGAAGTCATTTTTGATGTATTAGAGTCATCTGAACCTCAATATGATGCACAATGTTACTCATACGACTCAAAGTGTGTCTTTTTATTTAAAATTTATATTTTAGTAAAAAAGAAAAGGGAAAACCAAAAAACTAATATTACACATTTGGAATGATTTTATACTTTAGGAAAATTATCCAAAAGTAATTTTTGATATGTAGGAATTAGCCATACATAAATATGGTGTACGGTGTGACCTTCATTACTCAAAGTGTTCAATATTAGTTTAATATTGAAATTTTAGTTCAGAAAATGTGTCACACAGTGAAAATTGTGAAACATTTCTTGTGTTGTCTTGATAACTTATAAAAATTATTTATAAACCATTTTTGTTGTATATGAATTAGTTACACATCAAACTGACACACGATGTGACCGATATGACTCAAAGTGTATGTTTTTTTATTTAATATTAATTTTTAGTATAATACCTAAATGAAATAACCAAAACCCATAGAACACATTCTGATAGTTCATATACTTAGGAAAAAATTCCCTTAATTCATTTTATATGTGTTTGAATCATCTTCATCATAATCTTATGCACAGTGTGACAGATATTATTCCATGTGTATATTTTTTAAAATTTATATTTTTGTAAAAAAGATATTTGACATACTCCAAAACCATAAAAAAATTCTAAATGATTAGATACTTTAGTAAAATGACAAATAATTAATTTTTTATTTGTATTCATAAAAACTTCAATTTTATGCATGGAATGAAAAGTATTACAAAAATTGTCTGTTACTTTTCTAAAATTGAAAATTCAGTTCAAAACATGTGTCACTCACTAAAAATCAAGATAACACCCTTATATTGTATAAATAATTTTTGAAATCTATTTATATGTCAATTTTGACATTTAGGAATTATTATCACATTAAACTAACACACATGGTGAATGATATGACTCAATGTGTGTGTTTTCATTTTAAAATTACATTTTAGTAAAAAAGAAAAGTGACAAAATCAAAACAATGAAAATACATATAGCTGATTTTCATGATTTTAGAAAATGATATTTATGTCATTTGAAATGTGTAGGAATCATCAACACCTTAATTGGTTGAACATTGTTACCAATATAATAAATAGTGTCTATTATCAGTTTAAAGTTGACATTATAGTTCAAAGGATATGTCACAGACAAAAAACCAAGAACATGTGCACTGATATACATTATAATTTATGAAAATTATTCATAATTTAATCATGACATTTAGGAATTTGTTTCACATAAAATCTAAACACAATGCGATCATAGTGACTGAAAGTGTGTGTTTTTAGTTTAAAATTTCATTATAGTAAAAAAAGTGACATACTAAAAAGCATGAATAAACATTCATATTGTTTTTATAATTTAGGAAAATGATCCATAATTTATTTTTTATGTGTAGGAATCAGTTACCCCTCTATCTGGCACACAGAGCAGTATGACTCTATGTGTGTACTTTTTTTAAATTGACATTTTATTATTATATTATTTAATTTTAATATCTAATTTATTATTTTAATTTATTACTAAAAAAATAATCATTTTCTTATCTATGTTTATTTTTTCATAGGTTGTGGTGGTTTCTTCAGAAACTGATTACATTTTCAATATTTTTTGAGTGTTTTTGTTGGTGCCAAAGGCAATGAAACATTAATTTGGTTGAATTTATAGGATATTAATTTCTTATTTAATTATACAAATATTGTTTGAAATTTATATAAAAGAGTTATTTTTTTGTGATTTAATTTTATTTCAATTAAAATTTCAATTTCCATATATGTTTATTTTCTATGTTGTTATGCAACTTCAATTGTACAAATTAGTAGTAGTGCCTTTATCTTTTCTATTTATCGAATTGAAAAATGCCAACCTTTATCAGGGATAAAAAAAATTAATAAAGGGTTCCCTTTCTCAGTGCTAGAAATAGAGCTGATATAGCTGAGACTTTATTAGTGCTAAACTAGTGGTGATAGAAGGAATCCTTTTTCACCTCCTTTTGTAGTTATTATAATGGTCAATCATGATGAGTTATTTTCTATCATTGCTAAAGGGGTCACCATCTTAATAGTTCTTATGACATCAATTCCTTTTTGTGAAATTAATTACCATTTCACACTATTAGATGCCTGATATGTGGTACAATGTCTCCTCGTTATTAATTCAAATTTCTCTAATAATCAATAGGTCTTCACATTAATGGTAAAAGTCATCTGAGTATTATTTTATGTAAGTAACTGATGTAAAATAAAAAATCTCCAAAATGTGGTTTAAATGTTAATCAGTACAAATGGTATCAAAAATATAAGATCAATTTAAAACCCATCATTAAGGAATGATTATTACATCTCCCCACTTCCCTAACACAATTTATAGGTTCTCAAACCATGAAAAGTAATCATAATGAAATATGAATATTTCATTTTTTTAAAATCATTTTTTTAAATCAAGAAATTATTAAAAATTATCGGTAAATGGTTTTCTATTTTTAGATATATTATTTTCACGAAATGAGTTTTTTAATATTGTAATTTTTTTGGTGGAAGAAAATAAATCATAATAAAAGTAAATTCATGAACCATTCCCCCAACACCAAGGGAATCAAATCACATATTATCTGTATTATGGATTATCACATTCCACCATGGATAACCTTTCTCCCATCCATAATTATTTGAATATAATAAAAACCCCAAGAGTAGTTTAGGTTATATAAATTAAGTTTTTAAGGTTGAAATTCCCTAACAAAGTCATTCATGGTAACACACTACTATAGAATGTGCGATATTCATCACTAACAATTATTATCCCTCAACATGAATCACTCATAAAGTGGTGAATTTTATTAGCACATGAAAAATGTAATAACCCGATAGTTTATGAATAAAATTCCATTTCTTTTAATTTCTTGTAGATATAGAGAAATCATGCCCATTTTTATTAGGTTTAAATGAACTTTACGAATCATTACCATTGATAATATAAACATTGAACTATGATAACACAACTGATATAAATATAAGTTATTAACAAATCCTTTCCACACAGACAAAGGATAGGATGGCCACATCTAGTAGACTCGGGCCATACAACGATCATTTTTCAGAGAATGAAATGGATAGTTTATAACTAATCTTCAATCTCGATCGGCCCCAAGCATAGATTCAACAATTTATGCTTGAATAGAATCACGTACAAGAGAAGAACAAGATAATAGATATAACAACCAAGGAGATGTTATGCGAGCTTCCCCAAGAGTCTGTCACCATCTCACACCTTACCCTTATGTCTAATAATTTGTTATAAAGGGCTATGAAATAAGTTTTTAGTTACTTACTAAGTAATCCTGTTTTATAAATAAAGGTCTAATTACATCAATTACTTTATGAGAATTGTCTTTCTTAAAAAATGACGAATTTGATAAATTTATTCTATATGTAAAAATGGTACTTCTGAGAAATATATACATTATTATATAAAACTAGTTTTTTTCAATAATATGACAAAAAAATTATTATAAATGACGATTATATAAATTCCTTATGTGTAAATTATTTGGTAATTAGTATGATAAGAGTTATATGTTTTATATGATAAAACAAAGAGTGTATTTTTATGGAATTTAATTTAAGGAATTAATAAATTTTTTAAAAAATTAATATTTTAATAAAATACTTTTTTTCAAATTATTTTTATGAATAATAAATGATTATTTAATATATATGGGTCAAATGTAATTTTTATTATGGTTTGAAAACTCTTTTCTTCAAAACTTGGGAATTTTCAATAAATGTTAGTTTTAATTATAAAAGTTAAAATTCACATATTTAAAAAATTATTTAGATAAAATTAATATTATTTTTTGAAGGATGAAAAAATTATCCAATGGTTAATTTTTCATAAATTTTGGTGACATTAAAAATTTTGGGTAAAAATTAAATACCATATACATAAATTATGTGTTTTATAACATCATAATGACCCAATAGTTATATAATAAAATAATATAAAATGTTTATTCCACCAATATTTTTTAAACTTTAAAATAATTTGATTTTATATTTTTCTGGTAAATTTTATAACGCCTTAGTGGACCAACCATGGTTTATCAAATATTTTAACATTTTAAAATGATTTCATTGAATGTGAGAATCACCTCTACATTAGAAAGGCCATTATTTTTATAAATTCTTCCCTTTTCCATTTATAATATTTTATACCCCTTCGCTCTTCCAGAATCCATGGTAAAAACCTTGGGATGGTTTTGGTTTTGAATATTTTACTATATAGTGTCGAACACCTAAATAATAACAAATTCCCCCTCCTTTCCTTTATAAACACACCCAATATTCCATTCATCTTTAGTAAAACCATTTAAATATCATCCACAAACTAATATCGACTCTCTCGAGTCCTTCTAGGGTTCCCCCAATCTCCCGTGAATCCTCTCTCAATCCTCTCTCAAACCTTTGGTATCACACATCCAAGTAAGGGATTTCACTCTTCTCATTTCCATTCAAGCTAATATTTTACATATTTCTTCTAATGTTCCATATTTATATGCTTGGGAATGATGTTACACAACCCCCATATAGTACATCTTATTTATATATGATGATATCATCCTTTCCCTATCATCAAACCCCCTATGATCCTTTAAGCACACCTGTTACTACGCTGAAATTCAATACAGGGCCTTCCAACCTCCTATTTTATCAAGAATTTATTCCATATTATGTATTTTAATATCATTTAACCTCCCACAATTTGAACCTTACCGAATCCATTACTAAAAAAAATTCCGTAAGGTATTTTTCACTTCTCATTTCAATTCAAGCATCTAATTTATATTATGTATCTAAATTCCATTTCATATATTGGGATTTTATATTCTATGATCCCCTTACATTTAATTTCATGTATAAATGATGATAGACCCCTTTCAATCTCATCAATCTGTTTTACACACATCTATTTGGCATCGTTATGCTGCCGAAATTACACCATGATTTTCCATTCCATAATCACCGTGTAGTGAATACTATTCCCATTTCTCTATGAAGGGTATTCACCTTTATGATCATGTAATTATTTATTGGGGAATTACATATATGTATTACACATTCCTTATTTTTGAAATAAACTATGATATTTAATGAATCCATGTTGTGTGATCTATGTGGCACACTTATACATGAAAACAAAATGATTAAGAAGGGTCCACACTGATAGTGATTCAATGCATTGCGAAATGTTTAGTATCATGATAATCCATGTGCATTGATTGTTTAATCATTATAATTCATGTGTATTGAGGGTTTAATCATGATAATTCATGTCCAATGTGGGTTTAGTCATGATAATCCATGTGAAATGTGCCTTGGATCATGCTAATATAATGTTATTTGTTGGTTTCATATTTCCATGTTATGATAACCATTATAAATTATTCCTTTATTTTAATGTTTCTCTTGTGGTCCATTGATATATATATTTCTTAAAATTTATTTTATTCTTCATGTGATTCCATTTTTACTCCCTTAATTGGCTTTATACAAGACCCCATTATTTTATATGTCCTCATGTTATCCAATGTAGTGTTATGTATGAATGAATGAGTCAGTCATGTGAAAGATGATTGAAAAAAAGATGTTTGGTTTAATGTTTTAAGTTTTTTTAAAATATTCTTAATTTTTCAAGACACTAGACCTCTTGATCCTCAGAGTTTACATATGTGTTTTTATAAATAATAAACCATAATTAAATGTGTAATAAAGTGAAGGGTTGTTATAGATGGTATCAGAGGATATTCTTACTTATTTTTGGGATTAGGATTAGAAAACCATAGTGAATGCCAAATAGATAATACTGAGTATATGAAAATAATCCCTAAATTTTTGAAATTATAGAATATGTGGTTTATTAAATAAATACATACCTCTATATATATGAATAATTATAGGTGTCCTATTCACAAATGTATCTAGGGGTAAAACTCGAATACACCAGTTTGAGCCTGACTCTTACATGAACTAGTGCAAGAGCATAGGGCTTCATGCAGTCTTAGTTAGACACACAAAAGGGATGTGCTTTGGTAAATTCATAATATTAGTATGGGCCATTAATAATGGAGAAACAAATTACCCTATTAATATATTCTTGGAAATAGATAATGGATAACTTATATTAATGCATATAAATTCATAAGTTAAAGAAATAACTGTAATTTATAAGGTAAATTATTTTTTCATTGGATTCCCATTTATGTGATTATTAGTATAAAATAATTACACATAATTTTCATTTTTTTCTAGCCAATGGACAGTAATAGAAGAAACCATATTAACAATTGATGCGACGGGAAATGTGGTGATTGCATCAATGATATTCCCTTTCATAACGGATCTCAAGTAGGACATATCCTGATTTTGCCAAACCAAATATCAAAAATCATGATTATGATTTGTAACATTGCTTAATTTCAAAGGAAATCATGTAATATTAAGATAACATCTTAAGAATGTTTTTATAATAATGGTGATAAGGAAAAGATGTCCTGATTTCCTTTTTGTAACAAGTGTGGAACGAAGAACCATGGAAAAGGTCACAAAGGGACTAGGATATGTTTTATGTGTGGTATATAAGGGCACAAATTAGACAATTTCCATGTAAAAATGGTTAATATAATGAATGGAATCAACATATCATCTAAGGCCTCAAATACAGTTCTATGTTATAAGTGTGGAAAAGTTAGGCATTATCCAAGACAATATACTATTACAAGGGATGAGAAGTATGATGAGCATCAACAATCTCCTTGATCAAGGGGGCATAAAAAGTCTCATTCTAAGATGAATAATGATGAAGGAATTTCATGAAACCACTACTTCAAATTATTCTATTTCGTAATGTATTTCGATTCATTTCTTATTATTAAATCTTTTTTGTTTTTTATGGACATTGAGTCCCCAATAGAAATGCTATTAAATCATATGGAAACAACTTCTATAAGTGTTGTACCTCATGTTGAAGTCTCTGGAAATGTTCTTGTTGAAAATCTTATAAGTATCCATCTAATGGATTTTGGGGAAAAAGAACAAGTCATTTCATATACCTCAATGATATTAACAATCATGAGTCAAACTGTCGAAAACATTATTTGGAGTTGGATATAGTGATATTAGCTTTGAAAATTATGATACATTAGCTATCTGGGGAAAATTTCAAAATATATATGGATCACAAAATCCTCAATTATATATTCTCAAAAAAGGAGTTGAATATGCACTAATGGAGATGGTTAGGGCACATCATGAGTTATGACTGCTCAATCCATTACCACCATGGGAAAGCTAACAAGGTGTCAGATGCTCTTTTAGAAAGGACCCAACAATTCTATAATTGATAAGAATTGAAAAGGATCCAATATTATTCAATTTGAATACGATGGGCATGGGAATCATAAATAAGGGAATATCATCAATCCTTTCACAAATTATTTCTCAACCATCTCTTTTAGAAAGGTTAATGGATTATAAAAAAGTTTATGTGGGAATTCATAAGAAGGTGGATACTATCCGAAAATGGAAATACTTAGAGTTCAATGTTAATGAAGTAGGGGAACACTGAATATACAACAAAAGGCCTGATATGTCAGGAAATTAATGTTGATAGGCATAAGTCTAAGGGTATGTTTTAAACATTACCCAAACCAATAATTAAATGGGAGAACATCACCATGTACTTTGTCACCATACATCTGAAGACATATAATGAAAATTATGGATGGTGGGTTATTGGGGATCATCTTAAAAATGCGACAATATTCATTGTGATTTGATAGGATTTCTCATTGAATCAATTGGAACAGATATAAATAAGAGAAGTGGTAAGAGTTCATGGAGAACTGCTATTTATTGAGTCTGATCGAGATCCAAGATTCACCTCTATGTTCTGAAGTGTCTCCAATATTCTATGAAAACTATGTTTAACTTCATCATGGACTATCACACTAAAACAGGTGGCCATTCTAAGTGGACTATCCAAACACAAGAAGAAATGTTGAGAGAATGTTCAATGGAATTCAAATGAGGATGAGGCCAACAGCTTTCTTTGGTGGTGTACTCCTATAACATCAGTTTACACTCATGAATCCCAATAGATCTGTAGGAATCTATTTATGGGAAATGGTGTCAAACACTAGAATGTCATGATGAAGTGGGATTAAAAAAACTTCTAGGTCTAGAAATGGTTGAAGAAATGGTATAGAATGTTAAGACTATCCTACTACACATAAAATCTTCTTAGAGTCGACAAAAGAGCAATGCAGAAAACCATTGATGAAACCTAGAGTTTGATGTTTGATACATGGTATTTCTCGGCATATCACAATGTAAAAGGGGTTTATGATTTGAGAATAATTTATTTCTTAGTCCAAGGTACATTTTCCCTTTTATGATCTTTTATTGTGTTGGAGTAGTGTCATATCAACTAACACTCCCCTTAAACATATCTCAAGTACATGTTGTATTCCATGTATCACTATTATGAAAGTAAATACCTAACCAGACACATGTAATGAATCCATAGGCAATACATTGGATAATGAAATCTCATATAAATATAATTTGGTGATGATTTTAGATCATAGAGAAAAATTTCAATTAAATAAGACGATTCCACCCATCAAGGTGTTTTGGAGAAACAAAAAGTTTTCAAAAGAATTGTGGTAAATGAAGTAAGTGATGAGGTAGAGTTACCCTCATCAATTTTATTATGAGAAATTGTAATTTTGATGGTGTAATTTCGTAAGGGGGGGATATTTTAATTTCCCAATCATTGTTGAATAAAATTAATTTTCTTTTAATGCCTTATCGATTTAGAAAACAATGAAATTGTGTTTATTAGGTTTAAAGGACCATTAAGTTTCATTACTGTTGAAAATATAGCCATTGAATAGTGATAACACAACTGATATAAATATAAGGCTTTAAAAAAATCCTTTCATCATAGGCAATGGATAGAAATACCTCATCCAAACGATTCGGGTCATATGAAGCCCTTTTTTCAGAGCTCTAAAAGGAGGTAGAGTTAATAGGCTTCGCTCTTGACCATGCCCAAGACGAGCTTCAACCTGTTAAGTTTGAATGGAATTACATACAGGATAAGTTCATGTTAATAGAGATTATCACCCCTGTGATTTATCTTAGCTTCCCCAAGAGTCTGTCATCATCGCACACCGTAACCTTTACACTATAAGAAAATGACCATTTTATGACAGTTCTTTTTGGAAATGGAAGTGGTTTAAACTGATGCCATTTGATTCTGCAAGCCATTTCAATAAACTGCCTCTAAAATGTGTGTCAGCATTCAATACACTGTAGTTTTTTTGATTTAGTGGTTGTTATGGTAACCATCATAGTGGGTGAATTTTGCGGTAGTTTTTATGGTTTTATAGGTAGTTTTTTCAGTGATACTCATATTTTTTTAGAAAATTTTATAACCACTACTAAAAAAATATCATTTCATCCAGAAAAAACCACCTATAAAACCATTAAACCACTAGGAAATAATAAAGGATGCTGAAAACTGTGTTGCGGCGGATAAAACCACTACTAAATTAATGTTTGTAGTGGCAGTTTTAACCACCGCAGATAGAAAAATACATTAATTTTAGTGTCAGTTTAATCCGCCCCTAAATATATTATATTTATATTGCTTCAGTTAAAACTGCCTCTAAATTCAGATTAAAAAAGAGTAGGTAATACTGCTTGCCCATTACCAATGCCCTGAAAAAACCATTTCAATTGATATAACATATAAAACATCATAACCACAACACATCACAACCACCCCAAATCACAAGCACCCCACATAACCACCATGAAACATCCTAACCACTACACATCACACCCACTACGCATAATTTAGTTTCAATAAGGGGTTTTATCATAATTACTAAATTATTTTAATGTGTATTCACACAGAAATACAATATTTCACAGGAAAAAATTTTAATTATTCGATATATATTATTTGTCATTTTCATATGCGGTGAGGTTATAAAAATATGCATAGAATGTTTTATGAAATAAAAAACAACACACTATCTCAAAATAACTCATAATTGGAAAACCAAGTATGTGTGGCCATATAAGAAAAAATAACAAGAATAAGTAAAAATCATGTGATTTCACTATTCCCCTGCAAATTCAATTAATTTTGTTCATTATCTTTATTAATATGATATGTACCATTTAACCAATGAAATAAAAAATCATGATATTTCCAAATGTACATATTAAAAAGGGGAGATGAAAGATCTCCAACCTTGGCTAAATCATCACGGATAAATGAACAAGAACTAAGGATAACAACCACTGATATCATGTAAATCATTGTTGAATCCAATGAATAATAATAATCCATCAAAAACAAAGAAAAAAAAGGATTATTACCACCCTAATGAACTCTTGAATATAATAGAAAGATAATAAATTATTAATGGGGAAAGAGAGGGATACTAGGAATAAAATAACTTCAATATAAATGATCCAATATTATCCCTATTATTTGGAACACCAAGGGAAGTTACTGGGGAAGGGGCGGATGAGTAGGGGTGATTCAAGAATTGAGGGAAAGTATAAATATTAAAAATAAGGAGGTAATAAAACTCCTATTTATATTTGAATCACATAGGACTCCACCAAAACATTGTTAATATAAAAAACACATGTGGTGGGTTTGGTAAATGTGTGATCTAGAACCCACATTGTCATTTTATCTTTTCTCCCATTTTAAAATGGAATTTTCCACCCAAAAATCATAGAATATGGAGTATTCAATGCCATAGTGGTTCTTCTATATTTTTCCATGTATAAGATCTATGACCTAGTTCTAATTTCTTAACCATTTTAACCTTACCATGCCCATGGATATAATGTGGTGAGCCCAGATTTCCTATTTTGGACAGATGGTCCTCTGATATTCCATGCCCACTGAAGGGAATTTCAATATTCTCATGGTTCATATGAAAACCACTAGGATAACATGCATTGCACCATGTCATCCCCAATTCATGGTTATATATCCCATTTTACCAAAGAGCACGCCCTACATAAAACTACTCTTTCATATCTAGAAAATCATTACACAAGTAGTGGTGGCCTTCAAAAGGAGAAAACACCACCTCAAACCTCAAAATCACCACAATACTCTCCCTAAACATCTCCAAGACTTGATAAGGCCCAAAGGGACGTTCCTAAAAGGTATTTACCATTACACACATTCTATTAGTCTTGGTTTCCTTATTATTTATCAATTCAAAGTCAAGGAGATCATATTTTCCCCAAAATTATAAGAACTATGAGTGGATTGATTCATATTTTAATAGGATATATAGTGATTATTAGATATCCTATCTCAACACCAACCAAAAAAACAATATCATATCCTAAACTTTATCTTAGTTACTGGTTTTCTTTTATTCCAATTGGGTTTCTATCCATAGGGTTTTCATCAAGACAAGTTCATTTCATTTTAAAAAACATTTTAAACTACATTAAACCTCATATAATAAGGTATTTTTCTTGTGATATTAAACTATAGATTATTTTAGTCATTTTCAAATGATGTTAAAATATGTGATGCATGGTCCATCTTGTAAGACTTGAATCTTCATGGAGCAGTCTACCTAGTAAAACATATCTTCCTCTATATATTATCCAAATCTACTTAAGGATACTTAACTTGTGGTTGCTTATCCAAAAAAATATGTTATGATAAAAATGACTCTTACCCTAGTAAAGATCATAATATTCATAGTGGTATTATATAAAAACTATATATTTATTTATTCATGATGATTTAATATATGTAATGATATTGGGATATCCTATAAAAGGCCTTTGTGAAAATTAAAATCACACTGGTTATACCCAAAAGGTGATACCATTCCTCATTAAAATCAATTGGTTAATTTATTTCTAACATAATGGTTCCCAAACGTCTCATCCTTCACCTCATATACGTGAGAGAAATTTTTATAGAGGAACTTTTCCATGAACTATGAATGGATTGATTCCAATTACTATAGGATATGTTTTTGATCATTATTACTTGGGTAACATATCTAATAAATTTAAAAAAAATGAATCACAAAAAATGATTCATGGCAATAAATAATTGACATATATGGTGCATACCACACTCGAGAAATCAGGACAAAAAAGGATACATAAAAAATAAATAAAATACATAATAGGAAACATGAGAAATCTAGAAAATATTAGGTCATGAAAATGTATGGTGGAAACTATGTTCCACACATGATATATATTAAAACCAAATCTTACCATATTTTTCCAACATGTCAACAAAAAAACTAATCATTGTCTAATGATTAACAATGTTCTCCACCCTCTCCACCTTCATATCTACATCATACTACCACCTGAAAAAACATTATATTGAAAATTAAATACTGTTGTATATTTATATTTAAACGTAAAACGAATAAATGTTTACAAACTAAATGATTTTGATTTTTTGTGATTTACCTACTCACCACCAATTGATACAATACCATCAGGGGATGAACCGGTCATCTTCTGATATAACTCTATCAACACTTTTTGAAAAGTGGATATTTGAGCCCACTAGTCGTGAACAATGTTTCGTAGAGATAAAATTATCTATTTGAGTATCTTGGGGTATGGACTGACTACAACCAGGTGTAGATGCAGCTGAAATCCTTGGTGGCCTGCCAAAGACCTTAGATGGTATGGGTCCCAAACCCATCCCACGCAATCAAACAGGATATTCCTTCTTAAGGACTTTAGCAACCAGGTTATCCTAAGTGACTAAATATGGCTACGTAGGATTGGTATCCCACAAATCATTAATTATTACCTATAAATAAAATAATAGTAATATTAGAATAAATATATATTAACATTATAAAAATTTATAAAAATTTATTTTATTAAAAAATGAGTTCATACCCCAAATTCTATGGCTGAATCATTAACAAAACCTTCATCATGTTTTTGATGAACATTCAACCACACTTCTGTTCGGTATGATTCATGCCCTAAACCTTGTAACATCATTAAACAATCATAAATCTACAGTATAATATATATGAAATTATGACCAAGTAATTACATCAATGTTAAAAATTTATAAACTTCACCTCTCTTCAACCATATTATAAATTAACATTTAGGACTTGAGCAACTTATACTCCCTTCAACAGATCGATTGGAAATTGAAAAATTTAAAAACTCCTCCAAAACCATAACATACTGTGGCGCGTTCCCAAGTAATGTGATCCATCTTTTATCAAGATATATATCACAATGTTCCAATATAATATTAAAAATAATTAAAATAGATAACTATTAATGAATAGGTAAAGATATTCATAAATAGTAGTTGAAAATATATATAAATATGTTAATGATTTGAAAAATGTCTAGTATTAGATCAAAACATTCCTCAAAGACACATTTTCCCAATATCCCATGGACTCTTAAGGAACACTAAGATGATGTTTGGAAAATAAATTTCTTATAATATACCTATTAAGTCTCAAAAATACTACCTCAAGTCTACCTTGACATCCTAAACTATATAGTATTTTCAAAGAAGAGGCATGAATGCCTTTTATACCAATTTTTCACAAACCAACCTAGATAACCTACCTACGTGGCACATAATCTAGTTTTGACATATCCTTGTAGCTGTTCCCAATCCCTAAACGCAAGTCACTAGTGTCTAAGAGTCAAAAAAGACATGATTAAATCTTTTCAATGAGAATTTCCAAAAAAATTGGAGACATAAGCATCTACATCAAAATAATAATGAATTAGCATTTCTATCAAAATAGACATGATTAAATAATATCAATAAATAAATGGAATGTGTAAATCATTTTACATCATTTTCTATAAAATAACCATGGTGATAACATCTAGGGATAGAACCATTCACAAGGATTCCCAAAATTTCAGTGAAACATTACTCTAGGTGTATACACACTCTTTAGATCCACAAGATTAGGGGGAATATAATAACACCCCAAATAATGAACTACCATCCCTCAAGTAGTATTGTTTTATTTTAATCATCTAGTCAATTTAATATATCAATTTACCTATCATGAATATTATTTATCCTAAATACCATTAATCCCATGCTGTTTAGTGATATTAGTTGTAATTTGGGATATCATTCGATACAATCAATAATTCAATCAATCAAATAAATAGTCCCCAAGTTATTCTTTCAAAAAATGCCTTTAATTTTCAAAACAAATATCATATTGTTTTAATAAAAAACTCAGGCCTTTTCTTTAAAATCATTTCATTTCAAAACATGAAACATTTTATGATTTTACATCTCATTAAATCATTCTTCAAATATTATCGTGAGGTATTTTTATCATTTTTTAATAGATACAATCTAAAAGATCATAGTAGATGAAACTAACATCAAACAGAAATTATATATATTAAATGTTAAGTTAGTTTGAAATAATAAATCATTGAAAATAATCGACATAGTTATACTAGAAATGGGTAAAAAAATTAAATTAAAAAATATTAATTATATGGTTAGAAAAGGTACTTTCTCCCTGGTACACATATATTTCCCAAATATAATTGAACAAGGTTTCATGAATTCCCCTTATCACATGAAACAAAAAAGTTGGTATATGTTTTTCTTGTATTTATTTCAATGAATTGGTATTAATAATACATTATAATTTAATACATTTATAATTTATGGAATCAATGAGGAGTCATCTAAAATGAATCATTTGCAAATCCACCTGAAAATTAGGGAACATAAAATTATATGTAGTTTCATGCAACCAAGAAGATTATACAAATTAATAAATAGAAAAAATCTATATTCAGATCCAAAAAACAATCAATGAACATATAATCACTCATAAAAAGTTCCTCATTACAAAACTATCATGAATGTAACAGTTTTTTCCCAAATACCAATTCAAACAATGGTACTTAATTATCTTTAAGAATTATGATAATTTAAACTAGGCTGTATTCTATCCAAGGAAAGGGATTTCACTCTTCTCATTTACATTCAAGATACTATTTTACATTAGGATTCTTAAGTTCCATATTTATATGTTCGATTTTGATGTTAAATTACCTCCATAATGTCCGTTTGATTTATATATGATCATATATTCCTTTAACTTTAATTAATCCCCCCTATGATCATTTAAGCACACCCATTACTCTATCGAAATTCCATAAGGGGTCTTCCACCCTACTCATTTATCAAGCATTTCATTCATGATACACCTTTAAATTTACTTTTTTCCTACATTGATTTTGGTTATTAAATATCCTCCTTACTTCCAATTTGATTTAAAACCCTTATACACACATGTTACCTTGCTGAATTTTCGTAAGGGATTCCTCTCCTCCTCTTTGAATTCATGAACCTTATTTGAGGGTAGTTATTTTAATTTCAATTTATTTTATTGAAATTCGTTTTTAATCATTAACATACTATAAAATTATTTTTATATAAATTATAGATCATTTATACTCACCGATTTGGTCCTTACCTAAGCCGTTACTATGGTGAAATTCTCTAAGGGGTTTTTTCCTTCTCCGTTCCATTCAAGAATTTATTTTATCTAATGCATATAAATTTCATTTCATATGTTGGGATATTATATTATATGATCCCATTACTATACATTTAATTAATAAATGATGAGATACCCCTTTATCTCTCATCAACCCATTTTATGAATTTCTATTTGACTTTGTTATGCTGCCGAAATTGCACAACGATTTTCCATGCCAAAATAATCATGTAGTGAATACCATACCAATTTCTCTATCGAGGGTATTGACCTTTGTGATCATGTACTTATTTATTTGGTATATAAATGTATGTATTCCACATATCTCATTACGTTAAAAAATTATGTTGTTTAATGAATCCATGTTGTATGATCAATGTGACATATTTGTACATGAAAACAAAATGATTATGAACTGTGTGCCTTGATAATTCTCCAATTCATTGTTTAATGTTTAGTATCATGATAGTCCATGTGATATGAGGGTTTAATCATGCTAATTCATGTGAAATAAAGGTTTACTCATGCTCATTCTTGTGAAATGAGGGTTTCCTCATGCTAATCCATGTGCAATGAGTCTTGGATTATGCTAATATCATGTTATATGCATTTGCCAAATTTCCATGTTATGAAAATAATGATATATCATAACTTTGTGTTAATGTTTCTATTTTTATCTGTTGATATGTATATTTCCTAATATGTATTGTATTTTTCATATTATTCCTTGTTTACTCCCATACTGGGATTTACAAATAACCCCCTTCTTATGTATGTCCTCAAGGTATTCCATATAGTGTTAATTACGAAGAAATGAGTTGGTCAGGTCATAGAATTTTGATATATTGATGTTTTATTTCTTGTTTTAAGTTGTAATGTAATGTTCCTAAATTCCCAAGACACTAGAGTTCTCAAACCTCAGTGTTGTCTTATGTGAATTTTTAGATTATAAATAATGTTTAAGTTTGTAATAAAGAGTAGGGTTGTTATTAAAAAAACATATAAATGTGTATTTTATGGGACCTAAAAAAGCATAGATAAAAGGGTACCCATTGCCATAGTTTTTTCAAGTGATGATAAAATCCCACCGATTTATCATTTCTTTTTATTTAGAAATGAAAATAGTCATAATGAATAATTTAATTTATAAATAAATATTAATATCTTTTTAAATATGATTTATAATAAAATATGAATATATATGTAAATATAATTTTTAAATGTGATTTATGTAAATTTTATTAAAAAATGTATTTTCTCTTCAAAATTATATATAAAAATGTTATCAATGTAACAGTGGGGAACGGAAATGATAGAAAGTACTACATTTATGAACATTAATTACAAAATGTGTAAATAATAAATATAAAACATATATATTAATATTTTATGTAATTAATTATATAATATATTAATTAATATATTCATTTAAATATATTATTGATTTTTAATTTATATATTTATCTTCATAATAAATAATTTAAAATATACTTGTCTGTATTTGAATACAAATGGGTACATGTATGTGTACGTGTTTGTGTATGTATATGTATGTGTATGTATATTTATGTTTATGTGTATATATATATATGATTATGTATATGTATATGCACATATGTATGACTATGCGTATGTATGTTTGTATGTGTATGTGTATATGTATTTGAATGAGTATATGATATATTCAGTTTTGATTGGTATCTATATGTTTTTCTAAATATTTACACATTTAATTAAATAATAACATTTTTATAATTATTGAAAATTACAAGGGTTAGTAATTAATTATATTTTCTACATATAATCTATATCTTCTATAAATTAACAATTAAAAATAATATTATAATTTATTTATTCATGTTTATTCATTTTTATGTTTTTTCAATTCATGTAAATAATGTTATGAATTATAATTTATTAAATTATATTTAATTAATTTTACTTTATTTATTTTTTTTAATTTTTTTGTAAAATATTTTGTAAAATATTTTTTATTTTTATTAATTTTTAAATTTTTTTTCAATTTATTCATTTAATGAATTCATATATATTTATTTACTAGATTTTAATATTTTCAATATGTTTGTAATTTATATATGTAATATTTATTCAATTTTATTTATTATATTTTAATGTTTTTTAATAATTTTGAAATCTATATATAATTTATTCCTATAAGACTATCTCCAATCCACATAGTTTTGGTATGAAATTGAAGTCCAATGCCTGCCATCCCTAACACCAATTTGGTGGTTATTTAGTTAATTACATTATTATATTAAAATGATTTCTAATATAAGTAAATATTAATTAAATAATTTTTGAAATTTTTTAAATAATTAATTAAATCATATAGTCATATTTATTTTATTTTATTCATTCTTAATATATTTAGGTGTATTTAGTTTGATTTAATTTAATTTAATTATTAATATTTTTATATAGTGAATATAATTAATTTCAAATAATTAATTTATTTATATAATTAACATTATATATTAATTTATTTTAATATTCTTCTATTACATGAAATTAATGTTTTAAATTTAAAATTTTAAATATTTTTTAATTAATTAATTTTTATTCACTCATATTTAATATTATTTCATTTAATATTATTTAGTTATAAGGATTGGTGGGTGAGATGGAAGAGGAAGGTAGGGGGATTGAAGAAAAATATAAAACCACTGAATCTGAATCTTTTATGAGGAATGATTATTGTTGGAAGCTAGATGAAACTAATCTCGGTATTGAACAAATTGATTATGATAGGAATAAGGATCTATTTAGGTTATGCATGATGAGAAAACCTTATGTGGTGGATTCTACACATCGCAAAGCTTTTCTTTCAAAGAGGAATTTTGAAGAAGTGGTTAAGGTAATGGGGAGTCTTTCATTTTTATATTTGACTATCCTCTACCAGGAAGGGTTATCAGGAAGTGGAAAATCACCCATTTCACATCCAACCAAAATGTTATCTAGGAGTTTTTGAGCTACTACAAATACTCAATTATCACACGAGTTTCAAATCTAAAAGGGGTGAGATTTGAATATTCAGAAATATTACTCAAATAAGTGAATAAATATGAGTTTTTGATGAATAGAGGATGGATCCCATATACAGTGGAAAATACTATGTTCTCATTCCCATAGATGGGTGAAAATGGAGATCATGAAGGCTAGGATTAGTATCAATAAAGCATGATTTTATACAAATTAAATAATGAGTTCTCAATTTTAGTCCTTGTAAATTCATAGATACTCATGATTAGTTATGGATCAAATTTTAAAATTAATTTGGATATACTAGAATTCATTTTTATATTTCCTCCTTTGCTGGAAATCTAAAATATATGGACATGAAATGGAAAATCCTAGGTTTAGCTATTCTTTTAGGATCCCTATAGAGGTTGACATGGAATCCACGTTGGTTGTATTGGTTGTGTTGACAGTGAGGGATGATAGAATAATTCTAGTGATTCAAATGGGAGGGATCTAGGATGCTATATCAATTGAATATTAATTGTAAATATTACCTCTGAATGTGAAGAGACAAATTATGTATTTTTACTAAGATAAAATGGAATGTTGATGGAAATTTTAGGAGGAGGAAGGGGAATGATAAAATCATATCTAATGACTCCAATTCTCTTTATGATTGTCCATCTAATGATGGGACCTCAATAGAGGCTATGATAGAGGATTATATTCATGTGAATGATGTCAATGATCATTATGGTTAGAAACCTTCTTCCCCTATGATTGAGGTTAAGCAACCGAATGATGCCATCTTTTAAATTGGAATAACTGAAGTGGATGAATATTTGGATTTATTTCTTTCTAACAATTATCTTTTAGAATAAATTATCATGGATGACTATATTATTGAGGAATCCAAGATGCTGGAGGCATCCATCCCAACATTGGAAGCTGGTAAGGAACCAGGTTGTCATCTTAATAGTAATACAGCGATATTTGAATAGGATATTGATATGCCTATTTTTGATTCTACCACTACTAGTCTTGAGGGTATTCCACCCTTCATCTAATCATGCTGGTATTATTTCTTATGAATTGTATATTTTTAGGATGATTTCATATGAATGTTTCATGGAATTTGACAATAATTATGGATTCTTTTAAATGGAGATCATTGTTGAGTCCCCAAAAGAGAGACAATGTATGAACAACCCACATGATGATTCTCATTATACATAAATCCCTTTATCACGACATCCATCATCCAAAGTTGCAATAATAATGACCCCTATGAATATTATACAGGATCCAGTTACATCCTAAAAAAGTATACCCCTTTACGAGGTTATTTTTGGGATGAGGATACTACTGATCTACCCCGTGCTAACCAAATTATGATTGTATGTGATCTTGCTATCATGAAAAGTATTTATGAAGATCCAAATTCTGATTCAGCTTTGGTGATTACTTCTTGAAGATCAGGGGCACCAGTATAAGTCAAGTGAAATAAGAAAGAAGGTCATAGGAAAAATAATCAAACCAAGAAACAACAAATGGAAGGGCCCCACACAAGGATATGGTCTCTTCATCAATGAAGGTCCATTAATGGAATTTCGAAGGTATTGAGAAGTCACCCATGGTCAAAACACATAGTCACTTTATTGTGACCAATAAACTAATATTTATTGTAATATCTGTATAAAATATGGTATTTGAAATTTGGAAGCCATCATGTGGTCTTCCCTTGGCTAGTCATTTGTTTCTCACAATCATTATGTTGTTTTGGTGGATTCACTATGGGTTTTAAAGCATGATATGATCTCTTTTAACTTTTATTGTCTTGATCACCAGTCAATCACCATTTTTGTTCGACTGAATGACACTGAAATTTCATTCACTTTTGTTTATTCTTATAATCTGTATAACACAAAGAATAGATATTTAGAGGGGTAAGTATTTTTTATCTCAGAACGTAGGGTATATTTGGGTAATTCTTGTTGAAATTAATACAATGTTAATACCTAAGGAAAATACTAGAAATAATTTTTGCAAAATGGAAGAATATGAATTCTATTCTTACTTTGGAAAGTGTGGTATGGTTGAGTTTCTTATAGTTGGAGTTAATTATACCTAGATTATGGAAACCCTTAATGGGATAAAATCCAATAAATTAGTTATATGTTTTGTAAAATATGATGAGAGGAATGAATCTAATGATATTTTTTGCCTCACTCTACCTATTTTTCACTTTATCATACTCCTCCACTGATGTATGTTTTCAATAAAAAGTTAGTTACAAACCCTATAACATTCTATTTCAATAATTCATGTGTTGTTATTCCTAGTTTTAAGGAAGTCATCATGGATGATATGTATATTTAATCCATTGGAATCCCCTTACACGTTATGGACAATAAGATGAAAATGTAAAATCAAGGATTAAGGAATAGAGTAAAACATATTTCTCCAAAATAGTCCTTGATATTAAGGATGCTAAAATAATTTGGTTCAATGAAAATGTATTAATCAGAATATTAAGGTTTCATCTAGTGATGATATGAAATAATTTTCCATACATGATGTCCTACTGGATCTGAAGGAAAATAATTTCAGAAATTAATTTGACACCATCTGGTTGATGAAAGGAGAAAAAAATCAAAGTTATTTCATTTCATCTGTTGGGAGAAAAAACCAAGAAGAGGGCTCACTACACTAAATATTAATGGGGATTTATTCAGTTATGAGAATAAAATATCCAATAATATGACTAGATTCATTGAGGATCTTTATATAGACAATGTGGATGAAAACACCAAAAAATGGTTTGAAATACCACACCTATAATTGATGATCTTCAAAAAATAACACTATATCAACATCCCAATTAAAGGGAAATCAAGGAAACCCTCTTTTTTCTGAATAATTATAGTTCTACACTTCCTGATATTTTTTACAAAAAATAATTTATGTTCAAATCTGAATTTTTTTACAATGATATCACTAATGTTTTGAGATAATTTTTTAATCATATATCTATCCCATATGGACTGAATTCCAAATTCATTTTTTTGATTCCAAAAAAAGATAATGTTATAGATGTTAAAGATTTCAGAATAATGGATATTGGTAATTAAATTAAAAATGATATAAAAATTTCATGGATATTATATTAGGAGATATATACAAGGGTTTAATTACCACTTATCGGTGTCGGTTTGTACGTAGAAGGAACATTCAGAACTATCGAAACACTTCTTCATAATGAGTTAAAATCAGGAGGAAGATGGTGAATGATGGGAATATTGATATAAAGATTTATATTTACGTGTATTTTAGTATAATAAAATGTAACTTCATATTTTATATTATGATAATTCATTGGTTTTATAATGACTTTATCATATTTTTAAATAGAATCCTCACGAGTTTCATTCTCTTTGTAATTATAAATGGGCCTCCTTAGGGCTTCATTATGTGCTAATAGGGCCTGAGACATGGGGACACACAATTTGGGATTAAATTTGTTGTTGATGATGATTATTTGAGTATATTTCATAGTGACCTTTTTTAGTTAATATTATACCACAAATTGAAGGTTGGAAGAGGACTTCTCACACCATCACATATTGTAGATGTTCCTGACATACTTCTATTTCAGAAAGATGAATGAACAAATACCTCCTATACAAATCATATATTTGCTATCTATGAAGATGTTTATGGCCTGGTAATTATCTAGAACATGTCCTTCAAGGACTTCATATAAGGGGTTTTGAATATCTAAACAAAATAGAGTGGATATAGACCTTGCTATTAAGATAGGATATATTACCTTCATCAACCTTGTGGTTCTCGTATCTTATGTTATGTTTATAAGGTGTTATATGGATAACATATTGAATAAAATTATCACCCAAATTGAACATGGAATGTGAAATCCATGAATCATGAAGGGATGGTATGTCTAGTCAACAATATGGTTACATTTATGTCTCTTTATGACTTTTCTTTGTATAGATGATCTATAACTGTTATCAAAGGGTTGTAGAGTTTTATTTGTAAATTTTCATGGACTACCTCTATTCATGGTATGAATCTTATTACAGTTTACTAGAAATATTTTGTTAATCTATAAGATATGAGTGGGATTATAATAATAAAACTCAGGCTCTTCAATGAGGCACTTTTAAAAAATTCACTTGAAACCTCTTAACTTTAAATGACACTCCACTAGATATTCTAACTAGACGATTTATCAAAATATTTAATTAAAATTATTCTAGGTATGTCCCTTCATCTGTTTGGATATCTATTAAGAATTATTATAATTTAATTATGCATTGTTCAATGTGAATGGTTTGCAAGTATACATCTTTTAAATGATAGAGAACTACATAGATTTCATAGACAATTATTGATGATGTGGATATACCTCAATATATGAATTCTCTTTCAATTGATGATATACAATGCAATGATAGTTCACATTATCTTTTTTGAACTTATATTAACATTAAAATTGACCAATATGAGTATATTGATATATATATTATGATTTGAAAACCCATTGTAAATATTAACAACAACACCAAAGAGTTCTATAGACATACATATGTTGGATCACCAAAAATTATATCATGGATGATGGATTACTTGTTCGTGATTATGAATCTCGAGTAAAATTATTCTTACATGTTATGATTTTAGGTATTGACCTCTCTTATATATCGAATTCCCAAGATGCTCATTCAAACCTCCAATTTATATGAAAATCTATATCTCCAATGTTCAATAATATATCATCCAAATATCCTCTTTTTATTCTCATGATATTATAATTTTAACTCCCCCTTTTAATTTGACCACATATTCTCCTATAAATCTTTTATATCCCCTATGCATATTCTACATATCTCCATTGAAAATAAATATCCCAATGTATCAAAATGGAAAAAATTCTAATTTGAAGTATCTTATAGATATACCATGAATACAATATAGAAATGGGAATTTTCATTGATGTTTTATCCCCATTCACTCTTTTCACCACATCACTTGGTAGTAAATATTCAACTCCATGGTATTTCAAATGATGGACCCCACAATACATCCTCAAAGCACATTACACATGAAACCATAGGCATGGACATCATTGTTTCTTATAGGATCAATCCTATCATGAACACAACCTTACCATGAGTATAACCACACTAGAAAGAAAGTTGTTTTGAGGCATAATAAATTCATTAAACTTTGATTCAAATGTGATTTATGAATTAAATTCTTTATGATACAATTTTGTTAAATTATTTAACATTACTCAGGTATTGAAGAATGTTCACATATAAAATCACGATGGTAAAATTTTCATAACATATTATGGCATAATCTATACCAACATAATGTTCAAAACAATATGAATAATTACAATTAAAATAAAATCAATTAAAAATAAAAAAATAGTTTCATTAGAATTTGTAGAAATGAAAAATAAAATATATTTATTCCATATTTATTAATTAAAATCACTATAGGAGTTCAATAATGTTTTTCAAACAAGTATACCTCAAAAATCCTCTTCAATTAGCAATAAAATTTGAATATAATTGTTCTATTTTATAAATAATGTCTTATTTATATAAAATGAATGTATCAAAAAAAAATTGAGTTGTAAACAATTTCCAATTATAGGATTATCATCAACCTAAATACTTTCACTCTTAAGGAGGGTATTGTAAATTTTCACTCATTGTAATTGCTTCCCCCAACTAACCCCATTGATTATTACTTCTAATTTAATTCCAATATAGGTTGCAATTAGAATGTGGCTCTTCATTTTCTGTGAATTATATCTTTTTCCCCACTTGCATTCATTATTATAAACATTGGATTTCTATAAGTCATCATTTTGATATTTTTCTAGTTTTCCTTATTAGTTTTACCCTATTGAGACAAACACACAGTTCTATTCATCAAACCCCAATTAAATTAATTATTTCCTTCAAATTTTGGGTTCTCAATAAATAGTGATTTGGCTATATCAACATTTTCATCAACTAGAAATGCTAAACTTCAGATCCTATATATCATATCACTAAAACACAAACAGGACTTCCACACACCATGCAAAGAAATGAATAATCATAAACCCTTTCCTTTAATTATTCTCCCACATAAAGAAGTTACAGAAACTATCATTGATCTATATGTTTTCATATATATGAAAATTTAATTTCATTATTTTATTTTTATACATACCACACATCCCCTTCTTTTAGTTATTTTTCCCCATAACAAAACAATATATATACATATCATTCAACTATTATAACTTTAAATAAAGGGAAAACATGAAATTGAAATTATTCTTTATGAAAGGTTTTTTTGGGATCAAAGATCATAAATATATTGAATTTATTTATTTTTTAACTAATAATATAAATTAATCAAATGGGAAGTATATTAATAAAAACAGGATGGATTCTAATCATTAGGCAAAATAATATGAGGGTGGGAGGAAAAAGTTCATAAAATATTTTAATGATTAAGAAAATGATTCTTCTCAAATACTTTTTCAATGTTTAAACTATTTTTATTCAATATTAATTAATCTAAAAGAGTTATAAGAATACCTGATCTGACATGTAATAGATCGACGTTATAATAGTTGGCCTAAAGACATGTAATATTTAATCTAGCTAGTGGCCAGGATAATATTGGGATTTATAGATCGTCTGATATGATTACTCACATGATCAATTATTTAAACCTTATAATGTATAAGATTAAATTTTTGAATGATCATTAATATTGTATTGTCGATATAGAAATGTTAGTTGATGATTAACTTAATGATTATTCAAAACGATATCATTTGTTTAACAGTATTGAAAAAATTCCATTGTTTGATGGTTGTACAAAATATATATCATTGTAATCCACACTAATGATATATAATGTAAAAGATGAAAAAATATGGAGTGGAACAAAAATTACTGAACATATTGCTATCTTGAATTATATTCTATTAGAAAATAATGATATCCCTTGAATAACATATCATTCTATATGAATCTTATTTTCAAAGGTTACGATCTAACAAAAAATACATACATGGGGAAATGACTCTATACTATTCTACAAAGACTATGATTCACTTAAAAAATTTCCACTATTTAGTGTGTCTTAATAAAATAAATATTAATCAATTATTTTAAAATTTTTATGGTAAATTCCAATCATTCCATGGTTTATAAACTTTTTGGATGTGAGGAGACTGCCAGAAAATTTACTGGCATTAAGATACAAGAAACAACGATAGAAACATCATCCACTTACATAGTCTCCTAATTGAATGAAAATTGATCATGAGTATCCTAAATAAGGATTTGGTCCTAGAAACCTTGATCTTACACTATCTACATTTGGAGTGAATCCTTATGTTTTTTGCAAAGATGCACTCATAATACTAGGATGATTCTTATTGGAAAATTATAACATTACACCATGGTTTTACATTAAGAGAAAATACATTATGTTGTTTGTTATTGTATGGGAACCTATATAAAAAATTAAATTATATTGATGTGTATATGGATCTAATGATCATATATTTGAAAATAATATAAAATTTAAGTGGTAAATTGTGTGGTGTTTATAAAAATGAAGACTTAATGTTGAGATACATATAAAATAGGATGATAAATTATTTTCCTGCTTTTGGAAATTATTTAGGATATAATATTAAAGGAGCTCAAGAGAGACATATTTTTGATAAATTAACACACTTTGTTAGGTTGAAATATTCTTCAAAGATTATTTTTCAAGGACATCATAAATTTCTACTATGAGGACATAAATACAGATCTTGGATGATGTTATTTGATGGGAGTAGAGAAGAAGGTATATCACCATCTCCAATAAGTGGTGATCAATATTATGATAAATTAAAATATATGGACACCAATTATGGTAAACCATATTTAAAAACAGTTGTGAAGGTTGAAAAAAAGATCAGTTTTTTTGAATTATCATAATAGAATCTTTTATATGTCAGTAATTTTCTTGATGTCATGCATGTAAAATAAAAATGTGTGCGATAGTTTTACATTCACATTACTAAATGAACATGGAAACATAATGAAAGAAATTAATCTAAGTTGGAAATGATTAATGGGGTATACAAGAAGAGTTATAGCTAGTGAAGGTTGAAAGACATACATTTCCCCATCCACTTGCTTACACTCTTTCCATGAAAGACTGGTATTAGTTTAGAAACATCCTGAATGATGTAAAGGTTAAAGAGTTGTATTCATCAGTTATCAATAATATCTTTTAAATGATCTATTTAAAGTTAATGGTCATTAAATAACATTATTATCAATTTTTTTATGTTGGATCTAATGGATTTTTCTTTATTTTGAATTTTTCATAAGAATATACTTCATACATTAATTATGATCTATTTATTTTGGAATGTTATATATAATAAATAAATGGATCTGCGAAAATTTAAAATTATCGAAAAATAAATTTCTCTCATATTTTTTAAATTAAATATATTATTCCTACTTTTAATATTTTATATGATGGTTCACTTGATGGTTTACCTTGTTATTGAGATTCAGATATGTGAGTCAATATATTATAAATAAATTTTCCCCATTGAATGGTATATAAATACATTGATATGATGTGTCAATTATTTAATTCAACCGAGTGTTTTATTATATGGAAATATATTGTTAAGGAAGATACTGAATTCTATAGAACATACCTATCTGTTGTGGAAATAATAGGTTTACCATAATTTATAACCCATGGAGGCTTGTGGGTGAATGAATTTCTAGAAAATATGTCGTTACAAACACTATTACAGAACACTATCATGCTCAATTTTACATTTAGAATAATAGATTATAGGTTGTACCTTATTTTGAATTTCATAATGTAATTTCGATAGGGGAAAAACATTTAACACGTCGGCAATTTTCATGTTGGTTTTATATATCTGATGTGAAAATTATTAATGATCGATATATCACATCGGTTGTTTTATAACCGATGTGATATATCGATCAGGATCCATATTTTACAGTGGTCATAAAATAAATGAAGTAAAATATATGGAGATTATCTTTTTGACATCGGTTATTGTATAACCGACGTGAAAATTGAATCTGGTGTGATTCATCACGTCCGTTATAAAATAACTGACGTGATAAAGGAAATATTGACGCTTTATCACGTCGTTTATTTTATAACGGATGTGATAAAGGAAATCTTGGCGCATTACCATGTCGGTATAAAGAAGCATATATCACGTAGTTTATAAAATAACCATTGTGATAAAATTTTTAAATGATTTATCGCACCCTGTATTCAGTCATTCTGTTTTCTTTGATTGGGCGACCTACGACTCGCCTCTCTTGTGCAAAAAAACCTTGAAACTATTTGTCGAAGTTGTGCCCTCCAGCCTCATTTGGCCCACATCATTCTCATTATTTATTATTATCAGATATATCAGGTCGACTCACAATATTCAAGTAATCCTCACATGACCCCTTTTCTGTTTTTTTCCGCGATGCCCTAAACTAAATTTTTGAGATGTTATTTATCTTTGTTATTTCTATCATGGTTAGTTTCATAGTGTTCATATATAGAATGCTAAATTTTTTTCTATTAAAATAAACATATGGACATGATAAAATGAAAGTTTATGACTTTTTTGTGTTTTATCATGTCTGTGCACATACATGGTGTTTCCATAGGGGTGGGGGGGTTGTGCAAGTGGGTGGGGGTGTCCAATCAGGTTGGGTGGGATGTTCAGTTTAGTGGGGTTGTACAAAGGGTGACAAAGGGGGTGGGGGTGGTTTCTAGGGGAGGTATGGGCTATCCAAGGGGGTTGGGGTGTCGAAGGGGGTGCGGGGGATGTTAAAGGGGGTGGGGTGGTGTTCAGGGGGAGTGCAGGGGCTGTCCAAGGGGGGTGAGGGCTATCCAGAGTGTTCGGGGAGCTCTCCAGAGGTTTGGGTGCTGTCTAGGATGTCCATGGAGGTGGGGGGTCCAAGGTGGTGTGGGTGTCGAAGGGGGTGGGGGGCTGTCCAAGGTGGGGGGGCTGTCCATGGGGGTGGGGCCCTATCCAGAGGGTTTGGGGGGATGTCCATGGGGGCTGTCTATAGGGTTGGGGGTGTCCAGGGGGTGTCCAAGTGGGGTAGGGGTGGGGGTTGTTTCTAGGAGGCGTAGGGTGTCCAAGGGGGTTGGGGGCCATCTAGATGGGTGGGGGCTATCCAGGGGGTGGGGGCTGTCCAGAGTGGGGGGGGGATGTCCAAGGAGGTGGTGGTGTCCAGGGGGTGTCCAAGGGGGGTAGGGGTGGTTTCCAGAGGGTTCAGGGGGCTGTCCCGAGGGTTGGGGGTGTCCAGGGTGTCCATGGAGGTTGGAGGGGGGGGGGAGTCCAGGGGTATGTGTGTGGGCGGGGTGAGGGTCCAAGGGGTGGGGTGTTGAAGGGGGTGGGGGGGGGGGGCTATCCAAAGGGTTTGGGTGGTTGTCTAGTGGGGTTGTCCAGAGGGTTGGGGGTGTCCATGGGGGTAGGAGGTGGGGGTGGTGTTGAGGAGGTGTTGGGGGTGTCCAAGGGGGTGGGGGTTGTCTAGAGGTGTGGGGGGATGTTCAGGGGGTGGGAGGGGGTTGTCCATAGGGGTGGTGAGTTCTCTAAGGGGTAGGTGGTGTCTAGGGGGTGGGGGCCGTCCAAAAGGGTGGTGGTCTCCAGGGGGTGTCCAAGGGGGAGGGGGTGGTGTCCAAGGGGGTGGGGGATAAGTGGCTGTTGGGATTGACTATTTCATCTTGGTTTGTCATATTTTGACATGATGATTGTATTGTTTCATGATCATAGGATATAATTTATTAGTTTTGTTTAAGGGGGTGGGGGTGGTGTCCAAGGTGGTGGGGAGTGGTGTCCAAGGGGGTCGATAAAGTCTATGTTTGAGGTTTCCACTATGATTTTTAAGGATTCGCGCATTATGAAAATATGAGGGGTGTTGCAATATTATTCTATTTGATTATATATATTTTTATCACTCATTTACTATAAGAAAATTATGGGTTATGGGGGAGGCCATGTCGTGGTTTTCAACGATGCGTAGTTATCCTCACCCCATGGTGTCGTGATGATAGGCTTTACACTATGGTTTTCACTATTCAAGTTTTTATTTTAAATTTTATTTGATTCTCATGTTTAGAACATTTTCTACAATTTTCTATCAACTATTGGAAGCCCCATGGTTTTCATGGATTCCATGGAATTTCTTTAAATAAGTTACTTATTCCATGTTCTTCTTTCTTTATTCTTTGTTTCTTTTTTTCTTCTTCGTCCACATCATCTTATCCTTCATTCCTTATATTATTAGGGATGTTTTTTCATATTTAAATTGAAGGTTTAATATTAATTGATGTTTTCTAGGGTTATTAGAAGGGGTTAGGGTGTCCAAGAGGGTGGGGGCTGTCTAGAGGGGTGGGGGTTGTCCACGGGGTGGGGGGCTGTCCAGAGAGGTGGGGGCTGTCCAAGGGGGTGGTGGTGTCCAGGGGGTCTCGAAGGGGCTTGGGGGTGGCGTCCAATGGGGTGGGGGTATCCAGGGGGTTGGGGGTGTCCAAGGGGTGTCCAAGGGGGTAGGGGTGGGGGTGGTGTCCTATAGGGGTGTGGGTGTCCAAGGGGGTGGGGGGGCTGTCCATAGGGGTGGGGGCTGTCAGGGGGTGGGGTCTGTTAAGAGGGGTGGGGGCTGTCCAAGGGGGTTGTGGTGTCCATGTGGTGCCCAAGGGGGTGGGGGTGGTGTCAAGGGGTGGGGGGCTATCCAAGGGGGTGGTGCTGTCCATGGGGTGTCCATGGTGGTGGGGGTGGTGTCCAAGGGGTTGGGGGTGTTGTCCAAGGGGGGTAAGGGTGTCCAGGGGGTGGGGTGGTGTCCAAGGGGGTGGGGTGATATCCAAGGGGTGGGGGTGGTGTCCAGGGGGTGAGGGGCTATCCAGAGGTGTGTGGGGGGGGGGGGCTTTCCAGAGGTTTCAAATCGTCAGGAACTGTGTAATTTTCAGTAGTGAATGCATACCTACTTTAATATTTATACTTCATATTTCTTTTTTACAGATGTGTGAATTTTGTATCTAGTTTCACCAGGATGTATTATTTGTGAACATCAAGAAGAAAGAATCGAAGATGAATTCAAAACTATCATATCAAACTATATTTTCTCTTTAAAATCATATTCAAGCATATTTTTTTAAATACGCATAGATTTGTTTTATATTTCAAAATTGTTTTACATTCAAATTATGATTTTTTCATATAAACCTATATTTTTTTAATATTAAAAATATGTATAATTTTGAAATATGTTATAGGAAATAATGAGTCAAAATTTGATAATGAAACATCGAATGAGAAATGAATATGAGGAAGGTGTTGATGCCTTTTTGGAATTTTCTAAACGAAATGTTCCAAGTAGTGACATTTTTTTCTCTCTATGACTAAAATGTTTGAATATGAAGAAGTTGAAAAGTATAGAGATAAAAGATCATCTGATTTTTCATGGTTTTAATCTTAGTTACATCCCTTGGATTTGGCATGGTGGAACGGGATGGAATGTTATTGATGATGATGATTCGCAAGATGGTAACTCTGATGGAATTGAAGAAATGATTTGTGATATTGTAGAAGAAAAAATTGAGATAGAATCGATAGTTTCACGTCTATATGGTGATGATGAAAACCCATTATATCCTGGTTGTACAGAATTTACGGTTTTTTTGGTGGTGTTAAGATTGATTAACCTGAAGGCGAAACAAGGATGGAGTGACAAAAGTTTTACAGAGCTCCTACAATTGATGAAATACATTCTTCTAAAAGATAATGACCTTCCAGATTCACATTATATGGCCATGAAAATATCATTCCCGATGGGATTGGGATAAAAGAAAATACATGCCTGTCTGAATGACTGTATGATATATAGGAAGGAATATAAATTTCTGTCAGTGTGTCCTAAATGTGGGACATCACGGTATAAGGTAAAAGAAAAATCACAGGATGATGTAGAGATTACAAAGATCCGTTCAAAGGTATTTTGGTATCTTCCGATAATTAATCATTTTAAACGTTTATTTTCTAATTCACATGATGACAAAAGGATACGATGGCATACTGATGAGCTGTTATGTGATAGAAAAATTCGTCATCTATATGATTTTCCACAATGGAAGAAAATTGATGTGCAGTATCATACATTTGGAAATGAAATTAGAAATCTCAGAATAGGGTTGTGCAGAGATGGAATGAATCCATACCAAACCCTCAGTAGCACACATAGTTCATGGCCTGTTTTATTGGTAATTTACAACCTCTCTCTTGATGTTTCTATGAATTGAAAATATGTAATGTTGAGTATAATGATCTCTGGTCCGAAGTAACCTGACAATGATATTGATGTTTTCTTGTCACCATTGATTTATGATTTGACACTTTTATGGGAGGACAACATTAGGGTGTATGATTCTTATAAAATGGAATATTTTCAACTACATACAGTGCTTTTTTTCACTATAAATGACATCCTATCTTGTGGAAATTTGTCTAGATACAGTGTTAAAGGGCATAAATCATGTCCAATTTGCAAAAAACATATATTGTCAATTACCTCACGTGAGGAAAATAGTTTACATGGTACATCGAATGTTTTTGCCTATGTATCACTCTTACAGATGGCTAAAAAATGCATTCAATGGTCACAAGAATTTGATATTGCTCTAAAACTGTTATCCCATGATCTGTAATTTTAGAGGGTGTAAAACCATGATGTGACATTGGGAATGACATAGAAATCTGGTAATGAAATACATATTTTGAATAAAAGGTCAATATTTGTTGAGCAACCATATTGGAGATATCATGAAGTTAAACATAATATTGATGTCATGCACGTGGAGAAGAATATTTGTGATAGTTTGATTGGAACATTGTTATATATTAAAGGAAATACAAAAGATAGGTTGAATGCAAGATTAGACTTACTGTCAATGGTAATACGTTTGGAGTTTTCTCCCACTACTAATGGAAGAGGAACATTTTCCCACCGGATTTTCATACATTATCCCATAGGGAGAAAATTAGATTTTGTTAATGTATTCATGATATCAAAGTGCCTCATTCTTATTCTTAAAATGTAATTTTTTTATCATTTATGGACTTGAAGTTGATAGGTATGAAATCTCATGATTGTCATGTCACGATGAAACAAATTCTATGAGTTGCATTGCATGGAATATTTCCCATATTTGTCAGAATGACTATAATGACATTATGTTATTTTTTCAATTAAATTTGTAATAAGGTGATTGATGTGAATGATTCGAAAATTTTAGAAAAGGATGCAATCTATATACTTTTTCAATTGCAAATGAATTTTCTTCCAACTTTTTTTGATATAATGGTGAATTTAATGATTCATTTGGTGTGAGAAATAATGATTTTTAGACCTGTATATCTCCTTTGGATGTAACCTTTTGAAAGGTATATGAAAATATTAAAGGGCTATGTTAAAAATCAATATCAACCCAAAGCCTCCATTATTGAAACATATATTTCTGAGGAGGTTACAGAGTTTTTTACGAGCTACTTGGATGCGGCTTATCACATAGGTTTTCCTCCATCTCGCCATGAACGAGTTAATAATGAGGGTAAGTGAATTCATGGTTTGAAAGTAAAATCATTGTCATACAAATAGATGATGATGTTTGAATAATACATCTTGAATAACATATATAGCATCCCATCTTTTTATAACATAAACTTTCATTACATTACACAAAACTGAGGATCTTTAAGGTTTAGTGTCTTGGAAACCAAGAACATAATACATGAAAACAACAAAAAAAATTCTTCTTAAAAACTTGAAAGGATTCTCCTTAGGTTCATCCCAGGTTCATTACTGCATCTCATAACCTGGGGACATACATCAAAATAAATGGTGAGCAGAAGGCCCAGTAAGGGAAACAAGAGAAACATTTTACAAGTGAACTTGAGACACTTCAATAAGGTCCTGAAAAGAACTTTAAGGAATGAGAAAGAAATCATGAGAAAAATCATAATAAAAATAAAATTTTTCATAACTTGAAGATGTGGCTGCAACATTTAATATTGACAATTATTTCGTTTCACCAAGGTCCATCCCCAAGGTGTCATTAAAAATTACCAAGGTTATTCACCAAGGTATTAGTCTAAATGGCCATCTCTAGAGATTAAGTCTTCACCCAATGAATTAGAGCACTATCTAGGATCACCCTTGACATGTCTTTATTATCATGTGATCCACATATATCATCATCAATCATTTCATAAACAACCCATATAGCATAAAAGAAATTAATTTCATTTTATAATCATAACGTTTTAAAAACTGCTTTAAAGACATGATCTTTATGTCACTTTAAACCTATGGAAAGGGAAAGTGGGTTTCATGAATGTAAATCCGAGAATTTAAAATATAATATTTTGATATATATGTGAATACCCCTCTAGAAATAAGATCTTTGAGTATTCATGTAATAACATAAAATAATTTTGAGAAAAAGAGAGGCATTTTGAGACGAAAATTCTGCAGCATAACAGCTACGTTACAGGGCTTTAGAAAACGTTGAAAAGAGAGGAGACATGGGTCACCCACTCATAAATGATCTATAAAAATTGTATAGGGACAAAGAATAAAGGATATTAATCATGGTAATGAAATTTGAAGAACATACCATTTTAAATGAAAAACATGGAAGTAAGACAAAAATAAGATTTCTCTTATAAAAATTCGGCAGCTTAACGACATCACATAAACTTCAATAAAAATTAATTAACAAGATAAAATATGGTCTCTAATAATATTATCATAAAAGATTAGTATGATAGATATATATATCATACCCCAACATAATAAAAAGAAACTTGAAAGACTTAACATGAAAATGGAACTTGAAAAATGAGAAGGGTGAAAGAATCCCTTAAAAATTCAGCAGCCTAACAGCGCCACATAAACATTCATAAAACAAAATGATGAGAGTAAGAGGGGATCTCTCATCATATGAACAAGAAAAGGGCATTAAGTGGAATATAAAAGAACATCCTCCCATATAAGAACATGGATCATAAAAGAAATGACATAAAAGAGATTACTTGAAAATAAAGAGAGACGTCGGATCCCTTACGTGGGACCTTGAAAGGCTTGAGGGAACCTTGGGAGGACTCCTCGGGAGGTAAGGAGACCTGAACTTAGTTGATTATGATTTTGGAGTCCAAAGGATGAGATAATGGCTTGGTATTTATAGGGAAAGTGAGGGGACAAGCCATTAATGGCCAAGGGACACCTCATTGGTGGTTTTGGAAAAACCATAGGCTTGCCCATGGTATTTTCCCATGGTATTGGACACATGGGACACCTCATTACTTATATTACTATTCATAAGTCGAGAATATTGATTACATACTTAATACATCATTTAATGACTTCATTAAACACTCGTAACTTTAAAACTGTATTTTCACTATTCACTGAAAAATTATCTCTCAGAAAAATCCCAAAACTTCACAGTAACCAAATATCAACGCTCTGATTACAAATATGAACTCCATTTTATAAAAATAATTTTTTAATTCTTTTTAATTTATTTTTTAAATAAAAACACTATTCAACAAAAATTCATTTTTTCATAAAAAACCCCAAAAATTACCATAACATAATATTGGTGCTCTGAGTTCAAAAATAAAGTCCATTTTATAAAAATACTTTTCTAAACATTTTTAATTTAATTTTTAATTAAAAAACACTATTCAACCCAAAAACTAATACTTGACTACTAATTTATGAAACCGTTATTTACCCATTTTATTGAATCACATTACTTAATCTAGGTGTCTAAATTATATTAAAACTTTATTTGAGTGAAATTACTAATCAATTTGGTCACATTACTAATCCTAAGCATAAAATCACTATTTAGAATTTACTATTCATCAAAAATTATGATGATCTTATTAGACTCCAAATTCCTTACTGAACACTTTTGCAGAAGACCTTTTTTTTTAAAATAATTACACATCATTAATTATTTAGGGTTTAAATAAATATTTTAAAATATCATTTTTTTCAAAATTCATCCATAAAAACATCCTAAAATTATCCGGACATTTGAAATTTCACAAACTTCACTAAAGGAAGAAATCACAATTTATTCATCCCAAAGGATTACACAAAGAATCTAGGGTCTCGTCACATAGCCCCTTATAACACCAGTATATGACCTATGAGTAAGGTGTGCTATGGTGAAAGAATCTGAGGGAGGCTCAGATAACATTGCCATAGTAGTAATCTCTACTAACTTGAACTTCTCCCATAGGCATTTCCGTTCAAGCTTGACACACTGGAGTCTGGCTTGGGCTTGGTCCAAAGCGAAGCCCAAAGATGCCACCTCCTTCCAAAGCTCTGATAAGTGGGCTTCATAAGGTTCTAGTCTACTGGATGAAGACATCGACACCTCTTTATGCATTAACCATTAACATATCTATTAAATCATTAAGAGTAAGTTAATATACTACTCAAAAATTTTGGGTCGTTACATTCTTCACCCCTTAAGAAATTTCGTCCCCGAAATATATACTTGAGGCCTAGTCGAAAAGGTGAGGGTACTTTTTCTTCATCGTTTCCTCAGGCTCCCAAATCGCTTCTTCCTATTTATGATTCCTCCATAACACTTTCACAAGGTGGGTAGTCTTGTTTCGTAGAACCTTGTCTCTACGGTCTAAGATCTCCATTGGATGCTTCTTATAAGAGAGGTCATGTTCCAGTTGTACCACGTCTAGGTTCAGAACATGCGAGGGGTTAGGTATGTATTTCCCCAAGAGAGATACATGGAAGAAATTGTGATCTTGGGCTAGGTTCGGTGGAAGTGCTATACGATAGGCCACTTCTCCTATGCGATCAAGGATTTCATAGGGTCCAATGTACCTAGGGATGAGCTTCCCTTTCTTCCCAAACCGCATGACTCTCTTCGTTGGATAAATTTGAAGGAAGACTATGTCTCCAACACCAAACTCCAAGTCCCTTCGACGATTGTTAACATAGCTCTTCTGCCGACTCTGCGTAGCCTTTTTGTGTTGTTGGATGGCATGAACCTATTCTGTCATATCTTGCATGAGATCAGGCCCAAGAAGCTTTGTCTCACCAATTTCATCTAAAAAAGTAGGAGTCCTACATCACTTTCCATACAGAGCTTCATAGGGTGCTATCTGAATACTCGAATGGAAGCTGTTGTTATAGGAGAACTCAACTAATGGGAGGTGTTGATCCCATCCACCTTTAAATTCCATTGTGCATAATCTCAGCATGACTTCGAGTGTCTGAATAGTCCTTTCAGATTGGCCATCAGTTTGAGGATGATAGGCTGTACTAAAATTCAATTCAGTATTCAGAGCATGTTGAAGACTTCTCCGGAATTTTGATGTGAATCTTGGATCACGATCAGACATGATGGATAGTGGTACCCTATGCAGCCTCACCACTTCCTTTACATATATCTTGGCAAGTTAATCTAGAGAGAAATCTTCTCGAATAGAGATAAAATTGGCGGTCTTGGTGAGACGGTCCACAATATCCCATATCACATTTTTTCCTTTGGATGTTTTCGGGAGACCTGTTACAAAGTCCATAGTGATATTATCCAACTTCCATACTAGTATGGGTAGCGGTTGTAATACCCCCTTTGGAAGTTGTCATTATGCCTTTACTTGTTGACACACCAGGCACCTTGTAGTGTAATCAACAATCTCCATCTTCATGTTATCCCACCAATAATGATCACAAAGGTCTCTATAAATTTTATTGCTTCCTGGATGTATAGAGAAAGTAGAGCTATGAGCTTCATCCATCAGTTATTTATTTATCTCCGGAATAGATGGAACACATGCTCTTGTACAAAACTTCAATACACCTTCTTGATCAATATTGAAATCAGTGAACATCCCATATTTTACAGCCTCCAACTTCTCCTACAACAAAGGATCTTCTTTTTAAGCAAACTTGATCTTCTCTAGTAATGAAGGTTGAGAAATCATTTGGGATAGGGTTGATGATGTCCCTTTCCTTATAATTCCCATGTCTAGTTATACTAGATCTTTAATCAAGGGATCTCCTAGGATCCTTATTGTTTCCAGAACAACAGGGTCTTTCCTTCTTAACGCATCTGTGACTTTGTTTTCTCTTCCAGGGTGATAATGAATTGAACAATCATAGTCTTTAATAAGCTCCAACGATCTCCTTTGTCTCATGTTCAATTATTTATTTGTAAAAATATACTTTAGACTTTGGTGGTCAGTGTATATATCACATTTTTCCCCATAAAGATAGTGCCTCCATATCTTTAGAGCAAAAAAAACTACTGCTAGATCTAGATCATGCGTAGGATAATTCTCCTCATAAATCTTCAACTTTCGAGATGCATAAGCAATTACCTTGTCATTTTTCATGAGGATGAACCCAATCCCTTTCAGAGTTGCATCCCTAAAAATAACGAATCCTTCTCTGATAGAGGGTAGTGTTAACACAGGTGCAGTAACCAATCTCTTCTTCAGCTCTTGGAAACATTCCTCGCATTCCTTAGTCCAGATTAACTTAACCCATTTTCGAGTCAACTTGGTTAGTGGATTAGAAAGCCGTGAAATATTTTTCACAGTCCTCCTATAATATCCCGCTAAACCAAGGAAACTACGAATCTCAGTTACTGTTGTGGGTTGATGCCACTCCTCCACAACCATTTTCTTTGCAGGGTCAACTGAGATTCCTTCATTGGTTATGATGTGCCCAAAGAAAGCCACTTGTTGTAACCAAAACTCACACTAGATGAACTTTCGATAGGTCCTCTCCTTCCGTAGAGTTTTCAAAATAACCCTCAGATGATCTTTATTCTCCTCATGAATTTATGAATAGATCAAAATATCATCAATAAAAACTACCACAATGTTATCAAGGTAGTCCTTAAAGACTCTATTCATCAAATCCAGGAAAATAGGAGGAGCATTAGTCAAGCCGAAGGGCATAACCGTAAACTCATAATGCCGATATCTTGATCGGAAGGCAGTCTTTAGAATATATTCCTTCTTCATCCTCAGTTGATGATAACCAGATCGAAGGTCAATCTTATAGAAGAACTAAGCCCCACGAAGTTGGTCAAATAAATCATCAATTCTTAGAAGACGGTATCTGTTCTTCAGTGTGATCACGTTTAGTTCTCTATCATCAATGCATAGCCGCATTCATCCATCCTTCTTCATCACAAAGATAACTGGTGCTCCCCAAGGAGACACACTCGGTCGGATAAACCACTTCTCCAACAAGTCTTGGAGTTGTTTCTTTAACTCTTCTAGCTCCAGATTTTCCATTCTATACGGGGTCTTTTATATCGGTTGAGATCCAGGTATGAGTTCAATGGAGATCTCTACCTCTATTTCTGGGGGAGGTCTAGGTAACTCCTCAGGAAATACATCCATGTATTCCTGAACAATTCGAACTTCTTCTATTTGTATGCTCCCTTTTCCTTCTTCATCATCACTGATTAACTCCATAAAGAAAGATATAGGATGTGCTTCTAGATAGGGATCAGTTCGGGATATCTCTTCTTGGAAGATAACTGTAGGTCATTTATTCATGACTATTGATATTTCCTTACTTCTTCATTTGATCATAGAATTATACATTGAGGGCTAGTCCATCCCTAGTATAATGTCGAATTCCAACATGATAATGACTACTAGATTTGCGATAAGATTGTGATCACTAAAGTAACCACTAGAGTATCTAAACACTGTTGATGCATGGATAATCCCACTTGGAGTCTTGACTGACAACTCTACCTCAAGCAGTTCGGGGATTGATTCTATATTCTTTTCAAATTTGGAGAAAATAAAGGAATGTGTAGAACTAGAATCAAACAAAGTAGTTGCTAGTTTTGAGAGGACAAAAAGAGTACCTGCTACCACGTTATTCGGATCTTCAACTTCAGTTGTTGTGATAGAAAAATCACGACCTTTCTCCCCTGGCCTTTGCTAAGGTTGATGGTGATTCCCCTCCACTGCCCTTGGATTTGGACAGAGATTAGAATAATGCCCAAGCTGTCCACACTTGAAGAAATGGAATTCGGGTAAGGCCAGAATCATCTTTCCTCTGTCGTTAGTGTTGGGGAGTTGAGGCTTCACCTCAATACGACAATTACGAGAAATATGGCCTCCTCTTCCACACTTGTAGCACATGCCACTTCCGATCAAAAAGTTCCCCAGATGCTTCTTCCCACATTTATTGCATGTGGTATGTTGCATTTTCTTTCAACCACTTCCCTGATCAAAAGTCTTCCCTAAACTGGGCTCCAAAGATATCTTCTTGTCATTTGATTTATGATACCACTGTGTCTCACCAAACTCTAGCTCAACTTTCATTGCACTCCGCACGATCTCCTCGTAGCTATCGTAGTCCCAGTTGGCTAAATTCATCCTCAGATGAGGTCTCGGTCCACTGAAAAATCTATCAACCTTCCCACTTGGATCCATGACAAAGCTAGAGGTATATCATGAATGTCGTGTGAATTTCATATCATATCTTCCGAGAGATTCGTTCTCCTTCTGCTTCAGCTCAAGAAACACTTTCTCTATTCTCGTTCTCATGGAACAAGGGAAATACTTATTAAAGAATATTATCCGGAACTCTTCCCACTTCATAGCTTCCATCTCTCCTCTAGGCTTCTTGTTTTTGACTAGTGACCACCACTGATCAGCTTCTCCCTCTAGGTGGTAAACAGCAAGGGTGACTTTTTCTTGTTTCGAATAAAGGAGTACATGAAAGATCTTTTCAATGGAGCTTATCCATTGTTCGACAACCAATGGGTCAGTAGATCCACTAAATGATGGTGGTCGTTGACGCATGAAGGAGTCAACAGAATGTTGTTCCCTTTTTGGTGAGATGGGCCTCTCATCTTGATTCAAGTTATTACTCATAACTTGAGTCAGTTGGTTCATCATTCGCATGAATGTTTCCATTCCGGCTTCCATCGGAGGGCCGTCAGCACATGGTGCATTTCGGTCACCATCGACATGGTTCTTCCTATTGCCCGCCATTTTCTAAAAGAATAAAACCTTAGTGAGAAACTTATTTCATTTATAAATCTTTTAACTAAGACTTCATTCTTATAAAATTACATTTCTCTATAATTCCTTCATAATAATTCATAAAAATATTGTGATTAACCAAACATATCCCTCGGGAGTGTCGTAAGAAAGAGTTCAGCAAGGCCTGTTATCGTGCACTAGTTCCCGTTCGAGTCTAGCTCAAATTGGTGTTTTTGGGTTTTACCCCTATGTAGATATGTGCCAGACCCGCCTCTACCTGCTCATATCTAGACATGGATGTATTTGTTTGATAAACCACTTACTCAATACTTACCAAAATACCCGAATGTTTTCCTATATTTAAACTTTTCTATAGGGTTCTTCCTAAAGATTTTATATCCTAATTTCCACCAATAAATAAACCATCCATTGATACCAACTATAGCATCCCGTATTTTTATAACATAAAACTTAATTACATTACATATAACTGAGGATCATTATGGTTTAGTGTCTTGGAAACCAGGAACATAATACATGAAAACCACAAAAAAAAATTCTTCTTAAATAATTAACTGGATTGTCCTTAATTTCATCCTAGGTTCATTACTACATCTCATAACCTGGGGACATAAATCAAAATAAAGTGTGAGAAGAAGGCCCAGTAAGGGAAACACGAGAAACATTTTACAAGTGAACTTGAGATATATTGATAAGGTCGTCAAAAAAACATTAAGGCATGAGAATTAAATCATGAGATATATCATAATAAAAATAATTTTTTTCATAAATTGAAGATGTGGATTCAACATTTAATATTGACAATCATTTCATTTCACGAAGGTCCATCCCCAAGGTGTCATTAAATATTACCAAGGTTATTCACCAAGGTATCAGTCTAAAAGGTCATCTCTGGAGATTAAGTCTTTACCTAATTCATTGGAGCGCTATCTGGCCGCACCCTTGACATGTCTTTATTATCATGTGATCCACATATATCATCATCAATAATTTCATAAACAACCCATATAGCATAAAAGAAATGGGTTTCATTTCATAATCATAACGTTTTAAAAACTGCTTTAAAGACATGATCTTTATGTCACATTAAACCTATGGAAAGGGAATGTGGGTTTCATGTATGTAAATCCCAGAATTTAAAATAGAACATTTCGATATATATATTAATATCCTTGTAGAAATAAGTTCTTTTAATATTCATGTAATAATATAAAATAATTTTGATAAAAATAGAGAGGCATTTTGAGACGAAAATTCTGCAGCATAACGACTACGTTACAGGGTTTTAGAAAACATTTTAAAGAGAGGGGACATGGGTCACCCACTCATAAATGATCTATAAAAATAGTATAGGGACAGAATATAAAGGATATGAATCATGGTAATGAAATTTGAAGAAAATACCATTTTAAATGAAAAACATTGAAGTAAGACAAAAATAAGATTTCTCTTATAAAAATTCGGCAGCCTAACGACATCACTTAAACATCCATAAAAATGAATTGACAAGATCAAATAGGGTTTCTCATCATATGATCATAAAATATAAGTATGATAGATATAGAGATCATACCAAAACATAATAAAAAGGAACATGAAAGAATTGACATGAAAATAGAACTTGAAAAATGAGAAGGGTGAAAGAATCCCTTAAAAATTCAGCAGCCTAACGGCGCCACATAAACATTCATAAAAAAAAATGATGATAGTAAGAGGGGATCTCTCATCACATGAAAATGAAAAGGGAAGTAAGAGAAATATAAAAGAACATCCTCCCACATAAGAACATGGAGCATAAAAGGAATGACATAAAAGAGATTACTTGAAAAGAAAGAGAGAGGTTGGATCCCTTACCTTAAACGCAACTCTTAAAACTCAAAGGTTGGGACCTTGAGAGGCTTGAGGGAACCTTGGGAGGACTCCTTGGGAGGTAAGGAGGCCAGAAACTCGTTGAGAATGATTTTGGAGTCCAAAGGATGAGAGAATGGCTTGGTATTTATAAGTGAGGGGACAAGGCATTAATGGCCAAGGGACACCTCATTGTTGGTTTTGGGAAAACCATGGGCTTTCCCATGGTATTGGCCACTTGGGACACCTCATAACTTATCATAATATTCATAGATCGACCATATTGATTACATACTTAATACATCATTTAATGATGTCATTAAACAACCGTAACATAAAAACTGTATTTTCACTATTCACTGAAAATTTATCTTTCTCAGAAAAATCCCAAAATTTCACCGTAACCAAATATCGACGCTGTGATTAAAAATATGTACTCCATTTTATAAAAATAAATTTCTAAATATTTTTAATTTAATTTTAAAATAAAAACACTATTCACCGATAATTCATTTTTTCAGAAAAAACCGCAAAAAATAGCATAACATAATAATGGTGCTCTGAGTTCAAAATTAATGTTCATTTTATAAAAATAATTTTCTAAATATTATTAATTAAAAAAATACTATTCACCCGAAAAACTAATACTTGACTAATAATTTATGAAACCGTTATTTACCCAGTTTATTGAATCACATTACTTAATCTAGGTGTCTAAATTATATTAAAAAAATTCTTTGAGTGAAATTACTAATCCATTTGGTCACATTACTAATCCAAAGTGTAAAATCACTATTCATAATTTACTATTCATCAAAAATATTATTGATCTTATTAGACTCTAAATTCCTTACTGAACACTTTTTCAGAAGACATTTTGTTGATAATCATTACACATCATTAATTATTTAAGGTTTACATAAATATTTTAAAGTATCCCTTTTTTCCAAAATTCATCAATAAATGCATCCTAAAATTATCCGGACATTTGAAATTTCACAAACTTCTCTAAAGGAAGAAATCTTAATTTATTCATCCTAAAGGATTACACAAAGAAGCTAGGGTCTCGCTACATAGCCCCTTATAACACCATCATATGACCTAAGTGTAAGGTGTGCTATGGTGAGAGAATCTGAGGGAGGCTCAGATAACATTTCCCTAGTAGTAATCTCTACAAACATAAACTTCTCCCATATGAATTTCCATTCAATCTTGACACGCTAGAGTTCGGCTTGGTCTTGGTCGAAATCAAAGCACAAAGATTCCACCTCCTTCCCAAGCTCTGATAAGTGGGCTTCATAAGGTTCGAGTCTACTAGATGAAGCCATTGACTCCTCTTTCTGCATTAACCATTAACATCTCTATTAAATCATTAAGAGTATGTTAATATACTACTCAAAAAGTTTGGGTCGTTACAACATAGCTGATGATCAACCGTATATCACATTGCATAACAATGAGTTGAAACAATGTCATCCAAAGAAGAAAGAAATGTGGATTTTGAATTATCACAGCAAAACATTTTGGTCATGGTTTAAAAAGACCTTTCTTGGTAGATCAGATGTATCAGATACATTAAAATGGGTAGTGGGTGGTCCAAGATTAAATGTGATAACATGGTACAGTTATGACATTAAAAGATATACATTTCAGACGAAAGCTCGGGACAATAGAAGTGCAGTTCAGAATAGTGGTGTATTGGTGTTTGCAGAAGTAATGCATTTTTCGACTGCTAAAGACAAAAAACCAATTTTTGCATCAAGTTCATATTATGGAGTGATTGAAGACATATGGGAGGTTGATTACATTAAAATTAAAGTTCATATTTTTAACTGTAAATGGTTTATTGGTAACAACAGTGTCAGACACGATACATTTGGAATTACAGTTCGTAATCTGAATTGATTGTAAGACACATATGATTATTTTATAATGGAAACACATGCAAAACAAATTTTATATGTAGTGGTTCGATCAGATATGCAGAGGGATGTTGTTTTACAAGGGAAAAAAATTTGTTGGTGAGGATGAACTTGATGAAGATGTTAATTTATGTGAGATCCCTACTTACATGTAAAGATTAACATAATATAATGATGACCATGTTGATGGCATGGTTTGTTCCATAATAAACAATTATGATGAAGGAATTTGGGAAGACATTCCATTTGTACATTCCTAAAATTACAGGTAACATTTTTTTATATCTGGTTTACATTTATTATTTTCATAAAATCTTAGATATTGTACGTTTTCTTATTAAAACATGTATTAAAAAAATAAGTATAAGTTTTTGTTTTTTTAATTTTGTTTTGTTTACTTTATCATGTTTACCATTACATAATTTAAATATCTATTATTTTTGTTTATTGAAAATTAATTTACTAAGTTTACCATGTTAACCATGTTTACCATGTTTTACATGTTTATCATGTTTACCATCTTTACCATCTTTAACATCTTTACCATTGTTTAACATGCTTACCATATTAACCATGTTTACTATTACGTAACTCAGAACAGTTTTCTTTTTTCTATTTACATTTGTATCATAATATTTGAATTTGTATATTTGTGAACTAATGTTTGTTTTTTTATTTGAAGGATAATGAAATATCAATTAGTTGATCAACCACATGATTCTAGATATGATAATTTTGGTCATATCACTAGGGAGGAATATTCATATGCTTCTATTTAGGTTCCGCAATCTTCCTCATGTGCTCCCATTATGACAAAGAGATCAAGAGTTGGTAAATATGGGTTCACACGTTTACCAAAATTATCACTTCCCATATGTAGGATTAGAAGATACTCGTTGATTTTGATGAGAATACTATTTCTAGAGGTCCAAATGCAAATGATTTTAAGAGTTTTGTTTCAACTCAAGGTAAGAGAAAAGTAAGAATTTTGTATGATGACTGGAGAAGTGTGGACAAGGAGATAATCTCTCAGTTGTGGGAGATGATTTTGGTAAGATATTATGTTATTGTTTTCCTATTATTTAAATGTTCCTACTATATATGTTATGCTCACACTTTTATTTATCAGATGACATTTGATATACATGACACTAGAGGGGTCAGAAAGAAATGTTTATCAATGGATTCCATGATATGGAGGGATTTCAAATCAAACCTCTCATCTAATTTTATTTTTGGTCATAAGAGTCATGGAAATCCATGTCGTATATATCCTTTCATAGATGAAGACACTTGGAGATAGTTTGTTGAAATTATAAGAAAAGATTCATTTTTGATAAGGGAAATGTAAAATTTTATAAGATTTCTTATAAAAATGATCTTATTAATGTTTTTTTAATGATTTATTATTCTTAATTTACACCAAACAAGGAAATCTCATTAGGATATCCAATCTAAAAATGTATACGCTCATAGTTTATCTTGGTGATTGTATACATTATTGGAAGAAAAAATGATTGTGGAAAAATTACAAAAACTAAGAGCTGAGTCTTCAAGCTCTGGAGAGGTGGCCCCTCCACCTGGGCATGAAAAATGGAAGAGATCTTGGATGGGAAAAAAGGGAAATATCTTTTGGAAGAGTCGAGAATCATAGCTGATAGGATCATAAGATATCTATTTTATTTATTTAAAATAACTATTTTATTCATATAATTTAAATCATTATAGAAATGTTCAATTAACTAATACATGATTCTCTTGAGGAACAGAGCTCACAGGGGGTATTTACAGCTGTGGGAGTCAAGATATTTTATCTGCAGCATTGGGAAAGCCCAAACATCCTAGTCCTGTACGAGGAAATATGGAAGGTGTATCGGTAAGAAAAGTGTTGCCACATTCTTCAGGTTCTTACATTGAGGGTGTTTATAAAAAAATAGAATCCTTAGAGACTGAATTTCATAATATTAATGCGACGATGGAGGAAAATATTAGAGCATCAGTACAATCTATATTTGTAGACATGCAAAGACAATTTCAGACTGCATCTCCCACTCCTCCACCTCCCCCTATATACCCCATTATTAATCCTCCACCTTTTCCAGGAGCTCCCACTCCCCACCTCAGCCCGTGGACCCCATTTTTTATCCGAATCCCCCACTACAACTTCCTACTTATTGCAAATTGTATGTTGATGATCCTCAACCTCATATTGTTTCATATGGGTTCGTATTTTTTATAGGAGATACAGTTCATCAACAACAATTAGATGTAGAGAATCATATGGTCATTGTACATGATATTATAGATAGATCAGGTGGAGTACCATTACCTATAGATGAGGTGACGACAGTTTGACATAGTATCAGCCATTTTCTAATTTGGCTATCCATACTTCTTCGTCTCATTACAATAGAGGTATGTATGTTATATCTTCTATTTTATTTTTTATTAAAGTTGTTTTATCCTTTGAAAAATAATATATTTTTCTATTTATTTTTACAGGAATACTTCAAAGGTAATGAAATACTGTATAGACAACAACAAGGACAATTGGCTATGACACCATACACATATTCTAGTAGTCTTGGAAGATTTTCAAGATATTCAAATTTGTTGGAGGATCATTATGAGTTTCCAATAGAAGCTCAGGTTTGTGCATGTGCCATAACTATGGGGATTTTGAAAAATGATATCATGGAGCTTGTTATTGGAGATAAGTTGGGCATCAAATTGGTGCAAATTTTTTCCATGTAAGTCTTAACACCATTTCCCTAAGTTATATTTATTAAAAAGGTATACTTATGACTATTTTTTAGGTATATTTATAACATTTGTGATAAGAATAAGTGGACATATGTATACGGATTCATGGACCCACATTTGATTTCTTCTAAAGCATGTTCATTGGATGAGGAACAAACAATTCTTTATATTGCTGAAAGACTTGAACAAAATATAATCACAAAATGTTTGATGATGCCTTTTTCTGAGAAGTATGAAACACATATCTCTAAAAGAGTTCATTATCTTTTAACATAAAAACCTACTAACTCTAAATTTTCATTTATCAGTGATCAGTGGATGTTAGGGTTTTTTCCCAAGGGAGAAAAAACATTGTTGGATATGATCTGTCTATGGTTATGTGTGGGAATGTTCTAAGAATATATTGGAAAAGTAAGTTTCAATTTCTCAATAGTTTTATATATTATAATTAATTTTAAATTTATCCCATTCATATTATTTTCTAACAGGGTATGGGTCTACTTTCGAAAAAACACAAAGAAAAGGAGTGTGAAGATCAAATATGTAAATTTAAAGGTAAATATCCATTAATAATTTTTGATTTTTTATTTGTTCCATAAAAATAGTATATTGAATTTACACTAATTCAAATAGAATAGTCATGAACAACAAGGCTTCATTGAATGTAGATATTATACGTTATGATTTATGTATGAAATAATAACAACTGGGAAAATTGTGAACTCTGACCTGGAAAGATTTCCTTTTAAAATTTTCCATAATATTTCATTTGATTTATAAACTATACACATTAAATACTGTCCTTTTAATTTTTATCTATATGATGACCTTCAACCCTCTAGTGCTGAAGATGTCAAACACTTACAAGTGGAATGGTCAAATTATTTTACAGGCTTGATGGAATTTTAGTTGTTTGTAGTGTAAAATGTTATTTTGAATATTGTCACTATAAATGTGTATTTGGAAGTCATTTAGGTTGGATTTTTTTTTAAGTTGATATTGTACATTTTGAATGTTATATATGTGAATTTTTAATTTTCCTCTAATTCTTGTTTTGGTCTACTTATGATGGTTTTCTGGTATTGATTCTGGTCTGGGGGGAGAGGTTCCAAGGGTGTGGGGGGGTGTCCTATGGGGTGGGGGTATAGAGGGGTGTGGGAGGGATGTCAGGTGGGTAGGGGTGTCCTGGTTGTCCATGAGAGTGGGGGGGAGTCTAGGGGGGTGGAAGGGTTTCTAGGAGGATGGGAGGGTTGTCCAGGGGAGTGGGGGGTGTACAAGGGGTATCTTGTGTTGTGATGGGGGTTTCTAGGGGTGTGAGAGGGTTGTCTAGTGGGGTGGGGTGTCCAGGTGATGGGGGAAGTCCATGGGTGTGGGGGGTGTCCAGGAGGGTTTGGGGCTTGTCCAGGGGTGTGGGGGGGGCTGTCCAGGGGGTGGGGGGGATTCTAGGGGTGTAGGGGTGTCCAGGAGGGTTGGGGGGGTTTCCAGGGGTGTGGGGGGTTTTCTAGGGGGTGGGGGCTGTCCAGGGGTGTGGGGGTGTCCAGGGGTGTGGTGGGGGCTGTCCAGTGGGGTGAGGGGGGGGGGGGGTTCTGGTTTGTTTTTGTCTATTTCAGGGGTGTGGGAGGGTCATCCAAGGGTGTGGGAGTGTTGTCCAGTGGGTGGGGGTATACAAGAGGGTGGGAGATTGTACAGGGTTGTGGGGGTTGTCCATGGGGTGGGGGCAGTCTAAGGGTGTGGGGGTGTCTAGGAGGGTGGGGGGTTGTCCAGGGGTGTGGGGGATGTCTAGGGCCTCGGGGCAGTCCATGGGTGTGGGGGTGTCCCAGAGGGTGGGGGTTGTCTAGGGGTGTGGGGGGATGTTCAGGGGGTGGGGGCAGTCTAGGGGTGTGGGGTGTCCAGGGGTGTGGTGGGGGCTATCTAGTGGGATGGGGGGGGGTGTGGTCTATTTGGGTCTATTTTTGGTAACTTTTTGGTCTATTTCAGGGGTGTGGGAAGGCTGTCTAGGGGTGTCGTAGTGCTTTCTAGGGGGTGTGGGGGTGTACAAGAGTGTGGGGGTTGTCCAGGGGTGTGGGGGGATATCTAGGGGTGGTGGGTTAGTCCAGGGGTTTGGGGGGTGTCCAGGAGGGTGGGGGGTTGTACAGGGTTGTGGGGGGCAGTACAAGGGGTGTGGGAAGTCTATGGGTGGGGGGGTGTCCAAGGGTGTGGTGGGGGTTGTCTAGTGGGGGGTCCTTGGTCTATTTTTTGTAACCTTTTGTTCTGTTTCAGGGGTGTGTGTGTGGGGGGTGTCCATGGGTGTGGGAGTGCTGTCCAGGGGATGGGGGTATAGACAAGGGTGGGGGTTGTCTTGGGGTGGTGGGGGGGGGGGCTGTGGAGGGGGTGGTGGGGCGGTCTAGGGGTGTGGGGGTGTCCAAGAGTGTGGTGGGGGGATATCTACTAGGGTGGGGGTGAGGGGGTTTTGGTCTATTTTTGGAATTTTTTTGGTCTGTTTCAGGGGTGTGGGAGGGTTGTCCAGGGGTGTGGGAGTGCTTTCCATGGGGTGGGGTTATACAGGAGGGTGGGGGTGTTCAAGTGCGTGGGGTGTTGTCCAGAGGGTGGTGGGGTAATCTAGGGGTATAGGGGGGTGTTCAGGATGGTGGGTGGGTGGGGGGGTTCAGGGGTGGGGGGGTGCTGCTCACGGGGTGGGGGCAGTCTAGCGGTGTGGGGGTGTCCAGGGGTGTAGTGGGGGCTATCCAGTGGGGGGGGGGGTTGTTTTTGTCTATACTTGGTAACCCTTTGGTCTGTTTCAGTTATTTTGGATGGGCATAGTAGTGGATTGGTTTTATTTAATTTTTTTATGTTGGTTATTTCATAATCAATGTAAAAAATGCATTGGTATTAGTTTTTATGTTGGTTATTTTGAAACCTACATAATAACTTCATGGGAAATGGTTTTTAAGTCGGTTATTTCATAACCAACTTAATAAATTGAAATGTATAGTGTTTTATATCAATTATTTTATAACCGACGTCGTAGATATGTTTTTACATCAGTTATTATATAACTGACGTTGGAAACAGCTTGGCAGATAGGTTTATCACGTCGGTTATAAAAGTAACCGCCATAAAAAACATTTTCTACACTAGTTTTAAATGAAATTTTAATCTATTAAGGAATGAATGATAGATAACAAGTACACATAATTGGTAGTTTATTGGATCATTTCAAGCCATTGTTTCTATATAGTTAAATATAAATCTAAATTCAATTAAATACCATTTTTGATGGATAGAAAGAGTACCAAGTGGTCATGTATTATCTAAATATTGTAATTCAATCAATAGTTATAAATTTTACACAAAAGAACATAAAGAATGAAGTTCAATGAAAAATAGTGTAGTTCTACTCATTTTCATTTCAATACATGTATCTAGTACCAAGGGAAAAATATAATATATGTGAATATATCATACTTTGAAATCATCATGTGAATCCCTCAATGTTTATGTGATATTAATTAATTAATTTTATTATTTTTATTAATTTTGATATTTAATGAATTTTGTGTCTATTTTTTTAATTTTCTTGATGGGTTTTAGTGTGGTACATGATTTTTACATGGTTAGATGTAACTATGTGTTGGCCATGCAATGGAGTCTGTTACCAGAACATTATTGTTCCACATGGATTAAGCATAGTTATCTGAACCGTGTGACTGACTAGTTGTAACCATTTGAGTTCCTTATGCTTGTCAAGTAGGGAATACATGGTTGGTTCATTGTTTGGTAAACCACGTGCTTAAAAAATCACCCCATATATATTTTAAAATTTTAATTTGCTATATTTGTTTTATAATTTATTATTTTTCATCATATCTTTTTTTTCATCCATAATTTTTCTTATACCACTCTGTGTCATGTTAAACCCATCCACTCCCTTCGTCTTTGGTCACACGCCACCCCCACACTATAATTACCTTCTCATTTTTATTTATCAAAGATTTCATTAAGATATGTTGTCGATCTCCTATGGTAAGTTCTCTGTATATATTTCCTAAATTTTTCATATGATTTTCTATATCCAATCACCCAACCTAATTTGAATGAATCCTAGATCAATGGTTGATAAATTTTTTGGAAATTTATTCAATTATAGGGTATGTAGTGGGTCTCTTTGGTAGTCTTCATGCGTGTTTCAGAGTTAACTATTTAAGTTAAAGTGTTTCAGAATATTTCAACTCATCCTCCACCATTTTTGTTAGGTGTTTCTTTGAAATTGATTCATATTGGAAATCTAGATGTTCTGGTAATATATAAATTACATTTCAATGATAGTATTATTATACATTAAAAAAAATATATTTGTGGTTATTTGAAACAATTTCATTTTATTTGGGCTTGGAATAAATAATTGTTTCTATTCATTCCATGATTTCTTATTTGGAAAAAAGTGTTTAAAGATTCTATGCTTTTATGAAATTCGTATACGGAATTTTGAAATCTTTGACATGTTTTGAACTAGGTTCTGACACTATTATATTTTTAATGGAATTAAGACAATTTTTAAATGGGAATTTGGTCATGATGTGAGGTATTGACCTCAAATTGGATTAAAAATGGGTTATTTATGGAATTTCAAATTATTATTTGAAATGTGTCTATGGATTCACCTAGAGAAAACATCCTATTGTAATTTTTTAAAATGATTTGATTGAAATTGTTGTTATAAATCCATTATTATATTTTAAAAGGGAATTCCTTCCATTTTAATGGTGAATTTGAAATATTTTTAATGTGGAGATATATTATATTTTTTTTAAAAGGTCTTTGGAAATGTAGTAAATGAAATATTAAAGGGATTGTAATTTTGATCCATGTTTTCTATTAATGGCCTGGTTGAAACATTGTTTTAAAATGATGATAGTTATAAACACCTCTTGATTTCCAATTACTTGTTTACCCATTATATGGGTTAATTATCACAATGTGATGAATTATTTCACCCTTTATGTGGGAATTTACTTCTTTATTTTGAGGTGAAAATTTTATGTGGGTATTTTAATCATTGGGTGTTAGGGGTGAAGGTAGACTTGGTTGTGGAATGTGGTTTAGGATTGGCTTGTTTTAAAAATTCCTTACATATTTTAGTGGTCATCATAAATTGGGAACTAAGTGGCAGATATAGTTTGTTCCCCTAATTGGATCACACCTTATAAGTTTACTAACAGTTGTCTTAGGCCCAAGGGCTACTTAGAATATTTTCATCAACAAGAGACTGGTTTGGGAAAATTTGATGACTAGAGGTTTGGACATTAGTATTTCTTGATAACACATTGTAAAGGGGTACACTCTTATACAGTTAGATGCTTCAAACATTAAGGACCTCAGGTAGATCTTATTACACCTTAGAGTGCATGGTAAGTTTCTTGATGTTTTTTATCTAGTGTTCGGTTGTATAATTTTCCAAGAATTCATTATAATGGTTCATTTTCAGGGTTAGTATGATATAATTATTTATATAAATGTGGTTATTGATTTTTTAGGCTTGAAAGATGTTTTTTGGATCACTTTATATAGAATATATGTTTTCAAATACATTATACAACTTATAGTGAATCAAAGGTCTCTTGTGTGGGTACATTAAATGGATTTTCAAAATGGGGGTTTTGGATTATAGATGGAATTGTATAGTTAAATACATTAAATATACTGTTTTAATTTAAATAGAAAAAATGGGTTGTTGTTTTGAAATGTAAAAGGGTCCATGGTTTGAAAATAGATTGACCTAATTTATTATTTTCAAAACATGTGCTTTCTGTGTTTGAAAGAAATGTGAAATGCTTTGAAATGTGATTATGGACATGTTTGGTTTCCTATGAGAGAAATGGGAAAATCATTGTTTATAGTTTATTTTCAAACAAGGACTGAGGAATTTACTTATGAAACATAGTGTATATATTCATTGGATTGTGGAATCAAAATATGTTCTTCTGTTTTCATAGACATACTATTATTTCTGTTGTAGGTTCTTATATATTTCTACATCAATCCAAATTTGAGACCATCGATTTATTAATAACACTATTTACTTTTTTTTTGAATGGGGTTCCCATTCTATGATTTTGTAGGACATTCTTTTAATTTGGATAAAATTATTGATGAGTTTTCCTTTTTATGATTTACACTAGTCACATATTCTTTTATTACTTTCCATGGTAAGAGGTTTGTTATATTATTTGAGAGGGATACAAGGGAACTAATGGAAGAAATTGTTTTCATTAAAGGGTAGGGACACTAGGTTAGTGTAGGGTTTTTCGAGTGCGTTGTTTTATTCCTTTTTTTATATATTATTCTATTTTTTATTGGTGTTCAAATTGACTATATTTTTGGGTAATGCCATAATTTTTTTATTTTTTTGGTTTTAATCTAATTATTTTGAGGAATTGTTCCCAAGTGTGTTCCTGTTATGCACATGAACTAGTTTCCATCTCGTGGGGATCAGAAACACTCTTTGGTCATGTATCAGGCTAGTTAAGGTATTCGCTAGAGGGAAAACCAAGATAACTTTAGTACACACCAAATAAATATAAGAGTGGTAATATAAAATATTCCAAGTGACATCTTTTCCATGAATTTAGATTGATAATTTGAGTTTAGTTAGAATATAAGAGTTTTGATCCATGAAATTTAATTTTAATAAAGAGAGTTAAATGGTGTGCCATTAATAGTGGAATAATAGGTAGTATATATATTTTACATATTAGATCCTACAAATATAATGTGTCTAATTGTTCTATTATCACTAAAAACCACCAATGGGTAAGAAGCCTATTAAATTGGGGATGACCAATTCATTATGATGTCACAATCATTTCATAGTGGTCCAAATGGTGATGGGATATTATATATTATAGGAGACCATAATGAGTAGTCTTGTATACTCTATAGAGGGGTAATATCCCTTCAACATTTATAAAAAAAGTGACTTCAATAATAAGGTTAATATTTTTTTGAAAAATATATTTCACTACCTCAAATATTTATCTATTAACCACATAATTTTTATAATATAAATTATATTCTCCAACCTTTTTTCCTATAATTAATTATACACATGGAAATCTCTCTATACTGAGAATCAACATGTTTCTCAACATTCATATTATCCCAATTTAGAGGAACTACATGTTTTTTCACATTCTATTGAATCCAACATCGAGGAAAAACTTTTTTATCAACATGGTAATGATCAAAATGTAGATGAACAAATTTTTTTTTCCATTTTTAATTGCTACTAATATTGAAGAACAACATCCAAGAAATTTTAAATATAATGAAACAGTCAAAGGTTGAAGGCCATTGCCCATGAAATAACTGGAGATACACAGCATGGTGGTGGTAAAAAAAATATTAAGGTGAGAAAAATAGAAATAAAATTAAAGGATATATGGAATGACCATGACCAACCTATTTAACCCATCATGTCGATTTTATTTAGTTTTATTGGGATCACCACTAGAATTCACATGCTGGTAAATGTAAACATGGGAAAAAATGTTGTTCCCATATATAATTAAATAATTTGGGAAGATATTAAGGTAATAATATGATATAATATTATTATATTAAAAAAATGAAATGTTTATTTACTCACCATTATACCTTATTGAGTACATATATACTATAAGAATACATAGTAGAATTTGTATTGAATATCACTGAAAAGGCTCATAAAGGATTTCAATTAATTCTTCTGATGAATCATATCAAGGAGTTTCAAATGGTATATTACATTAATATAAGATAAATCTAGTATATATATGGTAATGGATTTATCATTAAATTTTTATTAAGGGATTTGAGAAAATTAAATGAAAAGAAATTGAAATTGAAAGGAAATGAAAATAAAAGATGAAGGATTTATCTATTGAATTATCCTCCTGAGATCCTCTTCAAGGCTCATAAGATTGGTATTTTGATGAGATTAATAGATCTTGGACATATGGGAGGGACTATATAAAATTATTGATCATAATTTTTTGAGGGATCAATGCTTGAGAGGGGTGAGGAGAAGAGGGTGAGAGGGGTGGTATTTATACAGGAGGAGAGGGGTTTTTCTTATTATTTTAACAATCTGTTTATTATTTGGATCAAGAATAGAAACCATAAGGATTATTCTGAATAAATATTGTAATTAGTGCATGTGAGTTCAAACCAATGTCCATTTACATCATCCATGACTCAATAAAGATGCAAAAATTCATTTTTTTTATATTTCGTAAATTATCAAATTTCTCTGTTCACAAAAAACAACATATTTTAGAAAAATCACAAAATTTAAACATAATCATTTATCAATTCTTATAATTAAAAAATGGACTCCATTTTCTAAAAATAATTTTCTAAATATGTGAAAATTAATTTCTAAATAAAATCATCATTTACTAGGAAATTATAATTTTTTAAATTAAAACTGATTTATTTCACTTTGAATAAATTACTCACAGAATCATAAAATTATCCTAAAACCATGGGACCAAAATATATTTATTTATGAATAAATTTAATAAAAAACGAAATTTTATTAAATAAATTTATTAATTTATAATTTTAATTAAATATTTACTACTCAAAAAAATTCTAAAACATAATTATTAATTTTTAAAACATTCCCTCTCATTTATAAGGTGTCTAAATTTTACTTATACATTCATCGGTGAGGTTACTATTTCATTGGATGTTTTTATATTCATAAGAGTTATACAAATATTTATAAGGTTAAAAATACTATTTATTTGGGTATGTTACTAATCACAAAAAATTATGTTTTTCATATCAGACTCTAAATATCATACTGATCGCAACCGTGTATATTAGATTTTCAAAATTCAAAACACATATGTGGAAAAATTTTGTTTACCAGCTAGGCTATAAATATCAATTAGTATTTATTAGTTAATTTAAGATTTACATAGACTTATTTTTCCTAATGTAATTTTATTTGACATAATTATACGATGATAATTTCCATTAATAAAACATTGGGTCATTACATTCTTCCCACTTTTAAAATTTCACCCTCAAAACATCATTTTACAAAAACAGGTTAGGGTACATATCCTTCATCTCCTCTTTCAGTTCCCATGTTTTTTAATACTTATGGTTCCACTACAACACTTTGAAAAGGTTTGTTGTCTTCTTTTGTGGAGATTTATCTCTATGATCTAAGATATTAACTAGATACTCATCGTAGGAAAAATCATTCCCCAACTCTACCACCTATGATGATAGTACATTTAAATGATCTGATATGTAATTCTTTAATAGGGATATCTTGAATAAATCAGGTACTTTAGACATGGTAGGTGTAAGTTCTAGTTTATAGGCCACAACTTTGACATGATCAATAAACTCGAATGGGCTGATGTACCAGGGACTCGACATTCATTTCTTCCAAAATATTGGGACCTCATTCCATGGTGATATTTATAGGAATACTGTGTCCCTAATATTATACTAATGGTTCCATAAATGATTTTCTACATCACTCTTTTGCCTACTTTGGGATACCCTGATGTACTGATGAATGGTTTTCACCTTTTCCACCATTTCATTGACCTTTTCAGGTTATAAAATCTTATGTTCACTAACTTCATCCCATCATGCTAGTGTTTTCATCCTTTTACAAAAAAGTGCTTCATAGGGATCAATCTGGATTTTGGAGTGGAATAATTTTTGTAAGAGAACTCAACCAGAGGTAGATGTTGGACCCACCCTCCGTTGAATTTTATAGAAAACACTCTCAACATGTATTCTAATGTCCAAATTGTTTGCCCAGTTTGACCATAAGTTTGAGGATGATAGACCATATTGATGTCTAGTTTAGAGCATAGTTCATGTTGGAGACTTTTACCAAACATAGAGATGAATCCTAGATCTCAATTAGATACCAGGGATAATGGTACTCTATGAAGCCTTACCACCTCTTTGATATATATCCATGCATGTTGATTTAATGAGAAGTCCCATAAATTTTTAATAAAGTGAGATGTCTTTATAATGTTATCCATAATGAATTATATAGCATTGTTTCATCTAGAATTCCCTGGTAGTCTAGTGACAATGTCTGTGATAATGTTATCCCACTTCCATGTTGGTATGGGTAGTGGTTACTTCATCCCTTTAGATTTTTGTCTTTCAGTCATCACTTGCTAAAATTCCAGAAACATTGATTTATATTTACCAATATTCATCTTCATATTGTGTAACACTCCACGATTCCACGGTACGCTTCCCTTTGAATAATGCAATAGCGTGCGATGTATGAAACTTCGAGTTCAAACACACATCCCAACCAATCAAACTAGCCATTATGAATAGTAATACCTACTTTTTGAAATTTTATAAATTTTATATTTCAAAATGGACATCATTTTTGGATTCGGAATATCGAAATTAGCTTAGGGTGAAATTTTGGTATTTTTTTGAAAACTTTCATTTTTCGATTAATAGTGAAAATTACTAAATTTTAATTAAAAACAATTTTTTAATCAAAATAATTAGTAGTGATAAATTATAGATTTGAGTGGTTTTAAAGTATATTTAGAATATATTTTTACCATTTAATAAAATGTTGTTCATTGGACATAATATCACAATTAAACTAGACGTGAACAAGTGTTAATCTTTTGATAGTTATTATCTCTTAAAAACACGCTTTTTGTTTTAAGAACAGGAAATAATTTTAAATTCATTTCTGCCAATTCTGTGTTTTGAATTTGAAAAATGGATTCCATATTTCTAATAATGATGTCCAAATTGTGTAAATAGGTAAATTTTATATTTAGACAATTTGAATAATTACATCGGTAAAAATATTATTTACCATGGTTAAAGGGTAAATCTGGTAAATAAGGGTAAAATAATAATAATATAATAATAATAAATTACCCTAAAACATGTCCCAACCTTATTTGTTGATATATTTCCGACCATGGTCATCTTTGGGTCGATTTTCGGACCCCATAGAGACACTTGTAAGTGATAATGATACTTTATATAAATTTAGTTAAAATAAATACAAAAATGACCTAAGCATATATCTTTTAAAAAAACAATTTTTACATAGGGTTATATATGTTGAATTTTGGACTATAAATATTCATTATAAATATAATAAGATTTTATACATAATTATATTTTATTTATAATTTTTAGACATTATATAATTTAATTTATTTATGACACAATGGTGATACAGTAATTACCTAATTAATGAAAAACTAGAATAATTGATATTATAAATACCCAAATAAATATAATTTGAGACTTTTTATAAATAAAAATAATTTTTTAGGTTAATATGACATGTTAGGATTGATTTAATTAACTTTTTTTGAATTAATCATTCTGTTATGATATTTTACAAAAATCAATTATTGAATAGTGCCCAAATTGACATAAAAGAATTTGTAAAACAAATATAATATTATTAATTGATATTAAATTCTTAAAAATCTAAGGTTCGGCCAAGAGACTTATATAATGATAGGAGTCTCATTTATGGACCACTTAGTGGTCTCTTAGATGTATATAGTATGTTTATTAGTAATATAATATAAAAATAAAAAGAGACATTGTAAAAGTGAAACTAATTAACTTGGAGTTAATACTTAAAGATAAGGTTAATATAGTAACCCAAACCTGTCTAAATCCTATTGGATGAGTGGTTTTCAACCTATACCCACCTTAACCTTTAAATAATACACTTTGGAGCCATTATAAACCGAATATTAATTTATTATAAAATAATATTTCTAGCTTTTCCAAAGGTGCCCCTCACCCCTCTTATAAAAGGGCACCCCCCCCCTTATAATTAATTCACACCTTCATAGAATTGTGGTTCGGCCTAACCCTGCCAAAATACTCTCTAAAATTCCCTCAATTTGTCCTAGATGAATTAATTTAGTCAGAAAGCCAACATAAGGAGCCCTTTTGATCAAATCAAAAGGAAGAACCCGGTGAAGAGGTAATGTTTTCCCCACCCTTTTTCAAGTTCATTTCTTCTTCCACTTCTTCTTTCATTGTTATTACCATTCTAAAATAATAAATCCAGTATATTATTTATAATTTTAGGTTATTATAAACATGGTATGACCATATTTCAGTATTCTATCCATCCTTTGAATGACATGTCACCATCTGTGTGTACGTACGGCTAACTGTCTCCACGTCGTGGTGTAATTATTATTTAAAACATTATTATTTGGATGGGTATTATAATGATTAGTAATTCATGAAAATAATAAATATAACATGATAATGATTTTTTATATTTTATATACCATCCAATTAAATATTATTTTAATATCAAAAGACTGATATTGTCGCTCATGCGTACGTACGGAATACCGTCTCCAAGAACGCGATGAGATTCATTCTCCATCGTATCCATTCAAGTATAATTCTCATTTGCTGATTAATAATAATGTTTAAGGACTTAATATCATTCTGGATATGAATAATATACAACCTATCCATGAAAAACATGGCTTACGTAACAAAACATATAAAAGAAAACGAGAAAGTTAAAACCCAAAACGATGATAATACTAATATATTATTAACAATGTAATGTTAAAAGATCATATATGATATCATATTAATGTATATTATTCTTGTATAATTTAATAAAAATTATTTCACCATTATAAAGGAGGTTAACCTACCACCAACCAAGGAAAATTACAAGGTAAGGGTTATTTCACAATCTCTTCATTATCCGAGGCTGTTTATATGTAATTATCTACTGGGACATCTTTATCATCCACATCCATGTTTCTTAAAAATGTATTGCAAAAAATTCATTCTATTTTATGGAATATGGGTTATAGTAATTTATACCCCTGTTTGAATTTTTATAAGAGGTTTATAAAGGAATCTTTCCATCATTTTCCAAACAAAGTCCTTTTTATCCTTTTCGACAGAGTTAAGGTAAGAATGTTTTTTTAACTTATATGGAGGGTGCGACTATTTTCCACCGTTATAAAATCAAAGAAGCTTACCTTACAAGTTTATAATGATATTTTCAAAGTAAATATTTTATTATATAATTATGTGACTTTTAAAATGATTTCAAAAAAAGAGATATTTCTCTCTAATATAAGAAAATCTAGTGCAAATGTATACGTATTTAACGCAAGCTTAAAAATGTTTTTAGAAAACCCGACTCTCTAGTGCGGTAGAAAAGAAGGCATTGGGCGTGGACCCATTATGGCATGTAATTAGTCGAGAAGACTCAGATTTAGTTATTTTGTTTTCAGAAGCTTTCATAATGTTTTCAGAAAAACACTAGAGTATATTTGAGCAATTTTAAATGTAAGTATCTTCTAAAAAAATTCCATTGGTAGGTCTCATGAGAAAAACTAGTGTCTTGGCACAAGGCCTTGACAAAATATTATTGTAGTATTGGCACGAGGCCTTGGCTATATGGTTATGATAGTCTGGAATTATGCATTCCATCATTATGAAAGTGGTTATTGATATTGTATTTGATTATTCGACTAGTAGAATATCCATGTGAATAAGTAAATTGAATTATTTCATTTTACTTTTTCCATATTATGCTGATGTTTAAGTTTAAAATGATTTTTTTAGTTATACATTTCCTTAAATGTTTATTCTTATTTATTAATGTTTCCGCTATATTGTTATCCTTATTGGGAATTTGATATCACCCCTTTCTATGTTTTATTTTTCCCAGGATGTGTAGAAGTATTTTATGAATGAACTGTAGGGATAGTAGGAGGGGATAAAAGTGTGGAATATGGAGTCTATATTGTTGCAGTTTTCATTTTATGATGTAATGTAAACATTATAAATGTATCTAGTTATTCCATGGATACTAAACTAATCGGTCTTTCGAGACTTGATCTTTCTTGTGATCATGCCAATGTTATGTAATAATGTACCGACTCTGGGTAATTGGGGTCAGGGCGTTGCAGTTGGTATCAGAGGAAGTTTAGTATAAACCATGGAAGATAGATTTAGATAAACTCTGATTAGAGCACATAGAAATAAGATGGACTTTGAGGATTTGTATAGAAGAACTTCCTAGAATTTTGTTATTGTAGGGATTTTGTGAGTTTTCCGACCAATACATCCCTATCTGGATACGAGTAGGTAGTGGAAGCTCTGGCACCGATGTACCTAGGGGTAAAACCTGAAAACTCCACATTGATCTAGACTCGAACGAGAACTGGTGGATGACAACGGGCCTTGCTGCACTCTTGGTTATGACACTCCCGGGGGGATATGCTTATGATAACTCTCATTTTCATTACAAATCATTATGAAGGGTTTATGAGTATATACTTCCTCAAAGAAAACATTTTTATGATTATGGATTATATCCATAAATAGTTCAATTTATGTTAAGTGTTTTATATGTATGGAATTATGTATTTTGATTCCTAAACTGATCTAGTTTGTGCCATTGTTTAGAAATGGCGGCTAGTGGAAGAAATGGAAATCGTATCAATTCACAAAATCTGTGTAGGGATTTCCCTCCTCCTTAAGATAATTATAGTGGAGATGGTGATGAAACTGTTGCTGATCAACTAATCACCATACTAGGCAACTCACTCAGGTTATGAATAATAACCTTACCCGTATGGAGCACCCTTATCCATAGCATGGAGGATCAATGTTAGATCACTTCATGTGGAAAAAACCACCAATGTTCAATGGGAGTACAAATTCATTAGTAGCTGAGCCATGGATAAATTCCCTAGAGAAAATATTTCAGGCTTTGGGGAGTAGTGAAAGGGAAAAAGATATCATTGAAGTTTACTGCGTCACTGGAGATGCTAATCAATGGTGGTCATTAATTAAAAATACGAAGGAAGATGATGAAGTATCAAACATAGAATGGAGAGAGTTCAAAGACCTGTTTTTAGAAAAATACTTTCCTCATGACCATCGAGCAGATATAGAAAGGCAATTTCTGAGTATGAGACAAAAGGAGGATGAGAATGTTGCAAAGTATGAGGCTAACTTTACAAGGATAGCAAGGTATTCTGGAGATTATATACGTGACCCAAGAAGTAAGATTGATCATTTTTTTTATGGGTTAAAACCATTTCTCCGTTTAGCATTAAACTCACAATCCTTCTCGTCGTACGAAGACATTATATCATGTGCTATCAAGACAGAGAAAGAATTCTCTAAGTCTTATGACTTTAAAGCTAAGCAAGAGACGAAGATCTCTACTGATCAATCTGTGAATGGAAATAAGGGGAATAAAGGAAAATTTGAATATCCATCCTGTAGTAAATGTTGGAAGAAACACCCCGGTACTTGCTTAAAAGTTATGGGAGTCTGTTACAAGTGTGGTGAAAAAGGACACCAAGCTCGTGATTGCAAGGGGAAGAAAGAAGCTACTGATGTCTAATGCTACTATTGTAAGGAGATGGGACATTATGCAAATGAATGTCTTAAGCGTCTGGGGAACTTACCTCAGAAAAGGAAAAGGGATCAAGACCAAGCTCATTCTATAACTACTGCTGAGGCAGAAGCTCCGAAAGACGTGGTGGCAGGTAATTTATTTGTTTCCTCAAGTTTAGCAAAAACATTATTTGATTCTGGATCATCACATTGTTTCATATCTTCCCAGTTTTCTAAGAAAATTAGATATATCTAATTTGATTTAACAAGGGAGTTGTCAGTCAAAACTCTAAAGGGAAGTATCATTGAAACAAATATTTGTGAATCAGTCCACATTAGAGCACATAAATATTATTTATCCGCTGATCTCATTGTCATACCTATGATTGAGTTTTATATAATCCTTGGTATGGATTGGATTTCGGTCCATGATGTGAATATTTATTATAAGAAGAAGGAGGTTACAATTTTTTATGATGATGATAAAGAACACCTTATCTTTAGAGCAGAATCGTCAAAACCTAATTCTCATCTATATCCACCCCCAGTAGCTCAACTAAATTCAATTATTAGAGAAGAAGAGAATGAAATGACTATGGGTGAGGAAAGGAATGTTCAAATAGAGGATGTACCTATTGTGAATGAATATGTAGATGTGTTTCTGGAAGATTTACTTGAACATCCTCTAGAATGAGAATTTGAGTTTTCCATTGATTTAATTCCTAGATCAAGGCCTATATCGAAGACCCCTTATAGAATGGACAATATGGAATTAGTTGAACTCAAGAAACAACTAGAGGAATTGAGTAATAAGGGATTTATTCGCCCCAGTGTTTCTCCATGGGGATCCCTTGTTCTTTTTGTTAAAAAGAAATATGGATCTATGAGGTTATGTATCGACTACAAGGAGATCAATGCTATGACAATAAAGAACAAGTATCCCCTACCTCGCATTGATGATTTATTTATCCAACTGCATGGAGCTCAATACTTTTCAATGATTGACCTTCGGTCTGGATACCATCAGTTATGTGTGAAGAAGGAAGATATTCTGAAGATAGAATTTCGAACTAGGTACGAGCATTATGAGTTTACAGTAATGCCTTTTGGGCTGACTAACGTGCCCTCTGTATTCATGGATCTAATGAATAGAGTTTTCAAGGAATATATAGATGAATTTTTAGTGGTATTTATTGATGATATTTTGGTATACTCCAAAATCTATGATGATCATGAAAATCACTTGCGCATTATCCTGAAGACTCTGAGAAGACATGAATTATATGTGAAGTTTAGCAAGTGTGAATTCTGGATTCATAAGATTTCTTTTCTTGTCCATATTTTCTCTAAAGATGGAATCTCTATTGATCCTTCTAAGACCATGGAAATCCAAGAATGGCCTGCACAGACGAGTTTAACTATGGTACGCAATTTTATTGGTTTAGCAGGTTATTATAGACCTTTCGTCTAGAATTTTGCCCGGTTGGCTAACCCATTAACAAAGCTCACATGTAAAGGGGTTAAATTTGTCTAGACAAAAGAGCGTGAAGAGTGTTTTGATGAACTGAATAGAAGATTAGTCAATGCTCCTATATTGACTCTACCATCGGGGAACGATGGCTTTATTATTTATAGAGTTAAATCAAAGAAAGGACTGGGTTGTGTCCTTATGTAGAATGATAGGGTTATTGCCTATGCATCACGACAGTTGAAAATTAATGATAAAAACTATCCTACTCATGATCTCGAGTTAGAAACTATGATCTTTTCATTGAAGATATAGAGACACTAACTCTATTGTTAAAAATATGATATTTATACAGATCACAAAAGATTGAAGTATATTTTCTCACAAAAAGAACTCAACATGAGGCAAAGGTGATGGCTTGAACAACACAAGGATAATGATTGCACGATACACGACCACCCAGGGAAGGAACATAAGGTGGATGTTGCATTGGACAGAAAAGATCATGGAGTTTTGAACATGATGAGAATTGAAAGGGATACTATTTTCATGAATCTAGTGAAGATGGATATGGAAATTACCATGGAAGGTGATACATCAATACTTTTTCAAATGGTTTCCAAACCATCATTATTATAAAAGATAAAGAGTTCTCAGACTGGTGATAAAGAGTTTCAAAAGGAGATTAAAGCTGTGAATGATGGGATATTGAATTGTGTATGAAGATGGAATTTTGAAGTTTGGGAAGAGACATTGTGTTCCCAATATACCTGATCTAAAAATGGAATTGATGGATGATTCTCATAGTTCAAATTTTTCTATACACCATGGGAGGACCAAAATGTATAGATATTTTATGGAACATTTCTGGTGGGACATAATGAAGAGGGAGATTGCTGATTTTGTGACAAGATGTATGGTTTGTCAACAAGTGAAATCTGGAAGGCAACATCCTGGAGGACTCATGCAACCTCTTCCCATACCAGAGTGGAAATGGGACAATATTACGATGGAATTTGTCATGGGGCTACCAAAGACTCCTAGAAGGAATGATTCAATATGGGTTATTGTAGATCGTATTGCCAATTCAACACATTTTCTTGCTATAAGAGAAGATCTACCACATGGGAGTCTAGCAAGGCTATATATTAATGAAGTTGTGAGAATTCATGGAGCACCGCTATCGATTATTTCTGATTGTGATCCCCATTTTACTTCAAGATTATGGAAGAGTCTTCAGAAGGCCTTAGATACTGAACTTCATTTGAGCACTGCCTACCACCCTTAAACAGATAGACAATTAGAACAGACTATTCAAACCATAGAGGACATGTTGATATCATGCCACATGACTTTCAGGATATGTGGGATCAATATTTACCTCTGGTAGAATTTTCCTATAAAAATAGCTTCCATTCAAGTATTTGGATGGCACAATATTAAGCGTTATATGGAAAGAGATATCGCACACCAACCTGTTGGGATGATGTTGGTGAAAGAAAACATGTAGGCCCAGAAATGGCAGAGGAAATGAAGGAAAAAAGTAAATTTAATCCAAAACCACATCAATGCATCTTAAAGTAGGAAGAAGTGTTATGCCAATAATCGAAGGAAGGATTGGGAATTTCAGGTGGGAGATCATGTTTTATTGAAGGTACCTCTATGGAAGGGAGTAATAAGATATGGTAAGAAGGGTAAATTGAGTCCCAGGTACATCAGACACTTTGAAATTCTAGAATGAATTGGGGCAGTAGCTTACCGTTTGGCAATGCCGCCAAATATCTCCAAAGTTCACGATGTGTTCCACGTATCACTTTTGAGGAAATACATGCCTGACACAATGCATGTACTCACCTATGAGGAATTAGATGTGGAACCCAATCTGTCTTATTGCGAAGAGCCCATCAGGATTTTTGATATGAGAGAACGAGTACTGAGAAACCGGACGACTCGTCTGGTAAATGTTTTGTGGATATATCATAAGATGGAAGATGCAACGTGGGAACCCGAGGAACTTATGATGAAGAACCACCCGAGTCTTTTCATGCGGTAGTATTCTAGAAATTTCGAGGAAAAAATTCTTTGAAGGAGGGGAGAATGTAACACCCCAATCTTCCATGGTACGCTTCCCTTTGAATAATGAAATAGTGTGTGTTGTACGCAACTTCGAGTTCTAACACACACCACAACCAATAAAATTAGCCTTTATGAATAGTAATACCTAAATTTTCAAATTTTATAAATTTTATCTTTCAAAATGGACTTCATTATTAGATTCGGAATATTGAAATTAGCCTAGGTTGACATTTTGGTATTTTTCTGAAAACTTTCAGTTTTTGATGAATAGTTAAAATTACTAAATTTTAAATAAAAACAACTTTTTTAATCAAAATAATTAATAGTGATAAATTATAAATTTCAGTGTTTTTAATGTATATTTAGAATATATTTTTACCGTTTAATACAATATTGGTCATTGGACATAATTTCATAATTAAACTAGACATGAAGAAGTGTCAATCTTTTGATAGTTATTATCTCTTAAAAACACGCTTTTTGTTTTAACAACGGGAATTAATTTTAAATTAATTTCTGCCACATATGTGTTTTTTATTTGGAGAAATGGATTCCATATTTGTAATCATGATGTCCAAATTGTGTAAATAGGTATGCTTTATTTTTAGACATTTTGAATAATTACTTCGGAAAAGTTTTATTTACCATGGTTAAAGGGAGAATCCGGTAAATAAGGGTAAAAAAATAATATTATAATAATAATTAATTACCCTAAAATGCGTCCTAAACTTATTGGTTGAAACAAGTCCGACCAGGGTCATATTTGGGTCGATTTTGGGACCCCATGGATCCACTTTTAAGTGATAATGACACTTTTTATTAATTAAGTTAAAATAAATACAAAAATGACATAAGCATATATATTTTAGAAAAAAACTCTACATAGGGTTATATATGTTGGATTTTCAACTATAAATATTCATTATAAATATAAAACGATTTCCTACATAATGGTATTTTATTTATAATTTTTGGACATTAAATAATTTAATTTATTAATGACAAAATGGTGATCCAGTAATTACCTAATTAATGAAAAAATTGAATTATTGATATTATAAATAGCCAAATAAATATAATTTGAGACTTTTAATAAATACCAATAATTTTCTAGGTTACTATGACATGTTAGGATTGATTTAATTAATTTTCTTCGAAGTAATCATTTTATTATGATTTTTTACAAAAATCAATTATTGAATAGTGTCACAATTGACATAAAAGAGTTTTTAAAACAAATATTATATTATTAATTGTTATTGAATTCCTAAAAATGTAAGGATTGGTAAAGAGACTTATATCATGATAGTTGTCTCATTAATGGACCACTTGGTGGGCTCTTGGATGTATATAGTATGTTTATTAACCATATAATATAAAAATACAAAGAGACATTGTAAAAGTGAAACTAACTAACTAATACTTAATACTTAACGATAAGGTTAATATAGTAACCCAAACCTATCTAAATCCTATTGGATGAGTGGTTTTAGACATATTTCCACCTTAAACTTTAAATAACCCACTTTGGATCCATTAGAAACCAAATATGAATTTATTATAAAATAATATTGCTATCTTTTCCAAAGGTGCCCTCACCCCTCTTATAAAAGGGAACTCCCCCTTCTCAATAATTCACAAATTAAAACCCTTTTGGTTCGGCCAAAACCTGCCCAAATACTCTCTCAACATACCTCAATTCATCCTAGAGGCCTTATTGTAGTCAGAAAGCCAACCTACGGAGCACTTTTGATCAAATCAAAAGGAAGAACTCGAAGAATAGGTAATGTTTTCACCACCCTTTTTCAAGTTCATTTCTTCTTCCACTTCTTATTTAATTGTTATTACCATTCTAAAATAATAACTCAAGTATACTATATAGAATTTGATGTTATTATAAACATGGTATGGCCATATTTCAGTATTCTATCCATCCTTTGAATGACATGTCACCATACGTGTGTACGTAAGGCTTACCGTCTCCACGTCGTGGTGTAATTGTTCTTCAAAACATTATTATTTGGATGGGTATAATAATTATCTGTAATTCATGTAAATAATAAATATAACTTTATAATGATTGTGTATATATGATATAACATCCAATTAAATATTAATTTAATATCAAAAGAATGATATTGTTGCTCGTGCGTACGTACGGACTACCGTCTCCACGAATGCGATGAGATTTATTCTCCATCGTATCCATTCAAGTGTAATTCTCATTTGATGATTAATAATAATGTTTAAGGACATAATATCATTCTGAATATGAATAATATACAACCTATCCATGACAAACACGACTTACATAACAAAACATATATAATAAAACAAGTAAGTTAACACCCGAAACGACGATAATACTAAGATATTATTAACAAAGAAATGTTAAAAGATCATATATGATATCATATTAATGTATATGATTCTTGTATAATTTAATAACAATTATTTCACCATTATAGAGGAGGTTAACCTACCACCATCCATGGAAAAGTACAAGGTAAGGGTTATTTCACAATCTCTTCATTATCCGACGTTGTTTATACGTAATTACCTATTGGGACCTCGTTATCATCGACATCAATGTTTCTTAAAAATGTATTTCAAAACATTCATTATATTTTATAGAATATGGGTTAAAGTCATTTATACCGTTTCTAGACTTTTTATAAGAGGTTTATAGTGGAATCTTTCCGTTGTTTTCCAAACAAGGCCCTTTTTAACCTTTTCGACTGAGTTAAGGTAAGAATGTTTTTTAACTTATACGGCTGGTGCAGCTATTTTCAGCTGTTATAAAATCATAGAAGATTCCCTTACAAGTTTATAAGGATATTTTCAAAGTAAATGTTTCATTTTATAATTATGTGAATTTTTAATTGATTTCAAAAAAAGAGACATTTCTCTCCAATATATGAAAATCCAGTGCAAATGTATACGTATTTAATGCAAGCTTAAAAATGTTTTCAGAAAACCTGACTCTCGAGTGTGGTAGACCAGAAGGGATTGGGCGTGGACCCATCATGGCATGTAATTAGTCGAGCAGTCTCAAATTTAGTTATTTGTTCTCAGAAGCTTGCATAATGTTTTTAGAAAAACATTGGAGTATATTCGAGCAATTTTAAACGTAAGTATCTTCTAAAAAAATTGCATCAGTAGGTCTCATGATAAAAACTAGTGTCTTGTCACAAAGCCTTGACAAAATCTTATTTTTAGTCTTGGCACTAGTCCTTGGCTAAGTGGTTATGATAGTTTGGCATTATGCATTCCATCATTATAAAAGTGGTTATTGATATTACATGTGATTATTCTACTAGTATAATATCCATGTGAATAAGTAAATGTCATTATTTCATTTTATTTTTTCCATATTATGCTGAAGTTCATGTTTAAAAGGATTTTGTTTTAGTTATACATTTCCTTACATGTTTATGATTATTTATTAATGTTTCTTCTATATTGTTATCTTTACTAGGCATTTGATCTCACCCCTTTCTATGTTTTATTTTTCCCTGGATGTGAAGAAGTATTTTATGAATGACCTACATGGATAGTATAAGGGGATAAGAGTGTGTACTATGGAGACTATATTGTTGTAGTTTTCATTTTATGATGTAATGTAAAATTTATGAATGTATCTAGTTATTCCATGAATACTAAACTAATCAGTCTTTTGAGACTTGATCTTTCTTGTGATCATGCCAATGTTATGTAATAATGCACCGACTCTGGATAACTGGGGTCGGGGTGTTACATATAGTCCCACCAATAGTTCTCTCAGAGATCTTGATACATCGTTGTTCTCCCTAGGTGAATAGAGTTGGTAGAGCTATCTGCGTCATTTAGAAGAACCTTCTTTATCTCTGTATGAGATGGTACACAAATACTCATTCAAAACTAGAATACACCATCATCATCAATATGAAACTCTTACAACTTCTCTCCCTTTACTGATTTCACCATATTTTAAAACTATGGATCATCGTTTGGGCCTCCATAAAATTATCATGGATAGATGGTTGAGAATGTAAAGACCCAAAATTTCCAGGTAATTTTGTTTAATAAATGAGAATTTTACGAGTCTGTGAAAATTGGCAGCACATGATTCTGAGGCCCGGAGTGCTCGAAATGAATTTCTGCACTTTCCTTTAGGAACATTATGTAAACATACGAGCGGGTTTTTATAACTTTTGAACTGGTTCTCGGAATATAAATATAAGGGCACCATTGATCCCACAACACCAGTATTCACTTAATGAGACTTTCACCTCAACTGTAGTTGGTCGAGAGTGAAGGTTAGTTTTTTTTTTGTTTTTTTCATGGAAATAATAAAATAAAATAGACTTCATTTTATTTTATTTTGAGCTCCCATGTAGATATTTTAGGTGGGAACAACCCGAACTAAACTAACCATGATAGGTTATGGTGGAGGGGCCACCAAAATTATTATCCCATGATAGGATTTGGTGGTGGGGACCACCCTAGGTTAAAACCTCTTGAACTCCCTATTAAGTGGGGAGAAACCTTTTGAGATCCCCACCTAATGGTTCCACAACCCCCATTAATTAATTTGTGCCAAAACTCGAAATTATTTATCACATATTATGTGATTAATTATCCCAATTTGAATTATGCCAACATTTTCTATAATGTTGGCTAATTCATTTTGGTGGAATTAGCGGATGCTATTGGATAAAGGGATAGCTCTTAGAGAAAGCTCACCAACGAAGAACTTCTTCTCCAAAAAAAGAATGATGACATTGATATCAAACTTCTTCCCAGAGACATCCTATAATGGTGGAAATATTCAACATCGAAGAATCAATTCTGTCGAAGAACATTAATCTGGCGAACGAGCTCGGGATCAGAGGTGTGTGACGGGTGCGATGAAAGCCAACTTCGACTTTCTTCTTGCACAAACGTCAATGAAAAACCTAAGTTAGGGGTTTATTGTAAAGGATTTTATTTCTTTCCATGTTATACCCTTTTTAAAACACAGAACTCATATGATTTGTTTTTTGTGAGGATAGGATTTGACGTTCAATATTCTTGTTGTTGGTGAGCCGCTTGCTACCACCCTAATGCGGAGGGTACGGGCCAATCAAACATGGACCGACCCCTCTGCAAATCATGTGATCTTTTGGGCAGTTGAATGCAATGAAGGCGATGGTGCAATGACACCGCCCCATGGCCACCACCGCCTCGCGACCTCTGTGCACCACAGCTCCACCACTCGTTGCTCCGCCGTCCTCCGCGCTCCCGCTGCTGTCTGCCGAGCCTCCATTGCTAGGCCGCCATCCGAAGGCTAGACTGTCGCCCTCTAACCAGTCCATCGACCTATGGATGGACCTCCAACTAGTGTTCTGTCCACCATACCATGTCTGGTCAATTCCATCAAGGCCAGTCTGCGGCCTCGCGGTCGGTCCATACCACGCACCCGGTCCGCTGCCCTCGCGACCAGTCTACGCCCCACGGCCGGTCTGCGTCCTATGGCCAATCCACACCATCGCGGCTGGTCCATGTCCTCATGGCTAGATCACGCCCTCACAGCCAGTCCACTCATCTACGGATGGTCTGCCGAACATACGGCCGGTCTGTGCCCTTGCAGCCGGTCTGCACACTCGTGGCCGATCTGCCTCCCTCGCGGCCGATCCAAACCCCATGGCCGAACCACACCCTCGAGGCTGGTCCTTGCCCTCATGGTTGTTCCATGACCTCGTGGTACCCATGACCGGTCCACGCCTTCATGATACCCCTCGGTAGAGCCACCCTCATGAGACCCATTACCTGAGCCACCCTCACGACACCCTCACGGCCCTCGCAGGCCAGGCCATACCTAACAGGCTGGGCCACACAGTGGGTCGGGTTGACCCAAACCGGGTCGGCCCAGGCCGGGTCAGGTCGGGTCGGTCATACCGGGTCAGACTGGACTTGGGCCCACTATGACCTAGTTACTTTCTTTTGTCCATAACATTGGTACATGGCATTCATTTGACGAACTGTCAGTGGCATTGGGAACCTTGAAGCGAGTCGGTCCCTTTGAGTAACACCCCACTGTATTTTGGATTATGTTAGGGAATGGTCCAGTTGGATTAAACATGAATCCAACCGGGCCCCCAAGACTAAAAGGCTAATAACTCATAGACCTGGCATCGGATTGACGCGTCTTCTATTATGTTGAGAGTCTTATGAAGTGGTGGACCTTTGAGATACTTCATTGTGGGACTTCGTGGAAGTTGGAGTATTGACCAATATCTTGTGGATCAGATCCTTCGAGATACGAGTGAGCATTGTGAGGGAACCCATTGGCTGGTTGAGACTTGATTACAGCTAACCGTTTTGACTCGGAGTGACTCTACAGGCCTAGTGGGGAGGGCCTTGGTGATGCGGAAGACCCAAGGTGGGCAGCGCCTTGGTGACGCGACAGACCCATGGTACTCAACAGGAGGAGTACCTTAGCAGGCCATGTGGGGGAGTTCCTCTGTGAGACACGATAGACCCATGATGGGGAGCACCGCTTTGTGATGCGGCAGACCCACGGTACTCGACAAGAGGATTACCTCAACTGTCCAAGAATACTGGGAAGTGCCTCTGTGTGGGTTGGTAGGCCCATTGTACTCAATAAAGGAGCAGTTCCCCAGTAGTAGAGGTGTTCTATGTTGTGAATGGGAATGTTACACAACACTACGCTTAGAATAAATCATGGTGTGAGGTGAGTCAGATACTTTTTGTTTTACTTATGATTGAGATGGATTACATGATAACTTAGGTATATGTATGGGCATATACCTAAGTAAAGTTATCTATTTATTTCACACATTGTGTTTTACCCTTGTTGGTTTTTTGAGACCTAGAGGGTCTCGAGGTCCCTAATGAGTATCATTATACTCACCCCTACACAGGCTATGCCTGAACCTTGTTGCGTTGGATACAGACGATGGACATCGCTGACTGAGGCTGAGAGAACTAGGATTGGATGGTTCCTCGAGGTGGACCATACGACGTGTCGGTACACAGAGGAGACGGTTGGATGTGGAGTGCTGAGGAGACAATCTACACCTACCCTTCAGGTAGTAACCTCATAGGATGACCCATCAACTGACTTTCTCTTTTATTCAGCTGTATTGTATCATAGTTTTATTTGTAATTTCTAGTTTTTCTTGTATTCTGGACACTTTTACTTATTGTACTCACACTTTTTACACTTCAGTTTACTTGTGTTCCTATCTTGATGTGTTCTTGGTTATGTGTGCTTGTTGGTTATAAAGGCAATGCCTTCCTGATTTCTTGGAATACGCCTTTGGTGCTAGTGTCCAGCTCCTGGTCTATAGAAGGTGGGCTTGGGGTAGTCACGACATGGGCCCCAGGGGATGAGTCATTAAAAATTGGTATCAGAGAAGTCGGTTCTACCGAAGAACTTGAACTCTGATATTTTCAGTGAAGCAATAGTGTTTAGTGTAATGAGTGCGGTATTCAATTTAGGGAGTTTAGTGTTTGTATCGCGGCCAACATATCCATGCACTAGGACCTTGACTTCTGATTTCCATCTCAATGCATGATAACACTGATTGCATGTATGTTTTCAAAAGTTTTCTTTGTGATATTTTGATCCAGCTCACCAGGTATAACGTTTAGATCATCAGGTATAAATTTTTGACCATGAAACACCTGTGTCTTTTTAGGATGCCTCCAAGAAGACACCAGCTAGTGTTTCGAGGGTTGTACGCCCTGATATCACACCGAGCGATGAGGCATCGGTGCATGGCCCTTTTTCCAATAGAGGCACCAGCGGAGGAACCTACGGTACCTCACCCCATTGGGCCATCGATTACACCAGCCCCAGCAGTAGATGTTTCATGCCTCTTGAGCATGTTTCACAAGTTCCAGCACCAGAGGCCATCAAGGTTCAGGGGAGAGATGAACCCATATGCGGCTGAGGATTGGATGGAGGCTGTTGTGAGAGTCTTCTGACTCGTAGGGACACCATCCGATCTCATGATGATCCATGCGACCGGCCTTATACTGTATGTAGTATTAAGATGGTGGATCTTGATGCTTCATGTTCATAATGAGGTGATTCTTCTCTGGGAAGGCTTCGAGAGCTTGTTTTGGGCAGAGTTTGTCCTAGTGACTCTTCGCGCAGTACGCATACATGAGCTTCCTCATCTGTAGAAGGGCAACATGAATGTGGCTTAGTACTCAGTGAGGTTCACTGACCTCTCACACTACTCCACGGATATGGTGCATGACCCTTTCTTCACGGCCCAAACCTTCGAGCAGGGGCTCATGAGAGATATCAGGGCTTCGATGATCTCACTCAGCATCCCGACATAAGCGGGGGTGTTAGAGAGAGCCCTCTTGGTGGAGAGTCTTTTTGTCGAGAAGTCACTAGTGTCGAGACCCACTACTAGTCATCATGTAGCATAGTATTCTACATCTAGCAGCAAAAAAATGTCATATATGTCCAAGAGGACCAGACCTACAGGTGTATGACCGCATGACTCAGTATCGGTTGTGCGGGGCACCCGAGGCAGAGCCAATTATACTAGGAGCGTGCAGTGTTACGCATGCGGCGGGTAGTGTCACATGACTCGTGATTGTCCAACTCACTGTACGGATGATCAACCGACGGTCGAAGAACCAACTAGGTAAAGATAGAGGTTCGATTGAAGTAGTCCACATGGTGTAGGCGGATGTGGCAAAGGAGCTGGTTGTGCACCTGGTGGTGGGAAACGATTTGAGATGTTATTGACACCACCATTAGGAGATCCACCCCGACCACAGGGAGCAGGTCGATAGTGGAGAGATCAGCTCCAGGCTGCTGAGTCTAACGATCCTGGAACTCTAGAGATGATATAAGTTATTATCTTTGTCTACTCCACCTTAGTTGCAGTGCTTATAGACAGAGGTGGTAGTCATTATTTAATTTCCACTGCCCTCGTTTAGAGCTCAGAGATTCTGATGGAGCTGTTGGCTCAATCCTTATAGCTAAAGACTCCTACAGGAGCAGATTTGATGATTACGCATTAGTTATGGTAGTGTAAAATTACTCTAGGAGGTGATAGATTCGGCTGGGATCTCCTAGTAGCGGTGTCGAGGCCTTACAACTTCATCACGTGTATGGACTAGTTATCTACAGTTCATGCTCATATTGATTGTATTCGGTGAAAAGTATGGTGTGTCTTTATGGATGGGACTAGGTTTACCTTAACCAGATAGAAGGGATCCTTTTTAGGGCCATATGGTCTTACCCGGAGGAGGATGCAACCGATAACTAATCAGTTGGCTAGCCTTACCCTCAGAGCTGTTGATGTGGACATTCTGTGTTATCCTGTAGTGGTGGACCAGTACGTATATGTTTTCCCTAATGATGTTTTGGGTCTACCTCCTCGCAGAGAGGTAGACTTTTGCATTGACTTGTACCCTGGGACATCACCAATATCTACACTAGAATATTGGATGGCTCCTGCAGAGATTCATGAGCTGCAGGTACAACTATAGGACTTGTAGGGGAAGATACTCATCTGACCCAGTGTTTCACCATGGGAAGCCCCGATTCTGTTCACCAAGAAGGCAGATGGGAGGTTGAGACTTTGTGACGACTACCAGAACCTAAACCAGGTGACTGTGAAAAACAAGTACCCACTCCCGAGTATTGACGACCTCTTTGATCAGCTGAAGGGAGAACAATGGTTCTTGATGGTAAACCTCAGATCAGGCTATCTCCAGCTCAGAGTGCGAGATGAGGATTTGCAGAAGACGAACTTTAGATGCCTATATGGTAATTAAGTGTTCTTTTTTATTCCATTTAGTGTGACCAACACTCCAATAGTGTCCATGGGACTCATGAACAGGATATTTTAGCCATACCTTGATCGCTCTGTAGTGGTCTTCATCTATTACATTCTGATCTACTCGACTACTAAGGAGGACCATGCCTATCATTTTCAGCTTTTACTAGAAACACTCTAAGAGCACCATCGTTACGGTAAGCTCTCAAAGTTACAGTTTAGGATCCGAGAGTTTCACTTTTTTGGACATGTCATATCTAATGTGGTGTTGCAGAAGATACAGTGAATATTGAGTCGGAAATATCTTGGGTGCCACCCAGGAGTGTGATAGAGGTATAGAGTTTCCTAGGTTTGGCTGGATACTACCAGAGGGTTGTGCAAGTCTTCTCCTGAGTTGCAGCTCCACTATCAGCCTTGACAAATAAAGGGAAACCCTTCATTTGGTCGAAGAGATGCTAGCAGAGTTTTCAGGAACTAAGGCAGAGGCTGAATAGTTCCCCCATTCTTAGGATATTGGAGGAGGGCATAGGGTACTTAGTCTACTACATCACATATGGGACTAGACTAGTATTTTTATTATGTAGAGTGAGTAGTGATCACATATAGTTATCAATGACTGAGATAACATGATAATAACTATGCTACCCATGACCTAGAGTTAGTAGTAGTGGTCTTTTCCTTGAAGATGTGGTGACACTATCTAATGGTCGATCATTTTACTGTGTACATTGATCACAAGATTCATGGGTATATCTTCTATCACAAGGTCCTAAACCAGAGACAGTGACATTTTCCTAAGTTCCTCTCAGATTATTACTTCGAGATTTTCTATACTTTTGGGAAGGGGACCGTTATTTCAGATGCAGTCAGTAGGAGGTCTGGTATACAGCTGCTAGGTGTAGCGACGTAGCAGATGGCTACATTGCAGATATACTTTTGTAGATTGAGATGCTTCCACAGTCCTTCGGTCTATTACAATCACTCCCACACTTCTTCAGTGAGTCAGGGAGGCACATCGTGGGGAGGCTGACTACAAGGCTCAACTTGCTCAGATATCCATAGTGCAGGCACCTGATGGATTTTTTAAAGGTGGGTAGAACATTATCCTTCTCAGAGGACATACCATGGTACCGATATCTATTTAGGAGGAAGTTTTGATGGAGTTCCAAACACCCCATTTAGTGGTACATCCAGGAGTGGTGAAGATGTACCAGGATCTCCGACGATAGCCCTAGTTTCTAGGAATGAAGAAAGAAGTAGCAGAGTTTTTCCCTTAGTGCCTCACTTATTAGAAAGTGAAAGCAGAGCATCAGGTACCAGCAGGCTTGGATCAGCCTTTGAAGGTCCCAGAGTGGATGTGGGATGGGATATCCATGGACTTTATGATAGTAATTCCATGTACATCTAGAGGCCATGATTCTATCTGGGTGATTGTTGACTAACTCACCAATTCTTCCAACTTCCTAATGATCAAAGAGCAGGGTTCAATAGAGATCTTAGGACTCCTCTATGTGTAGAATATTGTGCCGCTACATTGAGTACCCTCGACAATTGTCTCCGATCATGATTCACATTTTACTTCCCAGATATGGAAGGGTTTTCAAGAGGCTTTTGGGATGCAGTTTTGTTTGAGCACCGACTTCCATCCTCATATGGATGGACAGACTGAGCAGACCATTCAGACCCTCAAGGATATGATGCATTCTTGCATCCTCAACTTCGGTCGCAGCTAGAAGGATCACTTACATTTGTTGGAGTTTTTGTACAACAACAACTATCACTCCACTATTGGGATGACACCTTTCAAGGTGTTGTACGGGAGACCATGCAGATCACCTTTTTGATGGATAGACCTAGGAGATTCTACACTAGTTGGACCTGAGATAGTACATGCTACCATAGATAAGGTGAAAATCATCTAGATATTGATTCCACAGAGTAGGAAAAATTCGTATGGTGATCGGAGATGGAGGCCTCTAGAGTTTGAGGATAGCGACCACATCTTTCTGTTGGTCTCACCCTGATGTGGTTTAAATAGATTTGGATTAGGTAGAAAGTTATCTCAAAGATTCTTCATACCTTTTCAGGTCCTCAGTAGAGTTGGGGAGGTGGGATACCTCTTAGCTCTTCCACCTCAGTTGCATTAGGTGCATGACGTCTTCCACATGTCCCAGCTGAGGATATATGTGCATACCCTTCTCACATCATCTACCATGGTGAGTTGGATGTCAAAGATGGGGTGACTTTTATGGAGGTTCCAATAGATATTGATGATCAACAGGAGCAGAACCTTTTTGGGCGGACGATACCTTTGGTGCACGTACGCTGGTTTCATGCGAACCTCCAAGAGAGCACATGGGAGCGGGTGGCTCAGATGCATGCTTAGTACCCCCACTTATTCCCTTAGTTTGAGTTGTGGTTTAAAGGGATGCAGAAAACTAGGGTTCCGAAAATGTAATGACCTAGAATTTACTTGTATTTTTTTAATAAATGGGAATTTTATGAGTCCGTGAAAATTGATGGCGTGTGATTCTGAGGCATGGAGCGACCAGAATGAATTTTTGAACTTTTCTTCGAGTACGTTCAGTTAACGTACGAGTGGGTTTTTATAAAATTTGAACCGGTGCTCAGAATTGAAATCTGAGGGAATATTTGAACTCACAATTCTTGTATTCACTTAATGTGACTTTCACCTCTAAGGTAGTTGGTCGAGAGTAAAGGTTAGTTTTTGGGTTTTTTTTCATGGAAATATTAAAATAAAATAAAATTCATTTTTTTGAGCTCCCATCTGGATATTTTAGGTGGGGACCACCCAAACTAAACCTCCCATGAGAGGTTAAGTTGTTGGGGACACCTGAATTAACCAACAATGAGAGGATTTGGTGGTGGGTACCACCCGAGGTTAAAACGTCCTGACCTACCAATTAAGTGGGGAGAAACCTCTTGTGCTTCCCACATAATGGTGTGACCATCCCCCTGAATTAATTTGTTCCAACCCTCCACATTAATTATTCCAACTTCCATGATTATTTATCCCAATTTGAACTATGCCTACATATTCAATAATGTTGGCTAATTCGTTTTGGTGGAATTAGGGGATGCTATTGGCAAAAGGGAGAGCTCTTGGAGAAAGCTTTCCAACGATGAAATTCTTCATTGAACAAAGAACATCGACCTGGACATCAACCTTATTCTTAAAGACATCCTCTAATGGTAGACATCTTCAAAAATAAAGAATCACCTCAATTGAAGAACGTTAATCTGATGAACGAGCTCAGGATCAGAGGCGTGTCACAGGCACAAAAAATTCCAGATTTTACTTTCATCTCATGCCAACATCAACAAACAACCCTAGGTAGGGGTTTATTATGAATGATTTTATTTCTTTCCATGATCATCCCTTTTTAAAACAAATAACTCAAATGATTTATTTTACGATAGGATAGGATTTGACATTCAATATTCATGTTCTTGGTGAGCCGCTTGCTACCACCCTAACGTGGTGGGTACGGTCCAAACAAACATGGACCGAACCCTCCACAAATCATGGGATGTTTTGGGGTGTTAAATGCGACGAAGGCGATGGCGCAATGACACCGACCCGTGGCCACTGCCCCCTCGCAACCTATGCGCACCGTGGCTCTTCCACTAACAGCTCCTCCATCTGTTGAGCCGCCTCAACTGTCCGCTGAGCCACCGACGCTATCCGCTGAGCCGCCACTGCCATCTTCTGAGCCACCTCTGTCGTTCGTCGAGCCTCCTCCGCTAGACCACAATCCCATGGCTCTGCCCCGTGGCCGATTCGCCAACCCACGGCCGGTCCGCCGACCTGCAGCCAGTTCGCCACCCCGTAAACTGTCCTTTCCCTCATGGAAAGTCCGCTCCAACGCGGCCGGTCCGCGCCCTCACACCCGGTCCACCACCCTCACGGTTGGTCCATGCCCCAACGGCCGGTCCATCAACCCTTGTTCGGTCCGCCGACCCATTGCCGGTCTGCTGCCCTCACAGCCAGTCCACGCCCTCGCAGCCTCTCCGTGCCCATGTGGTCAGTCTGTCACCCTTGCAGCTGGTCCGCACCTCGTTTCCAGTCCACACCCTCATGGTACCCCTCGGTCGAGCCTCCCTCACGGAACCCTCATGGACCTCATGGTCCGGACCACATTGTGTGCTGGGACAGACCAAACGGGTCAGGCTAGGTCAACCCAAAATAGGCCGTCCTAGGCTGGGTCAGGCCAGTTTGGTCCAATCGTGTCGAACCAGACCCGGGCCAACTATGACCTAGTTTCTTTCTTTTCGAAAAAACATTGGCATCAGACGTCCATTTGACGAAACGTCATCGGCTTTGGGATCCTTAGAGTGGGTCAGTCCCTTTGAGAGATACCCCAATGTGTTTTAGATTAAGTTGGGGGAATGATCTGGTTGGATTGAACAGGAATCCAACCGGGCCCCTAGGTCTAAAAGGCTAATAACTCACAGATCGGGCATCAGATTGACACGTCGTCTATTACATTGAGACCCCTATGATGTGGCGGACCATTGAGATACTTCTTCTTGGGACTTCATGATATTTGGAGTATCGACTAGTAGCCTATGGAGTGGATCCTCCCAGAGATGAGAGAGCATTGTGTACGAACCCAGTGGCTGGCTGATACTTGATGACTACTGATTGTTTCGACTCAGATTGACTCAACATGCCTAGTGGGGAGCACCTTGGTGATGTGGAAAACCCACAGTGGGGAGAACCGTGGTGACTCAGTAGACCCTTGGAACTCGACATGAGGAGTATCTCACCAGGACATGAGGGGGAGTGCCTCTGTGTGACATGGAAAACCCATGGTGGGGAGGGCCTCTGTATGATGCAGCAGACCCATGGTACTCAACATGATGAGTACCTCAGCAGGCTAAGGTTAGTGGGAAGCACCTCTGTATGACACGGTAGGCCCACTGTAATCGATATAGGAGGAGTTCTCCAGTATCAGAAGAGTTTGAAGTTGTTACTAAGAATGTTACTTAACACTACCCCTATAATAAATCCTGGTGTGAGCAGAGTCAGAACCTCTGTGTTTTTTATCATGATTGAGATGTATTACATGATAACATAGGTATAGTTATGAGCATATACCTATGTAAGGTTATCTGTTGATTTCATAATATTTGTTTTATCCTTGTAGGATTTTGTGATCCCTAGAGGGTCTCAGGGTCCATAATGAGTATCTTTATACTCACCCCTGTATGGGCTATGCTCGTACCATATTGTGTTGGATGAAGATGACGAACAACATTGAATGTGTTTGAGAGTACTAGGACTGGACGGTACCTGGAGCTGGACAATACACCATGTCAGTATGCAGAGGAGACATGTGAACATGGAGTTATGAGGAGGTAACATGTACCTACCCTTCAGGTAGGAATCGCAGAGGATGACCCAACAACTGACTTTCTCTTTTATTCAGTTGCATTGTGTCATAGCTGTACTTGTACTTTCCTGTTGGGATTGTATTCTGGCTCCTTTTACTTACTGTAATCACTCTGTTTATAGTTCAGTTATTTGTGTTCCTTTCCTGTTGTGTGTCTGGTTACGTGTGATTGCCGATTATAAAGGAAACATCTTCTTAGTTTTATGGAATACACCTTTGGTGCGAGTCGCCAGCCCCTGGACTATGGAACACAGGCATGGGGTAGTTACGACATGTGCCCTGGGGGATAAGTCGTGATAGAGAAATCATTTTTGGAAGGTGGGATTTATTCCATGCCATTATCATTTACAAATTCATCCTTTTAATATCCATGATCATAGGATCTTTCTAAATCTCTAACATGGATAGAGTAGTCGGTTATTTTCTACTTAGAGAATCGACCACCTTGTTTGCCTTTCGAGGATGATAGTAAATAGATCATTTGTTGTCTTTGATTAGATCTGACCATCTCCAATGAAAAATATTGATATATTTTTTTGTGAATATATACTTTAGGATCTTATGATCGATATATATATATATATATATATCACACTTCTTTCCATAAAGGTAGTGCCACCATATTTTCAACTTAAAAACAATGCTTCTAGCTCCAGATCATTCATTGGGTAGTTATTCTCATTGATATTATACTTTCATGAAGCATAGGATATAAAATTATCATTTTTCATGAGTAAACATTACAATAGTTTCTTGAAAGTGTCACTATATATCACAATTTTTTCTTAGTTTTTGGTAATTTGAGTATAGGTACAGTGATCAGCCTTCTCATTACCTAAACAAATATTTCCCCACAAAATTATTTTTAGAAATTCATTACACATTTCCTTATTAAATTAATTAGAATGAATGATAGTCATGAAAAATTTCTCACAAAACATTGATAGTATGCTATTAATCCATGAAAATTAAGGATTTCTTTGACACTTGAGGGTCTGGTCCATTCCACAATTGTCATGGTTTTTGAAGGGTCTACAAAAATTCCCTAATTTGTGATAAAATATCGCATGAATGTGACTTCTTACATCCTAGAGTCACACATTCTTAACAATTTGAACAAATTATCTTTCCTCATTGTCACTAACACAAGTCTTAGATTATATTCTTCTTCCTCCTTCCTATTGGAGTATGTGAGAATGTCATCAATAAAAAGTACCACAAATTTGTTGATGTAATGTCTAAAGCCTCTATTAATCAAATCCATGAAGATTTCATGTGCATTAGTAAGTCCAAAGTGAATCACCAAAAACTCATAGTGCCCATAACTTTTTATGGAATGTTTTCTTCTGAATATCTTCCTTCTTCACCTCTAGCTGATGATATCCAAAATGGAAATCCATCACAGAGAAGTACCGAGATCCTCTCAAATGATCAAAAAAGTTATCAATACTCGGAATATAATACATGTTCTTTTTGGTGATCTTCTGAGTATCTAATAATCAATACATAGCCACATTGATACATTCCTATTCTTGACAGAGAGCACTAGTGCACACCAACGTGATGCAATAGGGCATATGAACCCTTTGTCCAAATTCTCTTGTATATGCATCTTTAACTGATCCCATTCAATAGGAGCCATTATATTTGGACACATATTGATTTGAGTAGCTCTAGTTATGTGTTCTATTGAGAACTCTAAATGGCAGTCTGTGGGATAGTCCGAGTAACTCTTTCAGAAATAAATCATTGTGTTCCTTCATAATGGGAATCTCTTGTAGGTGGATAAATTCCTTTGACTTAATTAGTTTAGCAAGGTATGCCTCTTCATAGGGAATCAACACCCACATCATTGAATGATTTTTTAAAATGAGATTCATGATATTCATTGCATTTCTAGATGAGCATGAGATGGTTTGGAATATGAAAATATATTTCCTTTTCATGTCAGTTTATATGTGCTCTATATAAAAAGATCCAATCCATCACCATAATAGCATCGAATTCCACCAAGGGAAGCATAACGAGATTTTATTGTAGACATTTCACACACAAGACAACAGGTGAAGTGTCCAAAATTTGGGTTGTAATGATTGCACTACGATGTGTCTTTATGGATATCTCTACTTCATGGTTTTGGGGATTCAATTAAATTTTCTAGAAAACATTCGGGATTTAATGAAATGTGTATAACTAGAATAAAATAACATTTTTTCAATTCATGAGAGAATAATAAGTCTACCATGTATCAATTCATTTTCTTGCTCCACTTTTGCAGTAGTGCTGGCATAATCCTTACAATTATCCTTTGGTTTTGGTGGCTGATGATGTTGATTACCCTAAAAAAGTCAAGGTTTTGTATACAAGAATGCATTGTTTAAATTCTCCCTATAGTTATAGAATTGGACTATGGGTGGCGTTATACATTCATTGACCACATTATCTAGCCTTTATATGTATTTTTCACATTCATGAGCTTGGTGGCCTTCTCTCCCACACTTGAAGCATTTCCTTGGCCTATTTAGGCACTTCCCATGAGGATTCATCCAACAATTCTGACATAAACTACAAAAAAACTCAATTAGAAGGGGTTATAATAACTTTTAAACACATTAGAGATAGTTATGAAGAAGCGCCACTAATGTGCCATCCTACTCCTGTTAGAGGTGGTTTTGGGGATCCACTGGAAAAGAAAAGTAAAATTTATTGGTGGTTCATTTAGAATCAGTTAAACCCCCCCTCTAATTTCAAGATAAAATCTCAATTTATAGGAGGTTTTACCTTCTATAAATTATTGATCATATGAGGGTTAGTTAAAAACCACTGTTAGTTTATTTTTGTGAGCCATAATAGAGGAGGTTCTAAGAACCCCGTCTAATTATTGCTAATTTAAAGGGGGGTTTAACCCCTTTAATTGTACCATTTTAGAGTTAGTTCGAGGAACCACCTCTAAATAACTAATTTTGTTTTTTAAAAATCACCCACACCCCATCCTGTTCTAATTCCCCCATGGAACCTGACCCACCCATTCCTTCCCCACAACCCTCCAATTCCCCCATGGCTTGACCCCTCTGATTCTAGTTCCCCCAAGGCCCTCAAGTTCATCTGCAAATCCTCTCTCCCATTAAAGTCATGTCGCTTCACCGCTTCTATTCCAGACCCATACCAGCCAGACCCATCCCATTCATGGCCTATCTCACGCCTCACCCCTTTCGTTAGCCCGTGCACACCACCACCATTGAAATCTGACATTTATTAAAAACATTTGGTGTCAAGAATCAAAACAAGGACCTCTTGCATACCACCATAGCACCTCTACCACTATGCCCTTCAAAATTTTGTTATAACATATAAACATTAGTTTACTTATATGCACACCAATAAACTAATTAAAATAAATATTTAAATAAAAATATAATTATATAAATTAATGTATACCTTATTATATAATATATGTAACACCCCAAGCTTCCACGGTAGGTTTCCCTTTGAATAATGCAATGGTGTGCATTGTACACAACTTCAGGATTCTAACACACCAAAACCAATCAAACTTGATGTTATGAAATTTTGTAAATTTGATCTCTCAAAATGGACTTCATTTTTGGATTCGGAATATCTAAATTATCCTAGGGTGAAATTTTGGTACTTTTCGGATAACTTTCATATTTTGATGAATAGTGAAAATTAATAAATTTTAATTAAAAACAACTTTTTTAATCGAAATAATTAATGTTGATAAATTAAGAATTTGAGTGGTTTTAAATTATATTTAGAATATATTTTTACCATTTAATTCAATTTTTTCCATTGGACATAATTTCACAATTAAACCAAACATAAACAACTGCCAATCTTTTGATAGTTATAATCTCTTAAGAACACGCTTTTTGTTTTAACAACGGGAATTAATTTTTAAATTAATTTATGCCACTTCTATGTTTGGAATTTGGAAAAATGGATTCCATATTTGTAATCAAGATTTTCAAATTGTGTAAATAGGTAAATTTTATTTTTATACATTTTGAATAATTATTTCGGTAAATATTTTATTTACCATGGTTAAGGGTAAATCTCATAAATAAGGGTTAAAAAATAATATTATAATAATAATAAATTACCCTAAAACGTGTCCTAAACTTATTGGTGGATACAAGTCAGACAATGGGTATCTTTGGGTTGATTTTGGGACCCCATGGATCCACTTGTAAGTGATAGGGACACTTTATTTTAATTAAGTTAAAATGAATACAAAAATAACACAAGCATATATCTTTTAGCAAACCAACTGTTACATAGGGTTATATATGCTGTAATTTAGACTATAAATATTAACTATAAATATAAAAATATTTCCTACATAATTAAATTTTATTTATAATTTTTAGACCTTAAAAAATATAATTTATTTATGACACAATGGGGATGCAGTAATTACAATAATAGTGAACAATTAGAATAATTGATATTATAAATACCCAAATAAATATAATTTGAGACTTTTAATGAATTAAACATATTTTATAGATTAATATGACATGTTTTTTATGTATTTAATCAACTTTTTTAGAAGTAATCATTCTCTTATGATTTTTAAAAAAAATCAATTATTGAATAGTATCAAAATTGACATAAAAGGGTTTTTAAAACAAATATAATATTATTAATTGATATTAAATTCCTAATAATCTACAGTTCATCCAAGAAGCTTATATCATGATATGTGTATCATTAATGGACCACTTGGGTGTCTCTTGAATGTATATAGAATGTTTAGTTACCATATAATATAAAAATATCACGAGACATTGTAAAAGTGAAACTAATTAACGTAGAGTTAATACTTAAAGATAAGGTTAATATAATGACCCAAACCTGTCTAAATTATATTGGTTGAGTGGTTTTCGACCCATCCACACCTTAACCTTTAAATAATACACTTTTGAGCCATTAGAAACCTAATATGAATTTATTATAAAATAATATTTCTAGCTTTTCCAAAGGTACCCCTCACCCCTCTTATATAATGTTACTCCCCCTTCTCATCACATAACACCTTAAAAGACTTTTGGATCAGCCAAAACCTGCCCAAATACTCTCTAAATTTCCCTCACTACATACTAGGGGCCTTAGTTTAATCAGAAATCCAACTTATGGAGCCCTTTTGATCAAATCAAAAAGAAGAACCCGAAGAAGAGGTAATGATTTCACCCCCCTTTTCCATGTTCATTTCTTCTTCAACTTATTCTTTCTTTTTTATTTCTATTCTAAAATAATTAATACAGTATCTATTATATACTGTAATATTATTATAAATATGGTACAACCATATTCAGTAATATATCCACCCTTTGAATAACATGTCACCATACGTGCGTACGTACGGCTTACCGTCTCCACGTCGTGGTGTAATTGTTATTCAACAAATTATTATTTGGATGGGTATAATAATGATGTGTAACTCATGAAAATAATAAATATAACATGATAATTATTCTTTATATATGATATAACATCCAATTATATATTATTTTAATATCAAAAGAATGATATTGTCGCTCGTGCGTACGTACAGACTACCATCTCCACGAACGCGATGAGATTCATTCTCTATCGTATCCATTCAAGTATAATTATCATTTTATGATTTAAAAATAATTTTTAAGGACTTGATATAATTATGGATATGAATGAGATACAACCTATCCATGACAAACATTCTTTACGTAACAAAACATATAAAAGAAAATGAGTAAGCTAACACCCGAAACGACGATAATTCTAAGATACTATTAACAAAGCAATGCTAAAAGATAATATATGATATCATATTAATTTATATGATTAATGAATAATTTCATAACAATTATTTAAACATTATACAGGAGGTTAACCTACCCCCAACCAAGGAAAAGTACAAGGTAAGGGGTTTCTTAACTCACTCTTAATTTCGTGAGAATTCCATTGTTCACCACTTAATTATTGCATGTGGTGTATGTGTACTGCCCATGATTGTATTCATTGTGTAATATAAATTAATTTATGGGTATTTAAATCATAATGGTATGATCCTTCTTTCATGGGTGTATGTTTCATAAGTTACCTAATCGATAAGGGAATTTAAAATTTCAATTTCCACTCATTTGGCTTTACGCATATTTCATTAATTATATTACCCCAAGATTATGTGTGGAATCACTATTCATTTTATTATTTCATAATTTTCACTCCTATTCCTATGGATATACTTTTGATACACATAATCACTCCATTTATAATTCTCAAGTCATTGATATGAATTTGATAAGAGTAATTTTATCTCATTCTCCATTTGTTGAGTTAAACATCCAATTCGTTGGTGTTGTTTTTACAAGAATATGTGTGAATGTCCTTTGATTGTTTTACACTGAATATCCAATCTTATTTAGTGTATTTATATTTTTCACACATAATTATGTCGTTGATTTATCCTTAACCTAAGGATACGGCCTTTATGTGAGATTTCATCTCAATTTACATTCCATTGAGACTTCTTTGTTGTTATACACCAAATCACTTTTATGTGGTGTATATAATGTACTTTAACATAGTATATCATGAATTATTTTATTCTCATGATAATATAATGTTTTGATTACCTCAATTATTTGTATTCATGTTTCTCTCTTATGGTTAGAAACTCTAACTAAAATACCATTTTTAAATGTTTTAAAGACTTATTCTTCTAAATCTTTCTCATTAATGAACATGTTTTAAAAAATGGTTTTAAGGATTTATTTATATGGACATTAATGTTTTAAAATTAAAACTCCTTTTAAATGTTTCAAATTGGTACGGGAAACTTTGATTCAAAAATCTATTTTTAAATAGCTTCTTGACATATAGCGTGACTTTAAATGATTTCAAGAAAAAAGGGGGATATTTCTCTCAAATAGTTTTGATGATTATTTTCATCTATGTCAATATCCTTCATTATTATCGATTGAGGTTAATATGATACAATAAAATCTTCCATATTGTATCAAATGAGTTATGATTGACTGTGGATGTTCAATTTTTGTACCATTCATAGTTCTTGGATAAAGTATTGACATTTCATATGCTAGTTTTAATAAGAATGTTTGTGTTATGTTTCAAACCTATTCATATGAGGAATGCATTGGACTTAATAAGTGACGGGTGGAGCCCACTATAGCTCCTCGATGCATCGATAGGTCTCATGAGACAAACTAGTGTCTTGGCACAAGGCCTTGGCAAAATCATATTTGTAGTCTTGGCACGAGGCCTTGGCTATGTGGTAACGATAGTCTGAAATTATGAATTCCATCATTATGAAAGTGGTTATTGATATTGCATGTGATCATTCGACATGTAGAATATCCATGTGAACAAGTAAATAGAATTTTTTTCATTTTTTCTTTTCCATTTTATGTTGAAGTTCATGTTTAAAAGGATTTTGTTTTCGTTATAAATTGCCTTAAGTATTTATGCTTATATATGAAAGCTTCTGCTATAATGTTATCCTTACTGAGTATCTGAGCTCACCCCTTTCAATTTTTTTATTTTTCCCAGGATTATGAAGAAGTACTTTATGAATGACCTGCAGGGATAGTATGAGGGGATATGAAGACAAGATGTTTTTTTGATGTAATGTAAAACTTTATGAATGTATCTAGTGTTTCCAAGGCTACTAAACTAATCTGTCTTTCGAGACATGATCTTTCTTATGATCATGCCAATGTTATGAAATAAGGAACCGACTTTGGGTAACTAGGGTCGAGGCGTTAGAGTTGGTATCAGAGGATGTAATTCCCCGACCCCAGCTACCCAGAGTCGGTGCGTTACTTCATAACATTGGCATGATCACAAAAGATCAAGTCTCGAAAGACCGATTAGTTTAGTAGCCTTGGAAACACTAGATACATTCGTAAACGTTACATTACATCATAAAGTGAAAAACTACAATAACAAAGTCTTCATAGTCCACACTAATATTATCTTCTGACTATCCCTGCAGGTCATTCATAAAATACTTCTTCACATCCTGGAAAAATATTAAAACATTGAAAGGGGTGAGCTCAGATGCTCAGTAAGGTTAACAATATAGCGGAAGCTTTCATAAATAAACATTAACATTTATGGCAATGTATAACTAAAACAAAAGACTTTTAAACTTGAACTTCAACATAATATGGAAAAAGTAAAATGAGATAATGCCATTCACTTCTTCACATGGATATTCTACTGGTCGAATAATCACATGAAAAATCAATAACCACTTTCATAATGAGGGAATGTATAATGCCGGACATTCTGAAACATTTTGTCAAGGCCTCGACCAAGACGTCTAAAATGATTAAGGCCTCGTCCAAAACCATAAATCAAATTGGGAAAGGGCCTCAGCCAATTCCACGTCTAGTTGTCTCATGAGACCTACCGATGCATCAAGGAGCAATAGCGGGCTCCACCCGTCACTTATTAGGTCCAATACATTCCTCATATGAATAGGTTTAAACATATCATAAACCATAACATAATCGTATCACATAAAACATGCATAAAGGAAACATAAAATTTCCACATTTCAATCACAAGATATCAATACAACACATTGATATAATAAAAACGCTTTCAAAACCATTTTCAATACCAAAATAAAAGAAAGTTAAAACATTGAATTTATTTTTCATTAAAAAAAAGATGGCTTGTAGAGGAAGCCGAAACTCAAATAATGGTCACGGCGACGGAGAAGTCGTTGTCGCCACATAAGTATGGAAAGAAAAACATTCCCTTTTGTCGTTTAGCAAAACGTTTCGTATAAAAATATTCCTTTTGAATAAACGTAAAAGTCAAAGGGGTTTATACACTGTACAAAAGAAATTTGTGTATAAAAGAAAATATGCCTCAATGAATGGAGATTGAGATGAAGTCCCTTAAAAAGATCATTTTTTTAAATAAAGTACATCTATAATGTGTATTCACTATAAGTACACATAAATAATGTAAAAATACAAGATATGACATAATCATATCATGAAATAATTTGAATGTAGGAGATTAACCCAAAGAATGGAAGTTGGGTTAAGAAATTCCCTTACCTCGTGTATGACTTGACTCAACCGTTCTTTAACCTCATGAATAATAAACTAGAGTTAATATATACCTTATTAAGAACCATTTTCAATTTCATTATCCTTTTTATATCACTTATTACAATGATATGAACATTATGTAATTATGTAAGTTAATAACGGTCGTTTTGTCGATCTTTGGTACTTGAGTCAACAATAAAATTCTTATAATTACAAGTTGTTTATGTGGTAGAATATCCATTATCTCCAGAATTATATTCATGATTTAGATGTCATATAAATCTCATATATCCAGTATATACATTCATTTATAATATTACGTAACATTTAGAGGTAAGAAATGAAATGCACCGTTCATGGAGACGGTAAGCCGTACGTACGCATGAACGCTACTTTCATTTCAATTTCATATTTAATGGAACGAAATCATAATTATATAAATGTATAATATAATTCCAGTATAATATAGTGTATAATACCATTTACTCCATCCTTTATACATCCCACATATGGCATTAACGATTCAAATCACATTGAGGGGGCGGTAGTCCGCACTTCCTAAAATGAAATTATCACGTTTTACCCATAATGGAAATCATAAAGTATGCCATAAATGAGAAATACAGAAGCATAAGTAAAACATAAACATATTATATATCATATATAAAAATAGTGACATCTTAATGGCCACCTTTGGAGGTGTTATATGAGTGTTGAACAATCATCGTTTCGTGAGGCAGAAATTCGCCATCCACAGAAACCGTATGTTCTTTAACCATTAGATGTAGGTGTGTGTAAGTGTATCTCGAATCCTTATTATAAAAACATCCTAGTATATTTAGGATACTTGTTTTGTTACAAAAGAAATGAATAAAAATATTTTAGTGGTTTGGAGAAGATAAATAAAACAAAACAACATTAGAGAAGACATTATCTCAAAATCGGGTAACTCTTTTTGATTTGAGCCAAAGGATTCCTTGGGAAGAGTTCTGCCCAAAGTGAGGCTTCTAGGAGTAAGAGGGGGAAGTTGGGAGAGTATTTGGGCAGAGTGTGGCCGAGCCAAATGGCTTGAAAGTGTAAATGAGGTTTAAGAGGTGGGGGCCTTTTATAAGTGGAGAGGAGGGGCTCTTTTGGAAATATTGAAATGTTACATTATTACACAATGATTTTCGGATTCTAAAGGTCCCACACTTATATAATTCTAGGCTAAGGTGATAAGGGTTCTAAATATCCTCATCCAATTGGCTTTGGACAAGTTTAAGCCTTGGAGTTTGCATTATCTTCCCATTTTATTTAAATCGTTAAATAATGAGGTCATCACTGCGTCATCATGATGTCATAAATAATTTAATTTATTTAATGTCTAAAAATTATAAAAAAATACTATGATGTAGGAAATATTTTTATCTTTCTAATGAATATTTATAATCAAAATTTGGACTTGTGTAACCCCACTTAAAACTGTTTTAGTAAAACAACTCATGTTTGTGTCAATTTAATTTTAACATTAAATAAATATATATTAATGTCATTTTCCAACTAAAGTGGCTCCATGGGGTCCCCAAGTTGACCCATGGGTTGTCTTGGTCTGCCATGACTCATCCAATAGGAGTAGGACAAGTTTCATGCTCATCTCATATTATTATAACATTATTTGTACCTTAAAGTACACTAATTACCTCTAATCGCGATTAAGAACTTAAAAGTTACTATTCACCAAAAAAATATTTTAATCTCATTGAACCACATTTTACTTCTTAATGAAAACCATGTATGTCGGATTTTTGAAAATAAAATCATAGAAGTGGTAATATTTCATTTAAACGAAAAATCAGTTATTTAAGTACCACTTAGTGGTTTCACTATTCATCAAAAATTGAAGTTTTTCAGAACAATGCCAAAATTTCACCCTAAGCTATAATTGATATTCCGAATTCAAAAATGATGTCTATTTTAAAAAAATCCAAACATATAAGTTGCATTAATTAATTTTATAATTAATTCCCGCTGTCACAATAAATAGTGTGTTTTTAAGAAACAATTTATATCAAAAGATTGGAAATTGTTTATGTCCAATTTCAATGTTAAATTAATTCTAATGACCACCATTGGATAAAATGGTAAAAATATATTCTAATTATACTTTACAACCACTAAATAGTATAATTTATCACTATAAATTATTTTGATTAAAAAAGTTGTTTTTAAGTAATTTTCACTATTCATAAAAAATTAGAAGTTCTCAGAAAAATACCAAAAATTCAACATAGGCAAATTTCGATATTACGAATACAAAAATGAAGTCCATTTTGAAATATAAAATTTCTATAATTTTAAAAGGTGGTTATTACTATTCATAACGGCTACTTTGATTAGTCGCGATGTTTTAGAACTCGAACTTGCATACAATGCAAGCTATTGCATTATTGAAAGAGAGGCGTATCGTGGAAGCTCGGGGTGTTACAGAGGAAGTATAGTACAAACCTTGGGAGCTAGATTTAGATAAACTCTGATTAGAGCACATAGATCTAAGATGAACTTTGAGGATTACTATAGAATAACTTCCTAGAATTTTGGTATTGTAGTGATTTTGTGAGTTTTCCAAGCAATACATCCCTGTCTGGATACGAGTAGGTAGAGGCGGCTCTGGCACATATGTACCTAGGGGTAAAACCCGAAAACACCGCTTTGAGCTAGACTCGAACGGGAACTGGTGCACGACAATGGGCCTTGCTGAACTCTTGGTTACGACACTCCCGTGGGATATGCTTAGGATAAATTACATTTTCTTTACTAACCAATTTGAAGTATTAAATATATAAGATGAGAGTAAATGACCTTGGTTAATCCTAATGTGTTTCAAATTGAGAATATGGTGACATGTTAATCTATAAATGATTTTATGACTATTGTTACTCACACAATGCTTTCTGGTTTTAGTCAATGGCTGGATTCCAAAGAAGTCATACAGACATTGGGAATGATGTACAAGGTGGGAACATTGGTGGAAATGAGCAACAAAATGGAATTTTGATGGGCGTAAAAGATATCCTCTTTATGCCAAATAAATTTTCCAAAAATATGATCAATAATATATATATTAACCAATTCATGGACTCAAAAAAGAAGAGAAATGTGATGAATGATATGATCTCCAGCAGTGGAGACCATGGAGATAGGAATCCTCAATTTCCATCATGCAGGAAATGTGGAAGGCGACACCCAGGAATGTGTCTCAATGGGACAAAGAAATGCTTTACATTCAGGAAGGAACGACATAAAGTGAAGAATTGCCAAAGAAGAATGAAGAGTACTATGGATGATGATAAAAATGGTCCCAAGAGTCCATTTACAGTCATTTGCCGTAAATGTAGGGGACCTGGCCATTAACCGAGTGAATTACCTATTCTATAGGATATTTTATTTGTCAAAGAATAAGCTATGTGGATATAAATGGTTGTAGAAATGTTTAAAAAGTATTAGCGCTCCCTGTTGATGGGTTTACTTTGGAATAATTTTCTCTTGTATTTGTAACCCCACAGTTTTCCATGTGAGAATGATATTTGCGGAAGAATTAACTATTCTCTTGTGGATATAGGTATAAATAACCATTTGGTTTTATATGATCATTGGGGTTTGAGAGAATTATAAGTTATTATAATTTGGGATGAAAATGAAAGGTATGATATAACATTTGTGGTTAAATTATGTTATGGTATTTTGAGGAATTTATCTCATTTTGGAAATATTATAAAATATAGTTTTTGAAAAAGGACAACATGTAGACCGTGTGACAACCCATCGCGTCGGACAAATATGTGGGAATCGAACCCACAACCAAAGTGCGATTGAGATTTATCGCCTAACACTAGACTATGTGAAGTCCCTAGATAGTGAGACAAATTATTTTTAGTTAAATGATTTTATTGATCAATAATAAGTTGAGTTGGGTTATTATGTATTATTAAATGAATACCCTTGGTATAAGAAAATGATTTGGTGATTAAGTGATAGATGTTATTTTGGAATTTATTCTCTTTTTTTTGAACACTATATGCCCAAGGAATATATAATTGTATGGGATTTCATTTGAGGAGTAATGTTGGATTTTTATCTATGTTTTTATTATGGATTTATAGTGATTTGGGTGGTTTATGAAAATTATTAGGTTAATTACTTTTATGTATGTGACTTTAAGAGTAATTAATGTCATTTGGAGATACAATTTAACATGGAAGACTACATTATTATAGGTTTTGAGTTTCAATATTAAGTTTGGATTATATTGAATTATTTTAAGGAAAATTGATTATTGAATGGTATTTATGTAACTTTGGGGTATTGATGGTTTAATTTTAGAAATTAAGATTAGTTTTTTTTCTCTAATAGAATATCCGTTGGGGGGGGGGTCATCAGATATTATACTAACCATTTTGGTTTTGATTAATCTATAATGAAAAGTGAAATATATAGTTTATCCTACATGGATCATGTATTTCTATAGAAGTTTATTCTGGATATTTTATTGTGACCAAGTCTTCTTGAATACTCATTGTTCAAAAAAATGGGTTAGTGGTAAAAAGTTATTAAATAATGATCCTCTACATAAAATGTAAGTATATCTCTTTATGTTCTTAGTCAATATCATAAATGAATTCCTCATCCTTATGTAATGTAACTTAAAACAAAAAAATGTTGTCCGTTTACTTTTCCTAATGGGAGACTAAGGACCGTTTGACCCAACACAAGATTGTGATTTTCTTATTGTTAACTTTCTCCTGATCATGTTTTCTATCCCTCTCCATTAGAACTGAACACTTAGGTTATAATCCATATCCATGTTTTCCTACATGGAATCCTAGTATGGGTTATCTTGGGTGACCTTTATACCTCCCTTCCTTTCTTTTAAATTGATAGTTTCATTGACTCCTTTTTTGATGTAGGAATTTCCATTATATTCACAAGCCCAATTTTAAAAAAATTGCGAGGACGCAATTTATTGAAGGAGGGGAGAATATAACACCCCAAGCTTCCACGGTACGTTTCCCTTTGAATAATGCAATGACGTGCATTGTACAAAACTTCGAAATTCTAACACACCACAACCAATCAAACTAGCCATTATGAAATTTTATAAATTCTATCTCTCAAAATGGACTTCATTTTTGGATTCGTAATATCGAAATTATCCTAGGGTGAAATTTTGGTACTTTTCGGATAACTTTTATATTTTGATGAATAGTGAAAATTACTAAATTTTAATTAAAAACATCTTTTTTAATCAAAAATAATTAATATTGATAAATTATGAATTTTAGTGGTTTCAAATTATATTTATAATATATTTTTACAATTTAATTAAATGTTTTTCATTGGATATAATTTCACAATTAAACCAGAGATAAACAAGTGCCAAACTTTTGATAGTTATTATATCTTAAAAACATGCTTTTTGTTTTAACAATGGGAATTAATTTTTAAATTAAGTTATGCCACTTCTATGTTTTGAATTTGTAAAAATGTATTCCATATTTGGAATCAAGATGTTCAAATTGTGTAAATAGGTAACTTTTATTTTTATACATTTTGAATAATTACTTCGGTAAATATTTTATTTACCATGGTTAAGGGTAAATCCGGTAAATAAGGGTTAAAAATAATATTATAATAATACTAAATTACCCTAAAACTGTCCTAACCTTATTGTTGGATAAATTTCCGACCATGGGAATCTTTGGGTCGATTTTGGGACCCCATGGATCCACTTGTAAGTGATATGGACACTTTATTTTAATTAAGTTAAAATGAATAAAAAATGACACAAGCATATATCTTTTAGAAAAACAATTGTTACATAGAGTTATATATGTTGGCTTTTAGACTATAAATATTCATTAGAAAGATAAGAAGATTTACGACATAACGAAATTTTATTTAAAATTTTTAGAAATTAAATAATTTAATTTATTTATGACACAATGGCAATGGAGTAATTACCATAATAGTGAACAATTAGAATAATTGATATTATAAATACCCAAATAAATATATTACCGACTTTTATGAATTAGACTATTTTCTAGGTTAATATGACATTTTAGGATAGATTTAATTAACTTTTTTCGAAGTAATAATTCTGTTATGATTTTTACAAAAATCAATTATTGAATAGTATCAAAATTGACATAAAAGAGTTTTTAAAACAAATATTATATTATTAATTGATAGTAAATTCCTAAAAATCTAATTTTCGGCCAAGATAATTATATCATGATAGGTGTATCATTAATGGACCACTTGGGGGTCTCTTGGATGTATATAGTAAGTTTATTAACCATATAATATAAAAATACGAAGAGACATTGTAAAAGTGAAACTAATTAACTAAGAGTTAATACTTAAAGATATGGTTAATATAATGACCCAAACCTATCTAAATTATATTGGTTGAGTGGTTTCCGACCCATACCCACCTTAAACATTAAATAATACACTTTGGAGCCATTAGAAACCGAATATGAATTTATTATAAAATAATATTTCAAGCTTTTCCAAAGGTGCCCCTCACCCCTCTTATAAAAGGGCACTCCCACTTCTCATCACTTCACACCATAAAAGCCTTTTGGTTCGTCCAACCCCTGCCCAAATACTCTCTCAAATTCCCTCACTACAACCTAGAGGCCTTATTTTGATCAGAAATCCAACCTAAGGAGCCCTTTTGATCAAATCAAAATGAAGAACCCGAAGAAGAGGTAATGATTTCACCACCCTTTTTCAAGTTCCATTCTTCTTCAACTTCTTTTTTCTTTGTTATTACTATTATAAAATAATGAATCCAGTATCTCTTATATATGGTAATATTATTGTAAATAGGGTTCAACCATATTTATTAATCTATCCACCCTTTGAATAACATGTCACTATACGTGCGTACGTACGACTTACCGTCTCCATGTCGTGGTGTAATTGTTATTCAATAAATTATTATTTGGATGGGTATAATAATGATGTGTAACTCATGAAAATAATAAATATAACATGATAATTATTCTTTATATATTATATAACATCCAATTATATGTTATTTTAAAATCAAAATAATGATATTGTCGCTCATGCGTACGTACGGACTACCGTCTCCACTAACGCGATGAGATTAATTATCTATCATATCCATTCAAGTGTAATTATCATTTGATGATTTAAAAATAATTTTTAATGACTTGATATCATTCTGGATATTAATAAGATACAACCTATCCATGACAAACATGGATTACGTAACAAAACATATAAAAGAAAACGAGTAAGTTAACACCTGAAACGCCGACAATTCTATGATATTATTAACAAAGCAATGTTAAAAGATCATATATGATATCATATTAATGTATATGATTCAGGAATAATTTAATAAAAATTATTTCAACATTATATAGGAGGTTAACCTACCCCCAACCAAGGAAAAGTACAAGGTAAGGGGTTTCTTAACTCACTCTTAATTTCGTGAGAATTCCATTGTTCACCACTTAATTATTGCATGTGGTGTTTGTGTACTTCCCATGATTGTATTCATTGTGTAATATAATTTAATTTATGGGTATTTACGTCATCATGGTATGATCCTTATTTCATGGGTGTATGTTTCGTAAGTTACCTAATCGATAATGGAATTTGAAATTTCAATTTCCACTCATTTGGCTTTACGCATATTTCATTGATTATATTACCCCAAGATTATGTGTGGAATCACTATTCATTTGATTATGTCATAATTTACACTCCCATTATTGTGGATATAATTTTGATACCCATAATCACTCCATTGATAATTCTCAAGTCATTGATATGAATTTGATAAGAGTAATTTTAACTCATTCTCTATTTGTTGAGTTAAACATCCAATTCATTGGTGTTGTTTTTACAAGAAGATGTGTGAATGTCCTTTGATTGTTTTACACTGAATATCCAATCACATTTAGTGTATTTATATTTGTCACACATAATTATGTCATTGAATTATCCTTAACCTAAGGATACGACCTTTATGAGAGATTTCATCTCAATTTGCATTCCATTGAGACTTCTTTGTTGTTATACACCAAATCACTTTTATGTGGTGTATATAATGTACTTTGACATAGTATATCATGAATTACTTTATTCTCATGATATTAAAATTTTTTGATTACCTCAATTAATTTTATTCAAGTGTCTCTATTTTGGTAAGAAACTCTAACTAAAAAACCATTTTTAAATGTTTTAAAGACTTATTCTTCTAAATCTTGCTCATTAATGTCCATGTTTTAAAAAATTGGTTTAAGGATTTATTTATATAGACATTAAAGTTTTAAAATTAAAACTCCTTTTAAATGTTTCAAATAGGTATGGGACACTTTGATTCAAAAATCTATTTTTAAATAGCTTCTTGACAAATAGTGTGATTTTAAATGATTTGAAGAAAAAGGGGGATATTTCTCTCAAATAGTTTTGATGATTATTTTCATCTATGTCAATATCCTTCATTATTCTCGATTGAGGTTAATATGATACAATACAATCTTCCATATTGTATCTAATGAGTTATGTTTGATTGTGCATGTGCTATTTTTATACCATTCATAGTTTTTGGATAAAGTATTGACATTTCGTATGCTAGTTTTAATACGAATGTTTATGTTTTGTTTCAAACCTGTTCATATGAGGAATGAATTGGACTTAATAAGTGACGGGCGGAGCCCGATATAGCTCCTCGATGCATCGGCAGGTCTCATGAGACAAACTTGTTCCTTGGCACAAGGTCTTGGAAAAATCTTATTTGTAGTCTTGGCACGAGGCCTTGGCTATGTGGTTATGATAGTCTGGCATTATGCATTCCATCATTATGAAAGCGGTTATTGATATTTCATGTGATCATTCGACTAGTAGAATATAAATGTGAATAAGTAAATGGAATTATTTCATTTTATCTTTTCCATTTTATGCTGAAGTTCAAGTTTAAAAGGCTTTTGTTTTAGTTATAAATTGCTTTAAGTGTTTATGCTTATCTATGAAAGCTTCTGCTATAATGTTATCCTTACTGAGCATCTGAGCTCACCCCTTTCAATTTTTTTATTTTTCCAAGGATTATGAAGAAGTAATTTATGAATGATCTACAGGGATAGCATGAGGGGATATGAAGACAAGATGTTTTTTTTGATGTAATGTAAAACTTTATGAATGTATCTAGTGTTTCCAAGGCTACTAAACTAATCGGTTTTTCGAGACTTGATCTTTTTGTGATCATGCCCATGTTATGAAATAAAGCACTGACCTTGGGTAACTAGGGTTGGGGAGTTACAATATATTTATGTGTTCGTATTATAATATAATTATATTATATTAAATTTAAATATTTATTTAAAATATGAATTATATATGTTTATTTACATACATTTGGTATTGTTTTTATAATTCTATTTATGTTATGTATATATAAACATATATTTATATATTTATAAATATATTTATGTAAATTATTTATACACCTAAATATATATTTATATTCCTAATTTTTATTTATATATTATGTGAATGTTTATTTATATGATATATATAAGAATTTATATAATATATTTATATAATGTCTTTCAAAATATATTAATATAATATATTTCAATACATATATTTATTTGTATAAATTGTATTTTATTATATGAAATTCATATATATGAAATACATATATATAATACATATATATGAAATAAAAATTACAAAAATATTTATATTATATATAATTAATATTTAATGAAATAAAATTTAGGAAAAAATTTTATATGAAATAAAATTTATACAAATATTTATTTAATGTTATATGAAATATAATTTATACAAAAATATAATTAAAATTATTTTTCATTTTATTTATACAAATATTTATATGATGAATTTGAATACATATATTTACTATTATGCACATTAATATAAAATTATTTCAACAAATATAATTTTATAATATTATGTACATTAAAATACATGTATCTCAATAAATATATTTGTATAATATATTTTACATTAATATATATTAATTTATATAAATTTTATATCATATAATATTAACTATATATAACATAAAATCACAAACCCATTATTTAAAATTATATTTCTTCTCATTGTAAAATAAAATATAAAAACTACAACCTTGAGTTTTTATATGATTTATATTTTAAGTACATTATATATATGTATATATTTATATTATATGTTTATGCTTTTAAGTTGTATATAACTAAAATTATATAAAATATAATTTATAAAAATAAATAATCATAAATTTACATAAAATTTTACAATTATATTTATGTATACATATAAATAATATTCAAAAATTAATATAATAGAAATTACATAATATAACTAAATCATGTATATGTATATTTTAAATAAATTAATTAATAATTAATATGGTAAACTGAAATATATATAAAATATTTATATAATATATATAAATTAATATATAATTAATTACTTACAATATATTTATATAATATAAACATATAACATATGTATTAATATTTACATTTATTTTTTGTCAATATTATATTTAATTGTATACATAATATAATATAAATCAATTTATACATAAATATAAAATAAAAATATATTTATTATATTATATGTATCATATAAATCATTATAAAAATGAATTGTATTTATAAAACTATATTAATGTTTCTTATATTTGAATAAATATAATTATAATTACATTTAGATTATGTATGTCAGTATTAATATATTTCTACATTTATGTGTATATGTATAAGTATTTATTTAAGGTATTTATATAATGTCTTTATTTATATATATATATGTTTTTAATGAATTTAAATAAATTTTTAAAAGGGTTTTATGTAATATATATGTGTGTGTGTACACACACACATGAGCACCCATACATGTATACTACACAATTTGAATTTATATAATATTTATTTTAAAAAATAAATAAAAATTTAGAGGGGGTACAAACTCCCCTTTAATCAAAGGGATTAACGATGTTTCATGAACCCCTCTAATTTCTTGAATTAGTGGGGGTTAATGACCCCCTCTAATGTCATAAATTATAATGGATTCAAAACCCCCTATAATATATTAAATTTTATGGGGTTCAAAACCACCAATAACATATTAAAATAGATGGGGTTCAAAACACCCTCTAATCAAAGGGATTAATGTTATTTCATGAACCACCTCTAATTTAATAGGTTAGAGGGGGTTGTGAACCCCCACTATTTCCTTTTAAAAAAAATTTCCATGTTATATATATAGCCTTTAATATACATACAAATTAATATTACACAAATAGTGCCTCTAAAATACAATCAAACATATATAGCAACTTATTATTAAATTAGTGGTGGTTTTGACACATCGGCCTACAAAATCCAACCAAATATCACAATGAAAAAATGAACAAAAATATAGGGTGTTGTAAACCCCCTCAAAATTCAAATATTAAAGGGGATTGAGAATAACCCCATATCATATAAATTTAGAGGGGTTTGTGTATAACCCCTTCTTAAAAAACCTCTGATAATCTACTATTTTTGTATAGTGATGTGGGTGGTTGAGTTTTCTTCTCACCTTTATCATTATATCCTCTATCTTGATACTATATATTTTGTTTCTTATCACTATAACAATGGGAATATTGTCCAAACACTATCTCCAATTTGAGATCACATAAAACAAATTCTTCATTACTCCCAATGTCTCTAAATGAAAGAGCATTTCTAAAGAATGTTTTCAAACCACTAAATAATCTATCATGTTTCTTATAATTTTTTATAAGAAAACCTGAAGTGTACCTTGAAAGACTTGTAAAATTTTATTTATAGGCTATAATAGATTCCCCTTCCTTTTCCCACTCTATGAATTCTCTCTTTATCTTAGTTCATATATTTTGAGGTAAATTATTATAAAGAAGCATTATATAAAAGTATTCCCACTCCATATCATAAATTTCATCCATCGACATGGTGTTCTTAATCAAATCCCACCATTGATCGACCTATCCATCAAGATGATAGACATAAAAAATCACCCTTTCCATCTGAAAATAGTGGTTTACAGAAAACGTCTTCTCCATATATTTTACCCACTGTACCGTTACTAGTGGATCTTAGGATCCAAAAAATGTTAGTGTTTGTTTCCATATAAAACACTCGATAGCCAGATACTCCCCATTTGGTGAAGGATTACATTCAACTTTATTTAGTTAATTGTTCATAACCTGAGGTATATCGGTAAACACCCCAATAAAAATTTTATGTCCACATCCCAAAGTATTGGGAATGTCATTTTGTAAATCATTGAATTGTCCCTCACAATGTTTTTTGTCCTGGTTTCTCATAGTTCCCAACATTTTCTAATATAAAAATGGTTAGAAAAAAACATATGTCATCAAATCATGAATATATAATTTATTAATTTGTGAAATTAAGTCTAAAGGTATATCATGTTGGATCCCTATGTTAGTAATTCATATTTGGATATTAGTTATACTTAGTCTCATACAAGAGTTTTTCACTAAGGTTCTCGAATCCTAATCCCCAAATAAACTAAACCTTCCTCTAATACCTAATATAGTGACCCTACTTTTTCTTACGTTACTATTTCATATTTTTAAAGATAAAAAGAATAAAATCAATACAAAAATAGGATCCAAAGTTCTATTGTATTGGAAAAGCTAGGACCATACCTAAATAAAACAACATAAACATAAAATATTATTTAATTCCTACTTCTCTGTTTTCCTAATGTCCCTTGAATGTTCCTTTGTACAAGTAGTCACTTGATGATATAAATAAAAATGGTGTGAGATAAAATCCTAGTGAGTGGATATATAAGATCATTAGATAATATAACATGTGGTGATCATAATTATTATAATCATAACATAGGCATATGGTCATAATCACGAGGGGAAGAATTAATAAAATCTTTGAATGTGGAAATGCCAAAAAAATGTAACATCATATCTATATGGTCAACGTCGACTCATAGTTGTGAGAACATATAACACCATTTACTCTAATAATTAAACTCAATCATGAGGTTATTCACATTACCCAATTCATTATATTTCCACATAATTTAGGGATCCCCTAACACATCCAATCATTTACATTACAATATATAATTATAGGTGCATCCATCAGAACAAAACCTTCACATTATCTTGCATTAAACATTGAAAATATATCAATAATGACATATAATTAACCATGTATATTAATGAGTATCATTTAATAATCATAAATTCATAAATAGTGGGTTCCAAAATGAAATATTGAAGACATTATCAATATAATAATCATTAACCTTTAGTGAAGGAAACAATCTTGAGAAGTAAAAGCTGTATTTTTTTTGAAAGAAGAGTTCTTTTGAAAACAATGTGTTTGTCATAATCTCAAGTAGAAAACATATATATCCAAAACATTAATTTAATGATGAATAAATTATTTTTGCGGAATAACAATTCTATAATTGGAATGAAATAAGGAAACCCCAAAGAAAGAGTGTTGGGATCCAGAATTCCACTTACCTATTTCCTGGAAGATTACATTATGTTAATAACCCATATAATCACATTAGATACATTAACTTGGAAGTAAAAAAGCCTTTATAGATTAATATTATTCATTATGGTTTTATTACTTTCTTTTCTGGGCCTTTGGATGAGTTATACTGTTTAATTTTACCATTTGGGAGCATTTATTTTCATGGTTTCTATGATTGGTTCACTTTGTATTCATGAATGGAAGTTTATTTATAATGAGGATGAACATACAAAATTTTTATTATATTTTATTAATTATATTATAGAATATTAAATATTATTATTATGTATTTAGATATATACCATGTGTATGGTTTATTAGATAAAATTTAATGATGATCGTTTTAGGTTAATTTTTGAATATTTTTGAACGCTACAAACTCATTTTTTTATTTATTATTATAAATTTTTTTTCAAGAACATTATAGTTTTTATAAAATAAAAAATAATTTACTTTTTGAACTATTTAATGGTATTATTGATATATTTAAATATTTTTAATGAAATTAACTGTGCATCGCCCACGATGTCTGTAAATTGACACATCATGGTCTATAATTTCATTTTTAAGATGAAAGAGAATGTGAGAAGAGTTTAATATTGTATATTAAACTAAAATTATATAATTACAATATATGTATTATCATTATATTTTTATAAAAGTATTTGAATAAATAAAAAGAAAAAAAATATAAATTAAATGGAAATTTTTTAAAAAAAGAGAGAGGATTTACCTATTGAGTTCCACTCCTGAGATCCTCCTCCAGGTAGCTAGGATTGGTCTTTTGATGTGACAAAGAGATCCTAGAATCAGGGGAGGGACTAGGTAAGTGTATTGAGTTGAATGTAGTTAGGTATTAAATCTTGAAAGGTTTCTGGACAAGAGGGTGTGAGCGGTTGAATTTATATTAGAGAAGAGGGGTGTTTGCTTATTATTTTAATCATTAGTTTATTATTTTTCACAAGACAATAAATAATGACGAATATTGTGACTAAATTGAGTAATTAGTTCATGTTAGTTTTATCCAATGTCCATTTACATAATCCGTGAATCAATAATGATGTTTAAAATCAATTGTTTTTCATATTTAGTAAATTATCAAATTTCACTATTCAACAAAAATTAAACTATTTCAGAAAAATCCCAAAAAGAAATCCTATGTATTTTTATTTGTGGATTTTTAAAATTTAATAATTTTTATCAAAATAATTTTCTAAATATGTGATATTTAATTTTGAAATAAATTTGTCATTTACTTGGAAAATTCAAAATTCAAAATTATAACTAATTATATGACACTTTGAATAATTAATTAAGGCCCCATAAAACTGTCCTAAAATAATGGGGCAACAATATATTAAGTTTGAAATAAATTTTATGAAAATTAAATTTAATTGAAATAACTTTATTAATTTAAAATTGTAACTAAATATTAATTACTCATAAAAATACCAACATTAATTATTAACTTTTAAAACATTCCCTCTCATTAATAAGGTGTATAATTTTTTTATAATATTACGCGTGAGGTTAGTATTCATTTGGGTAGTTCAAAATTTACATGGGTACAATTAAAATTCATAAATTTTACATTAATATTCATACGGGTAAGTAACTATTTAAAAAATAGTTTTTTCTATCAGAATATAAATATCTTACTGATCGCAACCATGTATGTCATATTTTCAAAATTCATAACACAAAAGTTGAAAAAATTATGTTTAATGGCAATTATATAATGATCACATTGTATTTATTAGTTCATTAATGCTTGACGGGGCTTGGTGTTTCCTAAAATAATTTTTTCTGACATAATTATAAGTAGGAAATTTCTATTGATAGATCTTTGGGTCATTACAGTACATGTATTGATCTCTTTGAGTAATAAATTCAACTTAATGAAACAATAAATAAGTTCTGAAAATAAGAAGTGCGTAGGTAAACAAACATACAACTTCTATAAATTATTTACAGGGAACACATTACTTGAAAAAATTAGTATGAATTTTAAATCCACATTAATAATTATTTGTTCCCTAAAACAATAACACAATTATGTTATATTTTTTATATGAATATAGAAGTATAAAAATCAAAGTCTAATTGCATCATATGTCCCATAATATTTATGGAGTCCTATGTAAATAAAAATTAAATAAAAATAAATAAAGAAAAAAAATAATGGTAATCATGTGTAATTAAGAAATATTTTTTTTACTTTAAACTAGCATTACATAACAAATATGAGTTCTTTTATTATATTTATATATATTATAAACTCATGAATCCTTATTGAATAAAATAAATGAATGTATATTTTTAGTTTCCTTGATGCGACCAAGTTATTATGTCTAAATTCGATGTGTAGGTTTTGGGATTAAAAAAACATATAATGAGAAAAAAATGTAGAAGGGGTTAAAGAAAAAAATGAATGAGATTCCGAAAATAATAGGATTCTCTAGAATAAAAAAATTAATTGATAGTATGAGGTATAAGGACTCAGCCTTAAAGAATTACATAATATTGATTTAAACAAATAATTCGCATTGAGAATCTTTTCAGGTTTAGAGTTTTACAGAATTAGGACATAACTATTATGTCTCAAAATATTAAAAAGTAGACACTTCTACTCAGTTTCCATTTTTTTCATAAAATAAAAACTTTTGAAAAAAAAGATTCATTTATAGTTCCATGTTTAAGATAGTATGAAATTTAATTGATCCCATATTTGACCCTATTCAACATTATGTTCAGTGAAAATCAATTCAAAAACATGGGATGAGCATAAAAAAGCTCAGTAAGGGATTCACAAAGATGGAAAACTGTTAGTTTTTTCAAAACAACAATTAAACCATGAATAATTTAACATAAGTAATAATTTTTTTCTTTATGAAGTAGTAAATACACTTTAATTAATAAAATATCACTACATACCCTTTTGTAACCAAAATATTACCATAAAACCCATATAAAGAACACATTACATATAAAGGTAAGTTGGGACGTAAACATACATAAATGGAATAACCATACAACCAAATTCCACACATATCACTAAATGGAATAGTCATATGGCCGAATTCTATACCCAATGCATTAGAGGTTATAACATAACCACCCATCCTGGGTTTTCAAGGCACCACTCGTCATTTGGTTTATCACATAACCACCCATCAAATATCCATGTACCATTATAAATTCATAACACATAAAACTAATATAAAGAAATAAAAAATTTACACATTTAAATAACAATATATCACATAAATATATTTACATAACACATCCATTATCCAAACCATTTTCAATACCAAAATACATAAAAGAGTATGCGATATTTATTTTCCTTAAAAAAACATTATGACTTGTTAAGGAAGCCAAAAAACAAATAATACTCGCGGCGGCAGAAAGGTCATTATCAACGCTTACGTTAGAAGAAACATTCCTTTTTGTCATTTGATAAAACTCTTCATAGAAAAATATTCCCTTTAAAAATTCAAGGGTTTTTATACAGATTATAAAAGAATGTTGTGTATTAATACAAAATATGCCTCAATAAAAGGAGATTGAGACGAAGTACCTTACCTCATGACTGACTTGACTCTATCATTATTTAATCTCCTAATAATAAACTAAATATCATTTCAACATTCTTAAGAACATTTTTTATGTTTATTATTCCTTTTTTATCACTTATTACCATGTTATAAACATTATTTAACCATTCATGTTAATAATGGTCGTTTTGTCATTATTTGGTATTTGAGTAAAAATGAACACCTTATATTTACAAGTTGACAATGTGGTCAATATTATATTATATATAGAATTATATTAATTTTTTAGATATCATATATATCATATATATCCATTATATACATGTATTTATAATATTACATAACATTTTAAGGTAAGAAATGAAATGCACCGTTCATGGAGACGGTAGGCTGTACGTACCCATGAACGCTACTTTCATTTCTATTTCTTATTTTAATGGAATTAAAACATAATGATACATACTTATATTATAATTCCAGTATAATATCATATATAATATAATTAAATCCACCCTTTATACATCCCACATATGGCATTAACGAGTCATATCACTTTCAGGGGGCGGTAGTCCGCACATCCTCAAATGAAATTATCACATTTACCCATAACGAAAATCATAAAGGTATGATAAAAATGGAAGATACATAAGCATAAAGAAAACATAAACATAATATATATCATATATAAATATAGTGTCATCATAATGGACACCATGAGAGGCTGTATGAGGTAATTGAACAATCATTGTTTCGTGAGACGTTAGATTGCCATCCACAGAAACATTATGTTTTTCATCCATTAGATTGAGGTGTGTGTAAGTGTATTTATAATCCATATCGTAAAAATATTAAATTATATTGAGGTTACTGGTGTTTCTATAAAGTAATGGAATAAAAAGAGTTTAGGGGTTGGCGAAGAAAAATAAAAGAAAAGAATTTTAGAAAAACCATTAACTTGAATTTGGGTAACTGCCTTTGGTTTGAACTAAATGGTTTGTCGAAGTGCCTTATGCCTAAGGTACGACTTCTAGGTTGAAGATAGGGCTGTAGGGAGATGAATTGGGCAGATTTTGGATGAGAATAAAGGCTTGATAGGTGTGAGGTATTAGTTAGAAGTGGTCTCCTTTTATAAGGGAGAGGAGGAGCTCTTTAGGAAAGTGTGAAAATATAATTTTTTTATATAATGATATACTATTTCTAAAGGTCCAAAAAACATTAGATTCAATGATAAGATGACTCATGGTCGAAATAGAATCATCCAATAGGAATTGGATAGGATTTGAATAATATTTTATTCATTATAATCTTATTTATTTAAATAATTTATTAATGAGATAAATACTGCATCATTATTGTGTCCGAAATAATTTAATTTATTTGATGTCTGAAAATTAAAAAAACACTATCATGTATTAAATATTTTTATATTTCTAAAAAATATTTATAATAGAAATTACGACTTATATAACACTATATTAAAATTAATTTACTAAAAGATATTTGTTTATGTCTTTTTTGCCTTTACTTTAAATTAAATAATCTAAAGTGTCATTATCATTCATAAGTGGCTCCATAGGGTCCCTAAATCGACAAAACGATGTCCATGGTCTTCCATTACTCATCCAATAATGTTGAGACATGTTTTAAGGTAATTTTTAATTATTATAACATTCTTTTTACCTTGAATTACACTATTTACCTTTAACCGTGGTAAAAAAAGTCAAAATTTACTATTCCCCAAAAGTGATTTTCATCTTATTCAACCACATTTCACTTACTAATAACAATCATGTATGTCGTATTATCGAAATTCAATTCACAAAAGTGGTAAAATTTTATTTAAATGAAAAAGTCAGTATTTTAACTACTACTAAGTGGTTTCACTATTCATCAAAAATTGATGTTTTTAAGAAAAATACCAAAAATTCCGCCAAATAAATATTTTATATTAAGAATTAGAAAATTATTTATATTTTTCAAAATTAAAATCATAGAATTTGAATTAATTAATTTAAAATTAATTCTCGTTGTTAAAACAAATAGCCTGTTTTTAGGAAACAATAACTATCAAAAGATTGACATTTGTTTATGTCCAATTTCAAAGTGAAATTAATTCCAATGACAAAAATAGGATTAAATGGTAAAAATATATTCTAATTACTCTTTAAAAAAAATAAAAAGATAATCTAACCATATAAATAAATTAGATTAAAACACAGTTTTGAATTAAAATACAATATTTTTCACTATTCATTAAAAAGTGAACAATATCGGTAAAATTCCAAAAAATTTACACAAATTAAATTTTGATGTCCATATTCTAAAGAATGATTTTATTTGGAAAAATATAATGTATTAATGTGATGAAAACTATTTTTAAATAGGTTTATCCATTAAAAGGTGGTAAATCGACCTTTTAATGTAAATTATTCTTAAAATTAGATTCATTCAAATTTTAAGACTGTAACTTTTATTAGACAAATGTAAATAAATTTAAAAAACTTGTATAATAATATTGTATATAGTTTTTTTAATTTCCTCCAGTATAATGACAAGGAGTTAATTTCCATTCAAAATGATAATAACATATTATTAGCGTGCAACGTAAGATTTCAAGGAAACCCGTTGTTGCGTATCGGGTATGATATCGAACATAGAAACACTTTTAAAGAAAAATTAATATTAAATTAATAGATATTAATAAATATGAAAATCTATTATTCTTCATTTACGTGGGATGTTACATGAGGTGTATGAGAATTTTAGGAAATTACATCAAAGAGAAGAAACAACAAAATAAAAACCACTGCATAATGTCCCCCACCCACATTACTTTTTAACTGAGGCATTTCCCTCAAATTTCTTCCTTAAAAAAATTATATTTTTTATAGTTATTTCAAAAAACTACGAATTGGAAAAACTCTAATAACATTCCTATATTAATATTTTATATGTTGAAAGTGATTTTGTTTTAATTCTATCCACACAAACCCATCACCTTGTTCTATGGGGGTATTGTGAAAAATATCTTGGGATATATTATACACAACAAAGAACTTGAAAAAGATCATGTGAGAGTGTGTATTAACATAGCTAATAATTCAAGCACAAAGTTACATATTCTGTTCAATTATATGGAATTTCATTCAATTGATATTTCTTTTGAAGCATTTAATGAATTGCAATTTGATATTGTAGAAATACATGTCAATAAGGTTGTATTTTTTCCAATTAATTCTTATTAAAAAACATTAGCAATTAAAGAAAAAAGGATCTGAACTGATAATTGTTATTATTTATAAAGAAAGGGAAGGGAGTGAAACTTATGGTTTAATCAAAATTCTATCTTGTATCGACCAATTGATCAAAAATTCTTTTAGATAATACCTTTACCCCACAACTTCAAATTTTTAGTTACCGATAATACAAGTTTATATAGATACTATGCCCAAATATGGTGATTATACCATCATTTATTTTGAATAACAATTGTTTGTGGTGTCCATTAAATTCATTCATAGTCTTAGAAATGTAGATGAAATCTGAAGAATTAATTTATAGGATTGTCAGTTAAATATTTACACATGAGCAAAATTTTATTATTTTTTTGTTCCAAAAACTGATTTGCTAAGTTAATTACTATTAAATAATATAAATTTTGTATGTGTATATATTATTAATCTTAAAAGGGTAAACCTTGTTAATAAAATTTCACTCATTAGTCCTCACATCACATCTAAACAAAAAAAATCATTTTAAGAAATGGAATATGATGTAATTGTGAAAAACTACTTAAATATTTAAAACAAACAAAGATATGAAATAATCTTATTAATAACCATGATATTGGGGTAAAACAATAATATTTAGTCATATAAAATATATATTATTTATTTTCATCTATTATTCCCTTTTTAGGCACTATTGTTTGCACATTAAAATCAAATTGGATAAACCAATGATTTATTTTCATAAATTAAATTCATGGATAGCCAAAAAATTGGTCACACATGACATCATTTATGAATTCAAGATATTGGGCATTAAATTTTTTCATATAAATATCAGGATATATATATATTATATATTATGTTTTAATGAAAAATTTTCAATTATAGGGTGATGTTAAAATATCATGAAAATCAAGTCATCAGGAAAGTCCATGAGCATAATAACCCTTTCTAATTCTAAAACTAGAGAAGTATTATGGTATATATAATAATATTTAACTATAAAATCACACATAAAAACAAAATATTTATTTTTATAATTTTTTTAAATTTCTGAAATAAACCAATGGAAGAGATTTTGGATTTTATGTTTTAAAATATACTAATGATATCATATTCTATCAACAAACTAGATTCTTCAAAGTGGTATTTCTAATTATAATTACAATTTCATTCAAAATATTTATTAATCCTTTATTTATTTATATTTTTCATGTGGTACTAGGATGACTTTTGATGGTCCATATATAAAAAATTAGACATATATTTGTTTAGAAATAAATAGGTAACATACATGGTGTCAAAATGTATACAGACCTAATGAAGATGTGACTTCCCACAACTAATTTAGTCAATTTTCATATAATTTGGTCTACTCTTTTTGTTAATTTCCTTATTATTTTTTATGATAATTATTTAGTTAATTTTAAAAGATATCATGATAAAATTTCTTCTATGATAATTGATTTTTTGTTCATTTTATTCTATATTAATATCACAAAATGATCATAGAAAAAAATATTACCGAAATACTCATCATGAATGATTCACTCATATACTATGTCCTTGAACTCAAAATGTATGATGCACTCACAATGATGCAATTTTTTTATGATTTAATGAATTTAATTTTAATGGTTATAAGAAAGAAAACATTTCCATGGGGAATCAACTTCCCCTTCACCAGATAAAATCCAAAAATCATATTAGATAACCCATTATGTTGAAATAATTACATAATAAAAAGACATGGTTTAATGTTCAAGAATCAACCACAACTCAATCTGATACATGGTGTGACTAATATAACTTGAAGTGTATGTTTTTAGTTTAAAAATGACATTTTAGTTCAAAAATAATGTTACATGATCAAAATCAATAATATTAATTTAGATTATTTTGACACATGAGAAAACTGATTAATTAGTTATTTATAATGTGTAAGAATCAGTTACACCTCAATCATATACCCGATGTGTCTGGTATGACTCAATGTGCGTGTTTGTTGTTTAAAATTGTATCTTTAGTTTATTAAACACATCAAATAACAAAACCAATAAAAAATTAATATTATTTTTAGAACATAGTAAAATGATATTTAAATCATTTATGATGTGTATGAATCATCTGGACTTAAATTTGAATCATGGTGTGCCTGGTACTACTCAAACTTATTTATTTTCATTTTAGAAAAAAAAATTAGATAAAAAACTTTTTTCTATCACTAAAAAATCATTTTAAGTTAATTGATTGTATTGATTACATAGAAGAATGATCCTCATGTCACTTTTGATGTGTATGAATCAACAACTAATCAATCTGACCCCTAGTGTGCTCGTTATGACTTGAAGTTTCTGTTTTAATTTAAAATCGATATTTTAGTACAATACACATGCCACATACTCAAAACCAGTAAAAAAATACTCATTTTAATTTTATACTTTATGATAATGATCCATATGTTATTTCAAATGTTTTTTAATTAGTTACACATCAATCTGATTCTTTCTATGCCCAGTGTGACTCAAAGTGCATTATTTCAATTAAAAAATGTCATTCTAATTAAATTTATACACTAATCAATTAAATACTAGAGAAATTTTCTGTATAGTCTTGATAATTTAAAAAAATGATCCTTATGCCATTTGTGACTAGTCAGAATCAACCACAAGTCAATCCAAAACATGGTATGCCTAGTTTGACTTGTAGTGTTATTTTATATTTTAAATTTACATTTCCATTGTAAACACACAATTCATAAGGTAGAACAATAATAAAACATTCATATTGTTTTTATATGTCACGGCCCGTCCTCGGGGCCCGTGCCGTGACTACCCCAGGCCCGCCTTCCATTGGCCAGGGGCTGGCGACTAGCACCAAAGGCGTAAATCCTGATAACTGGGAAGGCATTTCCTTTATATAAGTAAACAAAACACCACAGAGTACAAGCGGAAGAAAAACACAAAGTACAAAAGAAAGTGATGAAAAGTAAATGGGCCAGAATATAAACCCAAATGAAAGTACAACTACAACTGAACAAGTACAACAAAAAAATAAAATAGCTGGGAGAACGGAAGCGGCTCCTGGGACATCCTCCTCGAATCCTACCTGAAGGGTAGGTACAGATGGCGCAGCTCCTGGATCGTCCACCACGAATCCTACCTGAAGGGTAGGTACAAATATCCTCCAAAATGCTCTCGCCCATCAACCTCCTCCGAGTGTCTTCTCGCCGTGAAGTCCAAATCCAGATACTGACTCGTCGTGTAGTCCACCTCTGGGTACCGTACAGTCTTCGAACACTCAGCCTCCGTCAGCACTGTCCGTCGTCTGCAACCAACACAACAAGGTGCGGGCATAGCCCGTGCAGGGGTGAGTATAACGATACTCAGTAGGGACCCCGAGACCCTCAAGGTCTCACTAAAACCAACATGGATAACCACAAAGAATATCTCAACAGAAAACCCCAACTTAGGTATATGCCATGCATATACCTAAGTTACCAAGTAACTCATCTCAATCATGAGGAAAACACCGAGATCATGAAATCAACGGATAACCACTACCCAGGTATATGCCCATACATATACCCAAGTCATCAAGTGACCCATCTCAATCATGAGGTAAACAGAAAGGTCAAAAGCTTCAGCTCGAACCCGGATTTTCATTAACGAAACCGTAACTGCTGAAGAGCTCTGTCTCTGGAGTGTACAGTGGTCTTGTCCAGACTCCGAGGTACTGCCCACAAACCTAAGACTACTGAGGTACTCCTCCTATCGAGTACCGCGGGCCAGCCACCCAAACACAGTATTTATTCCCGCCGGGGTATGCCACCCAAACACAATAGTGCACACCCCCTAGTAGCCTTCAGAGGTACTCTCCGGACGAGTACCGTGGGTCTGAACTGTCACACAAGTAGTGCTCCGTCTACCATGGGTCTACAGCTCATAAAGTAGTGCTTCTTCCACTGTGCTAGTCGACTCACTCCAAGTCGAGTCGGTCAAGCAGTCGTCAGGTCTTAGTCGGCTACACAGTCTCCGTACTCCACACGCTCATCTCTGGGAGGGTCCGCTCCACGAGCTAGAGGTCGATACTCCAAGTATCTCAAAGTCCCATGAAGAAGTATTTGAAATGACCGCCTCATCATAGGGGTCACAACGGAATAGACGACGCATCAATCGGACGCCCGGTCTGTGAGTTATTAGCCTTTTCGTCCCAGGGCCCCGTTGGTTTCGTGAGCGATCCAACCCGGTCGTATCTCAACTGTACCCCAAACTGTCATAGGGTATACTCAAAGGGACTGTTTCTCAACGTGATCACCAACGCCGCTGATGGTTCTTCAAACGGATGTCTGGTCTGAAAGATAACAGCTGCTCCGTTCTAGGGGCCCGGTTGGATTTCGGGTACAATTCAACCTGGACACTATCCAATAGCATCCAAAACTCGGGAGAAGTTTGAAAAATGTTCCGTCTCATCTAGAGGAATTCAATAAGATAGACAACGCGTCAATCGGACGCCCGGTCTGTGAGTTATTTTCTTTTTCGTTCCGGGGGCTCAGTTGGTTTTTAAGGAAAAACCAACCCGACCGTACTCCACCTGCATCCAAACCTCGGGCGGATTAAGCCCAAAGATCCGCCTAACTTAGAGGAATCCATCAACGTTGACGGCACGTCAATCGGATGTCTGAAGCTCAAGATATGACCGTTTCCGCTCCGAGGTCCCGGTTGGTTTCGTGTACGAACCAACCCAGCCGAACCCCAAGTATTCTGAAACCTTGACTGTGATATACCGAAACGGCCGTCTCGATCCAAGGATCGCATCGCCACTGCCGGCGTGTCGTTCAAATGACAGTAGCTCATGCTATGAGCAAAGGACCGAAAAGGTCCGGAAACGGGGGGTCTGGGACCAGACCGACCCGGCCCAACCCCCCCTGGGGTCGGCCCGAACCAGGTCGGCCCGACCCGGGTCCGGGTCTGACCCGGTTTTGCGCGACCCGGCCCGGCCTGGGCGCGATCCAGCCGGCGGGTCGGCTTGGCTCGGCTCGGCCGAGCGGCCGAGCAAGGGGGAGATGTGGGGCATGCAGCCCCCGCGGAAAGAGGAGCAGTGGCCCCGCGTGGGGCCGCGTTTGGTCAGTGGACGCGGCAAAGCCGCGTCCCGTGTCTCGCCGTACCCGCACGGTCGTGGGTCTGGTCACCCGATGCCGCCGCGGCTCCGTCCGGAGACGCGCCGGGGCGCCACCGCCTCAGACTGCCGGCGCCGCCGTGCCGGCGACCCGCGCCGCCGGTGGGTTCCGCGGGCCCCCGGAGTTTCTCTGGTGGTCCGATTCCACTTCCTCATGCGCCGTAGCTCCTCCTGGGTCCCGTTCTTCACTTCGGAATGAACAAATCGTCTCTGCGGCCCGTTTTGTCGTCATCCTCCATTTCGTAAATCAATGAAGAACTGCGGAGGGTTGTCGGGCCGTGTTTGTTTGGCCCGCACCCTTCGTGTTAGGTGATAACAATTGGGAAATAATAAACACATGATTTTAATCACTGACGAGGGTATAATTTATCCAAAATAAAATTATACGAACACCATGCAATCAAAAACCGACGCACGAGAGTTTAAAATTTGAATGTGTGGCGTGACGACGTTGCACACTCTTGTCACTTGATCCCGCACGGTGTGACGATGTCGCGCATCCTTGTCGCTCGATCCCGCGTGGTGCGACGACACTGTATCAATTCATTCGATCCACAACAAAAAGAAAAACAACAAGGGAGGGGGGGCGGCCGTGTTTGTGTGGTTCGGCCTCCTCCCGTTAACTGATATCATGCGGCCCAAATATCGTGGATAAATGACGGAAGAGAAAACAAGTAAGGAAAATCACGTAAACCCCCTACCTTTTCGTAGTCGTCGGACGAGTTCTTAGCGGAATTGACCGTCGTGGAAGAAGATGATCGTCGCGTCGCGGAAGGGTGTCACGTCGTCGCGGTATATGGCATCGTGTCGACAATCTCCGTGGTTTAAAGAAAAACACACAGATTTTTATTTCATGAATTAAATCTGTTTTAAAGATAAAATCAACAAAGGAAATTTAAATGTTCTGAAACCTCCTACCTCAAGCAGTGGATCGAAGATTCGTCGCGGGAGGAGAAACGTCGCAGAAGAACGTCGTGGGAGAAGAATCGTCGGCATCGCGGAACACGACGTCGCGTCGTCGATCTCCGAGGGTTCCGCGTTCTTCGCGTTCTTCCCGTTCTTCACGAAGGAGGATGAAGATCTTCAAGCTTCTCCCAATTCTCTCAACAAGCAACCCATAAGAGAAAACAAGTATTGGTCTTATTTTATTCTCATGCCAATATTTATAAAATTCTAAGTTAAGTAACGAACCATTAATTCAATGAATTAATGGTACGACTTGACTGCCCAATTAATAGGGGAATTTAGAATTTTAAGAAAACACGTCGGTTGACTTTAATTAAAGATGAGTTTTCACGGGTGCATTACTTAGTGGAAAAGAAACGGTGGGGCTCGTGCGGGCCCCACCTCACAAATATCCTACCATGAGGGTAGGATATTTTTGGATTGCACCCTATCCGCTTTAACTTAGCTCAAGTGGCTTTTAAGTGGCTTTAAGTGAAATAAAAATAAAGTTGTCTCACCACTTTATTTTATTTCTTATCTTAACACCAAAAATTTAAAAAAAACCACACCCGAGCAAAATCAAATACGGAATTGGAGTTTCTAAGAAAATACCGGCGCTACGATTCCATCAGTACCCTCAGAATTTGATTCCAAGAACCGGTTCAAAAGTTAGAAATTCCCACTCATTCGTTCACTGAACGTACCCGAGATAAACTTCAGAAAATGATTCCAGGCACACCGGGCCTCGAAATCAGGCATCATAAGAAACTGCATTCTTGTAAAATCCCAAATCAATTTTAGAAAAAAAATTCCCATGAAATTTCCGGGTCTTTACATTACTCCCACCTCAGGGATTTACGTCCCCGTAAAGCTTTAACACAAACTAGGGTCACAAAAGCGGTACAAAGCACGCATCAGAGCCTTCCGCTCCCATGTGCTCACCCGGAGGTTGTCGTACTGCCAGAGAAAGTGCACCCGAGGAATCGATCATCCTCGTAGGATCCGCTCCTATCGATCTTCGATCCCCACTGGAACCTCTGTGAATGAAACCCCATCGCCATCGTCCAGCTCCTCATGGTCGATGATATGCGAAGGGTCGAGCACGTATCTCCTCAGTTGAGATACGTGGAAGTCGTCGTGCACCTGGTGAAACTGTGGTGGATGGGTCAAGCGGTAAACAACCCTGCCTACCTAGCTGAGGACCTAGAAAGGTCCGTTGAACCTCGGTGATAACTTGCCGCCTTGGCCACATCTCTGTAATCCTCGTCGAGGTAAGACCCGTATAAGGACATGATCGTCATCCTCGAACTCTAGAGGTCTCCAATTCCTGTTAAAACTGGAACTCAAAACGACTGCCACCACGAGGGTAAGGTTGACCGAGTCAAGAATGATCGGCCGCACCCTACTATGCAAGAGTTTATCCTATGCTGCGTGGGGTTTCCTTTTCGCCGACCAAGGAAAACCCATCCCGACTTCGTTTTTAAACCACAACCTTTTTGCCTTATATAGTCAATTCGTGTATGAACTGTGGATCCAATCCATACTCAGACCAACGTCGTAAGGCCTCGACGCTGCTACCAAGTGATTCCAATCGAAAATCTCACCCCGAGGGTCTGACCACACTGTCGGCATAAGTGTGATTATTGATTCTCTTCCAAAGGTATCTCCAGATGTGAGGGCCAAGTCCATGTATTACCAGAAACTCTAGGTCTAGAACAAGATTTGTGAAAGAAAGGAATGATTCTATATCGAAGTCCGTTACTACAACAGCTAGTAGTGGACATAAACTGTCCCTTGAATCATTTCTAGAGACATTGGGTGACACTCCTTGACCGCAAGAAGCTGCACTCTTCCTCCGCCCTCCAGCTCCCTGAGCCTAGCGGGGATAACTTAGGCGGGTGGTTGTAGCATGTTAAGATGTACACCACCTCATGCTGCTCTCCTAGCTCTACCTCCACGTCTGCTGCTCCGCAGACTCATATCTCCTTAAAGCTTCTTCTTCTCTAAACATTAAACATGCCCGAGTCTCCAAGACTGGTGCCAGTTTCCTATTTCTTACTACACTGTGCAGCCTTCATCCGCTCCTGGATGACCTACACCTTCTTTGCTTACGATCTGAAGAGCTGCTAAAATTTCTCCTCTGCCGAAAAGAGAAACTCAGTCTCATCCCCTGGATAAACCACGCCAATTTCCTAATACAGTCATTCCCAACATAAATGATGCATCCATGCCATGGATGATGTCGTAAGGCCTCGACGTAACTACCAAGAGATCCAACTGTCACTCTCGCCTCCAAGGGTCGAGTCACACTGTCGGCATTAGTGTGAGGTCACTGGGTCTCCTCCAATAGAAATCTCGAATGTGAGGGTCAAGTCAACAGTTTTAACCGGGACCACTCAGTATCAACCAAACAAAAGGACATGAAAGCAAACAAAGATAAGTGTCTTTTTATTATTGCAGCTCATAGTACAAAGACACGAATACAACAGAAACATGGAACTATAAGTACAAGGGACGTATCCACTAGTTCTGCTTCTGTCTACCTGCTCCCAGAGCCCTACTCCCTTGTCCACTGCTCGGCTGTTGCTCATGCACCAGCCGCTGCTTCTGTCTCGGTGGCTCCTCCAACACCCGCGGATCAACTGTGCGGGGAGTCGGACAGTCACGTGCCAGGTGACCCTTCCCGCTTCATGAGTAACACTGTCTGTTTCTGGCACTCCTGGCTCTTACCCCACCCCGGGTGCCCCGCACCACCGGGCCTAAAACCAGAGATCGTCCAACTACTGGTCTGGTTCTCCTGGACCTCTGCATCATCTGTCTACTTCCCATAGATGACTCGGCTACTGATTGAAAAGTACGCGGAAAAGGCCACAGCTCCTGAACACGCTCGGGGTGTAGATCTACTAGCACAAAATCCACCCTGAAGAAGGTCTCGAAGTCTTCCCATGCGAAGGGCATCCCGTCGTAAAACTGGAACAAGTGGCTCCACCACCTGCCTGATGCTTCCTGAAGAAGGCTGACAGCAAAGATCACCATGAAGTCTGCCGGCATCCTCACTAGCCTAAAAACTCTCACCACAGCCTCCAGCCAATCCTCAGCTGCCTGCAGGTCCGTCTCTCCCCAGAACCTGGGGGCCCTCTGGCGCTGGAACTCGTGCAGCGCACTCAAGTGGCGTGCATCGCCTACTGCTGGGGCTAGTGGCATCGGTGGCCCAACGTATGGTAGTACCACTGGTACCTCAACTGCAAGAGGGCCCTGTACCGAAGCCTCTTCGCTCGGTAGGCTATCAGTACGCACATCCCTCTGGGCTCTAGCTGGTCGTCCGTGAAAAGGCATCCTGAGAGAAACAACGTGACACGGTCAAACATTTATACCTGGTGAGCTGACCTGGTTTGAGATGATATTTAAATAAAACCTCTGGAAACACACATGCAATCAGTGTTTTCATGCACAATGTCGGAATTCAGTTGTCAGGGTCCTGGGGTATTGATACGTCGGCCGCCCCCACCAACACTGGACTCCCGGAACTGAAGACCACACTCGGTGCCCTTAACACTATTGCTTCACAGAAAGGAAAAAAAATATCAGAGTTATATGTTCTATGGTAGAACCGACTCCTCTAATACCAATTTGTCACGACCCGTCCTCGGGGCCCGTGCCGTGACTACCCCAAGCCTGCCTTCCATAGGCTAGGGGCTGGTGACTAGCCCCAAAGGCGTAAATCCGGATAACTGGGAAGGCATTGCCTTTATATAAGTAAACAAAACACCATAGAGTACAAGAGGAAGAAAAACACTAAGTACAAAAGAATGTGCTGAAAAGTAAATGGGCCAGAATACTAACCCAAATGAAAGTACAACTACAACTGAACAAGTACAATATAAAAAGACAAGAGCTGGCAGAATGGAAGCGGCTCCTGGGTCACCCTCCTCAGATCCTACCTGAAGGGTAGGTACAGATGGCGCAGCTCCTGGATCGTCCACCACAGAACCTACCTAAAGGGTAGGTACAGATAGCCTCCAAAACGCTCTCGCCCGTCAACCTCCTCCGAGTGTCGTATTTCCGTGAAGTCCACCTCCAAATACTGACTCGTCGTGTTGTCCACCTCCGGGTACCGTCTAGTCTTCGAACACTCGGCCTCCGTCGGCACTGTCCGTCGTCTGCAACCAACACAACAAGGTGCAGGCATAGCCCATGCAGGGGTGAGTATAACGATACTCAGTTGGGACCCCGAGACCCTCAAGTTATCACTAAAACCAACATGGATAACCACAAAGAATATATCAATAGAAAACCCCTACTTAGGTATATGCCAGGCATATACCTAAGTTATCAAGTAACTCATCTCAATCATGAGAAAAACACTAAGATCATGAAATCAATGGATAACCACTACCCAGGTATATTCCCATACATATACACAAGTCATCAAGTGACCCATCTCAATCATGAGGTAAACACAAAGGTCAAAAGTCTCAGCTCAAACCAAGATTTTCATTAACGAAACCGTAACTGCTGAAGAGCTCCGTCTCTGGAGTGTACAGTGGTCCTATCACGACTCTGAGGTACTGCTCACTAACCTAAGACAGCTGAGGTACTCCTCCTGTCGAGTACCGCGGGCCAGCCACCCAAAAACAGTAGTGCTTCCCGTTGGGGTATGCCACCCAAACACAGCAGTGCAGACCCCCTAATAGCCTGCAGAGGTACTCTCCGGACGAGTACCGTGGGTCTGCACTGTCACACAGGTAGTGCTCCATCTACCATGGGTCTGCACCTCACAAAGTAGTGCTCCGTCCACTGGGCTAGTCGACTCACTCCAAGTCGAGTCGGTCAAGCAGTTGTCAGGTCTCAGTTGGCTACACGGTCTCCTTACTCCGCACGCTCATCTCTGGCAGGGTCTGCTCCACGAGCTACAGGTCGATACTCCAAGTATCTCAAAGTCCCATGATGAAGTATCTCAAAGGACCGCCTCGTCATAGGGGTCTCAATGCAATAGACGGCGCGTCAATCAGATTCCCGGTCTGTGAGTTATTAGCCTTTTCATCCCAGGGGCCCGGTTGGTTTCGTGAGCGAACCAACCCGGTCGTATCTCAACTATACCCCGAACTCTCATAGGGTATACTCAAAGGGACCGTTTCTCAACGTGATCACCAACGCCGCTGACGGTTCGTCAAACGGACGTCCGGTCTGAAAGATAACAGTTGTTCCATTCTAGGGGCCCGGTTGGATTTCGGGTACAATCCAACCCGGCCACTATCCAAAAGTAACCAATACTCGGGCGAAGTATGCCAAAAGTTCTGTCTCATCTAGAGGAATTAAACGAGATAGACAGCGCGTCAATCGGACACCCGGTCTGTGAGTTATTGGCATTTTCATTCCGGGGGCCCGGTTATTTTTTAAGGCAAAACCAACCCGACCATACTGCACCTGCATCCAAACCTTGGGCGGAGTAAGTCAAAAGATCCTTCTCACTTAGAGGAATCTATCAAAGTTGACGGCACGTCAATCGGACGTCCGAAGCTCAAGAGATGAGCGTTTCCGTTCCAAGGGCCGGGTTGGTTTCGTGTACGAACCAACCCGGCCGAACGCCAAGTATTATGAAACATTGAGTGTGATATAACGAAACAACCGTCTCGACCCAACGATTGCATCGCCGCTGACGGCGCGTCGTTCGGATGCCCGTAGCTCAAGTTATGAGAAATGGACTGAAAAGGTCCAGAAAAGGGGGGTCTAGGCCCGGACCGACCCGGTTTGGTGCAACCCGGCCCGGCCTGGGCGCGACCCGGCCGGTGGGTCGGCTCGGCTCGGCTCGGCCGAGCGGCCGAGCAAGGGGGGAGCCGCGGGGCGTGCAGACCACGCGGAAAGAGGAGCCGCGGCCCCGCGTAGGGCCGCGTTTGGTCAGCGGACGCGGAAAAGCTGCGTCCCGTGTCTCGCCGATCCCGCGCGGTCGCGGGTCTGGTCAGCCGCTGCCGCCTCCGACCGCTGGCGCCGCCGCGCCGGCGACCCGTGCTGCCGGTGGGTTCCGCGGGCCACCGGAGTTGCTCCGGTGGTCCGATTCCACTTCCGCCTGCACCGTAGCTCCTCCCAGGTCCCGTTCTTCACTGCGGAATCAACAAATCGTCTCTGTGGCACATTTTGTCATCGTCCGCCGTTTCACACATTAACGAAAAACTGTGGAGGGTTGTCGGGCCGTGTTTGTTTGGCCCGCACCCTTCGCGTTAGGTGATAACAATTGGAAAATAATAAACACATGATTTTAATCATTGACAAGGGTATAATTTATCCAAAATAAAATCAGACGAAGACCTTGCAATCAAAAACCCACGCACGAGAGATTAAAATTTGAATGCACGGCGTGACGACGTTGCACATTCTTGCCGCTTGATCCCACACGGTGTGACGATGTCGCGCATCCTTGCCGCTCGATCCCGCGTGGTGAGACGGCACTGCATCAATTCATTCGATCCACAACAACAATAAAAACAATAAGGGAGGGGGGCGGCCGTGGTTGTGCGGTTCGGCCTCCTCCCGTTAACTGATATCATGCGACCCAAATATCACGGATAAAATACGGAAGATAAAACACGTATGGAAAATCACGTAAACCCCCTACCTCGTCGTAGTCGTCGGACGAGTTCTTCGCGGAATTGACCGTCGCGGAAGAAGATGATCATCACATCGCGGAAGGGCGTCAGATCGTCACGGTATATTGTGTCGCGTCGACGATCTCCGTGGTTTAAAGAAAACACACAGATTTTTATTTCAAGAATTAAATATGTGTTAAGGATAAAATCCACAAAGGAAATTTAAAAGTTCTGAAACCTCCTACCTCAAGCTGTGGATCGAAGATTCGTCGCAGGAGGAGAAATGTCGGAGAAGAACGTCGCAGGAGAAGAATCTTCGGCATCGCGGAACACGGCGTCGCATCGTCGATCTCCGAGGGTTCAGCGTTCTTCGCATTCTTCATGTTCTTCACGAAGGAGGATGATGATCTTCAAGCTTCTCCCAATTCTCTCAACAAGCAACCCTTAAGAGAAAACAAGTATTGGTCTTATTTTATTCTCATGCCAATATTTTGAAAATTCTAAGTTATGTAACGAACCATTAATTCGATGAATTAATTGTACGACTTGACTGCCCAATTAATAGGGGCGTTTAGAATTTTAAGAAAACGCTTCGGTTGACTTTAATTAAAGATGAATTTTCGCGGGTGCGTTACTTAGTGGAAAAGAAACGGTGGGGCTCATACGGGCCCCACCTCACAAATATCCTACCAAGAGGGTAGGATATTTTTGGATTGCACCCTATCTGCTTTAAGTTAGCTCAAGTGGCTTTTATGTGGCTTTATGTGAAATAAAAATAACGTTGTCTCACCACTTTATTTTATTTCTTAACTTAACCCCAAAAATTAAAAAAAAAACCACACCCGAGCTATCAGAAATCCGGAAAAGGCATTACTAAGAAAATACCGGTGCTGCGATTCCATTGGTGCCCTCAGAATTTGATTCCGAGCACCGGTTTAAATGTTATAAATTCCGGCTAATTTGTTTACTGAACATACCCGAGCTAAACATCTGAAAATGATTCTGGGCACACTGGGCCTCGTAATCAGGCGCCGTCAGAAACTGCATTCTTGTAAAATCCTTAAGAAATTTTAGAAAAAAATTTCCCTTGAAATTTCCGGGTCTTTACATTATATACTAACATAATGATCCAAACGTCTTTTTTGGCATGTTGGAATCAACCTCTCCTCAATATGATACACAAAGTGAATGTTTTGATAGAAAGATCATGTTTTTAGATTAAAAATAAAATTTTATGTAAACAATGTGTCCATCACATAATAAAAAGAATATATAATTATATTAGTCTTTTTAAATTATTAAAACAATCCTTATTTCATTTTATACATGTTGGAATAAACCACGCATCAATCTGATATAGCATCTGGTTGTTATGACTCAAAGTCTGTGTTTTTATTTAAAATAGACATGTCCGTTCAAAATAAACACTACATAATCAAAACTAAAAAAACAAGTTAACATTGTTGTTATAGTGTAAGAAAAAAATTCATATGTGATTTTTTATGTACAGATTTAAACTTCACCCTAATTCAATACAAGGTGTGACCAATATAACTAAAGTCCATGTTTTTAGATTATAAATGAAATTTTAGATAAAAACTTCTTTCACTTTCTAAAACCATAGAAAATGTGACCAGATTATCTTAATACATCATTAGAATGATCCTTTTGTCATTTTTGAAGTGTATGAATCTGCTTCAGATCAATCCTATGTACGGTGTGACCAGTGTGACTTTATGTGAATATTTTAATTGAAATTTTATATTTTAGTTTAAAAAACATGTCACGAAATTATAAACAAATAAAATATTCCTATTATTTGATACATTAATAAAATTATCTATATGTAAATTTTGATATATATATGAATAAATAGAACATCAATATGATATGTGGTGTGACTAATATAACTCAAAGTGCATGTTTTTAGTTTAATAACTAATTTTTAGTCAAATAAAGTGTTACTCACTGAAAATAATTAAAACATGCTCCCATTGTCTTGATACATTAGTAAAATGATTCTTATGTTCTTTTTGACGTTTTAGAATTAGTCTCATGTCAACCTGGAACACTCTGTTACCAGTATGACACAAAGATTGTGTTTATATTTAAAAAATATATTTTATTTCAAAACACACCCCACAAACAAAAAACCAGGAAAACACAATCTGATTGTTCTAATAACATAGGTGAAAAAATGTATAATCCATTTGTATTTGTGACATGTATGAATCAAATAGATCTCAATATGATACAAGGAATTCCTTGTATAACTTGATGTGTATGTTTTTAGTTTAAAATTGACAATATAGTTCAAAAAAGACATTACATACTAAAAAATGAGAAATAACATTCATATTGTTATTATAATTTAATACAATGACACATATTTTATTTTTGGGGTGCTGGAATCAATATCACATCAATCTGATACACAGTGTTTCTAGTATGACTTAATTTATATGTTTTTAGTTTAAAATTAATAATTTAGTTAAAAACACACATTACATACTCTAAACTGTGAAAATGAATTCATATTTCATTTATAAATTAGTAAAAAAATTAATGAATCATTTTTGACTTGTATGAATTTGTTTCACCTCAATCAAATAAATAGTGTTTCCAGTATTACTCAATGTGTATTCTTTTATTTTAAAAATGTTAGTTTAGTTAAAAAAAATAAGATCCCAATTTTTCACTCAGGTATGGATCCTTTTAAATTTGGTTTAATTCACTATTTTGGGCCTAATACATATTATCATGTTTATAATGATGGTTTTAGGTGTGTTCGAGGCTTTTTTGGAGCTCATAACCTCGACCAGTGGATAAAATCACTAGTACACATAGTTAGTCGAAACAGTGCACCCCATCCCACATAGTATCTTCTAATAGTACAGGTATGGATATTATGGTGAAGAATGGAACACAATTTTCCCTAACTATGAATGAGGTGATACAAGCCCAGGAAAAATAATAGACATTTTTATAGAGGTTGTTGTTATAGTTTGTGCATAGTGTTTCTAACTTGGTGGCCTAAACATGTGAAGTGACCATTCCAACAGCATATGGGACCTGATTGGAACAATGTTTTCCCAAAAGTTATACCAAACCATGGGACCACTATTTTTGGGAAAATTTATGAAAATTAATTTTAATGAAATTTTATAACACAACCCATTCCTCTTGTTCATCACATAGGATGTGCATTGGTATGTACTCAATTCAATATCAACAGTTTTCCATTTGACATTATATCAAAGATACTATTTATATATATGATCATATTGAATATTTTTTGGTTGTTGATCATCTCTTTAGATATCTTCCATTCCAATACAAACTAGATGTTAATACTGCACGAGGAGAGTCATACAAGCCAAAGGTAAGTGGACTGTAACTCAATCCTCAACTATCATGGTTTTAAAAAAATTTAACATGTGGGTTTAAATTTTATCTGTAATGTCCTATTAAATTCATGTTAATTTCATTTAGTAATAAGAACCCGGTTCTAAGAACACTTTCATATATAATAATCAATATTTGAGGTTATAACTTCCATGTTGACCACCCCAAGTTGGTTGTTTTTAATTATACCTTTAATGGTTTAACATGTCTATCTTCACTACTGTTTGGGAGTGATATATATTTATACTTTTAATCAAAATCCCTTCTAAAATTGAATGATTATAGAATTTAAAATGTTTAGACATTTTATGGTGTCATACCAATTGAACATTCTAAGAAAAGTGATCTAAATTAATCAATGATTCTTAAAATGGTAATTGAAAAGTAATTTATTAACATTACTAATAATAGTTTATTATTAATGGATTCATCATGTTTTCTTGTCCATATCCCGACTTTTCATTTTTAAGAAAGGTAAAGGATAGAACCAAGTAATTAAATATAAAATAGTAGAACTTGTATCATTTTTAGAAAATGTCATGTCACATAGTTTAATGTTATGTAATTGAACCTTTTACTAATTAAATTGAATGATTATAAATTGACACAATAAATTAAGGAAAAAATTATAATTTTACTATTATATAGGTACCATGGCATTACTAGATGTGTGGCGAGACTCCATCTTTCCCTGGATACCTAAGGGAATTATCTGAGAACTCATGGATACTATTCAAATTCAAGGATTCTAATTTCTAATGTTGATACCACCTTGGAACCTATTCTTTTTGTACTTGGGAATACCTAGTATGACACCATATAATCCATCCATTATTATAATTGGATTTCATGGATACAGTCCTTGGATCTAGTGTGATGTATATGGACACATGGTGTCTTAGATACACCCTTTTTCATAGTAATATTTTGTCCCATTTTACCAGGGATGTTTTCATTGTACATAGTTATAATTATGTTATTGTGGAATTCCTTGGGGGATTTCCCTTGGATTACAATCTTTTGACTTAGAGCCTAGATATATTTCATTACCTAGGTGTCTTGACCCTTGATGTCAATGATTCCTTGGTTATTACTGAGGATCCTATGCATTATTATTATCAACATTGATTCCTTATTTTATCTATGATTCTTTATCATTATTTTTACCATGTTATGATGTCAGTGCTAGTTATACCTCACATGAATTTGTTATATAAATGGGAAAAAATTCTAACCAAAATGTTTTCTTGCTCATACCCCAGCTGTAGCTAATGAAGGTACTTGGGTATTTATAATAATATAAAGATTTAAATTAATATATTCATGCTTGAAAACTATTAATGTTTATAATAAATGAAACAGATATTATAGATGCTTTTGATGGTGTCCTGATTATATTTATCTCATATCCTATCTGGATAGCTATTGGTACCTTGTAAGATTATAGGTATGTGGGTGAATATAAGGGGAAGCATCCCACTTTGGACACTTGATCATGATTACTTGAATTATGATTGATCTTTGTAGCAGAAGACTGTGTAAGAGATTGGGATGTTTGAGATTTTTTTGAATAATTTTTTTCTTTTTATATAATATATTTCATACCTCCTCGTATCCATGTTTTCTAGTTTTATAGAGACATGACATGTATCCTCAAATTTTTCATATGATTTAGCTTCTAGTTATAATTGATTGTTATCAGTTTCTTATATTTTTTATTGTTCTCGTCTTCTTTAGAAGTTACATGTGTTTATAATACTTCTTCTATTTACTAGTTCTTATATTAATCAATTGTGCTCCACTCTTGTATTGATGGCACAATCTCCCCAAATACCGACCCTAGGCCCTCACAATAATTCATGATCCTCAAGAATTTTCTGAGTTATGCTTCAGGCCATGTCACTAACCAAAAAAATGGAACTTTTGAGGGGAATCCTAGTTTAAGACATCACAAAAACACACATCACATGCTCAAAAATATGAAAAAAAATCTTATTGTTATCATATTGTTGGACAATGATCCATTAGTCAATTTTGGCATGGATTATTCATCTGAACCTCAATATGATGCACATTTTGACCAATAAGACCCATAATGTGTGGTTTGAATTGAAAAATAATATATTATTAAATTATTGTTTCAAATTTATCTTATATTTATATATTTATTTATAATAATACAAACATAATTTTTTTATAGGTCCACATATTTTCTCAATCCATGGAAGTTTATTCTAAAACTAATAACATGATTTTATCTTTAGAGAGGGATTTGGGGAATGATCAGGCTCTTTTGAGAAGGGGATAGGGTTAAAAGATTATGAAACTGTGATATTTTTGAATATTTTCATTAAATTATACTTTCTAATGCAATTTTAGAAACCAAATATATTTGAAATATGTTTAATATAGTGATTTTTATTATATTTTTTATTTAATTTGTTTTTCAATTAAATTCATACTTATTGGCTGAAACATGCAATAATTTTATCACCAAACTATATTAGTATGTCTCTTATTTGATCTATTATGAGAACCAATAAAGGTTCTCTTTATCTGTGAAAAATGTTACTCTAAAAAATTACCCCCTTTTATCATTTCATAGAACCTTCATGCTTTTTAGTGCTATTAAACAGTTATTTTCTAGAACTGATAAAATGGGGATATAGAGTAGTGTTTTTCTGAATAATGAAATATGTAAAATTTGTGGTATATATCATTAACAAAAAATCAACAAGAAGAATATCTCAATAATTTTAAATGTGACTTTTTCAAAATCTTGACTCTAATAAGATAAAAATCAAGTTATTGTAGGTTAAAATGTCCCATGTATCACTCAATAAAGGGTTATTATATTGAATAGGAAAATTTTTGTTAAAAACCACTTGGTAATGGGAAACATATAATTCATGACAGTAACATCATTGGATGCATAATTATAACACACCAACAGATGTGAATTTTACAAATTAAAAGAATGAATTATATTAGGGAAATTACATCTACCAAAATTAACTAGCCCCCTCCCCAAATCATGATTCATAAAATTGATACCTCTATTATTATATATAATTAGTAACCCCCATAATACACACTCAATCCCATTAAAATTTAAATATAAAACACAACATCATGGGATTCCTGTATGGCCATTTTTGATATAGATGACAGTGTAGAAAAAATCTATGCATGTAACATAATTTTTCTTTTAAAAATATCCTTAACTAGAATATAGTGATTTAAGAATACATGGAATATAAAAAAATTCTCCCATTTTCTCATTAATATTTTTTCCACATTTCCACATTTTAACATTATCATTATAGACCTATGAAATAAAAAAATAAGTGAAAGTGAATGGTCCATAAAATTTATGTTCAAGATAAATCATGTTGATTGTAAATAATTCCTATTTAAAATAATAATAAAAGTTCATGTTATTATAATTAAATTAAATATATTGGATGCCTCAAAAAAATTACTCTAGTTATGGTTTTCATGTTTTAACATACCTCTACAAATAATGAGACAAAGGGTTATAAAGACTATATCTAGTCTGGATCAATAAAGGATTAGTTTTATTAGTATTCCTCATAGAATATTCTTTTTTAATTTTTCCAATATTATATTTACTATAAACTAACATAGGAATTTCATTACATTCATAGGTATAATACAATAGATTTTGGTTGGACCAAATAAATCAAAATTTAAGACATGGACTATACAAACATGTTATCAATCCTTGATCTATCCTAGTTGAGGAGTCCCCCTGATGTATTATAATTTTCTAGAACCTTTCCTTCCTTCTTTTACTCTTTTATATCCTCACATTTTTTCTCAAAATAAAGTTTCTTTTTAAATTTCCTCTATAATTGAAGAATCTTTGATTCTTATATTGTTTTCCTAGATAATATAATTCTATTTTAAGAAAAATTATTTATTTCTTGATAAATTTGGAATTTCACTCCCTCCCCACCAATTCATAGAGACATATCCCCACATTTCAATTTAATAAATTATCTATTTATAGCTATCAATTTACCTCTCATGATTATGGATTTTGTTTTATTATCCATTTCCAAATATAGAATATCAATATGAAAATAAAACATATCCAATTTAACTAAAATTTCCTCAATCATACCTCATGGATGTAACTTTTTTTTCTACTAGTTTAAAGGAAACTATTATCCTAGATCAAGAACATATTTTCTAAACATACAAGATCAAATGTTAAGAATAATTTAAAAGTACTTTTATATTATTCATTCTTTAAAAGTCTTCATGAAACCATAGTTTGGAACTCTTTGATGATATTTATTGTTCATATCTCTTCATATTCCTCTTCATATGGACTAACCCTTTACCAAAATAGCATACGTCAGAATGTTCATTGTTGGTTTAGTAACAGTAATGTTATCATGTACTTTCATGAAATATTTATTGAAATTTACATCATTTTACATTTAATTTCCATCAGTTCATCCACTCTATGAAGGTTGGTGGTTTCTAGTGTGGCATGGATTCCTCTCACACTTCTCTCTTAACTTATTTCTATATTTCATTTACATTTCCATTTATTTTATTTTATTTTATTCATTATTCATTACTGATTTATTTTAACAAAAACCCCATATTCACCTATTTTACCAAATAACATAGTAATATATTTTATTTATACACTTATGGCGACCTATGTACCATCCTCTAATACTGATCTTAGCATCCCCTTGATTTGGTTACCAATATAAGAAACCTGGAATTTTAGATATTTCTTAGAATGATATTGATACCTTCAATCACATTTTAAATCATCTATGGAGATCAAAATAGTTTCCACTATAGTAGAATAAATCTACTCTAATTATGTTATTTGAATTTGTAGATAAGTCTCCAGTTGTTTTTGGAACCCTAATGCTCATTGTTAGTACCCTTGACTCTGTGGTTGTGGCCTGCAATCCTAAATTTTATTTTGATTGTTATAGACAACTCAATCTACATCTTCAATGTAAAAACCCTAGGGTAGGTTCATGGTTATAATTTCAACTATATTCATTGTCAATGAATCCATTTTTTCTATCATTCAACCATTTTTATCAAATAAGTTCAATTCTCTATTTCGTGCTCTATATGTTTTTCATTGAGAACTATTTCTTGAAATATCTTCCAACAACGTATAAATCTTGTTGGAAATCTACTTTTTTAGAGATCCTCCTATAATGATATCTCTGACTGATTTAATAACATGAGATAGACTGTTATATAATATTTGAATTAGAAAATATATCTCAATACAAATATTAGGAAACATTCTAATAAAATACTTAAACATCTCCAAGGAGTTGTAAATTTATTCATCAAATTGATTGAAATTTCAAATATTAATATGAAAGTAGATTTATTTTGAGGGAGGGAATATGTGAATGTATAAATTTCATACAAATCCCTATGATATGGTTATAGAGTTTGGAGCCATGATTTCTATCCATTCGCAAGATTTTTACTTTAATTAGAATCTACATTTTCAATGTCTTACCACAACCGTAGATATGTTTTTGATCTAGAATACTTCACAAAGATCAAAGAAACTAATAAAGTGATTTTTCATATCCTTATGTGGTATCCTATTAAATTTAATTGAATTTTAAATTAGTTGATTCATAGAAATAATTAACTTTAAGTGATTAATATGAACCTTTGACACTAGAGTACTTGGTTTTAAACTCAATATTTAGGGTTAACCATACTCAATTGGAGTTCGTAGATCCAAAATCTATTCCATCTATTCCATTTATAGTTCCATGGTTGTGTTGAAATATAAGTACATATTATTCTTGATTGAAAATATTTTATTTTCTTAAGACCTGTTATCTGTTGGGATCATTTTTTACCTCTTTTTTTATTTTCTATGTGTAGGGTATTCATGCATAAATGGTTAGACCAAAAAATGAAAACATTAAATAAACCAATGTAATAGAGAGAGAAAAAATTAACAGTATATCAAATACTAATTAAACTCAATTCATAATAAAATTATCCTCACTAATGATGCTAAAAACATGGTGTCCTATATAGAGTAGTTATGATTTATGAGTAACCAATTTAAATATTTTATTCTAAAACTACATGATAAATACTATTGGATTATTATATAATATTGTTACCTAAGGAAAAAACCACAATGAAAAAATTTAGAATTTCATAATAGAGTTAGGAAAAATAAAAGAAGTGTGAAAAGTGTAAACTTAAATTAAGGGGGAGCCATTCCGAACATTTTAGATCCATGTTAGTGAAGTGAAAAGAATAATGACTTCACCCAATTTATTGTCAGAATTCTGTCTAAGTGAATAGTTAGTCTTGTAATCCACACTATTATAAAAAATCTAAGCATTTCTGCACTATGAAACAATTACCTATAAATATACATTGATGACTTATATGTATAATGAAGATAAAAAAATAATATATAGTTGATAAAACTAACACGAGTTGATCCTAAATAATAATTCACTAAAAATAATCCCTTTTGACTATATCTTTGTCAAAAAGGAAACTCACCCCCTCCCAATAGATATGTAGGAGTGAGTTAAATAGAATAATGAAAAAATAGTAGTATCACACAACTAGTAGTCTATATCATTTCAATATTATCCAATACCCAGTAAATTCATGATGTATTGCATAGTTGTCCCCCTCCCTCTCCTTTTAATGAAATTTTCATTCATGATATATAACACACAAAAATATATATATCCCATATATATTTATTGCATATCTACCCCTTTTTTAGTTGGCTACAAACATAATAATATAATTCATTATCCTATATAATAAACCCAATTCATATTTCCATAAAATTATATTCCATATATTGAAATGAAGGTGACTAAAATATTTTTTATTTTTAGGTCTTGAAACAAATAGTGACTACAAAACAAACTTTTTTTTATCATGGAATGATTCTTGGCATGAAATATTTATCAAAATAAAAAATTCCCCCATATATATTCAAACATTGAAAATCTTTTTTTATGAATGATGTCAATAATAATCATGGTGTGAACAAAGTATCCTCAAAATTTTCTGTCTCATCTTGCATATTCACAACCGAATATAAATGCTTCTTAACTTGATCTAAACTCTATAAGATCTCATATTATCTACTCAAATATATTTTGTGTGAACTATATATTTCTTGGTATAAACATTAACTGAATATGATATGCCTCTAATATTATTAGAGTCTTGAAATGAAGCAAACACACCCGTCATGAACTGACATAATTAAACTCAAAACCTTTTTATAACATATGTCATGACATAAATTTTTTGATAAAAAATGATTAAACCACTAGTGTAGTGATAATTTTGAGATAGAATAATGTGAAAAAATAATTAAATAAATAAAAAAAATTTCTTAAAAATAATAAAATGAAAGGGGTAAAAAACAATGAACAAATAGAAGGGGCACACTATGATTAAGATTAGGTATGCACATCCTCACAAATACACGGTGAATATACCCCAAAACTATCTCTCTTGAATATTTTGGCTATCAACCACAAAAAATACCACAAAAATTAACACATAAAATGGGATATGGTTATTGAAGATAGAGATGATAAAAATTTGGGAAGGCACATTGTTCTATAGGAAAGCATCACCCCTACTACCTTCATATTCTAGATGGTTGGTAGGGTTGGACACCAACCACATCTACCACCACCTTAACCCTTTGATAAATCATGAGGGTGGGGCCTTATTTTGAATATAATATTTACGATATATATTCTACATGGATATTTTATTGGGAATTATCACATATCCACATGTCCAATATGACTTCTAGACCATTTAACTCATGTCTCCATGAGGCTTCTCAAGGATCTGCATCATATGAACTTATCAGATTCAATCAATTCTACCATGAATCAACCAGATTTTAATTAGTATTAATTTGTGTGTATAAAGTCATCTTTTGTCAAAAACATCTTAGAATAAGTGATACTATACCCTAATATCATTCATATTGGAATGAAAAAATATATTAATTATAATTAGAAGTCACTCTAAATGAATATAAATGTCAAAAAAAAATAAAATATACACATATAAATTCTTAAGCTACTACAACTTAATTCTAATACGAATTATATATTTTCATGAAGGTGTAGATTCCATGTACTACAACTTTTTTGTAGATAAATAAAAAAATATAATTATATTTGGAATTCATATCATGTCTACTCCTTCAATAGTAAGCATATAACCTATGGTGGATTTCATCACATTAGAATCAAAAAAAAATTGAATCAACATATCGTAAGATTATAAAATATGAACCTCAATAACATAATTATTAGTATGAGGTAACCTTTATGTATCTCAAATTCTAATTCACTAATATAAAATTATCACATCCTATATTTTTCATGTACCAAAAATCTTCACCCACTTCATGTCCATTTTGTAGTATCAAACAAACCATAATGAACATCTAACTCCCCACTACTAATGAATACATTATTTAATACACATCCATCCATTCTTCTTCACTTATTATACATACTGTTTAGGATAAATTGAAAATAATAGTAATTGGGGGAAGTTATTTTCTTATACCATTTCTTGATAAATCATTAGTAGTTTTTAAAATGTAATTATTATGTGATTGGGAAATCATCCAATTATTTCCACCTTAGTAAATCCACATTTAAATAATATTATTTGTCAGTTCCATGTTATTTAATATAAAACGTACTATCCATATATACCTTCATCTAACACTCCATAATGTTATGAAAGATATATATTTTGAATAAATTTAATTTTTTTATTGATTATGTTACACACAATAGTGAGTTTTTAATATTTTTCACCATGCTACTCCACTCCATCATGGGTCAGCTTGTCTCCCCTCATCGTTTCTTTGCTCAGCGAGCTTGTTGCGATTGTTCCTCTTCTAGTGGAGGAATCTTGAAAAATTTTGGGCTCAGTCCTCACAACATTTATCATCTTTGTGGGCCAGTTTCTTTCTCCCATTCATCCTTCACAGGCCAGGGCTTCCAATGGAGGTGTAGTGATGGTCTAGTGGAAAAGATTCAGCATCCATAGTTTGAGGGTTTGCACCACATATCCTATGTCTGTGTTGGGTGACTCGTTGGTCTCCACGAGTTATCTGGATGGTGAAGATGAGATTTGGGTTTTGGATTGTGGTGGTTTCTTCTTCTTATGATGTATAGAATTTAGGTGGCCATCAATCAGGTGATCGTTTTTTAACATATAAATTTTCATTCGTATTTTGGATTCTATTGTGATGATGTTTGTGATTTGATTTTGGTGAATTTGTGTATTTTAGATTTGGATATCTTGTGTCTGGGTGGCCATAAATGTGGTGATGTTTTTTGGTCTTTGATTCGTGGAATATGAATTGTATTTGGATGTTTATGAATCCTTCTTTGTTAAATCACTGAGGATTAGGGCAGGGTGATTCCACTCTACCATTTATATTTGAAATTGGATATTTGAGAGGGTATGGTTATGACCATCAGTACCAAGACCATGCAGTTTTTCATGATACATCTAGGCGAGTAACGATATAAGGTGTAAGATGGAATTAATGTTTTTTGTATCATGGATGGTATTTTTTTCATTTATTGTGGGTTGTTTATGATCATGCACTTTTGGACCATTGCATCAATTTTTAAGTCTTTGATGTCATGGAGGGTTCCCACATAGACCTTAAAGGGGGTATATCTTAATAAATTATTAATTTTCTATTTTTTAAAATTAGTGGCATGAATTGGAATAAATAAAATTAATTAATATTTATAATTTTTATCTAATAATAAAAAATGTTGATAAAAAAGAACATAACTTTTTATAAATCACCTATTTGTTACAAAAATAAAATTTTCTCAAAAAATGATAATTTCTATTTATTTTTGTGAACAATAATGAAATTATATTTTGAAACATATAAAATAAATTTTATGAAATAATATTTTGTTTTAAATAAAATTTTAAAATTATCTTATGTTGAATTTCTGGGATTTTTCTGAAGAGATTAATTTTTCGATGAATAATGAAAATATTGGGATTTATTGAAAACACCATATCATTTAAAGAACTTATAATTTTTATTCATTTTAAGGTTGATTTGAAATTAAAATTAGTTTAATTATATATCTATTAAAATAATTTAGCTCATTGGATTCATTTTCATGTTGAATTTTTTAAAAATAACATTTTGAACTTTTGAATATTTTCTCTTTGGAAAATCGTTTTCACATCATGTCTGTGAAGTTAATTATAAATTTCATTTTTACACTAATGAAAATGGAATTTAGAAAATTGGATTCCTTATTTTAAATAAGAAAAAATTATATTATATAATAACATAATCTTAAATTTTGACCACAATGAATTGTTATTATAGTAAACATTAGTTACAACTATAATGGTTAAAATGGGATTATTGGGCGTTTAAAATAAACTTATAAGAGTTGATAATGACCCAAAAACATCTAAAAAACTATTTTATGGAAATATATTTACCTTATCATTTCTAAGGTCCTATAATTTTCAATTTTGGATCTTTGTTTAATTGGAAAAACATGAGAACAAATAATCTTTTCCAAAATTGATAACTGTGATGGTTTCCTCACTTATAAAATGACACACAATGTACAATCCTGTTGATTCTAATAAGTCCTATTAGTTTTATAAATAACTACCATAATAACTTCCTTAAATCCCTCATATCATTTTATATGTCTTATTTTTTTCATAATGTCATCTTAAGAAGCCTTTTTTGCAATCCAATACAATTTGATCAAAAAAGATGTAACTTTCCAGACTAAATATTTTATTTGATTTATTCATACAACTCCTTCAATTAGATTAAAAATATTAAAATTTTTTAAACATAGTATAATTTAAATAAATATAATTTATTTTATAATGGAATAACATTAATCTTTCTCTTATTACATTATATGGTATACATAATTGTCATTAATGTGTACTATAGACTGTCACATCATGAACTAATGCTTTTTGTCTTCCATCATCACCTATCATGGAAAAATACAATAATGTATTTCATTTTATATATACTATATTTAGAATATTATTATTCCTAGGGTATAATAATTCCATATATAACTTTTACCTCCTAACCTGTTGGAAAATAATAATGCCACTCTCTTGTATGGCAGACTTCCCCCTTACGAACCGATATGATCTGTTTTTCATTTTGGTTTTATATTAATGGTAATAAATATAGATTCAATAAATACATATTATATTTTTAATATAACTATACTCTATCATTATGATATCATATATAAATTATTTCCTTTACATTCCTTGGGGTTATGATAACACCACTCGCATGTACGAGGGACCACCACCTCTCAAAAGTATGAGACACATTTTTCACATACACTTTTCCTGAAAGGTAATAAGAGCATGGTTAAATAAATATATGTTATATATTTGAAATAATAATCCATATTTAAAGTTATTATATTATTAACTTATATTTTGTTCAATTCATCTAGAAAATGGAAACAATGTTCATCTTTATATACGACCTACCATTTCCACGAAGGGTGTATTTCATTTTCTATCTCTAAATTTTATTGGTAACAGTCAATAAATATATTATAAATATATATATGATATTTATTTTATTTTTAATATCCAGGATATAATATCATCATGATCAATGTAAGGGATCCAAAAATAGAAAATCCAATCATACACGAAAAACAAAGCAGTTACATCCCGAAACCTGGAATTAAAATGGAATTGTTAATAAATAATTCATAAAAGCTCAAAATTAAATCAAATTTTTAATGATATATGTTATCATGATAATTTAATATTGGTATAATAAAATAATATATAATATAAATGTTATTCAAACAAGTATGAAGAAAGTCAATATATAAGGTAGGGGATTTCTAGTGTCTTTTTTATTTCTATGAGACTTATGTCATATTCATCACTCATTTATTTTTTTTGTTGAGTGTATATTTACCATTTTACATATTATATCATAATTATAATCCAATTAATTATATTTAATTTCTATTTTATTTTATTATTTAATGAGGCTAAGGATTCATGATATTACCAAAGTGGTAAGGGGTTTTTTTTATCAAATTGCCTTCTTTGAGATGTTATTTATGTTATGGTGGAATATTTTTCTTTGAGTTGTATATAAATCAGTATGGAAATGTTATTTCATTAATATCATTATTTTAAAGAAATTTAATTTTTTATTTTATGTTATTCTTTAATGGGGCCAATAATTAACTATTTAACAAAGTGGAAGAGGATTGATATTACAATATCATCATTTATTGGAATTATTTATGATTACAATTTGGATAAGGAAATATTAAAATCCTTATCTTAATAAACTCATGACTTTTTTTACACTCTAGTTATGTCATGAGAACACAATTTTCCCATTCATTTTCCTCTCGTAAAGATTTACAGATACTAACATAATGTTTTTTTTAAAAATTATTTTTTTCTCTTTTTAGTCATAAACCCTTTTATTTCCAAATCCATGATTTTAAAATATGTTTTAAATTTTTGTTTATGAATCTAAAAACGATCTATTAAAGAAATATATCTACACGTTTTTCCTTTTACATAATTATTTTAAATAAATATTCCTTTCATTTTCCAAAGATGATATGTTTGGATTTTATAAAAAATCTGAAATGAATCTTTTTTAACATGTACGACATGAACAGAACTTGTCGAAGTTATGACCATCATTTTCAGTCAAGATTTATTTATTAATTTTAATTGTTATTTTTGAAGTAATATATTTCCATATTATTTTATTAATTTTTAACTTAAAAAATCATCAAGAAATAAAAATTTCATTAATAAGTGTTCCAAGTGATTTTTTTCAGAATAATTTCACATATAAGTTGAAATCCTTTAATGATACTATTGATTTAATATTAATATGATCTAAGTATATAATTATTATTTTTTACATTAATGGTTCATGTTTATGAAGAAAATATACTTATGATACCACGTTCTATTTACACGGGTAATTCTTTAATGAAATTATGAATTGTTTATGAACCCTATTTCATTTATTGAGGTTATGTTATGATAAAATGTTTATAATACACATTTATTTTCATGGTTTATGATGTGGTAAATTTTATATGATATTTTGGAAGAAATATGTTTTATATATTATTAAGTGAAAGTGGTTTCATTATAACAAAATATGGTAGTTATATTATAACTAAGGATGGTGGTAACATTATAACCTAGATATATAGGACCTATATCTACCTACAATTAAATTGGTATATATTTATTTCTAGTGAGATAACAAAAGGCAAGTATGGGGAATTTAACTAGTTTGGTAAGGGACTTTTTCAAATACAATAGTTATAAGAGTGAACCTTGAATACTCCAATTGTTTGGGGAGTAAACCCATTCCACTATGAATGTTTTTTAAAAGACCCTTGACCAATAAGGAATTTATTTTCTATAATTATGTATATGCAAATATCTATGTCTTAGGCCTATGTCTTGTTATCCTTGCTTTAGATATTTGATTCCATTATTACGAATTTCTTATTAGGTGTCAATATTTATGATGTGACTCATGTTTATGATATATGATATGAATGTTATGGTTTTTAAATGTCATTCTAATAATCTCACACAATTATTTTAATTAAATTTTGATATCTCTCTTATTTAACCTTAATAAAAATATGTTCTAAACATTCATTATGTTTCCTTTTACTAATATATAAATAAATTTATTTTTTATGATATTTTAATGTAGTGTTTTAGTCATGTATAAAATAGTTGGACATGGTGTATTGAACTTATAAACCATTTGTTTATTATTTCTTGTTTCCAAAGTCACTAGACCAAAATGTTTTTTGTGTGGGTCAACACGTTATGTATTGAATATTCTTCTATTAAGATGTAATATTTATGTATGAAATTTTTGAGTCTCTATATTTAATATCAGATAATGGTTTAGTTAACCATTGTAAATTCGGAGGAGAAATATTTAGTTAGATACCTAATAAAATGTCCAAGTATATTTCTTGGGATATGTATAAGGATATGATATATGATGAGTCCATGTATAAGAAAATGTCGTCAAATTTTTGTAAAGCATAGAGCGGCTTATTTCTATGAAATTACGTCACTGTTTAGATAATAATAGTGTATATTCGTCTGGTATAGAGGTGAAATTGTGTAATAACACTAATAGGGAACATTGATTGTGAATTGATTGTTCTTAGTGCATGATAATATGCATTTCTACAATCTAGGTTTGACACTCCTAAGGGATATTCTTTAAAAAAATTAAAAATCTTTATGAACCATCATGAATGATTCAAATAATAACTATGAATGAACAAGGTTAAGCCTAAGGATTCATAGATTAGAAATAATTTATCATTATTTAGACATCTTATCAATAATTTTTCAGGAATATGTTGTTTCCCACTTTGATTAATAATTCACACACTCTGATTTATGGATATAGTCTATTGCTAGAACCATAAGGACTCATTTAACACTAAATCTGATGGAAAATTTAGGAACTATGAGAAACCAAAATGGATATTTATTATACATACATACATACATACATATATATTTTATTCCCAATAAACTATGAAAATATTTGACTAAAAAATTGATCTTCAGTGAGATTCACAGTGAATGAAATAAGAGGAATATGGACTTTTATAAATGTTTGTATCGTAATGAATACATATGATAGAATATTTTTCTTCCTTTCTGTTATGAATTTTGGCAGTAGTACCTATAAAAATAAATCAGATTTAGGGGATGATGTTATCTATTTGATAAATAATGACATCACGTTGACCAATTATTGTGGTGTTCAATGTCATATGTGTGGGGAACATGGAAATTATCCAACTCAATACCCTAACCCAAGAATTGACCCCTATAACATGGATGTTCCTATTAAATGTTAGTGAATGAAGTGGAATTATTGAAGTATTTATGTACTGGGATTCATGTATTATGTTCTCTGATTATTTTTTCTAATGTTATTTGGGTTGTAAGAATTATTTAACATCTATAGATTATTTTAATTTTGGAAGAATACATTTCTCCATGTAGGATTTACAAAACAGTTTCGGATGAAATCATTGGATTATAAATTAATTGTTGACCACGATATGAAATTATTAGACTCATATCTTTTGGTATAACATGATGGGTGTTTATCAAGATTAATGTTATTTTGGGATCCATTTATGAAAACAAAACTCTTTGGTTTGGTATATGTTTATTTGGAACCAAATTATTTGAGTAGAAATACATTTACTATTTTGTAGAATATGATTAAAGGTAATAGTAATTATTTGGTTTTATCTTACCTTAGGTTTTATAAAAGTTATGAGCTGTTTTAATTTTTTAATTTTTAGGAACTCTCTTAATATTGATTTAAAAAAAGTAAAACCTAGATGCAGGGGGACAACCTGTTGCATCTGACAAGGCTGGGGGACTCGAACCCATAACTGAAAATGGAAAGGGTATAACACATATCATTGGAATATGAGAAAGAGTATTTTTGGGGGGATAAAAAAAATAGTGATATTTATTATTATGTATCTTGGTACTTTGTATGTAATCATGTTAAGTGTGGGAGAAAAAATTATATGGGGATTCTACAATCATTATCCACAAAAGAATGAAAGTTGGAAAATATCAACCAAGATATTATCATTGGACACCCAAAAACAACTAAATATAATAATACTCTATGGGTTGTAGAAAATTTCCTTAAAAATTCATCACACTTCCTAGATCCATGAATATTTCCCTGTGGATAATCATTCCATGATATACATTATGGAACTAGTATGGTTGCATGTATACCACATTTAATTGTATCTGAACAGGAATCGATGTTTACCACAATGTTTTGGGGAAGTATTTATCAATAAACTAATTTGGATTTTAGTTTTTGAACTTTGTATCATCCTCAAAAATATGGTCAGTCTTAGATAACAATTTATATGAAGAGGATATACTAAGATCTTGTTCAATGGATTTCAATGGTTGTTGAGAAAAAAAAACTTCCCTAATTTAGTTTTCTGACAATAATTAAATTATCTCTAGAATTTTTAAATATTCATATGAATCCATTTAGGAAAAAAGTTTATAATTCAAATTTACAAGAATTAAATTTCACAAGGAAATAAATTGGGACTTGATCTAGTTGACTAAATCGAATAAAAGGTTAGATCCCTACAACAACATGTAAGAGATATACAATTTTAACATAAATGTTATGTTGATAATAATGAAGGAAATATAGAATATGATGTTTCATAGAAGGTTTTAATATGAATTTATCCATTTTATAAATAAGGTAAAATCAATCATTACGTATATTGGCCTTTTTGAAATTCATGATCGTATTGGGATCGTAGCTTATAAGGTGGCGCTTCCACTGAACCTCTCTCATTTTTACAATGTGTTCCATGTGTCTCTCTGGAGGAAGTACATACCATATCAATCAAATTTAATGAACTAAAATGTATTACATATATAGTTTGATATTTATTATTGGGAATAAAGGATGGGTTTTTTTTAATGTACATATATTTTTTAAAAAAAATATGGCAACTCTATTGGTTTTAATTTTACCTCAAAACCACCAGTTTGAGGAACCTATGAGAGATCGTAATGATATGTTGAGGAAGAAGTATTAAAATATATTTTTATAAAAGGGATTAATTTTGAGGGATAATTTATTTTATGGTGGGTACAATTTAGCACCCCAATATTTTATGTATTTTTATTTCTAATAAATTTATTTTTTATGATTTATTTTATTACACAAATTATTGAGTTTTATTAAAATGTTATATATTAAAAATATTAATATACAATGAAAACAATTATTAATAAGATATTAAAATAGAAAAATTAAATATAAATAATTAAAATTGAAATATTAATTATTATGGTAATAAATAAAGGAAAAATATGGAAAAAATATTCTTAATTTTTGTTAAATTCATTATATGTTTCGAATATTAATTTTTCTCAAAAAAGATGATTTTTATTTCTTATTGAGAAAATAATTAAATCTTCTTTTCACACTTTTTTAGTAATAATTTTAAAAAATAAACATATTTTTTAAAAATTATGAGGAAAAAATTATTTGTCGGTGATTTTTTGGTATTTTTTTCCAATGATCAATTTTTTTGGAAAATAATGAAAATAATGATTTTTATTGAAAATTTATTTTTTATTTGAAGAATTTCTATTGATAATTTTTTAAAAAAATTGGCTTAAAATTAAATTTTTAGAAATGATATATTTATTAATAAAATTTAGGTATTTGGAATAATTTTCATATTATATTTTCAAATAATTTTTTTTTAATTTTTTGAACAATTCTTATTTGGAAAGCATATTTCTCTTCACATCCATGGGATTGAGTTTAAATTAAATTTAACCCTTCAATAAATTTAATTATTTGAAATGGTTTAAATTTTTGTAATTTAGAATATTAATATCAAATAATTATTCCAACATAGTTTTGGACAAAAAATAATTTTAATAACATTAAATTTTTATTATCACGGTTAATGAAAAATGATTTTACTAGCGGTTAAAATAGAATGATTTTACTAGCGGTTAAAATAAAAGGATAAGGGTTAAAAATATCCAAAAAATTTCCAAACACTATTTCATGGAAGTATTTAGGCCATATAACCAATAAAATCATATGATTTTCCATTTTAACAATTTGGAATGTGATAAATGGGATCACAAATTTTTCTTTTCATAAATTACAAGTGTACCACTCACCCCACTAATAAATGGACACCCTCAATCCTCTATGCTTCACACATATAAAACACAAGGTTTTAACCAATTTTTACCAAAATGAATTCTATAAACCCATACTACCATCCTTATATACTTATTTTGATTGTAAATTTTACTTATGATGTATTTTGGTGAAAACCAAAATATGTTGTTTGAAGAAGAGGTAGCCTCCCTAACTAGGCATTCTATTTTAATTTTTCCTCCACAACTTTAAATTATAATTAAAACATACAGATATAATTAAATCTATATAATAACTGTAATGATATGATTTTATTTTAATTTTATAACCTAAATACTTCTTCTCTTCCATAAAATGGGATACCACATCATCATTCATATGTATGGCGGACTGCCACCTCGTGAACTAATGTTATTCATTTTCCATCACCACCTCTCAAGGATGGATATAAATATGGTTATAATATTTTTATATAATAGTAATGATATTTTTATATATATGTAATTATAACAAAAAATATACCTTATTAACTTCCAAATGTTCGTAAAAATTATAATGACGCTCATGTAAATTGTGGACTACTACATAATGAACCTACAAGACTTGTTTTTCATTTTGATTGACAGGGATTGTAACGCCCCGACCCCAGTTACCCAGAGTCGGTGCATTAATTACATAACATTGGCATGATCACAAGAAAGATCAAATCTTGAAAGACCGATTGGTTTAGTAGCCTTGGAAACACTAGATATATTCATAAGTTTTACATTACATCATAAAATGAAAAACTACTACAATAACATAATGTCTCCATAATCCACATTCATATCCCCACATAATATCCCTGCAGGTCATTCATAATTTACTTCTTCACTTCCTGGGAAAAATAAAACATAGAAAAGGGGTGAGCTCAAATGCCCAGTAAGGATAACAATATAGCGGAAACTTTAAAAAATAAGAATAAACGTTTAAGGCAATGTATAACTAAAACAAAAGCCTTTTAAACATTAACTTCAACATAGTATGGCATAAATAAAATGACATAATGCCATTTACTTATTCACATGGATATTCTACTAATCGAATAATCACATGGAATATCAATAACCACTTTAATAATGATGGAATGCATAATGTCAGACTATCATAACCACATAGCCAAGGCCTCGTGCCAAGACTACAAATAAGATTTTTCCAAGGCCTTGTGCCAAGACACTAGTTTGTCTCATGAGACCTACCGATGCATCAAGGAGCTATAGCGGGCTCCACCCGTCACATATTAAGTCCAATGCATTCCCATATGAAAAGGTTTAAACATAACATAAACATTCGTATTAAAACTAGCATAAGAAATGTCAATACTTTCACCATAAACCATGAATGGTATATAAAAAATAGCACATCCACAGTCAAACATATCACAAAACCTTCAATACAACATAAAAGTTTTGTATCATAATATATCATCCTCAAATAAGCGTAAAATCCATTAAAGGATGTTGACATAGATGAAATCAAAACTCTTTTTAAAGATATATCTCTTTCTATTTTGAAATCATTTAAGAGACATATATTTATAAAATAAAAAATTTTCTTTGAAAATATTCTTATAAGATTTTAAGGGAAGCTTTGACGATTTTATAACGGCGGAAAATAACCGCACCCGCCGTATAGGTTAAGAAAAACATTCTTATCTTAATTCTGTCGAAAAGGTTAAAAAGCACCTTGTTTGGAAAACGACGGAAAGATTCCCTTATAAACCTCTTATAAAAAGTCAAACAAGGGTATAAATGACTTTAACCCATATTCTTTTAAATATTAAAAATGTTTTCAAATACATTTTGAAGAAACATGGACGTGGATGATAACGATGTCCCAGTAGATAATTATGTATAAACAACCTCGGATAATGAAGAGATTGCGAAATAAACCCTTAACTTGTACTTTTCTTTGGTTGGGGTAGGTTAATCTCCTGTATAATGGTGAAATAATTGTTATTAAATTATAAAAGAATCATATACATTAATTTGATATCATATATGATCTTTTAATATTGATTTGATAATAATATCTTAGTATTATCGTTGTTTCGGGTGTTAACTTACTTGTTTTATTTTATATGTTTTGTTAGGTAAGCCATGTTTGTAATGGATAGGTTGTATATTATTCATATCCATAATGATATCAAGTCCTTAAACATCATTTTTAAATCATCAAATGATAATTATACTTGAATGGATACAATGGAGAATGAATCTTATCGCGTTTGTGGAGACGGTAGTCCGTACGTACGCACGAGCGACAATATCATTCTTTTGATATTAAAATAATATATAAATGGATGGTATATCATATATACAGAATCATTAACATGTTATATTTATTATTTACATGAGTTACACATCATTATTATACCCATCCAAATAATAATATATTGAATAACAATTACACCACGACGTGGAGACGGTAAGCCGTACGTACGCACGTATGGTGACATGTTATTCAAAGGGTGGATAGAATAATAAATATGATTGTAACATATTTATAATAACATCATAGTATATATAATATACTGGAGTTATTATTTTAGAATGGTAATAACAAAGAAAGAAGAAGTGGAAGAAGAAAGGAACTTGAAAAGGGGTGGTGAAAACATTATCTCTTCTTCGGGTTCTTCCTTTTGATTTGATCAAAATGTCTCCTTAGGTTGTCTTTCTGATCACACTAAGGCCTCTAGGTTGTAGTGAGGGAAGTTGGGAGAGTATTTGGGTAGGGTTTGGACGATCCAAGTGGCTTGAGAGGTGTGAGGAATGAGTAGAAGTTGTCTCCTTTTATAAGGGAGAGGAGGGGCTCTTTAGGAAAGAGTGAAAGTATTACTTTATAATATAATTAAATTCGGTTTATAATGGTCCAAAAATAATTGAGGTCGAATATAAGATGACTCATATTCTAAATAACATCAACAAATAAGAATTGGACAGGTTTTAGATAATATTTTAATCATTATAATCTTATTTATTTAAATGATTTATTAATGAGGTAAACATTGCATCATTATTGTGTCATTAATAATATAAATTATTTGATGTCTAAAAATTATATATAAAATATCATTATGTAGGAAATCTTTTTAGATTTCTAATGAAATTTATAATCGAAAATCCAACATGTATAACCCTATGTAAAAATTGTTCTTCTAAAAGATGTAAGCTTATGCCATTTTTATTTTTATTTTAACTTTATTAATATAATGTGTCCCTACCACATACAAGTGGCTCTAAGGGGTCCCCAAATCGACCCAAGGATGCCCATGGTCGGGTATGTGTCCACCAATATGGTTAGGACACGTTTTAGGGTAATTTTGTATTATTATAATATTATTTTTTAACCCTTATTTACCGGATTTACCCTTTAACCATGGTAAATAAAATATTTACCGCAGTAATTATTCAAAATGTGTAAAAATAAAAGTTACCTATTTACATAATTTGGAAATCCTGATTCCAAATATGTAATCCATTTTTCCAAATTCAAAACACAGAAGTGACAGAAATTAATTTAATGTTAATTCCCGTTGTTAAAATAAAAATCGTGTTTCTAAGAGATAATAACTATCAAAAGATTGACACTTGTTTATGTCTGGTTTAATTGTTAAAATTATGTCCAATGACAAACATTAAATTAAATGGTAAAAATATATTCTAATTATACTTTAAAACCACTCAAATTCATAATTTATCACTATTAATTATTTTGATTAAAAAAGTCGTTTTTAATTAAAATTTAGTAATTTTCACTATTCATCAAAATATGAAAGTTATCCGAAATGTACCAAAATTTCACCATAGGCTAAATTCGATATTCCGAATCCAAAAATGAAGTCCATTTTGAAATATAAAATATATATAATTTCAAAAAGTAGGTATTACTATTCATAAAGGCTAGTTTGATTGGTTATGTTGTGTTAGAACTTGGTGTTGCGTACAACACACGCTATAACATTATTTAAAGAGCAGCGTACCGTAGAAGCTTGGGGTGTTACATTCTCCCCTCCTTCAAATAATTTCGTCCTCGAAATTTCTAGAGTATTACTGCATAAAAAAATCAGGTGGTTCTTCATCATAAGTTCCTCGGGTTCCCACGTTGCCTCTTCCATCTTATGGTTTCTCCACAAAACATTTACCAGACGCGTCGTCCGGTTTCTCAGTACTTGTTCTCTCGTATCAAGAATCCTGACGGGCTCTTCGCAATAAGACAGATCAGGTTCCAGTTCTAATTCTTCATAGGTCAGTACATGCATTGGGTCAGGCATGTATTTCCTCAATAGAGATACGTGGAACACATCGTGAACTTTAGAGAGACTTGGCGGCATTGCCAATCGGTAAGCTACAACCCCAATTCGTTCTAGAATTTCGAAAGGTCCGATGTACCTGGGACTCAATTTACCTTTCTTACCAAAACGTATGACTCCCTTACATGGAGATACCTTCAAGAAAACATGATCACCGACCTGAAATTCCAAATCCTTCCTTCAATTATCGGCATAGCTTTTCTGCCTACTTTGAGCTGCTTTGATGTGATTTTGGATTACCTTCACCTTTTCCACCGTTTCCTCCACCAGTTCTGGGCCTACAAGTTTTCTTTCACCTACCTCATCCCAACAGGTTGGTGTACGACATCTCTTTCTGTATAACGCCTCATATGGTTCCATCTGAATACTCGAATGGAAGCTATTATTATAGGAAAATTCTACCAGTGGTAAATATTGATCCCACATACCCTGAAAGTCAAGTGAGCAAGATCTCAACATGTCTTCTAGGGTTTGAATAGTCCGTTCTGATTGTCCATCTGTCTGAGGGTGGTAAGCAGTGCTCAAATGAAGTTCAGTATCCAGGGATTTCTGAAGACTTTTCCAAAATCTTGAAGTAAAATGGGGATCACGATCAGAAACAATCGATAGGGGTACTCCATGAAGTCTCACAACTTCATTAATGTATAGTCTTGCTAGAAGTTCCAGGGGTAGATCTTCTCTTATAGCAAGAAAATGTGCTGACTTGGTAAGACGATCAACAATAACCCATATTGCATCGTTCCTTCTAGGAGTCTTTGGTAGCCCCATGACAAAGTCCATCGTAATATTGTCCCATTTCCACTCCGGTATGGGAAGAGGTTGCATGACTCCTCCAGGCTGTTGCCTTCCAGCTTTCACTTATTGGAAAACCATACATCTTGACACAAAATCAGCAATCTCCCTCTTCATGTTGTCCCACCAAAAATGTTCCTTCAAATCTCTATACATTTTGGTGCTCCCAGGGTGTATAGAGAAATTGGAACTATGAGCATCATCAAGCAATTCCCTTTTCAGATCAGGTAAATCGGGAACACAACGTCTCTTCCTGAATTTCAAAATTCCATCATCATACACAAAGTCTCTCAATATCCCATCTTTCAAAGCTTTAATCTTCTTCTGAAATTCTTCATCATCGGTCTGAGATCTCTTAATCCTTTCTAGTAAAGATGTTTTGGAAACCATTTGAAAAAGCATTGATGTTTCACCTTCCCTGGTTATTCCCATGTCCATCTTCACTAGATCCATGAAAATTGGATCCCTTTCAATTCTCATCATGTTCAAAACTCCATGGTCTTTTCTGCTCAAAGCATCTGCCACCTTGTTTTCTTTCCCCGGGTGATAGTGTATCGTGCAATCATAATCCTTGAGTAATTCAAGCCATCTCCTTTGCCTCATGTTGAGTTCTTTTTGTGATAAAATATACTTCAAACTCTTGTGATCAGTATAAATCTCACATTTTTCACCATAGAGGTAGTGTATCCATATCTTCAAAGCAAAGATCACAGCTGCTAACTCAAGATCATGAGTAGGATAGTTTTGTTCATGAATTTTCAACTGTCGTGATGCATAGGCAATAACTCTATCATTCTGCATAAGGACACAACCAAGTCCTTTCTTTGATGCATCACTATAAATAACGAACCCATCATTCCCCGATGGTAGAGTCAATATAGGAGCATTGACTAATCTTCTCTTTAGTTCTTCAAAACATTCTTCCCACTCTTTTGTCCAAACAAATTTAACCCCTTTACGTGTGAGCTTCATTAATGGGATAGCCAATCGGTCAAAATTCTGGACGAAACGTCGATAATAACCTGCCAAACCAATAAAACTACGTTACTCAGTTATACTCGTAGGTGCTGGCCATTCTTGGATTGCCTTGGTTATAGAAGGATCAATAGAGATTCCATCTTTAGAGACAATATGGACAAGAAAAGAAATATCCTGAAGCCAGAATTCACACTTGCTAAACTTCCCATATAATTCATGCCTCCTCAGAGTTTTCAAGATAATGCGCAAGTGATTTTCATGATATTCGTAGGTTTTGGAGTATACCAATATATCATCAATAAATACCACCACAAATTCATCGAGATACTCCTTGAAAACTCTATTCATCAGATCCATGAATACAGCGGGTGCATTAGTCAATCCAAACAGAATTACGGTAAACTCGTAATGCCCGTACCTGGTTCGAAATGCTGTCTTCGGAATGTATTCCTTCTTCACACACAACTGATGGTATCCAGATCGAAGGTCAATCATTGAAAAGTATTGAGCTCCATGCAGTTGGTTAAATAAATCATCAATACGAGGTAGGGGATACTTGTTCTTTATCGTTATAGCGTTGATCTCCCTGTAGTCGATACATAACCTCATAGATCCATCTTTCTTTTTAACAAAAAGAACAGGGGCTCCCCATGGAGAAACACTAGGGCGAATAAATCCCTTATTACTCAATTCCTCTAGTTGTTTCCTTAGCTCGACTAATTCTACAGTGGCCATTCTATAAGGGGTCTTCGATATAGGCCTTGATCCAGGAATCAAATCAATGGAAAACTCAACTTCTCGTTCTGGAGGATGTCCAGGTAAATCTTCCGGAAATACATCTACAAATTCTTTCACAACAGGTACATCCTCTATTTGAACATTCCTTTCCTCACCGACAGTTATTTCATTCTCTTCCTCCACAATAATTGAATTAAGTTGAGCTACTGGGGGTGGATCTAAATAAGAATTAGGTGGTGACGATTCTGCTCTAAAAATAAGGTGTTCCTTATCATTATCATCAAGAATCGTAACCTCTTTCTTCTTACAATAAATCTTCACATCATAGTCCGAAAGCCAGTCCATACCAAGGATTATATCAAACTCAATCATAGGTATGACGATGAGATCAGCAGATAAAGAAAATTTATGTGCTCTAATGGGGACTGATTCACAAAACTTTGTTGCAATGATACATCCCTTAGGAGTTTTAACTGAAAACTCCCTTATTAAATCAAATTAGAAATATCTAATTTTATTAGCAAAGTGGGAAGATATGAAACAATGCGATGATCCAGAATCAAATAATGCATTTTCTAAACTTGAGGAAACCATTAAATTACTTTCCACCACGTCTTTCGGAGCTTCTACCTCAGCAGTAGTGATAGCATAAGCCTGGCCTTGATCCCTTGGCCTTTTCTGAGGTAAGTTCTCCTGACGCTTAGGACATTCATTTGCATAATGCCCCATCTCCCTACAATTGTAGCACAAAATGTTGGTAGCTTCCTTCTTCCCCTTGCAATCACGAGCATGGTGGCCTTTTTCACCACACTTGTAACAGACTCCCATTCCATTCAAGCAAGTACCAGGGTGTTTCTTCCCGCATTTACCACAGGATGGATATTCAACCTTTCCTTTCTTCCCCTTATTTCCATTCCCAGATTGATCAACAGGTCTCTTCTTCTCTTGCTTTGCTTTAAAGTCATAAGACTTAGAGAATTCCTTTTCGGTCTTGATAGCACATGAGACAATGTCTTCGTACGATGAAAAGGATTGTGAGACTAATGCTCGACGGAGAAATGGTTTTAACCCATCCAAGAAACGATCAATCTTACTTCTTTGGTTACGTATATAATCACCAGCGTACCTTGCTAACCTTGTAAAGTTAGCCTCATACTTTGCGACATTCTCATCCTCCTTCTGTCTCAGACTTAGAAACTGCCTTTCCATATCTGCTCGATGGTCGCGAGGGAAGTATTTTTCTAAAAACAGATCTTTGAACTCCCTCCATTCCATATTTGACACTTCATCATCTTCCTTCATGTTTTGAATCAATGACCACCATTGATCAGCATCTCCAGTGAGGCGGTAAACTGCCATGATAACTTTTTCCCTTTCACTACTCCCCAAAGCCTGAAATATTTTCTCTAGGGAATTTATCCATTGATCAGCTACTAAGGGATTTGTACTCCCATTGAACGTTGGTGGTTGTTGCCTCATGAATCGATCTAACATTGATCCTGCACGCTGCGGATCAGGGTGCTCCATACGGGTAAGGTTATTATTCATAACCTGAGTAAGTTGTCCCAGTATGGTGATTAGCTGATCGGCACCAGTTGCATCACCAGACCCACTATAATTATCTTGACCAGGAGGGCAATCCCTACATGGAGTGCGTGCATTGATACGGTTTCCATTTCTTCCACTAGGCTCCATTTCTAAACAATGGCATAAACTAGATCAGTTTATGAATCAAAATACATAATCCCATACTTATAAAACACTTAACATAAATTGAACTATTTATGGATATAATCCATAATCATAAAAATGTCTCCTTTGAGGATGTATATACTCATAAACCCTTCATAATTGTTTGTAAAGAAAATGAGAATTATCCTAAGCATATCCCCCGGGAGTGTCGTAACCAAGAGTGCAGCAAGGCCCGTTGTCGTGCACCAGTTCCCGTTCGAGTCTAGCTCAAAGCGATGTTTTCGGGTTTTACCCCTAGGTACATCTGTGCCAGAGCCGCCTCTACCTGCTCGTATCTAGACAGGGATGTATTGCTCGGAAAACTCAGAAAATCCCTACAATACCAAAATTCTAGGAAGTTCTTCTACACTAATCCTCAAAGTTCATCTTAGGTCTACGTGCTCTAATCAAAGTTTATCTAAATCTAGCTTCCAAGGATTGTACTAAACTTCCTCTGATACCAACTGTAACGCCCCGACCCCAGTTACCCAGAGTCGGTGCATTAATTACATAACATTGGCATGATCACAAGAAAGATCAAATCTCGAAAGACCGATTGGTTTAGTAGCCTTGGAAACACTAGATATATTCATAAGTTTTACATTACATCATAAAATGAAAAACTAATAAAACAACATAATGTCTCCATAATCCACATTCATATCCCCACATAATATCCCTGCAGGTCATTCATAATTTACTTCTTCACTTCCTGGGAAAAATAAAACATAGAAAAGGGGTGAGCTCAAATGCCCAGTAAGGATAACAATATAGCGGAAACTTTCATAAATAAGAATAAACATTTAAGGCAATGTATAACTAAAACAAAAGCCTTTTAAACTTTAACTTCAACATAGTATGGCATAAATAAAATGAAATAATTCCATTTAGTTATTCACATGGATATTCTACTAATCGATTAATCACATGCAATATCAATAACCACTTTCATAATGATGGAATGCATAATGCTAGACTATCATAACCACATAGCCAAGGCCTCGTGCCAAGACTACAAATAAGATTTTGCCAAGGCCTTGTGCCAAGACACTAGTTTGTCTCATGAGACCTACCGATGCATCGAGGAGCTATAGCGGGCTCCACCCGTCACATATTATGTCCAATGCATTCCCATATGAAAAGGTTTAAACATAACATAAACATTCGTATTAAAACTAGCATACGAAATGTCAATACTTTCACCATAAACCATGAATGGTATATAAAAAATAGCACATCCACAGTCAAACATATCACAAAACCTTCAATACAACATAAAAGTTTTGTATCATAATATATCATCCTCAAATAAGCGTAAAATCCATTAAAGGATGTTGACATAGATGAAATCAAAACTCTTTTTAAAGATATATCTCTTTCTATTTTGAAATCATTTAAGAGACATATATTTATAAAATAAAACATTTTCTTTGAAAATATTCTTATAAGCTTGTAAGGGAAGCTTTGACAATTTTATAACGGCGGAAAATAACCACACCCGCCGTATAAGTTAAGAAAAACATTCTTATCTTAATTCTGTCGAAAAGGTTAAAAAGCACCTTGTTTGGAAAACGACGGAAAGATTTCCTTATAAACCTCTTATAAAAAGTCAAACAAGGGTATAAATGACTTTAACCCATATTCTTTTAAATATTAAAAATGATTTGAAATAAATTTTGAAGAAACATGGACGTGGATGATAATGAGGTCCCAGTAGATAATTATGTATAAACAACCTCAGATAATGAAGAGATTGTGAAATAAACCCTTACCTTGTACTTTTCCTTGGTTGGGGTAGGATAACCTCCTGTATAATGGTGAAATAATTGTTATTAAATTATAAAAGAATCATATACATTAATTTGATATCATATATGATCTTTTAATATTGATTTGATAATAATATCTTAGTATTATCGTTGTTTCGGGTGTTAACTTACTTGTTTTATTTTATATGTTTTGTTACGTAAGACATGTTTTTAATGGATAGGTTGTATATTATTCATATCCAGAATGATATCAAGTCCTTAAACATCATTTTTAAATCATCAAATGATAATTATACTTGAATGGATACGATGGAGAATGAATCTTATTGCGTTTGTGGAGACGGTAGTCCGTACGTACGCACGAGCGACAATATCATTCTTTTGATATTAAAATAATATATAAATGGATGGTATATCATATATACAGAATCATTAACATGTTATATTTATTATTTACATGAGTTACACATCATTATTATACCCATCCAAATAATAATATATTGAATAACAATTACACCACGACGTGGAGACGGTAAGCCGTACGTACGCACGTATGGTGACATGTTATTCAAAGGGTGTATAGAATAATAAATATGATTGTAACATATTTATAATAACATCACAGTATATATAATATACTGGAGTTATTATTTTATAATGGTAATAACAAAGAAAGAAGAAGTGGAAGAAGAAAGGAACTTGAAAAGGGGTGGTGAAAACATTACCTCTTCTTCGGGTTCTTCCTTTTGATTTGATCAAAAGGGCTCCTTAGGTTGGCTTTCTGATCCCACTAAGGCCTCTAGGTTGTATTGAGGGAAGTTGGGAGGGTATTTGGGCATGTTTTGGACGAGCCAAGTGGCTTGAGAGGTGTGATGAATGAGTAGAAGTTCTCTCCTTTTATAAGGGATAGGAGGGGCTCTTTAGGAAAGAGTGAAAGTATTACTTTATAATATAATTAAATTCGGTTTATAATGGTCCAAAAATAATTGAGGTCGAATATAAGATGACTCATATTCTAAATAACATCAACCAATAATAATTGGACAGGTTTTAGATAATATTTTAATCATTATAATCATATTTATTTAAATGATTTATTAATGAGGTAAACATTGCATCATTATTGTGTCATTAATAATTTAAATTATTTGATGTCTAAAAATTATATATAAAATATCCTTATGTAGGAAATCTTTTTATCTTTCTAATGAATATTTATAATCGAAAATCCAACATGTATAACCCTATGTAAAAATTGTTCTTCTAAAAGATGTAAGCTTATGCCATTTTTATTTTTATTTTAACTTTATTAATATAATGTGTCCCTACCACATACAAGTGGCTCTAAGGGGTACCCAAATCGACCCAAGGATTCCCATGGTCGGGTATGTGTCCACAAATAAGGTTAGGACACATTTTAGGATAATTTTGTATTATTATAATATTATTTTTTCACCCTTATTTACCGGATTTACCCTTTAACCATGGTAAATAAAATATTTACCGCAGTAATTATTCAAAATGTGTAAAAATAAAAGTTACCTATTTACATAATTTGGAAATCCTGATTCCAAATATGTAATCCATTTTTCCAAATTCAAAACACAGAAGTGGCAGAAATTAATTTAAAATTAATTCCCGTTGTTAAAATAAAAAGCGTGTTTTTAAGAGATAATAACTATCAAAAGATTGACACTTGTTTATGTCTGGTTTAATTGTGAAATTATGTCCAATGAAAAACATTAAATTAAATGGTAAAAATATATTCTAATTATACTTTAAAACCACTCAAATTCATAATTTATCACTATTAATTATTTTGATTATAAAAGTTGTTTTTAATTAAAATTTGGTAATTTTCACTATTCATCAAAATATGAAAGTTATCCGAAATGTACCAAAATTTCACCTTAGGCTAAATTTGATATTCCGAATCCAAAAATGAAGTCCATTTTGAAATATAAAATATATATAATTTCAAAAAGTAGGTATTACTATTCATAATGGCTAGTTTGATTGGTTATGGTGTGTTAGAACTCGGTGTTGCGTACAACACACGCTATCACATTATTTAAAGAGAAGCGTACCGTAGAAGCTTGGGGTGTTACATGGATTATATAAGGATAGATTAAATGAATAAATAATAAATTTTTAAGAAAATTATATATATTTAACTATTATATAATATATACCTTCATAATTTCCATTTCGTATAAGATATGATAATGTGGTTTGTGATTACATTAGACTGCCACCTCACAAAGTGATGTGATTCATTTTTCACATACGCTTTAAATGTAAGGAAATAGGAGAAGTTTTAAATTAATATATGTAATATATATGATTAAAAAATAGTTTTTAATGGTGATTTATTATTTACCCATCTTTCTTTTATTCCATCAATAAAATGGAAACAATGTTTATGTGTACATACGAACTATTATCTCCATGAACGGTGTATTTTATTTTCTATATCTATCTTTTATAGATTATAATAAATATTTATATACTGATTATATATGATAGTAATATCATGGTAAAATTTTGACTAATGATTTAAGAAAGATAAATTTAAGAGGAAAAAATATTAAATAAAAACATACATAAAAAACAAAGAAGTTATTGACCAAAACACAACTTTAACATTGAATTATTAAAAAACATGTCATAAAAGGTCATATGTAAATCATATATGGAATGATATATATAATTATGATGATTTTATAGAATTATAATAATTTTTTTATTATACCAGAGTATTGAATTTATATATAAGAGGATGAGAGTTAAGGTAAGTGATTTCTAGTCTCTCTTTTATTTTTGAGAGACTTATGCAATATTCATTACTCGTTTGTTTTGTGTGGTGTATATACCATCCCTTTGACATGTATTATCATGAAAATAATTTATTTCAAGATATTAAATGTTTTATTTCATGTTATTATTTAATGTTCCTTTCAATTCATGAGATTACAAAAGCAGAATGAGATATTTGTCTCTAATTTCCTACTTTGGGACGTAGGTTATGTTATGCACCAGTCTACTTCTATGAGAATGAGATACTTATCCAAATATTTTATGAAATATATAATTTAAAATCAATTTTTTTTTATTTATTCATTTAAAAAAATTCATATCTTATATTTTATTATACACAACACCAAGTTAATCTTTTGTTACACGTAACATCGAGTTTCATTGATAACTTATGTTAGACGCAAGGTCGAGGCTTTTTAGAGAACAATATACTCTCAATATTAAATATGGTTATTATCACCTAGCCTTTTGAGTAGTGCAAATGAAAATTAGTGAAGAAATTATAAAAATATTGTAAAAAAATATACATATAAAGAATTATCTACTTTATAATTAAACATAAATGAATATAAATACCAATTGAATTTAAAGGATGTTTTCTATAAAAAAATAATTTTTATCCATATAAAAGAATTTTGTCTTAAAAAAGTCAATTAATTACTATTATTGAATAGTATTAATGATAAGTATATGTCATATATTTAATAAAAAATTATCTAATATATTATATCTGAAAAAAATAAGTCTAAATCAATTTTTAAGCATAATAAGATGTATATTTATAAAAGGAAAACTTCCACTTTTTAATGGAACAGTTTATTTAAAACTATATTTTTTTATATTTTAAAAATTTTATATGAAAGAATAATATTAATTATTGAATTTATAATATCAAAATTTACTTTTTATGAATTTTTGGTTATCTTCAATGAATTCTTATTTTTTTTATGAATAGTGTAGAATATTAAATTTTAATTGAAAACAAAAAATTAATCTAAAAATTAAATAGTGTCGAATTATATTTTAAATTTATTTTAATGTAAAATTATATCACTTTTAAATAATTTTTCCAATTTAGGTCTTTGGATAAACTTTTATATTGATTTTAAACATAAAAAAATTCTAATCTTTTGGACATTTTCACTTTGGAAACCTGCCTTCTAATCACATCTTTGGGATTAGTTTTAAATATAAATATTCCACATCTATGATTTAAATTTAGAAAAATTGATATGAATATTTGGATTTATAATAACATTTATTGTCTAACAATTTCAACTTAAATTTGACCCTAAAATAATAGTGAAGAAAATAAAAACTGATTTAAATGATTATTGTTAACATTTGGTTTTGTGCATTATATATGTTTGTGTAAAAATTATTTACATCAACCCATTTTTTTATTTAATGAATTTGTTTTCATATATAAAATTAGTATTTAAAAATTATCTATTAATTAATTTTATAATTATATTCAAGGAGTATATATCTCATAGGTAAATAATAAGATAAAAGTTTACCTAATAAAAACAAAAATGATAAAATTGAGTAAATATAAAGACTAAAGGGAAAAATGATAAAAAATTTATTTTTATTTTATAAAATATATTATCAATATTAAATATCCTCAAATACATTTTTTCAATTTTTGAATCACATGAGGCGTGGGAGACCTCCCAATAGTGTTTATATAACTGTATTTATAATAATTCCACTCCACCTCTACTATAAAAAGAAACTCACATTCCCAAATTTATTACAAATTTAGATAATTTTATATCATCCTAAACATTTATAAATAAACTCAATAAATACTTAATATCATACAATAATACCCCATTATGTTAGAAAGGATTGCAATGAAGAACTTTTGATAAAACCAAAAGGAGTTTCCTAAAGAGGAGGAAAAGTTCGTCAATGAGAACTTTTGTTTAATTTATTTTCTCTACCCAATCAGTTTTTTATATCATGATTTTATAATAAAATAATTATCATAAATATACTTATATGTGTTCAGTTTGTGTTTATGACCTACACCCACACACACTTCCATCAAACGGGTTACATAATCATCGTTTGTGTTTATGATAGACCACCACATTAACTAATGTTTTTCGTTCTTCCTTTACCACATTTCAAAATTGGAAATAATTATGTTTTTATAGTTTATAAATGAAATTTAAAACATAATACAACATATATATTTATTATATCAGATACACCCTTTTGAAATTTCATACCATAGGGGATATGATAATGTTTCTCGTGTGTAAGGTAGACAACCGACCTACAAAGTTATATGAAGTGTATTTCACTAACATGTTACATGGAAGGTAATAATGGTAAAGATAATTAATATATATGATATAATTAAAATAAATATGATATTAATGTAAAAAAAATTTAATTTCTAGAAATATAATATATAATTTTCCTTTTTACCTTTTCACGTAAAGAAAAATGGATAACATCATTCATGGACGTGTGAACTATCACCTTCTTGAGGTGATGTGATTACTTTTACATAAAAATAACTATGCATATAAGTGTATATTATTAAATAATATAAAATTAATGATATAATTATCATTATATAATGATATAAGTTACTTTATTTCTATACTGATCATTGAAATATAGGAACGTTACTCATGCGTACGTTCAACATACCGTCTCAATGATTATAATACTGGATAATTTATCATTAAAGTAATTAATTATTGGTTTTAAATTTATAATTAATGTATAAATATTATCATTATTTTCATATTATTATTCTAGAGGTATTTATATAATATCCTCCCTGACCATAGTAAACCAACCATAGTTGTTTTTGAAAAATAAGATAAAAATGGCCAAAACATCTGATATTAACATAATTGATTATTTAATGGTACATAACATGTTAATTAGCAAATTAAATTTTATAAGGAAGTTTAAAAAGTTTTTAAAAACTATTAATAAATAAGATATCATTATTATTTATGAATATAAATAATAAGCGTGACAAATCGGTATTAATGTAAGGGTTTCCATCTCAGAACATCCTTCTATCAGACACAAGTAATTATATGAATCTAATTTATTTTTAAGGATGTATATAATGAATTTTTTATATTTAAAATTAAGAATAATTCTTATTCATTTTAATTTAACTTCATCTTCAATATATATCTCTCTTTCAAGTGATTTTTATGAATATTTTTATTGAATTTTAAGAGTTTTCACATCAATTTATATTTCATTGACACTTTTTTTTATTATGAACTTTATTACTTTTATATATTTCAAATAATGCCTTATGACATGTTATATCTTGAATTTCAATTTTTTCAATATATTTAAAGTTTTAATTAATGTTACTATCTCATTAATCTCATGATTCAAATGTTACTTTAGTAGTAAGGGACTTTGTCTCAATAAATTTTAATTGATACTTTCTTTTACACACCTGCCATTTTTATGAGGTCTCTATACAATTTATTTAACATATAATATCATGAATTAATTTATTTTAATTTTATTTAATGTTTTTAAAATTTTATTATTGCATGGGTATTATGATTCAAACATATCAGAGTAGTATGAGAAACTTAGAATGATGAAATAATAATTTCCCCAAGAATGTTTTTTTGATATTTTAAGGTGATTTACATTCATAAACATAAAAACACATTGTTATTACCTATAATACACTAAGGATATTTTTTATTAATTCCATCATCATTATTTCGTTGTATGGATTATTATTTTATAAAAAAATTGTTAATGAACTCATTTTTTTTTCATGGATTAATATTGCTTTAATGATATTGTTATAGAATCAATTTATTTTCCATAGTTAATTAATTTTTAATGATATTGTTAAGGAACCCATTTATTTTCCCTAGGATAACCATGTTTCAATGATATTGTTATGAAATCCTTTTATTTCCCATGATAAATCCCTTTTCCAATGTGATTTTTATCGGACCTATTTATTTTTCATGGGTTAATCACATCTCAAAGATAATGATATTAAAAAAATTTCTTTTAAATGGGTTTATCAGGTTAAAACTGATTAATGATTGTATCTATGAGTTTAATGAAGATTTTTTCTATTTTTTATAGTGTATTAGAGAATTGTATGAAACTGGTGTGCCAAATTATCCTTATATTATGGGCTGATCCCCATTATAACACACAAGTGATCCCGATACATATTATATGAATAGATGAGCCCCATTTTTTCTCAGGTATAATTTTTAAGGATCATATAGATTATATTGAAGTATATCCCCATTATTGATCTCAAATTCATTGGGTAAAGATAATTTTGGAAGTCAGGAATATGTTTTTTCCAATTGAAATGGGTTTGAAAGGGTTTTTGAGAGGTTTTTATGAAAGGAATGCTCCAGGTTTGAAAATAGTATTAATTTATTTTAATGAGTTTATAAGATTTTTAATGATCGAGATTGATATCACATGGCTTTTTATTGTTTAATAACATTAATCCCTTTTCCATGTTTTAATATTTCATGATCCAAGTATTGATGGGTTAGACTTCTTTTATTATTCTCTTATGCACTTTTATTATTTCATTAGACCCTTTGAACTATTATTATCAATGGTGACACTGAATTGTTAATGCTTACATTTCCCCTTAATGAGAATATGAGATCAAATTTTATGTTTCATTTTCCACAAGTTTTAATGAATTAATTTGAATGATTTATGTCGATAATTGATTTAATAAGGGGTTTTTAGAACCTATTGTGAAATAAGAAAATATGCGGTTACTGGGAGAAATGATATTTTAAATTCGTGTGATTTTTTACATAGTAGTTTTTCATAATTATCTATAATGATAAATGTAAAATATACTTGAGAATTTACGTGATTATTTATTTATTTTTTATATGGTATAGATTGGATGGAAAAAATTTCGTTAAAAATATCATCATGATAGCCAATAATATAAATTTGATTACCTTTTCCTAGGATCTTAGAGTGTGGGTATCATGCTATTATAGTTTCTATCAGTTGTTGGTTTTGATAACTTTGGAGACTGTGATGTTTTCATTTGATGTTATTTTAAGAGTTATATATATCATAATAGGTTTATAATATTAATGATGATAACGAGTTCAATTTCTTAAACACCTCATTTTATGGTTTTAAGTAGTAAAAATTTTGATGTTATTAATTAATTTTTTGGAGATTTTTTTGGGTTGTGGTATTTGTGACCCCTAGTACCAACATGTATTATTTTTAGGGAGAGATTAGTTTTTAGTGCTAAAAAATGTGGACCAACCATATTCATAGTTATAACCTATTGTATCTGGCTAGGTGGTGGGTCTTAAAACCACGATTGAACGATGATAATAGTTTCATGAATACCTCTATTGTTCACGATATCTTGGTTGGTAAGACATTTTTTTCATGCAATGATTAATATTATTTCAGAAACATTTGGGATTTTCTTTGATGAATAGTGGTATAATTTTTTAGAAGAATATATTTTTAAATCCTTTAATATTTGTGTTTAAAACAAAGTGGTGAATTTTTTGATGAATTTTAAGTAAAATAATTTATTGAATAATTATGATTCCATATTGGGTATTATGTTTTAATAATAATGTTTTATATAATGTTTTAAACATATTTGGCATTATCATACCATGTTCTTATCATTTTTTTTATTAATGTCTACAGATAGGTAAAATATCCTGACTATCCATTTTTGGATATTTTTTCTTTATAATGATGATTTAAGTTCTTTTTGAATTAAAAATTCATCTTGAATAGTAACCATTGGAATAAAAAGATGATATATTTTTGGAAATTTATTAAATGATGAAATTATATTCATCAAGTATATATATTACCATTTTTATTTTCTTTATCTAGATTGTTATATAATTTTTTAACTCTTATAAAAGGATCTTGAAGAAAAAGTATAATCCGAGTAATATTAATTATTATGAATAGATAGCATTTTTTAACATAAAAAATTAATGTTTTTAATATCGTAACATTTAATTGATCATTATTTTAGTTTTGATAAATGACCTCAATCACTCCCTAAAATTATTTACTCTATTCATCCATTACCACCTCTATTCTCCCTTTATGGAATCATAACTATGTGTAAATTTCAGTGACATTTATTTTTCCCACATTCCTTTTTTATGATTAATTTATATCTATTTTTACGATGTGGTTTTCAATAAAGGAATTCAATAAATGTTAATCCTTTAATAACCAAGATGATTTCTGAGTTATAAATTCAATTTTAGGGGGGGAAGTTATAACATACATATATTTTTTTAAATATATTCTTTAAAAATAATTTAATTTATTTGATATCTTGTGTTACAAACAATGAACAACTTATCTTGCATTATAGGGACACCATGTATATCTTTCATTTCACGTAACATATGGTTTTTTGATAAGATGTGTGACATGAATGATCAAACCTTTATAGAAAAAATATTCTATTAATATTTAATTTTATTGTTATACAGTAGCCATTTAAATTGCAATGCCCCGGCCCTAGAATCCTGGTGTGGTTGCACTATTTTATTACATTGGAATGCTTACAAGGAATCAAATACTGAAGGACCGATTTGTTTAGTATTATTGAAAATCCATATTAAATAAATAATACATATTATAAATTGGAAAATTGAATATAAATACATGATACATAATAAAATCAAATAAATATAATCATTAAAAACTTATTCAAAGGATTTTAATTCATATCACGGAAAGGAAACATAATAAAGGTCAGATCAAATTCTTATTGAGGGATAATTAAGTAGAATAAATAATCATTCAATGAGAATAAATAAAAATATAAAGTTAAATAACTAATGGAAAATTCCATTTAAATAATTAGATAATAAAATATCAATATGGAATGGTATGAAACTAAAATCATTTTAATTTTAATTAGTGAACAGAATATGTAATTCATCCATATAGATGACAACATAAAATATTATGGATAAATAATATATATCTATATTAGGGGTTTTGGGTAAAATTAAATTAAACACAGACACACACACCACACATAGGAAGTAAATGAAGGCCATAGCCTCTCAAAGGGATAGCCCACCAATCAATCCTTTTTTATTCAGTACATAGCCCAAAGGTGTAGTAGAAATGAAGCCCATTACATGGCACAAAGTCCCCACACTCATGGATAAATAATAACTACATATATATGGGTAAAATAATTAATCATTAGAAACAATTTTTTCTAGGTACATTGATCCATTACTATTAATACCTTTCATAAGATAGTTTAACATATCAAGTAAAAGGCCCTAATATTTGGCTAAATATTTCATATAATTAGACTAATGAGGCATCGAGAGACAATCTATAACCATGCCCCAAAAATTTAATACCTTTCCAAATAATTCTTCATAATTAGTAATTTTCGTTCTCAATACAAAATATTCATTATCAAATATATGTATTGAATATAAGATACAAATTTATCAAGAATTTCTCAGTAAATAAAATAAATGTCATAGTGAATTATTTATTTAAAAATGGTATATAGTTTATGAAATAATAAAATTAATCAATAAAGAGTGGTGATATTTAAATAAAATAAATTTTCTATATAACTTTTATGACAAAAAATCAGATTGAAAAGGAATTCACTAGTCACATTCATGGGGAAAATAATATGTAGACATTCAAAAGTGTGTTATACCTATTTGAAACATTTAAATCATAATATCTATGAATAAGTAACAAAAAATTAAACTTATAATAATTTTGAAATAATTTTATTGATGATATAACATGAAAAATGGATGTATATACACCATATTAAAGTTAAGTGTTTTTTAACTGTAAATAAGTCTCAATGGAATGTAAATTGAGACGAAATCCATTAATGTAACATTCCTTTTTTGTGTCATATTAATCCTAATTTATAGTTATTTAAAATATGTTTCTAATTTATACCCTAAAAAATCATTTTTACAGTATCATATATTTAATTCTTATAATATTTTATTACACCTTTATTAACAGTAATTCATTATTTTTACTAATTATGGTGTTAATTTCTTAGTTTTCTCAAGTATGTTTTTACAGTTCATTTGTTGATCCAAAAAAATAGATCATAATTTAATCAAATAATTTGTTTTTTAAAATATATAATTATAAAATATGTTGATTATATTTATATTTATAATTATCCATAATATTTGAAGATAATAAATGAAGTGCATTGTTCATGGACACGGTATGTTGTACGTGCGCATGAACGATAATTGCATTTCTTTTCCATATTAAAATAATTAAAATTAAATAATATATGCAATATTATAATTATATTACCATATATATTTCATATATTTGACATATTTTAAATAAAATCATGCTTATAATGTTCCATGTATTTCCTGAATGAATCACATCACTTTAAGAAGGCGAAAGTTCACACATCCACAAATAATGTTATCGAATTTATACAAAATGAAATGTATAATGTTATTTTTAATAAATTAATTAATAAAGGGTAAAGGTATTATAAATATAATATATATAATACATAAATATATTTACCATTATAAATACCACTATGAGAGGTAGAAAAAGAAGAACTAATATTCATCATTTTGGGAGTCGATAGTTCTTCATTCACAAAAATAGTATGTCATTACTAATTGGATGGAAGTTTGTGTGAGTACAGGTAAAAAATTTGAAAAAATATCCTATTATATTTATGATACATATCATATATAATCAAGTAATAGTAATAATTTATGGTGTGTAAAATGGAAATAAATCTAAAGAGATTAAGGAATAATGTTACCTCTTAATCAGGTAACTTCTTTTGGTTTGAAGCAATTGTATTCTGTGGATGGATTTATGAAATATTTTAAGCATATAGGTTGATTGAATGGATATTTAGGATCTATTTTGGATTATTTTTATTAGTATATAGTGTATTTATAGTTTTGAGGAAGTGGATAGAGAGGAGGACTTTTTATTGTGGAGGAGGAGCGACACTCTTACAATTTTTGGGAAATGGAATTCCCACCACGTTTTTACCATTTAATGTGGATCAAAAAATGAACAAAAGTTGATAAAAGGGGGTAAAGGTTATAAATATGTCAATCTAATGGATCATTTAAACGTTTCAAGGTCATTTGGTCCCTTAATATTAAGGTTTAATTCCTTATAAAAATTAATTTTACAATAATCGTTGTAATTATTTTTTATTACTATTAGTAATAGTTCTGGTAGAAAACTAAGTTGATATTATTATATATTATAAATTAATTTTATTTAAAATATTATATATATTTTTAAAAATTCAAATAACATATGAGGAAGAAATGAATTGAAATTTAATCCTGTAAGGGGGATGAAAATCAATGTTTTGAAAGTGAAACCGTAGAAAATATTGCTTTGGTTTTATACCCATTTCAAAGTAATATTGATTATAATGACATAAATTGGATTAAATGATAAAAATTAGATATAATTAAAATTTATACCATATTTTAAATTTAATTTAACATTATAAATAAATTATATGAAAAATTAGTTTTGAAAAGAAAATCAATATTTTTCATTATTAAATAAAAAATGAACATCATAGAAAAATAAAAACAATTTACCATAACATAATTTTTATGTTTTGATTTCAAATATTATGCTTATTATAACATATATAATCCCTATAAGTCCTTGAATTTCTTTTTAAAAATATGTTCTCCATTAAAAGTCGAAAAAATGAGTTAATAAAAATATTATATTTCATGCCCAAAATTGTGTTTGTTTTTCTAATAAACATATAAAATATATTATATAAATATAATTTTTTTGAATATATAATATATATGTCAAATTAATATCACACACTAATTTTAATTAATTTAATTTATTGGGGTAAAACTACCTTGTGAGCATAAAAATAATAATATTTTCTTTTATATTAGATTGGTTTTCATATTCATTTCTAATTATCTTTTAACCAATGAATTAAAATTATATTTTTTTAAACCATATATTTTCATATTTTAGTTAAATTTTTTGAAAAATACTTATTTAATTACTGAGTTATATAAAATAATATTTTACTTTTATGTCGTTATTTGGTAAAACATAGTTTTCAGGCAACGCAAGCAATTTGAAGAAACTTTTTGTTGTGAACAATGTAAACTAACTCATTATCATGTTCATGGAATTATATATAATAGATTTAATTTATTTATAATAGTCAATAAATTTAAATTTCTCAGGTTATTATATTATCTTAGTGATTCATGTGATACACCCTATCAAATACACTGTTTTTACATTAGAATTTTAGGGTGTTACTTTATCCCCACCTAAATTAAATGAAATCCTCAAAATATAAGCATGACCTTCATAATTGTGGAATTTAGATTTGAAAATAAACTATTACTAAAAGAAAAACATCATAAATAGGGTTACTAACACAGATTCTTAATAAGAGATTATGGAATGTACAATGGTAACTTAACAAGGTTCTCTAGTAGGAGAACATAGGTGGGAAATGAAAACATGTATGGGGAAAATAATCCAAAAATCAAGTAATGATGCAGAGAGATAGAGAACATGTTTAGATGAATGTTTTAGAACAAAAAACCATAATCCAAAGGTGTGAATAAAGGCCATTGATATCAATTAAATGACAATAACATGACACCATTTTTGTTTCAAGACCAATTTCCCTATAGTTGATGAATTATTTCACTATATATTAATGAATACACATTTCATATTTCAAAAACAAAATTTTATCCTTTGGTTGTTTTTTGTAATATTTCTACTTATTTTATTATCATAGGTATTATCACATGGTAATGTAAAACATTAACCTACAAAACCTCATCCAAATATCAATATAAACCATTTCAGAAATTCATGAATTTTCCAAAAGCATATGATACGAAACTTTTGATGGATGGTAACATAACCTCCCATATGAGCATATCAAACAACATGATGTGGATTTTAGTCATCCCATAACAAACATGTGAACATACACATCATTATTTCCCTTGAAACATGTTTTTCACTTTAATTACGATAAACCTTTATAATAAATATTATTTGTTCCTTATACCTTAAGTAAGACACAAATTAGTAGATATATTACTTATTTATTAAAGTGTTTTAAAATCCATAAATGATATCATATAAAACTTGTCTAAAAGTCATTAATCTGTTACATGGTAGTGAAAAATTCTCCAAATAAATCATTTTTTCATCATTATCTCAACATTAGGATTATATTATGTTTTTTATTTCCATTATTCATGTGCTTTCATAAAATATTATCTATCTACTAAATAAATATTCTTGGAACCATTTATCATGTGATCTCAAATCCTTATGGAAAATTTAAAACAATAAAATCCTTATATATTTCATAAATCATATGATGGGAACATTATTAAAAAAATAATTTTAAAAAATAAAAATTCAAAAATAGGAATAAATAAGTAAAATAATTTTTCATCTTCGGTATTTTTATTAATTTATTATTGACAATGATCCCTTAGCTTATCCATAGGTATATTATATAAATGATTTTGGAAATAATTTATATAGTGACCCAACTCCTTGTAGTTGTAATACAGAGTAGTATAGTTTTTATTCTTTCTGTTGATTTATTATTCATGGAGACCATTTTCTCCACACTTATAAAAATATCCCATTCCATTCAATAATTTCACATTATTCTTCTTTCCATAGTTCTCACACAATTGAAATTTCCCAAAATTCTTTTTTTTATTTTAATTTATTCTATTTTTTCTTGGTGCTCAAAATACCTACACTTCTAATAACTCAATATTAATTTTTATAATCGTGTGAATTCCATTCCCATTTTGATATAATATAACGACACCTTATCATATAAGGAAAAAAATTTGGAGACTAACACCCCTCAAAGGATTGGATTAATACCATCACAGAAGTGGTAAATAATGCACTTTATCTTGCATTTGTAATCCTTATAATACCTGGAATACATTTTAATGGTGTCTTTATAATCCAAAAAATATATCTTCTTCTTTTTTTCTTTAGGATATGTAACTTTCTCTTCATCTTAATTTATTGATAGTGAGGGATGTAATTATGAAGTAATATCTCTTTAAAAGTTCCCCATTCTATGAGTTATATTTATTCTTCCTCCTTGGTGTTTGGGATTATCCACCAGTACAGATCTACATCACCATCCAGACAATGTACTGAATGTGTATCATTTTCTTTTTCCTTGTATCTCAATGCCATGAATATCTTTTCAAAATACATAATCTATTTCCCAAAGTCCATTGGATCAGAAGTCCCACTAAATTTTGCGGTCCTTTATTTCATAATGAAATACAATATAGGGGGTTTTTCAATTTGGAATATATTTCCCCAATTGGGAAAGTTTATTTTTTTGTAAAAAACTATTTTTCCTTATTATATCCATAACTTTCTCAGTCCTAATACCAGTTATACTTACTTCTTGAGCAGGGAAACCACTACATTGTTCACAATATTGATACAATAATTCATTCCAGAGTACATTTCTAGAAATTTGAATATACTGGATTAGTTCATACATTTTTATTGTATAATTAAAAATATGGTATAACACATAACATAAATTTATGCTTCAAAATCCATGAATCATAAACATTGGTTGCTTTTTCGAAATATTTACATTCACATATATCATAATGATTAGTAAGGAAAATGTGAACTATCATATGTGTATCCCCTATGAGTATCAAATCATGTGAACAGTAAGGACCGTTGTCTTGTACCAGTTTACATAGAGTCATTCCCGACATACCTTGTCAGAGTTTTAATTACTAGGTACATTTTTTCCAGAACCACATCCACTTATAGTATCCATAACTGGATATATTGGTAGTAATACCCACATAAAATCTATATTACCAAAATTATAGGATGTTTTTCTATACATATCCACAATGTCTTCTTAGGATTGTGTACCCTAATCTTTATTTTTTAAATCTAGTTTCTATGGTTTCTACAAAACATCATTTGATACCAAATGTAACGCCCCAACCCTAGAATCTTGGTGATGGTGTATTATTTTATTACATTGGCATGATTATAAGTAACAAAATCCCAAATGACCAATCTATTTAGGGGTCATTGAAATCATAATTATATACATGATACCCTTAATACAATGGAAAATATTAAATACAAACATAATACATAATAAACTGAAAAAACAACACCCTTGGAAGGTTATTCAAAGGATTCCTCTTCATAACCTGGAGAAATGAATCATAATTAGGTTGATCTCAGATGCTTAGTGGGGGAAAGTAATGTGGAAGAAAAAATTAACCAATGAGAATAAATAAACATGGAATGTTAAATAAATGATAAAACTTCCCATTAAATTAAATATATATAGAAATATCTGCATGTAAATTTATGAAACTGAAAACATACGCCATTTAATCAATGAACTGATAATAAAATTCCTCAATAGATATATCGATGAAAAATAAAATGGATAAATTAAATCTAAAGATAAATAATGAAAATGAATAATTATTTTATTCCATGTTTCCTAGTTATATGGAACCATTACTATTTATAGCTTTCACAAGGCAATTTTTCATATTAGGTAAAAACTCATTTAATTTAGCCAACTATTTCATCTCATTAGACTAGCAATGCATCAATGTGGTATCTATTCCAGACCCCACCCATGTTATAAAATACAAAATAATTAATCCTATTCAAAAATTTATTTAAAAATTATAAAATATTAATTATAAAATATCCATATTGAATAAAAGATATATATTTATCAATAATTTCCAAGTTAATAGAATATTTATCAAAATGAACATTTTATATAAAAATGGAATACAATTTTTGAAATAAAAATATTGATTACTGAATAATTTGGATATTTAACTTAACTGATTATTTTATGAGAATGTTTACAATCAAAAGAAGGTGATATTTCAATGGTGATCATTAAACACATTCTTGGGTAAAATTATCTTTACACATTCTAATGTGTCCCATACAACTTTGAAACATTGAAAACATAATTTATATGATTGAATAACATTAAATGAAACTTATCATGTCATGAAAATAAGTTTATTCATGATATTACATGAATAGGGTTAGTATATACACAATATTATAGTGACGTGGTGGAAAAAAACAAATAAGTCTCAACAGAATGTAAATTGAGATGAAATCCCTTACATTAACCATAGTTTTTGTTGTGTGGTATTTATCTTATTCTATAGTGGTTTAAAATATATTAATAAATTATAATAGAAATACAATAAGGTTTATAATATCATATATAAACTTCTTATAATATTTTATTACCCATTTTATAACACTCTGTTATTACATGTACTCTTTCGGTGTTAATTGCATAGTTTTCTCAACTATAGTTTGACATGTTATTTTTTGTTACTATTAATTAGATTGTTATTTAATCCCATAAAAATATAAATCATGAAATAATTGTAATATATATTCATTATATAAGTGGTTATAATGTTCTGTAATATTTTTATATAATAAATAATGTCCACTATTTAGGGAGACGGTTGGCCATACGTATGCATGATTGCTACTTCCATTTCATTTTAATATTAAAAGATTGAAAAGTAAATGATAAATATGATTATTATAATTATAGTATTATAAATAATTCATATATTTTAATTATTTTTATTAAAATCATACTTAATATGTTCCTTGTATAGAGTGAATGAATCACATCTCTTTAAAGAGGTTGTAGACTACACTTCCACAAACAATGTTATCATATTTACACAAAATGGAATATATATATATATATGAATATTATATAAATTAATTAAATAAGAATAAATTAATTAAAAATATCATATATATCATATATAAATATATTTTCTATCAAAATTACTTCCTTGAGAGGTTTTAGAGGAATAACGGATAATCATCATTTCCTGAGGTAGTAGTTCACATTTCACGCAAACATTATGTTCCTTATTGATTAGATGGAAGTGTGTGAGAGTTTAGGTCATAGAAATTAGCATAAAAATTTCCTATTATATTTAGGATCATGTTTTTGTAATGTATTTAGAGAATAATAATATATTAGGGTGTGGAGAATGGAAATAAAACTAAAGAGCTTAGGGAAAGATGTTACCTCTTAATGTGTAACTCCTTTTGGATTGAATAAAAGGGATTCCATGGATAGATTTATGACCAAGGTGTGACTTATAAGTCTCAGGGAGGGATTTTAGGAGCTTTTGGGAATATATTTATAGATACAAAGTTTCCTGAAATGTGTGAGGGAGTGAGAGGAGAAGTGTCCTTATTACAGTTGAGGTGGAGCAGCATTGTTGTATATTTTGGGAAATGTAATTCCAACCACATTTTACCCATTAATATTAGATCCAATATTAAAAAAATTCATTTAAAAAGGGTTTATGGTATAAATTATTCTTTAAAATGGCTCTTGAACTTTTTTTTATGTCATTTGGGCCCTTAAGATTAAGGATTAGTCTCATATAATGCAAACTTTTACATTAATAATTGTAATTAATTTTAATTACATTCACTAATATTTTTGATCAAAAAATTATTTTATATTATTATAAATTAAAAATTAATCAGATTCCAAATATGGAATCTATTTTTTCAAATTAAAATGACATTGGTGGAAGAAATTAATTGAAATTTAATATCATAGACAGGACAACAATGCAATTTTTAAGAGTAAAAACTTCTAAAAGATTTTTAAAATTTATATTAAATTTCAAAGTGAAATTGATTCCAATAAACTAAATTAGATTAATTGATCAAATTTTAATATAATTAATCTTTAAAACCAATTTTTATTTTTATTTATACTTATAAATAAATAAGATGAAAAAGCGTTTTTGAATTAAAATTCTGTATTTTTCACTATTCATTAAAAAATGAAATTCACAGAAAACAACAAAAAATTTACCCTAACCCTATTTTTAAAATTTTATTTTAAATAATAAGTTTATCTTTACAAATATTATCTATAAATCTTCAACAATTTGAATTTATAATTGGTTCCCCATTAAAAGTCAGTAACAATGCCTTAATAAAAATATAGTATTTTTGGGATAAAATTTTGTTTGTTTTTATCTAATAATATTAAAATATATTGTGTGAATATAAGTTTTTTATATTGAATATATAATAAATATATATCACATTAATATCACTCAATAATTGTAATTAATTTAATTTATTAGTGTAAAAAAACTTTGTGAGCACAAAAATAATTATATTTTCTTGTATAGTCAATAAGTTTTCAAATTCATTTCTAATTAATTTGAAACAAATGAATTAATTTAATATTTCTGAAAAAAAATATTTTAATAATTTATTTTTCTCTTTTCATTATTACGAATTTAATATCAAGGTTTTATTAAATAAAATTTTATTAATATATCTTTCTCTAGTAAAACTCGGCCATGCATGTAACACAAGACATTTGAAGAAACTTGTTGTTGAGTGAAACATGAGCTAACTCAGTATGATAATGATTTCAGGTTATATTATAGATTTAATTTATTTAAAATAGAAAATATTTTATGAAAATATTTTTGTATTATATTTCCTAGGTGATGAATGTGATATAAGATATCATATACAATATTCATACTTAAGAATTTTCTGGTGTTACAAGAATAATGGTAATGAATAAAAATAACTGAATTATGAAAATATTGGTTATAAGGTATATATAATTTATTATTTGGTGACCAATTAATTATAAAACAATATAAAACACCATTTAATATAATGTATGTGTTTATATAAAAATACTATTTTTATGCCCACAAATGCATTTTATCATAATAAATTAATGTAATCACAATTAGTTTAAATTGTAATGAAAATTATATATTATAAATTCAATAATTTATTTTTCAATTCATCCAATAGGTTTTATAGAAAAAAAATAAAATCAATTTTAAGTATAAAAAAGAATTATTTTTCTAATACATTTTTGATGCCTTATAATGACAGACGTGTTTTAAAAATACATTTCTAAACATTCATAAAATTTATAGGATAAATATGCTAAATTATTGAAATAGGAATATTAAATTTTAATTTATGTGAATTTTTTTATTTTATTTTCTTGAGACATTTCTTTTTTTGAGGAATAGTGAAAAATACTAAATTATAATTGAAAATAGTCATTTCATATAAAAACATAATAGTGTTCATCTATATTTTAAATTTTCTTAAAGTAAAATTAGATATAATTTATATAATTAAATCCAATATTGTACATTTTAATCATTTTTATTTTTATTTTAGAAATAAAAACATAGTAATATTTTTGATTTTTTACATTAAAAGCTAGTTTTCTCATCACATCTATGGAATTAGGTTTAAATTTAATTATAAATAATAATTGAGTTTAATTTAAAAAATATATATAAATAATTTTAATTATCATAAAATTTATATTAAAAAAAGTTAGACATAATATTTGAAAAAAATTATTAGAGAATGTAATTAATATTAATTAATGTGATTGAGGTTAAATAATGTGTTTTCCTTTACAAGCTTTTGTTTATATATATATTTCACAGAATGTTTTTAATTTAATTAATTAAAATTGATATTTATAATATATATTTATAAATTATCTAATAATTTACATTTTAATTATATTCTTAAAGGATAACTTACATTGGTAAATAAGAAGATACATGTTAACTTAGTAAACACATTAGAGGTAAAATTGTGTCAACACAACGACTAAGATAAAAAAGACTAAAATAAAATTATTTTTGTGTGGTGTGAGTTTTCATTGACCATAATTTCCCTCCAATATATTATATTTTAATTTTTTATGAACCTGATGTAATGGAGACATCGCATTAGTGTCTTCCTTGTTTATTTAAAAGAATGTCACTTCTCCTCCACAATAAAATTACACTCACTATCCCCTACTATTAACAACTCTCTATACATTTGTCTCATCACAAACCTACAAAATTGATCTACAAACATCCCTCCAATAATTCAAGAAACCTCACATGGGGATTAAAGAAAAAAAAAGTTAGTTCTTTGGTGAGGACCAAAAGAAGTTACCAGAAGAAGTGATAACGTTCTACAATGAGGTATTTTTTTTATAAAACCCTTTAGTTATTTTAATATAATGAATATATAATAAACTAATTATATTAATTATAATATTATGGTTTTTTAGGGTATTCACAACACCCACACACACTTCCATCAAATGAGATATGTAATCATTGTTCATTTTAAGGGTGGACTACCGCCTAATGAACCGTTGTTGTTTGTTCTTCCATTACCACCTTTAATGATCCATAATAATGATATATTTATAGTTTAGAAATTATATTTATGTTTTTTATAACATGAAACTACTTATTGAGTAATTATATGATATACAACCTTCTATCATTTTATACCATAGGGGATATTATAAATCACTCGTGTGTATGATAGACTACCGCCTCATGAAGTGATGTAAACATTTTTTAAGAACGTGTTGAATGAAAGGTGATAAGGGAAACTAAAAAGAATAATATATATATATATATACACATATATATACGTGTATGTGTGTGTGTGAAATAATTATGATATCCCTGAAATAATAATCTCCTTAGGAATATAATATATCATTTTCATTGTTACATTTTCACACGAATATAAAGCTATAACATCATTCATTGATGTATAGACTACAACCTCCTCAACGTGATGTGATTCATTTTTCTTCAAAATAATTATATATATAATTATATATAAATATATTATATAATATTTATAAATAATAATAATTTTTCAAAGGGAAATGTTACTTATCATCTTTCTTTAATGATCATTAAAAAATGGGAACATTACTCAATCTACATACGATCTACAATCTCCATGATTGAAACGTTGTTTGATTTTCCATTACCATAATTAATTATTATTTTTAAAAGTATAGCTCATATATAAATATGATGATTATTTAAAGATTATTATTTTGTAAATTTTTATATAATTCTCTACTTGACCATAGTAAACCAACCTTGGTTGTTTCTGAAAAATAATCCGAAAATTGTCAACACATCTGACATAAAAACAGTTGACTATTTAATGGAATCTAATATGTTAATAAGTCAAATAAAATTAATAAGAATCCTTTAAAATATTATCAATAAAATAAATAATTAATATAAATTAATTTTTCATAAAGATAAAGATAAGTCATTACAAATAAGACTTCGGGTAAGGGTTTCAGTCTCAAAACATCATTATTTCAGACACTTCTTCTTTCATGCACCTAATTTATTTATAATGGTGTATATACTATAAGGCCCCAGCCTTAAACCTTACTTAATCATGAGTTATTACAAGATTACACATTGAGGATCTTTTCAGGTTTAGAGTTTTAGAGAATTAGATCACGAAACTTGCATTACATTCCACATTTAAATAAAGTGGTTACATAAAAGACAGTATTCATTCTTCCCATCAACAGGAATATAACACGGATTCGTTCTTGACACATCCTTGACACTATCATCACATCATGTACCTTTCCCTTGACCTGTGAAAAACATTTCAAAAACTTGGGATGAGCATAAAAAGCTCAGTAAGAGTTATAAAAATATTGAAAGGAAACATGAGTTCATATATACATAAGAATGAAATCATACTATACCCATAAAACAAATGAACTTTAACATACCTCATCAAACCATGAATAAATCATAGAAATCATAAGACATAAAGGTAACTTGAGGCATTCATAACATTCTTACGTAGGGAGTAACCCTCTTGGTTACGTTTGGAATACCCATCATAGTATATTCCCTAAATCTCTTCGAAGAAACCTTAACGTTTCACTCCTTCGCGTTACCCAATGCATTAGAGAGATATATCGGGCTCACTCGCCCTTAATTTATCACGGAACCACCCGTTTTTATAAAAATTCCCAAGAACCATAACATAAAAGTATCACATAAAACGTACATAAAGGAAACATAACATTTCCACATTTCAATCACAATATAACATTTTAGTATATTAAAAATAATGAATCCATTCAAAAAGAAAACATTTCCAAAACCATTTAAAACATTTAAGAAAGAGATTTTTGAATCAAAGTGTCCCATACCACCTTGAAGCTTAAAATTTTAAACCATTAATATCCATATAAATAAATCCTTAAAACCATTTTTAAAACATGGATATTAATAAGAACAAATAATTAAAACATTTGAAACCATATTTTGGTTAAAGGGGTTTTACTAAAATTAGAGACACTTGAATAAATAATTGAGGAATAACATTTAGTCAGAACTTTGTAATATCATGAGAATAAATGGATTCATGATATAATACTCCAAAGGACAGTATATACACCATATAAGAGCGAGTTGGTGCATAACAACAATGAACCCTCAATAGAAATGTCAAAAGTGATGAAATCCCTTATAAAGAAGGTATCCTTAAATTAAGGACAAATAAATCTCAAAATTATGTGTGGAAAATATATATACACCCAATATAAGTGGATATTAAGTGTAAAACAATAAAAGGTCAATCACACATATTCAATGGATGACATATTCAGTGAATACAAGTTGAACCCAAAGAAATCGAAATTGGGTTAAAAAGTTCCCTTGACAGCCTAACGGCATCACATCAAAATGAGTTGATGAGAGATAAAAAGTGTATCTCATCACTTGTACATAAAATTTACATCAATAAGGATGTATGAGAACATATCCCAACATAAAAATATGTAAATTAAAAGACCCAATAAAAGAAGTCTTTTAAAAAAGAGGAGGGTGAAAGGTTCCCTTACCGACTTGGGTATCTTTCAAAACATACACCCCATGAAAGAAAGACAATAGTTCATTCATGTAAATACTCATAAACGAAAGTATATTACACAAAGAGTAGAATAATGGTCAGTACATACACCACTCAATGGAATTTGTGGCGAATGTAGCATAAATCTCAAGGGAATAAAAGTGAGATGAAAAATCCCTTACGAAAATTCGGCAGCCTAACGACGCCACTCAAAACTTCCAAAATGGATTGATGAGAGGAAATAGGGTCTCTCATCATATGAACATAATAATTACAGTAGGATTAATATAAAATAGAATCCCAATCATAAGAAATATGAGCTTAAAAGGAATGACATAAAAGAGTGTACTTAAAAAGAAAGAGAGTTGTAGGATCCCTTACCTCGGGTCCGACTTGACTCGATCGTTCTTTAATCTCCTGAATAATAAACTTGAGTTAATTTATAATTCCTTAAGAACCTTTTTCATGTTAATTATTACTTTTATACCACTTATTACCATGTCATAATCATTATGTAATCATTTATGTTAATAATATTTGTTTTGCCGATATTTGTTTCTTAAGTCGAAAGTGGACTTCTTACAATTACATGTTGTTCGTGTGGCCAAATGTTTATTATATCCAGAATTGTATTCATTATGTAGATATCATATATGTCATATATATCCAGTACATGAATTCATTTATAACATTACATAATCATTTAGAGGTAAGAAATGAAATGCACCGTTCATGGAGACGGTAAGCCATACGTACGCATGAATGCTACTTTCCTTTCTATTTCGTATTTTATATAATGAAATAATAATTATATAAAGGTATATTATAATTCCAGTAAAATATCATATATAATATCATATTTCCATCCTTTATACATCCCACATATGGTATTTAACGAATCAAATCACTTTGAGGGTGCGGTAGTCCGCACTTCCTTAAATGAAGATATCGAGTATACCCATAATGGAAGCCATAAAGGTAAGACAAAAATGAAAAATACAGAAGCATAAATAAAACATAAACATATTATATATCATATATAAAAATATTTACAGCATAATGGCCACCTTTGAAGGTGTTAAATGAGTATTGAACAATCATCGTTTCGGGAGGCGGAATTTCACCATCCACGGAAACCGTATGTTCTTTAACCATTTGATAGAGTTGTGTGAGAGTGTAGCTAGAATAAATCTTATAAAAACATACTAGTATATTGAAGATACTGGTGTTGTTACAAAAGAAGTAAATAAAAAGAGTTTAGGGGGTTGGAGAAGCAAAATAAAACAAATGAACATGAGAGAAAGAATTATCTTTAAAAGTGTAACTCCTTATGATTTGAGCCTAAAGGCTTCCTTTGAAAGGATTCTGCCCAAAGGGAATCCTCTAGAATGAGGAGAGGGATGTGGAGATAGTAAATGGGTAGGTGTTGGCCGAGCCAAATGCTTGAGGAGTGTGTGAAATGAGGTAGAGGTGGGGGCCTTTTATAAGAGGAGAGGAGGGGTACTTTTGGAAAGTAAAGAAATATTACTTTATTTGAAAATGTGTTTCGGTTTCAGAAGGTCCCAAATTGATATAATTCGTGGATAAGGTGATAAGGCTTCTAAATCCACTCATCCAATAAGTTTTGGACATGTGTAGTTCATATATTTTACATTATCTTTCCATTTTATTTAAATCGTCAAATAATGATGTCATCGCTGCATCATTATTATGTCATAAATAATTTAATTTATTTAATTTCTAAAAAATTATAAAAAACTACTATGATGTAGGAAATCTTTGTATCTTTCCAATGACTATTTATAATCAAAAATATGATCTATATAACCCCATCTAAAAATTGTTTTCATAAAACATATTATGTTTGTGTCATTTTTACTTTTACATTAAATAAAAAGTTATTTATGTCATTTCACAACCAAAGTGGCTCCGTGGGGTCCCCAAGTTGACCCATGGATTGTCTTGGTCGCCCATGACACAACCAATGAGGGTAGGACATTTTTCAAGCTCATATTATTATATTAAAGCATTTGTTTTACCTTAAACTACACTAATTACCACTAATCGCGATTAAAAACTTAATAAGATACTATTCACCAAAAAATTATTTTTATCCAATTGAGCCACATTTTACTTCATAATGACAACCATGTATGTCGGATTTTTGAAATTCAAAACACAAAGATGGCAAAATTTCATTTAAACAGAAAAATCAGTTTTTATAAGTACCACTTAGTGGTTTCACTATTCATCAAAAATTGAAGTTTTTCAGAAAAATACCAAAATTTCACCCTAAGCTATATTTGATATTACGAATTCAAAAATGAAGTCCATTTTACAAAATTCAAAACATATAAGTCACATTAATTAATTTAATAATTAATTCCCGTTGTCAGAGCAAATAGCGTGTTTTTATAAAACAATAAGTATCAAAAGATTGAGACTAGTTTAAGTCTGATTTCAAAGTGAAATTAATTCCAACGACCACTATTGGATTTAATGGTAAAAATATATTCTAATTTCACTTTAAAACCAATTCAAAATATAATATAATAATATAAATAAATTAGATTAAAAAGAGGTTTTGAATAAAAATACAACATTTTACACTATTCATTAGAAAAAAATGAACATTATCGGAAAGATACCAAAAAAATTACACAAAGTAAAATTTTATGTCCCGATTATTAATAAGATGTTTATTTGGTCCAAAAGAATGTATAATAGTGATCAAAACTATATTTAATGATGTTTCAACATCAAAATGTGATAAGTGAACCTTTAGTGAAAACTAGGGCATATACGCCTAAAGTTGAATTCTTTTCATATTTTAAGCCATTATCTTTTATTGGATAAATGTAAAAACATTAAAAAAAACATATATAATCATATTTTAGTTATTTCTATCCATTCCCGCCATTACAATGGCTACATGTTAACTACCATTTAAAATAATACTATTTTATTATTAGAGTGCAACGTAAGATTCTCAAGAAACTCGTTGTTGCGTGTTGGGTACACCATCGAGCATAGCGTCCCCTTTAAAGTCATATTAATATTTTATTCAAAAATATGGATAAATATGAAAATGTCATATTCTTTATTTACCTGGGGTGTTACATCCTTCCCCCCTTTTGGGAATTGCATCCTCGCAATTTTTAAAATTGAGCTTGGAAACATCCTTGAAAGTCCCACATCGGAACAAGAGTCGGTAAAACAATCACTTTAAAATAATGAAAGATAAATATAGAGGTCACCTGAGTTAACTCATACTAGGACCCCATGTAGGAAAACATGGACATGGAGGAGAAAACATAGGGTCATGTTCTGATGGAGAGTGATAGAAAACATGTTTAGGAGAAAGATAACAATAAGAAAATCACAAACTTGTGATGGGTTAAACGGTGTTGGGTTCCCCAGTAGGAAAAGTTAATAGAAAACATTTTTGTTTTAATTTACTTAATATTGAGTAATTTATTCATAATGGAGCATAATCACTTATCATGTTGACTTTCAACTTTCCTTACACAAACTCATATTTTCTCCAAAAGACGAGTATTTAGGAAGACTTGTTCGCATTAATAGTACTATAATCTACTTTTAGAGAATCACCTAATCCACAAAAGATAACTATATACTTCCCATGTATTTAGACTCTAACCAAAACCAAAACCAAAAAGGTTATTACAATATCAGATAATCCAGAAAAGGATAACCCTTTATAAAAAGAAAATCTATTCTTAACCTCCAAAATTTTTCCAACAAAACCCAAAGTTCAACGAGGACCATTCTATAATCAATTTGTCCATAAAATTATTCAAAGTAAACCAAACTAAGATTGAAACCCAAATATTTGAAGGATTTAGTCACATAGTCTTCCAAGTTAAATCGTAACATTTATCTCCAAACAACATCAGTTGCTCCTAAAGTCTCTTATTGAAAAGTAATTAACCTAATCACATATCATCCATGATAGGTTAATCATTTTCATAAATAACCCAAAATCAAATTACTCTTAATTCATAAAATCATATAACTATAAAGAATCAGTCAAACTAACCAGGGACTTCACGTAGTCCAGTGGTAGGCGATAAATACCAGTTGCACTTTGGTTGTGGGTTCGATTCCCGCAGCATTGTCCGACGCGACGAGTTGTCACACGGTCTGCGTGTTGTACTTTTTCCAAAAACAATATAATTCTTAAAACATTCCCCAAAATGAGATAAAATCTTCAAGAATAATCATAACATATTTTAAAATCATGTTTATCTCATGCCCTTCATTTTCCATCATATCATATAATAACCCATAATTACCTCAAAAGTAAGGATCATATAAACCCTAATGGTTACCTTAATAATTATTACCTGAATTTCCACATCGAGTTGGCCATCTCGTACATGATGTATTATAGAACTCACCAAGGTTGAAGTGATTGATCATGACTCCTTGATATTTGGTTTAGAACAACCATGACTTTCCTCATTGAATCCTCCATTTTATCTAGTCTCTTAATCAGAGAACCACCATAGTTTCCTTCAAACCTGTTGTCTCTTTGGTGCCTTCTAGATCCATCCATTCACTAAAAACAGAAATGTTAGTGTGAGTATATCAACAAAACCATCATGTACTAATGAGGAAGGTAAACACTAAGATACACTTACTCGTTTACTTTATCTAAAACTAGTACTCTTTCTGAAATCCTAACCATTATGGTAATGTCACTTATGCTTAAAGAATACCCTAACCTCTAAAGTTATCTAAACCGACCTTTGATACCAACTATAAGGCCCCAACCTTAAACCTTACTTAATCTTGAGTTATTACAATATTACATAGTGAGGATCTTTTCAGGTTTAGAGTTTTAGAGAATTAGATCATGAAACTTGCATTACATTCCACATTTAAACAAAGTGGTTACATAAAATAAAGTATTCATTCTTCCCATCAACGGGAATATAACACGGATTCGTTCTTGACACATCCTTGACACTATCATCACATCATGTACCTTTCCCTTGACCTGTGAAAAACATTTCAAAAACTTGGGATGAGCATAAAAAGCTCAGTAAGTGTTATAAAAATATGGAAAGGAAACATGAGTTCACATATACATAAGAATGAAATCATACTATACCCATAAAACAAAGGCACATTAACATACCTCATCAAACCATGATTAAATCATAGAAATCATAAGACATAAAGGTAACTTGAGGCATTCATAACATTCTTACATAGGGAGTAACCCTCTTGGTTACATTTTGAATACCCATCACAGTATATTCCCTAAATCTCTTCGGAGAAACCATAACGTTTCACTCCTTCGCGTTACCCAATGCATTGGAGAGCTATATCGGGCTCACCCGCCCTTAGTTTATGACGGAACCACCCGTTTTCATAACAATGCCAAAGAACCATAACATAAATGTATCACATAAAACATGCATAAAGGAAACATAACATTTCCACATTTCAATCACAATATAACATTTTAGTATATTAAAAATAATGAATCCATTCAAAAAGAAAACATTTCCAAAACCATTTAAAACATTTAATAAAGAGATTTTTGAATCAAAGTGTCCCATACCACCTTGAAGCTTAAAATTTTAAACCATTAATATCCATATAAATAAATCCTTAAAACCATTTTTAAAACATGGATATTAATAAGAACAAATAATTAAAACATTTGAAACGATATTTTGGTTAAAGGGGTTTTACCAAAATTAGAGACACTTGAATAAATAATTGAGGAATAACATTTAGTCAGAACTTTGTAATATCATGAGAATAAATGGATTCAAGATATAATACTCCAAAGGACAGTATATACACCATATAAGAGCGAATTGGTTCATAACAACAATGAACCCTCAATAGAAATGTCAAAAGTGATGAAATCCCTTATAAAGAAGGTATCCTTAAATTAAAGACAAATCAATGTCAAAATTATGTGTGGAAAATATATATACACCCAATATAAGTGGATATTAAGTGTAAAACAATAAAAGTTCAATCACACATATTCAATGGATGACATATTCAATGACTACAAGTTGAACCCAAAGAAATCGAAATTGGTTTAAAAAGTTCCCTTGACAGCCTAACGGCATCACATCAAAATGAGTTGATGAGAGATAAAAAGTTTATCTCATCACTTGGACATAAAATTTACATCAATAAGGATGTATGAGAACATATCCCAACATAAAAATATGTAAATTAAAAGACCCAATAAAAGAAGTCTTTTAAAAAAGAGGAGGGTGAAAGGTTCCCTTACCGACTTGGGTATCTTTCAAAACATACACCCCATGAAAGAATGACAATAGGTCATTGATGTAAATACTCATAAACGAAAGTATATTACACAAAGAGTAGAATAATTGGCAGTACATACACCACTCAATGGAATTTGTGGCGAATGTAGCATAAATCTCACGGGAATAAAAGTGAGATGAAAAATCCCTTACGAAAATTCGGCAGCCTAACGACGCCACTCAAAACATCCAAAATGGATTGATGAGAGGAAATAGGGTCTCTCATCATATGAAAATAATAAGTACAGTAGGATTAATATAAAATAGAATCCCAATCATAAGAAATATGAGCTTAAAAGGAATGACATAAAAGAGTGTACTTAAAAAGAAAGAGAGTTGTAGGATCCCTTACATCGGGTCCGACTTGACTCGATCGTTCTTTAATCTCCTGAATAATAAACTTGAGTTAATTTATAATTCCTTAAGAACCTTTTTCAAGTTAATTATTACTTTTATACCACTTATTACCATGTCATAATCATTATGTAATCATTTAAGTTAATAATATTTGTTTTGCCGATAATTGTTTCTTAAGTCGAATGTGGACTTCTTACAATTAAATGTTGTTCGTGTGGCCAAATGTTTATTATATCCAGAATTGTATTCATTATTTATATATCATATATGTCATATATATCCAGTACATGAATGCATTTATAACATTACATAATCATTTAGAGGTAAGAAATGAAATGCACCGTTCATGGAGACGGTAAGCCGTACGTACGCATGAACGCTACTTTCATTTCTATTTCGTATTTTATAGAATGGAATAATAATGATATAAAGGTATATTATAATTCCTGTATAATATCATATATAATATCATATTTCCATCCTTTATACATCCCACATATGGTATTTAACGAATCAAATCACTTTGAGGGGGCGGTAGTCCGCACTTCCTTAAATGAAGATATCGCGTATACCCATAATGGAAGCCATAAAGGTAAGACAAAAATGAAAAATGCAGAAGAATAAATAAAACGTAAACATATTATATATCATATATAAAAATAGTGACATCATAATGGCCACCTTTTAAGGTGTTAAATGAGTATTGAACAATCATCGTTTCGGGAGGCGGAATTTCACCATCCACGGAAACCGTATGTTCTTTAACCATTTGATGGAGTTGTGTGAGAGTGTAGCTCGAATAAATCTTATAACAACATCCTAGTATATTGAAGATACTGGTATTGTTACAAAAGAAGTAAATAAAAAGAGTTTTGGGGGTTGGAGAAGCAAAATAAAACAAATGAACATGAGAGAAAGAATTACCTTTAAAAGTGTAACTCCTTTTGATTTGAGCCTAAAGGATTCCTTTGAAAGGATTCTGCCTAAAGGGAATCCTCAAGGATGAGGAGAGGGATGTGGAGAGAGTAAATGGGCAGGGTTTGGATGATCCAAAGGCTTTAGGAGTGTGTGAAATGAGGTAGAGGTGGGGGCCTTTTATAAGAGGAGAGGAGGGGTACTTTTGGAAAGTAAAGAAATATTACTTTATTTGAAAATGTGTTTCGGTTTCAAAAGGTACCAAATTGATATAATTAGTGGATAAGGTGATAAGGCTTATAAATCCACTCATCCAATAAGTTTTGGACATGTGTAGTTCATATATTTTACATTATCTTTCCATTTTATTTAAATCGTCAAATAATGATGTCATCGCTGCATAATTATTATGTCATAAATAATTTAATTTATTTAATGTCTAAAAAATTATAAAAAAAATACTATGATGTAGGAAATATTTTTATCTTTCAAATTAATATTTATAATAAAAAATCTGATCTTTATAACCCCATGTAAAAATTGTTTTCGTAAAACATATTATGTTTGTGTCATTTTTACTTTTTAATTAAATAAAAAGTTATTTATGTCATTTCACAACCAAAGTGGCTCCATGGGGTCCCCAAGTTGACCCATGGCTTGTATTGGTCGGCCATGACACAACCAATTAGGGTAGGACATGTGTCAAGCTCATCTTATTTTATTAAAGCATTATTTTTACCTTAAACTACACTGATTACCACTAATCGCGATTAAAAACTTAATAAGTTACTATTCACAAAAAAATTATTTTTATCCCATTGAACCACATTTTACTTCTTAATGACAACCATGTATGTCGGATTTTTGAAATTCAAAACACAAAGATGGCAAAATTTCATTTAAACAGAAAAATCAGGTTTTATAAGTACCACTTAGTGGTTTCACTATTCATCAAAAATTGAAGTTTTTCAGAAAAATCCCAAAAATTCACCCTAAGCTATATTTGATATTCCGAATTCAAAAATGAAGTCCATTTTAAAAAATTCAAAACATATAAGTCACATTAATTAATTTAATAATTAATTCCCGTTGTCAGAGCAAATAGCGTGTTTTTATAAAATAATAAATATTAAAATATTGAGACTAGTTTAAGTCTGATTTCAAAGTGAAATTAATTCCAACGACCAATATTGGATTTAATGGTAAAAATATATTCTAATTTCACTTTAAAACCAATTCAAAAGATAATCTAATCATATAAATAAATTAGATTAAAAAGAGGTTTTGAATTAAAATACAACATTTTACACTATTCATTAGAAAAAAATGAACACTATCGGAAATATACCAAAAAAATTACACAAAGTAAAATTTGATGTCCCGATTCTTAATAAGAGTTTTATTTGGTCCAAAAGAATGTATAAGAGTGATAAAAACTATATTTAATGACGGTTCAACATCAAAAGGTGATAAGTGAACCTTTAGTGAATACTAGGGCATATACGCCTAAAATTGAATTCTTTTCGTATTTTAAGCCATTATCTTTTATTGGATAAATGTAAAAACATTAAAAAAAACATATATAATCATATTTTAGTTATTTCTATCCATTCCCGCCATTACAATGGCTACATGTTAACTACCATTTAAAATAATACTATTTTATTATTAGAGTGCAACGTAAGATTCCCAAAAACTCGTTGTTGCGTGTTGGGTACGCCATCGAGCATAGCGTCCCCTTTAAAGTCATATTAATATTTTATTCAAAAATATGGATAAATATGAAAATGTCATATTCTTTATTTACCTGGGGTGTTACATATACATACAATTTAATATTTAACATCATGTATACTTCTTATTAAGGAAAATTCAAATTCAAATTCAATCTATAACACTCTTCTAAGTGGTTTTTATTAAGTTGTTTCTTGAATTACAATGGGTTACATCTAAATTTACATTCATTTGGGGATTCTTTGTTATTATGAACCTAAAAAATTTTATATGGTCTTTATAATGACCTATGAAATGTAATATAATTAAATATATTTATTCAAGGATATTAAAATTTTCATTTGATTTTATTCTTTTATGGATTTCATGATTCAAAATTGTTTCAATATTATGGGACTTCGTCTCAATATTCATTCATTAAGGAATTTTTTATACACGTATATATTTTCATGAGGTTTATATAAAATCCTTTTCACATATAATATCATTGATATATTTATTAAAATTTTATTTAATGTTTTTTTAAATTTTATTACTTCATGAGGCTTACTATTCTAATGTTTCAAAGTTGTATGAGACACTTTGATTGTTTAAAGATTAATTTTCCAGAAGAATATATTTAAGGATATTTGAAGGGAATTTACCTTCATTAACATCAAAATTTGAGGATTTTACTTATATTATACTAGGGATATCATTTATTGATACAATAATAATTATTTATTTTGATGGATTATGTTTTCCCCAATGATATTATTAAGGAACCAATTTCTTTTCCATGGGTTAATGTTATTTCAAAGACATTGTTATGGAACTCATTTATTTTCATGGGGATAATCTTGTTTCTATGATATTGTTATGAAATCCATATCTTTTCCATGATATTACTATATTTCAATGAGATTGATATGTTACATGATAATTACATGAAATGGGTAAGCCTGATATATATTATATAAAGTCTTGGGCACTATTATAGCTCACGGGTGTGCCCATTATAGCTTATATGAAGGTTTAATCCCTATTATAGATCATTGAAAATGGGTGAGCTCGATATATATTATAAGAAGGATGATCCAAATTATATAACTCTAATTAATTGGTTAGTGATTATTTTTAATTCATAGGTATGGTTATTATGATTAAAAATTGTTTTAAATGGTTTTAGGAATGTGTTTTTCTATGTTACTAAAAAAATTAATTTATTATTTGAAAATTGTAATATTTCTTATGATCACGATTGATTTCACAAGGATTTTGATTATTTATTATTATGTCTCTTTCATTTTCCATGTTTTCATATTTTATGATACTTCTATTAATGTTTTTGAGTTTAATTATTATTTTCTCATTTACATTGATTATTTAATCAAACCCTTATAAACTCTTATTATCATTGATGACATTAAATTTTTAATTATTAATTTTTTTATTGAGCATTAGAGCTCACTAATATTATGTTTCCTCTTCCCCTAGTTGTAAATAAATACATTTAAAAAGTTATGTTTATAGTTAATTTCACAATATCGATGTTTCTAAGATAATGTGTAATAAGAAAAGGTAGGTTAAGTGTGAGAAATTCTCATTTAAATTCATGTGAATTGTTTATAATGGATATTTTTTTAATTCTATAAAACTATAATAAAAAATTGCCCTTGATAAGGTATGTTATTAGTGTTTTACTTTTGTTGATGTTATTTTAGGATGTAAAAAGTTGGATATAAAATATTGGAGTCATATCCAAAAATGAAATGTTCATCATTTTAGCATAAGATCAGGGACTGGGGGTCCCAAGCTATTATTGTGGGTATCAAAGGTAATTTTTTTAACTTTGTAGGTTTGGATGATTTCATGGGAGGTTGTATAAATATTTATGGATATAGTACTAGGCCTATAAACTTAAATATGATATTGAGTTAACTGTTTTAGGCACATTATTTAAGGATTTTGATTAGTAATATTTTTTATGATAATAATGAGATGTTTTGAGATGTTTTTTCATGTTGAGGTATTTGTAACCCCTAGGATGAACATGACATTTTTTTAGAGAGGATTTATTTTTTATTATTTAAAAATGGGGATAACATGTACACATGGTGAAAACTTATCACATCTGGCAAGGTAGTGAGGCTTGAACCCTTGATCGAAGAATGATATAGATTTCTCTCTACTACTGGCCTAAATTTTATCCTGGTTAGTATAACCCATTATTAAGAAAAGATTAATGTTATTTCAGAATAATATGGGATTTTATTTATGAATAAATTTTGATTTATCTTAGAAGAATATATTATCAAACCCTTCTAATATTGAGGTTTCACATGTAGTTAGAAAATGACTGAAAAATTTTAAGGTTAGTTATTTATGGAATAATTTACTTTCAACTATGTGTACTACTTTTGAATATTAATGTTTCAAATTAATTTTAACTCATTTTGGTAATTTTCGGACCATGTGAACACCATTTTGGTCTCATTTAATTGAAAAATGCATGAGAAATAGTTTTACTATACATGTTTTTGGTTATGTGGTCCTTAAAAGGTTTATTTTAGTGCTTTGTGAATTAAAACATCATTTGGAATATACAACGTTTGAATAAAAATATGATATTTTTGAATAAATTTATTAAAGGATGAAATTAAACTTATCACGTAAGTGTATTTTATTTTTTACCTCTTAGTATAGACGGTATGAGAATTACTTAACTCAAGGAAAATTATCTAGAAACAAATTTATTATCATAATAATTCAATTTTGTTGACCCTATGGTCATTTTTATTATTAGATATTTTTATTTTGGAGTCCCCTAACTTTCTATTGATCATTCATTTGTTCTATAACAATGACCTCAATCACTACATATAATTATTTATGCTCTTCCTCTATTCCCATATATGTTCTGACTATGTGGAATCATAGTTATGCATAATATCTAGTCACCTTTATATTTCCCACTTCCTCCTTTTAATAAAATTTCTATTTACCATTTTACAATGTGTCTTTCAATAAAAGAATTCAAAAAAATGTCAATCTATTGTTAACTAAGAAGAATTTTGAGGGAGAAATCCATTTTTAGGGGGTATAATGAAACAACCCAGGATTTTATGATATATCTTATTTAAAATTAATTTAAATTAATTTATATATTATGTCACACAAAACATAAACTTTATCATTTTTTATATGAAACACTAATTTTATATTTTGATTCACATAAAATCTAGTTTCTTCAATAACTTGTGTTACATGCATGTCCGAGTCATATTGGACAATAATATACTATTATAATTTAATATGATATGTATCAGCTAGCTATTCAAATGGAGGTAAGAAATATGGCTAACTGAATTGTAAAAATAATTTTTAAAAATTAATATATAATTAATTCTTATGTGGAAAATTAATTAGAACATAATATAAAACCAATTGAATATAAAGGATGTGTTCCTATAAAAATACTATTTTTATGCACACAAAGCCATTATATCATAATAATTTCAATTACTTATTATTATTGAATGATATAAATGAAAATAATATTTTATATATTCAATAAAATGTTTATCAATTCATTCAATAATATTTATTTTTATACTATAAGAATAGATAATATTTTAATCTTAAAAATATGTATTTTTATGAATGGTAGTTTTTACACCTTTTAATGGAATACATATTATAAAAATAATTTTTTACAAATTTATAATTTTTATATGAAAAAGTAATCTTCATTTTTGATAATGTAATATGAGAATTTTATTTTGGTTAATTTTGGGTATTTTTTTTGAAAAGTTTCATTTTTTTAATGAATATTGAAAAATACTAAATTTTAATTTAAAATCGAATTTTAATGTAAATAATTTATAGTGTTGAATTAAATTGGTAATTTTTTGTAATAATAACTTCATGAATATTATATCAGTTAATAAAATTTAGGTTTATAGAATTATTTTGATATTGATTATTAATATAAAAACATAGTAAACTTATGATCCTTTTAACTTCAAAAATCCTCTTTCCCATCACGTCATTGAGATTAGTTTTAAAATTAAATTTTCCACTTTCATTAATTGAATTAGAAAACATGGATGTAATATTTTTTTAATCATAATAATATATTTACACTAAGAAGGTAAAATTATAATTAAAAAGTACTAGTGAATGAAATTACTATTAATTACCTTCACTAAGGATAAAATAGTGTATTGCAGATTATAAGAATTTGTATTAAAATTAGTTTTACACAGACATTATAATTTTATTTAATGAATTAGAAATAAACTTTATAATCATTTCTTATAAATTTTCATATAATTATATTTTGAATTATATATATAGTGGATAAATTTAATAGGTAAATAAAAAGATACAGGTAACCTAAGTAAAAATTATAAAGATGATATTTGGTAAAATTAAAGACTTGGGAAAAAAATCATAAAAAATCATTTACTTATATGTTGTGTAAGTTTTTATCAACCATAATTTGTCTCCACTAATTTTTTTTTAAATTTAAAAAAACATTAGGTAAGGATGACCTCCCAATAGTACTTACATGTTTGTATTTACATGAACACAACTCTTCCACTATAAAATGTTACTCACTCTGCCAACTTCGTCACATCTCCCAAGAATGTTTTTCACAACCAAAACTTTCATAAATAAACCCCACAATCCACAATCTCATAATATATGACTCACATTTTTTGGTAACAAAAACAAGGATGTCCTTTGGTGAAATTAAAAAGGTGTTACCTGGAGAAGATGTAACGTTCTTTAGAAGACACATTTGTTTTATTTCTTTTCTCAACCCCATTAGTTATTTTAAAACCATTATTATATAATATCTCTAGTATCCTAAATAGACTGAGATGTTCTAATATTGAGTGAGTTACCAACGCCAATATACACTTCTATAAAATGGGATACACAATCATCATTCATGTGTATGGTGGACTACACTCTAATTAACCGATCTGTTTTTTTCTTCCGTTACTGCCTCCTTGAAGCAATGTGATTTATTTTATATAAAACAATTATATATATATATATATGTGATTAATTAATATGACATTTATGATATATGTATATTTATAAATAAATTAATTTTTTTTAATTTCATTCCATAATGGTCATTGAAAAATGGGAATGTTACTTATGTGTACATACGACATACCATCTACATAACTGAAATGTTGGTTAATTTTTCATTAACACAAGTCTTGATTGGTTTTAAAATATTAATTAATGTATAAAAATGATATTTTTTACATTATTAGTATTCTATATATTTTTAAATAATTTCTTATTTGATTATAGTAAACTAACCATATTTTTTTGACAAATAATCCGAAAATGGTCAAAACATCTGATATAAACTTAATTGTTAATAAAATTGTATATAACATGTTAATAAGTGAAATAAAACTAAAAAAAATCTTGGTAAAATTTTCAAAATAGTAAATAATTATAATTTATTTATTATTCTGGATCATAAAGAACAAGCATGACTAATCAAACTCATGGTTAGGATTTCCATATCCAAACATCCATCTTTGAGACACTTGTTCATTTATGAACCAAATTTATTTTTAATTGTGAATAAAGATAAAATTGAATTTCTTTTCTTAATGGATTATCAGCATTCATTGTGATTTAATGGCAACTACAATCTCTATATCTCTTTCATGTGGTTTTTATTAATAAATTTTGTGAATTGTAAGAGGATTTTATCTAAATTTGCATTACTTTCAGAATTATTTTTTATTATGAAAATAAAAAAATTTATGTTGTCTATATACTTATATATGACAAATTATATCATGAATATAATTTACTTCATGATATTTAAGGTTTCAGTTGAAGTTATTCTTTCACGATTCCCATCATTCAATTGTTTCTCAATTTGTAATGAATTTCGCCTCAATCTACTTTCATTGATGATTTTTCTATAAACCCACCTTCATTAAATAAATATAAATATATACCATTTAACAAAACATATTATGAAATTATTTATTCTAATTTTATTTATTTTTTTGTTAAATTTTATTTTTTATAAGGCGTATGATTCATAGTTTTCACTATAGTATCTGAAAATTTTAATACATAAAGATTAATTTCCCAAAAACATTTTTAATCATATTTTATAATAATTTACATTTATAAAAATCAAAGACCTTTTCCGTCACATATCATCTATAGGGGATTTTATTTATAGACACCATCCTCATTATTTATTTGGATGTAATTTTTTTGAATATATTTTAAGGAGCCCATTTTTTTCACAAGTTAATCTTGTTTCAACGAGATTGTCATGTAACCTATTATTTTAAATTGGTTAATATTGCTTCAATTATATTTTTAAGAAATTGATAACATTTATATGGTATAAACTTGTTTCAATGTTCTTTTTATGGAACCTTCTTATTTTCCATTTGGATAACCATGTTTCAAATCGTTTTTGTATCAAACCCGTTTATTTTTCATGGGTTAATTATGTTTCAAGGATATTGACATTTAACCCTATTTTTTATCAAGGGATTAACATACTCTTATAGAATAATTATTTTTTATATCAGATTAAAGATGCAATTTCTTTATTATAGATATTTTACTTGAGAATTATATGAAATGGTTGACCTTGTTATAGCTTATACGAAAGGTTGGGCCCGATTATAGCTCACAGGTGAGCCTCATATAGCTTATATGAACAGTTGAGGCCCATTATAGCCCATAAAAAATGGGTATTCCTAATATTGGTTGTAAAAAGGGTTACCCAAATTATATGTATCCAATTAATTGGGTAATGAAAATTTCGAATGTTTGTTATATAGTTATACCAATTAAAGTGTTTTGAAAGGGATTTGAATGGATTTTAAATAAGTGATTCTCCATGCTACCAAATTTCTTTAATTTCTTTTTATTAGTTTATAATGTTTTTAATGATATATATTTAATCCCAGTTGATTTTTACTATTTATTTTTATGACTCTTTACTTTTATATATTTTAATATTTGATGATTCAAGTATTTGAGCGTTTAGTTTCTTATGATTCAGTCATGCACTTTGATTATTTCATCATACCATTATAAACTCTTACAATCACTTATGAAATTCAATTTCTAATGATTAAATTTTACCTTACTCATAATTTGATATCGCCCTTATTTTGTTTTTTCCCTAGGTTTTTATGAATGAGGTTGAATTTATTATTTATATATCATATTTGAAAAATATTATCTTATTGCCTAATGTGAAATAATAAATGATGGGATAAGTGGGGAGATTGCTCATATAAAGTATCATCGATTGTTTATATAAGAGTTTTTCCTAATTATATAATAATATAAAAATACAACTAACACAATTATGTATGTTATACTTGTTTTCCATTTTATTTGTTATGGTTTGTATGGAAATATTTGGGTCAAAAATATCAACATCATAGCCTGAAATTTAAAGTTCATGATTTCATACCTGGATCTAGGATTGGAGGTCTCATGATATTATAAATATACTCCTCAACTGACATGTTATATCATGATATTTATTTTTTATTTTTATATAATTATTTAATGGGTACAATTATTTTAAATATACAAAATCCATAATGTATTAATGTCACAATATCATCATTTATTTGTACCGTATATGATAATGATTTCATTGATGATATCCTTGGATACATCTCTATATAAATTCATGAAATTTATTCTCATAGTGTCATTAGATGATAATAATTGTTTCCCTATAGTTTCATATCATGAAATATTAATAATACCTAAAGAATGTTTTTATGATAAACTATATTTATTTCTCACTGTAGTCGAAAAATCTTTTTCATCCCAAAATATTTTTCTAAAAAAATTTCTAATTTTTATAAATTTTATAAATGATTTATTAAATTAATTTTTACCCATGTTTTATTTTTTATAGAATGTTTTTAGAGTAAATTTTGGTTATTTTTCAAGTATGAACAATTTAGATGCTACAATATTTGTTAATGGAATATTCTTTTTAATGTATACGACATTAACAAAATTTCGTGAATTCATGACCATTATATGATTTCATGCCTTCTTTATAGAAATCTAGGGTTATATTAAATGAAATATATATACATAATATTTTTTGAATTTTATTTTTATTTTTTAAAATATTTTCAACGAAAGGATATTTTCTTCAATAATCATATCAGGATTTTTTTTTAAAAATCATTTTACATATAAGTTGAAATCATTTTATATTGCTTTAGCTTTATTAGGGGTATGTTCCAATGATATTATTATTATTATTTCATTCAATGGTTTATATTTATTATGATAATGTTTTTATGAAACCTACATTATTATCTAGCTTATTCTTTGATAAATTTATAAAATGATTATGAAACCTATTTATTTTCGACAAGTAATTTTAAAATGAAATGTTTATTAAAACAATTTATTTTAAAGAGTTTTGACATGATGAATTTGTTATAATATTTCTTCAAACACATGTATGAATTTAATTATGTGACTGTTGATATATTATTATGATGGTTGTTGGATATGTTATCACCAATGGTGGTGGTTATATAAAATACATGAACAGTGGGTATTATATGTCCCTCCAATGTATTAAGTAAAGATTGATATATCCTGAGATAATAAGTGTAGAATGTGGAGTGAATTTAGTTCAGTAGGATATATTTTCTAGTATGACAGTCTTGGGTGTGAACCTTGATAAATACAATGGTTTGGGGAGTGAACCCATTCAAGAATGATTAGTTCTGAAATGATCCATTCCCTTTATGGAATAGACATTCTATGGTAATGTTCATGTCAATCATCCATTATGATTAATGTCTTATGAACTATAATTATTTTCTCCATGATATAAGAGTATGATATATTACTTGTAGGGTTTAGTTTTCAAATGTTAATATATTTTTATCATACACTTATTCACATAATATGTGGATATCTCCCTTTTTTAACCGTACATAGAATTGGATATCACCCTTTATTATTTTTCATTTCCCCCTGATATTAAGAATGGTAATATGTATGATATTTCTATAAACAGTGATAGTTATGGGGAACAATATAGGGAGGTTTTGTTGATCCCTTATATATATTATTTTTATGTGGAAAATCTCCCAAAGGAACTAGAAAAAATTGATTTCTTCATGGATCATAATTTCATGTAATGAAAGTTTCTCCATTGATATGTAAAATTTATTTTTGAGAGGTTTGGGTATCTACACATCGTATAATAGATCAAATCATTATTGGGTCCTATAACAAACATGTCATCCACATAAAAAAAATATAATGATGAAATCAATACTGTCCAATGCCCTAAAATCTGAACAAGTATTTCACTAATGACTTTTTTAGCCAAGGATTAGGATATTAGAATCAAATCACTTGTACCAATAACTCAATTCCTTTTAGAGACCTTGCATAGATTTTTTTTACCTATAAACCATGTTCACTTTACCTAATTATGTAAAACCTTCTAGTTGGAGCATAGTGATTTATTCATCTATATTACCATGTATAAATGTATTCTTTATACCCAAGAGATATATATATGAATTTTATATAGGGAACATCACTAGGACTATCCAACAATAATCAGTCTTAGAGAGAGAGAGAAAGTATTTCATTAAAATATATACGTTCATTTTTTGAATATCATGTAACCACTAGTATTTCATGATATATTCCCACCTATAAATTTTCACCCCACATATTCTAAAAGAACCAATTGTTGCTGATATCCTTCACTCTATGATGTAATAGAACAAGATCAAAAGTTTTTTCTTGTTTAGGGATTCATGTTCCTCCGGTATCTCCACCATCAGTGAGTATACATTTTGGATATGGGTCACCTATATTAAATAATATTTCCCTCTATCCCCCATCAATATGAACTACAAAATATTTATCACAGTGATATAATATGAGTTTCTCCTTTCTCCCATGTTGACCATTAATATCTCGACTTGACTAGAATCTAATCATCATGCTCTAGTAATGACTCAGGGGAAACTAGTTTTCCCTTGTTTTTTCCCACCAACATGACTATATTAGTTTCTATTAAAATTTTATCTATGTCTCCATAAATTTTTATTTTCATCTTATCATTTTATAAAATTAAACCTCTATTGATGATAAGATTGTTGGATGTGGGTGACCACAAATTAGACCCATTCACTCCATCAGTGTATCATAATAAGATATTTTTACAAGATATCAAATCCATCATTGAAATTTTGAGGTTATTTTATAGAGAGTATACAATATTTACAATGGCACATAAATTATAATAGACAATGGGTTTTCCATTAAATACCTCCATTGATGTATTTAGATCAATTTCCATTGAAGGAGATTAGTTTTTTCATATATCAAGATGTATTCACTACTTCAACCCAAAATGTTTTTGAAATTCCTACAGTCACCAATACCACTATTATTCTATCCAATAATGTTTCAGAGGATTTTCTCAACCACTACATTCTACTAAAGAGTATACACCACCATGAAATATCTCTTTCTATATTCTCAATTAAAAAAGTATCAAATTATTATCTTGTATATTCTACACTATTTTTAGTCCCCAAACACCATTATCTAAATTATATATTCAATTTTATTTCACGCTTTAATGTATTTGAAGGTTTAAAAAAATCAAATTTATGCTTTTTTGAATATACCCAACATCTAATAGAATAATCATAATTGATGGATACAAATTACCTTTATCCTCATAAATATATAAAAATGATTTCCTTATAATAGAGTGGATATACTCTAAGATATCTTCTAAATTATATGTTTTTCTTATAATCACGTATATTTTCCATGAGATCTTCTCTACCTTCATCATTATAGGAATACCATTAAAATTTTTCATCACTACATTATCAGTGTGAGATGATGTGGCCTTATTTTACATAGTTTTGATACATATTTTTAATTAAGTTTTATTGATTTTCATTAATTATTTGTGCACTTTTTACTAAATTTTAAAACTTTTGTATATTTATAAATAATTTAATCAATTAATAATTTTTATAATAATTAATGTATTTTAAGCTTTAAATTTATTAATTCATTTTATACATTATTCTTATAGTATTATAATTTATTATTTAGTTAAGTGTCTTAGCCTTCAAATTTAATAATGTGACTTCTTTATTTATTAATTAATTAATCTCATAAATTAAATTTAAATTATGCAGTTGTTAACTAAACATTTCATTTATTGAAAATTATTTAATTTAAAATAAAATAATTGATTGATGTCTTTTAAAAATTCATTAATTATAAATTTAAGATTATAAACTCACAAAATTTATTAAATCTCATTATTTTAATTTAATTTATTGACATAATATTTTAACAATAAAATAAATGTCTAATTTAATAAATTTAATTTGTTTTAGTGGTTATTTGAAATGATTTAACATTATTATATAACCGTTTTTATAATATTTTATTAATTTTAAATAATATATTTGACCTTCAATATAAGATTATATTTATTTCGAATTTATGTTTTTATTTGGAATCCTTTAATACTTTAAATATATTTTTATTTGTTTCATAAATTCATTTAAGTCTTTGAGTTTCAATTATTTTTTATATTTTTTATTATAAATTAATTATGTTGTTTAGTCTTCATTTCAATTTTAATTTGTTTTTAATAACATTGTTGTTTGCACATTAATTACATAGTCATTGTGGAACCGGTCTAACCCTCTATCATTACTGTCTTAGAAATTCAACTACTGTTTCCATGCAGGACCCCTTGGCCCCATTTCAACTCATTACAGGTGCCACTGAAACCCTTAATCAGATCCACCATAATCCATGGCACCGTAAACCATAGTTACACTGGTTTCCATGATGACTCTTCCTCATGGTCTCGCCTCTTCTCAACCATTGGTGCCACCAGAAGACACCCCATAACACCACTGCAATCAGTTTCATGCCGACATCCCACCATCAACCCTTGATATAAATACATATCCCTATATCAAATCAGGACCCAGACTTCTTAAACTGCATTCATGCACAATCTTGAATCCACACATTCAAGGAAAAATTGAGATTCATCTCAAATAACTGATCATTTCGAACCAATTTTTAACTAATCAACAAATAATTTCGCCAGATCTAGTAGATAAAGTGAAACACTCCTTAGCATCTACTAAATCCTCCATTGGGACTAATCCACACAAGGTTGAGGCTGGAATCTATGATACGCTGCTGAAGACAAGGAATCCGTTGGATTTAATCCATTACCATTGGGATTTTGGATACCATCTGAGATCATATGTTAGGTGTTGAGATCAATACCAGAGCCTATTCATTGGGAGGAAGACAGAGCTGTGACACTTCTCATTCCCAGAGAAGGAACCAAAGACCCCATCCCATGTGACCCGAATGGGGGGGGGGGAATATAATAATAAAAAACCAAAATAAAAAAAATTAAAAGTTATAAAAATAGAAAATCCACCCCACTACTGATAACCGCATGGACTCTCTAAAAAATATTTGAATATGGGTGGTCAAAAACACCTTCTCTATGGGTTCTACCCTACTTTCCACATTTAAAGTAGATAGTAGGAATATAAATAATTAAACTTTGACCAGATTCAAGGATAGACACATCATGTTTTTTGCGATGTTTCCAGGGAAGGCATAAGCCATTCCTTTTCTAAATAAAACTAAAACAAGAAATATAAAAAAATCTTCCCAAAATTGAAAAACTGAAATCTGTAAAAACAATATGCTTCATTTTTTTATTGAATTTCTACTGTTATCTGTATTTATGGGGTCCTGTTTAGTTCTTCTATTGTAACAACCCAAGTTTTTCAAAAAATAAACTTCAATTTTTGATATTTTGTTTAAAGTGGATATATAAAAGTAGCCTCTAAACATAGTTTTTCTACTTCTATGTATTTAATTTCATTTAATTTTCATCTACAATTATATTCAGTATGTTAATTGGAGTCTATTGGAACCAACTTGTTTTTTTGGTGAATTATAATATACCCTTCTGAATAGTAATATGAATATTAATTTGACCCTATTGAATACTGATTAACATTCCATTATTACCATTTGGATCAAACACACATTCCATTATTACTATTTTAGGTCACATTAACTAATACTATTCATAATCTTGGGAAAAAATATTATAATAATGATTAAAATAATAAAAAAATAACCCCTCTCCTCGACTATAAATACCACCCTCACTCCCTTCTTATTCCCACACCTCTCATGCCCTGATCCATCCCTATATTCTACCCAATAATCCTCCCATGTCTCTTCCCCACGTCCTAGAGCTAATGGTCTCACTAAAAGACCATAACCTATTCCCTTAAGAATGATCTCAAGGAGACGAGATCAAGAGGTAAACATCCTCCTTTATTTTCATTATTTTATTTCATTTTATGTTATTCTCTTCCTTTAACATTGGATTATTTTGGGATATTTCATTCCATATACCCCCTTAATATCCATACTATGTAATTGTTATGAGATATCTCCTTTCTATCATCAAACTATTATTAAGAAATTTTAAGAGACATCGTTAGGCTGCTAAATTTTCGTCAGAAATCTATCAAGTTTTCTTTTATTTCAAGATTCCTTTATTTTCATATTCATTCATCACCTACACTAATCCAAGAGGAATGAATGCTCCAGAATCATGTATATTATGGATGTTGTCATATTCATGTAAAATCCATTCTCATTATTCATCTCCTCTCCCACATATTCAAGGACTAAAAGTATTGTCTATGATGGGATGAATTACTGACATTGTGGATGATGTGATTTCAATTTCCATTAATTCTTTCATGTCTGGTCATGAAACCATTTATATGGTTGGAAAAGGTTATAATATATGTATTATGTCTCATCCATGTTTCTGGAATTCTTTTTTACTCATTTTTTTATTTTATAAGACAAAATGAGGTTGTTATTATCAAAGAACCACTAAAAATGATCTAAACAAACATCATTAATGATTGAACTTATGAATCATCCTCATATAAAAAATTAAAATGAAAAATGGTATAAATTATGGTAATGAAAATATTTAAATACCTTACCATTTCAATTTTATAGTTTCACTTCTAATCAACATGAACATCCATCTTGAATCAATCATGGAAATCATGTAAGGAACTCACCCAAAACAGTGCAAGGAACAAAATAATAACAATTAAGGGGTGAAATTATGTTATTTAATTATCATATAAAATGATATAAAAATAATTTTTTATATACTAATAACACTCTTTTAAAAATTATATAGGAATTTTAAAAAAGTTTGAAGTAAGAAAATCCTGAGGTAAGGGAATTCATAACCCAATTTCCATTCATTGGGTTAACCTTCTACTTCATTGTTACATGGTATTAAAATTGTATGTTTTATGAAATTTTTTTATAATATGTAAAATTATGTGTGTTTATATTGTATATAAATATTCCATCCACTCTATTAATCCTCTCTTCAATTGTATGTAATTTACAAGTGGATTTCCTTTTTAAAAAACTCTTTAAAAATTCGGTTTTATGAAATTGTAATGTAATATTTTTATGGAATAATTCTAGTTGTATGATTATGTTTTGCTTCTGGTGAATTATTTATGATGAATGGTGGGTCCTATAAATCCTTATAATTAATTTAGTATGTGTATATTGTAGGTCAGCTGTATGGTTACTCTATGTGTAACTGGGATGGTTACGCAAATAGTAAGGTAGCCGTGAGGGTTAAAAATTATAAGGTTGCCAAGAGGGATACAAGATTATGTAAGTAATAGCCCAAGATACCTATATGTTTCAAATTATGTTCATGTTTATTGTTTAAATCTCATGTATTACAAATTTATTATATATATATTCTAGTGAAAAGTATGTCTTTTGAATGTGATTTCATACGTTACAAGTATTCAGGGAATAATGTGTTGTTTCCTTATTTTTATAACCCCTTATTGTGTTTTTGTGATCATCCCATGTTATAAATGATTTTCACCGGTTAATTTATGTATAAGACAAATAAGGAAGACATGAGAAATGTTGAATAATTGTTAAAGAGTCTTCTTTTATGTTTTATTGTTTTGAAAAAAATGGAAACTACTTTTATGGTATCCACTTTGTAACAATGTGTAACGTTATGAATGTATTGTGTCCCTACTCTCTAAAGATCTAAACATGAAAATATCCTCAATGAAAAAGTATTTGTTTTCTTGACTAAATTCAAGATTATGTATGTAATAAGGGCGGGTCCTTATAGTTTGTATTAGAGGATGGTTTAGATAACATTAGGGATTAGAATTATGTTAAAATGATAGCTTAAATTATTTATACTCTATGATTAATTTGAAATGTTATTGCATTTAAATATATCCATGTTGCTTCATCTAAAATGTGTTTGTATAGAATTGTTTTCCGCAGAAGGAATAGGGATGCAGAAGAGGAGAGGCACCGACAGAATGACGTCCTTCCGGATCTACAACCCAGAATGGTAGGGATTGGAACTGAGAAATTTGTGACAGTAATGGATTAGCTATCAGAGGAAATAAATGGTGGTGGCATCCATGCAAGAGAACCAATAAATGTACCACAATAGAACATGATATTAGTGTAACATTTTATTAGACAACACCCTCCTAGTTTCAATGGATCTTCTAAACCAATAGTAGCTGAAGGATGGATCAATTCCCTTGGAAAGATATTCGATGTTATGGGATGCTAAGATAATCAAAACGTATGTATTTCCATTTATCATTTCAATGTTGAAACAGATCATTGGTGGTCAATGGTAAGGAATATCAGGGGTAGAGTGTATTTTGAGGCCATAGAGTGGGATGAATTTAAAAGAATTTTCCTTGAAAAATATTTTCCTTAGGTGTTGTGACTTAGGATGGAGAGGCAATTCCTTGAATTGAAGCAAAAGGGGGAGGATTCAGTGGCTGTGTATGAAGAAAACTTCACCCGATTAGCGAGGTATTCTCCAAATCTTATTCTGGATCTTGATAGAAAAATCAACCACTTTTACTCAGGATTGGATCCAAGGTATTGAAGGGTGTTGTCCTACCATGAATTCAAATGTTATGAGAAACATGTCCGATGTGCTGATAGATTAGATATAGAGTTTGCTTATTATCATGTTCATTTTGGAAATAAGGATAAGAAGAGGTCTAGATGGCATGTGATGGTGAAGAATCAACAAAACAAATTTGATAGTAAGAAAATCCAGTTTCTAGTTTGTGAAAAGTGTGGCAAGAAACACCCTAGGAATTGTCTTACCAAAAATGGGAAGAGTTTTAAATGTGGTAAGTTTGGACATATTTCCTGAGATTATAATGGAAATGATCCAATGACTAATATGGATATAAATAATGTAGAGTGTTTTAAATGTGGTGAGATGGGTCATTATGAAATTTCCTGCCCAAAGAGAGATCTGAATGATACAAAGAAGCCAGACTACAAGAAGAACGGTGTAGTGAGATCCTTTGTGACTACATCAATAGATGTCATGACATCCAATGAAGTTGTATATGGTACATTGTTTGTTCACTCAGATTTTACTAATGTTTTTTTTCATATGGGGTCAACAAATTCCTTTATCCTTGAGGAAGATTCTGGTAATTTTGAAATATCACCTCAACAAATGAGACCCGAACTTGTTGTTAAAACACCAGGGGGAAATATTATAACAAAGGGGAATTATAAGAATCTTTATATTGTGGTATGTGGAAAGACTTTACCTGAAAACATTGTTTTTTTCCTTAGTTGAGTTTGATGTGATTCTAGGAATGGTTTGGTTTTCTTTATATCAAGAAAATATTGACATTAGAGCTAAAAAAGTTGTTTTTAGAAAGAGTTTATGTTTTTATACAAGACCGAACCCATAAAATTGATAACATATCCGGAAGATGAGAAAATATTGAAGGGTGGAAATTAATGTTAACTTGCACATATAGGCGAAGAAAAGGGAACTATTCAGATTAATGATGTGCCCGTGGTAAATGAATACCTTGATGTTTTTGCTGATGAGTAACCTTGTGTCATACCTAATCGGGAATATTAATTCCCAATCTACTTAGTTCCAAATGCTAAGCCAATTTCAAAACCTCCATATCTTATTGATCAAATAAAATTTATTGAATTGAAAAATCAATTATAGGATTTTCTCAATAAAGGATTCATTCATCTTTGCACTTCACCATGGGGAGCCCCTATTTTGTTTGATAAAAAGAAAGATGGTTCTATGAAATTTTCATTTATTATAGAGATTTGAATAACATCACTGTTAAAAACAAGTATCCTTTGACTCATATCAAAACCTATATGATCAGATCTAGGGATCCTAGTACTTTTCCACTATTGTCTCGAGATCTGGATACAATTAGCTAAAGGTGAAGGGGGATGACATCCCAAAAACAGCCTTTCATACTATATATGGGCATTATTAATTTTTTTATTATTCCCTTTGTGTAAACTAATGCACCTGTTGTATTCATGAATCTTATGAATAGCGTATTTCATGATTTCATGGAAATTTTTTTGGTTGTATTTATTGATTAAATAATAGTAATTTCTAAAAATAAAGGGGAGCATGATAAATATTTAAGGGTTGTTTTACATACCTTAAAAGAAAAAAACTGTATGGAAAATTCAGAATGTGTGATTTCTGGTTGCAACAGATTTCTTTTCTTGGGCACATTGTAAATAAGGATGGAATAAAAATTGATCCTTCCAAAACAAAATTAGTTTATGAATGGACAAGACCCACAAATGATACAATGATTCATAGTTTTCTTGGATAATCAGGTTACTACTGACAATTTGTTAAGAACATTGCACAGTTATCTAGCTTGATAACTAAGTTAACACAGAAAGGGGTCAAACTGAATGGACAAAAGAATGTGATGTTTTTTTAGTTTGTGAAGATAAGATAGGTGAATGATCCAGTTTTGTGTTTATGTTCCTATAATGGTGAGTTTTTAATGTACAATGATGCTTTCTTGAAGGGACGTGGTTGTGTTTTGATGTAGAATGATCAGGTAATTTCATTTTTTTCAAGAAAACAAAAACCTCATGAGTTAAATTATCCGACACATGATTTGGAATTGGAATATATGGTTTTTTATTTGAAATTTTAGAGGCATCATTTATACAGAACCAAATTTCAAATATATACTGACCATAAAATTCTAAAGTATTTATTCACTCAGAATGGATTAAACACGAGGAAGAAAAGAGGGCTTGACCTGATAATGGATTATGATTTCACGATCAATTACCATCCCAGAACAGTAAACAAAGTGGTAGATGGATTGTGTTAGAAACATCATGCATCATTAACCATGTTACGTTTGGAACATAATCCCTTGATTATTGATTTGATGAATTTTCGCTTGGATGTTGTTGGTACAAGAAATACATGTGTTTTGTCTCAGGATTCATTGCAGTCTTCATTGTCAGGCAGAATTAAGCAAGCACAGAAGGAAGTCTGTGAGCTACAGAAAAAAGTTGAATTTGCTAAAATGTGTAAGCTTCCAGAATTTAACATTGATAAAGTTTGTGTTTTAATATTTCATAAAAGGTTGTGTGTGCCCTCTGATTCTCAGTTGAAGAATGATTTCTTGAGTGAAGCTCATAGTTCTCCATTTTCTGATCATCATGGCAGTACTAATATGTATAGAGACCTTCGGGAGTATTACTGGTGGGATGGAACGAAATGAAATATTGCTAATTTTACCATGAAATGTTTGACATGTCAGCTGGTTAAAGAAGGGTGGAAGTTATCGAAGGGGATACTTCAGCCTTTGTTAGTGCCAGAGTGGAAGAGGGAGAATGTATCCATTGACTTTGTGGTGGGTCTAACTATGACATCTATAGGTAACAATGTAATTTGTTTTATTGAGGATTGACTAAAAAAATCTCCACATTTTCTTTCTATTCAAGATACAATGTCTTTAGATCAACATTCTCGACTGTACCTCAAAGAGATTGTCAGGGTACATGGAGTTCCACTTTCAATTTTATCTGATCGGGATCCTAGGATCACTTTTATCTTTTGGAAGGGACTTCAGAAGTCATTGGGCACAGAGATAAATTTCAGTACTGCTTTTCATCCTTAATCAGATTTTCAGTCTGAACGAATGATTCAAACTTTGGAGGATATTATTGGAGCTTATTCAATGAACTACAAGGGAAGTTGGGATCAACATATTTCTTTTTTTGAGTTTTCTTATAATAACACATTTCATTCCAGTATATAGATGGAACTTTTTGAGGCTTTGTACGGAAAGCGGTGTCAGACTCTAGTGTTTTGGGATGAAGTCATTAAGTGAATGTTGATGGGGCCAGAATTAGTGGAGGAAGTGGCTAAGAAAGTGAAGATGAAACAAATGCACTTGAGGATAGATCCGAGAAGGCAGAAAATGTAATGCAGATTAAAGAAGTAAAGGCTTCTCTTTCAATGCAGGTGACAATGTTTTCCTTAAAATTTATCCTTGGAAAAATGTAATGCATTTTGGTAAGAAAGGAAAGCTAAGTCTGCAGTTCATTAGTCCTTTTCATATTATAGATAATGTTGGACCAGTTGCATATATTGTATCTTTTCCTCCAAGTTTTTCTCAGGTATACAATGTTTTTCATGTTTCAATGTTGAGAAAATATTTTCCATATTCATCAAATGTCTTTAGCCCAAAAGTAGTTTAGCTGGAAGAGAACCTTTCATATGAAGAGAAACCTATTCAGATTCATGATCAAAGGGAATTGGTATTGCGGAATAAAGTAACCCACCATGTAATGGTATTGTAGAAATACCACGTGGTTGAAGAAGCAACATGGGAGTCTAAAAATTCTATGAGGTAAAGGTACCCTCACTTGTTTAATAAGTAAATAAAATTACAAGGACGCAATTTCTAGAAGGTAGGGATAATGCAACACCGCAAGTTTTTCTAAAAATAAATTGAAATGTTTGAAATTTTGTTTAAATTGGATATTTATAAGTAGACTTTAAACATAATTTTACTTCTTCTATGTTTTGAATTTCAAGAAACAGTCATCAACAATTCAGTTCAGTATGTTATTTGGAGTCTATTGGAACCAACTTGTTTTTTCGGTGAATAGTAACATACACTTATGAATAGTTATATGACCTTATTGAATAGTAAATTGTATTTTTATTTTATTTTCTTATGTCTTTATGATAATTAAATATTGATTAATTTTACAATGTGACAAAAATGTAGTTATAGTTTTTAAATAATTTATTTTTGAATTAAGTATGATTTTAATTAAAAATTAAATTAATAATATATAGTAAATTATTTTCAAATAATAGACATAATTTTTGAAATCTACATATCGAAAAATGGTTAGGGTCAATTTTTGGTATTTTTCTGAAATTCATGATTTTTTGATGAATAATGAAATACGATAAAATATTGTTTAATCAAATTATCAGTAAAAAACACTATTTATGACATCATAAGTGAATAAAGGAAAATTGTTTCGAACTCCCATTCAATTTTTACTATTTTAGGTCACATGAACTATGACTATTCATAATAGTCGGCAAAAATATTATAATAATGATTACAATAATGAAATATAACCCCTCTCCACCACTATAAATACCACCCGCACTCCCCTATTCTTCCCACACCTCTCAAGCCTTGATCTAGGCCTATGTTCTACCCAATACTTCTCACAAGGATCTTCCCCACGTCTTACATCTTCTGGTATCACCAAAATACCAAAAATAAATCCAATAAGAAGCATCTCAAGGAGAAGAGATCAAGAGGTTAACATCCTCTTTTAATTTCTTTATTTTCATTCATTTTATGTTAATATCTTCCTTTACCTTTGTCTTATGTTGGGATATTTCATTCCATATACCCCCTTACTTTTCATATTATGTAATTTTGATTATATATCCCCTGTCTCTCATCAAATTATTTTTATGAAATTTTAAGAGACACTGTTAGGCTCCCGAATTTTCGTGAGACATTTCTCATGTTTATTTTTATTTCAAGATTTCATTATTTTAATCATCTTTCCTCACATCCTATTAACCAATAATAATTAAATATCCAAAAATAATTTATATTCTATAATTTTTCGTGTTCATGGAAAATTCATCATCATTATTCTTCTCCTCTCGCATTTATTCAATGAATAAAAACATTGTTGGTGATGTGTCGAATTTCCGACATCGAGGACGATGTGATTTCAATTTCCATTAATTATTTGATGTATGGTCATGAAACCATTTATATGGTTGAACCAGGTTATAATATATGTTTTTATGTCTCATCAATGGTTTGGAAATTCTTTAGTACTCATGGTTTGAATTTATAAGACAAAATCATGTTGTGATTATCAAAGAACCACTAAAATGATCTAAATACACATCATTAATGTTTGAACTTATAAACAATCCTAATATAAAAAATCAAAATGATAAATGGTATAAATTATGGTACTATAAATATTTAAATACCTAACAATTCTAATTCTAGTGTTTCACTTCCAATCGACAATAACATCCATCATGAACCAATCATGGAAATCATGTAAGGAACTCACACAAAAAAATACAAAGAACAAAATACTAACAATTAAAGGGTGAAATGAGGATATGTAATGATCATATAATAAGTTATAAACATGAAAATGATTTTTAAAATACTAATAACACTATTTTAACCATTATACAGGATATTTAATCATTTTTTAAGTAAGACAAGCCTGAGTTAAGAGATTTCTTAACTCAATTTCCATTCTTTGTGTTAACCTTCTACTATATTGTTACATGGTATTAAAATTCTTTTTTTGATGAAAATTGTTTATAGTTTGTTGAATTCTGTCTATTAACAGTTTATATACATATTTAATCCACTCTATTAAGCCTATATTCAATTGTATATAATTTATAAGTGGATTTCCGTTTAAGAAACCTCTTTAAAATTAGGATTTACGAAATTCAAAAGCAATGTTTCTATGGAATTATTCATGCTGTGTAATTATTTTTGGTTCATGTGAATTATTTATGATGAATTTTGGGTCCTATATCACCCTCTAATTTTTTGGGTATGTGTATGTTGGAGATCAGCCGTATGTTTACTCCAAGTGTAATTATGATGGTTACAAAAATAGTAAGGTAGCTCTGAGGGTTGTAAATTATAAGGTAACTGAGAGGGTTACAAGATTATGTAAGTAATTCCACAAGATAACTTTATGTTTCTACTTATGATCCTATGTATTTTTGAAATATCATGTTTCACAAAGTATTAATTTATATATACTGGTGAAAATATGTCTTTTGAAAGAGATTTCATACATTACAAGTATTTATGGACTAATGTGTTATTTCCTTCTTTCTATAACCCCTTACTGAGATTTTATGCTTATACCAAGTTTTAAATGATATTCAATGGTGAATGGATGTATAATAAAAAGAAAGTATCCAAGATAAATGTTGATGAATTGTTAAGGAGTCATGTTTTTAGTTTTAATGTTTAAAAAAATGGAAACTGTTTTTATGGTATCTACTCTGTAACAATGTTCAATATTATGAATGTATTATGTCCCAACTCTCTAAAGATCTAAACTTGAAAATATCCTTAAGGTAAAAGGAATTGTTTTATTGACTAAATTCAAGATTATGTATGTAATAAGGTTAGGTTCTTGTAGTTGGTATCAGAGGATGGTTTCGATAACATTAGGGGTTAGGATTATGTTAAAAGAATAACTGAAATGATTTGTACTCTTTGATTAATTTGAAATATTCTAGCATTTAAAGATTACCGTGTTTCTTCATATACGACATGTTTTTTCAGAATGGTTATCTGTAGAAGGAATAGGGATGCTGATGTTGAGAGGCACTGAAAAAATGAAATTCTTCAGGATCTACACCCCAGAATGGTAGAGATTGGAACTGAGCAGTTTTTGATAGTAATGGATTAGCTAACGCAGGAAATAAATGATCGTGACATCAATGCAAGAGAATTAATAGAGGTACCACAACAAAACATGATAGTAGTGGAACATTTTATGAGACAACACCCTATTTCCATCAATTTATATTATGACCTAGTAGCGGCTGAAGGTGGATCAAAACCCTTGAAAATATAGTACTTGTTATGGGTTTTTCAAGAAATAAAAAGGAACGAGTTTCCATTTATTGTTTTGAAGGTGAAGGTGATTTGTGGTGGTCAATGGTAGGTAATATCAGGGGTAGAGAGTATTTTTATGACTTATATTGGGATGAATTTAAAAGACTTTTCCTTGAAAAATATTTTCCTAATGTGGTGCGAATTAGGATGGATATGAAATTACTTGAATTGAAGAAAAAGGAGGAGGATGTAGTGGATATGTATGAAGCGAACTTCACCTGACTGGTGAGGTATTCTCCATATATTATTCTGGATCTTGATAGAAAAATCAACCTCTTTTACCCAGGATTAAAGTCAAGGTATCGAAGGGTGATGGCATCCCGTGAACTCAAAAGTTATGAGAAACTTGTCTCATGTGGTGAGTGGGTAGAGATAGAGTATACTGATGATCACAATAATTTTGGAAACATGGAGAAGAAGAGGTCTAAATGGAAAGTGTTGGTTAAGAATCAACCAAATAAATATGATGGTAAGAAAATCCAATTTCCATTTGGTGAAAAGTATTAGATGAAACACCTTGGAGAATGAATTAGCAAAACTAGGAAGTGTTTTAAATGTGGTATGTTTTGATATATGGCCCGATATTATAATGGAAATGATCCAAATGATAATCCTGATAAGAAAAATATAAAGTGAATTAAATGCGGTGAGATGGGTCATTATGAAAATGCCTTCCCAAAGAGAGATCTGAATGATGAAAAGAAGCCGGACTACAAACAGAAAGGTGTAGTGAGATCCTTTGTGACTATATCAGTAAATGTCAGGCCATCCAATTAAATTGTATCAGGTACATTTTTAATTCAGTTAGATTTTGATGAAGTTTTGTTTGATACTGGGACTACACAATCTTTCATCTCTGATAAATTTTTTAGAAATTTGTAAATATCACCTCAACAAATGAGACCCAAACATGTTGTTAAAAAACTAGGGGGAAATACTATAACAAAGAGGAATTATAAGAATCATTATTTTGTGTTCAATGGAAAGGCAATACCTTCAAAACTTGTTGTTTTTCCCTTAGTGAAGTTTTATGAGATTCTAGGAATGGATTGGCTTTATTTTTATCTTGCAAAGACTGATTGTAGAGTTAAAGAATATTTTTTTCGAAAAATTTTCTGTTTGTATACAAGAAAAAACCCATACAATTGATAACATTTCAGAAATATAAAAAACTATTGAAATATTGAAATGAATGTTTTCTTCCACATATTTTAGAAGAAATGGGAACTATTAACATTAATGATGTTCCATTGGTAAATGAATACCATGATGTTTTTCATAATGAGATACCCGGTGTCAAACCTGATCGAGAAGTCAAATTCCAAATTGACATTGTTCCTGATGCTAATCCAATTTAAAAATCCCCTTATTATATGGCTCAAATAGAAATTCTTGAATTAAAAAATCCATTGTAGGATTTGATCAATAAATGCTTCATTCATCCTAGCACTTCAACATTGGGACCTACTGTTTTCTTTGTTAAAATTATAGATCGTTCCATGAGACATTGCATTAATTATAGATCCTTTGAATAACATCACTATTAAAAACAAGTATCCTATCCCTCATATTGATGACATGTTTGATCAGCTTCAAGGAGCCCAGTACTTTTCCATGGTTGACATGAGATCGCGATACCATCAACTGATGGTGAAGAAGGATGACATCCCAAAAATAGCCATTCGTACTAGATATGGGAATTATGAATATGTTGTTATGACCTTTGGGTAAACTAATGATCTTTCTGTATTCATGAATCTTATGAATAGATTATTTCATGATTTCTTGGATATGATTTTGGTTGTATTTATTGATGACATTCTTTCATTTTCAAATAAATAAAGAGGAGTATGAAAAACATATAAGGGTTGTTTTACAAACCTTAAAAGAAAAGAAACTATATATAAAATTAAACAAGTGTGATTTTTGGTTGAATCAAATTTATTTTTGTGGGAACATTGTAATTAAGGACGAAATAATAATTGAACCTTCCAAAACAAAAGTAGTTGATGAATATCCAAGACCCACAAATGTTACTGAGATTCGTAGTTTTCTTGGGTTAATAGATTATTACTGATAGTTTGTTAAGAAATTTTCACGGTTATGTATCCATATAAATATGTTTACCTTGAAAGAGGGTAAGTTTGTTTCCACAGAAGAATGTGATGTTTGTTTTTAGGATTTGAAGAAAATATTGGTGAACGCTCTAGTTTTGTCTTTACCTTCTCCGAATGGTGATCTTTTCATTTACAATGATGCTTCGTTGAAGGGACATGGTTTTGTTTTGATGACGAATGATCAGGTAATGTCCTATGCTTTAAGACAAATAAAACCACCGGGGTTAAATTATCCCTCACATGATTTGGAATTGGCAGCTATGGTTTTTTCTTTGAAAATTGGGTAGCATCATTTATACAGAACCAAATGTCAAATATATACTGAACATAAACGTATGATGTATATATTCACTAAAAGGAATTAATCATGAGGTAGAAAATATGGCTTGAACTGATAAAGGATTATGATTGCACGATCAATTACCATCCTGGAAAAGAAAACAATGTGGTGGATTCCTTGAGACAGAATCATCAAGCATCATTAAACATGTTACATTTGGAACATAATCCCTTGATTATTGATTTGATGAATTTTTTCTCGGAAGTAGTTGGTGAAGGAATTACATTTGTTTTGTCTCTGGTTTCAGTGCAGTATTCGTTTTTAGACAGAATTATGAAAGCAACTAAAGAAGACTGTGAGCTACAAAAAAGGTAGATTTGGTTAAAATGGGTAAGCTTCCAGGATTTAACCTTTATAAAGTTTGTGTTTTAAGACTTGGAAAAAGGTTGTGTGTGCCCTATAATTCTCAGTTGAATAATTATTTGTTGTGAGAAGCTCATAGTTATCCATTTTTTGTTCATCCTGGTAGTACAAAGATGTATAGAGACCTTAGAGAGTATTACTAGTGGGATGGAATGAAAAGGGATGTTGCGGATTTTAAGATGAAATGTTGGACATGTCAGCTAGTTAAAGCTGAGCAGTAGTTACCGAAGGGGATGCTTCTGCCGTAGTCAGTTCCAGAGTGGAAGTGGGAGAATGTATCCATGGAATTTATGGTGGGACTACCTAATAAATCTCAATGTAACAATGCATTTTGGGTTATTGTGGATCAGATAACAACATCATCACATTTTCATTATTTTCTAGGTACAATGTCTTTGGATCATTATTCTCGATTGTACCTCAAGGATATTGTCTGGTTACATGGAGTTACTCTTTCCATTGTATCTATCTGGGATCCCAGGTTCACTTCTAACATTTTTAAGGGACTTTCGATGTCTTTGGGCACAGAGTTAAAATATAGTACAAATTTTTATCCTCAATCAGATCAGTAGTCATAACGAATGATTAAATATTTGGTGGATATGCTTAGAGCTTTTACAATTGACTACCAAGGAATTTGGGATCAACCTTTTTCTTTAGTTTAGTTTTCTTATAATAATAGTTTTCATTGCAGTATATAGATGGAACCATTTGAGGAATTTTATGGAAAGTGGTGTCAGACTCTAGTTTTTTGGAATGAATTCGGTGAGAGAAAGTTAATGGGGCCAGAATTATTGGAAGAAGTGGCTGAAAAAGTGATTATGATCCAGCAACACATGAGGATAGCTTAGATCAGGAAGAAAAGTTTTGCAGATAACAGAAGGAAAGACTTCTTTTTCAAGGTAGGTGACCATGTCTTCATTAAAATGTCTCCTTGGAAAAATTTGATGTGTTTTGGTAAGAAAGGAAATCTAAGTCTACGGTTCATCGGTCCATTTGAAATTCTGGAGAAATTTGGACAAGTTTCATACCGAGTAGCTTTCATCCATGTTTGTATCAGGTACACAATGTTTTTCATGTTTTGATGATCATAATGTATATGCTAGATTCATCGCATGTCTTGGGCCCAGAAGTCGTTCAGTTGGAAGAGAACCTTCCATATGAAGAGAAACGAGTTCATATTCTTGATCGAAGGTAACCGGTATTGTGGAATAATGTAATCCACTAGGTAAAGGTTTTGTGGTGAAACCACATGGTTGAAGAAGCAACATGGGAGTCTGAAAATTATATGTGGTAAAGGCACCCTCACTTGTTTAGTAAGTAAATAAAATTTGGAGGATGCAATTTCTATAAGTTAGGGATAATGTAACACTCCAAGGTATTATAAAAATATATTTAAATTCTTGAAATTTTGTTTAAATTGGATATTTATAACTATCCTTTAAAAATAATTGTATTGCTTCTATGTTTTGAATTTCACGAAACTGTCATCTACAATTATGTTGAGTATGTTATTTGGAGTCTATTTGAACCAAACTGTTTTTTGGTGAATAGTAACATGCCCTTATGAATAGTAATATGAATAGTAATATGACCATATTAAAGAGTAAATTGTATTATTATTTTATCTTCTTAAGACTTTAATACAATAACATCTTGATTAAATTTTCATTCTTATATGAAAGTAGTTATAGTTTTTAAATAATTAATTTTTGAATTTTGTATGATTTTATTTAAAAATAAAATTAATAATATATAGAAAATTATTTTCAAAAAATAGAGTTCATTTTTGAACTCTACAAATCCATAAATGGGTAGGGTAATTTTTTGAAATAGTTATAAAATTCATGATTTTTCAATGAATAGTGAAATACGATAAAATACAGTGTAATCAAATTATCAGTAAAATACACTATTAATGACATCATAAGTGATGCAGTGACACTTAGTTCAGAATCACATGCCATTATTACTATTTGAGGTCACATGATCTTTGAATATTCAAAATCTTGGGCAAAACAATTATAATAATGATATAAATAATGAAAAATAACCCCAATCCTCCACTATAAATACCACCCTCACTCCCCTCTTCTTCCCACACCTACCAAGCCCTACACCATTCCTAGGTTCTTCCCAATACTCCTCCAAATTCTCATACCCATTTCCTAGTGCTTATAGTCTCACCAATAGACCAAAACCAAAGCCCTTAATAAAAGATCTAAAGGAGAAGAGATCAAGAGATAAACATCCTCTTTTATTTTCATTATTTTCTCTTATTTTAGGTTATTCTCTTCCATTACATTTGGCTTATATTGGGATATTTCATTCCAATATTCCCCATTACTTTCCATATTATGTACAATTTATGAGATATCCCCTTTCTCTCATCAAACTGGTTTTATGAAATTTTAAGAGACGACGTTAGGCAGTTGAATTTTTGTGAGAAATTTCTCAAGTTTTGTTTTATTTTAAAATTCCTTTATTTTCTTCTTCCTTTCTCAACTCCTCTTAAACAAGATGAATGAAAGCTCAAAGTTCATGTATATTTTGTTTCTTCTCATTTCCATGGAAAATTCATCATCGTTATTCTTCTCCACTCCCACTTATTCATGGAATGAAAAAATTGTCCGTGATGTGTCAAATTTCCAACATTGTAGATGATGTGATTTCAATTTCCATTAATTCTTTAAATTATAGTCAGGAAACCATTTATATGGTCGAACTAGGTTATAATAAATGTATAATGACTCATCCATGGTTCTGTAATTCTTTTTTACTCATGATTTTAATTTATAAGAATAAATGAAGTTGTTATTATCAAAGAACAACTAAAATGATCTAAATGAACATCCTTAATGTTTGAAATTATGAGTCATCCTCATATAAAAAATCAAAATTATAAATGGTATAAATTATTTTACTGGAAATATGTAAATACCTTACCATTCCAATTCTGTAGTTTCACTTCCAATCGACAAGAACATCCATCATGAACCCATCATGGAAATCATGTAAGGAACTCACCCAAAACAGTGGACGGAACAAAATAATAACAATTAATGGGTTAAATGAGGTTTTTTAATGATCATATAAGATGTTATAAACATGAAATTATTTTTTGAAAATAATAATAATATTATTTTAACCATTATACATGAATTTTAAACATGTTTGAAGTAAGACAAGCCTGAGGTAAGGGAATTCTAATCCCAATTTCCATTCATTGGGTTAACATTCTACAACATTGTTACATGGTATTAAATTTTTTTGTTTGATTAAATTTGTTTATAGTTTGTTTAGTTATGTGTATTTTCTGTTTATATACATATTTCATCCACTCTATTAAGCCTCTATACAATTTTTTGTAATTTATAAGTTGTTTTCCTTTTCAAAAACTGCTTTTAAAATTCAGTTTTCTGAAATTCCAAATAAATGTGTTTATTTAATTATTCATGTTGTATGATTATGTTTTAGTTATTGGTGATTATTTATGATTAAGGGTGGTACCTATATGTCCCTCCAAATAATTGGGTATCTGCTTGTTGGAGGTTAGCTGTATGGTTAATCTAAGTGTAACTGTGATGTTTTCACAAATAGTAATGTCTTCATGAGGGTTAAAAATTATAAGGTAGCTCAGAGGGTTACAATATTATGTAAGTAATTCCTCATGATACCTTTATGTTTCTACTAATGTTCCTATGTATTGTTACAATCTAATGTTTCATAATGTATGTATATATATATACTGGTGAAAATTATTTCTTTCGAAAGTGATTTCTTACGTTACAAATATTCATGGACTAATGTGTTCTTTCCTTATTTTTATAACCCCTTACTATATTTTTGTGCTCATCCCATGTTTTAAATTATTTCCACATGATAGTGGATGTATAAGAAAAAGAATTAAGCCATGATAATGGCTGAAGAATTGTTAAGGAGTCATGTTTTATGTTTTAATGTTTTGAAAAAAATGGATACTGTTTTTATGGTATGCACACTGTAACAATGTGTAATGTCATGAATTTATTATCTCCCAACTCTCGAAAGCTCTAAACATGAAATGATCTTCAATGTAAAAGGAAGTTTTTTCATGAAAAAAATACAATATTATGTATGTAATAAGGTTGGGTCCTAATGACTATTGTTCTATTTTGAACTATTATTACAATTTTCATGAGCACAAGAACTTCTTCTGGTAGTTTAGAACCTCTATATTTAGAAATAGATAAACATCTCACTGGTCTAATAAAGAAGAAAAAAATTGAAATGGAGAACATAGATAATAGAGTCCCTGATAAAAACTTCCAGAATCAACCATAACTCTTAGATGAATTTGAATGGTCTAGGATGAGGTAGTTATAACTTTCTCAAGTTTAATTCAATCCATATTCTATTACGTTATCTCCTAGAGTCTGAAACTATGATCTAAAATAGTCACACATTTCACTACTTCATAAATTTAATAGAATATCTAATGAGTACTCTCTATCATCCATTATATATTTCTACAACAATGTGCATCAGTTTCCACTTCTAGGAATCCCAAAGAATGAGCAAAAATTGAGAGGATTTCCCTTTTTTAATAAAGGGAATGCTATGAATTGGATTCTGAGTCTGGATGAGAACTTTTTAGAAAACTGGGATCAAGTCTGCAATTCATTCATTGTGAAATTTTATCCCCAAATACATAAAATATATCTTAGAAAAAAATCACTATTTTTTATCGAGAGGATGGAGAAGCTTTTCATGAAGCTTCAGATCGATTTAGGGACCTTCTTAGGAAGTGTCCCCATAATCAAATCCCATCTCACCTTCTCATGGATACTTTTTATAAAGGTATATCATTATCTTTGTAGAATCTAGTTTATCAGGCTGCTCAGGATAATTACAATGATATGACAAATAAATAATTGAGACAAATCTTTAACAACATGGGATTGAATTTACAACATAAAAAATCATGAAGAAAAAGAGTGAATATAGAATCCTAAAAAATGGTTCAAGGAATGAAACTTAAGCCCAACATTATGATATCACCATCCAATTTCAATATTTAATGAACCAAAACTATATGAAAAAAATTAATCAACTAGGATGCAAAAATACCAATCAGTATTTAGGAGAACAATGTTAAAAATGTGTCATTTTTTGTCATAGAAAAAACATATGTCCTAACATTGATATGTCTTCCCAACAATAAGAGAACTCAATCATTGTCAATTATGGTCCTATGATGTCTCCCAAAGAAGATCTATTTTTAAAAAATTATAAAAAATGGTATATAAACAATCCAAATTTATTATGGAATGATCAAGGCTTAATTAAGAAATCCACTGCCCCAAACTATCAGAATCAACCAAGACCAAAATTTCATAATAAAAAAGGGGAAAGTCTTCAATTGAACATGGAAGAAATGATAATCAAATGTCTTCTAAGCTTGATTTAATCTCAAAAAAATTAACTCGCAAGAGGAAAGATACATGACTCAGCTAACTAAACAACAAAATTAACATGAGTTAGATAAAATGAAAAATAATTTGAGAATAGAAAACTTTGAAACATAGTTAGGCCAACTTTATTGAGATTTGAATTCTATGGATAAAGTTAAGTTTCCTAGTATAACTAAACATAACCCTAGAGAGAATTACATGACATTTATCACTAATAGTGGGATAAATACTCAAACTATAGAAAAAAAGGCCATGAAAATTCCCAAAATTAAAATCTTCTTGAATCTAGTAATAAAAATATGCTTCATTCACATGCTATAAATTCATATAAAGCTATAGGTAATGATGGAAATCCAAATTTTACACCTGAATCGAAATTTATAAATTCATTTAAAGATTTTATAAATAGAGGAAATGAAAATGTTGATGAATAGGTGTAGGATATACACACTATTCTTAAAAATTTTCCCTACCCATCCCTTTACCTGAGAAGATGAAACCAAAAAGTAACACCATGACTAATCATCATCAGTTCCTTGGTCTCAATTCCAGAAATCAAGTATTCATTCTATTCATTCAAGCCTTAATTAAAATCCCGTCTTAATAAAAGTCTCTTAAGAAAATTATTTCCAACAAAAGGACCCTTGAAGAATTTTCTACTTACAGCCTCACTGAAGAGTGTAGTTTTGTACTCCAAATGAAAATCTCACCCAAAATGAAAGACCCTGGTAGTTTTTTCATACCTTACACACTAGGAAATTTTAATCAGCTCAACTGTCTATGTGACTTAGGTGGTAGTATAAAGATGCTCACATACTCACTGTTTTGATAGTTGAGGATTGGTGACCTTCAACCCACCTTAGTCATAATTCTGTTAGCTGGTAGATCTTCCACTCATCCATTGGGTAGGATAGATGACTTTCCAGATGGGGTAGGGCATTTTTTTATACATACTGAATTTTTAGTCATGGGAATGGAGTGTGATCAAGAGGTTTACATCCTATTGTGTTGGACCTTCTTAACCATAGGTGGTGGGGTTACGGATTTTTCTAAGGGTTGTATTATTTTCAAAATTGCAGAACAACAAGAAGAGTTCAATGTGTTTAAAAATGTCAAAGGACCATCCTATTATGAAAATTCATCAATGGTAGAGTCTTTATAGGATGGAAAATATTCTAAAAACACTAAAGAATTTTAAAATAAATCATTTTTCGAAGAATCCCATTTGGAAATCGAACATCATGACCTATATTTTTTACAAGATGAAAATTCTGATAAAATGCAGAATCTTGAAAATTTCCTAGAAATAGACAATTGTTCAATTTATATTGTATGACAGTCCTCTTTTTTGAATATAAGAGACTTGTTGAGTAAATTTTAAGGTGTATCTTTTACCACTAACCTTACGGATAATTTTGATGATTTTTAAGGAGAACTTATAAGACAACATGATGATACTTTTTTGATTAACTTCTTAAATTCTGACCAGGAAAGTCTGGAAAGTATGTTATCCAGTCTAGATAGCAGCACTGCTAAGTCGGAAACTGAGAATGAAACTGAAAATATTTAATCATTTTGAACCCTTTACAAGAGTTATATTGAAAACCTTGGACCTCCCATGCCTAAAATTCTTCCTTCTATTATAGAACAACCCACTATTAAACTTAAAACAATTCCTTCTAATTTGAAATATTCATTTTTGGGAGAGAATTCGACTTGGTCTGTCATAATTTCTACTGGGTTGTTTGAAATCAATAGTAATTATTGGTGAGTGTGTAAAAAAGATTAAATCGGCCATTTGTTGGAACATAGCTGATATAAAAAGCATTAGTCCCTCATTTTTATGCACTATATACCTATGGAGCCTAACCATAAGCCTAGGCGAGAGTGTCAAATAAGATAGAATCCAAAAATGAAAGAAGTTGTGAGAGAAGATGTTATTAAGTTTCTAGACACTGGAATCATATATCCCATTTCTAATTCATCTTGGGTCATCCCTATTCATGTTGTACCCAATAAAAGAGGTTTCATTGTAGTTAAATATGAAAATAACAGTAAATACATTTTAGGAAAGCCTCAAAATGGAGAGTCTGTATAGATTATAGGATTTAAAATGCATCCACTAGAGAGGATCATTTTCTAATTCCCTTCCTTGAGCAGTTGCTGGAGAGGCTTCTTAGAAATGAATTTTTCTATTTCTTGGTTGGGTATTCTGGTTTCAACTATATTATTGTTGCTCTAGAGGATCTGGAAATGTCAACTTTCACATGCCCCTTTGGGACATTTTCTTTTAAACAGATACCTTTGGGTTGTGTGGAGATCCATCCACCTTTAAATGGTGTATTATGGCTATGTTTTTGGATACGATTGAAATAATCATTGTTGTTTTCATGGATGATTTCCCTATTGTGGGTAGAACTTTTGATACATGTCATGGAAATATTGAGTTAGTTTTGGAAAGATGCATTGAAACTAACCTTGTTCTTAATAGGGAGAAGTGTCAATTCATGGGTACAGAAGGTATAGTTCTCGGTCATATGGTGACCAAGAGAGGTCTGTAGGTTGATACTACTAAAGAGGAAGTTATTAAAAAGCTACCACCCCCTGAAAATGTTTAAGGTATTATAAGCTTACTAGGGAATTCCAGTTTCTAGCAGAGGATTATAAAATACTATTTCAAAATAACTATTCCCTTGTGTTCTTTTCTTCATAACGATATACATTTCATCTTTGATGAAAACTATTTGAAATCATTTAATATGTTAAAATAAAATCTCACTACATCACCAATTATCACTGCACCTTATTAGATGGTACCTTTTGAGATTATGTCTGTTTTTATTGACATGGATATAGGTGTTGTCCTTGTGTAACATCCCAGGTAAATAAAGAACATATATTTTTTCATATTTACTAATATTTTTTGGATTAAATATTAATTCTACTTTAAAGGGGACCCTATTTTAAATGGTTTACCTGATACACAATAATGGGTTTCTTTGAAATCTTACATTGCACATTAATAATATAATATTATTATTTAAAATTATAATTAACACCTAGACATTGTATTGTAAGGAAAGAAAATAAATAACTAAAATATGATTATAATTTTTTGTTAAATGTTTTTACATTTATCAAATAAAATTTAGAGGCCTAAAATAAGATAAGAATATGATTTTATGCATAAATACTCTAATATTTCTCTAAAAGGTTGAGTTACCACCTTTTGATGGAGAACCCTTTTTAAATATATTTTTTTCACTTTTATATTTTCGTTTTGACAAAATAAAATTCTTATTTATAATTGGGACATCAAAATTTACTTTGCGTAAATTTTTTGTATTTTTCTGTTAAAATTCATTTTTTGATGAATTGTGAAAAATTCTGTATTTTAATTCAAAACAGCCTTTTAATCTAATTTATTTATATGTCTAGATTATCTTTCTAATTTTTTTAATGTTTAATTGGAATATATTTTTACCATTTAATGCAATGTTGGTCATTGGAATTAATTTCAGTTTGAAATTGGGCATAAACAAGTGTCAATCTTTTGATTGATATTGTTTCATAAAAACACTCTATTTGTTCTGACAACAAGAATTAATTTTAAATTAATTAAGGAAACTACCATGTTTTGAATTTTGTAAAATAGACATAAATTCTGAACTTCACTTACACACACCTCCATGTAATGGGTGAAGAACATACACTTTCTATGGATGGAAAATAAACGCCTCACAAAACAATGATTGTTTGATTATCTTCTTATACCTATCATGGTGGCCATTAATATGGAATTGAAATTTTATATAATATATATTATGTTTATGTTTTATTTATTCTTCTGTATTTTTCATTTATATCATACATTTATGGTTTCCATTATGGGCAGACGCGATAATTTCATTTGAGGAAGTGCGGACTACTACCCCCTCAAAGTGATATGACTCGTTTATGCCATAAGTGACAGGTATAAAGGATAGAGTTAATAAAATTATATATGATATTATACTATAATTATAATATACCTATGTATCATTATGTTTTAATTCCATTAAAATAAGAAATAGAAATGAAATTAACGTTTATGCATACATACGACTTACCGTCTCCATGAACGGTGCATTTCATTTCGTACCTCCAAATGATATATACTATTATATATATATATAATGTATATATATATATGATATATATGATACATAAATCGTGAATATAATTCTATAGATAATGAATTATTGACCACAAGGGCAGCTTGTAATTATATGAAGTCCATTTTTGACTCAAGTACCAAATATCGACCTAACGACCATTATTAAATTAAATGTTTACATAATTTTTATAACTTGGTAAAAAGTTGTATAAAAGTAATTATAATCTTCAAAAAGTTTCTTAATCAATTATAAATTATCTTAATTTTATTATTCATGAAGAAAAATGAACAAATAAGTCAAGTCAGACACGAGGTAAGGGGTTTCTTATCTCAATTTTAATTTTGTGAGATTTCCATTATTCACAACTTATTTATTGCATGTGGTGTATTGTGTATCCCCATTTGATATATATTATCATTAATCTCTTTATATTCATGGAATTATGTGATTAATTTTTTTTATTAACTTTTGTTCAAATGACTCGAATGATTACAACGAAGTAAGAGATTTCACACCTCACTTATAATTCTATGAGATTTCCATTGTTTGCCAATTATTCATTTCATATGGTGTATTGTGTACTGAAAATTGATATATATTATCATTACTCTCATTATATTGATGTTACTCTATGATTAATTTGGTGGTTATTAACTTTTGGTCATATGAATCAGTTGATTACAACGTGGTAAAGGGTTTTATCTCACTTTTTATTCCCGTGAGATTCATGCTATATTATCCACTATTTTTTTGTGTGGTGTATGTACATTCCACTATTTTGATATTTTTTAATATAATTTCATTTATGAATATTTACATCTTTATTTTATGATCCTTCTTTTATGTGTCGTATTTTTTGTAAGTTACCAAATTTGTAAGGGAACATTTCACCCTCCTCTTTTTAAAAGACATCTTTTTTGTTATGTCATTTAATTTACATATTTTTATGTTGGGATATTTTCTTCTATATCCTCATTGAAGTAAATTTTATGTTCAAATGATAAGATACCCTTTTTATCACATCAACACATTTTTTTATTTTTAAAGTGGCTTCTTTAGGCTGTCAAATATTTATATTGGAACTTCTTAACCCAATTTCAATTCTTTGGGTTAAACTTGTACTTCGTGAATATGTCATCCTATGAATATGTGTGAATTACATATTATTGTTTTACACATAATATACAATTATATTTGGTGTATTTATATTTTTCACACATAATTATGTGATTTATTTATCATTAATTTAAGGACACCGTCTTTATAATGGATTTATTCTCAATTTACATTTACATTGAGACTTCATTGTTGTTATGCACCAATTCACTCTTATATGGTGTATATACTCTCCATTTTCATATTATATCATGAATCCCTTTATTCTCATGATATTATAAAGTTCTGGTAAAATGTTATTGCCCAATTATTTTTATTCAAGACTCTCTCATTTCATAAAAAATCTATTTAACTGAAATATTATTTTAAATGCTTTAAAGATTTATTATTCTAAATCATTATCTTTGATTTCCATGTATTAAAAATGGGTTTGAGTATTTATTTATATGGACATTAATGTTTTACCATTAAAATCTTCAAAGTGGTATGGGACACTTTGATTCAAAAATCTCTTTTTTAAGTAGTTTCTGAAAATGGATTGATTATTTCAATATCTTGAAATTACTTCCTATGATTGAAAATGAAATTTTATTAGTGAAATGATTATATTTTTAATATTTAATGTTTTATGATGGTATATGGACATTTGATGGGTGGTTACGTGATATACCATATGACGGGTGGTGTCGTGATAAACAAGGACGAGTGGTTACGTTATAACCTCCAATGCATTGGGTATGGAAGTTGGTTGTATGGCTATTCCATTTAGTTATGTGAATGGAAGTAGATCGTACAATTATTACACTTAAGAATGTTTATGTCCCTAGTTACCATTATATGTTATGTGTTTCTTATATGGGTGTTATGATAATCTTTTAGTTACAAAAGTGTATGAAATGATATTTTATTCAGTGAAGAGTGTTTACTACTTCTTAAAAGTGAAAATTATTACGTATGATAAAGTATTCATGGTTTACATGTTGTTTTGAAAAACTAAGGGTTTTCCTTCTTTGTGTATTACTTACTGAGATTTTTAATATCATCCAAAGTTGTTGATTTTTTTTCACATGACATAAAGTGGAATAAGGTCAAGGATGGGATCAAGGAAAATTCATTCTGTTTAAAACATGGAAATAGAAATGTCTCATTTATTCAAGAGTGTTTATTTTATGAAAAAATAGAAACTGAGTAGAAGTGTCTTCTATATAACTACTGAGATGTAATTTAATTGTTATGCCTAATTCTCTAAAACTCTAAACCTGAAAAGACCCTCAATGAGAATAATTAATTTAATTCAAAATTATTTAATGTTTAAGGTTTGGTCTTTATAGTTGGTATCAGAGGTTAGTTTAGATAACATTAAAGCTTAAGAAGTTATCTAAGAATAAGTGACATAACCATAATGGTTAGCAAATTAGAAAGAGTCGTAGTTATTTTGAAAGAGTTTAAGATGAAATTAATATGTATTTACCCTCCTCATAAGATATTATATGATGATTTTACTGATATACTCACACTGACCTTTTTGGTTTTAGTAAATGGCTGGATCTAGTAGGCACCAATGTAACAGTGGATGTGAGGAAAACTATGATGGTTTTCTGAATGATCAACTAAATGAAATGATTTCTGTAATGAGATCTCTTGTAGTTATTCTCAACCAACTATTTAGATTCATGATTTACAACCTGAACCTTGGTGATTTTGGTAAGTCATCATATATGTGAGAAACAAATCCCTAAAGAAGTTCTGATAATAATCATAAAGGTAAGTATGTTCAAAAACCTATGTGTCATGGATGTGGAAAGAAGCACCTAGGAAAATGCTTCAATGGGATGGTAAAAAGCAATAGATGTGGAAATGAAGGTCATAAAGAAAGAAAATTACATTGAAAAAAGAAGCGTCCTGTTGACTCTAGGAAAGGGAAATAAGTTATTTCTGAGGGATATATTGAATGGTTTAAATGTGGCGTCCATGGTCATTATAAAAATAGATTTCCTGTGAAGATGTTTCAGGAATAGGATCTACATGACTGTAAAAATATATGTTTACCAAAACCTAATTCCATTCCAATTAAATATGAGGAAACTGAAAATGACCAATGAAAGGTATGAATTATTTCTTAGATAATGTATTGACATTATTGAATCAAAGGTTATAACTCATGAATTTTTTTAAGAAGCATGTATTTCAGATGAAGTTGGTAATGAATGGTTAATAGATCATAAAAAAAATTGTAAGAAGTAAAAATATAAGGGATTCAAAAGTTATGGTAGATTTTAAGATGATACAATGCTTAAAAGAATTAAGACTCTTTTGATCATGGGATTACATTGGAAGACTTTTTATATTATTTGTTACCCTGTAGTTTGATATATCAAAATGTTATTCAAGGAATAGTTATCTTTTCTTATGTGGAGTAATGGTTGATATTTAATTTAGAAGAATCTATGTTTTTTATGGAAATATGGTGATTTGGGGTTTTATGTAAATGACTAACCTATCATAGTGAATATGCGATTTGGTTTATTACACTTCAGTATGAGATTTTAAGAGTAGTTGACTTTTATTTGGAGTTAAATGTTAAGATTTACAGTGGATGATAATGTGACTAAATCCTTATAAGATTTTGGTTTCAATATTAGTTTTGATTACTTTTGATGAATTTTGTGTATAGTTGTTTATCGAATGGCCTTTGTTTAACTTTGGGTTTTGTTTGAAAAAATTTGGAGTTTAAGAGTAGTTTTTCTTTTTGTAAAATATTGTCATTTTTGGGTATTATCTCTATCTAACCATTTCGGTTTTAGTTGATTTCTAAAGACAAGGGAAATATATTTTTCTTCTTTTGTGTATTATTTAATCCCATATAAGATGATTCTTGTGCTTTTGATGTGACCAAGTCTTTTTTAATTCTCATTGTTTGGTGAAAAGATTAGTTTTTGGTAGAAAGTTATTAAAGGATGAAACTCTACATAATGGTAAGTATATTATCTTATGTTGTTATTCTATTCAGTAAATTAATTCCTAAAATTATGAAAAGTAACATAACAAAACGTTGTCAGTTTATGTTTCCTACCGGGTAATCAAAGACCGATTAACACATCACAAGTGTGTGATTTTCTGTTGGTTAACTTTCTCTTAATCATGATTTTTGTCACTCTCCATCCAAACTTGATGGTTTTTTTCTCTTCCATATCAATGTTTTCCTGCATGGAATCCTAGTATAAGTTATCTTAGGTAAACTTTGTGTTTCTTTTATAGTTATATTTTTATTGACTCTTCTTCCGATGTAGGACATTAAATTATGTTTCTGAGCCCAATTTTAAAATTGTGAGGACGCAATTTCTAAAAGGGGTAAGGATGTAACATCCCAGGTAAATAAAGAACATTATTTTTTCATAATTACTAATTTTTTGTGGATTAAATTTTAATTCTACAATAAAGGGGATGAAATGTTCGATGGCATACCCGATACACAATAATGGGTTTCTTTGAAATCTTACGTTTCACATTAATAATATAATATTATTATTTAAAATGGTAGTAAATTCCAAGAAATTTTGTTGGAAGGAATGAAAATAACTAACTAAAATTTTATTATAAATTCTTGTTAAATGTTATTACATTTATCCCATAATATTTAGAGGCCTAAAATAAGAAAAGAATATGATTTTAAGCATAAATACTCTAATATTTCTTTAAAAGGTCGATTTACCGCCTGTTGACGGTGAAACCTCTTTACTTACAGTTTTCGTCACTTTTATATGTTATTTTTAAAAACTAAAATTCTTCTTTAGAATCAGGATATCAAAATTTACTTTGGGTAAATTTTTGGTATTTTTGCTGATATAATTCATTTTTTAGGTATAGTGAAAAATGTTGTATTTTAATTCAATATATACCTTTAATCTAATCTATTTATATGGTTATATTATCTTTTTATTTGTTTTTAAAGTGTAATTAGATTATATTTTTACCATTTAATTCAATTTTGGACATTGGAATTAGTTTCAGATTGAAATTGGGCATAAACAAGTGTCAATCTTTTGATAGATATTGTTTCTTAAAAACACACTTTGTTTTGACAACAGGAATTAAATTTAAGATAATTAATGCAACAAATATGTTTTTAGTTTTTTAAAATAGACATAATATTTAAACTCGGAATATGAAATATACCATAGGCTGAATTTTTGGTATTTTTCTAAAAAACTTCAATTTTTGATGAATTGTGAAACCACTAATTAGTAGTTAAAAATCTGACTTTTTCATTTAAATAAAATTTTACCACTTCCATCAATCGGATTTAAAAAATCCATAATACATGGTTGTAATTAATATGTAAAATGTGGTTTAATAAGATGAAAATAATTTTTGGTGAATAGTAACTTTTTACAATTATTTACCGTAGTTAAATGTAAAGAGGGTAATTCAAGGTAAAAATAATATTAAATTAATATAAAATTAACTCAATAGATGTCCTAACATTATTTTATTAGTAATGACCGACCATGGGAATCCATGGGTCGATTTTGGGACACCATGGAGCAACTTATTAAGGATAATGATACTTTGTTTTAATTAACTTAAAGTAATGGGAAAAATGACAAAAACAAATATTTTTTAGTAAATAAATTTTTACATGGGGTTATCTAAGAAATATTTTTCACTATAAATATTAATTAGAAAGATAAAAAAATTTAATACATCATGGTATTTTTATTATAATTTTTAGACATTAAATAAATTAAATTATATATGACACAATAATGATGCAATATTTACCTCATTAATAAATGATTTAAATAAATAAGATTATAAATAAAAAAATATCTAAAAATTGTAAAATTATTATTGGATGATTTTATTTTGACCCTGAGTCATAGTTTCTTCGACTTTAATGATTTTTGGACCTTTTGAAACAAAATATAAGTTTATAATAAAATAATTGTTTCAAACTTTCCTAAGAGACCCTCCGCCCCTTTATAAAAGGACAACACTTCTAACCAATTACTCACACCTCCCAAGCCTTTTGGCTCATCCAAAATCTTTTCAATTAATCTACCTAAATTCCTATACACTTCCTAGATGCCTTAGTATAGGCAGAAAGCACTTTAAGACGTCCTTTTGGTTCAAACCAAAGAAACATACCCAAATTAAAGGTAACCGTTTCTCTTAAATTCATTTTTTTTATTTTGTTTTATTTTACTTATTGTTGACCTCACCTGTTTTGATAATCTCAATCATGTATTCATTTGTGTTGAAAATCCCAATTATGTTTTCATTCTATGTGATATTTTTAAGTATCATTGATCTATACTTTAATTCTTTCAAATCTATGATCAAACCAATAATAATCTTTAAAATAGTCTTTGAAATATGTTAATCCTCATTTATCCATGTTTATACAAGTTATAAATTGATTCTAACACAATCAGATGTGTTCTGCATAAAACAGATAAGTAATCTGTCTATAGCTACTGATAAAGAGCTACCGGTAACCAGTCTACCGATAGACTTAGTCTACCGACAGACAGCTACCGATAGACTTAACACAGAGCTACCGATGTACTTATATATATAAGCTACTGACTTACAGACAACTACCGATGCATAGGAGCTACCGATGCATGTACCTACCGATGCATAGGAGCTACTGATGCATGTACCTACCGACGCATGGAGCTACCGATAAACAAAGTCACTGATACAAGCATGTACCAACCGACGCATAGAACCACCGATAGAGTCAAAGCAACTAATGACATCAAGCTACCGATGTTCAAGCTACCGATGTTCAAACTACCGATGTTCAAGCTACCGATGTTCAAGCTACCGATGTTCAAGCTACCGATGCTGATTACCTACCAATCACTCAACTCACTGTTTGAATTTCATTATTTCCTATATTTAATCTATCTAACGGTCATATCGTACATTTTAATGATTTTTCAAATATCTGATAAAGGTTGTCGGATGTCAGGAACCCGTACCTCGTACCTGCTGAAAAGAAATATTTTATGTCCCCTGATGGGAGATAAATACGAGAAGACTACATACCAGAAAATGGCGAACGTGTGAAGGAAAAACAAAACAACAAGAAGCGAACCAAAAAAGTGTGGTGCATCCAATATACCAAAAAACGACACAAGCACGAGAAGAACACAGAGAAGCTCATAGACAATCAAGCATACTCGAGAAGTGTTCTGTGCATACAAGAAGAACTTCATCGACTACATTCTCACTACCTGTGAACCTGGAGCATACGACACTCTGTTTCTCAAATAGAAACGAGAAGAGGACTCAAACTCACTTGCAATCGAATCTGAAGAAGTCCAGAGTTATACTGCAATCACCAGGACCATTTCTAAACTCTACAACTCTTGTTCTGTGATTTATTACCATTCTTTTCGAGCAGTGTGTGTTATCTGCTGTATCTAACACATACACTGTCTCCTGTACTCAAACTAAAGTATTTGTAAATCCTTACCAAACTCTTTCATTCTTTGTTTCCCACGAATAATAGTGGTAGAGGTCGTGTGTGACCTGGACAGCTGGTTGCTGTTGTACTGTTTCCCAGGAAGAACAGTGGTAGAGGTCTTGGACCTGGACAATTGTAAACTGTTGAACCCCGATCCAGGGTGTGGATCATTTTTTACATAAACTTTTGAGAGGACTAAGTCTCGGCTTGAGACTGAACCTCTTGGTTACATTGTTGTGCCATCTCCATCAAAGTTTTATTCCGCTGCTAATCACTTTAAAACCAATACTATTTTTTTAAAGTTACATTGATAATTAAACTAGCAAGTGTTTATGTTAAGTGTGGATTAGTAAGTTAGTTTCAAAAGATAATCACACACTCCTGTGTTGATTAACTGGGAATTAATCAATCCCTTGAGAACCTGACAGAACCTTTACTTTAATATAAATTCACTACAGTTTAATTTATTATTTTATTTGGGGGTCTTTAAGACACTGTTTTTAATTACAGAAATTTTAATTGGTACTCAATTCACCCCCATCTTGAGTAAACCACTCCGACCAACACTTGGTATCAGAGGTTGAAAATACTTTCTAAAAGTACTCTGCTTTTGAACTGAGATTTTAGTTGTATTTTAATGTTCTTAAAATTTCTGTTATTTCTAAATTTTTATCTCTTTAAAATTTTCTCGTCATGGACAATAGACTTGAGGGTGCTGCTACTAACCGGCCACCTTTCTTCAATGGATCTAATTATGCTCAGTGGAAACTGAAAATGAAAATTCATCTAGAAAGCATAGGTTTTGATATTTGGACTGCCATTGAAGCTGAATACAAAATTCCCACTACTGCTAGATCTACTTGGGATGAACCTACAAAGACTGCTTACAATAACAATTGTAAAGCTATGAATGCCTTGTACTGTGCTCTAGGAGATGAAGAATTTAATAGAATTTCTTCTTGTAAAACTGCTTTTGAAATCTGGGATACCTTAGCTATTTCTCATGAAGGAACAAAAAATGTTAAGGAGATGAGATTGAATACCTATACTATTAAGTATGATAATTTTAAGATGAAGCCTGATGAACCCATTTCTGACATGTATCTCAGGTTCAATGAAATTTTCAATACAATGATCTCGCTGGGAAAGGATGTCTCATCGAAGGAACAAATTATGAGAATTTTGAGGTGTCTACCTGATAGATGGAGAGGCACATCTGTCTCAATCAGAGAATCATGTGACATTGCTGCTCTACCTGTCAAGGAACTATTTAGAAAGCTGATGATGTATGAAGAAGAGCTTAAAGTGAACAAAGAGGAAGAAAATGAACCTGCAAGAAAGTCTGTCGCTTTCAAATCCTCAACTTCAAAGAATAAGGACAAAGAAAAGCTTCAAGATATAGTTGAAATTTCAAGCTGTGAAGACAGTGGAAGTGATTCTGACAGTGATGCTGAGATGGCTCACATTGCTAGAAGATTTAAGAAATTTTATAGGAAAAAGAAGTTCTTCAGAAAAACAAATTATAAGGGTAAGTATGATCACCAAGGCAAATGGAAAAAGGATTGGAAGAAGAATGACAAGTCAGATGATGTTGTCTGCTATGAGTGCAAGAGAAAAGGACACATTAAAGCCGACTGTCCAAAGCTGAAGTATAAAAAGAAATATGAATATAAGGAGAATAAGTTTAAGAAAGCCATGAAGGCTACTTGGAGTGCTTCATAAGACAACACAAGTGAAGCTGAATCTTCAGACTCTGAAAGGAATCGAGCCAACATGTGTTTTATGACAAACACTTCTGAGGTAACTGCTGAAACTCCTGCTTCAAATTCATACTATTCTGGAGAAGATTCTGACTCGGAAAACATGTCAAAATCTGAATTGTTTGAATACTGTGACATGTTAGAAGAAACATGTAATGAGCTTAAAGATAAATATAAAGGTCTAAAGAAACAGTATGCTTTAAGTGTTAAGCATAAATCTGATCTTGATATAGAAAAGGAAAAAAAGCTCAACTACTTACGGAAAATACAGAACTGAAACTATCAAATAAGCAACATAGAAAAGACTTAGAGAAGTTCACCAATGGCAAGAATACTCTAACACAGATGCTAGGAAAGCAAGTAGAACCTAAATATACTACTGGTATAGGATACCAACCTGGACAAAGGAAAATTGCTAAAACTAGATTCATTTCTAAATATGGACAGAATGAAGGAAATTCTGGAACTTCATATGCTTCAACCAGTTATATACATAACTATGGATCTAATAAAGTTTATCTTTCAAACCATGTCAATTCTAAAAATTATATGAGACCCATTAGACAAATATGGGTACCTAAAGTGTTATTGGCTAACTTGTCTGGACCCAAGAAGATCTGGGTACCAAAATCATCTCCCATCTAAATCTGTTTTGTAGGGAACATGCTTAAAGAGCTCCTGTAAAGAGACGTGGTATTTGGACAGTGGATGTTTAAGACATATGTCAGGATACTTCTCTTGTTTCAAGAGTTTAATAAAAGTTGATGGAGGCTTTGTCACCTTTGGTGATAACTCAAAAGGGAAAATCATCGGCCTAGGCCAGATTGTTAACACAGATTCAATTTTGATTTCTAAAGTTTTATTTGTTGATGGCCATAAATAAAATTTATTAAGTATTTCTCAGTTATGTGATGATGGTTTTCATGTTAAATTTGAAAATGATTCTTGCAATGTTTTTAATTCTAAGAATGTTTTGGTATTTTCTGCCTTAAGAAATGAAAATGTTTATGATGTTAATCTGAATTCTTTAGCTAAGCAGAATATTACGTGTTTGAATGCTTTTCATAAAGAATCTTGGCTATGGCACAGAAGATTAGGTCATTGCAACATTCACTCACTTAGAAAACTTTCTAGGAAAAACCTAGTTAGAGACCTACATAAGTTAGAATTCCCAAATGATAGAGTGTGTAACCCCTGTCAAAAGGAAAAACAACACAAAGTTTCTTTTAAATCAAAGAAAGAAGTTTCAACTTCTCAACCACTTGAATTGGTTCACATGGATTTGTTTGGACCATCAAGAGTTTCTAGTTTTAATGGGAAGCACTATGTTTATGTTCTTGTAGATGACTTTTCTAGATATACTTGGGTATATTTTCTAGCTCACAAAAGTGAAGCTTGTTCTTACTTTGTCAAATACTCCAAGTCTGTAGAGAACCTTAGTGGACTTAAGATTAAAACTTTGAGGAGTGATCATGGTCTTGAGTTTGAAAATCAAGATTTTGAATCTTATTGCTCACACAATGGCTATACTCATAACTTCTCTGCCCCTAGAACACCCCAACAGAATGGTGTAGTAGAAAGAAGAAACAGAACCCTGCAAGAAATTGCTAGAACCATGCTCAATGAATACGATCTGCCTATTTATTTTTGGGCTGAAGCTGTAAATACAGCTTGTTATGTCATTAATAGAGTCTTAATCAGACCTGTTCTTAAGAAAACCCCTTATGAATTGTGGAACAATAGAAATCCTAAGGTTAATTACTTTAAAGTTTTTGGTTGCAAAGTATTTATTCTGAATACCAAAGATAATCTGGATAAGTTTGCTTCCAAAAGTGATGAAGGAATTTTTCTGGGTTACTCTATTTCAAATAAAGCCTATAGAGTATTCAATAAGAAAACCAAATGTGTGGAAGAATCTGTTCACATCAAGTTTGATGAAACTGATCCACATGATCCTAAAACCTCTCTTGAGAATCTTGAAGAAGGCTTATCTATTCTGGACCTTAATGATAAATCTAAAGAACCTGTTATAAAAGTATCCAGTTCTGGACTTTCTCCAGAATCTGCTTCTGTTGAACCCGAACCTATAGATGAACCTGAGATTTCTAGTCCAACCTTTACCAGATCAACAAGGATTCTAAAGAATCATCCTTTAGAAGCTATTGTCGGTAATCTTGATAGAGGAACACAAACTAGAGCTTCTCTAAGAAACCAGGTTGAACATCAAGCCTTTCTTTCACAGCTGGAACCCAAAAATATCAATGATGATATCAATGATGAATTCTGGGTAATGGCTATGCAAGAAGAATTAAATCATTTTGAAAGAAAAAATGTCTGGGAATTAGTTGACAGACCTAAGGAAACTTTGACAATAGGCACAGAATGGGTTTTTAGAAATAAAGTAGATGAATCTGGAAATATAGTTAGAAACAAAGCTAGACTAGTTGCACAAGGATATAGTCAAGAAGAAGGCATAGACTATGAGGAAACTTTTGCACCTGTAGCTAGACTAGAAGCCATTAGGATCTTACTTGCATATGCTGCACATCTGGATTTCAAGTTATATCAAATGGATGTGAAAAGCGCATTTCTAAATGGTTTTATAATTGAAGATGTTTTTGTAGAACAACCACCTGGATTTACTAACCCTCATTTTCCAAATCAAGTTTTTAAACTTTCTAAAGCTTTGTATGGTTTAAAACAAGCTCCAAGAGCTTGGTATGATAGACTTAGTAATTTCCTTATTTCAAAAGGTTTTACTAAAGGGATTACTGATCCAACTCTTTTCATTAAAATAATTTCCAATGATGTTTTAGTTGTACAAATATATGTTGATGATATTATTTTTGGATCTTCTAAACACTCTTTATGTACTGATTTTTCAAAAAGTATGCAAAATGAATTTGAAATGAGCTTAATGGGAGAGCTTAAGTACTTTCTTGGATTTCAAGTATTTCAAAATGAAAATGGTATTATTTTGAATCAAAGTAAATATACAAAGGATCTTTTAAAACGTTTTGGTCTGGATAGTATCAAGGGAAGTGAAACTCCTATGAGTACTACCTGTAAATTGGATGCAGATGAAACTGGGAAACCAGTTGATCAAAAAAATTACAGAGGTATGATTGGTAGTTTACTTTATCTTACTGCTAGTCGACCTGATATTATGTTTAGTGTGTGTATGTGTGCTAGATTTCAAGCTAACCCAAAAGAATCTCATTTGCTTGCTGTTAAAAGAATTTTTAAATATCTCAAACACACGGTTAACTTAGGTTTGTTTTACCTAAAAGGACAATCCTTTGAGTTAATGAGTTATTCAGATACTGACTTTGCTGGTTGTAAGTTAGATAGAAAAAGCACATCAGGAACATGTCATTTGCTTGGAAAATCCTTAGTTTCTTGGTGTAGTAAGAAATAGAACTTAGTTGCATTATCTACTGCCGAAGCAGAATATATAGCTGCTGGTAGTTGCTGTGCACAAATTCTGTGGATGAATCACACTCTTTTGGACTATGGATACGTTTTTAAACATGTTTCAATCAACTGTGATAACACCAGTGCAATAAACATCTCTAAAAATCCTATATCTCACTCTAGAACCAAACACATAGATGTAAGACACCATTTCCTAAGAGATCACTATCAAAAAGGTGATATTTCTCTTGAATTTATTGGCACTGAACATCAATTGGCTGATATTTTCACTAAACCTTTATGTTCGGATAGGCTAAGTTACATAAGACATGAACTGGGAATGTTTAATCACAACTGGTGTGAAAATTCTCACTGATGTGAAATTCTCACCGATGTGAAATTCTCACCGATGTGAAAATCTCACCGATGTGAAATTCTCACCGATGTGGAATTCTCACCGATGTGAAATTCTCACCGATGTGAAATTATCACCGATGTGAAATTCTCACCGATGTGAAATTCTCACTGATGTGAAAATTCTCACCGATGTAAGTTTCTCACCGACGTAGAAATTCTCACCGATTTGTTTTTCTCATCGATGATTAACTCACCGATGCAAGGTTTTAAAACTTCTGTCTGCCGCCAAGAATACGAATCGTTTTATTTTATTTTATTACTCTATTTTAGTCGTTTATTTGGAATTCCTAAATGATAAAACTCAGTCTAAGCCACTTCTTACCTCACCGAGCTCAAAACCTCTCACCTTCGAACCCTACCTCCAAATCGGCCAAGAACCCTAAACCCGCGATGGCAAAAACCAAGCTTCCTATCGTCAGAGATGAAAGTGTAGAACCAAATGCTAAAAAGCAAAAGGCACAGCATAAAGCCAGTGTTAGTGAAGTCAAATCTAGATCGGGAAGGCGACCAGTGAATCCTCACTTGCAGAATAGAGACATAGTAATCGAGAAGGAACTGTGCGTGGAATGGCTACTGCCTAGAAAATCCTCAGTACTCGAGATTCTGGAAGACCAGAAATGGGTGGATTGTTTCTCGAATAACAATGGACCATACTACCCGAAGTTGGTAAAGAAATTCTATGAGTTTGTAACTTTCGAGAAGTCTGAGAATGAGAATCGCGTTAGCTCTTTTGTAAATGGAAAAGAGATGTCTTTTTCTTCAGTAGAGTGGACTGAGAGTTTGAAAGTACCACATAAAGGTGTCTCTGGGTATGTATCAAGAGAAATTCCACCTAGTAGTGACATTTTTGATTATGAGACCGCCTTACAAGAGCTGACTGGGAATGGAAATCAAAGGCAAGTGGTAGCTGCTGAAATGGATGGAGAGAATCGACTGCTTTTCAAGTTTGTTCAGCATGTGTTGATACCGAGGAGAGGAGATTTTGAAAATCTGAGATATCAATATATCTATCTTCTTCATTTTCTAAGACATGGTGTAAAAATCAATCTGTGCAGATTGTTGATGCTTCAAATGGAAGACATGATTAGACTAAAGTCAAAAACCAATGCTTTGTTCTTTGCCAAGCTGATTTCAGTGATGATAAAAGTGAAAGAAATAGCTGAGTCTCAGGATGAGACAGTTGTAGTCAAGAACAATTTCTGTATCACCTCGACTGTTTGCAAGTATATGAAAATTAACTGGAACCCATGGAAGGGAGAATGGGTCAGTGATGATCAGAAGATCTATGATAGGTTTAATCCTGTGGATCATCCCTCAAGACCAAAGGATATGAGAGATCCGAGTCTGAGACCTGATGAAGAGGAACCTGTTTATAATGATGAAACAGAAGAAGAAGAAGAAGAAGAAACTCCTATGGATGTTGGAGGAGATCCAGACTTGCCCCCAAGTCCTGTTGCAGAATTGGTCTATTCTAGGAAAGGAAAGGTAGAGGAAATTGTATCTACTCATGAGGAAGACCAGTCTGTACCTCACCAAGAAGAAGAGGAAAAGGAAAATGTATCTGAATTTTATGCTTCTGGTAGTTTAAGTATGAGCCCTTTGATTGGGAACTCAGCTATGCCTGCTGATGAAGTAGAAAAAGTTACAGAAGAAGCTGTACCTGTTTCAGAAAACCTCCTTTCTGCTGCTGAGATGGAAGTTGTTGTGGAAGATTCTGATGAAGAAAGACCAGCAGAAAAGGCTGTTGTGGTACATGAGAATGCACCCATTGAGGGGGAGCATCAGTCTGTGCATGGAAAAGTTACAGTAGCTGTTGAGCTTGGAGACTGGGTAGAAGACCCAGGGTTTATAGTCTGTGGATTGGATTATCCAGATTTAGATGATGAGGTGTCTGTGGATAGACCGAAGATCAATTATGATCTTGCCTCTGAGATGTTGCCAGATGATGTGGTCAGATTTCATGATCTGAATAGGCTGAAAGAGGACCTCAAATCCAGTTTTGTTGAAGAAGTGAAGTTAATGGAAACCTCTCTTGCATCCTCAATTAATTCAATAATGACTACTTCTGTAGTTAATTTGGCCTCAGCAAGGGGATCTGCTGCAGTTATCCCAAATGAGTTTGTCTCTAAATCAGATCTTGAATCCATGAAGAATGAGCTGAAAGAATCATTCAGTGCATCAGTCGCTGAAATGAAGGAAAGCTTTTATGAAGAAATGAAAATGCTAGAGAGATCCTTCGAGCTATCTTTGGCTTGTAATTTATCTTCCTTTGTGTCTGAGCTTGTGGAAGAAGTGAAAGAGTGCCAGACTCAGTCTTCAAGAATCGAAGCAGATCTGGAAGCTCTCAAGATATCAGTTGTTGCTTTGGATTCCTATATGAGCTCCAAGTCTCAAGCTGACAAGGACCTATCTTATGTGAAGAGTGTAGTAAGCCAGTTTGTCTCAGTGTTTGAAAGTTTTAAAACCTCAGTGAAGGATCACTTTCAATTGCAAGACTCTCAAGTTCAAAGTCTAATCAGTGGTTTATCTAAGAGTTTTAAAGAAATTGTTTCCTTCTCTCTTGGCCCTCTCACATCCAAACTATCAGTTGACCTGAATCAAGTTCGCGCAATGTTAAAGGAGGAGTTTGGCTGTATTTCTACCAGTGGCTCTGTGGACTCATCAGAGTTAAGCCGAGTGGTGCTTTCTACAAGAGATTCTTCCAGAGAAATCATGAAGATTGTTCAAGACTTTATGAGAGAAGCCTCTGCCTCTCAGGACGCCATAAAAAGCAAAGTGGACTACTACTTCTCCAAAATTTTCACCAAGCATCAACTCGAACACCACTTCAAGATAATGTTGGAACACATGAAGCTCCCTCCAGTCACTCAAGCTTTCAGAGAACAAGTGAGAAAGCTACGAGAAATGACTCCTGCCTTAGAGAAATTCATGGAAAACAAAGATGATTTCATCTCTGCTATGGAAAAGGAGGAGGAATTATTATGGATTTTAGAAATTTGTTGCTGCCCTTCTTGCATGTTGATGCCAGACCAGTCATCATCCCTCCTGCTTTGCCTGCTTCTGCCTCAGCTGCTTCCACAGTCCAGCTGACTCCTGTTCAAGCCATTCGAAGCCTCACACCAATGATCACCCAAAAATCTTCAACCTACAGGCCTGACTCTGTGTCAGTGGCCCAGCCTCCTTTGATCTTTTCTGGAATTCCCAAACCTTCACCTGAATCCTCACCACCCAAGCCTCCTTCTGATCCTAAAGGAAAATCTCTCGTTGCAGATGAGGATTGAATCAGTGACCAGGATTTTTGATAGGAATTCCTTTGTATTCTGTTTTTGTACTTTTTGACTACTCTAATATAGAACTCTTTTTACTTCTCAGGTGTTATTTGTCTCCTATATATATATCTATATGATTTCCCACTTTTTGATTATCACAAAGGGGGAGAATAATAAGGAAAATAATAGGGAGAACATAATGAGAGCATAAGGGGGAGACCAAGGAGAATGAAAAATATTTTCAATGGAGAAAAATAAGGAATAAGGGGAGACACTTTACCCTTCTTTTCATTTTTTTCCCTCTGATACTTTATGTCTATTTAGTACCTTATGATTGTTACCTCTGATAACTTATGTCTATATCATATTATTTCTATTATCTCTGAGGCTGTTTTCTCTGAGAAAATTGAATTCAATATTATACTCTTTACTATTATATTTTCACTATGTTAAATGCCCATATCATAGATTGTGATTATCAAAAAGGGGGAGATTTTTGACCTCACCTGTTTTGATAATCTCAATCATGTATTCATTTGTGTTGAAAATCCCAATTATGTTTTCATTCTATGTGATATTTTTAAGTATCATTGATCTATACTTTAATTCTTTCAAATCTATGATCAAACCAATAATAATCTTTAAAATAGTCTTTGAAATATGTTAATCCTCATTTATCCATGTTTATACAAGTTATAAATTGATTCTAACACAATCAGATGTGTTCTGCATAAAACAAATAAGTAATCTGTCTATAGCTACTGATAAAGAGCTACCGGTAACCAGTCTACCGATAGACTTAGTCTACCGACAGACAGCTACCGATAGACTTAACACAGAGCTACCGATGTACTTATATATATAAGCTACTGACTTACAGACAGCTACCGATGCATAGGAGCTACCGATGCATGTACCTACCGATGCATAGGAGCTACCGATGCATGTACCTACCGACGCATGGAGCTACCGATAAACAAAGTCAAAGATACAAGCATGTACCAACCGACACATAGAGCCACCGATAGAGTCAAAGCAACTAATGACATCAAGCTACCGATGTTCAAGCTACCGATGTTCAAGCTACTGATGTTCAAGCTACCGATGTTCAAGCTACCGATGCTGATTACCTACCGATCACTCAACTCACTGTTTGAATTTCTTTATTTCCTATATTTAATCTATCTAACGGTCATATCGTACATTTTAATGATTTTTCAAATATCTGATAAAGGTTGTCGGATGTCAGGAACCCGTACCTCGTACCTGCTGAAAAGAAATATTTTCTGTCCCCTGATGGGAGATAAATACGAGAAGACTACATACCAGAAAATGGCGAACGTGTGAAGGAAAAACAAAACAACAAGAAGCGAACCAGAAAAGTGTGGTGCATCCAATATACCAAAAAATGACACAAGCACGAGAAGAACACAGAGAAGCTCATAGAAAATAAAGCATACTCGAGAAGTGTTCTGTGCATACAAGAAGAACTTCATCGACTACATTCTCACTACCTATGAACCTGGAGCATACGACACTCTGTTTCTCAAATAGAAACGAGAAGAGGACTCAAACTCACTTGCGATCGAATCTGAAGAAGTCCAGAGCTATACTGCAATCACCAGAACCATTTCTAAACTCTACATCTCTTGTTCTGTGATTTATTACCATTCTTTTCGAGCAGTGTGTGTTATCTGCTGTATCTAACACATACACTGTCTCCTGTACTCAAACTGAAGGATTTGTAAATCCTTACCAAACTCTTTCATTCTTTGTTTCCCACGAATAACAGTGGTAGAGGTCGTGTGTGACCTGGACAGCTGGTTGCTGTTGTACTGTTTCCCACGAAGAACAGTGGTAGAGGTCTTGGACCTGGTCAGTTGTAAACTGTTGAACCCCGATCCAGGGTGTGGATCATTTTTTACATAAACTTTTGAGAGGACTAAGTATCGGCTTGAGACTGAACCTCTTGGTTACATTGTTGTGCCATCTCCTTCAAAGTTTTATTCCACTGCTAATCACTTTAAAACCAATACTGTTTTTTAAAGTTACTTTGATAATTAAACTAGCAAGTGTTTATGTTAAGTGTGGATTAGTAAGTTAGTTTCAAAAGATAATAACACACTCCTGTGTTGATTAACTGGGAATTAATCAATCCCTTGAGAACCTGATAGAACCTTTACTTTAATATAAATTCACTACAGTTTAATTTATTATTTTATTTGGGGGTCTTTAAGACACTGTTTTTAATTACAGAAATTTTAATTGGTACTCAATTCACCCCCCTCTTGAGTAAACCACTCCGACCAACACTTATCCAACCCCCTAAACTCTTTTTATTACTTTATTTTATGACAACACTGGTATAATCAATATAATAGGATGTTTTTATGTTATCTATTTGAACTACACTTACAAACACCTCCATCTAATTGGTAAAGAACATACTGTTTCTGTGGATGGAAAACTAACGCCACACGAAACGAGGATTTTTTTCCACCTATCTTGGTGGGAATTAAGATGGAACTAAATTTATATATGATATATATATTTTTTACGTTTTTTATGCTTCAGTATTTTTCATTTATAGCATACCTTTATGGTTTCTATTATGGGTAAACATGATAATTTCATTTGAGGAAGTGCGGGCTACTTCCCCCTCAAAGTGATATGACTCATTCATCCATGAATGCAATGCATAAAGGATATATTTAATGATATAATATATGATATTATACAGGAATTATAATATACCTATGTATACTTATGTTTTAATTCAATTAAAATAATTAATAGAAATGAAAGTAACGTTAATGCGTATATACGACTTACCGTCTCCATGAATGGTACATATCATTTCTTACCTCCAAATGATATGTACTGTAATATATATATATATATATACTGGATATATGTCATATATATGATATTTAAATCATGAATATCATTATGGAGATAATGGACTATTGACCACAAGGACAACTTGTAATTATAAGAAGTCCATTTTTTACTCAAGTAACAAATATCAACCAAACAACCATTATTAATTTAAATAATTACATAATTTTTATAACATGGTAATAAGTAGTATAAAATGAATTATAAACATGAAAAAGGTTCTTAATCAATTATAAATTTACTTAATATTATTATTCAGGATGAACAAGGAACAAATAAGTCAAGTCATACATGAGGTAAGGGGTTTGTTATCTCATTTTTAATTCTGTGAGATTTCCATTATTCGCCACCTATTTATTGAATGTGGTGTATTGTGTACTTTCATTTGATATATATTATCCGGATTTTTTTATATTCGTGGTATTATATGATTCATTTTGTGGTTATTAACTTTTGTTCATACGACTCAGTTGATTACAATGAACAATGGGATTTCTTATCTCACTTTTAATTCTGGTATATTTCTATTGTTCACAACTTATTCATTTCATGTAGTGTATTTTATAATTACATTTGGTATATATTATCATTATTATCATAATATTAATTTTATTCTAGGATTAATTTGGTTTTTATTAACTTTTGTACAAACAAATCAGTTGATTACAACGTGGTAAAGGGATTCATCTCTCTTTTTATTCCCATGAGATTCATGCTATATTTGACACTATTTCCTATTGTGTGGTGTATATACTGCCCATTATTTTACTCTTTGTGTAATATACTTTCATTTATGATTATTTAAAACTTCATTGTATGATCATTCTTTCATGTGGCATATGTTTTTTATGTTACAAAATCGGCAAGGGAACCTTTCACCCTCCTCTTTTTAAAAGACTTCTTTTTGTTATGTCTTTTAATTTATTGATTTTTCTGTTGGGATATGTTCTTATATATCCTTATTGATGTAAAAATTATTTCTAAGTGATAATATACCCTTTTTATCTCATCAAATCATTTTCGGAATTTTAATGTGATGTCGTTAGGCTGTCAAATTTTTGCAAGGGAACATCATAACCCAATTTCAATTATTGGGGTTAAACTTATACTACTTGAATATGTCATCCTGTGAATATATGTGAATGAACTCTGATTGTTTTAAACTTAATATCCACTTATATTGGGTGTATTTATATTTTCCATGAATAATTATGTTATTTATTTACCATTAATTTAAGGATACCATCTTCATAATGGATTTCATCTCAATTTACAATTCCATTGAGACTTCATTGTTATTATGCATCAATTCACTCTTTTATGGTATATATACTGTCCTCTATCATATAATACCCTGAATCCTATTATTCTCATGATATTATACATTTATGAATAAATGTTATTCCTCAATTATTTGTATTCAAGTGTCTCTCATTTTGTTAAAAACTCTTTAACTAAAATATCATTTTAAATTTTTTAAAAATTTTAGGTTCTAAATATTTATCTTTAATGTCCATGTTTAAAAAATGGTTTTGAGTATTTATTTATATAGACATTAATGTATTAAAATTATAATTCCATTAAAATAATCAAAGTGGTATGGGACACTTTGATTCAAAGAACTCTTTTTAAATGGTTAATGAAAATGGATTGATTATTTCAATATCATTAAATTAAATCTTGTGATTGAAGATGAAATTTTATTATTGAAATGTTTATATTTGATATATTTTATGTGTTATTATGGTACATGGAAATTTGAAGGGTGGTTACGTGATAAACCATATGACGGGTGGTTTCATGATAAACCAGGATGGGTGGTTATGTTATATCCTCCAATGCATTGGGTATGGAAGTCTGTCGTATAACTATTACATTTAGTGATGTGTGTGTATGTCGAACATACAGTTATTCCACTTAAGAATTTTTATGTCCCAATTTACATTTTTATGTTATGTCTTATTTATATAGGACTTACGGTAATCATTTGGTTACAAAAGGGAAAGAAATGATATTTTATTCAGTAAAGAGTATTTAATAATTCTAAATGGTGAAAAGTATTTCTTATGATAAAGTATTCATGGTTTACTTGTTGTTTGGGAAAAATAACAGTTTTTCTTCTTTGTGTATCCCTTAATGATCTTTTTATGCTCATCCAAAGTTTTTGAAATGTTTTTCACAGGACATTAGTGGAATAGGGTCAAAGATGGGATCAAAGAAAATATATGATGTCTAAAACATTAAACTAGTCGTGTCTCATTTATTTTAGAGTTTTTATTTTATGAATAAAATGGAAACTGAGTAGAAGTGCCAAATTTGTAATTTTTTAGATATAATGTAATTATTCTGCCAAATTCACTAAAATACTAAACCTGAAAAGATACTCAATGAGAATTTTTCATTTAATTCATGATTATGGAATGTTTAATGCTGGGTCCTTATACCTTGGAATGAAGAAAGATAGAAAAATGCATGTGGTGTATTATTCTAGTAGACTACTAGATGATTCCCAAAAGAATTACACCACTACTAAAAATGAATTTCTAGCTATTTTTTTCCCTAGAGATGTTTAGACTGTATTTTTTGGGCACGAAAACATCATTTTAACTGATCATTATTCATTTAAGTAGTTCTTTTCTAAGAAGGAAACAAAACCAAACATGATTTGATGGATTTTTTTTCTTTATGATTTTGATTTTGAGAATTGGGATAAGTCGGGACCTTGGAATTTAGTTTCTAACTATCATTCTAGGCTTCCTTTTAATCAATCTAAATATCCTAGGGATATAAACTTTTTCTTTCCTAATGAGAATCCACACACTATATTAGTCAAGCAATCTTCTTGGTATCAAAATTTTTCCAACATTATCACACCATTTCTCATTCCCAGAAATATATCAAAAAACCAAAGAAATAAATTCATTTATGATCTTAAATAATATCATTGGGATGCTGCCCATTTTTTAGGAAACATTCTTATGGTATTCGAAGGATGTGTACAACTGAGGAAGAAATTATTCCCATTCTAGTGAGTTGTCACTCTTTACCTTGGAGAGGTCACCATGGTGATGAAAGGATAGATAAAAAATTCATACAATCAAGTTTATATTTCCCTACTCTTTTCAAGGATTCTAGGAGAAATTTCATTGGATATGAATAGTGTTAGAGGATAGGAAATGATTGTAGGAAACATGATTTACTATAAAAAAATTTCTGGAAGTAGAGATTTTTGACTTCTGAGGTTTAGATTTTATGAGTCCATTTACATAATATCATGGGAATGAGTATATTCTTATTGTAGTAGATTATACGTCAAAATGGGTGGAGGTAGCTTCATTGCACAACAACCAATCCATCTCTAAAATAAAATTTGTCAAGAATATTATATTTTCAAGATTTATAGTTCCCAAAGCCTTTATCACGGATTGTGGAACACAATTTCATAACTACAAATTTAAAGATATTATGGAGAAATATGATTGTGTTCATAAACCTAGAACTCATTTTCATTCGTAGTCTTATAGACAAGTAGAAAACTCAAATAGAGAGTGGAAAGAAATACTTGAGAAATTTGTATCAACCTCTAGGAAAGATGAGTCTCTTAAATAGGATGATGATTTTTTGGCATATAGAACTACTTTCAATATGCCAACAAGTATGTCCTCATTAGGGTTTTTTTTCATTTACCTGTGGAATTGAAACACAAGTCTTATTGGAATGTGAAGACTCTAAACATTGATTTTAAGAGAGCTAGTGAGAGGTTATAACATGAGTTGAGTGAGATGGATGAGATTATGGGATTGAATTATAATGATTCAACATTTTATAAAGAGGGGAATAAAATCAATCATGATTGTATTATACAAAACAAATTGTTTAAAACTGAAAAAATGTCCCCCTTTTTAAATATAGACTCAAAATCATTCCAATAAAAATGAAGTTCATGTGGTCTAGAAAATTTACTATAGTGAGAGTTCGGAGGAATGGATTTGTTGAAATTATAGGTGAAGAAAACAAAACCATGTTGGTTATTGGGAAAAGAGTGAAACATAATTTTGGGAGACAACCAATGGGCATTTATACCTTCACTATTCTTGAAAACTGATCATTAATAAATTTTGGGTGAAGAATTCAAAACATAGCACTGAATGGAAGGAAACCCATATTTCTTTATGTCTATTTTAACTATTAATAATGTGCAAGTTGCGTACTCTTTTTTTCGAAATTCTTGTTACTTCTTTCTCTTGGATTAAGTGTTCTATTTCATAGTTATAAATAAACTTATATTTTTTCATTTAAGTAATGTAATTCCCTTGCTGAAGCATTAATGAAAAACTATAATTCCATGAATTAATCATATTTTAACTATTTTATTCAATTTTTGACTCTTTTTCACTTTAAAAAATTTTATTAAATGTCACATTTAGTACTATGAGTGATTCATTTACTCACCAATTCACATGACCCACTATTACACTGTCGTATATGACTCATCAGTGTGGTTTTTGATGACTCTCTGATAGTATAATCGATGAGACCGTAATTGTTACTTTAAAAATTCGGATACTTTTTCGCTAAAAAATATGTTTCATGGAGTGCGTACTAAAATTTTTCTGCTACTTGTGACATTGTTTTAAAAAATTATTCATGTGACTTTTCCTGAAATTGGAATTCATTGATAAATATTAAAATCACTCTTTGATTGAACTTATGTTTGGGGGGTACATGCAGGCGGAAAAACATTTTATATAATCTTCTTTAGGAGGGGGTGTTTTAGCATTCATTTATTTACTCTAATGAACATATTATTGAACTCAATATATTATAATGGTTAAACGTAGTACACTATGCACATACAAGTAACATGCCATGTCTTAACATTAAAGGAAAATATGTGTCATTGGACTTAAATGAAAATGCATGTACTAGTTTTAGAACCTATTGTAAATTAATCATGGTGGAAAAAAATATTTTTTGAACTTCAAATAAACCCTTTATCCATGTCATAAATCTACTAAATTGAAAATATATTTTGAACCTTTAATGTTTATTTTTTCTTCTCTACTTTAAAACTCAATTTAAAAAAAAAATTGGATTTTAAGTGTGGGGGAGGGGGTCAATTATTGACTGTGATGAACTGCTCTTTAATGTGATCCTATCAATTCCCACTTCCAATTAAAAAATTTAGTAAAAATGGTTAATTTTTTTCAAAATTATTGAATAGTTTTAGGTTGTAATTTTTTTCTCAAATGGGTCATTATATAGGATGTTTCTTGATGGGTAGTTAAGAACTACTTTTAATCTAAAATTATTTTGGGTGGATGATTGCTATGTGAACTTGCTCAGTGATTTGATGAAGAATTATTTTTGGGAACTCATTTTGAGTGTGATATTGGTACTTGTTTATGGATTTGTGATCATATACCTTTGAAGTATATGTTTTATTTTAATTCTATGGAACACAAATTTTTGTTATTTATTCAAATAAATCACTTTAATGTACTAATGTAAATTATTTTTATATAAAACATTTGAAACTAGAGTAGTCTAGGCATCTTAGATCCCACGATGATACTCCGAGACACTAGATGTTGGGTGCATTTATGTTAACTATAAAATCCCTCTATACACTTTGAATAAGTTCATATTAACAGTTCTCACCATAATGATACATGTCTTCGAAAAAATTAAATAAAGTTTCTAGGGTCAAAAATGAGTTCATTAAGTTTACAGGGATGATGAACGCTATATGAAAAAGGGGATAATTTGTTTAAATGGGAGAAATTTATGGTGTATCATTAATGGGATTCAGAAAAAAAAATTATTTATTTTTTGGAACCGAGATGTTATTCAAAGTACAATTTTCTTACTGTTATGTTCGTAATTCCACATACATTTAGCATTTTTTCACTCTCGGACATGGAACCTGATCCTGGAGTGAAGTAAGTCATTAGGATGTTTCACATATAAGGAATGAAATTTTCATTGATTAATGATTTATTATTTTCTAGACTACTAGTAGAGTTTGAAATTAAGAAATATTTCCCTACATGATTTTCTTTTCTTATGTATAAACTCAGTTTTCAATCTTATTTTTTTTATTGTCGGATATGTTACATTTCGAGGAGAATAATAAATACAATCAAATATTTTTTTCAAATGGGTAATAAATCTTTTGATTGTTTGAGGACAAAATATTCTTAAGTGTGGGGTAATTTGAAGTGGCCTTATTTTACATAGTTTTTCCACATCTTTTTAATAAATTTTCATTTATTTTAATTAATTATTTTTTATGCTATATTATATATTAAAACTTTTTTATATTTATAAGTAATTTTATCAATTAATCAATTTTTAAAATATTCCATGTATTTTATGCATTAAAATTGTTAATATATAGTTTACATTATTCTTATTATCCTACAATTAAATATTTACTTTTGTTTCTTAGCCTTAATATTTAATAATTTGATATTTTTTATTAATTAATTAATTAATATACTTAGTTACATTTAAATTACATAGTTGTTAATTTAACATTTCATGTATTAAATATTAATTAATTTAAAATAATATAATTTTTAAATGTCTTTAACAATTAATTAATGATAAATTTAAGATTATAAACTCAATATATTTATTAAATATCATTAATATAATTTCATTTATTAACTTAAGTGTTTATCAACAAAATAATTTTCTACATTAATAAATATAATTTATTTTAGTATTTGTTTTAAATAATTTAACATTTTTATATAGAAGTTTTGTTTAAGTTTTTATTAATTTTTAATAATATAGTTGACTTTAAATTTAATTTTATATTTAATTATAATTTGGTTTTTGTATATTGAAACTTTTAATAATTTAAGCCTAGTTTTAATTGTATCATTAATTCATTTAAGTATTTGAGTCTCAATTATTTTAGTAGATTTTTATTATAAACTAATTATGTTTTTTAGAATTTATTTGGATTTTAATTTTTTTAATAACATTTTGGTTTTCAGATTAGTTCCAGAGTCAAAGTGTCCCAAGTCTTACCCTCTCTCATTACTGTCATAGATAGTCTGCTACTGTTTCCCTACAACACCCCTTGGAATCGGTTTTACTCATTACCAGTGCCATTGTAAACCTTAATTAGTGCCACTGTAATCCATGGAACCATAAACCATAGTTCCACTACTTCCTACCATGAATATGCCTCATTGTCTCACCTCTTCTCAACCACCGGTGCCACCAGAAGACACCCCGTATCACCTCTTCCATCAGCTTCACGCCGACATCCCACATTCAACCCTTGCAATCGATCCATCTCCCGGTTTCAAATCATGACCCCAAATTCTTCAACCGTATTTACAGACAAAATCGACTCCACACATTCAAAGCTAGATCCAGATTCATCTCAAATAACAACACATTTTGAACTAGTTTTTCACTAATCAATAAAACCGTTCACAAAATCATGAAGCTGAGGCCATACACATTGTAGAATCCGCTGAATCTACCATGGTTTCAAAGCCAAATCATGATGAGAATGATATCTAAGATGCACTGAAGAAGATGAGGAATCTGCTGGATTTGAGTCGTTACTATCGAGATTTCAGTCACCATCTGAGATCCTTTGTACGGTGTTCAGACAGAGACTGGCGCCTATTATTCAAGAGGAAGAATAAAATGTGGGACTTCTCTTTCTTAGAGAATTATCCAAATATCCCCATCACATCAACTTTGGGGGGGGGGGAGTAGAATAAAATAATAAAAAAACAAAATAAAAAAAATAAAAGTTTCCAAAATTTGAAAATCTACTCTACTGCTGACAACAGCGGGGTCCTTTTGAAATATCTTAAATGATTTGTGGTCAAAATCACCTTCTTTATGGGTTCAACCCAATTATCCACATTTACAATTGTTAGTATGAATATAAATAATTGACCTTTGACTAGATTCAATGACAGATTAATTAGGAGTTCTTCATATTATGTCATAAAATTTTCACAAAGAATTTATGTTCTTCTTCAGATCCTTCACATGGAAAAATAATCAGTTGGTTTAAATAATACCCTCATTCATATTCAGTTTTATGGTGCTAAATCCAATTTTATTCAAGGTGTTATTTTTCCACATAATCTCTATTAATTTATGGAATGTTTCATACAAATTAAATCATTCATTTTGAGATATAATTTCTATTTTACTATTTAGTTTATTATCCATACATCATTGAGATGTTCTTCACCTCCAACAACCATATCCACTTCACTGACATTTATATCTCCATTCCCAGATGTACTCACTAAAATTACAAGAGAACTATTTAAACTAATATTATTTTTTCAAAAATCCTACTTAACAAAACCTTTATTAAAAAAAATCACGTGACATTATTCTTCTTTACTCTTTGATTTGGACCAACTGTGATATTGGATCCTGATAGAACCACGCTCCATCATCCTTCATATATCTATTAATAGAGACTCTAATAGGTGAAAATATTTATATATATCATTGAAATTATTCCACCTAATATAATTTTCAATATCCATTAATAAAATTTTGTTGATGACAAACTTACTATTAGAATATTTTTCATGAGGTTGATTGTGAGTTGACTATACGAATTTGGGAAACACTAGAGAATAATCTCTAGATGTTCAGTATCCTCAATTTTAAAGACAAATATTTTCAACTGTGTAAATAGGGTATTGATAGTATTGATGTGGTTAGTCACTAATTAGTACACTACAATTGAAAGCATTCACAATTTTTTATTTAGGAAAATATAGTGGTGTAATGTCTTCTCCACATAAATAATTATTAGAGAATCACATATTGTCTTCGCTATATTTTTATCTAAAATGCATTATAGACCAAAATATGACAATTAAAAATGGTAATTGGAAATATAATTCCAATATATTTCATACCACTTCACCTCACTTACTCCCAATGGACATTTCCAATTTCATATAGGAAATTATTCCAGCACAATAGTGCATGCATCATCCTTTTTTACAGTGAAAAATTATTCCCATTGAATTTATCGATCTCATATTTTTCCACCATATAGACATGTCATCAATTAAAAAACTCTACTATTTATGAGTAGTGTATTTTAAAAGATAATTTTTGTTATTTAAATGATGTAATATCCTGATATTTAAAAATAAAAACATTGTTCAATATCATACAAGATACAAAACACATACCTTAATTGAATAAAAAAATATTTTCATATGACCATTATAACCTAATAGGTGAATTGGAATTTATGAATAAGATTAAATAATTTATCTAGTACATTTAAATTTACTAATAAATATATGTTTTTAGATTCATTATTGGAAAATAGACACTTACATTTTTATTATATACATTTTATTCATCAAAAACATGTTTTCTTCCAAAATGATCTCTATTTATTTATGTGAGAAAAAAATTATAATTAATTTTATGAACATTTATAAATTATATTTGATAAAAAGGATATAATTTTTTATATTTTCTTGTCAATAAAAACACTAGGTTAATTTCTTTATTTCAGTAAAAACATTGATTTTTGATGAAATATGGAAAAGTACTGTTTCATATAAAACCTTCATTTTAGTTTCTTTAACATAACCATTATATATTTAAATTTATATAAAATTATCATAAGTATTATTTAATAATGTATAATTTAATTAATTTTATAATATTAATCATAATAAAGATTTAAGAATTCGTAAATTTTGGGGTTAAAAATAGATTTTCTTAAAACTATTTTTAGTTGTGATTTACACAATTTTATTAAATGTGGTACCCATAATTTATAGAAATTTAATCTTGGAAAATGGATTCAATATTTGTAATTATCAGGCCTATATTTTTAACATATTTCCCTTTTATTATCAGATATTATGAATGGTAACTTGACTATGTTTTTGACCATAGTAAAGAGTAATTTTGGAAAATTAAGATTAATAATTAAATGTTAAGAACTAAATAATGTTTCTAACACCTTATTTTTTATTATTACATGTTTATATAACATTTATAATCAATAAAAATTATAATATATGGTGTTTTCATTCCAATAGGACTTGATTTTAATGGATTAATTTAATTTATATAAAAAAAGTAAAAAAAGGTCATTCTTTTAGTTTATTTATCATTATATATTTTCGATTGGGATAAATAGAGGATAGGTTAATTTACAAACATTTATTATACATATAAACTATGTATTTCATCATGGTAGTTTATTTTAATTTGTTTAATGAAAGATGTTTCTAAAATGCTTACATGACACCAATACAATGATTGTGAAAGTACCACAAAAATCAATAAGTTTATTTTGAAAACATTTAAAATAATATTATTTGAGTGTGTTTTTGTGTTCATAAATTTTTTATTAACAGATTACATACTATAGAGTCTATTATAAATTTTATTCTATTATATTTTTATGTATTTGTTTTAATGTAAAATTTAAATAATAATTTATAAATGTAAATTATTTTTATTTTATAACATATAATAAAATATTAAATGATTTATATTTACACAATGTAAAATATTCATCAATTTTAATGCAATATTTTTTCTTCTATGATATTTATATTTACCCTTAATGATTAAAAAAAGTATATATGTGTAATGCCCAAAATGGTAAACAATGGGAAAATATACAAGGGATACAATGTTTTCCAAATTGGTAAAAATGTTATTTTATGAGTCTAATTAGAGTTATAAAATTATTATTTTCTGATAATATCAATTTGGAATCATTTTTACATCAAAATTAATTTATATTAATTTATCATTTTAAGAAATTCTAAGATAGCCTCTCCCCTCTTTTATAAAAGAGAGCATGTTCTTGTCATTTATTCACATACCAAAAAAATTGGTTTGCAAATTACCTCCAAAAAGATTTTTATTACATCCATAAATACATATTATAGGACATGGGATTATCAAAAAAGAATTTTAGGTATGATTTTGTTGAAAACATTAACAGGTTGTTGAAAAAGGGGTATCATTTTTAACCAAGATTTATTGTTTTATTTATTCATACACATCCTCCAAATATTATTCCACCTTGTTGAAATAATAAAATAAAAATCATTAATCTAATTAGATTTTTATTTTAATGAACAAACTTATATCCAAACACTCTTCCATAAAATTGGAAATGAAACCATCGTTTGTCTGTACGGTGGGCTACTGCCTTGCAGACCTATGAAATTAATTTTCCATAAAAAAATCTTATAGATGGTTATAATTATGAATACAATGCATATATATAATATTAATGAAATATTAATCATTCTGAAAACATAATATATCATATAACCTCTTAGCGTTCAATCTATTATAAAATGATATGTCGGTTGGGAGTACCCGGGGATTACCTCTTCTATGAGGTTATGTGATTAGTTTTTCATCATAAAATCAAAAGGATGATATATATAATTGTACTAAAAAAATAATATATTATATATGATATAATAAAAATTATTTCAGGATAAAATAATTTTTACATTCATTCTAAAAATATAATTGAAAAATGTAATCTTTACTAATGCTTACAGATGAACTGATGTCCCTTTTATTTTATCATAGTTAATTTTTAATAACCATATTTGATGATTTTTTTAAAAAATATTAATTTGTTTACAAAAATAATAATTATTTATTTATAATTTTATTTGATGTGATTAAATAATAATCTCATTGAACATGGTCCACATGGAAAATTCATTTCGAAATTATGAACCAAACCGCTTAAAAACACCTAACAGGATCTCATGTATTAAAAGATATAAATACGTCATTATAATAAATGAAAAAATTTGTTTTATGATAAATTAATATACCTTGAAAAGGATATTATAAAATTAAATAATTGATATATGTTTTTATATGATATAAATGACCTATATGGATAGTATGGACTCAATGTATTGGATTTCAACTCAATTTACATTCATTAAAACATATTATATTATTATTAACCTCATATATTTTATATGTTGAATATACCATCCAATTTAAATTTTATATCATGATTTCTTTTCACTTCATGGTATTTTAATTTTAAATTTGATATAATTTATCCAAGGGGATTTTACATGAAGGATACCAAGTGGTAAAAGGATTCTCAACACAAGTTCCATTGATTTGTTCATCATTGAAATTTTTGTGACATGAATATGTGTAGAATTTTATATAAATTATTTTATTATATATTTACCGATTTTTTTATTTATATTTGTTACACAAAATTTATCAATTTATTTATTGACATTCAATGATATGATCTTTTATGGGTATTTTGACTCTGATTCTATTTCTTTGGAAAAAATGTTTGTAATATGAATGAATATTCTTTAATGTATGAGGTGTATATAATTCTTAGTTTAAATGTTATTTCATCAATCTAATGGTGTTCATGATATTTAATATTTCATTAATTTTATTCATTCATTGGTCTTACAATTTATGATTTACTAATTTAGAAAAGGCTTTATGTTACAATCTCCTATACTTTTTGGGGTTGGATATGTTTAGGATCCCATTGGGGGTATCATATTATACTGATTTTTTGAAATAAATCTTATTTATTAACCTATCATTAGGAATTTTTTAATAGGATTAATTTAACTTTCCACTATTATTGATTAATGAAACATCTATAATGTAGTTTTTATGTGACTCAGATCTTGTATCTTCTTTTTTGATATGGAATAATTCCCCTAAATATCCATTATTTATCTAATATGTTTTAAAAACTATCTTAAAGATAAATAAATATCTTCATAAAGTTATTTTATTTATGCTATGATTTGATTTAAATGCCATTTAATGGATATTTATTAATTCTTTCTACAGAAATCACTATTGAATCTCATTAAAAAATGTTTGAGGAGAATTTTTATTTTTAATGAGTAATAAAAATAATAATTTTTATGAAATAATGATCATTGTTGTTATTTTGGATCATTATTTATAATTTATCATTGTTATTTTCCACAAAATTATTTTTCTCAAATATTTTAAAATTTTATTTGTAAAATATTACTCAAGAAAAATGATTTTTTCCATTATTTTCAAAGGATTTTTTAAAAATTATTTTAAAAGGTATTTTAATCGATATAAAATACTCTAATGACTCATCTATGTGATTGGAGAGATAATATATCATTAGGAAGTGGAAATGGAATTTTATTATCATTAAATTATTTAAAATACTTGTATTCAATTTCATGTATGTCTCATTCCATAACTAATGTCATGAATTCTCTCCAATTGTGATTTCTGATTTCATTGAATTTATACCAAGCACTATAATAGTTATCTTCATGAATACACAATGGATGTAAAGCTAAATATGTTCAATACATAGAGGAGTGCTATAACAGGCTTCTGTGCGACACGAGTGATGTGAGCACAACCTCAACAGACCATCATTTCTAGCTGTTATGTAGTGTTAGGGTTGAATTCTTATAAAACATTAAAGTTATTCATGGGAGGTAAATAATTTAAAAATTAGTGTGTAGGGATAGATATATATATTAGCAGCCTTATATTTTCTCATCAATATGCTCCTTCCCAAATCCCATATAATCTTGGCATACATTTTGTTCAATTAATATAATTCCCAGTTCTATTTTTTTCAATGAATTGAAATGTTCTCTTCTTTTATGTCCTTTTCTATGTTTTTTTTCATCTTTTCCAATGGTTATGAAATTTTTTATACATAGAATCATTTTTTCATTTGTCAAAAATATACTTCACTATATATATAAACAAGAAAATTTATTTTAAACACTTTTTACCAATAAAGATAATAAATGTATTATCCCAAACCAAATCACTAAGTCTGATCCATAATTCCATGTAGCCTCATGAGCACCTCCATATATATAATATGTTACCATCTAGTAGTGAGGGACTCAAGTAGAACTTTGTGGAAACTATATCTCATGTACCATATAGTAAGAACAGATAAACAAACAAAATTATAATTAATCTGAGTAAAAATGTGGAATGTAAAGATGAAATACAAGAAGTGTAACAGATCATAATGTTTTGGGACAAATCAAATAATTATTATATAATCCCATCATTAAATAAAAATCCTTATGTGGAGTGAACTTGTTCCTCTCTATGTCTATTTCCTCTTTATGATCCATCACTCAACTGTGTGCCATAGGTCCATTTCCATTCACTAGATCTATAGCCACAAAATCTACAAGAACACTGAAATGTTGAAGTAGGGTGTCACTACAAAACTCAAAAGGACACTACCAATTCTTCCTTATCTTAATATCCTTAGAATAAGAGTGTATTCCCCACTAAATAATGCAATGAAAATACAGATACCAAAATCGAGTGGTTGTGGGCTATCCAAGCTTCCAAAACCCCGACCATACCTACTTTTGATATACGCTGGAATAGATAATCATGTTGTTAAATGAATCAATTATTTTCAATTATGTTAATGGATAATGTTTCTCAGTTTCATCATGTGATAGTTTCAATTATCTATAAAGGATATTATTCTCTATATGTTCAATAAAAATGATATCTAATCATCTCACCTAAATCTTCATTGTGATGTATTGAGGATTGGGAGTTAATCATGTCTCTAAGTCGTCGAATCACTCCATTGAGAGGAAATACTAGAGTGTAAGAGCTAATCATCCCCCTCTTCATTGAGTGCATCCTAAGGAATAATCACATTCCCTTCTCATGAATTAAACCCTTTTCCTCAGTCATGTGCATTCGTCATCTAATGGATAATAGTAATCACAATGGTTCACTACATGATACTCCGTGGAATCATCGTATCTCTCATTTCATGACATTTGCATCCCAAGGAATCATCATGTAGATTCCTCATTTATTGGACCCTTGTCGTCAGGCATAAGAATCCACCCTCTATAGGATGACACAAGTCTCAATGCCACTACATGGCTTCCCCTACGCATCCTCATGTACCTACCCCATGTACTTGACCCTCTTAATTAGGCATGGACATCCCTCATCTAAAGGATAAAACAGGTCGATTGTCCACCTACCTTGGTTCCAACAAAAAATCCTTGAGGTATACATAGCATGTAAGGATATATATATATATATATATTCATTAATAATAAAATCATTATAAGTATCACACTGTGTACACGTAATCACATAATAATGTGAATAAATAGATAAATTTACTCATGGAATGCCCCAATGAATTCAATATTTAAAAATATTTGTGCATCATCTTATTAATGAATATAATTTGTAAATAACCCAAAAATGTTATGGATCATCGCACCTCAACATTAATGAAAAACATTTTATAGTTTTTCCAGATGTAAGAGTGACACATAAATGTCTCAAGATATCAGCATATTGGGGATTGAGGTTTAGCAGAGGTTTTCCCAGAATTTTAAAATTAATTTTACTTCAAAAGCGACAAGACATCACTTGTGATTATTATTTCCCTTTCTCAAATAATTCTCAAATTATCATTAAATGTATCGTACATGATGATAAATTTAAATAATCACATTACACATTAATAAGTCACATGAAATGACTATTAATGACATTTAGTTTAATATTATTGCATTCCCTGATAAATTAATGATTTAATTTATCATATATTAAATATATAATTAAATTATAATTTATTACGTTTAATTTAATTTTATTTCATTCACATATAAAATAAGCTACAATATTATCATTTCTGAAATATTATATCAAATGATAAACTTTTTATCTTATGTGTTGATAGTTTAAATTATTACATTATAATTTTTGAATGAGTCACATAAAATGATAATGTTATAGTACATGCATTGATAATTTAAATTAACAGTTTCTCTCATGAAATGATACTTATAATTTTTATATTATCCTTTAGAACATCATGTGTAATGTTAATTAAAAGTACTTTCATTAAACTATCACATGCATTAACCATTATAGCCTCAAATTATACATTATCATGTGAGTTGAAAATAATAATTTTAAAGTTATCATTTAATTATCATGTGCTATTTATAATTATAAATTAATGTTTCCATTACAAATATATAATGATAGTTGTAATAAAATATATCCTCTTAAGATTATATATATATTGATAATTTTGATAAATTATATTCAATAAATCATTGAAATTATCATTTAATGATTTTACAATTAACATTTGATAAATTTTATTAAATGAATTCTGATACTTTATTTCAAAATTATCTTTCAATAAACCACCCAAAAATACCTTATGATAATTAAAAATAATTATACTTTGTTTTTAGTTTGAGTTAATTTAAATTAACGTGACAAATTTAGATATGAATTCATTATAAAACAGATGTAAAAAAAGTAATGAGGAGTTTATTTAAATAAGACAAATAAATAAATAGAGAATTCCCAGGGCACTACACAAGGAGGCCGTAAGGGGGGAGGTGGTCTAATGGTGGAATTCTAAATTCATGGGTTTTTCTCCCGAAATCAGATAATGAGTTTTAGTGATTCTACTGGTTTGGGTGTGGGGTTCTTATATGGGTTTCTATACACAAATAAAAAAACTATATTTAACCCTAACATAAATTTTCTATGTGAAATTAAATATCCCTTTTCGATTCATTAATCCCTGAAATAATGGAGGTAGATTCATTTAATCCTACATAGAAACATGTTTTTTGTTTTATTATGGTAGAAATGGACTGAATTTTAGATTATAAGAAGATTTATATTTCTTCCATGGTAAAATTGGGTGTGTTGCATGGGGGTGGGGAGAAGAATCATGAATAGTGCACCCTGTTTTCATTTAATTAATTAATTTTTTTAATTCTATCTTTTTATCATATAATTTATCAAATATTAAAATGTCACTAAAATGAAAATTTCATGTAAAAAATTAAACCCCATAGGTTAAGTTCCCCATTCCAGTCATAATGGCAGTTTCATAACATCCGTGAGACACACTGTTTCAGAGATATAAATTATTTTCATTAATTTTATATATTAAACATTTTATTTGAAAACTGTTACATGTGATCAAAGCATCTAAATGTCTGCTGCCTTGGAATTTTAGGCACATCCTATTATAAACATCCCATTCCAGACCTAACTGTGGTCTTGAATTAATCAAATAACACACCATTTGTTAGATAATAATTATTTAATATTTTAAAAATGGATTAAAAATTAATTAAATATAAAATGGTTATTTTCATGAGTGAGGCCTACAGACTACCAATGCATACAAATTTTGTACATGGCCGAGGGAAAATACTACACCTCGGACTTATCAATGTTGTTTTTTTGTCACACAACCCACAATTTTGGAGTAATTCAATTATTTTTCATAAATTTCATGTTCTTAAAATGATATATTAAATATTTTTATTCCATCTTCATTGAGGTTTTGAAGACCAAAAATCCATATAATTAATTTTTTCAGAAAATATTTAATTTAATATTCTAGAGTTTTAATTGGGTGTTTTATCCTTTGGTGACATTTTTAACAAAAAAACAAAACCTTTCATTGATTATGTATTTTTCACATTTAACGTAATAATAAAAAATTCAATATGGATTTATTGATATTCAAAAAAATAAAATGTTACAATTATCCCCCTCTAATGACTTATCATCCTTAAGAAGTATATCTAGCGGTCCATCTCAAACAACTCGGGCCATTGAGCTCAAACATCATACTCAATTTGTCATGTCTATTTATGGATTTTCCCATGTAGCAACTAAACTTATAGTAGTGGTGCTACCTTCCCTCATAATTGATTCTCGTTGTGGTTTATGATCGGTATCAGATGATCATTTTTAGATGTTTCAGTCTTTAACTGAATTTCCTCGAAGTCAGGAACATGCCTAGGATATGGTATATACCTCCAAAGATAAGACATATGTAAAACATAAAGCATATCATGATAGCGTGAAGGGAGCTCTAGAAGATATGCCACATCCCTTATCTACTCAATGAGATCACATTGTCCAAAAAAACCTGGTGTAATTTTCCCTATTTCCTTATAGGTTTATGCCCTAACCGAGGAGTCAATCTCAACAAAATCTGATCTTCTACAGAGAACTCCAACGGTCTTCTCTGATGGTCAGCATAATATCCCTGTCTACTCTGATTTTTGAGTAATCTCTTCAGTATTAGCTCCACCCTCTTAGAGGGCCCCTTAAACTATGATGGGTCCAATAACTACTGCTTCTCCCACTTTATGGAAATAGAGTGGGGAGAAATAAAACCTCAGGTAAAGAGCATGTTAATTTTACATCTGATTCAAATCCTGATAAATTTTTTAATATAAACTCTCATTCACATCCACGTGCTCATCCCAAGATCCACCAAGGTCTAGTAAGCAAGATCGTAGCATGTCCTCCATTGTGCGTATAGTCCTCTTGGATTATTCATCGGTCTGAGGTTGATACACCATGATCAACATTAGATGAGTCCCTAAGGATTTCTGCATGCCCTGGCAAAAGAGTTATGTGAACAGAGAATATTTGTCAAATAAAGTGCTTTATGTATCTCTATGTAGGCTCATAGACTCTTTGAAATTATGTTTTCACCAATCCACTATCGAGTCAGTCTCTCAGATCAGTTAGAAGTGGGAAAACATCATTAAACGGTCAAAATCAAAAAAAATTCATCAAGACTCCTTGGAGTCCTAGTTAATCTAGTCACAATGTCCATATTAATGTATTACCACTTCAACATAGGTATCGAGATAGGTAATAATAACCCACCTTGATGACGGTGGTTATCCTTCACCCACTGACAGGGGAGGCATCGAGATATAAAACCGACAATGTCCCTTTGTATCCCTGACCATCAAAATTGTCTTCAGATATCATAGTACATCATTGTCACACTAGGATGTATCCTTCATCTAGTGGTTTGGTAATCCCTCATATATTCCTCTCAAATGGAAGTAGGACCACTACTATTACCTAGACTATGATCATTTTATTACCATCAATCGACCATCAATGTATCAGGTCACCTCTAGTGAGTCATTATCTCATAATAGAAGAATATTAGTATAAATATCGACCAATCCTCACCATTTAAACACGGGAAGGTGTAATTTGAAAAACAGATAAAATCATAGATCTATGATACTCCGAAGCATAATCCCTCGAGTCAGCTAGTAAACAAATAAAACACTACTTCCCCTATGAAGATTTCTAACCATTCCATTGTTCATCTTGTGTCTTGCAGATAAAAGAATCTACAATGAAATTTCACTTTCCAGGGGAATATTTCATCTTCAATTCAAATGTAATTAGATACTTGACCAAACATCTCTACCTCATATTCTGATCCCTCGATGTGAATGTATATAAAAGGATCTTTTGATATATCTATACAATAAACCATTTACCATAGAGATATTGCCTCCAATATTTCAGTGCATGGAACACTACTACCAGATCCATGTCATTCATAGGGTAGTTCTTCTAATGGGGTTATATTTTTTGAGACCCATATGCTACAAACTTTTCTCTTAGAATTAGTTTTCTCCCAGACCAACTCTAGATGAATCAAAATACACTTCATAAGAAATCCAAATCTCTGGAAGTGTTAGTAGTGGAACTATTTCCAACCATTTATACATCTCATGGAAGGTATCATCACACTGGTTTGATAAATGAAACATTAATCCCTTATTCATCAAGGATTTTATGGGTGCTGATAGTCAAGATAAGTCTTGGATAAATCATCGGTAATTCACAGATAACTATAGGAAACTCTTCATCTCAATCATGTTTTGTGGTCTTTTACAGGAGCTAACTACTTCTAACTTATCAGGGGTTACTGATATACCAGTTGTAGACACCACATGTCCATAAAACTTCATCTATTTAATCTAGAAGTATCATTTTCATAGCATAGACTAAAATATATGAGCATGGAGTGTACTCAAAACTATCTCCTGGTGCCTAGCATGTTTCTCAGGTTTCAGTGAGTTGATGAGGATATCATCAAAAAACCTTGATTAGAGATTCTATGTATGAATTAATGATTTTTTACTGAGTTCCATGAACATAAATTGGGAATTCAATTGTTCAAAAGGCATTAACAAACACTCAAACAGTTTATATCTTTTTCTAAAAATCTATATTTTGTATGTCCTCTCCTCTAACTCACAACTAATGGTTTCCTATACAAAGATCCATATTTGAGAGACACTTTACTTTATGTAACTCATCAAAGATATCATCAATCTTTGGAAAATGATTTCATTTCTTCACCATCACCTTGTTTAGGTTCTGATAATTAATGCACAGTCGAAGGCTACCATTTTACCATTTTGGAGAACAAAACATCTGTACACCATGGTGAAGTTCTAGGTATGCTAAAATATTTTCTCTCCATGTATTCCACTTTTAATTTTAGATCCTTTAGTTTGGTTCAAGTCATACTATAAAAAGGTATTAAAATAATGTTTTCACCAGGTATGATATCTATATCAATGTCAACTCCTCTATCAGGAAGGATTCTGGTGAACTCATCTAGGAATACATCATGATATAATTCTACAACTCGTTGAAAAGATGAGAAGGTTTCCATTGATGCTTATGAAAGATCCAAGCCCACCATTTGTGATGTGATTGACCAATGTTGGCTCATTTCCAATCCAACTCTTCTTGATCCATGTTCCCACTATCCAATAATCTGTAACTTCTCTCCTGTTGTTGAAGAAAAAAATACCAATCTTTGATAGCATTCAATGTGATCTTGGAAACTCGTTATCTAGTCCTTACATAGAATCATGTCGAAGGTCGTTATTTCCAGAATCATGAATTCTGATATATTTACATAGACGATAACAACTATTGGACGCTATAGGAATTGATAAAGAAGTGTTACCTTCATAACTAAAGGACTATAAATGGAGACTAAATCAGATGAAAAATTGATTGGTAAGTCAAGTCTATGAACTACATGTGTAGATAAAAACAATCGGAATAAACAGTGTAAAATAATGAAGTAGAAAAATAAGAGGTGATTAGACCATTATATATAACAATGGAGGGCCGCTCTCTACAATATGATCGATTCTAATTCACATCATAGATGTTGTATGCTAAAGCTCCTATTTCCTATTTCTGAGGTGCATGAGTAGTCTGAGGGTAATGCAAGAAATCCTGACGATTTTTCCATTTATGAACATGTACCATTCTAAGAATAGGATCTGTTTATATATGAAAAACTACTAGAGACATCCCTTGTTATTACAATGATGAAAATTAATCTTAGGTACTCTACAGAACCTATGAATGTGCCCATTCTTTACATAGTTGAAACACTTTTAAATTCATGCTGAATGGGATCATTGAATAACACGATACTCCACCAAAATTCTATTATTCCTCTTCCCATATATTATCTTCCATTTATTACTACTATAAAATAATATCGTATTTTTTTATAGGAAACTCAGACATGGTCCAACTAAGAGTTAAGTGTAATCCTAATAAAAATTCTTACTATAGTCCCATTTTAATGGTCATGTCAATTTGAAGACCATTGTATATCTAGTGGTCCAAACCCCTAACAGGACATTTGAGATTAGGTCTATGGCCAATCTCAAACGTCTAATCCTTCTATTACCTATTATAGTTAACAAAGGGAAAATGTAAAAAAATTCTGTAAAAATGGTAGAGTAAGAAGAGACGGTCATGGAATCCCATTTTAACTCCATGAATTCCTAGTCACAGTCTATATTTATCATTTCTAGAAAATAATACTTGAGAAAAAACTCCTTGATGGTCATCCAATTCATACCATATCATATCAAAAAAAATCTCATAATATCCCACCATCTCGTAGTAGGTGTTTCTAAAAAGAAAGTCACCAGGATCAGACTCCCTTATTCAATAGTCTGGACTCGCTCAATAATACTCAAAATATTGTCCAGTCAGTCCTCAACATCTTACGTTCCACTAGTTATTTGGAATAGTGCATGATATTGAAGCATAAAATCCCTATCATGGTATATCATAGTTCTCTATATGGGTCCTCCCTAGACAGGAACTATCCAGAAAAGTCTCGTCTGGACATTTCATATTGATTTAATCTCATGTGTTGGTGCATGTGCAATTTGAGGAAGATCCCCTTGTATAATTGTTGGTGGTATGAGAGAATCATATGATACCATAGTGGGTGGTCCCATCACACCTCTCCAAGGTGGAATATCTAAATAATAAGGGACATTAGGAATATGATCATATCATAACTAGTCAATGGGATCACAAAACATTTTTCTAATAGTCCATGGGATCAAACAATGATTTTCTAGGTGTACACCCATAACCCAAGGTATACCCCTTATAGTACTTACCCCTGTCTATGTATCATCATCTTAGTCACAGTCATATATGTACTAACACAACATCATGTTTTGATCAACTTAATTAATGATTACATGATATATCACACAACAAGGTGAAAAAAATATATAACACAAAACCACTACCCAAAACAGATAGAACCAAACAAGGAATTTAATTAATGAACTACTATATAGCACAGGACATGTGTATACATGGCATGTGAAGATACATGAACAATCATGATGCATGATCATACTTGAAATCTTATAAATCATAGATAACATTGTGTATGTCATTCTAGGAAAATTTAAACAATATTAATGAGAAACAATATTTTCCCAATTTTTTGTAACTTTGAGGTATACTATATAGTGTTCACCATACAATGACATAGTTTCCTAACAGGAATCCCAACATAATTGCTCAAGTCCATCCTTTAACAACCCAAATATAAGAAAAAAGTTAGTAAAAATCCTTCCATCTTATACCATTTTATAATGTCCTGAATCGAATCACTTGGTCTAAGATAGAATGCTATGTAGCATCATGTGTAACTCCCCTTATAAAAGAGGTTGTTGACTAGCAGTAAGGGTCTCTAGTTGAACATTTGTGAGACTATACCCCATATACCATGAAATAGGATCATATAATCAAACAATAATATAACAAATCAGAGTAAAAATATGGAGAGGAATGATGACATACCAGCATTGTAAACATCGTTCTACAGGGTTCCCTAATGCCTATCCTAATCTACTTGTATTCCATGTTTCATCACTCAGTCATTTTCCATAAGACCCTTTCCCTTCACCGAATCTCGAACTGTTGAATCTATGAGCTCACCGAAATTCCCAAGTATGGTGTGAGTACCAAACATAGTCAAAAACTACCAATGCATCTTAAACCTCATGTAATTAGAATACATGTGTATTCCACAATAAATAATGTGTAGTAAATACAGACACCAAAATCTAGTAGTTTTGTGATAAACACATAGCCACAACCCTATTTGTACTTACTTCATCCCTATTTTACAATGGATAACCAAATTATCATATGAATTAAAAATTATCCATTAGTCTAATAAATCATGTTTCTCGACATCATCTATCAAGAACCTTTCCCCAAGTACTATTCCATTACATACCCGAAGCGTACATCCTGAAGGACCGGGGTTGACAACTAGTTCTGATGGCGTCAACTAGAAAGTGAGAGTAATTTGCTTAAATACCTATACTCATACAAACATGACCACATCCCAATGATGGAAAAGTAAACATACATGACACACTTGAGTAAAAGTATAAATGGTTGGAAAAATGGGCCAGATACAAACCCATCTAGAGATAAACCTAAAACAAGAAAGTACAAGGAAAGATCTAAAAGACATCAACTAGAAACCCCACCTGATGGGAAGGTGTAGAGTAGCTACTAGATGAGGAAGAAGCATGTCCGACTTGGCTGGTCTCACTGGGAACCACCTGGTCTCACTGGGAACCACCTGGTCTGAGGCCACCATGTCCTCCTCCATGATATCGATCATTTATCCCGGACACAAAACGAGTTGGCGAAGCCCATGTGGGGGTGTGTAACAATATTATCAGTAGGTACCCCACATCAATAAGGAAATACAAAAAAGAAATCCCAAAATAATACCACGAAGCAAGATAGCTCATACCATGTATAATCTAGAGTATGTAAAGTATGACCAATCATTCGTATCATTAAACTCCTTGGGATATTGGAGAACTCACCTCAATGAGTATAGTGGGATAGATAGGTCACACATAAGCTACTTCCCACTAACATTGGACTTTTGTGGTACTCATCCATGATGTGTACTATGGGTATATTGGGTCATAAAGAAGTCGTTCCCCACCGTGGGCATGCCGGGTCACATGGAAGCCACTTCCCTGCTGGCCCATACTTAGGTAATCATCCTATCGAGTATCGTGGGTATGTCGGGTCACATAGATCCACTCCCCACTGTGGGATTAATGGGTAACATAGATGTTTCTTCCCACTATGCCATAATAGCTGATCCATATAGGATCTCTTTTCCTCAATCTTTAGGACTTTTCCAACTACATGGTTTTCACAATTAGAGTGCTTGATTTTGGGAGAACCACTTCTGAAGACATTAATTGAATTTAATCATCCATGAAATCCTTCATAGTGTTTTCAAAAATATTTTACTCATCACGAGGGTTCCAACGTTGTAAATAGATTCCGAATCAGAGGAAAATTATGATATATATTGGGATTTTGTTATAAAGGGGCCGGTTGCATCTGGGCCTGGTCCAACCCTGTCAGACCAACCCAAACAAACCAGCCCGGGGGCCCCACATTCCTCTATCTAGTTCAACTTACCTGACCTGACCCGGTTCGGGTCTGGGTTGTCCGAGTTCGGTCTTTCCAGTTTTTCTATAGGTCCAACCGGTTGGGGTTGGTCCATCCCGTGGGGGAGAGTCTGGCTCGCCCTACCCCACAAGTCATTGGAGGGGACGGCTCCCTCTGTCATGGTCAACTGACAATAACTTTTCTACATTTGAAGAAGTGTGGTGATTCATGTGACACATTTCCAAGTGCGACGTGGTGCTACATCCCTGGTTCACTAACGATGCCGGGTGGCCACATCCACCTACCACCAACCACCAACCAGGAGCATGGCGGCTTGTTCTGCATTAGTACGGCTTGAGTTGGCTACGACACATCTTCTAGCACGTCGTCACCTACTCATGGATTCCACCGGAATCATCACACTGGTGGGTTCTTCCATAGTCCACCTAGTCCCCTCTGGTGGTTCGTTCGTCTTACCTATTTTTCCCATGACCTCTAGGGGATTCCATATACCCTTTGATGGCCTAAAAATCATCCTTTCTGCCACTTTAAAGACACAGTCATGAAGAAGACAAAAAAATAAAAGTCAAAGGCGCTCATGACTTGTTCATGTCATCCCTCACCATCCACATTATTGGTTTATAAAACCTGGGAGAATGATTTGATGTTCCATCACAATTTAATCATGTAATACCAACAAAAAATCCCTTGAGAAGTACCCTCCCATGAGAACGATTGATTTGCAGATCAACCTGTTCATGGGTTGAAATGAATACATCATTTAGAATAATGAATGAGGAAGAATAAAACAAAAACAATCCCCTACCTCAAAGGATTTCATTGCTAAAGTGATCCTCCCATGAGGATTTTTGTTTTGATTGAAGATGTCATCATTCGTCACCCTCCAATACTATTCATCAAGGTGCTTTAAAGTAGCTAGTGATTCACTGGTGTTCATCATTCGTCCTTGTAAAATATTTTCACCATAGGTTTGTTAGAGGAAAAAAAAATTTGATTCCCCAAAGTGTTATCTCATTAATAAGGAATTATGTCATAGTGTTTTGGTTATGAAGTGTTTCCATGCCATTATGCTATTTCATTAATGAAACTACGTATCTATTTCTCTTTCTTTAAAGAGACTCTATAACGAACCAAAGTTTTTCAATGGAAATTCCCTTCTAATAAGTATGTCATTAAATCACATGAAAACACAACATAATGAACTACAATGTGGTACATGACCCTTAAACTTAATTTTTTACTTCTGTATTTGGAATTTGAAAAATCTAACATACACGGTTGTATTGAAGATGATTTTTGGGGTCTAATAAAATTAACATAATGACTGGTGAATAGTAACATGCCCTTATGAATTGTTACATACCCTTATGAATAGTGATATACCCAAATTAATGTTAACCTTATCTATGATAGTGTAAAAATAGTATTTAAGTGAAAGTATGATGTACATATATTTTAGAATACCTAAATGAATGTTTTAAAACTGTTTTTTTAAAATAAGTTATGATATTAATTAAATATTAAATTAATCATATTTAGAAAATTATATTTTAAAAATGGTCTTCTTTTTTGGATTCTACACGTCGAAAAATGTTTGGGAATTTTTTTTGGGATCTTTCTGAAATACATGAATTTTTTATGTATAGTGAAATACGGTAATTTACAAAATAAGCTAAATAGTATAATTATACGGTCATGTGTGATGTTTTGCTGATGTAAGACCACTTGGTTCGGGATTACATTATAAAATAACTATGCTTGGTAATTAAAGACTCACTATTCTTTGTCTTTTGGGGAAATAATAAACTAATGAATTTTATATTAAGGAAACCCCTATCCCCTCTACTATAAATAACACCCTTCACTCCCTCATTTCCTCACACCTATCAAGATTCAAGCCTTGTCTAAACTCTGCCCATGAATCTCCCCTAGACACTCCCCCAGGTCCAAGAGCTTTTGGTCTCATCAAAAGTACAATCTTAGAGCCCTTTAAGAGGATCTCAAGAGGAGGATTCAAGAGGTAATTTCTCTCCCCCTTTTCCTTTAATTCCCTTTCAATTTTAAGTTCTTTTCTAATTCTCTCCCCATCTATCATCATCCAAATTGTATTGTAACTTTACTATTGTTCATGCAATGAAATTTTATGATGCTAAAGGGATATTATATCATCCAACCCCCTTTCCCTTTTATTTTATTAAAGACAACGTTGCTCATGAGGTGTTAATTTATCACCTTCAAGAACGACATGATTCCTTCTACCATATCAACCTTCAGGTCTGGTCATGAAACCTTTTTTATGGTTTAATCAGAATATGATATATGTATTATATCCTATTTAATATTCTGGAACTTACTTATGTACATATTAATAAGTGATAAATTAAAACAAGTTCGTTGTGATAAAAAACAACCCAAATTAACCCAAACAATCATCATTTAATTCTTATAAAATGATTCATCCACATGGATTTAATATGATTCATTATAAGATCATTAAAAATCTTTTAATATCATTAATAACATGTAATATAATTTCATGTTTTTACCCATGTTTTACCCGAACGTCAATTTAAGAAATCAAGTGAACCACTCAAGAAAACCGTAAAAACAAACATCCCTAGACAATGTTTTTAAAATATATAAGTCATAAAAAGGAACATAAAATGACATAAAGAAACCAAAATGAACACTATTAATGTATAAAAGGTTCTTGAATTTCTAATTTATGAATATAATGTCATTATGTAGGACATTAAAGAGAAAGAAGCATTCAGATACAAGGTAAGGGGAAATTCTCGAACCCAACTTTCATCCTTCCAGGTCTCCCTCTTTCACTCCATATTTGATATGTTTACTCCTTAAAGATCATTTCTTCATCATTTTATTTCCTTTTCTTGGATATAAATGTTATCCCTAGTTTTTATTTCAAACAAAATGTTTTCCAAAATAATTAATATTTTAAGAAGAATCCTTTTACTTATAACTCAAAGTGGATGGTTCTGGTAACATGTATGTTATTACCACTTTATTTTATGAACACAATGTATATGAATGTGTTATTATGACATGAAACCCATTCCTTTCCATGGGTTAGTTATTTTTATTTTTTGATCTGTGTTCTATGTGGCTATCATGATAATGATAATATTATGATGTGACGAGTGTGCCAGGAATTATAAATCGCAATATGAATGTTTCAAAGTGACGGGTGCACTCAGAATTATATAGTGCTCCATTGCGTTGGGTAAAGTGATGAATCCCATGAGTAAATGTGAAATGATGTCTGAACAAAATTCTATCATGGTTCACATGTATTTGTGAAAGTTAACTACTAATAAATGAGGTTTCGTTTTTATGCATTGAAACTTTTCAAGTATTATATTTTTGCTTCCTCTCATGTTCATGATCGTTTTCCCATGTTATGATTATGATCACCCCATTATATATTGTTCTTTTCAATCCTCTTACTGGGATTTTAAATCACCCCTTTTTGCGTACATCCTCAGGTGGCTACATGTACTAAGGAGAGGACAAGTGCCCATAAGATGCTAGAGATGAAGGAATTAAATAAATTTTTATTCTAGATGTTGTAATGGTTATGTATTTCCCTAGTTTTCCCAAGACACTAAACCTTTAAATCCTCTATGTGTAATACTATTTTGTTGTTTATCTTTAAAATAATGTAATAGTAATTTAGGAAAAGGTTGGGTCGCTATAGACTCATTCAAGGGGATCGTCGAACCCACATCTTTGTACCGCATTACTAGGATGCCACCTCTCAAAAGTGAGAAAATAAAATAAAATAACTTTTTATATTATTTTTTTAATTTTTCTAATTCTCCAAACACTATCATTTCTGGTTGACCATTTCTTGTCGACATTATGTCCATTCTTGCTGAATCCCGTCATCCTATGTTCAAAAGTACCCTCAGATTTTTTACCTGATCATCAGTTTAGATGTTAGAAAAACCTTCTTGCATGTTTACTTAAATTAACATAGAAGGGCTCACCGGGCCTTGGAATCAAGTGATGTTCGAGCATCTAGTCTTGGGATAATTATAAATAATTTTTAAAAAAATTACATATAAATGACATGATATTGCATTTCACCCCCTTTTATAGGCTTCACATTCTTATAAGAAAAAATGTTAACCAAACAAATGTGGGTACAGAGCACGAATCTAAGTCCCCAGCTCCTATTTTCTCTCCTATATATTCCTGTAATCCCAACGAATATACACCATAGGAATAAACCATCCATTAAGGATCTGCTCATCTCTATCCTCTATGTCCACCGGGAACATCTTAAATGTCTCCATATCATCAATGTCTAACTCACCCCAGTCGATGAAGTGTGATTGATCATGCACGTACTTACTCAGCTGCTACACCTGAAAAATATCATTCACCCAGTGCATCTATCAGGGAAGCAAAAGGTGGTATACCACATTTCTAACAATTCTATGATCTAAAGAGGCCTAATGAAGATCAAAAATAACATATTGCCTCACCCAAATATCCAAAAAACACTATTACGGTGAGAATCAGAGGAACCCATGGTCTCCCGCCTTGAACACCAAGGGTCTCCATTTATTGTTAGAATTTGACTTGTGCCTAAGTTTTGTAGTCCTCAAATGCCCCTGGATGATATATAACTTCTTAGTGGTAGTCCATACAAACATTGGACCCATGACTCTTGACTCCCCTAGTCCTATCCAGCATATCGGTGATCTACAAGGCCACCCATATAAAGACCCGGACAATGTCATGCCAATGTTGTGGTGATAGATGTTGTTGTATAAAAATGACATCAGTGACAGGAGGACCTCCCAAGTAAGGCCAAAAACAAGAACGCAAGCACGAAACATATATCAATGGTGTATATGGTCTACTCTGTCTGAACATATGTCTGATGGTTAAAGGAAACGCTCTAGAGAAATTGAATCCTGAATTCCTCCTACAATCCCTTACAAAACTGAGATGTAATGTATTCATTACAGTCTGAGATGATCGTCGAGGTCACCTATTGAAGCCGCACTATCTTTCGAATGTAAAGGCATCCTAAGATCCCTACCCCATACTTGATCTAGGAAGGGTAAGAAGTGGGATGACTTGGTGAGTTGTTCAATGATCACCTAGAAAGATTAATGGCCCTTGGACTTGTGTGCTAGTCCTGTCAAAAATTCAATCAAGATACCATCCCATTTCCACTGAGTTACCTCAAGGAGAATCCCACTGGAACCTGGTTCTCATCCTTCACTTACTTACAAGCGAGGTATCCTGAAATAAACCATTCCACTGCTTCCTTCATCCCTCGCAATCGGTACTGATAGTCATAGGTTATGGTACGTCTTATCTACACCAGGATGTACTGCCAAAGGAGATGTATGGAACACCTTAGACACCTCTTCCCACAATGTTTCCAGTACTATATTGGATCCTCTTAAAAGTACGATGTTCTCCACACCTATCAAAAATCAATCGGGAGATTGTCTCTAGGAAAATTGAGCACGTCAGGCCTCACATTCAACATCCAAATTTTGTTCCACCCTAACTCAATGTAAGATTGGAGGAGTGATGATCATTGAATAAGGGAAATATTCTCAAGCATCATCCATTAAGGGTATCTGCGTCATGGCTAGATGCTCTGTCACCTCACTCAGCAGCTGCAAACTGGACATCCTATTGAGCATGTCATTCAACACATTCCCCTTTCTTAGAGTATAAAATATCTGAAAGTCATAGTATTGGAGGATATCCACCCATCATTGTTGTCTATAGATTAGGTCATTCTGTGAGAATATACACCTAAGAGTCTTTTGGTTTACGTAGTTGGTAAAAAATTCAACCATAAACTAGTTCCATCACATATTCAAGGAAAATACCACTGCTTATAACTCTCAGACATTGGTTGCGTAGTTGTTCTCATGCTACCTTGACTGTCATGATCCATGGGTGATCACAACTCTCTCTTGCATCAGGACACAACCCAGTCCTGTCCCTGATGTTTGAGAGAATACGGTATACCGAATTCCCTCTTCTAGTAGTCTGAAGATGGAGGCACTCGTCAGAATCCACCTCAGATCCTGGAAACTCTAATGTCATTTCTCTATCCACATTAAGGGTTGTCCCTTAACTCTCAAGGCTAATAAAGGTACTGATACTCTTTAAAAATTGGGAATAAACCTCCAGTACTATCCAACCAACCCCATAAAAATTCTCTCCTTAGTCAAACTTCTAGGTGGATCCAAAGAAAGAATTGCCTCTATCTTCACCAGATACACCCTAACACCATCTTCTAAGATGACATGTCCCAAAAAGTGGACGTCACAAATATAGAACTGGAACATTGAGACCTTACCATAAAGATAGTTCTCTCAGTGTGTATCTAGCACTATCTGCAAGTGTGTAGCATGCATCTCCACTGATTCCATGTACACCAAGATTTCATCAATTAATTCCACCACAAAACAATCGAGGTAATTCTAGAAGATCCTATTCATGAGTCTCAAAAACACTAATATGGTGTTTTTCACACTGGAAGGCATACACAAAAACTCAGAGTGGCCATACAGAAATCTAATGGTTGTCTCCCATACTTCCTCACCTAGTACTCGAAACATATGGTAGCCTGATTTGAGGTTTATATTCTGGAACCACCTCTCTCTATTTAGTTGATCAAAGAGGTTATCAATCCAGGGTAGTGGATACTTTTTCTTCATGGTCAACTTGTTCAGGCACCAACATTCGATGCATAACCCCATTCAACCAGCTACCTTTTTGGAATGAAACACTAGGGCATCCCCTAGTGAAATACTGGGCCTCTAGAAGCCCATCTCTGACATGTCCTCAAACTGTACCCTCAATCCACGAAGCTCTGAAGAATCCATTGAATATTCTAGTGTATATATAAATGTCTTCTTGGGGTAAAAGTTGATGCTGAAGTCTACCTCCCTAAAAGGATGTAGTCTTGGAACATCCTTAGGAAATACATCCTCATACGCGTCCACCACTCTAGGAATTCTTTGAATCCTCTCGTCCACCGCACCAATGGTGTGGCTAGCCAAATGGTGAGTGATTGGAAGCACCCTCCTCCATGAATGTCCTTCTTATGCTAAAAATGTTCCTTATTTGCTGGTGAAGTAAAAACTGGTGCCCTCCTCATGGAATCACTACACGTTGTGACTAATACAATTAATCTGATCAAGAACACTAGATAACCAGTCCATACCAAAGATAAAATCGGAAGGCCTTGACGTTGTTACTAAGAGATCCCAGCCAAATCTCTCCCCTCCTAGTGTGAGCCCATACTCTTGGAAACATTGTGTAATCATCGAATCCCCTCCTGTAAGAGTGTCTAATCATAAGGATTGAGCCAATGGCTCCATCGGAACCTATGAGCCTCAAACAATGTATGTTCCAATGAAAGAGTGACTCGATCCTGTGTCTATAAGAACTACATATAAGGTCGAGAAATCATAGATCATAACAATAATCATATCTGGAACTCTATGGTCATATGCCTCCATCACCTGAAGCTGGACTCACTATTGATAGCCAGCTCTCTGATCCGGTGGTGGACCACCTAGTGGTTGTGGTGGTAGAACCTTGAATCATCATCCACCGCCTATTGAAAGGCCTACTCACCTACCACGTCGACCTCCTCGAAAGAACCTCTACCTCTTCCTTAAAAATCTCTCGACCGCTTGCTAATTTTTTGTGAAGTGGGTTGGCCAGTCATGAGCCATTTGTACCTTCCCACCACATGAGAAGAATAGCTTGGTTCCCAACTGAATCTCTCTATAATGGGATCCCTACACTACTAACCCTAATTCTTAGGTTCGTCCCTGAAATATCTTACATATTTGGACCCTACGTCTACTGCCTACTTCCCACTACTGAAGTCTCCACCTCCTAATGTCTCCTAGTGGCTCCGGCTATCGGTTCCTGCTTGACTAGAAATATCGCCATAAAAAAGGATCTCTCTAGAACCCCAACCTGAGTGGGGATGCTAAGAGACATCATGTATGTCTGGATATCCCATTTCAGTCCCTTATCAATGGTTCGATCCATAAAGAAAGGGTCTTGAACCATGAATTTTGAGTAGTGAGAGAGGTATGTAAACCTCGTAGAGTACTCAGCCACAAACATGCTTCCCTTTAGTAGGTGAAATATATCTTGTTTCCGCACTGAATGCAAGGTCATGGGGAAGTAATCCTCGTGGAAGAGCCTCTCGAATTCAACCAAAGATAGGGTCACCTGATCATTATTATGAATCATAAAACTCCACTATCTCCCTACTATGGCATAAATAATACTCACAGCTAAGATCACCATCTGGTCGAGTGGAATCCTCACTAAGAGGAATACCAATTTCTTCACCTCTAGTCAGTACTTAGAGGATTTAGGATTTGTCTCTCACCTGAACCTATGAGGTAACTATATTTGGATCTCATGCAAGAAGCATATCCTATAAGTTTCCTATACTAGTTACACTGGTAGTAAATGCAGATCAAAGAGTGGTGGAAACAGTTTTTCACCATCTAGAGGGGTTATCCGTAGCACTGGTCCCTAAACAGATGCCTTAGCACTATGTGGGATATCCTCATTGTCACACATCGGAATCTTAATTGGCCATCTGTGTGGGGGAATTCTAATACAGATCATGATGAACCGTGTTTAATATATTATACCTAGTGAGATAACAATTATTCAAGAATAACTCAAGGAAACACTCAATTTTTATATGATTTATGCAACCAGTGTTTTTATTTATATAGTAATAAATTATAATTCATGGTCCTGGTGTATGGATATGTTTTCCTATGCACCATCACTAGACTCCATGAATCTAAAAATCGATCTCCAAACATTTTACACTGTTTCCAGAACCAAAAAAATAGACTCTTGATCTTTAAGGTAGAACCCACCTACCTCTGATACTACTTTTTTATGACCCATCCAACAGGGCACATGTCGTGACATACCCCATTCCCACATCCTAATGGATAGAGGTTGGCGACTAGTTCTGAATGCATCAACCTACATGTCGGAGGAATTTGTATGAGTACCAGTATGCACACACACACAACCACATTATAGTGATGGAAAAGTAAACATGCATGACACTAACAAAACACTATTTAAAAGTAAAAACTTTAGGTCAAATGGGAAACAATAAAAATCCATCAAAAGATAAACAAAAAATAGTAAAGTACAAGGAAAAATATGAAATGCATCCACTAGAAACCCCACCTAATGGGTAGGTGTAGAGTAGCTACTTGAAGACATATAAGAACATCGGGCCTACCTAATCGCACTCGGAACCACCTTTTTTTGGGCCTCCAAGTCCTCTGTAAAGTCATCAAATGTCTACACCAGACACAACATGTGTAGGAAATGCTTGTGCAAGGGTGAGTAAAAAAATACTTATTAGATACCCTGAAAAAAATGAAAATTCAAAAATGAAAACCATAAATAAAACCATGAATAAAGAGATCTCACACTAGTTATAATCTATAGTATGGAATGTAGTAGCAGTTAGTCATACCATCGAAAACCTTGGGCTACTGGAGAACTCTTCCTCAATTAGTGAAATTGGTATACTAGGTCACACATAATCCATTTTCCACTAACCTTTGACTATTGATGTATTCATACCTGATGAGTATCGTGGGTATTTTATGTCACATAGAAGATGCTCCCCACCATGGTAATATTGGGTCACATAGAATCTTCTTCCAACATTGGACATACTAAGGTACTCATCTTGTCGAGTACTATTGGTCTGCTGGGTCACACAGAGCTAGTCCACACCGTGGGAATGTCGGGTCACACAGAAGCCTCTTTTCATTAGTCTATAGTAGCTGATCCACACAGGTTTGGTTTTTATTAGTCTTTAGGTCTCATCCAACCGTAGGGTTTCCAATTGTAGTGCGCTTTATTCTAGGAGAACCGCTCCTCAAGCAATTCGTCGACTTTCAACCTCCATGAAATCCTCCATAGAGTGTGGAAAAAGATATTCCTCATTGTGAGTGGTCCAATGCCACAAATTGATTATTAATTAGATGCCCAGTTTAATGGATGATGGTGTTTTTATAAACATGGTCCGATTGCACCCAAGCTCGGTCCAAACTGGTCAGACAGACCCGACCAACCCAGCCCAGGGGCCCCACATGGCCCGATTTAGTTCGATTGACACGAACTGACCCGATTCTATTCTAGCCTACTAAGGAAGCCTGTGCCATTCTCGGTGTACCAAATGTGAACTGGTTCTGCCTAACAGGGATGCGCTTTAAAGCCTCATCCGGCCCCATGGACAGCGGGCCATTCATGGGGCTAGCTCCCTCTGAAGCACTTGGTTGACCACAACTTTACCAAGTTAGACTCAGCACAGTGCTACATACTTGGTGCACCAATGCGGCCAGTTTTCCATTTAACTTGGCTGCTAGATGATGGCATGAAGGATGGAAGCTCTTACCACAACTTCACGGATCGAGCCAGTAATGGCACATCTTCTGGCACACCGAATGTTTATTCTGCAGACCATCAGGTCTTCTATGGTGGTTCTTTCATCCCAAAACTTTCTTCCACAATCTCATGGGGAATCCATCATTCCTACGATGGACTCAAATCCCCTTTTCTACCACTTCAAAGAAATGTTCAAGAATAACGCACAAAACACACAAGGTGGTGGGTCTCGTTCCTTGTTTCTGTCAGCCCATGCCATCCGTATTATGGGTTTAGAAAACATGATATAATTATTTTACATCCAATCACCATTTAATCAAGTAATCTCGGAGAAAAACCCAAAGGGAAGTACTCTCCCTCTAGAATGAGCGATCTGCTAATCAACCTGTTCGTGGGTTGATCTATGTTCCTTGTTTAGAATAAATAACGAGTAAACATAAAACAAAAAACCCCTACCTCAAAGGTCTTCACCTTGCAAGAAATAATCCCTCTAGGATTCATGTTTTGTTCAAAGATGTTGGCGTTAATCTCCATTTGATCCCATTCATATAGGTGCTTTGATGTCACTAGTGATTCTTCGGCGTTCTTTGTTCATTGCTAGAGGGGATTTTCATCGTAGGTTTTTCAGAGGTAAATACATGTTTAATTTTCAATGTGTTATCTCATTAATAGATAAATGCATTGCAAGATTTATATTATGCTGATTTTCCATGTTGCTATGTTGTTTTATTATTGAAACAATGAATCTATGTCAAATCCTTTATGCAGTCTAATTCAAGGGGATCTTCATCTCCTCGCCACCGCACCATAGTGCTGGTGTACCACTGCTCAATAGTGAACAAATAAAATAAAATTTATTTTTAAATTGTATTATTGTATTCTAAAAATACATAATTCTATATTTTCCAGTCGACCCTTTCTGGTCGATGTTAATTCCATTTTAGGTGAGTCCTACCATCTTGAGTTCAATTGAGCTCTAAGATTTTTGATCTGAGCACCGGTTTAGATGTTAGAAAAACCCAATCGTATGTTTACATAAATGAAATTAAAAATAGTTCAAAATTATATTATAGGGTAACCGATCTTCAGAATCAAGTGTCGTCAGAGTGTCTGGTCTTAGGAGAATTCCATAAAAATTATTAAAAAATTTACATGGAAATTCCAGGACATTAAGTCAACATTTTAAAGTACCAATGCTTTGTAAGAATATATGTATCTCCCTTTACGCACATAATTTATATCTAATAATCATCCCATAATAATTGATCTATAGTACTGAGATCCGAGATCTAATCATGACCCTTATTTATCAAAGCACACAATTGAGAATATATACTAGGCACTGAGAGAAAATCAATCCCCTCTTCATTGAGTGCATCCTAAGGAATTATTGAATTCCTTATCATCCATCTAACCGTCATAATCAGTCATGTGCATCCCTCTTCTGAAAGATAACATAATTAATGATGGTCCACTACATGATACTCAAAGGACATATTGTATACCTCATTGTCAGACATGAACATCCCACGACATTGTCAATTGCCTTCCTCATTTATTGGACTATTTTATTAGTCATGTGCATCTCCCCTCTATTTGATTGCACAAGTCGCAATGGTTCAATATATGGATTCTCTTAGGAATCGTCATGTTCCAACCCCATGCATTTGATCCTCATTTTTAGTCATGCACATCTCTCCTCCAATGAAAAATTCATGTCGACGATCCACCTGTATTGGATCCAACAAAGAAAACCATGAGGTATACGTATCATGGAAATATATATATATATATATATGCATGAATTATAACATCAGCATGAGTATGTAGCACATAATGTACATGTAATCACACAACAATGTGAATAAACAACTAAAAGTTTCTCATGGTATACCCACATGCATTCACTATTATACATGTCTGTACATCAGCTTATTAATGAATATACTTTTAAAATATGCCTACAATTTTAAGGAACTTCCTACCTCAATAGTTAAGAAATCCCTCTCATACTTGTTTTCTAATGGCAGAGCATTAAATCAATGTCTCAAGTTGTCGGTACATCGGTGATTGATGTTTAAAAGTGGATTTCATAGTATCAAAACATATATTTCATTTCAAAATATATAAAACATCTCATGTCATAATTCAGTTTATTTATCAAATTATTATCAAATTATTCTTAAATTTATAATACAAGAGGTTAAATTATAATTATCACAATACCCTTTAATAAGTCTCGTAAAATAATGATTTATGACATTTTATTTAATATTATTACATATGCTGAAAAACTAAATAATAATTTTATTATTTCATAAATTTCACATGAAATGAAAATTTATTACTTTTAATTTAATTCTATTGCGTGCACTCATAAATAAAATTGTTAGATTGTCATTCCAAAATAATACATGAAATGATAAATCATATATCACATGCATTATTTGTTTAAAATATTACTTTATAATATTAAAAAGTGTTACATAAAATTATAATTTCTATTTCATTCATTTATAATTTAAATTATCATTTTGTCACTTGAAATGATAAATAAATTTTTTTTAATTATCCTCTATGTCATTATGTATAATGATAATGATAATTATTATAATTGAACTATCTTATGAATTGATAATTATATATTATAATTATAAATTATTACGTGCATTGATAATCATAATTTTAAATTTATCGTTAAATTGTCATGTGTTCTTGATTATTATAAATTAAAATTTCCATTACAATTATAAAATGATAATCTTATTAAAACTTATCCTCGTAATATTATCTATATATATACACACTTGTGTGTGTGTGTGTCTGTACTCTAATATATATATATATATATCTTTGGATAAATATAATAAATTATCTTTAATTAATCAATAAAATTTTTATTTAATGATTTTATTATTAACCTTTGATAAAAAAATTTTAAAAGAAATTTGATAATTTAATCTAGAAATATCTTTTTATAAACCACTAAAATATACCTTATGATAATATATAAGTAATTATAATTTTATTTTTTTGATAATTTTATTTAATTTTGATATGTTTTTTAATATTTTGTAAATGCATCGTAGAAGAATGAAAAGAGGGTTTTTTAAAAAAATAATCCAAAATAAAAAGAATCTAAGAAATCATTATGCGCTGCACAAGGAGGCCAATAGGGTGTAGGAGGCCACCTGATGGAATTCTGGATTCTAGGTTTTTTTCTAGAAATCATACAATGATTTGTAATGATTCAATTGGCTGGGGTGTTGGGATTATATAAGTGTTTATCTATGTGAATTGCCTACTATTTTGAACCCTAACATCATTTTTCTTGGTGAAATTAAAACACCACATTCAATTTGATAATCATCAAAATTATGGTGGTTGAGTCATTTAATCCTACCAAGTAACACATTTTTGTTTTTTATTGCGGTTGAAACACAATGTTTTTTATTTTTTGGGAAGCATCATATTTCTCCCATGGGGAAATTGCATGTGCATCATGGGGGGGGGATGTGCATGAAAAATTACCTACCCCTTTTCATTTAATTAATTATGGTTTTTAATGAATTCTATTTTTCACACAATTTAACCAATTTTAAAAGGTGATTTGTGGGGTTAATTTCTTGTCAAAATAATACCCCTATGGTAAACCCCACATTCAAGACAATATGGAAATGTCGTAATTTTTATGTGACACGCCGTTTGTGATATATGAATTATTTTTAATAATTTAATATAATAAACATTTTATTTAAAAAAACATAAATTGTGGAATGGGAATCAAAATGATCATTGCCTTCAAATGTTATACCCTTACTTGGGTAAACACCCCATTCTAAATATAACTATGATCTTGTATTTGTCATATGATGTACCATTTGTGAGATATTAAATATTTAATATTAAAAAAAGGATTAAAAATTAATAATATCTAAAAATGGTTTATTTTTTAGGAGTGAAACATCCAAACGTCTGATGTTTGCAAATGATATAATGCACCTAGTATGAACACCACAACCCAAACCAATCAGTGGTATCCTTTTTATCATATGATTCACCATTTTGGATTTAGTTAATTATTTTGAATAAAGTAACAAGATTAAAACAATATATTTAATAGTTTTATTCTATCATCACCAAGCTTGGAAGACCTCATAAAATCATACATACTCAGTGCTGAACTCTGAAAATATGTAATTGAGTATTGTAGAGTATTAATTTGGAGTTTTACCATTTATCTATGAATTTATCAATAAATAAAACATTTCATTGATAAATCTTTTTTTACCATTTTATATATTAATACTTTATCAAAGAGGAATTCAATGATATTATAAAAAAATAGGATGTTACAATAGATTAATGTATAATTGTGATAAATTTTACTATAATTTAAATATTTAATTATATAAATTTTGAAAAATTTATGGATGAATTATAGTCCTTATAGAGAACCTTCCATTAGATGAGTTCATTTCTCTCTCCCATGGACCAGTTGTGTTAGAATGATTATATGGGGATGTTGGAGTCACATTGAGATCATAGTTTGGTATATTAGTTCATTTTAAATAATTTTTATAATTTATATATCATTGAAATATAATATTCATTCATTTGGATTATGTACCACCATTTTTATATTTATTATTTGTTTGAGGTTTATTTTAGTTATGACCTATTTTTTAAACCACATAATTAAAATTGTTTAGTTTATATTGTATAGATTTATAATTTATAAACATAGTTTGATATTTTCTAGGTATAATTATAATTTTATTTAAAAACTATTAATAGTAGATAAATCATTTCCAATGAGTGTATTTTGATTCCCTGGAACTTGTCTCTATCCCATGGGGATTGGTAATAACCATTAGGCCAGGTCAAATGACGGATTAGGTGCTCATGTCAAGGTAGGCATGGGATTTTTCCTGACCCATGTGGTTGATTCATAGATCCTCTAGAACCTTGGTGGTCATTGAACATAGATTCTTTGTGTTATGAAGGGGTACTTCACCACAATCCCTACAATGGGAAGCCTAGTGGTAGCCATTGATGTTTTGGTGGAATGATAGGATTTTTTAAAAAAACAAATTGGACCGTGATGGAACTTGACTCCAATTTTAAATTAAAACACACTCAAGGTTCCATATTGGTGGTTGGATCATAAATAAGGGATTTTGTATCACCCTACCACTATTCATTATCTCATTTACCCTTTGGTATGAGTGGTTGAGGTCTTATTTATCAAACTTATTGTAGGGGTTGATATATTATTTTCAAAGGTATTGTGTTATAATCTCATTGTGATGAATGTTTTGTATGTGTGTGCAATTGAAGGTAATGAGAGAATATTTATCATTATTGAAATACATATTTTAATATGTTTGAAATTTACATAAATATCATTAGAGTTTCCATAATATTAGAAATTAAATTAATGTTATTTTAGAATTGGGGGTTAGGGATTTTGATAGAAGTAGGGTTCTGGATGTGTGGGTGTGATATTCACCCGATTCAAGGAGGAGTTGGAATTATTCTGTTACCTAGGGGGTTAACTCTAATATTATTATTTGAATTATAATGTATTGATTGAAATAATTATTTATAAGTTTGTTATAATTAATTATTATAGTATTTTTATGGAAATAGAGCGCTGTGTGGAGTGATGATTATTGGTTGAGCTTGTCTGCACTTTAGTGATTGCATTTAGGCATTTATTATAGGGGGAAACTCTATGGAAGATGTAGTTTGTTTCTAATACTATTGGATTATATTTGATGTCATATATTAGCTTTAATGTTTGTTCAGGAAGGAAATTAGATGTGACCAAATAGGGACCCATGAGTGGTATCACTTCTAGGAAGAATAAATTAAGTTTTTTTTGATACTATTAGTGATCCTTAATGGTTATAAATTGATGAATTAATTATTAAATGGATATCTATCCTATATTAGAGGCTCTAGTATAGGGAGGGTAATGCACGAGATCTGTCAATACCTTGGGATTTGTCTTGCATCTCATAGGAGGGTCATGTAGTTGTATGTGGTTATTACCATCATGTAGATCATAAATAAATGACTTTGTAAGGTTATGAAATTAGTTGTATGTGATAGTATCTAGATAGTGTATAAGGAAATAGGTTGAGTTAGAACAAGAGGATGTTTTATTGCCTCATTAGTGATGTTTGGGATACCAATACTATCGTAGTCCCTAAAACATGGTGTATTTTGGATAAGGACATCTAGGGCCTGTTTATTGAATATGATTGGAGAATCATATAAAGGAGAGTTGTGTGTGTGTGTGTGGGGGGGGGGGTGTTACCTAAAAATTTTGACATGTTATTATCTTTCCATGAAATCATTGTGAATTCCTTAGTGGATGGATGTTTTTCTATGGATTAGGCTAGTGGGGTTTAGTCAGTGATGATACATTGGAATGCATACTGTTTTCATGGTTGTCCCCTCATAATATGGGTGACTATAATATGTCCCAATCCATTCCATATAAGGAAAGGATAGTTTCAAGTTTTATAGGTGTATATTGATAGGGTAATTGTCATATTAGATTGACTCTAGTTCAATTAGGGTACGACCTAGTGTTATAACTCATTCACCAAGACAGTGATATATAATTAGTTCCTATGAAATAGTTATCAATTGTTCATGTGTTTTTCTAAGGATTAAAGTGATGGATAATCCACTATAGATATGTTTTTGGGATAATTTATTCACTCTCCTTGAGTATGGGTGATAACATGTTCACCTAATTATTCATTATTTTATTTATCATTATTTAACACTCTATAATTTGAAAAGAATAAAATTATATCTGATAGTGTAAAAGACACACAATAGAGATTTATCATCAGTTACAATCAATAATGATTTTTCTATATTTCTTCCATTAAACATATGAATGATTTTTTAATTTTCCTAAATGACCCTTTATATATTTTTCCGCTATGAATTATCCATTAATTTGGTTGAAATTTTTGGACTCTTCGAAAAATATTGATTTTTCATTTAATAGTGAAAAATATAAGTTTTTTTTTAAAAAACTCATTTATTTTTATTAAATTGTGTAATTTAAAAGTCCCAATATGTTTTAAAGTAAAAAAATTACTATTAATAAAAATTTAGTTAATAAATTATTTTTTTCAACTTTATATTGGGTTTTTATATAATTGTTTTTGCATTTAAAAATGGGGTTTTATCAAATTACTCATTGAAAATGCATAATGTTTATCAATTTTAATTATTTAAAATAATACATCATGTAGAATGTTATTAATAGAATTTATAGAATATATATCAATAAATATTAATTATGTATCATAATATGACTATTATTATTCCATTATTTAAAATAGAATCATATTTTTTTCTAAAAAAACAATATTCATAAAACCCCACTATCACCCCATGTTTGGGTGATTAATATGAAATAGAATTATGAAATATTTGTGAATTTAATTTTAAAAAAGGATTCCATATTTTTAATCAAAATATATTATATTTTAAATAAGTTGAACAATTTTTTTTCAAAAATGAATAGTGACATCATTAAAAAATTTGTACCATAGTTAAGGTCCAAATAAGTTTACTATGGGTTAAACAAAAATGATAAGAGTGAAAATGACCTAAAATATTATCTTATTATTATTTAATGAATTTATATCGACCATGTACATCATATTACATATAATATGTAAATTAATTTTCATATTCATTTGAATATAACCCATTTAGTATGTTATGATACGAAAAATTAAAAAAATACACTTTTTCATTTTAATATCTTTAATTTTTTGGGTTAGAGAAAAAAACATTGGCAAATTTTTAAATATTATATTAAATTATAAATGAGTTTTTTAATCATAATAATTTATCTTTAATCTTTATAGATGAATTAGTTACATAAAATGATTTTTAAATTCCAACACATTAATTATTCATTTAATAAAAAAATAAAATTATTGATGATAAAAATAAAAAAACGGAAGTAAATTGAATGAATTATTATGATACATTATTTTTATATAATAATATATCTTGTTACTCAGTTTTTATGAAAATATATTATAATTATAGAAATGTATTGATATTTTAATTTTCAATTTAATTTAATAACATCAATTTTGACATTAAGGTTATTATATGATATACGATATGTTATTCGGTGATGTAAAATTTCTAATAATCCAATATTTTAACATGTAATTTTATATAACAATATATATCAACTATGTTATATTAATGTACTAATTTTTATTTTATAATTAATATATTGACCACAAAATATTAACACCTCTTTAATTACAGTTAAGGTAAAAGCCTTGTTTTTTGAACGATATATACCCTCCTATTAAAAGTAATTTACAACTCAAAAAAATTCTTTTATAAATTTATAATAATATTTATAATTATTGGGATTATATTCTTAAAAAAAATTCAATTTAATTTTCTGTGACATAATAAGTTACCTATGTTAGGAAACTTGTTACTGTTGTGAAATCCCAAAATAAAAAAAATATGGAGAAACATTGAAAATAGGCAAAAAATTTTTTATGAAATGTGTTTATTATGTTAAAAGGGAATTTTTAAACCAAATTATCCAAAAAACCATTAATTATCTATCATGTTACCACTTTTGATGTTATCAACCTTCAAATATTGAATACTTTTGAGTATTTAAAGGAGTGCCACTACTCTTCAACTATCAAATGGTACTCACTCCCCTCACATCTTGATACAATTAAATATATTTTTATCCTAAAAGAAATTACCAAATAACACAAAAAATTCAATATTCTAATCCTTAAAGGAAAAATAATATCATAAACCCAACCATGGAAGGCCATTTTTGTAAACCAAAATGAGTTACTAGATAAAGGGGTGACATTTATTAGGAATCATTTTTTTATTTCTTTCTCCACCTGTTAAATTATTATTATATGATTATAAAATAATTAATGAAATATAATTAATATAATAATACTTTTTTACGTTATTAGTATGACCTAAAATAGTAAACACTTCAATAAAATGGGTTATGAAATCATCCTTCTTGTGTACTATAGACTACTGCCACGTGAAATGATGACATTCATTTTTTCTATTAGCACATCACATGTAATTGTATGATTATGGATATAATGTATATATAGTATATATATAATAAATTTATACTTATGGAGTTATTATATCATATATATCAAATTACTTTCAATTCCAGAAGGGTTATGAAAATGTTTCATGTCTATATGGTATAATACTGCCCCATGAAGCAATACGATTTGTTTTTCGGTTGAACGTTATATAGAATGTAATAGTTTTATAGTTAAAAAATATATCTGATATAAGTATATTAATTATGAAATTAATGACATATTTATAATTATTTAAATATAATATATCATTTAATTGATAATTTTTCACGCCCCATTAAAATGACAACATCGTTCATGGATGTGTGAACTATAGCCTCCTCGAAGCGAGGTGATTCATTTTTTCATCACGTCATCACAAGAATGATATATATAAATATATAAAATTAAATAATATTTTATTAATGATATAATTATCAGTATGTAATGATATTATAATCGTTACACTCTTACACTAATGATCATTGAAAAATTGAAACCTTGCTCGTGCGTACATACAACTTACCGTATCCAAGATCATATCATTAATTCATTTTTCATAACCATATTTAATGATTGGTTTAAAAAGTAAAATTTATATATAAATATTATAAACATTAAATTATTATTATTTTTTATATTTTTATAAATTTATCTTTTCAACCTTAGTAAACCTACCAAATTCATTTTTCACACATCAGACAAATATGATGAAAACATCCAACATAATCCAAATTGGTTATGTAATTGTATATATCATGATAATAATTTATATAAAAGAAATAATAAATTTGATAATGGATCTCAAGAAATTAAATAATTAATAGAAGTTTATTATTAATATAGATAATGAAAATGTTTGATGAATCGAACTCAATGTAAGAGTTTATCTCATATCACTTTTATTGCTACAAGATATATGTTATATTCCCCACATATTTTTGTTCTATAGTGTATATAATTACCATGAATATATTTTATGATTACTATGATGAAATTTATTATATATCTATATATCCATTTTAGGATATATATTTCATGGGTTTTACTATTTAAATGTTACTAATGTGGTAATGTATTTCTGTCACAATTTTTCTTATTTAAGACTAACATCATGTTACAAATCTATCTTATATTTTGATTTGTATATGAAAAAAATATTTACATGTAATTAATTTAATTAATTTATTATTATGATATTTATTTTTATTTTAAAGTAATACATTTTTGGGTCATATGAGTCAAGGTTACCAAGGTGGTAATTGTTTCACGTTACGATCTCATCGTTTATCAGGATTGTTTCTGATTAAGTCCCCAATTTTGAAATATTATAATATGAATCTAAATAGTTATCTTTAATTTTATACTCCTATGGTTAAGTGAAGATAAATAATGTTTTACCTTAATTTTCCTTTCTTTATATACATAAGAGGTTAAAATAATATTTTTAGGAAAAATCAAATTTTTTGTCAAAAAGTCATTTTCTCCCATAACCATGTTTTAAAAAAATATTTTGAAAACATTTTGAATGTGTTTTAAAATTATTGAAGGTTGTTTTCCTCAAGATTTTTTATGTAAAATTTAAAACATAATTTATAATTTTCCAATGTTTTAAAAAAATATGATTTTCAAAATGTTTTATAATTTAAATATTTATCTTCAAAATGAAGAGGATATTTTTCAAAAAAACGTTTTTAATGATATTTTAATGGTGTATCCATTAATCAATGTCAAAAACACTTTTTGGTAGTTACCATCCACTATGGAAATTTTTTATTGACATGATCATCATTATTTATTTGGATGGAATAATATTGTTTCAATGTGATTGTCATAAAACCAATTTCTCTTCCATGGGTTAAGCATGATTCAAAAAGAATGTTACAAAAACTATTTATTTTCCACAGGTTAATCATGTTTCAAAGTGATTGAAATGAGACCAATGTCATTTCCATTAGTTAATCATGTTATAAAATAATGGTAATTTCTTCAATATGTTTTATTATGAAATATCTATATAATATTCTTTGTTATGGTTCCTTGAAATCTTATATGATGGGGTGACCCAAATATTGTCATATTGTCCAGTTACATCTTATATGAAGGGGTGGCCCAAATATGACTTAGTGAGCCTATTACAACTTATGTTATGGGATAGAACATATATTTTTAGGGGATATTGTTATAAATTATAATATGGGTGTACCCAGATAGCGATCTAATTCATTGGGTAATGTTTATATTGGAAGTCATTCGTACGGTTATTAAAATTAAAAGGGTTTTTAATGGTGTTATGATTTTGATGATATAAGTTACCAAAATGTGTTTTAATTGATTTATAGGGGTGTATAATGTTTATTATGATCAATATTGATATAACATGTCCCATGATTATTGATTGTGACAACTCTTTCATTTTCTATGTTTTCTTATTTGATGTTGTATATATTGGTGTGTATGAGTTAATTTATGATTTTTTCATGCAATCTAATTATATTTCCTTACCATTAGGTACATCATATGCTAATTAATGACATTAAATTGACAATGCTTATGTTTACCCATACTGATCATTTGAGCCCACATTTTTTATGTTACGATTTCCCCGGTTTAAAATGAATTAGGTTGAATGAATTATCTATAAAAGGTATTTTATATGGAAAATTATGAATAATTAATGGGAATTACGAAAAAATGGGATAAGTGAGACAAATGACCATTTAATGACATGGATATTGTTAATGTAGGGATTTTTCAAAATTATCTAAAATTCTAATCCTAAAAGGTCCTTGAGAATATATGTGATGAAATTTTTCCATTTCTAAATTGTAATGTCTAGATAAAAGAAATTGGATCATAGTTATAAACATCTAACATAGGAATGAAATTATTTTTATTTCATAACTGAATCAGGGAGTGGAGGTTTGGAGCTCTTATAGTTATATCAGATGTCATTTTAGATAACATTAGAAATTATGATGTTTTTTGTGAGGTTATCATAAGAGTAATGGATACCTTGATAGATATATAAGATTGTGTATGATCATTAGTTAAAAGTCATAGAAACAAATTTAGGTTTTAAGTGATGAAATATTAATTTTATTAGTGACAATTTAGTAGTGAAATTTTTTGGGTTGATATTTATGTAATAATTTATGTTAATTTTAGGTATTAAATTACATTTATTGGGAATATGTTCTGAGGTATTTATAACCTTTATAATTTATATATTCTATGACATTGTGGTAGTTATGGGAACATATGTTTTATTATATATATTACCATGAGATTGAAAAATGATTTGGTACCTAAGTGATTAATGATATTAATAGAAAGATATACCATGATATTTTTTATCTTGAACGTTGAAATGTATAAGATAAACTTTTAGGTAAAAACACCATTTCATTTTAAGGTTATTAAATAAATATTTTTTTTTAAAATATTCTTATTGCTGTTTAATTTTAATTATTATTGTATCAAATAAATATTTACTAATATTTGAAATTATCATACCATTTACTAAATTTTTTTGTTTTATTTAACAACAAAATGAATGGGGAATACATTTTTATAACTATTATGGTTATATCAAACTTTATAAGATACTTTTAGGGGTTCATGTAGTAAATAAATTCATACTAAATACAGATTGTGTAGAGAATAAGGATAGATTTGGGTGGACATTTATTAATGTAGATAATTATACTAATTATGTGGCCATATATCCATATTATATTAGTATCGATTGTAATATTATTCCTTTTATCTTGGAAAATGGTTTTAAATTATAACTGTTCCCTATTAACATAATTTATAATGAACCGATGGTATTTTACGTCAATATATATTTATGTTTTGAAGTACCCTAACTTCGAATTGATTATCCAATTTATTTTGATCAATGACTATACTCTCTATTAATATTTAAACTTTTCTTCTATTCCCACCTATGTTCTACTATTTTGGAACCTTGTGATGTTTTATTCTTTATTAACTGTGAAGATCCCATTTTCTCTTCATCGGAAGATTTTTTATTAACCTATTTTAGAACATTGGTTTACAACAAATGTTCTTTAAAATTTTCATACTTCGATTCTCGAGATAATATATAAATTGTGAGGAAACAATTTATTTTGGGGGTGGGGGTGGGATGTAACATCCTGAGATTTTAAAATAATAAAGTCATAGTTAATAGTTTAATTGATATGAAACACTATCTTATATTGGGTTACACAAAACAAAAAGTTTTTTAATATCTTTCATTACACAGATGATTGAGTATTTTCAATCATAAATGAACCATGATATTCCTAACCATTATATCCTAGCAATTATAATGGATTTCATGAATAATATTAATTAATTTATTATATATATATATATTAAGGTATTAGTCAATAATATAGATATAATTAAAAAACCATTATCCACCATGTCTGATGTGTTGGTCTCTAAATATATTCCCATGGAGCCTAAAGGGAGGGGTTTGATAATGGAGTCTCTGATGAGAACAAATAGTTGACCCTCCAATAATCAGGTAGATTTTATAATGGAATCTACATCAAAATGATGTCCCTGGTTATAATTTTTTTGGATTAGTAGAAAATGAATATGTATTTGGTGGTCTCACTACTTCAACTTCTTCTGATTAGATAATGAATGTTAGGAATGGTTAGGATTAACATCATATACCTGCAATGGAGGATTCTTAAAAAGATATACAGGTTTCTTGGGATAATTCTAATTTATCAAAAATTGATAAATGGGGTATCATCTAGGATGAATAAAACGAGATAGTCCAGAAAAATGGAGTCTTTTCCTTATAGATGTTGTCATCGATGGTAAGGGGAAGGTGAATAAAATAGATCCTACAAAAAGAAGACCAATTAAATATTTTACCAATCTATATAGTAATTCCTCTACTGTATCATCCTTTAAATCATCAAATATCATGCCCACCATGGAGTAAGAAAGGTCCAATGAAGCAATGTTATGTATCTTCTCTCAGGTTCACACAAAATTGGAATGGGAAACTATTGATGATTATGATCCTCATTATAGATGTTATAATTAATTTTATGATTCATAAAATGGTTTTTTAGATGAGGGCTTGTCTCTTAGTTCGATCTCATATTCCTTCGCCTTTCTTTTTCATTTATTTAATAAACTCATGACCATTGCTTCTGGCTAGAATTATTTACTAATTAGAATAGATTTTTGAAACAATAATAAAATATATTTGATAAAAGTAACTAAATATTTTTAATCTTTATAAAAAATATAATGTGGGGTAAATTTTGGCATGATATGGAAAATATTGAATTTTAGATAATAATGAAAATAATGTTTTTTGTTAAAAGTCAATATTTTTCAAATAATTATCTAATTTAAAATTACTAATATTGTTTGAATATGTTTTAATGTAGAAAAATTATCATTTTTTTATAATTAGATAAATTTATTAATATTAAATCAACATTATATTTCTTATTAGTATAGTTTTTTTGGATTTAAAAACAGGAATTTTCTGAATACAATTTTAAAATGCCAAATGATTCTTTATTTTATTACATAAAAAAAATACTAAATGGGGAATTTATTAAATTAAATGTATAGAATATATATTTTTAAATATTAATTTCGTTTCATATATTGACTATTATTAGTCATTGAGTTAATATAGAATTAACTTTTTCTGAAAAACACTCTTCCTAAAATCCAGACGTCTCTCTGCATCTATAATATTAAAATTATTTTTTTACTTATATGTGAATTTAATATGGATTAGTTTACCATAGTTGGAATGAAAATAATTTCTAATTTCGAATAAGTCCATACAATTATTTCCTAAATTAATAGAGAATATAGTGAAAATTATTTATTAGAGTTAAGGTAAAAGTGAGGTTATAATTCTGTTAAACTAAAATGATAAGAGTTTTAATTCCCTAAAATATTATGTTAATTTTATGTAATTTTTTTATATATAACGTGTCCATAAAATTATCTAAAATATATAAATTAAATTCCACTTTCCATTGAATATGACAGATATAATATGATATATATTGAAAAAGATATAGAACTAATTTTTTTAACATCTATAGTAAGTTGGGATCGAGAAAAAACATTGGTTTAGTTATACATATTATATTAGATGTTAAATATTTTTCTTTTTTATATTAATTTTATATTTCTTTAGATATGAATTAGTTACTTAAAACTATTAAAAAATGCCAATGTAATAATCAGTTAATTAATAAATAATTAAATAAGTGAATCTAAAATTATTGAATTGAAGTAAATTGAATCAATTATTTTGTTATGTTATTTTTTATATAAATATATCATATTTAATATGATTTAAAATAATATATCCTAATTCCATCATTTTATATAGTTTTTTATATTTAATTTGAATGAATAATAAAAAAAAAGTAAATACATTTTTTAAAATATGATACTTTATTTGATGCTTTTTAATTTTTAAAATCTTATATAATGCCATGTTATTCTTATATAAAAATAAATATCAAATAATTTCCATTAATAGAAAAATTTTAAAATTATAATTAATATATTTATTTGCCAAATAGTAAAAAAAAAATTATCACCATAACTATAGAAAAAACGTTGATTTTGTGTATTTTATGCCCTTATATTAAAATTAATTTTCAACCCATTGTTAGTTTTTATTTGATACATTTTATATAATATTTACAAAAATTTGGAATAATTATTCTAATAATTCTAACATTAATTTAGTGTTAATTAATAAATTACTTATGATAGAAAATTAGTTACTATAGAGAAAACCCAAAATGGGAAATTTAGAGAAACAAATAAAATTAGGTAGAAAATATTTATAACCTTTTTATTATTGTGTTTTTGAGGTTTTTATAGGTAATATAATATATAGACACCATTATTTATTAATATTTAATAATCATTATGTTTGATTTACCTCCAAATAGTGAATATATTTGAGTATTTACAAGAATGTCACTCCTCTTCAACAATAAATGAGAACTCACTTCCATCACATATTGAAACATATCAGTCCACTTGAACCATATAAAACATACCCACATTACTCCAAAACTTCTCTAACCTCACTTGAGAATACTTAAATTCAGAATATATCCATCCAGGGAAAGAGTTTGGTGTAAACCAGAAGGAGTTACTTGAACATATGTACCTTTATCTGTGATCAATTTTTATTTATCCACCATGTCAATTAATCTAATACAATGGTTATATAATAAAATAAATATATTAAATATAATTATATGTTTCTATGTTAATATTATTACGTACAAACAAACACACATCCTTTAAACATGTTGTGAAATCATCATCCTTGTGTTTGGTGGGCTATTGCCTCACGAAACGATGTCATTCATTTTTTATATTCCAACATCTTAAGGTTTGTTATTATGATGGAACCAAATAATATATACATATATATATATGATATATATATATAATAATAATATAGCATGAGTCATTATGTACTATATACCCTTTCACATTCCATTTTATAAGGTATACGACAATATAGCTCGTGTGAACGGTAGACTATCGCCTCACAAAGAGATGTGATTCATTTTTCAGAAACATGTTATGTGGAAGATAATAAGGGTACATATAATTAAAATATTGTATATAAAAGAAAAATTTGTGGTATTAATGACATATTTATAAATATTGAAAAATAATATATCATTATAGTTTTACCTATTCACTCATTGGAAAAAATTATAACATTTTTTGTAGACGTGTGGACTACCGCCTACTCAAAGCAGTGGATTTTTTCATCACCACAACACAATAAAGATATATATAGGTTTATATAGTAAAATAATTTTTTATTTATTATATTATTAATATTTTATAATGTTAATAAATTGGTTACCATTTTTATTCTATTTATCACTGAGAAATGGAAATGTTACTTGTGCATATATGTAACCTACCATCGCCATGATCGTAACGTTAGATAATTTTCCATAAAAATAATGATGGTTGGTTTAAAAAATATAAATTTATTTATAAATATTACTATAATTTAATTATTATTATTATTTATATGTTTATATAACAATATCTTTGAATATAGTCAACCTTTTAATGTCATTTATGAAACAAAAGTTGAATATAGACAAAGAATCAGACAGAAAACTTATTGATAAAGTAAATGTTTATAACATTATAATAAGTGAAATAAAAGGAATCATATTCTTTACTAAGGTACCTATAAAATTAATTAATTAACATAATTTTATTATTCATTAATATAAAGAACATGAGTGACAAATCGAGCCTAAGGTAAGGGTTTTTATCATGTCACATCTTTTAATATGAGATATATGACATATTCACCAAATATTTTTTTAGTGTATATAATTACCATGAATGTATATTATTATTATTATAATAAATATTATATTTTTTAAAATATATATTTTTGGACAAATTTTTCATGGGGTTTATAATTCAAATGTTACAAAAATTGTAATGGATCTTTGTCACAATGTTACTTTTTTGAGATTTGTGTCATTTTATGCACCTATTATCTTTTATGAGGTATATATAAAGCCTATATTACATTTCATATCATAAATATATTTATTATAATGTTATATTATTTTTTATTTAATGAAATAACTTCACAGTTATTAAGATTAAACCTTACCAAAGTGGTAAGAGTTTCACGTTATAAACTCATCATTTATCAAGATTGTTTTTGATTTAGTATCCAATGTTGAAATATTATGATCAACCAATAAATAAATTTCATTAATTTTTTCTCAAATTTTAATTTCAATATAATATCTTTTTTCCTTTGTTTTCCTCTCATAATTTACATAATATATAAATATAATTATTTAATAAAAAATATCTTTTCGGTCAAAAAATATTTTTCATCCCAAAACATATTTTATTGAAAATGTTTTAGAAAGTTTTTTAAAGACTATTTTTCTATTATTAAAAGATATTTTACACAATAAATACTTCAAATGATTTATAAAAATCCCATTCTATTTTTACGAGGTTGTTTTCAATGAAACTTATTATCAAAAAGTTATATGTTTTAAAAATATATTTTAAAAATTAAATGGATATTTCACACAATAATGCTTCAAATAATACATTTATGATTATTGATTTCAACAAAATAAATATCCATTTTTTCACATAACCTCCACTATGGATATTTGTTTTTGATACCATCTTCATTTTTTCTCTAGATGGAATAATTCGATTTCATTGATATTGTTATAAAAACTGTTTCTATTCCATGTTATAACAATGTTTGAAAGAGATTATTATGAAACCCTTTTATTTTAAATCGTTTAATCATGATTCAATGAGATCAAAATGAAACCCATTTAAATTCCAAGGGTTAATCATGTTTTGAAATAATAGTGATTATTTCTACTTGTTTTATTATTATATCTCTATGCACATTATTCATGTAGTGGTTCTTGCACATATTATATGAGGGTGAATCCCAAATAGCACTGGTTAGCTCATCACAACTCATATGATGAGGTGAGATAGATAGTTACAACGTAGACTATTAAAACATATATGATGTGGAATCCCAGATAATATCAGGTGAGTATATTTTAGATTATAATATGGGTGCACCCAAATAGAACTGAAATGCATTAGGTAATAATTATATTGGAATTCAGACATTTGGTTTTCCAGATTAAATAATTTTTGAAAGGTTTTAAGTTAAATGACTCTCCATATTACTAAAAATGGTGTTTTATTTCTTGATATGTGTTTATAATGTTTATAATGATCTATAATGATGTTACAAAGATCATGATAATTGATTATAATCTCAATTTTCATTTCCATGTCTTCATATTTTAGGATTTAGGTATTGATTGGTATTATTTATTTTATTATTCACTCTTTCAATCTGATTATGCCATCATACCCTTATGTACTTATTATTCAAATTGATTTCATTCAAATTATAAATCTAATTTTTACCCTTGGTGAGCATTGTATCTTACCCTTATTATATTTTCTTTTCCATTGTTTACAAATAACGATCTTGAATGAATTATGTCTAGAAGAGTTTTAATATGGATATCGATGATGGAATAATTTGAATTATGAAAAGTGGGTTATGATAAAAAAATTAATGACATGATTATTGTTTATGAAGTATTTTGTCCTACATTTATTATAATTATACACCTAAAAGGTCCTTTATAATGTATGTGATCCAATTTTTCCTTTTTATGTTGTATTTGTTTGTGGTTGAAATTTGGTCACAATTATTGGAATCAAATAGAAAAATGAAAAATTTATGATTTCATCACAAAATCATGTAGTGTGAGTTATAGGATGTTATAAATTATGTTGGGATATATAATTTACATGGAAGTGTTATGAATTAGAAGATAAAACACCCAAATATATGGTATTTTTCATAGATCGGTCACTTGGAGTTCTAGTTTGATGGTTGATCATTCAATATAAGAATAATATTTGAAGATAAATCATTCAATAAACGATTTCATGATCTCTTAAAAATTGATAAGTGATATCTATCTGTTCTGGTGAAATAATTTCCACCATCTATGATAATAATGGGGATCTATTTTACTTCTAGTGATCAATAATTTATAATATTATTTATAAGTATGGTGATAGATCATTCACCAAGAGAAACATCATTTGTTCTAATATCAATTTGTAAAGGGATATATCATTCACCTTTCCATGTGTGTCAAAGGATTTTTATTAACCAATAAAAGGATGCTGGTGGTGCTTCATCTACATAGATATGGTTAGTGTGGGTATATCAACAACACATGGAGTTTAGTTGTTTTGGAGTATCGTCCATCCAAGGAGAGTTATATCATTAGAATATCATCGCCCTAATGATTAAATCATTGTTGTATCATCTATTATAAGACTAGTAATATTGGTTCATCATCCACCAAGTTATGTGTACTAGTGGTGAATCATCCTCCCTGGTAATAGTAATTGTGCTACATCAACAACCCAGAGACATGCCTTGATAGGAAATCATATACCATTTAGGGAAATGATTATATATCATTCACCTATGGTATGGTTCAATGATGTCTTATTGACTTTACATCTATATTGGTGATTCATTGTTCAATCACCTGTAATGGGATGAAGATTAATCATTCACCATGACTAATAATATTAGTAGTTATATATATTTCACCCATATGTAATTCTTATAGAATGGGTATATAATCCCATCCAATTAATAGATAAATAATGTATATATTATCATTTTGGGTTGCTACATGAGTAAAAACATAGTGACTATAGTTGGGGAAATGGCCCGCATACCAAATTAATGATAAGGGAGAGTTCAGTTGGGTTGATATGATAGATTTTTGGTTAGTCTGAGGATAATTGGATTATTCATTTGATATTTTATTCTATGTTTATATTCAATCTATTTATGGACTACACATGAGGGGGACCTATGTTGGTGAATTATTGATTATCTACATATGTATTATTTTTTATTGTGAGGTTATGTTATTATTATGGGTTTCTTTTCTATAATTATATATTTTACAATATGATTTTATACATATTATACAATTCATATTATTAGTTGATATTGTATTGATAATATATAGATTTATAGTTTCCCTATGTGACTCAAGATACCATTATACTTAGTTAAAAACCTTTAGAATATAATAATGTGTGGCTGAGGTCACATTTTTAACCAAGTATGGTACTATTCAGGTAGTTCGGGTTAAGGGTGCTATAGAGTTGTATTAGAGAATAATTTCTTTTCTCACTATTTATGATACGGTAGATGAAGATAGTACTGATTGGATATTTGGATAGATGTTTTGATTTATTCCTAAATAATAGAAGCATGGGGGGAATTCCATGTTATCAGTGAATGGTTGATACTTTTCTTTCTTTATTTGTTTCAAAATTAAGCTATCGGGATATTATATGTGTGTTTTTAGTGATTTATTTAATGGATTTTTCAATTTTATTAGGTTGGCTTGATGTATTCATTTATGTGTCATAATAAACACACAGGATTACCGTGAAATTTATATTCTAATATGTGATTGATTAGGTTATGTGAAATTTTTCTGGGTTTCAAATGTAAAAAAATACATTTTATAGTGTATTTATATATATGTTATTTGTTTAATTGTACTCTACATGTACATGGATACTAGTTCCTAGTTTTTATGTGATTACCGGTTAAGTGTACCTATGTGTATTTTATTTCTGAGCTTTAGAAAGTGTTGGTTGTTCTAGATTTATTCACAAGAAAAATGGACCCCTTTTACCAAAATATGTTTATGGAGTAGAATGGTGCGTTGAATGATGCTTCCTTTTACTTTGTTATTTGAAAAAAATAAGATTTATGATGATCTTGGGGTGAGTAGTACGTGATTGGGAATTCCAAAAGATGTTAGGATTATTGGGATGGTCATTGGTATGTCTTATACACTAGGTGGTAGAGATTAGTAGTGATTAGACACAACTCATGATAGAGTGGGTAGGGTATTATATTCAAATAATAGGGCATTTTCCCTATTATTTTTTGAGATGAGTTGCGATATTAGATGGAAATCTAGGAGAGAGGGATTATCCCAATAATATGGATTACATAGAGATTGAACAAGTGTAGATTCTTTATTTTATGATATTTATGTATAAATTATGTGATTGGGTTGTGATAATGGCATGTGAGGTGTTTCTAAGATATGTTTCAGAATATAGGTAAAATGGTGTTTTGTGTGAGGAAGGTGTAAAATATAAATGAGTTTCATAACTATAAATTTTTTTTGGCATAAGATATTAGGGCAAGTCGGATATGACTCATGTTTTCATTATTTAAGCGATATGGTGGGTTGTAACTAGGGATTTCACTTTCATGGATATGTTTTTTTTTGAGATTGGGGGTTATTTTCTACCACTTTTCGTGTGTACTAAAAAATATTGTTTGTTGAAAATTAAGTGTGTGAGATTATACTCGATTTATAAGGTGTATGGGTGTATTTTACCTAAGATCATTAGAGGATCAATGATCTTAGGTATGGTTAGGTATGATCGACCTTGATAACTTATATTATATTCGAATTGATGGATTTTGAAAAAATCTATTGTATCAATAGATTGAGTGGAAAAAGTCACATGATATTGCAGGATATGTCCATGATAATATTATAAATCGACAATTATTTAATATAGATCCTTTCTAATGTCTTGGTTATGTCTATTGGGTATTTTTTTGGTCCCTTGAAACCTTTATTGGATATAATACATTAAGCGGTGTCAAGAGGTGATCAACAGGTTTAAGAATCCATTAATCTATGGAATACATGGATTGGAATCATGGGATGCTGATATATATGATAGATTATTGTTTCCTCATAGTGATTTTAGTATATAGATATCTTGTATTTGTTTGAGAAAAATATATTTTGGGAAAAATACGTATCTATTTTAGAACGTTAAATTATATCGTGTGGTGTTCATAGGAATTATTCTCAATTGGGATGGTTAAGTGTCAATTTACCAAGGATAACCATTAGAACAAGGTATGATAAGTGTTTGTGATGGGGTCATATTAGATATATTCTACAATAAACAAGGGGTTATTGGGTTTTTTATGGAAATCAAAAGGGAACATATAATAGATGAGTTTCGACATTTTCTATATGAAATGTAATATGATAGTAATTGGTTCTTATGAAATGTTGAGAAACCGAGGGGCTCGGTGAGATTTCTAATGGACTGATGATATCCTAAACTATAGCATGATGGGAACCATTGATATTATGAACTTTTGGTAAATTATAAGGATCTAGTTTCCAGTTCTAACATGATATTCATCTGGTTTTGAGTCAATTTACACTTAATGGTGTAGCATCTATTCATCAATGACTTAAATATCAATGGCATAAAACACCATAATGTCATAGGCCCTAGATATGGTCTTAATAGGGTGGGACTACCGAGATATAATGAGTGGGTATTAGAATAATCAATGTGCATATGATAGTGTAATTTGGGAAGGATGGTTGTCCTAGGTTGGGAATACAAGAAATGTTATAGTGGGTAACACACAACATTAATGTTTTATTTCAAGAATTTTTAAGGAATTTTTTGAAATATTCTTTTATTATGTGGATGGTGATATTGACATGGTAGTGTTTTGGGTATCATTATAGTTCATAGAGGTGTGTGATCGAGCTATTGTTGGTAATGGGAAATACCCAGATGTGGAAATTGATTTGTTATATTGAGTAAAGATAGCACACTCAGTAATTAATATGATAAAATTTATAGTTAGGATTTTGTTAAGAGAATGGGTAAGAATTTTCTGAAATGGACATGTAAGGTAGCTATATCGATAAATTTATGGTATGTTTTGTATAATATAAATATTCTAATAATAATGAGATTATTTTTTTGAGAATTATATCTATTGTGAGACCACAAGATTTTATGTGAATGATCTTAATATTCTTTTGTGTTACTCTGAATGAGAAAGTGTCTTGTTTACATTGGAAAAATAAATTTATATTTTAATGTTTTTGGGTTAATAATTAATAAATTATAATAGGATAGTGTCCTCATCATAGAGGTGGTGATGTTAGTCATCATCATGTTGTTTGGGTCAATGGATCTTTCATAGCTGATCATTACAATGAGACACTGACTATAAAATTTCATAAATGATAAGGATTTATGTATTATATAAGTATATAAATTTTATTATAGATATAGAAAAATATATATGATATATTTTCCTATAAATAATCAAATATGATATGATGTTTTTCTAGTGTAGGTGTTGGGTATGCGTGACCATATCTAACAGGAGACCATGAATTGTAACATGTATATAATTTTTTTGATCGATGTGGTTTTGGGAGATAAATTTAGTGACTTCTTAGGGATGGTAAGTTTTATTGTTGAGAGTCTATAATGTAATTCACTAGTTAACAAAATTTGATCCATAGGTGATCACATTCCCAATAAGTTGGAACATAGGAATGTTTTGATCTTTTGAATTCAAGTCAATAATTAGAAATCCTAAAAATATTGTAAACATTTATAGGTATTTTATTGAGATTAATTTTTGGAATAAATCAATGAAGTTGTTTTTTGTGATTTAAAGGGATTGAAATGGCCTAGGTGGTGGAAATAGGGATTCATCTAAACCATGATCGAACTCTATCAGGTTTCTTATTGTATGAGTAGTGGTGGTACACTATTATCATAAATATCGACATAAAATGGAAGATACCTGAGTTATTATGGTATTATGGGTTGTTTTTTAAAATAAGGGAGAAACTGGAATTTGTTCCCATCATAATTGGAACACTTATAAGGGATCATCATAATGTATATGACATAGAGTGGGGAGGAAAAATCCCCCTCTAGTTTTTCCTTCATTAATGTTCTATTTAATTTGCAGGGTGAGGGTTCTATGTATTTTTCACTACAAAAATTCACGGTTTTGAGATAGTATTTCATTGAATAATAGTGAAATCATCCCTCCATGATGAGGTTTTTCTATGTAGTATAATAAGGGTAATGGTGGAATGCATTGAAAAGGTAGAGAGACTTATCACTAGAGGTATGTCACATCCCTAATTTATATTCATTGTTCTAAAAAATGGAAAATGATATTGGAGTTGTTTTGGTTTTAGGTTTTAGGAATTTTGATAGATGTGGGTTTTGGGATTTATCAGGAGTGATCTACACCCCATTTGATGATGTTTTAGAGCTGTTGTGTCCCATTTTTAGTTTTACTATAAACATTAAAATTTAATTTATCATGTCTTAATTGTAAAAATTATTCATAAATTTTATATAATTCATTATTGTGGGGTTTTAATACGGTTAGGTACCTTTTGATTTACTATTTCTGCATGATCTTGTTTTGACATTGGGGATGACGGTCATGCCTATTTTAAAGGGGGATTCTCTATGGTTGAGGATAGTGATGCCTAACATAACAACTTTATATTTGAGTTTAAGTATCAAATGGAATTTATGTGAAAGTAGTCCAGTTCAAATGACCCAATATGGGCTATGAGTGGTCTCCCTTCTTTATGGCATGTCAAAAAAGTTTATTTCGAATCTTATAGAGATTTTATGGTTTTGAATTTAACAATTTTACACCGATGAACATATAAAAATTATGCGAGGCTTCAATTGAGGGAGATAAAACCATGAGAGGTGTCTAATCATTGAGATATGAATATCATGACCTTAGAGGTTCATGTTTTGGTATGTAGCTCTCACATAAGGATTAGTCTTTTTTAATATTATGGAATTGATAGTATGGGATATGACCTTGAGTGTGTGTATGGGAAAGTTCAATGTTGTTACCAAAGGTGGTTCAATGATTCTTGAGTGATGTGATAGACTACAAAGACTATGGATATCCTCTAGAACCTTGTATATTGAACAGAGGACTATCATGAGTCATCTTTTCTTACTAAGTTGTAAGAATCGTATAGAGGGTATCCATGGGGGGTTTCCTCATCCATTACATATGTTATGGGACTTATAGGTAATATTTTATTAGTACACAGTGAAGGGAATGTTGTCAATGGATTAGGATATTAGAGTCTAGATGAGTAATGAGATGCTATATTGATTATTTTCAATGTGGGTTTCTCTTGTTAGATGGGTATATATAAGATTTCATATGTTTTTCATAAAAGGATACTCTTTGTGTAAGTGTTCTAGGTGTAAAAATATTGGGACATGGATTTCCACGGTGGTAACCATGTTTTTTTGAACATGGATTAGGATGATAACATTTTCACCGAAAATATGATGTATAATGAGTTGACTATAATATAATGATCAATAATACACTTTTTTTTTATATTTTGGTATTGATGGGTCTTCATCTATAATATTGAATGATGGGATAAATCATTCAGTCTCTTTGAGTTATGTTGATACCTTTTTTATCTAGAAATTCACCATTATCTCTTATATTATGTGGTGACGTATCATTCACTATGAAATTATAATGGGTCAGATGATCATCCAACTGTATATTTTGTGTTGGTGATAGAGCATTGAACTATATTTGTGACTCTAAGATGGGTTTTTTGAATTTATAAAAATATCATGTGATATATCATTAACCTAATATTGGATTTATCACCTTGACCATGATATGTGATACCTCATTCACTAAAAGATACATCATTTATTGTTTGTGAAGTTTATGGGGAGCTATAATTATCATGGTGATCCATTATTTCCATGGTATTTATATTATTGTGATTCCTCATTGTCCTAGAGATATATAATTTGACTTGTTTTTTATTTTTTTGTGTTATTTTATTCACATTTACTAGTGTGTTAGTGGTTATTTTTCCACCACGGAATTTATATTGGTGGTGAATCATTCAGTTGTAATTGTTTATTGGTAGTACAAAAATATCCCATGAATATTATTTCCTATGGTGTATCATCCTTCCCTGGAATACTAGAAAGGTTCAAAACTATAATCTTGATTATTTGTTAGTTATGTATCATCCAACATCACAATGAAAATAATGGTATATTTTCTAGACATAGATATATACCGGTAATACATTTTCCACAAAGGGATTGTTATCAGTGACCCATCCTTCTCAAAAAGATATGTATTGATACTACATTATTCACTATTGTAGGAAATGGTGATATATAAATCACCTGCGATATGGGTTGGGGTTGTTGGGTTCACATGACTATTGTTATGCAAATTCATCATTCTCTTCCATGTTGTGGTGTGGAGATTTCTTGGTGTCCTTGGCCGATGATATGATTCAATATACTAATAAGAACCAAGATCTTCATTTTCAAGTATAGATCTTTATTTCAGATTATTTTGAGGAAAAGGTAATAAATGAGAAATGTTCCAAGTACATGCTTTGTCCTTCTAGGTACACACTGTATACTTGGTTTCCATGTATAGCACTCTACTAGCCGTGTAATGGCCAAGTACAAGGCCATGTTGGTGACCTAGAAGGACTCCTAATGTGGGGGTTTGTTGAGTCTAGTACACAGTGTGTACAATAGATAAACATGCTATGTAATTTTATTTTTATTTGAATTAACAGAGTGGGGTCACATCTCATATCCAGAAACCAATTCTTCTCCCTATGTTTTATATAAGAGCACTTGGGAATGACGAATAATGATTGAACACCAGTTACTCCATTCGACCTCCAATTGAGACACTTTTGGGTGTGTTGGAATCCCAATGGAGAGTTATAATTTCTTCAAGATCCTTTCTTTCTGATTTATCCTATCTCGTGAGTTATCAAAGGATGGTATTTTTACCCTTTTGTAGATCAACATTGTAGAAGGCTGATTCAAGGGCCTACATTCAATAGTGTTGATCATACGACATAAAGGTATATGGTTTGTGCCTTTCATTATTCATCTATAGATTATATATGCATAATTTTTTGAATACCCATGTTTTGGGTATTGTGTGTTTTGGAATTTAACCATGTTTCATAGCATCAATTTTTTTTATTGAGAAAGGGTTATTGGTTATGCGTAAGGTCAGATACCTTGTTATGAAACACCCCATGGGTTCATTCCATTGATTGATTTTTTATAGCCGTTTTTTCTAGGATTCCTATAATATTTCCTTATTCACATTCCTTGTTTTGATAGGATGGAGTTTCTGATTATATGAAATTCCATGCATCGTGGAAGATTTGCCTAGGGGAATTGACTGTGAGGGCTTCCCAAGGTATGGTCAGTTATGAATAATTTATTGTTATGCTGACTAGAGGGGTTAGATAGTGAGAGCTTCCTAGAGGTTTGTTATTAAATGAACATTGAGACCTTGTGATTTTACAATGAGAACTTATATGAGGTCATTATAGTTAATTTTTTATATCCATACCAAGGGTGTATTGACCATGAGAGATTCCTAGGTGGTCATTTGTAAATGATTAGTGCTATGAGGGAAAAAATGGGCTAGACTATGTGAGCATTCCCAGAGGGTCATTATTTACTCAATTGATGATCTGTTAAACTAGAGGGGTTATCATATGGGAACATTCCCAGACTGTTTTATATGAAAGTATGAATTATTGTGATGAGTTTTCCAAGCCAAAGCCCAATCTTGTGATCAGTCTTATTATTTTTTGATATGGTCTTATGAGAGATCTATTTTATTACTATTACATGAGGGGGATATAGAGCCTAGGGTAGATCCTAGTATTTCATTATTCAATGTGTTTAATATTCAATGAATTTAAATGAATGTAATTGAAAAATGTTATATTGTTACTTTTGATTATTTCCATGTTTATTTCTTTGCTTATGGAAATTACCTACTATATATATATTTATATATATATTCACTGATAGTTAGGCATAGATATTTTGGTGGATTCATTCCAGGATTCTTTTCACCCCGAATTTGGGTAATTATTTTTGGCCTAAAAAGATTATATGGTTTTATGTATAGATAAGGAAAAGTGCCCTTCTTCATCAGGTAATTGATTTTTGTTGGAGCTGGAGAGAATTGGAACAAACTGAGGCTTGAGATGTTGTAGGAGTATACTAAATTTATGTACTTTGGTTTTAGTACTGTATTTATAACATGGGTATTTATTTGGATAGATTCCTAGACACATGTTACATGCATCATTTATATATTTTATAGTTTTTATATTAAAAACAGCCATGTACTATTTACTTTTGTTGTATGGTTTTACTATTTCCACTTTTGTTTTATATTTACATTATACTATGTATACTCTGCAAATGAGGGAATATTTTTCCCAATGTCATTCCTTATCCCTTAATTCTTGTCGATAGCCTCTGGATTTTTGGGAAATGTGAATGAGGTTATGTGGCCAACTGGGTTTAGGGTATCTTTGGGTGGAACCCTCATCCGGGATGTTACAAGGTGGTATCAAAGGAAGTTTCCTTTTCTACTTTGTATTACTATTTGAAGCATATATATAGGGATATACAGAAATAGGTATTTGGTAATAATTTATTCCCAAGAGTAGCTATCTTGTGTATAGAGAAAATCCAATGTACCTCGAATATTGTAATTTTCCTTGTTTTGTAATTGTTACAGTTGATTTGATTTCACAGTTGGGTGTTTCACTTGTCTTGGAAAGTTATGATTTATATCATTGTGGTTCAATTTCTGTTGCAACCTGATGAGGTGAGGGAATTCTATCTCATTGGCACATACTAGAGATCATATTTCATGCATTCTTGTAATGAAAATTTGGATGCATTACTAATCAAATTCTATTGTGATATATATTTTTCTAATTACACATGTAATTTTGATTGGTTCTATGATATAATAAATTAATTATTGATAGGATATTGGTAATTTTAAAAGTATCATTTGGATGAATTCCAATCTGTGGCCCATGAGGTGTTATGGTCCCTCTTGGATTATATTTTTGTTGATCATGTTTGAACATTAATTGAAATCTATTATGATACGAAATTAATAAGGATTCCAAAATTTTATTCGCAGGGAGTATTGGATATGGTAGGTCGGAATTTGTAATTCCATGGAAAAAAATTTATGTTCTAATGTTTTTAGAGATGTTTCAGAGGCTTAATGTCAAAAACCCCAGACAACATAGCTTGTGGTGTTATAATCACAAGGCACGTGTTCTTCTATTTTGGAAGAAAAAACCTTTCTTAAGTACATACCGTGCGTAGTATGTACACACCATGTAGTTGTTGACTATGTGACTAAATGTGTGGGAATAGACACATGGTTTATAAATGCTTGGTAAAACATGCAACATATTGGGAGTACATGCTATGTTTTAGGAGACCATGTATCCGACTATGTGACTAATAACATATGTTGGTGAAATTTGGATGGAACACAATATTTCTACCTTGAACACGACGTGTGACTAATATCACAGGTGGATTGAACAAATTTAGTACATGCCATGTCTCGGGTGAATACAACCTTTAGTGTTAACAATGAGATAATCATGTATTTCTAACAGTGTCGAAGAACCGATGCAGGAGGGAAAATTCAAGTACACGTCCTGTTTCAGTTGTAACACATAGCGTGTGTGGGGTGTTACACGACTACGTTGTCCGAGGTACATTCCCATGTTAAGGATTAAGGGAACACACCGTGTAGTTATTTTACATGCTGTGTAACCCTCTTTTGTAAAACATGAATTATTTATACTCATGTTCATTTCCTGCTCTTTTAAGTTGTTGTCCTTGTAATTCTTGAACTGAGGTGTGTGGTTGGCCTGGTTGTGTCATGACACCAAGATATCCTCTAGTTGTGAACCATGTATAGTTCGATGATCAAACATAGAAAATGGTAGATCAGGGACTACTAGCATATTCTTCCATCATGCATGTCTTGGCACCATCTATTATATCAGACACTGGTGTTGAGGGATAGTTCTATAAATGCTTCTTAATGATTTTAAATTTTTTTGAAGGAGCACTGTATCCTGCACGAACTATGGTGGAGTTGTCCAGGGTGTTCATGTAGTAGTATCCCTAATGTTTTATGAAGGGATAGCGGACCACATGTTTTAGAGTAATGGTTGGAGGCTAATATTTCTATTATTGAGCATCTAGAGACGCCTCCAGATAAGAGGGTAAATCTCCCAATGTAAATTCTATGTGATTATGACAAGAGATGGTGGGATGTTATATTATAGGAAGGAAGTCATAATGATATGCCTTGGGAAGAGTTTCATAAGACCATCAATAATTACATGTATACTAAGACATTGAGTGACGATCGAGCCTGAGAGTTCATGCATTTGGAGTAGGGGGATCTTTCAATGATGGATTACTCTTCTCATTTTACAGAGCTTCAGCTCATCCAACATGTTCTTGGAGGTGACAAGTTATCACATGATAGGAAATTTGATGATGGTCTCAGGTACGAATTTATATTTTAGGTGAATTTTTTTAGGCTGACATTGGTGAATTCTATAGTAAACCAAGTGTTGATTACTGAGTAAAATATGATAGATCTAGGAGCTTTGGGCTAGGATGGTTCTGAACCTATGGATTGTTCTCCCTCAAAAGAGAGAATGAAGTGTTGTGGGGATATTTCATGTTAGTCTTCTTTAGTAATCCATGTGGTATGCTACCAGTGCGGGAAGAGTGGGCATATGAGACCTTCGTGCCCAAGATTCCCAAATGAGTGTCACTATTGTGGCAATATGGGTCATCTTTAGTGGGTTTTTTATTATTTATCACAAGAATCTATTGAATAGGGATATTTTATGAATCCACATTCCGGATCAAGACCACCCGTTTCTCATCAATTAGGGAACTGGATTTCTTCTGGCTATTCAGGACGAGGAGGTGGTCATGGCCGTGGTATCCAGACGGTAGGTTTTTGGTCATAATAAGGTGGATCAAATTAGGGTAGTTAGGCAGGGATGTAGGTTCAATATACAGTTTAGACATTTTGATGGATTGGTCCCAGCATGAACAAGGTCCCAGACCCTCTACTGTTAGAGATACGATTCTAGTTTCCTCAGTTTTCTGTTTTTCTCTTTTTGATAGATGTGATACCCATAGTTTTATATATGTTTCTGTTGTGGAGAGACTTTGGCACTACATATTTATATATGAGGATATTATGACTCTGTACACATCATTGAGGATTAAGACTGCTAGTGTATGTCAGTGCAAGGAGTTCCCTCTTGGGGTTTTTGGTTTTCAATTTTTATGGGACCTCTATGTCTTAGAGATAACAAGTTTCGATGTTATTCTTGGAATGAACTGGTTATTTTCCATTCAGGCATTTTTTACTGCTATCTCCACAAGGTGAGTTTCACATCACCATTGCGTAGTTCCTTACATCACAAGGGAAAATGGGATTTCCTTGCAAGAAAAGATAGACCCGGGCATCATGGGTTTGGTGGAATTATAGAACATATTTCTAGTTTATATATGGATAACTAGGGGAATTCATAAATGCAATTTTATCCATTGGTTGATCATTTCAAAGATGTATTTTTAGAGTAATTTTTAGGATTTTCTTTGGTGCGAGAGGTATATTTATCAAATAATATTGTGCCAAGAGCTGCATCAGTGTCCATTCCTCCTTATTGGATGTGTACACCAGAGTTACAGGAACTCAAGAAGTAGATAGAGGAGTTAAAGGTGAAGGGTTTCATCTAACATTGTACTTCTCATTAGGGTTCATCTATACTTTTAGAAAATAAGGAAGAAAGTACCCGAATACATTGTGTGGATTATCGGAATCTAATACAGTTGACGGTCATAAACTGATATCCATTTCCAAGGATTGATGATCTCTTCGATCAACTTTGAGGAACCTGGGTGTTCTTGATGATTGAATTGATATCCAGTTATCATCAGTTGAGTGTTATACAAATAATTATACCTCTTATAAACTTTTAGAGTAGGTTTGATCTGTTTGAGTATTTGGTTATGTTGTTTGGTCTCACAAGCGCACTGGAAATTTTCATGGCATTGATAAACTGAGTATTCTATCCTTACATAGATTATTTTGTGGTATTCTTTATGTACTATATCATTGAGTACTATCCCACTATATGTGACCATTCTATCTATCTTGAGATTGTATTATGTACAATGAAAGAGAATTTGTTATATGATAATCTCTCAAAATGAAACTTTTGGATGAAACAAATTCAATTTTTTGGTCATGTTATCTCAGTGACAGAAGTATCAAAAGAGATAGAGAATGTGAGACTAGTAGTTTCTTGGGAGTAGCCAAATTATTTCTCTAAGGTACGGAGTTTTCTGGGGATGGCTGGTTACTAAATGCACTTTTTACAAGAATTTTCACAATTAATAGTGACAATGATATGCCTGACTAAGAAGGGACAAATGTTCTTGTGGTTAGATTCTAGAAATTCAACATTTCAAGAAGCTAAAAGGGGGATCGAATTATGCATAAGTATTGATTTTTCTAGATCTAGGAAAGAGTTAAACGATTTAATAAGATGCATTAGGTATCGGGCTGGGAGCAGTGCTTATGAAGGGGGAAGGTGTTGTTTCTTATGGGTATCAGTAGTTGAGGCCACATAAGTGGGACTACCTGAAACAAGATATTTAGTTACTTCTATTGTGCATGCTTTAAGTGGTTGGATACATTATATTTTATGAAATAATTTTGTTGTATGCACTGAACACAAAAGTTTAATTTATATCTTTACTCAGTGAGATATGAATTTGAGACAACAATGGTGTGTTTAGTACATTTAGTCTTTTAACTTTAATCTTTCCTACATGCCTGGGAAGGGAAATGCAATGGATGATGTGTTGAGAAGGAGAACTAAGATACAATCAGTTCGAGAGGCCAGCAGGGAGTGGATGATTATGTATTTGTTCTCTAAGATTCATTTGGAGGTTTACGAAAGAAATATGAAGACCATTCTTTCTTCTATTGTTGTTACCTCTACTCTCCTGGATTGATTTAGAATGAGGAATATATTATATTCATTAGGCCTAGTTTTAAAGGATAGTGTGTTAGGTGATGACCCTACTCTTCGGTTGATTGTATGCAAGGTTGAGGCCTTTCATTTTCATGGATGTGTATGGGTGTCAACAGAACTACGCGAGGAGATGTTGTGAGATTTTTAGAACTTATTTTTTGATGTTCATTGTGGTGTTATAAAGATGTATCAATATCTAAAATGTCTGTATTGGTTGATAGGTATAAAGAGGGAACTAGCTGGTTTTGTTATGAGATATTCCACCTGTCAACATATAAAGGAGGAGCATTAGAGATTGTTATAGCTTTTACAATAGTTCCCATTCCCATGTGGAAGTGGAATATTGTCATGAAGGATTACATGTCGGGTTTAACGAGGAAGACCCATGGGAATAATTTTTTTTATGGTTGTTAGTGACAGACTCAGGAAGGTTTCAAATTTATTGTTAATTGAGAACAACTTCAGTTTTGATGATCTTGGATTGTTGTAAATCCATGATATTGTATGTATTTATAGGGTTCTGCACTCCATCTTTTCATATAGGGATGCCACGTTTACATCTTGGGTATGGTAGGGACTACAGAGGGATTTTTGTAATTATGTACTTCTATGTACAACATACCATCCCCAGATAGATGTCCATTCCAAGTTCACATTTTAGGATTTGAAGGACATATTTGAAGATTGAGTCCAAGATTTTAAGGGGTTCTTGTGAGAGACACATACCCCTAGTGGAGTTTTCCTACAATAAAAGTTTCCAAGAAACGATTCAGATGGAACCTTATGAGGCTTTGTATTATAGGCCATTCCAATCACCCCTATGTTAGTTGGAGGTAGGAGTGAAAAATATGCTTGGACCTCGTCTATTATAAGAGACCACTGATTAGGTGGATTTGATTCAGATTAAGATGGCTAGTACACAATATCACTAGAAATCTTATACTGATCGGCATAGACAACCTCTGAAGTTCTAGGTCGAAGGTCATGTTTTCTTATGTGTCACACCGAGGTTGGGACAAAAGAGTATTAAGAGATAAATAAATATTTCACCATGATACGTCGGGTTGTTTGAGTTTTTGCATAATGTTGGGTTGGCTATCTATCTGTTGCAATTACCTCAGAGGTACTAGGATATGCATGAAATATTTCATGTTTCTCAGCTACAACGATACTTTTCAGAACCGTCTTGTGTTTTTTAACCCAAGGAGGATGAGTTGGAGGTGGATTTATTCTTCATGTAGTACTCTATTCTGGTTGTGGATTGCAACACAAAGGTTCTCTATGTCCAGTATGTTCCTCTAGAATGAGTACTATATAAGCATGGAAGAGTATATGATGAGACTTTAGAGAGGGCGGATGACGTACGATCCTGGTGGAAAAATTTGTTTGAAGAAACTTCTTTAACACTATGGATGAGTAATTTGGGGAATAATTTATTTACGGGGGGTTTTTGTAAAAATATAGATCTCTTTTTTTCATATGAATCTTTATTTCGGGTTATTTTTGAGTAAAAACAATGAAATTTGAAATTTTACAACTACACACCATTTAGTTTTCGGTATATTTCATGTACCTAGTTACTGCATATATGTGTGTACTGGTTGTATAATGTCTAAGTACATGGATTTTTAGGTGACTAGGAAGACTACATAAATCAAGGGCCAGTTGAGGCTAATACACGGTGTGTTCATTAAATGAATTCAACATGTAATTTTTTTTATTTGATATAACAGAGTTGGGTCATTTCTCAAATCCCGAAAACACTTATTCTTCCCGTGTTTTGTACAGGAGAACTCGGGAACGATGAACAAAGAGTGAGCCCCCATTTATCCTTTAGCCTTCAATTTAGACATCATTGGGTGCATTGGAAAACCATCGGTGATTTAACCTTTCATCTAGATCCTTTCGTCATGATTCCTCTTCTCTCACGAGTTATCCAAGGAGGATCATTTTTTTCCTTTTTTTGCAGATCTAGGTCATTAAATACTAATTCATGGTATGGAATTCAAGTGTGTTGATCATATGACATCATGGTAGGTGGTTATTTCCTTTCATTGTTTGTATTTAGTTTATATATGCTCAAAATTCCAAATACCCATGTTTGGGGTATTGTGTGTTTTAGAATTTACCCTTGTTTAATAACTTCTATGGTTTGTTTGATTGATAAAGGGTTATTGCTTATGTGTATGGTTAGATTCTTTGTTATGGGACACCCTATGGGAGCATTACCTTGATTGATTTTTTATGGATGTTTTTTCTGGGATGCCTATAGGCTTGACTTTATCCCATGTATTGATTTCATTTGGTGGAGTTGCTGATTATATGAAATGCATGTGTTATGAATTTTAGAAGTTTGACCAAGGGGAATATACGAAGAGAGATTCCCGAGGTAGGGTAATTTATATATGATTTTTTGTTATGATAGACCAGAGGGGATAGATCTTGAGAGCTACCTAGAGGGTCATTATTAAATGAATGTTAGACCCTAGGGAATTGACTATAAGGGCAGCCAAGGGATCATTATAGTTTATTGTTTCTATTCAGACCAAGGGTTTATTGACCGTGAGATCTTCCTGGATGGTCGTTTGTAAAGGATTTGTGCTATGTGGGACCAGAGGGGTTAGACAGTATGAGTTTTCCTAGAGGGTAATTGTTTCTTGAATTGATGATATGATAAACCAGCGGGGCAAGCCTATGATAACATTCCAAGATGGTTTCTTATGAATGATTGAATGATTGTGAGGACTCTATCAATCCAAAGAACAATCATGGACTAAGCCATTCTTGTTTGTTGATACAGTCCTCTGAGAAATATACTTTATTAATATTACATGGGGGATATAGAGATTACGCTAGATCCCAAGATTTTATTATTCAACGGATTTAATAATTAACTAATGTAAATGAATATAATTGAAAACATTAGGATTGTTACTTTTGAGTATTTCCTAGTTTATTACTTCATTTATACATATTACCTACTATATATTTGTTAACTGATAGTTAGTCACGTATATTTTGGGGTTTTCCTAATATGATTCATCTCCCACCCTGCTTGGGTGATGCTTTTAGGCCCAAATAGAATATATGTTTTTGGTTATAGATATGGGAAATCAACCTTCATTATTTTGTAGTTGATTTATTTTGGAGATGGAGAGCATGGGACTAAGATGTGGCTTGAGGTACTATTGGAGTTTACTGTTTTTATGTACTTTGGTTTTATTATTGTATTTCTAGCCTTGTGACTTGTTTGGATTCTTTCCTGGACACATCTGACATGCATCATTTATATAATATCCAATTTTTATATTAATATCAGTATTCTGCTGCTTACAGTTATTTTATTGTATTACTAATTCTGCTTTGGTTTTATATTTAGATTCCAATGTGTATCATATTCCAAATAGGACTTAGTTCCCCAATGCCATACTTTATTCCTCATTGCTAGTTGGAAGCCTCTAGAGTTTTGTTAAATTCACTTGAGGTTATGTGACCAACTGGTTTCGAGGAACCATTGGGCAAAACCCAGATCCAAGATGTTACAATACACTACTCACACATAGGTTATTCTTGAACTATATGTATATCAACTTATTCTTGTATTAAAAAAAAGTATCTGTAGATCATTATGGAAGATACATGAGTATGAGATGGGGAATATTTTTTACACTTGTGGTGTTTTGGATTAATTTTCATTTAGTAGATATATTGACATATATACTTGTTTTTATTAAGGACACCATTTGTGGTAGAGTATGGAGTGTTATGCTTATACCGTACATAGGAATCTTGATAAATATATTGATTTTTTGGTTGTCATCTGGGTTTAGGTGATGGTTTTCGTATAAGTTCATGAGTATCATGGGAATAATTAGCTTAGGAAAAAATCCAAGGGAATTTGAAGGACATAATCCATATTCATTTTAATTTGAATTCTACACTATTTTTGTCAGAACCATTGGGTGAACTTGTATAGCTGTGCATAGGAATACTGAAGTGTATGAATTTTTGTTATAGTTTGGTGATTTTATTATTACTATTTTAATTCTACTATAAATCAATTCTTATAACCTAGATTTTATAATAGTTATTGATGTTATGTTATTGATTTTTATAACTATGTTTATACATGAGGGTATAATATCCATACACGACTGTTCATATCCTAGCTTACTTTTAATAGCTTTATTTTATGAGGAGGAAAACCTAAGGTAACACAGTAAACCATTTATGGTACTATTTATGAGTTTGGTAGAAGGATTCTTAAAAACATAATAGTCATGGTTATAGACTCAGTAATGAATTTATTCATCTTGTACCATCTATTGTTCTTCATGAGAGAAAGGTATGTCTCTTTGATGGTATAATGTATCGCAAAATATGAATTTAGTGACTCATTTAAAATAGATTCCCAGATAATATGAGGTATTATTCATCCATATTTTTATATATATTTTTAATTCACATTTCCATTATAAACATATAATATATTATTTTAGATATATATAATAAAAAATTTCCCATTTATTTGTGTAATTCTTGATCTTAATGAATTATAAAGAACACCAACTTAATTATTCAAGTTCAAATAAATTTATGTATCATTTTAATTTTTTATATATTATACTCCATTAAATTACTCATATTCATATTATAAAATTTAATGTAATTTAATGTTATATTTAAGAAAAATAAATAAACAATCAAAAATTGATTATTAATTGGTTATAAATAAAATAAAATAATTCAAGATATTTTTCAAAGATATTTTTTTATGTGTGAAGTGTTTTAACTTTATTTTAAATTAATCCCCACAAATAAATTATTTCAGTGAGGTGTATTGTGAATTTATATAATCAAATTTGTTTAAATTTATCAAATCCGTATTAATTATCAAGTAATAAAAATATAATAACTCTTCTGCTAAAAAATAAACATTCTAATTTTTTTTCACACATTTTGTTTTATATTAAAATTATTTTCTATCAGAATCAAAAAATGATTCACCTAAAATTGATATAAAATTTGGTATTGAAATATAAAAATTAGTGAATAAGAAATATTTCAATTTTTTCTACGAAATATTTTATGAAGGTAAAAATTAAGTCACCGTGGTAACAATAAAATTTGTTAAAAGTTATAAATATAAAGGTAAAGTTGTAAAATGTTTCTATGATTTTTTAAAAATTTTATTTATATGGATATTAATGAATAATCAAAAAAAATTTCGACTTTGGATTCACATAATTTTGTAAATAAATTTTTGTACACATTAAAGAATATGTATTTTCAAAAAATTCAACTAACGATCACCTATAAAAAGGACCCCTTCTTTACCCACATCAAACTATTCCATTCATTTAGTTTCTTATTGAATACCTTCCCAAATGATCTCTTAAATAAGTCTCTAGAACTTTTTAGAACATAATATCATAGGAAGGAGTCCTAAATCCTTCACCCTATGGGTTCTCTAAAAGATCATTATACCATTAATTATAATTTTTATCTTCTACTTAATAATTTTTATTTATATTTTTCATAATCCCATTCTACAATATTATTTATCACTTGAATGTAACGTTTTTTAAAATATTATTCTTTTTTAAAATTGATATTGCTAATATAAAATAATATATTCTTAATCATTAAATCATTATGAAGTTTTCTTATTTAGGTTATTTTTACAAACTAAATGTATGATTCTCTTGGATTTTCCACATACATATTAATAAAAAATAGTAAATGATAATATTTCTTAATAATAATTATTTTAGTAAGTTTTCAGATGTTTTTAATGAATATAATACTATATATATTCACCAATAAATTCAATTATTTTATTAGTAAAATTTTCCTTAAAAATATATTTTTATATTTTTATTGAGAACCAAAATAAAAACTTCCATGAAATGACTATATAACATCAAAACTATATCACACAGATCAATATAATATAATTAAAATTACATTGGTTATGAATAATTTTGACATGCTGATGGATTAAAACCTCCATATTGAAGATAATGTAGAACCAATGGTATAATGAACACTGAAATCACATGTTTAAGCAAGAATATTTAAGAAATTTTTAATAAGAAATAATAAATTAATGATAAAGATTATAATGAACATAAATATGATCTTGATATAGAATAATAGTGAACATAAATTTATTATTTAGGGTTCTAGAGAATGTTTGTCCATCCAGGAATCATAAGTAATGGTTTTGATCTTAATTTATCTTCATTTAAGCACATTTCATATTTTACACCTATTTTCCATTATATTAAATATTAAATTCACCACTAGATTATTTTATACCTATCAATTTTGTATGATTATAGAAACATCAATTCATTATGAACCCCACTAATAGCCACTTCACCCTATTTCATTATAAACAAAAAAACCCTATATTTTAAACTATCTAGAATGAAATTTTTCTTCAATGTAACTTTTATGGACACTTATGGTAAAACATATAGAGAAAATATTATACACAATCACATCAATTATTTTCTATATTCAAATTCATGAATATCACAAGATATACCCAAACCACTGAGAAACCCAATTATTATAAATATATTCATCCATTGGAAATAAATCAAACATAAATTAAAATTATAGATTAAGAAATCCACCAATTGAATTTTTGGAAACCAAAGAATATAATGAATGACCAATAAAATGAAACATTAAACACATAACAATCAGTTCATTTCAATAATTTTACCAAAAATTATCAGTAAATATTGCTTCCATGAAAAAATGAATCCCTATAAACATATTATCACATTAATAATAAATCAAAAGATTTTTTAGTAGTGAGATTTTAATGAATATACACAAGACTATTAATGTTTTTATCTTTGTAATATTTTTTTAAATAAATATTCAAAGCATTCCATTAATTTATATTGAACAAATCTTAAAAAATTTTGAAACCACTGGTAATAAGATTTTAAAAACCATTGAGCATAATGTATTGGTAACCAGACACCAGAAATGTATATATTATATGATGGAAAATGGCATTTCTATCCTTATACATTTGGTGGTAATGAGTGGTTTAACTACAATGTTCATGGAATGGTATTCAAAAACAAATATAAAATGTTTTTTTATTCATGATTTAAAAAATATTTCATTTGAAAAAATATATGTTATCTTTTCAAAAATATTCTAATACATTAAACTCAACAAAATTATACTTAATATTTATTGTTTTTATCATTTAGTGTTTAACTAAATTTTAACTTATGTTAGTAAAACTGATATTGTCACTTAAATGGGATAAAGGAGGAGACTCCATCACATCAATGTCTTCATGGTATTGTTTCATCCATAGAAGATTTAATTTATCATCTAATGATATTGTCTATTCTAACTCTTATATAGTTAATGAAATGCAATCCAATTTCTTTCTTATCTAGTTGTTAAAATCCCATATACACAATATAAACCATTTAATGTAAAATTTATATTATTGTGTATTAATAACCAAGGATTTTGGTAAATAAAACAAACTCATTTTAATGAGATCATTCAAAAAGAAAACCAATTTAATTCTTCCCTTTTACATAACTAATTAATATCTTAAAATTTTTAACCTAAATCTCCAATAGTTCACTATAATATTATTATTATTATAAAATATTATATAAAAATATCATAACTTTTAACAGGAAAATATAGAATAAAAATAAATATTTTATTATACTATAAAACATTCACACAAGTTATCAATACATCATTGGTTAAAATAACCAATATTTCAATTAGATATTTGATTTTTTTGAAAGTGACATATTTAATTACATAAAAAATTATACATCATTATTATTGGTGGAAATAAAAAATCATTTTTTATTGATTCACTAGGAGTCCCATAAATAATTTTTACTCTCAAATCAATTAAATTTTAAAATTGAACTTCTATATCTTAGTATATAGGTTGAAAATATTGATTTTTAAACACAAAATAATAATATAATAATCAACCACCAATTCAAACATGATTTGACATACTAAGACACCACATAAGATGAATGTGAGATGAGTGTGAAACCCCAATCCCACCACCATTATGATTAGAGCTTGTGACTAACACTGAGATAGAATGAACATATATGACAAGTCTTAGACTGAATTAATGTACAACTAAAATGACAACCAATCACATAAAATATATCTAAAAACAAAAAATAATATGGAATATATCGATAAATTTTATTTGAAATACTTGGATAATACAATATCTAAATTATTCAATACCATTAGAGATAACATTGTGGAAAACATATATATAGAAAACATCACTATGTATACCAAACTATTAGAATGGGTATATGCCAATTCATTATTAGGAACCATTCAATGAAATCCTACAAAAAATATCTATTCTATATACCATCATATATATCCATCAACCATCTCTACATCCTCTAATAACTCCATGGCTACTAATAATATAGTCAACTGTGAAAAATCGATATAGACTGAACATGTGTGGGTGAAATGACTATGTAGAGGTGAGTAGAAATATAAATATTATGATTCCTAAAAAAATCATAGGTGAATTAACAGTTCATTACAACCCAAATACTAGGGGAAATTAATGAAACCCAATGTTATGTTATATTATCCTATATCAAGATAACCTTAAATTTTGGAAAATAACAAATCCTCACTACCTATCTCCATGATAGGTAATACGTTTTTATCTAGTATATATACCTAGTGTGGAAAAATATTCACAAACCATAGAGTCAATATCACAACTATAATTCATATTAGAAAGGAAACCAAGTGTTCCTAGAATTTTATTTTAGAATAATGATATTTGAAATCATTTTCATTGTAATCTACCAAAACATTATAACATCGGTACTACCCCATTGTAGATGTAATCAGGGACCCACATGATTCAAGTAAATACAGGTGAGTTATGTGCGTGGAAACCCATATCGAAATGTCTTATTTACCCTAGAACATGTATGGTAAAACAATGATATCTAATGGTGGGGGACCCATAACCTGTCACAAGAGGAAGTATTGAATCCAAATTCATGGAAGATCTAGAACTCATCTGGATCTAGTGTGATATCAACCCATGCACAAATGGAGTACACCCAAGGCTATGGGTGGGTATCATATGTGTTAATCCCAAAAGAAAGTACCTATCATTGCAATTAATATATGGGAAACATTACCTATCTTTATAAATTCACTAAGGGGATATATAAAACCATGTATACCCTAAAAATCATTCAATCACCAAATATTCATTCCATGTAACCAAAATATATCATTTATAAAAATTATTTAGACAATATCTCTATAGTAAAGTAGATAATAATGACAATGTTATACAAAGAGACAACATAAAAATGTAATGTGAAAGTGTTTAACTCAAACATCAAAGTGTTTGGATATGTGAAATTTAAAGGTAATGAATTGTACATATCACACACTATTGAGTACAAGGAATGAATAACTTGATAGTTACTAGCCATATGCCTCCATTTTCTATTTCATCTAAATACAATCAATATGGTATGTAATGTTTACTCCATTGAACCTAGGACATGATGATCCACATAGTTTGTACTTCTAGAAGACATAGATTCATGTATCTTACGTATAAAACGTGTTCACATCCACATGTCATGATTGAACTTGTGGTAATGTATGTTATATATTCTTAGTACATAGTGTAACACATTATTAATGTACATATAATATTCTTATGAAACACTATAAATAGTACTATGTGGAATAGTGTGTGTGTAATCTGGTTACACATTATATTTAATGAGATGATATAGCCATAACATAGTCAAATAATGCATTCTAGAATATAATGACTAGGTCCTAAAGTAATATTTTTTGTGATATGATGAACGACATATACTTAATGTGACATAAGGGACTATATGTCATGTTGTGTAAAATTATAAGTTCCAAATTCTTATTCCTCCAAAATTCACTCCTATATCAATTCCATTTCCCCTACAGTCAATCATTCCACCAATTCTAACTAATCATAATATCATGGTAATTTCTAATTTAACTCACTAGATATCCACATGTTTCTACCATTTCCTCCATTTATCATTACTATCATAATCTATTGATGTTGTTCCTATAACATACTAAAAATTCCTTTATTACTAATCCACTACAAAATTTGAAATTGAGTTTCCTCATATAATGGGTTGTATAATTATAAATTATATGAAAATGTGGGAAAATTTTAAAATTCATATTATAAGAGGGTGGGGGTGGCCTTGCTATGAATTGGGGTTCCTTATTCACTATTTAGAATTGGTGTATATCATAGGGTATAATACATTAAACAACATTGTTTTGTTATATACCATATTTTATGATGGATATGACCAAGATAATGTCATAATAAATCATTAATTGGTTATATATTAAAGAGTAATATTCATTATAAAAATAGAAACTAATATTTCATTCAAAAAGAAAAGGTTTTATTTATAAAAAATATATTTTCTAGTATATATGATTTTATTTTAAATAGATGTTTCTAAATGATATAATTTTAATTTCAAAATTTAATTTCAATTTTTATATATAATTATAGAAGATTATTAGTATTAATTTTGTAGAATTTTCTGAAAATTTTTCATTTCAATAGATTATGAAAATACAAATATTTATTGAAAATTTTATTTTATATTAATATATTTACAAAAGAAAATTCCATTTTTTATTAGTTTTAATACTTAATTAGATTATTTTTATTAAAAAAATTTAATTTTATCATTTTTAAATACTTTTAACCTAAAATTTATTTAAAAACTTTATGTTCTTAAAAAGTCATTTTCTAAAAATCTACTTTTTGTCGCGTTTTATCAGATTAATTTTAAATTAAAATACAGCACTTCTATGCTATTCATATTTTTAAATGGATTAAATATTTTTATTTAGGATTTATTTTTTTTTAATATGTCCCTTAAATTTTTGGGTCAGTATGAATAATAACTATAATTCTTTTGTTACCATGGTAAAGGGTAAATCTAGGAATAAATGATAAAAATTAAATTATAAGGACTGTTAAATGACCATTAAACATGATTAAATATTATATTTTTATTTTAGATCATCCAAATGAATAAATATTTAGAATATATGGCCTTATGATTGTGAGTATGACCTTTACAATATTTTTTTAATGGAAAAGTAAAATATGTCACTATATTATTTTTGATACATATAATAATTGAAAAAAAGATAACTAATTGATATGTTATGTTTTAAATATTATATACTAATATATTTTTATTAAATTTATTATGGTAATTTATTACTATTATTTATTGAAGATATATTTATCGAAAAAGATTACACAACGCTGACACAGTAATTATTCATGTAATGAAAATCTAACATAAATGATATTAAAAATATTAAATGTACTATAATTTGGAATCAATCCGGTGATACCTGATTTTTGAATATTATTTAACATGTTAGTGATGTACTAAAAAATATTATTCTAATTTATTATATTCTCATGGTGTTGTATATGTCAATCTAAATGAATGGTTCATAAATTATCATTTTTAATACTCTATGACAATAATCATTTTTTAATGATATATAATTCATAAAAAAAATTGGCCATTTCGTTAGGATATGGATGAAAATAATATCAAAGGACCATTTATTGGGTGGTTTCCCAATTAAATTATCTATATTGATCCTTAATGTGTAAAAAACCGTATTTTCCTGATTAGAGTGAAAAGGGTTAAGAGGGGGTTAAAATGAAAAGATAGGGTTAAAAATGTTATATAAATATACAAAATAATTATTTAATAAACAAAATTAATCTAAGAATCATAATATATTTAAAATCAATAAATTTTGATCCATTGAGATATCAAAATTACTTTAAATCGTAATAATATTTTAATAAATTTGATGAATTCCCCTCCCCTCTTTTATAAATTGGAACCATTTCTTATCATTTAGTCAGACATCAAAATCCATTTTTCCGATAATATGTACCAAAATAACAATATAAGATCCATTAAAATGATATATAGTCACTATTTAATTCCTAATACCATTAATATAAGATTTAATGTGTTCTTTGAAGGATATTCTATAAAGAAGTGGTTTAGTTTTTATCCACATATTTTAGTTTTAATTCTTCTTACACTTATCTAAATATTATTTAAATATATTAAAATAATAACACTAATTTTTTTCCAAAAAATAAGTTTTTATTATATTAATTTAGTAACATATATCTGTTTCATATTTTATTATATGGGAATTAAAAAACTTATTCGTGTATATTGTGGAGCACCACCTCACGAATCGATGTAATTAATTTTCCATCATAGTCTTTCAAGGATATATTATAATAGTGGATGTAATTTTTATATATTTTATTAACAAAATATTTTAATTATAATTATATAATATAACATTTTTTCATTCCTTTCCAATAAATGATCAACGATAACATTATTTGTGCATATTTATGGACTACCACCTCCCCGAAGTGATGTGATTCAATTTTCATCACCACATTCTCTCGATGAAATATAAAAACTTATTTAAAGATGTAATATTTTATTTATGATATAATTATCATTATTTAAAGATTAAAATGATACTTAACTCATTCAATATTGATATTTGAGATATCGAAACGTTACTCATGTCTACATATTTCCTACCGTCTCTATACGTGGAACACAATACATTTTTTATAACCATATTTAATGGTTGGGTTTTGGAGAATAATTAATGTATACAAAATATAAATATGTAATTATTACTACTCTTTAGATGATTTAAAAATGACCAATTTTATTATATTAAACATACAAATTTCATTTTGGACATCTGAACTGGATATTTTCTAAACATCCATGTGAACATAAATAATTATTTAATTTTTATGACATGGAAATAAGTGTTATAAATGGATTAATAATATTGAAAAAAAAATCTCAAGAAATTATATAATAAACACAAATTAATTATTTATGTTGATAAATATTGTAAATGTTGTGTCAGGATCAATGTTATAGGAATTGTTTTTAAAATATTCTTTTAATGTTTCCTATAAAACTATATTTTTCTTCCTTATCCATATTTCAACATTTTTTTATGTATGATTTTATATGGAAATAAAGGAATTGTAAGATATGTTATAGGTATATTTTATATGTATTTGAATTTTTTTCCAAATGATTCTTTTAACACAAGGTTTTGATTTTCATTATGAAAATAAAAAAAGTTATGTTCTTTTTTGATATAAACTACGATAAAAAAATTTCATTCGAACATATTAGTTATTTTTTTTAATTACATTACAATATTTAATTTTTTAATGAAATAAAACCATATTTATATTTATTATGGATATTTTAAAAAAGTTTTTTTAAAATTTATTGGTCATTTTAATATATATAAATGTTTTCTTAAGGATGAAATGCATATTTATATGATTATAATGTTAGAAATTGTAATCATGAATGTGTGTTTTTTATGATATTGTTCCTGGGAATTTTTTTATGATGGGTGGAAAAATTATAAACCAATTATGGGTGGTTATTTTATTAAACAATGAAGAGTAATTCTGTGGTCAACTATGTATTGGTCGGTCTATGAAATCCCTCAAATGCATTGGGGTTAGAAGTCGATTATATAGTAATTCAATTTGTAAGGGTGATAGTAATAGTGAAATGGAAATATTGTCCTATGTAACCTAAAACTGTTATTTATTACATCTATGGGGTTTTAATAAAATATAATTATTTCTCAAGGAAATACAATGATATTATATTTAAAGGCATGTATATGGGATATTTTGAGGGTGAACAATCTGTCATTGTGAAAAGAGTTATTATGAGTTTTGATGATTTCAAATAAAAATTATGTTTTTTTATTTTTTACATTAGGATTTACTAATATTTCATTTGTAATGTTTTATGAACATATTTGGGAAGAAAAGATGATTTCATTGGTTAAAAAATTATAATTTAGAGCCCCATTTTTATTTTGAAAAGGTATATTTTTTAAACAATTCAAGGTATAATGGAATTTTTCATTCATTATATGTCACTTACCATGATTTTTATTCTCATATGAGGTTTAAAAATGGGATTTATACGGATTAATGATGGGTAAGGGGAAAGAATATTTAATTTTTAAAGTCGTGAAGTGTTTTCATAAAAGGAAACATGCTTTATTTTAAAAATTTAATATTATATAATAATGGATATTTATTAAGAGTGTCCACATTGCATATATTTTGGATTTTTATGTAATATATATGAACTCTTACTCTTTGGTTATTAACCTATAATATCTTTGGGAATATAATAATGTGTATTCTAGTTTAAATCACTTGAAAATATATTTTTGAAGTCTGGGAAATTAGTGTTGGTAATAAAAGGAGGATTATATAAATTTACTAGATTGGATAATGTTAATACAAATAAATTATAATATTTTATCATATTGTTCACTTATAATGTAATATAATTAATACATTATCATGTTTCTTAATCTAGATAATTTATTCTCAGGATGGTTTTCTAAGGAGGGATCATGGAATTTGACGTAGGAATGCACATGGGGGAAAATATCCTTTTGAATCAGTAACCTAGAATGCTTGGAATTACAAAATATAAATTTGTTGTAGTAATAGTTCAATTAAAACAAAATATTAATGGTGGTGGTATCCATAAGAGAGAGAAACATTATCTACCATAGAGAAACATGATTATAATATAGAACATTATGGGATATAACCCTAAAAAATTCAATGTATCTTCTGATTGTTTGATTTACTAAGGATGGATTAAATATATAGAGAAGATATTTCATGTCATGGTATGTTGATATAATTAAATAGAATGTTTTTCTATTTAACCTTTTGAAGGAAAAATAGATAAATTATAAATAATAGAAAATAATGTTCCAAGATTGATATATTGTAATGGGATAAATTTAAGAATATTTTCTTTGATATATTTTTCTGAATATTTCTTCACATAGGAAGGAAAAGGAATTCTTATAATTGAAATATAAGGATGAATATTCAATTGATGTGTATGAAGAATACATTACATATTTGGCATATTACGTACAAAATTTTATCTAGGATCGTGATATTAAAATTATTTAGCTTTACTCTTGATTAAAACTAATATTTTTATTATCATTTATTCACATCATTATTTTATGAAATATTTATTTTGAATAAATTTAATTTGTTTGATATCTTGTGTTACACGCAACGCTGAGTTTTTACAAACAATTATATATTATTAATATTATTATTTAATATTGGCCCTTATTTTTTATCCGTTAATCTGGGAAGAATTAAGATTAATAGAAATATGTTAAATAATATGTATAATTATTTTATATAAAGAAAATATTCTGAAGAATATGTACATATTTTTTGGGGGATGTCTTTATATGTTTTAAAACATTCATTTCTAAAAAATAATTCATTTCTATTTATTCATGTGAATAATAATAAAATTAGTTTTTGAATATCTTACAAATTGAATATTATAAAATAATCTTCATTTTTAAAATCAAAATTTCAAAATCGTATTAGGGTGTATTTCTGGTATTTATTTGAAAATAATTTTTTTAAGGAATAGTGAAAAATAATGTTTTTTATGAAAAAATACAATATCATTTAGGGAATTTAGGAGGTTCCTTATAAATTATTTTTTTAAAGTAAAATCAATCCAATTTGACATATATAAATCCTATGTGGGTCATTTTAGTCCTTTTTTATATCAAAATTTGGTATAAATATTGTAAATAATTGGAATGTTTTTACTTTTGAAAATTGCTTCCTAATCAAATATAAAAGACTAATTTATGTTAAATATTCAATATCTATGAACAAAATTAAAAAAAAATATTTCCATATTTTTATTAATAATAATTTATATTACCTTATAATGATAACTTTATTTTTGAACATCATTAAAAATAATAACAAAAAAAATTAATTTATTAGCTTAGGGTTGGTTGTTTTTACTGGGTGTTAAAATAAAATGTTATGGGATAAAAATTACAAAAAAAACGTATCAAGAACCCAATGTTCATGAAATATATAGATTTTTTGAACTTTAAGGTTAATTAATTATCCATTTTTATCAATGTCGATTGGGAAAAATATGGGCACACCTATTTCGAATCAAAAATAACATGTGTTCCACTCAGCTCACATATAAAGGACACCTACTCGCTTATCTTATTTACACTTTCAAAACCCATTGTTTCATCCAATACCCACCAAATTCAGGTCCATAATTCATTCTGGTAATCCAATTTGTATTATTTTGGTCATAATTATATCATAATAATCCTATTTATGGAACGAAAAATACATTGTTCCAAGAAGAGGTAAAATCCCAAATTGAGAATTTTAATTTATTTCCTACTCCAAAACATTAAATTATTTTTAAAATATGTTAATATAATAAAATTATTGTATTATATATTCTTAAATTATTTAATATTAAATAAATAAAAAAATAATTCTTCGATCCAATTAAATTTCATACATACTCATTGTTCATGTATACATTGGACAACCACCATACGGACCAATGTAATTCTTTTCCAATCACCACCACTCATGGATAGATATAATTATGTATTTCATATTTATATATATGATATATATGATATATATGATAATATTATACCTTTGTAATTATAATACAACATCCATCTTCTTTCCACATAACCCATTGGAAAATAATAGCGCCACTCATGTGTACAACATACTACTGCCACATGAACCGATGTGAGGCGTGTTACATTTCTAATTTACTAGGATGGTAATAAGAATATATTAAATTAATGCATATGTTATTTTTAATATAATTATACTTTTTTATGTTTATATAAATTATAACTTCTTAATATATATTTAGGAGGGATATGATAATGTTTTTCATGTATATAGCCGACTACCGCCTCACCAAGCGATATGATTCGTTTTTCACATTCACGTTACATAAAAGGTAATAATGTAATATTTATGTAAAAATATATGATATATAAAAATAAAATTAATATGTAAATTTAATATATTATTTACTATTATTTCATTTATTTTTTCATGAAAATGAAAACAAAGTTCATACATACTTAGGACATACTGTCTACATGTATGATTTATTTAATTTTCTATGTCAAAGTTGTATGAATTATGATAAATACATAGTTACAATATATATATGATATCAAAATCAAGTTTAATATTCTATTTATTATGTAACCATGATCAATGTAGGATATAAAAAATATATAATCTATACATACATGAAAAACATAGCAGTTTTTGCTTGAAACATGTCTTTAACATGGAATTGCTAATAAACATGTAATGAAAGGTCATAAGTAAAACATATATGTTAAGATATATATAATTATGGATTCATAAAACATTTATTATAAACTTATATTTGTTATATAGGTGGTTGAAACTTGTAAAAATGGATGTCGAGACATAATGTTTGGGATTTCTAGTATCTCTTTTATTTCTAGGATACTATTGCCAATTTGTCCCTATTTATTTTCTATAGTTTATATACAACCAGTTTTATAGGTTCTATCATTAAAATGAATAATATTATTTTATTTAAAATTTTATTTTATATTACAATTTAATGTGGATTTAGATTCAATAGGTTACAAAAGTGGTAAATAATTTTCACCTCAAATTTCTATTTATAGGGCATAAGTTATATTATGTACCGATATTCACCTACAAGGTGTATACACATACAATTTAAAATGTTTCATAATGTATATTATTATTTTAATTACATTTAATGTTGAATATCTTATTATTCATTAATGGATCCTTTTATTCAAAATATACAACATTGGTAACTGTATGATGTTACAATCACATAATTTATCAGGTTTGATTATGAATATGATTTAGGTGGTGAAATATTATGATCCATATTTCAATAAAATCAATAATTTTCTTGTAATTTGGATAAAAGATTTTAATAAATGTTCCCCCTTCATTTTCCTTACATAAAGTATCAAAGAGACCAAAATAATTTATTTATAAAAAATTTTCTTTATATTTGTCCTTGGTCAAAAACCATATTTTGTAAAACCATATTTTTTAAATATTATAAAAAATATTTTTTAACCTTATAAAAATGATTAATGAATGAAATTTTTACCTCTATAATATTTTTTTAATATTTTTTGGAAATTATCTTCATATATTTCTCCAAACAAGGCCCTTCTAGATTTTATAAAAAATGTGGGAGGAATCGTAATTTTCATGTGTATTAGATGAATATAATTTATTAACATCATGAACACTATTTTCATTGAATATTAATTTATATGTTTTAATGTTTTTTTCAATGAAAATAATTTCATAAATATTTTATGAATTTTTATTTTTTAAAAATGTGGTCTTAAAATAAAGGATATTTTCCTCAAGTACCATTTAGAGTGATTTTTGTTTCAAATTAATTTTCCATCTAAGATTATTAAATTTATAATTACATATTATTAATTTGGAATATGATACAATGATATATATAGTATTAATTATAAAAATGATTTATTATTAAGATAATGTGATTCTTAATAAGACCACTTCTACTTCCATGGGATATGATTTGATGAGATGAAGAAATAATTATGATCCATACTTCTTTTCCACATGTTATGTTATGATGAAATGTTTATAAACACCATTTATTTTAATGTATTATATTACAATGAATGTTTTAAGAAATTTTTTCACAGAAATGTATTATATTAATTTTTTGATCGTGGATATGTTATAACCAAGGACAATGGTCATGTTATAACAAAAGAAAGTGGTTATGTTATAACCAATATGGTTGGGACCTATATCTTCCTCCAATTCATTTGGAAAATATTGATATTAATGATATATAAAATACTACAATGAGGAGTGAACCCAGTTTGTTATGGGACATTGAAAACTATAATAGTCTTGGGAGTGAAAATTCACTAGTATGATGGTTTGCAGATTGAACCCATATCATTATGACCATCTTTGAAATGAGCCTCGATATCAAAGAAAATGATTTTATATTCTTATGGGTATTAAAAGTCATTTTATTATGAGATTATTAAGTTATCATGGATAATGTCCATTGATTTATCTTTGATTCACTTGTTATGAATTTTTCATTCTTTATTTCATGACATAAGTTAATGATCTAAGACAAGCAAGGTGTGGCTTTGAAATGTTATTCTCATTTTCTTGTACCATTATTCTCATGATATGTTGATATTTTCCTTGTTTTCCCTTACTGAGTAACTGTACTCACCCTTTAATATCCTTCATTTCCTCAGTATATGAAGAATGTTTTTTTATGATATGTATAAGAAGTGTGATTGTTATCTAGATCTTAGAGGTACATGGGGTAACCGACATATTTAATAGTGTCTTATGTGTCTATGATTCCAAAGAAACTATTATTAAATGATTATAGCATTGATTGTAATTTTATATAATGAATATTCATCTTTTAAGATGTAATAGTTATGTATGAGATGTTTGGGTCCCTATAATTTATGTCAAAAGTATGTTTTGTTAACCTTTGAAAACTAGGAGGAAAAATCATTTCTCATATCCCAATGGATATGTCTAAGGATATGTCTATGTATATGTATAAGTATATTAATAATAATTATTCCATGAGAATAAAAATGTCATGGAATTTTTTTAAAGGATAGATCAAGTGGCTACCATGAAATTATATCCTTTTATGAACACAACATTTAGTTGGGGAACTAATATAGATGTACATAGGGGTAATAACTCTGAAAGGGTAACATTGATCTAGATTTTATCATCACCTAGTGTATTCCATTGAGACATGCAATACACTTGGTTTTACACACCAGTGGGATATACTTTCTATATTCACAAACTCTTTTATGAACTATCATTAAGGATTCAAATAATGTTCCTGAATGACATAGAATAAGCCTAATATGTCATTTATTGAAATAAGGTTTCATTATTAAGAAATATCTTATTTTTTAATGACTATATAGTTTCCCATTATTATTATTCTTACTCATTGTCTGCCATTTGGTTTTATTTAATGAATGGAACTAGAAGAAAACTTGTTAACATTGAATTTGATTGATTATTTTTTTACTATGAGAAAAAATGAGATAGTGATAAGAGAAATATATATTGTGTTTATTAATATTCATCTATCCCAATATATTATTTCCAATGTGGAATCTTGTGAGATTTTTAAAGAATCAATTAAGAAGAAGTTTTCAATTATTGAATGGTCTTGATGTAAGGAATACATCAGAAATAAAATTCATCTACCTATGTATCAAGAACAAAGGGAGAAGTCACTAGAAAAATATTTCATCTAGAGGGGATGTTGTTATATTTTTTTAAAATATGTTCACGAAGTTAAAAATTGTTATGGACTTTAATGTCTTATGTGTGGGGAACATGAAAATTATCCTAGTAAATGACTTTCCCCATGAATTTACATATAGACCACGAAAGGATCTATTCCATATCAATTAATGAATTTAATGGATTAAATTAATTATTTATTTGGATTTAATGATTATGTTATATAAGTATTATTTTTCAATGGTTTTTGTGAAGAATGAATCACAAATCATCAAAGGAATATTTTAATATTGGTGGAATATATATCTCAATGTAGGATTAATATATGGGTTATGGATACCACCAGGCTAGTATGAGTTTATGGTGGATCATATGTTAAAAGTTTTAGATACTTATTTGTAGGTATTCTATGGTGAGTTTTTATCAAGAGTAAGGATATTTTTGGAGACATATAAGGAAATATAACCTTTTCATTCTGTTTATGTTTATGTGGATAAAACAATATTTGAGGAAGAATGAAATTAATTTTTTTGGACATAAATCCAAAGGTATTGGTAACAACGATGGTAGATCGTATCATTTATTCTTAGGTACCTATGGGATATTAATTTTTTTTATGTTTTTGGTACTATGTAAAAATAGTTTTTGAAAAATGATTTCATGCATGTAGGGAGACAACCTATTGCATGCGACAAGGCTGAGGGCATGAACCCAAAACTGAAGGATGAAATGGGTATTAATCCTACCACTAGCTCATGTGAATGATTATTTATTGTGGGAAAACATTAATATAGACATTGATAAGTATTTTCCTTGTTACATGGTATGATAGGAAATTAAGGCTTAGAGACATAAGTCTAAGGATATTCTTGAACCATTATCCATACAATAATGGAAATGGGAAAATTTCACCATGAATTTTATCATTAGACTCCCAAAAAAACTAATGGGTACAATTCTACAAGGTTTATAGTTGATTTATATACAATTCAGCACACTTCACAACTATAAGAGATTATTTTGCTATGGATTAAATGTACATGATATATATTAACGAAGTGGTTGAAATTCATGGAGTACCACATTCAATTGTATCAGATTGAGATCCTAGGTTTACCACACTATTTTATTGAATTATTCAGAAAACATATTGATATGGAGTTGAGTTTCATCACTATATATCACCCATAGGTATATGGTCATTATAAGTGAAAAACAAAAACACTATAAGATATTATAGGATCATGTTCAATAGACTTAAAATGTTGTTGGGATTAACAAATTCTTATATTTTAGTTTTCTTACAAAAAACACTTTCACTAAAGAATTCATATGTATCCCTATGATGAAATTTATGTATTAAAGTGTAGAAATCCAATTTATAGGATTGAAATTATAAAATTAAATCACTTGGGACCTGATATTTCTTTTGAAATAGAAGAAAAGGTCAAAGCCATTCAACAACACATAAGGGATAAAAAAAGTAGACAGAAATGTTATGTTGATAATCGTTGATGTGATATAGAATTTGAAGTTGTGAGAAGGATTTTTTTTTGTGAATTTATTCATTGATTAATTAAAGGGAACCTAATACCTAGGTATACTATTCCCTTTGAAATTATTTATCAAATCGAGACCGTAGTTTATCCCTTGGTACTTGCAACTAACATCTCTCAGTTTTACGATGAGTTCCATGTATCTATAATGATGTATTACATAATTTATCCCACATAGGTATTAAAATATGTATTCATATTCCTATAGAGATATATTAATTATGACAGAAAATAGTGGAAATTCTATTCCATAGAAATAATGTATTAAAAAACAAGACCACTCAGTTGTCCGAAAATTTTGATGAGAAACCACTAGTTTGAGGAAGCTACATTTGGAACAATAGGATATTATGTGGAAGAATATTACACATATATTTGAATCCAAGTGATGATTTTTTTTTGGTGAAATTCATTTTTAGGGGTGTATAATGGGATACCCTTATATTTCATGAAATATATATATTTTCAAATAAATTCAAATTCTTTGATAGATTGTGTTACATGCAACAATGAGTTTTAACAAACCATGATATATTATTAATAACATTATTTTAACATGAAAATTATTATCGTGAAATTAATGTAGAAAAAATTAGTATAATTAACCACATTTTAAATATTATGTATATTATTTTTATATAAATAATTCATATTGAAAAAATTTAATTAATTTTTAGAATGGTTGTTATATATTTTAAAAATAATTTGTTTGAAATAAGATGTTATTTATTTCGTCTGTAAAACAGTAATAAAATTAGTATTTTAAATGAATATAAAATTAATGTTATAATATAAACGTCAATTTCAAAATCATAATTTTAAAAATATCCTAGGGTTAATATTTGGTATTTTTCTAAAAAGAATATTTTTTATATGGATGGTGAAAATACATGTTATTATTGAAAAAATACATTTTTTTTAAATAATTTAAAAGGAAATATTTTTGTTTTAAAATGAATTTAAATGTAGTATTAGTTTCATTTTAGGATTATTAATCAAATATAAGTCATTGTAATCATATTCATATTGAATTTTGATATAATTTATTTTAAACTTCTGAACATTTTCTCTCCGGAAAATCGCATTCTCGCCACAAAGAGGCGGTTAATTTTAAATTAAAATTTTATACATATATAAAATTGAATTTGGTAAAATGGAATCTATATTTTTAATTAAAATAATTTATATTAACAAGAAGGGTAAAAATAATTTTTGACTTTATTGAATAGTATAAACAGTAAAAATTAATTAACACGATTAAGGTAAAAATGGGTTCACCAGGAAAGAGGTTTAACTAACATTATCATGGTAAAAAATGAACCAAATATTTTATAAAACCCATTAAATATCCATATATCTAAATTAAAAACTATAAGGACCGATACTTTAACAATTTGGAGCCCTGGGGAATGTGAAAAACATTGAGATACATTGTTCTTTTAAAACTTTCTCATATGCTACTCACCCCACATATAAAAGGCCACCCATAGTCTTCTTCACTTAAAATTTATAAAAATTACTAGTTTAGATGATACCTTCTAAAATAATGTCATTAATTTTATAAAATCATCCTATAATACTTATTTTTCTCATAAAGTCAAAATTTGATGCCTTTTGGATAAATCTAATAGAAGATGACTGAAGATGAGGTAACATCACTAACTGAGAAATTTATTTTATTTACTCATTATCCTACATCAATTATTATCAAAATATTATTATATAATATCCGATTTTTTAAATATAATGATAATTATTTATGTTAATTGGGAAACAATAATCCTTATCATCTTCCCTTAAATTTGATAAACTCAGCATTTGTGTGTACGACAGACTACCGCCTTACAAACAAATGTTATTCGTTTTCAATCACCAACTATTAAAACTAGAAATAATTATGTATTTAATCTTAAAATATGAAATTTATTATATTTTAATACCTTTTGAGTTTTAATACCATGACTACCTTCTTATCTCGTAACCTGTTCGAAAATAATAATGTTGCTCGTGTGGATAACAGACTACTGCCTCCCAAAACGATGCGATGTGTTTTTCATTTCTAATTTACATGGATGGTAAAAATAATATATTAAATGAATACATGTTATATTTTTAATGTAATAATACATATATAAATTTTATATCACATATACCGTCTTACCTTCCGTTAATTGGGGGGGTGCGATAATGTCGTTTGTCTGTTCGAAGAACGACTGCCTACCAAAGTAATGTGATTCATTTTTCACATATTCTTTACATGGATGGTTATAAATAAATGATTAAATTAAAATGTATTATTTATATGAAAAAAAATTATTGTGTAATTGTAATAGATTATTGACACTTTCTTATTTTATTGAATCATGAAAATGAAAACATCTTTCATGCGTACGTATGACCAATCCTATCCTTACTATGAACAATGTATTTCATTTTATATCTCGAACATTTATGGATTAATAGAAATACATATCTAATGAATATATATTATAGTCATACAATTTTTTATATACTGTAAATTATATAATTGTTATCAAATTAATTAGACCAAATATAGAAAATCAATACATATAAGGAAAACAATGTAATTATTGCCCAAAACATGACTTTAACAAGGAAATGTTAATTAATTGGTATAAAATAGTCATAATTAAATCTTATGTGGTATGATATGTATTTATATAATTATGGTTATATAATATATTTATAATAATATTATATTTAATATAATGGATATTCGAATGTGTTTGAATGATGTCTATTTTTAAGGTTAGGGATTTATAATCTCTCTTTTATTTCTAGGAGACCTATGCCATATTCATCATTAGTGTATTTTTTTGTGTATACAATTCCCCATTTTCATGTTATGTGATGAATATATTAATTTTCAACTTATTTAATGTTTCTTTTTATGTTATTATTTAATGGTTCTTATGATTCTAGAGATTACCAAACTAATAAGTTATATTTGTTTAAAGTTACCTTTTTTAGGAAAAAATTTATGTTGTGAACCTATATTCTTCTATGAGGTGTATGTACATCCCCTATAATATGCTATATAATGAATACACTTGTTAATGATATTTAATGTTTCATTTTATTTTATTATTTAAGGAGTCTTACTATTTAAAATCTACAGAAGTCATAATTGCTTGATATTACAATCTCATTGTTTTTCAATATTGATTATGATTTTTTTGCCATGATGAAATATTAATATATTTCTATCAATAAAATCATGATTTTTACCCCTATTTATTTTATGATAATTCATATTTCCAATTCATTTTTTATCTTATAATATTAATGAAACCAATGAATTTTTTTAGGTAAACTATTCATTATTACACTCTATGGTCAAAAACCCATTTTCTTCCAAAACCATGTTTTCTAAAAATAGAATCAAAATGTTTTAAAATTTTGAAAAAATTATTTATTAATTAATTTTTAACCCATTTTCAATGTTTTTATAATATTTTTAAAGGTTCCATTATGTCGTTTTCAAAACAACTCCCATTTGGCATCTATCGAAAATCTTAAAAACATATTTTTTTATCTTATACAACATATATAGTATTTACCAATGTCATAAACATTGTTATCATTGAATATTTAATTACATTTTTTCATTTTAATTATTTAATAATCTTTTTTTAGAATTATCATATGAATATTTATTTTTTAAAAAGATTATTTTCTATGTATATTTATTTTCTAAAAAACTCAAGTGATTCTTTTCTCAGAATCAGTTTCCATATATGAATGTAACCATTTATGTTAGTAATGATTTTATATGGATAGGATCCAAGTATATTATTATTATTATTTCTCTATATGGATTATGTTTATGACAGAAATTTTCTTATAAAACCCACTTATTATTCCAAAGGTTATTCTTTGATGAAATGATGAAATGAATATTGAAACTATTTATTTTACACAGTTTATGTTATCATAACTGAAAATAATAATGTTTTAAAGGTTTTAAATCATTTAAATAAGCAATAAAACTTCGGCCATAACATACTACCATTTTTTGAATAAATTTTGGGTTCTATTTCCATTGTAATAGGTTCCAGCTACCACCATAGTTTAAAATGTGGAAATATATTTCTATTTCCATAGATTAAAACCTAGAATAAAATAGGATTATCAACATATTAAAAGTTGGTACTCTATATCCATGGTTTGTAACATGGAAAATGAATTATACAACCATAGTTTAACCATGGTAAATAATGGATACTCACATGGATTTAACAGTGGATTTATCTCCATATTAAAAAAAAACTCAAAACATTAGTTTATAGAAGCACACCCATATCATCAATGTACCAAGATGTAATTTTCTATTTGAAATATGTGGATATTAAAAAAAATTAGTTAATAGTAAAACATAAAAAACCATGGAATTTAAAAATGAGAATACATTCCAAAAAATAAAAAATTACCTTAATTTGAGTTTATTTATAAATAATATAAATGTGATAACATTTGAGATGTGATTCTAATTTTGAAACAAATTTCAAAGATAGAAAACCAAAGAGTTACCAACCCCTAATTACCCATTATGTAACCAACAATATGTATAAAAAAATATAAAATCTTGTCATTCAAATTTAGAATAAATTTTATGAATGAAACCATATCCTTTCATTCTAAACCAAGAATGACACTAGAAATTCTATATCCCTTGTGAATTTGGATTTTATAACTAGATTTAAACACCCTTTCATCCCCTAGGATTAATTTTATACCTCGGGATTCATATCAATGTCAATATTAATTTTATATAGTAGTGAAAAGTCCATCCATTTAACCATATGTCTGTGTTCCTGATCACTAAAAAAATATGTATAAAAAATCTCATGAAATGGTACATTTTTAAATAAAAATATTGATTTATAAAATTGTATTTTTAATTTTATATAACTAATTACCTATTATTATTTTAATCATCATTAAATTTTTTGGGGTGAATGACACATGATGTTTTCTAAAATCATGTTTTATTCTCACAAATAATTATTTTATTATTGGCCCATAGAAATTAAAAAATTTAAATAAAAAACTATTTTAGAGAATGATAAATTGGCCTGATATTCAGCTACTCATCTCATCATCCACATTCCCAAAAGTAACTCCTTTATTAAAGATTAATTTATATTTATAATTTATTAAGAAACATGGTTGAAATACAAAGTGAAATAGTGAAATGAGAATCATGCAAGTTTTAAAAAAAATATAGTAATGGGACATGTTATGATCAATTAATATAGAAATATCCAATCTAAGGGAACACCGATGATAGTTAGAAATATAATATATCAATGTGATATAATGTTTAGGTATGTAACATTGAACTAGACCACGAACCTAAATTGAAATTAAAAAAATTTCAAGAAAAAAAGTACTCCACAACTCATATATAATTGAGTATACTATTATCAATTAAAAATCGTGACTTAAGGTTAAGATTAAATTTGATATAATTTAAATGAAATATTAATATCACTAAAGACATATGAAAAATGTTTGGATTTTTTCTTGAAAATTCTAAATGTGTTTATGAAAAGGATAAATACCTCAATCTAGAATCAATTACTTCTTATATTGAACCTCTTCAAACTAAGAGAATAACATAGAAATCAGTTACTTTAGGTTTTCTTCAATCAAAAAATTTTAATTCAAATATCATATACTTTATATAATGAATGTTATAGCAATATACAACCCCACTTATATCATCAAGATACTCTAAAAAATCATTCAACATTTTAATTATATTAATAGAAATTAAAAATACCTCTAATGAATCCTCAAATAATGTTAATTTATTTTATAATAATATAAAATGGATGAAATGAATTTATTCTACACAATATAAAGTATTCCAAGTCATTTAAAAAACCATGAAGGACATGTATCAGTTGTTATGTTATAGTCATTTGATAATATACCGACACACCCAAAATTGTTATATAGTATAATTAAAAAACAATGGTATGTCACACATAAATATACATAATTAATGAAAATGAAAGTGATAATATAAGGATTTCTATATAATGTGTGACATAATAATCTACAAACTCTAGAAAAATCATCTAATTGTAGACAGAAATCAACACCAAGGTACAAATACCACTTTTTATTAACTAAAACATCTTGCATTCAATTTTTACACACTAAAGGTGTTATGTAATGGTGGTGACATCTTAATACATGGTAAATACCACAAAACCTCTTTTAACTAAAGGAGTTAGTTTTTTTAATATATATAATAATAGTTTAATTCTAATATGGACCAATTACCTTCAGGGATAACTCTCCCATACAATGGAACTTCATAACTCATCCCACCATAAGCTACCTATATACGACCATTACAATAACAGAAACATTATATATAATGGTAGGTGATAAACATCTCATCCATAACTAAAACACAACATATCACATGATTTCTTACACATGAAAACTCATGCAGTCAATTTATCCCCTGGATAGCATGTGAAATGAACATTGAAATACTAATCCATTCTCTTTAATAATGATCACAATATCTACAACCAAGTACACATAAAGTCCCTCTAAAAAGGTTTTAATATCCTATATTTCTTTTAAACATTAATTAACTAACTATTATCGTGTTATTCATCCTATGAATCCATTTAATGACACATTTCAAGATTAATTACATATAAATTCAACATGAAACACACTCCCAAACAAACATATTTAAGGATCAACATCACACATTCTATTTTATAATAAATAGGACATGATTTCAAAATTAAAAATAAAATTATGTTATTGTTACAAAATTTTACTAGCACTTAGAAAACCATTTAAATCATACCAATCATATACTTTGGTAAGTTAAAGCATATATCCATCACCCCAGGAAGTCTATGTGATTTCAATATACTTATTTTCCACATAAAATACTATTTATAGTTTTGTGTAGTCAACCCTGATATCATTGTAATGCCTATAAATCATTCAATCTCGTGGTTAATTCTATAAAGTAGGATTGACATGAGTATCCCTGTTAAACACTAATTTCCACATATGATAGTAAAAGGCCAATACAATTTTAAATATTAATGGTAATTTTATAGTTTAATAGTCTTGGGAACATTATAATTTTTTAGATTTATAAAATTCAATGAACCTAAATTGGAGGAATCAATTTTTATTTGTTATGAATTATTAAGAGTTACTTATTCGTAATAAAATATTATAATTATATAGGTAATTATATCCTGATTTTTAAGTGATATGTGAGAAAAAGAACTCTTTATTTCAATAGTGGAGGTCCATTGTACAAAGAAGATTTTGGGAACTTCATCAAGTAATTCAATTAATGCACCAAAGTGAAGAATAAATATTAGGAGAATGATTAAAATAATCAATGACCACATCTTGTAAAGTTAATAGTACTTCTTAAGTATAAAAACAATGATTAACAAGCTCTCTTACAACAGAAAAGCCTTTATAACAATTTTTGAATCTTTAGTGGAGATACATAAAAAAATATAATTGTTAAAGAGATAAATAATATCTATCAATCCAAATTTGAACAAATATTATAGAGTGTTTCACTGAAATAATGACAAGATTTTCAAAGGATATTTGTAAGAACCCTATTTTTCTTTTTCGGAACAGATCATTGATTTTTAACATAATAAATTTTTAATGTAATATTTTGAGTTATCCCATAAATCTAGGCCCTGGGATAGTTGGGATGCTCTATAAAGGAAGGGGTATACAAGATATAGGTTGGTTGTAGGCCAACTACATGTCATGTAATTGGGATAGAAGATGTGTATCAATTACATGATTGTTAATGGTCTAGAAAAAAGTATTCACATAATGTTAAGTGTTTCCTAATGAAGGAATACCCCAAGAATTAACCAAAGTGTAATGCATTTACATGCCATGAAAATTCCCAAGGATGTTTTTTAGAAGAGGCATCACATCTATTATTTCAGACTGAATCCTTCACCTCCATCTTATTTCTCACATGGCCCCCCTCTAAATCTTAATCATAGGAATTGGTGTTTCTTTGTGATTCGGAGTCATATTTTCAATCCTTCTATATAATTGGATATACTCCGGTAATATATCAACTAATATTTTTCCATTATTAATTTATAGTCACCTCAAATGAGTTATTTAAAAGAAGGCACATATACCCCATTATCATGAAATTGTTATGTTCTTCACATTTTATTCAATTGAGGCCAACCATGTGGCTGATACTAGAGAAGGAGAGTGCTATTGGTGTACAATAGGTTTTCCTCAACTCATCCCTCATGTCTTGTACAATATAAGCTATCATAGTTGTATGCTTGACAATTTCATTATGAATTTCCTATTTAAATCCCATGGCATGATTATATAATTTATACTATTATTATAGAGTATGTTCTACATGTTTCCATCATAAATGGATATTATGACCTTAACTACAACTACTCCAAGTAGAGTTTTTTCATTATTTATGCATCTTATGGATTTTTTTATGACTATCAACGCCACCATTTGGGTGTTCTACAACTTTTTGCATCTAAAGGTTAGTACATAAATCAAATAAATTAATTTTATATAGATATAATATAATAGTGCCACTTGACCCTTGTAAGTTAAGTTTTCTAGTTAACAAATTAACCTTTTAAATGTTAAATGGGAAATTTATATATACATATCACTATGCATATTTATATACGAATGAACTAAATATGGTGTATCTTCCAAACCTCCTTTTGCAACTATGAATGGTAATAGAAAAAAAATTATAATTAAATATGAAATAGAATATGGTAGAATTAACTTAGCCTATCGTGTCATACTATGATAGGTAATGAAAAGAACATAATAATTAATAATTAAATGGCAGAATGGTTTTATCTCCTCTTAACCTTGTTGCCCAAATTAAATCTAGGGTATTAACCAATTGAAATAAAATAGGAATGAATTTTACATTTCTTTAACTAAATAATGAATTATGAAAAGGGTTTATATTGCATATGAAACATTTCAAATATATTGGAGTGGTCGGACATGGCACAACCTTGGATTCTTAAGAAAATTCATTGAGCAGTAAGAGGGTGTTATTTTGATTCATTGAGGCGATTTTAAAGGGAGATACCCACATTGGAATATGGTCCTTTTCTACCATAGGATCCTCAAAATGACACCATAGGATCCCTTCACTATCTTAAAAATATTTGAATGTATTCGATACACTTATAAATCCATCATGATGTCTTCAGAAATGTTTCACCATAGATACACCCCACAACACCCAGTCACACACTGCACATTTTACCCCGAATGAGATCCTTAGACTCAATCAGAAATTTTTTTATAGTGTAAATCCTTATGATATTTCCCTTTAATTACACTCAAACCCCTTATAGCCCGATGTAACGTCCCAGTTCCGGAAGCTACCCAGAGGTTCCCCATACCTGGTTAGTCACATGACCTCAAGATAATTTCCCTGAATGCCAGAGGATGCCTACTAGTTGTGAGGGCCTTGGATGTGATAGTGGGGAAACTATGCTCTCCTTGGCAGAGTAATACAATGGAAGAAAGCAATTGAAAAAGTTGAAGCATGAATAATCCATAAAAATGAAAACAGTATAAGACAAGAAAATAATAAACTGGAGCACACAAATATATATGAATGACGCATGATACATATGTCTACAAAAGCATCCAAACAAATCATAATGCTATAATACAACAGCAATAAACCCAAGTACAAAAGGAAGGAAGTAAACTACTCCTTAGAATCACAAGCAATAGCTCGGTCCCATGTTCTCCATCTCCATAAAAAATCAAGGACCTGAAGTAGAAGTGCGCTTTCCCTTATCTATACCTACAACAATATAATAGGTTTGGGCCCAAAAGAATATCCCAAATAGGTTGTGAGACTAAATCCGTATAGGCAACCACCACAAGATCTGTGCCTAACAGTCAGTGAGTATATATTTTAGGAAATAAGTAAAACAAATGCAGTAAACAAGGAAGTACTAAGTAGCACACAATGAACAGTTTCAAAGCATTCAAATACCACATATCAAGTACGTAAGAAACACAACAGGTAACCCTCTATGAAGTAGTCACATCCAATCCCCTCTGGTCCGACCTAGTAAAAAGATAGAAAGGAACACAAAGGTAACCCACTATGAATTACTCACAGCTTATCCCCTCTGGTCTTACCTAGAAACAAAATCAACCCTCTGGGTAGTACACTTAGTCTAACCCCTCTGGTTCAGCTTAAGCAAAGAGTCTATGAGGAATCCCTCAATGTCAATTCCCCCTATAGTCTCGTGTTGGTACTAAAGGAACTCTTTGGAAGCACTCAACGACTCATTATTCATGAGGCCCAAGTCTTGGAACTATAGACACTCTAAGGAAGCACTCAACATCAATTCCCCCTTTGGTCTCGCATCGTAAGTTATAAAGACACACTAGAGAAACCCTTATGTCCATTCTCCCTATGGTTTATACCTTAGGTTCTGAAGGATCTGTTTATGGAAAGAAAGTATAGTGAAGCATATCTGCCAAAGTAAAACTCAAGAACTACCTATCAAGAAGTCTACAACATAACAACATATCAAAACAATCACAAAATCCTACAACTATGCTTGATAAAGTAAACAACATCCTAACATGAAAACCAGACCCTAGAGTCAAAACAGGAAATCATGCATGGGGAAAACATTCAATGTATAACAATTAACCCTATTCACATTTAATTATCATTAACTCAAGTATACAATCATAGCAGGAAAAAAATAGGTCTAAAATGGTAATCGTGCAATACCCCATTCATGGGTATTGTTGATTTTTCACATAAAACTCAATGACTTTTTATAGAAAGACACAAACCACCTACCTCATCGTTTGGAGATCAATATACTTTAGTCATAGGGATTGAATCTCCTTATAATGTAAAATATCTATAAAAATGTCTAATATGTTCAATTGAGGATAACTTGAGAAAGATAATGAATTGGGAAATGATGATCATGTAGAAGGGAGAGCTTATCGAGGTGATACAAATGGAATTGATGGTGTTTGAATCGGAGTTCGGATGCTCAGTTGGGGGCTCAGAGGAAGATTGTGGCCATAAATAATCTCTCGGTCAAACAAAAGCTAAAACAAGATCGTTTTGGAGATTTCACACGACCCCAATACGTTTAATGAAAAAAAGAAAATACACAATGTGTACTTTGGATGTACACATTGTATACTTACCTTTTTCGCACTCCACTTTAGCTGACCTCCAAGACACCCCAACATGGTCGTGTGTGTGGCCATCACATGCCCAGCACATGACCACCTACGATGACCTAATACACAGCATGTACTCATAAAGTACATGATGTGTACTTCGAGAATATCTAGAAATTCCGCTTATTCCCAAAAACAACCAAAAGAGGAAAACATACATAAAAAAAGATCTGGGTTCTTACAAACTTCCCCATTTAAGGAAATTAATCCCTAAATTTCTCTATAAAGGTGGAGTAGAAGAAGAAACCCTGAATAGCTCCGACCACTGTGCTCGTACATCGTCCTCCCTCTCCCAATTCTCTCCTTTACTCGCTCGTGCTACCATAGCACTCGTTCCAGAAGAACATACTAGCCACAATGAACCTTCATACATTGATCAACGATATGGATAAGATGCTACTCAAAATATGCATCCAATTTTAACTTAACATCCTCAAGTTGGAAGACATGTGATGGGTCAGAGATTTAATGTCGAAGCCGACAAATGTAGAAGACATCGTGTGTAGCCTAGTACCTCTGAGGTAAGTAAAACCGATAGGCCACCGAACCAACTCTTCCCAACACCTCAAATGGTCTGACGTACCTCGAAAAAATATTACCCTATCTCATAATCATCTAATGTCCCAACCTCGGTGTGACATGTAGAAAAACATGATCCCTAACCTCGAACTACAGAGGTCATCTACTCTGATCAGCATCTGACATCTGTAGAGACTTTATAGTAGCCATCCTCCTCTGAATCAACTCTATCTGCTCTATAGTCTCCTCGACAAGACACTATCCCCACATAGTTTCCTCTTCTACCTCTAGATATCATAATGGTGATCGGTATGTCCTACCATACATATCCTCATAAGGTTCCATCTAAATAGTCCCTTGAATACTATTATTATAGGAAAACTCCACAAGAGGTATATACTTATCCCAAGAACCTCCAAAATATTGGATGCATGAACGAAGCATGTCCACAAGCACCTGAGTCATAAGCTTGGACTAGCCATCTGTCTGGGGATGGTAAGCTGTACTCAAACGTACTTGTGTACCCAAATATTTCTCCAATCCTTGCCAAACCCGAGAATTAAAACATGCATCTCTTTCTGAAACAATGGAGTGTAGAAAACCATATAAGTGCACAATCTCATGGATGTACAACTGTCCCAGATCATCAACAGTGAAGGTTTCCTTGATCAGTAAAATGTGAGAAACCTTTGTGAGTCTTTCAATGACAACCCAAACCACATTATTCTCTCGAGGCGACCTCATTAAACCTATCATGAAATCCATCATGACATCATTCCACTTCAACTTGGGAATGGGAAACTGCTGTAAATGCCCTACTAGTCTCTGATTTTTTGACTTCACCTATTGATATGTGGATCACATCATGACAAAAGCAACAAAATCTCTCTTCATACCTGGCCACCAATACTGATGGTGTAGATCACGATACATCAGGGTCACATTAGGATGAACTTCCCAAACTGAGGAATTAAAGTCCTACATCAGCTCCTCGCGTATGTTTTCTATCACCCATAAGTTCTCTTAGATTCTAAAGATCACATCCTCACCTATGGTATATCTTGAAATAGTGTCCATTATTGACACGTTCTCCTATTGGACTAGGCCTTTGAAATTTGATAGCTTCCTCATTCGCACTCGATCAAGAAGAGTAGATGTAACATCTATAGAAGAAAAAATGTCTTCCCCTGCCTATCGTGTACCTCCAAATGTATCTCAGAGAATAGAACAATAAGCTACCACTCACTACTGGCCTCCTGAAATGCCTGTATCTGAGTTATCCTACTCAACGCATCAGCAACTTCATTTCCTTTCCTAGGCGTATAGGCAAGATCTAATTCAATAGACTGAAGGTACTCAACACACCTTCTCTATAACAAATTTAGATCATGCTGAATGAAGATTTACTTGAGACTCTTGTGGTCAGTGAAAACCAAAAAATGATATCCAAGAAGATATTGTCTCCAACAACATAAGTCATGAACAACCACAACCAACTCAAGATCGTGCATCGGGTAATTTCTCTCATGTGGCCACAACTACCGAGACCCGTACGCAACGACTCCTTCACTGTGCATAATTATAACTCCCACACCGATACCTAAAGCATAAAAATACATAATATAACTCTTTCTTGGATCTGTAAAGACTAGTATTAGTGATTAATTCAACCTCTCTATTTTCTCCTGAAAGGCTGACTCACAGGAATTTGACCACAAGAACATCAAACCCTTCTTTGTTAGACCCTTCAGTAGTGCTGATAAGCATGAAAAGTCATGAATGAAACATCTATAGTATACAGACATCCCTAGAAAACACCATTCCTCAAATACGTTCTTTGGATTCTCCCAGTACACTACTACTCTCACATTCTCTAGGTCTACTGATACTATTTTCTCTGAGATTACATGACCCAAGAAATGAATTTTATCTAACCAAAAGTGGCATTTTGACAGCCTAGCATATAAATGATTCTCTCATAGTGTACTCAAAATGATCTCAAAATGTGTGGTATGGTCATGTCGAGTGTCAGAGTACACCAAGATATAATCCACAAAGACCACCATGAAATAATCCAAGTACGGATGGAACACTTAGTTCATCCGTTCCATGAAAACTGAAGGTGCGTTCATGAGACCGAATTACATAACCACGTACTCATATAGACCATACTTACTCCAGAAGGCTGTAAGAGGTATATCACATGGTCTAACGTGCAATTGATGATAACTGAATCTCATGTTAATATAAAATAACACCTAGGCCACTCAATGCGGATCAAAGAGATCATCAATCCTCAGCAAGGGATATCAGTTCTTGACCATCAGATGGTTAATCTTAAGATAATCCACACAAAGCCTGAGGGTACCGACTACCTTCATCGTAAATAGGATAGGTGAACCACTAGGAGTAGTACTGGTTCAGATGAAGCCCTTTTCCAGCAGCTCCTGTAATTTATTCTTGAGCTCCTCTAACTATTTTGTAGCCATCCAATAAGGAGGAATGGACATTGGTGACGCTCCTGGAACGAGCTCAATAGAAAAGACTACCTAAACCTGTGGAGGAAAACCTGAAAATTATTCTTGAAAGAAAGATATAAAATGATCAACCACTAGAGGAAAGTATAAATGTGAAGTTCCCTGGTCATCCAGATATACCCTAGAAATCGTGGATGTAACTCCTCCTAACCCATGATGCTCAGGTCCCGATCTACTCGCCCAGACATCCCAATCTATCCTATGAAGAAAAGATCCACCCTCTGGTGATGTGAAACTCACCATATGGGGATAACAATCAATGAATGCTTGGAAGGGAATAAACATATTGATTTCAGGAATGAAATCATACCATGTCATCTCTAGGACATAGAGGTCACATAAAAAGTGACACCCACCAACCACTAGAGGGAACTCCTTGAACTGACTTACAGTCACCATTATTGTCCACAATAGAGTGTCTAGTGTCAAGATCTCAGTATAATAAAAGATGTAGAGCCCAAGGCTCTCCACAATGGAAATAGATATAAAGATATGGAAAACCCCAATATCAAAATGGCAGAAGCTAAAACTGAGGCAACTAAGATCATACCTCAAACTTTAGAAGCTCTGGGATCGTGCTCCAACTGGGTCTGCTCCACTAAAAATGTATGACAAATACCATGGCCCTGTGACCGTTCCTGACCACTCTGAGCTGGTCTGCCCTGATGTAGCTGAAAACCGGGTGACTGGCTACCACAACCTTGACCTCCACCTTGTCCTGAATGACTGGAAGGACTCTAGTTCTCATACTGGTGAAAAACTGTTGGTGTTACCCCAGAATGGAGAGTCATAGAAGAACACTTTTCACCAGCTTCTTGTGAGAAGATCTGACAAAATCACTGAAGATGACCTATCTTTCTGCAAAATCGGCACTCCACTGGGTTTGTAGGGAAATGAGGCCTCGTATTCTCACTCTTCCCACACAAGTAGCACACCACGTAGCTACTAGAAGAAGTGGCTCACCTCCTTAGATCACCATGTGAAGACTCTCTTTGGCACTTCTTGCTGTCAGTAGGAGGGATATTAACTTCAGATGTCGAGCCACCCTAGATCAAAACTCCAGAATACCTCATATTGCGCTCAGTGATGATCACCTAGTTGATGATAAAAGTGATAGATGTAAACCGGAAGATGTACACCAGTGATCGGATGTCATGCCTCAGGCCATCCACAACTTCCATTCCATGAATAACTGATCACCTCCTAAAAATGGCCTGAAATGCTGAATCTTGGTAAAACATGAGGAATACTCCATAACTGAAAGATTAACCTACTCCAGAATCATAAAATCTTTGGCTCGATTGGCCCTCATGGTATCTGGATAGAAGTAGTCATAGAAGATACGATGGAACTCCTCCCAAGTCATGTATTTTTGGCATCCCATCCATGAGATCACATCCCACCACCTCTTGGTAGAATCCCAAAGAATATATATAGTGATATTGACCTACCCCTGTCAAGGCATCTCCAAATTCTAAAATAACATCGACATGGATTAAATACATTAATCTGTAGCCTGGGGTCCTCACTCCCTTGAGAATGTTGGAGAATGATACTGCTGAAAGATCTGCATCAATTCTCCCATCGACGGGGCAGGAGGCGGTCCTCCCTGGAAGGTCTACATCATCCTCATAATGCCTTCACTGAACTGTGCATCCGCACCTACATCTAGTATAACTGCTAGTGCCAAGACATTCAAAATATGAGGATCTATAGGTAGTCCCTGATCAGCCATATAGTATGTCTGATCACAACCGTGTAACTGGCATAAAACTGGAGGAAGTCTTAGTGGGATGACTCTGTAGGGTCAAACACACACCCTAGATCAAGATTATCAAGACACAAAAATGAAAATGTAAGAAGGGAACATTAGAAGAAAATCATTAAAGTTTTAAAAAACATGACTACATGGCGTGTGTAACACCTACAAGACGTGTTCCCTTTAGCCATTCACATGGGTGTGTACTCCTTCTAGAGCTGGTCGTGTTACACCCCAAACACATAGCGTTTTGTCCTTACACATGGAGTGTACTTGATGTTTCCTCCCCTGCAGAGTCCTTATACATGGCACAACCATATGGTTCACCTTATATCTAATTTAAACTATGTGTTTATACCCGAAACGGGGTGTACTAGAAGAGCTTCACTAACCCGTGTTGTTTGTGACATGGCCGGATACTCGTTTGATACTACACGACATGTTTCGCACCGACATGGCGTATTCTAGGAAAGATAACACCAACCCATGTTGTTAGTTACACAACCGGATTCCAAGATTACAGTACATGGAATGTTTAGAAATAACAAAATGTGTATAACCTAAGATTTCTCCATTCGTGTTGTCAGTCACATGGGCGGACATAGGGTCAACACCGCACAACATGTACAATAGGTTCACGGTGTGTTCCCACAAGAAATTCCCTATCCCATGTTTCTTCCCACATGGCCTATGACATGGTTAGAGACTACACAACGTGTTCATAAGATAAATCGTGTGTACTTAAAAAACAAATTTTCTTCCTGAACAGAAGAACACATGGCATGTAGTCAAAACTGCACGACATGTATTCTAGGTTTTTCCAGACAGTAAGCATTAGAAACTACTCTGGAGACAAAAGAAACACATAAATGAACACCAAAGTGAAAACTTCCGATCTGTGAGGGGCCATACTCTCTGAAAATCAAATATTGGCATCTTATACTTGTTATAATAAAAAAACAAGGCAATGATCCACCAAATTCTGTTCCATGAGGGCACATAAAAACTCAAGAACCAAGGTTTGGTGTTTATTCAAATATAAACTTACACAAACAATACCCTATCAAACAAAAAGTATTTTTTGTCACATCAACTATCACAACAGTATGCATATATAGCACAACACCTATCATAACAATATGAAATGAGTAATGCACCCTATATGGTATACCAAGAATTCATGACATGTGATTCCTAGAGAGTGCATATATGATGCAAGAGATGGCATACCCTCATCTCATCTGGTTGCAACAGAAATTGAACCTATATAACATCAATAATAACAGCACAAAACATGTGAATCACTCAAGGAGAAATAAAATCAACTGTAGAAATTACAAAACTATTAAAATTGCAATTAAGTGAGGCAGATTGGCTTTTCCCTATACACGGGTTAGATACTTCTAGGCATGACTTATTACCAAGTAACTATTCTATCCTATCCCTTACTATAGGTTCCAAACAATAAGTCAAAGAAAATAAACTCCTTTGATACCACTTATTAATGTCCGGGTTCCAGAAGCCACCTAGTGGCGCCCTGTACCCGGTTGGTCACATGGCCTCAAGCACATTTCCCCAAATACCAGAGGCTACTGACTAGCCGTGAGTGACATGGGTGTGATAGTGGGGGAAATATGCCCTCATTGGAAGAGTAACACAATGGATGAAATCAATATCAAATGAAAAAGAAGGAATAATCCATACAAAAGTAAATAGCAGACGATTTGAAAATAATAAACTAGAAAACACACATATATATGAATGATGTATGATACATATGTCTAGGAAAGTGTCCAAACAAATCACAATGCTGGAATAAAAAAGTACTAATCCCATGTACAAAAGGAATAATGTAAACAACTCCTTAGCATCTCAAGCCATAGCTCGGTCCCATGCTCTCTAGATCCATAACAAATCATGCACCTAATGTAGAAGGGTGCTTTCCATTATCTATACCTGTAACAATATAATCAGTTTGGTCCCAAAATCATAGACCTAAAAGGGTGTGAGACTAAATCCCAATAGGCAACCACCACGAGATATGTGCCTAACAGTTAGTGGATATATATAGAGAACAATAATAAAAAAATGCATTAAACAAGGAAGTACTCAGCAGCACACAATCCATTGTTTCAAAGCATTCAAATACCACATATCATGTATGTAAGAAACATAATTGGTAACCCTTAGGGAAGTACTCACAGCCTATCCCCACTGGTCTTACCTAGCATAAAGCAGCCAAGAAACACAACAAGTAACCCTATGGGATGTACTCACAACCTATCCCTTCTATTCCTCCCTAGAAACACAAGAAAACCTCTAGTAATTACACTCATTATAACCCCTCTAGTTTATCTTAAGCATATACTCTCTAAGGAATCACCCACCGTCAATTCCCCCTATAGTCTCATATCGGTACAAAAGGCACTCTAGGGAAGCACTCAACACCTAATTCCCTATGTGGCCTTCATTGAGGAACTACAAACACTCTGAGGAAGAACTCAATGTTAATTTCCCCTATGGTCTCGCATCATAAGTTATAAAGACACTCTGAAGAATCCCTTATGTCCATTCTCCCTATGGTCTATACACCAGGTTCTCACGGCCCGGTGCATGGTAAAAAAGTACAGTAAATCGTATTGGACAATGTAAACCTCAAGAACTACTTGGATAGCAGTCTACAACATAACAACTTATTAGAAAAATCACACCATCCTACAACTAGGCATGAGTAAGTAAACAGTAGACTCTTAGGCAAACTAGACCCTACGGTCAAAAAAGGAAATACTGCATGGGAAAAACATCCAAAGTATAGAAAATAACCATATTCACATTCAACTATCATCAAATGAAGAATATAATAATAGATTGAAAACAATAGAGCTAAAACAGAAAATGTGAAATATCCCGTTCATGGGTATTGGAAATTTTGCCCATAAAACTCAAAGACTTTTTACTGAATGGCACAATCCACCTAACTCGACCTTAAGATATTGAAATACATAAGATGTCTGGATTGAATCACCGTAGAATTCTGTAGATCTACAAAAATGTCAAAAATGTTCAATGGAGGATAACTTGAGAAGGAGGAGGAATTGGGAAACGAAGCTCAAGCAGAAGAAAAAGCTTAATGAGGTGATTCGAACACAATCAACAGTGGTCAAATCAAAGTTTGTATGGTCGGTCAGGGGGTCGGAGGAACATCACGGCCTTACAGAAGCTCTCAGCCAAACGAAATCTAGAAGAAGATCGTTTGAGTGATTAGACGCGACCCTTGTATGTTTAATTAGAAATAGAAAATACACCATGTGTACTTTTGAAGTAAACAGCGTGTACTTGCATTTTCTATACTCCACTTTAGGCGGCCTCTAAGTCACCCCCACCTGACCATGTGTGTGGACATCACACGGCCCACACACGACCTCCTACGGTGACCCAGTACATGGCATGTACTCATATAGGGCACGATGTGTACTCATCAAGCACATGACGTGTACTTAAAAAATTTCCATAAATACCTTTTTTTCTCAAAAACAACCAGAAAAGGAAAACATACCGCACAATGATGATCCGGGTTCTTACACCCGACATCATGACATTAGTGAGTTGGCTTAACCCCTAAGGTCAAGGATTTCATGGTTACTACCTTAGATCCCATTTTTTATTATCATCATTTCAGGATTCCTTGTTAGACCTTACATCCTTTCCTTTAATTATTATTAGGATACTTTTTCAGTGCTATTAAACATCATGTTAATTTATAATATAAACATAAATAAGTTGAATTAAATAAATCATTTCCTATTTCATGACATTAATAGCTTTGGTTGAACTAGATATCAGTTATCAAAATAGAATTAATTTAATTTCATATATAAATTGACATTTTTTCAGTTTATATTACATAGACTAGATTGTATAGATTCTTTTGGTGGTGGAATACCGATATTTATCCCACACCTTATCTGGGAATCCAATAGTACTTGTGATGATTTTATGACTAAAGGTTTTCAAAAGGGGTAGCATCCATATTTGTAAACCTGATCATGGTTTCATACATTAGGATGTTACTTGGTAGTAGATGACATGGATTGTTCTCCGGATCCTGGATAGTTTTTATCTTCTTTTGATTATTTTTCTATCATGTATTTAATGCTTCAATTTATACCTATTCCCATATTTATAGAGGTAATACATGAGTCATCAACTCTTGTATATGATTCAGTTTCCAAAATTGTGTATTATTATCAGTTTCTTGGTTATTTATGTTTCCTTCCACTATGGTTGGTAATTGGTCCAATGTTATAGTGTATGTTCTTGTTTGGTTATTTTCTTATTTATGATTCATCTATTTTTATATTATTTTATATCCACTCTTATTAAATATGTTATTGATGTAATTTCCTTCGCATCAACACACTCTAGTTTCTCGCTACTAGTTAGCAGGATCTGGAATACGGGGTGGTGCACTTGAGGACATGTGTCCAATTAGATTCAGGGAACCATTGAGTGACACTCAGTTTGGGATACCACAATGTGATATCAGATCGGTTCCTTTATTTATATAATATTTTACGACAATATACTGCATATTATAAATACTTTATGAATTTTTATTATGATTTCCTTATGTGAATCTGACTAACATTCAGTAAATACTGAGAAACCTGAAATAGAGAAATTTTGTTCGACATTTTTCATATTAAAGTTGATATCATTGCATTGTTGGGTGATACACAAGATATGAAGTGTTTATTATTTTTATTATTATTGAGGTTTATATTTTATCCATTTCCTAATGAGATGATGGAAATGAATTATGTATTATTTAATAATTATAGTGTCCAAAAATTCACATGCCATTCATATAGCTTGATATATTGGTGTGTTTCATTATTTTTTACATGATTTATAAGAATGGTATTGTAGTTATATATTTCATGTGCTACTAACATATTACCTATGGTAACATGAGCAGTTAAATGGGTATGATTGAGTGATTTGTAGTTTTAATTTATTATGTGAATAGGCCCTTGTGGTTTGGAATGTGTAATTTAAAATGTCAATACATAATTTATCACCCATTAAACTCTAAGGCCATATATATTCGAGGGAGATTAAAATAAATTAGTGTCACCTTCTTAGATGAGGTGTATATGTCTTTATTCACTGGTAATGAAGATCCATTTAATGTAAATAACTGATATATGTTTGAGAAAATTAAAAATTAAGTGCACATATTTGAAAATAAGAATAAATGTTTTTCCAGTAAATGATTAGGAAAGTGTTACTGACCATTTCACATAATAGAACCTCTATGAATTAGAAATAAACACTTACATGTACCCCAGTATTCTAACTGGGTAGTTGGGGGTAATAACATGGATTATGATACATGATTACTACATTATAATTCCTTTCGTACTTATTTCTAATCACATATATTTATCTAAGGTGTGTTATTATCATTTTTCAATCTATGATACCATCAAGTCCTCATATCATGTTCTTAGACGGTGGCCAAAACCATGCTCCATAGGTGGTGGGCTCTAAGCCACCAGAGATTACTCATGTAGTTCCACTTAAGGAACCACCTTTTGTTCCCATTATGGGTACTAATTATATGATTGATGAAGGTTATATACATATAATGTAGTCTATATAGGGTGATCCACGACCTTCACCTATTGTGTTTGATTGGACTTGTGAGTTTCAGTAGAAACACCCTCCCACCTTTTTGGGGGATGTAGGACCACTGACTATTGAGCCTTGGATAGTGGTAACTCTACCTATCATTGAGACTATAGATATTCACATAGAGAACACGGTCAATATTTCCACCAATATTCTTCTTCATTCATCAATGCACTTGGGGTATGTGATTACCTTATACGGTCACCAAGTGGGTATAGCTTGTGCTGATTTTCAGAAAACAACCTTGACTACTTCTTTCCTCATACGCTAAGGACTGACTAAACAAGATATTCAACACATAAAAAGAAGGGTTTTATGTTTTCCATGTATTAATCAGAGTGTTTTACAAAGTTATTGTACTTTTCCCCATTTCTATTTGGATATTATCTATCAAGTTATAAAAACATAGAGGATGGGCTTAGGTATTCTACCTGTAATCATGTGAATGTCTTTCACCAACCTATTTTTTCTGAGGATTTTAATTAGGATCTTATCACTGAGTGAAAAATGAGAGAAGGATATATTACTGGGCACAAAGGATCAGTGTTGAGTTAGGCTAGTAGTTATTTTAGTAGCGTGAAGTGTTTCCTCGAGGTTTCTCATTAATGAAGGGGTGGTAAGATTAACAACACAAGAAACTCAATTATATGACATTGTGTGGAGGACATGGGAATATGAAGCCTCAATGAAATATAGACCCAATATAGTTATGTGCATGAGGATATTTTAGTTATCTTTATATATTTATTGAGATCATTCCATGTACTACTAGAGGAAGAGAATATTCACTATATCCACCTTTGTGGTTATGATCTTTCACATATTTTCGGGCAGGGAGTGGGAGTAGAACATGAAAAACCTGACGAGGAGGTGGTTGCAGTCATGGTAGCTGGACTTATTATTATCAATTCCACTAGAGCATCTCTTTTTTAGGTATTTCAGTAATATAATTGGGCCATATATGAGGGTAGATTCATGAATTATATCTAATACCTAGGGATTATAGTACATGACCATTGAATGTACACGGTACTGAGATAATAACATATACTATTATATCTGATTTATTCGATATTGGTGATACCCAGTCTTTCTATTTATCCACTATGGGATTTTTGTGTTTGGATATTTAGTATTAATGTGGTGAGATGTCCCTAGACTCACCATTGGATGTGTGGTTATAGGAAATACGCCAATGTAGAGACAACATCCATAAGGTAATAAGTTATCATTTATTATGGGACAACGTTTTCCAAGGGATGTTAAGACTTGATTTAATACCGAGAATGAATTTTTTGGTTCCATACCATGCCGTTGTCGACTTCTATCACTATATTATATCTTTTACATCACAATATGGAACCTTTTATCTCCATAAGGGTGACTGGAATATCTAGGAAATTAGATTTGGAAGCGATCATCATGGGATAGGTGGAGTGAACACACATATTTTTTGAATCTTCATAGAAGAATAGAGAGTACACCTTATAGATTATACTAATGTAGTAGATCATTTTAGGGAGGTGGTTTTTGATGTTTTTTCAATCATACCTAATGATAGTGGTAGATTTTATTATCATGCTTTCTTTCGAATCATATTCTATGTCCATTCCTCCATACTATTTAGAACCAACTAGTCTCTTTGGGATTAAGAGACAATTGGATTGTATATAAGCCAATGGTTTTATATGCTCTATCACATTCTATAGGGGTTCATCAATGATTTTCTCCATGAAGGTGGATGGGAACCTCATGATTTTCATGTATTACCGATATTTGAAACAATATGTATTTATAAACCAATATTCTATTCCATGAATATATGATCTATTTGACCATATCCAAGGATCTTGGCTGTTCTCGAAAATTGACCTCATATCATGCTATCATTAGGTGAAATTCATTCCTTCAAACAAAACTCATAAATCTTTTTATAATATGTATGGAATGTTTGAGTATCTTATTATTCCTTTCATTCTTAAAAATGTTCCCTCCATTTTAATGACTATGAAAAATATGGGTTTCCACACCTTTCTAGATTTATTTGTTATAGACTTTGTGGATGGCATCTTCATCTATTATTACACTCATAGTGACCATTCTTTACATGTTGATATCATTCATAATACATTAAAAAATCATAAGATTTATGAATAGAATACTAAATTAATATTATAGATCAATAAATATCACTTCACGGCTCATATAATTTCATAATAAAGACCACCATTTGACCTAGGGAAGGTGAGTGCTCTAGCTTCTAAATAGAAGCCTGAGAAAATGTTTGATATATGAATTTTATTGGGGATGGATGTCTATTAATGGAATTTCATAAAGGAATTTTAATTCTGTTATTCACCATGTAATAATATTTAAAATATGGGTGATATGTTCTAATGGTAAGAAGTGTGCATTAGATAGTTTATGGAGATTAAATTATGTATTATTTGAACACCTATTTTGATTATTCCAGGGCATGGAAGAGGCTATATAGTTTCTTGTGATGCATCAGGCATCATATTAGGTGTATTGATAATGTAAGAGGATATATTCATTAAATTTGGATCTCAGTAATTGAATCATCATGGGAGAGATTACCTGAAGCATGACCTCAAGGAAGAAGAATTTTTCCATTCCGTATGCTGCTAGAGAATATATATGATGGGTGAGTAGTATTTCATGTATATAGACTAGAAGAGCCAACAAAATGTATTTACAAAACTCAACATGAATCTCATATAGTGAATAAGGGTTTAATACCTTAATTACATTGATTTTGAGTTTTCCTATATTCATGGAAAGGGAAACGTAGTAGCATATTCACGGATATAGAAAACATAGTCACAATATATATAAGAAGATGATGGTGAATAAAAATCTATGGACCTCTTTTATGAGGTTAATTTGGAGTTTAATGAGAGTCAAAATTAGTATTATCTTATAACCTTGGTAGTTACCTATTATATCTTTGATAGGGTAAACAGTAGGTAGTTTTCAAATCATGAAGGATTGGTTCTCTAGGAGAGTATCGCTGGAGAGAACCCAAAACCAGATTAAACTATAGATAATGATAACATATTACTTATACACAGACGAGTCTAGTTTCCTAAAAATATGAGGGAGAAAATGATTTGAGATTCACATGCTTATTATTACAAACAAGACTACGTCATAACTAATATTTATTGAGATATGAAATACCAGTATTGTTTCCCTAGGTTGAAACATAGGGTTAAAGGATTTTATCGCTAGGAGTTCCACCTATCATTTTGTAAATAAGAATCACCAGGGACCTAATAGATTATTAAAACCCCTTAAAATATTTTAACAAAAATGGTAATGTTTTTCAATGGTCTTTGTAGTCACCATACCGAGGTAACCTTAGTGAAGAGATACAATTTTCATAGTCAGTGAATGAAAGATTAATTTTTCCCAGTTACTTCATATCTTGATGAATTTCTCAGTTGATGAATTGGGATGATAGCATTTCATTGAGATAATATAACTACACAATACGCCTTTAAAGATATTTTTTTTGAAAGGGACACCTATTTCACATAGAGGTTTGGGATGGGGTTATAAATATATATGGGTTCTAGGTGATTTTGAGAATATTTTTTCACCCTCAAACCGATTTCCAGTAGAAAAAACGATACATATTTTAGAAGAAATTCTATATTCACACTTCCTAGATTTTATTGGTTATTGAGGGAATCATTTCCCTATTTTCATGTTCTCCTAAAAAATATATACTTGTAAATAATACGGATGTAACCTTTTGATGAACTATATGGCATCCCAAGTAATTCACCCATGTGCTAGATAGTGGTAGGTGGGGCACTGCACATGGTCCTTGTCTCATGCAGTAGATGTCAGAGATGGTTAAACTAAATTGTAATCATAATTCTACTGATCATTAAAGGAATAAATATTTTGTTTATCTCCATTGAAGACCTCTAGTTCTAAGGTTGGGGATTTTATTTTCTGGTGGGCATCACCCAGGATAGAAAATATATATATACAGAGGTGAGAGAAGCTATCTCGACAATTTTTTGATTTGTTTCAGATCTTATAGAGATTAAATCATTTAAAAGATCTATTTTTAGTACCTTAGAGGTACAATTCCATAAACATCATCTTCCCTTATTCCAAGCTTCATCATTATCATTCCTCCTATTCTCATACATTTTACACTGAGGAGTTTAGGTTTGATATATATTCTTCTTTTATGGAGTACCCTATACGCATTATTTACAAAACCATGAAAGATATTCGAGGTATGTATTTCCCATTAGTACATGTGATATATAAGAATTATTAGGTTCATGATGATACATGGTAAAGGGTGTAAAACATACATTTATAGTGGATGTATTGGTTAGAAAACTGTGTTTTCCTCTTTTAGAAGGTGAACTCGTGGATGATTTCTTTTATGCGGAGATAACAATAAAAATGTTTTTTGCACTAGGTAATTATCATTTATTTTATTCTTAAATCTTCTATGATGTTCTCATTTGGATTAGAACCTATAGGCATGTCATGGGATAGTTGGGTAGATTTGGAAAAGAAGGGAAAGTAGGGGGTGATGGTTAGTTGTATGCCATCTAGAAGTCTTGTAATTGGGAAACATGACATGTACCAATTACATGTCATTTAATGTTCTGGGAAGAACTATTCACATCATGTAAAGGGGGTTACCATGGTGGGATTACCTCATGTTTTACATGACGTGTAATGAAATTACGCACTGTGATATTCCTGAGGATTTTTTTGAAAATATACTAGAACTCTATTTTTTCATACAGTAGCCCTCAGCTCTCTCCTATCTCATATAAGATCCACCTTTCATGCCAAAACCAAGGGTCTAGAATTTCTTCATGATCAAAACACTGATATCAGATATTTCATTATTTTCGGTTGCATGTATGAAATAAATATATTCAACATGAATCATTATTTGAATACCCATCCCTCATAGGAATTATTTAGATGTATGCTCGTATGTCTTTTTTAAGGCATTGATCTATTCTTCATATTTATTATGATGAAGGAAAAAATGGAGGCTGATAGAAGATGAGAAGATATATTCCATTATAGATTATGTTTTCTCTGACTCATCCCTCATGTCTCACCATGTTATAAACTATCATATATGTGCCTGTGAAGATTTCATTGGTTGTTTCCTATTTAATTAATGTTTCTTGCATATATTCTTCATGATTGTATTATATAACACATTAGATAAGTTTCCATAATCATTTGAGGTTATGATATCATTCAATACCACCCCATATAGAGTTCCTTCATTTTTATGACTCTTAAGGATTTTGTAGGACTATTTGTGTCACTGTTAGAATATGATAATACTTGTCCCCTGAAAGGATATGTATTTGAATTAAATGAATGAAATATTAATGGATAAAATATCATAGTTTCACATGATCCCTCTAAGGTAATTGCAACAATTAACTTATTATCCTTTTAAATGATAAATGGAATGTATATTTGTAAATATCACTTGGCCTAGTAAATTACCAATGAATTAAATATAGTTTCATGTCTTCTTTGCCTATTGTCGTACTATAAATGTTAATGGAAATAACATAAAATTTAAATATAAAATGGAGTATGTTTTATTTTAATAATACAACTTTTCTTTCTATGAATGTTAATGGAAATGATGATATAACATAATATGATATCAAAGAATAGTTTCTTTCCATTTTAGCATCGACAAAATAATGAATTGGTTGGAATGAACCAATTGTCATAATAAAAGGCATGAGTTTTTCTGTGTGTTAACTAATAATAATTTACATATACAGTCACAATTTTACATGGATATTTCCAACTTCATAGGATTGGTCTGAATTTTCCTATCCTTGGATCCCTAAGGTAGTTCCTCGAACACATAGATAATGCCATTTCAATTCATGTTCATATATTCAAAGGTAGATACCCACCAATAAAAATGGTTCATATCTAGTAGAGGATACCCAACATAAAACCATAGGTTCCATTAACAATACTCAAAAGATGAGGATTCATTTCATATAGATCATTTATCTATTGTGATGTCTTCGAAAACATGGCTCCCCAGATACACCCCATTAGGACCAGTCATGATTATCCAATTTTACCATGGATGAGATCCATGGACTTGGTTAGAGCAATATTTTTTATAGTGGAAGGCCTTTGGAGACACCCCCATGACTAAAATCAGATCCATTATAGCTAGAATATATGTTATTATTATCTTGGTTCAAACCCTAATTTCAAGGATTACATGGTTACATAACTCAATCCACTTGATTATTATCATAGTTATAGGATTCATTTTACCCCTTAGATCCTTTAATGTTATTATTATCTTGAAACTTTTTGAATATTTTTATAACAAATGTGACTTTATTATATAAATATAACTAAAATGAATTAATTAAATGGTAAACTATTTAAAGTCATTTTGATATGAGGCTAATATAGGAATTAGTTATTATTATATAATTTCGTTACATTCATATATACATGCACACTATTTTATTTCATATTACACATTATAGATGGTATATAAGCCATTGGTGGTTGCTGACTTTAAATTATCTCCAAACCTATCTAGGATGCTGATGGTGCATGATAGTTTATATGATTACTGGTGTTGATTAGGGGAATCATCCATTTTTCCCACCTAATCCTGATTGATTTCATTATTATGGAGAATGGTAGCATATAACCAAGAGAGTTCATGGGATTGAATATAGTTTTTGGTTTCTTTTTTATTCTTTTGGATATTATGTATTTCTTGCTTCCATGTATACCTATTTTAAAATAATAAAGTGAAATGACATATATAATCATATTTTGTAAATGATTCAACTTCTAGCTGTGATTTTTATTATTAGTTTATTCGTTTTTTATGTCTACTTATACTATCGTGAGTTACTAGTCCAATGTTATAGTGTATAATCCATTATTTTCGTCATCTTATATATGCTTCCACTCGTTACCATTTATATATATATCCACTATTATACACACGAGTATTGGGGTTTAGTATCCCCATGGATACATCCACAGTACTAACATCTTCTAACATCCCAAGTAAGTAATGAATAATAGATATTTTTATCTATGTCTATTAATGATTAAGATAGTGTTATAGAGGCTTAAAATGAAAATAAATACAATCTTATGCATGGAATACACTAATATTCTTAAAAGATTGTTTTAGTGCCTTTTGATGGAAAACCATTTTTGAATCTATATTTTGAAAATTTTATAAACTATGTTTGTCAAAATAAACTTATCCTTTATGATTGGGACATCAAAATTTACCTTCTGTGAATTTTTGGTATTTTTCTGACAATGTTCATTTTTTAATGAATAGTGAAAAATACTGCGTTTTACATCAAAACTGCTTTTTAATCTAATTTATTTATATGATTAGATTATGTTTTGAATTGGTTTTGAAGTTAAATTAGAATATATTTTTACCATTTTATCCAATGGTGGTCTTTGGAATCAATTTCACTTTGAAATTAGACTTAAACTGGTGTCAATCTTTTGATACTTATTGTTTTGTAAAAACACGCTATTTGCTCTGGCAGCGGGAATTAATTATTGAATTAATTAATGTGACTTATATGATTTGAATTTTGTAAAATGGACTTCATTTTTGAATTCGGAATATCAAATATAGCTTAGGGTGAATTTTTGGTAATTTTCTGAAAAACTTCAATTTTTGATGAATAGTGAAACCACTAAGTGGTAATCAAGAAAACTGATTTTTCAGTTAAATGAAAGTTTACCACTAATGTGTACTGAATTTTGAAAATCCGACATACATGGTTGTCATTAAGAAGTAAAATGTGGTTCAATGGGATTAAAATATTTTTTTGGTGAATAGTAACTTATTAAGTTCTTAATCGCGATTAGTGGTAATTAGTGTAGTTTAAGGTATAAATAATGCTTTAATAATATGAAATGACCTAGACACATGTCCCAACTTTATTGGTTGTGTCATGGCCGACCAAGAAAAGCCATGAGTCAACATGGGGACCCCATGGAGACACTTTGGTTTGGAAATGACATAAATAACTTTTTATTAAATGTTAAAGTAAAAATGACACAAACAAGAGATGTTTTACGAAAACAATTTTTACATGGGGTTATAAAGATCATATTTTTGATTATAAATAGTCATTGGAAAGATAAAAAAATTTACTACATCATTTTATTTTTTTATGATTTTTAGAAATTAAATAAATTAAATTATTTATGACATAATAATGATGCAGCGATGACATCATTATTTGACGATTTAAATAAAATGGAAAGATAATGTAAAATCTATGAACTACACATGTCCAAAACCAATTGGATGAGTTGATTTCGAACCCTTATCACCTTATCCACGAATTATATAAATTTGGGACCTTTTAAAACCGAAACACATTTTCAAATAAAGTAATATTTCTTTACTTTCCAAAAGTTCCCCTCCTCTCCTCTTATAAAAGGCCCCCACCTCTACCTCATTTCACACACTCCTCAAGCCTTTGGCTCGGCCAAACCCTGCCCATTTACTCTCTCCACATCCCTATCCTCATCCTAGAGGATTCCTTTTGGGCATAATCCTTTCAAAGGATTCCTTTAGGCTCAAATCAAAAGGAGTTACACTTTTAAAGGTAATTCATTCTCTCATGTTCATTTGTTTTATTTTTCTTCTCCAACCCCCTAAACTCTTTTTATTTACTTCCTTTGTAACAACACCAGTATCTTAAATATACTAGGATATTGTTATAAGATTTATTTGAGCTACACTCTCACACAACTACATCAAATGGTTAAAGAACATACGGTTTCCGTGGATGGCGAAATTCTGCCTCCCGAAACGATGATTGTTCAACACTCATTTAACACCTTCAAAGGTGGCCATTATGATGTCACTATTTTTATATATGATATATAATATGTTTATGTTTTCCTTAAGCTTCTGTGTTTTTAATTTTGGGCTTAACTTTATGTTTTCCATTATGGGTAAACACGATATCTTCATTTTAGGAAGTGCGGACTACCGCCCCCTAAAAGTGATTTGATTCGTTAATACCATATGTGGGATGTGTAAAGGATAAAGTTAATGATATTATATATGTTATTATACTGGAATTATAATATACTCTTATATCATTATGATTCCATTCCAGAAAATATGAAATAGAAATGGAAGTAGCGTTCATGCGTACGTACGGCTTACCGTCTCCATGAACGGTGCATTTCATTTTCTTACCTCTAAATGTGATGTAATATTATAAATGCATGTATGTACTGGATATATATGACATATATGATATCTAAATCATGAATACCATTCTGGATATAATGAACCTTTGACCAAATTAACAACATGTAAGTGTAAGAAGTCTATTTTTGACTTAAGAACCAAATACCGACAAAATAAACATTATTAACTTAACTGATTACATGATGTTCATAACATAGTATAAAAGGAATAATGAACTTGAAAAAGATTCATAAGAAATTATAGATTAACTCAAGTTTATTATTCAGGAGATTAAAGAACGGTCGGGTCAAGTCAGATACGAGGTATGGGACTTCGTCTCAATCTCCTTTCGTTGAGGCATATTTTATTTTATACACAACTTTCTTTTATACGGTGTATAAACCCCTTTGACTTTTACGTTTATTAAAAAGGAATCTTTTTTATACGAAGCGTTTACTAAACGAAAAAAGGGAATGTTTTTGTCATAGGTATGCGGCGACAACGACTTCTCCGCCGTCGTGACTGTTATTTGAGTTTCGTCTTCCTCTACAAGCCATACCTTCTTTTTAAAAGAAAAATAAATACCATGTTTTAATTTTCTGTTATTTTGGTATTGAAAATGGTTTTCATAATGTTTTTATATCAATGTGTTGTACTGATATCTCGTGATTGAAATGTGGAAATTTTATGTTTCCTTTATGCATGTTTTATGTGATATGATTATGTTATGGTCTTGGGAATTATTATGAAGACGGGTGGTTCCGTGATAAACTAAGGGCGGGTGAGCCCGTTATAGCTCTCCAATGCATTGGGTAACGCGAAGGAGTGAAACGTTAAGGTTTCTCCGAAGAGATTTAGGGAATATACTGTGATGGGTATTCCAAACGTAACCAAGAGGGTTACTCCCTACGTAAGAATGTTATGAATGCCTCAAGTTACCTTTACGTATTATGATTTCTATGAATTATTCATGATTTTATGAGGTATGTTAAAGTGCCTATGTTTTATGGGTAAAGTATGATTTCATTCTTATGTATATATGAACTCATGTTTCCTTTCCATGTTTTTTTTATAACCCATACTGAGTTTTTATGCTCATCCCAAGTTTTTGAAATGTTTTTCACAGGTCAAGGGAAAGGTACATGATAAGATGATAGAGTCAAGGATGTGTCAAGAAATAATCCATATTTTATTTTAAATGTGTTTCCATTGATGGGAATGAAGAATACTATCTTTATGTAACCACTTTGTTTATATGTGGAATATAATGCATGTTTTATGATCTAATTCTCTAAAACTCTAAACCCGAAAAGATCCTCAATGTGTAATCTTATAATAACTCAATATTAAGTAAGGTTTTAGGCTGGGGCCTTATAGTTGGTATCAGAGGTCGGTTTAGATAACTTTAGGAGTTAGAATTCTATTAAATGATTATCCAAAAATATTTTTTTTTCGAAATGATATAGCATTTAAAGATTACCATGTTGCTTCATCTAAGACATGTTTGTTCAGAATGGTTTTCCGCAGAGGAAACGGGGAAGCTGTGCTAGGAAGGCATACAGAAGGAAATAACCTTCCGAATCAGCATCCAGAAATGGTCGGAATTGGAACTGAACAGTTTGTTGCAGTAATGGTGCAGTTGAATCAAGCGATAAATGGCGGTGGTATCCATGCACGAGATCAGCCAGATCAACCGCAGAGGAACATGTCAGTGGTGGAACATTTCATGAGGCAACATCCACCATCATTCAGAGGATCATCTGACCCTGTGATAGCTGAAGGGTGGATAAAATCACTGGAGAATATTTTTGATGTCATGGGGTGTTCAGACAATCAAAAGGTTAGTCCTGCTATTTACCGTTTGGAGGGTGAAGTAGATCAGTGGTGGTCTATGGTTAAAAATATCAGGGACGCCGATGAGATTGATGCTCTTGACTGGGATGAATTCAAAGGTATGTTTCTTGAGAAGTATTTTCCTAAGGCTGTTCGACTTAGGATGGAAAAGCAATTCCTGGAATTGAGGCAAGAGGAAGACTCAGTGGATGCCTATGAAGAAAGGTTCACTCGATTGGCAAGGTATGGTCCAAATTTTATCCGGGACCTTGATAGTAAAATCAATCGTTTTTACTCAGGATTAAAGCTAAAGTATCGAAGGGCATTAGCTTCTCGTGAGTTTAAAAGTTATGAAAAGCTTTTTCGATGCGCTGAGAAGGTGGAAATGGAGTTTGCCGATGACCAAGTTTTCTATAACAACCAGCAGAAGAAGAGAACGAGGTGGCAGGAGAATGGTAAGAATTCTTCAAAAAAGTCTGATGTTAAGAGAACTAAGATTCCAGTTTGTGATAAATGTGGCAAAAGGCATGCTGGGGAATGTCTTCTGAATTCTGGGAAGTGCTACCGATGTGGTAAGATGGGACATAAGGCTCCTGATTGCACTAAAAAGGATCAAGGTGAAGGTAAGAACAAATTTGATTTACAGTTAGTGAAATGTTATAAGTGCAACTAGATGGGTCACTATGCAAACGAGTGTCCGACAAGGAGCTTGAGTGATGAGAAGCAGTTAGACTACAAGCAGAAAGGGGTGGTGAAATCCTTTGCAACTACTTCAGCAGATGTCGGGCCGTCAAATGAAGTTGTATCAGGTACTTTGTTTGTTTTTTCAGATTATGCCAGTGTGTTGTTTGATTCGGGGTCTACACATTCTTTCATCTCTGAAACCTTTTCTAGTAAAATGGGAATACCATCTCAAGAAATGACTCTTGAACTTTTGGTAAAAACACCTGGGGGAAGTGTCGAGGCAAAAAAAAATTTATAAGAATCTTCCTATCCTTATCTGTGGAAAGAACCTACTTGCAAACCTTATTGTTCTACCTCTAGTTTAGTTTGATGTTATCCTGGGTATGGATTGGATCTCTATTTACCATGCTAAGATTGACTGTAGAGCTAAAGAAGTTTCTTTTCAGAAATACTTTCAGTTTGTTTACAAGAATGAACCCTTACTTTTGATAACATATCAAGAGGCCGAGAAACTTGTAAAAGATGGAAATGAATGTTACCTTGCACACATCGTTGAAAATAAAGGAACTATTCAGATTAATGATGTGCCAGTGGTAAATGAGTATCCTGATGTTTTTCCTGATGAGTTTCCTGGAATAATACCAGATCGAGAAGTTGAGTTTACTGTTAACTTAGTTCCTGATGCTAAGCCAATTTCAAAACCCCCTTATCGAATGGCACAAATTTAACTTTTAGAGTTGAAGGAGCAATTGCAATATTTATTAGAGAAAGGTTTCATTAGACCTAGCACATCACCATGGGGTGCTCTTGTTTTATTTGTTAAAAAGAAAGATGGTTCTATGAGACTTTGCATTGATTATAGAGCCTTGAATAATATCACTGTTAAGAACAAATATCCTTTGCCTCATATCGATGATTTGTTTGATCAGCTCCAGGGAGCTCAGTTTTTTTCAAAGATTGACTTGAGATCGTGGTACCATCAGCTGAAGGTAATGGAGGTAGATATTCTGAAGACCGCGTTCCGTATGAGATATGGCCATTATGAATTTGTAGTAATTCCTTTTTGGGCTAACCAATGCACCTGTTGTATTCATGGACTTAATGAATAGAATTTTCCATGAGTTCTTGGATAAGTTTGTGGTGGTTTTCATTGATGATATTTTGGTGTTTTCTAAAAGTAAAGAAGGGCATGAAAAACATTTAAGGGTTATCTTGCAAACCTTAAAAGAAAAGAAACTGTATGGGAAATTCAGCAAGTGTGAGTTTTTGTTGCAACAAATTTCTTTCCTTGGTCACATTGTTTCTAAAGATGGAATAACTGTTGATCTTGAAAAAACAAAAGTTGTGGAAGAATGGCCAAGACCCACAAATGTAACCGAGATTCGTAGCTTCCTTGGTTTGGCGGGCTATTACCGAAGGTTTCTTAGAAATTTTTCACGGTTATCTAGTCCAATGACTAAGCTAACTCGGAAGGGTGTTAAGTTTATCTGGACAAAAGAATGTGATGATTGTTTTCAGGAATTGAAAAGAAGATTGGTGAATGCTCTAGTTTTGGCACTACCTTCCAGGAATGGTGAGTTTGTTATATACAGTGATGCTTCATTGAAAGGACTTGGTTGCGTCCTAATGCAGAATGATCAGGTAATTGCTTATGCTTCATGGCAGTTGAAAACTCATGAGGTAAATTACCCTACACATGATTTGGAACTAGCTGCTGTTGTTTTTGCTTTAAAAATTTGGAGGCATCATTTGTATGGAGTAAAGTGTGAAATATATACCGATCAACAAAGTTTAAAGTATATATTCACTCAGAAAGAGTTAAACATGAGACAAAGGAGATGGTTGGAATTAATCAAAGATTATAATTGTACAATTCATTACCATCCGAGAAAATCAAATAAAGTGGCTGATTCTTTGAGTCGAAAAAGTAATTCTTCATTAACAATGTTGCGTTTGGAACGTGATCCTTTGGTTAAGGATTTGATGAACTTTGGCATAGAAGTTGTTGGTGCAGGAAGTCCTTCTGTTTTGTTTCAGGTATCAGTGAGATCATCTCTATCAGATAGAATCAAGCAAGCACAGAAGCAAGATAGTGAGTTGCAGAAAAGGGTAGAGCTGGTTCAGAAAGGTATGTTGCCTAAATTCAACATTGATAATGATTGCGTTTTGAGATTTGGGAAGAGATTGTGTGTGCCTTGTGATTCACAGTTGAAGAGAGAGTTGTTATGTGAAGCTCATAGTTCTCCGTTTTCAGTTCATCCGGGCAGTACTAAGATGAATAGAGATCTGCGGGAGTATTACTGGTGGGATGGAATGAAAAGAGATATTGCTGATTTTACTGTGAAGTGTTTGACTTGTCAGCAGGTTAAAGTAGAGCGGCAGTTACCAAAAGGGATGCTTCAGCCTTTACCAGTGCCAGAGTGGAAATTGGAGAATATATCCATGGACTTTGTTGTTGGATTACCAAAGACATCTCGAGGTAATAATGCAATCTGGGTTATTGTTGATCGCTTGACCAAATCTGCTCATTTCCTCGCTATACGAGATACTTTCTCTCTTGATAAACTTTCCCGTTTGTAACTTAAAGAGATAGTCAGGTTACATGGAGTTCCTCTCTCCATTGTATCGGATCGTGATCCCAGGTTTACTTCTAACTTTTGGAAAGGCCTTCAGAAGTCGTTGGGTACTGAATTAAATTTTAGTACAGCTTTTCATCCTCAATCAGATGGGCAGTCAGAACGAACAATTCAGACATTGGAGGATATGCTACAAGCTTGTTCTATGGATTATCAGGGAAGTTGGGACCAACATCTTTCTTTGGTTGAGTTTTCATATAATAACAGTTTTCATTCCAGTATACAGATGGCACCATTTCAGGCATTATATGGGAAGCGGTGTCGAACTCCAGCTTTCTGGGATGAAGTGGGTGAAAGGAAGTTGATGGGACCAGAATTGGTAGAAGAGATGGCAGAAAAAGTTCAGTTGATTCAGAAACACATGAGAACAGCTCAGAGGAGGCAGAAGAGTTATGCAGATAACTGGAGGAAGGATCTATCTTTCGAGGTAGGTGATCATGTTTTTCTCAAGGTTTCTCCTTGGAAAAGCGTGATGAGATTTGTTAAGAAAATAAAGTTGAGTCCAAGGATTGTTGGACCATACGAAATTATGGAGAGAGTTGGATCAGTTGCATACCGAGTGGCTTTACCTCTGAGTTTATCTCAGGTACACAATTTTTTTCACGTTTCAATGTTGAGAAAGTATATGCCAGATCCATCTCATGTTTTGAGTCCAGAGGTAATTCAGCTGGAAGAGAACCTATCTTATGAGGAACAACCGGTCCAGATTCTTGACCACAGGGAGAATGTGTTACAGAATAAGGTGATTAAGAAGGTAAAGGTTTTGTGGAAAAACCACATGATTTAAGAGGCAACATGGGAATCTGAAAATGAAATGAGGGATAAGTACCCCCATTTATTCGATAAGTAAATAAATTACGGGGACGCAATTTTCTAAAGGGTGGAAGGATGTAACATCCCAACTATGTAATGAATAATAGATATTTTTATCTATGCCTATTAATGATTAAGATAGTGTTATAGAGGCTTAAAATGAAAATAAATACAATCTTATGCATGGAATAAACTAATATTCTTAAAAGATTGTTTTAGTGCCTTTTGATGGCAAACCATTTTTGAATCTATATTTTGACAATTTTATAAACTATGTTTGTCAAAATAAACTTATTCTTTATGATTGGGACATCAAAATTTACCTTGTGTGAATTTTTGGTATTTTTCTGACAATGTTCATTTTTTAATGAATAGTGAAAAATACTGTGTTTTACATCAAAAATGCTTTTTAATATAATTTATTTATATGATTAGATTATGTTTTGAATTGGTTTTGAAGTGAAATTAGAATATATATTTACCATTTTATCCAATGGTGGTCATTGGAATCAATTTCACTTTGAAATTAGACTTAAACTGGTGTCAATCTTTTGATACTTATTGTTTTGTAAAAACACGCTATTTGCTCTGGCAGCGGGAATTAATTATTGAATTAATTAATGTGACTTATATGATTTGAATTTTGTAAAATGGACTTCATTTTTGAATTCGGAATATCAAATATAGCTTAGGGTGAATTTTTGGTAATTTTCTGAAAAACTTCAATTTTTGATGAATAGTGAAACCACTAAGTGGTAATCAAGAAAACTGATTTTTCAGTTAAATGAAAGTTTACCACTACTGTGTACTGAATTTTGAAAATCTGACATACATGGTTTTCATTAATAAGTAAAATGTGGTTCAATGAGATTAAAATAATTTTTTGGTGAATAGTAACTTATTAAGTTCTTAATCGCGATTAGTGGTAATTAGTGTAGTTTAAGGTATAAATAATGTTTTAATAATATGAAATGACCTAGACACATGTCCCAACCTTATTGGTTGTGTCATGGCCGACCAAGACAAGCCATGAGTCAACTTGGGGACCCCATGGAGACACTTTGGTTTGGAAATGACATAAATAACTGTTTATTAAATGTTAAAGTAAAAATGACACAAACAAGAGATGTTTTACGAAAACAATTTTTACATGGGGTTATAAAGATCAGATTTTTGATTATAAATAGTCATTGGAAAGATAAAAAGATTTACTACATCATAGTATTTTTTTATGATTTTTAGACATTAAATAAATTAAATTACTTATGACATAATAATGATGCAGCGATGACATCATTATTTGACGATTTAAATAAAATGGAAAGATAATGTAAAATCTATGAACTAAACATGTCCAAAACCAATTGGATGAGTGGATTTAGAACCCTTATCACCTTATCCACGAATTATATCAATGTGGGACCTTTTAAAACCGAAACACATTTTCAAATAAAGTAATATTTCTTTACTTTCAAAAAGTGCCCCTCCTCTCCTCTTATAAAAGGCCCCCACCTCTACCTCATTTCACACACTCCTCAAGCCTTTGGCTCGGCCCAACCCTGCCCATTTACTCTCTCCACATCCCTCTCCTCATCCTAGAGGATTCCCTTTGGGAATAATCCTTTCAAAGGAAGCCTTTAGACTCAAATCAAAAGGAGTTACACTTTTAGAGGCAATTCATTCTATCATGTTCATTTGTTTTATTTTTCTTCTCCAACCCCCTAAACTCTTTTTATTTACTTCCTTTGTAACAACACCAGTATCTTAAATATACTAGGATGTTGTTATAATATTTATTTGAGCTACACTCTCACACAACTACATAAAATGGTTAAAGAACATACGGTTTCCGTGGATGGCGAAATTCTGCCTCCCGAAACGATGATTGTTCAACACTCATTTAACACCTTCAAAGGTATCCATTATGATGTCACTATTTTTATATATGATATATAATATGTTTATTTTTTCCCTAAGCTTCTGTTTTTTTAATTTTGGGCATAACTTTATGGTTTCCATTATGGGTAAACACGATATCTTCATTTTAGGAAGTGCAGACTACCGCCCCCTAAAAGTGATTTGATTCTTTAATACCATATGTGGGATGTGTAAAGGATAAAGTTAATGATATTATATATGTTATTATACTGTAATTATAATATACTCTTATATCATTATGATTCCATTCCAGAAAATATGAAATAGAAATGGAAGTAGCGTTCATGCGTACGTACGGATTACCGTCTCCATGAACGGTGCATTTCATTTCTTACCTATAAATGTGATGTAATATTATAAATGAATGTATGTACTGGATATATATGACATATATGATATCTACATCATGAATACCATTCTGGATATAATGAACCTTTGACCAAATTAACAACATATAAGTGTAAGAAGTCTATTTTTGACTTAAGAACCAAATACCGACAAAATAAACATTATTAACTTAACTGATTACATGATGTTCATAACATAGTATAAAAGGAATAATGAAATTGAAAAATATTCATAAGAATGTATATATTAACTCAAGTTTATTATTCAGGAGATTAATGAACGGTCGGGTCAAGTCGGATATGAGGTATGGGACTTCGTCTCAATCTCCTTTCGTTGAGGCATATTTTATTTTATACACAACTTTCTTTTATACGGTGTATAAACCCCTTTTACTTTTACGTTTATTCAAAAGGAATATTTTTTATACGAAGCGTTTACTAAACGACAAAAGGGAATGTTTTTGTCATACGTATGCGGCGACAATGACTTCTCCGCCGTCGTGACCGTTATTTGAGTTTCAGCTTCCTCTACAAGCCATACCTTCTTTTTAAAAGAAAAATAAATACCATGTTTTAATTTTCTGTTATTTTGGTATTGAAAATGGTTTTCATAATGTTTTTATATCAATGTGTTGTATTGATATCTCGTGATTGAAATGTGGAAATTTTATGTTTCCTTTATGCATGTTTTATGTGATATGATTATGTTATGGTCTTGGGCATTATTATGAAGACGGGTGGTTCCGTGATAAACTAAGGGCGGGTGAGCCCGTTATAGCTCTCCAATGCATTGGGTAACGCGAAGGAGTGAAATGTTAAGGTTTCTCCGAAGAGATTTAGGGAATATACTGTGATGGGTATTCCAAACGTAACCAAGAGGGTTACTCCCTACGTAAGAATGTTATGAATGCCTCAAGTTACCTTTACGTATTATGATTTCTATGATTTATTCATGATTTTATGAGGTATGGTAAAGTGCCTATGTTTTATGGGTAAAGTATGATTTCATTCTTATGTATATATGAACTCATGTTTCCTTTCCATGTTTTTTTTATAACCCATACTGAGTTTTTATGCTCATCCCAAGTTTTTTAAATGTTTTTCACAGGTCAAGGGAAAGGTACATGATAAGATGATAGAGTCAAGGATGTGTGAAGAAATAATCCATGTTTTATTTTAAATGTGTTTCCATTGATGGGAATGAAGAATACTATCTTTATGTAACCACTTTGTTTATATGTGGAATGTAATGCAAGTTTTATGATCTAATTCTCTAAAACTCTAAACCCGAAAAGATCCTCAATGTGTAATCTTGTAATAACTCAAGATTAAGTAAGGTTTAAGGCTGGGGCATTATACATCTTGTCGAAAACCTCTATCATATGGGGAGGCATGCTTGAGACCATGTGGACAACAATCTTCGAGGATCCCTTGAGCAGTAACTTGATTCAGGGTGTCACAATATTGAAATTGTAAATACACTAGATGTTTTGTATATGATTTTTATGATTAATATCCCCCATAATACATTTAGAATAAATTAATATACCCTTATAAATGTCTTTATGAATGTCCAGACATATTAATTTCATGATAAGATATTTTGGGGTGGAAAAAACATTGAAATTATTGATTTTGGGAACGATTTGAATGTATTATCTATATCAGCTATATTTAACATAATCTAAATTAACATTAATATATAATTTTTTATATTATTAGAGAATATTGTAATTTTTATTTTTTATAAGGACTCATACTTCTATTTTATCTATATCATTTGAAGAAACACAGTAATGATGTGTATAAAGTTACATGAAAAAGTATACCCTAATTATGTGTTTGATTTTACATGATAATGTACTTAGAAGTGAGCATCATAGTCAATGAATATATTTTTTTTATTTAGGAAATGAAAAAGTACCAATGATTTATTTTGAAATTTAAATAATATGTAATAAATATTTTAAAAGGTAGTTTGATATAAAATTTAAACGTTATATGATCAATTATAACCAAAGGGATTAATATGTACATGTATGAAAAAATAAGTACTTATATGGAAAAAAATTACTGAAATTATTGAAATTTTAAGAGGCGCATATGTTTTTATTTGAGTAGTATTGAATTTTTTGTACCTACTGTTTTATCATTTAAAATTAATAAAATTTTAAATGGTATGGTCAATGACCAATTTGAAACTGTTATGTACAAAATATTATAAAAATGTGAATAAAATGTTAATTGATTTCCAAAAAGGTATTGATAATGAAACAAATATCACCAACTCTTCTATAAGAAAACTGTATATGATAAATAATACATGAATCGATAAACAATAGTGAATAAGTAATATTTATATAGTTCTATATAATTGGTATAGTTTTTTAACTTTGTATGTCATGTTTATGGAATGTTCACATACAAAAAAATTGTTTATAATAATACCTTATCATACTATCCTACCACAATGAACAAACTAAACACCATCATTCATATTACATGTATAACTTCATATAATATACATACATTCATTTTTTGTAAAACAAAATGAATTTCTTTAACATAATATGTGAATTCATATTATATGATTGAAGGAATGTATAACTTTATATTAATCAAATCTATGATAAAATGACGTCGTATAATTTTTTTATATGATCTTCATTGTATCTTTGAATATTCAACCAAAGTAATAAAAGTATTCATGAAATTATATTAAACAAATTTATGCATTCCATATTTTGAGGGAATTCTTACATTCATAAAAATGATTCCATAATTTTAATTTATGATTTATTGTCAATGATATATTCCTTTTCATTAAAATTAAAAATCGTCATTTTGAAACCCCAAAAGGGGTTATTTTTGGAAATAATACCCTATTAATTATTGTTATAATATTGAAATATTTCGATCTTTTAGTATCCTATGATTTGAATTAATAACATTTGCATTACGGTTATAAGATTACCATGCTTATAATAATCAAATAGTAGACAATGACAATTTCATTATAGTTACAAACTGTAATGCTGAACCCCCAAGCAATAATTTCATTTGAACTGAAAAACAACTAAATGCAGTTGTTATTTCAAATATTTTACATTTTTTAAAAGAGTTCTGTGCATGTTCCATTATATTTTAAACTTTTAATAATCAATAATTTTTTTCAAAAATCATAGGGAAATAATTATGTATTTTAGGGTTTTGATATACCATCAAATATATATATATATATGAAATATAGAACAAAAATTATATAATTATGAATTAATGTATCATAAATTGAAAAATGTAATTTGTGAGAATAAAAAATAAAACATTCTTATGGAAATAAGAATCCATACCAATTTTTTAATTAGATAATAATTGGGAGATTAAATATTGTATTAAAATTCATCAAGAAGAAATACAGGGTTAAAAATTATTTTGAAATATGAAATGTAGAAATACAGAAATTAATATAATTGATATAAAATATTTAATGGAATATATTCTGGGAAGAAAAATATATAGAGGTCTATACAATAATCTAAAAAATGATTGATAATTTAGTAAAAAATGTTCTAAATGGAGTGGATGGTAAAAAAAAATTGTCGATGAATAAAGCAAAAATATAAGATGTTGCTACACAATTATTATTGAAATCTATTTTAAATAAATATTTTATTGATTATATATAACATCCTTTTAATTATTTATTGGGTTCCCTATTCTATCTAAATCAAAATAATTTATAGTAATTTTCATTATAGAAACATGATATGATTGGTTATAAAGTATTAAATAATGGAAAATTGTAGTTATGAAACAATTTTGAAACTAATATAATAGTACATTAAATTAATGTCATAGTTAATAATGTAAATTTTTTTGGTATATTGACATATTAAAAATATTACCGTATGAGAATTTGGGATTCTATAATAAAAATTCGCATTTTTTGAACATGAAATATATTAAAGTAAATCATGAAAAATATCCATTAAATCATAATGAATAACAAATACAATAACATATAATCTTTCCATAAAAATTTAAAATTAAAATTTTAATTAAAAATAATATAGGAATTATTTATTACAAAATAGAACATATACATACATTATAGTTATTGAGTAGTATAATTTAACACTTTATATATATGTGCATAATCAAATTGCAATCATTCTATATATTTATCCAAACATATATGTTATATATCATAATTTTTTGTAATGTTTATTAAATGATTTGAATTATAATGCTGGACTAATATTATGTCAATAATAATATGGTATTCATAATATTAATTTTTTTGAACTATACATGTCTAAAAACTAGAAGTGTGTTAATTTTAGAGTGAATTATACATTTTTAAGAATTTCATATACCACATGGAAAATAAAAGTTCGTTTAATGACAATTTTTTTTCTACCCATGGGATCCCATCTTAACTGAAAATTTAAACATAACAAAAATCAAAATCAAAATTTTAACCGAGTTGGTTTAGATAAATGAATAAAATTCACAAAAAATAATATGAAATAAATGCATAAAAGGAATAAATAATTTTATTTACATTGACCATATGACATAATCTATGGAATGAAATGATCTCAAACTAGAATTATTTAAGAGAAGATGATAAAAATGATTAAATTGTATTGAAAATGTCATCCGAACAACATATTTAAAATAAATATTCTAAATTGATACTTTTAAAATTTGTGTCGATATATCTCATTATAAATATTTTATATAATTTATTATAAAATAAATTCTGATGGAAACAAAATGAAATAAAAAAAACATATATGGAGGTGGCTCGATCACAATGACATAAGATGGGAGGGGTTAATATATCAGGATGCATTACCATGGTTTCAAATAAACTGTGGCATCGAATGTCCTATTCTCATGGATTAAATAAAAAATGGAAATTTATGTGTTGAAATTGGTTATTTTTCTAGTTCAGAAATTATATGTTCAGAATATAGTATGAATATACAAAGATTTGGATTATCTTATATTGAAATTCTGTTTTGATAGATTTAGTACCCGGAAATTTGAATTGGAATTCTCATAAGGATTCATATCCATCCAAGGGAAAGATAGTTTAAGTCCCCTTAGAGACTAGAGTGGTTTAGATACCATGGGTCATTTAAATTACCCGGTATCTACTATTATGTTTATCTCAATATTAATGAATACAGACTCAATCAGTGAAATGAGACGTATGATTAGTAGTGGAAGATACTCTGTGAGAATGCTCAATGAAATTCAAAAAATGTGATATAGGAAGATAATTGTAAAAAGTAAGTGGTTCAACCATTGTGAAGATGAGATATTATGATTTTGGAGTCACTGTTATGTCCTCAGGATAAATATAATACAATGATGATGATTATAAATAACCAATTATGTGGGAAAGGGGTAATAGCTTGAGTGATGATGTATCAATAAAAACATATGTTCTACCTTCCAATTTTATTTGATATTATAGAGATGCTAAGAATTATGTCTTTAATGTATTTGGAATTCAATTATAACTATTATAAATTTTAGGCAACATTTCATTGGATAGATGTGGTTTCATGGTTAGTAATGGTAAAACACTACATTTGTTCAATTATAAATATTATTTTTAAATATAAATGATACTTCATAATCATGGTAATTTATTTTTAATTTTTAGTGATGAAATAATTACCTTAAATTCTTTAACAATGTTGAGGAAATAATTAATCAAATAAAAATAATGTTAAATGAATGATAACAAAATATCAAAAGATGGATTATTTGATAAAATTAAGGTTAGAAACTAATTTTATAGATAAAAATATATATTATTTATGTATTAAAATATTTTATTCAAATTAAATTTGTTTTCATAGTGTTGTAAAAAACATATAAAATTTATTGTCAGACATTGATACTGATAATTTTTTTGGAAAATAATATTTTATTTAATGATAAAAAACTCATAAAAATAATATATTATATAAATTTATTATGATATGGTTCAAAATTTTGATCGTGGTCCATTTATGGTGTTTTGTTCCATTTACAGTAAAAATCCTGACCCACAAAGAATAAAAATATTGTTGTCAATGTTTGTACGGAAATGGATAATTGGGGGTTCAAACACAATAAATAGTAGACATGTTTTCTAAAAATTACCAAAATTATTTTATGAGAATATTTCTTGTAATATTATACATATATTACAATATTAACATTTTTTCACATTTTTTCATCAAAATTTATTTATAAAATATTAATATATTAATAAATTCTAAGCATCCCCCTTCCCTCTCTCCTAAAAGTGCCATACTTCATTTCATTTATTCACATGTAAAAACCAATTTTTTTTCATGATCATCCTGAATACCTTCCTAAATTACTAGCACACATTATTTACTCAATATTTTGTACATAATACTAATATTAGAGGGTATAAGATGTTAATAAAAAGAAAGTTTCAATGAAGAAGTATAGTTTTTCACCACGCTTTAATGTTTTATTTATTCGACCACTTCGATGAAATATTATTATACAAAATAAAATAATAATAAAATACTCTACACATATTAAGATATTGTAATGTTAATTTAATAACCATTATCCATATACTCTTCCATCAAATGAGAAACAAAACCATCGTTCATTTGTATGGTGGACTACCAATTTATGAACCGATATAATTTATTTTCCATCACTATCTCTCACTGTTTTATTATAATTATGAAATTAATGTTTATATATGTTATTAATTATGTAATTATAATTATAAATATACAAAAATTTATTTACCTTCTTACCATTTGAATTACATGAAAATGATGTTATCGTCCGTTCATACGTATGGACTACCTTCTCTATGAAGTTATGTGATTTTTTATCGCCACATCACATGGGTGATATATATAAGTTTATTAAATGAATTAATATGATATTTTTGACATTTTTATTGTGTTTTAATGTTATAAATTATTTTTACATTCATTTTTTAATTATCATTGAAAAATGGAAATGTTTCTCATGCGTACGTGTGGCCTACTTTCTCCATGATGGTACTATAGTTCATTTTTCATAACCATATTTAATGATGGGATTTAAAAGTATATGTTTTTGAAAAAAATTATCAATATTACATTATTATTATTATTATTGATATGATATAATAATGGCCACTTTGACCATATTCAATTTAACTAAGTTAATTTGGACTTATTAATCGAATGTCATAAGAAAATTCGATGTGAACTCATGGATTATGTAAGTGATATAACACTGTTACAAGTGAGATAAATGGAATAAATAAGGAAACCGTTCTATAAATAAATTATGTAATTAACACAATTTTATTATCCATGAATCTAAAGAACATAAATGATAATTCTGACTCAATATAAGTGACTTTATTTTAAAAATTCTCATTTTCTTAAATATTTTTATTTATAAAATTACTTAAAGACGTTTTTATATGGACATATAATATTTATAAAGTATATTTTATGTTACTTTTGAATTTATTTTTTTGGTTTTCAAAAGTAGCATTTCTACGGAATTTTATAATTTTCATTACAAAAATATATAAAAATATTCAATTTTATCATATACGGCAACAATTACTATTTTCTACATCATAGAAACTATTGATTTTTGGATTCCATAATAATATTTCAAGTTTTATTCATTGGAATTCCACTTTTTCCAATATAATGTTTTTGATTAGGGGTTTTAAAATGCATCAGATATTTCAATATTTTGTTACATTTTCTTATGAGTACTATGAAAATTGTTATGAGTGTAAATTTCAAATTTGAATGAATTTATTTTTTGGGATTATGGTGTGGTTCATGAAAATTGTTATGATAATTTCTGGTTCTATTTTAAATAATGGTTCATTGATTATGCCTTTTTACCAATGGAATGTGGTTCTGTGATAAACCCAATATAGGTGGGTATGTGGTATACCTCCAATTCACCGGGTATGGAAGTTGACTTTATCATTATTCAATTTGTATGTGTTATTGTAATATTATAATATAAATGGTTTCATGAGTAAATTACAAGTTTTATCTAATCATTAATATTTTTAAATAAATCTATTGAATTACCATCTTGTGAAAATGGTCTTATTTTTGAAGGAATTTATACAAAAAATTCTATGGGTCAATAGATTAACATTGTAATTAGTGTAATTATGAGTTTTTCTTGATTTAAAATAGACCTTATTAGTTTTTTTTGTGTCTTTTAGTATTTATAATGAAATTATTATGGAAAATATTTTGGTATAGAAGTTGATTTCTTCGGTAAGAATGTATTCATTCTAAGCTCATTGTTTATTTTCAGAATGGAAAATTTCTATAAGTAATAATTGACTAAGAGTTTATTTTTTTATGTAGCTTAATGTGATTTGTTTGTCATCCTAAATTAAAAAATTTATTTCATTGGGTTTAAGGATGGGTATGGAAAATAGATAATTCATGTTGAATTTTATTATTATTTTTCATGAAAATAAAATATGTTTCACATTAAAAGTTTGATATATAGAAAAAATGGATATCGATTTGAAGTTTCCACTTTTAATATATATATATATTATGAAATAGTTATGACCAAACTCTGTAAAACTATTAAACTAAAATATTTTTGGGAATGTAAGAAATGGAAATGTAGTTTTCAACTATAAGAAAAAAAATGATTATGGATTATTCCATGAAATGATATAGGATATATTATATGTTATGATTGAAATTTGAATAGTTGGAAATTTCTAAGAAAATGGATAAATACTAATGAAGTAGGTTCTATATTCATAGGGATTTAAATTTTTTAAAACATCATTTTCCCCACTCATAATGACGATCAAGTTAATATATAATGGTATTCATAAGATAATTTCAAAAACCTAAAGTGTACATTGATATATGGGAATTAGAATAAGGTGAAGTAATTGAAATGTATGGGTCCCCCTGAATTAAAAGCTTGATGAAAAAGGGTAACCATATTTTTTTCATATTATGTTTAATGTTTAATTTGGTGTTACAAAAAAGATTAACCTATTAATAAAATAGTGGATAGTTTAAATAATAATACATTATAGTTAATATATTGAATTTTTTCCAAAGTACCAACAATCACTCTGTCAGCATATTACTTTTAAATTCCATGGATATCTATAAAAAACATATGACTCTGAATTCTGATAACCCATAATTACCTCAATATCAATGATAATATTATCCCATAATGTTATTATTTTCATTAAACCCATGTCTAAAAAATATAAAGAATTATTACAAAAATAAAATTTTAACTAAAATATATACTATTCAAAATAGTTATATTCAACTTAATTTATCCATGAATGTGCTTAATTTCCTTAAATTCCCATCACGTGAAACCTTAGAACCTGTATGTATGACTATAAACTTATGATAAACCATAAAATAATCAACCCAAGACAATTTAGGTTTATCCTATATTAATATACAATATTATAGGGTTTATTAGGATATATCCTTTCATTCATCATAAAATTTCATAAGAAGAATGTGAATTCACTCAAATATATCCCTTGATAGTTTCTTTCTAGGTGATTAGTATTGGGCATATTCATCAGGGGTCGATGATAATCGAGTTAACACCCAATCCTCCCCTTTTATATATATTATCCCCGAAAGCATATGTACAACAACCACATGTTGTTGAAAATATCTAGATTGGTTTGAATTTTCTAGGAAAACCATAGACTCATTACATTATCAAAGCTTTATGATATTACTATATATATGTACTTATCCTTAAAATCTATCATTGCATGATGTTATAAAATCAATACTTTTCGAAATATTATTCCCAATGGGACTATGAAATGTCTATTTGATATGAACTATAACAACACAAATCTAGTAACTTGAACTAGGGCTTATTTTACTATATCGTCATGATTTACAGGTAATTTTATCCTGAATGATCAAATAGTTTATTATTCTCAAGAGACTAGATACATCCATGATTCTCAAATTACATATAAAAGAATAAGTAAAACAAAGAAATGATAGTACTGAATTAATTATTTATTTTATTAAACCCCTAGAATCATTTAAATATAAATAATAACATTATATAAATATGTTTTTAAAACATTTACATGAATGAAATTTTTTCGAAACAAATAGGAAATAAAGAACATTATTCATAAAAATTGTTTTCTCGATTGTATTAAGTACCAAATAGAGGAAAATAAAAGAAAAAAATATCATCTCAAAAGAATAAAATTGAATAGGAACATAAATGGAGTTTAATAAAAACATATTATAATTTCATTGGATGGGAATTTAAACATAGAAAATATCGAATAAAATTGAGATTGTTGAATAAACCATCACCAAATTGGTTACTTTTTTATCATAACCCCCTCAAAAGAAAGAATGTCATATGAAACATTAATGACAATAAATATAAATATATTAATGATATTTATTATAAAATTAAAAGTATAATTATCACAAATATAGTCAATAGGTGAATATAGAATATGTCTTAAAAAAACAAAACATAGACACAAAATCTGTTCAATGATCATGAAAATGATGTGAGAACTAATCCTTTAAGAGATTATATATAAAAACTATAAATCCACTTAAAACCAGTGGAAATAAAAAATAAAATAACAAAATTTAATTAAAAAAATATTATTTTCATAAAATATTTAATAAATAACTAAATAAACCCATTGAAAAGATATTGACTTAGAAAAACCCATACCTCGAGGAAGATATGCCGAACCTATACTATATCTTCTAAATAATAATAGTTTTTTATTTAATGATTAATTTAGAAAAGCTTTAAGGTTTACTATATTAATATTATTCCATTAATTTCATTAAATACAATTTCTTATATAATTAATAAATGAACTATGTTCATGTGGGAGGTTTTGAAGACATTCGGTTCCTAATTGAAAAAAAAACATTTTGGTTGGTTGACTATGGTAAAAGTGTTCATTTTTCCATCATCAAATAAAATTAATTTTTAAGTAATATTAATTATTATAAATCAAATAAAATTTTATAATCACCCATCAAATATTTACCCAAAAAACTAATCATATCGCTTCGTGGTGGTGATGATAAATTAAATGTAACATATTCTGGAGGTGGAAGTATGCACGTACCAATAGAAAATGTTTATATTTTTCAACAAATGTATAGGTGGAAAAGGGGATTTTAACATAAACATAATAAAATTTATGTATATGGTAGATATCAGTGTTATTATATCACAATGGTTGTGAGAGGATTCGATGAGACAAAAAACTAAATAAAACGAATGCACTTTGTCAAAAACAGCACCTTATATATGAACAACCTTTTTATATTTATACATAAAGCCTTCTTAAAATAGTATTCTAATCAAACAACATCCTCCAAGATAATGATATGGAATGGAGGAAATGATTTTGTCATAGATTAATAGGTATAAGAGTTATTTTAATGTTTTTATAAGAGAGGAGTGGTGTTTTAATTTTATAACTGAGGGGGAGGGAACAAATTAAAATTTTAAAAAGAAAAAAATATATATATGTATTAATCATGAGAAATACAAAAAAAAATAATTCCATTAAAATATGATTTGATATAAGGTCAAAATTAGATAAAAATTGTATTTATACATGTTTAATATTTATTTTTACCCTTATAATTTATGTTGTAACCCTTATAACATGTTCTAACTCTTACCGGGGTACCTAATTTTTTACAAAAGATACTCGTTGTAATTATAAAATGAAACTGGAATCCTTAAGAAATTTGATGATGATTATTCAAAATATGTATAAAATTACATCAAATTTTCAATATAAGTGGAAAAATTAATTTATCATCAAACCCACCAAACATGATGAAAAATGAATGTCCATAAAATCCACATTTTTGTTTAAAAAGGTATTTATATCATAATATAGTATATTATTGATTTCAATGAATTTTATTCAGTTATATTTATTAAAATAGAACATTTTAATTTTTTTGGAAAACATAAAAAATGATTTTTTTTATACTTCAAGTGAAATGATAGATTACTATAAAATGAGTATTTTTAGTATTTAGTAAAATAGAAAACATTTTTATAAATTCAAAATAACTCATCTCAATACTATTATGAAATTTTGATTTAGAAAAATATATTCATACCCAAATTTTTTTTCAAAAATTGTATAAATTAATAATATTATATGTGTAAAAGATGAAATAAATACTTTTTATGTCAATTTATTTTTGAAGCATAAATCAATACTTCTAGTATTGTTTTCCTTATAATAAAAATTAGATGAATGTTAAATTTAATGATTGAAATCATTAGTTTCATTAAGTCAATCCTTTGTAAATATATTACATTATATAGTTATTCCCATTGATACTAAAAATTTAATAACTAGAATATGATGGTCATATTTAAATAATAATATTTTTATATATATAATGGTTTGCCTCATGATTAGTGGTGTGTGTTAAGAGTGATATCAAAAATAGTATTATTATACTATAATTTTTTTGGGTGATACATGATATGCGTAGAATTATCATCGAAACCATATATTTTCCTATTGATATAGTATAAAACATTAGCAATGTAATGAATTTTCATGAAATAACTATTGTTGTTTGAATCATCAAAAAAGACATTTTATCCTTGATATTTTTTTCATGTTATATTTATATGTTATAAATGTCTGCATATACTATCTGAAGACATTATTTTTAATTATATTTTTTTTACAAGAACTTTCTTTTACTGATATAATTTCCATGAATTTTAAGAGGCATGTTTTTCAAATTTTTATTAATTTGTTGAATAACAGCTAAAGTAATTCTTATTATATATTTTTACATTGTATTCAAAAAAAATATTATACTATTTAGTGTTCAAGATTACTCTCAAATTCTTTTTTCAAAAATAAAAATAGAAATAAATTTTTAATTTTACTTTCTATATTTCCATTATTTTTCTTTCATCTTACCATAATTGTAATTCCACTATCATTTAAATACTTACAGATCCATTTTAACAATCCTTTACCAACAAAACAAAATTTAATTATATCAATATGGAATAAGCATCTTTTGTGAATTATTTTTTTATTATCCACTATAATAACATTTTTTAATAACCAATGACACATATTCATAATTTCTAATATAACATGATATGTATTTTATATGAATAAATTAGGAAGTTATATATTTTTGGATGAACCATTAAATTCCAACAATAACAATATAATATAAATAGATAACTTATTAGTGGAATAACAAAGAACTACAAAATTCATTTAAAAAATAAAGAATACAAATATATATCAATTTATTCAATACGTTTAATAATTCAATGAAAAATTACATAACTAATGATAAATGATATTTGAAAAAAGAGGAGTTATAAAATATCTAATAGAATCATAAAACCCATTTAAGGAATTTATCTTGAATTCCATTACTATGCATCAATGATAATTAAGGACATTGAAGTCTATATGCTAAGGGAAAATGAATATATTTTAAAAGAATTAATAATAATGAAAAATTAATAAATTTTCAAATAACAAATATGAAATGAATAATTTATTAGTCAGAAAAATTAAATGAAGTGAAAGATTTATGAAAAAATAAACAACCACAGCAATGGTAAAATGTTCAATGATAAAAAATGAATCCAAAACAGATTCAATTAAAATATTTCTCAATGATAAAGTATTGAACATATACATATAGTCTAGTGGAAAGTAGATTTGAATAACAAATAATAAAATTTGTAGCAAGATCTAATAGAGAACAAATAGATGATTTTAGAAGAGCAATATTATCTAGAAACATGACTTAAATCTTCATATTCTACATATCGTCCATTGAAAATCGATTTTATTATATGCATTATTTTATTGATCTTATTTACGTTAGAATATATATTCTTTTTTATTTTGTATTTAATTTAAAATATCACAAAGACACCATTATTTTAATTCTATATCAATTTATTTTTTGTTCCTTTTGAAAGAAAAATTCATGGGGTAAGAATAATATTACCTCTTCATTTTCTAATCAATGTAGTATTGGATATAAAAACGTCTTATCTATAGATATTTCATCATATAATTCTTATGGATATTTATTTTCTATTTAGTAAAAAGTGGTCACATATTTTCACTAATTATTATCTGTATCTATGTATATTATTATCCTAATGATTTAGAATTAAAGTAAAATAAATTTTAAGAACACGAACTTTTTATATAGAAAATAGTGGATATACATATTTTTATTCCTATATCCACTTTAAATTTTACATTGTACTATAATATACTTCTTCAGTAATTTTATTATAAAATTTAATTTGATATGTGTCACTATATAATTTAAGTTTTATTTATTTCTCATTAATTTTTACGTTACAGAATGAGCATGATGTATTAAATTAGGGTACTATAATGTTTTTATATAAGTAATATTTTTTTCCTTTATCATATTTCATATATTTCCCAAAAATTGAATTAAATTTATTTTATTGTATATATTATAATTTCTAGAGATTATTCTTTTAATAAGTGTTATACCACTAATTAATGTTATAAACTTTCTTTATCCATTTACAATTTAAAAATTCACATTAACAATTTATACCTAATTTTTACCCTAAATTATTTCTTATACCATGATGTTTAATTATTAGTAGTTTTTTTTATAAAAAATTATACAACACTTTTGATGTTTCCAAACATGATTAATCTCATTACATATCTTGTACAACACATGATATCAAATATTCCCACTTTAACATCCTTAGACATTGAAACATAATTCATGGTAAAACAAAGAGAGAGATTCTAATATTTCAAAGTTTAACATAACAATTACAGTAGTCAAATTGTCTACTTCCATTTTCATATAGATACTAATAGTTTTCATCTAATCCAAATAATACATGATATTTTATATTTTTCATTCTATGGGGCATATATTATTTTTTTCCATTAAAATTAGTATTTTTATGGATAAAATATTTTTAATTTCTATATATATATTATGAATAATTTTATAATATCAACGAGTATACCTAGTTTCTTATTAATTTAAATCATTAAAATAAATGATTTATATCATTTTACTCAAATTATAGTTTATGAAATAAAAATATATAATTTTATTAGTAATGTTATTTTTTGTTATTAGTTTAATATACTCATTATATTATTTTTTCATTATGAAGCCTTTGATAGGAATCAACATATAATTTTTCACCTAAAAATATATAACACCCTCAAATAAAACAATTTATAGAATAAAAAACACTAGAATCTATTAGATAACACATTATGATTTTTAATAAGAGACGTGAATGTGAACCATATGATATTAAAAAAAATGTATCATAATATATTCAGTTAATGGAATATGGGATTTGGATGGTTTTTACCATTAATATTTTTTTATCATAAATCCCTAAAAATATCATGGAAGATAAAAATAATTGGACTTCTAATTAACCTTATATAGCTTATGGAACAATCATCCTCCTAAAAAACAAATGATATATAATTATATCTTCAATAATATCTTATTTATAAATAAATAAATTTAAAAAAATGTGATTATTAGAACCCTTGAATACATCTATTTTTATAATTTAAATATATAAAAAGATAACATTTAACTAGAGAAATATTCTCAAGAATTATCATATAATTAATAAAATGACCAATACTCATACTAAAATATGTTAATAATTTATATATTACCTCATAACCTAGAAATTTTTTTTTAAACATTACAATAATGAAACCTTGATTTTTTATATAAATTTAGAGTCATCTTATGAGTTAATAATGTCAATATCAATTGATATTTACACAAACTATACCAAAAAACAAACACCTCATTGAAAAAAATCCATCATAGAAACATCCTTTATAATATATTCTTTCATTGATAATAACAAATTAATTATATATAATTTAGAAAATTAATACCCAATTAATATTATGGGAATATTTATTGATGGAAGGAAAAAAAAGATTTCCTTTTTTCACCGTTGGAATTATTAATCAATTGGTATAGGGTTATATTAAAAATGAAAACTGATAAAAAATACTATATAACTACATTATTTAAATTTATAAAATAATACAATTATTCCTATATATTTTTACACTTATATTCTTACTATATTTAATTAATCAATGATTAAAACATACAGTTTTGGTATAATTAAATCTTTCCTCTCTAATAATATAATTATTTAGAGAAAAATGAAAAGTAAAATTATTAAATGAAAATATGGATTCTAAAAACATGATGTTATGCAACATATTTACTTAAATTGATTTGGTTTTTGAAGAAAATATATTCAAAACCCATTGAGATGAACTATTAAATTAAAAAGAAAACCACATATCAGGTACATCAATCCATAGAGGTCAATAATCCCATAAATTAATATCAAATTATTTTAACTCAACCAGGAAATATAGGAGATATCATTGAGATTATAGTATTTATTATATTTCATTATTTATTATATATTTCTTATATATTTTCAAAATACAAACACCAAATTAAAATTTTTTAGACACCAATAGATCAATAATGATTGAATATAATGTATTGAAAAAATATAATATTTTTTTTCTTAAAAAAAATTTAATGGTTTATTTATATTGAGATTGAAATTTAACCCTAAAAATAAATTACCCTATAATAAATTATACCTTAAATTATCTTAGCTTCTCCATTCTCTTTTTTTTAATATTTCTTATAAATGTTTCATTAAAAAAGATTTCTTATTTTTTTTTCTGATATTGCATTCTATTTTACGATTTTTTTCTTGAAAACATTGTTTAATGAGTTTAATAATTTTTTATACATTAGTTGATTATATCAAACATATATTTTAGATTAATAGGGAAATCTTCCACCACTTCAAATCCTTCAATTTCTATATCCCTACCAAGGAAAAGATAAAACTAATTTGAATTTTTTTATCCTCATAATAAATTATTTTTAGGGAAAGTTACAATTGGGATGACATGATAGAGGAGGTAGATAGATGGTAGAGGAAATATATATTTTAATTATCACCTATGTAAGTTCTATATTTGAGGTTATATTATCTACTCGAAAAGTGACATGCCATGGTCATACGCTGATCATAAAAATCAAATATCATATTGCTAGAGAAATAGGGATTGAATGATAATACCAATTGGGTTATGTTTTTTTCACTTCATTATTTAATCTAGGGATGTGATGAATTCTGCTTGGAGTGTGGTCAATTTGCAGTTGAATCTTGGAATCCTAAGAATGTTAGAATGGGGTGTTTATTTCAATCCCTTCAATCTCAAGCAATACATTGCCTAGATTTTGGTAAGGATTCATTGTTTGAACTAGGTGTATTGGAACCCAATGATCCTTTATGATATATCCTCCTTCCATGGTAATCCAATTAGAATGGAACCATGTTTTATAGAGGAAGAACATTTTATCTTTTCTCACATGTTGTTAGATGTAAACATAGAGAGGAAACGTCTAGCTAGCATCTTCTTCCTGGTTAAGGGAAACAGACCATAGGTGAAAATTGAGTATGAGAGTTTTCCTCTATTCTGTGAGGTTTACAGGATTGTAGGACACTCAGTTTCGAACATTAGAGTCATAAAAATGGTTATTAAACCAATACCCTTGGAATGGAATGATGCCAAAAAGAACAAATGGATAAAAAATGAAACTGTTGAGAAGATGGGAATCACCAAAGACCATGATGGACCCTCAATTTCCCCATTGAAGAACTAAATGATTAAAATTACTATCATTCCTAAATAGGATCAAAATGTTACCCATGTTGTTTTCACTGGAATGAATCTGTCTTCCCCACTCAATAGGATGTAGACCTGGTCAAACAAGGTTGAAGAGGAGGAGGCTGAAGAAGAATTATCAAACACATTCTTAGAGTAAGAACTCATTATTTATCATGATTTGGACTCTGAAATACAAATTAACATTTATCATTTGATATTGAGATCTCAACATGTGGTGGTGGATAAATCTATCTTTCTAGAATTTTCAAATCAAATAAATATCTTTGTATTCTCTATGATGGCTGGACATAACCCAAATGATTAATTACAAGAGGGTTAACCTCGCATGGAGGACCTACCTGAATTTGATGGTGATAACAACTTGGTTGGAAAGAAACCACCTATATTCTATCCCAAAAATTATCCATTTTCTTCATAACACAATGCAAAGAAGGTCACTAGAGTTGGATTATTATAAACCATCCCCACATTTGATCCTCCACCTTTTTCCAAGAGTATTGTTTCTAGTAATTATATAGTCACTGTTGGGACACATGCCCACAATGAACTTAATGATAGTATGATTTAGAAATCAGAGGAACACCTTTGAATTAAGACCATTTAATCTGAATCTCCACACAACAAGGAACATGATGCCCCTAACAGAGTGCATATGTAAATCCGGATAGACATGAAAAATACATATATGAATGCTAAAGGCAAGGCTATGAAGAATAGCACAGATGATATTTCTGACATATGGGAGAGTTCCCCAGCTCTCAAAAACAAGGTTGTAAGTCGACCCAAAAATCACAAAATTAAAAGCATGAATGGTACCATCCTCGGAGTTAGTTTAAAATGAATATGTGGTTTTGGAACATTCTTTCCCTTGGGAATTTGGAAACCACCACATCCATTCATCTTTTTATTCAGAATCATCAACCAGCCATTAAATTCCTTTATTAGCCTAAAAATATTTTTCATTCTAATATTTCCATCTTTGAGAAGTTGGGATACCCTCTTATTGATACAAATAAATATTCAACATAAGTGAAGAGCCATTGGGTTCACTCATTTCTAGAAAACACTCCCATGACTGTCTCAAGAGAACAACATGTCACTTGCTTCTTAATTACCACAGCTCTGACATGGTTTTCACCTTTATTTGTGCCTGTAATAGGAATCAGGCTCATAAGAACCTCTAGGAGGAATTGGGTTCTATGAATATAGGGTTTTATAGTCCCTGGATCATCTTGGGGTACATCAATAAATTTCTTAATACAGATGAAAAAATGTGGGCTGCCACTAATTGCACTTCCTACAGAGAATTCAGTGCATGCATTGATCAAAATTACCTCATTGAGTTCAATCTGGTGGGTACTAAATACACCTGGTACATGAAGAATCAAAATATTTTTGTTTCTTGTAAAATTGAAAGGGATTTTATCAATGGGGATTCATTGGATAAACGGGGTACCATATCATGTTCAACCCTTTCAAGACTCAATTTTGATCATCATCCAATCCTGTGGACCTTTCTGAAAAGGAAACCAAGATTCATTTCTCCTTCAAGTTTAATAAAGCATGGGTCACTCATCCAGATTGCTGGTTCATTATGCAGAGTACCTGGAATTCCGTAGATTGCAAGAATGATTATTTTTCTTGCATCACTATGATTAAAATCATTAAGAGAAACCTTAAATTCTAGAGTAAGGGTCACTACATCTATCTTGACTATCACATATGTTGTCACGACCCGTCCTTGGGGTCCGTGTCGTGACTACCCCAAGCCGGCCTTCCCTAGGCCAGGGGCTGGCGACTAGCACCAAAGCGTAAATCCCGGTAAAAAGGGAAGGCATTGCCTTTGTAAGTAAACAAACACCACAAAGCAAGAAAGCAGAAGGAGTAAACACTAAGAAAAAACTGAATACAACAGTAAGTACGGAAAAGAAAGTGGTCCAGTATACAATCCCAAACTGAAAGTAAAGTACAACTCGAAAGGGAAAACAACAACTGAAAAATAAATCTGTAGCGTCGAGCCGTCCACTGGAAGTCCCACCTAAATGGTGGGTACAGATAGCCTCCACAGCTCCTCGGGTCTAGCCGACCACTCCGAGAACGTCCCACCTAGTGTTCCACCTTCAGGTATCGTCCTACTCCACAAGGCTCAACCACAATCAGCACTGTCCGTTGTCTGCAACCAACACAACGTAGTGCGGGCATATCCCGTGCATGGGTGAGTATAAGCTACTCAGTAGGGACCCCGAGACCCCCGAAGGTCTCCCAGAATCCACAAAGGATAAACCACAAAGGAAAGATACAATCACGAAGTAACATCCGACATGGCTTAGGTATATGCCCATACATATACCTAAGTCATCAAATCTCATTCGTCTCCAACATCCGAGCCCAAGCACAACCCAGTCCACATAGGAGAGGAAAACGTAAATCCACACAGGATAGCACAACACAATCCACAAAGGAAAGAAAAAGAGATTCAACTCACACAGGAATACTTCTTTGTATGACGATAAAGATGGCCAGATATTTCCACTGATTCAGCTAAGCCGTCGGACCTACAAAGGATCGATAGGTACTAACCCCCGCAATGACCCACAAAGGATATGACCCACAAAGGATCTATAGTTAACTAACCCCCGCAATGACCCACAAAGGATCTAACCCAAAAAAGATCGATAGGTAACTGAACCCCGCAATGACCCACAAAGGATCTGACCCACAAAGGATCGATAGGTAACTAACCCTCTCAATGACCCAGAAAGGATCTGACCCACAAAGGATCGATAGGTAACTAACCCCCGCAATGACCCACAAAGGATCTGACCCACAATGGATCGATAGGTAACTAACCACCGTAATGACCCATACAGGATCAGACCCACACAACATCTGTAGGCGCTGGCCCACACAGGACCGCTGAGCGCTGACTCACACAGGATTAGTAGCATTGACCCACAAAGGATTGCTGAGTTCTATAGTCATCGTCGTCGAATCCACTGAGGATCTCTGCGCAGTCATTGTTGAATCCACTGAGGATCTCTGTACTATCATCGTCGTCGTAGCCGCAGCCAGCTCTAGGGTTCCTGCACACAGTAAGCTCGTTCGGGAGGGTCCGCTCCACGAGCCGAGAGGCTGATACATCAACTAACACATAGTCCAGATTTGATGTATCCAAAAGTTCTGTATCGTCAACAGGAACTCAATGTTGGAGATGGCGCGTCAATTAGACGCCCGGTCTGAATGTTATTGCCTATTTCGTTCCAGGGGCCCGGTTGGTTTTTAAGGCAAAACCAACCCAACCGTACTCCACCTGCGTCCAAACCTCGGGCGGAGTAAGCCAAAATATCCGTCTCACTTAGACGAATTCAACAACGTCGATGGCACTCCAATCGGACGTCCAAAGCTCAAGATATGAGGGTTTCCGCTCCGAGTGCCCAGTTGGTTTCGTGTACGAACCAACCTGGACGAACACAAAGTATTCCGAAACATTGAGTGTGATATACTGAAACTACCATCTGGATCCAAGGATCGGATCGCCGCTGAAGGTGCGTCGTTTGGTGGCCCGTAGCTCATGTTATGAGCAAAAGACTGAAAAGGTCCGAAAACGGGGGGTCTGGGCCCGGACCGACCTGGCCGGCGCGGCCCGGCCCGGCCGCTAGGGTCAGGTCGGCCGGTTACGGCTGAGCGGCACGAGGTCAGCTGCCCCCCCCCCCCCCCCCCCCCCACGTGAAGGAGAGTCGCGGCCCCACGTGGGGCCGCTCGGTGTCACCGGACGCGGCTTAAGCCGCATCCCTTCCTCCGCGGTCCCGCGCGGCCACGGGACCGGCCAGCGCCGCCGTGGCTTCAGCCGCGGCGGGTCTTCCCAGCGGCGCGATGGGTGCCGCCGCTTCTGGGAGGCCGGTCACTGTCGGCCACCACCTCCAGCCGCCGACGCGGCCATGCCGGAAAGGGGTTCCACGGACCACCGGACGCGCTTCGGTGGTCCGATTTGCGCGTGGTCTTCGCCAGTGCTCATCCTAGGACTCGAACTTCACTGCAAAGCCTTCAATATTGACATGCGGCCCCGTTTGTCATCACCCGCCAATCCGCGCATCAACGAAGAACTGCAGAGGGTTTTCAGACCGTGTTTTTTTGGCCCGCACCCTCCTCGTTAGGTGACAACAATCGGGAAATAATAATCAACACATGAAAAACATAACAAGGCACAATTTTAATAAATTATAATTGAACTTTGATCCGGGTTCTTTGTTTTAGAAGAAACAACCATGGGAATAAATAATATTCTCAGATAAAACCCCTACCTCTTCGCTGTTGTCGGACGAGTGTTCTTCACGGAATTGACCATCGTAGAAGAAGAGGATCGTCACGTCGCAGAAGGGCGTTACGTCGTCGCAGAAGGGCGTCACATCGGCGATCTCCGAGGGTTAAAGAAAACACACGGATTAAATTTCACTAATTAAATCCATGTTAAGTATAAAATCCACAAAGGAAATTTAAATGATCCTAAATCTCCTACCTCAAGTTTTTGATGATTGGAGATTGTTGCAGGGAAGAACGTCGTAGAAGAAGCGTCGTGAAAGGAGAATCGTCGGCGTCACATAACACGGCATCATATCGTCGATCTCCGAGGGTTCAGTGTTCTTCACGTTTTTGTGTTCTTCACGTTCTTCGCGTTCTTCACGTTCTTCGCATTTTTCGCAAAGGAGGATGAAGGTACAGATTCTCCAAATCCTCTCAACAAATCGCACCCAAGAAGAAAGTGCGTTTGTATTATTTTATTATTAAGCCAACAGTTTGAAAAAAAGGTTAAGAAACGAACCATTAATTCGTTGAATTAATGTTAACATCTTAACAGTCCATTTAATAGGAGCGTTTAAGAGTTTAAGAAAATGCCCCAGTTGAATTTCATTAATGAGGAGTTTTCGCGGGTGCGTTACTTAGAGGAAAAGAAACGGTGGGGCTCATGCGGGCCCCACCTCACAAATATCCTACCAAGAGGGTAGGATATTTTGAATTTCACCCTATCTGCTACAACTCACCTTAAGCATATTTAAGTGTCTTTTTAGTGGCTTTAAGTGAAATAAAAATAAATTTGTCACCCCACTTTATTTTATTTCTTAACTTAACCCCAAAAATTTAAAAACCACACCCAAGAAAATGCAACTCTAGAAGAGGCATTTCTAAGAAAATACCGGTGCTGAGATTCCATCAGTGCCCTCAGAATCTGATTCCAAGCACCGGTTCAAAAGATAGAAAAACCCGCTCGTTCGTTCATTGAACGTACCCAAGCCAACCTTCAGAAAAATGATTCCGTGCACCCCGGGCCTCGGAATCAGGTGACGTCAGAAACTGGGTTCTTGTAAAATTCCAAAGATAATTAAGAATTTTTTTTTTGAAATTTACGGGTCTTTAAATCACTCCCACCTTACGGATTTACGTCCCCGTAAAGATACATCATAAACTAGAGAAACAAATGTGTGTACTGAACATGCATCTGAGCCTCCCGCTCCCAAGTGCTCTCCTGGAGGTTCCCGTGCTTCCATATGATGCACACTAGAGGAATCGACCATCCACGTAAGACCCACTCTTGTCGATCCTCAATCTCCACCGGGACCTCCGCAAAAGTCTCCCCATCCTAAACGTCTATCTCCCCATGGTCAATGATGTGCGTCAGGTCGTGCACGTATCTCCTCAGCTGGGATACGTGGAAGACGTCGTGCACCCGGTGCAACTGAGGTTGTAGAGCCAGGAGATAAGCCACCTCTCCAATCCTGATGAGGACCTAGTATGGTCCGATGAAGCGTGGTGACAACTTGCCGCCTCACCCAAATCCTTGTAAACCACGTCGAGGTGAGACCTGCAAGAATACATGGTCGCCATCCTTGAACTCTAGTGGCCTCTGCCTCCTGTCAGCATAAGACTTCTTCCGGCTCTGAGCTGTCCTCATCCGCTCCTGGATGACCTGGACCTTCTCTGTCGTGGCCCGGACCATCTCTTGTCCCACAAGTGCTGACTCCCCAGGGTCTGTCCAGCACAAAGGAGATCTGCAAGGTGTTCCATACAACGCCTCGTACGGTGCCATCCCGATGGTGGAGTGGTAGCTGTTGTTGTACGCAAACTCCACCATGGGTAGGTGGTCCTCCCAGCTGCGACCAAAGTCGAGGACACATGCGCCGAGCATGTCCTCGAGAGTCTGAATGGTCCTCACCGTCTGACCATCCGTCTGAGGGTGAAAGGCGGAGCTCAGACGTAGCTGCGTCCCGAACGCCTCCTGCAACCCCTTCCAAAGCTGGGAAGTAAAGCGAGCATCTCGATCGGAGAGGATAGATGATGGAACACCATGAAGCCGTACAATCTCCTGAACATAGAGACGTCCAAAACTCTCCACCGAGCCCTGCTCTCTGATGGGTAAGAAGTGAGCCGACATGGTAAGTTGGTCGACAATCACCCAGATGGAGTCGTGACCTCTGGAAGTGCATGGAAGTCCAGTCACGAAGTCCATAGATATCTCGTCCCACTTCCACTCTGGGACCTCCAAGGGATGTACCAAGCCTGCTGGTACCTGATGCTCTGCCTTCACTTGCTGGCTGGTGAGGCATCGTGAAACGAACTCTTCCACAACCTTCTTCATGCCTGGCCACCAGTGTTGTCGTCTGAGATCCTGGTACATCATCTCCACTCCAGGATGTACTGCTAAGGGAGAAGTGTGAAACATTCTCATCACTTCCTCCTGTAATGCAACTGGTACCAAGGTACGTCATCTGAAAAGGATGTCGTGCTCTGCTCCAAAGGAGAAGACATCAAGTGCCTTTCCTGAGGATATCTGTGCATGCCACGACTCACAGTCAGCGTCCCCAAGTTGTGCCTCTCTAACCCGCTGTAGTAGTGGAGGGGTGACTGTGAGAGATTGATGGAAGGCTGCTCTATCCCTATCCACAAAGGATATCCGCACAGCGGCTAGCTGCTCGGTCACCTCCTCGAGTAGTTGAATGCCCGTCCTCCGGCTTAGAGCATCGGCTAACATGTTCTGCTTCCCAGGAATATAGACTATCTCAAATTCATAGTCCTGGAGGAACTCGAGCCATCACCGCTGTCTCAGGTTCAGGTCCTTCTGAGAGAAGATGTACCTGAGACTCTGATGGTCAGAAAAGACTGTAAAGCGCTCGCCCATTAGATAGTGACGCCATGTCTTCAGAGGAAAGACCACTACTGCTAACTCCAAGTCATGGGTAGCATAGTTCTGCTCATGAGGACTCAAATGACGTGATCTATAGGCAATCACTGCCCTCTCCTGCATCAGGAAGCATCCGAGTCCAGTCCCTGAAGCATCGCAGTAGACTACGTACCCTACTCCCTCCTCAGGAAACCTCAAGATAGGTGCGCTGGTCAATCTCTGTCTCAGCTCCTGGAAGTTCTGCTGACATCTGTCTGACCACACAAAGGGTTTCCCCTTCTTCATCAATGCTGAGAGTGGTTTCGCAACTTAGGAGAAGTCTAGCCCAAATCTGTGATAGTATCCTGCTAGTCCCAAGAAACTCCACACCTCCATCACGATCTTGGGTGGCTCCCAAGATAGCACTGCATCGATCATCACAAGATCCACTGCAACTCCCGCCTCAGAGATGACGTGTCCCAAGAAGTGGACCTCACTTATCCAGAACTGAAACTTCGAGAGCTTTACATAAAGATGGTGCTCTCGGAGTTTGTCCAGCACAACACGCAAGTGGTAGGCATTCTCCTGCTCAGTCGTCGAGTATATCAAAATGTCATCGATGAAGACAACGACAAATCGACCGAGGTATGGCTGAAAGATCCTGTTCACAAGGCCCATGAACACTGATGGAGCATTGGTTACGGCGAATGGGATAACCAAGAACTCATAGTGGCCATACCGAAATCTGAAGACCGTCTTCTACACGTCCTCATCCCAAACTCTGAGCTGATGATAACCTGATCAGAGGTCTATCTTTGAGAACCACCGTGCTCCCCTGAGCTGATCGAAGTGGTCATCAATCCTCAGTAGCGGATACTTGTTCCTCACTGTAACCTGGTTCAGGCGACGATAGTCGACACAAAGTCGCAAGCTCCCGTCCACCTTCTTGGTAAACAATATCGGGGAAGCCCAGGGTGAAACACTAGGTCAGATAAATCCCTTTCCCTGAAAGTCCTCCAACTGTACCCGTAGCTCTCGAAGATCAGTGGGGGCCATCCGATACGATGGAGTCGATATCAGGGCTGTCCCGGGGTACATGTCAATATAAAATTCTACATCTCTGCTAGGAGGTAGCCCTGTAACGTCGTCGGGAAAGACGTCCGCATACTGGTCCACCACTGTAGGAAAACTAGGACTCTGCACGTCAACTGCTCCTAGGATGAGGCTAGCCAACTGATGAGTGATGGGTCTTCCTCTGCTCTGCGGAAGTCCATCCTATGCTGCGAAGGCTCCCTTATCGCCGGTGAAGGTGAACCTGCTCCCGTTGGTGCGTACACATCGTACCATGCGCCTAATAAAGTCAATCTATGCATGGACTTTAGATAACCAATCAATTCCCAAGATGACGTCGTAAGGCCTCGACGCTGCTACAAGAAGATCCTAGCCGAAACTCTCGCCTCCTAGAGTAAGCTCACACAACCGGTACCAGTGCGTAATCATCGAGTCTTCTCCCGTAGGAGTCTCTAGCTGTAAGGATCGAGCCAACGGCTCTGTCGGAATCTCTGAGCTCCGAACAAGGGCAGAAGCTATGAAAGAGTGACTCGCTCCTGTGTCTATAAGAACTGCAACAAGGGTGGAATAGACAAAGATAGTACCTCGAATCATCTCGTGCGCGCCATGGTCATAGGCCTCCACTTCCTGGAGATGTGCCGATCTCTACCCGCCAGCTCCCTGTGGCTGGGGTGGACCTCCTAGTGGTGGTGGTGGTAGAGCCTCAAAGCGTCACCCACCACCTGCTACTCGGCCAGCTCCTCTACCTCGTCCTCCAGCTCCCTACGGACCGACACAGTCGACCCTCTGCCTCTGCCTGGGTGGCCCCTCAACCGTCTACTGCTCCTCATCACGGTGGTTCGGGCAGTCACGAGCCATGTGACCATGCCCGCCGCATGTGTAGCACTGCCTGCCTCTCGAAAGACTGGCTCCACACTGTGTGCCCCGCACTGCTGAGCCAGTTTCCTGAGGTCGTCTGTATGTTGTTCTGGTCTGCATGGACCCCTGAGTCGTCGACTGCCTGCCACAGAAGACTCTTCTACGTGCCGCCCCGCAGTAGGTATCGCTGCTGATGAAGGCTCAGCAAGGAAGCTCTCGATCAAAAGGGCTCGCTCTAGTACTCCTGCCTGAGTCGGAATACTAAGGGAGAACAGCGATGCCCTGATCTCATGTCTCAATCGTTGCTCAATGGTCCGGGCCCAGAAGAATGGGTCACGTACCATGTCTGTCGAGTAATGCGAGAGATCCGTAAATCTCGCAGAGTACTGGGCGACCGTCAAGCTGCCATGCCGCAGCTGAAGAAGCTCCTGGATGCGCACCGCACGGAGGGTGGCCGACATGAACTCTGAGCAGAAGAGGACCTCAAAGTCATTCCAGAGAAGAGATGACTCATCGTGCACATGGAGCATCAAGCTCCACCATCAGTCCGCTACTGCGTGTAGTAGGCTCACTGCGAGGATCACCATGAGGTCTGCTGGTGTCCTCACTAACCGGAAAACTCGCACCACTGCCTCCAGACAGTCCTCGACTGCATGGGGGACGGTCTCCCCACGGAACCTAGGCAGTTGCTGGCGCTGGAACTTATACAGTGCACTGAGGCGACGTGTATCATCAGCGGCTGGGGTGGGAAGCATCGATCGATCGGCGGGTAAAGGTACCACCGGTGCCTCAGCTGTCAAAGGGCCCTGCACCGAGGCCTCGTCGCTCAGTGGGCTGTCGTCACGCTCAACTCTCGGAACCCTAGCTGGCTGCTGTCATGGGGCCATCCTGAAAAAGGAAACAGATGCACCACGGTCAGAACATTATACCTGGTGAGCTGACACAAAGTAATCAAAAAGAAAACTTGAAACACACAAGAAATAAATGTTTTCGTGTATTAAGTTGGAAATCAGAAGTCAGGGTCCTGGTGTACGGATTCGTCGGCCGCCGCACAAACACTGGACTCCCTGGACTGATAACCACACCCAATATGCTAAACACTATTGCTTCACATATAAAAAAGATCAGAGTCCTATGTTCTGCGGTAGAACCGAACTGCTCTGATACCAATTTATCACGACCCGTCCTCGGGGCCCGTGCCGTGACTACCCCAAGCCCGCCTTCCATAGGCCAGGGGCTAGCGACTAGCACCAAGGCGTAAATCCCGGTAAAAAGGGAAGGCATTGCCTTTATAAGTAAACAAACACCACAGATCAATCAAGAAGAATGAATAAACACTATGTAAAAACTGAGTACAATAGTAAATGTGGAAAATAAAGTGGGCCAGTATACAAACCCAAACTGAAAGTAAAGTACAACTCGAAAGGGAAAATAGCAACTGAAAAGTAAAGCCGCAGTGTCGAGCCGTCCACTGGAAGTCCTACCTAAATGGTGGGTACATATATCCTCCACTACTCCTCGGGTCTAGCCGACCGCTCCGAGTACGTCCCGCCCAGTGGTCCACTTCCAGGTACCGTCCTACTCCGCAAGGCTCAACCACGATCAGCGCTGTCTGTCATCTGCAACCAACAAAATGTAGTGCGGGTATAGCCCATGTAGGGGTGAGTATAGGGTACTCAGTAGGGACCCTGAGACCCCCGAAGGTCTCCCAGAATATACAAAGGATAAACCACAAAGGAAAGATACAACCACGACGTAACATCCGACATGGCTTAGGTATATGCCCATACATATACCTAAGTCATAAAATCTTGTTCGCCTCCAACATCCGATCCCAAGCACAACCCAGCCCACATAGGAGAGAAAAACGTAAATCCACACAGGATAGCACAACACTATCCACAAAGGAAAGCAAAAGGTATTTAGCTCACACAGGAATACATCATTGTATGGTGATAAAGATGACCAGATATTGCCACTGATTCATCTATGCCGTCGAACCCACAAAGGATCGATAGGTACTAACCCCCACAATGACCCACAAAGTATCTGAACCACAAAGGATCTATACGTAACTAACCCCCGCAATGACCCAGAAAGTATTTGACCCACAATGGATCGATAGGTAAATAACTCCCGCAATGACCCACAAAGGATCTGACCCAAAAAGGATCGATAGGTAACTAACCCCCGCAAAGACCCAAAAAGGATCTGACCCACAAAGGATCGATAGGTAACTAACCCTCGCAATTACCCAAAAAGGATCTGACCCACAAAGGATCTATAGGTAACTAACCCCCGCAATGACCCACACAGTATTAGACCCACAAAGGATCTGTAGGCGCTGGCCCACACAGGACCGCTGAGCGCTGACCCACACAGGATCGGTAGCACTGACCCACAAAGGATTGCTGAGTGATGTAGTCGTCGTTGTCGAATCCCCTGAGGATCTCTACACAGTCGTCGTCGAATCCACTGAGGATCTCTGTACTGTCGTCGTCATCGTATCCGTAGCCAGCTCTAGGGTTCCCACACACAGCAAGCTCGTTCGGGAGGGTCCACTCCACGATCCGAGAGGCTGATACATCAACTGACACATAGTCCAGAGTTTATGTATCCAAAAGTTCTGTATCTTCAACAAGAACTCAACGTCGCAGACGGCGCGTCAATCGGACGCCCGGTCTGAGAGTTATTTCCTTTTTCGTTCTAGGGGCCCTGTTGGTTTTTAAGGAAAAACCAACCCGACCGTACTCCACCTAAGTCGAAACCTCGAGAAGAGTAAGACAAAATATCCTTCTCACTTAGAGGAATTCAACAAAGTCGACGGCACATCAATCGGACGTCCGAAACTCAAGATATGAGTGTTTCCGCTTCGAGGGCCCGGTTGGTTTCGTATACGAACCAACCCGGCCGAACCCAAAGTATTTCTAAATCTTGAGTGTGATATACTGAAACGACCGTATCGATCCAAGGATTTCATCTCCACTGACGGTGCGTCATTCGGAGGCCCGTAGCTCATGTTATCAGCAAATGACCGAAAAGGTCCGAAAACGGGGGGGTCGGGGCCCGGGCCGACCTGGCCCAACCCCCCCCCCCCCCCCCCCCGGGTCGACCCGACCCGGGTCCGGGTCCGACCTGGCCAGCGCGGCCTGGCCCGGCCAGAGGTGGCCCGGCCCGGCGGGGGCGCGGCCCGGCCTCCAGGGTCGGCTCGGCCGGTTACGGCCGAGGGCACGGGGTGTGCTGCCCCCCCCCCCCCCCCCCGCGTGAAGGTGAGCCGCCGCCCCGCGTGGGGCCTCTCGGTGTCACCGGACGCGGCTTAAGACGTGTCCCTTCCTCCGCGGTCCTGCGTGGCCGCGGGACCGGCCAGCACCGCCGTGGCGGGTCTTCCCGGCGGCGCGCTGGGTGGCCGCCCGCTGCCGGCCGCCGCCTCCGGCCGCAGGCGCCGCCGTGCCGGCGGGGGGTTCCGCTGACCACCAGACGCGCTCCGGTGGTCCGATTTGCACGCGGTCTTCGCCAGTGCTCCTCCCGGAACTCAAACTTCACTACAAATGTATAGAACCGATGCCTGACGTAAATTGACATTACATTACATTTTCGGAATACTTAGTACATAACAAAAACACGCACACAAGGATCGTAATAGTTTAGTGTCTTTGGAAACTCGGAATATAATCTTCTAATCATGGTGAAAGATCTTCAACATCTCCCATAAAGATCATCCTTTTTTTTAATACCTAAAACCTTTCTCTATATCCTGGGGAAAAGAAAACATAAAAGGGTGATCTCAAATGCTCAGTAAGGGTAAACAAAAGAAATATCAATCACATCATTTTCATAAGAACATAACATTTTGGAATACTTAACCTGCAAAAGAGAGCATAACTTCATAACATGGGATAAATCATAGTAGTGAAATGGAATCAAAATAATCATAATTTAAAACAGTAAACTTTTTGGCATACACACATAATCATAGAGAATCATTTCTTGTTAGTCAAGACTCATTGCCAAGACTATCTTAGTGGACAAAGTCCCTTTCTGAACCAAGTCACCCTCGTTTCATTCCTATTTCACTGATCCGGTATAACCTACCATTCCAGCCATGTCTATCTCATGAGATATAGAATCTTTACCCAATGCATTGGATAGAGATATAGGTCCCACCCATCTCATAATGATACCATTCTTATGTGTGCCACAAAATCCTAAATCATACATCATTGAATAACCCATGTAATAAAAATCGGAATCTTAATAAACATGACATCATAAAACAATTCATATAAGATAAAGGAATTCATAAAAATAATTCCATCAAAACATAATGAAATCAATGTAATAATAGAGATATAAACAGAACCCTTTATTATCTTAGATGGAAAATAATTTTGATAATACACTTGAACTCCATTCTTGAGGAAAATATCATTTCTGCTTCAAAAACACTTTTCCTTTCTTAACATGTCGTACAATTACAAACTAAAAGAAGTTGATTAAAAATAAACATGAAAACTTGTAAAGGAATCTTCTTTGAAATAATTTTTTAAAAATCCATTCATGCCGTATAAGTTAAAAAAACATTCTTCTCGTACTTTTGTCGGAAAAGTCAAAATGTACCTCGTACGAAAAACAACAAAAGATTCCTTTCATATACTTTACTAAAAACTCACCGAAGGGTAAAATTTCATTTAAAAAATTGTAGGTGGATGGAAATAATATTACATAATGAGGAAACATGGATGTTGATGATAAAATACACCCCAGTAAATGCCAAAGTACAAACAATCTCGGATAAAAATGAGATTGTGATATTTCCCTTACCTTTGGTCCGACTTGCTTTGTAAGTGTCCGAACCTCCTGTATAATTATTTAAATAATGTTATTGACTTATTCCAGAATCATATTCATTGATATGATATCATATATGGTTCACTTATGACTTTATATTACCCGTTCTTTTGTAATTTCCATGTTAAAGAGCGTTTTGGGTAAAATTGTTTCATTTGTCGTCCGTGTTTTGACTTGTAATTATTCATATGATTACTTAGATCATGATTACTTAATTCCAGAATATAAAACATGATATATATATATATATATATATTCAGAATATACATATATATATTAAATCAGTAAATGGAAAGAAATACACCGTTCATGGAGACGGTAGGCCGTACGTATGCATGAACGCTGTTTTCGTTTCCTTATTGAGTTTAATGGAATTAAGTATATGACATAAATATATATACACATAAATCCAGTATCATTATTATGTAATATATTTCATTATTACTTATTATATATACTTTATAATCATTCATGAATGGTTAATGTGGAGAATGAATCTCATCGCGTCGTGGAGACGATAGTCCGTACGTACGCACGAGTGATGATATCGTTCTCATGATCGTGGGACTATATTGGAGTGTATGTATAATTATTTCAGAATCAATATAACATTAAAATAATAATATATAGTTATTATTTACACCATTATTCCTATCCAAGTAAGGTGGTGGTGGAAAATAGATTTCACCACGGCGTGGAGACGGTATTCCGTACGTACGCACGCATTGTGATTTCGTTTTCCGTAGGATGGATAGATGGTGAAATAGGATTGTTTCATACTTATAATAACATATCAGTATATGAGTGATACTGATGTTATTACTTCATAATGAAAAAACCTAATAAGAATAAGTGGAAGAAGAAATAAAGGTGAAAGAATCGGTAACAGAAATTACCTCTTCTTTGAAGCGCCTTTTTGAGTCCTCCTCTTAGGGCACTAAAATTGGTCTTTGAGGAAGACCAGAACCTCTAGGATGTTTCTTGGGAAGTGGAGAAGGGAATTTGTCAGGGGTTTTCCCAGCTTTAAGGCTCAAAGTTGTGTGAGGAAGAGAGGTAGGAGGTGCCCTTTTATAAGGGAGGAGAGGGGCACCTTTGGAATAACTAAAAATATTATTTTATTATAAAGTCAAGTTCGGTTTTAAATAGCTCCAAATTGATTTATTTAGAGGTTAAGATGGGGATGGGTCGAAATCCTCTCATCCAATAGAATTTAGACAAGTTTAGGTTCCTATTTTAACCTTATCATTTAGATTTAACATTAAGTTAAATAATTTTACTTTTTCCGCGTCTTCTTGTGTTCTTACACTATAAGGTTAATAAACTTACTATAAGAAGCCAAACGAACCCCAAGATGTTTATTATTAATATATATAACCTTATATAAGTCATTTGGCCGAACCTTATATTTTAAGGAATAAAATAACAATTAATAATATAATATTTGTTTTAAAAACTATTTTATGTCAATTTTGACACTATTTAGTAATTGATTTTTGTGAAAAATCATGACCGAATGATAAGTTCAAAAAAAGTTAATTAAATCAATAATAACATTTCATATTAACCTAGAAAATTATTTGAATTCATAAAAAGTCTGAAATTATATTTATTTGGGTATTTATAACATCAATTATGTCAATATTTCATAAATAAGATAATTACGGTATCATCGTTGTGTCATAAATAAATTAAATTATTTAATGTCTAGAAATTAAAAATAAAATACCATTATGTAGGAAATCTTTTTATCTTTATAATTAATATTTATAGTCTAATTTATCTTATGTATAACCCCATATTAAAAATGTTTGAGTAAATAAACATTGATTTTAACTCTTTTAACCCTTATTTAAATAAATTAATAATAAATGTCCTAATCTAATCCAAGTGGGCCTAAATGGTCATATTTTATTCCTAAGTTTGTTTTTGGTCGAATTACATTTATCTAATAGAATTAGGACATGTTTTAGGGTAATAATAATATCATTTTTACCCTTAATTGCCCTATTTACTTTTAACCGTGGTAAAAAAAAGTCAAAAGTTACTATTCACCAAAAATTATTTTCATCTCATTGAACCACATTTTAGTCCTTGATATTAACCGTGTCTCTTGGAGTTTCGAAATTCCACTCACATAAGTGGTAAAATTAAGTTTTATGAAAAATTCAGTTTTTTTTAACTACCACTTAGTGGTTTCACTATTCATCAAAAATTGAAAATTTTCAGAAAAATACCAAAAATTAGGCCTAAGCTATATTTGATATTATGAACTCAAAAATGATGTCTATTTTACCAAATTCAAAACATATCAGTTGAATTAACTAATTTAAAAATTAATTCTCGTCGTCAAAACAAATAGCGTGTTTTTAAGAGATAATAACTATCAAAAGATTGAAACTTGTTTATAAGTGGTTTAAATGTGAAATTACATCCAATGACCATCATTGTATTAAATTGTAAAAATATATTCTAAATATACTTTAAAACCACTAATATTAATAATTTATCACTATTAATTATTTCGATTGAAAAAGTTGTTTTTAATTAAAATTTAGTAATTTCCACTATTCATCAAAATATGAAAGTTATCCGAAAATTACCAAAATTTCACCCTAAGCTAATTTCGATATTCCGAATCCAAAATTGAAGTCCATTTTGAAAAATAAAATTTACAATATTTCAAAAAGTGGTTATTACTATTCATAACGGCTAGTTTTAATAATATTTTAATAGCATATCGTTGTTTAGTGAAACTCGGTATTACGTACTACACACGCTATCAAGGATGGTCACGATTGCGTGTAATGAACGGCAAGTCAAGGATGCGTGTTGTGCAAGCTCCTTTTGGTGTAGCGTACAACACAAGACATTAATGAAATTAAAAAGAATATTTTTCATAAAATCTCGGGGTGTTACATTTTACCCCCCTTAAAATGAATTTCGCCCTCGAAATTCATCGGGGTTATAAATGGTTTACTATTCGAAAGTTTCTTTAATCGAAACCCACATCGTAAAAAGGAATACCAAAACAAATATTTAAAAACAAAAGTATGAAACGTAACAGTTACCCAAATAAACTAATCGCTGGGTTTCCACATAGGTGAAATTATGGATATGGAAGAGAAATCTAACCATCATGTTCTGATGGAGAGTGGTAGAGAACATGGCTATGGAAAAGCCAAAAATCACAAATCCATAAATTTGTGACGATCTAAGGTAGCATCTGATTAATCAGATATAAGAGTACTAGGACAACATTTTTGGTTTTCAAGATCGTTTCCCTAAAGTTGAAGAATTTGAATTAGAATAAATATTTACTTTATTTTGGTACAATCTCACTGTTGTTCGTGCCTTAAACAATTTCCACTTCATCTCTTAAATAAATGATGTTGAATTTGTTATTCGTGAAGTGTTAGCAGATCATGTGATAGAATGATGGGTCATTCCATCTCTTTCAAAAAAAAGGTTAGCAAAAGTTATAATTCCATCTTATGGTTAATCGTATATGGTTCTAAAAATGAACTTATACTTCATATATCATACCGCTTAATAAAATAAAACTAGTTTCTACTAACTAGGGACTTCCTGTAGGCCAGTGGTAGACGATAAAGGCCAGTCGCACTTTGGTTGTGGGTTCGATTCCCATAGCCTTGTCCGACGCGATGGGATATCGCCCGTCCTGCAGGTTGTACTTTTTCTAAAACTATATTAATATAACATCCCATCAATAATATCGAAAAAAACATCTATCCTTAAGCAATACTAACTTATGTCCAACATAATCCATTCCAATCTTTAGGCTTATCCATAATACTGTAGTCCACTCTCATATCATAGTGAAAACGATTACCAGAGATTTAATACCATCGTTGATCCCCATATATCATAAGATATGTCTTGTTGGTCACATTCTAAACATTCAAAGCCCTTAATCATGTATTCTCTTGAATACCCATTGAACATTATTGAAAACATGAATGCAGTTAAACATTAACACTTTCCACATAAAAAAATCCTCAAAATTCTATATACTCAAACCATGATATCACTTAGTCCTTATATCAATCATGAGCTCACGAATACTGTTAAACATTTCATTTTCTCGTTTTCCCTTCATTATGCACATATCATCTTATTTCCAAAAATATCTCAATAACATTGAATACCACATTAGACCAATACATAAATATTCCAATACTCCATGATACAACATTATTTTGGAATCCCATTACATAAACACTTAATCATTCCACCACATCGTTGTCATATTCAACATCGCCAATAGTGATCGCATGTGACTTCCCTTTGTCCTTTGCCTTAAGAAGTTGCTCATGTCGATCATCACTAACCCTTGGATTAGGGCATTTATTTGCATAACGCCACATTTCCTTGCACTTGAAGAATTGAAGTGTTGGTGGTGCGTTCTCTGCAGTGTTTGCTTTATTCACATCATTAGAAACCCTTTTTCCATTACTTTGACACTCAACTGCTCGATGACCATCTTTTACACACTTAAAACATTTTCTAGTCCCTTTAAGACAATCTCCACCATGCTTCTTTCCACACTTTGTGCATAATGAAACATTCATCTTCTTTTCACCATTATTCTGAGATTTCTCCTTGAACTCCATCTTTCGTTTCTTGTCAAAACCTTGAGATTGATATGTAACACCAACTTCCATTTCTACCTTGATAGCACAACGCACAATTTCTTCATAGCTACTGTAGTCTCTTATAGCTAATTCCCTTCGAAGACTTGGTGTTAAGCCACTGAAAAATCGATCAACTTTACTTTCAGGTTGGATGATAATGCCAGATGCATACATTGCAAGTCTTGTAAAATTCACTTCGTATATACCAACATATTCATCATCCTTTTGCTTTAGTTCAAGAAACTCCTTCTCCATCTTTGTTCGAAGAATACAAGGGAAGTACTTATTGAAAAATAAGTTCTTGAACTCGTCCCATTCCATGGACTCAATTTCATCTCTTTGCCTCGTATTCTTGATAAGATTCCACCATTGATCAGCTTCACCTTCCAAACAATATACTGCTAAGATGAATTTATCATGTTCAGAACATTGAATAACTGAAAATATCTTTTCAGTGGTACTGATCCATTGTTCAGTAACAAGTGGATCGGAAGACCCACTGAAAGAAGGTGGACGTTGCCTCATGAAGGACTCAATAGAAAATTGTTCCCTTCTCTGCTCATTTGGAAGTCCAGAATGATTCATAGCTTGTGTAAGTATAACAATAAGATTTTGCACTCCATCTCCCATAACATTTGTTTGTTCAGGAGGGCAATCATTGCATTTTCCATTGCATTGATCAACACGGTTCCTTCGGGTTCCAACCATCGTCTAAAACCAAAAACGAGTAGTGTGAGAGGAAAAATCATGCTAGGGAAAACAACATTATAAAGGGGGAGTATCCTCAATATCTAACTTCTTAAGTTAAATTCTATGATCATTAGCATAATTCTAGTACTATAACCTATACGTATACTTAACCTTAGAGACATCCCTAGACATACCTTAGAAATATCTCTAGGGATCTCACTAAAGTTATCGCATCCTAGTTTCCAAGGGTTGACTAAACCTTTCCTCTGATACCAACTGTAGAGACCCGATGCCTGACGTACATTGACATTACATTACATTTGCGGAATACTTAGTACATAACAAAAACACACACACAAGGATCGTAATAGTTTAGTGTCTTTGAAAACGCGGAATATAATCTTCTAATCCTGGTGAAAGATCTTCAACATCTCTCATAAAGATCTTCCTTTTTTTAATACCTAAAACCTTTCTCTATATCCTGGGGAAAAGAAAACATAAAAGGGTGATCTCAAATGCTCAGTAAGGGTAAGCAAAAGAAATATCAATCACATCATTTTCATAAGAACATAACATTTTGGAAAACTTAATCTGCAAAAGAGAGCATAACTTCATAACATGGGATAAATCATAGTAGTGAAATGAAATCACAATAATCATAACTTATAACATTAAACATTGTGGCATACACACATAATCACAGAGAATCATTTCTTGTTAGTCAAGACTCATTTCCAAGACTATCTTAGTGGACAAAGTCCCTTTCTGAACCGAGTCACCCTCGTTTCAGTCCTGTTTCACTGAACCGGTATAACCTACCATTCCAGCCATGTCTATCTCATGAGATATAAAATCTTTACCCAAGGCATTGGAGGGAGATATAGGTCCCACCCATCTCATAATGATATCATTCTTATGTGTGCCACAAAATCATAAACCATACATCATTGCATAACCCATGTAATAAAAATGGGAATCTTAAACAACATGACATCATAAAACAATTCATATAAGATAAAGGAATTCATAAAAATAATTCCATCACAACATAATGAAATCAATGTAATAATAGGGATATAAACAGAACCCTTTATTATCTTATATGGAAAATAATTTTGATAAAACACTTGAACTCCATTCTTGAGGAAAATATCCTTTCGGCTTCAAAAACACTTTTCCTTTCTTAACATGTCGTACACTTACAATCTAAAAGAAGTTGATTAAAAATAAACTTGAAAAATTGTAAAGGAAGCTTCTTTGAAATAATTTTTTAAAAATCCATTCATGTCGTATAAGTTAAAAAAACATTCTTCTCGTACTTTTGTTGGAAAAGTCAAAAAGTGCCTCGTACGAAAAACAACAAAAGATTCATTTCATATCCTTTACTAAAAACTCACCGAAGGGTACAATTTCATTTAACAATAGTAGGTGGATGGAAATGATATTATATAATGAGGAAGCATGGATGTGGATGATAAAATACACCCCAGTAAATGCCAAAGTACAAACAATCTCGGATAAAAATGAGATTGTGATATTTCCCTTACCTTAGGTCCGACATTCTTTGTAAGTGTCCTAACCTCATGTATAATGATTTAAATAATGTTATTGACTTATTCCAGAATCATATTTATTGTTATTATATCATATATGGTTCACTTATGACTTTATATTACCCGTTCTTTTGTAATTTCCATCTTAAAGAGCGTTTTGGGTAAAATTGTTTCATTTGTCGTCCCTGTTTTGACTTGTAATTATTCATATGATTACATAGATCATGATTACTTAATTATAGAATATAAAACATGATTTATATATATATATATATTCAGAATATACATATATATAATAAATCAGAAAATGGAATGAAATACATTGTTCATGGAGATGGTAGGCCGTTCGTACGCATGAACGCTATTTTCGTTTCCTTATTGAGTTGAACGGAATTAAGTAGATCACATACATATATATATACATAAATCCAGTATCATTACTATGTAATATATTTCATGATTACTTATTATATATACTTTATAATCATTCATTAATGGTTAAAGTGGAGAATGAATCTCATCGCGTCGTGGAAACGGTAGTCCGTACGTACGCACGAGCGATGATATCGTTCTCATGGTCGTGGGACTGTATTGGAGTGTATGTATACTTATTTAATAATCAATATCACTTTACAATAATAATATATAGTTATTATTTACACCATTATACCTATCCAAGTAAGGTGGTGGTGGAAAATAGATTTCACCACGACGTGGAGACGGTATTCCGTACGTACACACGCGCGGTGATTTCGTTTTCCGTAGGATGGATAGATGGTGAAATAGGATTGTTTCATACTTATAATAACATATCAGTATATTAGTGATACTTATGTTATTACTTCATAATGAAACAACCTAAGAAGAAGAAGTGGAAGAATAAATAAAGGTGAAAGAATCGGTAACGGAAATTACCTCTTCTTTGAAGCGCCTTTTTGAGACCTCCTCTTAGGGCACTAATATTGGGCATTGAGGAAGACCAGAACCTCTAGGATGTTGCTAGGGAAGTGGAGAAGAGAATTTGGCAGGGGTTTTCCGGGCTTGAAGGCACAAAGTTGTGTGAGGAAGAGAGGGCGGAGGTGCCCTTTTATAAGGGAGGAGAGGGGCACCTTTGGAATAACTAAAAATATTATTTTATTATAAAGTCCAGTTCGGATTTAAATAGCTCCAAATTGATTTATTTCTAGGCTAAGGTGGGTATGGGTCGAAATACTCTCATCCAATAGAATTTAGACAAGTTTAGGTTCCTATTTTAACCTTATCATTTAGATTTAACATTAAGTTAAATAATTTTACTTTTACCGTGTCTTCTTGTGTTCTTACACTATAAGGTTAATACACTTACTATAAGAAGCCAAACGAACACCAAATTGTTTATTATTAATATATATAACCTTATCTAAGTCATTTGGCCGAAACTTATATTTTTAAGAATAATATAACAATTAATAATATAATATTTGTTTTAAAAACTATTTTATGTCAATTTTGACACTATTTAGTAATTGATTTTTGTGAAAATCATGAAAGAATGACAAGTTCACAAAAAGTTAATTAAATCAATAATAACATGTCATATTAACCTAGAAAATTATTGTAATTCATAAAAAGTCTCAAATTATATTTATTTGGGTATTTATAACATCAATTATGTCAATATTTCATTAATAATATAATTACTGCATCATCGTTGTGTCATAAATAAATTAAATTATTTAAAGTCTAAAAATTACAAATAAAATACCATTATGTAGGAAATATTTTTATCTTTCTAATTAATATTTATAGTAGAATTTATCTTATGCATAACCCCATATTAAAAATGTTTTAGTAAATAAACTTTGATTTTAACTCTTTTAACCCTTCTTTAAATAAATTAATAATAAATCTCCTAATCTAATCCAAGTGGGCCTAAATCGTCATATTTTATTCCTAAGTTTGTTTTTGGTCTAATTACACTTATCCAATAGAATTATGACATGTGTTAGGGTAATAATAATATCAATTTTACCCTTAATTACCCTATTTACTTTTAACCGTGGTAAAAAAATTCAAAAGTTACTATTCACCAAAAATTATTTTCATCTCATTGAACCAAATTTTAGTTCTTGATATTATCCGTGTCTCTTGGATTTTCAAAATTCTACTCACAGAAGCGGTAAAATAAAGTATTATGAAAAATTCAATTTTTTTAACTACCACTTAGTGGTTTCACTATTCATCAAAAATTTAAAGTTTTCAGAAAAATACCAAAAATTAGGCTTAAGCTATATTTGATATTATGAACTCAAAAATGATTTCTATTTTACCAAATTCAAAACATATCAGTTGCATTAACTAATTTAAAAATTAATTTCCGTCGTCAAAACAAATAGCGTGTTTTTAAGATATAATAACTATCAAATGATTGAAACTTGTTTATAAGCGGTTTAAATGTGAAATTACATCCAATGACCATCATTGTATTAAATTGTAAAAATATATTATAAATATACTTTAAAACCACTAAAATTAATAATTTATCACTATTAATTATTTCGATTGAAAAAGTTGGTTTTAATTAAAATTTAGTAATTTCCACTATTCATCAAAATAAGAAAGTTATCAGAAAATTACCAAAATTTCACCCTAAGCTAATTTCGATATTCCGAATCCAAAAATGAAGTCCATTTTGAAAAATAAAATTTAAAAAATTTCAAAAAGTGGTTATTACTATTCATAACGGCTAGTTTTAATAATATTTTAATAGCATATCGTTGTTTAGTGAAACTCGGTATTGCGTACTACACACGCTATCAAGGAAGGTCGTGATTGCGTGTAATGACGGGAAAGTCAAGGATGAATGTTGTGAAAGCTCCTTTTGGTATAGCGTACAACACAAGACATTAATGAAATTAAAAAGAATATTTTTCATAAAATCTCGGGCTGTTACAACAAAGCCTTCAAAATTAACTTGCAGCCCTGTTTGTCGTCGCCCGCCAATCCGCACATCAACGAAGAACTGAGGAGGGTTGTCGGGCCGTGTTTGTTTGGCCCACACCCTCCGCATTAGGTGATAACAATCGGGAAATAATAATCAACTAATGAAAAACATAACAAGGTAGAATTTTAATCAATTAAAATTGAACTTTGATCCGGGTTCTTTGTTTTAGAAGAAACAACCATGGGAATAAATATTATTCTCAGATAAAACCCCTACCTCGTCGCTGTCATCAGATGAGAGTTCTTTGAGGAATTGACCATCGCGGATGAAGAGGATTTTTGCGTCGCGGAAGGGCGTCGCGTCGTCGCAGAAGGGCTTCTCGTCGGCGATCTCCGAGGGTTAATGAAAACAGACAGATTTAATTTCACGAATTAAATCCATGATAAGGATAAAATCCACAAAGGAAATATAAAAGATCTGAAATCTCTTACCTCAAGTTATTGATGATCATATATTGTTATGGGGAAGAACGTCGCAGAAGAAGCGTCGTGAAATGAGAATCGTCAGCATCGCGGAACACGGCGTCGCGTCGTCGATCTCCAAGGGTTCGGCGTCCTTCGCGTTCTTCACGTTCTTCACGTTTTTCGCGTTTTTCGCATTATTCGTGAAGGAGGATGAAGGTACAGATTCTCCAAATCCTCTCAACAAATCGCACCCAAGAAGAAAATGTGTTGGTCTTATTTTATTATTATGCCAACAGTTTGAAAAACAGGTTAAGAAACAAACCATTAATTCGGTGAATTAATGTTAATGTCTTAACGGTCCATTTAATAGGAGCGTTTAAGAGTTTAAGAAAATGCCCCAGTTGACATTCATTAAAGAGGAGTTTTCGCGGGTGCGTTACTTAGAGGAAAATAAACGTTGGGGCTCGTGCGGGCCCCACCTCACAAATATCCTACCAAGAGGGTAGGATATTTTGAATTTCACCCTATTCGCTTAAACTCACCTTAAGCAGCTTTAAGTGGATTTTAAGTGGATTTAAGTGAAATAAAAATGAAGTTGTCGGACCACTTTATTTTATTTCTTAACTTAACCCCAAAAATTTTAAAACCACACCTGAGAAAACACAACTCCGGAAGATGCGTTTCTAAAAAAATACCAGCACTGCGATTCCATCGGTGCCCTCGGAATCTGATTCCGAGCACCGGTTCAAAAGTTAGAAAAACCTGCTTGTTCGTTCACTGAACGTACCCGAGCCAAACATAGGAAAAATGATTCTGGGCACACCGGGCCTCAAAATCAGGTGCTGTCAGAAACTGTATTCTTGTAAAATTCCAATGATAATTAAGAAAAAAATTTCCTTCAAATTTACGGGTCTTTACATATGTTCTCTTGACACAACCCTCCAGAGACTTCAAGAGATCAACATGTGTAGCGACTTAAGTAATGGGTGTTTGGGTGAATCTGAGTTAATCACCAAACTCAAAAAGCTTCTCGACAAAAAATATGCCTTGAAAAGAATTTATTTCAAAGTAAAATGGTTAATGTATAGGGATTGGAATTCATTGTTTTTCAATGCTCTTCATAAAATCCATAGGATTTTGAAGCCCCTCTCCCTAATAAAAAACATGTATAGCTTGATTGATAATAGAAAGGTCCTCTTAGAGAATATCATCCCATACATCAAAATTCGCTTCAATGGGTCACTTTACAATGTAAATACTTTGGATGGTGTGATTACATGGCTTGTGACTCAAGAGGATATATATTGCCTTACTACTATCCCTCTTCAACCAGAAATCAAGGATGCTATTTTTAGTCTAAAATTTGAGATCTCCCCAGGCCCGGATGGATTTTTTATTTTTTTTCTTCCAAAAATTTTGGGATATCATTCATGACAATGTTTTCAGGATGGTTATTCATTTTTTCATAGGTTGGATTATTCCAAAAGGATTGAATGCTCAGTTCCTTTCCCTTATTCAGAAATTGGAGAATACTAATTAAATTCACTTATTCCGACCAGCCTCCTTGGTCAACACTGTTTACAATATTATCTACAAAATTCTTATTAATTGGTTATCAAGTATTGCTTATATGATTTTCTATACAAATAATTTTTTCTTCATCAAGGGGAGATCAATTAAAAATTTCCCGATTACTGCCTCAGAGTGTGTGAATCTTTTCAAAAATCCAATAAGAGGTGAAGATATTTCCCTTAATCTAGACATTTGGAAGGATTTCAATCAAATGGATTGGGGTTTCATATGCCAGATCCTTGACATGTATTTCTTCGATGATGTTTTCATTAATTGGATCATGTCTATCTTCTGCTTTTCTCACATATCAGTTCTTATCAATGGATCCCCCGAATGATACTTTGAATTATCAAGAAGTGATAGACAAGGTTATCCTTTATCAATTGTTATTTTCACTATTACTAATGACTATATCATTAAGTTTATCTATATTTTGGATACAAATGTATGGTTGAAGACCATTCATGCTGGAAGGGGGTTGGTTGCAACATCACACCTTTATATGCGGACGACACTATCCTCTTTTCTCAAGGGGACAAGAAATACATCTAGAAAATAAAGAGAGATATCATGTATTATGAGATGATTTTTGGATCGGAGATTAGCTGGAAGATGTTTTTTATTTTATTTTTGAAGAAATTATTCTAATAAAAGGAAGAATGACATCATCATAGAGATGGGTATTCGTGAGGGATCCCATACCTTCACATAAATGAGGGTGCCTATGTTTTGGGGAATACCAATTTTTTTTATTTATCTAGTATTTTCTGTATGATAATAAGGAAGCTCTCATCATGAAAGGTAAAATCCTTGTCCATTTCTGGTAGAGTAAGTTTTGTGAAAGACATTATCATTTAAAATTTATTTTACTCCTTCATGGTATAAAAATGAAAAATTTCTTTAATAAAGAGCATTAATGTATCTATTATGAATTTCATTTTAAGTGGTAGTGCTAATGAACGGAGGGTTGAAATGGTCTCGTGGAACTCAGTTTGGTTTCCTTGTGATGAAGGGTGATTGGGTATCAAGAACCATGAATGCTTTAATGATTCCATGTAGGCTAGTTTTATTTAAAGGATCATGAACATGTGATAAGTTGAACTCTCTTTTCTTAGAGATAGATTCTTGCACAGACTCAAAGTGGGGATCATTAATTATTCATCCTCATTGGTTTGGTCTTCCTTCAAGAACATTTTTTCCAGAATTGATGGCAATTATCACTGGTTAGTCTTAAGGGAATCTCCCCACCAATTCAGGAAATTTAGCTGGACAGGAAATAGATTGGAAGCCTATGTTCTTGAGGATAACTCAAATCTAGATGTTGATTTGTCAGATAAAGATCAACATGGATGGATGGATGGTCCCTTGAATTAGATTTCTTCCATTTTTGAGCAGTACATCTTTTCTTATAAGGGGATTTTTTGGAATTGGGAAATAGATTATAATAGATTTATTTCATCCAAATGTGTTTATAAGAACATTTTTTGAAGCACAACTAGTTTTCATTGGATGGGTATCCCGAACAAGGGATTTATGATGCCCTGTTGGGCCACATTTTCTTGGAGGCTATCTTACAATAGGTTTCCAACTGATGAGTATCTTCAAAACTATGGAATATTCCTCTACTCATGGTGTGTTATGTGCCGTACACACAGGGAAGACATTGATCATATCTTTCTCACTTGTGTGGTAGCATCAGCAATATGGGAGGCTATGTCCAGTATCTTTGAAATGAATTTACCATCAGCCAACTCAATTGATGGATTCTTGCAATGCTGGCCTGAGCAAAAGATTTCACCGTATGTTTTCTCCCATTTTATTTCTTTTGTAGAGTATCTCATTTCTTTTATCTGGTTTTATAGGAACAAGTCCCTTCTTGAACAGCTGGTCTTCCATGTGGGTGCTTTCATGGCTGGGGTCTTCACTGCTCCTCGCAGAGTCACTCTTCCATGAAGAAGATTTTTTTCAAACTCCATACATGATCTATCGGTTCTATCATGGGTTGGTTTGAAGGGAAATTTAAGACCAACTATTGGCATGCATGAGGTGCTCTGGATTCCTCCCTTCCATGGTTAGATAAATATAAATTCATACGGCGCTTCGAGAGGTAACCCAGGTTAGATAAATATAAATTCATATTGTTTTTCTTCCACTCATGAAGAATAGATTCATGGAGTTATCAAGGCAGTTGATCAATTTGAATGATGGTGATGAAACATATTATGGATTGAATGCGATTGCACGTCTGTGGCTTGTGGTCTTTTGACAGGTTCTCTTCATCATTCTTAGAAGCTGACTACTCACTAGGCATGGTGTTTGGATCTAATTTTTTCCACGGAACATAATGTTAAACCTATTTATTTAGAGGAGAACTCTTTGGTGTATGTTATCTCTAGAAAATGTGTGAATGGTATTGGTTTTCATTGGGAGGATCATGTACCATGAGACCTACTTCCGATTCTATGGATGGTTCAATATAAATCTTCCACTTTTATACTGGTATTATTTTACATTTTTCTAATAAAGGGAGCTTTCTTTTCTAGGAAAGGTCTCAGTCTTCCAAATAAAATACTAAAAATTTACATATAATTTAGGATATTATTAAATTCGAACCTTGTAGTGATAATTGATTTTCACGTTAAGGAATCTAATGATTTAACATTCATGTCACATTTTTTATTCCTTTTTATAATTACATTTTATAATTAATATAATAAAAAGAAAATATAATAAACCTCACATTAAATGTTTTCTAAATTTTATTTTACATAATGAAATTATTGATACTATATATATTAAATAATTTTATGAGGATTTTTTGATCAAAATGATTACATTAATACTCAATGAAATATTTAATACTCTATCTAATGTCATTCATAATGATGTTTTTAATTTTAAACCGACAAAAAATATTATGGGGAGGTATATATTTTCATTTTAGGGTTCATATTAAATTTATTCCATATGTGGAACAAAATAAATAGGAAAAATGATAATGATAAGATGTTTGGAGTAGACATCAATATTATAAAACCTAAAATAAAAAAGAAACCAAAAACATCCCATCACTCCCATTGTGCATAGAAATTTACCATCCAAGAGGTTTCTCAAAATCATTATTTATTATTATTGTTATTTAAATTTTGGATAAATGTAAATTGAATTCAAATTAGATTGAGGGGAAATAAATATACCAAAACTTGGTGTCTAAACACGATATTTCATGGTCTTAAAATACCAAATAAAATAACTAAACAATAAAAAATAAAGAATAAAACCGAAGTAAAAGACAATTGGCTCTAAACAATTATTTTTCACAAATGTTTCCATTATAAGGGGGGAACACGTTTTCCACCATAAGAATATGGACATTATACTATCTGAGGTAATTTCTATAGGAATAATTTCTATAAATTACTCTTTATAATAACCTCATGGTTCTTTATTTATAGGATCCACCACATTAATTAAAATATATTTATTCACAGAATTATATTTTCATTCTAAATTATAATATAATAATTATCTTTCACACTTGATTGAGTTTTTAGAAGAATTATGGGGGTGATATTTCTACGAATATAACATAAATACTAATTAAAAGTGGAATAAAAAACCCTTTTATCAAAATTACACTTATCTAAGGATTTGTTATGATAATTAATATACCCAATCTTATAAGTAGATTGGGTGACCAACATTCTTTATAAATGTGAATAATCTATAAATAAACTAATTTTTAATTTCATTCATGGTACAATAATGAAATAAATATCCACATATCATTATAGAACCATCTCATTATAAAGTCCCACAAGAGAACAAATTTCAGGTTTTTATAACTGAACATTCCGAACAACAACCAATGAAGTATTCATGAATTGAAAATAAAGTTTTAATTAATTCTACTAAATTTTGGAAAAATATAGAGTTGCAATAGTTTGTACTATAGTTTTAGAACAATCAAATTCATTCAATCATTATTCATAGTAGTGATCCCATATTTGCTAATATATTATCTCACTTCCACAGGGGATTCATAAGGTGATTTTAAGTGCACCTTAAACATTTATACTCATTTGGTGTCGATTTTTTAGTAACATACCACAAGGATCATAGGATTTTCCTTATTATTTAACACATATCAAAAAAATATTTTTTATCCCACACTTCACCACATATTTTTATTATAAATTATTATAGAATAATTATAATGATCCCGTAATAAGATACTCATCCAATGCATCCTCTATCCCATCTATAATTTTTCAATCTACATTACTAGTCTCACTAGTTGGGGAGGTAAAAAAATCACAAACTATTCTATCTTATGGGAGTTGTCATCACCAGATTCTAGCATAGTATGATATCCTTACAAATTTTATTTTCTTAACAAACTAATAACTGGATCATAGAACCATGTTGATTTCATACATTCATTATGGTAATTTCATTAAATCCCCTAAAATGATAAATATACACATTGTGGACCATTTTAAATTCTCGTCAAAAATAACCTCATGAGTGCTGATGAATCATAATAACTTCATATGAAATTTTCTTGACTTGAACATCTCTATTAAAATACATTGTGTTGTGGAATGTGTAACATCCTAGGTATTTATAGAATAATAATATTTAATATTTATTAATAATTATGAGTTATATAGTAATGTTCATTTAAAAAGGACACTATTTCTAATTGCATACTTGACACACAACAATGGGTTTATCTGAAATCTTACATAGCACACATTTCTGACTTATACCAAAAATAATATATTATTAATATTTTTATTAATTTATAGATATCATGTAACAGTTAGAATGGAGGAATGAATGATATAAAAAAAATTATGAAAATAATTTTTACACATGTTTTTATATAATGATTAATTTGTTATAAAATTAATTAGAACTGAAAATAAACTCCAATTGAATATAAAGGATATATATTTAGGAAAATATATTTAAGTCTGAAAAATTGTGTATATAAAATAATCAAATCACACCTATTTTAAAATATTAATAAAATATAAATTATATATAATGTTTTAAATTCATCTTATATGTTTTTAGACATGATATAAGAATAAATTCATGTTTATGAATAAAAAATAGTATTTTCCAAAAATCAGATTTTCACCGCCTTTTGAAGGAGAACACTTTTGAATTTTTTTTTTAAAGTTTATATGTTATTTCTGATAAAATAAACTTTTTATTTGGAATAGGGACATAAAAAGATAGTTTGGAAATATTTTTTGTAATTTTTTGATAATATTCAAATTTTAATGAATAGTTAAAAGTATTACATTGTAATTCGAAACATATTTTTCATTTAATTTATCTATATTTTTAGATTATCCATTTACATGTTTATATGGTATAATTAGATGATGTTTTTATAATTTAATCCAATGCATTTCATTGGATTCTTTTTCAAATTGGAATTAAATTGAAAAACTACGTGAACCTTTGAACGTTTTACTTCAAAAACCCATTTTCACGATCCACCAAATTGATTACTATTAATCCTAGTTTAACCACTTATATGAATTAAATATTCAAATATATAAATAAATTAGCATACTAATTTTGAAAAATATGGTCCAAAAGGATCAAAATAGGTTTTAGTGAATAGAAACATATGTATTTTATTTACCACAGTTATAGGTAAATATGGTAATTAAAGGTTAAATTAATATTACAGTATTATGAAATTAGTGCAAATATTGTTAAATTATTATTGTATGAGTTATTATAGAAAATTACGATATTTGGGAAGAAATTGGGACATTTGGAAGCCACTTGGGTGTGATTTTGAATATTATAAAATTTAATTTAAAGTAAATGAAAATGTTTCATAAAAATGTCTCTTCATACTAAATCAATTTTAATATGGTGTTATGAAAGTGATATATTATACTATGGAAAATAATAAGAATGATAATAAGATTAACTATAAAATGGTTAATTGAATTATAATTTTTATGATTTAAATAAATAAATTCAATTAAGACATAATGATAATGCAGTAATTGATATATTGAAGAATGAATCAAATAAATGTTATTAATAATATTAAAATAAATATAATTTGTTATATTTGATATGATAAAATAAATTTCAGGATAAATATGAAATGATTTGATTGAGATAACGTACTTTTTAAAATAATAAAGTTGTTATAACATTTTGAAAATTTCATTTAATGAATAGTCTAGCAATTGACATAATTAATATTTGAAAATATAAAGTATTTAATGAAATGATATAAAATTTATAAAAATGGAGATTCATCGAAAATTTTTATATAACTCTAATTTTTTTATTAATGACTAATTAATTGGCTGGCTGTCTTGCTGTGATTATTATTTTATCCCTCTAAGTGTACATTTCATGATAAAATGTTAAGAGTTAAATGGGGTTAAAACCAAAAGATAAAACAACAATAAAAATAAAAAATCATTTCTAATTTTTATTGGATGATTTTATTTATACTGATTCACATCACATATACCAATTAAATGATTTATGTCCCATTTCTATTCAAAATGGAATATATATTAATTTAATATGATTAATAATTCCAAGGGTAACCCTCCACTCTCCTATTAAAATGAACCATTCCTCTATATTATTCACAATTCAATAATAGATTTTTTCGAGATATATCTTCAAAATACCCTAAATAGAAAACCTCCTCACATTATTGAGACCCAATATTAGGTTGAAAATCCACAATGGATGTGTTATGATGCTCTTCAAAGGGGGTCAATCAAAGAATATGTATTGTTTTCTTGAAGTATGTCTATTTTACTTTTTCTTCTACTTCATTAAATTATTATTCATACTAGATGATATAGTTTCCCATGTATCATAAATATAATTAGATGTTATCATGGTAATATCATCTCTTAAATTCATCTTTATATCCAGTAAATAGAAATGGGATTAATCATAGGTGTGTAGAAGGGAAATATCACCTTCACGAATTGAACTAATTAATTTTTCATAACCCTATCAAATGACTGGTTATAATAAATAGAATTCATTTTAATATGTTACATTGATGAAATATTAGTCATTATTAGATAATAATATATCAATAATGTTCTTAATTTCCATGTTCATAAAAATGATAACATCGTTCGTGTGTACGTGTGAACTATCACCTCCAAGACGCGATGTGACTCATTAATTTTTGTTATATCAGTTGAATGAAACATGAAATATTATTTTAATGATTAAAATTATATTAATTATGATATTATAATTTTTTTAAGATAATATAATACTCAACAAATATCTATGAAGATCAATGAATAATGGAAAATGTTACTCACACGTACGTACAATATACCGTCTCTATGATTATAAAATTGTTCATTTTTCATAATGAAACATAATAGATTGATTTAAAGTAAAAAAAAATTTCAATAAATTATAATAATTTCCTTAATATTATTCTGGATTTGAAGTAGTAATGACTATATGGAAAATTGACATCGTATGACGTTCATTTTTGACTCGAGTATTGAATATAAACAAAACACCCGATGTGAACATAAACAATTATATAATTATTATTACATGATAATAAGTGATATAAAAGGAATAAATGGAACAAAAAGGTTCTAAATAATTTCTATATTGACCTATTTTTATTATTCATGATGATAAATAATCTACCAGATGATTCAAAATTAAGGTAAGAGACATAGTCTCAATCTCATTTCATTAAGGAATGTCTTGTTGTAATGAATCATTATTATCCTATAAGGTTTATATAAAAACTATATTACTAGTTAAATCATTTTTAGTACATTATCATGATATTTAATGTTTTTTAATGATATTATTTAATTATTATTTTTCAAGTGTTTCTTAAGTGGTAAGGTACTTTAATACTAAAACATTGTTTCAAATGTTTTAATGACTTATTCTTTTGAAGCCTTATATTTCATGTAACTATTTTAAAAATCGTTTTTTTGAAGTCATATATATGGAAATGAATATTTTAAAATGATAAAATTATTCAAATGATTCATATTTCTAAGGAATGAATTTGTTAGAAAATTTATTTATTAAATGTTTTAAATGGTTTTGGAAATTTATTGAATATTTCAATATCTTGATATTATATCTTGTGAATGATGAGTAAAATGTTGATAATTGAAATATTTTAGGTGTTATGATGATGTAATGGTACTTAAAAATTTTCAGATGGATATGTGACAAACCAAATATGGGTGGTTACCTGACAAACGAAATATGGTTGGTTTGAGGACGAACCAAGGATGTGTGTTATATTAGAAACTTAGATTCATTGGGAATGGAACTCTGCCATATGGCTATTCCATTTAGTGGTATATGTGTTAGTCGAACGTATGGTTATTATATTAAAGTATGATTATGTCCAATGTTACATTTATATGTTATATGTGATTTCTATGGGTTTAATAGTAACCATTTTATTACAATAATGGTAAGAAATGATATTATATTCAGTAAAGAGTACACGCTACTTTTAAAGGTGAAAAGTGTTATGCTATGATAAAGTATTCATACTTTACAATTTTTCTCCAAGATAAATATTTTCCTTTTTTTTCTATCCCATACTGAGATTTTTACAATCATCCCATGTTGTCAAATGTTTTTATATGAATGATTATAGAATAGGGTCAAGAATAGAATAAAGGATATGTTTTGATGATTAAACATGAAAATAAATCATGATTATTTTTGAAAAAGATTTCTTTTATAACAAAATCGATTCTATTGGAGGTGTTAAATTTATATTTCTATGGTTTTGTTATATAATAATCATGTCCTATTTCTCTATAATTTTAATCCTGAAATGATCCTCAATGTGAATTCTCAAAATCACTCATGATTATTTAACATTTAAGGTTGATTCTTTATAGGTGGTATTAGAGGATAGTTTTGACAACTTTGTAGATTAAGATATTTTCTAAAGAGTTAGGTAAATAATCATTATTTTATAATTATATGGATGATTTTATATTTAATGTATTAAAATCAATTTTAGGGCTATATGTTATGATCTCTTAAGGATACAAATGATATTTTTTTAGACACTCACCTTTGTTGTTACTATGGGTTATTAACTTTCGGGATGAAAAATGAGAGGTATGAAGTAAAAAAATTGGGGTAAATACATTTAGTGGTTATTTTTTAATATTTTATCTCATATTTTTATTATTTTATAAGAATGATAGAGTTATAAAGAAAGGAAAACCAAGTGAATTGTGAAAACCCTTCATGTAAGACAAGGCTGTAGGAATAATACCCACAACTAAATGGTGATAATGAATTATTACCAACCAATGGCCTATGTGAAGTCCATGGTTAATATGAATTATTTTATATCAGTTAACCGTGTTAGTGGAATAATAATAATTATATTTTGTGAACTTATATTTAATCAAATTAATATCATTTGTTTTGGAAAATGATTTGGCGATTAAGTGTCAAATATTACTATGGAAGATGTTCAATATTTTTTGAAACCCTATAAGGCTTAGGAAAATAAAATACTATGGGATTTTATCTGAGGGGAAATAGTTTAATTTTATTTTGGGAGATTATATTTTTTTATTATGTACTTATTTTTATTTGTCTTATTTATTGAAATGATTCACCGATCTTGGAGAATATGTGATTTTGGAAATTACATTATTTTTATAAGCCAGTAATAGTGGTTGATGCTATTTGGAGTTAAATGTTAGTAACTATCAAGGAAATTTATTTGATTAAATACTTATTATTTTGGGGATTTAATCTTAGTTATAATATTTTTGACGAATTTTATGGATTTTTATTTGTTGAATGGTCTATGTGGACATATTTTTATTATAGTATAATTTTGGAGATTAAAAGTAGTTTTTCATTATCCAATGGTGTATTATTTTTTGATAATTATTTTACCTTATCCTAACCGCATTGGTTTTTGTTAATGTTTCATGATAGGATAAATGGATAGCGAATCTTTTGTGGATTGTTTGATTCTATAGATGTCAATTTGTTTTGGATACTCATTATTTGGGGAAAAAGATGAGTTTGGGGTGGAAAATGATTAATGTGTGAAACTATAAATGTCAAGTAAATGTGTTTCCTAATGTATTTAGTAATGGTAAAAAATTAATTCCACAAAATTATGAAAAGTAACATGAAAAAACCATTCTATTAAATTTTAATATTATGAAATAAATGATAGTATAACCCACCATAGGTTTGTTTTTCATGTTAACTTTATCTAATCATGTTTTAAATCTCTCTCCATCTAAATATGATGGTAAGTCATTATTCACTATTCATGTTTTCCTATATGAAATCCAAGTAGGTGTTACCCCAGGTGACCTCTGTAATTAACTTTAATTATATTAAAGTGTATGTATTATAGACTCCTTTTATATTGTGTGATTTTAATGAAGTAAATTTTAAAATTGAAACCTCAATCACCGAGCCCAAATTTAAAATTTTGACGATGCAATTTACCAAAAGAGGTAAACATGTAACATCTTAGGTAATTATAGATTAATAATTTATCATATTTATTAATAATTATGAATTTGATTGTAATTTTACATGAAAAAATAAAGCCATATCTAATAGTTTACTCGACATGTGATAATGGATTTCTCTGAAATCTTAAGTTGCACACAAGACTAAGTTATACAGATGAATAATATATTATTATTATTATTAATTTAAGTTATAGTTATTATATACCAATTAAAATTGAGAAATTAATGATATTAACTAAATTATTTAGATAGGTTTTACACATTTTTATATAACAATTCATTGGTTATAAAATCAATAATAAATGAAAATAAAATCCAATTTAATATCAATTATATGTTTTTATGAATGAACTATTTATGTTAGAATTATTGTGTTTATAAAGTAATAAAATAAATATTTATGGATTATAATAATGAAAAATAAATTAAATATAATGTTTAAAACTAATCTTATATGTTTTATAAATAATATATAAGATGAATTTTGATTTTATGAATAAAAGGAGTTTTTATAAAAAAATTATTTTTACGTTATTTTGATGGTGAAAAATTTTTAAATCTAGTTTTTTGACAATTTTACATGGTCCATCAGACAAAGTAAACCTATTATTTTGATTTGGTAAATAAAAATTTAGTTTAGATAAATTTTTGGTAGAATTTTTATAACATCCATAATTTCATGAATAATAAAAAATAATACATATTAATTCAAAACATGTTTTTCTTCTCATTAATTTATATTTATAGATTATAATATTAAATGTAGTTATGGTATAAATATATTATGTTTTTATCAGGTAATTCTATGAATTTAATTTTGTGCTTTTTCAAATTGAAATTAAATAGAAAAACTATGTGATGTTTTGAACAGTTTACTTCAAAAACCCATTTTTTCATTCCGTCAATATGATTAGTATTAAACCTAATTTAGAATCTTCTACAAATATAATTTTGAAAAATTGAAATATAGGGTTATACTAAGTATGAAATATTTTGTCCAATAGCATCAAAATTATTTTTTGTGAATAATAACTTTAGTATTTTAGTTACCAGAGTTAAAGGTAAATAGAGTAATTAAAGGTAAAATTAATATTCTAATATTATAATATTGTAGTATGACTTGTTATAATTTTTTATCTGTTATTTTCTACCATGACCATACATGGGTATAAATGGGTTCCTTTGGAAGCCACATGGGTATGATTATGAAATTTGAAATAATTAATTTAAAGTAAAGGCAAATATGTCATAAATATGCCTCCTCTTACTAAAATAATTTTAATATTATGTTATATAAGTGTTATCATAGAAACATATTATTCCTAAAAAAATATAAAAGTATACAAACAACATGTTAATTTATTTATAGTTTTTATGAATTAAATAATTAAATTTAATTATTACACAAAGATGATTCATGTATAGATTTATTGAATAAAGAATCAAGTAAATGATATTAATAATATTAAAATAAAAATAATTTGTAATATTTTATTCCGTTAAATAATGTAATAGATTAATATAAAATTTTAGGATATATTTAATGTCATTTTTTAGATGGAATTAAGTTGTTATGATATTTTAAAAAGTCATGTAATGAATAGTGTAAAAATTGACATAACTCATATTTTTAAATATTAAATATTTAATTAAATGATATAAAACTTTTAAAAATATAATAAAATGATAGAAAGATGATATAAATATAAAAAATTCATTGAGTACTCATTCATTGGTAATTTAGAGAGATTTGGGAATTAGTTTAACCCTCTATGTGTAAAAAAGTTCATAAAATGGCATGATTTAAAAAGTGTTAAAATAATAAATATAAGTATTAAAAAAATATTAATAGTTCATAATTTTCATTTTACGGTAAAATTATTATCCATAATTATAATATATATTAAATAAATTATTAGGGAACAATTTTTTAATATAAATTGAATTTATATTAATTTAATAGATTTACTAATTCGAAGGGTGCCCCTCCCCACTCCTATAAAGAGGAACCCACTACCCTCTATCATTCACACTTCTAAAACATTTTGTTTCAGCCATGATTGATCCTAAAAGCTTTTAATAATTGACACCAACATTATAAATTCCCTATTTTAGGCATAAAAGAATCCATCGGGGTGTTAAGGTGTTCTTTAATGGTGATCCACCGATGAAAAGTTTTCATTTTCTTTAAATATATCTATTTTATTTCTTATTTCACTTACATCAAATATTATTATTTGTATATGAATGAAAAAATTCATTATCCCCAATATAATTGTATTATATATTGATAATATCACCCACTAAATTCATTTGTTCTTCTATTAAATGGGAATGGACTTAATCATTCATGCATACGTGTGAACTATCACCTCCACGAACTGATCTAATTCGTTTTTCATAATCATCTCTCATAACTAGTTATAATAATTGAATTAATTTTTACATGTTATTTTAATAAAATATTAATCATTATATGATTATAATATATAAATTACATTGTTACATTCCATTTTCATAATAATGATGATGTCTTTCCTCCCTACGTGTGAACTACCACATCCATGATGAGTTGTGGGTAAATTTTTCATTATATCAATTTTATGATATATATAAGTATATTTAAATCATTAATATGATAATAATAATTTTTTCATAATTATGTGATGTTAAAATAATTCTTAACTTTTTTATATAATGATCAATGAAAAATACTAAATTTTACTCACACATACGTACAACTTAGAGTCTCCATGGGTATAGTGATGTTCATCTATCTAATAACACCTCATGGTTTTATATAATGGTAAAATTTATTTCTAAATTATATAATAATGTCATGTATATTATTCTTGAGATATAGGACTTATGAACACATAGACAATTGACATATTACCATGTTTATTTTCATCTCGAGTACTAAATATATACAAAATGCTCGATGTGAACATAAATAATTTTATAACTCTTATTACATGATAATAAGTGATATAAGAGGAATAATGAACATAAAAATGTTATTTATCAACTAGAAACTAACATATGTTTTTTATTTAGGATGAAAAAGAATATATAAGAAAATTCCTACTTGATGTAAATGAATTCGTCTCCGTATCCTTTCAGTGAGCATATCTCGATGTTATGATCCTTTTTATCCTATAAATTAAATATATAACCATTTTTATAGGTTATATCATAAATTATTATATTATAATTATATTTAATGTTTTTTAATTTTATTCCTTAAAAGTTATTCTTCATGTTATTCTCAAATGGTATATTAAATTTTAAATAATCATCGTTTAAATTTTTTTGACGATTTATTTTTTTAAACATTCTATTTCATGTCTATGTATTCAGAAAAGTTTTTATAAATTTATTTATATGTACATGAATGTTTAAAAATGATTTTTTTCTCAAAATATTCAATGTGTTAGGGGACACATTAATTCAAAAATCAATTTATTAATTGTTTTAAATGGTTTTGGAAATCGATTGAATATTTCAATACCTGGAAATGATATGTTGTGATTAATGAGTGAAATTTGGATAATTTCTATCTTTATTGTCATATGATTATTTAATGGTACTTATTCATTTTATATGTGGTTATGTGATAAAATGATGATGGTTGGTTACATGATAAACCAAATAAAGATGGTACTTTGAAAAACTATGGAATGATGGTTCTGCTACTACCTCCAATGAATTGGGTATGGAAGACAACTATATATTTATTCATTTAATGATATGTATGAAAGTCGGCCTTATGTTCATTCCATTTAAGTATGATTATTTCTAAGGGTACTGTTATATGTTATATGTGATTTATATGGCCCTTATGGTTATCTATTTATTTAAATAAATTGTAAGTAATGAGATAATAATCATTGAAGATTTTTTACTACCTCTTAATGGTGAATATTATTAAATTAAGATAAATTATTCATGGTTTACTTGATTTCTCAAGGCTAACAGGTTCCCTTCATTTTGAATCCCTTAATAATGACCTTTTTCTAATCCCAAGCTACAAAATGCTTTCACTAGATTTAAGGGAAAATATAGTCAGGTATGGAGTCATGTAAAATATATAATGATTATATATAAATGAAATAATATTTATTTTTTAATGGTTTTTGTTTTATGAAAGAAATGTATACTCTTGGAAGTGTCTAATTTTAATTTCTATATTTTTATTATGTCATAGTTATGGCCTAATTCTATAAAACTCTAATCCTGTAAAGATCCTCAATATAAATTATTGGGTTAAATCACGATTATGTAACATTTACTATTATAACCTTATAGTATTCTTCAATTTCAATAATCCATCACAACATAATATGAATCTATCATGATAATTATATATCAGTTTATGGATTGGTTGTTTTTTACATGAATTCATTTTTCTATGGATTTGTCATCATAATTTTTAATATTTAGAATTATCATATTTATAAAGATTCATTGGTCATAAAAGATGATATAGTTTTTTATTTTCATATTGTATTTTCATCTTAAAGATGAATTAATAAGATTTAGAATTTCAAAATTATAAAATGAATTTAATTTTTTAATTTAGAATAAAAAAATCATCATAAAATGTATTTATTGGATTTATATGAATATATTTCCCCTTAATTGAATAGTGTAAAACAACGTTTCTACCAAAATTGTAAATATATGAGAAAGGAAAAAGTGTTTATAAAATATTTATTTTATTAAATATTTATTTAAGGAGTAATCCTATTAATATTTAAATCTCATTTCCAACTTATAAAACCTTTTTAAAATATTCTTGAATAAAAGTAACATTTCATTCATTCTAAAATAATTTTTTCAATCTAATGTTTTTATTAGTTATTAGAATGGTAACATTTTGATTTATCTTTGTTGAAATCAATATAAAAATTATTTTTCTTATAATAAACAAATTTATATCATGAATGTATGTTAAATTGATAAATTTACACTACTCACACATTTAATGCTTAAAACACACCTTTTTTCAAAAATATTTATTATACATAATGTATACTAATAAGAAAATTTAGTATTTTTACATTAAGAAATACTATTATATAAAATAGATTCTATGTTTGAAATATTTATTTTTAAAATAAGTAAAGTGGCTCATTTTAATTATTTTGGGATAATACATAAAATTAATAAGAATTTGTTAATTATTGTGATAATGTTAAAAGTAATATTTTCAATTATTTTTTGTTAAAATTTTATATTTTTTACCAAATAAAATATATTAATTATTTTTAAATAAATAAATTACATGTATTTTAAAACACATATAAAATTATATTAACACATATTTATTTGTGAACCAATTAAAAATAATATTAATAACATATATTTTTTAAAACAATTTTTTTAAAAAAAATACATTTATTTAAAAAAAATTAATTTTAAAAGTTAATTTTAAATTAATATAGTATTTATTAGATATAATATAGGTTTAAATTAGTTTTTTATCACCTTATTTTCTGAGGGTAATTTTATATTTTTTATTTAAATATATATTACTTATCTAAAAACAAGTTACTATGTTAAAAACCAAATTGAATAAATGTAAAAATAATGTATAAAATGTCATGATTTTATTTAAAAAAATTTAGAAAAGGGGTTTTGGAGGATTTAATAACCTTATACTACCAATAAAATTATTATATATTAGTTTCATAACAATTTAAACTTAACTAGTGCCATTCCCGTATTTAAAAATAATGGCTGTTCACAAACATGCCCCTTAAGTCAATTATAAAAGGTTAAACTTACAACCCTTCAAGACACACCCTTACCTTACAATTTCTTCAAGAAACTATTAAATTTTATTCTCTTATAATCCAATCTCATGTTCATTATACTCTGGTCACTATATGTTAATCTATGCCATTTATTTTCAAGGATACATTCAAGAGAATGATCATGGACCTAATGTGAGTATAACTTTATACCAACCGTGTTCATATTATTCATTCCCTTCACAAAACAATTCTATAAATAGTTATTAAATAACATTATTAATATTATTATATTGACGTGTTATTAAATTAATGGGTAAACTATCATTTATTACTTCACATCCACATATAAATCAATATAACATTATTCATGTGTTGCGTGGACAACCACCTCCATGAAGTAACATTTTTTATTTTTTATTTTGATAAAAAATATTTATTCAGTACACATATAATGTTATTAAAAACCATAATATAAAAATAATATATCATTAATCTTATGTTATAAATACATTATGTTGAAATAGTTAATATCCTAACTATACTCACCCATAAAATTATAGTATGTTTATGTTATGGATGGTTTAACTATATACTTTAATAATGCAATCAAACTATTTCATGGTAAATTTATTGAAAAAAATAACAATTCTATTATTAATTATGAATCAAATTATGATTGATTTATTGTCCTATAATGGTTATATTATGTATTAAATGTTTCAGATTCATTTGTAAAAATTAATGAAATAAGGTGACACTAAATAAATGTTCATGAAATAATAAGAAAATAATAAGAAATAAAAAATATTATATAATAAAAAGGACATTATTAAATTAAATATAAATTGGTAATTTTTTGAATATAGAAATTAACAGATTTAATTTTATTTTTCAGGATGTTTGGGCTATGAGCAGAATGAATCAGGACAACGGTGAGGGTCTCCTCTATCATATTTCACCTATTGAGACATATTTATTATTATAAACAATGATTTATTTTGGATTTGTTATATAAAACCATTTAATATCTCTGTAATCATTATTCTATGAAATTTTAGGATACTCCATGATATATTCAGTTTTATTTCTCATGTGGGGTTTGGACTAAAAAATAAAAAGTTTATAAGTTTTATTCCAGAATGAACATCATTCAGGATTCAAAATAAGTCCATTTTAATATGGCTTTATAAGATAATGTAATTCTATTATATAATGATACCAGTAAACTTATTTATATTTAAAGTGACATTAATTATTATAAATACAACCTTGATAATTTTATTTACTAATGTTTATTATTGGTCTGAATAAATATCCTATGATTTAATAGAAGTTTCCCATAAATTGCCATTATATTTAGTAAATACATTGTTATACCTTTATCATTATAATAATATTTATCTTTAATTTTATTTTAATTTGATAATTCCCCTCTATAATTTTCATGAGTTTTTTTATTTTTTAAGGAATGGTTTTTCAATAAGTATATTTCAAATTATTTAAATTAATTTCCATAATCTCAAAATAAAAATCATTATATTTGACTCCACATTTATTTTTTATTCCCTTTATATACATTTATATACTTATTATTGAAATTTAATTATCAAATTTATGTATTTCTCAAATATTTCACCTCAAATATTTTACATTTATACCTTTTTCCAGGATCCTTTATTAATGTGTTTCTTTTATAAAAGTAAAAGTTTCAAAAAAAATTAATAATTCCTTTTTGAAATATTTAAATATTTATCAAGGATCCCGTATTAATAGTTATTTTTAAAAGTAACTTATTTAAAATTGGATTACAACAACTTATCAAAAAATACTTTCCAAAGTGATTGAAACTTTTACATTTACGCTAAAAATAGGTGGATTTTCCAAAAATATAATCATCTATGATCTCACTATCTTATTTAAAGGACTTATTGATATTAATTCTTTATTTCTTGAACCACACTATAAATTTTCTTATATAATAATTTTTTTGGTTGATCAAATTTTAGCTCTCAACCACTTATATTCATGAGTATAATTTTTGGAAGAAAATATAGAAATTATGTGAAACCAACATTATTTCAATGAGTCTTGAAGTTATGTGATGAATGAAACACATTTTATTTTAAAGGGTCATAATGTTATGATAAATGATTGATATTTTGTTTTCATACATATAATTTGATGATGATTGGAGGGTCCTTATAATAATCATGATGTTATACCCACTCTACTTGGTTTATTAGAATTATTAATCCAATCTTATGCCAGTTTCATTATAGGACTTAGGTTGTTATGAATTCTTTAATATATTATTTAAGTAGTGATTTATTCTTCATTTTTTAGTGTGAAATTAATAGTGATACCAACTTCTCAATTTTGTGATTCTGAAACCTATGTTACTGTCATATTTTACCATAATGCTTCATTTCTAATATCTTTAATTTATTTTTCACTATTTTTTTGTACTATGAATCATGTTTATTGTCTCATGTTTCTATACTATAATATATGGGTATATTTTTTTATCTTCTAAAATCATATGGCCAATTTTTTTATATTAAAGACAAATATTATTATTCCATGTTATTTTTAATATATAAATTTTATTCTAAATATTTTTTCTCATATTATTCTATCATAATCCTTAATAAAATTCTGATCAATTTCACCTACCGAGTGTTTGTGATCAACCATTTCTAATATTTCATTGACATAGGTTATGGAGATAAGTAAATCATGTGAGAATTCTATAAGGGATTATAGAGGTGATTAATTATATAGAAATGACAACATGTATTATAAAATTAATTTTATATATAACTACTTCACAAAAATTATGAACCATAAGGTTTTATTATTTATGTGATATTATTGCAAGATGAAAAGATAATGTGTATTTTTATTAGTTTATATAGGATCGAAACACTTTCTATAAATGTTAATTTATTAATGTATGTGTTTTTAGTTTCAAACTAGTGTGTTTAGGTCTCGGAAACCTCATCATTAATATGGGATAAATCATTATTTATTTTCTATTAGGTGCGAGTTTCCCTATTTTTACACTTCTACTTCTCTTTAACAAATTGAATGGGGGCGTAATTTTATTTTCCATGTATAATTTTTTATCACAAAAATTTTGGGTGGGGGTAGTTGGGTTGAAATCAAGGAGTAGACATGAGATAGGTAATGAAAACTACCATATAACCTATGGATTCAACAAGTAAATGTATTATCATTTTAAATTTAATAATTTTTTATCATGTCTTATTTAAAAATCAATAAAAAATGCCTTATGATCATAAATAGGAAGAAGTTATTATGTTATATTTGGGAAATTAATATTCTGATACTCCAGGATTATGCTTATTAAAAATGAGAGGGGATTTATAAATTAATCATATTTATATTCTGTGTTATTTTCCATGAAATAATAAGGAAAATGAATTTATATATAGAACCATCAAACAAAAATGCAATGATATACAAGTACGTGATTGATTACTAGTGCAACGACATTGAAAAAAGATGATGTGTTTACAAGATATTAGAAAACTGGAATGATGATTTTTTGGAATGAAATTAAATTATTCTAAATGTAAATACTGAATTAGAAAAAAATGATAATTTAAGAATCATGGGACATATAATCAAATTATAAAGACCATAAAATACATTTATCTATATTTACACTCTTATATGTCAATGTTTATGATTTTACCTTAATGAAAATTTGATAATGTAGGATGGATATATATTTTTTGATCATCATTTACTATCAATGATGGTATTTACATATAAAAATAATTAAAAAATGATTATCAATGTCAACTCAATAGAATAATGATGAACATATATGAAAGAATATTTGTTGACTAAGATGGTCAAATAAGAATAAAGTATAGATATATACCTGTCAGCACCAATAAAGAAATTTATCAATTTTTTGATTATCAATTTTATATAATGTCATGGTGAGAGTTGTTTTAGAGATAATTTCAAAATAAATTATGATAAATACAATAGAGAATATGTAATTTATTTGAAAACATCCCACACAACCCAAATCATCTATTTTTACCTTCATAGTCTTAATTTCATTCAATAAGTAAGTATTTTTATTATTGGGTTCATATTTCTTACTCTCCAATCATTTTTTATTTATATTCTTCCCTATTTTTATCAATTTTAATCATTAAAATGACACAAACATCATAACAATTTTTCATTATATCTACCATTCCAAATGATGGAATAAATAAATAGAATATTAAATTTTCTTTATAATGATGAAATGATCAATAGTGTCTTGGGAATAAAGTAATCCATTCTAGTAGTTTGATGATTGATTAGTCAAAAGGGTGAAAGTATAATTGATTAATTGAATATAGGTAATAAATATACTTAATAATTTTCTAGTATTGGTATAATAACATCATTAAATTTTGGATTAAAATTAAATATTATTATATGGAGAAGGAAATTATATATATAATAGAGGGTGTATATATTTCTTATCTTCAAAATAATTTTTTGTGTGTAGTGTATCCTTAAATTTTATATATTTTTTTAACCATTTTCATTTGGAATGTAAACCTATTTAATTTCCATACAATTTAATTATAGATAATTAAAACATATGGAGTTTGATTCTAAAGTATTCATTGAAAATAATATTGATATTAATTTTAATATCTTTTTTATTTATTAGTGAATAATATTTCTAATATTTATCAAAATAAAAAATTAATATATTTGATGAAATTAGAAATTTATGTCACGACCCGTCCCCCGGGGCCCATGTCGTGACTACCCCAAGCCCGCCTTCCATAGGCCAGGGGCTATCGACTAGCACCGAAAGGTGTATTCCCTAAAAACTGGGAAAGCAATGGCTTTTTAACCTGTAAATACACGCAACTAAGAACACAAAATGATATGAAAACAAGTAAAATGTATAGTAAAAAAGAGTTTGTATAGTAAGAAAAATGGGCCAGAATACAAGCCAAACTGGATTGTACTAGAAAACAGAAATGTACAAGTAAACTGAATAGTTCATGTGAACTCCAAACAAGGACCATACCCGATGGGTAGGTACATCTCTCGAGAAGTTGTATCTACAACATGCCTCGTCTAATGTCCACCTCTTTGTTACCTCCAGTTGTGGTACTCTCATCCTCGGTTAGAGCTGTCTTTCAACTACACCAAACACAATAAGGTGCGGGCGTAGCCAGTGCATCTGTGAGTATAATGATACTTAGTAGGGACCACGAGACCCTCGATGGTCTCAAAAAACCCACAAAGGATAACAAAAAATAATGAAAACATCTTACAACCCTACTTAGGTATACACCCATACATATACCCAAATTATCAAGTATTCCCTTCTCAATCATGAGGAATCAAAAGGTCCTACTCAAAGTATAAAGCTAAAAAATTCCACAAATGAAGGAATACCAAGAAGGTAAGTACCACACAGGTACACCACAAAGAATAATACCACCAAGGTATTACCAGGAATTAATGTACCACACAGGTAAACCACATAGAATAACACCATAAAGGTAAAGACTCAGCGGACACCAGGAATATCATAGGTATAGTAGAAGAGATGATTACATGTAACTACATAATCATCATACTGTGTTAGGAAGTATAACCACAAAGGATACCAAATTACAGACCCACACAGGATAATAATACATAGTCAGACCCACAAAGAACCCAGTACATCATCAGACCCACACAGGGTCATTGTACATCGTCAAACCCAAAAGAATCCTAGTACATCCTTAAACCCACCCTGAATAATAGTATATAGGATGACCCACACTTGATACAGTACATTGTAAGACCCACACATAATCATAGAATATCCTCAGACCCACACATGATCCTAGTACATCATCAGACCCATACAGGATTATAGTACATAATCAGACCCACAAATGATACTAGTAAATCGTCATACCCACAAAGGATCATAGTAAATTATTAGAACCACACAAGATCCAAGTACTTCGTCAAAACCACACATGATCATAGTACAACGTCAGATGCACACATGATCCTAGTACATCGTTAGACCCACGAAGGAACCCTTTTCTCATGTTACAGCCAGCTACAGGGTTCCCGCACAATGCTTGTTTATCTTCAGAAGGGTCCACTTCTGAAGCTACTGTTTGATATTCCAACTACCACGATATCGCACAATGGAGTATCCTAGAGGAACTACATGTAATAGGGGTCTCAATGCAATAGACAGTACGTAAATCAAATGCACAGTCTGTATGTTATTAGCCTTTTAGACCCGAGGGGACGGTTGGATTCGTTCTCAATCCAACCCGAAAGTACACCAACATTATAAAAAATGCAATTAGGGTATACAATGAGGATTGTATCACTCTATGGTTTTTGGTTCCACAGACAGTTCATCAGATGGATATACAGTGCCAAAGTTACGACTGGATGAACATATATGGTTGAAACTGGTCTGGGTCCAGTCTGACATGGCCCGACCTGGCCTGGGCGACCTGACCCGATTCAGGTCGACCCGGCCCTCTAGTTCCGGCCTGGCCCCTGGGGTCTGGCCCGAACCACAGGTTCTGGCCCGACTCAAGGGGTCCGGCCCAACCGACTGGGTCGGGCCCCACCCACATTGGGTGGCCCGGCCTACGTCAGGTGGTCCGACCCGTGCTTTGCAGACCGTGATTTACAGACCCTAATTTGTGTCCTAACCTAGTGGCCCGACCTGGCCTCATGAGGGGGAGTGGCGTGCCCCCCGCCCTCAAACACCAAACGCCCGAAGCCGTTCTGTTTCCAGCCTAACACGTGACCAACTGCGGGTCCCAGTCATTCCTGCTCGGCTGACCATAACGGCTGGACCCTTTACCTCCTGGAGGTGCCTCATGTGCCGCCCCTCCATAGCAGTTAGAATGTCAGAAGCCTTCCACCATCCTCCATGTCCAAGTGGGTCGCGGCCCCTTGCTCTGACATCGGTGAATCATGCGCCTCCCCTCCATGGATGGCTGAATGCCGACCACCCTCTGTCCACCGCCACGACTGTCAATAGTCGGCCGCCCTCCATCCACCACGTGCTATCTTCCTTTAAAGGCGGTGTAGGGGCACACTGCCCCGGTTCCATGTGACTAGCCCGAGAGGCAGTCTCCTCCTTTCTCCGCCGTGAATAATTCAAAACCCATGAAGAATAACGGAGGGATCAGGCTATGTTCATTTGGCCCATACCCTCGGCATTATTTCTGTTGCAGGCGGTTCAAGAGGAATAATACAACTGAAACCAAAAAAAAAACAAAACCCCTACCTTGACTGTCCTTTGGAGGCGGCACGGGGAAGAAAATGAAGTCAATGAGATGGTGACATCAGCATTTGTTGCTCCCGCAAGATGTTTCCGATTTGGTAAAAGTGTCGTCCTCATTCCCCAATTCTGGAGGATTCTCTTCATTGGAGTGTGTTCATCATTGGAGAAGATGATCTTCCAAAAGCTCTACCAAATTCTCCCTTTCCCAATGCTTTCCCCAAACTCAAGAAAAAGATGACCCAACTTATTAAATTAATTATATAAATTTAACATGTAATGTTGGATCATTAATTAAATTGATGTTGTCACATTAACGAGGGGATTACCAAGGGTTTCCCCCACAATAATTGGGAGTTCAGGTGGTCCCCACCACCAATCATTCAAAATGGTTGTTTCAAATAAAATATATAAAAAGTTATTTATTTTATTTTATTTCTTCTCCCACTAAAATCTGAAAAACTAACTTCTACCCTAGAACAACTTTGTTCAAGGTGAAGGTATCCTTATGAAAATATCAGCGCTGTGAGTTCAATGATGTCCTCAGATTTCAATTCCAAGTACCAGTTCAAAAGTTACAAAATACCGCTCGAGCGTTTACTGAACTTACCCGAAAAAATGTTTTGAAAATTATTAACAGTCACCGTCGACCCACGCCAATCGATGCTAGGCTATACCCAAGTGAAACACACCCCAACGAACCCAATTGTACTCACAGATTATCAATCTGAGTTACCGTTTAAACGTTATAGATTTTTTAAAAAATAATTGTCACATAATTATTTAGTTTACGGCCAAAAAATAATATTAACTGGTTGCCCGCGGTGATAAATGTTAGCATCTTCTTAAATAAATAATGCCCTCACGATTTCAGGGGTGGTCTCAGATTTTCAATATATGATACCATTTCTGTGTTATAAGAATTTGAAATATAAAATAATTTATTTAATTATTTTATTCATGATTATTCTATTTTGGTTTTTCTCAGAGGAAGCCCACACCGACTAAACATAAGTCACATCTAGGGTAAACATGCCATCCTGAACACAACGGTACCCTCATATTTCAGATCCAAGTTACCATTTAATATTTATTCCACTTTTTTTATGAAAATTATTTATGTGTGATAATTAAAACCCATCCAATCTTCGACGGATCATTCCGGGCACTCCGGGACACAGAATCGCATGCTACTAGATTTTTTAGTCTCGAAATAATTCCATATAATTAAAAAAATTACACAGAATTTCTGGAACATTACCTTTTCCCCACCTTTTGGATTTACCTCCTCAGAAGCCACAACAAAGGCAAAACATCCAGATGAGGGTACAAAGCATGAATCTAAACCTCCCACTACCATGTTCTCTCTTGGTGGTTCTCATACTTCCAAAAATAGTGCACCATAGGTATCGAACGCCCATAAAGGTCCCACTCCTGTTGATCCTCAATCTCCACTAGAAGAACCATAAATGATGCCCCATAGTCTAAACAAAGCATGACGTGGTCGATGATATGAGATGGGTCAGGAACGTATCCCCTCACCTGGGATATGTAGAAGACTTCGTGAACCCTATCCAAATGCAGTGGAAGAGCCAAGGGGTATTTTACCTTTCCAATCCTCCAAAGTATCCAAAAAGGACCGATAAAGCTCGGTGATAACTTTCCACCTCAGGAAAATCATCATAGTCCCTATCGAGGAGAGAATTGCAAGAATAAGTGGCCCCCTGGAACTCCAAGTGTTTTTTTATCTTGTCAGCATAAGACTTATGCCGACTCAGTCCAGTCTTCACTTGCTGACAAGTGAGACATCGTGACACAAACTCTGCCACTACTTATTTCATCCCAGGCCATCAGTACTGAAATCAGAGATCCTAATACATCTTCAGCACACCAAGATGATCTGTCCGAGAGGACTTATGGGAATCCCTCAACACATCCTCCTGTAGTGATACTGATACCATGTTATGTCCTCTGAAGAGGATTATGTGCTTCCCACCATCAGAAAATGCATCACGTGTCTGCCCTAATTATATTTCAACACATCAAGCCTCAAAATCAGTGTTCCCATTTTTTCCTCCCTAACATGCTAAATAATTGTGGGAGTGACTGTTAGGGACTGAAGATAAGCTTCTCCATCTCGATCATTGTAGGATATACACAAATTGGATAGCTTCTATGTCGCATCACTCAGCGACTTCATGCTAGAACTCATACTGAGTGCATTTTCTACCACATCCCCCTTCCAAAAAGTATATATTATCTCAAAGTCAATTCCCTAGAGAAACTCCTGCCACTTCGTTGAGAACTGAATACTCAAAACTTCTACTGCCATAAGGGTGAGGCTAGCCGAATCACGAGTGATCATTCTTACCCTATTATGCAGGAGTTTATCCTGTGCGACCCGAGTTTCCTTTTTCAACGAATAAGGAAAACCTTATCACAACATAGTAGATAAAAACAACCTTTATCCTAATACAGTCAATCTGAGTATGAATTGTGGATGTCCAGTCATTTCCAAACATACGTTGTAAGGCCTCAACGCTACCACTAAGAGGTTCCAACTGACACTCTCGCCTCAAGGGCCAGATCAAACTGTCGATGTAAGTGTGATTATCGAGTCTCTTATCAAATGTATCTCCAGATGTGAGGGTCAATCAAAGGCTTAATCGAAAAATCTAGGACTTGAACATTATTTTTGGAAATAATGAATGATTGGTGCCTGAGTCTATATATACAGAAACTAGTAGTAGACACAAACCATACCTCGAATCATTCCTAGAGCACATAGGTCACACTCCTTGACTACATGCAGCTACTCCCTTCCACATTCCACCAGCTCCCTGAGCCTGATGGGGTCTACAAAAAGGGGGTGGTTGTGAAATGTTGAAATGTACCCCACCTCATGCTGCTCTCATAGCTCTACTTCCACATCTGCTACCCTATAGATTCATCATTCCCTGTCACATCCTATTCCCGAAACATCATACACGCCCAAGTCTTCAATAATGGTGCCAGTTTCTTACGTTCACACTTCTAACATTCACTGGCTATATCTGCTCATCCAAAGAACATTCAATCAAAAAGTTTCTCTCTATCAGCTTAACATAAGTAGGAATTCAATGAAAAAATTTTTTGGCTCAGATTTCCTTAAACACACCTCGCTCGGATGTCTGAGCCCTAAAGAACTGATCGTATCGTATTAATCGAGTACCAGGAATGGTTGGTATGCCTTATTGAATACTCAGGTATCGACATGTCATTATGCCAAAGATGTTGAAGCTCTAGAGAACTCTCAACCACCTACTCAAGCCAGTACACATCCACCTATGAGTTAGGATCTCCTCTGAACCTGAGGGGTATCTGATGTTGAAACTCATGTAAGGCAATAAGCCTAAATGTGCCCTCTAATGGTACTGTCGGTTGTAACTACATTCCAACGAGAAGTGATATAACTAACACAGTACTCTAAGGTACTATCTAAGGTAATGATCCATGTAATGAAGCCTCGTCACTATATGGACCATCCTCATGGTCACACAGTAAAAAAGACTTGTAGCTAAGGTCACCATATTCTCTAATCGTGTCTCAACTAGGAAGAAAAATCTAGAAACTGCCTCCATCCAGCACTTAGCTGTGTGGGAATTTGTCTCACCTCGAAACCTCAGAAGCCTATGCCGCTGGAACTCGTGAAATGTTCTCAGTCGTTGTGCACCGTCTGCCAGTAAGGCTGGTGGTAACTGTTTCCCAACGGGTGGTGGTGCTGTTGGTACACCACCAGAAGGTGCCAATGTAGTAAAAGGACCCTCTACCGGAGCCTCGTCGCTTAGTATCCCATCATTGTGTACTCTCTCGGAAATCCTAGCTAGTTATCAAGGTAAAGACATCCTGATAAGGAATAGGTGAGCCACAATAATTACGTTATACATGGTGATCTACCTCAGGAAAACATAATTAAACTTTTCAAAAAAAACACACACACAATCAGTGTTTTTGTGAACGGAGTCAAAAAACAGAAGTCAGGGTCATGGTGTATGGATACGTCGGCCGCCGCACCAACACTGGATTCCCTAAAAAGATAACCAAACTCAAAACCCTTAACACTATTAAATTTATAAATATTAGAGTGTTATGTTCTACGGTAGAATTGACTCCTCTGATACCAATTTGTCACAACCCGTCCGCCAGGGTCCGTGCTGTTACTACCCCAGCCCGCCTTCCATAGACCAGGGGCTGGAGACTAGCTCCAAAATGCATATTCCCTAAAAAATGGGATGGCAATGGCTTCATAACCAATAAAAAACGTGAAACCAAGAACAAAACAAGAAACAAACACAATTAAACTGTATAGAAAAAAAGTGTGTGTATAGTAAGAAAAAGGGTCCAGAATACAAGCCAAACTAGAAAGTACATGAAAACAAAAAAGTACAAGTAAACTGAATAGATCCTTTATACTCCCACCAAGGACAATTCATTAAGGGAAGGTAAAGCTCTCGAATGGTCGTCTCAATAGAAAGACTCATCAACTGTCCACCTATGAGCTACCTCCTATCCTGGTACTCTCGTCGTCAAACAACACTGTCCGAAATTTGCACAAAACACAACAAGGTGCGGGCATAGCCCATGCATGGGTGAGTATAACGATACTCAGTAGGGACCCTGAGACCCTCGGTGGTCTCATAAAACCCACAATGGATAAGCACAAAGAATATAAACATCTAAAAACCCTACATAGGTATATTCCCATACATAAACATAAGTTATCATGTATACCCATCTCAATCATGAGGAAACACATGGTGCACCTCAATGCCAAAATCTCAACTATTCCACAATGGAAGGAATACCCAGAAGGTAAGTACCACATACGTACACCATACAGAAGAATACCACCAAGGTATTACCATGAAGGAAATTACCACATAGGTACACCACACAGAAGAATACCACAATGGTAAAGACTCATCTCACACAAGGTATATCTATGGTGTAGTAGTAGAAGTGATAATATGTAAGAACAGAATCATATTACTCTGTTCGGAGGCAGGCCCACAAAGTATCCAAAATTACAGACACACACAAGATCATAGTACATCGTCAGACCAACACATGATCCTTGTACATCGTCAGACCCACATAGGATCATAGTACATCGTCAGACCCAGGCAGGATCCTAGTACATTGTCAGACCCAAACAACATCATTGTACATCGTCAGACCCATACAAGATCCTAATAAATCGTCATACCCACAGAGGATAATAGTATGTCATTATACCCACACATGATCTTAGTAAATCATCATACCCACATTGGATCATAGTACATCGTCTGACCCACACAAGATCATAGTACATCGTTAGACCCACACATGATCATAGTGCATAATCAGACCCACACAAGATCCTAGTACATCATTAAACCCATGAATGATCATAGTACATCCTTAGACCCAAAAATGATCCTATTACATCGTCAGAACCACACATGATCATTGTACATCGTCAGACCCACACAGGATCCTAGTACATCTTCAGACCCACGAAGTAACCCTTTTCTCATGTTACAGCTAGCTACAGGGTTCCCGCACTATGCTTGCTTGTCTATGGTAGTGGCTGCTCTTCAAGCTACTAGTTGATACTTCACCTACCATGAAGTCCCAATAACATGAATACTAATGGAACACAATGTAATAAGGGTCTCAACGCAATAAATGATGAATAAATTGGATGCTCAGTCTGTAAGTTACTAGAATTTTTATTTCGAGGGCCCAGTTGGATTCCTGCTCGATCCATCCCGACCATAGCCCAACATTATCCAAAACACATGTGGGGTATACCAAAAGGAATGCCTCGCTCCAAGGATTTCGACACCATATAATGTTCATCAAACGAACACCATATTCCTATGTTATGGCCGAAAGAACGTATAGGGTTGAAATTGGTCCGGGTCCGGTCTGACCCAGCCTACCCCGACCCACCCCAATCTGGCCCGACCCGGCCTGGGCCATCCAGAACCAATCTGGCAAGTCTTAGCCTTGGACGTCCTGACCTCAGTCAGGTACACCTAGCCCGCTAGATCCGACCGGGATCGTGGGTTCCGGCCTGACCTGCTAGGTCTGGCCCGGTCCACGCTAGGCGGCTAGACCTGGTGGCCCGACCTAGCCGCATGTGCGGGGGAGTCGTGCGCCCATGCCCTCGAACACTGAACGGTTGAAGCTGTTCGGTCACCAGCCGCATGCGGGACCCGCCATAGGTCCCTCTCAGTCTAGCCCAACGGACTGTAACGACCGACCCCTTTTCTTCCCGGTGGAACGTCGTGCTCCACCCCTTCGCAGCCGGTCAAACAACGTCCTTCTTCCTCCATCCTCCATGGCCAGGAAGGCCACAACCCCATTCTCAAATGGTGGCACATCAGGTGCCGTCCATCCACGACCGACAATAGTCGACCGCCCTCTGGCCTCCATGCTCTCTCTTCTTCTACGAGCGGCGAGGACATGAGCTGCTCTGGTTCTGTGCGACTAGCCCGAGAGGCTATAACCTCCTTTCTCGGCTATGAAGAATTCCACAACCATGAAGAATAACGGATGGATTGGGTCATGTTCATTTAACCCATACCCTCATCATTAGTTCAGAAGCAGGAAGTTCAAGAGGATTATTACAAGTCAAACCATGAAAAACAACAAAACCCCTACCTCAATTTTCCGTTGGAGTTGGTGCGAGGAAGAAGATGAAGTCAATGAGATAGTGACGTTGGGGTTTATTTCTCCCACAATATGTTTACAATACAAGATGAAGTGTCATCCTCATTCTCCGATTTCAGAGGATGATCTTCTTTGGAGGATGTTCTTTGTTGGAGAATATGATCCTCCAAAATCTTTCCTCAATTCTCCATTTCCAATGCTCTTCCCAAACTTAAGAAAAGGAGAAGAAAACTTATTAATTATTTTTATTAATTTAACATGTTATGTTGGATCATTAAGTAAATTGAGGTTGGTACATTAACTAGGTCAATACCAAGGGTTACCCCTCCCCCACATTAATTTGTACTTCAGGTGGTCCCAACCACCAAGCATTCAAAATGGTGGTTTTAATAAAAATACATAAAAAGTTATTTTTTTTATTTTTTTTATCTCCAATGAAAATCCAAAAAACTAACTTCCAATATTGAACCACTATGGTCAAGGAAAAGGTCTCCTTAAAAGAATATCAGCACTGTGAGTTTATTGGTGTCCTTATATTTCAAATTCGAGTACCAGTTCAAATGTTAAAAAATGCTAACCACGCGTTTACTGAACATACCAGAAAAAATGGTCGGAAAATTATTAACACTCACCCTCAACCTGCACCGGTCGAGGTTAGGATTTGGAAAAGTGAAAAATGCCCCAAAAAACTCAATCGTACTCTTAGATTTCCAATCTTAGTTTCCGTTTAAAAGTTATAGATTTTAAAAATAAATAATTTTCACTTAATTCTTAAATTTACAGCCAAAAAATAACTTTCACTGGTGGCCCACGCTGACCAATGTTAGTATATTCATAAATAGAGCATGCCCTCACGAGTTCAGCGGTGGTCTCAGATTTTCAATTTGAGCTACTATTTTTGAGTTATAAGCATTTGAAAAATGAAATAATTTATTTAGTTCTTTTATTAACGATTATTCCATTTTTGGGTTTTCTCACAGGAGGTCGATGCTGACTAAACATAAGTCACGCCTAGGTTAAACCCACCATCCTTAATGCAATGGTGCCCTCAAATTTTTTTATCCAAGCTACATTTTACGATTTATACCACTTTTTTAGTAAAACTTCTTACCTACCCTAATAAAAACGCAAAAAAACTTCGACGAATCATTCTGGGCACTCCAGGCCTCAGAATCATGCGCTGTCAGATTTTTCAGTCTCTAAATAATTCCATATAATTAAAAAAATTTATATGGAATTTCCGGGAAATTACAATTTATTTAGTAATAATTTTCTCAAATATAAATTTTCATTTCAATTGATAATATTATCTCTCTCAATCTATTAATGTTTTCATCATTCAATTTTTCGATTACATACATAATGATATTTAATTTTAATTTTTTTTCTATAATAATGAATAAATTTAGGGGAATTTTATATGCTTTTCAATTCAACCCTCTTGAACATTACAATGAATCTTAATCACCTAAAATATATATGATAATAGTATCAATTTTAATTTGATTTAAAAAGTCAATAAATATATATTTAGTAATATTATCTTTCTATTGATGTTTTCCATGATAATTATTTTGAATAATTTACTTGTGTTGGCCTTACTATGATTTTCATCATTGATACTAACAATTTTATCATTCAAAAACATTAAAACAATTCTAGAAATTTATTTTCTTTTAAGATATTTTATTCTCCTTCTCTTTTAATTAAACCATATTCTTAATGTGTTCACATATTTTACCATTTTTGAAAAATAATATTCTATATAAACAATGTTTTTTGATCTAGTATGTATACATAAAACATTTTTGTTTATTTTTCTTTTTGGTAACTCGTATTGATTATCAATTACCTCTACATTATATAAACATAATGTTTCAATGGAATATTATAGTACTCATCAATATTTTATTTTGAAATACACAGTAATAACAACTTCCCACTCTATTAGTTATATGTAATTATTCATTAGAAAAAATATAATTATTTTTATTCAGATACTATTTTAATTTGATTAAGAAATATTATTTATTCACATGTTTTCAACACATATAATATTTTTTCCACAAAATATTGTGATTTTTATCATCTTAATGATTCATTTGGTATTATAGTGGTTAAGAATATTGTACATTATTTTTTTCATCAAAAAGAAATCCCAATTTCACTATTTCCATACAGAAACCTCTCTTGAATTTTCATCATGTTTCCCTTTAACATAAAATGTTTATTCTTTATTTATATCAACTTTATCATTCAAGAATGAATTCAACACATCAATAATTTTTTCATAATATTATATCGTTATATTTAGATCATCCAGATAAGCATCTTATGATGGGTTATTTCAATTTCATTTAATAAATCACTTCCTCTTAGATTCTAATATAATATCAATATTATTAAATATAATAATTTAATTATTTCATAGTAGTATTGTATTATTTAATCTACATATATGAATAATTATTTGATTAATATAATCTTTTTGTTTAATTTAAGCGTAAAATTTACCCTATTATATATTTCCAGCATTATTAATATCTTCATTAGTTTCACTCTTAAGAAAAAGGATATCAATATATATAGTTCGTTGAATTGAAATTACGTAAATTATCTATTTTTTGTTGGTATCAAAATATATTAAATAAATAAAATTATTATTCAACATATTCGTGATTTTTTAATTTTAGGGGATTCATTTTTAGTTCTTCTATTAAATAATTATCATTTAATCTTTCTTAGTTCATATTATTCATAATAATAATAATGATTGTGAAATATTAATTATCTACATTACCATAAATTATACATTTAAAATACTCAATAAAAAAATCACCAAAACATTTCTCATTTATCTGTTAGACATAACAAAAGCAGTTCAAATTTCATTTTATTTATTTATTTTCTGATAAATAGTGATTTTTCCCAACTATGTAGAACACTTTTTTGAAGGTTATTTATATGTATCATAATTCAATGTTAATATATTTCTCATAATCTATATGAATTAATTATAAATTATCTAATGGAATGGTACTAAGATTAGTTTACTCTTTAATAGTATCCATTAAATTGATTTATATATGTATAATTATCAAAATTATCATTAACATTTTAATATTACATATATAATCCCCAAAACATCGAAAATATCTATCCATGTGATTATTTTTGTTCCAAATAATAATTAACATATTCTATGAACATTATTCTCATATCATAAAATAGATTTCAAGGTACATGAAAATTTTATTATTTAATGTTTTTGACTTCTTGATATATATTTTCTATAAATACCATAATCAATATAATTTCCATTCCATATAATGTATTTATACTTAGTTTCTGAAATGTAAATCCTAAAAAATTACATATTTTATATTTACATCTATTATGATAATATCTTTATTAGTTAAAGATAAATCTGATTTCTAAAAAATAAATACTAAAAAATTTAGAGATAAATATAAATTAATTATTAATTAACTAAAAATAGGTATAATTATATTATCCAAAATTCGAAAATTTTAGATATTAAAATATTGAATTCATCATTTATTAATACGAGAACCCGTATGTATTAAATAAAACTTAATATTGAAAATCACAAAACGATAAACATGGATATTATGCCACATTTCATGTTTTATAAGGTAAAATGTGATAATTTTATATGAAATAGATATAATAAAAATTATACCTTGGAAAGATCACATCCATATCCCTTTTAAACTATTTTGAAAAATCAATTCCCATTCTCATTAAGCGGCTTGAAAAAATTATGAATCCCTTATGAATTCATCCGCGTAGTCACTTTTATTTATATATAATATTTCAAAAGGATTATAATTTAATATTGTTTAATTTCATTTTTTATCCATCCCTTACACCACACTTATTACTCAAAATTTAAAGATGATCTCTTGGGGTAGTGGTGAATCTGGGTGAATGCAATTTTAATATTTCTCATCCTTAAAAATATCATATCTATCATTGATATTATTATTTCTATTTCTAGATATTATGCAATATTCCACTTTAATATGTTCAGTAAATAATGAAAATAAAACTTTCATAGGAGTGAAACCATTTTACATGGTTCAACCAAATATATGGATAATCCATGTTAGGAAAAGAGTAATTAAATTTTATTTGAAAATAAATATGGAACTATTAATGATGGGATTTTGGGATGTTTCTCTTCACTTAGACATAATGTCTTATAATCTTTTCAAATTGGACTACAATCGTACCAAGGTTCACTCATACTATAAGAATAATTAATTTTATAATAAAAAATGTATATTGAATAAGAAGATATATCACCAAAAGTGTTTGTGAAATGATTCTGAATCTTATCCATAGACATTACATGTGTATTATCCTTAACTTCTAGATCATAATTTATTATTTAATATTAATTAAAATTTCATTATCATATATGCGAATCAAATTCATCATCATATAACTAATATTCAAAAATATAAATAATGAAACATGGATCTAAATATCATTACATATGTCCATGAATAATTCTAGAATCACCTCCTAGATAATTAAACAATTTTCAAGGGTAATGGATCATTGATATTCCTATAAAAATTTATAATTCTATAATTACACATGTACATCATCAATATATGTTTATTATAGATTTCCTTGAGGAATACATGGAACATAATCATTGTGCACTAATATTAGAGGCCATCAATCCCATGATCCTTATGTCAAATAATAACGACATTAATTTGAAAATAAATAAGTTTCTAAATAAATCAATATATTATTGGGAATAAATATTTATGATGAAATAATATAAAAACTCCTAATCAATATTTAATTTTATCACCATTAAAATAACAGTAAAAATATGGTTAAATTATTTTTCACAAATTTATCAACATATTTTTAAATAGGTATATAATGAAACACATTCAATAAACACTATTTCAAGATCACATATACTTATAGATTATTTTCCTAGTTGCGGTCACTGAACTGGCTCTAAACCCCATTCATAATCACTTCATTCCACTTCATGGTCTACTCAAAATACCAATATTTATTACTATATAAATAAAAAACATTAAAAGTGGAAGAAACCATATTTTCATGATGGTATGGTAGATTTTTTTTCAAATTTTATTCATTCATTTTTATCTTGGTAAATGTGGACTAGGACCTATTGAAAGTATTTTGAGCATGGTGGATTTTTTGGAGCTATGAGTTCTAAAAAATACGAAAACATGTTATAACGAATGGTTACAACATGGTCAGTAAAAACCATGTGGTGAACAATTTTAGTTATATGGGTCCATATGGTTTTCCAACAACCATGCAACAATAGGCATACAATAGTGATATAATTCAAATATCTTGGGCAGTGGTTTTTTGAAATTGTTTTACATGGATATGGAAACCATGCACTATAACTATGTGGGTTCCCCCCATATATTCTGAGCTAAGAATAGTTTTCAAATGATTTAGAACCATAGTGTGGAAAAAATACGTGTCCCAACTTTGAAGATGAATTTACAATTATTCCCATAATAAAATTTAAAAACTTATTTTTTTCTCATCCCTTTACCATTCTAGATTAGATCCCCTTTGTTCATATCCCAAGAAAGTTTTTCCAAACCTACCTATGGATCAATGTTTCACTTCAATATAGAATTAAAATTATGTTCTTTTCAAAAAATTGGGTTTCTAGAGGTATTCTTTATATTACATTTACATTATTTCAACATTCTTCTTCATATACTTTACGATATTTTGACACACAATCTTTTTCCTATTTTTAAATAATTTTACCATTATTCCAATTTAATCTTATATAATTTGAATACAAACCTGATATTGGATAAAGATTCATATAAGGACCAATAATTAGTGGTCTATATATAATATCAAAACATTTTAGTGTTTTCATAGATGAGTCGTTGTGTCTTGCTCCGACCATTTTCACATATTTCCATAAAATGATTTCTTTGATTCTTAATTGATATAAGCTTGTTGTTATACTCCCTAGGATCATGGTTAAAAAATTATACGATGAAAAACACAATAATATAATACCCTTATATGTGAGATATTGAAATTGACTATTAATATTTAATTGATTAAATGGATGGAACACATTCTAAGTGTTCATCTACGATTACAAAAGGGTTTTCCCACTAATATAAATAAATGGTTACCTTAAATAGCATATCATATTTTTTTTAATTATCATGATATGGAATCTCCATGAATTGGGGAATGACATGTCTTAGTTATATTGAATTGATATATGCATAATAGTTTTCCATACTTATATGAATTGTATTGAATAATTGAATACATGTTAATGGTTTCCAAGGTCATGCCTATTGTTCTATGCTTATAGAATAGATCATATGAACTATAAAACCCATTTGTATATATGGGGGTATGTTTATATTATAAATAAGTGGTCAATACACATGAAATTATTTTTGTTATCAATATTCCATTGAGTCTTTCTATAGAACAATGGTTAAGGACTTGTGGAGAATGGTGTTTCAATCTCCCATCAATCGGGTGTTGAGAATCATATCTTTCATAGTTATACTATTATATAGGAGATGTGCATAAAGATACATGTTAATCTATTTAGGGTGTTGGTAATGACATCACAACCTACCTATATTGTGTGTTGAGCATGAAGTCTCACAATAGTTATGAGAATTTGTTCACGTACCCAGTACGTGGGAGTATAGGTTCGTCTATACTAGTTATGGATGTATGAGTTATGACCCAATATAGCCATTACTTAGTATCTAGATATTTTCCGTGTTACATCCTCTTGTACCAAGTACATATAAGTGGATATTTATAAGACTACAGTATATATATATATATTATTAAATAAAAATATATGTTTACTGATAAGACTCATTTTGGCCTTAATCTATGCAAGTAAAGACCACCATGAATCCTATAAGAACCAAATATGGATATTATTATTTATTGACCATCATTTATCACTATTCAGTTATAAGTAAACAATATATTTTCTATGTAAACTTCTTGGATTACTTCTAGACAACATTGGTGGTGGCCTACTAGAATTTTATCTCCCACCATACACGGGCCACCTTTGGTACCCAATTAGATATCATTTTTGCAGTTATGGATAATAGATAGAACCCTAATATAGATTACAGATATACTTTACTTTTCATTAGATAAGGGGAGAGATGTACTAAGAATATTCTCAGGATTCTAGTGGGTATTCCATCAATATGCTTTTTATGTATTCAATAATATAATCCCCTTACATGTGAGATATTGAAATTGACTATTAATATTTAATTGATTAAATGGATGGAACACCTTTTGAGTGTTCATCTTTGATTATAAAGGGTTTTTCCCACCAATATAAATAGTTTTTTTCATTAAATACAATATCCTTTTTGTTTTAATTATCATGAGATGGAATATCCATGCCATAGGGAATGAAATGTATTAGTTATATTGAATTGATTTATGCATGATCGTTTTCCATAAATAAATGAATTGAATTGACTAATTGAATACTTGTTAATGGTTTCCAAGGTCACGCCTATTGTTCAATTCTTATAGATTTGATCATATGAACTATAAAACTGATTAATATATATGGGTTTATGTGTATATTATAAATAAGTGGTCAATACACATGAAAATAGTATTGTTATGAATATTCCATTAAGTCTTTCTAGGGAACAATGGTTAAGGACTTATGGAGAAATGGTGTTTGAATGTCACATAAATCAGGTGTCGAGAATGATATCTCTCATAGTTATACAATTATTTAAGAGATTTTCATGACGATCCATGTTATTCTATTTAGGGTGTTGGTAATGACATCACATCCTACCTCTCTTATTTGTTGAGCATGAAGTCTCACACTTGTTATGAGAATTAGGTCATGTACCCAGTAAGTGGGATTATAGGTTCGTGTATCCTAGTTATAGTTGGATGAGTTATAACCCAGTCTAGCCATTACTTATTATCAATATATTTGTCTTGTTACATCATCTTGTACCTAGTACATATAAGTGGATATTTTATAAAACTACAATATATATATATATATTACACATAAATATTTGTTTACGGATAAGACTCATTTTGGCCTATGTCGATGAATGTGAAGTCCACCATGAATCTAATAAGTACTGACGATGGATATTATTATTTATTTACCAACATTTATCACTATTCAATCATAAATACACACTAGTTTTTCAATGTAAACATCTTGGATTACTTCTAGACAACATTGGTGGTGAACAACTAGAATTTTATCTCACACCATACACATGCCACCTTTGATACCCAATTAGATATCATTTTGGTAGTTATGGATAATATAAAGAACCCTACAATTGATTCCAGATATAATTTACTTTTCATTGGATAATGGGAGCGATGTACCAAGATTATTCTAAAAATTCTAGTGGGTATTCGTTTTTCCTTTTTTCCATTTTTGTATAGCATGTTTTAAATGTATATCCCATGTTCCCATTTTTGTATATCGGCATACCTTGAAATCATGTATCAGGAAAAACCTTTAGGATTTTGATATTATTATATAGTGTCATTGGAATTTACCATTATATAGTTTTTTATTAGTATTAATATTTATTTTTTATTCTTTTCTATGGCATGTATCTATTCAACTCAATTTAGTGTCTTCTTTATTATGCTTTTGATGTATTAAATTTATTTAATGTCTCTATTGTACCTATGTGATATGAGGGTATAGTCCCACCACTATACAACATTTACACATCAACTATTAATATTCATCATCTTGCACATGTGGAGGTGCACTTGAGGGTATATAACCCATTGACTTAGGGAATTGGTTAAGTTGATTTTAGGTCAGAAAGATAAAATAGTATATCATTGAAGATTATTTTATGTTGTATTACTATTGTGTGTTAGATTAGATATTAGGAGAATTTTTTTTTGTAATGAGCATATTTCCTTGAGTATCTAACCCACATAAAGGGAAAATCCCAAATTACTTAAAATGGGTATTTATAGGAATTGTATTTCTTGTTAAAGTAGATACAACGCCACAATTTTTTGAAAAAAAATATTGTGAAGTTATTGGTATTGGTATCATTGAAATGGATGTTATATTTCATTTCATGATGAAATGAGGGAATTGAATTACATTCATATTAATAAGAGAAATATGACTAATATTCCATGCATTTTCACATACCAAACCTAATTTTTTGCATTAATTTTCTTATCAATTATTTTTTGTGCCTGGATTATTTTTTCTAATTTTGTTGAAAATACATATTCGACTGAGTAAAAAATAATTTAATATAATTGTGAGTGTATTAATCGAACAATGTTTTCTTGCATACATTAATGAAGAGACCTTTAGTGTTTAGTTATGGCATGTTGAGTCATACACCATTGGTCACATTGGATGGAACATGATATGGTTACGATTAACAGGACACCACATTTAAATTTATAATTATTATCGGATATCATAAATGAGGAATGGTGATCTATAAAATTCAACTGTTTAATTATATATATACATAAATGAAAATAATTTAAATGAATATGATGTTCTACAATGAAGTGTTCAACTTATACGTGTGATATGAGAGATCACCCTATACCCAAACCTAGTAGTGGGTAGTTATTGTGTCTCTTATATTATTATAACCTCTTATGGTCTTTTTTCATTCACATTGGCCTATATTTTTGAGTTGTAAGAGAGGTGTGATATTCTCCAATGACATCTATGAAACACTCCTAGTTATCTATATTTGATATTTAAAACAATTAGATTATATTTTGAGGCATGTATTTGGGACTATTGTATCATGCACCTAGGAATTCCATATATCATAGGCCCTCAAGGTGTTGAATACCACACACCAGAGTTAATAAGAACTGGGTATTGATGAGCAATTTCATGAGGGGGTTTTCATGGTGATAAAAAATTTGACTGGTGGTGCTCGACCTACCTTAAATGTGGAAAAGTTGACTCAATAGTTCAAGAAATGAATCCTTGAAATTTTTTAATGGGGCAGTGAACAACAAGATACAGATTCATTAATGGATTACTTGATTTATATCATTGACCATTTGGATATTTCTCTAGACTAAAGGGTAATCATGAATCTTATTTGATATAAGATTCTTCTAAGAGATTGTTTGTTGTTATTAACTAAGTTGACTAACATTGAGATATGGTCTTGGAGGACATGGATATATACTTATAAGATTTTTTGATTCCTCAAACTTGTATGGGTGTCTGAGATAAATATTTTATGAACATATAATAGGGGGAAATGTATATCATGGAGTATTCTGATCACATTATAGAGATGGAATAGTTTATGCTGACGCTGTATAGAGATGATATTATGACTGTGAGGTAATTCAAGAATGGGATGGTGCATTCCATCCATTTTTAGTCAATATTTTTAGGATGATTATTATTTTTGAAATCATGAACTAGTCCTTTTTTACTGTGAAGAATATTATGGAATATAATGGTAAAAGCCGGGGTATTTTGGAATATACATCTTTTAGTGCTTCTTCTATAATACATAAATGTCACTTCAAGGATTCTCATGGGGGTATCTATAGTCAGGAATCCCATGATTATAGATTTCTTCTATATCACCAGTGTGGCATGTTGGAGCATATGGAAGCTATTTTTTACAGCATCCTTTGGATTGGATATGCTATAGAATGATGGTACAAATCAAATCCTTCCTAATTTTCTGTCCAACAGTTCATAGAGAGTGTGGATCTACACCAACTCCACATTCCAAATCGAGGATAAAATTATCCCTCTAAGAAGGTAGATAAAAATCGCCAGCTATTCAAAACGAGGTGGTGTTAAAGGTAGAGGTAATCAAAAATATGATTCATATACATATAAGAGTGGAATTTCTATATGTAGTCACTCTATAACTGACAATCATGGTTTAGTCCAATTACATGTAGTGTAATCTATACTAGTGGAGCATGCCACTTGTCCTTCTATATTATGATGTATTATAATAATAACCTCCACATTAGTTTCAATTTTATTAAAAAAAGGTTCATTATATTCTGCTATATAAGAGGTGGTCATAGAGATTCTAGGACATAATATATAACTCATCTATGATGTGAAAATGATGGATACCCTTATAAATATTCTACATGTGGGTATTCTCTAGTGGAAATATTGTACCATTGATATAAGAAGTGATATCTTCATATGGGATCTCTTTTCTACTACCTGACAGGATTTAACGTAATCATTGGGATTTGCTGGTCGGTTTCCTATAGAGACCATATTGACTTTATTCATCATTGGTTGGAATTTACATGATCTTATTTACGTAGATGCGTGCATAAGGGTGAATGGGAAATCCAACCATCTGGACCAAGATCTAAGTATTTGGGGTTGGGTTGTGTGATAGCTTAGATATCTTGTCATTTATTGGATGATCAGGGGTTATGTCCCAAAATTTTCCCCCTGTTAGTTGATATTTTTAGGGAAATATTCACTAACAAGTTTTCTAGGATATCTCTTGTTAAAGAGGTAAAATTAACTATTGAGATAGTTCTAGGAGTTGCACTAGTTAAAATTCATCATCAATGGATAGACCCCAAGGAGAATTTGGAGCTCAATAAATTGTTATATGATCTAGAAGATACATGATTTATACACCACATCACTTATCTTTAGGATTCACCAGTACTTTTTGAGAAGGAATATGCAACCCTTAGGATAATTGGATATTACCATTGATTGAACTAGCTCGTGGTAAAAAATTAGTATCCACTAACACAAACATATGACCCCATTGATTTTCTCTAAGGAGAAAGAGTTTTTTCAATGATTTATTTTAGTTCAAACTATCAAAGGGTGTGTGTTTGGAAATAAAACATATCTTGGATATATTTCAAGATAATGTTTGATCTATATGAGTACCTAGTCATGTTGTTCGTTCTCATGAATGAAGATGATGTATTTATGGATCGAATAAATCATGTATTCCACCCATATCTATATTCATTTTTGGTTGTCTCTGTTGATGAAATATTACGGTATTCACTCTCCATAAAAGACCACTCCATCCATCATATGATCATGTGGAATATACCCCAAGAAAATTATCTTTATTACATTGTCAGTAAATTATAAAAATTAGACAAACAAGGTGAAATTTATAGGACACATTATCTTAGAGTTTATAGTTTTAGTAGACCATAAGAAAGAGAGAGTTGTAGTTTCGTGGGAGCATCCCTTGAACATCATTGATGTAATGTTTTTCATGGGGATGTATCGATATTACATTCTCTTTATCCATGATTTCTCAACCATTTATGTTCCACCAAACAACTTGACTAAATTGGGTGTTTAATTCATATAATCATAATATTGTAAACGAATATTTTAGGAGTAGATGGGATGACTGAATTCACTGCTGATATTTATTCTGCTAGATCTAGGATGGTTCTAGACTAATTTTTTTGATTAATTAGGTATGAGTGTAGGATTTATTTGGATGTTGGGAGAGAGAGCCATCACATAAGGGTCTCATAATTTTGGGGATCGTGATAAATAATAACAAACACATGGACTCATGCTAGCTGTAATACTCCATGAATCATGGTTTTTTGAGACACTATCTACATAGAGAACATTTTGAATTATTTAGTGGCCATAAAATCCTCATGTACATCTTTAAACAGTGGGATCTATATTTGATTCATCACAAATGGGATGACTATATTACTTCCATTGATTTTGAGCATATCTACACAACTGGGAAAGGTAATACTAAAACTGATAATCTGATCCAGAAGACATAGACACATGCGATTTATGAGGCTAGTGGTGAGTGGAAGCTCATGTATTTTTAAAAAAATCATGATTAGGTTCAACTTGATCATGGGAAGACTAGACGGTTTACTTTTTTAGTGACCTCTACCCATATAAAATGGGTGTGAATGATAAAAATATTAGATGTTGAAGACACTGTACTAAGGGAAATCATCATAGGGGAAGATACATCTTATTATTAGAAAATGTATTGGGACTATAAATTACTATTTCATGGGAATGTTTGTGTCCTTGAAGAAATAATAGCAGAAATGATGTGGAAATTTCATTCCACAGTTTCTTCATTACATCCCAGTGGTAGCATGATGTATCAAGAATTATGTTTCCATTATCGGTTTTACACAATATACCACATATTAGAAGGTGAAGGTGAAACATCATCAATCAGAAATATGCTGAATCCATTTTCTATAACATAGGGGAAATGGATAGTGATTCTAGGTATTTGATGGTTTGTTTACCTAGATCCCCTCATTGAAATAATATAGGTTGGGTTTCGTTTATCATTTAATGATGGTATCATAGTTATTACCTATGTGAGAGATCCTCTTAGTAGATTAGATATGGGTACTATATGTCAGGGAGGTTGTACATCTTCATGGATATCCTCATTCTCTCATTTTTAACTATCGGCTGATTTATGACTCAATTCAGGAAGGGATTATAGAAAGACATTGGTACAAAGGTGCTTCAGAGCATGGCCTATCACCCTTATACCAATGGATAGATAGAGTGAATTATTCTGGTTTTAGAGGAAATTCATTTCGAATGTGTCCAAGGCTTATGGGGTTTCTAGGAGTAAAAAATACCACCATTTGATATATCTTATAATAACTGTTTTCAGGAAACCATTCAGATGTATCCTTAAAAATCCATATATAATAAACCATTCTATTCACCTATATTCTGGTTATATGAAGTGGATGTAGATATACATAGGCCAAATCTCATTCAAGGGACTATTGAGAAGGGTTAGTTGATCAGATATTCTATGATGATGACCTTGTCCATATATCTGTCATATTCTTACCGATGATGAAATCTTCTTGAATTCAAGATTAGAGATTAGTTTTTCTTATGAGACCCTCCCTATTTGAGAAATATATGTATTTAGAGGATGGGTAATTTCTCACTTAGGTTATATATGCCCTTTAATTATGTGAAATAGATAGGACTTGTGGATTATAATATAGAAAACCCCCAATGAAAGGGTCAATGCGTTATATCTTACATGTATCTCATCTTTGCTGATATTATCAAGACCTAACACATGTTTTCAAACCTATTGAGGTTGATTTTTAGATGGATGCTTCTTTTGAGGAGTATCTAGTGTGTATATTTTATTAGAGTGTGAGGAGACTCTGAGGAATGTTACTTTATTTTTTATGGGTTATATGGTATCATGACTAGGTAAAAAATGATACATGGGAATTTATCAATCTTCTGAATATTTTGCAATCATCATCGAATATGAATATGATATCAGATGATGAGTTCTAAACCACCCTAAGGCTGGTGATATAGATTTTATTACCAAATGTTTTAGTGTTTTTATATCCATTTGGTTGTTCCCTATCCTTTCCATCATTGTGCATATACTTAAAATGATTTCTTTGATTAAAAATTCATATACTCTAATTGTGATACTCTCGAGGATCATTGTTAAATATTTAGATGATTCCACCCTAGATCCTAGAAACAAATCGGGTTGTCATATTGAAATTATATTTGTTATAATTAATTTATTAAATGTCCCTAGTAAATAATAACTATTCATCTTGGATTGTAAATTGTTTTTCCAACTCAAATTTAATGTTTTTCAGCTTCCAAAGCACCTCATGTGTGCATAAATTATCATTATATGGAATTGACCAGAACTGGTTAAATAAATGGATTAGTTTTATTGAATGGAATACTTCATGAAATTTTTCTTATAAAAAGTGAATTAAATATACCAAGTTAATAAATTCTAATGGTAATTATGGTCTTGCCAACCATTCCATGCCTATTTAATTTTTTATATGAACCATGAAATCTATTTATATGTATAGGGCATGATGTTACATATTAAAATGTTGTGAATCAAAATGATATTATTATTATCATAACTATGCCATTGTGATTGGATATGGAATGAGGGTTTTGGGAATTGTTGAACATGATGTTTCACTCTCCCTTACATCGACTATTGAGAATGAAATATCAGACCATTATACTATTAAATGTGTGATGGGTATGATGTTCTACATTAATCTGTCTACAGTTTTGTTAATGATGCCTCAACCAACCGATCTTGAGTGTTGATCATGAAATATCACACACATTATGATATTTAGAAAATATACCTGCTTCTTTAGCTTAAAAGATAATTTAGACTAGTTATGGATGACTGAGCTACACCTTGGTAAAGGTTTCACCTAGTGTCCATGTATAAGGCTATTTATATCATCACAGAAATAGTTCATATTGATTGATATATTATATAACTATAATATATATATTATTATTATTACTATATATATATATGGTCAAAGATCAAACTCCTTCTAACCTATGTCAATGCAGGTGAAGTCCACCAGGTGTTCAATAGGAACCTCAGTTTAATGTTTTTATTTATTTTCCAATATTTCTCATTATTCATGTAATATGTGGATTTTTAATGGAATATTTTTTTTAAATAATGGTAATTATTCAATGGCTTGTGTATCACGCAATCGTGAGTTTAAACGAACTATGAGATTAAATTAGTAAAAAAATACAGTTATATTCTATCCATTAGGTTTTTCGGAATAAATATAACAAACATATGAAAATTTATGGTGACTTCATTGGATACAAATTGTTTACAAAAAATATAAATCAATTATTTATTTTTAATTAATAAAATCTGTGGATTAAAATTAGTAAATTAAATTAATGAAATATATAGTTTATATGTTAAAAAAATAATTTTTATATCCATCCATTTAATATTTTAGTCATCGGGTCTGAATAAACCCCAATTGTTATATAAAAACATGTATTTTTCCAAAGGGTAATTTTATTTATTTTTAATGGAGATCCAATTATAAATTAAAATTATAACACATTAATAATTTTTGTATGAAAATAAATATTCCTTCTTTATAATAAGGTTATAAAAATATACATTGGATTAATTATTCATATTATTTATTATAACATTTAATATTTCATGAATAGTAAAAATATACAAAATTTTAATTGAAATTAAATTTTTTCATCGAATCAAATTATATGGATAAATTATATTATTGAATTTGTTTAATTTATAAATAGAATATAATTATATTTTTTAATATAATGTATGTCATTGGTATTAATTTGATAATGAATTCAGATGTAAAAAATTTCAATCTTTTGTTGTCATTTAACATTTAATAAATGTTTTCTCATTCCAACGATGATATGAATTTGAAATTAAAAAGTTGGAATTATTTATTTTGAATTTTGAAAAAAGGATTCTATATTGGGAATTAGTAGGTCAAAATTATGTAAATATATTTCTTTTTTTTGTGAATTATTATTAGTAACTTTGGTAAATTTTATAAATGCACATAAAGGTTAAATCATGAAATTAAGGGAATAATTAATGTTAGAAATTTACAATAAGGCTTGTTCTAAAATAATTGTATCAGATCATTTCAACAGAAATTATCTTTGGGTCAAAATGGTATCATTTTGAAGCCACATGGATGAGATTAATATATTTTATTTGTTTAATGAAATGTTCAATATCTCTTTCCCTAATTTTATTAATAATATATTTCTAATATAAGGTTTTCTAGAAGAAAAATTTGATAAATAATAAATTTAAAGATAAAATGTTCATCTTTATTTAATTTTAAATTTTAGGGAATAAATAATTACTACAAAGTCTTATAAATTGATGACATAGAAATTATTTAATTAATGAAAAATCAATAAATTATTTTTTATTTTATAGATAATAACCATTAAAAGGCCGAAACACTTGACCAAATATTATTTTTCGAATATATATCAACCAATATCATTCATTATTTTATTTATTGACCATTTTGAACCATATAGAAAATATTATGAAGAATATTTTTTATTTAATTTGATATTAATACAGTCACATTCATGTTTTACTAAAGTTTACATTTTTAATATTGTATTTTCAGGAGGATATATTTGACTACATGTATTCTCCTAAAAAAATAGGTTTTATCTTTATCAAATTATTTTTTCCATCAAATAATAGTATTAAATAATTACCCAAAACTAATGTTGTGGTTATTTTGTTAATATATATAACAAATAAATGAGATTAAAAATATGAAAATAAATATAATTTAGGATTATTAATATATCAAATTAATTTTACCAATGAAATTATCCTATAATTAATATAATAATTTTTTTCCAAATTTAACTTGTTATCTTTATATTTTTAATAATAAATGATTCGAATAGTGTAAAAATTGACACTATTGATTCTTTTTCAAATAGTGTTCTATTAAATTATTTTAAAATCATAATACTTTTATAGAATATATATAATTATTATTTTGTTTTCTAAAATCTTCTAAAATATTCAATTATGGTATATTTGACAACAAATAATTAAATGTTTTATCATTTTAATATTGAAATATTTGTTACAATAGTTAAAACATAAATAGAATAAATATGTGTAAATTAAAATGATAAGGTTTGAATTGAAAGAAAACATGTCTTAATATAATTGGTTGATGATATTACAACCTTATCTCATATCATATTCAAAATATGTGAATTTTGGTGGTTTTTATGTGGTTTTACTATTATAAATTAATATTTATGGAGATTACATAAGTACCCCTCACATAAATTATAAATTGGAACCTCCTACATAACTTTTTTACATCATATTGAACCTTCATGATCAGTCATAACTTAACCATTTCACATATAACCATTCCAGTCACATTTTATAGGTTTTGGAATTCTCTAGAGACAAACTCGTGTACTTTAAGAAGAGACCTTGAGGGAGCTTATCATAGAAGAGGTAATATACTCTACCGATTCATCCAACCTTATTTCTTCTTATACTTTTCATTCAAGGGTTTATTCTATGAGAAATTAATAAATCTAGTATCAATTATATAATGAGATGTTATTATGATTATAGAATAGCTAATTTCAATATTCTATAGAACCTATGAAAAATTAAATCACCACATGTGTGTATGTACAACTTACCATCTCCACGATGATGTGTAATCTGTTTTCACCACCACCTTACATGGATGGGTATAATGATGTAAACAATAACTATATTTCTTTATTATAACATGATATAGGTTCCAAAACCAAATATATAGAATCTATATCAATACAATTTCATAATTATGGGAATTATATCATCACTTGTGCATATGTAGGTATATCGTCTCCACAATGTGATGTGATCCATTATACATAATATCAATTTAATAATGATTATATAAATAAAATTAAAAAATAATTTTTTTATTATTTTTTTAATATCATTTTTTAATGATATAACTATGAACTGATAAAGAGAACCATAACATATTCTAAAAAACATACATAATAAAATGAAGTACTTAGCACCAAATAACAAGAAATAATGAAATTTTATTAATAAAAAGATGAGAATATAATCCTAAATGAAATCATAAAAATATATATGGTTCTGAAATAAGTCAACGAAATTATATAAATCATTATGCAGTTTGTTCAGGTAAATACAAAGTACATCAATCCTATGGTAATGTATAATTTTACAATCTCATTATTATCTGAGATTATTTATACATAATTTTTTAAAGGTTTATATTTATCATTCATGTAAATATTTACAAAATATGTATTCAAAATTATTCTCTATATCATTATAAAATTTTTTATGTTAAGTTTTATCTATTGGTATGTTTTTATTTAATAGTAGGAAAAGAATCTTCTCTTGTTTGGATACAAGGTATATTTTGACATTATAAATAAAAGTATGAGAAAAACGTTTTTTTATAACATGTAAATCTTGAATATTTTTTTAGGTTTTCATAATGACATATATTCATGAATATTACTTTCCAATATTTCATTTTATTTCCAAATAAATAATATTTTTAAAATTATATAGAATTCTGAATTAAGAAATATTTTTGAAGAAGATAGTATATTTTTTAAAATAATTAACATCTAGTGTTCTATAAAAATTTATTTTCATATATGATCGAAATAATTAATAGGGTTATGTTTCAATTACACTATCCCTATTGCTGGTATAATTTTATTATGTTTATGATTGATTTCTATATATAAAATCCATTTGATTTTCATAAATTAATTTATGAGGGAATATTGTTCATGAAACATTTTTTATTCATTGGGTCATCCTATGATTAATTATTTCTGTTTTTTTATCATGAAATAATGATTTCAATATGAGATGGTGGGGACCTATATATCCCTCGAATTAGTTGGGTAATTATTTAAATCCCGTGTTATTAATAGGGCTAGAACAAGATATGATATTAGTTCATTAAAACAGAGATGTACAAAAAGAGTGATATTAGTTAAATAAGGTATTTTTTATGCTATGATGGTATTTCAAAGGATACGTGACTCATATTGAAATGATTTTCTTTTCTTATGTGTATTGTAAAAACATTCATGTATTTTGTTTTGACTTTTTTGATTACGTTCACTAAATCTTAATAACTTTTATGGATTTTTTATTAACATGATATCCTGATATTTCATATATAGGATAAGATTTCCAAATGTTATGTTCTTATGTTTTATGATTATTGTATGATTGATTTTTCCCTTTTTTACCATTATGGATAATCTAATCTCACCGATTCTGTTGTTTCTTTTCCCCAGGTCAAAAAGAAGGTTATTGTGACAACCGGGTCCCGGTGACAGCACAGACACCCCGCCTTAACATGGCCGTCGGGTCCTGGCCCACTAGGTACCCCCGGTTTCCCCGCAGACATGTGGGGCCCACCCCAGGGTCCACCCACATGCCTGAACGGGTCATCTGACCAATATGATAGTCCCCACAGGCCAACACATGTCCTTTCCAGTGTTCTTTTTCCTCACTCACACACACCCTGGGGAACTTCCCAGGAGGTCACCCATCCTGATCACTACTCCAGGCCAAGCACGCTTAACTGTGGAGTTCTAATCAGGTAGGCTCCCGAAAAGGAAGGTGCACCTTGTTGACATGAGTCATATCATTTAGTCATTTAACCCTTTATCATTTGGGGATCTTACAATCACCCCCCCTTTAGGGCACAACGCCCTCGTTGTGGGCCCTACATCTCAACCCAGGCAGTGCACCGCACTTAAGGCTGGGTTCCTCCTCTGATACCAAATGTGACAACCGGGTCCCGGTGACAGCACAGACACCCCGCCTTAACATGGCCGTCGGGTCCTGGCCCACTAGGTACCCCCGGTTGCCCCGCAGACTTGTGGGGCCCACCCCAGGGTCCACCCACATGCCTGAAAGGGTCATCTGACTAATATGATAGTCCCCACAGGCCAACACATGTCCTTTCCAGTGTGCTTTGTCCTCAGTCACACACACCCTGGTGAACTTCCCAGGAGGTCACCCATCCTGATCACTACTCCAGGCCAAGCACGCTTAACTGTGGAGTTCTAATCAGGTAGGCTCCCGAAAAGGAAGGTGCACCTTGTTGACATGAGTCATATCATTTAGTCATTTAACCCTTTATCATTTGGGGATGTTACAGTTATTATGTTAGATTTGTCAAAGATGGGTCTGGATATGATGAAATATGCGGGATACCATGTATATGTATTATTAACAAATTGTTTATGATTTGGAGCTTCGAAAGGCAATAAACCTATACGGTCATTACACTATTTTTTTCTATTTTTAATGGATATTATTCAATTTAAATGTAATATCAATTTATATAAAGTATGGTCCATTAGAAATTCAATCTGAGAAAACTAGAGTAGGAACCCTTTGTACATCTCTATGTATAGGTTACAGTCCTGGTGTTTTAAGAATGATCATTAATAACATGGGATAAACATAAAAGTGTCAAAAATGGAATTTTTCATTTCTGAATTATGTGGTTTTACAATTATGATTAGTGCTTCTCAAATAATGATTATTGGATTTTTCCATTGTCTGGAACCAGAACTAACCATTTTAATACTTAATGTGAGGGGAAATACACTGATTGTCCTCATGACCAACCAAATTTTATGGGATATGGAATGAAAAATCGTGTAGCAATTCTCACAAATCTTCATCAAAATATGATTCATGTTGGACTTCCAAAAAAGAATAGAGGGGAACAACAACTTATTGAGTCCTTTATGAGGTATTTTACACCTTCTTTTAAAAGGTATTCTAACCCACTAATAGCTGAAAAATGAATTAGTTCTACTAAAAATATATTTTTAGTTATCCAATGTTCGAGGAATGATAAAGTAATCTTGGAAGACTATTGTTTGTAAGGATAGTTTGAAAACTGTTAAAAATATATAAATAATTTAATGAAAATGGATGAAATTAAATCCACTGAATGAGAAGAGTTTAATAATATATTTTTAAATTATTAAATTCCTTATTTTCTTCAAAAAAAGATGGACAATGAGTTATTTGAACTTATGAAAAAGTAAGATGAATCAATTAGAACCTATAAAAAGAATATTATATGGATTTTAAGGTTTTCTTTTGGAATTATTATCAAACATAAGAGTCAATTTGATCGATTATTTAGTGGATTAAAACCTAGTCTCCCAAGGTCATTATCCATAAGGGACATCAATAGCTATTTGGATGTGCTTTCAAGTATGTTATGTAGAATTTAGTAACCTATCATTTCAATTGGATTGATTAGAATATAAAAATAGATTTCATTGTTAAAATATAATGACCAAACTAAAATAAAGATGATTTTTATTTATGATTAAAGTGTGGAAATAAATATAGATGAAATTATCAAAAGGGGACTATCAAATGTTTTATGTGTGGGTTTGATGGTAATTGGGTAGTTGAATATTGGATTAGTGGAAAAAATATGTCAAATGATGCAAAAAATGAAAAGGATACACTGAATGAACCTCCTACACAACAATTCTACAAGTGAATGTAAATGGGAAATTATGAGAACAAACTACCAAATAATTGGGTTATCGATAATGATTGAAGTCATCATAATATGAAGTCTAGGAAACTCACATGGGATCACTACAAAGGATGTGGATTATGATAAATATAATGTCTTTATAAAATATTAATAATAATTATGGAGTGTTGCTGAAATCAGGATGTTTTTTTATAATAGTAGATTAAATTTTTATAAAAATAATTAAATGAGTCACTTTTAAAATGAATTTTTAGTAGGTGATAAAATATATATAATCATATAAATTTAAAAATAAAATACTTCTATTATAAAAACCAATAAGGAAATATATATTATCTATAATAATTATTTTGAGGAAAATAAATAATTTTTCAAAGTATCATTTATAAATATCATAGTGTCTGAGTTAGTGGGATGATTTGAAGGTACCCAAAAATATATGATCATCCCCTAATGAGTAAAGACAATAAATATAAATTAACCTAAAGATATAATAATACAAATATGTAATGTGTAATATATATGGATATTACATGATAGATAATGTAATCACAATAAATAAAAAGTGTTGGAAGGATTCTTCATGAACACGTAAGTTATGAAATAAATCTCCCAAAGGGAGGAAAAGAGACCATAATACATAAAAACATAATTTAAATAATTAATAAAAATCTATATAACTTATATTTTATACATTTAAGAGATAATATTAAATAGTCTGAAATTACATAAAAAAATTTATTTGATAAGAAACCATTACTTTGAGACTAGCCTCACATCCTATATCCTCTAAAATATGAAATAAAAACTTTATATTAATTATTAACTTTATTTATAACCATTTTATTATATATTACATTAATATAGTTATATTTTATTTATCTATTATCATGAATCATTCAAATATTTCATAAATTTTATTTTGTTGGTTGTTTTTAGGTAGTTGAGTTTATTATCCCAAAATTGTTTAGTGTAATGGTATCAGTCAAGGATCACTTTACAAATAATCTATAATATGTATAATTGTTAATGGAAAATATGAAAACATATCAAACATATATATTACATATTAATGGATTAATATTCATTACATATCATGATGATCGACAAATGAATCATTAATTACTAGTGAATTGGAAAAAAAGTAAATATAAACAAAAAGTTCCTAGATGAACTATATCATATTCTAATAATATATTCATAACTATATCCCTTCATATAAATATCAATAAAATTCATTTTGTCATTACATGGATAATGGATTCCTATGAAATAAAGATATTAGATGCCCAATATGAGTAAACAAAGGGGATATCAACATAATGTGAGTGTAAGAGTATGATAACAACAGAATTACATTTGAAAACCTCACCATGCATCTTATAGATTAGAAACTTGAGTAATGAAATAAATAATTGATGTTGATAAGGCATTAAAAATAATGGAATAAAATAATATGAACCATGAGAACAAAAAATTGTAATAAGACATCGAATTTTGGCATACACATAAGAAAAAAATTCATTCTTTTAGTAGTCAAGACTCAAATTACGAGAATATCACAGTGGATTAGGTTTAATGACCAAAACATATTAGTAGTAATGGTTCTCTACCTTGAATATGAATGTGGACAAAGTCCCTTAGTGAAATTGGTTAATCCATATTCTAGTTATGTTTTCCTCATGTGATCTCAATCTTTACCTGATGCATTAGAGTGAAATATAGGTCCCACCTATCCTCAATTATACCAATATGACCAAATTTTGTTATAGAATTACAATCATCCTTGGATACAACTTCACCACTGACCATAGTAATAACAAAACCTCTGTCACATAATGAAAACCATATACAAGGGTAAAAAAATATCATGAAACATTCATTATATTAGAACAAAAGGCATGAAATGTATCTGAAAATGTAGTCATAAAAAAATAGCACATGAAATGAAAAAGTTTTCTTAAATATTTCATCATTTCATAACTCATTGAAATGAAATCGGTTTCTTAATTATATAAAATTTTCAATATAAATAATCCCATTAAAATAGAATGTTTCTCATGGAAATCTAATCTTTATAATCATGAACCACCCAAATATTTAATAATTATAGTATTAAAGGATAATATCCCCAGAAAATCATATGTTACATTAATGTATGTAATAATATAATGAAAATTATTTTTAATGATCACTTGGAACATTTCATAAACAAATTAACCTTTCATTAAAAATGACATTTTTTAAAAATAGAAAAGTCATAAAATACTGTTAAAATATTTTTCTTTGAATATAATCATGAAAAATAATAAATTACTATTAGAAACCTTCCACAGTAATGATCGCATGATATCCTATTTTTTTCATACACATTAAAAAAATGATTCCATTCATATTTAAAAAAATTCTAAATGGGACTTGTTTTAAAAAATACATGAATATTAATTTAAAAAACATTTTAAAAAGTAAAAAGTGTTAAAATTACCTTAAAATCATATATTAACATTATAATATTATATTAGTCATTTTAGAAACATTCATATTGATGAAAAGTGTGTTTTGACAGAACTCAGAAATAAAGTCACTTTTCATTAAAAAATTTATTTTGGAATAATTAGTAAATTAAGATATAAAATTTAAATGAATAAAAGTATATTTTTTAAATAAATAATGATAATAAAGCTCATTGTGTTCTTGATAAATTAATCACAAACATTTATCATTTTATGCATAATAATAAACATTAGTTATAAACAATTAATTTGTAACATCAAACCCTTAACACTGTGGTAACATTTGTGTAACACCCCGAGATTTTATGAAAAAAATTATTTTTAATTTCATTAATGTCTTGTGTTGTACTATACACGAAAAGGAGCTTGCACAACACGCATCATTTACTGGTCTTTCATTACACGCAATCACGACCTTCCTCGATAGCGTGTGTAGTACGCAATACCGAGTTTCACTAAACAACGATATGCTATTAAAATATTATTAAAACTAACCGTTATGAATAGTAATAAAAACCTTTAAAAATTTTATAAATTTTATCTCTCAAAATGGACTTCATTTTTGGATTCGTTGTATCAAATTTAGCCTAAGGTGAAATTTTGGTACTTTTCGGATAACTTTCATATTTAAATTAATAGTGAAAATTACTAAATTTTAATTTAAAATAACTTTTTTAATCAAAATAATTAATAGTGATAAATTATGAATTTTAGTGGTTTTAAAGTATATTAAGAATATATTTTTACCATTTAATACAATGTTGGTCATTGGACATAATTTCCCAATTTAACCGAACATAAACAAGTATCAATCTTTTGATAGTTATTATATCTTAAAAACACACTTTTTGTTTTTACAGCGGGAATTAATTTTAAATTAATTTCTGACACTTCTGTGTTTTGAATTTATAAAAATGGATTCCATATTTGGAATCAGTATGTTCAAATTGTGTAAATAGTTAACATTTATTTTTAGACATTTTGAATTATTACTTCGGTAAATATTTTATTTACCATGGTTAAAGTGTAAATCCGGTAAATATGGGTTAACAAATAATATTATAATAATAAAAACATTTATCCTAAAACGTGTGATAACCTTATTTTTTGATACTTGTTAGACCATGGGCATCTTTGGGTCAATTTTGGGACCTCATGGTGCCACTTGTTCGTGATAGGGACACTTTATTTTAATTAAGTTAAAACGAATACAAAAATGACACAAGCATATATCTTTTAGAAAAATAATTTTTACATATGGTTATATATGTTGGAATTTCAATTGTAAATATTCCTTAGAAAGATAAAACGAATTCATACAAAATGGTATTTTATTTATAATTTTTAGACATTAAATAATTTAATTTATTTATGACACAATGATGATGCAGTAATTACCATAATAGTGAAAAATTAACATAATTGATATTATAAATACCAAAATAAATATAATTTGAAACTTTTAACAAATTAAACTAATTTTATAGGTTAATAGGACATGTTAGTAATGATTTAATTAACTTTTTTTGAAGTAATAATTCTGTTATGAGTTTCACAAAAATCAACTATTGAATAGTGTCAAAATTGACATAAAATAGTTTTTAAAACAAATATTATATTATTGATTGTTATTTTATTCCTAAAAATATAAGGTTCGGCCAAGATACTTATATCAAGATAGGTGTATCATTAATGGACCATTTAGGGGTCTCTTGGATTTATATGGTATGTTTATTAACTATATAATATAAAAATACAATGTGACATGGTAAATGTCAATCTAATTAACTAAGAGTTAAAACTAAATGATAAGGTTAGTATAATGACCTAAACATGTCCAAATTCTATTGGATGAGAGTATTTAGACCCATCCTCACCTTATCTTAGAAATAAATCAATTTGGAGCTATTTAAAAATGAATTTGGCTTTAGAATAAAATAATATATTTTGTTATTCCAAAGGTTCCCCTCTCCTCCCTTATAAAAGGGCACCTCCTCTCCCTCTTCCTCACACCACATTGAGCCTTGAAGCTCAGAAAACATTGGCCTAATTCTCTTCTCCACTTCTTTATCAAAATCCTAGAGGTCCTGGTCCTCTTAAAAGACCAATTTTATTTCCCTAAGAAGAGGACTCAAAGAGGCGCTTCAAAGAAGAGGTAATGTCCATTACCGATTATTTGATCTTTATTTCTTCTTCCAATTATTATTCTTAGGTTGTTTCATTATGAAGTAATAACATCAGTATCACTCATATACTGATATGTTATTATAAGTATGAAACAACCCTATTTTACCATCTATCTGTCTTACGGAAAACGAAATCACTGCGCCTGCATACGTACGGAATACCATCTCCATGCCGTGGTGTAATCTATTTTCCACCACCACCTTACTTGGATGGGTATAATGGTGTAAATAATAACTATATATAATTATTTTAAATAGATATTGATTCTGAAATAGTATAAATGAACTCTAATATAGTCCCACGATCATGAGAACGATATCATCGCTTGTGCGTACGTACGGACTACCGTCTCCACGACGCGATGAGATTCATTCTCCACGTTAAACATTAATGAATGATTATAAATTATATATAATAAGTAATAATTAAATATATTACATAATAATTATACTGGATTTATGTGTATATATATGTATGTCATCTACTTAATTCCATTCAACTCAATAAGGAAACGAAAACAGCGTTCATGCGTACATACGACATACCGTCTCCAGGAATGGTGTATTTCTATCCATTTACTGATTTATTATATATATGTATATTCTGAATATATATTATATAGAAATCATGTTTTAAATTCTGGAATTATGTAATCATGATCTAAGTAATCATATGAATAATTTCAAGTCAAAAAACGGATGACAAATGAAACAATTTTACCCAAAACGCTCTTTAACATGGAAATTACAAAAGAATGGGTGATATAAAGTAATAAGTGAACCATATATGATATCATAACAATATATATGATTTGGGAATAAGTCAATTACACTATTTAAATCATTATACCAGAGGTGTGGACACTTACGTAGAAAATCGGACCTAAGGAAAGGGGAAATATCACAATCTCATTTTATACGAGATTGTTTATACTTTGGTATTTACTATGGTGTATTTTATCATAAAAATCCATGATTCCTCAATATGTAATATTTTTTCCATCCACCTAAAACTTTTTAAATCCTATTTTACCCTTCGATGAGTTTTTAGTAAAAGGTATAAATGTAATCTTTTGTCATTTTTCGTACGAGGTACTTTTTGACTTTTCTGAAAAAAGTGCCGGAAGAATGTATTTTTAACTTCTACGGCATGAATGGATTTTTAAAAAATTATTTCCAAGAAGCTTACTTTACAAGTTTTCAAGTTTATTTTTAATCAACTTCTTTTAGTTTAAAAATTTATGACATGTTAAGAAAGGAAAATGTTTTTGAAGTAGAAAGGATATTTTCCTCACGAATGGAGTTCAAGTGTTTTATCAAAATTATTTTCCATATAAGATAATATAGGGTTCTGTTTCTATCCCTATTATTAAATTGATTTGATTATGTTTTTATGGAATTATTTTTATGAAATCCTTTATCTTATATGATTTTTTTATGATGTCATGTTGTTTAAGAATCCCATTTTAATTACATGGGTTATGCAATGATGTATGATTTATGATTTTGTAGAACACATAAGAATGGTATCATTATGAGATTGGTGGGACCTATATCACCCTCCAATGCATTGGGTAAATATTTTATATCTCCTGAGATAGACATTTCTGGAACGGCAGGTTAAACCGGTTCAGTGAAACAGGACTGAAACGAGGAATGAACTCGGTTCAGAAATTGACTTTGTCCACTAAGATAGTCTTGGAAATGAGTTTTGAATAATAAGAAAGGATTATCTATGATTATTTGTGTATTCCACAAAGTTTCATGTTTTATGTTATGATTATTGGGATTACATTTCACTACTATGATTTATCCCATGTTATGATATTATGATCTCTTTTGTAGGTTAAGATTTCCAAATGTTATGTTCTTATGAACATGATGTGATTGATATCTCTTTTGTTTACCCTTACTGAGAATTTGAGTTCACCCTTTTATGTTTTCTTTTCCCAAGGATATAGAGAAAGGTTTTAGGTATGAAAAAATGGGGAAGATCTTTATGGGAGATGTTGAAGATCTTTCACCATGATTAGAAGATTACGTTCCGAGTTTCCAAAGACACTAAACTATTACGGTCCTTTTGTGTGTGTTTTTGTTATGTACAATGTATTCCGCAAAAGTAATGTAATGTACATGTACGTCAGGATTCGGGCCACTACAGTTGGTATCATAGGAAAGGTTTAGTCAACCTTTGGAAACTATGGTGCGAAAACGTTAGTGAGATGCCTAGAGATATTTCAAAGGTATATCTAGGAATGTCCCTAAGGATAAGTATACGTAAGGGACATAGTTCAAGAACTATGGTAACAATATTAGAATATAACCTAAGATGATAGATATTGAAGGTACTCCCACTTTATTATGTTGTTTTCCCTAGCATGATTTTCACCTCTCATACTATTCATTTTGGGTTTTAGACGATGGCTGGAACCCGAAGGAACCGTGTTGATCAATGCAATGGACAATGCAATTATTGTCCTCCTGAACAAAAAAATGTTATGGAAGATGGAGTGAAAAATCTTATTGATATACTTACACAAGATATGAATCATTCTGGACTTGAAAATGAGCAGAGAAGGGAACAATATTCTATTGAGTCCTTTATGAAGTAACGTCCACCTTATTTCAGTGGATCTTCTGATCCACTTTTTTCTGAACAATGGATCAGTACCACTGAAAAGACATTTTCAGTTCTTCAATGTTCTGAACATGATAAAGTCATCTTAGTAGTATATCATTTGGAAGGTGAAGCTGATCAATGGTGGAATCATATCAAGAATACAAGGCAAAGAAATGAAATTGAGTCCATGGAATGGGATGAGATCAAGAACTTATTTTTCAATAAGTACTTCCCTCGTATTCTTCGAAAAAAGGTGGAGAAGGAGTTTATTGAACTAAAGAAAAAGGATGATGAATCTATTGGTATATACGAAGTGAATTTTACAAGGCTTTCAAGTTATGCATCTGGATTTATCATCCAAACTGAAAGTAAAGTTGATCGATTCTTCAGTGGCTTAAAACCAAGTCTTCAAAGGGCATTAGCTATAAGAGACTTCAGTACGTATGAAGAAATTGTGCGTTGTGCTATCAAGGTTGAAATTGATGTTTGTGTTACTTATCCATCTCATAGTATTGACAAGAAACAAAAGATAGAGTTCGAGGAGAAATCTCAGAATAATGGTGAAAAGAATATGAATGTTTCCTTATGCTCAAAGTGTGGAAAGAAGCATGGTGGAGACTGACTTAAAGGGACAAGTAAATTATTCAAATGTGGAAAGGAAGGTCATCGGGCATTTGAATTCCGCAATGATGGGAAGAAGATGTCTAATGATGCAAACAAAGGAAGGAATACAAAGAATGAACCTACTACACATCAATGATTCAAGTGCAAGGAAATGGGGAATTATGCTAATATATGCCTTAATCCAAGGGTTAGTGATGATTGACATGAGCAACCACATAAGGCAAAGGACAAAGGGAAGTCACATGAAATCACCATTGGCGATGTTGAATATTACAATGATGTGGTGGAATGATTAAGTTTTTATGTAATGGGATTTAAAAATAATGTTGTATATAGTATTGTGGATTATTGGAATATTTATGTATTGGTCTATTGTGGTTTTCAATAATTTTATGGTACTGGTAGCCATGGAAAGTGATTGAGATATTTTTGGAAAAAAGATGATATGCACATAATTAAGGGATAAGGAAAAATGAAATGTTTGACAGTATTCATGAGATCATGATTGATATAAGGACTAAGTGATATCATGGATTGAGTATATAGAATTTTGAGGATTTTGGTATGTGGAAAGAGTTAACTTTTAATAGGATTCATGTTTTCAATAAGGTTCAATGGGTATTCATTGTTTCTCAAGAGAATACATGATTAAGGCCTTTGAATGTTTGGAAAGTGACCAACAAGACATATCTCATGATATATGGGGATCAACATTGGTATTAACATGCTAGTTGTATGAACTATTTGGTAATCATTTTCACTATAATATGAGATTTGAAAACATTATTTTGGATAAGCCTAAAGATTGGAATGGATTATGTTGGACATAAGTTAGTATTGTTTATGGTTAGAAGTTTTTTCGATATTATTTATGGGATGTTATAGTAATATTGTTTTAGAAAAAGGACAACCTGTAGGATGGGCGACAGCCCATCGCGTCGGACAAGGCTGTGGGAATCGAACCCACAACTGAAGTGCGACTGGCCTTCATCACCTACCACTGGCCTACAGGAAGTCCCAGTTTAGTAGAAACATGTTTTATTATATTAAGCAGTATGATATATAATGTATAAGTCCATTTTAGGAACCATATATGATTAATGTCACTATAGATGGACTTATGTATTTTTTGATAACTTTTCTAACCTTTTGTTTGAGACAGATGGAATGACCAATCATTATATCAAATGATCTGCTAACACATCATGAATGAAAAATTCAACTTAATTTCTTTAAGAGATGAAGTGGAAATTGTCCAATGAACAACCAACGGTGAGAGTATACCAAAATCACGAAAGTATTTCTTCTAATTCCAATTTCATCAATATTAGGGAAATGATCTTGAAAACCAAAAATATTGTCCTAGTGATCTTATATCTGAGGAATCAGATGGTACCATAGATCCTCACAAATTTATGGCTTTTTGATTGCTGGATTTTCCATATCCATGTTCTCTACCACTCTCCAACAGAACATGATGGTTAGATTTCCCTTCCATATCCATATTCTCACCTATGTTGAAACCCATTGATTAGTTTATTTGGGTAACCGTAACATTTAATAATTTAGTTTTTAAATATTGGTTTTGGTATTCCTTTTTACGATGTGGGTTTCTATTAAAGAAAATTTTGAATAGTAAACCATTTATAACCCCGACGAATTTTGAGGGCGAAATTCATTTTAAGGGGGGGTAGAATGTAACACCCCGAGATTTTATGAAAAATGTTCTCTTTAATTTCATTAATGTCTTGTGATGTACGCTACACCAAAAGGAGCTTTCACAACACACATCCTTGACTTTCCTTTCATTACACGCAATCGCGACCTTCCTCGATAGTGTGTGTAGTACGCAATACCGAGTTTCACTCAACAACAATATGGTATTAAAATATTATTAAAATTAGTCGTTATAAATAGTAATAACCACCTTTTAAAGTTTTAGGAATTTTATCTCTCAAAATGGACTTCATTTTTGGATTTGGAGTATCGAATTTAGCCTAAGGAGAAATTTTGGTACTTTTCGGGTAACATTCATATTTTGATGAATAGTGAAAATTACTAAATTATAATTAAAAACAATTTTTTTAATCAAAATAATTAATAGTGATAAATTATGAATTTGAGTGGTTTTAAAGTATATTTAGAATATAGTTTTACCATTTAATACAATGTTGGTCATTGGACAATATTTCCCAATTAAACCGAACATAAATAAGTATCAATCTTTTGATACTTATTATATCTTAAAAACACGCTTTTTGTTTTGACATCGGGAATTAATTTTAAATTAATTTCAGCCACTTCTGTGTTTGGAATTTGGAAAAATGGATTCCATATTTGGAATCCAGATGTTAAAATTGTGTAAATAGGTAACTTTTATTTTTAGACATTTTGAATAATTACTTCGGTAAATATTTTATTTTCCATTGTTAATGGGTAAATCCGGTAAATAAGGGTTAAAAAATATTATTATAATAATAAAACAATTACCATAAAACATGTGATAACCTTATTGGTTGATACAGGTTCGACCATGGGAATCTTTGGGTCAATTTGGGGACCCCATGGTTCCACTAGTAAGTGATACAGACACTTTATTTTAATTATGTTAAAATGAATACAAATATGACAGAAGCATATATCTTTTAGAAAAACAATTTGTACATACGGTTATATATTTTGGATTTTCAATTTTAAATATTCATTAGAAAGATAAATCGATCTACTACATAATTATATTTTATTTATAATTTTTAGACATTAAATAATTTAATTTATTTATGACACTATGATGATGCAGTAATTACCATAATAGTGAAAAATTAACATAATTGATATTATAAATACAAAAATAAATATAATCTGAGACATTTAATGAATTAAACTAATTTTCTAGGTTAATAGGACATGTTAGTAATGATTTAATTAACTTTTTTCGATGTAATAATATTGTTATGAGTTTCACAATAATCAACTAATGAATAGTGTATAAATTGACATAAAATAGTTTTTAAAACAAATATTATATTATTGATTGTTATTTTATTCCTAAAAATCTAAGGTTCGGAAAAGATACTTATATCACGATTTGTTTATCATTAATGGACCACTTGGGGGTCTCTTGGATGTATATGGTATGTTTGTTAACTATATAATATAAAAATACAATGTGACATGGTAAATGTCAATCTAATTAACTAAGAGTTAAAACAAAAAGATAAGGTTAGTATAATGACCTAATCTTGTCTAAATAATATTTTATGAGAGTATTTCTACCCATACCCACCTTATATTCGAAATAAATCAATTTGGAGCTATTTAAAACCGAATTTGGCTTTATAATAAAATAATATTTTTAGTTATTCCAAAGGTGCCCCTATCCTCCCTTAAAAAAGGGCACCTCCACCCCGCCCCCTCTTCCTCACACCACTTTGAGCCTTCAATCTCAGCCAAACCCTGCCAAATTCACTTCTCCACTTCCCTAGCAACATCCTAGAGGTCCTGGTATTCTTCGAAGACTAATTTTAGTGCCATAAGAAGAGGACTCAAAGAGGCGCTTCAAAGAAAAGGTAATGTCTGTTACCGATTCTTTCAACATTATTTCTTCTTCCACTTCTTCTTCTTAGGTTGTTTCATTATGAAGTAATAACATCAATATCAATCATATACAGATATGTTATTATAAGTATGAAACAACCCTATTTCAACATCTATCCATCCTACGGAAAGTGAAATCACCGCGCGTGCGTACATACGGAATACCGTCTCCACGCCATGGTGTAATCTATTTTCCACCAACACCTTACTTGGATGGTTATAATGGTGTAAATAATAACTATATATGATTATTTTAAAGTGGTATTTATTCTGAAATAGTATACATACACTCCAATACAATCCCACGATCATGAGAATGATATCATCGCTCGTGCGTTAGTACAGACTACCATCTCCACGACGCGATGAGATTCATTCTCCACGTTAACCATTAATGAATTATTATAAAGTATATATAAAAAGTAATCATGAAATATATGAAAAAATAATGATACTAGATTTATGTGTATATATATGTATGTCATCTACTTAATTCCATTCAACTCAATAAGGAAACGAAAACAACTTTCATGCGTACGTATGACCTACCGTCTCCATGAACGGTGTATTTATTTCCATTTACTAATTTATTATATATATGTATATTCTGAATATATATTTTATATAAATGATGTTTTATATTCTTTAATTATGTAATCATGGATAAGTAATCATATGAATAATTACAAGTCAAAACACGGACGACAAATGAAACAATTTTACTTAAAACGCTCTTTAACATGGAAATTACAAAAGAACTGGTAATATAAAGTCATAAGTGAACCATATATGATATCATAACAATGAGTATGATTCTGGAATAAGTCAATGGAATTATTTAAATCATAATACAGGAGGTTCGGACACTTACGAAGCAAATCGGACCTAAGTTAATGGAAAATATCACAATCTCATTTTATCCGGGATTGTTTATACATTGGTATTTACTGGGGTGTATTTTATCATCCACATCCATGATTCCTAAATATGTAATATTGTTTCTTCCACCTAAAAGGTTATAAATCCAATTTTACCCTTCAGTTAGTTTTTAGTAAATGATATAAAAGGAATCTTTTTACATTTTTTGTACGAGGTACGATTTGACTTTTCCGACAAAAGTATGTGAATAATGTTTTTTAACTTATACGGTATGAATTGATTTTTTAAAAATTATTTCCAAGAATCTTACTTTACAAGTTTTAATGTTTATTTTTAATCAACGTCTTTTATTTTGAAATTGTATGACATGTTAAGAAAGGAAAATTTTTTTGATGTAGAAAGCATATTTTCCTCAAGAATGGAGTTTAAGTGTTTAATCAAAATTATTTTCCATCTAAGATAATATAGGGTTCTGTTTCTATCCCTATTATTAAATTGATTTGATTATGTTGTGATGGAATTATTTTTATGAAATCCTTTATCTTATATTAATTGTAATATGATGTCATGTTGTTTAAGAATTCCATTTTTATTACATGGGTTATGCAATGATGTATGATTTATGATTTTGTGGCAAACATAAGAATGGTATCATTATGAGATGGGTGGGACATAGATCTCCCTCCAATGCATTGGGTAATGATTTTATATCTCATGAGGTAGACATGGCTAGAACGGAAGGTTAAACCGGTTCAGTGAAACAGGACTGAAACGAGGAATGAACTCTGTTCAGAAATGGACTTTTCCCACTAAGATAGTCTTGGCAATGATTCTTGACTAATAAAAAATGATTCTCTATGATTATGTGTGTACGCCACAAAGTTTCATGTGTTAGGTTATGATTATTGGGATTAAATTTCACTACTATTATTTATCCCATGTTATGATATTATGATCTCTTTTGCAGGTTAAGATTTCCAAAATGTTATGTTCTTATGAGTATGATGTGATTGATATTTCTTTTGTTTACCCTTACTGAGCATTTGAGCTCACCCTTTTATGTTTTCTTTTCCCCAGGATATAATGAAAGGTTTTAGGTACGAAAAAAAGGGACGATCTTTATGGGAGATATTGATGATCATTCACCATGATTAGAAGATTACGTTCTGAGTTTCCAAAGACACTAAACTATTACGGTCCTTGTGTGTGTGTTTTTGTTATGTACTAAGTATTCCGCAAAAGTAATGTAATGTCCATGTACGTCAGGCTTCGGGCCTCTACAATTTGAATCATAATACCCACTAATAAATATCATAAAATGAAAATGAAAATTTTATTAATATAATGATATTCAAAATATTACTTTTCAATGGGTATGTATATAAACCTCTTAAAACAATATAGGTTTGTAATATAAAAAAATATCTGAATGAAAGAAAACTGAAAAAAAATCCTTTACCTTCAATCTTGAATTTCGTTCTACACATTTGTAAATAATACATGATAATAATATAATTATTATAAATATACTATAATACAATAATAATTTGAATAATACAAGATATTATTTACTTTATATCCTTTTGTTACCCATTAATTAATAATCCTTTTTCTAAAATCACATTTCATGTAATTATTTGTATATTTTTCATGCTTGTCTTGGTTTGTTTTCATCATTAATTATATTTTGATTATTTTTAAATATTATAAAAAAATAAGAACATAATATAGTTATTATATACATTAATTATATAAATATTCATTGTGTTAAAATAATGTTATATTTTAAAAATTCATTACACATTTCAGAGGTATGGTATGACGTACGTACGAATGAACATTATTTCCATAATTTTGATGGAAGAAATGTAAGGAACTAAAATAAAATATATTACCATAAAAATAATAATTATTCTATTTTTATATAATATATTTATCAAAACATAACTTTATTACATTCCATGAAACATGGAATAGATGAACGAACCACATCACTCATTGAGGTGGTATTCCATTGTACACAGGATAGACATTATCGTATTCCCACCAATAAAAATAATGAAGAAATATATGATTTTGAAATTATTGAAGTATAGATAAATCAAAAATATAATATACAGAATTTAAATCTATTTTTATATCCATCCTTTATTGGTGGTGATTAAAATTAATATCATTGGTTCGCGAGGTGGTAGTCCATTGTACACAAGATCGAGAGTTTCGTTTACCATTTTCTAAAGAGGAGATAGATTTCAGTCATGAAATTAACATAATAAAATATAATTATCTGGTAGATATGGATTTCATTATATATTAATTTTTTCTTAATATTTTATGGATGAATAAGAATAAATAATAAGGAAATTTGTGGTTATAATGGATACCTCTTCTTTGGATAACCTCCTAACTGTTGCACCAAAATATTTCCATGGTTGGATTGATTATATATAAAGAGCCTATATGATGACATTATGGATGTAACTATAGTTTATTTTTAGTTATTATAAAAATCAATAAGTTTTAAATGTGTTAGGAGTATTGGATATTGGGTTACCTTTTATAAGTGGGGGAGAGGACACATATCTAATTTTTTAAAAGAATAAAGTATTCCCAATTTTTTACATTATAAAAAGAAACAAAATGTGTAATTAATAAACAGTGTAGGTAATAAGGTCTAAATATTGACCTATAATATCTTTTATAAATAAACATATTTCATTTCACCCCCATCATTTTCACGTTTAACCTCATAGTAAAACAATTTTAACTCTAACCACAGTAATTTTTTTTTCTGTTTTTACTATTCATTTTGACAAATAATTATATTGAAATTATTATAAAATATAAATTAGGATGATTCTGAATAATAAATCCATTATTATAAATTACATTCATATAAATTTAAATTTTTAATTTAATATTAATGTCATATAAATAATGAAAAATCTGTTTTTAGAAAAGACGTTTTCCATATATTTAGATAATTATACTATAAATATTTTATATGAAAAAATCCTTTGATAAACTTATTTGGAATAATAAATTTATAATTGATATATTTTTACCATTTAAACCATATTTATCAAATTTTAATATTTTAAAATTCTTTAAATGGAATGACAATTTTTTAAATAAATTATTAATTTTCACTATTCACTAAAATTTTATATTTTTTAAAAATTATAAAAATATTCAATATAAGATAATTTTGAAATAAATATTGTAAAAAATATGTTAGTTTTTTCAAATAAATATTTTAAAAGTGTCAAAAATTAATTTCAAAATGAGAGCATGAAATAACACATACCTGTTTTTTTTTTTTGAAAAAATACACTTCTAAGCCTAAAGATTGATCCATTTTTATCCTGTACCTAGAAAAAAATGAATTATAAAAAATATATTGAATATATAATATATAAATTTCAGTAAAAAAATTTACAAAAACATATTTATTTAATTTGTTATGATAAAGTCAATTTTTCCCATATAACTTTTTTTTCCAGGAAATTATATCATTATTTTCAAATCGATTTTATTTTCATTTATAAGTACATTTTAACAAATAAATTATATATATATATATGTGTGTGTGTGTGTCTGTGTTTAATTCATAAATTTTAATAATTTAGCTAATATTATTCATACCATTCATTCCAACATCCTGACGACAACGGTCCTGAAAAATATTAATAATTAAATAGTATGTCACATTTTGTATAAACATGGTGAGGAATATAATGAATACTTTTAATGAAATTATATTCATTTGTAAAAAAATAATAAAATATTAGTGTTTTATATTGTACATGTTAAATAAATTTTTGCCTCAAAAAGTTAACTTTTTTTTGTAATTGATGGTTTAAAATTTGAAATCCCTTTTATAGAAATCCCACCTCATAAAAGTGTTTATAAAACATTATCTTATATACAAGGATAGAAAGAATGTGATGGTTATCTATAATATCAATTTACTATGATAAAAATGGGATAAAATCAGTCGGAAATAAAAATTTAGATATAGATGATATAATAAATCTCAAGGATTTGTAGAGAGTGATAGAGAGTGTCACGACCCCCCCTCCCCAGAAAGTGTACCCCTCCTGGGCCGACAATGTGAGAAGGGAGATAATGACCCCCGAGTCCCGCCTCCAGTAGGCCCCGGGTTGGCGACTAGCACCGAGGGTATAATACACACACAAATGGGAGGCATTACCCTCTAAGAGAACACATGCAGAAGAGAGAGATAGAATAGACTCCAACCAACTCCAACTCATAACTGAAAAATAAAATAAACCCAAGTACATATATGAAATTTCATGCAAAAGTACTATAACTGAAAGGGAAAACTAAAAGTACCCAAAAGAAAGTAAAATGGCATCGACCACAAGCCCGAACAGCTCCTCCTCCAACTGCAAGCTAGTAGTAACCATCTTGATCTCCTACCTGCTCCAAGTGACCTGAAAAACAGTTTATATACACATAGGGTGAGTATAACAGTATACTCAGTAGGATCCTCCCCAAGCCTCTCGTGCAAAAGTAAAGAAAGCATGCTAAAGCCCAGTGAACAACAAGTGAAACTAACTCGTTATCTAAACTTGTATACTAAGCTCCCACCCTCACCATGGCTACTCTCACCAAGTAACACATACAAGAATATGGAATATAGTAATGAATATCAAGGGTACCCCGCTACTACTTCCCCACTGGTATGCCTCTTTTCCCCAACGACATACGTCCTATACATCTCTCTCCAAATGCTTTCCCGTAGACACCTGGGCTAAGCTCCACAATCTGCACCTCATGCACCACAAAGGCTTGCCCACAGACACCTGGGCGAAGCACCACACTGTCCTCACAACCAAAAGTAACCAGGTAATTTCCGGGAGCCACCACAGCTCGCATAACGTGTATCATACGTCGGGTATAATACCTCAAGCCATTACAACCCATACTCCGAGTAAGTATCCTCAATCCATCATAGCCTATACACGTTACATCAATAGTAGTCCATAGGATACTATATCCAGAATATATGCATGTGAATAACCACAAGCCATTACAGCCCTCTACACACATATATGGGGTAACTAACCGCTGTGCCTCATGGAACAAGTATCTATCAAGAGAAGAGAGCGAGGCCAAAGGGGGTAGTCAGCCATTAAACCTCCCATCCGAATGTTGGGGAAAACACCCCCCCCCCCAGGGCTCAGAATCCCTGGGGTGTCAGTTCCCCTTACCGACAGGATGGAGTAGTGTATAGAAACACAAAAAATACAGAATATATATATATATCTCACATCCACACTATGGGAATTACCTAGTATTAGATACAACTGCAGCTAATGCCTCTCAGACTCCAGGCTGCTACTTCAAAGACTAGGTATCCTATAAGCACACAACCAATTGAAGAGTTTTATTAGATTACTCCATCCTCATTTATTAGTTCCACTGTACATTAATTAATTCTTTAAACATTAATTAATAATGAAAAATTCCACATTAAACTGAATTGGCATCACATTCAAAAACAACTGCTCCTCTTTAAGATTCACATCACCTTTAAATTCCAGCATCTCCATCCCCGTGGATTTTCACCATTTAATCAAACATTTATTACATAATTACTTTTCCACATTCCCAGGCATTCTAGAAAAACATCCTATGCTTCTAAACACAAAGGAGGCTCAACACGGTGAGTAGATATACTACCCATCGAGTCTTTGCCACCTATAGAAAGAGCATATACCCATTCTCCCTCGAGAGGCTAAACACGGAAAGCACGTGGCATACCCCGCGCGTCTTCGCCTCCTTCAGAATAATGGTAGCAATACCAACTGCCTTGAGTAGTGGGGAAAGTCAAAGCAGATTAACATTCAAGAAAACCGCAAGAAACTAGCAACCACATCCAACCCATTTCATCACCCCTGGTGTCCTCCCCGACACCCATGTGCATAAACTGATGCATCTCGCCACACTAGGCGTCATCCACTGCCACAACCACAAGGCCTCCATACCTCCACATATCACAACAACCATCTAGGCTCACATCACAGCACACGCAGCAGGAAAATAAACATCACATCATGGGATCTTGACCCTTTAACAAACAAGAGGGTAACTGAAAACCCTTTTAGAAATTATCACACAAACTGTTCTCTAATCCATATTGAATTAACAGATTTGTTATTCATAGGTTCCAATCATGGATACCTAATCAGTAAGCTACCACAATTAAACAACCATTCTTCCTTCCCTAATTTGATTATCCTCAAATTAAAACAACTACTACAACGGCAAAAAAAGATTAATTTACAGGCCTCTTTATGTTTCCAATTAATTAACAATTAATTCTGGCTTTACGTTCATTATCAATTTCAATCATGAACGAACAACAAATCAAAGAAAACATAGATATCACTATATCTAGAAAAACATGAGGCAAACTGTTATCACGGTATAAAGCAACAACATGCGATCAACCAATTCTTTTAATCCGGTTCAAGTATTTAATTAGGTCAATTTCATTGTGATCCAAAGGAATAAATCATGCTATTTCTACGATTGCACATACACAATTAGAGAAGCCATGAATCCCCTACCTTGAAGAGTTCTTGATGTCCTTTATCCACACAGTGGGCCACAATCCTTCTCTCACGACAACTTATGTGGAAGAATGATCGACACAGCTTGGTTGCATCAAAAACAGAGCAGAACTAATCCTAGGAGTAAAGATTGATTGTGCAACTCATACGGAAAGGATTGAAAGGTTCTAGCGCCTCTTAGTTGAGAACAAAGGGAAAGAACAAGAGAGAATGATATCTCGTCCCTTTTTAAGATTTAACGACGTGACAGTTTAAGATCCGGTTAATTCTCCATTAAAAAAGGATCGCATTAACGCATGTGATTTGACCAGGTAAAACATTCCAAGCCTTAGGAATAATTAATATAGGATTTATGGCATTTGAATCAGCCTTAAGAGAACTTAAAATAAAGCTTTAAATGTATTTTACGTTAATGGAAACGTAAAAAGGGAAAAACTGTAGGAGTCTGGAAACACTGTTCACCCACCGTTACTTTACATTAAACCGATCTGTGAAACCGATCTGTGAAACTGATCTGTGAAACTGATCTGTCACACCGATCTGTGAAACCGATCTGTGAAATGGATCTGTCACACCGATCTGTGAAACCGATCTGTGAAACCGATCTGTGAAACTGATCTGTCACACCGATCTGTGAAACCGATCTGTGAAACTGATCTGTCACACCGATTTGTGAAACCGATCTGTGAAACCGATCTGTGAAACTGATCTGTCACACTGATCTGTGAAACCGATCTCTGAAATGGATCTGTCACACCGATCTGTGAAACTGATCTGTGAAACCGATCTGTGAAACCAATCTGTGAAACCGATATTTCAGACCGATCTGTGAAACTGATCTGTCAGACCGATCCGTGAAACCGATCTGTCACACCGATCTGTGAAACTGATCTGTGAAACTGATCTGTGAAACTGATCTGTCACACCGATCTCTGAAACCGATCTGTGAAACTGATCTGTCACACCGATCTGTGAAACCGATCTGCGCGACCGATCTGTCAGACTGATCAGTGAAACCGATCTGTCAAACCGATCTGTGAAACTGATCTGTGAGACCGATCTGTCAGACCGATCGGTGAGACCGATCTGTCGGACCGATCGGTGAGACCGATCGGTTACTGTTCATAAAACTGGAAACACTGTTCACAGAACTGGAAAATTGGAAAAGTGTTGGGGATAAGTCCCCTTGTCCTCCCGGAACACCTCCAACACCAAAATTCCACAATGTAATGGACCATAGAGGTCCGGGCCATTACATTAGATACCTCTCAAAACAGTCTCGTCCTCGAGAATTAAAAACCAACCTAGAAGAAAAGAGGGGTCCGAACAACCACCCCATAAGATACCTCTCAGGGGAAAACCACGATGAGTTGTTCAAAAGCTGGACCAAAACTACGACATCCGGGAACAAACAATCCATACTCAAACAATTCATTCACAACATCACATCAAAGGTACATAAAAAAAACATGAAAGTTATAACCAGAGAGTAAACATCATTAAATGAAAGGAGTTAAACATTAAACAACTCTGGGTACTGAGCACGTATCTTTGACTCATGCTCCCAGGTACTCTCCTCCATGGCACCGTGTCGCCACAAGACACGAACTAAGGGGATAGAACGCCCACGCAACACCTTCTCCTTGCGGTCTTGGATCTCCAAAGGTCGCTCCTCGAAGGTTCCATCATCATCAATATCGATCTCTCCCCAATCGATATGATGAGATTCATCATCAAGGTAACGAAGGAGCTGCGATACATGGAAAACATCATGTATCTGACTCATCTGAGGGGGATGTGCTACTCGATACGCCACACCTCCAAAACGAGCTAACACCTCGAAAGGCCCAACAAAACGGGGAGAAAGCTTACTTCCACGACCAAACCGTCGCTGCCCACGACGGGGAGTCACCTTTAGAAACACATGATCCCCAACATTAAACTCTAAGGGTCTCCTTCTTTGATCAGCTGTCTTCATCCTCTCACGAATCAACTGAACCATCTCTGTTCTATTCTGCACTAGTTCTGGTCCGAGAATTGCGGACTCTCCGACCCCAGTCCAGCAGAACGGAGAATGACATGGCCGGCCATACAAAGCTTCAAACGGCTCCATACCGATGGTCGAGTGAAAAATATTATTGTAAGAAAACTCTACCAAGGGTAAGTGCTTCGTCCATGAACCTCCAAAATCAAGAACACAAGAGCGCAACATGTCTTCAAGAGTCTGGATGGTTCGCTCTGTCTGACCATCCGTTTGAGGATGAAAAGCAGTGCTAAGGCACAGTTGAGAGCCAAAAGCATGCTGGAGACCTCTCCACACCCTAGAGGTAAAATTAGGATCTCGATCAGAAATGATCGTCTTAGAAACTCCGTGAAGCCTCACCACCTCCTCCAGATACTGCCTCGACAAAACCTCCACTTAGCTCGACTCCTTGATTGCTATGAAGTGGGCCGATTTAGTTAAACGATCCACTACCACCCATATAGCATCATGTCCTCCCGGATATCGAGGTAAACTTGTAACAAAGTCCATTGAGATGTCCTCCCACTTCCACTGAGGAATCTCTAAGTGCTGGAGAAGACCACCAAGAACACGGTGTTCGTCCTTCACCTTCTGGCAGACTAAACATCGAGACACACATTCTGCAACGGTATGCTTCAGCCCAGGCCACCAAAACTGAATCCTCAAGGATCGGTACATCTTCGTCACACCAGGATGTACCGCCAAGGGTGAACTATGGAACTCTCGAAAAAATGTCTCGTGCATCACCAAGGGAACAAAAATCATGCCATGATACAACACTCAGTGTTGTTCATCCTACGACCAACCATCAGGGGCCTCACCACATACAACTCTGTCTCTCCAAACTTCCACCTCTAGATCACCCAACTGAGACTCTTCCACCTTCTTCATCAGGTATGACTGCACCGTCATCTGGAAAAGACAACCTCTACCCCCAAATTCTCCCATATCAAGATGCAAAGCTGATAGATCTTCTATCACTCTATAAGAATCACCAGATTCACACACAACATCATTACATGACTTTAGGCTCAGTGCATCAGCAACAACATTTCCCTTCCCAGGTGTATACGATATTTCGAAGTCGTATTCATGCAAGAACTCCATCCACCGACACTACCGCAAGTTCAAATCCCGCTGAGAGAAAACATACCTCAAACTCTTATGATCGGTGAAAAACACAAAGTGCTCGCCAATGATATAATGTCTCCACAACTTCAGCGCAAACACCACGGCTGCCAACTCAAGATCATGGGTGGCATAGTTGCCTTCATGGGGATGCAACTGCCGAAACCCATAAGAAACAACAGACCTCTGCTACATGAGAACATAGCCGAGCCCCAGATGTGAAGCATCACAGAAAACATCAAACTGGACTCCCTCCGCTGGAAGACAAAGGACTGGAGCACTTACCAACTTCTCCTTTAGATACTCGAAAGATGTCTGACACTGATCAGTCCATATGAACGCTTGATCCTTCCTGGTCAAAGCTGCCAGAGGAGTCGCAACTCGGGAGAAATTAGCCACAAACCTCCTATAATAGCCTGCGAGACCAAGGAAACTTCGCACCTCTGACACGGTCTTGGGGGATGGCCAAGACACCACTGCTTCTATCTTCAAAGGATCCACAGCTACTCCCTGATGGGACATGACGTGTCCCAAGAAACGAACTTCTCGATCCCAGAACTCACACTTGGACAACTTCCCAAACAACCGATGTTGGTGAAGAACACCCAAAACGGCTCGTAGATGCTCTGCATGCTCCTCTTCAGATGTGGAGGACACAAGGATGTCGTCGATGAAAACCACAACAAACTTGTCCAGGAATTCACGGAACATAGAATTCATCAACCCCATGAAAACAGCAGGAGAATTTGTCATGCCGAATGGCATTACAACAAACTCATAATGTCCATGACGACAGCGGAAAGCAGTCTTCGGGATATCCTCATCCTTTACACACATCTGATGATATCCTGACCACAAGTCTATCTTTGAAAACCAACTTGAACCCTTTAGTTGATCGAATAGGTCATCAATCCGCGGGAGAGGATAGCGGTTCTTTATTGTCACTTTGTTTAACCGACGATAATCGATGCACAACTGCAAACTGCCATCAGCCTTTTTCACAAACAAAACTGGTGCACCCCAAGGTGACACACTCGGCCGAACAAAACCACAATACAATAGACCATAGAGCTGAATACGTAGCTCTCGTAAATCTGAAGGGGCCATCCTATACGGGAACATAGAGATAGGAGACGCTCCTGGCTGTAGCTCGATCCCAAACTCGATCTCTCGTTGAGGGGGTAAGGATACAACCTCTTCTGGAAAAACATCAGGGTACTCCTCTACGACCCTAGGAAATGCCAGCTGTTGAACCTCTGAAGAACTCAGCGTCATCCCATCCATCATGGATGATAAGGATGGAACTCGTCTATGACTCATTCGAGGATCTCTCTCACCAACAAAAACCACTTTCTCTCCATCTTCATCAAAGAAAACGACCTTCTTCCTGTAGCAATCCACAATATCCTGCACCAAATACAACCAATCCATGCCAAGAATGACATCATATGGTTGTATTCGCAAACATAGTAAATCTCCCCAAGAGCGGTGTTTCCCCAACACTAGCTCACAGTCTACATATTTCAAACAAGTCAGCTCGACCTCCAACTGGCGTAGTCAACGCCAAGGGCACTGGAAGCCTCTCTACCTCAAGTCCCAAAGCATGGACAAGGGTAGGTGATATGAAAGAGTGTGTTTCTCCTGAATCAAACAAGGCATACACCAAGGTAGAAAACAACCAAAGGGTACCTCGAACGACATCTGGATCGCCTGGGGTTGGCAACGCTAGAGCATGAAGCTGACCACGACCACCTCCACGGCCTCTTTGACCCTGGTGACGACCACCACCACGGCCACGCTCTGCTCTCTGAGGATGGGGAGCGTCATGGGGCTGTCCTCTGCCTGCTCAATCTACCCTCGGGTGATCTAAAGATGGTGCAACCTGCTGCTGCTACCTCGGCTGGAACTGCCTCAACAGAGGAACCTGGAGTGGGGCGCCTGGTGCACGATGACTGCTCTGAAAAGTTGGGAACTCCCGCTGCTGATGACCACGTCCACCACAAGAAAAGCAAGCGCCTGATCCCTTGGCATAGGTCTGAGAGTTTCTATCTCCGGAGAAACGATATGGAAAGGGCTGGGACATACCCCCAGGTGAACGGAAACTCTTCTGCCCTGAAAAATGGGAACCCCGGGCCACAGCTCTGCTTCGTGTGGAATCATGACGATTCCCCTCTCGTGATGATCCAGTCCTAGCCAAAGTCCTCTCGACAACCTCTGCCCTCGCCAGCACCTCTAGATATGTCTTCAGCATAAATTGGGTGACCTGGTGCTGGATCTCTGGACGCAAAGCCTCCTCGAAATGCCTCGCCCTGGCCTCATCATCCGGTAACAGGTCTTAAGCATATCGTAGAAGGTTCCTGAAACGAATTCCAAACTCCCGAACACTGGAGGTCCCATGTCGAAGGGTAAGAAGCTCCTGGCGACTGTACGCCTTCGCAGTCGACGAAAGAAACTCGACTCTAAACCTATCTCGAAACTCATCCCATGAGATTGCTGACTCCTCACGATCACCGAGGAACAAGAACCACCATTGCCTCGCTGCTCCATGCAGCATCGTCACAACCAAGGACACCCTGTGTTCCTTCCGAGAATGAATCGAGCTGAAGCCAATCTCAACCTCCTCTAACCAGCCTTCTGTGACTGCATCTGAAACGGAGACCTCGTACTTCTGTAGACTCTGGCGCTGGAACTCTCAGAGTGTCTTCCTCCATGTTTCATCGTCGTCAACCTCTACCCGGCGGCGATCTGCTGGAACAGCCTGCTGGGCATCTTCTACGCAAACCTGACGAGGACGTCGACCTGGAGCCATACCTGTAAAATAACAACTGTTAGAGCTCCTAAACCTAGAATATGGAAGACTCAACATTAATTAATTAATTGTTTTGTTTTATTAATTTTTAGGTTATTTATCCCAAGGCTTACCCATTCAAACACAAGCGCAAAGAATAATGATGCATGATCCTTTCCTAGGTCTCTACCCTGCAATCGGTATCACTTGTTTAGTAGCCATTGTAAACATAAAGGTCCGTGCAAAAGATCATAGGGGGCCCTAAACGCCTATGTCTCTGCCGGTCTCCAGTGTTTACCCTACTTTCTAAACAAGAATAACACCATTGCCCTACCATCCCATGAATCCTCACATGTGCCTAATTCCAAACTCCATCCTATCCCTCAGCCAGACCTCTGATACCACTCTGTCACGACCCCCCCCCCCCTCCCCACAAAGTGTACCCCTCCTGGGCCGGCAATGTGAGAAGTGAGATAATGACCCCCGAGTCCCAACTCCAGTAGGCCCCGGGTTGGCGACTAGCACCGAGGGTATAATACACACACAAATGGGAGGCATTACCCTCTAAGAGAACACATGCAGAAGAGAGAGATAGAATAGACTCCAACCAACTCCAACTCATAACTGAAAAATAAAAGAAACCCAAGTACATATATGAAATTTCCTGCAAAAGTACTACAACTGAAAGGGAAAACTAAATGTACCCAAAAGAAAGTAAATTGGCAGCGACCACAAGCCCGAACAGCTCCTCCTCCAACCGAAAGCTAGTAGTAACCAGCTTGATCTCCAAAGTGCTTTAAGTGACCTGAAAAACAGTTTATATACACATAGGGTGAGTATAACAGTATACTCAGTAGGATCCTCCCCAAGCCTCTCGTGCAAAAGTAAAGAAAGCATGCTAAAGCCCAGTGAACAACAAGTGAAACTAACTCATTATCTAAACAGGTATACTAAGCTCCCAACCTCACCATGGCTACTCTCACCAAGTAACGCATACAAGAATATGGAATATAGTAAAGAATATCAAGGGTACCCCACTACTACTTCCCCACTTGTTTGCCGCTTTTCCCCAACGACATACGTCCTATGCATCTCTCTCCAAAGGCTTGCCCGCAGACACCTGGGCGAAGCACCACACCGTCCTCACAACCAAAAGTAAACAGGTAATTTCCGGGATCCACCACAGCTCGCATAATGTGTATCATACGTCGGGTATAATACCTCAAGCCATTACAGCCCATACTCCGAGTAAGGATCCTCACGCCATCATAGTCTATAAACGTTACACCTATAGTAGTCTATAGGATACTATATCCAGAATATATGCGTGTGAATAACCACAAGCCATTACAGCCCTCTACACACATATATGGGGTAACTAACCACTGTGCCTCATGGAACAAGTATCTATCAAGAGAAGAGAGTGAGTCCAAAGGGGGTAGTCAGCCATTCAACCTCCCATCAGAATGTTGGGGAAAACACCCCCCAGGGCTCAGAATCCCCGGGGTGTCAGTTGCCCTTACCGACAGGGTAGTGTAGCGTATAGAAACACAAAAAGTACAGAATATATATATATATCTCACATCCACACTATGGGCATTACCTAGTCTTAGATACAACTGCAGCTAACGCCTCTCAGACTCCAGGCTGCTACTTCAAAGACTAGGTATCCTATAAGCACACAACCAATTGAAGAGCTTTATTAGATTACTCCATCCTCATTTATCAGTTCCACTATACATTAATTAATTCTTTAAACATTAATTAAGAATGAACAATTCCACATTAAACTGAATTGGCATCACTTTCGAAAACAACTACTCCTCTTTAAGATTCACATCACCATTAAATTCCAGCATCTCCATCCCCGTGGATTTTCACCATTTAATCAAACATTCATTACAGTATTACTTTTCCACATTCCTAGGCATTCTAGAAAAACATCCTATGCTTCTAAACACAAAGGAGGCTCAACACGGTGAGTATATATACTACCCGTCGAGTCTTTTCCGCCTATAGAAAGAGCATATACCCATTATCCCTCAAGAGGCTAAACACGGAAAGCACATGGCATACCCTGTGCGTCTTTGCCTCCTTCAAAAGAATGGTAGCAAGACCGGCTGCCTTGAGCAGTGGGGAAAAGCAAAGTAGATTAACATTCAAGAAAACCGCAAGAAACTAACAACCACATCCAACCCATTTCATCACCCCTGGTGTCCTCCCCGGCACCCATGTGCATAAACTAATGCATCTTGCCACACTAGGAGTCATCCGCTGCCATAACCACAAGGCCTCCATGCCTCCACATATCACAACAACCATCCAGGCTCACATCACAGCACACGCAGTAGGAAAAAAAATCACATCATGGGCTCTTGACCCTTTAAAAAACAGGAGGGTAACTCACAACCCTTTTAGAAATTCTCACACAAACTATTCTCTAATCCATATTGAATTAACAGATTTGTTATTCGTAGGTTCCAATCACGGATACCTATTCAGTAAGCTATCACAATTAAACAACCATGCTTCCTTCCCTAATTTGATTATCCTCAAATTAAAACAACTACTACAACGGCAAAAACAAGATTAATTCACATGCCTCTTTATGTTTCCAATTAATTAAAAATTAATTCTGGCTTTACGTTCACTATCAATTTCAATCATGAACGAACAAAAAATCAAAGAAAACATAGATATCACTATATCTAGGAAAACATGAGGCAAACCGTTATCACGGTATAAAGCAACAACATGCGATCAACCAATTCTTTTAATCTGGTTCAAGTATTTAATTAGGTCAATTTCATTGTGATCCCAAGGAATAAATCATGCTAATTCTACGATTGAACATACACAATTAGAGAATCCATGAATCCCCTACCTCGAAGAGTTCTTGACGTCCTTTATCCACACAGCGGGCCACAATCCTTCTCTCGCGACAACTTATGTGGAAGAATGATCGACACAGCTTGGTTGCATCAAAAACAAAGCAGAACCAATCCTAGGAGTAAAGATTGATTGTGCAACTCCTACAGAATGGATTGAAAGGTTCTAGCGCCTCTTAGTTGAGAACAAAGGGAAAGAAAAAGGGAGAATGATATCTCGTCCCTTTTTAAGATTTAACGATGTGACGGTTTAAGATTCGGCTAATTCTACATGAAAAACGGATCGCATTAACCCATGCGGTTTGACCAAGTAAAACATTCCAAGCCTTAGGAATAATTAATATAGGATTTATGGAATTTGAATCGGCCTTAAGAGCCCTTAAAATAAGGCTTTAAATGTATTTTACGTTAAAGGAAACGTAAAAAGGGAAAAACTGTAGGAGTCCGGAAACACTATTCACCCACTGTTACTGTACATGAAACCGATCTGTGAAACCGATCTGTGAAACTAATCTATGAAGCTGATCTATCACACCGATCTGTGAAACCGATCTGTGAAATGGATCTGTCACACCGATCTATGAAACCGATCTGTGAAACTGATCTGTCACACCGATCTGTGAAACCGATCTGTGAAACTGATCTGTCACACCGATCTGTGAAACCGAACTGTGAAACCGATCTGTGAAACTGATATATCACACCGATCTATGAAATTGATCTGTCACACCGATCTGTGAAACCGATCTGTGAAACTGATCTGTGAAACCGATATGTCAGACCGATCTGTGAAACCGATCTGTCAGACCGATCCATGAAACCGATCTGTCACACCAATCTGTGAAACCGATCTGTGAAACCAATCTGTGAAACCGATCTGTGAAACCGATCTTTCACACCGATCTGTGAAACCAATCTGTGAAACTGATATGTCACACTGATCTCTGAAACCGATCTGTGAGACCGATCTGTCAGACCGGTCGGTGAAACCGATCTGTCAAACCGATCTTGAAACTGATCTGTGAGACCGATCTGTCAGACCGATCAGTGAGACCGATCTGTCGGACCGATCGGTGAGACCGATCTGTTACTGTTCATAAAACTGGAAACACTATTCACAGAACTTGAAAATTGGCAAAGTGTTGGGGATAAGTCCCCTTGACCTCCCGGAACACCTCCAACACCAAAATTCCACAAAGTAATGGACCAGAGAGGTCCGGGCCATTACAGAGAGCATAGACATGAGAATGTTTATAACCATAAAAAAATAAATCTGTGATAAGTTAAATCAGCACTGGTTCAATATAAATTAATGTAATAAAAATAATTTTTTTTGTATCTTCATATTTTTTTAGTTGAGGGAAGTCTTACTATGAATATATTTAACACATGTAAAATATACTTGCTTGATTTATTTCAGAAGAACAATCTCATTTTTTATTGTCATATAATGGATTTTCACTTCGTCTATTTTTTTAAGAAACAAATATTCCAGATTAGTTTTTCATTTGAGAAGAAATGAAATGAATTTTCAATGGATCCAATGATCTATAAAAGAATGATATTTTATTCTTTATATATCTTATTATCAATAAAAAGTGGTTATACCAAGTTTCCAACTAATGATAAATATTCACATGGTGAAAAGAAATATTAATCTAAAAAAATATCCAATGATCAACCTATACCATTTTATAAATGGATAACCTTAAGGTCCATAGAAAATAAAAAATATTATAAATAAGGCCATAAAATTTCCAAAAAAAATAATTATCATTAATCCCCCAAATATCCCAATGTATATCTTAACTGTAACATTCCCATCATGTGAATACCTTCATCATATATTATATTAAATCATTCTAATAACATGAATGACTATTAAATATTATTTAAAATATACACTATTCATTATTCATTATTTGAAACACAAATTATTGGACATATTCCATAATTACAAAAAATGCATTAAACTCATTCATTAATAACATAAAACACATTTCCATCAACTTAGTAATCAGTTATATTGTAATAATTATTATTCCATTTACATTATCAATGTCAACAATATATTTATCCCAGCATGATTTACTCAAAATTAAGAAAATATTAAGGGTTATATTTTCCTTAATCATGTATTTTCAAAAAAAATATTACCTTTCCATTAAATAAAATTTACAGGTCATTAGAACCATTTAAAATATTCTTGAAAATATTTAATGTTATACATATACATTAAATTCCATGTATATTTCATAATTCTTGAATTCAAATACATATAAAATTAAATCATTCAACTTAATTTGTAATCCATTTGATATGAATCACCATATTATTTGTTTATACCTCCATCATTTCCTCTGTTATTTTTAGTCTCATCATCATCAATAGAAAAATCATTACTTGTGAAACCTTGTTGATCCTATTCTTGGGAGTCCACCTATTTCATCAATTTTTATATTTCCAATACATACCACATTTAAAAGTTTCAACTATTTATGATACCATATAAAAACCATTATTCTCATCCATTGTGCTAACAAAACATTTCGTATATCCTTTGAAATTATATAGTATGTTCACTTATTCTCAAAATATAAAATATCTTGTCTTCCCTTTGATATAGTCGATTGAGTTTTTAATCCCACAATATCAACATATAGAAAACATATTAAGGTTTCATCCACGGACTCCTCCATGAATGCTCTCATTAAACTATATCATTCTCTTCATTCATGAGTTAGACAGTCATTCTAAGTGAATTTTGTTATTCATATATCCTGATAACTAATTAAGAATAATAAAAATATCATTCACTCATTTCTCTACCCCATTTGTTTTCTAATCCTCAAATTATCTATCAAATTCAATTTTATCCTAGTTCCTTCAAGATACATCCATTGACTAAAATATCATAGTATAATCAACATTATTAATAATGAGAAACTGAATAATCCAAAAAAATCATTTATAGGTTGTCAAAACCAAGTTGACATCTATTCATCATAACAACCCATAGGTTTAACTGAGGTCATTTATAGTTGTAATATATTAAAATACATTATTGGGGATCATAAATAATATATTGATTAACTATATAATATCCTCCTAAGAGTGTGAAACCACATGTGTAGAAAAGCCTATTTCCACGTGTTACATAATAATAAAGTAAAACCAACATTAATTTTTCAGTATTATTACCCCTTAGTACATCTATTCTGTTACCATTTCCACATGTACTATCTTGACCAATATTTTTGGTAAGGTAATCCATATATTTTCTTATTCACAAAATATTAGGATTTTTCATACACGTATGATTTTTTCTAAGGGTTATCATTAATGGTTTCTCATCCAAGCTTCAAAAGGATAATTAAACCTTTATCTAGTACCAAATGTAATGACCTAGACTTCTCGTACAAAATATTACATATTATTAGATGAATATTCATTACATAACATAATGATTTGTTCTAGAGTCATTTTATTATTATGGCATTGTTAACATGGGAACATAAAAAACTGATTCATAGGTGAACAAAATCATCTCCCACTAAGGTCATTAAAACTATAAATATTATTGGATGTATCAAATAAAATACATTTATTTATATACCATAAAAATGAATTATAGGAAATGGTGAGACAAGATGATCAATAAGGGTAATCAAGTTTTATATCAATATAAAAAGTGAATATGTGTGTCAGAACAAGAGAATTAAATTTGAAAACTGTATCTTCAAAATCATAAATCAGAAACATGAGTCATGGAATAAATCGTGGTAGTTCATAAGACATTATGATCATTGTAATCATAGAACATGATCCATGAGAGAATAAAATTATGATAAGACTTGTAATTGTGGAATTAAACTCACTATATAAGATTATTTATTTTGTAGACAAGTATCATTTCCAAAACAATCATATTGGATTTGGGTTACTCCTTAAGTCATCATTGTAGCCATGGTTGTTTACCAGGAATATCAGTGTGGACAAATTCCCTTACAAAATGACATTTTCACCCAATTCCAGACCTATTTATATCATGATATCTCAATATTACCAGAAGAATTTTTGGTAGATTTAGATTTGACCCATCCTCGGTTATAATTTAACAAATTCCTTATTTATAATGTAACCATCATCCCTGGATATAATGTTACAATAGTCTTTGATGAAAAATTAACCACCACCCATAGTTATAACATATCCGTAGTTAATTTAAAAAAACCATATATATGAGAATGAATAGACTATAAAAAATTCATCATATTAAAACACATAAAAATAAATGTGTTTCAAAACACATTTATCACATCATAACCCCTGAAAAGAAACCCGTTTCATAAACACATTATCATAACATAACCAATGGAAATAAAGTTAGTTTCATTAAAATTGAACCATTTAATCATTGAAAACCCCATTTAAATTTAATGTTTTTTCATGGAAATAATATTATCATAATCATAATACAACTAGAGAATAAATAAGAATGATATTAATGGATATTATTCCAAATAAATATTATATAAAATCAATTTATTTCATATTAAACGTAAAATGTTTCAATAACATCACATGGAACATTTATTTATGAAAAAAACATTCTCTGAAACCCACATATTTAAAACAATAAAATTAATAATGTATGTTTGAAATCTTTTACTATGTAAATATCATTTACAATACATAATGGAGGATTTAATACATTTATTGTTAATTATGATGGAAAATTCTATTCTTTTTGTTCACCTTAAAACAAATTTTCATTTCACATTTCCATGAAAAGTGAAACATGGCTAGTTTTTGATATCATAAATAATATTTATTTTGAAATATTATTTAAAATTTTTATTAAATTTTATAACAATGGAATTAAAAAAATAAAATATTAACATTAAAAATTGATTGAAATCATTTTTAGAAAACATACATATTAATGGAAATTGATATTCAACAGAAGAGTGAACCAAATTTAGGTTTCTCTAAAATTGATTATTTGGAAAATTGAAAAAATAAAACTGTAAAATTAAAAGAAAACACATATTTATATGAAATTAACAGAGGATAAGTAAATTCATGTTTTCCATGGAAAAAAATCATAATATGTTATCATCACAATGATATTCATAAACAATCTTGATAAACAATTTGATTAAAACATCGAACTATACCACTTTTGTAATTATTGAATCATAATCCACACTATAAAATAAATTGAAATGAAAAATTATATATCATTAATATAAAGATATCAATGATATAAAAATTCATATGGTCCGTATATACCCCTCATAAAATAATAATGTTTCATAACAAATTTTTGTCTCAATGATGGGGAATTGAGGAAAAATTCACTTACATTATGTATCAACATCCATCCTAAACATATGAAACACCTATAAAATAAATAAATGTTTATTATGGATATATTATATAAATGTATTAATTTCTAAAATACTATATTTTAATTATTATTACATATTATTAAAAATTTATAATAATTATTTGTTAACATTACATTTTGTGTAATAACATATTTTTTTTCATGTGTTGATTTGTTTGAATTTTTTGTAGTTTAATTTTGATAATTACTACAACATTGAAATAATATTTATAATAATATAAATATCATATATATTTATTATATAATTATTTTTAGTAATACAATTAGGATATATATTTAAAATCAATTACACCATTCATAAAGAATGTAATCCATACATATGTGTGTATATTGTTTCCATTATCAGGACAGAAGAAAGTAATGAAAGTTTTATAATATATTAAATTTAAATAATAATTTTTACTTCATATATATCACATATATTTTTTAAACATACCCTTATTACCTTCAATTTATTGTGTAACTCAAATATGAATGACATCTCATGGTGAGGTGATAGTTTACAATACATATGGATTATGTTATAGTATTCCCACCAAATAAAATTTAAGAAGTTATATGAGATATAATAATTTAATAATAAAAAATTATCATAAATTTCTTATATAAACATTAAATCAATCATTATTTTTCCAAGTGATGTGGTGATAGAAATATAATTACATCCGTTCATGAGATAGTAGCCATCGTACACCTGATCGATAGTTACATTTCTCATTTTATGGAAATGAGATATATGTATGACATTAAATTAACATAATAAATTATTATTATATGATAGATTATTGGGTTATTATATAATATATTATAAGAATATTTTATTTATGTGAGAGATGAAATTTAATAGAAATACATGACTGGGAATGATACCTCTTCTTCGATTAACCAAATTAGTTTTAAAAAATTTTCCCAATGTTTTCATAATGATCAATGAAAGGAATATATGATTTTATGATGGAGTTAAGAAAATTATTTGGGTATGTATTAGATAATCCAAGAGTTTTTATAATTGTGAATTTTGGAGGGGAATATGTTCCCATTTAAAAGTGGTAGAGAGAAATGTCATTGATTTTTGGAAAAAATATATTGTACCCACATATAGAACCTTCCATAAGGACACAAATGGGTCACTATGAATCTATAGTGGTTTTATGGAGTAAATATGTAAATAAAATCGGTGGTGTATAATATTCTATGTAATTTTACCCCTATAATTTTATATTTTAACCCCTACAAACTAGTTGGAACCTTAACCATATATATTAATGTTACTATATAAACAATTCATTTTGAAAAAAAATTAGTTGACCATATTATATAATATTAATTATCATTTTAAAAAATTATATCTATTTTTCAAAAATTATTTCATAGAAGGGAAAAAACTATAATATTATATTAATATCACAAATTAGATGAAAAAACATCTTTCTAAATAGAAAATTTTTATAAGTATAGAAGGTTTTAATATAGAAATTCAATATGAAAAAATATTCAAATTACATAAATTGGATTATAAAATATATAATTGAAATAATTTTACATTTAAGAGTAGCATAAAATAGTTTTGATGTACTGAAAATCTCTAAATGATAACACAATTCTTAATAAAAACCATTATTTTCACTATTTACTAAATATTGTACATTTTCATAAAATTATTAAAAACTGTCTCTAAAATAATTTTAACATGATGATTTTAAAAATAAATTTCATTTCAAAAAATAATATTTATATATTTGAAAAAATTTACTTTTAAAAATATTATGGAAAATGAAACAATACAAATTTTTAGAAAAATATAGCTTTTAAGTTTAAAATCATATTTATTATTATCTCATACCTAGAAAAAGATAAAATAACTGTTAAAATAATTTTTGAGTATATATATATTTATTTAATTCAAATAATTTTCCAGATGTAATTTATATAATTTATTGAGATATAATGCCATTATTTGAATAAAAATAGTTTTTTTAGAAAAGTATTTCTTTTATTTTAAAATGATTTTTATTTTCATTGACAATGAATTAGTGAAAATAAATTAAATATATATATATACCATATATTTTCATTATTTAAATTATCATATTTGTAACCTTCATTTCATCTCCTAGGTGCTAAATATCATATCAATTAATAATATTTTAATAGTGTTTCTTGTTTTGTTTAAACTAGATGTTAAGTGAAACACAAGATATTGATGAAAATATATTTATTTTAAAATAATTTCATAAAATATATTAGTTTTTTAGTTAAGGTATACTTTAGTTATAATTATATATATTTAGGAGACCAATACTTTAATTTTATTATCTTAATAAGTTAAAAGTCCAAATCATTAAGTGATTCTTCAAAAGTTAGTTTTACAGGATAAAAAATTACTCAAATTATATACTTTTAATATATTTATTGCTAAAATATTTTATCATTTCATAATCATATTAACGATAATATATTATTATTAAAATTTATTTCAAAATTGTAGTATATTTCTATAATGTTATGTTAAATGATCTGTGAATAACATAGTATCATTATCCAATAGATTGTATAAAACCCACACATTCGAATGAGGTATTTAAAAGTTTATACATTGAGGAAAAATTATTAAATAATTTTAGTTTTATAAAAATATTAGTGTATGGTTAAAATAAAATTAAATAAAGATTTTTATGATTACAAATATAACATTAGTTGTTTGAAAAATACCTCAACGAGAAGACAATGATTTTAAAATATTTAGACTAACATAGTAATGGCCTCTTAAGACTGATGAAAATGAATGGGTAAAATATCATTGAAAATTTATCAAATATATAATAATAAATTGGTAATATAATAATCTAAGTAATTTATATTTATGTTTAATGTAGTATTCTTATAGAAGAATCTCAAATAATAATGTAAAGGGATACATGGAAGTCATTACTCTACCTTTTGAGTCCCCTCATTTTGATTGAGTCCAAAGCATTTATAGAAGTAATTTCTTGCAAGATCAATGACTTGGAATCTAGATGAATAAACTTTTAATATAGGTTGGGGTATAATATTATGTATTCAATAATGTTTTTTGTGGAGAATGGTGTGATAGTAGAATGTCAATATATCTACATGGGAGATGGATCTTTGAAATAATATTTACTATTTAATTTAATAGGCCAAAGACTATGATTAATATTGAATATTATGAAGTTTAATAATAAATAAATAAAATATATAGTTTTTAATAATGAAACACATACAAAACTGAATGGAAGCATAAATATATTTTGATAAAAGGAAAAAATAATTATTGTTTTATATTATAATAAAAGATAACAGAGGATAAAAAAATTGATTTATAGGTTTTTTAATTAAGTATATAATTTAGAAATGAATTATTTTACTAATTAAATACATTTTAATTGGTGAAAAGTAATTTATAATATTTGGAAACATATTTATATAATGACAATTTCATAAAACATATGTTCTATATAAATTTTTTTATTAGTCATAAAAAATCAATTTATTTTGAAAAATACAAAAAATTCACAAAAATATAATTTTCCATGATAATTAATAGTTTCATATCAATTTTATAAGATTTATATTCTACGCATTTTAATATTAAATTATGAATAAATACTTATGAAAATAATTTTATTGTGATGAAAATTAAACATTACTGTTATAATGATATACTAGTGACCAAATTACATTACCATTGACATACATTTTAAAATTTAATGCCCCAAATGTGATAATAAGAAACTATATATATAATAAATTAAAATTTCAAATTTATATAAAAAATTATTCATAGTATTATTTTATTATCAAACATATAATTTAGTGGTTTTTAAAATTTATTTATTAACAAGGAATTCACATCATTAAAATATAAAATTAATTATTACGTAGAGTTATAATTGACTAATATAGTATTATTACAGTAAAATAATATATGTTAATTTTATTTAATCATACGATAGACATAAAATTTTATATGATATTAAAATATGTTTTATTACTTTTTATGGTTTTATGTTATAAAAATATCACTAATAAAACATGAGAAAAAATGTCCAGAATAGGATTACTATAAATCAAAAAATATAAAAATTACATACTGAATATAAAATTATATTGAAGAGAAATTTAGTACTAAAATAATACTGTATGTTTAAAAAGAAGCATGGTTTGATTTAAAAATATTTTATGAAATAATTTTGGTATATAAAATTCCATTATGATAAATGAATATAAAATAATAGTATATTTTCATTCAATTTAATACAAATAATCAAAACAAATATTTTAATTATTAATTTTATGAAAATAATATATAAAAATGAAAATGAAAATTCTTATATTATGATTAATTAAACATAGATAATTAATTCATTAACATATTTTGAAATGACATTAATAATAATTTTTAATATTCATATAAATAAATTATATGATAACATAAATAAAAAATTAATTAAATCTATTTTTTATAATATAATTGAATTTTTTAAATTTTCAATGATATTAGATATTTTATTGTACACCCTTAATGAAATTTTATCCATGAAAATTTTTCATATTGATAAAAACTTATTAATATTTTCTATTATTTTCAAAAACCACATTACTAAACCACAATATTACATATAATATGAACTATGATAATTTTATATTACTTCCAAACATAAATTAATTAGAAATGTACACCCTATATAATTATAACAGTTATACTTAACCTAATACCCTAGAGTTAATTATTATCTATCAAAGACATTATAACCAAATATTCCACAATCATAACTCTATTAAATAATCATACTCTACACTATTACCTACAAAAGCACCTTAAAACATACATTTCTAGATCTAGTTCATAACCTAGATATATATACTAAATATTAGAAGACATATACCTCAAAAAATTCATAGTGCAGAATCTTTGGGAACTATGTAGATATTGAATTACTAAAAAATAAAATTTAGTTAAAACCATCATTAATGAGAACCTCAAAAATGATAAAAATATATTTGACACCTAAGATCACTTTTGGAAATGGTGAAAAATCAATAATGGGGTGTTCATAAAAAATTAGTTATGTGTATAATAATACCAAGGAGGAATATTGAATTTATCAATATAACATAACATATTGTGATGAATGATGAATAAATAAATGGAATGATTAATTGAAAATGATAATGAAATCATAAGAAGAGATAAAGTGAAAAATAAAAAATATTATAACCCAAGGAATAAAAGCATAGAATTATGAAAGAATAGAATGTGACAAGAAATAACATTGTGAAAATGTATTTCATGAATCATATTACATTTTGAATAAAATGTTTCATGATAGAATATTGTAAAAAATAAAAATGCAGATGATGTCAAAAAACATATTTCATGGTCAACCACAAAGACATTCATATCATAGATGAAAATGATAACAATATATTTTTTTTAACAAGTTGACATGAACTCGTTTCCCAGTTCATGTCCAAGAAATTTATTAAATAAAAAAGGCATACATGGAAATCTCGAGGTGTAATGAACCTACACCATCTGAAAGTTAATGGAACTAAAGAAGAAATATACATTGAAAACCAAGGAGAATAAAAATTCAGACCTACTGCAAGTGTGTCAAGGGGTCACGAGAAAGGCAGGCAGTTCTGTATCTTGTTGAAGACAGCCGAATCCACATGCCAAGGAGCAGCAACCGAGCATGATCCAAGGCCCCAAGGTGAAGAACCACTGGCAGAGTCTTCAGAAGAGATGGGACTCCTACGGCAGATGAAGCAGGGGGGCCTCCAGGTGCTCAAACCCGCGGAAACATCCAGCATGAGATGCCAAACACCAAAAGCAGGCAGGGACAACAGCATAGGCTTACAAAGCAGGCGGATAGCAGCAGACCTCAGAACTGGAAAACAAAATCATATGGCTCAAGGAAATAAAAACTGGGGATTCAGCCAGCAGCATTCTAGGAGCATGCAAACAGAGAGGCTGCAGCTGGAGGAGTCTAGAAGAGAGAGCCATCCCGGCCTTTGCAGGGGGTGTCTCCAGTTGATCCAAACATCCAGAGCTAAGCATAAAGAGTAGACAAGAAATCAAGGTCCCTTCAAAACAGAAAATCTATGAAGCAGACCGAATCAAGCAGGAGAAACTAGCATCATCAAACCAAACATGTCCAGGGAAGATAGACTAATCATTTCCATGGAATTTCATTGAAATTGAAATTTGGGTTCTTCTTAAATTCCTCACAAACAAAGATGAACATTCTTTTTCGGAGTTCAAGATAAGTGTCAGCGGTCATGTCCCCATTTTTATATTTCCGAAAGGCAGTTCTGTCATTCTCATCTATCCACAAATCAAGCTCCTTTGAGAAGTCCAATTTTTCCTCCATGACGTAAGCATCTCTATATGCAGGGTCATTTTCATCATCCTCACTAGAGGAAGCTTCAGAATCTATTGTGTCTGAGTCAGATGACATTTCAGTTGTCACAGGCTGTGAAGGAATAGCATTTTCTTCTTTTTCATGTGCAGCAAGGGATCTTGTAATAATGGTTCTTTCTATTTTGGAGCGATCTTTTCTATTTATTGTGTGTCTATAACCTAATTGATTTTATTTACCACTCATGATCAATAACACAGTAATCTGATCACATATAATCCTTTACACAATGAATTATAGGGATATATAATTTATTCCTCACTCATCATAATAATGGTATACCCAAATATATGTGTGACACATAACAATGAAAACAATCCAAAATATTTCAAAAAATTTATTATAAATATCCTATGGAAATTAAATAAAAATAGATATAAATTTAGTTTTTATTTGGGTAAAAACCCAAAAACCAAGATAATGGGATATATGGAATAAGAAACATATTAAATAAAGGGTCTAAAAAAATTTAAATCATGTTCTATGGAAAATTGAATCTCTTGATATCCTGGTGAATACATTTAGTTTACTTATTAATGTATAGGGTATTCACATTGGAATGTTATTCTAAGAAATGTTTTATTATGGAATATTTAATGACTGGGAATGAAAAAGGTAGTTACGGAACAATTTTGTAATATGGTTTTAATTTCCACAAAACCATGGATAAATATAAATTTATATATTAAATAATGCCCTTAGTTGGATGAATATTATAATAAAAGAATCAAGAGAGGTGGGGGAATAATTGATGATTTCAAGGAATCTATTTCCTTAGACTTCAAAGAATATTTATATGAGGGTTCTCTTCTCATTTCAGATTCTTAGGCAATGAATGATGGGGTGTAATTGTGAACGAAAAAAATATCAAAAAATATTATATAAAATTAGATTTAAAACATATTGTAAAATTTATTTTTCAAGCTAAACCAACACATTATTAAATATATTACAATATTAAGAGGTGTACGAGTTTTCTAAATTAGAAAACTTTGGTAAAACATAAATTATTGGAGGGTAATATGGTGGATGATGATTTACAAACATTTTCCTATCCTTATAATGGATTAATGAATTATATATTTGTTGGGATTATTCCACTCATTTTATAAATATGTGGCCGATAATTATGCTATTGGAGTCATTATTTTAGACAACTATGATAAATATCTATGTAGGACTATACCGTTTCGTTCAATGAAAATAAATAGATGACAAATGAATGAAAGTGGTATTTTGTAAAATTAGAACATACGAAATGGTATAATGAGAGAAAATATAACCTATGTAAATTTAAAAGGTTGGAATTTCAAGGGTATTGAAAAATATTTTATAAAAATATATTTAATTTAAAATAATTTATGAAAATATTTGTTTAACACTAAGGAAGTGTTCAAATTAGTTACATATCATTTTTAATTATGGTCATAAATGTAAATTGTTTTTGTTGAAAATGATATTAAAAAAAATGTGTAATGATTATAATATATAGTATAAATTATGTCATCGAAATGATTCTTGGTCAGATCATAGAGGAATAGGGAAGATAAATCATATAATTAATTTTCATAACATAAATATTTTTTTAAATATTAGTAGAAAAATGATTCATATTAAAAAATAATTTTCAAAAGACAAAAATTAAAATTATAAAAACTTATTTGAAAAATATAATTAAGAAATAATATAAAAATGAAAAGCAATATATTTATAATGTAAGTAACATTTAGTGTATGAAAAGTGAAATGTAAAATATTCATATATACTTATATCATTGAGGTTAAATTAAGAGATGCTGGGAAGGGAATCACAAATACAAATATATACCCAAAAATGTAGAAGGAAACCCTTAGAACATGATGCAAGAATACAATAATGAGGTAATGAGGTATATATATTGATAATTATTGATAGATAACATATATAAAAGAATGTGAAAAGATGAATGACTCATTATTTTCAATTAATGTGTGGGATATAAATCCATAAGGTGGGAAAAGAGATAGAAAATAAATAACTAATGATGGGTAAATTTTAATATATATATTTATTACCATGCATATCATATATAGAATATCAAACTACAAATAAATAAATTATACTTTAAATGAATGGAGTTTTGGAAATAAAACCTTACCTCGATTATAATATTTCCTAGTATGTCCTTTAAAATCATGAATAATGAAATATTATTAATTATTTAAATGAATCATAACCTTATACATGAATATTTTATTATAATATTTTTTTATAAATTATATGATAAACATTTTATTTTCAATTTATAGATTATCATCGATTTTATAGATCATATTGAGGTAGTTATATTCATTAGTAAAAAAATTTCAATGTAATAATATTACATGATTTTTATATTACAATGGTCCTATATTCTCAAAAAATTTCATGAAATAGTTTTTATATTATTAATGAGTTATAAGAGATAAATATTTCATCATAATGGAAAAAAATAGTTCTAAACAAATATGTGATGCTTCACAGGCCTGTTTTGGATGGATAAAAATGTCTATGATTGTTTACATTCCATATTACCAATGTGTTCTCTATGTTATCCATTAAATTTTTGTTATAGTTTCCAATACACTACTGAAACTAACCTCCTTCATGGTTGTATCCTCATTTTGGTTTTAATTATGGTATTAGAGGCATCGTTATAGTGTAAACCTAATACATCATCAATGACATAATAGTGACCTCATAGCCCAATGATATATATACACTTGGATAATAGAAAGAATTATATTTTGATACTTATTTTTTAAAATCAACCACAGAATAAATCACTAGAATATATGGACTACATTTTCTTTCCCATTTTGGTATCTCTATTAGTGGTGTAATATGTGCATACATGGTGTAAATTTTGGTACAATTCCATTATTATTGTTTATTAAAGTTAAATTTAAATCTATAAGTACTTAATACCATTCCCTTTACAAGTTATATTTTCTTTTAGTTCATACTATTTTTTATTTTTCCAATTCCTTAATGGTGTTTTTTTCTCAGATTACCGAACACTACATAGTTTATTTATAAATCAAGGCCACACATGTATTTTAGAATGAATTGGAAACATATTCAAAGGATCCATATCACTCATAGTTCATTCATTCTCAATAATCATTGAGTGAACCTTTTTGAATCAATTTCAAAATATAATTTCCTATAAATAGATTTCAATAGGGACTAGTTGAAGTTTTTTTGTGTTTGTGAGATGGGAAATTTCATTCAGGTGATTGATTTATCTAACCCAGTTTATATTCTAGTGATTTCAATCCTATACCAACTTTTTCAAATATGATTAACATTTATACAGTATAATTTGATGAAGATAATAAAATCCCTATAAATTTTTTCCATCTCTTAAATCATTAAAATATAATTGATATATCCTCTGGTATTTTAACATTTTAATAAAAAAAATATATCCAAAATTATAAAAAATATCTAATTGGGAAAATCGAGGATACTTTGTTAACATATTTCCTTTCTCAAAAACTAAAATTTAAAAAATTAATAATCTTATTATAGATGCACCATAACATTTGATGTAGATATCTATGCGATATACCCGTCTCCATTATGAAGATTCAAGGATTTCCCACACTCTTAATGGGAATAAGGGACTACTAACTGTGCAATGTACATCTATGTATGACACTCTGTATAATCTCTATATGAATTAATTTATAGACACTATTAAGACAACCTTATAGTGAAAACATATATTATTATGTTTTATCTATACTCAATTATACCACTATAATATCCACAAATTGTAGAAAATTTCTAAGTAGTAATGTTGATAAATAATGCGTCACTGTGTAAAAAAACCTAAATTTACACTATGTATAATCAAATATAATTCTGCATAGAGAATAAAATACAAGATCATAATGTTATAAAATAAATAGAGTGATATTTTTATTTTGAATGTCAATGATTATTATAGAAAGATAAGAAACATATTAAAAAACTAATTCTAAGACATCAGTTAAAATATATTGTCTATATAATAAAGTATTTTTAGATATAATTAGTCTAGGGAAGTGATCAAGGTGATTCATTAAAAAAATAATTTTTTAAAAATGAATTATAAGAATAATGAAATCAATTTTTATAGAAATAAATGTAATGTAACATTATATCTATCAATTATAGATATTGTTGAAAAGACACTTCTAAATCTTTATCATTCCACTCTTAGGGTATGATGTATACATTTCCACGATAATTGGAATATGGTCTATATCATTTAGAATAGTGATAATATTTTTATTATGGATGTTCATATAAGTACTTCACGAGATCATATTGAGATAATGAAAAACCAAGAGGGGGAATTAAGTTCAAGTGTGGCATATCTCATTAGGTTCTCAAGGAAATCTATTTTGATGGGGATATGGTATCTATTCTTCTAGATTTACCCATATATAATAACATTTAGTTTTATGTTGTCAAGATAGATGTTGTTGGGTGACATTAAATTTTTTATCCAATAATATAATTTTTTGATGTGTTTTTTTTGAAAAAAAAATTGACCTGGAATGTTATAAACATTCCTGGAAGATAAATTTATGAACGATATGAAAATTTCATGCGTCAACCCATTATATTAGACAAGTAAAAGAAGAACTAAACTACAACCTGAAGACTAAAATGAATTAAAATATTTTTCACTATAGATTTTAGAGCATCAAACTATGTTGATGGGAATTATAAAATATATCTTAGCTGATATCAACATATTAAGGGATGAAATTCAGTACCAAATATGTTCTATAAATAATGCGATCATATATCTCTCACATATGATGGATTTCATAAAAAAAATTACTCAGAGAATCAAAACAATGATCAAGAACCTAAATCCTAAAATAAAATATATAGTAAATATAGATTACAAAAACCCTTACATAAAAAATATATCTTCATAAAAAATAAAAGAAATTAATTTCCATTAACTTTTTTCTCCTCTATATAAGTAAATAATTTTAGTAGTGCATTATTATTACCAAAGTTAGAATAATACCCATAAGTTACTACATATCAATGTTAATGGAACATTCCAAGGTATAAAAAATATCCTTCAATTATCCATGATATTATTCTATATTACTATCACACCCTCCACCTTTTCTTATGCATACTTTTATATACAATCATATAATGGTAGAAAATATTAGCAAGTTTATTCTTCAATAGGATATTTTTTTAAAAAAATATTTTTTTTCATTCTAATATTTATACAAACTTATATTTTAAATTTTATAAAAGAATATATTATGATATTTTCATTAAATAACTAATGAATGATAGGGAATAATGTGGATCTGATGTCATCATATTGCATAATTCAATTTATCATTAAATGAAAAATAAACCTGATGAAATTTCACAATTGGAATTTTCATCTAATAAAACATCATGTGGTTTTCATATTACGTTGTCTATTGAATAGATCCCATAATTATATTAAACTGATAATATGTTTGAGATACATGAATGGTGTACTAGTGAGTATCTCTTACCTGATGAATAATTTATAATAGTTTTCATTAATTTTTTGATATGTCTATATGGTCAACTAAATCATTGGTGGATCTTCCCTTGGTAAAAGATATCCTTGAATAAATGATCTTCTATCAATTGGTACATTGATTTTGGTGATTCATAGTGAATTTCTTGGATTGATGATTCATTATAAATGACATAATTTGGAATAAAATATTGACATAATGAATTACATAGAGAGATATATTCAACGTAATTTTGATCAATTTTTAATATTGTACTATGATATGGGGGAAGTTGGTAATCATAATGTAAAAGAAGAACATATAAACTATTTTACATTTATATTTGGGGGAAATAAATATCAAATATCATGTTTTATAATTTTAATTATGTAGTGTATCACATGGAGAAATATTGTTTCACAAACTCATGGGTATGAAAAAAAATATGTAACTAGTAGAAATTTTTCAAGAATATTAAAAAGGATTATAATGTCCCAGCATTAAACATTAATTATTATTGTTATTTGAATTAGATTTTACATATTTACACTTACAAAGTTATTTTTGGTTGATAGTTTTATAATTTTAGGACATAACTCATACATATCAACCAGAAATAAAAAACAGTTTGTACCATTAAATTAATATCCATTTCCTCAATAACATAATATTTTATACAAAAATCAACAACATGATTTCTTTGAAAATTCTTGATAAAAGTTAAAAAAAACTCCAACATACACATTACCAATTTATTGGAAGGAATCATAGGTCCCACCCTTCATTATACACTATTTAGATAAACCAAAACATAATCATAGAAAATGAATAATTTTATAAAAATAGTACTTTTGAATTTTATAAAATAATGTTTTAAAATAGGATTTTAGATGAAAATTTGAAGTGAGAAAAAATAGAGTAGATATAACATGTATATAATCATTAAATACACATAATTAAACATAATATAAACAAACATCATCTCACAAAAATTTTTAAAACAACATATTTAATAATGTAGATGGATAACCCAAAGAATGGAAATTCGGTAATGAATTCCATTGCGTCATGTTTTTCGGACATTATATATGTCCAAACATACTTTATAATCGTTAAAACAGTGTCCTTTATATCTTTAAAAAATATTAATATTTATATGACCTTATATGATCATTTCATAATACAATTTCTCCCTTTAAATATTAGTATTTAATTCCTTCAATTGTTTTGGGTGAGTTCTTTACATGATTCCCATGGAAGGTTTGTATTTTATTTCCATGGCATATGATCTAATGTCCTAGAGGCCATATTTTTTATTGATTTTTGATAACCCGCCTTTCAAGGGATAATGGGGAACCCTTACAAAGCCCAAATGCGCAGAGATTACAAGGCTCATAGGATTAGGTAATTATGTTACCCTAAGGTCTTTGGAAATTCAACCAGACTATCTATAGGGAATTGACCCTCCCCAGCATCTATATAGTGATATAATATCTCCAACTTTTCATTACCATCTATCTAGGATTCTCGGGCAATCATAGGCTAGTCTTGATTGCATATCCATACCCTCTAATTCTGACAAACCATTTGGATCTTCTCTGGTGAGTGCACCGACTCTAAATTCTCTTCTAGGGTTGCTCCATTTATTGTAGAGACTTCTGGGGATTCTACCTTTGGAGTACTACTATATTTGTATTAATATGTTTACAATATAATATATTATTACATAAATTGGTTTGGTTATATATTACAAGGATTAATCTTTAGATTAATCTTTAGTGATATATGTTTACATTATTTTTCTTGATCTTTGACAATCACAATCTAGTTTCATTATATAACATAATATTTTGAATAGATGTTAACTCCTGAGCATGAAAGATAATATTTTATACACATTACAATCTATTTCAAAAATTAAAATAGTTTTATAGCATATATTTTAAATCTAGAATAGAAATTGTGAACACATCGTCCACGATTATGGTAAATCGGCACATCACATATAGTGTTATTATTTATTGAATAAGTGGTTAAAGAGAGGAATAATGATGATGCATTTATTCCATAAACAAGATAAAATCTATAATATATACAATTTTTGAGATTTCATTAATATTGTATATGGGGGGGAAAGTTTTATTTGAAAGGAAAATAAATTGAAAGGAAAACATAAGAAAACGAATGAGGAAACTTACATCTTGATCTCTTCTCCTTGAGATCCTCCTTAAAGCTTTTGGTTTTGGCCTTTTTGTGATAACATCATGTATTGGACATGGGGAAGATTCTTGGGAATGGGATTTTTAATAACATATATAATTCAAAAATCATTAGATGTGTAAGTGGAAGTGGGGGGAGGGGGTGACAGTGGTATTTATAGTGGCAGAGAGGACGAGTTTTACATTATTTTAATCAATAGTTTAATATTTCAAATAATGAATATGAATATTCATTATTCTTGTTTCCCAAAATATTAATAAGTGCATGTGATTACCAACTAAAGGCTATTTAATTCATCCATGACTGATGAATGATGCATAAATTATTTTAGTTATCATATTTTCTAATAATCTAACTTCACTAATCAATAATAATTCATATATTTATAAAAATACAAAAAATTAAATCCTTCCATTTCATGATGTGTAGATTTCAATAATTTACTCCAATTTTTGAAAATAATATTTTAAATATGATTAACATAATATTTAAACAAAATCATAATCAATTACAAAAATAAATTTTTTGAACAATTAATTGATTTTCTATCACCTTGAAAAACTAATAAAGATCTTATTATATTTTAAACTTATGAAAATAAAATCATAATATGATTTAATATTCACACGGGTCATATTACAATTAGTATTACTATTCATAAGTGTATGTTACTATTCACCAAAAAATCGTGTTGGTTATATCAGACTATAAATAACTTTTTAATCACAACTGTAGATTCGCATTTTTTGAAATTCAAATTATTTAGGTGGAAAACTTATGTCTAACATATCGTTTACAACTATCTCCATAAAAATATAATTATTTAGAGAAAAATGATTCATTCGTTTCAATTTATTTTTTAATATTTAGGGTTATACAAGGATAACTAGGTTTGTTGACCTGATTTTGACCAATTGGGGTTGAAAATGAAATATAGACAAGAAAATTCAAGAACTAACTATTCTAGGAAAAAAACCTATTCAATAATGTCATTATATATTAGTTCAGTGGAAAAAGGAATCAAAAGTAGCATATTTCCTTAAAAAAATCATGTTTGGGATTTAAAAACACATCTTGGTGATATTAATATTGTCATAGTAGAATGTTTTATAGTGAATTTTATAATAAAAATGTTAATGTGATTCTCATTAATGTACAAAAAAATTTCAGTATCATAAGGATGATTTCATGGAAAAAATTTTCCCTCTAGATAGTGAATGGGGTAAGGATACTATGCTTGATTTGGATATGGATGATTCAAACGAAGAGAAAATTTTAATGGTAGTATATTATGTTCTATAAATGAAGATGATTAAAATTAAAATATAAATAAATAATTTTATAAACTATATAATGGACCCTGATTATAATTGTATTATAATATTAATTAAATGAACATTATATGTAAAATAAAAAAATATGTTACACCATAACTTCATTATGTAATGTATAATGGAATTAATCAAGGAATAATTTGAGGATAAATTTTACCTTCTTCATATACACATTTATTTTTACTCTATATCATTGAATATTTTTAATAATTATGTCAAGAAGAGACATTAAATTTTCACATCACTCAAACAACCTGAACACCTAAAAGATTTATATTTTATTTAATTTTGATAATCCCATTTAAAATAATGATGGGTAATATTTATATAGTTTGTAGCTATAGAGGCACTAAGACTTATGACATGGTTGTTCAAACCCAATGGCCAAACACCAAACACAAATCCCTAACATGCTAAAGATAATTTTTTGTTCTAAAGTAACAAACCAACAATGACACTCAGTAAGAACTCCCAATACATAAATGGATGTTCCAATTACTCATAGAAAAGACATACCCTATCATTCACCCAAATATGAGAGCATTACTGGTGGTGGTTTCTTACACTGATCACCCCTAGGATTTCACATTTAATATATGAACCAAATCTGCTAAATTCAACATGCCCATCAAAGCCATTTCCCCTAAGACAACCTTCACCAATATGTTAATCGTCTAACCCAGCACATCCCACCTGACCAAACACTAAAGGCTGTAATTACTCATAAATTCCATGCCATGTTGAGACAAAATACTACACTGTATAATCCTTCACTAGAATCCCACACACCATCAAAAAATATAAAACCATCATGAACTATATCCTCTACAAATCAAGACTGTTCCCTCTTTGTCCAACCCTGACATGCAGGTGAATCCCTATGTCGAGCATCGTTTAGGGCCAATGTTGGCCCTAACTCCTAACTTCAATGTTGGCCTATTAATCCCAATCCCATATCACACCATTGGACCATCCACCCCCACTTGATAGTGAATCTTCCAAACCCCCAATTATAAGTGGAAAATAATAATTTATCTTGGTACCAATATAGTATATTAGGGTACCTTTACCACTAGGCGAGACCCTAATGCCTAGAATTGTAACTACATGACAATTAATTAGAATAAATTTTTACTTAAAACTTTTTTAAATATTTTTAGGCTAGATTTTATTAAGATAAGTTGTCAAATATTTTTCATTTTTTTCAATTCAAATGGATGATGTATTTTTTTTATGATTCCGTAAAATGTGAAATGGATATGAATCAGTCTCTCGGAGTTATTGTGTAAATCTTCATCATTTATAGAATTTTTATCTAGGTCATTTCTGTAGATTATCACCATGTCTTTTTCAATTCATATGAGGCCCTATTTTAGGGAATAATTCCAAGTCATAATTTATAATTCATCCATAATTTTCTATAACTTAATGTAATGACCAGCATTTAATGTAATTCTATGACTTCATGTATTTTTATACATGATCAAAGCATCTAGATTATATGTGATAATCATGATGATTTACTGTAACCATAATCTAACCATCGTAGAAAATATATTCAAATTTTACTTGATATGTATCAATTATACTATGATCATCATAATCACCCAGTCTAAGAACTCACCTTATTTGGTTATCCCATCAACATGAACTATATTGATATGTGTAATTTAATGAAACCCAAGTGAAACATAAAATAAATAATTTATAAATTTCATGATTTAGATTATATGTTTCACTAATAGCCACACACCCTGAGGACTAAGAGGTTTAGTGTCTTTTAGATTCTCTATATAAATATTTTTTTTACTAAACATTCAAATATATATACATATTTTCACTCCATTAGACCATTTTCTAGAAATCTCACATCATACAATATTCTTGATGACATAGGGAATAAAGACATAATAAATTGGTGAGATCGAATACACAGTAAGGGGAAATAATAAACATATCATAAGTTGTTAGATCATAATATTATGAGATAACATGAGTTGGGAGAAATATATTATTAAAAAGAAAATTAGTGAATAATAGTTTTCCATATTCCATGATAAAAATACATGTAATATGAAAAGAGAAATCTTATAACATGGAATAATGTTGTGGAACCATGAGATAATAAACATGAGCTATAGAGAACAATTATAGTTATAAGATTATGAAATTTCATGTAAATGAATCATAGAAGTAAAAAAATTGAACTAATTTTGTTTAAAAAACATATAATAGTGGAGTGTGATTTACTACTCGGTCCTCATAATTGTGTAGGAATCACCACCTAATTACCCTAATCATAGTTGAGTATTCATCGCTGGATGATTCCAATAATATAGTGGAGTATGCACCTCAAAATTATTACCATATTATAGTTTCTTAGGTATCACTTCCAGATTCCAATAACCTAGTGGATAAGGTATAACATCTAGAATCCCATTGTAGAGAGAACATCAATACCTAATTCCAATAATTTTATGGTGAGATATATGTCCTTAACCAATGCATTATAGGGAAATGTAAGAACCAACCCTTCATCATCAGTACATATGTGTGCCACATGAGAAAAACAAATCAATAATCACATCCTAATGAACCCATGGAATGAGAAATGTGTTTTAAAAAATCTCTAGATGGTTTCATAAACATTGAACACAATAATGCAGTCAATTGATAACAAAAATTAAATAACAAAAAAATATTATTTTATTAGAATATTTAAAGGAAGATTTAATAAAAGAAACATTTTAAGAAATAAATACATTATATATTAATAGAGAGTGGTTTTAAATTTGTAAGAGTTTTTAGAAAATGATTTTATCTTTGGAGTGAAAGAAGATGTTATAGTCACTGTAATATGAAATTTTTAGAATTTTAAATTTTAAGAAACTGAAATAATTTTTTTTAATAAATAATATAATTTAATTACATATTAATAATTAATCCCTATATTTTATAACTATTTCAAAAATATTATGTGATGTTTTTTTAAAAATATTTACTTTTTGAGAAGAATTTTCTATAATGGATCGTCCAAAGAGACCATTGGGTTTTAAAATGCGATGTGATGGATCTTGAATTTTTTAAAAAAATATTCAAAAATAGATCAGTGAAATGAAATAATCCTTATATATATACATGTGGATTGAAATATAATTAATTTAATTTTTAATGTAAGGAATATTATTTGATAATATATTTATTGAAAAATATAATCATTAAAAGAGTAATAAAACATAATTTTAAAATTATTATAAGGTACAGATGAATGTCACATGAGATAATAAATAACTATGATTTGGAATATAATTATAAAAATTGGAGAGAAGGTATAACAAAAAATAGATGATAAATGATTATTATATAGGATGACAATTATTCTTAACAAAAATATAATTTTTTAGAAAGTAATCCACTGTGGTAAATGTCTATTATTTAAAAATAATTTTCACTATACTGGAAGATAAATGTACTAGAAATAAAATATACGGGTGGGAGAAATAAGTAATATAAGATTGAATTTTATTAATAAGAATTATAACTCAACTAAAGTAGTTGAGTAAGAAAAAACACATACATATTTTTTAACTTCTCAATGAAAGTCCATTTGAAGAAAGAATATGATATGGATCTTCTAGCCCGATAAATTACATGAATATTGTAAAAGACAGTCTTTATTTAGTAATCCAAACCTATCAAGAATTCCATGGATCACAATAAGAAATAAGTCTCATGAAATTTAATTTGAAACAAATAACACCCACAACATGAATTCCTACTTAGTTTATAATACTTTATCCCTCTGTATAACAAATATAACCATTTTATAACCTATTTCAGAACCTTATACAAAACATTAAAATTTTATAAAATTATTTTATAGTTATCTATACATATATTTTATTTTTTTTATATTTTCAATATCTATTAAGAGTAATCAAGACTAATTTGAACATTTTTGGAAATAATGTTATTGTTATTCATTCTCGCCAAAAGAAAAAAATTCTCAGATCATAAATGTTATTGGGTTAAGGAACAAGAAATAGTAATTAAATATTCTATTATATTTAAACAATAATTCACCTTATTAAATTCTAAAATATATATTATTTTTGGATTTTAATATATTTTGTTTAGGACGCCTAGGTATCAAACCCTTATAAATACAATGATGAATCTTTTAATTTGTATACATTTTTCATATGATATAAAATTTTTAAATGAAAAATGATTTATTTTTATGAAATACAATCCAAATTTTATTCCTGAAATGATTATTTCCCTACCTATACTTAAGAACATTTCAAAAACATTTTCATGTTTTGTAGGAGCATAAAAAGAATAGTTAGGTACCCAAAAAATACTAATTAAATTGTTTGTCTATGAATACTTATAATAATATTACCTTTCATAATTAATATTTGGGATCATAATAAATAATTTACTACCAAAAAAATAACATTATACTCCCAAAAAGTTTCATAAAAAATTCTTATGAAATATCTAAGGAAAAATTAAATGCATAAGGTTTTGTTGATATCATGAAAATATCAAAATACCTTTTTTCACAATGTTATACTTTTAACAGTTAAGGATTTGCGTATAGTTTCATTTATGCATAATATTATTTTATCTCTTTGATAAATAATTATAATCCTAAAAAAATATAAAAAATATATAAAAAATATATTTTAATCGGTAAAAAATTTATAGGTTCCTCATACAAATGAAACAACAATACGGTCCACTTCTGTACCCAATGAATTATGTGACTATCATAGAACCAAACATCCTTGGATTATCATGGAACCTATTATAATAGGTAAATAATGTGACCAAGAAGAATTATTTTTCAATAGAACCACCCATAATCATAACATTTCTTAAGAACCATAAAAGTCACAATACATAACAACATGAAAATTACTATATTACATTTATAAAAGTATTCTTTTCATCCGTAATAAAACATTTCTGAGAATGAAATATTCTATCCTTTATAATTCCCTCTTTTGAAAATTAATTGAATATAAGGAGGTATGTTTATTTATTTTAATAAATCATGAAATCATAAAATATTAGTGAAAAATTAAATAATGGCTACATTGTGCCGAAAATATATTGTTAATGTAAATGTTAAAAATGAAGACTGCTTTGGTCTTTTTGTAAAGAAGGTCAAAGCATTACATAAAAATATTCCTTTTTTAAAACCATTCAGAAAATTTCAAATGAGATATAAAATTTCCTTTAGAATTCATTTTTTCATTCAATAATATATAAAATAATTTTAGTAATATAGACCGGCAAGATAAAATGTTTTTATGGGAAAAATAAAAGATGATGTTTAAAATTGTATCCCTTATCTCAAGCCATACTCATCAGTTGCAATCCTAATCCTCTTTAACAATTAATGTATGTTAATTTTTTAGTTTCCTTATAACCCATTTCTATTTATAATTCATTTTATTTACATTACATTTAATTTATTTTTGGTTAGAGTGGTTATCTCTAGAGGGGGGAGTGAATCGAGTAGCATGTAATATTTTTTGTTTAAAATAGATTAATTTATTATACTAAAAATAAATTAAATCGTCCTAGTTAATAAATATAGAAGATCATTATAAGTTATAATATTTTAAAGGGATTATTAATTATCAATTAGTTCTAGAGTAATAAATATTCAATATTACATAGTCTTTTGAAAAATATACTCAACAAAATTATCATAAGAGCACTAATAATGATTTGTTATCAATGTTTAGTTTTTTAGTTAATATAGTTTCATTTTTGAAAGACAAAATAAATCAAAATAAAGAAACATTGGTAATTTGAAACAAGAGGATCAATGTCAAGTTATGAGAAATTCATTTCCAATTTGATATCACCTGCCACCAAGTAGTTTATATAAAATAAAAAATTTTATCCATAACCTCTAGCAGGTTATTCAAAATTTTACAAACTGTCCAGGTTTCACATGATATCTTTCATAGTTATACATGGGATAAAAAATAAATTGGTCAAAAAATACATCCACCGCTATTCTCCGTGGGAAAATAAATAACAGGTCACTTAGGATAACATCCATTTTTAAATATAAGAGTACAAGTGTAAGAATGCTGAAAAGATGTCTAGTATATTCCCATTCGGTAGTTTTGAAAATGTATGTGTGTGATATAAAGGATTATAACACACACATTTGAATAAGTATGAAAAAATGGATAAATGTAAAAATTATGGGATAAAAATACTCAGTCTATTGTAGTAAAACTCAAAAAATATGGTATGTATTTGTAAATTAACCTTCAGTCGAGTTCACATGAAATATATAGAAGAATAGAGATTCACATGCTATTTATATTTATTGATAGAATTCCTGAGATTTAATGATTTGATTTTTATTCCTAGTCAAGTGTAAGATCTTAATTTTCTTGAAATTAGATTCATCTATATGATTGTGTCTAGTATGTCTGATCTCTCAATCATTTTCTCATATATCACATGAGAGAGTCTTTATCCTTTCTTAACAACAACAGTATGAAGAATATCCACATACATATGAATATTATGCTTCCTCATAAATAATATCTGACCGATTCTTCAATAAATTATTTATAAAATTTTATATAAAAATGATAGAATATTTAATGGCATTAAATTCAAAAAACTTGTTGAGTGATATATTTCATTAAAAATGATATGTATAAAATTAGAGGTTTCTTAGTATGTTAGTGGGAAAATAGTGTCTTACATTCTAGTAGTGTCTCCATAAAATGATGAAATTGATCTGTAAATGTATTATAACATAGCCTGGTGTTTACATTGCCAGTAACTCCCTTTGTAGTGAGTTATCTGACAATAGAACATTCTTATGGCAGTAGATCATGATTGTAGGGATTTATATAGTACTAATTTTATATGTTGGGGGTCTGTCCTCTTAAGGTGTCTCATACATAGTGATATTTTTCTTATAATAGTGATCCATGGAAAAAAAATCTGTCATATGCAATGGTATCTCAAACATCGTCAATTTTCACATAATTTTCTAGAAAGATGAGACATTGATGGTGAGGTATCCTAGTATTGAGTCCTTATATGGTGGTGTGATTGGATGCCAATGTCTTAAATTAAGTGGTGAATCATCCTTATAAGTGACTATAAATGAATCATAATTAGTCAATTTCATCTCCTTTCTCATTTTATGAAATAATTTCAGAAATCATTAAATTCATTTATATAAACAGAACAATGATTTTTTTACCATTAAAATAAGTTGGTGAACAATCTACCAAGGAGGTCCACAATCACCCACTATCTGATGATCAAAATTCTTAGTGTTAATGGTTTAAAAAACATAAAACATGATATCAAATGTAAGATCCAAATTTAAATCATGACTTTTCATTCACAAGTTGTATAGATGTTATAAAAAATAAATAATGGGAAAAGGTAATATAATTATTATGTATCCGTGGAAAAAGTATAAAAATTCTATGTATCAAATGAAATATCACTAGAATAAAGAGATAAAAAAATAAGGCCCATAATGTTATTTCCTCCTTAGTTTGGTGTTACCAAAAAGGTAAATATTAAAATAATATAAAATTAAAAAAATAGAAATATCAAATTAAAAGTTATCAATGGAATTGAAAATGATTATCAAAACATTATTTCAAACCATTTCCAATCAAATACATATTTTCTAATACAATAAAAAAGATAATGGTTCATGATTATGGAGATATGTACATTGGTTCTCTACCTTTATCCTTGAATTTCTCAAGATAAAAGGCAGGAGGAGTAGAATATGCTGGAGGATCTTAAATAATGGTAGATATAACACTAGTGAGAGTTCTATCTATATCAATGGGAGGTTATTTATACAGAAAAATAACATGTCTATGTTGCCTCATAGCGTCGCTAGGTTGAAGAAGGAATGACTAAAACATGGATGGCAGAGATGCAGAATTATCTCAGGAAACTCATGTGCCAAGAGATTACTCTATGATAATAGGAATGCCTTTCCGAGTATCAAATAATGTGCCTTGTAAATGAAGAAATTGATTCATCGGGATTATTATGTCCATAATAATTTGGACACCTATTTCCATGTCACTAAATAAATTACCCTTATCATCCATAAACAGACTCAGCACATGAGTAATCTCATTCAATTGTCTTATTTGAATTTTAGAATAATGATAAATTGGAAAGTCATTAAATTTTCATATTAGAATGTAGAATTTTAATCGATGTAATTATTAGTTTAGTTACATGATATATAATACTTGGTTTCCTTTATTGTATAATATTTCTAGATTTCATATTCTTAAATATGTGGTTATCATATTATGTACTTGGTTTCTATTATATCGTATTCTACTCATGGATTCTTGGCGATGATCAGGCGGGTCACATTATGCATTGACTGAGGTAGTTCATAACACTTTCATGAGCGAGGATCTGATCTCCTCTTCCTAAAACTCTAGAGGAAGCTAATAGAATGATATATAATCCTCTAAGTTATTATTTTAAACCGCATCAAGAAGATCATCGACACTAGCTTTAAATATTTATTATATTCCATCAAAAAGAGACATTATGAAATCCATCAAACCACTTATTATATAATTTTCACACTCAACTTCATGAATTTGATTCATCATTTTAAGTTGTAAATTTTGAATAACCAATTCAAAAAAATACTGAGCAGCATACTCACTACACTTATCCAAATGTGGAGATTGATTCATCAAACACTTATCAAAATCTAAAAGTAAATTTTTACCAAAAACATAGATGTACTCATTATGACTAAATTATCTAGTATAAAAGGATGAACTTGAGTGCAATGCTTATTTTTAAGACCATCCATAGTGGAAATAATCATTATAACAACCCATAAAAATAAACTTGACCTATCATAGATCCCTTAGGATATCGTTCTTATCGAACCTCAGGTCCCCTATCCTTCAGTGAACACTTCATAAAAATATACTATTATTCTATCATGGGACCATCCAAACATTTTGAAAGTGTCAAAACTAAAACATTAATAAAAATATAGTTTATAATAGGTTGAAATTATAGTATTATGTACCATAACAGTTGTAGGTACAATGGTTGGAGAGGTATCGACAACTATCTTAATACATAATGAAGAAGCAATCTTTTCACTATTTGGTACTTCCCCTATATAGAATTTGTGTTTCTAAACACTTAATCATTGTAAAACATGTTTTCACCAAAAAAAGGTTAAACTTCTACATAGATGTCAACATGAGGCTCATTAGTATCCAAAAAACTGAACTGTACATCAATTTTTTTCTTAGAAAAAAGTATATTTTTTTACTTTATTAGCTATATGTTGTTCCACAATAAAAATAACACCCATTTTCTAAAACAATATAGAATCATAAACTGTATGACCATCACCAACCAATATTATATCAGATCCATCTATATCCTTACCCTATTGAATTAATTCCATATATGGGCACTTATAACCGTCAATAAGTGTATATTTTTATTTATACTCTGGGTCCACTTCTCCAACCAAAACATGTTTCTCGTTAGAAACACTTTGTGAAGAAAGATGATATGGAGGCATATCATTGTACCTCAATCTAATTATTCCATATAAGGTAGATGGGTTATTTTTTTATCATTATCTTCATAACTTCTATTCATGTTTTCATTTTCATTGTCTTGTTCATCGTCCTCATCACCATCGTCTTCATCATCATATTATGAAAATACTTTTAAAATGATCATCACTAGAAATTTTTATCTCCACTTCATTACAATTTGAAAAAATTTCCATTATTCACAATATCATAGGTGTACTTGGTCCTCTATATGTAATTAGAATACAATTTTGAGACACATCAAGATCAATAACTTCATATGAAGATGGTTCTTTTTCAGCTTATTCTTATGAAACACCCTCTATATCCACATCAGATTATACTAAAACTTATAAAGGATCTATACTTGTATGAAAAGTATCCTCAATTTTGTTGGATGATCCAATGGATTAAATTTAGTATACAACATATATCTATTTTCTACCCACTACCTAATATTGGGGTTCCACCTAATTATCATCCTTTAATACATAGATCTTAAAATATAGATACCACCATATTATATAAATGATTCAAAAATTCATTGAAACTAGAACCTTGGCCTTTAACAATGTTGAAATCATCATTTAATAGTTCAATGTGTTAGGTTTAGAAGATATCTTTATCATCTTAGAATTATGAACCTAAATGTTCCTATATATATTGATCCAATGACCTCATTTCATAAGAAATATCTAATACACATCATGGTATATCTAGTTGGAAAAATCCCCTTTCCAGAGGAATGACATGTATTGTATGAATAGAAACAACAACATACAATACCCATCAAAATCCAAGGAAATTTGACTTATAGTTAACTCATAAGCAAAAAAATTTCAAAAGAATATTCATAAAAAATAGTAACTTTCCATAAGAACATATCATTGATAATAATCATAAATTCCTTCATGGGGTATTCCATGAAACTTAGCCCAATTTTTTGAAGAAAACAATTATTTTTCGTCATTTTTTCTATCCATAATCTAGTACATTACTTCATTATTAAATCCAATGATAACATACTTGTAGAATATATGTGCCATCCTATTAAATAAAGGTGTAAATTTTGACGGAAAAAATATTTCCATCCATTATTCGACATCACCTTTAAAACAAAATACATACTAAACAATAACCATTTTTCTTCACCTTCAATTTTAGCTATTATGAATTTCTTTTTAGGCTATGAGATATCTATTAAAACTTGATATGGAACAGTTGGTTAAACCGTTTTTTCTTCTAATCCAATCACAACTCATTTAGAGAAGTCTTCAAAGGGATATTAATTATTGAGTTGAATATGAATTTATAAAGCATGGTCGAAGGTAATAGAATGCAATGGTTGGGATAAGAGATGTCACACATGGGTTGTGAGTATCGTGATGGGAACGAGGTGTGTTAGAAAAATGCATAGTTCTATTTTTTTTATATTTTGTAATTTTAGTTATTCAAAAATTTAAATTAAAATAAAAAATGAAATCGAATTCAAAATCCACGAAAATATAAGTATCTATTTTCCGAGATAAACATTAATTTGATGAAAATAGACCACTGTTTAAAAAAAGAGAATATTTAATATTAAAAAAGGCATGAATAACCAATAGTCTATAATACACAATATTGTGTTTATCAAAGTGGTGAGACAACCATTGGTGAGACAATTACAACACTGAGTTAAACAAATTGTTGGGTGACCTAGTGGTTTGTCACCCAATGGCGTGTCACGGGAAATTTTACATTCCCAACATTAATAATTCCTAATACATGTTTGACATAGTTCATTATCTATGAATTAAAAGTTATAGTAAAAGTATCATCTAAATTAAGTTGTGAAACGATAAACTCAAGAGTGGAATCACTCATTTCAAAATTATCTCTCAAAAATTAATTTCTTATATCAAAGTTCATTGATCTAGAATATGAAACACGATTCATAAAAATATATATTGCACTAATTTTAACACAATTTATGGGGACATGTTTGAACTATTATTAATAGTCTAATATAGTGTGTTTCATCCACAAATTATCTTCAAAACAACTACAAGAAGTTGTGTATTATACATCAACAGTAGAAAATGAAATAGTATAATGATCAATTTTACATATAATACTCATAGTATTATCACTAATCTTACTGATATCAATGTTAAATTGTTTTAAGTATATTTTTATATTTCTATTTTTTTGAAATAATTTTTTCATGGATATAAATTTTTTTAATTCCAACAAATAATTTGAGTTCACCCATTAAACTCATTTCAATGTCAATTTTCATCATTTGAAAAATATCATTATATAGAGAATTTCTTGAAGATAAAATAATAATATCATATATATAATTGTTTACGACTAACATTTATTTTGAATTTTTTTTTTATAATTTGAGTTGGGTTAGATATATAATTTTAAAATCCTTTTGAAATAAAAATGTTGCCAAACCTATAATACCAATCTCTAGGATCCTATTTTAAACCATATAAATCTTTAGTAAATTTGAAAAAATTATTTGGAAAATAGGGACATTGAAAACTAGGGGTTGTTCCCAAAATGAAACATGATGTATAAAACCATTCGAAAATACACTCTTTAAATCAATTTGATAAACCATGAAAAAAATGAGGTTCATAGGAGGGATTGTTTTATATGTACTCAAGTTTGGATATATATGGAAATGTTTCATCATATTAATTCCATTATTATAGAATATGACATTGTGCAACTGGTCTGGAATTATTTCTAACAATAGTTCATGACTCATCAACCTTGTTCATAAACACCCAATCAGTACAAACATTAAAGGTGTCCTTGGGTTTATCAATTAGTTCCCACAATTTTTTTCATTCAAACTGATTTAATTATTCCTGCTTGTATATTACCTATAATTTATAATTAATATCTCCTTTAATGTTATTTGATTCAAGATTATACATGAAATCAAGTTATTCATCCTGATTTTATATAGAAGCTATAGTTCTTATTTCTCTATCTAGAACACCTACAAAGACATATAATGGAAGATATGTATGGGTTATAAAAACTCTAGAAAAAGAAGGACATAACATTTCTGTATTTTCATGTTATACTTATAAATGTTATTTATGTCCTCTATATGTAAATTATTTTTAAAAAAATTTCACAAAAGAGTATAAAGGTTTAGAATTTTGATTCAATGTAGATAAATAATCAAAAACGTTTTCTAGGGAGGTACTAGGGTCATGTGGATTTGTGTCATCAAATTTAACATTAACGGATTAATCTATAGTTTCGGAAAAAAAATTGAAAGCACTATAAGCATTGTTAGAGATTTGATAACCCATGAATAGTACATTGTCACTATTGGATAAAAATTTGTAAAAATAATCCTTAATTTTATGAATTAATACTTTATAACAAAAAACTGTAATGTAATTAACATTAGTATTCTTGTTATTCAATGGTTCAAAATGGTTCTTCTTAAGTATAGTTCTGATTAAACATTATTTATTATATTTAATGATTTATTGATAGATTCTGCCCAAAATTGATAGACAGGTCATACTCATTAAACATGGTCTGGGCTATTTCTTTTAAATTTATATTTCTTCATTCAACAACTCTATTTTATTTAGGGGTCCTAGGATTATAGAATTTATGAGTGAAACCATTTTGTGAGAAATAAGATTCAAAATCCATATTTTAATTTTCACAACCATGGTGACAACTTAAATTCTTAATTCTATGTCCACTATGATTTTATACAGACTTAGAACTGATGATGATGTAATAGAAGTCTTCCCATTTATGATCTTGAATGTATACCCATGTATACCAAGATAAATCATCTACAAGAACATTATCAAAGTGCTTTACATTTAATATATAAACTCTATAATGTCCAAATACATCCATGTGATCCAAATTCATAGGTTGAGAAGTTGAAAATTCATCATATAAAATAAAATAAAATTTGTGGTGTTTCTATTTTTGATAGTGGTTAAAGACATTATTAGTTGGGAACTAATGCTTAGGTAGATCTCTAATTAACCTATTTTTAGGTTGATTATTAAGTTAGTGAATGTTTCAATGGACATGTATCGTATTCTATATACAAGATTGGTTATCAGTGGAACATAAGCATGAAAATTTTTGTGAAACAAAAGAGTTTAAATCAACATCATTAATATTATAATATTTCAATGAAGTGAAAATTAAAGAATTTTTAGATTAAAAGAATGAAAGCATCATTCTAAAAAATAGCATTAAATACATCATCACATAAATGATAAATACTAAGAAGATTATATATTAAACCATCATTAAATAAAACATTATGATTCATAAGTAAATTAATGTCATTGATTTGGCCTAAGAAAATGTCTTTTTCCTTTTTCATTCTCACTAAAGTTGACATGAACACCATCGAACTCAATTATGATCTTGAATCATGAATCATAACCAATCAAATTCTATGAAAAACATCAAACCAAGTACTATAGAATTATATAGGAGGTCTTCAAATAGTTTTCCTACAAAACTAAAATTTATGCAATAAATGGTTTTGGCCCCGAAATAAAATTATGTTAAAAATTGTTTTTAATAATGGATTTGGGAACAAATATTTTTCAAAGGTGTTTTATATATAAATATTGTAATCTTTTGGATTTAAATACATTATTATTTCTCTTTGATAAATAATTGGTATTTAAACTTTTTGGCCTTCTATTAGGTACATATGTTCTTTTTTTAGACTCATCTTTCTAGGTTGGTGTCCAATACCAGTAACATACATAGGTGAAACTTGGTTACTTAAAATCTAAGAATGATTTTCACTACAATTTTTAAAATCCTATTTCTTGGTCTTTAATTTATCATTTTTAAGATTGAGTTTAGTATTCTCTTTGAGAAGTTGATCATTTGTCTCTATTTCAACAGAAATCTCATAATTTATATTCGCATATAAAGTATCTATCTTATTAAAACATTTTATTTATCATTAATCTCTCTTAAGGTGTAATACAACATGTATTAGTACTAAAATACTTATTTATATGACTGATTATCATCATCATTTAGTTTACTGTCAGAATCATCATAATTCGGATTTTTTACACAATAGATTTCGCTAATAAATCAGAGAAAACATGTATAATAGAGACGTCTATCATGAAATAAATAATCATTCAATCCAAATTATATACATGTGAAGAATATGATTCACTAGATATATCTTATAAATCACTCTCAGTGGATTTCATTATTTTTTATATCTTATTCTATTTTCATCATATTTTATTTTATACATCACTTTTATGTCCATTACAGTTACAATCATATTAGAAAACAAAATTTAATCATTATCCCTCATATAGTCTTTAACCTAGTATTTCCTCTAGATTCCTATCAAAACATATTTCTTTTTTTAGTTAGGCTTCTTAAAAAATTTCTTTTTCCCATAAAATTTCATAAATGTTATGGTCAGGTGTGTCATCTCCAAATCACTATATGGGGGAGATTTAGTATCACTTGATCTAGAAAAATGGATTTTTTCCCTTGTCCTTTTCTTTTTTGTTTCTACTTTGATATTTTAGTCTTATATATTTTTTTATATTCCATTGGGATAATTATCATATTCGTAGTTTACCTGTATCTATAATTAATACATCATATGTTTTCCATTTAAATCCTTGAAATTTGATCAATTTTGTTTCATGATTGTAGGATTGAAACTGATTTTCCTCTCCAATTTTTTGGTAGGAATCTTAAAATCATAATGATTTGATCCTTGAGAGAACCTGATTTAGAAGTAATATCATTTTATTGATAATTTAAATATAGTTGAGAAACATTTAAAATTACAATCATGAGGCTACAATTTATAGATATCATAATTAATAGTATAAGTTTCATCTTTCATCTCCTATAAATTTTATGTTCACTCCTAGATAATAGACAAAGTATCCCAAATTTCATCAGCAATTTTACAAGTAGGAATTCTATTAAACTCTTCATCTCATACTGGAAAATAAATTAAATCTATTGAATTAAAATTTTATTGAAAAAAATATCAATATATTTATCCCATATTTCATAGTAGTATTAGGATTAACGTATTCATCTTCTATATCTAACCAAATCTTGAAAACCATTATTTCTATATGAATTCTCATCTTAATTTTCCATTGAGAATAATTGTTTATATAAATGTGAAGATACCATTTTAAAGAAGAATATTATTGTCTAAAATCTATTTAATGAACTAAATTTATAAATAACCGAAATTTAGGATCTCTAATTCCGATCTAGAATCATTTTTATCATGTTTTTAAAAACATTAATACCAATGAACTGAATTTATGGGATACCAAATGTTCATCTTATTGAGATTCTCAAGAGGGGGAGGGCCAATTGATTACCTAATATTTTTTTTGTTTAAATTGATTAATTTGAAATCCCAAATTGATTAAAAATCACATAATTAATTAATATTTCAAATATCTATACATTCAAAACATGTATAAGGTTTCTAAATGATTGATTAGTTCTCATGTAAGAAATATATAATCTTACTTAGTCCATTGAAAGAAATTTACCTAATTAAAATATTATAAACACAATAATAATTATTAAAAATAAATTAATGGGTTTCTCATGGTTAATTTTATTTAGTTTTATATGCGGAAATAAAGTAAAAAAAATTTAAATTTTTAACAAGAGCTTCTAACTGAAGTTAATATTTACTCTTCTATACTTGGAGATAACCTATCACCATGAATTTTATATAAAATAAAAATATTTATCCATAACATGGATATAGTTTAACAACCATTTGCAAACTTTCTAGATCAAACATGAACACTTCTATAGTTATAGTTAGAGAAAATAAGAAACATGACACACAAGACCTCTACCGATATTCTCTATGTGAAAATAAATAAAGGGTCACCCAAGAACTCATCCTCTATTATCTATGAGAGTACATGTGTAAGAAGTTTTATATAATATCATTTATTTTTTGATTTATCACAATAGATAGTGTTCGTGAGGTAAAATAGAGTAGCACACACACTACTCAATATCAATGAGTAAATAAAAATAATATAGAAATATAAATGATTAGGGATAGAAATTTTAGGTTTTTTATAGTGTTTCTTTTTACACTTTGAATGTATTTGGAAATTTTTCTTGAGTTGTGTTCTCTTTAAAGCTTCATAATAATTGATTGTCACAAAAATTTGTTCTTTACTATAGGTGTTCTTCAGATGTAATGATTTTAATTTTCTTCCAAGTCGAGTCTATTCCACTCAAATACCTGAAATCATGTTCCACTCTATGTGTGTGTTTTTTTAAAAGAAAGATCTTAATTTATTTGAATAAATTGCATGAGGTAGTATATATAATATATTAACAGTTGTAATATATATAATTTTCACATGCCTCTGAATATTCTGCTTCCTCGTACATCATATTTGATACATTCATCGATGAATTTTTTGAACATTTTAGAGAAAATCACTATAATAATTAACACCATTAAAGAATAAAAAAACTGTCTATTAGAGATATTTAATGTAAAATTTTAATTAAAAAAGTGGAAGTGTACTAGGGTAGAAGAGGTATGATAGTGTCATATTCTGGTGGTGTCTCTTTATAATGGTTACACAAAGAGGGGGGGAATCTTGTACTTAACAGAAAGTTCACATTGTTGGTAGCTTCTTTAGAAGTGTTTCATTTGATGGTAGATCATTATTTTTATGGTAGTTCAAGCAGGTGGTTCGTATAACTTTATAGATTTTATAATCTAATGGTGTGTCATAAAATTATTTCATAGACTTAGTGATATTTTTATACAGATGGCGAGTCCTGGATAATAGTGACTCATATGTGATGGTGTCTCAGACTATTTAAATTTTCTTATAATTTTTTGGCGTTGTGATTGGTTAATAGTGAGATATCCTGATGGGGAGTTCTTATCTTGTGGTGTGATCGGTTTTCAATTTCTTTAAAACAATGGTGAGTCATCCTTTGTAGTTACTAATTATTAATCAATCATAGTCAATTTAATCATCCATCAGATACTATAAAATAATTACATAATACATAAAAATATTTAATATCATTAGAATGATGAATTTTTTATCATTAAAACATGGAGGTGAAAAATCTCCATAATATGTCAATAATTATATTTATTTACAAAATTAGTTATGTTCAAATTGTTTGATTTAATGATATTTGGATCATGTAGGGAAGAGGTATTAAGTTGGATGACTATGGACACAAAAAAATTATTCTATCACCTAAATAAAATTATAATGATATAATTATTATTTTTTATACCTTATTTATACTTTTAAAACCAATTATATATAATTTTTATGAAAAATAATCTATGTTATAATCATATATATGGTAGGTCATACATACACTTGAGTTACATTTCTATTTTTCAATGATAATTATTTAAATAAGGTAGTAATTATTTTATCTTTATATAGTCAATATTATATAATAAATACCATTTTAATTCAGTAAATATAACTATATATGTTATCTAGTTGTTTTGTTGATGAAAAATGAATCACAATGCATTGTGGACGTGGTTGTTCCCTTACACGCGTGAACGACACTATCATTCTTTAATGAATGTAAATGTATGAAAGTAAATGATATATTATCTATTCGTAATGATAAATATTTCTTTAATATCATATATAAAAATCAACTAAATAATTATGATTCACACATGAGAGAAGTATATGTAAAATGAACTATATCAGGTCATAAGGCGGTAGTCATCTGTACACACAAATTATGGTTTCTTTCCCACTTGATTATAGAGAATCTATATATAAAATCTACAATTAACTAGATAACATATATATATTTAGATAATATTGGAATTATTATTCAATAATATTGTATAAAAATTGAATGATGTAATTCCCTGACACCAGTTACCAAGAGTCGATGCATTATTACATAACATTGGCATGATCACAAGAAAGATCAAGTCTCGAAAGACCGACTAGTTTAGAATCCTTATAATCACTAGATACATACATAATGGTTACATTACATCATAAAGTGAAAAACTAAAACAATATATTGTCTTCATATACCCTCATATTATCCCTATAGGTCATTCATAATATACTTCTTCACATCTTGGGAAAAATAAAACATTGAACGAGATGAGCTCAGATGCTCAGTAAGGATAACAATATAATAGAAACTTTCATAAATAAACATATACATTTAAGGCAATGTATAACTAAAACAAAAGCCTTTTAAACTTGAACTTCAGCATAATATGGATAGGATAAAATTAAATAATGCTATTTACTTATTCACATAAATATTCTAATAGTTTAATAATCATAAGAAATATCAATAACCACTTTCATAATGAAGGAATGCATAATGAAAGACTATCAAAACCACATATCCAAGGCCTCGTGCCAAGACTAAAAATAAGATTTTCTCAAGTCCTCATGCCAAGACACTAGTTTGTCTCATGAGACCTACCGATGCATCGAGAAGCTACAACGGGCTCCACCCATCACTTATTAAGTCCAATGCATTCCACATATGAACAATTTTAAAAATAACCTAAACATTCAGATTAAACTAGCATACGAAATATCAATACATTCTCCATAAACCATGAATGGTATAAAAATCACACATCCACAGTCAAACATATAAAAAAACCATTAAAACAATATGGATGTTTTGTATCATAATACATAAACTTTAAATAAACATAAAATCCATCAAAAGATGTTGACATAGATGAAATGAAAACTATTTGAGAGAAATATCTCTTTTTTGAAATCATTTAAAAGTATCATAATTATAAAAGAAAGCATTTACATTGAAAATATTCTTATAAGCTTTTAAGGGAAGCTTTGACGTGTTTATAATGGTAGAAAATAGCCACACCCATCGTAGAAGATATAAAAATACATTCTTACCTTAATTTTGTTGAAAAGGTTAAAAAGGACCTTGTTTGGAAAATGAAGGAATGATTCCTTTATAAAAATATTATAAAAAGTCAAAAAAGGGTATAAATGATATTAACCCATATTCTGTACGAATGTTTTGAAATACATTTTTATGGAACATGGATGTAGATGATAAAGAGGTCCTAGTAGATATTTATGTATAAACAACCTCGGATAATGAAGAGATTGTGAAATAAACCCTTACCTTGTACTTTTCCTTGGTAGAGGGTTGGTTAACCTCTTGTATAATGGTGAAATAATTTTTATTAAATTATACAAGAATAATATAAATTATTATGATACCACATATGATATTTTAACATTGCTTTGTTAATAATATTTTTGTATTATCGTCATTTCGGGTGTTACCTTGCTCATTTTATTTTATATATTTTGTAACATAAGCCATGTTTGTTATGGATAGGTTGTATCTTATTCATATACCTAATGATATCAAGTCCATAACAAATTATTTTTAATACTCAAATGAGAATTATACATGAATGGATACGATGGGGAATGTATCTTATCGCATTCGTGGAGAAGGTAGTCCGTACGTACGCACGAGTGACAATATAATTCTTTTGATATTAATATAAAATATATTTGGATGGAATATAATATATACATAATCATTATCATGTTATATATATTATTTACATGAATTAAACATCATTATCACACAATTACAAATAATAATATTTTGAATAACAATTACACCACGACGTGGAAACGGTAGGTCGTACATACGCACGTATGGTGAAATGACATTCAAAGGATGGATAGAATACTGAATATAGTTGTACCATATTTATAAAAACATCATAGTATATAGAAGATACTAGAGTTATTATTTTTTAATGGAAATAACAATGAAAGAAGATGTTGAAGAAGAAAGGAATTTGGAAGAGGGTGGTGAAAACATTACCTCTTCTATGGGTTCTCCCTTTTGAATAGATCAAAAGGGCTCCATAGGATGGCATTATGATCAATCTAAGGAATCTTGGTTGAAGTGATGGAGGTTGGGAGGATATTTGGGCATAGGTTGGCCAAGCCAAATGGATTTTAAGGTTTGAATTTGTGAGAAGGGGGACCACCAATTTATAAGAGGGATGAGGGGATCCATTGGAAAAGCTAGAAATATTATTTTATAATAAATACATATTTGTTTTCAAATGGCTCAAAAGTGGATTATTTAAAGGTTAAGGTGGGGATAGGTTGAAAAAAACTCAACCAATAGGTTTTAAATAGGTTTGTGTGACATTATTTAACTTATCTTTTAGTTATAACTCTTAGTTAATTAGTTTGACATTTACCATGTCTCTTTGTATTTTTAAATTATAAGGTTAATTAACTTACTATAAACTTCCAAGAGTCCCCCAAGTGGTCAACTGATGATAAAAATATCATTATAAAAGTCCTTTTTCCAAACCATAGAATTTTATGAATTGAATATCAATTAATAATAGAATATTTGTTTTAAAATCTCTTTTATGTCAATTTTGACACTATTTGGTATTTGATTTTTCTGAAAATCATAATAGAATTATTACTTCCAAAAAACATAATTAAATCAATATTAACATGTCATATTAACCTATAAAATTCGTGGAATTCATTAAAAGGATCATATTATATTTATTTGGGTATTTATAATATCAATTATTATAATATTTCAGTAATAAGGTAATTACTGCATCACTATTGTGTCATAAATAAATTAAATTATCTAATGTATAAAAATTATAAATAAAATACCATTATTTTGGAAATTATTTTATATTTCTAGTTAATATTTACAATCTAATTTATATAATGTATAACCCTATATTAAAAATGTTTTAGTTATTAAACATCGATTTTAACTCTTTTAACTCTTCTTTGAATTAATTAATAATAAATGTCCTAATCTTATCCAAGTGGAGAAAAGAGGTTCATATTTTATTCCTAAGGTTTTTTTGGTCGAATTATACTTATCCAGTAGAATTAGGACATGTGTTTGGGTAATAATAATTTCATTTTTACCTTTAATTACCATATTTTATTTTTATCGTGGTAAATAAAAGTAAAAAGTTACTATTCACCAAAAATTATTTTTATCTTATTGAACCACATTTTACTCTTTTATATTAACCATTTCTCTTAGATTTTTGAAATTCCACTCATAGAAGTAGTAAAATTAATTTTTAGGTGAATTTCCAAATTCTTCTAGGAGGTGGGTAAAAGACGGTAAAAAGTGGAATACAATTTTTATATATATGAAATTATTATAAACTAATTTCAATGAATTACATTGTAATTATAAATCTAATATGTATCTATTTTGATCATAATTAAATTTAAACAAAATAAATAATTTTCAAATTAAAATTTGGTCTTAATCAATAACTTAGTGTTTTTCACTATTAATCAAAAATTGAAATTTTTCAAACAAATACCAAAAATTCACCCTAGAATAAATTAGATATTCCGAATTCAAATATGAATTCCATTTTGAATGATAAAATGTATAAAATTTCAAAAAGTGTGTATTACAATTCATAACTACTATTTTGATCGGTTGTGGTGTGTGTTAGAACTCGAAGTTGCGTACAACACACCCTACTATATTATTCAAAGAGAAGCATACCGTGGAAGATTGGGGTGTTACATTCTCACCTCCTTAAAATTATTTCATCCTAGAAATTTCTAGAATATTACTACATAATAAGTCTCGAGTGATTCTTCATCATAAGTTCCTCAGGTTCCCACATTGCCTCTTCCATTTTATGGTTTCTCCATATAATATTTCTGAGACAAGTCATCCGGTTTCTCAGCACTTGTTATCTTGTATCAAGAATCATTGTAGGCACTTCTCAATAAGAAATATCAACTTACAGTTCTTATTCTTCATAGGTGATTGAATGTGTTGGGTCATACATGTGTTTTCTCAACAGTTATACGTGAAACACATTGTGATCTTTGGAGAGACTTGGAGGAATTTCCAAACGGTAAGCTATATCCCCAATTCTTTCTATAATTTCGAATGGTCCGATGTACTTGGTACTCAGTTTACCTTTCTTACCGAAATGTATAACTCCCTACCATGGAGATACATTTAAGAAAAAATGTTCTCCCACCTGAAGTTCCAAATCCTTCCATCGTTTATCTGTATAGCTCTTCTGCCTACATTGAGCTAATTTGTTGTGATTTTGGATTACCTTCACCTTTTCCATCGTTTCCTCCACCAGTTCTGGGCCTATGAGTTTTCATTAACCAACGTCATCCCAACAGGTTGGTGTGTGCCATCTATTTCCATTTAACACTTCATAAGGTGCCATCTAAATACTTCAATGGAAGCTATTGTTATAGGAACATTCTACCAGAGATAAATATTGATCCCACATACCTAGAAAGTCAAGTGAACATGACCTCAACATGTCTTATAAGGTTTGAATAGTTCATTCCAATTTTCCATCTATTTGAGGTTGGTAGGCAGTGCTCAAAAAAAGTTTAGTATCTAAGAAATTCTGAAGAATTTTCCCGAATATTGAATTAAAACGGGGATCACGATCAGAAATAATCGATAGGGGTAATCCATGAAGTCTCACAACTTCATTAATATATATCCTTTCTAGACATTCAAGTGGTAACTCTTCCCTTATAGAATGAAAATGTGCTGACTTGGTAAGATGATCAACAATGACCCATATTGCATCATTCTTTCTAGGAGTCTTTGGTAGTACCATGAAAAAGTTTATCATGATATCATCCCATTTCCACTCAAGTATGGGAAGAGGTTTCAATAATCCTCCAGGATGTTTCCTTCCAGCTTTCACTTGTTGTCAAACCATACATCTTGACACATAATCAACAATATATCTCTTAGTGTTGTCCCACCAAAAATGTTCATTTAAATCTCTATACATTTTGGTGCTCACATGATGTATATAGAAATTGGAACTATGAGCATCGTCCAACAATTTCCTATTTAGATTAGTTATATTGGGCACACAAAGTCTCTTCCCAAATTTCAAATTTCCATATTCATACACAAAGTCACTCAATCTCCCATCATTCACAGCTTTAATCTTCTTTTGAAATTCATCATCATCGGTCTGAGAACTCTTAATACTTTATAGTAAATATGGTTTGGTAACCATTTGAAAAAGTATTGATGTTTCACCTTCCATGGAAATTCCCATATCCATCTACACTAGATCTATGAAAATAGGATCCCTTTAAATTCTCATTATGTTCAAAACTCCATGATCCTATCTCCACAAAGAATCTTCCACCTTATTTGCCTTCCCCGGGTGGTAGTGTACCGTGCAATCATAATCCTTGAGTAGTTCAAGCAATCTCATTTACCACATGTTGAGTTCTTTCTGTGAGAAAATATACTTTATACTCTTGTGATTAGTATAAATCTCATATTTATCACCATAGATATAGTGTCTCCAATTATTCAAAGCAATGATTAAATTTGGTAAATCAAGATCATGATTAGGATAGTTCTACTCATGAATTTTTAACTATCGTGATGCATAGGTAATAAACCTATCATTCTGCATAAAGACACAACCAATCCCTTTCTTTGAAGAATCACTATAAATAAAAAACCCATAATTCCTCGATGGTATAGTAAGTATAGGATCATTGACTAATATTATATTCAGTTCTTCAAAACATTCGTCACAATTTTTTTCCAAACAAATTTAACCCCTTTACGTGTGAGCTTTGTTAAAGGGTTAACTAATCAGGAAAAATTCTGTACGAAACATCTATAATAACCCGCCAAACCAATAAAACTGTGTACCTCAGTCATACTCATAGGCGCTGGCCATTCATGGATAGCTCTTATCATAGAAGGATCAACAGAGATTCTATATTTGGAGACAATATGGCCAAGAAAAGAAATTTCTTGAAGCCAGAATTCACACTTGCTAAACTTCCCATATAATTCATCTCTTCTAAGAGTCTTTAGGATAATGCACAAGTGATTTTCTTGATCTTCATAGATTTTGTAATGTACTAAGATATCATCAATAAATACCACCACAAAATCATCATGATATTACTTGAAAACTCTTTTCATTCGATCCATGAATACAGAGGGTGCATTAGTCAATCCAAAAGGCATTACTGTAAACTCATAATGCCCATACCTTTTTCGAAATTTTGTCTTTGGAATGTATTCCTTCTTCACACACAACTGATGGTATGAAGTTCGAATTTTAATCTTTGAAAATTATTTAGATCCATGAATTACATCGAATAAATCATCAATGTGAGGTAGGGGATACTTTTTCTTTATTGTTATAGCATTGATTTCCCTATAGTCAATACATAACCTCATAGATCCATCTTTCTTCTTAACGAAAAGGACAGAGGCTCCCCTTGGAGAAACACTAGGGAGAATAAATCCCTTATTACTCAATTCCTATAGTTCTTTATTTAGTTCCACTAATTCCAGAGTGGCCATTATATAAGGGGTATTCGATATAGGCCTTGATCAAAGAAATAAATCAATGGAAAACTCAACTTGTCGTTCTGGAGGATGTCTGGGTAAATCTTCCAGAAACACATCTAAATATTCATTCATAGTAGAGACATCTTCTATTTGAACATTCCTTTCCTCACCCATAATAATTTCATTCTATTCTTCCCCAATAATTGAATTTAGTTGAGCTAATGGGGGTGTATCTAGATAAGAATTAGGTGGTGACAATTCTGCTCTAAAGATAAGGTGTTCGCTATCATCATCAAAAAATCATAACCTCCTTATTCTTAAAATAAATCTTCACATCATGGTCCAAAATCTAATCCATACCGAGGATTATATCAAACTCAATCATAGGTATGATGATGAGATCATCGGATAAAGAACATTTATGTGCTCTACTGGGGACTGATTCAAAAAACATTGTTGCAATGATACTTCCCTTAGAAGTTTTAACTGAAAACTCCCTTGTTAAATAAAATTGGAAATATCTAATTTTCGTTGCATACTAGGAAGAAATGAAACAATGTGATGATCCAGAATCAAATAAAGAATTTTCTAAACTTGAGGAAACCATTAAATTACCTACCACCACATCTTTTTGATCTTCTTCCTCTGCAGTAGTGATAAAATAAGCTTGGCATTGACCCCTTGGCCTTTTTGGGGTAAGTTCCCCTGACACTTAGTACAGTCATTTTCAAAATGTCTGATCTCTCTACAATTATAGCATGCCACTTTGACAGCAACTCTCTTTCCCTTGAAATCACGAGCTTGGTGGAATTTTTTCACCACACTTGTAATAAACTCTCATTCCTTTTAAGCAAGTACCAGGGTGTTTCTTTCCACATTTACTAGAGGATGGATATTCAACTTTTTCCTTCTTCCACTTATTTCCATTTATAGATTGATTATCATATATCTTCTTCTCTTTCTTTAATTTAATGTTATAAGACATAGAGAATTCCTTTTCTGTCTTGATAGCACATGAGATAATGTCTTCGTACGACGTGAAGGATTGTGGGACTAATGCTTGACGAAGAAATGGTTTTAACCAATCAAAGAAATGATAAATCTTACTTCTTGGTTTACATATATAATCTATAGCATACCTTTCTATCCTTTTAAAGTTAGGCTCATAGTTTGTGACATTCTCATCCCCCTTTTGTCTCAGACTCATAAATTTCCTTTCCATATCTGCTCCATGGTCATTAAGAAATTATTTTTCAAAGAAAAGCTCCTTGAACTCTCACCATTCCATATTTGGTACATCATCATCTTCCTTCGTGGTTTGAATCAATGACCACCACTGATCAACATCTCCAGTGATACAGTAAACTACCATGATAACTTTTTCCCTTTCACTAATCCTCAAGGCATGGAATATTTTCTCTAGGGAAATTATCAATTGCTCAGCTAGTAATGGATTTGTACCCTCATTGAATGTTGGTGGTTTATGCGTCATGAAGAGATCTAACATTGATCCTCCACACTGAAAATCAGGGTGCTCTATACGGGTAAGGTTTTTATTCATCACCTGAGTCAGTTGTTCCAATATGGTGATTAGCTGATCAACACCAGTTGCATCACTCGCACCACTATAATTATCTTGAGAAATAGGGCAATCCCTACATGTAGTGCACACATTGATACAGTTTACATTCCTTCAACTAGGATCCATTTCTAAAAAATGGGATAAAATAGATCATTTTATGAATCAAAATACATAATTCCATACTTGTAAAACACTTATCATAAATTGAACTATTTATGGATATAATCCATAATCATAAAAAAATTTCTTTGGGGAAGTATATACTAATAAAACCTTCATAATGGGTTTTAATGAAAATGATAATTATCCTAAGCATATCCCACGGGAGTGTCGTAACCTAGAGTGTAGCAAGGCCCGGTGTTGTTCACCAGTTCTCGTTCGAGTCTAGCTCAAAGTGGTGTTTTCAGGTTTTACCCCTAGGTACATCTGTGCCAGATCCGCCTCTACCATCTCATATCCAAACGGGGATGTATTTCTTAGAAAACACACAAAATATCTATAATATTAAAATTCAAGGATGTTATTCTACACTAATCCTCAAATTTCATCTTAGGCCTACGTGCTCTAATCAGATTTTATCTAAATCTAGCTTCCACGGTTTGTACTAAAATTCTGATGATACCAATTGTAATGCCCCGACCCCAGTGACCAAGATTCGGTGCATTATTACATAACATTGTCATGATCCCAAGAATGATCAAGTCTCGAAAGACCGATTAGTTTAATAGCTTTGCCAACACTAGATACATACATAAAGTATACGTGACATCATAAAGTGAAAAATTAAAACAACATTTTGTCTTCCTATCCCCTCATACTATGCCTGCAAGTCATTCATAAAATACTTCTTCACATCCTGGGAAAAATAAGACATTAAAAGGGGTGAGATTTGATGCTCCGTAAGGATAATAATATAGCAGAAATTTTCATAAATAAACATAATCATTTAAGGCAATGTATAACTAAAAAAAATCTTTTTAAACTTCAACTTCAACATAATATAGAAAATATAAAATGAAATAATTCCATTTACTTATTTACATGGATATTATAATAGTCTAATATTCACATGCAACATCAATAACCACTTTCATAATGAATGAATGCATAATCCCAGACTATCATAACCATGTAGCCATGTCCTCGTGACAAGACTACAAATAAGATTTTGTCAAGGCCTCATTCGAAGACACTAGTTTGTCTCATAAGACCTACCTATGCATTGAGAAGATATAATGGGCTTTAACCATCACTTATTAAGTCCAATTCATTCCTCATATGAACAAGTTTAAAAATAACATAAACATTTGTATTAAACTTGCATACGAAATGCCAGTACTTACTCCATAAACCACGAATGGTATAAAAATAACACATCCAAATTCAAACATATAACAAAACCAATAATAAAATATTGAAGTTTTGTATCATAATAAATAAACCTCAAATAAGATTAAAATCCATCAAGGGATGTTGACATAGATGAAATCAAAACTCTTTGAGAGAAATATCACCGTTTTGAAATCATTTAAAAGTCTCATAATTATAAAAGAAAACATTTACTTTGAAAAGATTCATATAAGATTTTAAGGGAAGCTTCGATGAGTTTATAATGGTAGAAAAAAGCCGCACCCACCATATAAGTTAAAAAAGGACATTTTTACCTTAATTTTGTCGAAAATGTTAAAAAGGACCTTGTTTTGAAAACGACATAAATATTCCTTTATAAACATTTTATAAAAATTCAAACAATGGTATAAATTACATTAACCCATATTCTATAAGAATGTTTTGAAATAAATTTTTAAGGAACATGAATGTGGATGATAAAGATGTCCTAGTAGATAATTATGTATAAACAACCTTAGATAATGAAGAGATTGTGAAATAAACCCTTACCTTGTACTTTTCCTTGGTTGATGATAGGTTAACCTCCCGTATAATGGTGAAATAATTTTTATTAAATTATACAAGAATCATATAAATTAATATGATATCATATATGATCTTTTAACATTTCTTTGTTAATAATATTTTAGTATTATCATCATTTCCGGTGTTAACTTACTCATTTTCTTTTATATGTTTTGTTACATAAGCCATGTTTTTTATGGATATGTTGTATCTTATTCATATACAGAATCATATCAAGTCCTTAAACATTATTTTTATTCATCAAATGATAATTATACTTGAATGGATACAATGGGGAATGAATCTCATTGTGTTCGTGGATACAGTAGTCCGTACATACGCATGAGTGACAATATCATTCTTAGATATTAAAATAATATATATTTGGATGGTATATCATTTATAAAAAATCATTATCATGTTATATTTAATATTTAAATGAATTACACATCATTATCACACACATCCAAATAATAATGTTTTGAATAACAATTACACCTCGACTTGGAGACGGTAAGCCGTACGTACGCACGTATTATGACATTTCATTCAAACGATGGATAGAATAATGAATATGGTTTTAAAATATTTATAATAACATCAAATTATATAGAATATACCTGAGTTATTATTTTAGAATGGAAATAACAAAGAAAGAAGAATTTGAAGAAGAAAGAAACATAGAAGAGGGTTGTGAAAACATTACCTCTTCTTTGGGTTCTTCCTTTTGATTTGATCAAAAGGGCTATTAGGATGGATTTCTGATCAAACAAAGGCCTCTTGGTTGATGTGAGGGAGGTTGGGAGGATATTTGGGCAGATTTTGTCCGAGAAAAAGGGCTTTTAAGGTTTGAATTAGTGAGAAGGGAGAGTGCCCTTTTATAAGAGGGGTGAGAGGCTCCTTTGGAAAAGCTAGAAATATTATTTTATAATAAATCCATATTCGGTTTATAATGGTTCAAAAGTGAATTATTTAATGGTTAAGGTGGGGATAGGTCGAAAACAACTCAACCAATCGGTTTTAGACTGGTTTGTGTGACATTAGTAACCTTATCTTTTCGTTTTATCTCTTTGTTAATTAGATTGGCATTTACCATGTCTCTTTGTATTTTTATATTATATGGTTAATAATTTTACTATAAAAACCCAAGAGACTACCAAGTTGTCCATTAATGATACACCTATCATAATACAAGTCCTTTTGTTGAACCTTAGATTTTTAGGAATTGAATATCAATTAATAATATAATATTTGTTTTTTATTACTCATTAATGTCAAATTTTACACTATTTGGTATTTTATTTTTGTGAAAATAATAACAGAATTATTACGTCTAAAAAACATTATTATATCAATACTAACATGTCATATTAACCTATAATTTTTTTTTAATTCATTAAAAGTATCAAATTATATTTATTTTGGTATTTATAATATCAATTTTTTAAATATTAGAATAATAAGGTAATTACTACATCACTATTGTGTCATAAATAAATTAAATTATTTAATGTCTAAAAATTAAAAATAAAATACCATTATGTCAGAAATATTTTTATATTTTTAATGAATATTTACAATCGAATTTATCTTATGTATAACCCTATATTAATCATGTTTTAGTTATTAAACATTGATTCTAACTCTTTTAACTCTTCATTGAATTAAATAATAATAAATATCCTAATCTAATACATGTGGACAAAAGTGGTTCATATTTTATTCCTGAGTTTTTTCGGTCGAATTATACTTACCCAATGAAATTAGAACATGTGTTAGGGTAATAATAATTTCATTTTTACCCTTAATTAACCTATTTACTTTTTACCGTGGTAAATAAAAGTAAAAAGTTACTATTCAACAAAATTTATTTTTTTCTTATTGAACCACATTTTTCTCCTTTATATTAACCATGTCTCTCAGTTTTTCAAAATTTCACTCACAGAAGCAGTAAAATTACGTTTTATGTGAATTTCCAAATTTTTCTAGGAGGTGGGTAAAAGATGATGAAAAATTCAATAAATTTTTTTATCTAAAATTATTCTAAACTAACTCCAATGAATTATATTGAACTTATATAGGTATTATGTATCTATTTTTACCTTAATTAAATTTAAATAAAATAAATAATTATTTAAATAAAAATTAGGTTTTAACCAATAACATAGTATTTTTCACTATTAATCAAAAATTGAATGTTTTTAGAAAAATACCAAAAATTCACCCTAGGTTAATTTTGATATTCCAAATCCAAATATGAAGTGCATTTTGAAATATAATATTTATAAATTTTCAAAAATTGGATATTATTACTCATAACGGCAAGATTGATCGATTGTGGTGTGTGTTAGAACTCAAAGTTGCGTACAACACATGCTACTATTTTATTCAATTAGAAGCATACCATGGAAGCTTCGGGTGTTACAAATGATGTGTATGAATAAATAAAAAAAATATGCTATTAAATCTAAACATATTATTTGGAAAATCACATACCCTTAACACATTATAATCTCTAAGATTCAAATTATTCCAATAGTATTGCCTATATAATTTGTGTTAGATGTTATTAATGTATATTTTTAGATATTTTCTGAACCTAATGGGGATTTAAGTGTAAAGAAATAAGAAAGGGGTTTTCCATTCATAATATAGGGGAGGGGTAGTTTTGGAATGTATTAATATATGTATTGAATATAAATTTATTAAGATGTTAAAATTAAAAAATAGAAAAAAATTAAAATCTATGTTGAATATGATATGATATAATATTATAAAATAATTTTTTATAAGTTTATATCAAATTTCTACCGTTATCTTTTTGTTTTAACGCCCCATTAATCATTTTCACAAATATCGCGATAACTATGTATTTTACACATTGAGCACCATTATTGATACTACAAATTGTAAAAAAACTAATAAATAGAGTATGGTAGATATTTAAAACATTATACGAATCACTTTTACAAATATAAATTTTTTAGAAATTATACATCTTTAAGTAATATATTATCTTCATAAAATATCAATAATATCAACTTTAGAATAATTCATTTATATCGAATTTTATAAAACATAAAATAAATGAAATTTGGATTAAAATATTGTAATATATCCATAACATATTATATTATCAAGATAATTGTTGGGTGACCATAATAATTCCAAATTATACATTTTTTATATTTTTAATGTTATTTAATTTATTTTACCATTTATTGAATAATTACTACATTAGCGTTGTGTAAGCATTTTAGGTAATTATTTCATCCTTAAAAATTAAAAATAAATTAAGAGGAAGAGTATAAATCATTTATATTTCAGAATAATAGTTATAAGTAAATACATCCTATTATTTTACCAATTATACCAATTTTATTTTTATTAACGAAAATAGTGTTACATTTGTGACATTTTTTGAAAAACAATATTATGAATGTTATTTTCACATATTAATGATAAATTGAAATATTTTTTAACATTGTATGACTATGGATGAAATATACTCATACAATATAATTTATTCAAGTGATAAGGTCATTTTATATTCCGTATCATATTATTTTTTTAACATTTATTATATGATTACCCTTTACCATGCTAACAAAATAACAATGGTTACAATTCATAATGACCAAAAAAGGAAAAATCGACCAAATTTTTATATCATAATTAAAAATGTAAATTATGAATTTCAATATTCAAAATAGATAGTTTGAATAATTTAATTTAAATATAATCCATCAAAATGGAAAGAAAAAGATCTTTTTAAATGACTTTTTTCATTATAAACATAAGTTTATACTAAATTCAAATTTAGAATTCATTACATAGTATAAAATTTTATTTTTTTAATATACAGAAAGTAATTATATTTTTTTCCTATGAATAAATTAGGTTTCACATTTTAAATACTTAAATTGAAATAAAATTTTCAATAGAGATCTACATTTTACATATTTATTGAAAAATAAATTTATCACAAAATTTTCAAAATGGAATTATTACATAACATTAAAAGTATGAATAAAAAAATTTAATTACATTTATTAAAATAAATATTATTTTATTTTCAAACCAATATTTTAAGTAAAATAATATAATGCCTAAAAATCCAATTTGGTTATAAATAAATATTTTTCCACTTGACAGACGTATTAACATATATTTTTTAATGAATATAACTAATATATATATAAAATGAATTATTATTTCCAAAATAACCTAATTGATAACATTAATAATTTTTTTTAAATTTGAACATCATAATTTTATTCACTTATGGAAAATGTAGTAATACCTATTTCTCATAGGATTTTTAGGCACCCATGTTTCATCTATTACAATATGGTTTTTATAAAAATTCTTAACTTGGGGAATACTCTCATTCTGAAATATGTTCTCTCTAAAATCAAGAATCTAAATATAATATTATACATAAGAGATATTATATTCCAAACTAAAAGACATCAAGAATCAAATCATGAGATTAATATGGAACATAGTTTCTTAAGATTGAAACAAAAAAGCATTGTGTAATTATGATCTACTCTGAGGCAAGTCTACTTGGTAAGAAAAAAATCCAACATTCTTCAGATATTATATGATTCAATGAACCATGGACTTATGTTACCAATTTTACCAATATGAATAACACTTTTCAAATTAGTTACTTTAACAAAAACAAATTCATATACCATGAATGAATAATAATTTATTATATTATCCACATAATTGTTCTACTTCTCTAAGTTGTCCTAATATTCTGCTGGATAATATTAACCTTCCCAACTATTTCATATAACAATTATTGTCCCATGAACATTACCTCACCTACTAAAACCCAAATTATATGATTCTATAACTACTTTCCATATAATGAGAGAAAAGGATCTCTCTTAATATTGGAATAAAAATTATTATAATAAAAAAACTCAAATAATGAAAAATGTTTATAAAAAATACATTTAAATCCATTGAACATGGATAAAAAATTTCTTCCAATTCCTTAATTGTTCAATTATACTACCAATTAAAATGATAATGAAAATATGTACGGAAATTTAATTTAATACTTCATGAAATTTCATATACTTTGCAAAAATTAGAATAGAACTTGGGATCTGTAATGACTTAAAGTGTTATAAATAAAGTTTCTATTTATTATTTAATTAAATATCATTTGGTCATAGAAAGACCTTAAATTTTAATTTTATATTTTTGTATTTCAATAACCCTATTACTATATCCTTTTAACAATGATCACATTATTAGTATAAATATAGGGATTTTGAAAAATCCAATTGACAAAAAAAAATGGTCTGATAACCTCACGTTGTAAAATCATGCTTTATAAGTCCCATATATCAGATAGTTCAAGGGTGATAGAATCTTTTTTATTTTCCTAGACTATGGCCATGATAATATATAACAACTTATCCATTAATGAAACAATTTATGAGAGAACTTCAAGCCCATTGAGATCAAGACTAGAACTATGTTCACCGAATAACCCCTAAAAGTCTCATCATAACACACCTTACTATTATGGTGTGTGTTGGTGTAAAAATGGGATATGAATCTAGACAATAATAATATTAAAATTTATATTTTACTGAATAATGAATTTATTTTCAATTTTATTTTATATTTTATAAATTATTTTGATTTTGATTCAATTAAACACATATTGTATTTTCAAGTAACATTCTAATTCAGTTAAAAGATTTATTTTGATGAATTAATGGATTTTATAAATAAAATTTATTATAATAATATATTTTCATAAAATAAGTTCAATTAATTAAAATTGGTCGTGTAATTTTGATTAAGTGAAATGTACTTTTTTCGGGGTTTAAAAATTATTATTATAATAAACCTATCATTTTTCAATAAATGGTAAATATTATTTTAAAAGTGAAAATGAAACTGTTTTGATAATTATTTTTTTGAAACAAATATTATTTTTTAGAATGATAATTATGCAATTATTATTTGTTGATTTTTTTTATCACTTTCTAAGATAATAGAATTTTTAGCAAAAATTAAATACAGTAAAAATATATTGTGAATCCTCTAAAACAGTTAATATATTTTAGAGTTATAAATTCATTTATTTAATGGTGTTACTCACTTAAAAAAAATAAAGAGAATTATTTTAATATTATATTACCTTTTTTTAATAAAATTATTTAAACCTCCCCAGTTTGGGAGAAAAACATGTTAAAAATTAGGGAATGTTTTTTGGCATAGAATATTTTATTTTGTAGAGTCCAAAATCAAAATATTAAAGAAATGCCTCTAATTTAATAAATAAAGACGCCAAATTTCCCACTTATCTTCAATAAAAATCCATGTATAATGAACTTTTTATTCCAAATTCTCCATAGAATCATATCAAGCTGACTCCAATCTCTCAATAATCCACTTTCAAGATTTTAGTGGAATACTTGTAATATAAGGGATCCCTTTTTTCTCTCTTTTATTCAAGAATGTATTCTATATTATGACCTTTTATTTTTATGTTCATAACAATATGGTATGTTTTAAAAACTTCCCCATACTATCCTTATGTTGAATAAATGTTTTGATACCCCCTTTATCTCTCATTAATCCCTCTTAAGAAACCCCATTACCATACCGAAATTCTGTAAGGGTTATTTACATTCTAATTTTTTTATGTTTCTTCATCTTGATATGAAATTTTATTTTTAATTACTATTTAAGGGGGTATGATTTTTAACCACCACTATAAATACCAAATTATGTATAAATTATGTTAGTTCCCTTTATCACTCATTAATCCCTCCCATGTATACCCATTACGATGAAAATATTTCGTAAGCGTCATTTCATTTTCTTTTGTGTTCAAGATTCTTTATTATCACAAGAATTATTTTTCACATTCTAAATTTGGAAATGTCGATAAATATACCAATTAACACCCACTTTATGTTTAAATCAAAAGACACCCATTTCACTATCATTAACCCATTTTATGAATTTTTAGGTGGTATTGTTATGCTGTCAAATTGTCAACATAATTTTCCCATGTCAAACAAATTGGGAATTAAATTTCGTACCAATTTCCTATCAAAGGTGTTCTATCTTTTGAAATGTTTTCTTTATATGGTTACATACATGTATTTATTCCACACACCATCGTCATGTAATAAAGTATGATGATGAATTAATCCATTTTTTATTATATATGAGGCAAAAATAAGTATGACAATTAAATGAATGTGACAGATGTGCCGAGAATTATATAGTGATTCAATGAATTGGGTCTTGTTTTTTTCATGATATGTCATGTTCAAAAAAATGTTTTCCTTAATCCTTTTTGGGACTTAATCTTCCATGATGTCATGGAGTTTTATCATTGAACTATGTTTATGATGCAATTTTTTATGTTTTTTTTCACATTTCCCATGTTATAATCATCATGTTATATCATGACTTATTATTCATATGCCATTATGGTTTGTTGATAAGACTTGTTTAAAATATAATAGTATCTTTATGTTATTCCATGTTTATTCCCTTACTAGGCATTGTGGATATCCCCTTTATTATGTATTTACCAAGTTTATCCAATATAGTATCATGACCATGCATGTTAAATAGTTTTTCAATAATGATTTTGTAATTCATTTTTATCATATTAATGAAACATACCAAATTACCAAAAAAGCTACACATTTCAATATTTTAGGTTGCATGAAGTGAAATTTTATGTAATTAAATCATGTTTAAATGTGTAATAAAGATAATATTAGATAGACTTAGTATCAAAGGCAAATATAAGTTATTTTTTGTATTAGGATTAGAATACTATTGAAAAATACATATAGATAAAATTATGAATAATAATACTTCCCTAAAATATATTTCAGTAAAGAGTAATACATCCCTGTCAGGATACTACATGTGGATGTGGTTATAGAACATATTTACCTAGGAGTAACAATTCTGACAAGGTGTTTCGAGCTTATCTTCGGGTAACATAGCTATGTACATGGAAACATGAATTAATATACTACTAGTTTGAAACTCCTAGTATATAATCTTTGGTAATTCATACGTTCATTACAAACCAATATAATGTGATTAGAAAAATGTGTATAAAAGTATATGATAGGAAATAGATCATTGGATAACAAAGATTAAATCCTAGAAATCAATATGTTAATGAAGTACATATAATTTATATTTTATCCATTTAATGTAATTAAATTAACAATTATGTGTTTAAAAGATAAATAAACACACTTAATTTTCCGTTTAATCATGAAAATGGCCATAAATAAGAGTAATTAGGTAAACAACCAATGTGGTGAGAAATTTAATTAATTCCCCAATGTGATAAAAACCCCGATGAGATCAAGAAAAACACAATTAATTATGATGATCTCTCAACTAACTAGGGTTTTTAAGTGAAACCTAGATCAGTCCAAATCCACCCAAATGAGAGAAATCCACAATCAATAGCTTCATGCAAGAAAGGCCTCAAACATTCATTAGAGAATTTAATCCCTAAATTTCTAAATAATGGGTCAAATGAATTCATAAAACATTATCCATACCTCAATGATCTAAAAATGAGAATGTTCTATAGGATCTTTACCATATGGAGGGTGAATAGGATCAATGGTGAACATTGATTTAAAATACAATGCCCGATGAAGTGATTGAGGCAATGTGATGAAAGGATTCACAAAAAATGTTTTTCATTAAATATTTACCTTTATCCCCTAACATAAAATGGTAAGGGTTTTCCTTTCCCTCGTGAAATATAATGAAAATTCTATTAGGACATACAAGGAAAACTTCACAAGGGTTTCATCGTACACCTCCAAATTTTCAGTTATAGCTAAATTAAAGATTGAACTCTTCTTTGGTTTGATAAAACCTAGCCAACAGATTGACCTGGAGATCCAGGAATTTTTTTATATATGAAGAAACTATTAAAGGTACCCTCAATGTTGAAATAGGGATCAAAAAATCACAGTGGTATCAAGAGGATAAGAAGAGTAATGAGGAGATCAATTCAAGTAGTCTGATAGAGGGATCTGAAGATGGAATGAAATGTTATCATCCCACATTCCAATGGTGTGAAATTAATCAGATCAAAAAATGTCTAAGGGATATGAGGAAGGGATTTTGGTGTGGGAAGGAAGGCAAGCTAGCCCATGATTTCTGACAGGATAAACTCTCTACAAAAATATAGGAAAGGAATGATCCAGTGAACCCTTAGTGTATTTTTCATTACTGAAAATTCAAGGAAACTAGGATTTTTGCAAAACAATGAACCAAGCCAATACATTTTGGGGACAACCTACAACCTTTAATGAAACAAGAGAAATATTTTTCCATCACTACCACAGATTTGAATACATAAAATGAAGTCGTGACAAGTATGCTAGTAATTCATTCAAGAATATCAAACATACTTTTGAATTTTTTTTCTAAACATTACTTCATATCACAAAATTTTAGTAGAACTAACCAAACACCACCTCAAATCATGGAAGTTGATTTGACAGTGAAAATTAAAAATTTAGAATTTATTTCATCCCAGTAATATAATTTCTCTCCAATCAATGTTTGTGGGATCAATTTTATATAGATCCTTTTCATAATACCTTTCATAAATTTTATACAATTATGGAAATGGATTGGAATTCCATATATAAGGCCAACATAAATTTACAAGGGAAGGAAACCACTCTCTTTGTTGACAACTTTCATCAGATTTTGTACAAATTCAAGGATAGGGATGAATATTCTATACATCCATCATCTTATGAATGAATATTATTTCCATATGAGAAGTTGTATCGAGCATAAATGATTTTGTATATGGAATGAATAAACCTTGAAGGCATGACCATTGTGAGGGATTATGTTAATGTGTTTTTTGATGAATATTTTGATCTTCCTCCTAGTTGTGATGATGATTTTTCAATCAAGCTTATAACATTGTTGTTACCATTATCCATGATTCTATATTGAGTGGATATTGAAAAACTTGACTATCTGAGAAAAAACTAAAAGAGAATCTTGATAAAGGTATCATACTCCGAACTTCTTCCATATCGGTTGCACAAGTCCTCTCCATCAAGATGAATAATTGGTTAATCCACATTCTCTTCAATTATGGGGATCACAACAATGTCATGATAAATAATAATTACCCCATTCCTTGGGTTGATTGATTTATCGATCAGTTACTTGGTTTATAATAATTTTCCAAGGGAGATATATGGTTGAGATATTACAATGTTTCGGTGAAGAGGGAGGATCTCCGCAATAATACTTTTCGTACAAGGTATGGGGATAATGAATTCATAGTAATGCCTTTTGAAATCACAATTTCTAAAAGAATATTAATGGACCTGATGAATAGAGACTATAGAGATTACATTGGAATATTTTTGGTAGTCCTTTTATATAATATTCTAATATACTCTAAAATTATGGAGGGGTGAGAAGTCCATTTGAGTGCCATGAAAATTACCTTGAGAAAGGATAATCATTAGGTAAATTTTAAAAAATGTTACTTCTGGTTGATGTAAGTATCTTTCATGGGACATATCATCACATGAAATGGGATATATGTGGACACTAAAAAGATAGATGATATTTAAGGATAGATGGGTCCATCATCTATGATTTATATCCATAGTTTCCTTGGGTTATCTGAGTATTATTTACTATTTGTGAAAAATTTATCGTGATCATCAAAACCTATTAGCAAAATAACATGTAGTGGATTGATGATTGAATGGAATGATGAATTTGCAGAGAGATTTATAATGTTCAAAATGAGGCATGTCACTAAACATTTTCTTACACTACCATCATATGGATAACGTTTTGTGGTATTGTGTGATGCTTAAAAGATGGGATTTGGTTGTGTGTTGATTAAAAAGGAAAATTCATTGCCTATGATTAAAGGAATTTGAATGTTCATGAGCAGAACTACATAACACATAATTTGGAGTTTTCTATATAGATATTTGTTTTGAATATTTGATGACATTATCTCTTTGTGAAGATGTATGAAATATAAATGAATCCCAGAATCCTCATGTATATACTTTTACATAAAGATATTAATGTGATCCAATGAAGATGGTTTGAGCTGATCAATGACTATTACTGATCAAGTAACAACCATTGCTGGGAAGCAAAAAATGTAGAATATTCCTTATATAGAAGGGATAAAGAAATTCATTCATTGATAATAATTGAGAATAATACAACATTCTTACCTTCTTAATCGATGGACATGAGAATCATAAAACAAGGAACAACACAAATACATTCACAAATGATTTCTTAGCTATATAATCTAGAGAGGTCAAAGGATAATCAAAGAGATGATGTGGGAATTCAAAATAATGTTAATGATATAATGAAAGGGAAATCCTTGGTGAATAATGTTAATGATGAATGTGTTGTATGATTTGGGGATAAACACTATGTACAATAAAATACAATGTTAAAGAAGGAGCTACTGGATGATGCACACAACACAACATTCTCCATCCACCCAAGAATAAAAAAAATGTATCAAGATCTCACAGAACAATATTGTTGGGAATATATTATGAATGAGATTGCTGGATATACATCATTATGTCTATTATTTAATCATGTGAAAGTTTAAAGGAAAAAAATCCAATTGGGTGATGAAACCATTACAATTACCTACATAGAAATGGGGAATCATCACCTTGGACATCACCAATGATCATCCTAGGAAATCAGGAGGTAATAATTCTATATGGGTTGGAGTTTTTCTTATTACAAATACCAAATAGTTAATTTCAGTATGATAAGATTTATCACTAGATCAACTAGAACACATATACATCCAGGAAGTGGTTTGGTTTCATGGATTACCAGTATCATTGTATACGATTGAGATCCATAAATCACCACCTTTTTAAAGAAAACACTTCATCATGATCTATACAATGATTAGAAAATCCAAAGAGATTATCAGCATTAAACTGATGGAAAATTAGATCATACTATCAAAAAACATGAGGCCATATAGAGAGCATGCATGATTGACATTAATGAAGGATGGGATCAACATCTTCCTTTGGCTGAGTTCTCATAAGACAAAAGTATCCACTCGAGCATCCAAATGGCTCCCAATGAATCCATTAATGGGTAGTGGTGTAAGACAACTACATGTTGGGATGATGTAATGTAAATAAAACATCAAGGTATTGATGTGATTGACGAAATGGTGTAAAATTTTAAGACCATTCAGAAACACCTCAAGGCTGCTTAGAATCAAAAAAATCATTATGCTGATAATAGTCAATGAGACCTTGAATTTTATGTTAGAGACATAGTTTTCCTCCATATATCACTTTCAATGAAATTGATGCGATTTTGGAAGAATGGCGTGGTTATTTGAAGATATATAGACCCCTTTATGATCCTTATTCAAATTGGAGCGGTGGCCTGTTGAATTTCACTCCCTCATATCGTATCTCGATATAATGATTTATTCCATGTATCACTATTGAGGATATTCATATCTGACCCCTCACATATACTCAATCTAATATTGGTATTGTTAGTTAATGTTCGTTCCTATAAGGATCATTCAGGGAAGTTCATAGATCATAGAGAAAATGTTGTATGAAATAAGACAATGCACTTGGTCAATGAGTTGTAGAGAAAACACATGTATGAAGAAGAAATGTTGGAACCATAGGAGTTGTTGAAATAATTTTACCCTTATTTTTCTTAATGTGGGGAATGAAAATTTCAATGGTGAAATTTCATAGGTGTTAAACATTGTAATAACCTGAACACTTATCAATGATGTTTCCCATAATGATTTAATTAAATGTATTATGGATACATAAAATGTAAGAACTAACATGGATATATATTTAGATTTAAAATATAGATAATAATATTACCATTATTAATATAGTCCATGAGCAGTGATCAAATTATTAATATAATTATAATTATTTTAACAAATCAAATTAACCTAGAAAAAGAAAAAGATGGCCTCAAATTGTATAATAATGCCTTATGAATCCCATTTATTGGATCATGAGAGGGATATAGAATCTCTAATATTTTTCCTTGACCAATACATTTCCAAAATCCAAAAAAAATTTCCTAAGAGAAACCATTTATAGTAAATGTTCAAGCTAATCAAGATCACTACCCAAACCATAATCGCCAAATGGCCCCTTGAATGTCTGACCATTGCACACCTTACTCTTTGTGTGTACAATGGTCTAATAAATGGATATGTATAATGATCATAATAATATGAAAATTTATATTTGAGAGAATAAAGATTTTTTTCATTTTTAATTTTTCTTTATAAATTATTTTGATTTTGATTTAATTAAATAGAAATTATAAATTAGGATAATATTCAAATTGAATTAAGGGATTTATATTGAATAATTAGTATATTTTTTTTAAATAAATATTATTTTAATAAAATATTATATATAAATATTTTTTCTTAATTATAAATAGTCCTATAATTTTTTTGATTGGAAATGAACATTTTATAAGGTCTCAAAAACAATTATTATAAATAGCCCATTATTTTTCTATAAATATTGAATATTATTTTAAAAGATAAAAATATTATATTTATGAAAATATCTTGATTAAATGAATATTATTATTATATTAATAATTTTGAAGTTTTCTAATGGTTATTTTTTTTATTTTGTGGGATAATTGATTTTTCAGGTAAAAATTAAATATCGTAAAAATAAACAGTTTGATTTATGACATCATAATGACCCATAAATTATATATAAAATATTATAATTTGTCTCCTTTGACAAATATATTTTTTACACATAAAATAATATAATATGATTTTTATTTTATTAATTTTCCAATTCCTTTATGAATCGTCTAAAAAAATTAAAATATTTTAGAGTTTTTAATTCATTCATTTAGAACTACGACCTCCTCAACATATGGTATATAATTATTTTAATATTATCAACCCTTTATATAATATAATAATTAAAACCTAAATTATTTGGGGAAAAACAATGTCCCAACCCATTGGATGTTTAGTGGAATGAAATATTTTATTTTGTAGAGTCTAAAGCCAAAATATTAATGAAATCCCTCTCATTTACTCTATAAAATCACCCATTATCCCACTTATCATCACTCAAAATTCTTAGATAACGACATTAATATTTAATCCTTTCTATTTAATCCTACCAAAATGTGGAAATATCTCATGAATTCCTTTTAATGCATTTGGTGTCAAACACTTTATGTAAGGGATCCTCTCTTCCTCTCATTTATCCAAGAATCTCTTCAATGTTATACCAGTTTATTTGTTAAATTATATTTATATAGTATGCATTTTAACCCCCCCCCCCAAGTCTGACCTTATTATGTATATATGGTTAGATACACCCTTTATCTCTAATTAACCCCCCATAAGAACACCTGTTACTATACCGAAATTTTGTAATTCTTCTTTCCTTTCTCATTTTTATTAATGTTTATTTATATTGTTATGAACATTTATTTTCAATTACTAATTATGGGGTATGATTTTAAATCAATCCATACTTCCCTTATTATATTTAATTGATTATATTCCCTTTTTAATCTGATTATTCCCTCCCTTGCACACTTGTTACCATAATGAAATTTCATAAGCATATATTCATTTTATTTTCATGAATCTTATTTATTATTGTATGCATTATTTTTCTAGTTATAAATGTGTGGTCATGTCCTTACATAACATTATTACAATCAACCTCATGTCAAAATGATGTGAGAGTAATTTGCCTCTCATCACCCCATTTTATGCATTATTATGTGACATAGTTATTCTACTAAATTTTCCCCATGAGTTTTCCATATCAACCAAACTGTGTAGTGAATGTTGTAACCATTTCCTACCAAGGTTCTTCTATTTTATACACATATACCATTTGTGTGTACTTACATGTATTTATTATACACTCAATTATTTTGTAATAAATTATGAATATGAATTAATCCTTGTTTTTTTCCAATGTTTTACACTTAAAAAAGAAAATGAAATGAATTTGACGGGTGCACCTAGAATTTTATAGCACTCCAATGAATTGGGTAATGTTTATTATCATGATACATGATGTTGGGATAGGGGTGTACTTGATTTCATTATGTAGCCTTGTCCACAATGATGTATTTGTGGTTTATCCTTGGCCTATGTTTATGATGTAGTGTTTTAAGTGGTTTCCAAATTTCCCATGTTATGATTATCAGGTAATATAATGTATTATTATTCATGATCATTTATAAATTATAGATAAAACTTTTATAAAAGGAATTATTATCTTCATGTTATTTTATATTTATTCCCTTACTGTGATTTATGGATCACCCCTTTCTTTTGTATTTCCTCTAGTTATCCAATGCAGTATTTGGCTAAAGCATGTTGAATATGTATCTATAAAGATGTTGTAATTCATGTTTAATGTTGTAATACAATGTACCTAATTCCAAAATACACTATACATATCAATATTTTGGGTTTTAATACGTGTTATTTTTAGTAATTAAATCAGGTTTTACTATGTATTAAGTAGAAGTGTTGTTATAAGATTGAGATCAAATCAATTAAGAGATGAATTCCACGTAACCTAAAAATATCATTAAGATATAGCCGAGAAAGTGAATACAACATAATTGTGCACTAAATGTTATGGAAATGAGTTGATATAGTTTATCGATCTATAAAATACCAAATAAAATTATTAACTAGAGATGTATTTGGTAATCCTACTACAAAATCCATTAACATATTTTCTAGCTTCCACTATAGAATAGGAAAAGGCCAAAGCATCAACTTTAAGAATTTTCATTATTTTTTAACCCTTTTATAGGTTAAATATTTCATAGTAAATTAATAAATATATATTTTTATTCCATACCAAATGTAATATTCCCCAAGGGTTCTTTACATCTAAGAGATTATATGATAAAAAATTTAAGAAATATGAACTTCAATCAATAATTCTCTCATCTGCTATGAAAAAAAGGAACATATATTATGTTTTCCAAAATAATAACTCATTCATTATAAATATTAAATTCTAGAAATATATACTTAATGACCAAATAATTTTTTTTTATAAAACATAATCCTATATCATAGAATACATAATTATTTCTTATAAAAATGATGATAGTGACACCTAAAAGAAAAAAGATTAGTTTTTTACATCCACAAATACTAGAACAAAATTTATAATTAATAAAATTTTAATCTTCTAATCCTATTATTGTTAATAAAGAATTATAATTTTTTGATTTAGTGATTTATAAAATTTTATTTTTTTCTAGGATGGTAATGGATTGGGAAATCATAATCCTTCATCAGTTCCAACCTTCTTCCCTTAATTGTATTCAACTCTTCTTGAGTGGATATATACATTTACTTTTTTGATATGTATATATTTCATACATTACTCCATATAAACAATACAAAAAAAATTCTACTGAAAAATTCACATCATCTAGTTTTAGATCATATGTATGATAATTTAACTTATGATGTTTTAGTTGACTTGAAGTATATGGAATTAACAAACCTTCTTACACCAGAAAAAAATGAGGACCCTTTAATGAAGAATAACTATCAGTGAAAAAATCATAAGTTTTAGAGGTAAAATTCAACAAAGTATCCTTCACCAATCTTGATTTATCGGTTCCAGAATATAATCATCACATTATTTCATCTAGAAAATTATATGTTTTTTAGTTAACTTAGCCTGTGTTCTATGAAATATAGAAAAAAACACTAATAAAAACCAACTAATACAACAAATCTAGGAATATATATTACATTTTTTGACTTTTGAAACTCCAAAATGACTTTAGTTGTAGCAGCATTAATAGTTTATTATTTATCGAAGAAATATGAAAAATGAATAAAATATATAGCAATAAAAAATTTACAATACTAATTTTTCCATATAAATTATATTCTTTTAAGGTTCTCAAAACAATAGTTAGTTCTATTTCATGATCCAAATAAATTTTATTTTATACCAATATATCATTAAAGAACCGAAACACAAAAATATCAAAAAACATATAGGAAACACTATTCATTAAATCTATCAATATAGCTGGTGAATTAGAAAACTCATAGTGAATAAGGATAATCTCTAAATCCCCATGTATAGATTGAAATGAATTCATTAGAATATTTTCTACCATCCCCGTCAACTAATTATTCCCCAATATGATATCTATCTTCGAAAAGAACAATTATCCATATAGATTATCAAAAAAATTATCGATATGATGAAAAACATACTTGTTCATTATAGTGATGTAATTCACAACTCTATAATAATTAAAAATCAACATGGAACTATATTTGTTCATAAAAAAGAAAATAGAAGCACGTTGTGGTGAAGTGATATGGATAATGGATCCTTTATCTTGAAACTTATGTATTTGATTATTCTATTCTAAATGTTCAAATTATGCCATTTGATAATGTGGATTTAAATAGGCTTATAATCAAGTACTACTTCAAAAGTAAATTCAACCTCTCGACTAGGAATAATATATGGTACATCATTAGGAAACAAACATTCATATATTCACTCAGTACTTGCAAATAACATACCAGAATAGTTTCTTTATTTTTACAAATATGATCATGTTATCATTCATCACCATTAATAATAAATTTCTCACCATCCTAATATGTTATCAATGATATGAAATCCCTGAATAAAAAATTCTTGGATATATAATATATCATTAAATTATTTAATGAACAAAAATACATACATAAGATAATGTCAAACTCTACCATAGGCAGTTCAATAAGATTTTTGGGAACAACACATCCACAGATTACAATAATAAAGTATCTATAAATCATGGATTCATTAATATATTTTCTAGGAGGGTTTTAAGGATTTTAATGTATTTTCATGAGATAATATTTCAAATTTTATTACCAATTTATTATAATTGAATGAATGTAGATACCCAAAGTCAGATAGGGTTTTGAAATATTTAAAATAAACCTACAACATACCTATAACAGCTTCAATAGAAAGACCAAAATAAAATATTATATTAGAAAAAGATTTTCTCAAACACTTTTTCATTAGATCAGGAAGATTTGTTGTATAAGTTACTAAATTTGGGCTCATGTTAGCATAATGTCCCAACTTGTTGAAACTAAATTATATTACCATTTATTTTTATTATTAGTCTAATGATTCTCTTTTTTGTATTGAGTGATATTCCGAAACAATCCACCACAGAATAATTTCATAGATTTCCTAAAATATTCTCCATGGTGTTTTTTATTTCACATATCACAAAATGGAAACTTCATTTTCTTACATTTATATATCATTGATCAGTGCTTCTCCATTTCCAGAGAATTAGAAATCATAGTTTACTTGTTTTTATGAAATACATAATCATCTTTAAATTCCATTTCTACAATCTCACCTCACAGAATTAGTTTTTATTAACATTTAAACTCATGGGGAGAAAATTTACATTGATAGAATGTCTTCTGTCCTGAGAAACACTAATTATTTTTTCCATCATGATCCCAAGTAAATTATTTTATATATAATGCTAAATATGTGATTTTTTCTTCATTTAGAGGTATTGAATAAAAATCCATTTTTCTCAATTTTAAGATGTTTTTTCTATCCAATGAATTATATTTTTAGGAAAATATTTTTAATTTTAAAATATTCATAAATTAAACCCATTCCATGCTATTAATCTCTTCACCCTATCTTTTATTATTAAGAATTGGCCACTATTTAATGTATTCACCTTCAAAATGTTAAATAAAAATACTAAACATTTTATAATCTAAACAACCAATGACATCAAATATATTCTAAATTTTTTTAACTGGACATTCATCTACCACTAGAAAATAAGATCTACAGAATGTCGAGGGGTGAAATCCTATAAAATGTTCCACTATTGAAATATTCCTCATCTGTAGATATTTTTTTTCTCGTGAATAGATATGATTACCATTTATATATTGTATCAATAGATTCATTAAAAAATAGAACTTCTCTATTATAATTACAACCAGTTTATACATCATATACTAAATGATATTTTTCCCTTAGTTCCATCGTATTGTAACTCACATGTCCAATATGTGGATAACCATTCTAAATTGAAATATTTTACATGATGAAAAATTGTATTCTTCAATTTTAATATCATTTATACTTAACCATAAATAAAATATATTTAAGAATTTTTTTCAATATTATCCAAACCACTAAATTTTTCTTAACCTTTCTATGATACCAATATTATGGAATCAATAATAAACATAACATAATGAAGTGTTCATAAAAAATAATTCATATTCATCAATTTCAAAAAAATCATTTAATATTATATTTTCAGAGATTGATGTTATAATTCAAACATAACAAACATATATATATATATATATTAGTTTACACTTTTAATTAATATCCATTTTCCCATAACATATTATATTTATAGTGAAACACATTTCATTTTAATGAAATATCTTTACAATTTTAATATTAACATGATAATTATCAATAATCATCCATAAAACCCAGTGAAAATCATTATAAAATGTGGTATGAGTAAAAAAATCATAATAAGGACATAAAAAGAAATAATGAAGCTTCTATTAAATGAATACATATAAAAATATTTATTTTTCAATGAATATAATGGGCTCCATATAATCAATTCATTTTCCAAGAAATCACCCTACCTACCTATAAATTTTCATTAAATATTTTAAAAAAATCATAATAGAAAAAACCAAACTCAAATATTTTCATTGAGATCATGAAAAACATATAATAACTATCATTATAAATGTATACTTTAAACCATTAAAAAGTATCATATACATTCCTTTAAACATAAGATCATTATTTAAACTCAATATAACATTATATTATAACAACAAAAACTAAAAAAATAAATAAAATTTTTAGTTTAAATGGGACATAATTTATATATAACTATACTAATTAGTCTTACAATTTTAATAACCATATGGTCATCTTATATACCCATCAAATTGGAGGGATATCACATACCCACCCATCCCTCATTTATCATTGGATCACTCATAATTGATTGATAACATAACCACCCATGGTATATTATATACCCACACTTAATCAGAAAAATTCCCATGAACCATGACATAATCACAAAACATGAACTAATTAAATTTAAAACATTGCTGTCATTAAAATTTTCTTTGCATCTATACAGAAACATTCCATGATAGAGAAATATCTAATCCATTTTAACTCCCCTTTTATAAATAATTTAAAATATAGGGAATGATGGATTTTTGTAATTAATCCATGAATTATTTTAATGAAATAAGAATTTGAAATAATTGATATAGTTGTCGGAATTATCATTGTATCAATTTATAAAATTTTATAATCTATAAAATTCAGGTCAGTTGTTTTGATGGTATATAACTCATGTGTGAAAAATGACTCTAGTAGTTTGAATACAGTCAAAGATGGCATTATTCTTTCTTAAAAGGAATAATATACATGAAAAAAGTTTATTTTTCATAAATAAATTGTATTTTTAAAAACAATAACGAATATTGGTAATGAAAAATATATTATTCTACAATCAATGAGACGATATGTTGTTTGTACATGTGATTAAATTTTCCATTTTTCATCAATAATTATATACATTATGTAGGTATTAATTTTAATATATATAATGATAATTATAATATAAATAAAATTTATTTGATTAAAAATAGATATATATATATTATCCATGTGATGTGGTGAGTGAAAATGAATCACATCGCATCATAGTGGTTTAATTCCACACATACCCCCTGAATGTGGAAATCATTATTAAATTAATGGAAAATTTAGAATATAAATGATATTTTATCATTTTCTAATTTTAAAATTTTATTAATATATTATAAAAACATTAAATACATCATTATAATCCATCCAATAGAGATAGTGATCAAAATTGAATAAAATCAGTCTGCAAGGCCATAGTCCACTGTACTCACGAAGGATGATTTCATTTCCCATTTTATGGATGAAGAGATTGATATAAGTTATGAAATTAAAATAATAAAAAATAAATATAATAATTACACAATTTCTATTATTATATAACATTTTATTATGATTTCAATGAGGTTTAGGAAGAAAATAAACTAAAATATGATGTTAATGATATACCAATTAGTTTGAAAATATCCATTTTTAACACATTATGGCCTTTAATATTGATATTATATCCAAAATAAAGATTATCAAACATGTGGTAGGTTATTCAGATGTTATTTTGGAATATATTATCTGAATAAATGGGGTTGGAAGTGTGAATAAATGAGAAGAAGCTATTATATTTTAAAAGATAGTGGAGGGAAACTCTTGGAATTTAATAAAATATTAATACAGTATATGTTAATTTTGAATTCCAAATCTTATAAAATTTAATTAATTTAAAAATAATATGATTATTTTCCTAACTAATCTCATACAATGTTCTTTTGACAATATTAAATAACATTATTACCCTTGTATTTTTTTTTCACCCAGCGTTAATCCGCATCACATGTACCATGATAACATGTGTCAATATTGTTATTATAAATGTAAAATGTATATAAATGGAAAATTATTTATATTTTAAACCATATATTAATGAATTTTTTTTAATAATTGTTTTTTATAAATTTTAAATAATTTATTGAAAAATTACTTTCAAAAAATATTCATAACATCAATTTTTTGAACTATTCATTTATTTGGAATTTTATAATACCACGAAAAAAATAGAATAAAATATTTTAATAAGAGAATAATATGTTATTATTATTAATACAATAGATGGGTCACCATAATTCACTCAAATTTTAAAACGTTTTATATTTTTAATGACATTTATATTATTTTTCCATTAATAGAATAATTGTTTTCTCAACATTGTGTAAGGATTTAATGTAATTATTTTACAATTAAAAATTAGAAAAATACTACAATGAAATAAGTTATATATATATATATATCAAAATAGTATTTATAAATAAAAATATCACTTTTATATCCCATTTTAAAAAATATTATAGTTATAAAAAATAAGTGTTCCATATTTTTGACTTTTCAGTAAACAAAATACTCTAAAGGTTATAATCATATTAAAATTGAAAAGGGAATATATTTTATCATTTCATGAATATGGATGTAAAATTCTCATAAAATTAAAGATTGACATTATTTAAGGATGTTTATAGTCCAAATAATTTTTTTTATTTAATTAAGGGATTTACACTTTACCGTGGCAACAAAATTGTTAGGTTTACTATTCATATTGGGAAAAAATAAGTGGAATATTTACCATATTTTCAACTCCAAATTGAATATATTGATTCAATTTTTGAAGACTCATAATAAAATTAATTTGATACATTTAGTTCAATTTTAAATCAGAAAACACGATGCAAATTGTATTTCATAGATTTAGTGTTTGTTTGTATAAAAATATGTTTATAAAAAATTGAAGTACAAAATTAATTCATGAAACTGTAATTTTATTTTTAATAAAATTTCTATAATTATTATTTATAATAAATTAAAAATATATATTTATTAATTAAATTCATAAAAAAAAATTTCAAGAAAGATGTGTTTTTTCATTATTTATTGGAAAATAAATATTTTCAACTAATGTTAAAATAATTCATCCTAAGATACATTTTAAATTAATAACATAATAATATTAATTAATTTTTTCAAATTAAGTTTTTTTAAATGGAAAGTAATATTTTTAATAATACAACATATTGGCTGAAAATCCTATTTTGTTTGAATTACTATTTTTTAACTTTTAAATGAAATATCAGCTAAATGTTTTATAATTAATATAAATCTATAGTATATAAAAAATAACAAATTTATTCTAATTTTACATAGGTTGTTTCAATTTGAAATTACTCTTTATAATTTTTTCTAAAGGTGTATTCTATTTCTTTGTGAGTTTTGGTTTCAATCATTACATATAAATATTTTATTATGAAATTTTCAATGGTTTTTAACAAAAAAACAATGGAAAATTAATTATTAAGTTTAATATTAATTTTAACAATAAAAACCCAAAATAATTTCCTTCTTTACTTATTAATATCATATATAACCAGAAATTAAATTTTCATTGTCAACCATGATATTATTTTATGGCATTATTCTATTAGGTTGTTATATTAACCCAAACATGAACATTTGATAATCAATGTATGATTATGATTATGAATGTGGTATATTTTATCATAATATAATTATTAATTAAGAATAATGATGTTAGTCAAATTATTTTATTTCATTTAAATAGATTTTTAATGTGTTTAGTAAATTTAAAATTAATTAGAAGAAAAAATGAGATACATTAATTTGTGGGAAAGGTAATCCAGAAGACACTTGGTTAACATTTATATTATTTAAATATTAAGAGGGAAAGATAGTGGGTGTTTTTTATTTCAATAATAATTATGTTATACGATTCAAATGTCTTCCTCAATTTCTATTTTAAAATAATTTAATATAGGATGTGTAGAAAAAATTAATGTCCCTAGAGGCATTTGTCCACACAACAGAAAAATGCATATTGTGTTGTTAAAAATTGAAAAATAGAAATTTTGTTCTTAGTTATTCCTATAAAATAATAAAATTATGAATTAAAACAATAATTATGCCTTCATATTGGAATTATAAAATTATATTTGGTAATGTGTGATAGAATTGAAAAGATGATATGAATGAAAATTTCACTATTATTGAAATATTTATGATTTCCATGACAATGTCCTTGGAAATAGAGGTCTTATGATAATAAATTATGACCATAGGATTATGTATGAAGATTATAATTTTAATTTATGGATAATAGGTATATTTTTATGTTGAAATTGAGTTCATTGAATGGTAATTAATGGGTGGTGAATGGAAACTCTGACAAATTGAATGAATTGATTTTTAGTAAATATTTTAACATAATTTAAGGAGATGACATTTGTCACATATATAAAAGAATCTTAAATTTTTTAATAACCATGGGGAAAGATATAGAGTATATATTTCCATAACTATCCATTTGAAAACATGATTAAATATATCTTTGAGCCTTTACTATGAGAATTTCCGATTTTACTATTTTTGGATTCACTATGCTAACTGATTATTACTTAAGTAATTTGATTATAATACCTATGAATTAATTGTACCTTATTTAAAACAATTATGTTACTAGTTATATAAATGAAATACATATCACCATATAAAATTGATATGTGCAGTAAAAATTATTTTTAACATTATCCTGTGAAACAAATAATTATTTTTTTAAAAAAAAGTGTATTATTAAGACCAAATTTTAATTTGATAAAAAAATTATCAATGAATTCGATTTAAGAGAGTTAAATTAGATTATTATAAACTAAATAATATTCTGGTGACCTTAGAAATGTATGGAACTAATTTTACCAATATTTATTTGAATTAATGTAAAAGAAAATAACTAATTTCTTTTATATGAAAATATTACATAAACTAAATACAAGTGAATCATAGGTTATTAAAATTGAAAATGATATTTAAAAATTTATGTTTTTATTACATATATATATATGGTATTAATTAAAATGTTTTATTGAATTATAAATATTAATTATATAATTTCAATAGAATAAAACATATAGTTTGAGTAATGCCTATATTTTTCCCTATTTAGCATAAAATAAATTATTTTGGAAAAACTATATTGTTTAAATTAGGATAATATTGATATATGTAATTAAAAATTGAATTTTATTTCTAAAAATTAGAATTCTAAAATTTTAAAATCAATATTTTAACTGGAAATTAAAAATATGAATGAAGAAATATTTCATTTAAAAAGGACTTTTTTTAAATACTTATTTATTGAGTCCAAAAAAATTGGAAGGTGAAATAAAATAATCCTTAAAATTTGATTAAGGGAAAACACATATCTGATTTATGGATTGAAGAATAATAACGAAGAAACATAGTTTTTGTAAAGAGAAGGAGAGGCCATGAGAACTGAATGTCCTTCAGAGACTACTACTCCTCATGGCGGTCCATGACCTCTCTAAGAAACTATGAACCATGTTGTTTGTAGAACAGAGGAACCAATACTAAATCCCATAAACTGTGTTTTTGGAGGAATAGAGATAGAAATATCTACTCCAGATATGGCCCTGATGAACAGTGTCATTGGCGGAATAGTGGTAGAGAATTTCTCCCCTACATACCATCCCAATGAACTAAACGGTTCATGGATGAAGACAAAATAGAGGTGTCCCATGTATTAGATGAAGTCAATTGTTGAGTTGAGGTAGAGATTTCCTTCTTTAAAAACCGCAACCCCCCAAACCTCTGTTGACCGAGTCATCCACATGCCAGGTGATTTTCCTATGGGCTTCTTCCAAATGTGTCATACGACTCATATATCCAGCTTCCCTAACACAAAATAAAAGTACCTCAAGGGAACCAGTGGAGGGGAGGTGAAGAAAAGGATAAGGTTGAAGACTCGGTGACTTTGGAGAATCTATTTTTAAGATATGATGGCATGAATGAACAAGGTACCCTAAAGATAGATTTATTTGATGATTTTTTGCAATTATAGAATGCCGCATACCATAAAAGAATGAAACATAATACTAATTGGAAGACTACAAACCTAATTGTAAAATCGAGAACCATGTCCAATTGAAAAATTAAGTACCTAAAAACCACATGATCAATGGCCATTATTTAGTCTAATGTTCCCCATAACTCATCTATAAACCAAAAAAACAATTCCCCACATAGCTTCCTGCTACATGGATGGAATTTAACACCACCTAGCACAATTCTATGTGAATAGAACCTGGGGCTGCATACTAAAATGGTAAGAGGACACATCCAGGTCAGCATACCACATCGGTACCTGTATAACCACTCCAATTGCATAGCCACATGCTATGTATGGGATCACCAGACCACATGGAAATATGGTATGTCGAATGAGTTACCTTTGGTCATTCCAATATCTATATCTGATCATTTCCTTCAATTTTTTTTCTTATCCACAAACCTCTACAAACCAGTCAATTAACATTTTTCCAGAGCCTATTCGAAAGCTACTAGACCCATATGGTTTAATCATTGAGAGATTCTGAGCACCCTTATGAGTTTATGTTCCCATGGTAAGTGTAGTAAAATGGAAAATACCCATAATGGTGTGGGCCCACTAAATTATTATAATTTACATTCCCAAGGAATCCCAGGGTCTGACCATGGGTTACCAATATGGACCTCCCCATTATAGAGATAAAGGGAAATATCTAGTCTTTCCCTTTTATGAGGACAAGTGACATGTTAGGAAAATCAATGTTTATTTTCTATTTGATAAGAAAGAACCTTCCTCCACTTTCCCAGAACCGATTTAAGGGAATCACTCTTGGAGTAACCCCCTTTGATCATTGGAGGTGGTTCTCTCACCCTTTCTTCATCGACAATCATCCACTGAATTTTACATCATCTGAGAATGAAAGATGTATTTTTGACGAATTATACAAATCCTCTTTCTTCTCTCATCAAGAATGAATCATGTGGGCCTTGAGGTAAGTGATGATCACAAAATATATAAAATAAATAATCTAGCCTCCTCCAAGATTTATTCCCCAAATGAAATGAAATATGAGACCTCTAATTCCCATTATAACTAGGATTCATATGATTCTTGTTTAAGGCCAATAATCAAAGGGTATCCCTCTCAAAGGACAACCCCAATCATGAACCCCAATTCATCAAGTCATAATTTAATATGTAAGTCAAAAATCTAATTTATAAAGGTCCTTCTCGGACGATATAACCCCCAAATAATGCCTTCTTTATGGGAATCATCTATGAGTAAGCCCCATTATACCAACCTCTGATGGGATTGATTCAAAAGGAACTAGGACTTGTATGAATCCTCCTTGAGGTCCAAACCGGGCGTTGACATTCACTATAATGATATCAAGGCTGTAGAGACTCGAAGCCTGACGTACATTGACATTACATTACTTTTGCAGAATACTTAGTACATAACAAAAACATACACACAAAGATCGTAATAGTTTACTGTCATTCGAAACTCGGAATATAATCTTCTAATTGTGGTGAATTATCTTCATCATATCCCATAAATATCTTCCTTTTTTTACCTAAAACCTTTTTTTATATCCTGGGGAAAAGAAAACATAAAAGGGTGAGCTCAAATGCTCAGTAAGGGTAAACAAAAGAAATATCAATCGCATCATATTCATAAGAACATAACATTTTGGAAATCTTAACCTGCAAAAGAGAGCGTAATTTCATAACATGGGATAAATCATAGTAGTGAAATGAAATCCCAATAATAATAACATACAACATGAAACTTTTTGTCATACAAACATAATCATAGAGAATCATTTCTTATTAGGCAAGACTCATTGCCAAGACTATCTTAGTGGATAAAGTCCCTTTCTAAACCGAGTTCACTCCTCATTTCAGTCCTGTTTCACTGAACCGGTATAACCTACCATTCCAGCCATGTCTATCTCTTGAGATATAAAATCATTAACCAATTCATTGGAGGGAGATATAGGTCCCACCCATCTCATAATGATACCATTCATATGTGTGCCACAAAATCATAAATCATACATCATTGCATAACCCATGTAATAAAAATGGGAATCTTAAACATCGTGACATCATAAAACAATTCATATAAGATAAAGAAATTCATAAAAATATAATTCCATCACAATATAATCAAATCAATGTAATAATACGGATAGAAACAGAACCATTTATTATCTTAGATGGAAAATAATTTTGATAAAACACTTGAACTCCATTCTTGAGGAAAATATCCTTTCTGCTTCAAAAACACTTTTCCTTTCTTAACATGTCGTACAATTCTAAACTAAAACAAGTTGATTATAAATAAACTTGAAAACATGTAAAGGTAGCTTCTTGGAAATAATGTTTTAAAAATCCATTCATGCCGTATAAGTTAAAAAAAACATTCTTCTCGTACTTTTGTTAGAAAAGTCAAAAAGTACCTCGTACGAAAAACGAAAAAAGATTCCTTTCATATCCATTACTAAAACTCACCGAAGGGTAAAATTGGATTTAAACAATTGTAGTTGGATGGAAATAATATTACATTTTGATGAAACAATTATGTTGATGATAAAATACACCCCAGTAAATACCAAAGTATAAACAATCTCGGATAAAAATGAGATTGTGATATTTCCCTTACCTTAGGTCCGTTTTGCTTCGTAAGTGTCCGAACCTCCTGTATAATGATTTAAATAATGTTATTGACTTATTCCAGAATCATACTTATTTTTATGATATCATATATTGTCATTTTCTTAGCTTCTTAGTAGTAATATTTCATTGCTACTTGTTATTCGAGTGTTTATAACTTTTTGTTCTTATGTGTGTTTTGTCGAATAAATTCTTATTCTTATCTTTAGGTTATAGATACCTCATTTACAGAATGGTATTAGTGTTATATATATCATATTCATTAATTAAATTCAATTATATAATCATTATGAGATGAAGATCGTGTAGAACGAGTCGCATCACATCGTGGAGACGGTATTCCGTACGTACGCACGAGTGATGATATCGTTCCTATGATCATGGGACTGTATTGGAGTGTATGTATACTATTTCAAAATAAATTTCACTTTAATATAATCATATATAGTTATTATTTACACCATTATACCCATCCAAGTAAGGTGGTGGTGGAAAATAGATTACACCACGGCGTGGAGACGGTATTTCGTACGTACGCACGCGCAGTGATTTATTTTTCCGTAGGATGGATAGATGGTGAAATAGGGTTTTTTCATACTTATAATAACATATCAGTATATGAGTGATACTGATGTTATTACTTTATCATGAAACAACTATAGAAGAAGAAGTGGAAGAAGAAAGAAATTGAAAAAGATCGGTAATGGATATTACCTCTTTCTGACGCGCCTTTTCTTAACCTCCACTTAAAGAACTAAGGATGGTCTTTGAAGAATACCATGACCTCTAGGATGATACTAGGGAAGTGGAGAAGAGATTTTGGTAGGTTCTGGCCGAGCTTGAAGGCTCAAAGTTGTGTGAGGAAGAGAGGGAGGAGGTGCCCTTTTATAAGGGAGGAGAGGGGCACCTTAGGAAAATCTCAAAATATTATTTCATATTAAGGTAAAATTCGGTTTATAAATGTTCCAAAGGGTATTATATCGAAGCTAAAGTCGGGATGGGTCGAAATCATCTCATCCAATAGTATTTAGACAAGTTTAGGTTATTATTTTATCCTTATCAATTAGATTTAACTCTAAGTTAAATAATTTAACTTTTACTATGTCTTTTTATTTTCTTACACTATATGGTTAATAAACTTACCATAACAAGCCAAACGAACCCCAAGTTGTTTTTTATTAATATATATATCCTTATCTAAGTCATTTTTCCAAACCTTAGATTGTTATGAATTAAATAACAATTAATAAAATAATATTTGTTTTAAAAAATAATTTATGTCAATTTTGACACTATTTGGTACATGATTTTTATGAAATTCATAACATAATGATAAGTTCGAACCAAGTTACTTATATCAACAATAACATGTCATATTAACCAATAAAATTAATTTAAGTCATAAAAAGTCTCAAATTACATTTATTTGGGCATTTATAACATCAATTATGTCAATATTTCATTAATAAGACAATTACTGCATCATCTTTGTGTCATAATAAATGATAATTATTTAATCCCTAAAAATTCTAAATAAATTCCAATGATTTAGATAATTGTATTATATTTCTGGAAACTATTCATGTTCGAAGTTGCATGAAGTTTATCACTAAATTAAAATTATTATACTTATAATATTTAAGAAAGTGACATGTTGTCACATTCTTTGGTTTTAATAATAATTAAATTATTTTCATGGACAAAAGTCCATAAAATGAATCTAATCCGACCCTTAGGTTATATGGGTCTACTTTTAGCCATCCAAAAGATTTTTCTAAGTGTTAGGGTAATTCTATAATCATATATTTACCCTTAATTACCTGATTTACTTTTAACTATAGTAAATAAAATTTACCATAGTTACTATTCACAATGCCCAAAAATAAAAAGTAGCTTATTAACATAATTTGGACCCACTGATTCCAAATATGGAATCTATTTTTCCAAATTCAATAGACAAAAGATGCAGAAATTAAATTAAAATTAATCCTGTTGTCGAAAGAAAACGGGTTTTTCTTTAAAACATTGCAAAAGATTGAATTGATTTAACCTACGAATTCAAGGTAAAATCAATGCTAATGACATAAATTATATTAAATGGTAAAAATATATTCTATTTATACTTTAAAAACATTCAATATTATAATTTAACCACATAATATATTACGATGAAAAAATTTGTTTTTAATTAAAATATATCGTGTTTTTACTATTCATTAAAATATGAAAGTTATCGGAAAAATATCAAAACATTATCTAATGTAAATTTTTATATCCTGATTCAAAAGAAGAAATTTATTTTGTCAAATTAAAATTATAAACATGTCAAAAACTAGATTTAATGTAGATGCGCTATCAAAAGGCGGCAAAACTGCATTTTTTGAAAAATACTTATTTTACCCGAAAAATTTATTTTGTTCTTATAACATGTTCTAGAAATGTGTAAGATGAATAATAATGTTATAAAATTCAAAATTTAGTTATCGCTATTAATAACGGCTAGTTCATAACAATATTATAATAACATATTGTTGTTTAGTAAAACCCGGTATTGCGTAAAACACACGCTATCGAGCAAGGTCACGATTGCGTGTAATGCAAGCCAAGTCAGGGTTGCGTGTAGTGCACAACTCCTTTGTTGTTGTGTATAACAGAATAGAACCATATTTTATTTATACATTGAATATATATATATATATATATATACACTCAATGTTGCGTAGAATAACTTCTATCAAACGAACGTGAAATTGTGTGTAACAAGAGCCAAGAAAAGTGTTGCGTATACTGAAAGCTAATACGGTGTTGCGTATAACGCAAGGTAATATTGGTGTAGCATAAAACACAAGATATTAATGAAATTAAAAGAATATTTTTCATAAAATATCGGGGTGTTATAAAGGCCATATTCTTATTAGGGCCTCCCTTTACCCTAAAGACTACATCACTTCATGGATTTCTGAGCAATCTCAACATAATCCCCACACTGAATATCGACTATAAACATTTCACATAGATGACTGTGATTCATTCCATTAAACAACACAGAGGGGTCCTTATCACACAACCACAATAGGTTATGTGTCTAGATAAGTGGCATCAAATTCTAAGGGATCTAATTCCTCTCATGAGTATACATGGGAAGCCCATATTATGGGTTCAAACCCAACATCAATACAGTCTCTAACCCCCTGGATGACAATAATAATTAGTTCACCTCATCGTATAGATTAATTCAGAATTATCTTGGAAAAAGACCAGAGTAACCCTAACATGTTAAGAAAATTGTCAAACTAATGAAGAACATTGGATACATATTGATGTATTCCTCAATATATAACATTAGATACATACATGTGATTATAAACCCATGCATATTTCAGATTGATATTTAGAATTAGTGGAAATCCATATACACATTCATGGGAATGAAAAATGGATTCAAAATAATATATACATTTGTTATATCTATAAGAGATTCTACGAAAATTCTATAATTATCCATAAACGGGTGTGATGAGAAAACATTCCCATCATATCATCAAATGTGAGGCATCCTATGTTATTGAAAAAATCATATAGAAAAATCCTACCTTCGGAAAATAGGTCCATGAATCATAGATAAGAGGGTCATTGGGTGTTTTTGTCTCTACAAATAGACACACAAGATACCATTTTAGGACATCATAAACAACATATAATGATTTCACCAACACATAACACACTACATCCACCTACTATGAGCACTGAAATGTGGAACCTTCTTCGCAACAGAAGATGGACACACTACCCAGTCCCCAATGGGGCAATCTCACCCATATAAAGATGTATGACACACATTGGGATAAAAATAATGGTGAACTGACGTGAATACCTAACCAAGGTGGTGGGTTACCCCTACATAACCCAATTTTACATCCAAAACGAATAGGTCCTGTTATGATTATCCACAAAAAATGTAGTCATGAGATGTGACTATGATGTGGTTTTTAGTTTGCATTTTCCATATATATTGATAGAAATCTATAGAGGAACCTTCAAAAAAATTTCATCCCCACTTTTCTCTCAGAAAAATACGTTCCCAATTGCTCAAGAATCTACATCCTCGATAAAGAGGAGGCCATAATAGCCCACCCAACGCCTTCAATTTTAGGTTTTGAATACATTGGTTATGGAGAACCATCAAAATGAAACTCACCACACCAATGAGGTAGTACAGAAATCCATCAAATCCATAAATACCCCCAAATCAACCATTCAATGCCAACTTGTGGTCCAGAGTTGGGAAACACAACATTCCACCAAAAACCTTTTTCAGAGTCCACCCCCTAACTTGAAAAGTTCCTCCCTTATCTTAGATAGGTAGATGAAGTCGACACTAGTTATTTCATTCTAGTTGTTAACGTTTCTTACACAAGATCACATGTTGAAGGACATCACCACCAGAAACGTGAGACCCAGTATCCTTGTTCAGAGGAGGATAATACATCGTGGGCCCCTGCTAAAGTCCAATGGACACATTCCCTTCATGCAGCTCGCTTATGGTAGTGAGCATATAATCCACAAAAGGTCATCCATTGTATTCCTGAGAAGGATATCTACCATAAAAACATGGTGACATTCTACAGGTAGGTATAAAATCCTACCCCTCTTCTAAATCCAAAACCAGCTATATGATGACACATTACGATTAGGTGCAAATACCAACCAATGGTCTCTAGTCCTGCTATGAAAATAGGGTGAAGAATTATAGGAAGATGAAAATCCTTACCGATGAACAAGAAGCCCATCATCAAAATAATACACCAACTGGATAGAAGAAGAATGAAATTCCAACTGATTCATACCATGATCATCATCCAAATAGGGAAGAATCCTACATTAATATTCACATCCATATAGGTGATTATAAAGCCCAACGGTTAAATATGGTGGAATGAAAACATAAGAAGTGTGAAATTCCTACATACCCATATCAAGATCGTGGGAAAAATAAATCAGAAAATAAGGAGACACAAATGCATACTCACAAATACAAATATACTCTATCAAATAATGTTGAAACTAGAGAAAGTAGTTGTTGTATCCCAGCTACCTATTAGGGGATGACTCATTCATCTACACTGATACAGGAGAAAATCCAGTACCCACTAGCAATACATAGAGTACCCGAGTAGGTGGAAATTTATTTTATGACATTGGAATGGTAATTCAATCATATTTTGTCCAATGGAATATACCATAACATCCTATCAATTATAGAGGATCCAAATTGATTTCAGATCACACCCTCCATACATTCCATGATTTTATCACATCTACAGAAAAAGAATTGAGTTTGGCAGATGAGTCTCTTAGAGTCAGATGATTCATAAAAAAAATATATTAACTCCAAATCCTATTTTCATCCCTTATCTACTATAAGATGGCTGACATCTGTACTCCATGATACATGTTCAACTAGATCAACAAAAAATACCCATTCCAACTGGGGGACAATGGACCAATGTGGTGTCATCTCTTGGGGAAGCATATATCCCTACCAGAACCCAAGATTCTTGTTAGTGTATCCTATAAACAATGTGAGAACAAACCAAAGAGGGGCCAATATATGAATTGATTTACCAATAGTAGGCGTCCCTAGTTTCCCACATGAGAGAATCCAAATATTTATGACTCCAAAGGTAGCTTGCAAATTAGGACCACATTCACTATTATACTATACTGGAGGCTGGAGATCAGGGAATCATTAAAAATCTATCAATATATGATCAAGATCATGAATATAAATCATCAAATTATTGAAGTGACAGTCGAAGTAGTGAAGGTCCTCCTCCAAGAACCCACGAGGTCTTACATCATGTGCAAGAAATGATTGATCAGGAGAGACTATCTCATGATGAGTGTCATGGAAGCCCTAACAATGATCAAAAGATCAAATTGTAATATTGTAACCCCACTTTTATATTACACCATGGTGGTCCATCCGATGGTATATGATTTGGAAATTCTCCCAATAGTCATACGTCAAGCTATGATAGTATCCCTCTCCATCAAAGTAGTCACTATGATGGTGCTCTCCATAACGTAATAAAAAAACAAGAAGTTCATACATTCATTGGTGTCCAACATAAAGGACCTCCCCAAAAGGAAAACATTAGAGATTCTCCATGAATATGGATATAAAACCGTTATGGTAGTCCTCTCCATGATGAAAGTGATTGCGAAGGTCCTCCACTCATTGAAGACCAACAACAAGAAGTAACTTACCTTACAAAATTCCACCCTATAATCCCCCCCACAAGGTATAATCTGTAGAAAACATCCCTAATATAGGACACTAATCTAATATTGTATTACACTCCACCACAACATTAACAATGATGGTCCTCCCCGCAGTCAATTATCACTCCATCTAGAATGTCCTCCACTCACCTAGTGAAATATGATAACTCCCTCATATTCATAGACGTATGGAAGGACATGGTTTAGATATACATGAAACCCTATCAATGAAAAGAAATATCGTATATCATCCAAGATATGGACCAAGACCACACTCATCCTATGAAACACATCCGCACTGATCATGAATAAATGAATTCTTACCGGCCTTGTAACATAGGATGAAATCATCCAAAAACTCCCAAGATTGGCACCACATGTTGAGGAATGTCTGGAGGAAGAACAAAATAATTTGTTTATAATGAGAAGAAAACAAACCAGGGATGACATACTAGTAATGTTTTAGCCTATAACTACTTCTTAGTTCAACATTCCAAGAGATTCATTTGAAGAATGTATGCAAAACCTTCATCTTAATATCAGGACCACTCTCTGCCGGATGAAAATAAAATTTCTACCCTATGATGGTTATGAAAACCGTGTTTATATATTGGGGTATTTTCATAGGAAAATTTACCTATAGTACCTTATGTATTCATGGTATCCCCAATCATAGAGGTGAAATGAATACCTTCAACTAGAATGCCTCCATGCGCTGCACAAGCTACGTTGCTTCATCGATGACACACTATCTGATGTTCATATCCATGGGTATGGAGATCACGGACCTCTGAACATCAACCAATATCCCATCTAGTAGAACCCACTGTAGGTGACATATTGCAATTTCATCATCCCAAGATAGTAGTCAAATGAAATCCCCCGTATAGAAAGGTTGAATTCCTGATATTAAACTGCCTTGAGTAAGTCATAAAACTGTCAGTCCCAATGAGAAAAATCAATTGAAAAACTACTTAACAAGGCCCCTGAGAACTTTCAACAGGTTTATAACCAAAGGGTTTTAAATAAATGAGAATTGATCATGTCCTTAGTAGAAAATAATATACATGAAGATCCATAACAATATCTGTCTCACACCGGCATGGGAATGTGCGAGATCAAGAATGAGGCAATAACATCCACAACTATCATAGCATGGGATCAAACCCTTCTTTCAAGGATAGTGTAATTTTAACACCTAATTCCCCCATAATTCATAATAATCATGAACAAGATGCATCAACAGAAGAATGAGAGGAACCAAAAATCATTTGGATGAGGGAATTTTTACCTAAACCACATGCCTAGATGAGTTGATTCTATTCATACCTAGGAGAAAAAAGAATAGAGTGGTTATCCATTCTGTACCATATCTATACTGATTCCCCCCAGAACAGATATGTACAAATAGGTCATATCTAGGTTCCCTGAGAGTTTCCCTTCATCATGAAACCGGTAGAGGACCCTGGAATGGAAGGAGAAGATCCAACAAAGGATGTAAGAAGCCCTCCTACCATTCAACACCTTGTTTTTCGTCCCCAATGTAGCATGTTTTAGTAAACATCATAGAAGTTATCCTCGTGGACCTTTTTGAAAATGATAAAAATAAAGAGTATGTAAGAGAATATTGATCCCTCCCATACGTGTTCCAAACTGAGCTAGAAGGTGTTCATACATGAAACTACAGAGAATCCCTAAACATTGGAAATATGTAATCCAATCCATCACTACCTCCCATATAATCCACTACAAGCAGAATAATAAAAACAAGGTCATACATGAACCACCTCTTTATCCACATGAAAATTTTTCACTTATGTTCAAGGATAAATTCACTTGAAATGACGTATAAATAATATTTTTAGGGGAATCAACATTGAGCTACTTCAAGCAAACCATCCTACCTGATATGTTCCTCAGGAAGAGATTCAACACACACTCCCAACAAAGGCACCTCATCCTTGAGGGATTCTATAGGAATATGAATCAAGGCCTAAATTCTCGTCCATTTTGGAAATATGAACATCAATATATGAATATCCATCCATGGAAGGAAATCATGATTTTTTAATATTGGGGAAAAAATGAATTCGATCATGGAAAATATACAAATAATTCCCTCGGCAGGGAACCTGCATCGAGTACCAATAAGGACAAAACGCCAAATATTGCCTCATATTATACCTTCCCATGATCATATCCTACATGAAATTCATCAGCGGAACATGAATTATATCGAGTCACTAGAAACATGGGTGTAATCCATGGAATATTGGAATGCTTCTATATAACTAGAATAAAAAACATACCCAGATTGGGTAAGAAACATCCGACCATCACAAAATTAAAGAAACCCTATATTCCAAGTGTTCAATGGTTTAGGTGACCAATAACAACATTTGATCAATTATGAATCATAAATTGAACACATGATGGGATCCTTGAAACAACACAAGCTAATGATGTTCAAATTCTATTTGGAGAACTCTGAAATGTTGAACCTTTGTGTGTTACACTAGTTCATCAGTTATCTCTATAACATTGTGGTAGGATCTCTAATGACAGTTCCTATTCCAGTTTGGTTCAAATTTTCTAAAGACAATAGTAATTGACCTCATTAATTGAATACCATTGAAAAATGATATTGTTTCAAATTTCATTTCCAAATGGAATAGTCTAACATAATCCATGAACCAACCACTACCCCATGATGGGATGCTTGTTTTGTGCACCGAAAATATCTATGACGATTTGTGAACACCACCCATTCCAACAAAATATAGAAGTGGGTTTTTAGATTTCTCTAAAATAACCCATATAATAGAGGATTCTATGTAGAAGACTAATATCAAGTCTCAAGTACCAAAAGAACACCATGAAAAAGAGTGGGAAATACTAAATCAACTTCTGTTAAGATTAAGACACAACTTGCATTAGCTCAAGCTCCATGGAATTCACTAAAGAGTGTAGTGCCCCATGGACGTCAATAGTTCCACCTTCCCCACTAAGTTGAGTGAAGAGTAATTAGGATAAATCAATTTCTGTAATAGAAGAATATAGTTTACTTATTCCATGATGATCATGTAAATGGCTTCTTTGTATCACCAATGAATTGCATCTAGATCAAGCTACTAGATCCTAAGGGGGATGATGTTGTAGTTCTAAATGACTACCATATTATTGACCATTTTATCAAATAATGGGATACGTCTTTCAAGAGTGCTTCATCAAAAACCAAATCTATAAAAATAATGAAATATTTAAAAAATGTGAAGCTGCTACTACTACGAGAACAAGTGGAATATGATTCCACCACTGTCTCAGATGATGACGGAATGTAGAAAACATTTTTCAACAAAAAGGAAAAATTGTTTGATAGTTGGATGTCTCATTAAAAGGTCAAATGAGCCAATGTAATACTTAAAACATAGTTTAATCAACATAATATGCCTCTAACATCTCCTCATGCAACACATCCCTCATCCTTAGCCCCATAATCTTCCAAAAGACCATCCATCTAAAAAATGTGTGACTAGAAATTATGAAATCTTGTTCAGAAGGTGAACCTTCCCTATGGCCAATGTTGGATTTGAAACTCTAAAATTTCATGCCAAAAGATAAAAAAATATGGGTACCACCTAGTCAAACAAAACAATGGAAACATTTTCCCCAAACAACACACCTAGAGGAAAATGATATGAAAATGTCATCATCAGATGAGTAATTAATTTTCATCTACATTAATTTCATCCAAAAAACGGACCATGTATCTAATGAATAATAATGTTAAGAGCATTATTTCACATCAACCAATGTGGGAGCTGGGGGGGATACGCCACAAGATCTAGGGATATTACGGGAGACACGATCGTCACATAAATCAATCATACGATTGTACCACCACTCAATCATTAAACCATGTAGAAACTCTTGGAAGATAAATCCAACAGACCAAACTGAAATAGGATAAAACTCCATTACACACAAGAATAAATTTATGTAAAATAATTGATGAATATCCCTCTGTATAAAAAAGTTGAATAATTGTCCTTATCATGTCGTATACCTACACGACATAACCCACAAGGGGAAATATTCTCTAGCTCAAGTCTGAAGGGCCGACCCCTAATCCTTAGATGCTCAATATCATAAATAACCTATGAAGGAAAATCTCCAAAATGGAAAGAACCAGCCTTTAGACAATAAATGTGATATTATGAAGTAGCTAGTCTCGGTGCCAACCAAGAAATCAATCCTTGATGAACTGAATCTCTCATTAGATCTTTGGGAATCACTCATTGAAGCATTTTTATGTCCCCAAGAGTTTATATCTAATGTATCCACTACTGAATTATACTGGATGGAGACCAATCCTATAGAATACCATGTGGTTATTTCATTCATGTATCAAGAGAAATACACAATAATGCAAGGGCACATCAAACCCTTATATGTGTCTGAAATGATAAATTATGTCTATGTAAAGAAAAGTATTCATTGACAATAGATCTTGTTTTAATCTCCGTCCATAACAAAACATTCATCGTATGGGATATAGTGATGATGATTTGATTCCCCACACCACAAACTTGTTCGGCTATGAAAAACATGAGAAGGAGCTATTGGGCCCGAACAATATCTAATCATGGCTTAGTGACGTAGTAGTTGTCTCCTAATTTCTAGCATTTCCGAAAATATGGACTTCAATGTTCAACATGTAAGGCCTTGACTATATTAGAATACAGAAATTCCATCATAATAATATTAGTGGGTCAAATATTTCACTAATGGTCATAATTTGACAATGCATGCCAATAAATCCCCACTATATTCCTACGAGTCACACTATATTTATATAAGTTTCTTTGAGATGAATGGGAATAAATCTTTATTCGATGGAATTGATTAGGTCACCTACCTAATTGGCATGGAAATGTTTCCCACTGAGCCCATCAAGCATCTTAGTGAGTAATATATATTACCCATTAATCAGATTGAGTGAACATGTGAAAAATCAGATGCATAGATAGCAATCTAGATGATTAATGTCATATATAAAAGTCCAGATTGTGTAGAGAAATCCACTTTTCCCTATGAAAATGGGGAATGATTAGATAAAAAGTCTCTTGAACTATCCCCATAATTCTAGATAATCTACGCCTCACCCACTACGGTAGAATAAAAATAAGACATTTTTATTCTCTCTCACTCCAACCTCTCGATATAAATCATTTTAATTAGTTGAATCAGAAGAAGTTGGATCAACCAATAAATTCCAAAATTGTGACTCTTCTATGAACAATAAAGAGATCATATAATGAAATGTTTTTCTATTAGACGAAGAAGAAGATTAGGAAGAATATGAAGATGGAGGAAGAAGAGGAAGACCTCTGGGATTCCCATCTAGTATTTGAGGATGGTTTCTCTTCCACCATTAATGAAGTCAATGAAATAAACATGGTTACAGAAGATGTCATACTTCTCATATTGATTAGTGTAGTCATGCATTACTTAGAACAAGAGTCATACACATCTTTTATAAATCCCAATGAACATGTTTTCTCTTGGAACTATATGAAAATCAGAGGCATTGATACTAAAGTGGCTACTCACCACGTAGGCCTAATAGAATAACACTACAGCTTCAAGAACGCATCTATAAGGACAAAACCAACACATTATTCCAAGATAGAGGGTTAATTTGAGAACCCAATTCATGAAAAAATCATTCAGGAGGTTCACAATATTATTTGGCTAGAAAATATATTTCTCGTTTAAAAGAAGAATGACAAGGTTAGAGTCTGCATTAACTTCTGGTATCTCAATCAGAAATGCTCAAAAGTGGAATTCATGGTCTCAATCAAGGAATTGCGTATTGATGGAAATTTCATATATAAGGATATATCTTTGATATATGGATATTCATGATACAATGAAAATCTTAATGGCCCCAGATGATGTGGACTCTACCGCCTTCAGAGCCCTATAGGAAGTATTTTTCTACAAGGTGATTCCTTTTTGTTTGAAAAATATCAGTGTCACATATCTGTGTTCCATGCACATCATTTTCAAACCGATCATATAAAGATTAATTGAATTATATGTTGATGATATTTTTGTTAAATCACAAAAAATCGTAGACCACTTAGTTGATCTTGAAATAGTGTTCAATAAATAGTGACCAATACTCTAAATATGATACACCAAAATATGCTTTTAGTATCACATCATGGAAACCCGTTGGCTTCATCATACACCATCCTAGAATCAAAGTCAACCATCATAATACATGGGTTATCTGTGGAATGTTTCCTCATCACAACCTCATTGAGTTGATATTACTTTAGAGACATATATCCTACATTCATTAATTCATATCCAACCATCCAAGAAAATGTTTTTTCTTCACCAGGATGATGAGAAGGGTGGTTATATAACAGTGGATTGATGATTATTATAAAGTATTCAAAAATATCATTAAATATCTTCTAAGACTAGCAGTGGTAACTATTCCTATCAATTAAAGAACCCTAATTATATATGTGAATGCCATAGAGTAGTCACTAAGAGACTTAAATAACTATAATAGTGACACCGATAGTGAAAATATGATTTATTATCTCATCTGAAACATGATCGATGTTGAGGGTCATTATTCATATATAAAAAAGAGATACATGGACCTGATCACTATAGTCCAAAATTTGAGGCATTATAAGAATCACTACGAGGTTCAGTTGTTCATCCATAGAAACCCACTCATGTATATTCTCAGTCATCCAATGCTTACTTGATTCCTTTCCCAATGGGTGGTCATCCTACAACTGTTTAATATAGAATTTTTACCTCATAAATTCTTCAAAGATCAGGAGTTAATAGATTTCATTTCAGAGAACCCCATAGTAGAAAGGACTACATTGGATATTGAACTACCATATGATAAATTATTCTCTATTTATATAGAATCCAAAACATATGAGATTAATTTTGATAGTTCATCCAAATTTCTGAAAGGGAAAATTATAGAAGGCCCCATGCTCATCAACATGGGTATTGAAGTTATATACATATCTATAGAAAAGGATGTATCACCATTCTTTTTATTAATGTTATATTTGTGAACAAATAATGAATAGAAGTATGATTCTATCATCATAGGGCTTGATTTTACATTTCATATACATGCCTAATGTAAGAACCTTGTTCTCATTTTGTAGGTACATGTTTCTTAATTTCTCTTTTCCTTAAGTGTTTTTGAAAAAATAAGGAAAATGAGGAAAAATACTAAATTTTAGGATTACATGCCATGTACTATTCCCCACAAAGTGTACTTTGGCTGTGTGGAATGAGTACATAGGGTGTGTAGCTATGTCGGCAATGTAGGGTGTAAAACCCGACCATAGGCCATGTAGTGGTACTTACACGCCATGTAGTCAGTCTACAGGGAAACAGAAAGGCAGTGGAAGTAGCCGCTAGTTGGGCGAGAGTACACACCATGTAGTCAAGAATACACGCTGAGTACTCATGTCAACTGATGAACAGTTTGGCGGTGCTGCAAGAGGAATAATTAAATGATCAATGTACACACCATGTATTGAATAATACATGCCATGTAGATTGTTATTTTCTATTAAAATGGGAAGAAACCTCCTCATTTGGGAGATGAGGCTTTGGATGCTTTTTGGAGATGGAAGAGGATACCAGAGCTTTGAAGAGCTCCCGATCGCATGTTGGTAATAAGATTCTTCTGTCGTTAATCTTGTTGGAACCACATGGGTAAGATCTTCCTTCTCCTTGTGTGTTTCTTGACAATTATTCATCTAATGGAAGTTATTTGAGGTTGAATGAGAATTATTTTACCTCAGATCTGTGACATTCTTGGACGTTTCAGAAGGAGTCGTTCAGGTATACAGTTATTGGGTGTTTAATGTATGTGTCTTGGTGTTTAATTTCCATATGTTGTGAATTTTTGTGTATGTTTGTGCTATGAACCCATGTTCGGGTGTCGTGTGCCTGAGGCCTTGGCTGTTTTGAATATCAATAATTTTATATGAAATTAAATGTTATAATAAACTAATATTTGGGATCACTACATGGATCTAGGACAACCCTGGGGGTGCATTCCTCTTTATAGAAAGTTCACCAGGATACCTGAGGGTATTCCATTATAATAATGTTTTTTATATTTCCTTGAGAGGAGTTATATGTGAATTGTTTATTTACATGTTGTGAATGTCCCGGTCAATTGTGCCTGAGGGAAGTGTTCTTCATAGCCTGAGGGAAAGGTACTGCTTAGCCTGAGGGAAACGTTCTATTTTTCCTAAGGGAAACATTTCGTATGCATGAGGGCAGTGACATCTATGCCTGAGGATGACACTTTGTACACCTAAGGGAAATATCGGTTACCCCTAAGGGAAATTACCTGCGGGTTGGATTCTGATTACTTGAGGGTAAGGGTTTGTGTGTCTGAGGACACTAACTATTTACATAGAAATTCACTATGGGTGTTTCTTAATAGTAAATAATGAAATGAATATTAAAATGGAAATATAACTGGAAACGTTAGTTACCTTTTTAGTACTTCTTAGTTTATTCCATTTAATTTTTCTCAGTGTTGTTGCATGTTTATACACAGTTGAGCACAAGCCTTTGGTGGGTGCCTACTGAGATTATTTCTCATACCCAGTTTGGGTCATGCTTTTCAGCCCCAATATATTATATTTCTATAGGTTTGGATAAGGAAAAGGTTCCTTATACATGTAGTTGATTACTCTAGAGGAGTAGGGGGCATGGGACCAGGCTAAGGCTCACGATGCTACCAGCTGTTTTTTTTTATTTGTTGTACTCTGTAACGTATTGTACTGCTTTGTAACATGTTCTGGCTATTTTCTTAGAACTTGAGGCATCTTGAACCATCTTTTTATATATGACAATTGGTTGTTTTTGTTGCTGTTGTTCATTTAAAATTTTGTATGCTTAATTTCTTCCACTTTTGTTGTTTTATGTTTTATCTGGTATTCCACCGTGCTACACTTTGACAAATGGGGGCATAGTTTACCCACTATCATACTTGGTCCCTCGCTGCTATTTGGCAACCTCTGGCATTTGGGGAAATGCGATTGTGGTCATGTGACCAACCGGGTTCGGGGAACCCATTGAGTTAGGGTATTTTTGTATGGGTTTGTTGTTAGAATGGACGCCAAACTTTGGTTTTTGGGGATTATGGGCCCCATTGACCGGAATTAGGTGGATCATTTACTGTTTACTTTATATAACACCGATAAGATGTCAAACATTGATTCATGGGGAATATGTGCCCTCACAGAAATGAATTTTGAACTTAGGTGTTGTTTTCAGTATTTTGTAGGTTTCGGCATAGTATCGTGGCCTTAGTGTCTGAAAGTCCCAGGATACACGCCGTGTAGTTCCTTGGACACAGTCCGTGTGATATTCTGTTCAGGAAGAAAAGAAAAAGTTTTAAGTACATGCCATGTACCCTCAGTACACGCCATGCATTCTCTTTCCATGTCATAGACCATGTGGGCAGGGACACGGGGAAGGGATTTCTTGGAAAAAACACACCATGTACCAGATGTACACGCTGTGTAGTGTTGACCCGAAGTCCACTCATGTAACTAAAAATCACAGATTAAGGAGACCATAATACATACACATAGTGTCCTCTATGGAACCCTCCGTGTAGTGTGAGTAGTGTATCCGGCCGTGTAACTAACAACACGGGTCAGCGGATCTCATCCAGTACACGTCGTGTGCCTTATGGACATTCCATGTAGGCTTAACTGGTGGAGGACCGTGTGGACCTAACCGTGTGGCTGGGGAAATGGGGTGGCGTACATGCCATGTGTGGGTGTAACATTCTGTGTAGTGTTAGCCGAGTAGTCAGCCGTGTCACAAATGACATGGGAAGTCAGAAAATTACACCATACACGCTGTGTAGATTATATACACATAGTGTAGTTTTGTTCAACGGGAGTCATGTGGATTAGCCATGTAGAAGGACCCTGGAAGGGGAAGAGAAGTTAGGTACATGCCATGTAGGAAGTATACATGCTGCGTAGTCTTGTTTTGAAAATCATGAATGTCTTCTTCATCTTGTTCCCCTTTTGGTCCCTTCGTTTTTTTCTTTGATAATCTTGATCTAAGGTGTGTGTTTGACATGTAGATTCATACCTCCAAGTCGACCACATGTTATTCTCCCAGAGAGTGGAAACACTTATAATTGAGAGATAGTGGGCCATGTGCTACTAGTCGATCCTCCAATAGAGCTAGATGCAGCGCTAGCTGTTATACCAGACATAGGCATAGACGCGCAGTTCTGTGAATGCTTTATGCGGTTCATGCAGATATTTCAGGGAGGACGACAGGCTACAACATCTATGGATTAGCTGACTCATACATTACAGTAGCAGCATTCGCCTACGTTTTTAGGGGATGGTGTAACACAGGTTGCGGAGTCATGGATGTGGTCTATAAAGACTATCATCGAGCATCTTGAGATGCCCCCAGGGTGGAGGGTCAAGATCGTGATGTACATGATGCGTGATTCCACCAAGAGATGGAGGGATGTTACCACTTAGTTAGAGAATCATAGAGACATGGTGTGGGAAGATTTTCAGACGACCTTCTTTGATTTCTTCTTCCCAGAGACACGGAGGGCAGATAGAGCTCGAGAGTTCATGAATCTGTTGTACGATGCTATGTCGGTAATGGAATACTCTGCTTGTTTTACCAAGCTTCAGAATTTTGGACCCATTATGGCGGGTTATGAGACGTTAAGGGCCATCCGCTTTGTATATGGTCTTCTATATGACATCCAAGCACTGATGAATGTTTTTAGCTTTCCTAATGTACATGAAATTGCGAACCAGGCACTGATTACCAAGAGGAATCTGCGGGAAGCCAGTGGTGTGGGCCAGGGCGGTTCAGCACCAGTTTCTAGAACTATTTCTGCCAGTAATAGGAAGCAATAGATGAGTTTCCCTCACAGTGTAAGTACTAGCCTGGAAGTTTATTCAGGTGGCCCAATCAGGTGATACCAGTGTGGTAAAAATGGGAACAAGAGACCGCAGTGTCCACGTGATCTAGTGGAGTGCCGAGCTTGTGGAAAGATAGGTCATCTACCATGATTTTGAAGGGAGTTTCATCCAGTGGCTAGTGAAAGGGGTTCTGTGCAGACTCCACGTGCGGGAGTTGGACTAGTATCTTCTCACCAGTCGGGGAACTGGGATACGTCAGGGCGTTCAGGCCTGGATGGTGGTCATGGTCGTGGTAGCCAGACACCAGGATATCCGAGGCAGCAAGGTGGGGTACGTCAGGGTAGCCGGGCTGTGTCGCAGGTTCGCGGCACTGGGCAGGCATATGCAGTGTAGCAGACCCTACAGGAGCAGGATCCCGGACCTTCTACTGTCAGAGGTACTATTTTAGTATCTTCTCTCTTATCTTCAGTACTTTTTTATATAGGTTCTACACATAGCTTTAAATCTATGCCCATTAAGGGGAGCCTTGGGCTCTGTATTCCAACTTCTTCAGATATCATGATGCTAGACACTCCGTTGCGGACTAGAACGGCTGTTGTGCGTTAGTGCAAGGAGTTCCCCCTTGAGGTTGGTGGGTGTCACTTTCTTTGGGACCTCTTTGTCTTAGAGATGATGGCATATGCCGTCATTTTCAGGATGGACTGGTTTGTACCCTTTTATGCCATTGGAGATTTCTATCGTCGCAGGGAGAGTTTCACGTCACCAGAGGGAGGAGATTTTCTATACAACGGTGAGTGGGATGTTTAGGCTAGTTGAGCTGTACCATAGAAACTTGGGCGAGGTGGAGTCACAGCCCATATTGGGAGTTTATATCTGGATGATCAGAGAACTTGTCAATAGTATTTCCCACTAGTGGTTGATCATTTCAGGGATGTCTTCCTAGATGAATTTTTAGGTATACCTCTAGATAGAGAGATGGATTTCTCTTTTGACCTTGTTCCAGGAGTAGTACTGGAGTCCATTCCACCTTATAGGATGGCCACACCTGAGTTTCAGGAGCTTAAGTGGCAGTTAGAGGAGTTACAAGCAAAGGGTTTTATCAGACACAATACTTATCCTTGGGGTTCGCCTGTCCTGTTTGCTAAGGAGGTGGACGATAACCTCAAACTCTGTGTGGATTATCATATGTTGATCCAGCTGACAGTCAATAACTGATAACCCTTGCCAAGGATTGATGATATTTTTGATCAACTTCATGGAGAATGAGTTTTTTCGAAGATTGACCTGAGATTAGGATATCATCAGGTGTGCATGAGACCATTGGATATACCGCTTAAAGCTTTTCAGAGAAGATATGGTCTGTACGAGTACCTGTTTATGCTGTTCGGACTCACGAATGCACCGACAGTTTTCATGGCACTCATGATTCCTGTATTCTATCCTTACCTGGATTATTTGTTGGTAGTATTCATGGATGGCATATTAGTGTACTCTCACACTTGACATGACCATGCCACCCATATTGAGATCGTATTGAGTACACTTTGATAGCATCAACTATATGCTAAGCTCTAAAAGTGCCACTTTTGGATGGACCATATTCACTTCCTGGGTCATATAATCTCAAAGGAAGGGGTTGTAGTCGACCCAGAGAAGGTGGCAGTAGTAGTTTCTTTTTAGAAGCCCAAGAACGTGTTTGATATGCTGAGTTTCTTGGGGCTGGCTTGTTAATACAGACACTTTATATAGGACTTCTCCTGCTAGCAGCACTGTTGACAGGTCTGACTAATAAGGGTGTGAATTTCGTTTGGTCAGAAGCTTGCGAGACAACCTTTCACAACCTGAAAGGAAGGTTGACATCAGCACCAGTCCTGATACAGCTAGAGTAAGGGAAGAGATATATAGTTTACTGCGATGCATCAGGTATTGGACTAGGAGAAGTGTTGATGTAGGGTGATCGATTGGTTGTGTACGGTTCTTGACAGATGAGGCCACATGAGAGGAATTACCTAAATCATGATCTTGAGTTGGCTGCGGTTGTTCATGAAATGCACTGTTGGAGACATTATCTCTTGGGAGATCGTTTTATAGTTTTCACCAAGCAAAAAAGTCTCAAGTATATTTTTACTCAGTGTGACTTGATCTTGAGGCAACGAAGGTGGGTATAATACCTCCTGTCCTTCTATTTTGATCTTGCCTATAAACATATTAAATGTAATGTCGTAGATGATATACTGAGCAGGAGGACTTAGATACAGGTGGTACAGAAGGCTAGTGGGGAGTGGAAGATCATGGACTTTTTCTTTGAGATGCATTTCGAAGTGTATGACAGTCAGGGGAAGACCTATCTTTCTTCTTTAGCTGTAAATTCTACCCTCATAGATAGAGTGAGGATGCGACATCTATCTGATTCAGAAGTCCTAGTTCTATGGGAGTCAATGGCAAGTGAGTACCCGCCTACTTATTAAATGATAGGCGAAGATGAAATTCTGTGTTTCCAAGGTCGAGTATGGGTTCCAGGGAATATACATGAGGAGTTGATGCTGGAGTTTCATGCTTCAGCTTGGACAGTACATCCTGGGGTTACCAAGATGTACCATGACTTGAGACGTCAGTACTGGTGGCCAGATATGAAGAGAGATGAGTCTGGTTGTGTAAAGAGGTGTTCCACCTATTAGTAGGTGAAGGTGGAACATCAAAGGCCAACCATACACTTACAACAGTTACCCATCCCGGAGTTGAAATAGGATGATGTCGTGATGCACTTCGTGACTGGGTTGCCGAGGTCACCTAGAGGCAATGATGTTGTGTGGGTTGTTGTGGACAGACTCACGAAGGTAGCTCACTTTTTGCTGATCAAGGAGACCTTCGGTGTTGACGAGCTCAAAAAGTTGAATATCCGAGAGGTCATATGTATTCATGGGGTCCCATATTCTATTGTTTCAGATAGGGATTCCTGTTTTATGTCTCATTAATGGACGAGTTTTCAGAGGGAACTGGGTATACAGGTGATTCTGGGAACATATTACCACCCTCATATCGATGTCTAGTCAGAGTATACGATACAGGTTCTTGAGGACATGTTGCATTAATGCATCCTAGACTTTGGGGGATCTTGGGATAAGTATAAACCCCTAGTCGAGTTAGCCTACAATAATAGTATATAGGCAACTATTGAGATTGATCATTACGAGGCGTTATATGGTAGGCCATGCCGATCACCCTTGTGCTAGTTAGAGGCAGGTGAGGTAGCATTACTAGGACCACAACTTGTACAGGAGACTTCTGAGCAGGTCTAGTTGATTAAGAAGTAGATGAATACTGCGCAGTCATTACAGAAATCTTATACTGATCGCCACAGATTGCCTTTGGAGATCGCAGTTGGGGATCAGATTTTCATACTTATTTCTCTGAGGTTGGGACACAGGTGGATCAGGAGACATGGTAAAATTTCACCGAGGTATGTGGGTCCATTTTAGATTCTAGAGAGATTCAGCCCGATTTCCTATCTGTTTCCATTACCACAGAGGTACTAGGCCATGCCCGACGTCTTCCATGGGTCTCAGTTTCACCACTATCATTCATACATGTCTCACATATTTCAGTCGGAAGAGGTTGGGCATCAGATCGATGCATCCATTGAAGAGAATCTGATTCATATTTTGGATAGAAGCACAAAGGTTCTCTATGGCTGCTCAGTTCCTCTCGTACGAGTGTTATGGAAGCATGGCTGAGTGAAGGATGAAACCTGGGATCGGGAGACCGATGGATGTGTTCAGTGGCCAGAGGTGTTCTGAGATTTTTCTTTTCCACCCTTGGAAGGGAAATTCGGGGATGAATTTCTTTAAGGGGGAATTTTGTATGAACTTGGATATTATTTTTGAGGTACGGGTTTCTTTTTTTCTATTTTCCTTATGTGTTTTTTAGAAAATAAGGAAAATGGGGGAAAATACAAAATTTTGGGACTACATGCCGTGTACTATTCCACACGCCATGTACTTTTCCTGAATGAAACGAAGGCCTTCTTTTTTATTTTATGATATATAATCCCCCTTTTAAGGGTTAAAGGGGAACCCGTACATGACCCATAAGACCATGGCACAAGGCCCGACATGACCCGCAATACATGACCCGAAGGCCCAGAGGCATACCATGCCCATTACATGACCCGAAGGCCTTATTTTTTATTTTATGATATATAATCTCCCATTTAAGGGTTGAAGGGGAACCCGTACATGACTCATAAGACCATGTCACAAGGCCCGACATGACCCGCAATACATGACCCGAAGGCCCAGAGGCATACCATGCCCATTACATGTCGTGTACTATTCTACTCTTGTTGGTCCGACCCTCTTATGGGGCATGTTCTGTGTAAAATGGTCTACTCCATGGTCTATGTGACCCGAAGGCCCAGTGGCTCGAAGGCCATTGAGTACCCGAAGTCCCTGGAGATATGTAGGCCCAAACCGGTGGCCCAAGGCCCAAATCAGGTGAATAGTGTCATCTGCTACAGTAACGAACAGTGACTACTACAATACTTCTACAGTAACTCGAAAATTTTCCACCACCTGGTTTTGAACCTAGGTATCTTGGATACCAAGAAGGAGCCCTTACCACTCGGGTACGAGCTCGTTGGACCATGTAAATTGACCATGTGGAATGAGTACACTGGGTGTGTAGACTTGTCGGTGACGAAGGGTGTAAAAACTGACTACACACTGTGTAGTGGTATTTACATGTCGTGTAGTCAGTAAGTTGGGAAATAGTAAGGCGGTGGAAGCAGTCTCCAGATGGGTGACAGTACATGCTGTGTAGTCAAGAATACACATAGAGTACTCATGTCGACGGATAAACAGTTTGGCAGTGCCGCTAGAGGAACGGTTAAATGAGAAAAGTACATGCCATTTAGAAAATAGTACACACCGTGTATTTTGTTTTTTTTTCACTTAAAATGGGAATTAGCCTCCTCATTTGGTAGAATAGGATTTGGATGCGTTTTAGAGATGGAAGAGGACACCAGATCTTTGAATAGATCCCGATCGCACGTCGATAATCAGATTCTTGGTCTGTTGATCACGTTGGAACCAAAGGGTAGGAGCTTCCATCTCCTTGAGTGTTTCTTTCCAATTATTATTCTAAGGGATGTTATTTGAGGTTAAATGAGAATTATTTTACCTCATATATTTGACGTTCTTGGACGTTACAGAAGGCGTCGTTCAGGTATACCATTCTTTGGTGTTTAAGGTAGGTGGCTTGGTGTTTAATTTCAAACTATTGCGCACTTCTGTGTATGTTTGTGCTACGAACCGATGTTGGGATGTCGTGTGGGTGAGGTCTTGACTGTATTGAATACCTAGAGTTTTATAGGTAATTAACTGTGAAAATAAACTGATGTTCGGTATCACTACATGGATCCAGGACCACCCCGAGGGTGCGTTCCTCTATTTAGCAGTTTGGCCAGGATACCTGAGGGTATGCCATTGTAATAATGTTTTTTAAATTTCCTTGAGAGGAGTTATAGGTGAATTTATTATTTACATGTTGGGCATGGCCTAGTTACTTGAGCCTGAGGGACGTGTTCTTCTTTTCCTGAGGGCATTGTTTGTTTAGCCGGAGGGCATGGTACTGGATAACCTGAGGGCAACATTCTATATCTCCTGGGGGAAATTTTTTATATTCCTGAGGGCAGTGACTTCTATGACCGAGGACGAAACATTTTATTCTTGAGGGAAATATCTGTTACGCCTAAGGGAAATTACCTGAGGTTTGGTTCTGATTACCTGAGGGTAGGGGTTTGCATGTATGAGGACACTGACTGTTTACATAGAAATTCACTGTGGTGGTTTCTTAATAATAAATATTGGAATGAATAATAAAATGGTAATATAACTAGTAATATTAGTTACTTTTGAGGACTTCTTAGTTTATTGCATTTAATTTTGCACCTTGTTGTTGCAGGTTTACACACAGTTGAGCACGAGCCTTTAGTGGGAGCCTACTGAGATTATTTCTCACATCCTGTTTGGGTCATGCTTTTCGGCCAAAAAATATTACATTTCATCAGGTGTGGATAAGGGCAAGGGTACCTATACAAGTACTTGATTGTTGCTGAGGAGTAGGAATGCATGGGACAAGGCTTAGGCTTGCGATGATACTGGCTATTTTTTTTGTTTTCTATACTCTGTATCATATTGTACTTCTTGGTAACATGTTATAGATATTTTCTTATAACATGAGGCATCTTACATCATCATTATATGTATGAATGTTGGTTGTTTTTACTACATTTGTTCATTTAAAATTGTGTATGCTTATTTTCATCCACTTTTGTTTCTGTATGTTTTATTTGGTATTCCTCTTCGCTACACTTTGATAAATTCGGGCATAGTTTCCCCACTATCAGACCTAGTCCCTCGCTGCTAGTTGGTAGGCTCTGGAATTTGGAAAAATTCACTTGAGTTCATGTTACCAACCATGTTGGGGGCACCTGTTGAGTGGCACCCAGATCCGGGACATTACACCAAATGTATGAAGATAAAAGCGTAATTGGAGGTGGTCATAATTTATGTTAATGTTGATTTCTCAATAAATAATGTGGAGTTAATCCTTTTGATGATCTATGTCTGAGAACTTACGGAAGAGTTACCGTTAGATATTCCATTGACTTATCTTCCAAGGTCACAAAATGCATAAGCCACTGCATTTGAAAATACTTCCACTACCCTGGATGAACCAAATTAGAATGACGGTCACCAATATTGACCACCAATATATGGTTTTAAAATTATCCTAGGACAAGATGGATGCAATGAATGAGATTTGTGGTACCTCTATGACATACGGTCCTACCATTGTTGGATGAATCCTATTGAAAATTATCTCCAAAATGAAGAACTCCAACAAGTTAAGGCTTTATGTGAGTAGATCTATAGATATGAAATCAACATCAGGAAATATAATAGAACCAATCAATAAATGGTCCTTTAATAGAGGTGATTTTATGGGATCCTTATCAAATTCATTGATGAATAATAGAGTACTTATGTCATGAAAGAAGTGCATGTTGAAGCCTAAGGGGAACATAAATCCGGTTCTAATCTATAATATAAAATTAAGATGCTTAGATACTATTGGCCCACAATGATTTAGTATTGTGCTGCATTCATGAAAAAGTTATATTCCTATCTGGTTCATGATAATTTCTCCCACCAGTGCCTAGAGTAACTTCACACACACATGTACTACTTATCATTTTCCCTATGGGGGATTGATGTCATGGGCCAATATCCTCCTGCTATAGACAAAAAATTTCTTTACATTCTCCAACAAAAAACATCTTTCCCAAATGAATAGAAGATACACCCATCAAAAAGGTTAGATGATGAAGAATTACCATATTTTTGAAAACCAACATCATCACTAGATTTTATGTTTCTCATAATATAATGACATGTAATGGAACTATCTTCTACTTCATAAAATTGGGGAAACACTATCAAGAGTATGTAATCATGGCCATCTATTCTTCTTGCTATCATAAAATTACCAAAGGTTATATAGAGGTGTTCAACAAGACGCTATCCAATATACTCTATAAGATTGTAGACATGGAGATAAAATCATGGATGGACGAACTCTTCCATAATCTATGGGATTATTAGTCAATGGCTTGTACATCCAATGAAGAAACTCCATATGTGTTTTTATATGGGATGGAAAATGTTCTACCTATTTAAATCAAATTACCCTTACTACACATTTCCAGTTGGGAACAGCTATCCAGAAATGAGGAATCCTAGAAATGGATCAATGAGTTGTAGTGATTGGATGAAAAACCATTGAACACCCTACACTATTTTCATGTTTATCAAAATTAGATATCACTGACCTTCAGCAAAAAGGTTTCCCTCCATTAATTCTTTGATATAGAAATGGTTTTGGTCCTCAGAAACCTAATGATACTTGGGAATAATGCTCCAAAAATTGTATCCAATGTGGGATGGTCCAAATTTCACACACAAGGTCTACTCTATCATCGAATATGGATTTATTTCAATGGATGTTAATATTAACACAACTCCCACAAATGAAAAGATCATGAATAAATAATTACTCTTATCATACAGCATATATATTCTATACATGATGTTAATATGCATGGAAAAAAACATCCTGATTGCATGATGTAAAACTATAGGATAAAATAGGCTTTTACATCCAAATCGGGTTATCAACCATCCTAGACATTTTTATCTAATCTCTATGGATTTCACCATAGATTCAAGGCGTTAAACAACATAGTATCATTATCATCTATTTTACATGACTTTAAACCAGTCATCATGATCATCCTCACCACATGATGTTAAAATGTATGGTAATAAATTCATCCTTACAAATGATTCATTGCACATGAGTCAAAATTGTGTGAGAGACAGAAAATGTTCTCCTATTCTTCTATGAGAGTTAGATCCCTATGTGAAGTCTTTTTCTCTAGAACTACGTGTGTCATGACTCTTACCAATGCAGGATTCATTTTAATGCCTAGATTGGACATCGTTGTCCAGCCACCATTCAAAAAATATCCCCCCATTTAGTATGGGTGATTCTTGTGCAAGGGAAATTTATAGAACTATGTAAGTCTTGATTCCTTATCTCACATGATACGAAGTGATTCCTTGACCCTAAGTCTTTTTCCAAACCCCACATGATAAAAATGCCTCTTTTGTACCCCACACAACCTCCATATTTTAGGATAATCCTTTTCTATTCCCTTTTTATTAGGGAAGGCTTGGATTACGTTAGCATGAATATGGTAGTAAAAATATCCCCCACACAAATAGAGGGAATATGTAGATGACATGCACATTAAATAAAAATAATGATTAAATAATTCTCCCCACATATGGTTCAGACCGACAGAGGGTAAATTCCAAAACATCGCATGGATTGATCCCTACCCTTGTTGGATATGTAGTGAATCCAAGATCCTATATGTCGGTCTAGTCACCATACCCAAATACCCCTCTCAATATATATGGATCATGTTTTGTTGTGGAAGCCAATTTATAGAATGACATGTACCTAGATTTTTTTTTCATCAGATATGTAGTGATGCTAGAATATTATATCACATGCCCAGCTTTCCAAAATGGAAAAATTCCCAAATGTCCCTAATATCTTATACATAAAAATAGATTTCTGTGGGAGAGTCCAAATCATTATGTATACATAAAGGATTTTTCAATGATCATGCCCCCTCAGGCCTGACAATTCTATATAGGGTATTTTATATTTCGCAGCTAATCTTGGACTGGACATTTCCTAGGTACTTGGATACCTCTTTTCCATCCATAATACTCCATGCCTCGAGAAATCTTAGATCCACAAGATAATCCCTAGATATCGGGATAGGATGCTCATCCGAAGAAAAAATTTTTTGACTATGAACACAATGGATTGGTGGATGTAAATAAGTTTCCCAAAAAAATGTCATATCATCCAAAGTCTAATGCATCCATATAAGAGGCTTTTTGAACTTATATACTCCCAAAAGATCCAAATACCTATATCATTTCTTATAATCCTTAAGACACTAGATTCATGGAATAAATGTAATCCCTCTCTCACGTCTGAGGTTTTCCCGAATACCCATTCCCAATTAGGCCATAATTTCTCATGGTTTCCATGAAAATTTATCCCAACAACATGGACTTAAACTATGAAGCCAACGTCTTTATCACAAGATGTAATATTTCAGGGATCTATATCATCAAGGAATACTCATGTAGAGTCACCCACTTCCTTGAAAAATGAAATTAAACTATATAGTCCATTTAAAACTATGTTTGTCTTGATTTCTACCCTCACATGACATGTTGAGATGCATGTATGTTCATCTTGAACCAACCACCCCAAAATAAAAAACAATCCCTTCCCCTGTGAATGTGTCAAGTCTGCATAGAGTACTCTCTATAAAGAACTTAATGTCATGTGATTCTTAACATCCAATGGGACACATAGTGATACCTTATCTTATGACCTGATTCCATTCATTAAACATAAACAAGAACTGTGTCCCTTCTGCAGAAAGACTATGTCAAAGCGAAAGGCTCATAAATATTCCATATTCATAAATTTGTCTCAAGAATATACATCGGTCACCCCTTTCATGTAGGTTCAGATATGTAATTTCTAGATGACATTAAACTATTCATAAATGTTTCAAATCACATGATCTTAAATTGTATAAAGAAACTTTCCAGCTGGACATTGATAAATCATGCAATATCACCCTGAGTATAAGATTTTCCTTTCTTGGATTAGGTTGTCCCAAATTGGAGAATTGAAATCATTTCAAACCCTTGATTCTCAGACCGAGCATCGCTTACATGGGATTAGGTATTTTGGAAGGGAATTCCACCTAGATACATGGAGAATCTATCCTCAATATAGTGTACTGATGAAATGATTGTACAAGGAACATTATGGTTCTTTTTCCCTTATAATGGGGAGTCCAAAGTCCTATCCATATGACATTAGAATTTAAGGAATACCAAATGTTGCTAAAAATTTCCCCCTTTTGTATAGATCAGGCATATTGAGGTAGTTTAATTATATGATACATGGATCATTAAACCTATGACTTTCTCCAACCAAATTTCATACCCTACATATGAATCAAATCATTGTAGGAGAGTACCCAATACTATGGATAACCATGGATTGAGTGTTTATAAAAATACTGGACACATCCTTTCCAACCATCAAACACTATGCTTCATGTTATTTTTCATATTAAAAAATATGGAAAACCATTGAATATTTAATGTTAGTGTCATGCAAGAACCAATTTTTGACTGTGAAAAAAATATCCCAAATGGCTCTGTATATGTTTACAAAAAGAATGACCAATCAACCTAAAGAAGTTTCATCCTTAGGAGAGGATTTTCGAATTTTTATATTCATAATGACATCTAAGAACAAAATCATTATACCTGATCAGAAAATCAGGGATTTGTTGTTTATAACTTTCTTTATAATAATGTCTCTTATATGACATGACATTCCATCCTAGTTATCTTCCAATTAATCAGGTATTTCATATCTATTTTGAAATCACATGACATTAAATCTATGTGATTTATGAAAACAAATTTTCCCTCTGGAATCCGGAAATATCAAAATGCATTTTCCCCATTTTCCTATACATGTAATAAATCTGAATATGTTGTACGAAGCCTATCATAGTGGTAAGCGCATATATATGATAACAAATTCAACATTCCAATGTATGAATCATATATTTATATTAGAGTACCTATCAATAACATTGTTAAAATTGACTTCAATTTTCATAGGATACATAGTGACACCCAAACCATATATCTTATGTTCATCCATGAAAGATATTTACAACATAAATATTGAAGTTATTTACCTTGAGTTCCATGAATAATGAAAAAATAGAGGATTTTATAATCATTTTTTCAAATCAATTCTAATTTCTACATTTGAATATCCTCTTCTTCATCCTGATCAACATCCATTCCTATGGGGGTATATTTTTGGGTCTTGAAAACAATGCAAACAAAAATAATATACTCCGATAAAATTGGTAGATGGTAAAATATTTTTTTGACTGAAGGATTGATGAATTATATCAATGAAATCCTATTTTAGAAATGGGTAAGAGAGGAATTGTAAAATGAATGTCTTTCATATACCACTACTCCCCATGGCAGTCTACGACCTTGAAAAGAAGCTAAGAACCATGTGGTTAAAGAAACATAGATGTCGAATCCATCTTCAATGATTCGTTTCATTAGTCAAACGGATGTAGAGAATCTACCTAACATATAGCCCCATGAATGACATCATTGGTCAAATAAAGGTAGAGAAATTTACCACCACATACCATCCCCATGAACTGATTTTTTATGATTAGTAACTTGTGTTGTCCCTAAAATGAGACAAACTGATTCACGGAACTGAGGTGGTAATTTCTTCCACCACGGACCACTACCCTGTAGAGCTCTAATGACCTAGTCATCTGTAGGCTATGTGATTTCCCCAAGGGCTTCCATAAATGGTGTCTTATGACCAATATATCCATATTCTCCAAAAATATATAAATGGATCTCCATAGAGCCAAATGATGGGATATAAAGTGAGAGTTAAGGATATAGACTTAGAGAATTGTGGATAATGGATTTCAATTTTTCGATGAAATAGAAGAAGAATGTATTCTAATGATATAATAATCTTATGATTTTTTAGTGGTACAACTTTCTATATAACATAATATGAGGAAACATAATAATAATTGGAAGACCACAATCCTAATTAGAAAACCATGAATCATATTACGATGGAGGTTGAACATCCTTTGAACCATAGGAACAATGTACCTTTTCCTATCCAGCATCAGGCATAACACATCACTATGCGAACGAAACCCTACACCACATAGAATCCCACTACATGGATAGAATAAAACACCACATTATTCCACTCCATGTAGATGAATGTTGGTATTGCATTCCACCCCGACCCGAAGACCAAATTTTTGTCCTTGTACCACTACAGTAAATGAATGACCTCACCATCTTCCTAGAAACATATTATTCAAGTGTTACAAAATCCATCATGGACAAATGGTATGCGAAATTGGGTACCTTTGGGAATTCCACCATCTATAACTTATCATTTCCTTACATTTACGTCACCACTTCTGTAGTCCCTCAATGAACCATTCCAATGTCATTATGCCAAATTCACTTCAAAATCCAACAGACCATTATGATAATACCAATGGGCGCATCAACTAACCATTTTAATTTTATATGCCCATGGTATGCGGAGTCACATGGGTTATCACTAAAGTGGTGATGACCATCAAAATGTATATAATCTTTCATTCCCATGGTAACCAATGTTATGACTATGTGATACCCATTTGAAGCTCCCTATTCTAGGGATCAATAGAAATCACTAGTATCACCCTCTGATGAGTATTAGTGATAAGAAACGAATATCATTATTTATTTTCCCTTCGATGAGAAGAAACATTCCTACCCTTTCCCAGAACCAATATATGGGAATCCTTCTAAGAATAATCCCCTTGGTTCATAGGAGGTGGTTCTCTCACACCGTCCTCTTCCACCGCCATACTCCTCCTTTTCAATTAGTGGAGAAGGAATGATGTGTGGTTGGAGGAATTTTCAAAATAATCATGTTTCTAACATCTAGAATTACTCACTTGGGCTCAGAGTCTAGTAATGATCAAAACCTCAAAACAATTAAAAAATGCTCCTCCTCATAGGTGTAATCCCCAAACGAAATGAACTACGAGACATCTAATTCCCACTATAACTATGATATATAGGATGCCTATTTAAGGCCCCAGCTCAATGGGTATCCTCCTTAATAGACAATACCAATCATAATCCTCAATTCACCATGGCCTACTTTATGGTGTAAGTCCCAAATCAGATTTATAAGGTTCATTATCTACTAATATAATTCATAAATAATGTATACATTATGGGAAGTCTATATGCATAAGTCCCATCATACCAAAATAAAAGGTCATTTATTCACAAACAACTATTAAATGTACGAATTGTCCCCAAGGTCTAATCCTGGGATTTAATGTCACCCAAATTCTTTCTGGCCCATATTCCCAAAAGGTCCACCTTTTAACCCAATGACTACATCACTTTTGGGTACCATGAGTTGAATCTACATATGTACCAAAACACTTATTTACTAGGTAACATCCACCAATATGTCATCTCTACATAATATTATACTAAAAAATGGGTCCTCGTCACCCGATCATATAAGATAACGTGTCTAGATAAGTTGCACCAAACTACATGGGATATGATTCCTTTCATGAGGATACCTTGAAAGCCCATATTATGGATTTGAAACCGATATAAAAACATTCATTTTCCCCTATGTATGATAATAAACACTAGAGTGCCTCATCATGAGGCTTAAATCATCATTGACATGGTGAAGTAACCGAGAATACCTAATGTGTCCAGAAAAGGGAAACATTGATTAATAAACATATATACATACAGATGAATTCATTGATAGAGAACCTTATATACATAAAGATGATTTCTAACCCATTTATATTTAATATTATTCTTCTCATTTACTGGTAATCCCCATACATATGCTTGGGAATGAACCAAAGATTCATGAAAATACGATCATTGATTAAATAAATAAGAGTTTCCCAGAACAAGAAAATAATTCTTCCTAAAAAGGTGAGATGAGCCCGAAATCCCATCATCTAGACCAGTTTAATTCCTTAAGGGTTTATGTGTAAATATTTCATCATGTTCTACCAATGGAAATCATGTTAATGAATTATAGATAATATAGTCGTTGGGTGTTTCTAGATCCGCAAATAAAACCACTAGATACAATCGAAAGAAATTGTACCCATCATGAAAAGATTTCACTGACACATATCCCCCTATAATCATCTAATAGGACAACTAAAATGTGGAACCTTTTTTATGACATTAAAAGGGAACACTACACCGTCCCCATTGGACCTTTTCACCCACAAAAAAAGGGGATGACACACATCAGGATAAAACCGTGTTGGTAGCATTAATTCATGAAAATTTATTTTTTAAATATTGTTAATATACTATTTAATATATTTGAATATCATACATTATCATAATAACAATACTTATTATTCTAGATTAAATGTTTGACACTTTAAAAAGTTATTTCAGTATTAATAATTATCCCATATTGTTTATTTATCCACCACAATTAAGAACTTTTAATTTATTATTATATTAAAATTTATTATAGATTTTATTATCCTTTTAATTTCATATTAATGTTTATTAAATATGTATCTTAATTTTTCCACTCTATGTTTAATACAGATCATGCTATTGAACAATGTATTAATTAGGAATAATATATTACAAAATATAAATGTGTTATAACATGACTAAGGTTATAAAGGTATGGAAGCTAACAATTTTGATCCAGGTGTAATGAAATTTATATGGAAATATATTTTTGGTTATAAATTATGAAAAATATGAATTTTAAATAATATATATGTTATGGATTGGTGTGAATTACCATTGGATGACATGTGGAATACAATCATTGATGTCAGATAGATAATGAATTAAATCATTATAGGAGAATTCCCCTGTTTGGGCCTCAGGCCATCGATTTGGTCCCCAAGTCAATTAAGGACTTCAGACCACTCATGCCTTCAAGTCAGTAAGGCCTTCAGGTCACCTCAAGTCCATCGGGCCACATTAAGTGAAGATGCAAACCAGAAAACCTACAAGTAACAAGCTCTCGAAAGAGGATGAGCATAGATCTTTCACTATAGTAGAAGCTAAATGGATTGCAAGAATGGGAGGGTATAGCACCTACCATCAGGACAAGCTTGTGCATGAATATGAAATCCTATCCAAATAGACATGAAAATGTCGATATATGATTTCACAATGAATATGCTGGGGAGGAGAACCTCCAAGTAGTTAGTCTGAGTTGTATGTAATGTTTGAATCCTATGGGAAATGAATTCCTCTAAGGCCTGTGGGCCATGAAATACTTACACATACAATCCTTGTAAGGGTTCCACCTCACCCCTTGAATGGTGGATATTTGAAATAAATAAATAATGAAGATCTTTAGGCCATTGGAGGAGTGAGGAGGAATCATTAAGACTTTAGATTTAGTTTATATTGGAAATTAATAAAAAATATATATGCGAGTATGTTATAGAGAATAATCTCAATTACATTATAAAGAGAATGATGGTATTCTATTTTTTATAATTTCATGGCTAAATGTTGCTATATTTAGGAAGATTTAGGAAAAACTATGAGGGATTTCAATGAATATGTGAATGATGTGACTTATAAGAATTGATAATGTTTCTTATTTAGATATTTTTTATTAAATAAGTGTGTCTCGGTGATTTTTTTCTATAGTTATATTTGTGTTGTAAGCTTTATGTAATGTTGTATGAAGATATGGTTTGGATTCATTATACTGGGAAATTTAACTTGTTGAATGCAGTTATCTATTTGTGTTATCTCTATATAAAAATGAAAACATTAATCTAGGATGTAGAGAACTCATTATTATGGAATGTAACCCTTTTACAAATTTAATAATAATAATACTATCTATATCTATATATGTGAAATGTTCTTCATTGGATTTATTCCATTTGTGAAATTTTTTCTTTTCTTTGGTATACATAAAATTATATCCCTATATAAAGTATCGAAATGAAAGAGGTTATGTGATCCAAATTATGGAAAATAGAAAAAATGGAATGAAGGATTTGATGAATGCTCATGAAATATGGAAATAGGGAATATTATTTTCACCAATGGTAATGAATGATTCATTTTTTTGAAGACTATGTTATCTACCACCTAGGATAAATTATTAATTTTCATATTTTAAAATGTATATTGCTTTATCATAAATGAAAATAGATTTAGTTCCATGTATCCAAATATAATCATTACACTAGTTTTCATAAAGCCTATACATCATCACTTACTACATAATAAAACAAACCTAATGTAGTAATTTAAATTAAAATCATCATAAATATATATTATGAAATCATTAAAATAAAACCATACTCATGTCCAAAAATGACCGAAGTATAAATACCTAATCATAATTTCACAAAAAACTGAAAAATTATAATTAGATATTACCCCCATTATTAGTATAATGGAGTTGACAAGATGATTTCATTATTGGAGTTAAGAGTAAATTATTAATGCTGACATTAACTAGATGCTCCACTAGAAATGATTTTTTACTTGGAATATCCATGAGAAATGAATTTATTACACCGTACCTCCCAAAATAATGTATATATTTATTTAATATATTTATTATTTACATGTCTTGGTCACAAAATTAATCAATATGATCACTTGGTTTTTGAACATAAATGATCGCTTAACCCTAATAAAAAATGGAAAACATACTAACCATCCAAACTATAATCTAGAAGTTTATCATAGTAGATCCAGTTATAGAGAGAAATAAGTGGATGACATGTCAAATGTGGTGATAAAGATGATTACTATACCACTGGTATCGATTAATGAAAATATGAGGAGAATTACTAGAATATTTTAAATATGGATATTAGTAATGTAAATATTTATCCCATATATTCTATATTAGCCAGTTTTGTATGAGAAACAATGATAGTGTGGAATTTGTTTTATATTGGCTATGGAATAATGATGGAGTACACTTTTGAAATAATATATATATATAATCATTTGCATTTATAAACACAAACACTTCCTCACATGTATTTACAAAAAATGAGGTCATCAACTACGTAAATGACATGGACAATAATTTTAATGTGGTTCATGAAGTAATCATTTAAAAGAATATATTATTCCTTAATAAATAACATTAAAGGGTATCATACCCAATTTGTTTGTCATTATGCATGGAAAAATCAGGGGAAAATATTTTACAAATCATAATGATAAAATTGTAAATATATCTTTAAAAAAATAATTCATATGTTAAAATTAATTCAAATATTTTGGATTTTAGTAGCAATGATTGTGAAAAAAAATCATTTAATTAATATGAATTTTTAAAAACGTATTATTATATTTTGATAAATACTCTAACAAATTTGTAATAAAAAATAATTATTTGATAAATACTCTAATGAATTTATAAAAAGGATGGGTGATATAAATTTTAATAAGATTTAAGATTCCATTTTATTTTGATAAATACTCTAACAAATTTATAATAATTTTTTTTATTTATTAAATAATTTTTTTTTCATAGAATGGTAATCACATTTATTTGTAAAATATGTTAAATTACTAAAATAATTTTCAACACATCTATATAACCAACAGTCAAATATAACACATTCTATTCTTTTAGTTCTTCATCAATATAGAAAATACTTTATATATTATCATCCTAATGATAAATAAAAAATTTAGATTTTATTGAATTATTATCACTATTTCTTTTTTATAAGGAACGTATTCGAAGAAATTATATTTTTAAAAATATTTATAGTATTTAGACATCTTTTTTGGACCCATTATTTTTTAATGTTAATCTCCTTCACTGTAAAACTTCTTACCACTATAATATAATACAAATAAGTTTTTATATTATCATTACAATAGAATAACCTATTAAAGAATGTTTTTTTCCACATTTGATTTAATGTTTGGTCTATCAGATGTATATTGTAGAATATTAAAATTCTATTAAATATTTGGTCATAATTTATAATAGTAATTGTGTTCTTGAAAATAAATGAGCATGTTTGGGAATAGTTCTCATAGTGAGACATCACCTATTTGCATATTATTGGACATAATAAGAGGAAATATTTTCCCCAAAAGGATCTATCGAAGATTTTAGATATTCTTGTTTTCAATTAATATCATCAATTCTACAAGATAGTAATTAATATTATATAATTTATTCTAAAATATATGAATATATATAAATTTTATAGAATAAAATTTCATGTTATGAAAATCTTTAATAATCTACCAGGTATTTTTGTCACAGTTTCTATGAATTTTTTTTTGAATCACCATAATTAGTGCATTAATTTTAAGAAGTTATTAATTTTGGACTATTGATATTATCCATTCATGATTAATTTGACTCAAAGTAAACTATTCATCCCTTTGATAAAATTCATGACAACAGAGGATATAGTTCGGTCATGTTAGAGTAACATAGAAGCAACCCATATTTGTATTTAAGAAATATTACCACTCCATTTTAATAAGGATGAGGTTATGAGAGAATGTAATATCTCATTCCTAAAATGTTTTATTTGAAGAAAATTATATTAGTGAAATTTAATTATGTTCGTTCACCTTAATACCATTTTTTGAATCATCAATAATGATTACATTATCTACACCTTTATCCACATTAGTGATGATTCTTGGAATTACCATGTATTTTGTCATTTAAAATTGATAGATAAATATATAAGGTTGTATTTGTCATTAAATTCACTCTATTATTATATATAATTTAATTATTTAGTAATGGGATAAAGATAATGATATAATTAATCACCATATAATGGGATAGAAAATTCATCATCAATGGAAGTTGAAGGTGTGATATTTACATGAGATATCTCTTAGAAGATGAGATATAGGAATTTAATGCCTATTATGCGACCAATTAATTGATATCTAATGGATTATGTTAAATTTTATGGATTTTAAAAAAATGAATAGGTTTATAAATGGTTTGCTTTATTTGAGGAGAATGTAGGTAATAGTTGTGAATAAATGTGAATATGTTTTATTTATAACTGTATAATTTTTGTAAAATAGGTATTCTTGGGTTAATATTGTATAGAATATAGTGGTTCATTGGAAGTATTTTTTTTTTTTTTCATTTAAACAGATTACATGGTTGTTTAAATCAATCAAATTTATGAGTTAGATGTGATTTTCAGAAAAACAATATTTGTTTTACAAAAGTACATCTGTTTGTACGTTGTATTCTGTTATGAATTTATACAAAATTCTCAAAATCTTTTAATGATTATATTAAATAATTTTTAAAATTATATTTCTATCTAGAGTTCCCTAAAATAGAAATTTTATTTTATAATTTGATTGTGTATGATAATAGGTTGGCCGATTAGAATATCTTTTAATTAGTTTTTGATCATCCATGTGTAATTATAAATTTCATTCTAAAATATTGGGTTAAAAAATTAAATGGATACAACTTTTTTAATTAATGAATATATATATTTATCCTCCCAATATTATTGAATTTAGAAAAATAATATTTTATTTCATAAGTTTTAGTTCTCATAGAAATCCAATTTTTTTATTCCCAGATCAATATCTATATATGAGAACCTATTAAGAGGAATGAAACATGGAATTTTACCCCACTACGTTATTAATCATTACTATTTAATCTGGAGTCGAATTACATAAACATAAATCAATAAAACTATTACTCTCATTAATGAATTCGTGGTTTAAATTTCCATTTTCATTGAAATAAAAAATTGGTACCCCATGTTTTGTTCTTTGTGTGTTGTACAAATACCACAGGTGGGTGAATCAAGTGTCCCATTTTTATCATGTTATTTTCATCTTTTAAATTATCCAATTATATAGATGAACCATTATCCCAGTTAAGATATATGGAACTATTAAACCATTTATCACCGTATCCTATGTATGAAATAATAAATATGAATATAAACAATAGAAAAATATTTTTACAACGTCTTGAACCTCTGAAAGAATTCCTCTCTATGACCATATTTTTTTAAATCATAGAATTTATTATCACTATATAAATATTAGGATTATAATTTTCGTTTTTTCATGAATAATGTTTGGTATAGCATCATACACATCCCTTTTTCTATCTCTTATAGTTTACTATTCATGATAGGATATAAATTTTTCTAAACTGGCATCATCAGCTCTTTAAAAGTCTTAGAAGAAAGGAACTGGTCTTCAATTACTAAGATATAATCAACAACAATTTATAAAAATTATACTTGTTGTTATATTGGTCTCACCATTTCATGGAACCACAATATATCTCAATTTCTAGATCCTTAATGAAATCATATAGAATGTAGTGGCACTAAAAAAAGTATCCTCTCAATATTTTCAGTGTGATCTATTTTTGCATTAGATCATGAATGAAAAAATACAACCTCCTTTTTCCATGGCAAGGATATCTAAACTATGATCTTAACTTTTAGTCACAAATTTGATCCCGTCCCTTATATATCCTTATTCTTCTTTATTTATTATTTCAAAAATGGTAATTATTTATTTTTTTCTCGTAATCAATGGATTTATTATATTTCTCTTAATTTTTTTGTTCACAGAAAAAAGACATCACTTTTAATATGGGGAACTCTATCTAAATATTAGAACATTACTTGTAGTAGGTTTGGTTGATTTAATAAATTTAAAGAATAGATTTTCTTTTTCCTCTTCCTAAAATATATTTTCACAGTGAAAAATAAATATATTTTCACACATAAGTTTTTCATAAAATCCCAGGAATATCATCATTTAAAATTTTATAATATTTTTTTCAAAGCCCGAGATCTTTTGTATATTTAAATTTTATATGTTTTATTTAATAATTATATTAAATTTATTATTACCATATTTTAATGATATATAACAAATTTATTCATCATAAAAACCAGCCATTTCCTCTAAAATTTGATTTATTTAATTATGAGATGAAATCATTACTGGAAATTCTAAATACTTTTCTCATGAACCCATGAATATCAGCTAAATAATTTTCCTTAAAATATAGATCCAATAAATCTAAATAGATCTCAAGTAAAGGAATTATAAAATTATGGATTTTGATTCTACAAATATTTTATAGGGATCATTTGTTCATAATATAATTACAACAAAAGCATATTACATGTATCATGAAATCTCTATTTGAAGGGTAGTATAGATACACCATAACATTTCTCCCAACATCAAATAAAGATATATATTTACAATATAGAGTTAAAATTATCACTATTTATTCTTATGTAACCCCTAAATATCTATAAATAACCTTGATGTAGCTCTTTATAGATTGACCAATACATTAACATGGAATTCAACATTTTAGTTTTATATTTACATAGATCTCACATTCACTCTTATGAGAACATAATAACTGATAATTCATATATGTGATTATTTTGATATGTATATATTCACTTACATGGGAATCATTTCATATATTCACATATGTGAATATTCATTCACATGGAAAAAATTATTAAAATTAACTTGTGTCGAGTATACATTAATTTGATAGATACACATAAGTAGAACACAACTCTTCTTCATTGAAATCAACATTGATCGCAATAAATATATATATAGGGATGGTACAATAATTGATTTGAAGTGTGTCATCCGAATTCTATAACTTCATGAAATACATAAAAAAATAGCATAAAAAATCTACTAGTTTATTGATAAAAATGATATATTTAGTTTTTGATGATTCACAACACATTTATTACTAGACATAACACTTTAATGATTAGCTAATTCGTAGTGGATGTGTGAGTCACTCTTCTATATGTGGTCAATAATATCATTAGGTAATATTATAATTTCGAGAATATGTTTTCAGTATACTTATATATTTTCTCAAACATCGTCGGATCCACACTTGTGGTTTGAGTCACCATAGGTTCATACTAAATTATGAATATTCAATTCAATGATTTATTTTCTTACATGGGGACCTTAGAAATTTGAATCATATACTTAATGGGGATTTTCTATTTATCCTTAAATTTAAAAAAAATCCACCATTTCCTCTCTATCCATTCCCATCAACTCATACACATTATAAAAAACCATTATAATTTTATAAAACATACATGAACACCTCAACACATTTCCCAAAAAAAATGCATTCCTAAGGACATTGAATTAAATAAAAAATTCCACTTTGAGTTATTCAATATAACACACTAGATACATAGATTTATCTCCAATTCACCTTTTACCTAGGTTGTATTCATTAATTTTATAATCTTCTAACATAGGAACTTAGGGTTGGATTATATTAATCTCCTACACTTTAATATCTCATTCAACTATAGTTTAGTCCTCATTACAATTTTTAAAACAAGTTTTACTTACCTTATATTACTTATATAATTTCTAAACTGTTATATAAAATCATCAACAAAATTTGTAAATTTTATAGACATGAGTACTAGATGAATAAACATCACATTTTAATGGTTAAATATCATAATCCATCATTTATAATTTTCTCATGATGTTTTCACCATTTTATTTTTCTATGTGTGAAGAGAGAACCTATGCAAATCCCTTATATAAAACATCACTAATTCACAAAAAATGAATATTTTTTTGGAACTGTAAACTACCCTTTTATATTGATCTCAGTAAATTTGAATTAATTAGTCAAAATGTGAACAAATTTCTACTCTCATTTATTAACAATAAATGTGAAGGACATGTAGGAGAGGAATCTCAATCACTTGGCCATTATTCTTCTTTAAAATGATGTATTGAACAAATCTTGATAACCGATTAATATAAAATGAATGACATAAACAACATGGGAATCATATAAATGAGATATTATTTAATCAATCCAAGTCAATTTAGGATAATAAAATCTATAAAAAATGTTATAATAACATAGTCATCAAGGATGTCCATAATAATATTTGAAATTTGAATCAATTATAAAAATGTGCGAATTAAGAAGATTTTAAAATAGATTTTTTCATGAAATAATACATCCTACACCCAACTTAACAAACACATATAATTATTTCAAGTAAAATATATATAAATCTCCATTTTTTATAACAACCGACTCAACCCCTTTCTAAAAATACATTATATAATAAAATAAAGAGTTGAAAACTATGATTGAGATAAGTCATTATTGAATTCATGGATAGAAATATATATTAATGGAATATTGATGTTATTGATATCCCCTCTTCCAATATAGTTTTAAATAGGGTTAAATTTTTAAATTATTCCTTATCATGGAATTAAAAATTTTCTATGATAAATATAAGGTTATATTATCTATTTTTTTTCCTAAAAAAACCCAATTTCATTTATTTCCTTTAATTCAGATTATTTTAAAGTATTGATAATAATAAGAAATAAAGAGGGGGTGGGATTTTTTATTTTATTAGGATAAGTATGGAATATATTTTTATCTAAACCCATAAAACATTTTTTGGATATTAACATTATAGGGGTTTTCCTCCTCCCTTTCTCTTACTATTTCAATTTTTTTTCTTCTTACCGTGTATATATTATTTGTATCTCTATTAATAAAATTGTAAATAGAATTTTATACTCATTCATTCAGCGTATCATGATTCCTCTTTTCTAATTCATTCCTCATTAACTGTTTCAGCTATTTTGGATATATTACTATGCTTTCCATTTTGACATATTCAACATTTTTTGGGCGTGTTTACTCTTTTATTAAAACATTATTAAAAATTTGATTCAATGATTCATTTTTTTTATTTTAATATTTGTATGTCCATGTTTGAAATCCATGTGTACAACAACTAAAAAACATGTCTTATTTCTCTTTACAAACACACCTACATTGTGTTTTGTTTTACCCTTATTGTGAAGATTCTCAAAATATTTACATGGTGTACACATAACTATTAAAATAATACTATCATATTCTTTTATTTAATTTCCAATTTGTTCCATATTTCTCATTTTAACATTTAATTTCATGTAATTCTTGTAGCGGTCCATGATTTCAATGAATATTCCATTTTAGAAAATCATATTTTAATAAGAGTGATTCATGTCTATTTTTAAAACAAAGATACTTCATTTTATGTGATATCTACTTTTTTATGGATCATTATGTCATTGTTTTATCAGTAATACCCCTCAATAATTTCCATTATTAATGTTCTATGAGTGAAATTTTTTCCAACAATCAATACCCTTCTATAAAATACTATATTAGGAACAATAATCTTCGTAAAAGCACGTCTATTTAATTTTATGTGCATCAGGACCAATTTTATTATATTTTTATACTTGTAAATTTTTTGTTCGAAACCAAAATATTTTCTCTTATGAGATATATAAGGGAATTACACCTTTTTAATTTTCTATATAGGGATTCTTAAATTTTATTATCCTATTATCTGTGTTGTGCATTATCATCATGAAGTACTATGAGAAAATAAATTATATATAAAAAACTTCATTAGTAACTTTCTTCACACATTTTCAAATTTATTTCAAAATGTTTCAAATGTTTTTATAGACTGATATTCATCACACCCTCCATAGGTATAGCTACATTCTACGTAAGGATTATTTTTAGTAGATTTATTCTATGGTTAGTTATTACCTTGAGTTATAGATGGGGTTTGGATTAGTGGTAAGCACATGTTAATTCTACATGAAAAATGGGGGTTCAAAACCTTTTGGGCACATGTATTATTGCAGCAGCGACAGTATAGAAACAATGGGAACTCTAGTGGTAGGGAGGATACTATTGATGCGGCAGGGTTCTGTAGCAGTGGTAGGTACTTTTCGGTACTATAGCTGTGTGGGTACTGTAGCATTACTATTCAAAGAATGGGCCTTGTGCCAAATAATGGGCCTTTGGGCCATGTAATGGGTTAAATGCCTATTGGGGATTCAGGCTATTCAACGCGTCTCCTTCTTCCCAGTTAAAGAGTTATTTTCTATGCTTTAATATTAAATGAGGCTTTGGAACCTTCCTTTTAAAAATTCATCACCTTGAGAAATCTCAGTTCTTCATTAATCCATATTTTCATTCCCTGAAAATTTCCTAATTTTCATTTCTTTTTTATTCTTCCAATTCTTTATGGTTTTCGATGAACCAACACTATTATATTTAATAGGGATGAAATATGAATTCTCCATCTATCACACTTATAAATTATCATTAATTCCAAAAATTGTGTTGCCTATAAAAATAACTAGTAATAATATATATTCAATCTATATTGAACAAATATTTCCTTTGATTCTAAATTTTTCCCTCCCCGGTTATGTAGAACCATGACTAGGGGATCAGACATCCCATTTTTACCAAGTTATTCTCATGGTTTAAATTGTATATAATTATACATGAAACTATTTCCATATTGAGGAGTAGGGATATGTTAATTCATGTGTGATCATCAATAGATAATGAAATGTAAAATAAGGCACTACACAACAGACAATGATTTTTAAAGGGGTTAGTTCCTCTCAAATACCCTACCTGCTTCGATGCTCAACTCTTATTGATTACTATGTTTTGTTATGTCTATATAATAATAGTTATCATAGGTGTAGTTAGAAGTATCACATAATGTTTTAGGAATGTAGAATCTAATTCCAGTTTGTTATCTATCATATCTTAATTCTCTTGACCATATATGTCTTTGTTCATACATTCATTAGTATTTTTTCAATAAACATTTACTAATGATTAGGTACAATATTTTTGGGATATGATCAATAACAATTTATGCATGTTTTATTTATTATTTTTTTATCCCACATTCATTTCAATCCACAATTGTTCTCAATTTTAGGGGTATTGATGAAATTAGACTAAGAGGAAGAGTATCATTAATATCTTCTAATGATATTTAGTATGATCGATGTTTACATGGGAAAATGTATGTACAATAGCAATCTTCCTCCTCCTCAGCATGGATTTCATCAAGAATATCATATATAACATAAGGGTACATACATTCTACTTAAAATTCTTATTTATTTAACTTTATTCTTTGATTGGTTATAGTTACATTATATTTGGTTTATAATATAAAGATCACTATTTTTTAATACTTTTGGATACATAAGTAATACAAAATAACATTAAAAGTTGAAAACTCCCTTTTTTAATTACTTCTCATCTTATATAATGTATAGCTAATTCTATAATGCCAAACCATACCTTTTATACTTTTTTATCTTAATATTTATATTTTTAATGATGTATGAATATAGTTTACCACATTTTCATTTATTAATATATATAGAATATTGAAATTATTTTATCTGTAATATTCTTAGTCAATGAAATATGTATTTGGACCTTTGAAATTACACAATATTCTATTAATACTATTAAATACTTAGGTATTTAAATATATATGGGGTATTAATAATATAACATCCTCATAAAAATTGGTAAACTATTATACAATTAATCTCATTAAAATATAATATAAAATTATTAATGAATACTCTTGAAGACTCAACCACTAACCTCACAAATATGAGCCAAATTATTTTCCATTATATATGGCTCGGTTATTTTACAACAGTAATTGATTGTGGGATTTATTACATCATATTGATTGATTTTTAGTGGATAATAAAATAATTTATTCATAATTATGAAATTATGATACATGTATCATGATATTATTCCATTAAAGGATAGTACATATGCATCGTCACATTTTTTCCAGTCTCATGTGTTGATATATGTTCAATATGAAAATCTTCCATTTTCACAATTTTTTCTGAAATTACCCTTATTGAGTTTTAAAACCCCTTTATTTTTCCCTTAAAAATTTTTGGGTGATTTTTAATTTTTTCAGTATTATTAGATTACCAATATGTAGATCATGAATTCACAATTACATGAATAACATGGTTGAGAATTCTTCTACATTGGAATTTGGCTACACATATCTTTACATACATGAATTATGTTTTGAATATTCACAAATATGAAGATTTATTTATATCAAAATCACCTTGATAATTCCATAATATCAATTATACCTTTATGTATAAGATACATATACATAGAACACAACTCTTCTTCATCCATTTGGACTTGGATCACATAACTTATAGGCTGTAATTATTTATTATTTGATTAGTAGTGTGTTGTTTTATCATTTTAAAATGATGGATTATATCCAAGGAAACCACATCGTAATATTAGTGAATAAATAAATAAATATCCCTGATACATGCTAATCAATGATTAATTAACCTCGTTACATAATCCATTAGATCTCTGAAAATTTATAGTGGACATGATGTGATCATCTATTCTCCATGCAGTCTATTAGATCATCAATTCATTTGATCTATTTGTCTATGATTTGATTTTGTATTCCCTAGTTAACATGTGATCATCTCTTCATATGTATCTAAATTTGATTAACTGTTACGGAATACCATTTTTTGATAATCATGATTTCATATTCAATTATCTTATAGATTAACATATGTGGGCTCCAAAGCCATATGAATCTGGAACATAGAATGATTTTATAGGTTTATTTCATTTCAAACGAGAACTCCTTCAGTATATATCCAAACATTCACATACCGAAATAAATATTTCAAAACATCACATAGCATATATCAACCATTCTTAAGAAACTGACCTCCATTCCTATGAATAAATTCAATAACAATCACAATGTGGGAAAAAAATATTCGTCTTTAGATTCTTTATTGATCATTACTACATAAATCAATACAACTTCTACTATTTTATGATGAATATGTGTTTCATTACTAATTTTCTGGCGATCTCGCTTAGCACGAAGGCCCCTAATCTCCATATTGTCACAGTCGGCCCTCAGTTGATGATTTCGACGATTTTGTCTTCAGCAAATGGGACTTGCGAGACCGCGCGGTTTTCCGTCTCCTTGATAAGCGTCACATTATGGTTCGACTAGCTTCAGAAGTGGATTTCATCCGGGCTTGGTCCAGTTCCCCTCGTCGTTGAAATGGTTATATGTTTTTCCTCCTTCTCTGGTCTTGTGATTTATGTATGAATCATGAACCTTCCACAATCGCAGCATGGGTGAGCTTTCCACAACCTCCTCTTCCGTTTCAAAACCCTACAATTATTTGAATTATTGGAATCTTTTTGGGCCGCTACCTCTGTTACGATGTCCAAACCTCTTTGGTAAGTTATCCAGTTAATCCCCACATCTGTGTTGAGGTGGATGTTACGAATCCTATGATGGAGTGGATATGGATCACCGTGGGTGAGGAATTCCGATGGAAGCAGACCGTTGTTTTTGAGATGTGGGTTGATTACTGCTCCAATTGTCGTCATCTAGGGAACCTCGCTTCTGAATGTAAAGGTGATGAAGTGGTTGAGAAGATGTCTGGTTCGAAGGTTAATTTTGGTCGGTCTCTTGGTTAGGGACCTACAGCGGACCCCTCTTTTGGCAAAGTGAAGCAGAGTGAACTGAGTGAGGGGCCTCGCTCCCTAATCCGCTGGTTTCTTCGGTGATTAATCTCCCGAGGAATGATCGGGTTTTAGGGGATGAGCAGAAGTCGTTTACTGATGATCATGGGACTGGTGTCATGGGGGAGCCTTTGGGTGTTAGTGTGCTCATGCCCTCTCAATACGAGGTTTGTCCGTCTGTGGATGTTTGTGGGAAAGATGTAGGTGACTACAAGGAGCCAGAGCTTGTGATTGAGGCTCTCGCTGGAAGCTGTGCGAATTATCCTGTGGAGATGTTGGAAGGTGCGGAGAGGTATCAACAACAGGAGGTGTGTGATGCTTCTATGATGGATGCAATTGAGGCTGAATCCCGATTCCCAGTAGTGGAACATGTGAATGCAAAAGTGGCTGTGTGAATGGATGAAGGTGGCAGTGTACAGCTGGGGATCTCTTTTCCAAAGGATGGATTTGGGAAGGATGGCTTGCGGCAGGGGACTCTGGACAGTACTAAATTATTGGAACAACCTAGGTGTCTGGAAATGAATGACCCTAATTGTCAATCTCATGAAGACCAAGGAGGGGAATATAGCTCATATGAGATCCATATTTCTAGAAAGTGGGGGGAATACTCAGATAGTGGAAAGGAAAATGAAATAGGCTTGATCAAGTCCTCTTTTACTGAGATTGATCAGGGTCGAGGGATGAAGATGAACGAGAATCAGGGGAGCATGAATACTCAATCATGATGAAGGCTGAAGAAAGACTACTCCAACTTGGCAAAGCCGATGCCCACCAGGCCATCTATTGGGAACACTGAGCAGCTTCACTTGGAACTAATGAACCTGTGAAGGAAGTATGCGAAGGTTCTAAAACATTATGATAGTTCGTAATGGGAATCAGCTACTACGGAGGAGGCTTATCAGCATGGATGTGTTGGGGGGTATGGTTTCTATGATATGTAATATTCTCTTTTAGTTGTGGTATGTGTTTCCTGTCCTTATCTTTTATTTAAAAAATGGTAAGAGAGTTATCCTCTAACGGCTTTTCTGGCATATATATTTTCCATAATGGTGTCCCTTGAAAATGACATTCTCATACTTTTAAACATTTTAACAATATTTACCACAAGATGTATTCATCTTCTTCGACATTAGGAAATTAAAAAGTATTATAGGTAGAACACTACTACATTAGTAATTCTCTTATACATGAGTACAATATCAAATGAAAAATCATAATTTCTAATTATGTGAACATTACTGTTAATAAGAAGTGTCTTCAAGATATATACTCTAATTAAAAACTCCATTTCAGATATATACACCTATCTAAATCAATTATTTAAAAACATCACTTATTGAAAACCAATAAAAAATTCCTAGAAACATCACCCAGAGTGTAATGTGAAATAAGAATGTGAGTTCCTTGAATGATTTGATACATGATTGAGTTCTATATACATCAAACGGATTATTTTTAATTGAGTTTTTGAATGATTATATATTAAATTCTTAATAAATAATGATATATTGAATGAGTCAACTAGAAATTGCTTTAAAAATATATAATATAATGATACATTCAACAGGTAGAATATTCTAAAACTCAAGTATTTAATTGTTTTTTAGATAATTAATTCATGTATAACATTTATTAGATTTTATGATCATGTATAATGTTTCCCTTATAGTTTATTTCTGCATTTATATGTAGGTAGTGTTTCAAGACTCCAAATTCAATTTAAAGATACAAGGAAGAAATATAAATCATTTCACTTAGAGAATATATATTTATTTATGTGGTGCTTAGTGATTTTCCATAATGTGTGGATATTCCAATGATTGTTTATAATCTTGATGGACCATGATAAAAAACCATCCTACCCTGAAGATGATCTAAATAACATTTATGTAATTATTATCATACATCTTATAGATAGTTTAATGAAAACTGATCCTTAATGCTACTATTAGTCCCATAAACTCATGAAGAGTATGGAAAATCACAACTACTCCAAAATAGAGATAATTATATGCAATAGTTATCCTCATGAGATGATATAATACCTCATGAAATGAAGGGATTATTAATTTTTATTAAATTTTTGAGACATAGAATGAGGTTAATATAGTATCAAAAAATTTATCATTTTTATATTTTTGAAAATTATAGGTGATTCTTAGATTTCCAATAGAGGGAAAACCATAGAGTCCTTTAATTCCATGGAAATGATTTACTAAAGGTATAATGTTTATTAATACATTATTATCATGGAGGTAATATACCTTATAATGGATAGTAAACACTATATAAGAGAGTCACAATGTTCAATAAACTCTCCTTAAATATGTTTTAGATATTTCTTTTTAGTGCACAAAAAATCTTACATATATCATCTGTTTGTGGATTAAATTAGAAATTTCTTTGTTCTTGAATCATACTAACTAAAAAGGAATAGGATAGAAGAAGTGAATCGTCATTCCCATAGATTGTGGGGAACAAATTGATGAAAACTATTAACTAAATGTTAGTTCCCTAAAAATTTTGATTTATTTTATTAAAAAAAGGACATAATTAAAATGATCTAGTTCAAATATAGAAATAACTGATAGGGGAAAAAATTCCTAGAAATGGATTTTCAATATAAATTAATTAAACATCAATTACAAAAAAGAATTATATAAAATATATTCCAAAACAAAAAAATTCATAGATAGATGAAATGATCATTATATATTAAACTACAATAGAATCCAAATTCATCATGGATAGATGAATCAAAATAGCTGAATTTCATTATGTCAATCCTTCCAACATACAATATTGATTCCATTAAATGCTCATAAATAATTCATATCAATAATGTTGGAGTTTTCTCTTTATTGAAGGCATATATTCAATTGATAAATGAGGAATAAAATTAATGTATAGGCAAAAATTGATACATTTGAATACAATCATCTTTAAAACTAAATGAAAATATAATAACTATTTTTTCACCCCCATTAACAGGTTCCTCTTGCCCATATGAGTTTTAGTAAACCATCATTGGGTGATCACCCATGTCAATTAAACCCCAAACCATTGGGAAGTGAAATGGTTAGAGTTAATGGGAAGGAGGATGAATAAAATAATAGATTATAATTAATCTAGAAAGAATCCAATAATTTGCATCAATCAATAAAAATAATATTTGATAGGTAACCCTATCTGCAACTAGGAGGGAACCTATGGAATCCTCTAAATGTTCACACCCCATGTCGATGATCAAATGCTTGAATCCATTGGGGGAACTCTACATTTTAAATCCACTAGGTCATTAATTTCCTTCCACATGTAAAAAAATAGGTTTTAATTGTCATTTGGAGGTAACACTTCATTATTCTAATTAATAATTTTTAAAAATCTATATTTCTATTGTATATAGAATTTAAATTATGATAAATGTTTACATAAAATGTAACTTTACACCACATGTTCAAAATTCAAGACCTTCAGCTATTCTTTACATACTCCACAAGTACAATAGTGTAAGAGATATGTGTTATGTTGTGACAAGTGTAATATTATCATCATGTAGATTTTTCCACTTACCAGTTTTTAGTTCTTCTATGAAATTCCCTAATTCACAATTGGTGTGTATTATACAATGTCTGAAGTCATATTAATCTTTTATATGTTCTGGTTTTTCAGTGGATATTCAATTTTTCACCACTAAAATCTCTATTTTTCTCATTGAATTCAAATAGCTACTATAATGGAAATTATGTTATATTTAGTCAATTAATATTCAATGAAATCATATATAAAAACTCATCAATATATGTACACTAAATAGATTTATAAATTTATCATTATATGAAATTAACATCAATGTAAAAAATAATGTTCCATGTACACAATAAGGATGCATCCTTGCATGAAATAAAAATTTAAAGTGGATTCAAAATTGTTATGATACAATTAATATAATTAAATAAACTAGAAAATAAAAGGATCCAATAAGGAAAATTATAGATCATTTTTACTTAATAGGCCATCCTTTTCTTTGAACAACTCTTTGTATCTTTAGGTGACTTCGAAGAAATTCCTAAAATATATTTAATCAATTAATATTTAATCCTCATTAGTAACCCCAATTGAATAAAGACCATTTATATGTTTCTTAAATACCTCTAAGTCACCTATAAATATAGATAAAAAAGAACTAACCCCTATATTAATGTCATGATTTACTCCAAACACCCACATAGAGAAAATAAATTGGAATCCCAACTATCTATACAACATGCGTGAAGATGTTTATTAATAATGACCCCTTAAAATTAGTAAAAAGAAAAGTTTAGTTATATTATAAGAATATTTAAATATCAATGAGATATAAGGGGGATATACCATCAGGGGTAAGAAATGTTGTTTCATTGTATACATGGATATGATACCACAATTACAATCACATTAGAAGAATAAGAATAATGAGGTTATGCAACAAAATTGAAGGAAAACATAACACAAATGGATTGAATAACAAAAGGAATAATATATGAATATTATAATATTATATATTATTATAACAAAGGTCATAAAGGATTCCTCTATTAAAGTATGAATTCACCTTCATCTAGGTTACATTATTATAGTTTCATATCATTGACATAAGTATACAAGTAATATTATAAGACCAGTGACCTAATACGATATTTGAAAACCTTATTTCCACACCACAATACATTAAACATATGAAAATACCGTGGTAACATAAATCTCTCACTGATTACAATTACATTAATAACATATGATTATGAAAAATATATTATCAAAGCACATAAATAAGATCATACACTGACAGAAAATAATTTTTTCCATTTTCAAAAATCAACTTTAAGGGAAGAGGGAAACCTTACATACCTCCAGAAAGTAAAACTCCACCCAAACATGGTTACACAACACACAAGATATGACAAGTCACATTCAACTTTGAAAATTCAATCTCAAAAAATGAAAACTCAGAACGCTCGATAAACAAGCCACCCGAGAAACCCAAAATGAGTAAAGCCATGTTATCATCATTGCCATCATCACTTCGCTGACCAAATCGACTCATCACCGTTGTCCCCTTCACATCGTCTCATCACCATCATCCCTGCATCGCCGACGCCATCAGCGCATCCCTGGGGCCATCAACACACAATGTCATCAATGCATTTCCATCGAAAAACCACCAAAGAATCCCAAGGCACCATCCATCATAGAAAAAAACTCATCGTCGTCGCTCCACCCTCCCGAAGTCGAATAACCACAACCAAAATAAAGACCAGCCCAGCAGACCCGAAGACAGAGAAGAAGCCATCACGAGAAACCCCCTGGGATGTCGTCGGCCGATCGAACTCACATCCCAAAACACCGTAAAATCCACCACACATAAGATGTGGAAACAAGGAGAAATAGAAGATAAATGATCAGACTCAAGCATCGATAGAAAGCTCATCATCATGGACACTCAACGCCAATGACTGCCACCTCATTCAACAGAACATCACCAAAACCAGATTCACATGTCGAACACTTTACCAAATAAACATCAAAAGGCCTGAGATAACACAGGGGAATAAAAATCAATCAAACCTCCTTCACTAGATGAGTATAAAACTTCAAACGAGAACATGTCTTCACATGAGGTAGCTGACTCAGGACATGCCAGGACACCGTCGACCACCAATCCCATCTGGACATTATGATTATTTTTAAAAATACATTCAAAAATTACCTATATAAATTTTTATTGCCCATATGGATAGTATACCTACACTAAAATGATGATCCTCCTCTTGGTGGTCCACAAGCTATATCACCAGTGAATCTAACCCAATCTTCCACAATCTAGGTTTCTATTTTTTGTCCATCAACCTGAAATAATGATCGTATACCTTTATTCATATAGTAATGAACTGTATTCAATTACATATATAGAAATATCTTTTTTGGTTATACAAAGTTTATATAGGTTCGAACAATATAATGTATACAACATTAAAGAAGGCTATGTTCACTATATGTAGGATACCGAAACAAAAATGCAATAGAAACACATAAAACACATAGGGAATATGTTACAATGAATATTACTATCACTAAATGTGATAAATGATTTTTTATATATAATAGAAACGTTTACTGACTACAAAAATCTAACAAAAAAATTTTAACAACATTAAGTATCCAACAATATTTATTAATTTAAAAAAATTTACATCCCAAACATATAGTTTGTGATTTTTTATTTTAAAATAAATTCATTTTATTTGATAATATATATTACACACAACACAGAAATAAAAATAATAGTAACATACTATTAATTATAAACATGAGAATTGAAATAGTAACCTTACCATTAAGAATAGAAATGTGACTGCTAAGAAAAAAATATATCCGTCAGAATAATAAACTCACCTATGAGGTTACAAATAAAATTTTAGTATCTCATAAATGTTAATATTATATATTTATATCATATAATATGTAATCAAATTTTTCAAAAACTAAAAATAGTGTGTTTGTGTTTTTTGGAAAGTAAATATTTATTTAAAATTTTATAATTAATGTAATTATTTAATAGAAAACTTACTTCCCTAAAATTGATTCATAAATTTTGATTTTTATTTATAAATATATTATAATTTTGTGAAGCAATAATAAATTGTTCCATATGTAGTAAAATTATTTATAATAATAATATCGATTTTTTTAAATAAATGATGATTATTATTAAATATTAAATTTCTCAAATTTAGAAAATTATTTTCTCGAAATGGAGTTAATTTTTCAAAAATACTTGTTGAAAAATTGTCACTGTGATTTTTTGGAATTTTTTTTACTACGTGAATTATTCATTACTGAAGAAATAAAATAATTTAAGGTATTTAAACATAAATGTAAATAAATAAATTATTGAGTTATGGTTGTGTAATAAATGATATAAGTGACAATTAACTTGAACTCACATTCACTTGTTACTATAACTAGTTACATCACCTGTCACTATTGGAAATTTTGAGCAAAAATAATAAACTAATGAATAAAATAACTAAATCACCCATCTCCACTCACTATAAATATGACCCCCCGCCACCCCATATCCTCAAACATTCCAAGAATTTGATATTAAATTTATAATGAAATCATCATCTTATAATAATATTCACCATGCCTATGAGGTTTTGGTATCAATTAATGTCCATAACAATGTTCCCTAAAAAAGTACTCAAGGATAATAATTCAAGAGGTAAAATCATATTTTGTTATTTTATTTTTCATTTAATTAATTTTGTTTTCATATCCTCTACATAGATCCTCTTTCCAAAAATTAATTATAAACATAGGGTCTTATATATACTATAATTGTATTATCTTAATGAAATATCCATTGTCAAATAACTTCCCTTCTCCGTTTATTATGAAGAAATGAAAGCATCATTCGTGGGGTGCTGATTCATCACCTTCATGGATGACACATTATTATTTTCCATTACCAACTTCAAGGTTTGTCATTAAACAATTACTATTATTAAATAAGATCATAATATAAATGTTATAAGTAATATAATGTTATGTAAATTTATATAAATATAATATTAAATTAAATAATATAGTTTCATGTTGGTCATAAAAACCACCAAAAAAATTAAATCATTTTCAAAGACATGTTATTGAATGAATCACCATCATACCATTAAACCAAATGTTATATAATAACATTTAACCATTATTAGGTTCATCATAAAAATATAATTTATATTCATTCTTTTTTATTTTCTTTTTACATGAACATGAATACATGTATGCATGTGAACCGATCTTGGAAAACCAAGAAAAAGAACACTCACATGATGAAGAAATTAACCATTATGACTAATCATAATATCAAATAAATGAACATAAGAAAATTATAATAAATTCAATATATGTTCATGATTTTATGATTTATGTAATTAATTAATCTAATTTTATTTATATGGGATATTAAGAACACTTGTGGAACACATTCATAAACAATGTAGGGGTTTTCTCATCTTAGATTTACTTATAAAAGATATTCCATATTCACTACTACTTCCAATGTATGGTGTATTTATAATACCATACTCATGAATATCTTTTTATTCATGGTATTAAATGTTTCTTTTTCATGATCACTTATTTTTGGGGGAAAATGGTTTGACTATTTGCAATGTTTTAAGGGATTCTCCTCGAATCACCATTTTTCCTTCCAGTTACACATTCTCACTCTTTACCTAAATGAAATTATTAATTTTTAATATCTTATAATCCAAAATTCTATGTCTATGATCTAAAAAAATGTACCTAGAATAATTATGCATTAATTTATGGGGAAATACAAGATTTATATGGTTCATATTCAATTCATCCCGATAAGAAAGCTTGATTTATAGGAATATCCCAATTATGTCCCTATATTGAAGTCCAATACATAATATATGTGAATAAAAAATTATTATTCTAAAATCATGAATTTTATCATGAAAAACAATCTTAGTTTATTTCATGTTTTACATAAACCCTTATGACTTTTTATACTTTAAATAAACTTATTTATTTTCCCTTAAACAACACTGATGTTGTTAATTTACAATGTCTATTAAACACTCCATTTAGATGTTTCCACATGACATGGAATTAAATTTTGATAATGTAATCCTAGTTTAACTTATGAATTTCCATGTCTGATTTAATTCCATTATATAATGGACACCATTAGGATACACCTATTTTTAATGACATATGACATGACTATGGTACCCATTTCATTCCATGGGTAACCCTTATATTAATATATTATGATGAATTGAGATTGATATTTTATTATACTAGATACTATATTTTGTTGAATTATTTATGATTATTTTGATCTGCGATGTAATATATTGATACAATTCTACATAATACATCTATATATTTTTTTGAATATTATTAATTATTGGAGAAATTAATTAACTTTAATATGATACATTTAATATGAATCTGTATATTGATTATGAATCATATCACTCTTATGAGGAATGCATTGGACATAGTATGTTTCAGGATGGGTCTTCTATAGCCCCTTAATGCATTGGTTTGTCACTTTAGAAAAACAGGACTAGGTTTTGGCTTTGGCCTTACCCACTTTTGTAGACATCTTGGCCCATGCCTTCATGGTATGTTTATGATGTCCCACATTATGAATTATCCCATTATGATATGGGTTATTGATTTTACATGGGATTATTCAACATTATATTTCATTATCAAGTGATTATATATATGGAATTAATTCATAATATTTTATTCCTGAATTTTGTGTTCACGATTATGTTTAAATGGCATTTTTTGTCTGTTATTTGTCATTACTTATGGTGTACAATTTTTATGATAGATTCATATTTATTTATTACCCATATTGATCATATTAGGCCACCAATTTCTTATGTTTTATTCCACCTAAGTATTCCAGGATGTATATTATGGTTGACATGTTTGGATAATCTTGAATAACATCGTGTTTTTCTAATAAAGTTTCATTATTGTATTTGATTTTAGGTTTTGATTTAAAACATATGTTTATATATTTCATTCCAATTATACTAAACTATTTATACATATGTTATGTGATCAATATTTCATTGTTCATATTTAATAATGTAAGTAACTAGCTCTAGGCTACTACTTCTATGTCTTTTTAGTTTGTATCATAGCAGGTTTAGATGAATATTTAGAAACTAGATTTAGAAAAAACATAGATACCGGATATAGAAACCTATAAATTACATTGAGAATCATCCCAATGAAACCAAAAATATGATTTAGTGATTATTATACCAATATTTTCAATTTAAATTAAAATTTTCACCAGTTTTAGATTATAAATTTTTATTCATAATGTTAGGTTCAAATCTATTGTATTCAATTTTTCAAAATGGATCCCCATGTAAGGAAGATAAATAGTATATATGTAGGTAATCAATGTAGTTATTTCCATGATATACAATATAATGATGCTGGAGCAATAATTGTAGATGGAGAAAAACATATTATAACTCTTCTTGGAAAATTGACTTAGGTTATGAAAAATAACCTTACATGTATGGAGAAACCTGAAACAAAATATGGTATAACAATATAAAACTTTTTCATGCAAAAAAAACCCCATAATTAAATTATATTACAACCCCTTTTATCAATGAAAAATGGATAATTTCTTCAGAGAATATGTTTCACACATTGGGATTCAACAAAAGAGGAAAAAGATATCATGGATGTTTATCATCTCTATGATGATGTAGATCAATGATGTTCATCGATTCAAAATAATAAGGATATAGAGGAAATTGAAAATAGGGATTGAAATGATTTTAAGGAAATTTTTATAGTAAAATACTTTTCTGGAGATCAATGTGCATATATGGAAAAATAATTGTTGAGTCTAAGATAATATTTGTATGAAAATTATGATACAAATGAATCCAACATTATAAGGGTAACGAGGGATGTTACAGACTGGATACATAATCCAATGATAATGGTTGGCTTCATCTTTAACTATCATAAACCAATTTTTAAAGGTACTCGTATCCCAATAAATTATCTTCATATGATGAAATAGTATCATGTTATATCAAGACAATGAAATAATTCATAATATCTTACTACTTTTAAACAAATATTGATAATAAGAAGATGACAGAGAAAATAATGGATAAATGGATGAAGGGAAAGAAGGATCTTCCCACATGTGAGAATTATGCAATGAAACATCTGAGTACTTTTTTGAAGGGAATGTGAAAATGAAACAAGTTCACAATGATGGTCCACCCAACTTGTGATTTCAAGGTAATGAAATGTGTAATATGATGCTTCGTCTATAAGGAGATGAGAAGGAATGGAAACTATTGTCCCATGTTTATATTAAATATAGATAACAATAAGAAAAATGAACCAGTTTAAGATTAGACTATTAATCTAACCAATGTGTAATAATTAATGTACTTTTGTTTTTGTATTAAATAATTATGGTTCAATATTATGGTTATATGAGTTGTTAGATTTATATGGGTTGTACTAAAGTAAATTTTAATTAAGTAATTGGAATCATGTGATGTGTAACACCAGTAATAAAGAGAAGTCATTCATTTGTATGTTGATCATATTTTAAAAAACATGAATTCTGAAAGATAACCATAAATATTACATCATGTTGATATAATAATTAATTGATGACTATGGGATAGTTTTGGAGTCCATGAAAGTGGATAGTGATTTTATGGGTTATGTTATTCTGAAATTATTAGATATTTAGTTTTATGGAATAAATTCAACCTACAAGGATTCTACTCTTAGATTCATTATAGTTTCATAATGAAGATTATGTTATCCATATATTTGGTATGTGAAAATAAATGAAATATTTTTTTTATAAATCTTATAGTATTTGTTTTTGGAATTCTATATGTTGGATGATTCTAAAGGAAAAATACTTTTGGAATTGATTAATGATATTATTGAAGTATGTTTAATGTGATAATTTTTTTAAAAAAATTATTTTAACACTGAAGTAATGACTTATAGATCATATTATTTATAAACATTCGTCAAGTAAAAAAATTTATTTGAATATCTATCTCCATATTTATGAAATGATGTCGAGATATATCAAAGCACAAAAAAATTATAATATTATGTACAAGAACAGAATCAATAATTGAATTTTCTCATGTTCTTCTATGGATAGTAAAATATTCCCACAAATATTTATAAAATGATTTATAATAAAAATTACACCCATTTACTTTTAATTATAAAAAAAATGAACTTTTAACTAATCACATATATATTGTTTTTTGATGGTTAATATTATATCTGTAATATTCATATCACTCTTCATCAGAACTGGATATTTATATTTTTATTCTAATTCCATATTTTCACTTCACACTATTGTTAGCCTATTCAATTTCCTAATTTTTTTGACCTTTTCTTTATTGTTTTCCCAATTATTAAAATATTGTTTTGTTAACCCTATTTGATATTTTTTATTTCGACAAGGGTATTTCAAAATGAAAACTCCATGATTACCAATCACAAGTGTAAATTGATAGGATGAAATTTAATATAGAAGGGGATAATATAACACCCTAATATATTATGGTATGTCACATCTTTAGAATGTAAAATTCATTATATTATCAATTTCACACCAAAACCAAGCATAAATTTACTGTGAAATACTGTCTAATATTAACAAGACCAATGAAATTGTAATGTGACCCATCAGAATAGTAATGTGACAATTAAGAGTAGTAATGTGCCCATTAGAATAATAACCTGACCACTAATATTATAAATAAATTTTTTTATCTCTTAAATTAAAATAGGTTATATTTATATCATAGAATAAGTAATTAAATGTTTTATAAAAGATAAATTATGTGTTGGTATTTTTTTGGAAACAAGTTTTTTATTTAAAATTTTATAATTAATGTATAGATTTAAATGTTATTTTATTTTCCTAAAATAGAATCATAAATTAGTATTTTGTTGTGTTATAATTATAAAACAATTTAGGAGGCCATAATTAATTATTCAAAGTTTCTTAAAATTGGTTAAAATATGAAAACTTTATTTTTTGAATAAATGATGATTTTGGTTAAAATTAAATTTATCATATTTTTTTTGAAAAAAAAATTAATGGAGTCAATTTTTGAAATCTAAAAATAAAACTAATTGGTTGAATTTTTTTTATTTATCTTAAATAGATGAATTTTTTTATGAATAGTTAAATATAGTAACTGACGGTATTTAAAATTACATGTATATAAATGAAATTTTGAGGCTTTATTGAGTTATGGATGAGGTAAGGTACAATTATATCTAAATAATATGATCTATTCACCAAACATAGTCATAATAATAACCACTTTTGATATTATTAAAATAAAATAATAAACTAATGAATACCATATTAAAAACATACCTCTCCTCTCTCTATAAATGTAATCCCTTATTTTCCCTTCTCTAAAAACCATATGAAAGTTTTATAATTCATATAATTTATTTTTAAGTACTCTCCTAATATTTTTCCATACTTCTGGGTGCTTCAAGTAACATTAAATGACCAATCCAAAGTTCGTTAATGTGGTTCTCAAGAAGAATAATTCTAGTGGTAAAGTCCCATTTTGATCTTTTAATTTTCTTATCCTATTCAAACCTTCTATATAAAAATAACACTGATAACTAAAATATCAGATACATAAATTGATATTATTATTGTAATGGAATTACCCTAACAAAATCGCATTTTTTCCTTTTTTTGTTAAAAATGAAAACATCATCCATGGTTTTTGGATTCAACACCGTCATGGACAACATGTTTTCATTTTCCATTACCAACTTTAAATATGGTCATAAAAATATTATTATGGTTAAATAAAATTTTAGTATACCTGTTATAAGATATTTCATTCCATAGATCTAATATCTAAAAATAATATAAAATAAAATGATATAAGTTCTTGATGGTTATTAAAAACCATGAAAATAAATTAACTCAATTTCTATAATGTTTTGTCTAGTAAATCAACCTCATAACATATAACCAGATAATATATAAACCATTTAATATTATGAATTTTCATTAATAACATATTAATTCAATTTTATATAATTATTCTCATTTTACTCGAACATACATCTAGGTATAAAATGGAACCGATCTTAAAAAACTAAGAATAGGAACACTCCCAGAATGATGAAATTAAACATTATTACTCATCCTAATGGAGAAAAAGAATTGTAAGTAAATTATAAAAAATAAAATATATCTTTATGAGGTTCTGAATATTGTAATTAATGGATCTAATTCTATGGTCCTAGAAATTCGGTACAAGTTAACATTGCTTTAAAACATAACATAATGGTTTTTCCATCTAACTTTTATTTCTATGAAATACGAATTATTCGCCAGAATTTCTTTAGTGTGGTGTGTGTATAATTCCATTTTATATATAATATCATGAATCAAATTATCATTCTGATATTTAATTCTTCATTTGAGGATGATTAATTTTATGTGGAATATGGTTCGACTATTTTCAATGTGGTAAGGGATTCTCCCCAAACCCAAATTTTTTCCATTATGATACGCTTTCACTCTCTTTACGCAAAAATAATTTTGAAATATTCTTATTTTATCCTCATAAATTATATGTGTATGTTTCAAATATATTTACCTAGTTAAATTATTCTTTCATTTATGGGTAAATACTTATTTTATAAGAAACCATTTTCAATTCATCTTGATAAAGAATCTCGGATAATGGAAACATCAAAATTTTTTACCCATTGTAATGTATACTCCATAATATGCATAAATCCAGTAATATTTTAATAAAATAACTATTTATCAGAAAAAACTATTTTATATTATTTTGTGCATTTTAAAAAATTTATTCATTTTTCCTCCTTAATGGATCTATAATGCTTTCCCTAAAAGCACACTGAAGTGGATCATTTCTAAAGTTTCTTAAAAAAGGTTTTTATACGTTTTAACATTATTTAGAAATAAATTATAATAATATGTGCCTATTTCCATTATTTATCTCCATATATTATTTAAATCCATTCTTTCATAGACACCTTGATGATACACCAATTTATTATGCCTTATGACACGATTATGATACCAATTTTCTTCCATGGGTTACCCTTATGTAAATTTATTACAATTTATTGAGGTTTATCATTTATCATACCATCTAAAATATTTTATTTAATTGTTATGGTCATTTTTACTAGAGATATACCATCTTAATACCATTATCAATATTACTCAGGATAATTGTTTATTATGTTGACTGATTGGGGATTTTTTTTAATTTCATATGCTCATTTCAATAAGAATGTATATGTTGATTATGTTTGACCCCTTTAATATGAGTAATGAATTGGAATTAGTATGTGTCAGGAGGGGTCCTCTATATCCCCTTGATGCATCAGTAGGTATCACGAGAGAAACTCTATCGAGTTTTTTTCAAGGCATATCACTATTTTGTGGACTACATCTCTAGGGCCTTGACAGTATTTTTATGAAATCCCACATTATGAATTCCATCAATAAAAAATTGGTTTTTAACATTCAATGTGATTTTTTGACTAGTATAACAACCATGTTTATGATTCATTCTCATGTTCCTATTTATATAAAATTATTTGATAATGTTTTATTTCACCCATATTATAATCAAGTTTATGTTTTAATGGAATGTGTTGTTTTTTATTCACCAATCCATATTTTTTATGATTATTTATGATGGATTTATCTATATTTATTAGGATTATTGATCATCTTATCAAGACAATTTCTTATGTTTTATTTTTCCCTTGCATTCAAAGATGTATATTATGGTTAACGTATTAGGAAAATCTAAAAGAATAGGAATATTTATAATGGAGATTATCTATTGTATTTTATTTCATCTTTTAATGAAATACTAATGTTTTTATATAGTTTCCCAAAGCTACTACACTCCTAATTTATTTGGGATATGATTTTTAGTTCACAGTACCAAAATAATATATATCAAGGAACCATATTTTCTCTACTGGGGTCAGGTTCTGTACATTGTAATTAAAAAAGAAGCACTATCAAATCATAAATATCAAATCACATCAATGTTCAATGAATACCCAGGTAGATATACATAAGTCCAAATTCCCAAAGAAATGTTCGTCCTGTATTTATAAAATTGAGATTCCTCAAATGGATTGTATTTTAGAACTGAAAAAATTCTCTACAACTAGCCATGCCACATGATTTATTAATGGTCACTTTTACCCAATGATCCACTAAAAATATTAGAACCATGGTATATCCTATTATAAAAATTTCAAACCACATTCATTCCACTATTAATGAAGTCCTATATTTAATAAATAAAAAATATAAATGTATTTTTCCATAATAGTAATTCCATAATAAAAAAATTACTTCCATGTACATGTGTTCTTCAACTAGATAAAAAGGGTTATATTGTTAAGGATCAATAATCATAGTCAAACCCATGATAATATGATTTCTATTTTTAATTATAACCAATGGTGTTAGGATTTCTCAATGGGTGATCCATAATATCATGGTATAAATAGTATAAATCAAGAAAAACATAAAACTCTTAATTTAGATAATTTGATTTATTGTTATGGAAAATGTTCATTTTCATCCCATATCATCCTGATGAAGTGATTATTTTCAAAAACCCATTGTGGTATGAAACAAGGATTGGTATTTTTTTAATGAATTTGGAGGATATTATAAATTCAATATATATATGGATCTTGATTGAAACCTATAAACGTTTCCTCATATCTGTTAACAATTAAAATTTCATCGTCGAAGGAAATGGCTTAGAAGTTAACATTGAAGTGTATAAAAACCTCCTCAATTACCTTAAGTGATTGTTTTGTAAACCATTCACATTTGATAATATCATAACCAATTTATTCATATAAAAATATGGAGAATGAATGAGAAATACATGAATACTCATTATAATTAAATACCAAAATTAAAATTGATAAAATAATTTCTATTTAAAAAGTATTTAAACTAAACAGACCAATAAAGAGAATTCTATTGAAATCAAATAACTCATCAACAATAAATTGATAAAACTCATATATGATATGAATCAACTATTAAAGAATATTAAAATGATAAAATAAATATCCTCATATTAATAAATCATTAATTTCATACCTCATAACAAAATCATTTGAGGGAGTTATGAAAATTTATAAAATTTATTTTTATTTATTCTTATAAATAATAATATAAAATATTCCAAATATGATGTTTGTTATCTTATCTTATTAATTATTTGGGAAATAATGGAATAGTAAACATATTTATTTATGGAACATATGAACATCCCACCACCATTTCCACATTACATTTCCTCCTCTGCTAAGGAAAACATAGTCTATTTGGTTGTTTTATCATCCAGAGATAGAATTCTTACTGCAAAATTTTCTACAATATCCACAATTTTTACAATTTGATTGATGGTCAATAAACTATAATTTTCATGAGAACATATTTATTAATATATCACTTTTATCTCCATTCATAAAACCTAGAAATGGATTTTGACCTATGCTTTTTTGTGAAGAAATTTAAATTATTTTTTTGTATTCCTTCACATCAAATTAAAATAAGAAGAAAGCTTATATGAAGTTTTTTCCCAATTGAAGTTTCAGTTTCAAATTCTACTTTTCCCCATTATATTTTCAACTCTGTTCAGTAATAATCATTTCTAAGAATCGTGTTTTACTATTAAATCAAGAAAATGAATTTTCTCAAGTTATAGAGTTCATATCCTTCCAACGGCCCAAAGGCCTTCAATTTTTTTTTTATTGAAAAAACCCCTTTTAAAGGAATAAGGGGGAAACCTAGACATCATAGACATAATAAATTCAACAACTTAAAGGTCAAATAGATAAAAAACAGACATATAACATGGAGGAACCCCACCCCATCAATTGAACATGATGAAGCCCTACACCTTTGCACAACAGTTCATATAAGCCCTTATGTGAGTGTAAAAATAGATGGCCATAAAATACAACATATAATTTAATCATTATTTCATAAAGTGTATCCACATTGATAAATCCAATACTATCTTCATATTTTAGGTATTATGTTTCATTTATTGAAAGTTATGATAGAAAAAGAATCAAAAAAATTATTAGACATTTGATAATATTTCCAATGTAGGTTTTACTATTTTAGTGAACATCATTTCATCACAATATATATTTATGAGGCCTAGAAGGCTTAATGACCGTAAATTATAATAAAATAATTTAAAATTATCATAAAATTGTATAAATTATAGAAAGATGGTTTATTTTGAGATGTTAATGTTTTATATTAGGGATCCACTTATGGCAGAGTTTACCAAGAATCCACATAAAAAATTTAGTGATAACATATGGGGTGATTTACTTATATTGAAAAATCACAGTAATAATCCATCCAATCATATGAAAAATCTTATCCCATAATTTAAATTAGAGGTATTGGATTACAAATAATGTAATATAATAATGACCTGGTGGTTTATTGTATGAATGATAATTATGGTGGATTCAGTCAGGTTTATCAACTCGAAGTCCTTTTGTTGTATTTCAAATAAAGAATACATCAGATCCACTTTCTTCCACTTCAATAATGAGTCTACACATGGATATGTAAATGTCAATTTATTTAAATGATTAATCTTATGATTATGTATCTATATATTATGACATGAACTATTTTTCATAATTTACATAGATTTTCATTTTACAAACACCCTAAAAGGATCCATCACCATGTTTTTTTTATATGAAAGTAGTTTAACCATGAGGTTTAGGGGGTGATAGTGATCTAGGATAATATATTTGACGATGTAAAAAATTATTTCATACTTGTGTATCTTACATTTCAATAGATTTATATTTTTCTATGGGTACAAATATAGAATTTGTGAATGCATCTCATTGTTAAAAGGGTTTAGTTCAATTTAGGAAATAGTGGGTACCATGTGTGAATAATTGGGTAATGTTTTTGGTATTACATGTTGATTTCCTAGATATGGGGTTTAAAAGATAATATTCATGATAGAGTTTGGATGTACATTAAGATTTCTGAGATCCATATATTTTCTCATAAATCCTAGGATATTTAAATATATTTTAATTTTGTGATAGATCATCTATGATTCATGCAATATGATTTTTACAATAAATATTCTTTTAGTTAGTTAGAGTGTATTAAGAATGATTTTATACTTTTATTAATATTTTATTAAAATTATATATTTCATTATAAAATATATTTTTCCTAAATATCATGTTATTATTTATATTTTTTTTCTTCAATTTGTGTCCCATAATAGGTTTACCAAATAGGTTGTCATATAAATGGTCACTGTATCTTATATTAATTTTCATTATTTTAATTTTAAAATATATAAATAAGAATATTAATTTTATATAAAATAGCCATTAATGTATGAATTTTCCCCCCAAAAAACCGTCATAGTAAAGATCTTAATACTTCTATTATATACCCTTCGGTTTATTTCTAAATATAAAGAAGAACATCCAAAAATCAATCTATTTATTCAAAAGCATTTTTAAATGAAAATAATTTTAATATATTTCACATTTTTATTTTTTTATTACCTTTATCTAATCTAGTGCAGTCCTTAAAAGAAAAAAATTATAGTAAAAATGTTCTCAATATTTTTTTACATGTATTTTTTTCATGGAAATGATTAATTATGACATCTTGGTTAGAAATGTAATGTGGTTTTTGAGTTTTTTCAATTAAATTGATACTATATAGAAATGAATGTACCACATGAAGATATTTTCAAAAATAGATTTATGTTATTCCATACATATTTTGTAAGAGATAATGTTAAATTGATCTATTTTTAACACCAAAAAACTCTAAAATGATAAAATTTAATTGGATAGTGGATGAGATACATAAAACCACGCTTAATCATCCTACGAAATATATTTATTTAAATTTAATATCATTAACTACATGTGGAACATACAAACCTAAGTCAATATTAATAGTAATAAATAACTAGACTCTAAATTGGTGGGTATTAATAGTAATTAATAAATTATGGAAATTATGGGTATATATGGATTAAAAATAAAACTTGAATCATTTAAAATATAATGAAAATTTTTTTGAAGAAAAATATTTTCTCTAAAATATGTTTCAGTTGTGTTTTATGAATATAATTTATAAATATATTTTATCACTTTTTGATATATTATTTGAAAAAGAATAAAAATAATTTTTATAATCATCATATAAAAATTAAATTATGGTGAATATTTTGGGTTTTTCTAAAAAATTTCATTTTTCGGTGAATAATAAAAATCACAATATTTTAAATCATAATATCTTTTTTCACATAAATTATTTATAAAATTAAATTATATTTGAAATTTTTCAATAAAAAATAATTCAATTATATATTTAGATTAGTACACTTTTTTCCTTTTAAATAATATTCAATATAAATTTTGATACAAAATATTTCTAAACTTTTGAACATTTTATCTTTAATAACATGCCCTATCATCTCGTCTATTGGATTAATTTAAAATAAAATTTTTCACATATATGGATTGAATTTTTTGAAATTGATTCCTAATTTTATATCAAAAATAATATATAATGACTAAAATGGTAAACAAATGTTTTCACCAAAATGAATAGTGAAAAAAGTAAAAATTAATTACAATGGTTGTGGTAAAAATTGATTTAGCGAGTGGTTACACTAACAGCATAAGCGTTAAAAGTATATTAAAAATTTCCAAAGACAATTAAAAAGAAATATAAAAATATTATCTCTTCTAAATTTTTGAATGATTTTTTATCATTTTTTCATGTCAAAAATGATGGTATGATCGAATGTTTTCAAAACATTACATGTGTGCCACTCACATAACATATATAAGTCCACAACTATCATATCTAGATTAAAAATTATAACCATTTTAGTTCATACAATACATACCCCATTTAAATAAAAAAATGCTTTCTTCATGGATACATTATTTTGTATATAATTTTGAACTATGATGGAATTTGGTGAAAACCTAAAGGCGATACCTAATGAATATGTAATGTACTTAAATGAGAATTTTTATTTTTTTTCATCCACCAACATAATAGTTTTTTATTAACACACTATTATAAAATAAAATCATTATACTCCATTTTCTATGATGTTTTTATTATCTAATAATTACCTACAACCTTCCCCACTTCCATCAAATGGATTATTAAATCATTGTTCATGTCTAAGACATACTACTACCTCTTGAATAGATTTAATATGTTTTTCCATTTATTCCTCTCACAGATAGATATGGTGAATGGAAATATATATATATATATATATATATTTATATGATATTTTAAAGGTAATTACTCCATTTGATTAATTATATTATATATAAATTTTTAAATTGTAATTCAAATGGGATGAAATAATATTTCTTGTTTGTACAATGGTATGCCCTCTCTTGAAGCGATGCGATTAATATTTCACTATCAATTTTCATGGAAGGTTATAAGGATAATGTTGATTTATATATGTTATATATGTTAAATAGTTATTATATTCCTTAAATATTAATTAATATAAAAATTTATCATTTCATTTTCTTTTATTACTCTAAAAATTGATAACACCTTTGCTGTAGGTGTGGACTACTTCCTCCACGATGGAATATGTCACAGTTTTAACAACCACACCCCATGGATGATATATATAAGTATATCTAATGTAATAATCTTTTATATGATATTATTATATATATGGATGTAGAAATATTACCATACACCTTTTTATAATGATCATCTAATTATGGAAACATTACTCATGAATATGTACGAACTACTATCGCAATAATTGTAATATAGTCCATTTTTCATAACCATATTTCATGATTGGTAGTAAAACTATAAATGATGTAAGAATTTTTAGTTATATTATTATAATTATTATTATGTATATAAAAGAACTCTAATATGTATAAGAATCAGATAATTCATAATGAAACACACATGATAAAACAAGGTAATAACTACAAAAAACAATGAAAATCGTGAATGATTATAAACCAGTGGGGGATAAGATGCTGTAAAAGGATAATATATGATATTATAAATATTAATTCCATTTTATAATAATTTAATAACATGTTTAAAACTTTTTACATGTTTTTAAATCACATTAATCCCAAATGAAGCCAGTTTTTAGGTGATTCATCTCAATTGTATTTCCTTGAGGTATATTGTAATGTTTACCCTAATTTCTTTTATATGGTGTATATACTTCCTATTTAACATAAAATATCATGATAAATTAATTATTTGTGGTATTTATTTAATAAATTTGGGTTTATTAATCAATGAAAATTTTAATTCAAATTTACTAACGGTTAAAGAATTTCATAACTGAATTTCTTTTCATTGAGTTAAATTACACATTTGTAATAATTAATATTATAATATTATGTATATAATTAATTTTAATTATTTTATGTAATATTTAAACATTTTAATGTGGATTTAATGGTGATACACATAATCGATTCATTTACTAATTTCTTCATCAACATTATGATCATTGTATGTGTTTATATAAGAATATGATTCTAATCAAAAAAAAATTATTCATGAATTTAAAATGATGGAAACTATTTTATAATATTATAAATAAATACATTTAATTTTTTAATCCTATGGAAATTCATGTTAAATAATAAAACAATAACATTATTCCATTCATTGATACTAAAAATAATTGAAAAAGTGATTTAATAAAATATAACATCATTTATCTCTTCGGTCAAAAATTTGTTTTCCTATGAAAAATTATATTCTAAAAATGAAATAACATGAATTAACATTTAAAAAAGATTTAATACTGAAATGTTAACCCATATTTCCTTTTTATATTTTTTTTCCAAATTAATCATTTTTTTGTTTTCAATACAAGGAACATTTCTAACATTGTTATAGAAAAAAGGAACGATGTTTTTTACCTGTACGACATGTATGGAATTACCAATTGTTATGAACATTGTTTCATAGAAGATTCTTATAGCTGCATCAATATTTTTTTAAAATAATATATCTCCATTTATATTCTGGAAATTCAAAATTTTTAGAAAGTTATTTTCAATGAAAAGGATAGTCAAAATGTGTTTTATTTTAAAAATTTATTTACAAATGAGAGGGATAATTTTTTATAGAATGTTTTTAAATTTATTTTTAAATTATTTATTTTCAGAAATTACACAATCCCTTTATTTTTTATACACTCTACTATGGATATGGATCATTGATACCATACATATTATTTATATATTTGGTTTATGATTATTTTTAATAAATATAGTATTTACTTTCACTTTCATTACTCCTTTGGGTATTCATTGATTTTCCATTGAATTATTCACATTCCTATTATAATTTGACATTAAATTTACCGTAAAAAAATATTTTATATATCATGGATATTCTTATTACATAAATCATAAATCATTTCACAATATACAGTTTAACATTGAATGTTATTTGATTGACTGGGGAAATATTGGTAATCTGTATTATTTCTTCAATATGGATGTTTAATTGTAAGGATTGTTGTTCATGAATTAACTCAATTATTTTATATGTGAGGAATTATTTGTATAAGAATATATAGGTTGGGAATGGCTAATGATATCCCCTTGATTAATTAGTATTCTCATGAGGTGAATTAGTTTGTAAGAATCAAATCAGTTGGCCAAACCCTATGAGTTTTCACCTTATATATTTAAACAATATTTTGAATTAACTTAATAATGGAGGTATTGTGATCATGAGTTAATTATTTATAGTAATTGATCATTAAATTTATTCATAATACAATTATTATTTCCCATTATATTTTTGAGATGATATTATCTCTTGATGAATTTGATTCTCAATTATTTATTAAATGGAGATTATTTTCAGTTATTGAAATTTCTATAATGATTATTCTACATCCAAATATGACAGTCATATTAGTGATTAAATGGAATGTGTTTTCACTTATTTATCATTCCATATTGATTATTACCAATGATAATTTTTAATTTATATTATCTCGAGATGCACACCAAATAAATTTATTGATTAAATAAAAAATGTTTTCAGCTATGTACTTTTCCATAGTGACTATTGGCCATGATATTTTTTCATTAATATTATATATAGATGAACTTACATCATAGTTTATTTAACAAATGGAATGTATTTTTTGTTAGATACCATTCTATATTTATTATTTTCTATGATATTTTCACATTGATATTATATATGGATTCACTTGCTTCATAATATCTTGATTACATGATATGTGTGTTCATTTATTTACCTATCCATATTCATTATGATTATTGATTCATGATTTCATCATCATTACATAACCCTTAATAAGAATTCAAAATCACACATAATTTTTTCCAAATAAATCCATGAATTATACTACAAATGATAAGAAAAAAACCTATTGTTATTATTGTATTCAAATGTTATTTAAGACTCAATTATATATCTATCTAAACAGGAATATAAAATTATTATGTTCATTGGCATAAAATTACTTATATCTTATTAAAATATAATAAAGCAGCTAATGACTATGGGATACTTTTTTCGGGGTCACTACTGCAATCATTAGAGAATATTTCGAAAATAAATTAGAATATAGGTTTTGAAGAATATAAATTTTGATACATATCCATATGATGTAATTTTTGTTCATGTATTGAATAACATTTTAAGGTTTTTTAAAAGTTTATATTGTGGGGTTTTTCTTGGAAATACATCGTTTTCATGATACTACAATTGGATATGGAACAATGAAAATGTAAATCGGGGTAATAAATCATAAATGTGAACAATGGGCATAATAAATTCATTATTCGGTGCACAAAAATGATCCTTAGGCTTGAATGGATTGATAATATCAAGATACATCCTTTGGAAAATTATCATCTTATTTACATTCCATCATAATGGATTTAAAAAGATAATGAAAATGAATGACCTAAAATAAATATATGTTTCATAAGATTGAAAATACGTTTTCTCAAATGAATGAGAAAATATTTAATATGTGGAAATTAATGGTATAATTCAACAAACTTCCATGAGACAAATGATAAGTATGAAGTAAGGAAATAAAACTCATCATAGAGATCCATTTATACTTAATTTTCTAAAATGTGGAGAGCCTATGAATTATTTAAATCATTTAATAATTCTAAAGTATTAATCATAGATCATGATAGACCTATGTAATAATGAAATGGATGATGTTTTTATCAAGTAGTATTAAATAAATAATTTTTTAAATATTTTACTAATGTAATTTTGGTAATATGAATCAGGAAGCATGTATGTTTTGTGTTGTTTTTATAAATATATACATATTTATTAACATAAGAGTTTCGGATACCATCCCGGGTCAATGAGTTTAATATTAGTAATAAGGTTAAATTATCAAAAAAACATTTGCAGGTTCTATGTGATTAGATTCTACAATGATTATAAATATTATGTAACAAATCAATATAAATAAAATTAATTAGAATATTGATTTTTTAAGATAAAAATTTTTATGATGTAAAATTACTTTAAATTTTATTATTCGTAATTTTAATTGTATTGATAACCTTCAGGGTTGAAATGTTTGTTAATGAAATTATAATAAGAAAAAATAAGGTTGTTATTATTTTTGAAAAAGGATTTGTTGAAAAAAAAACTTAAGATGTTTATTTAAAGAATAATTTTACTTATAAGATTTCAAATAATTTTTTTGTAATGGAATAGGAATTATATTAATATAGTTTAGAAAAAAGAAAACTTGCATTCTCGGTGACAACCCAGCATATCCAATAAAGTCATGGGGCTGGAACCCTTGATTGATGGAAGATAGGGTTTTATAACCTACTACTGGAATTCATGAGGTTCTAGTTATAATTAAATTGGTTATAGTTAAATGATATGAAAAATAAATATTAATGATGAATCAATTGTTTTTCTTTTTATTTTTAAAGATTAATTTTTTATATTGGATAACTTTTTCTAACCATAATGGTATTGTAAATTTGTTATTGATAAATGGAGAGACGTTTCAATCCTACAAATCTTTTGATCCTTTAAATTTAAATTTTAGTGATCTAGGAATAGAAAATTATTTTATGTATATAAATTTCCTTGTTTTAGGGAAGAATTGTAAATTTATCTCAGTACAAAAAATGATAAATTTGTTATTATGAAATATAAACTAATAAAAGAAGTATATTTCCTTATATTCGTAGGTAGTAAAACAATTCATCAAATTTAGTAGAAGGATAATTAGGAAAAAAAATTATATCCCATTACATTCATATTTGATTAATCATAAGGCCTTTTAAATCGTCATAGATTAATGGTTTGAGGCCCTTAATATTAAATTTTATCATTCACCTAACTATGATCCATGACCTTAATCACTCTCTATAATTATTTTTTATTTTATTTAATATTTAAATCTATAAATTCCACAAATTTAATCCTACATAGAAGGTTATTTTTTATTCCATATATGCTTTTTAATTCCCATTCCCTACTACTATGATCATATTTAATAATCAATTATATGATGTAGGTTTTTTAAAAATCGTATTGACAAATGTAAATCCCATGATTATAATGATCTAGTATGAATTAAAATGATAAAATTTGTTTAAGGTGGGGAGAATGTGACACCCCAAAATTATCAAATAAGAACATTTTATTCAATAGAATATGTTTCATATAATGAAGAGATTAAAAACCACGAAATATATTTCTTTAAATAAAATCTATTTGATAGATTGTAGAAAACAGAACCTAGAGTCAAATTGAAAGATAATATAGTACATATAGAAATTAAAATTTAATTTATGAATATTTAAAAATAAATCATTAAAAAAATGAATATATATTATTTAAAATAAAATTAAAATCATATAAATGATTTATTTTAATAAAAAATAGCATTGTTTTTAAAAACACATTGGCCCACATTTCAAATAGGAATTAAAATAAAGTTTTTACACTATTAAAAATCTATTAGAAAAAAATAAAATTCATTTTTTAAAATCATCATTTCAAAATTATCTTAGAGTAAATATTTGGAATTTTTCTAATGTATTTAATTTTTCAATAAATATCTAAAAATTATGAATTTTATTTGAAAAGTAAATTTTCATTTAAATGACTTATAAAGTTGAATTATATTATAATTTCCCTAAAATTATTTTTTTTAAATATATATTAAATAATCCAATTTCTTTAATTATAATAATATTCATATTTAATTATGTATTATAAATTTCTAATATTTTTAATATTTTCTCTTTAAAAACTCATTTTCACTTCATGTATACATGATTAATTTTATATTAAAATTTTCAAATTATTTGAAATTGTGATAGAAAAAATGATTGCATATTTGAAATCAAAATAATTTATAGTTTTTAATTTGCCCAATACTATATATGATCAAAATTAATAGTGAAAATGTAACGTCCTGAGTCTGGAACCCTCCACTGGTGCCCCATACCCGGTTCGCCACATGACCTCAAGCGCGTTTCCCCGATCGCCAGATGCTGCCGACTAGCAGCGAGGGCCTTCGTGAGTCGGTGGGGAAACTATGCCCTCATTCAGTAAGTAATTCAAGGTAAGAAATCAACAATAAACAGTTGATGCAGTAAACAACATGAATACCAACAGAAACCAACAGCGGAAGCAATGTAAATATATAGCTATGATGACAAAGATTCAGCAGGTACAAGTATCTAAGGAAAACAACAACACAAAAACATGCTGAAATACATCTGAAACCAAGTGCAAAATAAAAACAAGGTAAGATCTTCAGCATCGCGAGCCACGGCTCGGTCCCATGCTCCCCAGCTCCTGGTGAAGTCAAGATCCTCATGTAGAAGGGCGCTTGCCTTTATCTATACCTGCAGCAACATAGTCTGATTGGGCCCAAAAGCAAGGCCCAAACAGGGTGTGAGATACAATCCCAGTAGGCAACCACCCAAAGATTTGTGCCTAACAGTCAATGAATATATGGGAATAAAAAAAGAAGAAGCAGTAAACAGAAAAACAAAAGAAGCTACAATCCATAGCTCCAACATGTAAGGCACACAAGTAAGCAGTCAACAACAAGAAGTAAACAGGGAACCCTCTGGGTAGCTCTCACAGGCTAACACCTATGGTTCAACCTATAGGTACTAGAAACCCTCTACAAGGCACACACAGTCTCACCCCTCTAGTTCGGCTACGTAATTAAGCAGACTCTCTGAGGAAAGCACTCACCGTAAATTCCCCATATTGTCTCGTATCGTGATAAAGCCTCTCTCGGGAAGCACTCAACGTCAATTCCCCCTATAGCCCGTGTTGTAATTAAAGAAAATCTGGAGAATCCCTTCCGTCAATTCTCCACTTGGTCTCGCATCGTGATTAAAAGACACTCCAGATAATCCCTTCCGTCAATTCTCCATTTGGTCTACTACTCTAGGTTCCCACAGTCCTGAGTATAACTAAACATGCTCAGCGCGTGCATATTGTCCAAGTAAACCTCAAAAAATACTTGGCTATCAACTAAGTCTCAACAGAAACAACAAAACAACAGTTCTGCTATCCTACAACTAGGCATGGAAACTGGAAAAATGCCCAACAGGCAAAACAAGCCTGGCAAGGCAACCTGAGCACAAAATAAATTACTCTACTCATAAGCAATGACCTCTACTGTAACAACCCAAAGTTTCATTAATGGAAAATCCCTCTTGATCCAGTTAAAAGTTTTTTTATGAAAAATGTTTTTATAAGATTTCAAATTCTTTAGTTTTACGTTATGATTTCTGACCGTTACTTTTATAGTCTTTGAACAGTGATCATCTGAGTAGTATAAATATAAGGCTTTAACGAACCCATTTCTACTCAGACAAAGGAAGCGATGGCCTCATCCAGTTGAATTTCCCCTTACGAAGCCCATTTGTCGGAGCTCAGAAAAGAGGTGGCGTCTTTGGGCTTCACCCTTCACCAAGCCCAAGATAAGCTTCATTATTTCAAGCTTGAACGGGACCATCTACGGGAAAAGTGGATGTTGATAGAGACTACCACTCGAGCGATGTTATGCGAGCCGCCCCAAGAGTCTATCACCATCGCACACCTTACCCTTAGGTCTTATGCAGCTATTTTAAGGGGTTATGTAACAAATAAGTAGCACCATGTTCATGTACATTAATTTTATATATAATAATGAATATAATTTCTAGTCATTTTTGATTCATTGTAATTAGTTTTTAAAGTACAAATGATGTTTTTAGTTATTATTTAATTAAGAATTTTATTTTATTTAATTAAAGGATTTTTGAATTAAATAATATTTTAATAAAATATATTTATTAATATTAAATTAATTTTTATTAAATATAAATGATCTTATAATTTTATGAATGCAATTAAAATTTTTATTAAGGTTTGAAAGCCATTTCTGTCAAAACCCGGGAATTTTTTATAAATGTCGGTTTTTATTTTAAAAATGAAAATTCACATATTTAGAAAATTATTTAGATAAAATAAATATTATTTTCGGAATCAAGATGTCGAAATTATCCAACGGTGAATTTTTCTTAATTTTCTGAGACAGTCAAATTTTTGGGTAAAAATTAAATACCATTTAAATAAATAATGTGTTTTATGACATCATAATGACCCAAAGGTTATGTAATAAAATACCATAATCCTTATGTTCGGAAAATATGTGTTTTATCATCAAAATAATGAGGTTTTGGGTTTTTTTGACTTACTTTTCAAAGCATTAAAGGAGCCCTCAAGAGTTATTCAACACTTTTCCTTTTTAAATTAATTTCCATGGGAGTGTGACTCACCTCCACATAAGAAACCGTATTTTTTTAATAAGTTCGGACCTTGTCTTTGTAATATACTGTTTTCCTCTTTCATTTTCCAGAAACCATGGGCAAATACCATGGGATGGCTTGTGTTTTGGATTATTTTAATATAAGGGGTCCCAAACCTAAATAGTAAAGAATTCCCTCACCTTTCCTATATAACCCCAGCCAAGCTCCCACTTCCTCCTCACTCAAAGCCCTTGGAGTTCGTCCAACATCTGCCCTACTCTCTATATAATCCTCTCAAGGTGCCCCAAGCTCCCAAGAGGCCTCTCACAAGCCTCTCTCTAGCCTTTGGAAGCACACTTCCAAGTAAGGGTTTTTTTCTTCCTTTCTCATTTTTGTCAATTTTCTTTAAGTTGTATTGCCCTTTTAATTTCCATTATGAATGTTGGGGTATGGTTTCACACCTACCCCATACTACCCTCTTATTTTTTGAATGATGGGAGACCCCTTTCTGTCTCATTAAATGCCTCCCATGTACACCCGTTACTATGCCAAAATTCCGAAAGGAACTTTTTTCTCCTCTTTTATATTCAAGAAATACTTTCATATCATGAATCTAAATTACATTTCAATTATTGGTACATGTATCTATATGACCTACTTACTTTCCATTACATATAAATATGATGAGGAACCCCTTTCTCTCTCATCAACCATTTTTATGAATTCTTATGTCACGCCGTTACGCTGCCGAAATCACACCAATTTTTTAAGCCAATATCATTGTGTAGTGAATACCATTCCCATTTCTCAATCAAGGGTATTCACCTTTATGCACATTTACTTATTGATTGTAACGTTTCATGTGTGAATTCTATATTCCTTTATCATGGAATAAATGATTATGTTTTATGAATCCATGTTTTATGATCCATGTGGCACACTTATGCATGAAATGAAATGTTTAAGAAGGGTGCGCCCTTATAGCGCTCCAATGCATTGGGTAAAGTATAGTATCATGATACGTCATGTGCAATGATTGTTGACTCATGGTAATTCAAGTGAAACGAGGGTTTACTCATGCTTCAAGTCCAATGAGGGTTTACTCATGCTCCAGGTGCAATGAGCCTTGGCTCATGCTAATTCAATGTTAAATGTTGTTGCCACATTTCCATGTTATGATTATCATTCTTTATCATGCCTTTATGCTCATGTTAATCTTATTCTCTATTGATGTTCATATTACCTAACATGTATTTTACTCCTCATGTTATTCATTTTGTACTCCCTTACTGGACTTTATAGCTTACCCTTTTCTTATGCATGTCCTCAGGTTATCCCATGCAATGCTAAGTACGAAGGAATGTAGTGGTCATGTAAAGGACGTTTTCAATAAAGATGTTGTATTTCAAGTTTATGTTTTTATGAAATGATCCTAAGCCCCAAAGACACTAAACCTCTCAATCTTCTTTTTTGTATCATGTGAAGTTTTATGTAATAAAGCATGTTTATGTTGTAATAAAAAGCAGGGTTGTCATAGTTGGAATCAGAGGAGGAACCCAGCCTTATGTGCGGTGCACTGCCTGGGTTGAGATGTAGGGCCCACAAAAAGGGAGTTGTGCTCTAAAGGGGGGTGATTGTAACATCCCCAAATGATAAAGGCTTAAAGGACTAATTGATATGACTCATGTCAACAAGGTGCACCTTCCTTTTCAGGAGCCTGTCTGATTAGAACTCCAGAGTTAAGCGTGCTTGGCCTGGAGTAATGATCAGGATGGGTGACCTTCTACGATGTTTCCCAGGGTGTGTGCGAGTGAGGACAAAGCACACTGGAATGGAAAAGTGTTTGCTTGTGGGGACTATCATTAGTCAGATGACCCGTCCGGGCACGTGGGTGGACCTTGGGGTGGGCCCCACGTGTCTGCGGGGCAACTGGGGGTACCTGGTGGGCCAGGACCCGAGGTCCATGTTAAGGCGGGATGTCTGTGCTGTCACAGGGTCCCGGTTGTCACATTTGGAATCAGAGGATAGGTTTAGTTGTTTTTGGGATTAGGAAAACCTAGTAAAGTCTTATATACAAGACTATGTATAATAAAAACATCTCTATGTTTTGGTAAATACTAAGTAAGTGGTTTATCAAACAAATACATCCCTGTCTGGATACGAGCAGGTAGAGGCAGCTCTGGAACAGATGTATCCTAGGGGTAAAACCCGAAAACACCGCTTTGAGCTAGACTCGAACGGGAACTGGTGCACGAAAACAGGCCTTGCTGCACTCTTGGTTACGACACTCCCGGGGGATATATTTTGATAAATTCACAATCTTAGTATGAACCCTTATTAAGGGAAAAATGCCCCTAAGAATATATGTTAGAAGGAAGATCATGAAAAGCCTGGATTTAATCCTATAGACTCAAGAGTTAAATAGATTAAAGTTTATTTATAATTCATCAACTTTTGTCTTCGGATTACCCTTTATGTGTTACCCCTAACTTTACTTTTATTCCAGCCAATGGCCGATAATAGGAGAACTCGAGCTAACAACCGTTGTGAAGATCAGTGTGACGATTGTACTAATGAGATGCCCAATCCAATGGGAGCGGGAATCGTGAACTTTGTCCCGCTTCTCTCTCAGCTAACTCAAGTTTTGAATAGAAACATGGGTCAAGAGGAACATTCAACCCCCCTAAGAAAGAACAAGTCTCTATCGAGAGATTCATGAGACAAAGGCCTCCTACTTTTAGTAGATCATCTGATCCCACGATCGCTGAGCAATGGATCAACTCCATTGAAAATATCTTCTCTATCCTTCAATGTTCTGAACAAGAGAAGGTTCTCCTGGAGGCTTATTGTGTGGAGGGTGAAGCTGATCAATGGTGGACGTTGATCAAAAATACGAAGCCTGAGGAGGAGATCGAGGCTTTGGAATGGAAGGAAATCCAGAATATGTTTTTCGATAAATATTTTCCGCGCACCCTCCGTCTTAAGATGGAAATGGACTTCCCTTCCCTCAAGCAGAAAGATGAAGAATCTGTGTGAGCGTATGAGGAAAACTTCACAAGGATTGCACGATACGCTTCTGGCTTTGTCGTTACCCCCGAATGCAAGGTTGACCACTTCTTTGGTGGGCTGAAGCCCAGCTTGTGGAAAGCATTAGCAATCTGTGACTTCGACAACTATGAGGAAATTGTCCGATGTGCCATAAAGGTTGAAATGGAGATCGTAGAATCAGAGGGGTATCATGGGGACAAGAAGATTAAGGTGGACTTCAATGCTAGTGGCCCGATGGATAAATCCAATGGGGCTAAGAAGTTCCAGCACCCCACTTGCCAAAAGTGTGGAAAGAAGCACCCTGGAAATTGCATTAGGGGGACAAGAAAATGCTTTAGGTGTGGAAGAGAAGGGCACCTAGCTGTTAACTGTCAGCAAGAAGGACCCGCGGCTGCGACAGAGGAGAGGAATGCTCCGTTAGAACCTCAACGAGTTGTTCAATGATACAAATGCAAAGAACCGAGTCATTTTCCAAATCAGTGCCCTAATCCAAGGGTTATCGGAGGCAACCAGCAACCTCCAAGACTGCAAGGAAGAACTTTTGCCATCACTTCTGACGAAGTGAACCCCGACAACTAAGTGGTGGTAGGTACGCTAGTTATTCATTCAAGAATAGAGAACATACTTTTTTATTCATGTTCTACGCATTCTTTTATATCGCAAAACTTTAGTAGAACAATCCCTGCACCACCACAAATCATGGAAGTAAGGATGTCAGTGAGTATAGAAAATGTGGCAATCATTGCATCCCATTATTATAAGTCCTCCCTGTTATAATCTGTGGATTGAATTTCCCAGCGAACCTCATCATACTCCCTTTGGTGGTATTTGATGCAATTCTTGGCATGGATTGTATTTCCTTATATAGAGCCAACATAAATTGTCGGGAGAGGGAAATCACACTCCATATGGAGAATCGACCCCCGATTCTTTACAAGTGTCAGGAGGAAGATGAATCTACTTTAGCTCCATCATCTCAAGCATGGATATTACTGCCTTATGAGCACGCATATCTGGCTCAGATGATTGAGTCCAAGGAAGAAACCACCCTTGAAGAAATGCCTATTGTGAGGGAATTCAGTGAAGTATTTCCCGAGGAACTTCCTGGTCTTCCTCCAAGAAGAGATGTTGAGTTCTCAATTGAACTTATACCTGGGGCGCTACCAATATCCAAGAATCCATATAGAATGGCTGTTGTTCACCTTGAAGTGATTAAGAAACAACTACAGGATAATCTGGATAGAGGGTTTATACGCCCATGTGCATCACCATGGGGTGCACCAGTCCTCTTCATCAAGAAGAAGGATGGGTCAATGCGGCTTTGCATCGATTATCGTGAACTTAACAAAATCACGATAAAGAACAAGTATCCTCTCCCAAGAATCGATGACTTGTTTGATCAGCTGCATGGATCACAATACTTCTCCAAGGTGGACTTGCGGTCGGGATATTATCATGTAAGGGTGAAAAAGGAAGATATCCCCAAGACTGCTTTTTGTACAAGGTACGGGCACTATGAATTCATAGTAATGCATTTTGGACTCACCAATGCTCCAACAATATTCATGGACATGATGAATAGAGTCTTTAGAGATTACCTAGAAAAATTTGTGGTAGTATTTATAGATGATATTCTAATATACTTCAAAACCAAGGAGGACCATGAGGAGAATTTAAGAACTGTACTGGAGACTTTGCGCAAGGAGAAGCTCTATGCCAAGTACAGCAAGTGTGATTTCTGGTTGAAGGAGGTCTCATTCTTGGGCCATATCATCACAAGAAATGGGATATCTGTGGACCCCTCCAAAACAGATGCAATTGAGGGATGGACAAGGCCATCATCGGTAACTGATATCTGTAGCTTCTTGGGGTTAGCTGGATATTATCGATGATTTGTGAAAAATTTCTCACGATTGTCCAACCCTATTAACAAGATAACTTGAATGGGAGTAAAGTTTTCTTGGAGTGATGAATGCGAAGAAAGATTTAAGGAGTTGAAAAGGAGGCTTATCATTGCACCCTTGCTCACTTTACCCACAAGTGGGGAGCTTTTTGTGGTATTTAGTGATTCTTCGAAGAAGGGCTTAGGATGTGTGCTGATGAAGAATGATAAAGTGATATCCTATGCATCAAGGCAGTTGAAAATCCAGAAGCGAAACTATCCAACGCATGATCTGTAGTTGGTGTCGGTGATCTTTGCCTTGAAAATCGGGCAGCATTATCTCTATGGAGAGAAATGTGAGATATATACTGACCACAAGAGTCTTAAATATATATTCACATAGAAAGAGCTTAATATGCGCCAGAGAAGATGGATAGAGCTCATCAAGGATTATTACTGTTCAATACATTACCACCCTGGGAAGGCGAACAAGGTGGTGGATGCCCTAAGTAGAAAGGATCCAGCGATTCTATCAATGATGAGAATTGAGAAGGATCCAATCTTCTTAGACTTAATGAAGATGGATGTGGGAATCATAAAGAAGGGAACATCATCAATCCTTTCACAAATGATTTCTCAACCATCTATTTTGGAAAGGATAAAAGATGCTCAAAAGGATGATGCGGGAATCCAAGAAAAAATGTAAGCTATCAAAAAAGATAAAATCCTCAGATTTAAATGTTAATGAAGAAGGAATTGTGCGGTTTGGGAAAAGATTGTGTGTTCCATCAAGTTGGGATCTGAAGAAGGAACTTTTGGATGATGCACATAGTTCAAATTTCTATATTCACCCAGGGAGCACAATGATGTATCGAGATCTCTAAGAAAACTTTTGGTGGGATAATATGAAGAAGGAGATCACTGAATATACATCAAAGTGCCTGGTGTGTCAGCAAGTGAAGGCAGAGAGGCAGAAGTCTAAGGGGATGATGAAACCATTGCCCATACCAGAATGGAAATGGGTGAACATCACCATGGACTTTGTCACCGGACTTCCAAGTACAACCAAAGGCAACAATGCAATCTGGGTTATTGTGGATCGTCTTACAAAGACTGCACACTTCATTGCTATTCGAGAGGATTTCTCTTTTGATCAACTGGCACAGATATATTTCAGGGATGTGGTATGGTTTAATGGAGTACCATTATCTATTGTTTCTGACCAAGATCCAAGATTCACCTCTACGTTTTGGAAGAGTCATTAACATACTCTGAATACTGAACTGAACATCAGTACGACCTATCATCCTCAAACAGATGGCCAATCCGAGAGGACTATCCAAACACTTGAGGATATGTTGAGAGCGTTCTCAATGTACATTAAAGGAGGATGGGATCAACATCTTCCTCTAGTTGAGTTCTCTTATAATAATAGTTTCCACTCGAGCATCCAAATGGCACCATATGAAGCCATGTATGGGAAAAGGTGTAGAACACTGGCATGTTGGGATGAGGTCGGTGAACGTAAGCTTCTTGGACCAGAAATGGTCTATGAAATGGTGGAGGAGGTGAAAACCATTCAGCAGCATATCAAGGCAGCCCAAAGTCGACAGAAGGGTTATGCAGATAATCGTCGACGAGACCATGAGTTTAAAGTCGGAGACATGGTGTTTTTACGCATATCTCCGTGGAATAAGGTCATGAGGTTTTGAAAGAAAGGAAAGTTATGTCCAAGGTACATCGGCCCCTTCGAGATTCTTGATCGTATTGGGGCTGTGGCCAATAGACTAGCACTTCCACCTACTATGTCCAAGGTGCATGATGTCTTTCATGTATCCCTCTTAAGGAAGTACATACCAGACCCTTCACATGTACTCTCTTCCGAGGTTGTACAATTGGAAGATGATCTTTCTTATGAGGAGAAACCAGTAAAGATCTTAGATTGTAGAGAAAAAGTTCTATGAAATAAGACAATGCCCCTCATCAAGGTGTTGTGGAAAAACCACAAGTTTGAAGAAGCAACTTGGGAGTCGGAGGATATGATGAACGTGAGTTACCCACATTTTTTTAGTGTGGGAAAAGGAAACTTTCGAGGGTGAAATTTCTTAAGGGGGGAATATTTTAACGACCCAAAGTTTCATTGATGGAAAATCCCTCTTCATCCAGTTAAATGTTTCTTTATGAAATTTTTTTTATAAGATGTCAACCTCTTTAGTTTTACGTTACGATTTGTGACTGTTGCTTTTATAGCCATTGAACAGTGATCATCTGAGTAGTATAAATATAAGGCTTTAACGAACCCATTTCTACTCAGACAAAGGAAGCGATGGCCTCATCCAGTAGAATTTCCCCATACAAAGCCCATTTTTTAGAGCTCGGAAAAGAGGTGGCGTATTTGGGCTTTTCCCTTGACCAAGCCCAAGATGTGCTTCATTATGTCAAGCTTGAACGGGACCGTCTACAGGAAAAGTGGAAGTTGATAGAGATTACCACTCGAGCGATGTTATCTGAGCTACCCCAAGAGTCTGTCACCATCGCACACCTTACCCTTAGGTCTTATGCGGCTATTTTAAGGGGTTATGTAACAAATAAATTGCACCATGTTCATGTACTTTATTTTTGTATATAATAATGAATATAATTTCTAGTCATTTTTGATACATTGTAAATAGTTTTTAAAGTACAAATGGTGTTTTTAGTTATTATTTAATTAAGAATTATAGTTTATTAAATTAAAGGTTTTTTGAATTAAATAATATTTTAATAAAATATTATTATTAATATTAAATTAATTTTTATTAAATATAAATGATCTTATAATTTTATGAATTCAATTACAATTTTTATTAAGGTTTGAAAGCCATTTCGTTCAAAACTCGTGAATTTTTTATAAATGTCAGTTTTTATATTAAAAGTAAACATTCACATATTTAGGAAATTATTTAGATAAAATAAATATTATTTTTGGAATTAGGACGTTGAAATTATCCAACGGTGAATTTTTCATAATTTTCTGAGACAGTCAAATTTTTGGGTAAAAATTAAATACCATTTAAATATATAATGTGTTTTATGACATCATAATGACCCAATGGTGATGTAATAAAATACCATAATCCTTATGTTCGTCCAATATGTGTTTTATCATTAAAATAATGTGGTTTTTGTTTTGTTTGACTTCCTTTTCAAAGCATTAATGGAGCCCTCAAGACTTATTCAACACTTTGCCTTTTTAAATTAATTTCCATGGGAGTGTCACTCACCTCAACATAAGCAACCCTTATTTTTTAATAAGTTCGGACCTTGGCCTTGTAAAATATTTTCTTCCTCTTTCCTTTTCCAGAAACCATGGGCAAATACCATGGGATGGTTTGTGGTTTGGATTATTTTTATATAAGGGTTCCCAAACCTAAATAATAAAGAATTCCCTCACATTTCCTATATAAACCCACCCAAGATTACACTTCCTCCTCACTCAAAGCCCTTGTATTTCGTCCAACCTCTGCCATACTATCTCTATAATCCTCTCAAGGTTCCCCAAGCTCCCAAAAAGCCTCTCACAAGCCTCTCTCTAGCCTTTGGAAGCACACTTCCAAGTAAGGGTTTTTTTCTTCCTTTCTCATTTTTCTCAATTTTCATTAAGTTGTATTGCCCTTTTAATTTCAATTATGAATGTTGGGGTATGGTTTCACACCTCCCCCATAATTCCCTCTTTTTTTGAATGATGTGAGACCCCTTTCTCTCTCATTAAATGCCTCCCATGTACACCTGTTACTATGTCGAAATTTCGAAAGGAACTTTTTTCTCCACTTTTATATTCAAGGAATAATTTTGTATCATGAATCTAAATTCCTTTTCAATTGTTGGGAAATGTATCTATATTACTTCCTTATTGTCCATTAGATGTAAATATGATGAGGAGCCCCTTTCTCTCTCATCAACCATTTTTATGAATTCTTATGTCACGCCGTTACGCTGCCGAAATCACACCGATTTTCTAAGCCAATATCATTGTGTAGTGAATACAATGCCCATTTCTCCATCATGGGTATTCACATTTATGCACATTTACTTATTTATTGTAAAGTTTCATGTGTGAATTCCACATTCCTTTATTGTGGAATAAATTATTATGTTTTGTGAATCCATTTTTATGATCCATGTGGAACACTTATGCATGAAATGAAATTTTTAAGAAGGGTGCGCCCTTGTAGCACTCCAATGCATTGGGTAAAGTATAGTATCATGATATGTCATGTGCAATGAGTGTTGAATCATCCTAATTCAAGTGAAACGAGGGTTTACTCGTGCTTCAAGTGCAATGAGGGTTTACTCATGCTCCATATGAAATGAGACTTGGCTCATGCTAATTCAATGTTAAGTATTGTTGCCACATTTCCATGTTATGATTACCATGATTTATCATGCCTTTATGCTCATGTTACTCTTATTCTCTATTGATGTTCCTATTTCATTACATTTATTTTACTCCTCATGTTATTCATTGTGTACTCCCTTACTGGGCTTTATAGCTCACCCTTTTCTTATGCATGTCCTCAGGTTATCCCATGCAATGCTAAGTACGAATGAATGTAGTGGTAATGTAAAGGATGTTTTCAATATAGATGTTGTATTTCAAGTTTATGTTTTTATGTAATGATCCTAAGCCCCAAAGACACTAAACCTCTCGATCTTCTTTTTTGTATCAAGTGATGTTTTATGTAATAAATCATGTTTAAGTATTAATAATAAGCAGGGTTGTCATATCTACTAAAGAAAACAAGCAAAGAAGGCGAACAGTAGGGGAAAAACAGGAAACACACAATACCCCGTTCAAGGGTATTGGTGGAATTTTCACATAATATTCATCAACTCTCTATGGAAAGGAACAAACCACCAACTCGATCCTAGGAGATCGATCTACGTGAACCTCAATGACAGATTCCCCTTAGAACAATGTAGATCTGAGAAAACGCACCAAAAAGTCATCCCACGATTACTTGAAAACAAGGAGGAATCAAGAAACAAGGCTCAAGAAGAAGAAAGAACCCACCGCTATGATTGCAACGTAATCGACCATGCTTGAATCGGAGAACAGACGGTGAGGCGGTCTTCCGTCGAAGATTCGGCCGTACGGGTCGCTTCGGGCAGTCAAAACTTGAAGAAGAAGATGGATATGGGGGTTAGACGTGACCTCGGTCCTTTTAATGAAAAAAATAAAAATTACACGGCTTTTACATTTGGAGTACACGGCGTGTACTTCAAATTTTCCGTACTCTGAAATAACCGGCCTCCACCACAGCCTTACACACCATGTGTATGGCCCGGACACAGCCAGCACACGGCTTCGAGCTGGGGAAAGAGTACATGACGTGTACTTATGAAATTTCAAGAAAATTCATTTTTTCTCAAAAACTTCCAAAAAAAATAAAAACATACCTGAAAAGAGATCCAGGTTCTTACAAACACCCCCCATAAAAAATTCATCCCCGAATTTACCTAATGAGATGGAGAAGAAGAAACCCCGAACAGATCCAGCCACTGCGATCGTACATCGGCCTCCCTCTCCCAGGTCTCGTCCTGTACTCGTCCATGTATTCATTGCACTCATACCAGAGGAACAGACCACCCATGGAAAACCTTCGTACTATGATTGAAAATCTGGATAGGATGCTCCTCGAACGACGCATCCGCTTCAATCTCGACTTCCTTGGGCATAAGGACAAGAGACAGGTCTGAAAAGTAGTGTCGGAGATGAGAGACGTGGAAGACATCGTGCATGGCCTGATACCTCTGAGGTAGATGAAACAGATAGGCAACCGGCCCCAATCTCTCCAAGACCTAAAACGGCGTGACGTACTGCGGTGAAAGCTTACCATGTCTCTGAATCCTCTTGTGTCCCATCCACAATGTGACACGTACAAAAACCTGATCACCGACCTCGAACTCCAGAGGTCGTGTCCGCTAATCAGCATAAGACTTCTGTCGATACTGCGCTGTAGCCATCCTCTTCTGAATCGCCTCTATTTTCTCTGAAGTCTCCTGAAAAAGATGAGGTCCCAGCAAAGCTGTCTCTCCTGCCTCCATCCAGCATAAGGGTGATCGGCATGGCCTACCGTACAAAACCTCATATGGCGCCATCTGAATGGTCGCCTAGAAACTATTTTTGTAGGAGAACTCCACCAGAGGAATATGCTTCTCTCTAGAACCGCCAAAGTCAAGGATGCAAGCTCGGAGCATTTCCTCAAGCACCTGGATCGTGCGCTCGGACTGGTCCTCAGTCTGGGGATGATATGCTGTACTCAAAAGTATCTGTGTACCCAAGGCCTTCTGAAGCCCCTTCCAGAACTGAGAGGTAAAGTGCACATCTCTGTCTGAAACAATAGAGCGCGGAACTCCATGCAGACGAACGATCTCTCGGATGTAAAGTCGTCTCAGGTTATCGACACTGAAGTTATCCTTGATCGGCAAGAAGTGAGCAACCTTTGTAAGTCTGTCAACGACAACCCAAACACCATCGTTCCCTCGGGGTGATGTTGGAAACCCGGTCACGAAGTCTATCGCAACATCATTCCACTTCCACTCAGGAATGGGTAACTGCTGTAAAAGGCCCGCTGGTCGCTGATGCTCTGATTTCACCTGCTGACAAGTACAACATCCAAAGACAAAACCAGAAACGCCCTTCTTCATACCTGGCAACCTGTATTGGAGATGAAGGTCCTGATACATCATAGTGACGCCAAGATGAACTACCCAAACAGAGGAATGGAAATCCTGCATCAGCTCCTCGCGTATGTCTGCTGGCACCCATACACGTCCTCAGAAATGCATGATCTCATCCGCGCCCACTGTCCATCCAGGAATAGGGTCCCCTCCTCAACACTCTCCCACAGGACTAAGCCTTCTTTGTCTGATAGCTAACCCATCCATACCCGATCAAGTAGTGTGGAGGTAATTGCTAGAGAAGATATAAAAGTTTGTCCCTGTATCTCGTGAACCTCCAGATGCATCTTAGAGAACAGAGCCATCAGTTTCCACTCACTACTGGCCTCATGAACTGCCTGAATTTGAGTTCTCCTACTCAACGTGTGTGCCACAACATTGCCCTTTCCCGGTGAATAGGCTAACTCGAAGTCAAAAGACTGAAGGTACTCGACCCACCTACGCTGCCTCAGATTCAGATCACGCAGTGTGAAGATATACATGAGACTCTTGTGGTTAGTGAAAACAAAAAAGTGATCTCCCAGAAGATAGTGACTCCAATAGTGCAAGGCATTAACAATAGCTGCCAACTCCAGATTGTGCGTAGGGTAGTTCCTCTCATGTGGCATCAACTACCGAGACCCGTACGCCACGACTCCATCTCCCTGCATAAGTATAGCGCCCAGCCGGATAACCGAAGCATCATAGTAAAAAATGTAGCTCTTGCATGGATCTGGAAAGACTAGTATCGGTGCTAACGTCAACTTCACTTTCATCTCCTGAAAGGCTGACTCACTAGAATCTGACCATAAGAACTTCGCCCCCTTCTTGGTCAGACCTGTCAAAGGTGTTGATAGGCCCGAAAATTCTTGAATGAAACATCTGTAATATCCCGCCTGCCCTAGGAAGCTTTGTACCTCAAAAACGTTCTTCGGCTGCTCCCAGGAAACTATAGCTCTCACTTTCTCTGGGTCCATAGATACTCGTAACTCTGAAATGACGTGTCCCAAGAAGTGAATCTGACCTATCCAGAAGTGGCACATCGAGAGTTTAGCATAAAGTTGAGGCTCTCTGAGTGTACTCAGAACGATCTAAAGATGGGTGGAATGGTCGTGTCAAGTGTGAGAGTACACCAAGATATCATCCACGAAGACCACGACGAATGAATCCAAGTAAGGATGGACCACTTGGTTCATCAGTGCCATGAAAACTGCATGTGCGTTCATGAGACCAAACGACATGATTGTAAACTCATATAGACCATAGCTGCTCTTAGAGGCTTTCAGAGGTATATCTGATGGTCTCACACATAACTGATGATAACCGGACCTCAAGCAGATCTTCGAGAACACCCGGGCTCCGTGAAGCTGATCGAACAGGTCATCAATCCTCGGTAAAAGATATAGGTTCTTGACCGTCAACTGGTTCAGCTTTCGATAATCCACACAAATCCGATGGGTACCATCTTCCATATTCACAAACAGAATAGGAGAACCCCAAGAAGAGGTGCTGGGTCGAATGAAAACCTTAGCCTATAGGTCCTCCAACTGCATCTTGAGCTCCTGCAACTCAGGTGTGGCCATCTTATAGGGAGGAATGGACACCGGTGTTGCTCCTAGAACGAGCTCAATAGAGAATTCTACCACACGCTCCAGAGGAAAATCCGAAAATTACTCTGGAAAGACATCCCTGAAGTGATCCACCACTGGAGGAAATTTCAATCGTGGAGTCCCCTGATCATCCAAATAAAGACTCACAATCTGGGTTGTCACTCCTCCTAGCCCAAGTTGCTCGAGTCCTTCCCTACTCGCCCAAACGTCCCTCTCACCTTTATGAAGGAAATACTCAACCTATGGTGAAACGAAACTCACTCTCTGCCGATAACAGTCAACGACTGCCTGAAAGGGAATCAAAAAATCCATGCCAAATATGACATCATACCCTGTCATATCCAGGACATAGAGATACCATAAAAAGTGATACCCTGCAACCTCGAGAGGGAACTCTCTACACTGGTGTACACTAGACGTCCTTGTCCCCAAGGGTGTGTCTAGTGTCAACGAGTCAGTAGAAGAAAAGATGCAGAGTCCAAGGATCTCCACATCAACAATAGAGATAAAGCTATGCGTATCACCAGTATCTAAAAGAACTGAAGATAAAACTGGGGCTACTAAGATCGTACCTCGAATAGTAGAAGGGTCAGGATCCTACTCTTGATAAGTCTTCTCCACGGAGAAAGATTGGCATGTGCCGCAGCCTTACGCCCCTGGATGACCACTCTGAGCTGGACCTCCCTGCTGGTGCTGAGGAACTGGTGGCTGACTACCGCGAACTCATCCTCCACCTCGGCCTGAACGGCCGAAAGAACTCAAATTCCCCGACTGGTGAGAAACTGGCGGTGCTTCTCTTGAACAAGGAGTCACGAAAGAACCCCGGTCACGAGACACTAGAGAGAAAACCTGGTAGAACCGCTAAAGGTGACCCATATTGCCGCAAGAGCAGCACTCCACTGGGTCCCTCTGGCACTGCGGCCTCGTGTGCCCTGTCCGGCCACACTGATACCAGGTCACTTGGATACCAGAAGATGTGTCTCTCTTCCTCGAATCACCGCGCGTATGCTCCCTACGACGCTTTTTGCAGTCATCTGAAGGAAATCTAGTTCTAAAAGCAGAACCTCCCTGGCTCACAGCTCCAGAGTCTCTCAGATTGCGTTCCGTAATCAGTGCCTGGTTGACGATGGAAGTAATGGATGTCACCTGGATGATGTTCACCTGCGAGCAGATCTCCCGCCTGAGTCCATCCTCAAAATTCCTTGCCAAGAGCACCACACTCACATCCCGAAGGGGTGTAAACAGTTGCAGATCAGCGAAACAATCGGAATAATCCATGACAGATAGATTAACCTGGTCTAAGCTCCTGAACTCTCAGGATCGATCGGCCCTCAGGGTCTCCAGGTAGAAGTAGTCATAGAAAACGCGCTGGAACTCCTCCCAAGCCATAGCATGCTGCTGACCCTCCTATGAGATCATGTCCCACAACCTCTTGGCGGATTCTCAGAGCATGTAGGTGGCGAGCTTGACCTGCCTCTCTAGAGGCGTCTCCAGATGCTCGAAGATAGTCAGCATGGCTTCCAGCCATGACTCTGCAGCCTGAGGTCCTCCCTCCCTCGAGAACGTGGGAGGATGCTGCTGTTAAAAGACCCACGTCATGTCCATGATAGACGAGGCAGGAGGCGGTGCTCCCTATAAGGCATGAATCATCCTCATGAAACCTTCCCTGAACTGCACATCAGCGCCCGGAACTGGTACAACCACCGGTGCCATGGCTGGCTCAGCTGGGAGATCAACAGGAAGTCCTTGATCAGCCCTGTCTAACGTCTGATCACTACCTAACGACAGATTTACGACCGGAGGATGTCTCGGAGGCATAGATCTTAAAGATCAAAAGCACACCTTAGATCCGGAAAACAAGGGCAGAGAACACAATAGTACAAAACTTGAACATGGGAAGAAGAACACACAAGATTGCAAAACAAGACTACACGGCATATATAAAACTACACGGCGTGTCTTTTGGAACCACTGACATGGGCGTGTACTCCTACCCCACAAGTCGTGTACACCTCAAACTATGCGGCGTTTTAACAACCACACACGACGTGTACATGAAAACAATTCCCCTGCCCGAGTCTCCTGACACAGCCAACCCACACGGCCCGACTCAACCCGAGACTACACGACGTGTTGGAAACAAACACGGCGTGCACTAGACAAGGCTTCGGTGGTCCGTGTTGTTGAATACACAACTTTCTACACAGATGTTCCTTACACGGTGTGCTCCAAACAAGCATGACATGCATAGGTGAAGGTGACATCGTACCGTGTTGTTCGTGGCACGGCCGGGTACCTGGGCAAGACTACACAGCGTGTTCCGAACAAACACGGCATGTAGAAAGGTAGGTAATGTCGGCCTGTGTTGTTCGTGACACAGCGGGGCACCTAGACAGGACTACACATTCTGTTTCCTATGGACACGACATGTTCTTCCCAAGCATCCCCGACCAGTGTTGTTAGTGACATGGCCGGGTACACAGCTCTGAACTTACATGACATGTACCAATCATACACATAGTGTTCCTGAAGTTTCTCCCATGACATCGTGTTCTGCTCACACGGTTAGTGACACAGCCTGAAAACTACACGGCGTGTATCCAAAAAGTACATGCCGTGTATTCTGGGTTTTTCTGGGCAGTAGCTCATGAACTGCGTAGAATTCCAGAAACACAAAAAAACATGGGAAAAAAGTGTCAAATTCTGATCCGTGAGGGCCCGTAACACCTCAAGAACCAAAATTCGGTATTCACTAATCAGAAAATAAAAGAAACAGTTTTTAACATTGTTGGCGCCAAAAATGTGGCCCGAAAGAAAGGAACGAAAAAGAAGGTCGGCGCGCTGCCTCGCGAAGCTCCGCCATGAAGCCCCGCCACGAAGCACCCCGACCATGGCGGCGCCGCGAAGTTCTAGAGGTGGTAATGCTCCGCGAACCCATTTGACGTTCACGAGCCGCCGCGAAGCACCAGAGGTGGTAATGCTCCGTGAACCCATTTGACGTTCGCGAGCCGCCGCGAAGCACCAGAGGCGGTAATGCTCCGCGAACCCATTTGACGTTCGCGGGCCGCCGCGAAGCACCAAAGGCGGCGCGTGAGTCCTGCATCGCGGCGCCCCTTCCCTATTAATACTGGACACCCCCTGAGTCCCAAAGACGGACAATCCAACCTTTCGGCTTCTCCTCTCCCGAATCGCGAAGCACTCTTTGCCCCGGGAATCATGAGCTCCACGAGGTATTTCTACTTCACGAGACGCCTCTGCTTTGTCTCGTTTTGAGCCCCTCTTCCGAGAGGGATTCCATTCGCGAAGCTCAAGGGCGTTCGCGAAGGAAGGGGATTCCCAAGGGAACCCGGGAAGCCGCGGAGCGTTTATGTTTCGCAAAACCCCCAACCCATGCTTGCGATCCCGATGCTAAGGCAGGATCGCTACACATCGCGAAGCACACTGCTCCGCAGGACCCCGCTTCGCGAGGCACCCCTCCTTCGCGAGGCAGTGCTCTGCGAACACTATTCCACTTCGCGAAGCTCCTTCCACTCACACCTATTCCCCATGCTAAGGCCAATGCACTCCACTTCGCAAAGCACACTCCTCTGCTTAGCGATTCCTCTTCCCGTGCGACCCTCCAGGTTTTCACGATGTGATTTCAAAGTCCCGTGGACAATACCACCCGTAGCGTTGCTTCGCCTAATGCTTCTTCGCATAGGCACGCTAACGTCTATTGCTTCTTCGCATAGCCATGCTAACGTGGACCCCTCGATGGTTCGTTCCATGACCCCCCTTAACCATGGCCTTACTGGTACCTTCCCTTCCCCAAGGACTAGAGGGTACCGGTTATGTAAGTCCTAGGGGTGTGGAGGGAACCCACCTCATCCAACCTGCAGGACGTTAAACTGCCATGCACCACGTCCTCAACACATGACGTTAAACTGTGACCCAACCTCGTCTCCCTCACGAAGGGTCCCCCCAGGTTGAACATTCTTTACACCACTCGTCTCCACGGGAAAGGAACTCTTCCGCACATGGAATGAGATCCTCCTTGTCGGAGTGGCGTATGTTTGCAGGGGAAGGGCTGCCTCAGAGCGTAAGCCCCTAACCTTTCGTACGGATGATTGCACCCGTGCATCTCCGTACTTCCCCACTACCAAGGTCAGTGGAGGGCGTGATAGGGAACGAGGCACCTCCCATCATTGGACCAAGGTCCCTCTTTCTGGCGCATCGTCGCACTTCGGGCCTATATCCTGGAGTAAGTCACAGCACCATGGGCCGCCAAACGCGTAAGCCCCTCCCCCCTTCGTTTCTCACGGACGCATCCTTCGTGACGTGATCGTCAGGTCCTTGCAACCTCTTGTTTCTCACACCGAGCATGACTCACATGGGCTTAGAGTGAGCACCGACCGTGACCACCCGTCCTTATGAACTAGGAGGTCTTTGATCCATGTCAAGGCATGGTATGTAGGAAGCCTCCACGAGGTTCAAGCCCACCCATCGTTCTTCCACATCGGGTCTCATTCCCGTCTAGCATGACGTTAAACTGCGCATTCCATCCGAACTATGAGGACTATGATCCATGTCAAGGCATGGTACGTAGGAAGCCTTCACGAGGTTCATGCCCACCAATAGTGGACCCCCGAGTCTACTTTCACGTCGGTTCACCGACAAACCCATCATAGAGAACTACGAGGTCTTTGATCCATGTCAAGGCATGGTACGTAGGAAGCCTCTACGAGGATCAAGCCCACCCGTCATTTCACGTCGGGTCTCACCTACGTCCAGCATGACGTTAAACTGCATTCTGGTCCGGTGGTAAGCCGCTGCGACCCATTCCCACCTGAACTACGAGGAGTTTGATCCCTGTCAAGGCATGGTACGTCGGAAGCCTCCATGAGGTTCAAGCCACATTGCTCGGTCGTTCATTTCACGTCGAGTCTCGCCCTCGTCCAGCATGACGTTAAACTGTATGTCCCCCATTGTCTTGCATATTTTAACTATGAGGTCTTTGATCTGTGTCAAGGCATGGTACGTAGGAATCCTCCCAGAGGTTCAAGCCCACCACTCATTGGACCAAGGTCCACTTTCACATCGGTTCGCCGACAAAGCCCCATTTGAACTACGAGTTCTTTGATCCATGTCAAGGCGTGGTACGTAGGAAGCCTCCACGAGATTCAAATCCACCCATCATCACATTCAACGTCCAGCATGACGTTAAACAGCAATTCCAGTCTGACGGCAAGCCGTTGTGACTAGCCCGAACTACGAGGTCTTTAATCCATGTCAAGGAATGATACGTAGGAATCCTCCCAGAGGTTCAAGACCACCTCCCATCGGACCAAGGTCCCTCACTAACGTCGGTTCGCCGACACCCACCGCCCATCGTTCGTTCACGTCAGGGTTCACTATCGTCCTGCATGACGTTAAACTGTATTCCCTGAACTACGAGGATTTTTATCCATGTCAAGGCATGGTACGTAGGAAACCTTCCCGAGGTTCAAACCCACCATTAGTGGACCCACGGGTCTACTTTCACGTCGTTACGCTGACGATGCCCATCGGACCAAGGTCCACCTTCACGTTGGTTCGCTGACGATATTCATCGGGCCATGGTCCAGCTTCACATCAGTTTACCAGCACTATCCCGAACTATGCGGACTTTGATTCCATCTCACGGGGATACGTAGGAAGCCTCGTCATGGCTCAAGCCCAACTTCACCGTCTCCCTTGCGATGGTCCCATTTCACTCCACCTCCACTCCATTCATCAACCTATCCCCCGTCCTGATTCTCGCCCGGACCGTCTTATCTCGGTGAGACCATGTCGGTATGCTCTTCTTCACAGCCATCCATGGGCTAGCCCTAGTATCGACATCCCTTCAAGGAGGATCTCTCAATCCGATCTATCCTAGATAATGCTCTGGTTGGGTTGATCCATCTCCGCTAGACGTTAAACTCGCGGCATACCCTATGTTGAGCACGGGAAGCTGAGGAAAACCTCAGATATGTGTCTACGACATATAATTCCACGCGCTCGATTTGGGATGCCTCGGGCCTCCACGCCCTTGAGAAGCCTACCAAGGATAACAGACAGACATGCCAGGTACCCCAGCATCCAGACACGCTACTGATGCCTCAACGTGACTACTCCCATGACTGAAGGTTGCTGCCCTGACTGGACCCTTTGGAATGTCCCGACAGAAGCAATGTAATTAACCGGCATCCATAGAAACATGGCATTGGGAAGAGTTTCACGAACTATGTATTAAATCTATGAGGGAGACCCGGACTAGGTGATGAATTCTGAGAAGGAATCCATGGAAGGAAGAACTGACATCCCATCATCCCATTTCGATCAATGAGCAGACGTCCCTGAATAAGGAGCGGATGCCGCCCGCCTTTGGAAAGCGGGAATGCGGGGCAACAAAGCCGTGCGTCCTCCTCCACGGACGGGTGCGCGCGCCACGGCGGAAAGTGTCGGAAACAGAAATGGTGAACCCGACGTGAAATGCTTCTCCTCAATATGGAGATTAGTAGCGTTCGAGACACCAGTAGATTGAAGTGTCACCAGATCCAGATATCTGGTGCCTGGTCCCGCCAAGCAAATAGTGGGCCTATCGTGAAACTCACCGGATGTCAGGGAAGTAGAACGTGGGGCACTCCGCTCTGCAGCGTGTTGGCGAGGATCCTTCTTACATACGTGGAGAATGGAAGGACGCTGGGGCACTGGCTGTCAATCCTTTTTCCTCCTTGTACTGACTAGTTCATCCCTTCGTTTTCCAGGAACCAGGTTGCTGTTACAGAGACGCGGTCACCATCCGCTCCTCGCCCACGCAGGGGCAGGGGCAACACCCCGACGGCCACCCCACGTAGCACCACTACCGCCACGACGGCCACCACATCCTGGAATACGGGGCACCCATGCCCCCTCTCCCCATCAGAGGTCATCCAGCGAAGGGTGATCAACAACCTCGTGCGCAGGTATGAGGAAGAAGGGGTCATCCCAACTCGGGATATGGACCGCCTGGACCTGGAGGCCTCCAGGCCCCACCGTCAACGCTGTGCTAACAGGCCGCGCAGGGAGCCCCTGCTCCCCACCCCAACATTCAACCGTTTCGGGAGCTTGTCTCCGGAATGCCTTGATGACTCCTCGCCTTACGCTGAAGAGGCGGGCGCCGTCCAGCTCAGTCTGCTCAGGGCCCCGACCCGGGGGCCCCAGGCGAGAGATCCCGTCCGGCCGTGTCAGCACCGCCGTCCGGCCCCGCAGGAAGATCAAGAAGACTACGTCCCTGCACCACCTGCACCAGCTCGCCTGACCTGACATCAGCGCCGGGCACGGGCTGAGGATGCTCGCCTAGGCGCGTCAACGTCGACAACTACAGTGGCCCGAGCCACCGCCGACGTGCATCGTGAAGCCCCTGCATACACTGAACATGGGCACTCCTTCACCCAACCAGGATCGAGACCCCAACCGCCCCACGGGCAGGCTGGGTTGACTCTCCGGGTTACAGGCCCAAGTGGTGATCGTCGCGAGCTAACCCGCGGTAATGTCACCCCATACGGAGGTCCTCCCCATACCACTACTCCACAGAGCGTGGGCCTTCCCCGCTCCGAGGTTCTTCATTAAGGCATGCCTCGTGCTACCCCCATCCTATAGGAAGACCTTCCCCGCGGCAATGACGCTCAGCGCGGAAACATTTCCCGCGCCCACTCTACAGGGTATGGAGTCCATCTTCCTGCCCCTGACCGCCAACCTGAAGGCACCATCCATCCGGTCCCTCTCCAACATGGGGGCCCTCCCTACATCATCTCTGCAACCGGCGAAGGTCCTCCTCGCCCCAGCAACTCGAGGAGTGATGGTCAGCCCCGCTCCACCCACAAAGACCATGGAGGTCCTCCCCATGCTCCTGCCAATTCCAACAGAGGCCCCGCCCACATGGGTACTGTTCCTGGAGGTCCTCCCGATGTACCCTTCGACAATTGCCCCGGTGCCCCTCGCACCCCGGCTATCTCGAGTGGGGGCCCTCTCCACCACGGTGCCAGCGCCGCCCCGAGGCTGCCTCATAAGGATCAACCATGTCCCGAAGAGCCACCCAGGGGCAGAAGAGCGGGTCGTCGCCGCCACAAGAAGAATCCTGGGAAGGCCCAGGTGGAAATCAAACCTACCCGCTTCTCCGATTCGGAAGCGGAATGCGATTCAGCGATGGAACCTTCTCCCCGCTCATCTGTATCAAGGACTGGGGCAGGAACCAGACGCGTTAGCCTCATTCTCCTAGAATTTGAGGTCCACCGTATTCCCGTCTCTCTCCGCAGGTACATCCAGGAGGAAGAAATCCTGGGAATTCCGTAGGACTTGACCACGCAATCACCGCCTCTGTCACCAGAAGAGCCCTCTACCTCTACCAGAGATCACGTAGAGTTATTTTGGGGGCCAACGACGGTAGAGCGACGACATGACCTGTCGCTGGTAGCCGCGGCTCCTGTTCCGGAAGTTGTGGTTATTAGCCCGTCGTATCGTGACATCGTGGCCAGGTCACCACACTCTTCGGAGGATGGCCCGGAATTTGGCGGCCAGTCAGCTCGTTTGTCGTACTCTCCACCGCCGAGCTTATTATCCCAGAGGTCTGCCTCGGTACTGCTACCGGTTCCTCAGCCTCCCCCGGTCGACGAGTGGGGCAACACAGGACCAGACCCTGAGTCCGATCCTAGGAGCTTCTGGAGTATTCTTGCAGCGGATTACTTCCCGGAGAAGTTCTGGCCGACGACAACACTGAATTTTCGTGTACCGGAGTCTCTTACCCCTGAAGAAGTGGGGTGTGTTTGTCGAACCCTATGGGAGACACACTTCCGCCTCTGCTATGAATGGGTGGTGTACCCCAGAAGTCGAGAGCACTTCGAAGAAATCGAAGAGCAGTGCCGCCTGATTGATGTAGTCGCACTCCTTGTGGCCCAGCACCCTGAGTCTCCAGGCCACCAGAGCGTCCTTCAACGAAAATGAGTTAAGAATCTTAAAGCACTCCGCAAGATCGTCAGAGAAGCCACCCCCCATGTGCAAGTCCGTGGTTGGGGACACTATGCCGCTCTCCTCTTCGACCCTATCCGACGGTAGCCTGATTCGCTATGTGACATCGAGGACATGCCCTCAAGAGGGGTCGCAGTCCACATGGCCGACGTTGTGGATAAGGAAGATGAGCATGAATTCCTTGATGGAGACTTACCACCCGAGGGCATACCGCCGCTGCTCGAACCATCAGGGAGAGTTACCCGTCAGCAGAGAAACCTACTAGGCCTCCCCGTACCCACTGAATCGCTGGTACTTGGTCGAAACACCGGCAAGGGTAAGGAGCACGTCGGAGATGTCAAGAACTCCGACCCGTCTACATCTGCACAGAAGATGGAAGAGGATCCTGAGAAGGCCGCGTTACGCCAGCAGCTTGCTGAGCAGAAGAGGCTGGTTGACGAACTCTTGGCTGAGCGCGCCGCAGAGCGGCGACCCGACTATGGTAATCCCAAGCCGGGGGCAGCAGGGGCAGGAAAAATTCCCCCCAGTGAGATGCCTCTCGGAAACCCTGATCATGCTACTGCCGCGAACAGGGAAGAAGCCGGAACGTATGGCAAGAGGGCGCGATACGTCTCTCCAAACCCCCCGAGCGACGGGGCAATCTGAAGAATCCAACCCGGGTTCCCCCAGTCGCCCCGCAGGTCGTCCAGCCTGTTGACCCACGAGCGGCCGAAGCCGTCTACCGTGTTGAAGAACTTGGAAATGCACTTGTGGTTAGGGATCCCCGTCAAGACAGGGACCCCCACCCGGAGGACCTTATTGCGGCACTCACAGCCCGCCTCGAGGAATTGGAAACACGACAGGTGGCGGTCCCACCGGATGGCAAGACTTATCCCGCGTGGGTGGATGATATGCATGCGCCTCCTGGCTTTGGGAACCCCACTTTCTCGCCTTTTAATGGGACAGGGGACCCGCCCCAGCACTTGGCTCATTTCTCTTCTAGGTGTGGCCCTATGCTGGGGACCCCGGCTCAGCAAGAAGTTGCCAAATTCTGATGTTTTGTACAGACATTTGAAGGTCCGGCATTCGTCTGGTACAACCAGATCCCTATCCGATCGGTGACCGGTTGGGAGGATCTTCGTCGGCAGTTCTTATACCAGTTCAGCTCCACCACACGAAAGACCAGCATTGCAGACCTCTTCAAGTGCAAACAGAGGCCTGATGAGCGGGTTGCGGATTTCATCGCCTGGTGGAAGGGACTTACGTATTCCCTCGATATGCAATTGACTCAGGGGAAATTACTGACGATGTGTGTGGGGAACGTCAAGACAAAGCTGGTACCTCCCTAATTACCTAGAACTACCCTGGAGGGTTCATAGATTTCTCGGATAAGGCCCAACACCTCGAGGAAGCCCTGCAACAGGCTAGTCAGGCACGTTTGTTGCCCCCTATGATCCCATCCCGGAGGACCGCCAGGGCTGAACCCGCCGCGGTGGCTCAAATAGAAGCCCCGAGGCAGCTGGAGTTGCTGCCGGCGGCACAACCCCCGCAACCCCACAGAGGTCCTCCACATCAAGCACAGGCTTTTGGCCAGCAGTGACCACCTCAGAACCGACAGGTTCCCCCACGCAACGCGCCCCCCGCCACCTAGGTGAGACAATCAGGCGCCGCTTCCTCGGCAGGCCCCTCCGACCCCTCGTCAGGGCCAGGCCCCCAAGGCCCCCTATCTGGAAAGAAGGTACCAGACCTATTCGTTCAACGAAAATCTGGTCCCTGGCTACATCCGAAGTGCTCTGGAGCAAGGGATTGTGCGCCTGCCTGAGTGCAGAAGGCCGATAGAGGCGCATCTCACTGATCACCCCAACTATTGCCCTTATCATCGGATCCTGGGGCACACCCTCAAGCAATGCTATGTGTTTAAGGAATGGCTTCAAGACCAGGTCAACAACAACATATTTAAGTTGGGCCTAGCACCAGCACAAGTGGCAGGTGTCTTAGCAGGATCAGACATCGGCAGCGATAGCGAAGGTGAGTGGCAGCAGGTCCCTAGCCACGGATCCCAGAAATATGACGATTGGATGGCTCGAAAAACCATCGTCCGTGCCCATGGTATCATCCGGGAGCGCCTGAAGCAGTCGGAATCTTCAGAAGAAGTAGCTGGTTCCTCCGCATTATCTTCACAGTTGTCCCCTTCCCAAAAGGGCAAGAAGCGGCGATGCAAGAAGAAGCAACGTGCACCGCCGGTGCCGTCGTCATCCCTCACTCTCGGCAACTTTATGCCCCCCGAAATGGGGATTCCTCCCAGGATCCGCCCAGCGGTGGATGACTCCTCGTGCGATATCCAAGGGTACGCTTCTATTAACACCGTGGAGCTGGTAAAGCCCTATATGACCCACGATGAGGGGGAATGCCAGACAGACCTCCCCAACGTTTCCAGTCGACGTCAACGTCAGCGGAATCGCAATCGCGCCGGTCATCGAGGCATGTCAGCAGGAATTTGTGGCCAAGCCATGCACGCTACCGAGACCAGGCAGCAAGCTCAGCGCAGATCTCAGCACGCGCATATCGACCCGGAGAAGATCAAGGCCATCAGCCAAATGCCTCCCCCGAGCAACATTCGGGAGCTTCGAGGACTTCAAGGCCACTTAGCCTATATACGCCGATTCATTGCGAATCGGGCCGGCAAGTGTAAGCCCTTTTCCCGGTTCATGACGAAGGGCGATGCCTACGTATGGGATGAGGAGTTTCGGACCGCCTTTGAGGAAATCAAGCAGTATCTGCTCCATCCTCCGGTCCTAATGCCACCCGTCTCCAGAAAGCCGCTGGTCCTTTACGTGACCGCCCTGTAGAGATCCCTCGCTGCGCTGCTCGCCGAGAAGAACAACGAGGGTACTGAGAATAGTCTCTACTATCTCAGCTGCATGCTTCTCGATACGGAGATACGATACTCCCCTATCGAAAAGAGTTGTCTTGCACTCGTCTTCGCCATGCAGAAGTTGCGACATTACCTGCAGCACCACGAGGTGAAATTGGTCTCCCGGGTAGACCGACTAAAGTACATCCGGAACCGTCCCATGCTGACTGGCCGACTAGCACGGTGGGCAGTGATTCTCCAGTAGTTTCATATCAGGTTTTTACCTTAGAAGGCCATTAAGGGACAGGCATTGGCAGACTTTTTAGCTGCCCATCCAACCTCCACGGATCAATCCCTGGACCTGGATTTCCCTGATGAGATGATCCTCTTAGTCGATCATGTTGTCCCGTGTTGGCAAATACATTTCGACGGTGCCTCCCGGAGCCCCACCGGTAGGAGGATCAATGATCCCAAGCTCAACAGAGTGGGCCTGGGTATTGTCTTCAATACCCCGGCGCAGGCCGTCCTGCCATACTCGTTCCTATTGTAAGAAGGTTGTACGAACAATGAGGCAGAGTACCAGGCTCTCATCACTGGCCTCGAGTTGTCCCTTGAGATCCATGTTCCCCACCTACATGTGAAGGGAGATTCCGAGATGGTAATCAAACAGGTTAATGGAGACTACGTCGTCAGGAAGCCAGAGCTTGCACCGTTGCTGGAGTACACCCTCCTACTAATGGCCCAGTTCTCTTCTCGACCAGAGGTTACCCATGTCCCACGGTCGCAAAACGGCCAAGCGGACGCCCTGGCTGGCTTAGCCGTGTCGCTCGCAGAACCCGAGGAAGATGATTTGGTCATACACTTGGCCCACTAGAGATTCATTACCACCGTCACCCAAGAGGACCGTGCTAGCCTGCGGGTAAGTCATCTCACCGTCGGACCCTCCATACCAGGAGTCCCGGGTTCGTCAGATGCAGTGGTTGGAACCACCCCCAACTAGAGAGCACCTTTTGTCAAGTATCTCCAAAATGTTCAGCTCCCGGACGACCAGGCCGAACGCGAGCGAATCCGACACCGCGCGCTGCAATTTACCCTCCAGAACGGCCCCAGTCTTGAACAGATCCTTTATAAGAGGAGTTTTGATGGTGTCCTCCTCCGTTTCATCCAAGGAGGGGAGATACCTCAAGTTATGCAAGAGGTTCATGCCGGTTCCTGTGGCGCCCATAAAACTGGGCCGACGCTGTCCATTCAAATTCGGAGGTTAGGGTACTTTTAGCCCTCTATGATCCACGATTGTATTGGATATGCCAAAAGATGCCACGCGTGCCAAGTACACGCCAACTTCTTTCATTGGCCGCCGAAGCCCCTCCACCCCACCAAGTACTCTTGGACGTTTGCGGTATGGGGGCTTGAGGTAGTGGGACCATATCCACTGGCAACAGCCCGCCAGTGTAGGTTCATCCTGACTGCTACAGATTTCTTCTCCAAGTGGGCATAAGCAGTTCCGATCAAAGAGGTCAAGGCTCGTTCCATCGTTGACTTTGTGATCTCCAATATTATCTACCGGGTTGGAGTCCCTCACGCCGTCCTCACCGATAACAGCACCAACTTCCGAGCAGCTGAATTGAAGAAATTGTACGCTACGTATGACATCCGGTCAAACCATACCTCCTGCTACCACGCGCAGGCGAATGGACAGATCGAGGCGTTCAACAAGACCATCTATATCATTCTGCAGAAGATGGTTGGTCAGAACAAGAAATTTTGGCCGGACAAGCTCCCCAACGCCCTATGGGATTACCGGACGACGACTCGCAACTCTACTCAGGTGACCCCATATTCCCTGGTATATGGAGCTGAGGTCATCCTACCCATTGAGATCCAGCTTCCGTCGCTACGCACTGCAGTTTATGATCACCAGACATCAGATGAGGTAGCCGAGATCCGTCTAGCTGAATTAGAGGCACTGGACGAGAACCGGCTTCGTGCCCTGCACAATCTGGAAAGGCATCAGGACAAGATAGCGAGAGCCTTTGACAAGAAGGTTCGTCTTCACTCTTTTCTATAGGGTGACCTGGTACTGGCCCTTCGAGCGCCAATGATTCGCGGTAGGAAACCGCCCAAGTTAGAACCCAAATGGGAAGGGCCTTATATCATCCATAAGGTTTACCCCAATGGAGTATACTCCTTGGTGACCAAGGATGGAGAGCGTATAACCCCTCCCACTAATGCCAAGTTCCTCAAGTGATACTTTGCCTAGGGAATAAATGGTCCAGCACGAACCTAAACTGCGTGAAGGTCCGGCACGACCCTAAACTGCGTAAAGGTCCTGTACAACCCTAAACTGCAAAATGGTCCCGCACGACCGTAAACTGCATCTTCGTCCTGCAAGACGATAAACTGTGAAACGGTCCCGCATGACCTTAAACTGGGAACTATGGTCCAACATGACTCTAAACTGTAAAGTCCTGCACGACCATAAACTGCATCTTCGTCCCGCAAGACGTTAAACTGCAAGCCGGTCAGGCCTTCCTGACTGAGGCTCAGCCTCAGGCCCCTTGCCCTCCTTGGGCCCCTGGCCCCCGTCTTCACCGCGGTTTGGCCCCAGGCCCCCTTTGGTTTTTCCCCGACTTACCCTCTTGCGGGATTGTACGGTATGGTGTCGGACAATGTCCTCATTCACGTCGGATTACTTATCGTACCGTACATATCCCCAAATGAGGTGCTTCTCATCGTCCCGTATGACGTTATACTGAATTTCTAGAACTACGTGTGGCTTGATTTCCATCTTCATGGGATACGTAGGAACGCTCAGATGCCTCATCTTGAGCCCAGCTCCAAGATTTTTTCTTCCGCTATTCCCCTTGGGAATAGTTTCCTTGGAGGATCTTTGTGTATCTGGGAGTAGGCTTTCTTGGCCCCGCTCATGCAACCCCGCTCGCACAAGGATTGTAAGGGTCGCACCATGTGCCCACTCCTGTTCTTCTGTCATCCAACGTCCTCACCGCATGACGCCAAACTGCATGGCCTTCAAGAACTACGTATGGCTTGATTCTCATCCTCATGAGATACGTAGGAATGCCCGGACATTTCATCCGCTGGCCCAGCCCAAAAGCCAAAATCTTCCCCTCGGGTCAAGACATGGCAGGGTGCACACTTTTGCCCCAACTCACATCGAGAAAGCCTCGACCTGGCTGCACATTCCCCCCTGGAGGTGTTCGCCCCTTTCGTGGATGGATACAGCTATGCTTCACCCACTCCTTGACAGGGATTCCATCATTTTTTCAAACCCAGAGGGACCCCAAAGAACGGTCTGGATACAATGCCCAAGGGCTCTCCTACTGATACGGGCCAACGCCCCCGAGGGATTTCAAGCAACAAATCGATACAAGTCCCGCGTTGCGAATTTGGTCAGCGGTCGACATTCATTTACTGCTCCCACAACGGGTCACCATAGGAACGATGTGTTTCGAACATGGTCAACAGTGTCCTGGATTTGCGGCTCCACCCCTAGATGTCCCAGACATCGAGTGCAGTGATTCATTCTGCCCCATCCTGAGGTGACAAACTTCCCCCAGGTGGTGCTAGAGATCGGGCCACGGCCAAGGATTCCTCATAGGGGTGTACGGTGTGATGTGGGGCTATGTCCTCATTCACGTCGGGATCATGTACCATGTCGTACGCCCTCCCTTTATGAGGCCCAGCCTCAGGCCCCTTGGCCTTCTTGGGTCCCCGACCCTCGTCCTCATGTAAGATGTTAAACTGCAAACCAGTCAGGCCTTCTTGACTGATGCCTGACCTTAGGCCCCTTGGCCTTTCCGGTCCATGACCCAGGTCCCCTCTTATAAGAGTGTACGGTGTCGTATGGGACTACATCCTCATTCACGTCAGCTTCTTCACCATACCGCACACCTCCCTTGTTTAGGGGTATATTGCTTCCCCTTCTCGTCTAGTATGACGTTAAACTACGTATAGAGAACTACGTGCGGCTTGATTCCAATCCTAATCGGATACGTAGGACCACCGGAATGTCCATGGTTCGGGTCCAGCCCCATCTCTCGGGAATCCTCATCCCATCTTGGCCCCTTGGCCTATCCTTCCTCCATGAGAGGATCATATGGTGTGGTGTGGGATTATGTCCTCATTCACGATGGTCTCGTAATGACCACGCCATGTCCCCCCCCTGCTGAGCTGTTTCGTCGGTCCCTTTTTCGGCGGTTCACCAATGTGCTTAAGAGTACTCTGGTTTATTACCTGGAATTCCAATATTTACTCGGACACGTCAGTACCTGCTTTCCAGGCATTGCGTATCCCTGCATCTGGGCTTTCATCATCTCTCACACCTGGAGGGACCCCCAACAACGGCCTGGATACTACGCCCAAGGGCTCTCCTACCGTTACGGGCCAATGCTCCAAGGGTTTCGGAAAACAAATCGATAAAATCTCGTGTTGCGAATATGGTCAGCAGTCGATGCTCGTTTGTTGTTCCCACCTCCGGCTAACGCGATATGGACACTGTGTTTCCATCATGGTTAACTGTTTTCCTCTATCGCCACGCCAACCCATTAATCCCAAATGCCGGGTACACAATTCACACCATTCATCACTTCATCATGTCCAAGTAGAGTCTCGGAACTCTTGGTACTTTTCCCCCGTGCACGTCTGCGCGTTGGGGGAACAAGCTACATCAAAAGTGTCCTTCAGAACTCTCTATTGACTCCCCTTTGATGAAAACCCCAAGTATTGTGATGAGGATACCCCCCTTGTTTCCCACACCAAGTTTATCTCACGTGGGATTAGGGATTGGGTTGAAATTTGTGCTTACTCGGGATTTGTCACCATCCACGGTCTGAGCTCTAAGACCATAAACTAAGAATCTCATCTGGAACTACGTTCAAGACCCCTGGTCTTTGGGTCCAGCTTGAGTTCAGCAAGTTCACCTCTATCGGGTCCTACCATTGGAACCCCGACCACCGGACCGCATGGCGTAGTGTTGGATTACGTCCTCATTCACGTCAGGTTTGCAATAGCTGCACCACGCGCACCCCGTTCTGAGAGTTGGCCCTCCTATTCCTTGTCCTGCATGACATTAAAAGGAACCCTTTAGAACTACATGTGGCTTGATTCCCATCCTCATGGGATACGTAGGACCACCTGAATTTCTAAGATCCGGGTCCAGCCTCACCTCTTAGTGATCTCCTGATCTCCCGGCCACCTATGCCAATTGGCCTATTCCTCTCCAGAAGGGGGATGTGTAGGTATGATACAAGGTTTTGGGCACCGTTCCCACTTCCCCCAGGAACCTTCCATCTCTCGATCACCCTAAAAGTTGAGTCCCTTGACTCCTTGCAGTGGTTCACCCATGTATTAAGAGTACTCTGGTCTAGGACCAAGAGTGTCAGATTCAACTTGATCAAGTTCCTTCCACTTGTCAAGCTTCGTGTTCCCCTCCATTCGGGCTTCCATCACCTTTCACACCTGGTGGGACCCCCAAGAACGGCCTGGATACAATGCCCAAGGGCTCTCCTACCGTTACGGGCCAACGCCCCCGAGGGTTTCGGACAACAAACCGATAAAATCCCGCGTTGCGAATATGGTCAGCGGTCGATGCTCCTTTGTTATTCCTCATTTCAGGCTAACGCGACGGGATGCTGTGTTGCGAACATGGTCAGCAGTAATCCTCTGTCGTCATGCTAGCCCCTTCAGTCCTTGAATGTCGGTTGCATGATTCACATCATATTCCACCCCATCATGTCCAGGTGGAATCTTGACACTTTTGGCGCTATCCCTCAATGCACCTTTGCATGCTAGGGGGACAAAGCTGCAATCTGGCGTCCTTTGAGGCTCCCATGGTCCGAGCTTTAAGACCATAAACTAAGATCCATTCGGGACTACGTTCAACTTGATTCCCATCCTCATGGGATACGTAGGAACGCCTAGACGCCCTGTCTCCGGGTACAACCCATTCAGGAAGCTAGTCTCTCTCCCTGTTTCACCTCTGTATAGGCCCCTCGTCCTAAGGTTTCCCTCTCCGAATGGCGTACAATTTGATGTGGGATCATGTCTCTGTCAATTGTGTTTTATAAAACTGTGCACATTTCCCGTCTATCATCGTCTCTGATACGTCTGCGCTGCATGACGATAAAATGCATGCTTGGTCCTATCATACGACCCAAAACTGTGACATTATCGTCCTGGTTGTACGACGAAAAACGGCACCGCATTGTGGTGACCTCGTTGTAGAGGACATCACGTTGGGTATTGGTCACGTGCCATGCCATTTGTCAATGCCCATCACGGCTTGATTCTTCTGGCAACATCATGACCTACTGTTCTAGGCCTGTCGCTACACAAAAATAACCATTCACCATAAAGAACAAACAAGATACATCAAATTCCGCTTCTTTTAGTGAAAGGGCCACGCCCGCACTCCCCTTTTTCCCTGGCACTGGTATTTTACCATGTCACCCTCCAGAACTACGTATGGCTTGATTCTCATCCTCATGAGATACGTAGGAGTGCCCGGGCACTTCCCCGTGTGCCCAGCCTAATTTTCTCTTTTGGTCCCTTGACCAAAAACCTCTCCCAAGGAGGTTGCGCGGTGTGATATGGGGTTGTTCCCTCATTCACGTCGGGTTGTTCACCGCGTTGTACACACCTCCTATTCCCATTCACTCCAGGTGTTTCAGTTACTCCACTATGTGCCTCTTATGTTTCCTCTCACCCATGGTCCAAATTCTACGACCCTAAAATAAGATCTTTCCAAGGGAAAGGAATCTGCTCCCTCTCTCTAATACATTTCGTTGCCGTATTCAGATGTGTTTTGACAAAGAGCTTGAAGTGTGGTATTTTCACAGGGACATTCCACTCGTCCCATTACCAAGCTTCGTGAGCCCGCTATTTGGATCCTCATCCTCTTCCACATCCAAAAGGACCCTCGGACGACGTGGATACTAAGCTTAAGGGCTCTCCATGAATGATGGACCTAAGGGCCCTTCAATCGTTTCGGGCCAACATCCCCACAGATATTGGACAACAAATCGATAAAATCCCGCGTTGCGAATATGGTCAGCGGTCGATGCTCATTTGTTTGTCCCCATTCTAGGATAACACGACAGGATACTGCGTTGCGAATACGGTCAGCAGTTACCCTCCGTCGTCACGCCGCCATCATTGTGATCTGAATCTCGAGAACAATGATTCACACATTTCCACTTCCCCATGTTCAAGTGGAATTCCATCATACTCGGCTCTTTCTCTTCGCGCATCTAGGTTCACCACAAGATCGTGTTAGTGTCACTGGGCTGGGATTCACCGAGAGTCCCTTTTCCCTAACTAGCCCCTCTCTATGTCGGGAAATTCCCACCACTACTGCTTGTTTCCCACACCGAGCACGACTCATGGGGGCTTAGTAGTTTTGGAAGGATGTGTACCAACACGGTCGGGCTGCTCATCGTCCTGCATGACGTTAAAATGCGCTTTCAGAACTACGTATGGCTTGATTCTCATTCTCATGGGGTACGTAGGAATTCCCGACCACTTTGCTTCAGGCCCAGCCCAATCCTCACTCTTGTTCCTTCGACCTGAAGAGTTTCCTCCGGGGGTATGTGGTGTGATTTGGACTCCAAGTCCACATTCACGTCGGCTTTATATCTACCGCGCCACATGCTTCCCTTTTATTTTGCGTCCTATCGTATGAAGTTAAAATACAGGAGTCTATGTGTCCTCAACGCATGACAATAAACTGTGGTTCTGCCCTGAACAAGTTCAGGATTCCCCAAGATCCCGCTGGCAAGTGACAGATCCCTTTGCCAGAGAAGCCCTGTCCCAAAGAAGGAATGATCCATGATCAAACCGATACGCCCATCGGACGTACTCCCACCATGGTGGTGTAACTACCTAAGTGTTGGATTCTCTTCAGATAGACCATCACTCCATATTCCACGCTTTGCGTGCCCCTTATTCGGACCCTCGTCCTCTTTCGTGTCTAAAGGAACCCCCTAACGGCCTGGTCTCATGCCGCATCGGCTCACCTACTGTCCTGGTCCAACATTCCAGAAGACTGGTCATGTTTGGAAGGATCCCCTAACAGTATGGATGTTCGACCTATGGTCCGCCTACTGTCCTGGGACAATGTCCCGAAGGATTGGTCGACAACAAAGTGATAAAATCCCGCGTTGCGAATATGGTCAGCGGTCGATGCTCATTTGTTGTCCCCATTTTAGGCTAACGCAGTAAGGGTACCGTTTCTACTCCAAGGTTAACGGTTGTCCCTTATTGTCACTCCATCCCCACAGTGTTCCGAATCTTTGGTATCGTGATTCACACTTCCCATTTTCATCTGTTTGGACCGATTTCAACGCCCCTGCCGTTTCCCCATTCGTGCATAAGAGCACGTCGAAGAAACGGTAATTCGTCTATCCTGGAAGTTCCTCCTCCGATCAAGACTTCCCCATCTTTCGGGAATTTGGACTGGCTTGGGGAATTGTCGTCAAAAGTCCCGCAAACATTGTAGGGATGTAACAAGGAAATTAAACAGTGGAAATCATGCGTGCTACGGCATTCAAAACAAAGGTAAAATTTGGAATCACGAAAGTACCAATAAGAGGGTTTGGGTTTGTTACAATACTCGGGGGTTGAATTCCCCCATGGACGGGTTGACCCCGTCAAAAGGGCGTTGCAGCTCCGCCTCCCGTTGACGCGCGGAATCCAAGGCTTGCTGCCGCGGAATCAACTCTCGCTCCTCCTCAGTAGCGGCGGGGCGCAGTTCGTCGGTTCTGGCATTGGCCCTCTCTACATCAGCTTGAACAACATCTATATTTTTAGAGGTCTGCCTCATGTGTTCTTTTGCCTCTGCAAGCTGGGCCTTCAACCGTGAGACCAGCTCAGATTGCGCATCAAGAGAGGCTGAAAGCTCGTCTGCCCGGGTCTTCATCCGTTGAACCTCACCTTCAGCCTCCTAGAGCTTCTTAATGTTGGTCACCTTCCTCCGCTGCCAGCCCACACTGAGCCCACGATCATGCTCCTGGATCTTCTCACCCATAAGATCTCGGATGAGTGCATGAGGACTTTGGGCATCCACTCCCCCAGCGCACAGTTCGTGCAACCGCGAGCGAAGCCTATCCATTTCGTCCAGCCATTGTGCTTGGGGAGTGTCCTTGATAAAGCGCGTGATCAGATTCCATGACCGGCGGCGGACTATGCTGCTGTCTTCCTCGTCGGAGGCCGTTTCGTCCCAGTCTGCGCGATTGGCAGGATCGTACGCGGGATACACCCGCAGGATATCCTGGGCAGGATCAACATCCGGTGTTGAATCCAGTGCGACACCTGGCGCCGAAGAAGGCACGACAGAACTGGGACCGACCGGTTGATCCTCTTCCTCGGAGTCCACCTCAATGATTTCGGGTACGGCCCTGCTGGTGGTCCTGCTAGTAATGATGTGCGTCGTGGCTTGAGGAGATGGCGGGACTATCGCCACCATCACCGGAATGCCCCTAGGAGGGACGCCACCAGACATCCCGACTAGTCTTGCCGCAGCCGCCCACGCCAGTAGAAGAACTATACGACAAAGAGGGACATGAGTGTTAGTTGGCATGGTCTACATGTGGCAACGAGGAGACCGGTGGAAGAGAATTACAGAGATCGACCTCCGAGCGCTACTCTTGAGCCGGTACTGACGGGACCCCGAGACGAGGCCCCCCGTATACTTTTGGAAGGTCTGGAGATTCCGGAGGAGCCACCTCGAGCGCCCTGGTCCCACCAGACGCGGAACTGGACGCAGCCATAGGCGCGGGTTCTGAAGGTCCTGCATCATCACCCGCCAAGGAGCGAGAACGAGGCCTATGAACAACTTCCTCCTTCATGGGTCAAACATTGGTGAGAAGTCCATAGGGACCCACAGACAGATCGTAAGGAGAGATTTTCGGAATGCTACCTCGAGAGCCTCCGCGAACTCGTCGGATTCTGAGCCTCGGTCTCCGAACCCACCTTCCTCCAGCGGGCTCCCTCCTCCAGCCTCATCCTCCCGAGAGGAGTCCTCTGATTCATCCGGCAAGGGGAAGCGCTCCCTCAGATCGGCAGCCGATAACTGTGTGGGGGACCGTCTGATTCAACAGTACCCTCACCCGGTCTGTCATTGGGCGAGGGACACCACTAGAGTGGACGTAATCCTCCAGCTCTTCCAGGTACTGTTCTGCCTCCGCTGGAGACGCCATGAATCCATCCCGAACTGGGCCTATACCCGGTAATTCCATCCCGAGGCGATTCAAGTGGGCCCATATCTCGGATGGGCTGAGGAATTGCCGGTTGACATCCCAAATGTCCCAAGCCTCCGGGAAGACGGCATCCTCTGCAATGTCAATGTGACGCAGGCGCTTCCCCGGAGCCTGAGTGGATATCCTACGGAATCCCCTCGGTGGCTGCCCCTCCAGATGACCCTGCCCTCCCGGAATCACCGGATCCACCGCTGCTGCCATACCCTCGGCCGGTGCGGGTCTCGCCGCCATGGAAGCCCCGCTGCCGTGAGAGGCCCTAGCTGCCCTACGACTCTGACCTCGAGATAGAGGAGGCCCACCGTCACCAACCCGGATCGTTGGTTGCTTCAGCATCTCCCCTGGATAAGCGGCCTCCCAACTGATGGCGTACTCCTTCACTAATCCGAAGGCGGCGGTGGATGGAGGCAATGTAATCCACATATTTCCATCTTCACATGTGAACATGAGCCACAGCTGCCTCATCACACACGGGTGCTCCTCGTGAAGCACCTCCCAGTAGACATGCGGGGTCAGCCGCTGGAGGCACCGGAACTGCCGCGCAAACCGATACGGAGTGTACGGTTCACAGAGCATCTCACGATCTATTCGTGCCACCAAAACTCCACCTCGTAAGGCCAGGAGGTAAGCCCGATGTTCTTCCGTTCCCTGTCCGTCATCAGTAAGCATCCCTGTCGGCAATGGGAAGGGATGGAAGTTGAACTCCTCCGCCCTCCACACCCTATTCAGCACTATCGGAACGACCAGTTTGAACGGGAAGCTCCCGACCGCGTTCAGGATGGAGGGGCGAAAGTTTGATTCCGGCAGCGAAATGGGGTTTGGATATTCGTAAATCCCCCTGATATGCGCTGCGATCCACCCATACAGAAGTTGGAAGGGCCCGCATATCCTTGGAGGCTTCTTGCCCTATCTAATATGTTGCAGCATTCTGTACAGTTTGGTGAGCATCGGGATCCCCAGGTTGATCTGCTTCCCCATGGCCAACATCGACGCCATGATAAACGAGCTGGGTCGTACCCCCATGCTTGTATCTCTCACCGGTAGGATCCAACCACAGATGAGAGCCGCGATGACCGACGCCAGCCTGACTATCGGCTGTTGTTCAGTGATGACACTGAAACCCCAAGTTTTCCATTGGCTGTCCTCCAAGACCCGCCAATATGAGTGCCCCTTGCCCTGTTGGGCTGCCCTTGGACAAGTTCGAGGCCTCGTAGGGAACTCTCGATTCTCTAGGAAATTTAGGAAGCATTTGAACCATCTCCTAAAATGGACATCCCTCACTGCCTCCTTGTCCTCTCCAGGGACTTGTGCCATCAGCGCCGATGCCAGTCGCGGCATTTTCTCCGCATCCCCCCACGCGCTGGCAACGGGGAGGAACTCGTCATACATGGCCCCCAAGAATGGGACCCCAGAAATCTGGTGGACATCCCACAGGCTGATGCCCACCTCCCCGTGATGTAGGTGAAAAGTGTTGGTCCTAGATGACCATCTACTCAGCAACTCCGGCATTAGTTGCTTCGGTTGGTAAATGCGGAATTGGGAGGCCCATGCCGCTTCATACAACCCCACTCTCCTTAGATCGGCCCCAAACTCCTCGCATGAGGAGCCTACCCAGTAGGCCCAGGCCTAGTAATCAGTAAATTTGCCACCCTGGCGAGGGTCCCACTCATCGAACCATCCCTTCTTCGAATCCTGCAAGGCCGCCATCAGCATGGTACGATAGAGAGGAGGGGACGTCTCCGGTTGTAATGGCCTCCCATCAATATCGTTCCCATGGTTGTAGAGACAATCAGTGGTGACGGGTGTGAAGTCCTCCCGCGCATGACCATCGGCCGCCCGGAACCATTGGTGCTGGCAGAGTGTGATCCTGAACCAGCAAGCGGGTTCATCCCTACTCGCCTCAGGGATGAAGACGTCATCCCTCATCCCGAAGCCGTACAACGCCAGTTTCTTGCCCTGCGGATAATCTTTCTGGCCCTCTGAGAGCAGATCTGTCAAATAAGTGTGGTCCGAGTGGATCCGGATCATCTCCCCCAAGCCTGGATGGTTGGCCATCTCATCTCGATGAGCAGCATCTGCAAGGACCCCCCAATACAACCTCTTGATGGGCCATTTTAACTCTGACACTCAGAAAAGAGTTCTCTCATCTGGATCGCGAAGCTCGACCGTGAAGCTTAATCACGAAGCCGAATCGCAAAGACCGGTCGCGAGACCATGCCGCGAAGTCTGGACAAGGCCGACAAACAGAGGTTCGCTTAGCGCGGACGCGGAGTCGGAGACCCGCGGTTCGCTGCGAAGCTCGATTCGCGGAGGGCTGTCACGGAGTACGCGGAGCTTCGCGAAGTCTAGAGCGCAAAAAGACAAGGAAGGCACATGAAGACAAAAGAGTTCAGACCCCCTATATATAGGCGGTGACCCCGGAGCATCGCGGAGCGCCTCACCCGCGCGGAGCATCGCGGCGCGTCCGGATCGGTGGTCCTGGTCAGCCCCGCGGCCCCCTTTGCGAAGCCGCATCGCGAACCACCGAAAATTTTGGCGATTTTCCCTCAGACATCGACCCTTCTCCCTCCGCATCTCCAATTCTGAGGGGGGAATTTGTTGGTGCCAAAAATGTGGCCCGAAAGAATGGAACAAAAAAGAAGGCCGGCGCGCTGCCTCGCGAAGCTCCGCCGCGAAGCCCCGCCGTGAAGCGCCCCAACCATGGCGGCGCCGCGAAGTTCCAGAGGTGGTAATGCTCCGTGAACCCATTTGACGTTCGTGAGCCGCCACGAAGCACCAGAGGTGGTAATGCTCCGTGAACCCATTTGACGTTCGCGAGCCACCGCGAAGCACCAGAGGCGGTAATGCTCCGCGAACCCATTTGACGTTCGTGAGCCGCCGCGAAGCACCAAAGGCGGTAACGATCCGCCAACCCATTTGAAGTTCGCGAGCCGCCGCGAAGCACCAAAGACGGAGCGCGAGTCCTGCATCACGGCGCCCCTTCCCTATAAATACTGGACTCCCCCTGAGTCCCAAGGACGGACAATCCGACCTTTCAGCTTTTCCTCTCCCGAATCGCGAAGCACTCTTTGCCCCAGGAATCATGAGCTCCGCGAGGTATTTCTACTTCGTGAGACGCATCTGCTTTGTCTCATTTTGAGCCCCTCTTCTGAGAGGGATGCCCTTCGCGAAGCTCAAGGGCGTTCGCGAAGGAAGGGGATTCCCAAGGGAACCCGGGTAGCCGCGGGGCGTTTATGCTTCGTGAAACCCCCAACCCATGCTTGTGATCCTGATGCTAAGGCATGATCGGTACACATTGCGAAGCACACTGCTCCGCAGGACCCTGCTTCGTGAGGCACCCCTCCTTCGCGAGGCAGTGCTCCGTGAACACTATTCCACTTCGCGAAGCACCTTACACTCACACCTATGCCCCATGCTAAGGCCAAGGCACTCCACTTCGCAAAGCACACTCCTCTGCTTAGCGATTCCTCTTCCCGTGCAACCCTCCAGGTTTGCACGATGTGATTTCAATGTCCCGTGGACAATACCACCCGTAGCATTGCTTCGCCTAATGCTTCTTCGCATAGGCACGCTAATGGCTATTGCTTCTTCGCATAGCCACGCTAACGTGGACCCCTCGATGGTTCGTTCCACGACCCCCCTTAACCATGGCCTTACTGGTACCTTCCCTTCCCCAAGGACCAAAGGGTATCAGTTATGTAAGTCCTAGGGGTGTGGAGGGAACCCACCTCGTCCGAGCTACAGGACGTTAAACTGCCAAGAACCACGTCCTCAACACATGACGTTAAATTGTGACACAACCTCGTCTCCCTCACGAAGGGTCCCCCCAGCTCGAACATTCTTTACACCACTCGTCTCCACGGGAATGGAACTCTTCCGCACATGGAATGAGATCCTCCTTGTCGGAGTGGAATATGTTCGCAGGGGAAGGGCTGCCTCAGAGCGTAAGCCCCTAAACTTTTGTACGGATGATTGCACCCGTGCATCTCCGTACTTCCCCACTACCAAGGTCAGTGGAGGGCGTGATAGGGAACGAGGAACCTCCCATCATTGGACCAAGGTACCTCTTTCTGGCGCTTCGTCGCACTTCAGGCCTCCATCCTGGAGTAAGTCCCAGCACCATGGGCCGCCTAACGCGTAAGCCCCCCATTCTTTTCTCACGGACGCATCCTTCGCAACGTGATCGTCAGGTCCTTGCAACCTCTTGTTTCTCACACCGAGCATGACACATGTAGGCTTAGAGTGAGCACCGACCCTGACCACCCATCCTTATGAACTACGAGGTCTTTGATCCATGTCAAGGCATGGTACGTAGGAAGCCTCCACGAGGTTCAAGCCCACTCGTCGTTCTTACACTTCGGGTCTCATTCCTGTCCAGCATGACGTTAAACTGCGCATTCCATCCGAACTATGAGGACTTTGATCCATGTCAAGGCATGGTACGTAGAAAGCCTTCACGAGGTGCAAGCCCACCAATAGTGGACCCCCGGGTCTACTTTCACGTCTGTTCACCGACAAACCCATCATAGAGAACTACGAGGTCTTTGATCCATGTCAAGGCATGGTACGTAGGAAGCCTCTACGAGGTTCAAGCCCACCCGTCATTTCACGTCGGGTCTCACCTACGTCCAACATGACGTTAAACTGCATTCTGGTCCGGTGGTAAGCTACTGCGACCCATTCCCACCTGAACTACGAGGTCTTTGATCCATGTCAAGGCATGGTACGTAGGAATCCTCCATGAGGTTCAAGCAACATTGCTCGGTCGTTCATTTCACGTCGAGTTTCGCCCTCGTCCATCATGATGTTAATCTGTACCCCGCCCTCGTCCAACATGACGTTAAACTGTATGTCCCCCCTTGTCCTGCATATTTGAACTATGAGGTATTTGACTTGTGTCAAGGCATGGTACGTAGGAAGCCTCCCAGAGGTTCAAGCCCACCACTCATTGGACCAAGGTCCACTTTCACGTCGGATCGCCGACAAAGCCCCATTTGAACTACAAGGGGTTTGATCCATGTCAAGGCGTGGTACGTAGGAAGCCTCCACAAGGTTCAAATCCACCCGTCATCCAATTCAACGTCCATCACGATGTTAAACTGCAATTCCAGTCTGACGGAAAGTCGTTGTGACCACCCCGAACTACGAGGTCTTTGATCCATGTCAAGGCATGATACGTAGGAATCCTCCCAGAGGTTCAAGCCCACCTCCCATCGGACCAAGGTCCCTCATTTACGTCGGTTCGCCGACACCCACCGCCCGTCGTTCATTCACGTCAGGGTTCACTATCGTCCCGCATGACGTTAAACCGTATTCCCTGAACTATGAGGACTTTGATCCATGTCAAGGCATGGTACGTAGGAAACCTTCCCGAGGTTCAAACCCACCATTAGTGGACCCACGGGTCTACTTTCACTTCGGTACGCTGACGATGCCCATCCGACCAAGGTCCACCTTCACGTTGGTTCGCTGACGATATTCATCGGGCCAAGGTCCAGCTTCACGTCGGTTTACCAGCACCATCCCAAACTATGCAGACTTTGATTCCCTGTCACGGGGATACGTAGGAAGCCTCGTCAAGGATCAAGCCCAACTTCACCGTTGCACTTGCGATGGTCCCATTTCACTCCCCCTCCACTCCATTCATCAACCTATCCCCCGTCCCGATTCTCGCCCGGACCATCTTATCACGGTGAGACCATGTCGGTATGCTCTTCTTCACAGCCATCCATGGGCTGGCCCCGGTATCGACATCCCTTCAAGGAGGATCTCTCAATCCGATCTATCCTAGCTAATGCTCTGGTTGGGTTGATCCGTCTCTGCGAGACGTTAAACTCGCGGCATACCCTGTGTTGAGCACGAGAAGATGAGGAAAACCTCAGATATGTGTCTACGACATATAATTCCCCGCGCTCGATGTGGGATTCCTCGGCCCTCCATGCCCTCGAGAAGCCTACCAAGGATAACAGACAGACATGCCAGGTACCCCAGCATCCAGACATGCTACTGATGTCTCAACGTGACTACTCCCCTGACTGAAGGTTGCTTCCCTGACTGGACCCTTTGGAATGTCCCGACAGAAGCAGTGTAATTAACCGGCGTCCATGGAAACATGGCACTGGGAAGAGTTTCACGAACTACGTATTAAATCTATGAGGGAGACCCGGACTAGGTGATGAGTTCTGAGGAGGAATCGACGGAAGGAAGAACCGACATCCCATCATCCCGTTTCGATCAAGGAGCAAACGTCCCTGAATAAGGAGCGGATGCCGCCCGCCTTTGGAAAGCGGGAAAGCGGGGCAACAAATCCGCGCGTCCTCCTCCACAGACGGGTGCGCGCGCCCCGGCGGAAAGTGTCGGAAAAAAACATAGCATCATAGAATCTATCAAGCAACTATCACAACAACATGCATAATCTACACAAAGTCTATCACAATAGCATGCAATCGCTAATGCACACTAGATGGCATGACAATAATACATGACATGTGATTTCTACAAGTGCCTATATGATGCATGAGATGGAATACCCTCATCTCATCGGGATGCAACAGAAATAGAACTAAAATATAAAAAAATAACCACACAAGTCTTGTGAATCACTCTAGGTGAAATCAGATAAACTATAAATTCTCAGAATCAGCAACTGCAATTCACGAGGTTGTATAGATTTTCCCTATACACGAGTTATCTACTCCCGAGCACAGCATAATGCCAAGTACCGAATCCATCATATCCCTAAATAAGGTCTCCAATAGGTAAATAAAGTGAAAAGAAACCCTCTGATACCACTTTGTAACATCCCGAGTCCGGATCCCTCTACTGGTGCCCCTCACCCGGTTTGCCACATGACCTCAAGCGCGTTTCCCCGAACGCCAGAGGTTGCCGACTAGTAGCGAGGGTCGTGGTGAGTTAGTGGGAAAACTATTCCCTCATTCGGTAAGGTATACAAGGTAAGAAATCAACAATAAACAGCGGAAGCAGTAAACAACATGCATACCGACAGAAACCAACAGTGGAAGCAATGTAAATATATAGCTATGATGAAAAAGATGCAGCAGGTACAAGTATCTAAGGAAAACAGCAACACGACAACATGCTGAAATACAAATGAAAGAAAGTGAAAAAGAAAAAAAATGTAAGCTCCTCAGCATCGTGAGACATGGCTCGGTCCCATGCTCCCCAGATCCTGGTGAAGTTAAGATCCTGATGTAGAAGGGCGCTTGCCCTTATCTATACCTGCAGCAACATAGTCTTCTTGGTCCCAAAAGCAAGGCCCAAACAGGGTGTGAGATACAATCCCAGTAGGCAACCACCCAATGATTTATTCCTAACAATCAATGAATACATGAAAATAATAAAACAAGAAGCAGTAAACAGAAATAAACATGCAGCTACAATCCACAGCTCTAACAAGTAAAGCATGCAAGTAAGCAGTCAACAACAAGAAGTAAACAGGTAACCCTCTGGGTGGCTCTCACAGTCTAACCCCTATGGTTCAACCATTAGGTACTAGTAACCCTCTGGTAGGAAAACACAGTCTCACCCCTCTTTTTGGGCTACGTAATTAAGAAGACTCTTTGGGGAAGCACTCACCGTCAATTCCCCCTATAGTCTCGTATCATGCTAAAGGCCCTCTAGGGAATCACTCAACGTCAATTCCCCCTATAGCCCACGTCGTAATTAAAGACACTCTAGAGAAGCCCTTTCTCCAATTCTCCACTTGGTCCCACAGCGTGATTAAAAGACACTATGGAGAGGCCCTTCCGTCAATTCTCCCTTTGGTCTACTACTCTAGGTTCCCACAGTCCTGAGTATAACTAAACATGCTCAGCGCGTGCATATCGTCCAAGTAAACCTCAAGAACTACTTTTCTATCAACAAAGTCTCAACAAAAACAACAAAACAACAGTTCCACTATCCTACAACTAGACATGACAACTGGAAAAATGCCCAACAGGAAAAACAAGCATGGAAAGGCAACCTAAGCACAAAATAAATTACTCTACTCACAAGAAAATACCTCTACTCAAGAAAACATGCAAAGCAGGGAAACAGCAGGGGAAAACAGGAAACACACAATACACCATTAAAGGGTATTGGTGAAATTTTCACATAATATTCATCAACTCTCTACGGAAAGGTACAAACCACCTATCTCTATCCTAGTAGATCGATATACGTGAACCTCGCTAACAGATTCCCCTTAGAACAATGTAGATCTGAGAAAACGCACAAAACGTTCATCCCATGATAACATGAAAACAAGGAGGAATAAAGAATCAAGGCTTAATCAGAAGGAAGAACTCACCACTGCGATTCCAATGCAATTGACCATGCTCGAATCGGAGAATGGACGGTGAGGCGGTCATCCGTCAAAGATTCGTCCGTACAGGTTACTTCAGACGGTCGAAACCTGATGAAGTTGATGGATATCGGGGTTAGACGCGAACCCGGTCCGTTTAATGAAAAAAAAGAAATAACACCATGTGTAATTTTGGAGTACACGGCGTGTACTTCAAATTTTCCGTACACTAAAATAATCGGCCTCCACCTCATCCATACACACCATGTGTGTGGCCTGGACACAGCCAGCACACAGCTTCGTGCCGGGGAAAGAGTACACAATGTTTACGCAGAAAGTACATGGCGTATATTTCTAAATTTTCCATAAAAATCATTTATTCTCAAAAACATTAGAAAAAAAGAAAAACATACCTAAAAAGTGATCCGGGTTCTTACAGAAAACATTACATATTAATTAATGCGGGTAAAGTAAAAATGGATTTACCTAAGGTTCTTCTATGCAGATAATAATTAATGATATTCCACCATATTAAATAACCATAATATGGACCTATTTTGACCACATACCATTTAGGATCGATAAAGGACCGTAGAGACCCAAATTTGATGTACATGGAAATGACATTACTTTTGTGGAATACTTAATATATAATAAAAATAGACACCCAAATACCTTAATAGTTTCATGTCTTTGGAAACTTGGAACGTAATCTTCTAATCATAGTGAATAATATTCATCATCTCCCATAATGATCTTTCCGTTTTTAATTCTTACCTAAAACATTTCCTTATATCCTGGGGAAAAGAAAATATAAAAAGGGTGAGTCCAAATCCTCAGTAAAGGTAAACATAGAGAAAATAAAACAAACCATATACGTTTGAACATAAAAGCATGAACATAATGTTTTCACATCAAAATCTTGAGGTGTGAAATAAATGTTGGCAGTATGTAAGGAATAGATTGTAAAAGAACATTAATCGTGTTTTATTATCATGGGAATATAACATTACATTGTGGAAAACCATTAAGCACATGATATGATTTCCATATTATCCAAGGCATTTCTTCCAAGACCATCATAGTTGAAAATGTCCACTAATGAACCAGTTTAACGTGATGTTCCAACCCTGATTTACTGAACCAGATTTACATTCCATTCCAGACATGTTTATCTCATTAGATATAAATCTTTACCCAATGCTTTGTAGGGTGATTTAGGCCCCAACCATCTCATAATGAAATCATTTTTTTGTGTGCCACAAAATAAACAAAAATCATTCATCATAACCCAATAAATAAAATGGGTTTCATAAATATAATCCCATCTTATAATAATCCATATAAAACAAATGGATATCATTTCATCATATGAAAGATGAATCCATGTAAATAAGATATACATTATACTTGGAACATAAACATACTAAATAATGTCATCTTATATGGATTATAGTTTTGATAAAACACATGAAATGAATTCTTGAGGAAAATATCCTTTCTTCTTCAAAGTCATTTTATTTTCACAAAATTCCATGGAGTTTAAAAAAAAGGATTTTTGATGAAAATAATCATGAAATTATGTAGGGGAATCCACATGAGAATAAGGTGTTATGAAAGAGTAAAAATCCTTTCATGTCATCTAAGTAAAAAAACATTCTCCTCTAATTTTTCCAAAAAAGTCAAAAAGTGTATTGTATGGTAAAAAAAAGAATGATTCCTTAAATACCATGTAGTGAAAGTAAAAAATTGGTAAAAATGACTTTAAACATAAATGAAATCATTTTTAGAAAACATGGACATGGATGATAAATATTACCCCATTAAATATTTACGAATAAACAATCTCGGATAAAAACGAGACTGGAGTAATTTTTCCTTACCAATTATTATTAGTGGAATTAGACATGAATAAAATAAAGAAAATTTACAACATATTTAAATATAATATTATTCATAATAAAAATATTAAAACATTCATAGTAATCATAAACACCATACAAAATAAATATTTGGTGATTAAGGCATATGTCTCACAGAAATAAAAGTGAGACGAAACAACCCCTTACATTATGTCCAATTTATTAAGAAGGTGTCAAATACTCATTAATAGTGAGTTTAAACATATTATTAAGTTGTAACATAACCCACATAATATTTATGATGTCATATATTATTCACTTATGAAATTATATTACTCGTTATTTTGTTAATTCCATGTTAAAAGCTGCTTTTTGGGTAAAATTGTTTCATTTATCGTACGTGTTTGGACTTGTTGTTCTTGATATTATTACTTATATAATGATTTAATTAATTTCTTAATGTAGAAAAAGATTTATATAAAATATATATTAATCATATAAATATATAATATAGATCGATAAATGGAATGAAATACACCGTTCATGGAGACGGTAGGCCATACGTATGCATGACTGCTGTTTTCGTTTCCTTAATTAATTGAATGGAATTAATTAAATGAAAAATATATATACATAAATCAAGAATAATTATTATTTCATATATTTAATTATTATTTATTATATATACTTTATCATCATTCTTGAATGGTTAACATGGAGAATGAATCTCATCGCGTCATGGAGACGGTAATCCGTACGTACGCACGAGAAACAATATCATTCCTATAAATGTTGAATGGAATTATAGTGGATGATATAATATCTCATAATTATAATAATGTTATAAAAATAATATATTGTTATTATTTCCACCATTATACCCATCCATGTATTGTGGTTGTGGAAAAACAAATTACACCACAGCCTGGAGACGGTATTCCGTACGTACGCAGACGTGGTGATTTTGTTTTTCGTAGGATGGATAGAAGGTGAAATAGGGTTGTTTAATATTTATAATAACATATATGTATATTATTTATACTTATGTTTTTACTTCATAATGAAAAAAATAAATAAGAGGATATAAAATAAGAAATAAATTTGAAAGAATCAGTAAAGGATATTACCTCTTTCTCGACACGCCTCTTTTAAAACTCCAATTTGGGAACTAAAGATGGTCTTTGAAGAATAGTAGGACCTTTATTATGATTATAGGGGAGTGGAGAAGATAAATTTATAGGGTTTTTCCGATCTTGAAGACACAAAATGGTGTGTGGAAGAGAGGGAGGAGATTTCATTTTATAAGAGAGGAGAGGGGCACTTTTGGAAACCTCTAAAATAATAATTTATAATAAACCCAAAACCCACATAAAAACATTCACAATGACTAAAATTATAAGGTGAGATGAGATAAGGTTGTAATATTATAATCCAATAAAATTTATACATGTTGGGAATTTATTTTAAACCTTATCATCATTATTTATCATTTTTTAGTCTATTTAATTCTATTTGTGGTAATAATATTCTATAATTTAAATTGTTATAAATAAATACTTATGTGCTTTGAAATATCCATAATTGGATACATTAGAACATTTTATACAATATAAATATAAATTGATAATTTTTAAATATTTTTTTAATTTTTCATCAATTTAAAAATAATTATATTTTTATAAAATTTCAATAGTTTCAATTTTGAAACTATTCAATTATTTGAATTTAAAGAAAATACAAATAGAAGATATATTAGAAAACAAATATATAATAGATTCCTAACATTTCATATTCATCAAAAAAAATCATGGAGCACATTAATTTGTTCATATAATATTTATTTTAATATTTTTAAAATCATTTATTTGATATTTCAATCAATAAAATAATTTATACATCACTATTGTGTCACCATTAATAATAATAATTTATTCCCTTAAAATCCAAAATAAATTTACATAATTTAGATAATTATATAATATATATGGTCATTATTTATGTTATATGTTTTATGACATTTATCACAAAAATTAAAATTATTACACTTATAAGATATAAGAGAGTGACATGTTGTCACTTTCTTTGGTATTAATAATAATTACATCCATTTCATTTTCAACAGTCCATGAAATGAATATATTCAGACCCTCAGGTGATATGGTACAACTATTATTCATCCAATATATTTTTTCTAGGTGTTAGGGTAATTTTATAATCTTATTTTTACCCTTAATTACCCGATTTACCTTACATTTTAGTAAATAAAATTTACTATAGTTAATATTCATAATGTCTAAAAATATAAAGTATCATATTAGAATAATTTAGACCTAATAATTCAAAATATGTAATCCATTTTTCTAAATTCGAAACATAGAAGTGGTAGTATTTAATTTAAAATTAATCCCTCAGTTGAGAAAATGAGTTTTAAAAGTTTAAACCTTGCAAAAGATTGAAATGTTTTCACCTATGATTTCAGTGTAAAATTAATGATAATGGCTTAAATTATATTAAATGGTACGAATATATTCTATTTATACTTTAAAACCATCTAATATTATAATTATCTATATATATAAGTCATTGAAAAAAGATATTTTTAATTAAAATTTAACGTATTTTTAATATTCATCAAAATAAGAAACTTATCAGAAAAATATCAAAAATTTATCCGAAATAAATTTTTATATCCAGATTCCAAAAAAGATTTTTATTTTGTCAAATTGAACTTATAAACATTTAAAAAAACATATTTCAACATTTTTTTTAATAATATTAATTTTACCCGAAAAATTTATTTTGTTCTCATACCATGATCTAGAAAATGTTTATGATTAATTATAATGTTATAAAACTAAAAATGAGTTTAATACTATTCATAATGGCTAGTTCATAATAATATTATGATATATCATTATTTAGTGAAACACAGTATTGCGTACAACACACACTATCGAGAAAGGTCGCTCTTGCGTGTAACACAAGCCAATAATATTTTTTGCGTATACGACAAGCTAATATGGTTTTGCATATATCACAAGATAATTTTGGGGTAGTGTACAAAACAAGACATCAATGAATTTTAAAAAGAATATTTCTCAGAAAATCTCAAGGTGTAACATTCTACACCCCTTAAAATGAATTTCGCCCTCGAAATTTTTCAGGGTAATAAATCATTTACTACTTAAAATATTATTTCATAGAAACCCACATCATAGAAAAGAATACTAAAACTTAATTTTAAAAACTATTGTATAAAAAATAATGGCTACCCAAATTAACTTATCACAGGGTTTTCACATAGGAGAACATAGGTGAAAATATGGATATGGAAGAGAAATCTAACCATCATATTCTGATGGAGAGTGGTAGAGAACTTGGATATGAAAAATCCAACAATCATAAAGCCATAAATTTTTAAAGATCTAAGGTACCATCTGATTCATTAGATATGAGAGCACTAGGACGACATTTTTAGTTTTCATGTTCAGTTCTCTGATGTTGAAGATTTTTGGAATTAAAATAAATACTTACTTGATTTTGTTTCAATCTCACTGTCGTCCATGCCTTGAAAAATTTATGCTTCATATCTTAAAGAAATGAAGTTGAATTTGTCTTCCGTGAAGTGTTAGCAGATCATGAAATAGAATTATAGGTCATTCCATCTCTCTCAAAGATAAGGTTAGCAAAAGTAATATACATAAGTCAATCTATGGTGAGATTAATCATATGTGGTTCCAAAAATAGACTTATACTTCATCTATCATACCGATTAATAAAATAAAACTAGTTTCTACTAACCAGGGAGTTCTTGTAGGATTCTGGTATGTGATAAAGGCATGTCGCACTTTAGTTGTGGGTTCGATTCCCACAACCATGTCTGATGTGACGGGTTCTCGCCCATCCTAATGGTTGTCCTTTTTCTAAAACAATACTATTATATCATTCTTGAAAAAAGTATTAGCCTTAACCAGTACTATCTGAGGTAAAACTTAATCCATTCCAATCTTTAGGCTTATTCAAAATACATATGTCTAATCTCATAGTGTAATGAAAATGATTACTAGAAAGGTTATCTACCGAGCAAGTGAATACCATCATTTATCCACCATATATCATAAGATATATCTTGTTTGTAAAATTAGAAACATGTGAATAACTTAATCATGTATTATTGAAACATTACCTACCATAAAACGATAATGAAAACATGAATGCTATCAAAAGATAACTCTTTCCACATACTAAAATCCAAATATTTCTATATACTCAATCCATGATATCACTTTGTCATTATATCAGTAATGAGATCATTAATACTGTCAATCATTTCATTATCTCATTATCCCTTCATTATGGGCATATCATCTGCTTTCCAAAAATATATCAATTACTTTTTATGGTTACCAGTTCCATACAATTATTTAAAACCAATACATATATATTCCAAAATTCCCAGATACTATAAATGAAATTTCACAACACTATTTTGGAATTTTTTTACATAAACACTTAATAATTCCTACAGTTCGTTTTCATATTCAACATCACCAATAGTGATTTCATGTGACTTATCTTTGTTGTTTTCCTTAATAGGTAGTTTATGTCGATCATCACTAACCTTTGGATTAGGGAATTGGTTAGCATAATTCCCCATTTCCCTGCACTTGTAGCATTGATGTGATGGTGGTTCATTCTCTGTAGTCTTTTCTCCATTCACATCATTTGCTACCTTTTTCCAATTACATTGATACTCAGATGATCGATGACCTTCTTTTCAAAGCCTAAAACATTTTATAGTACCATTAAGACAATCTCCACTATGCTTATTTCCACACATTGATCACAACGAAACATTTTTCTTCATTTCACCATTGTTTTGAGATTTTTCCTTGAACTCAATCTTTTGTTTCTTCTCAAAACCAAGAGATGGATATGTAACACCAACTTCTAGTTCTCCCTTGATAGCACAACGCAAAATCTCTTCATAGGTACTGAAGTCTCTTATAGCTAATGACTTTTAAATATTTGGTTTTAACCCACTAAAGAATAAATCCACTTTACTTTCATATTGGACGATAAATCCAAATGCATCCCATACAAGCCTTGTAAAATTCACTTAGTATATCCCAAGAGATTCATCATCCTTTTTCTTAAGCTCATGGATGTCATTTTCGATCTTTGCTCGAAGAATACGAGGAATGTACTTATTGAAAAATATGTTCTTGTACTCATCCCATTCCATGGATTCAATTTCATCTTGGGGACTTTTATTCTTAATTAGATTCCACCACTGGTATGCATCACCATCTAAACGGTAAACAGTCAAAAGGAATTTTTGATGTTTTGAATAGAAAAGTATGGAAAATATCATTTCAAAGGTACTGGTCCATTTTTCAGTAACAAGTAGATCAGAGGACCCACTGAAAGAAGGTGGGTGTTGCCTCATGAAGGACTCAAAAGAATATTGTTCTCTTCTCTGCTCATTTGGAAGTCCAAAATGATTCATAGCTTGGGTAAGTATAAAAATATGATTTTTCACTCCATCTCCCCAATCATTGGTTTGTTTAGGAGGACTCTCATTGAATTTTCCTTTACATTGGTCAAAACGGTTCCTTTGGGTTCCAGCCATCATCAAAAACCCAAAAAGAATAGTGTGAGAGGCAAAAATAAACCAAGAAAAATAATATAATAAATCGGGAGTACCTTCAATATCTAAAATCTTAGGTTTAATTCTATGATTGTTACCGTAATTCTAGGACTATATATTATACTTATACTTAACCTTATGGATATCCTTAGAAATACCATTGGAATATCTCTAGGGATCTCACTAATGTTTTTGAATCCTAGTTTCCTATGGTTAACTAAGGCTTTCCTTTGATACCAACTGTAGTGACCCAAAGTTGACGTACATGTACATTACATTATTTTTTCAGAATACTTAATATATAATAAAAATAGAAACACAAAGACTGTAATAGTTTAGTGTCTTTGGAAACATGGAACATAATTTTTAATCATGGTGAAAGATCATCAATATCTCCTATATTAATCTTTCCATTTTGTTTTCATACCTAAAAACATTATTTATATCATGGGGAAAAGAAAAAATAAAAAGGGTCATTTCAAATGCTCAACAAGGGTAATCATGGAGTAAATAAAACAAACCATATACGTTTGAAAATAAAAACATGTACATAATGTTTAAACATCAAAATCTTGTGTTGTGAAATAAATATTGGCAGTACGTAAAGCATAGATTATAATGGAACATTAATCATGATTAAATCATCTGGGAATAAAACAAGTAATTGTGTAAAACCTTTAAACACATTATATTATTTCCATAGTAGCCAAGGCATTTCAGTCAAGACCATCATAGTTGACAATATCTATTACTGAATCAGGTTTACTTTCTATTCTAGCCCTGTATTTCTGAACTCGATTTACTTTTTATTCTAGACCTGTCAATCTCATTAGATATAAATCATTATCTAATTCATTGGAGGGATATATAGGCCCCAATCATCTCTTAATGAATTCATTCTTTCGTGTGCTAAAAAATAAACATAAATCATTCATCATAACAAAATGAATAAAATGTGTTTTTTAAACATCATCCAATCATAACGTAATACATATAAAACAAATGGATATCAATTCATCATATGAAAAATAAATCCATGTAAAAAATATACACATTATACTTGAAATATAAATATACTAAATAATGGCATCTTATATGGAATATAGTTTTGATAAAACACTTGAAATGAGTTTTTGAAGAAAATATCCTTTCTTCTTCAAAATAATTTTCTTTTCACAAAATTCCATGCAATTTTAAAAGAAAAGGATTTATTTTTTAAAATAATCATGAAATATTGTAGATTAATATTCATGAGAATAAGGCATTATGAATCCGTAAAAATATGTTCATGCCGTATAAGTTAAAAAACATTGTCCTCATAATTTTGCCGAAAATGTCAAAAAGTGTCTCATATGGTATAAAAAAGGAAGATTCCTTACATACCATTTAGTGAAAGTAAAAAAATGGTATAAAGGTAGTTAAAAATACCTGAAAAATATTTTTAGAAAACATGGGCACAGATGATAAATATAACCCTAGCAAATACATTGGAATAAAGAATCTCAGATAAGAACGAAATTGGAATAATTATCCCTTACCAATTATTATCAGTGTAATTATACGAGTAATAAAATAAAGAAAATTTCATAAATATATAAATATAATATTATTAACAATAAAAATCATAAAACATTCATGGTAATAATAAACACCATACAAAATAAATAGTCAGTGATTAAGGAATATGTCTCACAGAAATAAAAGTGAGACGGAATAATCCCTTACCATAGGTCCAATTTGTTCCATACGTGTCCAAAAATCCTATATTGTGGATTTAAACATATTATTAACTAGTAACATAACACTAATAATATTTATTATGTCATATATGATTCACTTATTACTTTATATTACCCGTTCTTTTGTCAATTCAATGTTAAAAGCATCTTTTGGGTAAAATCGTTTCATTTATCGTACGTGTTTGGACTTGTTGATCTTGATATTATTACTTATATAATAATTTAATTAATTACAGAATGTAAAACATGATTTATATATAATATATATTAATCAAATAAATATATATGATAGATCAATAAATGGAATGAAATACACCGTTCATGGAGATTGTAGGCCGTACGTACGCATGAACACTGTTTTTGTTTCCATAATCCATTGAATGTAATTAAGTAAATGAAAAATATATTTAGAGAAATACAGAATAATTATTATTTCATATATTTTATTATTATTTATAATATATACTTTATAATCATTCTTGAATGGTTAACATGGAGAATGAATCTCATCACGTCGTGGAGACGGTAATCCGTACGTACGCATGAGCGACGATATCATTCCAATAATTGTTGAATGGAATTTGAGTGGATGATATAACATATAATAATTAGAATCATGTTATAATAATAATATATAGTTATTATTTCCACCATTATACCAATCTATGTAAGGTGGTGGTGAAAAAACAGATTACACCACAGCATGGAGACGTTATTCCGTACGTACGCATGTGCGGTGATTTTGTTTTTCATAGGATGAATAGAAGGTGAAATATGTTTCTATTATATTTATAATAACATATACGTATATTATTGATAATTAGGTTATTACATTATAATTAAACAAACAATGACGTGGAAGTAAAAGAATAAATATATTTGAATGAATCAGTAAAGGATATTTCTTCTTCTTCGACGCGCCTCTTCTGAACATTCTCTTAGGGAACAAATTTTTGTCTTTGAAGAAGAAAATAACCTCTAATATGTTTATAGGGGACTGTAGAATATAATTGGATAGGGTATTTCTTATAATGAAGGCTCAAAATGGTGTGTGGAGGATAGGGAGTAGGTGCCCTTTTATAAGAGAGGAGAGGGGCACTTTTGTAAACCTCTAAAATATTAATTTATAATAAACCAAAAACCCAATTAAAAACATCCCAAATGTCTAAAATTAAAAGGTGAGAAGATATAGGGTTGTATTATTATCAACCAATGAAATTTAAACATGTTGGGAATTTATTTTAAACTTTATTAACACGATTTATCCTTATTTATTCTATATAATTTTATTTATTGTAATAATATTCTAAATTTTAAATTTTTATAATAATTAGTTATGTTTAATGAATTGTCTATAATTGGATACATTATGACACTTTAGACCATGTAAATTTCTATTTATAATTTTTAAATATTTTTTTATTTTTAAACAATTTAATAATATGTCATTTTTATAAAATATCAATAGTGTCAATTTTGACACTATTCAACTATTTGAATTTAAATAAAATCCAAAAAAATATAAATTTGATCCAAAATATTTAATAGATTACTAAAATGTCATATTCCTCAAAACAATTCATAGAGCACATTAATTTGTTCATATAATATTTATTTTAATATTTGTAATACCATTAATTTGATATTTCAATCAATTAAATAATTTCTACATCACTATTGTGTCATCATTAATGATAATTATATAATCCCTAAAAATTAGAAATAAATTTATAGGATATATATAATATTATTATATTTATGGTGACTATTTAATTTCTATGTTTTATGAAGATTATCTCTAAATTTAAATTATTACACTTATAAGATATAAGAGAGTGACATCTTTTCACTGTCTTTGGTTTTAATAATAATTACATACTTCTCATGTTCAAAAGTACATGAAATGAATCTATTATAGACCTTAGGTGATATGGGTTGACTATTATTTATCCATTAGTATTTTGGCATGTGTTAGGTTAATTTTATAATCTTATGTTTTACCATTAATTATTTGATTTACCTTTCACTATAGTAAATAAAATTTATCGTAGTTACTATTCATAAGGTCTAAAAATAAAAAGTAGCCTATTAGAATAATTTTTACCTACTGAGTACAAATATGGAATCCATTTTTCCAAATTCAAAAAACAGAAGTGGTAGTATATAATTAAAAATTAATCCTGCAGTAGAGAAAATGGGTTGTAAAAGTTAAAACATTGAAAAAGATTGTAATGTTTTTACCTATGAATTCAGTGTAAATTTAATGATAATGACCTAAATTATATTAAATGGTAAAAATATATTCTATTTATACTTTAATACCATTAAAAATTATAATTTAACTATATAAATCATGTCAATGAAGAATGTTGTTTTTAATTAAAATTTAGCATATTTTTAAAAATTCTCAAAATAAGAAACTTATTAGAAAAATATCAACAATTTATTCAAAGTAAATTTTTATATCCTGATTCCGAAGAAGAATTTTATTTTTTTCAAATTGAACTTATAGACAATTAAAAAACTATATTTAAAATGGGTGCGCCATCAAAAGGCGATAAAACAACATTTTTTTTAAAAATACTTATTTTATCTGAATTTTTTTTGTTCTCATATCATGATCTAGAAAATGTGTAAGATGAATTATAATGTAATAAAATTCAAAATGTGGTTAATACTATTTATAATGGATAGATCATAATATTATTATAATATATCTTTGTTTAGTGAAACATGATATTGCGTACAACACAGACTATCAAGGAAGGTCGTTCTTGCATGTAATACAAGCCAAGTATATTGTTTGCATATATTACAAGCCAATACAGTGTTGCATATAGTGAAAGAATATTTTGGTGTAGCGTACAACACAAGACATCAATGAAATTAAAAAGAATATTTCTTATAAAATCTTGGGGTTTTATAAGGACCATTTTGTAATCATCTATCATTATATAATTGTTGTTAAGATAGATATTTTTCAAACACATACATGTGTGCCACTCACAACACATATAAAATACAACCATTTTTCCTATATTATTCCCACATTAAAACCTATTTAGAAAAAAATACCTAAAAATTTACATTAATGTTTTTCTAAAGTCATAATAGAAGAATTATTTTGGGTAGAAAACCAACCTAGAAAACCAGTTTGTGTAAACCTAAAAAGGATACCCTAAGAAGTGGTAATATTATTAAATTAGATTATTTATTTTATTTCCTCTTCAATCTACCATAATTATTATTAAACCATGATGATATCATTTCCTATTAATATTATATGTACTAAAATGTTTTTTATAATACGTTCATGAATGAAAAACATCTGCATTTCAATCAAAGGGGTTTTGAAATCATCATTCATGTGTATGGAGATAAACCACCTCTTGAGAAGAAGTCAATCATTTATCAATTATAAACTTCATGGATTCGTATTATAGAAGATATAAATTATATATATATATATATGATATTTATGACATGATTATTACAATTGAGTCATTAATTACAATATATAGATTTAACATTCCACTCCATATGGATAAAATATATAAGTGTATTTAATGAAATTAATTTTTTATAAATAATATTATTATCATTTTATAATGATAATATATTACAATCCTATTCCCGACAATGATCATTGGAAATCAAAATCATACTCATGCATGGGTACGACCCACCGACTCCATGATTGTGTTATAGTTATATTTTATAACCATAAATAACGATTTGTTATAAAAGTACATTTAATGTGTAAATATGATAAATTTGTCATTGTAATTTTTATTAAGATCATATAACTATATAATATTCATAATAATTATATCTTTCACAATGAAAAAAAAATGGGAAAACAATGCAATTGAAACACGAAACAATGAAAAAATAATATTTTATTAACGAATGGGAGATGAGATTTTATAAATGTATAATATATGATACTATATATATTAATATGGTTAATTAATATTATAATAATTTTTTTATAACCACTATATAGTTGACCATAATATAATTAATCAAAATGATCTGTAAGGTAAGGGATTTCATTCAATTATATTCCATCGATGCATATTGTAATGTAATGCGAATAATTTGATTTATTGGGGTATATAAAAACCATTATAAAATAAAAATAATTAATTATACACAATTTATTGTATTTTATTTATCATTATAAAATTATTTAGTTAAGGTAATTTGAATTAAATATAACCAAGCAGAAAATAATTACGAAACTTAATTTTTGTTATTAGGTTATATTAATTTTTCATTATCATTGATAATATGAAATTATTTTTATAATGATATTTGATTAAATAATGCTGTATTTAATTTTTTGATTTGTATTTATATTTTATTCACATAATTAATTCATTAAATAATTTTAATTTAAATGTTTGATTATTAGAAGTGTTTATTTTATAATCTCATTCCAATCCAAACTAATTATTCAAGAAATTGAAATGAAGTATATTATTTTTCCATTTTTTATAAAAACCAATAAAATTTTATTAATCTGTATTTATTCATGATATGTTAAAAAAATATTATGATTTTCCACTATTTGGAACTTGAATTAATAGATATAATTTATTATGAAAATCTGACTTCATTAATCTATTAGGCCAGAAATATGTTTTTTTTTCAAAAACCATGTTTTGAAAAATTGCTCTCATCATCTTCATAATGATATATTAAATATATTTAACCCATTAATTATTTAAAAAAAATATTTCAATGTTATATTTCTTCTATTTTCTATTCTGGGTAATTTTATAAACTTTTTCTAGTGAAAATGGTATATTATTTTTCAACATGTATGAATTTTATTGAATAATAGACAGATGTGTCTGTCATTTCATTGATGATTTATTTTAATTTTTAAAAGGTTATTTGTAAATAATTTTATCCCTAATATTCTAGAAAGTCATTTTAAAAAAATTCAATGAAAAAGATTTTCAAAATGTTTTCTAGTTTAAAAATTGATTTTCAAATTTAATTATATATTTCCCTCAAAGATGTTTTTAAATTTCCTTTTTTTTATTTATATTCATCAATGTTATGATGAATTTATTTATATATAGTCAATTATGGATATGTTGTACTGATAAAATCATTTTTATTCCACTAGATGGTTCATTATTAGTTTGAAAATTGACATTATAGAAATTCACTTCATTGATTCATTTTTTTATTTGTGAATATTCATTAAAATTTTCAATTTATAATGATCAATTAACATTAAATTAAAAAAAATATCCAAATTCTTATCATGGATTTTCTTATTTCTTAAATCACAACTCATTTCTTTATATGTTTTTTTTACTTTTAATTTCATTTTATTGACTATAAAACTATTTATAATATGTATTCATTCTGCAGTATGTATATTTAATGGTAATGAATTATTCTCCTGAATTAAATCAATTATATGATATGTTAGGAATTATTTGTACACGTGGATGTTTGTGGTAAAAGGTTACTTATATCCCCTATATTCATTAGAAGTGTAATGTGGTGAATCGATAATATACTATAAAATCATTTGGCCAACAACAATGAGTTTGTACCCAATAGTTTTAAACTCTCTTGTGAATGTAATTAATGGTATAAGTTTGAAGATCCCAAGTAAATGTAATCAAATATTTATGACTTATCATTATACTAGACTCAATTTTTATTTTCCTTATTATTTTCACCATTATATAATCATTAGATGCATCTATATATTAGTTATTGATTAAATGGAATGTTTTTTGTCATTTACCATTCCATTTTGAGTGTGATGTTCTTACCTAGGTTCCAAAAAACGGTGCCACGAGTTGGTTGGACACATGCCCTCAAGAGCGCCTCTGCTTACGCCAGAGGGTACTGACTAGTAGTGTGGGTCACCTAAGTCATTATAGAGGAGAATATAACCTTTTTTATAAGAATAAAATACCATTTGAAGAAAAAATCAATTACCAAGATTGGAAGAATATAAATAACAAGAATAATAACAAGTTAAATGATATCCAAATAATGAAAATACAATACTCAACTGAATGGTAAAACATTATATGACAATTCAAGTGTCATGTGTATACAATGAAACTAATGAGGAGCCCCAAAGACTCCCAAACTAGTACCAAACCATGTCTGGTTCCCTCTCCCATGCTATATTCCAAAATGAAAACATATCCAAGGTAATTTCCTTTATCATGTCCTACAACAAAAATTGTACATGTGTTCTGATCAGACATCCTGAATAAGGTGTGGGTGGAACTCAGTTCGACGCCACCAATGATGTCTAAAACAATTCTAATCATGATACAATGTATTAATTTTATAAAAAAACAATTCATAATTAAACATTTATAACATTTTCATTTAATCAATTTTCATTATATTAGGTACAGTTCTGATTGATGTTTTCAATTTGAATCATCATCGATTATTATCATTCATTTGGTGTGGAATGTTATGTCAAGAATCCCAAATCTAATTTAGTATAGGTCTCCATTCCTAAAACTACAAATCTAAATAGTTCTAGGTCATCATTTCATGCACCCAAAATTCTAAATCATGAATAACTTATGGGTAGGAATGCCATGTCCACGTCCAAACATCTAAATCAGTATAGAACTACATGTATAGAACCAAAAAAACTCATCCATTTAATCATTCATTAATTAAAAATAATTAGCTACATCATTACATTACTAATCTAAAAAATAGAAAAAAAACAATTCAAACTCCATTAGTTAACTCCAAAATTAAATAAGAACACAACCCATTAATTAATTCATCAATCAATTAATCAATCCACACAATTCTCATTCAATAATTAACTCTTCAAAATTAATTATCCATATCAAATCTCAACATTTTATATTTAATTTTTAAAATTAATTATCATTGATCAACATCATGGCTCATAATTAATTCTCATAATTAATTATCTTATATAGTCAAGCAACATTTCATAATTTATTTACCCCTATTAATTATCATAACACAATGAATTATTTATATCAACAACAATATATCAATCCATAACCAATATCCAAAAAAATATCTATTTTGGAAACTCCCATAGTTTGTTCTTTGATTCAATTATCAATTAATCACCAATGTAAAAAACGTAAATTCCACATTCCAAATTACTCCAATTAATGAATTAAATTATCAAGGAATGATAAAAAATTCTTAAAGTCACAATCAAATATTAAATCCATAACTATGGGAGTTTTATTTAGACCACCTAACATGGTTTTTTATGGATGTTGGCCTAATGGAAATATAAAAAATTATAGCGCCACAACATCATCAATCAAGCTATTAATCGAAATTCACAAACAAAAATTAAGATCAAAGGCATCAAAATCATGAAAATATAGATCTAGATTTACGATACTAGATCTAGATATCAACTCATAGGTTTAGATCAATGGAAATAGTATAGATCCTCTATAAAGGTATCATTGAATGATAGATGAATGAATAGGATACGCAATGAGATGAAATCCAATTAGAAGGATGATAGTGGATCATAAATATGAGTTTTCTATCTAAAATAACGATGTTATAATCATTTGGAATCCCTATGGATGGTTCTGATATCACTGATAATTAGAAAAGCCAAATACAATATTAAAATTAGGGGTTTGAGGGTTCGTCTGGTTTTAAAATGGATTTTCAGATAATTAATTATGAGTGCATGATCTCCTGGGTAGGGGAACATGGTTTGGGCAAACTGTGTGATAGCCATGTAGACCTCTCTATCTAGGTTTTCATGGATGGAATCGATTGACTGTAGGGTTTGTCAAACTGTTCAGAAACCATGCTGACCTCCCTATCCTGGATTGTATGGTTGACACAATTTAGTTATAGATATTGTCAAACTATGGGCAAACTATGCACAATGCACTAAAAATTATTTTTTATTTAAAATAAAACAAATTATTCCCAATAAACTACTCATAAATCAGTAAACTAAAAAACCTAAAAATATACCTAAAAATACAATCATGGTGACTCTAGAAATGGTTTGGATCTAAAAATCTCAACGTGACAACTCGTCCTCGAGATGAACTCCGGAACTTCTCTATGATTCTAAGACATTAAGATTGTGGCATTGATCCCTCATATCTACTTCCCAGTCCCATGTTTCCTATTGAACACTACCCTGTTTCCATAACACATGATCTAATGACACGGTCTTCCCCCATAACACTTTCTCTTGTGACCCATCACACACATCAGATTATACTCAATGGACGCATCTGCCTTGAGTTCATACTCATCCAATACAATCAAATGAGATGATTCGAGGTGAAACTTCCATATTTGTGTCACAAGGAAAACATCATGCGTAGCACTGAATTTTTACAGAAGGGCTAATCAGCACCCCACTCGCCCGATTATCTCCAACACCTCAAATTGTCATATAAACATGGTCACCAACATAACCTTCCTCTGTATCCTTTGGTGACCTAGTCAAGGAATCACCCAAATGAATACACCATATCTCACTGTAAACTCTAGTTTCCATATTTGTCTATTATAATATGACTTCTTCCTACTTTGAGCAATAACCATACTTTTTTGAATTAACTGCACCGGCTCTAATGTCTCCTAAACGAGGCATGGTCCCAACATCTCTGACTAACCAGCATCTAACCAACATTGCGGTTGTCTACATGGTCTACCATAAAGTGACTCATATGGTACAATAAGTATATTTTTCTAATAACTATTGTTATATATGAACTTCACTAAAGACAAGTGCTTTTTCCAAGAACCACAAAAGTCAAGAACACATGCTCACAGTATATCCTTGAACACCTCTATGGTATGATCTGACTACACATCTATATAATGGTGTAAGTCCGTACATAACAAAACCTGTGTACCAAGAGCCTTCTGTAAACCTGTCCAAATGTGTGTTGTATAGAATGAATCATGATATGAAACTATAGTCTGTGGAACCCCATGAAAATGAACTATCTCTTGTACATACACTTCTCCAAGTGTCCTATAGTAATTGTTTTCCCAATATTAATGAAATGGGATAACCTCTTTAGTAAATCCACAATGACCCATATAACATCATTCTTATAATGTTTCATTGGATATCCTACCACAAAATCCATAGTCACATCATCCCACATCCAATCCAAAATAGGAAATGGATGCAATAGGCCTCTTGGATGTTAATTCTATTTCTTCAACTTTTAACTAGTGAAACAACTTTTCAAAAATTCTTATATCTCTATTTTCATGCCTGGACACCAAAACTATCATTGTAGGTTATGTTACATTTTTTCACCCTAGGATGTACCACCCACTTTGAGGCATGAAATTCACGCATGAGGTCCCCTCGTATACTCATTGTCACAAAAACCCTTTTTCACATAGATGATCTCATCCTCATCTATTATATAGTATAAAGGTGTCATCAGACCGTCATGGATTTCACTAAGGATAAAAACACAAGATCCTCATACTGTATATCCATGATATGTCTCATTAGTATATAATCCATTGCTACAGAAACCATGATCATACACTCCTAACACTGTAGAATTGACACATGAATTTATTAATGTAAATCCATCATCTTTCAATATATGCTCAGATCATATACCAACGAAGTCTGATTTTTATTGTTCAAGGCGGCAACCACACTATTCCCCTTTACGAGATTATATTCTAGTTCCAAATCAAAGGACAACATATACTCTACCCATTATCACTACTGAAGATTCATGTTGCACTGTGATAAGATATACTTTACACTTTTGTGATCCCAGAAAACTGTAATGTTTTCACCTGAAATATGGAATCTCCCAAAATTAAGTGCATAAACCATTTCTTTTAACTTGAGGTCTTGAAGAGGGTAATGTTTTTATTTGGAATCAACTATAGAGACCTATAAGCAACAAATAGACCCCCTTGCATCAACATTGATCCATGTGTAATCCCAAAAGCTTCACAATACACCATTTAATCTTCACCCGACTTTGGTAATATCAAAATTGGTGTCAATGTCAAGTCATTATTCATATTCTGAAAATAATTATCCCATGCTTCTGTCTAGTAAAACATTACCATTTTCTTTGTAAAATGTTAAAGTAGTGTTTCTAATCAGGAAAATCCTTGGATGAAACTCCTGTAATAACCATATAATCCCAATAATTATTGGATATCAGAAACATTATTGGGATGCTCCCAAAAAATCACTACCTGCTCTTTTTTTCTGTCCACATTCACACCTTATTTCAAGATGATATGCCATAAAGTTTCTACCATGTCAATCTAGAAATTACAATTTCAAATATTTCCATATAGCTAATTATTTCTCAGTTTTCCCAAAACGATGTCAAGATGTTCGGAATTATTTTCATTCATATTATAGAACAAAAAGATATACTCCACAATGACAACCACAATATGATTTATGTACGGATGAAATATCATGTTCATTAAGGAAATAATACTATAAGAGCATTTTTCAAAAATAACACAAGTTTATGGTTTAACATTGGTCCATGATATCACCTGATGATATTCTGATCTCAAATAGATCATTGAGAACACACAATACCCCTTAATTTGGTCAAAAAAACATTTATACGTGGAAGAAGATATATGTTCATCATGTTAATTTTATTCTACAAATGTTAGTGGTAAAAATACAAAAACTCCCATTGGACTTAATTTTTATCAAAATAGGTGGTCCCTAAGGTGACATATGTGGATAGATAAACCCTTTATCCTCCAACTCCTAAAATTTCATTATTAGAAGTTCAGTCGGTACCGTTCTGTAAAGATTAATAGACACCATATCGACCCCTGACATGAAAACCATTATGAATTCCACAGCTCTCTTTAGTGGAAACACTAAAAATTATTAAAGAAAGACATCCAAAAATAGTTCTACAACTGGTGGAAGGATGTCTTTCCAACCACTCCCACAATTTACCAAATGATTAGTAACATGGGTTTTGAGTTATATCTATTTCATGGTCCCAACTCAACCTATGTGGATATCCCATTCTATCTAACGAACATATTGGTCACCATTAGGAGATATGAAAGTCACCCTCCTGTGGTAACTATAAATGAGGTCTTATTATGTGACTAGAAAATATATACCCATAATTAGGTCATAGACCTTTATATCATAGACATAGTTATCACAAATAAAATTACACTCTCCGATCTCAAGTGGAAATTCATTACACAAATAGATATCCCTAGACCGTGTTCCCAATGGTGTACCGATATTCATCACCCCGATTACAGACTCCACCTCTAGGATAAAACCATTAACATTATTTGAATATATTAGAGAATGAAGGGATACAGTATCAAACTAGGTAGTAGATAATGTAGAAGAAACTATAATAGTACCTCTCACTGTTGAGGGATCAGCCTCACTCTCCACAAGTGTAGGATGTACTACATCTAACCTTTCCTCCCCTATTATTTCTAGTGTCATCTAACTATCTTGAGTAGCACCACTCTGATGATAAGGATTCTCATACCCTAAATAACCACATCAACTACCACTAATTCCTATGTCATTAGAGTTCCACCTGCAATACATATATAGTGTAGAAGACACCTTCCAAATCTCTGACTCTAAGTAGCTACTCCCTTAGCACGAGGCTACTAGTACTTTTGGAAGAACTTCTGTAGGTGCCCCATATTGCCACATAACAGTCATTACATAGGTGGTTAAGGAAAATGTGTACAATAGTGTCCATTCCTACCACACTGGTGGAAAATAAAATTATTTTGATCCGGTGAAACTGTTCCACCATGCTGTCCACATTTCCTTCCATTGTCCTTAAATAGATTTTCATAACGGCACATCCTGGTCATGGATGGAAAACTATCTTATCATTTAGTGACAGCTACATATCTAATAAAATAATCATTCTTCTAGTTCCCCTTAAAAATGAGATCTTAATCGATCACTTATGACATTTTCTTCAGCCTGAATATATTTACATGGGACCTAATTTCACACATATGTTCATCCTGATTTTTTATGAGGAATCCTCATCTACCGCAATATATAGAGAAACAAGATGTAAATCTATGATATTTTTGACATAATCCATTGTATTCGTCATTCTTTGGGTAGGATGCGTAATCTCTGAATCCCTCTATTGTCTCAGCCTCTATGGATAGGTGTTTTCCAAGAACTTCTCTAGAATTTCCTTCCATAACATATCATCTATCTATTCAGATCATACCTGAATGTCCAACTATCACTTCACTGAACCTTGTAGCCTATAGGAAGCCAACATGACCCTTCCCCTAGCTAGATTCTATAAATGTTCATGTATCACCTCTATGGAATCAATCTCTAATTCATCTCCCTCAGTTCTACCCTCTTGTAAATGTAGAAGGGTGTCACAACTAAAACTCCAATGTCATCTCAGACATTATTTTCAGGACCCAGCATGGGTCTCAAACCCTGATATACATGAATTGAGGAAATTTCTCCATGAACTATTCACATTCCTCCTCCGAGTGCAACAAGGGTGCCTCATGTTCGCTATCTTGATGTTTTTATGGTTCATATCACTTAGTCTCTCCCTCAACAAGCATCATGGAGGCATGTCTCTACAACTCCAAACACACTTCCTAGGCCTTATAAAAAAACCTTATAACATTTACATAAGATGAGAGTCTGAAACAAAAAGTTTCAACATTTCCTTTCACCCATTTTCATGCCACATGGTCAACAACGAGGCCTTATCAATACCTATAACCATCCTAATCCTTGGTCTTAGTTAACAATGGAACATACATTCTCATTAACTAATTCAATCATCAACTAATCAGATTATATAAAATTAATTAATTAAACAATTTAATAATTATTCTTACCCATTTCATCAATCAATTTTATCATTAGACACCCATTTATTCTCATTTTTAATCATTATTTCATTCTTATAGAAAGGAAAAATAGGTCATGTTCAACAACTTAATCATAACATGTTTTCTAGTGAGTGGATAGAATGATGCAGGTCACAACAGCATTGAGTGGCTAGAATGATCCATGGAAACTCATGTGTCATGCCTCATTTTTCCATGAATCAAAATACAACATATGTCAAAATAAATTTCAAACACACCATAAGTGAATCATCAAAACTGAAATAATAACCAGTTGTAACAAAAAAATCAATCACAACAATCCCACCAAGAGTACTCAGATTTTCCCCTGTGCATGGTTTTTCAACTCCCATGCATGAGATTATTACCCAGATTTGAATTTTCCTTGTCTCATATCTACATTTCCCAAAATCATACAAAAACTGAAAAATAATTACAGAAAACTACTCTAATACAAATCTGTGACGTCCCGACTCAAGTGCCACTAAACAGTGCCCCAATCCAGTTGTCCACATTTCCTCATGTGCACCTCCCCGTATGACCTACGGTACTGACTAGCAGTAAGGGTTTGGTAAGTTAGTCTTGGGGCGACTACAACATCTTTTTTTTAGAATAAAAAACCACCATAAGGAAAAAAAACCAAGTGTGGAATCATTTAAAGGACAAGAACAAGAACAATACCAATTCATATTATATTCAAAATACTAAAATACTATTCATAACATAATGGTAAAAAATGATATTAAAATGTGAGTTCCAGTGTTTAAAATGAAACTAATGTGATGATACAATGATTCCATGAAGGACACAAACCACATCCAGTTCCCTCTCCCATGATTCAATCCCATTCAACAACCTATCATAGGACCTTGACCTTATCCTATCCTGTAACAACAATGTCTACTCGGGTGCCAACCAGACTACCCGGATATGTTGTGAGTACGACTCAGTAGGCCACAACAATCAATGTCTAAAAAATATAGTCTAGAGATAGTGTATGCAGTTTTATGAATCAATAGATTCAATTCATATTTAAACAATTATTAAATTGTTATTTATTCTTTAATAATCACATTAGAAAATGATTCAATTCATGTTTTACATTTTAATAATGATTCATTATTATATTTAATTTAGTTTTTAACATCATGTCAAGAACTCCAAATCTCAATGTGTATAGGTATCCATTCTTAACACTCTACATCTTATTCGGTGTAGGTCATCATGCCTAACACCCTAAAATCACATGCATGGATAATAATTTGGGAGGAATACCATGTCTATGTCCAAATTTATAATTGTTCTTGAAAACTATTTCTAGGACCACATAAATATCATCCATTTAATTATTATTTAATTGAAAATAAATATACACATCCTTCCATTACTAATACAATTATTAGTTAAACATTTTAAAGGAAATTAGTTAACTCAACAATTAACTAAGTATATAACCCATTAATTTATTTATCAATAAATTAATCTATCAATACAATTATAAATTCCTAATTAATTCTTCACAATTAATTATCCACATCAAAACTACAATTGTCATAATAAATTATCACAATTAATTATCTTTGATCAACAACATAGAACATAATTAATTCTCACAAATAATTATCTTACATAGAAAAATTATCATTTCATAATTATTTTCCCACAATTAATTATCTTAACACAATCAATTTAATATCTAAATTACAATATCTCAACCCATAAACAATATCTAAAAACAAATATCTATTTTTCCAACTCCCTTCATTTGTTCCTTGATTTCAATATCCATTAATTACCAAGGAAAACACAAGTCAATACCACATTCATAATGACTCGAATTTAAGAATTCAGTTATCAATGGAATCTATGAAATCCATAAAATCACATTCAGAAATAAAATACATAACTATGGAAGTTCGATTAATAAAACCTTCTATGGTTTAATGATTGATGTAATCCCATCGAAAATTGCTGAAATTAGAGAGGCACAACATTGTCAACCATGTTTCCGATCTAAATCCCTAAAACAAAATTATGATCAAAGACAACAAAATTTTAAAAATCTAGAACTAGATCTACAATCCTAGATCTAGATCTCACCTTCTAGTTTTAGATCCAAGGAAAAAGTGAAGATATTCCATGAATGTATCCAGGAAGGGTAGAGGAATGAACGAGAGAATCAATAAGATGAAATCCACTTACCAGGAAGAGAGAAGTTCATCAATCATGGCATTCGATCATGAATAATGATGTTCGAAACACCTTGGAATCTATGCCTAAGGCTCTGGGATCACCTAGAATTTTTCAAGCCCAATCCACGGTCGAAATATGAGTGTCTTGGGGGTTATAGTAGTTTTAAAAATAATTTTTGGATAATTAGTTCTGCGAGCATGGTTTCCTGCGTATGGGAACACTGTTATGACAAACTGTGCACCAATCCTACAGACCTATATATAATAGTTTAAACTGTTGGCATGGTGTACTATTATAAATTTTCAAACCATGTGCAAAATATGAAGGCCAATCTATTATTATTTTCATTGTTGTAATGGTTTATTCACACAGTTTTAAAACCATGATCCATCCATGAACAACCCACTATCTGTTAGTTTTTCTTAAATATTTACACAAACATACCCCAAGAACGTACTGAAAAATAAAGGTACTAAAAAATATAAAAAGTTACCTAAAAACATGCATGGGATGAATCCAAAAAACTCTATGATCTTACATTTAGTATGTATTATATAATTATGATGGAAATTTTAATTATTAAAGGGAATGATTTTTTTCAGTTTTTTACCATTCCATACTAATTATCATCCATGATATTTCTGAAATCATAATATATATAGTGGCACTTACATTTCAGTTTACTGATTAAAAGGAGTTCCTTTAATTTATTTACCTTTGAATATTGAGTAGTATCCATGAGTTTTTTGTATTGATTTTATATTTGGATGAACTGATTTCTCAAGTTATTGATCATGTGCCATTTTTTAGTTATTCTCCTCTTCATATATATTATTATGGATGATATTTTCCCACTAATATTATCTTTAGACGCACTTCTGAATCATTTTATTGATTACATGGTGTGTGTGTCAAGACAGTTACCTTTCCATATTGAATATTCACATTGATTCATGATTTTGTCCCCTGTTCATTACCCTTATCAAAAATTTGAGATTATCTATGTTTTTTTAAATTTACTATGAATCCAAATGTTTATTATGTAGGCTAAAAATGAATATTCCAAAGGTAATAATGATATTATGAAAAATTTATAATATTATAATTTGTGTATTTAAATGTAATTTTGGTCTCAAGTATGTACCTAGTTTATCATGACTATTGAACAATTCCATAATATGGGATTGGATTCCATGTATCTTCTGACAATGTAATAATGAAGGCACTAGATCTGGGAATCTTGGTTCAGGGATGCTACATATTCTCTAGACTTCTCAGTTCTAGAGATCTCTTCATTTGGCAGAATACATCGTAACTCATGTATTTAATTTTTTAGAATATATATTCACGACCAAATATACTCATATTTGAATTCATGGTATAATTATTAATCCTTTTTTGTTATAACCATTAGTTCTAGATATTTATTCATGGAATGTAATTCCATTTGATGATGAATTTTTGAAATACTATAATCTTTATATATATGTTTTAGAAGGATATGAATATGGGAATGAAAATTTTCAATAATATATTGATCATAAAAGGAGATTTTAGAATTTTCATGGTTCCTAGTATATATTGTCACAACATTGAGGGTGATATTAAAATTCTATATATGTTGAGACCCAATCTTGACATACATGGAAATTAAAATAAATTTGCAAAATTCATAATACATGATGAAAAAACGCCTTTAGTGTCTTTGGAATCTTAGAACATAATCTTCTAATCATGGTAAATGATATTAAACATAACCCATAAATATATTTACCTTTTTTTATCTTACCTAAAACCATAATTTATATCCTAAGGGAAAATAAATCATACAAAGGGTGAGCTCTAATGCTTAGTAAGGGTAAATATGGGGAATATAAAACAATCCATAAACATTTTAACGTAAAAACATGAACATAAAATCTAAAATTCAAAATCTTCAGCAATGACATAAAACATGGAAGTACATAAGGAATAGATCATAAAGTAACATTAATAATGATAAAATAGCATGTGGATAAAACATGTAATTTTGGAAAACCATTAATAACATGATATGATTTCCATAGTAGCCAATGAATTGCTGCCAAGACCATTATAGTGGACGAAGTCCATTGATGAACCAGGTTTACTTGGCGTTACAACCCTGTATTACTGAACCAGATATACATTCCGTTCTAGCCATGTAATATCAAGAGATATAAATATTTACCTAATGCATTTTAGGGAGATATAGGTCCCACCCATCTCATAATGAAATCATTTTTTCATGTGCCACAAATTAAATAATTCATCATAACCCAATGAATAAAATGGGTTTCATAAATATGATCCCATCATAACATAATCCTTACAAAAAAATGGATATAAATTCATCATAAACAAAATAGAATCATGTAACTAATAATGAAATTATGCTTGAAACATAACCATATTAAATAACGTCATCGTAGATGGAAAATAGTTTTCATAAAACACTTGAAATGAATTCTTGAGGAAACTATCTTTTCTTATTTGAAATCATTTTCATTTCTCAAATAAATGTGAAAATTGAAAGAAAAGAATATTTTTGAAAATAATTATTAAATATTGTAGTGGAAGCTTTACGTAAATAATGAATGAGGAAATCATAAAAATCCATTCACACCATATAAGTTTATTAAACTTTCTCTTTATACTTTTTCTAGAAAAATAAAAAATTGCATCGTATGGTAAACAAAAGAAAGACTAACTCAATAATAAAAAGAGTTAAAAATGAATTTAAACACACATGGAAGAATATTAAAATAATTTAGAATACATTTTTATTAAACACCGACATGGATGATAAATATAACCCCAATAAATACCTATGAATAAACAATCTCAGAGAGAAACGAGATTGATAAATTTACCCCTACCTTATGTACAATTTCTTCCGTATGTGTATGAGACTCATGTATAGTGGGTTTATACATATTTTTAATTTATAACCGAACCATAATAATAATTATGATATCATATATGATTAACTTACGACTTTATATTACACGTTTATTTGTCAATTCCATGTTAAAGCAACGTTTTGGGTAAAATCGTTTCATTTATCATACGTGTTTTAACTAGTAATTATTCATTTGATTAATTAGATCATGATTAATTATAGTTAAAATGAAAAAAATGATTTATATATAATATATATTCCGAATATATATATATATATATAATATTGATAAATGGAATGAAATACACCGTTCATTGAGATGGTAGGTCGTACGTACGCTTGTACACTGTTTTCATTTCCTTATTAAATTGAATGGATCTAAATGACACACATATATATACATAAATCCATTATAATTATTATGTAATAGGTTTATTGGATAGTTATTATATATACTTTATAATCATTCTTAAATTGTTAACATGGAGAATTAATATCATCGCATTGTGGAGTCGGTAATCTATACGTACGCACGAGTGATGATATCATTCGCATAATTATTGAATGAAATTGGAGGGGACAATATAATATCTCAGAATAATAATGATGTTATAATAATTATATAGAGTTATTATTCCCACAATTATATCCATCCAATTATGGTTGTGGTGGAAAAATAAATTACCCCACTGCATGGAGACGGTAAGTCGTATGTACGCACGCGCGATGATTTTGTTTTTCGTAGGATGGATAGGTGATGAAATATAGTTGTTTCATATTTATAATAACATATATTTATATTAATTATACTGATTTTATTACATTATGATGAAACAACTAAATAAGAGTAAGTAGAAGAAGAACGAATCATGAATGAATCGGTAGAATAGATAACTTCTTTCTCGAGGTGCCTCTTTTAATCTTCCTCTTAGGGAACTAGAGTTGGTCCTTTTAGAAGAGAAAAACCTCCAGAATATGTCTGGGGATGTTGAGATTCGTAATTTTCAGGGGTTTTCCAATATTGAAGGCTCAATATTGTGTGAAGAGTAGAGGGATGAGGTTTCCTTTTATAAGAGAAGAGAGGGGATCTTTTGGAAGCCTCAAAAATGTTAATTTATAATAAATACAATCCCAACCTAAAAAATCCCAAAATGACTCAAATTAGATGATGAGATGATATAGTGTTGTAATCTAATCATCCAAACAAATTTATATATGTTTTTAATTTATTTTAAACCTTTTCAATTTGATTTATCCTTATCTAATCTATTTAATTTTATTTGTGGTAATAATATTCTATATTTTAAATCATTAAAAATAATTACTTATGTGTTTTTAATTTTCTATTATTGGATATATTATGTAATTTTAGACAATATAAATTTCTATTTAGAAATTTCAAATATCATTGTGATTTTTAATAAATTTAATAATATGTTCTTTTTATAAAATATCAATTCTGTCAATTTTGACACGATATATTTATTTGAATTTAAATAAAATCTACACAGAAGATATATTCAAACAAAATATTTAATATATTACTAATATGACATATACATCGAGAAAATTTGTGGAGAATACTAATTATTTCATATAATGTTTTTTCTAATATTTTCAAAAACTCTTATTTGAAATTTCTCTTAATAAAATAATTACTTCAACATTTTTTGTATAATTATTTAATATACTTATTTTTTGCAGAAAAATTAACAATAAAATCCTATAATGAATATAAATATTATAACTTTCATATTAATACTATTAATAGAATTTATCATCTAAAATCACAACATTTAAATTGTTATTTTTATTAAATTATGAAGGTGACAAATTTGACATCATTTAAAATAAAAAAATATTATTGTCATAATCACTTTTTTAAGGATATTAATGGTAAAAAATTATATAATTGGATGATTATGGTTTAGATATACACTACCAATATTTTTTGGTCAGGTGTTTGGGACTTTTGTTGTGTATTATTATTTTAATAAAAACTATATTATTGATTTTTCACTAGATAAATAATTTCTACTTCCTTAATGTATAAATTATTATGGTAATTAAATATTTATTAAAAATTAAAAATGAAATACCATGATAAATAAAATAATTTTATATTTAAAATGAGTATTTATAATCTAATTTATATTCTTTATAACATTATATTTAAAATAAATCTATTTATTAATGTTTGAGTAAGACATATTTCACTTTCCGTAACATAAAATAAATAAAAGGTCTAAATCACATAAAAGAGGGTTACAATAGAGTAAATTTCAACCCAAGTATATTTTAGGACTAAATATAATCATCCAGTTATATTAATACAAGTTTTAGGTCATTTTTATAATATTATATTTACCCTTAATTACCAGATTTAACTTTAACTATTTTAAATAAAATTTAACGTAGTTACTATTAATAATGCCAAAAAATAAAAGTATCCAATTAACTTAATTTTTTCATACTAATTAAAAATATGGAATATATTTTCCCAAAATCAATACAGAGAAGTTTCAGTCATTAATTTAATAATAATCCCGCTGTTGAGAAAACGATTATTAAAAGTTAATACATTGCAAAAGATTGAAATGTTTTTACCTATGAATTTAATGTAAAATTAATGATAAGGACATAAATTATTTTAACTGGTAAAAATATATTTTATTCGTTCTTTAAAACCATTCCATATTATAATTTAACCATATAAATTATCTTGATAATAATGTTTTTTTAATTAAAATTTAGCGTATTTTTACTATCATCAAAATATGAAAGTTAACCAAAAAATATTAAAAAAATTATCCAAAGTAATTTTTTATATACTTATTGAAATTAATAAGTTTACTCTGTAAAATTTAACTCATAAACCTGTCAAAAACTAGATTTCAAGTGGGCATTCCATCAAAACGCAACAAAACATTATTTTTTGAAAAATACTTATTTTACCCAAAAATTTTATTTTATTCTCATAATATGTTCTAGAATGTGGGTAAGATGAATTATAATTATATAAAATTTAAAATATGGTTACTAATATTCATAACGTCTCATTCATAATATTATAATAATAATATATCATTGTTTAGTAAAACTCAGTATTTCGTACAACACATGCTATTGAGGAAGGTGGCTATTATGCACAACACTTGCCAAGAATAATGTTGTGTATAATAAAAGCTAATACATTGTAGCATATAACACAATCTAATCTTGGTGTAGCGTAAAAAATAATAGATCAAAGAAATTAAGAATAATATATCTCATAAAATCTCAGGGTGTTACAATATACAACCAAGATCATTATTCTAATAGTAAGTATCAATCAGAGATACATTTTCCATCAATTCTTATTCTTTATTCCAAAACTTTTATTGGAATTCCATACTAGTCAATATTTAAGATATATATATCACATATATATATGCCTAAAAATATATAAAACATCTAGAACATTATGTTTTATTTATTATAGTTAAATTAATAGTATATGTTTATTGTTTAATGCTGAAAATTATATTTTATATTTTTAAAAGAGCCATTTTTAGGATAAGCGGTAACCACAAAAGTTACGCGTGATACAAAATTACATGTTTATATCAAATTTGAAATACATAAAGGGATACCCAGCTTGAGGAGGCCTCGAGCCATAGGCCACCCATGAGGGCCGGGTCTTGTCGCCTGCATCTGTCATCATTGCATGAAATATGCCTCATTGAACCATCTTTGTCCTCTGTGCCCTCTATCACAACTAGGACTAGTGAACGGATAAAATGAAACCCTGAAACCATTAAACCATTCAATACTAATTGAAAAATAAAAAAACACCACTGAAAACATCACCTCCCATCAACACCATCGTCACTGCCATCCAAACCACTCGACAGAGGCCGTCGAAGCACCTCAAACACACAAAACGAACAGATCTCAACCAGAAAAAGAACCATCAAAAAACAAGAATAAAAACCTTCCAAAGATAATAGAAATTTGAAAACAAAACTAGAACCAAAGTCGACGTTGCAATCACCGACATAAAATCATTCAGACTTCCACAAGAGAACCATCAGCATCAAAGATGAAGAGGACCAGCACAACTCAGATCGAGGCCTGGAATCGCCTCTTGGAACACCATGTCCGACCGAGTGCTCATCCCAAAGCCTCCTTGAAACCATCACAACAGTCCAACCTGGAGAGTGGCGAAGGCACATGAAGCCAGAGCAACGAAGAATCAGACATGGCCTCGATAGAGAAACATCCTCACAAGGACTTCCAACACAATCCCTTGAAGCTGCGAGAATGTAGAGGTTGGACGCAACCCATGGAGCCAGGAAACCCACGGGTCTCGACCATCACATACCAAATCATCCCAAGAAGTATCGGCGCACCAGGCTAGAGTGGTGTTGGAAACGCGGCCAACCAGAAGGGCAGAGTAGGGGAAGAGCCGGCGCTGGGTACACCCGAAGCAGAGGTCGCCACAGGGATCAAACGGGGGAGAAGGATAATGGAAACAGAAAAAGTGAAGAAAGAAGGGAAGGTAGAAAGAGGAGGTAATAATGAAGAAGGGGGAAGCGGGGGGAGATTTCAAAAGGTTTCAAGAAGATAGGGTGTATTGATTTTTTGGTAAGGATTTTTTAGGGGAAATTAGTTATTGGGATTTTATCATCATAGATATAGTCCATTTTGTAATGGATAGTCATATATAAGGAGGAATGTATAGAAAATGAATCTATACATGTTAAATGTGTTAAAAAACAAATTCCATAAAAAAATGACTTTATTCGGAAAAATAGAACACTGAATGGAGACCAATGATATATTATTATGAAAAATAGAATATAAAAATATATTATAAAAGGGTATCCTTGATTGTAATGTTAATGAATTAACTAGGATAATGAAGGACTCTTTGGGGGAATTTCCCATGATTTTGTATATACTAGTATAAATACTACATGGAATTTCTCTAAAGACATTTAGTTAAGGTCTCATATAAATGCATACCAATTGTTGATCAAGGAAACCATTATCTACTATAGGAGATTATAAATATTTGGTACCTACACATCACTATATGAACTACATTGAAAAATATTATATCATCAACTCATATCATACACCCTATAAGAAGTGTTAAAATTGCTAATATATATACATCTAATGAAACCCAACAAGATAGACTTATAGACATAAGAATTGTTCTATAGAAGATCCTTGTAAGGAGGAATCCATATGGAATTAATTCGATCAATCAATCCTAGAGATATAAATGGGATATTATGTGACCCTATCATCGGTGAGACACAATTATGTTTACACTCTTACCATTATTATCATTCATAATTAAAACCATATTGGAGGTATAACCATAATGGAGGTTTTGTGAACCAACCCTGGTAAAAAAATATCCCAAATGAAATAAATAATATGAATAACATACATGAGATATACAAACATTGATTGTCATTTTCATGAACAAAAAATGTAATCTTCCCTAATCTTTTAGTAATTCACTTATTGAGTTTATTTATTTATAGTTTTCCATGTTCGAAATTTTAGATAAGGTAATCCTATATGACCAATATCCTTGTTTTTTGTTTCCAAACCTCATTTCTACAACAAATTACATAAATCCTACATATGGAACATAAATATAGAAATACAACCACCATAAACCATCTATTAATATATTATCATTAGAAAAGATAATTTATCATAGCTTAGAAATCCCAACATTCTCATTTATGAGTAAGAACCAAGTAGATTAAGATAATTACAATTTAATGAAAACACTTTAAACCATAAAATTTATGAAAAGAGATTTTTGTCGTGGTTTATATATTGGTGATGAATTGATTCACCACCACCTTCTTTTACAATGGTTTATTAATGGTAAATCTGATCATATTATCAACCAAAATAGATTTCATTTTTGGAATATCAACCAGCTATGATGGTCCTCTACATTTCCTCTTATAATGATGAATTATTTTATATAGAACATCTAATATTTATGTTTTTTGTTCAATAAAATTACTAAAATTTTTACCACATAATATATATAACCATAACAGAGTTTATGTAAACGAATAAAAGGATAAAATAACATAAATGTTGTGATGAATTCAAATAACACTCAATACATATATAAAAATACTATATTATTATCATAAATGTCATATAAAGAGTCTTATCTAAAAAGAGGGGTTCACCACTACCTAGTTTACATGATTCATTATGATGAAAAGTTGAAAAAGTAGAAAATGAAATCAAATAAGACCAATGTCTTAATGAATGGTTTACTGATGTCATCTCCATGAAAATTTAGATAATTATTGATCATGGAACATAACTCTATTATCAAACTACCCAAGGACCATGCTTTAATGCAACATCCATATAAAATCTACTTTGTAAAAACATTGAATGGAAACAACATTATAACCATAACCAATGATGTCCTTAAGTATCATTAGGAAAAAATATTATTATATAGATGCATTGAAATAATTTTTTTATCAAATTAGAGTATATACATCATCTATATTCAAATAGTAACATGTTGATCTAGTGCCCCATTGTAATTTGTTTTATTTATGTTCACTATGATCCATTACTCTACCAGAAATTATAATGTTATTTCTCTATTCATGTACTATGATTGCCTTCCATATGTCTTTTTAATGAAGGTTACTCTCTCCTTTAACACATATGATTTATCCATGTCTTTTTCAAAACTAATTCTCCCTTGGATAAATAAGGTATTAAACATATATATTCCCTTATCATGGATAGAAATGGGTTAGTTTGTTAGCCAAATATATATATCATATGATTATGAATATGAGGAGTGTTCCCATAGAAGATGGTGAATTCCTAATGGTTCCATTTTACTAGTATAATATTTCATGATATATGATATAATGTAATATATAGATTCTAAAGGATAAGTAATAATATTATGTCACTCTTTTCCCATAAGATCAAGAAGATGATGTGAGATTTTAGTTTGAATAATGATATTAAGAATGTAACATTCAAAACTCTAGATATCCAAATATTTTAGTTATGTTAATGTATTGGTAATGAATAAAAATGTTCCTAATGGATCTAATAGTTTACTAATCATGGAATATAGGATACCAAAATATATTAATTTTCAAAAAAAAAAGATATGAAATGGTTACCTTTTAAGAATATTATTATTTCTTCCTTCACATTTTAAATAACAATAAATAGTCCTCATATAGGTTTCCAAGGGAATGAAATCAAATGCGGTTAAGCTAAATTTCTTTATATTGAGTAGTTTAAAATGTAATATTTTATAAAATAATAGTGTAAAAAGTGATATGATAGGACAAGTTAACAATATTATGAAATAATAAACTAAAACCAACGACATGATATATCCTAGAAAATAAATGAGAACAAGGATAATTTTTTTTGATATCATATTGATTGAATATATGAAGTCGGACATTAAAAAATTATATCATGACATTATTCTATGACTCTATCTAGTTATGGGAAGAGTTATAAAATAAAAACTATCAGGTATTTCTGATGGTACATTTTGATTATCATGAAAACAGACAAGTTTCCATTCAACCTCACACCCGACCCAATCCATGACATGGACTGAAGGGCATTCCTAATCCAAGTGGGTAGGAAACTAGTGCCTGAGTATCTAAAATACTCTTTGGGGAATTACTTCATCTACTTATTTAATCACAAACAAACCACATGAATTAAAATCACATAACTAAATATCATAACCAATTAAGGTAAAATTACTATTTAGATTCATTATTTGGTAGCTTTATCCATATCCAAAGGAAATACATCTGATTGTGAACACCAATACCATCCCAAAAAACTCCATGCAACTTGAAGGACATCACCCTCAAGTTTCCACCACCAAAACCTGTACGAAGTGTAACACAAGTATTTGGATCCACCATCAACACCATTATACATAATTTATATAATAACCCTAATTTTGCAAATGTAAAAATTAAATAAAATTTTCAGAATAACTTAACATTATATAAAAAAGATTCCCAAAGACCATGAATGATTTAGTCCCATTAGAAATGTGGAATCAATATCACTAATACACAAATGAGTTACATTATCTCCCACAATGTTCTTATGGAGTAGTACCCTACAAAGACACCACAAACATAATACATACCAACCTATTATTGGGGAATGGAAATATAAATGGGGTGACCTCATGAAATCAACATAGTTAAGTAATGGAGACATGTAAGAAAAAACACGAGCATAAGGATTTGATATCATGATCATGAAAATTGAACATTATACGTTGTCAATCAATGATCATAATATGAATCATGGAATAAATACTTCTAGTTCATAAGACAAGAAACATAATGAAATTACAAGAATGAGAAATGGAAGAATAAAATAGAAATAAACCATGGAATTATGGTTGGTAGATAAACAAATAGTATAATTTATATAGTAGAAAAGGCATTATTTCCCTGATCATCTTAGAAGAATGGGTTCAATCTCCATACAATCTTTGTTATCATGGTTCACTCCCATGACCATATTAGTAGCATAACTTCACTCCTAATATAATATTTTTTCTCATGGATCACTACAATGGCCTTCTTAGTAGTCAAGTTTCATTCCAATGACCATCATAGTATATCTCATTTGATATATGTCTTTACCCAAATCATTGTTAGGATATATTGGTCCACCCATCTCATGTTGAAATAATTCATACATTTCTAAATATTCATATCATAATACATGAAATGAAATTTGTAGAATAAACATGTAATAATATCATAACCTACGGAAATATATATGTTTCATTATACTTTCATCATACACATAACCCCTGGAATGAATAGGGTTTCGAAATCCTATAAAATGTGGAAGGGAAACAGATTTCATAAACATCATTCCATCAAAACATAATCCATTCAAAGAAAAATATAAATGGAAACTTTTAATAATTTCTCCATAAATAAATGATCAAATCTAATGGATATTCTCTTACAAGGTAAATAATTTTTAAATATCTTTAAAAACATTTCATAAGGAAAATATCATTTCTTCTATGAAAAAAAACTATTTATAACATGGAACCATTTGGACCCCTTTTCTTTTAAAATAGTGTTAAAAAATATAAAAAAGGATTTAAAAAAATTAAATTCATTTTTACAATAAAATTAACTTCAAGGATCATTGGAATTTTTTTTGAAATCATGGGCTTTTGAATATAATAGAATTTTAATCGAAGAGAGAGAGAAATTAAAATTTATATTTAAAACCCTCTATTATGTACTAATTAGTGCAAAACGTAGTAAATAAAAATGATTATATCTTGAATAAACAAATGAGAGTTAAAGTAATGCATATTATTGATAGCTGGATTAAAATATTTCATCAAAGATAGAATAAGTGTAAACAATATTGAAAATGTTGAGATTCTCTAAATAAGGTTTTAAATCATGGAAACATGGGATCATATGCTACATGTATGTGAAGGAAATTAAAATAAAATAAATATTTGAGAAGAATAATATTAAGGATATAGAATTTAAAATTTAAGTATGTACACCTCAAAAAAGTGTGTAGGTGTATAAAAAACACTAGGCTCAAAGAAGAAAAATTGAGAAAAAACAATTTTACTGATTTGGTTTTTCTTGAATCATAAATCCCATCAATAAATGTATTTAAAAAAGAATATATTAATAATAATAAATTTAGGTATAAGATACATTGAATACACTCTTGTTAAGTGAATAAACCACAAAAAATTATAGAGTGGTAAACATAACATGTATCTAATGTGAATATAAATTGTGACGAAATCCCCTTACCATGTGTCTTGACATTCTTCAAACCCAAACAAGATTATTGTATGATAAATATATTGTAATTATAAATAAATAAAATATTATTATTATTATTCCTAATAAAATATGTGGTTTGATTATGGCCATATACTACATGTCTGTTATCCATACTAGGTTATGGTTTCATTTCGGGTAATATTAACTTTGTTCTTTAAATATCATTTAATTTGCTATATTGTTGGTCCTTATACAGACATAATGGCTAATGATTTTAAATAATTATATAAATATCATGTATATCCAGTATATTTACATTATAATAATCTATATAATAATTAATTATGAAATTGAATACACCGTTCATGGAGATGGTATGTCTTACACATGCCTGAATGCAGTTTCTGTTATAATTTAATTATTGATAAAATGTAATGAAAATGCAATAAATGTGTATATTTATAGAAAATTATTATGTTATTATTATAATTTTGAATACATCATATAATTACACAAAACCCATCATTAATACATTCTATTTAGTGTGTGAGGTAATCACATCATTTTGAGGGGTAATAGCTCATAATTCCTCAAACGAATTTATCATCATTACAGAATATGTAAATTAAAAATGGTGTTTATTGTAAAATGAATACAGAGGTTTAAATAAATAATATAAATAAAAATATATATAAAAATAAAATTTCTACTATAATTTCCATCATAAGAGGTGGTAAGGGAAAATGAATAATCACTCTTTAGTGAGGTGATAGTTCGCTATGCTGGTAAAATGAATGATTGTTACCCATTTGATGGAAGTATGTGTAATTGTATGTAAAACCATTACCATAAAAATCACACTATATTTTAGATACTATTTTTTTATACATGCATAGTAAAAATAATGTGGAGTCATGGTGAATGAAACTAAAAAATTTGACACGAGAGTATACGTAAGCTCTTAATTGGGTATCTCCATTGTGTTTATTCCCAAATGATTCCTTAAGATTCCTTATGCACAAAAAAATTATTATAAGAGTAATGGAGTGAATTTTAGATCTTATTTTGGTCAAGAAAACGGTATTGAGAGGCATGAAAATGTTGGTAGAGGTGGTTTCATTTTATATGGATGCAAAAGGACACACTGGGAATTTTTGAAAACATTTTATGTGTACCCATGTTTTAAGTAAAAAAATTCATAGAAACAAAAAAAATTATGGTTCATGGAAAAATAATTTCTAGAAAATTAATGTTTAGAAACTTTCAACGAATATTTGGGTCGTGTACTTATGTTTTAGAACATTCTTAACCCAATTATCCATTAAATGGATGTAATTAATTTCTATCACATCTTAAAATATTTTTTCCTTCACAAATATTAACTAATTATAAATTATAAATTATTATATTTCAAAATATGTCATCCATTTTACCAAATTATTATAATATTTGTGGGATAAATTTATAAATAATTAATCCCATAGTCTGGTTGACAATGCAGGTCTTTATCATAAAAATGACCAAATGATTGATATGTTTTAATATCCAATTTCTACATGAAATTATTTCCAATGACCAAAATTGGATTAATTGGTAAAATTTTATCTAAATAAACTATTAACCCAAAATATAATATAATTTATCCATATAAATAACAAAAATTTAAAAGAGGGTATGATTTAAAATCTGGAATTTTTCACTATTCATCAAAAAATGGTGTGTGTCATAAAAATCCTAAAAAACAACCATAAAATTATATTGACATTATAAATTAATATATAAATTATATTTTTTAAATTAAATTTTTATACGTGTTTAAAATTAAATTTTATAAATTTTCATTATAATACATTAAACAAGACTTATTCGATAAAATGATATTCTTAAACACTTGTCTTTAGAAAAAAATACATTTTATTGTAAATATATTTATTTTCTATATGAAAAAATAAAAAAATATTTGAAAAGTATTTATTAATATTCATATAACTATGTTTAATGGCTATGTTATTATTATTTCTTATAAATAATTATAAATAAATAGATGTTTCTTAGAAACATCAGTGTTGCGTGTAACATATTCCTATTCAGTGTTGCGTGAAACATATGAAATGTTGGTGTTTTATGTATTTTATACTGATTTGGTTCTATGTGGAATGATTTTTTAACTTACTATAATGGATGATCTAAATTTTAATTTAACTTATTTGAAAAAATGTCTAATGAAACACTACGGGTTAAATTTTACCCACTTAAAATGAATTTCAACCTCGAAATTCATTAATTGGGTAAAACTATGGGGATAAATCAACTTCATCATACCCTCAAAATCCCACATATATTCATATAATTAGATATTTCCACAAAAAACCTTCACCTAGAGAGGGATCTAGTTTCGTAGAACATTCTCTGATTGATTCATAATTTTAGCATGTTGTTCCTCCTTAGAATGATCATTCTAGAGTTTTATGACATCTGAGTCTAGTATATGTGATGAGTTAGGTATTTAATTACTCTGGGAAGTTACATGGGACACATCAAGGATTTATGAATGATTTGGAGTAATTTATATGTGATAGGATACCATACCGATACATCTAGAACATGTTTGGCTTTCGTTTACAGCTCTTTATCTTTATTCTACACATCTTTATTCATTACATGGATAGAGGTTCAATCATTCATTTCATAAAGATAATATTTTCCCACTTCCATCATGATTTATAGATCCAACCATTTTAAATCCTGAAATATAGTATCTTTTGTTATCCTCATCTTAGATAACATAGAATGTTTTTTATAACTAAAAGCATTAGAAAACTTATTCGCTTTCCCAGGTTGGAAATGTATTATGTAGTATTAACCATTTATCAACACTAACCATTTTTTCTGGTGCATGTTAAAATCCTTATTTTTGAATTAATATTTTTTAATTTTATGATCGTAATATATATCACACTTCTCCCCATAAAAATAACACCTCTAAATTATCAATACAAAAAATATCGATGCTAACTCCAAATCATGTGGTGGGTAATTTTTTTCATTAATAATCAACTATCATAAAGAATTGCCTATAACCATTTTGTTTTAAATAATAAAACATCCTAATACCTTCATGGATGAATCACTATAGATTTGAAACCTATATACACCATTGGGTATTGTATGCACATGTACACTGACAAACCATCTCTTCTATTCGTTGAAATTTTCCACACATTCATCTATCTAGAGGAACTTGAGACCCTTACATGTTATCTTATTCAATATATTATATTTTTGTTATAAATTATCAAAAAACTATTTATAATATCTATATAGACAAAGAAATGTACATATCTCAGTTATTGTGGTTGGTCTAGGGAATCATTAAGTATCCCCTATCATTCATGGATATACTGTTATACCCTCTTTTGAGATTATATGACAAAAAAATGAAATGTTTTGTAGAAAAACATAAAAAATTATAATTTTCCATATATATTCTCCTTTATTAGGGTCATTAGTACAATTTTCGAGGGATCGTAATGACATTCCACGCTCTTTAAATAAACAAGAATATCATCTATAATGACTATAAGAATTTAACCAATGTAATACCTTAAGACCCTATTAATTAAATAAATTATTATATCAGGGGAATTAGTATGAAAAAATGAATCAATATACATTCATAGTGACCATACCCAGTAAATAATGTCTTCTAGGATATATCATCATTCTTGACCATCAATTGATGATATCTAGAATGAAGGGCATTCTTGGAAAAGTATTGCACTCTATAATGTTGATCAAATAACTATTTATTATGGGAATGATGATAGTTTTTCATGATTGTGATACTTTTCAACTCTCAATTATAATTGTAGTGTCCCATTTATCCAAAAGTTTTTTTAAAAAAAAATTGTGCACCCAAAGGTGACACACTTTCCTAAATGAATCCATTATAAATGTTTTATTGGAGTTGTTCTTCAATTCCTACAACTCAATTGGGGCCATTCTATAAGGTGGAATTAAAATTGGTGTGGGACTCGATATGAGTATTATTGTGAACTCATTTTCACATTTTGGTTTATGACTAATAATATCATCCGGAAAAACAACAACAAATTTCTGAACAATAAGAATATCATCGATGTCGAACTTATCCCCAACCATTTGAGATAAACAAGAATTTTTAAGGGGAATTAAGACTCATACACAATATGTAATATCCATAGGAATTTCATTCTTACCATAACATTAATGGATGATCATTGGAGTATTAGAAATATCAAATATAACATTTTTTCCCTCTCAAATGATTGGGACATTATAGAGATAAATCCAATTCATGCATATGATGACTTCAAATTCAACAAATGAAAGAATGAAAAGATTTTAAGGAAATACACTTGTAAAATCATTAACCATATGAGAATCATATACATGATATGAAATAATCATACCATTAGTGGTTTCAGTGATAATTCTAAATCTAATTATTTTGGGGAAATATTAACATCAATAGAAAATTATTTAGATATAAAAGAGTGGGTGGATCAAGAATCAAATTTAACATTAGCAGTTATAGAAAGGATGGTATTAGTACATTTCATCATTTATTTATCGCACTCATCATCATAAATATAAATTTCATGAGATATCCCCTATCCACTCAGATTAAGAGGTTTCTGACATCAATCATCATTACTAGCCCTTGGGTTTGGGTAGTTGTTTTCATAATTCTAATTCTCCTTAAACATGTATCACTGAATCATGGGAGTTTTATTCTTTGAATATTTTTCTCTATTATAATTTTGAGCTATATTCATCCCATAACATTTCTAATGAATTTCCTAATAAAATTCCATTACACACATAAATCAATTATAATACCCTTTATGGAAATTTCCATCATTATTCTTATCATAATTAGAGCATAAAGGATTGATCATCTTAATTTCATCATGGTTTTTACGTTTCCCTTTAAACTCTATCTCCATGTTCTTATCAAAACCATGAAATTGATAGGTTTCTCCAACATCCATTTCAACCTTAATTTCATAATGCACAATCTCTTCATATATACAAATTTCTCTAATGGACAACATCCTTATGATACCTAGAATTAATGCGCTGAAGATCCAATCTACTTTACCTTCAATTTAGATGATAATTCCTAAAGAAAACATCATGTGCCTTGTAAAATTTGTCTCCTCGATACCAACCAATTCATCATAAATTTTATTCAACTAAAGGATATATTTATCCATCTTTGTAGGGTTAATTTTTGGGGATTTATTATAAAAAATAGGTTCATGAACTCATCCCAATCCATGTATTCAATGTCATACATTTTCCTCGTATTCTTGATTAGAATCCACCACCGACATGCTTTTACTTATTTCCCATAAACAATAAGCATGACTTTGCCTTTCTCTAGACACAAATAATGGAGAATACCATTATTGGAGTATTGATCCATTGTTCAGCAAAAATTATATCAAAAGACCCTCTGAATGAATATGGATATTTCGTTATCAAAGACTCAATATAATGTCGTTACATCATTTTATCAATTGTATTTCCTCCATTATTCATAGCTTTGGAAAGTAGTTTAATCACATCATTGACGTTTTTAATTGCTACTGCCATTGATTTTAGTTGGTTAGGTGGATAATTGTTTCATTTTCCATTATAATCACCATTAATTTGGTTCCTTCCAGTTCATCAATAGTTAAAAACAGAAATAAATAGAGTCAAAAAACGTCAACATAATATAAAACCTAATAATCATGAAAAAATAGTTATAGGATTTTTATCTTATAAAACCTTCTTTAATATATGACACCTTATGTTTGTCCTATTTTATTTACAGATGCTTTATATTTATGTCCTTCATTCTGGTTCTTGAAGAGCTTGTGATGTCCTAATGTATATACCCTAGGATTGTCAAACCAGCTATGAATCAATGGCCATTTTTGGGTACCATATTTCCCTATGTATGACTAGTAATATTCTATAGGAGTTGATACCCATAGGTACATTTGTTCCAGAGCCACATTAACTTGTAGTATCCAGATATGGATGTATTTCTTGGAAACCACTCACTCAAACCATCTCCAAAATTGGAAGAAATGTTATTATACAATCTATTATCCTGAATCACATTCGTAGATACATCCTTACGGTATTCAATAAGGTTATCCCATCATAGATTCAATTGGATAACAATACCATTTATCATATTAGAACAATATAGACCCTTTATTTTCAAACATAGACATTACATAACATATCTAAATACTTAAACATTATACAAACATATAAACACGATCCAAATTGTTATAGTACTATTGGATGCAAAAAAACATAAAAAATGGTACACAAATGATATACATCTTCGCACACTAGGTTCTTCTTATCTATCACCCTTCATAGTCACATCAAATATAATACATATAATCCTAAACTGAGGGAAGGGGAACATAAAATGGGTGATCTCAAATACCCTGTAAGGGCACATAAGGGATACAAGTAATAAGAAATTTGGTCATAAGGGATTGATGTTGTGATCATGGAATATATAATATAATTCAATGCTTAAAAAAAATAATGGAATAAATATTATAAGTTCATAAGATATGAACTGTAATGAAATAAAGAGAATAATCCATGAAAGGATAACATAGGAAGAAAACATTGAATTATGGAATACACATAAGTATATGATATGATTTTCATATTAAGCAAGGAATCTCTTCCAAGGCCATCTAGATAGTATGGGTTAACTCCTCATACCATTTTGGTAGTCATGGGTCACTCCCATGGCCATCTTAGTAGTCTGAGTTGACTCCACATACCTTCCTGGATGTGATGGTTCAGTCCCATGGACATTGTAGTAGTCAAGGTTCATTCCCAAGACCATATTCATATACCTCATGAGAAATGATTCATTACCCAATGAATTGATGTGATATATTACTATCACCCATTTCATAGTAAAATAATTTATATATGTTCCACAAGATCAAAAATTTTCATATCATAACCCATGTTATGAAATGTGTTTTTATACATTTATTAATATCATAACCTATATAAATATATAGGTTTCATAATAATTGCATCATAAACATTTACTTTGAAAATAAGTTGGTTTTAAAAGAAAATTACCATTGAATGAGAAATGGTTTTTATAAAAATCATTCCATCAATACACAGTCCATTCAGAGTGTAAATCCAAATGGAAAAAATGAATAAATTCCATATAATGTCATGTTTAACAATAATGGATGCTATTTTATATTGTAAATATTTTCTAAATATATTTAAATAATATTTAATGAGAAAAATAACCTTTCTTCTATAAAAAATTATTTTTAAAACATATAACCATTTGAAAAACTTTTCTTTGAACACATATTAGAGAAATTATAAAGGAATATTTGGAAACAGTAAAACGTTTATAAAATTATATTTCCATGAAAGTAATCTTCAAGGAACTTTTGAAGGAATTTTTGGAAAATTTTTTTTGAATACAATAGAATTATGGAATAAGAGAGAGAGAATCGTATTTTACATAAAAACGTGATATTAAGTACCAAAGAGTTGAACAGGTTTTACTAGGAGATGATTATATCTTTAATAAACATAGATTAATTATAATAATTATATTTCAGGAGTTATGGATCAAAATATTTCATCAATGGAATCGTAAACATAAATAGTCTCAAAAAGTGGTGAGATTGTATCAATAAACTCTTATAAGATGTTAAATTAGTATCATACTCTCCATATAAAGAAATTAAATTAAAAAATATTAAAATATCATTAAAATAAGTATATTCATGATGTAGAATGTAAAATTTCTGTATAAACACTTCAAAAATGTTCTTAGGTGCATAATAAAACATGAGTCTCAGAGAAGGAAAATCGTGATAAAACATTTTTACCAATTTTTTATCAATTGAAACATAACCCCATTGAATAAATGTCAAAAAATGAAATTCTAATAACCATTAATTTTGATATATTATACAGTTAATACAATCACATGATGTAAAAACACCACATTATAGGAAATTTTAGTTAATATAATATGTATCGCACATGAATAAAAAGTGAGATGGAATCACCTTACTTTGTGTATTGAATCTCTTCAAACTCGTACAAGATTCTAGTAAAAAATAATAAGACAAGTATACTTACTTTATATAAGTTTATTATTATAAATTATATGATATATTATTTTATTTTAACTTTATTTTTCCTACTTGTGAACAGTCCAATGTTAATGTTTCACTTTGTGAAATATTTACATTGTTCTTCACATGTTTCTTAATTGGTTATTTGTTGGTCCTTGAACTTATTTGATTCTTATAGAATGTAAATAATGATATAAATATCATTAATATCAATTATATTTATATTATAAAAAGATATATCATAAATAAATATGAAATAGAATACACAGTTCAAGGATACGGTAAGCTGTATGCATGAATGAACATTTTTTCTATTTTAATTATATTATTGAATGAAAAGAAAGAAAAAGAAATAAAAGTTTACATGTATATAATATAATTAAAGAGGAATTATAATGGTATATATATAATATTTTTTCACAAACCCTTTTTTAGACATTACATTTAGTGTGTGAAAGAATCAGATCTCATTGTGGGATCTTTATTCCATACTTCCTCAAACAAAATATTAATCATTACAAAAAATTGAAGGTAAAAAATGTTTTTTGTAAATGTAATAAAAAATAATAATTATACTAATAAATATACTATATAATATATATAAATATATTTTTTATCATAATTTACACTATGATAGGATGTAATAAAAATTGAATAATCATGGTTTAGTAAGGCTGTAGTTTTCCTACATGTAAATAGTATGTTTGTTACCCATTAGATGAAGGTGTGTGCATGATTAGGTAAAAAAATTAACATAAAAAAATCATATGATATATTATATAAATGTGTTTAAATATATTTATGTAAAAAATAATGTGGAGGGGGTGGTGAAATAAAATAAAAGAAACCACATGAGAGAAGTCCTTACATCCAAATAGGCAACTCCTTTTGATTTGTCCCAAATGGCTACCTCATGTTTCCTTATTCCCATGGGATGGATTCTAGTAGGAATGGAGTTATTTTGTGAGATTATTTGAGATTATATTTAGTCATCCATGGTGATTAAGAGGTTTTAGTTGGTGGGTAGATGTGGTGGCCATTTATAGGGAAGGCAAAGGACAGACATGGAATATTGTAAAACAAGTTTGGTGTACCAACGTTTTTACCAAAAGTGGGTCATAGAAAACTAATAAAAATAAATAATGTATTCTTAATGGACTAATAATGTTATACATTGGGTTTTGTAAATGTTTCAATGTTTTTTCGGTATTATATTTATGATTTAGTAAATTATTATCCAAATTTATCTCTATACTAATGTAATAAATTTTAATCACCATTACTAATAATATTGGTCAAAAAAATTGAAGTTATTAGAAATTATTAATTATTATAATTCCACATAATAATCTATTTTTAAAAATTCTAATCATAGAAATGGATGAAATTAATATAATTTTAATCCCATCGTCAGGTGGAAGATGCATGATTTTAAAGTAAAAATGAACTAAAGATTGATATGTTTTTATATCCAATATCAATGTGAAATTAGATACATTGTTTTTTTAATTTTTGAAAAAAATATTATTAAACTAAAAAATTATATATATTAATATTGTAATTTAACATTATAAACAAATTATAATAACAAATGGGTTTGAATTAAGATCTTGTATTTTTCATTATTCCTCAAAAAATGATGTTTCCCAAATAAATTTAAAGAAATAACCTAGATCTAATTTATACATTCTAAATTCAAAATTTAAATCTACTTCACATAATTAAATTGTTAAATGTGTCTAAAATTAAATTTATTATGTTTACAAGAAAGATATTAAAAGCATTTTATTTGAGAAAATAATATATTCAAACATAAAAATATTTTATCCAAAATTATATCTTTTATTATAGATATATAATATTTATTAAAAAAAATTTTAATATATATTTGAAAATAATTTACTACTCTTCATATATCTATTTTTAACAAGTAGTTTGTAGTTATCACATATAAATTAATATAATGAAATAGATGTTTTATAGAAACATCGGTGTTTCATGTAACATATGTGACGTCAGTGTTGCATGTAACATACACCAAGTCATTGTTGAAAGTATTTTATACTGATTTATTATTGTGTGAATGGAATGTTGGACTCAGTTTATTTCTAGATATAAATAGAAATTTCATTTCTTTGAACAATAAATGTCCATAAAAACATGGTGTGTTACATTATACCTCAAATAAAATGAATTTCTCCCTCGAAATTAGTCACTTAGGTATAAACAAATGGGGATACTTATAGAAAACAAAATACTCATGTTCCCACATAGATTAATCTGACCGGTGATTTTTTCCCTAAACGTTGACCTGGTGTGTGGTCTTGTTTCAAAGAACAATCACTTATTGGTCATGAATTTGAATATTTCATTCCTCGTACCAAAGTTACAACTCCAGCGGTATGACCAATGAGTTTAGTACTTTTGAAGGGTCATGTATGTACATCCTCAAAAGAGATTCATAGAAGAAATCATGGACTTATGATATATTTGGAAGAAGTTACAAGTCATATGTTACCCTCTCTATTTGATCAAGATTATTAAATTTACTAATATATCTAGGGAATTGTTTCCATTTCTTCTCAAATATCTTAAATATATTCCTTGGTGATATTCATAGAAACAACAATTCACCAACATCGAATTATAGATCACACTGATGATAATCAACCTAACTTTTCTACCACATTTGAGCTTCAATGATATGCTTTCGAATAGTTCTACCATTATCAACCATTTCATCAATGATATAAGGTTCTAATATCATTATTTATCTAACCTCTTCCCAAAATATTATAGCTCTAAAATTACTCATGTGGAGGGCCTCATATAAGTATATCAGAATTCTTGAGTGAATGTTATGTTTGTATGAAAAATCAACTAGAAGAAGGTGATAATCGCAACCACTACTGAAAGATAAATAACATGATATTGTCATATACTCTATAATTTTATTTGTTATTATAGACTAACCATATGTCAAAGGATGATAAGTAGTGAAAAAACTCAATTTTATATCTACTTCTTATAGAATAATTCTCCAGAACAATAAGGTAATCCTCAAATCTTGATCTGATTCAATAGAATGTGGTACTCCAAGATTCCATACCACTTACTTAGTTTATATACTATAAATCAGGTCCAAATTGGATTCATATCTGATATAAATGATTTGTTTTAATATATGATGGAGATCAAAAAACACCCATATAGCATTAATCCTTATATATATTTTTGGTAGTCCAAAGAAAAAATAAATTGTGATGTTCTCACATTTTCTTTTTGGTATGGGCAATGAATACATCTTCCTCATTGTCTTTTGTCTTTGAGCCTTAAAATGGTGGCATACCAAACACCATGTTACAAACTCTGTGATATCTCTCGTCTTCACATCCCGTGATATCTTTCCATTCCATACCCTATACATCTTATTACTTCCAGGATGAATAATTAATGAAGAACTATGGTCTTCTTCTAACAGCTCCTCCTTCAAATTGGGCAGGGAAGGAACACATACAATGTTCGTAAACCTAATATTTCTTTCCTGATCATGGTTAATCTTAGAAACATTTCTGACATTTATTTGTAGCTCAACATCTTTATTTTATGCCACCTTAATCATTACATTGATAGAGGGTTCAACATTAATTTGAGAAAGATGATATTTTCACATTCCATCAATATGTATAGATCCATCCTTTGTATATCCTTAAATATTAGATCTTTTTTTATCCTTGTCTTTGATAAGATAGTATTATCCTTTTGAATCAAATATTATCCATGTTGTTCTCTTTCCTATTGTAGAAATTTATTGAGATGTCATAATTCATTATCATCTGTAATCATATTCTATGGATAATGTTTAACTCCTTCTATGTGAATATATATTTTAGACATTTAAAATCAGTATATATACCAAAATTTTCTCCATAGAGATAATTCATCAATTTCGTTAATAAAAAATTACAACTACCAACTCCTAATGATAAGTTGGTTAATTGTTTTCATGAATCGTCAACTATCACGAGGAATAGTTTATAACCATGTTAATATTCATAATAAAACATCCAAAACTCATTTGGGATTATTCATTATAAAGTTCTAATATTTTCCACAACAGGTTTAAGAAAGAACAAGTGCACTGCCCAACCATGTCTTCAATTCCTTAAAATATTCATCACATTCATCAATCCATAGTAACATGACACCATTATAAGTTTACATGGTCAGAGGATTAGATGACATCACATTGATAATATCTAGCTATACCAAGAACACTATGGATCGCAGTCATCATGGTTAGTCTCATCCATCATTAAATAGCATCTATCATTGATGGATCTACTATTATACCATATATTGAGATTATAATAACCATAAAATGAAACCTTTTTCATACAAAATTTAATCCTTGTAAATTTTTTATACCACCTCTTTTTCCATGGGGTCCTCAGAACAATTCTCAAGTGACCTTCATTCTCTTCCTTTCCCTTTAAATATATAAGAACATAATCTATAAATATTACCTCAAACTGATCAATGTATTCTCTAAAGACTCTATTGATTAAATCCATGAATATAATATAATCATTAATATAACCAAAAGTCATAATTATATATTAATAGTTACTATACCTTATATGGAATGTCATATTGGGTGTATCCTACTTCTTATACCTAAATTGAAAATATTTAGAATGATGTTCAATCTTGTAAATGTATTGAGCTCTATTTAATTGATCAAAAAATTCATTAATATAGGGAAGAGGATACCTATTTTTTATTGTGATCTTGTTCAACACCCAAAATTAGATATATTGTCGCATTGATCCATCATTATTTTTCACAAAAAGAATAGGTTCTCCCCACAGTGGCACACTTGGATGAATGTACCCCTTATCATTGTTTTATAGTATTTTCTTCTTCAGTTGGTAATAATAAATTGGGGAAATTCTATAAGTTGTATTTGAAATTGGTTTTGAACTAGCTATGAGTTCTAATGAGGAACAAACTGGGCTTTTTGGTGGAAGACTAGAATTCCCTTCTGGAAATACATCCACAAAATCCTAAAAAACAGGAATATCATCGATAATGATATTATCCCCAAGCACTTGAGAAAAAAATTTTGTTTAAATAAGAATTAATACCCATACAATTTATGGAATATCCACATGAAGTTCACCCTTATCATCACATTGATGGATGATCAAATGAGGGTTTGAAATTTCATACATAACATTCCTTACATGAAAATTTATGTGGTATTCATATAGGGAAATCCAATCCATGTCTAAGATCACATCAAATTCAACTAAAGGAATAATTACAAGATTTTTAGAAATAAAATTTACAAAAACATCAACTGGATACGAGTCATAGAAATTATATACAACCATCATACCATTAGGGGTTTGCATTGATAATCCCATAACTATTTGTTTTGTAGGAATCAGAACACGATTAGAAAAATAATTAGATATTTTTTAGTGGGTGGATTCATAATCAAATATGACATTATAAGTTCTAGAATGGACAGTATGTTCACCTTTCATCACATCGTTATCTCACACCTCATCATAAAATTAGATTGCATGAGATTTACATCTTTCCACTCAGTATAAGAAGTTTTTGATGTTGTTCATCATTACAGGTCCTTAAGTTTAGACAGTGGTTTTCATAGTTACCATTATCCTTTCGCATGTTGCATTAAATCATGAGAGGTTCATTCTATGATAAATTTTATCTATTATCATTTTTATACCAACTTATTCGCATTAGTTTGACAGTCAATTACCTGAGAACATCCCTTCATCACATAAAATATTTATTATACCCCTTAAGGAAACTTCCTCTATTATTCAATCCACACATAGAGAATAAATGAAATATCACATTATTTTTTTTATGGTTTTTATATTTCCCTTTAAAAACCATATTCCTCTTCTTGTTAGAACCATGAGATTGATATGCGACTCCAACCTATATTTAATCCTTGATTGAAAAATTTAAAATATCTTAGTAGATACTAGTGTCTATTATGAAAACATCATTATGAGAGTTTTCATTATGCCACTGAAGAAATTATAATATTTACATTATGGTTTGATGATAATTCCAAAGTTGTCTCACAAATCTTATGAAATTAGCCTCATAGGTACCAATAGATTCATCATACCTTTGCTGTAACTCAAATAGAACATTCTCAATCTTGGTTTAATTAATTCTAGGAGATTACATACTGAAAAATATGTTAATGAACTCTTCCCAATCTAGGGATTATATATCATCTTAGAAACTAATATTTATTTTTATATTCCACCAATAATCTACACATCCATCTAATTAATAAAGAGATAAAATAACATTTAGATTCTTTGAATACTGAATAATAGAAAATATATTTTCAGTAGTATTGATACATTGTTCAGTAATAACTGAATTATGTAACCCTCTAATATATGGTGAATGTTTTCTTATGATAGACTCAATAGAATTTTTTTTCATCTTTTTTTCATTTCTAATTCATCCATGATTCCAATACTGGGGATCTTGTGTGAGCATAACCATGGGTTTTTTCATTATATATCTTATAGAATTAGTTTTCACAAGAGTAAATTTTTTGAATTTTCCATCGCAATAAACATTTATGTTGTTCCTTTGGGTTATATCCACTGAAGAAAAAACATATAGTAATAAATAATAATCTTAATAATGAAAAATATAATCATGAAAAATTGATTATATGTTGTCTAACATGGGACTCCTTCCTTAATTTATGACAATTTAGTATTTTTATAATATTTTCATAGATGACTTCTATTTAAATACTACTTAATGGTTAATGATGTGATTTTAAATTCCCAAATCATATCCCCCTCGAGTGTCAAACTATGTTTGCATCAAAGACTATTGTAATTTACCAGATTACATTGAGTTAGGTCTGGGACATCTTTTCAAAATTGTTAACCTGAGGTACATCGATGATGGGGCCACATCTTCTTGTAGTATCCAATCATGGATTTATTTCTTAGAAACCAATCACTCTTACCATATCCAAAATTCTAGTACATTTTTCTATACATTCATTTATATTTAATATTAGCCTTAGACACATACATATGGTTCTCAATAAGGATTTCTCATTAATGATTCCAATGTTTAACTATACCAATTATCTGATGTTGACTATAGAGACACTAACTTTAAAAACATAAAAAAAACATAACTTTTGTTGAATACTAAAAAATTATATAAACATATGTACAAATAACCTATTTGGTATAGTGAATTTGGAAACATGGAAACAAAAACCCTAGTAAATAAACGAGCTACATCATCTTATATAAGGTTCTTCATGACTATCACCTTTCATAGACACCTCAAAAATAATACATATCATCATAACCTAGGGGAATGAGAACATAATAGGTGTGTGATCTGATTCTCTGTAAGGGTAAAAAGGGATACATGTAATAATTAACTTCATCATAAAGCTATGTGAATGTGATAATGATAATAGAAGATCATATCCTTCATATCAATAAAAATTATAGTAATCATGGCACACTGATTGATAGCTCATAATCCCTAAATCAAAATGAAATATGAACCGGACCCACAATAAATAAGATAACAATAAAACATGGAATTGTGCCCGACACACAAGCGTATAAAATGATTTCAATAATATCAAAGTAATATATAACAAGACTATCTTATATTTTTGAGTTCACTCTCCATACTATCGTTATAGTATTATTTTACTCCCATGGCCATCTTATTAGAATGATTTAACTAATCATACCGTCTTGGTAGTAATGGATTACAGACATTTCCATATTAGCTATCAAGGATAATTCCCCAGACCATCATAGTCTGTCCACATAAATATAAATCTTTACCCAATGGATTTGGTGGAGAAATATGTCACAGTCATCTAATAGTGAAATCAATGGTACATGTGCCACAATATCATAAATAGTCATATCATAACCCTTGAAATGAAATAGATATTTTAAAATTGTTATCATATAAGAAACTATGAAAAGATATATGTTTCAGATTAATTTCAATATAAAAATCACCCATTAAAAGAATATGGTTTCAAAATCATATAACCCATGAAAGGGAAACTAGTTCATAAAAAACATTACATAAAAAATTCCATTCAATGAAATAATATGAATATAAACATTGAATAATTTATCCATAAAGGCATGAGTAACACCAATGGAAGTTATCATACATGGGTAATAATTTTGAACATTATTTAGAAACGTATCTGGAAGAAGATATCATTTCTTCTTTTAAAAATGCTTTATATAACAGAAAACCTTATGGAAAAAATTTATTTGAAAATAACATTGAAATTTTTTAAAGGATGAATGGAAAAAAGAATAAATCATTTCTAAACTAATTTTTTTCATTAAAATTTTATTGAAGGATCTTTTCGAAAATAATTTGAGATCATTTTTTAAAACATGGATTTTATAATATAATAGAATTCTGATTGAAGAGAGAGAGAGAGAGAGAATAAGATTTTACATAATGAAAATAGATTAAGTACTAAATACTAGAAAAAGTGGTTATAAAAAATTATTCTATCTTGAATAAAAATTGTATATAGGAAATCAGGATTATTCTTGATAGATGGATCAAAATATTTTTTCAAAGGATGAATAAATGTAAACAGTCCCAAAAAGGTATGAGATTGTCTCAATAAACTATTATAACCTTGTAACGTGGGATCATACTCTCAATGTAAGAAAATTAAATTACTTGAGACTTAAAATATCATGAAATAAATAAGATTCATTATATAACATGTCAAATGGAATTATATAAACCTTAAAAAAGATTTTAGGTATATAACAAAACATGAGTCTCAACGATGGAAAATTGAGACAAAACATTTTTAATGATTTGTTAACATTTATAACAAGATCCCCATGGGTGAATGATCATAAAATGGATATGTTAAAACTAATACATTTTGGAATAATATAAATATAATACAATCATAGTTATTACATAAACCAAAAAAAAGTAATGAGGGGAAAACATAGCATGTAACTCACAAGCATAAAAAGTGAGATGAAATCCTTTCACCCTGTTTCTTGAATCTCTTCATAGTCATTCAAGATTAATTCATAATAAAAATATGTTTATAATACATATTTTACATAATAATATTCTTATACATAATATCATCTATGGATTAATATTACATGATATTACAATCTTTTAAACAATCATATATTAAACATTCACTTCAGGTAATATTATCTTCCTTCTTCGCATGTGTAATAATTCTGTTATATCATTGGTCCTTGTAATTGTATCATGAATATATAATTTAAATAATGATATAAATATATTGAATATTTAGTATATTTATATTATAATATTATATATAATAAATAATAATTAAATGGAATTCACCATTCCTAAAGATGGTTGGTCATACGAACGCATGCCACTACTTCTGTTTTAATTGTCATATTGAAAGAAAGGAAAGAAAATGAAATAAAATTTTATATGTATATAATAAAATTAAATTAGAATTATATTTTTGTATATATAATATAATTTCACTTAAATTATCTTTAATACATTCCATGTTGTGTGTGAATGAATCACATCGCTTTGTGGGGGTAGTAGTCTATACATCCTCAAATATAATTATCATAATTACGCCAAATGGAAACTAAAAAATATGTGTGATGGAAAAGGAATACATAAGGTTAAATTCATATTTAATATAATAAATAATATTTTTTAATATATTTTCCATCATAATTGTTACCATGAGAGGTGATATTGAAAATTGAACATTCATCTTTTAGAGAGGCGGTTGTTCACCGTAGAGGAGAACTGTATGTTCGTTACTCATTAGATAGAGGTGGGTGTATATATAGGTAAAACAATTATCATCAAAATACTATTATATTTTTATAATGGAGTTTTTAAACAATCATAGAAATATAATGTGGAGGGGTGGCGGAATTAAATAGAAGAAATGACATGAGAGAAGACGTTACCTTGGAATTAGGTATCTCATTTTGGTTTGTCCCAGATGGAGTACTAGGATTACATTCATACAAAGTTAAGGATTAAAGGAGGAAGGTAGGGATGTTTGGAGTTTATTTCAGTATTTTTTTACAAGAAAAGAGTCTTGAGAGGTGTGTGTTGTTTTGTAGAGGTGGTGGCCATTTATAGGGAAAGCAAAGGACACACTTGGTATTTTTCAAAACAAGTTATGTGTACCCACGTTTTTACCTAAAAAAATAATACCAAACCGTAATAACTAATGAATGGAAGTGAAATGGACAAATAATTTCCCAAAAATGGGGTTTTGACAAGTGTATAGTTCCTTTTGGGTCTTATATTTATGGTTTGGTTTTTTATTAACCTAATTTGTTTCTAAACTAATGTAATTAATTTTTATCAATTTCACTAATATTATTTTTCAAATAAAATCATATATTTTTTAAAATTATAATTTATGTTTAATACATATTTTTAATACATTTTACCAATTTATAATCATATATGTGGTAAAAATTAACCTAAAATTATTCCTGTAGTTGGGTCGACAATGTAGGTTTTTGAAGTAAAATGATGAGAAGTTTGGTATGTTTTGATATCCAATTTCCATTTTTAAAAGGATACAATTGTGAAAATTTTATTAATTGATATAAATAATATATATGTAAAATATTAAATAAATTTTAAAAAATATATTTAATCTTATTAATAAATAAATTTAAAAAGTTTCATTATATTATAATCTGGTCTTTTTCACAATTCCTCTAAAAAAGAAATTTTTCAGAAAAATATAAAAAATCACTGTAAGATAAATTAGAAATTATAAAACCAAAAATGATGTATATTTTATCGATTTAAATTTCTAAATTTTTCTAAAAGTAATATTATTATTTATTATATAATGTCATTAAAACCAGTTCATTCGTGAAAAAAATTATTCTTAAACAAATATGGACATTACTAAAAACGTATGTTTTTCATCGATATGTTTTATTTATATTAAAAATTATATAATTTTTTTTGAATCATGTGATTTCAATTCATATAACAATGTTTGACTACTAGTCTATAAGTATCTCATTTAAATAATTATAATAAAATAGATGTTTTATAGAATTATAGGTGTTGGGCATAATGTACGCCATGTATGGACCACATGAAATGCAGATGTACCAAATAGATATACAAGGAACAAGGCCCCATATGAGGATTCATAGTAGGAAAATTCACCAGAGAATAACTAATCAGACATTGCAGAATGATAGGGTAAGTCATTCCCATCAGTACTAGGAATGTGAATCCCTATATAAGACAGCTAGCCGACCAGTCTTGTGAAGATGGAGTGGTGACCACGATGAAAATTCTTGGGGGAAGGGCAGTTTCAAGTAATCATTCTCTATGTTGAATTTCATTAATACCGTAATGTCCTGTAATGTCACTAAGCTTATGGTCCATGCACGGGTTCCCCTTCAACCCTTTAAATGTGGATTATAAGAAATATATGAAAAATTAAGGCCTATTGAACACAAATTTGGTTCGATTTTAAAGGAATGTTTTTCATATTTTTTTTGAAATATATAAATTACGGTTTAATATATTCCAAAAATTCCATAAAAACATGGGGTGTTTAATTTCCTTTAACTAGGTCATATAAAACAATGTTTATATACACCATAATTTCTATGTAGGGTGTGATCTAAATTTTAGTAAGATTCAATAAAAAAGATAGATTACATGAGATAACCATAGAAGACAAATCAACTTTAAAATTTATATTGAAATGTGTTATAGATTAACAAGAAATCATTTAATGAAAATAATATAACGATAGACTTGTTAAGGAAAACCATTTTTACTAATAACATTTCATGATATAAAAATGTACATAAGGTATATTGTATACCAACAACTTTCACCACATCTAATTAGAATCATATAAAAAGAGATAACCATGGGAAATCCAATTAGAGAACTAGTACAAGTGAGACTCTAGAATCCTCATACCCCACTAAAAAATCCTCAAATTGAATTCCTAATAGAATCCCCATGCATCATCTAATAGAGGGGGCTAAATACAATTTTCTAGTGGTCTCACTATAGAAATATAAACTACCAAAAACATTCCAATTTTCGAAATACAAGAAGGGTTCAATATAATGTTCTATTGGTGTCCAATCATATGACATGAGTAGTTAGTGTTTTGGAGTCAATCCTGATAGATGAATCCAGACATTATCCTATTTATAATCAACTATAGTAATAGTTATAGTCTACCCACTAAGATACATGATAATACATTTGTTCTCAAATTCCATTTCACATACCTCATAAACCATATCTTTCACATACACATTACATGAATCATGAGAAAAAAATTAAATATCCACATTCAAATTTTCACATTGATCAAATGATTAAAATCCACATAGAAACCACCCTTTCCAAAAAACAAACTAATTTCCATTTAAAATTCACACAAAAAACCATATATAAATAATTTTTTCCCAAATTCATGATTTATTATTCCCATGTGAATGAACAATAATAAGAACACATATATTATTCAACTACTTCCATGAAAAAAACCATATCAACTTCTCACTCATATAAAATCCATTTTATAAAATTCAACACATCACATTCACAATCTCAAGAAACATTCAAGGTTCACATTGAAAAATCCACCATGAATTAGAAACTTGTGTCTCGTGTAAAATATGCTTTCTATAAAATTAAATTGTTAAAACTCTTTAGAAATAAAATTTTCACCATTCACACAATGATTAAAAAATATTTATTAAACACCATAATAAAGAAGAAATGAAACATAACCACATTAATTTAGAAAATTAATTTTCATCACAAGTTCATCTCAGAAGAATTCCAAAAGAAATTTATCACCAACACAAAATACATAGAACACATTTAATAATTAGGGAAAGCAATCCAAATTCCTCTAATAACGTAAAATCATGGTACAAGAGACCTCACACATGGAAAATCGTGAAAACTGGTTTAAAACCACAACCACAATACCAAAAGACCCTATAAAGGAAAAAGAAAAAAGAAAAATTATGAGTTCACCCAATATATCAAGATCAGACCCTCATTAGGTCATATAGCCATCTATAAAAGAATAACGTTAAATGGAAGGATGAGAGTCCCTATAAGAAGGGATAAATCATCTTAAAAGAGCATTACATGATGATTCCATGAACATCCCACCATAATATCACCCATGTATTGGATTTTAAGATGTTCATGTGGGAGAAGAGATAGATCCTAGGGATTAAAACCCCAAATAGGGATGTTCAGTGCTGTTTAGAGTGTTAAATCCAATGAGGGAAAAAAGGTAAATTTTATCTTTTTAATAATCTAGAAAGGATTCACAGTTTTCCCATACAATTTTCCAAACTATTTGTCCACCATGAATCCTTTAATACCCAAGAGTAATATACCACATGGTTTTCCCGCATGGTTTTCCAAACTGTATGAAAACCATGTAGTCCTCACTGCCAAAAATGACCATTTTCTATATGGTTTCATGGATGAGGACACAAAGTTCCCTCTAAACATGCACCAACCTTATGCCACATGTTTTCAAGAGCAAAATATGATTTTTTTTTCTAAAAAACACAATAGGAACCCAAGCGATAAGTTCCAATATAAAAATAAAAAGAATAATTTGTACAAATAAAACTGGGATGTGATAAATCTCCCTACCATGAAATCATTCCCCCTATATAACCCTAACTTCATGCTTGGTAAGAAAAAATGGATACTCTTTCCCCACTCAATTCATCATCCCTTATGTTTCATTCTCATCACTACTATGCTTCAAAATAACTCATACCAACAATGTAGACATCCCATGAATAACATTATACTAATAATCTATATTCCTCATTAACCACTAAAACACTGAAAATTATTGTTTAATTTCCAACACTTCCGAATTGAGGACATTGGATAGATTTGGGTTGCACTATTTTAGTTGAGATCCACGGAACATGTCCTGAATTTATTTTAAATAGGAGGGGAATGAAATCCTATATTCCTATTTATCAATCTAGTTTGTAAACATAAAAGTTATGACATACCTCGATATTATTTTCCCATGTTATTCTAAACAATGACGACCTATGTCAGGTTCCACCTTCAAAAAATACTAAAAAACCACATGAAAACTAATATTCAATGCCTATAATATTCATAATACATGTGGAAACTCTACACCATCCTCAAATGCTTCCACATCAACTTATTGTTACCATATCCCTCTTACACAAGGCTCAATCCAAATAACAATGTCTCACCCTCCCCATCCAAACACAATGGTGACAGACACGTCCGAACATAATATTCCTAAATGTGATCGATTCAAATCGAGTATTTATAATTAATCTTATATATGATCTCAAACAATCTAAATGTCTATCAGTGGAACCTCAATAATCACGCAAACATTCACATTGCATTCGATCCCTGATCTGATTCAGTAGCTCTATCCGACCATCCATTTGAAGATGGTATTTTATGATCAACGTGATCTAAAAACCCTTCACATTATAATGTAATTCAAACAAAAATGTGGTAAAATGGGGTTCCAATTAGGAAAAAATAGTTTATGGATCACCATGAGGCCTCACCACATAATGAACATACAACCGACCTAACTCATCCACCTTAGATGAATCACTAATTGAAATGAAATGAGATGTTTTGTTAATACCATAATTAACTACTCCAATTGTAATTCCCCCACCCACTAGGAATATAAGCTATTAAAACAATAAAATACATGGAAATATCATCCCATATTCTAGTAGGAATAGGTAGTTGATGAATAAAATCAATGGTCATTTGGCGCTATGCTTTAACATACTGTAACGTATAACTCTGTGATATAATGAATACTACATAGTGCCTCATATATTTGCACAAAAAACTACCAACACACACCATTAAATTTCATTATTTCAGCAAGATTAATGACTCACTGAGTCTATTTGATATCATACACTACAACTTCCAATAAAGAAAATGGAACAATGAAAAGAACTTTGAATCTCAAAACTCCATCCGAAGACAATGACCACTCTCAATGCATCTTCCCACTATTTAAGAACTACATAAAATTCATGCAGAACTCATCACTTGAATCCAATGACTAAATGAACTTGACAAGAAAATGTGTTATTCGAACATTGGATAAGAATGAACCTCCACTACACTACATGGTCATTGAGTTAATTGGGGTAAAGAGGCCCATCAATGTCCACTCATCACTAGACTCCATAAACTACTAGCATTGAAATATCGTACTAACTGTATCTTCCACCACATTTCATATTCCAAATGTATATACTGTATAAGATAAGATCCCATAAAAGAACTCAACCTAATGATGCAGCCCCAAATTCAGCTCTTTCTTGGAATGAATGTACTCAATCATCTTTTGATTCAAATAAACCAAAAAAGTTTCCTCAAATGGATAATAACTCATGATTCAAATACATAAATCACTACTAATAACTGTAGGTCACGGTTCATGTAATTATTTTCATGTGGTCAAATTTATCATGGAATATTATCCATGATGTGATCACAACACATCAGCACACACACAAGACCCATAATTAAGAAATCACAACTGACCACATAACCGTTTCCTGAATCTGGAATAATCAAAATGTTAGAAGTTTATATGAACTGTGTACGCTCCTTAATGGAATCTTGGAAATATGGGCACCATAAAAAATTTTCCCCATTGGATCGAGCTTTGTAAAATATGAAACAAGCCTTGAGAAATCCTGGATAAACTGACTGTAATACCAATTAGTTTCCAAAGAATTCTAATTTATTACACATTCCCCATTTCTTCCAATGAAATCACTTCAATAATATTCTTGGGGTCCACTAAAACCCACGGTTCCATGATCAGATGACCAATACAATTAACTTCCATTATCAATTAGTTGAAAATATAAATATTTTTATATAGACAATGATCTAGATGGGTACCCAAAAAAATTATCAAATGTTACTCATGCTCCTCCACAGTCCAAGAATAGTCTGTTATGTCATTTAGGAATACTACCTAAAAATAAAAGTGATATTTTAGGAAGCACATGTTCACATGTTCCATAAATATATATTGAGAATTCGGATACCCGAATAGCATGACCAAATACTCCAAATGGTAGTACATGCATCAAAAGTTTATTTTATAATATCATACTCTATTAATCTGACACGATGATACCAAAAATACCCATTGATGAATGAAAATAATCTCAACCCATTAAGTGATTGAAAAGGGAATCAATTAAGGGAAATGAATAATTGTTCTTTATCATTACATTATTTAGCTTCATGTAGTTAATATACAACTAGAGTGATCCATCATTATTTTTCTACAAATAGATCTAGAGTGTTCTATGGTGTGATGGTGGATTGAATAAATCCATTGAGTTACAGATTTTCTAGTTCTACCATTAATTACATCAACTTGGTGGGAGATATATAGTATGAGAGAAGAGAAAACATTAGTGTTCTTAGATATAAATTGATAGTGAAATCAACATCCCAAATCATAGGAACAATCGATAAATCCTCTAGAAACACATTTGGGAACTCATCCAACACATGAAGTAGTCCACCCTCAGAAGCACGATAATCATTATACAATATTAATGGGGAGATATTAAAAATGAGGTTTCCTAATTCATTAAGTGGAGGTCTATCACGTCCTCCCAAAAGATTTGATTCACCTTGTAAAAGATATGTAATTCCACCGGGTTCCAAAATACTCACTGGACACCTATAATAATCAATGTTTTCATAAAAACACATAATCCAATCCATATCGAGGATTATTTAAAATAGGTCAATTTCAAAAACCCAAAAACTCCATTCGAACACAACCCCTATCATATTATGTGTGAAGGATAGATACTTAAGACCCTACTCTAACATCTTACCATGAACTGTTATGAAATCCATAACATTTCATATAAGAAAAATTAGAAACATAAATATATACACATAATGAGAATAAATAAAAGAGACTTAAGAACCAATTTAAAATATAAAAAGAGATAATTATTATGAGATAAGAATCTAAATTCGAACTGTGGTTGGTCCTACATCTAATTTTACTAGCACTCATTCCATGATGTGGATATTCCTTATCTCCTCCTAATCCTGAGAATGTCCACTAGCATGTTGATCTACACTGAATTTACTCTTTTCAAATGAAGACATTTATATACTTCCATGACCTCTAAAATTATAGACCAATTTCTTGGATGTTTCTGTGACTATTTGAGTCCCCTTGAATGCTAAATTACGATATAACTCTGATATGGTCACACCATCCTAAAAAATCAATGCTAGTGTCCCTTAGTTCCACACTGGTGGAAATTTTTGGGATGATATGAAAACAAAAACCACATGTTTCCTATAATTCTACACTTATTGAACAACAATGACCTAACATTGGGGAGCGATAGATGAAGAAAGCAGGGAAGGATGGCCTGAACTACCTACTACCTTTTTCCCTTTCCCATCTAGTTTCCTCTTTTTATTTGTTGAATAAAAAACTTCCAATGATAACACCAGCCCATTAAAACCATGCCTGCCATTAAAATTTATTTTTAACATCATATAATGATCAACCACCTAATACTAAGTCTTCATCTTGATCAAGAACTCTTCTGATTGTATTTCGGGCTATAACCCCATCTGAAATAATTGATCCTTTAGAAACACATTGTAAATGATCTTGGGTGCATACAAAAATAACATCACAAATTGGTTGGAATACACTATCAGGGACTAGTATTTAGTGATAATCTCCCAAATCACCATTAATATATAGAAATCCCACAACTTAAGAAAATATTGGTCATTGAATGAAACTATGAAATCATTCCCACTCATCTGATCATGCTTTCCAGTTTTCACGATTGTGATACATAATTTCTAAATTGGACCATCCCAAAGGAATAAATAACATTTCACTCTAACATCCACTAGATTGTAAATAATGTTTATCATACATTATATCTTCACAATACACTTCAATTTGTCTTAAGACTCCGTGCTAGCCCAGAGATAAAGAGTATTGTACATGAGGGACTCCAGAGCATTATCATTACTTGGAACCATTTTGACTTATCTAACCTGGTTATAAATAGATCCCACTCCTTGAAGAAATTATGGTACTATATGAGCCCCTAATTCCACTTTCTTCGGGTCAGTGGGTGAGGGAGAACACTATTTAGGTGCATCCCATAGTTTCGAAAAGGTCAACAGGGAGCATTTTACTACAACAAGAAACAACAACAAGAAAAACCCACTAATACAACCATATATTTTAATTAATTAAATTATCAGCATCAATAAAAATTTCAAACATATCTATAATTCAAAACATAAAAATTCCATGACAATATAAATCCAACCAAACAACTCCCCCCACATAATGTCTATATATAGTCTCCATCATGTAAATCTCACATGTAAGAGATGTTAGACCAAATCCCAACATCACAAGGATACTCGAGTCATGTCACAAGGTGTATTGGATTGACATAACACTCAAAACTAGAACCTCAAGCCCCTATATTCATATCTCTACTCTATCTATACTCTTCCCAAATAACATGACCCATATAGTGTGTAACCTCATTTAATATCATTATTTGACTAACTATTTTGGGGTTCGATTAAACCGGACACCTGGACCAATCCATTGAATTGCCTAAAGTGTGTTCCTAATCCGCATGTGATGGAATGTAGTACCTAGGGATCATCAATAAGATATTGGGATTATTTAACAAAATTTTATAATAAAAAATGGAATAGAATAAAAATCACATATCGGAATATCATAATCAATCATGGTACACTTGTTTTTTTTAAATTAAATTTTTTACAACATCAACAAAAACCATTAGTACTATAATGGAATGGTAAAAAACCGTCTAAAAATACTCCTAAAAAACCAGATATAAATTATGCTAAATTATCCACCACAAACACCTTGAAGAAGTTATACACTAGAAATCAGACATAGCATCACCACCATGATATATCTCCTATTTACCTAGGACATACGAAATAATGTATACAAACATCCAAATGTGTATATAAGGAGTGATATAAATCCCAGTAGGATGTAATATAAAATAATGATTCTATGTGATAACATTTGAAGAAAAATCAATAAGAAAATTTCCATAAGAATATTTTAGTCATATAAAAGAAAACAATTTAATGAAAACAACATCAAGAACCACTTTTTAAGAAATACCTTTTACTCATATAAGATTGCAAGAAATAAAAATTTAAACAAGGTATACAATAAACAGATGGGTAGCATGACATCTTATTCGAATTATGTAACAAGAGAGAACAATGGGTAACCCCTATTGGAAAATAGGACAAGTGATCCACTAGAATCCTCTTACCTTGGTTATCAAAACCATCCTACTAAACTACCAACATTATCCCTCTGAACGCACCATAAGAGTGGATTCAATAAAATTTTCTAGTGATCCCTATTTCATATACTAAACTACCCACATAATTCCCATGAACGTGCCACTAGTTAGAAGTTAGTTAGATGTTCTAGTGGTCTCCAATAATATCACATTATTAATTAGTGTTATATCATCAATCCCACAAGATGAATCCTGACCACTTACTCTTTTTAATCATCTAGAGTACTAGTTATATTCCTGCTAGATACCCATGATAACCGTTGTGTTCAAATTTCTTTTCAAATAACACATATATAATCAATTTCACATACACATTCCAATAATAAAAATTAAACATAAAAAATTTCACTTTCATATTTTTAAAATTGATGCAATGATAAAAATCCACATGGAGGCCACCATTTCCTAAAATCAAAACAATTTCTATTTCACATGCATGCAAAAATCATTTAGAAATATATTTTCCACTAATTTCCTAATTTTTGAATCCCATTTGGAATCAAAATAACCAAAAAAATATGTAATTAAACTACTTCCACGGGCACGACCCCTTTCAAATTCGCAATAACATTTAATCTATTTAATAACTTGATTCACCTAAATTTAACAATAGAAAGACACATTCATGGTGGAAAATAGATGACAAGAAATAGAAAATAAATTCACTTTGAAAATAATCATTCAATACATCCCCAAATTGAAATCATATTGAAAACACATTAAACACCTTTCAAAGAAGGAATAAAAAATATTTATGAAACAAAATAATGATTCATACAAGAAACATTAACACTTTCCTTTATAAATTCATTTTTATTTCATGTTAATCTCAAAACCCATTAAAAAATATTTCACACAACATAAATAATCCCTAAAATAGATATAAAAATTTATGAAAGCACCAAAATAATCATCTAATATTGTAAAAGTCTAGAAACACCTATATCATACTTGAAAAGATTTGGAAACCGTTGAGAAAACACAATAGAACAATAATAATAACCAATAAATGATAGGTTGAACAATAAAAATAATGACTTCAACAAAAAAAATCAACGTCAGAACCTCATTATGTCAAATAACCCACTATAAAAGAAGAACTCATGAAGGAGGGAAGAGATACCCAAGATGAAGTGATAAATCATGAGAAACATGACTTACATGATGATTTCATGTTGTTACCTCACCATCACCACCAATGTTTTATAGTTAATAATGTCCATAGATGAGAAAATGATGCTCATTGGGATTCCAATCACAAATGGGTAGGATTATGAGTTTTCCTGGGGTTAACTGTAATGAGTGAAAAAGAGTAAACTTACACTTATTAATGACTTGGACAACTCTTATGGTTCTCTAACATGAATTTATATACCATTCAGAAACTAAGAATCCCTAACTATGCAACAAAATATGATGTATGATTATCCTCCATTTTTTTTCAAACCAAACAATAACTGTGTGGTCTCCACTGTCCAAAATGAGCATTCGACACATGTTATCTTGTGCGTGGGAACATGATTCACCCTAAGCATATTCTAACAATGCACTACCTACATTCATGCCCATAATCTATGTTCTTCAATAAAAACTATAGGATAAACGAATTGATAAATACAATATCAAAAATAAATAATACAATACATAGGAAAAAATAATCATAGGTGTGACATCAATGAATGAAGGGGATATAAAATAATATTCCCTAATAATCATCATATTAATTTTAATTCCTTCCCATACAGTTCATTTTGATTGTTCATACAATTCATTATGTTTACTATTAGATAAATAAATACCTGAATATCCATATATGTTATGTAATAAGAAAATAAATTACATTTACATTCAATATAATAATTTAAATGTCTTGTATAATATCACTTAATATACATAAAATTCATAGGGGTATTCTTAAAAGTAACCTAATGAACCCATATTAAATAATTATATTTTAAATGACACATTAAATGTTCTAGGATGTCCATAAAATATTGTAATTTGGATCAATAGTTTTCATATTTAGGAGACTAATGAAATTTTAGGAAAATTCCTTCATTATAGATCATATGGTGAATGTGAATATTCTATTCCATAACCCCCCATGAAATTATAGCTAAGAATCAAATATTATGACCATTAATCAGGCATCAGGTTGATAAATTATTTAATTATCCACCATTTCATTGGGTGATTAATCCTATGTTCATCTGAGACAAAACCACATACACATTCCAGTATCAAATCATTACCTTATCAAAACATAGGATGGTTATTCCACCATGACAATTATTATATTTCACATCAGTTTTAGTTTTCATTGAAAAAAAATTATATTTTAGAAGGATAATAATATATACCTTTAAATCAATTAAATTTTATGATCTTCATGTATAAATATTCATTCATGGATATGTACACACTGTAAAAAATCTAATAGGTTGTTTATAGAACATGAGTCCCAAAGAATTAATATTGAGATGAAAATAAAAATGTATGGATTGGGTATAAATTCATTCATAATATCATATAATTGGATTCAAATTTATCATTAAATACCATTAGTAAACATATATCATGATATTTAATCTCATATATGGAGAACATAAACACCACATTAAGGACATTTGGTTTTTAAAACACAAGACATGTCTCAAAGATATGTATTCCAGAGAGAGAACCCAGAGGTTTTATCTTACATCCCAAAACAAACCTTAACACACTATTTGAAAATAGATATATTAATAAATTAATTCACAACCTTGACTATATATATTTTTATTTATATTCTTTATACATATCCATTTTCTATATGATTTCTTCCGATATTTCAGGATGTTTATAGTTTTTATCATTTATGATAGTATCATAATAGTAGGCTTCATATTGATTCAGAATTCAACTTCCATAGTTAAATATTCAGTAATGTTAATATAATAAATTTATTATAATTATTTATGAATTTTGAATTTTATATTTAGATTACATTAGTTTTATCCAAGAAGATTTAATTTATAATGAGAATGTTTCGATGATTCACGATGATCGAACATTGTTTTATTAATAATATAGTTACATATTGATGTAAAATATCTAAAAAAATATCACTATCAATAAATTTATAATACATTATTCATTTAAATATTTTCCCAAGTAATTAATCATATAAATATAATGTATTGTTGAATTATGGGTTCAATCTAACCCAAACATGATCAGTCTGTGATTCAATTAATGATTATGTGGTGGTTTCTCTAAAATATAATTTAACCAAATTATAATAATTCTATTTACTATTTTTTTAGTATGATATATCATATTTTTTTAATAATAATAATAATATGTATTGGATAATAATATACTACATCATTTGAATAATATAATATCATCTTAGAAAGCTTGTTCTAAATGAATAAATTAACAATGATCATTTGGTGATCATATAATTAATATATACTCAGAATAAACATTAAATAAACTTAATTATATCATAAAAAACAAATTTTTCTTTTAATACCATTTTACAATCCATCCTTGAGAGGAAGAGAAGAAAATTGAAACACATAGCAACATGGATGTGGTAGTCCAGACAATGCACGAATGATATTTTTTTTGTTAATAGAATGCAATAAGATTATATTTTCATTTTTAGAGGAATTGAAAAATTCATTATAGTATTAAAACATAATTTATTAAATTATTTTGGGAAAAAAATTCAAATGGTAATATTCAATGGAAAAATTTTAACTGAAAGGACTATACTTTTTTTGAGAACATTGAGATTCGCTTAGTGGCTTTAAGAGAATGTAATGGATTGGGATTATATATTACGATTAGAATATTATAAGAGTAAAAGGTGATTATATATAAATGAATGAGAGTATAATATTAGGATTATGTATAATTTTTATATAGGTATGTATACTAAGGTGAGAGGCCACTTATAAAGGGAAAATTGAGGTGCTATTCATGGAAAATAAATTTAGGTAAGTGGTTTATGTGTTACCAAATGGGTGTTAGGTTTGTCTGGGGAGTTTTGGGAATTAGATGGAGAAACGGTAGTTGCGACACATGAGTATGAATTTAATACCAAGATTTGTTCCCAATAAGGATTATGTGACCTTTTATTTATAAAAAATCTATGTTACCACATTTACCCATTTTAAAATTATTAATATTGATTAAAAATTGTCCCTCACAATTAATTTATTACAAAAAATTTATGACTCATCTTTGGGAAAATTTTTTATTTGATTAATTTGAATTTTTAATAAATTTACCCTAATGAAATTTATAGTTACAAGAGAGATTAAAACTTATATTAAAATGAATGATTTAGAAAAAAACTATTTTATAAAATTTTTTATATTAAGTGTTTTATTATTATTTACTTTTAATTATTTATATAATAAGTTTTTATATATTTTTTAATATATTTTTAAAACATAATATATTTATATTATAAATTATATTAATATAATTTAGTTAGAAAATAATTATATAAATATTTTAAATATAATTCATACAAAATGACCAAATTATTGTTAATGGAAAAAAGCAATTTTTATTATTATTAATTTTATTATAATTTTTAAAAAAAATATTTGAAATGTTACGTAATTTATAATTACTAAGTAAAAATTTAAATTCCATTATATAATAAGAAAATACATCTAGATAAAATCAATTTTAACATTTGAGCACAAGAAATCTATTTTTTTTTAAATAAAATCAATTCATATTAAAAGAATTTATAAAAGAGGAATTAAAAAATGAAGTTTAGTATATTAAGAAAAGTATGAAATTAATAAATGAATCTTTAAAATATAATTTTAAACAATTTTACTTTTTGTGCATCATTTGATAGTTTTGGATATTTTGTTTATCTGATACAGAAATGTGTAAGGTATTATATTATCTTCAAATTAATTAATTCATCCTAAAAATTTGGAAATATAAAAAGTATTGAAAAAATCTAAATGCTAATTACTTATAGAATTTATTGGAACCCATGTTTCCATGTATAATATTTTATTTATCCAAAAACAAATTCTTGAGTTGAGAAATATGATTCTATAACACGTTCTCTCTAGTGTTAAGAATATGGCAAGGATTTTAATTATAAGATGAGTTAGTGTCAAATAGTTTCCCCTCTAATTCCAGAACATGTGTTGGATATTGGATTTATTTTCTAATAGATTAAACATGGAATATATCAAGTACTTAGAATTTTTTTTGAGAAAAATTAAATTGGTAAGATAAGACTCCAATTATTTCAATTATTTAAAAATGTATAATGTGCTTGGGGATTAACCTTACACTTTTATAAAATAATAAATCTCCCTTAAATGGTGAAACCCTCATGTATACATGATCACCAACTAAAAATTAAAATTCACTCCTTGTATTACCAATGTACTTTTTTTCATCTATGAGGTTATTTAATAAGATTCTATGTAGTTATTATATTAAAAGATGTCTCTTCAACAATATTATTGAAAGAAACATACTTTCATTGACTTATTCCAACTTGTTTGGTGTATGATTCCTATTATCATACTATTCTTCATATATTATTTTTGGAATATTGTTTGGAATCTATTATTGAATTATAATTATATAAGAGGTATATATTAATTCCACATTCCTTTTAAGTCTTGGTAAATAATCTCATCCTGTCTTTTGATGTCCAGAAAATCATTTCAAAAACCCTTTATTTTGGGTATGGAAGGTGGTGCATAAATTGATCTAAGTGTCAAGATTATTTAAATGATTATTCTATAATTATCATATTATTCAAATTTCACTTTCACATATAATTGATATAGTCTTCCTATCAAACCTTACAATTTCATTTTATATAGTGTTGGGAAAGTCACTGATGGAGTAGATCTTCTATTATCTATAATAAATGGAATGTTATAGTATAAAATCAATGATGGACTATATTGCATTATTCATCCTTGAACTCATTTAATGTCTTCTAAAAAAGTACATTGTATCATATCTTGAAATCTACATTGGTATAGGAATATGTTTTATAACATCACACATGTTCCTATGAAGAATATTTTAGATGATAAACCCCTGCATTCATAACATTCAAATATTATCATCTTGGATGAAACAATGTGAATTATAATATTAAAACCCATTAATTAAGTTTCATCCTTGATATAAAATATCATATGATTAGTTAATATACACATAAACCAAAATAAATTAATAATATCAAACATGTATCAATGAAAACAAAATTGATACCAAGAACACATAATGTTAGTTTGAATTTTATTGTAATGAATTTAAGAAAATATTTTATAAACTTATACTTATTATAAGTATATTATATATATATATATAAATTATTATCATATAATATATTAAATACTGAAAACATATCATCACCCATTATTTAATAACACTATATTATAATCATTTATTCTGCATGTCAACTATTCTATATTTCATGAATGATTTTATTTTGATGTTTTGATCGTTGTTCCTTTTTTAAGGATACATCATTGAATTAATTTTATTAATTATATTAATACATTTTAATTAGTTATTTATATATATAATTAAAATAATCCATAAACATTAGAGAAAAGAAATTGAATTACATTATTCATGCAAATGGTATTCCATATAGTTGCATGAACATTGTTTTGAATTTCTAACAAAAATAAGTCATAAATAATAAATAATATTTTATATTTCCAAAACCATAATTATATAAAAAATAAAATATATAAGAATTATTTCCATAATAATAACCTTCCATGAATAACAATGATGGTAAATGAAATACATATATCTGATGATGTTGTTGTCCACACACAAGCATGAGTGATAGTGTCATTTATCATTTGAAAGAAAATTATTTGTATATATAATTATTAAAATATTTAAGTATATTATGGATAAAAAATATATTATATTATGGTTAATACCCGGAATTCTGAGGAGTTAGAAGAAATAAATTGAAGGGGGTCGGGTATGATGATTACATGTCCTTCAATAAATTTCATTTTGATCCATATATCAATACCCTTGGAATATACTTTTAAAAATATTGGAAGATATAATTCATGTAAATAGTAGTTTATGAGAGTTTTGGATATGGTAGTTTCAATATTGGTGGCTAAATGTTATGTAATGAAGACAGAGGAGGGGATTCATTTTATGTGCTTGTTAGAGGACACAATTGGTATTTTTGAAAACATTAAATATAATATGTCATATAAATGAAAAATGATTCCAAATGACTCGTATTCAATGATATGATAATAAAAGGAAGAAATATTTAATGAAAATTTGTTTCTGTCATGTTTATATGGAAATATATTTCATAACTCTTTGTTTAACAACCATTAAATATATTTTAATCATAATTTTGGTAAGAATTTTTTTACTATTTTTTACATTCAATATGAAAAAATGAATGTTTCCTCATTAAAAAATTTACCAATTATAATTTTCAATATGTAACTGTGTAATGATATTTAATTTCTATAATTATTTAAATTTAATTTTTTAAATAATATCCAAAAACTTGTAAAAAACATTATTCTATGGAAAAAAATTTATGTATGAAAATTATTTTTGAAAACATTTCACAATAATATTGATTCCAAAGGAATTTATTGAATTATGTTGAATCAAACATTAATAATGTAATTTTATAATACATTGATAATTAAATATAACTTTTAAAATACATAAATGAATGATATTTTTTTCATTCAATTGGTTTTATTTTATTCAATACTGAATTAAAAAAATTCAGATAAATACCAAAATATTCTCATCATCTAAATTTCATATAATGATTTTAAAAATGAAAAATTAAAAAAAATTATATAATTGGTGGATATTATTCATAATTTCTATACATAAAGTGAAATAAAAACGATTATTGGTGAAATCATATTTTTGAAAAATAAAATGGCTACTATAAAAAGAGTAGTTAATTTTTATGAATTAATCATAACTTTTTAATTAAACAAAAACATTGGACATATTTTAAAATAAAAATAAATTAATTTTCATACGTAACGATTCATTTCCTATGTAAAAATGGTATTTTATATCATGGTTAATTTCAAATCAGGGTATTATATAAATAATAAAATAGAATATATGAATTTTATTTCATAGGAAAAAAATTATTGCGTGTAACCTTATACCCCATAAAATAATTTTACCTTGAAATTACATTCCTTATAAATAAAAAATGATGATATCACATTTTCATCACATCCAGAGGATCACATATAGCTTATATGAATCTTTGATTCCTCTAGTGTATAATAACAATGAGAAATTTTTTTTCTGTAAAATTTTAACTTTGTGATCAGAGATGTATACTAGATGTTCTTTATAATAAGGATCTTGTTATAGTATAAAAACCACATAGTTTAGATTATCATAAGTAATATGTATATACTCTTTTAAAAGATACATAGGATACATCGTGATCTTTTGAGTGGTATGGTTGACGGACCAATCGATAAGATGCCATCCATACTCAATAAATAATCCCAAAGTCGGCCATATACCATTGGATTATCATTAAATTATTTTTGAATCACAAAACCATATTCCATAGAGAAATTCATAGGAATTAATTTTCGAGAACATTGAATCACATATTTCAATGATGAATATCAATATCAGTTTTCACTTGATTCTACGATTCTATAATATCATATTGAATTTCTCTCTCATTATGGTTCATTTACACATTTACATCAAGTCCCAATAGATTTCATTCTCCAACATCACCCTAGTATAGTTATGTTATACAAATCATTCATTAGAGGGATTCATAAAAAATCTATCTAAATGTTTGATTGAGATCTATTTTAATATAAGGATTCAAAAATCGGATATTGTTGATCACGAAAACCAAAAAAATCTAGAATAAATGATATCATTATTTTCTTTTAGGGTGTGAATGGTCCTATTAGACATAACATTTGTATAAGGATGTTATGTCGTACTAAAACTGGACTCTATAACTAGATCTCGATGATGAATTTTCCTAATTGTTGATGAAAAACAAGGATTCTAAACAAAGAAAATAAAACGTGGTACTCTAAGAATCCTTACCATAGCCTTATTTTATATCCTAGAAATTTGAAAACTAGGGAAATATTGTATGAAAAAATAATGCATGTTGTCTTTGAAAAAATATAGTATATCTAAAATATCATTATGGAAATTAAAAATTTTCTGGAATCTATAAACAAAATCAAGGTGATTATTCTAATCTCAATTTTTTAATTGGTAATGTCTATAAAATCCTTATATAATTAAGTATATATTCCATAACTCAATTTAATAACAATAATTGAGATACATACTCTACAATATATAAATTAATTTTGTCCCATGAGAAATATTCTTTTATATCTCTAAACTGCATTGCACATCCACAATGAATACATAAGGATGATCTATGAGTTTCTTACAGTTTATACATTTTCATGTAAGATGTTTGTTTGATATATAAATTATTCCTAAACCTTATCATTCCACCATAATCATTGTTAAACTCAAGAAACTCCACTAACTACTTTCATTGTTCTGTATCTATTTCCGGTCATCATTAATATTCAAATGGATAGATGGCTGGACATTCATAATTAAAAGATATTATTTCTAGCCACAATTAATTATTTTAGTGTATAACCATTTCGAAAAAATATTATGGGATCATTTTTTATCCACATCATATATAATCTGGCATGATCATTTTGAATCAAATCAACTTCCACCATGTTTTATTTCCTCGCGTGGTAATATATTGAGTAGTCATAATCATTAATCCACCCCAACCAAATTCATTGAGAAATACTTATCTTTTTAGTCATTAATATATAGATTTTTAATTTGATGATTAGTATTTATATCAAACCATTCTCCATAATCCCACCATACCATTAATGAAAATATTAATAATGTTAATTCCATATCAAATGTCTATTAATTTTTCCTATGACACATTTATTTTTATAAGGCCCGAGATGTCACCATATCATTCATCACAAAAAATGATACCATCCCCTTATTTGATATATCACTATAGATCATATATCCCTGTCAGCTATAGGGTATTGTTTGTACATGTACACTAACCAACATGCTTTTCAGTGCCATCATTTTTTATCACATTCATAGATTCTAAGGAACATGATTCCTATTCTAGTTAACATGGTTAGTGTACTATATTACCATGAGAAATTATTCAAAAATATTCCATAATATCTTGATAAACTAGGTATTATAGCGACCCTGCATTTTCTTACATTACTATTAAATCATTTCAAAGATAATCAACAAAATAGTATTACACATGGAGGATCCAGAGGTTTAGTGTCTTGGGAAAACTAGGACCACACATAACAAGTACCACATCAAGCATAATCATTCATTTAATTTCTTCTTCTATAGTTTCTTAGTAGCACTTGTCCTCTCATTAGTACATGTATCCACCTGAGGAAATACATAAAAAGGGGTGATCTAGAAGCCTAGTAAGAGGATAGATAAGAACAATACATCATGGTGTGAGCTTAATCCTGACATAGGCAAAAGATCATGAACATGAGAGGAGCATAAATAAAAGACTTGAAATGTGGAAATGCATAAAAATGAAACATCATGTCTTAGTGGTTAACTACCACACATACTTGTGAACAAAAATAGCATCATGTTCACACATCATTTCACATTTACTCATGATAATCATCACTTTACACAATTAATTGGAGCGCTATATAATTCTGGGAGCACCCGTCACTTTTAATCATTCATATTGCGCTATATAATTCCGGGAGCACCCGTCACATCATAACATTATCATTATCATGATTGCCACATAGAACACATATCAAACATGTACATAAATAACCCATGGAATGGAATGGGTTTCATCTCATAATAACACATTCATAAGCTTTGGGTTCCCATATTAAAGAGGGAACAACATACTTGATACAAGAACCATCAACCTTGAATGAGAGGTAAAATTTGAGATCTTGAAAGAAGAGTTCTTTTGGAAAAAATTTTGATGGACATAAAAACCAGTGAAAAACATGTATATCCCAGAAAATTAATGTCAATGATGAAAAAATGATCATTGAGGAGTAACCATATCCAAATGGAGTGAAAGAGGGAGAACCCGAAGGAAGAAAATTGGGTTCAAGATTTCCACTTACCTTTTACTCGAATGTCTCCTTCTCTTTAATGTCCTGTATAATGACATTATAATCATTAATTAGAAATTCCAGAACTTTTTATACATTAATAAGGTTCATTCTGGTTTCATTATTTCATATTATGTTCCTTTGGATGACTTATAGAGTTTAAAAACATTGTTCAGGGATGTTCGTTTTTATGGTTTTCTTGAGCGGTCCAATTGTATTCTTAAATTGATGTTTGGGTAGATCATGGGTAGACATCCAGAACTGATAATACATTTTATTATTGTTATTAAAGTATCTTTCAAAATTTTATAGTGAATTATATTAGATCAAAGTGGACGAATCATTAGATAAAAATTTAATGATGGGTATTTGGGTTAATTTGGGTGGTTTTTTGATCACAACGAACTCATTTTAACTTTTCACTTAGTAATATGTCCATATGTTATTTCCAGAACATAAAATAGAACATAATACATAGAAAATATTCTGGTTCAACCGTATAAATGGTTTCATTATCAGATTGAAGGTATAAATGGAAGAAGAGAGCATGTTGTTGTTGAAGGTGATAAATTATCACCACATGAACAACATTCTCTTTAATAAAATTAAAGGAAGAGGGAAAGGGTGTGGGGTGATATAATATACCATTAGAATCATAATATTACAGTATATGTATAAAAATGGATTTAAAAAACAGTTTGGATGAAGATAGGTAGGGAGATATCAAGAATGGAACATGAACTTGAAAGGAAATTAAAGGAGAAGAGGGAGAGAAATTACCTTTAGAATCCTCCTCTTAAGAACCTCCTTAAGGGCCTACGCTTGGTCTTTTGATGAGACCAGGAGCTCTTGGTAGTGTGGAAGGGTCTAGGAGAGATGATTGTGTAGAGCTTAGTCAATTCATGATGCTTGAGAGGTATGATTTGGAAAGAGGAGGGGGAGGGCTTATTTATACATGAGGAGGGAGGTGTTATTGGTATAAAATATTAAATAAAGTAATATATCATAAGTTAGACTTTTAATAGTAGTTTTTTGACATCATAAATAATATATAAATATAATATAATTCGTTTTAGGCTTTAACTCTTCTTTATAATTCGAATTCATTAATTTATTAAAAGGAAAGTGAAAGAAAGAGAAAAAGACACTTTAAGAAATCACCTTTTGACTTTAGGCTTTGGAATGTTCTTTTTTAGGTTTAAGAATTGGATTTATTTTATTTAAAGGAAAAATTTATGAAATTTAATATGTTTTGGACGAAACTAATGTTCTATAATGTTTATGTCATCATTACATCATAAATGATGCAATTTAGTATATACCGATTATGCGAAAAACTGTATTTTTTACTAATCACCCGAAAATTGAAGTACTTTATAATAAACCCAAAAATTTACTCCTACCATTTTTCGACGTTTAGAATCCAAAAATTATTTCCATTTTTCAAAAATAATTTTCTAAATAATAATAATTTAATATTTAATTAAAATCATAATTTACTTAAAAAAACAGAATTTAAAATTAAAATTGATTTTGCTGTTCTTTCAAAAATTACGTAGGGTCTTATAAAATTATCTAAAAACTATTAGACATTGATTTAATAATTTATTAATATATTTCAGGAAAATAAATATTCATTTAAATTAATTAATTAATTATAAATAATTATTTATGACCTATAAAATACCAAAAACGTTTACTAAGGTCAAATTATCACATTCTATGATGTCTAAATTTTATTTTATTATTCATAGGTAATGTTACTCTTATTTAATATTCATAAGGGTCATATTATTATTCATAAGGGTAGGTTACTATTCATATGGGGAGGTTACTATTCTCAAAAAAAATATTTTTGTTTCATTAGACTCCAAAAACTATCTTGAACACAACAGTGTATGTCAGATTTTTAAAATTCCAAACATAGGGGTGACAAAATTATGTTTAAAGGTCACTTATCACTTAGTAGTTCATTATTTTGTGTTTTTATGACATAGATATAAGAAGGGAATTTTCCATTGAAATACGTTGGGTTGTTACATTCTTCCCCCCTTAAGAAATTTCGCCCCAGAAATTTCACTTTATACAAACAGGTGAGGGTACTTCTCCTTCATTGCCTCTTCTGGTTCCCATGTTGCTTCCTCAAACTTATGGTTCCTCCACAATACTTTGACAAGGCGGGTTGTCTTGTTGCATAGATCCTTATCACTTCGTTCCAAAATTTCTACCGGCTGCTCCTCATAGGAGAGATCATCTTCCAGTTGTACCACCTATGAGTTTAGTACATGTGAGGGGTTTGGTATGTACTTCCTTAAGTGATACATGAAACACAACATGAACTTGAGCCATATTCGGTGGAAGTTCCAGACGATAGACCACGGCTCCTATACGATCAAGGATCTCAAATGGGCCAATGTACCTTGGGATTAGCATCCCTTTCTTCCCAAATCTCGTGACTCTCTTCCATGGAGATATTCGAAGGAAGACTTTATCTCCAACGACGAACTCCAAGTCCCTTCGACGATTGTCAGCATAGCTCTTTTTCCGACTTTGAGCAGCTTTGATGTGTTTTTGGATGACTTGAACCTTCTCGGTCATCTCCTGCACAAGATCGGGTTCATGTAGCTTTCTTTCTCCAACATCATCCCAACAGGTTGGAGTTCTACATCGCTTCGCATAAAGAGCTTCATACGGATCCATTTGAATACTCGAGTGGAAGCTATTGTTGTATGAGAACTCAACCAATGGAAGGTGATGATCCCATCCACCTTTGAATTCTATAGAGAATGCTCTTAGCATATCTTCGAGCGTCTGAATAGTCCTTTCAGACTGGCCATCAGTTTGGGGGTGATAGGCCATGCTGAAATTTAATTCAGTAATCAAAGCATGTTGAAGGCTCCTCCAGAATTTATATGTGAACCTTGGATCACGGTCAGAGGCAATCGAGAGTGGAACACCATGAAATCTCACTACTTCCTTCACATATATCCTTTCAAGTTGTTCAAGTGAGAGGTCTTCCTGAATAGCGATAAAATGGGAAGTCTTGGTGAGTGGATCAACCACAACCCATATCACATTATTTCCTCTTGACGTTTTCAGGAGACCCGTGACAAAGTCCATAGTAACATTTTCCCATTTCCACATGGGTATAGGCAATGGCTGCATCATACCATTGGACTTTTTCCGCTCAACTTTAACTTGCTGACATACCAAGCACCTTGATATATATTCCGCCATCTCCTTTTCATTTTATCCCACCAGAAGTGTTCTCGGAGATCACGATACATCTTGGTGCTTCCAGGATGGATAATGAATGTTGAGCTATGTGCATTATCCAATAGCTCATTCTTTATCCTGGGAGATGAAGGAACACAAAGCCGCATTCCAAACCGAATCACACCATCATCGTCGATATTGAACTCTTGTAGCTTCCCTTCCATTACTGCATTCACCCTCTTTTGTTTCTCCACATCATCCATGTGTGCTTACTTAATCTTCTGTTGGATGGATGGTTGTGCAATCATTTGAGCAAGGTAGGATGTAACCCCTACCCTTACGATTCCCAAATCTATCCTTTTCATATCCAAGAAGATAGGGACTTTCTCAATCCTCAACATAGATAGAGTAGCAGGTTCTTTCCTTCTTAGAGCATCAGATACCTTGTTCGCCTTTCCATAATGATAGTGAATAGAGAAATCATAATCCTTGATTATCTCTAACCATCTCCTTTGACGCATGTTGAGATCCTTTTATGTGAATATATACTTTAGGCTCTTTTGGTCGGTGTATATGTCACACTTCTCGCCATAAAGGTAGTGCCGCCAGATTTTGGAAGCAAAAATCACGACTACTAGCTCTAGATCATGTGTTGGGTAGTTCTGCTCATGGATCTTCATCTTTCTTGAGGCATAGGCTATCACATTATCATTTTGCATTTGTACACAACCCAAGCCTTTCTTTGAAGCATCACTGTATATCACAAAACATTCTCCAATTTTCGGTAGTGTGAGTACAGGTGCAGTGATCAGCCTTCTATTTATCTCCTTGAAGATTCCCTCACATTCTTCCTTCCATACATACTTTACCCCATTACTTGTTAACTTAGTTAATGGGCTTGACAATCACGAGAAGTTTCTCACAAAACGTCGATAGTACCCAGCTAATCTAAGAAAACTACGGATTTCTGTGACACTAAAGGGCTTGGGCCATTCATCAATCACCTTTGTATTTGAAGTGTCCACAAAAATTCCCACGCTTGTGATCACATGTCCCAAGAACGTGACTTGATTGATCCAAAAGTCACAATTTCTGAACATGGCGTAAAACTTCTCCTTTCTCAATGTCGCCAACACAAGTCATAGATGTTCTTCATGTTCCTCCTTGCTCTTGGAGTAGATGAGAATATCATCGATAAACACTACCACAAATTTGTCGAGGTAATGTCTAAAGACTCTATTCATCAAATCCATGAAGATTACAGGGGAATTAGTAAGTCCAAAGGGCATCACCAAAAACTCATAGTGCCCATAACTTGTACGGAAGGCAGTCTTTTGAATATCTTCCTTCTCACCTTTATTTGATGATATCCAGAATGAAGATCCACCTTTGAGAAGTATTGATCTTCTCTTAACTGATCAAACAAGTCATCAATCCGTGGGAGAGTATACTTGTTCTTTATGGTGATCTTGTTGAGCTCCCGATAATCGATACACAACCGCATGATACCATCCTTCTTCTTCAAAAAGAGCATTGGCGCATGCCAAGGTGATGCACTAGGGAGTATGAACCCTTTTCCCAGATGATCTTGCAGATGGTTCTTTAACTCCTCTAGTTCAATAGGAGCCATCCTATAAGGGCACTTCGAGATAGGAGTAGCTCCGGGTATGAGTTCAATTGAGAACTCTACCTCACGATCCGAGGGAATTCCGGGTAACTCTTCGGGAAATACCTCACCATATTCCCTTACGATGGGCATTTCCTCAAGGTTGGAACTTTCCTTTGACTCAAACATTTTGGGCGAGTTATGCTTCTTCATAGGGAATCATCACCCACACCATTGAAGGATTTTTCAAAGGATATTCATTGTCTTCCTTGAATTTGTAGAAGAGTGTGGGGTGGTTCATAATATGAAAATATATTTCCTTTTCCCGACAGTTGATATGTTCTCTATATAATGAGAGCCAATCCATTCCCATTATAGCGTCGAATTCCACCAAGGGAAGTATTACGAGATTTTCCGGAAGAATCTTCCCACATACGTCAACAGGAGAAGATTCAAACACTTGGGTTGCAATGATTTCACCACTTGGTGTTTTTACAGATATCTCTACTTCAAGGTTTTAGGGCATTGATTCTATAGTTCAATCAAACATGCAAGATATAAAGGAATGCATAGAACCAGAATCAAATAAGACTTTTTCTATTCTTGAGTGAATTGGAAGTGTACCTTTTACGACTTCATTATCATGTTCCACCTCCACAGTAGTGATGGAATAAACCTTCCATTGTTCCTTTGGATTTGGTGGTTGTTGACGCTGATTACCCTCGAGAGCATGATGTTTGGTGCACTGGTTTGGAAAGTGCCCTAGCTCCCTAAAGTTGTAGCATTGAACCACGAGTGGTTCTCTCCTTTCATCAGCTACATTATCCTTCCTTTTCATTTCTTTTCGACACCCATGAGCTTGGTGTACTTCCTTCCCACACTTAATGCATTTCTCCGTACCTTTGAGGCAGTTCCCATGGTGCAACTTCCCACATTTTTGGCATGTGGGTCGATTTTTCTTCCCATCATTTTCACTAGATCCACCAGCTTGAAACTCCATCTTTCTTTTATTATCACCATAGCCATGTGACCATTCTCCAAACTCCATCTCCACTTTGAGAGCACACTGATCAACTTCTTCATAACCCCCAAAGCCTCGAATTGCAAGAGCCTTTCGAATGTGTGGTTTTAATCGACTAAATAATCTATCAATTTTGCTATCATTGTTGATAACAAAACCAGAAGCATACCTTACGAGCCTTGTGAAATTTTCTTCATAGGTTGTGACATATTCTCCTTCTTTTTGCTTGAGCTCTAAGAATTCTCTCTCTATCTTCGTGTGAAGAGTTTGTGGGAAGTGCTTTTTAAGAAACATTATCTTAAAGTCTTCCCATTCTATCTCTTCAATTTCCTCCCTTGGCTTGGTGTTCTTAATCAAAGCCCACTATTGATCAGCTTCTCCATCTAGACGATAAATGGCTAGGGTCACCTTCTCTGTCTCTGAATAGTGAAGAACAGAAAATATCTTCTCCATGGAGTTGACCCACTGTTCCGCAACTAGTGGATCGGAAGATCCAAAAAACATCGGTGGCCTTTGCCGCATAAAACATTCGATAGCTAGTTGCTCCCTATTTGGTGAAGGAGGACGTTCCCCATTATTATGGTTATTATTCATAACCCAAGATAATTGGGTAAGCATCGCCATGAAGTTTTGAACTCCACCTCCCAAATCATTGGAGATGTTGTTCGGGCAATCATTGTATTGGCCCTCGCAAGAGTTGTTGGCCTGATTTCTCCTGGTTCCCACCATTTTCTAAAATAGAAAAGGTTAGAACAAAACATAAGTAAACAATTCATGAATAACATATCCATTTAAACAATTATACCAAAAACATAACATATGGTATCCCTAGGTAAATATTCTTGTATACATATTTGTACTTATTCTCATGCTAGAGGGTTTCTCTAGGGTTTACTAATCCTAATTCCCAAATTAACTAAACCTTTCCTTTGATACCAACTATTTTGACCCGGCCTTTTCTTGCATTACTATTAAATCATTCCAAAGATAAACAACATAATAGTATTACACATGGAGGATCCCGAGGTTTTGTGTCTTGGGCAAACTAGGACCACACATAACAAGTACAACATCAAGCATAATCATTCATTAAATTTCTTCTTCTATAGATTCTTAGTAGCACTTGTCCTCTCCTTAGTACATGTAGCTACCTGAGGATATACATCAAAAGGGGTGATCTAGAAGCCCAGTAAGAGGATAGATAATAACAATACATCTTGGGGTGAGGATAATCATGTCATAGGCAAAAGATCACGAACATGAGAGGAGCATAAATAAAAAACTTGAAATGAGGCAATGCATAAAAATGAAACATCATGTATTAGTGGTTAACTACCACACATACTTGTGAACAAAGATAGCATCATTTTCACAAATCATTTCACATTTACTCATGAGATTCATCACTTTACCCAATGCATTGGAGAGCTATATAATTTCGGGCGCACCCGTCACATCATAACATTATCATTATCATGATTTCTAGATAGAAAACATATCAAACATGTACATAAATAACCCATCAAATGGAATGGGTTTCATCTCATAATAACACATTAATAAGATTTGGGCTCCCAAATTAAAGAGGAAACAACATACTTGATACAAGAACCATCAACCTTGAATGAGAGGTAAACTATGACATCTTGAAAGAAGAGTTCTTTTGGAAAACAATTTGATGCACATAAAAACCAGTGACAAACATGTATATCCCATAAAATTAAAGGAAATGATGAACAAATGATCTTGTATGAGTAACCATTGCAATAATGGAGTGAAATAGGGAGAACCCGAAGGAAGAAAATTGGGTTCGAGATTTCCCCTTACCTTGTACTCGAATGTATCATTCTCATTAATGTCCTGTATAATGACATTATATTTATTAATTAGAAATTACAGAACCTTTTATACATTAATAGGGTTCTTTCTGGTTTCATTATTTCATATTATGTTCCTTTGGATGACTTATAGAGTTTAAAAACATTATTTGGGGATGTTCGTTTTTATGATTTTCTTGAGCGGTCCACTTGTATTCTTAAATTGATGTTTGGGTAGATTATGGGTAAACATCCAGAACTGATACTTCATGTTATTAATGATATTACAATATCTTTAATAAATATATAGTGAATTATATTAGATCCAAGTGGATGAATTATTAGATAAAAATTTAATGATGGTTATTTGGGTTAATTTGGGCGGTTTTTGGATCACAACGAACTCGTTTTAACTTTTCACTTAATAATATGTCCATAGGTTATTTCCAGAACATAAAATAGAACATAATACAAATAAAATATTCTGGTTCAACCATAAAAATGGTTTCATGACCAGATTGAAGGTAGAAATGGAAGAAGATGGCTTGTTGTTTTTGAAGGTGATAAATTATCACCACATGAACAACGTTCTCTTTAATAATATAAAAGGAAGAGGTAAAGGGTATGGGGTGATATAATATACCATTAGAATCATAATATTACAGTATATGTATACTACTGGAGTTAAAAACAGTTTGTATGAAGATAGGTAGGGATAGATTAAGAAAGGAACGTGAACTTGAAAGGAAATTAATGGAGAAGAGGGAGAGAAATTACCTTTAGAATCCTCCTCTTAAGAACCTCCATAAGGGCCTACGCTTGGTCTTTTGATGATACCAAGAGCTATTGGACGTGGGGAAGGGGCTAGGAGAGATGATTTGTCATAGCTTACACAAGTCCTGAATCTTGATAGGTGTGATTTGGGAAGAGGAGGGGGTGGACTTATTTATACATGAGGAGGGAGGTGTTTTTGGTATAAAATATTAAATAAAATAATATATCATAAGTTAGACTTGTAATAGTAGTTTTTTGACATCCTAAATCATATATAAATATAATATAATTCGTTTTAGGCTTTAACTCTTCTTTATAATTCGAATTCATTAATTTATGAAATGGAAAGTGAAGGAAAGAGAAAAAGACAGTTTAAGAAATCACCTTTTGACTTTAGGCTTTGGAAAGTTCTTTTTAAGTTTGAGAATTGGATTTATTGTATTTAAAAGAACAATTTGTGAAATTTAATATGTTTCAGCCTAAACTAATGTTCTAGAATGTTTATGTCATAATTACATCATTAATGATGCAATTTAGTATATACCGATTATGCGAAAAACTGTATTTTTTACTATTCACCCAAAAATTGATGTATTTCAGAATAAACCCAAATATTTACTCCTACCATTTTTTGACGTGTAAAATCCAAAAATGATGTCCATTTTTCGAAAATAATTTTATATATATTATTAATTTAATATTTAATTAAAATAATAATTTACTTAAAAAACAGTTTTTAAAATTAAAACTGATTTTGCAGTTCTTTCAAAAATTACCTAGGGTCTTATAAAATTATCTAAAAACTATTAGACATTGATTAAATAATCTATGAATATATTTCAGGAAAATAAATATTCAATTAAATTAATTAATTAATTATAATTATTTATTTATGACTTATAATGTACCAAGAACGTTTACTAAGGTCAAATCATCACATTCTATGATGTCTAAATTTTATTTTATTATTCATAGGTAATGTTACTCTTATTTACTATTAATAAGGGTCATATTATTATTCATAAGGGTAGGTTACTATTCATAAGGGTAGGTTACTGTTCACAAAAATTGTTTTGTTTCATTAGACTCTAAAAACTATCTAGAACACCACCGTGTATGTCATATTTTTAAAATTCCAAACATAGGGGTGACAAAATTATGTTTAAAGGTCAGTTATCACTTAGTAGTTCATTATTTTGTGTTTTTATGACATAGATATAAGAAGGGAATTTTCCATTGATATACTTTGGGTTGTTACAAGTAGGATATAGATATTTGTCACAATTGTTTTTCTATTCATTTTTTCAAAATTATTTTTCATTGACTAATACACAGATGTTCCTTCAAATGAGATTATAAGTCCCATAAATGACACCTACTATAGCCAATATTCACACATTAAAATTATTTTATTCAAACTATCAATTATTATGTTCAATTTTATAATTTTCAATTAATCATTATGCACTCACTTTATCTTATAATAGTAAACAATATCATCTATATAGAAAACTAGAAACTAATCATGGTAAACTAGAACAAATTTATTCATTATATGTCAAGATAAATTGGATATTAGTAATTCTAATGTTCAGAATTAGAAATTCATAATGTCCATACATCATACATAAGTCTACATTAGTAATTAATTTATATTTCACCCATAATTTATAATATCTAGGTCAATAATCTATCAATTGAATATATTAATATAGTTAATATATATGATGAAAATAAATAATATGAGGAAGATTAATATTATTCCTGATTTTAATTTTTTTGTTCCCAATAATGAACGTATAGTAATATTGATACATGTTTCTTATCAACATAATTAATAGATACAACCTATGGAGATGCACTTGTCCTTATGAATCCCTTATTAATATTCACATTGTGTTTCTTCATTAATTCATGAATCATAGATAGGGTCATTCTATATGGTGTCTTTTAAATATTTATTGATCCTGGTATAAGTTATATTGAAAACTCAATATCACGATTTAGAATAATTATATGTAGATCTTGAAAAAATAAAACAAAATACTTTTTTTATAAGAATATCATAGTTGTTGAGTAATTCCCAGCCATCTGGGATAGATACCCTTTTAAAATTGGAATCAAGACCAATACAATGTATGTAATTTCCATTAGAAGTTAAAATTAATCCTTTCAATGATTGAAGATCATAGGATGGTTTTGAATATCATATGTGACTTACCTTCTTTAGTTATTAATTTTGGATATATATAAATAATTCAAATTCGTGTCCAACACAACATAATATTCATTGAGAGGTGGAATACAAAAATTTTCAAGGAGTACAATCGGGAAAACATCAATTTGATAAGAAGAATGTACTTGAAATGTGATCATCATACAATTAATATTTTTTTGATATTTCAACTTCTTATAATTATAGAGGTATAATGACACCACCAATAGACTCATAAGATATAAATGATTGGGTAGATATAGAATCAAATAAGATATTAGATGTTCGAGAGTGGTTGGTAAGTGTACCTTACACCACATCATTATTCTATCCCACAATAATACTAGTTATAAAAATAGATTTTCCTTTGTCTATTGAATAAATATTTTATCAATTTTAATCATCATTATTAACCTTCATATTTGAGAATTGGATAGTATATATTATATAATCCTTCAATATAAGACATTGGAGGGAGGGTGGGGAGTTATTTGGTTTTGTTTTATCAATTTCCATTATTATATAACTTCTTCCCATAACATTGAAATTCAATTACAAAATGAACATCCTACAACACATAATGAATTTACTATCCCATTAAAAATATATTATACCATGAATACTCCACATTTATATTATGAGGGACAACTCATACTCATCTCTCTATTATTTTTATTATTATAATATAAATTAAATTATATCATTATTTTCAAATCATAACCATGAGACTGATGATTAACTCCAATAAATATTTATAACATGAAAATAAATAAATTTATTTCTTTATAGATGGTGATTTATTTAATGGATATTTCCCTTTATATATTGGGTATCAAGACATTAATAAAATTTCCAATTTTTTATTAATTTCTGATGATATAGCTTATATATACCTCAATGGTTTTGTAAACATTTCCTCAAAGTTACTAATGGATTATACATACTTTTGAATTAGCTCAATGAATTCATTACCTATTTATTAATGAAAAATACAATGAAATTACATGCTAAAAAATAATCCTCTGCTCCATATTGTCAAATTCGTTCTATTTCACTTTGTTCTTGATTATATTACACCATTGATATTCTTTTCATTTAAAATGATTAAATAAAATTATTTATTAATTATTTTAACATAGAAGAAATGATTTTTTCCTTATTGTTACTAATTCATTTAACTATAAATAGTGTATCTATATTCCCACTAAACGAAATTAGATATTTCCTCATTAAATAATTAATAGAAATTTGTTCCCCCTTTTCGAAATTTATTGTTTAGTATGACTAATGGATTGAAAATGATTCATAACAAATGAAATAATATTTTATCCCTATCTCTAATAATATTTTTTTTTCAAAGAGAAAATTTCTTTATTTTTATTTCAAATATTGTTTTAACACTATTATTTTCTGATCCATCGACTGACTAAAACCAAACTGAAAAATGTGATATATAAAAATCACATTAAAAAACCTTATAATCATGAAAAATAATTCATATGATTTCTAAATCATGAAACCTAATTTTTAATCTATGAAACCTTTGGTTTATCCTTTATCATTTATGTTTATCAACTCATTAAATTAATAATAGTGTTCCACTATGAAAATTTTAATTTAGCTAATCATATCCTCAAGGAGTTTCTATCTTGGTGTGAAATCATATTCCCACTCATCATGCACCATTAATTATCAAGTTAAAATAAAATCCCCCCAGTTAAATTTATTATAACTATATATATCAATGATATATATGCATCCATTTTCTAGTATCAATATAATGTCTTATTTTATTGTAAAACTATGTTATCTCTACATTACAAAAAAATCAAGGTGTAATATTATACTTGGACATAACATGTGGGTTATAACTATATCATTATCTTCATAGTTTCAAATATTACCCAAAACATTATCTAGTAATAAATAAAGTGAACAATAAATTATATAGACCAATATAACTTATTATTAGATTAATATACATTTTATAAAATAATAATATATTTCACATCCATAATGGTATAGTTTACATGGAAGAATAGATGGATAAACAACTAGTATATAAAATTACTACATAATATCCTACTCAATACCACAAAAATGATCCATTATTAGACATCTCATACATAAAACCATTATTAATACCATTGAGAAATGGAAATATAAGAAATGGTGAGATTATATGATCATTAAGGGTAAACAAGGGAGACATAAATGATAATTTAATCTTAATATGAGTATATGGGAATTAGAATATGTCCTTAACATTTGAAAATAATACCAAAAAAGTCATAGATTATAAAGGTGTGTCATATAATAATTTATGGATAATCATAACATATGTCTCATAAATGATTCAATGAAATTTTTCCTTGAGAGTATAACCTTGTTATAAGTTAATATCATAAAATATTTTCATCAATTTTACTATAAACATATTCATATAAATATAATTTCATTGCATCATGACATGTTTGGCTTGGGATAACCACCAGTGTTACTGATTTAGGATTCTAATAACATCTTGTTTACACACTTTTGGATCTTGGATATGTTCCCACGTAACTGATGAGATCCTTAATCCTAACATTTTAACCAATGAATTTTATGAATATATTTTTATATGAAAACCTATCACATATTATAATTTATTAATATATACCATGAAAACATTTAAAAGGTATCATTTCATCACAAATTATGTTGGGGAAAAGATAATGGGTTTCAATGATATTTCATCATCATAATGATAAATAATCTGGTGATAAAATTAATATTTTATTATAAAATAATATCACCACTAATGAAAAGGTATCATGAAAGGGTGTAATAATATATTAAATATGACTTTTTAATTTTTATTAGAATATTTCATGAGGAAAAGACCATTTTCATTTAGAAATAAAATATTTAAAACATAAATAATATCATAATATTAAATAAAAATAATAATTTTAAAATAAAAAAAAGGAAATAATAAAATTATGTTTGAATACATTGAGATATCATGATGTATGGAAATTCGGTTCATTATGTGTACGTTAAAATAATGATTCCTTTTACATATTTCAATAAAAAGTATACAGATCCTTATTTTGAAAATAGCTAGAGTATTCATTTTAAAAACAATTTATAGAATAAAAAATATGGGTAAAAATTATATTTAGAAAACAATTAAATAATAGTAAATATATTCTAGAAAATATTTTATTTAAAATATGTACTAGGATGAAAAATATCTCAAATGAATAGTAAAACAATATCCATTCTCCATACAATAATTCATTCAATATCATGATTAATTTTAGATTGAAAATTGAATGGGAAGTATTGAATATCCATAAATACCCATAGGATAATCAAAATCTTGATATTTTTTACTGTTGTTTCATAAAATATCATCATAAAATTCTTGGTCATAAAAAATATCGATAATAATAATATTATAACATAAAACCATAATTTTTTTTATAAAATTTGAGTTTTAATTTTCATAAAAGGAATAAAAAAGTATTAATTTAATATCATAACAATAATTATATTTATGATAAAAAATATAAAATTGGATTTATTTACAACTTATCAATTAATATTGGTGTTTAACGTAACATATGGCCCAATAAACAGAAATTGAGATAGTGAACCATCACTAGTTTTCTAACATTAAATAAAATCTAAATTGATGAAATAATTTAAATTGTATCTATATATAAAATTAATTAAAAATGAACCATGATAGAAAATATCAAGGTATCTATAAATACAACTCAAAATCCTAAATATACACATAACAAGAAACATGTCTCAGTTAAACAAATTTGAGATGAAGAACCCCAACATCATGTTTTAATTTCTTCGTAAAAAATATATAATATATTTTAATAAATTTAAATTCATTATAATGGAAAAAATAATAATTTATTACTTATAAATATCTTATATGATCCACTCATAATATTTAAACAACCATTTTTTAATCATACCTTATTAAAAATGTTTTTTGGGGGTTATCAATTTAATTTCTCATTAATGTCATGGTTAGGAAGTTATGGTACTTTTACGTTGATCAAGGTTCCATCAACACATGAATTTAAATCGTGATATTAATATAATTTATATTCTTTAGATATAAATTTAATATCATATATAAAAGAAATAGACAATATAATATATTTCATTGTTCAGGGTGATGGTGGTCTGCTTGTATGCATGAAAGATATTGTCATTTTTTATGAAAATAATGTAATAAATTAAAATAATATTTTATAATCAATGAAGCATAATTATATAATATGTACCATATGTAAAAATTAAATTTATTATAATTACCAATAAGGAAATATGGTGATTGAAAATGAATTATTTCTAATTGGGAAGACTGTAGTCCACATATATGCCGAAGTGATGATTTCATTTAACATTTTATGGAAAAGATGTTGAATAAAAATCATTAAATAATTTAAATAATATTTTATTGTATTTAAAATACAAAATATATTAATTTATATTTCATACCATATATTTATATGAGGTAGAATAATAAATAAAATGAATGATAGTGGGCTAGATGATTACTTATTCATTGGTATATCTCATTTATATCTCTTGATAAGGATAAATATAATGTTTTTTAAGTAGAAAAAATGTAAAAATCAAGGATAGGTAATCTTATTAGGGAATTTTGTATTGTTTTTAAAATAGTTTCCTCAAAGTATTATATATATGTTATAGGAGGGTGTCCGTTTATAAGGGCCCCACATGGTAATATTCAAAATATAAAAACATAATAATGTCATACGCAATAAGTATTTTTTAAAATGACTCATATTAGTTGTTTAAATGAAAGAGTTTAAAAAATTACGATATAATATGATTTAAAATTTTCTTTATGAAAATAGCACCATTAAATCAATGTTTAACAAACATGATAGTCTTGTTTCATCGTTAAATGATGTAAAAAAATTTTAATGTTTTTATTATATATTTGACCAAAAAATAATCTTATTTCATAAAAAATTAGATATTAATATTTTAAATATTCAAATAATTTTATCAAATTAAATTTCAATATATATCAGAAATTTCATTTGTTTCTATCCCACAAAATTCAAGAGAAATATGTTTTAAAAAAATGAATGTCAATAATAGAAATTATTTTTACCAAATTATGAATAATTTAAATTGGATTGAAATTTACTATAATAAATTTAATCAAAATAAAATAATTAAATAGTAACACCAATTCTAAAAAATAGAAATTTTTTATAGTAGAATATCAAAATTAATTTTATAAAAAATCATTATCGTATCATATTCACTAAAAAAATAAATTAGTTTTTAAAAATGGCCAAATTTCACCTAAAGATAATTTTGATAAGGAGAAATTAATAATAATAACATCTTTTAATATTCATTGTATTTAAATGGATTAAATAAATATAATATCCTTATATAAAATTTAATAATTTTTTTTGATGGAAACATGTTTTTGATGTATAAAATGAAATTACTCGAAATTCATTAATAATTTATTATCTATTAATTAAATGATTTATTAAATAAAATACATTTCAAATAGTTTTTATCATTTGTATATTCATATAAATTCCCTCCCACACACCATCTTGGTAAGAACATTGTATTATATCATGGTTCATTTAGAACCGAGGTAGCAAATAAAGAAATCTATAAACAATTCAACATTATTTTACCTTATATACATATAAAATATTATTTTGTTTCACTAATTATACAACTAGGAATTTTTTATATTTATTTTTTGATGATGTTTTTATAATTTCATTAATAATATATGATGTTTCCCCTTCCATAGAAATAACCATATCAGTCTTTACTATATATATATAAACACATACAAAAATAAGAACCTTGTTAATCATCATTATATTCAATATTTCATGGTCCCTCCAACATAAGTAATTTTTGAACATATTTACCTTCCTAGGGTGATGCATATGAATAAATTATAGACCATGATTAGTTGTAACCATACATTTTTCTTATTGATAATATTATATTGAGTGAAGATAAACATAAAACTCTTTTGATTAGTATATATATCAAATTATTTCTAATAGTGGTGTTGACAAAATATGTTCATTGAAAATAATAAAAATGTTAGATCATGCTCATGAGTTAGATATTTATATTCCTGAATTTTCAGTTCCCTTGACTCATATGAAATCACTTTATTTCTCTATATTATGGCACAACCATGTTCCATCATTAATGCATAAATAAATTATATAAATCATTTTTTACCTATAGTATAATTTTTTTGGTGATTAACTAGCATTCTATTCATATCATAAAAATATTCAATACAATACTCTAACAATTTTAAATTAAAACATTTTTTAACATAATTTAAGGGGTGTCTAATTTAGAAAAATATTTCATGAAACTTCGATTGTAACATAATAAATGCAGAAAATATGAGATTTTTATTATGTTAATCAGTAATGGAAATTTATTATTTACCTTTTTTAATTTAAGAGTAAAAATAATTCTTATTCATGGAAACAATATTTATAATAAATGAAACCTCATTAATCCAAAAGTCACCGATACTATATTTCCCAATGAAATATTTTTTTATCAATAGTCTCTAGAATTATTTGGACATGACTCCCGTAACCTTCATAGATCATATAGTACATCAATATATCATCAATTCACAACACTAATAATTTATCATGATACTCCTTGAATACATTATTAAGGGTATTCATATTGTTATTGGGGTTATTAATCAATCAATAATTTATTAATGTAAAATCCCAATTTGAATAAAATATTAAAAATATCATATTTTTGTTTATTAAACTTCTTCACCCTTAATTAATAAAAAACCAGGTCAAGATCAACAATTGAAATTTATTTGTCTCCCTATAGTTGATAAAATATTCTATAAATTCATTTTAATGGATTATTATTCTTTATTGTAAATTAATTGACCTCCAAAAAATTAATGCATAGTCACATATACAAATTCTTTATTTTTTATGAATAAAATAGGGTCTCCAATGAAAAAACACTATGATAAACAAATACATTATCAAAAAATATTATTGACATTTTTTAACTCTACCAAATCGATTTGTGACATTCTATTGGTAGTTATAGATATGGTTCATTCATTAGGAAAGAGTTCTGTAAAAAATCAACATCAAATTCAAGTGGATTAAAAAAATTCATATCAATAAATAATAGTGAAATATTGTATCATGGAAACATCCTCTATTTTTTGGATATTTTACCTTATTCTTATATCACACATGATGATCATATCTATTGTTTTTAATTAGTGATCACAATAAATGTTCATTTCCAATTATTTGAAATGTTTCATGATGATTTTTTCTAATTCATTACTTCCCAATTTGAAATGAATCATCCCTAGGGAGTTTATCCTCTATTTAGAAACTAATATATTTATTTTTCTCTTAAAAGAGGTAGTGTTTTGTCTAGTGAAGTGATCCAATATAGTTAAACGATGTTATGGATAAATAATAAACTCTATTAGGGAATGATTATTTTATATACCTTGGTTCGACTATCCTATTATGGAAATGTAAAAATAATAATCATCCCATTATTCATTAACATGTTTATAGGGGATATACCTGCAGTGACTATAGGATTTGATAAAATTCTTATTCCTCCTATTTTTTTTCTACTTTATACAATCGAAAACACGTAATAAACTCATGATATTAGATAATAAAACATAATTTCTATTATGTTTTCAAGAGTCTCCATATAAATATTTAGAATTTTTAAAATTACATGTTCATTCACACATGGTTCCTCTAAATCTCATTCCCAATATTCCTACTTATGTTTATCAAATACCAAGTATATCATTCCGGAATCAAGAAACCTAGATTTCGTTGGAATATTATATTACTGGTACTTAATCCATTATTTACCTAGGTATATAATATAATATTAGAATTGTTAGATAAGAAATATTCATACATTAAATTTCAAAAAATATGATAATACATGAACACATTACTATAAATTTTTTCCCTTTAATCATATGCTTAAAAATTGCATAGATTCTTTCTTTAGGTTTACTAGGGAAAGGGAAAATATAACTGTGAGCTTAGATTCTTATTATGGAGAACTATATAGTGTAATATTTGAAAAAAAATCATAGAATTTGTGATATGGAAGGAATAAATAAAAAACAAGAATACATCAACAAATTTAACTAATGAAATACTATATTCGTAAAAATAATTGAAAACATAATAAATAATATTCATTGATCACATACTAATGTAATATAATATTGAAGATTTTAAAAGACTATATCAAGGAATTGTTCAAATAAACATTCCTTTTATGGAATAATATGTACACCTAAACACATTTTTTTGGTGAGACCTATCGATACATTTAGAGGCTATAAAACCCATAAACACTCCCACCACATGATTCATTCAAATTAATTAACCATAATAATTTTAATTTAATTGTATTCTCTTTCACAAGAAATATCATTGAAGATAAAAAAATCGATACATAAATAATGGGAAAAAAATAAAATACATCCCCATTAAAATGAATTATTTATATGACTATGATAACATCCCTTAATAAACATATAATTCATCGGTTATTCATCAAAATAACATGATAAAATAATATGCAATGGATACAAGGGGGGAAATTTTTATGTTTTGGGTTATCTATGGAATATAGTAGTTGGGTAAAAAAATCAATTGGTTTTATGCCAATGATATAGTTGAAAAAATCATGTCTTCAAAATTCCTAAATAGTATGTAAAAATTCTAAAGAGAATAGCCCCAGAATATATAGTCAGGGGAACATTGTAAAGAATATTTTTTTAGAATCAAGGTGATGGTTGATTCAATGATCAACCATCCATTTATTGTGTAATTAACCCTAATTTCATTAGAGAAGAAATTTCATCCACATTCTTTTATCTAAATATGGATATATTTTATAGGAAACTACATACACTTTTTCATTGTTAAAACATTGGATGACTTTTCCACCAAGGAGAAGATTCAGTTTCTATACAATTTTTTCTTAAATAATAATTAAAAGAATATGTGGGAGGGATAAAAATATATAAATGTAGATCCACAAATTTTATTACTAAAATTACAAACATTCTTCCAAGGAAATATACACACCACACAAAATAAAATATGTATTGAATATAACAGGGGACCAAAATAATTAAAAATGAGATGAAAATATGCATATATGTCTTGGGAAACGATTCAATAATAATATATTGAAATATACAGGATACAATTTATATTTAAATACAATTAATAAATTAATTTTAAAACATAAAAACAATAATAATTAATATATATACTTTACATTAATTCAATAGAGAGCATAATAAAAGGCAAGTCTAAAAAATGGACTTTTAGAAGTGAAACCATTACACCATATCATTACTTCCAAAAATATAATTTAACATCCTTTATCAAAAAATATATATTAGTATATTAATAAAATACAATACAAATATCCATTTTCATTTATACTCTTCAAAAGTAATCACCTTCTGTATGGGTTTTATTATTTATTTTCATCATGTATTATAGTAATTATTATGTTTTCTAGATGCATAATATCCATTTTTGTACCCAATATTATTTGAAATTGTATAATTCCATGTTCATTAAGTTTAAATTAATTAATTATTTATAATGAATTATGAAGTTTAATTTAACATTAACGAGTAATTAATTCATTATCAATGTAAATGTAATCGATAATGTGTATGTTTCAGTGATTTCATGTGATAAAAATACTTTTTTCATAATTAATTAATTAATTATTAATATAACATGTCCATAAAAAATTCATAAAAAAGTATAAAAAATATCAAAATAGTTATTATGTTCCCAAATTTTGTCATGAAATATAATCATAATATTGTTTCAGTAGGTGGTTGAACACACTAAAAGATAAACCCACCCTGATTTAATGAATGATTATGTTGTGGTTTTATTATAATAATATTATTCCGAAATCATAATGATATAATTTAGTTTTAAATATTTTAAAATTTGATAATAGTAGAGATTTATATGTAGTAATGGATACAAAAATTTGACTTAATTTGAATAAAACTTTATCCACATAGAATGTTTTTTAAAAATATTCCATTACCGATGATTGGTTTTGATCATATATTTAATGTGACATGAGTCCTATAATACATAACCTTAATGGTATCTTACATATCAAATTTATAAATTAATCTCATCCTTATATATATCCATTTATTGTGGTTTATGAAAAAAACATGTTGTGTCATAGAGATGGTAGTCCACAAAACCCTTGAATGACATTTATATTTTAAGAAATGAAAAGGAGAAATGTGTTTCCAAATTACATTTATAATATAATCATCTGTACTATTAATAAATTTTTATACATAATATTATGACATTATTTTCCAACTGATATGTCAAAAATTAATTTTTTTTAAAAAAAATACATAACATAAGTTGAAACCGTAGTGTTTCGCTTCGAGAACTCCATAGAATGGAAGGGATTTTGCTAATATCTTGTCAACATAAGATTAATAAAGTTAAAGGATATTAAATGATATTTAAAAATAATAAATTCTAAAGAGAAAAATAATGTTTAGAGTGGTATTATAGGGTGTTTGATATACCTCTTTTATATATGAAAAGAGTGTCTTTTTCAAAAAAAAATTAATATTGAGTAATGCATTGGAATGAAAAGATAACTCACTTGCATCTACATCTAGGTAAGGGGTAAGACAGTAATACAAGGATAGTAATCCATGGAATTCCAAAATAAGTTTCATACCATGTCTATGGTGATCGACCTAGGGAAAATGGGGCTATGAAAAGATAGGTCCCTATGGACTTTCACCATGGAACCTACTAGCCAATTCTAGATCCGAGATTTTTATCTGGTGTATCCTGTACTAATGTAAAAGACCCTACTGTAATATACTAGTCATGCTGGGAATATTCAAGAACCAGAGTCAAGGTGGGTATCATCCTAAGAAAACTACATCCTCGAATCGGAATGGATATCCTGAGACACAATGTATTCTCGTCTAAAAATCTGAGGTGATCTAAAGTTAGTCCATTCATATTTGACATTATAATTTGGTAATAATTAATTCGTTCAATTATTTCCTTCCATTAGCATGGATAGGTCATATAGATTTGTAACCATTTATATACTAGTCCAAGCCATTGTTTCCATTTGTGTGGATAGGCCATGTTGTGATGCAACAATTTAATCAAGTCTTATGTGACCATTAAGTCATATTCTATTATAGAGGTTTAGTTTGCTACCATCCATTGACATGGAAAGTCGTGCTATTGACATGTAACCTTTATTCAATCACTTTTGTTAAGGCCATGTTATATTGTTAGTATACATTCTATTTCACATTTGTCATTTAATAATTATTTGGAAGCACTTACCAAAGGTGGTTCAAGTGATGAGTATATATGATACATGCCATTATGAAATTGTTATTAATAACGTGTCATTTATTTTGGATAGTCTCATCGTTTGTAGGGTCATGAAAGGTCAGAATCGAATGGGGGCTGAACATACAGAAACACTAAAACCCAAATAAGACATAACCTTCAACATGGGGTGGATTGTTTTGGGTGTGAAACCACTAAAAAATAATCACAAGTTTATAAAGAGCATAACCATACTATTCTAACATGTATAATAATTAAATGTAAATTTATGTAATTTCTACTAATGAAATTGGTGGGGCCCACACAAATATTAAAAAATAAACAAAATTTTTGGGTGAGTTATAGACCACCCACCATAGGGTTGTATTATCCTTCTCATTCAATATTAGCCCTTCGTTTTCCTTGAATCAGATAAGATATAATAAAAACTGAAAAACACTCACATGATGATAGATAGGTCGAGATCAAGAGAGAAGAAGAACGACTAAATAGGACTTGAAAACTTACTATTGAGCATCTAATATAATTAATAGAAGCTCGATCAGATGTCGAACATATGAGATTCCATGATCCCTAGCATAGAACTTCATAAATCATTAAATTAAGAGGAATATTGGTAAATACCCCTAGTTCATTGATTATGGATGTAGGGTTTTATTCATAGATCATTAAGTGTGAAATTTTAAATTTACATGGTATTTAAGATTACACATAGTTTTTCTTAATGGTTTTTCAAACCATGAGAAAACTGTGCGAGATAGTTCTACCTAAAAAGTCATCCTCTGCACGGTTTGATCAAACCATGTGAAAGCCCTACATGGGTTCCAAGGAATAAAGGGTTTCTCTAATGATTAGGTTGCATGGTTGTGTGCCAACCAAGAATAATGGATATGTCTAAAATAATACCATCTGTACCATTAAGAGAACAATATATAATTCCTGCACAGTTTACTCTGAATCGTGAACCATGCCATTTCCCCCCCAAAAGATGGGTTTTGGGATGCGAACAATCCCCAAACAATCCAGAACCTTGACTAACTAATTAGGCATCCTTATTAGTTCCAATGTAATGATTTAAACAAAACAATTAATGGATACATACATTAGTGAAAAACTATGTTCTCACAATATTCCCCTTAAACCCCCCCATTTTTCCTTCCAAGGATATGGAAACACTATGTGAGAATAACTCTGGATATTTGGATGGTATGATGGCTTCCCTCTCCCATGTCTTATCATATACAACGATTTTTTTTCAATAACATCCATATGAGAGAGATATACATGCCTTTAAGAGCCTTCGTTCTTTAGTCAACAATGCATACTGGATATTCTTCGAAGATTTCATATGAATCGAACACATCTTCTTGGGGTCAATGGTATGAGACAATTCAACATGATATTGGTGTGGCTGTGACAAATAAAAGATGTGATTCATGGAACGATGCCTCTTTGGTAATAAAAACTGATAGGATTCCAGCCCAACTCTCTCAAGAATTTCAAATGGCCCGACATAATGAGGAGACATCATTACGTACTTCCTTAACCCTCTATCCCCTATCATGGGTGATACAAGAATGAAAAAACAATCCCAAACCTCAAAATCAATTGGCCATTGATGGTGATCTACATATGATTTTTTGTATAGACTGAGCAGTATTCATGTGCTTTCTGATCAGCTAATATCGTTTTGATGTCTCCTATACATTACGAGGACCTAGTAGGGTGTCTCACCTGCCTCTAGCTCGCATGAGGGTAATTGGAATGGCCTCCTATATAAGGACTCCAAAGGATCTATCTGATCTGTTGCCTAAAAACTATTATTATAAACGAACAGAATGAGAGGGATATTCATCCCCTAAGAACCTCCATGATCAAAGACACATGCTCGGAGGGTATCCTCTGGACGATGTATTGTCTGTTCTGATTGTCCCTGAGTTAGAGGGTGAAATGTTATACATAGAAGCACCTGATTCCTCAGAGATTTATAAACACGTTTCACAAACGATGATGTGAAATGATCATTCATATCTGAAATGATAGTAAATGTAACCCCTTGTAGTCGTATGATCTCACAGACACACAGTATTCCCAATTCATCAACTAAGAAGGTCTCCCAAATAGGAATGAATTGGAATGATTTCATTATTCATTCAATGACTACCCAGATAGTACTGATACCCCTTAATTACCAATATAAGCCAAATACAAAATCTATTGCAACATTCTCCCAGTTCCATTCTGGGATTGGAAGAGGCTTTAACAAATCTGTAGGTCTATGGTGCTCTGCCTTCACCTGATGATAGTTGGAACCCCATGTAATGAATTCTGGAGTAGGACGTTATATTACTGACAACCAATAATAGAATCACATATCTCTATAAATCTTTTTTGATTCAATGATGAACTTCCCATTGAAAAGCATGTGACTATTTCATAAAAAACTCAATCATATCTGTAGTAACCCAGATACTTCCATGTAGATTCAGGACATCATCACTCTCCATAGATGAATCTACAGGTTGGTTATCTCCTGATATACTCTCTAATAGAACAAAACCATTCGGATTTGAAAATATCCAACTCTTGACCATTTCAAGAATGGAATAGGTAACTATTAAGGATGATAGGTAAGATTTATTGTGGCTATCATGGTACTCCAAATGATGTTCATAAAATAGGGACATTAACATTCATTCATCACTAGGTTCCCGTATGGCCTACATTTGAGTTTTCCAACATAGTGCAGCAGCTACCAGATTTCCCATTCCAGGCATATAAGAATGCTAAAAAAGAATAGATTTTAGATATTCGAACCATATATAATATCTGAGGTTCAATTCAAACTGAGAAAAAATATACTTGAGCCTCTTGTGAATGGAATACACCACAAAGTGCTCACCCAAGAGATAATGTCTCCAGCAATGTATGGAATGGACAACTATTAGTAGCTTGAGGTCATGTGTCCTGAAATTTCTCTCATGAGTCCTCAAATGATGATATCCATATGAAATTCTATTTTCTTACTAAGTCAACATTTCTTCAAGGACAATGTAAGATTCACTGTAGAATATTATATAACCTTTTATAGGTTCCATAATAATTAGAATATGTTTTGAGATATTCCTCCATTTTGGTTAATGAAAGGATTTCTCACATGTTACCAACAACCAGAACAAAAAACCAATTTTTTGTACGTCTACTATGTATTTAAAAAATATTTGATTAGTACTGTATGAAATCCCTATAATATCGGGTGAGCCTTATTAAACTTTTTATATTAACCATATTCTTGGGATGCCTCATGCAATTTACAACACTAACCTTTTTAGGGTCAATAGATACTCATGATTCTGAAAAAATATTATCCATGTAGGGGATCATGTTGATCTAGAAGTTTCACTTACCAAGATTGGGAAAAATATAATGCTCTCTCAGTGTACTCAGAACTAACACATGATGTTCGACATGGTTTTTATGAGTGATCGAAAACCCCATGATTTCATCCACAAAGATCACAAAAAAAGAGTTCAAACAGGGGTGGAAAACACTATTCATCAATGCCATGAAAATGGAAGGTGCATTTGTAAGATAGAACAACATAGAAATATACTCACGCAGACCAAAACTTCTATGGAAATATTTAGAATGTAAGTATAATGGTATGACTCGCACCTGATGATAACTTGATCTCAGGTCGATCACAGAGAACACCATTTCTCCTCATAGATGGTCGAAGAGATCATCTATTCATGGTAGTGGATACCGATTATTGATCATAGGATGGTTCAAAATTCTATAATCCTCGCTTAGATTAATATTTTCATCCTCCTGCTTAGAAAAAAGAAAAGGCGAACCACCAAAGGATGTACTAGGATGTATATATCATTTTTCCTCTAGGTCCTCTATCTTCCACATGAGATCCAGAATCATAGTACATACCATCTTGTATAGAGGAATAGACACTGAATCTGCTCTCAAAACAATATATATTTAAACTCTACCTATCTCTCTCATAGATGATAATCCAGAAAATGAATCAGTAAAGATATCCCTGAAATCATCAATTACTAGAGGGAAATCAGTTTGAAGCAATCCTATTTCTTGTATGAAAATTTTTTCAATCTGGGGAGTCAATCCACCTAGCCCATGATGCTTTGGTCCAGCTCTCCCAGACTAGACATCCCACTATCCTTTGAAATTATAACTACAAACTTTTGGTTATATAAAAGAAACCCTATGGTGATAGAAGTATAAAATGGAGTTATAGTTGAATAACCGGTCCATCATGATAATGACATCGAAGCCCTTCATCTTGAGAACAAAGGGAATCCACACAAATGGTTAATTTCAAACCTCTAGGTGATTGTCCATGCAATATAATATTCCCTCTGTCTGTATTCACAATGGTGTATCGGGGGGCATTACACCATAGTGATACTATATCTATAGTCCATGACATTCAATGATATATATAGAAATTATAGAGTTTGAATCACCTATATCAAACAAGGAAAATACAATTGTGGAGGCTACTAGAATAGTGCCTCATACAGTAGATTGTAATGTAGCGTAATCCACAGTTATCAGTTGTAATGCTTTAAAATGACCTGATATGTGATCATATTGAATAGATGGACTATGATAATCAAAACTAATCTACTAGAACTATGGGTTCTCATAGGTTAGATTACCACACCCACAACCTCCTCCCCAGCCAGACCTGCCGATGCTACTCCAACTACCCACCTGATGTGACAAAAATGAAATCGATCCTATATGTGGAGTGGATGCTGATACATTTCAACTTGAATTTTGGGGAATGGTCTTGAGTAAATTCTAATGATGACCCATATGGACACAAGACTAACACTCCATAGGGTCTCAATAAAATTATATCTTCTTATTCATTGGCCATTCACATAGATCTCACACCACAATGCTATGTAACTAAATACTATGACTACGACTTCCCTGATGAGGAACCTCAAAGGAATGTTACCTGCCTCTATAATAACTACACACTTGATGTGGCACTGATCCTTTGAACTCGGTACTTGTACGGTCCCTCAGGATATTCTCAATGATAACGGACTAATCAACAATTGATGAAAATATCGGTAGTAGAAATACATTCTCCCAAGTTCAGATAGCGTAATGGAACCCATCCTCAAAACATCTAGCATGTGAAATATTTTCACCATCTATAAGTGGTGAAAGCACTATAAATTTGTGAAAAGTATTGAATATTACATTACTAAAATAGAACCCTACTTGATATGAATGAACTATCTGTCTCAGTCATCTATCATTTCTAATGAATGAACAAATCAAAGAAAAAATTCTGGAAATCAACCTATAACTTGATCTGATGATGACTAGCCTTCGTAATCACATCCCACCAATGCCTGGAATAATTCCAAAGACTGTATGTAGAAACACTGAATCTAAACACTAGAGGCATTTCTAGATGATCAAAGATAGACACATGGACACTATCAAAGACTCAAAAGCCTGAGAACCACCATCACCTGAAAAAGTTTAATGATAATGATGCTATAACTCAGAGGTCAAATCATCCATCATTTGTGAATGCTATGGAGCACCTTGAATAAACTGAATCAGATATAGGAAAATATCAAGGACTTGTGCATCAATGCACATATCATGTACTTTTGTTTGTTACCTCAGGTGGCACTCTTGATGATAAGACTAGAGGCTTGGGCCCCACCTCGTATAGATAATGGTCGTCACCACCTACCTGGATAATGACATGAGGACATCGTGGTGGAATTGATTTAAAAATACAAATCTCACACCCTAGAAATAGATTAGGAGCATATGATCACATCACTAGTGGAATCTGAATGCATGAAAACTCTCACTACCCAAGGATTACTACCCAAACTACCAAATTAGATGGCCAGGTATTAGTAAGTACTAACTTAAAAGATTCATGTAATTTGTATTTAATTTCTAGGTTCACTCACTTACCTTTCATACACATGACTAGGCGAGATATAGATGTGAAAAGATACTAATTATGATTTGGGATTAACATTATAATGGATATCCATTTACGATGAATCAGTGCCCATACACATATCACCAAAAATGACACACACAAACAAATAACATAATGAATTGACATGTTAAATTACTCATCCTAACCTATTAGGGCCCATACATCTCACAATTTGAGACATACATTCACTCAATTGATTCCAAATTAATAAAAGTACAAGTAAATAATTCAAAAATCCCTCAATATTAAAAATCATATCATACAATGAAATATTTTCAAATGATCTTATATGGTATAGAAATATGCATGACATGTGAATTCTAGGTGCCTATAATGATGCATGTAGCAATGAACCTTGCCCGCATGACATCAGGATAAGGATAAAATAAATTCTCAAAAAGTGTAATGATCAACCACAACACATATCATGTGCATCACCCAATTGTGAAACAATATAAAAATCAATATTAAAAAGAATATTAACAATTATAGTTTGGGAAACACAGTTTTTACCCAGAACATGTGTTCATGATCCCCAAGAATGTCTTATGAGAAAGTCACAAGAATTATTATTCTCCAATCTGTTGTATTCAAGTAATAAATCAAGAAGAAACCACCACTGATACATCTGTGTGAAAAAATAGTCCCATATGCCACTTAATGGGTGCATTGAGCCCGGTGGGCCACATAGAATCAAGCGTATCTCTCTAAATGCTAGAGGTTGCAGACTATCAGTAAGGGCCTTGATTGTGTCTTTGGGAAGACAATTCTTTCATTTGAAGACTATAGCACAGTGGAATGAATATACGGAAATAGTAAATTGAAGAAGAAAATTTATGAAATAGATATTCGAGAATAATAATAATTATATCAACTAGAACAATGATGATGTAATGTCATGTCACTAGAAAACTAGAAAACATGGACACAAGACAAACAAAGATGTAAAATGATATGGCATTATGAGCATTCACCATGGCACCTACTAACTAATTTTGTATCCATGGATGGTATTGGATGTATCCAATAATAATGTCAAGGACCCTATGGTAGTATACTAGGAATCCGAGGAATAGACATGAACCATAGACTAGTTGGATATAAAATTAATAAAAATATATCATTGAATTGGAATTGGGCTTCTAGGACCCATGATATTATCCTCTCAGAATCCAAAGAGAGCTCGACATAGTCCATTGCTATTTAATATTTTCATAATGTAACATTTCATTTGTTTCATTACATTCCTTACATTACTGTTGATTTAACAAGTAGAGTAGCAACCATTTATTTATGGGTCCAAGAATAGTCTTCCATTATTCTGGACATGCCAAGTAGTGTTGCAACCATTTATTTTTTTAAATTAACAATTAAGGCATGTTATAATAGATATGTTCACTCATATGCCTACCATTTACATGGAATGGATTCTAAGGACATGTAACCTTTTTTCAATAACTTTTTATGGTTACATTGTATGCATAACATACATTCCATTTCACATTTCAAATTTAATAATTATTTGGAAGAACTTAATATAGGAAGGTAATCAGGTGAGCATACATGGTACATTCCATTATGAAATAATAAATTTCCCTTTATTTATTTATGATCATATATAATTTGAAATTAAAATTCACTTAAATATGAATATTCGTGTATCATGTATGGGTTTATTTCTTATGTCGTATACCAATTTTACATATTGTGATAACATCATTCAAATAACATGTGAAACAATTCTAAAAATGTATCTTTGAAAAAATACAAGTATTTGAGGGTATATAACATTATTTTATACATTATATAGATCGTTCCATATATAAGTAATTCTATGTACATGCATGAATTGGTTGGAAATGTATATAGAAATTTCCCCTGATGCATAAGTTGTCTTACAAGGTCACTATGATAATCAAATTAAATGGGGATTTAGCAATAAATATTAAAATGGCTTTGTAATGGTACTACATTTAAAGGTATAATGTTCCTGGGAAGCATGAAGTCCCATATTTTATAATTTTATTCATTAATTTTTATTATTATATTCCATGAGATTTTCACCATGATATTATATATAGATTCTTATTGTTCCCATTTTTTGATTAAATGGAATTTTATTCCAATCATTTAAATTTCCAGAATATTTATTCCATATATTATGTAGCTTTCTTATTATTAAATGGAATGTGTGTTCATTTATTAACCTATCTATGTTGACTATTCTTGTTTGATTCAAGATATCTTCCATTGTACATAACCCATGGTAATAATTTCAGGTTACCCCTATTCTTATGTATTACATTTTCCTAGAATAAATATAATTGTTTTATGCTTTATATAAAGGGTTATTTTAAGGTTATTAACAGTTTATAAATGATAAATAAATTTGGGATTTATTTTCGAAATGTATAGTAAATTTCATATATGAATCTAGTTTTACAAAGAATACTATACTATTTTGTCCCTTGGGTTATGATTCCTTTTATTTTATACCAATGTATTTAATTAAAAAACCTCTAATATGATATTAATGTTTGGGTCTTTAAAAATTAAATTCAATGTGTTCTATTTTTGTTTCTTGTATATTTGTTATAATATAAAAAAATTATTTTTTGTTATTAGTAGAATAACTCTATATACAATATAAATAATCCGAATTTTTTAATGCACATAATGTAAAAAATATCAGGATTATTCTTAATAGAGTAAAATTTAGATTAAATTCATAGAAACTGATACATAATGATTTTTTATGAATATTACTATATTCATTTTAGAAACATGTGTTTGATGAGATTTTTAAAACATTAAATTTATTATGTGAAATACAATGATCCTGATATTTATATTTCAGGCTAATTAGAACTGATTTGATAATATTTGTGAGATGATGATACATTATGATAAAGGATATATGGTGTTAAATAAATTAATCATTTTATTTTTTGAACAAATTCTTTTTGACAATGTACTAGGAATTGGATAGTTCCATGTAATTTTTATGGGATTCTGTTGTGGGTAATGGGTAAAGAAATGGTCATGTTAAGTTCATGTACAGATAAGTTAATGTTTAGTGTCATGGATAAGGTATATGATAGTTATTTACACTAGATTTTTACCACATGATCAAATTTAATGGAATCGGGAGAGTTCATATTATAACATTACCCAATCATAGATTAATCACAATGTATAAAATTGTTCACATAAAGAAACATTTCATTCGTATTAAAATAGATTCACACAATGGTATTTCTTAAAGTATATTTATGATTATTGAGAGATGTATTGGGTATACACAATATTTAGACCATAATTATTAAGTGATTCCATGATTATTATTCCCTATAGGGTCCAACATATATTGGCCGAAAATTCATTATAACCAATTTATAATAGTACACATTAATAGGGATTCCACAAAAGGATGGTTTTCATTGATCGTGTATTTACGTGATCAAAATTGATTGAGAATGATCATCCTATATAGTTAGAATCCATAGGACTATCACAATCATATATTCCCATGATATTTTGGTCCTTATAACAGTGATACTAATGTTATTTCTCATGGATCAGTTGGTTAATCTATATCATGATTTTAAATGATGATCCAAATGACCATAGTATTATTTTATATAAGTTGGTCCCAACCACATTCCCAACAATTATTCTAAAAACAAAAGATATAAATTCTATGTTGACCACACTATCTTGACATAACATAATCTTTTGTAATCCCTACCATTCACTAATAGTTATTGAGTAGCATTATAGGCCTCAACATAGTTGTAATCCCATGAAATGGAATCATCATGGTAAACATTATTAGTCAATATATTGTGGTGTACACCTTATTTAGAAAACTTCAGGTTTAATCCCCATCCAATACCCTATTGTCACCCCTTTAATTACATAGGTTTCCTTACCACATGATTTAAAATTTCATGGTATGTTCCATCCATGTGACATAAAACAGTGTGACTTGAAATGTGGTTTTATTGTTTTTAAATTAGGACACATAGAATGACTCCGTAATTTAAAAAAGTTGACATTTCTAAAAATTAATCCCCTCATCACTGGACTATACTCTATATAAACCAAGACGTTCCTTTATGTGGGTATTATTCACGACGAACCATTATAACTAAGAAAAGTTGCTGATGTGACCCCACATAATATTGAAACATAATATCAAGATCCACATATTAATCAATAAATATTCATAATGTAATCATGCCCCAATATTAAGGAAAATATTCCAACCATGTATTTATATATATTTCCTAATTTGTCTACATTCTCAAAGAAACATCTTCATTTAGCCATACCCCCACCCCTGAGGATTTTCCTAAAGGTACCTCCCATGTACAATTTCCCAAATGACAAACACTAGCTTCATTTTAAAGAATATTCCATTTTCGATGACATTAAATTTATAGGAATCAATCTATACCACATGAACTAAAATTATTCAACTAAAACTAAATTTTTTAAGATTCCATTCACAATGATATAAATAATTCTATTCTTGTCAGTATGATATAAACAATTTGAACACTCATCACCTCCCTAGAATGTTATAATCTATAGACAAACCAACTAGATAGATTTAAGGAAAAGAATAATCACTAGTTAATAATAATAAATGGATAATGTATGGTAAATATAGATAGTACCATCTATATAGAATGTCACATTTGTATTGATATTCATGTTGATGGAAAATCTATAACATATAATAACAATTTACATCATTACTATTTTTTTATTATGTAATGGCATTGTTGTAATCAATCCCACAAATAGATATGGGAAGGACTAAAAACATAGGTATAAAAACTATAATATATTCCCAAAGATGGAAATTGTTCCCGCCCCCATAATGTAATGATAAGGCCGAACTCCTTTCATCTCTACCTTCAAGAATTTCCATATATAAAAATAATAGTCCCATCAAGTACATAAATAGGGTAATATGTCCCTCCTACAAGATACGTTTTTATACAATGGTGATGTAATTTTATATATGTTGATTATATTATATAAACACACATAGTAAATGGTTAATCAAATATATTTGGTATTAAATTATTTATTTGTAATCTATGCACTCATTGTGATTATGAATGATCATTGAACTATAATTTATTATAAAATTAATATTAATAAGAGAAAATATAATATTAATTGATATTATGATTTCATAATGTTCTTAAACATATGGACTATGTCTTATCATGAGTAGATGATTTTTGATCGGTTGGTAGGGCTGGTTTGGAGAATGTGGTTTCGTTTGAACATGGTGGTGATGAATTCATGTTTTTGTGGACATAATAATAGTGGCATGGAATGTTTTGTATAGAATAAGTGGTTTTAGGGATGTATTAGATGTTGATTTCATGGTGGTGAGGATGTTTTAGTGGATATGGTAATGGTCATTATTGGTTTTCTATTATTAATGCCCAATGGATTGGTTTGTAACTGAAATAAATGATGTTGATTAGGGTAATGGTTAAAAATAGATAATATTATGTGTTATAAATTGAATAACGGTAATGAATGGGATGGTGTTGATTAATGAATTATGAAGAACATAATATATATATATTTTAGAATAAATAATTTATTGATTTAGAAGGTCATTTATAAAGGGATTTTCATTAAACATTTGTAAATGAATGGAATAATAAATATATTAATGTACGTAAATGTAAATTATATATTACATAATGATTATGTAATTAAATTGAATGTTGATTATTATATTTGGGGTACAGTTCTATGATAAGTTGGGTTTTGATTGTATTATTATGATTGAGGAAGTTATTACTGTATAATAGTAATGATGTAATGACTATTATGTGTGACATCAATTTTATCATTGTATAAATCCCAATGTTGGTCTTATTTGTGGATATGAATTGTGATTTATATTCTTATTATTTTTTATTAAAAACCAAAAAAAATTTAATAACCATACTTACACCATCATTTTTTATGTTCCAATTATTTTAACAAACATTGACGTTGTTGTGGGATTTGATGGCTGAAAACAATCATTTCCCCACTCTCTATTTTTTAGTGTAGTATAATCTATTTTTAATAATTGATGTTATATTAATGTGGGATATAATTTATTTTAATGTCTGAGGGGAAATATACTTGAAAACTAGGTTATATTTTTTGTATTGTTGATATATGATGGGTAACACAAATGATATAGGGAGGGAAAAAGGATGGCATTCATCATGTTCGCATTACCATTAGTGGATGAGGGTAAAATACAAGGTTTTTATGTGATATATATAGATTATGTAGAAATAAGTATATTTCAATATTTAGTAGTGGATATGTGGTTGTGATATAGTATGAGTATGTGGCATATGGATTGGATATTGGATATGATTTTTGATATCATGTAAATTGTAGAGATGAAATCATAAGATGTGTTTTGTTATGTAATTAGAGTAAAAAACTAGTGGGTATGTCATATGAGGGAACATTATTGAAATATTTTATTTTGGGTTTATATTATAATACTAGAATATGATATTTCTTCAATGAGCCTTGGTAAGAATGAGTGATAGTTGACTTTGAATAAGTTCTTGAATTTTTGACTATTTATTCGTTATGTCATTAGTACTATTCTTCAACAATTTCATTTTAGATTTGGGGATAAAATTTTATATTATACATTTTTACTAACCCATATATATTTATTAATATTATATTTTTTAGGTTTTATAATATTTTTCTAAAATATATATACATTAATAACATGTAGATTTATGTTGATATGAGAGTACACATTGTGTGAGTCTCATTTAATATTTACATTACAGGTTTGTTTCATTATGACATTAAAATTAATTCTTTTATATCTATTCTTGTATATTATTATGTTGATTATTTATTTTAATTCAATGTTCCTGGGATTATGATGATAATTCATCCCCTATATATGGGATTATACAAATATATTTTTCTTCAACTTGTGTTCTATTGGAGATGATATTTGAGGGAGACCATCCACTTAAATATAAGCCTAAAAGGCGTTTATAGAAGGTAAATTCATGAAATAATGGATGTATATATACAGATAATATTTAGGATAACATTTATATTTTTTAACATATATGGATTGCATGGAATTTTTTGGTAAATAAAAATAGGGGATCATTTTATGTGAGGTTTTCAGGGTAGATACCTAGAATAGGAATATGTAACTGGTTAAATTTCAACATTGGTTGAAATTAGGTGGTATTTGTGAAGTAAAAATGAATCAAATTAAATGATCCTCAATGAATTACATGTTTTGAGGATATAATATTTCCACTATAAATTTATAAAGATGGTTTTTGGAATTTATCTTTATATGGATCAACAATATTTGGGGTATACAAATTATTTGGTTCATTATAGTAGGTTTGACCTTACTAAGGTTGTTATGTTTTGGTGAAAAACATATCATATGGTTTTTCCTGAAATTTTAGTTTGATATTTTGGAGGTGTATCTAATATTATGAAATAACACTATTTATAGGAGATAGATATCACCATAGATTTGATATAGGTTAGTAAGGATCCATATAAATTAGTTAACTGATAAAAGATTAATGATAGTGATGGGTTTTATTTCCTTGGGAGTGTGTGGTTTAAGTCATTTCAGTGGATTATTTCTAAAAATGGTTGTACATTGAATTTATTTCATTGATGATAATATAGATGAGAAGGAAATTTTTTCACCCCCACCCCATTTGGGAATCATCACCATGTGGTAATTAAAAATTAAATTCATGGATATCCTATAATTTAAATGTGATGTTTTTTCCAATGAGGAGGGAAAATCATATCATTTTGACAATATGAAAAATCTATCTATATGATATATGCTTATTAAATTTTACGTTCTTCTATTTATGGGACTTCTAATGAAGGAAGAGTTGACTTAGAGGATGCATGAATAGATAGGATATCCTTGATAGAAGATTCAACAGAACATTATAATGTACAAAGTGGTATATGGTAGACATTGGAGTTAGGGTAGAAAATGATCAGCCAATATCATTTTCTATTGAGGCATTGGTGGGGTTTTAAAATAAAATCATGAATAGACGTTTCTATAATGAAATTATCAATAGTAGTATGAGTTTACATTTAGTTATCTTATAGGAGTTGAATTAGGAAGATAACAAACACATTATATTCTCTACATCAACGACATATAATAGAGTGTGACCATTATGGTGGTTGTCAGTAAGATGGTATGGTTAAGCAACATTTTTTTGAAAGTTTCATTAAAGATATATTACAATTATTGGTGGTCCATAGAGAATTCATAGTGTCATCTGGTAATAATATAACATTTTTTTATTTTTTTGGTATTGTAGTTGTTCATTCCATTGTTACACCCTTCTTAGTTTATGCTTTACAAATCAGTTTGAGAGGAATCAAATTCCTCTAGTTTTGACCATGCTTACTAGAGTTCAGTATAGTTTTAATTAATTGTATCATATTTGGGAGATGATTATGAAGATTAATTAATAATTTAAGGATTTATCAATCATATAGATACAACTAGGAAATATATTGGTTGTATTACATCTGTTCATTCAATGATTGATTTTATAGGAGTGGTATATTATATGTTTTTGAAGGACAACATGTAGTTTTTATAAAGAGTGTGAATAAAATATGAGTTATAATCATTAAAATTTAGTTTTATCTCAATTAGTGGATTTAAAATGGTTTATGTTATTGGTTTATGCAAATATATAACCTATTATGGTTGATGCGTCTCTAAATATTTTCACAAAATATGATCTTCCACTACCACCTCAAGCTGATTTTAAATTTTTGATAGAGGTTTAACATACAAAATATCTTTTTTAAATATGTTCTTTATATATTGAATATTTTGAGTTATTATATTTTAGGATTAAGATCCATGAATTGATACAAAGGGGTTTCATCCCACATAATTCTCTATTATGGTTTTCTGCAGTATTTTTTTTGGAGATGTTGAAATGCCATATGAGTTGATACATAAAATACTTGAAATTTAATTAAATGATTGATATAAATAGATATTCCCTCCCAATAATAAATGATATGTTGTATAAAATAATGTTGACCTCTTGGTTTTTGAAGACGGAGATGTGGTTTGGAGTTCTTCAAATGAATGTGAAGGGGGAGGATACCCTAAATAACTTATTTTAGTTTGTTAGGGAATAATTGAGGTTTTAGGTTTTTTAATAAATGTTAAGAATTCCCCCAAAAAAATCTTGGAATAATTAGTGCCATATTTTATTATTTGGAAGATCTTATTATCACAATGTTCATCAATGAGAATCATGAAAACATGATGTAGATGAGTATTGGGATGAGTATTTCCTTCAACATGATAATATATATGGGATGTAATATAAGTTCATTTTTTAGATGAGTGATTTCCATTCTCTTTTGAATATGGTGTCTTATTAGGAATTAGATTTAGATAATTCCATTTTCAAATACAATATTTATCTTTTAGTAGACAACAATGTTGAAGAGCTTCATATATTCCTTGGTCTTATAGTGAATTGTCACAGGATCATGTTAAATTTGACCACGATATATGCCCTCTAATAGAATTTAAAATTGAGGACCAATCAATGTTATGGACAAATTAGTATTAGGTGTAAATCTAATACATAATGGTGAATATTATGATTTCTCATTTTCTTCAGATAATAGAGGAAATTCTTTTTTTGGATTTATTTTGTAATTAATCTCATCTCAATTATTGTTGTGGACTATTTAAATATGTATGTATTGGAATCTTATATGTTTTTTACAATATAATATCATTATTTTATTATTTTTTATCTTCGAAGATATGGATATATTATGGTATATATCTTCTCTTAGATAAAATTGAAACTCATTCAACAGGGTTATATCATGTTCTTACATGGCAATGAAATTAAGATCAATTTTAACAAAGGAAAATAGAATTTAGTTAATAAATAACAGAGTAAAAAGGTGTAAAAAGAATTTTTTCAGAGTGTGATGATTTTTTATAGATTAGTGGAGGATCTTTTAGTGATATGTCATTATGTATATGTGGATGCTAGAAGATCATTTATGTACTAAATGATATTGCAATCATATATTTTATAGGCGATGGAAAAGTCTAAATGGGAAGATACATAGGTAGAGGTGCGAGTGATCACATATTCAATAATAATTCTCATGGGGGTTTTTAACACACCTTGGATTTAAAAATAAATCGGAATTCCCGAAATTTTGTTTTAATTATATATTTATAACTAGGATTTAAAATAATTTTTCCACTTCTATGTTTTGAATTTCAAATAACGGTTATATAAAACTGTTTTTAGTAAGTTATTTAGATTCTAAAGGAAGTAAGTTGATTTTTGGTAAATAGTAATATACCATTTTGAATAGTAATATAACCATAATTAATAGTCAATAGTATTATTATTTTATTTTCTTAATTTATTAAGATAATGTCCAATTGATTAATTTTTAATGCTGTTAAAAATGATTTATAGATTTAAAATTTCAATTTTTGAAAAAATAATGATTTTATCAAAAAATTAAATTAATATTATTTTGTAAATTATTTAAAGAATTATTTATTTGAGCTCTACATGTAAAAAATTGTTTAGGCTGAATTTTTGTGATTATTCTAAAATAAAATAATTTTTCATAAATAGTAAAAATACAGTGTTGAGTTTTCGGTGTGTTTAATGACATCATAATGGTGTAAGAATTGGAATAAAATTATGGTCTACTTTTTTATAGTAAAATATAATATGATGTGTCCGATGTGTAAAATAACATGGAAAACTACCACAAGAAAGGCCATGGTTTTGTAGAAGACACAAATGAGATGCCTTTTGAAGTTAATAAAAAATACCCACTCATTTACTATAAATACCCCATCATTCCTCATTTTATTAACATCAAAACACATAATCCTCTATAAAATGGTAGTTTTAGCTCACTATTAGTCATTAGATGGTGTCCTCAATCCCCCATGGTCTCAACCATCATGTCTTTGGAGCTACTCGACAAGGTTTGACAATTCTCAATGTCTCTTTTCCATTCAAGTTCCCTTTTACATGGAATGTATTTATAGTTTCATAACATGTTCTTGTTTCCTTATTATAATATCCATTAACTATTTTATGAGTCTTTCATGAATGTTTGACCCATATCCCGTATCTTTTCAATTTTTTCAAATACCATGTTGCATAGCAATTATGCTGCAGAATTTTCATATCCAAATCTCTCTATTTTTTAACCCCTATAATGATGTTATTATCTATTATTTTAAAATATTATTATGTAGCAATATGTAATTCCATATCCCATTTACTATAAATATTTTTTTTAATAATTATGATATACCCATTTTCTCTCATCCAAATATTTTATGATTTTTTAAGTGACATCGTTAGGATATCAAATTTTTCTGAGGGATTTATCATGTTTTTTTATTTCTAGTTCATTTCATTCTGTTTTCTTTCCTCATCTCCCCTAATCTGAATGTTATGATAATTATGGTAGCGTAAATGAACATGAAGTTTTTATCCTAATGGAATATTTTATCATCATCTCTCTTTTCCATCTCCCTCTTGCTTTAAAAATAAAAACATTGTCAATGATGTGCCGATTTACCAATATCATTGATGATGTGTTTGGAATATCCATTCCATACATCAAAGATGATCTTAAAACCAATTTAATTTTTGAAATATTTTTTGTGATTTAAATTTATGTTATTTTCTATAATTCACTTCTATTCTTGACATTAAATTATATAATGATTCAACTTAAGGATTATCGAGAAAACGCAAAAAAAGATCTAAACAAAGATCATTAATTTCTTATCTAATGAAACATAATCATATGTGATGAAAATTCATTATGGTATAATTATATATTTATTAAACATATTAATACCATTACATTCCTATTTTGCAATTTAATTTCCATATGGCATGAAAGTCACACAAACTGACCATGGAAATCATGTAAAGACACACACTAAAATAATTCAAGGAACAAAGTACTAATAATAAATGGGTGAAATGATGTTAAAAAATGATAATAAAAAATGTTATAAACATTAAAATGTTTCCTTAAAATTCATATAAAACTATTTTATCCTTTATAAAAGATGTTTAAAAATATTTTAAAATAAGACAAACCTGAGGTTAGGGAATTCTGAAACCCAATTTTCATTCTTTTGGTTAACCTTATACTTTATTATTTTAGTGTTATTAAATTTTTTTGTGATAAAAATATTTTATGATATGATTAATTATATATATTTACAGTCTATGTAAATATTTCATCCACTCTATTGTGTCTGTCTTTATTTACCGGATAATTATAAGTGACATTTCTTTTAAAAACCTCTTTTAAAATCTAGTTTTATGAAATTCAAAAGAAATGTATTTATGGAATTATTAATGTAGTACAATTTAGTATTGGTTACTGTTCATTGATAATGATGAATGTTATGAACAATATTTCAAGCTAATTTATTAGGTATGTGTAATTTGGAGGTCGATCGTATGGTTTTTTCTAGTGTAACTACAATAGTTACATAATACGGTATCCTTGAGGATTACATTGTAAGGTAGCCGTGAGAGTAAGAAATTAAAAGTTAGTGGACATGGATATAAGATTTTGTAAGTAATTACCCATGATAAATTTATGGATCTAATTATGTTCTTTATGTTATTTTGAAGTCTCAAAGAAGTATGAAATTTCAAAAAATATGTTTATATGGTTAACAAGTGTTTCATTTATTAATGATTATATATGTCACATGTATTCATGGGATAATGTTTTTTTTTCATTTTAATATAATCCCCACTGATCTTTTTTTCTCATCTAATGTTTTTAAATGATTTTCACAGGTTATAAGGATGTGTATGACAAAGAGGGAATCCAAGTTAAATGTTATGAAAATTTTCAATGAAATCATGTTTTATATGAAAAGATTGATATTTTGGCAGAAATGGGTATTGTTCTTGTCGTATATTCTCAACATGAATCTATAATGATATGTATGTATTATATACAAATTCTCTAAAACTGTATACTTAAAAAATACTAAATATTAATGTATGTTATTTAATGAATAATTTCAAGATTACGTAATATAATAAGGTCAAGTCCTTATAATTGGTGTTACAGGATAGTTTAGATAACATTAGTGGTTATGAAGAGGATAATAGAATATCATATATTATTTTTTTACATTATGATTAATTTTAAATTATATAGTATTTTTTGATTACTATGATTCTTCGACTCAGATATGTCTATTCAGAATTGTTTTCCATAGAATAAATAGAGAAGCTGAGGAGAAGATGCACTATAAAAATGACATCCTTTCAAATATGCAGCCTGAAATGGTAGGGATTGGAACTGAGTAGTTTTTGACTGTAATGTATCCGCATGATCATGAAACAAATGGTGGTGGAATCCATTCAAGAGAACATCCAGTGGTACCACAATGTAACATGACAATAGTGGAACATTTTAAGAGACAACACCCTCTTTCTTTCAATGGTTCTTCTGACTTATTAGTTGCTGATAGATGGATTAAGGCCTTCAAAAAATAAATTATATGTTATGGGTGTTTCGAAAAGAAAATTTTTATTCTTTCCATTTATCATTTTAAAGGTGATGCTGGTTAGTGGGTATCAATGGAAAAAATATTTAGTGATAGATATGAGATTGATGATAAAGGGTGGGAAGAATTTAAATTATTTTTCTTGAATAAATATTTTCCCAAGGTGGTTCGACATAAGATATAGAAGAAATTACAATAATTGATGAAAAGGGTGGGTGATTCTGGGACCATGTATGAAACGAACTTCTCACGACTAGCAAGGTATTCTCCAAATATAATTATGGATATTGAAAGAAAAATTAATCTCCTTTACTCTGGAATAATGCCAATGTATCGAAGGGAATTAGCCTTCCATAAATTCAAACATTATGAGAAACTTGTTTGATGTGGTGGAAGGTTGAGATGATATTTTATATAGATCTCATTCACTCGTAATATAAGTACTAGAAGAGGTCTAGAAGTCAAGTGATGGGTAGGAATAAAACCAATGAAATCTGATAGTAAGAAATTCATGTTTTTAGTTCATGAAATGTGTTGAAAAAAGCACCTACGGGAATTCCATACCTAAAATGGGAAGAGTTTTTGATGTTTTATATTTAGAGATATTGGCTATGATTGAAATGAAATTGATCCTAAGACTAATTGTGATAAGAAAACTCTATAATGTTTTAAATTTAGGTGAGATGAGTTATTATTTAAATACCTTCCCAAGGAGAGATCCAAATGAGGCAAAGAATCAAAAATATAAGAAGAAAGGCGTAGTCAGATCATTTTCGACTATGTCATCAAACGTAGGGCCATCCAATGTTTATGTATCATGTAATTGTAGTTTACTCATATTTTTCTAATGTTTTATTTGACACAAGGTCTACACATTCTTCTATTTCAAAGGAATTTTCTGGAAAATTGGAAATATCACCTCTATAAATGAGACCCGAACATATTAATAAAACACTAGTGGAAATATTTTAGTAAATAGGATTTACAGGAATCATTATATTATGGTTTATGGAAATAATTTTCAATAGAACCTTGTTTTTTTTTCATTAGTTATTTTTATGTCACGCAAGGAATGTATTGGATTTTTATTTATTATTCTTTGATTGAATATAGTTCTAAATGTGTTTTTTCCATGAAAGAGTCTTAGTTTGTGTATAAGAATGAACCCATACAATTGATCACATATCCCGAAGATGAGAACCATTTGAACTATGTAAATAAATGTTATATTGCTCTTATTTTCGAATATAAGGGAACTATTCAAATTAATGATGTGGCAGTAGTAAATTAATAACATGAGGCTTTTCCTAAGGAGTTACCTAGTGTCATTCCTGATCGGAATGTTGAATTCACAATGGACATAGTTTGTGATGCTAATATAATTTCAAAACCCTTATTATGAATTTCTCATTTAGAACATCATGAATTAAAAACCAGTTGCAATATTTTTTTAATAAAGGCTTCATTTTTCCTATCACATCACTGTGGGTTATCCTATTTTGTTCGTTAGAAATAAAGTTGGTTCCATGATACATTACATTTATTATAGAGGATTGAATAACATTACATTAAAAAAGTATCATTTTCTTCATATCAATGACTTTTTTTATCATCTATAGGGAGCTTATTATTTTTCCATGATTTAATAGAGATCTGAATACTTTCAACTTTAGGTGAATGAGGATGACTTCCCAAAAATTGTTATTCATAGAGGATATGGGCATTATAAATTTTTTGTTATTCCATTTGGGTTAACAAATTCACCTACTGTATTCATGAATATTATTAATAGAATATTTCATGAGTTCTTGAAAAAAATTGGTTTTGTTTATTGTTGATAATATAGTATTCTCTATGTGTAATGACGAGCATGAAAAACAACTAAGGGTTGTTTTTTAAACCATAAAAGAAAATAAACTATATGAAAAATTCAGCAAGTGTGAATTTTTATAAAAATATATTTCTCTTCTCGAGAAAATTATAAATAAGGAAGGAATTATAGTTGATCCAACCAAAACAAAATGGGTTGATGAATATCCAAGACCTAAATTGTTATATAGATTTTTAGTTTTATTGGATATGCATGTTATTACCAACCATTTGTTAAACACATTGAACATTTATTAATCATGAAAAATAAGATAGCATGAAAAGTGGATAATTTTGTTTGGAGAGAAGAATGGAGTTTTGTTTTCAGAAACTGAAGATGATATTGGTGACTGTTCTAATTTTGGACTTGTATTTATGAAATATTGAGTTTTTTAAATACAATGATTCTTCATTGAAGTGACTAGGTTTTGTTTTGATGCAGAATGATCAGGTAACTTCTTATAATTTAATTTAAGTAAAACATCATGATTCAAATTATATCACACATGATTTGGAATTCGAAGGTGTGGTTTTTTATTTTGAAAATTTGGAAGAATCGTTTATACCGATCCAAATTTGAAATATATAATGAACATTAATCTTTGAAGTATATATTAATTCAGAAAGAATTTATCATGAGATATAAAAGATGGAATTACTTGATAATGGACTATGATTGCATGATCAATTACAAACCATGAAAAGCTAACAACGTGACTGATGACATGAGTTGAAAACATCTTTCATCATTAACTATGTGACATTTGGAACATGATCCCTTCATTAATGATTTGATAATATTTAGATTAGAAGTTTTTTGTTATGAAAATACCTATATTTTGTTTCAATTTTTAGTGCAGTCATCATTACAAATAGAATTACGCATGTTCCTAAGGAAGACTGTGAACTTAGAAAGGTAGAATTAGTTAAAATGTTTATGTTTCCAAAATTTAACCTTGATAAATATAGTGTTTTATGATTAGGTAAAAAGATGTATGTGCCTTGTGATTCCCCGTTGATAAAATATTTGATGAATTAATCTTTTAGTTCCCCATTTTCAGTTCATCATGGCGATACTAAAATTTTCAGATTCCTAAGATAGTATTATTAGATGGATGGAATGGAAAGAGATATTGTTGATTAAAACATGAAATTATAGACATGTCAATAGGTTAAAGCAGAATAGATGTAACCAAATGGGATGATAAAACCTTTTTCAGTTCAAAAGTGGTAATGGAAGAATTTATCCATGGAAATTGTTGTCAGACTACCTTAGACTTCTTGAGGAAGAAATTCAATTTGGGTTGTTGTTGATCAGTAGAAAAAATCTGCACATTTTTTTCATATTCAAGATACAATGTATTTTGATTAGCTTTATTGATTATACCTCAAAGTTATTTTTAGGTGACATGGAGTTCCAATTTCATTTGTATCTGACTGGGATCCTAGGTTCACTTATAACTTTTGTATGGTCCTTCATATGTCATTAGGGAAAAGAATTAATTTTCAGTACAACTTCTCATCCTTAACCAGGTTGGGTGCCCAAGTGAATGATTCAAACACTGGAGGATACTCATTGAGATTTTTAAATGAAGCACTAGGGATGTTATGATAATCTTATTTCTAAAGTTTAGTTTAATTATAAAAACAATTTTAATTATAGTGTAAAGATGGAACCTTTTCAGGCATTGTATGAGAAGTGGTGTTAAACTCCATTTTTTAGGATGATGTTGGGGAAGGAATCATGATGGGAAAAAAATTATTAGAGGAAGTGGCTATGAAATTGAATATGATACAATAACACATGAGGAAATCTCAGAGAAGATATAAAATATACAAAAAAATGGTAGGAAATAAATTTCTTTATATGTAGGTTATCATGATTTATATAGAATTTCACCATTGAAGTGTTTTATGTGTTTTGGTATGAAATGAAAGCTATGTCCATGGTTCATTGGAACATATGAAGTCATATATAAAGTTGGACTAGTCAACCACAGAGTATCTTTTCCTATGTGTTTATCTCACATACAAAATGTAATTCATAATTTTTGTGTTGAGAAAGTATGTTTCAGATTAATCTCATTTCTTTATAGTAGAAGCAGTTCAGCTGGAAAACGACCTTTCATATAAAGAGAATTTAGTTAATTTTATTTTTCAAATGGAACAAGTATTTAATATTAAAGTAATCCACTTGGTAAATTATTTTTAGATAAACCACATATTTGAATAATAAACATGTAATTTCAAAATTTCTATTAGGGAAAGGTTCCCCCACTTGTTTAATAAGTAAATAAAATTGTGAGAACACAATTTCCAAAATGTGGGGAAAATGTAACACCCAAAGGATTTCAAAATGATTTGAAATGCATTTAAACATGTTTCAATTATGTAGTTATAATTAGTCTTTAACAAAAAAATTCCACATCTATGTTTCAATGTTCATATAATAATCATCTAAAATTATGATCAGTATATTATTTAGAGTCTAATGAAACAAACAAGTTTTTCGTTGAATAGTAACATACCATTATAAATAGAAATATGAATTTTAATATGACCCTAATGAATAGAAAATTTTATAATTATTTTATTTTAAATATGAATTAATATAATGAAAAAATGATTAATTTTTAAAGTTGTTAAAAATTGTGTTAGAAATTTAAAATTGTATTTTTTGATGAAATTATGATTTTATTTAAATGTTAAATTAATAAAATCTAGAAAATTATTTTCCTAAAATTTAGTTCATTTTTTAATTCAACCCATTCAAAAATTCTTAGGGTGAATTTTTTGGATTTTATTTAAATTTCATTAATTTTTCATGAATAGTAAAAATACAGTTTTCCGTTTTCAATATGTTTAATAACATCATAATGATGTAATAATTAAAATAAAATTATGGCTGACTCGTGTAAAATAAAATATGATATGATGTGTCTTAAGAGGAATGTTCTATGGGAAAATACATTGATCAAGCCCATGGTTTATCAAAAACCACTAATGAGGTGTCCATTGAAACTAATAAAACATCCCTATCATTTACTATAAATACCCATTTGTTCTGTAATTTTAAATCATTAAAAACTAATCATCCTCATTGATATAGTAGTTTTACCTCCCCAATAGTCCTCCCAATGTATCATTGATCCCCTAAGGTTCCAACCTTCATGTCTTCTGAGTTACTCTACAAGGTAGGAGAATTCTCAAATTCTCTTCTCCGTTAATGTTCACTTTTATGTGGTATGTATTTCATGTTTTCATTCCATGGTATTATTTCCATATGATTATATACCTATACTATTTTATGATTATTTTATATATGGTTTAACCATTTCCCATCTCTTTTTAATGATTTAATAAAGCCATGTGGTATTTCCATTATGATGGAGAATTTTCATATCAAAATTTATCTATTTTTCAAGCACTCTTATTATGTTATACAATTTTAATTTAAAATTGAATTAAGTTTTAATATTTCATTAAATATCCCCATTAATATACATATTATATAATAATGTTAGGATACCTTTTTTTTCTAATAAAAATATTATATGAATTTTTACGTTATGTTGTTATACTATCGAATTTTTATGAGGGGTTTCTCAACATTTCTTTTTGTTTCCTGTTCTCCCTCAGCCAAATTATATAATAATACTACTAAGTTTAATAAAATTTTATTATATTATTATAATTGAATATTTTATCATCATATATATTTATCTCTCCCTTTACATTAAAAAAACACCGTCCACGATGTGTCGATTTACAAAAATCATGGATGATGAGTTTTCAATATCCATTCAATCCTCCAAATATGTTCATAAAACCCATTTAAGGGTTGAAACCAAAATTAAATTGTATGTTGTAATCTATTTTATGTTCTAGAATAAATTTATAGGCATGAAATTAAATTATATTAAATTAAAAAGTTCATGATAATAGAGAATCCACTAAAAATGATCTAAAGGAACACTATTAATGTTTTATCTAATTATCCATCATTATATTTGATCATATAATATGTTACAAACATGTTATTAATGCACCCGAAACAATGTAAGGAAAAAAAATAATAACAATTAAATGGTGAAATGATGTTATAAAATTTAATAAACATGAAAATGTCTCTATAAAATTATAATGACACTCTTTGATCCGCTATACAAGATTTTTTAAAAAAATTATGTATGAATAACTAGAGTTAATGGAATTGTTAACCCGATTTCTTTTCTTCCGGTTAACCTTCTACTTCATTATTTATGTGGTTTTAAAATTTTTTTTTTGATGAAAGTTGTTTATATTATTATGAATTTTTTATATTTACAGTTTATATACATATTACAACTACTCTATTAGGTCTACCTTTAATTACTATATATTTATAATGGAAATTTCTTCTAAAAATCACTTTTAAAATTCTATTTTACGAAATTTAAATGAAATGTTTTTATGAAATTATTTATGTATTATATTTTTATTCTTGTTCTTGTTAATTGATTTTTATGAAGGGTGTGACCCATATTTTCCTCCAATCCATTTGGTATGTATATTTTTGTGTTCATCCATATGGTTACTCCTAGTGTTACTATGAGTGTTACACAATAATTTTGCCATGAGGGTTACCATGTAAGATAGTCGTGAGGGTTTCAAATTACACATTTTTAGAGATAGTTACTAGATTATTAAGTAATTCCACATGATACATTTATGGTTCTATTTACGTTCTATATGTTTAGTGAAAATATCATGGAGATTTGAGGTTTTGCAAAGTATGTTTAAATAGTTAAATAATGTGTCTTTTTTTAGAAAATTATTTTATATATTACCATTATTCTTGGGAGAATGTTTTCATTACTTATATTTATATCCCTAAAATATATTTTTGCGACCATCACATGTTTTTAAATGATTTTCACATGTTACAATGATGTTAAAGAAAAATAAGTAAGACAAAATAAATGTTATGATTATTTTTCATTGAAATAATGTTTTATATGACATGTTTGATAATTTAGAAGAAATGGATTTTGATTTTTGGTATATGCTCTATATGAATGAGAATTGTTATGTATGTGTCATATCCAAATTATATAAAACTCAAAACATGAATAGATCATAAATATTAAATGAAATTTGTTATTGGCTAATTTTAAGATTATGTCATGTAATAAGGTCACTTTCTTATAGGGAAGGTCATTTAATTATTAAAAAATAGTATTTTTTTGAGTGAATTTTTGTTGTTTGATTTAGTATTAGTGAGTATGTTATTCATTTGAATTATATTTCACCCTTTTTGTTCATCTATGTATATTCAAAATGAAGAATTTATTTAAGAGTTTCTTCTTTTAGTCTTAGATGAAGTAATCTAGAGGGGTTTTTTTGTATCAATAAATTTTTGGTCAATATGTTATTGTTGCCTATAATGTTTTTGGCTGTTTATTATAGCCATTTGTTGTTCATTAGTGGAGGTTAGGGGAAATTTTGATGTATTTTGTCACATGTTTTCCTCTAACTCAAAAGTAGAAAGATTAAATTTGGGAGATTTAGGATTAGATAATTAATAGTTCTCATTTAATAATGATATATGAATTGTGTGATGTGTAGTATATGAATACATATTATGTGGATGAGATAGAGAAGCTTAATAGGGTTCTCAGGATGATCATATCTAATCAAGATCACTACATTACCTTCTTATTATAGTGATTTCATCAACATGTTTTTTGATATTTTCAATGAATTTTAAACACCTTCTATCATCAAAAGTATGATCAAATATAATAGTCAATTTTAACAATGGGGACATATTGTATGGATACATATGGAAATATATAGGATCATAGGGCATATACCTACCCATGGATGTGCTTTCCCATAATAATTCTTATCACATGTCCATTGGAAAATATTAATTTGATTTGTTTTATATGTGTCATTGAAGATCTATGTTAATCTATATTAACGATGGAGATCATATGATCAATGGAACAAATGTGATACAGAGCATGGATGAGAAGGTTCAGAAGATTTGATCATCGTTAAAGGTAATATATGACTGTTATTTTCGTTTATCTAATAGGAAGATGATACCTAAATAGTTAAATGTAATAGAACATGATTTCATTACAGATTCTCTACATTATAGGTAACAAAGTTTTTTAGAGCAAGTAATGTTTACTCATTGATAATTAGCATTTTGATGTGTTGAATCTAGTTTGTGTGGTGGAATTTCAGTTATCACTCTTTCAGCTACTAGATAGTATGTAGGATTGTATTCCACATTTCCTAACATCATCAATATATTTATGATGACTCTCAAGTCATTTATTGGGTTGAGTTTTAAGTATATGATGTAATGTTTTTATATAGTGACTTATTTATATTTGTGATAATTCTATGAAGGTGATACAAAAAACATTTATTCCACTAGATCACATCATGATGAGTCACAATTTCTTGGAAATATTTACCTGCAAACCTAAGTCATATATTTGATCTCATTATCCTAATATTTTTTTAATATAAATTTATATTCAAGTCAGTATTTTTTTATTTAATTCAAATTTGATGAATTTTTTTTATCCTTGTATAGTAGTGTGCACTATTAAAATTTCATGTTTTGTAATGGTATCTATTAGGTTTGTTTTGGTTCAGTGGACGTATTTTCGTCCTTCAGTGTTCAATTTTAATTTTAATAGAATAAATTTAATTATATGTTTCTATATGATATATATAATCTTATAAATCTATTTTATTTTGTGTTTTGTGTGTTAAAGGAGTTGAAAGAGGGTTCGAGGAAGGAAGGAGAGTCATAAATAAGACTTTACCTTGATATTTTCATTGTGTCATTATTGTATGTGAATCACTATAATTACTATTTTGTAGAGTCATTATGTTACATGAATATGTGTCGTAGCTTGTGTTTTGATCCATTACTATTGTGTATTTCCTTATTTAAAGGTTTAATTTTTTATTGATGTGAAAGGTGTTGATTTCATCTGGAGTCCTTTTGAGATCATTATATAGTAATTTAGTTGTAACATTAAGTATTTTGATTGGACGTGAAGGGTCTATAAGTGTTTTTGTTTAACATTATATATGTTTGGTAACAATATGATTTGTTTTTATAGAAACATGAATGTATATGGGTGGTTTCTACATGTTGGTGGTTCCCATGGTAGTACGTTGTGTTGTCTTAAATTCACCATACATGTGGTTCCCTTACAGTACAATCATTGACTTTGCTTCATGGATTCGTCGGTGTATGACTTCTTAGATATACAATTTTTTTATCTTAGAACCATCATTACTTTATTTGATAATGGATTGGTTCAGGGTTCCTCATGTATTATGTTTTAATGACGAGGTTCACACAATGTTTTTTAGAGGATCATGTATTGTTGATTGAGTATCTTGTTTATATTTGGACATGTAGTACACTTGTATAGTTATGTTAGTTTTTATAGTGATATTTTGGGAGATATTAGAGGGTATTGAAGTGTAAATTTAGAAGGTACACTAAATTTATCATCATTATGATGTGATGACCCTATGTCATGTCGTGATTCTCCAATTTACCAATTCAATAAATAATTTGGGCCTTACCATAGATTATATATTATTTTATTGGAAATTATATGAACTCTTAGTGACTCATGGATCATTTTTAGTGATCCTTATCCACCACTATGATTTTTTTCCATCAACATGAAGAGATTAACTAGTTTCTTATCCATACTGAGTTTTTCTTATTTTTCTCTTGGTTCTCTACCTTTACCTTATTAGTGTATATGATATGATTGAAATTATGATTTATTTTTAGTTATTATTTGGTGTGATTTCGTTTTGGAGTGTTCAAATATAAAGAATTATGTTTTATCCTCAAATGTAATGAGGTTTTTGGTTTTAATTTCATTGTTTTATGGTGTAGAAATTACCTATCAATAGATGAGGTTGGGTATTCAATAATTCTCTTTTATTTTTTTCAAATTATTAAAGCATTTTATTTTCATCCGGTGTATGGTAAGGATTAATATAATAAATATAGTTAATAGAAAAAAATAAAATGAAGGGTGATGAGTGATTCTTGTATGCATTATATCCTTTCATAATTATATGTTGATGGTTTTTTTATTATTGTTTCTAGATATTATTTTTTATTGTAATATTTTTTTTTGATGTTTACATGTTATAATTAGCGTATATAATGTTTTAATGATGTTCTATTTGTTATATATTTTTTATGAGGAAATCCATAATTCATTATGATGACATTTGAACATGGAATTCAGATTTAATGTGAAAGGATAATAAAAAAGAAAATTTTGACATAAGTTACTATTTTGATTACTCTATTTAATTCTATATGTGAGCACTCTATTTTTTATTTGAGGTGTGTTTTATACTAGGTATGTTTTTTGGGAGGATGTGGTGTGTATTGGTCACGATGGTGATAAATTAGTTGTTGTGTAGTTATGGTCATAGAGACTTAACTAACTGTGTTGAAATGATATTGTTTTTGGTGATTTTTGACATGCTGTATAAAGAAGATTTAGTTGTGATGAGATAGTTTGTAGTGGGGTTAATGTTATGGGTGATTGGGGGCACATATTTTTGTTAATATATTTCTAATTAGTATAGGGAAAATGGATATAATCTTTATATAGTTGGCTGTAAAATGAATAATGATAATTTCATGGATAGTTAGGATTATTATATTATGAAGGACAATATAATTATTATAGTTAATAGTTATTTAATTGAAGAAAAAAATTATTTATGATTGTCTTATATTAAATATAGATAAAATAATGGTAAATGTATCCAATGATAAGAGTAATTTTTTTGGGAAACACTCTTTTTTAAAAAGAAAAAGAAAGAATGAGTCTCTTTTTATGGGGGTATGGGATGACCCAGTACATGTCTATTGGACCACAGACAAATAGCCATAATATACGGTGACCTAAGAACCCAAAGGAACACATTCAATTTCAAGCGGCATAAAAGCATAGTGTAACAGAGTCTATAATAAGTGAGTGTAAAAAACACAACCAAAAATATCAAACACAAACCAAGTCCTAGTGGACTAATTACAAAATCCATGATCCCATCAATATCATGAACCACACGTCTGGAAGGCTCTGGAACCATAGGTTCTATTCCGATGACCGAGGAGACCACCAGATTTGGCCCCGATCCCAATCATCACCTCTCCTCGACGCACCCCATCTCTTCACTCGCCACTTCCACTACTGTCAGCAACACCATGTCGCACCCCAAGCACACACAGATCACTCGACCTCTAGGAGCAACACCCTCATGCCACTGACCATCCAACCAATCCACACCACCCTCTTCAAAGTACAACACCACATTCACCACCCTCTGTATCCTTGCAAGAATCCGTCAGCCTAAAAACCAATTCCAAACATATTTTGTCTGAAACAAGATTTGGACCAGTTCTGAAACCGTCATGGTCAGTCAAGATAATCCATTGCCTCCAATGAGATCCCATGCCGTATGGAGCCTAACTGTCTGAATCAATCTCACGCCTCCATAATAGTTTGAATACTGTCGTTTGCACCCATGCTGGCCAAATCAAGACCACGAATCCTTCGCAATGCGAAGACCCACCGCGACTGCTCACCTAAAAATTATATGCACCACAAGATGCTACCTAATATTACTAGGGGTAATCATAGACGATAATCCGATGGGTGATTCGTTGTTGAATACTAAAAGGTACCATACCCTAAGGCAGTAGGAGAGCTGTTGGCCGATGTCGAGATCCATAAGAGTAAATTGTATGTTTCGAAATAATGATGATAATGTGATTAAATGGAAAATTATTGATGGTATTTGGGGATATATAATGAAGAAATTTGTGTGTATAATGTGGAATATAGGATGAATAAAGTTTTAGTATGTGGTGATAGTGTTGTGATGAATGTTATGGGTGATATTAGTATTATGCTTGTATGAGGACTTGAGTTTCACTTGTGTATTGTTCTGAAATATATTTTATTTTTTGTTGATATCATACATACCCCCACCTCACTCAGATATTCACACCAACTCAGAAATGATTAACATTCTTGGAATTTCCTCCAATATCAATATTAGTTAGTGAATGAATGGAAATATAATCTCTCTACAATGATCTCCCTACAAATTATATTATAACATATGATGATTCAACATAAGTATATAAATAAATTCTATACTGGTATAAGGTTAATGTATATACGATACTAGATTATTAGATATGTGGGTTGTAGTGCTGATACATTGTGCGGTATGTTCATAGTAGGAGTTTTAAATGAGGGTTATGTTATTCATATCAGCATTACCTTGTTGTGATGAGGTTGTGATGCACACTTACAATGTAGTATATGGATAATATTTGGTTATAGATGTTTTATGCTATTTGTTGGTGGATATTTAGTGATGATACGGATGTATTATATAGAATATGGTTTTGATATGGGATATGATATGTGATGGAATGAATGTGGATGTGGTGGTTTCATATGACATATATCATTATCTCAGGAGATGAAAAAAATGATAAGGATGTTTTTATAGGGTACTTTAATAGAATATATTATTTTTATATTATATTTTGAAACATTGATGTCATATTGGTTGAGAAATAATTAGAGTATATAGGTGATAGTTGACCTGTAATATGTGTGGGTTGGGTTTACTATTTATGAATTATGATTTAAGTATGAATCATCCAAATTTTCATGATATATTTTTTGTTGGATCCTACAAATTATACTTTTATAATCACCCTCTATATATAATAATATTTTATATGTTTCATGTTGGTATTTGGGGACCGAGATGAACATTTTTTTACCATGTTTTAGTGTTGTGGTGGGAGTCTCAACTGTATTATTTTATTTTGGTCTTTTTTTGGTATTTAATTTTCATATTTATTTTATTTATTTTTTATAAAAATGGTATTTATTTCTTATTATGGAATTATTCTAGTTTTTCATTATATATTTCTGGTATTATGATGGTAATTCATCCCATATATTCTTAATAATATTATTAGTGATAGTTTCCAACCCTGGTCCTATTAGGGACTGGTTTCAAGTGTTACCCTAAACATCATCATAGTCTGAAGATGTGTTCATAGTGGAAGAGATTCAGGACTGATTGGTATGAAATCTATGAATTTTAGTAATGATAGAGTATTGAGAAATAAATTTTTGATGATTTCATTGGTTTGGTTATGAAATAATGCTTTTCAAACATAATAATTGTTGTAGAAATGGGGATGTACTATGAAATTTGATATTTGGTACACTTATGATACACTTTTATTACCATAAAAATACTAAAAACCCATGATAAATAATATTTACTAAGATGTAGACACCTTGTAGGGGAATATAAATCACATTTGATATCACTTATGGTTTAATTATAATGATTTTAGGGAAGTAAAAAATAGTTTAATTACATGATAATTAATGAATTATAAATTTACATGAATTATAGATTCAATTATTCAAATATAGAGAATGACAGTGGATCTCATACATGTAGATTTCTATTTAGAGAGGATCAATGGGATTATATGGTCAATTGTGTGAGGGTCGAATTGACAAGTGAGGAAATTTATGAGAGGAATACACTATGAGTGTTTTAGTGTTAGAGTTTAATATAATATGAGGGGGACCAATTTTATTTGGAAATTTAGAGATGGTTAAATAGAAATTAAATTTCCATTACTTTTATTTTTACTAAGAAGAAACCTTAGGCCTCATAGGTTGTTAGTCAGATCAGAGGAGTTGAACACTTTTGGGGGGGTTTGGTTTCCCAAAGAGAGTGTGTATGAAGTTATTTTTTGGGTTTATTTTCTTTTGTAGTTCCATGTTGATATCCATATGATGAATATGATGGTTGCAGATAAGAATGAGTTTATTAACATTCAGAAGTGGAGAATGAGATTGTAGAATCTTAGGATTTAATTCCATGATCTTCTCTGATTCACCCTCAATCATTTTTCAAATGAATAGGAATTAGAATACTTTTTTGAAGATGATTTGTGCCAAACTATTCATTATAATGTTATATATATGGATATACTAAAAAATTAATAGAAGATGAGGAATATTTTTGAATATTATATTTTTGTTGGGAGGGGAGTCATCAATGATTATTGAGGGGAAATGATTCAAATAGAAGATTTTAAATTTTAAGGATGTTAATGTTCAGTCTAGTATTAATATAGTATTAGTAGTATTCTTCTCACTTATTTAGAGTTTATATTCTAATTCCATTACTATGTTCTCTATAATCGTGTTCATTTCATTATAGGTCATGGTCATTGGGGATTTTAGCATCCCAATATTCTCTATGGTCATCATAACATTAGTGGATAGTTTTTAGATTATCTTTCAAGGAAGATTCCTCAAATTCCATATCAATAAGATGATAAGTAAGATTTTAGTCTACTGATTGGAGATGTAGTTGGAATATGATATCCTCATGATGTTTCAGTTCTTAATTGACATATGGATGAGGGGGCCATGTGGGAGGTAATCATAAGTGTGTGATATACATAGGATTATTGTCTGTATAATTTCATACTATGGAGATGTCAATGTTTTATAGGATAAACAACATTGGAGGTACCAAATGTTTATCTTCTACCCAATATGTCAATAAATTTTATTTTTTATCTTTTAATTCCATTGTTTAATTATCTATAGCATATTCCTTCACTATCATGGTGGAGGAGATTTATTTTCCCCTAGTTATATCAGTTAGAGATAGAGGTTAGTATAGATTTCCTGATGTGTGATGGGGCTGGAAGTATAATTTTTGAAAGAATCAGTTTTTAGGTTATTTATTATATTAATGAATATAACCATAAATTTAAATTGTTATTTTTTAATGTTTTTTTTAATGTTTATAATGTCGAAAATTGATTCCATAAGATATTAATATTATATATTCTAAATGCCTAGTGTGAGAATTTTGTTGGGGAGATGGTCCATTAGTTGCGATATAGGAATTCAGGTATTATATTTTCTCAACTAGCAATGTTTACACTAGTTTAGTATGTGTTTTAGTTTCTAGTCTATGGGGGTTTTGAGAAATTTCCTGATATTTTCAATGATGAAATTGTGAAACTACCCCATCAGTGTGGAATTAAGTTTTTGATAGAGTAATATCTTGGTTCCACTTTTCAACGATCAACATTTATCAATTAAAACTATATATGTTATAGGAGACATGTATTTTAATCTATGATAGGACACAATTATGATTCATTTCACCCAATGTGTTTTTATGGGATCAACCATTGTTTATATCAAATAAGGAGGATTGTTTTTTGAGTTTGTGTTTATGGAAAGAATAACCCAATCAGTTTATATTGATGAACCATTATCCCCTCCCCAGGATTGGTAACAAGTTTGATTATTTAAGGAAAACAAAAATATTATTTAATATCAAATTGAAATCTTGATATCATCAAATGGGGGTGAAGGAGGAGTATATCCATAATATTCTTTTTTGGTGTCAATACTGGAACCCTATGTTCATTATATTTATGTTTTGTGTAAAATACATAGAAACTATTTTTCTGGGACTCATGAACTCCACATTTCATGATTTCCAAATTCAGTTCATGGTAGTGTTCATTTATGATAGTATCATATACTCAAAGTCACAGGTGGATCATGATTTGAATCAATAAAGTGTTTTGGAAGTCCATTGACTCTCTCCTCATTATGGGATGTTTTCCATGCACAATAACTGAATGTGTGAGGTGAATTTTATAGGGTATATGTAACTCATGAAACCGTACTTCCCATATCTAGTGAATTATTTTTAACATTGTCCTAATTATAAGAAACATATATCCTGAAGGAAGGAATTAATTTAGTAGTTTTGGAAAAATATATACATAAATATTATTAACACAACAACATGAAATGAAATACAATATGGAAATTCCTTTTAAAACATTTATAAATCATTGGTTACCCCTCTAGGTCATTCATAATTTATTTCTTCACATTCTGGGAGAATAAATCACAAGATAGGGGTGAGATCATATGATCGGTAGTGGTAAGTAATATATTTTATGATATCCTAAACAAAATCATTAGACATTCTGTATAACTCAAAACACATTCCATTAATAAAGAAATAGAACTTAATATGGTAGGAATGTTGGATTAATAAACAATTCCATAATAAAGAAAAACTTGGGGTTTTCTACTAGTGGAATATACTCATGGACTATAAATTACTTGTTTCATAATTAGATAATTGCATAATCCCAGACATTCTAAAATATAATGTCAAGTCATTGGTTAATACATTTCAAAATGATTATGTCGATGACCAAAACTATATTTAAAATTGTTCAGGCCTCATCCATGTGCACATATTTTCTATCTCAGGATTCCTACTGATGCATCAAGGGAACATAGAGATCCCCACTGATCACATGCTATATCATATTCATTCCTCATATGAGTTTGGATACACTTAAACAATATATACATTCATATTGAAACTATCATATAAAATGTAAATATCATTCCCCAAATATAAACACTAACTTTTCAGAGTGATATGTTGAATAATATCAAGATAGCACATCCAAAATCATACTACTCATAATCCATTCAATAAAATATGTCATATTATATCATTATTGATTAGTCCTAATTATAAATAATATTCCATTTGTGTTTTGAAATAGATAAAATTACTCTTATAAAATCAATGAGTACATTTTTAGATAAATACTATATTCCATTGAAAAGATATGTTCTTTTTTAAAAAATTGAATAAAAATAGAAGTGAAACAATTTATTTTTCACACAATAAAATTAATTATTTGAGAAAAATAAATGTTTCTAAAAATAGATTATATAGTGTACTCAAATATTAGTAAGAATTTGAGAAAGTCCCTTAAAACAAGATTTGATTTCCAGATGATTTTTTAATGATAAATTTAAAGAATGTAAATCCTCATAATATAACGAATGATAATGGTTGATAAACATATATATAGAATCCGTGTACTGAATCTATTAAGAGTACATAAGAATAAATAATAATGCCACATTGGTATGTAGAAGATAATAGAAACCCAAATGAAAATGTAGCATCGGGTAGAAAATCCTTACCTTTTGTATGAATATATTAGGAAGATGACCTTAATGTAATAGATAATCAAATTACATTCATTAATTATCTAATTAATAGCATTTTATACAATATTTTCATTTATCAAATTTTTACACAGTTCATATTTTTTCTAATTAATAAGTTATAAGATTGAATTCCCTCATTCTAGAGTGTTTGTTCCCTTGATTTCATGATAAGTTTTCTTGATTATAAGTGTATGTAATTTCAGGTAAAATAATAAATGAATATATATGTTATTAATTATCACACATATTTTTAAATTTTCCTATTTATTTTTTATTTTTTGTTTGAGGTTGAATCATTATATAAAAAATTAATGACAATCATTTGGATTATTTTGGGCTTCCATCACTCACAACATTCTTTTATTGATATTTTATTTCGCATTATGAGTGTATGATGATTCATGATCGTTTAAAAGGATAAAATACATACATTATGATATTTTGAAACCATAAAAATTTAATCGTGACAATACATGAATATAAAAATAGAAGTTCAGAATCTTTCATCCTTGAAGTATATAAATTAACACATCTCAGATGGTGTTTATGATTTTTTTATAAAAGGAGGAGAAATAAGAGATGATTATGAATTATTCTAACACTATAACAAAATTAAATAATCTGTACAGTACTTTAGTTATAGTACCTTTTTTTATTTTAGGAGTTGATGTGAGAAAAAGTAATGAAAGGAACTTCAAAGAAAAATAAAATTTGAGAAGTACCTTATGAATATTCATCAGACTAATGATGTATCATAATAAATTCATCAAATAGGTTTGTTATAGAAGAAGGGGTATATAATAATTTTATAAAAATATGGACAGTTTTAGGGATATATAATTTTATATCCCAATATAATCTAATTGAAATTAATATTTAATAACATAAAAGAATTTCTTTTAAAAGTGAAGGGTGGTAGATTCTATTACCTTGTAGAGTAAATCCTAAAACATGATGGTTAAGATATTGTGGGATGGAGAAAACCATTGGAGGACTTAATGTGTGGAAAAACTACTAGAGGATCAAGGATGGACAATTTGGGATGAACTTAATGGAATAAAATTGTTTTTATTTATTACTAAAGTGAGGGAATGTTTGATTAAATTCCATGGACACCCATGGGTGGTATATGAAAAACCATGGACATATCTAGGGTATTTTTCCATGGAATTAGACAAATGGAAAAAATAATTTCATATATTAATGTAAAAATGTCTACAAAAATTTTATACTAATTATTACAACATTGTGATGTCATTAAACTTCTCTAAAGATCAAAACTATATTATTACTATTCCTCAAAAAATTATGTATTTTATAATATTCTCATAAATTCTGAGTAACCTAATATCAATATTCTGAATTAAAAATTGTTAACTGTTTTATTGTAATAATTTACTAAATATTAAAATTATAAATTTTATCTTTAAAATTCACATTTATTAAAAATAACAGGAGACATAAAATGAATAGTAAAATTTTGGACACATAAAAATTTAAAAATTGGTTTATCATTTTCAATTATTTAATTGTGTATTGGAAAAATTATTTCATTATTATAGGATTTAATAACACCTTTGTATTATATAATAATTCAATTCACTCTAAAATGTTAAATTTGTACCCAAAAAATAAAATTATCAAATTCATCACATTTTTAAGAAATAACTAATCACAAAATAGAAATGATGGTATAAAAATTTATATATACATTCTTAGGTGAGGTCACTCTTCCTCTGGAAATATTACTATTCATAATGGTATGTTAATATTCTTAAGGGTATGTTAATATTCATTAAAAATGTAATTAGATCCTATCAGACTCTAAATATCTTGCTGATCACAACTGTGTATAAGAGTTTTTTGGAATTAAAATCAAAGAAGCGGAAAATTTTTATATTACAACCATGTAATAACAGTATCCTTTAAATATCAAATTGTATGTTTTATATAGACTCAGTGTTGATTGCATTATATGATAAATTTATTTTCAATATGTTGGGGTGTTACATTCTTCCCCCTTACAGAAATTCAATCCTCATAATTACAAGATTGTTACCTCATAAAAATATTTTAGTAGGTCTTTATCATAATTTATTCAATATCCCATGTTTCCTTTTCAATTTTATTAATTTTTACATAGTACCTTTACCATGAGCATCATAAGATTCCATAAAACCATTTCTTTAATATATAGAATCTGGATAGGATATTAGTTGTAAGAAAATCCAGGTTCCAATTAAATACCTATAGATGTGAGTACATGAGTAGGGTCATACATGTAATTTATAAATAATGTGACAAAAAATGGATTTTGTAACTTTTAAAGGATGAGAGGAATAGAAAAATGACAATACATAGCTCAAATTCTCTCCAAAATTTAAAAAAAATTATATACCTGGTGTTCAGTTTCCTATTCATTCCAAATCATGTAACACCCTTCCTTTGTGATACTCTCAAGAAAACATGATCACCCCCAAGAAATTAAAAATCCATTCTTTATTTATTATCATATCTCTTTCTCCTACATTAATTTTCATTTATATGGGTTTAAAGAATATTTATCTTTTCTTTTGTTTCTTCCACAAGTTCTAGGGAGACAAGATTCATTTCCATAACTTCATCACAACATGATGTTTTATTACATCTATTTCCAAACAATGCTTCTTATGGTGTAATTTGAATAATTGAATGGAAACAAATTTTGTAATAAAACTCCCCGAAGGGTAAATACTGAACCCAAATAAATTGACATTTGAGAGAGCATGATCTCAACATGTCTTATAAAGATTGGATCATCCTTTCTAACTACACATTAGTTTTGGGGTGATAAGAAGTACACAAATGAAGCTCAATGTTGAAATATTTCTAAATAATATTGGAATATTTTGTTGTAAATCAGGCATAAAGATCATATACAATTTAACATGGTTCTCGATGAAGTTATAATTTTTCATAGATAATAAGTATTGCAAAGTTCTTTAGTGGAAAATCATCATTTACAGCAATGAAATGTGCATATTTTGTATGAAAATCCACAATTACCTATATTTCATCATTCATTCATGGTGTTTCGGGAAATCCAGTGACAAAATACATGGTGATGACAACCCATTTCTAAATATGAATAGATAGAGGGTTCATGAATCCTCCAAGATGCTATCATTCAGCCATCCCCTGTTAACATACTAAAAATCTTGACACATAGTCAAAAATTTCCCGGTTCATGTTATCCAAAATGAAATGTTCCATAAAATCTCTATAAATCATTGTGCTAGCACGTTTTATTGAGAAATTAAATCTATGGGAATCATCTAATACCTCCCTTTTTAGTTTGAGTGTAGAATAAAACCACAACCTATTCCCAAACACTATAATTCCATCTTTGTATATGAATTTTACCAAATTCCAATCATTCATGGCATGATTTTTATTCTGAAGATTCACTCATCTGGATGAGAAATTTTAGTTCTTTTTAAAAGAGAAGGTTTGAAAAACTATTGAAAAAGTAATAATGTTTCACATAATTTGGTGATTCCCATATCCATCCTCACTAGATCCATGAACATAGGATCCATGTAAATTATCATATTTTTTAGAAATAAATGATTCTTCATACTAAATTAAATAGATACTTTGATTTCCTTTCCTTAGTGTTACTGTATGTAATTATTGTAATATATGAGAAGTTTGAGAAATCTCAATTGCCCCTTGTGGGGTTATTTTTTTCCAAATATGTATTTCAATCTTTTGGGAATAGTATATTTCACAAATCTTTCACCATATGGATAATGTCTCCATATCATCAGGGAAAATGTTATAGCTACTAACTCTTGATCATGAGCTCTGTAATTCATTAATTAATTTTTAACTACCATGATACATATGAAATAAATCTATCACTATTCATTAGGAAACAACCATGTCCTATATTCGATACAAAACAATATATCACATATTCCCCATTACCTAATGATAGAGTCAGGATTGGAGAATCCACTAATATCCTATTCAATTCTTCAAAACATTGTTGACATTATTTTTTCCATTTGGAAACAACAACTTTATGAGTACGGTCAGTAAATGGATTGACTAATCTATCAGTTTTATGAATGTAAAACTAATAATAACCTGCTAAACCCATATAACTATTTACCTCGGTTATGTTCATTGGATTAGGCCATTTCTGAACTAGGTTTTTCATTGTTGGGTCATCTAAAATTCCATCTGTAGAGACAAGATGGCCATGAAATGAAATATTTTGAAGCTAGAAATCACACTTTCAAAAGTTCCCATATAAATTATTTCTTCCATGATTATTCATAATAATGCCCAAATGATTCTATAGATCTTCATTGATTTCGGAGTATACCAAGACACAGTCAATAAATATGACAATTAATACATCACAAAATTTCATGAAAACACTATTCATTAGATTCATGAAAATAGTGGGTGTGTTAGTAATTCAAAAAGGCATTAATATAAACATGTAATACCCATACCTAGTTCGAAATGATGTATTTGGAATATATTCGTCCGTCACATCAAATTTTTGATATCCTGACTGAAGATCATTCATTAAAAAATATTCGGCTCTGTGAAGTTGATCAAATAAATCATCAATGTAAAGAAGGGGATTCTTGTTTATTATTTTAACATCATTGTTCTCCCTGTAGTCAATGCACAACCTCATATATCACCCATTCTTCTTAACAAAAATAATTGGGCTCCTCATATAGGCAAAATAGGGAGAAATAATTATTTATCACTAAATTCTTATATAGACTCTCTAATATATGCCTTGAACTAAGAATAAAATCAATATAGAACTCAACTTCCCACTCTGAAGGGTGTCTAGGAAAATCCTTTTAATAATATCAATATATTCAATAACAATAGGTACATTATCAATTTGATGATTCATTTCCTCACCCACAGATATTGTGTTCCCATTCTCATAATTAATTACATTTAGTAGAGCTAATGGGGGTTGATCTAGATAAGAATCAGATGATGATGTTCCTTCCCAAAAGATAAGGGTTTCTACATTGTTCTAATAAATTGTAACTTCTTTATTATTAAAAATGATTTTCAGATCATAATTTTAAGGAAAATTCATACCTAGTAAAATATAAAAGTGAATGATGTGTATGATAATAAGGTTAGAAAATAAGAAATGTTTATGTTTTATAAGGTAGATTCAACTCTAAATTATAGTTTTAATTATACTTCCCTTAAGAGTTTTGACTGAAAACCCATTTATTAAATCAAATTTGAAAAATCGTTTTTTCTTTGAAAAATATGAAGATATAAAAGAATGTGTTCATCCAGAATCAAATAATGAATTTTCTATGTTGGAGGAATTTATTAAAGTACATACCACCACATCATTTGGAATTTCAATCTTAGTACTTATGATCACATATTCTTGGCCTTGCTCACTTGGACTTTTCTGAGCCCCATTTTTTTAATTATTTGGACAATCATCAGCATAGTTTTTCATATCCCTACAATTATAGAATTGAACAATTATAGCATCTTTATTTTCCTTTCAATTACATAATGATATCTTCTCCATCCACACATGTAGCACACGCATTTTCCAATTATGTAGGCACCAATATGTTTCCTCCTATAAGTAACACATTTTTAAAAATTCTTCTTTTTATTATTACCTATATCCATTCTCTCATATCCCAACATATTATCCTCTTGTTTTTCATTTATGTCATAAACAGAATTGAATTATTTATCTATCTTGATGTAACATGAGATAATGTCATCGTATGATTAGAAACATTGAGAGATTAGACCCATTTGGAGAATGTTTTATATATCATAAAATAATGGATCAATATTTCTCCATTGATTATTTATATAGTCTGTAACATTCCTTGATAACCTTATAAATTTGGAGTCACACATCACAACATTTTCATCCCATTTTTAACTAAGACTCATAAAGTGCCTATCTATATCCACTCATTGTTGACAAGGATTATATTTTTCTAGGAAAAATTTAATAAACTCCATCCATTCCATTTCTCATATTTCTTCATCATTATTTTTGTTTTGAATTAATGACCACCACTAATATGTGTCTCCTAATTGATGAAAAATCTATCATGAAAACCGTCTGTATTTTGTTACACCATATAGAGAAAAATATCATCTCTAAAGAAAATCTCCACTGCTACACTACAGATGGGTTTGTAGACCCATTGAAGTATTGAGGTTGTTGTCATATAAAGAGGTATAATATTTCTCTTTCACATTATGGATGAGGATTCTCATTACTGGTATGTTTATTGGTTATAATCTACATTAGTTTTTCTATAATAGTTATCAGTTTCTCAACACCAGTCATAGCTCCGATACCTATATAATTATGTATCATTTTAGAGAAATCACTACATTTGATACATGTATTGATATGGTTTCTATTCCTTCCACTAGGTTCCATTTACAAATATTGGCACACCATATATTAGGTTATGAATCAAAATTTATTGAATGAACATGAATATTTTTTATTCAAATATAAATCCTATGCATAGATATTCATTCAATCATAAATTTCATTTCTATGAGGAAAAATTTACATTTAAACTCTTCATAATAGGTTGTAATGAAAATGTAAATTAATTAAATCATATCTCCTAGGAGTGTCAAAGAAGGTGCGCAGTAAAGACCATTTTCATATACTAGGTTACTTCAGTTCATTATTGAAACACCTTGTTGGAGTTGTTACACTTAAGTAAATCTATTCCAAAACCATGTCCATTTGTAGTGTCGAGACATTGCAATATCTATATAATATATTACTCATATAAATTTAAATATATTAATAAATTTATATATTCAATATCTATCAAAGGGTTTTTTCTATAATCTATATTTTCTAAATATATATTCCATGTTTTTTACAAATCATCCACTAATACCAACAACAATTCCCCAACCCTTGTTTCCCATAGCTAGTGAATTATTTGTAACACTGGAATAATTACATGAAATTCGTATCCCGAAAGAATTTATTAGAATGATTATTTTGGAAACTAGATACATACATAATTTACAAACAAAAAATTTAAATAAAATACATTTTAGATATTTCATTGAAAACATCAATGACACAAAGGTAACTCTTGTAGGCCATTCATAATTTACTTATTCACATTCGGAGTAAACATATAATAAGAAACAGGTGAGATCAGATGCTCAGTAAGGGAAATTAATACAAAAAATAGATCCTAAAAATAAATATTAGATATAGTGAATAACTAAAATACATACAATAAAAAATAAAATTGAACGTAATATGGAATGGAAAATGGATAAATAAATAATTCCATAATAAAACATAATTACGGGAATTTTACAAGTAGAATAATGTCAGGGACTATCAATTAGTTATTTCATAATAAGGTAAATGAATAAATAAATTCATTATGAAATATAATATAATGGCCTTGACTCGTATGTCTGAAAATGTTTTAGGCCATGGCCAAAACCATATCTGAAAATTGGCAAGGCCCTGACCAAGTCCATATCTATTTAGTCTCAGGATACCTATCGATGCATTGATGGGATATAGTGGTCCTCACACAAAACGTACTATATATAATGTTATTTTCATATAAATAGGGATAAACATGAATTTTATATACATTTATATTGAAACAAACATATAAAATTTAAATAACATTCCCTAAACATAAAAATTTACCATTCAGAGTAATACGATGAATGGTTTCAAGATAGAACATCATATTAAAACTAATAATATTGAATTAAATAAAATATGGTTGATCATATCATAAATTATTAGTCCCAAATATTCATAATATTCAAAAATCGTTTTGAAATATATAAAATTAATCTTTTAAAATCCTCGTACACTTTTGGAGTTAAATAGTCTTTTACATTGAAAAGAAGAGTTATTTTGGAATGATATTTGATTCAGACTAGAAGATAAATAATATTGTTTTATAAAAATATAATTATTGATTTTAGAAACATAATGGTGGATAAAAATATATTCTAGATTATAGTTGATCATATGTATGAATTCAAGAAGTTCTCTTCAATCATGATTTTATTTTAGAATTAAATTTATAAATATCCTTTTAATGCATATAAATCCCTTTAAAATTAAGAAGGACTATGGTTCGTACATAGATATAAAACATTTAGACAGAATTTATCTGGATTAAATAATAATAATAATAACTAATTTCATTTAGGTAAGTAGAACATAATTGTAAACAGAATGCAAATGGAGGTTCGGGTAGAAAATCCATACCTTATGTTCGAATGAATTCTACACTTGACCTTAATGTACATTATCATTAAATTAAATAAAATAATTAAATAATTAAAAACCTTATATACATATATTTAATTCATTAATATTTTATTATGTTCATTTATATCTGTATTGATAAGTTATAAGATTGATTTTTGTCGTTCTGGAGTGTTCGTTTTCTTGATTTCTTGATCGGTTTGCTTGATTATAAGAGTATGAAATTTCATATAAAATGGAATTAGAATATCATATTTGAGGTTATATATTATTAATGATCATACATATGGTTAAATGATCATATAATTCATTTGGTTATTTTATTTTAGGATGAATCATTATATAAATCATTAATGACAATCACTTGGATTGTTTTGAGATTTTTCATTCACAACGAGATTATTTTGAGTTATTATTTCACATCATGTTTTTATGATGACTCCAAAACATTAAATATGATAAAATAAATATAATATGATCTTGATAGAAAATATTATATTTTCATGATCATCCATGAAAGTGTAATAGAAATTAAAAAATATTTATCCTTGAATGATATAAATTATCAAATCTAAGATGGTGTTTTCAATATTTTGTATAAAAGGAAGTTAAATAAGTTATGATGTCAAATTATTTTAGTATAATAACAAAATTAAAGTATATGTATGGTAATATAATTATCATAAATTTTGTATGAGGGGATTTGAGGAAATAAAAACAAAATAAAAGAACTTGAAAAAAAAGTGATGTTAAGAAATCCCTTACAAAAATTCGACATCCTAACAACATCATATAAAAAATTCATAAGAAATGTGGTTGACAAAAGGGATCCCTCATAACTTTTAAATAATAGGGATAGTATGTGGGATATTTAATGAAACATCCCATCATATTTAATTGGAAATTAAAACGGATAATATTAAAGGATCACTTGGAAAAGAAAATGGTGGTAGATTCCGTTACATTGTAGATTGAATCCTAAAAAATGAAGTTTTAGATATCGGGTGATTGAAAACACCTTTGGGGGACTCATTAAGAGGTAAAACTACCATTTATTCTGGGATTATGAATTTATAATTAATTTAATGTAATAAATGGTTGGGTATTTATTTGAAAAGTTAAGAAAATTTTTATTAATTTTTTTGGACACCTCAGCAGTCGTATATGAAAAACCATGGGCTTTACTATGGTATTTTTCTATGGTATTGGAAAAATTGGACACCTAATAAAATATTTTATTTAAAAAAATTATACCATTATTTTTTATTATTTATTACAAAATTATTATTTCATTAAACATACTGAGAACAAAAAATAATATTTTTTACTCTTCGTGAAAAACAAAAGCCTTTTATAAAAATATTTTTATTTAAGAATAACATAATATCTACATTATTAAATAAATAATTTGATTTAATAAATCATAATAATTCATGAAATATGAAAATTTAATCATTTTTCAATGAAAATACTTATTTATTAAATATAAAGCAGATATAAAATGCATAATGATAGGCATAGTAAATTATTAATGAAATAAATAAATAAACTTAATTTAATATTTTTAATTATTTAACTATGTATTGATAATAATTATTCATTAAAATAAATTGTAATAATAAATTATTTTCATATAATAATTTAAATCTCTCTGAGATATACAATTTGTACCCGAGAATACTATTTATCAAATTCATCATATTTTTTATAATAATCTAGACACAATACATAAATGATGGAATGAAAATATTATTTAAACATTATTAGGTGAGGTTTATATTTCATTATACATATTAAAATTCATAATAGTATGTTAAAATTCATAAGGGGAAGTCACTATTCACCAAAAATTAAATATGATCCTCTCAAACTCTAAGTATCTTACTTAACAAATCTGTGCATTTCAGTTTTTTCAAAATTCAAATCACAGAAGGAAAAAATTATATCTAACGGTCATGTTACAACTCTCTCCTATAAATATCAAAGTGTATTTTCACATAGGTTCATTGTTAAATGCATTATATAATAAATTTATTTTTAAAACCATGTGGTATTATAGTATACAATGTCTCAGTAGTAAGTAGTGGTCTATCCTTCATGGATTTTGGGGGTTGTTTCTTTGGTAGTAACCAAGAATATTTTAGAGCTTTATAGTTAAAAAAGTGTTACAATCTAATTTTTTAGGTTGATGTATTAATTCTCTCTAAATATAGTTAAATTGATAAAAATTTATAAGGAATAAAACAGTTTTTAAGGTCTAATCATTTTTTGGTGGATTTAGTAAGTCTAATGAATATGGTTATCTTTTCTCGTTTCCCTCGTGTTAGATACAGGATATACAATCTGGGCTTTCTATGCTACTACTCTTTTCAGTTTTGGATACTTCTAGATTCAACCAAGGTATTTATTTGTGTATAGGTATATGAAATCATTCCCTCCTCATGATAATTATTTAATATTAAATCACGATTTTATAGTAGTGGTGGTTTATCAGATTCTAAAGTGGAAATCCCACATTATTGAATTTATTCAGTTCTTCGGATGTCATAAGTGATTGAGGTAGATCATCTATTAATGTGATTTGAAACTATGTTACCACATATAGATTTATTTCACAGAAGAATTTAACAACTATAAATCTGATACCTTTAAGAAATGGAATTTATTTCTACATCTCGGTGTAAGATATCACAAAAATATTTGATTTGTTAGTCTAATGATACATATAGATTATTTGGGAAGCTTTTAATGAAGAATTACTATATAGTGGAATCTTATTGTAGAGGTTTCATTTACCAGATAAATATTAAATTATTTTTTTTGTTTCACGTGGAGAAGTCCTAGTGGGAAGAAGTAGAGGTAAAGTTGTTGTGATATGACATCTTTTATGATAATGCTTCTATGGTATGTTTAGAAGATGATCAATATCAGGTGTGGTTTAGAGTAATTTTTTTATATTAGTGAAGCTAGTAATGGATCTTTTTAAATTTCACAGCTCACCATTGGAATGATATATTATTATATATATGAAGTACCATTCCTTGAGGGGTCATTTTTTGTATAATGTTATAATATAGTTTGTAATGTAGTTCATGTCATGGTGTATATTATAACTACATGTGAAGGAATATTATCATTTTCCCAATAAGTAATTATATCCATTGGATGTCATTGATTGGATTAAGAAGAAAATATTCAAGATTTTATGACTAGTTTTCCCCAAGCACAAACGATTTGTTCTATTTGAGTGAATATAAATTTGTTGATGAGTTTAGATCATTTATTTTCAATTATAGAGTAATGTTTTATTGATTTTTTTTGGAGATATTTTGATGTGATAGTGATTCTTCATGGGGTTTTGATATCAATCTGGAATTTAAAAGCATATTTTCCTTAATTATATTTCATTTCAATAGAATATTCCAAATGAAAACATGAAATAAAAGGATATACAAAATATTAAATGAAAAACAATTAGATAAATAAAACATAGAGGTAGCGAAAAGACAATAATAAATTAGAAATTAATTTTAAATTGGATTAGGAACTCTAAATGTTTTAAAAGGGATTTTTTCTAAAAACACAAGTCTATTTCGTATAATATATTCTACTTTTTTAAAAAAAATTATTAATTTTAATAATATAATTTTTAAAAAATTTACTTAACGTTTGGATTCATCATTATATTTTTAAATTATTTTTAATTTTATGGATTTTTATAAAATGAATTATTTTTAGCTGAAGAGATAAAATAATATTTTTTCCAAAACTATAACCATTATTACTTTATCATTATGGAATTAATACATATAAGTTTATAAAACATTTTAAATGAATAAATATTTACTTAATGAGTCTTATCATACATTATTTAATACCATTGTGATTTTATAAAACCAACGATTAAAATTTAATGAACATAATAATTATTCTTATTTAGATAATATTTTTGTTATATTTTATCAGAAATCCATTATGATAAATTTTAATATATATATATATTTATATAAATTAAGTTATGATTTTAGATCAACGTTATTATATTATCTAATTAGTTTAATCTTATTTTTTATAAAGGTATTACTACCAAGAATAAATTTTATGACCATGTTAATGGTAAAAATGTTATTTTCAAAGAGATGTATTATTTATATTTTCTAATTTTTATATAATAAAACTAATTAATACCTTCTACAAATGTAAGTTAATATAATATTTGTGACTATATATTAATAAATTACAACTCATTCAATTATTAAACAATACCAAATAATATTAACAACACATAATGGTGAAAACCCATTTTCTTTATTTTTTACTATATATCAAATGTTTTAATTTAAAATTTTATTCATTATTATAAAAAAATGTAATTATATAATATAGAGACTAAATTTTGGTTTTTCATAAATAATTTTTTTCATAGCCTATTTAATAAATTTAGTAAAACATATGTTACATTGTTAAAAATTGGATACCACATTAACAAAATGTAAAAGTTAAAATATATATAAAATGAACTCTAAAATTTTCAAGATATGTTTATAAATATTGTTTTTTATTTATTAAAAACTAATATCATAAATTGTTATTATTTTTTTTTACTTTGGGAAAATTTATATTATGAATAGTTTCATTTTTTTTAAATAACAATCATTCATAAAAATACCCTATACTACACTTGTAAAATTGCAACGTTCTTCCCATTTATTACACACACATTACATAAAGTTTATTATTTTAGAAATAATATTTTTCTCATAATAGAAACATATATCTATTTAAAATTCTTATAGTCTTAATTAATATTCTAAATTTCTAAATTTCTATGGATACATCGAAGAGAATTTTCAAGGTCTGAAAGCAAGAATTACATAATCCTTAAAATTGTTTCTTAATATTTCCATTCCAAACCTATCCTAAATGTTTTTATATAATTATAAAATTATCATTATTAAATTTGTGTTTCATTATATTAATTTATAAAACCTTTTTATTCCTTAAAATGAACTTATAAAAATAAAATAACCATGATTCTATGTTATGAGGATTGTCACGACCACGTACCGACATATTTGGTTTTTCACCACGTCTTCTAATCACTTGAAATAAGCATAGAATTTTAGAGCATATATTCCTTATATAATATAATTATTATAATGAAGTGAATAATTATTACTCACCATATTTACCTCTAATTCACTAGGAAAATGAAAATGCCAACCACCCATTGGGAGGACTACAACCACTCTGAAGTAACATATGAACTTATTAATATAATTTAATTATTATTTATTAAAATATAGTAAAATATGTTTCAATGCCTCAGAATATCTTAATTATATCATTATTATTATTTAGAAATTATATTATTATATAATAAAAACACATTTATAATCATAACATACCATTATTTATGGTATGTTCATGTCTCTGTTTTTCTGAAAACATAAATGAAAAATGACGTCAAAATCATTCATGGATTAATTTAGAAATATAAATAATAAATTTATTTTTAAGAAATAATAAAATAATTATGATTTTTTGTTTTATGGTTACATTATTTATTTTATTTACTATTGAAATATCACCTATAATTTATAAAATTACTCAAATAAGCCGACACTGATTTTTTTTTCAAGCCACATAACTAAAACACAATTGGAATGAGGTGAGGGATTTATAAATAAAAATATGTTATATATTATAGTTCCTTAAATGGTTTAGTAATTAAAAAATTTCAATGATTAATATATTACAACACCATTTTTTGAATCTATTATGATGATATATAAAAATCCAACTCCCAATATGGAAATAGGTAAAAAAAATACTAATTGACATGTAGAGAGTAATTATAAATGAATTTCAAAAAATGATATACGTATGATTAATATTATAAATATAGGGATCAAGAGAGTTTTTATAAACACAAGTTTCATGTTCATTGGTAGATGTTAGAAGTTATAGTATGATATATTTAGTCTAAATTATAACTATAAAGAAATATTTTATTTTTCTAGTCAATTTTGCATTTTTATGGGATTATTTTAAACTAAATCCCATGATATTATATTTATAACTATTTTATGAAATTCATAGGATATAGGAATATAAATATAATTTCTCTCATCTTTTTTGTTTCTATTCATGTGTTTCCCAATCCCTAGTTGATTTTTCATCAAATTTTATTTCATTCAGTTACAAAAGTATTTATTTTAATACACTAATACTTGTTTTATTATATTATAAAAAAAATTATTTTAGTAATAAATTATCAAATTATGAGGTTATATAATTCTAATATATTATCACATTATCAAATAATTCAAACCTCACGTATTATGTGGGATGATAAGGGTTTCTTATCACATTTTTTAATCCCTTGAATCATATTTCATATTATACAAATTATTTGTATTTAGAGTAGTGTATCTAATATTCATTTAATATTTTCTGTTAGGATCCAATAATAATTCAAGATATTATAATTTTAAGTTTAAAATACATCTTAAATATTGGTCTGATTAGAATGTTTCTAAATTCGTAAGTGTTATGTGTCCAGATTTTCAATTCAATGTTACATATTTGTTATTTGATGACATAATTTTCTTTATATGGATTACTAAATTAATATTTTTAATTAATTTATAACATGTTTATTTTATATCATTATATTTTCATTTCATGGTACTTCTCTCATGTTATTCTTATACTTATATAATTATTCCCATAAGGGGGTCTGCATATCATATTTTCTTCATTCACATAATATATATATTAACTACTTTTTTAAATTTAATTATGTATATATTCAACATATATTACATTATATTTCTTCTTATATTGTTTTTATAATTGGGACTAAAATTTATGAATTCTGTCATTAAACTTTTCACTCCAAATAATCCTTTATAATTGGAATATTTTTTCTTTAATTTCATTTCCTTTCCCAACACTCTATATTTTTTTCATTTTATAGAAGGGTGTTCACCAATATTCTATATGTAAACTGATTGGAGGAAATTATTTTCTTAGATTCATACCAATTAATCTTTATGTATTTTGTTTAAAAGATTTTTACATTAAAATATATTCTATAAATTTATTAAGGGAATTATTGAGTTAACCATATACCATTACAAAATATGGTTTTTGTCTGAGAGATGAATACATAAAAATCAATTTTATTTATTAATTAATGAAATACAGAACATCCTTATATTATCTATATTAATATTTATGATCTTATTTAGTATGTAATTTTGGTTAAGTATTATATATTTTATTCATCACTTTATATAATGATTTAATTGTACATAATTGGCAACTGGTGTAACATGGTATAGATATCCCCTTGATGCATTGATATGTGTCAAGTGAAAATCTAAATTGAGAATTTCTGAGTACAACTACACATAAAAATATTTTCAAGAAAAAGGGTCTTGAGGGTAAGATCAATATGTCAAAGATCATAACTTATTGGCTAAGGGAATATAATTAGCTTTCTGACACTATGTAATTCAACAACAATGCACTATTTTCTGTTATCAATTCATTTATTTATTCATATAAATATTTTGGATGTTTTATTATCACTATATATTTTCATTATGGAATTATTTATATTATATATCCCATGTATATAATTTATTCTCATCTTATTCACACTTATCATCATTGAATTTTAACACTAAAGATTACCTTTTCTACGGATATTGTCCCACCCATTCTTATGTTTACATTTCCCTATGGTATAATGAAATTCCTTACACATGATATGTTAAATTAAATATCCAGTGTTAAAAATTATAAATGATATATTGAAGAATTATTATGTAATATATGATGTCTAATATAGTTGAATGAAAAAAGTACATTTGATGAGATATACATAGGATTTAATAGTTAAAATTATTTCCTCACACTTTAACAATATTTTTATAAAATGTACATCATATATAGTTGACTCAAAATTTATTATATATATTTTAATTATTGATGGTGAAAATTGGCCAAAATTGGTTCATTTTAAAGACTTTTCTAATAGAAGGTGTCTATTCACACCATATTATAGGTGTGAGGGTCTAGTGTGATATAGTTAGTATCAATGGATGGTTAAAATAACTCTGGGGAAGATGATGTTAGTTGAGGATAATGAATGAATTTATATGTTATGATTGATAAAAATATAAATGGTATGGATAAAACATTATTTATTTTTAAATAATATGTATTAAAATTGTAATTGAGATTATATAAATTTATGGGAACTCTTATTCATAACTCTAAAGGTTTAGTCTATGTATATGATAATATCTTCGTATTTTGATAATATAGAGAATCTGGGGTCTTCCTAGAAGTAACATCCCAATAGAGATTCTATATTTAGATGCATTCTATAGAATAGATGTAATAAATTATAATAACCTTATAAAGGACATGTTGGGTATTAAATAAATCATCACCCAGATTTAGAAAAAAAATACTAATTGCACACCCAATTTCATACTCCTAAGGGATATGTTTTGGTTATTTAAGTTATTTTCAAAATCCATTTTGAAAGAGTTATTATATTGATGATTTGTAATAATAATAAGGATGTTAGAAAACTCCAAAACCATGATTGAAATGAGAGTGATATAGGTTAATATAAAAATAGATGTAATAATTCAAATAATATGACATAATGAGATTGAATTTTTCCTATAATTATCATTGACATAATACTAGTATGGTGTCAATTACCAATCTATTATGATTAAATCATTTTGTTTTTAGTAATTACTGAACCTGGAAGGAACCATGATTGAAGTGGATTCACTAGAAAATTTAGATATTTTCCCCAAAAGCTGTCAAATTTTTAAGTGATTGAGTATGAAAAATTATCACTATGGAAATCTAACTCTCATGAATTATTATTATTGAAATGTAATTAATTATGTATAAAAAACTAAATATGAAAATGATCAAAACTCATCTAATTTTATTTCATAAAGATGATTCCTCAAAGAACATTATATTTAATTTTTCTATAATATGTTGGAATAATTTCCAAGGATTATTAACAAAAGGAATATGAATATATTTTATTGGTGGTTAATTAAGGTATATTGAAACCATTAGATATGAAATAATAATTGATTTTTGTGTAAGATAAATGGAATGTAGTTTATCCTAATGTACGATTGACAATTTACTAAATTAAATTTGGTGAACATGGACATTATATATTTCAATGACATAATCCAATGGATTATCCTAATGTATCCAAATTTACCATTGAAAATCCACTCTTAAGACTATGTGTGGGTTAGTAAATAAATATAGTGTTATTATTATATTATCTTGTCGGATCCCAATAAGTGAGCATGAATGATTAACATATGATACAATTTTTAAAATGGAATTCCCAAAATAAGTATTTAGGATATTGAAATAATGCCTTATTGATTACCTCACATACTTTTGTGATCGTGTGACACAAACTGGGTCACGTGACGTACCTTATTCACATGGTGAAATCCAAGAAGAAATCGATTTCCATTATAGTTTGATATTAATTTTTTTCATATCATGAATTTATATGAAAAGATAATGTAAATTATAATCATTAATTTCCCCATGCCATTTGATGACGTGCCAAAATGCGAGGTTACCAAAATAGGTAATCGATGGTAGAATTCTCTATTCACAATGTCGATATGATGAAAAGCCATTAGTAGCATATCAAATTAGGATAGGATTAACATCACTTATTTTTACATATGTTACCACATATAAACACTTGTCATTGGATGGTTTAGGGGATATTGTGGCCCATATATGTTCATGTGACCCCCAGATCACACACTCAACAAATGTTAAGGAATGGTCTTCTCTTATGTGAAATTTATAAAATGACTTTCAACAGTGTACATATATTTTATTCCATAAAATGTTGCATAATTGTTTGAAAATTTTTCATATAAAAACAACATTCCATGTTAATATGAGATATGAGGATAATGATATATGAAATGAGAGTTAGATATTGATTGAATATAGATAGATTTATGAAATTCAGAGACCCAATGATTCCTTAATGATGGATTCCTCAAACGTATTTGGGGAAGGAAAGATGATCGTATGATTTCTGGTGTAAATTTTATCCACAAGACACTTATAAGGTTACATGATCTCTTGATCAATCCCTTTTCATGAGACTATAGTAACATCACATTGACATATGATAGCCTTTACCCATTCAGTTTATGTTATCATAAGACCCATAGTCCTTCACATTTCTGCCTTAATAAAATGCCAAACCATAGGCCATTCATATGATTTCATAAAAATATATTAGCTATAAAGCCACCAAAATCATAAAACCTCATCCCAAACCATGATACCCTTCTAGTTAAATATTTCACACTACCTTATACCCATTTAATCATAGATTAATGTGATAAATTAATTTTGTGGGTCATCACCATAGATAGGTGGAACCCTCAAGGAAGTAATGGAAACAAATTCCCATGATACTGATGATCCTCATAGAGATGACACTATAACCATTTTCTCCTAGATTAATGGTTCGCTTTTTCTCTATCATATGATACTATTTTGATAGAGATGGCAACCTTGATTAATCCTCTAAATTTTATATAGGATTTCATATCCCTCAAATCATACATAGCCCCTACCTCATACCCCATTAAGTAATAAATAGATTCAGTCAATTGGAAATAATTAATTATTGTTGTCATTATTCCCATTTCAATTCATTATTACTTAAATTATGAATCGCCAATGAAATAAAGATTGATAAAGAGAAATGGAATGATTAAATTTACATGAATTTGTAATCCTTATTTAATAAACCCCTTTCAAATATAATGGTACATTATCTAGAAATTTTCAAATTTTCATTTATCACATTTTTCTCACATCAAGGATAACTAACATGGTATTGTAGAACTATTATAACCATGCCATCATCATGTTGAATGTCCCCCCATAATGGATCTCTTTCTTATGTGTAATCCACAACAACTAAATTCTTTTGACCCATCTGGGTTCTAATTCATCTTTCAATCACGATATGATGGTAACCTCCTCATTATTTGAACCTATAAACATATAACAACATATTGTCACTATATAACATCGTAAATTCACATATACATGTTAATTAAGAATGTTGATACAGTCTATCGTTTAAATTTATTCTCCATGATACACATACTTATTTTATTCACATAACACCCCCATTATCCATAATCCCCCAATGATTCACCATTGTCACAAAATTCAAGACCCCGATGTCCTAGTCGAATAATGTTAAACTGAATGAAATAATTTTTACTAAATTTCATCATACATAACGGTGTTTTCTTTTCATGTGACATTGAACTATACATGTCAAATGGAATGAGATTTGATTCCTATTTTGGGGGATGCTATGATGCCTCACTTAGGTTAAAAAAAAATAAATTATGCTTTACCGCCCTTGAGAGATATATTCCTTACAAATCATCCCTTTATTAGGACATATATATAGTAGTATCAATACTCCACAGGAAACCATATTCTCTCTGAGTCTCAACATATTTCACTCATCAATACATATTCCAAGTGAACAAAATCGTTATAGGTCCATATTTCATGATAAACCAACCCATCTTCATCGGGACTTATTCTGATCATGGTTAACAATAGTGGGATTATATTTTTTATTTCACATTCCAATGATTTAATAGAATATTTTTCATATTTTTCTATACCCCATTACGTTAAACATCATACATAGTCCTTTTTCCTGACTTAAAATTGTAAAACGTGTCCTGTTAAGCTCCACATAACTATTTAGTTTATGATTTCATTTAATTAGATATATAGGATTACAATTCTTAAGACTGATCTTGAAACCAAAATCATCTACCAGCATCTTGGATAGTGATAAACATTGTAGAACGTAATAGTGTGGATTTAAAAAATTGAAACCTTTATACTAGAATCAATTTGTAATAATTTGATAAATATAGAGAACCATTGATACATATATATGGTGTCATTGATGGAGAACCTCTAATACATATAAATTTTCACTTCAATTATATCTTTCCAATATTTAAATAAATTATCTTTGGCATACACAAATAATTGATTTCCTCTGTTTCTGTAAATGGTCCAATAGCAGGATATTGGAATGATTCAAAAAAATGAATTAAATCTTCAATGGAGTACTAGAGTAGGAAATAATTACACCCAAAATTACGTGATGAGCCTAAAAACTAATACATTTGTCCAATGTGTGTTCTTAATCATTATTGGTCAGAATCCCCACCAATGTTTTATCTTTAGAAGTTTATTCTGTATCCTATCGTTGATGTGGGAGTTGTTTTGTGATTTTTATTTCATGAATAAAACCCATTTCAACCCATATAATATATAAATAATTTCATGATGTGGTTTCTTTCCACACATATCATTTCATATCCAATAATCCATAGATGACATAAAAATGATGATCCAAACTTGAATATTTCATTAAAAATTTATATATTTGTTTCCCATAAGTAATTAATTATGATTTTTTTCATATAATTGATGCTAAAATAATGGTAAATATTTATTTTTTTCCATTTTATTAAATATACCCTTAACAATATCACTCATGAATATAAAAATAAGGATTCATCATCAATAATTAGTTCTTGTGATTCATTTATCATGAGAGACACAACCCCCACTAGAATAAGGGGTAAAAAACCAATTTTGTGTCTCTATCATCATGTGGAAAATTCCATGATAATTAGGTACCATCGACATAATACCATATTGACCCTAGAGTCCACACACCATGGCCTATAATTATTGAATCCAATGAACCTATCTCTTCTATAGAGAGTCTTATTGAGATTGGTGACAAATCCACCCACCACCAACTTGTACATGAGCCTATCATGAGAGTGTGATAACCAATTCATTATTTATAGTTGGATGATAGATCACAGAGTCAACTACCACTACATACAAGTTCATGTGTAACCTCGGAGGGATCCTTCCAAACACTTATTTTAGCATTATGCAACCACCACCCCTCAATCTCTTATAGTGGGAACTTCACAAAATATATCTCATGGCCACTCAGTCGTATGAATATAAGAGTGCTATCTAGGGACATTAAGTTATAAATAATAAGGTGAAAGCTTGTATCCCCATAATACTTGAAGAATCATTCCAACATACCATGATGGTGATCATCCTAAAATTCCATATTATAACCCACACATATTATGTATACCATTATATTCATACTATAATGAAGGGGAATAGATATATTCATTTAGCGATAAAGGCATCCCATTAGAATTTCCGAAAAAAATTATAGTAATGGGATAACATTTTCAATTCAATTTTATATGTTATATATGTTATTCCAAATAATATTAGTTCTTAAATTCAAACACCTACTATTTTGAATTTCCATCATATTCTGGTAACAATTATGGTTATTCGTTGGCAAATTCCATCAATCACCCAAGAAAAATCAAATATACCTATTATAACTAACACATATGTTCCCTAGCATGTACAACATGACTTGAAAGATAATATAGATAAAAAATAAATATTCATCCATTCCAGAGGTTTTTTAGAATTTTTTGATTTTGGATTAAAAATTGGATCCATATCATTTCTTTTTTCTCTATGGGAATAGTCAATAAAATTTGATTTTCAAGTCAGGATAAGTGAATATCCCAGTAATAGAAAACTAATGGAATATTTCAAAGGCATATCAAGATATCAAAATTCCCATCTTAATATAATGAAATTAGAATTCCCCAACTGTCACCTCAAGGTAGGATTATATCACTATAAATAATTCAAAAGCAATCTTTAAAATTTGGAAACTAATATGAAAAAGGATCGTGTTGAAAATTATAATATTCATGGACTATAATTAAATTTCTCATGGTCCATACATTATATGGAATATATCCCCTCTTCCATTCTGGTCTTCCATCAGAATTTCAGAGTTATAAATGTAATCTAGAAACTATAGAATTCTTTTTTGTGAAGGATACCAAAAATATTGTCAATGCCACACATATGTGGGACCAATTTCAAGAAAAAACTCAAAATACTTCCTTAATATCTACAAATCATCAAAATAGAATGGGTATATACCCTTATAATCCAGTGTAAAACATTATCATATTTTATCAAACATCAACTAAAAATATTCTATCTCTGATCCACTCAAAATAATATTTCAAAATAATCCAACGATAAGGTAGTACAATTAATATTTTCCTACCCATATCAATTATAGTTTTAATTGGGAAATTAAACACATATAAATAATATCCCAATGAACTATATGAAATTTATTTTAAGAAAAAGATACCTTCCATGGATTCCCAATGAACTATATAATAGAGATGGATTACGGGGATCCCACCCCCAATATACAAAGTAGAAAACCTCACCATGGTGATATCTCACCCATTATAGGGCAACCTTCCATTTTCATGGATCCTTTTTAAAAATAATGGATTCATTAATGCAGAAAACTATATATTGTTTCCTATTAATCAAAAATAACACCACACTTTGGTTAGTAGATGACCCGAAGTAGTGAAAACCGTCAATTGATACTAATGTTCCTGAGTTAAATAATCTAAAAGTGATCACTATTCTCTATTAAGTAGAGTAAATTTTCTCCTATAAGGAAAATAAAGAAATGGATATGCATAAATAATTTAAATAGAAGTATCTATGAACTGTTTCCTATTCCATCACCACTTCAAATTATTAAATCCCATATTAGTTAAAATAGAAATTGAGGCCTTACACAAAACTAGAAATATGGGTCAATCATCAAATATAAAAGGATAAAAATGTATCTTACGAAGGATATAATGATCAATTCCGAAATTGGAAAATCATTTTTGTTACATAGAGCTATTTATATTCTCTATGGATCTGGATTTTATGTAATAAATGATTTGTGAGAGCCTTTGACGTGTAGTTATCTAGAGTCTAATGGAACTCTAGTAAATAATTTTTAATTACTCATATAAGCTATAGATATAGGGATGTGGTGAGAATGGATAATTTCACTTAACATCATCCCCATTAAAAAAATTTATATCAATGAAGGAATCTTATAATGCCATTAACATTGGAGTGGTAAAAATTATTACAAAATGCATGTACATATCCATTGATCTAGCAAAGCCTCTCATATCTAAGGATCAAAAGTGGTGTAATTGAAGGTAGTTTTCAATTGGTAGACTCATGATTCAAGCTTCATTATTGGTTAGAACCACCCAAAATATAGTAAAAATAGACACCAATGTTATTGGAAATCTCTTTATGGAATGTATCTCACATTCTTATAAATCACAACAATTAGATTACGATCAAGTAAAAATGCTCCAAAATAATGATTATTTCATTGGAATATTCCTTGTAAGCTATTTAGAAGAATCATAATTCATAATTAATAGGGGAATTTTTACCCCCACCTCAATTCCTCAGATTATCAAACCCTATTTGGGTTTAGAAGATATCATTGAAAAACCAATTTCACCATAGTACACAGTTCTATAGAAACTTTTAACACATTATCCATAACTAGAATCAATCAATCCATATAAGTTTCATGACATATTGTGGCCTTCCCGAATTTGTATCCCCATTAGGGATCGTGGTATTATTATCATATCTTTCATGGAAATATTACTTTTCTATGATGGAGTGTGTTTTCTCATGGAAGGTTATCTCACTTTTTCTATTACCACATGACACACCCAGTTTATTGAGGAAACATTTGACAGAGATATTAGGGATTCCCTTAGGATCACTCTCCATATATCAAAACATGGGTAAAATCAAACAAATAAGATCAAAAAATACAAATATTTTATGCTAAAATGTACAATTAATAAAGAAGGATAAAGAGAGGACCTCAATATAACACTTAAAGGGGATATAGGTAATGAAGTGTTTCTCCATCATACAAATGATGAATAAATTACTTTTGTTCCTAATATGAATCAAACAATTTGACCATTCTCAACACAATAATTGATATAGATTAAGAAAAATACATCAAAGAATAAAACAATGAGATAGTTACCCATGATATAGGATGTACTCAAACATATGTCAGCGTGCTCATTCCTAAAATCAATGGAAAATACAAAAAATGGACCCCCCAAATAACAAGCAAGTTCATAATTGATTCATTCCTCAAATGAAAAAAGGAATCTAGGGATATTGTATACTATCCGCCAATAAAGACTAATTTACTATTAAAAAAATGATAAATTACCATGGAATGAGGCCGAGATATTAAACATTGGATCTATAAATGAGTAAGTAATTAGGGGAAATATTCCCCCTGAGTATCTCCTTCAAGAAAAAGAAAATATCTATCCTCCAACATACCACTAATGGGTTTGTTTATAATTTTCTAATCAGGGTGGTTCATGATTTATAAATCATGTATAACAGAATGGAAGTGTATAGGAGGACATGAATTTCCCTCCATTGCAGTGCACAATACCTTTATATCTGTGTGGTCTCATAATAACATAATGAACATTTTGTTGATAGCCAGTGGATTCTATCTAAAATCATCATGCATTTCCCAGTACACATACATATGGGAATATTATAAAATATTACAATTAAAGATCCTCATGTACCATCAAATCTATTTTAATTAAATGTATTCCCTTGAAGAGAGATGTTTCCCAGTGTATCCTATTAGAAAACCACATCCCATCCAGGTTTATTACAATTATCCTCTACCTAATTTCAAGAATCATATATTTCTATCCTTATATGAAACTAGAGAACCATATAATTAAATCAAACATTTTGTATCCAATGGTTTCACCAAGATGATCCGACAAGAAAATAAATAAGCAAAAAAATTAAGGTGATTTATATAGAATTTTTTGGGACAACACTTTGTTAGTTATTATAGATTTCAAAAAAAGGTCCATCATATATCGAGAAGGCCTACACAATTAATTGATTTACAAATTACGTACTACATGAAATATGAAAAAACTTTTGATATGATGAACTACAAGAAAATTTTAAATTGGGATGTTCTTTAAAAATATCGCTTGATAAAAGGCTTGATGTACTCAACTGGTATCTCTGTCCCACAGTAACTATATTTAAAACATTATTATGAAAACCTCCATGTATATATAAAAACAACACATATCTCAATGAAATATTTAAAAACATTTAGAGTGTGTTTGGGTACAATGTAATCTCTAAAGGGTTCTATTATATAAAATACTTCTAAAACTCAATCCATTACCATAATACATGGTTAATGGCCTTGTATAAAAAATATCTACTTTCATAACACTTATAATAGAACCCTAAGTTTTTTATGTACCCAAGAAAACTCATTATCTTATGTTCCCTCTAGATGGGTGACAAAAACATCAAAACCACCCCATCCTAGAGCATAGAGATCATAGATACCTACAATATGAGGAATATAAAAACAAAAAAAAATCATTCATAAATGATCATATTCCTTGTTAGATCCTTATATCCATGTATAAAAACTCATCAATCATAAAAATACAAAGGAAACAAAATAATTCTGACATCAATGATCAGCCTAACTAATTATTTTATCCTCATATTCCAGGATACACTATCCATTAATTCTTAATCATAAAGGAATTTCACAAGATCATAGATGATTCCAAAAGCATGATACTCAAAAAATTTATAGCATAACTTTCCCATGTGTCCATTGAAAAATCAATGGATTCTAGTGAGTGGAAATAAAACTCAACTAGGATTGAATGAACATTATATAATTGGATGAACTAATGGAATTTTGATTAGGATCAGGATATTCTCAAAGAGAAACTCATTTGATAGATTTAGGTCACAAATCCTAATGTATTATATATTGGAATTCCATCAAATTCACTCTCTCATAGAAGATACATCCTATAAGATAGAATTTGGTCTCAATAATAAGAGTCACATTTAATTCCTAAACAATTTCTGACTCTTAAAAATTTCATACACTCACCATTTGAAGCATATACACCTCTCTATAAATGGAACCATAATGTACTGAGTAAATACCTTTTGGTTTTGTAAATATAATTCACCCAAAAGACTTCTTAATGGATGATTAATACAAATATTATCCTAAAAACCTAATAGCTAATTGGGGATCCAATGGAATAGGAAAAACAATTCAAGGGGATTAGGGAAGAATAAATCAGGGTCTATCTCATTATAATAACAATATTTTTTATAAATTCATATATATAAGAATAAACTATGGTTAAGAACTTATATTATCCTATTTATAGAATCTAAAAACCCATGAATCCTTCAAGAGTAATCTAAGTATAATTTTTTTGGATGATAAGTTGGTTGTTGAAGAAATGTACAATTAGTCTATATGAGTGTATAGACTAGATCAATACAATTAATTAGAAAAGTGATTTCCATAAACATCTATTAAATAATAAAACCATACACTTTACAAACTGAATCCAGTTTACTATATTCTAAGGAAAAATCCCACATTGGGATGTTTATAACACAATTTTAGATGTATGATATCTCAGAATAATTAGTGGCTCTCACATAAATGATATAAATTCAGGATTATCTTTATCTCTCAAGGGAGCTTAGGGAATCCATTATGTGGCCCGGATGAGGACCAATGTGTTTGAAATATAAGTATCCATAAAAATTAGGTGACAATAGAGAATAGGATTTGTATAATATGATACAATTATCACATTCATAGAAGAAATATGAGTCGATGTCAATATTGTGCATATCAATCCCTTGATATTTTGTCTATTCATAATAATCATGATATTCAATTGGATATGATTTAAAATGGAAATAATGTTACACTTATTTTGATCTAGACTCTATAATGTTTGTGATATAGATAGGTTTATTTGATCATTTATATGTTCACCATTCATGTGTATGAATAAATTAAGAAAAATACCTTTTAGTGTGATAAAACAAAAATAATTATTCAGTGACCTGGTTTCAAATTCTATGATAATTTTTATCAAATAGGAAAAATCATAAAAGATTATGATCATAGGTCTTTGAATTAAGAGCCATGTGAAAAAACCTTAATCATACTAAAACTTCTTAATGTAATCCATAAATGAAAATGATTTTATTTTATGTGTTTTTAAATACCCCTCTAAATATTTTGAGCAATATTATTCAAATTTGATTTTTTATAAGTGAGATGGAATAAACTAATGATGGAGGGAGATGAAATGGTTTCCACTCTGTACTGTTCCAGAACTCCTCCTAAAATCCCCAATATATTTCTTGATAATATATATAATAGCTATCGACCTCTTAGAGTTTTAATGTCTTGATCTAGGAAATGAATGTAGTAATCATGCTACACTATCCCATGTAAATGTAATTATAGTCATTGTAGCTTTGTTATACACATCAAGAAGAATCCAATTTACACATTTGGAGATTAATATTATTGGTGGAAATTCCCCCAAAAAGAGTTATCCTTTCCGCTATATGATTTTATAGTAGATCCTCGGTTTAATATCTGAATCAATGAACACTCATGCACCCAAAAAAAATTCCCAATGATGTATTGGTTTATCAATGATTATTATTCCCTTGATGAAAATGTGAATTAAATAGAGAATCATTGGAGAACTCTCCATCCTAATGTCTAATAATTAGCACCCTTTGGCCCATTTGTGACTCTTCTTCCTCCATTTAGTATAGAGATTCACTAGTACTATATAATATTACATAGAATTTTTTTTAAATGTTCATATGGATGAAGAAGAAGATAATCATAGGGATTCCCCTATTGGGTTTATAGATGGTATATCTACTATTATTAATGAACATAAAGATATGAATCTAAAAAAGAGGATCAACCACCATCATTGTTCATTTACACCATCGCTTTAGAAGAGAAAAAATGTACATCTCCTTCATAAAATATCACCATTCCATGATCTCCTATAATTACATAGAGATACTGGGGCAAGATCATGGTGTGGAAATCAATCGTCTTGGGCTTCGAAATAGCAATCTGGGATTCAATAAATAAACTAAAGGAATTTATACCTCTCTTTCTACACAAGTAGTGTATGAAATTATTAATATTATTAGTGTATACATTATTCAAGAGGTGAAATACATAAATTGAATCACCAAAATCATCTTCATTATCTAAATTAATTGGAGGATCTATGCCTATGCGATATTTTAAGATATCAACTAAGACAATTCGAAGAATGATTTACCATTTTGTTTTTGGAACTCTATATTGATGTGATTGTATAATTACACACCCCTTTATATATTGACGAGTACTTTAAAAATAAATAGATCAAGATACAACATGAGGTTTGCAAAAATAGCCATTAGAGAACTCAATGTGGTATTCATATACCATTTAATTCCCTTAGGATATAAAATACTAGTACCACATAACAATGCATCATACATCACTTATTAAAGAAATTTTGGGGAAGGATTTTCTTGTAATATTTATATAATATGATTATCTAATAACAATCACCCAATAATCTCTTCAATGAACATAAAAAAATTTCTACAAATTTCTAATGTATAGTTCGAATATATAAAAGTTTACATTTTATTAAAAGATACATTGGTAATATTCTATGGTTTTATAATATACTACATCAATATCATTATGTCAGAAAAAAAGACTAGTGTGATACTCTCGATACAGCATCCTAAAAATCATTAATAGTTATTAGTGGTTTACGTATTTCATTCATAAATAATGAATTTTATATCCATAATGGATAACTAAAGTATTTCCTTTATAATGATTGTATATAAGGGAGGTGCCTGATGATAAGAAAATGATTTCCAGGAATCTATAGGAAACTTCATGAAATATAGGTTTCACAGAAAACTACTAATCCAACATTATATGTAAACCCACCTATTCTTTATGTGTATTCAATGGAGCGGTCGATCATTGACCTTATCACATAGAAAAATGATATAGGAAAAAAAGGGACCCTATTTTCAATGTATAATAATGCTCAATACTAATACGTAGTATTATGTTGATGATAAAAAACTATCTTTCACACATTTCTAAATTAGAAAAAAAATTACCATAATCATCATTATTATGTCCACCTTGTATCATTCATTTAACCAATTATGTATATCCTCATCCATCCTATACTGACTACTCATATCACCTAATAGGTGGTTATCCTACTTCAATACAACAACCAATTATTATCACATATTGAAATCAAACCGTGGGATATCTTTTATTTCCTTGCAACACATCCTACCCTAGAAAACATTGTACTAAATTTCAAGGTACTAGACGATGTGGTTTCATATTTTTATGAAACAACCGATACATGAGATCATTATTTTATGACATAGCCTCCCAAATTATAAATGGAGGAATAATGGAGATCCCCAAGATAAATTACGTTGGTATTGGGACAATCTCTTTCTCCTTAAACAAATCAATTATACATGATTATTTTATTCAATCCAAAGGATTCATGAATAATGAGGTATAAAAAAAATCTTTTTCATAGGCCTCAAGCTACCCTATTAGTTGTTGATATCCCATTTGAATGTTATGTGTAATACAGACCTTGTTCATAATAATATTAGAGTTGAATACACTATTAAAAATGAAATAGATGGACCCTCTCCATATATTTGAAAGGGTGCTAATAGAAAAAATTTCATCTCATCAGATGTTGAATCATGTGCCCTACTCATAGAATTGGTGTAATGATTCACTAGCTAATATATCCACAACCCTAGATAGCCTTGTCTAATATGAGACAATATTATACATTACCAAAATGAAGGGTAGTATCCCTATAAATCATATATGATATGGAGGAGATCAATCGAATTAGAATCACCCTAAGGTGTGGTTGTCTAAAATCTTTTCAAACTAATACCAATATTGTATGGACGATCCCTATATAAGACTACCAAAAAAATGGGATCCTTCAATCAAACTGATCTATATAGGTGATGTTTATATTCACTAAATAATTATATATATATATATATATATATATTATGTATTTATATTACTTGAAAATTATGATTTTCATGCGAGGGAATATAATTTTTTTAAAATTTCATTGATGAAAATGATAAATTATGATCATTTAAATTTCCCATAAAATCGTTCAATTATGAAAAATTTTCATCTAATCAGATGATTTATGTTTTTATTTATGTTTATTATTAATATACTGTCTTAAAAAAAATTCAGATTTTGAAACTCATGAATTAATACATGATATTAGGAAGAGCATACTTGGTTTCATAAAAAATCCTCTTTATATAAAATTCCATGTGGGGTTGTGGGTATTATTTTCTTTGGTCAAGACACCCAAAACCTGAAGCACCCTTTCTTTTTCCGCCATTACACATTTAGGTTCTTACGCAATAAGAGGAAAGACATACTCCCCCTAGAATGTCATGTAATTCAAATCAACTTATGGATATTGAAAGTGGTTGTATGCTTATGTTTTCAACATTAGGGGTCTCCAAAAAACATGTGGCGATGATGATATAATAGATGCTTCTTTAGAGAACAATAGAAATTTTAAAAAACAATTAATCAATTTTTTATATTTTTGTACATTCATAATTTTAATTCATTTAAATCCTCACAAAAGGGTCTATGTCATTTCAATTTCATCGGTTATGTGTTATTAGACACTAATGTAACCCTTTAGTAGTTTCAAAGGGATCTATGTAAATTTTTTGGTATAATGTGATGAAATGATGAACCAAACTATTAAGAAATTATATTTTTATGTTTTATGGAAATTTATGTTTCTAAATTGATACCATTATATTGATAAGATATGTAATGTTAACTCGATTGTTACCTTCATGAATATGGGTTATGAAATGGTAACTGGGTGATTACCCTAAAAAACATCACTTGACTAATGGTAATAAGGGAGATAACTATTTGTGAGTGTTCATGTAAAATTAATATTGTTCATAACATTATATAATGGGGATTACAAAATGGTAAATAAGGATTTACTAAGGCATCATGTAGGTACATTGACGATTATGTAATGTTGTTAGATAAGGGAAGCTACATTTTTTTCTATAGTCTAATAAAGGTAAAATATTTTTACCTATATAAAGTGAGATTTCTGAGATTTATATATATATGGAACCAAATGCTAACCAAAAAAATAGTTATATTTAATGTTAATACACTTACAGAGAAGGTCTGTTTAAGGGGAACCTTTTGGATAACATTACAGTAGTAGTTTTTTCATGATGTAAGCATCCTTATGTAGAGGTATTTGGAGGCCATGTAGATGTAAATTGTACCTTACCCTTATGCGAAGCGTCCACATATGGGTATGATTTATTTTTCCCTTATGTAGTTTGAGGTTCACAAGAATCTAAACATACATATATCGTCAATGTATGGGTTGATGGACGATTTCCATTATGTAGGGGTAATCTGTATGGGTCATGATGTTATACCCTCACAAAAGGGTTCTAGAACATGTTTACCCTTTTGGTTTTTAATTACACATATTTATTATACTTGATAAAAAAATTTCACTATAATCCAATCACCAAATTGTAATGGGTATGGAAGAATTACCCATCACATATAATTTCACAACATTTTACTACCACCATTACATAATATCTAATTGGTCTTAATTATGATCCCTCTCATTATAAAGACTCATAAAAATGATAATAATAAATTGATGAAATGGGTTTCTTTATCAACTCATGAAGATCACTATCATAATCTTAAGAGTTAAAATGAATAGTAAATGATCACTTTCATAATGGAATTAAACATTAAATATTGATAATGAAAGTCTTAGTTATTTTATTATTGGTGAATGAAATCTCTTATTGTGTGTTCTTAATACTCTTCGATTTGTACTGTATGCACGGGTGAAGGAAGATTTTTTAGATACACACTAGCTTTTCCTCAGCTTCCCATAGTCACACTTAACTTCATAATGTATTCAAATTTTATTTCATAAAAAACTCTATCATTAATAAACCACTTTTTTATACAAAAAACATAATGATTTATCATATGGCTCTCAAATACAAAAATTTTAATATACAATGTTATTTGAGACTACCAAAATATGGAATAGTGATAATAATAATAATTTGACCATATTTGATCATTTTTTCTCAAGACTCAATAATGCCACATGATTTCATGCCCCATCCACATTCTCGGGGTAGTAACAAAACTACTACTATATTATTCTTCGATCACACAACAAAACCTAAATATGTTTTGAGAACTAATAAGTAAAACATATTTTTGAATTACAATATAAACATTAGCTATTGTTTCTTTCATTAAATGAATTAATATCATTCACAAAATATTCAAATTACATACTATGTGAGAGATACTTTTATGCAACCAATCATCTCACATCATAAGTAAAAAATTTATAATAAACATTCTAAATTAACATAGCTAGGATACCTACACTATTTTCATCTAATTTCAATATTTTATAAATAATAAATCATCATGTGTTTTCAACCTGTATTATTTAGAAAAATATAATTAATGCATATTTACTTCATTTTTGTCACCCATATTTTGTTTAAGGATTTCAATGATTTTTATTTAGGATTATAATATCACATATTATTTATATTTTATGAATCAATTTTCAAATGAGATGTTTTTAACATTATAAAAATCCTCATGTATGTAGATGAATATTTTTTTGATTAAATATCATATATGTTGATTAAATATCATATTTGACCTAAATATTACTTGTGTAAATCAATTGTCCAATATGGCTTATAAAATCTGGTATACTTTTATGAATTGACTTATGTGATGAAAAAATTGATATACAGACAAGTGAATTATAGTATAATGCAAAAAATTTCATACACTATATGAAAATTCTCACAACCATTTTTTTCATTTCAACACATAGATTAAAATATCTTATATTGATTCAATATATCATATATATTTCTCAATTCACCTATGCATCCTATAATTTCCTACATGTAGATCAATTTACTTATGTTGCTCTAAAATTTCTCATGCATTGATAAATCTCTATGCATAGTGATAAATATATCATACACAAGGCCTAAAAGACAATTTAGTTTGTAGGATATTCATGGTACAATACTAGAATTGAAGAACAAAACAATTCCACATGGTCCTTCTTCAAAACCATTTCATCAACATGGAAATATCTCAAAAAAACTTCAAATTGATTAATAAAACACCTCAGGGACATCAAACAATTCCTCAAAATTCTCAAAAAAAAAATCCACCAACATTATTAATTTAATGTAAATATTCATTCATGGTTGAAAATTAATTAAATATACCAATATATCATTAGGAAATTAATCATTGACTCATTTAATATAGTCTCCATGTTAGATATTATTTTTATGTGAGAAGCATAAATAATATTATTTAATATCTTTAATTGTAGTTTACTATAATTCATAACATGGTAGTTGGATCGTGAAGGAATTTTTGGATTCAATATGACTAGAAGATAATGTCATGGTTCTAATGAATGTGTCACATAACATGGGGTGAGAGGTTATGTCTTGATGAATGAAGTGTTTAAGAAAGAATAGTTTTGGGTGGAAATTTTAAATTAATTAATGTAACTGATGATTTCAATACACTATGCCCGAATCTCTTAGGAGATATATAAGGATATCTTACAATATACCCGAAATAATTTTAATTGAGGATGTCAGTCATGAATCTAACTAAAGGTGTCCTTGATAAATATTGGGTGACATTATATATCAAAACGTTATAGATCTATATTAACTGACTATGACACACTATAAATTGGTGGGATTGGATTACTTGGGATAATAACTAAACACTATAACATTATTATTATTCTCATATAAATAATGTACCATGGATATCAAATATATTAAGGCTATGTGTGAACCATGTAATCTGAAATTTTGTTTTTTCTATTATTTGAATTGAAATAGATATTCAATTCTTTTTTTTGATAAATTTATAGTAATATATTTAGATAATAATCAATGTTCTATTAAATTATATATTGTGATACATTGTTACTTGGATTTATTCAAAATATGGTAGTTAAAAACATTATTATATGCTATATTTTCTATTATGGTCTATAATATTGATGGTCCAAGAACAATAAAATCCAATAAAATTTTTTAAAATAATGATTCCTAGTTTTGTTCACATGTTTTTACTAACATGATGAAACATCTATAGTTTTTATACATACATTATTATAGGAAACTCTTATATGATTCTCCACCAGTAAGGATTCAGTTACTAGTCAATTCCCCCATAATGATGGCCCAACACAAGTCCTCCTCTAGTTAATCACTCATATCTATGACACAAACAATATTTAAATGTCTTAGTTTATAATATTCCTACCAATGATAAAAAAGTCAACTAACTTATATTAACTCTTCCCTATGATTGTAAATTCTTTTCTTGTTATAAATAAAAATAAAAATAATACATACAAGCATAGATTTTATAGTTTTAGGCAGAAAAAAATGGGATAATACATTGAATTATGTGATTACTATGATCGTAGTCTTAATTGTACTGATCAAGGAATTGTATGATTCATAAAGGGTGTCTGAATATTATTGTGGAAAAATTTCATTTCCATATATTTTCTTCTAGACTAGTTAATCTTATATGAATTTCCATTATGTTATGAAATTAGAATTTCAATTATATTTTTTAATTTTAAATGAAACATTAAAATGAAACTTGTATCATTCTGAGTATTTCATCCAAAATGCTTTTGTCACGACCCGTCCTCAGGGCCCGTGCCGTGTCTACCCCAAGCCCGCCTTCCATAGGCCAGGGGCTAGCGACTAGCACCAAGGATTAAATTAAGGTAAAGGGAAGGCATTATCTTTGTAAATTAAACATGCACCACAGAGTAAGAAAGCGGAAGAAGTAAACACTAAGTAAAAGCTGGTACAAGAGTAAGTACGGAAAAGAAATAGGGCCAGTACAAACCCAAACAGAAAGTAAAGTACAAATCGAAATGGGAAAACAGAAACTGAAATGTAAAACTGCAACGACGAGTTTTCCACTAGGAATCCCACCTGAAGGGTGGGTACAGAAAGCCTCCACTACTCCTAGGTCCAGCTTACCGCTCCGAGTACGTCATGCCCAGTGGTCCACCTCCAGATATCGTGCTTCTCCGCAAGCCTCCACCACGATCTGCACTTTCCGTCATCTGTAACCAACACAACGTAGTGTGGGCATAGCCTGTGCAGAGGTGAGTATAAGCTACTTAGTAGGGAACCCGAGACCTCCGAAGGTCTCCCAAAATCCAAAACGGATAAACCACAAAGGAAAGATACAATCACAAAGTACCATCCGACACTGCTTAGCTATATGCCCATACATATACCTAAGTCATCAATTCTCATTCGGCTCCAACATCCGAGCCCAAGTACAAACCAGTCCACACAGGAAAGCAACGTGTTCCACACAGGAAGAAAAACGTTATTCACACAGGAAAGAACAACTCAATCCACATAGGAAAGAAAAAGGTAAATCCACACAGGATAGCACAACACAGTCCACACATGAATGTAAAACAGGATTCAGCTCACACAGGTATACTTTTTCGAATGACGATAGAGATGATCATTGATCCATCTAATTCGTCGGACCCACAATTGATCGATAGGTACTAACCCCTGCAATGACCCACACAGGATCAGACCGACACAAGATCTGTAGGAGCTAGCTCACACAGAACCGCTGAGCACTGACCCACACAGGATCAGACCCACACAGGATCGGTAGCACTGATCCACACAAGATCGCTGAGTTCTGTAGTCGTCGTCGAATCCACTGAGGATCTTTGTACAATCGTCACCGTCACAGTAGCAGTCGCAGCCAGCACCAGGGTTCCCGCACACAGCAAGCTTGTTCGGGAGGGTCCGCTCCATGAGCCGAGAGGCTGATACATCAACTGACACGTAGCCCAGATTTTATGTATCCAAATGTTTCGTATCGTCAACAGGAAATCAACGTCGTAGATGGAGCATCGATCGGATGCCCGGTATGAGAGTTATTGGCTTTTTTGTCCCATGGGACCCGTTGGTTTTTAAGAAAAAACCAACCCGACCGTACTCCACCTGTGTCCAAACATCGGGCAGAGTAAGACAAAAGTTCCTTCTCACTAAGAGAAAACTGACATAGTTGATGGCACGTCAAACAGACATCTGAAGCTCAAGATATGAGCATTTCCACTCCGAGGGCCCGGTTGGTTTTGTGTATGAACCAACCCAGCTGAACTCAAAGTATTCTGAAACCTTGAGTGTGATACACCGAAACGACTTCCTCATTCCAAGGATCGTGTCGCCACTTATGGCGTGTCGATCGGAGGTCAGTTGCCCGAGTTATGGGCAATTGAACCCAAACAGTCCGAAAACAGGGGTTTCGGGCCCGTACCGACCCGGACAGAGACACCCCGGTTGGCCTGAACTGGGTCGACCTGGCCCGGAAAGCGCGGCGCGGCCCGGACCGGCCCCCCGCGCACTGGGCGCGCTGGTCGGTGCTCCGCCAAAACGGCCGAGCCGTTTTGGCTCGCGCGCGGGGTGGGAGGGTGGGGGGGGGGGGTTTCCCCCCCCGGTATTCTGTAACTGCGGCCCCTTAATAGGGGCCGCTTTGATGTCTGGCCGGGGGAATTAATTCCCCCGGCTCCTCCCTGTCCGGCTGGCACGACCTGGCCGACCGGTTCCTGCTCAACGGGACTGGCGATGCCCTGTCCCCTTCCAGCTCCGACGCCGGTGCCCCGGTCCGGCCGCCGCTCACCTTGCTCCACCGCGGCGCGGAACTGGCCGCGGACCTTGTCGTTCGGCGCAGTGCGATGGCACCGCCCCCCTCTGCCGCAGCCCCGCTCCGGTCGCAGCGTCTTCGGTTTGTTTCTACGCGGAGCGACGACGTCGCGTCTTGTTCAACTTCACGGCACAACTCGACTACCCCGTGAAGTACTTGTCGTGCGATATGCGCTTGGTGCAACGGCACCACGCCATTCCGTCCAATCCACAATGTATCAACAAGGATAAAAAGGAGGGTCATCTGTGTTTGTGCGGTCCAGCCACCTCTCATTAAACGATAACATTTAGTCGAATATCCATGAAGATCGACAAACTAGAACCATGAACAGAAGTAATTAAATAAATAAAAACCCCTACCTTGGATTCAATAGTGGAGCTTGTTCAGAGGTTCGTCGAATAGAAAACGTCACGGTAAAAGAACGTTGTGGAAGAAGTTCTCCGCGTTCTTTGCCGGAGATGTTCTTTGTTGAAGAACGATGTTCTTCTTCGGAGTCCGAGGTGTTCTTCACGTTCTTCTTCGAAGAAGAAGATGTTCTTACCAAAACCTCTCAACAACAAAACTATAACAACAAAATAAAATAATATCCTTTCTTATTTTATTAACACAACAAGCCTTTTGAAAATTCAAGGGTTTTAATTTAAAAAACATACATTTAACTCACCACATTAATTCCATAAGTTTAGTAAACTTAAGTTATCAACATTTAATGGGAGTTGAGAGGGGTTAGAGGATATGAAGGGGTGGGGTTCATGTGGGCCCCACCACCCTCATCACCACCCAAGGGAGGATGGGTGGTTACCCAACCTCCATCAAGAACTAAACACTTAGAATAAAAATTGTAGAATAATAATAAATTAACTTCCACAATTTTTATCATCCACACCCATGATAACGCAACTCCGGAATAGGAGTTCCTAAGAAATTACCGGAGTTGCGGTTCCATTGGTGCCCTCGGAATTGGATTCCGGGAACTGGTTCAAAAGTTACAAATTCCCGCTCGTTCGTTCAATGAACGTACCCGAGCTAAACTTCGGATAGAAATTTCGGGCACTCCGGGCCTCAGAATCAAGTGCCGTATGAAACCGCGTTCTGGTAAAATTTCAAAGAAAATTAAGAAAAACTTTCCCTTGAATTTTATAGGTATTTACATTACTCCCACATCAGGGCTTTACGTCTCCATAAAGATACATCATAAATAGGGAAAAAAATGAGGGTATTGAGCACGCATTTGAGCATCCCGCTCCCAAGTGATCTCCTGAAGGTTCTCGTGCTACCATCTGATGTGAACTAGAGGAATCGACCGTCCACGTAGGAACCGCTCCTGTGGATCCTCGATCTCCACCAGGACCTCTGCAAAAGTCACCCAATCATCAACGTCTAGCTCCCCATGGTCAATGATGTGCGTCGGGTCCAACACGTATCTCCTTAGCTGAGATACGTGGAAGACGTCTTGCACTCGGTGCAACTGAGGTGGTAGAGCCAGGAGATAAGCCACCTCGCCAATCCTGCTGAGGACCTGGAATGGTCCGATGAAGCGTGGAGACAACTTTCCGCCTCCGCCAAATCTTTGTAATCCGCGTCGAGATGAGACACGCAAAAAGACGTGGTCGCCATCCTCGAACTCTAGTGGCCTCCACCTCCTGACAGCATAAAACTTCTGTTGGCTCTGTGCTATCCTCATCTGCTCCTGGATGACTTGGACCTTCTCCCTCATGGCCCGAACAATCTGTAGTCCCACAAGTGCTGACTCCCCAGGGTCTGTCTAGCACAATGGAGATCTGCAAGGTCTGTTGTACAACGCCTCGTATGGTGCCATCTCGATGGTGGAGTGGTAGCTGTTTATGTACACGAACTCCACCAAGGGTAGGTGGTCTTCCCAGCTACGACCAAAGTCGAGGAAGCATGCGCGGAGCATGTCCTCGAGAGTCTGAATGGTCCTTTTCGTCTTACCATCCGTCTGAGGGTGAAAGGCTGTGCTCAGACGTAGTTGTGTCCTGAACGCCTATCGTAATCCCTTCCATAGCCGGGAAGTAAATCGAGCATCTCGATCGGAGACGATAGATGATGTCACTCCATGAAGCCGCACAATCTTCTGAACGTAAAGACGTACCAAGCTCTCCACTGAGCCCTGCCCTCTGATGGTTAAGAAGTGAGCCGACATGGTGAGTCAGTCGACAATCACCCAAATGGAGTCGTGACCTCTGGAAGTGCATGAAGTCCAGTCATGAAGTACATAGATATGTCGTCCCACTTCCACTCTGGAACCTCCAAGGGAAGTACCAAGCCTACTGGTACCTGATTCTCTTCCATCACCTGCTGGCAGGTGAGGCATCGTGAAACGAACTCTGCCACAACCTTCTTCATGCCTGGCCACCAGTGGTGTCGTCTGAGATCCGGGTACATCTTCGCCACTTCAGGATGTACCGCTAAGGGAGAAGTGTGGAACTCTCTCATCACATCCTCCCGTAAAGAAACTAGATCCAAGATACATCCTCTGAAAAGGATGTCGTGCTCTGCTCCAAAGGAGAAGCCATCAGGCTCCTGTCCTGAGGATATCTGTGCACGCCGCGTCTCACAGTCAGTGTCCCCACACTGTGCCTCTCTGACCTACTGTAGTAGTGGAGGAGTGACTATGAGAGACTGAAGGAAGGATGCTCCATCTCTATCCATGAAGGATATCTTCAAAGAGGCTACCTTCTCTGTCGCCTCCTAAAGTAGCTGAATGCTTGTCCTCCTACTGAGAGCATCGGCTACCATGTTCCCCTTCCCAGGAGTATAGACTACCTCAAAGTCATAGTCCTGGAGGAACTCGAACCATCACCATTGTCTCAGATTCAGGTCCTTCTGAGAGAATATGTATTTGAGACTATGATGGTTAGAAAAGACTGTAAAGCACTCGCACATCTGATAGTGTCGCCATGTATTCAGAGCGAAGACCACTACTGCTAACTCCAGTTCATGGGTATCATAGTTCTGCTCATGCGGCCTCAACTGACGTGATACATAGGAAATCACCTCCCGCTCCTACATCAGGACACAACCGAGTCTGGTCCTTGATGCATCGCAGTAGACTACGTACCCTACTCCCTCCTCAGGAAACCTAAATATAGGTGCGCTGGTCAATCTCTGTCTCAGCTCCTGGAAGCTCTGCTGACATCTGTATGACCACACAAAGGGTTTCCCCTTCTTCGTCAAAGCTGAGAGTGGTTCCGAAACTCTGGAGAAGTCTAGTACGAATCTCCGGTAGTATCCATCTAGTCTCACGAAACTATGCACCTCCATCACTCTCCTGGGTGGCTCCAAAGCTAGCACTGCCTCGATCTTCACAGGATCCACTACAAATCCCGCCTCAGAGATGACGTGTCCCAAGAAGTGGACCTCACGTATCCAGAAATGGAACTTCGAGAGATTACCATAAAGCTGGTGCTCTCGGAGTGTGTCTAGTACAACCCACAAGTGGTAGGCGTGCTCCTCCTCAGTCGTCGAGTATATCAAAATGTCATCGATGAAGACCACGACAAATCGATCGAGGTATGGCAGGAAGATCCTGTTTATGAGGTCCATGAACACTGCTGGAGCATTGGTTATGCCATAAGGCATAACCAAGAAATCATAGTGGCCATACCGACATCTGAAGGTCGTCTTCTGCATTTCCTCGTCTCGAACTCTGAGCTGATGATAGCCTAACCTAAGGTCTATCTTTGAGAACCACCATGCTCATTTAAGATGATCGAAGAGGTGTTCAATCCATGGTAGCAGATACTTCTTCCTCACTGTCCCCTAGTTCAGGCAACGATAGTCGACACAAAGTCGCAAGCTCCCGTCTGCCTTCTTGGCGAACAATATCGGGGAAGCCCAGGGTGAAACCTTGGGTCGGATGAATCCCTTGCCCTGCAAGTCCTCCAACTGTACCCGCAGCTCTCGAAGCTCGGCGGGGGCCATCCGATATTCTGGAGTTGATATCGGAGCTGTCCCAGGGTACAAGTCAATTTAAAAGTCTACCTCTCTGCGAGGAGGTGGCCATAGAACGTCTTCGGGGAAAACGTCCGCATACTGATCCACCACTGCAGGAAACCAGGACTCCGCACGTCAACTTCTCCTAGGATGAGGCTAGCCAACTGATGAGTGATGGGTTGTACTCTCCTCTATGGAAGTCCATATTTTGCTGTGAAGGCTCCCTTCTTTCCGGTGAAGGTGAACCTGCTTTCGTCGGTGCGTACACATCGCACCTTGCGCCTAAAATAGTCAATTTGTGAATGGATTGTAGACAACCAATCCATGCCCAAGATGACGTCGTAAGGCCTCGAAGCTGCTAAAAGGAGATCCTAGAAGATGCTCTCGCCTCCTAGAGTAAGCTCACACTGCTGGCTCCAGTGCGTAATCGTCGAGTCTGCTCCCGTAGGATTCTCTAGCCGTAAGGATCGAGCCAACGGCTCTGTCGGAATCTCTGAGCTCCGAACAATGGTAGTGGATATGAAAGAGTGAATTTCTCATGTGTCTATAAGTACTGTAGCAAGGGTGGAATAGACACAGATAGTACCACAAATCATCTCAGGCACGCCGCGGTCGTAAGCCTCTAATGGCAGGAGCTATGCCTGTCTCTGCCAGCCAGCTCCCTGTGGTTGGGGTGGACCTCCTGGTGGTGGTGGTGGTAGAGCCTCAAAGCGTTGCCCACCACCCGCTGCTCGGCCAGCTCCTCTACCTCGTCCGCCTGCTCCCTGCAGTCCGCCATGGTCCACCCTCTACCTCTGACTCGGTGGTCTCTCAATCGTCTGCTGCTCCTCGGCACGACGGGTCGGGAAATCACAAGCCATGTGGCCCTGCCCGCCGCACGAGTAGAACTATCTGCCACTCAAAAGACTGGTTCCGCGCTGTGTGCCCCGCACTGCTGAGCCAGTATCCTAAGGTCGTCTACCTGAGGGTCTGGTCTGCCTGACCCAAGAGTCATCTGTCGACTGCCTGCTGCAGAAGACTCTGCTACGTGCCGCCCAGCGGTGGGTCTCGGCGCTGGTGTAGACTCAGCAAGAAAGCTCTCGATCAAAAGGGCTCGCTCCAGTACTCATGTCTGAGTCGGAATGCTGAGAGAGATCAGTGATGACCTAATCTCGTGTCTCAATCCCTTCTCAATGGTCCGGGGCTAAAATAATGGGTCCCGTACCATGTCTGTAGTGTAGCGCGAGAGATCGGTAAATCTCGCAATGTACTGGGCGACCGTCATGCTTCCCTGCCACAGCTGAAGAATCTCTTGGATGTGCACCGCACGGAGGGTGGCTGGGAAGAACTATGAGCGGAAGAGGCTCTCAAAGTCCATCCAGATAAGAGATGCCTCATCGTGCACATGGAGCGTCATGCTCCACCATCTGCCTGCTTTTGCGTGCAGTAGGCTCGTTGCGAGGATCACAATGAGGTCTGCTGGTGTCCTCACTAACCTGAAAACATTCACCACTGCCTCCAGCCAGTCCTCGGCTACCTAGGGGTCCGTCTCCCCACAGAACCTGGGTGGTCGCTGGTGATGGATCTCATTCAGTGCACTGAGGCGACGTGCATCGTCATCGGCTGGTGCTAGAAGCATCAGTGGCTCGGCGAGTAGAGCTACTGCCAGTGCCACTGCTGAAAAAGGACAATGCACCAAGGCCTCGTCTCTCGGTGGGTTGTTGTCACGCTCGACTCTCACAACCCTAGTTGGCTGCAGTCGTGGGGCCATCCTGAAAAGGAAAAAGGTTCGCCATGGTCAAAACAGTATACCTGGTAGGTTGACACAAAGTAATCACAAAGAAAACTTGAAACACACATGCAATCAATGTTTTCGTTCATTAAGTCGGAAATCAGAAGTCAAGGTCCTGGTGTACGGATACATCGGCCGCCGCACCAACACTGGACTCCTTGGACTGATAACCACTTCCAATATGCTAAACACTATTGCTTCACATAGAAAAGATCAGAGTCCGCAGTAGAACCGAACTCCTTCAATACCAATTTTTCATGACCCGTCCTTGGGGCCCGTGCCTTGACTACCCCAAGCCCGCCTTCCATAGTCCAGGGGCTGGCGACTAGCACCAAGGGGTAAATTCCGGTAAAGGGAAGGCATTGCCTTTGTAATGTAAAAAAGAACCACAGAGTAAGCAAGTGGAAGGAGTAAAATCTAAGTAAAAGCTGGTACAAGAGTAAGTGCTGAAAAGTAAGTGGTCCAGTACAAACCTAAACTGATAGTAAAGTACAACTCGAAAAGGGAAAACAACAACTGAAAGGTAAAGCTGCAACGATGAGCTGTCCACTGGGAATCCCACCTGAAGGGTGGGTAAAGAAAGCATCCACTGCTCCTCGGTCCAGCCTACTGCTCCGAGTACGTCAAACCCAGTGGTCCACATCTAGGTACCGTCCTGCTCCGCAAGCCTCCACCACGATCAGCACTGTCCGTCGTCTGCAACCAACACAACGTAGGGTGGGCATAGCCCGTGCATGGCTGAGTATAAGCTACTCAGTAGGGACCCCAAGACCCCCGATGGTCTCCCAAAATCCAAAAAGGATAAACCACAAATGAAAGATACAATCACGAGGTATCATCCGACACTGCTTAAGTATATGCCCATACATATACCTAAGTCATCAATTCTCATTCGGCTCCAACATCCGAGCCCAAGTACAACCCCTTCCACACAGGAAAGCAATGTGTTCCACACAGGAAGCAAAACATAATCCACACAGGAAAGAACAACTCAATCCACATAGGAAAGAAAAACGTAACTCCACAGAGGATAGCACAACACGGTCCACACAGGAAAGTAAAACAAGATTCATCTCACATAATATTTAAATCCCCCGGCTCCTCCCTGTCCGGCCGGCCCGACCTGGCCGGCCAGTTCCTGCTCAACGGGACCGGCGATGGTCGGTCCCCTTCCAGCTCCGACGCCGGCGGCCCGGTCCGGCCGCCAGTCACCTTGCTCCACCGCAGCCCGGAACTGGCCGCGACCCTTGTCGTCTGGTGCGGTGCGACAGCACCACGCCCCTCCACTGCGGCCCTGCTCCGGCCAAGGCGTCTTCAGTTTTTTTCGACGCGGCGTGACGACGTCGCGTCTTGTTCAACTTCACAGCGTTGCTCAATTGCACCGCGAAGTACTTGCCGTGCGATTTGCGCATGGTGCGATGACACCACGCCATTCAGTCCAATCCACAATGTATCTATAAGGATAAAGATGAGGGTCGGCCGTGTTTGTGCGGTCCGGCCCCCACTCGTTAAACGATATCATTTAGTCGATGATCCACGAAGATCAATAAAGTAGAAACATGAACGGAAGTAATTAAATAAATAAAAACCCCTACCTTGGATTCAACAGCGGAGCTTGTTCGGAGGTTTGTCGAAGAGAAAACGTCGCGGTAAAAGAACGTCTTGGACGAAGTTCTCCGCGTTCTTCGGAAGATATGTTCTTCGTTGAAGAATGATGTTCTTCATCGGAGTCCGAAGTGTTCTCCACGTTCTTCGTCGAAGAAGAAGATGTTTTTCCCAAAACCTCTCAACGACAAAACTCTAACAACAAAATAAAATAAGCTTCTTTCTTATTTTATTAACACAATAAGCCTTTTGAAAATTCAAGGGTTTGAATTTCAAAAACATACATTTAACTCACCACATTAATTCCATAAGTTAAGTAAACTTAAGTTATCAACATTTAATGGGAGTTGAGAGGGGTTAGAGGATATGAAGGAGTGGGTTTCGTGTGGGCCCCACCACCCTCATAACCTCCCAAGGGAGGTTGGGTGGTTACCCAACTTCCATCAAGAACTAAACACTTAGAATAAAAATTTTAATATAATAATAAATTACCTTCCATAATTTTTATCATCCACACCCGTGATAACGCAACTCCGGAACCGGAGTTCCTAAGCAATTACCAGCGCTACGGTTCCATCGGTGCCCTCAGAATTCGATTCCGGGCACTAGTTCAAAAGTTAGAAATTCCCGCTCGTTCATTCACTGAACGTACCTGAGCTAAACTTAGGATAGAAATTCCGGGCACTCCGGGCCTTGGAATCAAGTTCCATCTGAAACCGCGTTCTTGTAAAATTACAAATAAAATTTAGAAAAAATTTCCCTTGAATTTTACAGGTCTTTACAGCTTTGATTCATATTTCATGTAAAAGAATGTTCATCATATGAGTTAATGGTTTGGATTATAAATATGAATATGAATAATGATTTATTTATTAGTAAGAGGTATTGTTTAATAACCCATTAGATTTGGATGGTATTATTATAAAATTTTTCCTCATTAATCATGGAAAACAAATAGAAAATACTATCCTTTTTTAATGAATAAATCCCATATATAATTTTCGATAAAGAAATACAAAGATAAAATTCATTCCAATAAACTATATTATTTTGATAATAGAAGGCTCATAATATTTAATATAGCTTGTGAATTTTTACAAATCATTTTTGATATAGAATAATTTTAGATAAGTATATGAAATAAGATTCTATAAACTTTATATCATTCTTTTATTAATTATGTACCTAATTAAATAATAATGAATAAAATTTAGGACATTTTCATAGATATTTTTTATATTTACTTTTAAATAATCTACAAATTAATTTCTAATAGGTGGGAATGTTTCCTATCCATAAAAATATATGTGGGATTTGGAATGTTTTTAAAAAAAGTATATCATATATGAATGTGATTTCACAATTTCATCATCATCTAGATCATACTAAAAAATATATAATATTGTATCATTTGTTGGTTCATTAATAAAAGTGAATTTTTTCTCCAAATATCCATTATAATGATGCTCAATTTTTTTGATTGGATAAAAAATCCTAAAATAATATTTCAAATTAGGGGATTCCTTATAGAAATTTCAATTTCAAAATATATGTACAACACCCAATCAAAATATTATCTTAGCTTTGTATTTTTGTAAAATAATGTATACATAATTTCATTCATTTACTACCATAATAAATAAGATAAATACATAGTTGATGAAGTATTTTCTCTAGAATAACTAATTCATGCAATTATTCGTTTCATAATTAATTATTAACTATGGAATATCTAATGAATATTGAAGTTTTGTATTCCCACTTTAGTCTACTAGATTAATTTATATAAGTTTTTGAGATCATCCAATCACAATATGTAGTTCAAGAAAAGTACTCAAATTGAAAAATCATGTATTTGTGGTTACATGACCTTATTAAATAAAATATTATTTTCCCTAAGAGAATATGAAAAAGTGTGTCAATCTAATTCTTGTGATTATAATTTTCAATTCCACCTAATATATAGTGTGTTTTAGATACTTTATCACAATGAATTTGATTATATTTTTCATTAAAATTAATAACATATCATTTATAGACATTACTATATAATATGGAATGTATAATGATCCCAATTTTGAAGAAATTATTTTCAAATCATCAAAACAGTCCACTAACTTTCACAAGATCCATTATCTTGATCTGTTGATATTCTAAAAGGTATATGAGAAGTTATAAATGTCATTTTTGAAGAAATATAATAACTTTTTTATAACCATGATGATATTTTCCTCATGTTGGAGAAACATAGTATTACACATATCATGTATCTCAAAACATTTTTCACTTCTTTTAATGGGGGATATGGTCAAGAGTGATTTTAGATAGATATCAACCAATGGTTTATTGAATGAAAATTCATTAGAGACATTTTCAACACGCCCATTGAACTTATGTGCATTAGTAGAATCTACCATAAGAACTAAATTTTACCCTCATTATCATTCATCAATCAAGAGTTTGAAAAATCATCAACTTCTAAAAATAAAATATATACCCTAGATAATGTATCACTCATTAATGAAACCAACTTATTATTTTGAAAATGTTTATTTTTTTTATGAAGGACCTCACTAATACAAATCAGTAGTTTTTTAGGTGATAAAATTATAGACATTAATTGAATTAGAGTTGTTGATGGTGATCATAGATAGACTTTTATTAGATGTGATAATTGTATTTCTGACTCAGTCATCTTCGCTTGATATTATTTTTTGGTACCATTTAATTAAAATTCTAGATTATATAAAAGGAATCACTAATAAAAGGGTTATATATATATGAAGATGAGAAATGTAATTGTTTTGAATATATTATAACTATTTTTCTTTATGATGTGAAATTTCATTCTTAATTGTTTTAATGGGAATGATTATCTATAGAACATAGTTTTAAATTTCATTTCATGATCATTGAGACATTTACCAAGTATAAAATGTTATTTAAATTTATTGAATATCTAATATCGATGAGATCATGATATATGCCTTTTATTTTATCTTTAATATCTTCACTTTATGGGAATAAATTTGTGAGAAATATTTTACACTTCTGAGAAACAGAAGTTGACATTTTTTACCACATTAAAATAATTATTTTAACCCACAACATTCTAAATGAATTATTTTAATGTTTCTTATATTGAATTAAAAATGGGTGGACCTAGTGGGGGGTTTTAGATGGTTATTTTATCTTCCATGAATGTGTATAATGTTTTTCCAATTATATATCAAGAAACATAAATGTGAATATTTATGAAAATATTTTTTAGAAACCCAATGTAATGACCCAACCCATGTTTCCCTCCTTTGATGCCTTACATTATTATATTGGCATAAAAAGAAGACTCAAATCCCAAAGGAACAATAAATTTATAGTTTTGGAATTCAGATTACATACATGAAAATTATATGAAAACATTAAATGAAATACAACATTGAAACTCCATTGGAAACACCCATAAACTCTTATATTATAATTTCATGTCATTCATAATATGAATATTTACAACTTGTGGAAATATAAAACATAAGAAAAGAGAGATATCATATTCTCAATAAGTTTATGTATCATAGAGGAAGTTGAAATGAAAAATAAGGAATTCTTAATGACTAAAAATAAAATCCATTAGAACACAAACATTTTCATAATATGTCAAGAAAAAATTAAAGTAAATCATTCTATATAAATAATATCATGATAATGAATCCTATGCGTGGAAATCTAATTAGTTCAATAATCACATGGATTATCAATTTATAATAAAATAATGAGGTAATTCATATTATGGACATCAAAAACATAAAATCCCAACCACATAAAAGTCACCTAATGATGAAGCCCTTATCCAAATTCAATTTCTATTTTGTCTCATGAGACATTCTAATGCATAGAGGGGATATAACAGGCCACACCTATCACATGATAAGAACAATTAATTCCTCATATTAATAATGAAAATATATCCTTAAATAAAGGTGTCTCTCAAATCATTTATATATTTTAATCATAGTCATAGATTAAATTATTATCATAATATAAATGATAAATTCATAAGGAAAATAATCTTTAGACATTCCAAACTGTCGCATAACACGTTGAAAAATTTCAATATTAATCCCTAAGAAGGTATAAAATTATTTCAAATATATAATATAATAATAATATTTTAAAATTGATATATGAATTGGATGTATAAACAACACATGAAATGAATAAGTGGAAAACAAGGAATAAATCTGATAGATGAAAAAGTGTGATGAGAAAACATCATTTCTACATTGGGAAAAGGGTACTTTTGGAATGTCCCTTATATATGTCAGAAAATTAAATTTTAAATATGTATATATAAGAGAATAAATTTTAACGAAAATTATATTATATTTCAGGAATAAATGATGTCCAACAGAAGTGAAAACATGTAATATACATAATTAAGAATCATTGGAAAATAACCTCTTTAAAGATGTTCAAGGAAAATATTAAACCGTTTTTTAAATAGAAAAATAAATAATTTTTTGTTTCAAAACATACATCATTGTTTTTTAAATGATAGTGATTTTATAAATATAATAGTGTCTTAAAACATATTATTGATGATACGTTAAAATGGATAACAAATTTTGATGTTCCCTTTAATTGAGATTTCTTAAAGGGATGAATTGAAAAGGGAATCCTATAAAACATGTATTTCCCCATTAATAAAATATTAACCAACTTAGATATATGATTTTGTAAAATATAAAGATATAATTGAAAAATTATATTAAAGATAAAATCATTACATTAGAGTAAATAGAGTGAATGAGAACCTCAAATGAAGAAACGATGTTCTAGAAGAAACACTATTCACACTAAAATAATTTAAATTATTTTCCCGATTATAATAAAAATCATAAAATGAGACATTGGATATGATGAATATAAATAAATTATAGATATTATACATTATTTGGATATATACATACACCAAAAATAAGAAATAATGGTGAATTAGGCATATCTCAAAAAACTAATTGTGAGATATGAAAACCATTACAATATGTCGAAATGTGTTCTGCACCAGATCTTAATTTCATGGATAATCATATTAGATCAATTAATTAATGAAAAAGAACTATCCAAAATGGTTTTTGATTTATTTTATTAAAATTATGTTCTTTTAAGGATTTTGATTAGTTGTGAGATACAATTTTATAGTTTGGGGGAATTTATTTTCTTTTTTTTCACAATTGGTTCACTTGTATACATGTAAGAGAGATTATTTGAAATGGTAATAAATATCAATAATAGAAATTATATATAATTAATGACATTAAATAATGATAATCATTTATATAAATAATTTATTTTGGCTGATGGTGAATAATTACATAATAAATTAGTGATCATTGTTTAGATTATTATTTGCGGGTTGACGATCATCACAATCTAGGTTTTCATTATTAATTAACATATTAAGAATACAATGGTTCATAACATTGAATATTATGTAATTCATCTATTATAAGTTTTTAACCACTAAAATAGTTTTATGAAAAAACCCTAATGGATTTTATGGAAATTAAAAATGTGTCGTCAATGAGGTCGATATGTTGACACATCATGGGTGGTGTTTTCAGTTATAGAATAAGAGAGAGAGATAAATGAGTTTTATGATGGACATTAGATTAATAAGATATAATTAAAATAAATATATCATAATTCAGGTATAATTTATCTGTAGATAGGGGAGGTTAGGGAAGGATAAAAAATTTAATGAAATTTGGAATAGATGGAGAATTTTTTCCTCTTGAATTATCCCCATTGAGAACCTTCTAAATGGGATTGGATTGGACTATTGAATAAACAAACGGACCATAGAAATGTGTAAGAGTCTTATTAATAAAATTGGATAAAATTGGGAAAATCCTCAATTCTTGGAAGATATTATGAGTAGGGGTGGTGAGGGGTTGTACTTATAGCCGCAGATATGGGTGTTTTTTAAATATTTTATTCATTTTTTTATAATTTTGGCTCAAGACAAATAATATTGTAAAGAACAAGAATTTTGTCTAATTTTTTTAATTTTATGTAATTATTTCAAGATAGAAAAAATTGAAGGTATATTATTTTGAGGCCCGTAGATCCCATAATAGAATTTTAAACATTTTTTATGGTACGTTCAGTAAACGTCCCAGTAGGGTTTTCTATATTTTGAACGAATGCACGTATTGAAAATCTAAGGGAACTATTGAATTCACAGTGTTAGCATTGTCTTATTCAAAGAGATACTTTGACTAGTAAGGTTTAGATGAAAAACAATTTTTTGGAATTTATGAATAATATAATCAAATAACTATTTTAATTATTTTATTATTTATCCAACCATTGGGTGACTGTTAGCAGGACCGCAGTGTAACAACTGTTATTAAATGAGATTCATTTAATGACCTGTTTCATTATTTGTGTAACCACAAATCCCATGTATTTAATAGTATCATTAATTAAGATTCATTAGTGAACCATAATAACGAACATGACGCGGCGATTAATAATGTTTATTAATCAAACAATTGGATAGTTAATTAAAACCCCATGGGAGATATCTTGGATGTAACACTAATAAAATCACCCTCCAATAATGAATAGTGATCAATCAATGACTGTTTCTAAACATAAATTGAACCACAAATAATGCCTTCAAATGATGACCCCTTCCTTCGTCCGCAACGGATACCACTGGACCCATGTAATGGAATTAAGATTATTTATATGTTTATTATAATTCCTCTCATTCCATCCATGGAAAATACAATGAACGTGGATATTAAAACTAACAGTTTGATCCACGTCTTGCTTGGTCTAGAGGGTGGATGTTTCATGGTATTAATTTGGGTATTTTTCATTATAATTGATTATTGTTATCACCCCTTACTAAAAATCCTAATGTAGATTGAGTGGACCAATATGAACTTGCCCCAGAACCTCTGCTACACTTGGATTCTGAGTATTCTTCATGGGTGACTATGAAATGTTGTAGAAAGATTAATACAAAGGCTTTGTAGAGAAGACAACAACCTGGGAGGCATGTAGGGACATATGGGAAGGAAACCAAACCACTAGAGCTTCTCTGGAGTCCCGTGGAAGTAATAACCAGCGCGAAACCACTGGTGGTGGTTGGCCTGATTCGGTCGTGTGGATATAATGACACTCATAAGTGCCATGGTGCCAACGCACAAAATGGGAGAGAAGAGGCCCACTCGGGCCACTCGGATAGAATCAACAGCCGACTCCAGTAGAACATTTTGGGATGATAGGTGGCACCCCATTTCCACCACTAGCTGGACGAACCGAAAACATTGTGTCTGGTCTAGAAAAAACTTACTGCATGTATTCCAGGTTTTCTAGGCGGGCTAGGCCCGCTTACCATGTTGGACCAGCGAGTAAGTTCACACCCATATCGGATCTGGAACCGGCTGTTCCAGTTTCACTGAAACATGAGTACCTCGCAAAAAAAGTGGTCGATTGACATGCCTTTAACAAATTTAGGATCCTTGTGATGAGTTGTTCTTTTTGGGATACACCACTTGAGTTTTGGATGAAGTCCGAGTATGATACGATTGGATCAGACTCGAATTCAATCAGGCCCTATTTGACATTATGAATATATATTATAGACCAAGAGTTTCATTGACACATAATCTATTGCATTGGATCCATTTATACAAGGTTCCCCTTTGGGTTACATATTCATGGGGATTTATGTAGGTTTAGGTATAACCGAGTCATGGGATGAAAAAACTACGAAAATCAAGAGCACCATCAATAGGAATTAGGTTGTTGAATGTATAATGAAGAGCGACCCTATGTGGATTGGCATGAATGCCACCATTCATAGATCATCAAGAGTGAAACCCTCCATAGATCATCAATAGAGAGACCCTCTATGGGGTGGCATGAGAGTGACCATATGTTGATCAACAGTAGTTTGACCCTGTATGGATCCGAAGTAGTACGACCCTTTGTGGATCGTTAGTAGAGAAACCCTTTGAGGATCATGGGTACCGTGATACTTTGTGTATTAAAAACATAACATCTCAACATTATAAAATTATATATCTCAAGACAAATCATATTTATTCATTTTCTATAAGTTATATACCTCGTATGAGTGGTCTTTTACTTTATTCTTTGTGAATGAGATCATTCTTTGTGTTCCTTCTGTTATGGAATTATGTGTTATCTTCGTGGTTATCAGGATCCCTACTAGATATTGTTATACTCAACCCTACATGGGAATCGCTTGAACCTTGTTGTGTCTTGTGATGATGACAGACAACTTGACTGAGACTTGGGGAGCGAGGGATAAATGGATCATGAAGTTTATTTATAGATGTGGTGAGAGGCAGTTATGACAGATGAAGATTTGTACCTACCCTTTAGGTATGGTCCTTGGTGGATAAAGTTTAGAGCACATTTTTTCTTCTTTCATATATATTATTTTTAGGTGGGTATGTATACTGGCCCTATTTTACTTTTGGTTAACAATTTTAAAATCAGTAGTTCTACTTTGTGGTTATCATTTATTTTGTAACAAGTATATGTGAGTACAGATTTAAATGCATTGAAATCCCTTTTTGGGATATGTCATTATAATGATAGTCACCAAAACCTATCCTATAGAAGAGGTTTTGGGGTAGTCATTGAATGGGCCCTGGGGGACAAGCCCTGACAAACTGGTATCAAAGGGAGTTGGTTCATTCAAAAGAACTAAGAGTTTGTGTTTTCAATGGAGAAATAGTGATAAGTTTATTGAGTTAAAATTACACAATGGGGAGTCTAGAGTTGGTGTGGTGGACTATATATCCATACACAAAGACCCTATGTTCAAAATTTTCTACTCGATTTGTGAAAAAACTATTTTCATGTGTTTCAAAAATGATTATCTTTAGATCTCTTTTGGGTCTGCTCACCAGGTATAACCTATTGACTGTAACACATCTATTTAATTACATGAAAATTCCATGTCGACATCCATCTAGGATTCCAGTGATTGATCATGATGACTGACCATTGAGTGACGATGCTTCGATACAAGTCCATTGACAACTATATCCCCTTCAGGTGGTGTACCAAATGAACCACCACCCGTAGGGTAGCCTTTGCCACCCGTCCCTCTTGTGGAGTTTGCACACCAACTGATCACATTGAATGATATCCAAAGGAATATACCTCTATGTATTTTGGTTATATTGATCTATAGGTAGTTGGGGAATGGATGAAATCTATGTAATGATTTTCCTCTTGGTAGAGATACCAACAGAACAAATGGTGATCCTAGATAAAAGTCTCGTTCAAGGTAAAACAGGGAGATGGTAGAGCCTCACACGTCATACACATGAGTAGATGAATATTTTCTAGTTTAATCTAGAGAGCCTCTTTAGACTGGGGATTGTAGTAGTGAATCTATGCTCTTTGTATATTCAAGAGCTACTGCACTTACAGTAGGGCAGCCTGACAGTGAAACAACACTCAATGAGAATCACTGATCTCACTCGATACTCCACATATATGGTACAAGACACTTTATTCAGGGCGTGAGCCATTGATAAGGTACTCATACAAAATATTAGGGTGTTGATGATATCAATCAACATCTCGACGTAGGCTGGAGTACTAGATAGAGCACTATTATTGGAGAACTTCCTAGATGAGAAGGCACTGACAGGGAGAGCCACCACAAAATGACAGGCGGTTGAGTCATCTGTAAACAGAAGTGGATAGATGATGAAGAGGACTAAAAGGTCCAAACCATTTGGAGGATGACATGTTGATGTAGGTTTGGAGGTCCAGATCTCACAAGGAAGAGGAGGTTGGAAGAGGGTCAGATAGTGCTAGACCTGTGGCAGGTAGGTACACCTAGATCGTGATTGCATGAACCGTTGTACTAATAATCAGGGGATGGTTATAGGAATTACTAGATAATGGAGAAGGATTGAGTGAGGAGGTCCGTAGGGTGGAGTATGTGATAGAGTAATATGTCGTGGAACAGTCCATGGGTGATGGTTTGGGGTACTACCAAGACAACCCTCAGGTCGTGCACCCCGACATTATGGAGTAAGTGGATATGGATGATCTAAACTTCAAGGGGTAGAGGATAATGACCATGGCACTGTGGAGATGATTCGAAGTATGATCTATGTCTACTCCACCCTACATGTAGTTATTATAGACATTGGTTTCAGTCACACTTTTATTTCCACAACTCTCATTTGGAGCTCAAAGATTGCGGTGGATCCATTTGTTAGATCCATGCAATTAAAGACTGAAACAGTAGAGGATTTGATGTTTACACACTAGTTATGATAGTGTGAGCTTACTCTCATAGGAAATAGATTATGATGATATTTACTTGAAGCAGCATTGAGTCCTTACGAAATCATCTTGGATATGGATTGGTTATCCATATTCCATGCTCATATTGACTATCTTAGTGGTAATGAGTGGTGTTACTATGAAGATGGGGCAATGTTTTCCTTCACAGAGGAGAATGAATCCGTTTCAGCATAGGATGGTCTTTCACAGAGGAGGGTGCAACTGATCACTAATCTATTGGCTGGACTCGCCCTCAGTGTGGTGCAAAAGAGTAGTTCGAGCTATCCTATTATAGTGGTCCAATATATATGTATTTATTGATGATGTTCTGAGAATAACTCCTCACAACGAGGTATAATTCTACATCGGAATATACCCTAGGACATCACTGATATCTACATTAATATATTCGATGGATCTTGTGGATCTATTTTAGTTGAGGTTATTGCTGGAGGACATTAGGAGGATGGGGTTCTAAAGGGATAGTGTTTCCTTATGGCTAGTCCTGATTTTGTTTTCTATGAAGAAATATGGAAGTTCAAGGCATTGTGTGGACTATCAATGACTAAAACAGGTTAACATGAAGAACAAGTATCCTCTACCGAGGATTTATTATCACATCAATTAGCTAATGGTATCTCGGTGGGTTTTAGTGATAGAAATAAAATTTGTCTATCTTTAGGATTGGGTGTGGGATGAGGACACACTGAAGACAATATTTAGATGCCAGTATGAAAACTATTAGTTCTTTGTGATGCATTTAAGTGTGACCGACAGAACTACAGTGTTGACAGGACACACGAATAGGATCTTCCAGCCTTTCCTCAATCACACTTTTTTGATATTTATTGGAGAAATCTCTATGTACATAGAGTTAGAGGAGGAGAACATCACACATTTGTAGATATTATCTGCAACACTATTAGAGTACCAGATTTATGCTAATATCCCCAAGTTCCACTTCTAAACATTGGAGGTCCACTTTTTGGGACACGTTATCTCAGAGGATTGTGTTTCGATGGATCAAGAAATGATATTTTTTGTTCTTTCATGGGAGCCAACCAGGAGCATTAATGGGGTGCAGAGTTTTACTAGGGTTTCTGGATACTACAAGAGGTTTGTACCCAACATTTCTATAGTAGCAACACCCTTGTATGATTTTAAAAAGTAGGGGAAACCCTTTATTTTGATGAAGAGATGAAAACAGAGTTTCATGGAGATGATATGGATACTGATGATTTCCACTATCATGAGGCTACCAGAAGAGGGCGTCAGGTATATAGTCTGTTGTGATGTATCAGCGAAAAGAATGGAATTTTTCTTAATGCAAGATATCAAAATCTTGAATTACATGGACATTACATTACTTTCGCATAATACATAATACATAACAAAAACAGACACGCTATGACCGTAATAGTTTTGTGTCTTTGGAAACTCAGAATATCATCTTTTAATCATGGTGAAAGATCTTCAACATCTCCCATAAAGATCTTCCACTTTTTTTTTCTTACCTAAAACATTTCTTTAAATCTTAGAGAAAACAAAACATATAAAGGGTGAGCTTAAATGATCAGTAAGGGTAAGCATGGAGAAAATAAAACAAACCATATACATTTGAACGTCAAAACATGAACATAATATTTAAACATCAAAATCTTGAGCGATGACATAAAAAATGGAAGTACATAAGGCATACATCATAAAGAAACATTAATCATGATAAAATAGAATGGGAGTAAAACCTGCAATTGTGGAAAACCATTAAGCAGATGATATGATTTTCATAGTTGCCAAGGCATTGCTACGAAAACCATCTTACTGGCCAAAGTCCCTTTCAGATTCGAGTTCACTCCTCAATCCAGTCCTGTAAGACTAAACCAGATTAACATACCATTCCAGCCATGTTTATATCATGAGATATAAATCATTATCACGTTTATTGGAGGGAGATTTATGTACCACCCATCTCATAATGGAATCATTCTTACTTGTGCCACAAAATAAACTTAAAACATTCATCATAACCCAATGAATAAAATGGGTTTCATAAACATCATCCCATCATCACACAATCCATATAAAAAAATGGATATTTCATCATAAGAAAAGTGAAACCATGTAAATCATAGAGACATTATACTTTAATCATAATCATATGAAATAATTTCATCCTAGATGGAAAATGGGTTTGATAAAACACTTGAAATGAATTCCTAAGGAAAAAATCTGTTCTTCAATAACATTTTCTTTTCAAAAAATTTCAGGAAATTTTAATAGAAAAATATTTTTTTTTGAAAATACTCATACAATATTGTAGAGTATGATTCATGAAAATGAGGAATTATGAAACTGTAAAAATTCCTCCACACTGTATAAGTTAATGATAACATTCTTCTCGTACTTTTGTCAGAAAATTCAAAAAGTTCCTCATGTGGTAAAAAAATTTAGATTCCTTTCATAACATTTGGTAAATTTCAAAAATGGGTAAAAAGGACATTAAAAATACATGAATTTTTTTTTATAAAACATGGGCATAGATCTTAACAATAACCCCAGTAAATACATACGAATAACAATCTCGGATAAGAATGTGATTGCAAAATTATCCCTTACAAAGATCTTTTTCTAAATAAATTAGATCACTTATGTGAATTCCCTATAAGGTCACATATAGAAATAAAAAATACATGATATGATATAAAAATTCATTTCTCACATAATCAAAGAATGACATAAGCAAAAAGAGAAGATCAACCCAAATATCGGAAATTGGGTCAAGAAGTTCCCTTACCTTGTGTCCGACTTGACTCGATCGTTCTTTAATCTCCTGAATAATAAACCAAAGTTAATTTCTACATTTTCAAGAACATTTTTTAAGGTTATTATTTCTTTTATATCACTTATTACCATGTTATAAACATTATTTAACCATTTAAGTTAATAACATTCGTTTGGTCGATATTTGGTACTTCACTAAAAAATTGACTTCTTATAATTACATGTTGTCCATGTGGTCAAAATTTTATTATATCCCGAATGATATTCATGATTTATATATCATATATATCATATATATACATGTATTTATAATAGTACATAACATATGGAGGTATGAAATGAAATGCACCGTTCAGGGAGATGGTAAGTCGTACGTACGCATTAACGCTACTTTCATTTCTATTTATTATTTTAATGGAATTAAAACATAATGATACATAGGTATATTATAAATCCAGTATAATTTCATATATAATATCATTAACTCTATCCTTTATACATCCAACATAAGTAATTAATGAATCACATCACATTGAGGGGGCGGTAGTCCGCACTTCCTCAAATGAGATTATCGTATTTACCCACTATGGAATCAATAAAGGCTTGATATAATTGGGAAGTAAAAAAGAATAAAGAAGTAATAAACATAATATATATCATATATAACTAAAGTTACATCATAATGGCCTCCATGAGAGGTGGTATGAGAAAATTGGACAATCATCATTTCGTGAGGCGTTAGTTTTCCATCCATAGAAACATTATATTCTTCCTCCATTAGATGGAGGTGTGTGTAAGTGCAGTTCGAGTCCATATCATAACAACAACCTTTTATACTGAGGATACTGGTTTTGTTAAAAATTAAATTATTAAAAACATTTCAGGGGTTGGAAAAATAGAATAAATGAAAACAATTTAAGGGAACTGTTTCCTTCAATTTGGGTAACTTCCTTTGGATTGAACCAAAAGGACTTCTTGAAGTGCATTCTACCTAAGGTAAGGATTTTAGAGAGAGGACAGTGTTGTAGGGATCTTAATTTGGCAGATTTATAATGAGAAAAATATCTTGAGAGGTGTGAGGAATTGGATTTAAATGGTCTCCTTTTATAAGGGGGAGGAGGGGCTCTTTTGGAAAGTGTGAAAATATTATTTTATTATAAACATATATTCGGTTTAAAAAAGTCCAAAATAATTAAAGATGAATATAGGATGACTCATGGTCGAAATAAAATCATCTAATCAGAATTGGACATGTTATGGATCATATATTAATCATTACAATCTTATTTATTTAAATCATTTATTAAATAGGTAAATACTACATCATTATTGTGTCATAAATAATTTAATTTATTTGATGTATAAAAATTATAAAAAAAATACAATCATGTAGGAAATCATTTTAGATTTCCAATAAATATATATAGATGAAAATATAATTTATATAACCCCTTAGAAAAATTAATTACTAAAATTTATTTGTTAATGTCAACTTTGCCATTACATTAAATTAATTAATCCAAATTGTTATTATCACTACCAAGTTTCTCAATGGGGTCTCAAAATCAACCCAAGGATGCCCATGGTCGGTCACTAATCATCCAATAAGGTTAGTACAAGTGTTAGGGTAATTTTGAACTATTATAATAATCTTTTAACCTGGATTTACCCTATTTACCTTTAACCGTAGTAAATAAAAGTCAAAAGTTACTATTCACAAAAAAATTATTTTCATCATATTGAACCACATTTTACTTCATGATAACAACCATGTATGTCAGATTTTTTTAATTCAATTCAAAGAAGTGGTAAAAATTTCATTTAAATGAAAGAGTCGGTTTTTTTAAACAACCACTAATTTGTTTCTCTATTCATCAAAAATTGATGTTTTTTAGAAAAATAAAAATAATTCATCCTAAGATATATTTGATATTCCAAATTAAAAAATGATGTATATTTTTCCAAATTCAAAACATAGAAGTGTCATTAATTAATTTTAAAAAATTTACGTTATCAAAACAAATAGCATGTTTTTAAGAAACAATAACTATCAAAAGATCGACACTTGTTTATGTCCAATTTCAAAGTGAAATTAATTCAAATGACCATAATTGGATTAAATTATAAAAATATATTCTATTTAAAATATAAAACAAATTAAAAATATAATCAAACTATATAAATTATTACGATGAAAAAAGTTGTTTTTAATTGAAATATAGCATGTTTTTATTATTCATTAAAATATAAAAGTTATCAGAATAATATGATAAATTTTCCAAAGTAAATTCATATATCCTGATTTCAAAAAATAATTTTATTTTTTCAAATTGAACATATAGACATGTCCAAAACAATATTAAAAGAGGTTTCTCCATCAAAATGTGGGAAAACTGCAATTTTTTAAAAATACATATTTTACACGAAACATTTATTTTGTTCTCATACCATATTCTAGAAAATGTGAAAGATGAATAATAATGTTATAAAATTAAAAATGTAGTTAATACTATTCTTAACTGATAGTCCATAATAATATTATAACAAAATATCATTGTCTAATGAAACCCGGTATTGAGTACTACGCACGCTATCGAGGAAGCTCGTGATTGCGTGTAATGCAAGCCAAGTCAGGGTTGCGTGTTGTGAAAGACTCTTTCATTGTTTTTTATAACAGAATCCAACCATATTTCATTTATTCATTGAATATATATATATACACACACACTCAATGTTGCATAGAATGACTTCTATCAGACAAACATGAAATTATGTGTAACACAATCAAAGATTAGTGTTGTGTATACTCCAAGCTAATACGGTGTTGTGTATAGTTCAATATAATATTGGTGTAGCATACAATAGAAGATATGAAAGAAATTAAAAATAATATATCTCATAAAATCTCATTGTTTTACATTCTACCCCCATTAAAATGAATTTCTCCCTCAAAACTCATCGGGGTTATAAATGGTTTATCTTATGAGAGTTTCTTTCATTTAAACCCACATCATAAAAAAAATACTAAAACTACATTTTTAAAAGGAACGTTAGAAAAATAACGGATTCCCAAAGTAACTCATCACTGGGTTTCCACAAAAGAGAATATAGGTGAACATATGGATATGGAGGAGAAATCTAACCATCATGTTTTGATGGAGAGAGGTAGAGAACATGGCTATAAAAAAGCCATTAATCACAAAGCCATAAATTTGTGATGATTTATGTTACAATTTAATTCATCTAATATGAGGAAATTAGGACAACATTTTTGGTTTTCAAGATCATTCAACTAAAAGTTGAAGAATAATTAAAATAAATACATTCCTGGTTTTGGTACAATCTCACTGTTGTTTGTGCCTTGAACAATTTCCACACCATCTATTAAAGAAATGAAGTTGAATTTGTCTTCCTTGAAGTGTTATCATATCATGTGATAGAATGATGTGTCATTCCATCTGTCTCAAACAAAATGTTAGAAAAAGATATAAAATATACATAAGTCCATATATGGTGAGTTTAATTGTATATGATTCCAAAAATGGACTTATACTTCATATATAATACAAAATAATATAATAAAAAAAGTTTCTAATAACTTGGGAATTCTTGTTGGCTATTGGTATGTGATAAAGGCCCATCACACTTTGGTTGTTGGTTCGATTCCCATAGCCTTTTCTGACGTGACGGGTTGTCACCCGTCCGGCAGGTTGTCCTTTTTCTGAAAATACATTATGATAACATCAATTCAATAATATCGAAAAAAGTTATTTCATTAAACAATACTAACATATGTCTAACATAATCAATTCCAATATTTAGGTTTATCTAAAATACATATTACCAATCTTATAGTATAATAAAAATGATTACTAGAATGGTCACATAACAAGGACATTAATACCATCATTTATCCCCCATATATCATAAGATATATCTTGTTGTTCACATTCCGAACATTTGAATACCTTAATCATGAATTATCTTGAAACACAAATTACCATAGAACTACAGTGAAACATGAATTCTGTCAAAAGTTAACTCTTTCCACATACTAAGATCCCAATGTTTCTATATACTCAGACTATGATATCAGTCTATCCTTATATCAGTCATGAGCCAATTGATACTATAAAACATTTAATTTTCACCTTATCCCTTCATTATGGGAATATCATCTACTTTCCAAAATATTTGAATCACTTTTCATGGTTATCAGTACCATATAATTATCAAAAACCACAATAAACCATTACACAGATATTCCAATGTTCCACAATACTATAAATGAGATTCCACAACATTATTTTGTAATCTCTTTACATAAACACATAATCATTCCACCACATCATTTTCATACTCAAAATTGCTAATAGTGATTGCATGTGACTTCCCTTTGTCCTTTTCCTTAAGTGGATGCCCACATTGATCATTATTAACCCTTGGATTAGGGAATTGATTAGCATAATGCCCCATTTCCTTGCACATGAAGAATTGAAGTGTTGGTGGTGCGTTCTCTATAGTCTTTTCCTTATTGACATCATTAGAAACACTTTTCCATTACTTCGACACTCAGCTGGTCTATGACCTTCTTTTCCACACTTAAAACATTTTCTAGTCCCTTTAAGACAATCTCCACCATGATTTGTTCCACACTTTGAGCATAAAGGAACATTTATCTTCTTTCCACCATTATTCTGAGATTTTTCATTGAACTCTATCTTTCGTTTCTTGTCAAAACCAGGAGATGGATATGTAACACCAACTTCCATTTCAACCTTGATAGCACAACACATAATTTCTTCATAGCTACTGAAGTCTCTTATATCTAATTCCCATAGAAGACTTGGTTGTAAGCCATTGAAGAATCGATCAACTTTACATTCAGGTAGGATGATAAAGCCTGATGCATACCTTGCAATCCTTGTAAAATTTGCTTCGTATATACCAATAGATTCATCATCCTTTTGCTTAATCTCAAGGAAATCATCTTCCATATTTGTTAGAAGAATACGAGGGAAGTAATTATTGAAAAATAAGTTCTTGAACTCATCTCATTCCATGGATTCAATTTCTTCTAGGGGCCTCGATTCTTAATTAGAATCCACCATTGATCTGATTCACCTTCTAAACGGTAAATAGACAGAATGACATTTCATGTTCCGAACAACGATGTATAGAAAATATCTTTTCAATGGTACTGATCCATTGTTCAGTAACAAGTGGATAAGAAGACCCATTGAATGAAGGTGGACTTTGCCTCATGAAGGACTCAATAAAATATTGTTCCCTTCTCTACTCATTTGGAAGTCCAGAATGATTCATATCTTGTGTAATTATAGAAATAAGATTTTTCACTCCATCTCCCATAACGTTGGTTTGTTCAGGAGGACAATCATTGCATCATCCATTACAATGATCAACACGGTTCTATCAGGTTCCTTCCATCGTCTAAAACGCAAAAATAATAGTGTGGGAGGCCAAAATCATGCTAGTGAAAACAACATAATAAAGGGGGAGTTACTTCAATATATAACATCTTAGATTTAATTTTGTGATTGTTACTGTAATTCTAGGACTATAACGTATACTTATACTTAACCTTAGGGACATCCCTAAAATACCTTAGAAATATCTCTAAGGATCTCACTAAAGTTTTCGTATCCTAGTTTTAAAAGGTTAACTAATCCTTTCCTCTGATACCAACTGTAGAGACCCAAATCTTGACGTACATGGACATTACATTAATTTTTGTAGAATACTTAAATAAATAAAAAAACAAACACAAAAGGACTATAATAGATTAGTGTCTTTGGAAACTCGGAATATAATCTTCTAATCATTGTGAAAGATCTTCAACATCTCCCATAAAGATCTTCCCCTTTTGATTTCTTACCTAAAACATTTCTTTAAATCCTATGGAAAAGAAAACAAATAAAGGGTGAGCTCAAATTCTCAGTAAGGGTAAGCATGTGGAAAATAAATTAAATCATATACATTTGAACTTCAAAACATGAACATAATATTTAAACATCAAAATCTTGAGAAATGACATAAAAAATGGCAGTACGTAAGGAATAGATCATAACGAAACATTAATCATGATAAAATATAATGGCAATAAAACATGTTATTGTGGAATACCATTATGCACATGATTTGATTTCCATAGTAACCATGGCATTGCTTCAAAAATCATCTTAGTGGACAAATTCCCTTTTTAAATCGATTTCACTCTTCATTCTAGTACTGTAACACTGAACATGATTAACATACCATTCCAGCCATGTCTATCTCATGAGATATAAATCTTTACCCAATGTATTGGATGGAGATATATGTCCCACCAATCTCATAATGAAATCATTCTTACATGTGCCACAAAATAAACATAAAACATTCATCATAACCCAATGAATAAAATGGGTTTCAAAAACATCATCCCATAGTCACATAATCCATATAAAACAAAAGGATATTTCATCACAAGAAAAGTGAAACCATGTAAATCATAGAGACATTAAACTTGAAACATACACATATGAAATAATGTCATCTTAGATGGAAAATAGTTTTGATAAAACACTTGAAATAAATTTTTGGGGAAAATATCATTTCTTCTTAAAAATTATTTTCTTTTAAAAAAAATTCATGAAATTTTAAAAGAAAATTATTTTTTGGAAAATAGTTGTAAAATCTTGTAGAGTAAGATTCATGAAAATGAGGCATTACAAAACCATAAAAATCTGTTCACTCCATATAACATTCTTCTCATACTTTTTTCAGAAAATTCAAAAAGTTACTTGTGTGGTAAACAAAATTATGATTCCATTCATAACATGTAGTAAATTTAAAAAATGGGTAAAAAGGAATTTAAAAATTCATGAAAACATTGTTAGAAAACAAGGGCATGGATGATAACAATAACCCTTGTAAATACATACGAATAACAAACTCAGATAAGAATGGGATTGCAAAAGTATCCCTTACAAAGATCTTTTATAAAATAAAATTGATCACTTATGTGTATTCACTATAAGGTAACATATAGAATGAATAAATACATGATATGATATAAAAATTCATTTCTCACATAGTCAAAGAAAGACATAAGCAGAAAGAGAATATCAACCCAAAGAACAGAAATTGGGTTAAGAAGTTCCCTTACCTTGTGTCCGACTTGACACTATCATTATTTAATATCCTGAATAATAAACCAAAGTTAATTTCTACTTTCTTAGAACATTTTTCAATATTATCATTCCTTTTATATCACTTATTACCGTGTTATGAACATTATGTAACCATTTAAGTAAATAACGTTCGTTTTTTTAAAATTTTGTACTTGAGTGAAAAATTAACTTCTTAAAATTACATGTTGTTCATGTGGTCAAAGGTTTGTTATATACAGAATGGTATTCATGATTTATATATCATATATATAATATATATCCAGAATGTACAATTATTTATAATAGTACATAACATATGGAGGTAAGAAATGAAATGCACCATTCATGGAGACGATAAGCCGTATGTACGCATGAACGCTACATTGATTTCTATTTCTAATTTTTATGGAATTAAAACCTAACGATACATAGGTATATTATAATTCCTTTGTAATTTCATATATAATATCATTAACCCTATCTTTTATACATCCCACATAAGGAATTAATGAATCATTTCACTTTTAGGGGGCGGTAGTCCGCACTTCCTCAATTAAGATTATCATATTTACGCATTATGGAAACCATAAAGGCTTGACATAATTGGGAAGTAAAGAAGAATAAGGAAATAATAAACACAATATATATCATATATAAATATAGTTCCATCATAATGTACACCATGAGAGGCGATACAAGAAAATCGAACAATCATCATTTCGTGAGGTGTTAGTTTGCCATCCACAGAAACATTATGTTCTTCATCTATTAGATGGAGTTGTGTGTTAGTGTAGTTAGATTAATTATCATAAAAAAATAATTTTATATTGAGGATAATTTTGTTGTTACAATAGAAAGGATTAAAAATATTTTAGGGGTTGGAGAAGTAGAATAAATGAAAACAATTTAAGAAAAATTGTTACCTTTAATATGGGTAACTTAATTTGGTTTGAACCAAAAGGACTTCTTGAAGTGCCTTATGCATAAGGTAATTCTTATAGGGGGAGGAGAGGGTTGTAGGGAGAATAATTTTTCAAAGTTTGGATGAGCCAAATGGCTTGAGAGGTGTGACTAATTGGATAGAAATGGTCTCCTTTTATTAGGGGGAGGATGGACTCTTTTGGAAAGTGTGAAAATATTATTTTATTATAAACCTATATTCTGTTTCAAAAGGTAAACATATCATTAAATATGAATATAAGACGACTCATGGTTGAAATAAAATCATTCAATCAGAATTGTACAAGTTTTTGTATAATATATTAATCATTATAATCTTATTTATTTAAATCATGTATTAATGAGTTAAATACTTCATCATTATTGTTTCATAAATAATTTAATTTATTTGATGTCTAAAAATTATAAAAAAATACCAACATGCAGGAAATATTCTTAGCTTTCCAATTAATATTTATAGTCTAATAGTTAATTTTTAAAAACCCTTATAAAAAATAATTTCTAAAATATTGGAGTTAATGTCAACTTTGTATTTACATTAAATTAATTAATCCAAATTTCTATTATCACTACAAAGTGGCTCAATGGGGTCCCAAAATTGACCTAGAATTACCCTATTTACCTTTAACCGCAGTAAATAAAAGTCAAAAGATACTATTCACCAAAAATTATTTTCATCATATTGAACCTAATTTTGCTTCTTGATAACAACCATGTATGTCAGATTTTTGAAATTAAATTCCCAGAAGTGGTAATATTTCATTTAAATGAAAGGGTCAGTTTTTTTTAACATCCACTAACTAGTTTCACCATTCATCAACAATTGAAGTTACTCCGAAAAATACCAAAAATTCAGCCTAAGCTATATTTGATATTCCAAATTCATAAATGATGTCTATTTTTCTAAATTCAATACATATAAGTGGCATTAATTAATTTTAAAAATAATTCTTGTTATCAAAACAAATAGCGTGTTTAAAAAAAAATAACTATCAAAAGATCGACCCTTGTTTATGTCCAATTTCAAATTGAAATTAATTCCAATGACTAACATTGGATTAAATGGTAAAAATATATTCTATTTTAAATTTTAAACCAATTAAAAATATAATATATCCATATAAATTATTGTGATAAAAAAGTTGTTTTTAATTAAAATATAACGTGTTTTTACTATTCGTTATAATATTAAAATTATCAGAATAATATGAAAAATTTATCCAAAGTAAATTTTTATATTCTGATTCCAAAGAAGAATTTTATTTTGTCATATTGAACTTATATACATGTCAAAAACAATATTTAAAGAGGGTGCGCCATCAAAAGGTAAGAAAACAACAATTTTTGAAAAATACCTATTTTACACGAAAAAAATATTTTGTCCTCATACCATATTCTAGAAAATGTGTAAGATGAATAATAATGTTATAAATTCAAAATATAGTTAATACTATTCATAACGGATAGTCTATAATACTATTATAACAATATATTGTTGTTTAATGAATCCCTGTGTTGCGTACTACGCACGCTATCGAGAAAGGTCGTGATTGCGTGTAATGCAAGCCAAGTCAGGGTTGCGTGTTATGAAGGACTCCATAGTTGTTTTGTACAACAGAATCCAACCATATTTCATTTATTCATTGAATATATATATATATATATATACACTCAATGTTGCGTAGAATGACTACTATCAAACGAACATGAAATCTTATGTAACACTATCCAAGAATTGTGTTGTGTATACTGCAAGATAATACGATGTTGTGTATATCGCAAGATAATCTTGGTGTAGTGTACAATAGAAGAAATTAAAGAAATTAAAAAGAATATATCTCATAAAATCTCAGGGTGTTACATTCTACCCCATTAAAATTATTTTCATCCTCATAATTTGTCGTGGTTATAAATGGTTTATTACAAAATAGTTTCATTCATAGAAACCCACATCATAAAAAGGAATACTAAAACATAAATTTAAAAAGAAATGTTAGAAATATAATAGATACCCAAATTAACTCATCAATGGGTTTCCACATAGGAGAACATAGGTGAAAATATGGATGTGGAGAAGATATCTAACCATCATGTTCTGATGGAGAGTGGTAGAAAACATGGCTATGAAAAATCCAGGAATCACAAAGCCATAAATTTTTGATGATTTATGTTACCATTTAATTCCTTTGATATGAGGTCATTAGGACAACATTTTTGGTTTTCAAGATCATACCCCTAAAGTTGAATAATAATTAAATGAAATACTTACTTGATTTTGGTACAATATCATTGTTTTCTGTGCCTTGAATAATTTCCACATCATCTCTTAATGAAATGAAGTTGAATTTGTCTCTTGTGAAGTGTTAGCATATCATTTGATAGAATTATAGGTCATTCCATCTGTCTCAAACAAAATGTTAGATAAAGTTATCAAATATACAAAATTCCATATATGGTGAGTTTAATCGTATATGATTCCAAAAATTGATGTATACTTCATCTACCATACTGATTAATATAATAAAACTAGTTTCTAATAACTAGGGACTTCTTGTTGGTCAGTGGTAGGCGATAAATGCATGTCGCACTTTGGTTGTGCGTTCGGTTCCCACAGCCTTGTCCGATGCGACGAGTTGTCGCACGTCCTGCAGGTTGTCCTTTTTATGAATATACATTATGATAACATCCCATCAATAATATCAAAAAATGTTCTATCCATAAACAATACTCTCTTATGTCAAATTTAATCCATTCTAATCTTTAGGATTATCTAAAATACATCTGTCCAATCTCATAGTATAAAGAAAATGATTACTGGAAAGGTCACATAATAAGCACATGAATACCATCATTTATCCCCCATATATCATTAGATATATCTTGTCGTTCACATTCCAAACACGTGAATACCTGAATCATGTATTCTCTCGAAACATAAATTACCATAAAACATTTGTGAAAACATAAATTCTGTCCAAATTTAACTCTTTCCACATAATAAAATCCCAAAGTATCAATATACTCAGACCATGATGTCACATTGTCCATATATCAGTCATGAGCTCATCAATACTATCAAACATTTAATTTTCTCCCTATCCCTTCATTATGTGCATATAAACTGCTTTCCAAAATATTTGAATCACTTTTCATGGTTACCGGTACCATATAATTATCAAAAATCACAATAATCCATTACATAGATATTCCAATGTTCCACAATACTATAAATGAGATTCCACAACATTATGTTGGAATCCCTTTACATAAACACACCATCATTCAACCACATCGTTTTCATACTCAATATTGCTAATATTGATCATATGTGACTTTCCTTTGTCCTTTTCCTTAAGAGGTTTCTCAAGTTGATCATCATTAACCCTTAGATTAGGGAATTGATTAGCATAATGCCCCCTTTCCTTGCAATTGAATAATTGAAGTGTTGGTGGTGTATTCTCTGCAATATTTTCTTTATTCACATCATTAGGAACCCTTTTTACATTACTTCGACACTTAGCTGATCGATTACCTTATTATCCACACTTAAGACATTTTTTAGTCCCTTAAAGACAATCTCCACCATTCTTCTTTCCACAGATTGAGCATAAAGAATCATTTATCATCTTTTCACCATTATTCTGAGATTTTTTCATGAACTCTATCTTTCGTTTCTAGTCAAAACCATGAGATGGATATGTAACACCAACTTTTACTTCTACCTTGATAACACAAAGAACAATTTCTTCATAGCTACTAAAGTCTCTTATAGCTAATGCCCTTTGAAGACATGGTTTTAAGCCACTAAAGAATCGATCAACATTACTTTCAGGTTGGATGATAAAGCCAGATGCATACTTTGCAAGCCTTGTAAAATTCGCTTGGTATATACCAACAAATTCATCATCCTTTTTCTTAAGCTCAAGGAAATTCTTTTCCATCTTTTTTTTATGAATACGAGGGAAGTACTTATTGAAAAATAAGTTCTTGAACTCATTCCATTCCATGGATTAAATTTCATCTCGGGGCCTCGTATTCTTAATTAGAGTGCACCATTGATCTGCTTCACCTTCTAAAATGTAAATAGATAGAATTAATTTTTCATGGTCCGAACAGTGAAGTATGGAAAATATCTTTTCAATGGTACTGATCCATTATTTAGCAACAAGTGGATCAAAAGACCCACTGAAAGAAGGTGGACATTTTCTCATGAAGGACTCATTAGAATATTGTTCCCTTCTCTTCTCATTTGGAGTTCTAGAATTATTTATAGCTTGTGTAAGTATAGAAATAAGATTTTTCACTCCATCTCCCATAAAATTGGTTTGTTCAAGAGGAAAATCATTGCATTGTCTATTACATTGATCAACATGGTTACTTCAGGTTCCATCCATCGTCTAAAACCCAAAAATAATAGTGTGAGAGGAAAAAATCATGCTAGAGGAAACAAAATTATAAAGGGGGAGTACCTTCAATATATAACATCTTAGAGTTAATTATATGATTGTTACTGTAATTCTAGGACTATAACCTATACTTATACTTAACCATAGGGACATCCCTAGACATAACATAGAAATATCTATAGGGATCTCACTAATGTTTTCGCATCCTAGATTCCAAAGGATTACAAAACCTTTCCTCTGATACCAACTATAGAGACCCGAATCTTGACATACATGGACATTACATTACTTTTTTGGAATAATTAATACATAACAAAAATAGACACACAAGGACCGTAATAGTTTAGAGTCTTTGGAAACTCAGAATATAATCTTCTAATCGTGGTGAAAGATCTTCAACATCTCTCATAAAGAACATCCCCATTTGTTTTCTTCCCTAAAACATTTCTTTAAATCCTGGGGAAAGGAATACATATAAAGGGTGAGATGAAATGATCATTAAGGGTAAGGATGGAGAAAATAAAACAAACCATATACATTTGAACTTCAAAACATGAACATAATATTTAAACATCAAAATCTTTAACAATGTCAAAAAAAAAGGCAGTACGTAAGGCATAGATCATAAAGAAACATTAATCATGATAAAATAAAATGGGAATAAAACATATAATTCTGGAAAACCATTAAGCACATGATAATATTTCCATAGTAACCAAGGCATTGGTGACAATACCATCTTTGTGGACAAAGTCCCTTTCTGAATCAAGTTCACTCCTCGTTCCAGTCCTGTAACACTGAACCAGATTAACATACTATTCTATCCATGTCTATATAATGAGATATAAATCATTACCCATTGCATTGGATGTACATATATTTCCCACCCATCTCATAATGTAATCATTCTTTCTTGTGCCACAAAATAAACATAAAACATTCATCATAAACCAAAGAATAAAATGGGTTTCAAAAATATCATCCCATCATCACATATTCCATATAAAACAAATTGATATTTCATCATAAGAAAAGTTAAACCATGTAAATCATAGAGACATTATACTTGAAACCTAAATATATGAAATACTGTCATCTTATATAAGAAATGGTTTTGATAAAACACTTGAAATGAATTCATGAGGAAAATATCCTTTCTTCTTCAAAATCATTTTGTTTTCATTAAATGTCCTGAAATTTTAAAAGAAAATTATTTTTTTGAAAACAGTCATAAAATCATGTAGAGTAAGATTCATAAAAATGAGGCGTTATGAAACCGTAAAAATCCGTTGACACCGTATAAGTTAAAAATAACATTTATCTCGTACTTTTGTCGGAAAAGTAAAAAAGTTCCTCGTGTCGTAAACAAAAGTAATATTTCTTTCATAACATGTTTTAAATATCAAAAATGGGTAAAAAGGACATTAAAAATGCATGAAGAAATTGTTAGAAAACATTGTAATGGATGATAACAATAACCCCAGTAAATACTTACGAATAACAATCTCAGATAAGAATGGGATTACAAAATTATCTGTTACAAAGATCTTTTTGTAAATAAAATAGATCACTTATGTATATTCACTATAATGTCACATATAGAAATAATATATACATTATATTATATAAAAATTCATTTCTCACATAATTAAAGAACGACATAAGCAGAAAGAGAAGATCAACCCAAAGAACGGAAATTGGGTTAAGAAGTTCCCTTGCCTTGTGTCCGACTTGACTCGATCATTCTTTAATCTCCTAAATAATAAACCAAAGATAATTTATACTTTCTTCAGAACCATTTAAAAGTTTATTATTCCTTTTATATCACTTATTACCACGTTATAAACAATATGTAACCATCTAATTTAATAACGTTCGTTCTGTCAATATTTGGTACTTGAGTCAAAAATGGACTTCTTATAATTACATGTCGTTCATGTGGTCAAAGGTTTATTATATACATAATTATATTCATGATTTATATATCATTTATATTATATATATCAAGCATATACATGTATTTATAATTGTAAATAATATATGGAGGTAAGAAATTAAATGCATCGTTCATGGAGACGGTAAGTTGTACTTACGCATAAATGATACTTTCATTTCCATTTCTTATTTTAATGGAATTAAAAAAAATAATACATAGGTATATTATAATTCCAGTATAATTTTATATATAATATCATTGACTCTATCCTTTATACATCCCACATAAGGAATTAATGAATCACTTAAATTTTAGGGGGCGGTAGTCCGCACATCCTCAAATGAGATTATCGTATTTACCCACTATGGTAACCATATATTCATGATATAATTGGGATTTAATGAATCATAATTAAATCATTAACATAATGTATATCATATATAAATACAGTTCCATCATAATGGCCACCATGAGAGGCCGTAGGAGAAAATTGAACAATCCTCTTTTCGTGAGGTGTTAGTTTACCATCCATAGAAATATTATGCTCTTCATCCATCAGATGGAGGTGTTTGTATGTGGAGTTATAATCCTTCTCATAACCACATCCTAGTATATTTTCGATACTATTTTTGTTATAAAATAATGGATTAAATAGATTTTAGGTGTTGGATAAGTAGAATAAAAGAAAACAATTTAAGAGAAATTGTTACCTTTAATTTGGGTAACTTACTTTGTTTTGAACCAAATGGACTTCTTGAAGTGCCATATACCTAAGGTAAGGCTTCTTATGGGGAGTATATTGATGTAGGGAGCTTATGTTTTAAGAGTTTGGATGAGAAAAATGCCTTGAAAGGTCTGAGGAATAGGATAGAAATGGTCTCTTTTAATAAGGGGGAGGAGGGGCTCTTTTGGGAACTGTGGAAATATTATTTTATTATAAACTTATCTTTGATTTCAAAAGGTCCCAAAATCATTAAAGATGAATATTATATGACTAATTTTCGAAATAAAATTATCCATTCCGAATTGGACATGTTTTGGATAAAATTTTAATCATTGTAATCTTATTTATTTAAATCATTTATTAATGAGGTATATACTGCATCATTATTGTGTCATAAATAATTGAATTTTATGATGTTTAAAAATTATAAAAAAATACCATCATGTAGGAAATCTTTTTAGATTTATAATTAATATTTATAGTCGAAAATATAATTTATATAACCCCATATAAAAATTAATTACTAAAATATTTTTGTTAACGTCAACTTTGCCTTTAAATTAAATTAATTAATCCAAATTGTCATTATCACTACCAAGTTGCTCAATGGGGCCCAAAAATAGACCCAATGATTCCTATGGTCAGCCAATACTCATCCAATAATGTTAGAACAAGTTTTAATGTAATTTTGAATTATTATAATATTTTTTTAACCTTTAATTACCCTATTTACCTTTAACCGCAGTAAATAAATGTCAAAAGTTACTATTCACCAAAAATAATTTTCATCTTATTGAACCACATTTTACTTATTTATAACAACCATGTATGTTGTATTTTTGAAATTAAATTCACATAAGTGGTAAAATTTCATTTAAATGAATGAGTGTTTTTTACTACCACTACGTGGTTTCACTATTCATCAAAAATTGATGTTTTCAGAAAAATACCAAAAATTCATCCTATGATATATTTGATATTACAAAGTCATAAATTATGTCTATTTTTCCAAATTCATAACATATAATTGGCATTAATTAATTTTAAAAATAATTCATGTTATCAAAACAAATAGCGTGTTATTAAGAAACAATAACTATCAAAAGATCGTTACTTGCTTTTCCCCAATTTCAAAGTGAAATTAATTCAAATGAACAACATTAGATTAAATGGTAAGAATATATTCTAATTAAACATTAAAACCAATTAAAAATAAAATCTAACCATATAAATTATTGCGAGGAAAAAAGTCAATTTTAATTAAAATATAGTGTGTTTTTACTATTCATTAAAATATGAAATTTATCAGAATAATATGAAAAATTTATCCAAAGTAAATTTTTATATCCTAATTCCAAATTAAAATTTTATATTGTCAAATTTAACTTATTGACATGTCAAAATCAATATTTAATGTGGGTGCCCCATCAAAAGGCAGGAAAACTGCAATTTTTTAAAAATACCTATTTTACACAAAACATTTATTTTGTTCGCATACCATATTCTAGAAAATGTTTAAGATGAATAATAATTTTATAAAATTAAAAATGTAGTTAATAATATTCATAACTGATATTCCATAATAATATTATAACAATATATCGATGTTTAATGAAAACCGTTATTGCGTACTATGCACGCTATCGAAGAAGGTTGTGATTGCGTGTAATGCAAGCCAAGTCAGGGTTACGTGCTGTGAAAGACTCCTTCGTAGTTTTTTATAACATAATCCAACCATATTTCATTTTTACATTGAATATATATATATATATATATATATATACTCAATGGTGCGTAGAATGACGACTATCAAACAAACATGATGTTTTGTGTAACACAATCCAAAAATAGTGTTGCGTATACTGCAATCTAATAAGGTGTTGCGTATCGTGCAAGATAATCATGGTTTAGCATACAATAGCAGATATAAAAAAATTAAAAATAACATATCTCATAAAATATCAGGGTGTTACAGATCACCTACAATTTACAAAATTTGTGGAAACATGAGAAAAACTAAGAGAATAATTACCTAGGGTTTGCAGTAGTGGTCATTGCATTGACGATATTACTGTAATACATGATGGGTTAATGGTTTAATGTCAACTCTAATAACAAGAATCATAGGTATATCCTATAATATAAGGACCTAAACCAGAGACAGTGGTGATAGCATGTGGTCCTCTAAGACCAGGACATTGAGATACTCTACACTCCTAAGAAGGGAAATGTAGTAGTAGACGCACTTAGTAAGAGGTTGGTTCTATAGATTCTGTGTGATGTGACAAAGCAGCTAACCATTTTTTGGATATACATAGTGGATATTGATGGAGATACATACCACCAATCTATGACTGTCAATCCCCCAATTCATCTGTGAGTTCAAGGGGCATAGCTTGGGAACATTGACAGTGAGGCTCGATGTGCTCAGATATCCTAATGACACTCCCATGATGGACATTCAAACTGTGGGGAGAATGTAATAATTTTTAGAGGAAACATAATGTTACCCATGATGTTTCAGGAAGAGGTGTTGAGGGAGTTCCACACATCCCCTTTGGAGGAACAACCTAGAGTTGCGATGATTTACTAAGACCTCTGATATCAGTATTTGTGGCTAGGGATAACAGAATATATGGTAGAGTTTGTTTCATGATGCCTCACTTCTGAGAAATTGAAGGCCAATAATTAGATTCTTGGAGGCTTTGAAAACCACTGGAGGCACCAAAATGGAAGTGGGATGGTTTTTTCATGGACTTCATGACTCGGTTACCTTGTACGTCTAAGGGCCACACCCCTATCAGGGTGATCATTGACTGACTCACAACGTTAGCACGCGTCCTACCAATCTAAGAGATATAATTATTAGAGGACCTGGGACACCTCTATGTCCAGGTGATAGTACGTCTTCATGGGGTTCTATCAAGGGCTGTTTCAATTTATGGGAATCATTTTACATCCCGATTGTAGATGGGATTACATGATGAGTTTGGCACTTTACAATTCATGAGTAGTTCCTTACACCCAAAAATAGATGGTCATACAAAGCTAACCATACAATCACATGATCAAATGATTTGTGCATGCATCCTTGATTTTTTCTGTATTTGGGAGGACCACCTACCACTTGTGGAGTTCACTTACAATAATAGATATCACTCCACTATCTACATGGCACTATTTCAATCTTTATAAAGGTGACAATGCAGATCACCTCTATACAGAATAGACCCCAGGGATTTAGCACTTATGGTTCTAGAGTTGGTACGATATACCACTAAGAAGGTGAAGATCATCCAGTAGTGGATGGAGAATTCACAGAGCAGGCAGAAGTCTTATTCCGATAGGATACATATAACCATGGAGTTTGAAGAGGGAAATCATGTATTTTTATGGGTATCACCCCAATGAGGAACGAAGATATTTGGTCGCAGAAACATGCTATCTATATGGTTCATCAAACCCTTCCATATCCTGAATAGAGTGTGTGAGGTTGCATACCACCTAAATCTTCCCCCACAGATCCACTGGGTGCATAATTGTTTGCATGTGTCGTAGTTGAGGAGATATGTGTATGAACTATCACACGTCATAGACTTGGGTGAGATGAAAATTGATGAAGGGGTGACGTTAGTGGAGTTCCTGGTGGAGATAGAGGATCGATAGGAATGAGTCAAATGGGGTGGTCGATTCCTCTGGTGTGAGTTCAGTGGTAGCACGAGAACCTCCAAGAGAGAACACACGAGTTGGAGGCTCAGATTCATGCTATGTACCACAATTTATTTTCTTATCTTTTCTCATGGATTTCATGGATGTAAAAACCTATGCTTGGGAAAATGTAATGGCTCATAAATTCGTTATAATTTTTTTTAATTATATGGAATTATTAGAAGACTACGAAATTCAAACTAAATTATATGCAGCAACATTTATAGATTTTTCTTTCTTCTCACCTAGAATGGTAAGCGACGACACCTCAAGGGAGAGATTCCTTGAGGATGGATTAAGAAATTCCATTTGGGGGTAGTTGAACATATTTATGCTTAAATCAATAACAGAGTTTGTGAATCTTGCACTCGTAACCGAGGGAAACATGATAGTCATGACTCACATGGGTCAGGCAGTGGGATCAGGTGATTCTTATGATTGAATGAAATGAATTTGGGATGTGTTCTAGTAGGGTGGTCAGGCCACAAACATAGATAGGCCAACTCGTGGTAGTTTAAAAGTGGTTTCATTACATTGTGGAAGCCAGGGAATGTCCAGACATGGTTTGAAAATCCTCCCTATGTATTCTATGAATTTTGATAGGTCCTTCATAATGAGAGGTTCAATATGTATAATTTTCAAATAGATGACATATAGAGAGCGAGGAAGGTGCATGCTATAATTGTTGATTCCTGACCAACAACATGTGAAGAAAAATAAGGATCAATGACACACGAAGAATGTGACAGAGGCTATGGGACCCAACTGAGAGATTAATGGCCAGTGATGTGTGGAACTTTGCAATGAGGATAGTATTTAGGCTATCATGTGTTAGGTTAGGTTTACTTTGTGAAGCTACTAGGGGATGAGCAGAATGGTTAATCGATGATGGTCAGAGGTGCACCACAAGTGTGGACATAGTTTCATATACTTTATATTGGAATGTCCCATTAAGGAATTTCCATTTTAAGTGAATGTGGTTCACTTGTTTTTTTTGTCTGACTGGACACTAGTTAGTGGGTTGTCACTATAACACCCCGAGATTTTATGAAAAATATTCTTTTAATTTCATTTATCTCTTCTAGTATAAACTAAACCATGTTCAACTTGTATTATAAACAACACCGTATTAGCTTGCAGTATATGCAACACTATTCTTTGCTCATGTTACACACAATTTCAAGTTCGTTTTGTGGAAATTATTCTATGCAACATTAAGTAGAGATTTTTTTAATGTATAAATGAAATAAGTTATTATTATTTTATATGAAACACCAAACATAGCATTCACTACACGCAACCCTAACTTGGATTGCTTTACACGCAATCGCGACCTTCCACAATAGTGTGTGTTGTACGCTAAACCGAGTTTCATTAAACAACGATATGTTATTAAAATATAATATAAACTAGCTGTTATGAATAGTAATAACGACTTTTTGAAATTTTATCATTCAAAATAGAATTAATTTTTTAATTCGTAATATCGAAATTATCTTAGGGTGAATTTTTGGTATTTTTCTGAAAACATTCAATTTTTGATGAATAGTGAAACCACTGGGGTACTATATAAAAACCGACTTTTTATTTAAATAATTATTTATTTTATTTAAATTTATTTTAGGTCAAAATTGATACATATTACCTATATAATTTCAATGTAATGCATTGGAGTCATTTTATAATAATTTTCGATATATAAAAATTTTATAGAACTTTTCACCGTCTTTTACCAACTTCCTAGGAGCTTTTTGCAAACTTACATAAAACATAGTTTTCTCGCTTCTATGAGTGGAATTTTAAAATTCAAGAGAGATAGTTAAAATCTAGGAGTACAATGTGGTTCAATATGATAATTTTTTTGGTGAATTGTAACTTTTAACTTTTATTTACCACGGTTAAAAGTAAATAGGGTAATTAAGGATAAAAATGATATTACTATTACCCTAACAAATGTCCTAATTCTATTGGATAAGTGTAATTCGACCAAAAACAACCTTAGGCGTAAAATATTCCCCTTTAAGTTCACTTGTATTAGATTATGACATTTATTATTATTTTATTTATAGAAAAGTTAAAATGGTTAAAATCATTGTTTAATCACTAAAACATTTTTAATATAAGGTTATATATAAGATAAATTAGACTATAAATATTCATTAGAAAGACAAGAATATTTTATACATAACTGTATTTTATCTATAATTTGTAGACATTAAATAATTAAATTTAATTATGACACAATGATGATGAAGTAATTATCTTATTAATGAAATATTAACATAATTGATATTATAAATACCAAAATAAATGTAATTTGAAACTTTTTATGAATTAAACTAATTTTATAGGTTAATATGACATGTTAGTATTGATATAATTATCTTTTATTGAACTATTCATTCTGTTTTTATTTTCACAAAAATCAATTACCAAATAGTGTCAAAATTGTCATAAAATATTTTTTAAAACAAATATTATATTATTAATTTTTATTATATTCCTAAAAATATTAGGTTCGGCCAAGATAATTATATAATAAAAGTTGTATCATTAATGGACCACTTGGGGGTCTCTTGGTTGTATATGGTTAGCTTATTAACTATATAATATAAAAATACAAAGTGACATGGTAAATGTCAATCTAATTATCTAAGAGTTAAAACTAAAATATAAGGTTAATATAACTACCCAAACCAGTCTAAAATCTATTGGTTGGGAGTATTTAGACCCATTCCCACCTTATATTCGAAATAAAACAAATTGTAGCTATTAAAAACTGAATATGACTTCATTATAAAATAATATTTTAAATTTCTCCAAAGGTGCCCCTCTCCTCCCTTATAAAAAGGGCACCCCTTCCCTATTTTCTTCACACCCTTTTGATCCTTGATGATCGGCCAAAACCTTCCAATTTCACTTGTCCACTTACCTAGAAGCATTATTTAGGTTCTGGTCTTCTCAAAATACAAACTCTACTTCCGTAAGAGGAATCATAAAGGAGGTGCGTCGAAAAAGAGGTAATATCTTCTTCCGATTCTCTCAAGATTCTTTCTTCTTCTACTTCTTCATCTTTATTTTTCTCATTATAAAGTAATAACATAAGTATTACTTATATAGTGATATTTTATTATAAATATGAAACAACCATATTTCACCTTCCATCCATCCTACGGAAAACGAAATCACCATCCGTGCGTACGTACGGAATACAGTCTCCACACCGTGGTGTAATCTATTTTCGACCACCACCTTACTTGTATGGGTATAATGGTGTAAATAAATAACTATATATGAATATTGTAAATTTATATTGATTCTGAAATATTATACATAATCTTCAAAACAATTTCATGATCAAGGGGATGATATCATCGTTCGTGCGTACGTACAGACTACCCTCTCCATGACGCGATGAGATTCATTGTCCATGTTAACCATTCATGAATGATTATAAAGTATATAAAATAAATAATAATTAGATATATGAAATAATAATGATTCTAGATTTATGTATATATATATATATATATTTATGTCATCTACTTAATTCCATTCAATTCAATAAGGAAACAAAAATAGCGATCATGCGTACGTACGTCCTACTATCTCAATGAATGGTATATTTCATTCCATTTATCGATCTATCATATCTATATATATATGTATATGATGAATATATATTATATATAAATCATGTTTTACATTTTTGAATTATTTAAATCATGATATAAATAATAATATCAAGAACAACAAGTTGAAACACGTACAATAAATGAAACGATTTTACCCAAATCGCTGCTTTTACATCAAATTTACAAAAGAAGTGGTAATATAAAGTAACAAGTAAACTATATATGATATCATAACAATGAATATAATTATTTAATAAGTCAATTGAATTATTTAAATCATTATACAAGAGTTTTTTATACATACGAATCATATCAGACATAAGGTAAGGGATAACTATTCCAATCTTGTTCTTATCCGAGATTATTTTTTCGTAAGTATTTACTGGGTTATTATTATCATCCATTTCCATGTTTACTAAAAATTGATTCATGTATGTTTAAATTCCTTTTTTTAATTTTTTACTTTAACTACATGGTATGTAATGAATCTTTCTTTTTTTACCATACGAAGTACTTTTTGACATTTCCGAAAAAAGTATGAGGAGAATTTTATTTTTAACTTATACGGTGTGAAAGAATTTTTACAGTTTCATAAAGCCTCGTTTTCATGAATATTCCTTTACATGATTTAAGATTATTTTCAACAAAACCCTATTCATTTAAAATTTCATGTCATTTTGTGAAAAGAAAATGATTTTGAAGAAGAATGTATATTTTACCCAAGAATTCATTTCATGTGTTTTATCAAAACTATTTTCCATCTAAAATGAAATTATTTAATATGTTTATGTTTTAAGTATTATGTATCCATTATTTACATGGTTTGATTCTTATGATGATAAAATTATATCCATTTTTTATGGATTATGTTATGATGGCATGATGTTTAAGAATCTCATTCTATTACATGGGTTATGATATGATGTATGATTCCTGATTTTGTGGCACACGAATAATGATTTAATTATGAGATGGGTGGGACATATATCCCTCTCCAATGCATTGGGTAAAGATTTATGTCTCATGATATTGACATGGATGGTACGTTAAGTTAATCAAGTTCAGTAATACAAGAATGGAACGTGGAGTGAACTCGATTCAGAAAGAGACTTTTTCCACTAAGATGGTCTTGGAAACAGTGCCTTGGCTACTATGTAAATAATATCATGTGCATAATGGTTTCAATAATCACATGTTTTATTCCCATGCTATTTTATCATTATTGATGTTCCATTATGATATATTTTTTATGTACTTCCATGATTTATGTCTTTGCTCAAGATTTTGATGTTTAGATTTTATGTTCAAACTTTTGCATTCAAATGTTTATGGATTGTTTTATGATATCTATGTTTACCCTTATTGAGAATTTGAGCTCACCTTTTTTATGTTTTATTTTCCCCTAGATATAATGAAAGGTTGTAGGTAAGAAAACCAAAAGGGTAAGATCTTTTTGGGAGACGTGGAATATCATTCACCATGATTAGAAGATTACGTTCTGAATTTCCAAAGACACTAAACTATTATGATCCTTTGGTGTCTATTTTTCTTATGTATTATGTATTCCACAAAAGTAATGTAATGTCTACGTATCTCAGGATTTGGGTCTCTGTAGTTGGTATTAGAGGAAAGGTTTAGTTAACCTTTGGAAACATGGATATGAAAAATTTAGTGAGATCCCTAGAGATATTTCTATGGTATGCCTAGGGATGTCCCTAAGGTTAAGTATAAGTATAAGTTATTGTATTGGAATTACTGTAAAAATCATAGAATTTAACCTATGATGTTATATATTGAAGGTAATCCCCCTTTATTATGTTGTTTTCCTAGTATATGTTTTGCCTCTTACACTATTCTTTTTGGGTTTAGACGATGGCTGGAACCCGAAGGAATCGTGTTGATCAATGTAATGGGAAATACAATAATATTCCTCCTAAACAAACCAATGTTTTTGGAGATGGAGTGAAAAATATTATTGCTATACTTACACAAGCTATAAATCATTCTGGACATTTGAATGAGCAGAGAAGGGAACAATATTCTATTTAGTCCTTTATAAGGCAACGTCCACCTTCTTTCAATGGGTCTTCTGATCTACTTGTAGCTGAACAATGAATATGTACCATTGAAATGATATTTTCCATACTTCGATGTTCTGAGCATGAAAAATCTATTCTGGATATTTACCATTTAAAAGGTGAATCAGATCAATGTTGGACTCTAATTAATAATACGGGGCCCCGATATGAAATTGAATCCATGGAATGGGATAAGTTCAAGAACTTATTTTCCAATAAGTACTTCCCTCATATTCTTCGAACAAAGATGGAAAAGTAGTTCATTGAGATTATGAAAAAGGATGATGAATCTGTTTGTATATACGAAGAAAATTTTACAAGTCTTGCGAGGAATGCATCTTGATTTATCATCCAACCTGAATGTAAAGTTGATCGATTCTTCACTGGCATAAAACCAAGTTTTCGAAGGGAATTATCTATAAGAGACTTCAGTAGCTATGGAGAAATTTTTTGTTGTGCTATCAAGGTAGAACTGAAAGTTGGTGTAACATATCCATCTCATGGTTTTGACAAGAAACAAAAGATGGAGTTCATGGAGAAATCTCAGAATAATGGTGAAAAGATGATGAATGTTTATTTATGCTCAAAGTGTGGAAAGAAAAATGGTGGAGATTGTCTTAAAGAAAATAGATAATGTTTTATGTTTGGAAAAGAAGGTCATCAAAAAGCTGAGTGTCGATGTAATGGAAAAACAATTTCTAATGATGTGAATAATGAAAAGACTTCAGAGAAAGTACAACTAACACTTCAATGCTTCAAGTGCAAGGAAATGAGGCATTATGCTAGTCAATGCCCTAATCCAAGTGTTAATAATGATCTTCATGGGAAACCACTTAAGGAAAAGGAAAAATGGAAGTCACATGCAATCACTATTTGCGATGATGAATATGAAAACGATGTGGTGGAAATTATTAAGTGTTTATATAATGGGATTCGAAAATAATGTTGTATATAGTATCCTGGAATATTGAAATATTTATGTATTGGTCTATTGTGGTTTTCAATAATTTTATGGTACTGGTATCCATGGAAATTTATTGAGATATTTTTGGAATGAAGATGATATGCGCATAATTAAGGGATAAGGAGAAAATGTAATGTTTGATAGTATTTATGAGCTCATGACTGATATAAGGAAAAAGTTATATCATGGTTTGAGTATATAGAATTTTTGGATTTTGGTATGCGAAAAGAGTTAACATTTGATAGCATTCATGTTTTCACTAAGATTCAATGTGAATACATTTTTCAAGAGAATACAAGATTAAGGTATTCACATGATTGGAATGCGATCAACAAGATATATCATTTGATATAAGAGGGATAAATGATGGTATTCACGTGCTTGTTATATGACCTTTTTTGTAATCGTTCTCTTTATACTATGAGTTTGGAAATATGTATTTTGGATAAGCCTAATGATTAGAATGGATTATGTTTATGAAAAGTTAGTATTGTTTAAGGAATGTAATTATTTCGATATTAATGATAGAATGTAATAATATTGTAGTTTAAGAAAAGGGACAACCTGCAGAATGGGAGACAACTGATCGCGTCGGACAAGGATGTGGGAATCGAACCCACAACCAAAGTGTGACAAGATTTTATCGCCTATCACTAGCCTAGAAGAAGTCCCTGGTTAGTAGAAACTAGTTTTATTTTATTAAGGGATTTGATAGATGAAGTATAAGTCCATTTTCGCAACCATATACGATTAATCTCAGCGTAGATGGACTTCTGTATATTTAATATATTATGCTAAACGTTTTGCGATAGAAATTGATAGAATGACCTATAATTATATCGCATAATTTGCTAACACTTCATAGAAGACAAATTCAACATCATTTTTTAAAGAGATGAAGTGGAAATTGTTTGAGGCACAGAAAATGGTGAGATTGTACCAAAAACTAGTATGTATTTCTTTTAATTCAAAAATTCTTCAACTTTAGGGAAATGGTCATGAAAACAAAAAATGTAGTCCTAGAGCTCTTATATCTAATGAATTTTATGGTACCTTAGATCATAAAAAATTTATGGCTTTTTGATTGTTGTCATTTTCATATCCATGTCCTCTACTAATCATCATTATAAGTTGATGGTTATATTTCTCCTCCATATCCATATTTTCAACTATGTTCTCCTATGTGGAAACCAAGGGATTAGTTAATTTGGTTAACCATTACATTTCATACTTTAGTTTTTAAAGTCATGTTTTGGTATTCCTTTTTACGATGTCGTTTTCTATTAAAGAAACATTCAAGTAGAAAACCTTTTATAACCCTGACGAATTTCGAGGGCGAAATTCATTTAAGGGGGGTAGAATGTAACACCCTGAGATTTTATGAAAAATATTCTTTTAATTTAATTGATTTCTTCTATTATACACTACACCATGTTTAGATTGTACTATAAACAACATCGTATTAGCTTGCAGTATACGAAACACTATTCTTGGCTCGTGTTAAACAAAATATCATGTTCGTTTTGTGGAAATTATTCTAAGAAACATTAATTATAGATTTTTCTTAATGTATAAATGAAATATGTGTTGATTATGTTATACGGAACACCAAATGTAGCTTTAACTACACACAACCCTGACTTGGCTTTCTTTACACGCAATCATGACCTTCCACGATAGCGTGTGTTGTACGCAAAACCGAGTTTTCACTAAACAACGATATGTTCTTAAAATATTATATAAACTAGATGTTATGAATAGTAATAATCACTTTTTGAAATTTTTTATTTCAAAATGGACTTCATTTTTGGATTGGGAATATTGAAATTAACATAGGGTGAATTTTTGGTATTTTTCTGAAAACTTTCAATTTTTGATGAATAGTGAAAACACTGGGTTACTATTTCACAACAGAATTTTTATTTAAAAAATTATTTATTTTATTTAAATTTATATTAGGTAAAAATTGATACATAATAACTATATGAGTTCAATTTAATCCATTGGAGTAATTTTATAATAATTTTTGATATATAATAATTTTATTGAACTTTTCACCGTCTTTTACCTACCTCATAAGAGATTTTTGAAAACTTAAATAAAAAATAATTTTACCACTTCTGTGAGTGGAATTTAAAAATCCGAGAGAAACGGTTAATATCAAGGAGTAAAATGTGGTTCAATAAGACAAAAATAATTTTTGGTGAATAGTAACTTTTTTACTTTTATTTACCACGGTTAATAGTAGTTAGGGTAATTAAGGTTAAAAATGAAATTATTATTACCTTAACACATATCCTAATTCTTTTGGATAAGTGTAATTCTAAAATAAACAACCTTTAGAATAAAATATTTCCCTTTAGGTGCACATGGGTTAGATTAGGGCATTTATTGTTATTTTATTTAAAGAAAAGTTAAAATGGTTAAAATCATAGTTTAATAAATAAAACATTTTTAATATAGGGTTATACATATGATAAATTCGACTATAAATATTCATTAGAAAGATAAAGAGATTTAATTCATAATAGTATTTTATTTATAATTTTTAGACATTAAATAATGTAATATATTTCTGACACAATGATGATGTAGTAATTATCTTATTAATGAAATATTAACATAATTGATGTTATAAATACCCAAATAAATGTAATTAGAGACTTTATATGAATTAAACTAATTTTTTAGGTTAATATGACATGTTAGTATTGATTTAAATATCTTTTTTCGAACTAATCATGCTGTTATGATTTTCACAAAAATCAATTAACAAATAGTGTCAAAATTGACAAAAAATAGTTTTTAAAACAAATATTATATTTTTAATTGTTATTATATTCCTAAAAATCTATTGTTCATCCAATATACTTATATCATGATAGGTGTATTATTAATATACCACTTGGGGTCACTTGGATGTATATGGTAAGTTTATTAACTATATAATATAAAAATACAATGTGACATGCTAAATGTCAATCTAATTAACTAAGAGTTAAAACTAAAAGATAAGGTTAATATAATTACCCAAACCTGTCTAAAACATGATATTTACTCATTTATGGTTAATATAGTTAAAATAAAACACTAAAAAAATCCCTGAATGAGTTGTGATTGTTATTTTTATCCTTACACCGATACATTGTAGTATTGTTTTATTTTTATGAATTTTATATCATTTAATAAAAAATTATTTATTTTAATATATCATAATGTAAATTTTAAATATATTAATTACATGACTTTTAAAAATATATCTTATGAATATAAAAACATCAATAAAACATTTAATGATTATATAAAATTTCAATTTCATTAATAAAATTAATGTATGAAATTAATTAGTTTGTAATTTTTTTATTATTTTCAAAATCATTTATCGATATGTCAACAAATTAAACAATTACTGTATCATCTGTCTGTAGGAATTTAATTTAATTATTTAATTCCTAAAAGTTAAAAATAAATTATAACTATAAATAAATATATTTTATATTTCTAATATTTATATATAATCTCATATATAATCTAAATAATTATATACAACAAATATAATAAATTTTTAAAACATGAGGGTCATATATTGGACTTCCCAAAGAGTAAAATACTAAATTTGATAAAAATTGTTAAATTGTCTTCAAAAGGCCTTAAAATTGACCCTAGTCAAATTTTAGTGGATTGAAACTCATAATAAAAAACTAATAAAATTATTAGGGTGGTTTTCTAATATTTGGAAAAATATTGTTACCCTCAATTTACAGTTTTCCCATGATAGTGGTAACAAATATTATAATTGTTTACTATTTTTTTTTTCAAAAGTAAAAGTAAATAAATTACAAAATATGAAACTCATGATTGAAAAATGGAATCCAGTTTTTTTTTAAAAAATGCATAGAATATGGTAAAATTAATTTAAAAATAATGTCATTGATGAAATGACAAAAACATGTTTACAGTGAAAACATTCAAACGATTGACATGTTTTTATATAAAAATTCACAGTAAAATTTATTTTAAATTTATTTTTAATATTACCCAAATCAATTTATGTAATTTTACATAAAAACAAATTAAAAATATAATTTAAACAATTTATTAATTGGATGAAAAAACCATTTTCAATTAAAATACAATATTTGATCATTATTCATTAAAACATGAAACTTATCAAAAAATACCAAAAAATTTAAATAAGGAAAATTTTACTTTTTAAATTAAAATAAGAAGTTATTTTCTTCAAATAATATATATGCGAGTCAGAAATTGGATCTAAAATAGGTTTTCAATTAAATGTTTGTAAAAGAGTCTATAGAAAAATATAGATTATTATGTATATAAATGGGACTATTCTTATCTTATAATTTTTAAATCTATTGGGTAAAAAGAAAAAATATTATTTTGGATATATAATATATAAATATCATTCAATATTTGTATTTAATTTAATATTTTTTTTAGAAAATGACTTTATGAGGAGAAAATTAGTTCTTTATAAATTACATTTCCTATAATTTCTGTTTGTTTCTATATTTATTTATAATTTATTTTTTTAATAATGAATTGAAACATATATTATACTAATTTATTTAATACAATTCAGAACCACCAAGTTTTTTCATAAGTTATATCATTTTATATTAAAAAATAACATGTAAATTATATATTTTTTATCAGTAAAACTCAATCTTGCGTGTAATGCAAGGTGACTAATTTGGCGTGTAGAATAATATTAACATTGTTTTGTGTATAAATAATATATAAAATAAATTATATTTTTTAAGAAATGAAAAAATATAAGATTATTGGTGTTTTACAATATCCCCATACTAGTTAATTAGGGTCCTCACAATTTAAATTTGATATCGATAGCCATGGGATTTGTATTTAAAAGTAAAAAAATGTTGAAAAACCCATATCATAAATAGGTTAAATAGAACATATTATTAATAAAAAGTAAAAGTAAATTTGACATTCACTATAAAAATATTCTTTAAAATATGATAACATTATTGGAAACATAGATATGGATGATAAATGTTACAATTTTGTTCTGATCTACAGATGTAGAACATATTCATGAAAAAGTTGTTTACTGAAAGACCATTAACCTGATGTGTGAATAATTGTATTTTATTACACAAAAAAAAATTAATAACATTAAATAATTTTTTAAGACCATTTTTCTAATGTTTAGAATTTATTCAACACTCAAATGACATAAAAAATTATACATTTATATAAACACAATCTTACCATTTGATTGAAACTTTCAGTACTTATACGTCATCTCTAAACACATGTTGCATTATATGGTGATGTAATACACAAACCTATAACAAAAACTCCAATGTTTAACATAAATTATATCATTAATGGTTAAGCATTCAATATCTCCAAGATCCAAAACATTATAATAATTTCCATGTTAGTTATTAGTATCCAATTTTCATTACCCATGTCAATCATCTCTTTATTCAACATCATTATCCCCTCATAGGAGTCAGATTGTGGATTTTATTTCCCTTATCCGTCTATTTTAAAATAAGTTTTACATTATACCAAATCTTATTTCATAGTTCTATTAAACATATGATATAAAATCATGAATAGAAATATACATTAGTACAATCATTGAATATTTCATAATTCATATGATGATTATATCTTTATAAAAATAATGCTACAAAATTTTTCCAAAATCTAAATACATAATTATATTAATAGTTCAGAATTGGTCTTGTTTAAAACATATTTTTAAACATGACCCCTATGATTTTCCATAGATATATTTCTTTGATTCTTGGGGAATTATTTTTCAAAGTTCATCATTTCTAAATAGTTGTGACACTACAAAGAAGGCTTCTCTTTATTCCTATAATATTATTTATTTTGGTGACATTTCAATACTCACTTATAATATACTCCCAATATTTTCAATAACTTCCCAGGGGGATTCATTAAACTGTTATCACTTTAAAAAAAATTCTTCAATCCATTATTCAATATATATGTTAGTTTTTCATCCTTTCTCTTATTCTCATTCTTCCCTTGTAAACCATAAGTATTGAAAAATTATTTATCTATCAACATATCTCATAAACCTATTTCAATATATGATAAAAAGGATTGAGATATTGGTTTCTGTTTTATATATGGCATAGATCCTTCAATGAAATGATCAACATTACATTCATTGTTTTATTTGAATTTTCTAACATACCTTGCTGACCATGTAAAGGTACTTCCATACTTTATAACACTTAATTGAAAATTTTTCATTAAACTACATATCTTTATCATCATCTTAGTCTCTAGATCATGAGGGAAGTATTAATCAAAGAATATCTCCTTAAATTTTCCCAATTCCATGAGTTTTATTTCTTTTTCCTCCCCAGTATTATAGAATATATATCACCATTGATCCACAAATCCATTGAGACAGTTACACTATGAGTATAACATTTTCCATGACACCAAATTCCTATTCCATAAATATCTTCTCCAAAAACATAATCTATAACTCATATTCTATTGGATTAGTAGTACCACCAAATGATGGTTTCGTCTATCGGATAATGTGATACAACAGAATATAATCTCAATACTGAACATGTTTCTCCCTTCGAGAATGGTTATTTTCCAGAACCATATTATCCTTTTCTAGTATGCTCATATTTTTAAATATTAAACAACTATGTATATTGTTTATTTGAAGGTAAATAAAAAATTTTCCATTAGTATTGATATAATTCCCCCTTAGAGAAACCATTTATAAACAATGGAATACACTTGATTAGATCATTATGAGAAATAATTTATAATCCCATAACTAGTAAAATATTTTTCATAAATTGTAAATTAAATGTGGATCCCCCAGTAGTGTCGATCCTGGTGTGTAGTAAGGCATGTTTTCTTCTACCATATTAAACTAGTGTTAGGATGGATTCATCATTTAAGAGTTTATACCCCAAGATAAATCCATTACAAACCCACATCCACTCTTAGTATCTAGAAATGATTCTATTACTAGTGAGGGTTACTTAATATCAACCATACCAAAATTCAATGATGTTCTTCTATATCTATCCTCAAAGCCTATATTAGAGTGTTTTTAAATAATTTATTTTTTCAAATTATAGTTTCTACAATTTCAACTAAACATACTTCTATACCAATGGTAATTCCCCAAACCTAGACGCATGTAGAAAATACATTATTTAAAAACATTTGCATTATTACATGGAATCAAATCCCAACTGACAGAATATTTTAGATGTTTTATAACACTATATATCTATAAATGATACCCATAATTCATTTGGAAAATAAAAAAAATCAAAATATATGTAAATTTTCTAAATCCTTGAAACTCATTAAATGGATTCCTCTTCAGAACATGTTGTCATAAAACATAATAAAAGTGAACTCAATTTCACATTATGGGAATGTACAACGTAAACACTAATTAATAAATGAGTACAAATCTATATGGAAATGTAAATTAAGAAGAAAAATATACATTAAAACAACTAGATAATTAATAATCAAAATGGAGAGGTAAATTACTAAAACACATGAAATTAACTCATTTAAATAAGAATGAAATTCATCACTAGATTTTATCATTTTAAATCTATATGAATAATAACAGTGATAACTAAAATATATTTAATTGAAATTATTATTTATTGAAGGACATGACTGAGGATGATGAAAACCTATACCATCACGATCTTTAAAAAATTGTTTAAAAATGTTATAATGTCATTTTGTTTTTATAACTTATTTTTCTAATGAAAACCTATCGATGAATTTAGGATCTAAATAATTTATTGACCCTACCCAATATTCCATATCCAAATCATTCCTTATATAGAGTAATCAATTTACTTAATAACTAATGAAGCATAAAATATCCATACTGAATAAATAATATATATTTATGTATAGTTATCTAGTATAGTATAATTAACAACAATGGGTGATGACATTGATGATTAGAAGTACTATTAAAAGCTCATTAAAACAATTTCTGAGGAAAATAATCTTTAAACATTTCAATGTGTCCCATAACATTTAGAAAAATTTGAATTATAATTCCCATAAATAATAACATTAAATAAATATTAATGTTTGATGAAAATAAATATATTCTTGAAATAACCTATCTAATGGAATTATATTCCCCACATAAAAGACAATAGATTCGTAACATTAAAATATGCCTTAATGAAAAGTAAATGAGATGAAATCAAATTCCTTGAATTTCCTCTTTAGTGAATATACATTATCCTACTATAATCAGGTTTTATAAATTTATCTAGATTATAAAAGAACCATAATCATATTAATAACATCATATATTAACTTCTTATAATATATTATTATCCTTTTTTAACAATATTCAATTATATTTAGCATTTTTAGGTCATTTTCTAACTTTTTCAAGAATGTATTGACTTTTATTATTATTATTAATAATTAGATCCAGATATCATCATAAATATAATTTAAAATATTATTTATATATCATAATTGTTCATTATATATTTATTTAAGATAATCACTAAAATTTTTAAATATGAAATGAAATCCACCCTTCATGGATATAGTATGTCGTATGTACACATTAATGTGGATTCCAATTCTTTTTCATATTAGAGGAATGAAAAGAAAATTATATAAATGTATATTATAATTCCATTAATTTTTCTATTTCATATATTTATAATATGTTTGTTCAAACAGTCCATTATATATTCCATGAATAGTTTGAATGAATCACATCATTTTGAGGAGGTAGTAGTCCACCCCTCCCCAAACAATGTAATCGTATTTACTGAAAATGGAAATCATGAATGTATTCAAAATAAATAGTGAATAATTATGAATAGAATATATATATATATATATATTATATAAATAGTTTGTGCATCATAACTCTCATCAATGAGAGGTGATAATGGAAAAATGAATAACATCATTTCATGAGCCGGTAGTTCTCCATACATGAACAGGATGTTTGATACACATTTGCTGGAAATTTGAGTATGATTTGGTAAAAATATTAACATAAAAACATCTATATATAATTTAAGAAATAGATTTATTATATAATAATAGAATATAAAATGTGAAGGTGTGTAGAATCACATAATACATTACTGTACATTGAATAATGACACATCTTTTTCATGTAAATCTATTTATCTTATTCTAAAAGTATTCTATGGATGGAATTACAATATAATGGAGGATTATAGTATGATATTAAGGATTTTTTTTCAGAATATATGGTATATTTTTCCAATATATAAGGCCCATTGTTGTGTGAGAATATAAGGGATGAGGTTCCAATGGAGATCTCGAGTGGCCCTGATAATCCATAAGTTAGGGGTCGAGGTGTTCCACGTTGTTTTTGTATTTGGAATTGAATTACTTTCTATTGGTTATTTTTCTTAGTGATTATAGTCTTGAGATATTTTGAGGTTCAGGTCATGGGTGTTTTGAATACCCAATCATCACGTGATTGAGTTTTGTTTTTGTTCTTGGGTATGTCTCTTGAGACTTTCTAGGGGTAGAAAGTGTCATAGTGGGGAGAATTGTAACACCCCGACTGATGGTTCTTTTAATTTAATTATTTTTGGGCCTTTCTTTTGGGTTGTGGTTTGAATTGGTTCTATTTCAAAAGGGAACTATGATCTTATACAGGTGTACATCCGTACGCATGACCGTGTGTGTAGTGCCCAATAGTAATTAGAGGATGTTTTATTATTAAATGTTTTATTATTTGGGTAGCGACCTTGTGCCCATCCTTGCACGCTTCCTGACCTCAATAATAATAATGATATTATTATTTTTTTAGTTTGCAGTTATTTTTTTTGATTTGGTCGTTAATGTCAAATTAATGTTACAATTATAAAATAAATGACATACTATTTAGATTACCATTATTTTTTGGATTTAGGTATTTTTAATCTATGTTGTTTTTATGTTTCATTTAATTATTTATTCCAGTATTTATTTATTAGCTTTTTTTCTACCATTTATTTTCTCTCTCTTTATTTTCATCTCCTTTCATTTTTTTCACCCCCTCTTCCTCACATGCTCTCTCTCTTCCGTCAACCCCCCCTTCCCTATACCATTCAGAGCGCACGCCTCCTGCGCACCCCCCCTCCTCCGATTTCTGTCTCTTCTAACGCCGATTTTACATTCATATGGTGATCCATCTACCGACCCCCCCTTTCTGGCATGCGACCAGCATCCCGCGCCACCTCCTCCCTCTTCTGGACGGCCTACACGCATGCCTCCCTTTGACGGCTGGACCGTCTCACCGGCATCCCCTCCTGCCATTGCCGCATTTTCCGGTGCCCCGCATCCCTGCTCCGGCACGACTTCCCTCCAGGTAAACCCTCATGCTTCAATTTATGGGTTTTATTCATTGGGGTTTTGGATTCATATTGGTTTTTTATGGTGTATATGTTTTCATAGTTTGATTTTATGGATTAATTTGATCACCTTGTGGTGCGGTTGTGCGGCGATTGGGGTTCTGCAAAAATGTTTAGGAATTTCGATACCAAAGGTAGCCGGTTCAGTGCATAAACATTTTGCGGTGTTTTAATTTTCTAGTTTGATTAATTTAGTATGTTATTTGATTAGTCTTCTTGGGGCAAATATTTTTTTCCTTGATGTTTAATATGGTTTGTATGGGTTTGGTAATGTTTTTATGTGATATGAATGTTTTGATTTTAAGAATACTTTTCTTGAGCCATTGAAGTGTTTTTCTAAACATTGTTGTTGTTTTATTATGTCGAGAAAGGGCTCCGAATTATGTCTTGACATCTATGTGGTGTTCCATTGGCCTCATAATGGGGTTTGGTGTGGTATTCTATGTTCAATGTCTTGTGATAATATTTAGAATCACTTCAAAATACTTATATGTGGTTTATTAAATCATATAAAGTGTGTGTAACATTTGCACGAATATGTTGTAGAGTGAATTTAATTTTAAAGTGAGGAGTTGGAGTATGATTATTTAGTGAATCATTTTTATATATCATGGAAAAGTTTTATTAATTATCTAACTGATTTATTAAGTTGGGAGTGATACGAATTGGCCTTATGACATTTTTTCCATGAAAGGGTTCATTTTCTTATCTTATGCTTATCTTATATTATTTCATGGGAATTTAAATTGTTTTAGTTGTGTTTGAAGAATTTGGTAGTTATTGGACTCCCTTGAAACGTTGTAGGGTGTTTTGCTCCTCACGGTGTTGGTTTTGGTCGCCAGTGACAGAGACCTATTGGTATATACCTGGGTAAGCAAGTATATATATATATATATATATATATATATATATATATATCCTCCTTACGCATATTCCATCAAGGCGAGGTGAATATGTACTTGGGTTAAAGGGTATATATATATGAAATTGTATATGCGTATAGGTGAAGAAGTTTCAAGTTTCTATCTTCAAGAGAAGATTCTTTTAGTTAGAAAGTGTCAAGAGCTAGGTGGACGGGTTGGTTCCACATTGAGGTAGGTTTCCCTATGAATTTTCTATTAAATTTAAGAATAATTTATTTATATCTAATAAATCCTAGTTCTAATATTTATTATTGATATAAAACTGTAAGTAAATTTTCTGTATTGAATTGGAGTGGATTTTTCTTTTAATGTGTTGCAATAAATTGTCTGATTGTGTTTTACCATTAAATTCCTGGTGAAATGACCCTTTGGACTTTTTGAATATGTTATAGATTTAAAATTATTGTTTGGGTTTCTTAAATGTGTTTCGAAGTATATTTCAGGTTTTCAATGTGGCGTGTGTTTTGTTCTTAAGAAATGGTTTGGCATGTGAAAATCATGTGAGGCCCGGTTGGCACTTTTTTAAAACTAGTTATCTCAAGAAATCTCACCTCAAATGTGGTCCCTTTAATTTGGTTGAGTTATATGTTATGGGGGTCCACCGTGTAGGACTTCCCTATAATAAATGGTTGAAAATAGAGGGGCATATTTTTTGGGGGTGACTCGTGGTGTAACATGTTCTGCTTTAATATATATATACTGTGATTGAATGCTCGGATGGAATCGGTAGTCCAAGCCCCTTTCGTAACACAAGATACATGGGAACCTGGAATATTGAGAGAATATTCTAATAATTATTGCTACACTGGTGGGTTATGCAACTGACCAGTGGCCCATAGTAGGTGGATAAATTGGGTTTGTTACTATAGGATTTCCCCCGGCCTTCCTGAGAAAGTATGGTCGAGCATATTGGGTGTTTTGATATCAACATGTGTGACAAGTCAATGAGGATGATATCTCGTGTATTAGTGTCTTCTAGTTTATTATTGATCTCCTAGGTTCGCCAATGTTAATTGAATTTTAGTTACTTGCAGTGATGATTTGGTACGTGTATGTATTTCTACATTTCCCTTGTTGTGTACTTACTTGTTTGCATTTTTGTATATTGTTTTCCTTGGAAAGTGCTAAACTTGTTTTAATAAGGTTTCTAAAAATTATTTTCAAATGAATTTATCTAATCTTCTAGGTACAATATGAAAATATAAACATCACTTTCCAATTATTTAAATCCATTGACACTAATGAAATGAACCCAAATTTGGAAATGGATAAATTGAAATGGTTCATACTTTGTTTTTAAGTTAAAAAATTCGAAAAACATACATTTATATATTTTAGTTCAATCCTGAAATGATGTATCTTTTATTTTAATGGTAGTGAATTAGAAATATATATTAGTCTAGCCTACTAAGTTTTAATACTCACAACTATAGTCCTTTTCTGGTTTTAGTTTTTGTGTAGGCCATAACATGATTGTGATCACCTTGGGAGACGCTTGATCGTTGAGTCAGAGAGTGACCTGTGAGGTCACACTGAGTTAGTTCGAATGCCGAGTTTGTTTAGAATTATTTTCTTTTGTTCCTATTTATTCTTTTCTACTTGATTTATTTATTCTAAGCTGATTTGTACTTTTTTTGTATGACATTATTTATTTATATTAGGAAAAATCATTCCCACAGACTCTGTTGATGCCATAACTCATGTCTCCATCCTGGGAGGATCAGGAACACCTCTCAGACCTTGCCACAAACCGAGTTCGGTGTCAGTTTGATGGAGACTTGGGTTGGTTCGTGATAGAAAGGGGTTATATACAGATTATTTTTAATACCTCATTGAAAATGGATTAATGGACTAATAATACAATGGTAATATAATCAATGAATTATAATAAGTTGATATCTAAAGAAAATTTAAGAAAGAATATTCTATAATAAGAATGTAAATAAAGAATTGGAATCCCTTACTTTACTTTTTCATTTTCCTATGTTGTAATAAGTGAAAATATTTTAAAAGAGATATATTTAGATAGTATATGTAATTTTAAACATGGATAAAATATTTTTGAGAGGTATTTATAGTTGATATTTATCAATGGATGTATTTGTGTTAGTTCTCATTATAAGGGCCATGAAGGGGTGTTTATATAGAATTTTATAAGGAATATCTTTATATATAATATTTATCATTTTAATATTTTGGATTTATAATATTATTAGTTTTAGTTATTTTGATATTTAATAATAATTTTTTATTGTAATTTTTTTATTTATTTATATTTTGACACATATAAAATTGATTAAATACATTGAAATAGCTAATAAATATAAATTACCACATATAAATTTATGTTACAATAAAATATAATTTGTTTTCTAATTTATCATTATATAATTTTGAAAATTTTGTATATTATTTTGAAATGAATTATTTAGCCATTAAATAAAATTTAATTCATTAAAAATTATATTATCCATTTCTCTATCATATTTATTAAATGGAAATTACATAAAACTACTATTTTATGTAAGAAATTATTTTTTAGAATTTGACAAAAATTTAATATTTTCATAAAAAGTATAAATATATCACCATATGCGAAATATTATCCAATGAATAATATAAATAATATCAATTTTATAAAATTTAATATCAAATTATTTTTGTTTTACATATTAAATATTTACAAAGGGAAACAACTTTTTGTGGAATGATAATTGTACATTATTTTTGTAATTTTATATCAATGATCAATTGTTTTTATATTTACTATAGGAAAATTTAAAGGCACATTATGTTACAATAAGAATATTTATATATATGTATATGGGAAATTAGATTTTAAAATGAAAATATTAAATAAATTACAGTATAATAATATTGTAAAACATATGAGTTCACATTTTATATAGACATTTTTTTAGAACAATAAGTCATGATCGCAATTTAGAAATTAGAAATTTTTCCCATATAATTATAAATTACTCATAAAAAATTTAATTAGTGTAAATGTAATATTTAATAAATTATTTGATCTGATGGCTCACCTAAAATATCATATGACATTATAATATATTTTTTCTTTCTATTGTTGTATGTTACATATATATCCCCACAAAAATGATATATAATATGATACCAATTAAATTATAATGAATACTATACTTATTAAAATAAAATATGGAAATAATGTATTAAATAATAATAATGATGATATAGAATAATATTATATGTGAAAAATATCTATTAATTTTATAAAATTGTTTTATAAAACAATTTTTTAAAATAAAATCCACTTTAAAATATTAATTAATAATACTTGTTTGTTAATTTTTTTTAAAAAATATTAATAATGGAAACATGTGTCTTAATTATTATGTTTATCAGATTAATATGTACATATGAGTAATGGAATTCATAAATTTCATCTTTCAGCATTAGAAATAATTAATTTATTTTAATTTCATAAAGTATCATTACAAAATATTACTTAATTATTATTTAAATAAATTATAAGTTATAATCAATAAAAAAGAAAAATAATTTTATATTAAATATATAATATATGAAACTTATTGTTAACAAATCTCATTGAAAATATTTGATGTTACACATTCTTGGATTTTTAGGTCCTCACCATACTAGTTGTAACATATCACAATACTGATGATTTTTTCATTTTATTTTTAAATTTCACTATAAACAGTGTTAAATGTGAACAAATCATGAATCAATTCTTTGACCATTATAATGATGAAAAATAAAAAAAACCACACATATATTCCTTGATTAATAATAATAATAATAATAACAATATAAATAATTATACAACTGTTACGAGAAAGGGCTACAACTCATTGAAAATCATACCTACATGATTTTGGGGAGGTTTGAACCTGAGACCACCCTCCACCACCACCATGTTATTTGGGATGTAACAAAAAATCCCACAACAATAGTGCTAAAATAATAATTAAAATTATTAATTAAATTATATTTGGTTTAATTATATTAAAACAATCACACACCAAAATGATGACATAGTCCATATCCCCCAAGAGAAAAACTACCATTACCGTGATTTATTTTGATTATATTACACACACACATGAAAACACACACACACACACACACACACACACACATATATATATAACTAAAATAGAAAGGGGTCCAAATAACCCATTTAGTATTTCATTTATGAAGAATTAAATAGTTCACATGTCATTTCCACATTTTATATTGTACCCTATACTGTGACAGGATTGAAGACTCCTTCCCCTACCAACATATTATCACATGATCACCTGAAATTCCCATCGATACCCAACCCCCTACATCCCATTTTTTTAATTTATCATCATAATGTTTTCTATGTTAATAATACTATATAAGGGAATAACAAAAACCCCCATGATCATCTCATATCAAAACTATCTATATAATTTCTTTCTTCACATCCCTTATGTCCCAAAGAACCATCGTAAGACAAATATCACCATATTAATAGTATAATCATACTTTTACATACAAAAAATCACATAATGGGATCAATTAATATCAAATTTGTATTTGATCCCAAAATATGGTTGACATCAATAATGTTGGTTTGGGGATGTTTAGGAATATATAGGGCCCCCAAATGGCAGACAATGGGGGGCCACCAATTTCATATGTTTTAAACTAAAAATAATGCAATTTTTTCCACTAGTACATCCATAAAAAAACTATACAGACATTAATATCTTAATATCATGTCCTTTTATCCAATAATATTCAATAAAATAGGTCCATTGGGTGTCTTTCATTCATTGTGGTGATGTGTGAGGGTGGACCTACTACGGTTTCTGGATGTATATCTATTATTTTTTTGTAATCTCCACTAACCACGTATATTATTTATTATTATGAGAATATTAATATTATTAAGTGGATATGAGTAATTATCATATATATGAAACTAGGATAGAATACTTATGGTGATGAATTTATTTATTCACTACAGTTTCACTATTGTAATGAAAAATAATTTAGTTAAGAATAATGAATTACCATTACCCTAGGATGAAAATGATTATTATATTAATTAATCAACTATAATCATTGACATGGGAAAGTCTATAAATGAGTTGAAGACTCACTTCCATATTGTTTCATATAATTTATTTTTTAATAAAGTGTTATTTTATTATAGTAATTAAATCCATATTACTTGTAATAATATTGATCGTAATAATGATTCCTTGGAAATAGAAGTCATGGATAATGATCCTAATGATGATATATCTAATGACTCATTAATAATAAATGATGAACCAATTTTAATTTGGATTTTTTCACTCAAAAAATTGTTGAACCAATGGGGGAGGTAATGATACTTTGATTGAAAATTCCAATTGACACCAGATTTGGTGTAAAATTATTTCTATATGAGTTTACTATTTTTAGAATCTCTTAATGTAAAATATTTAATAATCTTCTCTTACCCATAAACTTTTTCACTAAAAGGAATTTTCATCATTTTTTTTAAAAAATTATTCTTATTGGAAAGATTATATTAAAAAACTAACTAAATATGTCTTGGTTATTGTATTTAAAAAAAACCCTAGAACTACTATGGATATAATTATATAAGTCTTAAAATGGATTAATATTATTATTTCACTACATCATTGCATGAAAATATCATAATAAATCTCACCAATAATTGTCTGAGTTGTGATATCTCCATTTCTTATACCTTCAACTATTAAATAAAAAAGTGACGACTATATGTGGGAGATTACTAATAGATTTCATATATAATTAATCAATAAATGATAGTACATGTTTGTTTTAGTTATATTCTAAATCATAATTTGAAAATTAGAAGTACCACTAATTATTTTAGTACATAAATATTATTACAATGGCATGATATGTTTTTTAGAAATAATGATTTTGTGTTGATATGTTACCATTTATGGACACACTATTAAAAGAAAAAATATAAAGAACATCGGATACACTTTTTTCCATGAATTACAATGATCCATATCTTGATTATTATTTAATCACATTTCCATGTATTCATTAAGACCACTCTTACATTTTTTCAACAGTAAATTATAATAATGTGATAGATTCCACCAAATATATTTTATTAAAAAATTATTGACTTGTATTTGAGGATTACATAGGAATAGTGGGGAGATAATGGGAAAAAATCATATCATGATCTAGTTTTCAAAAGATTAAGATGAAATCAAGGACAAAAATGATCCAAAAAGACAGAGAAAAAAATAATTTAGCTTTCATGGTATTTATATTATGATTATGAGGTTCAGCATCATGAGGATTAATTATATAATGGTAATTTTATATCCCCATATCAGGATGAAAATATGAAACATTTAAATCATAATGAGACTCTTTATAACAAGTATGGAATTTTTAATAGAAATTCAGACAGATGTGTCTTAAAGTAGTGACATAAACATAAAATTTTTAATTTATTAAATAGGTTAATAATATAGAAAAATAATACATCTAGTTTTTATGTTGATGTTAAAATCATATACTCTATGAATGAAAATTTTAATACCTTTTTGGATTATGTTATAAATATTTTTAATAAATACTCCTTTGAATATCATATTAAATTTGATAATGTTTTCTCCAATAAAATTATAGAGATATAAATTTTTTTTCTCACCTATATCACATTTATGAAGGAAGGTAAAGATTCTCATTTTCCCCTTTGTTATGAAAGCACAAATGGGGATGGAGGGTTCACCAAAAATTCCCTTATTCACTTTTTGAAACATTTATTAGAGGATATCTCTCATGATATACGGGAATAAGCTGGTATTGAATAAATTCCCTAACTCATAATGTCTAAATCAAATTTTAAATGTGGATCATCTTATAGATATCAAATGTTATCGGTGTATTATGAGAGGTAATATAATCCCCAATGTTATTAGGAAAATAATTATTATTTAGTTATTTAGAGCATAAATTTAGTTTTTTAACTAACAATTTATTTTATATTTGGTAGATTATTTTTGTTTTACCTCTATATTACCAAGAATTAGATATTTTTTCTACAGATAGGCTCAAAATAGAAAATGTTCTCTTAATATTAACATCAATAAATATAATTACATCCTCAACTATGTTTTTCTTCTCTGAATTAAAAAAAATCATCATATGACTGGTAATGTATAATTACCATGATTCTCATCATCCAGATAAATTGTGAAAATATATTGTTGAGGTGTTCCAGGGGTGGCTCATTTCAAGAGTTTTCTAAAATTCTAGTTTTTTCCATTGGCATGTTAGTGTGTGGACATGTCAGTGTGTTTTCATGTTAGTGCATATACATTTTAGTGTGCTGTCATGAAAATGCATCTATGGGTTAAGGGGAATCAGTGTCAATGAGTCAATAAGAGCATGAATCAGTGAGTATAGGGGAATTGACATTAGTGAGTCGATGGGAATCTATATAATTGAGTTAGGTGAATCAACATCATTTAGTCAAGGGTGTCTGTGTAGTTAGGTAATGGTGTCTATAGGTTGATGTGTCGATAGCTTAAAATTTTTAGGTTAGGGAATCATAAAGTCAAGGAATTAGTATGCCACATTGGTAGTTCTCCCGTATGTGACTCAATGTCGATGGCTTAGTATCAATGATTCACCCATCAGTGACTCATTACTTGATTTTCTATGTTTTTACTCTTTCACCCATGTTACATGTTTTTCTATATTTATTGTTATTCTATCAACTCACAACCATCCACTAATATATCAATACTATTTATGAATGAAATTATTAAATCTTAATTAATTCCAATGTGCTAAACCACACAATTATGTGGTTAATCCACGATCTGAGTTTTAACAACATCAAAATGCTCTCCCAGATTTTAGGATGTGGCCTCTTCTTAAGTCGAGACCCTCTAGTCCTTCTTCTTTTTCATTCAACATCGTGTGAGTATATAATTCCTCACAAGATGATTCATGCGACTGTTCTTGAGCCTTTTCTTCCCAGCCCAGCAGTTCATCCTACAATTCTCATCATCCCTTGTTCTTGGTGCAAGAAGGAACTTCGATTATTGATCATCCAATTAGGGATTTTAATTTTCTTATATTTATTTTTTTAATTTTATGGGGTGATTATATCAATGGATAATTGTGAGGAATTCCAAGATTCACTTTTTAAAATGAGAATTAATAAAGAATTAAATGTTATCAAAAGATAACTCACATAAATGAAATATTCTTAATGTTGTGGTTGATCATCGTCAGCTATTTATATGTTTTCATCTTTAATTATATTAATGGGTTTTGTGGTTGTATGCCTTCGGAAAATAATGATCGTTGGCGGTATTTTCTGGTGAAATGGTTGTGTTTTATTGTGATGTTTTGATATATATATATATAACATTAAATCTGATTAATCATGTACACTCGGTTAAATAAATGGATTCCCCAGGATGAAACCAATTATGTGATCTCCCTAGTTATAATCATGTGTAAATTAATAAACACTTATTGGTTAAATTTGAATATTCTTGGTTTGATTTATGTGGTTATGTGATGTGTGTTCTAGTGTTGGTTCTGTAGATTTCATATGTGGGTGGTATGGGGGGGTGTTGGTGTCTTATTCCAAAAGATTGATTATTTTGCAATGAATAAGCTTTTAAATAGTGGTATTAAACATTGTATGTAGATATTTTGGTCTTAGAGATTGATTTAATGTTAAATTTATGAATAATTAGGTATCCAAACAACATTTTTGTTGTGTTGTGATCATGAAGCGACGTCAAGTAGTTAGACTATGCTGTAGTTATTGAATAATTATGTAGTGGTACTGGAATTGGGAATTTTTTGGGTATCGAGTCTATAGGGATATATTTTGAGATCGGTAATGGGAAATATTAATTTGAAAAATCATAGTTGATAGTATTTGAATGGGTATGTGCATTTGGATTACAAGTCTAGTTTTGTACTGTTGTTTTGTGATGTTGTTTTGTGGGACTACATTTTAGTTTTTGTTCATATCATGGTACAGGTATGGTTGTTAGTTTCCCAATAGTGTTTAAATTTTGTTAATGTGAATCCCATAAAATAAAAAAATGGAAACTAAACAATAAGATAATTGGATTTATTATTTGGTGTTGTTTGTTGTGTGGTTGTTTATGCAAGGGTATAAGAAAAAGCAATGCTGGTGTGAGCTAGTTTTTAGTCTATGTAAAACACATAGGTAGGGGTTGAGTGTTTGATTTCATATATATATATATATATATATATATATATATATATTTGTTCCTTGAAAATTCTGAACTTACCACATCCTTGTTGAGAATTATGTGACAAATAGATCCTTTTTAAATGGGGTTATCATTCCAAATATCCCGGGGGTAGGATGTATGGATGGTTACAGATTTTTTTCCTCATACCTTCTTCTGGATCATGCCACTCTGGTGTATCTGAGAATGTTGTAATGGATTTAGGATTAGCAAATTTAATGATACATCAATAAAATGTTAATTTTTAACATGTGGCATAGGTTTTTACAGAATATGTGGGTTTTTAAAGGTACCTTCACGATGATGCCTAGGGGTCTTTGGGCATTTTGTGTAGTCTTTGAAGCCTAGGTGTTTGGGGAGTTTCGGTGTTTTAGTGGCCTAGGTGTGTATGGGCATGTCTATATGTTGTTAGAGGACCATGTGTGTGCTGGTAGGATGTAGCAGTGGGACTACGTATTGGAAGAGTAGTAGAGTCAAGACATCTTATCATTTGGAATGAGAAGATAACCAGTGGGATAGTGGTGTTAGGGTAACCCGAATTTCTATGTGATTATAATATTAATTTACATAAACTGTGTTACTTGTGTGAGTGTTCCAAGGTGAGGATAGGATGGTTATTATTCCCTGGTCGGTGCTTTAGGTTCTTATTTTTTTTCTCACAGGGGCATTAGAATGTTCCCTCACTTTTGGATGAATTTCTTTAGTTTCCCTACTGAGTATACTTGTATGATCACCCTATGTATGTAAATATTGTTTTATTGTTTCAAGTAGGACTTTGAGGATTGTGATGAACCTTAGTAGATTGGACGTGGGGATAGTTGTTGGGGAATCTTTAGTTTCCATCTTATTTGGTACATTATTTGGGAGTTTTTTCTTTCTGGGCATCAGTTATTCTTTTGAAAAAAAATATTGGAATGAATTCTTGTTTGTACATTTACCTTTTATTCTTTGCTGTTTCTGGGATTTAACCTCTTATATAATGATTTTTTTTCAAAAAATGGCAATTCCTTTCATTTGTGTGATATTTTATACTCTTAGTGGTAGTTTCTACCCCGGGCCCTACTGACTATGGTACTCGGCGGTCATTATCTCTCATTCCACGTGAGGAAGGAAGGGAAGGTAACATTTCAATCACTTCACTAATATCGATGAAGGTGTGGCATTCCATTGAGATAATTAAATTTTTTCTATATAGTTCTTTGATTTAAATCATGGTCCATGGGGAACAATTTAATATCATTAGTTGTCCTAGGAAATGATGCAAGTTATGCACTTCTTTTCTAACATATTTTAAATTATTGAATATTATATTATCAATTACCCCATAAAAGTAGAAGATTTGTTTTTTATTACACATATCAATGTTATATGGTAACTTAATTACTATTAATAAAGAATTTTCATGGACAATAATTTTCATTTTGTTAAAAGGATATATATATATATACATTAATCAAAATAAAGATATCTATCATTATAATGAAATAATTTCATCGATGATAATAATTTGGAATGAAAATAATTTTAATTTTTAAAATGGGTATAATGATGGAAGGGGGTTTATATTATTAATATCACAAATGTTCGAAATGAATACATCACATTAAATTTCAATGCAAAATTTTTTTATGGGGAAGGATAAAGAAAAATTATTAATAAGACATTTAAATTAAAATAACATCACAACTAAAATGAAAAAATTTAACTCAAACTATGAGAATATTAAATATCAATTAAGTTATGTCAACAATATTTTTGTTGTCTTATATATTTTTCTATTAAAAATGGTCTATTGAAATGGTCAAAATATTAGATTATTATATTAGGATATTAAATCACATTATGTTGAATATATTAAAATACTTCAATCACCATGGTCTAGAATAAATTAACAATCCCTAAACACCTTCTTTGTAAATTTTTTATAAATCATAGTCCGTTAATATTTATGTTATATGAAAATTTACATGAAGAACTTTCTGTAGCTCATTGGATTGAATTAACATCATCAAAAATAGTTATATCAATATGGTTAATGTAGTAAAAATATATTTAATTTTTATGTGTTTGGAATGATATTAGTGATTCTTTTTATGATATATTCCCCAGATAAAATTGATACTATCATAAGAATTATATTTTATATATTGAAATACAAAATTGAATAATACACTCCTTTGAGGAATTACATTTGTCAACTACAATGTGTTAAATTATTAAATTTAAAATTTTATTAATTCGTTTGAGAAAGTGAATGAATTTCTCTGAGTTAATATGACTGATTTGAAAAAAAATTCATATATATGGATGAACAAAATTCTCTACATTTTTCTTTTTTGAATGGGATATATCATTATGATAAATTATTAATCTTCCCAATATGATGTTAAAACTACATCTAGGTGGATGAAATATTTTATAAATAAATTTTTCTTCCCACATATTGTTATCAACATATATAATCTATCGAAAAAAATAATTTTGGATTATGATTATTTGAGAGTTGTATGACTTCTGTTACCATCAATAAATACTTTAGGAATTAATTTATTAGAACATTTTAGAGAAGGATTTATAAACTATAGGCCCACTAATTTTTTAGAAGTATATTTTATAGTTTTTCCCTTATAATATTTTGGAAAAAAAATGAAATTCATTCATTCATTATTCTTATAGTGAACCTACGAATAGTAAAAAAAATAGCACATCCTATTGATTACTATTATTACATTTGGTTTACATTTTATCTAGAAGGATGGATTTTTTTTTAAAATTTTAGGGTCATAGAATCTTGAAAGATATTATTTTAATAGGTTTTATGAATCACATCATAAAATATGTGTGACATACAAACTAATTTATTAATAACATATTTGAATATTATTTACTAATGTAAACTCGAAGATACTAACCAATTAACACACAATGTTAACAACCCACATACATCAAATTAATGGTTTGATTGAGTGTGATTATAATAGTAGTTACTGAATTACTTTTTAAAAATTTAAACTAACTAATTATATTCAATAATGAAATTAAGAAATTAAATTAAATTAAATAGTAATATCAATATATTAGATTCAAAAGGATATTACAAATAGAAAATAATATGCATCCCAATTTGATATTGTATTTAAAATATAACTTAATATGTGTCCCCATATATCCATAACGAAATATAACGAGTAATTTTATATTAAAACACTTATATTTTGGGGTTTGAAATACACCCTAGAATAAATAAATAAAATTAAAATTAAATAGTTAAATGATAAAACTTCATACAATACTAGATTTTGTGTGGATGAAAGAAGAAACCCTAGAACCCCCCATTAGTGGTAGTGAGTACATAAGAGAATAATTTGAGTACAAGGATGAGGATGTTAAAATTATTTACAAGATCCTCTCTAATCTATAATAAAATATTATAATAAAGAGAATAAGATAAAAAGTTTTGAATAGGAGATATAAATGTTGATTACACAAAATAAATATAGGATAATTCTCAAGTGACGTCATAAGAGTCTTTGTTTCCCATGATATTGATGATTTATTTTTATCTATTCATGTAAAATACTCTATGGGGTACTATTCGTATCTCTAAATTAATATTGGTAATTAAATAGAACTCTCTGTCATAAAAAATATTTAAATAGTTAGACAATATATTGTGGACTATATTAAGTAGTTTGATTGACTATGATTTCCATATGATCCCATAAGGTAGATATTGGGACAATCAGATGGTCATTGGATAGCCACTAGATTACCATTTGGGAATGGCTATAGTAGGTTATTCTTCTATTACAACGGGTTACAAGATGATTTCTCATTAGGTGGACATTTTTATTTCATGGGTAGGGTCATCCAAACAACTTATAATGCTCATTTTGAAAAATTCAATTGACCATTCACATTCTTATATTTATGTCTAAAACTAAAAATGAAAATAAATATATAAAAATATATAGATATTATTTATAATGTGGTTATCATCAAAACATGTTAGAGAGGATAATCAATCCCTCTATTTTTTTTGTTACAAACACAAAATAAAAAAATAAAAAAATATATAAATGAAAAAAATGTATTAGATCATAGTTCCATAGTAATTTCAAATATAAATATATATTTTGATGATTTTTTTGAAAAATAATATCAACACATATAATTCAATATTTCTTAATCACTTTTAATGGTAATGGGAATTATCTAACGAATATCCCCTATGAGTTTTTTTGTAGGTGTGGTGTAAAGGCCTGATAATCCTTCCTAGGGTGATGATTGTGTTAATATCCAACTATCCCTTTTCAATGAAATTATAACTAGGTCTATCTATTCTAAAACCTCATCTAATATTTATAATAATATCTTCATCTCTTGTCTAAAGATGATATATTTATGTTACTTTTTCATTATCCCTCTTTGATATTACTATTATTATCTCATTATGAAGAAATATGAAATTATAATGAAACTTTTCACCAACATTTTTAGTAGAAAAAATATCTTATTATCAGGAATGTAATTTAGGTTAGAGTAAATGTATTCCTCTTTTATAAATATAAATAATCTCAAAAAAATAAATAAATCACAAATAAAATGGGTGTGTATGTGTTTAATAGGATTCGAAGAAATTCTAAAGAAATAGGTATATCACAATAAACTAGAATGTGACCATAATTTAGCCTATAATCTATGAGAATGTGCATCATCAATATAATTTATGTAAAAAAACATCACATATATATATTCATGATTTGATATTAAAATTGAGACATTTTTTCCTTTATACTAGTTGATGAGTTGATGGATTTTTCATGTTTGATAAAATCCCCACATATAGTTTTTATCTAATTTTTGTTCTACAAAATCGAAATTAGTTAATACTTTATGAAAAAATGATTTTACATTTGGAAATAAATAAAATAATTATTTTTTGATCCCCATAAATATTCAAAAATTAATTAACAATCTACTAAATTTGATTCCCTAGGATTAGAAATAAAATGAGGACAATGAAAACCACTAAAAAAATATCTGGCTGAGTTGTAGTATATAAAATAAGTCATGAAATCATACCAGTATAATGATTTTTTCAACTAGTTTATCAAGATTATTCAAAATTATAATATAATAAGTACACATACGTTTACTTATCTACGTTACATTATTAATGAACAAACTCATTAAATGTTCATTTTTATAGTTTATTTATCATAGAATATAACCATCCAAGTTTTTATAAAATTTCAAACCATGAAAGTACTTTAAATCTAATATAAAAATCATTTCAAATTTTTTTTCTTATTGAAATATATAACTCATGATAAATTTATTCATTTATTGAACCAAAAAAACATTATCAATATTAATTTTTATAGTTAATAAATTATTTTTATAATGTTTTAAAAATTATATTTAATCATGTATTTTGATTTAAGAATAATTTCATAAAATTAATTAATTTAACATATTATAAAAATCCAATAGGATTCATTTACCATAACCATACTTGATTACTTAAATTTTATTTACATCATGTGATTCTTAACTACTAGTTGGTTATTATATAGAAAAATTTCCAAAAATATATGCATTCTAAAAACCTTATACATAAACTTGAAAAAGAATAAAATTTGAATTATTTTTGAATGCTCTAAATATTGTAATGTGTTCTATTTGTGAAACATAGGAATATGACTCACTATAGTCAATTATTTTTTCATCATTATAATCTTCATATATTTGTAAATAATTTTTATGATTTTTTAACATTACCATCTATCTAATTTATATAATAAAATTTGAAATAAATATTGTTATGATCATTGTCTCATTCAACAATTGCGCAATCATTATTCCATATGAATTGGTTCAATTATTATAACATTTGAAATATCATTTTTTCATTATTAACTGTACAATTATTATTTTGGGTATCTATGTTGGAATAAAATAACGTTCATCCTCATTTATAAATACTCTATTATTAGGATTACATTCTTAGAAAGAACTAATAAAATTTTCTAAGGGATGGTTTTTGGATTTCACACATGCCTTATGTAAAGGGACAGAGAGAGGATCTTCCTAAATATTAATTATTTAGTATGATGTGACATTCTATACCCATCTCACTTTTATGTAACCAAGACCATTTGGACACATGGCCTTTAGAGAGCCTCGTTGTTTTCTATAGGATTCGGACTAGTAGGAATTTTTTATGTGGGTAATGTGGGGATATTATATCCAATTTATTAATGTGTATAATAATGGTAAAAAATGAGTAATCATAAGAATTAATAATATTGGACAGTGGTATTATTTAGGAAGGGAAATAATGAACATACAAGTCATAGAAAATAGTCTCAATAGAAGTTTTAAATCATATTCTTGTGATGAGGTGATGATGAAATAGAATAGAAAATAGTTTGATATTATACCATGAATATAAGAGTACATCATTTAATAAATAAAACCTAAATGAGAAAAAATATACCTCTAATGTTATCCTATATACATTCTCGATCATATTCTCCCAATATATTATACTAGAAATATTCAAATTTTTATTGTTGGCCCTTCTATTCATCCTTTCGTTAATCCATGATTTTTATTTGATAGCCATTTAGTGATGAAAATAGTATGTGTGTAAAACATAGAAGACTACCACCAGCAATGTATAAGACAAATGTAGTGTGTGATTATTATTATTGGTGAGAAATATAAATGAACATAAATAATTTTAAACAATAATGTGGATTTCTAATAAAATCCATTTTAAAAACTAGAAGAAGGAGGTGTATAGTATTATAAAGAATAAATTGTTCAATTAAGGTGACCTAGATAAAATGACCACCTTATTTAGTGTACTTTTTTATAACTAAGCATTATACATTTTTAGAATATAAACCCAAGGTCATTGTCTAAAGAAATCATATAGAAGCATTTAATTTTCATATATCGATATCACATCTTAATATATGAATATTCATAAAAAACATGACGATCTAAGACAACGTTATATAGGGACAATTCTATTGAAATTTTGAATACATAAAAAACTGGTTGATAAGTGTACTACATCCATACCCAATAAAATCATATTAATTTTCACCCTTATAATAATTATAAAACATAGTAGTTTTCCTCATTAACCATTAAAAATGAAACTTATGAAAGGGTGTTCATAGATTCCCAATTATTGTAAATAATTGAGAAATCAACGATCACATAAAAATGAAATGATCATAAATGTATCAGAACATGATCATAACGGCTAGAAACTATAACACTAATATAATAGATCAAAATATTGAATCATGGAATAAATAATGGAATTAAGAAGGCTTTAATCAAAAAGAAAAAAAAGAACATGTTCCATGAGAGTATAACTAAATCATAAAACATGTGTTTGGGGCATACATGTAGGCTTATTTTTTATATAGTAGTCAGGTCTCACTACCAAGATTTTCATAATGGATTTATTTTAATCACCCAAAAAACATAATAGTCAGGGTCGCATAAAATACTATTGTAATGGACACATTTACTTACCAAATGTAGTTCACAACCCATTAAAATCTTGTTTATCCTTGTAGATATTAAACATTTCCAAATAAATTGGTGGGCTATATAATTTCCTCTCCGCCAAATAGATATATAAAATCATATATATCATTTTTGAATGGTTTTTAAACATTATCATATTTGAAAAAAACGAAAATAAACGGTTTTCATGAAAATTTCATCCTATAATAAATCATTTAAATAAAATGGGTTTCATAATTTTTTTTTTCATTTCATCATAACATAATCCATTGAAAAGGAAGGGGTTCAATAAAAATATTTTCATTAAAAATGTAAAAATGAAAATAAAGAATGTGAAGGGAACCCATTTATATTATAAATAGTAAGTCGTCTTAGAGATCAAAGGTTTTTTTTCTTTGATGATAATATATAATATTATAAGATCACCAAGACAATCATGAGAAAATACACAGTTGATATTGAAAATAACTTTTTAAAAATTATAGATTCAAAAAATATTTTCAAAATTGTATCTTTTGAAAATGTTATTTTAAAAATATAATATAATCCCATTATTATTGAGTTTTCATGATGGTGAATGTTATTTTCATAAGGTATTTAACAAAAGAAAACACTACTTTTATATTTTTATAAAATGTTAAAATTGTCATCATTCAAAAAATGACATAAAATTTCCTTCCATTTCATAAAAAAATCAAACATGGAGAAAAATTAAATTTTTTATAAATTCATAAGATGAATAAAATTATTGAAAACATTTTTAGAAGTGATAGACTTGAAAGATAATGCATTTGAACCTTAACAGAGAAATGAAGATGTTTTTACTTGAAAACAAATTTTCAATCACATGAGCACTATATATGAGGAAAATGAAATTACAAAATGTATTTTAAAGAACCCAATAATAATAAATTTATTATGATTAACGAGGGGTAGATAACAATATTTCACCACCAAATACTTAATCATAAACAATCCTGATAAACAATGAGATTAATACATAAAAACCCTCACCACATTTATATAATTGGAATGAAAATACCAATTAAATAGTAAATGATATTTGTATATTTATGTCCTTAAAACTCATAAGAATCACCATGAAATACATTCTTGTGTTGTATGTATAATATATTAAATAAATAGATTGTGATTATTGTATGTGTCTAAGAGAAACAAAAGTGAGATGAAAACCCTTAACATATATTTGAATTTCGTCGTATGTGTTCAAACCTATCTTATAAAAAATTAAATTTATTATATATATTAGGGAACCATAATCATAAATAGAATACAATATATTATTTAATTATGACATATTATAACATGTTTAATAACAATTATTTATTAAAATCACTGTTTTGGGATATATCTACTTCATTTTACATGTAGATTTTCGTTCATTAGATTTGGTACATTTACTTTTATAATGATAATATTAAATTTATAATGTTAATAAGCATGTAAATAAAATATATATGAGTTTTATAAATAATTTTAATAACCAATATTATAAAATAAATAATATTTAATATAAAACATTTATTTCATTTGAATCAATCATTATAACTATTCAAGTAAAATTGAAATTAAAAAAAATCACGTCGATTAGTTTTTTCTAGTAGTCCACATGTACACATGAGTGATGTAGAAATTTCTAACTGATTGGATGATAAAAGGGTAGTAGTAATTCTATAACTAATAGAATAATAATAATAATAATAATTATATATATATTAAATCCATCATATTAACAATCCCATTAATATGGTTGTGGGAAATTAATTTTATGTGAATATGGAGATGGTAAGTCATAATTACGCACCGACAATACCTTCTCACCCCCTTTGATAGAAAAGAGGCTAGATATTGGTGATTTTATAGAAAAAAATATTAATCTACATATATGATTCTGAAATTGTTTTTTATGTTATGAAAATATATTTAGATGAGGTAAGAAAGAATCCAAAAAAAAGTGATCAGTTACAATGATTGCATCTTCTTTGAAACAACTCATTTATATATCCTCTTACGGATATCCTTATAGGTATTTTTGGAAGAAGAAAACCTATATAATTTCATTACGTGTGTTAATTAGTGTATTTTTTAGCGTATGCACAATTATTAATCTAAATGATGTCTACCAAATAGAAAGGTGGGGTTCCCTTTTATATTTTAGGGGAGGGGAACACATGGGATTTCATAAAATTTTAAATACAATAAAGTAATTCTCAAGAATCATGAATCCAAATCGAAATTATTTTATAATAAATTTTACTAGGTTTAAAATAAAACCATACAATTATGTATATTATGTTTTTTCATATTATTTTAAATCGTATTGTTTTATTGACAACTTGGATAATTATTGTTGACCTCGATCATGATAATAACTATTTTAAAAAACTATTGTTAAATAAAAAATTCCCCTAATATCAGTTTATGGGGAGTTTATTTAATTTGAATATAATGACCCCAAGAAAAAGATGAAATTAAAATACAATGTATTTATAGATTGTTAATATTTTTTAATTATCTAAAAAATTAGTGAAAGATAATAAATAACTCATATTATATTACTTTAATTTTTTTTAATACAATTCATTTTATTTTTCTCTTAATTGAATAAATACAATGTGGGTGTTTCATAAACACATAGGTAAATATATATATGCTGTAAATTATAAGTAAATATTCAGTATAAAATTTAATTAAAAATGATCAAAATATAAATTTATATTCACTCATAACATTTTTTTTCGAATGTGGACCCATTAGAGATATTTAAATCCAAGAGAGTGACACTTTGTAACTTTTAATGCAATAAATATTGTATAATAAATTTTCATGGAAATGTGTACATTATAAAAATAAATTTTTAGCATAAGGATATATAGATATAATTTTATTCATTCAATAATAATTAGGATGAAAAATTATGTCCTTATCACTTCATTTAAACCTAGGATATCCCGATATACCATTTACCATGGTGATAAATATTTCCAGTATTACTATTCATATTGAAAAAAATGAACTTATATAATTTAACTAATTTATAGATCATGATTAAAAAATATTGATTCCATTTTTAATACTCAATATGTATAAGTAGATGTAAATAATTTAAAAATAAATTCAAAAAACATGATGAAAACATTTCTTTTAGAAAAAACCATTTTCATGTATAAAGTAAAATTTATTCTTATAAAATGCCAATGAAAAAACATTAGATTATTGTGAAAAAAAACTGAATATATAATATATAAATATCATTAAAATCATTAAACAATAATTATTAATTTAATTTAATATGATAAAAATGCATTATATGAATAAATATAGTTTTTCAACAGAACAAAATTTTTATTTTCCTTGGATTTTTTTTTGTTTCAGATTAATTTATTACAAATTAATTAATTTTATAAATATGTAATAATTTATTTTTAATAATTTAGTTATTACTATTCTTACCTACTAATCCTATGTATATGCATTAACTGTCACAAAATAATATTTTAATAGGTTATCATAGTACTTTTAAATATTGATTTGCATGTAACACATGTTATCCAATGAATTTTTATTTAAAGGTAAATTTTTCAAAATATATAATTTTGTTACATTATAAACCCATTAAAATTTACATATCCCTCAAAATTAATGAATACAATACAATAAAATATATTATTCCTTTTTTTATCACATATTTTGGTTCTTAGTAAGCATTTTTAAATTTATGATTTCTCAAGAGAACATTTAATAGGTGAGTAGTCTTGTTCTGTGTAACCTTGCCTTTATAAAAAATTATTTCAAGTGGTTTTTCATCATTATAAAGATAATGATCTATTGGTATGGCCTTTAATTTTAGTACACACAATGGATAAGTTGGGTGAATCCACATGAGGGATATATAGAGCACAATTGGAACATGAGTGTGGTTTGGTAGAATTTCTGAGTGATAAGATATCAACCTTACTAGATCTGGAATCTTGAAATTGAGAATGTAAATAGAGCCCATATCTAACTTATTTCTGAATATCATTACCTTTTTAAATATAAAAATAAAATGAAAAATTTACTCACAATCTTCAGTTTCTAGATCACAATGATGATTATTAGCATTAATTTTCTGTAGACACTTGGATACCATGATGTATTATTGAATGGATCTTACATTATACATTAATTCCTCATATATCTCGAGTATTAATAGATTTAATTATACCAAATCACCATAGATCATTTGTAATATTTTATTAAATCCATTTTTTCTTCATAAGTATCTATATAAATGCTCAAATAAATGTGATAGTTGAAAGACAACATGACTGGAGGAAGGTTTTGATCCCAACCAAACATGAAACCAATCGATCTAGATCTCACCATATCCTATTAGTATTTAAATTTTCTCCCATACCTACAATATGTATATTTATAATAAACAAAACTACATCTCAACTCTAAATCTATATCCTATCTAATAATGATATATATATCCAAGGTAAACATCATATGCCAATCCAAAAAATAACATGTGGTACTCTATGAAAATTTACAGCATCATTAATGTATATTGTATAAATTCGATCAAGATAGAATTTTTTATTAATTTTAATGATTATTGATTGATTCATATGGTGATTGAATAAAATTATATAGCATGATGGTCCCTGGTTGATTTATGGAGTACAATAAAAAAATTTAATTGTAGTGCTTTCCCATTTCCATTTTGGTATGGGTAATAGTTTTATAATCAACTTAGTCTTCATTCTCTCATCATTGACATACAAACATACTATGGATTGAGATGGATAGTTATCTATAACTTTGATCATAACATCCCACTAGAAATTCAATTTTAGATCTAAAAACATATAAGAACATTAGGGTGAATAGATGTTAATCAGTTGTGAGCCACATAAAATAGATCCAAATATATTATAGAAGGAAGACTTAAATGATTCATGAATATTATAATTCCATTAAAATTTTTTTAATAAATTGAAAATTTATATATTTATTCTATATATCTACATCATAATTTGGTTCATATTTAATCATTACATATATAGATGGATGGAAATCATTTTAGAAAAATAATATTTCTTACCATCATTCATGATATTAGGATCAATCCATTTAAAATCATGAAATATTACATCATTTTCTATCATCATCATATATAATCATGAAAAATACATTTAACTCATATAATTATTCATTGGAACAGTTCAAAATCCATTATATGATTCATCTGTATAGAAAAAAATTCTTCTTTAATATAAGGTAATGTAAACACAGCTTTATTGAAAGGGATTCTTGTTTGGTGGTTGATATTTTATTTAAATTCATCTATCTGAATGAAATTACATCCTTTCTGAGTAAACATGGTGAGTGACTTACATAGTAATTATAAATTCTATACAAATTGATAATATCAATCCATTCCAAGAAAAATATTGATTTTAGTCACAATAGTTTGTTTCGGATAATTATCAATAACATATTCCTCGAAAGGATCTACTAAAATGTCATCACATAAGATTATAAGACCAAATATTTATACATTCCTAAGAAACAAATAAAACATATTAAAATTTTCATAATTCGTATCCCTTTTCACAATCATTAGTAGAATCTGCATGTTATCCTCATAATATAAATTGATCATTGAATAAAAAATAATATCATCTATAATGAATACCAAAAATTGATCATGGTGATCAATATGACTGTATTAATTAAATACAAAATGATATATGGGGAATTAAAATGATTAAATCAGTTTGATATAATTTTAGAGTGTCCATACTTTTTATGAAATGTTGTATTGGGTATATCTTCAATTATGACCCTCAACTAATGATTTCAAAAATTAATATTAATGGTAAAAAAATATTTTTCTTCATGAAGATGATAAAACCAATCCAGTATATGGCGTAGTATATAGTAGTTCTTGATTGTGACATTGTTCTGTTCCCAATAATAAATATATAGTCACAATGATCCATATTTCTTCTCCAAAAAAATAGGTTCAACCAAATATGATTCACATTGTTCAAGGATTCCTATTTCAATATTATCACAATCTTACATCATCAATTCATGTAGATAAATTAATGAAATTTTATATATTGAGTCTTTAAAATATGTTTAGAACCATGTATAAATTTTATTGATAACTCAACTACACAATTCATAGAATAAAATGATATTTTCTCATAAAGACATAAAATAAACTTGCATAAAACTATATTAGCATTGATATTCAGTTTGTCCCCATATATATGAGGAATAAAACATTATTTAAAGTTAATCAAGAAGCATATAATGTATTTTATTTCCAATGAAAGTTCATATTTATCATCACACTGATAAATAATCATAGGTTGGTTGGGAATATAAATAATTAAATACCTTCCCTATTAATTGATGCAATATTTATGTACCGAAATTCAATGCAAAATAAATAAATAAATCCAGCAATAGAGGTAATGACATAAATTATTGCAAGAACATTCACATAAACGTTTATGATAGAAAATCATATTATTATGATGAAATCTTTATACCATTATAAATTTTCACTAATGAATCAACATCTATTATTTCGGGTTTCATTTATATACCCTTAGAAAATTTTGTAGATAGAAAACAATGTGAAGATCTATAATCAAAGATGAAATTAATATTTCTAGAGAGCATGGTATGTGTACCTTTCAAAACATCATTATCATGTTCTATACAATCAATATTGATCACGTTAGAATTAACATAGTGTCTCAAATTAACAATTTTCACAAGACAGTTATCCCTATTAGACATTATATTGAATAAATAGTTAGCAAAAGGCCCATACTCCTTGAATTTGAAATAGTTGATTGTGGGTTGTTAATTATGTGGATATTTCTCTATTTTCACATAACTAACTATATTTTACCAATATCATCATAATTATATTTCATGATCAAATTCCATTCTATACAAAATGAATATACTAATTCCCTTAAGACACTTTCCACCATGAATTATTCTACACTTTGAGCATAACTGAAAACTGAGCATATTCTATTTCCGTTTTGTGAATTCCTATTGATTTTTTTATTTTTTATCAAAACTATCTGTTTCATAGATAAATATAATGACTAATTCAATCCTTATATAAAATTAAATGAAATTTTTCAATGTTATTCAATTCTCTTATTGAAAATATAATTCATATATTTTTTATGAAACTAGAGAGTTGATAAACCTTATATTAAAGTTGGATGAAATACTATAAGTGTACATTGAGTGTTTTTTTTAAATTTTCATCATAGCTACTATGTGGCTGGTAATCCGTCATCTATTTATCTTGAAATTCCTTCTATAGTATCTTCATAAGATTATAATGAACGTTGTTATTATAAAATAATAATTTAAACTCATACAACTCCAAGGTGTGATTTTTTTTCTTGTATTCTTTATATGACTCCACCATTGATATTCTTATGCTTCATACTAATATACAGAAATAATTATATTTTCAATATATGAAAAATGGGATAATGGTAAATATTATTTCAGTTGTAGTAATCCATTACTCTGTAACTAGTCGATTATAAAACCTATTAAAAAAGATGATAATGTTTTTTCTTGAGAAGGAATGTATTTTTATATTGATTGATAAAAATCTAGAATAAGTTTTTTATTAATCAAAATACCTTTTATTATATAATACGATATTGGTCTAAAAAAGAATATTTATATTTACTTTAACTTGTTTTTTAGTTATATGATTTTTGGAATTCCAATTTCAAATGAAATATAAATAGTTTATATAAATTTTCATAGTCTATGAAGATTTCTAAATATATCTCTAGTATGTTTTTATTTTTGATCCAACCATGATATATTCTATTTGTATCAAGAAATATTTTCATTTTAAAATACTTTATATTATTATTTTTTTAATAAATTACTATATTATGTTTTCTAATTAGATTATTATGAAATATATTCTATTGGATTAGAAACCTAGTGATCTACATTTAATTAGAATAAATAGATTTGGAAATTGTTGAACCAAAAGAATAATATTAAACTATATAATATATTTGTTCGTGAAATTGAAATTATATTTTTAAAAAACTATTTTTGTGACTTTATAATTACAAAAATTTTATTATGTTTTTTTAGAAACCATTATTTTATTCTGGGTGAATAAATAGTCATAATATAAAATAAATTTATCCTTCTATTATTCATTATGATCAATCAGATTGACAGTGAATTCGGAACATCAAACTAATTATATTTCATACCTCTGGATAAACTTATGTTATATACATCAAAATGAAAAGGTCATTACTATAAAACTAAATTTTTTTTACTAAATTAATCGGTCCATTTTTCAATTTATTTGATTGGAAAACAATATAGAAGAGCATCATACTATCTAATTCATATAATCATAAAATATAGAAATATTTTTATTGAATATAATAAATATTATTATCTTAATGGTTCTAATCTAATGGAAATTGGACCATGAGAATATTAGATGTCATGTTCAATATCTAGATCAATATTTGCATCAAATTACAAGATATTGAATTATGTTAAAACTAAATTATAAAAATGAACATTGGGAGATTGCCTATAAATTTAATGTCCTTTTATGATTTGGTAGATGATTAATTAACAACTTAAATAATATAAATATTTCATTTCTTGACCACCTCATTCATATACATTATAATCATTTAGATAATCAATATTCTATAGAATAATATTAATGATGGAATATTAAATAAAATAATTTTATTTTTCTGAATTTTCCATAGATAGAGTAAATCATAGGGTAAGAAGATGGTGAATCAGACCCACCAGATTGATGAAATCGTGGGATTGGATGATAGTGATTGATTACTATATCAAGAGAATCTCGATATTGGAATATGGGGGCATATTGATCATCATATTGTGGGATTGTTTTGGTATGAATATAGTAAATTTAAAATAAAACAATTAATATCATTAGTTATGATAATGACTACCATTACTCTTAAGGGAAAGTAGTAATTTTTATATAAAATATTAAATTTAATTATTATATTTATAAGATATTTTTTCCTATTTTATTCATGTTTTCAATTCTTCTATGTATGTGTATACAAATTTAGATCTAAAAATACCTTTCTAAAAAATTGTTCAATCTCTATGAATATGAGACTGGTATTAGTATAATATAATCAACTGCTTTTTGGTTCTGATTCATAATCATTGATCATTAATTAATCTATGAGTTCCATAATTGTTATTTAGGATTAATTTTGTTTTTGGTGTATTTTATATTTTTAAACAAAAATTTACCCACCAATTGTAGGCATCATATAATTTTATGATTTAATTTTTTTTCAAAAAAGGTTCTACTGAATGGATCCTATGATTATACTTTAATTATCAATTATAGGTTTTATAAAAGGATTTTTTATAATTTTTTATTTACAAAACATGTAATTATGGAATGGATTTTCAATTATTTTAATTAGAGGTATGAGTTAGAAGATGGAATACTTGAAATTAATAATTAAAGTGGAGGACCTATCTTTGATGGTGTTGATTATGAGTACTAAAGAGATAATATGAAAAAATAATTTATAAATACATGAGTTTATATAATTTGTAATATTAATTTGAGATATGAGGACTCTTAAAAAGTATATTAATACTATTACTCATTAAAAATTATGAGTATCAATAGATTTATAGAGTAAGGATAACTATTTTTGTCTTTTATGAAAATAAATATGTACAGTCATATATCTTTATGTGAAGAAGAAAATATCATTTCGAAAAATCTATAAATTACTAAGATTAATCATTCAATAAATTTTGAGACTAGAAGAGCAATGATATGATATGACTATCAATCCTTCAGTTTCCTACCCTAATAAGTCATAAAAAATGTATCAAATATTTATGGATATTGTTTATAGTTCACATTATATTGGATACTATGAAATAAAATAAGGACTATATTTTTAAAATATTATAAAAATCAAGCCTACTAAAAGGGGATCCAAGAGAATAGCCAAGGATGAAACAAGGAAGATTATGAATCTAACTCTTGATGATTATATTGAAATTATAAAGAAATATAAGGGTATAATTAAAATAGATGATAAAAATATAAAAAATAAAATTTGAGGATTAGATCACTCAAAAACAATTAATGTTTCTACTAATGTTTAGTTAAATTTCAATGTCATAAAAACTTACAAGAAGATTAATTTTGGTTTTCATTATTGAGATTAGTTACTATGAAAAAGCACATAATTATTTATAAATTCTTACAATAATGATTAATAATATTTTTCTTATTAAATAATAAAATTAATGATATAATAAAATTCATAAGGATTAGTAAAGAAAGAAATATTACAATGATGTTACCTATTTTGAATTTAATAAGACAATACACATTTGACTAGATTTTTCTATGTTAAAAATGAACGAAAATAAAATAGATAATTATTGATAGATATTATAAGACTTTTTACAATAATAAATTCAATATGTATTTAAAATATTCTAAAATTTAGATTTCCATTGCTGTCGAATGCTCTTCAGAAAATTATTTTTAGAATGAATGTTTTGTGAATAGGAACATCATTTTATTTTCCAAAAAATATTTGCTAAAAAATTTCCTATAGCTACTGAAAATATTGTCGAATCACATAAAACTATATACAAAAATAATAATGAATATAATTTTAATGATGAAAATAATTCAACATAATTAGATAAATAATCATTCTCAACATAAAATGGTACGATTCTACCATATTTTGTAGATGTATCGATGTTTTCTAGAATTTTTAAAATTCAAATTGTAAGGTTGTATAAAAAATGATAATTCCAAATAAAAACACATAAATTAAATATTAATAATAAAAATTCATACAAATGTGTATTATTTATTGATAAATATCTTGATATGACTAATATTGGAAAATAATATTTTTCTAAAGATCGTGGGAAATCAATTTCTGGGAAAAATAGTCTACAGAATGATTTAGAAAAATTACCTGTGAAAATGTGTATTAATAAGGATAATTTTTTTAACAAAGAACATAATGAAATAGTTTAAATAAACTTCTTTCAATGATTATATATCGTAAAGAAAAATTTTATATGATGTATATTAAAATTGTACCTAATACATATATTCCTAAAATGAGTTTTACTGACCAAAAACTAGTTTCTAGAAAAAATATTTGTTTTTTAAAAAAAACTCATTTATCAAAATATTTAAAACTGGGGGGCGTTGAAAAATAATTTTTTTCCAAAGGATTTTACTCTCTAGATTTTTTGAAAGATTATTTTTCCCTGGAAATGAAATTTTCACAATGTATTATTGTTTTAAAAATTTGTTTACCTATTATAATGTTTTGCAATACCGAACCTAGGATGATTTCGTTTCAGAAAAAAATAACTTATTTTCAGGAAAATATTAAATGTAAAAACGATAAAAATTATTTTATTAGGATAGTGTTTCTCCGATTCATATGATTAAAATAAAGATATTTTTATGAATATTATAAATATGAATTTTTGTAAATAGGCATCGTGATATTTTTATCGAAGAGATATTATTGGAATAGACAATATTTGTCTTAATGGAAAATCCAAAATTTCAAATGTTTTATTTTTTATAAGATATAATGAAAAAGTTATAACCAAATTTCATTCATGTAATTGTGATTATCTTGTGAGCTTCAAGAGTGAAAAAGGTTCTAAACCTAACCCAAAAAATGATTTAATTATTTTTTTCAATCAACATTAGAATGTTTACATTTTGAACATAGATGACAATAGAATCCACAAAATACATTTCTATTTTGTATTTTATAATCGATCATCGATATAGAATATACAGTTTCGATAATTCATCATTATAACTCTAGATAAGTTGACTAAGAAATGAATTTTTAAGGATCTAATAGAACATAAGTTTTAAACTTAAAAATTTTTCAATTCTTATCAATTTAGTAAGTAACATAATTAAAATATTAAATATATTAGTGAATTTTTAACATCTAATTCTTTAATGCTATATAAATTTTACTTAAGAGATCCAACAAAAATTAGATATATTTAGAGATAATATAATGTATATATTTTAGTTGATAACTATTGTATATATACAGGTGTATATTTTCTATTAATAAAATTTGAAGCCTTTTTTATTTTAAAACATTTTTTAACATATTTAAAAAATTAGGAAAAACTCTTTTCTAATTATTTATATTTATTTTGGTGGATAATTAATAAATTTCGAAATTTAAATTTTTTTATTTTTGAATGTAATAATATAAAATTTTTAACATTTATAACTCTAGAGAAAAATTATGTATTCATGTAAGGAAATAGTGTTCTTCAGTAGATAACTAAAATCGTACTGAGTTAATACTTATTTTTTGGGGGATTATGAAGTGAGTACTTTATGTAATACTTTAAATTTAGATTTAAGTAGAAATTTTGTAAGAAAAACAATATATGAATTTTGGTTATGATGATTTAATAGTTTCTTACTTGAAAGTCTTAGGATTAAATGTATTCATCTTAAATACAATTGATTAATTATATAATTTTGAACCAAAATACAATAAGGGAATATTTTTAGGTTATTCCAGAACTAGTATTGCTTGTAGTGTTTTTAATAACAATAAAATTAATATTGTGGAATCAATACATGTTTTGTTAGATAAAACTGATCCTTTTGATTTCAAAAAAACCAACCATATATCTTCATATTTTATTTGTAGAATTGGTTTTCAATATATGTTGTGATGTTATTTTTATGAGGAAATAACTCCTGAATATTTTTTCATGTTTTTTTCATGAATATTTTCATCCAATAGTAGATGAAGATATTTTTTAAAATCCACAAAATTTTATGTCTATCATAAATAATCATTATTATAATATAATTGATGATGTAAATATATTATTTAGTGATATAAATTCACTGAGAAGTGAAATTGAACATCTATATTTATTATCGTAATTCAATCCTAAGAAGTCCAATGAGGCATTAAGCGATGAAGATGGGATAAAATCATTGCTACAAGAACTCATTGTGATTCAGAAGAACCATGACTGTTCTTTAGTTGAAAAACATAATTATACATCTATAATTGGTGTAAATTGGTGTTTTTTATGTAATTTTGAAAATAATAATATAATAGTTATAATAAAAATATAGTCATGTCTATTAGAGATTTTACCTAAAATAGGGAATAAACTATTAAGAAATTGATGCTCTAGTATAAAGAAAAGTTACAATTCATTTATAAATATATTATACAATATACATAAATGTCAATCATTTTCAATTGGATGTGATGTATAATTTCATTAATTATTATTTTCAAGAGGAAGTTAATATTAAACATCAATCGGGTTATGAAAAAAAATTAATCAATATAATGTTTATAAACATAAAAAGGTTCATTACAAACATTAAATATCCCCTAGATCATTGTATGAATGGTTTACTATTTTTTTAGAAGACATATTTTTAAGGAATATACAGATAAATATAATTTTGTAAAAAAAAAATAAAAATATTATGATTGTAAAAATATATGTTCCATAAATTATATTTGGTTAAACTCAAAAATAATTTTCATATTTCATGGTGATTGATATGTAGTAAAAGAATGAATTGAGTATATTGGGGGAGTTAATGTACTTTCAAGGTTTTAAAATATAATAAAAACCATGAGGAATGATAATATCTCAACATAACAATAGAAATGATAATTTTATGAAATATGTTTCATAAAAAACAAAAAGAATTTATTCTCAAATCAAAAACATGTATAACTTAGATATTCATGTAGCTAGGAAAATAGTTGATCAAAATACATTTAGAGGTATGATTTTTAATTCACTATACATAATGTCTAGTCATATGGATGTAATTATTTCAGTGTGCTTATTTGTTAGATATCATTTCAATCCCGAATATAGTCATCTTAATGTTGTAAAATGAATTTTTTCTTATCATAAGGGAACTATGGATTTATGTTTTTTAATTATCTATAAATGATGTGGAACTACATTTTTTGGGATGATTAATTTGGATGATGAAACATGGTTATGAAAAGTAATTAAAAAACATGTAACTTTTTAATTGAATATTTATTTTTTTGGTCATGTAATAAACTACACTAAGAAGAAATTTTTACTGCTAAAAAAAATTATATTGTAGTTGTTATTTTTTTTCTTATTTGTTATGAATGAAACAAACACTAAATGACTGTAGAATTATTTTCAATAAAACTAATATTTTTTATGATAACACGCATTCCATTTCACAATTAAAGAACCAACAGATCAATCATGTGAAAAAATAGATATAAGACACCATTTACTTCATGAATAGAAAATTAAATGACATATAAATTTAAAATTTATTTCAATTCAATAACCATTTATAGAAATATTTATATAACCCTTTAGATTTGATTTATTTGAATACATTAAACAAATGTTCATAATCATCAATATCAAGTGATTATTAAAATAGATTTATTATTTAAAAATATCCATGAATTAATGAACGTCTTTTAAAATGGGTAGTACATTTTTTCCATCTTTCTAAAAACCATTATTTAAAAAAACATATTATTTTTCTAAAGAATCATTTTTTAACAATATTTTTGTTTACTAATAGTTTTATCATAGTAACGATATCATACTCATGTTCACCTATATTTTTTCCAAAGTCCCAAATTTTAATAAAATATTTGGATTCATTTTTTTAAAACATTTACTTCTGACATTAATTTTTACTATAAACTAAATCGTAATCACATGCTGTTAAAAAAAATAAGAACATGTTATTCATTCTTATGAAAGTTTTTTTGTTCCAATATTGCACTTTTATTCTTTTAGATTCTTACCATTTCTTATAATTTAATTTATTAATAATGGTGAATATGTTCTCTAGTTTCATATTTTTTATATATATAATATTTTTTTAATCTGTATGAAATTCACTTTGGTAGAATTTTTATTAATAACATTTTATGTTCGATGTTATATTTATGAACTTTATTTTAATAAATCTCGATCATCCAAATAAAAAGATTTTTAAACAGAGATATTGAATGTTTTAGTATATATGAAGTGATTTTTATAATTCCTATATAAAGTTGGGTCACCGCTAACCAACATTGCTTTTCCAATGATTCATCCCAACTCCCTCCTCCCCATTATATGCCAACATCAATTGGTTCTCTTTTGTCATACCACTGACAGAAGTCTCAGTCACTTAGAAACTAAAGAAAGATTAAAAAATGTGAAAGTTCTCCAAGTAATACATTCTAGCACACAATGGTATGATATATAAAATGATATTGATAAAATTATAATTTTTTTTCATTGTTGGGAAAAATATTCTATTGAAAATATAGATAAGGATGTTGACCTTAATTTACCCATTATTATTTTTATATTTTTATGCTTCTGTAAATTTTTCAATTTGATTATGAAAAGGAATAATTGTTTTGCAAACTGTGTTTGGTCATGAATACAAGCTATCCTATAAAAAATATTTTAGAATATGAAATTTCATTATTAGGGTCTGTCTTATTTTCAATATCAGAAGTTATACAATAATATTGGCAGTTTTTTCTGGTCAAGAACCATGGCAAGTTGTTTCCTTCCTTTGAGCAAGTAAGGACTGTTTTACATCAAACAGCAGATGTAGTGGGAGTAACATTGTTGATACAAGCATATATAATTAAAAGAATTATTGATATAGATACACTAAAATACTTATATATAAATATTTTATATTATTATATAAATTTTATAAAAAATAATCAGGAAATTTTTGTGTTCATTATAGTGGAAAAGATAATGAAATCCGTGATTAATTTATAGATCATGTTGTATAATTCCATCATAAAAAAATTTATAGAAAATTGTACGAATTAATTAATGATATAAAATATAAACTATCCTATAAGGGAGGATAATTATATTTTTAGTGAATAAAAAATATGAATAATGATTTCAATTTTTGATTTTATGATGAGGATTATTGTGGAAAGTGTTGGTCAATATGTCTCCATTGCACAAAATTCTATGAAGTAGTAGGTTCTTTATGTTATAATAATAGACTGAACTCCTCCCATAAGAAAACATATGAAAATAAAATTCATTTTGGATTAATATTTCAAATATATATTGGCTTAAAAGGCTTCTAGGAAACTCAAAAATTTAGAATTTTTTATTGATAAGGTAGAGTCTACAGACATAAAAATACGAATGACTGATGAGATGAATAAAAAAATAAAGTTAATGAATTTGAAAAAATGAAATCAAAAGGTCAACTAGTAAAAAAAATATTGAATAATGTGGATATATATTTAGAAATTATAGTTATTTCATTTCATAAATTTTCAGTAGCATAGCCAGATCATGTCGATTAGCCACATATTTATTCTAGAATAACGATTAATGAAACAACATTAATTCATATATGTGTTCCAACAATTTCTAATATGGGAGTACAAAAATTATAATTGAATAAGTTACACAATAAATCCTAGAAAATGATGAGAATGTTGTCTAAAGAAAAAACAATGTGTTCCTAAAAATTTCGAATTGTTGTTCTTAGAACATCTATGTAGTTAGTAAAATAAATAATAGAATTAGAAAAAGAATAAGAATAAAAGAAGTTTAAAAAAGTGTATTAATAATATAATGAATAATATGTGGAACAAGTGGATGTAAATGATGATGAAGATTGAAATATTGTTGATAAGAAAAAGGACAAAATAACATTATACACATCATCATTTAAAACTCTTTTAACTTCTTAATCTTATAAGAATAAATTTCACAAGTATCAAAAAAATTAAACCAAGAATAAAACAATTTAGTAATGTCATATTCAATTGGAGAGGAAGAATATGAATAATATAAAACTAATGTAACCAAAAATGATAAATCTAATAAGAAATTAGTAGACATTAAATAATATTTGGAAGTGATGATAATTTTTAAAATAGGTAAAGACTAAACTTATATGAAAGAAAAACTTGATTCTGGTACGGCCATAAAAAATTCTCCGAATGTTTTATCACGATCATCACATTAAAAATAAAACATTTATCATAATGTAATTGATTCTATCTACCTCACCATGAAGATGTTAATATATCTTCTTCTATACCTTCCAGACATATATTTATGTATAAAACTATTTTAGAATAGATATAATTTGAAATCATATTCTCAAAATGTTATGGATAAAGTATGTTTTTAATATTGAGGATAACATGAATTGTGTTTTAGTATGTACCAGGGAACAAAAAATATATTACAATAAAATGGATATGTGGTCAAACCATGTTTACTGTGAACTCTAGGATCGTGATGATTAATTGATAGATTTAATGAAATATTCATTTTAAATGGATGAACTTTTGAAATTTCAACAATTTATGTTTTGTATTGGTGATGCATTTATAATACATTATTTTTTTAGGAATGAATTTACTAAGGATGTTACGGTTTTGAAGGAAAAGGCTCAAAATTTGGTGTTACAAAATATTGGACTAAGAATGTGTGAAGTTGTGTGTCATCTTGTGAAAGAGGACAATAAAAAGATAAATGTGGATGTTGGAAGATTAATGATTTTTGTTCAGATGTATGAAATTATTGGGAATAAGATAATAAATATATAGTATTTACTTATATTTCCTTATAAGTATCATGAAGAGTTCATGAAAATGATGGTGATTGTGAAAAATCTAATGTAGAATGAAAGAAGATCTCTTTTTTAACTCTTGATGTAATATTTTGAAACATTTTTAATAGATCTTTTATATTAATAACTCTTTATCTAAATTCATTATGTATGAATTCATTTCAATTTTGTTGTGGGTTCGTGATTTTTAATTGAATAATTGGTAAATTATTTACATCACATAATGTTCCTTAATATGTTATAACTTCTCTGAAATTTTAGGAGAAATTATTCATTCCCAAATCAAATTTTATATAAAATAGTTGATAAATATATAATGGGATATAATTTTTAATAAAATATGTTTAATGGGTGATCATTAAAATGGGGAATGTCTCATAATTTTGGTAAATATTTTATTTTCTAATGACTATGTTTCTTAGGGGGGGTCTAAAGTATCAGTTCCATCATTCATTTAAACAATGTTTATACTTAGGTTATTTCTATCAAACTAAAAAAATTCATCACAATCAAATTGCAATTGGTCTGGAGACATAGGATTGAACTTTTTCTATTTAACAGATTGAAAAATAATATGGATTTCCACTAGACTATCAAGATATTTTAATCATTAATGTTAGAAAGATATATTGCATATTAAACACAAAATCCCCAAGTTATAGTGCTAAAATAAATGATGTTGTACCATTAAATTTATACCTGTCTAGTTCAAGATCTAGATAATTATGATCTTTTAATGTTGATCCACGTCCATTGCAACTCAATCTAAAATACTATCATAGGAAAATTTCCTATTAAAATATTGTCATTTTATGTTTTGGTAGATGTTAAATTCACCGATCAAATCATATAATGATTACTCTATGTGAACACCTCATTCTTAGTCTTTAAAATAATATAGATATATGGTGTTCAATGGAATCCTAGTAAGGAATATATATTAAATAGAAAAGTATTATTATTTATTTTCTATCCAATCATTGTAATAATCATGGGATTCTGGGGACATGAAAGTCGTGAATATGATCCATTCTATCAAGTTCTTATAGGATTAGTAATATATATAAATATCACAATATCGTGGGGTTTTAGGGGCTTGAAGATAGTTCAATACAAATAATTGTATCGAGGGATTTCCACAAATGAATGAAAAACAATTCAGTGGGTATAAATCTATTGAAATGATTAGTCATGATTTTGAACTACATAATCTATTAATGTTGAAGAGTAGATTATTTTATAACATATTTGAAGTCATCATTACATTAATGATTTTTATTATTAATATATGTCTTAAATAACAAAATAATCATGTATAGAAATTTAGTTTTATACTAACATTTCTAAGAAGATGTTTAATCATTATAAATATGAGAACAATAACACTATGATATAATCATATAATTTCAGGTAACAATTAAAACAGTATGATAATTGGATTTCCTATGAGTATTCTCATTTTTACTTAAGTGGAATTATATATTGATTTTATTTTTATTATTAAAAAATAATTCACCCTTATTATAGCCATCATAAAATCATTCGATCTAACATGAATGTATTTAATAATTCATACACCGAATGTTTGATGATATTGATATATCTATTGAATTCATGATATTCCATAATTAAAAATCCTTTTTTTCTTTGATATCCCATTTAATTAACACAAGAATCTCCCAACATTTTTATGTTAAATATATATTTATTTTTTTACATTTCATTAATCTACATGGAAATATATAAATTTCATTTAGGATCCTTAAAAAATCGCTTACTGAATTCAATTGTTTATAAAGTGTTAAAATTATGTTTTCAATATATTTCAATGGTATAATTTAATATTCTATAAATATTAATGATCTTATATATTAGTAAAAAATAAATATAAATTATAATCATTTAGGTATTCTTGACCATCATATAATTAACTCGCTTAGATAACTCAAATATTATGGAATGTTTTTGTATTAATATTATACATTAAATGATTTAATATCATTATTCATATTCTTCCTCTTACCGATTTCTACCATATTTTCATCTCCACCTTCACATAGTTAGCCTCCACCTCCTTGAATGGTTTCACCATCCAAAATCGTAATATCTTTTCTCCATGCAAATCACTTAAAATATTATTTTTCATCCTCAATTTCAAGTGTTTTTATCTCAATGGTAGATATTTAAAGTACTAATGGTAAATTTCATTAAAAATTCCAATATTCACAAACATTGTGTCCAATGCTAGATCATTATATAACTAATAGTGGATCATTATTTATTACTAATGGTGGATCATAATAACTATCTAATGGTGGATACTAATTTTTACATAATGGGGGATCATAATTCATAAATAACAATAGATTATGTAGAACTCAATTAAAGATATTAGGTATTTTTATTCCCCAATGGTAGATCCACACATATAAATAAGAGAAAATAGGCCCCTTATAATGGGTTACCACAAAAGGAGATCATGATACCAAAATGAAATATCCAACTACCTATCGCCCCCTCATGAACACCCATCACCTCTAGCTCCAAGCCTCCACCATTACCTCACCCACACTTCTAAAACAATATAGCCACTTCCACTTCCACTCCCCCCCTAAAATTTACTCCCCACTACCCATCCTCTCTCATAAACTCATCACACAAAGTGTCATATCCTCCAATTCCACATCCCATACAAATGTTTTATCGCTTACATGATCTCTATAACCCCATATGGAACAACCTCCTCCTCTCTCTACCACTACCTTGATCTGAACATCCCCTATGATCATTGTTTTCCCTTTAGTCTTAGAAAAATCCACATCTAAATTCAATTAGTTCAAGAGATGTCATTCTATCAGGTAATCAGTAATTTGGGATTTTGGATTTGCATTTTGGGGACTTCAATAATTCATATTCTATTCAGAATTTACATTAAAAAGGAAATATAAACCCCTTATGCAAGTATAAAGTGGAGACCTAAATATCCTTGTATTGGTGTTCATGGGTTTGGTATTATCCTATTAATTATTTTCATACATAATTCATGTTACTTCTATCGTACATCAGTCTAGATAATTGATCATAAACATATATATTACAATTGATTTTAGTTAATTAATTTCTTTACATATTCCAATATAAGTCTCACAGTTTAAAACATAAAAGGTTGATAATGTTAGATTCATTTAATAAACTAGTTTAAAAATATGTTATTTAAATTTTTATGGATTTTTAATTTTGGAAATTTTTATATTTAAAAAGTTTCTTAAATATTGTAGAATATGAATGAATTTAATTCCATTTTTAAATTTATGTGTTTTTTATTATACCAGCGATATAGATTTCTTTAATTGGAACCTCAACATTCCATGTTTTAAAAATCTAAAGCCCTTGGAATGTCATAATTTATATTATCTTTTTTTTTTATTTTTTTCTTATCTGTTTCTTTTATCATATGAGAGGATTTAATTTTATATTTCACAATTCATGGAGTAGAACCATGTGAATTAGTGATTCATTTATATTGTATCATCCTATGTAATTATACTATAATAGATATTCATATTTATTAAAAATTATGTATTAGATATTAAATTTACCTAAAAATGATTCTATGTTTGATAGCATGCTCGACACATAACAATGTGTTTCTCTAAAATCATACGTTTCTTACAAGACTGTTATTCCGAAAAATATTACATTATTAATATTAGTATTTTCCATTGTAGTTATTGCATATCCATTATAATGGCGGGAATGATTGATTTGAATAATATTATGAGAATTGGGTATACACATGTTTATAAAAATATTCATTTGTTATAAAAATAATTATAAATGAAAATTAAAAACCAATTAAATACAAAGGATGTGTTTTTTATGAAGAACTATTAAAGTGAAATTAATTCTGTTTATAAATTAATAAAATTGATTTTTTGTAATTATATTAATGAAATATAAATTACATATGATGTTTAAAATTCATCTTATATATTTTCTAGACCTGCAATATGAAGAAATTCAATTTTGTTAATTAAATGAATATTAAAAAAATGACTTTATAACCAATTTTAATGGATTAATTTTTTTAAATATAGTTTTTGTCACATTAATATATTATGTTTTACGAAATAAAAATATTCTTTGGAATCAGGACATCAAAATTTACATCGGATTGTTTTTTTTTCTAATTAAATTTATATTGTAATGAGTAGTCCAAATTCTACATTTTCTTTGAAACTTCATTTTTATCTAATTTATTGATATTTTCAAATTATAATTTTACATGGTATTAATGTATAATTAAATCATGTTTATTTATCTTAATAAAATTTAGTTAATTATATTCCTTTTCATATTAAAATTAAATAAAAAAACTATGTGAATTTTAGAACATTTTACATATAAAACCATGTTTTCTCAATCCATCAACAAAATTAGGGTTCAACATAGATTAACAACTTCTGTGAATTGATTTTTTAAAAACAGAAAAAACATGGTGTATGCCATTATAATAATTATTGTCTAATAGAATCAAAATAATTTTATCTGTATAGTTATTTTAGTATTTTCATTACCATGGTTAATGTAAAATAGGGTAATTAAAGATTAAATTAATATTATAGTATTATAAATTCCTCCTAACATATGTTCTAATTTTTTTGGATGGGATTTTAATGACTAATTCCATATTTTTCCTCATAATTTTACCTTGTTAAGAAACTTGTATGTGATTATGAAATGTATAAAATTTAATTTAATGGACTGAAAGATATGTTATTAATGTATCTTCTTACTAAAATAGTTTAATATGGGGTTATTAAACTGATATCAATAACATTGAATATTTTTATAAATCTAAAAGTATTTTTTTTAATAATTTAAATAATTTATAATTTTTTGTAATTAAATAATTAAATTTAATTATGAAGTAATGATTATTGAGTAATATATTTATTAAATAATAGATCATATTAATAATAATTATTATTATGTTAATATAATTATAATATTAAATATATTTTTCCATCGACAAATTTAGTGGATGAATATGACATGTTATGATTGATTTAATGTATCTTTTTCGATGGAATCACATTTTTATGATATTTTAAAAAACCTTAACCAATGAACAATGTCAAATATGTTAAATTTCATATTTCAACATATATAATATTCAATTAAATTATATAAAATTTTGAAACATAAATTGCATCAAAAAAATTATATAACTGAACAAATATCATGAATGACTAATTCATTTGATTTTTGGCATGATTTTTAATTTTTTTAAACCTCTACATGTAAATTAATTAATAAATTGGTAATTGTTAAAAGATGATAAAACAAAAATATATGGATTAAAAATATACTAAAAAATGTCTAATATTAATTGTATGAATATATTTCAAACCATACTAATCCACATGTTTTAACCAAATAATTTTAGACCCATTTTGAATAGAAATTGGAATTATATTTGTTTAATACCATTAATAATTCCAAGGGTGCCCCAACCCTCTTTTATAAAAAATAACCCATTCCTCTATAGTACCCACAACTACAAAACATATGGGATCATCCAATATCTACCAAAACCCTACCTATAATCCATCCCCACATTATTGTGGCATAAATTGCGACATAACACCCTTCATAGACATGTTATGGAGTTGTTCAATGGTGATGAACAAAAAACATTTATCAATTTTAAGTATTTCTATTTTTCTTCTTCATTAAATTAATTCAAATATTATTCTACATAGATGAATTAAATTCTCTAATATCCTCAATAAAAAATTATTTTATCATGATAATATTATATCCTAAATTGATTTCAACATCCAAAAAATTAGAATGGAATAAATCCTTTGTGCATACATGTGAACTATCACCACCACGAAATGAACTTATTTGTTTTTCCAAAAAATCGGTCAATATTAGTTAATATAATATAATTAATGTTAATATGTGATATTAATGTCATATTAATCATTCTAATATAATAATATATTGTTAGGTCCACTAGGTTATGAACCCTGAGAGGGTGGTGAATCTTGGTTTGACAGATAAAAACACCTCTTCCAATTGATCCTGTCTCACTGTTAAGCAAGACTCATTTCTATTTCTTTCCTGCAGCAAAGTATGCACAAAAACCAAAGCATACATAGGACACAACAAATTTTACATGGTTCACCCTCACTGGGATACGTCCAGGGAGCATACATCGGTGATGTGTCAATGTACCAAATCCACTAAAAGAGATCTTCAATTTACAATGTTCAGGATAAATCACTTATATTCCTAGGCTCACTTCCTATACAACGTTTAGTGTTAGCTCACTAAGTTCCCAAGGGTCACTCCCCGTCTCTCTCTCTCTTTGGATCACTGCCTCTGGAGAGGATAAACTTCTTCCTATTCTTTTTCTCACTTATATAGAAATAATGCACTCATAGTTTATAGGCCTGTAAGTATTTACATTATCACTAATGAATGAATCTTCGATTGTTTGTATATGCTCTCTTGAAGTCCAACTTTCACTAGTAGATGAAACTCACTTTGCACCGAAGGTATCAAGAAATATTACAGCTTCTACGTATCATTGAATCACATTCGTACTTCAACCAAACCAGGTTCCCTTCTCCAAGACGACGTATAAGTATCTTCGCACAAGTTATAACTGGTGCACAAGTCCACCTCAACCAATTGCGTGACACAAGATTCTATAACTACAAACATGCGCGACTCACAAACTTTTACGCCCAAACCAATATTGGCGCCCAACCACCAACTATCGCGCTTCATCAAAACCTAGCGCTCAAGTTTCACCAATCCACCTACGCGGAACCCACTTATACAACTAAATACATAGATGATCCCCTTAATTTCTCACCCAAACCACGCTATATGTGCAACAATCAAATGACATCCATATTCTACTTCCACGACCACACCACCACTTGAGCGACCACCACACTTCAGAGACGGGAGTACTGATTTTCTCTAAGTGTTGAAATCTTAACGAATAAAGAGGGTTCAACCTCTAATTATATGCATTTGGACACCCTACACGACGGTGCACAAGTCTCCCCTCAGCGCACTAGTCTCAGCACGCAAGTCTCTTCCGTGAGTGTAACTTATGAGACCAACCCAAAAACATAGGATCCTCTTTTCCCATTGCCATATTTTGATGTTCTGATCGTGAAAATCATATTTTTCACAAGATTCCTCTCCTTCAAGACAATAACGCACAAGTCCCTTTTCCAAAACAGTTCCACCTTGTGTCTTCTCTTTTTGTACCACCTCCAGATCGTCCATTACTTTGTATACAATCTTGAATTGAACATGGATCATTAACCACATTCCTTGAACTTGACATGCCAGCAAGAAATCCCCTTGGTCAAAATTTTTGCATGTAATGGGTTTCATTGTCAACAAACACAACATATTGAAAAATAATTCAATGATACCTTTAGGGATTTTTCCCAACATATGTCAATTATGTTCTTACATCACATTTACATAAAAATATTACCGCCATTTCTGCATACATGTGAACTATCTCCACACAGAAGCGATGTGACTCATTTTTAATCATTGTATCACCTGTATGATAGAAATAATTATATTATTAATTGTTAATTATATATTAATGATGTTATTATAATTATATAAATATAATATAATACTTACTATCTTTTCATAATGGTCAATGAAAAATGTAAAATGTTACTCGTGCCTATGATCATCTTACCGTCCCCATGGTTATAATTTTGTTTATTTTTCATAACCAAAATTATTGGTATTATTTAAATGTATAATTTATCTATAATAGTAATAATAATAATTTCATGATTATGTTTTTTGTATTATGGACTTATGAACACATGAAGGATTAACGTCATACCATGTTCGTTTTTGACTCAACTACAATATATTGTCAAAATGAATGATGGGAACTTAAATAATTATTTAATGAACATATCATGGTATTAATTTATAAAAAATAACAATTTATATGATCAGGTATCAAATGTAGGTAGAAATTAACATTAGTTGATTATTAAAGAAGATAATGAACATATTAGGCGATTCAGAGTTAGTGAACGGGACTTCTTCTCAATCACCTTTCATTACGTCATATATGTATGTTTCAAACCACATTATTTTATATTTATATAATCAATAACAATTTTAATTAATTATGTTTTATAAAAAAAGGAATATATTCATACTATGTTTTTTAATTTCTTTACAAAATGAAAAAAGAATAGTTTTTTAATGTATGCAGTTACCATTACTTCTTCGCCCTTGAAATCATTATTTTATAATGTTATTCCCATCTTAGACTTATTTTTTTTAAAAGGAAGATAAATAATTTACTCTTTTTTGTGGTTTTTTCTATTTATAATGGGATAAAAATTACATTTTATATTTCAATATCACGAAATTAAGTCTAGGGATTGAAAAAAATTATGTGTGACATGTTGAAAATTTTAATCTTCTATGTCTTATGATTATTTAATGGTATATGGAAATTTTAAGGGTGTTTATGTGATAAGCCAAAAATTGGTGATTATTTTATAAACAAAATATGGGTTGTTCCTTGTTAAACCATGCATGAGTGGTTACATTCTAACCTCCAATGCATTTGGGGTGGATATATTTTGTATAACTATTCCAATTAGTGATTTGTGTGTAAATAGACTATAGGGTTATTCCATTTCAGTATGATTATGTCCCAAGATAAATTTATATGTTATAAATTAATTGAAAGGGTACGAGGATAATATTTATATTAATAAATGGATAACCAATTATCTTATATTTAGTGATGTGTATTCAAGACGTTATAAATGTGAGAATTATTGAATTATGATACAGTATTTAGGGGTTACAAGATCTCACAGTACTAACTATTTTCCATCGTAGTATATCCCATACCGTGGTTTTTTTATCATCCCATGTTTTTAAATAATTTTTTACTAGATCCAATAGATAATAGATTGAAGGATGGTATCCTGGAAATGTTATAATGTTTAAACGTGAAATGAAACCATGTTTCCTTTTAATAATTTGTTTATTTAATAAATAAATAATGAGTATATTTTTCTAAATTGTAATATTTGAGTTCTTATGAATGAGTTATGGACTAATTAGTGAAATCTATATATCTAAAATTATTCGTGATGTTTGTAAATGAAAAATTAATGACTTCACTCATGATTATGTATTATTTTAGGGTAGGGCCTTATAGTTGCAATTAGAGGATGTTTTAGACAACATTAGAGCATAGGTTAATATTTAAGAAGAAGTTACAATTTTTATATAAAATAAAGGGTTACCATAATTTCATTATCCATTGTTAATTTGTATAAATTAAATACTTTTTAAATGAAAAAAATAAATTTATCTTAATAATTATCTTTTTTATAAGAAAATATTTGATAACTTTATTGATATAATCACAATATGTGTTTTTGTTTTGTAAATGGATGGATTATACATGAACTAATATATTAATGGATGTGAATTAAAATGATGTGGTTTTATGATGAAGCAACTGAATAAAATTGAATCTTCAATGAGAACTCTCATTTTTTAATAAACCAATAATCTGGATGCATGATCTACCACTAGAACCTTGATGACAATTATAATGAATAACAAATGAGAGAAATGATTTCCTATTTATGTTAATGTACCAATCATAAATGTATGTATAATAAATGACATTTGTTTCAAAGACGTGGAAATAAACAGCTAGGAATTTTTTTAAGATGGATCGAATGATGTAATATATGTGGTAATGAAGGTCATAAATCAATAACTATCCAAGTGAAAATAATGAATTTAGTTGAATCTAGGAATGGGAAAGAAGTTATTTATGTGTTATAAATTAAATGTTTTAAATGTGCTAATTACGGTCATTATGAAAATAAATTTCCAAGAATGAAAGTTAATTAATGAGATAAAAAAGGAATATACAAATATATTTTTAGAAATATCTAATTATATTCCAATTTAAGATGAGGAATCTGAATATGAAATATGAAAGGAATGAATTATATCTTGTCTCAAGTCTTTAAATTATTTTATCATAAGACATGATTCATGTTATTTATCTGTAGGAAAAAGTATTAGTTAATAATATGTCAAATCATAGGTAAAGAATCATAAATAATACTTAATGATGTATATTTTCTATTTAAATTATTTAGGATTTGTGGTAGAATATAGGTTAGAAAAATTTTTAAATGTATTAATGATATTTTGATGAATGGATTTCTTTGGAAGATTTTTTCTAGTATGTGTAACACTGTAGTTTGTTATCAAATAATTTTATTTGATGAAGAAATATCTTTTATTGTGTGAAAATATTTACAAAGATATGGATAACAATTAGTGATTTTATGATCATTTATTTTTATGTAATTATGGGTTATTATATTTTGTGTTTCAAAATAAAATAAATGAGGTAAAATTTTAGGATAAAAAATATTATGGTTATTTTTAAGCATTTTATATCAATTTGGGAATAGGAGAAAATTATATAATTTTAGGAAAACTATAACCCCTTAGAAGGGTGAAAAACATTATCATTGTAAAAGGTTGTGGAAATTAAACCCACAAATGAAGTATAACAAGTAATTATCACAAACCAATGGCCTTTATAAAGTACTTGGTTAGAATTTCAATGTATTTTTATTTTAATATGTTTATGGAATAATAATATGTTCATATTTGGAACTTATTTTTTATTAAATTTTTATCATTTCTATAGGAATATGATTCAGGGATTAAGTTATAAATGTTATTTTGTATGATTATAAGAATTTTTGGAAGCCTATATACATTAGGAAAATAGAATACTATGGGAATTAATTTGATGAGCAATGGTTTATTTTAATTTTTGAATGATATATTTTTTTATTATAGACTAAGGTTGATTATGGTTATTTATTGACATTATTTACCTATCATGGAGAATATGTGATTTGGGTAATTACTTTTTAGTATGAGACATTAAGAGTGGTTGATGTAATTTTGATTTTAAAGTTATAACTAATCTGGAATGATTATTGCATTTAATCATTCAGATTATTGGGATTTAATTATAGTTATATTATTTTTGATGAATTTTATGGATAATTATTTTATGAATGGTTTATATTGTACTTTGGGTACTGATTTTGAATTTTGACAATTAAAAGTAGTCCTTCTTCATTTTATGTTTTATATATTTTTAGAAATTGTATTATTTTATTCTATCATTTTAGATTTGTATATTATTTCAATACATGATGAATATATAGATAATCCTTGGTGGATTGTCAAATTCTCTATAAGTTGATTGTAGTGCTTCACGAAAGAAAAAAAATCTTCTTAAATACTCATCATTTTTTTGAAAAAATTATGTTTTTTTTGTGAAATTTGATTAAATGTTGAAATTATACATGTTAATTAAGTTTACTTCCTTTTGAACATAGTAACGGTTGAAAAATATTTCCACAAATCTATGAAAAAGATCTATAAACAATGAAAAATTTCTTTTAATTTTCATAATATGAAATCAAATACTGTTTAATCCATCACAAATGTATGGTTTTTTTGTGGATAAGGTTCTCCTAAAATTGTTTTCTATTAGTCAACATTAGATCATAATCGTTAGTTATCTATTCCAAACCCATATTTTCTTATATGAAACACTAGTGTTTTTAATCTCAGGTGACCATTTTACTTCACATTATTTATTTTAAACTGGAGGTTATATTGACTCCTTTTTAAATGTGGGACTTCAATTACGTAATTATGAAATGTGATTCCTTAATTACCGATCCCTATTGTAAAATTACATGGGAAAATATATAAATCGGTCGAAGGATATAATATCCATTGTAATTATTGAATTATAATGTTTCACATTAATTAATAATTATGAATTAGATAGTAATTTTACATAATAAAAGGATTTTATGTCTGACAAAGCACCCGTCACATAGCAATGGGTCTCTATGAAATCGTGGGTCGCACAATAGACTGAGTTATACCTATAAATAATACATTAATAATATTATTATTTAAATTTGTAGTTTTCACAAATATGTTAGAATGATGGGAATGAATGATTGTATCTAAATTAGGAAAATATGATTCACACAATTTTATATAATGTTTTATTGTTTTGAAAATTTATATGTATTTTAGACATGATTTAAGAAGAAATTAATGTTTATAAATAAAATGAGTATTTTTAATAAAAAGTCATTTTTATCAAATTTTAACGGGGAACCAGTTTTTAATCTATTTTATAATGGTTTAATATATTCTATTTGAAAAAATTATCTTCTTATTTGGAAGAGGTAAATAAAAATTTATTTGGTTTTATTTTAACAATTTTCAGATTGAAATCATTTTTTAATGAACAGAAAAGAATACGATACTTTATTTCATACTGAATTTTTATCAATTTATTTATATTGTTATATTACCCTTTAACATGTTTTTATTAAATAATTAGATTATTATTTCATCATTTAATAAACTTTAGTTCAATTTATTCATTTTCAAATTAAAAATTCATAGAAAAACTATGTGAAATTTTGAACGTTTTACATAAAATCCCCCTTTTTCGATCAATTAATAAAAGTAGTAATAAACATAATTTATACAATTATGTGATTCGAATATTAAAAAACACACATCCATGTATGTATTAAATATGAAACACGTGGTCCAATATGATCAAAATAATTTTTGGTGAATAGTAATTGTTGTGTTTTTCTTTACCACGGTAAAATCTAAATATGGTCATTAGATTTAAAATTAATATTATAAAATTTTAATATTACATTAACACTTTTAATATAACTATTATATGAGTTTTTATTGATAATGAAAATCCATGTTACCAAAATTTTACAATTGGAAGACACTTCTTTGTGAATATATAATTTCTATAATTTAATTTAACGTAATGGAAAATATTCCATAAATGTATCATCTTAATAAAACAATTTTAATACAATTTTTTGTAAGTGATATATTTCACAATTAATATTAGATATAAGTATAATAATATTACCTATAACATGGTAAGTTATTTATAATTTTTTGATACTAAATAAATAAAATTAATAATGACACAAAGATGATGTCGAAATAGATTTATTAAAGAATGAATCAAATGAATGATAGTAATAGTTTTAAAATAAAAATAATATGAAATATTTTTTTCAACCCATGAATTTTATACTTTAATATTACATGATTAGATTGGGTTAAAGTATTTTGTTTGAAGTAATCAGGTTGTTATGATTTTTTTTAAAAAGTACTGTAATGAATAGAGTCAAAATTGAAATATTTCATTTTTTACAATATAAAATATTTAATTAAATGATATAAATGTAATAAAAATATTATATTAGTAAAAATATTTTATTTTATGTTACAAATTTACTAAAGAATTATTCAATGTATTTTTATTCATGATTTGGAATTTATTTAAATCCTCTGAGTATAAATTACTTAAAACAATAGTAAGAGTTAAAAGATGTTAAAAATAGATAAGGATTAAAAAATAATAAAACATTTATAAGTGTCATTATATGGAAAAATTTAGACCAATAATAAATTTATATTATAAAATAAATTATTTTTCATCCTTTTTGAAACCAAATTGAATTTATATGAATTGAACACTTTTAAAAATTTAAATGGTTCCCCTCCCCTCTCCTATTAAAAATAACTTATTTAGACCAATTATCAAAGATAAAAATCATTTTGGATTGGAAATATTCATTCCATAATCATTTGGATAATTCACTTTCACAATCTTGAGTCCATACTTTTGGAAGAACACCCTCTTTAGAGGTGTTAAGGCGTTCTTCAAAGGTGATCATGAAAAGAAGAGGAAGCATTTTCATTAAGTATTTCTATTTTATTTATTCTTACACTTTCATAAAATGTTATTATTCCTAGATTAAATAATATTTTTAGTATCATAAATATTTTAGGTTTTTATCATTAGAATATTATCAGGTAAATCCATCTTGACTATCATTAAATGGTAAAGGAACAAATCGTTCGTGTGTACGTGTGAACTATCACCTCCACGAACAGATCTAATTTATTTTTCATAACCATATTTGATGTGTTTTTATAATATGTGAATAAATTTTAATATGTAATACTAATTAAATATTAATCATTCTATGATTATAATATATCAATTATGTTCTTACATTCCATGCGCATAAGAATGATAACGTCATTTGTGCGTAAGTGTGATTTATCACCTCCATGAAGCGGGGTGACTCATTTTTATTTATTATTTCCCTATTATGATATATATAAGTATATTTAATTGAATAATATGATATTAATGATTTTATCATAATTCTTTAATGGTGAAATAATACTTAACTTCTTTCCATAACGATCAATGAGAAATGGAAAGGTTTACTAATGTGTACGTATAACTAACTATCACAATGATTATAACATTGTTTATTTATCATAACTACCCATTATGTTTTGATTTTATATTTAATTGATGTATAAATATTATAATAATGTATTGAATATTATTTTGTAGATTAAGGATTTATAACCACGTCGACTACTAACATAATATAGAGTTCATATTTTACCCGGGTACAAAATATCGAAAAATTTCCTAACATGAATTTAAATCATATTATGATTATTATAACATGGTAATAAGTGATATAAACGAATAAATAATGTGAAAAAAGTCTCATGAAATTTTAATCTATCCAACAATTTTTATTCTAGAATATAAGGAACATTTGAGACACTAATGACTCGAGGTAAGGGACTTCGTCTCAATATCCATTCATTGAGGCATATTTGGATATTATAGACTACCTTGTTTGAATGGATAGCAATCCTCACGTTCAAATTTTAATTCATTCAATGGTTTTTAAAAGGAATAAGTTTATAAAAACCATTTTACATTATTTACAAAATAAAGAAGTAATTTTTCAACATATGAGGTGAAAACATCTTCTTCACCGCCATAACATTTATTTGATATTTGATATCCTCTATAAGAAATATTATTTTTAAATGGAAAATAAACACCTTGTTAGAATTTTTGGTGTTTTGGTATTGAAAATGTTTTTGTAATTAGATTGTCTATTTCAATATCCAACATCAATTATTGTTATTTCAATAAAAAATTATGAGTGGAATGTTGATAATTTCAATAATACATGTGTTATGATTATATAATGGTATGTCAGCATTTGAAAGGTTGAAATATTATAAACAAAATATATGTGGTTATGTGATATTCCCAAGAAGGTTGGATCAATGATAAATAAAAAATGATTGGTAATGTTATAACCTCTAATTAATTTGATACGAAGTCATCCATATAGATATTCCATTTAGTTATATGTGTTGATGTAGACCATATGTTTATACCATTTATGTATGATTAAGTACAGAGTAACCTTTATATATTAAATGTGATTTCTATGGGGTTTATGGTAAGACTTTGATTACAAAAATATTAATAAATGATCTTATATTTAGTATAGTGTATCTATGAAATAAAAATGATAAAAAAATATTACATTGTGATAATGTATTCATGGTTTATATGTTCTCAAAAGAATAATTGTTTTCCTTCTTTGTGTATTCAATAATGATATTTTTTTCTCATCCCCAGATTTGAATATTTGTTCACATAATTTAAAAAATAATTGAGTCATGGATGGGTTCATAGAAAATTTATGATGTTTAATGATGAAAAGAATCCATGTTTACTTAGAAACATATTTTTTATTTTATAAAAAATTTATAGTGACAGGAAGTGTCAACATTGAAATATTTGAGCTATTATGTAGGAGTTATGGACATATTAGATAGTTCTCTAAACCTAGAAAGATCCTCAATGTGAATGAAATTAAAATTCTTGAATGAAATAAACACTAACTAATGTTTAATTATGGGGCCTTATATAGATGTTCTAGGAAATCATATTTCATTATCTTCTCAATTTACACTTTTTATGAATTCATTGCTGATTCCGGGTTGGATTAGTTTCCTTGAACCTGAAAAGTTTTTAGTAGGTGTCATGACCCCCTCCCCACAAAGTGTACCCCTCCATGGTCGACAATGTCAGAACTGAGATAATGTCCCCCCAAGTCTCGCCTCCAGTTGGCCCCGAGTTAGCAACTAGAACCTAAGGTATAGTAAACATACAAATGGGAGGCATTACCCTCTAAGATAACACATTCAAAATAGAGATATTAGACAGAAACCAACCAACTCCAACTCGTACAACATTATAAAATAAATCCCAACTATATATATGTAATGTCATGAAAACAATTAATTATGAATGAGGATAACATTAAATACCCAAAATAATGTAAAAACAACACTAACCACAATCCAGAACAGCTCCTGCAACCCCATGCTAGTATAAAAGAGCTTGATCTCAAAACTTATCCATGTGAACAGAAAAGTAGTTTATATATAAATAGGGTGAGTATAATATAATACTCAGTAGGATCCTCCCAGAAGCCTCTCGTGAAAAAGAAAAGAGCTCATGCTAAAGCACAGTGAACAATTAGTGAAACTAACTCATCAACCAAAAAGTTATATTACGTTCCTAGACTCACCATGGATACTCTCACCATGTAATGAAAATAAGAGTATGTACTATAATAAAGGATATTCAGGGTATCCCATGACAACTTCCCCACTAGTTTTAAATTTTTCCAAACATTGCACGTCCTAAGCATCTCTCTCCAAAAAGGCTTTCCTGCAGACACCTAGTTGAAGCATCACAACCTGAAACTCAGGAAAAAAACACCAAATCCACGTAATAAAAGTAACAAGGTAGTTTTTTGAAGCAACTAAAACTCCTATAACGTGTATCATACAATAGGTATTATACCAAAAGACATCACATAACATACACTGAGTAAGGACCCTCAAGCCATCATATCCAATACACATTAAACCAATAGTAGTCCATGAAAAAATATATCCTGAATAGATTTGTGTGAATAACCATAAGCCATTATATCCATCTAAACAAGTAAATGGAGAACATAACTGATGAGAAAATTGTCAAAAGTAACTACCATGAGAAGAAAGCGAGGATAAAGGGGTTAGTAATCCATCTATCCATCCACTTGAATGTTGGGGAAAACCCATCCAGGGCTCATAATCCCCATGGTGTCAGTTACCCAAACTAATAACATGGAGTGTATAGAAAACAAAAAAAGAGTTGAATATAATATAGAACACAACTACACAATTGGAATAACCTTGTGTTAGAATCAATCGCAGCTAACGTCTCTTAGATTCTCAGCTTCCACATCTAAGACTAGGCATCCTACAAGCACACAACCATTTATAGAGATTTATTACATTACTTCATTTAATTTTTAGCAGTTGTACATTACATTAATTAATTACTTAAACTATAATTAACAATTACAAATTTCCCCATTATATTTCATTATCATCACACCCAAAGTCCTCTACCCCATTAAATTTTAAACTCATCATTTCATCCCAGCAAGCACTAACCCCATGGGTAAACATCATTTATTTTATTATTTATTTAAAAAATTAATTTCCCTTAATACCAATAATTCTAGAAAAAAACATTCTATGATACAAAATACAAGTAGGATCAACACGGTTAGTAGATGAACTACCTTTCAAGTATTTTCCACCTATATCAATTGTGCAGACCCATCCTCCCATGAGAAGGTATACACAGAAAGCATGTGGCATACCCCACATGTCTTGTCCCCCATTCAGATGATGGGTATGCAAGACCATATGCCTTGATTAGTTGGAAATTTAAAACATATATACAACCAATAAGAATTATTAAGAATCCAAACTTTCACATCCAACCAATTTCATCAGCTGTGGTGTCCTCCATGACACCCCAAGCATAACCTGATGCATCTTGACACTCTAGGAACCAACTACTACCACAACACGTAGGCCTTCATGCCCCTACATATCACAACATCCATCCAAGATCACATCACAACACAAATAGTAGGAAAAAACATCATATAAATTGGGATCTTGTCCATTCATCAAAAAATATGGTATCTCTAGACCTTACAAGGAACAATATTTTATGAAACAACCAGTTCTTTAATCCATCTTGGATTTACCATTTTATTATTCATAAGTCCCAACATTGGGAAACCTAAATAGTAATCTATTACAAAAAATTAAACATGATTATTTCACCAATTTTATTAACATCGAATTACAAAATGACTCATCTGATTCATTTACACTCCTCTTAATCATTATCCAAAAAATTATCAATTAATTTCTGCTTTATGATCTTTACCAATTTCCATCAAGAACGAAATGAAAAACAAAGAAATCATAGATATCACATTATCTATAAATTCAAAAGGCAATAACATATGATCGATATAGATATATTTATCTGGTTAAAATATTTATTAGTTCAATTAAATTGTTCTCTAATGGGGTAAAATAAGATAACTATACAGTTGCATATAAATGAAAAGAGAATCAACGAATCCTCTACCGCAAAAAGATCATGACGTTATTTATACGAGAATGAGCCACACAACAGTTTATGATATCCTCTTCTGTGACAACTGTATCTACTATAGGATGTCGATACACCAACACATAATCCAAAATCCAAGAGAAAGTTCATTAGAAACATTGTGAAACATTCCATAAAAATGTCATGGGGAAACAGAAGAAGATGAACCCAAAATAATGATGATAGAACATACCTTATTTTGAGGATTGATCAATAATTCTCGATTGCCTCAAAATAGAGAGGAACCAATCCATTGAGGAATGTTTTATTTTGAATCTTTTACATGATAGAATGAATGATCTGAGCATATTAATGCCAATAAATATGAGGAAGAACTATGGATTAAGATATATTGTCCCCTTTGAAGATTTAATGGAGCAGTGGTTTATGAAATGATGGATTTTCCATTAAAATCGGTTAACATTTAACCACACTGAGTGACCATATAAAAGTATCTCGATCCTTAGGAAAAATATTAAAATATGGGTTATGGTATTTTAATTGGCCTTAGAGTCATAAAAATAATGCTTTAATTTCATTTTATTTCAAAGGAAACATCAAATGGGAGAAACTGTAGAAAGATGGAAACACAGTTCAAAAACTCAAAATTTGGAAAAGGAAAAACATTGTCTAGGAATCTCACAATTGAAACCTCACCATTATAGAAACATTGTTCATGAACCTCACCATTGGAACCACATCATTGGAAACTCGCCGTTCTGGAATCACTTTTCATGGACCTCAGCAATGAAACCTCACTGTTGGAAGATCATCATTCTGGAAAAAATATTCATGAAGCTCACCATTGGAACATCACCCATATAAAAACATTTTTCATGAACCTCACCATTATAACCTCACCGTTCTGGAATTATTGTTCATGATCCCAAAATTTGGAAATGGAAAGGGGATACCGTTAGACCCTCACCGTTCTAGAAACACTGCTCATTAACACAAAATTTGAAAAAATAGAGGATTCCATTGAAACATCAACATTGTAATGTTCACCAAAGGTTACTGATGTCACTGTTCACAAAAGGTCAGTGTTGCACTATTTACATAAGGTTACCAATGTCACTGTTCACATAAGGCTACTGATTCACTATTCACCAAAGGCTACAGATGACACTGTTCACCTAAGGCTATTGATGAAATGTTTACCTGAGGCTACCAATGAAACTTTTCACATAAGGATATCGATCCATTTTTCACCTATGGTTACCGATGAAACTGTTCACCTAAGGCAACAAATGCACTGTTAACAGAATTGGAAATTTGAAAGTGTTGGGAATAAGTCATATTGTCCTCCCTAGAAACCTTAGACACCATATTTTTTCAACGGAATTGCCCAGAGTGGTTCGGTCCATCACATCAAATACCTATAAAAAACATTCTCATCCTCAAGAATTCAAAATAAACCTAAAAGGAAACATAAAAGAAGTCTGAAAAACCACCCATCGAGATATCTCGTAAAAGATTGTAAGTAACCATAAGAAACCAAATAAAACCATCTCATAAACATGAATGTTATATATTCACAATGGGGGCACAATTATTAGCCTCTACCTTCTGGAAAACAAATCATCGAGACACAAACTCCGCAACTGCACACTTCATGCAAGGCCCCCAATAATGACTCCTCAATGATCAATACCAATTTTTAATGATATGATGTACCAAAAATGGAGAACTATGGAATTATATGAGGATAATATAACACATGGACAACATAAAAAATAGACTTCTATAGTACAATACTTAGTGTTTTTCATCCTTAGACAAACCATTAGGGGCATTGCCACAAAAAAAATATGTATCTCCTGACCACCACTTCAAGATCCCCCAACTAGGACTCTTCCTCATTCTAAACTAGAGATGACTACACCATTATCTAAAAAATTCAACCTCCACCCCCAAATTCTCCCATATCAAGATGTAATGCTGATAGTTCTTAAATTACTCTCCTAGAGTCACCGGATTCACACAATGAATCATTACATTAGATCTGACTGAGAGAATCACCTACAACATTCCCCTTTCCAGCTGTATACAATATATCATAGTTATATTCGTGTAAGAACTCTATCCACTAACACTAATGTAAATTCAAGTCACATTTGGAGGAAAAATACCTCCGGATCTTATGATCAGTGAAAACAATAAAGCGCTCACAAATGAGGTAATGTCTTCACAATTTTAGAGCAAACACCATAGTTTCCAACTCAAGATTGTGGGTGGCATAGTTACATTCATGGGGATGTAACATCTGATACCTATAATAAAGAATATATCATTGTTGAATAATAACACAAGCAAACCCTAGATGTGGAGAATCGTAGAAAACATCAACATGAACTCCCTCAGCTGGAAGACAATGAACTAAAGGACTTACTAACATATCCTTTAGATACTCGAATGATGTCTAACAATGATTATTCCATATGAACAATTGATCCTTTTGGGTCAATAATGTCATAGGACTCACAACTCGAGATAAATCAGCTATGAACCTACTGTAGTAGCCTGTGAGACCAAGGAATTCACACCACTAATACTGTCTTGGGGGATGCACAAGACACAACTTCTTCTATATTTGATGGATCCATAGTGAATCCCTACTGGGACACAACATTCCCTAATAAAGAGTCATATCAAGCCCAAAACTCACCCTATAACAACATCCCAAACAACTGATGTTAACAAAGAACTCCCAACACTACGTGTAGCTGCTAAACATACTCCTCCATAGACCTGTCGTACATAAGGATTTCATCAATGAAAACCACCAAAAACATGTTAAGGAACTCAATGAACATATATTTCATCAATACCTTGATCCCATCTAGAGCATTCATCACACAATATGAGATTACAAAAAACTCATAATTCCTATGATGACAACAGAAAGCATTCTTTAGGATATTCTCATCCTTTACATGCATTTGATGATATCCTGACTACAAATCAATCTTTTAGAACCAACTATAACTCTAGTGTTGATTGAATAAATCATCAATACATGGAAGAGGATATTTATTCTTAATGGTCACATTGTTATGTGATGATAATCTACACACAACTACAAACTGACATCATCCTTTTTCACAAAAAAATTGGTGCACCCCATGGTGACACACTCAGAAATTAAAACCACACTGTAATAGATCATCAAGCTGTATATGAGTCTCACTTAATTCAGAAGGGGATATCCTATATCAAGAAATGTAGATTTTTGATGATCCTATTTGTATCTTGATCTAAATATTGATCTCTCGTCGAGGTCGTTATTCTAAAACCACTTCTACAATGACATTTGGGTACACTTCTACAACCCTATGAAATCCCAACTATTGAACTTCTAATGAACTCAGCATTAGATTAGACATCATGGATGATATGGAAGTAACCTACATATAACCCATACAAGGGACTCGCTCACCAAAAAACACCACTAGCACTCTATCCACATTGGAGAACACAAACAGCCTCCTAATTGAATCCATGATAAACTGCACTGAATTCAACTAATTCATTCCAAAGATGACATCATATGGTTTTATTCATAAGCATACAAAATCTCCCCAGGAGTGGTGTTTCCCAAACACTATCTTGCAGTCTATACATACTTCAAATAAGTCGGCTCGATCTTCAACTGTCATAGTCAATGCCAAGTGAACTAGAATAATCTCTACCTCATGTCCAAATGCATGGACAAGGGTAGGTGATATGATGAAGTGTGTCTCTCCTGTATCAAACAAGGCATACACCAAGGTATAATACAATTAAAGGGTACCTTGAATGATGTCTAGCTCACCTAGTGATGGAAAATCTAAAGAATGAATCTATCCACGACCTCCTCTATGGACTCTCTAACCCTAAGGATGACCCCGACCATGGTCGCGCTCTGCACTATGATGACAGAGAGTGTCACAGGGCTACCATATACCTACCCCACCTACCCAATACTAATATAATGTTAGTGAAACATGATATTGTGGTCTCAACTAGAACTGCCTCTAGAGAGGAACCTGGAGTGGAGCACCTTTTTCACGATGACTGCTCTGAAGTGTCAGGAACTTTTGCTGTTGATGGCCAAGACTACCATAAGAAAAAAAAAGTGTCTAATCCCTTAGCATTGGCTTGAGAGATATTGTCCCTTGAGAAATGAGATGCTGATCGTGGGATCTTCCCCTGGCTGAACAGAAACACTTCTGCCCTTAAAACTTGGAACTTCGGACTATAGCCCTACTTCATGAGGAATCCTAATGACTCCCCTCTCAGGATGATCTAGTTCGGTCCAATGTCCACTCGACGGCCACTTACCATTCAACTCTTCAAGATTTTTCATCGGTATTAATGGGGTGACCTGACAATGGATCTTGGGATGCAAAGAGAACTCAAAATTTCCTTTCCCTAGCTACCTCATCTAGAAACAGGTCCAAAGAATATCGTAAAATGTTCCTGAAACGGATTCCAATCTATTGCACACTAGAGCTCCCCTATCAAAGGGTAATAAGTTCTTGTCAGTTGGACACCTTCGTAGTTGAAGAATGAAACTCATCTCTAAACTTGTCTCAAAAATCCTCCCATGATATCATTGCATCCACATCATCCCAGAGGAATAAGAACCACCATTGCTTTAGTGCTCTATACAACATCGTCACAGTGATGGAATCCTAGGGATCCTTCCATGCTCAGATCGAACTGAGGCCTATCTCTACCTCCCCCAACCAGTATTCTGGTACTTCATCTGAAATGTAACCCTCATACATCTTCATTAATTGGAACTAAAACTCTCAGAGTTTCCTCCTCTTAGTCTTATCGTCATCATCCTCTAACTGATGATGATCCACATGCACATCCTACTCGACATCATCTATGTGATCCTGATGAAGTCATAAACCTAGAGCCTTACATGAAAATTATTAAATAAATAGATCTCCTAACCATGGAATATGGAAGACACAAAAATTATCAATTAATTGTTTTCTTTTTTTAGGCTAACCTATCCCAAGGTCTATCTATTCAAACAAAGGCCCAATGAAGAATGATGCATGATCTTATCCAAGGTCTCTACCGTGCAACGCGTATAACCTTGTTTATTAGCCATTGTAAATGTAAAGGTCCACACATCATATAGTAGGAGGCCCTAAATGCATGTGTCCTAGCGGGACTCCAGTGTTTACATCACATGCCAAACATGAAAGGAATCATTTCCCAACAAACCCATGCAACCTCACCTGTGACAAACACCAAAATCCATCATATCCCTCAAAAAAACATCTAATAATACTCTGTCACAACTCCCTCCACACAATGTGTACCCCTCCTGGGCCTGTATTGTGAGAACAGAGATAATGACCCACAAATCCCACATCCAGTAGGCCCCCAGTTGGTGACTAGAATTGAGGGTATAGTAAACACACAAATGGGGGACATTACCGCCTAAGAGAACACATACACGAGAGATAGATAAGAAAGTCACCAACCCACTCCAACTTAGATAACAATATTAATGATATCCCATGTCCACATATATAATTCCATCAAAACAACAACAGTTGAAAGGGGAAAACCGGAAAATACTAAAAAAAAAGTAAAAAACAACAGCAACCACAAGCCCAAACACTCTTTTAACCCTAATATAGAAGAAACCAGATTGATCTCCAACTTACTTGGTGTGACATAAAAAACAATTTATTATAAATAGGTTTGGTAAAATAGTATACTCAGTAGGATCATCCCCGAAGCCTCTTGTGCAAATTTAAATAAATCATACTAAAGTATAGTGAACAACAAGTGAAACTAACTCGTCACATAAATAGGTATACTATGTTCCAAGCCTCACCATGGATACTCTCACTAATTAATACATACAATATTATAAAATAATAAAAATAATATCAAGGGTACCGCAATACAACTTTCCTATAGGTTTGCATATTTTCCCCAATGTTGCACGTCCTAAGCATCTCTATCGAAAAAGGCTTGCCAGTAGAAATATGGGTAAAACACCACAACATGCTCCTCATGAAAAACACCACCATGTCCATATAAGATAAGTAACCTGGTATTTTTTGGGAGCCACTACATCTCATATAACTTGTATCATACATCAGGTATTATTCATCAACCCATTACAACCTATACACCGAGTAAGGATCATCACGCCACACAGCATATACATGTTACACCTATAGTAGTCCATGGGATACTATATTTAGAATATATTTCTATGAATAACGACAATCTATTATAGACCTATACAAACATATATTGGGAAAATTAAATGATCTTCCATCCAGCATAAGTAACCGCCAAGAGAATAACGTGAGGCTAAAGGGGGCAGTCAGCCATCCATCCTTCCACCCAATTGTTTGGGAAACACCACCCCCATTGCGTAGAACCCTCAGAGGGTCAGTTTCCCTAATAGATACGGTGGAGTATCATATAGAAACACAAAAAGAATAGAATATACTATAGCTTACAACCACACTATGGGCACAACCTAATTTTAGAATCAGTTACATCAAATGTCTCTCGGACTCCCGACTCCCACTTTTAAGACTAGGTTTCCTATAACCACACAACCATTAAAATTTCATTCCTACATTACATCAATCTATTTTTATTAGGTGAATTTATGTTAATTAATTATTTAATCACTAATTAACCATGATCAAATTCCACATTATATTAAACTAGCATCACAACCAATGTTCATTGTCCCTTTAAATTGTAAACTCAACATCGCTTCCCTACAACTTCCAACCCCATGGTTTAACATCTTTTATTCAATTATTTATTTAAAGAATTACTTTCCCATAATCACAAGAATTATGTTGAAACATTCTATGCTATTAAATTGATGGGGGCTCAACAAAGTGATTAGATGATCAAACCGTCGAGTTGTTGTTGCCTACAGCAAGAGTGAAGACCCATCTACCATTGAGATTCTAAACACGAAATGCCCATAGCATACGCAACATGTCTACGACCCTTTAGGATGAGTTTTATGCAAGAACAGATGCCTTTCAGCTGTGGGAAATTCGATGTAGATAAAAAACCAATAAGAATTAGTCAGAATCCAATCATTGAAATCCAACCCATTTCATTATCCCTAGTGTCTTCCCCGACACACATATGCACAAACTGATGCATCTTGCCACTCTAGGTGCCAACTACTCCCACAAACAGTGAGCCTCCATGCCCCCACATATAACAATAGCCATCCAGGTTCACATCAATACATAAGAAACTGGAAAACAAACATCACATCGATTAAGCTAATGTCCCTTAAACAAGAAAGAGGATAACTCAGAACCCTAAAAGGAATACGATTTTTTCAAAATACATGTTCGTTAATCCATCATGGATTAACCTATTTATTATTCATAGATCCCAATTTTGTGAAACCTATAAAGTAAGCTGTCACAAATAACTAAACATGCTTATCACACCAATTTCATTAACCACAAATTACAACATGAAGAACCGGATTGATTTACATCCCTCTTTATCTTTCTCCAAACTATTATCAATTAATTCCATCTTTTCGTTCATTACATATTTTCATCATGTACTAAAAAATAAACAAATCAAGAATAAATATCAAAATATCTATCAAATCAAGAGGAAATAATATATGATTGAGAACCAGGAGGAAGACATAGGGAGGAAGATATATCATCTCTTTAGAATATTTAACAGAGTAGTGGTTTACGATATGAAATATATTTGATTAAATGTGGATCACATTAAACTATGTCATTTGAACATGTAAATGTATTAGGAGCCTTTCGAAAAAATTAACATAGGATTTATGGAGTTTTAATCGGCCTTAGAGTCATTAAAAAATTCTTTAAATTCATTTTAAGTTGAAGGAAACTTCATAGAGGTGAAATAGTAGGAAGTTGGAATCACTGTTCACAAACTCAAAATTTGGAAGTGGAAAACACTATTCACGAATATCACCATTGAAACCTCATCGTTGAAAATTCACATTTCTGGAAACACTATTCATGAACCTCACTGAGGAATCCTCACCGTTGGAACCTCACTATTCTAGAAACACTTTTCATGAACCTCATTATTGAAACCTCACTATTGGAACCTCACCGTTATAGAATCACTGTTCATGAACCTCACCATTGGAACATCACTGTTCTAGAAACAATATTCATGAACTAAAAATTAGGGAAAGTAAATAGATGTTACTGTTGAAATTTCACCATTGCACTCTTCACCTAATGTTAGTGATGACACTATTCACATAAGGACACTATTGCACTAATCACATAAGGTATTTGATGTCACTATTCATTTAAGGCTAACAATTCACTATTCACCTAAGGTTACCAATGACACTATTCACCTAAGGCTACTAATGCACTATTTACCTAAGGCTAATGGCGACATTGTTCAATTAAGGAAACTGATGCACTGTTCCCCTAAATCTATTGATTACACTATTCACATAAGGCTACCGATGCACTTCTCACATAACAAGAAATTTGGAAAAGTGTTGGGAATACATCACCTTGACCTCCCTGGACACCTCAAACACCATATTTAATCCAAGGAATGGACCTGAGAGGTTTGGTCCATTACTGTTGGAACCTCGAAGGGTATTAATATTATTTCAACAAAAAATTGAATATTAACTTCTCTAAATTAGAACCAAGTTAATTTTATGTTATTACACTTTTAATTATCACATGAACTAAATTATTCTCTATAATTCCATTTAAAATGTGTATGGTTATATTTTTTCAGTATATATTCCATTTATTATACATTATAACATCATTAGTGTTCATTACTACATAGTCATTAATCTATCCCCTCAAAAAAACTAAATAAAACACACTCCCAAAGAATTTAAAAATAGTCCTTCCATTAAACAATGTTTATCCATTAAATTTAATCTATTTTGAATAAATCTTTTAAATTTTTTTATTGTAAATTTAATTTTCATTTAAAATCCATTAAAATGTTTTTTTAAACTGTGATGTAGACTAAATTAAAATTGATAATTTTGAATGTGTTTAAAACTTTTTAAATACAGCTAACTACTACTTGGATTCATCATGAGAGGGAAAAAATCATTAAAATTATTTTACTTGAAATTGTTTTATTATTTAAAATTTCTAATTTTTCTCTCATTTAAATTACCAAAAATAAAATTTTATACAAAAGTTAATTTTTTGGATTATAATTTGAAAAAATATGTCATATTTAATACCATATAATTATCGAGAGATAATTATTTTATCTTATTTTATTTTTCCTTTATCAACTCATTGTAGTCTAATTTTTTACCTATTAATCACGTTTCACTATATATATTGAATTTAATTTTTTTATTTGCAGTAATAGATGCTTATATTTGGTAGAAACATTTAATTTATTTTTCCACTTTAATTTCATACAACTGTTATGCATGTTATTTTTTTCGTTTTCATTCCCATATTTTTTGTGATGTTTTTAGTGATAACTGAATCAAAGGGACATTATTTAGATGGGAATGAGAATAAAAGTTAGATGTTGTGTTCTTAAAATGTAATGAAATATTTTTTAATTAACATTAAAATATTATATTTTTCCATACATTATAATTTCCTTGACATATATCCTAAGTGTCCATATTCATGGTGTTTGAGTGTTAATTTACATTATATAACAATACAATTTCTTATTTCACATCACATAATGAATGTTTGTTTTTTATTTTTTGGTTGTTAAATTTTTAGGTCATAATGGTGTGGAATTTAACAAGTATAATGTATGAGTAATTTAAATACAAAATCTTATTTTTATTTTTAAAAAAATAATTCTCCAATATATAAAATATTATTAAAAACAAATATTTCACTTAAATATATTATGGTATTTATAAATTTTCAAAAAAAATTACATTTCCATTATTTACCAAATAAAATGAAATATTTATAAAACATGTATTTTATTCTTTTAGGATATTATAAAATATAGTGTAATTAAAAACATTGGATTTTCAAGATATGGATATTATAATTTTTGGTTATTTTTTTCCATTATTCAGTAATTTTTTAAAATATTATTCATGTAATACCTTCTACATTTTCCACATAATATTTTCTTTCTTTTTAGTGCCATAAGCATCACATTGGTTATATTTTTTCCATCTAGTATTTTATATTTTGATTTTTTACACTTGTTATTCATTTTATAAATTTTCCATTTTCAAACCCATGATTCTATGATGTATATTGTGTAAAGGTGCATCACACGTGCTTGATTTTTTTAGCATCATAATGATATATGGATGATGTGTCATTTCAAGGTAATGATTTTTGATAGATTTTTTTTAACAAATTTCATTTTCTTTTCCATTATTATATATACGTATGATTTCATAGGCTCCTCAATTAAATGGTTTTCAGGGTTTTAATTTATATGTAGTTCCAACATTATGTTATATTTCTCCTCATTGACCAACTAATTATTATTTTTGTTTTGGTGTTTCTGAAATTTTATGGAAAATTTGTTTTGAATTTAATATGTCTACAATATGTATAAGGAAAAAATATTAATTATAATGTAATATTTATACACATACTTTGTAATATCGGTACTTATTCTCTATAAAAAATAGAAAATTCTCTATAAAATGTACTACATATTTAAAATAATATTTCAAAAAAATTATTATATTATTGAACCTGAATATTTATTTTTTATCAATGTTTTTATTTTGTTTTTCCAATTGATCGTATAAACAATATTTGGTACCTTTTCATATCACTAAGATAAATGAACAAAATTCATACACAAATTTTATTTTTTTGATGCATAGATGATGTAAGAGATTCAAATTATGATGTCACGATGTTAAAAATATCATTTGGTAAGAAAATGCTTTGTTTGACTATTACTATAATGAAGGAATTTTGCAATGTATCCAACACAAAACACTATAGAGGGGTCTATAGTGTCTTTTTGAATATTATGATAATGGTTTGATCATTTTAAAACATTTTAATGTATCTTTTATACTATTTAGACAAGATTTTATTTCTTTTCATGTTCTCATTCATAATAATGTAACTAAAGAGAATTTATTAATTAATGAATTGAGAATATGCATTATTTTAATTATTTTTGAATTCATTACATTCTCTATTTCCAAACTATGATAAATCGTTATACATATATACATCCATATTAAATGTTTATAATGTTTCTATTTTATTTTTATATCTATTTAATTGCATGAAAATTAAATATCTTCCATTTATTATGACTATTAATGGATCGTTCAGATGGAACATGGCTATCTATTATATGAATTTATATCAGAAGATAATCAATATTGTTTGTTTGTACTATAATAAAAAAATTCTTCTATTACTGATATGTGTATTTTTGAAAAAAATATATAATTAATAAAATTTCAAATTTTTTGATTGGAAATTAAATTTGATTCCAATTTACATCTCTATGATAAAATGTATAAGCTATTTATGACATACAGTTCTTCTTTGAATACTTTTATATTTCATTGAATATTCTTTTTCATAAATCTATAATTTTTTAGTAAAGATAATTAGTAAATTTATTTGGTTTAAATTTTCAAATATTTGCTTTTTTTATTTTCACCTCAATATCCTCTTTTAGAGACTATCTATAAATGAAATCTTTTATTAGTAAGAATGAATATAAAATAAAAAAATCCACAAAAGATGAATGTGATAGAGACAGTGGGAATCCCATCACACAACCAAATCAGAATCAATATGGATAGAATTGATTTTGAAAAAAACCATTGTCATATTATCATATTTTTGTTTAGAAGCATTAAAATCCTGCACAATATTACCCTCTATCCTGGTATGAGAAACCCTCATGCTTGAATGAAGTATGAAAATTCAGTTCCAAATGGGATAAATTTTATTCCAAGTACATTCTTACTAACCTTAGAAGTAATTGAAAATCATTTTGGAATCAATATCATATTTTATAAGATAAATAGAATATTCATTTCATAATTTGAGACAATTAATTAAAAATAAGTCCTCAGTGATGACTGAAGAGACCTCACTTAAAAATGTAGAGAAATCCAAAATTACTGAACAACGAAAGTTATGAAGAAAACATTATCCTTGAATGATGGATTTAAGGGATGAATCATCTATATTCAACTTAAGACCATGAATTGGTTCCTGCTAATACACCCAAGCACTGGTATCCCAAACCCCATGGGAAACATACCATATTTAAATTACAGTAGCATAATGTGGGAGAATAACCCATGAAAAATATGTGTCTTTTCACTACTATATGAATGAAATGAAAAAATATAGAAATTTTGATTTGAAATAAAATAATGAATGATGATATCCTCGATGCAAAACCATGTTCCAGGGTTCCCATAAAATGAAATAGGACATGATGGGGTATATAATACACCCCTACTGCAATGAACTATAATTATAGATAGTATCATTTCTCTTCATAAGAAAATCATCCATGAAATCCACCCAACCCACAGTAACCAATATATCAGCTTCATGAAACCCTAAATACTAATCCTATTCACTAGGAAAAAATAAATGAGAAACAATTTCATGATGAGTGTTAAAACAAACATGAACTTTGAGGAAAAAGAAATTCAAATAAATCATATATTACCATCTATAGGGATATCATTGTTACAAAATCGCCAAATAAGAAATCTATATTTTGGAAATATGTCTCTACAACAATGTTTGGTAACCAAACTATATAAATTAGAGGAAAATGAGTCATATTATGGAAATCTAATCAATAATGTTTCTTCTATGAATTGGTGGTGATATAGAAATTATCAGAGTCCTTGAAAACAACTTCTTATATACTCATTATGATCTCTATTGGGAACAACATCAGTGAACCATGGATAGGAACTAGACTCATAGAGACAAATTTTATAAACTAGATAGCCAGGGAAAAATTAAATTTCACTATCCCATTTAGATTTCCAAAATTAGGTGTCACCCGACCAACAATACATGAAGATCTCTCCATAATTTGTTAAACAAGTTACTTTAATGATTACTAGAACCGAGAAAAAATGGATTATCTTTTCTATTTAGCTTTGAAATCCCAAATCATCATTTTTATTAAATAATTCCACAGTGATTCCCCCATAACAATCTCTTATTCCAATTTTCCCTATTAACAACTCATATCATCTTCAATACCTTTGATATTGATACCCACTCCTGAGAGAACTTTCGAGATATTTCCAACTAGCTGAATGGTTATGTTCATATTGATGAAAATACCAAATGAAAATACTTAAAATTATTTCAAATTTCATGAGAATTTGTCTTGGGGGACTATACAAAAATAAATAATGCATTGAAATATACTATTAAACGCTATTAACCAATGTAATTATACCCACAATGTGATGGAATTATCTTTTCTTGCTAAATATCATTCCATTAATCAAACAGACTATGTTATCATAATGATAAATTTGGACCCTCCTTCTATATATAAGAGCACAAATGTAAAATAAGGAATGATTTGAGTAGGAAAACTAATCACATTTTGAATGATTTTGGATATCCGAGAAGATCACTAATTAGAGATAAAAAATCCACATTATGAATAATTCATAGATTATTTATATTTTTCACAATAGTTATAAATATTATGTATAAAATTTAAAATATAATTTTCACATACAATGATGGAAAACAAAATATCATCTATAGACTAATTATATGAAATTCCAAATAAACCATGAATTTATTTAAAATGATGAATCAAACATTCCTCTAATCTTGGTGTAAGGATTCTAATGAGAATGACATAAGATGAAATGCAAAGACTTTGAGAGATAGGGTAATATGGTCTCAACCCCTTTCAGTATTTGAAAAAATCATACCACTTCCCCATAATAAATATACATAATGTAGGGGGGAAACACCTAAAGATAAGTTCACAAACTCTTTCAAAAAAAACCACAATTTCTGATAACATTGGTAATAAAGGACTAGTACAAAAAAATAGACCTTTTATATATCAATCAGAAATATAAAAAATGAACTCATCTCTATAAATTTTTTTTGAATTAATTTATTAAATTATAAATTTTTTCATCTTAAATTTTATAGTTATAATTTAATTAAATTTATTTTTTTCATTTACATTAATTATAAAATACCTAGAAAACTACCTAGAAGTTAATGTGATTAAAATTTGAATTTTATAATGAATATTATGATTATAACAGTATATTAAATTGTTATATAAGCAATATATATTACTATTTATCTTTTCTAATATATAAAATTATTTTAACATCTTTCATGATAATCATAACATTCTATTGATGTTACCATGTTAATTCCTTGTAATTTTGTTTCTTATTTAATATAAATTAATTAAAAATGATTAACATTATATTGAAAAAAACAATACAATAATTCCACTATTATATTTACCATTTTCTAGAAATATATATATATATTTTATCTCATTAATCAGGTATCTCTTAAAAAAATAGAATTATTGTTTTCATTGGTAAAAATTAGTATGTTTCCTTTTTCTGAAACTATATGGATATAGTTTCCCCATGATTTGTAAAATAATAACCATTTAGATATTAATAGTTTTAATTATATCTTCTAATAGAATTTAAATTGGTTTCATATAATTATGTCATTCAAAAATTGAATTTGGAAAAATGTTTTTATATTAAATGCGCATGAATCATTTCATCCTTTTGTTTTCAAGAACATATAATATATATTTTTATATGAATAATTACTATGTGTAATAATTGGAAGGTGAGTTTATTTTTTAATTTATCAAATTATTTATTAAATTAGACTATACAATTAAGAAACGCATACGTCTGTATCTAGTGTTTTCAATGATAAATAGTTAATTATTATTATATGTGTTTTGTAAAGGAAAATATAGGGGTTTTTGATAGGATTACAATGAAAATTATATTGAAAAAAAAATTGTATAAACCATGAAACCATTTATAGACAGTTCTTCAACTTTTCAAACTGATGGAAGTCATTAGGTAATAATTGTAGGTTTCGAAATTCAAGGATCATAGACTTGGATATGATGCAGTTTCAATGGATTTCCTTATTATAGTTATAGATTAGATCATGCTTCATAGAAAAATAGTGATAATTATTTTATGTATTAATGTAAAGATATAGGAAGAGGAATTCTATAATTTTATGGTTAATAATGTGGGGTATTCAATTTACACGATAATTCCTTTATGAGGGTGGATTCAATGTAGAAATGCCTGGCCTTAATAATATAATATATTTTATACTATTATATGGATTCAATGGCCATTAATTTAGTAGATGAGTGTCATATAATTTGGAAAGATTAACTTTAATGATATGTATATTATTCTATTTTTAGTACCATTATATTATGTTAAAGTCATATTTTTGATATGTTATTAATTAATTTTCCTGTTTAAATTTCATGTTTAATATTAAATTCTTTATAAGGTATATTTATATATTTTTTCCTCTATTTATTTTTTTAAGTGATTTCATCACAAAATATTTTTAATAATTAGATTAATATGATTAAATTTTATGATAATACCATTTGAATTTCATATCACACTTTATTATATTAGAATGTTATCATGAATTCTGATTTTTGATTAATAAGAACCTTGATTAAATTTCGTCATGAAATATTATTGAAATTTCATTATATCATAACAATAATATTATGCATCATGGTTTAAAAATTATGACATTGATATCAATTTAGAATTATTGTGGTGAGATGTTATCCAAATATTAAAAAATATTTGAATCAACTTAATAAAATTTTTTGAATTCCATATAATATTTATGCTTTTATAAATAAACCTAACACTTCCCTAGTATCAGATGCATGATTTCTCTCAATATATATTTCACATTATAGAAAATTAAATATAATCTATAATGGTTTTCACTAGGAATTCTATAACATTCTATATCATTAATATTCATGATTTTATCACTTAATCTAAACATTTTGTTTTTTATCGGATATTCAATAGATTCAATTTTTGATTATTCAATTTTATAATAAAATAATTGAAGCATGGAATGTTTTTTTAGGAACATTGGCTTACATTCACGTTCCATATTTGTCCTTAGGTTTCTAAGGATGCACTTAGCACCGATTATTTTAAAATTATCTAAATTATTAGATTTATCATATTAAACTATCATCTTCATCCATGGTCATGGTTAACATATCAATGAGGATGAAAATGTATCATAAAAATTATACATAGAAATGGCTATTTTTATTGTGTAATCATAGTAATGGAACGGTGTTTTGAAATAGCCTGTGATAATGGGTTTTTTGTTTGGGGACATCGTTGAGGAGGTTTGAAGTGTGTGTTCCTGACCTTATGCTGTTAACATTAATTTAGTCAAGGATCATTGGTTTACAATTGAATGTGGAAATGATTTGGAATCTAAGAAGGACCATGATGTCCCTCGAGAGTGGAGAGTAGAACAACCAGAGTAGTTGGAATTATAAATAACATTACAAATAAATATTTCAATGAAGATAGATGATATAGATATTTATAAATCACCAAACATTAGGTAACAAAATAAAATACATTTATATTGTTCGTAAAGGTTCATAGGTTTTAGTTGTTTATAAAAATCATATGATACACACCTTATCATCACACAAAATGAAGATAAGGAACTACATGACTCAATAAGAGGCTAAATATATGATCACCCACCCATTTTTCTAATAATTTTATAGATTTATGATAAATTCATTGTCATCCTTCTAAAATGTAGGGAAAATTTATAGATCCATACTATAAAATGCTGAACAAAAATTTATCAATATAAAAACATGACAATAACTTATTTATTTATATTAATCTAGTGCTATTCTAATCTATTCACTTCATTTACTATATATTTTATTAGAAATTCTATATCCATGTAAAAAAATATATCATCAAATAGTGATTATTCTCTTAGAATAAAATATGTGGGAATCTATTGAATACTATTATGTCTTTTTTCACTATATATTTTTCTAAAATTCAATTTATGTGTTACAATTAAGTATTAAAAAACTATTTTCAATATAAATAGTCTTTATGTGATTATAATCATTATATGATAAAATTATTATAGTATTATAACATGAAAAATGTAGGCTATTATTTGAATTTTGTTTATATTGTTCTTATATATTGTTTTTTTGTATAATATTTTCATTAAAATCATATGTGTATGGAAAAAAACTAACCAAAAGAGATTTTATTGACATTTAGTATTTGGAAAATAATAATTATATCATTTAAAATAAATATGAAACATTTAAATTAAGATCTTTTACCTGAATTACAATGAATGATAAAAACATTCATCAATCCCTACGATTTGGAGTTAAGTGAGAAATAATATAATAGAGAAGAATACATATAAAACCTCATTTTACTATAATTAAATCACATGGTAATGATAAAAAATTAATTTTTTTAATTGAAATAAATGATGCATTCATCAGATGATCATTTCACTTGATATGATGTAAAATAACAATTAATTTTTCTTTCATAATTAAAATATAATTTAACCATGTAGGGGTTGGAATTGAGAAAAAACAATCCCATGAAATTTGAAATCTAGTAGATAAATCCATGAATCACTTTTTATCTTAATCAATGAACTATATTTCTATATGGTTCCCAGATTGATTGTTTTGTATTATGATATGATTTGACATAATTAAAATATTTTTAATAATGAATGAATAACATGTGTAGGGCTTAACCGTACCAAAAATGATCTGATTGACAATAAACCATAGGAGAATAATATTTTTGTCATTTAAATTTGACCAAAGTATTAGAAAAATTACTCGCTACCTAAATTGTATTTTATGATAAAAAATTACATCCTTCCCCTAGATTTTGATTAATGATTGGTGCCAATATTGTAAAAACAAACTTTTATTCTCATGAAATAATAGTTGATCAATTACCAAGTTGTTTTTGATACATTAGAATCAAAACCACATCCATTATATTCTTGTGTGATATGATACGATAAAGAAAGATGGGAAATTTTTTCTAGTATTATTATAATGACATAATTCCCATCATGGAGTAAAAATTTCGCATATGAAATATGATTAACATGAAAATCATGGAGAAGATTCCATGAATTGTTATATACCTATTAAAATCAATTTTCCTCCATGTGATGCCAAGATTGATATTTATGGCTTATGGTATGATTTTAAAATATAAAATGATTTCTAATAGTGAAAAAAATCATGTGTGTAGGGTTTATTACTAAGAAAATGAGCTTGAATTGACATGAAATGATAAAAAATGATGTATAAGTCATTTAAAATCTTTTTGAACCATCAACACATTGATCAGATACACAAAATTCTTATTATGATAGAAAATGATGTCCATCTCTCATATATGATGTATAATTAAAAATCACGTAAATGGGTCCAATACCTAAAAAAAGAACCATGATTTACATTAAATCATGGGATACCACTCACTATGTCCGTTTTGATCTATTTTAATCATCGTCACATCCATCAAATGCTCAAATTTTCTTTTTTGATGGAAAAAGTTGTATGATTATCTTTTTTTATCAAAATTAAATATCTCTTGTTAGTGGTTCAAAAATTAGAAAATATATTCTGATTGACATGAAGATATATGAGAAAATTCCTACAATAATTTGGGATTTATTACAATAAACATCACATCCATATTATTCTGAGATGGATGGGTATGGTAGATGGTAAAATTTGACATTATTTATTTTTTTAATTACAAGACATATAATTTGTGTAGGGTTCAAAGCAATCAAAATGTGTTCTTGCTGACAAGATATCTTACGAAAATGATCTTTCAGTCATTTAAAATTAGTAGGAGCAAACAACAAATAAATCAAATATATGAATTTTTCATTATGATCACAAATATCATTCATCTCCCATATTAAGAGTACGGTGATAAATCACATAAAAGGGTGAAAATAATATATAAAATATATATGATGAAATTAAATCAAGGGAGAATGATCACCTAGTTTTTTTGATCAATTAGAATCAACACTGCATCAATTGGATGTTAGTGTCTCTGGTAATATGTGAAATGATTGCTAAAATTTACTAATTTATCAAAATGACACACCTCCCATCAGGGGGTGTAAAATGAGAAAATTGGTTCATATTGAAATAAAATTTTTGGATAGAATTCCTTGATCTATTTCCGACAGGTTCTGTTAACCTCATGTCAATTTTATGTGTGGGTTGATCAGTAACTCTTAATATTTTATTTTACATTATAATTTTTTTTTGTAATAATCAACAATTCATGTGTGTAAGGGTCAAAAATATTAACATGAAATATGATTATAATAGAATAGTAGTAAAATTATAAATATTTCATTTAAATTCATCAACACATCGATCATATACCTCAATTTTTCAATATGAATGAAAATTATGTTCATCATTCAAAATTGGTGTAATGTAAAAAAATATTGTAATGGTGGAAAATACTGTGAAAACACATGTTCATTGACATGAAATCATTATATAATGATCACTGAGTCATTTTTTATATACTAGAATCCACACTTCATCAAACAAATTTTTGTGTAACCTAATATTATAGAGAATGATGGGTAATGTTTTCATGTTTTATTAAAATGACATATATCTTCCCAGTGTTACAAAATATTCAAATCAATTATTATTAACCTGAAAATCAGAGAGATCATTACATGAACATTTTTAACTTTTTACAATCAAACCCCAGTTTATCTGATTCATAGATTTTTCATAATTTTGTAACTTTTATATTGAACATTAATATTCATTAACGAAGTGATAATTCAATAATGTAATCCGATATTTTAAATTAAACATGAATCATTAATATATTTATTATCTGTAATTTTTCAAAAACGATATAAATATTTTTTTAATTATTATTTAAAAGTTAATTGATTAAATTTTATTTTAAAGTTAAACATATTAATTTAAAAAAATTTAATGTTAAATTTTTTTATATTGTTTCTATACGATGATTTTAAAAAATATTTGAAGGGCCCAAAGCTATCTTAATTCTTGTTTTGTATTAGTTATTTTTATATTTTGGTTTTTATATAATGCATTGAATTTATATTTTGATTTTTTTTTTTATTTACAATTGAGGGACCACATATGGAGGTCACTAATAATTGTTTTGGACCATTAAGGACAACATATGGATGTTTGTAATATGTTTATTATTGAAAAATTAGGGGATTCCTTTGGAAGCTTCTATATCCTTCCCTATATGGCACTAATGTGGTAAATCTAGATAACCTTATTTCAATAATTATGGAAGTCTATATTTCCCTCAAACAAAGAGTCAACCACGACCACCCAAAAAGGTTGAATAATGATAGGTAAATGTAATTTTATTATAGTAATATCATCATTATATCACCATTTCAAAAACAATCACATTGGTTTACTATGTGTCCTATCATTGATAACCTCATAGGTATGAATATTAATATTCACATAATATCAATTGTTTTATGAGAACATCATCAGTAGGAAAGTGTTTTTGCATTGATCCTCCAAAATCTTGGATGCATTAAAGGAGAATTTCGTCTTATTATTATATAGTGTGATTTGACTATTCCTTATTCTATAGGTGATATAATATACCTCGAATAAGATATGAACCCAAACACATCTACAACCCTTTATAGATTAGTAAAACGAAGTTATCTTCCTTATTTGATATGATGGTACATGGAACCCCATTATGGCATATAATCTACTATGTATAAAGACTATTTTGTTCATACAATGATAAGTACATCCATATATTTAATAAATGGGATAAATATTTCATCCTATCCATGATCACACATATAAAGTCGGTAACCCAAGTTGATCTCGGTAAAAAAATCATAAAATCCATAGGGAAGCCCTCCCATTCCCATTCTTAAATGGGTAATGTCGACAAAAGGCTTAAAGGCCATTGGTGTTTTACTTTCACATTATGACACGTGGAAATATATGTAAAAAATCATATAATTTACTTTTTCATCATAGGAAACCAATAAAGGTGGTTCATTTCACGGTATATATTAGTGAGTCTAACATATATTTTCAATTTGGGAATGTGAAATTCATTCATTAACACCTATTTATTGTCTTCATATACCCAAAAATTCCCATGAATATAATGCATATTATCCTCAATAATAACCTTACTACATCATGGGTCCTCACTTGAATGACTTTCCCTTAATAAATATATTAAATAAATGTAATATTAATACCCCTAAATCCATCGAAATGAGGTGTGGACATTGAATAATTGTAATTAAGGTTTATTATGACACTCTTAAACTTAAATTTTCATTTTAGAAAAAAAATTCATTAACATATAATCACTAATGGCCTATTGGATAGCTTATCTCTAGGTATTATAGAATAGTGATTCTACTACTTCATTTCTTATACCAATAATGTAATAAATCATAGTGTTGAAAGACTAAATGTATTTAACCCATCTATGTCATTGAATGGTCAAGTCCCATTGAGTTAAATTTTATTTGATTGTCATATGGAATATTTATAATATGAATGTTTCTACCAACATTAACTATCTCCAAAAATATTATGAATGAACTATAGCTAATAAATATGGATAATATGTTGGATAATTACACTCATGAGGCCTCAATTGATGAAACTAGTATGCCAGGAAAAATTCACCTTTCATAAAAAATTGTTCCATTAAGATAATTGATGTGTTATAATAATATATATCTCCTCTGTATGGATTAGTAAATATTTGAGTCATTATCGAGGACATCCTTCCTTTCAGTATTAGAATGGTCGTCTCACAATCTCTTGACCAGGTGAATTTTACTCATTTTTTGGTCAATCTATAATGTGCTGTTGCAATTAATTAATATATATATATATAACACTAATTTTAATTGGAAAATCCCAATAAACTATATATATATATATATAAACATATTCTTTATCTTCTTAAAGGAACCAATAGATCTAACCCTCTCTGAATCCCTATATACCCACTTCTGATATAATATGACCCAGGAAGTGAACATTATCCTTTCAAAAGTGGCATTTTCTGAGCTTCACATATATCTGATTCTCTCTTAGCATAATCAAAATGATGTCTAGTAGTTTAGGAGGATAGTTTCAAATATATAAATACACTAATTTTATATACATGAAAAATACAATAATTGAATCTTGATATTGGTTAATTCCTTATTTATCAAGGACATAAAAGTAGAGGTTGCATTGGTTAGTCTAAAAAGCACATTCAATACTTGTAAAATCCATTCCTACAGTTGAATTTCATATATAGTATATCAAAGATCCAAAATAACATATAATGATTGCTCTATCTCAAATAAATTTTATAGAATAAGCTATCTCCTTAGAGCTAGAAAAAGAAAAAATCTATATGAGGATGTGGGTACACATTCATAATAATAATCTTATTTAACATTGAGTAATCCAAACAAATCATTAAGGATATATATGAAATCAAAGATAAAGACACATATTAACCCATATGATATTTACATGGTTTTATAAACCATTTTTCTTTCTATTCCTCCAATAATATCTTTAGTTCCTTTGGAATTATAGGAGCTATATTATTCAGAAGAATAAATATCATTTTCACTGTTGAAAAAATCCCAATGATAAACCAAGTAGTTATCTCTGGATGTATCCATGAAAAATAACCATATATGACATATATAATATGGACCCATTTAGAATAAAAACATATTTCATACTCCACAATAATCAAGAAAAATATTGGGAATTGAGGCCAACACATAACCCAAACCGTGATGCTCAGATTCAACTCAACTCACTTGGATATTCCATTCTACAAATTGAGCTTAGATTTCATCATCTTGTAATACAATTGAAACCCTATAGTAATAAAAATTAATATGGGATCCATAAGGAAAAAAAATTCAATAATTTTAATTATATAAAAACCTACCATTTTGAGGATAAAAAGGTTCTATAAAAAAATGGTAACTACTGATCTTGAGGATAGACTCCTTGAATCCATGTACACTTTTTCGATTCTAACCCCAATTAAGAATAATTAGTTATTACACCAAAAATTAATCAATTTCATCTCCAATATTATCTATTATATTTGAATATATGAATGAGTGTGATGCTATTATATCAAATAATTCAGATACTAATGTGGATTCAATTAGGATGAACCATGTACTATAGAGGGTATAGAACTTCTCTCCTTTTGTGTAGGATCCCTTAAATATAAGATCCCTAATCTATATCCTTGATTCATAACATGACCATTAGGAGTTGGTATTATAATCTGGAACTAGACATCCTAGTTCTGGATTCCCTTACCATAAATTCAATATTATCTTGATCGACCAGTAGTACACTAGTTTCATAACAGATTTAAGGCCACTATAATAGATCATGAATTTGGAACTGGTTCATATCATCTCTCAATAGAAACTACTGTAAAGGTTATATAGAATATTTGAAGAAGGTTAATTCTTACTAAGGATCAAAACTATACTAGTTTGTTATTACACATGGGATTCATATAGCATTTCCTTCTACACTAATAGTATACCATATAATAACAACTATATACACTCTGAATTTCATTTCCCTAATGAAAGAGCTCATTAATATTCTTCGAATTACTACTTAATGAACTACATCTACTTGAAAATAAACTTCAAAACAAGGTACCTTTATCTTATATTAGATTACTCTTAGATATAGTAGTCAATCAGAATATGTTCACTTATGATCAGATGGTGTACCTAATCTCGTCCTTAAAATGTATCATTGTGGATCTATCATCATCAACAAGGGTGGGTACAAAGAATTGAACCTCATTTATATGACATGTATAATCCACAACAGTCACGAACCATGCTCCAAATTCAAGAATTCTCTAGATCAATCAATAGTCTGTGTCCCTAGTAAAAATTGGCATTATAAACTAGTCTAGAACACCCTCCAGACCCTTGAATGAGGATGATCTATAGATTTATTCAAATATCCTTAAAATTGTAGGATTTAAAAAAATATAATCTATGAGATTAACCCTCATTTCTGAAGGAATCATAATATTATAAAAGATAGAGAATATATACAGAAATAAGGATTCAATATCCGAAGGTCTACCAACCCTAACAAATAATATGGGTGATTCTTATGGAACTCTCACATAAACTAAGACAATGTTGGTACATATAAAAATAACCATCAATATATATCATAAATAATAGGAAGAACACTCTGAAATAATCATTTGTACATGTTATAGGAATAGATGGTGGTTATATTTTATTTTATACAAGTGGTAGTACATGTTGTTTAGGACACACTACATCCGGATCTTGATTATCCCCACCTTCCTAGATAATGACATGAACCTGTTCCGGATGCATATATCTATAATTAGACATGGAAAACCTATAATGTATACAAGGATAGAATGTTAAATGATATCAAAAAAGAATATTACAATATACTAAATAACAATGATATTGAAGCTAAATACCTGATTATGATGAAATATTTTAATGAAATATTCTATATTTTTATTTGAGAGACCCTGTTATATAGGGTTTCAATTTCATGTTATATTAGAGATTGATCTTTAATTATTAAATGGAATCCCTTTTTATCAACAAATATATCCTTTAAAAGTTTTTATTTTTATTAATGATACCTAAATAATGGCTGAGTAAGATGTACTTTCATCGCCATTTTTTTAGTCTTAATCATTATTAATAGAAATCATTATTTCATGTGACTGAAACTAACCCTTATCATCCCACCACTAGACATGAATGTCCATTTATAATGGTTCACTTATATAGATAACCATTCTCAATTTATAGATGAAAAAACATTTAAAATTAATGATTTAATTCATATTATTCATAACAATGTAACATTTTAGCTCATGTAAATGAATTCCCATTGAATAAACAAGTCTCAGTCAATTACTCAATATGGAACTATAATGAAATACTAGAAAAAAATATAAGATTATGCAAACACATTATGTATAAATTATTTCCACCATTTCACTATAATAAATGTTATTAATTTTCAATTTATATTAATCAAGTAACATTCAATGATAAACATGAACTAAAATACACATGACTTGTAATTTTCAAGACAAATCAGTCTCTATGACCCAATAATGATTCATGATGATATATTCCACATCCATATCGACCAAATGGTAAAAAAATTAAATAACATTATAATTAATGTGGGTCACTCAATTAAGAATGTAATAAAACTGTAATTGAAAAAATACAAAACCCAAGCCACATCCCAAGAGACATGGTTTTTCACTTGTACATGAGTTAGAAGCTCCTAGATACAACATTTTAAAATGATCCAACACATTAAATTCCATGATATTACAACCTCAAAATGTATGATAAGGGAAATAAACTATATAATAATTCATTGTGATCTCCTAATTTATTTTTCATAATATGTTACCAAACCCATTTGGCCACATGTCAATAATCACAGCTCCCCTTAAACTAGATGTTGATGAAAAGATGTGAGTGTATATGGAGGTATATTGAGGTGATTATATCATCATTATTAGAGGTCATAATATTACTAAATAATGATTAATAATTAAGAAATTATAATGGAAATAAATAATTATTATGGAAGTGACAAAATGAACATTCATGTTATAATAAAAAAACACAATGACAATAGGATATCATATACATACGATAAAGGCATGATGATATAGAATAGAAAACATGGAGACATTGTAATAGGCATATAATTATACTTAATGTAATAAAAGATACCAAAATAACAAAATACCCTTCTCTATGGGAATATTACGTACTGAGTTGATCAACTGAACCTTAGTTCCCATACTCAAAGAAACCAGTCATCAATAGCTTAGTGATTCCCATTATCCTTACCTAGATTCTTGATGTCTATCAAGGAACCAACTAGTTGCCTGAACAGGGGGAGTAAAAATTATTTGACCGTTACCAATAATTCCTTATTCAAATAATATCTATTAATATAATTTATTACAATGAAAAATATAAAATTACATAATACAAATTAAAATATAAAGTGGATACTAATTCAATCTATTCTAAAAATATTTGAAGTGGTGGTGTGGCTTAATAATGAGAGAGACTATATAATGAAGATGAACTAGATAAAATAAAATCCCCCTTTTGGAATAAAAATCCCATAAACAAGGAATATTCTACCATCCCAAGAATTTTATACATGAAAAAATTGATAGATATATTATTGATGCCCAAGTAGGTAATACATGGTAGTCAGTGTCTAAATTAATCAATAAAAATCTATATAGATAACATACTAAATTCAATTTTATAGAATTATGTAATGGAAACATTTCTATCATATTGAGGTTTTCAAAATCCAATACATTGACAATGTTTACAATTTGTATACCACATGGTTTATTTGTGAATACATATGGAAGCGTTCTTTGAGTTCACTCAAGAAATTTCGTGATTTGAAACTAGGATTTACTAAAATATGGAACCTCCTATAACCATATCATCAATGTACACATTAGAAAATAATAATATTCATTAATAATGATACACATTTCATGTATTTATAGTGATACTAGTCCATATCCAAAATCATTCATAATATAATAGACCAAAACATCCTTGGAAATATCTATTCTATTGTTCAACTACATTTATCTATATTGAGGACTCAATTAAACCCCCTATGGAGTAACTAACATAAAACAACTTTTTATATATGAGGTATTTAAAATTTCATTAAAACTATTATCTTAGTATTATTTTAAATGTATTAAATTTCATTCAAAATATAATTTTTTTTATTATGGAAATAATGAGACATGACGGAAAATTAATTATTTTTCCTCCTTTTTTGAGAAAATGGGTAATTATCACGAACGGTTTGATGTAAATAGAAAAAGGGAAGTCTTTTAAAACTATAAAAAGTTGGAATACATAAAAAACATAGGTAAATTCCTTATTAAATAATATACAAAGGAAAAAATGATCCAAAAATTCCAAGGAGAAAAAACAACAAGGTAGGAACATGAAAACCCATCACTGACCCATTTCAAGATAGTGTAATAGTGAGTTTATTCAAAATGATTTTATTCCCACTCATCCAAGACAATTCACTATGTTGGAACCACCACATATAATAGAACCTCTCCAACACATGCGAAGGAGAGATGAATGAATGATTACAGAAAACCATCTCCTCTTTTGAGTATCCAACCCGATGAAGAAAATGGGGAACTCATTACAATGTAAACCAAAATCTGTTAAAAACCTAAATAAATACACTGTAAAAGATTTAATTGAATGGTCCCATTTTCCTTTTAAAAGTGATGGAGGATATATGAATGATGGGCGTCAGCACACCCATCCCTGTTTCTATGTCGACCACCTAGCGACACCTATAAATTTGTTTGCATAATATTATTGGAACATGGAAGAAACCTATGCATATGAAAAAATATACTCCTTCATAATAGACAGAAAAAAACCAGATCAAACCCCATAAGATAAGAAAAACGAGAATGAAGGACAATCTCATTTTCTAGCCACACCACCATCTTTATACATCCTAGTCTATGACCAAGAACCATCAGTCCCATTGTCCCATAATTAGTATTGCTAGAGAACACACTGTTATCATTGTCTATCATGCCATGACCTTAGACACTACAGCTTGAACCCTTCTAGAATAAAAAAATCAAACATCACAACCAAATCATTGCACACTACTGCATGAGAAAAATCCAACATATGATACCCGAAATAATCATTGAAGATATGCTTCCCCTTAAATAGACACTGCCCAATCACCGAAATACTACCACATGGAATAACCCATAATCAACATACAAACATTGATTCACTCTGAAGGACATCAACTCTATAACAGATCCATGGATGAGATAGTGAAGAACATGCACATTCTATGAAATAAAATATCTTAAAATTGTCAAGTAATTAAACTTTTATAGTGCTTACTAAAAATATGGATTGAAACATATATATCAATAATAATATTATTTAATATTTATAGACTTCTAGTAATGTAAATTATTTTAAAACTAATAATTTATTAAGAAAAACTCCTTGTAAACAATGAATAAGTAGATGAATCAATGATAAAATATATTTCATTCAAAACTACTTATTCAATACAAATAGAGTTGATCAATGATGAAAGATCAAGTTATGAAGAATCACATATTGATAGTGATGTTGAAATAGAGAATATAGATAGTAATTTGAAAATGTTATACAAATGGTAGAAGTTATTTGGGAAATCCAATCATAGATTAATGTATTGCAATGGAAGTTAGAGAATATAATTTTTTATGGATTATTAATCCAAAGAAATATATACCAATGAATGTGAGATTAAATCATATTTCGTATTTTTATTTGATATAATTATGGAAATGAAAAAGAATGAGTTTATAGAAGAAATTTATAAGATGGATATGAAATAACATTGAGTTCATAAGAAGATAGTTCAAATAAATCTACATCAAGAAATAGAGGATATGTAAAATAGAGATAATATTTGTTTTATAATAAAAAATAATATGTATTGAAAGGATTTAATAAATATCCTACTATAATTGAAAACATTTATGATATTAGAAATAATGAATAAAATATTTTTATTAAATAAATGATTGAATAATTTAATATTATGGAAGAAACATGGTATGATAATAACATAAATAAAAAAGTTTATAGAAGAATCATGCTCTGTCAATCCATATTAAAACTGATAATACTATAGGAAAGGATAAAAATGATCAACTACTCAATGAAAAAAATGAGTTGAAGTTATATAACCAAAATTTACAGAATGATTTGGTGAAACGTTCCATTAAAATTAATATGGTTACTCAGATTCATGAAAATAAAATTGATCCTAAATACAATACAAGAATATTTTATAAACGTGGTAAAAGAAGAATTCATAAATGTGAAATTTTCTATTGCCCCATTTGTACATATTTATTGAATAGTTTTTATTAGGCTTTATGAAACAAGGATTTGTGTTCTAAAATTTAATGATATGATTATAGGAAACCTATGAAATAAATATTGATCCCAAAATCTCTTATTACTTTAATTTATAGAACTATGAATACATTGGTACCAAATTCAATTTTTTTTCTAAATATATTTTTTTGCAACCAACATGAAGTGTTCCAAAATAAATCTATAGTATATGGATAGTGTTTGATCCATACAAATGACTGAGGATACTTCATTATTAAAAAACCTAATCAAAATGGATATTGGATATTTCACACTTAGTCATCATGATAATAGTGTATAATTGGTGTTGACCAAACTTAAATTTTTTGAACTAATTCGATTTCTTATATTTTAAATATAGATTGTTGCAAAGATAATTTTTATATAATATCTCTATTTTGGGATTATTATTTTCATGTTGAATTATTAAATAATTCTTATAATTTGTTTAAAATAATGTATTAGTTTTTACTACATTTTGTAATGATAATATTTATCCTGTTAATTTAGATTCCAAGTTCATTTAAACAATTCCCTATATAAATAAATTTAAAAAATTGATTTAGAATATGAGATACGGAAATTTAAATATTTATTCACATAGAAAACTATCATGGAATGTTTTATTCAAGTATTTTTCTTAATAATAATTCACAGATGAGAAATCCTATAATATAAGTAAAAAATGAAATTCTCACAATGTATTTTTAATCAATTAATGAATTTTTAACTTATAAACCCTTAGAGTTGGATAAAATGTATTTTTTGGGATCATCTAGAGTTTCTAGTTAAATGGGGATGAACTATATTTATGATACTGTAAATTAATCATCTAGATATACTTGGATATTTTTTTATTTCAAAAATTGAAAATTATACCTATTTTTATATATACTCTTAATCTATTAAAAATCATAGAGGGAAAAAAATTAATAAATTAAAAATTGAACAAGTATATGAGTTTGAATATTAATATTTTAAATCATCGCATTCACAATATTTCTATTTCAATAAATTTAATTTCCATCAACTGAATAGTCAAATGGTATAGTATAATGTAGAAATACAACTATTTATAAAATTTATCATACCATGAATGATGATTTTGATCTACATCATTATTTTAAGGAACAATGTGTAAATACATATTTTTTTTATTATCAATAATTTTTAAATTTGACCTCACATAAAATGAATTCTTATGATTTATGGAATGAAAGAAAACCAAAGGTTAATTACTTTAGAGTCTTTAGTTGTAATGTTTTTATTATTAACATCAAGTCTATTCATGAAATATCTTGATCTATGAGTGATACATGAATTTTCCTTTAGTATTAAACAACTAATATATCATATTGAGTTTTTTTAAAAAGGACTATGATTTTGGAAGAATATATACATGTAATTTTTTTATGAAACATATAAACATGATCTTAAAAAATATTCAGTAAATAGTAGGGATGATCATTATATTTTATAAATAAATAATATATCCATAGACTATTTTTTCATTCCTTATATAAAGAACATATGCATTTTTTTGTGAAAAAACCTCATCCTGAACTAGTATAGAATAACGCTTTATCCATACCTACATTCTCTTGAATTGTTAGGACTCGTATATTTAATAAATTATATTTATATGATTCAGACAAAAATTGTTGTAAACAAACTAGATCATGTTTTAGATAAAGGCTTTGACATCAGTATTTATTATAATATATTTTACCTAATAACTGCAATCTTGCGATTAATGATAAATAATATGTAATAAAAATGTAATAGAACATAATCTATGTGAATGTAAAAAAGTTATGGAATCAGTTTATAGAACTAAATACTACCTTACTATTGGATCTAAATTGGTGTTTATAAATAATGTTTATTATTTACGATGTGTAGTTAGAAACAAATCTAGATTGGTTACATAAGGGTGCAATCATGATAAAGGGATTGAATATATAGAATCATTTATTCTGGTAACTTGACTTGAAATCATTAGAATATTTCATGAAAATGAAGCACATTTCAACTTCATGAAATATCAAATAGATATCATGAGTTAATTATTATATTTTTATATTGTTGAAGATTTTTTTATTGCAGGACCACATGGATTTCCAAATCAAAATTTTAAAATTCTTGTTTTATAAATTTTTAATTATTTATATAGTTTAAAATAGTCTCTTACATTGTTTTATGATAGGAGAAACTATTTTATATCTTCTAAAGTATTTACTAAATTTATATATGGACCAAATTTATTTAGAAAAAGTATTTAAAGGTATTTTTTATTTGTAATAATTTATGTTCATTATATTAATTTTTGGACATCATGGTACTATTTATGTATATAATTTTAAAAAAATTCTGAAAAGTGAATTTTATATGATTTGAAAGGGTAATCATAATTTATTTCTCATATTTCATGTATTTCAAAAAAATAAATGAATTAATTTAAATAAAAATAAGTACACCAAGAATATTAAATAATTTCCCATTGATAAAGCTAAAGGTATTAATGCTCCAATGACTAGAAACTCATGTGGATTGTGATGAAACTGGAAAATCAGTTCGTAAAACCGATTATATTGGTATGATTTGATGCTTAATGTAGTTAACTACTAGATGAAGAGATATTAAGTTTAGAGAATCTATATGTGCTCATTTTCAATAGAATGAAAATTAATCACTTCTATTATATGTGAAAATTATTTTTAAATACATCAAGAGTACAATAATCTAAGGATTGTCTTACTGAAGATGAAAATAATTTAATTTAGTCAGTTATTCAGATGTATATATTTTTGGTAGATCATTATATATAAAAATCACATCAAGAAAGAATCACTTTTTGAGAATTCCCATTGTATCAATGTGTAGTAAGTATAACTCTATATAATTATCCACTACTAAAAATTCATACATATCTATATTATGTTCATTTCATATATTATATATATGAAACACACATTACTAGATTTTGGATATGAATTTTAAAATGTTCCTTTAAGTTGGGACAAAACAAGTGAAAAAATATTGCTCAGAATTCAATATCTTATTCTAGAAAAAATAATATTTATATAATATATCAAATTCCGAGAGATCGTCACAAGAATATTGATAAAAATATTGAATTCATATATAATAAATATATTATTAATTAAATGATAAAAAATCATTTGAATAATTATAGTCTCAACTATATAAGGGAAGAATTATCTTTGACAAATTATGTTTAAAATATTAATTATATATTTAGAAGTTAATTTTTTTTATCTTCTATTATCAATATTAATATAATAATATATATAATATCTAATTCACATGGTCATTAGACTGACATCGAGGATGATTTTGATTACATATATATAATGAATTCCATGAATTTATACAATTGATGTTACATTTTCATAAATTTCATGGTAGTTTGGTTAGAGAACATACCAAAAGTTTTAGTTTGAATTACTAATGTGCTTATGAAATTAAGAAATTCATGGTCTTCATACATACCATTTCAATTTTTAATTTGACTTTTTATTAATAAATATTTGTGGGAAAATTTATATTCTCATTTTTATTTTAATCCCTTAATTAATTAAATTATAATTATAATAGGAATATGAAGTGGTAACTGAATATTCCTTTAGATCCACTATATAATTTAAAGAAATTATGTGGGGATCATTTTATATTAACACAAACCCCTCTCCCAGTCACCACAAATCACTTTATTTATAGACCTTCCCCACTTTCAAACATTCAAAAATCCAAAATTGTGTCAAAATAAAGAGGAAATATTGTTTGTCAATAATCACTTTTTTAGTTCATCCAGCGATTTTGATGAATTCAAAGAATAATAAATTCAAATGAAGTGTTTCAATATATTTTTTGAACCCACATAAAAATAATCATCCATTTTTATTGGGAAATAAATTCAACATTCAATGGATGATGTCATGAATATTACTAGTTTGTATGATGATTGAGAAACAAGGTTGGGTTGAATGGTTTGTATATAATGGTAATCCCTTCTATCCAAACAATATCAATTAATTTTTAGTAACTCTGTACTTCATTCCTAGATAAAATTGAGAAAATGTAAAATAAAAAATTAATGGATAAATTTTCAAATTATCATCGAAGTGACGAAAAATATGATTTGGTATGCCACCCAGTGGATATTATGAAGATTATTCAAGAACACAAAAAATTAATAATATGAAGGTCGAGCTTCATATATCAATGTCAAAATCTCACAAGAAGTATAATAAATGAATTCTCACAAATATTGAGACAAGTGGTGAGTGTATCCTCTTAGTTATGTTTATTCAAATTTATATTTTCAAAAGGAAATGAACCATTAGTTCTCTGAGGATTCATTATTTTTTTCAATATTCTTAATAAATAATGTCTTTCAGATCAATATGTGAATATTTATTATAAGTAACGGGGATGAGCTTTGTAATCCTACATCATGGATTAGTTCCTTTAAATATCCTAAAATAACTAATTATTTACATATACAAAAAATGGATTAGTTCCTCAATAATTGTATAAAAATAAATTATTTTGATAGATTCTATCTTACTCAAATTATCTACGAGGTGATTAATTATAACAAAATTCCATGGAAAAAATAATGGGTTTCTAACCAATACAAATTGTCTGACTAGTTTACTATAGTAAAGTATGTAGTTTTATGAACAGATTTTGAGGACACAGATCTAGAACATTTTTAAAATTGTGGAGTACTCTATTGATTTTATTTATCCCACTGATGAAGAAGAAGATGAATAACGTAATAAAAAATGTTTTACTAAATGAGATGAAGTGAAAAAAGTAGTAAGACTTGTTTTAGATCATAATGAAGAAGCTATGTCGGCTTATGAAGTAGAGCCTAATATGGATAAATCAGTTTGATTTAATGTATAACGGTATAGTTAAGAGGGATCTCTTAATATTTGGGTTACCCCTAGTAAAAAAATATCATGATAATATTATGAGGGGGGGATTCTATAAATTATTTTGATTAGTCATATAGTATCTTATTTTAGATGATGATGATTATTCAAGCAATCAACATGTAGATGGAATAAAATACAAAAATTATATTCAATAAATATTAGAGGGTTATTTGATTTTTAGTGTTGGTATTTTGGTTATAATTAAAAATTCACATTTTTTTATTCAGGAGTTATTATTTAAATATCTTTATAGTAATATAGTTTATTTTCATACCTATGATAATTGTAAGACTATAGGAGATAGAATTATTGAGAGTATACATTTGATACATGATATTCATTCCACTAGTAAACCATATCCTAATGTCCATTCAACCTCTATTCGACCCTCCTCATATGTCACAAAAGATGATTTCATTTGTTTTTAGATTATAAATGTTCGGGATAATTTAATTCATATTTCATAACATTCATATGACATTAAACAATGTATAAAAATAGGATATTTTAAAGCTATTACCATGGTCATTAAACATATTCACCTAGGATTTAATTTAAAAAAATTAATGATAAAGAACAAGATAAATGATATGTTGTAAAGGATGTGTGATATTCATGATTATCTATAAGATATGATGATAAGTTAGATCAAATAATCATGAATGTTATGATTCATTTGGATCTTGTGTATTCTTCTCCTCTTGTTGATGCAGGCGATATAAATTGATCATTTATGCAGAGATGGAATTTTTTTAATAATTAAATCAAACTTGTAAAGATATGCGTGATGGGTTTTGAACCAATTATACTAATAATATAACATTAGTTAATGAAAATTAAAAATTATCTTGTCAGGACATTGAAACAATAAAAATGGAAATTGATTTTTATGTAAGTAGGAAATTTACTAAGTAATATTTATAAAGAATTTTCAGAAATCTTTCTTTATATTCCAATATTCCCCATATGAATCGATATTTAATTCTCACATTGAGATGATTAATGATATGAATCATATGTTAGAATACTTCATGATGAATTGGGATTTTCCTCTTATATATTTGGAAAATTGAAATCTATTTTTTTGAGATTTACCTATTTGAAGGATCTTTACCATTATACCATCCATACTACTATCTAGGCTCCTATATGAATTCCATTTTCTTATGAAACAACATCCTCTACAATTCATACTTTTCCCCCAATCCTATATAATACTTTAAACATCTTAGACCAATTTATAGGTGTTTAGTTATAGGATCACTTTCCACTTTACTATCTCCTAAGTCTGCTTGTTCTCACATGCCAACATCCAAAGGAAATGTTCTTATACTTTAAATTTATATGATATAAAACATTCAGTTAGATTGAAATTAGAATTTATGATATGGATTTCTTGTACACATTTTAAATTTTTTGTAATATGTTTTTCTATATGAATGTCATTCCCTATCTATTCTCATTATTTTCTGATATTCCTTGTTATTTTTATTTTTTGATAATTCCCTTGGAATAAAACTAATGTGAAAGGGGATAATAAATTAATATTCATTTTTTTTTTAAAACTATCATCATGATTTAATAATCATATAAAATTTAATTCTATCATCTTTAAATATACTCTCTATGAAATAAATTTATTTTTATTTACATTTCATACTTTTTTCTTCAAACAGGAGGAGAATGTAGGATTAGTCTTGCAACGCCTTATTTGAATTAACTCAAATCATTAATATCTTATTATCAATGGGTTTTATGTTATATGTTTCCATATATTTTATGTGAATAAATTAAAAAATTCCTAATTATAGAGATTACCATGAAACCTAAAATTGCAATATTAAATAAACCATAACACCTTACCACAAATTACATTGCACTTTAATGGAATAATTCATCTATGTCACCAACTTATTACATGGAATAAAATGACGTTATTAAATTATATAAACCACATAAACTCAATAATGGAATCACATACCCTCAAGAAGGAAATCACATTACCATAATAAGAAAATTTGTTTATTACAACAAGGAATTGAGAATACTACTTGACAGTAATTAACTTTTGTAAGCAGTAAATCACCTCACTTCAAGATTCAAGAAGAATATAATTTACCAAGACATGGTATGTGTATACTCTCGTATATTATTAAATAGAGTATTTTTTTTAATTTAAAAACTTCAAAAAAATAATAATATCGCATGGAATTACAAACATTGTAAATGTAAAAATTTGTAGACCACATGATGAGTTGAGCTGAACGTGTCACATTATCAGATCAGATTACTATGACTTTTTTCTAGGAACTTAAATGACTATATATCAAGGGAATAAATATTAAATTATATTATTTAGTTCTGGAGCATTTTAAGATCCCCATAGCCCAGTTTTGATTCATTAACAGAAGCATAAATTAATTAAATGAATAATAATTATATTTTATTAGTTACATCTAAAGATTATGTATTTAAATAGATGCAATCAATAATTAGGAGATAATTGATATTGAGATTCATAAAAATTTATATGATATACAGAGAATACAATAGGATTTCAAAGAATGTGTCTTCAATGAATATATTTTTTCTTGACTTTAGGAATGTAATGTTCAATCTTCATCTTAAGAATAGATCTTGTAATAAAAATTATGGAAGCATTGTAGATCAAGATTCACAACACTTTTTATCTATCAATTTATTTATATATCTATTTTATATTTTTCATTTCAATTGTATAATTTTTTTACTTCTTTTATTTGTAAACAATATATCATATGATTAAAAAAGTGTTCTAAAAACATTCTCTCAATACCATTTTTTTGTATTCCCATGAAATACTATGATGCATAAAATAATTTAGATGATATATTTTTCATCATAAATTTTACATTGAAAGAGAATATGAACTTTTAATTCATTGAGAGTTTTTTATTATAAAACCTAATCCATGTTTCGGATTTGTTTATCATTATAATTAACTTCATGAATGTATTTGATTTTCATGTCGGTGGGATTAATTCATGGCTTAAGGGAAAACCATTTTTATATCTATTTTTAATTTTGTTAATGTTTTTTTTAACTATAAATAAATTTTTTTGTACAAAAATTTGAACAAAATAATCTGTATATATAACATAAGGTGTTTATTCTCAAACTGATATGTAATCCCCTCTATATGGAAATCACAGTCTACCCCATATTTTATTATAACAATAGATAGATCCAAAACCTATATTGGGATTTATAATTAAATATGCATATGTTTGTGTGTGCACATAGCCTTATCCTTACACCATCATGGGATTCATAAAATATCTGGTCACATAGAACCTCTTGAACAATAATTGATGGCTATACATAACAAGTTTTTTGAGACAATGATTCTATTAAACTGTAGTTTAATCATATATTATAGTATGTGGAGATAAATAGATTATTCAAAATTTTTTCTAAAAAACAAACCATAAAGTGGATTGAAAACGAGATATATTGCAATATGGTGTTATAAATCATGATATTTGATACTCCAATAAATATAATTCCTTGACTTTTTTTGGTAGGGTATAAAAAAATTATTGTAGTAAAATTTAAATAATAAAAGGGGTGTAGATGGAACACCCATATATATCCTCTTTTATTATTTGTGTGTAATCCAATATTTTTATTTTCACATCATCACATATCTTCTCATGATCAAATGAATGTATTAAATGATATCTTATTTAGAAGTATCATTTAGAGAATAATCATCCTCCACTTAAAGAATTGACTCTTTTTTAAATGTGTAAAAAACATTCATTTGATATTTGATAAACATCCACTACTTTGATATATATGGTATATTTTTTTAACATGTATTATTATCATTTTAGGTCCTAAAAATATATTATCATTAACTGATGCGGTATGGTGGAACAGTCAGTTAAATTATTCATGTTGTTAGATCATTTTTATGTGTGGTATGTCGGTGACTTTGTGTGGTATTAATTTTTTTATTTTGATACCTATATTTAAATAAATTATTTTTTATATTATTCTATGATAATACACTCATATGATGGAATAATAACTTGGTTTCTTATTGTGGATTTCTAGCATTCTGATTATGCTATGGATATTTTTTCTTTTTGTAAAGTGATTTACATATTAGGGAAATGTTTTTTTTCTTATTATGGAAAGGTTATTTAATTCTTTCATTAAATTTTCTTGGTACTATTGTTTGGTGAGTTCTTTCATGTGGTATGGTTTTCCCTTCATACGAAAATGTGTTTTCCTTCTAGTGTTAAGGATATGAATTAGATGAATTTTTTCATTTATGTCATGGTAAGTTTTTTCAGTGAATATTGTAATGAGGAAAATTATGACTGGTATTGTGTAAATGTCGCATTAACATCACATGGAAATTTTTCATAGTAAGATCTATACATATCAACTTTTATAGTTATTTCTATTAAACCATTTACATATAAAATACTTAAAATTCATTAATAATAAGAATAAATATTATTTGAGATCGTCAAAATAAATAGGTTATAAACTAATAAAACAATTCCATTTGACAATTACATTTTAATGAATTATGTTTTCCATGGGAAATATAATGCTATTTGAAGTTCAATTTTGTTCATTTTATAAACCCATGTCATGAAAAACACACCATAGATGTCTTTTTTCATAAGATATGTCATGTGGAAAATCCATTAACAATTACTTAATTTCAATTTAATATTTTCCATATATGTAGTAAATGAAATTTGAACTAAAACACCCCTGGGGTGGTTTATGTTGAGTTCTTATACCTATGTCTATGTGATGGGTCTCAATTAACATACATGTCAAGGCCTATGGAATTAAATAATGATAAATTTATTTTTAAGGAAATTTTTGGAAATTACGATGTGTTGTACTATGAATTATTTTATAATGTCATACTCTTAGTGAAAAAAATTAGACCACAATTTATTGACTTTTAGTTATCCATTCATTTATTTTGAATATTATATGAATTATTTTTGAAGATCGGTTGGGAGTAGGTGTGAGATTATGTGACCCATTATTACTAGAATTAATTTTCTAAATACATTAAATGTATTAAATATAATATGTGCACATTTATCATGAAAACGTGGAATAAATAATAAATAATGGCTCTAATCAGAAGTTTGATGCATCCATTAAGTAAAAATCTAACAATTTATCATATATGTAACATAAACATTTTATGGAATTGAGTGATTTGTTAAAAGTTATATATGATATAAATAATAATATAAATAAATTTAACAATTTATTTTTTAATTTTATCTTGTTACCTACTTAATTTTCCTATATAATACCACTTATTAATAATTCTTAGGGGTTTTCAAATAGCCTTTTTTAATGAGATAGTGTTTTTGATTTTTTTGGAGGGTGAAATCTTATCAGGTCGAGATCATGGTTTAGTGCCCCTATAGAATTTTGGGATATTGCCAATGATGGTAATGTGTGACCATTATTCACTAGTGATTGATCCAAATAGAGGTCAAAGTTTGTTATCATATTTGTCTACATTTTATTATTACTACTATGAATTTGAATCAATCAACTAATGAATTCATTTTTTTTCCATTGTATTTGAGGTGCAGGATAATTAAAAGGGATTTTTCAAATAAATTTTTTTTAGATCCATATTCGCCATTATAAAAAAAACATTTCAAGGATATCCGGAACTCAACCAATTTTCTTTCCAATTTTCTCTTGGATCCCTCCCAATGTTCTTCATTATTTGATCATCAATTTCTCATTTGGTTATTTATTTGATAAATAACTATGAAGCTCATTAGTGCACATCCAATTAAAGGAGGAAAAAATTGATACTGAAAATTTGGGTTTGAATCGATGTTGGGATCGTGAATCTACATGGGATAATCAATTATGGATGCACTTTGGTTTTACTCATTCTATGCATATTTTATATTTGAAGAAATTGTCACTCAAGGGTTGATTTCTAAGAAGGTTACAGCACGATATCCAATATTTGGTCAATGGTGAGGATAAGTCATATGAGATAAGAAAAATCTGAGCGAGGTCAGTGGTAGAATAATTAGAAATGGTGTCATGAAGGTAAATTGGGTTAGGACCACTTGTTCATTTTAATCATGGGTAATGTGTCTTGTAATATATAATTACAACCCCTGTCTGGCCATTTATGGTCTTGTCATGTACCTTTGGATGTAACTACACATGGATGCTGACAACTATGAACAAAATTGATCTTGAGTACACGGGATCAAACACTATGTGTATAGAGAAAGAGACAAGGGCACGGCTTGTGAAACATGGGTATGACCTAGTGTAAGAGGGACATGCCATGTATGACACGTACACACCCTGTAATCTATCAATGATGTATTAGAGTCCCTGTCCTATTCAGTTTGTAATTTTTCCATTTGGATATATTCCCATGACCCATTCCTGAAGGGTATAACATGGTGTTGCGTACAATGAAAAGGATGGTGATCCCATATTAGGAACATCAGTATTAAATAATGTTGTTAGACTCCATGAATTATTCCTTGAGTGAAATCAAATATCATCATCATTTTCCATATTGAGGATCATGGTATCATCTTTTATAACACTACATGGGAGTTGATCCCCTACATAGCATGTTAATCTTGATTTGGTTTTTAGTAAACCCCATGTCCAAGGGTGTAAACTACACCTATGTATATTTCTCTTCAAAATTCCACTCATAAATTATTAATGAGATACCTTATGAGCATGATATCTCAAAAGGATACCTTCAATTCTATCTAACTCATGCATTGTGTTCTAAAAAAGGATTTCTATATGAAAACATTGACCAGAAAACCTAGGATGTAAATACAATTGTGATCATACATGAGATTTTGGGTGTAGTGTGATTTTATCATGATGTTATGTAGTGACCCAAAAAAGGTATGATAATTATGAACAAATCATATTTAATGATTAACCATATCAAAAATGGGGTGAAAGAGGGAGAACACAAATGATGGAAGTTTGGTTTGAGAATTTCCCCTTACCCTGTACCAGAATGCTTGCTTCTCTTTAATGTCCTGAATAATGAAATTATATTCATAAATTATAAATACAGAACCATGTTTACATTAATATGGTTCATTATAGTTTCATTTTTTCATATTATGTTCCATTGGGTGACTTATAGAAGTTAAAAACATGGTTCAGGGATGTTCGTTTTTATGGGTTTTCTCGGGTGGTTCACTTGTATTCTTAAATTGAAGTTTGAGTAGAACATGAGTAATCATTGAGAAATGATATTACATGTAATTAATGATATTAAAGGAGTTTTAATTATCTTATAATGTATTATATTTGATCTATGTGTATGAATCATTAGATAAGAATTAAATGATGGTTATTTGGGTCAATTTCTGCGGGTTATGGATCACAACGAACTAGTTTTAACTTATCACTTAATAATATGACCATAGGTTATATCAATAACATTAAATAGAAGATAATATATATAAAATATTCTGTTTTGACCAAAAAAAATTGTTTCATGACCAGATATAAATGTAGAAATGGAAGAAAAAATCATGTCGTTCTTGAAGGTGATAAATTAACACCACACGAACAATGTTCTATTTAATAAATTAAAATGATGAGGGAAAAGGATTGATGATATAATATCCCATTAGAATCATAAAATTACATTATATGTATAATAATGGAGTTACAATACAATTTGGATGATGATAGGTGGGGTGTGATCATGAAATGAACTTGAACCTGAAAGGAAATTAAAGGAGAAGAGGGAGGGAAATTACCTCTAGAATCATGTTCTTGAGAACCTCCATCATGGCCTCATCGTGGACTTTTTATGAGACCCGAAGCTCATGGAAGTGGGGTAAGGGATAGGTAAGGTGTTTTGGCAGATTTTAGAGAAGGATTGGAGCTTTATAGGTGTGAGGAATTGAGGGTGTGAAGGGTGGCTTTTATAATGTGGGGGAGAGGGGTTTCCATAAAATAAAATTCATTAGTATATTAATTTCCCAAAAGACAATAAATAGTGAGTCTTGAATTACCATGAATAGTAATTTTATCATGTTATCCTGAACCAAGTTGTCTTACATAATCATATAATCATCGATGAATCAATTAAACCATTATTTAGCATTTATTGTAAATTATCGAATTCTACTATTCATCAAAAATTCAAGTATCTCAGAAAAAACCCAAAAATTTACCCAACCCATATTTAGATGTATAGGATCCTAAATTGCAGTCCATTTTTCAAAAATAATTTTTTAAATACTATTAATTTAATATTTAATTAAATTCATAATTTACTTAAAAACAGTTTTTAAGATTGAAACTGATTTTAAAGTGCTTTCAAAAATTACATAGGGTATTATAAAATTATCTAAAAACAATAAGACATTGATTCAATAATTTATGAAAACATTTTAGGGAAATAAATATTCTTTTAATTTAATTAATTAATTATAATTATTTATTTCTGACATAAAAAATTCCAAAACATTTTCTAAGGTCAAAATGTCACTATCTAAGATGTCTAAATTTTAATTAATTATTCGTAGGTAATGTTACTCTTTTGTTGGATGATTTACTTTTCAAAATGGTCATATTACAATCTATAATTGTATGTTACTATTCATAATGGTAGGTCACTATTCACCAAAAATTATTATTATTTTATTAGACTCCAAATGTCATCTTGAACACAACCATGTATGTCAGAATTTCAAAATTCCCAACACAGAAGTGAAAAAATTATGTTTAATGGTCACTTATCACTTATTAGTTCATTATTTTGTGATTTCATGTTATTTTATGACATAAATATAAGAAGGGAATTCCCATTGAAAAACATTGGGTCGTTACATTCTTCCCCCCATAAGAAATTTCACCCCTGATGTTTCACTTAGTACAAACAGGTGAGGGTGTTACTCCTTCATTTCCTCTTCTGGTTCCCATGTTTCTTCCTCAAACATATGGTTTATCCACAACACATTGAAGATATAGGTTCTATTGTTGGGTAGAACCTTATCTATCCTATCCAGAATAATTACTGGCTGCTCCTCATTGGAGAGATCATCTTTCAGCTACACCACCTGTGAGTTTAGTACAAGTGAGGGGTCTAGTATGTATATCCTCTGTAGTGACACATGAAATACATCATGACCATTATGCCATATTCATTTTATGTGAAAGATGATAGGCCACGGTTCATATGCAGTCAAGGATCTCAAAGTGGCCAATATACCATGGGCATAGCTTCCCTTTCTTCCAAAATCGCATGACTCTCTTCCATGGAGATATTTGATGGAAGAATTTATCGCCAATATCAAACTCCATGTACCTTTGACAGTTGTCAACAAAGCTCTTTTTCTGACATCGAGTATCTTTGATGTGTTTTTGGATTACATCAACCTTCTCTATCATCTTTTTAACAAGATCAGGCCCAAATAGCTTTTTTTCACCAACTTCATCCCAACAGATTGGATTTTTACATCAATTCCCATAAATATCTTCATACGGAGCCATCTAAATACTCGAGTGGATGTTATTGATGTAAGAGATCTCAACCAATGGGAGATACTGATCCCAACCACCATTGAATTCTAGAGAGTAGGATCTTATTATATCTTCAAGCATCTGAATAGTCTTTTCATACTGGCCATCTGTTTGGGGGTGATAGGCTGTACTGAAATTTAATTCACTACTCAAAAAATGTTGAATGCTCCTCCAAAACATAGATGTGAGCCTCGGATCACATTTAGAGACAATTTAGAGTGGAACACCATGCAATCTCACCAATTCCTTCAAATATATATTTTCAAGTTGATCAAGTGATTGATATTCCCAAACATTGATAAAATGGGTAGTCTTGGTGAGTCGGTCAACCTCAACCCATATCGCATTATTTCCCTTTGACGTATTTGGGAGACCCATGAAAAAATCCGTAGTAACATTTTCCCATTTCTACATGGGTGTAGGCAATGGCTGCATCATACCCTTAGACTTTTTCCACTCATCTTTAACTTGATAACATACCAAGCACCCTGATATATATTCCGCAATCTCCTTTATTATGTTATCCCACTAGAAGTGTTCTCGGAGATCACGATACATATTGGTACTCCCAGGATGTATTGAGAAAGTTGAGCTATGTGCATTTTCCAATATATCCTTCATTATCTCAGGTGATGAAGGCACACAAAGCCGCATTCCAAACCGAATCACAGCATCATCGTTGATATAAAACTCTTGTAGATTCCCTTCCTTTACTACATTCACCCTCTTTTGTATCTCCACATAATCCCTTAGTGATTCCTTAATCTTATCTTGGATGGATGGTTACACAATCATTTGGGCAACGTAGGATGTATCCCTAGCCCTAATGATTTCCAAATCCATTCATTTTAAATCCAAGAAGATAGGGTCTTTCTCAATCTGCAACATGGATAGAGTAACAGGTTATTTTCTTCTTGGATCATCATCTACCTTGTTCTCCTTTCCAGGATGATAGTGAACAGAGCAATCATAATCCTTGATTAGCTCTAACCATCTCCTTTTCCGCATTTGAGTTCTATTTGTTTGAATATAACCTTTAGGCTCTTGTGGTTGATGTATATGTCACAATTATCGACATGAAGGTAGTGCTGGAAGATTTTAAAATTAAAAATCACGGCTGCTAGCTCTAGATCATGCGTCGGGTAGTTCTTCAAATGGATCATCAACTGTCGTAAGGCGTAGGCTATCACATTATCAGTTTGCATGTGTACACAACCCAATCCTTTCATTGAACCATCAAATTATATCAAAAAACATTCTAAACTTTTCGGTAGAGTGAGTACAGGTGTAGTGATCAACCTTCTCATTAGCTCCTTGAAGCTTCCCTCACATTCTTCCATATAAACATACTTTACCCCATTCCTTGTAACTTATTTAGCGGTCTTGACAATCATGATAAGTTTCTCACAAAACGTCGGTTGTACTGAGGTAATCCAAGAAAAATATGGATTTCTATTACACTAGAGGGCCTAAGCCATTCCACAATCGCCTTGTCTATGAAGGATCAATAGAAATTCCCTCACTTGTGATCACATGTCCCAAGAACATGACTTGATTCATCCAAAAGTCAAACTTTCTAAACTTGGCATAAAACTTATTCTTTTTAAATGTCTCCAAAACAAGTCTTAGGTTTTCTTCATGTTCTTCCTTACTCTTGGAGTAGATGAGAATAACATAGATAAAACTACCACAAATTTGTCGAGGTAATGTCTAAAGACTCTATTCAACAAATCCATGAAGATTGAATGGGCATTAGTAAGTTCAAAGGGCATCACCAAAAACTCATTGTTCCCATACTTTGTTCGGAAGGCAGTCTTCTGAATATCTTCCTTCTTTTCCTTTACCTGATGATATCCAGAATGAAGATCCACCTTTGAGAAGTATTTAGCTCCTATTAACTGGTCGAACAAGTCATCAATCCTTCGGAAAGGATACTTGTTCTTTATGGTGATCTTGTTGAGTTCCCGATTATCTATGGACAACCTCATTGTTCCATCCTTCTTCTTCAAAAAGATCACTAGTGCACCTCAAGGCGATGCACAATGGCGTATGAACCCTTTGTCCAGTTGCTCGTGCAGCTGCTTCTTTAACTCCTCCAGTTCGATAGGATCCATCCTATAGGGGCACTTTGAGATAGGATTAGCTTCAGGTATGAGTTCAATTGAGAAATCTACCTCACGATCTGGTGGAATTCCAGGTAACACTTCGAGAAATATATCGATCTATTCCCTCACTATGGGCATTTCTTCAAGGTTGGAACATTCCATAGACTCAACCATTTGGGAGAGGTATGTTTCATCATAGAAAATAAACACCAAAACCATTGAATGATTTTTCAAAGGAGATCAATGACCTTCCATGAATTTGTAGAGGAGCATGGGATGGTTCTGAATATGAAAAGATATTTCTTATACCTGATAGTTGATATGCGATCTATATAACGTGAGCTAGTCTATTCTCATTATAGCATCAAATTCCACAATGGTAAGTATTACGAGATTTTCCAGTATAATCTTCCCACAAACGCCAACAGGAGAAGAGTCAAACACATGGGTTGCATTGATTTCACCACATGTTTTCTAATGATATCTCTACATTAAGGTTTCAGAGCATCGATTCAATAGTTCTAGAAAACATGCAAGATATAAAGGAATTCATAGAACAAGAATCAAATACAACTTTTTCCATTATTCAGTGAATAGGAAGTGTACCTTGTACAACTTAATTATCATGCTCTACCTCCACAAAAGTGATGGAATAATCCCACCCTTGTTCATTTGGCTTTGGTGGCTGCTGACACTAATTACCCTTGAGATCTCGAGGATTATTGCACTGGTTTTGATAGTGCCCAAGCTCCCTACAATTGTAGAATTGAACCATGAGTGGTTCTCTCCTTTCATCGGCTATATTCTCCTTCCTTTTCGTGTCTTTTAGATAGTCTTGAGCATGGTGTCATTCTTTCCCACACATGAAGCATTTCCCCGTCCCTTTGAGGCAGTTCCCATTGTACAACTTCCCACATTTTTGGCATGTGGGTTGTTGCTTTTTCTTCCCACCATTATCATTAGATCAACTAGCATGAAACTCCATTTTTTATTTTCTTATCACCATAGCCATGGGAACATTCTCAAAACTCAATATCCACTTTGAGGGCACACCGAACAACGTATTCATAACTCTCAAAATCTCGAATTGCAAGATCCTTTCAATGGTGTGGTTTTAATCCACTAAAGAATCTATCAATTTTTCTATCATTGTTGATAACAAAACCCAAATAATACATTCCAACCCTTGTGAAATTATTTTCATAGGATGTGATAGATTATCCTAATTTTTTCTTGACCTCTACTAATTCTCTCTCTATCTTCGTGTGAAGAGTTTGCAGGAAATAATTATTAATAAACATTATCTTAAAGTCATCCCATTCGATCTCTTAAATTTCATCCATTTGGTTGTTGTTCTTAATCAAATCCCACAATTTATCAACTTCTCCATCTAGACGATAAAATAATAGAGTAATCTTCTCTGTATCAGAACATTGATGTACAGAAAAGATCATCTCCATGGAGTTGACCTACTGTTCCACAACTAGTGGATCAAAATATCCACAAAATGTCGATGGTTGTTGCTGCATTAAAAATTTGATATACAGTTGCTCCCTCTTTGGTAAAAGAGGATGTTCCCCATTATTATGGTTATTATTCATAAGCTAAGATAATTGGGTAAGCATCAACATGAATTTTTTAACTCCACCTCCCAAATCATTGGGGATGTTGTTCGATAATTGTTACATTGGCCCTCGCATGAGTTGTTGGCTCGATTTCTCCGTGTTCCCAACATTTTTTAAATTAGATATGGATAGAGCAAAACATAATTAAACAATTCATGAATAACTTAGTAATTTAAACAATTTATTTTAAAAAATATAACATATGGGATCCCTAGGTAAATATTCTTCTACGCATATTTATACTTAGTCTCATGCTGTAGGTTTTCCCTAAGGTTCACTAATCCTAATTCTAAAATAAAATAAACCTTCCCTCTGATACCAACTATAGAGACCCATAAAAGGTAATATATTTATGAAAAAATGATATTTAAGGAGTAACCATATCAAAAATTCAATGAAGGAGGGAGAACCTGAAGGATGAAAGTTGGGTTCGAGATTTTCCCCTAACCTTGTACCTGGACGCTTCCTTCTCGTTAATGTCCTATATAATGAAATTATATTCATTAATTAGAAATACATAACAAAAATTATATTAATAGGGTTAATTCTGGTTTCATTATGTCATATTATGTTCCATTGGATGACTTATAGAGTTTAAAAATGTTGTTCAGGGATGTTCGTTTTTATGGTTTTCCTCGGGTGGTTCACTTGTATTCTTAAATTTACGTTTGGGTAGAACATGAGTAAACATACAGAAATTATATTACATGTAATTAATGATATTACATGAGTCTGAAAGATATTATAATGAATTATATTAGATCAATGTGGATGAATCATTAGATAAGAATTAAATGATGGATATTTTGGTCAATTTGGGCGGTTTTTGGATCACAACGTACTTGTTTTAACTTATAACATAGTAATATGGCCATAGGATATTTAAAGAACTTCAAATAGAACATAATACATATAAAATATTTTGTTTCAACCATAAAAATGGTTTCATGGCCATATCTGAAGGTATAAATGGAAGAAGAAATCATGTCGTTCTTGAAGGTGATAAATTAACACCTCACAAACAACGTTCTCTTTAATAACATAAAGGGAAGAGGGAAAGGGGGATGGATGATATAATATCCCATTAGAATCATAAAATTACTGTATATTTATAATAATATAGTTTCAATATGATTTGAATGAAGATAGGTGGGGATAGATCAAGAAATGAACTTGAACTCGAAAGGAAATTAAAAAAGAAGATGGAGAGAAATTATCTCTAGAATCAACCTATTGAGAACCTCCTTAAGGGCTTATGATTGGTATTTTTATGAGACCAGAAGCTCTTGGACGTGGGGGAGGGGCTAGGGAAGGTGTTTGGGCAGAGTTTAGGGAAGGCTTGGAGCTTGAGAGGAGGGAGGAAATGATGGTGTGAAGGGTGTCTTTTATAGTGGAGGGGAGATGGGTTTCCTTAAAATAAAATTCACTAGTTTATTAATTTCCCCTAAGACAAGGAATAGAGAGTCTTTAATGACAAATAATAGTAATTTTATCATGTGATCCCGAACCATGTGGGATTAAATCGTCATAGAATCATCGATGAATCAATTAATCCATTATTTAGCATTTATTGTAAATTATCAGATTCTAATATTCATAAAAAATTCAAGTATCTCATAAAAATCACAAAAAATTACCCCAACCATTTTTTGATGTGTAGAATCCTAAAATTGAGTCCATTTTTCAAAAATAATTTTTTAAGTATTATTAATTTAATATTTAATTAGAATCATGATTTACTAAAAAAATAGTTTTTAATATTAAAACTGGTTTTATAGTGCTTTCAAAAATTACGTAGGGTATTATAAAATTATCTAAAAACTATAATACATTGATTCAATAATTTATGAATACATTTTATGGAAATTAATATTCTTTTAAATAAATTAATTAATTATAATTATTTATTTATGACTTACAAAACAAAATAATGGTTACTAAGGTCAAAATGTCACTTTCTAAGATGTCTAAATTTTATTTAATTCTTCATTGGTAATGTTACTATTACATTGGAAGATTAATTATTCATAAGGGTCATATTAATATTTATAAGCGTATGTTACTATTCATAAGGGTAGGTCACTATTCACTAAAAATTATTTTTGTTTCATTAGACTCCAAAAATCATCTTGAAGACAATCGTGTATGTCAGATATTCAAAATTCATAACACAGAAGTGACAAACATATGTTTAAAGGTCACTTATCACTTGGTAGTTTATTATGTTGTGATTTCATGTTATTTTATGACATAAATATAAGAAGGTAATTTCCTTTGAAAAACACTGGGTCATTACATGTTCGTTTTATATATAATGTTATCATATACATATGATGATATTACTACCATTTTTATTGAATTTATATTTTTTGTTATCTCAATGTTCCCTAAGGAGTATTTTTTTGCATCACAACTTCATGATCATTTGGAATATGTGTCATGTCTTGTTTTAGATGATCAACTTTTTACAGAGTCCGAGAAGGACCATAAATATGAGGAACATAGTTTGAAAGAATGAATGAGTTGCATTCTTGTGGTTTCATTGATAATAGTTGTCACTCACATTACATGTTGAATTTGATTTCATTTCCTATTTGTGGTCTCGTATTTTTCCATTTTTATTTCTCAAACATATTTTTATAATACGATGGTAATATTTTAATGTATGCATCCATTGTTTTCCATTTTTTAAATTAGGAATTATATGGTCTTGGAGATGTCTGTATGTGTGTTGGTATGTGTTTGTGTGAGCATAGTCATATTGGGTTCTGGCCTCCCATGAATGTGATATGCCTACTCGATGTTGGTATGCATCCCATAAACTATTAGAGGAAGTGTTGGGGTTGTCATTGAATGGGCCCCATTAGGATGAGTTATTACATTGTGGTATTAAATGAGTCGATTCAACCTTAGGACCCATTTCCATCATATTGGTTTAGAGAAATATTAATAAGTCTTATGTTTTAGGCTCTCATTTAAGGGATTCAAGTGTTTTTGTGGCAGCTAATGTATCCATTCACTAAGACTCTAAAAACTTCTTTTATGAATTATAATATGTAGACACTGGATGTAGGGATGACAATGGTACATGAATTGTATATGAATGGTTTTTGGTTTCTATATCCTTATTAGACTATATCAATTAATAAACACATTGAGCGTAGTACATATTATCTTTTTCAATATCACTACTTTTGTTTTTACAATTATAATTCAGTAGAAGGATCATGTGATCAATACCCATAGCTATTAGGCTATAATACATGGACAACATTATGAGGTGTTACCTCAAGGTGGTGCACCAATCTTATCACCACCAGTCATGTAGTATATGATACCATCATAACTAGAATATGAGGTGCATAGACAGAGTGAACATCATGATTTTTTATGATAGTGACCCTTTATGTTCAAAAGTGATCACATCCCATAGGTGGGATTGGAATGGTTTGATGTGGTGAGATAATGCATATTTCATTTCTAAAAACCTGCAGAATAAATAGTGTTCCTAGATACGATCCTTATCTGTGGATTTATCTAATGATGGTGGGGATTTGTGACCCAACAGTATGATGTCATGAATATTATATAGTTAGTGTTTGCGATATTTTTCAGAGATTATATTTCAATATCTATATCGATGGATATAATCAACCAATAGATTTCTATTTTCATTTGAGTAGTTTGATTGTGGATGAGTATTCATTGATTATCCCGAACATTAATTGATACTCCATCAGATATGGAATGTGATTATTTTATTCATTCTTTTACTATAGAGGGTGGACTGTGTGAAGACATATACACCGTCATGTTACCTTTAATAAATACTACTTATGATGGGATTCTTGGGCTTGGTATTGTGGTTGCAAGATTCTTGCAAGAGAAGAAGAAGGAATATAGTGTTATCGGTGGGAACATTGGTTATGAGAAATGAATGGATGAGAGCTAATGATAAACATATGGTCCTAAAGATCTGATACATTTTAGGAGGAAATCACAAGACAGATATTCTGTAGTTCATGAAGCCCAATATCTATTTATTTAGCCATGATAAAGGTAATGATAAACTTGTTATGAAAGGGGAAGTCTAACTAGATATTTACCAATCATCCATATGATATAAAGAGAGATAGTGGATGGGCCACCTATCAAGGGGAGGAAGAAATAGAAGATATTTTCGTAGGATTGTGGACATGGAAGATGATATATGAAAGAATATAGTGGTGGAGGATGTTATTATTTATTAGAACCACCACCCACAAGTTTTCCATTCGAGGCATACGGTGTTGGGGAAAAAGGATAAGGGAATCTTTAGATGGTCATTTCTTATGACCCAAAGGCTAAAAGGATGATATATGGTGGGATATATTTCATTTCTACCAAATCTAAAGGACTAATATACACATGTGTGAGTAATTATATTATTCTAATATATCTCATTTGATACATAGATATTCAGACGTGGCATTGATTTGAAAATTATTCTAGGATAATTCTACTAGAGGTGACTCAGCGATCAAAAAAGTTTTCCATTGTTTGGCCATAATATTAGTGGTAAGATTTTCTTTTGGGAACATTTTGTAAAAAATATGTGGCCCTATGAAATCTTCATATGTATGGACTAGCTATCAAAAATCCATTCACAAATAGTAATTTTCAGTCAGATCATCTAGTGTGACCATAGTGATGGGGTAGGGATATTCATTATGGGTGAATAGAAATCAATGTAGTGAAGGATGGAGACATGCATTGTAAGAAAGAAAATATTAGAAATCAATAAGAATTTGTGACCCCTAGTGAAGTAATTACAACGAGTATATGGTTTCCTTGAATGGTGGTGGAGTATGAGGATGACCTTCATAAGAACAATAAAATATTACCTCCCTATTAAGAGAAAGAATTTATCAATGACATACTCCCAATTATGAACCAAGAATAACAACCAACATATCATATGTTGCCATTAGTAATTTTAAAGATAAGGGTTTTGCTAGAAGACATAAAGTGGACGGGCTTTGCCAGACCCAATGTATAATAATGGGAAGCCTATGTTTTGTATATGAAATATGTGGAAAATAGTTTGAAGTTTTATATGAACAATCGTCTGTAAACCATGTGATCATAAGAAACATGTATCCAATCCCCATGACTGATTACATATTTGATAAGTTGAGCGGGTCACGATGATTCTTGAAAAATCAAACCAGATAATACTATCATCTTCTATGAGTACGAGAAGTGGATATAATGAAGAAAACATTGTAAAGTCACCACACTCACTATGAGTACATGGTTATTCCCATTGGCATAATGAATTCCCCAAAATTGTTCATGGTTCTTAATAACCATATCAATTAGCCTCTCTTAGACCGGTTGGTTGTACTCTTCCCTTGTGATATAGTAATGTTTTCGACATCTGAGGAGGATCAAATTAGACAATCAAGGATGGTTCTGGAAATATTACTAGATCACATGATTTAAAATTATATCTTAGTTTTCTAGTCAGGGATTTAGGTGGTCCATGTTATGGGAAATATTTTCTAAATAGAATGTGTAGCAGTGGACCAGTCAGTGGTCAATGTAGTGTAAGCATGAGATCAACATTAGATCATGACAATTGTAATGGGCTTCCATTTGTTGGCATGATATTATCAGGGATTTTTTCTTGATTTATCATTGATATCAACTCCCTCGAAATCATTGAACTAAAAGTGTATCACTTTTGTGTGGGCATATAGGTTCCAGATGTCTCTCTAGGGGTGGAGGTAATAATTCAAAAACAGTCCCCTCGTTATATTTTTAAAGGAGGGTTATTAGTAAATAGTGTTTTCCAATGCATCATGGATTGAGAATGGATGTGTTTTTATGTTGAATAGGGTGGTGATTTTTTTCACTATAGTTGAGACCAAATGAATAGAACTTTGTTACCCATGATCTTGAGTTAGCACCGGTAGTTTTCAGAAAAACGATTTGGTGAAACTACCAAATGGATGAGTTTTTTATCATATATTTTGAGCACACTATCCTAAATTATATATTATATTATATAGATATTTAATTAATATGGATTAAATTTCAAGAGTTTTATTAGTATAATTACTTTTAGATTGAGTTTACTAATAAGATGGGGAACAAGGTAGAATATTCTATCAATTAGAGCTAATGTTTTATGTTTATTAGGGATGCATCAGAGAAGTTGTAATCCTGACATATATACATTTTGGATTGGAAGGGAGAAATTTATGTCTATTCAATGTTTGTTACGCATCCTATTTAATAGAGAATCAGAGAGATGCAATTTGGATATATCGAATGTGTGGCCCTACATAATATACTATCCATTTGACATGGTCCATATGGATTTTATGATAGAAAAGATCATTTTTTTCATATGAATGATTATGGTATTAGATTTACTAATAAAGGAGGTACTAAGGATGTTCAATACATACAATTAGAGTTACATCAATGTGCGGTGAGGATATATCAGGATCTTCAGTAGCATTTCTAGTGTCTAGGGAAAATATAGGGAGTTTCATAGTTTTTTCGGTTGATATATTACTGGTTAGAAAGTGAAAGATGAGCTGCATGATATTAATGGATTAAATCAACCCCCTAAGGTGTCAGACTGGATGTGGGGTAAGATATTTATAGGAATCATTATGGGGTTACACTTTATTTATAGAGGGGATGATGATGTTTGGGTGATCATAAACCGACTCACCATTTTGACCCTTAGTTGAGTGCATGGGATGCCTTAATAGTCAAAACATATTATAACTACATGGAGTTTCCTATATAATTATTTAATACATTTATTCTCTCTTAACATCTTATTTATGTAAGGGATTTCAGGAGGCCCTTAGGAATCAGTTCTGTTTGTGAACAACATTTTACCCCTGACTAATGGCCAAAATGATTAGACTATTTAGGCCATAGAGGACATGATATGTTATTACATGTTAGAAAATGTCCATAATAGGTAGTACCACCTACCAATGGTGTATTTTTGAAAAAACAACTACTTCCAATCACCCATTGGTATGGAACCATTTGATGCACTCTATGAGATATCAAACATGTATCCAATATGATTGAATGAAATAGGAGAGTCAAAACTTACAAAATGAGAGTTGGTACAAGACACTATAGAGATAGTACAGATCATCCAGAGGTGAATGTGAAATAAAAAATACCTTGAGATGAAAAATTTGGATAGATGATGGAGGCCTTGGGATATTAATGTGGGATACTATGAGTTCATGAGGGTCTCACCTGAAAATGGACTGTTGAGATTAAGATGAGGAGGATTGATATAACATATATTCAATAGTCCTTTCTGGATAATGTGTAGAGTATTCAATGTGTAAGACCACTTAGATACCACCATTTTTATAATGAGTAGAAGTCATTTTCCACGTTTCTCAATGAAGGAGATACATTCTCAACCTATCACATGTTATCAACTGGCTGACTAGACATCGAGGATGGTGCTACAATTTCTATGTACCCAGTGGAGATTGAGAATTTTTATGAGAGGATTGTTCATGGTTTATCTCTTCCCCCATTACAATTTTGGTATCAAAAAGGGAATCATTTGGAGAGAATCTATGAGAAGTAGAAAACATGTCTTTTCAGTATCCAGCTCTCATTGGGAAACCATTTTTTTCTTTTCAAGATATAAATCCCAAAGTAGGGTATATTTTAATGACTCTCATTTCCTCATAAATTTATATTTAAAATTATATTAACTATTATTAGAGCTATGCAATGAGATGACATGTGATTCTAAGTCATTGTGCACCTGGAATTAATTTTTGAAATATATTATGTTTATTAAATATCATGGTTGAATTTTTTTTCAAGAAAAGATGAATAAATATAAAATGAATGTTCAAAAAAATACTATAAACCCCTATTTTTCTAATTATATGGGTATTAATTTTGTCATGATATAAATTTTTTTGTCATTTTATTAAAACATTTCATGGGAATAAATAACAAAAAAAATCAACTATTTATTTAATTTTTATGTTTCTTCAATGCATAATTATTATATCAATTTAAACATGCGTATAAACAATCATTGGGTTTGGACACATGACCATAATTATTTATATATTAGTGGATAATATACTATAATAATACATTTGGAATAGATTGGGATTGAGGATTGGTGTGCCAATGAATATCTGGATCTCACCAACAATAGTTACATGTGATTATTCATTAATCATGATTGATCCAAATCAAGGTAGGATATAGTTTTATAAAGATTATTCCAATTTTATTATTCCTAATATGAAAAAAATTCAACAATGTATTTTTTTTTCGTGGTTCAATTGTATAATGAGTGTGGGCTTATTATATGAGGCTTTATTGGAGAAATTGATTATTTTTTTAGATTTTCATTCATCCTTATAAAGGAAATATATTTAGGACAGAACAATAAAGAGAATCATTCCCCAAATTGGTTTCGTTATCGTTTTTCCACAATTCATTATGTGTTCATCCACAGTTTCTTGATTGACTAGTGGTTCAATGAATAACCATGTACTTAATCAGTGTACACCTTTTTGCGGTGACAAAGATTGATACCACACATCTGCATTTGAATTAATGGTGTGAATTAACTTCTACATTGGATGATTGATTTGGGATAGATTTACATATACATGATACACATATTATCAATGTTTAATGATGATTGAGATCAAATGTTTATTTTTGAGTGGATCGAGGTACAGTTTATGATGATCATGAAATGATGAGGATAGATTGGACCAAATCTATGATATCGTGGTGAGATTAACATTGGAATAATAGGCCACAATGAATCGGGAGTATGGCGAGTCACAATCACAATTTCAATGAAATATCAGGTTTCAAAATGTAAAATATGTAATTACTTGATGTGTTGGAACTTCTATATAGTGTCATGGTTCTGGAAAGAAGATAATTATCTCATATAATGTGGCCTTTTTCTGAAGGATTGACATGTACCCGGAGAGGTACATGGGAATGGACTTGGAAATACATTCACAGAAACAAAAAATTTAAATGGATATGTTCAGGTGTTCATGGGCTCATACATGCCATGTAATCAAACATAGAAACATGTACATGCCAGGGAACATGGGTCAGACCCAGTGTTTAAAGACATGCCTTATACTGTAAGTACAATTCATATACAACTAAAATGATGTAATAAAGACCTTTTCCTCACTATCATGAATATTTTTTCTTTGGGAACATTTTTTTGATCTCATTTCCATGAGGTTTTTGTATGGATTCCCCTAATGATGATAAGACGGTGATCCCCTCTATGTTACATTACCCTTAGATAGTTTTGTGGGACCCCCACTGATTTTCATAGTGAGATCTCTTATCATCATCCTTAACCTATGTGGGTTTCATGGTATCATCAAGAAAACCACTAAATGGGAATCAATCCCCATCATAGAGGGTTAATCAGGATTCATATTTTGGTATACCTAATTACCTTGTGTGTGATCCCCTTCTATGTATTGTTCAAATCATAGTAACATCATGAACATTTTATGGATAGTCCTGATGGGAATTCCATCATTGATAGATGCCAGTAATGCTATTTGACTCAGGGAGTATGTTATCCTATTTATTTCTATGTTAAAAATTTTATAAGGAATCATAGAATAGAAATATAGTTTTCATCAAACATGGAAAATTATGTCTACATTTATAATATACAGATTTTATACTTATATATGGTGCTATCATAAATTTTGATAATTTAAATACCTTGGATCACAAAAGGTATTGTTATATTCACCCCAATGTGGTATTTTCCCACATATATTTATTATGCAGATTACCATCCTTTTTACAAAGTCCTGGATGGACTGGGACCAAGTATATCATAATGAGATAGACAAAATGATGTGTCTTCTTATGGTTAACTTGATTTCATTCCTCACCGAATTTATAGGATGTAATAGTTTTGGAGTTTTTTTGGGTGACCAATATTTTCCTATATTTCATTCTCGTACATGTTGTCTTTATCTATTGGTGGGATGTTATATTCAGACATTATTTTTGTCAATTTTTTAAAACAATGACAATATATAGTCTTTAAGATGTGTGTGTGTGTGTGTATGTACATTTGGATAATGCCTCCCTTGTGTTTGATATGCCTACTTAGCTTGGGTCTCTTTCGTTGAGTCAATTAGAGTTAGGTGTGGTGTAGACATGGTATGATCCCTATTGGGGCGTGTCATTAAACACCAAAATTATGTCATTAGTGGAATCCTCATCCAGAATCGTCCATAGTTCCTGAATAGAATATAAAAAAAGGGAAACTAAAAGAAAATATAGAAATAGGTTATATTATATCTCATATATATAATGTCTAAGATGATGAAATAAAAGATGAATGGTTTAAAGGGGAAATATAGAAATTCCAAGAGGCTCCCAACATGACAAACTACACTATAAATTTAGTTAAAAAATTGAATATAATATAGTTCCTTAGAGATAAGAAGATGACAGATCTCATTTCAATGTATCCTTTTTTATAATTTGTAAGAGAAATGGTCTATAAAGACTAAACGTCTTGGAGGGAAAGTCATTTTACCCTTTAAAATGTTTTTAATAATTTTTCCAATTGTTTTCTAAAGAAAGTCCCATTTATTATCACCTAATAGGAAATTTTATAGCCATCACATTGTTTAATTTAATTGTTATACAAAACATGAGTTTGGAACTATTTTGAATCTGAAAACCATCATGGTCTATGGGAATTATTAGTTATCATGTAAAAGTAATGAGAGATTCCTATGAAATAATTTTAACTTTGTTCATAGTCATTCGACCATAGTTGTATGTTTTCTCAAACCATGAACCACCCTTTATGGGCCACACAATTTATTTGCATATTTAGTATTAACCATGCTCTAACAATGTGCCTAAAAATATTCCCCCCGAAATAGAAACTCAAGGACCCAAACTAGGACTAACTGATCCCATGACCTCCACGAATTAAATTACACCCTTATAACAAGATAAACCAAGAGGTTTAAATATAATTTTAAGGTGTTTGTAACTATTTTAAAAACCATGCTCATATAATGGTGGTTTATTATTCATGGTCGAATATTTCAGGGATTCATTACTATAAAAAATTTAAGTATGTGTTTTATGGAATTTAGCAGTAAAATTTTGTGATTGATACTTCTATAGTGTTTTTCATTTGATAATGTTATTGTATACTTTAAATTATTTATAGTACCCAAAAAATATATTTTATCAAATATGGGTTCAAATTTTTATATGGTGATACGAAAATAAAATTTACACCTGAACCCTTTAAAATAGAGAACATTAATTATTTTTCATTGAAAATGCTCCTGTAAGGACTTTTTAATGATGTAAATTATATAAACCTGATTCAACAAAAAACAATTGATATTTCCAACCTAAACCAAAAAATATTTTGGGAGTTTAAATTATTTTGGTGAGTTATTTTAAAATATTGTATATTATTAATCCTTTTTCTATAACCCAAATTTATTATATATTCCTTGGAGAGGTAAACAAATATTTTAACGTTGTGATATACAAATTTCATAAACATTATTGTTATAAAACTCTCCCACATGATTAATTTTAATGGAAGAAATCTCATAGCCTCTCTAATTTTTTTATATTCTAGGTATATGTTATAAATTCTTTACGGAGATCATTTTTATGAGCTATTAATAAAACCATTTATATATTATATTACAATTATAAATTTCTAAAAATGTTTTTTACCACTTTTTCATGAATGTTTGGTGGCCCATAAAAATTGATGTGAATAAGCTCCATTCTTCAGAGGATAAGAAATCCTATTAATATTTTATGAAATGTTTGTGTTTATTTTTGTATTGGAATGGTACACACACAATTTAATTTTTGAAATTATATTTTTTCATATCTCTTACTAAATAATTTTTCTTAGTTTGAAAATTGTGTGTTCTAAAATGGTCACGTTGTCTATTCCAAATCCAATACACAATAGGTATTATGATAAAACATTTTTTTTGAATGATATTTTTTATCAGTAAACAAAACATTTAGAAAATGAGAAGGTCAAAATTAAATATTTATTTTGGAATAAATAACATTAAAAAATAATTATTAAAATGATTTTTAAATGATTTTTTGTAATAGAATTGTATGTTACATTATTTTTGTTAGAATATCAGCATATATTTTTTTTCATAGAATGTCATTCATTGGGTTTTACTTTTACTTTAATTTTTGGTGGCTGAGTCTTGTTTCAATATGGAGTGAGATTAGTGGGGAAATCAACTAATGTTTATGGATGTATGTTTTTCGTTATTAATGGAGTCAAAGAATAATGTTGATAATGGGGGTCAGAAGAGAATTTTTTAATTATGGAAAGTTTAAATTGTATTTTAGGAACATTCAATATAGCTAGATTGAAAATTTATTTTTGGAAAATTATACGTTGTGTATATATAACCAGGTGTGTAACTGCTGCTTGACACATGTTCTAAACTGGTTCATGATGTGATGTTGTTACATGATGGGACCTAATATAAATTTTTTAAATGTCAATTGAAATAAATACTTACTGGAGGTGATTTATTATTTAGTGTAACATAAAAATGATGAAAATATTCTATATGAAATAGTTAGACACCATGTAATCCTCGGAAAAAACATTTTTTATTAGGATGTACATCTGATTATCTAAATCACACGGTCATGCCTCTCCCACTTAGACCAATAATTTGTTCTAAAAATAAACGATGTCTCTACCACCCATAAGGGCATCCCAATTATACATCATTTAGTTAGAGAGTATTCTTCTTAGGATTATATTATATTATTCAGTTCCTTAGTGTGGTGGTGGAATTATTTTTGTAACGGTTAGTTTTTTTGTATTTATCATAACCATGGTTAATCTATGTATTTATTTCAATAATATTCGTATTCATCATTGTTCGAGTTTGATATTGGAAGAGATACATTAATTACTAGATAATGGATGGTTATTAAACTAATTCCTATGGTTTGTTTAATTGACAAGTCTTGAAAATAATTGGATTACAATAGTATAATTTGTGGAATAATTAATTTACTCTTGTATTAATTGAAAATAATAGATTAACATATGGCTGGATTCTTTTTGATTCAATAAAAAATGGCATATCATATGGCTACCCTTGGGTGAGAGAACCCTTGAGTATATATATATACATATTAATTAGATACTTCCTTAATGTATGATTAGTATGAGATTAGATTTAGGTGATCAGTTGATATATAACTTTTGTAGAAATTGAAAATGATTACATAATTGATTTTTGTAAATGGTTTTAGGGGAAATATATAAATTAAATCATAACTAAAATACAAATGGTAATTTTGATAATTAAACACCAAAAATTCTTATGTGATATTATGATGTCCTTGCATTTATGGATATATTTTTTAACATTTTGTAATTCTTATATGACAATATCTCAACCTAGTCCAATTTAGTAATTTTTATATTTTTTGTAATTTTTATAGCCCCATTATATTATTCTTTTATTGAGTGTGTTCTTCCTGTTCCCATGCTGTAATTCTTATATAGAGTATGTTCTACTAAGCTCAATATTGTAATTCATATATTTAGTGGGATCTACGTAGTCCCATGCATTAAATCATATATTGAGAGGGCTTTGCCCAGTCCAATACAACAATTCATATAATTATTGGTCTATTCCTTTCCCCTCACTAGTATTCTCATCCCATGTTTCATTATTTTTCCCTAGGTATATTATTATTGGATGGAATGGTTTTAGTACATGTTCAAATATATAATGGAATTGTTATAAATAGTGTTTTTTAATTATTTTTATTAATTGATTAATTAATACAAATTTTTATGACATTATTTCATGCACGTAGTATCAGACATGATTTCTTATACATTGTGGTTTCAACCTATTGATATTTATTCACACCATATTTAGGATAAAATTCGGTACCAGACCATATTACATAGATATAAGTTTGTACAAGGGATGGGGACATTTTTTATGTTGTTAGTTTATTTGAAGGGTTGTAATTTGGATATGGGAATGTAATGGGGATCAGGGTTTATGTCATTTTAGTTTTTATTATGTGAATAGTTTTTTAAAGTATTATTTTTAGTTTGAAATTTATATTAATCTCTCATGTCATCACATGCTTCATTGTTGTTTGTTATTGGTTCCTTATATAATTTTCAAGTTTATTTATATATTATTTTTATTATTTTTCAATTACATTGATATATATTATTATGGGCTGTTTCGATTTATTTTAGTATACACCATTGGGTATTATATCACCACAATACATATCACACCCCATAACGAGTCAACAACCTATAGAGTAAGAGGCGGTTCACTTGAGGTCTTATAACCAACTAAATTGGACCATGTGAGAGAGTGATGGGTCTTGAGATAATAAAATTTCATATGAAGAAATATTTTTTTTCTTTTATATAATCATTTTTTCAGTGAATGGAAGAAATAATACTTGGATGTTTCATGAGATGGAAATGATTGTGTTCGTGGGAGTATCTAAAACAATTATGGGAGAAAATCCCAGATCACAATTATGGGACTTCTATTAATGTTGGTCAATTGATACAATTGATGTAATATCACATTTGGTGATTCACAGGTTGAGTGATGTTACTATTTCATGATGTTATTATTTCATGATTTTTACACTCATTGCCAAGAATAGAGATGGATGATCATGAATGGAACATGATAGGCACATAAAGATATATAATGACATAAACTTATCATGATAGGTAATTATTCATTTCATATGTTATATGTTTGACAATAGTAATTTTTTATGAGATACATGTTATATATGATAAATGTAATGAAATGATTTTTACCTTATGAAAAACACTTGTATACCATGTCTAGAGAGTCCTAGATGGGTGGTAATCTATAGTTTTAACATTTTTAGGTTAACATTGTTTTAATAATTAATATTATAAGGATTTGTTTTGTATTTTATAGAAAATGAATCATCATCATATTCGAGTTGAGAATCATGAGAGTGGAAATATGAAGAATCCTAATGTAGAATACCAAGAGCGTCTAATAGATCTTATGGATCCGATGGATGTTTACCTTCAAAAAATATTATTGTGAGCCATGTGATCCTTGTAATGGGATAGTATTCACATCGTGACTTTGATGCTTGAGATGGTGACTGGGTTCTGGCTGTAGCATTATGTTACATTTATTGGGAGGGAGGCCCCCAGGAAGACAGGTTCGAGATTTAGATAGTCCAGATGGTTTTCAAGAATATTGATACAACACTTGATAGTATAGTTAATCATACTAAGTTTATATTCTATATACCTATGGTGAATTATTGTGAAATTCTTGGGATGGATGGGAATAATGAAGCGTTTTCAATGAAGGACATCAAGGAGAATTCATTGAGCCACTTCTATCCAAAGAAGTTTTTGTATGAGGATTCTCTTCAGTAATTATATATAAATAAAAAGGGCAAGTTTATTTATGGACTAAAATGAATTAATAACCATCCTAATGAGATTTGTTTTGATATTTAGCTACCGATGATATCATTAGGGATAAATGTTTTTAGTATGGGATTTACAATAAGATCAGGTTATAGGTAAAAAAATTCTTCGCTATATATTTTCATATGTGAAGATTCATGAACACATCATATAAGGAAATTTGATATTAACCCCTAGCAGGGTCTTGGATGTATTAGTAAGGAGAAATGGAAGCTCTTCGTTAGGGGACAAGAATAACATCTACGATTTTTTTTCATAAATGAATAAACCAAAATAGCAACCAAGGATGTTTTATTCTATATATAGACCATGTACTATTGTAGTGATTTAAATTTGAATTTTTTATCCCTATGAGGCCTTGGTATAAGATCTCTTATTTGGAGGGTCATTTTTGTTGAAGGATGAGCCCCCTGAAAATCATTTATAGTGCTATGAAATAAAATTGCAGTGGAAAGGTACAAGGACAGGCACTAATGTCTGTGAAGGACTACGTTACTCCATAGCTGATTAGTTGATGAAGTTCCACTATATGTTTTTCTTTAGGTAGATGAAGTTTACCCCAGTCCTAAAGTTGTAGGTTCATGGAGAGGGAAAAAAGGGGAGTTTTACTGAATCCCATGGAAGAGGTCTTGTCAGCGTCACATTATGTATTCTAATTTTTATAATATGGTTCCAGAACCTTATACTATCTGAGATATGTTTCTACTATTTCCTATAATTTATTGAATTTTTTTATATAGAAACATCCATTCCCTTTTTATCATCACATTAAAAAAATTGTTTAGGGTAGGTTATGGGGTCCCTGTATTGTTATCTGACCATTGATACACCATTAAGAGTGTGGTCCAATAATATCAATTGGTGAAAATAAAATTCTCTATTGATTGGTGGTTACCATTTATTTTACGATTCATTTGTTCTTTTAATTAAAGGATTTAATTTTATCCTTGGAATATTTTGATTTGTCCTATGCAAGGCTCATATTAACAATTATCGAATGAGAGTAACATTTATATCTGTAAAAGAAGGTATCCATCAACACTAGGGTCAATGGGATTTTTAGGCTGGTAATGTAGGGCTAATTTAGTGCAGAATAGATGGCATCACATCTTGGATAACAAGTTTTGTTTTGGATCATGGTGGATAAAAGACAGATTCTTTTCCACTGGTTGTAGGATAGTCTCAGGATGCCTTTTCTTAAATAGTTTTAATGCTTACAACATGAGTGGGGGATCGATTTCATGATCTTTTTTATGTCAATAGAATCACTCTTTTCTATTATTCCATATATAATAGAACCATAATAGCTTCATAAGTTGATACTTTAGTTATAATATATAAAATGTAAATTCTACACATTACTTATTAAGTCTAAATGGGGTTGTATAGTTTTTTTCTCCACGATAGAGGATTGTTCCATGCACTTTTTTATGGATTATTAGATATTGAATGATATGATTGTAAAGAACCAATATACTCTTCAGCACATCGATTATAACTTTTAACAGTAGAGAGTTTCTAAGATATTCTACGAGAATTATTTATGATATTGAAATAGCTAGTTGAGGGTGATACCATTACACATACCATGGACAGATTTTAAAAAAGGTTTATCTTATATGTGTTTGTAGTGACTCCATTAGATTTTACCAATGTTCATATGATAATTATTACTTTGATGAATTAGTACTTTCATCCATTTCAAGAGTACTTTTGTTGGGGTTTTCAAAAAAATATTTATGTACTTCAAGTCAATATACAATCATTCCAATCATCTTGATATTATCTTGAACAAATATATTGTGACTGCATCAGATCAACACCAACCAAACCAAATGAAGTTTTTCTATTTATGATATTCACTTCTTGGGTAATTTAATCTCGGTGGAAGGAATGTTACTGTACTTAGAGAAGGTTGTAGAAGGGTTATCTTTAGAGTGACCAAGAAATTTCATTGCTATTTAGATAATTATGGGTTTATTAAGATATTAGAGATTTATTATCCTATTAATCTCCCTGAAAAAACACTAATGTAAGGTCATACCAATCATATAGTGAATTTAGATTGGTTACATGCTTCTGATATGGCTTTTCACGAGCTAAATATTAGGACGACCTCATCACCTTTTATAAAATTACATATGTTGGGTAATGAATAAACCATGTACATTGACACATCTATATTTATACTTGGATAAGTACTAATATAGGAGCATCATGTGGATTCTTACGGCTCTAAAAATCTAAGAGAAAATGTTAAGAATTTCCAAAATCATGATTTATACTTAGTTATTTTAGTACATGAACTATGATGTATGATACAATATCTTTAGGGAAAGAGGATTGTGGTATACAGGGACCAAAACTATCTCAGTTATATAATTATTCAGCAAGACCAAACCCTTATGGAGAGGATCATTTTTGAGTGTATACATTATTTCGACTTCACATTATATTATACCCTAGGAATGGAAATCTTCATTTCCAATGCATTGAGTTAGATAATGACGAAAGAGGTGGAATTAGAGTATTTTTATGGGTGTTGGATGATAAAACACTTTTAATACATGTATATATATTTCAAGAAGTATCCGGGATGAGTATCTATGACTTTGAACTCTATATTACCTATTATATTAGGATAGATTAAGATATAGTAGTTATATGATCTAGATGGATTACATGAAAATTTGAAATCTTATATTGTGGGGAGAGATCATCATGATGATATCATGAATAGAAATATTCTCTTATATTATATCTACGAGTTTGGGTAACTATGGGCTTGTGTGAGGATATGATAAGAGAGTTTCATTTTTTTATAAGGGTGATACGTCATGGATTAAAAAATATTTATAATGATATTAATAGATAGTACTGGTGGCTGGGAATAATGAATGAGGTGCCAATATTTGTGTTGAGGTGTCTCATCATTCAGTTGGTGAATGGATAGAAACTATGTATAGCGTGGTTGTTGTAGACTTTTCTCATTTCTATATGGAAATTCAATGGTTTCAATATGGATTTTTTATAGGTTTACCCAGGATAAACCATAATAATGATGTAGTGATAGTGATTTTGGATCTATTTAAAATGTTATTTTAATTCATTCTTATTAAGAAGACATTCATGTTTGATGATATAGGTTTTGTGTCCACGCACAAGATTGTTCGGTTTCATGGATTTCCAAATATTATCATTCCATATATATTTATATTTGTTTCACTTCACTATTTTGGAAGCATCATTAAAAGGATATGGTATCATAGGATCTTTTGAGAGCCTCTGACTGAAGTTTAATCTTATTAGACTATTTGGGTTCTAAATATATCGTACAAGAATATGTATTGATTTTTTTGTGGTTTATTGATGATAAATATATAACCCTTGGTTATTTCATATAATAAAATATACTAGTAATCAATCATGAATCTACATTTTATGCTTTCTATGGTTGGTAATACCATTATAATCAATGTTGGTAAGAGGTAGGTGTGTCAGCATTTAGGTAGATTAGTATCATCCATGAGACTTTTGAGTAGTTTAAACTAATTAATAGGTTGTTGGTGACCATAAAGTGTTGGGGAAAAAATATGCTCAATATTGGATACAACTTATGAATTTCATGGTTGGTCATCATCTTTTCCTAAAGGTGACTCCTCGGGTAGGGAAATTCCATATTAGGAATAGGGAAATAAATATCCCATGTTTTTCATGCTATTAGAGATAGTGTATAGGGATAGTCCAGTATTGTACAAGTTCTCCATTACCTAGTGTAATAGTTACATTCATAATGTGTTTTATGTGTACTAGCTTCAGATATATTATCATGTCCCTTCACATGTGTTATACGTTGAGGTTTTTTGGATTTGGGATGATTCTTACTTTGATGATAATTCAGAATGTATTCTATATGGTACTGGAATTTATCATTGTGTGTACAATAATAGGTATAGTATGATTGTAGTTGTTTCATAGTAATGTTTTGGAGGAGACCTTGTAGAGGAAGTATAATATCTGAGCTCAGTGGACAAACATATTTTCCAAGACCCCAATATGATTATTACTGATACATGGGTATGAGATGTCATATATTCCATAGGGTGTATATTCCCTTGTATTTAAATGAATGTCCCTCTATGAGTTTTTCATTGAAGGTATTTCATTGGTGTATCCATTTTATTTTTACATTTTTGGAAAAATCTTATTTGGAGATGAGGATCCATTGATAGTGAAAATAGATTTTTACTAAGGATATATATTTATATGAATTAATGGAGTAAGTTTTTAAAAATTTAAAATCGGATTATTATAGTTTTATGTTATTTTGAGAGGATTCCAAGGTGGATTTGTAAAATTCAAGGAATTTGTAATAAAAATTGATCATTGTAAAATTAGACAAATTTTGTTGTTTAGAAGACATGTAAATTTCTCCAGATAGTTTTTGTGAACTAGTTCATGACCTAAAGTGGATACATGTTGTGAACCAAATTGACATTGTGTTAATTTTGTTGTGTATTAATATTGACCATAAGATATGAGTTTTTTATGAAACAAAAAAATCAATAAGTAACCAATGTAATGACCCGTCCCCTAGGGCCCAAGTAGGGACAACCCCATGCCCGCATTCCATAGGCCAGGGGTTAGAGACATACTCTGGAACGACATATCCCTAAAAGGGGAAGGAATTTCCTTTAAACTTGTACAAACACATAGTCCAACAACACAAAAATATGTACAAAATTAGTAAAAATATAGTAGTAATGGTGTCTACTGAATGTAAAGGGTCCATAGTACAAGACCAACTAAATAGATACAACTGCAACTAAAAATAAAAAACAGCCCCTAAGATCATCCTCCAAAGATCCTACCTGAAGCGTAGGTATATATCGTCTCTACAACTCTCCATCTCAACCGCAATTTCCATCCACAGTCAGCTCATAGCTTCCCATGTCTCAGTCAAGGCTACCCATCCAATGCACAAGACACAACAAGGTGCAGGGGAATCCCATGTAGGGGTGAGTAAATAATACCCAGTAGGGAATCCACAACAACCGAAGGTCTCTCATAATTCTAAAATGGAAAACCACAAATAATGATCTCAAACAAAAAAAACAAAAATAAAGTATCATATAAAATAATAATTAACATATTTACAAAAGTAAATATGATTAGTTGTAATGCTTTATTAGCTTATTCGGTTAAGAGCCACTACTGCTGACCATACAAAATCTTACCCACACAGGATCAATAGGTACTAAACCCCGCTGACCCACACAATATCCAACCTACCCAGGATCGATTGGTACTAACCCCTCCAAGCCCCAAAAAGGATATTACCCACACAAGATTGTTATATCCCTAATCCACTGCGAGATTCTATAAGGATGGTCCTCATCAGGTCGTACACTGCTGATCCACATAGGGTATCTAGAATACTGATCCACACATGGTCACAAATTTCTGATCATCATAGAATTGATAGGTGCTAATCCACATAGTCTCAGTAGGTGATTATCTATAAAATATTACTAGGATTTGATCCACATAGGATCCCTAGGTGTTGAACTACACAGGATATCTAGGTTATGACATCTGTATGATCCTTATCCAGCCACCACCTCAAAACGAGTCACTGTATTCCTACTCATCTTACTATTGATTCTGGGAGGAACTTCTCCGTATGAAATCAGTCATATTTCAACCATCACAAAGTCCCAAGTAGAAATAACTTGATGAAGTATGATGTCATAATGGTTCTAGCGCAACAAATGGCGCATCAACTGGAATCCCGATCTCTATGTTAGTGTAACATTAATACTGAGGGTCCAGTTTGATTCGGAGTTGATCCAACCCATTCATACTCCAACATTATCCAAAACTCTAGTGGAGTATCTCAAAAGGATATCCTTGCTCCAAGGATCCCAATGCCATAGACAGTTCATTTGACGGACTTATGATTCTCAAGAAACATCCTTTTAAGTGTTTCTAGGCCATAGAGGGGTCCACATCCAGTCTGACCCATCCCGACCCGACCAAGGATAATCTAAACTAGATCTGGTTGACCCGACATTGTCTGGGTCCGACCAGGTGTAGGGCATCCCAGTTGGGTGTGCCAATGGATGGCTCGGCATGTTGGGATGCGGATAGGCCCAACCCACCCTGTTTTTCCTGGGATGTGGCGGGTCGGCCCACTGACTAGTGGGACCCGCACATGGGTCGCAAGTCTGCCTGCCAAAGAGCTCAAAGGATCAGTTTGGCTCCTTGATTCATGGATCCTAGTGGCACCACCATCAATTCTGTGGGACCCATAGGGAGTGGGTCCCAATCCTCCTCTATTGTTGCTTCACCCCCACCCCTCTATCCCGAACATCACAAAGTAGTTTTTGACTCTTTTAATTAGTGACACCACATGGTGCTACATTTTAACCTGTGGGACCTACAAGAGAGGGTCCCTACCTTCACAGCAGCATCGATCCACACCATGTATCATATCGACATGGAAAGGACTCTGCATTCCATCTCTGGGGTCAGTCGTTGTCGACCGATGCAGCGCCACCCTCCTCTATTTCTTGTGAGATCTGACCACCGCCTTAGCATGCCATCACTAATTTCCATTGCTACCGCACCCGAGAATCTTCCATGGGCCACCAAGTGAGCTCTAGTAGTCCTTTTTCTTTTTTTTCTCATGCCATATGGACTCCTGAGATTCTTCTATTGCTGCTTGTCTCCCGGAATCCCGATTTTGACCTATTTGAGATTCATCCCAGGATGATCGCGACAAGAATGATGTTGCAGAGGGTTCGAGCCTTGTTTTTTTGGCCCAAACTCTCCACATTAAAATCAAAATAGGGGGATTAATTAATAAATCACATTTAAATAATTATTAACCCCATTCCAAACATAAACCCCTACCTCATGAATCGTTCGAGTCATCTCGATGGTGGAAGGAGAATCTGTGCTTTGATGAAGCTGTTGGCATTCTTCATTCCTGGTTTGATCCCTCTGGTGATGCCCATGCTTCTATTCCATGTCATTGGAAGATTTCGTGTCACTTTTTCAGTGGTCCCTTGCTTGATGACGCCATGTGAAATATTTGAACCCACGTTCCATTTAAACAAAGGGGGTAAATGGTGAGTGACACACCAAATAATTAATGTGGTTCATTAATTAATGAACCTCTCAATTCCCAATATAGTGGCTAAAAATAAAAGATATTTGAGCCATTAAATGGATTGACAACACAAAAATCATGCCACCACCTCACAGCCGATAAAGAAAAATAAAATAACAATTAAATGTTAATTTATTATTCTTTTAAAAGTACAAAAATTTATCATTCTCTCATGACCTAATATGGTCAATGTTAACCTTCCCTTAAGTGAGTCCTAGCACTTTGGAATCAACGGTGCTCTCAGATATTAATAATGAGCACCGTTATATAACGTATAAATAGATGCTTGTATGTTTACTAAACATAACTTTAAAAATTTTGAAAATCCATTATGGGCATACCAGCATTTTGAATCATGCATCGTCAATTGAAAACTAATCTTAATAATACCAAATAATTTAATAACAATATATATATAATTTATGGGTCTTCACATTCTCCCCACATTAGGGATTTTCTACCCCGAATGCTATAACAAAACAATGGAATAAAATGGTGGTATTGGGCATGAATCTATACCTCCTACTCCCATGTTCTCTCTTAGAGATTCTTGTGCTACAAATGAAATCTCACTAGAGGAATCAACTATAAACGGAGTACATTCCCCTAACTATCCTCTATCATTACTAAGAACTCTGCAAAAACTGCCCCATCATCATAGTCAAGCTCTCCCAAGTCAAAAACATGTGTTGAGTCATGCACATATCTCCTCAGCTGCGACACATGGAATAAATTAAGCACAAGGTGCATCTGTGGGGGAAGATCTAGATGGTAGGCCTCCTCACTTTCTCTACTGAGGATTTGGAATGGTACTACTAACCTTGGATATATATTGATGGTCACACGAAACCTCCGTAATCATCATCAAGGTGAGACCCGTAAGAAGATACGGTGCCCCTCTTCAAAATCCAACTGTCTCTGTATCCTATTGTCATAAGACTTCTTCTGATTATGTTTAGTCTTTATTTTCTCCTAGATGATCTAGAATTTCTAATTGGCATCATCTTCCATCTCCGGACCCATAAGTACTGAGTCCCCTAGGTCGGTCATGCAAAGAGGTGATATGCATAGTCGTCTATACCGGGCCTCAAAAACTTCCATGGCGACGGTTGATTGATAACTATTGTTGTATTAAAATACCACCAGGGGAAGTCACCCCCCAACTACAGCCAAAATCATGGGCACTAGCACAAAGCTTGTCCTCGAGTGTCTATATGTTTTGATCCATCTGAACATCTTTTTGAGTATAGAATGTTGTTCCCAAGCATAGCTATATCCCAAACACCTCCTACAATCCCTTCCACGAGTTGGATGTAAAAAATGTGGCATGATCTGAGACGATCATCAATGGAACTCCGTAAAGTCGCAAAATCGTCGGTATATAGAGGCATCCCATGCCCTCTACTGATACCTGATCTAAGATAGATAGGAAGTGGGATTAAATGGTGAGTCCAGAAATGATCACCCAGATGGAATTATTCCCCCTGGATGTAAGTGGTATTCCTTTCATTAAGTCCATGGATATACCATCCCACATCCACTCTAGTACCTCACGCTGCGGAGCTATTCCCGCTGGTACCTGATTCATGGCCATCACTTGCTGACAAGTGAGGCTTCGAGATATGAACTCTGCCAATACATTCTTCATATGTGGCCACTAGTACTGATTACAGAGGTCCTGTTACATCCTAACCACTCTAGTATTTACTGCTAATGGGATGTGGGGAACTCCCTCAGCACCTTCTCTTGTAGTGTCTCTATCACCATGTTGTGTCCTCTGAATTGGATGATGTGTTCCACGCCATCAAAAAATATTTTAGGAGACTGTCCTAAGGAAATTCAAACATGTTGGGCCTTACAATCAATGTCCCCAAGCTGTGCCTCCCGAACACACTATATAAGTGAAGGAGAAATAGTCACATACTAAAGGTAAGTTTCTCCATCTCTATCTATGAAGGCTTTCTGCAATGTGTCAAGCTGCATTATCTCCTCACTCCCCAGTAATAGAAAAAACATATTTTTATCCAGGGTCACGTGATTTAGGAGATGAATGTCCACACAATGCCTTAGATTCCCTCCCGCCTTTTTGTATAACAAGATCATCGATGCCAATGTAGAAACAATGATCCTTATAAACCCCTTTCTATCCATGTCCTCAAACATTACCCTCAGCTCACAATGCTCTATGAGAGACATCTAAAATGTTTGTGTAGATATCAATGTAGACTTAGGGTATAATTTGATGTGAAATTATACCTCTTTGTGAGGAGGTAGTCTTAGAATATCCTCAAAGAATACATTAGCATACTATTCCACTAATACAGGACAACTCGGACTTCTCATGTCAACTGCTCAGAAGGTGAGGCTAGTCAACATATGTGTATTCAAATTCACCCTACTCTGAGATTGTCCATCTTGTGCTTCAACAATTTCCTCCTCACTTGGGAAGAAAACCCAGATATAATACTCATGGACACACCACACATTGCGTATAAAATAGTCGATCAGAGAATGGACTATGGATATCATGTCCATACCCAAGATGACATCGTATGACCTTGATGCTGCTACTAAGAGTTCCCAACCGAGGCTACAACCTCCTAGAGTGATCTTACACTACATGAAATAGTGTGTAATTGTTAAATAATCACCCATGGTAGTCTCTAATCGCAAGGATCGAGAAAACGACTTCGTCTAAATCTCTGAGATATGAATGGGTGTCGTGGAAATGAAAGAGAGACTGGAACCTCTGTCTATATGAACTACAACTAGGGTGAAATATAAAATGATCTTAAAACTAAAAATCTCAAGTGAACCTTGGCCATAGGTCTCTACTACCTATAGCAATGCCCGTCCATGTCCACTTTCTCTTTGTGATGGGGGTGGACCACCTTGTGGTTGTGGTGGTAAAACATTAAATCGCCACCCACCACCCACTGCATGGATTGATCCTCTACCACATCTACTACTCTACAGACCACCTATCTCAAATTTCTTCCTCTACCTCAGTGGTCCCTCAACATTCTACTGATCTTCGGTATAATGTGTCGGGTTGTCGTGATCTATGTGGCCCTGCTCACTGCAGGTGAAGCATAGTCTGCCTCCCATGATAAACTCATATTCCATGATATATCCACACCACCAACCATGCATCCTGGGTTATCCACTTGTGGTTCTAGACTGCTTGGACCTATGTTTCATCTTCCTAATGCCTCTAGTATATGACTTGCCATCCTATTTTCCAGTGGTGGCTCTCACCGTCAATGCCTGCTCAAATAAGAATCTCTCCATCAACAATTATTTCTCAATCCCTCTATCCTACATCGAGATATTCAACTATATCATCAACTCATTGATTTTATGTCGAACACCCTGCTCAAAGGTTAATGCCATCAATAATGGGTCTTACACCATATCAGTGGAGTAGAATGCGAGGTCGGTAAATCTCATCGAGTATTGGGATAATGTTAGGATGCCCTATTTTAAGGGAAGAAGCTCTTAAATACACACATAGTATAGTATCTCTAGGATGATCTTCACCCTGATGCGGTTCTCAATGTCTATCTAGGTGTGGGTCGACTCGTCTTGCGTCTGGAGGGTCAATATCCACCATCTCCCTATTTTTACCTGTAAAATTATAGCATCTAGGATAACAATATACTCTAATGGTTTCCCAAATAGATGGAAAACTCATGCCAAAGCCTCCAACCAGTCCTCAACTTCTTGGGGAACTCTCTCTCCTTGAAACGTTTGAGGCGTCATCTACTGGAACTCAAGAAATACGCTCAGTAGGTGTGCAACATCTGATAGTGGGACTGGTGTCATCTGCTTCCCAATGGGTGGTGGTGGTGTTGTTTTACAACCCAATGGTGATAACCCATTAAGAGGGTCCTACACTGAAGCCTTGTCACTCAGTAGGCAATCATCATGCAATCCCTTAGGAATCATGGATGGCTATCTATGTAACGACATCCTGGAAAGAAATTGGTGTGACATAGTCAATAAGATAAACATGGTGAATAGAATTGCAATAGATCGGACCTCTTCGGCCTTTTCCTTTGTAAAAAAAAGGGAATGAAGTGTTTTAGACTGTAAAATGGACTTTTCACACACTTTTCATAATTTTGTAACTACACACCATGTAGTGTGAGTACACGTCGTGTACCACCTTGCTAGGTATACCCCGTGTTGAAGTTGTGTCCATTCCATCTGAAATAAATGAGTACATGCCGTGTAGCCCATCCTACATGTCGTGTAGTGTCTCCCCGCGTACACGTTACCCTCAAACCATGTGTTTACCATTGAACGGACATGTGCCGTGTTGAAGCTATGTCCTTTCCGTGTGAAATAAATGAGTACACGCCATTTAGCCCATGATACACACCACGTAGTCCCTCTCTGCGTACATGTTACCCTCATACCATGTGTTGACCAGTCAACGACCGTGTTCTGGGTTGACGGTCATGTTGGAAGTCACGTGGTGACCTTGTGAAATGGCCGAGTACATTCCATGTACTAGAAAGTACAAGCCATGTAATTTATTTTTTCTCTCTTATAAAAGAATGGGGCCTCTCCTACTTTTCAAATCGCTCCTCTCCTCCCCATTCCCTCAAGCAGAACTATTCCGAGAGAGACTCCAAAGCTCCTTTCTTCCATACCTTCTTCGTCTGAGCTCTGATTTACGGCCCGTCAGCGGCCACGTGATCGTAACGACAAGGAGGAACTTCTGAGCTTGGATCTGTTATCTTTCTTTTGGCATTTTCTTCCTAGATTCCGCCTGAGGAGGTTTTTCTAGAATTTGACAGAAGCGACGGACGCTGACGAACATCTTCTATAGTTGACCTGGGAGAGCGTTCTGATCAGAACCTATTGAGGTAGGTATCTTAGCTTCGTCTCTCTAAATTGTGCATCATGCGGGGTGGGTTCCCTCTTGTTTACTTGAAACACTTTTGAACTGGTTTGATAAAGATAATAACTGGCTTAAAGAACAGGGATGGGGATGTTATTATGTTTACCTTTATTTATCCTATTGTTATGTTGTGAATTGTATTGGCTTATGCCTACTAAAAATAACGGTCATTGGTGGAACTTTCTTGACCAATTAAATGATTCCCTATCTTTCTAGACCATTTATGGATGGATACTTTTTGGAATGTGGGAATTGGATAACAACGTAATGTTACCTGATTAAATGAATAACCAGAACCCTTGTGTGATCACCCCAGTTGAACAAAACTGAAATAATAAACATATAGGTGCTGGTTAGGGTTTATTTATGTGAAGGGGGTTGTTTTGTGGGTTGTTGTGGATCATGTGAGCAGCGGGGAATCCATTGGCTTGGTTGTGGGTTTGTGTGAATGCTATGGGTAGAGGGGCTGTGATAAATGGTATCAAGGGATACTGATGTATGAGTTTCTGTGTGTTTGTGGTTAAGGTGGTTGGCAGCGAGGCTATAGGGATGGGTTTGAATGTGAGTGAACTATGGTTTTGAATAATAAATAGAAGTGGAAGATTTAATGAATGGTGGGGCATGGTAATGGAATGGGAATAATAATAAATTGGGATTGTTGGTTAATAAAAAGTGACTTGTTTGTGTTGCTTTTGTTTTCCTAACGTGAGTTGTGCATGGAAGGGATATGTTTTACAAACGATTGATATGGTAGGTTGTGTATAATTTCCCAATAGTTAAGGAACTAATAATCTAATTCTTTTGAAACATGATAAGCTAAATGGGGTTGGGGTTGTTTGTTGTATGCATGCTTCGCCATAGCAGTGTCAAGGCATGTGCCCAGTTTCTCTTTTTAGAAGCCATAGGTTGGGTTGTGTGTTCGGTATACATATATATATATATATATATATATCTTTGTGTTTTGTCTCACCCCACCCTTGTTGAGAACATTGTGTCGAACACTCCCATTTCATGGGAGAGGGTGTTTTCCCATTAGTTACTAGCTCCTTTCTTCTCCTTCTCCCATATGTTGTGACGGCTTGAGGTGACCATACACCTAATACTCATCAGGTAGGTTTTGATTGGGGTGGTATTAGACCAAGACTATTTTGGAAGGTTTACATTTTCCCAAGAATCATCGGGATGAGGCCCAGGTGTGTGCGGGATTGATATGTGGTTGTGAGGCCCAAGTGTGTGGGGGTCAGATATGTGGTTGTGAGGCCCAGTTGTGTGCGGGAGAGATATGTGGTTGTGAGTCCCAGGTCTGTTTGGGAGGTATATGTGGTTGTGAGGCCCAGGTGTGTCTGGGCGGGAAGAGTGTGGTAGCATCAGGACATTCGCCGTTAGGAAGAGCAGCTAACTAGTGTGGGAATATGGCGTGGGGTACCCAATAATCTTGTTCTTATAAACTACTAACTATTTTTTTGTGTTTTGGTGAGCGTGGTTGGTGAGGTTGTGTGGATAGAATTTTTTGATAGATTTTGGATTCTTCTGTTGTTCTCACGGGACATTAGGACGTCTCCCCACTTGTGCATGAGAGCATTATGTTTCCCTACTGAGTATACTTGTATGCTCACCCTACGTTTAATTTCAGGTTTCAAGGAGGACTACCAAGGCCATGAGGGACCCTACTAGTTGGGATAGTTGGAGTTGTTGCAGTTTGTTGTACTCTTATTTCTTTTGATATTGTACTTTTGATCTTTTTGGACTTGTACTTTGTTTCATAACTGTTTAAACATGCATGTGGGATTGGTTTGGGTTTATTTACTTGTTTCTTTTTCTTTTAGTGATTGAATCATCCTATTTCCTGATCTTAAATAATTATAAGGGGGTAATGCCTCTCATATTTGTAAAAACTCATACCGTTGGTGCTATTCGCCACTCTGGGGCCAACTGGACGTGGGACTCGGGGGTCATTATCTACCTTTCACCATTTCCAGCTCAAGAGGGGCATCTTTGGTGGGAGGGGGTCATGACAGAATGGTATCAGAGCAGGATGAGAGATAGTATGGAGTCTGGAGTTTGGAACAATGAGTATTTCATGGGATGGTAGGGAAAAAGTGTTGGTTGATCTTGGTGCGTGACATAGGATAGAGAAGACCTGCTAGGACACGGGATTTTAGGGCCCCTGTGATCTGATGGAAGGACTCTGAGCCGACCGAACAACCAAGTGAGACTACATTAATTGCAGGGTAGAGACCCCAGGGTAGGTACATGCATCATCATGATTGTGTTTTACTTGATTTAGGTGTTCTGGGAAAGAAATTGAATAAAATTATAAAATGAAACCTTGAGAAATTTCCTTACTACTTAAGCTTAGGTGATATTTGTTTACCATACAGTTATGGCACATGGATGTCATCCCTGGGTGGCTCAGACAACCGAGGCCCAGCAGATTTAGGCGGTCGATTAGTTGAGGATTGACCAAGAGGAGGAAGATAACCAGTGGCAGAAGACTCTCCATTCTTTCCAGCAACAAACCCTCGAGAAGTACGAGGGTAGTACATCAGATATGGAGACAGAGGGGTGTCTTGAAGAGCTAGGTGCTGCTTTTACTTTGATCCGCGCTCCGAGGGACTACTGGGTTCCCCTAGCAGTTAGTCAGCTGGGAGGTGCGACATGTCAGTGGTGGACGCTCTACCTCAGAGAGTGGAGAGAGACATAGGATCCATGCGATGACTATGAGAAAGAATTCCGTGAGGAATTCCTTTCTTCCATGATCAAGGTAGAGAAACGGTAGGAGTTACTCTCCCTTTAGTAGGAGAGTATGTCTGTACAATAGTATGGGATCATGTTCAAGGATCTCCTACGCATTGATCTGGATCTCTTTTCAGATGAGGAGTCTCGGGTGAGACGTTTGGAGGAGGCTCTTCATCCTTCCCACCTGCATGTTGTATCCCCCTTCACTCTTCCGATGTACTTGATAGTACAGAAGAAGATAGAGGTTGTAGAGTGGATGCACTCGTATGGTGGTTCACCACGAGAGGGGATCCAGCAGGGTTCATCGAAGGGGAAGTCAGTCAGTAGCAGGTCTCCTATGAAAGGACCTTCTAGATTCAGGCCAGTATAGAGCAGGCCCCAGCTGTTCCAGTTCCGATCTTTGGGTCCTCTCCCCTTTTTTATGAGCCTAGGACTAAATTGTTTCTCTTGTGGAGGTTTCAGGAACATTCATTGTCGGTGCCCAACCCGAGCATAGTACAGTGGAGGTGGGAAGGTTCAGTGACCGCCTCAACAGCACCAGTTGTCGGCCAGGCCCTTCCAGCAGTAGCAGGACCCTTCCCCTCTGAGGGAAGAATTTGTAGGAGGATGCCGACCTCAGGGACCTTGACCAGGATGTGGTTGGGGAGGTGGTTGACATCAGAGAGGAAGAGGATCTGGGCGTGGACAGTTGCACACAGTAGAGTTGATATCTCCGGTAGAACCTGAGGTGGTGCGAGGTACGATTTGTTTGTTCAGCACTCTCGTTTCGGCTTTGTTCGATTCAAGAGCTTCGCACTCCTTTGTTGCACCCGATCTAGCCCATGCTTTGGGTCTAGATGTAGAGAGAATTTCCTTACCCCTGGTGCTGAATACACTAGTTGGAAGCTAGACCAGCGTATATTGTGTTTGCTAGGGATGTGGCCTGACGTTGGGACCGTATCAATCTAGTGGGGAGCTTCTTTTTCTACAAATGTAGCCATACGATATCATCCTAGGCATCAACTGGTTGTTTTATGTTAGTTCCTTTATTGACTGCTTCTGAAGAAGGGTCGAGTTCTCTGACGTGGATGGGCAGCGTGTATATTTTGTTGGTGAGAGGAGCTATTAGATGGGACATTGGCATGTGAAGCCTCTCCTTTCATTGTTAGGTGGGTTATAAGTGGTTTACGTTGATAAAAAGATGATGGATGTCCCAAATGTTGTTGGGGAGTTCCTCGATGTTTTTCCCAAGGAGGTTATGAATCTACCCCCCCCCCCTGACATGACGTTGAGTTCAGGATAGACTTACAGCCTGGTGCCTCTCCGATTTCAATGGCCCCTTATCGGATGGCACCTTCGGAGTTGTGGGAGTTGCAGATTCAAATTGACAATCTGATGGAGAAGGGTTTTTTTCGACCCAGCGTATCGCCATGGGGTGCTCCAGTTTTGTTCGTAAAGAAGGAAGATGGTTGTCTCAGGTTATGCATAAACTATTGAAGGTTGAATCAGGTAATAGTAAAAACTATTAACCCCTTCCAAGGAGAGATAATCTTTTCGACCAGCTGAGGGGCGCATGTTGGTTTTCTAAGATAGATCTATGATCTGGATATCATAAGGTGAGGGTAAAGTACAGTGACATCTCGAAGATGGATTTCAGGTGCAGGTATGGGAACTTCAAGTTTTTAGTGATGTCGTTTGTAGTTATGAATGCACCAGTGGTGGTAATGGGACTTATGAACCTTGTCTTCCGAGATTTTATTGACAGGTTTGTCATTGTGTTTATCGATGACATACTGATCTACTCAAGATTAGAATAGGAGCACATTGAGCATCTCAGGGTAGTCATGGAAGTCCTTCGACACCACCAGCTTTATTGGAAATTGTCGATGTGTAAGTTCTTGACACAATAAGTACACTTCCTTGGTCACATAGTGTATCAACATGGAGTGTTAGTGGACCCTTATAAGGAGGAGGTAGTTGTTTCTTGGGCGGAACCCACGAGGTTAGAAGAAGTTTGTAGTTTCATGGGGTTGGCAGGTTATTATCAGAGGTTCGTTTCGGACTACTCTCGAGTTGCTGCTCCATTGAAAGCTTTGAATAGGAAGAACCAGGTCTTCCTATTGAGTGATCAGTGCCATAATTCATTCGACCACCTAAAGGAAAAGTTTTTCAGTGCTCCAGTACACAGGTTTCCGAAGGAAGGGCTGTTGTATGAGGTGTTTGGTGATGATTCTGGCCTTGGTTTCTCGTGCGTACTGATGCAGAAGAAGGGTGTGATCTATTATGGGTCTTGGATGTTTCTCCCTCCTGAGCATAACTATGCCACCCATTACCTAGAGCACATATCAGTAGTGTTCTCACTGAAATTGTGGCGACATTACTGCTCTGGGGAGCACTTTGTGGTCTTATCAGACCACAAGAGCTTATGTTATATCTTCACCCAGCGTAAACTAAACATATGACATCATAGATGGGTTGAGTTTCACTAAGACAATGACATTGAGATATATTAATCTGAAGGTAAGGGAAACAATGTGGGTGATGACCTGATCAGGAAGTCACAAAAGGAAGTGGTTCAGGAATCCGCTGATGCTTGGAGAGCGATGGGAGTGTTGGAAACCTTGCACTTGGATGCAAGGGTATATGGTATTAGAGGTTGTTTGTTTCAGATGACGGTGCAGTCCTCCATGATGCAGCTAGTGGAAGAGTCTCAATGGGGAGTCTTCGAGGCAGATGTAATGTGGGATCATATCGATCAAGGAAACACTCCAGAAGGATGGTCAAGAAGATAGCCGACATCAGATGCTTTTTCATGGAAGGATGTTTGATCCAAAGGAGATGCATGAGGGAGTTCTCCATGAGTTCCATAGATTATCCATGGCGGGACATCCATGGGATTCATAAAATGTACCGAGGCATGAGGGAACATTTTTGGTGGCTGGGGGTGAAACGGGAAGTGGTGGAGTTTGTGGTTATGTGCGTAGTGTGTCAGAAAGTGAAGGCTAAACACCGTGTTCCCAGTGGGTTGATGCATCCATTAGATGTCCCCAAGTAGAAATGGGATGAAATATCAATGGACATCGTCACAGGACTACCCATAGCTCAGGGTGTTTATGATGCTATCTAGGTAGTGGGGGATCGACTGACGAAATGATCTCACTTCTTTGCAATTAAGGCGTCAGGCCCGTTGAGTACCTTAGCAGAGAGGTACGTAGAAGAGGTAGGGTGTTTGCATGGAGTTCCGAAGACTATCATCTCAGATTGGGATACTCGGTTTACCTCATAAGTCTGGAGGGGGTTACAACATGACTTTGGCACCCAGCTATGCCTTAGCACTGCTTTACACCCCCAGACCGATGGGCAGATAGAGCAGTCTATCCAGACGTTGGAGGACATCCAGCGAGCATGCGTTCCGGATTTCGGAGGATCATGGGTGCGACACTTTCCTTTAGTAGAGTTTGCCTATAACATCAGCATCCACTCTAATATTGGCATGGCACCATTTGAGGCTTTGAATGTAAGACCATTTCATTCACCCATTTTCTGGGCAGAGGTTGGTGAGACATGTGCTCTTGGGCCAGAGGTTGTATAGAGAAGCACAGAGAATGTTCAGCTTGTGCATGAGAGGATGAAAGCGGATTAGGACCGACAGAATTCTTATGTTGATCGTCGGAGGAGGGCCTTGGAGATCGAGGTGGGATATCATGTGTTCATGAATGTTTCCCCACGACGGGGGCAACAGAGGATTGGGGAAGGGAGTAAGCTCTACCCAAGGTTCATCAGACCTTTTAAGGTGTTGAGGAGAGTCAGTGAGGTGGCATATCAGCTAACCTTTCCACCTCAGTTGTAGAAGGTTCATGATGTCTTCCACGTATCCCAGCTTAATCGGCACTTACATGATGACTCTCATGTTATCGACTGGGGAGAGTTAGATATGGGAGATGATGAGACCATCGAGGAACAACCAGTCCGAATTGAGGATCGTAAAGAGAAGGTGTTTTGTGGATAAACCATCGCCCTGGTTCGTGTGTTGTGGAGGCATGGCGGCCTCGAGGAGAGCACATGGGAGTAGGAGGCTCAGATACATGCTCAGTACCGAGAGTTGATTTGACTTGTGTTTTTCTTTATTCTTCTAAGATTTGTTTTTGATGTTATACTATGTACCTTTGATATATTGAATTCTTGGCTTGTTGGTTGTGAGACTTTTCGATTTCATATTCTCTGGAAGTGTGTAGCATGTCCGGATGTGTGGAGAAAGGGAAAAAATTATCCTTAATCGAGACACATTAATGAAGATGCGATTGAACCCGTGCGGGTGAGTCAGTGCCGCCTAATGCACATAATATCTCAAAAAAGGAGAAGTAATTTCCCCAAACCACATGTTCAGGAAGTGTGTTGGTTGTACAGTGTTGGGGGTAGTTCAAGATGAAAAATCCTGATGTATGGAAGTGGGAAGACCAAATTATTAATTGAGATGCATTAATGAGGATGCGATTAAACCCATGCAGGAAAGTTAGTGCGGCCTAAAGTGGATAATATCTCAACAAAGGAAAATGAATTCCTAACACATATGATTGAGGTTGTTGGATGGGTTCCTGATATAACAAGAACCCTAAGTGGTATCTTGTTGGGTTCCTCTATGTTTTATTTTGAATTCTCACAGACAGGAATGTTTTAAGAGTTATCTGATGTAATGGCCTGAACCTCTCTGGCCCTTTCCTTTGTTGAAAAGAAGGTCATGAAGTGTTCTGGAGGGTAAAACGTACTTTTCCCACATTTTTCAGAATTTTTTAACTACACATTGTGTAGTGTGAGTACACACTGTGTACCACCTCGTAGAGTATACCCTGTTTTGATGCTCTGTCCTTGCCGTGTGAAATAAACGAGTACACGCTGTGTATCCCATCATACACACCGTGTTGTGTATCTCCGCATACACATTACCCTCAAACCGTGTGTTGACCAGTCAACAGCCGTGTGATATGTTGAAGTAAATTCCTTGCCATGTGAAATAAATGAGTACATGCTGTGTAGCCTATACTACACATCGTGTAGTCCATCTCCGCGTACACATTACCCTCAAACCGTGTGTTTTCCAGTCAATGACCGTGTTCCGTATTAAAGGCCGTGTTGGAAGCTGCGTGGTGATCGTGTGAAATGGTTGAGTGCATGTCATGTACTAGAAAGTACACGCAATGCAGTTAGTTTTTCTCGCATATAAAAGGAGGGGGCCTCTCCTTCTTTTCAAATCACTCCCCTCCTCCCCATTCCTTCGATCATAGCTCTCCCGAGTGAGACTCCAAATCTCCTTTCTTCCATAACTTCTTTGTCCGATCTTTGATTTACGATCCGTCAGCAGCCCCGAGATCGTAACGACAAGGAGGAACTTCTAAGCTTGGATATGTTGTCTTTCCTTCAGCCTATACTTTCCAGATTCCACCTGAGGAGGTTTTTCTGGGATTTTATTGAAGCGACGGACACCGACGAACGTCTTTTAATGTTGACTCAGTGGAGCGTTGTGATCAGAACCTGTGGAGGTTGGGATCCTACTTTCGTCTATCTAAATTTTTCATCATACCGGGTGGGTGACCTATTTTTTATGTGAAACAATTTTGAACTATTTTAATAAATATAATAACAGGATTAAAGAATGTGGATGGGGATGTTATTATGTTTATCATTATTTATCCAATTGTTATGTTGTGAATTGAATAGGCTTATGCATACTGAAAATCATGGTCGTTGGGAGACTTTTCATGCGCAAATAAATGTTTCCCTATCATTATAGAGTGTTAATGGATATAAACATTGTGGAATGATAGAATTGGTTAATCACATAAAGTTAGCTAATTAAATGAATAACCGGAACCCTTGTGTGATCACCCCGGTTGAACAAAACTGAAATAATAAACATGTGGGTGATAGTTAGGGTTTATTTATGTGAAGGGGGGGGGGGTGTTTTGTGGGTTTTTGTGGATTGGTTAAGTAGTAGGGCTGCGGTTGTCTTGGTAGTGGGTTGGTGTGAATGCTATGGGCAGTGGGGCTGTGATAAATTTTATCAAAGGATGGTGATGTATGGGTTTTTGTGTTTTTTTGGTTACGGTGGTTTGCAGCGGGGCAGCATGGATGGGGTTGAATGTGAACAAATTATGGGTTGTGAATAATAAATAAAAGTGGAAGAGTAAATGAATGGTGGGGCATAGTAATGGAATCAGAATAATAATCAATGGGGCTGGTTGGTTAATAAGAAGGGACTTCTTTGTGTTTCTTCAAGTTCCTAACATGATTTGTGGATGGCGGGGATATCTTTTATGAATGATTGATATGGTTGGTTGTGGATAATTACAAATTAGTTAAGTAAAAAATAAACTAATTGTATTGAAACATGAAAACCTCAAGGGGGTTGGGGTTGTTTGTTGTATGCATGCTTCGACATAACAGTGCAAAGGCATGTGCTGAGTTTCTATATGTAGAAGTCATAGTTTGGGCTGTGTGTTTGGTATATATATATATATATATATATATATATATATATATCTTTGTGTTTTGTCCCACCCCACCCTTGTTGAGAACTTAGTGTCGAACACTCCCATTTCATGGGAGAGGGTGTTTTCCCCTTAGTTACTAGATCCTTCTTGCTCCTCCTTCCATAGGCTGTGATGACTTGAGGCGACCTTACACCTAAGACTCTTCAGGAAGGTTTCGATTGGGGTGGTATTAGCCCAAGATTCATCGGGCATGTTAACTTTTTCCCAAGAATCTTCGAGATGAGGTCCAGGTGTGTGCGGGCATGATATGTGGTTGTGAGGCCCAGGTGTCTGCAGGAAGGATATTTGGTTGTGATTCAAAAGTGTGTGCGGGAGGGATATGTGGTTGTGAGGCCCAGGTGTGTGCGGGCGGGATATGTGGTTGTGAAGCCAAGGTGTGTATTGGTGAGAAGAGTGTGGTAGTGTCATGATGTTCGCCGTTAGGAGGAGCAGCTAACTAGTGGGGTAAAATGGTGCAGGGTACCCAATACTCTTATTCTTATATACTACTACCAGTTTTTTTGTGTTTTGGTGAGTGTGGCTAGTGAGGTTGGGTGGATATAATCCCTTGATAGGTTTTGGTTTCTTCTGTTTTTGTCACGGGACATTAGGATGTCTCCCCACTTATGCACGAGAACTTTAGGTTTGCCTACTGAGTATACTTGTATGCTCACACTACGTTTACTTTCAGGTTTCCAGCAGGACTACCAGGTTCATGGGGGACCCTACTAGTTGGGACAGTTGGAGTTGTTGCAGTTTGTTGTACTCTTGTTTCTTTTGGTATTGTACTTTTGAGCATTCTTGTACTTGTACATTGTTTCAGAACTATTAATACATGCATGTGGGATTGGTTTGGGATTATTTACTAGATCGTTTTTCTTTTGGTGTTTGAATCATCCTATTTCCCAATCATAAATAATAGAAAAGAGGTAAGGCCTCCCATATTTTTAAAAACTCATACCCTTGGTGCTAGTCGCCACTCCGGGGCCTACTGGAGGCCGGACTCGGGGGTCATTATCTTCATTTCACCATTGCCAGCTCTGGTGGGTCATCTTTGGTGGGAGGGGGTCGTGATAAGACTCAAAAGTGATCAAAGTAATAACATTACATAAACACACTCAATCTATTTTTTTCATGAACCAAGTCTGAAATTAGAGTTCAGGGTCCCGGTGTATGGATACGTTGGCCGCTGCACCAACACTAGAATCCCTATACTAACAACCACACTCAAAATATTTACCACTCCCCATTGGTACGATCAAAGTCTAATTTCATGGGTAGGACTGACTCCTCTAATACCACATGGTCACAAACCATCCCTTAGGGCCCGAGCTGTGACATCCCAATACCACCTTCCATAGGCAAGGGGTTTGAGACTAGAACCGGAAAGGAATATCCCTAATACAGGAAGGTATTTCCTTTAAAACTGTACAAACACAAAATCCCGTAACACAACAAGATGTTACCACGAATTAAAATAGCAGCAGTAAAAGAGATTACTGATAGTAAAGGGGTCTTAAAACAAGCCCAACTGAAAATATACAACAACTAAAAAAATACCTCTTGAGATAGTCCACCAAGGATCCTACCTGAAGGGTAGGTAAAAATCATCTCAATAGCTCCCTATGTCAACTGTCACTGTTGTCCCCCTTCAGGTTCATAACATGTCGATTCTAAGTCAAATATTCATGTCGTGTACACAAGACCTAATAATTATTGGGAGCGGCCCTTGTAGGGGTCAGTATAAAAAAACCTAGTTGGGACCACGAGACCGTAATGGTCTCTCAGAATTCCAAAAAGGAAAATGAAAAATCATGATCTCAAACACAAAGAACAAAGAAAAATACTCAACTCAAAACCAAGTATAACTAATGTATAGAAGTATAAAATTATTAGTCTCTAATATATTTCATCTTATTTAATAAAGAGTAACTGCTACTGACCATGAGGAGTCTAACCCCGACAAGATCGATAGGTACTAAACCCCGCAAACCCACACAGGATCCTACCAACCCAGGATCGTTAGGTACTTACCCCCACAAGACCGACACAAAATATGACCCACACAAGATCAGTATTTCACTCAACCACGATAGGCTACTCAAAGGGTGTTCCTTGTAAGGTCGTGCACTATTTATCCACACAGGGTCTCTAGAATTTTGATTCACACTGGGTTGGTAGGTGTGGATCCACATCGGATCTCTATATAGTGATCCACATAGTCTCAGTTGGTGCAGATCTGCACTAGATTGTTAGGTGCAGATCCACACATGATCGCTAGGTTCTGATCCTCATAGGATCACAAGGTGATATCCTCCATATGACTTATCTATAACATTTGCATCCCATGATGCCACATGATTCCTACTCCTAATACACTTGATTCTGTGAGAAACCACTCCTCATGCCATCAGTCATATTTAAACCGGACCTATGTCCCCTAAAAAAGTAACCTAATGAATCGCCACATCATAAGGGTTCCAACAAAACAGGCGTCACAACAACTGGATGCCCAGTCGCTATCTTATTATCATTTTAGTTTCAAGGGCCCAGTTGGATTTGGGGTCAATCTAACCCAACAACATTCAAATTTTCCCAAAACTCTCGTAGAGTATCTCAAAATGATCGTCTGTATCCTAGGATACAAACGCCATAGACAGTTCATGAAACAGACATCTGGTTCACAATATACATCCTTTTAAATGTTTTTGGGCCTGAGAGGGGTCCTTCTCCTATCCTACCTGTTCCGACCAGACCTGGAATAACACGACCAAATTTGGGTCAACTGGTCCTAGTCCGGGTCCAACCCTGCCTAGGCCAGCCGAATTGGGCTGGGGGGGCATGGTTTCTAGGCCCACCGCCTAGTGCGATAGGAGTGGGTGTCATGCCATCTGCCTATAACACACTATGATTTCATACTACGTTATTTCTTCAGTGTAATTCAATAACTTTCACTACACACAACATTGATTTCAAGCGCACCATGACATACCTAACTAGCCATTCTAAAGAGGTTATGAATAGTATTAACTAAATTCTTAACATTATATGATTCTTTTAATTTTAGAATCAATATATGAGTTTCTTAGACATAGTGAAAAAAACAATCTATTTTTTTAAGATAAAAGATGTATTTTAAAAAAAATCAATTTTACTGCCTATTATTGGAGAATCCTTTTTAAACCCAATAATTGAAAATTTTATATATTCAATTTTTCAAAATAAACTTCTTATTTAGAATAATGACATTTTAATTTATGGTTAATAATTTTTTGGTGTTTTTCTGATAACATTCATATTTGGGTGAATGGTGAAAAATACTATATTTTAACTTAAACAAAATATTTACTCAAAAAAATTATTGAAAAATTATACATTTTAATAGGGTGGATGTATAAATTTATTATATTTTTAGAATTTAATCTAATTTTATTCATTGGAAATAATTTCACATTGAAATTGAACATAAACAAGTATCAATCTTTTGTTAGTTATAATTTCTTAAAAACACGCTTTTTTGGTTTCGACAATAGAAATTAATTTTAAATTAATAAATTAAAATTATATTTTTTAATTGGGTAAAATAGAATTAATTTCTGAATTCATATTATCAAAATTATCTTAGTCTAAAACTTTGTTATTTTTCTAAAAACATTCAAATTTTGATGAATAGTGAAAAACACAAAGTTATTGGTTAAAAAAGATTTTTTATTCAATTATTTATTTATTTTATTAGAAATTATTTTAGGTAAAAATAGATTAATAATACTTGTAAAATTTCAATATAATTCATTGGTAACATTTTATAATAAGATTAGATATATAAAAATTTTATTGAACTTTTTACCGTCTTTTATCCACCAACTTGGAGCATTTGCAAATTTGCATAAAACAAAATCTTACCACTTCAGTGAGTTGAATTAAAAAATTTCTACATACATGGATAATAGTAGTATGTAAATTTGTTTTGAAGAAGATGAAAATAATTTTTGTTGAATAGTACCTTTTTACATCTCTTTTCCACGGTTGAAGATAAATAGGGTAGTTAAGGGTAAAAATGATATTATCATTATCCTAACAACGGTATTAATTCTATTGCATAAATTTAATTCTACGAAAAACAACCTTATGAATAAAATATGATCTTTTTGGTCCACTTGGATTAGATTAGTAAAATTAATATTGTATAATTAATAGAAGAGTGAAAAGTGTAAAATTGAAAGTTTAATAACTAAATCATTTTTAATATAAGATTAAACATAAGGTAAATTCAAATATAAATATTCATTAGAAATATAAAATTATTTCCTACATAATGTAATTTTATTTATAATTTTAATACATCAAAATAGTTAATTTATTTATGACCCAATGATGTTTCAATAATTCCCTTATTACTGAAATATTAAAATAATTGATATTATAAATACCAAAATAAATGTAATTTTAAACTTTTTATGAATTACAGAAAATTTATAGGTAAATAAGACATATTATGGTCGATTAAATGAATTGTTTTAATGAATTAATAATGCTGTTATCAATTTAGAAAAAACAAAATATAGAATATTTTAAAAATTGTCATAAACAAGTTTTTTTAAAAAAAATTATATTATTAATTGATATTCTATTCCTAAAAATATAGGGTTCAAACAAAGGGATTAAATTCTATAATATATTTCATTAATTAACCACTTGTGGTTTTCTTGAAGGTTTATAGTATGTTTATTAAACATATAATATGAAAATACAAAGAGACATGGTAAATGTAAAACTATTTATCTAATAGTTAAATCTAAATGAAAAGGATAATATAGTAACCAAATCTGTCTAAAACGAATTGGTTTAGTGGTTTTAGACCCATAACCACCATAGAATTTAAATTATTCATTTTTGAGACATTATAATACTAAAATTAATTTATCATAAAATAATATTTTATGTTTTTCCTAAGATTTCCATCATCCCTCTTGAAAAAGGGCACTTCCACTTCTCTCAAATTCACAATCCGTAGCATTTTTTTGCTGACAAAACCTTCCCAAATACCCTCCCAACATTCCTCCCTTAATCCTAGAGGAATATATTTGGTCATAAATCCAACCTAAGATCCATTTTGATCAAATCAAAAGGAATAACTCAAAAAAGGTAAATATTTCATCAAATCTTTCAAGTTCTTTCCTTCTTCCATTTCCTCTTTATTTGCTGTTTCCATTCTATGATAATAACACCAGTATTTTCTATATAATGTTTTTTTATTAGTTAAATAGTATATTCATATTCATTATTATATCCATCTTAAAAATTAAAAAGTCACCATACGTGTATACGTACGGTTTACCGTCTCCACGTCGTGGTGTTGTCTGTTATTCAAACACATAATTATTTGGATGGGTATAATAATGAGTATAACTGATATAAATAATAAATATAACATGTTAATGATTCTGTATATATGATATACCATCCAATTACATATTATTTCACCACAAATATAATGATATTGTCACTCGAGCGTACGTACGGATTACCGTCTCCACGACGTGATGCGATTCATTTCCACGTTCACCATTCAATGATGATTATAAAATATATATCATTACTAATTATGTAATATATGAAATTATAATTCTAATAGATATATATATATCTCTGTGTGTGTGTGTATGTATGTATATATATATGTACTTACATATATCTTAGTCACTTAGTTTCGTTCAATACGATATGAAAAAGGAAACACCGTTTTTGCGTACGTACAGACTACCGTCTCCATAAACGGTGTTTTCCCTTTCATATATATATCTATTATACATATTTATATTCTGAATGTATATTATATATAAATAAATTTTTATATTATGCAATTATTTTAATATTTATCTAAGTGATATAATCAAGAATAACAAGTTAAAACATGTACCGATAAAGAAAGCGATAATTACCCAAAATGTAAATTAAACATGGAAATTATTTTTAAATGGGTAGTATAAAGTAATAAATGAATCATGTATGATATAATAAATATTAATATGGTTATATTATAATTTAATAACAATTATTTCACCATTTTACAAGTGGTTAACCTAACCCCGACCAATGAAAAGTATAAGGTAAGAGTTAATTTCACAATCTCTTTATTATCTGAGGATGTTTTTACATAAGTATCTTCTGGGAAATAATTATCATTCACATCTATGTTTTCTTAAATATATATTTCAAAAAATTTGACTAATTACTATAATATAGGATAATGTCATTTATACATTGTTTTGACTTTTTATTAGATGTTTTTGAATGAAATATTTCAGTCATTTTTCAAAAAGGGCACTTTATAACATTTTCGACAAATCTAAGGTAAGAATGTCATTTTTTAACTTATACAGTGGGTGTGGCTATTTTTCCATTATAACATAATAAAAGCTTCCCATACAAGCTTATAATATTATTTCAAAAATAAATATTTTATTTTATAATTACATGAATTTTTAAATTTTTCAAAACCAAAAGTGATATTTCTCTAAAAAGGGTTTTAATTTCATCTATGCCATCATAATTTGATTGATTTTAAAATTATTATATGCTGATTTATTAGATACAAAAAATACATATTTTATTTAAGTTTTTGTGAGATGTTTGACTATGGAAGTGTTATTTTTTTACCCTTCATTGTTTATGGGTAATGTATTGACATTTTGTATCATAGTTTTAAAATGAATGTTTATGGTATGTTCAAAACATTTCATATGAAGAATTAATTGGACTTAGTAAGTGACAGGTGGATCCTACTATATCTCCTCGATGCATTAATAGGTCTAATGAGACAAATTAGTGGCTTTCCAGAAGGCCTTGAAAAAATCTAATTTTTAGTCTTGGCACAATCCCTTGAATCTGTGGTTAAGAAAGTTTGGCATTATGCATTCCAACATTATGAAAGTGGCTATTGATATTGCGTGTGATTACTCGACTAGTAGAATATACATGTGAGTATGTATATGGAATTATTTTGTTTTATATTTTCCATATTATGATTATTTTTATGTTGAAAAGGATTTTTATTTATTTCTATACATTTGCTTAAATTTTTATGCTTATTATGAATGTTTCTGCAGTATTGTTATCCTTACTGAGCATCTGAGCTCACCCCATTCTATGTTTTATTTTTCCCAGGATTCCTAGAAGTGTATTGTGATTAATATGAAGGGTTAATCTAATTAAATAATGGCATTTATAAAGGATTATTTAAGTTTTATTGTATGTTATAAAGTGCAATGTAATATTCATGTATGTAATCTATTTTGTAAGACTGTTAAACTGATCGGCCCTTCAGAACATGATTCCTTGTAGTCATGACAATGTATTAAAATAATGCACCAACTTTGGGCTTGTGGGGTCGGGAATTATAGTTGATATCAGAGAATGTTTCGCAATAACCTTGGAACGTATATTTTGATAAACTTTGATTAGAGAACATTACCCTAAGATAGATGTTGAGGAATAGAAAATAATAACTTTCTAGAATTTTGGTACTATATATATTTTGTGAGTTTTCCAATAATTACATCCATGTCTGGATACAAGTATATAGAGGCAGATCTAGAACAGATGTACCTATGGGTAAAACCCGAAAGCACCACTTTGAGCTATACTCAAACAGGAACTGGTGCATGACAACAGGCTTTGCTGCACTCTTGGTTATGACACTCCTAGGGGATATTCTTTGTATAATTATCATTTTCTTTAAAAACCACTATGAAGTGTTTATGAGTATATACCTCCTCAAAGAAAACATTTTTGTGGTTAAGGATTATATCCATAAACTATCCAATATTTTTTTTGTTATTTTACATGTTTGGAATTATGAATTGTGCATCATAAACTTACCTAGTGTATGCCATTGTTTAGAAATGGCACCAAGTAGAAGGAATGAGACATCCATCAATACGTATGATCCAAAGAGTATGAAGGGTCATATAATTCATGGTATTATTCCAGCATTTATATGGGAAATAGTCTCCCATATATTCTCAACATATGAAGAAATAATATCATGTGTTAGTAAGATAAGTAAAAAATTATCTGAGTCCTATGGATTTGAAGGGAAGAAAGAGATGAAAAATATGGTTGAGAGAAAGATGGATAAATGGATGAGGGGAAAGAAGGATTTTCCCACATGTCATAAATGTGGGAATAATAAATTTGGTAAAATCATGATGGGAATGTGAGTTTGTTATTAGAGTGGATAAAAAGTATTTGATTTCAAGGGTATGAAAAAGTTTTCAAATGTAAAATGCTTCATCTGCAAGGCATTGAGACACTACGTGAATCAATGTCTCATTCAAAATAGTTTACCTCAAATGATGTTATTGAATAATAATCATGATATGATACTACCTCATATAGAAAGGAATGAATAGTGTTCTTATGTTGTTATTATATAATTTTTTTCATTTGAGTGTTGTATCAACAGTGCACTAGTTATATGAATTATGGAGAATAAATATGGATTGTACTGCAGTATTATTATATTGAGTATTTGAGAGTATATAGTTCTAAAATAGTTACTTAATAGGGAGAAATACATTTTGGAAAAATACATGGTTGAAGGAAATGTAATCCTTTATATGGTCTTGATAATGAGGTAGTGATTTTGGAAAAAGGAGATTATTGATTTGGATAAATTATATTGGATATTATTAACTTCCATGGAACTGTTTAATAGTTTATTTATTTCCCCATTTTTGAAATATTCAATATTTTTATATATAAGGAATATATCAAGTATTATATAAAGGATAAGGGAGAATGAATGTAATCTATATGGTTTTATGGTAATTTATGGTGCTACCATGTTTTAAAGTAATACATGATGAAGGTGTTCACATGTTATTACGGGGAAAAAAATCTTCATTGTGTTTAAATTATTTATAAATTGTGAGATGAGAGTTTGGATAGAATTATTTTGGATAATTCTAATAATTAGAATGGATTATGTTTTAGATTGGATATTATTGTTAAGGTTATTTTTGGATTTTTATAAAAAATAAAACCAAGAGGTCAGGAGACAAGTAGTCGCGTCCGGTAAGGATACAAGACAGGAACCTAAAACTGATGAGCGACAAGGGTGCATCACCTATGATCGTACTACCTGATTTATAGGTTTTTATAATTTAGATTTTATAAATAGTTTGACAAATGAATTATAAAATCATTATTTTTGGAACCCTATACTATTAATATAAATAGAATATATATATTTGAAATCATTTAGAGGGATAGATGAGTTTGTGGTAGGAATTAGTTGAATGATGAAAATCTACTTGTCAAGTATATATATATATATATATATATATATATATATGGGTTTTTACTCTTATTAAGACGAAATTTTATTAACCCAATTTCCGATTTGGGTTTTCCCACAACGATATTTTCTATTTCCATCATTTCATTTTTGAAGAAAAATTTCAAATTGAGAAGACACAATTTATTGAAGGAGGGACGAATTTAACACCCCATGATTTTATAGTACATTATTTCTTCAAAGAAATTCAATAACTTGCACTACACGCAACACCGAGTTCTAGTGTACGATGACATACCATACTAACCATTGAAAAGAGGTTATGAATAGTATTAAGTAAAATTTCAAATTTTTATAATCTTTATAATTTTAGAATCCATATTATGTGTTTCAGAGACATAATGAAAAAATCAAATTATTTTTTTAGATAAAAGAAGTATTATTTTAAAAATGAAATTTTTCAGCTTTTAATGAAGATTCCTTTTAAAATCCAATATTTGAAAGTTGAATTTATTCAATTTTACAATATAAACCACTTATTTAGAATCGGGACATAAGAATTTAGTTTCAAAATTATTTTGGTGTTTTTCTGATAACATTCATATTTATGTGAATAGTGAAAAATACTATATTTTAAATGAAAACAATTTTTTTAATAAAAATTATTTGAAGCGTTAAATTATACATTTTAATGGTTTGGAAGTATAAAAAGATTATATTTTAAAAAATTAATCCAATTTTATTCATTGGAAATAATTTAACATTGAAATTGAACCTAAACAAGTATCAATCTATTTCTAGTTGTTATTTTTTAAAAACATGCTTTTTTGGTTTTGAAAACAGGAATTAATTTTAAAATAATAAATGAAACTTCTATGTTTTGAATTTTTTAAAATAGACATAATTTTTGTATCCAGATTATCAAAATTATCTAAGGGTGAAATTTTGGTATTTTTCTGAAAACATTCAATTTTTGATAAATAGTTAAAAACATTGAGTTATTGGTTAAAACAGACTTTTTATTCAAATAAATTTATATTTTATTTAAATTTATTTTAGATCTAAATAGATAATGAATATCTATATAAATTCAATATAATTGATTGGATTCATTTTATAATATGTATAGATATATAAAAATTTTAATGAACATTTTACCGTTTTTCCCACCTCCTAGGAGCGTTTGCAAATTTTCATAAAACATAATTTTATGGCATCCATGAGATGAGTTTCAAATATCTGAAAGACACTATTAATATTAGTAAGTAAAATTTGGTTCAATAAGATAATTTTTTTTGGTGAATAGTAACTTTTTACTTTTATTTACCACGGTTAAAGATAAAAAGGGTAATTAAGGGTAAAAATGATATTATTATTATCCAAACACATGTTACAATTCTATTGGGTAAGTTTAATTTTACCAAAAACAACCTTAGGAATAAAATATAATCCTTTAGGTCCACTTGGATTAGATTGGGACATTTATTATTATTTAATTCAAAGAAGAGTTAAAAGTGATAAATTCGATGTTTAATAACTAATCCATTTTTAATATTTGGTTAAACATAGGATAAATTCGACTATAAATATTCATTAGAAATAATTTTATTTTATTCATATTTTTTAGACATTAAATAATTCAATTTATCTAGGACACAATGACGATGCAGTAATTACCTTATTAATTAATTATTAACATAATTGATATTATAAATAACCAAATAAATGTAATTAAAAACTTTTTATGAATTAAAATAATTTTCATTGTAAAGATGAAATATCAGTGTTATTTAAATGAAATTTTTTCTATGTAATAATGATGTTATGAATTTAGAAAAAATGAAATACCAAATAGTTTCAAAATTTGCAGAAAAAAGTTTTTAAATCAAATATTATATTATTTATTGTTATTCTATTATTAAATATATAATATTTTGAAAAAGGGATTAAATATTATTTTATATGTCATTAGTGAACCACTTGGAGTTCTCTTGGAATTTTATATTATGATCCTTAACCATGTAATATAAAAATACAAAGAGGCATGGTAAATGTCAAACTACTTACCTAAAAGTTAAATCTAAAAGATAAGGTTAATATATTTACCCAAACCTTTATAAAACCTTTTGGTTGCGTGTTTTCCAATCCATTACCACATTTTCTTTTAAATAATTTATTTTTTAGCCAATAGAAACCGAAAAATAATTATTTTAAAATAATATTTTAATTTTTTCCTAAGATGACACTCACCCCTCTTAAAAAAGGAAACTTCACCTTCTCTCAAATTCAAACCTCCAAATCCATTTGGCTCGGCCAAACCCTGCCCAAATATCCTTCGATCATTACTGCCTTCATTCTAAAGGCCTTCCTTTGTTCATAAATCCATCCTAAAGATCCCTTTTTACCAAATCAAAAGGAAGATCCTGAAAAAGAGGTAAATATTTCATCACATCATTCACGTTATTTCCCTCTTCCACTTATTCTTTATTTTTTCTTTCCATTAAAAATAATAAATATAGTATAATCTATATAATGTGATGTTATTATAGAAATGGTAAAACAATAGTCATTATTTTATCTATCCTATAATTGACAAAGTCACAGTACATGCGTACGTATGGATTACCGTCTCCACGTCATGGTGTAGTTTGTTATTAAAACTCTTCATTATTTGGATGGTTATAATAACGAGTATAACTAATGTAAATAATAAATATAACATGTTAATGATTCTGTGTATATTACATACCATCAAATTACATATGATTTCACCATCAATATAATGATATTGTCGCTCGTGTGTACGTACGGATTACCGTCTCCCCGACGTGATGCGAATCATTTCCACGTTCACCATTAAACGACTATTATAATATACATATCATTATTAAGTATGTAATATATGAAAAAAATACTTCCATTATATATATATATATATGTGCACTTACATATAACTTATTCACTTAGTTCCGTTCAATATGATATGAAAACAAAAACAGCGTCTATGCGTACGTACGGACTACCGTCTCCATAAATGGTGTTTTCCATTTCATATATATGTCTTTTATACATATTTATATTCTAAATATATATGATATATAAATCAGGTTTTAAAATATGTAATTATTTTAATCTTTATCTAAGTGATACAATCAAAAGTAACAAGTTAAAACATGTACGATAAAAAAGAAATTATTATATGAAATGTTAATTTAACATGGAAGTTATTATTAAATGGTAGTGTAAAGTCATAAATGAATCATTTATGATAACATAAACATTAATACGGTTCTGGACTAAGTTAATAACAATTATTTCACCATTATACACGAGGTTAACCTACCATTGACCAAGAAAAAATACAAGGTAAGGGTTAATTTCACAAACTCTTTATTATCTGAGGATGTTTTTACGTAAGTATCGATTATGAATTATTTATAATCCACATCCATATTTTCTTAATAATATATTTCAAAAAAATTAACTATTTACAATTCTATGGGATAAGTTCATTTATACCATTGTGTGACAATTTAAATAATTTTTTTGAAAGCAATCTTTCCAACGTTTTCCAATCAAGGTACATTATAACATTTTTGACAAAACTAAGGTAAGAATGTATTTTTTTTAACTTGTATGGAGGGTGAGCCTATTTTCTGCTGTTTTAACATCATGAAATACTCCCTTACAGGCCTATAACATTATTTACAAAATAATTGTTTTCTTTTATAATTATATGAATTTTAAAAGATTTCAAAATTGAAAGAGATATTTCTCCAAAAACGCTTTTGATTTCATCTATGTTAAAATCCGTTGATGTATTTTAAGATTATTTGAAGTTGATTTATTATTATACAAAACTTCTATATTGTATTGAAGGTTTTGTGATATGTTTTATTGTAGATGTGTTATTTTTATACAATTCATGGTTTATAGATAATGTATTTACATTTCGTATGATAGTTTTAATTCGAAGGTTTATGTTATGATCAATCATTTTCCTATTAGAAATCAAATAGACTTATTAATTGACTGGTGGAGCCAGCTATAACTCCTCAATGCCTTGGTAGGTATCTTGAATAAACTAGTGTCTTGGCAAAAGGCCTTGAAAAAATCTTATCTGTAGTCTTATCAGGAGTCCTTGACTATGGGGTTATGAAATTCTAGCATCATTCATTCCATCACTGTGAAAGTAGCTATTAATATTGCATGTGATTATTCAACTAGTAGAATGTCATTGTGAGTAAGTAAATATAATTTTTTTTGAAATATATTTTCTAAATTATGATTATGATTATGTGGAAAAGGCTTTTGTTTTAGTTTTATACATTCCCTAAAATGTGTATGCTTATATATGAAGGTTTTCTCTGTATTGATATCCTTAATGAGCATCTGAGCTCACCCCATTATATGGTTAATTTTTCCCAGGATTTCATGAAGTGTATTGTGATTGATATGAATGGTTAGGCTAAAGCAATAATGGCATTTAGAAAGTATTATTTTTGTTTTTTTGTATGTTATAATGTTTAATGTATCATTCATGTAAGTAATCTATTTTCAAAGGTTGCTAAACTGATCAATCATTTGAGACTTGATTCCTTGTAATCATGCCAATGTATTAAAATAATGCACTGACTATTGGCTTCTGGGGTCGGGGTGAAACATATCCTACCGAATGGCTCAAAGGAGTCGTTCGACTCCTTGATTGGAGGAGCATGGTGGCACCGCCTGCCTGTCCATGGGACCCCCTTTGAGAGGTTCCGCATATGCCCCTTCCCCCCTTGATCTTGAATGGTTCCAAGAGGCATTCTTCACTTTTAATTGGCAGTGCCACATGACACCACCTCATCACCAGTGGGATCCATATAGATTGGGTCCTTTCCTATATCGTGTCCTCAAGTCACACCATGTCTCATTATGGCACACTACGGTGTACTGACTCACATCTTCATGGCTGGATATTATCGGCCGCCTATCCCCCACCACGATGGTGATCAGCATCGCCCCCCTCTGTTGCCAGTGAGCGCCGACGGTAGCCTTATCCAGCGGGGACAGGTTACCGTCGGTGCCATTCTAGGGCCGCATTGGAGAATCTTCCGCGGGCCACTGGTTTAGCTCAGGTGGTTCGTTTTACATTTCACTCACACCTTCGGGCCTCCCAGTATGCCACCATCTCTTCACGGCTCTCGGATTCCCTATTGTGAGCAGTTAGATGTCCGTCCCCCAAAGAACGAGACAAGAATAAATCATTGGCAGGTCTGATAGTTTTTCATTTGGCCCAATCCCTCTGTATTGACATTATAATCTACGGGGTTTATTTATACATCACATTAAAATAAAGATAAACATCATTCTGAACATAAATATCTACCTCGTAAATCATTGGTGTCATCGTGGGGGTTAAAGGAGAAGTTTTGCATTGATGAAACCACCGACGTTAGTCGTTCCCAGTTCGATCCCTCAAATGATGTCCATGATTTCATTTCCCATCAGTGGAAGATGTCACATCACTTCTTCAGAGGTTCCTTGTTGGATTATCAATTTCCCAAACTCCATCCATAGTTCCAGTTAAATAAACAGTTAAAGGGTGACTAACACACCGAGGAATTAATGAAGATCATTAATTAATGATCCTCTCAATTTCCAACAGTACGGTTACAAATAATTGAGATTCAATCCATTGAATGGCTTGTAATCATAGTTATCCCACCTCCACTGGTCAATTACTAGAGAAAAATAAAATATCAATTACATGTTATTTTATTATTCTTTAAAAAGTATAAAAATGTAGCCTTTTCTCTTGAACTAATACTGTCAATATGATGCTTCCCATTAGGAAATCCTGGCATTGTGGAATCAAAGTTTCTTTCATATTTCAATTAAAAACACTGGTTCAATAGATATAAAATTAAACCCATACATTTACTTAATATACATTTAAAAAGTTCAAAATTCTATTTCATGCACTTCGGGCCTCGGAATCACGCACCGTCAATATTTAGAGACTCGTAATAATACCAAATAATTTTTTTAAAAAAATAAATGGAATTTTCAGGTATTTAAACACAACGTGAAAGGTTTATAAACAATATAATCCTTATACCCAACTATTTAATGTGGGAATATCATATGATTCATTCATTCATTATATGGATCCTCTCCCTCTCATACCTAAGACGAGTTCCATGATTTTTTGGAGTCATTTCCTCCCATCTGAACATCGTGATTACACATATAATCTCTAGTGAATGTTCTTATTAGGTATTCCCACTTTTCAACCATTTCATGTTGTGCAATTAGAAATTATTTGATAGTGGGGATGTTGTAGGGTTTTAATCATTACCTTAATTGATCTTAATTCTTCTTGAAATCTTATAGATTTTATTCCCTATTTGAGTTTACCATTAGAAGAACTATGTTAATCCCCATATAGTGGAAGGGTTATTAAGAAGTACATATGTTATATATATCTTCAATGTATATATAACATTTTTATTATGACAATGAATCATTCAATGATATAATATTTTATATTGATAATTGGTAAATCATGGATTTGAATTAACTTTTGATCTCTTTTGATTCTTCAAAATGAGAGCTATCTTATAGCTACACTTCAATGAGATAACCCTTGACATTATATATATACAAATATATATATTTTATTCTGATAAGTTGTATTTATCATGAAATGAGATTTAGGTTATTGGTTTATAATGAATTATCTTATAAATTAATTTTTTTAAATTGATTCAATATAAATTAGTTAGTACTATCATTCTAAAGGAATGTGTAATTGAATGAAAGATGGTAATTTTAATAATTAATCATTGAGGATTATGAGGTGATATAGTGATATCCTTGATATTATGAACTATTGTGTTATCATGTTGTAAGGCTTATATTGTGTTCGCTCTACCTAGTACAATTATCTAATTTTTATATAGATCATGATATGCCCAGTCCCATTTTATAATGTTAAATTTTAGTGGTCTCTACCCAGTACCATCCTATATTTCTTATATAGTGTCGGATCTTCCCAATCCCATTAAGTAAATCTTATATTGACTATGATTTTAGTTGTAAAATGTTTTAAAGATTATATTGAGCGATCTCTGTGTATTCCCTTGATGAAATTACTATATAGTAGACTCATACAAATTTTTTTATTTTCCCCTCAAATATATTGGTTATTGGTTTGCATGGTTGTGAAAGATGCTAAGTGATATTTAGGCTTGGTGATGAAAAAGGTTTATTTACATATTTTATTATAGGAATAATTAATATACATATTTTTTCATTATAAAATGCACTTATAAAAAGACTTGTCTTATTTGAAATGGTGGTTTCCCAATAGTTAATTTTTTCAAATTCTATTTGGTCCACATTTTGGTACATGAAAAGATTACATGGATATCTGTTTAGACAAGGACATGTGACCTTGATCCTAATTTTTTTCTAGATGAGTCGGAGTTCAGGGATGATGCATACATAGGGTTTATACAGGGTTCTTTTGCGTTTTTATTTTCCACCTAACTATCTTATATATATTGTTTTTAGTTATAATTTTAGATACATATCATATTTTCATTATAGGATTCATGATTTTTAGTTGTTGGCTCTTCCTTTTATTTCTATATTGTTTGATATAATTTTTCTACTATGTTTTGCAGAACTCTGATATTTATTAATATGGAGTATTCCACTATATTTTACATTATACAATGTGTTATAGTCTCCCCACTATACATATCACAACCCCACCACTAATCAAAATCTTCTATAGTGTGGGGACGTACGCTTGAGGTCTCATTAAAAACAATATTTGGCCAAGTGAGGGAGTTCAAGATAAAGGAATGTACATACTCATGCGTAGAAAATTTTATTATATTCCTTTGACAAATAATACTTCAGTTATAAAAGTGGAATATGAAAACCTAATAGTACCAATACTAATGACCTTACACCTTTAATTATAACTTAACATGACATGGCCTTTATAATTCTTCCCATGATGGTTAAACTGTAAGTAGTCCGCATATAAGTGTCTTTAGAACCCTCTATCAATGTACCATGTGTCACCATGGTATTTCCTCTTGAGTTTTCCCATAATTTACATCAATTAGGGAAATAAGGAAATTATTTCCATCATTAATAGATTTTTCTGAGGACAAAAATTCATCCCTAGAAGTCAATTCTTTTACTATGTTAATTCATATTATTCTTGAATAATGGGAAATATTGATTGATGTGTACCATTTTATTTTCATTTTTTTAGGTTTTATCTACTTATTTCAAATTCATTGTTCATTTTTATCATTAATGAAATTATTATTTATCATAATATTTTTAATTTCATTGCTAGTCATTCAAAATATCATCTACAATCATATGAATCATCAGTGATTTCATTCATATAAATAGTAATCATTTCCAGGACATAGTGTCTTCCTTTTTGAAATTCGATTACATTTTAATATCATAGTTAATTATTTACCCAATAATTTATTCCACAAATAATTTAATCACATTAAATTCAAGATTTACTTTTACTATATGAAATAAAAACATTAAAATACTCAATATATGTTCTTTAAATGTGTTTATATGGAAAGTAAATCAACAATAAATTTAATAACAAAGAATATTAAAGTTAATTAAGAAAATATTTTTGTTAGTGATTAATTTTAAATAATGATAAAAATATCTAAATGTTGATGATGTAAATTATGAATAGTTCCCCAGACATTGTTAGTTTATTTACAATTTACATCACGAAATTTTAATAATTCATGATTAGTTTTATTGGAAAAAATATGATTGAATTCATTAAAATATAAATTAAAATCTAACAAATTTGTTGACATCCCAACACCGTTAATGGATAAAATATAATTAAGTGTTTAATTTCCTCTGATGTGATAGTGGGTGTAAAAAATGAGTGAAAATATACTAATCATGTGTTTCTAGTACATGTGTGAATGAGATTTTTTATTATGTATAATAATATTCATCAAATAAATGATCTAAAAGAATAAGTATCCTTCAAAATAACCATGGGTAATATAGATAGAATCAATCTTTTAAATATTGTTCCTTTATACAAGTAAATATATTTCAAACAAAAAAAATGAAATACATGGTTTCTTTTGATTATTATTATTTATTTTAGTAAGATGAAAATTGAGTAGGGGTGTGGGGGTGAATTTAAATTAGATAACTAAAAATATTTAAATGATAAAAAAATTTAATTTGGTAATAAATTATAATTAATAGTTACTAATATATATATTATTCAAGAGGGTAAAAAAATAAATTAAAGGGATGAAAATTTTGATAAATGAGTTAACAAATAAATTTATATGAGCCCCCATTCCACCTCCCTTCAATTTATTTATAATTTATATATTTAAACCCTTTTTAATGATTTCCATGAAAAATAATTATAAATAAGGATACATGATTTTGAATTGTGAATGAATGAAACCAAATATAATAATTTATCTTCTGTATGGGATGTGAGAAACCCAGAAAACCCCACATTATAGGTAGTGATAACCCAAAAAAAAAGAATAATAAGGAGATTAGGATTGATTATATTAAAAACCATTACAAATCAATATCAAATCTCTTGAAAATTATTTGGTGAATAAGAATAATTATTTAAGAGAAAATACGTGGGAGGAAATATATGTAAAACAAGGAAGAAAAATATTTTCCTCAAGAGAAGGAAAAATAGGTTATCATTTTCAATATGATTGATTTTTTATTCAAATGTATTGATGGCCATGCCCTCTAGGGGTTCTATTTATAAACCGTATTGATTATTTTATCATTCTGAACAATTCATGTGTCTAATAGAGATTTAAATAGTGATTCAATGTGGTGGGGCCAATATCAAATGCATAGATTAACTATGCTCACTTGCAAGTAGTAAGATACCAAAACCTAGCTAATAGAATCATGAGTTAGCCATTGGATCATCGAAAAAGTAGGTTTCTTGTCTATGAACATTAAATACCTTGTGAGGTATTCTCATTTAATGTTATGTTTAATGAATGTATGGTTTTCAACCTTCCATCACTGGATAGGTAGTTCCACATCATGGTGAGGGTCCCCCAATCGTCATATCAATTACTCTCTAAACCATTTGATAGATCATTCAACACTCTATCTTCATTTCTAAACCTAAAAATTTTAAATCTCAAAAAAAATAGTTTAAGGCACATTTGGTTTTTTTGATCATTAAAGTATATGTGAGAGGTAAAACATAGTTTCCTATATGAAATTCCTAGATGAATGTAACTATTTATGGAATATAACATAGTGATATGTATCATTCATGATTTATATGTATATTTATATACATATGTATGTTTTTAAAGGTATAATGTTAATAACACCATGAAAACATCATTTCTCTTGATGTAGAAGTTTGGAATGTATTTTATATATAGTTATATACTAAAAGACTTAGGTGTACTGTGATATGGATATTATGTGATGAAATAGTGGTTGTTAAAATTATCATGAAATATCCTGAAAACATTCCATAAAAACTCTTTACTAACTAGTATACATAGATGTGAACCTTTTATCACATCCAACTGAATGCGACATGCACCAATAGATAAGGAAACATGGTGGATGATGAATTATTATAGTTGGTAGCTGAGAATTATTTATCATTATATTCTTTTAATCTGCCTCTTTATTTAATAAATTATCTTATTCCAAATTTAAGATGGAACTTTTAGATTGACCACCTGAACACCACATCATGATTCAATTATTAATTTTAATAAATTTCATTGGCATGACTCCATTTGGGATCATAATCTTATTGTTATTTAGTATTATAATAATAATAATTATTGGTTCTAATAATGATTATAAAAAAATTAATATTGAAAATAATATATTTATTCAAAAGATATAAATAGTTGGAAAAAATAATGGGGAGACCTCTTATCTTAATTGTGTGACACAAACTAAGACGAAGAAAACTACCTCTGATGTTTTTATTTCTCTATTATATTCCTCCGTATCCATCACCTTATATAATATTATCATTTCTATAAATGTTGGATTTTTGGAGCGATTTATTATATTTTTTTTCATTATACATGTCCTTTTATTAGATAATAATATATTGATGATTTTTATTGATACATAGTTTGGGTTATTGGGGATAAAATGGTCTATTAACATTTTTTATCATTGAGTAATCATATTGTGTTAAATAAAAATTGTTATTACAATTATGTTATATATATGAATTAAATAATGAATTTCTCCATTAAAAAGTCAATATTTCATGGTTTATATTAAGCCATCGTTTTTTATTCAAATCATGGTGTATATCATGATTTAGTTTTGTTATAATTTAGACATTTCTCCTATGATGATTATTATTACAATTTATTATAAAAATAATTTGATGATATGTTGATATTTATATGAATACTAGAGTATCCATCATAATATCATAATGAAATTATGTAATAATTTCAATTCTAAAAATGGATAAAGATAAATAGTTAGTGTATTTTGTATCAATATATATATATATTGTGGATTTTTATTTTGATGGAGGATTTTTTAATTAATGGGAGTTGAGGGACATAATTTGAATATAATAGTGCAGTATTATAAAATATGAATCTATCTCACGTTCAATTTACATTGTTAGTAATAATTCATTTTCTAGCACACCACTTGAAAAACAAGTGGTCTCGGTAATGCTTTTTCTAAATCAATTTTTGCATGATAATACAATTTGAAGTATAATTTATTTTATTTAATACAATGTATTTTTATAATTATAAATGTTGTATATGATATATCATGAACATTAGGGTATAATTTTTTTATTATGTCAATTTTATTTTATCAATTCATATAGATCATTTGTTTAGATTTATTGTTTTCATCCACTACATTTAGGTGTAGATATATCCTAAAATACCATTTATTAGGGTGAGTGAATGTCTTAGTGATGAATATTAAAAATAATTATTGAAAAGTGAAGTCGAATTTGGTGATTTATAAATAACATGACCATTGATTATGTTAATTTAAAATAAAAGGGAATGGTTTTGGAAAAGAAAATAATTTCATCAATACAAATTTAGAGAAAAATACAATCCTATTTCCCACATCAAAATTTTAAATAAAACTATTCATGGTTACCTTTTCAATATTTCTATGCGAAAATACATGGAATAAAAAAAGTTATTTGTATTATTTTAATATATAACCATTTAAAAAATATCTATCATAAAATATATGTATATATAAATTCTTGAATTGTTTAAGGTACAACATTTCATGTTTTCTTAAAACATAATATAAGTAAAATGAAATTGGGGGTTTTCTTCATTTTTTTGATGAATGCAAAAATATTTCAGGAAAACCATTAACAAACAATCCTACACAGCCCATGTATAATCTTCATAACATTGGAATGTATAAAAATATATTTGGAAAGAATTTATCACTATCAAAAGTGATTATATACTATGAAAAATTGTTTCCTTTTTAACCTTATTTATTTTAAACAACATATAATATTAATGTATATAATTTTATATTTTAATATGAGTATTCTTTAACTTAATGTGCTTATATTTAAATAAATCTTTTTCATAAAATTCATGAAATAAGTATCCTAATTTATAATATCCAATATTTTTTCATTAATATATAGTTGTGATGTGTTGTTAGGATATAAATTATACAATAATGTTTACTAATCATTAAATATAAGGTTTTATGACTATATAATAATTATGATATCATTACTGTAAATAAGAATTTTTATTAAGAATTTATGTTAGACCCACATGTTTCCTGTGATCATGGGTGTTTCTCTATAAATGTTAGTGATAACAAACTATCACACCATACTTGGTCATGGGTTGAATTTTTCCTTATGTGATATTAAGCCTTTATATAATTATGATTACTTAACCATATTCCAAATAGTTATTTGGATATGTTAAGGTATAGGAAACTTTTATTTTTTTACCACTAACACAAATACCGAGTTATATAAGTTTATATAAATTAATATGTCTTGAAAATTTTAACTTATGTTATGTTGTTAGATAAAAAACAAAATTAGTAGAAATATACAAACACACCCACACACACAAACATATTTCATCTAGGAAAAATTATTTTATAAGATATAATGATTTAAATTACAAAAATGTTTAATTTATTATATTTAAAATAATCCATTAAATAAAAATTGATATATTGTTTACAATATATACACATTTATAAAAATGTATTAAAATTAGTATGATCATGATAAATCGAGGTATGTAAATTTAAGATGGTGTATCATGTACCATAATATCCTAGATATCAAGCTATTATATAAATATAAGAACCACAGAATCCTATGGATCAATATTGATCACAATAAATTGGTAAAAGTAACAAATCTATCTGTTTATTAAATGGGAATGTGTTACCAAGGAATAATATTAAAATGTGTATTAATTATTTCAATATAATATCACTTAAGGCACTCCCATAGGATGGTTATGTTAATTTTTATTAAAAAATAATGTCAAAAAAATATTAAATCTAATAATAACTGGTTTAATAGAATATATATATATATTATTGAATATAAATTTATATACGAACGTACTTAATTTTTTAAATCTTAGTCAAACAAACCTATGTGTCTTATATAAATAATTTTATTAATGACAACATTAAATAGAAAAGTATATATATTTGACACAAGGTCATTTCTATATATGATCACCTCCATAATGATATAAAAATTTCTTCATCTATTCCTACTAACTGGGGAACATCATCTAATTTTGTATGTAAAAATATCTACATGCACAAAAAAAGTGTATACTAAGGAAATGAGGGCAAAGAACAATGAGATACCTTTAAATATTTAATTTATTTTATTGAATTAGAAAAACAAAAATGAATTTATTGTAAATAAATAATAATATACTATTATTTATATTTAATTTATAATACAATTATATAAAACCAAAATTAATTCCAATAAAATAATGAAAAATACAAAAAGAAATTGAATACAATCCAAAATATATAACATCATAAAAAATTATAAATCTATGAGAATAACAATTATAGGGAAATAATATCATGTTAAACATAATGGAATCATAACCTCGGTATTATGTAGACAAACCTATAGTCCATATATGCATCCACATTCCAAAATCAATCCATAATATAGAGATAAATTCTCAACATGAGGAGTACTCATAATCATGTTAACCTAAAAAAATCACTAATTTATTCCACACTAGGATACTCAGATTTAAATGAGGTCTAAGAATTTTACATGTCACTATACCCTCACATGGATTCATAAGGACTCACATGATTTTTCCTAAATCTATAATAAATATCAAATATAAAATTTATAATCTTTCTACTACCATGAACGATATACCCTACAAAGAGACAACAAATTTTCCTGCAAGATAATATCATTCCATATTCTTAAATTTATAAATTAGAAAAATCATAAAGAATTACATTACCATGGTGTGAATATAAGTAATAAAACTTTTATTTTATGTAGAAAAAATACTTCATAATTTGAAAAAATTAGAAACATGATATTATCCATCAAAGACAAGGACTTCTCATATAATGAATTTCAAAACATCATTATAGAATAATAAATCCAATTATAGATTATATAACTAAATATAAGTCCCATATCTTCTATTCCAAACACAAGGCCATGCAAATGTATTTTAAAGTTAATAATTAACTGAATCCTAAATTTTTATAAAATTATATAGTATAAAAAGGAGAATTTTATCAATGATATATATATATATATATATTCCATGATAACCACCTATGAATCTAATGTATTTAGAAATATATGATTAATCTCATGTATTAATCCATAATATACATATAATATATTAATTATATTGGTGAGATTAAAATTATAATACCCACAGAACATTGTTATTTTGAAGAAGTAGAACTGGTCTGAACAACCTTCCAAAAATATTAGTAATCATGTTAACTTCATCGAATAAGGATAAATTAGAGAAACAAAAGCTATAAAACAATTCATATATTTTACTAATTATTAAATCCTTTTAAACACACATAACATGAAAAAACCCCATAAATGATGATTTCTGTTAGCTTTCGTGAATTTGATTGTTGATACATGAACATAAAAATGACATGAAATTTTTTATTTTAATCTTTATATATACACAAAAATATCATTGTACTCCTATCACTACATTGAATATCCTAGTGATATAAAAAATAAAATGTTCTGAAATATTACTTAGTATGTGGATAATAAAATTACAATATAAAGAGTATTGTCATAATGAGTTAAATTGAAGATGATTATTGAATCATATGATTAGGGCAATACAGGAAAAAATTATGCTATATTAATACAATAAGTGAACCTAAAAATAATTTTTTGGAAACAAAACAAGATATATAATCATATATATATGTCAAATATCACTTTAAACACATCAAAAAATTGTGAAAAATGATAAATTCCCCTATTTCATGCATAAAAATATTATTGAGGTTAATTTACATAACCCAAGAATAATTATATAAGGATATATTAATCATTTACTAGTCGATATGGTATATATATAACTATAAGAGAACCAATATCATTTTTACTTATACATGAATTTATATTTCAATGTATGAATAATACATTCATAATAAAGAAATAGGAAAATCCCTTAAATGGAAATAGGATACATATTCATGCATCAAAGAATAACCAAATGGCATATCATAGATATGTCCATGAAATGAAGGGATTAAATATTATTGGTCATTTATAATTTATTTAACATGTATAGTTCAAAAAGATAGAAATTATATAATGAAAAAAATATATGAATGGGTTGAAGAAGTATGTGTAAAAATGATCCACTTACATGATTATCTAGGAATGGTTAATAGAATATTTTAATAATATAATATTTTAATCTTTTTCATAATAATATAAATAAATATATATTTCTATAATAAAACTAGAATTAAAAATATATACTATAAGGACCCAGCCGTAAAACATTTCATAATCTTGAGTTATTTCAAGAATACACATCGAGGATCTTTTGAAGTTTAGAGTATTAAAGAATTTGGACATAACTATTACATCTCAAAGATTATAAAGTAGTCACATCTACTCTGTTTCAATTTTATTCACAAAATATTATCTCTTGAACAAAAGAGTCATGTCTAGTTCCATGTTTTATCCATCACGGCCTTTCCTTGTTCCTATCCTTGACCATATTCCACATTATGTCCTGTGGAAACATTTAAAAAGCTTTGGATGAGCATAAGAAGCACAGTAAGGGATATAAAAATACGAGGAAAAAATTAGTCCATTTATACATAAGAATCAATGAAATCATTTATTACTCATAAAATATAAGCACTTTAACTTACGTCATGAAATCATAAGATTTGAGAAATACACATAGAAATCATAAATCATAAAGTTAACTTATGGAATACATAACATACATACATTGTAGATATCAAAACTACATAGGGAGTCACATTTGGAATACCCATCAAATTATATTCCCAAAATCTCTTCGGAGAAACATTCACATTTACCTCCTTCATGTTACCCAACGCATTGGAGAGATATCTCGAGCTCACTCGCCCAATGTTTATCATGGCACCACCTATATACGTAAAAATGGCCAAGAACCATAAAATAATCGTAACACATAACTTAATCATAAAGGAAAGATAACATTCCCACATTGGAATAACACTATAAAATTTTAAGATATTGAAATAATAAATCCTTTATAAATACCATTTTCTAATTCCAAAATACGTAAAATGAGTATATGGTATTTATTTTTATTTTCAAAACATTACGGCTTGTTAAGGAATCCATAGATCAAATAATACTCGCGGCGGTGGGAAAGGTCATTGTCACCGCTTACATAAAAAAAGAAACATTATTTTTTTGTCATTTAATGAGATTCTTCGTAGAGAAAAGATTCCCTTTGAATGAAATAAAAAGTGAAAATGGTTTTAAACACTGTATAAAAGAAATTCGTGTATAAATCAAAGGATGCCTCAATTAATGGAGATTGAGAAGAAGTCCCTTATAAAGAATGTATCCTTAGATTAAGGATAAATCAATGACATAATTATGTGTGACAGAAATAAATACAGCCAATATAATTGGATACTAATTGTAAAAAAATCATAGGTAATTCAAAAAGATTCATAGAATGAAAAAATAAAGAAGTAGAGGATTAATCCAAATAATTTAAATAGGATTAAGAAGTTCCCTTACAGAAATTCGACAGCCTAATGACATCATTTAAACAATCATAAAATGAGATAATGAGAGATAAAAAGGGTATCTAATCACTTGGACATAACTTTTACAGCAATATGGTTATATAAGAACATATCCCAACATTAAATTATATAAATTAAAAGACCTAGAAAAAAGATGTCTGTTAAATAGATGAGGGTGAAAGGTTCCCTTACTGATTTTGGTAACTTTCGAAACGTACACCCCATGAAAGAAGGGTCATACAATGAATATTTAAATACCCATAAATTAAATTATATTACATAAATAATACAATAATTGTCAGTACATACAACACACAAAAGTAAATAGTGGCATATGTTGCATGAATCTCACGGGAACACAAAGTGAGATAAAACACATTACCTCATTGTGATCAATCGAGTCATATGACCAAAATATAATAAACAACAAACAAATAACATAATACAATGAATATAAATAAAATCATGACAATATATATGAAAGGGTAGTATACAATACACCACATGTAATAAATAAGTGGCAAACAATGGAAATCTCACAGAATTAAAAGTGAGATAAGAAATCCCCTTAAGAAAATTCTGTAGCCTAACGACACCAATTAAAACATCCAAAAATTGATTGATGAGATCAAATAGGGTCTCTCATCATATGAACATAAATTTACAGTATGGTGGATTTATATATAATAACCCAACATAAGAAAAGGTATCATGATATACTTTTAATGAAAATAGAACTTTGAAAATGAGAAGGGTGAAAGGATCCCTTAAAAAAATTCGGGAGCCTAATGGAACCACTTAAAAAATCATTAAATGAATTGATGATAGTAATAGGGTATTGCTCATCATCTGAAAATTCAAATTACAGTATGTTTAATATAAAATAACATCCTCCAATGTCAGATCATGGAGCATAAAGCAAATAACATAAAAGAGAGTATTTGAAAAGAAAGAAAGAGGTATGGTCCCTTACCTTAAGTCTAACATGCCTTATTCGTTTCTATATATTCCTGAATAAAAAAATTGTTAAATTTAAAATTTCTTAAGGATCTACTTTAAGGTTTTTTATTCAATTCATATCACATATTATAATAATAGTTTAATTAGTTAATTATGTGAGTTCATATCAGATGTTTTTGTCGATGCTCTTTATATGAGTCAAAAATGAACTTGTTTAAAATGAATTGTCCATGTAGTTATGAGTACACCATCTCTAGAATATTATTAATGATTTTATTATCATATATATCTAGTATATATTCATTTTATACTATTCCATTACATTTGGAGATAAGAAAATGAAATGCACCGTTCATGGAGATGCTAGGTCGTACGTATGCATGAATGCTACTTTAATTTCTATTTCATACGTTAATGGAATGAAAACATAATGATAAATAGTTATATTATAATTATAGTATAATATATTATATAATATCATTATATCTATCCTTTATACATCCCATATATGGTATTAACGATTCAAATCAATTTGAGGGGGCGGGAGTCTGAACTTCCTAAAATGAAATTATCATGTTTACCCATTATATAAACCATAAAGCTAAGGCATAATGAAAAAACAGAAGCATAAGGAAAACATAAACATAATATATATATCATATATAAATACAGTGACATCTTAATGGCCACCATGAGAGGTGTTAGAAGAAGATTGAACAATCATCGTTTCGTGAGAGAGTAATTCACCACCCACAGAAACAGTATGTTCTTTAACCATTAGATGGAGGTGTGTATTAGTGTAGCTAGAATACATCTCATAAAAACATCCACGTATATTTAAAATACTGGTGTTGTTAAAAAAGAAATTAATTGAAAGATTTTAGGGTGATGGAGAAGAAAAATAAAACAAAAGAACATAAGAGAAGACATTACCATCAAATCAGGTAACTCATTTTGATTTGAGCCAAAAGGATTCCTTGGAAAGAGTTATGAAAAATGTGGGGCTTCTATGAGTAAGAGATGGATGAGTCGAGACAATATGAGCAGAGTATGGATGATCCAAGGGCTTTAGAGATGTGGGTAAGGGGGTAGTGGTGAGGGATTTTTATAAGAGGGAGGAGGGTCACTTTTGGAAAGTCTTGAAAAGTTAGTTTAATATAAAATGAGTTTCATATTTTAAAGGTCCAAAAATGATATATTTAGAGGATAAGGTGAGAAGGGTTCGAAATACACCAATAAAATAGGTTTTATTAAATTTCAAGTTGTAGATTTTACCTTATTTGTTATTTTATTTAAATCGTTCATTAATGAGGTAATCACTGCATCATCATGGTGTCATAAATAAATTTATTTATTTAATGTTTAAAAATTATAAAACAAATACCATGATGTAGGAAATAGTTTTATAATTACAATGACTAGTTATAGTCTACGATATAATTTATTTATACAAAATTAAAATTGTTTTATTTAGGTTTTACATAGTTTTGTTATATTTTCCTTTCTTTAAAAATTAAATGATAAAATGTCACCATCCCCAAAAAGTGATTCCATGGGGTCCCTAAGTTGTCACAAGGAATCCCATGGTCAGAAATTTTACAATAAAGAGCATTAGTACACATTTTTGGGTCATTTTATATTATTATGATATTACTTTGTTACCCTTAACTTCCCGATTTCTAATTAATCACGATAATTAAAGAAAATTACCATACTTACTATTCATAATGTCCAAAAACAAAAGAGTATTAATTAGATAATTTGGACCTTCTGATTAAAAATATGGATTCCATTCTACCAAATTAAAAACACCTAAATAGTAGTAATTAATTTAAAAATAATCCCCGTTGTCAGAACCAATGACGGGTTTTTAGAAAGTAAAATCTATCAAAAGATTGATTGTTTTACATCCAATTAAAAAGTGAAATTACATCCTATGACCAAAATTGTATAAAATGATAAAATCATAATTAAATAATACCTTAAAAACATTAAAATGAAAATCTTTCTATATAAATAAATTGGATGAAAAGGCATTTTTTAATTAAAATGCATTATTTTTCACTATTCATTAAAAATGAACATTTTTTAGGAAAATACCAAAAATTAACCCTAAGAAATATTTGATATTCAAAATTTAGAAATGATATCAATTTTACCAAATTAAAAACATATTAGTTGCATTAAATAATTTTATATTCAATTCCCTCTGTCAAAAAAATAGTGTGTTTTTAAGAAATAATATCTATTAAAAGATTGACACTTGTTTATGTACAATTTCAAAGTGAAATTAATTATAATAACCACCATTGGATTAAATGGTTGAAATATATTATAAATAAACATTAAAACAATTAAAAAAATAATCTAACAATATAATTAAATTAGATTAAAAAGCACTTCTGAATTCAAATGCATTATTTTTTCACTATTCATTAAAAAATGAACATTGTCAGAAAAATACCAAAAATTTATCTAAAGTAAATTTCAATGTCCCAATTACAAAGATTGAGTTTATTTTAAAAAATATAGCCTATAAATTTTTTAAAAGTTAGATTTAAAAAAGGTTCACCATCAAAAGGTGGTAAATCAATCTTTTAAAAATATTAGAGTATTTATTCTTAAAATTTGATTCATTTCCATTTTAAGATTGTAACATTTATTAGATAAATGTAAAAATATTTAACAAGTATATGTAATAATTTTTTAGTTAGTTCTATTCATTACTACCATTACAACGTGAAGGCGTTAACTATTATTTAAAATAATATTATTATATTATTAGTGTGAAACATAATATTTCAAAGAAACTTGTTGTTGCGTATTTGGTATTTCATCGAGCATAAAAATCCCTTTAAAGTAATATTAAAATTTTATTCAAAAATAATGATAAAAATGATAATTTCATATTTTTTATTTACCTGTGATGTTACATATTCATTATTAAAACACTATAATTTTGAACCATGAGAATAAATAAGAAATCAAAAAACATCACATTATTTTGGTAAGCATTGATGAACTGGTTGGAAATGGAATTTGAAATAAAATAATCATATATCTATATAATTAAAAAAAATAAACTTCGTATAGATAGTAAAAACCCATTTACATTACATATATGACAGATACATGAACAAGAGTGAGAAATGATGTATATATATATATAAATAAATATAAAATAAACGTGAATATAACCCAAAAGAAAGAGGATGAGTAAAAGTAACTGTAATGGAATAGTTTTTCCCAAATAATTTGTATATTTAGGACTGTTTAAGGAGGCTATAGATGATTTACAGTATTTCTATCTACCTTGAATGTTTTTTATAATTTTAATTTAATTTCAAATTAATTTCATGTTTTTTGTGTATGAAATTGATTTTGTGTTATGTATATTATGGCCCTTATGTTATTCTCTTGTCTAGGATGAAATTTATATTTTTTTTAATTATACAAAAATTAAAATTACATTCCCCTTTAAAAATGACCTTCTTATTTTAATTTTTAGACTAATATTCCAATGTAATATTATTTTATATGAACATTAAATCTATTTATATAAAATTAATGATGCATTATTCCATAGAATATGGTCCACCCTTTTCTAATTATTTATAAGTATCCATGTGTGTCTTAAATATCATGTAAGACTCAATATCTTTTTCATATTTTTAGGTTTTCTAGATTTATTCTTATTTATTTAATAGTTTCTTCCACTTAGTGAATTTAATAAAAAAAATTAGATTTACCTAAATCATTTTTTATGATTTATTATTACATAATAAAATTTAAAATGCTTTAAATCAGTGATTATGAAATATAAAAATAATATCCTTTACCCATAAATACTTGTAAAAAAATTAATGAATTAAATAGTTCAAGTGATATTTTTTCATTAAAAACTATAAAAAAAATGATTTATTTGATTTGTGAGATATAATAAACAATCGTATGGTTTTGTGTGCAATTATTTTACGATATTTATATTTTTATTTAGAAATAATTAAAACAACGATTTCAATGGATGTTAATATATATTAATTTATATTAAAAATATATCAATCTAGTAATGTAACACCATGTTTCTGAGTGTTTGAAATTTACAGATATTTATCCATTCTTTAGTTCCCCTCTTATTTTCATCATCGCTAATGACAAGTTAGTCATCCATCATATATTTCAGTTAATAATTGATTATTTCTAGACCTTAACATCAATAAAACTATATATGAATACAATGTAGTGGGGTTTTAAGGATTTATAGATTTGTATGAACACATCACTCCCTCACTTCACTAGAATTGTGATATTTTGAGCATTTTCATTGATTGAGGGCATTAATAAACATTTCATACTTTTATTTATAAAATGGAATTAACATTCTCGATTTTATAATGGGAAAATGTCTATGATTAACAAAAGTAGAGAATAATACAGAATTATTTTAAAGAAATGATAAAATTATTTATATATGAACCTATTATTCAATATATTTTTTCTTGATATTTTTCTAGACCAATTATTTTTTATAAATTAATTAATTAATAAGTTAACTAATATAAATTGTAATTGAAATTGAATGAGAAACCTTATGTTGACAAAGTATATAATATTATGAGTTTATTATATTTTCATTTTATAAAATCTCTAATGATTATAAATTCTATTTTGAATATATTTATAAAATATTAATCACAAGTTATTACTAATATTTAAAAAATAAAAACCTAATATTTTCACATAAATGATAAATATAATCATGTGATTGATGTTGACTATTCTTTTAAAGATTAATAACCAATGGGTGAATTAAATAATACATTCAAATTATTTTATATTCTTAAATCAGGGACTATTAATAGTTAATTTGTATTTATTTCCATGTAAATTATATTTTTTATTATTCTTTATAAGGTTGAAAATAATCTTTTGGTTATTAATAACTTGGTCTAGTTAAAATGATGATGTCATATGTTATATTATTTTTGAATAGTGAATTTATGTGACTGACGATGAAATGATTATATTGATATAATAAAGTATACGAATAGACTATATAATGATTTGAACCAGTTGAGAGGCTCACATAATATTTAAAATCACATTATTGATTTTTATATGAATTATTATTATTAAATCCCTTTGGGAATATTTTTATATTCATAGATATATAAATATATTTATTCAAGTCCAATATTATGGAATACTAATTTAATGATGAATTAATTAAAGGGATTAGTTCATTATTTTTATGAAATAAATAATTAAAACTAATAAATATGAATGAGTTAATTTTTAATTAATAATGGATATAATGATAGTAAGGAATTTATGCTCCTTGAATTCAAAAATAAAATAAATATGATTCATTTATTGAGAAGGTATATTAATATATTAAAATGTTTTTCAATAATGGTTTATAATAGAATTGAAACTTGTTTATTTTTTTCAAATTAGTATTCTATTACATATTTATGAATGTTAGGCCATCCGGTGGGATGTTATCCATAGTTGAGTTTAGGGTTTGGTAGTTTCACCTTTAATAAATGTGAGTAATATATCATCATCTTTGAATATTTCATATTCCCTACCCCCAAGTTTGTTACGGTGACTGAATTGTTTATTTGAAATTGATATATTGTATTATACCATAAACAATATATCTCGACGAAACTGATAGATTAATACTCCACCTACAACTCAATATCATATAGACGTAGAATGTGTTTATACATATCTAGGCTGTATTGTCTTGGTATTATATGATCTGATCTCATGCGGTCTATACATTATCCCGGTTATAATATACATGTACATGAGGGGTTTTTCAATGTTATGATTATTTCATGAATATATATACATATATATCGAGTATATTATATATTATGTATACTATATGTGTACCTATGAATGAGATGAAATTACCTACGTGAACGAATATCTTTACATGGTTTAATGAAGCTCCCAGTAAAATTATATGATTATGGGAATTTTATTGGATGTGGAGATTATTAAAAAATGTGGTTTTAAAATAGATTACCATATGTGAAACATGACTTATGTAGTGGATGAGAGAATGCGGGTAAAAGAATTTAGGTATTAGAGTGACTTTTTGAGTGGGAAATAAGGATTAATATACCATTATTATATATATGCCTTTTATAATTTGTTACCATCACCCATGTTGTACATAGGGATTTAGCCTCATTGTCTAAAATATTGTTACCATGAAATTGTTAATGAGTTTATATCTAAATTTTTACAATAGTTATTTAGAATGATTCCTCTATTTTTTATTGGAATATTTTAGGGTGGATCATATATAGTATACTTATATGACTACCCAATATAAGTTATATATGGAATAGGGTGATGAAAATCATGTTGGATGATTCAAGCTCAAGGAGGTGGTTTGTCATTTGTGGTATATTTTTGTTTCTGTTATATAATTTATTATATTATATTTCCTTTTTGACTTTTGTTATATGAAACTCATGTAAAAAAATGTGTTTATATATTTTTATGGATATTATTTGTATATATTTTATCATTTCATGGGAAATTCAATGTAATTCTTCACAAATGATTACAGTTTATACCGTTAGTGCTATTAAACAACATATTGAATATTAGAGGCTTGCTTGGAAGTTGATTTATATAATTGAAACAAACCATGGATGGGTACTAGTGGGGTGGGGGAAGGCCATTACAATGTGGTATCAAATATTTTTCTAGAGACATAAGATGGATCTTGAGGATAGTAACTACTGATAATTTCATGGATTCTATGTGAAATAGTGTTAGAAGAACATTGTATATAAGTTTACTAAGGGAGACTATATATGAAATGATATTTTGGGGACCCATTAATATAATGCAATACCATCATTTATTTTCAATATAATATGTTTAGTAATGCTATATGTAGGGTAGGGAATTAAGAACATATCATTCATTATTATGTATGGGGGATATGATTTAATTCAAAATTTAACGGGAATTAGAATAAATATCAATCAATCAATATTAAATATTTTATATTACATGTTTAGGAAGTAACAAACCATTTTTTTTATTTTTAGGTTAGGATCTAGCTCAACATCTACGTTTGTCTCACACAAAAGTGGTTTCATAGGATGAACAAGACAATCACCCCATAGTTGAATCTGATGAAAAGATTCAAAAAGGTAATTTATTTAAAAATTTAAAAGATAGGTCATAAATATGTATGAGGGTTCAATATCAAATTTGAATTCTGTGGCTTGTTTAGAGGGATCATATGTTTATTTTTTGTTTTATTTGTTCCAAGAATGTTCAATGGATCCACAATGTTTTTATTATACCACAAGGATATATCTATTAGTAGTGTATTTTTTTCCATGGGGATTTCAATGAAAATCATTCATGGGAGAGATTTCAAAACAATAGTTCCAGGTAGAGATTCTCTCTTCAATTGTGAAGGCATCATGTAGGAGAGAGATCGATTCCCTCCACCACGAGAGTTCAATTTCATGGGTTTTTGGTATTCAATTCAATACCCATATTCATTATGATTCAAATAATCTTCAATATAAGGGTGATAAAAAAGATATTTCATGGAATAATTACTTAAATATATTATGATTTCTGTCACCCCATTAATGTTTACGATATTTCCTAAGGCTTTGATAATATATCAGTTTATTGAGAGGATAAAACCAATGAACAACCCATCATTAATGTTAATTATTTATGAATCTCCTTGATGTATAACACCAATTGTAGGTTCTAACTGTCATGTTTAATTGACAATTTAGATAAATGGGAGTCGAAATCATCACTATTTAAACATTTTCAATGGAACCAGTAGTTTCAAGTTTACTTTTTTCGAGATTGTATGTCGATTCTACCTTATGGAGATAATCCTCATAAGGATATTAGTGTCCAATATTCATTTGAATTCATAATTCAGTTAGTTTCCCACTTTAGGTCCATTCATTAAATTGGTATCCTACGATGCAGCAGTATTAGCAAAAATAGGTTGTTTCTAGAATTGGTTAGTAAAAAAATGGATTTGGAATAGGATATTCATGTGATTTACCACATCCTTAGGGGTAAAGTGTGTAGTAAAGACATGTTGTGAGTAACCATTAGGTCTAGTTGGGTCATAGAGTTGGATGTGTCCAGCTATATGAATTAGAGATTCCAATAAAAGGAGAGTAAGATATCATTTTGGTATTATTATTTTAACCGTCATAGGTGTATTAAAATTTTACATTGAGATATTGAACCAAATTTATTACATCCCACATATTACATGAATTTTGACTTTGGGTGAAGATCGTTCCAGATCACATGGTGAAAAAATCACTATTTTATGGTCATTCTAGTTTATATGATCTGTAATGATATTTTGAGTTGTTGTTTGAATATTATCAATCATCAATAGGATTCACATGTTTAATAGTATAGACGAATGATGTTATATATATCATGGACTTTTTTTATTTAATATATTATATTTTTTATGTTTAATGAAGGAAATTTATATTATTTGTTGTCGACATTGAGAATGGTGTGTTTATTGGAATGAGATATCATTAGACGGGTTATATACACAAAAAGAAATTATCCTTTGTGATAAAGGGAAGATGATGATATTAAAAGAGAATAATGTGGTATAGTTTCTAAAGGTTTTTGAAGAGTTTCTGAAAGCATATTTGGATGAGGGTTTAATGCAACCCATTGACAATTATTGAGTTTGGGATAGAGTTACAATTGGATTCCTCTCTATTACTGATGGGACTATATAAAATGGAACCTTATGAGTCCTGATAGATATATTAAAAATGTATGATATTATATAAATATTAATTATTAGTCCATGTGAATCACCGTAGAGTGCACTCATCCTATTTTTAATGAAGCTAGAGAGAAATATATGGAAATATATCAATTATTATCACGTAAAAAACATGATTGTTAAAAACTATTACATCCATTCATGGATATATGAATTATATGATCATTTAATGGAAGATAAAAGGTGATTGAGTAGATATATTGTGTCAATATATCATTTGATGTTGATAAAGGATGTTTATTTTCCAATTATTGTGTTTATATGTTGTTAAATACACTATGAGTATTTGTGAATTCCCATCAATGTTACGAACACAACAACCATGTTCATTGAACATATGAATTCGAACATTCAAGAGGTCCACATATGGTTTGTGATAGTTTTCAATAATGACATCACTGTTAATTTTTTGTGAATGAAAGAGTATATATAGAATTTGTAACCCATTCTGGGGGTTATTCAGATTTATCATCTACATAGTAAGTTGTTAATGTATATATATAATGATCATTTAGGAAATTTTTTATGTATTGTTGTTTCTCAGAATGGATAAGTTTTGGATCCCTGAAATATGGAGAAATTATTTTCTTGGGAATCCACAATAATGTCTCTAATGTTCATATTTTTTGATCTTATAGTCCATTATATGATATTTGTTCATGACATATCTCATAATATTACTCCTATTAAATTCTTTAATAGGAAGTATTAGGATTGTCTATTGACCATATATCTCTAGAATAATTTTTAGTATCTCATGGAGATGATGTTCATTAGTGATGCTCTCCCTTTTCCATTAAAAGGTGTTATGTTTGAAGTTTATTTTGATTATATGTTCATTGTATTGGGTTGAATTCTAATGAAACATTGAAAAATTATCTTCCCTAGGTATAATATTTACAAGAAAATAAATTCCACTCTACTAACCATTCTCTCTTAGTTACTACTATTGAGTTTTTTTAATGTTATTTTGAAATTGACTCGGTAGAGAACATTTTGTGGTATTCAGTCATCCATAGGGTTTTAAATATGTCTTCTCCTAGTTTTATCTATGCTTTTAATAGTTATTGTGGATGGAATTATTGAATTATTATGAGTTATATATTTCCAATTGACTAATGAAATGGATAGTTGTTTCAGATATTTTTATTAGAATATCATAAGGATATATTTATTAAAATTTTGGATATGCTGGGATAAAAATTGAAGAAAATGAAGTGTTTAAAACTTACATGGTCAAAGATAAAGTTAAACAATTACGTTTAATGATAACCATGCTATGACTTCTATTGAAACAGGTTGATGAATTTTAGGTGTTAAATTATGAGATGAAGGTTTTAAATCCCTATTTTTCTAATAGAAATTATTCTATATGATGGTCCATGTATAAACAACACCATGTGTTATTATAAGAGGGGATATCTATTCCATCAATGATTTGAGATTTCCTTCTTTTTTAGTTCCAAAACACACCATTGATAGTACATATAACTTTTCCCACAAAATATCATGCCATAATGATTCGGTTCTAGTGGTTTTGTATGGAGATTTTATTTATATATACTATCTCTCTTTTTTGTCCATATATAATTTAATATTCTGAAATTATATTATCAATGGATTACTTCTACCATCATATATTCTGAAATGGATTTTAAAAGATATATATAAGAATTTATACACCATTTAACTTCGACACAATTATGATTATGATGTTATATAGATTATTATAGACCATTTTTCTGAGATGACTTACTTTACTGTGATTAAGGATTCAATGTCAGTGGATTTTTTAGTCACGGAATTGAAGAAGTGATTTGAGGCTCTATTGGAATTTGAAGATAAATATATCTTATTATGATTCCCTCTTATAAGTGTCTTTCATCCACATAAAATGTTTTTTCACTTTTCCAATTTTTACTAGTATTTATGATACACATATAAATAATTTAAAATCCATTTCTTTTATCAATTTCCTATTCCTGTCTTTCTTTTATCTTTTTTTTTTCAAAAGACTCATTCCCGTAGTGGATTTTCAATATTTTTTCATGTTTTCCCTAAATCATATGTTATGAGATATAATTTCATTAAAAATCATAAATCCATCATATTGGTGATTTTAAATGTAAAAATGAATTTCTAATCTCTTAAAAAAACGTGAAATATTTTAATGAATATTAAAGGTAAAAGAGATTTATTATTGAAATATAATTGAAAATAAATGGTTTATAGAGTTAAATATACATTATCATAACTATGGGTTTTTTGAAACAATTTTAAGGAATATAAATGTTATAAATTTGATAATTATTATCCTGATGGAGTAAAATGGAATTTACGATAGTTGAATAAATTTTTGAAAAGAGAATTATACAATTGAGTTTTGACACATTTCATATTATTTTATATATACTGTGATACTTTTCTTCATTAACTACTCATATATTCATGAATACAGATGACCAATATATTATCTTCCTTGTCATTTTGTATCCCATTGTTAATTTACAACACTCAAAATTGAATGAATCCTTATATAAAACAAGGTTTTATTTTTATTCTTGAGTTTTATATATCTTCAAACCTCTCTCTCCACCCATTTACCTGCACAATGAAACCGTGTGGCTTCGCATCGATCTTGGTAATTTATAATGTTGTAAAATTTTACGTATTTTTAACATGAATTTAATATTATTATGATTCTATTACATAAATATATGTGATTAACCAAAGAAAATAATAATATATAATATCTTAAAAGGTTTTGTACGATAGTTTCTATGTGAACATACTATTCTCAATATTGTGTCATTATATTTTATAGATAGAGCTATTTATTATATAGTAATTTAGTTTTGTATTCACATATATATATTTATCATAAATCAAAATTTGACATTCAAATAATATAATAAATTGATTATTATAATTTGATTATATTTTACTTTTACAAATTCAATTAAGATTATATGTGTTTTCTTGTGGAAATAAATAAAATATTCATAACTTTTTAGCTCTAATATTATAAACTTTTTGAATTCATGAATATGTTTTTAATTTTTTGATATAATCAATCTTATAAACATGAATTATTTTTATCAAATTTAAATCCAATGTTTGAATGTGTTATGTCGTTAATAATAGTTTTAAAAAGCTCGATGTTAAATTTTCAATGATATTTATTTCCAAAAAATTATCATTCCTTGTTGATGATGATATATTTAAAATATTATGACCCTTTTGGGATCTACTAAAATCCTAGAATGGTAAAAATGATGGAGAGTTATTTTATAATATTTTTAGAGTTTAATTGATTGGATTATTGATGGAAATAAAAGGAAACAGTTTTAATGTGTAGGAATTGATTTTTGAGATGATTTTCAAATGTATGGAGGCTTAGATAAAATAGAAATAAAAGTATAATGATAAAATGGAATTACTCAAAGGAATATTTATATATAGGAGAAAATTTGTGGAATATAGTCGAATGGAAATGGATGGAAATTGTAAATAATTACAGAGAGTGATAGAGGTCATTGATCATAATAAATTGAATTATTAATGGAATAAAAATTAAATAAAAAATTATTTATGATAATTTAACAGTCTATATTATTCATTAAATATTATGTAAATAGGAAATAATATTATTAAAAACCTTTACGTAGTGCTGATAAATTATTTTACTATATATGAATATAAATAAATACAATTACATGATATATTTCTATTTATTAGGTACTATTTCATCCTTTGTATGAACATTTATTAGTTTATAATTAATTACATAATCAAGAAAGTTAATATCCTAAATTAAAATTTTTATATTGATGAACTAAAATTCTCTTTTGCTGGATTATAATATCCATAAATAGTGAAAATTCATCTCATCTATCTATAACTATTTTCCAAAACTAATATAGTTAGACCAAATTATCTAATATAATAAATTAATCTCTAAACATAAAAATTAAAAAAATTGATTCATCATTAACATATATTCCTCAAAAATTTAACTACAAAGAATGACATTTTAACCTGGACATTCTGTATGATAATTGTAGATTATAAACACTTATTTTCATCTAGATTTGAGTTCAACCCCAATGGACTTGTTGTAGGTGATGGGTAATCACTCGACTTGATGGTTTACCTTTTTTAAAACAATAATTTTTTTTATAATTATCCAAATGTGTAATAACCCATAACTATTTCCACATCTATGATATTTTAATACATAAAAGTTACAATAACATTAAACTTATAACAAAAAAATATAAGGATGTTATTCCTTAAATATTTATTTATTAAAATATATACTAAAACATTTGGTGGTATTTCTAAAATTTTCTGCTAAATTTTCATTAATCAAGGATGATTCCCATCACATAAAACCAACAGATAGAAATTTTATAAGTTGAACATATGATCAATATTAAACTCATAAAACCATTATAGAATCCTTAAATCTCAAATTAATGAAAATGTATATGATTCTCAATTTTTACACAATCATTAATTGATTTATAATTATTATTACTAATATAAATGTTGTAATAAAATTATAAAACATAATTCTTCAACCCATATATATATATATATATTATTTCATTTTATTTATTAATGAGTATTTCATTGGTATAGTCATTAACATTTCGATGATATTATTTAGTAAGATAATTCCTAGATTCTCCACATTTATGATAATGATTTATAAATGTATCATATGATGAAATTTATTTCATTCAACTAAATTCTTCATTTTTTCCTTGAAATCCACGTGTTTATAACTGTATTTTATAGATATTAAAAAATTACACAATATTTTCAGAAATAGTCTTATATTTTTCTTTTAAAAATTGTAATATAATGGAAATCAAGACTTCCAACATGGTGTCCATCACTTGAGATCTTATCAAAATCCATCATTATCATCTTTGGTGATTCTAAATGTTGTTTACCATATCTGTTGTTTATAATATTTTTTGACACCTAATTTATAAAAATAAATAAATATTATACTCTAATAATCATGAAATTTTATTTTTGATATTCACTACCATTACATCATGTTCAATTATAACATGATTTATTCATGTTCAATCTATATACCCCGAATGGCCCAAATTCATTCTTTTTTATTGATTTTTGATAACTTCATTTTCAAGGGATGAGGGGGAACCCTTACAAGGCCCATAGGATTAGATATTAAATGACACATATATATTAGGAAATATACAGAATATATGTGGAATTACTCCTCCCCAACTTTCTTCATCGTGATATCAGTTTTCCCCCTTGTCATGGCTTGTTCGGCTACGCGTCCAATGAAAGCACGGCCTGGTCCTGATGGCAATGTCATACCCTCTCTTTCTGAAAAATCCACAAAGCTTCTACTATAGTGAATTCCCCTTCTATATATCCCTATATAGAGTCTACCACTTTTAGTGTATGTCTGATCATTTAAGCACAATTTTTGGTGGATCGAAGGCCTTGAGGTGGCCTGAAGGCCTTGGGGTGGCATGAGGTCCTTGGGTGGTCCGAAGGCCTTAAAGTAACCAAGGCCCAAATCAGTGGCCAGAACGCCCAAACAGATGAATAGTCCTGGATGCTATAATACCAAACAGTAACAGCTACATCACTAATACAGTACTAGGAAATATGTCTCCACGCAGTTTTTAACTCAAGTCACTTGAATTCCATTGTTGAATCCTCACCAACTGGGCTGAGGCTCTTGGCATTCCATCCATATACTAGACCATAAAATCATTGTTTGAGCAATGGAAATTGTATTGTAAAAACAATATAATCGTTTATTGGATGTCTAAATCCTGAAACCTTATATTTAATATATGATACCACAGGTTTATCCTATTATATTAATTTTTTACTAATAATTAAATACATTTAAGGATTTATAATAAAAAGTAAAACTATTTTAGGAATTTTCCCTATGAGTGTCAAACCAGGTGTGCTGAAGGACCACAGTTGTACACCGAATGATAATTAGGTTAAGGCCAATGTTCCACTTTTATTGTTATTGTCACCCAGTATAGTTGTGATAGAACCACATCAACATGTTTTGTCTACATAAGAATATATTTCTAGTAAAACCATATATTATATTCCTTTCCACAACACAAGGGTGTTCTTCTATACATAACACCGAATTTTATCATAGGGTAATGTTACCTAAAATAAGATTCCCTAAATTTATATCCCATTGTTTCTACTAAATTTCCACTTATACCAACAATAGAGACACATATTCTAATAATACAGAGTTAGTGTATTAATTTATTACATTGGAATATCATAAAAGGAATCGTATTATAAGGGAATGAATAGATTTGTTGTCCTAGTAAACTTGTTACATACATGATTCCAATATTACATTTGAAAAAAAATTAGAATATTTTTCTATGTATATAATAATTAATTAAATAATATCCATTAATATTAATTAATGACACATAAATGATTCATGAGAATGAAAACAAATTAATGGAGAGTTGAAATGACCAGTAAGGGTTAAGTATACCAAAAGCTAAAATTAATCAATACGAATATTCATGGGATGTTAATTAATTTAAAAAACATCCCATTTAAATAATTTTACTAGAATAATATATTAAAAATAGTTAATAAATTAAAAATAACTCAATTTAACCAATAATCATATGACAATCACTAGATAAGGCATAATCAATATAGCAAGGTAAATAACTAAATTAAAATTCCATTTGAATAATAAACAATAAAATGAAAATCATTCAGAGACAATATCATTGTGAAAATATCATTGATAGTAAAAATAATGGTTTTATAAATGAAGGAAATATTTATTCTTTATACTTTTTATCTCAGGTATCATAATGCATCTACTCTGAAGACCTTTCCCAAGATATTTTATACTACTAAGTAAAAACTCATCTGATTTGGCTAATTGATTTTTCTCATGAGACATGTCGATGCATCAAGGGAATATCTATAATAGGAACCAAATCATATATTCATTTCCAATGCATTCCGCATATATATAATAGTCCATTAAATTTTTGAATCTATATTCCCTATCATCAAATATCTATATTTATTAATGGATACATATATGTTAATATTTCCACAATTAATCTAATAATATTCCAAGTAATAACACCTTATGAAAAAATAGTATATGGGTATGAAAATAATCATATAAATTAAACAAGAATATGGATCTTTAAGAGAAATTTATTTTCCAAAAATAAAATGTCCACAGTAATGTTATTGTTTCAAGAGAATGTTAACAATCAGAAAATGATGTGGCGTTGTACTTTTTTTACCTCTTTGGAAACTTTTTTACACACAAATCCTTAAATAATAAATAGGAAAAGAATCGTTAATCATCATTAATTAATATTTTCTTGTGTTGTATACAAAAAAGGTTAATTATATACATGACATATAATTTAATTGATGCATATTAATAGATATGTCTCAATGAAATGAAAATTTGGATGAAAACCATACTATTTGGCACCAATAAATTAAATCCACATTGATGTATTAGTTCAAATTAAAAATAAAGAATATTAAGGATGAATTATTCAGGATATCACATGAATAATGGTATTTATTTACACAATATAAAATAAATTATGTGCATAATAATAAGATGTTCCTCAATGAAGGGAAATTAAGACTATGTCCCTTACAAAATGGAAATTTTAGAGTAAAATTCTGTTGGCTAAAATAATAAAAAGTGATACGTAAAACAAAAAATTGAATGAGGGAATCATCATACTACATATAAAAAATTGGTATTATTTATACCATATAAAAGTAATAAATATAACAATAATAAAATATACCATATTTAATGGAAATTGTGATGAATTCCATTACCACATGGTAATTTTCATGTCAAATCCCATAGGATGAAATAGTAGAAATTATATTATAAAAAAATAATTATGATTTATACATGTTGTTACATGTAAAAAGTGAGTTATGTAAACAATACAATAGAATATAGATACATAATAATAAAATATACCTCAATGAAGTGAAATTGAGATGTCATTTTTACCTAACTCTTCCTTTTAGTTGGACATGTTTTAATCACCACATTATGGTTTAAATACAATTATTAATATATTTTAGAACCATACTAATATTTATGTTATCAAATTTTTTCCTATTATAACATTTTACATCCTGTTTGTTTAAAATATTTCATTTTATTCATTATTTCCATTATTAATTTCCTTGTTTTTTTAATCATGTTTTTCATGACAGTTCTAGTTCCTTGTGTTGGGATATAGATAATTAATTTTCATTATTATATTAATTTCGTAAATATATTATTCACTAACTATATACATTTTTTATAGTAATTCATTAATGTTGGACATTGAAAAAAACTACACCGCTTCATAGAGATGTTAGGCCTTATATACGCTTAATCAACAATATTATTCCTTTATTGAGATAAAAGATAAATAATTTGTTGATATAAAAATATTATGGAACCAAATCATGTCATATTTTTCCCATATATTCATTAAATACATATATATTTATTTCTATTCATAGCATAATTTAAAAATAAATCACATCACTTCGTGATGGATTTTCACTTTAGATGGACAAGAAATGTTATCATATTCAAAATGACATTGAAATTAAAAAGGAAAATCAGATATTATAATTCAATAATAATAGTAATATAAAAAATTCAAAATAATGTGGGAAATATATCATTATATCTAGACTCAAAATGTGGTTACGAAGAAAAAATAACATTGGTTCAGGACATAACATTCAACCGTAATCAAGATTAATGGTTTCACTTCTCATTTGATGGATGTAGAGATGGAAAAATGGTAATAACTTAACAAAATAAGATATTATTATACGTGAGATAATTTCTTACAATAATATCATCATTAAATAATAATTTAAAAATATGTATGAAGAAATAAAACAATAATGATCATTTAAGAAACCTACATCTTCTTCAGAAATCTTCATTTTGATTTCATAAAAAACCATCATAGTATAGATTAATGATAAAAATATGGGATATTTTGTGTTATAAATGGGGTATGTCAGTGATTTATATATTTATTGGTGGAACCAATTTTATTTGTAATTGCATTATGTAGGAGGGGATGGAAAATTATATCCGGGGTAGATAACAGACAAGTCATTTTTGAACATAATAAATTTCAACCTCATTTTAATCAAGTATAAACATCCATAATATGTCATTATCAACAATTTAATGTGATAATGTATAAAATTACTCTAAAAGTTGGTTTGGAAAAATATATAGGTCATTATAACACTTATCATCTTAGTTTAACCCCTCTGTTAAATCCATTTTACCTTAACTATAGTAATTAATTTTAACTACTATTACAACCCATAAACGTCAAAATTTTCAATTACCAAATTAGATATTAAAATTTATCTTTATTACAATTATTAAATCTACACATTCAAATTTAATATAATTAATTTTTATAATAGAAAATAAATTTAATCCTTAATATGTGACGAACAATCAAGAATTAATAGAGAAAATTTTCATATGTATATAAGGATTTAATTAAAAATGTAAATACAAAATTTTTTAAATTTACCTAAATTTGATGTAATAAAATATAATAAAATATATTTTACATTAAAATAATTTTAAATATAATTTATCATTTTAAATAATTTAAATAAAGTAGATGTTTTCAATAAAAATGTTTATTTTTATTATTCAATGCAAATGAATAATTTAGAAAAACATAAAAAACTCATCCTAAGATAATTTTCATATTTTTATATTTAAAATTATGTAAATTTTATCATAAAAATTTTAAAAATGGTGAAAATTAGTTTTATATTATGTGAAAAAATTGTGACTATTTATTTTTATAGAAAATACTCAGTTTAATCTAAAAACATTTTTTTAAATGAATCATATTATATTTTAATCAATATATTAAAAAAAACTCTATGTAGTTATAAATATTCATACCAACCAATTTAAAAGAATGTTTATAGTGTTATATTGTGTTATTGTTCATTTAAACTCATGGATACATGTTATGTTCCTTAAGCTATGAAGGAGCTTAAATTTAATTAAATATATTTTGTGGGTTGTTTTATTTCGATATAGTGTGTCACATATTCTATCAATTAATATGTAATTAATTTATAATTTTAGGGTTACAAATATATTTCCATACATCAAATGTATTTTAAAATTGGATCCTTTTTAATTTTACTCGTGGATATGGTTTTTAGATCATTTCTACAAAGAGCGCTTACCACATAAATCTTCTTTCAATGGTGATAAATGATCTAGTAGTTATAATCATTAATCAAATTTAATCATTTTCATTTTAACATGTTTAAATCCTTATACATGAGTATATGATTTTTGATTTTATGAAAGGAATATATTTTTCAAAATTTTCTCATATTTGAGAATTCTTCTAAATATTTAATGCAATGATAACTATCATTAGCTCCAAAAAATAATGTGTGTAATTTTTTTATCAGGAAACCTTCACTATCTTGAAAAATATTCTATCTCATTATCATTTTTTTAGTAAAAAACCTGGTCTATTAATTTATTCATCACTATATACCATAAATAATTCCTCCCTTATGAGAAATTTGGGTACTTGTTCAGTGATTATACTATTTTTTATCTCCATGAATATCAATTCAATTTATTTATTCCTCCAAAATACCCCCATACTTATTTTCATGGTTATTTATTTTATGAATGAGACACAATTTTCAAAAACAATTTAATTTACACATCTGATCAATCGAAACATCCTATCTCATTTGTATATGTGGTTCATGGTCAATACTCAAATACCTTTTACCTATATTGATAAATTGATATCCCCTTTAGTGATATTCCAAGCCCTAATAATATATATTTCACCCTAAAGGATTCACATTTAATATACATTGAATATAATTTATTGGATCACAATGTATTTAAAAAATATATAATTATCCATGAACAATTTTTGAGCATTAGTGTGTATGGATAAAATTATTATTAACTAATAATTCCTATATCATTAACCAAAGTTAATCATTGGAATATACTATATTTTTCAGAATAATTTGCAATATCCTAATAAAATATCTACCTTTCATATTCATCAATCACATCATTTTGGATTGAAAAATTCATTAATATATTGAAATGGATTCTTTTTATTTGTAGATATTTTTTTTCTTATAATGATTATAAATTTTGAGATTAAATTCTACATCATTTATGGAAAAGATGTATGGTATACCGCATTTGGATATAAATGAGTTTAGAAACATGTTTCTATATTATATTTTATTTGCTTCATCAATTATTCAAAATCAATGGTTTCATAGGTACTCAATAATATAGGTTGAAAATTGACATAAGTTTTATGGATAACAGAACCTATTGATTAGGACAGAGATAGTGATACTCTTCTTGGAATACATTAAAATATTCCTATTCATGATGAATGTATTAATATGAAATAATTTCTTTTTCATCAGCGATGTGGGCGAGACAATATTGATTAAAAGAAAATAATATTAAAAAGTGAGATGATATTTTATATGGAGATACATAATTATCCTTTCCAATAAAAATATAATTAGAGGATGGAATCATATATGGAATGTTAGTGCTCCTAATAAAATGTGATAATTGATCCAAAGAAGAATTATTGATATATGAATAATATAACATCAATTTATACCAAAAATCGTTTAAAAATATTTTCGAAGATATTAATCCACCAATTATAAAACTAGGATGATTCATATACTTGAGATGAAATTATATGACCTTTTTTTAATTTCAACAATATCATAAAATCTATGAAAGAAGATGGTTTTTAGATAAATATTTTAAACTACTATGATATAAATAATTCAAAAAACTATTACCAGGTAAAACATTTGATGTTAATGAATAGATAATAATTTCACCTTAATTTATTAGATTCATTATTTTATAATATATCAATACTAAATAAATTTATGGTTCACTATACACAAATTTTATGTATAGAAAAAGAAAATAATGAATGTTGAATGAGAAACCAGATAATGACTTATATATCATAATATATAAATTTATATGTTTCAATCTATCTAATATATGGCTTATCCCCTATTTGGTGTTCTATCCTATTCGCAAATCATAACTAGAAATTTATCTGATAGCATCTATAATTTTATTCATCTCAAATATAAATTATTTAATCATTTTAACTCAAATATCAAGATAATTAATAGATATATATTCATAGCGTTATTGGGTGATTGGATACATGATACTTGAAGATATAAATATTAACATAATATTAATATTATTCTTAAGATATTCTCTTTTATCAAATAATTCTTCAATTAACATATGGGACAACCTAGGGATATATGTAATGGAAAAGATTGATCCATAGATCTATATAAAGGGAAGAAAAAAAATTATGATAGTTTTCTTAATCAATATAATAACAATTGAACATAAATGTGAAAATATATAATCAAGAAAATAAAGGAAACATAAAATAATAAGGCATGGTATTTCATAAATTTAATAATTGATTTATAAAGACAAAATTAAACATGAAAAAATATTGATATATTGAGGCTAAATTCCATGTCTTCATAACATTGGGGATGAGTCTAACTATAACTAGACTATCCTTTTACGGACATGTATATATCTAGAGTGTATTCACATAATGATCTCATTAGATATAAAAAATTATCTAATCAATTCAGTGAAATATTATTATGAGTTTTAATTCCACATTATAATATTTAAATACATATTATTTCCACATAGAATGAAAACATACAAATATAAAAATAATTGACAAAATACATCATAATGAAATGGGTTACATAATCATGTTTTAAAGCTTAAAAAATGATATATAATAGATATTTTTTATAAAATAATGGATTATAAATATTCATTCAGTCGTTATTGAATAAATATTAACATGCCATGAATATAGATCTCATGTGAATAAAACATTATAATATAGGGTTGAATAAGTATTTATGAAAATTGACCACTTAACCGATGATTTATGAAATATTTAATGAACAATTAAATAAGATAAGAGAATATTATTTTCCCTATAAATTGTCAATGCATAATATTTTTACATAAAATATTGTCCATCATTAGATTTCATGGGTTTTTAAAATAATGAAATTTTTGATACCAGAAAATATATAATACATTTAAATGTTAGAATAATGTTGGAATGAATTAATGATGGTATTTAGAACGAAAATTGAAAAATAAGGCATATATATAGAAAATGAATATAAAAAGGTATATCTAAAAAAAATTATATAAAAAAATGGGAAAAAAATTTACGAAAAAAGGAATGAGAAAGAAAGATAATAAAATAAAATATATAAAATAGAAATTTAGTTAGTTAATATAACCTATTGTAACCATGATATTTTAAGTTTGATTTGTTGAAAATGTGGTTAAAATAGGTATATACTTTGAATACATTATGGTTTAATGATGATTCATTGAGGACCTATAAAATAGGTTCTTGTGTTGATAGTGGAGAATAATATGAAATGATATTCCTAAAGAACTATATACATCAGTGAATAAATCCATAATTTCACTAGTATTAACACCAGAAATATTTTTATATCCAAATTATTGGAAGTATTAATATTTAGGTTAGATAATCTACTTAGATTATAATAGCTATAACTTGATGAATTACCAGAAATTATGATTTCTAGATAATGGATATCCCTCATTGTTCTATGGTATAAGATTAACATTGAAAGAACAATATACAATTTAATAGTTTTCCATGACAATATAATGGTTGTGATTCTATAAAATAATGAAGACAGTACATGAGGAAGACAATAAATGGAATAATTTGTAGTGTTTACAAGTCATTGGGAATGATAATCTATAGGTTTTTTTTGAGAGAAATAAAAAAATATTTTAGGTGAGTAAAGGGAGAATCACATATTATCTACATGACTAGCATGGTAAAGTATGTGTCCTGCAGGGTCATACACACAACAAACATTAGTAGTTCAAAAATTATTTATTGTGTAGTTTTTCAATTAATAAAATTACACCAGACAAACGTAGATTAGAGGATTTCAGTAGAACCTAAATGATTTATGACATTCATATATCATTGAGACAATTTTAGAGAAATGTTTTATTATTGGTAGTAATGTGAGTACATGATCATAATATTGAATGTAGGATCATGTTAACTAGACCATGAATGGAATTTATAGTGAAAAATCAGTAGAGTTCAAGGTAGAAAAGGCATTTCTCCATTTTTTGATTTCATTTCAAAGGGTTTTAATGTAAATTTTATGTCTTGAAAGATATTTGGGGGTGATGGACTATAAATACATTTGAATTCAGAAAATTATCAATTGATGAGAAACAAAATCCCATGAATATTATATTGATCTACAAATTTATTATGATATATATTTCAATTAATGATGATTTTAATGGATAATAATTAGAAAATCCATTTTTATAGAATGATAATGGAGAATAAAAATAATATTTTTTTTCATGTAGTAGTTGAATATGATGAATGATAAAATATTATCACAATGTGAAATATTTTTACTCCAAATTGAGATGTGTGATTGTAATGATTTTATGGAAGAAAAAGACCAAACCATAATATTAAATATTTGATTTTATATGGCATTGAAGAAGGAGAGTGAATTGTATGGATGAAAACCATGAAATTAAATCTTGATATATTTGGTATGAAGAGTCTCAAGATAAACGAAGAATGACCATCACACCCCTGATCTAATGAATAGACTATTAAATCTATAGACTATGGAAGATCCTTTATAGGTGAATTGTGTGTGAGATAAGAATTATAAATATGAATTGGGTTATGAGTGAAAGAATATATAATCCAATAAATAAATAGATCCTAGGATGGACTGATTATGGATAAATCCTTATATCTATAAACTACTGAATATTAGTCGATTTTAGTACTGCAACACAATTTTATGTGTATACTCCTTACACCTAAAAATAATGGTGAATAATTTTAAAATTTATGTGTTCATTTCTTGTTTTATGTTCCAAAATATTCTATATTTTTTTATTTAATTATTATGAGTTATAGGTTGAAATCAATTCATACATATATAGGAGCACGATCATGAGGATATTTTTATAGATAAATAAAAAATGTTGAATTGTTCAATTATATTCATTCAGTACTGCCATAAAATTATTATGAGGTACACATATTTTATAGCATATCCTAATGGATTTGTATTCTAGAGGAACCTCAGAAGTAGTTTTTTGATTCATTTCATAATGGATTCTATGATGAATCCACCATTTTTTATAACTAAATTTTGTTGCAAGTGGATAGAATGGATTATATTTTAAAAAGACTGTAAAATATAGATTAAGGATATTTGTATTCTTGATATAAATATGAATAACAATATTTTAAATTTTTTCAATTTTTATATATAAAATATCTTGAAATAATCTTTATATGATGTGGATATTTTTAATATTTACAATCATCCACTACAATAAATATCTATAAATACTAGAAATTGTTAATAAAAATAATACATTATTAATGGAGGTTTTCATCTTACCTTATAATATAGTTAGAAAACTAGGAAATATAAAATAACAGCATATGTGGTTGCTGAAGAATGCCATAAGAATAAATGAAAGACGATTACTAATAATATGGCATGGACTCCTGAGAAATATACCCACAATAAATTAATTAAAATCATTATCCCTGATAAATATACTCCGGTAATATCCTTATATAATAATTGTATGAAAAACAATATAGATATCTCTTTAATGGAAAAAATAGTAATGATTCCAAGGAAAAAAGTGTCAAAAGAATATGGTGATCATTTTAATGTAAATGATGAAAATGATCAAGATTAGATATAATAACTTCAAAAAAGGGAATATCAACTCAAAATTTATAATGGTGGTGAATAGTCCATCATTGAAGATATATTTAGGGGGACCAATAGTATTAAGAGCTTATAAATTTTTTAATGTATTCTTAGATAATTTGGTTATTAAGATAAAGTCTCACTGTTCCTTTCGAGGGTAATTTTCATAAGAAATAAGAAATTAATTTCCATAGAAAATAATGAAATGTGAAGTGTTATACCACTCAAGAAACCTATAAAAGAGAGGATAAGAAATTGAATAAAAGGATCCTCATCATGATAATGATGGATTCTCAACAAAAAGAGAATGTCAGGGAAATTATGCAACATGATACAAATCTCAATTCCTCATAGGTGAAAAAAGATATGTTGGTAATTCCATCTCTAGAAGCCTAAACAAGTAGAATCCACAATATCATGAATAAAAATTATGAATATAAGATGAAAGACATTTATAGTTATTCAAATGAAGGATCATAGTGTAATATTTCATTAAATTGATGATAATATGGATGAATGTGAACATCATGAGTGTATGTATTAAATCATAGTAGAAGAGTGGTGGATGAAAAATTGTTCCCTCATTATATCAGTATATTTATTAACAAATTATATATTATTTACCAAGAATTAGTTTTATTTTCCTTAATCAATGTAACATTGGATGTTTGTAATGATGGAAGAAATATTAGAAAGAAAAATATAACTAAAGTTTGTCGTATACTCTATGAGAATATAAAGAGAGTCCCTATAATGAAAATAGAGTTGTTATGGTAGAAAATTCCCTACCTTTCATGAGTAATAATGTGGATAACAATATAGGGTGTAAAACAATTAAATAATCCAAATAGAAATAGTCAAAATATATCCCTGACATTACATCCATCGTACTTGCTAGTTTCTCTACCTACTCGACTCCCCGATACATGGCACTTTCCATTATCCGGATCTTTGAAAATAAATAATTATTTTCATTAAGATGAATATTTTTAAAATGAGTATTATCTTAGTAGGAAACCCCTAATTCCTCAGTAAAATTAAGTACATATGTATCTGAAAGTTGGTAACATGACCACTAAATACATGCATATAATAATAATCATGTGTTGGGTGATCGTAATCTAACAAAATGTACTGACCCTAATTTATAATAACATCATCGCAATCACATATGTGACCCTCATACATCATCAGAAGTCCAGTGTAGCTAAAAATACGACACAAGTATTATATCATGGTCCAGAGCTAGTCAAGCCTTGGGTTGTCCAATTAGGCTATCTCAACCATGGTTTTAGATCAAGTCTGTCCATTAGGTTATCACTCAACAACCTTCACTAAGTTATACCACAAAGTAATCATAACCTATTCCCTATCCCATGTCATTCAAAAAGTTCATCATTAAACATAATATGTCTTAGGTTATAACACATGTTTTTCATACCCTATCCCTATTCCTAGGTCCACCATCGTCATCATCACATGTCCCCCAACCACATGCTCCCCCAATAGGGGATAACGAATCCTTAAATATCTAAATTTAACTTTTTGTATCAACTAAAAACTAGTAAATGACAATACATTTCACACAATATGGAATATCATAAGAGACATAATCAATACACACAATGCATGGGTCTCACAAGCCACACACACACATCATATGGAAATCACATCAAGGAATGGACTCATAGGCCACACATGCACACTAATAATACCATATCCCACAATAGTTTTTAGGTATATGTTCAAAAACACATTCTAATAATTGAAAACAACTTTATATTAAAGAACTATATTGTATATACTGTATACATAAATAGTATCAATGACATATGCTATGAATTACCACCCCAACCAGTCCCCCACTCTAATTAATCCCAAAACCATCCCCAATTCACCTCATAATTAATATAGAAATGTGAAAAAATTATAAGAACATGATAATGTATTTAATTCAAATAGGCGTCCCCATGAGAACCACCACTATTAATGGATCTAGAATTGATCAAGGGAAGACATAAATTCTCTAGATCCAGCCCTCCATGTTTTTATAAAATGACAATTCATCATTATATCACATTATAATTAATAGATATATCCATAATATCATTGATTTATGATTCCTTACAATTATATGATAGTATATCTAGATTTAATTTGATGAATGGTGGATTAATGAACTATTACTATATATTCTCATGAACTATAGCCTCTACATTCACCATATATAGAGATCAGCAGGAAAGGTATCCTAATTAATAGAAACTAGAGTCTATATGTTTTAGATGTATATGTTTTGGATGAATAATTATTGTGTTTGGAATGAAATTTGGTTAAAATACAAATTTTTATTTTTAATTACTTTTCCACGCATGTTTTAGTCACATGATCTACCAAACCATATGAAATACGTGAATGGACGAATACAACTTAAGGGGAACCATATGTTTTTTCAACATATTTTGCTAAATGATGCACCAAAAATGAATCTAACTGTATTCTAGGTCAAATGATTTCCTTTTCAATGTTACATGGCTAACTCTAACACAAAACCAACTATATGTCATCCACTATCCCACTAAAACTATTTTCATAATTCCCTTTAGATAATCACATTTTTTTCCAAACTATGCTCAAAACATACACCTCCTTAAAATAAACTGACACAAATATAAATTTTTTTATATCTGTGACTCAAAACCATTCCAATAAGGGTAAATACTATGACTATAAGCTATATCAATGGTTCCAAATTGTCATATAATGTATTGGAATGGGTATACTAAAATCTATATCAAATATTCATTATGATATTTCCACTATTATCCACTATGGTTATAGCGATATTTCAATAGTTTTCGAAACAATAGAAAAATATCCCATAAATCTCAACCCCAGAACATGGTATATATCCACCATTTTACACCATGGAAACAGATCTATTTCCACAGTCGACAGTTGTGGAAATATCCCGTGTAAACTATGGTTATGTCCTAAAAAATGCCCCCATCTAGATTCGATCTATGTACCTATACTGCATGAACATTCCTCCTTACCAATACTCCATCGATGACATTGGGTATATATATATATATTTATATAATTAATTAACATCTATATCTATAACATGTAAACCTTGGCAATAACCCTACCCATATTTTTTCGGATTAATTGTTTTCTTATGCTTGGGTGGGGGTCCTAGAGACATTATTTTGAGAAACTGTGACTATAAAATATGGAAATAAATTATCTATAGACATATATTAGGAAAACCATTTCTATAGCCCTTTAAAAAAATTTACCCATATTATTATACAATCCCTGGCTATAGTCATTGGAAATAAATCTCTATTTCCACGGTTTAACCCAAACTGTGGTTATTTCCCATACAAAAACTATAGAAACATTATTTTACAAAACAACATGGCTATATCCCTAGGAAAAAGACCCTATGTCCATTTTTGTACACAAAAAGTGGCTAAAGCCCTCCAAAAGACACTTTTTAGCAATGGTTATACAAAATAGTGATTCTAGGTATAAAAAAACGTTAGCCATGTTTTCACTAAACCATGTCTATAGCCTTAAATAATATACCATATATGCGTAGTTTTATATAAAACCATTTCTATATATTGGGTTTATGTACCTATAACGTCATTATTTGAAAATTGTGGCTATAGGTCTATAGAGATCTCCTAGTTTTCTAGTAATTTTATATCCTCTAAAAACACCAAATTTACTCTAGAATTTATCCTTAAATATTTTACACAATAAAATATCATGAGGATATAAATATGGAATAAATTTCTTAAATATTATAAGAGTTTACAATATCCACCTCTATAGACATCCCATACTAGTGAAGTGTCTCTTGAGTTCATCCTCAACTAACTCGGTATATTGATCTTCCAAATCTAATTCCTAATACCCATACATTTATTAGTTGTTCCCATACATCGAAATTAAAAAAAAGGGTATTATATTTTACCATAACAGTTTTTTACAATATTACAAAATCCATAATTGTTGGTCAACAAATCCTTCATCTAGTTCCAACTCAACGTCTTCTTTGTCAGTCGCATGTGGAGGATCAACCTCATAACTATGAAACTAATAGACATGGAACTAGAGGTAAAAACCATGATACAATAGAAGAATATATAAATCATAGTCACAAATTCTATTTTTCTTCTTGATCTTAATCAAACTTGCAAACCATGATGCCAACAACCCCTACTTCTGCAATCGTTGATGCCCTATATGAGGTGAAACCTATACGAAATCCCAGTTTTCCATATAAAACAAAATATTTTTTCTCATATAGGTATAATAAAATTACTAAAAATACAATGTGGTTACTAACTGATTCTGAAAAAAGAAAACCCAGTAAATGTTATCTTGCACCATTCATCAAAAAAAAAACACATACTTCTCCAAACTCAAATCAACCTAATAGATAAAAAAAGACCAAACATAAAGATGATTGAACGATTCCTTATAAATCAATTATTGATAACTATTATTTTTCAAAAAATACTTCATGTCTATATGATCATCCCATGCAACACTATAATCTATGATTTATTCATGAATCATATCCTATAAAATCTGGATTATCCTCCCAGACTACACATTGGTCTAGAGATGATACATCATATTCAACCTCATCTAATTTTACATAACCTACTGCAATAATTATATAAATATTCATGTTATATGAGAATCCTAGTCATATAATATGTTCTTAGGAACTCTGTATACCTATACAATCTATTCTATATAGAACATCCCTATCTCCTTGATATAAAGAGTGTTTGGGATTTACATAAAATGAGAATCCTTTTCGAGATAATCAACCAGAACACACACAACATATTATGACCTTGGGGTACTAGGAAATGCTAAATCAAGGTACTTTATCAATTCATCCCACTCCCATTATAGTAGGAAAATTCAAATCAATGTTGGTAATATAACATTATTTCTATAAAGACACTTGAAAATAATATCTGGGGAGTATTTTTGGTCATCAATTTTTCCTTAAACAAAAATATATTTTTTTGGGTTTTAGTGTTAGTTTTTTTAAAAAACAATTCCAAAAATTAAATGGTTAACTTTTGGAGTATTTTTTTTAAAAAAACTGATGTGAAAAATAGACAAGGTCATTTTAAAAATATTGATGCAAAAAATTCAGAAACAAAATTATATCATAAGTATTTACTAAAATATACACAAATAAAATTTTAAAACATAAATTGGAACCCCAAAACCGTTATTAAAATATTAAAAAATTCATTCCACTAAATGAACGATGCCACTAACTGCTACCTATGGAACCATAGTGATGATTTTCACCAGTTTCAAACGATTTAAATCTATATTTCATGACAAATACTTTATATTCATTTATCATATATATATTTTTCAACATCAAAGGATTTTTTTAGTCTATAGAAACCCTATTATAGCTTAAATTTAATTGTTGTGAATTTTTTTCTTTTTTATTACTTGTTTCTATAAATGACATTATATATTGTAATATTGGTCCTTCTAACGAATTTGAGAGTGAAATTACATATCAATTTTCCATTTTTTATCTCTTAATTTTGTAAGATAGTTTTTTAATACTAAAGATAGATTCATTATCATTCAATTATATTTTTATTTCATTTCTTAATTGTAATGTATGATTTTTGAGGTTAATTACAAATTTTTTTGTTATTGTTTGGTTAATTTTATTTTTAATTATTAAATGATCTGAATTCATTTTCTTTTTATTTATTAATTTTTTAATATTATTGTAAATTTTGATTAATTTGATTGTTAATGTTTGTAATTATAAATTTTATTAATTTAATTTTAAATCAATAATTTTATTAAAAATAATTTTTTTAATATTATCAATTTTACTAATTTTATTGATAATTATTATTATTCAAGTTTTTGTTAATTATAAATTTGTTTCATTCAATTATTAATTATAAATTTTTTTTATACTTTTTATAAATTTTATATTAATTCTTTTTAATATTATTTTTTGAATCTTGTTAATGATTTTTTTAAATGGATTGTAAATATTTAAATTAGTTTATTATGAATTTTTTTTAAATTTGACATTTATTATTTTTTTGTGTTGATATATTTAACTTTTATCTTTCGATATCTGATATTGAATGGATCATAAATGGATAAATTTACTATGAATCACTAATGAATACCAAATAATAATTGATGGTCTCATGGAATTTTCTAAATGAACTTATCATAACCCAGAATTCATTTTCATTCAATGTGTGACATGTTTCGATATGAGAAACATATTTTATAGAGAAATGAAGGAACATTATATTTGATATGGTTTCATCATTAATTACACACATTGGATCTGTAATGATGAAAATAGTCAAAATTCAATAACCAATGTATATGAAAATTTTATAATGAGATATATGATCATATTTAATAATAAATACAAGATTTCGGTGTTGAAAAAATTGAAAAATAACAATTTTTGAGTGATTTTATAGTGATTTTAGAAACCGTTACTCCCCAATTTTTCTAAATATTTTTTATTTCAATATTTTTTTGAATAATTAATTTTAAAGAAATAAATGTTTAAGATGATGGATGTTTTAATAAAATTTTTGATCTATTAGAAGAGCTTCTTCCCTATTTAAACTAACATCCATATTCCAATTATGTGGTGATGAAAATATTAATTCCATTGGGATAATGGTTTGTAATGATACATTATTCCACATTTTTTAATTTTTTAGAGGTAGAATATGATTATTTATCTAAATGTCCAACAAGTGGGACATCATTGTATAAGATGGATGAAAAAGTCAACTTATAATCTGACTCATGCACTGTCATTTAACCTCATGCCAGATAATTATTTTAAATTTCTAATAATTCCCTCAAATAATTCAATCATATAATTAAAATTATTCAAATATGATTCATTATTAGGTACCATAATCAAATATTCTTCTGAATAAATTTTGTCCCCTCCAATAATTCCTTATTTAATGTCTCTATTTGAAAAATAAAAGGATGAAAAAATTAATATGGAATACATAAGAGGAAATATATGATGGAAAATTATTCCATCCTAATAATTCACCACTGTGGACATGATTTGATAAATAACTTCCACATTTCTGATGTGAATCTAGAAATTTTTGAATAGGATTGAGTACTGATTAAATGATTGCATATCAGATCCTATGTAACTAGAAAATTTCAGGGAATATTTTTTAGGTAGTTTACAACTTATCCACATAGATATGTATGAATAAAAAAATTCTAATGAAAATGTTGATTTTTGGAACAAAAAATCCATGAGATGATATCAATTTGTTAACTTCCACCATTGATTGCAGATTTTGAAGTACTATGGGAAATAGGTGATAATGTTTTAGATATAAAAAAGCAATTTTATTATCTTTTACATGCTATCATTATGTTTATTATAAGAAAATTTCATTTCTATATATACTTAATTGGATATAGTGTTATGATATATATATATATATATAATGCATGTTCAAGAAGAGGCATCATATTATAAATTGAAGAATGGAAGAAAGATATTGTTTTTGGGACATCAAATTTTTATGTGAATTGATCATCTATATAGTAGATTTAAAATACACTTTATCAACTTAATGAAATACAATCATCCCCAACAACCATTTTCATTTGTAGTATATTACGATAGTATATAGACAATAAAATTATCATTTGGAAAGAATAGATGTTATGATCCTCAAAAAATATATCTAATAAAAAGTATATAATTTTCATAATACCATGTTGATAATTTTTAGAGAGAAACATAGTATAGATGAGATGCATGTAAAAAATAAAATTATGTGATTGGTTAGTTAGAACATTACTATATATAAAGTGAACAAAAAAATATGGACTGCATGCCAGATAAAACATCATATCAATGGTAATGTGTTTGGAGTTAGATCCCACTATTTAAGGAAGCATAATAAAATTACCTCAAAATTTTCATCCATTATATATGATTGAAAAGTAGAATCTATTTCCAGTTTCTTCATGGTATTAAAGTACCCAATTGATATTCATCAAATGCAATGAATTTGGTCTCATTTTATGTACTTTAATTCTATATGTATGACATCTCAAGATAATAAGGATATTATTATTTTATATGATATTTATTCATCTATTACGCAGTTTCTGGATAACAATGACTATAAAAAAGACAAAATTCTTGTAGTAATAAATGATCATGTTTAATGGATATAAGAAAACACTAAATTATTATCATAATTAATGTAATAATTATTTAAATTTTATTTATTTTTTGAAATTTTTATTTCAAAAAACTCTATTATTTAATAATTATATGATTTTTAATAATATATATATAAATTTTTATATGATTTTTTTGATAATATTTACATTTTACAGTTATGGTTAAAAAATTTATTGAAATCCAATTGTAAATTATAATAATATTATTAAATTGTGTCGCATCGAAACATTTTTTTATAACATTTTTATTTAAATTTATAATAAAATCTATAATTTTTGAATTAATTTTTATATTTATTTGTTTTTCTTGCATACTTTTTAGTTTATGATCATCGCATCATTATTTTTTGAAAAAAAATTACAACAGTATGCTTATTTTTTACATGCAATTTTTTCTATATTATAATTATTCACTTGTCTAATTTTATGACTGTACATAGAATATCATTAATGTTTCCTCTTCATTGATAGATATAATGAAACAGACATAGGAATATATATTGAGGTATATATCATTTTCTTATTATCAAATATCTAGTAATATAACTACATTATGTAATAAATCTTTTTATTTAAAAAAATGATAATATGATTACTAATGAGACATTGATGGGGGGGTATTCTACTTTTAGAATTAATAAAAATATTTCTTGAGTTTTTTAATGTTGCATTACATTTTTACCAAAAAATGTCTGTTGATCATAGAGATAAGCGATTACATAATAGTTTTGATGATGATAATTATGTAACTGGACCAAATTTATGCAGTTTATCAACTATATCTAAATTTATAGAAATCATAAGCTTTATAATTTATATCCTGATTGGATGTCCCGGTACTAGATAGATTTATATTAGCTTTGGGAGGCTGTGACATTAAAATATGTCAATTCATTTATTTTATATCATTTTTTGAATATGATATATTTAAATTACTGATATTTAATTTCTTCAATTATATATAACAATAAATATTTATGGAGAAAACATATTTTGAAATGATATATTTATTTATAGAAAATTAAATGGGGATATTTTAAATAAATTAATTGAAATTATATTATAGTAAAGACAAAAAACACAAACCCATGTCTCATGTATGAGTTTTTAGATTTAGATACATAGAAGAAATGTTTTCTAGGAAACATGATGATACATTTTATGAATGATAATACATTATATTATAAAATTTCATATATTTGTCTTTAATTATATATTACATTATTTTTATATTGAATCCCTCTAGAAAATTCCAAAATTTCATCTAGTTGAAGAATTTATACAATTTTACATTATCATATGGAGGGTATCATCTAATTGAGAAAAAAATGAACGGGGAAAATTATAAAGCATTAATATCTTATTCTACTAGTGGTTTAGAAGATGTCAGGTTTGTTCCACCATCTCCCCCACCCTCCATTAAAAATGACAATTAGTGAGAATAAAATGAATAATATCATATAGATAAATATATGGAACTATATGATATAATATTATGTAAATAAATATAATTTTTATTATATTTGGATTTTATAAATTATCAACACTAATATTACATTTTCATTATTCATTATAAGTTGAACATTAGAATAAATCAAGATAGGGAGCTTTTATCCATGAGGGTTGGATTAATGTCCTAGATAGTAAATTGGGAAAACCATAACACCCTAGTATCATTAGAGTATATGAGGTTGTTTTAGTATTTATAATGTTTTTGTTCATCAATGTATGAGATCAAGAGACACAGAAATCAAATCCATAAAAAATGAGATGAAATATAATAAATCGTCTATGAGATATCATATTAAAACACTATGTAGAGTATGTTTGGTCAATTGGTGATACATTCTTATTTTTCATTGCCTACTCATTTTTCCCAACTATCCCATATGGATGCACTACCAGTAATTCACACCCATACAGACTGACCAACATACTTGGATCCTTGACCACCTCGCACGAACTGATCCATATATTTGGAGTTATATTTTGTAGATCCATATGTATATATTTGAGCATACAGATTCATGAATTTTTTTGAGGATTATGTATAGAAATATGCAATGTAGATGGGTCAAATTAGAGTTTTATTACTTGATATTTTTGATCCAATAGCTCTACTACAATTGTCAACCAAGGAGGTTACCGTAGTTTGGGGTTGTATGGGTCATTTTTTTCATTTCCTATAAAACATTATTGGTTATCTTTCATACAAGGTTTTCTATTTTTTAATATCACATACCTATGATTTTAAATTACATATAATATTTTATGACATTCAATTATTATATTATTATCTAAAATCAAATGAAATTCCATAATGAAAGTTAACATTTTAGGGAAAAACAACATTACATTCTTCTGATATTTCTGAAGGGATACTATCATTATCATAGGATTAATCTTCCATCAATTATTTATATCATTTTTGATGAATTTCAAAATTTGTGGAATAATATATCCATTAAGAATATTGATAAAATGTATATTGAATCTAGTTTATTTTGACGAGTTTAGTGTGCTTCTGATACAATTCATTTCTGTTTTAAAATATTGATGTTTCAATTTTTAGATTCAAAATTATCATTATTTTAATTGACTTACTATAATAATTATTTAATGAGGTATCAAAACACAATTCGTATTTGAAACAATATGATATAATTTTATGGATTTAAATATCCAAATTTCATTTAAATAGATATGAATATTTTGATTTCTGTTTATAGAGTAACATATCTATTTTAGTTATTATCAATGATAGATATTGGGTGCTAGTTTTTTCCATTTATTAATTGAAAAAAACACTAAAAAAATTGTAAAATAAAATTCATTATAATTTCATTAATTAATAAATGTTTTATTTTAACTGGTAATTGGATGTTAGGTATATTCTGTCCAAGTGAATGCACGTTATATTGGTTTTCTATTTTTAGGATGAGTTCATAAAAAATTTTCCATTTAGTTATAAATTTACATTTTCATCTTTTTTATATGAAAAATATATTTAATTCTTATTGTTTACACATGTTTTATTAGTTGATAAATATGAAAACATAGATAAGGTATTTTTTTAACAATGATAAGTTGTCGAAAAATAACCCAAATGAAATCCAGTACATGGGAGTGATGGTAATTATTTTTTATATTATATATAATTCTAAAATTATATATATATATATATAAATATATATTGTATTTTATTATTAAGATACTGTTTTATAACAGTAGTATCATCACTAAAAAGTTAACATGGAATGTCGTTATTATGTTATATGATTCATGTTTGAGATAATCAAATGTACTTTAACAACTAAATTTGATATGCATAGTAATATTAATTATTTAATATTTTATTTCATATTCTTTTTCAATTAAATATAATTAAATTAGATGTTATTATAGACATTCGGTGATGCTGATTTATATACAAATGTTATAATTACCCATATTCAATTTTTTTTGTGAACAATTGTTTATTTATGTTTGAGAGTTAAATAATCAGGTATGCCTCTCTAAATTTTTATTATAAATCTACATTTTGTTAATAAAAACTATTCAAAACCAAATTCTATTACTCTATAAAGTATTTGAGAATAGTTATATAAAAATAATTCTTCTTCAATAATCATTAATGATGATTTTGTAAATTATTATTTATGTGTATTTTTTTGTAGTCTAACAGATAATCATCATGATAATTATTTTTTGATTATGTTGTAAAATTATGTTAGGTTTTTATTGATTTTTATTCAGTAATACATTTTGGTTTAGTTCGTTATAGTGTATTTAATATAATGGTAAGGATAATATTTTTTGAACTATAATGTTACCATTTTCCTATTTTTTATTTTTTAGCATCGAATTTTTTACTTAAACAAAGAAAAAATTTATAAAAAAAGTATATATTATCTTTGATGTCAGTTTTTTCAATAAATTAACATAGAAGACAAATTTATCCATTGGTTTTTCTTATAATGATACACTAAATTTGTTTTTTTGGACCATTTTTTATGTAAACCGATGGAAAAATAATGACCGATATAATTTTCAACATTCATTTTAAACAAAAAACGACATCAAAATTCTAAAATAGGTGGAATTAAATAAAATTTTAATATATAAATAGACATTAAAACAAATTATTAGCATTGGATTATAGTGGAACTAATGAAAAAAAAGATGATCAAAAATTGAAACACGAATATTCATCATCAGTTTCAATAAAAATGATATTGAAACCCTTATTTATGACACCAAATTCATAAACATAATTTAACAAATATTTTGTTAATAGATAAAATAATGAACTAAAACCCTGTTTTTTCAGTAGTGCATATGGCCCCAAGAATATTTTGATGTAATTAACCAGGTTATTGATTCTTAGTCATCATCCATTGATATATATGGTACTGGATAGAATAAATTAGTATTATCTCCATTTATACTTTTTGACATGAACCATCTTATGATATCACGGTAGATCATTGTAGATCCATAGTACAAATGAATCATTTATGTCTCTAATCATCACTTCTAATGTGGGGGAAGGAACTACAAACCTTCAATGAATTTCGATCAACATGTCTCTATCTATGGACCTTCATTGAAGTGGATCATTTCCCATTTTTTTCTTGAATCACAATGTAATCTAAATTTACCCCCTTATATGCTATTATCTTTCCCACTAATTCTAATCTCATAACATATCAAGCACATTGCATCATCATATGATCCTCATATTAACCCACCATCGTTTCATCCAACTAGGTCATCAATCTCAAGAACTCTTATGAAGGATACACTATATGATTATTGATATTCCTACTATGTACATCTATAATACAAATACACGTTTGGGAAGCCTAAATTTTCTCAATATAAAATTTAGGAAGATATTAATTCCAATAACTATATAAAAATTTCTTGTCCTACAAAGAGATAATATTTCATAATATCTTTTAGAATGTATTAAAAAAATTCCCAATAAATAGATAATGACAATAAACATCTGATTATGGACACATCCATCAATTATAGGTCTCGCGTATGGTATTCCTACTAATGAGGTTACAACTAATGATAACCATAATAAACTAAATAAACTCTCTTTAATACAATAGATTAAAAATAATATCCTTAGGTATTGTGGTAAACCACATATACAACCATTGGTTTATGTAAGATCAATCATAGGGTTGAGGTATATCAAATCATTAGCTCTTTAAGTCCCTCACCACATTGATATATCATCTCAAATTTCACTCCCTTATTTTTTATGTCTCTATTGGTTTATCTAAAAGGTTGAAATAATGAAGGAATCTTCTCTAATACCTAGTAAAACCTAGTAAAAGCTTCCTTTAAAACACATTCCTGGGAAATTTGGATGATATCACAACTTTTACATTCTATAGATAAACTAAGATTCTCATCTTGTAAATTACATTCCCATCTATGTGTATCTATAGGTTCCAAAAAGTGACACTTTGAATGCGTGGAATAATGATAATGTACCTGAATTTTTATCAAAATGAAATAATTGTTTCTGACATAAATCATTATGAACCATTAGTATATATAGATATCCCCAATGATTATTTTTGGGAATATCTATCATAGCAGTGAGTTAATGTTTTTGGTTGATTGTGTTTTTTGGCAAATACCGCTCCGAATTTTCAATCAGTTTTACCACTAAATAAAGAGTTTTATAAGTGAAATAGTTTCTTCGTGTTATTATATTTATAGTAAGAAAATAAAAATATTAAATTAAAACCATTGAGTCTATGATTAGAACATTGAAATGAATGATATATAGAAACTTTATTATAACAAAAAAACATGGTAATGCAAACTCAACATCATTGAAAAAACATCTTTTAAGCCACAAATAATGATCATAATTGGTATCTGAAAAGTATTTATTTATTCATCTCAAAAATAAATGTTCTTCATTTAAATGTTAATGGTGTTGTAGAGGTTTCTACAAAGATGGTTATGTTCTATGGGAACGACATAATGAGTCTAATTCATTATAATGTATACATAAAATAAGAGTTTATTTTAATTGTGATTCATAGGTTTTACAAGAAAAATTACTAAAATAAAATAAAAATATTTAAAAAAATTAATATATATTTAATATTATTATAAATAACCATAACTTGGTGTATTCATATAATTCTAATAGTTGTTCGTGGAGGAGTTTTTTTGCAACGTTTCTCAGTTTGTGAATGATGTTTAGCTCAGGGAGGAGTTAGGTTTTCAGTGAATTGTATCACCCCAATGGGTTCTATTTCTCAATGGACATGTTTTCATAAAATTAAATAATTTCATCATCCATCCATGATACATGGTGAAAAGAATTTACTAAATGTTTAATTTTTAAAACATAGGAACCAAAAATGTTCATAATGGGACTCTCTATAAAGACAATTCTTTGTGGTGATTTTGAAATTATATACTATTTGAAAATAATTCTACCATTCATACTCATATATTTGTGAATCTATCTTAATGTTTTTGTGATTAGAAATATAATCTTATGATATATAATGTCACACACTTCTATTGAATGTTTAAGGTGCTTTAAATATTTCTATTCTTAAACTAGTCGATATTATGATTCTATTTAAAACCATATAAAATAAATGTATCTAGTGGATTCGATATAATAAAAAATTTACTTTGTATGATGCTGATATGTATCCTCGTTATATTAAACCCTCAAAAAATAGATGGGTCATGTTCATGTAGTTCCATTTATTCTTGTTGCATGATGGATAGAGTATATAGTTTTATACAATGATGAATTAAGATTTAAAGGGGAAATATTTTTATTCAATTAAATAAGAATTTTCCCCTAAATAGTAGTGTATTTATCTCCTGGAATATTAAAATATTTACGATGAAGTTTTGTATTCTCACGGAAAAACATTTTGATGTTTTTTATATGGAAAAATAATACAGTGTTATACCTACATTATAAGTTTAGAAAATGACTTGTGTTTTGTATCCAAAGCGGAATAAATCAGGTTGTGGAATAAATTACTTGTCCATATTTTCAAAACATCATTGGATGATTGGGAAAAATATGATGTCTCTCAAGATCTCCCTAAGAAATCATGTGATTTTACTCCCATGTGTGATGTTTTTAAAAAGAAGAATTCAATTTGAAATACATATCGGAAAAAATAAAATAATTCAATAAGAGTGATTTAATTAGTTCATGTGGATTTGATTGAACCAATATCATTATGATATTTTTATGGTAACTAGTATTATAATTTTTTCATTATTTAATTCATTAAGATATCCTAAATATTTATTCTCTCCCAAATTAATGATATGTTTTTTTATAGCATAACATCATAGGGTATTTTATTGGATTCATTGAAGATTAAATTTATTTTTATAATGGAAAATAGTATAGTGATCATAAATATACAGGTGGATTATTATCTCAAGGATCTTGGGATAAGGAACCATGTTTTTCAGTGATAAATTCCATACGAAACATGGTATTTTATAGGTGATATAAAAACATAATTAACATCAATAGAATAATTCATATTCTATAGAACCTACATGATTAATTAGTTATGGAATTACTCTTGACATCATTATATATTTGTTTAATATCTTTTTAATCTCTAAAATAAAACAAAAATTCCTCTGAACTATGGTATGGAAATAATATTATAATAAATTACATACAAATATTTTATAATATGTGTTATAATTCATAATATATACCCTTATTCCTCCACCACATGACTTTTTTATATTATTAATCATATGTTTAGAGTTTTGATCAATAAACCCATTATATAATGTTCTAATTTTTAAGAATGATATTCATATTCCCCTGTAGTCATGGAAGCCCTACCTCAAGTTTTCAGAGAAAGAAAATGATTAAGAAAAGTTGATGAGAGGGTAGGGGATTTCGTGATAAAACTACAAACACTACATCTCACAAATCTTATTTATTTATACATAAAATTGGGGTTGAGATATTTGAGATAATGTTTGATATAAATGAAATATTCAGAATATAAAATTCAATATATTAGATTTTTCAAACAAGATAGATATTCTAGGTTGAATCAAATATATTTCATCATTACTGACCTTGATGATTCATCCATGAGTTTAATGGAATTATATTATATGCTCCATTAGGTATATGATAATTTTATAAATAACTAATGGTAATAAATTCATTGAAGGGTATCATTAATATATTTTTATTACAATTAATACATTACGAAACTTGCCATCTTGATACAAATGTATACATAGTATGCTTTACACACATATGGATAAGTATGTTTGAATGTTTTTATAACCAATGTTGTGTTGGTGATGTCAAAAATAACAATTTCGATCGTGGATTTTTAAACATGCATTGATGCATCCACAAAAAGAGAATATATATGAGTTGTATATGTGGGGTTTAAAAGTTTAACTGAGGTTGAATTCAAAACAATATTACATTCCATATCAATTTTATAATTAAACTAACATGGAAGAATTATCATATAAACTTGAATATTTATTTTTTATAAAAACATCCTCGAATGTAATATAATTTTGAATATGTATTATTTTATGAGAAATAGATGTCAAAATAATTAATTTTTAATAAAATAAAATAGATTATCTAACACGTGCTAAAAACCGCTAAAAATATATAAACAAAATAAGCGTATAAACACTTAATGTAGTGAATAACATTGTAAAAGAAAATACAATTTACAATCATAATTATAAAATTTATTTTTTAATTCCTCTAATTAAAAATTATTTAAAAGGGATATATCATATAATTTAGAAAATAATAATATGTGAAAAATATTTTGAATATAATGTTTAATGATGGGAAGGCTATTAATTTATATATGACTCATCATAATTTTAAATATACTATTATAAGGAATTTTATATGAATAGAAAATATAATATTTAAATATAAATCTAATGCTATTAATATAACTAACATTTTAAAATTTAATAATCATCATTACTATGATTTCCAATATCATAAATATTATAACAAAATAAACAAATTCATCCAATATTTTTTATAATGAACTTGAGCTTATGAAGAAATATATTGAAATAGAAACCATCAAATATATTTATGAAGGAATAAAATAATATATTATATATAATTTTTTACCATTTATTTAATATATTTGAATTTTTTATGAAATATATTAACAAGCCATCATTGTTAAAAAGAAATCCAGGACCTTTATTTCAATATAAATACATTAAATTCATTTATAAAAATAATAATGGAGAATAAAAAATTTTGAGATAGAATAAAACATAATTTTTCAACGATTTTCTAAAACATTTATGAACACCTATTAAAAAATTAAATAGATATACATGAATTCATATGGGACGAATATGTCTAATATCTAATGACCAAAACAAAATTAAATCTCCTAAATTAACTAAATTATAAATAATATTGATTAGTTATTGTGTTTGGCATATTACCCATCATGGAATGGAAAAATCATGACCCAATATTTTTAAATTCTATTCTAACAAAGGTATATGTAACTATAAAATCATTTTGGAGATATTTCACGTGTTTTAAATTGTATTATCAATAAAAAATATATTAAAATAATGGCCTCAATTCCAATGAAATTTTTTTGGATTTGTAATTAAATAAATAATATATTTTTTCACATGATGTTATCTAATTTATGGAAAGAGACACTGAAACATATTCTAATGTACATGATAAACATTATAAAATAGGATCACTATGCTCATTTAAAATCATTATATCAATGTTATATTTTTTAAACATTATAAATGGATAATATACATATCATATATCATAAAACATCTAAATATCTTATATAATATCAAATGAAGTTTATATTTGGGATAACCTTTTTTTACAAAGGAAATATAAAATGTTTCCATAGTTATAGTTTCATGAAACTTTTATTTCTTTCTTAACAGTTATTTTCATCTTATAAACAATTATACAAATTTAATATAAGAAATATTAATATTTAATTTTAAATAAAAACGAATTTATATTTAAAATGGAAAGTCTACCTCTTGAATCATATAATGAGGATGGATAGTTAGATATAGTAAAAATGACCCATAAAATATCCATCATTGGTAATATCCTTTAAAAGGTAATAGACATATAGAATTTGGATCAATACTATGATGTCCCAATATTATTACCTAACCCAACTACATATGTTGGTGATGTACATAATCCCAAAAAATTATGTATGAATCCATACACTACAATACATTCAATGGGACCTCTAACATAAAACTCACATCATAAGGGTGGTACCAAATGAAGAGGTGAATGATATGACCAGGAAAGCTACATAGGTTATGATTTTCTCATCATTGTTTATAACATATCCTTAACAACATATTTAATATTATTTTATATTGAATATTTAATGTCATTTAGCTCATGTTTTATAAAATATATCTACTTTTTAGTCAATTTTATACTTTCATATTAAAAAATATTCTTATTGATACTGCCCGCATAATATCATATTTTTTTGAATGGGTGTTTTGGATTTCATGTGGATTAATATATAGTATCCAATTAGGCCTTAAGGATAAAATTCAAATCCATCTCTTTCTATAGAAGTTCATCTTGAAATGATAAATTAAAATGTTCTATTAGTGATACTAATTAGAAAATTAAAAAATTTAATAAAAAATAATAAATTTCATTCAATAATTTTTGTTACTTGTTTTGATGATCAATAAGATATTTTTAATATGATTTACTTCATTATATTTTAAATTTTTTTAGTAAAGTGGGGGGAAATTAACGATTGGACAAAACCTATTTTGAACAATTTAGTAATATAGATCTTAATGCATAAAAAATTTATCAATTATTTATCCCCCAATAAATGATTCCCTCTATGTGGTAATGTTTGTGGGTATATGTTTAATAACTTGATCACTTTGTGAGATCATGTAGAGGTCTGTTATATATAAAATAAAATATTATAAAATTACGTAATATATAGTAAATTTTAAAATATATAATTATTATCATACGAGTATTGTTTATTCATGATGACTAGTGAAATAATTTTTTGTATGTATTGTCTTCTAAAGAACCATATGTGAGGCATGTTTTTCATTATGTATATTCTCAAAATGATTTTATTACTTTTTTTTATTAAAATATATCAAATTAAAAATCTCAAATGATATTCATGTTTTTTATGTCATTCATTTAATGAATGTCTAATGTCATAAGTAATTGAATACCTTCAATATTAATAATAAAAATTATATAATAATTCAGGAATGAGATAAAAAATAAATTTTGATATTTTACTGTAATAGACTCCTAAAACAATTATTTATCAATATTTTAAATGGAAATCCAATCAGGATATAAAATGATAATCCAAAAATAAATCATCATGAAGAAATAACTTATAAATATTATTTAATTTCGGCTTATTTGGAATTTATTATCTGATAATATAATATGCATCCTATAATCTCTATGAAGAAGTTGATGTTTCATCAAACATGTAATCTCACACCTATGAACTCTAGGAATAATTTTTTTTAATGAAGAAGAAGAAGAATATGCAATAATACACGACAGACATATAGACCTGTAAATAATATATCTCAAATTATTTCTTATATTCATTAAAAAAATTATTATTGAATAATTAATAATCTGAAAAAATACATATGAACCTTTTTAAATGTTAATCTAACTATTTTTTATCAATAAAATAGAAAAATTTTATGATATTATTTTTACATGTATAATATTAGAACATTTAATATTTAAAAATAATGGTTTTTAAAATATCTATGTAAAAATATAGTGTCACATGTTTGTAAGTTATGAAAATGACATCATGATTATTTACCAAAAAATATGCAATGTAAATATTACATATATCAAATAATTACTATAAGAAATAAATTAAAAAAAAATTTATAATATATATATCAAAAACATTTAAAAATTTTATTTGGTTCCATTAATTAAAACGGAACACAATGATATGTGTCTAGTTTTTCAATAAAAATATTTAAACCACAATTGATAGAAATAATTTTTATAACCAAAATCATAAAAATAATTAATATAAATAAAATTAAAAATCTATATATAGTAGAGTATAGTTTTTATTCATGTATATATCAGGTATATTCATTATATATGTATATTTATTAATATATCAAATTTATATAATGAATATAAAATATATCGTTCATATAGACAGTAGGTCGTACATATACATGAATGTTTTTTGATATTTTCTCAAAGAATGAAATTAAATAAATGTTAGTTTTTATTTAAATTTAAAAAATAACTATTATTTAATCTATATCACATTATTTAATTAAAAAATAATTATTACCATCTATGTAAATTTTATATTATGTGAAAATCACATCACTCCACAAGGTGGTAGTCATCCATACACACGATAAAAGTTATTATATTCAAATGGAATATAAATTAAGAACATTTATTGGATATTATATGTTTATAATACATTGTAAATTATTAATATCATATAAATATGTTAAATCCCTAATCATATATAGCTTTTTTAGGGGATGTTAGAAAAATAACTATATCGGTTCATGAGGTAGTATTCGACATGTACACGATGGTAACATTGGTTTCCCAGTTGACGGAAGATGATATGGATATATGTAATTAAAAAATCATAATATCATATTATTGTTTTTATTTATATTTCTATTTATATTATATTTGTTATTAAATGAATGATTGTGTTATGAGGATGGGTAAATATAAAGACGTTCGTGAATATATTTACCATTTCATAGAAATACCTCCTTTAGATCGCTTACTGATGGACAGATGGAAAGTATTTTGGGATGTAAAGTATCTTTATATCATGTATAAGGATATTATGTGGTGATTGTTTAGTTTTTTAAGCCAAATGAACTGAGATGTGTTAGGATGTGAGGGGAGGAGATGGCCTTTTATAATTGAGGATGAGTGGCATTTTGTAAATATATATAACTATTCAATATGGGGAGTCATGATCAACTAAAATAACTCATTATTGTTATATAATTTAGTGGAGGGATAATATGGTCGATAAAAAACTCTAAAACATAAAAAAACCCTTTTTAATAAATTGTTTTTCATTAACATTTATGTTTCATTAATATCGCCATTTTAGATCGCACAACAATAACTATCATTTTAATTGAATTTTGTTCAAATTTTTTTAATATATAAAATATTATTTATTATATAATTCGTACCAAATGGTTCTAAATATGAAATAAAATATATCAAAACAACAATGAGTGTGGAAAATAAATTTTAATACTAGCGCATGAAACGTGGAAATCCCCATTTTACCAGTTACCAAGATAACAATGATTTTACTATTGAGGGTTTAATATAATTATAATAAAAGAATTATTGGTATATGAATAAATCATTATTGATATTTTTATAAAAATAAAAGTAAAATTTTAGATAAAATTATTTTTAGTAATTTTGAGTCATTTAATATATTAGTATTTATTATAAAATAATAATATTCAAATTTTGACAAATTTCATTTAATATTACTTTAAAGAGATCAAGACAATAGAATGAAAACAAATATATTATTTTCAAAACTATATATATTTATACTCCATGAAACTAAATAATTCATTAAATTTATATTTGTTATAATATTTTTTGTACCATTTATATTATTTTATTACTAATTAAATAATTAATGTATTGAAATTTCATTATAATTTCTGTTAATTAAATAATTTAAAAAAATTAAAAATAAATTACCCCCATGAAACTAATTACATTATTGATAATATTAAATCAAATATTCATTCATATAATTCTTTATCCTTAAGTGAACACGTAGTTGAAATTTAAAACAAATATATTCGTCATTATGTGGTTTATTATACTGGTCCCATTGAAGGAAAAGTGTACCAAAACACATTAAAATAGAGTATATGGTAATAAGGGTCAAAACATTTCATTCAAAATAAATTGGATATTTTTTTTGGCTATTACAACCCTTGCCTTTTTTTTCTTTTACACCATATAAACTCATTCCAACATTCAACATAGTAATTAAATTTTATTGTTTTTTCAATTCATTTTTAGATAAAATTATTTTTAACATATTTAATTATATTAATTATTCTTATTTTTAATATGGAATCTATTTTCTCAATTTCAAAAATAGAAGTGAAAAATTTTAAATTAATAAAGTGCTGAAAAATGGTTTTCCAAATATAAAATTTTCATTATTATAGAAAGAGTAAATTTCGAAATTCAATATGAAGTTTGATTAAAATTTTCTAAATTAGATTAAATAATATAAAAAAATATTTACTTTAATTTTTAAAATTTTAAATTAGGAAGAATTTTTTTTAATTTCATGAATTGAAATTGATGTATTTAATAAAAATTAATATTTTAAACTATTGACGAAAAAAAATTTATTTTAAGAAAATTATATAAAATTATACTTGAGATAATTTATTAATGTTTTATTCAAAAAATGAAAATATATTTTTAAAAAACCTTCTAATTATTTTAATAATTAATTTTAATATCTTTTACACTAATCAATAAAAAATATTTATTGGAAAAGGGTATTTTCAATTCATAAAAAACATTACTCAAAACTAAGTACTTATTTTTAAATATATTTTAGCCATCTAAAACCATTATATATAACATTAATTTTATTATTAATATTCATAATACCTAATTTAATATAAATGTAATAATGATTAATTTTATAAATATGCATAGATTCTATTAAAATCATTTAAACCCATTTTATGGAAAATATATGTGTGTTTAGGGATATAATGATAAAGGTAACTTGTTAATCCAGTGGAAAACATGAAATCCCATGATATTTTCACCTATTTCACAAAACAATTTTACATACATTAATAAATGATATAATCATGAAAAAGAAAAAATTTTATCAAATAAAATCATTAAAAAAGATTAAATACAATTTGTAATACTTTAAATAATAATAAAAATTTTCGTTTTAAAAACCCATTCACATTAAAATTCCCCAAACATTCTATACCCTATAAAATTAGATTATTTCCAAAAAACTATAACAATCAAAAATTGGAATCCAAGAGATTCAAAATTTTAAACCATGTTAACTCCTATTTGAATCGTTGAATAAATAACTAAAACTCAATTAATTCTATATGACTGACTATCCCAGTTACTAATTAACCTTTAAAGATTAAATAATTACCGAATTAATTAGTGATCTATATCAAGCTCACAAGTCATTATGTTCAATATATAACTCACACATCATCATCAAAAACTATCAAGTACCACATAATGAATACAATTTTATATTTCGGAACATTTTAAAATTAAAATCCTCAAACAACTCATTTGAACCAATCAAAAAAACTCTTCCAATTTTAATATAAAAATTGGGTCAAATAAAAATTTATTTTAAAAATACGGTAAAATGCAATTTATAGCTTAAAATGAGAGTTCAATTTACATTTTAAAAACACAAAAACTTCTTTATTAACAATTTTAAAAATTATAGGACTTGATGGTGTGAAATTCTGCACATGGTATATTTGTTAAAAACATTCTTTTCTTACATTGGTCAAAAAAATATCAAAAAACATTTTTGGAAAATAATTTATGAAATAATTTCTATATATTTGAAAAGAATATCAAAATTAGTTAAAATAAATTTTTAAAAATATTTTAGAGTAAAAAATGATAACTTGTTAATAAATTTATTGAACATGGACATGTATGAAATGATTTGAAATGATTGCATTAGAATACATTTTTAAAGAAAAACCCATTTCCAATATTATAAATATAGAAAAAAAAAGTATATTTATGAATAAAAACTTTAATGTATTTGTAATCCAGATTTAATTTTTGTAGACTAATCATAAAATGCATCAATACATAATATAAAATTACAAAATAATATAAAATATTTTGAAAATTGGATGATACTAAATGAATGGAAATTGGGAAAAGAAATCCCTTCACTCATAACCACACTTATGATGTATTATATTTGAATCCTATATACTAAAAATATAAGAATTAATTACATACATAATTAAAAATTTCCAAATTTTTTATTTGTCATAATCACTTTTATTTCATATATTTTCTTGTCTTCTATAGTCATTAAATTACTTATGTTCACATCGAATGTTTTGATGGTGTTTTGTTCATAATTCAAGAAGCAAAATTGATAGGGTTTTCAAGGTAAAATTTTTCATTATACCATAATAAATAAAAATTAATCGTGAAATAATAATCATTTATAATAATTAAATAAAATAATATTAACATCAAAGTAAGGTTGTCATGAAAGATGAAATATGTCATATAGTGGAGGCGGTAGTCTGCATATACACTTGAGTTTCATTTCTAAATTAATACATGGATGATAATATATAAAGTAGGTAATATTTTCTATTATTATAGTGATAATAATGTTTTAAATGTTATATTTACTCATAATTTCTATTTTTATTACCATCTATGTTGGGAGATGATATAAAATGAAACAAAATAGTTCGTTGAGGTGGAATTCCATACATACTTATAATGGATGTTATCATTTACCAACAGATTGAAAAGAAATAATATGATTAATATATTGGCATTAAAAAAAATTTATTTTACAAATAATATATATATTATTTTTATCCATTATTTTATCCTGGAATATGGTTTGGTGACAAAGAGTGAAACATATTGCTTTTTAGTGATGATAGTAAATATGTACACATGAGCAATGATTTAATTTTACATTGGATTAAAATGTTGATTAATATTGTTGACTAATAGACATAATAACATTTATTTATATGTATATTACTAATTAAATAATCTTATCATGGAAATATAATATGTTAAATATGTAAAATAAGAAACAGTGATGGAAAAACATAATTAATATTGATATCATTCCCTTGGAAATCCAAATTTTGGTTATACCTAAAACATTATACAAATATTGCGGGATGATAAAACATCCTATATATCATGGGGAGGAATGTAGTAAAGGGATATTTGTTGTTATTTTTTATATATGTTCCAAACATTTTTGAGGTAGAGATCAGGGTTCTGTGCCTATTATATAAGAGGGGAGTGACACCACCTTAATGTTTCTATGTTTTATATTAATAGATGGTATTCTTCATGGTCAATTGTAACAAATGAACCCTAAATTTACTGAAAAGATTTTATAGGGTCCAATAAAATCAATGAATCACATATATATATGTTTTGGGAACATTATAATGTTTATATACTAGATAACCTCCCCTTTAAATTAAAAATTTTCTTAATCAAGACAACATTAATTTTTACAGTGCCAACATAATCGTTATAAAAGAAATAAAAAATTAAAATTCTATATTTTTTTTAAATAATTCTTCATTAGTGTTAATCTATTTTATTATATTCAAAATTTATTGGTTGTCAAAATTATATTTAATATTTTTATTCAATTTTAATGAAATAAATGATTTTATGATAATACTAGGTTTAAATATAATATTAATTTTACCTTTAAATCAATAATGATGTTTCATTCGATGATGTTTTTTGACTAACTAGTTAAAAAGATTTTTTTTTACCGTTTTTCAATAAAACTCATATGGAAAATTCCAACCATACCATTAAATTTAAATATCCATAAATATATTTTAATATGAATAAATCTTATATATAATCATAAAATCCAAATAAAGTTTCGAAAAATTAAAAATAATGATTTATTTAAAAAATTTAAATCCTTAAACATATATTTAGTAGGGGAATATTTTACAAAACATTATGTTATGGTTATATCATTATAATTCATTGAAACTGACAGTATTTTAAAATTCTATATTTTCACTAACAACATAAAAATAAGAATCATTAGAAAATATGAAATATTCATTCTATGTCTAATATGAAATTATAATTATAAATTTATAACTGAATTTTTAATACAAATTCTTTTAAACTATCCAAAATTAATATAATATTAATGCACAAAATTCAAGGGAAATCATTTTTGAATAAAATTTATTTTTGAACAATTAAATGACTTTATTATCATTAAATGTTAAAATAATAACTATATTAATGATATATAATTTATTTTGATTTATAATCTACTTATTAGAAATATTTATAAATAATAATTTATTTAATTTATTATGTGCCAAATAACTTTCTCATATAAAAGTTGTTTTATGAAAAAATTCTCTTTGACCTTTTAAATGATATTTTTCATATTTCCAACTAATAAAAAATTATTGTCTGATTGACAATTCATTTTATTAAGGAATACTTTCAATAGATATTTACTAATTTATTTATTTCTATTCATACCTATGAAACTAATGAATATGTCAGAATTTTTGTATATTATTATAACTTAGTTAGTTTATTATTTGTATTGTGTATATCAATATCTATTGAATATTTTATGTAATAAAAGTTAATTCCAAAATCAGGGTGTGATACAAAAAATAACAAAATCCAATAAATTATCAATTAATTAAATTATTATTCTTCATTATGTCAAATTAGATTTCATAGATCTAGCCATAATAGTGTGGATATATGATTCCTTCATAGAAGAGGATATGATATGATGGAATAATGTGAATAATTGATAATATAAAATCTCATATAGTGTATTATCATGATAAGAATCCTCTATATTATCCATAATTAGACATTGGAGATAATGAAATCACCAAGAATATCTACAAGTGAACATTGGATTGATAATTCTAGGTGTAAGAGGATGAATGATGTGTTTCATGGTGGGTTTAGATTAAAACACCTTTTTATGTTAATTATTTTAACACACATGGGTTTTACATAGTTTACAGTACCATGTTCCAACTATGTGATTATCAATTTCTCTTCATGTAACACACATAGTTTGGTAGCATGGGATGGTAAATGATGTACAGACTATGTTTTTTCCTCTATTTTGAGTCATGTAGTATCACAGGGAAAGTGTCACCATTAACTGTAAATATGTTACAATCATACACAACTTATTTACCGACCCCCAAATGTCCACCCAATATACTAGGTATAACCACTTGGTTGATCCAAAATATTCACAAAATATTAACCCACTACAAAATATATAAACCACATCAACCCAATCTAAATGATGCATTAGAATTTTCCTTTGTAAACCATAACTCAAAAACCTGTATGAAAAGGCTAAAAATATGGAATACAATTTATTAATGGTCCATGAATTTATACTATGATACACTCATAGTACTCCTCATTGAAATAAATAATGAAAATCATGATAAAATTATGGATGTTTCGCTACTTATCACATGATAGGTCTCATCATTATGGGATTATATTGTCATTCAAAATGATATTAGTGTAGTAATGGTAAATATCCCTCTATTAGAGGTTAAAAAATGAGAAGAATATCTTTTTTAATTGGGGAATGCATGATATGAAAATCGGAAATGTATCAAAAAATGATTATTTATATTGCATGATAAATTAAAATTTTGTAGTATGATAGATTATGAATATATGAATTCATGTTCATTAATTGAAATTATTAGTAATACAATTCCATGTAATGTAAATTTCCAAGTGTAAACCCAAAAATAAATAGGTGGTATAATATAATGATGATATATTGTAAATGATGGGAAGATTAATGGAAATAATATATTAGTCTATGATTAAATACATTAATTTTATGCTTCAATATTATAGAAGTACCCAAATCCCCTTGAGATAAGTTATTCTAATAAATTTTGGACATGGTACAGGATTATGTGGGAGATATGATCATTAGTTTTTATATGATTTGAAATATGTGATTTATTAGTTTTTAGGTGTGAATGTTCTATGAAATTAATATGTGATTATTTTAAAATAAGACCTAAAAAAAATTGGTTTCTTATATAAAAAATTTTCAAATTACTATTGGTCCATTACAAAATAATGAATTTGTTTCAATTCTAAAAAAGTGTTTTGAAAATTATATCTAATTGAAAATGTGGTGGTTAAACCCCACTACTATTTTCAAATCCATATAATAATATCATATGTAGAATTTGAGATGTTTAAATAATGAAAAAAATGATTTAAAAAAAATAGGGTCATATATTCATCAAAAAAATCCAGGGAATCATGCTGACTATTTTACAAAACATGTGAGGAAATACCCTACAATAAATAGTACATGGACATTAGAATATGGATAAAAAAATTGTAATGTAAAAATTATGATTATATGTTAATTACTTATTCAACAAAAATTTGGAAATACATTAATTTTTTTGTTATACATATAATATGATAGAAAAAAATGTTATTTCTATAAAAAATATCTTTATAATGAAAAATTATTCAAAAATTCAATAAAATGAGATGAGGCTATTTTTTGGAGTTAATATTGATATCTCAATGTGTTTTCTACTGTATCAGATGTAAATAAATATTTTCCTTGTAAATATATTACTGGGTCTTCAAGTGGTATCAATATATTATAAAAAAGAGTTATATAAAGCTGTTTTGATTAATGGATGTATGTTACTAGTGTGAATATATTTGAGATTTTTAACATCGAATCTAATTTAAAATTCATTTTTACAATATTGTAATAATATAGGATTTGAAGTTACCTGAATGTACTCCATTCAAATAGGGATGAAAAGTATATTCTCATGATTATTGTTGGATATAGTGTCTTTGAGGAATGATGGATATTATATTCAAGGGATAGTTATGGTTATCCAAGAGAATCATTTTATATGGAGAGAGATTGAAGTTCCATGGATGATATGAGGCACCCCTTTATTTTTCATAACAAAAGTGGAGTTATATAAATTCCCCAAAAATATGTATAATTTTATGAGTTTTTTTCTTCCAATGTTGGAGTATAATAAATGGTTGCATTTTAAAAATCCATAGGTGGAGAATGTTTAAACCAATAGGTTGTGTGTAAGATTTTCATGACAATGTGGTTGATGTATGTATGGAAATTTGAGAACAAATGATGTGAGAATGATTAAATTAATATATATATATATAAGAGTAGCTCTTGTTAATTTAGTTAGAGTAAATTAAAAGGGATTCCATTATATATATATTGTGACAATGTATATTCATCCATGAAACAAATTGAAATAATTTATGATAAATGTTTGAATTCATACACTATATCATCTCGATATTCCATTTTCTTTAGAGCCTTTTTGCATATTTAATAAAAATATTACATCTCACAAAAATTGTTTTTTAAATATAATGTACTGAAAATCTATTGATTCCACATATGGGAATTCTATGCCCCCCCCATTAAATCTGGAATGTAGGGTTTATTATAGGTATGTTGAAATATTTTTTCACATCAGACATTTGGGATAAGAGTTTTCATGGAAGGAATTATATGTAAATAAATTATATAATATAATTATTTGATTAATTAATCACAATACCTATTTATCTATATATAATTTATTTATAGATAATTTCTTAGGGTATGCTTCATATCTCTAGAAATGAGTGGAATGATAGCTCTTGTGGGTAGCGTGTTGATAGATGGGTGTGCGATTATGGATTTCAGATCATAGTAATGTGAAGATATTCAACATCACATGAGATCATCGATCATACAAAATATAATTTTATATATATATATATCCTTAGTTAAATATCGATCCAATCCCATCGTAGGTCATGTTTTTTCCAACTTTCTATGTTTAGGGAAACAATTAATCCATTCAGAAATTCAATGTATGATATATATTAGACTGTATATTATATTCATTCTCATCCATGATCATGGAATTTGATATTTGATCCTCACTGTTTCATTCTTTTTTTTATTATCCATCACTCATGGATTTGAATTATTTTGTTTATGAAAACATAACATTTTTTTGAAGGTAACATTGTGTCTTTTTATATTCTACACCCATCCCTAGATTTCATCATCAGTAATCATTTCATTGGTTATTCTATGATACCAATGAGTACAAATCATTATGTTCTTCTTAATTTGGAAAATTTGCTTTTTTGGTTTTTGGATTTAGGTTATTATTTTGAGATGGATGTGTGTCATTGATGATAGAAACATAATGATGATCTAGGAAATATTTGATTTGTTAACTGGATTGAGATGATCAATCTGGAGGAGAAATGATGGATGATTCTTTGAATGGTGTTTCTAGAATCCATACATCGATGATGATTATTATTCAATTAACACTAAGGTGATTTAGTATTTTTTATCTGGTATATGTAGTGATTACTGATGAGATGAATTTCATTTTTTTAATGAAGAATGGAAATATCATAATTCAAACCAGTATTGGTTGTTGTTAAATATGATTCATGATTTTTGGTGTTTTTTATAGTGGGCCCTAATGTGGAGAAATAACATTGGTTAATACACTTAACCAAACATTTATTTCTATAAAAACCTAATATAAATTGTGTGTAGTAATGAAACATACGTAGTATAGTCCCATTCCTTATACATTATTGATATTAGTTGACATAAATATCTCAGCCCATGTGTCTGGTACCCTAGGTCATGTCATCCTACATAGGAAGGAAATCCATCTTTAGAAGTCACACCCACCCAACACCCCATGTGTTTAAACACATTGGGTACCAATGGGGATACATTATTTATATGTACCATGATAAAAGGTTTGTGAGCCTTGGGTAGACATCCAATGTAAGTTTGAACTAACTATATTAAACAGGTACGGGTTATGGCATACTTTTGTATACCTAAGTAGTTCGTACATTTCATGTAACTAATGTACACACCAAGTAGGTTCAAATCTATTCACCAGAAATTCCTAGATTACGAAATTCCCTGGATCCTGGGTTAGGTCACATGTCCTTCGACATTCGATAAATGTCATTTACTTTTCAATAGAAATATTACCTTCAATATCTCCATATTTCATGGATTGATTTTGGCCAATGAGTAGCCAATACTATGGTATTTTACATAGAAATTGTATGGGTGGAGTTTGTTTTGGAATCAAGGATAAAACAATATGTGACTCTAGGATAATGCTTGTATTTGTGACATGTATCCAACATCAGGGGATGGGTGCATTCCATAATGATTTATTTGGGTGGGAAACCCACAACCATCACTCTAGGGAATAGGTCCCCCATACTCATCACATATATATATATATAGAAACCCTAAAAATTACATTGTCTATGGGAACTCCAAATAGATTCCTTATAGGATACACGAGATGCATGGCTAGGGGAGAGTGCTCCATTTGAAGTGGAGCACATTTGAAAGGGAGAACCGTACTACATTTTATTGAGAGGTTATGTTAGATACATGGTAATGAGATAGTTCCCCATCAGATGTGAAGTAATCTAGTGAGGGGTGGTCCCTCCACCCAGATACGTGGATTGTTGCACTCAATTATGGGCATGAGAGATGCAGCATTTTTGATGTAGAATAACTCATCAATCTTGTCTGATTATATATTTAGGGATTCCATTTAACTCCCCATTCTAGATTCTTGTTGGCCATATCTATGAATTTATTGTTTTTTCCCATATTCTAATTGACATACATCAATGGGGATGAGAATACTTGTCTTTCTAAATGTGACATGTTCAATGATTTTGGGGAGTATTACATGGTATGTTTATACTCACATATATTGGGTCGTCCAACAAGTGTCAAGTCGTATTCTGACAATAATCCTTTTATTGGATTCCAGGGTAGACCAGGATTAGGTTAATCTTAGTTGGATATTTTCTATTTCAGATGGGGAATAGATGGATGAATAAGTTAATTTTGGGTAGTTTCCCCTTGTTATCTATAGGTTGGAATTTTTTTTTGTATTATGTGGAATTATATTAGGAAAATTTATTTTTTATACTACATATTGTACTTTGATGTTGGATATATGTCATTATTGATCCAATATTATCTTTTTCATATCATTTTTCATTATACTAGTTTAAAGAGATGTGTATGACTATATAGCTACTTTAGGATAAATCCCACTGAGCGTTTGATTTTCCTACTCAGTGATAGTTTCTATCATAGTGCCAACACGAGTTTGGATTGGGAATTTATTCCCAACAGAAATCCATCCAGACATGAAAATATGGGTTTGTTCATGATAGGATATTATCATAGTAGGGAATCTTATGAATGGATTTTTTAGTATTCAAGATATGAATTTTCAGTATTGGGACAAGAGAAACATTTTTAATGCTTCCTGAGTTTATCTCTCATGCCTTGGAATCTGGTGTTGGTACAATGACCAACATATAAATTCAATAGGTTGGTGGAAAAATTAATTTTGATAGGAATATATAGAACTAGTTGTTGGAAAATCAATGGTATATTCCTCATATAGAAATGAGTTATGGTTTCAATTTATTTCTAGTTTACCATCCCCTAAAATTATCCTTGACCATGGTGTGTCTTGATAAATTTTATCTTCCCTCTATAATGATAGGATTTTATGATTATGAGATGAGGTATTGATTATTTCTATTTGAAAATTAGTCCTAATTTAAGGGTCCCATTCATGAGGTGTTTCTTCTTGGTGGAAACCAATCATTTAAACAACTTATTGAGTAGTTCATGGACTAACCTCTGGTGGTCTAGGATGACAATATACTGCATGTTGAGAGGTAGGTCACTTTAGTTGGATAGGATAATTTTTTTGTAGGCATAGAGTGTTATGTGAGTTATAGAAATAGATATCACTCATTTGTTTTGGTTATCCTGACCCACAATCTATTACAGTTTGAATTGATGAAGTGGTCATTGTTTTACCTCTCTACAAATCACGACAAAACAAATGGTGGTGCTGACATCCAGTATTTTTCATGGATAAGTAGTTGGATTCATTAGTATCTAAAAATTAAATTCTTATGATGGGTGAACATCATGATTTTATATATAAATACCCCCCACATTTCATGGTGTGACAGACCCCACCCCATTCTTTGGAAGTTGATGGAAATCTCGAGCATGTGGTGCAGGTGTTCCATTTGGTTAGTGTCACGACCCCAACCCCTAATGATTGGAATTGGTTCCTGAAACATGGTTTGAAATGTTTTCATTGAAACATGCATACACAAATTTCACATATTTTCCTAATACAGATGGTCAATATAGATTAGGTTCTTCAAAATCAGATGTTGCTAAAACACTACGTCTAAAAACATGACAAAGTTAAGCATCATATTGATTTTGTCACAAAAGAGTACTCAAAACACAAAATACTATACTTAATCCAGTAAAATTAAAATTAAAACCTAGGGAGAGCATAAGAAATTCCGGTAAGTGGTTTTAATCCATTTGATGAAATTCCATAATTTAACCAACAAAATTTGACAAAAAATAAAATAAAAGGTTTTCTTAAGAGGAAAACATTACATTATTGAGGCACACAATTAATATTTTCATAATTTACTTCAAATAATTATTCATAAATACCATTCACACATGAAATATGTATTCACTTAAAAACATCAATTAAACCATGAATCAGAATGTTCATACGTATACAAGAAATACATGAAATATGCATAATTCATAAATTGATCTACCCTACTCCAAAATTAGAGTTGTAAACATGGGAATTTATATCATGATTTAATAGAAAATAAAATTAAATTCATATAATATTTACATTAGATACGTCTTCCAAATATAACATTCCATTTGCATACTTGATTATACTTTATGCCTTCACTACCATTATCATAGAAGATTATCAGCCATGGGATATGAAATTAGTAGAAAAGTACCATGGTTGATCATTTTCCAATCAATAATGATGGAATATATAATTATAGTCTTTGTCAAGGACTTACATAATGTCCATAAAACCAAACATATAATGGGTCAAGGATAACCACCAATTCGGTGTCCAGAATAGTACAAGACAAGGATAATCGCCAATATTGTGTCCATTATTGTACGGTTCAAGGATAACCAACAACCTTATATCCCATAACAGGACAAGGAAAGTCTAACAATCAAAATCTTCACACATAACTTCTCATGAGACTCAACATTACACAATTCGTTGAAGCGCTGTATAATTCTGGGCACACCCATCACATAATTTATTTCCAATACATTCCTCACATGTCTGGTGTGGTATTTTAATCATAGGGTCTCATATTTATATGATTATTCCATAATCCTTTTAACCTAAATGTTGATAATTGAAATGGATTATTCTATAAATGTAAAATTAACAAGACTTTTTGAAATCATATTTAAAACTGACGTTCATGAACTAATACAACATAACCATGCACATGTATTAAGAACTAGTACACATAAAATAATGGGTTTTCCCATGAAATAACAACTCTTACATTAAACCCTTAAGAATATTAACTTTATATTCCGTTTTTTACTAGATTTTACGTTGGGATAATCATTTAATTCATGCAATGTTAGTTGTTATATAATGTATTTAAAACATATCGTTAAGTAATAAGAGGCATTTCTTGTAAAAAATTGGATAACAAAGCAAAGATGTAAAATCATTATCTACCAAGGAGTTTTTTATGATTAAAAAAATAAATAATCACATGATCTTATATATACATGTATTCTCTGTGATTAAACATAAAAACATTTTTACAATATATCTATAATTTATTTAAACTTGAGAAACCAGAATTAAAATAATTATATGTATAAATATATGTGTATATGGATATGGAAATAATATAAACCCATTATAAAATATGTATACATGGTGTTTTATATACCTAAAATAAGATATATTAAATTCTGGAAGATGTTTTATTCATCATAAACATTATTTATTCATTATGGATATGTTCCGTGAAAACCACATTTTATATTTGATACATAAAAATACATATATAAATATATACATTAATACATAACAATTTTAAACATAGATTTTTCATATAAAAAAAAGAAGAAATACACATGTTTCATGGGTTACATATTTTTAGAAAATCGTTTAAATCAAAAGATCATTACTGAAGAAGAAGAAAGGCCCAAACTCGTTTCATTTTTGTAAATACAATATTATATATATATATATATATATATCATTTTTATAGTTCAAAACATGATTAAAAACTCAATGTGATTCATACAATAAAAAATCATTTGATCATTGTCAATTACATTTAGATATATCAAAAAAGGGTGGATTGGAGTTATACACATGTTTATATATATATATTTCCATGGAATATAATAAAAAGGTTTTTCATATAGAAAAAGAAACATAAAATCCCTTGATTTTGTTGTATACTCAAAAATACATTATGAATATCCATCTTATGTTAACACTTAGATGTGATATGAAAGTGTTTATATATATATTTATATACAAATAAATCCGTATATACACAAATATATAATATTTTTACAATAATTAAAACACAATACATTTATCCCATACCTGGATTCAAGAGTGGAACGAGGTTGGGAAGGGGATGTCCGTAAGATGAGTAGAATAAAGACATGTGAATTATGGGTGAAAATGTAGGGTTTATATATAATATGTATACATATATATTTTATAAATATTGTTTTACACATTTAATATAAACAAAGAATCATGATAGGACTAAATCAAAACCAATACAATATCTTAATAAATAAAAACCAAAAGTAAATCAGTGTTTTTAATAAATATATATAAAAATATATAAATTGGGTAGAAACTAAAACCGAAACTAATGAAAAAAAGAATAATGTTGATCGAATATGATTTTATGGGTAGAAGATAAGGGATTATCCAAAGAAAAAGGTGGGGAATCTCAAGGAAGAAGAAAAAATATGAAGAAGGAGGAAGAACTATGGGCAACCAATGGTTATTCGTGAAATAGAAGACAATACAGAGAAAGAAAACTGTGGAAGAAATTGATTGCTCTGATTAAGTGGGATTTGATCAGATTTTCGGAGTGACATTGTGATTTAAAATAAGACAAACCACCATTATTAGATTAGGGGTAGATCGGAAGGCCCAATAAATACATGGTGGGAAACCATAGCTGTGGAGACTTGAAGGTCATACTGATTGGATGGTCCATATCGTGCATGGTGTGATTGGATGGCCTGAATCACATTTTTCCTAAAGAAGTCCATACCACATCGAAACATGATGCATTTCACCTCTACCTTAAGACCCCAGATCTTCTGGAAATAGCTCATAAATATACTTCTCTCCCTCCCAGTACCACCCTGTAGTGGTGTTCTATAGGTGCACATTATTCCCACCCTTGTCGTCGTGCTCCCACACATGGTGGCATACAACATGGTTTCGTCATGTGAGCTTGAGGTGTGTATACATGCCCATGTTCTAACATGTGTGGAGGTCGAAGGATTAGGCTCGGTCGCCTACTAATGTAGTTGTTCATGCTTTCTCCTTCATCCCAGCTAGAGGGGAGGCCCCTAGGGTATATAATGTTTTATAAACTATGATTCAAATAGACTATAAATTCATATAAAATAAATATAATCACGTAAAATATATAATGAATATTAAAAATTTTATAAAACATGATTTTTACATAAAAAATTGAAGATTAATGTACACCAATAAAATTATATTATGTCTTAACAATGAGTATACAATTTAATTAATAAAATATTCATAAACATGTTTGCATATTAAAAAACAGAATCCATTCCTCCCTGGGTATTTTTATTTAAAATAAAATACCTTCAAATTGAAATCCATGTTGATCATTAATTCATTATTCTTACAAATTCTAACGAAATATTTAATTTAAAATATGTTTCAAAGATATTACTTAAACATAAAACACTCAAAAATCTAAGTTTTCAAAAATAAATGAAATAAAATAACAAAAACTTGTAACAGATATATGTTTTATAGCCATTAATGATCCAACCGTAACCTAAAGGGAAAACAATTGAAATAAGGACTTATAAAAACATGAATACGGTGTTCCAACATCAAACACTGAAACAAAGAATATGGTTCTCTTCATTCCTCTAATGCTCAGTATGATTGTTGCGGTTATGGTTATAATCTTCTTAGTTGTGATAGAATTGAAGGAAATCAAATATTTTCATAGATTGTTCGTGGTGCCTTGGGGTCATCCGGTTATCATAATTGCCTTACTTGTAGGAGTTATAGGTTAGTCCTTAACCATTGTCCAAGTTGTAGTGTAATGGATCCAAAAGTTTAATTGAATAAAACTTGTATTGTTTTTATTTTTGAAAGAATTTTTTTTATATAATAAAAATAAAGTGAATTAAATCCATAAATTATTTTTATTACACCATAAAATGATTTTGGATTTTACATTATCCCCCCTTCTAAAAATTATGACATAAAAAATTTAATGATCTCACACACATTCATTCCCGAGGTCTCCTCCTCCAAAACCACCACTGTAGATTATCTGCTAATGTTTCTAGGTGGATCCCCAAATTAGTTACCAATTCCTTGATATATTTGGTCCATATGATCCCTGAGATGTTAGGGTTAATACCATGAATATAAAATCTGCTCTTCCAAAAAGTGGCACGAGAGTTGTAGAGGCTGGAGATTTGGGAGTGGGCTACTTACATATTAATCGATCGAACTACATCATGCATGAAATCATCTAAGTCATAATGCATCCCATACATACTAAAACAAAAGTCTTGGCGATGATAGGTCACTATAGTGTCTCCCTCTATGGAATCATCAAAAAACATTCCCAAGGCCTAGTAGTTTTTTTATAAGGTAAAAAAAGGAATAGCCCATGGTACTTACCTCTCTACCTATACTCTATTAGTTTTGTAGTTGGTATGTGGTGATAAACATGAATGTTTCCCTGATAGGTCTGAAGGACATTTGGGATATGGGACACTATATAAAGACATTTCAAATGCTAGTGTTGGTTTGAAAAAGTGTGGTTGTTTTCTGAACATGTCATGGGGATTATGGACTCTTTTAATTAGGTAGGAATTGATAAGAGGATTTTCAGAAATCCTACCTCTTCTATTTGATAAAAATTCAAATGACATGATTTACATAGTAATGCATAACCAAATTACAATAGAGACATTATTCTGTAAAATCCTATTATAATACCAATACATAAAACATAACATTATTTATTTAAACAAGGGTCATAAACTCAATGTATTACATAATAATCATGAAGTAACTTCATAGGTAGTACCAGTGTTGGCGATTTTCCCATTTCCCAGTCAAATAAATCCCCAAGGCATTTCCAATTTCGTAATCTTGGGGGTCCAGATGGAAAACAACAAACTAGGATTAACAACATGTGTGTATCTAAAGTTCAGTGTGAGATAAGCATAATGTGTGTGATGCTAGTTTAAATCAGTATGAACTAGATGTTGATAATTTAAATGATTAGGATCATCCTTAAAAATGTAAAAGTCCAATACATTACCCTGGAGACCGTAGGTTTAGAGTGGACAAAGACATTCCAGTTGGAGGTCACCCCCTTGTGCAGCCTCATGGAAGTCATCCCATGATAAAAAATTATCTACTTAGGTAAAACATATAAAATACCCCTCAATTTATTTTCCCTTCTGTGCATAGAATGGGAATTGTGATTTCTTTATAAAAATATAGTCGAGGACTGCTCCTCAATGAATTGTGAGTACACGAGGAGAATTGGATACACAATAGTGGTGTTTTCCTGATAAAAAATATATTCCAATGTCTTGTAGATTTGTACACATGATTTTACATATATTGTTTCAAATATTTCCATTAAAAAAGATAAATAGATTGATTATTATTCCATCTAAATGTGGTAAGAATTATTATACTTAGTATAATGTAATCAAGTAATTTTGATGTTGTTTTAATTTTCTATGGGTTCTTAAACCCATCCTCTAATACCAACTGTCACGAACCCAAACCAAGATGTATTGAATCGATTCCTTGAACATCGAGTTCAACCATTTCATAAATAAAAGCATAAAAAAGTTACACATCTTGTCTAAATACAGTGGATCGATTCGGTATCAGTTCTTGAAAATCTGATGTTGCTGAAACACATCTTCAAGAAACTTGATAGAGTTAAGCTTTATATTGATGTCGTCACATAAGAGTACTCAAAATTAGAAATACTATACTAAATTCTATAAAATGAATATTAAAATGTAGTGTAATTCTAATAATCCATAGTAATTGGTTTTAAAAAATAGAAGAAATTCCCTTTTTAAAACACCCACCATTGAAAAAAAACATAAAACATTTTCTAAAGTGGAGGAAACTTAATTCTTGAAGCACATCAGCAATATTTTCAAATATCACTTGAATTTATTTTTAGAAAGTCCATTCACAAAATATATATGTGTTCAATTACATGCTTATAGTAAAACATGAATCATAGTGCGCATACCTATACAAAAAATACATGAAATGAACATAATTAAAAATTTGATCAATCCAACTCAATAAGCATAGTTATAAACATAGGAATTCATATAATGATTCATTATAACATACAATAAAATTCATATAAACTTAACATTAGGTAACCATTACTTGTATAACATTCCATTTCCAAACATTATTATGCCTTATGCCTTCAGTAACATTATCATAGAAGATTCGTAGCTAGGGGATATTTTATTGGTCAAACAATCCCTTGGCTGAAATTTTACCAATAAATAATGAGGGAATTTATAATGATAGACTTCATAAAAGCCATATGCCAAGACAGTAAAACATGAATTTGTATGGTTCAAAGATAACTTCCAATCCTATGTTCATAATTGTATGGTTCAAAGTTAACTGCTAATCCCATGTCCAAAATAGTGCGGGTCAATCATAATCACCCACCATGTTTTCCATAATAGAACAAGCAAAGGATAACTTCCTATAATGTCACACATAATGTCTCATGAGACTCAAAATTACCCAATTAATTGGAGTGCTATATAATTTCGGGCACACCCATCACATCATTTAAGTCCAATACATTCAGCACATATCTGGTGTGGTTTTATAATCATAGGCTCCCATAGGTACATTATTATTCCAGAATCCTTTTTACATACATGTTCATAAATGAAAATGATTATTCCATAATTGTAAAATGAACAAGAATTTTTGTCTTCAAAATTTACAATGACTTTCATGAACTAAAACAACATATTCTTGCACATGTAGAAATAACTGCTACACCTAAAATAATGTTTTCTCACAAGAAATAACAACGGTTTTATTAATCCTTTATGAAGTTTTCCTTTTCCAAACCATGTTTACATGTTTTGAATTTGATATACTCATTTAATCCTTGAATTTTTAATCTTCATATAAACGTTTTAAAACATAACAATAAGTAATCAGAGGCATTTTTGGTGAAAAAATTGGAAAACAACGAATAAATTTAGAATCGTTTTCTCACGTGGTATTTTTTCGTAAAATTATGAAATAATTACATGAGTTTGTATATTCATGTATTCCTTGTGTTTAAACATAAAACAATTTTACATCATAGAGAGTATTTATTTAATCATTATAAACCAGAATGGAAATTCATATATGTATACATATATGTGTATATAGATATAAAACTAATATAATCCCTTTAAACAAGATATATACAAGGGAGTTTTTCTATCCGAAAAAAATATTTAGTAAATTATTGAAACTGTATTATTCTTCATAAACATAATTTAATCAATTGGGATGGGTTTTGTGAAAAAACCCACTTCATATTTGATACATAAACATACAAATATATATACACATTAATACAAAACCATTGAAAATAATGGTTTTTCAAATTATAATAAGAAGAAATAAACTTTTTCATGGGTTACATGTTTTTTGAATACCATTTTAATCAAAATATCATTAAAGAAGATGAAAGACCCAATATGGTTTGGTTTTTTAAACACGATATTATATATTTTGTTTTTATTGTTCAAACATGATTAAACCCTTGAAGTGCTTCATACCATAAAATTTCATTGCAACATTGTCAATTACATTTAGAGAGCTTAAAACCATGTAGTATTGGAGTTATTATGAATTTTATGAACTTATATATATATATATAACCATAGAACACAATCAAAAAGATTATCATATAGAAAAAGAAACATAAAATCCATTCCATGGGTTATATACTCAAAAATACATTTAGAAATTCCAACCCGAGTTATTGTTTTGAAGTAATATAAAACTTTATATGTATATATATATATTTCCATATATTTACAAGGATATATTAGTTTTACAGAAATGAAAATATTGCAGATTTATCCCATACCAATCGTCAATGGTGCAATAGGGTTGGGTAGGGGATGTTTCAACGTTGAGGAGAAAAAAAACAATTGAATTACGAGTGTAAATATTGGGTTTATATATAAGCTGTATAAATATATGATTTAAACATAATTTTTTATATCTAAAAAATAAACATGGACTTATGATCTAAATAAAAGATCTAATACAACTTCTTGCATAATAATAACCCAAATTAAATCATATTATATATATATATATATATAAATTTAAAAATCATGGGGAAACTAAAACCCAAATCAGAGAAAAAAAAATAAAGGAGATCGAAGTAGAGTTTATGGGTAGAAGTCAAAGGTTCTTTCCAATGTGAAAAGTGGGGTATCTCGATATGTATGAAAAGAAGAAGAAGAAGAAGAAGAAGAAGAAGAAGAAGGGAAAATAGTGGGTGTAAATTTCATTAGTGTGAAGAAGAAGATGATGTGGAGAAGAAAACCGAGGAAAAAATAGGAAACTCTGATGAAGTGGGATTTGACCAGATGACTGAAGTGATGTGGAAATTTAAAATTGAAAGAATGAGCATTATTAGACCAGATTTAGATCAGACAACCCAATAATAATATGGAGGGAAACTATGGCTATGGTGACACGATGGTCAGACTGATCAGATGATCCAGATGGTGCATATAATGATCAGATGTCCTGGATAGAGTTTTGCCTAACAAACTCTGTCCCACATTAAAACAGGATGTGGTTTGTCGCTCCCTTATAATCCTAGATCTCCCAGCCATAGCTAAGAATTTTCTATACGTCCCTCATAGTACCGCCCAGTACTGGTGTTCTACGGGATATATTTACACCAACCCATTCTATTGTGTTGCCCAACATGATTCCACACAACATGGTTCCTCCAAGCGTGCCTTAGGTGTGCGTACATGCCCTAGGGCTGGCATGTGATGAGGCTGAAGGCTTAGGCCTAGCCTCTAACTCGTATAGTAGCGCATGCTTCATCCTTCATCTTGGCTTGAGGGCTGGACCCTTGGGTATATATTTTTTTATAAACCAACATTGAAAATAAACTATAAAATCATAGAAAATAAATATAATCAATTTAATTTTATAATTAATATCATAAATTTTATAAAAATGATTTTTATTTTTAAATTTTGAATATTAATGAACACATATCAAATTATATTTTGTCTCAACCAATAGTATAACTTTTATTTAATAAAATTGTTCATAATAATGTTTTCAAAATCCAAAACAAAATGCATACCTCCCTAGGTATTAAATTTAAAACATAAGACTTTTGATTTCAAATCTATGTTAAACCATAATACACTATTCATTCAAAATCTAAAGAAGAATTTAATTTGAAATATGTTTAGAAGATATAACTTTATCATAAAATGATTTTAAATCTCAAAATTCCTAAATAATTGAAATAAAATTACTATAATTCTTAAAACCTATATGTATTATTGTCATTAGAGATCCAACAGTCACCTAAATGGGAAATGTTCGAATTAAGTCCTTATAAAAACTTGATTATGGCATTCAATATTCAAACACTGTGATAAAAAAGATGTTTCTCTTCATTCCTTAGATATTCAATACAATAGTTTTGGTTCTGGTTATAAAGTTCTTAGTCGTGGAAGATGTGAGATAAATCCAGTATATTCAATGAATGTTCATTGTGATTTGGTGTCTTATAGGGATCATGATTGGTATACTTGTTGGAATTCTTTGATATTGGTTGTCCTTTGACATTATTATAGTGTAATCATTCAAAAAGATTAATTTAATTAAACATTGATTGTTTATATTTTGCAATGAACTATTTAGATAACATGAAAATTAAGAGAATTGAATCCAAACAGTATTACAACTACACAATAAAAAGATTGTGGGTATCACAGTTATGACCCCTCTCGATTGTTTTCCTAGAGTATAAACATACCCATGGTAATACATGGAATTTTTAGATCAATATATTCATGACTCTATTGTCGATTCATGAAAAAAGTGAAATTTACACATCCCATAGATAGGTGTGTACTTATGATTCACTTTAAAACCATATGAGGGTGTCAATTCCGCCAAATGCTATTATTATTGTGGTGTGGTGGGATATTTCATTTGAATTGTTTGTGTCAATCCATTTGGATGTAATAAGTTATTAGTGTGAGCCTTATTTGTAGAGAATTCGAGTTCAAGGGAAGCAATATATTTATGTAGGAGGATATTGTTACCCAAATGATTTGAGTATTGTTTTATGTATGAAATGTGCCTTCTTTTTTCTACCTGCTATTTTGTTATATATTTTAGTACCACATATATCTGAATGAATCCCTTTTATGATTAATGGAAATACCAGTAGACCCTATTTGATCAGCCCTCTTTTTGGCTCCTATAATTTGGATTTATGTATAAGACATATTATTACAGTTTGAAATGATAGTTAGAGGATAAATATCCTCAAATAAAATCATTAAAAAATGGTGAAGAGGACATACTTTATTTTCCACTATATGGACTTGTTTCCTAATATCCGTGAATAGTTGTATAGTTACAACTAATGGTTACACTATTTCAGATTTAGTTGGAGGGAATATATTATAATTACTGAGAAGGGATCCTAGGTATAGGTAAATGAGTTTTTTTCCATTGGATACCACTAATTACATTTCATTTTTCTAGTATGACCCTAATACATATAGATTCATTGAGATTTAAATTACCAATAATGTAGTACAGGAAAAAATATGTCTTACATAATGATTACTAGTGATTACATCCCCATAGAATGTTTTCCATCTATATATACATTAACCAATTATAGATATAAATATGTTCTAGCATATTAGACGACTTCATGTAGCTATGAGAGCTAAATGTACCCTTGGAGAAATTTGAAGAGAAGAGGCTTTGTTAGACATAGTGTGTTTACATGGATAACCCATTGTTATTCACCAAGAAGGTGTATTTTAGTGCGAATTTAGGAATTATATAACATATCATATCCATTTAACTAGTGGTGGAGATTAAATCCTTTTGAATTGATGTCATTTTCAACTAGTGGATTGTGGTGAACCGGTTCTCAATTATTAACTTTAAGATGAAATATCAACAACTCAATGTTAAAGGGGAGGGTATGTCTAAGGTGTCGTTATATTGTCACTATAGTTGATTTATGTTCGTGGTGATACCCTTTGGAAGGATGATTCATAATTAGTGTTTATGAGATATTAAAAATGGGTTCTTAATAATTTTCATTGTACTGTTCTTGTTAGTATTCATTTATAAAATTATTGATTATATAAAATTAGAGGTAGATAACACTAGACACTAGAGGAAGGATCATTACATTCATTGGGACTACCAGACTTATGGAAATCTCTTGATGTATCTATTTTGGACATATGAGTTCCAATTCCAAGTATATGTATTATAATATATTGGAGTGATAGTTCTCCAATATAAGATAACATAGTTCAAGCATTAGAGCCACCTAGATGTATGACAGTTATATAATATTCTCACAAAATAAATTTCCATTTAATATTATTGAGTTAGTCATTAACGAAGCATATCATTAAGGAAGATGATAGAGTGGAATAACTCTAGTTGATAGTGGTTAATCCTCTTCTTTTTCCATGATCTATTTTGGAACCACATGGTGATATAGATTATAAAATCATTATTTTCTAGATATCCATTGTACATTTTCTTTATGTGTTTTTTAACGGTGGGGAGAAAATTATACTTCTAATGATAGATGATGTTACCAATCATTCTATAAGGGGTTGTACATAAGATATTGATTATCCATAATAGTAATTTAAAGATATATGTTGATATAACAAGATCTTTTAGCAGCAAGATTCATTTACATGGATTTTATTGGATATATTAGAGTTTAAATCTCAGTTTATCACCTCCTAACACATGGATGACATGTTTGTAGATAACTGTTTAACAATGATAATATCTGTGTGGTTTTCATTATTGAGAATCAATGATAATTTAGAAGTGATGATGATATCTAACAGATCAGTTGTCAGGCACAATATGTTAGAAAACAACCATACCATACGACCCAAGAACTATGTAAAGAGTTTTGGATCCGTGTGTTTGCACAGGGTATGATCATTTTATGGTGTCACATTGATGATCATTTCTAAATTTGATTCTTGTTCACATCATGATCTTTTTGAGGATGTTGGATTCTTTGGAGACTCTTTTATGTGGACCTAAGTGTTTCTAACGATAAAGGTGGCTAGGTAGAATAAACCCTATAGATCATAAATAACCAAATTTAGGTTTCCATCTTAGTTTTGGTTATAACTAAGATTATCCTCTACCATTAATGGTGTCTGAAAATCACAATGGTTACCACTCCACAATTTGTTTATTATTATTTCAGGATATGTATGAGTTATCCTTTAAGAAACTAATATGCTTCTTCTTCATAGTGGGAGACATTTGTTGTGGGTCTAGAGTTAGTGCAACCAATTATAGGGAAGGATCATTTTGTCCATAAAATGATGAAGACTTCCCAATGATTTTGAGAGTCCTATATGGACCAATGATTAGGGCCATTGAAGTTTGGGGTGGAAGAACATATGATTATAAGCATCTCACATCATTGAGGGTTATGGATATTTATCTAGGGTATTTAGATATTGTTTAGATTGTTAGGGCCATTTCCATTAAAATGTTTTGTATTAGCAAGGTGACAAACCACATAGCCCTACTACTCTAGTTATACAATAAACATGTTGAATTCCATGTGTCGTAGCTGACAATATATGTGTGTGATATTTTCCACAATTCCAAATGGTGTGAAATGAATGATGATGGAACAAATACAATTTTGAGGATCCCAATGGAGTTTTATGACTATAAATTTAAGATCCTTAATGGGAAAACGGTCGTGTACTTTTTGGCATCACCAAAAACAAATGGAAAGCTCATGACTGTGGGAGAAAAGATGAAAAGTCAATATCCTCACATAGTAGCTGGTTTTCAAATTTTTGATTAAAATCCCTGATTATAGGGAGAGTATAAGAACTCATTTACCCTTGGAGGTATTTGGAATATTTGAATGTCTATTTTTGAAGTTAGGAACTATGTAAATGCAAGAATCTAGTTTTTTAATGCCTTGGTGAATATATATTAAAAATATTAAAAATATTTTATCAAATACATACTATTTTTGAAAAATTAGGGAGTAACACTTTATTTTTTCATGGATGGGAATTGTATGACTACAATTAAATAAGAGATATGGGTTTTACACTATTTGTAACATAACCATTATGTGCATCATGTTTTTTTGTTTATGAATGGTTTTGGATATATTTATAAAAAAAATATACTCTTTTTTGTTATCCACTACACCTGTTTTAGTTTATATAAACCTTGAAATGGATTATTACATATGGTTAGATACATAATCCTAGACAGTGATACGCTTGATTTATTTGTTGGTGAGTGTGTTCTCAGGTGATTGGGAGATCATGGATTTATGGATGATGCACCATGAGGATAATTGTCATAAAACTATTTCATGGATCTTTCATACAATAAGGATGTAGATACATTATTTTTTAGTTATCAATGTAAACCAGTGGTATTAAAGGCTTCTATGTTTTTTTCCAAATTTAATTTTTGGAAAAATTTTGATTAATCCATTACCAAATAGATTCATGTATCAATGTTCAATTATTTTCTAACATATAATGTCCCTAAATAGAATTTATAATAGTTTATCCATTGCTCATTGTATTCAAATATTTAATAAATCATTATTCTAAAAACACTATGATGATGAATAAATGAACACAACCTTGGTTTGATGATAACATTGTGTCATGTGTCTTTCTCCCTTCATTTATAGAATTCATCATTAGTAATTAGTTGTTCATTTTATTTGTAATACCCAATATTAACAATTAGTGTGAATTCATTATTTGGAACAATGTATCATAGAACTGGATTATTACATATGGTTAGATACATAATCCTAGACAATGATAGGCTTGATTTATTTGTTGGTGAGTGTGGTATCAGGTGATTGGGAGAATATGGATTTATGATCCATATTATTAAGATATCTCCCATGGATAAGCAATGGGAAATTTCAAGAATGGGATGGATATAATTCTAACACCATCGATGATGGTATTTCTATTGAGGTGACTGATATTGAGGGTATATGATCTATAAAATGAGATACTTTTGGAATTTATGATGATCACTTTTTGTTGAATATTAGTTGGAATCCTAATTCAATCTAGTCATGAATAGTGGTTGTCCCTATTATAGGATTCACAATATGTTTCCCAAAGATCCCAAAGGTAGTGGTGGTGTGCTTTAAAGGATATGTGAATATCCAAGGATTTTAAAAAAACCAAAAAACAAAAAACATGTAGTCTACAATCACACACTTTGTTTTTTCCCAGATATAGGGTTTATGGTTTCATGTAAGATTAATATTCCATGGAATGTGGCGGGACTCACATGTTTTGTGACCCTACTCATGAAGGAATGTTCGATTCCAAAGTCACATCCCATGTTGTCAAACACACATAGAACCCTAGAATAAACTCTATCTAATTTTAATTGAAAATATGAACTATATAACTTTTTTAAACTCCTAATAAACCCGTGTAAGGCCAAGAGTACATTGGAACAATTTGTATTACACTAGAATACACTCGGGTAGTTAAGACACAAAGTGTAATGCAAATACATAAAATGTACATTCACATGGCTTCCCAATTCACATACAGTTGAGGACACAACTAGGTGTCCTTATGAGATTACACACCATGTGGACTTGGTAACATACCATGTACAAGTCTATCATACTAATACATTGTGTATATCCATCATTCTGAATCAATTTTTCCCATGAGTAGCATAACATGAGTAGTTTTCCCCATAAGATGTGGACGTGGTCATTTTTTCAGAATATGGGATACAATGTGTGTTCTTTATAGTTGAACATTTATCATATCCATTCCTAGACAATAAAAATGGTTTTGTGTATTCTTCAAAGTTTTCCTCGGGTTTCCAACCTCGTTGTCACACCAGAGCACATTCTCCTATACTATTTAAATAGTTAGAGTTGTACAACATGCAAACTATATTAGAGGTGGTTCCTATATCTAAGGAGCATAACCCACAATCATTATGTTCTGGAAGGGACTCGGTCCTCCAAATGATATCAAACCCCCTAAGATTTGGAGTGTGGTGGTGAGTTGTGGGCCCTCCATAAGGATTATAGAGAGGTTACACAATACACATGGCTATGATTTAGTACTCACATAACTGGGGAGTGAATTGGCAAGGTTCATTCCCTCCACACATATTATTGAAACATTACATAAGATTCTTGGATAAGAGATAGTTCCCCCTCACATGTTAAACATAGTGTTGATTTGTGGGAAATATTCACAGATTCTTCTGTGGTTGTGCACGGTGATGGGCATCAGAGATTGATATATGGATCTACTGGATGCCTTGATATTCATAGCTATTTGTGGATATGGATATCCCTATTCTCTCTTCATATTGGTGTATTTATATTTTTATATGATTTTTTTTCTTTTTTCTGATTTTATGATTGAAATACATTTAATTCAACGAGATTAATAATTTATCATTACTCTTTATGTGATTGGTTTTAGTGTGTACTAATGGTATGTGTATACACATACAATGATGGGATCTTCTCACATAGTACGATTCTTATTTTAAAAATAGGTCATTTTTAGAGTCCTATGTGTTCTAGGAGAAGGTATAGATTATATAGGTCTAGTTTATTCATTATGAACATCATATGGGTCCAAGAGTTACTTTGTGTATCTTCCCCCATGTTTTCAACAGTTTGGCTTCAATTGTAGTTTTTGGAAGGATTGTATTTGGACCTTTTCTTTTATAGTACTACGTATTATAATATAATGTTTGATAAATACAATTCAGGAACATATAATATAAATTTATTCTTTCTATATTATACTACATTATATATATGTGTGAATTTGTATATCTAATTCGAGGTATGGTTATCCATATGAGTTCTATACCTAATCAACACTCATCCCTAGCACCTAGCTTACATGAATCCGGCAGAGGGTGTCATTCTCAGAATAATATAGTAAATATAAGACCTAGTGGTCTGGTTCATAAAATCTATATATATTGTAACCGATTTGGGGAATGACTAAAATACATAGTAGTTCTATATGTACAACCATATCATTGGTGGTGCAATTTTTTAGATTGGAAAACACTTATTAAAGTGAATGTGGGGGATCATCCTAAATTATCATATATATTAATTCCTATATAATAAATAACACTAAATTTTTGGAGATTATATAATAAAATTGAAACAATGACATGGTTTTTGTTATTTCTTCATGATACATTGATTGATGAGATGAATAGGAATCTAGAATTATGAAACTGATGAATACTATATATGTAATTATTTTCTAGGGATTACCAATTTTTTTTAACAATATAGAGACTAATAGGATGTTGAGAAATTATTTTAGGTTAACAAAGTATTATTTTCATAGTTATTATGAGGATAAAATATTCATATACTTATATAATGTAGTCAAGTAGGTTTCTACTATAGGATTTCATATAATATACACTATATAGTGTGTTTATGAGTGTGAGTAGACCACATGATCTCAAAGTGGATTATTTTGGTCGAACATTATGGATATACATTGGTTGCATGAAATATATGCCCTGTTAGAGTAGATATTTCTCATGTAACCCTATAGATATTATGTATTTTATTGATTAATAGTGAGGCTTCTAACACACTGCATAAATAAATCTTATATGACTTTATATGGATATTCAATGTATTTCATAACATTACATGCTCGATAACCGTAATGGTTTAGTGTCATTGAACACTACATTCATAAAATTATTTTTTCATGAAATATATTTAAAATATACAATAAAATTATTTCTACATGGTATTATTTTTATTTATAACCTACTTAATACCATTCATCATACCCTATGGATGGAAAATAAGTAAATTGGTGACCTCAATTTCTCATTATGGGTAAAAAAGGGAGTTCTCATTCAATGAACATTTTTAATAATATCATGAGTATAATCTTTTGAGAACATGGTACATAAATTTTAAAATAATTGAAATCATTTAATAGTTTTTAACAATCACATAAGGATTTTTCATTTTATAAGACATGAATCATAGAAGAATAAATGATCTACTGCCAATAAAATATATAATAGTCATGAGAAAATTCCCTAAACTGTTTCATAAGAAATTTTGAATAATAATAATCAAAGAAATAATTTGAAAAGTCTACCTGCAAGACATTCCCTATATGTTTGTATTATGGTAACAACATTTTACCTTCAATTATATTGAGATAACCTCTCATGTACAATCTTTTTTTTCATGGCATAACATCCTATATACATTATTTTTTTCTTACAATTGCATCCCATGTAGTAATGTATCTTAGAAAGATTAATTATTAACCAATTTATATGACATCAATAATGGAACCACATGTTGCATTATTCATTTAGGTGTATACCACGATATCATGAAAACATTTTTCATTTCATCATATCCTTGCTAATGGAAATGAAAATGAGTTTCATCAAAATATCCTTATCAAATTCATAAACCCTATAGAGAATGAATAATGATGATATAATTGGATTAAATACCTATTTAATTAAATGTGACATCAATGGACGGTTTCATTGATGAAAATAACATTATATGAGCAAGAGAACATTTCTATTGTGAAAAAATATTAAATTTGAAACTAATTTTTTTAAATATAATTTTTTGAAAATTTTAGTAAAAAATTTTTTTATTGGAATGAACCATTAAAATAGTGGTGGTAAAATCAAATTAAATTGTAGTCATTATTTTTTAAAAATTTATTCATGTTGTTTATATTAATTAAAATATAAATTTCACACCATTTGTAAAATGTACCTCATTGGGAAAATGACAAAGAGTTTCCTATTAAAACATAAATAGAATATCAAACATGGTTAAAAAAGAAATTAATAATTCATTTAATAATATTAGTGATATTATTGAACTGAATTTATTGAAACTATGGATATTTATGAAAGCGATTCTCGACCGAAAAGAAAAATTATATTGTTTTATGTTAAAAAAATCTAATCTTTTTATTACATTGATAGAGAAAAATGTAAGGAAAAATGTAATATCTTGTAATTATATAGTTTAAGAGATAAATAATATTATATATATATATATATTATAATTTTATCATAAAAAATTAAGACGTAAAAAGTGTAGTTAAAAAGTTAGATTGTAACAAAAAAGTTTACCGACATTAGAATTATTTGATTTATAATTCCCAGGAATGAAACAACATCGAATGAAACACTTAATACAATTAACATAAGGATAATAATTATAAAACATATCAATAGGGTGGTAGATAAATCACATAATGTAAGATAGGTGTATAACAAATCATTTTCCCCAATTAAAAAAATTGATACAATTTACCTTCACCACTATGGTAATAATAAAATAAAAAACCATAGTATAAAATAATTTAAATTTAATCTTTAAATAATATTAATTTTCAAGTTTCAATGATAAAAAATTTTATAATATGTGTTTATACACCTCATAAAAAATTATGTTCATAATACCAAACATGTCTCAATAAAATAATATTGATATGAAGAACCCATACATTTTGTCAAATTAGATTTTTATGCACTTTAAAAAATTATATAATAAAATTACATTTATAATAATCATATAAAATTACTATTAAGATATTTATTATGTCACATGTGATCTAATTAAAACCTTTCAAATCATATTCATTAAAGTATTCTTCATAAAATCACCATTCTTGGGTTTTAGCTATATTTTTAATGATTGATTCCTTTTTGAAGTTCTAGACCTTGCCCTTTGATCATGGATCCATCATCTCCATAATGATAAACATTTCCAATATGTAATATATATTCATTATTTAAATATTCAGTACCAGTTATTAAAAGAATAGATAGAAATATGAACTACCCCATTCATGGATATTGTAGTCTATATGTACTCATGGTAAATTTTTGATTTTTATATTGAAAATAATGAACCAATGATGAGTTTTATTTAAAAATTATAATATCATAATTACATCTTAAATTTAATATATATTCATTAAATCAATCATTATAAATATCCATGTTTGGTGTCCATATAAAATTATTCAAATCACTTTTTAGAGGTGGTTGACAACACGTACACAAAAGTGATACTTTCATTTCCTATTTGATGGAATGGTTGTGGAAAATTGTTCTTGTATTTACCACCCTAATTTTGGGGATATCTCTAAGATTAAATATTCATTGAACCAAAAATATTCAATGAATCTCATATCTAAGAGGATTTAGAGATTTCTTGTCAATGTAAGGTAATCATTGAGTATTTTACAATGATGCATATGTAATTGTATTGGCCAATGGTATTAGAGGATGAGATCATCAATATCATAGGGGTTTATTATTATCTTCTTATGGAATGTATTAAGGACTTTATAATAGTTCTCTAATCCATACCAAATCCTAGAGTGGGACTTGTCAACCTTATATTAACAATCCATTATTGAAAATTTACGGTGTAGAATCATATATATATATACATATCAATCAATATCTATTGATAATATCATCTATATGTATCATAGTATCGCCATTAATAGTATCATCTATATATATCATATGTTTTCCAGTTTTATTTGTTTCTTATTTCTTGATGATAAGTTTAACCCACACTATGGGTCACTCTAAAATTTATACTCATTAAAAGAGATAGGTATTGTTTTTATGTTTTGATATATCCCATGAGAATGGATTCTTTCATTATTTCATGATAGGAATCATAACCCATGAAATTAGCTGACACCTAAATATACAAATAATAACATTTAAGGTAGTGTAACATGGAGCATGCCATGGAGCTTAACATAATCTTATAGGGATGTTTTGGATAAAGGTTCCTGGAAAAATATGTTGTGGAGCTTATGCCTGAGAGGACTTTTATGGATGAACATATTGATAACATAACGTGATGAGATATCTGTCATTAGCAATTTAGGATAACTAGGATGAGGTGAAAAGGATCTAGAAGGGATATATCCTCCCTCCTTGAAAAACCATTTTTCTAGGAATATGTTATAATATTTTATTGGGTGCTTGAATTTTCTCGGTTTTAACCGAATGGAGGCTTTCTACAAATCCCATTTGGGTAAGGATCAAATCTAATGTATTCTTTAATAATTTGGATTTACACATAAGGTGGAAACTAATGATAATATACTTTGACATTGCCAATTATGTGACCACTACTGACCATTATGGCCACAAAATTCATGGTTGGTTTGAGAAACAAGATATGTGATATGATATCCATGTCATACAATCATGTTTTGGAAGGGAATTATAAAAAAACTACTCTTTATTACCTACTTAATAATTATTTATTACACAAAACCATCAAAAGATACAACATAGAAGATCGAGAGGTCTTGTTTCTTTGGGACTGAGGAACATTACATAAAAACATTAATCATAGAACACAGAATCTTATTAAAGTATTCCTTTATATGACCACCATATTCTATCGTACTTAGCATTGCATTGGATAACCTAAGGACATGTATAAGAAATGGGTGAGCTATAATGCCCTGTAAGGGAGTAAACATGGTATAACATGAAGAATAAAATACATGTTTGGAAATATGAATATCAATGGAGTATAAAAGAAACATGAACATGATGTCATGATATAGCATGATTATTATAACCTGGAAATATGGAACCAACACATAACATGAAATTAGCAAGAGCCAAGGAACATTGCACATGTAGCATGAGTATACCGTCATTGCACATGAAGGATGATTAAACCATAATTATAGATAAATTAGCCTGAGTCAAAAATCACTTCTCATGACATATCATGGTACTACACTTTACCCAAAGAAATGGAGTACTATAAGGGCACACCCTTCTTAAAAATTTCATTTCATTCATAATTACACCACAAAGATCATATAACATGGAATAAATCATCATATTAAGTTATTATATGATTAAAAAATCTAGAATAAATACATTAAAGTACTATTAAATATGTATATGTGTATGAAGGTGAATACCCTCGATAGAGACATGGGTATGGTATTCACTACACAATTATCGTGGAATGGAAAAGGTGGTGAAAATTTTATAGCATAACGGTGTTACATAAGAATTCATAAAAACTATTTATGAGAGAGAAATGGGTCTCTCATTATATTTAATTGAAATGGAAATTATGTTGGCCATAGAGATACATTTCCTAAAAAATCTAATGTAATTATGATACACAATATAAAGAAATTGCTTGAATGCAAATGAGGAGAGAAAAATTCCTTATAGAATTTCAACAAGGAAACTGGTGTACATGGGAGGAATTAATGTTATAGAAAGTTAATATCTAATTATTAAATCATGAAGAAGGTAGTATGAGGGAGATGAGAAATCATAAATAAGGAAAATGAGTCTGGATAGGTCCACTAATGAAAAATGAGTATCCCTTACCTGGAAGTGTGATTCCAAAGGCTTGGGAGGGGTATGAGAGTGACTTCTTGGGATCTTGGGGAACTTTAAGGGAATTATAGAGAGAGTAGGAAATATGTTTCAAGAACTCAAAAGGCTTTTATTAATGATGATGTGGGTGTTTGGGTGGGTTTATATAGGAAAGGATAGGGAAATATTTATTATTTTGGTTTGAGACACCACACATTAAACGACTCAAAACCACAAACAAGCCCATAGTTTATGTCTATGGTTTTTGAAAATGTGGATTGGAAAACAATATATTATAAGGAAAATGGGTGAGGTTAAAAGGATCTAGAATGGATATATCCTCCTTCATGGCTAAACCATTTTTCTAGGAATATGTTATAATATGTTTGTGGGTGCTTTAATTTGCTCAGTTTTAACCTGATGGAGGCTTTCTACAAATCCCATTTTGGTAAGGATCAAATCTAATGTATTTTTTAATCATTTTGATTTACCCATAACGAGGAAACTAATGATAATATACTTTGAAATTGCCAATGATGTGACCACTACTGACCACTATGGCCACAAAAGTCATGGTTGGTTTGAGAAACATGATACGTGATATGATATTTAGGTCGTACAATCATGTTTTTGAAGGGACTTATAAAAAAACTACTCTTTATTACCTACTTAATAATGATTTATTAAATAAAACCATCACAAGATACAACATTGAAGACCGATAGGTCTTGTTTATTTGGGACTGAGGAACATTACATAAAAAATCATAGAACAGAAAATATTATTGAAATATTTTTTTATTTGACCACTATATTCTATCGTACATAGCATTGCATTGGATAACCTAAGGACATGCATAAAAATGGGTGATCTATAATGCCCTATAAGGGAGTAAACATGGTATAACATGAAGAATAAAATACATATTTAGAAATATGAATATCAATGAAGCATAAAAGAATCATGAACATGAAGTCATGATATAGCATGATTATTATAACCTAGAAATGTTTCACCAACACATAACATGAAATTAGCAAGAACCAAGGAACATTGCACATGTAGTATGAGTTTACCAAAATTGCATAGGAAGCATGAGTAAACCATAATTACACATGAATTAGCATGAGTCAACAATAATTTCTCATGACGTATCATGGTACTACACATTACCTAATGAAATGGAGTGCTATAAGGGCACACCCTTCTTAAAAATTTCATTTCATGCATATGTACGCCACATAGATCATATAACATGGAATAAATCAACATATTAAGTTATTACATGATTAACAAATATAGAATAAATACATTAAAGTAACATTAAATATGTATATGTGTATGAAGGTGAGTACCCTTGATAAAGACATGGGTATGGTAATCACTACACAATTATCGTGGCATGGAAAATGGTGGTGAAATTTTTATAGCATAACGGTGTGACATAAGAATTCATAAAAACTATTTATGAGAGTGAAATGGGTTTCTCATTATATTAAATTTAAATGGAATGTTAGTGGGCCATATAGATACATTTCCCAACAAATCTAATGTAATTTTGATACATAATAAAAAGTAATTGCTTGAATTCAAATGAGAAGAGAAAAATTCCTTATGGAATTTCAGCATGGTAACTGGTGTACATGTGAGGAATAAATGTTAGGGAAAGTAAATATCTAATTATGAAATCATGAATACGGTAGTATGCAGGAGTTGAGAAATCATAAATAAGGAAAATGAGTCTGGATGGGTCCACTAATGAAAAATGAGTATCCCTTACCTAGAAGTGTGAGCCCCATAGCTTGAGAGGGTCATGAGAGTGACTTCTTGGGAGCTTGGGTGCCTTTAAGGAATTATAGAGATTTTAGGAATGATGTTTCAAGAACTCAAAAGGCATTTAGTATGAGGAAGTGGGTCTTTTGGTGGGTTTATATATGAAAGGAGAGGGAAATCTTTATTATTTTGGTTTGGGACACCACACATTAAACTACTCAAAACGAAAATCAAGCCCATAGTTTTTGTCCATGGTTTTTGAAAATGAGGAGTGGAAAACAATATTTTATAAATGTTAAATATTATTTTAAAAAAGAAAATTTAATAATTTAAAAAATAATTTAAATCTTGAATCCAAAAATAATTTTAATTTCCTATAAATAATTTTTTAAATAATTCAATTTTCAATTTTAAAATATAATGTAACATTTATAAAAAATTAACTGGTTTTGACCAAAACATCTTTCAACCATTAATAAAAATTAAAATTTTAATCATAAAATTTATACAATAATTTATATTTAGTAAACATTAGTTTATTAATAGTAATATTTTATTAAAATATTATTTAATTAAAAAATATTTAATTCATCAAAATAGATTACTTTGTTGAATATTAACATAAGTTATTATTTATGCTTAAAAATTTATTTTCAATGTAACAGTAATAAAATAAAAGTATACTATTTAAAAGAAAAATAATATACATGGACATAGTTATATGGAATTGTCACATAACCCCTTAAATCTCTTACATATTACCTTAGGGTATTGTGCGTGATGGTGACAGACAATTTTGGTGTCTCAGATAATATTTCTGGAGTGGTAATCCTTATCCACTTCCAATTATCCCATAGGCGGTTCCGCTCAATCTTAACGTATTCAAGCTCAACGTGGGCTTGGAAAAGTGGGAATCCCAATGATGCAACTTCCTTAAAATTCTACGACAAATGTGCTTCATATGGGGCATGTCTACTAGATGAGGCCATCAACTTCTTTTGTTTGAGTAAATTGGATTTTTTATAGCCCGATACTTATATTATTCTTGTGATTTCTATTCAACAGCTATATTAGAAATGATCACTATTCTTAAAGCTATTTTAAAATCTAGAAACATAATAGAAAATAAGTGCATTTATTAAATAACCATTTCACATATTAAGCCATTTAATCAGATCAAGATAAATTTTCATTTGATATAATGTTGTTTTGTTACAATCTTCTACCCGTAAAAAATTGCACCCTTGAAATTTCCTTTTCCCACACTAAAATAGATGTGGGTAACTCTTCTTCATCAATTATTCTAATTCCCCCATTGCTTCTTCCAACTTGTGGTTTTTCCACAACACCTTGACGACGAGAATTCTCTTATTTCATATAACTTTTTCTCTACGATCTAAGATCTTCCCTGGTTGATCCTCACAGGAATGGTCATCCTTTAACTGTATTACCTCAAAAGAGAGTACATGTGAAGGGTCTAGTATATAATTCTTTTAGAGGGAATCATTAAATACATCATGTAATTTGGCCATGGTAGGTGGATGTTCATGTCGATAACCCACAACCCCGACACAATCAAAAATCTAGCAGGGGCCGATGTACCAAGGACAGAACATCCCCTTATTTCCAAAACTCATGACCATATTTCACGGAGATTTGCATAGAAATACCATGTATACAACTTTAGACTCGCTGTATCGAAAATGGTTTTCTGAATAACTCTTGTATCAACTATATGTGAATATATAATTGAGGCTTTTGGGGTCTGTATATATTTCACACTTCTCCTCAAAGAGTTAATACTGCAAAATTTTCAAAGAGAATATTAGTGCAGCTAACTCCAGGTTATGTGTTGGATATTTATGCTCATTAACATTCAATTACCATGAAATATTGGTAATTAAATTGTCATTTTTTATCAACAAATAGCCCATTCCCTTCTTTGAAGCATCACGACATACAACTAAATGTTCTCCACTTGTGGGTAGTTTGGGAACATGCATAGTGATAAGCCTCTTTTTCATGTCCTTCAAGATTTATTTGAATTAACCACTACAATCAAAAATTAATCCCTTCTGAGTTAGCATGTTAAGAGGGTAGGGAAATCATGAAAAATGTCTCACAAATCGTCATTAATTTCCAGCTAACCCCAAGAATTTACAGATATCCGTTATCGATGTTGGCCTCATCCATCCCTGTATTACAGCTTTCATAGAGGGATTCATAGATATCCCATTTTATGTGATGATATGGCCCAATAATGAATATTCCTTCAACCCTAATTCACACATGTTTTAGTTTTCATTGATCTTCTCCTTTCGGTAGGTCACTAGTACAGTTCATATATGCTCCTCATTATACTTCTTTTTTTGGAGTATATTGGATTATCATATATAAAGACTACCAAAAATATATTGAGGTAATTTCTAAAGACTCTATTAATCATTTCCATGAGGATTTCTAGAGCATTATCTAGTTTGAATGTCTTTACTATGAGTTCATAGTTCTCGTATCTTGTATGAAGAGAAAACATGTGGATATCATCCTTTTTCACCCATTCAAAATAATTTCCCAATCGAAAATCTACCTTGTATCAGTATTGTTATCCATGATTCTGATCAAAAAATTGATCAATTCATGGAAGATTATGGTTGTTCGTTATCAGGATTTTTTAAGCTCATGATAATTGATGCAAAGTCGCATTTACCCATCATTCTTCATTACGAAGAGGACTCGTTCACCCAATGTGTAAGAACTTGGGTGTATAACCCCTTTACCCAGCTTCTCATGTAATTGTTTTTTCAGCTCCTCAAGCTCTACAACAGCAATTCATTATGGAGTCTTTGATATTGGCAACACCCCAGGTATAAGGTTAATTGATAATTCAAAATCTCTTCTCATAGTAAGTCCATGCAATTCCTCATGAAATAAATCAGTGAATTCCCTAATAATATCCATGTCTTCAAGGATGGATTCTTCCTAATAATCAATCATATGAGATAGATTTATTTCCTCATAGGGTAGTAATATCAATACTTGAGATGATGGAGCTAAAGAAGATTCATCCTCCTCCATGCACTTGTACAGAATTAGGGACCGATTCTCATCAAAGAGAGTGATTTTCCTCTCACAGAAATTTATGATGACTATATATAGGGACAACCCATCCATGCCAAAAATTTCATTAAATTCCACCAGAGGTAGAATGATGATGTTCTTTGGGAATCCACCGATTATGACAAGGGAGGAGTTATATTCATATGATGCAATGATTTCCCCAATTTATGTACTCACCAAACACTTTACTTCCATGATTTGTGGTGGTGTTCGGAATGTTCTACAAAACAATCCGGATATAAAAGAATGTGTAGAACCTGAATAAAAAAGAATATGTTCTATATTCTTGAATGTATAACTGGAATATCTATCACCACATCTTTTTCTGGATCACATCGGTAGTAGTGATGGTAGAAAATCTCCCATGCTGCCTTGGAGGTTGTTGGTTGCCTCCGAAAAACCATGGCTTATGGCACTAATTTTCTAGGTGCCCTTATTCTTGGACATTGAAGCTATAAAAAATGTGTAGATATTTTAATGTATAATTCCTCCCCTCTATCGCATCTATGGGTTTCTGTTGTCAAAAGTTAACAGAAAGGAGTCCTTATCTTCCACACCTAAAGAATTTCCTCATCCCATTTAGGCATTTTCCAGGGTGATTCATTCTGAACCATTGGAAAGTGTGGTCATTGACATTCTTAACAATATTGGATGTATCCATCAGACCTCCAGAATTAAAATCCACCATACACATCTTATCTCCATTATACACTTGATATTATCCAATCTCCATTTCGAGTTTGAGGTAACATCAGACAATTTCCTCATAGCTTTCGAAGTCACAGATTTCCAGGTCTTTCCTCAATCTTGGTTTTAGCTCACAAAAGAATTAGATAACCATGTATTCAGGTGTAACGACAATGCCAGAGGCATATCGTTCATGCCTGGTGAGGTTTTCCTCGTATGCTTAGACAAATTCATTATATTATTACATGAGGTAAAGGATTTCCCTTTTCATCTTATGTTAGTTGGCACACGAGAAATATTTATCGAAATACATCATCTGAAAATCCAACCATTCAAACATCTCAATATGATCCTTAGGCTTCAAATTTTTTTATCAATGTCCACCATTGATATGATTCACCAATTATATGATAAGCATCTAAGAGAACCTTCTCTTGTTCAGAACATTGAAGTATGGAGAATATATTTTCAATTGAGTTTATCCATTCTTCAACAATTGATAGATCAGATGATCCATTAAAAGTATGAGGCCTTTGTCTCATGAATCTCTTGATAACGACTTTTTCATTCTTGGGGGGGGGGGGGTTGAATGTTCCCCTTGACCATTGTTTCTTTTCAATGATTGAGTTATCTGTGTGTGTATCATCGAAATGTTCATGATTCCTACTCCCATCAGATTGGGGATATCATTTGAATAGTCATCGTATTGTTCTTCTCATCGGTTGTTAGCCCTACTCCTTCCATTACCGGCCATTGGATGAAATAAAAATAACATTATGGGTAACACATAAAGGGTAATCTAAGGAAAAAACATATGACTTATAAATATTTTTTATTTCATTAACTTATGAATCTATAGGTTTCAATATATGTTATCCATGATCTACTTTCTAACATATATTCATAAAGGATTTGATTTTAATTCTCTTAATAATGTTTCAATATAATCATGTGAATTTACCAATGCATATACCCTAGGAGTTTCCTATCCAAGAGTGCAGAATGTCCGGTTTTCGTGTACCAGGATACCTTGGGTCATTCCCGGGACTCCACTTCGGGGTTTTAACCCCAAGGCACATCTGTTCCCGAGCCACCTAAACCAGCTCATATACAGATAGTGATGTATTTTCTTGATAATAAATTTACTCAATACCCTCCAAAACCTAGGGATTTTTTATTATACTTATTCTTGTCTCTAAGGTTTCACTAGGGTTTTCAAATTCTAAACCCAAAAATTATTAAACCTATCATTTGATACCAACTATAAGAAACGTGCTCTTTATTAAATACTTAAACATGATTTACTAAATAAAACTCTTAATTGATACAACATAGTTCATCAAGAGGTCTAGTGACTTTGGAGCTTTAGAACATTATGTAACACCCTAAATTATAGAACACAACATATTATTGAAAACTCCCTTTACCCGACCACTATATTCCCTTGTACTTAGCATTGCATGGTATAACCTGAGGACATGCATAAGAAATGGGTGAGATATATATCTCAATAAGGGACTAAAAAAAGTATAACATGAATAATAAAATTCATTTTAGGGAATATTAATATAAATTGAGCATAAAATAAACATGAAAATAAAGTCATGATGTAGAATTATTAACATATCAAGGAAATGTGGAAACAACAATTAACAAGTAATTAGCATGAGCCATATGGATCATGAGTAAAACCTCATTTCACATTAAGCATGAGTAAACCCTCATATCTCTTGAATTATAATGATTAATCACTCATTTCACATTATGTATCATGATACTAATCTTTACCCAAATCATTGGAGCTCTCTCAGGGCACACCCTTCTTAAACATTTCATTTAATGCATAAATGTGCCACATGGATCATATAACAAGGAATCAATCATCATCATATGTTATTTCATGATTAAATAATGTGGAATAAATATATTAATGTATCATTCAATATGTATATGTTAATAAAGGTTCATATGCTTGATAGAGACATGGGTATGGAATTACAAACACAATGATCTTCAATTGGAAACATGAGGTGCAATTTTGGCTGCATGAAGTTATGACATATGAATTCATAAATACAACTGAGGAGAGTGAAATGGGTGTAAAATCATATGTAAATGAAATGTACTGTAGGGGGATTATATAAATACATATCTTAACAAATGTAATAGAATTTATATATCTAATACAAAATAGTTTCTTGAATGAAAATGAGAAGAGGGAAATTCTTTACAGTATTTACGCATGGTAACAAGTGTAATGGGAGGAATTAATGGGAGATAAAGTGGATATATCATTATTAAAACATGAAGAGGAATATAATATGGAGTTGAGAAATCATACAACAACATTTATAATTGAAAATAAAATGGCATAACATTATAAGTAAACTAGGATAGAAATAAGGAATGTGAGAATCCCTTACTTATATGTGTTTTCCAAAAGACATTATAGGGTCTTGAGAGATAATTCTTGGGAGCGTGGGGTTCCTTGCGGGGATTATAGAGAGATGAGGGTATAGGTTGGAAGAACATTTAAGGCTTTGAGTGATGAGGATGTGGGTGCTCGTGTGGGTTTATATTGGGAAGGAGAGGGATTTCATTATAATATAGTTTTGGAACACCACAAATTAAACTTATAAAAACCACAAACGACCCAATCGATTTTTCTTCTAGGGGAGTGGGAAAAATTATCTTATAAGTCCAATAGACTAAGTACATAAAATTATTGTTTTTTGTATGTGGAGGTGAGTCACACTCTCAATGAAAACAATTTAAAAAGAAAAAATGATTTATAAGTCTTGAAGGGTCCACTAAAGATTTATAAAAAAAATCCAACAAACCAAAAATCAAATTATTTTAAGTGTAAAACATATATTGGACAATCATAATGTTTATATTATTTATTTAAATCACTATTTTTTCATTATCATGTCATAAAACAGATTATACATTTAAACAATATTTAATTTTTAACCAAAAATTCAATTGACATAGAAAATTATTAAAAAATTACCTTTGGATAATTTCGACATCCTGATTAAAAAATTAATATACATTTTCTCTAAATAAATTTAAAATTATTTGAATTTTTTACTTTTAAAATAAAAACTGACATTTATCGAAAATTCATGGGGTTTTGAGAAAAAATACTTTCAAACCATAAAATAAATTACATTTGTATTCATATAAATTAGAAGATAATTTATTTTTAATCAAATATAATTTAATAATAATTAAATTTTATGAAATTTTTATTTAATTAAAAAATAAATGAACTCACCAAAATAGATTACATAGTTGAATATTTACTAAAAATAATATTTTTGATTTAAAAACTCTTTACAAAGTAACAATAATAAAATTAATGTATAATATTAATACAAAGAATAATGTACATAGTCATAGTGCTACTGTCCTGTTACATAACCCCTTAAAATCTGCATAATACTATAGGGTAAGATGTGCAATGGTGACAGACTCTTGGGGTGGCTTATATAACATTCATTCATTGGTAATCTCTATTAACATCCACTTCTCATGTAGGCAGTTTTTATCGAGCTTAATGTATTCATGCCTGACATGGGCTTGGTCAAGAGAGAAGCCCAATGATTAGACATCCTTTATGAGTTCCAAAGGATATGATTTTATGTGTAATTCTACTAGATGAGGCCATCATTTCTTTTTTCTAATAAAATTAGATTTGTTAATGCCTCATTAATATACTAATAATGTGATCATGTTTCAATGACTATACTATCAACATTAAGAGTTATTAATTGTATTTAAATATCCAGAAACATAAAAAAAATATCATATTTTATATAACCATTTTTCATAGTAAGACATTTAATCGGATCAAGAAGAATTTTCATTAGATAAAATTTTGTGTCATTAAAGGAATTACACCTAATTTGGAAGACCATAGATAATGATTCGTCCTCCTAAATTGGGGGATAATATTGTGGATTTTTAAGGTTTTATATGTATGTTATCTTGCAATAATGGATATGTTTTTACTCCATGAGTAATTCTAATATTATTTATTTTTTCTGCATTGGCTGGTGAATGATGGTCAGACTACAGAAGAGTGTTTCTAAAGAAAGATTTGTGTTACTTGTTCTCTCATTAATTCCAATTAGATGAACTAATATATGACTTATTAATCAATTTATGGGAATAAAAACTATATTTATATGACCAGATTCAATTTAAATTTAGGGCATCAAGTGGGGTGTGTGTGTCAATGCGTGAATCAAGGAGACTCCGAATACCACTCTCAAGGTTGGGATCCTCATTAATATAGGAATATGTAGTAATGACCAATATTTTGATCTAATAAAAATTTAATTTAATGTGGGGGATGTCCCCTACGTTGGGAAAGAATGATCCAATGGGGAAACCACTTATTTTTTCTAATTACATAACTATTCAAACCTGGACACCTAATAGTACATCATGAGTTGGTCTCCATCGGATGTGTGGCTTAGGTAAATAAGTGACCCAATAATTTTTGTTAGAGATACGTAGGGTCTTGAGGATATTTCATTTATGTAATATAGAAAAAAATTGATTATTACCTTTTCTAGTTTTACCTGAAAAAAATATAATGCATATCAAAAAAGTGATACATTGGATGATTATAAAGTTCATCACCATTGTGATACAAGTTAAGACTAGAATTTTCATATCCCAAGATATACATTGGTGTATTGGAAAGTAAATCATCCCATTAATAATTTGGTGTATTAGAATGTACATTTTTGAAGTTAAACATCAACAGAATGAACCTGACTTCTTAAGTAGAGATAAACCTAAGAGACAACACTTGGGGATGGAATTTCTCTTATGACCAATGTTCTCTTTAGGTGCATTGGGAAAATGGTGATGAATGTTTGGAGGTAGTTCGTTGTCATTATTTTGAATATTTTTATACTAGTGAAGATGTGATTAATCACAATTTATCTTATTATTTAGAATCATCATCATAGTAAAATACCATATAATTTAATTAATTTTATCCTATTTTAATGATTAATAAGATACATGTGGGTTTTGGAGACATAGGTGGGGGAATCAGGTGAAAAAATCATCAATTTTTTAACATATTTTTGACTAAATAAATTAGGTTCCATGTACGTTTTTCTATGGTAAAATAATAGATTTTTTTGATAGAGGGATATCATGAAAATTATCCACATTGGTAACCCAAACAATTAATACTTATTTGAAATATTTTACCACTTGGGTTTTATGTGAGATTACTATTTCTGTGAACACTAATGGTTTTATAAGAAGTTATTTTTAATACTTCATTACTTTTCATCTTATTTTATTTGAGATATATTCTGATAATAATAAGTATTATATCATGAAAAAGGCATCTTCAATAAATTCACCAATCTATATTCCATATGATTGAGACAAGGATGATTTAATCATTTGTCAGTAAAGGAGATGAGTTTAGATTATCCATTATTTATGGGATACTGATAAATTCAAGCATCATTTGGATCACACTAAATTTTTTTCAGGTAAAACATGATTTTGTATATCTATCAAGGGTTTATACAAGTCACAACAATACTATACAAGCATTCCTTGAAATAATAACCGCGTTCTAAAGGATTCAGGTTAAACATTTCCCTTGGAGCTTATAAGGGTGGATATTGGTGTAAATATCATCACATCAACTCAAGGATTGTGTGGATCTATTGCATTTATATTCAAAAATGTACCCAAACTATGATTACATCAATATGAGAAGCATTTATTTTTTTTCTAGGTCATGTGACCGACCATGAATACATTGATTACCACTAGATTAAAATGATGGTATTGATATTTAATGAATATTTTGGTTCACTATGAATGAATTTTTCAAATACTTTTATAGCGTCATGTTAGAAGGAATCACGTGGATATTACATACTCCACCATTTATCGATTTTGAAACTAAAATGTTTCATGAATTTTAAAATTCAAATTCTAGGTTTTTTATATACCAGGAGGATTCGTTTTCTATAAAGTAGAGGCTAAATTTTTTCTAATGTTTCCCATTTTTGGTTAACTAGCTGGTGGGTATGATGAATATTTTCATTTTAATATTATAATATTGTATGCGAGACCAGTGAAACAGATATTTTTGGTTGAACAATAGGTATTAGCCATCATATAGACTAGGTATTAAGGTTATGTTCATAATAATTATTTATAGGGGCACGATGCCTAGTAAATACCATATAAAGAATGGGGAAACAATCTAATTATGGTCATGAATTCAAACTACTGAGATATGTATCACAATATGAGAGGGATCTACCTAGAGTAAACACCACACCATTTTTTCAATGATTATATGTAAATTGTATTCATGTTCTTTGGGATTAAAAATAAAATATATTGAAATAGATCATGTATATAAACAATTAATGAAAAATAAATTTGTAAATTTAATGATTTATTGATGTTTCAATAGCATGAGAAGACAATAAGAAGTTCTATCGAGGATGATGATGCCTCTAGTTGATAAGCTATATTGGTGGAACATATACAGATCCATATTGTGGTGTATTTTTGATAGTCAAAAAAATAGTGACCATTGTGTTAGAAAACATTTTTAACCAATCTACGATGTATATTTTTTTGTTATCTTAGCTTCATAAGAGAAGTGTGTGTGGTTAAGAAAAAATAGAATTCTTTGTAATCATGATAAGGGCATCCAGACATGAGTATTCCATGATTGGGTGGTTAAAATCAAATTGTGATGTATTGGAATAACATTACATGGGTCTTAGTGATTTCCTATAAAATATTTAGAACATAGTGAAGGTAAAAATTATTTATTTTTATGGTTGGGTTAGGATATAGAATTTTTGTGTCACTACCTTTCTCACATGGTTTAGAATTATTTTTTATAATGTTCTTGAAAAAATCTGGATGTGTTGTTGGATACTTGTATTGAATAAAAGTGGAATGTAAAGTGTGGTACAGAGTAAGAAATTGTTTTATGTTACATGAAAGTAATGTGAATAAAGTACTTTCATGTCATATGGGGAGGAAAGTTTCCCAAAATTTTACATTATATAACAATGACATCATGTATTCCCTTTACAGTGATTTATCCTCGACCAAACATTTCTGGATTCTTATTGGGATGTGGTTTTTCAATGAAAAATGTAATAATCATATGAAAATTATAAATTCATAAAACTCATGCAATTTTTGGGATATAAGAGGGAAACATAGGTTTATTTAAATATTATAACAATTTTAGTTGATTATTTTCTTAAACAAAAACCATATTATTTGTTATATTATTTGTAGGAACATTGCCTCAATTTTTAATATTATTAAAACAGGAAGAATTATTGTTATACTTTATCAAAAGAAACGAATTGTCCACATGAGTATGGGGATAATGATAAAAATATAGACTAATAGGAAGAGAGTGATCTAGAATATTATGGATTTGAGTATATGGGTTGTAAACCATGACTATGGGGTTATCTCATCAAAATGAAATACATAGGAAATGTTTGTAATGGGTGAACATGGACCTTTTCTCGAAAGTATGCTTTGATTATGATGTTTTCATATCACATAGTGATAAGAGGATATTCTACTAAAAATTAATACACCTTTGATGATGTGATTTATATGTAATGATCATCAAATTTTGTACTTGGGGAATTATTTGTATAAAATAAACAATAATTTCACTTTGATTTGGGTTCTCTTATCAGTTTTAGTAAAGGAACTATTATGGGTATTCAATTTTATAAATAATTGGTTAGTGTTTTGTTATAGTAAAATATCTGAGTATAAAGTAAATACATTTTCTATTTTCATGTATTATAAATTCTCCACCTATATAAGAATTTTATGTATGGGATGTTCATTTTTTCATTTAAGAGTTTTTGAATGATGGAAACCATGTTAAAATATCTAACACAAGTAGGGGTCATATGAAAGAGAGAGATAGAGGGTATTTATTTCATTTTGGATGGGCCTAAAATGAGGGATCCTTGAGTCACTACAAATATCATTAAGGTAAGAATCATGTAACCTATTGTTTGAGGAATGAGGTTCACCACAATGAATATGTTATTGTGTGTGTATAAAGAGTATTTTAGTCAGTTTTTATTAATGAAATGAAAAAACATTTTGGACTCTCTTGTGATGATATAACACATACACCAGACTGTAGGGATATTATATAAATCGTGGTTATTCCCATGTTTTGTAATATTATAGTCACTATGTATATTGTATTCAATGGAATCACACCACATTTAGTTCTAATGTAGATGTGTGGTGGCCAACCACCATCCAAATAGTTGGTGTTTTTTTGTTAGGGTTCACAATAGAAAACTATTTTCTGATGTTTTGAATTATATAAACATAGGTTGAAGTCATTATTAATTGACCAAATGGTGGATTGATGCATATCATACATGTTAGGAGTCTTTTACCAAGATTCTAAATCACATAAGAGCCATTATCAATGATAGAAACAAGGATCAATGGGTGATATCATTTTCATGTGGTGTAAAAAAAAGAAATATGGCGTGTTACGAGAATAGAACTATAACTGATGTTCTTTTAAGGAGATAGAGAAAATAATTCATATTATTACGTTATATGATATGGACATGATTAAATCATTTTAATATCAAGATAATTGGGAAATTTATTATCCATTCATGGCCTTGAATCAATGACCATTTGTGAGTGAAACACATGAAATATTTATTAATAAATGATCCATTTTTTGGCAGTGTCATTTTATATTTTTATTTGTTAGTTTTCCTATAAATTACATTAGATTATACATTATATGTTTCAAAATCCTCCCTCTCATCTAGGTCTCAAGTTGCAGAGGTTTCATCCCAATTATTATGAATTTCTTAAGATCCAATATTAGTTCTCCTTAAATGACAGAATAGTGGTTAAATTTATTTTTATTGTTCATTTTATTTGTTTTTGATAAAAATACAAATTATTCTATATATTTAGCTTTTTCTCATTGATCCACCGAAATATCATTTGATCTCATTTGAAATTATTCATTTTTAGATATCTTATTGAATGTGGTAATATAGGGAAATGTAAATTGGAATTAAATGATAATAACTAATTTATTCCAATATAATAATTAATATGTTGTCAATATTCTAGATGTTCACTTTGTGGTATGGTAACCCCATAAGTAACATGGATGTTTTTTTGGGGAAATATTTCTTATCTTTGTCCATCATTTTGTTGAGTATAATTAATAGAGTTTTGAAAAATATTATATCATTCAATTCACCAATACATGATAGTTGCATGAAAGGATGGATTTGATTTTTATATCATTTTAAAATCATTTCAATTCATCAAAATATAAATTTTCTCCACTTTCCATCAGTATTGTAGGAGTGATTCTAAATAAAGTGATAATATTGATATTTTTTAACATTATGATATTTTTTGTCTTCAATTCCAAGAGGTTTATCACATTGGCTCATTTGGATAAATGGATTGTTGTATTAATAATATACATAAACATCTTAGTTGTGTACAAATGGTATGTCCCATGAGATCTATTCTCCATATGGAATTTGGATAGCGGTACATATATATTGGAAAAGACTCTATTGAATGATGAACAAATATGAAATTCACTTGATATGAATCTCAAAAAATAGGAATTTTTTTTATAATCTAACCTCTTTAATGGTAAAAAAACATGTCTTTTAATATGATCAGAAATCTAAAACACTAGTTGATGTCTTACCAAAGTAATTAATATAGACTTCTTGAATTATAGAAATAATCAATTCTCTCTAAATACATCTAAAATGAAATAAATAAAAACTAAATTTAAAGATGATATTCAAATGATTCTAGATGTCATAAGGTGTAAATTTGACACCCCATCATTTTGTATTAACATTATTGGATCTATCTGTCAAAAGATATTGGTTTAATATGTATTCTAATATGAGCATCATCAAAACATTTCGTTGGCTACATAGTTCAGGGAGGAAATCAACATCATTGACATCTTCTATACTGTTATAATCAAACCACGATACCATTATGTGATTCCCATTTCCAATCATTGTATCATTCCAATATGGATGTAAAAATGTTTTAACAACATTTTCTTATATTAGTGGTCATTATGTGTTCATGAGAATGAGTGATTCTTGTCTATAAGGGGAATTCCTCCATCACCCCTCACACATAGTCAAACGGGGGGATCTTCCCATCCTTTCTATCAAAATAGTAACTATTTATCTGATTGATCACCTTATATGAATCAACTTGGATATTTTAGTGAAAAACGTATCATCATCTCTAGTAATTGTCTAATGATTTTTTCTTCATATAACACCTCATGTTAGGGGATCCTTCCGAAAACATGATGGAATAAGGTAGAAATTCCTTTTCTGATGTAATAATAATGATTCCAACCCATATTTGATGAGTATATTGACATCCATTAACCTTTATATTGGGGTTCTGGATGCACCCTGAAAATAAATTTCTCATGTCTAATGGGAAACATTAATATAGAAAATATCTTTGTCGGGAAATTCAACATTAAATGGTTTTTTTCTAAAAAAAGTATTTTCTTCATGGACATATTATAACATATTCCATTTTATTGCATTGGGAAGTATAAATCGAATGAGAAACTTCTACAGAATGATCCACAACCAAGAACTGCATACAATTAACATATAACATTTTAGGATATAATTCATTGTGAAATTAAGAGAGAGAAAATGGACTTCACGGTGTTGCTGGTAGTCCCTCAGAGTATATGCTTCTAATATTAGTGCGATGAATCACTTGCTGACATCTAAATATTAAGTCTTAGTATCAATAGTTTTTCTGGAAATAAAATATCACCTATTATACTTTCCATTATCATCCATTTATCTAAGGAATGTTCATAAATAGTGATTTAAGACTAAAATCTATAGAGTGGTTATATTTACATAGGATGCATTACTATTATCATGATCCAAATTTATTCCATCATACAATAAATTTATTTTTCTAATTCATTAGTCCTCTAATAAGTGACCCCTGTATTAATTTTTTGGTTGATGGGTAAACACATTCCTGCACGATTCATATTGAGGTGTCAAATGTAGGTGAGGCATACCAGGGATCCTCCAAACACTATTAGATTTCGGGTACATGAAATATGATGGATTAGATTTGTCTTCAATGTTTCATATTCAATTAAATGATGGTTTACAATTAATCCATTAAGCATTACCGATGTAACCATGAGATAATATTTCTTTAGTCTAGTATTTAGTCTATGTTTCATAGCTTGTTTAAAGCTCCTTTAAGGTTATCTAGATGATTGGGAGTGTTTATGGGATTTGATTCCCAGATCAAAAACATAAAAATAAAGTGATATCCCTATGATGGATCTGAAAATGTGGAACATGGAAAAATGATATGTGGTTCATAGATATTTTAAGCCAAAATTGGTCACTCGATAATAGTATACCACTTATGGTGACCTAAAAAAAGCGGAATCATCATCATTAGGATCCACCTTGTTTTGGTTTTTTTATAGTGACAGTCGATACTGTACAGGGCTCAATAATTTAAAGTCGCATTAATCAAAATCACTATAATTTTAACTATTAATTAATATATTTAAAAATTCCATTTGAAATGTCTAATGATGATATAAACATTAATCACCATATAATTAATTTTAACCATGACAATACTAGCTTTCAATATTATGTAATGAACTCCCTGAATGACATTGGACAAGGTGATTTAATAAACATTTTTATCAACCACATTAGTGTGAGTGTGATATGTTATTTTAGATACATGTTTTTCATTAGAGTGATCTTCCCACAAATAAAATATGAGGTTGGTTATATTTGGATAATCTTCTATAATTTCTATGTAATTACATGGAAAATCATCTCATTGATTCATTATATTGGATATATATACCTCTATCTCCCTTGAGGATATGAGCATGATGTTCAGTGTAAACCATTGATCCTTTTATGTTCTCTATTTTATATACCATATATCATAAGTGGTGTTAGGGTCACCATACTTGAATAATGGTGGGAATATTTGAGGAAATCATCTTTTATATACATTAACTATAAAAACATTATATGGAAGAATGATAGATTATTACCATAAATTTTAGAATAAATGTCAACATAATAACACATGGAAGGTTATGTAGGGACATTCCCACTCCCCATCAATTATATGAAAACTCTTTCTGATTCTTCTGAGGAAATACGGTTTTATTGAAGATCTGGGGATAAAATGAGGGAATATTACACTATGGGGCTTTCATCATTTTGAGGATTCTATAACTCTTAATTGTTTTTTATTTATCTTTACTGATATGAGGAGCGTTGAAGAGTATGACCACATTTTTATAGATATTTATTTGATCAAGTTTATTAGTAGTTTGTATTCATTGACAAGATCTTTGAATGGGTTAGATGAGGTTTTTTCAAGACTATTTAGGATGGTAATTATAATTAAATCATTAATGATAGTCTATTTCTCTTCCCTATGTTAAAATCATTCAAAAATTAATTTATATTTACAATATTCGAATGGATATATTTTCCTTAAAATGTCACTATTTTTCCATTGACATGACATTTGAGACATTGGTGGTCTGAGGAAGCCAATTTCGCATGATTATAAAATAATGGTATTCTTAGAATTACCTTGAATGGATTATAGTACTTAACAAAATTTAATTTAGAATCAAACATAACAAACCTATATTGAACTATGATCATGAATCAGCTACATGTATTTTGCTGAATTTGATCATAACCCTGAAGTTTTAAAGCATAGGTGAAAAAGATTGTATTTTATATTTCAATCGATGGGATGTTTTGTCTTGAATAATATTAATCAATGATACATTATCAATGAATTAAAATTGGATGTCAACATTATCTAACATACCAAATACCAACAGTAATATGATGTTATCCTTTATATCAATATCCATGTCCATATTTGTGAAACATATAATCATGTGACACTCTACTAAATTGAACATTACATGATATAATTCAAGATCAATAACCTTGTCATTGAACGTAGGAGGTCGTAGCAGGTGATCAACATGTTCTTCATAGATATCCCTTGATAAAATGAGTACATTTAAAATTTATAGTTTTTTTATGATAGAGACCCACTATTGATTGATGTCATATATTTGAGCTACATAACCATGTTTTCCCATGGTGTGGAACTCAAAATAAGGCCCTTTAAGGGATTATGTCCTTAATCTAGTTTTGTATGGTGATTGAATTAAGGGTAGAGGAACTCTTTTTTTAAATTTTTTATGTCCACTTGGTTTTCAAAAGTTCATATTATTAATGGAATATTTTACACTCACAACACATATTCCAAAATAAATAGATTAGGTGGAAAATTAAAAGATATTAAGGGTTACTCCTTGATTCTTCCTAGCTCACTGATTTTTTTTCTTCATGGGTTTCAACAAAATATATTCATTTCATATAAATATAGATTTTGTGTTGTACTAGAAAATTAGTTCATTTCCCCATACTTCATCAACATTTATAAGAAACTCATGTGGATCCCTAGATGTTATAGGGGACTCAGAATTATGAATATACTCATCAAATAAAAATATATCCATATTATTAGTTAATTTATTATAACTGATGCATAAATTTTTATATATTTAAGACTCTTATTGGTGAGTGAATGACTATGATACCCTTTGGTGGGATGGTTGACATCACCTTAGGACTAGTGGTATGATTTCAAAGAGGGTAAATAATATATTCAATATAATTACTGTATCATTTTTCACGTTATTGATCTTTAATTTCCCTGTTAATGTTGTGTTGATGCTGAAAAAACCCCGTAACTCCTGGAGGAAGTTTTGGAATGACAAAGCAAAGTCATTTTCGGAATCGGAGGCCCGATCCAGAGGCCTGGGATGTGGTCCGAGAAATAAAGGAGGCTCCATGCGAAAAAATTTTATGTGTGCGTAGAATTAGCGGGTTTCGCGGAATTGAGCTGTTGAGGCGTGCAATCTTTGCGCGCCCCGATTCTGCGCGTCGAGGTTTTGCGCGCCGGCTGCACTCAACGCGATGAATTTCTCACGCCACCTGGATTCCGCGCCGGAGGTCTTCTATAAATAGAAGGTGACCCCGAATGGTTTGGGGGTTGTGGAATCTGAAGCGGCTCTCGTGCGCGCAATTCGGCTCCCCCCATGGGAAAGATGACTTCCAGGTAAAACCCTCATTTCACACAACCTTTCCCCGGAGTTCGCCTTTGCGCGCAACTCCACCGGCTTCAGTGAATTTTCCCCCTCCGTAGTATTCCAGCCTTGCACGCAGTCCGTGCCTCGTGATCGCAATACCATGTCGTGTGCGCAAAACCCTGCATGTAGTTCCCTCTCTGCGCACAATTTCGTTGCTCCAATTGTGTGTCGTCTTGGTCTTTAGCGCGCAAAACATCCCTTTTGAGCGCAAAACTCAGGACTCCTCACCTTGGCACCCCTTGGCTGCCCCCTGCACCGGCACCTGATGTCTCCACTGCCAGGCATGCGCGCCATGCGTTGTTTTCCCGTACGGACTCCTAGGCTCGTGCGCAGTAACCTCAAGGTCTCTTAGGTTGTGTTTCCCGTTGTGTTGCTTTGCCTTATGCTTCTCCGCATAGTTACACTAACAGATATTGCTTCTTTGCATAGCCACGCTAACGTGGACCCCCCCGGTGGTTCGCCATGCGCCCCCCCCCCCCCCTTCATATGGCCTTGCTGATGCCTTACCTTCCACAAGGGGTAGAGGGCATTGGGAAAGTAAGCCCTAGGGGTGTGGGGCAAACCCACCTCGTCCAAGCTGCATGACATTAAACTGCTAAGCACCTCATCATTAACATAAGACGTTAAAATGTGGTCTGACCCCGTATTTCGCACGCAGGGTCCCCCCAGCTCGGGAATTTTTTACGCCCACTCGTCTCCATGGGAATGGACTCTTCCTCACATGGAATGAGATCCTCCTTGTCGGAGCGGCGTTTGTCTGTGGGGGAAGGGCTTCCTCAGAGTGTAAGCCTCCAACCTTTCTTGCGGATGATTGCACCCGTTCATCTCTGTACATCCCCCCTGCCAAGGCCAGTGGATTCCTTTTTCCACTACGCTTTGTCGCACCACGGGCCTCCACCCTGGAGTAATCCCCGATACCAAGGGCCGCTAACCAAGCATAAGCCCCTATTTCCTCTTTGGTCCGCTCAACGTTTAAGCCCTATTCCGCTTCTCACGGACGGACCCTTCGCGACGTGATCGTATGGTCCCTGCTGCCTCTTGTTTCCCACACCGAGCATCACTCATGTGGGCTTAGAGTGCGCGTCGACCATGACATCCTCTTATGGGCCGCCACAGAGCGTAATCCCCATCCCAGCGAACTACATGGACTTTGATCCGTGCTAACGAATGGTACGTAGGAAGCCTCCACGAGGTTCAAGCCCAGCACCCAGTCGTCCCGTCCTCTCCATGTCCGTTCCCCGACCACCTTGGGCTGCCTCAGAGCGTAAGCCCCAAATATCCTATCCCGCATGACGTTAAATTGTATTCCGTCCCACATGATGTTAAATTGTATCGTGTCTCGCATGACGTTAAACTGTATTCCATCCCGCATGACGTTAAACTGTATCCCCTCTCATGGGTCGTCTCAGAATTTAATCCTCATGTCTCACTCGACCATCAATCCTGATCCTTACCCGGGCCGCCACATCCCGGTGAGATCATGCCACCCTTTCCCACTCCATGATATATGGGAAGTCTCCCACGTGCTGGCCCCAACATCGGTGTTCCCCACTAGGGATCCTTCAACCCGATCTGTCCCCGCAAGACATTAAACTCGCGACATACCCCATGTTAAACATGGGAAGCTGAGGAAAACCTCAGATGGTATACGTTCCCCGCGTTCGATGTGGGATGCCTCTGGCTTCTGCACCCTCGAGAAGCCCTGTGATGGGGGACCAAAGAAAGACATGCTGACGACGCCCCAACGTGACCATTCTCCTTACCGCAGGATGCTGTCCCGACAAGACCCCTTGGAGAACCTTGACGGAGGAAGTGTAATTAACTGGCGTCCATGTAGATATGGAACCGGGGATGAGATTCACGAACCCGTCATAAATCAATGATGGTGACCCGGACTAGGTAATGAGCTCCGAGGAGGAATCCACGGAGGGAAGAACCGACATCCCATCATCCTGGTTTCGATCAAGGAGAAGACGTCCCTGAACAAGGAAAGGATGCCGCCCACCTTTGGAAATCGGGAATGCGGGGCCACAAGTAGTGCTCCCTCCCAAGCGGACGAACATGTGCGCCCTGAAAAAAGCGTCGGAAACAAAAAATATTTAACCCGGCGTGAAGCTCTTCTCCTCAAAACGGGGAATGGTAGCCATTGGAGAATCGGAATAATAGCATGTCACCAGGTCCGGGTTACCCTCCCCGGGACGTGAACCCGCCAGAGGTCGAGGCCGTCAGGACGTTGACTACTCCGTTCTGTGACGTCGTCAACATGGATCCCTCTCGCCGACCATGGAAGAAGGAATGATGTCAGGCCTTGGTTGTTGATCTCCTTTCCTGTTGATACTAATGGCTTTATCTCCCTGTTTCCAGGAATCATATCACTGCATTCGGAGCTCGATCGCCACCTGCCCACCGGCATAGGGGCAGGGGCAGTGCCGACGCGGCTACCCCGCGCGGCCCCACCTATCCCAAAGTCACTCCGACTTCGACCACCGTAGAAGCCAGGCTCTTGCGCCCCCTCTCCCCATTATAAATCATCCAACAGAGGGTGATCAATAACCTGGTTCGTAGGTATGATGAGGAAGGGGTCATCCTCACCAGGGGCATGGACTGCTTGGATCTAGAGGTGGCTGCGCCTCACCACCATCGCTGCCCTCGAGGGCCACGCAGGGAGCCGCCGCTCCCCACGCCGACATTCAACCGCTTCGTAAGCCTATCCCTAGAGTGCTTTGACACATCCCTCCCCTACGCCAATGTGGTGGGGGATGTCCGGGTCCACTCGATCGGCGATCTGCCCCAGGGGTTACCAGCAAGAACCCTCGCCAGGCTGCGTCGATGCTGCCACCTGACTCCTCGAGCCGAGGAGCAGGAAATCTTCATGCCCGCACCACCGGTTCTGGCCCATCTGACTCGACGCCAACGTCAGGCGTGAGTGGCGGAGAATGACAGTCCTGGGTCACTAGCATCATCAACCATTGTGGCCCCAGCCACTGCTGACTCCTATTCCTAGAACCCTGTGCATGTTAAGCAGGGGCAGTCGCGTGCCCGACTGGGATCAAAACCCTGACCGCCCTGCATGTAGGTTGGGTCGAATCTCCTGGTCGCGGACACTGGAAATGGCCACTGTGGACCAATCCGCGGTAGTGCCGCTCACCATGAAGGCTCATTTCGTGCCACAGATCTGGGAAGCCGAAAACATCTTCGCGATGGCGATGCTCCGGGTATGACTCCTTCCATCACCCACTGCATGGGGTATGAGGTCACTCCCCCTACCACCAGTCGCGATCATGGATCCATTGTGTATCCAGTCGCTCACTCACGTGGAGGTCCTCCCCATGTCCCTTTCGACATCTGTCTCGGTGCTGCTCGCACCCCGGCCTTCGGTCCTATCTGCCTCAGCTCTATTGTGGTCGGGGTCCCCATGACGGAAGTCATCCTTACCCTGAGGAGCTACCCAGGGGCAGGAAGGCAGGGCATCGTCGCCGTATGAGGAATGTCAGGGGAGTCCAGACAGGAATCAGACCTGTCCGTTTTTCGGATTCTGAGGTAGAGTACGACTCGACGATAGAACCTCCCCCCCCCCCCAACCTTTCGAGTTGAGGGTAGGGATGGGGACGCGACGCGTCAGTCTCGTACTCCCCGAATGTGAGATCTGTATGATTCCCTCCTCCCTTCGAAGTTATATCCAGCAGGATGAGGACTTGGCGTACCGACATGGATCAAGCCCGTAGTTGCCGCTGATCTCCTCGAAAGCAACTTCTGCCCCTGTTAAGGAGGGTGAGGAACTTATCTGGGGACTGACGGAAGGATCGTGAGGTGACAAACCCTCCGCGAGCACCGAATTTGTGACAGGAGGCCCATCCACCGGCCCATCGAATCGCGACGTGGCGGCCAGGGCACTGAAACCCCGGGAGATGACCCAGGGATCGGCGACCAAACTGCCTGTTCGCCGTATTCCCCGCCGGCCAGCCCACCACCCCGACGGTCTGCCTGGGCGCCATTGCCAATTCCCCGACTTTCCTCGGTGGAAGAGCAGGGGTGGAACGTTCCGGACCACGTGACGGAGCCATGGAGCTTCTGGACCGTTCTTGCAGCGGGCCACTTCCCTGAGAAGTTTTGGCCAGTCGCAGAATCGGGTTTTGATGTGCCAGAGTCACTCACCCCAGAAGAGATTGAATGATTCTGCCAGATTCATTGAGTGACTCACTCCCAACTCCATCATCAGCTAGCGCCTTATCCCGAGAGCCCATCGCATATCGAGGAGATTGGTGAGTAGTGCCGCCGGGTTGACCTAGAAGCACTCCCCGCTGTTCGGCACCCCGAGTCGTTGGGCCTCCATGAGGCCCTTGAGCAGCAATGCATCCAGAGTTTTCAAGTACTCCGCAGAGTTATTGAGGAGGCCACACCCCATGCGCACATCCGCAGGTGGGGGCAGTACGCTGCTCTACTCTTCTGTGCAATCCGCCATCAGCCATATCCACTAGGCGGCCCTGATGGAACGTCGACAAGGGTAGTATAAGTCAACATGGCTGAACCTTCAGATGAGGGAATGATTGTGGAGCCCCTCGACGGGGACTCACCCCCCGAGGACAGGCCGCTACTGGACCCCTCTAGGAGGATTACTCGCCAACAGTGGATCCTCCTACGCCTTCCTGTACCCACAGAGGCACTGATGCTGGACCGAAACATCGACAAGGGTAAAGAGTCTGTCGGGTCTGTCAAACTCGCCGAACCATCTGCCTCAGTGCAGAAGGCAGAGGAAGTTCCCGAGAAGGCCACATTGCGCCAACAGCTAGCTGATAAAAAGAGGCTTGTTGATGATCTCCTGGCCGAATGCATTGCAGAGCGGCGGCCTGTCTACGGCAACCCTAGACCAGGACAGCAGGGGCAGGAGCATCTACCCTTTGCTGAGATCCCCCCGGGAAACCGTGGCCGTGTCGTGTTCGCTGAAATGGGAGACACCGGCCCATCGAATCGCGACGTGGTGGCCAGGGCACTGAAACCCCGGGAGATGACCCAGGGATCGGCAACCAAACTGCATGTTCGCCGTATTCCCCGCCGGCCAGCCCACCACCCCGACGGTCTTCCTGGGCGCCATTGCCAATTCCCCGACTTTCCTTGGTGGAAGAGCAGGGGTGGAATGTTCTGGACCACGTGACAGAGCCATGGAGCTTCTGGACCGTTCTTGCAGCGGGCCACTTCCCTGAGAAGTTTTGGCCAGTCGTAGAATCGGGTTTTGATGTGCCAGAGTCACTCACCCCAGAAGAGATTGAATGCTTCTGCCAGATTCTTTGAGTGACTCACTCCCAACTCCGTCATCAGCTAGCGCCTTATCCCGAGAGCCCAGCGCATATCGAGGAGATTGGTGAGTAGTGCCGCCGGGTTGACCTAGCAGCACTCCCCGCTGTTCGGCACCCCGAGTCGTTGGGCCTCCATGAGGCCCTTGAGCAGCAATGCATCTAGAGTTTTCAAGTACTCCGCAGAGTTATTGAGGAGGCCACACCCCATGCGCACATCCGCAGGTGGGGGCAGTATGCTGCTCTACTCTTCTGTGAAATCCGCCAGCAGCCATATCCACTGGGCGGCCCTGATGGAACGTCGACAAGGGTAGTAGAAGTAAACATGGCTGAACCTTCAGATGAGGGAATGATTGTGGATCCCCTCGACGGGGACTCACCCCCCGAGGACAGGCCGCTACTAGTCCCCTCTAGGAGGATTACTCGCCAACAGTGGAGCCTCCTACGCCTTCCTGTACCCACAGAGGCACTGGTGCTGGGCCGAAACATCGACAAGGGTAAAGAGCCTGTCGGGTCTGTCAAACTCGCCGAACCATCTGCCTCAGTGCAGAAGGCAGAGGAAGTTCCTGAGAAGGCCACATTGCGCCAACAGCTAGCTGATAAAAAGAGGCTTGTTGATGATCTTATGGCCGAATGCATTGCAGAGCGGCGGCCTGTCTACGGCAACCCTAGACCAGGACAGCAGGGGCAGGAGCATCTACCCTTTGCTGAGATCCCCCCGGGAAACCGTGACCGTGTCGTGTTCGCTGACATGGGAGACACTGGAGCCCATGCCAAGAGGGCGTGACATGGGATTAGATCAACCGGCTTTGTCGCTACGGTCTCTGAGGTGCACGAGTCTCCCTTCGGGACGACCTCTGCCGCCCAAGCTGGTGCTAGCTCCCCATCAGGGTCAAGCAGCCCCGAAACGGCTCCCCCCATGGATGATCCTTCCACAAGTGGAGAAGATGACAAGGAAGATGCTCCTCCTGCCTTTGAGGAGGGTGTCTCCGCCACGGTCGACGGGCTCGTACAGGTGAACCTCGGTAGTGAGGCGGACCCGAGACCCACATTGGTCAGCGCCGCTATGCCTCCCGAGGAAAGGAAACAGTACATAGACTTCCTCAGACAGCACCGTGATGTGTTTTCCCGGAGTTATGATGAGATTCCGGGACTAGATCCCCAAGTAGTCGTCCACCGCCTTGGCCTCCCAAAAAACCATCACGGGTTCAAGAAGCCTCCCAAAAAAATGCACCCCTTTCATGGTGACATGGTTGAGGCCAAAGTTGATAAGATCATTAAGGCCAACATCATCAGGGAAGTCAAGTACCCTAGGTTCCTAGCCATCATTGTGCCCATCAGGAAGAAGAATGGGAAGATTAGGGTCTGCATTGACTTCCGCGATCTTAATCGCCACTGTCCGAAGGATGACTTTCCCCTTCCTGTGACAGAGCTATTGATCGACGCAACAGCCAGGTTCCAAGCCCTCTACATCATGGATTAGTTCTCTGGGTATAACCAGATCCTGATGGCCCCCGAGGATGAATAGTTCACTCCCTTCATGGCCCCCCAGGGCACCTTCTGCTATCGGGTTATGCCCTTCAGCCTGAAGAACGTGGGTGCCACATATCCACGGGCTATGCACCGCATATTCAAGCCGATCCTCGGGATGCTGGTGGAGTGCTATGTAGATGACCTGGTGGTAAAATCTCATCAGCTCCAGGACCATCTCAAAGACCTTGAGAAAGTGTTCGGTTTGCTCCGTTCTCATCACTTGAAGATGAACCCGTTGAAGTGTGCCTTCAGGGTCACCGCCAGAATGTTTCTTGGCATCATCTTCAGGTATCGAGGTATCAAGATCGACCCCGAAAAGATCAAGGCCATCAGTCAGATGCCTCCCCCGAGTAATATTCGGGAGCTTCGAGGCCTCCAAGTCCACTTAGCCTATATACGCCGATTCATTACAAATCTGGCCGGAAAGTGTCAGCCCTTTTCTCGGCTCATGAAGAAAGGTTCCTCCTATGGGTGGGATGAAGAGTGCCAGACCGCTTTTGAGGAAATCAAGCAGTATCTGCTTCATCCTCTGGTCCTGATACCACCCGTTTTCGGAAAGTCGCTGGTCCTTTACGTGACCGCCCTGGAGAGATCCCTTGGTGCCCTTCTCACCTAGAAGAACAATGAGGAAATGGAGAATAGACTCTACTAACTCAGCCACATGCTCCTCGACGCGGAAGTTAGATAATCTCCCATCAATAAGAGCTACTTGGCGCTTGTATTCGCCGTACAGAAATTGCGGCACTACATGCAGCACCACGAGGTACAGCTGGTCTCTCGGGTAGACCCGTTGAAATACATCCTGATTCGGCCTATGTTGACCGGCCGAATGGCACGCTGGGCGGTGATCCTCCAGCAGTTTGACATTAGGTTCGTACCTCAGAAGGTCGTCAAAGGACAGGTGCTGGAAGACTTCTTAGTTGCTCATCCAACCTCTGCGGACCAGCCACTGGATTTGGGCTTTCCTGATGAGTCAATCCTCTCATTCGATCATGCCACCCCATGCTGGAAGATGCAATTTAATGTTGCCTCCCGAAGCCCTACCGGTAGAAGGCTCAATGATCATAGGCTTAACAGAGTGGGCCTGGGTATCGTATTCATCACCCCGGAGCAAGCCGTTCTTTCAGATTCTTTCTTGTTGTCAGAGGGCTGCACCTATAATGAGGCAGAATATCATGCCCTCATCACCGGCCTCGAGTTGGATCTGGAGGTTGACTTACCCCACCTGTATGTAAAAGGGGACACTGAGCTAGTCATCAAGCGGGTTAACGGTGACTACGCTGTCAGGAAGCCAGAACTCGTTTCATTTCTGGAGTGTACCCTCCATCTAATGGCTAAGTTCTCATCCCGACTAGATGTCGTTCACGTTCCCCGGTCACAGAACAGTCGAGCAGATACATTGGCCAGCCTGGCCGCATCACTCGTGGAGCCCGAACATGATGACCTAATTATCCACATGGCGCACCGAAGAGTCATTTCTCCTGTTATCCAGGAGGGTGGTCGTGGCCCACGAGTGAACCATCTCACCACTGGTGCCCCCACATCAGGACCCCCCGGGGCTTCAGGCGTGGTGATCAAGACAGTTCCTGACTAGAGGACACCCTTGGTTGAATATATCTGGCACAACAATCTTCTGATGGACCGAGCAGAGCGAGAACGAATCTGGTGCCATGTGCCGCAGTTCACCCTTCAAAGAGGTCCCAGCCGTGAGCAGCTCCTTTACAGGTGCGGTTTTGACAGTGTTCTCCTATGTTGTCTTCAAAGAATTGATATCCCCCAGGTCATGCAGGAAGTGCACGCTGACTCATGTGGCGCCCACCAGGCCGGGTCGAAGTTGTCCCACCAGATTCGGAGACTGGGATACCTTTGGACCTCCCGGATCCATGACTACATCGAGTACGCTAAGAGGTGTCATGCGTGCCATGTTCATGCTAACTTTGTGCATCGGCCACCGGAGACTCTCCATACTACTAAGTATTCTTGGGCCTTTGTAGTCTGGGTGTTGGATGTCGTAGGGCCTTACCCGCCGGTGACGGCCCCCCAGTGGTGGTTCATCTTAACTGCCATGGATATCTTCTCAAAGTGGGTAGAGGCAGCCCCGCTTAGGGAAGTCAAGGCTAGTTCTATTGCCAACATTGTGAGTTCCAATATCATTCATCAGTTTGGAATACCTCACGCTATCCTCATGGATAACAGAACCAACTTCCGAGAGGCCGAGCGGAAGAGATTGTATTCCATGTACAACATTCGTTCTAACCACACCTCCCGCTATCATGCACATGCGAATGGACATATTTAGATGTTTAACAAAACCCTCTCTAACATTCTGCAAAAAATGGTTTGTCAGAACAAGAAAAGTTGTCCAGACAAGCTCCTGAACGCCCTTTGGGCTTATAGGATGACGACTCGCAATTCCACCCAGGTGACCTCGTATTCCCTGGTATATGGAGTTGAGGCCATCCTTCCCATCGAGGTCTAACTGCCCTCACTGCGCACAGCGGTCTACGAACAGCAAGCGCCGAACATAGTTGCTGAGATCCGTCTAGCCGAATTGGAAGCACTGGTTGAAAGTAGGCTACGCGCATTACATAAATTGGAAAGGCATCAGAGCAGGATGGCTCGAGCTTTCGATATGAAGGTTCACCCCCGCTCCTTCCTGCAAGGTGACCTGGTGTTGGCTCTCAGAGCGCCAATGATTCCCGGCAGGAAACCACCCAAGTTGGAACCCAAGTGGGAGGGACCTTTTATTGTCCATAAGGTCTATTCCAATGGTGTGTATTCCCTGGTGACTATGGATGGTGAGCATTTCACTCCTCCCTCCAACGATAGGTTCCTCAAAAAGTACTTTTCTTAAATTGTATGGTCCTGCATGACCTTAAACTATATGGTCCTTCATGACCTTAAACTATATGGTCCTGCATGGCCTTAAACTGTATGGTCCTGCTTGACCTTAAACTGTATGGTCCTGCATGCCCTTAAACTGTATGGTCCTGCATGACCTTAAACTGTATGGTCCTGCATGACCTTAAACTGTATGGTTCTGCATGACCTTAAACTGTATGGTCCTGCCGGACCTTAAACTGTATGGTCCTGCATGAACTTAAAACGTAGGGTCCAGCATGACCTTAAACTACACTTTGCCCTACATCTGGGCTCCATGGTCCGAGCTCTAAGACCTAAAACTAAGATCCTCTTTTGGTTCATCCCTTTTCACGGTCCGAGCTCTATGACCTAAAACTAAGACCTATATTTCGTCCAACTTGATGTTAAACTGTATTTCCAGAACTACATCGAACTTTATTTCCATCCTAATGGGATACATAGGAACGCCCAGAACTTTCGTCTTTGGGTCCAGCATGAGGTCCGCTGTCACGTCTGTTTCACCTTTGGGACATCGACCACAAGGTCGTGTGGCATGGTCTGAGATTATGTCCCCATTCACATCGGGTTTGCGATAGCTGCACCCCACGCACCCTGTCCTCAGGGTTTAGCCCTCCTCTGTCTGATGGCGTTTAAAGACACATATCAAGAACTATGTGTGGCTTTATTCCCATCCTTATGAGATACGTAGGACCGCATGAACACCTAGATGTCAGGTCCAGCCCCATCTCTTAGGAGATCCCACGATCTCCCAGTGCCCTGGGTGTTTGGCATTACGCCCCCTCTTTTGCCTAGGGATCCGCCATCTCTTGGCCGCTCTCGGACTGAGCCCTCTGACCCTTTCCAGTGGTCTGCTGATGTGCTCAAGGCACTCTGGTCTAGAACTTCGAGTGCCAAATTCGACTTAGGCAAGTTCCATCCACTTTCCAAGCTTCGTGTTCCCCTTCATTCAGGCCCCTGTCATCCTTCATACCCAGAGGGACCCCCAAGAACTGCCTGGATACAACGCCCAAGGGCTCTCCTACCGTCATGGGAGAACACCCCCGAGGGTTTATGGACAACAAATTGATAGAAATCCCGCGTTGAAAACATGGTCAGCAGTTAATGCTCATTGGTTTGTCCCCATGACTAACACGACAGGATGCTATGTTGCGAACATGGTCAACAGTAGTCCTTAGTCATCACGCCGGTTCCCCAAGCCATGAATGTTGGTGGCATGGTTCATGTCATGTTCCACCCTACCGTGCCAAGGTGGAATCTTGACACTCCTTGTACTAACCCTCAGTACACCCCCGCACATCAGACAGACTGAGCTGCGTAACGGTGTCTCTCGGGACTCCTGCGATCTGAGCGCTAGAGTATGTGCTTGGGTCTCTTCTTTACGGGTTGCGTGCAGCTTGACCTTCATCCCCTTAGGGGAGTGAGGAGTCGCCCAGACATTGCGTTTTGGGCCCAGCCTAGCTGGGAGCTAGCATCTGCTGCCCCTCCCGGATTGTTGAACCCTCGAAGGACCCTTTGCCTGAGGCTCCTCTCTCGGTTGGTCCAAACCATATGACCTTAAACTGTGTTCTTGGTCCAAACCATATGACCTTAAACTGTGTTGCTGGTCCAAACCTTATGACCTTAAACTGTGTTGTTGGTCCAAACCATATGACCTTAAACTGTGCTATTGGTCCCAACCATATGACCTTAACTGTGTTGTTGGTCCAAACTATATGACCTTAAACTGTGCTATTGGTCCAAACCATATGATCTTAAACTGTGCTGTTGGTCCAAACCATATGACATTAAACTGTGTTGTTGGTCCAATCCATATGACCTTAAACTGTGCTGTTGGTCCAAACCATATGACCTTAAACTGTGCTGTTGGTCCAAACCCTATGACATTAAACTGCGATGTTGGTCCCAAAATTATGACCATAAACAATGTTGTTGGTCCAAACCTTATGACCTTAAACTGTGATGTTGGTCCAAACCTTTTGACCCTAAACTGTGACATTATCGTCCTGCCCGCATGACGAAAAACAGCACTGCATTGCGGTGACCTCATTGTAGAGGACATCACGTTGGGTATTGGTTTTATGCCATGCCATTTGTCAACTCCTATCACGGTTTGATGCTTGTGGCGACACCATGGACTACTACTATGGGCATGTCGCTTCACAACAAAAAAAACCACTCACCTTAGAGGAAAAACAAGATTTATCAAATGTCGCTTCTTTTAGAGCAAGGGCCACGTCTGCACTCCCCTTTTCCCTTGGCACTGGTATCTTACCATGTCACTTTCAGAACAACGTATGGCTTGATTCTCATCCTTATGAGATACGTAGGAATGCCTGGGGCACTTCCCCGCGTGTCCAGCCTACCTTCGTGTTCGGTCCCTCGAATCGAGCGTTTCCCCGGAAAGCACATGTTAAGTAGGTCTTAGGTCTTCCTTCACATCGGGTTTTGTAACCCCCTGGCCATGTGTCCGTTTCTCCCCTATCCTCTCGGTCCGAGCTCTATGACCTAAAACTAAGATCCTCATGGTCTGAGCCCTAAGACCTAAAACTAAGATCCTCACGGTCCGAGCTGTACGACCTAAAACTAAGATCCTCTTGGTTCGTGATCTAAGACCTAAAACTAAGATCCTTACGGTCCGATCTCTAAGACCTAAAACTAAGATCCTTACGGTATGATCTCTAAGACCTAAAACTAAGATCCTCTCGGTCTGAGCTCTAAGAGCTAAAACTATGATCCTTACTGTCTGAGCTCTAATACCTAAAACTATGATCCTCAAGTTTCGAGCTCTAAGTCCTAAAACTAAGATCCTTGCGGTCCGATCTCTATGACCTAAAACTAAGATCCTCACGGTCCGAGATCTACGACCTAAAACTAAGATCCATATTTCGTCCTGCATGATGTTAAACTGTATTTCATCATGCATGATGTTAAACTGTATTTTCAGAACTACGTGTGGCTTGATTATCATCCTTATGAGATACGTAGGACCGCCTGGACGTTTCGTCTTGGGTCCAGCCCCAAGGATTAGTAAACCCCGTCCTTCCTTATTGTCGGCCGCTCGGCCCGACATCATGGGAAGTGGTGTAATCGGGATATCTACCCCGAGCATGTTTGGGATGCTCCATGGTAATAATGGGAAGCGGCAGTTCTCTCACCAAATAGGTCCTACCTGGAAATTGGGATGACCCATGATCAGGTTGGTATATCCACCTAATGCGCCTTCGCCATGGTGGTGCAATTTCGGGAGTGTTGGACTATGTTCAAACAAACCACCACTCCACCTTCCACGCCTTGCGTCCCCCCTTGTTCGGACCCTCATTTCCTTTCGTGATTGACGGGACCCCCTAACAGTATGGATGCTTGACCTATGGTCCTCCTACTGTCCTGGGCCAACGTTCCGGAGAACTGGTCATGTTTGACGGGACCCCCTAATAGTAAGGATGCTCGAACTATGGTCCTCCTACAATCCTGGGCCAATGTTCCGAAAAACTGACTAATGATACTTGAGTTAGGCCCCATTTTACGAACATGGACAGCGGTCAGCCCTCTTTTATTGTCCTCCCATTTCGGGCCAACGTGATATGGATGTTGTGTTTCCGACACGGTTGAAAGTTATCCTCCATGGTTGCACCCCATTGGGTTCCGAATTTGGGCAGCGTGATTCACCCTTCCTCTCCATTCCCCTGTGTTCGGATGGATTTCAATGCCCACGGCATTTCCCCGCTTGTGTGTAAGGACACATTTAGAGGTCGACACATCAATCGGCTCAGGGGTCTCCTCAGAAGTCCAGGACCAATTTTGGACGCCTGGAGCTTGGTCAATTACCCACAGTTGAACGAAATGATGGAACGAGCATCTTCTGCTCCTTGCGTTGGGCACGACCCACAGAAGCCTACAGATGAGTTGTTATTCGTTTCGAAACAATGGTTGAGCGCATTAAACCAAGGGTATAAATGAGTGGATTTGACCACATATTGGATTGAGAGAATGAGCAGTAAAAGTAGAATGTTCATGAGATGGAAAAAACAATGCCCTTAGGGGTCAGCGTGCTGAAGAAATCTTTCCAGCACTGCTACCCTCTGGCTGGTAGCCTCCAGGACCACTTCTCGCTCTTTGAAGACTCTATCCTCATCGGCCACCATAGAGCGCAGCTCGCCAGCCCTAGCTTGTGCCTCCGCCCACTCGGTTTGAAGTACGGTCATCTGGTGACTCGCCTACACCAGTTGTTCCTGCGCCTCAGCCAGTTGGGCCGTCAGTTTCTCCATGAGCTCATAACATGTTGCGATGAAGGCCTCTTTATCTGCCGCTTTCCCTTCAAGGTGCTCGAATTCTTGCTCCGCCCTTAGCAGTGCTTGAGCGCTCGTCGATCCATCCCGGCATTGGAAAATGTTGGTGTGCGGGCTGCTCTCGGGTATCTTGTCGGCAATGTAATCAAGGACCGCCAGATGAAGGTGCTGAGCGTCAGCCCCTCCGGTGCACAGGAAGCGCAGACAGGTCTAAAGTGATCCCATCCGCCTCAGCCAATCCGACTAGGGCTGCTTGAGGAAGCGCTGGATACACTTCCACCCTTTGCGTCGTGTCATCCGGCTCTCCTCGGCGACCTCTATGTCTGAGTCATCAATATCCTCAGGGTCAGCAGGTCGGTATAGTGGGAAGGCCGCCAACAGATCGGCAGCAGGATCCACCCCAGGGATTTCTTTATGAGGAATAAAATCCTCGATGTCCGGGCGGCCTTCTCTCGCCCCAGCAGCAATGATGCCTCCACCAGCTTCCGAACACGTTTTAGGAATAGCGCCGCTGATGTCCGCCGCCCCCTGTTCATCAATTTTTGGGGCCGGCTCAGTGCAGAGAGCATGTTCCGAGCGAGGGGGTATGTCCACCGCTGGTCCACTCACGGATGGCTCGGGCTCCGCAGCCTGACGTGCCTCCAGTGTTGAGATCACTGTACAGGGCATACGATGGTCAGACAGGATCATTTGACACCAAGCACCAGTAGTGAAGAATGAGACTTACAGGAATCTAGAGCGTCGGTCCCCAGTGTTCCGGCCGCTGCAGGAGCCACCATAAGGGGAGACCCCTCTGTGCTGGTTAATTCAATGATGGGTGTCAAATCCCCATCATGTCTCACTAGTTCATCTCTGCCCTCCTCTGGTGGGGACGCCCGTCCACCGCTCCGCTGCTCCTGAGTAGGAGGGGGAAGTGAGATAGAAGTTGGAAAGTAGAATGGATGAATGAGGGAAATGAATGAAGACAGAGAAAAAGCGTGAGAGTCTCGGTTATATCGAGATCAGAGTCGGAAATCTCGCCGCTCTCTCAGAAACTCCCTTGGTAGGTCTCCCCTTGAGAACCCTCACCTTCGGGCTCCTCTTATTCATCTTCTCCCTCGCCTTTGTCCTCTCTGGTTCCCCCCTCCCCCTCCGGCTCTTCGTCACTGTCGACTTCTCCCGGCGGCATCACTTCCGGATCATTCTCTTGGATGAGCATCACTTTCACTAGGAATTTTGGCTCTGGACGCCTCCCCCTTTGGCGTGCGTATGCGTCCATGTTCATCAGATAAGCATGCCGCCGATGGAAGTTCACTCTGTCGGTAATCTGAACAAGCCCGACCTCCGGCAGTTGGATCCCGTTCTGCATTATCTTCTGCCAGATGGTTTCGATGCTCAGAGATTGCCGCAGGGTCATCCAGGCCGACCACAGTGCCGGGATAATTGTGTCTTGGGAAGGTTCGAGCGGATATCTTATCTGCTTCCCAGGAATTTCCCTGGCTGCCTCATGTGACCCCCCTGCGGGTAACGAGGACGTGGCATAACCATGTGATGTTGCTGCTGCCGAAGTCTCGGCCTGCGCAGGCCTCGCTGCCTAACGCGCCCTTGGTTCTCCCCTTCTGATGGCACCGTGCCTTTTTTCTCATCGCCCGGTTTCCGCGCGAGTAACCTCGAGTTGCCGTACGCGCTTTCATTATAGCCCCTCAGGGTACGCAATGGTCCAGTTTTTGGCATATTCTGTTTCTAGGCTGGCATCGGCCCTAGTGGGAGGAAGAGTAATGATGTTTCCAGAGCCAAAAGTGGTAAACATCAACCACATCTGGCGCAGGATGCATGGATTCTTCTCCTGCTCGATAGCCATGAATACTCTCTTCGGCATTCGATGAAGGCACCCGAACTGCCTGGCGAATTGGGACGGCACATAGGGCTCGCAGATCACTTTCTCATCGATCTGAGCCACGAGCACCCCTCCTCGAATGCTCTGGAAGTATTCCTGCTATTCCAGAGAGTCTCGCCCATTGTCCACCAGCAGGACAATCGGGGTGGGGAACAGGCTGAAGTTGAAGATGGCATGGTTGCCAATGCAGATCCTCACGCCCTCCTCATTGAGCGTCAATGGCGCCACCCTGCAATGTTTAGCAAGGACGGTCGCAAGCCATTGCCCGAAGTACGGATGACGTTTGGGAAAGTATACCCGCCGAGATGAGCCGCCACCCAGCCATGGAAGATCTGGAAGGGACCACAAACTCTCCAAGGAGACCCCCCTCATGAGATGCGCACCGGGATGGTATACAACTTGGCCACCACGAGGACGTCCAAGTTGAACCATTTGTTGGCGTCCATGGAGCCCACCATCACCAACGTCGCTGGACGGATGCCCATCCTCGCGTCCCACACCGGAAGGAGCCACCCACTCAGAGAGGCGGCAAAGAACCCGGCATACCAGACGTTCGGGTCTCGGGCCTCAATGACGCGGTAGCCCCATGATTGGTATTTTCCTGCCTCCATGGTCTTCCAGTATGGCCCATCATTGCTCCTCTGAGTCACGGTTGGGCACCGTTTGCCCCGTCCCGGCATCTTGATGGCGGGATCCCTCTCAAGGAACAGGCTGAACCAACCCTTGTAGGTGATGTCCTTCAAGAAGTCTTTGACCCCCAGCCTCTCCTTGGCTAGCTGCAGCAGGTGCCACTTCAGCATAGGCGTCCGCGACCTGTCTCCCCAGGTGTTCTTTGGATGAATGAACTAGTCGTATTGGTAACCCTCCAGTGGGATACCTCCAATGCAGTGGACATTCCAGAGACTGATGCCGACTTCCCCATGATGAAGGTTGAACGTGTTGGTGTTTGGAGACCACCGGGTGAATAGCTCCGGTCCATGTTCAGGCTGGCGGTGGAAATGGAACTGCGATGTCCATACCGCCTCGAACAGGCCGATATACTTTAGTTCATCCCTGAACTGGTCACAGGTATGGCGAACCCAAAACACCCATGCCCATTCGCTGGTGAAGTTACCCCCAGACCGTAGGTCCCAATCCTTCAGCCAGCCCTTCGTGTCATTGGTGATGCTTTGACGGAACGTGCTCGCGTAGAGGGCCGGAGAATCATCCGCCACAGGCTCGTCCCCGGTAATGGTCCTCGCCCTCGGGTTCAGGACATAAACACTCACATGTCTAGTTTCCCTGGTAGAATGGTCGTTGTTGGTGATGTTGTAGCGAGGAAGTTCGTCCTCCCGAGTCACCCAATACCGCGGAGTATCCACTTCGATGCTCGGCAGGGGAACCTCTTCCAGGATGCCAAAATTCCAGAGCGGGAAGTTGTCCGATAAGGGATATTCCTTTTGGGACAGAGACATAAAGTTGAACATGGTCATATTTTTGGAGACAATCACCTTGGCACCATAAACCTTTTCATTTGCCGCCATTTCTGTCCTACGGGGACCGGCTTCCCCCTCATCAACTCGGTTTGCCGCCATCTCGAATTTTTTAGGAGTTGGGCGAAATCAGGATGTAGTGCACGGAATTGGAGAGTTCGCAACGAAATTTGGCTGAGTTGCGTGGAATCATTGAGATAAGCGGCAATCGGCACACGGAGCGCGGACAATCCTGATCATGCGTGAGGTTACGGCCAAATTTCGGATGGAATTCCGCGCTGCCATAGCGTTATTATGCGCAGTAGCAGAAGTGATTTCGCGCACGAGAGCGGTATGCTTATCGCGCAGAAAAAGCGGAAGTACGGATCTGGGACCCAGCGCCCCTTTTTATTGGCGAGGCCAGGGTTCCGCACCACGTAGAAAGAGTATTTCGCGCGCGTCCGTAGGTTTTGCACGCCCCATTAGAATTTGGTGCGTAACTTGACGATGAGGCACCGCACTTTGGCGTTTCAGCATTTCCCTTGGAATCTGATCGTTGAGACCTCTCGCCGATCCAATTCTAGGGGGGGGGGAATTTTTTGACGCCGAAAAAAGCCTGTAACTCTCAGAGGAAGTTTTGGAATGACGAAGCGAAGTTATATTCGGAATCGGAGGCCCGATCCGGAGGCCCGGGATGTGGTGTGAGAAATAAAGGAGGCTCCACGTGAAAAATTGTTTTGTGCGCGTAGAATCATAGGGTTTCTTGGAATTGAGCTGTTGAGGCGTGCAATCTTTGAGCGCCTCGGTTCCACATGACGATCTTTTGTGCGCCGGCTGCGCTCGGCACGAGGATTTTCGCGCGCCACCTGGATTCCGCGCCGGAGGTCACCTATAAATAGAAGGTGACCCCGAATGGTTTGGGGGTTGAGGAATCTGAAGCGGCTCTCGTGCGCGCAATTCGGCTGCCCCCTCGTGAAAGATGACTTCCAGGTAAAACCCTCATTTCGCGTAACCTTACCCTGGAGTTCTCCTTTGCGTGCAACTCCACCGGCTTCAGTAAATTTGCCCCCTCCGCAGTATTCTAGCCTTGCACGCAATCCGTGCCTCGTGCGCGCAATACCCTGCCATGCACGCAAAACCCTACGCATAGTTCCCTCTCCGCGCACAATTTCTTTGCTCCAATTGTCCACCGTCCTGGTCTTTTGCGTGCAAGCCTTCCCTTTTGCCTGAAAAACCCAGGACTCCTCACCATGATGCCCCTTGGTTACCCCCTGCACTGACACCTGATGTCTCCCCTGTCGGGCATGCGCGCCATGCGTTGTTTTCCCGTACGGCCTCCCAGGCTCGTGCGAAGTAACCTCAAGGTCCCCAGGGCCGTGTTTCCCATTGCGTTGCTTTTCCTTATGCTTCTCCGCATAGGCACGCTAACCGCTATTGCTTCTTCGCATAGCCACTCTAATGTGGACCCCCCGGTGGTTCCCCCTGCGGCCACCCGTTCATATGTCCATGCTGATGCCTTCCCTTCCACAAGGGGTATAGGGTGTTGGGAATGTAAGCCCTAGGTGTGTGGAGTGAACCCACCTCGTCCTAGCTGCATGACGTTAAACTTCTAAGCACCCCGTCCTTAACACAAGACGTTAAACTGTGGTCCAACCCCGTGCTTCGCACGTAGGGTCCCCCCAGCTCGGACATTTTTTATGCCCACTCGTCTCCACGGTAATGGACTTTTCCTCACATGGAATGAGATCCTCCTTGTCGGAGCGGCGTTTGTCCACGGGGGAAGGGATGCCTCAGAGCGTAAGACCCTAACCTTTCTTGTGGATTATTTTACTCATGCATCTCCGAACTTCCCCCCTGCCAAGGAGAGTGGAGTCCTTTTACCACTGCGCTTTGTCGCACCATGGGACTCCACCCTGGATTAAGCCCCGATAACAAAGGCCACTAACCATGCGTAAGCCCCTATTTCCTCTCTGGGCCGCTCAACGCATAAGCCCCATTTCGCTTCTCACGGACGCACCCTTCGTGATGTGATCGTATGGTCCCTGCTGCCTCTTGTTTCCCACACCGAGCATGACTCACATGGGCTTAGAGTGCGTGTCGACTATGACATCCTCTTAGGGGACTCCCCAGAGTGTAATCCCCATCCCAGCGAACTATGTGATCTTTGATCTGTGATAACTCATGGTACGTAGGAAGCCTCCACGAGGTTCAAGCCCACCACCCGGTCGTCCCGACCTCTCCATGTCGGTTCCCCGACCACCTTGGGCTGCCTCAGAGCGTAAGCCCCAAATATCCCGTCCCACATGACGTTAAACTGTATTCCGTCCCGCATGTCGTTAAACTGTATCGTGTTCCTCATGAAGTTAAATTGTATTCTGTCCCTCATGACGTTAAACTATATCCCCCCTCATGGGCCGTCTCAGAACGTAAGCCCCATGTCTCACTCCACCATCCATCCTGATCCTTACCCAGGCCGCCACACCCCGGTGAGATCATGCCACCCTTTCCCACTCCATGATATATGGGAAGCCGCCCACGTGCTGGCCCCAACATCGGTGTTCCCCCCTAGGGATCCTTCAACCCGATCCATCTCTGCAAGACGTTAAACTCGCAACATACCCCGTGTTAAAAATGGGATGCTGAGGAAAACCTCAGATGGTATACGTTCCCCGCGTTCAATGTGGGATACCTCGGGCTTCCGCGCCCTCGAGAAGCCCTGTGATGGGGGACCAAAGACAGACATGTCGACGACGCCCCAACATGACCATTCTCCACACCGCATGTTACTTTTTCGACAATACCCCTTGGAGCATCTTGACAGATGCAACATAATTAACTGGCGTCCATGTAGATATAGCACTGGGGATGAGCTTCACGAACCCATCTTAAATCTATGAGGGAGACCCGGACTAGGTAATGAGCTCCAAGGAGGAATCCACGGAGGGAAGAACCGACATCCCATCATACCGGTTTCGATCAAGGAGCAGACGTCACTGAACAAGGAACGAATGTCGCCCGCCTTTGGAAAGCGGGAATGCATGGCAACAAGCAGCGCGCCCTCCGCAGCGGACGAACGCGCGCGCCCTGGCGAAAGCGTCAGAAACATGTTTCCTATAAAAATATAATCTCTTAGAGTATTGTTGTGTGGATGAAGTTGATCACACCACGAAAGGATAATAATTGGGTACAAATAGTTGGTTTAACTATTCCCTATAGAAATCATGATATTAATTTATCATATTTAATTTCATCCAATTAATGATTTTCTATAAACCCTTGATAATTAATGAATAACATTAACTTTTCTTTATTCGAGGTTGATAGTGGAAACGCATTCCACATGGATTGGTTGATTTCTTAATTTAAACCATCTTAGAATCAACCATAATTTTTTAAAAAATGTTTAAAATAATTCCCTAGATGGAATGTCACAGTGTTTTATAAAATGGGAAGATGTTTTTGGGGTCAATAATTCCAAACCAATCACATGTATTATGTTATAGAAGCCTCAATATATTATTTTACATTACTTATGAAATGTTTTTAAGGAATTTTTCATCATATAAGAAATAATTATTATTTTTAATATCATAGAAATGAAAATGATTATACTCCATTCACTATTGTTGATGGATATTTTTTTCTGATTCGAGAGGTTGCGTTTCATGATGTGGACTGTCCTTCAGTGATGGGTATAATATGGGGACTAGTATAAGTGAGGTAGTAAGATTTAAAACATTTCCACTTTTTCCCATTTAAATACCAACATTTGTATATTATTTTCATTTGATTATAAAATATAATTTTATAAAATTCTCGATAATGTTGAATGTTACAAATTTCCCATAGATACATTACTAGGATATGAGGTATTGGTATATCATAATGTATTCGATAAATAAATAAGTGAAACCATTCTACTTGGGAAATATGTTAGATTAATGAGTAATATAAAACCATCCCACAAATAATAAAATATTATACACTTTAATTATAAAATATACTATAATTATAGATATCATGGATTTTTAGATGATTTAGTGAAAAGATGAATTGATACAAAACCATCCAACAAAGACCCTCTCATCTTTTTATTGAACTGAGAGGTAAACTATTACACATAATGAATGTCAGGACCTCCAATTTTTTTTACAAATAACCAAAGCTAGGATATTTTGTGCAGTTCCAATGTCCCTAAAATATGTCTACACAATGATATACATAGTTTTGTGTGCTACTAAATATCATATGAGACCTTAAATTTCAAAAACATAGGACAAAAAATGTTTGGGTGGTAGGGAATATCATCATCTACTTATCGAGGGTAAGGCTTTTCAACTAGTTTTTCCACAGCATTATTTCCATCAATAGTTTCTAATCCAGATTTTGACCACATTTTCTTTTTTGTGATCTCTGTGGGATTTGGTAACTATGAAGGAACAAGAATTGGGGTTGTAATAGGAAGTGATCAACGTGGTGGCACTACCATTCATTATGATTGATGGCACATGTGTTGGACAACAACATCTTACATGACATAATTCATGTTATTTCACTACTATTGGTAGGTATGAACATACTTCCACAAATATATCTAGATATATTGTTTATCTAGAACCTAGATTATGTGGATTTTGAATTCTATTTTGGATGGTTTTGTGGGATTTTACCATTTCTAAAGATCTATTAGGAGATTAGGTTGATGCTCCAACTAAATATCATATCCATCATGAATATTTCCTCTAATTATTTCTGATTTGTTATTTATTATTTTCTTATTCTCTACCTAATTCCATGTAAATACTTACATAAGTGTTGTATTTTAGACCTCCGATGTCAGTTGGTAGGATAAAGCCACACTTTTATCCTTTTCATTGATAGATATTCATTAAGGAGTTGGAAACTGAATGTTTCTGGAAACACCCAATGTTTATAATCTTCCATTGGATTTATATATAAACACATTCTTTTGTAATTTTTGTTTTGACCGTATCTTATATATGATCATACTCTTCTTATTCCCCTATACTATCCTCGTGTTATTTAGTGTTTTTAGTTGATTTTCTGACAACTTTCACTAATTTATAATTTTTGGGTGTGATTGTAGCATAGATAGTTTGAATTTTCTCTTGACTACTATGTGGCATCATATTAATATTCGTTGACTACCATGGATCCTCCTGGGGAAGAGTGCTAATAATAATATATCCATAAAAAATCATTATTCATGTTCCCAATATAGATGATTTATCATGAGATGATTCAATCTAGTACGGTTAACATTATTATGATCCGTTTAAACAATAAACTAATTACTTATTTTGGAGATGAGGTTGATGAAAAGTTTCCCCTATTCATATTTGTTTAGGATGTCCTCCCTCGATTACTGCAACATTTCAATCTGAAATACATAGCTTAAAAGAAGTTAGTAGTGTTAGAAAATCACCCAACTCTATGGGTTGAGGATTCTACTATATTATAATTGTTTTTAGAATCTTGTAAACCATATTGATCTTTTAGACCATTTTCAAAATATCATATGGGTTCATATTTGGTCAACACATGTTGTAGTTTCTTTCTAAGACATCATTGTTTTCCAATAAACATCAATCCTTATGTTGGAAGCTTACATGATCTTTTTTTATGATTAATGAAATATTCATCGGATGTATTACCCTTATTGAGCCTGAAACTTCCATGAAGCATTCATAGATGATTCTTATTAATCATAGAATCCTCCATTGACAGGGATAAGTTATAAGAGATTTAATGACGAAATGAAATTGTATAATATCACCTCTAGAATTATTTTTTTATCGAGTAACGAGGTGAAATAAAATGATCCATGTTTTCCCTATCATTGGTTCGGAACACCATAAGGAGAATCAGATATCAACATTCCTATCATAGAAAAAGAATTATGAAATATTTATTGAAAACCCTCTTAATATTTACCTAATTGTTTTCATCATATTGAGGAAAGGGTATATAACTGTATATAATAATGAATTTCAACTGTTATCATTATTTGATTTTATTATCATTTGAATGTAATGAATATAGTTTTTTGAATGATGAGGATTCATATATAAATTGTGGGAAATTTCATGCAAACATTTGTTTTGAAAATTTCAATAAAATGATATACTGGGGATTGGAAAAGATTCAAAATATGAATATTATATTATATTTAGAAATATTTTTCCTCATAATTAATATATTCTGCTCAAATTATAGGTAATGTTCATTATACTAACCTACAAAAGTGGTTATTTCTCAAATGTTTTGACATAGAAAATGATATTGGCCAGGATCTCATTTTTATAGGAAGGGAGATGATCCAAGGGTGGTTTGGAGAAAGGACATCTCCATAAGAAATCTTCTCATTGAAAATAATAACTCATATAAATGATTTTGAATCATGTATGAAATTATTTATCCTCCAATTTTCCACAAGATATTAGAGCATTCTCATAATTTAATAAATATTGCGAGGAACCTATTATTAATATGTGATATAAAAACAACAGAGACTTTATCGGTGAACACCATATTGGGGTGGACTACAATAATGTATTTTTGTCTAACCCATATTTAAATACTTTTGTTTATATCATAAGAATAACCATTTGGGTGGAAAATTCATGGGTTGTACCTTATTTGTTTTTAAGCTTATAACTGTTAGGGGTTTTTCTATAGTACTCATCAAGATAAAGGTTCTCACGATCATAATCAGTATATCATCAAAACATTTCCTAATGGTGAATATTTCGTGGAGGGTCACTAAATATACCAATACAAAATTGTTGTGGAAATATATTGAAACTAAAACTACTTCTTCATTAACCTAGATATGTGACTACCACTATTATAATTTTTAGGACCTCATGATAAATATAACTAAATATAAAAGGATTTGGGTACTACTTGATAATTTTATATTTTTATTGGTGAGGGTTCTTTTTAAGTGATATACTTCATGAATTTTTTGTTGAATAATGTGGAAGACAAATTTCATAAATTGGATATCTCCTAGTAGAATCATATGACATCAAAAAAAATTATGTCATGTTTTAGAGGTTTTGAAAAGTTTATATACCATCCATAAAGCATACAGTAATATATAATGTTGATCTCTAGTTTTAATGAGGATATATGATGGAAATAATTATCCATTTATCATTGACGTCTACCGAGGAGAAATTTTGTATCACTAATCTTGAGTAACCTTCAAGATATGAAAATTTCTCACTCCAATTATGATTGTTGGGGTGTGTTCTCGAATAATGAATAATCCTATTCTATCATTATATCTTAGAATTTTTATATAATGTTGGAATATATAGATTTTTTCCCTTGTATTTATTTAAGGATGTGATGGGTGGCCATTGTGGCTAAAACAACAATCTAATCCCACTACATATTCAAAGAAGGGATATACCCAGATCCTAGCCACTAATTCCAACCAATATATTTTAATATTTATCATTCATAGAAAGAAATATATGTTTTCTATGCCTATTTATTTTTTGGATCAACCAAAATCATCAGAAAGTTTCTACAATAATATATTAGAAGATATGGTGAACATGATAAGGGATATAATTCTAATTTATATAATCCACATTAGATGGTTGGTATAATTCCATGGAGGAAATTTAGATATGTTCCTTCTCAATGTTGATTCCATGGCACTTCTAGTGGGATATTCAGTGTTTCCATGCCTAGGTGGAAGAAGCCTTACTTTACGGGTTGGCATCCTAAATGGAATGAGGATGCAATGATGCATGATTTGGGTTTTGGTAACTGCATATAGAAGACCTTTGAAAGGAATCTTATTATTGGGAAATGAGGCCATTATTATCCTACTGATCTACCTCCTTCAATAAAAATGTAATTTATAGAAAATTCAATGAAAGTATCCTAAAATGGATTGAAATGAAAATAGCCATCGTTCCCTTATTTTCCATTATCTTCTAATGTGAAAACAATCAGTGGGTCCACATGTCATGAAGGTATTCATGTGAGAAATCAATGTTTAGTAAAATGTCATTAATATGATATGCCTATAACCACACATATGACACATGACCTTGGAGGTGCTTGGTGGGTGACAAGGTCCTCTAGCATGATGTGTACCAAATTTTGTAACTATAAATACTTAGGTTTATCTTGATTGTTTGGGTTCAATTTTTGGAACAATGAGATTATTGGTCAATCTTCTTAAGACAAAATAACAATAAAAAATAACACCAATCAAATAATCACTATAATAAAAAAATTTGAAATTTATTTCCTTGAAGGATCTATGTTTTTGTCCAATTTCATCTTTTCCAAACCCAAGAAATAAAATGGTTTACCATATAAGCAGTTAATTAATTTTTTTTATTTAATGATTTTATTTTAGTTTCATTGTTTTTATTTCAGTCCAATTTTTTTTAGATGATTTTCAAATGGTTTTATTATTGTAACTGAAAAAAATGGTTCTCAAATCTTGGATGATTTAGAATACTTATTTCCAATGGCATGTTATTTCTGAGTATTTTAATACAATTATTAAGAAGTGATATTGGTTAACAGGTTGTGAGGTTTGATTAAAAACACCCTATTGTGGAATGTTAATTTATACTCAAGAAAATCTTATATATTCAATACATATTGAAGAATCCATCAAAATTTCTAGTTTGGGGATGGTCACTTTTATGTGAATAGTCAATTACTATAATTTTTGGTGTAGAACCATATGTATGTATCAAACGTTCACCACTGATGATGCTGGTATTATTTATCAGAGGTTCTCCATCAATGGTACAATCTATAAATATCAATGTTTCTCTATTTAACAATATATTTTTACAAGATGTTAGTTTTATTCCTTGTAATGGGAAATAATATAATTTTTTTAAATCTGTAGAATGTTGATGTTTAGATTTTGTGATTGGACCGATGAAAAGGGATTCCTGCATATCCACAATAAAGGAATTTGGAACCTTATATTTTAGTATTATTTGAAATGATAAGTCATATTCCTTTTAAGGTTTTGTAAAATGTAGTAGTTGAAGAAGTTAAATTCCATGTGATGAATGTGTCTAAAAAATTTCATATAAAAAATGGTTTCTAGATTACATATGAGTGTCCCATTTTGGATGATACAATAGTGAAAATGATTAAACAATATATCCTTCACCCATAATTTTAACTATATGTTGATGTGGTAAAAATGACCAGGAAGGGATATGGTCTCACAGGTTAAAGAATAAACTAATTGAGAATATGAATTAATATTTTTTATTGTGATTTATGTTATTGGGTTTGAACCTCTAGGAGGATTCTGACATTTGCCACTAGGGTATGGATCAAAGACGATGTATTTCGTAAAAATTGGTTTTTACACCTAATGATGAGGCCCATGTTAATATATATTCCCATAAATAATGATGTTTTCCCCATTGATCTATTATACGTTTTGATTTATGTTTATTAAGGGGAACCAGAAATAATAAAAGTAATCCATATTGCATTATCATGAATGGGAGTTGATATACCCATTAATTGGATGTCCGTGGTGAAATATTATTTTTCTGGTCCCAAGAGAATTATGGATGTGATATAGAATTAAGGAGTAATAAAATTTCATAGATGAACATACTAAGGCTTAATATATGAGTGATGGTCATTCTATATATTTTTCTCACATCTATTAGTGGATTATGTATAGGGAATAGTTGTTTAATCAAGAAGATAGACAATATCTACCCATTATTTATTTTATTACCTTTTATAATACCCAAGAAGAATCTTACATATCATATTATAGGATGAAAAGAAGAATAGATTCACTATGATTATCTTCACATTTCAAGTATCATATAGTGTGCTAGTTCCACTACATGAAACTAAGATCATCCCACTAACACCACAACTATATGAATCACCATCACTTTAATAAATAATTTTTGTAATCATTATGAGGATCATAGCTACCTGAGAGGTTACGTGGGGGATTTCATTTACCATGGAAATTTTGGATTTATTGGAGGATATAATGGTGGTTTTTTCTTGATTATATCTACCTAGACTCATTTGAGGGGATTTTTATTTTATCTCCCTAGAAAAGATATTAGTGTGAAGGATTTCCCTATTATTTTTAGTGTGACAGGGACTTTGGTGATTTAGGATACATCAACCAAGTGGGTATTGGTTGGACATCATTATACCAAACTAATACGATATATGTCTATAGTAGGATGTATCTCTTCCTAGCGATACATGAGAGAAAAATAAATCAACTCACTCGTGTTATACTAGGTTGGAAAATAGTGTGCATTTCCAAGTGGTAGTTGGGCTAATTAGATTGTACCTCAACCATGTTATACATTAGATAATAAGAAAATACCTCACCAAAATGATACTTGAGATAATTTAATATAAATTCTTAAATAGAGTGAACCCCAATCCACAACAGTTGGGTGAGGTATTCCTCAAATGAAAAATGGACTCCTTGAGTGCTTTTGGAAATTTCACATGCAATATTGTATTTTGTTAGTTGATTATCCCCAATGGCATTCTTAAAAAATTGATAAACTGTTTCCTCTCAATGGTTGCCATTATTTGGACCTTTTTGAATTTAAATATCATTTTTATATAAACTATAACCAATTTAATGGTTTTTAATATACTTGGGATTTTTAGAGACATTGGATACATAGTTGGTAGATATGTGATTGAATTATTTCTCATTATTCTGGACTAAATAAACAAGGAGTCCAAGGGGTCTATTTATTAGAAAATTAGAGTCCCTAGGTGTATTAGGTAACTCATAAAAATAGTGTGTTAAACAGATCCACATAAGTTTGGGTTACATTATATATTTTATCGCCCACATGTTATTTATAATTACAATTTTTTACACTCTAAGGGGCTTTAGAGAAGAAAATTTCTCTCTTTTATTCAATTTATTTTTCATTTATTAAGTGTATATTACCTTGAATGTTATTGTCGTTATGTGAGAAAAGTATCCCCACTAATCCCAAAATCAATATAATTATTTATAATATTCATGAAATTTGTGTAATGGTGAAAAGATGGAAATAAAAAATTATATGAAGTAGATGAGGAAAGAAACAATGAATGGTTTATGTACGTTCATTACCACTTCGTTAGGAGACCATTATTAAATCACAAATTAATGCATTATAGTGTTGTATATTGAAATACCATAAGCTCAATATTGAAGGGAATGATGAAAATAATGTATTAGGGTAAAATGTTTTTAGCTAAAAGGCACAAACATTTTGTATTATAGAGGATGGGTGGATCTTTTTTATAAGTGAGTAGAGAACACACTTGGAACTACTTATATGATTTAAAGATAATTAATGTATTCCTCATGTAAAATGATTAAAAATAGACATTTATTAGAATAAAAATATGCTATGTTCAAAATATCATCATCCAATAATAATTATATTGGTTTTGGATTCAATTTAAAAGTTATCTTCTAGCAAAAAGCCATTATTAATAATTTTATCCTAACCCATGGTGACAAATATTTCATACAGTTTCCATTATTCATGGAAGAAATTAGGAATTTAAAAAATCTGAATATAATTTTTCCAATTATGGAATCAATTTTTAATGAATCATGTTACATATTTATAAAAAATAAATAATAAAATAAATTTGTAAAACACAACGAATAACAGTTTATAGAAAAAAATTATTTTAAATTCCATGAAATAATTTATTCAAAAAATCGAGTACAATGATGATTCCTATGTGATTAATTATATTATTAAAAATTATAAAAGGATTTTCTTACTTTTTGAATAATTTAAAAATATAATTTTAAATTTTGATTTTAGATTTACCGAATTGAAATGATAATTCTTAAAAAATTGTTACTGATAACAATTGACATAAAAACAAATCCTTTTAAAAAAGTCATTAACATTGAACCTATGATTATATAGAGATAAATATCTAAATAATGTTATAAATATTCTCAAATAATATATATATAATAGTATAAATTAATTATAATATCCACACATAAAATGTAGTAAAAACCATTTTTTATGAAAACATATTTTTACAGTATCAACTGAACTTATAGAAAATTTTGAAATTAATTATTATCAACTCTTCAATATGAATTTATTTTTAAAAACCATTAAAAAAATAAATAACGTAATTATTAATATTCAAACCTTCCAATTTAATGGAATGATCTTTGTGGATATATTTATATAAGAGTATTTTATTATATATCGTAGTTCTCTTAAAGATGTGTGTTACATGGAAAGAAAAATAAAAAAAATATTATTAATTTAAACATAATTTCATGGTTTTTATAAAGAGGATGATCATGTTGACCACACCCTGATGGGATTTTTTGATCACAAATCCATTGAGAGAGTATGCGTTGGACAATTCAGTAAATCATTAATTGTTTTCTTTTCGAATGTGTATAATATAATTTATATGTTTAGTTTAATGAATTGGGGTTTTTACAAATAAATAACTAAATTTTAATATATATATATATATATATATTAGTGATTAATACATTGGTTGAAATATTAATGAAGGAATATTTTTTCATCAATATATACTGAAAATTTAAGTTCAATAGAGTTACTTTCAGAAGACTATGTGTGGAAGAGGTGTAAATAATTAAAGCCATTGTGATAAGTAATTCTATTCGGAAGGTGATTGAATATGAGACTACATGGCTAATTTATCAAGTTCATTCCTCATAGTTATTTCATGGGGGTAATTACAAAAAAAATTCTCATGACTAAAAATACTATGGAGGTCGTTCCTAACAGCATTACCGAGATGAGGAGTTTTTTATTCAATCAACATTCAATGAGAGTTTTGTGTAGTATTGTCTGTGTCCTAGTAAAGGATGTATGATGTTCATGTGGTGAGTATGTGGTTAATTGTGTACACATTTTTCTTTGAATATGGATTATTATTGGATGAATTTTCAGATGAAGAACTCAAGTGGCTAATCTGGTGACACATGAGAACATTAGGGAATTATGGGGAAGTAATTTTTTTTTAGAAAAATAATGGTGATTCAAAATAAAAATATTAGAACTAAAAATAGTTGTTAAAGGGTCAGAAATAGACATGATAATCACACGGTGATGTTTTCATAATCAGGTGATAGAAATTTTGTATAGTGATTGGTGGAAAAAATGACTCAACTATATCAATAACTAGTGGATTCAATCATTAACTGATGAAGGGGACCATAAAAGGAAGAAGAAAAAAAGAATCAAATCCATATCCATGATGCTATATTATACTCTTGATAAAAAATATATCATCACATCCATGGTATGTTTAAGACACAAATAATTCTATAAAAATGGAATTTCCTTTATCTATGTAGTGTGTGGGAGTTTTTGAAATTCATAATTTCAAATATAATAGTTTTAAATTTAATTTTTTAATCCATGAAATATCATATTTTATGTGTGTTTGTGATAATTTTTTGCTTTATTAATATTTGGATCTTAATTGGGAAATGGAATAAAATGGAACTAAAATAATTTCTCTATGGTTTTTTGTGTTGGTGTTAAAATTCAATAATGTAGTATAAATTGTTAAATTAATATTTTTATGTTTAAATATATGTTTGGATTCACTTCATTAGTCTAAAACCAAATGTAATTCACATATATTTTTGAAAATAACCAAATCACCAACTGGGCATCAAAATATGGGCATAAAATTGATGATTTTATAATATAGTCCCATATCAAAATTATGGTTATCAAAATTGTGTAACACCCCAAGATTGCATAGTGTGTTATTTCTTCAAAATAATTCAATAACTTTCACTACACGCAACACTTAGTTCAAGTGCACTATAACTTACCAAATAAGCCGTTCAAAAGAGGTTATGAATATTATTAACTAAATTTTGAACCTTATATAATACTTATAATATAAAAATCCATATTATTAGTTTCTTAGACACAATGTAGGAACAAATTCTTTTTTTTTCAGATACAAGAAGTATTTTTCCAAAATGAACTTTTACCAACTTTAATAGTGATACCTTTTTATATCCAATATTTTAAACTTTTATATATTCGATTTGACTAAATAAATTTATTTAGAATGGGGACATAAAAAAAATCTACAATGTAACACCCCAAGCTTCCACGATATGCTTCTCTTTGAATAATACATTAGCGTGTGTTGTACGCAACTTCGAGTTCTAACACACACCACAACCAATCAAACTAGGCATTATGAATAGTAATACCTAAACAATTGGACCTAAACAATTGTTCATTAGAATTAATTTCACTTTGAAATTGGACCTAAACAATTGTCAATCTTTTGATATATATTGTTTCTTAAAAACACGCTATTTGTTGTGACAGCATGAATTAATTATAAAATTAATTAATGAAACTTATATGTTTGAAATTTGTAAAATAGACATCATTTTTCAATTTGAAATATCAATTATAGCTTAGGGTGAAATTTTGGCATTGTCCTAAAAAACTTAAATTTTTGTTGAATAGTGAAACTACTAAGTGGTAGTTAAAAAACTGAATTTTTCATAAAACGTAATTTTACCACTTCTGTGATTGTAATTTCGAAAATCTGAGAGACACGGTTAATATCAAGAAGTAAAATGTTGTTCAATGAGATGAAAATATTGTTTTGGTGAATAGTAACTTCTTACTTTTATTTACCACGGTTAAAAGTAAATAGGGTAATTAAGGGTAAAAATGATATTAATATTGCCATAAAACATGTCCTAATTCTATTGGAAAATTGTATCTCCTCCAAAAACAACCTTAGGAATAAAATATTTTCATTTAGGTCCACTTGGATTAGATTAGTGCATTTAATATTATTTAATTCAAAGAAGAGTTAAAGGAGTTAAAATCAAAGTTTATTTACTAAAACATTTTAATATAGGGTTATACATAAGATAAAATAGATTGTAAATATCCATTAGAAAGATAAAAATATTTCCTACATAATTATATTTTATTTATAATTTTTAAACATTAAATAATGTAATTGTTTTATGACACAATGATGATGCAGTAATTACCATAATTATGAAGAATTAAAATAATTGATATTATAAATACACAAATAAATATAATTTGAGACTTTTAATGAATTAAACTAATTTTCTAGGATAATATGACATATTAGGATTGATTTAATTGATTTTTTTAGAAGTAATCATTATGTTATAAGTTTCACAAAAATCAACTATTGAATAGTGTCAAAATTGACATAAAAGAGTTTTTAAAACAAATATTATATTATTAATTAATATTAAATTCCTAAAAATCTACGGTTTGGCCATACGACTTATATCATTATAGTTGTATCATTAATGGACCAACTGGGGGTCACTTGAATGTATATAGTAACTTTATTAACTATATACTATAAAAATACAAAGTGACATGGTAAAGGACAAACTAATTAACTAAGAGATAAAACTAAATGATACGGTTAATATAGTAACCCAAACCTGTCTAAATTCTATTGGTAGAATGGTTTTCGACCTATACCCACCTTAACATTTCAATAATCAACTTTTGAGCCATTAGAAACCGAATATGAATTTAATATAAATTAATATTTCTAGCTTTTCCAAAGGTGCCCCTCACCCCTCTTATAAAAGAACACTCCCCCTTCTCATTACTTCACACCTTCAAAGCCTTTTGGTTCAGACAAAATCTGCTCAAGTACTCTCTATTCTTCCGTCACTACAACCTAGAGGCCTTAGTTTGGTCAGAAAGCCAACCTATGGAGCCCTTCTGATCAAATCAAAAGGAATAACCCGAAGAAGATGTAATGTTTTCACCACCCTTTTCCAAGTTCCTTTCTTCTTCCACTTCTTCTTGCTTTGTTATTACCATTCTAAAATAATAACTCCAGTATCATATATATACTGTGATGTTGTTATAAAAATGGTACAACCATATTCAGTATTCTATCCATCCTTTGAATAACATGTCACCATATGTGCGTACGTATGGATTACCGTCTCCACGTCGTGGTGTAATTGTTATTCAATAAATTATTATTTGGATGGGTATACTAATGATGTGTAACTCATGTAAATAATAAATATAACATGATAATGATTCTATATATATTATATAATATCCAATTATTTATTATTTTAATATCAAGAGAATGATATTGTCGCTCGTGCGTACGTACGGACTACCGTCTGCACGAACATGATGAGATTCATTCTCCATCGTATCCATTCATGTATAATTATCATTTGATGATTTAAAAATAATGTTAATGGACTTGATATAATTCTGTATATGAATAAGATACAACCTATCCATGAAAAACATGGCTTACGTAACAAAACATATAAAAGAAAACAAGTAAGTTAAAACCCAAAACGATGATAATACTATGATATTATTAACAAATCAATGTTAAAAGATCATATATGATATCATATTAATGTATATGATTATTTTATAATTTAATAAAAATTATTTCCCCATTATACAGGTGGTTAACCTACCCTCAACCTAGGAAAAGTACAAGGTAAGGGTTATTTCACAATCTCTTCATTATCCGAGTTTGTTTATATTTAATAATCTACTGGGATCTCTTTAACATCGACATCCATTTTTATTAAAAATGTATTTCAAAACATTTTTACAATTTACTAGAATATGGGTTAAAGTCATTTATACCCTTTTTTTACTTTTTATAAGAGGTTTATAAAGGAATCTTTCCGTCATTTTCCAAACAAGGTGCTTTTTAACCTTTTCGAAAAAATTATGGTAAGAATTGTTTTTTAACTTATACGGCAGGTGCGGTTATTTTCCACCATTATAAATTTTTCAAAGCTTCCCTTACAATCTTATAAGATTATTTTCAAAGTAAATGTTTTATTTTATAATTATGTAACTTTTAAATGATTTTAAAATGATTATTTTAAGAATTGGAAAAAGGTACTCATTTTCAACATCGTAATTTTAAATGTTTTAATGATTTATCTTTCTAAATATTTTAATTAAAGTACATGTTTTCAAAATTATTTTATGGATTTATTTATATGGACATGAATGTTTTGAAATGATATTTCTTTTCAAAAGTTTCAATGTGGTATGGGACACTTTGATTAAAAAATCTCTTTTAAATTACTTCCTTTATAAATGTGTGACTTTTCAATGATTTCGTGAATAGAGGTATTTCTTTCAAATAGTTTTGATTTCATCTATGTCAACATCCTTTGATTGATTTTAAGCTTATTTTAAGTTGATTTATTATGATATAAAACTTTTTTATTGTATTGAAGGTTTTGTGATATGTTTTACTGTGGATGTGTTATTTTTATTCCATTCATGGTTTATGGAGAAAGTATTGACATTTCCTATGCTAGTTTTAATACGAATGTTTATGTTATGTTTAAACCTTTTCATATGGGAATTCATTGGACTTAGTAAGTGACGGGTGGAGCCCTCTATAGCTCCTCGATGAATCGGTAGGTCTCATGAGACAAACTAGTGTCTTGGAACAAGGCCTTGGCGAAATATTATTTTGTAGTCTTGGCATGAGGCCTTGGCTATGTGGTTATGATAGTCTGACATTATGCATTCCATCATTATGAAAGTGGTTATTGATATTGGATGTGATTATTCGATTAGTAGAATATCCATGTGAATAAGTACATGGAATTATTTCATTTTACTTTTTACATACTATGTTGATGTTCAAGATTAAGAGGATTTTGTTTTAGTTATACATTGGCTTAAATGTTTATTCTTATTATTTAATTTTTCTTCTATATTGTTATCCTTACTGGGCATTTGAGCTCACCCCTTTTCTATGTTTTGTTTTTTATCAGGATGTGAAGAAGTAAGTTATGAATGACCAGCAAGGATAGTATGTGGGGATATGAGTTTGGAATATGGAGACTATGTTGTTGTAGTAGTTTTTCACTTTATGATGTAATCTAAAACATTATGAATATATCTAGTGTTTCCAAGGCTACTAAACCAATCGGTCTTTCGATATTTGATCTTTCTTGTGATCATGCCAATGTTATGTAATAATGCACTGACTCTTGGTAACTAAGGTTTGGGGGTTACTGTTAGTATTAGAGGAAGTTTAGTAAAAACCGTGGAATCTTGATTTAGATAAACTCTGATTAGAGCATGTAGACCGAAGATGAACTTTGAGGATTAGTATAGAATAACTTCCTAGAATTTTGGTATTGTAGACATTTTTTGAGTTTTCCGAGCAATACATCCCTGTCTGGATACGAGCAGGTAGAGGCGGCTCTGGCACAAATGTACATAGGGTTAAAACCCGAAAACACCGCATTGAGCTAGACTCAAACGGGAACTGGGGAATGACAACGGGCCTTGCTGCACTCTTGGTTATGACACTCCCGGGGGATATGCTTAGGATAACTCTCATTTTCATTACAAATCATTATGAAGGGTTTATGAGTATATACATCCTCAAATAAAACATTTTTATGATTATGGATTATATCCATAAACTAATTTATTTATGTTATGTGTTTTACATGTTTGGGATTAGGTATTGTTATTCATAAACTAATCTAGTGTATGCCATTGTTTAGAAATGGCGCCCAATAGAAGGAATGAGAACTCCATCATTACACATGATCCGAAGAGAATGAAGGATAATATCATTCATGGTATTAATCCAGAATTTATAAGAGAAATAGTCTCCCATGTATTATCATCATATGAAGAAATAATATCTTGTGTTGATAAGATAAGTAAAGAGTTTAATGAGTCCTATGACTTTGAAGGGAAGCAAGAGAAGAAAAGGATGGAAGAGAGAAAGATGGATAAAGGGATGAGGGAAAAGAAAAATTTTCCCATATGTGATAATTGTGGGAAGAAACACCCTAGAACTTGCCTGAAAGGAATGGGAGTTTGTTATAAGTGTGGAGGAAAAGGGCACAAATTACGTGACTGCAAAGGTAAGAAAATGGTGTCAAATGTACAAAGATTCATTTGCAAGTAGTTTGAACACTACCAGAACCTATGTCCCAGTCATCATACTATGACTCAAATGATGATATTGGAGAATAATCAAGTTATGATACTACCACAGATGAAGAGTAATGATTAGAGTTCTTGTGTTCATTATGTTATTTGATTGTTGTGTCAACAATTTACTTGTTATAATAATTATGGGGTATGTAAGGATAGTACTGCAGTACTATTTCATTAAGGACTTGAGATTTTGTGGAACAATGAAAAGTGACTCAATAGCAGGATAAAGTTTTGGAAAATATATGGTTGAGAGAATGATAAACCATAATATAGTTTTGATACTGAGGTAGTGATTTTAGAATAATACATGATTGATTTGGATAAATTATATTGGATATTCTTGACTACCTTGAACCTGATTAATTATTTGTATATTCCATCATTGTTGGGGTTTAAAACATTTTTGGATTGAAGGAGTATATCTATTATTCCTTAAGGAATAAGGGATCATGAATGTAATGAATAAGGTTTTATGTTAATACAGGATGTTGCAGTGTTTTAAAAGAATACATGATGAAGATGTTCACATGTTATTATGCGGAAAAATAGGATCTTTATTGTGTTTACCTTGCTTATAAATTTTGGATTGAAGTATTTGGTATAGTTCATGTTTGGATTATTTTGGATTTCCATAAAAGGATAACCCAGAGGTTGGGCGGCAACCCATCGCGTCAGGCAAGGCCGTGAGACTTGAACCCACAACCGAAGGGCGACAATGGTGTATCACCTACCACCCAACCCACGTGATGTCCAAGGTTAAATAATGTAGTTTTTTTGAAGATCTCTTAGATGAAATATAAATTCATTTTTTTGGAAGCCTATACGAATAGGATAAATAGAATATTTTTTTATGTTCCATTATATTTCAGAGTGAAAGATGAGTTTGTGGTAGAAATTAGTTAAAGGATGGAACTCTACTTGTCAAGAATATATTTTTCTTCATATCTTATTCTCTGAAGAAATTAATTCTTATACTTTATTTAAGGAATCCTAAAACCTAAAATGTGTTATCCTAATACCCTATGTTTTGTTGAACTGATGGTATTTCAAATCATCATAGATTGATTATTTTAGGACCTCAATTTTACACTTGTTTGTGATTGATGACATCAATCACTACCTATAAATATTTACTTTTTTCCTCCAATTATATATCTCTAATTTCCACCAATGTTCTCCTAATGGAGATCATAATTTGTTGGTGACCCTTTCTTTCTCTTTTCCTCATATTAAGACTAAATTTTAGTAACCCAATTTCCGATGTGGGTTTTGCCACAAATATATTTTCTATTTTCAACCTTTTATTTTTGAAGAACAATTTAAAATTGCGAGGATTCATTTTATTGAAGGAGGGGAGAATGTAACACCTCATGATTTCATAGTGTGTTATTTCTTCAAAATAATTCAATAACATTCACTACATGCAACACCGAGTTCAAGCGCACTATAACTTACCAAACAAGCGTTCAAAAGAGGTTATGAATAGTATTAACTAAATTTTGAACCTTATATAATAATTGTAATTTTAGAATCCATATTATTAGTTTCTTAGACATAATGTAAGAACAAATTCTTTTTTCTCCAGATAAAAGAAGTATTTTTCAAAAATGCACTTTTACCAACTTTAATAGTGAACCCTTTTTAAATCCAATATTTAAAAATTTTATATATTCAATTTGACTAAATAAATTTAATTAGAATGGGGACATAAAAAAACTACAATGTAACAACCCAAGCTTCCACGGTACGCTTCTCTTTGAATAATACAGTAGCGTGTGTTGTACACAACATCAAGTTCTAACACACACCACAACCAATCAGACTAGGCATTATGAATAGTAATACCTAAACAATTGGACCTAAACAATTGTTCATTAGAATTAATTTCACTTTGATATTGGACCTAAACAATTGTCAATCTTTTTATATATATTGTTTCTTAAAAACACGCTATTTGTTGTGACAGCAGAAATTAATTATAAAATTAAATAATGCAACTTATATGTTTAGAATTTTTTAAAATAGACAACATTTTTGAATTTGGAATATCAATTATAGCTTTGGATGAAATTTTGGCATTGTTCTGAAAAACTTCAATTTTTTATGAATAGTGAAACTACTAAGTGGTAGTTAAAAAACTGAATTTTTCATAAAACATAATTTTACCGCTTCTGTGATTGGAATTTCAAAATTTCGAGAGACACGGTTAATATAAATAAGTAAAATGTGGTTCAATGTGATGAAAATAATTTTTTTGGTGAATAGTAACTTTTTTCTTTTATTTACCACGGTTAAAAGTAAATAGGGTAATTAAGGGTAAAATGATAATAATATTACCCTAACACATGTCCTAATTCTATTATACATGTGTATCTCGACCAAAAACAACCTTAGGAATAAAATATTTTCATTTAGGTCCACTTGGATTAGATTGGGGCATTTATTATTATTTAATTCGAAGAAGAGTTAAAAGAGTTAAAATCAAAGTTTATTTATTAAAACATCTTTAATATAGGGTTATACATAAGATAAAATAGATTGTAAATATTCATTAGAAATAAAAAAATATTTCCTACATAATGATATTTTATTTATTATTTTTAGACATTAAATAATTTAATTTATTTATGACACAATTATGATGCAGTAATTACCATAATAGTGAAAATTTAAAATAATTGATATTATAAATACCCAAATAAATATAATTTGAGACTTTTAATTAATTCCACTAATTTTCTAGGATAATATGACATATTAGGATTGATATAATTGACTTTTTTAGAAGTAATCATTCTGTCATAAGTTTCAAAAAAATCAACTATTGAATAGTGTCAAAATAGACATAAAAAAGTTTTTAAAACAAATATTATATTAATAATTGATATTAAGTTCCTAAAAATCTAAGGTTCGGCCAAACAACTTATATCATGACATTTTTATCATTAATGGACCTCTTGGGGTTCACTTGGATGTATATAGTATGTTTATTAACTATATAATATAAACATACAATGTGACATGGTAAATGTCAATCTAATTAACTAAGAGTTAAAACTAAAAGGTAAGGTTAATATAGTAATCCAAACCTATCTAAATTCTATTGGTAGAATTGTTTTCGACATATCCCCACCTTAACCTTTTAATAATCAACTTTGGAGCCATTAGAAACCGAATATGAATTTATTAAATATTAATATTTCTAGCTTTTCCAAAGGTGCCCCTCGTCTCTCTTATAAAAGGTAACTCCCCCTTCTCATTACTTCACACCATCAAAGCCTTTTGGTTAGGCCAAACTCTGCCCAAGTACTCACTCAACATCCCTCAATACAACCTAGAGGCCTTAGTTTGATCAAAAAGCCAACCTATGGAGCCCTTTTGATCAAATAAAAAGGAAGAACCCGATGAAGATGTATTGTTTTCACCACCCTTTTCGATGTTCCTTATTTCTTCCACTTCTTCTTCCTTTGTTATTACCATTATAAAATAATAAATCCAGTATCATATATATATTATGATGTTATTATAAAAATGGTACAACCATATTCATTATTCTATCAATCCTTTGAATAACATGTCACCATACGTGCGTACGTACGGCTTATCGTCTCCATGTCGTGGTGTAATTGTTATTCAATAAATTAATATTTGGATGGGTATAATAATGATGTGTAACTCATATAAATAATAAATATAACATGATAATGATTCTGTATATATGATATACTATCCAATTATATATTATTTTAATATCAAAAGAATGATATTGTCACTCGTGCGTACGTACGGACTACCGTCTGCATGAACGCGATGAGATCTATTCTCCATCGTATCCATTCAAGTATAATTATCATTTGATGATTTAAAAATAATGTTTAAGGACTTGATATAATTCTGGATATTAATAGGATACAACCTATCCATGAAAAACATGGCTTACTTAACAAATCATATAAAAGAAAACGAGTAAGTTAAAAGCCGAAACGACGATAATACTATGATATTATTAACAAAGCAATGTTAAAAGATCATATATGATATCATATTAATGTATATGATTATTTTATAATTTAATAACAATTATTTCACCATTATACAGGAGGATAACCTACCCTCAACCAAGGAAAAGTACAAGGTAAGGGTTATTTCACAATCTCGTCATTATCCGAGGTTTTTTATACGTAATAATCTACTGGGATCTCTTTATCATCGACATCCATGTTTATTAAAAATGTATTTCAAAACATTTTTACTATTTACAAGAATATGGGTTAAAGTAATTTATACCCTTTGTTTACTTTTTATAAGAGTTTTATAAAGGAAACATTCCGTCATTTTCCAAACAAGGTGTTTTTTAACCTTTTCAACAAAATTAAGGAAAGAATGTTTTTTTAACTTATACGGAGGATGCAGTTATTTTCCACTGTTATAAATTTGTCAAATCTTCCCTTACAATCTTATAAGACTATTTTCAAAGTAAATGTTTTATTTTATAATTATGTGACTTTTAAATGATTTCAAAATGAATATTTTAAGAATTTGTAAAAGGTACTCTTTTTCAAGATCGTAATTTTAAATGTTTTAAAGATTTATCTATCTAAATATTTTAATTAATGTACATGTTTTCAAAATTATTTTAAAGGATTTATTTATATGGACATGAATGTTTTGAAATGATATTTCTTTTGAAATGTTTCAAAGTGGTATGGGACACTTTGATTAAAAAATCTCTTTTAAATTACTTCCTTTATAAATGTGTGACTTTTCAATGATTTCGAGAAAAGAGGTATTTCTATCAAATAGTTTTGATTTACTCTATGTAAACATCCTTTGATATATTTTAAGCTTATTTGATGTTGATTTATTATGATATAAAATTTTGTATTGTATTGATGGATTTGTGATATGTTTTACTGTGGATTTGTTATTTTTATACCATTCATGGTTTATGGAGAAAGTATTGACATTTCGTATGCTAGTTTTAATACGAATGTTTATGTTATGATTAAACCTTTTCATATGAGAATGCATTGGACTTAGTAAGTGACGGGTGGAGCCCGCTATAGCACCTCGGTGCATCGGTAGGTCTCATGAGACAAACTAGTGTCTGGGCACAAGGCCTTGCAAAAATCTTATTTTGTAGTCTTGGAACGAGGCCTTCGCTATGTGGTTATGATAGTCTGGAATTATGCATTCCATCATTATGAAAGTGGTTATTGATATTGCATGTGATTATTCGATTATTATAATATCCTTGTTAATAAGTTAATTGAATTATTTCATTTACTTTTTCCATACTATGTTGAATTTCAAGTTAAAAGGGATTTTTTTTAGTTATACATTGCCTTAACTATTTATGCTTATTATTAAAAGTTTCCGCTATACTGTTATCCTTACTGGGAATTTGAGCTCACCCCCTTTTTTTTACAAGATGTGAAGAAGTATGTTATGAATGACCTGTAGGGATAGTATGTGCGGTTATGAGTGTGGAATATGGAGACTATGTTGTTGTAGTAGTTTTTCACATTATAATGTATTGTAAAACTTTATGAATATATCTAGTTTTTCCAAGGCTACTAAACCAATCGGTCTTTCAAGATTTGATCATTCTTTTGATCATGCCAATGTTATGTAATAATGCACCGACTCTGGGTAACTAGGGTCGGGGCGTTACAAATTGGGTTTAAAAATCACATGGACAAAAAAATGATGAATATTTTTCATAACCTCAAACACAGGGCATTTTCAATATTCAAAATCCATAAATTCATTTTGGATTGGATCAATGTAATTAAAAAATTATCCATTACAAAAAATATTTTCATATTCAAACCAATAAATGATACGATACACATGTCCAATGGCGCATAATGTTCATGTGTGGATAGAGGATACATGAAGAAATTATTCCTTGCAAACCAAATTACTGTATTTAGGCATATATTATTAAAACAGCTAAAAACATCTAGATTGTTTATTTTCGTGATAAATGATCACCCCTCTCCAAATAAATATATAACTCCTCATGAATTCAAATAAAAACTATTTTTTGGGCTATAATGTGGATTATTTATATGGTAATAGTTATTTATAATCTCAATATATATTTGTTTTTATCTAGTCTTCTACAATATATATTTTTTCATTTTATATTTTATATTCCCCTCACCATGCTCCTTCAAATCACCATTTAAATTGAGAACTAAAATTCATTTTTTTTGAGGGGGACTGGTGGATATTGAGTTCATTATTCTTATACTATTATCATTATGAAGACCATGACATGGTCCAGGAACAAGTAATGTTTCATGTCCACCACTCCACTAAATGTTTAGGTAGATGTCAGAACCGATGATAACTTTTAACCATAATAGATGGAATACAGTAATATTTAAATAATAGATCTAAATAAATTTACTATGAAAGACATAAAAAAATGTTTCCATCATAATATTGGAATCATGCCTTTAGATAAGGGGAATAATATTAAGATATGTTTTATAACATTGAAACCATGAAAACAAAATTTTTATTTGTAATCATAATCTTCCACCACAGAATTTTTAAATCACCCACCCCTACGGTGTAATATTTATAACCCTGAAAACCTAATATTTAAAAAACAAGCATTTTGGAACATTTATTTTTGATATAAGATGTTTAAAAAAATTCCATTAAATTTTCATACTATTTTGAATGCAAAATAATCCAAAGAATCATCATCAATACTCACATTACATTTTATCCAAAATTCAAAAACTAATTAAAAATACCATTTTAATCATATTTTAAGAAGAATTATTTTGAAAATATTATTTTAATAAACCCCAAGGATGAAATTATGGAACAATACTTTTTTCTAAACAATTTATGAGAAATTAATAATTTATAAAACATTTCATTAATACCAAGGAATTATCTACTTTTTATCAATTCCAAAATGTCTAAATAGAAATTTTTTTGTCAAATTTTATTTATCTTTCTAAAACATGATTTCAAAATCACGAACACTCATATATCCACACACAAAATCATGCATTGTTTATATGAACTAAATCCAAAAAGGAAAAAAAATATTCACCAATCCACACCCATCATGTGAGAATAACATTAGGAAAATCAAGAACAAATAGGATTAAAAAAACTAAAATGGGAAAGAAATAGTTATGTTTATTATTGGGCCATAGGTGTTGAAAAATCATGCAATTAAAATGTCTCAAAATATTTTATATAGGATGACTCAAATGATAAGGTCCCACTTGGTTTATAATGTCACGTGTGCAAAAAATACAGTTTACATTCTCCTTTATTTTCACCACGACATATTTTAATTAACCCCTTAATATCCATTTAATGCTCAAATTGTTTAAAAACAACATCAATCCACATAATAATCCATCAGAAACAACAACAAAAACTTGTATTCCCGATTAAAATCAAAAATTTCCTTGACATCTTTATCTTCACGTTGATAATGAGTTATCTGGTTTATCACGACCCTTACTTCTTAATAGATGAAAATATAATATCCTTTCTTACCATACATCACTAAATAAATGTAATCTACTCATGACTAAAAATAATGGAAACCATTTCATAGTGGACTACCCTATTCTATCATCCACCTAACAATAGAAACAGTTCCTTAAAGACCCAATGGGTGCTCCCTATAACCGAAGGCTAGATGCTACTTCATTGGAATCATAGGAATCCAATGATGAATTATTTTTTCAATAAAATGAAAAAATTAAAATCGAAAACTAACTTATTAGAAACCAAAAATAAATAATCATTCAAATTATGTCAGAACTAACTACACTAACCCAAGACTTTTGTATAAATGAATGAATCAGACATAAGTATACTGATAAATCATGGAACAATATATATATAACTAATAAAAAATAAATTCTATGAATGAAACATGAGCTGATCCTAATGCCATCTCCATGGAGCCTCTAGTATCTCACCTCCACACAACACACCCCACATAATCCATAAAGAATGAACAATAATTCTACAAATAAACCGAGACCATAAATGATATATTCAGGGGATAAAAATTCCAATATGATTGGACTACCTACATATACTATTAAATTTATTTCATCACGAAATTTAATATTTCTAGTTTAAAAATAAACTAGAAAGAAATTTTTTATAATTTAGAATATGAATAACCAAACAAGTACAAAATAACCTTTAAATACATTAACATCGTTTTCATAAAAGTGAAAAACATGATATTAAAAAATTACAATAAAACTAATAAAAATTATTCATACATAATCATTAATATTTCCCAAAATGGAACATTTTTTATATAACTGAAAATTAGGACGTTATTTAAATTTTACCAGCTGAAGCCCACATTATACTAAAACTCATATTTTTAAATACCCCATAAAAACATAAATGATTCAATAAAATAAAAATGTGTTTTCCAAACATCATTAAAATTATTGTTCCAATGGAAACAACATGACCTACACAAGTCAAAAAGAACAATTTAAGAACCACATATCACATCATTTAAAACATGTTTGTAAGAAATGGTGTGAAAAAATATAATATAGTGGAATGATAAAATGAATAAATATATCAAAATCCATCAACATAAACTACCAAACATAAATAAAATGTTTCATTGGCTCTACCTTGGATACCTAATGTGAGATGCATATATCCTTTTGAGTGTTTCCTAACACATGGGCGAGTTACTGTCTTATACTAAAATCAAAATCACAGGTCAACTAGGTATTCCACACTAAAATCAATATTTCGTAACCCTGTCAAAGCCATTTCTCATAGCACCACTATTGGAATTATGGTTGTGAGTGAACCAAGTATACAAATATAAATTATATTTCCAACATAGTACATAGGTTCTCATGATAAATAATTAATTGAGGTGAAAACACTTGTATGTTAAGATTAACTCACATGGTACACGATATAAATATCTCACAACCAAAACACTATAATAACTAGAATACTCATATATATCTTGAACTGATGAAGAAAACAAGTACCTTACATGAAAATGGGGGAAACATACTTATCATATAGATAAACAAGCCACACCTGGGCGAAAAACTTAGTCTTTCGATTAAGGGATTTCTTTCATATCAACAATTTTAAACAAAATTCCCAAAATAGACATTATCATTAAAACATAATTCATTATTTTGTGTCCATTTTTCATATTATATCTAACATAAATTTAATATTTTTTAAACATCTAATGATATAACCTTAACAATTTGAGAATGTCAAAGATTCCCTTACAACTTGGGTCATATTCATTGAATATTAAAATAATGGAAATGTCATGAAATTTCCATTAAATGATATTTTTTAAATGGCTATTAATCCATTTTCATATTGGGTTATGAAAAAATGCATTTCATAAAAAAATTCATTATATAATAAAGAAGAAAATTATAGAACATATTTTCACTCATTAAAAACCAAAACTGGATTAAAATCAAGCTTTTATCATAAAAACATTTAAAAATACAACATAATAATTTTATAGAATATTATCATTATAATAAAATATAGATAAACATGAAAATATGTAATTTGAAATTATAACACATAATATTGATGTAAAAACACAATGAAATTGTTTTATGAAATCAAATGGATATTAAATATTATAATAATTTTTTTAAAAATTATATTTGAATATAGAAATAAAATTTTTAATTACATAGTGAAATAATTTCATTGAAATGTTTAATTAAAAAAGAATAAATAAATTTAAAATTTATCACCATCAATATTTACATCACAACAACCCATGAAATCATCCCTTAAAAGACCCAAGATGATAAATCCCTAGGTAAGAACTACCCCAATCAAAAAAAATATCATTCAGTAAGTAATAGGGTTCCATGAAGAAGGGGCGACATAATAATGTGGAACAAAAGAAGTATATATGAATAATAGGGGAGGAGATACAATGTTTATTCTTGAAAAAATTCAATTAATGTGAAGAATCATAAGAGGGGAGGATGTTTGAGGGCCTACGTGGTTTCTATGGGGTTAGATGTCATAAATTGGGGTGAAGAGAGGTGATGTCCTTTTATTTCAACATGGGAATTTTTGGGTATTCTAGAAAATTTTAGCATATGATGAAGTAACATTGATTACCAATTTATGTGACATTTATTCCCTATCCCAAGAGTTCTTTCATAGGTTGGACACATATTTTACCAAATTGTGTGGAATTCATTCCATATTGATGTATATTAGAACCTAGAAAACCCCAAGTTAGGTTATAAAAGGTAAATTTAATCTCTACATTGAAATGTGGCTATCACACTATCTTTGTATCTATTAATAATAATGTTTAATGTAATTGCAAATTTTAATTTTAAAAAAGTAGTATATTGAATAGAATACAAAACCTAGGCCTATAACTAGTCCAATAACATCATATTTAATTATATAATAATCATAAATTGCATATATATTATATTCTGAGATTCATTATTAAAATACAATGTAATTATTCAGTAAAAAAGAATAAAGATTTATTTCTTAATTAAATGAATTTTTAGGAATTATATAGTTTTATTTAATAAAATTATCTCTAAAAGTAGATTTTTTTAAAAAAACTTCATTTTTTTATTTTTTAATTGTAAATTATCATAAGTTAATTTTTTGAGAATTTTAAGAAAATATTGATTTTTCAATAAATAGTAAAAATACTTATCTATATTAAATATTTTATTTTCTTGCAGTATTTATAAATAAAAATTATTTTTTTTATTATTTTTAAAATTTCATTAGTTACATTTGACTAAAAAATTATTATCATTTTAAAAAATTTAATCATAAATTTTCTAAAAAAATGTTTATACATAAACAGATATTAAAAAATTTAATTTTTCTGGTTTTTATTTGTTTAATTTTGAATTAAATTAATCTAAATATATGATTTGAATCCTAAGAAAAGGATATTCCTTATTTTAAATCATGAGGTCTACATTTGGTAAATGGTTCCATTTAAATTTTTAGTCAGAATGAATTGTAAATTTATTGATTTTGTTACCATGGTAATGGTTAGATAGAGAAAATAATGTTAAGGGGAATATGATAAGGTATATAAAATAACACTAACTCATACCTAAAATTTATTGGAAAATATAATATCTTTAATATGAATCATAATTTTGAATATATATTCTCTATTCTCCATTTGAATGCGATTATAACATTTATAATTGCTTATACAACGAAAATTCAAAAACTAAAACACTCTTATTTTGAATAACTATAATATATATTACTTTGGGATAAATAGATGTTTTATTTAGTCATAAATAGTGTTTTTATATTTAAATGATTTATCATAATTAGTATTATTTTTAAAAATTATTGAAAAAATAATTACCTTAAATGTTCACACACTAGTGACGTCATAATTATTATATTACTAGATAATTAAAAATGATATTAAAAAACATTAATAGTGGAATAATATTAAAAAATAAATGTTACTAATGATATTTTTCGACAAAAATATCATGTGATATATGTATTAAATTATTTTACTCATATTAAATTTTTTTTTCTAAATTATACAAATGTTAATGTAAATTAATAGTTTTATGATATTCATTATTTATAATCATTGAAAATTATATTTTATTAAATAATGTAAATTGATTAAAAAATATATTTAACCAATGGATTAAATTATATATTAAAATAACAACCACACTATTTTATTGGATATTGAACAATTTATAGTAACTATATTTAATCCTAAATAGTAAAAAAAACCTTGTTGTCATGATATGTTTGAAAATTATTAACAATATTTAAAATAGAATAATAATTGAATTCACATTGATGGAAACAATTATGTCTAATATATTTCTAAAATAGAGTTATACCTCATGAAATTTATAATAGAACAGCTGCCCATAATGACAAAAAAACATTCTACCTAATGTATACCAATATAGACCTTCTATAAATGATGAAACTAGATATGATTTTATTTTTATAATCATCAATATTTTATAATGTTTTATTAATAGATTATTTTTAGCCACTTCTCCACTTTTAAAATAGATAATTATATTTGGAATCTCATATAGTCTCTAACCATGGCTCTGAAAAATTTATTTGAACCAATATTTGAATTATACGTATAGTGTAACAAGAATTCCATATGGTTGAAGATGAATCATTAAACCAAATAATCAAATGAATCAAAATAATTGTGAATGCAATGAATGTAAATGGATATTTTTGAGAAAATTCATTACTTATTGAAAATGTCATATGGGAACTACCAATGAAATTGTATTCCAATAATGATGTAATTTATGAAAGAAGGAACATTAATGAAAACACCGTTGATGAATCGATTGGATCCTTTCATTAGTAAAAATAAGAAATGAATAACGTAGATGATGACGAGATTACATAAACAGAAGTTGTAGCTTTTAAATATGTGAATTATCATTTATAATGACTCTTATGATTCTATTAAAGAGGATAGTGAAAAATAAGTTAGGGATCAGATTTTTTCTGGGATTTATAAATGAAAAAAAAAGAATTGATCGAAGAACTGGTTTATAAAAAATCCTCAAAAATGAAACCATATGGGATATAAGAAATGTGGTAGGAATTTTATGGCATTGGATGAAGCTTTTTATTAGTGCATGAAGTTAGGGAATATAAAACCTAACTATTCTAAAATTAATAATAATAATAAATATAAAAAGCAGTATAAAAATGATTTTCAAACAAGTTGGAGTTGTAAAGATGAATTTTTATTATAAAGAAAAAAATGGAAATGAAAAATAATATATAACTTATAATTCATAGTATCGGAAGATAAGTTTAGTTATTCTATATTTTTTAATGAATGTTCTGATTTGGAATGTAATTTTGAAAACCATAATGTTTATGAATTAAATTAGAAAATTAGACAATTAAGAAAGGATGTATTCAAAATTACTGATTTATATTATATTTATAAGAAAAATAATGTGAATCTTGAATAAGAATATAAATTAATCTACCTAAGAAGGAATAATTATGAAGTACTTCTTCTACATCTCATTCAACAGTTTTTGACAATTTGAGATCATCTCTACATTAGAATGATAATTTGAAAATAGAAATTAAGATTCTTAAACAAAGTTTAACTTATTTTATTTAATTTTTTAAAATGCATCATAAAATGATGCAATTAAATAATATTATTAAAAATAAATATGGTTTTGGAAATGATATAATATTACGTCAATTTTTTTTAAAATAAAACCTTAAAATGGTATAACTTCTTCTAGTAATTATTTGAAATGTTGAATGAAATGTAAAGAAGAAATTTTTTTTATCATTGTTCTACGTAGAATTTTTTTACTAAAATAATATAATTTAACATCATTTTTACATCTATTAGAATACAATAATTGTTTAAATTTTTTATGGGTACATAAAAAATTTATTTATAATAATATTAGACTCAAAGTATCTTAGGTAAAAAAATGTCAAGTAATATATTTTTTAAGAAAACAATTAATTGAATTTCACAAGAATGAAATATGGTAAATATATAGTGTATACACTTGGAATATTACCAGTGACCCCTCAATTTTTATTACATAAAACAGTTGTGATGTTGGAACTGCAACATTTTGAGATAATTTCAATTGAAAATTAAATGATTTTGGTAATTGTGGTCATCCAAATTATAAATTTATTTCTAATATGTTATATATTGAAGTGTTAAAACTGAATTTTATTAGTAGGTCACACCAATATAATGATGTAATGGAAGTTAAATTTAAAAAATATATATATTTACCCCTTAATTTTATTTTTTTTATGTTAATTGAAATGAAAATATTTATAATATTCATTTTTCTGAACTAATAGTTCAACATGTAAATTATATGAAGTATATGTATAGTGATTGAATCCTTTTGAATCAAAATTTTGGTCATGTTAATTTCATAATGTTACATAGACTCTATTAGGATAATAAATTACTACAATTCCATTATTTGAAGACAGGTCAACTTCATGTTTATGACACATGTATGAGTGGAAAACAATGTAAAATTTCATGTAGTCCTATCAATTAGATTTCTAATAATGATACTTTATATTTAGTGAAATGTTATTTAATTTTTTCTACTATAATATCAATACATTGTGGAACCAAAATTATATGTTAGTTATAGTTGATGATGTTAGTATATTTACTTTAGTAAACATCCATCTCATATAAAATGATAGATTCTTATGATATAAAGATATGAAATAATTTAATAAAATAAAAAAGTTTATAATAATATTTATATCCATTTGGATTAAGGAGGTGACGTTGATTATTTATATTTAATATTTACTAGGAAAATAATGGTTATATTGAAAAACAAATCTCATATAATAGTACGAAAAATGATGTTGTAGAACAATAAAATAGAACTCTTATTGAAATGGAATGATATATGTAATGTGATTATAAAGTACCATGATATTTTACATATAAATCCATATTTTCAAATTGTTATATTTATAATTAAATTATTATTAGATATGTTTTGTACAAAAAACATATAAAATATTCCAAAAAAATAATAATGATGAATGTATCATATTTTTTGTTTGTAATGTTTTTATTTTAAATATAAAATACAATTTAGATAAATCTGATTATAAAAGTGAATTTTTTTTATTGTTTATTCTATTAATATTAATTATTATATGTTTCATAACATGAAAATATAGTTATTTAAGAATATGTTCATGATATGTTTGATTAATGTAATGATTAATTAAATTATAATTCAAATGAGTTTAATGATGATTATAAATAATTTGTTTTTAATGAAAAAAATTGGATAAGGGTTAATGAATTTAGGTAGACTATTGAACTTTTAGACTCAATCCAATAATATATAAGGTTAATAATGATCATAATGTTGAATATGTTTCTGAAAATTATTGAATTTGGTGTTAAAAATAAAAATAATATTTTAATTTTTTTTAATTTTTCAATCTTTTAGTATTTTGTTTCTGATTATATTAATGAAGAATTAAATGGTTTAAATTTTATTTCTGATGTAAAATATTATATTATTCAGTTTTTTTAAATAATTTATGTCCTTTAGAATAATTTTTTTAGGATAAAACGTTATTTAAAACAAAATGGATATTTTGAAATAAGGTGGATGAATATGGATATATTTTCAAAAACAATATCTTTCTTGATTCTCAAAGATACCCTCATGAAGAAGTTATATACATTATATATTAGTTTGATCATATCTCCAAGATGGGGTTCATTATAATATTATTTTATTTTCTATGTCTTCAATGTTTTACATTATATCAATTGGATGTAAAATGTGTTCTACTAAAATGTTTTCTAACATTTGAATTTTATTTTTCTCAACCCACTAGTTTATGAAAAGAAAAATGTTATAATTATATATTCAAATTTTCAGAATCATTCCATATTATTAAAAAATAATGTCATTCAAGGTACAAAATAGTTTATTTATTTGTATTATATAAATGTTTAATTAAATTATATGTTGATCCTATATTATTTATTAAAAAAATTATAATATTATTTGATTATAAAATTTTGGGTTAATGATATAGTTTTTGTTTCATTGTGTTTAATTATTTTTAATGATTCCTATACATTGATGTCTTCTATGATTGAGATGAGTTTAATGGTATAATAAATTTTCATTCATGGACTTTAAATTTCACAAAGAAAATGTAGTATTTTATCTTAAACAATCTATGTACACTAAAGGGAATAATTGGTCTAGATTATTCTAAATATATGAATACACTTATGGGTATGATTTATAGATCATATTTTGATACATCTTGTCAATCTATTAATATTATAGTTTATAGAGTCATGATAGGTATCATTCTTTATATTATTGCTTATAAACTAGTAATAATGTTTATTGTTACATTATTTTCTATATTTCAAGAATATTCTAAAGAGATTCATTTTATGGTTGTTAAAATAATAATTAGAAATGTTAATAGAATGGTTGTATATTATATAATTTATTAAAATTATAGCTATTTTTTTTAATAATATATTCTAAATGCGGTTTTTGAGGCTATAGAATTTGCCGAAAAAGAACGTTATGAATATGTCATTTTTTAGAAAAAAGATCAATTTCATGATCTATTAAAATGTAACTATATATCTATCTATCTAATGTATAAGTTGAGTATATCTCTATTGATTTTAGTCATACACAATGATTTTGGATTAGAAATTAATTATATGATGTTGGAATTAATCTTGTCAAATATCATATATATTGTGATAATAATTATAAAAATTATATTTCGAAAAATCCTTTACATAATTGTAGAAAAAAATCATATAATTATTAGATTTCAATTTATTGGAGAACTAGTGAATAAGGATTATATTTTTTTTATTATTGATCATAACTTAATTTTAGCTACTAAGAATCCAAAAACTTTTTTTAGAATATACATATTTTTTAAAAAATATAGTTGAGATTTGGAAGTTAGATGCATAATTATTTTAACTTTTCATTCATCTAGGTTATGATTTTGTATATTTTTGTCTATTCAAAGAAGGGGTAGATATTTCTTTTTAAATTTCCAGGTTTTTTAATAAAAAAGGGTTGATATTTTTTCTATAAAATAATAAATGAATATTAATGTTATTTTATTACATGTTGGTTCGTATTTTTAATAATAAAAACCCAATTTAATAATTTAGTGGAATGTTTTTAGAGACTATAAATTTTTTATTTTAACAATTGTTTTAACTATTGGATTATAAAAAATCAAATTTCATATGATTGAAAAAAATATTATATAACTTCTATTAAACTACAAATATGTATAATTATATCTCTATAAATATTACATTTTTTATGATAACAAGATAAAAGATTTTGGTTTCAATCAATTTATTCCCTTTAATATACAGTATTGTTTTATTTTGTTACTCAATAATAAAATTCCATATACTGATTAGATTATTTTCAATCTTATTATATTAAAAATAAAACACATATACAAAAATTTAACTAAATCTAACAAAATTATTAATTTATTTTTTATTAGGTTTACTGAATATTTTAAGATCTTGCAATGGTTATGAAATTATAAATTTACAAGAATGATAAATATATATTTTTCATTCATATCTCATTAAATTCATATTAGAATCTATTATAGCTTGTTTGGATAAATATAATAATTGTATTTATAGTTCACTCAACAACATTAAAATCTATAAATGAAATATAGGTACCATAAAAAATTTATAATTTATAAAATATTTTCTAAATTGTTAAAATAATATTATCAAAAATATTTTGTCATATCATTTAATATACTTTTCAGACTGAATTGATTCGTAATTTGGTGGAAGTATCTGAAAATTACCTTCATTTAATTTTTTGAAATAAATTATAATACATTCATTTAGATGTATTAAATATTATAAATTGTTTTTAATAAACATTATACAAGAAATTATTAAATATTATTCATTATATTCAACCTCCAACCAGTGTCTACCATTGCATCATATCCTTCTTCACATAGTTGGCCTCCTCCACCTAACATGGTTTCTCCTTCAACAGCTACACTATCATTCCTAACAAGAATCACCTAAAACATGCTCCATCTTCCTCTATTTACAGATTTCTAAACTCAACATTGTATCATTTTATTACAAATTATAGATTAAATTTTCACTAAAAATGTTGGATTTCATTTTTTACAGTGGTATAAAATTATATAAAAAATGAACATCTATATCAAAAATTAAAAAGGTAATTGAAATTGATTCCAATAGTAGATAGACATATAACTAACATTGCATCATGTTTTATAAATAAGGGTGGGTAATTATTTATTACTATCAATAGATAAATATTTATATGATAAAGTGGTTCAAAATTTCTAACAAACAATAGATGTTATAAAACCCAATGGTATATAGAAAATATTTCTTCTCCAGTAGTATATTCCAATATATATCAATGAAATATCATTATACCAAAAAAATGGTAAATCTTTTTAAATTATAACTGCTATATATTTTTTTAAAAATACCATCATTTGATGCTCCACCTCAATTTTGGATTCCTTGCATGAGATATTAGATCAACTATAGTAAGAATACATCAGTATCTATTTGATGGGGTGAGTAAATAGTATATCCACAATAACAGTTGATATATCAACAACTAGATCTCGATTTAAATGATTTTTGAGAAATCATCAAAGTAATTGAATTCAATTGATAAAAAATTTTAATTTTAATTTATATATATGATGAAGGTATGAAAATATCATGTGTTGTAAAAACCAAAGACCAGTGAGATACTTTATTACATCATTTTTATAAAATCTCAATTTTTTAATCATATATTGTACTAATTATACATCCTTGAAAAGAAAAACTAATCCAATTACCATGAAAAAGTACATAGTTTGTAATTTTTGATCTTCTCATTTGTCTAGTTTTAGAGTGTTCAATAGAATTTCACATATCTAACATGCAGTCATTGTTTAATGATTATGATTTTATATAAAAATATAATTCTTCTTCAATATCATATTTTGGTCACTCATCAAATTAAAAAATAATTACATATTCGGCTGTGAAATATATTATCTAAAGTCATGTGGTATTGGATTGTGGCACACAATACAAATGAGAGTGTTTCATGGTTATACCATCACTAAAAAATGATCCTGTAGTTGGTTTATGATTCCCTCAAAAAAATAAAATTAGTTCAATTGTATATCTAACCAAGTAGTGTGGTTTCAAACATGTATAGGTCCAATTTCCATAAACTAGTATTCAGATCCCTATTTCCATTTCCTTATTTCTACTTCTAATTAACTATAATAATAAACATTGATATTAAATTTATAAAATTAATTTTATTAATTTGGTTTATTCACCCACCTATAGACCACCTACCATTTCCCTATCTGAACTAACATGGAATTTTGTCATGTGGGACACAAAATAATATTGTTCCCTACCTTTCTTAGTTATATGTTCTAAATTAATCATATATATTACGAATTTTGAGTGATCTTAACAATGATATTTTTCATTCCATCTTTCATAACTTTAGGTTTCTCGAGAGAATTATATTTTCATTATATATCTCATTCAACATATACAATATTTATTTTCATTCCATCCAATAATTAAAACAATAAAGAATTGTGTGAGCTACAATAATCCTACAGGGAAACCATATAATAATGAAAAAATATGTAATGGATTACTATATAATGAATAAATATTTTAAATCAGGGAAAAATTATGTTTAAGTGTGGCCATTCAGGACTACTTTTAAAAAATTATATGTTTTAATATAATTATTCTTATACAAATTGTAAACAAAATTATTTCTCATCCAATTTTCTGAATGTTAATTAGTAATTTTCTTATACAAAATATAACAACCCTCAATTTTCATACATAGATATCACATCATGATATATGATTATTCATTACATATCATAATAATCTAATCCATAATCATATATATCTAATACCATTGGAATCATTATTACAAAAAACAAGTCGAAAATTTTACTTTATCATCTGGCACTAAAATTATTATAACTACATTACTTCTTATACATTTCATGCATAGAATCATTATTCATAACCTAATGTAAAAAAGGGGAATATAAGAAATAGTGATGTTAGATGCTCAAAAAGGATATACAAGGATGATATCAATGATAACCTAAACAAAATAAATGAATAAAATCTAAAATCTATAACCAATATATCATTGATCATAATGATGATTGATGGAATAAATTTTGTCATTTCATTAGTCAAGAATCCTAATGGAATCAATGAACATGATACATGAGTGTATAATATAAGAACAATACATGAGTTTTTGGAATATACATAAGAGTATAAATTTACTTTCATATTAGTCAAGGATCAATTTCAAGACTATCCTAGTTAATTGTGTTCACTCCCCAGACCATCATAGAATACATGGATCATTAAGATGATTATTATAGTGGATAGAGTCTCATACTGAATAGGGTTCACATCCCATTCTAGTTATTTTATCTAATGATATATTAATCCTTAAAATGTTAATTTGAGTGGTATATAATTCAAGTCCAACCAACCATATAATTAAAATCTTACTTTTTTGTAAAAAAGATTATAAAAATCTAATATTATAATATCCCATTAAAATAAAAGTGTTTTATAAACATTTAATCAAATCATAAGCCATGAACAAGAAACAAGTTTCATAAAAATTCCATTATTTGGTCACATAATATCCCAGGGATGTAGAATGAGTACCATTAACCTGAAATCGACATAATAATTAACTATACAAATAAAGAATGAGTATGGTTACCTTGTATTACATCCCTTGTAATTAATAATTTATATCAAGGGTTTTTGTCTTTGATTAACATAAATACCATTAAAATATTAATAAAACATTCTCCTAGATGATTATTTTTTTACTAGGAAAATCAATTTTCAAAAACAATAATTTCACAAAAAACTCTCAATATCATTTTCATTTAAATTATCCATGGTAAAATATAAAGGGGTATTTATAGTATTTATTTCCTATGATTTTTTATTCTTTTCATGACATATATATTAAAAGAAAACATCCCATTGATATATTTATATAAATCCAAATAATTACTTCATTTATAAAAAGAAAAATATATTTTTGAAACCATTTTATAGAAAATTAAACAAGCTTAAAAATGATTTCAAAAAATCACTTTTTAATATAACAAAGTATTATTGAAAAAATATTTAGAGAACATGGACATTGATGTGATTGGATTTTTGACCAAAGAGAGATATGATGTGAATTTTCCATAATAACATATTTTAGTTATATTGGGTACTTTTAGTGAGGAAAATGAAATTTTAACATGTATTTTAATGAAATAAAAACACATTATGAAAATTTATTAGTTTTTTGGGAGGTAAATGATTATATTACATCAATAAAAATATAATCATAAAAAATTCTGATAAATAATGTGGTAATAACATTAAAACACTCACTAGTTTGGTATAATATTTATCATAAAACCCATGAATGATATAATCATGGAAAAATATTTAAATCACCTTAAAATTCATTTTAATAATAATAGAATTCAATCATGGGTATTACATAACCCGTATAAAATAAAAAAAGTATAAATACGTCATCTGTATCAAATAATTAAGGTATGACAGAAATATCTTACCTCAGGTCCAAATTTTTTTGGGCTTCATCAAACCTATTATATAATCAATAATTATATATTTTAAATATTATAAAGTGCCATAATCATATATGTACTTCCATATTTTATTTACTTGTAACCTTTTATCCTCTATTTATTGACAATTGATTATTAAAATCATTATTGTGCATGATATAGTTTTCCTTTTACATGGTTTTTTGGTGTAGTTGTTTTAGAAGATATATTTTAATCAAGGTTCAATAATCTAAAAAAACTCCATTATATAATTATTATAAATATTTATTATATAAATATTTATAGTAATCTAATAATATATATATATATTAATTACACTATTCATTGACATGGTGGGTTGTACGTATATGAGAACGTTGTTTTCACTTGTCAACACATAGAATAAAGGGAAGGTAATTAATAATTATACATTACAAAATGATTAATATTTAATATAAATAATTTTTTAATAATTATATATATCATTGTTACCATCTTATTCAAAAATAAAAAAACTCGCATTGCTTAATGGAGGTGGTATTCTATACATACGCATGAAGGATATTTTTATTTTCCAAGAGACTATAAATTAATATTTTGTTTTGATATTATAACTCTATATTTATAATTATTTCACATGTATCATTTGTAAACATTAAACCCATAGTAATAACCAACAATGAAATATAGTGGTGGAAAATTAGTTTTATCTCGATGTGGAGACGATAATCCATTCATATACACTAGTGAGACTTCCACATCCCATTTTATAGTAAAGGGGATTAATATTGGTCATTTATAATTAGATTAACGAATTAAATATTTTTAGAATTATTAATTTATTAATTTATGATTAATAACACATATTATGATGAGTTAAATAATAAGTAAAACCTGAATTTCATTAATTTGGGAAAATACCTCTTCTTTGTAAAAACTTTATATTTTATCTTTAGGATCCTATGGATTTTATTATGGGATGAAAAAAACTAGTAGATTGTGGATAATTATTTTAATAAGATAATATGGAATGCGATGGTTGATCAAGAATGATCTGTGTTTTGTGAATTAGAGAAAGGAGGGGAACCCATTTATAATTGACTAGTGGAGAACTCATGGGATGAGATTAAATTACATTATACTAATAATATTTAAAAATGCATTATAAAGGGCATGATTTAAATTTAAAATTTTATATGTTTTAAATAACAAAATATAATTTAATATATATTGGTTTTGGTATCATTTTAAAACATATCTTTTTTATTGAGTATTTTATTAATTATTTTATACCTTAACCAAAATAATAAGTACTTTAACCACAATGGATAATGAATTTTACCATAAGAACATAATTGTATCATTAATTTAACTTGTTTGATATTTTCACCATTATAATCTCACCTTACCAGATATATTTTCTTTTGGATTTTAAATCATTTTCATGATTTTTTTGTTAAAAAATATCATTAATGACAATTTTTGAACAATTCATTTAATTTGACCTCAATGGAACAAAAATAAATGGTAAAATTTTAATAATAAAATTTTAAATACAACTAATATGTTATATTAATATATAAAATTTTTGTACTACAATAAATCAAACAAATGATATTAATTTTCATATTACAATTATAAATTAGTTTATTTTTCTACTTATTTAAGGAATTCATTATTGGTGTTTCATACAAATTAAATAATTATTTTTAATTACATATAATTAGAAATAAATTTACACTAATAAAATAATTTCATTATTATAAATAAATACCTTTATATTAATTTATATTATTTTTTATGTGTTCAAATATAATTGTTTTTTTGACTAAGAAAGTGAAACATTGCACTTTTTTTTGCGTGAAATATTATACGTGTACTATTCATGGACCATGGAACATTAAAAAGTTATTTTTTGTAACATGGTGATAAGTTTTTTATTAAATTAATCAAATAATAATTTATATGAATAATTATGTCAATATAACTTGGTTTAAATATCGATTAACTCGATTTACCCTTTATAGAGGTGAAACTTTTTACCACGGTAACCATTCACATTAACTAAAAATGAAGGGTACTTCATTATAAAAAATGATTTTAAATATGAAAAAAAATTAAATATCTCTATAATTGTTAGATGGTAATTTTAAAATAATCATGATAATGGTGAAAAAGCATATTTTTAACATATATAAATTTTCGAGAATAAAAAGAGATTTATACATATCTCATTCATAGAAAATACATTATAATAATTATAATATATCTGACCGTGTATATAATAAATAAAAATCATTAATAAAATTATCTAATAGTGATTAATTTAATTTATTAATAGTTAAATATACTGCAGGAATAAAAACTGTTTCTTTCAAACACTTTTTTTATTTTCAAATGAAATTTTTTATATATATAATTAATTCATAAAATAATAATTCATTTTATTGATATGTCACGGTAAATTATTCATAATGTAGTTAGTCCTATTAATACATTCTAATATATATTATTTCTCGTAACTATCAGGAAATAATATTTTAATAGTATATATCTCATTGTTTAAACATTTTATTTCATATAAAGAGAGATATATAATATATTTTTATTTGAACGGACACATTTCATAATATAATAGTATTTTACATTACTCATAATGAATTTTGATATCCTATGATGAAAAATTGGTTAGGCTATATATATTAACATGGCATTAATTTAGTGATGACCTTAATAGGTTAAATCAAGCTATATCTAATGAGATAATCTATGGAATTTTAATGTCTCAAAATATGTAAATAAATAAATTATGTCATATTGAGACATTAATAAGAGATATCATTTTATAATTATAACTAACATCTTCCAATTATATATTTTTAAATTAATTTCATTATATCCATTGATTTCAATCAATGTTTTTCATGTAGAGAAACCATGAGTTACTCTTGGAAGACCATGCCCATAACCATGCCATCAATTTGAATGATAATAACCAAAAATATAATTTAATAATTTAACATAGACCATTACATTATAGTTACCTCATTCTATATTGATAATTAGGTATAATATAAGTGATCACAATGACCATGTAAACATCCATTCCATTTACCAATTTAATTAATTCTATTTTACCATTGTATCAAAAAATATGTAATGAGGCCATTGGTAAAATCCATGACATTTTAATGTTTATTTAATTCAATTTTATTAATTTCATAGCACATTAAAATCAACGATCACCTTATTGGTGTTTGGTTTATAGGGTAAATATAGTGGTTATCTATCTAATTGTTTTATAATTACCATTATGTCTTTTCATTAAAACTATTCAATAGAATTTGAGCTGACAAACCCAGGGGATGGTTCATTTTGAGGTCTTAATAATCTGTCTATGTAATTGTTATGATGTAATATTAATGAAATAGTCAATGAAATTAATTAAAGACAGTAATTCAGGGTAAATGTGTGGAAACATTGGTCTATTAAAGTATGATTCTATTAATACAAAAATTTATTTTGTGGAAAAAAATTGTAGGCCACCCACCATAGCTCGTTAGTCAAATATTCCCATAGTATCTACCTCAGTTATGGGAAAGAGATATAAAATGAAAATGAAGATAAAATACAATTAAATAAGGTATATTAGGTCACATTTTCCTAAAACCATAGGAGGAAAATGAAATTTAGAATGAAATAAAATGAATATAAAATCACTAAGATGATTCAGAAATTATGAATAACACTTGAATATATCTATTTAGAAAGTAGATAATTAAAATATATAGATAAGATAAGAAGAGAACTATAAGAGATTATAGGATCTAAGAAAATAGAAAGGATAAACTATAGAAAAAGTGATGATGTATTGAAGGAAAAAATAATCATTTTCCTTTTTTATTGGGGTTCACAGTTTGGTAACTTATTTTCCCAAAATTTACCCACCTACTATCTAGTTTACCATCACTTTTATGGTTTATGTGAAAAAAAATAATTTGTAATTGTCTAGAAACCTGGACCCATCACATTCCAATGAAATAGATAGAAAAACCACGCACAATAACTATTAGCCTCCACTAACATTAATAGAATGTTTTTTGGTACTATGGACTCTATTACATGAGGTGAAAAATTAGGATCCCTCATTCATTGGTTTCATGGTTGATTTTCATGGTTATCACTGACCATTCAACAATTATGAACCTCAATAGATTCCTTTAAAAATTGGAACTTGGTGTCCCAATCCTTACATGAACACTCCCGAGACCTCTATTACTAATTTATGAAATTCTATTAATAAGAAAAAATTGATTTAAAATTAATTTCAATTGTTCTTTAAATAACCTTAAAAATAGTATCTTACATTGTTACCTCTATGAAACAACTCAACCATGTGTTTCCCTTATGAGGTTGGATGAGATTTTTTTAATAATATCTCTATATATTCAACATTTTTTCAGACTCTTAATCCAAGGTCTAATCCATTAAACATCCATGCTTCCACAACACCCAAAAAAATGTAATTCTGTTAACCCGAATAGTCTTCATTCTATGGTCAATGACACGAACTAGGCACTCCACAGAATTAGAATCCACTTCAATATCTACATCATTTTGACCAAGAACATCAGATGAATACTAATAAAAATGGATAATCATAGAAATATAGATGATTTAGTTAGTGTCAGAATACTGTTAAGGTAAAGCAATCAAATTGGCTACTATTCCACCACTCTATAAAAAATGTATGACATTACTAGGTTCTAACATCCCTTATCTCTTAGTCCATAAATGACATAGTCTAGGTAATAAACATAAGAATTCATGATCTCCCAAATCAAACATCAATGGTCGGTGATAGTGGTTATCACAAAAATTATCCCATGATTTAGCTATATCCATATAATTTATAATCCATTATTTAACACCCCAATATTTTATAGTATGTACTTCTTCAAAACAAGTCAATAACATACACTACACACAACACCGAGTTCAAGCGCACCATGACTTACCAAACAAGTCGTTCGAAAGAGGTTATGAATTGTATTAACTAAATATCGAACATTATAGAATCCTTATAATTTTAGAATCCATATAATGTGTTTCCTAGAAATAATGTAAAAACAAATACATTTTTTTCAGATAAAAGAATTATTTTTCAAAAATGCACTTTTACCAACTTTTAATAGTGAACCCAATTTAAATCCAATTTTTTATACTTTTATATATTCAATTTGACTAAATAAATTTATTCTTTAGAATGAGGACATAAAAAATATACAATGTAACGCCCCGAGATTCCATGGTATGCTTCTCTTTGAATAATACAGTAGCGTGTGTTGTACGCAAATTCGTGTTCTAACACACAGACCACAACCAATCAAACTAGCTGTTATTAATAGTAATACCCACTTTTTGAAATTTTATAAATTTTATCTCTCAAAATGGACTTCATTTTTGGATTCGGAGTATCAAATATTTCCTAAGGATATATTTTGGTACTTTTCGGATAACTTTTTTATTTTGATGAATTGTGAAAATTAATAAATTTTAATTAAAAACAACATTTTAATCAAAATAATTAATAGTGATAAATTATTAATTTGATTGTTTTTAAAGTATATTTGGAATATATTATTATCATTTAATATATTTTTGGTCATTGGACATAATTTCACAATTAAACCGAACAGGAACAAGTGTCAATCTTTTGATAGTTATTATCTCATAAAAACAAATTTTTTGTTTTAACAACGGGAATTAATTTTAAGTTAATTTATGTCACTTGTGTGTTTTGAATTTGGAAACATGGATTCAATATTATTAATCATGATTTAAAAATTTTGTAAATAGGTATCTTTTATTTTTAGACATTTTGAATATTTACTTCGATAAAAAATTTATTTACCATGGTTAAAGGGTAAATCCGGTAAATAAGGGTTAAAAATAATGTTATAATAATAATAAATTTCCATAAAACGTGTCTCAACTTTATTAGTGGATACATTTCTGACCTTGGGCATCTTTGGGTCGATTTTGGGACCCCATGGAGCCAGTTGTAGGTGATATGGACACTTTATTTTAATTAAGTTAGAATAAATACAAAAATGACATAAGCATATATCTTTTAGAAAAAAAATTATTACATAGGGTTATATATGTTTTATTTTCGACTATAAATATTAATTATAAAGATAATAATATTTTCTACATAATGGTTATTTATTTTTAATTTCAATACCATATAAAATTTAATTTATTTATGACACAATGATGACGTAGTAATTCACATAATAGTGAAAAATTAAAATAATAGATATTATAAACACCCAAATAAATATAACTTGAGACTTTTTAATAATTAATCTAATTTTAAAGGTTAATATAACATTCTAGAATTTATTTAATTAAATTTTTATGAAGAAATCATCCTGTTATGATTTTTACAAAAATCAATTATTGCATAGTGTCAAAATTGACATAAAAGAGTTTTGAAAAACAAATATTATATTATTAATTGATATTAAATTCATAAAAATTTAATGATCAACCAAGAGACTTATATCATGATAGTTTTATCATTAATGAACAACTTGTGGGGTCTATTGGATGTATATAGTATGTTTATTAACTATATAATATAAAAATACAATGTGACATGGTAATTGTTAAACTAATTAACTAAGAGTTAAAACTAAATGATAAGGTTAATGTAGTGACCCAAACCTATCTATGACCTATTGGTTGAGTGGTCTTAGACCCATACCCACCTTAATATTTAAATAATAAACTTTGGATCCATTAGAAACAGAGTATGAATTTATTATAAAATAATATTTCTAGCTTTTCCAAAGGTGCCCCTCACCCCTCTTATAAAAGGGCACTCCCCCATATAATTAATTGACACCGTCAATGCCTTTTGGTTCTGAAAACCCCTGACCAAATACTCTCTCAGAATCCCTCAATTCATCCTAGAGGCCTTACTTTAGTCAAAAAATCCAAACTATATAACCATTTGTATCAAATCAAAAGGAAGAACCCGAAGAAGAGTTAATGTTTTCACCGCCCTCTTTCATGTTCCATTCTTCTTATTCATTTTCTTTTCATGTTATTTCCATTATAAAATAATAACACCCATAATTTCTATATACTGTGATGTTATTATAACTATTTATCAAACAAATTCATTAATCTACCCATCCCTTGAATGACATGTCACCATACGTGCGTATGTACGGCATGCCGTCTCCACGTTGTGGTGTAATTGTTATTCAATATATTATTATTTAGATGGTTATAATAATGATGTATAATTCATATAAATAATCAATATAACATGATAATTATTCTGTATATATGATATACCATCCAATTATATATTATTTTTATATCAAAAGAATGACATTTTCGCTCGTGCGTACGTACGGATTACCTTCTCCACGACGCGATGACATTCATTTCCAAGTTCACCATTCATCGAACATTATAAAAATATATATCACTAATAAGAATGTAATATATGACATAATAATTCTACTGGATATATATATATATAACTATTTATGTACTTACATTCACTTACTTCTGTTCATTACTATATGAAAACAGAAACAGCGTTTATGCGTACGTACGGACTACTGTCTCCATAAACAGTGTTTTCCATTTCATATATATATGATGATTATACATTTTTATATTCTAAATATATATGATATATTTATCATGTTTTATATTCTGGAAGTATTTAAATCATAATCTATGTGATACAATCAATAGTAACAAGTTAAAACAAGTACGATAAAGAAAACAATTATCACACGAAATGTTAATTTAACATGGAAATTATTATTAAATGTGTAGTATAAAGTCATAAATGAATCATGTATGATATTATAAATATTAATATGATTCTGGTATAACTTAATAACATACTAGGATCTTTGTACAAGAGGTTAAACATCCCCTCAACTGAAAGAAATTGCAAGGTAAGGGGTTTTCATCTGACTCCTTATTCCTGTGAGATTCATTCCATATTGAAACTATTAACTTGTGTGTGGTGTATGTACTGCCCATAATTGTATTCTTTATGTAATAAACATTAATTTATGTTTATCTACATATTCATTGTATGATACCTATTTCATGGGGTGTATGATTCGTAGGTTACCAAATTGGTAAGGGTTAATTTCACAATCTCTTTATTATCCAAGGTGGTATTTACATAAGTATCTACTGGGACATATTTATTATCCATGTCCATGTTATATGAAAGAGTTTTCAAAGGGATTCTTTTAAGGGAATTCTTACTAAAACATCATTTCAAATGTTTTAAATATTTATTATTCTAAATCTTTCTCATTAATGTCCATGTCTTCAAAATGGTTTTTTAGGAATTATTTATATGGATATGAATGTTTTTAAAATGTTAATTCCATTAAAATGTTTCAATGTTTTATGGGATTGTCTGATTCAAAAATTTATTTAAATGACTACTTTTTCCAAATTGTGTGACTTTTAAATGTTTTCATGAAAATGAGATACTTCTCTCAAAAATATGAAAATCCAGTGCTAATGTATACATATTTAACTCAAGATTAAAAATGTTTTCGGAAAACCCGACTCTTGAGTGTTGTAGACAGGAAGGGATTTGATGTTGACCCATCATGGCATGTAATTTGTCAAGAAGTATCAGAATTAGTTATTTATTCATAAGATTTCTTAATGTTTTCAGGAAAACAGTTTTGTATATTTTAACAATTTTAAAGGTAAGTATCATCAAAAAAAAATTGCATTAGTAGGACTCATGAGACAAACTAGTGTCTTGGAAAAAGGCCTTGACAAAATCTTATTTGTAGTCATGGAACGAGGCCTTGGATACGTGGTTATGATAGTCTGGCATTATGCATTCCATCATTATGAAAGAGGTTATTTAATTTTCATGTGATTATTCTACTAGTAGAATATCCATGTGAATAATGAAAAGGTATTATTTCATTTTATCTTTTCCATATTATGATGAAGGTCATGTTTAAAAGGATCTTGTTTTAGTTATACATTTCCTTAAATGTTTATGTTAAATTTTTATGAATGTTTCTGCTGTATTACTTACCCTTACTATGCGTTTGAGCTCACTCCTTTCAATGTTTTATTTTTCCTAGGATTCCATGAAGTTAACTGTGATTGATATGAAGGGTTAAGGAAATGGAATAATGGCATTCATAAAGGATTATTTATGTTGTTTTCTATGTTATGAAGTTTAATGTAACATTGATGTATGTAATATATTTTTAATGACTGCTAAACTGATCGGTCCTTCGGGACATGATTCCTTGTAATCATGACAATGTTATGTAATAATTCACCAACTCTGGGTAACTGGGGTCGGGGTGTTATAGTTAGTATTAGAGGAAGTTTAGCAATAACCTTGGAAGCTAGATTTAGATAAACTCTGATTATATCACATAGCCCAAAGATAGACTTTGAGGATTACTATAGAGGAATTTCCAAGAATTATAGAATTTTAGAAATTTTGTGAGTTTTCTGAGAAATTCATCCCTGTCTAGATACGAGTAGGTAGAGGCAGCTCTGGAACAGATGTATCTAGGGATAAAACCCTAAAACACCGCTTTGAGCTAGACTCGAACGAGAACTGGTGCACGAGAATGGGCCTTGCTGCACTGATGGTTACGACACTCCCGGAGGATATGCTTAGGATAATTCCCACTGTCTTTTCAAACCTCTATGAAGGGTTTATGAGTATATATCTCCTCAAAGAATTTTTTTTTGTGATTGTGGATTATATCCATTAACTATGCAATTTATGTTAGGTATTTTACATGTTTGGAATTATTCATTTTAATTCATAAATTGACGTTTTTTATGCTATTGTATAGAAATGGTTCCCAGTAGAAGGAATGTGAACTCCGACAATATGTATGATCCTTAGAGTAAGAAGGATCATATCATTCATGGTATGAAACCCTCATTAAGAAGGAAAATAGTCTCCCACGTATTATCATCATATAAAAAAATAGTATCATGTGTTGATAAGATAAGTAAAGAGTTTAATGAGTCCTATGGATTTGAAGGGAAGCAAGAGAAGAAAAGGATGGAAGAGGGAAAGATGGATAATGGGGAGAGGGAAAAGAAGAATTTCCCCTTATGTGATAACTGTGGGAAGAAACACCCTGGAACTTTCCTGAAAGGAATGGGAGTTTTTTAAAAGTGTGGAGGAAAGGGCACCATGTACGTGACTGCAAGGGTACGAAAATGGTTTCAAATTTAAAATGCTTCATTTGAAAAGAGTTTGGACACTATGCGAACCTATGTCCCTTTCATCAGACTATGCCGCAAATAATGCTATTGGATAATAACCAAGTTGTGATACTACCACAGATGAAGATGAATTATTAGAGTTATTAATTTTATTATGTCATTTGAGTGTTGTATCAACATTGTACATGCTATAATAATTATGGAATATTTATGGATTATACTATAGTACTCTTTAATTGAGAATTTAAGGTTTTATGGTACTCAGAAAAGTGACTCTATAGTGAGTTAAACATTTTGGAAATTACATGGTTGAAGGAAAGATAAAACTTAATATGGTCCTAATATTGAGATACTGATTTTGGAATAAGATATGGTTGATTTGGGTAAATTATATTGGATATTCTTGACTGCCTTGAAACTTATTAAAGATTTGTTTATTCCATCAGTATTGGAGTTTACAAAATTTTTCGATGGATGAAGTATATCCAGTATTCTATATTGAATAAGGGAGCATGAATGTAATCAATAAGGATTATGGTAATTTAGGATGTTTTAGTGTTTTAAAAGAATACATGATGAAGGTATTCACATGCTGTTATAGGGTAAAAATGATTTTCATTATGTTTACCTTCCTTATAAATGTTGGACTGTGAGTTTGGATAGAAGTATTTTGGATAATTCTAGTTTGAGATTAATTTTGGATTTCCATAAAAGGACAACCCGGGGGTCGGGCGACAACCCATTGCGACCGGCAAGGCCGTGAGACTTGAACCCACAACCGAAGGGCGACAAGGGTGTATCACCTACCACTGGCCCACGACATGTCCTAGATTAAATAATATAATTTATTTTAAGTAGGTCTAGTAGATGAATTATGAATTCATTTTTTAACCCCAAATGAATAGGATAAATAGAATATTTTTTTAAGTTCTATTATCTTTTAGAGTAAAAGATATGTTTGTGGTAGAAATTAGTTAAAAGATTGAACTCTACTTTTCAAGTATATATTTTTCTCCTCCTCTTATTCTATGATGAAATGAATTCTTATACTTTATTGAAGGGATCCTAAAAAATGTGTTATACTAATACCTTATGTTTTGTTGAACCGATGGCAATTTAAATTATCATAGATTGATGAATTTAAGGACCTCCAATTTTAAATTGTTTTTGATTGATGACCTCAATCACTACTTATAAATATTTAAATTTTTCCTCCAATTATGTGTCTCTAATTTCCACCAATTTTCTCCCAATTGAGATCATAATTTTGTAGTGCCCCTTTCATTTCACATTTAAACTTATTAAGAATAAATTTTATTAACCAAATTTCTAATGTGGGTTTTCCCACAAAGATATTTTCTATTTTCAACCATATTTTTTGAAGAAAAATATCAAATTTCGAGGATGCAATTTATTGAATGAGGGATGAATGTAACACCCCATGATTTCATAGTATGTATTTCTTCAAAACATGTTAATAACTTGCACTACACGCAACACCGAGTTCAAGCACACCATGACTTACCAAACATGCCGTTAAAAAGAGGTTATGAATAGTATTAACTAAATTTTTAACATTATATAATCCTTATAATTTTAGAATCCATATTATGAGTTTCTTAGACATAATGTAAAAACAAATTCATTTTTTTCAGATAAAAGATTTATTTTTTGAAAATGCACTTTTACCAACATTTAATAATGTACCCTTTTTAAATCCAATATTTTAATCATTTATATATTATATTTGACTAAATAAATTTATTCTTTAGAATGGGGGAAAATAAATTTACAATTTAACACCCCAAACTTCCATGGTATTCTTCTCTTTGAATAATACACTAGTGTGTGTTGTACGCAACTTCGAGTTCTAACACACACACCACAACCAATCAATTTAGCTATTTTGAATAATAATACTCAATTTTTGAAATTATATAAATTTTATCTCTCAAAATGGACTTCATTTTTGGATTCGGAGTATCTAATTTTTCCTAAGGTGAAGTTTTGGTACTTTTTGGATAACTTTTATATATTGATGAATAGTGAAAATTACAAAATTTAAAATAAAAACAACCATTCTAATCGAAATAATTAGTAGTGATAAATTATTAATTTCATTGGTTTTAAAGTATATTTATAATATATTTTTACCATTTAATATAATTTTGGTCATTGGATATAATTTTACAATTAAACCAGACATGAAAAAGTGTCAATCTTTTTATAGTTATTAACTCTTAAAAACATGATTTTTGTTTTAACAAAGGGAATTAATTTTCAATTAATTTCTTCCAATTCTATGTTTTGAATTTTGAAAAATGGATTCCATATTTGGAATCACTATGTATAAAGTTTTTAAATAGGTAACATTTATTTTTAGACATTTTGAGTAATTACTTCGGTAAGAATTTTATTTAACATGGTTAAAGGGTAAATTTGGTAAATGAGGGTTACAAAATAATGTTATAATAACCCTAAATTACACTAAAATATGTCCTCACCTTATTGGTGGATACACTTCCGAACATGGGCATCTTTGGGTCTTTTTTGGGACCCCATGGAGCCACTTGTAGGTGATAGGGACACATTATTTTATTTAAGTTAAAATAAATAGAAAAATGATATAAGCATATATCTTTTAGAAAAACAATTTTTACATAAGGTTATACTTGTTGAAATTTCGACTATAAATATTCATTAGTAAGATAAAACTATTTACTACATAATGGTTTTTTTTAATTTTTAGACATTACATAATTTTATTTATTTATGACACAATGATGATGCAGTAATTACCATAATAGTGAATAATTAAAATAATTGATATTATAAACACCCAAATAAATATAATTTGACACTTTTTAAGAATTACACTAATTTTATAGGTAAATATTACATATTAGGATTGATTTAATTAACTTTTTTCGAAGTAATCATTATGTTATGATTTTTAAAAAAATCAATTATTGGATAGTGTCAAAATTGACATAAAAGAGTTTTTAAAAAAATATTATATTATTAATTAATATTAAATACATAAAAATATATGGTTCAGTCAAGAGACTTATATCATGATAGGTGTATCATTAATGGACCACTTGGGGGTCTCTTGGATATATATAGTATGTTTAGTAACTATATAATATAAAAATACAAAGTGACATGGTAATTGTTAAACTAATTAACTAAGAGTTAAAACTAAAAGATAAGGTTAATATAGTAACCCAAACCTGTATAAATCCTATTGGTTGAGTTTTTTTCGACCCATACCAACCATAAAATTTAAATAATCTACTTTGGAGCCATTATAAACCGAATATGAATTTATTATAAAATAATATTTCTAGCTTTTCCAAAGGTTCCTCTCACCCCTCTTATAAAAGGGCACTCACACTTCTCATTAATTGACACCTTCAATGCCTTTTGGTAAGGCCAACCCCTGCCCAAATATTCTCTCAACTTCCCTAACTTCATCCTAGAGGCCTTTCATTAGTCAGAATTCCAGCCTATGTATCCCTTTTTATCAAATCAAAAGGAAGAACAAGAAGAAGATGTAATGTTTTCACCACCCTCTTTCAAGTTCCTTTTTTCTTCCACTTCTACTTTTCTTGTTATGTCCATTATAAAATAATAACTCCAGTATATTCTATATAATATGATGTTATTATAATTATGGAACAAAAAAATTCACTATTCTACCCATCCCTTGATTGACATGTCACCATACGTGCGTACGTACGGCCTACCGTCACCACATTGTGGTGTAATTATTATTCAATATATTATTATTTAGATTGTTACAATAATGATGTATAATTCATGTAAACAATTAATATAACATGATAATAATTATATATTTATGGTATACTATCCAATTATATATTATTTTAACATCAAAATAATGATATTTTCTCTCGTGCGTACATACGGATTACCGTCTCCACAACGCGATGAGATTCATTTCCAAGTTCACCGTTCATCGACGATTATAAAAATATATATTACTAATAAGTATGTAATATATGAAATAAAAATGCTACTAGAGATAAATATATATATATAATTATTTATTTACTTATATTTAATTACTTCCGTTCAATACTATATGAAAACACAAAAAACGTTTATACGTACATACAGACTACCTTCTCCATAAACGGTGTTTTCCATTTCATATATATGTCTATTATACATATTTATATTATAAATATATATGATATATTTATCATGTTATATATTCTGGAAGTTTTTAAATCATTATCTATGAGATACAATCAAGAGTAACAAGTTAAAACACGTACGATATAAAAAAACGATTATCACCCGAAATGTTAATTTAACATGGATATTATTATTAAATGGGTATTATAAAGTCATAAATGAATCATGTATGATATAATAAATATTTATATGGTTCTGGTATAATTTAATAACATACAACGTTCTTCATATAGAAGGTTAAACATACCCTCGACTAAAGGAAAGTGCAAGGTAATGAGTTTTCATCTCACTCCTTATTCCCTTGAGATTCATGTCATATTGCCACTATTACGTTTTTAGTAGTGTATTTACTTCCCATAATTGTATTATTTATGTAATACAATTTAATTTATGTGTCTTTACATATTCATTGTATGATACCCCTTTTATGGGGTGTATGTTTCTTAAGTTACAAAATTGGTAAGGGTTAATTTCACAATCTCTTTATTATCCGAGGTTGTATTTACGTAAGTATCTACTGGGACATATTAATTATCCATGTCCATGTTTTATGAACAAGTTTTCAAAGGTATTATTTTAAGGGACTATTTACTAAAACATCATTTCAAATGTTTTAAATATTTATTCTTAAAAATATTTCTCATTAATGTCTATGTCTTCAAAATGGTTTTTAAGGATTTATTTATATGGACAAGAATGTTTTTAAAATGTTAATTCCATTCAAAAGTTCCAAAGTGGTATGGGACACTTTTATTCAAAAATGTGTATAAATGAATTCTTTTTCCAAATTGTGTGACTTTTAAATTTTTTCATGAATGTGGTATATTTCTCTCAATTATATGAAAATCCAGTGCAAATGTATACGTATTTAATGCAAGTTTAAAAATGTTTTCAGAAAACCCGAATCTCGAGTGTGGTAGATGGGAAGGGATTGGGCGTGGCCCAATCATGGCTTGTAATTATTCGAGAAGTCTAAGAATTAGTTATTTTGTTTTCAAAATCATGCATAATGTTTTTAGAAAAACCCTGAAGTATATTTTAGAAATTTTAAACGTAAGTACCTTCTAAAACAAATTGCATCAGTTGGTCTCATGAGACAAACTAGTGTCTTGGCATAAGGCCTTGAGAAAATCTTATTTGTAGTCTCAACCCGAGGACTTTGCTACGTGGTTATGATAGCTTGCCACTCTTCATTCCATCATTATGAAAGTGGTTATTGATATTGCATGTGATTATTCAACTAGTAGAATATCCATGTGAATAAGTAAAAGGAATTTTTTCATTTCTTCTTTTTCATATGATGCTGAAGTTCAAGTATAAAAGGCTCTTGTTATAGTTATACATTGGATTAAATGTTGATGCTACTTTTTATGAATGTTTCTGCGGTATTTCTTACCCTTACTAAGCATTTGATCACACCGCTTTCTATGTATTATTTTTCCCAGGATTCCAAGAAGTGTATTGTGATTGATATGTAGGGTTAAAGAAAATGGAGTAATAGACTTCATAAAGGATTATTTATGTTGTTTTCTATGTTATGAAGTGTAATGTAACATTCATGTATGTAATCTATTTTCCAAGAATGCTAAACTGATCGGTCCGTCGGGACTTGATTATTTGTAATCATGCCAATGTTATGTAATAATGCTGTCACGACCCGTCCTCGGGGCCCGTGCCGTGACTACCCCAAGCCCGCCTTCCATAGGCCAGGGGCTGGCGACTAGCACCAAAGGCGTAAAATCCCAATAACTGGGAAGGCATTGCCTTTATAAAAGAAAACAAGCACCACAGAGTACAAGCGGAAGTAAACACTAAGTACAAAAAGAAGAGCTGAAAAGTAAAAAGGGGCCGGAAATACAAGCCCAACTGTAAAGTACAACTCGAAAGGGAAAACAGCGACTGAAAAGTAAAGCTGCTACGCTGAGATGTCCACTGGAAATTCCACCTGAAGGGTGGGTGCAGATAGCTCCTCTACTCCTCGGGTCCCGCCGTCTGCTCCGAGTATGTCCCGCCCAGTGGTCTGCCTCTGGGTACCGCCTCGTCGTATAGTCCACCTCCAGGTACCGTCCAGTCCTCGAACACTCGGCCTCTGCCAGCACTGTCCGTCGTCTGCAACCAACACAACGAGGTGCGGGCATAGCCCGTGCAGGGGTGAGTATAACGATACTCAGTAGGGACCCCGAGACCCTCAAGGTCTCACTAAAACCAACAAGTATAACCACAAGAAGATCACAACAGATAAACTCTACTTAGGTATATGCCCATACATATACCTAAGTTATCAAGTAACCCATCTCAGTCATGAGGAAACACAAGGATCATGAGATCAACGGATAACCACTACCCAGGTATATGCCCATACATATACCTAAGTTAGCAAGTGACCCATCTCAATCATTAAGTAACACAGGGTCAAAAGTCTCAGCTCAAACCAGGATTTTTATTATCGAAACCGTAACTGCTGAAGAGCCCCGTCTCTGAAGTGTGCAGTAGTCCTGTCACGACTCCGAGGTACTGCTCACTAACCTAAGACTGCTGAAGTACTCCTCCTGTCGAGTACTGCGGGTCTGCTGCCAACTACCAGGCGCTCCGTCCGCTGAGGGTCTGTCGCCAAATACCGGGCGCTACCCAGATAGCCTGTTGAGGTACTCCTCCTGTCGAGTACCGCGGGTCTGCTGCCAACTACTAGGCGCTCCGTCCGCCGTGGGTCTGCCGCCAAATACCGGGCGCTCCGTCCACTGGGCTAGTCGACTCACTCCAAGTCGAGTCGGTCAAGCAGTCGTCAGGTCTCAGCCGGCTACTCGGTCTCCGTACTCTGCACGCTCGTCTCCGGGAGGGTCCGCTCCACGAGCTACTGGTCGATACTCCAAGTATCTCAAAGTCCCACGAAGAAGTGTCTCAAAAGTCCGTCTCGTCACAGGGGTCTCAACGCAACAGACGGCGCGTCGATCGGACGCCCGGTCTGTGAGTTATTAGCCTTTTCGTCCCAGGGGCCCGGTTGGTTTCGAGAGCGAAACCAATCCCGGCCGTATCTCAACTGTACCCCGAACTCCCATAGGGTATACTCAAAGGGACCGTTACTCAACGTAACCACCAACGCCGCTGACGGCTCGTCAAGCGGACGTCCTGTCTGTAAGATATCAGCTTTTCCGTTCCAGGGGCCCGGTTGGATTTCGGGTACAATCCAACCCGGCCATACTCTGACTATATCCAAAACTCGGGCGGAGTATGTCAAAAGTTCTGTCTCATCAAGAGGAAGTCAACGAAACAGACGGCGCGTCAATCGGACGCCCGGTCTGTGAGTTATTGGCATTTTCGCCTCCGGGGCCCGGTTGGTTTTTAAGGAAAAACCAACCCGACCGTACTCCACCTGCGTCCAAACCTCGGGCGGAGTATGCCAAAAGATCCGTCTCACTAAAAGGAACACAACGCGACTGACGGCACGTCAATCGGACGTCCGTAGCTCAAGATTTGAGCGTTTCCGCTCCGAAGGCCCGGTTGGTTTCGTGAACGAACCATTCCGGCCGAACTCAAAGTAATCCGAAACCTTGAGTGCGATATACCGAAACGACCGTCTCGATCCAAGGATCGCGTTGCCACAGACGGTTCGTCGATCGGAGGTCCGAGGCTCAAGTTATGAGCGAAAAACCAAAACTGGTTCGAAACGGGGGGGTCCGGGTCCGGGCCGACCCGGCCCGACCCCCCCCCCCCCCCCTGGGCGGCGCGGTGGCCGGCGGTGGCGGCCGGCGGCGGCGGACGGCGGCGGCGCGGGGGCCGGCGGCGGCGCGCGGCGGCGGCGGGCGGCGGCGCGGCGGGCCGCGGCGGCGGCGGCGGCGGCGGGCCGCGCCGGCGGCGGCGGCGGGCCGCGCCGGCGGCGGCAGCGGGCCGCGCCGGCGGCGGGGTGCGCCGCACGGGCTGCGCACGCGGGGCTCAGCCCCGCGGTTCCTTCACAAAAACGGCGCGGCCTTTGTGCCGCGCCGGTTTCTTCAAACCGCCCCCCCCCCCCCCCCCCCTCACGTGGGGGGGCCTGCTGGCGGCTGGACCAAAGGGGGCGCTGCCCCCTTTCCTCATGAACCGCCCCCCTCATTAAGAGGGGGGTTTTAATGGACCGACCGGGGAATTAATTCCCCGGTTTTGTGACATCCGGCCGGCCCGCTGGCCGGCCGGTTTTTACCAACGGGACCGGAAATTCCGGTCCCGCCCTCGACTTCCGACGCCGGCGGCCCGGCCGCCGGTCTTTCCTTCCGCCGCGGCCCGGAACCGGCCGCGGTCTCCTCGTCCCGCCGCGGCCCGGAACCGGCCGCGGTCTTCTCGTCCCGCCGCGGCCCGGAACCGGCCGCGGCGTTCGTCATCCGGCGCGGTGCGTCGGCACCGCGCCCCTTCGCCGTGCTTCGATTCTTATCAACGCGGCGCGACGGCGTCGCGTTCTTGAAGATTTTCCCTCGGCGTGGCGCGACGGCGCCACGTAAATTAATTGTACGATCATCCGCGTGGTGCGACGGCACCACGCTACTTGCTTCCACCCGCATGAATAAACAAGAACGTTGGAGGGGGGTTCGGCCGTGTTCGTGCGGTCCGGCCCCCTCTCGTTAAATTAATAACGCAACTTTAAACAATCAAGCATCAAGTTAGACATGCGAGATCCACGTTCAAGGAAAAGAATAAAGAAAAAATGAACCAACAACCCCTACCTCGGGTTTAGGATTCAAAGGTTCTGCTACGCTCCGCGGAAGACGGCGTCGCGGAGGTCGGGTGTCGCGGTCGTCGTTCGTCAAATCCGTTGACGAAGTGCTATGCCCGAAGAGACACGACGTTGGCGGATCTTCGTTTGCCGACGAAGGTTGTCCGAAGAAGAGATGGCGTCCCCTTCGTTGTCACGGTGAACGAAGAAAGGAGTTGCGGCGTTCTTCGTCGGAAAAGAGAGCGTTCCTCGTCAAGTCTTGAGGAAAGTCAAATTATAATGAGAACAACGAACTCATGGATCTCTACCTCGATAGTCGCACTCGATTCCTTTGACGTCGGAGGAAGAGTCGTTGTTGAAGGCGTTCGTCGCGGAAAACCGACGCGGAAGGGATGTCGCGGAAGAAGTACGTCGCGTCGCGGATGGATCGTGTTCTTCGGCGGAGAAGTTCTTCGTTGAAGAACGTCGTTCTTCGCGTTCTTCGTTCTTCGAAGGTTCTTCATCAAAGCTTGGAGATGAAGGGAAATCTCTCCAAAGACAAACAAAGAACTCTCAATAAAATAAGAATACCACTTATTTTATTAACACACAACTCAAAAGGATTTCAAAAGTTTGAAATTCAAAGAGTTAACTCCCAAAATTAATTAAGAGTAACCTAAGCCAATTAATTAGGGGTTAGGTACGTTGAGAGAATTTGAAAAGAAAAGGGGTTCGTGTGGGCCCCACCACACTTAATCCTCCCAAGGGAGGTTAAGTGGGTGTGGGTCCCACTTCCAACCACCTTTGATAGGTTTTTAAATAAGTTAAAATAAAATTTGTATTACACAAATTTTATTTAACTTAACTGAAAAACCCCAAAACGTAACTCTCAACCCGCAACAAACGCAACTCCCGAAAAGGTCTCATTAAGCGAATATCGGCGTTGCGAGTTCATCGGTGCCCTCGGATTTCAATTCCGAGCACCGGATCAAAAGTTAGGAATTCCCGCTCGTTCGTTCACTGAACGTACCCGAGCCAAACTTCGGAAATTAATTCCGGGCACTCCGGGCCTCGGAATCAGGTGCCGTCTGAAACCGCGCTCTTGTAAAATTCTAAAGAAAATTAAGAAAAAAATTTCCTTGAATTTTACGGGTCTTTACATTACTCCCACCTCAGGGCTTTACGTCCTCGTAAAGCTACATCAAAAACTAGGGAAACAAAAGAGGGTACTGAGCACGCATCTGAGCCTCCCGCTCCCATGTGCTCTCCTGGAGATTCTCATGCCGCCATCTGTTGCGCACAAGAGGAATCGATCGCCCAAGTAGGACCCGCTCCTGTCGATCCTCTATCTCCACCGGGACCTCCGAAAAAGTCGCCCCATCGTCAAAGATGTGCGTCGGGTCGTGCACGTATCTCCTCAACTGAGACACGTGGAAGACGTCGTGCACCCGGTGCAACTGAGGTGGTAGGGTTAAGCGGTAAACCTCCTCGCCTACCCTGCTGAAGATCAAAAGGGTCCATCGAACTTCGGAGATAACATGCCGCCTCGGCCACATCTCCGAAACCTCATCGGGTTGAGACCGTATAAGAACGTGTTCGTCACCCTCGAACTCAAGAGGTTTCCCTTTTTAGGTTAGAACAGAACTCAAACTCCTGCTACCACAGGGGTAGGGTTGACCAACTCAAGAGTGATCGGTCACACCCTCTTATGTCTGAGTTTAACATGAGCTGCCCAGGGTTTCCTTTTCGCCGACCAAGGAAAACCCATTCCGACGTTTGCCTAAAACAGTCAACCGGGTTATGATTTGTGAATCAAAACCATACCCAGATCAACGTCGTAAGGCCTCTACGCTGCCACCAAGAGATTCCAACCGAAACTCTCGCCTCGAGGTCAAATCACACCGTCGGCGTAAGCGTGATTATCGAGTCTCCTCCCAAAGGTATCTCCAGACGTGAGGGTCAAGTCTACGGCTTACCCGGAACCTCTAGGTCTGGGACATGATTCGTGGAAGGGTAGAATGATTGGTTCCTATGTCTATAGATATGGCAGCTCGTAGTAGACATAATTCGTACCCCGAATCATTCTTAGAGCTCCTGGGTCACACTCCTTGACCGCAATGCAGCTATTCTCCTCCCCATCCCTCCTGCTCCCTGAGCCTGGCGGGGACTACTAAGTCGGGTGGTCGTAACATGTCGTAATGTACACCACCACATGCTGCTCTCCAAGCTCTGCTTCCACGTCTGCTACCCTGCAGATTCATCTGTCCTTAGCACTTCCTCCTCCTGAAACATTTTACATGCCCGAGTCTCTGAGACTGGCGCTAGTCTCCTGCCTTTCACTGCTAACGTTCACAACCACAAAGGTTCTCTCTAGCATCCTAGCATAGGTAGGAATGCATAGAGGAAAAGAAAAGGTTCGGATGTCCTTTAGACACACTTCGCTCAGAAGTTCGAGTCTAAAGAACTGATCACAACGTAACCAACGAGTTCCAAGATTGATTGGTAAGCCACGTTGAGTGCTCTGCTTCCGACATGTCGTACTGTCGAAGCTGTATTAGCTACAGAAAACTCACAACCACCTCCTCAAGCCAGTCTTCAGCCGCCTACGAGTCAGGCTCACTACGAAACTTGAGGGATATCTGATGCTAAAACATAAGTAAGGCACTAAGCCTGTGAGTCTCTGCTACCGGTACCGCCGGTAGTGTCTGCTGACCAACAGGTACTGACATAGCTGGCGCTCTACCCGTAGGTACTAATCCAGGTATCGGTTCGCGTACCGAAGCCTCGTTACTATAAGGACCAACCTCATGGTCACTCTCTGGAAACACCTGGAGCTAAGATCATCATCCGCTCTACTAGTATCCAAGCTAGGCGTAGAACTCTAGCATTCGTCTCCATCCAGTCCACTGCTGCCTGGGAAATCTGTCTCGCCTCGTATCCTCAGAGGCCTCTACTGCTGGAACTCGTGCATCGCGCTCTGCTAGCGTGCACCGTCAGCTAGTGGCATCTGCTGCCTAACGGGTGGTGGTGCTGCTGGTACACCACCCGAAGGTGCCAACACTGAAAAAGGGCCCTGCACTGGAGTCTCGCTGCTCGGTGGGCCATCATGAAAGAAACAACGTAACACGATCAAACGATTATACCTGGTGAGCTGACCTGGTTTGAGCTGTTTTAAGGGGAAAAACCTTTGAAAACACACACGCAATCAGTGTTTTCGTGCACAAAGTCGGAAATCAGTTGTCAGGGTCCTGGTGTATGGATACGTCGGCCGCCCGCACCAACACTGGACTCCCTGAACTGAAAACCACACTCGGTACTCTCAACACTATTGCTTCACAGAAAGAAACATCAGAGTTATAAGTTCTGCGGTAGAACCGAACTCCTCTGATACCAATTTGTCACGACCCGTCCTCGGGGCCCGTGCCGTGACTACCCCAAGCCCGCCTTCCATAGGCCAGGGGCTGGCGACTAGCACCAAAGGCGTAAAATCCCAATAACTGGGAAGGCATTGCCTTTATAAAAGAAAACAAGCACCACAGAGTACAAGCGGAAGTAAACACTAAGTACAAAAAGAAGAGCTGAAAAGTAAAAAGGGGCCGGAAATACAAGCCCAACTGTAAAGTACAACTCGAAAGGGAAAACAGCGACTGAAAAGTAAAGCTGCTACGCTGAGATGTCCACTGGAAATTCCACCTGAAGGGTGGGTGCAGATAGCTCCTCTACTCCTCGGGTCCCGCCGTCTGCTCCGAGTATGTCCCGCCCAGTGGTCTGCCTCTGGGTACCGCCTCGTCGTATAGTCCACCTCCAGGTACCGTCCAGTCCTCGAACACTCGGCCTCTGCCAGCACTGTCCGTCGTCTGCAACCAACACAACGAGGTGCGGGCATAGCCCGTGCAGGGGTGAGTATAACGATACTCAGTAGGGACCCCGAGACCCTCAAGGTCTCACTAAAACCAACAAGTATAACCACAAGAAGATCACAACAGATAAACTCTACTTAGGTATATGCCCATACATATACCTAAGTTATCAAGTAACCCATCTCAGTCATGAGGAAACACAAGGATCATGAGATCAACGGATAACCACTACCCAGGTATATGCCCATACATATACCTAAGTTAGCAAGTGACCCATCTCAATCATTAAGTAACACAGGGTCAAAAGTCTCAGCTCAAACCAGGATTTTTATTATCGAAACCGTAACTGCTGAAGAGCCCCGTCTCTGAAGTGTGCAGTAGTCCTGTCACGACTCCGAGGTACTGCTCACTAACCTAAGACTGCTGAAGTACTCCTCCTGTCGAGTACTGCGGGTCTGCTGCCAACTACCAGGCGCTCCGTCCGCTGAGGGTCTGTCGCCAAATACCGGGCGCTACCCAGATAGCCTGCTGAGGTACTCCTCCTGTCGAGTACCGCGGGTCTGCTGCCAACTACTAGGCGCTCCGTCCGCCGTGGGTCTGCCGCCAAATACAGGGCGCTCCGTCCACTGGGCTAGTCGACTCACTCCAAGTCGAGTCGGTCAAGCAGTCGTCAGGTCTCAGCCGGCTACTCGGTCTCCGTACTCTGCACGCTCGTCTCCGGGAGGGTCCGCTCCACGAGCTACTGGTCGATACTCCAAGTATCTCAAAGTCCCACGAAGAAGTGTCTCAAAAGTCCGTCTCGTCACAGGGGTCTCAACGCAACAGACGGCGCGTCGATCGGACGCCCGGTCTGTGAGTTATTAGCCTTTTCGTCCCAGGGGCCCGGTTGGTTTCGAGAGCGAAACCAATCCCGGCCGTATCTCAACTGTACCCCGAACTCCCATAGGGTATACTCAAAGGGACCGTTACTCAACGTAACCACCAACGCCGCTGACGGCTCGTCAAGCGGACGTCCTGTCTGTAAGATATCAGCTTTTCCGTTCCAGGGGCCCGGTTGGATTTCGGGTACAATCCAACCCGGCCATACTCTGACTGTATCCAAAACTCGGGCGGAGTATGTCAAAAGTTCTGTCTCATCAAGAGGAAGTCAACGAAACAGACGGCGCGTCAATCGGACGCCCGGTCTGTGAGTTATTGGCATTTTCGCCTCCGGGGCCCGGTTGGTTTTTAAGGAAAAACCAACCCGACCGTACTCCACCTGCGTCCAAACCTCGGGCGGAGTATGCCAAAAGATCCGTCTCACTAAAAGGAACACAACGCGACTGACGGCACGTCAATCGGACGTCCGTAGCTCAAGATTTGAGCGTTTCCGCTCCGAAGGCCCGGTTGGTTTCGTGAACGAACCATTCCGGCCGAACTCAAAGTAATCCGAAACCTTGAGTGCGATATACCGAAACGACCGTCTCGATCCAAGGATCGCGTTGCCACAGACGGTTCGTCGATCGGAGGTCCGAGGCTCAAGTTATGAGCGAAAAACCAAAACTGGTTCGAAACGGGGGGGTCCGGGTCCGGGCCGACCCGGCCCGACCCCCCCCCCCTGGGCGGCGCGGTGGCCGGCGGTGGCGGCCGGCGGCGGCGGATGGCGGCGGCGCGGGGGCCGGCGGCGGCGCGCGGCGGCGGCGGCGGGCCGCGCCGGCGGCGGCAGCGGGCCGCGCTGGCGGCGGGGTGCGCCGCACGGGCTGCGCACGCGGGGCTCAGCCCCGCGGTTCCTTCACAAAAACGGCGCGGCCTTTGTGCCGCGCCGGTTTCTTCAAACCGCCCCCCCCCCCTCACGTGGGGGGGCCTGCTGGCGGCTGGACCAAAGGGGGCGCTGCCCCCTTTCCTCATGAACCGCCCCCCTCATTAAGAGGGGGGTTTTAATGGACCGACCGGGGAATTAATTCCCCGGTTTTGTGACATCCGGCCGGCCCGCTGGCCGGCCGGTTTTTACCAACGGGACCGGAAATTCCGGTCCCGCCCTCGACTTCCGACGCCGGCGGCCCGGCCGCCGGTCTTTCCTTCCGCCGCGGCCCGGAACCGGCCGCGGTCTCCTCGTCCCGCCGCGGCCCGGAACCGGCCGCGGTCTTCTCGTCCCGCCGCGGCCCGGAACCGGCCGCGGCGTTCGTCATCCGGCGCGGTGCGTCGGCACCGCGCCCCTTCGCCGTGCTTCGATTCTTATCAACGCGGCGCGACGGCGTCGCGTTCTTGAAGATTTTCCCTCGGCGTGGCGCGACGGCGCCACGTAAATTAATTGTACGATCATCCGCGTGGTGCGACGGCACCACGCTACTTGCTTCCACCCGCATGAATAAACAAGAACGTTGGAGGGGGGTTCGGCCGTGTTCGTGCGGTCCGGCCCCCTCTCGTTAAATTAATAACGCAACTTTAAACAATCAAGCATCAAGTTAGACATGCGAGATCCACGTTCAAGGAAAAGAATAAAGAAAAAATGAACCAACAACCCCTACCTCGGGTTTAGGATTCAAAGGTTCTGCTACACTCCGCGGAAGACGGCGTCGCGGAGGTCGGGTGTCGCGGTCGTCGTTCGTCAAATCCGTTGACGAAGTGCTATGCCCGAAGAGACACGACGTTGGCGGATCTTCGTTTGCCGACGAAGGTTGTCCGAAGAAGAGATGGCGTCCCCTTCGTTGTCACGGTGAACGAAGAAAGGAGTTGCGGCGTTCTTCGTCGGAAAAGAGAGCGTTCCTCGTCAAGTCTTGAGGAAAGTCAAATTATAAAGAGAACAACGAACTCAAGGATCTCTACCTCGATAGTCGCACTCGATTCCTTTGACGTCGGAGGAAGAGTCGTTGTTGAAGGCGTTCGTCGCGGAAAACCGACGCGGAAGGGATGTCGCGGAAGAAGTACGTCGCGTCGCGGATGGATCGTGTTCTTCGGCGGAGAAGTTCTTCGTTGAAGAACGTCGTTCTTCGCGTTCTTCGTTCTTCGAAGGTTCTTCATCAAAGCTTGGAGATGAAGGGAAATCTCTCCAAAGACAAACAAAGAACTCTCAATAAAATAAGAATACCACTTATTTTATTAACACACAACTCAAAAGGATTTCAAAAGTTTGAAATTCAAAGAGTTAACTCCCAAAATTAATTAAGAGTAACCTAAGCCAATTAATTAGGGGTTAGGTACGTTGAGAGAATTTGAAAAGAAAAGGGGTTCGTGTGGGCCCCACCACACTTAATCCTCCCAAGGGAGGTTAAGTGGGTGTGGGTCCCACTTCCAACCACCTTTGATAGGTTTTTAAATAAGTTAAAATAAAATTTGTATTACACAAATTTTATTTAACTTAACTGAAAAACCCCAAAACGTAACTCTCAACCCGCAACAAACGCAACTCCCGAAAAGGTCTCATTAAGCGAATATCGGCGTTGCGAGTTCATCGGTGCCCTCGGATTTCAATTCCGAGCACCGGATCAAAAGTTAGGAATTCCCGCTCGTTCGTTCACTGAACGTACCCAAGCCAAACTTCGGAAATTAATTCCGGGCACTCCGGGCCTCGGAATCAGGTGCCGTCTGAAACCGCGCTCTTGTAAAATTCTAAAGAAAATTAAGAAAAAAATTTCCTTGAATTTTACGGGTCTTTACAAATGCACCGACTCTGGGTAACAAGCGTCGGGGCGTTACACATTATTCCAACTCTGATGTATCTTGAATTAAATGAGGTCCTAATAGAATTGACTCCCATTCCAACAACCATCACATTGGTTTACTATGTGTCCTATCATTGATAACCTCATAGGTATGAATATTATTAGTCACATGATATCAATTTTTTTATGATAACATCATTAGTAGTAAAGTGTTTTTTCATTGATCCTCCAAAATAATGGATGCATGAAATGAGAATTTCCTCTAATTTTTATATAGTCTGATTTGACTATTCATTAGCTTATAGGTGATATAATATACCTCAAAGAAGTTATTAACATAGAGGAATCTAGAACCCTTTATAGATTCGAGAAATGATGTTACCTTCCTTATTTGATTTGATGGTACATAGAACCACATTGTGGCATATAATCTATTAAGTATAACAACTATTTTCTCATCCGCTGAGATAGTATTCCATATATTTAATAAATTAGAATCGTATTTCAACTGATCCATGATCACACATATAAAGTCACTACACCGCATTGATCGTGGTAAAATCATAAAAAAAATCCATAGTGAAGGCCTCCCATTCCCATTATTGAATTGGTAATGTATACAAAAGGCTTTAAGGGCATTGGGGTTTTACTTTCACATTTTGACACATGGAACTCTACGTAAAAAATAATATAATTTACTTTTTCATCATAGGACACCAAATAAGGTGGTTCATTTCAGTGTAGATCTTAGTGAGTCTAACATATATTTTCTATTTGGGAATATGAAATTCATTCTTCAACTCCTTTTTCTTGTCTACATGTACCCATAAATTCTGATTAACATGATGCATATTTTCCTTAATAATAACCCAACTTCGTCATGGATCCTCACTTGAATCACTCTCCCTTAATAAATATATTCAATAAATGTAACTTTAATAACCCTAACTCCATCGAAATGAGGTGAGGACATTGTATAATTTGTAATTATGGTTTATTATGACATTCCTGAACATAGAATTTCATCTTAGAAATAAATTTCATTAACATATATTCACTAATGGACTATTAAATATGTAATCTCTTGGTGTTACAGCATAGTGATTCTGCTACTTCATTTCCTATACCAATATTGTAAAAAATCATAGTTTTTAAGGACTAAATGTATTCAACCCATCTATGTTATCGAATGGTCAAGTCACATTGAGTAAATTTTTTTTATTTTCATATGGATGATATATACTATTAATGATTCCACCAACATGAACTATCACAAAAAATATTATGAATGAACTATAGCTACTAAATATGAATAATGTGTTGGATATTTACAGTCATGAGGCCTCAATTGATGAGACCTGTATGCGAGGAATAATTCACCTTTCATAAAAAAACCATTCCATTAAGATAATTGATGTGTTATAATAATCTATATATCCTCTTTATTGATTAGGAAATATTTAAATCATTATTGAGGTCTTATTTCCTTTATGTATTAGAATGGTCATCTCACAATCTCCAAACCATTTGAATTTTACACATTTTTTTTCAATCTTGTATGTGCTGTTCCAATTCCTTAAAATCTATATATAATACACTAATAGTAATTAAAAAAAACCAATAAAATACATATATAAAAACAATTTATTTATCTTTTAAAAGGAACTAATAGATCTAACCCTACCAAGATCTCTATACACCCACCTCTGATATTATATGCCCTAGGAAGTGAACATTATCCTTTCAAAAGTGGCATTTTGTGAACTTCACATATATCTTATTCTCTCTTAGTGTAATCAAAATGATTTCCAGTAGTATAAGAGGACAATTTTAAAAATATAAATACAATATATTAATATCCATGAAAAACACAATAATGGAATCGTGATATCGGTGAAATCATTATTTACCATGGACATAAAAATAGAGTGTGCATTGGTTAGTCGAAAAAACACAGTCAATACTTGTAAAATCGATTCCAACTGTATAATTTCAAATATATTATATCAAAGGACCAAAATAACATATAATGATAGCTGTATATCAATTAAAATTTTTAGAATTTGCCAGATCTTTAGAGTTGGAAAAAGAAAAAAATATATCTGAGGATGTGGGTATAAGTTCATAATAATAATCTTATTTAACATTGAGTAATCCACACACATCGTTAAGGATATATATAAATTAAAATTTAAAGAAACAAACGAATCCCTAAGATATTTTCATGGTTTTTTAATCCATTTTTCATTCCATTCCTCCAACAATATCATTAGTTCATTTGGAATTATAGGAGCTCTATTATTCAGAAGAATAAATATCATTATCACTGTTGGAACAATCCCAATGATAACCCAAGTAGATATCTCTGGAGGTATAAAAGAAAAATCAGCATAGATGAAATATATAATATGGACCCATTTAGAGGAAAAACATATTTCATACTCCTCAATCATCGAGAAAAATACATCGAATCGAGGCCAACACATTACCCGACCCGTGATGCTCAGCTCCAACTCAACTCACATGGATACACCATTTTACCTCTTGAGCATAGATTTCATCAACTTGTAATACAATTGACCCCCTATTGTGATCAAAATGAATATGGGATCAATAATGAAAAAACATATCAATCATTTTAATTCTATCAAAACCTACCATTTTGATGATAAAAAGGGTTAATAAAGAATGGTAACTACTGATATCGAGGTTACACACCTTGAATCAATGTACAATTTTTTTATTCAAATACCAATAGAGAATAATTAGTAATTACCCCAAAAAGTAATCAATTTCATGTGCAATATTATATATTATGTTTGAATATATGACTGAGTTTGATGCAACTATATCAAATAATTCAGATAAAACTCAATTAGGACGAACCATGTACTATAGAGGGTATGGAACTCCTCTCTTTAGGTGTAGGATACTTTTAATATAACATGACTTGATTCATAACAAGACCACCCTGTGAAGGTATTGTTATCTAGAACTAGACATCTTATTTCGTGATTCCCTTACCATAACTGCTATATTGTCTTTATCAACCAGTAGTACTCTAATTTTATAACAGATTTGAGGCCACTATTCTAGCTCTTGAATTTGGATCTGGTTCATATCCTGTCTCAATAGAAAATAATGGAATTATAATATATAATATTTGAAGAAGGTTAATTCTTACAAAGTATCCACTCTATACTAGTTCATTATTACACGTGGGATTCAAATAACATTTCCTTCTACATTAATAGTATAGAATATAACAACCACTATATACACTCTGAATTTCACGTCCATAATGAAGAATCTCATTGATATTCTTCAAATTATTACATAATTAACTACCTCCACTTGAAACTAAACATCAAAACCAGGTACCTTTATCTTCTATTAGATTAATCTTATATATAATAGTCAATCAGAATACGTTCACCTATGCTTAGATGGTGTACCTAATCCCGTCCTTAAAATGTATCATCATGGATCTATCGTCACCAAAAATTGTTGGTACAAATAATTGATGCTCATTTATATGAGTTTTATATTCCACAACAGTCAAATGTCATTTATCCAAATTCAAGATTGGTCTAGATAAATCAATAGTTAGTGTCTCTGGTAAAAATTAGCATTGTAAAATAGTATAGAACACACTCTAGACCCTAGAATGATGATGATCTATATATGTATGGACATATCCTAAAAATTGGTGCATCAATAAAAATATAATATATGCGATTAACCCTAATTCTTGGAGGCATATTTAGATTATTATAAATAGATAACATAGACATAAAACAAGGATTCAATATCTGAAGGTCTACCTACTCTAAAAAACAATATCGGTGCCTCTTATGGAACTCTCTCATAAATCGGGAAAAATTTGGTACATGTAACAAAGAACCATCGATATATATCACAAGTAATAGGAAGAACACACTAAAATAATCATTACTACATGGTCCAGGTATTGATGGTGGTATTACAGAGTTTCTACATGTGGTACTACAGGTTGTTTAGGACGCACTACATTAGGAGCCTTATCATCCCCACCTTCCCACAGCATGAACTGAACCTGTTGCAGAGGCATATATCTATAATGAGATGACCAAAACATATAATGCATTCAATGATGAAATAAAAAATGATATCACACAAGAATATTATAATATAAAAAATATCTATGATATTGAAGATAAATAACTGATTATATGGAAATATTTTATAGAAATATTCTATATTATTCATTGTGAGATTTAGTTATATAGGGTTTCAATTTCAATTTATATAAGTAATTGTTCATTAATTACTAAATGGAATCCCTTTTTATCTACATCTATATACTTTAAAGGGATATTTTTTTAATGTTACCTGAATAATGGCTGCATAAGATCCATATTCAACACCATGTTTTTTATTCTTAATCATTATTAATAGAAAATAGTATTTCATGTGACTGAATCTAACCCTTATCATCTCATCATTGTACATGAATTTACATTTATAATGGTTCACTTATATAGATAAAAATTCTCAATTTATAGATGCAGAAACATTTAAAATTAATGTTTTAATTCATTTAATCATAACAATGTAAAATTTTAGCTCATGTAAATAAATTTCAATGGAATAAACAAGTCTCGGTATATTATTTAAGGTGAACTACAATGAAATACTAGAAAAAACATATAAGATGACGCAGAAAAATTAAGTAAAAACATTATTTCCTCCATTTCAATATAACAAATGTTATAAATTTTCAATGTATAGTAATCAAGTAACATAAAATAATAAACATGAACTAAAATATACATGTCTAGGAAGTTTCAATACAGATCAGTCTTTATGACCCTATAATGATTCATGAGGATATATTCCACATCCATATCATCCAAATGGTAAAAATAAAAAATAAATAACATTATAATTATTGTGGGTCACCTAACTAAGAATGTAATAAAAATGTAATTCGAAAATCCATAACCCAAACCACATCCCATGAAACATGGTTTTTCACTTATACATGAGTTAGAAACTACTAGATCCAACTTATTACATTGTTCCGACACATTCAATTCCCTGGTATTCCAGCCCCAAAATGAATTATAAGGGAAATAAAATCTATAATACTACATTTTATGTCCAAAAATAATTTCAATAATATGTTACCAAACCCATTTGGCCACATGTCAATAATCACACCTCCCCTTAAACTAGATGCAGATGATAATTAGTGAGTGTATACGATGGTATATTGGGGTGATTATATCATCATTATAATGTGGAATTATTTTAGTAAATAACGATTAATAATTATAAATAATATAATGAAAATAAATAATTATTAAGGAAGTGATAGAATGAACATTCATGTTATAATAAACAAAAACAATGACACTAGGAAATCATATACATATGATTATTTCATGTTGATATAGAATAGAAAACATGGAGAAATTTTAGAAGGCATACAATGATACATAATATAATAAAAGATACCAAAATGTCCAAAAACCCATATCTAAGGGAATATTTCGTACTTACATGATCAAATGGATTATAGTTCCCATACTCAAAGAAACCATTCATCCATAGCTTACTGATTCCCATTATCCTTACCTACATTCTTGATGTCTATAAATGTACCAATCAGTGTCCTAAAGAGGGGGATTAAAAATTATTTGATCACTACTAATAATTCCTTATTCAAATAAAGTCTCTTATTATCATTTGTAACAATGAAAAATATAAAATTACATAATAAAAAATAAAATATAAATTGGACATTAATTCAATCTATTCATGAAATATATGATGATTTAGTGTGGCTTAATAATGAGAGAGACTATACAATTATGGTGAAAAAGATGAAATAACCTCCCACTTTTGGAAGAAATCATCCATAAACAAGGAATATTTTACAATCCCAAGGATTTTATACTTGAAAAAATTGATAGATATATTATTGAACCCCAAGGAGATGATCCATGGTATTCTATGACTAAATTAATCAAGAAAAAAATATATAGATAACATACAAAATTCTATTTTATTGAATTATGTAATGGAAAAATTTCTATCATATTGTGGTTCTCAAAATATAATACTTTGATTATGTTTAAAATTTATATAGAACATGGTTTCTATATGATTGAATCTGGAAGTGTTCATTGTGTTCACTCATAAAAATTTGTGTTTTGAAACTATGTTTTATTAATATATGGAACTTCCTATAACCATAACATCAATGTACACATTAGAAACTAATAATATCCCTTAAAAATGATAAACATTTCATGTATTTAATGTAATCCTCATCTATATCCATAATAAATCATAATATAATTGATCAAAACATCCTTGAAAATATCCATTCTATTATTCAAATACATTTATTTATATTGAGAACTCAATGAAACCCCCTATGGAGTAACTAACATAAAACAACTTTTTGTATAGGTGGTTTGTAAAAATTCATTAAAATAATTATCATAATATTATTTTAATGTTCTTAAATTTAATTCAAAATATAAATTTATTTTATTATGGAAATAAATATACATGATAGAAAATTAATTATTTGGCCTCCTTGTTTTTTTTAAAATGTATAATTGTCACGACCAGTTTATTGAACATAAATAAAAGAATAACACTTTTAAAACTATAAAAAGTTGAAATCCATTACAAACATGGGGAAATTCTGTATGAAATTAGATATAAAGTAAAAAATGATCCCAAAAGTCAAAAGATAAAAACAACAAGGTATGAACTTTAAAACCCTTCACCAACCCTTATCTAGATAGTGTATTAGTGAGTCTATTCAAAATGATGTGTTTCCCACTCATCCAAGATGTTTCACTGTGTTGGAACCACCTCAAAGAATTAAACCTCTCCAACCGACATATACATGTGGAGGAGAGAAGAATAAATGATTCCAGTACAACATTTCTTCTTTTGAGCCTCCCACACGATGAAGAAAATGAGGAACTCATTGTAATCTCAACGAAAATCAGTTAAAAACCTGAATATATACACTGAAAAAATATTAATTGAATGGTACCCAGTTTTTTATTAAATGTGATGGAGGATAGATGAATGATGGGTGTCATGACACCCATCCCTATTTCTATGTCGACCGCCTAGCGACACCTAGAAATTTTTTTCATCATAAAATTGGAACATGGAAGAAACCAATGCATATGAAAAAATACACCACTTCAAATTAGACAGAACAAAAAAACCACATTAAACCTCGTAAGATAAGAAAAACAAGAACAAAGGACCATCTCAATCTCTAGCCACACCACCATCATTATACACCCTAGTCTATGGCCAAGAATCATCAGTGCCATTGACCCATAATTAGTATTGCAAGAGAAAACATTGGTGTCACTATCTATCATGCCACGACCTTAGACAATATAGCTTGAACCCTTCAAGAATCAAAAAACAAACATCACAACCAAATCAATGCACTCTACTGCTTGAGAAAAATCCCCCGCCGGATTCCTAAAATCAACATTGAAGATAGGATTCCCCATAATTGGACACTACCCAAACACCGAACTACTAACACATGGAAGAACCTGAGATCAACATACAAACATTGATTCACTCTAATAAAGATCAAATCTATTACATATCCATGGATGCGATAGTGAACACCATGCACATTCTAAGAAATGAAATATCTAAAAATTTTCAAGTAATGAAACTTCTATAGTGCTTAATAAAAAGGTAGATGGGAACATATATATCAATAATATAATTATTTAATATTTAGACACTTCTAGTAATGTAAAATTTTTTAAATCTAATAATTTATTAAGACAGACTCCTTATAAACAAAGAATAAGTAGATGAATCAATGAAAAAATATATTTCACTCAAAAATAATTATTCAATACAGAACTAGTTTATCAGCAATGAAATCTCAATTGATGATGAGTCACCTACTGATAGTGATGAAGAAATAAAGAATCTATATTTTAATTTGAAAATTTTATACAAAAGGTAGAAGTTATTCAGGAAATACAATCATAGATTAATGTTTTGAAATAGAAGTTGGAGAATATAATAAGTGATGGATTATTCATCCAATGAAATATATACTAACGAATGTATGATTAAATGAGATTTCATATTTTACTTTACTATACTTATGGAAATGAAAATGAATGAGTATAAGGAAGAAATGTATAAGATTGTTGTGAAATAACATGGAGTTCATAAGAATATATTTCAAATGAATCAAATTTAAGAAATTGAGGATATGAACAATAGAGATAATATTTGTTTTATAATAAAAAATCATATGTATTGAAAGGATTTAAGAAATATCCTACTATAATTTAATACATTTTTGATATTATAAATAAGGAATAAAGTATTTATATTAAATAAATGATCGAATAATTTAATATTATGGAAGACACATGATATGATAAAAATATAAATAAAAAAGTGTATAGAAGAAGCTTGCTCTGTCAGGCCACATTAAAACTGATCATACCATAGGGAAGGATAAAAATGTTCAACTGCTCGATGAAAATAATGATTTGATGTTATCCCACCAATATTTAAAGAATGATTTGGTGAAACAAACCATTAGAATTAATACTATTACTCAGATTCATGAAAATAAAATTGATCCTAAATATACTACAAGAATATATTATAAGCATGGAAAAAAACAATTAATAAAAATAAAATTCTATATTTCCCCATTTCTACATATTCATTGAATAGTTATTATTAGGCTTGATTAAACAAGGATTTATGTGCTAAAATTTTATTATAAGATTATAGAAATCCAACGAAATAAATATTGTTCCCAAAAGAACTTATTACAATACTTTATAGAACTATGAATAGATGGGTACCAAATTCAATTTTTTTTCTAAATCTATTTTGTTGAAACGAACATGAGTTGTTACAATATACATATACAGTATCTGGACAATGCTTGATCCAAACATATGACTGAAGATACTTCATGTTTCAAAAAACATAATCAAAATGGATGGTGGATATTTCACACTTAGTGATCATGATAATAGTGTATAATTGGTATTGACCAAATTTAAAATTTAAGAACTATTTTAATTTCTTATTTTATTAATTATAGATGGTTTCAAAGATAATTTTATTATAATTTCTCAATTTTGGGACTATTATTTTAATGTTCATTTATTAAATAATTCCTAATTTTTTTTAAAAATAATGTATTAGTTTTTACAACATTTTTAATGAAAATATTTATGGTGTAAATTTAAATTCCATTGTCTTTAAAACAATTACCTATATATATTATATTAAAATAATGGACTTGAAATATGAGATATGTAAATTTAAATATTTATTCACATAGAAAAATATCAAGGAATGTTTTAGTTATGGATATTTCTAAATAAGACTTCACAGTTGATAAATCCTATAATACATGTAAAAAATGAAATTCTCACAGTCTATTTTAAATCAGTGAAAGAATATTAAACATATAAACCCTTAAATTTGGATAAAATTTATTTTTTTGGATCATCATGAGTTTCTAGTTAAATAGGGATGAACAATATTTATGATATAGATAATAAATAATCTATATATACATGGATATATTTTTATTTCAGAAATTAAATATTATACCTATTTTTCTATGTATGCTTCATCAATTGAAACTCATAGAGGGAAAAAAATTAATAAATTAAAAATTGAACATGTATGTGAGTTTTATTGTTAATATTTTGAATAATCACACTCACAATATTGCTATTACAATAAACATAAACTCAATCAACAACCGAGTATAATTTTATAATAGAAAGTATAAATATAACCTTTTATGAAAATTCCCACACCATGAATGATGAGTATGATCTACATCATTAGTTTAGGGAAGAATGTGTATATACATATTTATTTATTATCAATAATGTTTAAATTATACCACTTTTAAAATGAACCCTTATGATTTATGGATTGAAAGAAAACCAAAGGTTAATTACTTTAGAGTTTTTAGTTATAATGTTTTTATTATTAATATCAAGGATATTAATGAAATATTTTGACATATGAGTGATACAAGAATTTTCCATTAGTATTGAACAACTAATATATCATATTGGGTATTTTAAAAAATGAATATTATTTTTTGAAAAATATATACATGTTTATTTAAACATATCAAGATGATCCTAAAAAATATTCAGTAAATGTTGGGGATGATCATTATATATTATAAATAAATAAAAAATACACTGAAAAATTTCACATGCCTTATATATAGAACTTATGCTTTTTTGTAAACAACCTTATCCTGAACTAATATAAAACAACCCTTTATCCATACCTACATTTTATTGAACTCTTAGGACTCATATATTAATTATATTATATTTATAAGATTGAGACAGAAATTGTGGTAAACAAACGAGATCATCTCTTAGATATAAGGTTTCACATCAGTATTTATTTTTATATATTTTACCTAATAACTACAATCATGAAATTATTGATAAATCATATGTAATAATAATGTAATAGAACATAATCTATGTGAAAGTAAAAAAGTTATGGAATGAGTTTTTAGAACTAAACACTAACTTAATATTGGATCTAAATTGGTGTTTATAAATCACGATGTTGATTTAGGAAGTGTAGTTAGATTAATATCTAAAATGGTTACATAAGGGTGAAATCAAGAAAAAATAATTGATTATATAGAATCCTTTTTTATGGTAACTGGACATGAAATCACTATAGTGTTTCATGAAAATGTATCACATTTAAACATTATGCAATATCAAATGGATATCAAGAGTTAGTTTTTTTATTTTTATATTGTTGAAGATATTTTTACTGAAGGACCCCATGGATTTCCAAATAAAAAATTTTCTAATAATTCTTTTTAAAATTATTAATTACTTATATTGTTTAAAACAATATCCTACAAATTTTCATGATAGGAGAACTAATTTTATATCTTCTAAATTATTTATTAAATTTATATATGACCCAATTTATTTACAAAATGGATTTAATGGAATTTTTTATTTGTAATAATTTATGTTCGTTATATTAATTTTTGAACATCATGATTTTATTTATGGACATAATTTTAAAAAAATAATGATAAGTGAATTTAAAATGTTTTAAAAGGGTGATCATAATTTTTTTATCATATTCCAAATACTTCAAAACAAGAATGAATTATTTTAAATAAAATTAATTACACATAACATTTTAAAGAAAATATTATTGAATGAAATAAATTTATTAATGCTCCAATGACTACTAACTCATGTGGGATCATGATGAAACTAGTAAATAAGTTGATGAAACTGATTATATTGGAATGATTGGGGGAATACTATACTTAACATCAAGATGAATAGATATTATGTTTAGAGAATCTTTATGTGCTCATTTATAAGAGAAAAAAAATTAATCACTTCCAATATATGTGAAAATTATTTTTAAATACTTCATAGAACCATAATCATAGGATCGTCTTACTGAAGATGAAAATAATTTAATTTAGTCAGTTATTCAGATGTAGATTTTTGTTTTAGTTCATTATATATAAAAATCTCATCTAGAAAGAATCACTTTTTGGGAATGCCGATAATATCATCGTGTAGTAAGTAGAACTCTATAGAACTATCCAATACTAAAGATTCATACATATCTATATGATGTTCATTGCATATATTATATTTATAAAACACACTTTACTAGATTTTCGATATGAATTTAAAAATATTTATTTATATTGGGACAATAACAGTGAAAAAAATAATTTCTAATAATACAATAACTTATTCTAGAAAAAACAATATTTATATAATATATCAAATTCTGAGAGATCAGTACAAGAATAGTGATACGACTATTGAATTCATATATAATGAATATATTCTTAATTATATGTCAAAAAATCAATTGAATAATTAGAGTATCAAATATATAAGGGAAGAATTATATGTGATAAATTATGTTTAAATTATTAGTTTTATATTTAGAAGAAAATTTTTTATCATTTATTATCAATATTAAAATATTAATATGTATAATATTTTATTCACATGGTCATTAAAATGACTGCTATTTTGATTTCTATTATATAGTTAATATGCTTTCTAGAAATGTATACAATTGATGTGTAGTTTTCATAAATTTCATGGTAGTATGGTTAGAGAACGTACCAAAAGATACAGTTTTCATTTATATTATGTTTATGATATTAAGAAATTAATAGCTTTCATAAATACCTTTTATATCTGTACTTTGACTTATTTTGAATATATTTTTGTGGGATAAATAGTATTCTCATTATTATTTTAATCCCTTAATTAATTAAATTATAATTTTAATAGGAATATGAAGTGGTAACTGAATATTCCATTACATCCCCTATATCATTTGAAGAAATTATGTGTGGATCATGTTTTATTGACTTAAACCCCTCTCCTAGTCACCTAAATTCACACTATTTATAGCCCCCCCTTTTTAAACAAAAAAAATCCCAAATTGTATCAAACTAATAAGTAAATAGTGTTTGTCAATAATAACTTTTTTTAGTTCATCCTCAGACTTTGATGAATTTAAAGAATATGAAATTCAAATCATTTCTTTCAATATATCTGGTGAACCCACATGAAAATAATCATCCATTTTTAAGGGAAAAGGAAATCAACATTCAATGTATGATGTCAATAATATTATTAGTTTGTTTCATAATTGAGAAACAAGGTTGGGTTGAATGGTTTTTTTAGAATGGTAACCCCTTCTATCCAAACCACATCAATTAATTTTTTGTAATTCTGTAGTTCTTTCTTAGATAAATGTGAGAAAATGTAAAATAAAAAATTAATGGATAAATTTTCAAATTATCTTAGAACTGATGTATAATATGATTTCATATGCGACACAATGAAGAGTAATAAGATTATTGTAGAAAACAAAAAATTATTAATTTGAACTTCGAGTTTCATATTGCAATGTCAAAAACTCACTAGAAATGGAATAAAATAATTCCCAAAAATGTTGAGACAAGTGGTGAGTGTTTCCTTTAATTTTGGTTTCTTCAACATTTTATTTTCAAAAGGAAATGAGTTTTCATTACTCTGGGGAATCATTATTTTTTCAATGTTTTTAATAAATAATGGTGTTTAAATAAATATGTAATAATTTATTATAAGTAACAGGGATGATCTTTGAAATCCAACATCAAAGATGAGTTCTTTGATATATCCTAAAATAACTAATTACTTCCAAATGTAAAAACTGGTTAGTTCCTCAAAAAGTGTATAAAAATAAATTCCTTGATAGATACCATCATACTCAAATTACCTACATGAAGATTAATTATAACTAAAGTCCATTGAAAAAATAATTGGTTTCTACCCCATATAAATTATATGAGTAGTTTTCTATAGTAAAGTGTCTAGTATTACTAAGAGGTTATGAAGACTAGGATCTATAACTTGTTTGAAATTGTGGATTACTGTATTGATTTTATTTAACCCACTGAAGAAGAAGAAGAATAACATAATGAAAAATGTGTTACTAAATGAGAAGAAGGGTAAAATATAGAAACAATTGTTGTTGATCATAATGGATAAGCTCTGTTGGCTTATGAAGTGAATCCTCCTAGGCATAAATCAGTTTGATTTAATGTAGAAATGTATAGTTAAGAGGGATATTTTTATATTCGGGGTACCCCTAGTAAACCTATATCATGATAACCTTATGAGGGGGGATACTATAAATTATTTTATTTAGTCTTAGATTATCCAATTTTAGTTGATGTTGATGATAATGTAGGAAGTCCACATGTACCTAGAATACAATACAAAAATTAAATTCAATAAATATTAGAGGGTATTTGATTGTTAATGTTGGTATTTTGGTTATGATTAAAAATTATCATTTATTTAATCAGGAGTTATTTTTTTAATATCATTACAGTAACGTAGTTTATTTTCCTACCTATGATAAGGGTAAGACTATGAGATATATATAGATTAAGATTATACATTTGGTAGATGTCATTCATTTATCTAGTAATCCATATCCAAATGTTCCTTCAACCTCTATTCCACCCTCTTCATATGTCATTATTGATTATTTCATTTTTTTAGATTTTACATGTTGGGGATAATCCAATTCACATTTCATAAGATTCATAAGACTTTAAAAATGTATAAAAATATGATATTTTTGATGCTATTACCTTGGTCATTAATCATATTCACCAAGGATTTAATTTTGAAATTGAAATATGGAGAACAAGATAAATGATATGAGGGAAAGGATGTGTGATATTCATTATGATATATCAGATATGATGATCAGTTAGAAAAAATATTTGTGAATGTTATGATTCATCTGGCTCTTATATATTCTTTACTCTTGTTGATGACAACGACATAAATTGATCATTTGTATTGATATGTAATATATTTTTGAATAATTAAATCACACTTGTAATGATATTCCTGATGGGTTTTGAACCCATTATACCAATAATATATCATTAGATCAAAAAAATTACAAATATTCTAGTTAGGACCTAGAAACAATCAAAATGGAAATTGATTTTTAAGTAAGTAAGAAATTTACAAAATCATATCTAAATGAATTTTCTGAAATATTTCATTATATTTCAATATTCCCCCTATGGGTCGATATTTTATGTCTCAGGTTGAGATGATTAATGATATGAAACCTATATTATAAGGATTCATGACGAATTTGGATGTTTATCTTAGATATTTGGATCATTGTTAGCTGTTTTTTTTTGTGATTTACCAATTTGAAAGATCATTACCATTAGATAACTCATACTACTATCTATGCTCCCCCATGAATTCCATTTTCTTATGAAAAAACATCTACTATAATTTTTACTTTTCCCCTAATCCTATATAATAATTTAAACATCTTAGACCAATTTCTATGTGTTTAGTTATAGGATCACGTTCCACTTCACTATCTCTTGAGTCTACTTGTTCTCAAATGCCAACATCCAAAGGAAATGATCTTATACTTCAAGATTATATGACATAAAACCATTCATTGGGTTTAAATTATAATTTATGATATGGATTTCGTGAACAATTCATACTTTTTTTGTGATATTTTTTTCTATACGAATGTAATTTTCTATTTATTCTCATTATTTTCTCATATTCCTTGTTATTTTTATTTTTGATAATTCGCAAAAAATAAAACTAATGTGAATGGGGATGATAAATTAATATTCATTTAATTTTTTTCACACCATTTTCATTATTAAATATACATATAAATGTTATTTCAATCATCTTTATATATACTCGATATGAATTCAATTTATTTTTATTTACATTTATTTATTTTTGTTCTTTATGAAGGAAGGGAATGTTGGATTAGTCGTGCACTGCCTTATTTAAATTATACCAAATCATGTTTATCTTATTACCAATGGGTTTTATGATATTTGATTCCAAATATTTTAAAAGAATAAATTAAAAAAATGGATAATTATAGAGATTACCATGAAACCATCAATTTCAAATGTAAATAGTCCATAAAACCTTACCACAAAATTACGTTGCACCTTACTCTGTGAAAACAATTCTTACCATGAGATGGAATAATTCATCTCTGTCACCATATTACTACTTGGAAGAAAATAACATTATTAATTGAAGTAAACCACATAACCTCAATAATGGATTTACATACCCTCATGAAGGAAACCACGTTACCATAATAAGAAAATTAGATTACAACAACTAGGAATTGGTCATACTGCTTGATTTTAATTACCTTTTGTAAGAAGTAAATCACCTCACTTCAAGATTCATGAAGATTATATTTTAAAAATACAAGGTATGTTTAGGTTCTCATAGATTATTAATCAGATTATTTTTTTTCGAATTTATAAACTTCATGAAAAAAAATCACACCATATGAAATTACAAACATTCCATATGTAAACATTAGTAGACCTCATGATGAGTTGAAGTGAATGTGTCACCTTATCTAATTTGTTGACTGTGACTTGTTTCTATGAAATCAAATGACATTATATCAACTGAATAAATATTAAATTATTTTATTTAATACTAGATCATTTTAAAATCCCCATAGCCCAGTTTTGATGCATTAACAGAAGCATTAATTCATTTAATGAATGATGACTATATTAAAATGGTTACATCTAAAGTTGATCCATTTTAATATATTCAATCAATGATTAGGAGAGAATTGATAATGAACTTCATAAACATTTATATGAGACACAAATAAATAAAAGTATTTTAATGAGTGTGTCTTCTAAGTGACTTTTTTCATGATTTTATGAAAATAATGTTCAATATCCAACTTAAGAAAAGATCATGTAATAAAAAATACTGAAGAATTGTACATCAAGATGCACAACACCTTTTAACTATCTAATTATTTATATTTGTATTTTCTATTTTCTATTTCAATTGTATATTTTTGTAATTATTTTATCTGTAAACAATATATTATATGATTAAAAAAATTATTGTCAAAAAATTCTCTCAACAACCTTTTGTTTTATTCCCATGAATGACTATGATGTATGAATTACGTGAGATGATATATTTTTCATCATTAAAATAACATTGAAAGTGGATACGATCATATAATGCATTTTGACTTGTTTATTGTAAAACTTGATCCATGTTTCTGATTTGTTTATAATTATAATATACTTCTTGAATGTAGTTGATTTGAAAGTTGGTGGGATTAGTTCATGGATTAAAGCCAAACCCTTTTTTATATATATACTTAATTATGTTAATGATTTTTTTACTATAAAGTGATTTTTCTGTACAAAACCAATAACAAAAGAAACTGTAGATATAAAATAAGAGGTTTAGTCTCAAACTGATAAGTAATCCCCTCTATGTGGAAATCACAGTATACCACATATTTTATTATAACAGTAAATAGATCCATAACCGAGATTGGGTTTTATAATTAAATATGCATATGTTTGTCTGTACACATAGCCTCATCCTTACTCCATCATTGGATTCATACATTATCAGTTCACATAGAACCTCTTGAACAATAATTTGTGGTTCTACATAAAAAGTGTTTTGAGAGAATGATTTGATTACACTCCAGTATAATTATATAATATAATTTGTGGAGATAAATATAGTGCATAAATAATTTTTTAAAAAACATACTGTACAGTGGATTGAAAAAGAGATATATTTCATTATGGTGTTATAAATCATGATATTTGATGCTCCAATAATTCAAATTCCATGAATTTTTTTGGTAGGATCTAAAAAAATTATTGTATTAAATTTTAAAAAATCAGAGTGTTGTAGAAGGAAACCTCATATATATCCTCTTTTATTCTTTGTGTGTCATCCAATATTTTTATTTTGACATCATCACTTCTGTTTTCATGATCATATGAATATATTTAAAGATATCTTATTTAGAATAATCCATTAGAGAATAATCAATGTCCATTTAAAGAATTGACTCTTCTTTAAATGTGTAAAATTAGTCATTGGATATTTTATAAATATCCACTCCTATGATATACATGGTAATTTTCCTTGACATGAATTATTATCATTTTATGTCATAGAAACATATTATCATTAGCTGATGCAGTATGGTGGAACAGTCAGTTAAATTATTCTTTTAATTATATTATTTTTTCATGTGGTAAGTTGGTGACTTTATGTTGTATTCATGTTCTTCTTGTGAAAAATATATTTAAAAACATAATCTTTACATACATCTATGATAATACACACATGTGAAGGAATGGTAACTTGGTTTCTTATTGTGTATTTCTAGAATTCTTCATATAGTATGGATATATTTTATTTTTTAAGGTGATTTACATATTAGGGTAAAGTTTTTATTCCTTATTATGGAATGGTGATTTAATTCATTCATTAAATTTTCATGGTCTTATGGTTCTGTCAATTATTTCATGTGGTTTGGTCTTATCTTTTTACAGTAAGATGTTTTACTTCTAGTGGTAAGGGGATGAATTATATGAATTTGTTCATCTTTCACATGGTATGTTTTTTGTGTGAGTATAGTAATGAGTAAAATAATTAGTGGTAAGGTGAAAATGTCACATTAATATCCCATGGTAATTTTTCATAGTAAGATCTATAAATATCCACTTTTATAGTTTTTTCTATTAAACAATTTTAATATAGAGTACTTAAAACCCATTAATAATAATATAAAAATTATTTGAGATCGTTAAAATATAATGGTTCTACACTAATAAAACAATTCAATTTGATAATTACTTTTTAATAATTTAAGTGTCCCATGGGAAATATCATGCTATTTCGAGTTCAATTTTGGTCATTTTATATACCCATGAAAAGAAAAACACACCGTAGATGTGTTTTTTTCATAAGATAAGTAATGTGGAAAATCCATTAACCATTCATTAATTTATATTTATTGTTTTCTATCTTTGTAGTCAATGAAATTTGAGCTAACACACCCTTGGGGTGGTTCATGTTGAGTTCTTCAACCTCTTTCTATGTCATGGGTCTCAATGAACATACATGACAAGGCCCATGTAATTAAATATTGAATGTTTATTTTTAGGAAATTTCTGGAAATTCGGATGTGTAATACTATGAATTATTTTAAAATATTATACTCTTAGTGAAAAAAATTTGACCATCATTTATTGAATTGGAGTTATCCATATATATATTTTGAATATTATATGAATTATTTTTTAATATATGTAGTGAGTAGGTGTCAGATTCGGTGGCCCATTATTTCTAGAATTAATTTTCTAAATTCATTAATGTATTAAATATAATATGTGCACATTTTTCATGAAAATGTGGAATAAATAATAAATAATGGCTCTAATCCGAAATTTGATGCATCTGTTATGTATATAGATAATGATTTACCATATATGTATCATAAACATTTTATTGCATTGAGTTATTTGTTAAAGTCAACTATGATATAAATACTAATATAAAAAAATTTAATTATTTATTTTATAATGTGATGTTTTTACCAAATTAATTTTCCTATATAAAACCACTTATTAATAAATCTTAGGGGTTTTGAAATTGCCTTGTGAAATGAGAGAGTGTTTTATATTTTTTTGGAGGGTGACACCATATCAATTCGAGGTCATGGATTATTTTTCCAACAAAATTTTGGGATCTTGCCAATGATGGTAATGTGTGACCATTATTCGCTAGTGATTGATCCAAATAGAGATACGATTTTTTATTATATCTATCTACATTTTATTATTCCTAAAATAAATTGGAATCAATCAACTACTGAATTCATTTTTTGGTTCCATCGCATTGGAGGTGCAGTCTTATTAAAGGGGTATTTTTCAAATATTTTTTTTGTTTTTAGATCAATATTCACCATTCTAACAAAAACGCTTCAAGGATATCCAGAACTCATCCAATTTTAATTCCAATTTTTCTCCTAGATCACTCATAACTTTCTTCATCAATTCATCATCTAGTTCTCATTTGATTAGTTATTTGATGAATACCCATTAAACCCTTCAGGGAATTCCCATTTCCTAGTGAAAAAGATTCACACTGAAAATTTGGGTTTGAATCGATGTTGGGATTTGGAATCTACATGGGATAATCAATCAGGGATTCATTTTTTTTATACTCATTCTACGCATATTTTATATTTGATGATGGTGTTACTTAAGGGTTGATTTCTAAGAAGGTAAAGGAGTGATATCCAATATTCGGTCAATGGTAAGGATCAGTCATATGAGATAAGAAATATCTGTGTGAGGTCAGTGGTAGAATAATTGGAAATGGTGTCATGAATGTAAATTGGGTTAGAACAACATGTTCATTGTAATAATGGTTAATGTATCTTGTAATCTAGAATTACATAACCTGTCGGGCCATCTATGAAGTTATACGGCTCTATGAAAAAAAATATGAAAATGAATGTGATAGCTATCAATCAGAGTGTTGCCCTATCCTATGGTCTTATCATGTACCTTTGGATATAAATAGACATGTAAAATGTCACCCATTAACGAAATTGATCTTGAGTACACAAGATAAAACAATGTGTGTATAGAAAAAGAGACAAGGGCATGGGTTGTGAAACATGGGTATGACCTAGTGTAAAAGGTGCATTCCATGTATATCCAGTACACACCATGTAATCCATCAATGATGTATTAGAGTCCCTGCCCTCTTCAGTTTGAAATTTTTTTCCTTTGGATATATTCCCTTGACCCTATTTTGAAGGGTTTAGCATGGGGATGCATACTTTGAAAAGTACGGTGATCCCCTATTAGGAACTTCAGTCTTCGATAATGTAGCTGGATTACATGCATTATTCCTAGAGTGAGATCAAATATCATCATCATATTCCATAGTCTGGATAATGGTATCATCTTTTATAACACTACCTGGGAGTTGATCCCCTATATAGCATGTTAATCTAGATTAGGTTTTCAGTATACCCCATGTCTTAGGGTGTAAACCAATCCAATTTATTTTTCACATCAAAATTCAACTTTGAACTTTTTATAGAGATACGTTATGAGAATTACATCTCAAAAAGATTACTTCAATTCTATCTATCACATGTAATATGTTTTATAATATATTTCTCTATGAAAATATTGACTAAAAACCCCAAGATGAATATACAATTGTGATAATACATGAGACTATGTGTCTAGTGTGATTTTATCATGATGTTCTTTTTATATATGATGTTATCATATACATATGATGATATGACTACCATTGTTATTTAGTTTATAATTTTTATTATCTCAATGTGCCCTAAGGTTTATTTTTAGGATCACACCTTCATGATATTTTGACATATGTGTCATGTCGTGTTTTAGATAACCTACTTTTCATAGTGTCCTAGAGTGACCATAAATAAGTGGGTCATTGTTAGAAAGAAAGAATGAGTTGTGTTCTTGTGGTTTCATTTATAATAGTTCTCACCCACATTACATGTTGAACTTCATTTAATTTTCTATTTCTGGTCTCGTTTTTTTGAATTTTTATTTTGCATACTTATATTCAGAATATGATGGTAAGATTTCTTATGTATGCATCCATTGTTATATGTTTTTTTGCATTCAAGAATTATATGGTATTGGAGATGTCCTATGTGTGTGGGTATGTGTTTGTTTGAGCATGGTTAAATTAGGTTATGGCCTCCCATGATTGTGTTATGCCTATATGATGTTGCTTTCTATCCCATGAACTATTAGAGGCAGTGTTGGTTTAGTCATAGAATGGGTCCCATTAGTATGAGTTATGACCCAATGATATTAAATTAGTTTATTATTCCTTAGAACCTAAGTCCCTCATATTGGTTTAGAGAAATATTAATAAGTCATTTGTTTTAGGCTCTCATTCTAGGGATTCCATTGTTTGTGTGGCATCCAATGTATCCATTCACTAAGACTCTAAAAACGTCTTTATGAATTAGAATATGTAGACACTGGATATAGGGAGAACATTGGTACATGAATTCTATAGGAATGTTTTTTGGTTTCTATATCCTTATTATACAATTTCGATTTATAAACACATTGAGCGTATTAAATATTATCTTTTTATGGATCACTACTTTTAATTTAAAAATTGTAATTCAACAGAAGGATCATGTGAGTAATACCCTTAGCAATTAGGCTACAATACATGGAACACATTATGAGGTGTTACCTCAAGGTGGCACACCTATATTATCACCACCAATCAAGTAGTATATGATACCATCATAACTAGAAGATGAGGTGCACATACTGAGTGCACATCATGAATTTTTATTACAGTGACCCTTTTTGTTCAGAAGTTAGCCCATCCCTTAGGAGGCATTGGACTAGTTTGACGTGGTGATGTAATGCATATTTATTTTCTAAAAACCTGCAGAATATAAAGTGGTCCTAGATTCAATCCTTCTCTATCGCTTTATCTAATGATGGTTGGGATTTTTATCCCAAACATATGATATCACGAATATTTTATATTTAGTGTTTGAGACATTTTCATGGATTATATTTCAACATCAATATCAATGTATATAATCATCTCGGAGATTTGTATCTTCATTTCACTAGTTTGATTATGGATGAGTATTCATTGATATTCCCAAACCTCCATTGATACTCTATAGGATATGGAATGTGATTATATTAATCATTTTTGGACTATAGATGGTAGAATTCATAAAGACATTGACGCCATCATGTTGCCTATAAAAATTACTACTTATGATGGGGTTATTGGGATTGGTTTGTGGTTGAGAGATTCTTGTAAGAGAAGAAGAAGGTAGATAGTGCTATTGGTGGGAACAAAGGTTATGAGAAATCAATGGGTGGGAGCTAATGACACAAATCATGACCTAAACTTCTGATACATTTCAAGAGGAAATCCCAAAACTCAGATTCTGTAGTTCATGAAGCCCAAGATGTATTTATTTATCCAAGATAGATGTAATTATAATACTGTTATAGAATGGGAAGTCTAACTATATATTTACCAATCTACCATATGATATAAAGATAGATAGTGATGGGACACCTATCAAGGGGAGGCAGAAAGAGATGATATGTTCGTAGGTTTGTGGACATGGAAGAAGATATGGGATAGAAGATTGAGGTGGAATAAGTTATGATTTATTAGAACCACCACCCACATGTTTTCCATTAGAGGCATAGGGAGTTGGGGAAAAATGTTGAGGGAATATTTAGACGGTCAATTCTTATGACCCAAAGGCTACAATAATGATATAAGATGTGATATATTTCATTTGTACCAGATCTAATGTACTAGTAGACACAAGAGTGAGTAATTATATTATACCCACATATATCGTTCAATTTAAAGATATTCATGATGATACATTGACTCACTCCTTTTCTAGGATATTTCAACTAGAGGTGACTCAGCAATCATAAACGTTTTCCAATTTTTGGACCTAATATTAGTGGTGAGATTTTCTTTTGGGAAAATGTTGTAAGGAGATGAGGCCTTATGAAATATTCATATGTATGGACTAGTTATCTAAAATCCATTCCAAAATAGTATGTTTTACTCCGATAATCTAGTGTGACCTTAGTGATGGAGTGAGGAACTTCATTATGGGTGAAATGAAATCCATGTAGAGAAGGATGGATACGTTCATAGTAGGAAAAATCATTTTACACATCAATTGGATTTCCTGACCCATGTTGAAGTGGTTACAATGAGTATGTGGTTACCATGAATGGTTGTGGAGTATGAGGATGACCTTCCTAAGAACAATATAAGATTACCTATTTATAGATAGATAACATTTTTCATTAACCTACTCCCTATTATGAACCTGAAACCTTCACCAACATATCATATGTCACCCTTAGAAATTTCAAAGTTAAGGTTGTTGTTAGAAGACATAACGAGGATGGGATTTGTCCAACCCAATGTATAAATATGGGAAGGACGTGTTTTGTACATGAAAAAGGTGGAAAATAGATTGAGGTTTTATATGAAAAACCATCCCCTAAACAAGGTGATCATAAGAAACATGTGTCTAATACAGAGGATTCATTACCTATTTGATAAGATGAGTGGGTCACGATGATTCTTGAAAAATCAAACCAGATCATATTATCACCAGCTATGAGTAAGAGAAGTGGATATTATGAAGACAACATTGTAATGTCACCAAACTCACTATACGTTCTTGGTTATTCCCATTTTCATGATGAATTCCCAAATATTTTTCATGGTTCTCAATAACCAGATAAACTATCCTCTCTTTGACTAGTTGGATGTATTTTTCCCTAGTGATATACTACTGTTCTCGGAATCTGAGGAGGATCACATGAGACACTCCATGATGGTTCTGGAAATACTCTTACATCACATGATTTTTTATAATTATCTCAGAGTTCTAGTATGGGGTTTAGTGGTTCCATGTTATGGGACAAATTTTCTTAACAGAATGTGTTTTAGTGGACCTATCAATGGTCAAGGTAGTGTTATCACGAGATCAACACTAGATCATGAAAATTGTACCGAGCTTCCATTAGTTGTCATGATATTATCAGAGGTTTTTCCTTGATTTATCATTGATTTCAACTCCCTAAAAATCATTGAACTAAAATGGTAACACATTTGTGCTGTCTTAGAGGTTCCAGATGTCTCTCTAGGAGTTGAGGTAGCAATTAAAAAATAAACCCATCATTATATTTTTATAAGAGGGTTATTAGTAAATTTTTTCTTCCAATGCTTCATGGAATGAGAATGTATGTGTTTTTATTTTGAATAGGTTGGTGATTTTTTGAAGTTCACTAATGTTGATAACAAATGAATAAAACTATGTTACCCAAGATCTTGAGTTAGTACTGGTAGTTTTTAGACTAAATATGTGGTGAAACTACTAGATAGATGAGTTGTTTAACGTATATTTTGAGCATATTATCCTTAATTATATATTATATTAGATATATATTTAATTAATATGGATTAAATGTCAAGATTTTTAGTTGTATATTGACTTTTAGATTTAGTATTCTAATAAGATGGGGAAAATGGTAGAATATTCTATCAATGAGAAATAATGCTTTCAGTTTCTAAGTGATGCGTAGGAGAAGTTGCAATGCTGACAGAAATCCATTTTTGATTGGAAGGGAGAAGTTTTTGTCTAGTCAATGTTTGTTATGCCTCTTATTTAATAGAGAATCAGAGAGGTTCAATTTGGGGATATCGACTTTGTGACCCTGCATAATATAATATCCATTTGAAATAGCCCATATGGATTTTATGATATAAAAGATCATTTATTTTTATCATATGAATGATTATGGTATCTTTTTTACTGCTAAAGGAGGTACTGAGGGAGTTAGATACATACCATTAGTGTTATATCAATGCGAGGAAAAGATATATCAGGATCTTCTGTAGAATTTCTAGTGGCTTTTGATAATGATGGGAGTTGCAGAGTTTTTCGGTTGAAACCTTACTTGTTAGAATGTGAAAGATGAGCTACATGATCTTGATGGATTAAATCAACCTGCTAAGGTGTCAGACTGGATGTCGAGTAAGATATTTTTAGGCATCATTATGGGGTTACACATTATTTATAGAGGGGATGATGTTTTTTGGGTGATCCAAAAACGACTCACCATTTTGACCCTTAGTTGAGAGCATGGGATGCCTTAATAGGCAGAACATAGTATAACTCCATGGTGTTTCCTCTATTAGAATTTAATTCATTTATTCTATCTTATTATCTTGTTTATGTAAGGGATTGTAGGAGGCCCTTAAGAATCAATTACATTTTTGAACAACATCTTACCACTGACTAATGGCCAAACAGAATAGACAATTTAGGTCATAGAGGACATTATATGTTATTACATGTTAGAAAATGTCCATAATTGGTAGTATCACCTACCTATTGTGTAATTTTTAAAAAACAACTACTACCAATCCACCATTGGTATGGAACTATTCGAGGAACTGTATGGGTTACCATACATGTCTCCAATATGATTGATTGAACTAGGAGAGTCAACACTTATGGGATAAGAGTTGGTACAAGTCACTATAGAGAGCGTTCAGATCATCCAGAAGTGAATGTGAAATAAAAAATACCTTGAGATGACAAATTTGGATAGATGATGGAGACCTTGGGAGTTTAATGTGGGATACCATGAGGTGATGAGGGTCTCACCTAAAAATGAATTGCTTAGATTATAATGAGGTGGAATGATATATATTATATTCAATGGTCCTTTCCAAAATACTGTGTACAATATTCAAGGTGTAAAACCCCTTAGATCTTACCATAGTTGTAATGAGTAGAAGGCATATTCCATGTTTCTCAGGAAAGGAGATACATTTACAACCTATCGCATGTTATCAACTGGGAGACCTAGACATTGAGGATGGTGCTTCCTTTTCTATATACCCATTGGATATAAGGAATATTTTTTAGAGTATATTTCATGAGTGATCACTTACCTAATCAAATTTTGGTTTCTTTAGGGGAATCATTTAGAGTAATCCTATGAGAAGGAGAGAACTTGTCTTTTCAGTATCAAAAGCCCATTATGAACCCATTTTTTATCATTTCAAGATATTAATCTCAAGGGAGGTTATATTTTAATGACACTAATTTCCTCATATATTTATTTTTAATATTATATTAAATATTTTCAGAGCTATTCAATGAGATGACATGAGATTCTAAGACATTTTGAACCTGGAATTATTTTTTTTAATATATTATGTTTATTAAATATCATGCTTGAACGTTTCTTCAAGAAAAGATGAATAAATATAAAATGGACATTCAAATCAAGATTATAATACCTCTATTGAGATAATTCCTTGGGTATTACACTAGGCATGATATAATTTTTTTTCTCATTTGTTTAAAATTATTCTTGGGAATAAATAACAAACAACATCAACTATTTATTTATTTTTTATTTTTCACTACCACTTTATTACTGTCTCAATTTAAACATGCATATAAAAAATAATTGGGGTTGGACACGTAACCATAATCATTTATAAATAAATGTAGAATATATTATATGAATATAATTGAACAGATAGGGATTGAGGATTGGTGTGCCAATGAATATCTGGATCTCACCAATAATAGTGACATGTGACTATTCTTCAAACATGATTGATCCAAATCAAGGTAGGATATCATTTTATAAAATTTATTCCAATTTTGTTATTCCTAATATTAAAAAAATCAATAATTTATTTTGTTGACTTCTGGTTCAATTGTATAATGAGTTCGGGCTTATTTTATGAGGCATTTTTGGAGAAATTGATTATTTTTTTAGATCCCCATTCAACCTTATAATGGAAATATATTTAGGATAGAACACAAAAGAGGTTCATTCCCAAAATCGGTTAAATTATCATTTTTCCACAATTCGTTGTGTGTTCATATACAGTTTCTTGTTTGACTATTGGTTTAATGAATACCCATGAACTCAATCATTGTACAACTTTTTGTCGTGAAATAGATTGATACCACACATCTGTTATTGAATGAATGATGAGAACAAACATATACAATGGATGATTGATTTGGGATAGATTTAATGATACCTAATACACATATTATCAATGTTTAATGATGATTGTGATCAAATGTTTATTTTTGAGTGGTTTTTGTTATAGTTTATGATGATCAGGAAATGATGAGGATAGATTGGACCAAATATATGATATCATAGTTAGATTAACACTGGGAAAAGAGGCCATAATGACTCAATAGTATGGAGAGTCAAAATAACAATTTCTATGAAATATCGGGTTACAAAATGTGACATATGTAATTACACAATGTGTTGTACCTTCTATATAGTGTCATAGTTCTAGAATGTTGATAAATATCTCTTATCATGTGACTTTATTCTAAAGGATTGACATGTACCCTGAGAGGTACATGGGAATGGACATGGAAACACATACTCAGAAATAAAAAAATATAAATGGATATGTTTAGGAGTTCAGGGGATCATACATTCCATGTAATCTAAAATAGACACATGTACATGCCGAGGAACATGGGTTATACCCAGAGTCTTAGGTTCTAGCCATTTACTACAACTACAATTCATATACAACAACAATGATGGATTAAATCACATTTCCTCATTATCATGAATATTTTTTATTACGGAACATTCCGTTGATCTCCTTGTCCTGAGGCTTTAGTATGGAGTCTCTTAATGTTGATAAGACGGTGATCCCTCCTATGTTACATTAACCTTTGATAGAGTTGTGGGACCCCACCTAAGGATTTTCATAGTGGGTTATCTTATCATCATCATTACCCTATGTGATATTCATGGTATCATCATGCACACCACTAAATGGGAATCAATCCCCATAATAAAGGGTTAATCAAGATTCATAATTTGGTATACCAAAATACCTTGTGTGTAATCCCCTTCTATGTATTGTTCACATCAGACTTACATCGTGAAAATTTTATGGAGATTCATGATGGGAAATACATCATAGATAGATTCTAGTAATTTTATTTGACTCATGGAGTATGTTATCTTGTTTTATTTCTATGTTTAACATCTAAGAAGGAATCATAAGATGGAAATATAGTTTTGATCAATCATGAAACGTTGTGTCTACATTTAGAATATACCAATTTTTTCTTATATATGGCGTTGTCATAAATTTTGATAATATAAATACTATGGGTCATAATAGGTATTGTTATACTCACCCCTATTTGGTATTTTCCCACATATATTATTTTTATCTAGATTACCGTCCTTTATATAGAGTCTTGGAGGGACTGGGACTAAGTAGATCATAATGAAACAGAAAAAATGATTTTTTTTCTTACGGTTAACTTGATGTTTGTCCTCACCGAATTTATAGGATGTAATTTTTTTGGAGTTTTTTTGGTTGACCAATATTTGTCTATATTTCATTCTCATACATGTTGTCTTAATCTAATGGTGGGATGTTATATGCACACATTCATGGTTATCAATTTTTTAATACAACTCCATTGTATAATCCTTGAGATGAGTGTGTGTGTCTATGTACATTGGTTAATGCCTCACCTGTGTTTGATATGCCTACTCAGCTTCGGTATCTTTCCTTGAGTCGATTACAGTTAGGCGTGGTGTTGTCATGGTATGGTCCTCATTGGAACGTTTCGTTAAACACCAAAATTATGACATTAGTAGAATCCTCATCCATAATCGTCCATAGTTCATGTATAGAATGTAAAAAAAAGAAACTAAAAGAAAAGATAGAAATAGGTTATATTATGTCTCATATATATAATTTCAAAGATGATGAAATAAATGTAGAAAGGTCAGAAGAGAAAATATATAAATTACAAGAGGGCTCTAACGTGAAAAAACACTATAAATGCAACTAAGAAAGATGATATAATATAGTGCCTTATAGATGAGAAGATGGAAGATCTCATGTGAGTAGAGGGTTTTTTATAATGTGAAGGATAAATAGTCTATAATGAGTTAAAGTCTTGGAGGGAATGTCATTATTTTTTTTTAATGGTTCTCACGATTTTGTCCCATGGTTTTCTAAACAATATGCCATTTATTTTCAACTAATAGGCAGTTTCATAGCCATCACATAGTTCAATTTCATTGTTATAAAAAACATTCATTTATAACTATTTAAAATCTCAAAACCCTAATGGTTTATGGGATTGATTAGTTATCATGTAAAAGCAATGAGAGTTTCCTATAAAATAATGTTTAGTATGTTCATAGACATTCAACTTTAGTGGTAAGTTTTTTCAAACCATGTACCACCCTTTGTGGGCCCCATAGTTGATCTTCATGGTTAGTACTAACCATTCTCTTACCATGTTCCTCAAAATATTCCCCCTGATATAGCAACTCAAGGACCCAAAATAAGACTAACTGGTCCCATGACCTCCATGAATTACATTACACACTTATTACCAGATAATCCAAGAGGTTTAAATATAATTCTAAGGTATTTGTAACTAATTTAAAAACGATTCTAATATAATGGTGGTTTATTATTCATGGTCAAATATTTCAGGGATTCGTTAATATCCACAAGTTAAGGATGTGTTTTAGGGAATTTAGAAATAATATTTGGTTATTTACCCTAATATAGTATTTATCAATTAATAATGATCTTGTATAATTTACATTATTTATAGTACCCAATAAAATATATTTTATAAAATTTGGGTTCAAATTTTTATTTGTTGATATGAAATGAAAATTCACACATGAACCCTTTAAAATAGAGAACATTAATTACTTTTCATTTCTAATTCTCCTATAGGAACTTTTTAATGAAGTTAATAATATAAACATGATTCAACATATAAAAATTGGTATTTCCTAACTAAATAAAAAAATATAATGGGAGTTTAATTTCATTTAGTGAGTTATTTTAATATATTGTATATTATTATTGCTTCATTAGTAACCCCATTTTATTATATATTCCATGGAGGGGTAAAGAAGTATTTTAACATTATGATATAAAAATTTCAAAAAAAATATTATAATAAAACTCTCCCACATGATTACGTTTAATGGATGAAATCTAATACCCTTTATAATTTTTTTTACATTATAGGTATATGTTATAAATTCTTTACGAGGATAATTTTTATGAGCTATTAATAATACAATGTAAATATTATATTATAATTATAAATTTTTAAAATTGTTTGTTTTCCACTTTTACAAGATAGTTTGGTGGCCCATAAAGATTGATGTGAATAAGCTCCATTATTTAGAGTATAATACATCCTATTAATATATGATGAAATTTTTGTGTTTCTTTCTGTGTTGGAATGTCTCACACACAATTTAAGTTTTTAAATTATAATTATTTATATCTCTTAATAATTATTGTGGTTAGTTTGAAAAGCGTGTTTTCAAAAATGGTCATGTTGTCTATTACAAATCCATTACACAATATATATTATGATAAAACATTTAATTTTCTATTTGAATGATATTTTGGATCATTAAACAAAAAAGTTTAAAATTCAGAAGGTCAAAATAAAAAATTTATTTAGGAAAAAATAAAAAAAATTATTTAAAAAAAAATTAAAATGATTTTTTTAATAGAAAATTATGCACCCGTATTTTTCTAGTTATATACCTATATAATTTATTCATATAATCTAATTCATTGTGTTTTCCTTATCCTTTAATTGATGGTGGTTGAGTCTTGTTTCAATATGGAGGGAATTTGGTGGGGAAATCAACCAATGTTTAGGGATGTATGTTTTTCAGAATTAATGGAGTGAAAGTATAAATTTGATAACGGGGTTCAAAAGATAATTCTTTGAGTTTTTAAACATTCAATGGTAGTTTAGGAACATTCAAAATATCAAGATTGAAAATTTATTTTTGGAAAATTACACGTTGTGTATATATTACATTATGTGTAATTACTACTAGACACATGTTCTAAACTTGTTCAAGATGTGTTGTGGTTACATGATAGGACCTAATTTACATTTTTTAAATGTCAATTGAAATAAATACTAACCTGAGGTGATGGATTGTTTATTGTATCATAAAAATGGATAAAATAAACTATATGAATGTGTTAGACACTATGTAATCCTGAGACCAAACATTTTTAATTTGGAATTGGATATGATTATCTAAATCACACGTTCATGCCTCCCCCACTTAGACCAATGATGCGTTTTAAAAATAAAAGAAGTATCTACCACCCATAAGGACATCCCAATTATACATCATATCCCTATAGAGTATTCTTCATAGGGCTACATTATCTAATTCAGTTCCTTATTGTGGTGATAGAATTATTTTTATTGTGGTTTAGTTTGTCATTATTTATCCTAACCAAGGTTGATGTTTGTATTCCTTTCAATAATATTCATATTCATAATTGTTGGATTTTGATGTTGGAAGAGATACATTAATTTCTATATAATGGATGGTTGTTAAACTAATCCCAATGTTTTGTTTAATTTACATGTTTAAAAAATATTGTGATTACAATAGTATAATGTGTGCATTAATTAATTTAATCTTGTATTAATTGTAAATAATAGATTAAATTATGGGTGGATTCCTTTTGATTAAATTAAAAATGACATGTCTTATGTCTACCCATGGGTGAGAGAACCCTTGAGTATATATATATATTAATTAGTTACTGCCTTAATGTATGTTTTGTAGGAGATGAGCTTTAGGTGATCAGTTGATATATAACTACTGTGGAAATTGAAATTGATTACACAATTGGATTGAATGTAAATGGTTTTAGATGAAATTTCTAAATTAAATAATAACTAATATAAAGATGGTAATTTTTATTATTAAAAACTAAATTCTAATGTGATATTGTGATGACCTTGATTTTATGGATAGTTTTTTTAACATTTTGTAATGCTTATATGACAATATCTCTACATAGTCCAGTTTAGGATTTTTTATATTTTTTGTTATTTTTATACCCCCATTCTAGTACTCTTTTATTTACTGTGTTCTTCCAATTACCATGATTTATTTATTATATAGAGTTTGTTCTACTAAACCCCATGTTTTAATTCAGATATTTTGTGTGATTTTCATAGTCTAATGCTATAAATCATATATTGAGAGGTCTTTGTTCAGTCATATATCACAATTCATATAATGAGTAGTCTATTCCATTCCCCTCACTAATATTCTCATCTAATGTTTTTTTTATTTTTTCCTAGCTATATTATTATTGGTTGGAATGTTTTAGTACATGTTCATAAATATAATGGAATTGTTTTGAAGAATGTTTCTTAATTATTTTTATTAATTGATTAATTAATACAAATGTTTATCACATTATTTCATGCACCTTGTATCATAATTTATTTCTTAGACATTGTTGTTTAAACGTAATGACATTCATTCACACCAAATTTAGGATAGCATTTGGTACATGACAATATTACATAGATACATGTTTGTAAAAGGTATGGGGACATTTTTTCTGATTATTGTTTATTAGAAGGGATGGAATTTGGAGATGGAACTGTAATGGTGATCAGGTCTCAGGTTATTTTAGTTTTTATTATGTCAATATATTCTATTAAAGTATTATTTTTAGTTCTAAATTTAGATTAATCTCTTCATGTCATCACATGCTTCATCATTATTAGTTATCTTTTCCTTATTTTATTTCCTAGTTGAATTATATAATATTTCTATTATTTTCTTACTACATTGATATAAATAATTATGGATTATTTCGATTTATTTTAATATACACCATTGTGTATTATATCCCTACAATACATATCTCACCCTACTATGTGTCAACAACCTCTAGCGTATGAATATTTTCACATGAGGTTTTATATCCAACCCAATTTGGCCATGTGAGAGAGTGATGGGTCACGAGATAATACAATGTCATATCATGAAAGAAGTTTTTTCTTTTATATCATCTTTTTTTTGTGAAAGGAGGAAATAATTCTTAGACGTGTCAGGACATGGTAATGAGTGTGTGAATGGGATTATCTAAAACAATTATTGGAGAAAATCAATGATCGCAATTATGGGATTTCTATTAATGTTTTTTACTTTTTAGAGTTGAGGTAATATCACATTGGGTGAGTCATAGTTTTAGTGATGTTACTATTTCATGTTGTTATTATTGAATGTTCTGGGTGTAGTGGAAGCACGTGGGTGGATGTGCCCATTTGGATTTTTGTCATTAACAATGATCAATCCAAGATTAATACGAAGATCAACACCAGTCTCCATGGATCGAATCATATAAATAGACAAAAAAAGGAAAGTCCCGGAACCACAAAGTAGGATCGTTACAAGTTGATTATAATTAATTTAATCAATTTAAAAGAAATACCTTTTGGGTGTTCTTTCTTAGTTGATGTTCTTGATCACATTCTGATGTGATTCGTCGTGATGTCTCAAAAGCCAAGTCTAAAATTCCTCTAGCGGTGATCCAATCACGTACCTTGTATCTCGGGATGTTGCCAAAGGAGTCTCAGGGTGGTAGCGTGGAGAAACCATTGCTTGCATTGTCCGCATTAGGTCATCTTGATCCGATGTAAGAGGATCTCTCTCAGTCTTGAAAGAGTTCATGGAGGAATAGGATCATTCAAGCATAAAATAATTCTCCAGAGTTGTTGTGAACAACGATTCCTTTGTGTGTAAAAAATGAGTTGGGGTTGTGAGGATATTTATTATCAGGTTTGAGGTTGTCGAGTTATGGAAATAAATAAACACATTGCGCATTTTAATTATTTCATTGACTATTAATTAAAACCTCCATGTCGAATAATGAATTCCTTGACATGCTCCCACACTGATTATAATAAATATCATTTAAAACAATATTATATCCTCAAAATCCCGACTGGAAAAACTACACGACATGTATTAATAAATACACGGTGTGTACTTTTTTTTCATTGAAAACATCACGGTGTGTACATTAAATGTATACGGCGTGTATATCTTATTTTCATTTATTCATTTCCTTTCTATAAAGAAAACTACATGGCATGTAATTATTAATACACAGCGTGTACATGTTTTCCATGAAAAACTACACGACATGTAATCTTTAATAGACGGTGTGTATATCTTGTTTTTCATTTCCTTCTTCCTCCATCATTAAAAATATATAGTCTTCCATTAATAATTATGAAACCACATACGGGAATAATCTTTATTATACTTGAGATACGTGAATACGCTTAGTGTGTGACCCTCTAGGCCTCTTTCTCATTGGCATTAGGTGAGCTTTCCTAAAGTCCAAGATTACTGTCTAGCAATGGGTCAAGGCACCAAATAGAAAAAAGTCGATGATGCATTGATATATCACATCATAAGAATGATTACTATGTAATTTAATCCCTTTGTCTCGATATCTCATCAACAAGGTTCCATGGAAATGTCATAAACCTATATGCTTGATCCATCATTCTTTGACTACTTGAAATAAACTCGTAATTCACACCATGGCCTTGGAATTTAATGTGACAGTTCTATTTCAATCAATGGGCCGAGATATCATCTTCCATAAACAGAAGGGAAAAATCTTTTCTTTACTTATCCATTAACAACATGTCACTCGTGACGCACCCAAAGTACCCTACTTCCTGCCAAATATCTTTGTGACAGTTTTCCTTAGAAAATCTAAGTGTGTGAGTCATGACATGAGTTAATGATAATATTCTAGTCTAAGGACCATTACACACGCTCATAGATAGAAATTTTCGATGACACTAAGAAATTTGGAATTTCTATTGGTGGGTCTATTATCATAATCTCCCATCTTGGAGATTACCAAGTGAGAACTCTATAAGAGTCTCATCTACTTACGAGTACTCAGACATGAGAGTCACTATTCTATGTGTCCTATCATAACAAGTCATCCAAACGTAGAACGTTATTTAAGAATATTGTTATAGCATTTCAAGGTTCTCATCATAGCGGGGATCTTCCATGACCTTATCAATGCAACAAATATTCAAGGATATTATTATATTATAGTCATGGAGAACAATGAACAATATATTATAAGTGAACATTCATGTAATCCAAGTACAAAATTGTTGGTTCTTAGGACACCAACCCTTACAAACTCCTACTTGGACTATAACCCACCACCTACGACTTTTAGTCTGCTAGACCTTACATGATGATCATGTTTCTATTGAGTTAAGGATTTTGTCAAGGGGTTTTCCATGTTGTCTTTCGTGGAAATACTGCTCGCTGCAACATCACCTCTATGAGAAAAATATCTCAAGAGATGATACTTCCAATGTATGTGCTTTGTCCGCTATTGTGACCTTAGATCTTTTGCAAGTGCCACCACTGCAGTATTATCACAATAAAGTGTGATTGGATCTTTAATGCTTGGTACTACATCCAGATCTTGGATGAAGCTTCGCATCTATACTGCTTCATTAGCTGCCTCAGAAGCTATGATATACTCGGACTCTGCTGTAGAATCTACCACCACACTTTTCTTTGAGCTCTTCCAGCTCACTACACCTCCATTCAATCTGAAGATGTATCCATTCTTCGACTTCATGTCATCTTGATCAGTCTGGAAACTAGCATCTACATGTCCTCTGATAACTAGTTCCTTATCTCCTCTATAATCCAGGAACATATCCTTAGTACACCTCAGATACATAAGGATAGTCTTGACTTCCATCCAATGGCGGTCTCCTGGATCAGTTTGATATCTTCCTACCACACTTAATGTGTAAGAAACATCTAGCCTCGTACATAGCATAGCATACATGACTAACCCAATCACAGATGCGTAAGGGATCCTTGACATTCTCATTATTTCCTCATGTGTCTGAGGACACATTTTCTTGTAAAGATGAATTCCATGTTACGATGGTAACAATCCCATATTGGGCTGTTGCATACTGAATCTCTTCAGTATCTTGTCAATGTATGTACTTTGACTCAGACTGAGCATTCTCTTAGATCTATCAAGATGGATCATGATCCCAAGAATATATGCTGCCTCACCCAAGTATTCATGGAGAATCATTTATGAAACCATGCCTTAACTAACAGTAATATAGGTACTTCGTTTCCAATTAGTAATATGCCATCAAAAATACAATTAGGAAAATGACTGCACTTCCACTAAACCCCTTGTAGACACAAGGCTCACATTTGTTCTTAACAAATCCAAATTCTGTTATAGCTTCATCAAAATGAAATTTCCCTGACCATGATGCTTGCTTTAATCCATAAATGGATTTCTGCAACTTTCATACCTTGTTGGCATCCTTTGGAGTCATAAAACCATCAGGTTGTGTCATGTAGACATCTTCCTGGAGGTTCCGGTTAAGGAATTCTGTTTTGAAATCCATTTTGAAAATTTTAAAGTCATGATAAGTGGAAATAGCGAATAACATTCTGATGGATTTTAGCATCGTAACTGGTGAAAAAGTTTCATCATAGTCAATTCCTCGACGTTGTCTAAAACCTTTTGCAACCAGTCGTGACTTATAGGTGTTGACATGCCCCTCCATATCCAGTTTCTTCTTGAATACCCATTTATTACCAATAGGTTTTACATCAACTAGAGGATCTACCAAAATCCAGACATGGTTTTGGTATATGGAATCCATTTCAGAATTCATGGCTTCTTGCCACTTGGCAATGTCTGTTCCTTCAACTGCTTCCTTATAGGTAAGAGGATCATGATTTTTAACCAATAATGAGTAACCATCCTCGGTGAAAAGACAACCATTTTGTTCTTGTTCTCTTACCTCTCTCGTGCTCCTATACAGTTCTTGTGTCTCTGGAATAGATTGTTCTTCCATGGAGCTTTGTGGAATCTATTCTTGTACCATCTCCTGTGTATCTTGAGCCTCAACTTCATCAAAGACTATCTCTCTCCCACTATCTCTTTTGGATATGTTCTCCCTCTCAAGGAATATGGAGTATCATGCCCCTGCAACCTTTTTGTCTGAGGGGTTGTATAGTTAATATCCCCTTGTTTCATTGGGATATCATATAAAGGTAAACTTTGTGCCTCGGGGTGCATGTTTGTTACCTGAAGAGGCCTTAACAAATGCTTCGCTACCCCACACATGTAAATTCAATAACATTTCTTTTCATCCACTCCATTACTCGTATGGAATACCATTTATCGATTTAGTTGGTACAACGTTTAGTATGTGTACTGCTGTTTTTAATGCATATCCCCAAAAGGATAATGGAAGGCTCGCATGACTCATCATTAATCTCACCATGTACAACATGGTGTGGTTCCTCTTTTCACACACACCATTCCACTGTGGTGTGTAAGGATGAGTGAGTTGAGATAGAATCCCAAACTCCCGTAAGATATCAATGAAGTCCTGATTAAGATATTCTCCTCCTCTATCTGAGTATAGTGTCTTAATCATCTTACCAAGCTAGTCCTTAACTTCATTCTTGTATTCATTGAACTGATCAAGAGAATCTGAATTATACCTCATTATTTATATATATATATCCATATCTACTAAAATCATCAGTAAAAGGTATGAATTATGAGAACCCACCCCTTGCTTCCACTGGAAATGGTCCACACACATCTGTGTGAACTAATTCTAGAATCTCTTTAGCCCTTTCACCTTTCCCACTAAATGGGGATCTGGTCAATTTTCCTTATATTCACGCATGACATACACCAGGTGGTTTTAGTTCGAAAGAATCTAAATACCCATCTTGATGTAATTTTGTCAAACATTTCTCATTGACATGACCTAACAGGTGATGCCAAAGTTGGGTGTGTTATGAGTCATGTGAATTTACATTTTCATCTATTTCCATTACTTGGTTTGTGTAGTCTAACACATAAATGTCGTTATATAAATGTTCCCTACCAAAAAAATGACATCTTCATAAAAGTAGAAACATTCATTTCCAAACATGAATATGAATCCATCAGTATATAATCTGGATACTGAAATAATGTTTTTAGTAACAGAAGGAACATAATAACAACCCTTTAACACGAAGATCATCCCATTAGGCAATGTGAGGTGGTAGTCTCTGACAGCTACAACAGCAAGTCTAGCTCCGTTGGCTGCTCGTAGATCTACCTCCTCTCGATGAATCTACCTGAATCTACTTGGTTCCTATATTTGAATACATATGTGAGCACCACAAGCAGTATCTAATTCCCAATTTGTAGAGACATATAGATTGCATTTGATAGAAAATGCACCTGATGCTTCCCCTTTCTTTCATGGCTTGGTGTAGTTTTTCTTCCAGTGCCCCTTCTTGCCACACGCGAAACAAAAAACATAATGTTCCTCTGCCTCCCCTTTGATAATCCTTTTCATGGAAGGCCTTGAAGAATCTTTGGTCATAAATCACTTCTCATTCCCTTTCCTTTTATTCACCATGAGGATAGATGGCTTTTCATGCTTCACGTCATTGTCCACTTGGAAAATAAAGATAAGAATATTAGACAAAGACTTCTCAATGTTGTTCATGTTAATGTTCACAAGAAAGTTTGAGAAGCTCTGGGGGAGTGATGAAAGAATGAGAGAGGTACCCAATTCTTCAGGGAGTTTAAACACTAGAAACTCCAAGCGCTCAATGTAGCCAATTATCATGACTACATGAGGCCCAGCTGGGGCACCCTCTCCAAGCATGCTCTGAAATAGAGCCTTGGAGATCTGAAACCTCTCCTGTCTTTCTCTCTCCTGGTATAAACCACGGAGGTGCTCGAGCATTCTATAGGAATCCATGTCTTTATGAGACATCATGAGCTCACTAGACATAGATGACAACATCAAACATTGAACGTTGAATGCGTCATTCAAATGTTGATCATAGACTAAGAAATCTTCATCAATCGCCCCTAGGGAAGGAGAATCGGGAAGTGAGGACTCTAGAACATAAAACATCCGTTCATGTCGTAGGATAACCTGAAGGCACCTAAACCATTCCTGATTGTTACTACCGGTGAGGATGTTGTCTTTATCTAGAATTGATGGCAGAGAAAATTTGGTTGATTTGTTTTTCATTTTGATTCTACAAATGAAAAGACAAGATTTTTCATTACTTTGTTGATTATAATTTATGAGAAATAATAAATTTTATTTAGTCTCCCACTATTTTATCAATTCCCAGTGGCCCTCACCATTGAACTCGGAATGCCCAGTTTCTTTGAAATTCTAGTGTGAAGGATCCATATTCCCCTTCGTATAACCCCAACAAGGGTTGGTCAAGCTATTTTAAGGTATTAAGGTAGGAAAGTCATTGCCAACTGTGAGCTTATAGTTCCTTGACATGTTTAGTGGACTCCCCAATCCTAAAATCCTGACTTGGATTTCTTCAACTCTTGCCTCCAATATTACACCAAGTCTATAAAGGGCTACTCATCTTGATGTAATATGGTTAAGTCTACCCGAAACCTTTCATAAGGGATTCCATTATAAAAGTATGTGTCCCAACAAGGGTTAGTCAAACACATAGTTTTATTGATTCTTTCCCATAATCAATTAACAGACGACTTGGTCTAACATAATATGGTATTGAGGGATTTTAATCTTTATGCATAGTTTCACATTATAACATTCTTTTTAATATTTTTTGATGCTTGCTTAAGTGATTAACCATGTTCTGATAATGTTTACGCATAGTCCAGCTTTTATTTTATTCCATTGTTCCATGCTTGTTCATTTTATTAACTATTTGATCACGACAACACATACATAATAAATAATCAATGAAATTTAGAAAGAAATAAAATTAGATGGCATAATCATGAGCTTCTCTTGGTTATCTTATCTAGCAGTTTGATAAGCTTGCTGTGACCTAGGGAAAACATCTTGAACCAGATGGTTCGGGTTTTGTAGCTCCCACATGTCTACCTTTGTATCATCTTGGGTTGGTATCACCTCAGCTTCGGAGTTCGAACAGTCTCCTCTGGATTGGGAGATCCTCCATTTATATTGGTTTACATTAAATAAACCATGGGAACGCATGCCCTACATTTTATTGGAAGAAGTATCATAGGCCAACAAATTTAAATTAAATAAATTTAAATGAAACCATACACACATACAAATAGTCTTTGGTCTAGCTCATTGTAACACCCGAGACTTTTATGTTATATAAATCATCAAAGGAATCTTTTTCTACACAACACTTTCTTGGCTTGCTTTACACGCAATCGCGACCTTTCTCGATAGCTTGCGTCGTACGCAATACCGAGTTTCACTAAACAACAATATGCTATTAAAACTAGCCGTTATGAATAGTAATAACCACCTTTTGAAATTTTATAAATTTTATTTTTCAAAATGGACTTCATTTTTGGACTTAGAATATCGAAATTAGCCTAGGGTGAAATTTTGGTATTTTTCTGAAAACTTTCAATTTTTGATGAATAGTGAAACCACTAAGTGGTAGGTTAAAAACCGAATTTTGCATAAAACTTAATTTTACCGCTTCTGTGAATGGAATTTCCAAAATCCGAGAGACACGCTTAATATCAAGGACTAAAATGTGGTTCAATGAGATGAAAATAATTTTTGGTGAATAGTAACTTTTTACTTTTTTTACCGCGGTTAATAGTAAATAGAGTAACTAAGGGTAAATATGATATTAATATTACCCTAACACGTGTCCTAATTCTATTGTACAAGTGTAATTCGACCAAATACAAACTTAGGAATAAAATATGACCATTTAGGCCCACATGGATTAGATTAGGACATTTATTATTAATTTATTTAAAGAAGGGTTAAAATAGTTAAAATCAAAGTTTAATAAGTAAATCATTTTTAATATGGGGTTATACATAAGATATATTCGATTGTAAATATTCATTAGAAAGCTAAAAAGATTTACTACATGATGGTATTTTATTTGTAATTTTTAGAATTTATTTATGACACAAAGATGATGCAGTAATTATCTTGTTAATGAAATATTGACATAATTGATGTTATAAACACCAAAATAAATGTAATTTGAGACTTTTTATGAATTAAAATAATTTTCTAGGTTACTATGATATATTAGTGTTGATTTAATCAACTTAGTTCGAACATATAATTCTGTTATGACTTTCACAAAAATCATATATCAAATAGTGTCAAAATTGACACAAAATAGTTTTTAAATAAAATATTATATTATTAATTGTTATTTTATTCCTAAAAATCTAAGGTTCGGCCAAATGACTTAGATAAGGATATATATATTAATAATAAACAATTTGGGGTTCGTTTGGCATGTTATAGTAAGTGTATTAACCATATAGTGGAAGAAAACAAAAAGACACGGTAAAAGTTAAATTAATTAACTTAGAGTTAAATCTAATTGATAAGGTTAAAATAATACCCTAAACTTGTCTAAATCCTATTGGTTGATAGGATTTCGACCCTTACCCACTTTATCTTCGAAATAAGACGCTTTGGAACCATTATAAACCGATTTTGACTTTAATATAAAATAATATTTTGAGATATTCCAAAGGTGCCCCTCTCCTCCCTTATAAAAGGGCACCTCCTCCCCCTCCTCCTCACACCAATTTGAGCACTCAAGATCGGCCAAACCCTGACATTTTCTCCTCTACACTTCCCTAGAATAATCCTAGAGGTCCTGGTCTTCTCCAAAGACCAATCATAGTTCCTTAAGTGGAGGATTCAAAGAGGCGTTTCAAAGAAGAGGTAATATCCATTACCGATCTTTTCAATTTCTTTCTTCTTCAACTTCTTCTTCTTTAGTTGTTTCATGATAAAGTAATAACATCTGTATTACTTACATACTGATATGTTATTATAAATAGTAAACAACCCTAATTCACCTTCTATCCATCCTACGGAAAAATGAAATCACCGCGCGTGCGTACGTACGGAATACCGTCTCCACGCCGTGGTGTAATCTATTTTCCACCATCACCTTACAAGGATGGGTATAATGGTGTAATGAGTAACTATATATGATTATTATGAAGTAATATTGATACTGAAATAATATATATATACTCCAATACAATGCCACGATCATAGGAACGATATCATCACTCGTGCGTACGTACGGAATACCGTCTCCACGATGTGATGTGACTCGTTCTACATGATCTTCATTTCATAATGATTATATAAATGAATTTAATGAATGAATATGGTATATACTACACTAATACCATTATGGAAATGAATTATCTATAACCTAAAGATAATAATAAGAATTTATTCGACAAAACACGCATAAGAACAAAAAGTTATAAAGACCCGAGTAACAAGTAACAATGAAATATTACTAACAAGAAGCTAATAATATGACCATATATGATCTCATATCAATATGTATTATTCTGGAATAAGTCAATAACATTATTTAAACCATTATACAGGAGCTTCGGACACGAAAAAAGCAAATCGGACCTAAGGTAAGGGAAATATCACAATCTCATTTTTATCCGAGATTGTTTATTCGTAAGTATTTACTGGGGTGTATTTTATCATCCACATCCATGTTCCCTCAATATGTAATATTGTATCCATCCACTTGCAATAGTTTAAATCCAATTTTACCCTTAGGTGAGTTTTTAGTAAAGAATATGAAAGGAATCTTTTGTCGTTTTTCCGTACGAGGTACTTTTTGACTTTTCCGACAAAAGTACGAGAAGAATGTTTTTTTTAACTTATACGGCATGAATGGATTTTTAAAACATTATTTCCAAGAAGCTTCCTTTACAAGTTTTCAAGTTTATTTTGATCAACTTCTTTTAGTTTATAATTGTATGACATGTTAAGAAAAGAAAAGTGTTTTTGAAGAAGAAAGGATATTTTCCTCAAGAATGGAGTTCAAGTGTTTTATCAAAATTATTTTCCATCTAAGATAATATAGGGTTCTGTTTTTATCCCTATTATAACATTCATTTGATTATGTTGTGAGGGAATTATTTTTATGAAGTCATTTACCTTATTTGATTTGTTTTATGATATCATGATGTTTCAAGAATCCCATTTTTGTTACATGTGTTATGCGATGATGTATGATTTATGATTATGTGGCACACATAAGAAAGGATTCATTATAAGATGGGTGGGACCTATATCTCCCTCCAATTCATTGGGTAAAGACTTTATATCTCATGAGATAGACATGGCTGGAACGGAAGGTTATTTCGGTTCAGTGATACAGGACTGAAACGAGGAGTGAACTCGGTTCAGAAAGGGACTTTGTCCACTAAGATAGTCTTGGCAATGAGTCATGACGAACAAGAAATGATTTTCCATGATTATGTGTGCATGCCACAAAGTTTCAAGTTTTATGTTATGATTATGGGGATCTCATTTTCACTTCAATGATTTATTCCATGTTAAGATAGTATGATCTCTTTTGAAGGTTTTGATTTTCAAAAAGATATGATATGATTTTTATTCCCTTTACTTGCCCTTGCTGAGCATTTGAGCTCACCCTTTTATGTTTTCTTTTCCCCAGGTCAGGAAGATGGATATTAAGTAGAATATGCTAAAATGGACCCTAGATATGATGAAATAAATGGGAGACACTGTAGAAGAATTATGAACCAGTTGTTTATGTTTCCCAGTTTCTAAAGACACTATACCTATACGGTCCTTTGTGGTTTTATCATATGTTGTAATAAGTGTGCTTCACTTTTGAAGTATTAACAATGTATGTAAAGTGTGGGTCGTTATAGTTGGTATCAGAGGAAAGGTATAGTCAACCTTTGGAAACTAGGATGTGAAAGCCTTAGTAAGAACCCTAAGGATAAGTCTAAGCATAGAACACAATCTTAGTGTTTTAGAAATGGACTTGAATAACCTAGGATAAGACCATAAGCATGAAAATTTTATTCTTGAATTATGTGGTTTCCTATTATAATTAGTGTTGCTCACACTATTCTTCTTGGTTTTAGTCAATGGCTGGAACCCGAAGGAACCGTGTTAATGTGGAATGCAATGGGCAATGCAATGATTGTCCCCCTGAGAAACCAAACGATATAGGAGCTGGAATGAAAAATCTTGTAGCCATGCTCACGCAACTTTCTCAAGCTATGAATCATGCAGGATTTCCAAACGTGCAAAGGAGGGAGCAACATTCTGTTGAATCCTTCATGAGGCAGCGTCCACCTTCTTTCAGTGGGTCTACTGATCCATTAGTTGCTGAACAATGGATTAGTACTACTGAAAAGATATTTTCAGTTCTTCAATGTTCTGAACATGATAAAGTCATCCTAGCAGTGTATCGTTTGGAAGGAGATGCTGATCAATGGTGGAATCTTGTTAAGAATACGAGGCAAAGGGATGAAATTGAGTCTATGGAATGGGACGAGTTCAAGAACTTATTTTTCAATAAGTACTTCCCTCGTATTCTCCGAACAAAGATGGAGAAAGAGTTTCTTGAACTGAAGCAAAGGGATGATGAATCTGTTGGTACCTATGAAGCAAATTTTACAAGACTTGAAAGTTACGCTTCTGGTATTATTATCCAACCTGAGAGTAAGATCGATCGATTCTTTAGTGGCTTAAAACCAAGTCTTCGAAGGGCGTTATCCATAAGGGACTTCAATAGCTACGAGGAAATCGTTCGATGTGCTCTCAAAGTCGAGATGGAGATTGGAGTAACCCATCAGTCACATGGGTTTGATAAGAAGAGGAAGATGGAATTCAAAGAAAAATCTAAAGAGCACACGGAAAAGAAGATGAGCTTTACCTTATGCTCAAAGTGTGGAAAGAAACATGGAGGGAGTTGTCTTAAAGGGACAAGTAAATGTTTTAAATGTGGAAAGGAAGGTCATCGGGCATTTGAATGCCGTGATAATGGGAAGAAGATGTCTAATGATGCAAACAAAGGAAGGGATACACAGAATGAACCTACTACACTTCAATGTTTCAAGTGCAAGGTGATGGGGCATTATGCCAATAAATGCCCAAATCCAAGGGTTGATGATGATGGTCGATGTCAACAAAATCTTAAGGCTAAAGACAAAGGAAAGTCACATGCAATTTCTATCAGCGATGTGGAGTACGATAACGATGTGGTGAAAGGTACACTTACCATCCACTCTAAAGTAGCAAATGTTTTATTTGATTCTGGATCCACCCACTCTTTTATTTCTGAAAAATTTTCTAAGGGTATCACCGTATTACCTCAACAATTAGATGTTGAGTTAGCTGTGACAACACCTAATGGCACATCAATCGCATCAAAAGTTTATAATTCGTCTCCGATCGAAGTTTGTGGGAAAGTGCTTCCTGCAAATCTTGTTATCCTTCCTATAGTGGAATTTGATGTGATTCTTGGCATGGATTGGCTTTCTTTATACGGAGCTCATATCAATTGCCAAAGAAGGGAAGTCACAATTCATATTCCAGATCAATCTACGATCATCTATCAATGCAAGAATGAATATAACCATCCAGTGGAAATTTCTTCCATCTTATGGGTATAGATTCCACTAAATGAAGGTTATTTATCTCAAATAGTTGGTGAGAAACTCACGATTAAGAATATGCCCATCGTACGGGAGTTTGATGATGTCTTTCCGGAGGAATTACCGGGTCTTCCACCAAATCGTGAAGTTGAGTTTTCAATAGAACTCGTACCGGGTGCTTTGCCTATTTCAAAGACACCTTATAGAATGGCCCCAATTGAGTTGCAGGAATTGAAGAAGCAACTCCAAGAGAATCTTGATAAGGGATTCATACTCCCTAGTGCGTCACCTTGGGGAGCACCTGTTCTATTTGTTAAGAAGAAAGATGGATCAATGAGACTCTGCATTGATTATCGAGAACTTAACAAGATCACTATCAAGAACAAATACCCTCTCCCACGCATTGATGACTTATTTGACCAACTACGCGGAGCTCAATACTTTTCCAAGATTGATCTTCGTTCAGGGTATCATCAATTAAGGTTTAAAAGGGAGGATATACCAAAGACGGCTTTCCGTACAAGGTATGTACACTATGAATTTATAGTGATGTCATTTGGTCTTACTAATGCCCCTGCTATCTTCATGGATCTAATGAATAGAGTCTTTAGAGACTATCTTGATCAATTTGTGGTAGTCTTTATAGACGATATTATTGTCTATTCAAAGAGAAAGAAAGAGCATGAAGATCACTTGAGAATTATATTGAAGACCCTGAGAAAGGAGAAGCTTTATGCCAAATTTACCAAGTGTGAATTTTGGCTTCAAAAAGTTTCATTTTTGGTCACATAATCTCAAAAGAGGGGATATCTGTGGATCCAGCAAAAACAGAGGTTATCGAAAGATGGTCGAGACCAACAACGGTAACTGAGATTCGAAGTTTTCTTGGTTTGGCTGGATATTATCGACGTTTTGTAAAAGATTTTTCACGATTATCTAATCCACTCACCAAGTTGACTCGGAAAGGAGTTAAGTTTGTCTGGACAGAGGAATGTGAAGAGAATTTCAAGGAGTTGAAAAGAAGGTTATCCAGTGCACCTGTTCTCACACTGCCTTGTAGTGGAGAAAGGTTTGTGATCTACAGTGATGCATCCAAGAAGGGATTGGGGTGTGTTCTTATGCAAAATGATATGGTGATAGCTTATGCCTCAAGACAGTTGACAATCCATGAGCAAAATTACCCAACACATGATTTGGAGTTGGCTGCGGTAATCTTTGCATTAAAGATTTGGAGGCATTACCTTTATGGTGAAAGGTGTGATATTTATACTGATCATAAAAGTTTAAAGTATATTTTCACACAAAAGGAGTTGAATATGCGTCAAAGAAGATGGTTGGAGCTGATTAAGGATTATGACTGCTCAATCCATTACCACCCTGGGAAAGAAAACAAGGTGGCAGATGCATTAAGTCGACAAGACCATGCTAGTTTATCCATGATGAGGATCACAAAAGATCCAATATTTATGGATTTACAAAGGATGGATCTTGGAATTATAATGGAAGGGGAAAAATATTATCTTTCTCAAATGAATGTTCAACCATCTATACATGTGAAGATTAAAGAGGCACAGGAAGAAGATGTCGAGTTACAAAAGAAGGTGAGAAATGTTCCTGAATTCAACCTTGATTGTGATGGGATAATAAAGTTCAGGAATCGGGTTTGCGTTCCTCCCATCTCCGAATTAAAGAATGAGCTGCTGGATGAGGCTCATAGTTCATCATTCTCTATTCATCCTGGAAGCACGAAGATGTATAGGGACCTGAAAGAGTACTTCTAGTGGGATGGCATGAAAAGAGATGTTGCTGAATATGTCTCTCGATGCTTGGTTTGTCAACAAGTTAAAGCTGAGAGACAGAAGTCTAAGGGGATGTTACAACCATTACCCATACCCGAATGGAAATGGGAAAACATCACTATGGACTTTGTCACAGGACTTCCTAAAACATCCAAAGGCAATAATTCTATCTGGGTCATAGTGGATCGTCTTACAAAGTCCGCACACTTTATTGCTATTAAAGAGGATTTCTCTCTAGATCAGCTTGCCAGGATATATGTAAAGGAAGTGGTGAGATTGCATGGAGTACAACTTTCTATTATATCTGATCGGGATCCGAGATTTACCTCGAAGTTCTGGCGAAGTTTTCAGCATAATCTGGATACAGAGTTGAGTTTCAGCACTGCTTATCATCCCCAGACAGACGGTCAGTCTGAGAGAACAATTCAAACCCTAGAAGATATGTTGAGAGCTTGCTCTATGGATTTCAAAGGAGGTTGGGATCAACACCTACCCTTGGTGGAATTTTCTTATAATAATAGCTTTCACTCCAGTATTCAGATGGCTCCTTATGAAGCTCTCTATGGAAAGAAATGCAGGACTCCAACTTGCTGGGATGAAGTTGGGGAAAGAATGCTGTTAGGACCTGATCTCGTTGATGAAATGGCAGAAAAGGTCAGATCTATTCAACAACACATAAGAGCAGCTCAGAGTCGACAGAAAAGTTATGCCGACAACCGAAGAAAAGACCTAGAGTTTGAAGTGGGTGATAAAGTGTTCTTACGAATATCTCCTTGGAAGAGGGTTATGAGATTTGGAAAGAAGGGGAAGTTGAGCCCTAGATATATCGGTCCTTTCGAAATACTGGATCGTGTTGGGAAGGTAGCTTACCAATTGGCGCTTCCACCGAATCTCTCTCAAGTTCATGATGTGTTCCATGTATCTCTCCTGAGAAAGTACATACCAGATCCTTCACATGTACTCAGCTCAGAAGTTGTACCGCTGGAGCAAGATCTTTCTTATGATGAACAGCCGATAGAGATTCTGGATCGTAGCGAAAAAGTCCTACGAAACAAGACCACTCGCTTGGAGAATGTTTTATGGAGGAACCACCAACTTGAAGAAGCTACATGGGAGCTTGAGGATATGATGAGGGGGAAGTATCCTCATCTGTTTGTTACAAAGTGACGAATTTCGAGGGAGAAATTATTTTTAAGGGGGGTAGAATGTAACACCCGAGACTTTTATGTTATATAAATCATCAAAGGAATCTTTTTCTACACAACAATTGCTTGGCTTGCTTTACACGCAATCGCGACCTTTCTCGATAGCTTGCGTCGTACGCAATACCGAGTTTCACTAAACAACAATATGCTATTAAAACTAGCCGTTATGAATAGTAATAACCACTTTTTGAAATTTTATAAATTTTATTTTTCAAAATGGACTTCATTTTTGGACTTAGAATATCGAAATTAGCCTAGGGTGAAATTTTGGTATTTTTCTGAAAACTTTCAATTTTTGATGAATAGTGAAACCACTAAGTGGTAGGTTAAAAACCGAATTTTGCATAAAACTTAATTTTACCTCTTCTGTGAATGGAATTTCGAAAATCCGAGAGACACGGTTAATATCAAGGACTAAAATGTGGTTCAATGAGATGAAAATAATTTTTGGTGAATAGTAACTTTTTACTTTTTTTACCGCGGTTAATAGTAAATAGGGTAACTAAGGGAAAATATGATATTAATATTACCCTAACACATATCCTAATTCTATTGGACAAGTGTAATTCGACCAAAAACAAACTTAGGAATAAAATATGACCATTTAGGCCCACTTGGATTAGATTAGGACATTTATTATTAATTTATTTAAAGAAGGGTTAAAATAGTTAAAATCAAAGTTTAATAAGTAAATCATTTTTAATATGGGGTTATACATAAGATAAATTCAATTGTAAATATTGATTAGAAAGCTAAAAAGATTTACTACATGATGGTATTTTATTTGTAATTTTTAGAATTTATTTATGACACAAAGATGATGCAGTAATTATCTTGTTAATGAAATATTGACATAATTGATGTTATAAACACCAAAATAAATGTAATTTGAAACTTTTTATGAATTAAACTAATTTTATAGGTTACTATGATATATTAGTGTTGATTTAATCAACTTAGTTCGAACATATAATTCTGTTATGACTTTCACAAAAATAATATATCAAATAGTGTCAAAATTGACACAAAATAGTTTTTAAATGAAATATTATATTATTAATTGTTATTTTATTCCTAAAAATCTAAGGTTCGGCCAAATGACTTAGATAAGGATATATATATTAATAATAAACAATTTGGGGTTCGTTTGGCATGTTATAGTAAGTGTATTAACCATATAGTGGAAGAAAACAAAAAGACACGGTAAAAGTTAAATTAATTAACTTAGAGTTAAATCTAATTGATAAGGTTAAAATAATACCCTAAACTTGTCTAAATCCTATTGGTTGATAGTATTTCGACCCTTCCCCACTTTATCTTCTAAATAAGACCCTTTGGAACCATTATAAACCGATTTTGACTTTAATATAAAATAATATTTTGAGATATTCCTAAGGTGCCCCTCTCCTCCCTTATAAAAGGGCACCTCCTCCCCCTCCTCCTCACAACAATTTGAGCACTCAAGTTCGGCCAACCCCTGCCATTTTCTCCTCTCCACTTCCCTAGAATAATCCTAGAGGTCCTGGTCTTCTCCAAAGACCAATCTTAGTTCCTTAAGTGGAGGATTCAAAGAGGCGTTCCAAAGAAGAGGTAATATCCATTACCGATCTTTTCAATTTCTTTCTTCTTCAACTTCTTCTTCTTTAGTTGTTTCATGATAAAGTAATAACATAAGTATTAATTACATAATGATATGTTATTATAAATATGAAACAACCCTAATTCACCTTCTATCAATCCTACGGAAAAATGAAATCACCGCGCGTGCGTACGTACGGAATACCGTCTCCACGCCGTGGTGTAAACTATTTTCCACCATCACCTTACAAGGATGGGTATAATGGTGTAATGAGTAACTATATATGATTATTATGAAGTAATATTGATACTGAAATAATATATATATACTCCAATACAATTCCACGATCATAGGAACGATATCATCACTCGTGCGTACGTACAGAATACCGTCTCCACGATGTGATGCGACTCGTTCTACATGATCTTCATTTCATAATGATTATATAAATGAATTGAATGATTTAATATGGTATATACTACACTAATACCATTCTGGAAATGAATTATATATAACCTAAAGATAAGAGTAAGAATTTATTCGACAAAACACGCATAAGAACAAAAAGTTATAAAGACCCGAGTAACAAGTAACAATGAAATATTACTAACAAGAAGCTAATAATATGACCATATATGATCTCATATCAATATGTATGATTCTGGAATAAGTCAATAACATTATTTAAACCATTATACAGGAGCTTCGGACACGAACAAAGCAAATCGGACCTAAGGTAAGGGAAATATCACAATCTCATTTTTATCCGAGATTGTTTATTCGTAAGTATTTACTGGGGTGTATTTTATCATCCACATCCATGTTCCCTCAATATGTAATATTGTTTCCATCCACTTTCAATAGTTTAAATCCAATTTTACCCTTAGGTGAGTTTTTAGTAAAGAATATGAAAGAAATCTTTTGTCGTTTTTTCGTACGAGGTACTTTTTGACTTTTCCGACAAAAGTACGAGAAGAATGTTTTTTTAACTTATACGGCATGAATGGATTTTTAAAACATTATTTCCAAGAAGCTTCCTTTACAAGTTTTCAAGTTTATTTTGATCAACTTCTTTTAGTTTATAATTGTATGACATGTTAAGAAAAGAGAAGTGTTTTTGAAGAAGAAAGGATATTTTCCTCAAGAATGGAGTTCAACTGTTTTATCAAAATTATTTTCCATCTAAGATAATATAGGGTTCTGTTTTTATCCCTATTATTACATTGATTTGATTATGTTGTGAGGGAATTATTTTTATGAAGTCATTTACCTTATATGATTTGTTTTATGATATCATGATGTTTCAAGAATCCCATTTTTGTTACATGTGTTATGCGATGATATATGATTTATGATTATGTGGCACACATAAGAAAGGATTCATTATAAGATGGGTGGGACCTATATCTCCCTCCAATGCATTTGGTAAGGACTTTATATCTCATGATATAGACATGGCTGGAACGGAAGGTTATTTCGGTTCAGTGATACAGGACTGAAACGAGGAGTGAACTCGGTTCAGAAAGGGACTTTGTCCACTAAGATAGTCTTGGCAATGAGTCATGACTAACAAGAAATGATTTTCCATGATTATGTGTGCATGACACAAAGTTTCAAGTTTTATGTTATGATTATGGGGATCTCATTTTCACTTCTATGATTTATTCCATGTTAAGATAGTATGATCTCTTTTGCAGGTTTTGATTTTCAAAAAGATATGATATGATTTTTTTCCCTTTACTTGCCCTTGCTGAGCATTTGAGCTCACCCTTTTATGTTTTCTTTTCCCCAGGTCAGGAAGATGGATATTAAGTAGAATATGCTAAAAGGGACCCTAGATGTGATGAAATAAATGGGAGACGCTGTAGAAGAATTATGAACCAGTTGTTTATGTTTCCCAGTTTCTAAAGACACTATACCTATACGGTCCTTTGTAGTTTTATCATATGTTGTAATAAGTGTGCTTCACTTTTGAAGTATTAACAATGTATGTAAAGTGTGGGTTGTTATACTCATGATCATCCATAGCATGCAACGAAATTTATGTATATTTAGAATTCAAATTCTTTTAATCGTTCTATTATTTAAGATAATTTGCGCTTGAATTCAATTAATTATGATCTTATAAATTATAAATTCTTTATCTTAAATTTTTTCTGAATTTCTCTGAGATTCTTCTCATAGATATTCCTTGTATAGGTCTTTGTACCTTTTGGAGGAAACTTGGAGAAATTTCTGAAAGTACACGGCGTGTAGTTTATATTTACATTGCGTGTATTTCTTTTCACATTTTATCCAACGTACACGCAGGGGATTTGGCGTGTTCTCTGTACCTTGGAAATTTTTTAGTACACGGAATGTAGATAAATCATACACGGCGTGCACTTACCTATTACGTGGTAACCGGCATGGCGATCCCGTGTATGTGGAACACAGCTTCTCCTTGCACATAGTTTCACCTTGGCCAGATCGGACTACACAGCGTGTTGCTCCAACATACACGCAGTGTATTCCAGTTTCCAGGCACCGTTCTATTATGGTCAACATAGTGTGATTAAAACTTAGGCATAATCAATTCACATGGCGTGGTTTGGCGGACCAGTGCCGGTTCGTTGAACCTAAGTTCACGAGGTGTAGTTTTAATTACATGTCGTGTAATCCCGTGTTGTACAGAGAGAAAGAGATGCTCCTCCAGATGAGTTCCTCATTTTTATTTTAATCAAAATTAATATTTAAAGGTTGTTTCTATGATATGAATCGAGAAAGAAGGGAGGAAGAATAGATCTTGTTTATTCAGATTTATAGAACGATTTATTTCGAATTGAATCAAATATAAATGCATAAATTATCAAAGAAAATTAAATAACTATAATCAACATTGTAACCTCCCTCAAATAACATTTTAAGGTTACGGGCGCAGCAGAAGCGCATGGGTGGATGTGGCCACTAGGATTTTTTATTTTAAAATGATCAATCCGGGATCAATATGATGATAAACACCAGTCTCTATTGATCAAATCATAGAAATAGGGAAAAAAGTAATGTCCCGGTACCACAAAGTAGGATAATTATATGTTGATTATAATTAATATAATCAATTTAAATGAAATACATATTGGGTGTTCTTTCTTCATTGATGTTATTCATCATGTTCTGATGTGATTCATCATTGCATCACAGAATCCATGTGTAGACTTCCTCTATCTGAGATCCAAATGTGTACCTCATATCTCAGGACATCGCCAAAGGTGTCTCTAGGTAATAGCATGGAGAAACCTTTTCTTGCGTTGTACACCTTAGGTCGTCTTTATCGAATGGAAGAGGATCCCTCTCGGTATTTAGAGCGTTCTTAGAGGAGGAGGTTTTTTTAGGCTTGAAATAATTCTCCAGAGTTTTTTTGCGCAACGATTCTCTTGGGTGTAGGAAAAGGGTTGGGATTGCGAGGATATTTAGAATCATGTGTGATGTTGTAGAGTTATGACAATAAATAAACATGTTGCACATTTTATTTATTTAATTGACTATTATTTAAAACCCCCATGTCGAATAATTAATTCATTAAAATGCTCCCAAAATAATTATAATAAATATCATTTAAAACAATATTATATCCCCAAAATCCTGACTGAAAAAACTACAAGGCGTGTATTAATAAATAAACACCATGTACTTGTTTTTCATTGAAAACTACACGGTGTGTAAATTCAATGTCCACGGCTTCTATATCTTGTTTTAATATATTCATTACCTTTCCATAAAGGAAACTATACAGCATGTAATTATTAATACATTGTGTGTACTTGTTTTCCATGAAAAACTACACGGCGTGTAATCTTTAATACACAACATGTATATCTTGTTTTTCATTTCCTTCTTCCTCCATTATTAAAACGATTTAGGCTTCCATGAATAATTATTAAACCACATACGTGAATAATTTTTATTCTACTTGAGATACTTGAATACACATACTGTTTTACCCTCTAGGACTCTTTCTTGTTGGCATTAGGAGAGCTTTCCTAAAGTCCAAGATTACTGTCTAGCAATGGGTCAAGGCACCGAAGAGAAAGAAGTTAATGCCGCATTAACGTATCACCTCATATGAACACTTACTATGTAATTTAATCAATTTGTCTCGATATCTCATTAAGAAGGTTTCATGGAAGTGTCATAAACCTATATTCCTGATCCATCGTTCTTTGAATACCTAAAATAAACTGGTCGTTCATAGCATAGACATGGAATTTAATGCGACAGTTCTATATCAATCAATCAGCCGAGATATCAACTTCCATAAATAGAAGAAACTAATCCTTCCTCAACTTATCTATTAACAACATGTCACTTGTGACGCACCCAACATACCCTACTTCCTGTCAACTGACTGCGTGACAGTTTTCGTCAGTAAATCTAAGTGTGTGAGTCATAACAAGAGTTAATTAAAATATTCTAGTCTAAGGACCATTACAAATGCTCGTAGATAGCAATGTCTGATGACAAAAAGACATGTAGAATTGCTATTGGTGGGTCTGTTCTCATAATCTCCCATCTTGGAGATTACCAAGTGCGAACTCTATGAGGGAGAGTCTCGTCTTCTTACAAGTACTCGCACATGATGTTCTGTATACTACGTGTCCTATCATAGTATTTCATCCAACCGTAGAACTTTATTTAAGAATATTTTTATAGCATTTCATGTTTCTCTTCATAGCGGGGATCTTCCATGACCTTATGAATGCAACAAATTTTCCTGGAAAATATTATATTATAGTCATCCAGAACAATGAACAATATATAAAAAGTGAACATTCATGTAATCAAAGTACAAAACAGTTGGTTCTAAAGGCACCAACCCTTACAATTATTTCATGATATTTACACTCATGGCCATGAATGGAGATTGATGACCAAGAATGGAACATGATAGGCACATAAAGATATATAATGACATAAATTTATCATGATAGGTAATTATTCATTTCATATGTTATATGTTTGAAAATATGAATTTTTTATGAGATACATGTTATATATGATAAATGTAGTGAAATGATTTTTTACCCTATGAAACACACTTGTAAACCAGGTCTAGAGAGACCTAGAGGGGTGGTAATAAATAGTTTTCACATGTGGAGGTCCACATTGTTTTAATAATGAATATTATAAGGAGTTAGTTTGTATTGTAAAGAAAATAAATCATTATCATATTCGAGTTGAGAACCATTCTAGTGGAAATCTGTATAATCATAACATAAAAGACCTATAGAATCAAATAGATCCTAAGGATTTGATGGATTTTTAGCTTCAAAATTTATTTTTGTGAGTCATGTGATCCTTGTAATGGGAGAGTATTCACTTCATGACTTTGAAGCCTGAGCTGGTGACCGAGTTCTATCTGTAGCATTCTATTACATTTATTGGGGAGGGAGGCCCCAAGGAAGCAAGGTTCGAGATTATGTTAGTATGAATGGTTTTAAATAATATTTATAAACTTTTTTTTAGTATAGTGAATCATACTAAAATTATATTCTATGGACCTACCATGAAGTGTTGGGAAATTCTTTAGATGTATGGGAATAATGAATCATTTTCAAGGAAGGAAATCGGGGGGGGGGGTGTAAGTCATTGAGCCACTTCTATCCAGAGATGTTTTTGTATGAATATTATATTTAGATATTATATATAACAAAAAAGGGAATGTTATTTATGGACTATAATGAATTATTAACTGACCTAATGAGCATTATGTAATATTTTTCTACCGATGATATCTCTAGGGTGAAATGTTTTCTGAATGGTCTTCACTATAAGATCAGTTCATAGCTAAAAAAATTTATTCTCTATATATTTTAATATGTGAAGATTCATAAACACATAATATTTGGAAATTTGATATTAACCCCTAGTAGGGTCGTGGATATTTCAGAAGGGAGAACTGGAAGCTCTTCCTCAGGGGACAAGAAGAACCTCTATGATTGTTTTCATAATGGAATTAATAAAAATAGCATTAAAGGAAGTCTCAATCCATATATAGACCATGTACTATTGTCATGATTTAATTGTGGAAATTTTTTCCATTTTAGGCCTTGGTATATGATCCCTTATTTGTAGGGTCATTCTTGTTGAAGAATGGCCCACCTAAAAATAATTTATAAGGGCATGAAATAAAATAATAGAGGAAAGGGACAAGGACATACACTAGTGCCTCCTATGGAATCAGTTTTTCCATATCAGATTAGTTGATGAAGTTCCACTAGATGTATTTTCATAGGCAGAGGACATTGTACATCAGTGCTAGAGCTATAGGTTCATGGAGAGGGAAAAAAAGAGGAGTTATAATTGATCCCATTGAAGAGGTATTGTCAGCTTCACATTATGTATTAAACCTTTTATAATATCGTTCCATAACCATATACTATCCGAGATATGATTATTCTATTTCCTACAATTTTTTGAATTTTTTTATAGAAAAACATCAATTCCCTTTTTATCATCACTATTTGAAATATTTTAGGGTAGTTTATGGGGTCCTTGTATTGTTATATGACCAGTGATACACCATTGATAGTGTGGTCAAATAATTTCTATTGGTGAAAGGAATATTCATTATAGATGGTGGCTACCATTTATTTTAAGATCCATTTGTTCTTTGAATGAAAGGATTCAACATTATCCTTGGTATATGTTGATTTTTCCTATACAAGGATCATATTAACATTTATCAAACGAGAGGAACATGTATATCTTTAAAAATAGGTATCCATCAAAACAAGGGTCAACAAAATTTTTAGGATGGTTATGTAGGGCTAATTCAGTGCAGATTAGATGGTCTCACATCTTGGATAACATGTTTTGTTTTGTATCATGGTGGATTAGAGAAGGATTCTTTTCCACTAGTGGTAGTCTAGTCTCAGGATGTCTTTTCTTGACATGTTTTAATGTTTACAACCTTAGTGCGAGATCGATTTCATGATCTTGTTGGTGTCAAGGGAATTTATTTTTTCTATTATTCCTTATATAATGGAACCATATGAGAATCATAAGTTGATAGTTTAGTTATAAGATATAAAACCTAAACCCTACAAATGACTTAGTAAGTCTAGATGGGGTTGTATAGTTCATTTCACTAGGATTGATGTTTGTTCAATGCACTTTTTTGTGGATTATTAGAGATTTAACGATATGATAGTAATGAACCAATATCCTCTTCAGCACATCATTTATAACTTTTATCAGTAGAGATTTTCTAAGATATTCTACAAGAATTATTTATGATATTGAAATCACTATTTGAGGGTGATACCCTTACACATACCATGTGCTGATTTCAAAATTAGGTTTCTCTTGTATGAGCTTGTAGTGACTCATTTTGGTTTTACCAATGTTTATATGATATTTATTACCTTGATGTAATAGGTCTTTCATCCATTACATGACTACTTTTGGTGGGTTTTTTCAAATAAATATTAGTGTACTTTGAGTCAGAATACAATAATTCCCATCATCTTGATATTATCTTGAACATATATATTTAGACTACATCAGATCAACACCAACCAAACCAAATGAAGATTCTCTATTGATGAAGTGCACTTCTTGGGTCATGTCATTTTGGTGGAAGGAGTGTTAGTGTACATAGAGAAGGATGTAGAGTGGGTATCTGTAGAGTGACCTAGGAATTTCAATGTAATTAAGAAAATTATGGGTTTATTAGGATATTAGATATTTATTATCCTAATAATCTCTGAGAAAACATCACTAATGTATGTCCTATCCGATAAGAGAGTGAATTTAGATTGGTTAAATGCTTCTGATATGGCTTTTCAAGAGCTAAATATTATGATGACGTCATCACCTTACATAAAATTACTTATGTTGGGTAAAGAATATACCATGTACATTAATACATCTATATTTATACTAAGAGAAGTACTAATACAGGAGCCTCATGTGGATTCTTATGGCTCCAAACATCTAATACCAAATTTTAGTAATTTTCCAACTCACGATTTAGAGTTATTTATTTTAGTACATGAAATAATATGTAAGATAAAATATATTGTGGGAATGAGGATTGAGGTATACATGGACCAAAACTATCTCAATTCTATAATTATTTATCGAGACCAAACCCATATGAAGAAGTTTTTTTTGAGTGTATACATTATTTTGACTTCTTGTTAGATTATACCCCTGGAATGGAAATCTTCATTTCCTATGAATTGAGTTAGATGATGTTGAATGAGATTTCATGAGAGTCCTTTTTATGTTTGTTGGATGATAGAATACTTTTATGATATGTATCTATATTTCGAGAAGTATTTGGGATGAGTATCTATGACTTTGTCATCTATATTACCTATGATATTAGGCTAGATTAAGATATAGTAGTTATATGATTGAGATGGCTTACATCAAAGTGAAATATTATATTGTTGGGAGAGACCATCATGATGATATCTTGTATGGAAATATTATCGTATATTATATCGACGAATTTGGGTTTCTATGGGCTTGTGTGAGGATATGACAAGAGTGTTTCATTCTTATATATGGGTGGTACATCCTAGATTGTGAAATATTTATCATGATACTAATATATAGTCCTGGTGGCTGGGAATAATGAATTATGTATCAATATTTGGGTCGAGATGTCTCATATTCAATTGGTGAAAGGCCAGAAAATATGTCTAGCTGGGTTGTTGTAGACTCTTCTCATTTTTATGTTGAAATTCAATGATGTCACTATGGATTTTGTTATAGGATTACCCAAGACAACACATAATAATGATGCAGTGAGGGTGATTTTTGGATCTATTTAAAATGTTATTTTACTTCATTCTTTTTATGTAGAACTTCATATTTGATAATATAGGATTTGTGTCCATGGACATGATTTTTCAGTCGTAGGGATTTGTAAATAGTATCATTTCATATATATTTTTATTTGTTTCACTTAACTATTTTTAAAGAATCGTTAAAAGGATATGGTATCATAGGATCTTTTGAGAACAATCTATCAACCTCTGACTGATGGTAAATATTATAAGACTATTTGGGTTTTGAATATATTTTACCCGCTTATGTATTGATTTTTTGTGGATTATAGAAGATAAATATAGATCCCTGGTTTATTTCATATAACAACATATTCTAGTAATCATTCAAGTCTCAAAATTTTCATATTTTTATGGTAGGTAATAAAATTGTAATAAATGTTGGTTGGAGGTAGGTGGGTCAGCATTTGGTTGGATTAGTCTCATCAATGAAACTTATAAGTATTTTAAACTAATTAGGTTGTTTTTGGTGACCATACAGAGGAGGAAAAAATCATATGCTCAATACTGGAGATGACTTATGGAGTTCATGGTTGGTCATTGTCTTTTCTAAATGGTGACTCCTAGGTTAGGGAAATGTCATATTAGGAATAGGGAAATAAATAACCCATTATTTTCATCTATTAGAGATAGTGTATAGGGAAAGTACAGTATTGTACCAATTATCCATTTCTTAGTATTATAGTTACATTCATAATGTGTTTTATGTGTACTAGCTTCAGATATATTATATAGACCCTTTACATGTGGTATACGATGAGGTTTTTAGGATTTGGGATGATGCTTACTTAGATGATAATTCAGAATGGATGATATATGGTAATGGAATTTATCATTGTGTGTACGATAATATTTATATATTGAGTGTATTGGTTTCATAGGAATGTTTTGGAGGAGACCATGGAGAGGGAGTCTAATTTGTGAGCTCAGTGGAGAAACATAATTACCAAGATCCCAAAATTATTCATATAGATACATGTGTATGACATGTAATATATTCAGGAGGTTGTAAGATCACTTTTATTTTAATGAATCTCCATTTGTGAGTTTTTCATTGAAGTTATTTAATTTGTGTATCCATTTTATTTTCACATTTTTTATGAATCTTTTTTAGGGATTTGAAGCCATTGATAGTGAAAATAGAATTTTGACTAGGGATATATATTTATATGAATTAATGGAGTATGTGTTTAAACATGTAAAATTGGATTATTAGGGTTTAAAGTTAGTTTGAGAGGCTTACAAGGTGGATTTGTAACATTCAAGGAATTTGGGATAAAAAATGTTCACTCTAATATTACAGAGTGTATTGTTTACAAGACATGTAATGTCTCCAGAAAGATGTTGTGAACTAGTTCATCTCATGAAGTGGATACATGATGTGAACCTAATTCACATTTTGTTAATGTTGTTGAGTATTATTATAGACCAGAGGGGATGATTTTTTGACGTAACTAAAAAATCATTCAGTACCCAATGTAATGACCTGTCCCCCGGGGCCCGAGTCGTGTCAACCCCATGCCTGCCATCCATAGGCTAGGGGTTAACGACATACTCCAGAACGATGTATCCCTAAAATGGTAAGGCATTGCCATTAAACCTATAGAAACACATAGTGCAAGAACACAAAATGATGTATCCATGATGTAAAAATGTAGTATTAATGGTGTGCACTGAATGTAAAGGGGCCACAATACAAGACAAACTAAATAGATACAACTGCAACTAAAAATATAAAACAGCTCATTAGATCATACATTGATGATCCTACCTGAATGGCAGGTATAACACGTCTCCACATCTCTCCCCATCAACTGTCACTGCAGTCTACAGTCAGGTCGTAGCTCCCCAAGTCTCATTCATGGCTGCTCATCCACTGCACAGGTCACAACAAGGTGCAGGCAATGCCCATGCAGGGGTGAGTATACCAATACCCAGTTGGGACCCCGAGACCTCCAAAGATGTCTCATAAATTCGAAAAGGGAAAACGAAAAATCATGTTCTCAAACAAAAAACTCAAATAAAAAGTCTCAACTCAATGAAATGTATAACTATAGTATAGAAGTAAAGATGATTAGTTGTAATGCTTGATCATCTTATTCTGTCAAGAGGCACTACTGTTGACCATATGGATTCTGGCCCACACTAGATCTATAGGTACTATCCCCTACTAACCCACACTGGATCCAACCCACCCAGGATCGATAGGTACTAACCCCTCGAATACCCACATAAGATATGACCCATACGGGATTGGTGTATCCCTAATCCACAACGGGATTCTATAAGGAAGGTCCTCCTCGGGTCGCACACTGCTGATCCACACAGGTTGTCTCGAATACTGATCCACACATGGTCACATGATGCTGATCAACCTAGGATTGATAGGTGTTAATCCACATAGGCTCAGAATGTGATGATATAAACACGATTGATAGGTTCTGATCCACATAAGATCCCTAGGTTTTGATCAACACTGGATCTCTAGGTTCTGAACTCTGTATGATCTATATCCATCCACCACCTCACAACAAGACACAGGATTCCAACTCATCTTAATATTTATTGTAGGAGGATCTTCTCCTCAAGCCATTAGTCATATTTAAACTAGCACAAAGTCCAATGTTGAATTAACTATATGAACCACAACATCATAAGGGTTCGAATTCAGCAGATGACACATCATCTGTATTCCCGGTCTGTATGTTAGTGTAACATTAATACTGAGGGCCTAGTTTGATTCTGGGTCGATCCAACCCGTTCATACTCCAACATTCTCTAAAACACTAGTGGAGTATATCAAAAGGACAGCCTCGTGCCAAGGATCCCAATTCCATAGACAGTTCATTAGATGGACTTCTGATTCTCAATATACGACCATTAAACCTTTCTATGCCAGAGATGGGTCCAGGTCCAGTCTGACCCATCAGGACCCGACCTAGACTGATCTGAACCAGATGTGGTTGACCCGACACGGTTTGGGTCCAACCTAGCGTAGGGAATCCCAGTTGGGTGTGGAAATGATAGGCTTGGAATGTTGGGATACGAATATGCCCGAAACCTCCTATTCTTCCTGGGCTGTGGTGGGTCGGCCCACCGATTGGAGGGACCCATAAGCAGGTCGCACGGTACACCTACCTAAGAGCTCAAAGGCTACGTTCAACTCCTTGATTTTTGGCTCCTGGTGGCACCACCTTCCATTCTGCATGAACCATTGGTAGTGGGTCCCCATCATCCTTGGTCATAGATTCAAATCCCCCCCACCTCTCATTCCCGAATATCTCAATGTAGTGTTTGACTCTTTTAATTATCGACGCCTCATGGTGCTGCATTGTAACCCATGGGACCTGTAGGAGTGGGTCCCTACCTGCACAGCACGTTCGAGCCATGACACTTATCACATCGTCATGTGACAACACACCTAATGCCAACTATGGGGTTGGCCGCTGCCATCCGCTATGGCGTCTCCCTCCTCTGTGGCCTATCAATTCCGACCACCGCCTGAGCCTGCAGACTTCAGTTTTGCTACTGCCGCACCAAATAATAATCCATTGGCCACCAGGTGTGCTATTTTTGTCCTTTTTCCTTTTTTTTTTCTCATGCCTTATGGCCTCATGGGATGCCTTTGTTGCAGCATGGCTCCCAAATTTCATATTCAAATTTTTTGTAAATTCATCCCCTGAATAACGTGACAAGAACGATGTTGTAGAGGGTCCGAGCCTTGTTCATTTGGCCATCTCTTTCCACATTAAAATCAAAAAAGGGGGATTAATTTATATATCACATTGAAATAATGATTATCCCCATTCCAAACATAAACATATTCCTCGAGAATCTTTGGTGCCATCGCGGTGGTGGAAGGAGAATCTGTGCTTTGATGAAGTCGTTGGCATTCATTATTTCCATTTTGATCCCTCCGGTGACGTCCATGCTTCTATTTCATATCAGTATTATATGGAGTGTCACTTTTTCAGTGGTTGCATTCTTTATGAAGCCATGTCCAATATTTTAACCCATGTTCCATTTGAATAGAGGGTGTAAATGGTGAGTGACACACCGAAAAATTAATGAGGTTCATTAATTAATGAACCTATCAATTCTCAATGGTGTGGCTACAAATATAGGAGAGTCGAGCCATTAAATGGATTGAAAACACAACAATCCTTCCACCTACGCACAATTACAAAAGGAAAATAAAATAACAAATACATGTTATTTTAATATTGTTTTAAAAGTCCAAAAATTTATCTTTCTCTTCTGACCTACTATGGTCAATGTAAACCTTTCCTTTAGATAGTCCATGAACGGTGGAATAAATTGTTCTCTTAGATTTCAATTCCGAGCACTGGTATAAAATCTATAAAATTCCTCTTGTACATTTACTAAACATACATTTAAAAATTTCTGAAAACCTTTCTTGGCACACCGAAATTTTGAATCATGCATCATCAATTTTTAAAGACTCTTAATAATACTTAATAATTTAAAAACAGTATATATAGAATTTATGAGGCTTTACATTCTCCCTACATTAGGGATTTTCTTCAACAAAAGCTATAACAAAACTATGGAATCAAATGGTCGTACTTTTCATGTATCTGTACCTCCCACTCCCATGTTCTCTCCATGAGAACCTAGTGCTACAAATGAACTCTCACAAGAGGAATCGACTACCCACGAATTACTTTCCCCTGTCAATCCTCTATCTCTACTAGGAACTCCGCAAAAACTACCCCATCATCATTTTCATTCTCTCCCAAGTCAAAAACACGCGTTGATTCATGCACATATCTCCTCAGCTACGACACATGGAATAAAGTTTTCACAGGCAGCATCGGTGGGGGAAGAGCTAGATAGTAGGCCTCCCCGCCTTCTATACTAAGGGTTTGGAATGGTGCTATTACCCTCAGATATATCTTTCTTCCCAGACCAAACATCTGTAATACACGTCATGGTGAGACCCATAAGAAGACATGGTCACCCTCTTCAAAATCCAAGTGTCTCTGCCTCCTGTTGTCCTAAGACTTCTACTGGTTATGTGCTGTCTTTATTTTCTCCTGGAGGATTTACAGTTTCTAATTAGTAGCTTCTTCCAACTCTGGTCACATAAGTACTAACACTCCTGGGTCTGTCATGCAAAGAGGTGAACTTCATATTCGTCTATACAAGTCCTCAAAGAATGCCATTCTAATGTTGGAGTGATAAATATTGTTGTATTAAAAAACCACAATTGGAAGGTGATCCCCCCAACTATAACCAAAATCGAGGGCACAATCACAATGCATGTCATTGAGTTTCTATATGGAAAGATCCATCTGAACGTCTGTTTGATTATATAAGGGGGTTCCCAAGTGTACCTGAGTCCCGAACACCTCCTACAATCCCTTCCACAGGTGGGATGTAAAAAATGTGTTGTGATCTGAGACGATTGACAATTGAACTCCATGAAGTTTCTCAATCTCCAATATATGGAGGAATTCAAATCCCTCTACTGATCCTGGATCTAAGATGGGTAGGAAGTGGGATTACATGGTCAGTACATCAATAATCACCCTAATGGAATCATGGCCCCTGGATGTAGATGATATTCCTTTCATGAAGACCATGTATATACCCTCCCAATTCCACTCTGGTACCTCACGTTACGTAGGTAATCCCGCTGGTACCTGATGCGTGGCCATTACTTGCTGAAAAATGTCGTATCGAGATACAAACTATGCAAATACAGTCTTCATTCGTGGACACTAGTACTGATGTCAGTTGTCCTAGTACATCGTAACCACTCCAGGATTTACCACTAATGGGATGTGGGGAACTCCCTTAAGACCTCCTCTTGTAGTGTCTCTATCACTGTGGTGCATACTCTGATGTTGATGATGTGTTCCCCACCTTAAAAAAATCTATCAGGAGACTATCCTGAGGATATGTGAACACATTGGGCATCACAGTCAATGCCTCCAAGATGTTCCTCCTGAACTCACTTTAGAAGTGAAGGAGAAACAGTCACAGACTAGAGGTTAGTTTCTCCATCTCTATTCATGAATGATAACTGCAACATGGATAGCTTCTTTGTCTCCCAACTCACCAGCAATAGACCAAACCTCTTTTTCTCCATGGTTACTTGATTAAGGGGAAAAATATCCACACAAATCCTTAGACTCCCACATGACTTTTTATAGAACAATATTGGGGATTCCAATGTAGAAACAATGGGCTTATAAACCCCTTTCTATCCATGTAATCAGACATTAACCTCATCTCACAAAGCTCCATCGGATCTATCTAAATGTTGGTGTAGATATAGGTGTAGACATAGGGTACAAGTAAATGTGAAAGTATACCTCTATGTGAGGAGGTAGTCATAGAATACCCTCAGTGAAGACATCATCATACTATTCCACTACTATAGGAAAACTCGGACTCCTCATGTCAAGTGCTCAGTAGGTGAGGCTAGTATGCATATGTGTAATCAAATTCAACCAACTATGAGATTTTCCATCGTATTCTTCAATGGTTTCCTCCTCACCATGGAAGAAAAACCTCATCCAATAGTCATGGACACACCACACTTTGTGCATACAATAGTAGATCTGATAATGGACTATGGATAGCGAGTCCATACCCAAGATGACATCGTATGGCCTCGATGATGCTACTAGGAGGTCCCATCCAAAGATCTCACCACATAGAGTGAGCTCACACTACATGAACCAGTGTGTAATCGTTCAATATTCTCCCATGGTAGTCTCTACTCACAAGGATCGAGCCAACGACTCCTTAAAAATCTCTAAGATACGAATGGGTGTTGTGGAAATGAAAGAGTGATTGTCACCTCTATCTATATGTAATTCATCTAGGGTGGAATATACAAGGATCATACCTCTAATCATCTCAAGAGAACCTTGTCCATAGGTCTCTGCTACCTGTAGCAATGATCGCCCCTATCCACTTTCTCCTTCTGGTCGGGGAGGAAAACCTAGTGGTTGTGGTGGTGGAACATTAAATCTCCACCCACCGCCCACTGCATGGCATGATCCCCTACCAAATCTTCTACCCTACAGACATCCTCTCTCAAATCACTACCTCTAACTTAGTGTTCCATCGAACGTATACTGATCTTCAGTACGGCATGTCGGGTAGTCGTGATCCCTGTGGCCCTGCTCACCGCACGTGAAGCATAGGCAAACTCTCGTGCTAACCTCATCTTCCTCGTGATATCCACACCACAGCCAATGCATCCTCAGTTCATCCAGTTGAGTATCTGGCCCGCTTGGACTACTGTGTCATCTACCTAATGCCCCCTGCAGATGACTCGACAACCTATTGTCCAGTGATGGCTATCACCATCTATGCATGCTCAAATAATAATCTCCCCAGCAATAATTCATTCTCAATCCCACATCCTGCATGAAGATATTCAGTGATATCAGAAACACTATGATTTCATCTCAAACACCCTTCTCAAAGGGTCATTCCCTAAATAATGTGTCTTTCACCATGTCCGAGGAGTATCACGTGAGGTCAGTAAATCTCACCGAGTATTGGGCTACTGTCAGGATTTCCAGCTGTAAGGGAAGCAACACTTAAATACACACATAGTATAGTATCTCTAGGATGAACTACACCCTGATGAGGTTCTCAAAGTCCAACCATGTGTGGGTCTCCCTGTCTTGCCTGTGGAGTGTCAAAATCCACCATCTTCTTCCTATGACATGTAAAATTCTAGAAGCTAGGATAACAATATACTCTGATGGTGTCCCAAATAGACGGATAACTCATGCCACAGCCTCCATCCAGTCAGCAATATCTTGGGGATCTCTCTCTCCTTGAAGCCTTAGAGGTCTCAACTACTGGAACTCATGCAATACACTCAGTCGGCGTGCACCATCTAATAGTGGGTCTGGTGTCAACTGCGTCCCAATGGGTGGTGGTTCTTCCATTCCACCACCCAAAGGTGAAAACAAAATAAGATGGTCCTGCACCGAACCCTTGTCACTCAGTAGGCTGTCATCGTGTAATACCATAAGAATCCTGGATGGCTATCTACATGGAAATATCCTAGAATGAAATAGGTTTTCCATGGTCAATAAGATATACATGGTGAATAGACTCAAAAGTGATCAAAGTAATAACATTTCTTAAACACACTCAATCAGTATTATTCATGAACCAAGTCAGAAATTAGAGTTCAAGGTCTTGTTGTATGGATAAGATGGTCATTGCACCAACACTAGAATACCTAAACTGACAACCACACATAAAACACTTACCACTCCCCATTGGAATGATCAAAGTCCAATTTCTTGTGTAGAACTAACTCCTATAATACCACTTGGTCACAAACCATCCCCCGGGGCCCGAGGCATGAATACTGTAACGCCCCGACCCCAGCTACCCAGAGTCGGTGCATTACTTTGTAACATTGGCATGATCACAAAAGATCAAGTCTTGAAAGACCGATTAGTTTATTAGCCTTGGAAACAATAGATACATTCATAAATGTTACATTACATCATAAAGTGAAAAACTAAAAAAAAGTCTTCAAAGTCCACACTCATATCCTCTTCTGACTATCCCTGCATGTCATTCATAAAATACTTCTTCACATCCTGGAAAATATTAAAACATTGAAAGGGGTGAGCTCAGAAGCTCAGTGAGGATAACAATATAGAGGAATCTTTCATCAATAAACATAAACATTTAAGGAAATGTATAACTAAAACGAAAGCATTTTGAACATGAACTCCAACATAATATGGAAAAACTAAAATGAGATAATGCCATTCACTTCTTCACATGGATATTCTACTGGTCGAATAATCACATTCAATATCAATAACCACTTTCATAATGAGGGAATGTATAATTCCAGACATTCTGAAACATTTTGTCAAGGCCTCGTCCAATACGTCTAAAATGATTAAGGCCTCAGCCAAAACTATAAATAAAATTGGGAAAGGGCCTCGGCCAATTCCACGTCTAGTTGTCTCATGAGACCTACCGATGCATCGAGGAGCTATAGCGGGCTCCACCCATCACCTATTAAGTCCAATACATTCCTCATATGAATAGGTTTAAACATATCATAAACCATAACATAATCGTATCACATAAAACATGCATAAAGGAAACATAACATTTCCACATTTCAATCACAATATATCAATACAACACATTTATATAATAAAAACGCTTTCAAAACCATTTTCAATACCAAAATAAAAGAAATTTAAAACATTGTATTTATTTTTCATTAAAAAAATGATGGCTTGTAGAGGAAGCCAAAACTCAAATAATGGTCACGGCGGCGGAGAAGTCGTTGTGGACGCATAAGTACGGAAAGAAAAACAATCCCTTTTGTCGTTTAGAAAAAAGCTTCGTATAAAAAATATTCCTTTTGAATAAACGTAAAAGTCAATGAGGTTTATACACCGTATAAAAGAATGTTGTGTATAAAACCAAATATGCCTCAATGAAAGGAGATTGAGACGAAGTCCTAAAAAAGAAAATTTTTAAAATAAAATAGATCTATTATGTGTATTCACTATAGGTACACATAAAGAAAGTAAAAATACAAAATAGGACATAATAATATCATGACATAATTTGAATGTAGGAGATTAACCCAAAGAATGGAAGTTGGGTTAAGAAATTCCCTTACCTCGTGTCTGACTTGACTCCACCATTCTTTAACCTCATGAATAATAAAATTGAGTTAGTATATACTTTATTAAGAACCATTTTAAATTTCATTATCCTTTTTATATCACTTATTACAATGATATGAACATTATGTAATTATTTAAGTTAATAATGGTCGTTTTGTCGATCTTCGGTACTTCAGTCAAGAATAAACTTCTTAAAATTACAAGTTGTTTACATGGTAGAATTTCCATTATCTCTAGAATTATATTCATGATTTAGATTTCATATATATCATATATATCCATTATATACATTAATTTATAATATTACGTAACATTTAGAGGTAAGAAATGAAATGCACCGTTCATGGAGACGATAAGCCGTACGTACGCATGAATGCTACTTTCATTTCTATTTCGTATTTAATGGAATGAAATCATAATTATATAAAGTAATAATATAATTCCAGTATAATATAGTGTATAATACCATTTACTCCATCCTTTATACATCCCACATATGGCATTAATGATTCAAATCACTTTGAGGGGGCGGTAGTCCGCACTTCCTAAAATGAAATTATCGCGTTTACCCATAATGGAAATCATAAATTATACCATAAATGAGAAATACAGAAGCATAAGTAAAACATAAACATATTATATATCATATATAAATATAGTTTCATCTTAATGGCCACCTTTGAAGGTGTTATATGAGTGTTGAACAATCATCGTTTCGTGAGGTAGAAATTCGCCATCCACAGAAACCGTATGTTCTTTAACCATTATATGTAGGTGTGTGTAAGTATAGAACGAATTATTCTTAAAACAACATCCTAGTATATTGAGGATACTGGTTTTTTTACAAAAGAAATTAATAAAAAGAGTTTATGGGGTTGGAGAAGAAAAATAAAACAAAACAACATTAGAGATGACATTACCTCAAAATCGAGTAACTCTTTTTGATTTGAGCCAAAGGCTTCCTTGGGAAGAGTTCTTCCCAAAGTGAAGCTTCTAGGAGTAAGAGGGGGAAGTTGGGAGAGTATTTGGGCAGAGGTTGGCCGAGAAAAATGGCTTGAATGTGTGAATGAGGTGGTAGTGGTGGGGGCCTTTTATAAGTGGAGAGGAGGGGCACTTTTGGAAAGTAAAGAAATGTTATTCTATTATACAATGCTTTTCGGATTCTAAAGGTCCCAAACATGTATAATTAGAGTCTAAGGTGATAAGGGTTCTAAATATCCTCATCCAATAGGTTTTGGACATGTCTAGGTCTTAGATATTACATTATCTTTCCATTTTATATAAATCGTTAAATAATGAGGTCATCGTTGCATCATCATGATGTCATAAATAATTTAATAAATTTAATGTCTAAAAATTTTAAAAAAAATACTATGATGTAGGAAATATTTTTATATTTATAATGAATATTTATAGTCAAAATATGGACTTGTGTAACCCCACTTAAAAACTGTTTTAGTAGAACAACTCAAGTTTGTGTCAATTTAATTTTAATAATAAATAAATATATATTAATGTCATTTTCCAACCAAAGTGGCTCCATGGGGTCCCCAAGTTGACCCATGGGTTGTCTTGGTCGTCCATGACTCATCCAATAGGATTAGGAAAAGTGTCATGCTCATCTCATATTATTAAAACATTATTTTTACCTTAAACTACACTAATTACCTCTAATCGCGATTAAGAACTTAAAAGTTACTATTCACCAAAAAATTATTTTAATCTAATTGAACCACATTTTACTTCTTAATGACAACCATGTATGTCGGATTTTTGAAAATCAAATCACAGAAGTCGTAATATTTCATTTAAACAAAAAATCAGTTATTTAACTACCACTTAGTGGTTTCACTATTCATAAAAAATTGAAGTTTTTCAGAACAATGCCAAAATTTCACCCTAAGCTATAATTGATATTCCGAATTCAAAAATGATGTCTATTTTAAAAAATTCCAAACATATAAGTTGCATTAATTAATTTTATAATTAATTCTCGCTGTCACAACAATAGCGTGTTTTTAAGAAACAATTTATATCAAAAGATTGGCAATAGTTTATGTCCAATTTCAATGTTAAATTAATTCTAATGACCACCATTAGATAAAATGGTAAAAATATATTCTAATTATACTTTAGAACCACTAAATAGTATAATTCATCACTATAAATTATTTTGATTAAAAAAGTTGTTGCTAAGTAATTTTCACTATTCATAAAAAATTGGAAGTTCTCAGAAAATTACAAAAAATTCAAAATTGGATAATTTCGATATTACGAATACAAAAATGAATTCCATTTTGAAATATAAAATTTCTATAATTTTAAAAAGTGGTTATTACTATTCATAAAGGCTACGTTGATTAGTCGCGGTGTTTTAGAACTCGAAGTTGTGTACAATGCAAGTTATTGCATTATTGAATGAGAAGCGTATCGTGGAAGCTCGGGGTGTTACATTCTCCCCTCCTTCAATAAATTGCGTCCTCGCAATCTGAAATTTTTCTTTGAAAATAAAAGGTTGAAAAGAGAAAATACCTTTGAGGAAAACCCACATCGGAAATAAGAATAATAAAATTTAGTCTTAATAAGAGGGAAAGGGAAATGAAAAAGTCACCACCCAATTATGATCTCGATTAGGAGAACATTGGTGGAAATTAGAGACATATAATTGGAGGAAAACGTAAATATTTGTAGGGAGTGATTGAGGTCATCAATAACAATCAACTATCAAATTGAGGGCCTCAAAGCCTTCAATCTATGTTGATTTAAAATATCATTAGTTCAACAAGACATAAGGTATTAGGATAACAAATTTTTTTGTTTTAAAATACCTTTACTAAATTTTAAGAATTAATTTATTAATTGAATAAGTGATAGGTATATATATTTTTATGCTTGACAATTAGAGTTTCAACCTTCAACTCATCATTCACTCAAAAAGATAATAGAACTCAAAAATATTATACTTATCCTAATTGTATAAGGTTCCAAATGTTAACACATACCATTTAGATTAGTAAAATTATTTTGTAATAACCAGGGACTTCTTGTAGGCTAGTGGTAGGAAATAAAGGCCGGTCTCACTATGGTTGTTTGTTCGATTCCCGCAGCTTTGTCCGACGTGACGGTTTATGCCCCACCCTGCAGGTTGTCCTTTTCCTAAAACTATAGTATTCCAAAAATAATCATCGGAAATTTTTTAACCTTAAATTTACTATCCATGGTTCAACTTAATCCACTCCAACCTTTATAGTTATCCAAAATACTTCTGTCCAGACTTTCTCTAAAAGGTCTCTTAATTCCAAAATCAATTTATCAGATTCCCCAAACAAAGTAAAGTTTCTCTTATTGTCACATACTAAAAATATAATTACCTTCATCATATTAAAACCTTATTGAAATCAACAAGTACTGAAGTACAATCCATATATATATATCACATTATTCCAATAACCAGAATATAATCCATGAGTCTAAAAGCACCAATACATTAGTTATTCTGCTTCAACTGTAGTAACAACATAAGATTGTCCTTGATCCCTTGGCCTTTTCTGAGGTAAGTTTCCCTGATGGTTAGTACATTCATTTTCATAATGCCTCATTTCCCTACAATTGTAGCATTAAACATTTATAGGCTCTTTCTTTCCCTTGAAATCACGCGCCTGGTGACCTTTTTCCCCACATTTATAACAAACTCACATTCCTTTTAGGCAAGTACCAGAGTGATTCGTCCCAAAATTATCACATAATGGAAAATCCTTCTTTCCCTTTTCCCTTTATCTGTCTCTTGTACCACCGTTCTCTTCTTCTCTTGCTTGACTTTGTTGTAATAAGACTTAGAGAATTCCTTTTCTGTCTTGATAGCACATGAGACAATATATTCATACGATGAGAAGGATTGTGATACTAAAGGTCGACGAAGAAATGGTTTTAACCCATCAATGAAACGATCAATATTACTTCTTGGGTTACGTATATAATCTGCAGCATGCCTCGCTAACCTTGTAAAGTTAGCCTCATAAATTGCGACATTCTCATCCTCCTTTTGCCTCAGACTCAGAAATTGCCTTTCCATATCTGCTTGATGGTCATGTGGAAAGTATTTTTCTAAGAAAAGATCTTTGAACTCTATCCATTCCATACTTGATACTTCTTCATCTTCCTTTGTGTTTTGAATCAGCGACCACCACTGATCGGAATCTCCAGTGAGGCGGTAAACTGTCATGACATCCTTCTCCCTTTCGCTACTCCCCAAGGCATGGAATATTTTCTCTAAGGAGTTTATCCATTGCTCAGCTACTAAATGATTTGTACCCCCATTAAATGTTGGTGGTTGTTGCCTCATGAAGCGGTCTAACATTGATCCTCCACGTTGTTGATCATGGTGATCCATACGAGTAAGGTTATTATTCATAACTTGAGTGAGTTATCCCAATATGGTAATAAGTTGATCAGCACCAGTTGTATCTCCAGATCAAAAATAATTATCTTGAGCAGGAGGGAAATCCCTACACGGAGTGCGTACATTGATACGGTTTCCATTCCTTCCACTAGGTGCCATCTCTAAACAATGGCATAAACTAGATAAGTTTATGAATCAAAATACATAATTCCATACTCGTAAAATACTTAACATAAATTGAACTATTTATAGATATAATCCATAATCATAAAAAGGTTTTATTTGAGGAAGTATATACTCATAACCGTTCATAGTGGTTTGTAAAGAAAATGGAAATTATCCTAAGCATATCCCTCGGGAGTGTCGTAACCAAGAGTGCAACAAGGCCCGTTGTCGTGCACCAGTTCCCATTTGAGTCTAGCTCAAAGAGGTGTTTTCGGGTCTTACCCCTAGGTACATCTGTGCCAGAGCCACCTCTACCTGCTCGTATCCAGACAGGGATGTATTTCTCGGAAAACTCACAAAATCTCTATAATACCAAAATACAAGGAAGTTCTTCTATACTAATCCTCAAAGTCTATCTTTGGGATATGTGCTCTAATCAGAGTTTATCTAAATCTAGCTTCTAAGGTTAGTACTAAACTGCCTCTGATTCCAACTGTAATGCCCCGACCCCAGCTACCCAGAGTCGGTGCATTACTTCGTAACATTATCATGATCACAATAGATCAAGTCTCGAAAGACCGATTAGTTTAGTAGCCTTGGAAACACTAGATACTTTCATAAATGTTACATTACATCATAAAGTAAAAAACTAATAACAAAGTCTTCATAGTCCACACTCATATCCTTTTCTGACTATCCCTGCCGGTCATTCATAAAATACTTCTTCACATCCTGGAAAATATTAAAACATTGAAAGGGGTGAGCTCAGATGCTCAGTATGGATAACAATATAGCGGAATCTTTCATCAATAAACATAAACATTTAAGGCAATGTATAACTAAAACAAAAGCTTTTTAAACATGAACTCCAACATAATATGGAAAAAGTAAAATGAGATAATGCCATTCACTTCTTCACATGGATATTCTACTGGTCGAATAATCACATGCATTATCAATAACCACTTTCATAATGAGGGAATGTATAATGCCAGACATTATGAAACATTTTTTCAAGGCCTCGGCCAAGACGTCTAAAATGATTAAGGCCTCGGCCAAAACCATAAATAAAATTGGGAAAGGGCCTCGGCCAATTCCACGTCTAGTTGTCTCATGAGACCTACCGATGCATCGAGGAGCTATAGCGGGCTCCACCCGTCACTTATTAAGTCCAATACATTCCTCATATGAATAGATTTAAACATATCATAAACCATAACATAATCGTATCACATAAAACATGCATAAAGGAAACATTAAATTTCCACATTTCAATCACAAGATATCAATACAACACATTGATATAATAAAAATGCATTCAAAACCATTTTCAATAACAAAATAAAATAAAGTTAATACTTTGTATTTATTTTTCATTAAAAAATGATGGCTTGTAGAGGAAGCCGAAACTCAAATAATGGTCATGGCGGCGGAGAAGTCGTTGTCGCTGCATAAGTACGGAAAGAAAAACGTTACCTTTTTTTGTTTAACAAAACGCTTCATATGAAAAATATTCCTCTTGAATAAACATAAAAGTAAAAGGGGTTTATACACCGTATAAAAGAAAGTTGTGTATAAAACCAAATATGCCTCAATGAAAGGAGATTGAGACGAAGTCCTTAAAAAGATCATTTTTAAAATAAAATAGATCTATTATGTGTATTCACTATAGGTACACATAATGAAAGTAAAAAATACAAAATAGGACATAATAATATCATGACATAATTTGAAAGTTAGAGATTAACCCAAAGAATAGAAGTTGGGTTAAGAAATTCCCTTACCTCGTGTCTGACTTGACTCAACCATTCTTTAACCTCCTGAATAATAAACTAGAGTTAATATATACCTTATTAAGAACCATTTTAAATTTCATTATCCTTTTTATATCTCTTATTACAATGATATGAACATTATGTAATTATTTATGTTAATAGAGGTCGTTTTGTCGATCTTTGGTACTTGAGTCAAGAATAAACTTCTTATAATTACAAGTTGTTTACATGGTAGAATATCCATTATCTCCAGAATTATATTCATTATTTAGATTCCATATATATCATATATATATATATATATATATCCATTATATACATTCATTTATAATATTATGTAACATTTAGAGGTAAGAAATGAAATTCACCGTTCATGGAGACGGTAAGCCGTACGTACGCATGAATGCTACTTTCATTTCTATTTCGTATTTAATGGAATGAAATAATAATTATATAAAGGTATAATATAATTCCAGTATAATATATTGTATAATACCATTTACTCCATCCTTTATACATCCCACATATGGCATTAACGATTCAAATCACTTTGAGAGGGCGGTCGTCCGCACTTCCTAAAATGAAATTATCGCGTTTACCCATAATGGAAATCATAAAGTATGCCATAAATGAGAAATACAGAAGCATAAGTAAAACATAAACATATTATATATCATATATAAATATAGTTACATCTTAATGGCCACCTTTGAAGGTGTTATATGAGTGTTGAACAATCATCGTTTCGTGAGGCAGAAATTCTCCATCCACAGAAACCGTATGTTCTTTAACCATTATATGTAGGTGTGTGAAAGTGTAGGTCGAATTATTCTTATAAAAACATCCTAGAATATTTAGGATACTGGTTTTGTTACAAAAGAAATGAATAAAAATAGTTTAGGTGGTTGGAGAATAAAAATAAAACAAAACAACATTAGAGAAGACATTACCTCAAAATCGGGTAACTCTTTTTGATTTGAGGCAAAGGCTTCCTTGGCAAGAGTTATACCCAAATTTAGGCTTCTAGGAGTAATATGGGGACGTTGGGAGAGTATTTGGGCAGAGGTGGGCCAAGCCAAATGGCTTGAAAGTGTGAATGAGGTGGTAGTGGTGGGGGCCTTTTATAAGTGGAGAGGAGAGGCACTTTTGGAAAGTAAAGAAATGTTATTCTATTATACAATGCTTTTCGGATTCTATAGGTCCCACACTTGTATAATTCTAGTATAAGGTGATAAGGGTTATAAATCTCCTCATACAATAGGTTTTGGACATGTTTAGGTCTTAGATATTACATTATCATTCCATTTTATTTAAATCGTTAAATAATGAGGTCATCGCTGCATCACCATGATGTCGTAAATAATTTAATTTATTTAATGTCTAAAAATTATAAATAAAATACTATGATGTATGAAATATTTTTAGCTTTCTAATTAATATTTATAGTCAAAATTTGGACTTGTGTAACCCCACTTAAAAACTGTTTTAGTAGAACAACTCAAGTTTGTGTCAATTTAATTTTAACAATAAATAAATATATATTAATGTCATTTTCCAACCAAAGTGGCTCCATGGGGTCCCCAAGTTGACCCATGGGTTTTATTGGTCGGACATGACTCATCCAATAGGAGTAGGACAAGTTTCAAGCTCATCTCATACTATTAAAACATTATTTTTACCTTAAACTACACTAATTACCTCTAATCGCGATTAAGAACTTAAAAGTTACTATTCAGCAAAAAATTATTTTAATCTCATTGAACCACATTTTACTTCTTAATTACAACCATATATGTCGGATTTTTCAAAATCAAATCACAGACGTGGTAATATTTCATTTAAACGAAAAATCAGCTATTTAACTACCACTTAGTGGTTTCACTATTCATCAAAAATGGAAATTTTCAGAACAATGCCAAAATTTCACCCTAAGCTATAATTGATATTCCGAATTCAAAAATGATGTCTATTTTAAAAAATTCCAAACATATAAGTTTCATTAATTAATTTTATAATTAATTCCCGCTGTCACAACAATAGCGTGTTTTTAAGAAACAATTTATATCAAAAGATTGGCAATTGTTTATGTCCAATTTCAATGTTAAATTAATTCTAACGACCACCATTGGATAAAATGGTAAAAATATATTCTAATTATACTTTTAAACAATTAAATAGTATAATTTATCACTATAAATTATTTTGATTAAAAAAGTTGTTTCTATTTTTTTCACTATTCATAAAAAATTGGAAGTTCTCAGAAAATTACAAAAAATTCATCTTTGGATAATTTCGATATTACGAATACAAAAATGAAGTCCATTTTGAAATATAAAATTTCAATAATTTTAAAAAGTGGATATTACTATTCATAATGGCTACTTTGATTAGTCGCGGTGTTTTAGAACTCGATGTTGCGTACAATGCAAGTTATTGCATTATTGAATGAGAAGCGTATCGTGGAAGCTCGGGGTGTTACAAATAGCCAATCCCACCATCCATAGGCCTGGGGTTGGAGACTAGCACTGGAAAGGCATTTCCCAAAAATGGGAAGGCATTTCCTTTAAAAATGTACAAACACACAATCCCATAACACCATAAGATGTTACCACTAATTAAAAATGTAGTAGTAAAGGTGTGTACTAATAATACATGGGTCGTTATACAAGCCCAACGGAAAAGATGGAACAATTGGAAAAAAATAGCTATTGAGATCGTCCACCAAGGAACCTACTTGAATGGTAGGTATAAATCATCTCCACAATACTCCAGGTCAACCATCAATGTTGTCCACCGTTAGGTTTGTAGCACATAAAATATTATTAAAGGATTCATGTCGTGTGCACAAGACTCAATTAGATGTGGGAGAGGCCCTTGTAGGGGTGAGTAAAACAAAACCCAGTAGGGACCTTGAGACCATACTTGTCTCTTAGAATTCCAAAAGTGAAAATTAAAAATCATGATCTCAAACACAAATCATAATGAAAAATACCCAACTCAAAACTATGTATAACAAATGTATTGAAGTATAAAATTATTTTTTGTCAAGCTAGATCATCAAATTATATAAAAAGCCACTACTGCGACCATCAGGAGTCTTACCCAGACATGATCGAGAGGTACTAAACCCTAAAAACCCACAGAGGATCCTACCCACCTAGGATCGATAAGTACTAACCCATGCAACACCCACATAGGATCTGACCTACACATGATGAGTATGTCGCTGAACCACGGTGGGATACTCTAAGGATGTTTCTTGTCCGGTCGCACACTACTGATCCACACTGGGTCAAAAGAATTATGATTCACACTGGGTTGGTTGGTGTGGATCCACAAAGGATCTCTAAGATCTGATCTACACAGTCTCGATTGATGCTGATCTACTCTGGTTTATAAGGTGTTGATCCACACATGATTGCTAGGTTCTGATTTTCACAATATCACAAGGTGATAATCTCCGTATGATCTATCTCCATCCTCTGCCTCACATGCTACCAAATGATTCCCTCTCATAATACACTTCATTCTGGTAGAAACCACTCCTCTTTCCATCACTCATATATAAACGGGCCATGTGTCCCCTAAAAGATTAACTCGATGAACCGCTACATCATAATGGTTCCAACAAAATAGGCGACACAACAACCAGATTCCCATATGATATCTTATAATCATTTGAGTGCCAAGGGCCCAGTTAGATTCGGGCTCAATCCAACCCATCCAACCTTCAATCTTTCCCAAAACTCTTGTAGAGTATCTCAAAATGACCATCTCTCTATCAAGATCCATGAACCATAGACAGTTCTTCAAAAAGACATCCAACTCACAATATACAACCTTTTAAACGTTTTTGGGTCTGAGAGGGGTCAAGGTCCTATCCAACCCATTCCGACTTAACCTGGGATGACCCGACCTAGTTTGGGTCAACTGGTCCCGGTCCGGGTCTAACCCAGCGTAGGTCGGCCGAGTTGGGCTAGGCGGGGAATGGTGGCTAGGCCCACCATCCGATGTAACAGGCGCATTTGTCGCATCGCCCTCCTGTAACACCCTAAAATTTAATTCTACTTTATTTCATCAATGTAATTCAATAACTTGCACTACACAAAACACCGAGTTCAAACGCCCCACGACTTACCTAACAAGCTGTTCAATAGTGGTTATGATTAGTATTATCTAAATTTTGAAAATTATATAATCCTTATAATTTTAGAATCTATATATGAGTTTCATAGACATAATTAAAAACAATTTTTTTCAGATAAATGATGTATTTTTTTTAAATGCAATTTTACCACCTTTTAATGGAGAACCCTATTTAAATCCAATATTTGAAACATTTATATATTCAATTTGTCAAAATAATCTTCTTATTTAGAATCAGGACATTAGGATTTATTTTCAATATTTTTTGGTGTTTTTCTAATACCTTTTATATTTGGTTGAATATTGAAAATACTATATTTTAACTGAAAATAACTATTTTACAAAAAAAAATTTGTACTGTTAAATTATAAATTTTCATAATTTGGAAGTATAAATATATTATATTTTTACCATTTAATAAAATTTTATTCATTGGAAATAATTTCATTTTGAAATTGATCATAATAAAGTATCAATCTTTTGTTAGTTATTATTTCTTAAAAACATGCTTTCATTGGTTTTGACAGTGGGAATTAATATTAAATTAATAAATTAAACTTCAATGTTTTTAATTTGGTAAAAGTAACTTAATTATTGAATTCATATGATCAAAATTTTTTAGGGTAATATTTTTCTATTTTTCTGAAAATATTCAATTTTTGATGAATAGTGAAAACACTAAGTTATTGGTTAAAACCGAATTTTTATTTAATTAGTTATTTATTTTATTTTAAAAAAAATTAGGTAAATATAGATAAATAATACCTATAAAATTTAAATATAAATCATTGGTGACATATTATAATATGTTTAGATATATAATAATATTATTGATCTTTTTACCGTCTTTTACCCACCTCTTAAGAGAATTTGATAATTTGCATAAAACATAATTTAACCACTTCTGTGAGTTGAATATCAATATTCTGAGAGATACAGATAATATTAGTATGTAAAATTTGGTTCAATAAGATGAAAATATTTTTTTCTAAATAGTAACTTCTTACTTTTATTTACCACGTTTGATGATAAATAGGGTAGTTAAGGGTAAAACTGATATTATTATTATCCTAACACATGTAATAATTCTATTAGATATGTTTAATTAGACCAAAAAGCCTTAGGAATAATATATGATCTTTTTGGTCTTCTTTTATTAGATTAGGACAATTATTATTATTTAATTAAATGAAGAGTTAATAGTGTTAAATTCAAAGTTTCATAACTAAACCAATTTTAATATATAGTTAACGATAAGATAAATTCTAAAATTAAAATTAATTAGAATGATATAATGATTTCCTACATAATGGTAGTTTATTTATAATTTTTAGACATTTAAATATTAAATTTAATTATGACACAATGATGATGCAATAATTACCTTATTAATGAAATATTAAAATAATTTATATTATAAATACCAAAATAAATATAATTTGAGAATTTATATGAATTAAAATTATTTTATAGGTAAATAAGACATATTAGGGATGATTAAATGAAATTTTTACAAAGTAATAATGCTGTAATAAATTTAGAAAAAACAAAATATCATATAGGTTCAAAATTGTCATAAATGAGTTTTCAAAACAAATATTATATTATTAATTGGTATTCAATTTCTAAAAATAAAGTGTTCAAAAAATGGATTAAATACAATTATATATGTTATTAATGAACCACATGGGGTTATCATGGACTTTCAATGTATGTTTATTAACCATATAATATAAAAATACCAAGAGACGTGGTAAATGTCAAACTATTTAACTAACAGTTAAATCTAATTGATAAGGTTAATATAGTGAATTAAATATTTATAAAAAAAATTGGTTTAGAGTTTTTCGACCCTTCCCCACCTTAGCCTTTAATTTATTCATTTTTGAGCCATTAGAATCCAAAAAAAAATTTATTATAAAATAACATTTTATGTTTTTCTAAGATGCCCCTCACCCCTCCTATAAAAGGACACTTCCACTTCTCTGAAATTCACACATCCAATGCCATTTGGCTCAGCCAATCCCTAAAAAATATCCTTCCAAAATTCATCTCTTAATAATAGAGGTCTTCCTTTGGTCCGAAAGCCAACCTAATATACCTTTTGATCAAATCAAAAGAAAGAACCCAAAAAAGAGGTAAATATTTCCTCACATCTTACAAGTTTATTCGTCTTCCACTTCCACTTTATTTGTTGTTTCCATTATAAAATAATGACAATATTATCATCTATATAATGTGATATTATTATAGAAATGGAACAACCATATTCATTATTCTATCCATCCTATAAATGAAAATGTCACCATACATTCCTACGTATAGATGACCGTCTCCACATCTTAGTGTAGTTTGTTATTCAAACTCAACATTATTTGGATGGGTATAATAATGAGTATAACTGATATAAAAAATAAATATAACATATTAATAATTATTTATATATGATATAATATACTATTACATATTATTTCTCAACCAATATAATGATATTGTCACACGGGCATAAGTACTGACTACCGTCTCCATGACGTGATGAGATTCATTTCCACATTCACCATTCAATGATAATTATAAAATATATATCGTTACTAAGTATGTAATATATGACATAATAATCATACTAAATAAATATATATATTTTTGTGTGTGTGTTTGTATGTATATATATATACTTACATATATCTTATTCACTTAGTCTCGTTCAATACGAGATGAAAACGGAAACAACGTTTATAGGTACGTACGGTCTACCGTCTCCATAAATAGTGTTTTCCATTTCATATATATATATATATCTATTATAAATATTTATAATCTTAATATATATGATATATGAATCAGGTTTTATATTATGTATGTTTTTTAATATTAATCTAAGTGATATAATCAAGAGTAACAAGTTAAAACACGTACGATAAAGAAAGCGATCATTACTCAAAATGTAAATTTAAAATAGAAATTATTATTAAATGGGTAGATTAATGTCATAAATGAATCATCTATGATATCATTAATATTAATATATTCCTGGTATATTTTCATAAAAAATATTTCACAATTTAACAGGTGGTTAACCTAACCTCGAGCAAGGAAAATTATAAAGTAATAGTTAATTTCACAATCTCTTTATTATCCGAGGTTGTTTATACATAAGTCTCTACTAGGAACTCATTATCATCCACATCCGTGTTGTCTTAAAAATATATTTCAAAAAATTTACTATTTACTAGAATATGGGATATTGTAATTTATAACCTTGTTTGACTTTTAATAAGATGTTTTTGAAAGAAATCATTCTGTCATTTTCCAAACAGGGAACATTATAACCTTTTCAACAAAACTAAGGTAAGAGTGTCTTTTTTTAACATATACGGTGGGTGTGGCTATTTTTCTCCATTATGAAATCATCAAATATTCCCTTACATGATTATATCATTATTTAAAAAATAAATGTTTTATTTTATAATTATATGAATTTTAAAATATTTCAAAATAGAAAGAGATATTTCTCTAAAAAATGTTTCAGTTTCATCTATGTCAACATCCTTTGATTGATTTTATGCTTATTTGATGTTGATTTATTATAATACAAAACTTCCATATATTATTTATGGTTTTGTGATATGTTTGACTATGGATGTGTTATTTTTATACCGTTCATGGTTTATGGATAAAGTATTGACATTTTGTATGCTAGTAATAATAAGTATTTTTATGGTATATTCAAACCTTTTCATATGATGAATTCATTTGACATATTAAGTTATAGGTGGATCCCACTATATCTCCTCGATTCATCGGTAGGTCTCATGAGACAAACAAGTGTTTTGGCACATGGCCTTGAAAAAATCTTAATTGTTGTCTTGGCACAAGCCCTTGACTCAATGGTTATGAAAGTTTGGCATTATGCATTCTATCATTATGAAAGTGGATATTGATATTCCATGTGATAATTTGACTAGTAGAATATACATGTGAGTAATTAAATGGAATTATATGGATTTATATTTTCCTATATTAGGATTACTTTTATGTTGAAATGAATTTTGATTTAGTTTTATACATTTCCTTAAAAGTTTATGCTTATTTATAAATGTTTCTGTTGTATTGCTATCCTTACTAAGCATCAAAGATCACCCCTTTCTATGTTTTAATTTCCCCAGGATTCCAAGAAGAGTATTGTGATTTATTTGAAGGGTTATGCTTGGTGAATAATGGAATTTATAAAGGAGTATATATGTTGTGTTATATGTTATAAATTGTAATGTAACCTTCATGTATGTAATCTATTTTCCAAGACTATTTAACTGCTCAGTCCTTCAGGACATGATTCATTGTAATCATGCCAATGTATTAAAATAATGCACCGACTCTAGGATTCTAGGGTCGGGGAATTACAGTTGGTATTAGAGGAAGATTAGAAATAACCTTTGAAAGTATATTTAGATAAACACGGATTAGAGCACATTAACCTAAGGGAGACTTTGAGGATTAGTATATAATATCTTCATAGAATTTTTGTACTATATAGATTTTTGGAGTTTTCCAAACAATACATCCCAATCTGGATACGAGTAGGTAGAGGCGACTCTAGAACAGATGTACCTAGGGTTAAATCCTGAAAACACAACTTTGAGCTAGACATGAACAAGAACTAGTCCACGATAGCAGGCCTTGATGCACTTTTGGTTATGACACTCTGAGGGGATATGCTTAACATAATTCTCATTTTCTTTACAAACTACTATGAATTGTTTATGAGTATATTTCTCCACAAAGAATTTTTTTTGTGGTTATGGATTATATCAATAAACTGTTCAATTTAGGTTTGATATTTTACAGATTTGGAATTATGAATTGTGATTCATAAACTGACCTAGTATATGCCATTTTCTAGAAATGGTGCCCAGTAGAAGGAATGTGAACTCCAGCAATATGTATGATCCAACGAGTAAGAAGTGTCATATCATTAATGGTATTATTCCATCATTTAGATGGGAAATAGTCTCCAATGGATTCCCAACATATGAAGAAATAATATAATGTGTTAGTATGTTAAGTAAACAATTCTCTGAGTCCTCTGGCTTTGATGGGAAGTAAGATATGAAAAGGATGTTGTAGAGAAATATGGATAAAGGGATGAGGGGAAAGAATGATTTTCCCATATGTGATAAATGTGGGAATAATCACCTTGGAACAATCATGATGGGAATGTGAGTTTGTTGTATGTGTGGACACTAAGTACATGATTTCATGGGTAAGAAAGAATTTTCAAATGTAATATGATTCATCTTCAAGGCGTTGAGACACTATGTGAATCAAGTACCATTCATAAGAGTATACTGAAAATGATGTTATTGAATAATTATCATGTAATGAAACAACCTCAAATTAAGAGGAATGACCTGTGTTCTTAAGTTGTTATTATAGAATTATTTCATTCGAGTGTTGTATCATTAGTATACTGGTTTTATGAATTATAGAGAATAAATAAGGATTTAACTACAATACTATTTTATTGAATATTTGAGATTATATGGTTCTAAATAATGTTACATAATAGTAGGATACACATTTTGAAAAAAATACTTGGTTAAAAGAAATGTAATCCTTAATATGGTCTTGATAATGACGTAGTGATTTTGGAATAAGAGATTGTTGATTTGGAAAAATTATATTGGATATTCTTGACTTCCTTGAAACTGATTAATAATATGTTTATTTCATCATTGTCGGAATATTAAATATTTTTTTATATAAGGAATATATCCAGTATTATATTAACGATATGGGAGCATGAATTTAATCTATATGGTTTTATGGTAATTGAGGGTGTTACCATGTTTTAAAATAATACATTATGAAGGTGTTTGCATGTTAGTACATGGAAAAAAGAATCTCCATTGTGTTTAACTTGATTATATATTGTGGGTTGAGAGATTGGATAATAGTATTTTGGATAAGTCTAATGGTTGGAATGGATTATGTTTGAGATTGGATACTATTGTTAATGTTATTTTTGGATTGTTATAAAAAAGACAACCAAGAAGTAGGCCAACAACTAGTCACGTCCGGCAAGGTTGCGAGACTTGAACCTACAACTGAAGAGTGACAAATGTGAATCACCTTTGACTATACTACATGATTTATTGGTTTTTATAATTTATTTTTTTTAAATTCTGAGAAATGAATTATAAATTAATTATTTTCAGAAGCCTATATGATTAGGATAAATAGAAAATATTTTATGAAATATTTTGGAGTGAAAGATGTGTTTGTGGTAGGAATTAGTTGAAGGATGAAAATATACTTTTCATGTATATATATATATATATTAATTTTATTATCTCTTATTAAGACCAAATTTTAGAAACCCAATCTTTGATTTGGGTTTTACCACAAAAGTTTTTTTTATTTTCAACATTTTATTTTTAAAGAACAATTTCAAATTGTGAGGACACAATTTATTGAAGGAGAGAAGAATGTAACGCCCCCAGATTTCATATTACATTATTTCTTCAATGAAATTCAATAACTTGCAATAAACGCAACACTGAGTTCAAGTGTAAGACGACTTATCATACTTTCCGTTAAAAAGTGGTTAGAATAATATTAACTAAATTTTAAAATTTATATAATCCTTATAATTTTATAATCCAAATTACGTGTTTCGTTGAAATAATGTAAAAAAACAAATTCTTTTTATAGATAAAAGTATTATTTTTTTAAATGAAAATTTACCGCCTTTTAATGGTGATACCTTTTTAAATCCAATATTTGAATTTTTTATATATTCAATTTGACAAAATAAAATTCTTCTTTAGAATTGGGACATAAGAAGTTAGTTTCAGTAATTTTTTTGTGTTTTTTTGATAACTTTCATATTTATGTGAATTGTGAAAAATAATATATTTTAACGGAAAACAACTTTTTTAATCAAAATAATTTGTAGGGACAAATTATATATTTTATTGGTTAGTAAGTATAAATATATTATATTAATACCATTTAATCTAATGTTATTCATTGGAAATAATTTAACTTTGAAATTGACCATACACAAGTATCAATATTTTGATAGTTATTATTTATTAAAAACACATTTTTTGGTTCGGATAATGAGAATTAATTTTAAATTAATAAATGAAACTTCTATGTTTTGAATTTTTTAAAAAATATATATTTTTTTTATCCAGATTATCAAAATTATCTTAGGGTGAATGTTTGGTATTCTTCTTAAAACATTCGTTTTTGATGAATAGTGAAAAACACATAGATATTGGTTAAAATTTACTTTTCTTTAAATAATTATTTATTTTATTCAAAAAAAATTAGGTAAAAATAGATAAATAATACCTATATAAGTTCAATATAATATGATTGAGTAATTTTATAATAAGTTTATATATATATATATAAGTTTTATTGAACTTTTTACCATTTTTTACCCACCTCCTATGAGCATTTGCAAATTTGCATAAAACATAATTTTACCTCTTCCATGAGTTGAATTTAAAAAATCTGAGACACATGGTTAATATTAGTATGTAAAATTTGGTTCAATATGATGAAAATAATTTTTGGTGAATAGTAATGTTTTACATTTATTTATCACAATTAAAGGTAAATAGGGTAATTAAGGGTAAAATGATATTGTTATTACCCTAACACAAGTTCCTATTCTATTAGATATGTGTAATTCTACAAAAAACAACCTTAGAAATAAAATATTATCCTTTAAGTCAACTTTAATTATACTAGGACATTAATTAATATTTAATTCAAAGAAGAGTTAAAAGTGTTAAATTCCATGTCTAATAACTAAACCATTTTTAATATTTTGTTACACATGGGATAAATTCGACAATAAATATTCAATATAAATATATAACTATTTCATATATAATGGTATTTTATTTATAATTTTTAGATATTAGATAATTAAATTTATTTATGACATAATGATGATTCAGTAATTAACTTATTAATGAAATACTAAAATAATTGAAATTATAAGTACCCAAATAAATGTAATTAGGAACTTTTTATAAATTACACTAATTTTATAGGTTAATTGGACCTATTAGGGTTGATTATAGGAATTTTTTTCGATGTAATAATTCTTTTATAATTTAGAAAAAATAAAATACCAAATAGTGTCAAAAATGAAAGAAAAGAGTTTTAAAAAAAATATTATATTATTAATTGGTATTATATTACTAAATATCTATGATTTGGAAAAAGGGATTAAATATTAGTATATATTTCATTATTGAACAACATGAATTTCTCTTTGATGTTTATTTATTAACCATATAATATAAAAATACAAAGAGATATTGGGAATGTATACCTATTTAACTAAGAGTTACATCTAAAAGATAAGGTTAATATAGTTTCCCAAACATGAATAAAATATATTAGTTGAGTGGTTTCCATACCATTACCACCTATCCCTTTAAATAATTCATTTTTGAGAAATTATAAACCGAAAATTAATTAATTTTAAAATAATAATTTATTTGTTTCCTAAGATGCCCCTCACCCCTCATATAAAAGGGAACTTCCCCTTATATCAAATTCACACTTGCAAATCCATTTTTCTCTGCTAAAACCTACCCATTTATCTTTCCAACATTACTCCCTTCATCATAGCGGCCTTAACATGGTCATAAAGCCATCCTATAGAGCCCTTTTTATCAAATAAAAAACGAAGAACCCGAAAAGGAGGTAAATATTTAATCACATCATTAAAGTTCTTTCCATCCTCCACATCATAATTCATTGTTGTTTCCATTAGAAAATAATAATTATATTATTTTCTATATAATTTTATGTTATTATAGAAATGGTACAACAATATTCATTATTCAATCCATCCTATAAATGATAAAGTCTCCATACGTGCATACGTATGGATTACCGTATCCACGTCTTGGTGTAGTTTGTTATTCAAACTGTTCATTATTTGAATGGGTATAATAATGAGTATAAATGATGTAAATAATAAAAATAACATGTTAATGACACTATATATATTATATACCATCCAATTAGATATCATTTAACTGTCAATATAATGATATTGTTGCTCGTGCGTACGTATGGATTACGATTTCCATGACGTGATGAGATTAATTTACACATTCATCATTCAACGATGATTATAAAATATATATCATTATTAAGTATGTAATATATGATATAATAATTCCTCTAGTGATATATATATATATATATATATATATATGTAAATACATATATCTAATTCATTTAGTTCTGTTCAATATGATATGAAAATATAAACATCGTCTATGCGTACGTACGGACTACTTTCTCCATAAACAATGTTTTCCATTTCATATATTAGTCTATTGTACATATTTTTATTCTAAATAGATATGATATATAAATCATGTAACACCCCAAGATTTCATAGTGTGTTATTTCTTCAAAATAATTCAATAACATGCACTACACGCAACACCGAGTTCAAGCGCACCATGACTCACCAAACAAGCCGTTCAAAAAAGGTTATGAATAGTATTAACTAAATTTTAAACTTTATATAATCCTTGTAATTTTAGAATCCATATTATGAGTTTCTTAGACATAATGTAAGAACAAATTCATCTTCAGTATTGTAGTTTTACCAACTTTTAATAGTGAACCCTTTTTAAATAAATTATTTCAAACTTTTTGACTAAATGGGGACATCAAAAAATTTAAAATGAAACATCCCAAGCTTACACGGTACGCTTTCCTCTGAATAAAACAGTAGCATGTGTTGTACGCAACTTCGAGTTTTAACACACACCACAACCAATCAAACTAACCGTTATGGATAGTAATACCTAAATTTTGAAATTATGTATATTTTATATTTTAAAATGGACTTCATTTTTGGATTCGGAATATCAAATTTAGCCTAAGGTGAAATTTTGGTACTTTTCGGATAACTTTCATATTTTGATGAATAGTGAAAATTACTAAATTTTAATTAAAAACAACTTTTTTAATCAAAATAATTAATAGTGATAAATTATGAATTTGAGTGGTTTTAAAGTATATTTAGAATATATTTTTACCATTTAATATAATGTTGGTCATTGGACATAATTTTACAATTAAACCGAACATAAACAAGTGTCAATCTTTTGATAGTTATTATCTCTTAAAAACACGCTTTTTTGTTTTGACAGCGGGAATTAATTTTAAATTAATTTCTGCCACTTCTGTGTTTTGAATTTAGGAAAATGGATTCCATATTTGGAATCAGGATGTTCAAATTGTGTAAATAGGTAACTTTTATTTTTAGATATTTTGAACAGTTACTGTGGTAAATATTTTATTTACCATGGTTAAAGGGTAAATCCGGTAAATAAGGGTTAAAAAATAATATTATAATAATAAAAAATTACCCTAAAACGTGTCCTAACCTTATTGGTGGACACATACCCGACCAAGGGCATCCTTGGGTCAATTTGGGGACCCCTTGGAGCCACTTGTATGTGGTAGGGACACATTATATTAATAAAGTTAAAATAAAAATAAAAATGGAATAAGCTTACATCTTTTAGAAGAACAATTTTTACATAGGGTTATACATATTGGATTTTCGATTATAAATATTCATTAGAAATCTAAGAATATTTCCTACATGATGATATTTTATTTATAATTTTTAGACATTATATAAGTTATTTTATTTATGACACAATGATGATGCAGTAATTACTATAATAGTGAAAAATTAAAATAATTGATATTATAAATACCCAAAAAAATATAATATGAAACTTTTAATAAATTAAACTAATTTTATAGGATAATATGATATATTAGGATTGATTTAATTGACTTTGTTCGAAGTAATAAATCTGTTATGAGTTTCACAAAAATCAACTATTGAATAGTGTCAAAATTGACATAAAAGAGTTCTTAAAACAAATATTATATTATTAATTGATATTAAATTCCTAAAAATCTAAGGTTCGGCCAAAAGACTTATATCAGGATAGGTTCATCATTAATGGACCACTTGTGGGTCTCTTGGATGTATATAGTAAGTTTATTAACCATATTATATAAAAATACAAAGAGACATTGTAAAAGTGAAACTAATTAACTTAGAGTTAATACTTAAAGATAAGGTTAATATAAGTTCCCAAACCTGTCTAAATTCTATTGGTTGAGTGGTTTTCGACCTATCCCCACCTTATCCTTTGAATAATCAACTTTGTAGCCATTGGAAACCGAATATGAATTTATTATAAATTAATATTTCTAGCTTTTCCAAAGGTGCCCCTCACCCCTCTTATAAAAGGGCACTCCTCCTTCTCATTTCTTCACACCTCTCAAGCCACTTGGCTCGTCCAAACTCTGCTCAACTAATCTCCCCACATCACTCTCCTCCTCATTGAAGCTTCCCCTTAGGAAGAAAGCATTTCAACAAGTCCTTTGGTTCCAACCAAAGTGAGTTACCTAAATTAAAGGTAACGTTTTCTCTTAAATTATTTTCATTTATTTTCCTTCTCCAACCGCCAAACTCTTTTTATTTCCTTTATTTTGTAACAACACCAGTATCCTCAATATACTAGGATGTTGTTATAAAAATTATTCAAACTACACATACACACAACTCCATCTAATGGATGATGAACATAATGTTTCTGTGGATGGCAAACTAACGCCTCACGAAACGATGATTGTTCAAATACATCTTACCGCCTCTCATGGTGGCCATTATGATGGAACTGTAATTAAATATGATGTTAATGATATATATTTTATATATAAGCTTCTGTAATTCCATTTTATTTCATACCATTATTCGTTTCATGTTGTATATACATACGATAATTTCATTTGAGGAAGTGCGGACTACCGCCCCCTTAAAATGATATGACTCGTTCATACCACACATGGAACGTATAAAGGATGGTGTTAATGTACTTAAGTAACATATATAAAATATTATATTATACTGGAATAGTAATATACCTATGTATCATTTGGATTCGATTCTTTTAAAATAAAAATTAAATGGAAGTAGCGTTCGTGCGTACGTACGGACTACCGTCTCCACGAACGCGATGAGATTCATTCTCCATCGTATCCATTCAAGTATAATTATCATTTGATGATTTAAAAATGATGTTTAAGGACTTGATACCATTATGGATTTGAATAATATACAACCTATCCTTTACAAACATGTCTTACGTAACAAAACATACAAAAGAAAACAAGTAAGTTAACACCCGAAACAACGATAATACTAAGATATTATTATCAAATCAATATTAAAAGATCATATATGATATCATATTAATATATATGATTCTTGTATAATTTAATAACAATTATTTCACCATTATACAGGAGGTTAACCTACCCCAACCAAGGAAAAGTACAAGGTAAGGGATTCTCTTATCTCACTTTCAATTCCGTGAGATTTCCATTGTTCGCCACTAAATTATTGAAAGTGGTGTATTGTGTACTTCCATTTGATATATATTATCATGATTCACTTTATATTCATGTTATTCTGTAAATAATTTGGTGGTTATTAACTTTTGGCCATGCGACTCAGTTGATTAACGTGGTAAGGGGTTTCTTGTCTCACTTTTAATTCCGTGAGAATTCCATTGATCACCACTTAATTATTGCATGTGGTGTATGTGTACTACCCATGATTGTATTCATTGTGTAATATACTTTATTTTATGGGTATTTAAATCATCATGGTATGATCATTCTTTCCTGGGTGTTTGTTTCTTAAGATACCTAATCAATAAGGGAATTTGAGATTTCAATTTCCACTCATTTGGCTTTACGCATATTTCATTGATTATATTACCCCAAGATTATGTGTGGAATCACTATTAATTTGATTATGTCATAATTTCCACTCCCCTTCCTGTGGATATAAGTTTGATACACATATTCACTCCATTGATAATTCTCAATTCATTGATATGAATTTGATAAGAGTAATTTTAACTCATTCTCCATTTGTTGAGTTAAACATCCAATTCGTTGGTATTGTTTTTACAAGAATATGTGTGAATATCCTTTGATTGATTTACACTGAATATCCAATCATATTTAGTGTATTTATATTTGTCACACATAATTATGTCGTTGATTTATCCTTAACCTAAGGATACAACATTTATGAGAGATTTCATCTCAATTTACATTCCATTGAGACTTCTTTGATGATATACACCGAATCACTTTTATGTGGTGTATATAATGTACTTTGACATAGTATATCATGAATTCCTTTATTCTCATGATATTACAATGTTTTGATTGCCTCAATTATTTGTATTCAAGTGTCTCTCTTTTGGTTAGAAACTCTAACCAAAATACCATTTTAAAATGTTTTAAAGAATTATTCTTCTAAATCATGCTCATTAATGTCCATATTTTAAAAATTGTTTTAAGGATTTATTTTTATGGACATTAAAGTTTTAAATTTAAAAATCCTTTTAAAAGTTTCAAATTTGTATGGGACACTTTGATTCAAAAATCTATTTTTGAATGTCTTCTTGACAAATAGTGTGACTTTTAAAAGTTTTCAAGAAAAGGGGGATATTTCTCTCAAATAGTTATGATGATTATTTTCATCTATGTCAACATCCTTCATTATTCATGATTGAGGTTAATGTGATACAATACAATCTTTCATATTGTATCAAATGAGTTATGTTTGACTGTGGATGTTCTATTTTTATACCATTCATGGTTTGTGGTTAAAGTATTGACATTTCGTATGCTAGTTTTAATACGAATGTTTATTTTATGCTTAAACCTATTCATATGAGGAATGCATTGGAATTAATAAGTGACGGGTGGAGCCCGCTATAGCTCCTCGATGCATCGGTAGGTCTCATGAGACAAACTAGTGTCTTGGCACAAGGCCTTGGCAAAATCTTAATTGTAGTCTTGGCACGAGGCCTTGGCTATGTGGTTATGATAGTCTGGCATTATGCATTCCATCATTATGAAAGTGGTTATTGATATTGCATGTGATCATTCGACTAGTAGAATATCCATGTGAGTAAGTAAATGGCATTATTTCATTTTACCTTTGCCATTTTATGCTGAAGTTCAAGTTTAAAAGGCTTTTGTTTTAGTTATAAATTGCCTTAAGTGTTTATGCTTATTTACGAAAGCTTCTACTATAATGTTATCCTTACTGAGCATCCGAGCTCACCCCTTTCAATGTTTTATATTTTTTCCCAAGATTATGAAGAAGTAATTTATGAATGACCTGCAGGGATAGTATGAGGGGATATGAAGACAAGATGTTTTTTTATGATGTAATGTAAAAATTTATGGATGTATCTAGTTATTCCAAGGCTACTAAACTAATCGGTCTTTCGAGACTTGATCTTTCTCATGATCATGCCAATGTTATGTAATAATGCACCGACTCTGGGTAACTAGGGTCGGGGCGTTACAGTTGGTATCAGAGGAAGTTTAGTACAAACCTTGGTAGCTAGATTTAGATAAACTCTGATTTGAGCACGTAGACCTAAGATGAACTTTGAGGATTAGTATAAAAGAACTTCCTAGAATTTTGGTATTGTAGAGATTTTGTGAGTTTTCCGAGCAATACATCCCTGTCTGGATACGAGCAGGTAGAGGCGGCTCTGGCACAGATGTACCTAGGGGTAAAACCCGAAAACACCGCTTTGAGCTAGACTCGAACGGGAACTGGTGCACGACAACGGGCCTTGCTGCACTCTTGGTTACAACACTCCCGGGGGATATACTTAGGATAATTTACATTTTCTTTACAAAGCGATTTAAGTAATATATACATAAGATGAGAGTAAATGACCTTGGTTAATCCTAATATGTTTCAAATTGAGAATATGGTGACATTTTAATCTCTAAATGATTTTACGACTACTATTACTCACACAATGCTTTCTGGTTTTAGTCAATGGCTGGATTCCAAGGAAGTCATAGTGACTTTGAGAATGATGTACAAATTGGGAACAGTGGTGGCAATGAGCAACAAAATGGAATGTTGATAGGCGTAAAAGATATCGTCTTTATGCCAAATCAGTTTTCCAAAAATATGATCAACAACATATATATTAACCAACTCCCAGACTCAACAAGGAAGAGAAAGGTGATAAATGATAAGATCTCCAGCAATGGAGACCATGGAGAAACGAAACCTCAATTTTCATCATGCAGGAATTGTGGAAAGAGACACCCAGGAAAGTGTCTCAATGGGACAACGAAATGTTTTATGTGCGGGAAGGAAGGACATAAAATGAAGAATTGCCGAAGAAAAATGAAGAGTACTGTGGAAGAAGATAAAAATGGTCCCAAGAGTCCATTTACAGTCATTTGTCGTAAATGTAGGGGACCTGGCCATTACTCGAGTGAATGTCCTATTCTATAGGATATTTTCTTGGTCAAAGAAGAAGATATGTGGAAATAAATGGTTGGATAAAAATTTAAAAAGTATTAGCACTCCTTGTTGATGGGTTTACTTTGGAATAATTTTCTCTTGTATTTGTAACCCCACAGTTTGCCATGTGAGAATGATATTTGAGGAAGAATTGTCTCTTCCCTTGTGGATATAGATATAAATAACCATTTGGTTTTATATGATCATTGGGGTTTGAGAAAATGATAAGTTATTATAATTTGGGATGAAAATGCAAAGTATGATATAACATTTGTGGTTAAATTTTGTTATTTTGAGGAATTTATCTCATTTTGGTAATATTATAGAATATAGTTTTTGAAAAAGGACAACACGTAGACCGTGTGACAACCCGTCGCGTCGGACAAAGATGTGGGAATCGAACCCACAACCAAAGTGTGATTGGGATTTATCGCCTACCACTGGACTACGTGAAGTCCCTGGTTAGTGTGACTATTTTTTTTGTTAAATGATTTTATTGATCAATAATAAGATGATTTGGGTTCTTATGTCTTATCAAATGAATACCCTTGGTATAGGAAAATGATTTGGTGATTAAGTGGTAAATGTTATTTTGGAAGATGTTCATTTTGTTAGGAACACTATATGCCCAAGGAAAATAGAATACAATGAGGTTTCATTTGTAGAGTAATGGTGAATTTTTATCTACATTTTTATTGTTGATTTATAGTGATTTGGGTTATTTATGGAAATGATTAACCTATAACAGAGAATATGTGATGATGTTGATTACTTTTAAGTATGTGACTTTAAGAGTATTTGATGTAATTTGGAGATACAATATAACATGAGAGAATACATAATCAAATTCTTCTATGTTTTGGGTTTCAATATTAGTTTGGATTATATTAAAGTATTTTAAGGACAATTGGTTATTGAATGGTATCTATTTAACTTTGGGGTATTGTGGGTTTAATTTTAGAAATTAAGATTAGTGCATATTTATCTCAATGAATATCCTTTTGGGGGATCATTAGATCATTCACTAACCATTTTGGTTTTGATTAATCTTCAAAGACAATGTAAATATATGGTTTATCCTGCATGGATCATGTGATTCTATAGAAGTTTATTCTAGCTCTTCCAGTGTGACCAAGTCTTCTTGAATACTCATCGTTTAAAAAAAATTGAGTTAGTGGTGGAAATTTATTATAGAATGAAAATCTACTTAAAATTTATGTATATCTCATAATGTTCTTAGTAAATATCATAAATGAATTCCTCTTCCTTATGTAATGTAACTTTGAAAAAAAATGTTGTCCTAGATGGTACCTTAAATCATCACTAATTTATGGCTTTGGGATTGTTGGCCTTTTCATAGCCATGTTCTCTACCACTCTCCATCAGATAATTGATGGTTAGATTTCTCCTCCATATCCATATTTTCCTACATGGAACCCTAGTATGTGTTATTTTCGGTAATCTTCCTACTTTCCACTCTTTATTTTAAATAGAGGCCTCATTAATTCATTTTTCGATGTGGGATTTCAACTAAGATATTTTGAAATGTCAAAAATGTGTGATCCAAATACCCTATATTTTTTTGAACCGATGGTACTTCAAATCATCATAGATTGATGAGTTTAAGGACCTCAATTTTATACTTGTTTGTGATTGATGACCTCAACCACTACCTATAAATATTTACGTTTTTCCTCCAATTATATGTCTCTAATTGCCACCAATGTTCTCCTAATCGAGATCATAATTTGGTGGTGACCCTTTCATTTCTCTTTTCCTCATATTAAGAATAAATTTTAGTAAACCAATTTCCGATGAGGGTTTTACCACAAATATATTTTCTATTTTCAACCTTTTATTTTCTAAGAACAATTTCAAATTGCGAGGACGCAATTTATTGAAGGAGGGGAGAATGTAACACCCCAAGATTTCATAGTGTGTTATTTCTTCAAAATAATTCAATAACATGCACTACACGCAACACCGAGTTCAAGCGCACCATGACTCACCAAACAAGCCGTTCAAAAAAGGTTATGAATAGTATTAACTAAATTTTAAACTTTATATAATCCTTATAATTTTAGAATCCATATTATGAGTTTCTTAGACATAATGTAAGAACAAATTCATCTTCAGTATTGTAGTTTTACCAACTTTTAATAGTGAACCCTTTTTAAATAAATTATTTCAAACTTTTTGACTAAATGGGGACATCAAAAAATTTAAAATGAAACATCCCAAGCTTACACGGTACGCTTTCCTTTGAATAAAACAGTAGCGTGTGTTGTACGCAACTTCGAGTTTTAACACACACCACAACCAATCAAACTAACCGTTATGGATAGTAATACCTAAATTTTGAAATTATGTATATTTTATATTTTAAAATTGACTTCATTTTGGGTTTCGGAATATCAAATTTATCCTAAGGTGAAATTTTGGTACTTTTCGGATAACTTTCATATTTTGATGAATAGTGAAAATTACTAAATTTTAATTAAAAATAACTTTTTTAATCAAAATAATTAATAGTGATAAATTATGAATTTGAGTGGTTTTAAAGTATATTTAGAATATATTTTTACCATTTAATATAATGTTGGTCATTGGACATAATTTTACAATTAAACCGAACATAAACAAGTGTCAATCTTTTGATAGTTATTATCTCTTAAAAACACGCTTTTTGTTTTGACTGCGGGAATTAATTTTAAATTAATTTCTGCCACTTCTGTGTTTTGAATTTAGGAAAATGGATTCCATATTTGGAATCAGGATGTTTAAATTGTGTAAATAGGTAACTTTTATTTTTAGACATTTTGAACAGTTACTGTGGTAAATATTTTATTTACCATGGTTAAAGGGTAAATCCGGTAAATAAGGGTTAAAAAAATAATATTATAATAATACAAAATTACCCTAAAACGTGTTCTAACCTTATTGTTAGACACATACCCGACCATGGGCATCCTTGGGTCAATTTGGGGACCCCTTGGAGCCACTTGTATGTGGTAGGGACACATTATATTAATAAATTTAAAATAAAAATAAAAATGGAATAAGCTTACATCTTTTAGAAGAACAATTTTTACATAGGGTTATACATGTTGGATTTTAGATTATAAACATTCATTAGAAAGCTAAGAATATTTCCTACATGATGATATTTTATTTATAATTTTTAGACATTATATAATTTATTTTATTTATGACACAATGATGATGCAGTAATTACTATAATAGTGAAAAATTAAAATAATTGATATTATAAATACCCAAAAAAATATAATATGAAACTTTTAATGAATTAAACTAATTTTATAGTATAATATGATATATTAGGATTGATGTAATTGACTTTGTTCGAAGTAATCAATCTGTTATGAGTTTCACAAAAATCAACTATTGAATAGTGTCACAATTCACATAAAAGAGTTCTTAAAACAAATATTATATTATTAATTGATATTAAATTCCTAAAAATCTATGGTTCGGCCAAAAGACTTATATCAGGATAGGTTCATCATTAATGGACCACTTTTGGGTCGCTTGGATGTATATAGTAAGTTTATTAACCATATTATATAAAAATACAAAGAGACATTGTAAAAGTGAAACTAATTAACTTAGAGTTAATACTTAAAGATAAGGTTAATATAAGTACCCAACCCTGTCTAAATTCTATTGGTTGAGTGGTTTTCGACCTATCCCCACCTTAGCCTTTGAATAATCAACTTTGGAGCCATTGGAAACCGAATATGAATTTATTATAAATTAATATTTCTAGCATTTCCAAAGGTGCCCCTCACCCCTCTTATAAAAGGGCACTCCTCCTTCTCATTTCTTCACACCTCTCAAGCCACTAGGCTCGTCCAAACTCTGCCCAACTAAGCTCCCCACATCCCTCTCCTCCCCCTTGAAGCTCCCTATTAAGCAGAAAGCATTTCAACAAGTCCTTTGGTTCCAACCAAAGTGAGTTACCTAAATTAAAGGTAACATTTTCTCTTAAATTATTTTCATTTATTTTCCTTCTCCAACCCCCAAAATCTTTTTATTTCCTTTCTTTTGTAACAACACCAGTATCCTCAATATACTAGGATGTTGTTATAAGAATTATTCAAACTACACATACACACAACTCCATCTAATCGATGATGAACATAATGTTTCTGTGGATGGCAAACTAACGCCTCACGAAACGATGATTGTTCAAATACATCTTACCACCTCTCATGGTGGCCATTATGATGGCACTGTAATTAAATATGATGTTAATGATATATATTTTATATATAAGCTTCTGTAATTCCATTTTATTTCATACCATTATTCGTTTCATGTTGTATATACATACGATAATTTCATTTGAGGAAGTGCGGACTACCGTCCCCTTAAAATGATATGACTCGTTCATACCACACATGGAACATATAAAGGATGGTGTTAATGAACATAAGTAACATATATAAAATATTATATTATACTGGAATAGTAATATACCTATGTATCATTTGGATTCGATTCTTTTAAAATAAAAATTAAATGGAAGTAGCGTTCGTGCGTACGTACGGACTACCGTCTCCACGAACGCGATGAGATTCATTCTCCATCGTATCCATTCAAGTATAATTATCATTTGATGATTTAAAAATGATGTTTAAGGACTTGATACCATTATGGATTTGAATAATATACAACCTATCCTTTACAAACATGTCTTACGTAACAAAACATACAAAAGAAAACAAGTAAGTTAACACCCGAAACAACGATAATACTAAGATATTATTATCAAATCAATATTAAAAGATCATATATGATATCATATTAATATATATGATTCTTGTATAATTTAATAACAATTATTTCACCATTATACAGGAGGTTAACCTACCCCAACCAAGGAAAAGTACAAGGTAAGGGATTCTCTTATCTCACTTTCAATTCCGTGAGATTTCCATTGTTCGCCACTAAATTATTGAAAGTGGTGTATTGTGTACTTCCATTTGATATATATTATCATGATTCACTTTATATTCATGTTATTCTGTAAATCATTTGGTGGTTATTAACTTTTGGCCATGCGACTCAGTTGATTAACGTGGTAAGGGGTTTCTTGTCTCACTTTTAATTCCGTGAGAATTCCATTGATCACCACTTAATTATTGCATGTGGTGTATGTGTACTACCCATGATTGTATTCATTGTGTAATATACTTTATTTTATGGGTATTTAAATCATCATGGTATGATCATTCTTTCCTGGGTGTTTGTTTCTTAAGATACCTAATCAATAAGGGAATTTGAGATTTCAATTTCCACTCATTTGGCTTTACGCATATTTCATTGATTATATTACCCCAAGATTATGTGTGGAATCACTATTAATTTGATTATGTCATAATTTCCACTCCCCTTCCTGTGGATATAAGTTTGATACACATATTCACTCCATTGATAATTCTCAATTCATTGATATGAATTTGATAAGAGTAATTTTAACTCATTCTCCATTTGTTGAGTTAAACATCCAATTCGTTGGTATTGTTTTTACAAGAATATGTGTGAATATCCTTTGATTGATTTACACTGAATATCCAATCATATTTAGTGTATTTATATTTGTCACACATAATTATGTCGTTGATTTATCCTTAACCTAAGGATACAACATTTATGAGAGATTTCATCTCAATTTACATTCCATTGAGACTTCTTTGATGATATACACCGAATCACTTTTATGTGGTGTATATAATGTACTTTGACATAGTATATCATGAATTCCTTTATTCTCATGATATTACAATGTTTTGATTGCCTCAATTATTTGTATTCAAGTGTCTCTCTTTTGGTTAGAAACTCTAACCAAAATACCATTTTAAAATGTTTTAAAGAATTATTCTTCTAAATCATGCTCATTAATGTCCATATTTTAAAAATTGTTTTAAGGATTTATTTTTATGGACATTAAAGTTTTAAATTTAAAAATCCTTTTAAAAGTTTCAAATTTGTATGGGACACTTTGATTCAAAAATCTATTTTTGAATGTCTTCTTGACAAATAGTGTGACTTTTAAAAGTTTTCAAGAAAAGGGGGATATTTCTCTCAAATAGTTATGATGATTATTTTCATCTATGTCAACATCCTTCATTATTCATGATTGAGGTTAATGTGATACAATACAATCTTTCATATTGTATCAAATGAGTTATGTTTGACTGTGGATGTTCTATTTTTATACCATTCATGGTTTGTGGTTAAAGTATTGACATTTCGTATGCTAGTTTTAATACGAATGTTTATTTTATGCTTAAACCTATTCATATGAGGAATGCATTGGAATTAATAAGTGACGGGTGGAGCCCGCTATAGCTCCTCGATGCATCGGTAGGTCTCATGAGACAAACTAGTGTCTTGGCACAAGGCCTTGGCAAAATCTTAATTGTAGTCTTGGCACGAGGCCTTGGCTATGTGGTTATGATAGTCTGGCATTATGCATTCCATCATTATGAAAGTGGTTATTGATATTGCATGTGATCATTCGACTAGTAGAATATCCATGTGAGTAAGTAAATGGCATTATTTCATTTTACCTTTGCCATTTTATGCTGAAGTTCAAGTTTAAAAGGCTTTTGTTTTAGTTATAAATTGCCTTAAGTGTTTATGCTTATTTATGAAAGCTTCTACTATAATGTTATCCTTACTGAGCATCCGAGCTCACCCCTTTCAATGTTTTAAATTTTTTCCCAAGATTATGAAGAAGTAATTTATGAATGACCTGCAGGGATAGTATGAGGGGATATGAAGACAAGATGTTTTTTTATGATGTAATGTAAAAATTTATGGATGTATCTAGTTATTCCAAGGCTACTAAACTAATCGGTCTTTCGAGACTTGATCTTTCTCATGATCATGCCAATGTTATGTAATAATGCACCGACTCTGGGTAACTAGGGTCGGGGCGTTACAGTTGGTATCAGAGGAAGTTTAGTACAAACCTTGGTAGCTAGATTTAGATAAACTCTGATTTGAGCACGTAGACCTAAGATGAACTTTGAGGATTAGTATAAAAGAACTTCCTAGAATTTTGGTATTGTAGAGATTTTGTGAGTTTTCCGAGCAATACATCCCTGTCTGGATACGAGCAGGTAGAGGCGGCTCTGGCACAGATGTACCTAGGGGTAAAACCCGAAAACACCGCTTTGAGCTAGACTCGAACGGGAACTGGTGCACGACAACGGGCCTTGCTGCACTCTTGGTTACAACACTCCCGGGGGATATACTTAGGATAATTTACATTTTCTTTACAAAGCGATTTAAGTAATATATACATAAGATGAGAGTAAATGACCTTGGTTAATCCTAATATGTTTCAAATTGAGAATATGGTGACATTTTAATCTCTAAATGATTTTACGACTACTATTACTCACACAATGCTTTCTGGTTTTAGTCAATGGCTGGATTCCAAGGAAGTCATAGTGACTTTGAGAATGATGTACAAATTGGGAACAGTGGTGGCAATGAGCAACAAAATGGAATGTTGATAGGCGTAAAAGATATCGTCTTTATGCCAAATCAGTTTTCCAAAAATATGATCAACAACATATATATTAACCAACTCCCAGACTCAACAAGGAAGAGAAAGGTGATAAATGATAAGATCTCCAGCAATGGAGACCATGGAGAAACGAAACCTCAATTTTCATCATGCAGGAATTGTGGAAAGAGACACCCAGGAAAGTGTCTCAATGGGACAACGAAATGTTTTATGTGCGGGAAGGAAGGACATAAAATGAAGAATTGCCGAAGAAAAATGAAGAGTACTATGGAAGAAGATAAAAATGGTCCCAAGAGTCCATTTACAGTCATTTGTCGTAAATGTAGGGGACCTGGCCATTACTCGAGTGAATGTCCTATTCTATAGGATATTTTCTTGGTCAAAGAAGAAGATATGTGGAAATAAATGGTTGGATAAAAATTTAAAAAGTATTAGCACTCCTTGTTGATGGGTTTACTTTGGAATAATTTTCTCTTGTATTTGTAACCCCACAGTTTGCCATGTGAGAATGATATTTGAGGAAGAATTGTCTCTTCCCTTGTGGATATAGATATAAATAACCATTTGGTTTTATATGATCATTGGGGTTTGAGAAAATGATAAGTTATTATAATTTGGGATGAAAATGCAAAGTATGATATAACATTTGTGGTTAAATTTTGTTATTTTGAGGAATTTATCTCATTTTGGTAATATTATAGAATATAGTTTTTGAAAAAGGACAACACGTAGACCGTGTGACAACCCGTCGCGTCGGACAAAGATGTGGGAATCGAACCCACAACCAAAGTGTGATTGGGATTTATCGCCTACCACTGGACTACGTGAAGTCCCTGGTTAGTGTGACTATTTTTTTTGTTAAATGATTTTATTGATCAATAATAAGATGATTTGGGTTCTTATGTCTTATCAAATGAATACCCTTGGTATAGGAAAATGATTTGGTGATTAAGTGATAAATGTTATTTTGGAAGATGTTCATTTTGTTAGGAACACTATATGCCCAAGGAAAATAGAATACAATGAGGTTTCATTTGTAGAGTAATGGTGAATTTTTATCTACATTTTTATTGTTGATTTATAGTGATTTGGGTTATTTATGGAAATGATTAACCTATAACAGAGAATATGTGATGATGTTGATTACTTTTAAGTATGTGACTTTAAGAGTATTTGATGTAATTTGGAGATACAATGTAACATGAGAGACTACATAATCAAATTCTTCTATGTTTTGGGTTTCAATATTAGTTTGGATTATATTAAAGTATTTTAAGGACAATTGGTTATTGAATGGTATCTATTTAACTTTGGGGTATTGTGGGTTTAATTTTAGAAATTATGATTAGTGCATATTTATCTCAATGAATATCCTTTTGGGGGATCATTAGATCATTCACTAACCATTTTGGTTTTGATTAATCTTCAAAGACAATGTAAATATATGGTTTATCCTGCATGGATCATGTGATTCTATAGAAGTTTATTCTAGCTCTTCCAGTGTGACCAAGTCTTCTTGAATACTCATCGTTTAAAAAAAATTGAGTTAGTGGTGGAAATTTATTATAGAATGAAAATCTACTTAAAATTTATGTATATCTCATAATGTTCTTAGTCAATATCATAAATGAATTCCTCTTCCTTATGTAATGTAACTTTGAAAAAAAATGTTGTCCTAGATGGTACCTTAAATCATCACTAATTTATGGCTTTGGGATTGTTGGCCTTTTCATAGCCATGTTCTCTACCACTCTCCATCAGATAATTGATGGTTAGATTTCTCCTCCATATCCATATTTTCCTACATGGAACCCTAGTATGTGTTATTTTCGGTAATCTTCCTACTTTCCACTCTTTATTTTAAATAGAGGCCTCATTAATTCATTTTTCGATGTGGGATTTCAACTAAGATATTTTGAAATGTCAAAAATGTGTGATCCAAATACCCTATATTTTTTTGAACCGATGGTACTTCAAATCATCATAGATTGATGAGTTTAAGGACCTCAATTTTATACTTGTTTGTGATTGATGACCTCAACCACTACCTATAAATATTTACGTTTTTCCTCCAATTATATGTCTCTAATTGCCACCAATGTTCTCCTAATCGAGATCATAATTTGGTGGTGACCCTTTCATTTCTCTTTTCCTCATATTAAGAATAAATTTTAGTAAACCAATTTCTGATGAGGGTTTTACCACAAATATATTTTCTATTTTCAACCTTTTATTTTCTAAGAACAATTTCAAATTGCGAGGACGCAATTTATTGAAGGAGGGGAGAATGTAACACCCCAAGATTTCATAGTGTGTTATTTCTTCAAAATAATTCAATAACATGCACTACACGCAACACCGAGTTCAAGCGCACCATGACTCACCAAACAAGCCGTTCAAAAAAGGTTATGAATAGTATTAACTAAATTTTAAACTTTATATAATCCTTATAATTTTAGAATCCATATTATGAGTTTCTTAGACATAATGTAAGAACAAATTCATCTTCAGTATTGTAGTTTTACCAACTTTTAATAGTGAACCCTTTTTAAATAAATTATTTCAAACTTTTTGACTAAATGGGGACATCAAAAAATTTAAAATGAAACATCCCAAGCTTACACGGTACGCTTTCCTTTGAATAAAACAGTAGCGTGTGTTGTACGCAACTTCGAGTTTTAACACACACCACAACCAATCAAACTAACCGTTATGGATAGTAATACCTAAATTTTGAAATTATGTATATTTTATATTTTAAAATTGACTTCATTTTGGGATTCGGAATATCAAATTTATCCTAAGGTGAAATTTTGGTACTTTTCGGATAACTTTCATATTTTGATGAATAGTGAAAATTACTAAATTTTAATTAAAAATAACTTTTTTAATCAAAATAATTAATAGTGATAAATTATGAATTTGAGTGGTTTTAAAGTATATTTAGAATATATTTTTACCATTTAATATAATGTTGGTCATTGGACATAATTTTACAATTAAACCGAACATAAACAAGTGTCAATCTTTTGATAGTTATTATCTCTTAAAAACACGCTTTTTGTTTTGACTGCGGGAATTAATTTTAAATTAATTTCTGCCACTTCTGTGTTTTGAATTTAGGAAAATGGATTCCATATTTGGAATCAGGATGTTTAAATTGTGTAAATAGGTAACTTTTATTTTTAGACATTTTGAACAGTTACTGTGGTAAATATTTTATTTACCATGGTTAAAGGGTAAATCCGGTAAATAAGGGTTAAAAAAATAATATTATAATAATACAAAATTACCCTAAAACGTGTTCTAACCTTATTGTTAGACACATACCCGACCATGGGCATCCTTGGGTCAATTTGGGGACCCCTTGGAGCCACTTGTATGTGGTAGGGACACATTATATTAATAAAGTTAAAATAAAAATAAAAATGGAATAAGCTTACATCTTTTAGAAGAACAATTTTTACATAGGGTTATACATGTTGGATTTTAGATTATAAACATTCATTAGAAAGCTAAGAATATTTCCTACATGATGATATTTTATTTATAATTTTTAGACATTATATAATTTATTTTATTTATGACACAATGATGATGCAGTAATTACTATAATAGTGAAAAATTAAAATAATTGATATTATAAATACCCAAAAAAATATAATATGAAACTTTTAATGAATTAAACTAATTTTATAGGATAATATGATATATTAGGATTGATGTAATTGACTTTGTTCGAAGTAATCAATCTGTTATGAGTTTCACAAAAATCAACTATTGAATAGTGTCACAATTCACATAAAAGAGTTCTTAAAACAAATATTATATTATTAATTGATATTAAATTCCTAAAAATCTATGGTTCGGCCAAAAGACTTATATCAGGATAGGTTCATCATTAATGGACCACTTTTGGGTCGCTTGGATGTATATAGTAAGTTTATTAACCATATTATATAAAAATACAAAGAGACATTGTAAAAGTGAAACTAATTAACTTAGAGTTAATACTTAAAGATAAGGTTAATATAAGTACCCAACCCTGTCTAAATTCTATTGGTTGAGTGGTTTTCGACCTATCCCCACCTTAGCCTTTGAATAATCAACTTTGGAGCCATTGGAAACCGAATATGAATTTATTATAAATTAATATTTCTAGCATTTCCAAAGGTGCCCCTCACCCCTCTTATAAAAGGGCACTCCTCCTTCTCATTTCTTCACACCTCTCAAGCCACTAGGCTCGTCCAAACTCTGCCCAACTAAGCTCCCCACATCCCTCTCCTCCCCCTTGAAGCTCCCTATTAAGCAGAAAGCATTTCAACAAGTCCTTTGGTTCCAACCAAAGTGAGTTACCTAAATTAAAGGTAACATTTTCTCTTAAATTATTTTCATTTATTTTCCTTCTCCAACCCCCAAAATCTTTTTATTTCCTTTCTTTTGTAACAACACCAGTATCCTCAATATACTAGGATGTTGTTATAAGAATTATTCAAACTACACATACACACAACTCCATCTAATCGATGATGAACATAATGTTTCTGTGGATGGCAAACTAACGCCTCACGAAACGATGATTGTTCAAATACATCTTACCACCTCTCATGGTGGCCATTATGATGGCACTGTAATTAAATATGATGTTAATGATATATATTTTATATATAAGCTTCTGTAATTCCATTTTATTTCATACCATTATTCGTTTCATGTTGTATATACATACGATAATTTCATTTGAGGAAGTGCGGACTACCGTCCCCTTAAAATGATATGACTCGTTCATACCACACATGGAACATATAAAGGATGGTGTTAATGAACTTAAGTAACATATATAAAATATTATATTATACTGGAATAGTAATATACCTATGTATCATTTGGATTCGATTCTTTTAAAATAAAAATTAAATGGAAGTAGCGTTCGTGCGTACGTACGGACTACCGTCTCCACGAACGCGATGAGATTCATTCTCCATCGTATCCATTCAAGTATAATTATCATTTGATGATTTAAAAATGATGTTTAAGGACTTGATACCATTCTTTATTTGAATAATATACAACCTATCCTTTACAAACATGTCTTACGTAACAAAACATACAAAAGAAAACAAGTAAGTTAACACCCGAAACAACGATAATACTAAGATATTATTATCAAATAAATATTAAAAGATCATATATGATATCATATTAATATATATGATTCTTGTATAATTTAATAACAATTATTTCACCATTATACAGGAGGTTAACCTACCCCAACCAAGGAAAAGTACAAGGTAAGGGATTCTCTTATCTCACTTTCAATTCCGTGAGATTTCCATTGTTCGCCACTAAATTATTGAAAGTGGTGTATTGTGTACTTCCATTTGATATATATTATCATGATTCACTTTATATTCATGTTATTCTGTAAATCATTTGGTGGTTATTAACTTTTGGCCATGCGACTCAGTTGATTAACGTGGTAAGGGGTTTCTTGTCTCACTTTTAATTCCGTGAGAATTCCATTGATCACCACTTAATTATTGCATGTGGTGTATGTGTACTACCCATGATTGTATTCATTGTGTAATATACTTTATTTTATGGGTATTTAAATCATCATGGTATGATCTTTCTTTCATGGGTGTTTGTTTCTTAATTTACCTAATCAATAAGGGAATTTGAGATTTCAATTTCCACTCATTTGGCTTTACGCATATTTCATTGATTATATTACCCCAAGATTATGTGTGGAATCACTATTCATTTGATTATGTCATAATTTCCACTCCCCTTCCTGTGGATATAAGTTTGATACACATAATCACTCCATTGATAATTCTCAATTCATTGATATGAATTTGATAAGAGTAATTTTAACTCATTCTCCATTTGTTGAGTTAAACATCCAATTCGTTGGTATTGTTTTTACAAGAATATGTGTGAATATCCTTTGATTGATTTACACTGAATATCTAATCATATTTAGTGTATTTATATTTGTCACACATAATTATGTCGTTGATTTATCCTTAACCTAAGGATACAACCTTTATGAGAGATTTCATCTCAATTTACATTCCATTGAGACTTCTTTGATGATATACACCGAATCACTTTTATGTGGTGTATATAATGTACTTTGACATAGTATATCATGAATTCCTTTATTCTCATGATATTAAAATGTTTTGATTGCCTCAATTATTTGTATTCAAGTGTCACTCTTTTGGTTAGAAACTCTAACCAAAATACCATTTTAAAATGTTTTAAAGAATTATTCTTCTAAATCATGCTCATTAATATCCATATTTTAAAAATGTTTTTAAGGATTTATTTTTATGGACATTAAAGTTTTAAATTTAAAAATCCTTTTAAATTTTTCAAAGTGGTATGGGACACTTTGATTCAAAAATCTATTTTTGAATGTCTTCTTGATAAATAGTGTGACTTTTAAAAGTTTTCAAGAAAAGGGGGATATTTCTCTCAAATAGTTATGATGATTATTTTCATCTATGTCAACATCCTTCATTATTCATGATTGAGGTTAATGTGATACAATACAATCTTTCATATTGTATCAAATGAGTTATGTTTGACTGTGGATGTTCTAGTTTTATACCGTTCATGGTTTGTGGTTAAAGTATTGACATTTCGTATGCTAGTTTTAATACGAATGTTTATTTTATGCTTAAACCTATTCATATGAGGAATGCATTGGACTTAATAAGTGACGGGTGGAGCCCGCTATAGCTCCTCGATGCATCGGTAGGTCTCATGAGACAAACTAGTGTCTTGGCACAAGGCCTTGGAAAAATCTTAATTGTAGTCTTGGCACGAGGCCTTGGCTATGTGGTTATGATAGTCTGGCATTATGCATTCCATCATTATAAAAGTGGTTATTGATATTGCATGTGATCATTCGACTAGTAGAATATCCATGTGAGTAAGTAAATGGCATTATTTCATTTTACCTTTGCCATTTTATGCTGAAGTTCAAGTTTAAAAGGCTTTTGTTTTAGTTATAAATTGCCTTAAGTGTTTATGCTTATTTATGAAAGCTTCTGCTATAATGTTATCCTTACTGAGCATCCGAGATCACCCCTTTCAATGTTTTATTTTTTTTCCCAGGATTATGAAGAAGTAATTTATGAATGACCTGCAGGGATAGTATGAGGGGATATGAAGACAAGATGTTTTTTTTATGATGTAATGTAAAAATTTATGGATGTATCTAGTTATTCCAAGGCTACTAAACTAATCGGTCTTTCGAGACTTGATCTTTCTCATGATCATGCAAATGTTATGTAATAATGCACTGACTCTGGGTAACTAGGGTCGGGGCGTTACAAATCATATTTTATATTATGGATGTATTTAAATCATTATCATAGTGATATAATTAATAGTAACAAGTTAAAACACGTACGATAAAAAAAGCGATTATTACCCGAAATATTAATTTAACATAGAAATTATTCAGAAATGTGTAGTATAAAGTAAAAATATAATCATTTATGATATAATAAAAATTAATATGGTTTTGGAATAATTTAATAACAATTATTTCACCATTATAAAAAAGTTCAACGTAATCTAAACCCATGAAAATTACAATGTAAGGGCTAATATCACAATCTCTTTATTATCTGAAGTTGTTTTTACGTATGTATCTACTGGGACTCCTTTATCATCCAAATCAATGTTTTCTTAAAAATATATTTCAAATTTTTTGTACTATTTTCTAAACTATTGGATCATTTCATTTATACCCTTGTTTGACGTTTTATAAGATGTTTATGAAAGGAATCATTCGGTCTTTTTCCAAAAAATATATTTATTAACTTTTCGACAAAACTAATGTAAGAATGTATTTTTTTAACTTATATAGAGGGTCCACCTATTTTCTTCCATTTTAACATCATCAATGCTTCCCTTATAGGCTTATAATATTATTTCCAAAATAAATGTATTCTTTTATAATTATATGAAATTTAAAAAATTTCAAAATAGAAGGAGATATTTCTCTAAATAATGCTTTTGATTTTATCTATGTCAACATCTATTGATGGATTTTAAGATTATTTCAAGTTTATTTATTATTAAAAAAACATTTATATTGTATTGAAGGTTTTATGATATGTTTTATTGTGGATGTGTTATTTTTTATTCATGGTTTATGGATAAAGTATTGACATTTCGTATGCTAGTTTTAAAATAAATGTTTATGTTATGTTCAAACCTTTTCATATGAGGAATGAATTGGACTTAGTAAGTGATGGGTGGAGCTTGTCTTAGCTCCTCTATGCATTGGTAGGTCTCTAGAGACAATCTAGTGTCTTGGCACAAGGCCTTGAAAAATATTATTTGTAGTCTTGGCACAAGGTTTTGACTAGGTGGTTACGAATGTCTAGAATTATGCATTCCATCATCATGCATGTAGCTATTGATATAGCATGTGATTATTCGACTAGTAAAATATCCATGTGAGTAAGTAAATGGAATTATTTTTATTTATATTTTCATTACTATTATTAGGTTTATGTTGGAAATACTTTTGTTTTAGATTTATACATTTCCCTCAATGTTTATGGGTCTTTATGAATGTTTTCTCTGTATTGTTATCCTTAATGAGCATCTGAGCTCAACCCTTTATATGTTTTTTTTTCATGTATTCTAAGATGTGTATTGTGATTGATATACTGGGTTAGGCTAAGGGAATAATGGAATTTAGAAAAGATTATTTATGTTGCATTGTATGTTATATAGTGTAATGTAACATTCATGAATGTAATCTATTTTCAATGACTGCTAAACTGACCAGTCCATTGAGATTGATTCCTTGTAATTATGTAAATTTATTAAAATAATTCACCGACTCTTGGCTTCTAGGGCCCGAGTGTTACATTTCCTATCAAATTGATCAAAGGAGTCGTTCGCCTCCTTTATTGGCGGAGTTAGGTGGCACCGCATGCCTGTCTATGGGACCCCCTTGGAGCGGTTCCCCATCTGCCTCAGCCCCCTCGATCTTGAATGGTTCAAATAGGCGTTCTGCACGTCTAATTAGTGGTGCCAGGTTTCACTGCCTCATTACCCGTGAGACCCGTAGGGATTGGGTCCCTGCCTTCATTGTGTCTTAGAGTCACACCATGTCTCAATGTGGAACACGAAGGTGCACTGGCTCCCATCTCTGTGGCAGGCTATTGTCGGCCTCCTATCCCCCGTCATGATGCCGACCAACACCGCCATCCTCCGTGGCTAGTGGGCATCTATGATAGCCTCATCCTGTCAGGACTGGAAACTATCACTGCCGTTCTAGTGCCGCATTGGAGAATCTCCAATGGGACACTAAATGAGATCAGGTGGTTCGTTTTTGTTTCACTCACGCCTTCAGGCCTCCCAAGATGCTGCCACCGCTTCACAGCTCCCAGATTCCAAATTTTGACTAGTTAGAAGTTCATCCCCCAAAGAACGAGACAAGAACAAATCATTATAGGGTTTGAGAGTTTTTCATTTGGCCCATTCCCTCCGTATTAATATTATAAACTTTGGTAGTTATTTATACATCACATTAAAATAATTATAAACCTCATTCAAAACATTATCCTCTACCTTGAGAATCGTTGGATTCGTCGTGGGGGTGAAAATAGAATTTGTGCTTTGATGTAGCCACCGACGTTTTTCATTCCCAGTTTGATCTTTTAGACGATGTCCATGCTTCCATTCCCCATCGGCAGAAGATGTTTCATCACTTCATCATAGGTTCCATGATTGAATAATACATGTCCCAAACTTCATCCCTAGTTCAATTTAAATAAACGGTGATTGGGTGACTAACTCACCAAGGAATTAATTATGATCATTAATTAATGATCCTCTCAATTCCCAATAGTGCGGTTACAAATAAAGGAGATTCAATATATTAAATGGCTTGAAAAAATATCTATCCCACCACCACCAATCAACCACTAGAGAAAAATAAAATAAAAATTACATATTATTTTATTATTCTTCTAAAAGTCTAAATTTTTTTCCTTTTCTCATGACCTACTATGGTCAATATAATGCTTCCCATAAGCGAATCCTGGCATTTTGGAATCAAATGTGCTTTCATATTTCAATTACAAGAACCAATTCAATAGATATAAAATTCCACCCATACATTTACTTAATATACATTAAAAAAGGTCAAAATTCTATTTCTGGCACATCGGGCCTCAGAATCACACACTGTCAATTTTAAAAGACTCATAACAATCCAAAATAATTTTTTTAAAAAAATAAATGGAATTTTCCAGTCTTTACACACAACATGAAAGGTTTACACACCATATAATCATTATACCCAACTGTTTTATGTGGGAAGATCATATAATTATTTAATTCATTCTATGGACCCTCTCCATCACATATCTAATATTAGTTCCAGGATTTTTTGGAGTCATTTCCTCCCATCTGAACATCCTGATTACACATCTAATCTCTATTGAATGTTGTTATTAGGTTTTTCCACTACTACAAGACTTTATGTTCTCTAATAAGAAATTATATTAATGTGGGGTTGTTTTAGGTTTTGATCTTGACCATTATTGATCTTACATCTTCTTGAAATCTTATGCTTCTTATAACCTATTAGAATTTTCCATTAGAAGCACTATGTTAATATCTAGAAAATGGTAGGGTTATAAATAAATACATATGTTCTATTTATCTTCAATATATATAATACATTCTTATTATGGCAATGAAATATTCTAGAATATAAATTTTTACATTGATAACTGGTAAATCATGATCATGAAATTACTTTTGATCTATTTTTATTCTTCAAAATGAGACCTGGCTTATAGCTACAATTTAGTGAGAGAACCCTTAACTTTATATATATATATATATGTATATATATTCTAATATACTAAGTTGTATTTTTAGTGAAATTAGACTGAGGTGATTGGTTTATATTGAATTATCCTAGGAATTTTTTTAAATAGTTTCAATATAAATTAGTTAGTACTAACATTCTAAATGAATGTGTAATCGAATGAAAAATGATAATTTTCATAATTAATCATTTGGGATTGTGATGCGATATAATGATATCCCTAATATTATTAACTTTTGTGATATCATTTTGTAATACATATACTGTGTGTCCTCTACCCAATACCATGGTTTAATTTTTTTATTGATCATGATATTCATAGTCCAATATTATAATGCTTATTTTTAGTGGTCTCTACACTGTCCCATCCTATATTTCTTATAAATAGTTGGATCTACTAAATACCATGAAGTAATTCTTATATTGAGTGGTATTTAACTTTTATAATGTTTGAATGATTATATTGAGCGAGCTTAGTGTATTCCATTGATGTAATTACTATATAGTAGAATCATACAAAATTTTGGTTATATTCCAATGAATATATTGGTTATTGGTTTTCATGGTTGTGAAAGATGCTCATATATATTCAATAATGGTGCTAAAAAAGGTTTATTTACATATTTAATTAGATGATTAATTTATATACCTATTTTTTCATTATAACACGTACTTATTGTAAGACTTGTCTTTTTTAACATAGTGGTTTCCCCCTAGTAAGTTTTATTCACACACTATTTGGTATACATTTTGGTACATGAGAATATTACATTGATATCAGTTTAGATAAGGACATTGGACCTTGATTCTAATTTTGTGTTTTCCAAATGAGCTGGAGTTCAGGAATGATGCATACACGGGGTTTGATAAATGGGTCTTTTGCGTTTTTATTTTCCATCTAACTATATTATATATATTGTTTTGAGTTATACTTTTAGATATATATCTTATTTTCATTAAAGGATTCATTGTTTTTAGTTATTAGTTCTTCCTTTTATTTCTATATTGTTTGATATAATTTTTCAACTATGTTGTTTTTTCAGAACTCTGTTATTTATTAATATAGACTATACCACTATATTTTACATTATAACATGGGTTATTGTCTCCCCACTATATATATCACAACCCCACTACTAATCGACATATTCTATAGTATTGGGACATACCCTTGAGGTCTCATAAAAAACATGATTTGGCCATGTGAGGGAGTTCAAGATAAAGGAATGTATATATTAGTGCATAGAAAATTTTATTTTAATCCATAAAAAATAAAACATCATTTATACTAGTGGAATTTTAAAAACTAATAGTACCAATACTAATGAAATTAAACCATTAATAACAAACAAACATGACATGGCCTTTATAATTCATCTCATGATGGTTAAACTACAAGTAGTCCCCATTAATGTGTCTATAGAACACTATATCAATGTAACATGTTGCACTTTGGTATTTCCTCTTGTGTTTACACCAAAATTGACATCAATTTGGGAAATGAAGAATTTTTTTCCATCATAAATAGATTTTTTTGAGGATATAAAGTCATCCCTTGAAGCCTATATAGAAACATTGAATCCTTTAATGCTTTTACTCTGTTAATTCATATTCTTCTTGAATAATAGGAAAACTGGATTGATGTGTACCTAATTATTTTCATTTATTTTAGGCTATCTCTAATTATTTCACATTAATTTTTATTTTTTTTAGCATTAATGAAAATTTTAATAATCATAATATTTAAAATTTATTTGATAGTCATTAAAAATATCATCTACAATCATATAAATCATCAGTGATTTAATTCATAAAAATAGTCATCATTTCAATGACTTAGTGTCTTCCTTTTTGAAATTATATTACATTGTAATATCATAATTAATTATTTACCATATATTTTATTCCACGAAAAATTTAATCACATTAAATTCATGATTTAAATTTACAACGGGAGATAAAAAACATAAAAATACACAATATAAAATCTTGAAATGTGTTTATATGGAATGTAAATCAACAATAAATTTAATACCAATGAATATTCTGGTTAATTAGTAAATTATTTATTTAATTTATTCAATTTAAATAATGATAAAAATTTCAAAATACTGATGATTTAAATTATGTATAGTGCCCCTGACTTTGTTAGATTATTTATGATTTTCATCAAGAAATTTTAATATTTCATGATTAGTTTTAAGAGAAAAAAATATGATTGAATTCATTACAATATAAATTAAAATGAAATAAATTTATTGACATTACATCATGGTTAATGGTTAATATATAATTAAGAGTTTACTTTACATTGATTTGAAAGAGGATGTAAAAAATAAGAGAAAATATTCTAAATGGGATAACATGTGTTTCTAGTAAAAGTGTTCATGTGATTTTTTTATTAGGTATAATAATATTCATCAAATAAATGATTTAATACAAATCATTATCCTTCAAAATAACCATGCGTGATAGAGATAGAAACAATCTATTAAATATTGACCTTTTATACCAGTAAATATTTTTCAAACAAATAAAAATAAAACACATGGTCTCTTTTGATTCATAATATTTATTTTAGTTAGTTGAAAATGGGGTGGGGGTGTGAGGGTGACTTTACATTACATAACTAAAAAAAATTAATATGATAGATTTCTTTAATTTGCTAATAAATTATAATTAATAGTTATTACTATATATATAAATCAAGAGAGTAAAACAATATAAATTAAAAGGATGAAAATTTTGATAAATGAGTTAACAAATAAATCTATATGACCCCACATTCCTCATACCGTCAATTTATTTATAGTTTATATATTTAATCCTTTTTTTAATGATATCCATGAAAATTATGTAGAAATAAGGATACCTGATTTTGAATTGTGAATGAATGAAACCAAATATAATAATATTTCTTATGTAAGGGAGGTGAGAAACCCCGAAAACGCCACTTTATTGGTAGTGAGAACCCAACAAAATAATAATAAGGGGAGTATGATGGATTATATAAAAAAATTACACATCACTCTCTAATCTATTGAAAATTATTTGGTGAATAAGAATAATTATTAAAGAGAAGAAGGCATGGGAAGAAACATTGGTAAAATAAAGAAGAAAAATATTTTCCTCAAGAAAAGGAAAAATAGGTTCTCATTTTCAATATGATTGATTTTTTATTCATATTTATTGATGGCCATGGCCTCTTGGGGTTGTATTTATAAATCGTAGAGGTTATTTTATAATTTTGAATAATTCATGGGTCTAATAGAGATATAAATTGCGATTCAATGTAGTGGGGTCAACATCACATGAATAGTTTAACTATGCTCACTAGCAAGTAGTAAGATCCCCAAACATAGATAATACGAACATCGGCTTGCTATTACGTCATTGAAGAAGTAGGTTTCTTGTCTATGAACATTAAATACCTTGTGAGGTTTTCTCATCTAAATGTTATGTTTAATGAATGTATGATTTCCCACCTTCCTATAATGGCTAGCTGGTTCCACATCATGGTGAGGGACCTCAATCATCCTATAAATCTCTCTTTAAACCATTTGATCAATCGACAAAATTCTATTTTCATTTCTAAACATAAGAATTTTAAATCACTCAAAAAATATTTTGAAACACATTTGGTTTTTTAATCATTAAAATATCTTAGAGAGGTCAAACATGGATTCCTATTTGAAATTCCTGGTTGAATGTAATTATTTGTGGAATTTTACATATTGATATTTATAATTCATGGTTTGGGTGTATATTTATATACTTAGGTATGTTTTTAAAGTTATCATGTTATCAACACCATGGGAACATCATTTCTCTTGATGTTGATGTTTGGAATGTATTTTTTATATAGTGATATAATAAACAACTTAGGTGTAATGTGATATTGATATTATGTGAAAAAATAGTGTTTGTTATAATTATCTATAAATATATTAAAAACATTCAATGGAAACTAATTAAAAACTAGTATACATAGATGTGAACATTTTATCACATCCAATTGAATCTGACATGCACCTATAGATAAGGAAACATGGTTAATGATGCATTATTATAGTTGGTAGCTGGGAAAGATTTATCATTATATTCTTTTAATCTACCTATTTATTTAATAAATTATATTATTCCATATTTAAGATGGAACTTTTAGATAGACCACCTGAACTCCAAATCATGAATCAATTTTTTTAATAACTTTTATTTATGTGACCCCATTTGGGATCATAATATTATTCTGATTGACTATATAATAATAATTATTATTGGTTCTAATAAATATTGTATTAAAAATAATATTGACATTAATATATTTATTAAAAATATATGAATAGTTGGAAAAATAATGGGGAGACCTCTCATCTTGCGTGTGTGACACAAACTAAGAGGACGAAAACTGTTGTTGATGTTTTTCAATATCTATTATTTTCCTCCTTATCTGTCACCTTATATCATATTATCATTACTATTTAGGTATGGATTCATGGATCCATTTATTATATTTTTTTCATTATCCATATCCATTTATTAAATCATAATATATTGATGATTTTCATTGATACATAGTTTGGGTTATTGGTTACGAAATGGTCCATTAACATTTTTTCATCATGGAGTTAGCATATTGTGTTAAACAAACATTGTTATTAAAATTATGATATATATATATAAACTAAATTATTATTTTTTTCATCAAAATGTCAGCATGTCATGGTTTATATTAAGGCATGGTTTTTATTCAAATCATGGTTTATATCATGAATTATTTTTTTTATAATTTGGACATTTCTCCTATGCTAATTATTATTACAATTTATTATAAAAAATAATTTGATGATATGTTGATAACGATATGAATACTAGAGTATCCATCAAAATATCCTAAATAAATTATGTAACTATTTCAATTGTTAAAATGGATAAAGATACATATTTAGGTTATTTTGTATCATAATATATATATATATATATTGTGGATTTTGATTTTGATGGAGGATTTGTATCTTAATGGTAGTTGAGGGACATAATTTGTATATAAGAGAGTATTATTATAAAATATGAATCTATCTCATGTTCACTTTACATTGTTAATTATAAAGTATTTTCTAGCACACCATTTCAAAAACACGTTGTCTCAGAAAGACTTTTTCTACATCAAATATTTCATGATAATACAATTTAAAGCATAATTTGTTTTATATAATCGAACAGATTTTTATAATCATAAATGTAGTATATGATATATCATGAATGTTAGGGTATAATTTTTTTTATTTTAATTTAATTTTATCAATTCTTATATATCATTTGTTTAGATTTTTTGTTTTTATCCACTATATTTAGGTGTTGATATATCCTAAAATACAATTAATTCTTGTGAGTGAGTGTCTTAGGGATGAATATTTAAAATAATGATCGAATAATTAAATCCAATTTGGTGTTTTATAAATTACATGACCATTGATTATATTAATTTAAAATAAAAGGGTTTGGTTTTGGAAAATAAAATAATTTATTCAATACAAAATTTGTGAAAAATACAATCCCATTTTGCATATCACAATTTCAAACAAAATTATTCATGGTGCTCTTGAACAATATTTCATTTTGAAAATCCATGGATTAAATAATGTTACATGTATTATTTTAAGGTATAACCATTTAAAAAATATCTATCATAAAATAATTTTATATATAAATTCTTCAATTGTATAACGTATAAAATTTCATGTTATATTAAAACATAATATGAGTGAAACATAATTTTGGGTTTTCTTCATTATTTTGATGAATGAAAAAAGAATTCAGAAAAACCATTAACAATCAATTCCACATGGCCCATGTTGAATCTACAAAACATTGGAATGTCTAAAAAATATTTTTATAAATAATTTATCACTATCTAAAGTGTTTATAAACAATACAAAATTGAATCCTTTTTAACATATTTATTTTAAAATACATATAATATTAAAGTATATAATATTATATTTTAATTTGAGTATTCTTTAATTTAAGGTGCTTATCTTTAAATATGTATTTTTCATAAAGTTCATGAAATAAGTATCATAATTTATAATATCCAATATTTTTTCGTTAATCTATAGTTGTGATGTGTTGTAATGATATGAATGAGACAATAATGGTTACTAATCTTTAAATACTAGGTTTTATGACTATATAATAATTAAGACATCATTACAGTACAAAACAATTTTTATTTAGAATTTATGTTAGACCCACATGTTGCCTATGATCTTTAGTGTTTCTCCATAAAAATTAGGGATAACTAACTATCACACCATACATGGTCATGGGTTGAGTTTTTTGTTATATGATTCTAATCATGTACATAAATATTATTCTCCCACCTTATTCCTAATAGTAATTTGGATATGTTAAGATATATTGAACATTTTTTACCACTAATGAAAATAATGTGTTATATAAGTTTATATAAATTAATATGTCTTGAAAATTTTAATTTATGTGATGTTGTTAGATAAAAAACATAATCAGTAGAGATATATAGAAAGACACACACACACACACACATATTTCCTCATGGAAAAATTATTTTATAATATATAATGATACAAATTAGACAAATTTTTAATTGAATATATTTAAAATAATCCTTTAAAAGAATTTATATATTCTTTACAATATATAATCATATAAAAAATGTATTCAAATGAGTATACTCATGATAAATCAAGGTATGTAAATCTTATAGGGTGTATCATGTACCTTAATCTCCTAGATATATAGCTATTATATACATATAGGAACAACACAATCCTATGGATCAATATTGATCACAATTAATTGGTACATGTACCAAATCTATCATTTTATTAAATGAGAATGTGTTAACAAGGAATAATATTGAAATGTGTATTAATTATTTAAATATAAAATCACTTAAGGCACTCCCATATAATTGTTTTTGTTAAATTTTCTTAAAAATAAATGTCAAATGAAATAAAAAAATCACTAGTTTAATAGAATATATATATTTTTGAATAAAATATTATTTACAAAACATCTTAATTTTTTATTCTTAGTCAAACAAACCTAGGTGTCTCATATACATAATTTTATTAATGAAAAATTTAATTATAAAACTATTTATTTTTGACAGAAGGTCATTTCCATATACCATCACCTCTAGAATGATATAATAAATGTCTCCATCTATTCCTTCTAACTGGGGAACATCATCTCATTCTTGTATATAAAATAAAAAGATCTGCATGCACACCAAATGTGTATACTAAGGTAGTGAGGGCAAGGAACAATGAGATACCATTAAATATTTAGTTCATTTTATTGTATTAGAAAAACAAAAGTGAATTTATTTCAAATAAATAATAATGTACTATTGTTAAAATTTAATTTATAAAACAATTATATAAAACCATAATTAATTCAAATAAAATAATGAAAAATAAAAAAAGAAATTTTATCCAATCAAAAATATATAACATCATTAAAAATATCAATCTAGACAAATCACTTGTAAAAGGGAAATAATATCATGTTAAACATAATGGAATCATTAACTGGAACTTATGTAGACCAACCTATAATCCACATAAGTATCCACAATCCAAATAAAATATATAATGAAAGAAAAATTCACAAAACAAGGAGTACTCATAAGTATGTTAACCTGTGAAAAGCACTAATTTATTTCAATCTAGACCACGCAGAGTTAAATGAGGACTGAGAATTGTACATGTCACTATACCCTCACATGGATTCACAAGGATTCACATGATGTTTCCTAAATCTATAATAAAAGATCAAATATATCATTTATAATCATTCACATGCCATGACCGATATACACTACACAGAGACAACCAATTTTCCTGCAGTATAATATCATTCCATTCTATGAAATTGATATATTATAAAAATCATAAATAATTTCATTACCAAAATGTTTGTATATAAATAATAACACTTTTATTTTAAAGAGAAAAAATACTTCATAATTTGAAAAATAGAAACATGATATTATCAATCAAAGACAATAACTACTCATATAAAAAAGTTCAAAACATCAATATAGAATAATAAAACCAATTATAGATTATATAAATAAATATAAGTCCCATATCTTATAATCCACACTCAAGGACATGAAAATGTATTTTAAATTTAATAATTAACTTGATCCTAATTTTTTATAAAATTATATCATATAAAAAGGATAATGTTATCAATGATATATATATATATATATTCCATTATAACAACCTATGAATATCATGTATTTAGAAATATATGATGAATCACATGTATTAATCCATCATATAGACATATTATATTAATTATATTGGTGAGAAAAAATATTAAAATAGCCACGGACCATTGTTATTTCAAAATAGTAGATGTGTGATGAACCACCTACCACAAATATATATAATCATGTTAACTTCAAAAATTATGGATAAATTAGAGATACAAATGGTATAAAACCCTTCATATATTTTTCTAATTATTAAAACCTTTTTAACACAAATAACATGAAAAAACCCCATATATGAAGATTTATATTAGCTTTATTGAATTTGATAGATGATACATGAACATAAAAAAGACATGAAACTTTTTATTTCAATCTTTATATATACACAAAAATATCATTGTACTCCTATAACTATATGTAAAATCCTAGTGATTTACAAAAAATAAAATTTGATGAAATATTACATAGTGTGTGGATAATAAAAATACAATATAAAGAGCACTGTCATCCTCAGTTAAATTTCAGATGATGATTGAAGCATAAGATTAGCGTAATACATGAAAATATTATTCCATATTAATGTAATAAGAAAACATAAAAATGATTTTATGGAAACAAAAAATGATATATAATCATATACATATGTCAAATATCACGTTCCACAAATCAAAACATTGTGTAAAATGATAAATTCACCTATCTCTTGCATAAAAATATTATTGAGGTTAATTTAACTATCCTAAGAATATTGATTTAAGGAGATAAAAATCATTAACTTGTCAATATAGGATATATATAACTCTATGTGAACCAATATCATAATTACTTTTAAATGAATTTCAATTTCAAAGCAAGAATAATAAATACATAAAAACTAAATATGAAAATCCCTTATATGGAAATAGGATACATATTTGTGCCTTAAAGAATAACCAAATGACATATCGTAGATATATCCATGAAAAGAAAGGATTAAATATTATTAGTCATTTATAATTTATTTAACAATTATAGTTCAATAAGATAGAAATTATGTAATGAAAAAATTATATGAATGGGTTGAAGAAGTATGTGAGAAAATTATCCACTTATTTGATGTTCTGGAAAAGGGTATAGAATATTTTAAGAATATAATATTATAATCTTTTACATAATACTAGAAATAAAATATATTTTTCAATAATAAAACAAGTATTAAAAATATATACATCGTTAAAATACAATAATTTTGAAATATGAGAATAAATAAGAAATATAAAACTTCACTTTATTAATGTAAGCATTGATGAACAGATTAGAAATAGAATTTGAAAAAAAATCAGATATTTATATAATTAAAACAATTAAACTTCGTATATATATAGTAAAATCCCATATACATACCATATAAGATAGATACAAGAATAAGGGTGAGAAATGATATAAATATATATATATAAACGTGAATATAACCCAAAAGAAAGAGGTTGAGTAAAATTTATGGGAAGGGAATAGTTTTACCGAAATAATATTTCAATTTAGTACTGTTTAGGGTGTCTATGGATGATTTACTGTATTTCAATATCCCTTGAATGGTTTTTGTAATTTTAATTTAATTTCTAATTAATTTCATGTTTTTTGTGTTTTAAACTGATATTTTGTTATATATATTATGTCCCTTATGTTCTTCTCTTGTCTAGGATGGAATTTATAATTTTTACTTATAAAAAAATGACCATTAAATTCCCCTCTGAAAATGACATTCATGTTTTGAATTATAAGATTAATATTCCAAAGTAATATAATTTTATGTAAAAATAAAATCTATTTATATAAAATTTATGATGCATTATTAAATGGAATATGAGCCACCCTTTTCTAATTATTTATAAATATCAATGTTTGTCTTAAATATAATGTAAGAAACTATTGATTTCTCAATTTTTGTAACTATTCTATAGTTATTCTTATTTAATTTATATTGTCTTCCACTTATTGAATTTTACAAAAATTTTCAGTTTTACCTAAATCATTTATTATGATTTATTATTACATAATAAAATTTAAAATGATTTCAATCAGTGATTTTGAAATATAAAAATAAAATCCTTCACCCCTAAATACGTGAGTAAAAATTTAATGAAATAAACCGTTCAAGTGATATTTTTTCATTAAAAACAATAAAAAATGATTCATTTGACAAATAAAATATAATAAACCATCCTATGGATTTGTGATCAATTATTTTACGATATTTAAATTTTTTATTTAGAAATAATTAAAACAATCATTTCAAAAGAATTTAATATATATTAATTTATATTAATAATATATCATTCTAGGTATGTCACATTATGTGTCTATATGTTTTAAATTTACATATATTTATCCATTATTTAGTTCACCCTCTTATTTTCGTCATCGCTAATGACAAGTTACTCATCCATCTAATATTTCAGTTACTAATTTAATATTTATAGCCCTTAACATCAAAAAAAATATAAATGAAATCTATATAGTGGGTTTTAATGGATTTCTATATTTTTATGACCATATCTCTCCCTCGCTTCACTTGTATAGTGTTTTTTGATGTTTTTCATTGAAGGAGGGGAATAATAAACATTTCGTACTTTTATTTGTAAAATAGACGTAACATTCTCAACATTTTAATGGGAAAATTTCTATGATTAACCACAGTAGAGAATAATATAGAATTATATAAAATAATTGATTAATTGATTTATATGTGAACCCGTTATTCAATATATTTTTTCATGATATTTTTTAACTTGTTATTGATTATAAATAAATAAATAAATTTATTAATTAATATATATTGTAATTGAAATTGAATAAGAAACCTAACATTGATAAAGTATATAATATTATAAATTTATTATATTTTTCTTTCATAAAATCTCTAATGATTATATGTTTTATTTTGAATATATTTATAAAATATTAATCATTGTTTAACAATAATATTTAAAAAATTAAATACAAGTATTTTCACATAAATGGTAGATATAATCATGAAATTGACGTTAAATGTTCTTTCTAAAATTAATAACTAAAGGGTGAATGAATTCATACATTCATATTATTTTATATTCTTAAATAATGGACTATTAATAGTTCATTTTTATTTATTTCCATTGTAATTATCTATTATTATTAATATTTATTATGTAGAAAATATTTTTTTGGTTACCAATAACATGGTCTAGTTAAAATGATGAAGAGTTATGTTATTATTGTTTTTGTTATGTGATTGATTATGGATTTATTATGTTGATATACGCATGTATAGGAATAGACCATATAATGATTGGAACGAGTTGCGAGGCTTACATAATTTTTGAAATCACATTATTGATTTTTATATGATTTATTAATAATTAATCCCTTTGGTAATTTTTTTATATTCATAGATATATGAATATATTTATTCGAGTCGAAGATTATGGAATACTAATTTAATGATGAATTAATTAAAGGGATTAGTTTATTATGTTTATGTAATAAATAATTAATACTAATAAATATGATTGAGTAAATTATTATCTAATAATGGAAATAATGTTAGTAAATAATTTATGCTCACCAGATTTATGAATAAAATAAATATTAATCATTGATTAAGAATGTATATTAATATATAAATATGTGATTAAAAAAAATTTATAATTGAATTGAACCTTGTTTATTTTTTTAAAATTAGTTTTCTATTCCATAGTTATGGCTGTTATGTCATCATGTGGGACATTATCCATAGTTGAGTTTAGGGTTTGGTAGTTTCCCCTTTAGTAAATGTGAGTTATATACCCTAATGTTGGATTATTTCATATTACCTACCACCCTAGTCTGTTACGGTGACTAAATTATTTATTTGATATTGATATATTGATTTATAACCAAATCATTAGATCTCTAGGTAACTGATTGATTAATACTCCGCCTACAATTCAATATAATATATATGTAGAATGTGATTATACATATCTATGTTGTATTGTATTTGTATTACATGATATGATCTCATACGGTCTATATATTATCCTAGTTATGATAATCATGTACATGAGGGGTTTTTCAATTTTATGATTATATCATGAATATATATATAGTATATTATATCATATGGATACTAAATGTATCTATGAATGAGATATAATGACCTAAGAGAATGAGTATATTTACATGGTATAAAGAAACTCTCAGTTAAACTATATGAATATGGGAATTTTATGGGATGTGGAGATGATTATTAAAATGTGGGTTTAAAATAGATAAACATATATTAAACAAGACTTATGTAGTGGGTGAGAGAACGTGGGAAAAATAATTTATGTATTATATAGATTTGTTTTGTGGGAAATAAGGAGTAATATATAATTATTATATATATTCCTTTTATATTTTGTTACCTTCACACATTTCATACATAGGGATTAAGCCTCATTGTGGAAAAATATAGATAACATGACATTTGAAATGAGTTTATATCTAAATTTTTTACACAGATATTAATATTGTTTGCTCTAATTTTGATAGAAATATTTTTGGTTGGATCATATATAGTATACACATATGATTACCCAATATATATTATGTATGGAAGAGGGTGTTGAAAATCATGTTGGATGATTCAAAATCAAGGAGGTGGTTTGTCATTTATGGTATATTTATGTTTCTATAATTGAATTTATTATAGTATATTTCTGTTTTGACTTTTGTTATATGAAACTCATGTACAAAAATGTGTTTATATATTTTCATGGATTTTAATGGTTTATCTTTTATAATTTCTTGGGTAATTTAGTTTAATGCTTCCCATATGATAACAATTTATACTCTTAGTGCTATTAACCAACTGGTTGACTATTAAAGGTAGGATTTGTATTCAATATCCATAATTACATCAAACCATAGATGTGTACTCGTGTGGTGGGGGTAGGTCCATTACAATGTTTTATCAAATATTTTTTGGACACATAAGATGGATCATGAGGATTGTAACTACTGAAAATTTCATGGGTTCGAAGTGAAATTGTGTTAGATGACCTTTGTATATAACATTTGTAGGCGTGACTATCTATGAAATGATATTTAGGGGACCCATTGATAAGATGTGATACCATTATGTATTTATAATATACTATGTTTAGTAATGTTGTATGTGGGGTAGAGAAATAATAACAAATCATTCTTTATTCTTCAAGGGGGATATGATTTAATTCAAAATTTAACAGTAATTGGAAGAAATATCAATCAATCAATATTAAATATTTCATATTACATTTTTATAAAGTAACTAAACATTTTTTCGATTTTTAGGTTGGGATCTAGGTCAACATCTACATTAGGCTCTTAGAAAAGTGGCTTTGTAGGATGAACATGATAATCACCAAATAGTTGAAGCTGATGAAAGGATTCCTAAAGGTAACTGATTTAAAAATATAAAAGTTAGTTAATAAAAATGTATGAGGGTGAAATATCTAATTTGAATTTTAAGTCTTGTTTAGAGGGAATATATATTTAATTTATGTTTTATTTGTTCCAAGAAAGGTCAATAGACCCACATGTGTTTTATTATACCACAAGGAGATGTCTATAATTAGTGTATTTTTTTCCATGGAGATTTCATGAAAAATATGTCAATGGAGAGATTTCAAAATAATAGTACCAGGTAGTGTTTCTCTATTCAATTGTAAAGGCATCATGTAGGAGAGAGATCCATTCCCTCCCCAAAGAGAGTACAATTTCATGGGTTTTTGGTATTCAATTCAATTCCCATATTCATTATGATTCAAATAATCTTCAAAATGAGGGGGATAAAGAAATATATTTCAAGGAATCATTTCTTCTATGTATTATAATTTCAGTCACCCCATTAATGTTTACGATATTTCCTAAAGCATTGATAAAAGATGAGGTTATTGAGAGGATAAAAACAATGAACAAACCATCATCAATGTTGATTCATTAAGAATATCCTTGATGTACATCAACAACTATAGGTTATAATTTTCATATTTAATTGATAATTTCGATAACATTGAGTCGAAATCGTCATAATTTAAGCATTTTCAATGAAACCAGTACTTCCTAGTTCACTATTTTGACATGGTATGTTGATTCTACCTTATAGAGATAATCCCTATCCGGATATTAGTGACCAATATTCATTGTAATTAACTATTTATTTAGTGTCCCACAACATTTCCATTCATTAAATTGGTATCCAGCAATGCAGTAGTAGTATAAAAAAATAGGGTGTTTCTAGAATTGGCTAGTAAATTAGAAATGGATTTGGCATAGGATATTCATGTTATTTCCCACATCCTTAGGGACAGAGTGTATAGTAAAGTATTTTTTTGGTGAATAACATTTCTAGTTGGTTTATAGAGTTTGATGTGTCTAGTTATATGAATTAGTGATTCCAATAAAAGGTGAGTTAGATATCATTTTATGTATTATTAGTTTGTATCTGTCATTGGTGTATTAAATTTTTTCGTTGAGATATTGAACCCAATTTATTATATCCAACATATTACATGAATTATGACTTGGGGTGTAGATTATTCCATACCACATGGTGACGAAATCACTATTTTAAGGTCATTCTAGTTTATATGATCTGTAAAGTTATTTTTAGTTGATGTTAGAATATCATCAATCATCTAGAGGCGTCACATGTTTAATAGTATAGTCTAATAATGTCATCTATATCATGAACATTTTTTATTTAATTTATTTTATATTTTTTGTTTAATGAAGGAAATTTTTATTATTTGTTGTTGACATTGAGAAATGTCTGTTTTTTGGAATGAGATATCCTTAGATTGGTTAAATACACAAAAAGGAATTTTCTTTTGTGATAGAGAAATGATGTTGAGATTAAAATAGATTAGTTTAGTATTGTTTCTAATGGTTATTGAAGAGTGTCTGAAATCCTAGTAGGATGAGGTTTTAATGCAACCCTTATAAAATTATTGAGTTTGGGATATAGTCACAATTGTATGCCTCTCTGTTACTCATGAGACTATATAAAATGGATCTTTATGGGTCCTGATAGATATATAATAAATTTACGATATTATATTAATATTAATTATTAGTCCTTGTGAATCAACTTAGAGTGAACTTGTCCTGATTTTAATGAATCTAGAGAACAATTTATGGAAATGTATGAATTATTATAATGTAAATAACCTGACTGTTATGAACTATTCCCACATTTCATGGATTTTTGAAATATATGAACAATTAAAGGTGGATAAAAGGTGATTGAGTGGATATATTGTGTCAATATATCATCTGATTTTGATAAATGATGTTGATATTACAATTAATGTGTTTATATATTGTTAAAAACACTATGAGTATTTGTGAATTCCCATCAATGTTAAGAACACAACAACCATGTTCATTGAAATTATGAATTCCAACATTCAAGAGTTACACATATGGTTTGTGTCAGTTTTCAATAATGAAATTATTGTATATTCATTGTGAATGGAAGATAATATAGAGAATTTGTGATCCATTTTGGGGGTTATTGAGATTTATCATCTACATTGGATGTCATTAATATATATTTTTGATGATCATATTGGAAATGTTTTACGTATTGTTGTTTCTTAGAAGGGATACTTTTTGGATCCCTGAAATATGGAGAAATTATTTTCTTGGGAATCAACAATAATGTCTCTAATGTTCAATTTTTTTGATATTAATGTCTATTATATGATATTTTTTCCTGACATATCTCATAATATAATTCCTCTTATAGCCTTGAATATGAAGTATTAAAATTCTCTATAGACCAGATATCTCTAGAATAATTTTTTGTGTCTCATGGAGATGATGTTCATTAATGATGCACTCCCTTTTCCATTATAAGGTGTTATGTTAGAGGATTATTTTGATTCTATGTTCATTTTAATGGGTTTAATTCTAATGGAACATTGGAAATTTTTTTTCTCTAGTTATAATATTTATAAGAAAATAAATTTCACTTTACTAACCATTCTCTCTTGATTACTACTAATGTGTTTTTTTAATGCTATTGTGAAAGTGATTCATTTGGGAACATTTTGTGGTATTCACTTATCCATGGGGTTTTAAATATTTCTTCTCCTAGTTTTCTTTATACTAATAATAGTTATTGTGTATGGTATTATAGAAATATTATGATTTTTATATTTCCAATAGACTAAGGAAATGGATAGATGTTTAAGATATTTTTATTAGAATATCATATGGATATATTTTTTAGAATTTTGGATATAAAAGGATAATAATTGATGATAAGGATGTGTTTCAAACATATATGGGATAATATAATGGTAAAAAATTACTTTTCTTGATGACCATGCTATGACTACTGGTGAAATAGGCTGATGAATCTTAGCTGTTAAATTATGCGATGAAGGCTTTAAAACCATATTTTTCTAATACAAATTAATCTATATGATGTTCTAGGTACAAAGGACAAAATGTATTATTATAATATGGGATATTTGTTCCATCAATGATTTGAGGTGCTCTTATTTTTGAGTTCCAAAACACACTCTTGATAGTATATATAACCTTTTCTATGAAATATCATGTCATTATGATCCGATTCTTGTGGTATTGTATGGGGATTTTATTTATAGATAATATCTCTCTTTTTTGTCCATATTTAATTTCATATTATATAATTATATTATCAATGGATTACGTCTATCATAATATATTCCCTAATGGATTTTAATGAATATATAGATTGATTTAACCACTATTTCACTTCGACAAAATTATGATTATGATGTTATATAGGATATTATTGACCATTTTTTGATGACGTACTTTATTGTGATTAAGGATCAAATGTCACTTTATTTTTTAGTTTGTGGTATTATAGAAGTGATTTGACGATCCATTGGAATTTGAAGATAAATTTATCGTATTATGATTCCTTCTTATAAGTATATTTCATCCACATCCAATGTTTTTTCACTTTTCCAATTTTCACTAGTATTTACGATACTCTTACAATAATTTAAAATCCAATTATTTTATCAATTTACTATACCAATCATTGTTTTATATTTTGGTTTTCAAAAGATTCATTCCCATAGTGGATTTTCAATATTTTATCTTATTCTCCCTAAATCATATGTTAGGATATATAATTTCATTATGAATCATAAATAAATCAAATTGGTGATTTTTAAATGTAAAAATGAATTTATATACTCTTTATATTATGTGTAATATTTTAATGAATATTATAGGTAAAAGAGATTTATTATGGAAATATAATTGAAAGTAAATGGTTGGTAGGGTTAAATATGAATCCATAACAACTATGGGTTAGGTGAAACTATTTTAAAGATTTTAAATATTATAATTTTGATAATTAATATCTAGAATGATTTTAATGGAATTAATGATACTTTAATCAATTTTAAAAAAGAGAATTATCCAAATGAGTTTTGAAACAATTCATTTTATTGTATCTGAACTGTGATTCTTCTCTTCATTTACTTCTTATATTTTCATGAATACAGATGACCAATGTATCATCTTCCATGTCTCATTGTATCCCATTGTTAATTTATAGCACTCAAAATTGAATGAACACTTATCTGAAAATATTTTTTATTTTCCTTCATGTGTTTCATGTATCTGCGAACCTATCTCTCCCTCTATTTACTTGCACAATAGAACAGCGTTGCTTTGCATCGATCTCAGAAATTTTTTAAGATGTAAAATATTATGTATTTTTAATATGAATTTTATATTAGTATGATTTTATTACATAAATATATATGATTAACCATATATAATAATAATCTATAATATCATAAAATATTTCGTACGATAGTATTTAGGTGAACATATTATTCTCAATATTGTATCATTATATTTTATAGATAGAGCTTTTTATTATATAGTAATTTACATCTGTATTCACACATATATAATTATAAAAAAACAAAATAACAAGTTCAATGACTATAATAAATGTAATATAATAATGTGATTATATTTTTCTTTCACAAATCCACATAATATTATATGTTATTTTGAGAATATATATAAAATATTCATAAATTTTCAGCACTAATATTACAAACTTTTTGAATGCATGAACATGATTGTAATTTATTGATATAATTAATCTTGTAAACATGATTTATTTTTATCTAATTTAAATCAATTTTTCTAATGTGTTATTTCTTTAATAATATTTTTTAAAAGCTCAATATTAAATATTCAATGATATTTATTTCCAATGAAATTATCATTCCTTATTGCTGATGATATATTAAAAATATTAAGACCCTTTTGGGATTTACTGAAATCCTGGAATAGTAAAAATGATTGAGAGTTATATTAAAATATTTTTAGCGTTCAATTGATTGGATTATTGAGGGAAAATAATGATACGGTTGTAATGTGTGGGAATTTATTTTTGAGATGATTTTCAAATGTAGGGAGGCTTAGATAATTCAAAAAATATTATTATTTATTGACACAAGCATTCTTATTATGTATTATTTATTCATCACGTTTACATCTTCTACGATATAGTTAATATATATCTTTGTTATGGGGATTATATAATTTTAAATAATTTAAATAATAATTAAAGAGGAAAATTTATATATTTTGATAATTTTTATTTCATATTAATAAATATTTAGTATTGATATGACAAAATAAAAATTGAAATATTTGTAATAATTAAATAAAGACCCTTATATTGATGATTATTATAAATATTAATCTTGAATAAGGAAGAATAATAATAATAAATTAAGTGATTGACTCAATATTTATAAAGTAATTAATTCTTGTTTTCAGTATACTTTTTGGATTCTCAGTCCTTAGTTAGGGGATTTATGATTTTATATTGAAAATTTTACAAATATGAGTCAATATTTAGGTAACTTCATAGGTCATTTCCCCGAGATTGATTACAATCTATATATAATTATATTATTTTAATTCTAATGTGCCCCCACTCGAGTCGGTTGGTTAAGTAGACACCCATATTTAGACAAGGGTATTGTGTGTATTCAACTAGTCTTTTTTATTCAAGGTAATCGATTATTGACTACACCCAATACCCTATGTTCTCAACCATTTTAAGAATGTTCAGTGGAACGTTCAAGCTGTGGTGTCTTAAACATATATTATATATCGTAATATGGGATGTAATTTATATTGGTTTTGATATACATGTATATGTGTTTTATGGGGGCTTAATTTTATATAATGTACATGTATATAGGATTTAATGGATAACCATTTTATAGGAATAGTTATTCAGGGGTTATAATGGCTTAAAGAATAATGTATATTTAAATGGGTTTTAATGGATCCCAAAATCACTAAATGATTTTAGGAATGTGATGGGTTGTGGAAAATATTATCATGTTGTGGATATGAAATAATATACTGAATTTTAAACTTGACATATTTAGTGGATGTGATCATCGAGATTTAAGATTTCACGATTTTGGGTGACTAGTATAGTGGGAATTTGGTTGTAGTTTATATAGATTATATATATGTATATCATTTTTATTATTCTAATACCTTCTTCTATTTTTTACATTTTGAGTGAGTCACAAATATGATTTAATATAAATTACATGATTTTGAAATTAGATGATTTATCTGTTTATTCACTATGGATTTAGGAAATTACTTCTAATTTTTCATGAGTGGTTTTAAGGAGGAAACAACTTGCTATACTTGGTTCCACACACACACAAATACACTCAAAAACTTTCTAATATATATATAAAGTCTGTAGGTGACTATTGGGGGTCATACATGATGTTTTTATCTTGAGCTGGTGTGTTGTGTTCTGTGATATTCCGAGTTCATTTTCATGGATTTTTTATGATGTAGCTTATTTTGGGTATTCATTGAATTAAATTAAAATTTTTATATTTGGTTTATATATTATTATGGAAATAATTGGTAATTAGTTGTTTCATTTTCATGGACCTTGATGGTAATTCCTACCATATATGTATGTTTAATACCCTAGATTGATGTCATTCATGGGATATAAAGGTCATACCCAAATTCAAAAGTAAAATTAGATGGGTAACATTAAGAGGGATCATGATAGTAACCAGTATCCTTGATTCACGAATTGACTAAATATACATGAATAACGTCATGAGTAATTAAATTAAAATTTATGATACTTGATTAAATAATAATTCGTATTTATTCCATTATTATTTTTCTTTTATGTTCATTTATGCATATTTTATATAATCTCAACACAAATATCCATCATATAGAGAATTTTCTCTTCACAATTAGAAGGTAATGTAGACAGATTGTTAATGTTAAAATATCATTTAATAAGGTTATGTATCTCTAAATGATTAATGATATTCATTACATGTCTTATTAAATGTCAAAATGGTTAAAAATAACAAAAGGTGATCCAATGTAAGAATAATGAATTTAGTATAAGTGTTATTAGATGATGGTATTTTCATTTATGTGGGTTATTCTATACATGATGATCTTAATTCATTATTTAATTTTATCTTTTTTTTCAATTAACGAATATAAATCATATTATAAAATATTTTTAAGTTTATATTTATCGATATGTATTTTAATTATGACCATTCATGAATTTTGTGATAGTTGATAAAAACAATATACATATAGGTGGTTATACCAATGATGAATGAATGTTTATATTAAAAAATTATTATGCTCATATTATTGTGTCACAATTATATCGAATATTAATGTCATTATATAGTAATTTATAGTTTATTTATATACGAATATAATATAAAAACCAACCCCAGACTCGGTGCTGAAAAATGAATCACTTCATCGATAGAGTTGGTGGACCATCCATAAAATTGTCAGATCGAGTTATACTAGATAAACACAAGAGGGGGGAGAATTATGCCTCATTAAATTTCTTCGACCGATCATGATATTTTTGTGTATCTTTATATCAATGATTTTGAATCATAAAAAAATAACACAGGGCCCATGATGTATTGTGGTTCATGGAATAGAAGGTCTCTATTCTACTCTACCAACGCTCTACTCCACTAGCTTGGTGATTTTCACTATACAGTCCTCATAACAACAGACTGTTCCACAACTGAGTATAGGTTTTTGACACCTTTAAAATCTTATTTCTAAACAAACCCTTTTGGTTCAAACACAAAATATTCACAGATTAGTATGAGAAGATGATCACTCAAGATAAATGATTATTTTGTTCGTTGAAAATACATTCTCAGTTGTTCTTCAAAATTTAAACAGAATGCAATTGATAGTAGATAGATAGTTGTTATCATAAATGATGATTTTCTGGTAACTGTTGTGCTGAGCCGATCCAATTGAAGTAGATCATGAAATGTCATTTGAAACATTAACATTAGTTGATTTACAAAATGATATTCGATGTATGTCAATAAATCTCTAGTCGTGTTACTTCTTCTTCTTCAGAAAAAAGAGTTTTGTCTCTCTTTTTAATAATAGATATGTAGATCTCAGATGTCTTAATTTTTTCTCCTCTATTTATACGTTTTTTCAATCATCTTTTCTTTTATATTGTATCTTTATAGATGGCATCTATATTTTGAAAATCAAAATATCATAAAATATATAGAATAACGATGAGCATTTCTTCTGAAAATTTTGATCCATTCAAGAATCCTTCGGACTTGCGATATTCAAACATTTGAATTAACAGAGCAGTCAAAACATACCTTTAAATATACCATGAAATTCTCCTTTAATTTCCGCCCTTAGAATCATGAATAAAAATCTTTGAATTTGTCAAATACATGGTTTTGATTCATCTTTTATTCTGGCTTCAAATCATCCTAATAACTCGCTAATAGTAATTTCACAATAAATCATTATATAAGTTTACAAAATTAAACATATGGTTGATCTGTATGGTATTCTCTTTAAAATAAGGTTGATCTTGATTGTATGGTTGATGATTCCTTATTCAAATAAAAGGTTGATCTTCCATACTCTTCTTTTTAACTATTCAACATACAGTATATGATCAATACTTTTTTCTTATTCGAAAATTATGGTTAATCATTCATACTTGTGTCTTCATCTCATAAATGTATGGTTGTTTAAAAAAGTAAGGATGATGAACCATACTATTCAATTCATCCAAACATTCATTTTATGATCCATACTATTTGCTAAAATTTAAGGTTCATTACAAATGTAAGGTTGATGAACCATAATTTTTAGAAATAAACTCAATGATCCATACATACAAAATGATCATCTTCTGTACTTTTCCTCTATCCCAAACTTAAGGTTCCTTCAAAACGTAGGTTACTTCTTCCATACTATGCCGATAGTGTGCGGTTGTTTTACAATATTTTTCTCATTACTCATATGATAAACGCCACCCTCCATTCTTACACTATGCTTCCAAACATAGGGAATGAACAGTTGATCCAGAACACACTTAAAAAAATTCCTAATACATTAGGAATTAATTCTCCCTATTCAAATTATTAAATATTTCTTACAGAAATAATAATATAAAGAATATTAAGTTCCTATAATACAGTTAAAGTAAAATAATTAGAATAACACATAAGGTTATTTTTGAGCATCAAAATAATCAAAAAGGGTGTAGCGTATTGTTCTAAACAATACCCCAATTTTTAATAATAAAATTATGTATTGTTGAAAACAACACATTATCCACAATCTCCTCCTATTGATGATCAAAAAACCCACAAAAAAACCAATGAAATTAACTTAAAATAATAATTACACAGTGTTTTGAATTTTGGAAAGACAAATACAATATTTAATTTGAAAAAAAAAATTATTAAAAAAAATAAAAATTGTATTATCCAAAGTCATAAAATGAATACATAGAATACAGTGTTTTTATTAACATAATTTAAGCCCTTTGAAGGATTAATATAAGACTTAACATTACATCCCCTTTTTGAATAAAAATGATTAAAGTAAAATTGTAAATAAATTAATATATGTTAAAATAAAATGTTTTGTTTCTCCGAATTTCTCCCACTTTTGGGATATCAAAAAGAATTATTGAAGAATAAATATAACACATTTTAATGTAGCACTGAACTTATGTAAATGATATTATAAAATTTTTATCAATATGTGAATCTGGATTATTGGAATTTCTGTCATAAACAGTTTAGTAAAACAAAATGAAACACATGAACAGAGATGCAAATATAGTTCATTGAAAATATAATTACAAGTATAGTAATGAAAAGCAATAGGAATCATTGTTGGGTAAGGGTGTGATATTGGGTTCATCTTCTCTGAACTACTGCCTTGATCTCTTCCAATTGTTCCCTCAATTTTCTCTTCAATCAATCTTCCAACTGGATAACAAGATCTCTACGTTCGTGAGTCAAATGAAAATATTCAATCAGATTCACTCTCAAAAACTCATGAAGCCATTCCTCCATCTCTATAAAAAGAATCAAATTTTCTGTGAAATGATTCATCGTAGCACGAATCGTTGGTTCACATGAGGTCGACTGATTAACTAGAAACATCTGATTATCTAACTACACTGAGAAAAGACAAATTATGCATCATATGTCCTATAGTCTTCAATTTATATTGACCATTACTACTGTAATGGACGAAAATCATCTTATTAAATCAAGTGAAGTTCATGGTGTACTAGCCTCACTAGTTTTGACATATGAAAATTGTGTCTCTATGAAAGATTTAATCTCCATCAAATCAGAATTCATAATCATTTTTTATTTCAACCATGAAACTTCATTGATCAAATTTCTCTTAATAATTTCAACTTCTTATTTAGAAACAGAACTAGTTTTTAATCTTTGATATTTTAAATGTTGCATTTCTAATGCTCTCCTTAGAGGATAAGTCTAATATTCAGCTATGTTCAACTTCCTATATTTCTCCTCAACTTCTTCATTTACTGAATCATAGGAGCCATGTGCCTAATTCTCTAATTGAGAAATATGTAACAATACAATGGGAAAATATTTTGCTTCATATTTCTCATCATCCCATACATATACTAGTTTCTAAACATATTTTTCCTTTGAGCCTTTCCCTGACACATCCACATAAAATTTACATCCAATATCTCAATATAAACTTCTGATAAAGTATCTTCTTGAGTTTCAAAAGTTTCTGGAGGTTTCTCCTCATGAGAATCATTTTCATGTTCTTCATCTGTCACTAGATTCCGTAATGTAAATTCCTCTTGATCAACTTCTACCTGATCAATTTGAGTTTGGGGCACTGCTTCTCCTTCACCAGGAACTGTTTGAGATTATTTTTCCATTATCAGTTATTCTTCATCCTCCAATACTATCTATAGTATATTTTTTTGGTTGAGACTATATTGTTTTTAGTTACTGAGTGAAATTTTTTTGATCCACTAGAGGAGTAACCTTATCCATAACAACTTCTCCCTGTAACATCTGTTTAACTAAAGATTCTCTCATAATCGTATAGCTTATGATATCACCAAATGTTGAAACATTCGAAGTTACAACAGGCCCATGAATAGGATAAGGATCTATGGTCCGTTGGAATTGATGTCCTTCCAGAATTCTTTCTTCATGTGCATCCATAGCCTCAAACCTGATTCTTCTTTATACAGTTGTGTCTCTTGATTCAACTTGTCCTTCCATTGATTTTTTTTGTTTTCCCCTGAGCTCTTTTATCATCATATTCTTCTCCTAGAGGCAGCATATTTCCTTTAATTATGTTCCAAAAATATCCAATCATTATTAATGTACCATCATTGATGATATTACTATGGTGGAATCCCACCCGAGCATCCAGCAGTCTTATCATATCTTTCTTAAATAGAATATTTTAGATAAACCTTCCATAAGGATAAAAAATTATTCATTTCTCTGTTTGGAGACAGTAATTGAGATACCTTACCATGTATATCATATGATTCAATTTAATGTAACTCATTAGTAAAAACATTAAATATATATCTGGATAAATTATCTTTTCCATTTCATACATCCTAGGTGCAATAACAGTTTTCACAAACAAAACCCAGATTTTCAGGTCCGGTTCCATGTCATTTACTTCCATTTTCATGATATTAGTTGATCTAAGCTGAAACGAAATAATATCATTAGATTTATCTAATCTATCACCCATATTTTTAATATAAAAAGGATAAACTCCCTCACGAAGGTAGTTTTGAATTTATGGATTTCCAAATATGAGACTGAAAAATCTCGATCATCAATCTTAGCGATTATCAAATCCTCATAATTTCACAGACAAAACTATTCTGACATAAAGAAATGATGATGTTCAACTTGATATAGAAACTTTATACAGTCTCCATTGAATGTCTATTCCAAGTATTTAAAACCTAGGTATTTCCTCACTGTCATGTTCGTTTGATAGATCCATTATAGATCTATGAATTTTCATTGTAAAATCATTCTTCCCGCCAAGAACAACCTCATGTTGGTACTTTTCTCTGGTTCATCGGTTCTCTGGGTTTTGGCCATTTTTTCCCTAATCTGAATTTTTGAAGCTTATTGTTTGAAAGGATCAGGGTTAAAGAAGAGCGGTAATGTTTCGAGACTTAGATGGGTTTTTGGTAAGAGAAGCAGATTAGAATTTGAAATAGATATTACAGCCTTGATTCACTGGTCATTACATACATACTAATCATTTCAAAAATTTTAAATCAAATTAAAATCACACACGGATAAACATATAAATAAATATGTAAATAAAATTATACTATTTAAAAAACAAATAACTAAACTATTTAAAAAAATAATTAAAATTAAATAAACCTAACTACCCCTTAATAAAATCAAACCTTGTAGTTGGATGTGGTTTTGTAAAAATATCATCTAATTAAATATCTGTATTCAAAAATTATAAAAATATATCGTTTTTAAGAACATGGAATATTTAAAAGTGATGTCTAATATCAATATGATTAGTCCTAGAATGATTAATAGGATTTTCTGAAATATTTATTGCACTTCTATCATCACATAAAATAGGTGTATTATTAAAATTTAGTCTAAAATTTATAAAAGTTTTTTTCATCCCCAAAACTTTTTTCACAAAAACTTCAAGAAAATACATATTCTACTTAGCCTTTTGACAGGGAAACTGAGTTTTTCTTCTTACTTGAACATGAAACTATGTATTTTTTGAAAAAGTAACACGTTCCTGGGGTGGTTTTTCTATCTAATCAACAACAACCAAAGTCAGCGTCAGAATATAAAATTAAATTAAAATCATAATTTTTGTGATAAAGTTGAGATTGAAAAATAGTTCTTTTTAAATGTATAAAAATAATATTAACATCAGTTAAATGAGATTCTTTAGGATTTAATTAAAATATTGCACAAAGACACACTGAATACATTATATCTAGTCTGCGAGTAGTAATATATAATAAACTACCAATCATAACTCTATATAACATGTTATCAATAGATTTTCTAGTTTCATCTAAATCATGTTTTATATAGGTACACATAGAAGTTGTATAGATATTATTATTTTCTAGTCAAAATATTTTAGTAAATCATTAATTTAATTTCATTGATTTAAAAAATTTCCTATTTTTTTTAGAAAAATTGAAGTCATGAAGGGATATTTGTTTCTTACATCATACACATTTCAAATTAATTTTGAACTAAATTGGATAACTGATGATAAACTTGTGTATTTGTTAATCCAAAAATTACATCCTTGACATAAATTTGATCTAATGAAATAACAAAGTTTACAATTTTATTTAAAAGAATTGGATTTTCCATTCAAATTGTAATATCATTTTTTAGTAGTAAAGAACTAAATATTTCATACCAAGCACTAGGTGATTTTTAATGGCCATAAAGAGATTTAATAAGCTTTAAAAAAAATCTGGTTTTAGTGAATATTCAATACGAGGAGGTTCCTCAACAGAAACTTCCATTATTAAATAACCATTTAAAAAGGAAAACATAACATCCCTCTGAAATAATTGAAAATTCATATGAGATGCATATGCTAGGAGGATAATAATATCTTCTAATCAATATACAGGTGGAAAGGTATTATCATAATCTATACCTTCTAATTGATTATATCATTTATCTATAAGTGTTTTTTATTTCTAGTTATTATTATTTAAACGTCTAGTTTGTTCCTATAGACCTATTTGGATCCTATTACTGGATAATTCTGTGGTCTTTCAATTAATTTCCAAACATCATTTCTTTTGAACTGGTTTAATTCTTCATGCATTATTATCATCCAACATTCATTAACTCTGGTTTCATCTGTAGTCTTAGGTTCTAATTGGGATAGAACGACAAAAAATATAACATGATTTCCTATATTTTGTCTAGTTTTTATTCCTCCATATTAGTCTCCTATTTCAATTTCTGAAGGGTGATTCATTAGAGTTCTTGACTTTCTAGGTAGTATAGTTATAGGTTCTTCAGTATAATGTTCATCCAGACTGGACTGAATTTCATTTATAACGTTTTTAAAATCACCTTTCAGATTATTAAGTCTCATGTTATCATTAGAATCATGTTCATATATTTGATCTGTTAAGTTCCCATGAGATCTGATTCATCAAATTTCACATTAACCGATTCATTATCAATCATTGAATTCGAATTAAAATCCCTATAAACATTGGAAGTCACATAAAATCCTATTAATATTCCTTTATCTGATATTGGATCGAATATACTATGATTTTTCATCATATTCATGGTGTAAACATTGCATCGAAAAATGTTAATGTAATTTACTTATGGTTTTTTGTTATTCTATACTCCATCAAGTGTCTTTTTCAAAATTGGTCTAATTAAAACACTAATAATTATATAGCAGTCTATGCTTACAGCATAATCCCATATATAGTAACGTAAACTATATTGATTTAACATAGTTCTAGACATTTTTTGAATAGTCCTATTTCTTCATTCAACAATTCTATTTTGTGGAGGTGTTCCTGGTTCATAGAATGGGTGTTTAATACCCATATTAGAGAAATAGAAATTAAATTCTAGATTCTAAAATTCCCTACCATGATCATTTCTTAATTAAATTATATTAAAACATTTTTATTTATGAACATATTTTAAAAAACCATCAAATAATGTAAAATCATTATTTTTATATTTTTCAAAAATCCATGTAAATCTAGAATAGTAATAAAATATATATATATATAAATTACCAGCCAATCATGCAACCCTTGAACGTCCAAACAGATCCATATGAGTAAGTTCTAGAGGTTTAGTTGTTGCAATTTTGTTAATAGATTTTAATGATGATTTGTGCTACATGCCAAGATGGCATGCGTCACAAAATCCATCACATTATAATTTGAGACAATGAAAATTAGAAACTAATGGTTTCTTAAATAACCTATGATAAAAAAATATATTTCAATGTCTAATCATCCTATGACACATTGAAGATTCATTAATCTTATCAGTTAATTATTTTACCAGTTTTTTACACAAGGAATTTAAATCAATGGTATACAAATTATCAGTTGTTGGTGTTGTAAATTTAAGCAATTTATCTTTGAAAACAGAATATTTATTATTATAAAAATCAATAATATAACCATTATCATAGAGTTGAGAGATACTTATCAGATTGTGATTCAATAATTGTGCAATGAGTAATTTGTTGATTGAGATAATTCCTGGATCGGTAACAATTCTAATGCCAAAAATCATACCTTTGGCATTTTCACAAAATGTGAATAGTCATCCATATTTTTGTGTTAATTATTTGAAAATTTAAGAGTTTGCACTAATATTCCCAGAGAATCCACTGTCCATATACCAGATGGCCTTTTGTCTCCTTTAACCTTCTTCCAACAAAGTCATTTAAACAAATTATTTTGGTACCCATATTCTGTTGTGTCAAGGTGTGTTATCCAATTGAGATCTATAAATCTGGACTTGCTGTGTTTTTATAATATCAACATATTCATATAAATGGTCTGAAATAAAGGAGATATTTATTCCACTTCTCTGGGGTTTCCTTAATTCACAATTCTTATATATATTCCTTCTTGTTCCAAAGTATTTACAATTTAATCTTTTTGTTCTTGGGACAATGTAATTATTGTACAATTTAGGTATTTCACCTTTTCTACCAATTATATATCATTCATTATTAATTATATGAATTCCATTAATTTCATTTAAAGAGTTTTCACTTTTGGATAAAACAAGAGCTGCAGTCTTATAAGACTCATCTTCAGTTTGATGAGTTTTTATTTTTGATTCATATTCTTTATAGTTAGTAAAGGTATACTATTTAGTTAACTCTTTATATTGTTTCATCAGTGTATCTCTTTCATTTAAAATAGAATTATGAATATTTTTTAGAGACTTCTGTTTTATAAATATAGAATCATATTTTATTTCTAGCATGTTGCAATAGGATGTATGTTTTTCATTTGAATAGATTGAGTCTGAAATATAGTCAGAAGAGTAATTAGATTGAACCTCATCTATTTATGCAATGAAGCACATTATGGATTTCAGATATGATTCCTCCTTTTTTGAATCAGATTATAAAGAGTTGTTGAAGTCTTTAGATACAATTTATGTTGACTTAATTGATTTTTATTCTTTTTTCTCATAACCAGGTCTCTAAAATAATTTCATCTTCTTGTATTTCATTAAATTTGGAGAGTCAGGTCTGATATGACCATGTTTTTTTCACTCATATTACCTGACTTCCATTTCATCCTTTTAAAATGTATTTCTAAAACCATTCATCTTTTAATAAATCATTCTGATTTTTTTTCTATCTGAGCCAGTTCCTCATCTGAATTTGATGGATTAGTACATTTTGATTTCACCCTTCCTTCCTTTTTCTTCATCTTTCTACTATAACATTGTGAAGAAACTTTTAAAGAAGTGTCGTCTCACATGATCTTAAAATGATGCCCATTTTATTCATCCTACATCTCAGATTCATACATAATGAGAGTTCCCATTAACTCTACCATTGTTAAATCATTGACAATTGTTGATTTTATGATAGTAGCATAAACTGCATTCCATCGAGTTGGCATCACTCTTAGTACTTTCAAGGCTTGATTAGCTTGTTTGATTAGATCTCCCATAGTATTCATCTTATTAACAGTCTCTAATAATCTTCCATTCATATGGGTGATTTTTTCTCCTTTAATCATTATGAATGTATCATATTTTAGTTTGGTAGTATCATACCTCGTATGTTTGACATTGTCAGTTCCATAATAAGAAACCACAGTTACCTGCCACATTTCTTATGTCATTGGGCGCTGAGATACTCTATCAAATGCATACGGTCTTAGGCCACATATGATTTCATTCATATCCTTCTAATTAATTACATACATAGATTAAATAGTTTTACTCCATGTTTTGAGGTTTCTATGATATTTCATAAGTTGTCAGTTTCTTTGAGTAGACTCTGTATCCAAGGTTTTTCAAACAGATTACCATTCTATATTTCCAGCATCCATAATTCTCACCATAGATGTTTGGATATATGACAATAGACATTCCTTCCCTTGTAACATACATCTTGATTTGAGTATAATCAGTTAAAACATTTATTTTGTTATAGATTTTAAAAAAGCTCCACCACTGATACCAATTGATAGATCAGGTTATACTAGATATGCACAAGAGGGGGGGATTTGTCCTTTTGAAATTTCATTGATTGATCATTATTAGTCCATTTATCTTTATATAAGAGATTTATAAACAAAAAATAAATTACACAGGACACATAATGTATAGTGTTTCGGTTAACAAAAGTGACCTAGTCTACTCCACCAACATTATACTTAACGAGCTTGGTGATTTTAACTATCTGGTCTTATTTTTTCAACTGTATGTTCCACAACTGAGTACATGCAGTTGAGACCTTTATAATCTTAATGATAAATAGATCCTTCTGGTTCCAACACTGAACATACACAACTTAGTACGAGAAGTTGATAACAAAAGATTAAAGAGTATGTTGTTCGTAAAAATACTTTCCCAGTTTTTCTTCCCAATTGCAAAAAAATGAAATTGATTGTAGATGGATTGTCGTCTTCAGAAAAAATGATCTAAGGGTAAAATTAGTTTTGTGCGGATCTAGTTTTAGTAGATCAAAATATTTCATTTTCATCATTATAATTAGTTAATTCAACACAAGGTATCCTATGTAGACGAATAAATCTTCAGTCATGATTCTTATTCTTCAGAAAACAAAGCTTGGTCACTCTTTGTAACAACAGAACAATAAATCTCGATTGACTCGATTTTTCTATTTTGTATACACATCGTTATAATTAAACCCTTTCTGTTATATTGTATCTCTATAGACTGCATCTGTATTTTAGAAAAATATATATCATAAAATATATACAATAATGACAGGAACATCTTATGAAAATTCAGATCCATAAAGGACTCCTTCAGACTCCCAATATTCAAACATTAAAATTAACATAGTGGTCATAAATTCCCTTTAAATTCACCATGAAAATATCCTTTCATTTAGATACTTCGATTCATGAATAAACATCTTTAAATTCATCAAATAAATGATTTATATTCGGTTGTAATTCTTGCTTGAAATCTGCCTGATCATTTTCTTATAGTCATTGCACAATCAATCTATTTTTAAATTGACGATGCCAAACGTAGGGTTGATCTGCATGGTATTCTCCTAATCATAAGTTCTATCATGAAAGTGTATGTGATGATATGTCATTCAAAAATAGGTTTGATCATTCATACTCTTCTTTTCAACTCTTCAACATATAGTATATGATCAATACTTTTCTCTTCTACCAAATGTACGGTCGATCAGTCATACATGTATCATTAGCTCTTAAATGTATGGTTGTTTTCAAATGTAATCTTGATGAACCATAATTTTCTCTTCTTCCAAATGTATGTTTTATGGTCCATAAGTTTTAATAAAATATATGGTTCATTCCAATAGTTAGTTTGATTAACCATACTTTTGAGAAATAAACTCAATGTTCCTTATGTACACAATGATCCTCTACCATACTTTGTCGATATCTGAAACATAAGTTTCCTTCCAAATGCTGGTTTATTCTTCCATAATTGTCTAATACCGTATGGTTGTTTAACTATACTTTTATGATTACTCATAAGATAAATGTTGCATTCCATCCTTACACTACACTTCAAAATGTAGGGTATGAACAGTTCTTCCAAAACACACTCAAAATGAATTCCGAATACTCTAGGTATTAATTCTCACTGTTCAAATACTTAAATATTTCTTCCTAAATTAATAATATAACTATGATTAAATTCATGAAATACACTTATCGTAAAATAATTAGAATAAAAAATAAGGGTATTTGTGATCATTAAATTCATCATAAAGAGATAGAGTATTATTCTAAAAAATATACCCAGTATTAATAATAAAATTATGTATTGTTAAAAACAACACATTCTCAACAATAATGAGTAATGTTTTTAGATTAAAATTATATGATATGTGGTAGGATAATGGATATTTAAGTAATATAGTAATGTTTATGAATTAATATGATAATGGTGTCATTATATATTTATAGTTATAATGATATTTGTTGGTGGTAGATGATGAAAACTGAAAATTGTTCATCTAATATAGCTTAACAATTTCATTAGATGCCCTCTTTAAACGTGCTACTTGAGAATTAATGAATGGAACTGTGTGATGGCTTTAGGCTCTATAATCATGATATGGAAGTTTTAAATGGTGTATTGTAGGGGTTTAAAAAATAATGAAGTTACAAAATTTGAAAATTTTAATGGTTATGATTGGTATTTATATGAGTATAAAAAGAGTGGTTTTGAATTAAATTATTGAATAAAATATTATTTCTCCAAATAACTATAAAAATGGTATTTAATAGTTTTGTTACTGTGACTTAAAGGTAAATGGAACATTTAAATAATCATCTAAATTCATAGAACTAATAATATTTATTAAGATACAATATAATGAAATATGGTAATTATATGTTACTGATTTGGTGTTTTACTATTCATATGTGCATTTTCCAATTCATGAAACACAACAAAACATCACCCTTATACCATTTTTATGTTATAATTCCAAAAATAAAATATGTTTTTAATTATAATTTTTAATCTTAAAAAAAGATTTCATTGTTATTAAATAATTTTAATATCCATTTAATACATTTTATACTTGTAGTAAGATTATGCATCAATGAATGGGTAATTGTTTAACTATATTTTAAAAATTATATTCATATAATTAATTAATGCTAAAAATGTTTTAAAATTAAAATTAATTATTTACCCAAATGAGATTTTACTATTCGAGTCAAATATTAGTGATTGAGGTAGTTAGGATAAAATGATAACAATAATATTTACTTCAGTTAAATAATCATTAGACTTATTATAATCACCTCTTGTTTCTATCATTATTTATTCACTCATCTTCCTCAATGAAGGTTATTTACATTTCATTTCTAAAATTCAAATAAAGTATTTAAATTTTTTTTTTTATTTTTTCGATCAAGTGAGTTAAAATTGAGGTTGGCCAATATATATAATGTTATTATATTATCATTTTCTTATATTCAAGTCATTATTATCCAATTATAAAATTTTCCATTTTATCAATTAATTTATATTATATTATTAATTAATATATATAAATAATTTAATTTTGACGAGCTTAATTTGAAATATTTACATAATTATATATTTTAATTCCAATTGATATATTTATTTCTAGTCCATCATTTGAATATCCACTATAAAAATTTATTCCTCCATTTTTTTATTAAATAGTAAGATGAAAATATATGTGGTCACTTCTATTTCATTTTAATTATTAGTTAACATATTTTAAATACATAAAAATGGTTTTACTACTTTACACTAACACTGTACTTTATATTATATTATATTAATTACTTTTTTCATTCCCAGATCATCACTATCTGCACTTCATTTGAGTGATCTTGATATAACCATGACTCCTTGGAATTAAACACATGTGAGGTATCTAGTATATACACACATAAGAGCATTATGCGGAAACAATTACATTCATTTTATAGGTTTAGTGGTATTGATCGTTCATTTGATACTACTCTCATTAATTAATGAGTCTCAATGATTTCATTTTATAAGTAACACATGTGTCCCTACTCCTAAAAATTTGTGTCACTCTTCTGTGGAGATGTGTGAAGGATCTCAAATCTCTTACATAATCCTGTATCTATTTGAAATTATTTTAAACAATGTTCTCTTTAGGATTTGTATATCATTTATGGTTTTGGTAAATGGATTTAACCGCTTTATCCATTCCATTGATTAGTTTTGGTCACAATTTATCACACTTCCCAATTAAATCCCATCATTTTAGGAGTTTCCCAATTATAATAGATGGATTCATAGGTGTCCATATGAATTCTTATGATGAAGATGTTTTTTGATTAAGAAATAGATTATAGAAAGATATTAATCCAATCCACCAATAAATTCTAAAAAATTTGTTATGATCATATATTTTAGTGTCTTATTTATGTTAATATATTTACCCACAATTTTTATATGAAATATCATTACGATAATCAACTATATTTTTAAATAATTTTAAACATTCCTTCCTAAAATATTATTCAAAATTATATCATAATTACATAAAATATATAGTGGTTCTTCGCATAAAATAACAAGTAATATAATGAATATCATTCCATATTGGATATTCAACAAGTATTATTGAAATGAGAAGAAGTAGAATATTAGTTTTACAAAATCTACAAAAAAACATATGGCATTATTTCTACGAAATATATTTGGAATACCTGTGAAAAATAATTTTGGTGGTATTATCATGTTTCATGTTTGTATGGATAATTTTTCAATTAACCCCTTGGAATTTTTTCAATATAATATATTTTTTTCATTCAAAAAATTATGATGTATTTAAATAGTCTCTTTCATCATATCTTCCAAAAATAAATTCTATCATATATTTTTACACATATTTATACCTTTTTGTGGATGGGTATCTGGTGTAATGATGAGAATCTAATATATTTTTTCATTAGATTTTTATAAAATGGTATATATAATCATGTGCTAAATATTAAAAAAACATATTTATCTTCATCAAACTATGTTATCTTCTACTTCCTTAATTCATCAACTTTTATTGTATCTCCATATTATAAAATTGAGATTTTTTTATTTTCTCTGGTTTTGATGGTTGGGAAATCATTTCATCATGTTAGATTTATATCAATATATTTATGAATTATATTATACCGCCCTTTACTATTGTAATCTGGATAATGTGTCATAATTTATTACATTGGATTTATACGCCTGGAATCATATTCCTCAGGACAAAATAGTTTAGTATTACTGGGAAACAAGACACATTCATGATTCCAATATTACATTTGAGAACTCCAATTAATTTTTTTGAGAATATCATTATTCAGTGTATCATATCGTTTATTATTATTCATAGAACACTTCCATGATTCTTATGAAAGTTAACATAATAATTGGGATATCACATTCTCTATAATGGTTATTTATATCATAAAATATCATAAATCAATAGTCATAATCATAGAAATAGAAATAATTAAACACAGATTAATTTTAAGTAATTTGAACACTATAGTCAATATAAAAAGTAATATAACTGAAAAGATATTAAATTTATTCAATAATATTAATATTTTAACTGGAAAAGGTATAATCAATATCATACAACAAATAACAAAAAATGCATGACATTTAATAAAAAATGTGAAAATTAAATGCTTCATGAGTTGATATTACCGTTAAAATATAACGGATATTAAAAATAAATTAATTTAAATTTAAGGAAATAATTAACTATTAAATTAAATGATCTGAAACATCGTGAAAAATATACTATTATGAATTTTATGAAGTCAGATTAAACTATTCGGTAAAATCACATATGATTAGTATAACTAATAGATATCATTAGACCTGACGATGAATAAAATGACATTCTATAACCAGGAACAACATGTATCTACATGTACAAATAATTTATCATATATTAAACAATTAATTAAACTAGTGACATATATTCCTTATAATAAAATATCTGTATTGAATTTATAATAAGGATTTATCAATATTTTCCCAGTTTATCAAATTATGATTAACGGAAAAACCATTTGTAATAAAGGTATATTGTTTAAAAAAATAGTATAAATCATACAATAATATTTATATTTAATATAAAATATTTTTCAAAAAATACATTTCTATAAGAATGTCACCATTTTAAGAGAGTTTTTTCAATCACAAAAGATGGTGTGATTGTACAGAAAAGGTTTACCAATTTGATATCATTTGATTTGAAATCTATTGAAAAATTAAAATTAAAATAATCAATAATGTATTATATATAATAGGTATTCATGTTGGATACAAAAAACGGGTAGTATATACAAAACAAAAAATTGAATATGTGGATATGATCAAATACGCCTCAATGAAATAGAAATTGGGAGGAAATACCTCACATCTTACTAATTTTCATGTACAATATATTTGGATATAATAATATAAATTGAAACATTACATAAGATTAATTATGAATTATTATTAATAAAAATTTGGATGTATTACCCCATATAAAATCAACCAGTTTCACAGTCATAAAAGTTTCCCCATTGAAGCGAAATTAAGACAAAGTATCTTCCAAGTGGATAATTATTAATTCAAATCATCATGGATTAAATAATTTAAATTGAATCATAAAATAAAATAATGTAATAATAATTCTCTATATTACATGTAATGGGGTCATTATTTTTTCTATATAAAGAAAATTATTTGAACAATAATAAAATATTCCTAAATGAAGTAACATTGAGACAAAGTATATCACCCCATCGTAATTTTCATATCAGATACCATTAGAAAAAATAATATTGATTTAAACATATAATACCATGAAATATTATGGTTTTATTATGTTAAATTTAATTGGGGAATTACGTACCCCATATAATTGAAATTTGGGTAACAACATCAAAATTTGCCTCAATGAGTGGAAATAGAGACAATGCCTTTTACCTCATGATTATTTTTTGTAGAAAATTACTCAATCCCCTATACTTTTTCTTTAACATTGTTATTAATTTATTAAATAAGAATAATAATTTTTTTAATATCATATATTAACATATTATAAAAAGTTTCCACCAGTTTGGTAATAATATTACATTTTTTCATTGTTTTGGGTATTAATTTCCTTTACATCCCACATGTGTTTTCATAGGAAAGTCCCTTTTAATAGGTATAAGATATGGATACATCATATAAAGAATTATATTAATTTCAGAAATATAATATTAAATTATTATATACAGTTTCATAATCATTCATGGTGTTTGGACATAGAAAATGAATCACATTTCATTGTGAAGATGATAAGTCATACGTACAAACGAGTGATGATATAATTCCATTAATGAGTGAAAGAATATGTAATTAAGTGATATATTAATAATATATAATTAATATCATTTCATATATAACAAATATAATCTTAAATTTGTCTTTATTATTACCCAGGTAAAATGTATGTGAAAAATTGATCACATCGCTTCACAAGGCAATAGATTGTTGTACACACGAGTGACATTATTGAATTTTAAAAGATGTGGAATATAATAATATATAAGTGAAATTATAATTAAATAATTATTATAATATCAAAAATATAATATTAATGTGATAAATATTTCATTATATCCAATCCCAAAAGGTTCTGGTTGAAAACAAATTACATCAGTTCTTGTGGCATTGGTTCTCCATACACATGATTAACAGTTTTGTTTCCCATTTGAGGGATGTATAAATGGATATAAATTATTGAATTTAAATTAAAAATAATAATTATATGTTATATAATGATGTTATTATAATATCATGATTAAATAATATTTTTAGGATATGGAAGAAGAAATAAAATAAAAAAAATTAGTTTTAGAACATTTCATCTTATTTGGGGAACATATTTTGGTTTTCAAGAAAATACTACATAGAATTGATTTCTAATCCATTAAATTTGTCTATGATTTTTATGGGATTATGGAATTTATTTTGGTGGGTTTTTTTTAACCAAATCGATTTTATTGATGACGATGTGAGGATATGCGATGTAATTTTCTAATAGTGGGAGAGGACATTCGTTGAATTGTTTAAATTAATTGAATAAATAATAATATCCTAATATATAATGAAAATAAAATGAGTCGTTATATACCCTTTCTATTTTTAATTCAAATATAGATCCATAAGAAGTGTTTTTGGAATGTTGTTAGGTCATTTTATGCCTTATAACTTTAGTTTCGTCCGGAAAAATCAATTTTTACATTAACCACTATAATTGTTTTTCATCTTATTAATATTCATAATGTTCAATTGAAATGATTAAAATAATAGATAAAAATTTATATTGATTCAAAATATGTTATAAATATTCCAAATTCAATTCACAGAAATGGTAGAATGTAATTTAAATTTATTCCAACAAACGCATTGAAAAAGAGGGATTCCAAAGGGAAAATTTGATTATGTATAAAAGTTTTTAATATAAAAAATCAATATTAAATTGAATTAAATGAAAAATCTGTATTTATTATAATATAGTTTGACAATTATTTAATTAAAAATTACTTGAAATATAATTTATATTTTTAAAAGACTTAAATGGAAAGGAATTTTTCCATAAATGTATTGGTTTTCATTATTCATTGAAAAATTATAATTGATGAAAAATCCAAAACATTATCTGTAATATAATTTTGAGAATATATTTTTAAAAATAAAAATAATTTTATAAAATATGTTTTATAAAATATATAAAATGTAAAATTAATTTTTTTCTATAACACACGACAAACCATCTTCCCGAAAAAATTCATTTTTTCTCAAAAAAATATATTTTATTTTCAATGATTCTAATTTAAATTTGAAATAATAAATAACTATAATATTCATAATTTATTTATTACTATTCATTAAATTAAATCATTTTTATTTGTTATATTCTTATACAATATTAAAGATTATATAGAATTTTTGTTGCATGTTCGACAAGTTATTGATGAAATTAGATTTCATCATACATATATATTGGGTTATTTATGTAAAATGTTTCATGTAAAATACACTATATAAATTATGATTTTAATAGGAAACTATTTTTGATTCAAAAACCTTAACTTACAATAGATAAAATATTTTACTATCTATGAATATAAGGAAATAAAATTTCAAGATACATTTCTATTTATTTGGTAATATTTCATCCTTTGGATATCATTCTATTAGTTTCTAATTAATTACCTAATCTAGATAATTTATATCCTAAATAACAATTATTAGATTAATGATATAATATTCACTTTTCATTGATTATTATATCTATAAATAATAAAAATTCGTCCCGTCTATCTCTAAATATTTTCCAAAAATAATATAGTTAGACCCAATTATCCAATATAATACATTAATCTCTAAACCTCAAAATTAATTACATTGATTCATCATTAATATTTATTCCTCATAAAATTTAACTAAAAAGACTGACATATTAACCTGAACATTCTGTATGAAAATTGCAGATTATAAACACTTATTTTCCTTTGGTTTTGAGTTCAACCCCAACAGACTTGTTCTATATGATGGGTAATCACTCGACATTTTGGTTTTCCTTTCTATAAAACAATATTAAATAATTGGATTAATTATCCAAATGTGTAATAACCCATAACTATTGTTACATATATGATATTATTATTCTTAAAAGTTACATTAATCATTAAACTAAAAATAGAAAAATATAACAAAGTTATTCTGTAAAATATTTATTTAATAAAATATATACTAAACCATTGGGTGGTTTTTCAAATAATATTCTCTTAAATTTTCAATAATCCTGGTAGATTCACATCACATAATACTAACAAATGGAATTTTAATAATTTGAACATATGATTAATATTAAACTCATAAACCCATGATATAATCCATAACTCTCAAATTAGTGAAAAGTTATATGATTCTCAATTTTTAAACAGTCATGAAATGATACTTCATTCTTATTACTAATATTACTTTTGTAAAAAAACTTCCAATAAATAATTATTGAATCCAAATATATATATATATATATATATATTTCATTTTATTTATTCATGAGTATTTCATTTGTATAGTGTTTAACATTTAGATGATGGAATTTTCTCAGATAATTCCCAGATTCTCCAAATTTATGATAATGATTTATAAATGTATCGTATGATGAAATTTATTTCATTCCACCTATTTATTCATTTTTTCCTCATAAATCACTTCGTTATAATTGTATTTTATAGACATTAAAAATATTCCAAATATTTTTAGAAATAGTTTAGGTTTTTATTTTAAAAATTGTAATATGATGGAAATAAAGACTTCCTACATGGTGTCTATCACTCGATATCTAATAAAAATCAATCAATATCAACATTGGTGATTCTAAATGTTGGTAATGGTATTGTTTATTTATAATATATTGGGGAACATAATTAATAAAAAACAATAAATATTATACTGCAATCATCATCACATTTAATTTTTGATATTCACTACCATTACATCATGTTCAATTATAGCTTGATTCATTCATGTTCAAATTTATATAACCCGAATGGACTGAATTCATTCTTTTTAATTTATTTTTGATAACTTCCATTTCAATGGATGAGGAGGAACCCTTACAAGGCCCATAGGGTTAGATATTACATAAAAGGAAGGTGTTAGGAAATATACAGACTATACGTGGAATTACTCCTCCCCAACTTTTTTCATCTTGATATAAGTTCTCCCCCTTCTCATGGCTTGTTCTGCTAAGTATCCAATGTAATCACGGGCTGGTCTTGATGGAAATTCCAAACCCTCTCTTTATGAAAAATCTGCATAGCTTCTTCTCTGGTGAATTCCCTTACTATATATCCCCATCTTGAGTCTACCCCTTATATTGTATTTCTGATCACTTAAGTACAATTTTAGTTTTCCCAAAGGCCTTGAGGTGGCCAAAAGGCTTTGAGGTGGCTTGAAGACCTTGGGTGGCCCGAAGGCCTTAAAATAACCAAGGCCCAAACCAATTGCCCGAACGCCCAAATATATGAATAGTTCTTGCTACTACAATACCAAACAGTTATGGTTACATTACTACTACAGTAAATTGAAATATGTCTCCACCCAATTTTGAACTCAGGTAACTTGAATTCCCTTATTGAGTACTCAGTAGGGACCCCGAGACCCCCGAAGGTCTCCCAGAATCCACAAAGAATAATACACAAAGAATAGATACAATCACCAAGTAACATCTGACACTGCTTAAGTATATGCCCATACATATACCTAAATCATCAATTCCTGTTCGGCTCCAACATCCGAGCCCAAGTACAACCCAATCCACACAGGAAGGAAAAACGTAAATCCACATAGGATAGCACAACACAATCCAAAAAGGAAAGTAAAACGTAAATCCACACAGGATAGCACAACACAATCCACAAAGGAAAGTAAAACATAAATCCAAATAGGATAGCTCAACACAATCCAAAAAGGAATGTAAAACGTAAATCGACACATGATAGCTCAACAAAATCCACAAAGGAAAGTAAAATAGGGTTTCAGCTCACACAGGTACACATCATTTGCAAAGAAAGAGAGATGATCAGATGTAGTCATTGATTCATCTTATTGGGACCCACGTAGGATACAAGCACTGTTGACATTGTCCTCGAACCCACATAGGATTCTGATACAATTTTCTTCATCGTCGAACCACATAGGATTCCAGTACGATTGTCTTCATCATCGAACCCACATAGGATTCCAGTACGATTGTCTTTATCGTCGAACCGACATAGGATTCTAGTACGATTGTCTTCATCGTCGAACCCACATATGATTCCAGTACCATTGTCTTCATCGTCGAACCCACATAGGATTCCATTACGATTGTCTTCATCATCGAACCCATCTAGGATTCTGGTACGATTATCTTCATCGTCGAACCCACATAGGATTCCAGTACGATTTTCTTCATCGTCGAACCCACATAGGATTCCAGTACGATTGTGTTCATCGTCGTCGATGTAGCAGTCACAGCCAGCTCTAGGGTTCCTGCACACATCAAGCTCGCTTGGGAGGGTCCACTCCATGAGCCGAGAGTCTGATACATCAACTGACACCTAGTATAGAGTTGATGTATCCAAATGTTCCGTATCGTCAACAGGAACTCAACGTCGTAGACCGCGCTTCAATCGGACGCCCGGTCTGAGAGTGATAGTGAAGCTAAGTACCCATCAATGAATTGGGTAATGGTGGATTTATGATCCATATTATTATGATATCTCCCCTGGATAAGCAATGGGAAATTTCAAGAATGGGATGGATGGAATTCTAACACCATCAATGATGGTAATTCTATTGAGGTGATGGTGATTGAGGGTTTATTATCCATAACATGCGCTACTTTTGGAAGTTATGAAAATCATTTTTTGTTGAATATTAGTTGGAATCCTAACTCTAACTAGTCATGAATAGTGTTTGTTTCTATTATATGATTCACATAGTGTTTCAAAATGATCTCAAAGGTAATGGTGGTGTGCTGAAAAGGATACATGAATATCATAGGATTTCCAAAAAACCAAAAAACAAGAAGCATGTAGTCTGAAATCACACAATTTGTTTTTTCACAGAGATAGTGTCTATGGATTTATGTATGATTAATATTCCATGGCATGTGGTGGGACTCACATGTTGTGTGACCCTACTCAGGTAGGTATGTTTGGTGCTAAAGTCTTATCATATGTTGTTAGACACACTTAGTACCCTAGAAGAAACTCTATGTAATTTTAATTGAATATATGAGCTATATAACTTGATTAAACTCTTAATATACACGAGTAAGGTCAAGAGTACATTGGAATTAGTTGGATTAAAATGGAATATTCCCGGGTAGTTAAGACATAGAGTGTACCAGAAATACATTCAATGAAAATCCACATGGCTTCCCAATTCCCATACAGTTGAGGAAACAACTAGGTGTCCTTTTGAGAAGACAGACCATGTAACCCTGGTCAGATAACATGTACAAGTCTATCATACTAATTCATTGTGTATATCTATCTTTGAGATTCTATTTTTCCCTTGAGTTTCTTAACATGAGTAGTTTTCCCCATAAAGTTTTGTAGTGGTCATTATTTCGAAATTTGGTAAACAATGTGTGTTGTTTCTCGTGGAACATTTATCATTTCCATTCCTAGCCAATAAAAATGGTTGTGTGTATTCGTCAATGTTTTCCTAGGGTTTCCAACCCCGCTGCCGCACCGGGGCATATTCCACCATACTATTTACATAGTTAGAGTTGGACAACAAGAAAACTATATTGGAGGTGGTTTCTATATCTAAGGATCAGAATCCTCCATCTTCATGTACTGGAAGGGAGTGTGTCCCCCACAAGAGATAAAACGTCAAACTATATAGAGTGTGGTGGTGAGTTGTGGGACCTCTCAAAGGATTATCAAGAGGTTAAACAATACATATGGATATGTTATAGTACTCTCTTAATTGTTGAGTGAATTGGTGAGGTTATTTCCCTCCAAACGTTTTATTGAAGCATTACATGAGATGCATTTCTAAGAGATAGTTCCCCCTCACATGTTAAACATACTACTAATTTTTGGGAAATATTCAAAGATTTTTGAGTGGTTGTGGACATTGATGGGCACCATATATTAATATATGGATCTATTGGATGCCTTGATATTCATAACTAGTTGTGGATATGGATATCCCTATTCTCTCTTTATATGGGTGTATTTATATTTTTTATATTTTTTGTTTCTTTTTTTTATTTTATTATTGAAATACCTAAAATGCAATGATATAAATAATTTATCTTTACTCTCTATGTTTTTGGTTTTAGTTTGTATTAATGCGTATGTTTACACGCATACAATGATGGGATCTTCTAACATAAGACGATTCTTATTCAGAAAATAAGACATTTTTGGGAATGCATGGTGTTATAGGGGAAAGTATAGATCATTTGAGTATTGGTTCTTCATTATGAACCTCATATGGGACAAAGATTTACATTGTGTATCTTCCCCCATGATTTAAAAAGGTTGGATTCCATTGTAGTTTTTGAAGGATTGTATTTTGACATCTTCATTTATTATAATTTTTATTTTAATATGATGTGGGATAGATGTAATTCAGGAACCTATAATATCAATTTTTTCAGTACATATTATACTAATTTATCTATATGTGTGAATTCATATATCTAATTCTAGGTAAGGACATTCATATGTGATCTATACCTACTCTACACTCATCACTAGCACCAAGCCTATATGAATCCGGAATAGGGTGTCATTTTCAGAATAATATTTTAAATATAGGACTTAATGGTTTGGTTCATAAAATCTATATATATTGTACCCAATTTGGGGAATGACTAAAATACATTGTAGAGCTATATGTACAACCATATCATTGGGGGTGCAATTTTTTAGAATGGAAAAAATTTATTAATGTACAAGTGGGGGAGAATCGTAAATTACCAGAAGTATTGATGTCTATATAATAAATAACACTAAATTTTTGGGGATCATATATGAAAATATAATCAATGACATAGTTTTTGTTATTTATCCATGATACATCTATTGATGAGATGATTAGGAATCTAGAATTATGGAATTGAAGAATACTATATATATAATTTTTTTCTAGCGATTACCAGTTTTTTTAATAATAAAAATGCTTATGGGATGTTGAAAAAATATTTTATGTAAACAAAGGATTATTTTCATAGTTTTTATGAGGATAAAATTTTCATGTATTTATATAATGTATTCAAGTACGTGTCTACTATAGGAGTTTTCATAATAAACACTATATAGTGATTTCATGATTGTGAGTAGACCACATGATGTCAATGTAGATGATTTTGGTCGGCCATTATGGATATAAATTAGTTGCATGAAATATATGCATTATTAGAGTAGATATTTCTTGTGTAACCCTATAATGGGTATGTATTTTATTGATATATAGTGATTCTTCCAACAATCAACATGAATAAATATTATATGATTTTATATGGATATTCAATTTATTTCAAAACATTACAAGCTTGAGAACCATAAAGTGTTAGGGTCTTTGAACACTACATTCAGAACACTATTTTTTCATAAAATATAATCAACATATACAATAAAATTATTTCTACTTGGTATTATTTTTATTCACAACCTACATAAAACCATTCATTACACCTAATGGATGGAAAATAAGTGAAAGGGTGACCTCAATTTCTTATTAAGGGTAATCATGGGTGTTCTCATTCAATGATCATATTTAATAATATCATGAGAATACGCTTTTGAGAACATGGTATATAAATTTAAAAATAATTACATTAATTTAATAGTTTTTAACAATCACATAATGATTTTACAGTTTACTAGACATGAATAATAGAAGAATAAATGATCTAGAGCCAATAAATTATATAATGTTCATGAGAAAATTCCCTAAACAGTTTCATAAGAATTTTTGAATAATAATAATCAATTAAATAATTTGAAAAGGCTACCCCCAAGACATTCCTTATATATTTTTATTAGGGTAATGGAATTTTTCCTTTAGTTATATTGTAATAACTTGTCATGTACAATATTTTATGGCTAGAATAAACTCCTCTATAGCATATTTTTTTCTTGCAATTGCAACCCATGTACCAATGTATCTAAGAAGGATTAATTATTACATAATTTATATGATATCAATAATAGAACCACCTGTCACATTATTCATTCATGTGTATACCACAAGATCAAGACAACATTTGTCAGTTCCTCAAAGCATAACTAGTGTAAATGAAAATGAATTTCATCAATATATCCTTATCAAATTCATAAAACCTGTTGAGAATGAAGAATGATTATATAATTGGATTGGATACCTCGTTAATTAAATATGACATCAATTTATGGTTTCATTGATGAAAATACCTTTATATGAGCATGAGAACATTTCTATAGGGAAAAAATATTAATTTTGAAACCAATTTTTTAAAATATACATTTTTTAAAAATTTTGTTAAAAAATATTTTTATTTTAATGAAACATTAAAAAATTAATGGTAAATTGAAATCAAATTGTAGTCATGGTTTTGTGAAAATTTATTCATGTGTTTTTTGTAAATCTAAATATTATGATCACACATTTTGTAAAATGCACCTCATTGGTGAAATGACAAAGACATTACTATAAAAACATAAATAGAATATCAAAAATTGTTGAAAAAATAAATTATTCATTCATTTTAGAATATTAGACATATTATTGAAACGAATTTGTTGAAAATATAGACATGTAAGAAAATTATTCTCGACCGAAGAGAAAAATAATATTGTTTTTCGTTAGAAAAATCGTCCAAACATTTTATTACACAAGTGTTGAAAATGAATGGAAAAATGTAATATTCGGTAATTTCTATAGTTTAAAAGATAAATAATATTTTATAGATATATATATATATATTATATCATAAATATTTCAGTCTTAAAATGTTTAGTTAAAATGATAGATTGTAACATAAAATTTTACAAACATTAGAATCCTTTGATTTTTAATTACCATGTATGAAACAACTTCAAATGAAACGTTTAATACAATTAACATAATGATAATAATTATAAAACATATTAATAGGGGTGTAGATAAATCACAAAATGTATGATATGTGTATAACAAAACAATTTCCCAAATTAGAAAATTGGAAACAATTTACCTTCACTTCTATAGTAAGATTAAAATCAAAACCCATTGAATAAAATAATTTAAATTTAATCTTTATGTAAAAATAATATTCAAGTTCCAATGATATAAAATTTTATAATATGATTTTATACACCTCATTAAAATAAATATGTTCATAATACAAAACATGTCTTAAGAAAACAAAATTGATATGAAGAACCCATACATTATGTCAAATTAGATTTGTAAGAACTCTAACAAATTATATAATAAATTTATATTTATAATAATCATATAACATAACTATTAAGATATTTATTATTTCACATGTGATCTAATTAAAACATTTCAACTCATAGTCATTAAAATATTCTTCCTAAAATCCTTATTCTTGGGTTTTAACTATATTTTTAATGAATAATTCCTTTTTGAGGTTCTAGACCTTGCACACTGATCATGGATCCATCATCTCTATGATGATAAAAATTTATTATATGTAATATAGATTCATTATATAAATAGTTTGTACCAATTATAAAAGGAATATATAGATATATGAACTACACCATTCATGGATATTGTAGTCTATATGTACTCATGATCTTTTTTTCCTTTTTATATTAAAAATAATGAATCAATGAGTATTTGTATTTAATCATTCTAAAATCATAATTACAACATAAATTTATTATATATTCATTAAATAAATCATTATAAAAATAATTGTGTGGTGTCCATATAAAATTAATCAAATCGCTTTATAGAGGCGGTTGAAAACCCGTACACATAAGTGATACTTTAATTTCCAATCTGATGGATTGGTTCTGGAAAATTTTTCTCGTAATTTCCACCCAGTTTTTATGGATATTTCCATGTGCTAATATTCATGGAACCAAAAATATTCCATGAATATCATATCTATGAGGATTCAGGGATTTCTTGTCAAAGTAAGGTAATCATTGAGTATTTTCCAACGATGCATATAAACTCATATTGGTAAATAGTATTAGATGCCAGGATCGTCACTTTTTGTGAGGTTGATTATTATCTAATTATGGAATGTATTATATACTGTATACTTGTTTTTTAATCCATACCAAATCCCAGACTAGGACTTGTAAACTGTATATTAATAATCCATTTTTGACATTTTATAGTGTAGAACCATATATATGTATCAAAAAATTTCTGTTGATAACATATTCTATATGTATCATAGTATCTTAATTAATAGTATCATTAATATATATCAAATGTTTTCTGGTTTCATTTATTTTTATTTCATGATGATAAATTTAACCCACACTACGGGTCACTCGAAAATTTATACTCATTCAAAGAGATAGGTATTGTTTTTATGTCTGTAAAGAGCCCATGATAATTTATTCAGCATATTATAATGATAGGAATCATAACCCATGGAATTAGGTGACACCTAAATAGACAAATAATAACATTTAAGGTACTGTAATATAGAACCTGCCATGGATTATAACATAATTTTTCTGGGATATTTTGGGAAATGGTTCCTAGAAAAATTTATTGTGGGGAATATGCCTGAGAGGCCTTTTCTGGATGAACATGTTGAGAATATAACATGGAGAAATATCTTTCATTAAAAATTTACGATAATGATGATGAGGGGAAAATGATTTAGAATGGATATATCCTCCCTCCTGGATAAACTATTTTCTAGGAATTCTTTATAATATGATTATGGGTGCTTGAAGTTTTTGGGTTTTAACCTGATTAAGGCTTCCTACTAATCCCATTTTTTAAGGGTCAAATCTAATGTATTTTTAATAATTTGGATTTACACCTAAGGAGAAAACCAATGATAATATACTTTGACATTTCCAATGTTGTGATCACTACTGACCACTAAGGCCACATAAGTCATGGTTAGTTTGAGAAAAAAAATATTTGATAAGATATTCATATCATGCCATCATGTTTGGGAAGGGAATTATAAAAAAAACTACTCTTTATTACATATATAATAATGATTTATTACATAAAACAATCCCTAGATACCAAATGGAAGATCGAGATGTCTAGTTTCATTGGGACTGAGGAATATTACATTAAAACTTAAATCATATAACACAACATCTTATTGAAATATTCCTTTACATGACCCATATATTCTATCGTACTTAGCATTGAATTGGATAACCTAAGGACATGTATAAGAAATGGGTGAGCTATAAAGCCCAGTAAGGGAGTAAACATGTTATATAATGTAGAATAAATTACATTTTTCGAAATAATAATTTCAATGGATCATAAAAGAAAAATGAACATGAAGTCATGATATATATTGATTACTATAACCTGGAAATGTGGCAAAATACTTGACATGGAATTAGCATGAGCATAGGATCATTGCACATGAAGCATGAGTAAACCCTCATTACACATTAAGCATGAGTAAACAATCATTACTCAAGAATTATAATTATTAAACACTCATTTCACATGACATATCATGGTACGACACTTTACCCAATGAAATGGAGCGATATAAGGGCACACCCTTCTTAAAAATTTCATTTCATGCATAAGTACGCCCAATGGATCGTATCACATGGAATAAATCAACATAATAAGTTATTACATGATTAAAGAATATGGAATAAATACATTAAAGTACCATTAAATATGTATATATGTATGAAGGTGAATACCCTTGATAGATACATGGGTATGGTATTCAGTATACAATTATCGTGGCTTGGAAAAAGGCGGTGCAATTTCTACAACATAATAGTTTGACATAATATTTCATAAAAAATATTTATGTGAGAGAAATGGTTTTCTAGTCATATTTAAGTGAAATGTAAATTAAGGGGGTCATATAGATAGATTTACCAACAAATATAATGTAATTTTGATACAAAATACACAGAAATTGTTTGAATGCAAATAAAGAGAGAGAAATTCCATATGGAATTTTAGCAAGGTAACAGTTGTACATGGGAGGAATAAATGAAATAGAAAGTGAATATTTAATTATTAAAACATGAAGTGGATATTATTAGAGAGGTGATAAATTCCACCCCAACATTAATAATTGAAAATAAAATGGCATAACAATATAAGGAATCATGGACATAAATATGGAAAATGAGAATCCCTTATGTTGAAGTGTGATCCCAAAAGCTTGGGTGGTGCATGAGAGTGACTTCTATGGAACTTGGGGCACCTTTGGAGGATTGTAGAAAGATTAGAGAAGAGGTTGGATGATCTCAAAAGGATTCGAGTGATGAAGAAGTGGGTGTTTGGGTGGGTTTATATAGGAAAGGAGAAGGAAATCTTTGTTATTTTGGTTTGGGACACAACACATGAATCTATTAAAAACAAACAAACAACCCCTCTGTTTTTTCCATGGTTTTTGAAAATGAGGAGTAGAAAACAATATTTTATAAGGAAAATGTCCAAATATTTTAAAATTTTAGGGTTTCTTATGTGGAGTTGAGTCACTCTCTAAAGGAAAACTATTTAAAAAGACAAAATGTTTTATAAACCTTGATGGTTCCACTAAAGCATTTCAATATAAATCAAATAGACCAAAATTCAAATTATTTAAATTATAAAACATATATTGGCCGTAGATAATTTTTATTGTATTTTATTACATCCCTATTGGGTCATTATGATTTCATAAAACACATTCTATATTTAAATAGTTTTTAATTTTTATCCAAAAAATCTATAGTCTCAAAAACATTATGAAAAATTCACCATTTGATAAATTGGAGATCTTGAATCCAAAAATAATGTTAATTTTCTATAAATAATTTTTCAAATAATTAAATTTTTAATTTTAATATAAAAACTGAAATTTATAAAAAATTAATAGGTTTTGACCAAAACATCTTTAAAACTTTAATAAAAATTTCAGTTTTATTCATAAAAATTATATAAAAATTTATATTTAATAATAAGTAATTTATTAATAATAAAAAAAATTTAAAATATGTTTTAATGGATAAATCATTAATTCATCAAAGTAGATTACTTAGTTGAGTATTAACTAAAAATATTATTTATGCTTAAGAAATTATTTTTAATGTAACAGTAATAAAATAAAAGTAAAGCATTTAAACCAAAAATAATATACATAGACATAGTTCTATGGTATTTTTACATAACCCCTTAAAACTCCCACAAATGACCTTAGGGTATGGGGTGTTATGGTGACAGACAATTGGGGTGGCTCAGATATAATTTGCTCAAGTGGTAATCTATATCAACTTCCAATTATCTCATAGGCGTTTCTGCTCAATCAGGACGTATTCAAGGTCAGCATGGGCTTGGTCAAGATGGAATCCCAATGACATAATTTCCTTACTAAGCTACATCAAATGTGCTTCATACGAGGCATGTTTACTAGATGAGGCCATCAACTCTTTTGTTTGAGTAAATTTGATTTGATAAAGCCTGATACTTATATTAATAATGTGATTTATGTTCAACTGCTATATTAGCAGTTGTCATAATTCATAATTGTATTTTAAAATCCACAAACATTAAAGAAAATAAGTTCATATGTTAAATAACCATTTCGAATATTAATCCATTTAATCAAATAAAGAGAAATTTCCATTTCCTAAAATTTTGTATCATTACAATCTTTTACCCTTATAAAATTTCACCCAGGAAATTTCTTTTTGACATAATAAAATAGATGTGGGTAACTATTCTTCATCAATTCTTCATATTCACACATTACATCTTCCAACCTGTGGTTTTTCCATAACACCTTGATGAGGGAATTGTCGTATTTCATAGAACTTTTTCTCTACGATCTATCATCTTCACTGGTTTCTCCTCCTAAGAATGATCATCTGATAACTAAATTAACTCTAATAAGAGTACATGCGAAGAGTCTAGTGTGTACTTATTTTATAGGGAAACATTAAATACATCATGTGCATTTTCCATGGTAGGAGGAGGTTCAGGTCTATAGGCCACAACCCCGGCACGATAAAGAATCTCGAAGGGGCCGATTTACCTAGGATAGGACTTTCGCTTATTTCCAAACCTCAAGACCACATTTCAGGGAGATATGCATAGAAATACCATGTACACAACTTTAGACTCATTGTCTCGACAATTTTTTTCATTACTCATCTATCAACTCTATGTGAATATATAATTGATGATTTTGTGGTCCTTATATATTTTACACTTCTCCCTAAAGAGATAATGTCACAAAAGTTTCAAAGAGAAGATCAGTGCACCAACTCTCGTTCATGTGTTGGGTATTTATGCTCATGAACATTCAATTGTCTTGAAATATTAGAAATGAAATTGTCATTTTGTATCCACTAAAATCCCATTCCCTTATTTGAAGTATCACTATATTCAACTAAATCTTCTCCACTTGTGCGTAGTGTGAGCACATGCATTGTGAAAATCCTCCTTTTCAACTCCTTGAATATTTCTTTGAATTGTCCAATCCAAGAAAAAATACTCCCTTCTTATTTATTTGGGTAAGAGGGCATGACAATCATGAGAAATTTCCCACAAATTATCAATAATATCAAGCTAACCCCAAGAAGCTATAGATATTCATTACCGGTGTCGGCATCATCCATCCAACTATTGTAGCTGTATTGGGGGATCCATAGATATCCCATTCCAGGTGATGATATGGCCCAATAATGAAAAGTCCTTCTACAATAACTCACACATGTTTTACATTGCATAGATCTTTTCCTTCTCCTAGATCTCTAGTACACTTCATGTATTCTCCTCATGATACTCCATTTTTGGAGTATATTAGATTATCATTTATAAAGAATACCATAAAATATTCAAGGTAATCTCTAAATACTCTATTCATCATGTCTATGAATACTCCTAGAGAATTTTTTATTTTAAAAGGCTTTACTAGGAATTCATAGTGCCCGTATCTTATACCAAGAGAAGACTTGTGGATATCTTCCTTATTCAAACATACAAGATAATATCACAATCGAAAATTGACCTTGGATATGTATTGTGATCCATGAAGATGATTGAAAAATTGATCAATTTGTGGGAGAGGCTGGTTTTTCTTTATCGTTATTTTGTGAATCTCACGATAATTGATGAAAATGCACATTTACCAATCCTTATTCATTACAAAGAGGACTCGTGACCCCTATGCTGAAGCACCTAGGCATATAACCCCTTTATCCAACATCTCGAGTAGTTTTGTTTTTCAGCTCTTCAAACTCCATATCATCAATTATATATGGATTCATGGATATTAGAAACACCCCAGGTATAAGGTTATTTAAGAATTAAATAAATCTTTTAATAGGAAGGCCATGAAACTCCTTGGGAAACAGTTTAGTGAATTACTTAACAATATCCATTTCCTCAAGGATGTATTCTTCCTTGGACTCAATCATTTGAGCCAGATCTGTTTTCTCATAGGGCAGTAAAATCCATACTTGAGATTATGGAGCTAAAGAAGACTCATCCATCTCCATGCACTTGTACAGAATCTGGGGTCAATTCTCCCCATGGAGAGTGATTTTCCTCTCATAGATATTTATGAGATATATATATAGGGACAAACCACCCATTCTAAAAATTGAATCAAATTCCACCAGAGGGAGAATTTTGATGTTCTCTGGGAAGTTCAATACACCTATTATGACAAGGGAAGAGTTATATTCATGGGATGGAATGATGTCCCCAATTTCTGTACTCACAGAAATCATTACTTCGATGATTTTTGGTGGTGTTGGGAATGTTCTACAAAACATTAGTGATATAAAAGAATGTGTACAACCTAAATCAAAAGAAAATGTTCTATATTATAGAATGTATAACTAGAAAACCTATCACCACTACATTTTCTGGGATCACATCGGTGGTAGTGATGGTAGAAGATCGCCCTTGTTGCCTTGGAGGTTGTTGGTTGCCTCCGAAAACCAATGTATAAGGGAAAATATTATCAAAGGGCACTTGTTTTTGGAAGTTTATGCTATAAAAAATGTGTTGATAGTTTAATGGAGAATTCCTATCCTCTATCGTAGATGTGGGTTTCCCTTGTCGAATGTTAAGATCAAGGTGTCCTTATCTTTCAAACCTAAAGCATTTCCTCGTCCCCTTTAGGAAATTTCAGGGGTGATTCCTTTTGGACCATTGGAATGTGGGGTTCTAGAAAATCATAAAACGATTGGATGTTTCCATCGAACATCTTGAATTAAAATTCACCATACACTTTTTATACCCATGATACACTTGTGATTCCCCAATCTCCATTTTCGAGCATGAGGGGACATCAGACAATTTCCTCATTGATGTCAATGTAAGGGATCGCCAGGGCTTTCCTCAATCTTTTTTTTATCCCACTGAAAAAGTATTCAACCTTTTATTCAGGTGTAATGAAAATTCCAGAGGCGTATTGTGCATTCCTTGTGAGGTTTTCCTCATATTATTCAACATATTCATCATCTATTTTCATTAGGGAAGGGATGTCCCTTTCCATCTTATATCAGTGGGTACATAAGAAATATTAATCGTAATACATCTTCTGAAAATCCGACAATTCCAACATCTCAATATCTCATAAGGATTAGTCTTTTTGTTCAATGTCCACCATTGATCTGCTTCACCCATGATAAGATAAGAAACCACGAGAACCTTCTCTTGTTCAGAACATTTAAGTATGGGGAATATCTTTTCAATCGATTTTATCCATTGTTCAACAATTGAGAGATAAGATGATCCATTAAAAGTATGAGTCCTTTGACTCATTAATCTATCTATAGTTACTTTTTCATTCTTGGGGGGGTTTATTGTTACCCTTCAAAAATGTTTCTAATCAAATTTTGAGTTATCTATGAGTGTATCATGTCATTGTCCACGATTCCTACTACCATCAGATTGGTGATATCATTATAATAGTCATCACATTGATCTTCACATTAATTTTTAGCCCTACACCCCCTATTACAGACCATTGTATGGAATAAAATGAACTTTATGAGTAACACATAAAGGGTAATCCAAGGAAAAAACATACGACTTATAAATATCCTTTATTACATTAAATTATGAAACTATTGTTTTCAATCTATGATATCTCAGATCTATCTTGTATCATATATTCTTAGGGGAATTGAATTTAATTCCCTTAATAATGGTCCATAACAATCTTGTGAATTTACCAATGTATATACCCCAGAATTTTCCTAAACAAGAATGCAGAAAGGCCCGTTGTCGTGTACCAGGATAACACGAGTATTCCTGGAACTCCTTTTCGGGGTTTTAACCCCTAGGCTCATCTCTGCCAGAGCTTCCTCAACCTGCTCAAATACAGACATGGATGTATTTTCTTGATAAACCTCTTCCTCAATACCCTCCAAAACCAAGGGTTGTTTTTGTTATAAATAGTCTTGTCTCTAAGGATTCACTAGGGTTATATAATCCAAATCCCAAAAATTACTAAACCTATCCTTTGATACCAACTATAAGAAACATGCTCTTTATTACATACTTAAACATGATTTACTACATAAAACCTTCACTTGATACAACATATATGATCAAGAGGCATACTGACTTTGGGGATTTATAACATTAGATAATAGAAAAAATCATAGAACACAACATCTTATGGAAAACACCCTTTGCCTGACCACTACATTCCATCATAATTAGCATTGCATGGGGTAACCTGAGGACACACATAAGAAAAGGGTGAGCTATAATGCTCAATAAGGGAGTAATCAATGTATAACATGAAGAATAAAATTCATGTTAGGAAATAATAATATCAATGGGGGATAAAATAAACATTAATATAAAGTCATGTAATTGAATGATTAACATATCATGGAAATGTGGAAACAACACTTACCATGTAATTAGCATGAGCCATGGATCATTGCACATGGATCATGAGTAATACCTCATTACACATTAAGCATTATTAAACCCTCATTACATGTGAATTATAATGATTAAACAGTCATTTAACATGATGTATCATGATACTACACTTTAACCAAAGGATTGGAGTGCTCTTAGGGCGCACCCTTCATAAACATTTCATATAATGCATAGATGTGCCACATGGATCATATAACATGGAATATATCATCATATTATATTATTACATGATTAAAAAATGTGGAATAAATATATTAATGTATCATTAAATATGTATATGTCCATAAAGGTGAATACCCTTGATAGGGACATGGGAATGGTATTCAAAACACAAAATTCATGAATTTGAAACATGCGGTGCAATTTCGGCTGCATAAATGTGTGACATAAGAATTCATAAAAACGATTGACGAGAGTGAAATCAGTGTCAAATCATATGTAAATGAAACGGACATTAAGGGGATCATATAGATACATGTGTCAACAAATATAATGGAATTTAGATATATAAAATAAAATAATTTCTTGAATGAAAATGAGGAGAGGGAAATTCTTTACAGAATTTAAGAATGGTAACAGGTGTACAAGGGAGTAATTAATGAGAGAGAAAGTGGATATCTCATTATTCAAACGTGAATAGGAATGTATTATGGAGTTTAGAAATCATACAACCACATTTATAATTGAAAATTAAATGGCATAATATTATAAGGAAACTTGGACAAAAATAAGGAAAGTGAGAATCCCTTACTTATAAGTGTTTTTCAAAATGCATTGTAGGGTCTTGAGGGAGAATTCCTAGGATCATGGGGAGACTTGAGAATATTATAGAGAAATTATGGCTTAGGTTGGAAGCAAATTTAAGGCATGGAGTGATGAGGAAGTCAGATCTTGTGTGGGTTTATATCAGAAAGGAGACGGATTACTTTATAATTTAGGTTTGGAACACCACACGTTAAACTAATAATAACCACAAACTAGCCCTTGTATTTTAACCAAGGGGGGTGGAAAAAAATTTATAAGTACAATGGACTAACTACATAAAATTATTGGTTTTCATATGTGGAGGGGAGTCACACTCTCGAGGAAAACAATTTAAAAATACAAAATGTTTTATAAGTCATGAAGGGTCTACTAAAGATTTGTAAAATAAATCCAGCAATCCCAAAATCACATTATTTTAAGGGTAAAACATATATTGGTCCAACATAATGTATATATTATTTTATTAAATAACTATTTAGTCATTAATTTGTCATAAAACACATTATATATTTAAACAATATTTAATTTTTACCTAAATATTCAATTGACATACAAAATTATAAAAAATTTACCTTTGGAAAATTTTGACATCCAGAATACAAAATTAATATTCATTTTCTCTAATTAAATTTCTAAAAATATGAATTTTTTCTTTTAATGTAAAAAAAGACATTTACCAAAAATTCATGGGTTTTTTTGACAAAAACCACTTTCAAACCATAAAAAAAATTACAATATTATTCATAGAAATTATATGATAATTTATTTTTAATCAAAACTTTTTTATTAATAATAAAATTTTATTAAAATTTTATTTAATTAACAAATAAATGAACTCATCAAAATAGATTACTTAGTTGAATACTTACTAAAAATACTATTTGTGATTTAAAAACCCTTTAAAAAGTAACTATAATAGAATGAATATATAATCATTATAAAATGTATAATGTACATAGTCATAGTTCTATTTTCATGTTACATAACCCCATAGAAAATCTACATATCACCATAGGGTAATGTGTGTGATGGTGACTGACTCTTGGGGTGGGTCATTTAACATTTTCAAGTGGTAATTTCTATTAACTTCCACTTCTCATGTTGGTAGTTTTTCTCAAGCTTAATGTTTTTATGCCTGACATGGTATTGGTCAAGAGAGAATCCCAATGACGCAACTTCCTTTCTGAGCTCCAAAAAATTGGTATTGTTCGTGCAGTTCAACTGGATGAGGCCATCACTTCTTTTTTCTAATGAGATTGGATTTATTAAAGCCCCATACATATACTAATCTTGTGATCACTGTTCTACAACTATATTATCAACAGTAAAAATTATTACTGGTATTTAAATATGTAGAAACATAAAACAAAATAATATAACATTTTATATAACAATTTAGCATACTAAGTCACTTAATCAGATTAACAAGAATTTTCATTAAATAAAAGTTTGGGTCGTTATAGTACATACACCTGATTTGGAAGACTATAGAGAATATTCATCCTATTCAATTGGGGGATAATATTGGGGATATGTATGTAATTATATGTTTAATATCTTACAATAATGGATAAGATTTTAAACCATCAGAAATTCTAATATTGTTTATTTTTTCCACATCGGCTGGTGGATGATGGTTAGACAATAGAAGAATGTTTCAGAAGAACGATTTGGGATAACCATTATCTCATTCATTCCTATTTCTTGACCCAATATATGACTTATTAATATATTTATGGGAATAAAAAAAAGATTCATATGACCAGATACAATTTACATTTAGGGCATGAAATGGTGTGTGTGTGTGTCAATGCATGAATCAAAGAGACTACCACTACCACTATCATGGTTGGGATCCTCATTACCATATGAATATGTAGTAATTTACATTAGGTTAATCCAATCAAAATTTGTCTTAATGTGGGTTATGTCCCCTATAGTGGGAAAGAATTATCTGACTGGGAAACCACTTATTTATCCGGTTACTTACTCATAAAAACCTGGAGACCTAATAATACTTTTTGAGTTGGTCTTCCTCAGATGAGAGTCTTAGGTAAATAAGTGACCCAATAATTTTTGTTAGAGGGACATAGGGGATTGAGGATATTTCATTTATGTAATATAGGAAAAATGGATTTTTAACTTTTCTAGTTCTACCTAAAAAAAATAATGTATCTCAAAAAAGTGATACTTTGGCTGATTAGAATGTCCATCAACATTTCGAAACAAGTTAAGACTATAATGATCATCTCCCAAGATATGCATTAGAGTATTGGAAAGTACCTCATCCAATTGATAATGTGAATTATTACAATATACATTTCCAAAGTGAACCATCAATAGACTAAACCATAATTATTTAATTGAGATAAAATGAGGAGACATAACTTGGGTGAGGCATTACTCTTATGACCAATGTTCTCTTTAGGTGCATTTGGAAAAGGGTGACGAATGTTTTTGAGGTAGTTAATAGTACTTATTCATGTTATTGTTATACTAGTGGAGAAGTGATTGATCACGATTTATCTTATTATTTAGAACCTTCAGAGTAAAATACCATATCATTACATTAATGTTATCATATTTAAATGATTAATAAGATACCAGAGGGGTTTCGAGACACAGTTGAGGGAATCAGGTGAGAAAATCATCAATTTTTTTATCATATTCTAGAATAAATAGAAGAGGTTCCATGTACGTTTATCTACTATAAAATAATAGATTTTTTGACAGAAGGAAATCATAAAAATTATCCACACAGGTAATCAATGAATGTTATACTTGATTGAAATATTTTACCACTTGGGTTTTATGTGAGAGTCCCATTTCTATGACCTCTAATGTTTTTATGAGACGATAATTTTAATCCTTCAGCACTTTTCATCTTATTGTATTTGAGATATATTCCGATAATAATAAATATTACATAATGAAAAATGTATCTCTATGAAATTCACCAATCTATATTCCATATGATTGAGACAAGGATGATTTAATCATGATGAAGTGAGGAAGATGAGTTTAGATTATCCCTTATAGTTGGGATACTGATTCATTCGAGCTTTATTTGAATCAAAATAATTTCATTACATGTACAACATGATTTTGTATATCTATCAAGGGTTTAGAATTTTCACAACAATACCATGCATGCATTCCTTATAATAATAACTAGGATTTTAAAGGATTCGGGTTAGACATTTCCCTTAGAGTTTAATAGGGTGGATATTGGTGTAAATATCATTATAGTCACTCAATGGTTGTGTGTTTCTAATGAATTTATTTGTATCAATGTACCCAAACAATTATTACATCAATATGAGAATGAATTTATTTTTGGCTAGGTCATGTCACCGACCATGAATAGATTGATTACCGCTTGAGTCGCATGATGGGATTGATATGTATAGAATCTTTTGGTTCACTATGAAATATTTTTTCTAATACTTTTATAGAGTCATATTAGAAGGAAACACATGGATCATACGTACTCCACCACTTATGGGTTTTTATACTAAAATGTTTCATGAATTTTAATATTCAAATTCATAGTTTTTTATATATCATGAGAATTCATTTTCAATAATGTAGAGATAAAATGTTTTCTAATGATTCCCATTTTCTTTTAACTAGCTAATTTATATTATCAATATTTTCATTTTCATTTTCTATTCTTTTATGCAAGACAGATGAAACTAATAATTTTAGTTGAACAAAATTTACTGGGCATCATATTGAATATATAGTAATTGTAGGTTCATAATATTTCATTATAGGGGGAACGATGGCTAATACATACCATATGAAGAATGGGGAAATAATCTAATTATGTTAATGAATTCGAACTACTGAGATATGAATCACAATATGAGAGGGATCATCCTAGGGAAAAAACCACACCATTTTTTAAATTTGAATATGTAAATAGTATTAATGTTATTAGGGATGAAAAATAAAATATAATGATATAGATCATGTACATAATAAATTAATGAAAAATAAATTTTAAAATTACATGATTTATTGCTGTTTCAACAACATTAGAAGACAATAAGACTTTCTATTGAAAATTATGATTCCTCTACATGATAAGCTATATTGTGGGAACATATGCATATCCATATTGTGGTGTATTTTTCAAAGTCAAAACCAGGGTGTCCTTTGTGTCCAAAAAGCATTTTTTACCAATATCCAATGTATATTTTTCATAATCGGAGCTTCGTAAGAGAAGAATGTGTGGTTAATCAAAAATAGGATGCTCTATAATCCTGATAAGGGCATCTAGACATGAGTATTCCATGATTGGGTGGATTCTATCAAATTGTGATGTCCATGAATAAAAGTACATGGGTCTTGGAGATTTCATATAAATTATGTAGAACATAGTGAAGGTAAATAGAAATTGTTATTTTAGGTTGGGTTAAGATATGGAATTTTTGTTTCACTATCATTCTCATATGGTTTAGAATTATGTTTTATGATGTTCTTAAAAAATATGGTTGTGATGTTGGATATATGTATTGATTAAAAGGGGCTTGTAAAGTGTGGTACAAAGTATGAAATTGTATTATGTTACATGATAGGATTGTGAATGGTGTACATTGATGTCTTATGGGGAGGAAATTTTCCCACAATTTTACATCATATAATAATGAAATCTAGTATTCCCTTTATAGTGATTTATCCAGGACCAAACATTGCTCGATTCTTATTGGGATTGGGTTTCTGAATGAAAAATTTAATAATCAATTGAAAATTCTAAATTCTTATAATTCATGTATTTTGTGGGATATTAGAGGGAATTAGAGGGTTATTTAAAAATAATACCAATGTTAGTTGATTATTGACTATAATGAGAACCATATTATTTATTATAATTTTTGTGGGAAAATTGCATCAATGTATAATATTATTAAAATTGGAATAATTATTGCTATAGTTTACAACAAAACGAATTTTCCACATGATTATGGGGACAAGGATAAAAATACAGTTTACTGGGAAGAGAGTGTTCATGTATATTATGGATTTGAGTATATGGGTTGTAAACCATTACTATGGGGTTATCTAATCAAAAGAAAATACGTGGGAAATGTTTTTAAGGGGTGAACATGGAACATTTCTCAATAGTATGCTTCGACTATGAAGTTTTCATATCACATAGTGTTAAGAGGATATTCTGCAAAATATGAATACTACTTTTTATGACGGGATTTATTTGAATTTTATATGAAATGTTTTACTTGGGTAATGGTCTAAATAGACAAAAAAATGATTTCCCTTGGAGTTAGTTTCTCTTATCACTTTTAGTAATGGAAATCGAAAGGGTATTCGAGTTTATAAATAATTAGTGAGTGTTTTGTTATATTAAACTATATGATTATAAAGTAAATAAATTTTGTATTTTTATGTATTATAAATTCCCCACCTAGATAAAAATTATATGCATGGGAGGTTCATTGTTTCATTTAAGAGTTTTTGACTGATGGATCCCACATTAAAATCTCCTTCAAAAGTAAGGGTCGTATGCAAGAGAGAGATAGAGGGTAATTAGTTCATTTTGGATGGGCCTAGAATGAGGGATCCTCAAGTCAATACAAATATCATCAGGGTAAGAATAATGTAGCCTATTGTTTTAGGAATGAGGTTCAACGCAAGGAATATGTTCTTTTGTGTGGATAATGATTTTTTAATGATTGTTTATTAATGAAATGAAACTCAATTTGGACACTCTTGTAATGATATAACACATACAACATACTGTAGGGATATTATATAAATTTTGTTTATTCCCATGTTTTGGAATCTCAAAGTCACTATGTATATTCTATTGAATGGAATCAAGCCACATGTAGTTCTAATATTGATTTGGGGATGCAGACCACTATCCATATAGTTGGTCCTTTTTAAGTATGGTTCACAAGAGAAAACTATTGTATGATGTTTTGAATCATATAAACATAGATTGAAATCATGAATATTGGACCAAATGGTGGATTGATGCATATCATACAAGTTAGGAGGCTTTTACCAAGATTCTAAATCCCATATGAGCCATGCTCAATGAGGGAAACAAGGATCAATGGGGGTTTATATTTTCATGTGGAATAAATAAAAATAAAGATGTGGTGTTATGAGAATAGAACTATATCTAAATTTATTTTAAAGTTATAGAGAAAATAATTCATATTAATACGTTATATGATATGGACATCATTCAAGAATTTTAATATCCAGATAATTGGAAAATTATCTTCCATTCATGGTATTTAATCAATGACCATTGGTGAGTGAAACACATATAATAATTCCAGATATATCATGCATATTTTGGGGTGTGATTTTATATTTATATTTAGTAATTTTCTTTTAAATTCCATTATATTATACATTATAGATTTCAAAATCCCCCCCCCCCATCTATGGCTCTTATTTTAGAGGTTTGTTCCCAAATATTATTCATTTCTTAAGATCCATTATTTTTTATCCTTAAATAACAGAATAGTGGTTAAATTTATTTTTTATTGTTCATTCTATTTGGTTTTGAAAAAATCCAAATTATTCAATGTATTTAGCTTTTTCTCAATGATCCATTAATATTTCATTTGATCTCATATGAAATACTTCATTTTTTGATATCTTTTTGAATATGGTCATATAGGGAAATGTTAATTGGAATTTAATGGTACTACCTAATTTATATATATTTAATAATTATTGTCTGATCATTTTTCTAGATGTTTAGTTTGTGGTTTTGTAACCCCAAAAGTTACATAGATGTTTTTTTGTGAAATTATTTCATCTCTTTGTCCACCAATTTGATGAGTATATTTAATAGAGTTTTGAAAAAATATTATATCATTAAATTCACCAATAACTAATAGTTTCTTGAAAGGATGGATTTGATGTTTTTATCATTTTAAAATTATTTCAATTAATCAAAATATAAATTTTCTTCATTTCAATCAATATTGAAGGAGGAATTCTTAATGTAGTCATAATATTGATATTTTTGATAATTAGGATATTTTTTGTCCTAAATTCTTAGAGTGTTATCACATTGGCTCATTTTGATAAATGGTTTTTTGTAATAAGAATATATATAAACATCTTATTTGTGGATAAATTGTATTTCCCATGAAATCTATTATCCATATGGAATTTGGTGAGCGGTACATATAATTTTTTTAAATAAAATTATTGGTTGATGAATAATGATGAAATTCACTTAATATGAATAAAAAAATTAGTAATTTTTTTATAATACAACCTTGTAAATGGTTGAAAATAACCAGGTCTTCCAATTTTATTAGAAAGATAAATCACTATTTGATATCATCCCTAAGAATTAGTAAATACATCTTGAATTATAAAAATAATCACTTCTCTCTAAATACATCTAAAATTAATTCAATAAAAACAAAATTTTAATATGATATTTAGATGCTTCTAGATGTCATAAGGTGTATATTTGACATCCCATCATCAGGTATTAACATTCTTGGAACTATCTGTCAACAGATATTGCATTAATATGTAGTCTAATATGAGCATCATCAAAACATTTCTTGGACTACATAGTTCAGGGAGACAATTAACATCATTGATCTCTTCCATACTGTTATAATCAAACGGCGATACAATTATGTGGTTCCCATTTCCAATAACTGTATCATTCCAATTTGCATCTAACAATGTTTTAGCAACATTTTCATATTTATATTAGTGATCATTATGTGTTCATGGGAATGAGTGAATGTTGTCTCTAAGGGGAATTCCTCCATCACCCCTTACACATAGTCAAACAGGGGGGTCATCCCTTCTTTTTTGACAAAATAATAACTATTTATCTGATTGATCTCATTTTATGAATCAACTTGGATATATTGGTGAAAAAAGTATCATCTCTAGTTATAGTCCTATGATTTTGTCTTCATATAACTCCTCATAATTAGTGGATCCTTCCGAAGACTTGATGGAATAAGGTATAAATTCCTTATCCTAAGTGATAAGAATGATTCCAAACAATCTTTGATGAGTTTATTGACATACATTATCCTTTATATTGGGGTTCTGGATGCACCCTAAAAATAAATTTCTCATGCCAATGGGGAAACATTAATATAGAAAATCTCGTTGTTAGGAAATTCAATATTAATTAGTTTTTTTCTATAAAAGTATTTTTATCAAGGAAATATTGTAACATATTCAATTTTATTGCATTAGTAAGTATAAATAGAATGTGACACTTCTACATAATTAACCGTATCCATTCTATATATCCAGTAAGCATATAACATTTTAGGATATAATTCATTGCACTATTAAGAGAGAGAAAAATAACTTCAGGGTGTTTTTGTCAGTCCCTCAGATTATTAGATTCAAATATTATTGTGATGAATCTCTTACTGACATATAAATATTGAGTCTTAGAATCAATTGTTGTTTAGTAATTAAAATATAAGCTATTATACATTTTATTATCATCCATTTATGTGAGGAAAGTTCCTAAATAGTGATTTGGGACTAAAATCTATAGAGTGATTATATTTCCTTGGGATACATTGCCATTAGCAGGATCCAAAGTTATTCCTTCATACAATAAATTAATTTTTGTAATTCATTCGTCCTCTTATAAGTGACCCCTATATTAATTTTTTTGTTGACGGGTAAACACATTCCAGCATGATTCATATTGAGGTTTCTATTGACGGTGAGGCATACCCGAGAGCCTCCAAACACTATTAGATTTTGGGAATGTGAAACATGATAGATAACCATTGTCTTCAAAGTTTCATATTATATTCCATGATGGTGTACAATTAATCCATTAACCATTCTCGATGTAACCTTGGGTGAACATTTCAATAGTCTAGTATTCAGTCTATGTTTTCATAACTTGTCTAAGGTGCCTTTAATATTATCTCTATGATTAAGATTATTTACTTGATTTCATCACCAGATCAACGATATAAAATTAAACTGATATCCCTATGATGAGAATTAAAATGTGGTACATGGAAAAATTATATGGGGATCATAAATATTTTAAACCAATGTGGGTCACTCAATAACAGTCTACCTCTTACGGTGAACTAAATAATGTGGAATCATCATCATTAGGATCCACTGTGATTTGATTGTTTATATAGTGACAATCAATACTGTATATGGCTCAATAATTGGAAGTCATATTAATCAAAAGCTCTATAATTTTAACTATGAATCCTTTTTTTAATTACATTTAAAATATCTAATGAAGATATAAACATTATATATCATATAATTACTTTTAACCATGATAATACTGGCTAGCCATATTATGTAATGGACACCCCGAATAACGTTGGACATGGTGATTTAATTAACTTATTCATCAACCATATTAGTGTGATTACTATTTGTTATTCTATATACATGTTTTTCAATAGAGTGATCATCCCACAATCCAAAGATGTTGGTGGTTATATTTGGATAATGTTCTATAATTTCTATTTAATTACATTTAAAATCATCTCATTGATTCATTATAATGTACATATATACCTCTTTCTCACTTGAGGATATGTGCATGTTGTTCAGTGTAAACTACAGATCCTCATATATTCCTTAATTTATCTACCATATATCATAAGTGGTGTTAGGGTCACCATAACTGAATGATGGGGGGAATATTTGAGGAAATAATATTTTATACTACATCAACTATAAAAAAATTAATAAGGATATATGAAATATTATTGTCATAAATTTAGGAATAAAGTGAACATAATAACACATGGAAGGTGAAGTGGGGACATTCCAACTCCCCATCAATTATATGACAACTCTTTCGGATTCAGCTGATGAAATTATATTTTATTGAAGATATGGGGATAAAATGAGGGAATATTATCATATGGGTTTTCCATCATTTTGAAGATTATATTACTATTCGTTGTTTTTTATTTTTCATAACTGATATGAGGAGGGTTGAAGAGTATGTAATCATTTTTGTACTCATTTTTTTGATCAAGATGTGGGGTAGTTTTTATTCATTGACAAGATCTTTGAATGGGTTATATGAGATATTTTCAAGACCATTTTGGATGTTAACTATAGAAACATCATTAATGATATTCTATTTTTCAACCCTATTTTAAAATCATTCAAAAATGAATTTATATTTACAATATTTGAATAGATATTTGTTTCTTAAAATGTCACAATTTTTTCATTGACATGATATTTGAGACATTGGTGGTTTGATGAAGCCAATGTCACATGATAAAAAAATAGTTGTATTCTATGAATTACCATTATTGGTTTACACTACTGAACAAAATTTAATTAAGAATCAAACATAACATCCCTATATGAAACTATTATCATGAATAAGCTACAGGTCTTTTGCTGAATTTGATCATAACCCTAAAGTGTTAATGCATAATTGGAAGAGATGGTATTTTATATATAAATCAATGGAATTTTTTGACTTGAGTAATATTAATCTTTGATATAGTATCAATGATGGAAAATTTTATGTCAACGTTATCAAAAATTCCAAATGACTACATTGATATGATGTTCCCCTTTATATTAATTTCCATGTCCATATTCGTAAAACATATAATCATGTAACACCCTACTGAATTGAACTTTATATGATCTAATTCAAAATCAATAACCTTGTCATTAAACATTGGAGGTATTAGTAGGTGATCAACATGTTATTCTTATATATCCATTGGTAAAATGAGTACATTTAGATTTTATAGTATTTTCAATACAGAGACCAACTATTGATTGATGTCATATATTTGAGCTACATAAATATGTCTTTCCATGGTTTGACACTCATATGAAGGCCCTGTAAGGGATTAGGTCCTTAATGTAGATGAGTAAGGTGATTAGATAGAGGGTAGAGGAACACATTTGTAGAATTTATTATCTCCACTTGGTTTTAAAAAATTCATAAGATTAATGGAAAGTTTTACAATCATAACCCATATTCCAAAATAATTGGATTAGGTGGAAAATTAATATATAGTATGGGTGACAGCTTGATTCTTCCTAGCTCACTGATTTTTTTGTTCATGGGTTTCAACACTGTATTTTCATTTCACAGAAATATGGATTTTTTGTTTTACTCGACCATTATTTCATTTCAAAATACTTCCTCAACATTTATAAACACCTCTTGTGGATCCCTAGATGGTATAGAGAACTCATATTTAAAAACATACTCATCAAATAAGAATATATCTATATAATCAATTAATTTATTATAACTGATGCAAACATTTTTATATATTGAATACTCTTATAGGTGAGGTAAGTCCCATGATACCCTTTGGTGAGATGGTTGACATCACCTTAGGACTGGAGGAAATATTTCAAAGCGGGTAAATAAAATATTGAACATATTTATAGGATCATTTTCCACGTTATTGATCATAAATTTCCATGTTATGTTTTCTATAAAAATATAATCTCTTATAGTATTGTGGTGTAGATGAATTTGATCACACCAAAAAAGAACAATCATAAGGTACAAATAATTGGGTTAATTATTCCATATAGAAATCATGATTCTAATTTATTATATTTCAATTCATCCAATTAATGATTTTCTCAATACCGTTGATTATTAATGAATTAGATTATCTTTAATTTCTTCAGAGTAGTTAGTGGAAACCCATTCCACATGGTTTGGTGGATTTCATAATATTACTATCTCAGAATCAACAATATTTTTTTTAAATTATTAAAATAATTTCATAGATGGAATGTCCCAATTTTTTTTAAAATGGGAAATAGTTTTTGTGCTAAATAATTCCCAACTGATCATGTGTATTATGTTATGGAAGCCTCAAAATTTTATTTTACATTACTTATGAAATGTTTTTGGGGAATTTTTAATCATAGAAGAAATAATTATTATATTTAATATCATTGAAATGAAATTGATTACACTTCATTCTCACTTCTTGATGCATATGTTTTTTCTGAATCGAGAGGTTGTGTTTCATGATTTGAAATGGCCTTCAATGCTAGGGATAATGTGGGGACTGGTATAAGTGAGATGGTAACATTTCAAACATTTCCACTTCTATTCCATTAGAATACCAACATTGGATTATCATTTTCATTTGATTTTCAAATATTATATTATAAACTTCTCGATAATGTTGAATGTTTCAAATTCCCCCTATATACGTTACTAGGATATGAGTTATTTGTATATCATAATGTATTCTATAAATATATAAGTGAAACCATTCAACCTGGGAAATATTTCATATTAAGGAGTAAGATAAAACCATCCTTCACATAATAAAATATTACACCCTTTAATAATATAATATATTTTAATTTTTGAGTTCATGGATTATTAGATGATGTAGTGTAAAGATGAATTGATAGAAAACCATCCAGCTGATATCCTCTAATCTTTTTATTGAATCGTCTGGTAAAATTTTACACATAATGAATGTCAGGACCTCCAATTGTTTTACAAATAACCTTGTTTAGGATATTTTGTGCCGATCCAAAGTCCCCATTATATGTCTACAACATGATATATATGTTTTTGGGTGATATTACAGATCATATGAGACATAAAATTTCAATATCATAGAAAAACCATTATTTGGGTGGTATGGAATATCATCATCTATTCATCCAGGGTAAGTCTTTTCGACAAGTTTTTCTACAACATTATTTCTATCAATAACATCTAATCAAGATTTTGACCACATTATATTGTTTGTGATCTTTTTGTGACTGGGTAACTAAGAAGGAACATGAATTTTGGTTGTAATAGGAAGAGATAGACGTGGTTTCCCTATCATTCTTTGTGATTTATGAACCATGGGTTGGCCAACTACATCTTACATGACATAATGAATGTTATTTCACTCATATTAAGAGGTATGGACATCCCTCCACAACTATATCCAGATATATTAGTTATCAAGAACCTAGATTATGTGGGTTTTTGAATTCTATTTTGGAAGGCTTTGTGTAATTTTACCATTTATGAAAATTTATCAGGAGATTATGTTGAAGCTCCAACTAAATACCATATCCATCATGAATATTTCCTATAATTATTTCTGAGTTGATATATATTATTTACTTCGTGTGTACCTCATTCCATGTAAATATTTTCATAAGTGTGATATTTTCGACCTCATTTTCTAGTTGGTAGGATGAAGCCACACCTTTATCCTTTTCATTGACTGATTGTCATTAAGGAGGTGGAAACTGAATGTTTCCAAAACCCCCCCATGTTTTTCGTCTTCCATTGGATTTTTATATACACACCATCTTTTGTAATTTTAGTTTTGACCATATATTATATTTGATCATACTCTTCTTATTCCCTTACACTAGCCTCATGTTCTTTAGTGTTTTTAGAGGATTTATTGATCACACTCACTAATTAATAATGAATTAAATATTTCACATTAGAAACCCAATAATAATATGTTTCATTTTCCTTATAACATATATTGAAACAGTTATGATTTTCGGGTGTGATTGTAGCCCATAATTTATTATATTTCTTTTGACTACTATGTGGCCTCGTATTTATATTCGTTGAATCTCTTGGATCCTCCTAAAGAAGAGTGCTAAAATAAAATATAAAAAAAATCAATTTTCATGTTCCCAAGATAGAAGATGTTTCATGAGATTATACTATCTAGTATGGTTAACATTATTATGATCCATAAAACTAGAAAATAATTACATATTTTGGTGAGTAGGTTGGGGAAAAAATTCTGATATTCATATGTGTTTGGGTTGTCCTCCCTCAATTACTACAACATGTCAATCAGAATTTTATAGCTTAAAAGGAGTTAGTACTGTTAGAAACTAACCCAAAACTATGGGTTGAGGATTCTACAATATTATAATTGTTGTTAAAATCATTTAAACCTTATTGATCATATAGACCATTCTGAATATATCATATGGGATCATTTTAGTTCAACACATGATTTATTTTCTTTCAAAGAAATCAATGATTTTCAATAAATTTAAATCCTTATGTGGTAATCTTACATGATCTTTTTCCTATGATTGATGAAATATTTATGGGATGCATTACCCTTGTTGAGCCTGATACATCCATGTTGCATTCATAGATGATTCTTATTAATCGTATATTCCTTTAGGGATATGGATTATGTATTAGATTTTTATTGATAAAATGAAATTGAATAATATCACCTCTATAAGTATTTTTTATCGAGTAATGAGGTGAAATAAAATGATCCATGTTTTCCCTATCATTGGATATGGACACCATAAGGGGAATTAGATATCAACATTCATATCATACACAAATAATTTTGAAATTTTCATTGAATACCCTCTTAATATTTCCCCAATTATTTTCATCAGATATATGAATGGTTATATAAGTTTATATAATGATGAATTTCATCTATCATCATTATGTGATTTTAATATCATTTGTATGGAATGAAATTAGTTTTTTGAATGATGTGGATTCATATATAAATTTTGTATAATTTCGTGCACACATTTTTTTTAAATGTCTATAAAATGATATACTAGGGATTGTAAATGTTTCAAAATATGAATATCATATTATATTTAGAAATATGTTTCCTTATAATTAAAATATTCTCCTAAAATTTTAGGCAATGATCATTCAACTAACCCAAAAAAAGTTGTCCTTTATAAAATGCTTTCACATATAATATTTTATTGTTCAGGATTTCATTTTTTGATGGGAAGGGAGATAATCCAACGGTGGTTTAGAGAAAGGTCATCTCCATAAGAAATATTCTGATTGAAAATAATAACTCCTATAAATTATTTGGAATCAGGTATGAATTTTTTTATCCTCCGATGTTCCTAATGATTTTATAGCTTTTTAATAATTTACTAAATATTTTTAGGAACCTATTATCAATATGTGATATAAAAACAACAAATAATTTATCAGTGAACACAATATCAGGGTGGAATACAATAATTTCTTTGTGTCTAACCACAATGATAAATACATTGGTTTATACCATAAGAATAAACTTTTTGGTGGAAAATTCATGGGTTGTACCTTATTATTTTTAAACTTATAACTATTAGGGGTTTTTCTAGTGTACTCATCAAGATATAGGTTCTCAAGATCAATATCAGTATGGAATCCAATGATTCCTTAATGGTGACTATTTAATGGATGGTAAATAAATATGACAATAAAATAAATTTTTGGTGGAACTTTTCAACTAAAACTACTTCTTCGTTAACCTAGATATGCGACTACCACTGTTATAATTTTTAGGGCCTCATAATCAATATAATTCATTATAAACAGATTTTGGTACAACGTGATAATTTAAAAAAAAATTGGGGAGGTTTCTTTTTACGTGATATCCATCATCAAATTAGTGTTGAATAATGTGTAAGACATCCTTCATAAATAGGATCTCTCCTAGTAGAATAATAAGACATCACAAAAATTTATTTCATGTTTTAGAGGTTTTTAAAAGTTTATATAACTTCCATGAATCATACACTAACATATACTAATCATCTCTAGTTGTAATGAGGATATATGATAGTAATAAATCTCTATTTATCATATAGGTCTACCAAAGAGAAATTGTATTGACTAATCTTGAGTATCCATTGGGATATAAAAATGTTTCACTCCAATTGTGATTATTTGGGTGTCTTCCCAACTCATGAATTATCCTATTCTATCATTATATCTTGGAATTTTAATAGAATGTGGGGATATATATATTTTTTCCCTTCTATTTATTTAAGAATGTGATGGGTGGTTAGTGTGGCTAAAACAATAATGTACTCACATTACATTTTCTGAGAAGGGATATATGAAAAATCCTATCAACTAATTCCAACCAATATATTTCTATATTTATCATTCGTAGAGAGAAATATATGTGTCCTTCGCCTATTTATCTTTTGGATCAACTGAATTTTTCTTACTGGTTCTACAATAATGTATTAGAAGATATAGTGAACACGATATGGGATATAAGAATATTTTCATTCATAAAAAATAGATGGTTGGTATAATTCCATTGATGAATATTAGATATGTTCAATCTCAATATTGATTGCGTTGCACCTCTAGTTGGATATCAAGTGTTTCCATGCCTAGGTAGCAGAAGCCATACTCTACGGGTTGGCATCCTTAGTAGAACGAGGATGTGATGATGCATGATTTTGGTTTTGGTAACTATTGATAGTATACCTTTTAAATGAATCATGTGATAAGTAAATGAGGCCATTATTAACCTACTGATCTACCTCCTTCAATAAAAATGTTATTTTTTATGATTTAGTAAAATGCTCCTGAAATGGATTGAAATGAAAATATCCATCATTCTCTTATTTTCCACAATCCGATGATGTGAAAAAAATTATTGTGTCTACATGACATGAAGCGATTCGTGTGACAATTCCTTGTTTAGGAAAATTTCATTAATATGATACGCCAAGAACCACTCATATGACACATGACGTTGAAGGTGCTTGGTGGGTGACAAGGTCCTCTATCATGATGTGTACCAACTTTTGTAACTATAAATAATTATGTTTATCTTGATTGGTTGGGTCCAATTTTTGGATCAATGAGATTATTGGTGACTTTTCCTAATAATAAATATCAATAAAAAATATAACCAATCCAATAACCACCATAAAAAATTGTAAAATTGATTTCCTTAAAGGATCCATGTTTTTGTCCAATCTTTTCTTTTCCAAACCCAAGAAATAAAATGTCATACCAAATTGGAAATTAATAAATTTTTTATAGTTAATGATTTTATTTTAGTTTTATTATTTTAATTTCAGTCCTATTTTTTTGTTTGAGATGATTTTCAAAAGGTTTTATTATTGTAACTGAAAAAAACAAATGGTTCTCAAATCAATGATTATTCACAATACTTATTTCCAATGGCTTGTTATTTCTTAGTATTTTCCAACAATTATAAAAGGCATATTGGTAAAGATTTGGTGAGGTTAGGAAAATAAGACACTATTATGGATAATTAATACATAATCAATGACAATATTATATATTCAATACATATTCACGAATCCTTTAAAATTTCTAGTTTGGGTATGGTCACTATTATGTGAATAGTCAATTACTATAATTTGTTGGTGTAGAACCATCTATATGTATCAAAAGTTCACCCTTGTTGACCCTGTTATTATTTATCAGAGGTTCTCCATCAATGGTACAATATATAAATATCAATGTTTCTATATATAACCATATATTATTACAAGATGTTGGTTTTATTCCATGTAATGTAAAATAATATAATTTTTTTATCTATGTAGAATATTGTAGTTTTGATGTTGTGATTGGGCCAATGATAAGGGATTCCTACATATACATAATAAAGGAATAAAGAACCTTGTATTTTAGTTTTATTTCAAATGATATCATATCCCTTCTAATGTTTTGTGACAAGTTGTAGTGGAAGATGATAAATTCCATGTGATTATTGTGTCTCAAAAAATTTATATAAAAAATGTTATGAGTATTACACATGAGTGTCCCATTTTGGATGATCCCATAGTGAAAATGATTAAACAATATAGCCATGCCCAACAATTTGAACTAGATTTTGATGTGGTAAAAATGACCTGTAAAGGATATGGCCTCAAAAGTTAAGGAATACACTAACTGTGAATATGACTTAATATTTTTAGTGGTGATTTATGTTATTGGGTTTTCACCTCTTGGAGGCTTCTGGAATTTTCCATTAGGGTATGAATCAAAGACTATATAGTTTATAAAAATTGGTTTTTACTCCTAATGGTGAAGTCCATGTTAATATAGATTGACTAAAATAATGATATTTTCCCCATTGAACTATAATAAGTTGTGTGTTATGTTCAGTGAGGGAAACAAGAAATAATATAATACATCCATATTGCATTATCATGTATGGGATTTTACATACCCATTAATTGGAAGTCCATGGTGAAATATTCTTTTTCTGACCCCAGGTGAATGATTGATGTGATATAGAATGAAGGAGTAATACAATATCATAGATTAAATCCCAAGGCTTAATAAAATAGTGATGGTCATTCTATATAATTCCCCTCATATATTGGATGATTATGGAGAGGGAATTGTTGGTTATTTAAGAAGAGAGATAATATTTATCCATGATCTCTTTTTTACCTTTTCTAAACTGCAAGAAGCATCTTACATATCATTTTATAAGATGAAATGATGAATAGATGCAGTAAGATTATATTCACATTTCAAGTATCATATAGTGCGCTAGATCCACTGAATGAAACTAAGTCCATCCCACTGACACCCCAATTATAGGAATCATCATTAGTTAAATAAATAATGATGTAATCATTCTAAGGATCTTATATACCTGGGTGTTTATATGGAGTATTTCATTTACCATGTAAATTTAGGAGTGATTGGAGGATATACTGGTGGTTTTTTTCCAGATCATATCCACCCAGAGTCATATGAGGGGATTTTTATTTTATTTCCCTATAAATGATATTGGTGTGAAGTAGTTCCTTATCATTTTTTGTGTGACATGGACTTGGGGAATATAGGATACATCATCCAAGTGGGTCTTGGTCAGACATGGTTATACCTAATAAATATTATACGTGGCTAAAGTAGTATGTATCTCTTCCAAGTGATATATGGGTGAAAAAGAAAGAAACTCACTCTTGTTATACTTGGATGGAAAATAATGTACCTTTCCATGTGGTAGTTGAGAAAATTATATTGTATCCTGACCATGTTATACATTGGATAAAAAAAATACATCACCAAAATGATTCATGAGAGAATTGAATATAAATTCATAAATAATGAGAATCCCATGACACAACACTTGGGTGAGGATTTCCTCAAATGACAAATCGACATCTTGTGTGCTTTTGGAAATTTCTCATTCAAAATTGTATTTTTTTTAGTTCATTTTCACCAATGGAATTGATAAACAAGGGATGCAGTGGATCCTCATAGTGATTCCCATTATTTAGACCTTTTTTAATTTAAATATTCATTTTATATATTCTATAACGAATTTAAGGGTTTATTAATATGCTCGTGAGTTTTAGGGACATGGTATGGGGAATTGGTTGATAAGTGATTGAACTCTTAATATGTATTCTGGACTAAATAAATGAGGAGCCCAAGGGGTCTATTTATTTGAAAAATGGAGACCATAGGTGAATGAAGTAACTCGTAAAAATAGCATGCTCAACAGATCCAGATTGGTTTGGATCACATTATATATTTTATCATCCACATGTTATGTATAGTTACAATTTTTTTACACTCTAAGGGGTTTTAGAGAATTAAATTCCTCTCATTTGTTCATTTTATTTTTCATTATTTTAGTACATATTTCCTTCAATGTTATTGTCGCTATTTGGGAAATTTATCCCCAATAATCCCATAATATATATAATTTATTATAATATTCATGATATTAGTGTAATTGTGATAAGATGGAAATAAAAAATTATAGGAATTAGATGATGAAAAAAACAATGAAAGGTTTAGTTATGTTCATTACCACTTTGTTAAGATACCATAATTTGATCACACATAAATGCATTTTAGTGTGGTCATATTGAAATACCATAAGCTGAATATTGAAGGGATGGATGAAAATTATGTACTACAGTAGAAAATTTTTGAGCTAAAAAGATCAATCATTTTGTATTATGGAGGATAGGTGTATCTTTTTTATAAGTTAGGAGAGCACACACATGGAATTACTTATATGATTTAAATATAATTAATTTATTCCTCATATATAATGATTAAAAATAGATATTTATTAGAATAAAAATAGGATAAGGTCAAAATATCATCATCCAATAAAATTTAGATTTGTTCTGGCTTCATTTTAAACATTATCTTCTAGCCCAAATACTTTATTAACACTTTTATCCTAATCCATGGTGAAACAAAATTCATACAGTTACTATTAGTCATGGAAAAATAGATGTATTTAAAAAATGGAATCTCCTTTTTTCCAATTATGGAATCAATTTTTAATGATTCACTCTATCTATGAATAAAAATTAAACAATAAAACAAATTTGTAAAACAAAACGAAAAACTGTTTATAGAAAAAATTATTTTCAATCCCAAGAATTAATTTATTGTATAAATCAAGTACAATGATGAATCCTATGTGATTAATTATATTAATAAAAATTAAACTAGGATTTTATTACTTTTGGACTAATTTAAAAATATGATTTTACATTTTGAATTCTCGATTTACCGAATAGAAATGATAATTCTTAAAAAATTGGTACTCATAACTATTAACATAAAAACAAGTCCTTTTACAGAAAATCATTAACATTAAACTTATGATTATATAGAGATGAATAATTAAATAATTTTATTAATTTTCTAAAATAAAAAAATATAAAAAAGAGTATTAATTAATTATAATATCCACTCATAAAAGTTATTAAAAATCATTTTTGAACACAAAATATTATTTAAGTATAAACTGAACATATAGAAATTTTTGAAATTTACTATTATCAATTCTTAAATATGAATTTATTTTTTAAAACCATTAAAAAATAATTATAATGTAAATATTACTATTCAAACCTTCCAATTTAATGGACTGTACTTCATTGCTATATTAATATAATATTATTTTATTTTATATCATATTTCCCTTAATGATTAGTGTTCCATGGATGAAAAACATGAAAAATATTATTAATTTAAAAATTATTGCATGCTTTTAATAAAGAGGAGGATCATGTTGACCAAACCATGATGGGAGTTTTTGATGACCAATCCATTGAGAGAGTATTCATTGGAAAATTTAGTAAATCATTTATTAATTTCTTTTCAAAGGGGTATAATTTAATTTATTTGTTTAGTATAATGAATTAGGGTTTTTAACAATTAATAACCAAATTTTCATATATATATATATATATATATATATATATAACTGTGTGATTAATAAATTGGTGTAAATATTAATCAAGGGATATATTTTCATGAATATAATTTGAAAAGTTGAGTTCGATAGTGTTAGTTCTAGAAGAGTGTACGTGGAGGAGGTGAAAATAATTAAAGCAACTATGACAAGTAAATTCCATTGAGAAGTTGAGTCAATATGAGACTACATGGCTGATTTATGAGGATCAGTCCTCATAGGTATTTCATGGGGATAATTACACAATTTGTTTCTCATGAATAAAAATTCTATGGAGGTCCTACCTAACTGCGTTACCGAGAGGAGGATATTGTTATTCAATCAACATTTAATGATATTTTTGAGTAGTATTGTGTGTGTGCATGTATGGGATGTATGATGTTCATGTGGTGAGTATGTGGTGAATTGTGTACGAATTTTTCATATAATAAGGAATATTATTGGAGGCATTTTCAGACAAAGACCTCAAGTGGATAATCTGGAGACACACGAGAACATTAGGGAATTATGGGAATGTATTTTTTTTGGAAAATAAATTTGATTCAAAATACAAATATGAGAACTAAAACTAGTTGTTAAAGGGTCGTAAATAGACAATATAATCGCATTGTGATGTTTTCTTAATTAGGATATGGAATTTTTTTATTGTGATTGGTTGAAAAAATGACTCAACTGTAACATTAACTAGTGAATTCTATCAAATACGGATGAAGGTGACCATTGATGGAGGAAGGAGAAAAAGAATCAAATCCATATCCATGATGTTAGCGTAGACTCTTGATAAAATAAATAAATCATCACATCCATGGTAATTTTAATACACAAATAAGTCTATAGAAATGGAATTTTCATCATTGATGTAGGGTGTGGGAGTTTTTGAAATTCATAATTTCAAATATATTATTTTGAAATTTAATATTTTAGTCCATAAAATATCATATTTTAATTGTATTTGTGACAGTTTTTGTCATTATTAATATTTGGATCTTAATTGTGAAATGGAAAAATTTGGAATTAAAATAATTTGTCCCTGGTTTTTTATATTGGCGTTAAAATGGTATAATCTAGTAGAAATTGTTAAGTTATTATTTTTATGTTTTCATATATGACTGGATTCATTTAATTAGTCTAAAAAAATCCGATTCCAATATATTTTTGAAAATAACCAGCTCGCCAACTGGGAATCAAAATATATGAACAAAATTGATGAATTTTTATTATAGGCCCATTTCAAAATTATAGTTATCAAAAATGTGTATAAAAATATCATGGAGATAAAGAAATGATGAATATTTTTCATACCCTCATACACATCTAATTTTCAATATTCAAATATCATAAATTCATTTTGGATTAGATCAATGGAAATAAAACATTCTCCATTATAAAAAAAATTTTAGAGTCAAACTTATATATGATGGGATACTCATGTCAAATGGAGAATAATGTTCATGTTTTGATGGAGGATATATAAAGAAATGATTCCAATGCACACAAAATTACAGTATTTAGGCAAATATTATTAAAACAATTGAAAACATCAAGATGATTTATATTGGTGTGAAATGATCACCCCTCTCCCAATAAATATATAAATCTTTATGAAATCAAATAAAAACTATTTTTTGGCTATAAAGTGGATCATTTTTTTAGTAATAGTTATTTATATTCTAAATTTATATAAATTTTGATCTAGTCTTCTATATCATATTTTTTCTTTTTTTATTTTATGTTCACCTCACCGTGCTCCTTCCAATAAACATTAAAATTGACAACTAAACCTAAATGATGTTTGAGGGGGGAGTGGTGGATATTGAGTTCATTATTCTTATACAATTATCATTATGAAGACTGTGACATGGTCCATGAACAATTAATTATTCATGTCCAACACTCCACTAAATGTTTGGGTAGATGTCAGAACCGATGATAACTTTTAACCATTATTGATAGAATATAATAATATGAAAATACTAGAACTATAATAATTAATTCTTAAAGAGATAAACAAAACGTTTTCATCATAATATAGGAATCAAGCCTTCAGATAAGGTGCATAATATTAAGATAAGTTTCATAAAATTCAAACCATGAAAATAAAATTAATATTTGTAATCATGAACTTTTACCAAGTACTTTTTAAATCACCCACCACCATGGTGTAATATTTAAAACCATGGAAACCTAATATAAAAAAACTAGAATTTTGGAACATATATTTTTGATAAAAGGTGTTTCAATAAAATCCTGCCAAATTTTTATACCATTTTGAAAACAAAATAATCCAAATAATTGTAACACCCCAAGTAAATAAAGAATATTACATCTTTATATTTATCCCTATTTGTGAATAAAATGTTAATATTAATTTAAATGGAATTATATGCTTGATGGCTTACCCAATACGCAACAATGAGTTCCTTTGAAATCTTACGTTGCACTCTAATAATAAAATAATATTATTTTAAATGGTAGTTAACGCCTATCCATTGCAATGGAGGGAATGAACAGAACTAACTACAAAATGATTATATTTGTTTGTCAAATATTTTTACTTTTTACAATTAATGATAGAGGATTAAAAATGCAAATGATTCCAATTTTAAGCGTAAAAATTCTAATATTCTTTAAAAGGTCGAATAACCACATTTTGATGGAGAACATCTTTTAAATCCACTTTTTTACAATTTTATGTGTTATATTTGACTAAATAAAATTATTCTTTAGAATCAGGACATCAAAATTTACTTTGTGTAAACTTTTGGTATTTGTCCGAAAAAGTTCAATTTTTAATGAATAGTGAAAAATGTTGTATTTTAATTCAAAACCTCTTTTTAATCTAATTTATTTATATGATTATATTATCTTTTGAATTGGTTTTAAAGTGAAATTAGAATATATTTTTACCATTAAATCCAATAGTGGTCGTTGGAATTAATTTCGCTTTGAAATCGGACATAAACTAGTGTCAATCTTTTGATACATTTTATTTCCTAAAAACAAGCTATTCATTTTGACAGCGGGAATTAATTATTAAATTAATTAATGCAACTTATATGTTTTGAATTTTTTAAAATAGACATCATTTTTGAATTCGTAATATCAAATATTTCTTAGGGTGAATTTTGGGTAATTTTCTGAAAAACATCAATTTTTGATGAATACTGAAACCACTAAGTTGTACTTATAAAAACTGATTTTCCATTTAAATGAATTTTTGCCATCTACGTGTTTTCAATTTCAAAAATCCGACATAAATGGTTGTCATTAAAATGTAAAATTTGGTTCAATAGGATTAAAATAATTTTTTTTGGTGAATAGTAACTTATTAATTTTTTAATCGCGGTTAGAGGTAATTAGTATAGTTTAAGGTACAAATAATGTTTTAATTAAATAAAATGACATAGAAACATGTCCTACCCTAATTGGATGAGTCATGGACGACCAAGACAATCCATGGGTCATCATGGGGAACCCATGGAGACAATTTGGTTGGGAAATGACATAAATAACTTTTTATTTAATGTTAAAGTAAAAATGACACAAACATGAGATGTTTTACTAAAATAATTTTTACATGGGGTTATACAAGTCAGATTTTTGACTATAAATATTCATTGTAAATATACAATGATTTCCTACATCATAGTGTTTTTTTTTAATTTTTAGACAATAAGTAATTTAAATTATTTATGACATCAAGATGATGCAGCGATGACCTCATTATTTAACGAATTAAATAAAATTGAAAGATAATGTAAAATCTAAGACCTACACATGTCCAAAACCTATTTTATGGGTGGATTTCGAACCCTTATCACCTTATCCTCGAAAAAAATCAATGTGGGACCAATAAAATCCGAAACTCATACTAAACTAATGTAACATTTCCTTACTTTCCAAGAGTGCCCCTCCTCTCCTCTTATAAAAGGCCCCCACCTCTACCTCTTTACCCACACTTCCAAAGCCTTTGGATCGGCCAACCCCTACCCATTTTGTATCTCCACATCCCTCTCTAACTCCTTGAAGCCTCACTTTGGGCAGAAGTATAATGACCCATACATTACATACATTGTTAATAGTTAAAAATTGAAGCATACTTATTACAACATATAACAAAACCACGAAAGGACCGTATAGGTATAGTGTCTTTAGAAACTGGGAAACATAAACAAACTGGTTCATAGATCATCAACTTTGCCTCCCACTTATTTCATCATATCTAGAGTCCCTTCTTGGCATATCCTACTTAATAACCTTCTTCCTGACCTGGGGAAATAAAACATACAAAAGGGTGAGCTCAAATGCTCAGTAAGGGTAAACAAAAGAAAGATCAATCACATTGTATACATAAGCACATAACATTTGGAAATCTTACCCTGCAAAAGAGATCATAATTTCATAACATGGGATAAATCATGGAAGTGAAATTTAATCACAATAATAATAACTTAAAACATGAAACATTGTGGCATACACACATAATCATAGAGAATCATTTCTTGTTAGTCAAGACTCATTTCCAAGACTATTTTAGTGTAGAAAGTCCCTTTCTGAACCGAGTCACCCTCATTTTAGTCTTGTTTCACTGAACCAGTATAACCTACCGTTCCAGCCATGTCTATCTCATGAGATATAAAATCATTACCCAACGCATTGGAGGGAGATATAGGTCCCACCCATCTCATAATGATACCATTATTATGTGTGCCACAAAATCATAAATCATACATCATTGCATAACCCATATAATACAAATGGGAATCTTAAACATCATGACATCATAAAACAATTCATATAAGATAAAGGAATTCATAAAAATAATTCCATCACAACATAATCAAATCAATGCAATAATAGGGAAAAAAACAGAACCCTTTATTATCTTAGATAGAAAATAATTTTGATAAAACACTTGAACTTCATTCTTGAGGAAAATATCCTTTCTACTTCAAAAACACTTTTCCTTTCTTAACATGTCGAAAAATTATAAAATAAAAGAAGTTGATTAAAAATAAACTTGAAAACTTGTAAAGGAAGCTTCATGGAAATAATGTTTTAAAAATCCATTCATGCCGTATAAGTTAAAAAAAACATTCTTCGTACTTTTTTCGGAAAAGTCAAAAAGTACCTCGTACGAAAAACGACAAAAGATTCCTTTCATATCTTTTACAATTAACTCACCAAAGGGTAAAAATGGATTTAAACAATTTTAGGTTGATTGAAATAATATTACATATTGAGGAAACATGGATTTGGATGATAAAATACACCCCAGTAAATACCAATGTACAAACAATCTCGGATAAAAATGAGATTGTGATATTTCCCATACCTTAGGTCCGACTTGCTTTGTAAGTGTCCGAACCTCCTGTATAATTATTTAAATAATTTTATTGACTTATTCCAGAATCATACATATTTTTTTTGATATCATATATGGTCATATTCTTAGCTTCTTAGTAGTAATATTTCATTGCTACTTGTTATTCGGGTGTTTATAACTTTTTGTTCTTATGCGTGTTTTGTCGAATAAATTCTTATTCTTTTTCTTTAGGTTATAGATACCTCATTTCCAGAATAGTATTAGTGTAATATATATCATATTAATTCATTCTATTCTTTTATATAATCATTATGAAATGAAGATCATGTAGAACGAGTCGCATCACATCGTGGAGACGGTATTCCGTACGTACGCACGAGTGATGATATCATTCCTATGATCGTGGAATTGTATTGGAGTGTATGTATACTATTTCAGAATCAGTATCACTTTATAATAGTCATATATAGTCATTATATACACCATTATACCCATCCAAGTAAGGTGTTGGTGGAAAATAGATTACACCACGACGTGGAGACGGTATTCCGTACGTACGCACGCGCGGTGATTTTTTTTTCCGTAGGATGGATAGATGGTGAAATAGTTTTGTTTCATACTTATAATAACATATCAGTATATGAGTGATACTGACATTATTACTTCATAATGAAACAACCTAAGAAGAATAAGTGGAAGAAGAAATAAAGATGAAAGAATCGGTAATGGGCTTTACCTCTTCTTTGAAGTGCTTCTTTGAGACCTTATTTTAGGGCACTAAAATGGGTCTTTAAAGAAGACCAGAACCTGTAGGATGTCTCTAGGGTAGGGGAGAGGATAAAGTGGCAGGGGTTGGATGATCTTGAAGGCTCAATGTGGTGTGAGGAAGAGGGAGAGGAGGTGCCCTTTTATAATAGAGGAGAGGGGAACCTTTAGAATAACTAAAAATATTATCTTATTATAAAGTCAAGTTCGGTTTTAAATAGCTCCAAATTGATATATTTCGAAGCTAAGGTGGGGATCTGTCGAAATCCTCTCTTCTAATAGAATTTAGACAAGTTTAGATTCCTATTTTAACTTTATCATGTAGATTTAACATTATGGTAAATAATTTTACTTTTACAATGTCTTCTTGTGTTCTTATACTATAAGGTTAATAAACATACTATAAGCTGCCAAACGAACCCCAATTTGTTTATTATTAATATATATAACCTTATCTAAGTCATTTTTCCGAACCTTAGATTTTTAGAAATAAAATAACAATTACTAATATAATATTTGTTTTAAAATGTATTTTATGTCAATTTTGAAACTATTTAGTAATTTATTTTTGTGAAAATCATAGAAGAATGATTAGTTCAAAAAAAGTTAATTAAATCAAAAATAACATGTCATATTAACCTAGAAAATTAGTTTAATTCATAAAAAGTCTCAAATTACATTTATTTTGGTGTTCATAACATCAATTATGTCAATATTTCATTAATAAAATAATTAATGCATCATCATTGTGTCATAAATAAATTAAATTATTTAATGTATAAAAATTAAAAATAAAATACCATTATGTAGGAAAGATTTTTAGCTTTCTAATGAATATTTATAGTCGAATTTATCTTATATATAACCCCATATTAAATATGTTTTAGTTATTAAACATTGATTTTAACTATTTTAACTATTCATTAAATAAAATAATATTAAATGTCATAATCTAATCCAATGGACCTAAATGGTCATATTATTTTCATAAGGTTTTTTTTGGTCGAATTAAACTTATCCAATAGAATTAGGACATGTGTTAGGGTAATAGTAATTTCATATTTACCCTTAGTTACCCAGTTTACTATTAACCGTGGTAAAAAAAGTAAAAAGTTACTATTTACCAAAAATTATTTTCATGTCATTGAACCACATTTTAGTCCTTGATATTAACCGTATCTCTCGGATTTTTGAAATTCCATTCACAGAAGCGGTAAAATTAAGTTTTATGAAAAATTCAGTTTTTTTAACTACCACTTAGTGGTTTCACTATTCATCAAAAATTGAAAGTTTTCAAAAAAATACCAAAATTTCACCCTAGGCTAATTTCGATAATCTGAATCCAAAAATGAAGTCCATTTTGAAAAATAAAATTTATAAAATTTCAAAAAGTGGTTATTACTATTCATAACGGATAGTTTTAATAATATTTTAATAGCATATCGTTGTTTAGTGAAACTCGGTATTGCGTACGACACAAGCTATCGAGGAAGGTCACGATTTCCTGTAATGCAAGCCAAGCAAGTATTGTGTAGAAAAGGATTCCTTTGATTATTTATATAACATAAAAGTCTCGGGTGTTACATTCTACCCCCCTTAAAATGAATTTCGCCCTTGAAATTCGTCACTTTGTAACAAACAGATGAGGATACCTCTCCCTCATCATATCCTCAAGCTCCCATGTAGCTTCTTCTAATTGGTGGTTCCTCTATAAAACTTTCACCAATCGATTGGTCTTGTTTCGTAGGACATTTTCGCTACGATCCAGAATCTCTATCGGTTGTTCTTCATAAGAAAGATCTTTCTCCAGCGGTACAACTTCTAAGCTCAGTACATGTGAAGGGTCAGGTATGTACTTTCTCAGGAGAGATACATGGAACACATCGTGAACTTGAGAGAGATTCGGTGGAAGCGCCAATCGGTACACTACCTTCCCAACACGATCCAGTATTTCGAATGACTGATATATCTAGGGCTCAACTTCCCCTTCTTTCCAAATCTCATAACCCTCTTCCAGGGAGATATTCGTAAGAACACTTTATCACCCACTTCAAACTATAGGTCTTTTTTTCGGTTGTCGGCATAACTTTTCTGTCGACTCTGAGCTGCTCTTATATGTTGTTGAATAGATCTGACCTTTTCTGCCATTTCATCAACGATATCAGGTCCTAATATCTTTCTTTCCCCAACTTCATCCCAGCAAGTTGGAGTCCTGCATTTCCTTCCATAGAGAGCTTCATAAGGAGCCATCTTAATACTAGAGTGAAAGATATTATTATAAGAAAATTCCACCAAAGGTAGGTGTTGATCCCAACCACCTTTGAAATCCATAGAGCAAGCTCTCAACATATCTTCTAGGGTTTGAATTGTTCTTTCAGACTGACCGTCTGTCTGAGGATGATAAGCAGTGCTGAAACTCAACTCTGTATCCAGAGTATGCTGAAGACTTCGCCAGAACTTTGAGGTAAATCTTAGATCCCGATCAGATATAATATAAAGTGGTACTCCATGAAATCTTACCACTTCCTTTACATATATCCTGGAAAGATTATCCAGAGAGAAATCCTCTCTAATAGCAATGAAGTGTGCAGACTTTGTAAGACGATCAACTATGACCCAGATAGCATTATTGCCTTTGGATGTTTTAGGAAGTCCTGTGACAAAGTCCATGGTGATGTTTTCCCATTTCCATTCGGGTATGGGTAATGGTTGTAACATCCCCTTAGACTTCTGTCTCTCAGCTTTAACTTGTTGACAAACCAAGCATCGAGAGACATATTCAGCAAAATCTCTTTTCATTCCATCCCACCAGAAGTACTCTTTCAGGCCCCTATACATCTTCGTGCTTCCAAAATGAATAGAGAATGAAGAACTATGAGCCTCATCCAGCAGCTCCTTCTTTAATTCGGGTATGGGAGGAACACAAAACCGATTCCTGAACATTATTATCCCATCACAATCAAGGTTGAATTCAGGAACATTTCTCACCTTATTTTGTAACTCGACAACTTCTTTTTGTGCCTCTTTAATCTTCACATGTATAGATGGTTGAACATTCATTTGAGAAAGATAATATTTTTTCCCTTTCATTATAATTCCAAGATCCATCCTTTGTAAATCCATAAATATTGGATCTTTTGTGATCCTCATCATGGATAAACTAGCATGGTCTTGTCGACTTAATGCATCTGCCACCTTGTTTGCTTTCCCAGGGTGGTAATGGATTGAGCAGTCATAATCCTTAATCAGCTCCAACAATCTTCTTTGACGCATATTCAGCTCCTTTTGTGTGAAAATATACTTTAAACTTTTATGATTAGTATAAATATCACACCTTTCACCATAATGGTAATTCCTCCAAATCTTTAATGCAAAGATTACCACAGCTAACTCCAAATCATGTGTTGGGTAATTTTGCTCATGGATTTTCAACTGTCGTGAGGCATAACCTATCACCATATCATTTTGTATAATAACACACCCTAATCCCTTCTTGGATGCATCACTATAGATCACAAACCTTTCTCCACTACAGGGAAGTGTGAGCATAGGTGCACTGGATAACCTTCTTTTCAAATCCTTGAAATTCTCTTCACATTCCTCCGTCCAAACAATCTTAACTCCTTTCCGAGTAAACATGGTGAGTGGATTAGATAATCTTGAAAAATATTTCACAAAACATCGATAATATCCAGCCAAACCAAGAAATCTTCAGATCTCAGTTGTTGTTGTTGTTCTCGACCATCTTTCGATAACCTCTGTTTTTGCTGGATCCAAAGATATCCCCTCTTTTGAGATTATGTGACCCAAAAATGCAACTTTTTAAAGCCAAAATTTACATTTGGTAAATTTGGCATAAATCATCTCCTTTCTCAGGGTCTTCAATATAATTCTCAAGTGATCTTCATGTTCTTCCTTGCTCTTTGAATAGACAAGAATATCGTCTATAAATACTACCACAAATTGATCAAGATAGTCTCTAAAGACTCTATTCATCAGATCCATGAATATAGCATGGGCATTAGTAAGACCAAATGGAATCACTATAAATTCATAGTGTCTATACCTTGTACGGAAAGCTGTCTTTGGTATATCCTCCCTTTTGACCCTTAATTGATGATACCCTAAATGAAGATCAATATTGGAAAAGTATTGAGCTCTGCGTAGTTGGTCAAATAAGTCATCAATGCGTGGGAGAGGATATTTGTCCTTGATAGTGATCTTGTTAAGTTCTCGAAAATCAATGCAGAGTCTCATTGATCCATCTTTCTTCTTAACAAATAGAATAGGTGCTCCCCAAGGTGACGCACTAGGGCATATGAATCCCTTATCAAGATTCTCTTGGAGTTTCTTCTTCAATTCCTACAACTCAATTGGGGCCATTCTATAAGGTGTCTTTGAAATAGGCAAAGCACCCGGTACGAGTTCTATTGAGAACTCAACTTCACGATTTGGTGGAAGTCCCGGTAATTCCTCCGGAAAGACATCATCAAACTCCCGTACAATGAGCATATTCTTAATCTTGAGTTTCTCACCAACCATTTGAGATAAATAACCTTCATTTAGTGGAATCAAGACCCATAAGATGGAAGAAATTTCCACTGGAAGGTTATGTTCATCCTTGCATTGATAGACGATCATAGATTGATCTAGAATATGAAATGTAACTTCCCTTCATTGGAAATTGATATGATCTCCATATAAAGAAATCCAATCCATGCCAAGAATCACATCAAATTCCACTATAGGAAGGATCACAAGATTTGTAGGAAGCACATTCCCACAAACTTCGATCGGAGAAGAATTATAATCTTTGGATGCGACTGTTGTGCCATTAGGTGTTGTCACAGCTAACTCAACATCTAATTGTTGAGGTAATATGGTGATACCCTCAGAAAATTCTTCAAAAATAAAAGAGTGGGTGGATCCAGAATCAAATAAAACAATTTCTACTTTAGAGTGGATGGTAAGTGTACCTTTCACCACATCGTTATCGTACTCCACATTGCTGATAGAAATTGAATGTGACATTCCTTTGTATTTAGCCTTAAGAGTTTGTTGACGTCGACCATCATCATCAACCCTTGGATTAGGGAATTTATTGGCATAATGACCCATCTCCTTGCACTTGAAACATTGAAGTGTAGTAGGTTCATTCTGTGTATCCCTTCCTTTGTTTGCATCATTAGACATCTTCTTCCCATCATCATGGCATTCAAATTCCCGATGACCTTACTTTCCACATTTGAAACATTTACTTGTCCCTTTAAGACAACTCCATCCATGTTTCTTTCCACACTTTGAGCATAAGGGAAAGATCATCTTCTTTTCAGTGTTCTCTTTAGATTTTCCTTTGAATTCCATTTTCCTCTTCTTATCAAACCCATATGACTGATGAGTTACTCCAATCTCCATCCCGACTTTGAGATCACATTGAACGATTTCCTCATATCTATTGAAGTCCCTTATGGCTAACTCCCTTCAAAGACTTGTTTTTAAGCCACTAAAGAACCGATCGATCTTACTCTCATGTTGGATAATAATACCAGAAGCGTACCTTGCATGTCTTGTAAAATTTTCTTCATAGGTACCAAAATATTCATCATCCTTTTGCTTCAGTTCAAGAAACTCTTTCTCCATCTTTGTTCGGAGAATACGAGGGAAGTACTTATTGAAAAATATGTTCTTGAACTCGTCCCATTCCATGGACTCAATTTCATCTCTTTGCCTCATATTTTTAATAAGATTCCACCATTGATCAGAATCTCCTTCCAAATGATACACTGCTAGGATGACTTTATCATGTTCAGAACATTGAAGAACTGAAAATATCTTTTCAGTAGTACTAATCCATTGTTCAGCAACTAATGTATCAGTAGACCCACTGAAAGAAGGTGGACGATGCCTCATGAAGGATTCAACAGAATGTTGCTCCTTCCTTTGCTCGTTTGGAAGTACTGCATGATTCATAGCTTGAGAATGTTGTGTGAGAATGGCTACAAGATTTTTCATTCCAGCTCCCATAACGTTTGGATGCTCAGGGGGACAATCATTGCATTTCCCGTCGCATTCCGCATTAACACGATTCCTTAGGGTTCCGGCCATTGACTAAAACCAAGAAGAATAGTGTTAGCAACACTAATTATAATAAGAAAACCACATAACCAAGAATAAAAATTCACAATTAAGGTCTTATCCTAGGTTATTCATGGCCATTTCTAAACACTAATATTGTGTTCTATGCTTAGACTTATCCTTAGGGTTCTTACTAAGGCTTCCACATCCTAGTTTCCAAAGGATGACTATACCTTTCCTCTGATACCAACTATAACGACCCATACTTTACATACATTGTTAATACTTCAAAATTGAAGCATACTTATTACAACATATAACAAAACCATGAAAGGACCGTATAGGTATAGTGTGTTTATTACAACATATAACAAAACCATGAAATGACCGTATAGGTATAGTGTGTTTAGAAACTGTGAAACATAAACAACTGGTTCATAAAGCATCAACATTGCCTCCAACTTATTTCATCATATCTAGAGGCCCTTTTTGGCATATCCTACTTAATAACCTTCTTCCTGACCCGGGGAAATAAAACATAAAAATGGGTGAGCTCAAATGCTCAGTACGGGTAAAAAAAGAAAGATCGATCACATTGTATAAATAAGCACATAAATTTTGGAAATCTTACCCTGCAAAAGAGATCATAATTTCATAACATGGGATAAATAATGGCAGTGAAATGTAATCACAATAATCATAACTTAAAACATGAAACTTTGTGTCATACACAAATAATCATAGAGAATCATTTCTTGTTAGTCAAGACTCATTTCCAAGACTATCTTAGTGGACAAAGTCCCTTTCTGAACCGAGTCACCCTCGTTTCAGTCCTGTTTCACTGAACCGATATAACCTACCATTACAGCCATGTCTATCTCATGAGATATAAAATCATTAACAAATGCATTGGAGGGAGATATAGGTCCCACCCATCTCATAATGATACCATTCTTATGTGTGCCACAAAATCCTAAATCATACATCATTGCATAACCCATGTAATACAAATGGGAATCATAAACATCATGACATCATAAAACAATTCATATAAGATAAAGGAATTCATAAAAATAATTCCATCACAAAATAATAAAATCAATGTAATAATAGGGATAAAAATAGAACCCTTTATTATCTTATATAGAAAATAATTTTGATAAAACACTTGAACTTCATTCTTGAGGAAAATATCCTTTCTACTTCAAAAACACTTTTCCTTTCTTATCATGTCATAAAATTATAAAATAAAAGAATTTGATTAAAAAAAAACTTGAAAACTTGTAAAGGAAGCTTCTTGGAAATAATGTTTTAAAAATCCATTCATGCCGTATAAGTTAAAAAAACATTCTTCATACTTTTTTCGGAAAAGTCAAAAAGTACCTCGTACGAAAAACGACAAAAGATTCCTTTCATATCATTTACTATAAACTCACCAAAGGGTAAAAATGGATTTAAACAATTGTAGGTTGATTGAAATAATATCACATATTGATGTAACATGGATTTGGATGATAAAATACACCCCAGTAAATACCAAAGTACATACAATCTTGGATAAAAATGAGATTGTGATATTTCCCTTACCTTAGGTCCGACTTACTTTGTAAGTGTCCGAACCTCCTGTATAATGATTTAAATAATGTTATTGACTTATTCCAGAATCATACTTATTTTTTTTATATCATATATTGTCATATTCTTATCTTCTTAGTAGTAATATTTCATTGCTACTTGTTATTCAGGTGTTTATAACTTTTTGTTCTTATGCGTGTTTTGTCGAATAAATTCTTATTCTTTTTCTTTAGGTTCTAGATACCTCATTTCCAGAATGGTATTAGTGTAATATATATCATATTAATTCATTAAATTCATTTATATAATCATTATGAATTGAATATCATGTAGAACGAGTCACATCACATCGTGGAGACGGTATTCCATACATACGCACGAGTGATGATATCGTTCCTATGATCGTGGAATTGTATTGGAGTGTATGTATACTATTTCAGAATCAGTATCACTTTATAATAGTCATATATATTCATTATATACACCATTATACCCATCCAAGTAAGGTGGTGTTGGAAAATAGATTACACCACGGCGTGGAGACGGTATTCCGTACGTACGCACGCGCGGTGATTTCTTTTTCCGTAGGATGGATAGATGATGAAATAGGGTTGTTTCAGACTTATAATAACATATCAGTATATGAGTGATACTGACGTTATTACTTCATAATGAAACAACCTAAGAAGAATAAGTGGAAGAAGAAATAAAGATGAAAGAATCGGTAATGGGCTTTACCTATCCTTTGAAGTGCTTCTTTGAGACCTCCTTTTAGGGCAGCAAAATGGGTCTTTGAAGAAGAACAGAACCTCTAGGATGTCTCTAGGGAAGTGGAGAGGAGAAAGTGGCAGGGGTTGGCCGAGCTTGAAGTCTCAATGTGGTGTGAGGAAAAGGGGGAGGAGGTTCCCTTTTATAAGGGACGAGAGGGGCACCTTTGGAATAACGAAAAATATTATTTTATTATAAAGGCACCTTCAGTTTTAAATAGCTCCAAATTGATATATTTAGAAGATAAGGTGGGGATGGGTCTAAATAATCTCATCTAATAGAATTTAGACAAGTTTAGGTTCCTATTTTAACCTTATCATTTAGATTTAATATTTAGTTAAATAATTTTACTTTTACCATGTCTTATTGTGTTCTTATACGATAATGTTAATAAACTTACTATAAGCAGCCAAACGAACCCCAATTTGTTTATTATTAATATATATAACCTTATCTATGACATTTGTCCGAACATTAGCTTTTTAGAAATAAAATAAAAATTACTAATATAATATTTGTTTTAAAAATTATTTTATGTCAATTTTGACACTATTTAGTAATTTAATTTTGTGAAAATCATAACAGAATGATTAGTTCAAAAAAAAGTTAATTAAATCAATAATAACATGTCATATTAACCTAGAAAATTATTGGAATTCATAAAAAGTCTCAAATTACATTTATTTTGGTGTTCATAACATCAATTATGTCAATATTTCATTATTAAAATAATTACTGCATCATCATTGTGTCATAAATAATTTTAATTATTTAATGTCTAAAAATTACAAATAAAATACCATTATGTATGAAAAATTTTTAGATTTATAATGAATATTTATAGTCGAATTTATCTTATGTATAACCCCATATTAAAAATGTTTTCGTTATTAAACATTGATTTTAACTATTTTAACTATTCATTAAATAAAATAATATTAAATGTCATAATCTAATCCAAGTGTTCCTAAATGGTCATATTATATTCATAAGGTTGTTTTTGGTCGAATTAGACTTATCCAATTGAATCAGGACATTTGTTAGGGTAATAGTAATATCATATTTACCCTTAGTCACCCTATTTACTATTAACCGCGGTAAAAAAAAGTAAAAAGTTACTATTCACCAAAAATTATTTTCATGTCATTGAACCACATTTTAGTCCTTGATATTAACCATGTCTCTCGGATTTTCGAAATTCCATTCACAGAAGCGGTAAAATTACGTTTTATGAAAAATTCAGTTTTTTTAACTACCACTTAGTGTTTTCACTATTCATCAAAAATTGAAAGTTTTCAGAAAAATACAAAAATTTCACCCTAGGCTAATTTCGATATTCGGAATCCAAAAATGAAGTCCATTTTAAAAAATAAAATTTATAAAATTTAAAAAAGTTGTTATTACTATTCATAAAGGCTAGTTTTAATAATATTTTAATAGCATATCGTTGTTTAGTGAAACTCAGTATTGCGTACGACACAAGCTATCGAGTAAGGTTGCGATTTCTTGTAAAGAAATTCAAGCAAGTATTGTGTAGAAAAAGATTCCTTTGATGATTTATATAACATAAAAGTCTCGGGTGTTACAAGAAGTCTTCCCAAGGAAGCCTTTGAGCTCAAACCAAAGGGAGTTACCCGATTTTAAGGTAATGTCTTCACTTGTGTCCTTTTGATTTATTTTGCTTCTCCAACCCCCTAAACTCTTTTTATTCATTTATTTTGTAACAGATCATGTATCTTCAATATACTAGGATGTTTTTATAAGATGGATTCAAGCTACACTTACACACACCTACATCTAATGGTTAAAGAACATACTGTTTCTGTGGATGGTGAATTTCTGCCTCGCAAAACGATGATTGTTCAACATTCTTCTAACACCTTAAAAGGTGGCCATTAAGATGACACTATATTTATATATGACATATAATATGTTTATGATTTACTTAAGCCTATTTATTTTTCATTTATGGAATACCTCTATGGTTTCCACTATGGGTAAACGCGATATCTTCATTTAAGGAAGTTCATACTACCGCCCCCTCAAAGTGATTTTATTCATTAATACCATATGTGGTACGTATAAAGGATATATTTAATGATATTATATATGACACCATACTAGAATTAAAATACTATTATGTATCATTATGTTTTAATTCCATTAAATATGAAATAGAAATGGATGTAGCGTTCATGCGTACGTACGGCTTACCGTCTCCATGAACGGTACATTTCATTTCTTATCTCAAAATGTTATGTACTATTATAAATACATATACAGAATGGATATATATGTAATATATTACATCTAAATTGTGGATATCATTCTGTAATTATAACATATATATATATATATATATATATCATTTTGCTTTAATTCCATTAAAATGACAAAAATGAAAGTAGTGTTCATGCGTACGTACGGCCTCCATGAACAGTGCATTTCATTTTTTAACTCTAAATGTTATGTAAAATTATAAATGAATGAATATAATGGATATATATGATATATATGATATCTAAATCATGAATACAATTCTGGATATATTGAATATTTTACCACATGAACAACTTGTAATTATAAAGAGTTTATTTTTTGACTCAAGTACCAATGATCGTTTAAACTACTGTTTTTAGATTAAATAATAACATAGTGTTCATGACATGGTAAAAAGTGATATAAAAGGAAAAATGAACATGAAAAAGGATCTTAAGGAAGTATAAATTAACTCATGTTTATTATTCATGAATATAAATAAATGAACAAGACAAGTCAGACTTGAGGTAAGGGATCTGACTCCTCTCTTTCTTTTAAAATACACTCTTTTATGTCATTCCTTTTAAAGATATTCTTTCTTGTTATTGGGATATTATTTTATATTACTCATACTTCAATTTTTATGTTCATATGATGAGATACCCTATTCCCTCTCAATAATCCATTTTAGATGTTTTAAGTGGCGCCGTTAGGCTGCCGAGTTTTCGTAAGGGATTTTTCATCTCACTTTTATTCCCGTGAGATTTATGCTACATTTTCCACAATTTACATTGAGTGGTGTATGTACTGCCCATTATTATAAACTTTGTGTAGTATAATTTCATTAATGGGTGTTCACATCTTCATTGTATGACCCTTATTCCATGGGGTGTACGTTTCGAATGTTACCCAACTCGGTAAAGGGACCTTTCACCCTCCACTTTTTAAAAAACTTCTTTTGTTATGTATTTTAATTCACATACTATTACGTTGGGATATGTTCTTTTATATCCTTATTGATGTAAATTTTATGTCCAAGTAATGAGAATCCCTTTTTATTTCTCATCAACTCATTTTCTGAATTTTGAAGTGATGCTGTTAGACTGTCAAATTTTACCAATAGAACTTTTTAACCCAATTTCGATTTCTTTGGGTTCAACATATAGTTATTGAATATGTAATCCTTTGAATATGTGTGAATGACCCTTTATTATTTTACACATAATATCCACTTATATTGGGTGTATTTATATTTGTCACACATAATTTTGAGATTGATTTATCCTTAATTTAAGGATACCTTCTTTATAAGGGATTTCATCACATTTGACATTTCTATTGAGACTTCATTGTTGTTATGCACAAATTCACTCTTATATGGTGTATATACTACCCTTTGGAATATTATATCATGAATCCATTTATTCTCATGATATTATATTTCTCTGACTAAATGTTATTCCTCAATTATTGTATTCAAGTGTCTCTAATTTTGGTAAAACCCCTTTAACCAAAATATCGCTTTAAATGTTTTAATTATTTGTTCTTATTAATATCCATGTTTTCGAAACAGTTTTAAGGATTTATTTATATGGATATTAATGGTTTAAAATATTAAAATCTTCAAGGTGGTATGGGACACTTTGATTCAAAAATATCTTTATTAAATGCTTTAAATGGTTTTGGAAATGGTTTCTTTTTGAATGGATTCATTATTTCAATATTCTAAAATGTTATATTGTGATTGAAATGTGGAAATGTTATGTTTCCTTTAGGAATGTTTTATGTGATACATTTATGTTATGGTTCATGGGCATTGTTATGAAAACGGGAGGTTCCGTGATAAACTATGGGCAGGTGAGCCCGATATAGCTCTCTAATGCATTGGGTAATGCAAAGGAGTGAAACGTTATGGTTTCTCCGAAGAGATTTAGGGAATATACTATGGTAGGTATTCCAAACGTAACCAAGAGGGTTACTCCCTACATTAGAATGTTATGAATGCCTCAAGTTACCTTTTATGTCTTATGATTCCTATGATTTATTCATGATTTTATGAGGTATGATAAAGTGCCTATGTTTTATGGTTAAAGTTTGATTTCATTCTTATGTATAGATGAACTCATGTATCCTTTCCATATTTTTTTATAACCCTTACTAAGCTTTTTACTCTCATCCCAAGTTTTTTTAAATGTTTTTCACAGGTCAAGGGAAAGTTACATGGTATGATTATAGTGTCATGGAAGTGTCAAGAATGAATCCATGGTTTATTTTTAAATATTTTTCTGTTGATGGAAAAAAATGAATACTATCTTTCATGTATCCACATTGTTTAAATGTGGAATTTATTGCAAGTTTTATGATCTAATTCTCTAAAACTCTAAACCTGAAAAGATCCTCAATGTGTAGTCTTGTAATAACTCAAGATTAAGTAAGGATTAAGGATGGGGCCTTATAGTTGGTATCAGAGGTCAGTTTAGATAACTTTAGAGGTTAGGGTATTCTTTAAGCATAAGTGACATTACCATAATGGTTAGGATTTTAGAAAGAGTCCTAGTTTTAGATAAAGTGAATGAGTAAGTATATATTAGTGTTTATCTTACTCATTAGTACATGATGGTTTTGTTGATATACTCACACTGACCTTTTTGGTTTTAGTAAATGGATGGATCTAGAAGGCACCAATGTGACAATAGGTTTGAAGGAAACTGTGGTGGTTCTCTGATTAAGAGACTGGATGAAATGGGGGATTCAATGAGGAAACTCGTGGTTGTTCTAGACCAACTATCAAGGAGTCATGATCAACCACTTGAACCTTGGTAGGTTCTGTAATGCATCATGTATGAGATGACCAATCTATGTGGAAGTTCAGGTAATAATTATAAAGGTAACCATTAGGGTTTATATGATCCTTACTTTTGAGGTAATTATGGGTTATTATATGTTATGATGGAAAATGAAAGGCCTGAGATAAACATGAGGTTAAAATATGTTATGATTATTTTTGAAGATTTTATCTCGTTTTGGGTAATGCATTAAGAATTATATAGTTTTGAAAAAAGGACAACACGCAGACCGTGTGACAACCCGTTGTGCCAGACAAAGCTACGGGAATCGAACCCACAACCAAAGTGCGACTGGTATTTATCGCCTACCACTGGAATAAGTGAAGTCCCTTGTTAGTTTGACTAATTCTTTTTAGTTAGATGATTTTATGAATTAAGAGTAAGTTTATTTTGGGTTATTTATGAAAATTATTAACCTATCATGGAGGATATGTGATTTGGTTAATTACTTTTCAATACGAGACTTTAGGAGAAACTGATGTTGTTTGGAGATAAATGTTATGATTTAACTTGGAAGACTATGTGACTAAATCCTTCAAATATTTGGGTTTCAATATTAGTTTGGTTTAATTTGAAGAATTTTATGGACAAATTGTTTATCGAATGGTCCACGTTGAACTTTGGGTTTTGTTGGACAAATTTTGGAGATTAAGAATAGATTTTCTTTTTATAAAGGATTATACTTTTGTAGATTATCTGACCTCATACTAACAATTTTTGTTTCCGTTTTTGTCTAAAGACATGGGAAATATATAGTTCTCTTATGTGTATTAGTTGATTCTCTAGAAGTTGATTATAGTACCTTTAATGTGAACATGTCTTCCTAAATACTCATCTTTTGGGGAAAGTATGTTTTTGTGTAAGAAATCTAATAAAAGTTGAAAGTCAACATGATAAGTAATTATGTTTCCTTATGAATAAATTCCTCAATAAAAATTAACTTAAAACAAAAATGTTTTCTATTAACTTTTCCTACTGGGGAATCGAATAACGTTTAACCCATCACAAGTTTGTGATTTTCTTATGGTTAACTTTCTTCTAAACATGTTTACTATCGCTCTCCATCAGAACATGACCCTTTGTTTTTTCCTCCATGTACATATTTTCATACTTGGAATCCTAGTATGGGTTAATTAGGGTGACCTTTGTACTTATCTGTCGTTATTTTAAAGTGATTGTTTTACCGACTTCTGTTCCGATGTGGGACTTTCATGGATGTTTCTGAGCCCAATTTTAAAATTGCGAGGACGAAATTCCCCAAAGGGGGAACGATGTAACACCCCAGGTAAATAAAGAATATTACATCTTTATGTTTATCCCTATTTTTTAATAAAATGTTAATATTAATTTAAAGGTAACTCTATGATTGATGGCTAACCCAATACGCAACAATGAGTTCCTTTGAAATCTTACGTTGCACTATAACAATAAAATAATATTATTTTAAATGGTAGTTAACGCCTTGCCATTGTAATGGAGGGAATGAACAGAACTAACGGCAAAATGATTATATATGTTTGTCAAATATTTTTAATTTTTACAATAAATTTTAGAGGATTAAAAATTCAAATGAATCCAATTTTAAGCGTAAACATTCTAATATTCTTTAAAAGGTCGATTAACCGCATTTTAATGGCGAAACTCGTTTAAATCCACTTTTTGACAATTTAATGTGTTATATTTGACTAAATAAAATTCTTCTTTAGAATCGGGATATCAAAATTTACTTTGTGTAAACTTTTGGTATTTTTTCGATAAAGTTCAATTTTTTATGAATAGTGAAAAATGTTGTATTTTAAATCAAAACCTCTTTTTAATCTAATTTATTTATATTATTAGATTATCTTCTGAATTGTTTTTAAAGTTAAATTAGAATATATTTTTACCATTTAATCCAATATTGGTCGTTGGAATTAATTTCACTTTGAAATCGGACTTAAACTAGTGTCAATCTTTTGATACATTTGGTTTCATAAAAACACGCTATTTGTTTTTACAGTGGGAATTACATATTAAATTAATTAATGCAACATATATTTTTTGAATTTTGAAAAATTGACATCATTTTTGAATTCTTAATATCAAATATATCTTAGGGTGAATTTTGGGTAATTTTCTGAAAAACATCAATTTTTGATGAATAGTGAAACCACTAAGTGGTACTTATAAAAACTAATTTTCCGTTTAAATTAATTTATGACATCTTTTTTTTAATTTAAAAAATCCAACATACATGGTTTTCATTAATATGTAAAATGTGGTTCAATAGGATTAAAATAATTTTTTGGTGAATAGTAACTTATTATGTTTTTAATCGCAATTAGAGGTAATTAGTATAGTTTAAAGTACAAATAATGTTTTAATAAAATGAAATGACCTAGACACATGTCCTACCCTCATTGGATGAGTCATGGACGACCATGAAAATCCATGGGTCATCTTGGGGACCCCATGGTGCCACTTTGGTTGGGAAATGACATAAATAACTTTTTATTAATGTTAAAGTAAAAATGACACAAACATTAGATGTTTTACTAAAACAATTTTTACATGGGGTTATACAAGTCAGAATATTGACTATAAATAATATATGGAAAGATAAAAAGATTTACTACATCATAGTGGTTTTTTCATAATTTTTAGACATTATATAAATTAAATTATTTATGACATCACGATGATGTAGCGATGACCTCATTATTTAACGATTTAAATAAAATTGAAAGATAATGTAAAATCTAAGACCTACACATGTCTGAAACCTATTGGATGGGTCAATTTCGAACCCTTATCACCTTATCCTCGAAAAAAATTAATGTGGGACCAAATAAAATCCGAAATTCATTCTAAAATAATGTAACATTTCCTTACTTTCCAAGAGTGCCCCTCCTCTCCCCTTATAAAAGGCCCCCACCTATACCTCTTTACCCACACTTCCAAATCCTTTGGATCAGTCAAACCCTACCCATTTTGTATCTACACATCCCTATATAACTCCTTGAACCCTCAATTTTGGCATAAGTCTTCCCAAGGAAGCCTTTGAGCTCAATCCAAAGGGAGTTACCCGATTTTAAGGTAATGTCTTGACTTGTGTCCTTTTGTTTTATTTTGCTTCTCCAACCCCCTAAACTCTCTTTATTCATTTATTTTGTAACAAATACAGTATATTAAATATATACTATGATTTTTTTATAAGAAGTATTCGAGATACACTTACACACACCTACATCTAATTGTTAAAGAACATACTGTTTCTATTGAAGGCGAATTTCTGCCTCACAAAATGATGATTGTTCAGCATTCATCTAACATCCTAAAAGGTGGCCATTAAGTTGACACTATATTTATATATGATATATAATATGTTTATGTTTTACATAAGCTTCTGTATTTTTCATTTATGGAATACCTTTATGGTTTCCATTATGGGTAAATGTGATATGTTCATTTAAGTAAGTGTGGACTACCGCCCCCTCAAAGTGATTTGATCCGTTAATACCATATGTGGTACGTATAAAGGATATATTTAATGATATTATATATGATACCATACTGGAATTAAAATACTATTATGTATAATTATGTTTTAATTCCATTATATATGAAATAGAAATGGATGTAGCGTTCATATGTACGTACGGCTTACTGTCTCCATGAACGGTAAATTTCATTTCTTATCTCAAAATGTTATGTACTATTATATGTACATATATATAATGGATATATATGTAATTTATTACATCTAAATTATGGATATCATTATGTAATTATAACATATATATATATATATCATTTTGTTTTAATTCCATTAATATGAAAAAAATGAAAGTAGTGTTCATGCGTACGTACGGCCTACCGTCTCCATTAACGGTGCATTTCATTTCTTAACTGTAAATGTTATGTAATATTATAAATGAATGAATATACTAGATATATATGATATATATGATATCTATATCATTAATACAATTCTTGATATAATGGATAATTTACCACATGAACAACTTGTAATTATAAAGAGTTTATTTTTGACTCAAGTACCAATGATCATTAAAACGACCGTTTTTAGCTTAAAAAATAACATAGTGTTCATGAGCAGGTAATAAGTTATATAAAAGGAATAATGAACTTGAAAAATGTTCTTAAGGAAATATAAATTAACTCATGTTTATTATTCAGGAATATAAAAAAATGAACAAGACAAGTCAGACTTGAGGTAAGGGATCCGACTCCTCTCTTTCTTTTAAAGTACACTCTTTTATTTCATTCCTTTTAAAGCTCATATTTCTTGTTATTGGGATATTATTTAATATTACACATACTGTAATTTTTTATGTTCATATGTTGATAGACCCTATTCCCTCTCATCAATCCATTTTGGAAGTTTTAAGTGGCGCCGTTAGGCTGCCGAGTTTTCGTAAGGGATTTTTCATCTCACAATTATTTCCGTAAGATTTATGCTACATTTACCACAATTTCGGTTGAGTGGTGTATGTAATGCCCATTATTACACACTTTGTGTAGTATAATTTCATTTATGGGTGTTCACATCTTCATTGTATGACTCTTCTTCCATGGGGTGTACGTTTCGAAAGTTACCCAACTCGGTAAGGGGACATTTTACCTTCCAATTTTTAAAACACTTCTTTTGTTATGTGTTTTAATTCACATAATATTATGTTGGGATATGTTATTTTATATCCTTATTGATGTAAATTTTACGTCCAAGTCATGAGATTCCCTTTTTATCTCTCAGCAACTCATTTTCTGAATTTTGAAGTGATGTCGTTAGGCTGTTGAATTTTACCAAGGGAACTTCTTAACCCAATTTCAATTTCGTTGGGTTCAACATGTAGTTATTGAATATGTCATCCTTTGAATATGTGTGAATGACCTTTTATTATTTTACAATTAATATCCACTTATATTGGGTGTATTTATATTTTTCACACATAATTTTGAGATTGATTTATCCTTAATTTAAGGATACCTTCTTTATAAGGGATTTCATCACATTTGACATTTCTATGAGACTTCATTGTTGTTATGCACAAATTCACACTAATATGGTGAATATACTATCCTTTGGATTATTATATCATGAATCCATTTATTCTCATGATATTATAAAGTTCTGACTAAATGTTATTACTCAATTATTGTATTCAAGTGTCTCTAATTTTGGCAAAACCCCTTTAACGAAAATATCGCTTTAAATGTTTTAATTATTTGTTCTTATTAATATCCATGTTTTCGAAATGGTTTTAAGGATTTATTTATATGGATATTAATGGTTTAATATTTTAAAAGCTTCAAGGTGGTATGGGACACTTTGATTCAAAAATATCTTTATTAAATGTTTTAAATGGTTTTGGAAATGGTTTCTTTTTGAATGGATTCATTATTTCAATATACTAAAATGTTATATTGTGATTGAAATGTGGAATTGTTATGTTTCCTTTAGGAATGTTTTATGTGATACGTTTATGTTATGGTTCTTGGGAATTGTTATGAAAACGGGTGGTTCCGTGATAAACTAAGGGCGGGTGAGCCCGATATAGCTCTCCAATGCATTGGGTAACGCGAAGGAGTGAAATGTTAAGGTTTCTCCGAAGAGATTTCGGGAATATACTGTGTTGGGTATTCCAAACATAACCAAGATGGTTACTCCCTACGTAATAATGTTTTGAATGCCTCAAGTTACCTTTTATGTTGTATGATTACTATGATTTATTCATGATTTGATGAGGTATGTTAAAGTACCTAAGTTTTATGTGTAATGTATGATTTCATTCTTATGTATAGATGAACTCATGTTTCCTTTCCATATTTTTTTTAACCCTTACTGAGCTTTTTATGCTCATCCCATGTTTTTTTAAATGTTTTTCACAGGTTAAGGGAATGGTACTTGATGTGATGATAGTGTCAAGGAAGTGTCAAGAATGAATCCATACATTATTTTTAAATATGTTTCCGTTGATGGAAAAAAATGAATACTATCATTCATGTAACCACGTTGTTTAAATGTGTGCTGTAATGCATGTTTTATGATCTAATTCTCTAAAACTCTAAACCTGAAAAGATACTCAATGTGTAATCTTGTAAGTACTCAAGATTAAGTAAGGTTTAAGGCTGGGGCCTTATAATAATAATCATCAATACTCACATTACCTTTTATAAAATATTCAAAAACACATTAAAAATATCATTTTGATCATTTTTTTAATAAATATTTTTTAAATATTTATTTTAATAATTCTAAGTGATAAAATATGGTAAAAATACGTTTCTCTAAATAATTTATTACAAAAAACTAATTTATAAAATATTTCATTAATACGATGGAATTATCTTCCTCCTATCAAGTTATAAAATCCTAAATTGATTTTTTTTATCAAATTTCATTTATCATTCAAACAAAATTATTTCAAAATCAAGAGAACTCATATTTTCGAAAAAATAATCAAGAATTGTTTATATGAACTAAATAAAAAAAGGGAAAACAATAATCACCAATTCAACACCCTCAAGTGAGAATAACATTAGGAAAATAAAGAACCAATAGGATTAAAAAATACTAAAGTGGGAAAAAATAGTTTTGTTAATTATTGGGCCACAAGTGTTAAAAACCAATGCAATGACAATGTATCAATATTTTTTATATAGGATGACTCAAATTACAATGTTCCTATTTGTTTACAATGTCACATGTGCTAAAAATTTAGTTAATGATATTTTCTATTTTCACCAGAACATAATGAATTACCCCCCCCCAATATCCATGTCATTCTCAAAAGGATTAAAAACAATATCAATCCACATAATAATCCATCCAAAACAACTGAAAATTACTTGAATTCCAGATTAAAATAAACAATTTCCTTTACAAATTGATCTTCAAGATGATAATTAGTTATTTGGTTTATCATGACCTTTAATTCTCACATGTTGAAAAGATAATATCTTTTTATACCACACATCACTAAATATATTTAATATACTCATATATAAAAATATTGGAAACCATTTTTTATTGGACTGACCTATTCTTTCATCCACATGACACTATAAACAGTTCTTCAATGTCCCAATGGGTGATCCCAATTACCGGAGTCTAGAAACTACCTCATTGGAATTATAGGAATCCATTGTGGAATTATTTTTCAAATCAAATGATAAAAATAAAATTGAAAACATACATATTAGAAACTAAAAATAAATAATCATTATATATATGTCATAACTGACTACACTGATCCAAAAAATTTGTATAAATATATGAATTAAACAAAAGTATAATGATAAATCATGGAATAATATATAGAACAATAATAAAAAATAAATTCAATGAAATGAAACATGATATGATCCCAAAGCCATCTCTATGGAGCCTCCAATATGTCACCACCACACAACACACCCCACACAATCCTTAAGGAATGAACACTAATTCTATCAAAAAACCAAGACCCAAAATTATATATTCAGGGGATAAAAATTTCAATATGATTGGACTACCTACCAATACAATTAAATATATTTCATCACAAAATTTAATATTTCTAGTTTAAAAATATACTAGAATGCAATTTTTTAAAATTTAGAATATGAAGAACCCAACAAGTCCCAAATAACCTTTCAAAACATTAACCTGGTTTTTATAAAGTAGAAAAACATTATTTTAAGACATTCCATTCATCCAAAATAATATAATACATACACACACCTTAATCTTTCACAACATAGAACTTAATTTATATAAATTAAAATTATTACTTTATGAACATTTTACAAACTAAAGCCCACATTTTACTAAAACTCATATTTTGAAATACCCCATAAAAATAAAAATGATTCATTAAAATAAAAACATGTTTTAAAAAATCATCAAAAACTATGATTCAAAAGGAAACAACATGACCAACACAGGTCCAAATAAAAATCCAAGATCCACATATCACATCATTTAATACAAATACGTAAGAAATTTTGTCAAAAATATATAATTATGTGGAATGATAAAATCAATAAATAGATCAAAATACATCAACATAAAATACCAAACATAAATCAAATGTTTCATAGGAACTAACATGGATCCCTAATGTGAGATGAATGTATCATTTTGAGTGTTTCCTCACACATGGACCAGTTACTGTCTTATACATAAATTAAAACCACTAGTCATCATGTTAGTCCACACCAATATCAATGTTATGAAACCCGGTCAAAGCCATTTTTCATAGCACCACTATTGAAATTCTGGTTATGGGTGAACCAACTAGCCTAATAAAATTAAAATTTCCAACATAGTACCTAGGATCCCATGACAACAATTAAATTGGGGTGAAAACACATGAATGTTAATATTAACTCACATGGTACAAGATATAAATATCTCACAACCAAAACACCACAATAATTAGAATACTCATATATCTCATGATTTGATGAAAAAACATTACCGTCCATAAAAATGGGGAAAACATACTTCTCATAGAGATAAAAAAGGCACACATGGGTCAAAAATTTAATCTCCCGATTTAGGGATTCCTTTCATATCAAAAATTTTAAACAAAAGTTCCAGATTATACATTAAAAATAAAACATGTCACATAATTTTGTGGACATTTTTCATATTATATCAAACATAAATTTAAATTTATTTAAACATCCAATGATGCATCCTTAACAATTTAAGCATGTCAAAGATTCCCTTAAAACATGGGTCGTATTCATTGAATTTGATAAAAATGGAAATCTCCTGAAATTTCCATTAAATGATATTTTTTTTAAATTTCCATTAATTCATTTTCATGTTGGGTTAATAAACCCATAATTTTATAAAAAAATTCACAATATAATAAAGAACCAAATTATAGAACATATTTTCACTAATTGAAAACCAAAACTGGATTAAAATCAATTCTTCATCAGAAAAAAATTTAAAAATACCACATAATAATTTTATAGAATATTATCATTATAAAACAATATAGTTAAACATGAAAATGTGTAATTTAAATATTTATCCCTTAATACTTATCTAAAAACACAATAAAATGGTTTTATGAAATCAAATGGAAATTAAATATAATAATAATTTTTAATATAAAAATATAATTTTTATTTACATAGTGAAATAATTTCATTGAAATGTTTAATAAGAAATAGAATAATTAAATGAAAAATTTATCAATATCGAAATTTACAATACAAGAAACCATGAACCCATCGTCTACAAGCTAAAAGATGAAAAATACCTTGGATATAACTATCCCAATACCAAAACACATCTTTCACTATGAAATAGGGTTCCTGGAAGAAGGGGAAACATAAGAATGTGAAACAAAACAAGTTTATATGAATAATAGGGGAATAGATGCATTTTTTATTCATGAAAACATTTAATTAATGTGAAGAATTATAAGAGGGGTAGAGGTTTGAGGGCCTACGTGGCTTCTATGGGGTTAGACATCATAAATGGGTGTCAAGAGAAGTGATGTTCTTTTATTTCAACATGGGAATTTTTGGGTATTCTAGAAAATTTTAGCATATGATGAAGTGACATTGATTACCAAATTTTGTGCAATTCATTCCCTATCCCAGGAGAACTTGCATAGTTTGGACACATATTCTACCAAATTTTGGGTAATTCATTCCACTTTGATGTCTATTAGAACCTATAAAACCCCATAATATGTAATAATATGGCAATATAATCTCTACATTGAAATTTGGGAGTCACAATTTATTTGTATCTCTTAACAATCATGTATAATATAATTCCTAATTTTCCATTTAAAAAGGTAGTATATTGGATAGAAAAAAAACCTAGGCCTATAACAAGTCCCGCAACATAATATTTAATTCTAGTATAAATCATAAATTTTGTATATTTTATAATGTGAGATTCATTATAAAAATACTATATAATTTTTTAGTAAAAAGGAATAATGAATTTTTTCTTAATAAAATGTATTTTTAGGAATTATATAGTTTTATTTAAAAAACTTGTCTCAATAAAGTAGAATTATAAATTGAAAAATAGAATTTATTTTATTATTCAATTGTAAATTTTCATCAGTTATTTTTTTAGAATTTTAAGAAAATATTTATTGTTCAATAAATAGGAAAAATACTTATCTATATTTAATATTTAACTTTATTTTCCAGTATTTATCAATTTAAATTATGTTTTTTTAATTTTTCAAAATTAATAGTTACATTTTACTAAAAAAATTGTAGTAATTTAATAAAATTGTATTCATAAATTTACTAAAAATATGTTTATACATAAACAGATATTGAACAAGATTATTTTTCTGGGTTTTATCAGTTCTATTTTGAATTAAATTAATCTTAATCTACAATTTGAATACTAAAAAAAGGATATTTCTTATTTAAAATCATGTGTTCTACATTTGGAAAGTGGTTCCATTTAATTTCATTGTCAATATGAATTGTAACGTTATTGAATTTGATACCATGATAAAGGTTGGATGGAGAAAATAATGGTTTGGGGAATATGATAATTTCTATAAAATAACACTAACGCATTCCTAAAATTTATTGGATAAGATTATATCTTCCATATGAATCATAATTTTTAATATATATTCTCTATTTTCTATTTGAATGTGACTGTAACCTTTATAATGTTTTCTTCCACAAAAAGTCAAAAATGTAACACTCTTCTTTTTAATAACTTAATATATTTTAATTAGGGATAAATATGGGGTATATTTATTCATAAATAGAATTTTTATATATAAATGATTTATCTTAATTATTATTATTTTTAAAATTTATTGAAAAAATAATGACCTTAAATGCTCTCACACCAATGACGTCGTAATTACTCTGTTACTGGATAAATAAGAAAATGATATAAAAAACAATAAAAGTAGAATAATATTAAAACATAAAGGTTACCCAATAATTTAGTCGACAAAAATATCCTGTTATATATGTATTAAATTATTATACTCATATTACCATTTTTTTATATTGTACAAATGTCAATGTAATTTAATAGTTTTAAGATATTCATTATTTATAAGCATTGAAAATATAGTTTTATTAAATAATTTAAAATGATAAAAAATATATATTTATCCAATAGATTATTTAATTTTTTAGTATAATAACGAAAATTTTTATAGGATATTAAACAATTTATAGTAACTATATTTAATCAAAAATAGTAAAAAAACATTGTAATCAAGATAAGTTTGAAAATGATTAACAAGAGTTAAAATAAAATGATAAGGGTACAAATGTGACCTAAAATGATCATAAATTATTTTATGAGATTATATTAACTCATAATAATATTATATTCCAATATATTTAATTCATTTCAATTAATAGTCTGAAATTAATTTCAATAAAATTAATATTATAAGATATTCTATGGGTTCCCCACCCCAATCACATAAAAAAGCACCAATTCATCTCATTTTTTAACACATAGAACCCAATTTTCTCATCCTTGATATATCCAAGTCAATTTCAAACACATAAAAAAATTATAGATTCATTATTTTGAAAAAAATACAAATCATAGAGGTCTTATATTTTTATTAAAAGGATAATTTTTGAAGCAGAGTTATTGTTTTTAACCTCATGTTCTAGTTTTATCAGTACTTATAAATTCCTAAAATATACTTCCACAACTATAATAATAAATTGAATATCTGAAATACAATAATATGTTATTGTGTAAATTTTATATCTAATATATATCACATCCTCCATTAAATGTGAAATGGAACCATTATTCAATTGTACGGTGGAATGCCACCTTTTGTATCTATGTTATTCGTCTTCCATCAACATCTCTTATGGATTTATTGTGATGATGTAATTAATTCTCATATATGAAACTCATGAAATAAATATCAATACGAATATATAATATATCTTTGACCCTTTTACCATTCCCTTCATTGAATAATATTAATCCATTCATGCATACATGTAGACTACCACCTCAACAAAGATATGTAACGCATTTTTCAGGACCACATCACAAGGATAAAATATATATAGGTATATTTAATTAATACAAGGATAAATAGGGTATTATGTTAATTATATAAATTTGAAAATAATATTTACCTTATTTTCATAATGATCATTGAAAATTGATGCGCTACTCATGTGTGTGTACGACCAACCATATTAATGATTGAAATAAATATATTTAATGGTATGATTTAAAAGTATAAGTTATATATTAAAATGATAAATAAAATAGTTATTATTAATTTGGCGATTATTTAATAACGTTATCATTAATCATAGTCGACATATTGAAGTCATCTTGGACTTATAAACTATATATCATGAAAACATCCAATGGGAATTGAAATTAGTGTGTAATTGTTTTAAAATTGAAATAAATGAGATAAATTTATATAACCCATGGAAAAATTTTACAACAATCTATATATTTAATATAATTTTATTATCTATTGATATAATGAATGTACGTGAAGAGTTAGACACAAGGTAAGAGATGTTAATGTAAAAATTATATTTGATGTTTTCCTTAAATTACAATTTTTTATCCATTTCCACATCCTTAAAACGATTTTATCTATTTATTATTATATTAATAGAATTTCTATGTATCTTTATACTTTTTTCAATTTTTTTCAAAATGGAATATTTTTATGTATTTTTATGGCGTACATTTCAAATACAAAAAAAAGAATCCTCTATTTTCGTGTATTCAACGTTAATGAATTTATCCACTGCCATAATAGTTATTTTATTTTTGGATCCCTTTATAGTTTTTCATGATTTACTAATATAAAAATTAAATGTACCATTATTACATTAATTTTCAAAATGAGTTTTAAAATAAAACTTATGTTTCAATATCCAAAAATGTTTTCTTGTAGATGTAATTATTATTTTCATAATTGTAGTGTTATAAAATGAAAACTATTATGAGTTGAGCTTGTATTTTAGTTGTTGTGAATTGATAATTAAACGTTTCATTCAATTATAAACCTAGTAATCGTGGTTAAAATATTAACCAATTCTGATTGGTTTTATGTTAAACATGAGGTGGTGGGTCTGTGATGTACCTTCAATTCATTTGTTATTGATGTCTTCTATATGGTTATTCCATTTTTTAGAGTTAGTGGAATATTTATATAGAAATGTTTTCCCACATAACCACTAATTTTTTATATTAATTATATGGGTTATTTCTAGGAATCATATTATTTCTCATGTTAATATATTGATTTTATGTTTAAAGTAATGTATATATTAATTTTTTATGATTAACATTATGACTTTGAGATAAATGTTATTATGAGTATTTCATAATTTCAATGAAACTGTATATGTTTTATTTTTCATTTAAAACATACTATGCCGTGTTTTATAAAAATACGTGGTCCTAGAAGTTGATTTATTTGGGTAATATAATATTTTTTTTGAACCAATATTTTATTTTATTAAATTCAAATTGTATAAGTATTTACGGAATAACGGTTTAATTCCATCTATTTATGACTTTTAGGGATATTAATGTTCTATTAAAAAAATAACAGGTTTTTTGAATAGTTTAGGAATGGTTATGGTGTAATAACAAGTAAGATTAAAAATTATAAATAATTTTTATTCCAACAATATGTGTTTGATTTGAAATTTATTATATTATGTAAAACATTGATATTAATTAGAAGTGTCTTGATTGTATATATATAGGTATTTATGTAAGTGTTATGACCTAATTTCCTTTAATTTTAAAACAAAAATAGTTTTTTAAATGAAATAAGTATATTTATTGTTTAAAATTTATTAAATATTCAATTGCTAGGGTTTACTACATATAGTTGTATTTATAGAATGTTTTTTAATAAATTAAAGTTCAAGATAATTTTAATATAAAACCATTAAAATATTTTACATTAATGTAAAGATAAAATGATATTGTATTTAATGAATAAAAAGTTTCTTCATCTCAACTACATCTATTAAAAATTGTTTTCTATATAATGAATAGGGATGCTGAGGTTGGAAAGAACCAAGGAGATGATATCCATTAAAATCTCGAACCTAGAATGGTTGAAATCTGAACAGGGAAGTTCGTGGAATAAATGGATAATTTGATTCAGGATATAAATAGTGGAATATTAAATCAATATAACAACCATATATACCATTTAGTAATATGCCACCAATGGAAAATTTTATGAGATAAACCCCGATGATATTGTTTGATCATTTAAACAAAATTATTAAAATATAGATTAATTATATTACGAATATATTCTTATAGGTGGGTAGTTAAGGGAATAAAATGTTCAGTATTTCTATATTCAAATTTTCATGTGAATTTGATTAATATTGGAGAATGTTAATGAGTTCCAAATAATTTTATGATATTGATATCTAGGAATTATATGTCATTAGAAATATTATCATAAAAAATGTTTTCATAATGATATTAAATGTTATGTAGAAACACTATTATTTGAATTTATATTGAATGATGATGATTTTGTGGCATCATATGAAGAACACATCAATCATATGGAAAGGTAAGAATTATTCTTTTTTATAATAATAATATTATTAACTATTTTTACTCTAGATTGAAGAAATTATATCTAAAGTCATTGAATTCACATGATTTTAACAGTTATGATAATATTGCGGGAGTTTTTAGTGGGTATAAATTTTCCATTTCAATGATTATTTTTGTCATGAAAGAAAGCGAATGAAAATGTATATTTGTTGTAAGATTGGAAATCATCCATCTAAATGAGATAAAGGTAAGAAAATAGAGGTCCCAAATTGAGATTACTGTTGTAGAAAAAACCATGACTATTGTTTTATATAATATTGTAATTATTTTTATGTCTAATGTTTGATCATAGGTATTGGGACTATAAGGAAAATGATCATAGAAATAATAAAAATACAATAGTAAGATGATTTAAATTCAATTTGTTGAGATATAATGATAATGTGGTTTAAAGGATAGTAAACTAGGATATAAATAGCTGACATTGAAAGAAAATGCTTGTTGAAATAATATACTTATACTAATATGGTTAATACTGGACCATTAAATTAAGTGATGATAGGTATTTTACTGAATTATTCAAATTAGTTTATGCCCCATGTCTAACTCTGGATATTATCATTCATACATTTTCATTTACTTGACAAGTAAATTGGGAATATTACATCAAAAAATAATTATAGAACACATTGTGAAATATTTGAGATAAAATTCAACACGAAAAGTTATTTATCGGATTAATCCTTGTCTTATAATTGAAATTTCATTTCATGGAAATCTTGTTAAACATCCCATCATAGTGTTTGATAATATTTATTGTATGGGTTGAGTCTCAGTTTTTAATGATGATATATATTATAGAAAATATAATGTTTTGTTTAATGATTTCGTACCTTTCTTAACATAAAAAAAGATGAGGAATTGATTAGAAATATGAGAGAAAGTTACTTATCCCATTTTTTTAAATATAAAGAAACTCGACAAATACCTAATATACTAGTATTGAACGAATATATAGATTTTTTTTTATATATTTATTAGTATTTATTCTTAATAATAATTATGTGTTTAATATTATCTTAGTATTAGTTTCAAAAAATATTTGAGAACCCCCTTATCAAATGGATCATGTATACCTTTTACAATTGAAAATAAATATAAAAGATCTGATATAATGGATTCATTAATCCTAGAACATCCCTAGGGGTTCTCTTATATATTTTTTTTATAAAAAACATGTTTTAAAGAAACATTTCATTGATTATAGATCCTTTAATAAGATCACTACTACAAATTAGTTTCCATTCAGCCTTATTTATTACCTGTTTGTTTATCTCTAAGGTGTGTAGTACTTCTCTAAGATTGATTGCATGTTGGGGTATCATCAGTTGAAGGTAAAGGATGAAAATATTCTAATGAAAAAAATTTCAGAATAGATATGGGCATTATGAGTTTTTATTTATTCTTATTTGGTTTTCTAATGATCCTGCTATATTTTTTTATATATAATGAATATAGTTTTCTAAATTTTATTGAATATGTTTGTGGTTGTGTTTATTGATGATATATTAGTATATTATTCTAGTCATGGCAGCCATAAAATACACCTATAGAATGTTATTAAAATTTTAAATGAAAATAATAAAAATATATGATTTATTGGGTTTTAATTATGTTTTTAATATTTTTCATTCCCCATTAATATTGATTTTAAATATGGAAAAACATTTTAACCTAATAATGCTAAAGGTGTTGAGTAGTTTTGAAGAAAAAATGTATGATATATTCATATTCTACTTGGATTATCATGTCAAAATTTGTATGTTTTTGAAAATATTTCATGGTTTATTACCCCCCCCCCCAACTATGTTAACTTTAATATGATTTAAATTACTATTGATTAAATAACGTAGTGATTTTTTCTATAACTAAACAAAATATTATACAATTATCTATTTTTTTAAATTTCCAACAGATAAGTTCAATGTTTCATCTATAATGATTCGTAATTAATGGTACATGGTTGTGTCAAGATTCACAATGACCATGTAATTAATTATGATCCAAGGAAACTGAAATATCATGAGTTAAATTATATTACACATGATCTAAAATTAGGATAATTTTTATTAATTTAAAATTTATGGAATAATTTATATATGGTAATGTGTGAATAAAATAAAAATAAAAAAATATGAATTTATTGTTCCCTAAGATAGAGTTGAATATTATGTAGGTAAGTTGATTCGAATAAATAATGTATTATAATTTCATGTTCTATTACCATCCTTGAATAAAAAATAATGTAGCTTATGCTTTGAGTCAGAAAAATAATTTCTCATTGATAATGATAAATTTAGAACACAAACCATTGGATAATTATTTTTGGAATTTTGGACTATAAGATTATGATGTAGAAACATCCTTTAATTTTTTGGTGTTTTATAATCGTATTTATTAGAAATAATCATGAAATGTCCAAAGAAAGAATATGAGTCACATGAAATTGTTAAATTGTTTAAAAATAGTACTTTAATATTATTTAATGTTGATACAGATTGTTTTTTAATATTTCTAAATATATTATATGTTTCATTTGTCTCCAAATTTAAGAAATAATTGTTAATTGAATCTCATAATTCCATTATTGCCATTTATCATTGGACTTACTAAGATGTACAGTGACCATCAAAAGTATTACTTATGTGATGGAATAAAATGGGTTTTATAGAGATTAAAATGAATTGGTTGACTTTTTTAAAGGTTAAATAATAATAAAAATCACCAAATTGGATTCATTATCTTTTCTCAATGACATAAAGGAAATGGGAAATATAACCATGGAATCTATAGAGGGATTAAGAAATACATCTTGATGTAAAAATTCTATTTGGGTTATTATTGATTGATTAACTAAATATTATCATTTCAATACCATTAAATATATAAAGTATTTGGATCATACTTATTGAATGAATATCAAGTATAAATTTAGTTTACATGGAGTTAATCTCTCAATTATATCATACTATGATCGCAGGTTCACTTCAAATATTTGTGAAGGACGTCAAAATTCAGTGGGAACAATATTATATTTCATTACAACCTTTCATCCTCATTTTGATGAAGAGTACAAGAGAAAATTCCATTCCTTGTAATATATTCCTCATGATTGATCAATTTCTTTCCAAAAAAGTTGTAATTAACATCTTTCATTGCATGAGTATTCTTATTTTAATAGATGGAATTCATGTATATAGATGTATACTGTTGGGGAAATGTATGGAATGTAATTTAGAAATCCTTCCTTTTGGAATGTATTAGAAAAGAGTATGTTTAAGGGACATTAATATGAAGCATCAATGGTTTAAAAGGTAAAGATAATTCAATAACATATGAGGATGACACATTCCAGGAATAAATGTTATGTAGATAACTAGAAGAAATATCATTCATCCAATGTTGTTGATAGTGTTTTTAACGTATATCAATTGAAAAGTGTTAATTATTGTTTTCAAAAAGGGGATGATAGGTCCATATTTCATTGGATACTATTAAATCTACGAGAAATCAAGATCATTATAATGTTGAGGATCCTTTACTCTATCTTAATCTCAGGTACATTATGTTTTTCATGTTTGGATTTAATGAAATTATGTATTAGATTCATCTCATGTTTTGATCCCTAGGGTAGTTCTTATATAAGAATACATTTCTTATGTGGAATAAAAAGATAAATTTTGTAACCATAGAGGTTATATATTGTGGAATCAGGTAACTCCCCTTGATAATGTTTTGTGTAAAAATAATATGGCTAAAAAATCAACATGGGTGACTGAAAATGTAATAAGGGAATGTTATCCCTACTTGTTCAATATTTGAATACAATTGTAAGGTCCCAATTTCAAAAAGGATTGACGAATGTTAAACACCAGGTAATTCTATATTTAATCATTAATTTTATTGATATGTTAGATTAACATTAATTAAAAAATATTATTTAATTTTTCAGTCAATGTGATATTTTATTATTTTTATGAAATTTTCCTTTCTATGAATTATGTATTTTAATTAAAAAATGTGATTCCAAATAATGAAATTTTAATTTTAAATTTTTTATTTAATTTTTTATTCATCATTTTGAGTATTTTAATTTGATGGATTTTTTATAATTGTCATAATACCTTAAATAGTGATTATTTATATCTTTATTGAAATCATTATTTACTTTTCATGTATTTAAAATGTAAAATTATTTTATTATTATTTTAAAAATTACATTAGTTACTTTTTATTAACCATAATATAAATTGTAAATTCTGAAATAATTTTTTACATGACATTTTTATAAAAACATTTTAATTATTATAAGAGTAATTTTTTGTTAAAACATGTGTTCCATCACATTTTTTGGTTTAATATTAAATTAAATTCTTCAACTATTAGTTAATAAATATTAGATTGTGTATTCTATATTTGGAATAATATGGTTCAAATTTGGAATCAATTTCACATTTATTTTTTTCAAACATTGAATTATGACCTTAGTATTCATATTACCATGAGAAAAGGTAAATGTAGTAATTACTTTTTAGGATAAACTGATGAGGACTACTAAATGTCCATAGCACATACCTATTTTTTGATTAGTATATTTCATTTATAGTCATCCAGTGTTTAATTATATGACATTTTATATAAATTTTTATATATTTATATCTTTTATAATAGTATATATAATGAAAATTCAAAATTTGACATTCATGTTTTTAAATACTATAATGTTTTTAACATAAGCATAACAAGAGTGTCTGATTGGTTATAAATAGTCTTATGAAATTTAAAGTAGTTATCTTAATCATGTTAATTTTTAACTAATCATTAGTGAAAAATTTACTAACATAAACTCATACACAATAATTACACATTAATTATTCTGTTCATTAGAAATATTAAAAAAATTAGATTTAATTATTTAAATATAGTAAAATTTGAAATAATAATGGGGAACGCTAAATTTTATTGATAAAAATAAAAAGTTATATATGAATTAAAAGATGTTTATAATAATTAAACATGATGTAACCATGAATTTTCATAAATGTAAATAGTGTGTTTTTTTTGTTTTCGATCAACACTATGGTTGATCAATACATTGTAATGAGAAAAGATCTTTTTGTGTATATGGAATCACTGTTTATGTTACAATCATTTCCTAGTGTTTTTAAAATTTTTGGATATCAAAATCCTGGTGAAGAATAATGCTTCATGAATGGAATATTCAAAAGTTGGAGCCTTCATTAATATGAAAATGATATTTTTTTAAAATAATAGGTTTTTAAAGTATATGATCCATGAATGTTTGGTTTTTTGTGAAGTCATGGATCATCAAACACACACACTAGAAATATGGTATTATCAGAATTATTATCAACTTTGAGAATGCTTAATGCAATGATATTAAATCTACAAGACTATGATATGCATAATGAATTGGTAAAATTCTATTAAAGATTTATGAATAGAGGATACTAATGAAAATGGCTTAACTTGTTCAGGAAAAGCCTATTGGGAGTGTGGGATCGTTGTGAAGTGTTGAGCTTATAAATAGGCTGCCACACCCAGTTCATTTGATATGTGATAACTGGAGATAAGGATGAATTAATAAAATCTATGATGGTCAAGATAATTGGGAAATATTCTTCAATTAATAATCCTTTTCAAGATTAAATATCATGAATTCAATGGATATGAATTGAATGATTCAAAGGAATATTAAAAAATACTGATTCTCTATGACTAGGAGTTTCTTGATGATTGTGATTTATGTAAAGGCTATGAGGTTCATGATGGAAGGAAGATCACAAAATATTTTTCTTTTAAAATTATTTTAGATTCATTAATGTGTTTGGTTTCATAAACTCTTTTATATAATTTAATCAAATGGGGGGATTTTCAAAGGCTGAGAACTTCATGGATAGTTGTGTTGAAAAATTGGTTTCAGTGAATAGTTAGTTAAAGTTCATCATATAATAACTAAGGTGAAAGAAGAGTCTAATTCTATGAATGGAAAAAATTACATTCACATTATATAGGTGATACCTACAAGTGATTAAACTAGGTAATACTTCATCTTAGGTAGTGAACTAGTGGAGCAGATGGAATTGTTACACGAGAGGCAGCGACCAATTAAAAAAAAACTAAATACATTTTTCATGGCATTGATTGATTCTGACTGAACATCTATTTTCTATAGAAACTATTTATTCTTATTGATTTATGGGATAATCGATACACAATTAGTGTGTTCTCCATAGACTATGCCTTAATGGTGAACTATGAAAAATGACAATGTTCTCTGTATGCATCTAAATGCTTAATAACAACATGATTCAATAAGAAAAGTATGATTTTTCCTACCATGATAATAACAAGATATATCATTTCAAATGGAAATGTTGACACCTAGATTCACCCATGTCATTTTTGGGAGTTTTGGGGGCCTACTAGTGGTCTCAAAGAATACATGTTTTTGATCATAAATATGTCCACTTGTGTTTGTGGAGAATACCTTGAATATATTGGAGTTAAAATTTTTGATGGAATCAAGTTACATACATGAATGAATTTTATGATATAGCAGCAAACATACTTTGGGATGGTTTTCATTTATTTCATAACAAATGGGATTCATGTTATATATGCAACAAGACGTTCTAAAACTAAAAGATATTTGAAAAATCTTGCGGATGATGATAAATATCACAACGCTCTTACTATAGCACTTTTTGAACAAATATATTTGAAATGGATTGGTTAAACATCGTCTATATTCATGTGGGATAATGACTAATATAAATATGATGGATAAAAAAAGTTAAAGTGTCCATATATAATTTCATTCCAAATCTATTCATTTATCTAAAAATTAATTCTGTTTAAAATGAAATAATTTTCTTTAATCAAATAAATAAATTTTCTAGATCCCGTTGATGTCTTGGGGAAGAGAATAAGGATATTGAAATTGTGATTAAAATCATAAGAAATATCCCTCCTCTATATAATTATAATGTGTCTGCCATTGAGGAATGATATTATTATTTGATTTCCCTTGATGATCTACTAAGACATCTAATGGCTTATAAAATTTGGTTCAAACTATATTATTAAAAAACTAATGTAAGAAATTAAATGGAATTTAAATACAATACAAAACATGATATTATATGATACAGTGAAGCTTCGGAAAATAAATTATGACCGTATTTTACATTAAATTCAAGAGAGAAAATGGGAGATTTGAAAGAAAGGTTTTGTTGTGTTTCACTGCGGTGCTAATTTAGGAAAATTTTCCTCCCACATAACTAGGAAATTTTATGGTGTAGAAATTGAAGAAAAAAACATCAATAATCCTTATAATATAGTCTATAATAATTTATATAGTTAATTAGGAATGAAATTTTATGGAAATATTTTTCTTCAATGAACATGATAATAATGACTTTTTATAAGATGGTGAACCGATGTTTAAATAAAGAGGTGTAATATAAGAGTTATCATGATGAAATTGAACTAAAATAAATATAATCATAATGATTAGATATTTTCCAAAAAATTAATCAGAGTATGTTGATTGGATTGAATAAGTTATTGATATGCAGGAATGAGAGGATGGTGAAGGTTTAACCACACATGAATGCTTATAAGAAGTTGTGGAGTTTAATCTCAAGATTTAAGAGCATGAAAAGGTGTCAAATTACATTACATAATTTCTTAATGGACATTATAATATTATTCATGGAATTGTAGAAGATTTTGTCACTGTAAATAGTAAACTGTATACTAAATCAAAATCTAGGGGAAAAGTCAAAATTACAGATTGAATGATTTTTAGATGCACAAATATTAACAAGAGAGAAACGTTGTTCTGAAAGTGTGTAGATGGCCCTGAATTATAATTGATAAACATGTATACGATGAAGTGTAATTATATGTGATATATATAAACTGAAGGATATAAATGGGATGACCCAAAATAACGTGAAATATAATGTTAGAAATTTTACAAAGGCTCTTGATTTCATAATAAAGAAATAACTCAAGAAAATAGAGAAGAGAACTGAAAATAAACCAAAAATAATTAGAAAAGATCGCCGGTGAAATGCAATTAAAAAAAGGGTACATGTGGAGGATTGAATGTGATATTATTTTTAACATTTAGATTTTATAATTACTTAGATTTTTTTTGACATTCCCTGATTTACTATGAAGAGAAAATAATATATATAAATGGATAAGATCCTGGAATCCTAAAAAAAGAGAGTATACCCATATTATTCAGCATAGTGAATAAATATTATCTATGGATATTTTTTCACTATTCTAACAATGGCCATAATTCTATTCATTTCATTAGTGCGATATTTGGTACTAATTACATCAAAACTTCAAGGAAATTCAATACCTATCAACCTAGAATAATGACCTATGAAATTGGTATTCACCTATAGAAGAATAATATGGGTATGATGAAACCGATCATGTTGAAATGTAATTATAAATCACATATTTTTTCACAACTCAATCAGGTATGTCATGGAAGGAAAATATTAAAATCATGATATCCAATCTTGTATAAATAACCCACAATGTAAAAAGTGTAATGGAAGTTGGATTCAAAAAAGTGTATTCTCGTCCCACAGGACTTGAAATACATATTTTTTTAATAAATATAAGAATCATATTAATAGAATAGTTGGACTCATTAATGAAGGTTCTTTAATGTTAAAAGTAAGTGGAAATATATAAGTGAAAAATAATGAGCTATGGAAAACTAAAGTCCCTTATGGGGATTTTTTTCATCACAATCCTATGAGTGTATGTATACTGTATTTGCTAGGGCTAAATGTGACATTTAATTAGAAAAAATGCACTATAAAAGGGAATATTTTTAAGTCCCTCTGGAAAGGATGTAGAACATATACAAATCTATAATTAGTATCTAATAAGAATAACATTTAATATATAATAGTTATAGAAGAAGAAAAAATTTGGAACCATATAGTGGGTAATACTAATCAGTATATCAAGGAACATATATCAACGATTATGATAGTTTTATACATTCCCAATCTGAATCATGATTGAGAAAATTCAGGATATTCATGAATGCAAAAAAATATGGTTTGGAGATCATATCAATTGAAGAAAAATATAGCATCCAATATGCTTGATCATATCAATAATAACATATGTGGTCCAATTATTATGGATGAAAAAAATTGAGTTGGGTAATTTATTTTATTATTAATGATTACATAATAATGTATTATTTATTATTTATTACGAGGAGTCATAAACTGAATGATCGAATTAAGATATATTATTGAATATCTAATATTTAAAATAGATGCACAATCATGATTTTATAATCAGATAATGTATGAGAATGAACACCCATTGAATTAGAATATTATATTGATAAACATGTGATAAATAATGAGGTTTCTATAGTGATAACTCATAAAAAATTTAGTTTTTGAATGAAAAAAATGATAGGTGATAAATATGATGGGAAAAATACTAACTAAGATTCAGGATTCTCATTATTCCCATAAATAGGATGTTCATGTATCAATGTACACGCAAATTTTTTAAAATGATTTATAATGTCTAATCTGAGTCACCATATGAAATTTTATATAAAAATAAGACCTATGTAAAGTATATTCATGTGTTTGGAGGTAAAATATTCATCCAAAATACTGGATGAAATAGAAAAATTATGATGGTGTTGTAGATGAGAGAATATTATATGGATATTCAATTACATGTAAGGTTGAAAGATGTTAAAATTATCATCTAATAAATATTGTGGGATGATGAGATGTAATGATCATTGAGGAATAGAAAATAAATACCTCTAGGATATTATATGTTATTATGTTTTAATATGAAGAAAAAATTTGACAAGGGACATGTTTAAATGATTAAATAGTGGAACACATGGAAAATAATCAATTCTCAGAAAAGTTTGATGATTCAGAAGAATAACCAAGAGAATAAACCATTGCTAAAAAACATCACAAGAACCCCAAAATCTAAATTGAATGTAAAAAATACATCAATCCTACACAATTATTGATTGCACCACACCTACAAACTTATGAATAATGATGAATTAATTTAATTCTTCATTCTTCTAAATTTTGGAACCTACCACTTTTTAATAATTAATTAAGGAAGAACCATTGATTAAAAAAATGAATGAATAACTAGATATTATTGATAAGAACCAAACATGTGATATTTGAATGAAACCCTAAAATCATTATGTGATTACATAAATGTGTATTGTTTAAAACATATATGATGATAATGTAAATGTTATATGATATATGGCATGTTTTGGTGTGAAAATTCTATGTGTAGAATTAATTCTTTGATATTGATGTAATTTTGGTTCAAGTAGCTAGACTAGATTCTATCATTCTCTTAAATAAATGATAAATTCATAGCGGTTAAAATGATTATTATATGGGTTTAAAAAAGGAATTCGTAATAAGAGTTATGGAAGAATATGTCTGCATTGTACAACATATGGGATTGAGATTGGAAATATAATTATTACTATTTGTATATTAATGATCACGCTCTTATGTAATAAAATGGTACCATGAGGGTGGTATTAATTACTCAATGTGTATCAGAAGAATAATAAATTTAAAAGAGTTGGTATTGACCATAATATCTATGTGATTAATTCTCAAAATGATTAATTTAATGTCCTTTTTTATGTGGATGATATTAAATTAAGTGGAAGTAGGAAGGGAACTCTGGAAGTATTTTCAAAACACATGAAATATGAATATGAAATTTCCATGAATGGTGAAATCGCATAATTTTTAGGGTATTGGGTGGTTCAAATGAAATATTATACCTTTATTTATTATGAAAAAATGTGGGAGATCTATTATAGAAATTCAGTATGCAAGACTCCAAACCAATTTCAACTCGGATGGATGTTATGAAAAACATTGGAAGCATGGGGATGAAACATCTTTATATCCTACCATATAGAAGAGAATAATGGGTCTGATGTTAAAAATGACTACAAAATCTCCAAATATCATGTTTCTAACATGATAACATCCATCCTTCAATTTAATCCAAAGGTATATTTTTTGGAATAAATTAAATTAATGATGAGTTATATTCAAGGTATGCAAAATTTTTGGCATATAATTTGCAGCAAGAAGTGATAAATAATTTTATCATTTGTTGGTGCTGATTTTTCTAGAGATGTGGTTGGTTGATAGATTACATGTGGTAGTTACCTTTTTATAGGAAACAAATTTGTTGAATGTTTGAACAAGAATAGGAAATAAGTTTTCTTATTATGGTTTATGGTCAGTAAATCTCAGATAAAAAATGCATCTACTCAACTATTATGGATGAAGTAACAATATTCATTTATTGGTTATGAGCTAAAATAGTTAATAGTGATTTAATTTGAAAACAAGGGTGTCACGAACCAGGCCGGGTCGCCATCTGACCCGGTTCCCTACCCGGTCCGCGGCAAGACCCAAAGGGCGTTCCCGATCCCCACGGGCTGACACAAGTGCCCGGGTATCAAGAGTAACCCGTGGGAAAGGTTTACCCGAAATAGTGTACACAAACATGAACAAGATAATAAAATGAAACTAGGAAATTTAAAACAAATGAGACTATTGAACTGAAATCGAATTTAAAGGTTTACAATTAGAGCCAACATCCCAAAAATAAACGACAACAAAAGAGACCAAAACTCTATCTCAAACCTCCAAGTGACAAGAGTGGTATAGCATCTAGATGCCACAACACCAACCTGCACGAGAAGACCATCAACGACCAGAACCACCATCGCTGAGCACGACTCATAACCTGGAATACACAAGAAACAAGAAACTACATACACCCAAGTGTGTATGTAGGGTGTGAGCTACATGCCCAGCAGGATGCCACTGAGAGTAAGTTCCATTCCATAACATAAAATGAAAATTTAAAGTGCATATTAAAATTTATACGTTAAAAATTATTTTGAAGAAATGATTTACAAACCAAAATCCAAAGGAAAACACTGGAAACACAAAAAAAAACTCATTTCATAGACACAATTTTAAAGGGGAAGAGAAAAGTTCATTATGCGCACACACACACACTCTCACACACACACACACACACACACACACGCTAACACCCAAACGGTCCTCCATATGCCGACGGAGGGCACCATGCCATAGATGGTAGAGCACTATAGGTAAAACCCCTAAGGATCATCTAGCTCGAGTGGGACCCTAGAAAACTAGTGACTCGGTGAAACGTGGCTTAGAAGGCCATGACCCTCATAAAATGTGTCTTAGAAGGCCACGACCCTCAGAACACGTGGCTTAGAAGGCCACGACCCTCATATATCATGTTTAGTTAGTGTTGCAGTCGTCAATCCAGCTAAGTGAAATAGGGACGATACCCATCCTCTTCACTAGCGCACTAGTTTTAGTCCTCCCACCTTAATACCCAGGGCTTTCCCTTGTGCTCAACCAACTTTCACATTGACATAGTATATTTCTTTCTCATTTTGCAGACCAAACCAGATATTGCACACAAAAGTCACCATTTTCATACCAAAGCACAATTTCAAAGACGCATGAACACGATGTGTCTCTTTTTATAAAAATACACCACTTTAAAAGTGAAAACATATTCAACTCCTATAAAGATCCATTTCAGCGTCATATAAATACACCAAAAAATCATTTGAGTTATTATTGAGATCATTTCCAGAAAAGACAAGAAGACCTTTCACCAAAAACAAATTGATTTTATATAGAGGCATCACTTTAAAACTTGATACACGAGGTAACCATGTCAAAACTTGTTTTCCATTATTCAAACAATTTTTCATTTCAACTTCAATGGTACAAAACACGGAAAACACACCAAAAGTGATTCATATACTTCGAAAATGTCTATTTAAATATACAAGCACCTATTGTTACTTAAAAACACATTTCGCACCTGCCAAACAACCCTCAAAAACCTTTCAACCATGTTTCTCACTAAAAACGCCACTTAAATAAACAATTCCTCAACTTATGAAACATATCACATGCAAAAGAAACCATTACAAAATCAATTTCACAAATCAACCCTTTCAAAACCTATTTGGAAAACTATAAACAATTATTAGACATTTCTAAAATTTACCAAAACCGAATCGAAAGGAATAAAAATGACAATTTCTAAAGACAAGTTCCACATTGAACACGCACACATGTTACACCATTGTTTTTAAAATGCATTTCGCAAAACCTGTACAGCTGTACCAAAACATTATAGACATAATTCGCATCTTGCATCTAAACCATAGCACATATTAAGTTAAACTAAACAAACAAATTAAATTATCTAGATGAAGTAATGACATGGAACCACATACCTCAAATAGGAATGGAAAAGTGACATGGCGCAAGATTCCAATTGCGCAACAATCGCACCGTATCGAGCTGTCAAACAGGTCCTAAAATAGCAGGCCGTTAAATATGTTCAAAGATAATGTTAACATAATAATAATAATAATAATAATAACGTAATAATAATAATAATAATAATGATAACATAATAATAATAATATCCAAATAATAATAGCATAATATAATAATATTAACAGGATAATAATAATAATAATAACATTAATATATTAATAATAACATAATCATAATGTAATAATAGTAAGAAATTATAATGATAACAATAGTATTATTAAAATAATATTAATAAAATCAAAAGAAAAATGTTAATGTATTATTAGATAAAATAATAAAATGAAATAGATAAAAAAAGAGGAAAAAACCTGCCGGCTGGGTTGGAGAAAGAAGGAGGTTCTCCGGCCGTGGGAGCAGGGAGGACGGCCGAGCGGGATAGGGGAGCGGCGACTTGTTGGAGGAGTGAGGTGCAGGTACAGGGAGGCGCGGGTCTGGCATGGGTGCAACAGGGGAGCAGTGGGGTCGGCCGAGGCGGATGCGTGGCCGACGCGGGTCTGATGTGGGTGCAGCAGGGGAGCAGTGGGGTCGGTCTGAGGCGGAGGCGTGGTTATGGGGTAGAAGGGGAGGAAGGGAGATCCGGCTTGGGCGGAGGAGGAAGGAGGTGTTGGGGTGCGCCGCGGATGGAGGAGAAAAATGAGGGAGAGAGAAGGAAAACATGGGGAGGAAGGAAAAGAGGAAAAGAAGAAAAAAAAGAAAAAGAAAATAAAAAAAGGGAGTGGAGGGTGGCCGTTAGGGTTTCTAGGGGGGAGTTAAACACAATGAATTAAATTAATGATATTAATCTCATAATAATAATAATAATAATAATAACGTAAAAATAATAATAATAATAATAATAATAATGATAACATAATAATAATAATATCTAAATAATAATATTATTAGAAATAATAATAATAATGATATCATCATAATAATAATAAAAATAATAATAATAATAACATAATCATAACAAAAATTAATAATAATATCAATAAAATAATAATAATAATAATACTTTGAAGCTGAAGTTAATCTCCCAGCAAAAGAACATTTGCGTAGCGAGCGCCGCACGCTAAAAAGGATTGGTCACGCGACTACACTCGTCCTCTGCCCGCGCACTGAGCGGTGTAGAGAAAATACACATTTATCAGTTCCACAGAAAAGGTCTCATTCCAGGTTCAGCCCGCACTTAACAACAGTATTTAAATAAGCGAGCGATTCTACTTATGAAATAAAAATTTAAAATTAAGGTCATACCTCAAGTTAATGTCTGGGCGTGAGAAAGGGTAGGATGGATCTTATGAAGAATCCGGTTCATCAAACTTGTATATATCATATTTATAAAATTTACCACTTAAAAATGATAAATTCGATCAAGGTTTAATTAAAATGAATCATATTGGAACTAATGAACATGGTTATTCAATTTAGATTAACCATCATGATGCACATATATTCTAGAAGAAAAAATTTTACCTTGTTGTTCAGCCACATACCGATGCAAAGGGAATTTATAGTTCTTCCCCACATCCTTTTGTGTCATTATTCGTAATCTATTTATAGATGTGATTTGGGTTTTCAATGGAGATATTATCAAGGTAGAGTTTTGGTAAAATACTATGAATACAAATACAAGTTATTTGGTTTATTTCTAAAAAGGGGTGATATGTTAAATTTAACTAAATGAGTGTTCGTCTCATACGTCTACTTAGTGGTCCTTGTCAGAAAGGAAATATATTTTCCCACTATTTTTTTCAACATTGAGTTGTTCTAAAAAACAAATATAGTGATTAATGAAATATTTCATGCTTATCATGATCTTGTTTAATGATTATAAATTATAGAATTTGTATAATAATTTCCAATAACGACTACGGAGGATATTATTGGAACCAAGGATATTGATATCTAGAAATTGATTATTTAATGTTTTTTTGGTCAATCCAGAATTGGTTTGATTAAGTAGTTAAAAATAAAATAGATCATATTCTATTGATGATTTCAATGTTAATGTTGACATCATTTACTAGTGTTTTCAATGTTTTTGGTCCTCAAAAACTAAAGGAAGAATCATGTTTCATGAAATATGGGATTTAAATATCTATTATACATTAATATAGAAAAATAATGTGTTTTTTATTTAATGGGTTTCATGAACACTAGGTTCCCTAAAATTTTGTATTTCATGAATAAATTTATCATCACAAACATGGGATTGTAGGATGGAGTTCTCACAACTATTGTTAGCTTCTTGAATGTGTTATGGAATGATGAAAAATCATTGTGACTACGAGATGCTTCACAAATGGGTTAAATTTCTCCTAATAATTTTTAATATATTATTTTAATGAGTTGAATGATGAAGTTCAAGATAAGGCTATTGGGATCATTAGATCTTTGTGAAGTGTTGAGCCTATAAATAGGAGGCCACACACACTTCATTTAATCTAAATATAATTTGATAAAATGATAGATTTAAGTGATTTGAAAAAGGTATACCGAATACGGAGATATTAAAATATAATAAATACTTCATGAGATTATTATTTTAATTGGAATAGATTTTAAATGATTAATGGTTTTGTATATATGAAATAGTCCTTTTCTGAAGACTTGTAGATTCCCAATGATTGTGAGTTCGGTTATTGAATGGAGCCTCATGATGGACAAGAGATTCAAAAGGGGTGATTGATTCATCAAATCTATGAACTACTTGAATGTGTGTGGGTTTGTATACAATATTATAATATTTTAATTATAAAGATGTTTTCACATCGGTTGGGAGCTACCCAAATAGTTATATTGAACATCTTGTATATGTGAATAGTTTGATCAATTGCAGTATTTTAGGATTATAGTGAAATAAGAGTAACATGATAAATAAGGAAAAATACATAAATTACCAATATAATAAAACTACCTTCATTTCATTAATCTATGTAATACATAACATATGGTAGGGAGCTATGGGTAGTCTATTATATTATTATGAAGGAGGTCGTGTAGTATTCCAAAAATTATTCTACGGACAATGTTCTTAGCATGAAGTGACTATATCTAAACATATGATTTCCAAACTAATAGGGGAATCATTGTTGATTTCGTTATGACCAAAAAAGTTTTGGCGTGTTCTTCTTGGAATTTCCCTTCGTGGTGCACCATGAAAAATAGATGAGTTATCTCTCTACATTTGAATTCTTAATAACTACATGAATCCATTGGACATGTTTAATAGTTTCAAAACAATGTGTGAACTAGATCATTCATTTTAATGAAGAAGGTGGAACCTAGATTCAATGCTCCACAATCAGGGGTTTTCAAGGTCCTACATAAGTATTTTTATATTATTTTATAATTTAAACCAAATGAATAGTTCGAAAATTGACATTATAGATATTTTAAAAAAATAAAATTTTATTAAATAATATAAAATAAAAAAAATCATATATTCCGCAAAGGGATTATTATAATTCTAAAAATATCATAAATATTCAATATATGGTGTATTTTCCCATTTATAGTAACTTTCATTACCCTCAAATATTAAAAAATATGATTGTAATTCTATGTGTCAAATGCAATAAAGAGGAATTAAAACCAAATGAAAATGGTAAAAATGGGTTCAAAACCTATCTAAAAAAACAGTATGGTATTATTTCAACTCATAATCATATTATTTTCAAATATTGAATATTTTTTATATTATTAAATAAAAATACATTTATATTGAATTAAAATATTATGATGTTACAAGAGTGACCCTCCCCACCCTTATAAATGGACAACAATTCATCAAATAACATCCAACATAAAAACACATTTATTTTAAACCAATATCGAACAAAATTTCTTATTATCCTTCTAAGACATTTATAATGTCTTGTCTATTGAGGAATACTTTTTTTAGCATGATAAATGTGTTATGAAATAGAAATTATACAAAAAATAGTTATATTTTTTAATGACCTTTTTTATTTCTTCTTAAAGTTACGTCAAATCAGATTTAGAAATAGTAAAATAATAAAGGAAATACAAGGTATATATATATATATATATCGAGATGTTAGGATGATAATTCAATAACATATATCTATATCATCTACCGTCAAATGGGAAATGTAAATATCCTTCATTTGTACAAACGACCGCCGCCTCGCAATATGAAATATTTTTTCCATCACTGTATATCAAGGATATTTTATTATGATAAAATTAATATTTATATAATATATTCATTAAATTATTACCATTATTAATATATTATATAACCATTACCTTCGTGCATTTCCTCTTAATGTAAAATGATAACGTTTTTCATGTGTATGTGTGGACTGCGACATCCATGAAGCGAAGTGATTCATTTTTATCACCACATCAAATATATGAATATTTAATTACATTTAATAGATTTCGTATGATATTTAATATATTATTATTATAATTTAATGATAAAAAATAATATGTATCATATTTCCAAAGTGATCATTGAAAAAAGGAAACATTACTCATGTTTATGTATGGACTATCGTCTCCCTAATTATAACATAGTCTATTGTTCATAAACAAATTTAATGGTTGGATTTTAATGTATAATTGATTTATAAATATGATATTTATTTCATAATTATTATTTGGTAGAAGATTAACAATTATCCTTATGGATATAGTCAAACTACTGAAGTTATTTTGAACTTAAGAATTTATTATCACAAAAACAATGTACTTGAACATAAAAGATTAATTAAAAGTCATAACATTGTAATAAGTGAGAGAAATAAATTAAAAAATTGAAAATTTTATATATAAATACAATAATAAACATAAATTTTTTATTGAGGATGATAAAGAATAGATGTGACGTGTCAGACTCAAGGTAATTGACTTTTGTTTTAAAATCCTCATTTACAGTTTCCTATAAAAGTATCATTTTCTTTGCTGTTAATAATTAAGCAGTTATTTTGTATATATAAAAGAATATTTAATGAAATTTTTGTATCATTTTAAATTAAATTAAAGTTATTAAATCGAATTATTTTGTATTATATTTTTAGAAGTCATTAGTCAAAGAAAAAAGGAACACAATTTTTTACGTGTATGATGAAAATGAATTTTCCCACCTCCATAATCATTATTTGATTTTTTTGATTCCATTTTAATATTTTTGTTTATTTATTTATGAAATATATTTAAATATATTATTTTTTATTATTAAATATGTTTTTAAAATGGAATATCTATTTTAATATTTGGAAATGTACTCTTACAGATGTAATGAATATTTTTATTACTCTAATGATTGAAATTGAATGCATTATGTGTTGTGAATATATTATGGTTAATAGAATTTTTTTTTGATTATGGGTGGTTCTATTATATTTAAATGATCGGTGGTTAGGTTTTCTTCAAAAAAAATTCCGTTTTGTTAAAAACCAAGGATACATGGTTTTGTGATAGCCCAGAGTGGAATTGGGTATGGAAGTCGATAGTATATTTATTCCAATTTTAATAGTGATTATAAGAGTAATATGTAAATAAATTACTAAGTTACATAAATGTTTTATATATGCATTATATGATTTTTATTTAGGTAAAAAATATTTTTCATTATAATATATTCATCTAATGTTTAATTGAGTGTTGATTATACTTTTTAAGGGTAAAACATTGAACTTTTTGAAAATGATTATTATATGATTTTCAAGATTTCATTGAATTTTTTTTCATTTTATTTTTCCATTATAATTTATCATGAATGGTTTCATGATAGTGTTTTACTATATTAGGTTATTTCATAGATTATTATATTATTATTTCAAGCCCAAACAGTATTTGAAAAACTGAAAAAATTTATATTTATTAATAGACTAAAAATTTGTTTATTTTTTATGTAGATTCTTATGTTTTTTTGGTCATACTAAGTACTAAAATTTTTATCATAGGGGTTGTAGATGGGTAGTATTAATGAATAATTTAATTTGAAATTTAGAAATTTTTCTCATGAAATGAAAATGGGTTTCATTATAAATGGTTTATATTATCAAGAATTTGGATATTAATTAAAATTTTTACACAGTATATATAACTATGGGTTTTTATGTGTGATATATTAACTAAATATCTGAAAATATATTCATAAAATATCTTGTTTAGTGTATAAAATTGACTTATACATAAAAGTTACATGAAAATGTAATGATTAAGTTCGGGTCCTTATAGCACTACACATCATCAGATAATAAAATCCCAATGAAATTAATTCCTTTTAATTTACGAGTTATGTATCATATTGTGTCCAAACAGGCTAACATAATTCGGATAGTTTATTAACATTTAAATAAATAAGTAAAAGTAATTTTTATTATTAATTTTTTTAATATTAATCATACACTTATTGATTTTATCATCTACATGTTATGGCTTCGTATTAACACATGACTCCTTCAATACTATATGATGTTAAGATGTCATTGTGCGAGACCAATTGATTAATATTGAGATTAAATATAACATAATAAGAATTTTTTTTACTATTTTATTATAATTATATGTGTGTACTATTTTTTAAAAGTCCATCATAACATATAGTAAAATTATAGTATATTGATTGTGGATTCATTTCACGTTTATTATTCTCAAAAACAATTTCTTATTTTAATAGTGAATTACATATTAAAATTAGTTTATGAAACTATTATTGATGAATAAATTTTAATATCTTATAATTTTTCTTAATGAAAAGTTTAATCATATGTTACTTCAATATCATCTTAAATAATTTCCACCATTACAGTAATGAAATTATGGGAAATTTAATGTTGTATTGACCTATTCAATCTCGTATATACACCAATTTAATAAATTTAAAACCATTAATTTGGGTCAATGGGTTGAAAAAGAACATTTTATAAAACAATTATTTCTTCACCTTTCACATTTTTCTATAAATACTATTGTTAAAAATATCATTGGAAGTTAGTATTTTTTTGTACTTTATGGTGTGTAATAATTTATAATTAACCCCTATTCTCATTAATGTCTTACCCATATGGGTTTGTATCAACAAGTGGCGTGACAAAACTAATATAGATTAGAAGTAAAATAAATAATAAAAAATAGATAATCATCTTATTAATTATCCAAATTACCACAAAATTATTTCCTATCAAATAAAAGGAATAAACTCATGTGTAGTTTTCATGAAATAATTTTTTTTCCCAAGGATTTTCCCCGAATAAATTTTTATTTGATTATGTATTTGACATAATTTTGAAATTTAAATGGAATTAATACATTTTCGATAGTATTTTTCACCAGTGAAATATATTCAATGTTATACTTTTCTTTTTTTCAATGATACATACTATGACATATAGATACATAGTTATGAAATTAACGAGTATACATATATTACAAACACCATATAAATTTATATATATACATAAACATAAATGAAAATATATGATATTTATGTAATAAGTGTAATATATAAATATAAAAACATACCCTTTTTATACATATATATATATTTATTTAAAACACAATTTATAATTGTGAATACATCTACATAATGTATAAAAAATTATAGATGAAAAATGTCTTCTTTAACACTATGAACACATGCTTGTTAGTGTAAAAATACACACACATATATTCATATATTGTATAATAATAGGTAAATATGAATATGTATATATAAATATTATTCATTAACAATATTAAGAACATAATATACTATTTTATATACGTATATTAATATCAAAAATAAAAATACTATATATATATACCATGAACACATGAATTTTTTCTTCTTGGTGTTTGGGGTGGAATCATACATTGTCCATGCATGAGGAAAAGCTTCTCAAATATTTGGGAATTGGGGCTTCAGCCTATCACAATTGTCGATGGAGGTTCAAAGGGGGAGGAAAGACCTCATTCTATAGTTTGGATCATCCTACCTCACCTCATGATTCCCATATAAATGAGAGACTTTCAAAAGGACTTTAGAGACTCTGTGGGAGGGTTTCATTATGTGTATGAGTGCACCCAACTTGGTTAGGAGACACTGTTGTCCCGAATATTCATTTTCATGGACCTATCCATAATGATATAATAAAATATTTTCCTAAAGGTGCATGACTCGTTTTTTAGATCTCAGACATCATATACCCTATGTTTCGAAGGTATTTTTCTTCATTCCTTCTCTAGATCTATTCTATGAAAATGTGTAAGAAACTCCACTACAATACTTTCCTCCAAGAAGCCTGAGCCACCGAGCCGATAGATGAATCCATCCCTTCTATGGAGGTCCAAACACTGACTCGATGTAGTTAGTGACAAGGAACAAGCCCATTTAATCAGACATCGTGGTCTCGTTATATATATGTTAATCATGAACAACCCTCGCTTCCCCTCGTAGAGGTTGGGGAAGTATTCATGGTCAGATGTTGGCCCCTTATGATTCATAAGGAAATTGTCCTGATCAATTTGGTGCCTCAGTCCGGTTCAATAATCCTTTCTACAATTTGTTTGATGGATCTCTGTTGAAATCATTTCTGAGGATACAGTCAAGCTTCTGAGATCCCCTACATCCTCTTATTCCCTAATATAACCATTCTCATATATCTTGTGAAAAGAATTTGACTATGGTTGGTGTAATTTAGATTATCTTCTCCTCACTTCTGAAGGAATGTGTATGGTCCATAGTGGGGGATGTAAACCCCATCTAGATATATCTTGGTCACATGATGTTTGGCCCTTCAAAATGCCTGGTCGTTTGGATCAGTTTCCTCAATACACTTTAAAAAGGATGTCCATTAATCACATATTATGTCTTACACCTCCATCTTCAGATCCACCTAATATCATTCTAGGGTTTTGCACGAGATTGAGGTTGATGATGTTTCGTTATCAAGAGAGTTCCTCCTCCATGTTGTAGGTGAACATGGTTCATGGGTCCAAAGTTGGTCCTTCCACCTCTAAATAATACCTATCTTCATCAGGAACCCCAACACAATTGGGGTAAATAATCACAAAGTGGAATATTAATTTAAATTTACCCAAAAAATTCATTCATATCATGGTGGGGAATGTGGGCCATAAGTTGGGCATGTGGTAAGGTTCCATTTCTTAGAGTAATTGGTCACTCTAAAATCATCGATCAGGTTGTGTATCTGTGACTTTGAAATTGTAGTGATAAAGATTTTTTGTTGCATTCTAAATTATAAAAACCACCCCATATCCATTAGGGTTGAATCAATATAGTTAACTGTGTATTTTTATCCATCCTATTGCATGAACTTATAGCGCACAATGTGCCAATGGTCAAGATGAAAACCATTGGTAGAATCCTTTCAATGTTCATTTGGTATGAATTGTTGGAGGACAACAAACATTGGGTTTCTTTGTGGAAGATGGAATGATCCATTTTGGATGATGGAATCAACATCAAATTCCTTATGGATACAATCAATTATATTCATGAGAAGCATCCATGGGAAACCATCAGGGGACACATGTTTTGGGATAATACGTGTTTATGTTTGAATGAAACCATTATGGACTACTCTCTGGCACATGGGTCTCCCTTGTGTTCCTCCGTTCACATCCATATTTTGAATCTTGAAGATAACTCGCAATGGATTGTAGGGGAGGGAAACATCTATTTTTGTTAATAAAACTAGGCAGGAAATGAACTTAGTTACCTATGATGGAAAAGTACTTATATCTAATTCCGTTTAGAAAGCCAATTCCCTGTTTTCATCAGGTCCATTCATGACATCAATTAGCAAGTTGTGTTCTACTCCATCATTCATAACTCAGAACTGGAACGAAGTGTCTTTACTCTAGCCATCTCGGAGAAACACAATGTGAATGATTACCAAAGTTATCCAACAACCAATGTAACATCCCAGGTAATTAAAGAATAAATAATTTTCATATTTATTAATATTTGAGAATTAAATATGAATTTTAATTAAAAGGGGTTGCTATGTTCGATAGCGTACCCGATACGCAACGATGAGTTTCTTTGAAACTTACGTAGCACACTAGTAATATAATAATATTATGTTAGTTAACAAGTAGTCGTTGTACTGGCGGGAATGAATAGAAATAACTAAAATATGAATAGATGTGTTCTTAGATGTTTTTACATTTACCCAATAAAAGATAAAGGCTTAAAATACGGAAAGAGTTCAATTTTAGGCTTTTATACTCTAATTTTCACTAAAGGTTCACTTATCACCTTTTAATGGTGAACCGTCATTAAATATAGTTTTGATCACTCTTATACTTTCTATTGGACCAAATATAACTCTTCTTTAGAATCGGGACATCAAAATTTACTTTGTGTAAATTTGTGGTACCTTTCTGATAAAGTTCATTTTTTTATGAATAGTGTAAAATGTTGTATTTTAATTCAAAACTGCTTTCTAACCTAATTTATTTATATGATTAGATTATCTTTTGAATTGGTTTTAAAGTGAAATTAGAATATATTTTTACCATTTTATCCAATGGTGGTCATTGGAATCAATTTCGATTTGAAATTAGACTTAAACTGGTGTCAATCTTTTGATACTTATTGTTTTGTAAAAACACGCTATTTGCTCTGGCAGCGGGAATTAATTATTAAATTAATTAATGTGACTTATATGATTTGAATTTTGTAAAATGGACTTCATTTTTGAATTCGGAATATCAAATATAGCTTAGGGTGAATTTTTGGTAATTTTCTGAAAAACTTCAATTTTTGATGAATAGTGAAACCACTAAGTGGTAATCAAGCAAACTGATTTTTCGGTTAAATGAAATTTTACCACTAATGTGTGTTGAATTTTGAAAATCCGACATACATGGTTGTCATTAAGAAGTAAAATGTGGTTCAATGAGATTAAAATAATTTTTTGGTGAATAGTAACTTATTAAGTTTTTAATCGCGATTAGTGGTAATTAGTGTAGTTTAAGGAATAAATAATGCTTTAATAATATAAAATGACCTAGACACATGTCCCAACCTTATTGGTTGTGTCATGGCCGACCAAGAAAAGCCATGGGTCAACTTGGGGACCCCATGGATCCACTTTTGTTGGGAAATGACATAAATTACTTTTTATTTAATGTTAAAGTGAAAATGACACAAACATAATATGTTTTGCGAAAACAATTTTTAAGTGGGGTTATACAAGTCCAAATTTTGATTATAAATATTCAATGGAAAGATAAAACGATTTCCTACATCATAGTAATTGTTTTATAATTTTTAGACATTAAATAAATTTAATTATATATGACATAATAATGATGCAGCGATGACATCATTATTTGACGATTTAAATAAAATGGAAAGATAATATAAAATCTATGAACTACACATGTCCAAAACCAATTGGATGAATGGATTTCGATGACTTATAACCTTATCCACGAATTATATCAATGTGGGACCTTTTAAAACCGAAACACATTTTCAAATAATGTAATATTTCTTTACTTTCCAAAAGTGCCCCTCCTCTCCTCTTATAAAAGGCCCCCACCTCTACCTCATTTCACACACTCTTCAAGCCTTTGGCTCGGCCAACCCCTGCCCATTTTCTCTCTCCACATCCCTCTCCTCATCCTAGAGGATTCCCCTTGGGAAGAATCCTTTCAAAGGAAGCCTTTAGGCTCAAATAAAAAGGAGTTACACTTTTTAAGGTAATTCATCCTCTCATGCTCATTTGTTTTATTTTGCTTCTCCAACCCCCTAAACTCTTTTTATTTACTTCTTTTGTAACAACACCAGTATCTTAAATATACTAGGATGTTGTTATAAGAGTTATTTGAGCTACACTCTCACACAACTACATCAAATGGTTAAAGAACATACGTTTTCCGTGGATGGCGAAATTATGCCTCCCGAAACGATGATTGTTCAATACTCATTTAACACCTTCAAAGGTGGCCATTATGATGTCACTATTTTTATATATGATATATATTATGTATATGTTTTCCTTAAGCTTCTGTTTTTCTTCATTTTTGGCATACCTTTATGGTTTCCATTATGGGTAAAACACGATATCTTCATTTTAAGGAAGTGCGGACTACCGCCCCCTCAAAGTGATGTGATTCGTTAATGCCATATGTGGGACGTGTAAAGGATGGATTTAAAGTTATTATATATGATGTTATACTGGAATTATAATATACCTATATATCATTATCATTTATTTCCATTAAAGTATGAGATAGAAATGAAAGTAGCGTTCATGCGTACGTACGGACTACCGTCTCCATGAACGGTGCATTTCATTTCTTATCCCCAAATGTAATGTATTATTAAAAGTACATGTATATAATGGATATATATAATTAATGATATATCTAAATGATGAATATAATTCTGGAATTAAAATATACATACCTCTCATTTAGTTTTAATTCCATTAATATGAAATAGAAATGGAAGTAGCGTTCATGCGTACGTACGGCTTACCGTCTCCATGAACGGTGCATTTCATTTCTTACCTCTAAATGTGATGTAATATTATAAATGAATGTATGTACTGGATATATATGACATATATGATATCTACATCATGAATACCATTCTGGATATAATGAACCTTTGACCAAATTAACAACATGTAAGTGTAAGAAGTCTATTTTTGACTTAAGAACCAAATACCGACAAAATGAACATTATTAACTTAAATGATTACATGATGTTCATAACATGGTATAAAAGGAATAATGAACTTGGAAAAGATTCATAATCAAGTAGAGATTAACTAAAGTTTATTATTCAGGAGTTTAAAGAACGGTCGGGTCAAGTCGGATACGAGGTATGGGAACTTCTTAACCCAATTTCCATTCTTTGGGTTAATCTCCTACTTTAAAATTATGTCATTATGTTATTATGTCGTATCTTGTATTTGTACTTTATTTATGTGTACTTATAGTGAATACACATAATGTATCTATTTTATTTTAAAAATTATCTTTGTATGGGACTTCGTCTCAATCTCCTTTCGTTGAGGCATATTTTATTTTATACACAACTTTCTTTTATACGGTGTATAAACCTCTTTGACTTTTACGTTTATTCAAAAGGAATCTTTTTTATACGAAGCGTTTACTAAACGAAAAAAGGGAATGTTTTTGTCGTACGTATGCGGCGACAACGACTTCTCCGCCGTCGTAACCGTTATTTGAGTTTCGGCTTCCTCTGCAAGCCATACCTTTTTTTTAAAAAGAAAAATAAATACCATGTTTTACTTTGGTATTGAAAATGGTTTTCATAATGTTTTTATTATATCAATGTGTTGTATTGATATCTCGTGATTGAAATGCGGAAATGTTATGTTTCCTTTATGCATGTTTTATGTGATATGATTATGTTATGGTTCTTGGGCATTATTATGAAGACGGGTGGTTCCGTGATAAACTAAGGGCGGGTGAGCCCGTTATAGCTCTCCAATGCATTGGGTAACGCGAAGGAGTGAAACATTAAGGTTTCTCCGAAGAGATTTTCAGGGAATATACTGTGATGGGTATTCCAAACGTAACCAAGAGGGTTACTCCCTACGTAAGAATGTTATGAATGCCTCAAGTTACCTTTATGTCTTATGGTTTCTATGATTTATTCATGATTTTATGAGGCGTGTTAAAGTTCCTATGTTTTATGGGTAAAGTATGATTTCATTCTTATGTACATATGAACTCATGTTTCCTTTCCATGTTTTTTATAACCCATACTGAGTTTTATGCTCATCCCAAGTTTTTGAAATGTTTTTCACAGGTCAAGGGAAAGGTACATGATAAGATGATAGGGTCAAGGATGTGTCAAAAAGAATCCATGTTTTAATTCAAATGTGTTTCCATTGATGGGAATGAGGAGTACTATCTTTATGTAACCACTTTGTTTATATGTGGAATGTAATGCAAGTTTTATGATCTAATTCTCTAAAACTCTAAACCCGAAAAGATCCTCAATGTGTAATCTTGTAATAACTCAAGATTAAGTAAGGTTTAAGGCTGGGGCCTTATAGTTGGTATCAGAGGTCGGTTTAGACAACTTTAGGAGTTAGAAAAGTGTTAAATTATAATATGATTTAAATGATATAGCATTTACAGATTACCATGTTGCTTCGCCTAAGATATTTCGGTGTTCAGAATGGTTTTCCGCAGAGGAAACAAAGCAGCTATGTTGGGACGACATCAGGAGGAAGACAGCCTTCCAAATCAGCAACCTGAGATGGTCGGAATCGGAACTGAACAGTTTGTTGCAGTGATGGCACAGTTGACTCAGGCGATAAATGGTGGTGGTATCCATGCACGAGATCAGCCAGATCAGCCGCAGAGGAACATGTCAGTGGTGGAACATTTCATGAGGCAACATCCACCATCATTCAGAGGATCATCTGACCCTGTGCAAGCTGAAGGGTGGATTAAAGCACTGGAGAAGATTTTTGATGTCATGGGGTGTTCAGACAATCAAAAGGTTAGTCTTGCTATTTACCGTTTGGAGGGTGAAGCAGATCAGTGGTGGTCTATGGTTAAAAATATCAGGGAAGCCGATGAGATTGATGCTCTTGACTGGGATGATTTCAAAGGTATGTTTCTTGAGAAGTATTTTCCTAAGGCTGTTCGACTTAGGATGGAAAAGCAATTCTTGGAATTGAGGCAAGAGGAAGACTCAGTGGCTGCCTATGAAGAAAGGTTCACTCGATTGGCAAGGTATGCTCCCAATTTTATCCGGGACCTTGATAGTAAAATCAATCGTTTTTACTCAGGATTAAAGCCAAAGTATCGAAGGGCATTAGCTTCTCGTGAGTTTAAAAGTTATGAAAAGCTTGTTCGATGTGCTGAGAAGGTGGAAATGGAGTTTGCCGATGACCAAGTGTTCTATAGCAACCAGCAGAAGAAGAGACCGAGGTGGCAGGAGAAAGGTAAGAATTCTTCAAAAAAGTCTGATGGTAAGAAAACTAAGTTTCCAGTTTGTGATAAATGTGGAAAAAGGCATGCTGGGGAATGTCTTCTGAATTCTGGAAAGTGCTACCGATGTGGTAAGATGGGACATAAGGCTCGTGATTGCACTGAAAAGGATCAAGGTGAAGGTAAGAACAAATTTGATTTACAGTTAGTGAAATGTTATAAGTGCAATGAGATGGGTCACTATGCAAACGAGTGTCCGACAAGGAGCTTGAGTGATGGGAAGCAGTTAGACTACAAGCAGAAAGGGGTGGTGAAATCCTTTGCAACTACTTCAGCAGATGTTGGGCCATCGAATGAAGTGGTGTCAGCTCCAGGGAGCTCAGTATTTTTCGAAGATTGACTTGAGGTCGGGGTACCATCAGTTGAAAGTAAAAGAAGCAGATGACTGCGTTCCGTACTAGATATGGCCATTATGAATTTGTAGTTATGCCTTTTGGGTTAACCAATGCACCTGCTGTATTCATGGACCTTATGAATAAAATTTTCCATGAGTTCTTGGATAAGTTTGTGTTTGTGTTTTGAGGTTTGTGAAGAGGTTATGTGTGCCTTGTGATTCACAGTTGAAGAGAGAGTTGTTATGTGAAGCTCATAGTTCTCCGTTTTCAGTTCATCCGGGCAGTACTAAGATGTATAGAGATCTGTGGGAGTAATACTGGTGGGATGGAATGAAAAGAGATATTGCTGATTTTACTGTGAAGTGTTTGACTTGTCAGCAAGTTAAAGCAGAGCGGCAGTTACCGAAAGGGATGCTTCAGCCTTTACCAGTGCCAGAGTGGAAATGGGAGAATATATCCATGGACTTTGTTGTTGGATTACCGAAGACATCTCGAGGTAATAATGCAATCTGGGTTATTGTTGATCGCTTGACCAAATCTGCTCATTTCCTTGCTATACGAGATACTTTTTCTCTTGATCAACTTTCCCATTTGTATCTTAAAGAGATAGTCAGGTTACATGGATTTCCTCTCTCCATTGTATCGGATCGTGACCCCAGGTTTACTTCTAACTTTTGGAAAGGCCTTCAGAAGTCGTTGGGTACTGAATTAAATTTTAGTACAGCTTTTCATCCTCAATCAGATGGGCAGTCAGAACGAACAATTCAGACATTGGAGGATATGCTACGAGCTTGTTCTATGGATTATCAGGGAAGTTGGGACCAACATCTTTCTTTGGTTGAGTTTTCATATAATAACAGTTTTCATTCTAGTATACAGATGGCACCATTTCAGGCATTATATGGGAAGCGGTGTCGAACTCCAGCTTTCTGGGATGAAGTGGGTGAAAGAAAGTTGATGGGACCAGAATTGGTAGAAGAGATGGCAGAAAAAGTTCAGCTGATTCAGAAACACATGAGAACAGCTCAGAGCAGGCAGAAGAGTTATGCGGATAACCGGAGGAAGGATCTATCTTTCGAGGTAGGTGATCATGTTTTTCTCAAGGTTTCTCCTTGGAAAAGTGTGATGAGATTTGGTAAGAAAGGAAAGTTGAGTCCAAGGTTCATTGGACCATACGAAGTTCTAGAGAGAGTTGGATCAGTTGCATACCGAGTGGCTTTACCTCCGAGTTTATCTCAGGTACACAATGTTTTTCACGTTTCGATGTTGAGAAAGTATATGCCAGATCCATCTCATGTTTTGAGTCCAGAGGTAGTTCAGCTGGAAGAGAACCTATCTTATGAGGAACAACCGGTCCAGATTCTTGACCACAGGGAGCAAGTGTTACGGAATAAGGTGATTCACCAGGTAAAGGTTTTGTGGAAAAACCACATGATTGAAGAGGCAACATGGGAATCTGAAAATGCTATGAGGGATAAATACCCCCACTTATTTTGATAAGTGAATAAAATTGCGAGGACGCAATTCCCAAAAGGGGGGAAGGATGTAACATCCCAGGTAATTAAAGAATAAATAATTTTCATATTTATTAATATTTGAGAATTAAATATGAATTTTAATTAAAAGGGGTTGCTATGTTCGATAGCGTACCCGATACGCAACGATGAGTTTCTTTGAAACTTACGTAGCACACTAGTAATATAATAATATTATGTTAGTTAACAAGTAGTCGTTGTACTGGCGGGAATGAATAGAAATAACTAAAATATGAATAGATGTGTTTTTAGATGTTTTTACATTTACCCAATAAAAGATAAAGGCTTAAAATACGGAAAGAGTTCAATTTTAGGCTTTTATACTCTAATTTTCACTAAAGGTTCACTTATCACCTTTTAATGGTGAACCGTCATTAAATATAGTTTTGATCACTCTTATACTTTCTATTGGACCAAATATAACTCTTATTTAGAATCGGGACATCAAAATTTACTTTGTGTAAATTTGTGGTACCTTTCTGATAAAGTTCATTTTTTTATGAATAGTGTAAAATGTTGTATTTTAATTCAAAACTGCTTTCTAACCTAATTTATTTATATGATTAGATTATCTTTTGAATTGGTTTTAAAGTGAAATTAGAATATATTTTTACCATTTTATCCAATGGTGGTCATTGGAATCAATTTCGATTTGAAATTAGACTTAAACTGGTGTCAATCTTTTGATACTTATTGTTTTGTAAAAACACGCTATTTGCTCTGGCAGCGGGAATTAATTATTAAATTAATTAATGTGACTTATATGATTTGAATTTTGTAAAATGGACTTCATTTTTGAATTCGGAATATCAAATATAGCTTAGGGTGAATTTTTGGTAATTTTCTGAAAAACTTCAATTTTTGATGAATAGTGAAACCACTAAGTGGTAATCAAGCAAACTGATTTTTCGGTTAAATGAAATTTTACCACTAATGTGTGTTGAATTTTGAAAATCCGACATACATGGTTGTCATTAAGAAGTAAAATGTGGTTCAATGAGATTAAAATAATTTTTTGGTGAATAGTAACTTATTAAGTTTTTAATCGCGATTAGTGGTAATTAGTGTAGTTTAAGGAATAAATAATGCTTTAATAATATAAAATGACCTAGACACATGTCCCAACCTTATTGGTTGTGTCATGGCCGACCAAGAAAAGCCATGGGTCAACTTGGGGACCCCATGGATCCACTTTTGTTGGGAAATGACATAAATTACTTTTTATTTAATGTTAAAGTGAAAATGACACAAACATAATATGTTTTGCGAAAACAATTTTTAAGTGGGGTTATACAAGTCCAAATTTTGATTATAAATATTCAATGGAAAGATAAAACGATTTCCTACATCATAGTAATTGTTTTATAATTTTTAGACATTAAATAAATTTAATTATATATGTCATAATAATGATGCAGCGATGACATCATTATTTGACGATTTAAATAAAATGGAAAGATAATATAAAATCTATGAACTACACATGTCCAAAACCAATTGGATGAATGGATTTCGATGACTTATAACCTTATCCACGAATTATATCAATGTGGGACCTTTTAAAACCGAAACACATTTTCAAATAATGTAATATTTCTTTACTTTCCAAAAGTGCCCCTCCTCTCCTCTTATAAAAGGCCCCCACCTCTACCTCATTTCACACACTCTTCAAGCCTTTGGCTCGGCCAACCCCTGCCCATTTGCTCTCTCCACATCCCTCTCCTCATCCTAGAGGATTCCCCTTGGGAAGAATCCTTTCAAAGGAAGCCTTTAGGCTCAAATAAAAAGGAGTTACACTTTTTAAGGTAATTCATCCTCTCATGCTCATTTGTTTTATTTTGCTTCTCCAACCCCCTAAACTCTTTTTATTTACTTCTTTTGTAACAACACCAGTATCTTAAATATACTAGGATGTTGTTATAAGAGTTATTTGAGCTACACTCTCACACAACTACATCAAATGTTTAAAGAACATACGTTTTCCGTGGATGGCGAAATTATGCCTCCCGAAACGATGATTGTTCAATACTCATTTAACACCTTCAAAGGTGGCCATTATGATGTCACTATTTTTATATATGATATATATTATGTATATGTTTTCCTTAAGCTTCTGTTTTTCTTCATTTTTGGCATACCTTTATGGTTTCCATTATGGGTAAAACACGATATCTTCATTTTAAGGAAGTGCGGACTACCGCCCCCTCAAAGTGATGTGATTCGTTAATGCCATATGTGGGACGTGTAAAGGATGGATTTAAAGTTATTATATATGATGTTATACTGGAATTATAATATACCTATATATCATTATCATTTATTTCCATTAAAGTATGAGATAGAAATGAAAGTAGCGTTCATGCGTACGTACGGACTACCGTCTCCATGAACGGTGCATTTCATTTCTTATCCCCAAATGTAATGTATTATTAAAAGTACATGTATATAATGGATATATATAATTAATGATATATCTAAATGATGAATATAATTCTGGAATTAAAATATACATACCTCTCATTTAGTTTTAATTCCATTAATATGAAATAGAAATGGAAGTAGCGTTCATGCGTACGTACGGCTTACCGTCTCCATGAACGGTGCATTTCATTTCTTACCTCTAAATGTGATGTAATATTATAAATGAATGTATGTACTGGATATATATGACATATATGATATCTACATCATGAATACCATTCTGGATATAATGAACCTTTGACCAAATTAACAACATGTAAGTGTAAGAAGTCTATTTTTGACTTAAGAACCAAATACCGACAAAATGAACATTATTAACTTAAATGATTACATGATGTTCATAACATGGTATAAAAGGAATAATGAACTTGGAAAAGATTCATAATCAAGTAGAGATTAACTAAAGTTTATTATTCAGGAGTTTAAAGAACGGTCGGGTCAAGTCGGATACGAGGTATGGGAACTTCTTAACCCAATTTCCATTCTTTGGGTTAATCTCCTACTTTAAAATTATGTCATTATGTTATTATGTCGTATCTTGTATTTGTACTTTATTTATGTGTACTTATAGTGAATACACATAATGTATCTATTTTATTTTAAAAATTATCTTTGTATGGGACTTCGTCTCAATCTCCTTTCGTTGAGGCATATTTTATTTTATACACAACTTTCTTTTATACGGTGTATAAACCTCTTTGACTTTTACGTTTATTCAAAAGGAATCTTTTTTATACGAAGCGTTTACTAAACGAAAAAAGGGAATGTTTTTGTCGTACGTATGCGGCGACAACGACTTCTCCGCCGTCGTAACCGTTATTTGAGTTTCGGCTTCCTCTACAAGCCATACCTTTTTTTTAAAAAGAAAAATAAATACCATGTTTTACTTTGGTATTGAAAATGGTTTTCATAATGTTTTTATTATATCAATGTGTTGTATTGATATCTCGTGATTGAAATGCGGAAATGTTATGTTTCCTTTATGCATGTTTTATGTGATATGATTATGTTATGGTTCTTGGGCATTATTATGAAGACGGGTGGTTCCGTGATAAACTAAGGGCGGGTGAGCCCGTTATAGCTCTCCAATGCATTGGGTAACGCGAAGGAGTGAAACATTAAGGTTTCTCCGAAGAGATTTTCAGGGAATATACTGTGATGGGTATTCCAAACGTAACCAAGAGGGTTACTCCCTACGTAAGAATGTTATGAATGCCTCAAGTTACCTTTATGTCTTATGGTTTCTATGATTTATTCATGATTTTATGAGGCGTGTTAATGTTCCTATGTTTTATGGGTAAAGTATGATTTCATTCTTATGTACATATGAACTCATGTTTCCTTTCCATGTTTTTTATAACCCATACTGAGTTTTATGCTCATCCCAAGTTTTTGAAATGTTTTTCACAGGTCAAGGGAAAGGTACATGATAAGATGATAGGGTCAAGGATGTGTCAAAAAGAATCCATGTTTTAATTCAAATGTGTTTCCATTGATGGGAATGAGGAGTACTATCTTTATGTAACCACTTTGTTTATATGTGGAATGTAATGCAAGTTTTATGATCTAATTCTCTAAAACTCTAAACCCGAAAAGATCCTCAATGTGTAATCTTGTAATAACTCAAGATTAAGTAAGGTTTAAGGCTGGGGCCTTATAACCAAGACCATGGAAACATATGTAATGGTGTAGTGTGGTATAACAAAATTCGAATGAAATATTCCTTCCTTACATATGGAATCAAGAACCATGCCATACCCTCAGACATCAACAATAAAAAGAAAAGCATCATCATGGATTCTTGATGTCAAAATTGAATGATCAAGAAGGTGGAGAATACACCACATGTTCATTGATGGAGACTATGAACAAAATGTGTGGAGTGAATTTGAGAATATCACTGGGTAATTATCACATTATACTCACAACACCATATTCTTGGAGAGATGGTTCCAGGGAACTACAATTTCAGCAATAGGAACTGTTTCAAGATCAATCATTCTAAATTCTAGTTGTTAGTTTTTAGGGAAATCTATAAATGAGTCTGGATGTGATGGTTGCATCTCTATATGTTACTACATTTTTTAATAAACTGGTAGTATACTAATTTAATTGTTCCTTGATATTCGTAGTTTGATAGAGGCCCCATCCCTTTTCCTACTCCAACATACTCCACCAAGGTCTCAATATACCTTATACTGGCCACATGGTCGTTGGGTCTAGTGGATAACCCCAACAAGTGGCCTCAAAAATAATGCAGATGACTTTAGAATTTTGGGAGACATTCAGGGAGAAAGGGATGCTCAAGGATCAAGGGGTATCATGGTCATGGATTTCAAGGTGAAATATAGCAATGGAAAATCCTTCAGGGTGGATACCAATATTTTCCGTACTAGACTCAATCATTGTAGCTAGCACGATATCCAAAACTCTTATCGGGAAACTGATTCCATGACTATCCACGATGACTTTAACGGAAAATGAACCACCATGGGATCGATATCCTCTATCATTAGGAAATGAGGATATCTCCTCAACACCAATATCTACATAACCCACACCATGAAAAAGGGGAACAATGTGACATAACACCTTGATTCTTTATTGGATCAAGGTACAAATTTTAATTTCCATTCCAACATTTCCCACATTTATCATGAGGGTGTGAACCATATTCAAGGGGATACCCTTCATCCCCACCACATTAGGCCTCCCTAGGAATTGGCCACATTACACTACATGTACCTACTTCTGTAAAAGAAATAAAAATAATGTTTTACATTTATAGAGGGGTAATCATTCAGTGTAGGATGGATTGTATGGAAGAATAATATAGAATCTGGATGTCCCCAGTTATGTTAAAAATTGGTTCCCTTTCTTAGTTTTTAGTTACTGATAACCAATTCCCACATATCAGAGTGTTAAATAACAATAAATAGTTGATAATATTTCTTAGATAATTATAGAAGAATTATGAACGACACCATCAAATAAATTGATATTTTTAATAGAACTTTTATTAATATTTAAATTTTATTTAATTATACTTGTTTGAAAAAATGGAATATTCCTTAATCATTGAAAACAATTGTTTTACTTGATTTTTTAATAATATGATTTAATCTAAAATGAATTTTCTTATTGGATTATTTCTTTTAGATATGGACAACCCAATAAATATCATTTTAAAAAAATATGGTTATAACATTTTACTATAATAACACAGATATTTGGTAATTTTTCATTGTGTATATAAGTGATAAAAGACATCAATGTGTCCATAGGGATAAACAGTTAAAATCGTACATTCATGACCGCTACCCCTAAAAGGCTACCCAATTTGGATGGAAATGAATTAAGGGATAAAATGGACAAAAAATCCTTCCACGTGTAAGCTAGATAATGAGTATTAACTTTGAGTTCATGTGAATTAAACAGATCGTAGGAATTTTCAATATATATATTTAAGGAAAAATTGTAATGAATGAATACCACTAAAAACACAAAGAATTACTAAAATAATAAAACTAAAAACATGATTATTCATACATAAATAGAAAAAATAAATAAAAAATTAACATACCAATTGTAAATCCATGACATTGAACTTCAATCCACAACAGCTCTAAAAATATTCCTCAAATTGGTATCACCTAGCTCGATAAATAATAATATTATACGGTCCTAAAATACTATATATATTAAAATATTTGTGTCTATGTGTTAAGTGAGAAAACATTTATACTTAGTAGTATCCTCCTAGAAACCCTATATGGAAAATTATAAAGAATCATATTAAATAATATGGAATAAACATATGAATATAACTCATCATCTAAGAAAGTAATACTAGATTGTCCATAATTATTATATATCTCTAACTATGTATTACATATATTTAATTGAATCATTATTAAATTAATATATATATATATGTTACCACACAAATACTTCCGCACTAATTTGTCACTATTAATCCATAATTCCACATATCATATTAAAATCTCTTCTACCAATAATTCATCACCAATGTGAGTCAAGCCTCAACCATGCCTACCATATCCCCGCATAGGGCCCAACATATCATTATATAATTTGTCAAAAAATACATCTCTTTATATTCATCATCTCATTTGTAACAAATTCTATGTAATTAATTTACTAAATCCTTTTAAAATATGTGACAACTAAATCCCCATATCCCATGATCAGTCATCTAATGGAAGATGAATCAACCATGACCCGGTACAATTATGTACTATAACTCTACAAATTAAACCTCCACATATATGTGTTGTAAAACCTTGAGAAATCATACCCTGATTAGGAATGCACACACTATACTATTATCTATTATATACCATGAAAAATCCAATCATATCTATAGAAAATGTGAAAGTGAGGAGAGGGAGAAGAAAAATCACCACTTCTCTCACTATCCTATATACTGGAATAAACAACCCCAAAACATTTGGGTGTTCATTTGTATATCGACATTTGTGGGGTTGAGTGTTAAATCATTACATATAAATAATATCATACAATACAAACAATAAGGGAAACTATGTATATATATACTCGTGTATTTCTAACATTATGTAATATCCTTGGCTTCCACAGCTACTAAGTAGACATAAAAAATCACACAAGAATCAAGGTTCCTTATTAATTGATTAATTATCCATAAATAAATTAACCATTAAATAATTATCATTAACATTTCTCAAGATTAATATTTTAATTTTATATAACCATGTTTTATAACACCATTAATTTTATTCCTCTTATTTAAATTATTAAATCATTATTAAATCAATGTTAACCATTTACATACAACTAAACATTATTTATTAATCCTTATTAAGAATTAAGATTTTAAAAACATGATTTTTTGAGGACCCACTAAACCATCCAATCATTTCTATTGATATGAGATTAATCATTTAATATCACAACCATCAACATCACTCGATAGAATGGTTTTTTTGTTTAATCCTTTACCATTTATAATGTATCTATGAACTATTTGTCTCTTCCTATTATATCTGGTAAAATATTCCTGTATAGTTTGTAGTGACAAACTAGGTCTAGGAGTTTTATCCAACAAACAATGAATTTTTTACCATTGAAACACATATCAAGAATCAACTATGAAATGATCATCGTTGATAAGCAATGCTCTAAAATCATCCCCACCACTGTGTTGTCTCACCCAATTTCGAATAAAATCAACATGTACTACCAACAATAACTTCAAACATCACAATAGCCATAGCTTCATACCCATTGCTCATCCACATATAAATTTAGTTTTCAAAACATCGATGAGACACCAATATGATCCACATAATGGAATCCAACGACACCTTGTTATCAAATTATCACAACAAGGATCTAAAATTCCTATATCACATATACATTTAAAATGTAATTTTCACACAAAACTAAAGGAACTATGTCCATAGAACTAATGAATATAATTCTTTTACAATAAAACATTATTTCCATGGAGCATTTGTTATTTCGTTAATAATAAAAAAAATTCAATATCTATTTATTAGGTTTTATTATGAATATCAATTTAGAAACAAGTACCTTATTTAATATTATCTATCGGCACAAATGAATCAATATAAATATATATTTATCTTCAATTTCATTTTGAATCAATTTCATTGTAAAAGTTTATTAATTTACATGAATCATTCTTTATTCAGATCATCCTAAATATTGATTAATTTTTTTATTTACATCCCTATAAAAATAGAGAATTTAAAGAAAAAAATAAACCATGACATATAAATAACAAACAATCCTATCTAAACATGAGGAATAAACAAACATAAAACAAATATTTATACAAAAACCATAACCACAAAATTATTTTTTCCATTAAATTGACAGTGTCAATATCTTCATTTGGTCAATTCCACCATAACAGAAGGATTAAATTATTAGAATCTAAATCATTCACATTTAATTAAAGATATGAATAAATGTCAATCCTCACTGTGGATCAATGATTATAACTATTTAAAATAATTTTTTTGATGTAATCTTCATGGTATACAACATAAAAAATCATAGTTATCAGAATCATTCTAAACCAATTAGATACCATAGTGAAATAAGGGGAAATTTCTACCACAACATGATGAGAGATGTTGTAATTAAAAAAAGGCATTGTAAAGTAAAGAGACACAACTCATATAAATATGGATAAATCTCTAGAATTGGGGCGGTTGAATTAGATCTAAGATACACTAAAGGAAATAAAGACACTCTTTATGTCACAAAATATTCAAGATAGGATAGGATAATTAACAGAAATTTGAAGAGACTCCCAAATTATATTAAGGGTATAAAAAAGATTCATTTATTATTATTAATAGCTTATTCATACTATGACGCCGACAAATTCGAAATCTAATAAATTTTAAATCTCCATCTAGAAATTTTTGAAAACCACATTCACGTCGTGAATCACTAAATGAATCTGAAAATTATTTCTCGGTATAACTATGGAATTCCATCTCAAAACTCATTAAGCCATGAACTTGACTAATACCATGAATCATAAGTAACATTCATGATTCTATTTCAATAATGTAACTTCCTCCTGTAAATTGATTTATGTCATCCAACCACTTTACCCTATATTAATATCATAAAATGAATGATTTATAAAATCATAGTCCTAAAATTATACACCTCAAAAACAATTCTCAATTAAGATAATTTCATGAAATTTACTAATAGTGAAAAGGGGTCTGAAAAATTACCTTATGAGATAACTTATTATGGTCTTCATACATCAACATCACATACATCCCACCAGAAGATCGATTTGCATAAACTAACAATATCAACAACCACAATAAGAAAAAATATACAAGATAGAAGCCTCTCAAGGTCAATGCCAAAACAGACATAACACCAAGGAGCAGGAATGATCTCAAATAAATTAATTTATTTTAAAAATCATCTTAATGAGGTTCCAAAAAATTACCAATATTAGGATGATCATTTTCTGAACACCTAGTGATATTGAGTGTGCATTTGTGGATGTACCTCTCAATTTATCTCCTCCATGAAAAAATAATTCTTCATTACATGATTCAATGGTATGAAATTAAATTGAAAAACATTTTCATTATAGTCATGAATATCAAAAGTATACTCCTCAATGGATGCACCATCTCCAATATTTAGGGCATCCTATTTTATTACATGTGAATCATTATGATGATATTAGTGAAGATATGATACATCAAATATTTCATGGATATTTTTAATCATTAATGGGGATAATAATAAATTTACCATAACACTAACATGATAAAACACCTCAAAATGTTCAATGAAACTTGGTGAAAGAATACACACATGATGAAATCCTTACTGGCCATGATGAGGAGATTCCATAATGCCAACATGATCTCTACTATCAAACTCCACAGGCCTCCACCATTGATTAAAAAAGTATATAAATAAATTAGGTGATAAATAATCCCCAAAAAATCACATGAACATTATCTTTCATCCACTATAAGAATTTTGGTCTAGGAAAAGTTGGTTTTCCATCCTCAGTCCTTTTCAATAGAGACAAGAAAAGATCACAATATAGAGATTCAAACATGACCAATCTAATAGATGGATAATTTTTTTGATTGTATGAAGAATCCAACAATGGTAACTTCTAATCATACATTCCTATAATGTCCAAAATAAAAATTTACTACATGAACCATAATATATTGATGGTCTCCTCAATGCAACCATCAATATGTGAATGAAAATAGATGCTAATAAATTTAAGAGAGAAAAGCCGTCAGGATGAACTAATTATACATTAGTGGAAATATGGGGATCATGATAATTGATGATCATGTACATAAAACCTTTAAGAATCACTCTCCCTTGTCAGTACTACATTTATAACATCTCAACTAGGATCAACTACATTATCATTAAGGAGTGAGAATGAGTCATAATATTATCTATAATCACACATATTGAATCAAAATCACATAGAGATATTGGTAATATAATGATTAATTCCATTAAAATTTCATTCCAATTCTATTGGGAAACAATGAATAGTTAGGAATAACTCTAGGAACACAATGCTCAACCTTCACCTTCCAGATGAAAATACAGACAAAGAAAAATTCGGAAGCATGTCATAAATGATCAGAATAAAAAAACTCAACTACAATGATATAATAAATTCTTATCACAATAGTATAAAAATTTTGTGGGAAATTTTGGAACTCAAAAATAACATACTCATGCATAAGTAAAGGAATGAAAATATTTCCCAAGAATAATAACTGACACCGTCTATCCCTGGACAATCCCTCTTGGGAATCGCTACCAAAAACTCAATTAAAATTAACCAATACCTCAAAATCTTCCAACTGGGACTCCAATACATTATTCACCAAGGATAAAACATCCTTTTTCATGTAATTACATAATATACCCCCGATATCTCTTATATCATTATACAATACATTAAAATCATTAATCACCCCTAATAGTATCTAGGCCCCGCGTTTAACCCCACCATGACACTTACTGATCAATGAAACATCAAATATATTTCTTTTACTATTTGTAATGGAATTATCAAGGTCAATTTCCTTTATGAACTCTATCTAGTATCAGAGATGATAAATCCTTTCATGTTGGGAGATGGTGTACTTTTAAAAAATTGTAATCCATGAAGACTGTAATATTATAACTGATTAGATAATTCCTCTTCTACATTTGATAAACTACTATTATAAGAATCTAGATATCATGAGTTATATATTCATGGTAAGGATTATATAACTATTGATACTGATAATAGATTAATTTCCTCTACCTCATTTGAAGACATCATGATATAGTACATGGAACATCACATTAAACCTATAATTTGAGAACAATATAGATTTCAATTTAAATACTTAAAATCATCCCATAAATGGTCATTGCATATGAAATAATAATTCTTTCTGGAAAACATTATCTTATGAGTCAAAATCTATATGAATTTGGCTATAATTTTATTTTAATATCCTCAAAGAAATTTAAAACACTATACCTATATATCATTCTTGGGGGCTATATAAGACACCAGAAACACATTCTTAAAAGGATAATGATCTATACCCTAATGAGATAAGAAATAACCCAAGAAATAGACCTTAACAAACATAATCACAGAGTTATATGGAATCAAAAATATTAAATGAAACCAAATGACACATAACATGGACTACATAAACTTTTTGTGATCCTCTTATATTGCTGAAAACAAAATAATGTTATAGATAAAGGACACAATTATCAATTATAGAAAATCATGGAACAATGAATTGATTATCCCTATGAATGAATCAAGATTATTCATTACACATAATGTCTTCACAATGAACACATAATTCACACAATGAAATTTAAATGTTTTCATCATGATACTGTCATCCATTCTTTACATATAATGATATCCAGACTGTTCATCGATCAGTAAGAATGAACTATCCCCATGGATTTGTTGTATTTATTTTCAACCTATGGTAGATGATAGTGGTTATTCACTATTACATTGTTCAAATATTGATAATAAATACATAAATGAAAACTTCCATACTCAATTTTTTAAAAGAAAACAAGTCCACACTATGATAAAAGACAAATTTATTTGAATATTTTATAAAATAGATCAAAATATTGAATTTTAGCGTCACAATACCAGAATGGATTATTCGATATAAATGCATTTATATTAAAAAAGATTATTTAAGCTATTTTCTAAGATCAATCTATCATCAGCGGGTAACACTAAAAACTATTTTGGAATGATATCGTGGTACACTTCAAATATCCTAGTACACAACACAAGTTCAACCTATATATAAATCATCATCAACACAAACATCAATGAATATATGGCCTCAAATTTTATTTTATCCCATCAAGTGTATCCCGAAGTAATTACAACTACCAAGTCATCATTATTATCCCAGACAATAAAATGCAAGCTGATTAAATCCATGATATCCAAGAATAAATAAAACCAATTCATGTTATGGAATGTTTCATATGGTGGTATCCATTAAATAGGGTGTATACCAAATAATGGTGTTTCCTAATAACTAGATTATATTTTCCCCACACGCCAAATAGGAATGATTAATAACCCACATGAATATTTTCTTATAATCGAACTAGAAGCCTCACACCTACAAGTCTAATTCCATGTACTGGGGTGGGTGAAACCAATTTGTTTTTATATACACAATAAATATTGAGGGCCATATCTAAACTAAAAAATATGGTGATAAAAACACATAACATTTACACATATTCCTTGAAACACATTCATAATTACATGATAATTTACAATTTTCAACTAAAGGGTATTTTTGTGGTTTTGAGTTATTTAAAATGATAAAAAATATATAAATGAAAACCACACATGTTATTTGTATCATAATTACATTCTTTCCTCCATATAAAAATCTAATAAATCTAAAATAGTAATTCATCAACGTTCAAAAATACTATTCATACAAAACTAATCTTGAAACATCTTACATAAGAGATTTTATTATAACACGAGGAAATGGAATAAAACTAATATGAGGAAAATATATGATTCATAAAGGTAATTATATTTAATACCAATTAAATATCATAATTGAGTATATTATGAATATATAAGTATAATAATGATATATATGAAATTTGTCCCAATAATAAATATATCCTGGGGTAAGGTATTTCATAACAAAATTCATTAATCAATATAGTTCACAAGAAAGAGGCATTAAATATAATCCAATGTATAATAACCTAAGAATGAAGATCATCTTTTAAATATCTAATAAAAACTAGAATAATAATTCATTCATTATCTCGATCATTAGTGCCCATTCTTATAGGAAACTAAAACATACACATTTATACCCCTATTATAGGATTAATATATTTAATCAATGTCTTTGAGAAATAATTAGGAACCTACTCTTAATTAATTTTTTCATATGTTTTCCTCTTGAAATCAATAACTCATAATTCCTGGAAGATCTCTTGGATATAAAATGAGTATAAATCACCAATTTGTACAGATAAATATAAATAAAATGGGGTTTTTATCTTTTTAAAATGGAACCATATAAATATTTAATTCATAATCCCATCAATATTAATAATATGAAAAAACCATGTAAAATAATTGGATCTAGTATAAATAATGGCTTTAACGTAAAATATATTGTTTTAGTTTTCACTAAATTGTTGAAAAAGGTATGATTGAGAATTTTTTATTCTATGTTTTAAGTTAAACTACTGCCAATGTTATTTTTGTTTTTTGTGAAGGTTCTATTTAAAAATAAAGACAAAAACAAAAACAAGTTATATTTATGATTTCAATTACTATTATAATTAGATGCCATAAATAAAAAAATTGGTATACTGTTGGTGTAAAAAATATCACATAATATTAACGTTTTTTTAGCATCGCTCATATGTAAAATTGACAACAAAAATGTAAAAAAATACGTCAACATCATTTTTCCTAATATAAAAGGATGAAATGTTTTAATAAATTTAATGGAATCATGAAACAGTCATTTTTTGCAAATTTTGTAACCATTTTCCCCCTCGTGAGAAACCTGATGGAAGCAACCCATGATCCCAACAAATGTTGTTGTTTATTTTCTATGATATTTATCATTATTTCTGGATTTGTTGTTCAATTTATCCTTCAATATATTTATTTCATAATCTAAATATGTATTTATCTTCACAAACTAATTTATCAGTTGACATTCAATGGCAATTTTATTTTCCTTATTTGGCCTTGTTTATTATTCATTTCTACAATCATTTTTACATTGTTTCAGTATATATTATTCAAATGAATTTTTTTGGAGCATGTTAAAATTTAGTAACTTTTTTCCATTGTGAAATACAATTTTTGTATTGTTTTATTTAATTTTGAATTAAAATTATTTATCAATTAAATTTATTACTGAGTTTTTTTCAATTATTTGAATTCAGTTGACTCTGATTTACAAATGTTTTTATTAAATCTTTTTTATCATGATATAGTATTTTTATTGATGAAATTACCAATGTGATAATATATATTAATTAATGTGTTTGTCCAAGAATGATATGTAAAATATATTACTATTTTATTTTTTTGACAATGTGGTTTGTGTTAAAAATTGATTAATGTTTTCATGAATATTTTATTATATTGTAGTTAACGTTGATTTATTATGATGGGATACAACAATAGTTTATTGAAAAATATAATATTTCATAATATTAGATAACCAACAATAAGTTAATGTTAGTCATCCAATGATAATGATGAATATAGAAGAATGTATGATTGTAATAAATGAAAATTAATCAGAGTAGAATAAATACACATAAATCATGTTATTTAGAGTTGAATATTTATCCTTGGATATTTTCTTAATAATCATGATATGAATAGTTTGAATGAAATGATTAAATGATAATGTGGCTTGCTAAATAACATTATTAGAATTTTTGATGGGTGGTCAGTGTGATATTATACAATTCTATGGTAAATTATTTTCCTAACAATGTTATTCGTTCATTTATATAATATTGGGATTTCTATATATTTTTATTTTGTGGTATATAAAATATCACTAAATTATATATTATTGAAGTAATTTTTGTCATATATTTTTTCAATGTTATATTTATATATTTATGTGGGATGAAAACATGTCATATTCCTCAAGATATATTGTATTACACATTTTTGATGTTGTGAGAACCAGGAATTTATAATTTTATTAACAATAATTTTTATTGAGTTGGTATTTTATAGAATTTATTAGTTTATATATATATATATATACATTTAATTGTTTAAATGTTTTGTTATATTCACTAATCATATTCTGATATCTGGTATTCAATGGATTTTAATTGGTTAAAATACCCAATAACCATTAGTGAGTATGAAAAAGGGTTTGTTGAAATTTTTGAATTTTGTAATTGAAATCATCAAGACATTGATTTGATTTTTTTTGCATGTGGGATGTGTTTGAAAATGAGAAAGTTAAACTCTTGGGAAATGAAGGATCATCTCATTTTTTTATGGTTTGAGAATTAATTATACACATAGGATCTATAATGGTGAAATTATTGAATATTCAACATCAAATTTTTATTACAATTTTCATAATGAGGCTATGGATCATATTGATTAATTTATTCATGATTTATGCTTTGAAAACATTGAAAAATATTCACAACTGAACGATTTTATGATGATTCTAAGAAACCATTATTTCTAGGATATAGTAAATATATAGTATTATTAGAAGTGTTGATATTTGAAATCCTAAAATCAATATATGGGTGGAGTGATAAAATATTGTCCAACAAACTTGAGCCTTTAAAAGAGCATCTCCCAGAAGGAAATAAGCATCCAAATTCCAATTATGTGGTGATGAAAACATTATACCCAATTGGATTGGTGTATAAAAAGATACATTATTTTCCCAAATATTGTTCTTCGGCTATAAAATAATAAGATCATTTTCATGTTAACCTATGTGTTGTATATTGCTCTATAATATAGATGAAAAAATCAATTCAAATACATTTTTAGATACTGATATCTATTCTCATAAAAAATAAATTTTGTACATTTTAATGATGTTACCCTATAATATTATCATAAAATTACGATAATTCATTTATTATTAATTCTTAGGTACGATAATAAAACCTTCTGGAAAAGAAATTTGGTATCTTCAATTAATTATTCATTTAAAGAGTGTATTTGTAAATTCAATTGACACAAAAAGGATTGGATGACATTCAGACGATTGATTCTATGATTGTATCTAATTTGAAATTTCAAATTCATCATAGTGGATAAGATTATATAATAAATTTTGGTATATTGGATGTGATGTTAGTGATTGAAGTAATCCGTATCAGGGCCTCAGTAGCTAACATTGTTAATTGCATGTTTTTTTAGTAGTTTACAACATTTTCCCACGTCTATGCATGATGAAGAAATATGTTATGATGATCATAATGATTTCTATACCTAGAGGGTGTGAAATTTTATTGATGTGACTATTTTAAAATTGATAGATGATTTAAATTGTAATGGGAGACATGTGTTAATGTTTTCGATGAAAACATGAAAGAGTATTTTATTTTGCAAGTTATGAAAAGTTTGACTATAAATGACCTTCATGCATATAGAAAAATATGTGGATATTTAGTTTAGGGACCTAAATAATGGCCATTTTGTGAAAAATATACCACATATTATCAATAGAAGAATGGAATAAGTACATTGTACCTCGGACATCAAATATATTTTCGAATTGGTCATCCTTATCATATATTAATAAATAATAATTTAACAGTTTACTGAAGTACATAATTCCCCCACGACCATTTTTAGTTGAAGAATATTAAGACGTGGATAAAATTATTGATTTAATATTTGATATCAAAAAAGGTTTTGGTCTTCATAAAAATATCTGAAAGTAATATTATGTCATTTTAGAACAACCATATCCGAGATTTTAATTGATAAAACATAACATCAATTTTATCCATTTTTGAGAAAAACGTATGTGACAGTTTGATTAGATAAGTTCTATATATTAAAAATAAGACCAAAAATATATTTTATTCCATATTAGACATGGTATTAATGGTATTACAGTTGGAGTTATCTCTTACTATGAAAGGAAACATAAATTATTTACCTCCCGATTTTCACACATTAAATAAGATAAAAAAGTTGAATTTTTGTCATTGTCTGTATGGTATTAAAATATATAGTTGTTATTATTAAAATGTGAGTAATTTTGTTTATCTGAAGGATTTTAAATTAATATGTATGAAATGACATGATTTTCTTGTATTTATTAATAAAATTATATTAATCACACTATGTGGTATAATACCGATAGATTTCCGAATGACTATCATCTGGTTATGTAATTTCTCCAAATCCATATATTCTAAAGTAATTAATCCAAATTGTTTAGATATTTTGGAGAAATATAAAGCACCTATTATTCTGAACAAAAAATATATCTCCCACCTATAGTTTTTGATATAATGGTTCGTCTTCTAATTCAACTGGTGCATGAGATAATAATATGTGGGGTTTTTTATTTACAATGGATATATCATTTTTAATGATAAATAATTTTTTAAGGGATATATTAAGAATACATATCGTCCAGAGGCATATATTGTTCATAAATGTGCATTGGATGAGGTGAATTAGTTATTCACTTATTATCTATATAATGTGGGTTATATTTGAGAACATATATCTCAACATATAAATTTTAATAGTGTGGGTAGAGGGATTTGAGGAATAAAGTTATAGTTCACTCCACATAATGAAGTGATGTAGGGATTTTTATACATTTTGACCAAAACTGATGAGGTTCAATCACATATATTGTAACATCCCAGGTAAATAAAGAATAAAGAATTTTCATATTTATTAATATTTGCAAATTAAATATCAATTTTACTTTAAATGGGTTGCTATGTTTGATAGAGTACCTGATACGCAACAATGAGTTTCTTTGAAATCTTACATTGCATACTAGTAATATAATAATATTATTTTAAATGGTAGTTAACATGTATCTGTTGTATTGGAGGAAAAGAATACTAATAACTAAAATATGATTATATTTGTTTTTTAAATGTTTTTACACTTATCCAATAAAAGATAAAGGCTTAAAATAAGAAAAGAATTCAATTTTAGGCATATGTACTCTAATATTCACTAAAATGTCGAACTATCGCCTTCTGATGGAGAACCCTAATTAAATATATTTTTGGTCACTCTGATACATTCTTTTGGACAAAATAAATCTCTTCTTTAGAATTGGGACATCAAAATTTACTTTGTGCAAATTTTTGGTATTTTTCCGATAAATATCATTTTTTAATGAATAGAGAAAAATGACGTATTTTAATTTAAAACCTCTTTTTAATATAATTTATTAATATGATTAGATTATTTTTTGTTTTGGTTTTAAAGTGAAATTATAATATATTTTTACCATTTAATCCAATAGCGGTTGTTGTAATTAATTTCACTTTGAAATCGGACTTAAACTAGTGTCAATCTTTTGATACATTTTATTTCATAAAAACATGCTATTTGTTTTGACAACGGGAATTAATTATTTAATTAAATAATGAAACATATATGTTTTGAATTTTGTAAAATAGACATCATTTTTTAAATCGGAATATCAAATATAGCTTAGGGTGAATTTTTGGTATTATTCTGAAAAACCTCAATTTTTTATTAATAGTGAAACCACTAAGTGGTACTTAAAAAACTGATTTTTTCGTTTAAATGAAAATTTACCACCTTTGTTTTCTGAATTACAAAAATCCGACATACATGGTTTTCATTAAGAATTAAAATGTTGTTCATTGGGATTAACATATTTTTTTGGTGAATGGTAACCTTTAAGTTTTTAATCCCGATTAGAGGTAATTAGTGTAGTTTAAGGTAAAAATAATGTTTTAATAATATGAAATGACCTTGAAACATGTCCTACCCATATTGTATGTGTCACGGCCGACCAATAAAATCCATGGGTCAACATTGGGACCCCATGGAGCCACTTTGGTCGGAAAATGACAATAATACCGTTTTTATTTAATGTTAAAATAAAAATGTCACAAACATGAGATGTTTTACTTAAATAATTTATAAATGAGGATATAAAAGTCATATGTTTTACTATAAATATTCATTATAAATCTAAAAAAAGTTCCTACATCATGATAGTTTTTTTGAAATTTTTATACATTAAATAAATTATATTATTTATGACATCATGATGATGCAACGATTACCTCATTATTTAACGATTTAAATAAAATGGAAAGATAATATAAAATCTAAGACCTACACAAGTCAAAAGGCCTATTGGATGGGTGGATTTCGAACCCTTATCACCTTATCCTCTAAATTTATAATTTTGGAACCTTTTTTAACCAAAAATCCGTTTATAATAAAGTAACCTTTTATAACTTTCCATTGTTCCACTCATCTCCTCTAATAAAAGGCCACCACCTCTACCTCCATACCCACACCTCTCAAGCCATTGGTTCGGCCAAACACTCCACATTTTGTCTCTCCACACACCTCTATTACTCCTAGAAGCCTCACAATGGTCATAACTATTCCCAAAGAAGCCTTTGAGCTCAAATCAAAGAGACGTACCCGATTTTAAGGTAATGTCTTCACTTGTGTTCTTTTATTTTATTTGGATTCTCCAACCCCATAAACTCTTTTTATTCATTTAATTTGTAACAAATAAAGTATATTAAACATACTAGGATGTTTTTATAATAAGTATTCTAGCTACACCCACACACACACCTTTGTCTAATGGTTATAAAATGTATAGTTTCTGTGGTTGGCGAATTTCTGCCTCACAAAACGATGATTGTTCAATCTTCTTTTAACACCTTTAATAGTGGCCATTAAGATGTCACTTTATTTATATATGATATTAATTATTTTTATGTTTTCCTTATGCTTCTGTATTTTTAATTTGTGGTATACTTTTATGGTTTCCATTATGGGTAAACACGATAATTTCATTTTAGGAAGTGCGGACTACCACTCCCTCAAAGTGATTTGATTCGTTAATGCCATATGTGGGACGTATAAAGGATGGGGTTAATGTTTTTATATATGATTTTATACTGGAATTATAATATACCCTGATATCATTATGATTTCACTCCATTAAATATGAACTAGAAATGAAAGTAGCCTTCATGCGTACGTACGACATACCGTGTCCATGAACGGTGCATTTCATTTCTTATCTCTAAATGTTATGTACTATTATAAATATATGTATATGCTGGATATATATGATATATATGATATCCAAATCAGGAATATCATTCTGGATATAATGAACCTTTGACCACATAAACAACATATAATTGTAAGAAGTCCACTTTCGATTTAAGAACCAAATATCGATAAAACAAACATTTTTTAACTTAAATGATTACATAATGTTTATAACATGGAAATAAGTGACATAAAAGGAATAATAAGCTTGAAAAAGGTTATTAAGCAGGTAGAAATTAACTTTAGTTTATTATTCCGGAGATTAAAGAGCAATCAAGTCACGTTAGACACGAAGTAAGGGACGTCGTCTCAATATCCATTCATTAAGGAATATTTTCTTCCAATACAAGGATTTCTTTTATATGGAGTATAAAACCCTTTGAATTTTAATTTAATACAGAAGGAATGTTTTTTCTATGAAGAATTTAAAAAAAGACAAAAATGAATGTTTCTTTTAACGTACACGGTGACAACGACCTTTTCCGCCGCCGCGAGTATTATTTTGGTCTTTGGATTCCTCAACAAGCCGTGATGTTTTCTAAAATAAAATAAATACCATATCCTCTTTTATGTATTCTGGTATTGAAAATGGTTTTTATAATGGATTTTTTATTTCAATATATTTAATTGATATATTGTGTTTGAAATGTGGAAATTTTTTCTTTCCATTATTTTTGTTTTATGTGTTATGATTTTATAATGGTACTTGGACATTTGACGGGTTGTTAGGTGATAAACCATATGATGGGTGGTGTCGTGAATACCAGGATGGTTGGTAACGTTATAACCTCCAATGTATTGGGTATGGAAGTCGGCCGTATGGCTATTCCATTAAGTGATATGTGTGGAAGTCGACCATATGGGTTTTCCATTTAAGTATGTTTATGTCCCATGATACCTTTATATGTTATGTGTTCTTTATATGGGTTTTATGGTAATAGTTTTGTTACGAAAGGGTATGTAATGATCTTTTATTTAGTGAAGAGTTTTTACTACTTCATAAAGGTGAAAAGTATTTCTTTGATAATGTATACAAGGTTTACTTGTGGTTTTGAAAAAAAAACTAACTATTTTCGTTCCTTGTGTATCCCTTACTGAGCTTTTTATGCTCACTCCAAATTTTTTTAAATGTTTTTCATAGGACTTAATGTGGAGTAGGGTCAAGGATGGGATGAAGGAAAAGTCATGTGATATAAAAACTGGAACTAGACATCTATGTTTTTTAAGAGTTGTTATTTTTATGGAAACTTATTAGAAGTGTCTACTTTGTAATCTTTTGAGATGTAATAGTTATGTCTTAATTATATAAAACTCTAAACCTGAAAAGATCCTCAATGTGAATTATTCATTTATTTCAATATTAAGTAAGGTTTAAGGCTAGGGCCTTATACTTTGTTTCAAAGGTCGATTTAGAAACTTTAGGAGTTAGAAAATTCTTAAATTATAAGTTAATTTATGGTATGACTAAAATGATATAGCATTTAACGATTACCATGTTGCTTACCCTAAGATATTTCTGTGATCAGAATGGTTTTCTGCAGAGGAAACAAGGTAGAAATGTTGAAATGACATTAGGAGGAAGACAACCTTCCAAATCAGCAACCTTAGATAGTCAGAATTTGAACTGAATGTTTTGTTGCAGTGATGGAATACTTGACTTAGGCTATAAATGGTGGTGGTATCCATGCACGAGATCAGCCATATCAACCACAAAGGAACTTGTAAGTGGTGAAACATTTCATGAGGCAACATCACCCATCATTCAGAGGATCATCTGACATTGTGCTAGCTGGTGGGTCGATTAAAGCACTGGAGAAGATTTTTGATGTCATGGGTTGTTCAGAACATCAAAAGGTTAGTCTTTTTGTTTACCATTTTGAAGGAGATGTAGATCAGTGGTGGTTGATGATGAAAAATATCAGGGATAGTGATGAGATTGATGATCTTCACTAGGACGAATTCAAAGGTATGTTTTCTTGAGAAATATTTTCCCATGGTGGTTCGTCTTAGGATGGAAAAACAATTCCTCGAATTGAGGTAGGAGGATGACTCAGTGGCTTCTTTTGAAGCAAAGTTCACTCGACTGGCAAGGTATGCTCCAAACATCATACGAGATCTTGATAGTAAAATCACCCATTTTTACTCAGGGTTAAAGCCAAGGAATCGAAGGGCTTTAGCTTCTCGTGAGTTCAAAAGTGTTGAAAAGATTTTTCTATGTGCGGAGAAGGTGGAAATGGAGTTTGCCGATGATCAGGTGTTCTTTGAGAAACAATAGAAAAAGAGGTCCAGTTGGCATGAAAAATGGAAGAATTCATCCAAGAAGCAAGTAGGTAAGAATACCAAATATCCACCCTGTGAAAAGTGTGGTAAAATGTGTCCTGGAGAATGTTTATCCAAGTCTGGAATGTACTTTCGGTGTGGTATGTCTGGTCATATTTCTCGTAACTGTGAGGAAGATGATCAAGAAGGCAATGAAATGTCAGTGGTAAGATGTTTTATGTGTAATGAAATGGGTAATTAAGAAAATGAGTGTCTAATGAAGAACTCAAGAAGGGGAAAGCAACCAGACTACATGGAGAAAGGGGTGGTGAAATCCTTTGCAACTACATCATAAGATGTTGGGCCATCAAATGAAGTAGTATCAGGTACACTGTTTGTTTTTTCGGATTATGCCAATGTGTTCTTTGATTTAGGGTCTACACATTCTTTCATTTCTGAGAAGTTTTCTAGTAAATTAGAAATTCCATCTCTAGATATGAATCTGAACATAGGGTAAAAACACCCAGAGGAAACGTTGAGACAAAAAGAAATTATAAGAACATTCCTATCCTTATGTGCAGAAAGAATCTACCATCAATCCTTATTGTTTTGCCACTGGTAGAGTTTGATGTTATTTTGGGCGTGGATTGGCTTTCTTTCTATCATGCTAATATTGACTGTAGAGCTAAAATGGAATCTTTTTAGAAAGATTTTCATTTTTTGTAGAAGAATGAACCCTTGATTCTGATAATATATCAGGAAGTTGAGAAACTATTAAAATTTGGAAATGAATGTTATCTTCCACATATTATTGAAAATAAAAGAACTGTTTAGATTAATGACGTGCCATTGCTAAATGATTATCTTGATTCTTTTTTTGATTAGTTTCCTGTTATTATTCATGATCGGGAAGTTGAATTTACTGTTGACTTAGTTCCTGATTCTAAGCCAATTTCAAAACCCCATTATTGAATGGCTCAAGTTAAACATTTAGAGTTAAAGGAAAAATTGCAGGAGTTTTTAGATAAAGGTTTCATTCGACCTAGCACATCACCATGGGGTGCTCCTATCTTGTTTGTTAAAAATAAAGATTGTTTGATGAGACTTTGCATTGATTATAGAGCCTTGAATAACATTAATATTACGAACAAGTATCCTTTACCTCATATCGATGATTTGTTTGATCAGCTCCAGGGAGCTCAGTATTTTTCAAATATTGACTTGAGGTTGGGGTACCATCAGTTGAATGGAAAAGAAGCAGACGTTCCGAAGACTGTGTTCCGTACTAGATATGGCCATTATGAATGTGTAGTTATGCCTTTTCGGTTAACCAATGCACCTGTTGTATTCATGGACTTTATGAATAGAATTTTCCATGAGTTCAGGGATAAGTTTGTGGTTCTTTTCATTGATGATATTTTGGTGTTTTCTAAAAGTAAAGAGGATCATGAATGTCATTTAAGGGTTATCTTTCAAACCTTAAAAGAAAAGAAACTATATGGAAAATTCATCAATTGTGAGTTTTGGTTGCAACAAATTTCATTCCATGGTCACATTGTATAAAAAATGACATAACAATTGATCCTGCTAAAACAAAAGTTGTTGAAGAATTTCCAAGTCCCCCAAATGTAACCGAGATCTGTAATTTTCTTTGTTTGGCAGGTTACTACGAAGGGTTGTTGAAATTTTTTCCCCGTTATCTAGTCCAATGACTAAGCTAACTCGGAAGGGTGTAATTTTTATCTAGAAAAAAGAATGTGATGATTGTTTTCAGGAGTTGAAAAGAATATTGGTGAACGCTCTAGTTTTGGAACTTCCTTAAAAGAAGGGTGAGTTTTTTATCTACAGTGATGCTTCATTGAAAGGACTTGGTTGCGTCCTAATGAAGAATGATCAGGTAATTTCTTATGCTTCACGTCAGGTAAAAATTCGTGAGGTAAATTAACCCACACATGATTTGAAATTATCCGTTGTTGTTTTTGCTCTAAAAATTTGGAGGCACCATTTGTATAGAGTAAAGTTTGAAATATATACTGATCACAAAAGTTTAAAGTATATATTCACTTAGAAATAATTGAACATTAGACAAAGGAGATAGCTAGAATTAATCAAGGATAATGATTTTATAATTCATTACCATCTGGGAAAAGAAAATAATGTGGTTTATGCTTTGAGTAGAAAAAGTAATGCTTCATTAACTATGCTACGTTTGGAACGATATCCTTTGGTTTTTGATTTGATGAACTTTGGCAAGGAAGTTGTTTGTGCAGGAAGTACTTCTGTTTTGTTTCAGGTATCAGTGAAATCTTCTCTATCAGACAGAATCAAGCAAGCACAGAAGCAAGACAGTGAGTTTCAGAAAATGGTAGAGATGGTTCAGAAGGGTATGTTGCCTGAGTTTTTCATTGATAATGATTGTGTTTTGAGGTTTGGGAAGAGATTATGTGTGCCTAGTAATTCATAGTTGAATAATTATTTGTTATGTGAGGCTCATAGTTCCCCATTTTCAGTTCGTACTTGCAGTACTAAGATGTACAGAGATCTGCAGGAGTATTACTGGTGGGATGGAATGAAAAGAGATATTGCTAATTTTACTATAAAGTTGTTTACTTGTCAAAAGGTTAAAGAAGAGTGAAAGTTACTGAAATGGATGCTTCAGCCTTTTCCAGTGCCAGAGTGGAAATGGGAAAATATATCCATGGACTTTGTTGTGGTATTACCGAGGACATCTTGAGGTAATAATGCAATCTGGGTTATTATTGATCGATTGACTAAATCTGCTCATTTCCTTCCTATTTGAGATACTTTCTCTCTAGATCAAATTTCTCATTTGTATCTTAAAGAGATAGTCAGGTTGCATGGAGTTTCCCTATCCATTGAATCTGATCGTGATCCCGGGATTATTTCTAATTTTTCTAAGGGCCTTCAGAATTCATTGGGTACTGAATTAAATTTTAGTACATATTTTTATCCTCAATTAGATGGTCAGTCAGAACGAACAATTTAGAAATTGGAGGATATGCTACTTGATTGTTCAATGGATTATCAGGGATGTTGGGACCAACATCTTTCTTTGGTTGAGTTTTCATATAACAACAGTTTTCATTCTAGTATACAGATGGCACCACATGAGACATTATATGGGAAGCGGTGTCGAACACCAGCTTTTTAGGATGAAGTGGGTGAAAGGAAGCTGATGGGACCAGAATTGGGAAAAGAGATGATAGAAAAGGTTCAGTTGATTCAAAAACACATTAGAATAGCTCAGAGCAGGCAGAAGTGTTATGCGGATAACAGGAGGAAGGATTTTTCTTTCTAGGTATGTGATCACGTTTTTCCCAAAGTTTCACAATGGAAAAGTGTGATGCGATTTGGTAAGAAAGGAAAGCTGAGTCCACGGTTCATTGGATCATATGAAATTCTGGAAAAAGTTGGATCAGTTTCTTATCGAGTGGCTTTACCTCCGAGTTTATCTCAGGTACAAAATGTTTTTCATGTTTCGATGTTGAGAAAGTATATGCAAGATCTTTCTCATGTTTTGAGCCCAGAGGTAGTTCAGTTAGAAGAAAATATCTCTTATAAAGAACAACCAGTCCAGATTCTTGACCGTAGAGAGAAAGTGTTGCGGAATAAGGTAATTCACAATGTAAAGGTTTTGTGGAAAAATCATATGGTTGAAGAGCCAATATGGGAATCTGAAAATGCTATGAGGGATAAATGCCCCCACTTATTTTGATAAGTGAATAATATTGCAAGGACGCAATTCCCAAAAGGGGGGAAGGATGTAACATCCCATGTAAACAAAGAATTACGCATTTTCATATTTATTAATATTTTCAAATTAAATATAAATTTTACTTTAAAAGGGTTCTTATGTTCGATAGCGTACCCGATACGCAACAATGAGTTTCTTTGAAATCTTACGTTGCACACTAGTAATATAATAATATTATTTTAAATGGTAGTTAACAGGTAGGCGTTGTATTGGCGGGAATGAATAGAAACAACTAAAAGATGATTATATATGTTTTTTAAATGTTTTTACATTTATCAAATAAAAGATAAAGGCTTAAAATAAGAAAAGAATTCAATTTTAGGAATAGATTCTCTAAAATTCACTAAAAGGCCGAACTATCGCCTTTTGATGAAGAAACCTATTTAAATATTGTTTTGGTCACTCTTATACATTCATTTGGACCAAATAAAACACTTGTTTAGAATCGGGAAATCAAAATTTACTTTGTGTAAATTTTTGTTATTTTTCCAATAAATATCATTTTTTTAATGAATAGTGAAAATGTCGTATTTTAATTCAAAACCCCTTTTTTATATAATTTATTAATATGATTAGATTATCTTTTGAATTGGTTTTAAAGTGATATTATAATATATTTTTACCATTTAATCCAATAGTGGTCGTTGGGATTAATTTTACTTTGAAATCAGACTTAAACTAGTGTCAATCTTTTGAAACATTATGTTTCATAAAAACACGCTAACTTTTTTTGACAGCGGGAATTAATTATTAAACTAATTAATTCAACTTATATGTTTTAAATTTTTAAAAATAAAAATAATTTTTTAATTCAGAATATCAAATATAGCTTAGTGTGAATTTTTTCTATTTTTCTGAAAAACTTCAATTTTTGATGAATAGTGAAACCACTAAGTGGTACTTAAAAAAACGATTTTTTCGTTTAAATGAAAATTTACCACCTCTGTGTTTTGAATTTCTAAAATATGACATACATGGTTATCATTAAAAAGTAAAAGGTGGTTCATTGGGAATAAAATATTTTTTTTGGTGAATAGTAACTTTTAAGTTTTTAATCGTGATTATAGGTAATTAGTGTAGTGTAAGGTAAAAATAATGTTTTCATAATATGAAATGACCATGAAACATGTCATAACATTATCGGATGTGTCATGGCCGACCAAGAAAATCCATGGGTCAACTTGGGGACCCCATGAAGACACTTTGGTAGGAAAATGACATTAATAACTTTTTATTTAAAGATAACATAAAAATGTCACAAACATGAGTAGTTTTACTAATAAAAATTTAAATGGGGTTATACAAGTCATATTTTTTACTATAAATATTCATTAGAAATCTAATAATATTTCCTACATCATGATATTTTTTTAATAATTTTTAGACATTAAATAAATTAAATTATTTATGACATCATGATGATGCATCGATTACCTCATTATTTAATGATTTAGATAAAATGAAAAGATAATGTAAAATATAAGATATACACAAGTAAAAAACCTATTGGATGGGCGTATTTTGAGCCCTTTTAACATTATCCTATAAATTTATAATTGTGGGACCTTTTTTTATCCAAAAATCATTTTATAAAAATGTAACTTTTTATACCTTTCCAATAGTGCCCCTCCTCTCCTCTTATGAAAGGCCCGCAAATCTACCTCCTTACCCACACCTCTCAAACCATTGGTTCTGCCAAGATCTTCTCATTTTGTCTCTCCACATCCCTCTCTTACTCATAGATGCCCCACATTGGGCAGAAGTCTTCTCAATGAAGCCTTTGAGCTCAAATCAAAGAGAGTTACCCGATTTTAAGGTAATGTCTTGACTTGTGTTCTTTTGTTTTATTTTGCTTCTCTAACCCCATAAACTCTTTTTATTCATTTCATTTATTAAAACTACAGTATATTAAATATACTGGGATGTTTTTATAAGAAGGATTTGAGCTACACCCACACACACCATTGCTTAATGGTTAAAGAACATACTATTTCTGTAGTTGGCGAATTTCTGCCTCACGAAATGATGATTGGTCAATATTCCTTTAACACCTTTTAAGGTGGGCATTAAAATATAATTATATTTATATTTTTTCTATATTATGTTTATGTTTTTCTTATGCTTCTGAATTTTTCATTTGTGGTATACCTTTATGGTTTCCATTATGGGCAAACAAGATTATTTCATTTTAGGAAGTGCGGACTACCGCCCCCTGAAAGTGATTCGATTCATTAATGCCATATATGGAATGTATAAAGGATGGAGTTAATGATATTATATATGATGTTATACTAGAATTATAATATACCATTATATCATTATGATTTTACTCCATTAAATACGAAATAGAAATGAAAGTAGCGTTCATGCGTACGTACGGCTTACCATCTCCATGAACGGTGCATTTCATTTCTTACCTCTAAATGTTATGTAATATTATAAATACATGTATATGATGGTTATATATGATATATATGATATCAAAATCATGAATATAATTCTGGATATAATGAACCTTTTACCACATAAACAACATGTAATTGCAAGAAGTCCACCTTCCACTTAAGAACCAAATATCGACAAAACAAAATTTTTTAACATAAATGATTAAATAATGTTTATAACATGGAAATAAGTTACATAAAAGGAATAATAATCCTGAAAAAGGTTATTAAGAATGTAGAAATTAACTTTAGTTTATTATTCAGGATATTAAAGAGAAATTCAGTCACATCGGACACAGGGTAAGGGAATTCGTCTCAATCTCCTTCCATTGAGGCATATTTTGTTCCAATACAAGGCTTTCTTTTATATGGTGTATAAACCCCTTTGACTTTTAATTTTATACAAAAGGAATATTTTTCTACAAAGAATTTAAAAAAACAAAAAAAATGAATGTTTATTTTAACGTACGCGGTAACAACGACCATTTCCACCGCCGTGAGTATTATTTTGGTCTTTGGCTTCCTCAAAAACTTCATGATGTTTTTTAAAATGAAATAAATAACATATACTCTTTTATATAATACGGTATTGAAAATGATTTTTATAATGGATTTGTTATGTCAATGTATTTAAGTGATATATTGTGTTTGAAATGTGGAAATGTTTTATTTCCATTATTTTTGTTTTATGTCTTATGATTTTACAATGGTACTTGGACATTTGACCGGTGGTTACGTGATAAACCATATGATAGGTGGTGCCGTGAATACCAGGACGGGTGGTTACGTTATAACCTCCAATGCATTTGGTATGGAAGTCGTCCGTATGGATATTCTATTAAGTGATATGTGAGGAAGTCTACCTTATAGTTATTTCATTTAAGTATGTTTATGTCCCATGTTACCTTTATATGTTATGTGTTCTTTATATGGGTTTTATTGTAATCTTTTGCTTACAAAAGGGTAAGTAATGGTGTTTTATTCAGTGATGAGTTTTTACTAAATTATAATGGTGAAATGTATTACTTTGATAATTTATACATGGTTTACTTCTGGTTTTGAAAAAAAGTAACAGTTTTCATTCCTTGTGTATCCCTTACTACGCTTTTTATGCTCACCCCAAGTTTTTTAAATGTTTTTCACAGGACATAATGTGCAGTAGGGTCAAGGATGGGATCAAGGGAAAGTCATGCTATATAAAACGTGGAACTAGGCATGTTTCTTTTTTAAGAGATGTTATTTTTATGGAAACTAAGTAGAAGTGTCTACTTTGCAATCATTTGAGATTTAATAGTTATGTGCTAATTCTCTAAAACTCTGAACCTGAAAAGATCCTCAATGTGAATTATTCATTTAATTCAATATTAAGTAAGGTTTAAGGCCAGTGCCTTATATATATCATCACATATTTATCAATTAATATTAGAATATAACACAATAAATTAATAGTTTTTTGAAGATTGATGATTAAAATACATATATTTTCTGGTTCAAAGATAACGTCACCCCTGATAGGTCTGCATCATAATCATTTCAGTGGATGGCAGGGGGAACCTATCTCAATGTGATCACATTGTCTGTTTTTTATATTAATGTCATAAAATATCACCTAAAACATATGCATAACATAAATACCATTCAGTATAGTGTTTTAATGGTCTTTACTGAAGCACCAAATTTTTTATGATTCCAAGGAAAAAAATCCATTTTTTATATCAATGACATATTTTGGAGTTCTTAAAGAAAAATAGAAAATTTATTATATATAATTTCGGGTCACTATATTAATGTTTAATTAGGTTGGATGTAATAATGGTGTAAGAAATGATGATTATGGGTTTAAACTAGTTTCATAGAAAACATTAGTTGCTTTGTGGAACCATTTATCATTGCTGCATAATAAAAACCAATCTTTTATGTGAGTGATTAAAAAAATGACCAGTTGTCCATCATTTTTCATGGGAAAAGAATCCATTTGGATGATGATGACAATGATGATGATGATGATGATGATGATGTTATTGATTTATATGACACTTCTTCATACATTACTTGCTTTTTGTATAATAATGATTATAATAAAGATATAATGCATGCCATAATTATTTTTAAAGGTTGGGGTTAAAGCCTAATTTATTAATTTTAAAGCAAAGAAATATTTCCAACTGGGTATAGGGGGACCCATTACATTGCCCAAAGGGCCAAGACCATGTGTTCTGAATACAAGGCCTGAAAGACCAATTTTTTTCCCCCAAGATCCCCTTTGTGAATAATAATGCTACAGTACACGGGCTGCTACAGTCCCACCGCAGGTACAGTTCCTGCTACAGTGCCTCCACTGCTATAGTGATGTCGTTGCAACATTTCCATGACTTTTATAGTACTACTACAGTGACCTGCTATAGTGATGCTATAGTAAGAAATGATAATGCAGAAGGAATATGGAAAAAACTAAATTATTCTCCTAATTTATTTGGTAATTAATTACATTTTTTTGTAAATTTATATATCTAAAAACATTATTAATTAATTTTTATTGAATATTATTTATAAATTTTTCAATAATTTTAGAATTAAATTATATATTTAATACGTGAACATAATCATATTTTTGGTTAAGAATCATAAAATCATTTTTTATTCTTTATCATAAAATTGTGGGTTTTTTAATTACAAATTTTAGTTTTTATATTTTATAATTATTCAATTGGATAATAAAATGCAGGTCTACAATAATATCATTACAATTTTCTTCTTCAATGATATATCCTAATACCGAGATAGAGGAGAACGTACCATGGTATTTCTATTAGTTTCATATTATTAAATTGAAATTATTTTAATTATTTAATGATAACAGAATATTGATTTACAAATAATTATTTCAGAACTACTTATGTGAACATAGAGATAGAATTCACTGCTCTTACATTTATGAAATTTTGTTCTCATGTTGTTAAATGTGGCATAACTCGTTTTGCAAAACATTCACATTCTCATGGAGATGAGTGATTGAATATTATATTTAATGATAATAAAACATTAACCGGACCAAATTCAACACAAATTTTCAACTATATCACTATTCGAAGGCATTTTAGTATTAACATATTTTATCTACATTAGAAGGTCATTGACAAGATGGTGAAATATCAACATTCGGTGGTTTTAATGTAATAATATACCCATTGATTTATGTTTTAATAGTATTCAAATATATTATATTTTAAATTATTATGTTTTATTTTATTCAATTACAGATGAAATTTAGGTTTTGAAACACAAAATGTATTATAAAAAGATGTCTTATATTTGTGGTGGTTAAATAGGGAGATTTCAAAATGAATTTCAAAAAAAATTATGTTTTTGGAAAAAGAAAAAATTAGAACCCATGCTTCATGTATCAATTAAATGGTGAAGATGCGTGGAAAAAAATTATTCCAACCAACATGAATAACCCTTTCTAGTATGGTAATTATATTAAATTGTATATATTTATATATATGTGTATACTTTTTAGAATAATTTTTGTATAATTGGAATCCATGATATCACATCAAGACATCCACTTGTAGAATGTAAACATTCATACTTTCTCTTTTTAAGGATATCATTTTTTGGAAGAATGAATGATTGAAGAAATAATTGAAGCACGAAGAGCACAATCAATTGGTGGTTCTGATGAAGTCCAATTATGTCCTCTATCTCTCCCCACATGGCAAGAAAAATAGAAAAAAGTGTGAAGATTAACAAACGAAACATATCTTATTGAGAAATCTAATAAAGGTGATAACAAAATATAAATTAATAATTATTTATTTGTAATGGATTTTATTTTTTTATAAATTATAAACACTAATATTACTTTTTCATTTTTCATTTCAATGTGAATATTAGAAGATAGAGACACAAGGATCTTTTATCTCTCAAGGTATGATGGAAATCCCATCCACTGCTTTAGGAATGTCATACCAACCTGGTCATGTTGGAGGATGCTAGGAAAGTGTCAGTATTTAGAATGTTTTTGGCAAGAGAAATAAATCAATAGATCTAGAAATAGAATCCATAAAAGATATTATGAAAAATATAAAATAGTCTATGGGTGATCTAACTAAATCATTCATGCAATTGTCATTGTTATTAAACAAGAAAAGACAGACAATGTCTGCGCAGCCTTCCCATCCTTCCTATGCATCCCATCCATCCCAGAGTTGGGGATTGGCTGGGTCATTTTTTACTTTTTCCAATTGGTCTTCATCATTATATTTCATACGAGGTATGAATTTAATAATATTAATTACAAAGGATAAAAAATTATATATAATATTTTATTAAATTTAATATATATAAGATTATTTTAATTAAAAGTAATTACACATATGAAACAAAACATTCAGAAATAATCAAATTTAAATAATTTTAATATTTTATATGGAAATCAGTGATTATATAAATCTTCTTCCAAAAATAATATATATCAGTTTCAAATTCATTATAAAAAATGAGGAAGATAATATCCATTGATATTACACTATTATGATATTATACAACTAGTTTAGTTTGACGAGCTTGCCTGAATGTGTTGTAGTTGTTTTACATGTAATTAAATTTTTGTTTGAATTTGTATTTCCTTAATAAAATATAATTTAATAGATTCACTATATATCTTTTAAATTATGCATCTAAAAATTCTTAATATGAAAAATAAAATAACATGAATTTATTGTTTTATAGATCATGAATAAATTACCATGGAAGTGAGACATGCGGTTAATCCTAACAGAGATTCATATATATGTGAGATATTATTTCATACGTAGATTGGGTGTTGGATTTTTCAATTTCCTGATAAGGAATAACATAAAAATAATTTTGAAATATTGATCATTCTAATTTCATTAATTGTTAACTTGTTTAGGGGATATTGGATGTTTGGAGTATTTTTACCAAGGGAATGCACATTATATTGGATTTTCTATTCATTATGGATGGTTCATAAATTATTTTACACATTATTAGATAGCTAGGTTTTAATGGGTTTTCATATTCTCATTATGTTTAGTTCTCATTTTTTATTCATTTAGTTTTAGTTCATTTTTAGGAAATTGATGTTCATGGAAAATTCGTTATAATAAATACATATCAGTAAAGAAACAAAATGTTATCTAAATGTTGAAGTAAATGTAATTATTTTATATATTAGATATTATTATAATTTATATATATATATTTATTTATTTTAATGGAATTTTTTTACAACCACAGTGGCATCATCAATAAGTTCATGTGAAATGTAGTTATTATGTTCTACGATTAATGTATGAGATTATAACATCATGGGAAGGTACTAAATTAGATAAGGCAAGTTATGTTAATTAATTTATATTTTCTATCATAATAATCAAATTTTTTATTTCATATCATTTAATGTTAATGTAAATATTCAATGATTACTAGTTATATACCAAAACTGAACATACCGATATTCAATCTATGTTTGTTAATGATTGGTTAAGTGTGATTGTGAATAATTGTATGTATATGCTAATGTCTATGAATAATATGACATTTTACTAATAATTGTCTTAAAAACAAATTATTTTATTATAATTTGCGTTTGAACATAATTATATCTAATGAATTCATTAATAATAACCAATAATGAACTTGTTGTAAATTTTAGGTATTTGTATTTTAAATCTACTTTATATTACAAATGTGTAAATAAAGTTTTATTTAACTATGTAAAAGCATGTAAACTTTGATATATTTATATTTAATGATAATTTTTCTGATTTTTGTATACAATGTTTTTATAACAAGGATATTAATTATTTTAGAAGTTTTTTATTATGATTGTTCAATGAAAATTATATATTGGTGTTAATTATTAGGATAAATGATGTCAAAAAATTTAAAAATACTTCCATTTTTATGTGTCAGTTTTCATTAAAACCTATACTAATGAAACAGTCATGTTTGTGTGTTTTGTTACAAACCAATGCAGAAATTAATCCAATACATTATTTTTAGCATCATTTTTAAAGAAACCAGTGCCAAAAATCAGTTTTAGGTGTATATTTATTTGTTAAAATAAAATAAAAAAATAATACCAATATAATTTTCGGTGTAGATTATCATAAACCGGCACCAGAAATCATTTCTTACGTTAGCTTTATATAATTTCATTAAAAATAGATTTCAGAGGTGAAAAAATGATAATAAATTCAGTTTTTGAACTTGTTTAAGGATTTGATGACATAATGTATCAATGTAGTAAAATACCACTCACTAATGAAGCTAAACAAAATAGATTCATGAAAATATAGATAAAGGGTTAATTAATAATTCAATAGTTACCCCAATTCAATTAATATATTGAATCTTGGTGAACACTCTTTAATCAGTGGAAGGAAATAATGATTTGTTGTGGAGGAAAAATATGGGTGAAAATTAATATTATACACTGAAGATGATTAGAATGGAAAAGGTGGTGATAGTTCATTCCTCTAAAAGATATTGTAATACTATAATGTATATAGATATATAATATTAATGGTAAAAATTTAAAAATATCTATTTTTAAGAATAAGGTATGTAAAAGGATGCAGATATCGATCGAAACCATTTTTAAGAGTATCCAAAAAAATAACATTTTATATTATAACCTTAAATAATCTTTTGGTAAATAATTAATTTTATATAAATATATCATTAATAAAGGGTAATAATACATTATTTTATAGAATCATTAAATAATAGAATGTATATTTCATGGAAAATGAAATTTTTTGTAATGAAGACACAATCCAAAATAAAATATTAAAAATAAATAATTTTTTTCCAAAAATACCTAGAGGAAATAAAAAAAATATAACTTATTTTCAATAATTTTAAATAGAATTCTAATTATATTAAAGTTAATATATTAAGTTTTCAAAAAAATATATATGTATATAATTTTTTTTGAATTTTTTGATATTATAAAAGTATTAGATATTGTATACTTTTTTTAATTTTTCAAAATACTATTTTTGAAATCCTCTTCCATTTATAATATTATAATGTTTAAAAATTAAAATAAGGTGATCATAAAAGAAATAATTACAACGATAACCAATGTTAATGAAAAATATTTTGGTATTAGAATAAAGGCTATAAAAATTCCCTAGTTGGTTTATAACATTTGAGAGACATCAATTTTTAAATGGGCATGGGAGAAGAAAACATATTATTTGACTATAATCTAAATAAAAACCCATGATGTAGAAAGATAATGAACATGAAATGAAAGAAGAATGAACTAAATTAATTTCCTTATATATTATGAAAAAATACATTATTCACATGATATTGGATTAAATTGGTGCATGATATGAAGTATGTCAATATTAATTGGATTTGAGAACATGAAACACTTAGATGAATAATAGTATCTAAGGTAAAAGAAATTTTATAAATAATTCATAATTTTGGATTTTAAAATAAAAAAATCAAGGGAAAACATAATATAATGTATCCATTTGGTAGAATAAATCCATATAGAAATATAGTGTTCCATATCAATGCTAGTAAATCAATGGAATAAAATTAATCAAAGAAAAACTATTATTTATTTTGTAATTTTTGTGTCCAAAACCCATAAGTTAATGAAATTGGAATAGAACATAGAATATCATGATATATAATATAACAAGTAAAAAAAATTTCATGTTTTTCTACACACCCCATTTCAAAAAAATAATCATCTAAAATATAAAATAAGTCTATATTGAAAAAAATTTGAGATATGAAGCTATTATCATAATCTCAATTCATTATAAGAATATTCTTAATATATTGAGTTGTATAATTAATATTTATTAAAACCTTCCTAATAACCATAGTTATCATGATTCAGTATTATATATTTTATCTAATATCACAGGTAATTTATTTATTATATTGTTTTCACTTTTTTCAGTTAACCATTGTTGTGTAAATTTTTTTACTTAACTCTTCGGTATATATAAATTTCTAAAATTTGTTTAAAAATTTATTCATAATCTCTAAAAGTATAGTGTCATATGAAATGTATTTTAATTTTAATACAATATTCATATAGTTCTAAAATGTTTTGAAATGGCCTCCATGAATGAAAATTATCATGAAATGTTCTTTATTAGAGATTATATTTATTATAATAGTTTATTATTGACATCACATAAAATATATAAAATAACATTTTCCCAATTAATAAAATATACATATTTATTTATTTTATCGACATCAACATTATTTATGTTTTTTATTCACCCATTAAATTTATTTATAGCATCATTCAAGTGGGTATTTAAACTAACCCAACACGAACATGTTATAACACTCTCTTAAGATATAATGAATCACATATTGGAGGACCAAATAGTTTAGAATTATTTGAAAACTAAATACATAAAAACATTCATTACACTTGAAATCAAAAATTTCATCATAATATTAATTCTTCAAGAATATAATTTTTCACACAACCATATCCATGTAAAGTAATAGTATTTTACTTCATGGATTTTTTGGAGAGGAAATAAAATACGGGTGAGCTCAAATGCTCAATAAGGGTTATGTACAATGGAATCCATCATGAATAAATGACTAATAATAAATTAGAAAAAATATGGAAATTTTAATATTTGAACTCACATTAAATTTAACTAATATGAAAAACATAACTAAAAAAGGCATAATCAAAATTTGTAGTTAAATAAATAAATAATCGATAAATTTTATTCAGTAATTTGAGAATCAAATCCATCAAGGGATAATATCATTATGGAAATATCATGAATAATAATAACTGAATTATTAATGATGTAAATTGATAGTCATTGGGTTTCATATCTCAACACAGGATACCTCTACTGTCCTGATCTATTCTCATGGTAGTTTCTAACTAAGGGGTATTAACCTATTTAACTATCTTTGGCTAATAGTTTTTTCACATGAGGCCTTTAGAATAATCTAAGGGCTAGCTATAATCGGTCCCTGCCGATACCTTCTTATACAAACCATTATTTATATATTGAATAATCTATTTAATTCATGAATAATGTTCCCTATCATCAAATATTCATATTGAGTTAGGAATACATATATATCAGTATATCGCCAAATAAAAAATATAAAATTCAATGTAGAAAACCACAAGTATCTATTATATATATTTTATGTAATAACCAAATACAAGGAACATAATATGTATATTTAGGGGAAGTTAGTTTCCCATAAAAAAGGTAATAATTCTAGAAAAAGGTAGTGACTAGAAAAAAGATTCATGAAACTGTATTTAAATATATTCCATATTAATACTCCTAATAAAATATATAGAATTAAAATAATGATGATATAAAAAAAATATTTACCCATTGGAGATATAATTATGGGTTATTGTAATTTAATAGTTGAGATACAACATAAATATATTTACTTTTTTTAATGGAATATATTAATTACATTTTACAATGAATCATTTAAAACAAAAACACCGAAAACATTTTGAATATAATTTTCATTTAAAATATATTTTAAAAAATAATATGATTTTTAGGAAATTTTAGTTGTCATTATTACTAGAAGGTCTATCCATTCTGAATATGATAAAATAATGATTCATTTCACATTTTATGTTCAAGTTGAACTCGAATTGAAATGAAAATTCCATGAACATTTGTTTGGATTTTCTAAATTAAATAATCAATTAAAATATATTTAATAATTAGTTATTATATGATTTAACCAATTTCTAATATGTTTTTAAAAACATATTTTTGGGAGAAAATATATTTCTACAAAAAAGAGAAATTAAGTAATATTTCATTAAACCAATCTCACTTATATGAACTACCAATGAGCAGAAAAATTGTTTATTTACACTAAAATAACATGAATAACCAATGTAGTAGAAAATTAAATGGGTTTATTAAAATAATATTAAATAATAAAAAATACCATTTATAATTTTATTATAATGTGAACCCTTATTATGATCATAATGTTGAGGTGTGGATAAATTAATGAATTAATATTGTGTATGAAATGTAAATCCGAATATAATGTATCAAAAAAATAACACAATAATATATCATTATAATCATAATTTAAATTGCAATACTAAAATTTTATTTTCAAAATTTACGTATGATACTACACTAGAAATTGAAGTTCATACATGAGCATGAGTAAAATTTTCATTTTTCAAGGACCAGAATTGAAAGAAAGTAAGTAAAATATTAACCATAAATATTGATCATAATATCGTAAATATCATATTATTTCATTAAATATACAAATATAAATATTATATATGAGCTCTAGTGATGAAAGGAGTTACATTGCTTTATAATGGTTGTAGTCCACACGTACATGAATGATATTATCATATTTAAGTAACGAGAAAGGTAATAAATAAAATAAAATATTATACCACAAAAATGATAAATATATCATAAATATTATAATCGTATAATTTATGTTACATATATTTATTAAATATATCCTTATTATTTTTTATTTAATGAGTTACTTGAAATCTAATCACATTGCATCGCAAGATGTTATACCTTCGTACACACGAGACACATTGTTCTATATCATACGTAATGGAATGTAAAAACTATTATATCCTATAATGGATACATAGATATATGTTTCATACAAATATAATTTATATACATTATATCTTCCATCCAACCCATCCATGAGATCTGATGATGAAAATACGAATAACTTCAGTTCGTAAGGAGATGGTCCGCCAAACACACCTATGATGAATTCATAACCCATTATACTGATATGGGGAACGTTTTTTGTCATGAAATTGACATTAAAATATCAAAATATATGAAATATAACAATTTTATTATATAATAACAATTTAATTATAATTCAAGGTGGTGTAAGAATAAATAAAATAAAAGCACTCATTGAAGAATGTTGCATCTTCTTCGGGTAACATCACTATGTTTCCACCAAATCTATCCATGGTAGGATTTATACAAAAAATAATTATTTTAGGATGATATCATTGATTTTTATGTGATTGGTTATTATATAACAAAAAATGGTTTGTATAGTGTAAGGAGGAGTAGGGATGGGGTAGCCTTTTATATGTGTGGTCAGTGGCACAATTGTAATTTTTGTAAAGAAAATGGTTAACCCATGTATAAAACATGCCAAAATGGACCCAAATAATGTATTATTGATATATTGACATTATTGGTTCTAAATGTGGCTAGTTATAATTTTTTTAACCCCCAATAAATTTATATTTATATTAGTTATAGAAATCAATTTTTATTTTTTTCACAATTATTTTTGTTAAACTTTATGAGGAAAATATTAAGGAATATATAAAATATATTAATTGAAAATATGGAATACTTTTTAAAATATAAATCACATAAGAGAAAAAATTTAAATTAAAAATAATCCTGCATATGGGATTGAAAACTGGGTTTTTTAAGAGAAAATTATCAAATTTTTATATTTATTTTATTTCAAAATTGAATTTAAATGGGATTTTAAGGACATAAATTTGATAAATAGATTATAAATATGAACTAAATTATTATTAATAAAAATTTAAAATTATATTTTAACTTATAAATAATTTAAATCAGAATGATTTTCTCAATTATAATTTAGATTTTTTCACTATTTTTTAATAAAAGTAAAATTTAATTATAATATAAAAAATCCACAATATTGTCATAATTAAATTCTCATATAAAAAATAATAGTTATTTTTTTCTAATAAATTATCTAAATTCTATAAAAAGTATGTATATATTATGTTTGTGATGTGCGAATTAACCATAATTTAAAAAAATTGTATTATTTAGAAAATAATTGTTTGTAATTTAAATGATTCTAATATTTTATAAGATAAATATATATCCATTTTATATATTTTATTAATTTGTAAGGAATGAAATTTTATTAATTATGTTATAACTATTTATACCTTTAAATTTAGCATTTAGGTTAGATTTGTAATATTTAAATAATAATTTATTAATAGAGAATCATGTTTCATTAAAACCCGGTGTTCCATGCAATACAAGCAATCAAAGAGATTTCATTTATTTAAAAATAATTATATCACAAATTACTAGGATATTATATCACCGTCTATTCATGGATTTTAAAATCATACATGTTATCCAATATAGTGAATATATTTCTAAACTTACTAGGTTTAACATTCTACATACATTAAATAAAACGTTTTCACTAAACATAAAATTTATCTCGGTAATCAAGATATTTATTTCCAAAAATTATTTCTTTGACTACCCATTTCATTAGAAGAGTTAACAAACCATTTTATTATTAAAATATAAATTGAATAAAAAATTTCATATGGAATAACACGTAGTTGGATTCTAAATTGGATAACATACATGAAATTGAAAATTTAAGTTATAATGAATCTTGATTTTATTGAAAATGTCATGTTTAAAAATTAGGCGTTCTAAGTAGTATTTTATTCAAATTTAAATCATTGAAAATTCTAATATGTTTGTATATATTTTGGAATATTATATATTACAATTTAAAAGATGTTATATTTTTGTAATATTTTTCATAATTGTATTTATCTATTAGGTCACGAATCATTTTATGTCATTCATGTATATTAAACATGTTATCAAACATATTTATTAAATAAAGTAAATATTATATTATGAAATATTGGGTTATTTTATTTCCTCACAAATAAATTGTGACCTCACAATTTTAATTATATTTCACTAAAGAATGCATATGATTGTGTTACTTGCATATTCATCATTTGATATATATAACTACTAATATAACATTTGACTTATAATATTTGGATATATTAAGTTAAATATCTTTTCTGTGTTGACATTTATCATTAATAAAATCATATATTCATTTAAACTATTAAAACATAGTTTCATTGATTCAAAATCATGTATTGAAATCATAAAATATATTTTTACAAATTTAATGGAAATATTTGTGAACCATTTTTCTCATCCAAACCATAGAACATAATAAGAAAAACTATATCACTTAAACTCTTGATGACCTTATAGTTTTATTGTTTTTGAGAATTAGGATAAACTCATACAAATACAGTACTCATTTCAACACATGAGAATTTTCTCTACTTAACTAGCTTATCATATATAACATTAAACAATCATCCACATCCACTTGAAATAAGGTGTACACATATTTTTATAAATATTATTATTTATAACCTTGGGAAATGAAAACCTAATAATTTTGATCTCAAATTTTCAATATGTTCAAACATAAGCATTAGAAATTTAATTTCATCATGGATAATAATATGTGAACAAGGGTACAATAACATAATTTGACTGAATTAGAGAATCATAAATGAACACACACCTTAAAAAATCTAGATCAAAAAATTTGATAACATGGTTAATGAATGAGCCATTAGAATTAATAATAACGAACCATTTGATATCAATAATCATCATGATATATATTATGAACCCCTAGAAAGCATAAAAACATATTTTTATCATGGAACATTTCTCTTTGTCACTCATGTTAAAATTGTATCATAAATAACTATATTTTAGGTAAATCCATTGGACAAATAGTCAAGTAAATTACTTCTACTTACCTATAATGTAATAGAATATCAAGAAAATAAATTGAAAGAAATATATGTGAACCCATCATTTAATCTAAAAGGGGCACAACTATCACCATATGTTCCACCGCATTATATAAGCTATAATTGTACCACCAGGAACGATATGGTTTCCTTAACATATAAGATTTAATGTGAACATAAAATTCTATTTATTTGAACACATAATTTAATAATTCCATAAACTTTAATAGAAATAAAAAATATATATCTTTCATCATAATAATTATTGAAACAATCATTAGTATTTTATAAACTATTTAACCCATGGAAAAGAAATGGGATTCATGTTAATGTATTTAAAGAATGATTATCTAGTGGAAAATAAATAGGATCTATAAAAATATTTTTGAAACAATATTATATTATGTAAAAGAAATGGGTTTTAGAACAATTATTTTAAAATAAGATTGACATGTGTAAGTGAAATGTGTTTTATAAAAATCTCTAAAAAATAATCATAATCTATCCCGAGAAAGAATTAGGATTGTATTATTACAAAAAATTATAGAAATAGAAAATACTTATATAAAGGGTTTTTGGAATTTATGAATTTATATAACATTAATATATAATTTAAAATATTCTAATGGAAATTATCCTATTCATTTTGAAAATTACTATTTGAAAATCATTATTTTGAAAAAATACTTACAAAATAAATTTTCATTGGATAAAACCTTGGAAAATTATAGAAGTATTTTTTAAAATATCATAATTCACATGAAAAAATATATTTCTGGATTAAATATTATTTCAATTTTTTTTTGAAAATATATTCCGAAGAAATTATTTTGGAAGAAAAAATATTTTGTAAGCATGAAATTTTTTTTAATAAATACTTTTTTTGATAACATATGTACATGTTCCAAAGAAAATAATTGGAAAAATTTTTATGGTGACATAACCATAGTATAATAATGTTCATGTTTTATGATATAATTAAACCATAATAACCCATCATTGGGTGCATAATCAAAAAAAATCTTGATAAACAATGAGATTGTATCATAATACTCTTACCACGTAGGAAACATTGAATCAATGTCCCCATTAGAGAATAAAATAAAATGAAAACTATATTATCATTAAATTGATTATAAATATGATATAAAATATAAAATTATATTTATTTACATCTCATAATAGAAGATCATTTTATAACATACTAAACATTTTAAATGAGGATAATTGAGAAAACAATACCTTACCACATTTGTAACATTGAAACTATAAACCCCATGAAATAGAAATATATAAACTTATATATAAATAGAGATAAATCTTAGTATAAAAATCATTAAATAAATTCATAAAAATTATATATACCTCAAAACAAAAATAGGTTGTCAATATGTCATAAATATCACTTATATAAAAGTGATATTACAAAACCCGTACCTAATGTTCGTACACCAGAGTAAAATTTCGATTTTCAATGATCATTATAGATAGAATGTATGTTAAATTTATATTTAAAAAATAAGAATATTATAAAAAATATTAAATTATTTAATTTTTAATAATTATATATATATATATCATTTTTGGATGTGTTGATGAATAAAGAAATCACATCACAGTGAGGTGGGAATAATCCACCGATCCACAAACGACATTATCATTTTCTCAGTGAGTTTATATGATGAGAAATGATATGTTTTGTTTAAAAATTGATAAAATTTAACTTACATTGATAAATATGTCATGTATATATCATATATTTATTATATTCACACTTATTACCAAATATGTAATTTGTTAGTGAAAAAAATCAAATCGCTTGGGGGGGGGGCAGTCGTCTTTCGTACGCACGTGCACTGTTATGATATAACAAAGCTAATGAAACAGAAAATTTTATATATGATATATTTTTAATAGATTAAATATTTTATAAAAATTAACATATAAAAAAATTAAAGCCATGATCCTATGGGACTATGATTAGTGGCGTTAATATAATAATGAATGACATTGTTTCGCCATGCAATTGTCCACAGTACACTTGAATGGTGACATCATATCCCAGTTGATGGAAGTGTGTTTGCTTTTATATATAATCCATAACATAGAAACATATCATTATATTTTAGATACTAATTTTATTATATCATCACTTTATAATAATAATTTAGTTTGTTGGAAGAAGAAATAAAATAAAAATTCTATTTGTAGAAGTTTTCTTCATCTTTTTGTAATTTTTTAGGTTTTCAAAGAAAACCATCCATGGAAGGATTTCTACAAAAAATATGGATTCTAAAATAATATTTGGGTATTATGTATTTTATTTGGTATGTTATATGTCGATCCATATTGGTTTTAAAGTGTGGACATAGTAGTAGAGAAGGAGACCTTTTAATGATGGGGTGAGTGGCACACATGTAGTGTTTTGAATGATTGAATTCTAACCAATATTGTTTCATGTAATACTTCTCTAATGAAGGTAAATTCACAATAATATTACATATATGGTCTATATGTAAACATATATTGGTTTTTTATATGTGATTGTGGATTTTTACACCTTATATTCTATGTTCTACCACTATGTAAACTCATTTATACCTAGATCTATGTAATTAATTTCAATTATTTTTAGCAAGATGTGTGGTAGAAAACTATGATTAATAATTATATTATTTTATTTTATTTTATTTCCATATATGGGATCCATTTTTTCAAATTTAGTTAACAGAAATGATAAATTATAATTTATTATAAATATCACATATGTGGCGCGACATCATATTTTTATGATGACTATTGTTTTTTATGAAAAAATATGATTATATATTAACACTAAAATTAATATAACTAGTTATATTTAAAAAAAATTAATATTTAATAACATATAATATATTTCTTTCGTTTGAAATATTTTAATTTAGATATTATTTTAATTACTTAAATGGAGAACTATTATTCATTTCAATACTATTTTTAGAAAAGCGCATTTTTATTCCCAAAAATTATATTTTACTAAAAAAAATATTAATTTTATTAAAAAGTAATTAGTTTCATTTAATATAACTAAATATTACTATACTGCTGTTAAAATTTATTCATAAAAAATCTTGGTTTTTAAAATACTAAGAATATTTAATTTAATAGACTTTTTACAAGAATTAATATTCTTCACTATACATTGAGAATTTAATATTTACAGAAAACATTCAAAATTTCTCCCAAAATAAGTTTTACATTTTGTAAAAATATAAACAATATTTAACCAAATTCATTTTAAAAATATCCAAAAAGATTTTTATTATAATTTTTCATGAAATCCAAAAGAACTGTCATTATTCAAGAAAACATAGTTTTGAATAATAACATCACATTACAAAAAAATTGTTTTTAATTTTATTAAAATATATCATCGATATATTTTTACTATAATAAATATGTATATATATATATATTTGGTAATTTAGTTTTTACAACTAATATCCAAAATATATATACTTAGGTTATAACAGTAATATATATCATGGGTTGTATATTCTCTATTTTGTATATTGAATATTCTATCCAGCATAAAAATATTAGGGTTTCATCTACCTCATGATATTTAAGTGACTAAAATTATTTAATAATAAATATATTGTCATGTTATTGGGATTTAAACACTCATATATCTTTAGTTATGTTTATTGATTACACAATCAAATATAATTTTATTGTTTTAAAATCTTGGGTGTTACATCCCCCCACCCTCAATAAATAAAATGCATCATCACAATTTAAAAATTATATGAAAATTAATGGGATGGATGTTTGAAAATACTGTTGTTGTAAACATATATCTTAAAAATGGTAAATAAATCATCCTTCTAAGAATATAGAATGGTATGTTTGAGGGTCATTTGGAATCACTCAGACTAGGATGACAAATAGTATAACATAGGTCAGTTGTAAATATTATGACACAGAAGAAGAACACAATTCGCAAAAGAGGATATATAGTGATAGAGATTAATAATCATTAAAAATTGAATGGTTAATATGACTTTAACAATCAAAAAACCATAAACCAGTGTACTATAAAAAGGTCATTGATATCATTAGAGATGATGGTAATAAGATAAAATCGTGTTCCAAGATCAATTTCTTATATTTTGTTAATTATATTATAATCATGAATATGAAATAATGGAAATATACTGAAATTATTAAATACATTTCATCTAATAAATAGTGTCTACTATATTTTCATCATTTTCTGCGCATGTTTAATACTCAAGATTAATTATTAATACGATTATACATTAAATAAACATTAAAAGGAATATATAATCCTTAAAAGAAGAAAATGATATTTATCCTATCATTAAATATTAAACAACAATATAATGATTAGAACATGGTATGATAATTACCAAAAGGAGTAAATTATTTTACAATTAAATAATATTGTAATATGAAAAATTCAATAGTAATACAAAAAATTCAAACTAAATCAATGGTAAGATCGTAAAAAATAAATAGTTTCTTAACCTAAATTGTTATGACAATCCATTAATGTTTAAATTACAAATATAATTATATCATCATATGAAATAAAATTGTTCATTTAGTCACCTTTTCACTATTCAAGACTGAGATTATCTAGATAATAAAACATGTTATCCCAAAATTACCTTAATATCCAAGATCATATAAACCACAATGTTGAGAGATAACTTAAAATTTCGTTTAGAAAATTTAAATTCACACTCCCTTTAAAACACGGTATTTTAATATACAATGAAAAACTAAATTATATTCTAAAATTTCATTAATAAAATTAATAACTAAATTGAAAAATACTCATAGGGGTGTCTAATATATTGAAATCATTATAAACCATTATCAAATAGACCTTTGATAGAATTCATAACTCAGAATAAAGATTACTTCGAATATATCCTAATATCCATAGTTATTTGAACCACCATTTGATACCATGTAGAACATCCTTGAACCTGCTCTCCTAGATCCAGTGGTGAAATAATAAACATCAAATTTCATGATTTTATGTGGATAATTGTGATACATATTTTTCTATCCTTACCATTAATCATAAAATAAAAAAAATTGATCAGTAATAATCTAGTAGTTTATTTAGGATTATAGTTTTATAGATTTTTTACAAACACCTACATAAACAATACATATGTGTTTGAATAATAATTTATCCCACATAACTCATCTATTCTAATTTTTCATTATGTCATCTCCCTCATCCTTATGAAATACTTTAAAAAAATTCTTTAACCACATTATTTATAACATGTGGAAAAGGAAACATAATAATGGTAATCTCAAATTCTCTAAATGTTTAAACATAATAATCATCAATTAAATTTCATCAATGAGAATATGAAATGTATAATGGTATGATGAAATAATCAGAGTTAACGAGAGAATAATAAAAATAACATAGACACATCAATACCTATATCATCAGAAATCAAATGATGGAAAATTCAACAGCCAATAGAATCAATAATCATGTTCCATGTGATATAAATATTGATCATAAGAATCATTATAAATCAATTGAAAAATACTCATTTTAAACCCATTTAATAAATAATTGGATATAATTTAAATCTATATGAATACCCATAAGTAACTCTTTCTTTCTTAACATTGACCACATTTTAGATTTCCCAATGTATTAGAGCGTTATCTTGGTGAACCCATCATTCATGTTATAATGGGATCATTCGGTGCAATCTAGGTTTCCCCATCATATCAAATATAATGCGGTCACCTGACACTTTCTAGTCTATTATATTATATAATATTTTAAATAACCACGACACAAATGAAGAACTTTTATTATTAATCATTAAACTCATAAAAACAATCATTGTTCTTTTGTAACCTTGTTACCTAATAAAAAATAATTTGGTTTCATTTATATCTCATTTAAACAACATTAAATCAAGGAAATGTAATGGTTTAAATAACAATCTCTTAAAAAATATTATCCCATTTAAATGAAATGGATTTCATAACAATCGCTTTAGAACATGAATAACCCATGGAAAAGAAATGGATTCCACAATAATCTATTTTTATACAATCTTAATTTATTCTGATAAATAATTAAGAAGGGATCATAAAAATATCTCCAGATTGGATAATAAAAAAAATGGTTTTTAATTTTATTAATTGAAATACCATTAAAATATCTATAAAATATTCTTTATGAATATTCCTTTTTCATGATGAAAATCACATAAAAATACACAAAATACAAAAAAAAAGCTAGGAAAATATTTGACATTGAATATAACCATAATGAAAACATAAATTTGAATTTATAAATTCAAATAAATTTTTTTAGGAACATATCAATTAATATTTGAAAAAAAATATTTATAATATTTTTTAATCATTTTTAGAAAATATATTTTTAAATGAAAAACAATTGACCGAAAAGATGACTTTTAATAAAAGAATTCTTTTGAACCCTCAGTTATATCAAGATATTAAAATTAATGAGATTATTTATTCCTATAATATTACTATTATATAGTAATTTTCTTATGTTTCATGACATATATCTCATAATATCTCATCACTAAAAATAATAATCATAATCAATCTTGATAAATGATGAGATTGTAACATATGATGCTTACCACATTGGCTAAATTGAATCAAAATCCCCATAAAGTCATAAAATTAAATTAAACTTATATTATCATGAATGTATGTATATTCAGGATATATCATTTCAAATGTTCAATATATAAACCTCATAATATTATATAGGCCTACAACAGAACTTAATTCTCAGAGAAGGAAATTTGACACATAAAAACCCATACCACTTTGGTTGCATTGAAATCTCAAACACCATTAATGTTATTTTATCAAATGGATATTTATAACTCCAAATAATTTTGAATATGAATAATATAACACATCTATGTGAAATATATGTACCCAAAAAAACTGTTGAATATTGAATATATCTCCATGAAATAAAACTAATTCAAGAAAACCCACAAGTCAAGATCAATTATACATGATTATTCATCATCTACCAAAATGATAAACATATGGTAAATATATAATTTCTTGAGAAAAAGTTTCTAGTTAATTATTAAATTTATTTCAATTAATAATAATTTATAAGTAATTACATAATAAATTATGTTTAAGTTGTATGTTTTGAACGTATTTGGATTATGTGTCAGAAATAACATTCGTATGTTGACTAATATCGAAGTGGTCATTATTTAAACTCATTTAGAAAAATAAGATTTATTTATTAATTATCATATTAAATTTTAAATTATTATTTTTAAATCAATAATGAAATATGGTAATTTAAATTGAGAAAACTCTAACATCCTGAAGACATGAAACAATACATTTAATTGAATACTATTTTCATTTTACAATAATAATTTCCTATAAAATTTCAGTGAAATTTATCATTAAATTATTATAATAATATAATATATATGATATTATAAAATTATATATACTTATATAGATAATTATAATGATTTGATGATGAGGAAAATAATGGCATCGCTTCACGAGGTGGTTGTAATGACCCAAAAATTTCAAGGTATAGTTTTTTAATTATTTGTAATTTTACAAGTCCGCAGTTTCTAATGGTGCCCGATTCCAATGCCATATGTGCCTAGAATCAATTTCTGAAGTTTTTTTTGGGTACATTCTATAAACATACATGCATGTTTTATTATCTTTTTAACCGGTGCTCGGAATTGAAATCTTCGGACAATGATGAACTCGCAGCCCCAGTATTCGCTTAAGGTGACCATTACCGCAGTTACATTTTATGAGGGTTGAAAGATAATTTTTGGGGGTTAATAAAAAGGTGAAAGAAAAATATTATGAACAATTTTTGTTATCTTGGGTAGTTAAATCCTACATGGAGAATTTATTGGTGGGGCCCACACCCCCTATAACCTCCCATGATAGGATATTTGAAAGGTGGGGCCCACACGAACCCCTAAATTATCACCTCCTCCTTTATCTCCCCTTATTTAAATTTTGATAACTCCCCACTCTTATGTCAACTCTTCAACTTCTCATTTTAATGAAAAAAACTGTGATTAACTAAATTCCACATTAAATTAATCCTTGATTCTATTTGAATTAATTGGAATTTCATGACAATTCGTTTTAATTGTGAAATCCTTTCTAATAATTTTGGTGGGGAAAACTTTTCGAGAATTAGAGTAGCTACGTTCCTCCACGAGAACATCATCTTCTCCCAGTGAATAACACTCCACAACACGAAGAATGCTCCATGACCTGGAGGACGTGAAACAACTTTTTCAATATTCTTCTTCCTCTGCGTCAAGGGAGGAGACACCACGGTGGGGAATGTCGCCAACGACGATGGTTGTTCCTCTGATGTCAATGGAATCGACATCATTCTTCCTCGACGCCGGACCACCATGATGTTCGTCTTCTGCGGTTTGACGATGTGCGTCGTCTTTTTTATGTAGGAGAATTGTATATAATTTCTCTATACATTTTTTGAGTAAAGAATGATGAGCACGAACCATCCTCTACCCGATTGATATGAAGATCGCTTGTTCATGCTGTTTGGGATTCAAATATGATGTGGGGTTATGTTCGGGATTGGTTTTAGTTTGAATAATTAATTTTGATTGAAATATTCTAACTTGGAGGGACTGTGATGAAGAAAAACCCCAAACCTTACGATGGTTGTTCGTCTGTGCATGTATTGATAGGAGACGATGAAACGGGACAAAATGGTGATTTGGAGCTTTCGTAGTGGATTTCGGGTCCCAAGATGATCGTAGCCATAGAAGGTGGGTGAAAGAGACCACTGGAGCACGTCTGGAGGTCAGGGGAATGCAGCAGAGGCGTGCGGCACAGGCGTTCGGCGGCGGCAGCGTGCTGCCGGAAAAGGCCGCGGCGGCTGAGCCGCTGCGGCAGGTGGAAGCAGAATGGATCTACCATTCCGGAATTGAAGTGGAGCGTCTTAATGTCATGCCACCTGGATGAGCTAGCACCCTCCCCCCGGCAGATCCGGGATGGGCCATGTGGGCCGGGCTTCCCTCCGGAGGGCCGAACCCGTGGTTCCAGGTCGGGGCGGAACTGAAACTGGGTCGGGTCGACAAAACATGGTTGGGCCATCGCAGGGAGGTCTGAGTCGGGTTAGACTGGACACAGACCCCCTACTTTCAGAGTAAATTCATTTAAACACCCATATCATGGAATACAGACCTTTGATCGATGCACCGTCAGTTTCATAGGATTCCTCAGATTGAAACAGTCATTTCAATATATTACACTCATGTTTTTGGCGATGTTTAGGTATAGTCGGGTTGGTACGAACCCGAAACCAACTAGGCCCTTAGAGCAGAAATGCTTATAACATAAGGATCAGATGTCGGATTGACGTGTCGTCAACTATGATGAATTTCTCATAATTATAAGGTCCTTTTAGAATACTCCACATAGGGTTATGATTATTTAGGAGAATGGATGGGTTGGATTGACCCGAAATCCAACCGGGCCCCTGGAACCGAAAAGCTGAAAACTCACAGATCGGGCGTCCGATTGAAGGATCTTCTATTGAGTTGAGACCCCTTTGAAGTGGTCTCCATTTGTGATACTTCATCATGGGACTTCGTGACACTTGGAGTATCGACTAGTAGCTCGTCGAGCAGATCTTCCCAGAGAAAAGCATACGAGGTACAAAGACTAAGTTGCTGGCTGAGGCATGATTACTGCTTGTCAGATACGTTTTGAAGTGACTTGACTAGCCCTGTGGGGAGAAATAATGTGTGAGGTGGAAGACCCATGGAGGAGGAGTTCTACATTGTGAGGTGGCAGACCCATGGTACTCAATAGAAGGAGTACCTCTGTAGGCTATCAGGGGGAGCGCTTCTGTGTGAGGCGGCAGACCCATAGCAAGGAGTGCTACTTCGTGGGGCAGTAGACCCGTTGTACTCGATGGGAGGAGTACCTCAACAGTCTAAGGTTATTGAATAATGCCTCAATGTCACGATAGGACTACTATGCACGACAGAATATGAGTTCTCCAACAGCCGTGGTTTTGATATTATTAACAAAAATCCTGGTTTGAAATGAGTCAATGACCTCTTGGTTTTCCTCATGATTGAGAAGGGTTACATGATAACTTAGGTATATGTATGGGAATATAGGTTAGTAAAGGTTATCTATTGAGATCAGTCTTTGTGGTTTATCCTTACTGGATTTAGTGCGACCTTGAGGGTCTCGAGGTCCCTACTGATTATCGTACTACTCACCCCTTCAAGGGCTATGCCCGTACCTCTTTTTGTTGGATTTAGATGACAGACAAAACTGACCGAGGAAGAGTGTACGAGGACTGTATGGTACCCGGAGGTGGAAACTCGGCTTGACGGCACACTGAGCAGACCAATAGACACAAAGTGCGGAGGATGACATCTTTACCTAGCCTTCAGGTAGGAACCCAGAGGATGATCCAGGAACTGCTTCACCGGCTATCTATTTTTCTTTTCAGTTGTACATTCTTTCAGTTATAGCTGTACATTTCTATTGGGCTTGTATTTTCGGACCCTTTATACTTTCATCAAACTTGTTATTCCTCTTTACTAATTGTTTTCATCGGCTTTTTCTCTCGTTGTGTGTGTTTAAATTTTATAAAGTCAAAGCCTTCCCAATTCTAGGGAATTACGCCTTTGGTGCTAGTCGCCAGCCCCTGGCCTATGGAAGGCGGGATTGGGGTAGTCACAATGCCAGCCCTGGGGGACGAGCCATGAAGAATTGGTATCAAAAGATGTCGGTTCTACTGCATAACTTAAGAATCAAATATTTTCTCTCTGTGAAGCAATAGTGTGACGGGTACTATGTGTGGTTTTTAGTTCAGGGCATCCAATGATTATGCGGGCGGCCGACGTATCCATACACCGGAACCCTGAATTATGATTTTTGACTCATTGCATGAAAAAATTGATTGTATGTGTGTTTTGAAAGGTATTCTTTAAGTCAGTGTAAACCAGGTCAGCTCACCAGGTATAATCTTTGACGTTGTCACTTCTATTTCTTTTAGGATGCCTCCCTGCGGACGGTTAGCTAGAGCCACGAGAGTTGTATGTACTGACAGGCCACCAAGTGACGAGGCCTCAGTATAGGGCCCTCATCATATTTATGAACCAGTAGAGGCACTATCAGTACTTCCACTCATTGGGGCACCGATGCCACCTACCCCAGTAGCAGGCGATGCATGCTACTTCAGTGCGCTGCACGAGTTCCAGCGCCAGTGGCCACCCAGGTCTTGGGGGTGATGGAACCGCATGCATATGAGGATTGGCTGGAGGCTGTGTTGAGTGTATTATGTCTAGTAGGGACACCAGCTGAATACATTGTAATCCTTGATTCCAGCCTCCTTCTGGACAGAGTAGGTAGATTGTGGAGCCTGATGCTCTATGTCCACGATGTGATGACACTTCTCTGGACAGTCTTCGATAGCTTCTTCCGGGAGGAGTTTGTACCATCCACCCATCGAGTAGTGTGGGTACATGAGCTACTCTTTCTGCAGCATGGCAACATGATTGTAGATCATTACTCAGCGTGGTTCACCGACCACTCTAACTACTCATATATATGGTACGAGACCCATTTTTCAGAGGTCGGACCTTCGAGCAGGGGCTCGGGCGAGATATTATAGCTTCAGTTGTCTCCCACAGCTTCCTGACGCAGATGTGGGTGTTATAGCGAGCACTTCTAGTTGAGAGTTTCCTTGATGAGCAGTTGCCAGTAGCGGGACCCACCACTAACTAACATGCAGTGGAGTCTTTTGTAGTTTGCAGTAGACAGATGATGTAGAGGACCAAGAGGACCAGACCTATAGGTGATCGACCACACGACTGAGGGTCGGTAGTGCGGGGAACCTAGGGTGGAAACAAAGCCAGGCCTGTCAGGCTATGTTACATATGTGGCGACCAGTGTCACAAGGCTCGTGATTGTCTGGCCAGCCACTCAGATGATCAGATGATAGATGAAGGACCTCCCATGCATAGGTAGAGGTTCGATCTAGGCAGACTGCAAGGGGTAGGAGACCGAGGTAGTGGAGCTGGCCATGCGGCTAGTGGTTGATGACACTTTGAGGTGTAACCACCACCACCACTAGGAGGTCCACCCCAACCACAGGGATCCTGTGGACAGGGGAGATCTCGGCTTTAGGTAGCCGAAGCATACGACTATGGAGCTACGGAAGCAGGAGGACAGAAGTCGGACTATTTCCAAGCATAGAGGCCTTTGTTCGTGGTGCTTATATCCTTGTCAATGTCGTTGTTTGTGGTTTTTTGTGTCTTTGTACCATGATCTGCATTAATTAACAACACTTTCCCTTGAGAAGGTTTATTTCCTTCCTTTTTGTGTGGTTAATACTAAGAGGTTCTATATTAAACTGTTGAATTGACCCTCACTTTTCATATTTCTACTAAAGGAGACCCAGTAACCACACACTGATGCCAACAGTGTGACTCAACCCTTAGAGGTGAGAGTAATAGTTGTATCTCTTAGTAGTAGTGTCGAGGCCTTAAGAAGTCATCCATAACATTAATTAGTATCAACCATGTTAGGATTGAATGTATTAGGCAAATGGAATGGTTCATCTAGCGGATGAGACTGGATTTCTCCATTCCAGCAAAGGATAAATCCTAGCAGCTCTTATAGAATGTAGACAAAAAAGGATGAAGTAGAGTTCATAGAATTGGATAATATCACACATTGTTCATAGAGTGAATGGTTTATGGTTCACTCCAAACTCAATAGTCTCAGGTGTAACTTCTCTTAGAAGGACTTGATCCTGAGATAGCGATGATGACTTGAGTTCCTCCAGGATAATGACTTCAAGATAGTCTATAATTCTGGGAAGGGGAACGTAGTAGCAGATTCTCTTAGCAGGATTTCAGGCATTCAGCTGTTAGGAGAGTCGACATAGTAGCTAGCCGCGTTGTTGATATCCTTTGTGGATAGGGATGGTGTAGTTGATCTGTAGTCACTCCACCAATTCATCAGCAGAGTAGGTTGTGTGGCTTACCTCCTTTCCCTTCCACCTCAATCGCACTGGATGCACGATGTTTTCCACGTATCTCAATTGAGAATATGTGTGCATGAACCATCCCACATCGTCGACCATGGGGAGAGGGACATCAAATATAGGGTTAATTTCAAGGAGGTTCATGTGAAGATTGATGATTGACTGGAGCGGGTCCTATGTGGATGGTTGATTACTCTAGTGCACATTAGCTGGAAGCATGAGAATCTATAGGAAAGTACATGGGAGCAAGAGGCTCAGGTGAGTGCTTAGTACCCCCCTTTAATTTCCCTAATGTCTTTGTAGCCTTATGGGGATGTAAAGCCCTGATGTTGGGGTAATTTAAAAACTCGAAAATTTCAAGGGAATTTTTTTCTAAAATTCATTGGAATTTTACGACACCACAGTTTCTGACGGCGCCTGATTCCGAGGCCCGGTATTCCTAGAATCAATTTTTGAAGTTTCGTTCGAGTATGTTTAGTAAATGTACGTTTGGGTTTTTTTATTATTGAAACATTTCTAGGAATTGAAATCTAAAGACACCTATGAACTCATAGAGCCGGTACTCTCTTAACGTGATCTTTACCACAGTTGTGTTTAATATAGGTTGAAAGTTGTGTTTTTGGGTTTAATAAAAAAGCTAAATAAAATTATTATGAACAATTTTATTTATCTTGGGTAGTTAAATCCTACATGGGGAACATATTTATTGGGCCCACACCCCCATAACCTCCCATGAGAGGATATATGTTAGGTGGGGCCAACACAAACCCCTAACTTATCACCTCCTCCTTTAACACCCCTTCTTTAAATTAAACAACTACCCTCTCTTATGTCAACTCTTCACCTTCTCTTTCTAATGCCAACAACTAGAATTAATTAAATACAACATTTAATAAATACTTGATTCCATTTTAATTAATTTGAATTGCATGGAAATTGTTTTTAATTGTGGAAGCATTTCTAATAATTTTAGTGGGGATAACCTTTGGAGAATTATAGGAGCTACATTCTTCCACGAAGAACATAGTTCTCTCCCGACAAAGAACACTCCACATCACGAAGAACACTACATGACATGAAGGACGTGAAACAAATTCTTCAATCCTATTCTTCCACCGTGTCAAGGGAGGAGACACCACCGCAGGGAAAGTTTCCAACGATGACGACTCTTCCTCCGACATCAAAGGAATCGACACCATTCTTCTGCAATGCCCGACAACCGTGATGTTCGTCTTCCATGGTTCGATGACGTGCGATGTCTTTTTGATGTTGGGGAATTGTATTGAATTTCTACTTCCTTTTTGAGGAAATAACTACAACTGCAGACTAACATTTGTTAGGTTGATCCGCTGATCGCTCTTTAATGCGTGTTGGGATTCAAATATGATGCATGGTTATGTTCGGGTTTTTTATGTTTTAATACAAAATATTGATTGAAAACTACTAACACAGAGGTCTTGGGATGAGGAACATGCCCGGACCCTCCGCTGGTTGTTCGTCTGTGCGCGGATTGATGGGCGACGACGAAACATTACTACAACGGCTATTTGGAGCTTTCGTAGTCGAGTTTGGGTCCCGAGATGATCATAGGCACATATAGTTTGAGAAACGGACCACCGGAGCATGTCCGGTGGTCCGTGGAATGTGTTGGTTGTGCACCGTCGGAACAGACCGTCGTGATCGAGTTGTGAAGGTGGGTCGAACCGGAACGGCTCTGCCCTTCCAGAATTGAAGAGGTGTGACTTAATTCTACCCGAGCTGGCCTAGCCAGCCCCACCCAGCCTTGTCAGGACATGCGATACCATTCCGGGCTATGCACCGGCAGGCTTAACAATTAAATCTCATTCTATTAAAAATTGATTGATCCATCATAGTATTTAGTACAACAAGATTAGAGAATTTTAAAAAATTATTATCCATCAAATTTTTTCATTTTTTAGGCACATTATTTTTATTTCACAATTGCTTTATATATTTTTTATCTAGCCATATACTATTCATCACCCATGTTAATCTAAATCATTATCCATTAAAATATTTATCATTCCCAACCACATTACATTATACTCACGTAACTATTATAGCATACCACATCTACCAAAAAACCTCCACATCACTTTCTTTAAATATTATAAAAATCATCACCAAAACATTCTTAGAAAACCTCTCTATATAACAGAACAAGGTATTTGACCACTTTAATATCACATAGAATCGCCTTAAAAGTTTTAAAATCAATAATAGATCCTCACATTTTTAATCATGAAAAAACCCACAACCTATACAAAATTCACACTAATCAGAACAATATGAAAATAATTTAAAAAAAATCACAATAATTAATCTATTTTAGTCATTTCTTTATAAAAAAGATGTTTTCCAAACCAAGTCATGATTACCAAATCATTTTATTCCTGATGTACAACATTATAAAAATGAATTTGTAGTTAATATTTTATGAGAAGTTATCTAATATTAAAAAAAATTAACAAACAATTATAATACTATAATTTAACTATATCATGTAAAACATCAAAAATATAAATATTATAGAATAAAATATAACAATATAAATTTCATTTTAGTCACCCCATTATCTTCAATATCGTTTAGCCAATGTTTTTTATAATTTATTTAAAATATACAATTAACAAAAAGTTATAAAACAATTGATATATATATAGCATGCATAAAATAAATGGGAGAATTTATTAATTCCATTACTCAATATTAGGATCTTAAGGGCCACAATATTACTTGAGAGAAGGAAATACCACCAACAAACTTAATAAGAAGAAATTGATTCCCTGGGAAAAATGAACCTTCATTAGTCCATACCAGAATACTGACCAAAACAAGAAGAACGTCACAAATTCAACATTTTAATATGGTTCCTTGGAAGATGAATGATTAATCATAAACATTAAATAATATTAATACCATAGGAAATAAGAATGAGAGGAACCAATAATGAATTTGTTTTATGTATGGTGTGAAGGAAAATAATAAAAATCAACCCCTGGTATATTACCACTCTATTTATATAGAAAATATTATGGGCCTTCACTAGTATGGTTTGTCTTAAAAAAATATAAATGGTCTCATTCAATATATGATATAAAATTATTCTATAGAATATCCCTTTTATTTGATGGATATTATATCCATTTTTTAATAGGTTTTATATATAAAATTGTTTTTGGAACCCAAGTAGTCACGAAACCCTTACCCACAAATCCCCCAAAAAACCATTTTGGCATGTTGGAATTGCTCTGATGGTCTCCAACATTCCAAATAAATTTCAACTACAGTCATGAAACATCATAACCAAATCATATTTATCATCTTTAAAGACCAACATATGAATCAGAATTGAAATTGTAAAATAATATTTTCAAGGGTCACTCTAGAATGGGGTGATATCTATGTGTCACAAATATCAGAATATTTCAATAAACCACAAAAAAACACCACACATAGACCCCATATTATTACTCCTCTCCTCATTTTATATAATTTTTCCACTTTGATCATCATTGGAACTTTTACATTAAACGAGGGATCCATATTGGTTTGAAAAACTATGAAAAAACAAAATGTAAAAATAATGTGGAGGTTTCTTACTTGGCTTTCAATGCATTAAAATGAAAAACTTCCCCATGACTATATGTAACATCCTAATTTTTTTTAATGTACGTTGTTCAATTGAATATATATGATATGCCACATAATGATTAAATAAAAAAACATTTCTTATTATATCGCAGTCGTTAAAATGGAGGGAATGAGCGATATTAATTGAAATAATAATTTTCAATTTATAATTTTGTAAATAATTAATTAATATTGAGAAATTAGTTGTAAATGAATTTAAATCCCTTTTAAAAATAAATCGAACAATTTTCAAATAAACTATTTAAATGTGAAAACATAAAATTTGATCCAATAAATAATCAAATGACTCATTTGGTATTATATTAATTAATTGTAAATTTAATATATTAATTCATATATTTATAATTCATATTCTAGGATTTATAGAAATTATATATTCTGAAAATCAAATTTTATGCATAAAAGAAGTGTCCCCAAAAAGACAGTTTTGATGCCTTTTGAGCGAACACTTATTTTAAATATTGAAGTTCACAATTTTAAAAAATATATTTGAAAAATTAAACTTTTTATAAATGATTAATATCAAATTTTACATTGGTTTAAATTTATGTAATCATTCTAATAAGATTCCAGTTCTGATGAATTTTTTTAAATAGTACATTTAAATTGAAAACGAGATTTTCATAAAAGTTCTTCGTAGGGTAAAATTTTATTATATAGATATTTCTTTAATTTATAATTAGATACTTTTTATCATTTAAGGTTTTTTAGTTTAGATTAATTAATTTCACGTCGAATTTGTATATAAAAACATTTTAATATTTTGAAAGATTGTACTTTATAAAGTTGTTTTCTCCTTCCACCAATCAAACTATTTTTTTAATTAATTTATAATATAGTTATATTTTAAATTTTAAATATGGATTCCATATTATTAATTCTATGGTACCAATATATTTATTAGTATTATTTTATTTTTTGACAATACAAATAGAACATGATGTTATTTTTTACCATGGTAAATGGTTAATCAAGTAAGTAATAATAACAAATATTAAAAATATTATAAAATTTCCCAAACACATGTATAAATTTATTTTAAGAGTAATTATAATCCCAATTAATTAAATTATTGTTTATACTCTCATTTATAGACAGTTGGATATGAATATATCCTTAAAAATATTATATTCAAATGAAAGTCTATTTTTTCATTCAAAAGTTTTAAACAGGATTAATATTTTTCCTATGAAGTAATATAATGAATATGTTTAACTATAAATATTTTTTTCAAATACAATATGTTTTATATCTATCAGGTTTTTTTATAATTTTTAGTGATTAAATAATTATGATAATTTATTACATAATGATGACGCAGTAATTGGTATATTAAGAGAAGAATATAATAAATGATATTATAAATATAAAAAAAATTGTATTATTAATTTCATCAAAAAAATTTGGTTTAAATTTATATATTACTAATAATTTGAAATATTTGGTCTGAATATATCATGTTTCTAAGATAATTTTAAAAATCCAGTGGTGAATAGTGTAAAAAATCATTAATGATACAAATAATATTTTATTAAATGTTATAAAAGAAATAAAAATAAAAAATTATGAAAAATCATTGTAATAAGTCTTCAAATTTCATATATGACTCATATATTGGTATTTTACATTTTATAGTAGTTTTATTAACTGTCAAATTATATATTAAATGATGGAATAATAAAATTTAAAAACGAATAATAAGGGTTATAAGAAAAGGATACAGATTAAAAAAATAGAGAAAACATGTATAATTTTTAATTATTGAATTTATTTTGAACCATGATCTTAATATATTCTACAAATAAACTTTAGAGCAATTTTTAGTATAATAATAATGTATATTATTTTAAAATATTGAAAAATTCCAAGAGTGCACATCCTCTCCCTTAAAAACATCCAAAGATTTCTACAATTAATTCATAGATGAAAAGATATTTTTTAAGATAATATCTATATATATATATTTATTAATTTAATATCACGCATCATTATAGATACCTTATTTTATGTAAAAAAATCTCTATATAGGTGGTATGTTGTAAATCACAAGAGGTCGTCCGAATGAGAGGTATCATTTTTAATTAACTGCTTCTATTTTCTTCCTTCTTCCACTTCCTTAATATATTAATCATCCATTATGAAATAAGTAATGTAGTATTATAAATATAATTAAATGTTTTTATTTTAATATCATTAACTATATCAATATCCAAACACATTATGATGGTACTGAATTATTCAAATGTGTGTATGGAAAACTACTCCCTCGCAAACCAATATAATTTGATTTACTTCTGCATACACAATTTTGTTATATAATTATGAAATTAATGTTCATATAAAATATTAATGTCATATTTATCAGTATTAAATAATAATATATCATTTAAATTTTTAAATATACATGAACATAAAAATGTTAACGTCATTGATGCATACTTGTGAACTATCATCTCAATGAAGCAATAAGATTAATTATTGACCACCACATCACATGGATTATATATATATTTATATATATATATTTAAATAAATAATATGTTATATATGATATTATAATAATTATTCAATGATAAAATTGTCATTTCATTCTTCCCATAATTATCATTGAAAAATGGAAATGTTAGTAATGCGTTAGTACAGACTTTCATCTACTTGAATATAACGTTGTTCCATTTTTATAATCATGGAAATATATCTTAATTTTTATATATAATTGATTAAAAAAATGGTATATTATTTCATTGATATTATACTTTAGAATATGGACTATTGAAAACTTTTACTATTGACATCATACAAAAATTATTTTGGACTCAATCACCTAATATCATTAAAAAATCCAACATGAACATATATAATTTGGTAATTTTTTTAACAAGATTACATGGTAATAAATTATATAAAATTAATAATAAACATAAATTTGTGTAATAATGTAAACTAATCACATATATTTATTATTTTGAAAAAAATCATATGTGTGACAAATCATACACAAGAGAAGGGACCCTTTAGCAAAAAATCCATTTAATTGTTTTAAATAATTATTATTCGAAATATTTTGCATTCATGTGAATGTTTTCAAAATGGTTTTTATGAATATATTTATAGGTACATTAATTTTTTGAAATAGTAATTTTTAATTTTAATACATTTTTTTTCAATGTAGTATGGGACACTTTAATTTTAAAATCTCTTTTTAAATGTTTAAAATTGATTTTGAAAAGTGATTGGAAATTTATATTACATGAAATGTATTATTATGAGTGAAAATTAAATTTTATGACTTACGTGCTAAAAAATTGAATGCTCTTAGTTTATCTAATTATATAATGGTACAAAGACATCTGGTAGGTGGTTTCCTGATAAAACAAGTATGGGTGGTTCTATGATAAAGCAACTACCAATAGTTGAATTATAACCACTAATGCATTGGGTATAGAAGTCATTCATACAACTAATCCGTTTGTAAGAGTGATTGTTATGGAATTCAGCTATATGGTTAATTATTTTTTTATAGTTGCATATATGGATGTCAAATGCATGATTATTCCATTTCAACATTGTTGCAATTTACCTAACTATTTTTTTTGCATCCATATGAGTTTTCATGAATATAGTTTGATTTTAAAAATCTAGGATAATGATGTATTTTAAATTATGATATCTTTTTGTAGTTAAAAATTTATGTTTAATGTAAATGTTGAAGGGGATTCCCATAGACCAATTGGATCATTTCATTTACGAACATTATTAATACTTTTTCCTAATCTAATATTTTAAAATGATTTTTCTGTAGATTAATGGAAGATTTGTTTCAAGGATGATATCAAGATAAAATGGTGAAGATAAATCCGAATATGAAATCATGTTTTATGTTAATGATTTTTTATGAAAAAATTGGAAACTGAATATAAGTTTCCATGTGTAATTTATAGGATTATTATGTTATCATTATTCATAATTCTCTAAAACTCGGGATTTTTTTGGAAATGAATGTGATTTAATGTTTTAAAATAACTAGTATGAGTAATTTTTAATGTGAGGTCCGTAGAATATAGCTCTAAAATTTCATTCAAAATTGATTTTAAAATATATATTTTTTACCTAGAACAAAAAAATTCTCATTTTGTTCGTATACAACAACAAAAATATACTATACAACCCCTCAAAAATAATGGATAAACACCATGTTGACTTCCTTAAATATGGATTTTGTTACATTTGATACCCCTCAATGGATTCTTATCCTCAGTAATTAATACCAACCCAGAGAGGGAAAATAATAACGTTGAAACCCAACACATCCAAGGTGATTATCCTCAAAATTAATCCAAAATTTAATAATATAATAATAAAATACTATCTATATACAATAAAAATTAAAAAATAATTAAAAATTAATCTCAATAAAATCATTATAGTGTCTAATATCTAAATTATTATGTGATAAAATGTTAAATTACTCATGGAATTGAGTGACCATATAAAATTCACATTTCAATTTATATTCCTATTATTTAAAATTTATCTATAAAATATAAACCCAAGAAATAATAATCTAACATATTACACTATCCTGATGATATTGAATCTTAAATTACCACTCAAAAAAGAAGAAATCATCTTATATAACTAATTCTCCCTAATCAACAATATGTGACCCATCATATCGATATTAATGATTCCATAATAAAAAGAAATAACCATGGATCTAATCCAACTATAGGGGATGATATATTTGATACTCAACCTTATCAATATTTCCCATCACCTTTAAATTATAGATAAAATGGGAGAATAATTACTTCCTAAAATGAACCTCCACTACCTATTGTGGTGAGAAACCATAAAGAAATCATAATCTCAAATGTTAGGCTTTATTTTCCACATCATCTTACATGCTTAATACTTCTATCATTCCAATGATACCTTTATCAATTCCAAAATCATGTACAATTTTTGGTTATGATCTTCACCATATCAGGTGTATGAATGGATTTCTCCCCATCCACGATGAAATATAATATAGATCTTTATTTCCTTCCACTGAATTCCTTGAATGTATAAATATCATGGGATGAGTATGTTTATTTTTTTTAAAACCCCCCAAAATGTTAGTATCATTAAATATTATACACTAAAATAAAAATCAAATACAATCAATAAATCTGTTCATGTTTGAATGGTCATCAAAATCTAATTATCCTTTTAAAAGAGTATAATAGTGCTAATATTTATCTGATTCAAAAACCCCTCTGAAGAATTCCTAATAATTGTTAGGTAATAACTGATACTGATAAGAGAATATGGATGTAGTACCCAATAAAACATTCTCTTCTCATCCTTCTACCACCCTTTTAGAATATCCATAGCACATGGTTCTATGATAACTAATAAATGAGTTGAATTTTTCAACCAATCCATTATAATCCTAATATTATCATATCCTCCATGGGATTAAGTAAAACCATTGATTTATTCTACCAATATTTAATCTAACATCAATTTGGGGAAAACAGTTTTTTAGAAAAAACTATTAACTACTAAATTCTAGTCAGGAGACGAAGCACTATAACACAAACATAAAAACTAATAACATATTACATAGCCAATTGACATGTCTCTTCATAGAATCACACAACTTAGATATACAAGTATGAATTTAAAAGGATGATCTATTAATATCTTGAATAACATCTTTAAACATCTATAATAGGATAATAAATCTTCATTGAAATAAAACATGATGATAATCACCCTCTAAACATCACTCAGGACCATCATCAAGGAAGATTAAATATAAAAAATTCCCTACCTCTAAGTCACCTCCATGAGGCTCCCCACCATCCTTAAAATGTAAAAAAAAATAAATTCCAGATAAAAGAGAAAATATATACCATGATCTAACTATATATAATGATTAATCACTATATTCTCTCCTACCACTCAACAAATTTTTCCAAAGTCCAAAATTATAACTCCTCATAACATCCTACACAATTCATCAAAAACTACATACATTTTTTAATGTGTACAAGATCATGGAATTAAATTCTCATAGGAACCATATCCACATATTTATATATCAATTAAACACAATATGATAGTAAATAATCATGAGGATCATCTATTCTCTAAGGACCATATCTTTTGAAATGATGAGATAATGTCACCATATATTTAGATAAAATTCCATTAATTCCATTCTAATCTCATAGGTGTCATTGTTATGGTCATGGGGGAAAATAAATAAATATTTTTGAGATCACAACCTTCAACTACATCAGGATAAAATCCCTATAAAGATGATTGGAATACAAAAAATATTAGTCCTTCCTCTGGTTACTGAAGGACAAGAGCACTAATCATCTTCCTAATCATGTATTAAAACATTACATGACAATAATTAATCCTAATAATATTAATAAATATATAGGTAATAATTTTAAATAGATCTCAAATATAATAAATACTTGACATAAACCTCAAATAATATTCCTTGATTCTATGGGAAATATCAGTGTCTTCAAAATTATTATTTTCTAAATAAGAAACGAAAACATAAATCATAGTCATGTTGAATACTAGTCTATACTAAGAATCCTCATGAATGATAAATTTGACATATTTCTTAAAAAATAGGAACTAGGATAGATTAACATAAAGATAATATTGTAAAATTTCTTTTAAAATAGACCTATGATGCTCATCATGATCCTTACATAAATATTAGTATAAAAGGATTTCAACGATGAAGACTACCATGAATATATTTATGATGTCATGATATATGGTGTTCATGAGATACATTTAAATAACTGGGGTGTTAATGAAAACAATTTTTATAACCATGAACCCAACATTATCATAAATACACTTGAATGTAGACATTTGGACACCCTACTCCTTCAAACCCATTTGATGACTCCCAAACAATCGATCAATTTTAAAAACCATACATAACCCATTAACTAATTTAAATAATAATATATTATTTTATTATGATAATAGGTCTATAAAATAACCTAATTTGTCAACCATTATTCTACTCCATTTCTTAACCACCAGCAAACTTTCAAGGAAAAAATTATGGTGAAATACCTGGCCACACATAAGGATTATTGAATCATTTTATCATTATATTATTGATTAGAATCCTCAAATTCCATAGGATAAGAGGTTTTATACAATAAGGAGAAATAAAAAATAGAGAGGTACCATATTTTAACTCTACCCCAAACTCAATATCATATAGAGGGGATATTTTCATAACCACTTCAAGTTGGCCATCCAAAAACACTTTGAAACAAGTGTAGCTTCCGATGTCTCACAGAACCCTATGTAAAAACTTCTATAAATGAAAAAATTGTCTCCAATTTACTACATTACATCTAATGGTCCCCCATATAAATAAAATTGCATGTTTCCCTTCCAAATCATAGAATATTACTCTACTATAAATGAAATTACCGAATAACTATGAAAAGAATAACCAATCAATATCATGAATGACATTGTATATTTTTATCAGTTGTATAATTGAATACACCATTGAATGATAATGTCCCACAAATATATTATAACCCTTAAACTCATCAAAAATTTAATCTGAATTTTAAATAGAACAGTCAACATAAGGTTAACATTAATGTTGTCCAACTTGAGTACCAATGTCCACACTATAGAGGTTTTATTAAAAGAGATCAAATATATAAAATCAAATAATAAAAAATATAGGGTAGTTTATAAATTAATTATACCATATAAAATATATGGACAGCATAGAACAAATATTTGAAAACTTCGTAATTGGAAGTACCCCCCTCCTCTTCCACAATGGATCTACTAACAACCACCTCCACATCCATAAAAATATCTATAACCCTATGGAATGGGTAAATAATGTGGATACCATTTTCTTACTATGTGTTAACATAGAGTAATATTTACATTCATACATGATCGATGATAAATATCCCCAAGTAATAAATATAAAGTTAATAATGATAAAAATCCACATATATCATGTTATCACCTTAGAACATTTTGGAAATAATATCCCCAATGTCTATGATCTCAAAAAATGAAGCACACTACAATGGAGCTCTCAATGGATACAGAAAAACTAAAATGATATGAATTATCCTTGACTAAAAATAATTATCAACCAAACTATTCCACCAGATACACCAAAATGGACATTTTTATCACTATTTTTTGTAAAATTGATCAATGGAATTATGATATTCATCTTGGGGTAGGTTTCACCGTCAAATTTGAGTAAAATATAGCATATTAATTACGATGATAAATGTGATGGAAAATTTATATTACATATTCAAATTCAACATAAGATTAAAAAATGAATATATAATGTGGAAGATGAGTTATAATAATAAAACCTAATCTAACTCATTTAACTATATAATGAAAAACATCCACAAATAAACATATCCTAGGGAATAAAAAATACAAATGAAATAAAATATTTATTTTTTCAACTCTGATAAAACAACACAACCAAAAATATAAGGAAATGAGAAAAACACTTCCACCCAAAACACAATTTCACTTCACATTCAAAATAAATAATCACGGACCTATGGAAGTGATAGATAGGGCTAAAAATTATGTATATAATGTATTGAATAGAATTTATAAATACATGAAAACAATTGTGTATGAGTTGTGTGAGTTAATAGGTCCAGTAGGATATCACTAATGTTATTATGTCTTTCCTAACATGAAAATATTTCTAAATATTAATTTTAATTAAAATTGGAAATAATAGTTTCATTTAAATAAAGTGATTATGATATCAAAAAACTGCAGAAACATTTAATGAATGAATCATTCCTATTTAAACTCAGGTTGAGTATAATTTCAAATTATTAGTAAAACACCATAACAAATTTCAAAGGTGGAATATTATTTAAAACAAAGAAAGTACCCAATATTACACATTTCATATTATCTGGAAAATAATAATTATGATTCCAACCATTTATCATTTGTTGAATAACCAATTCCAAAATAACATTTCAAACACATGTAGGAAACCAAAAAAATCATAAATTAATAAATTATAACAAAAAATCAAACCATTATATCAATGTATAATTAAAAAATGAATGAATGAAAATTGTTTTGAAAAACAAATTTGTCAATACAAATAATGAATGAATCCACTACCCAAACCACAAATCAAGAACCAACTATCATGGTATACTCCCAAGTTACTAAAGTGATATTTTCCTTATAGTACTATAAATTTATACCAAATTCTATCATATTATTCAACCCAAATATCACAAGCCTCCTGACTATCTTACATCATCATTACAAAAATGGGACCTACGCTCATTCCATGTCCTATATCTCCAATATGGGGAGAATAATAGTGCTTAACGAAACAAATTTTTCCTAAACAAATATCTCTCACATATTTACCTTAGTTCCCATAATAATCTATAGAGGATGTGAAATAACATGAAAATAATGATCGATAAATGAAATATAATCATAATTAGTAAATATGAACTCTTCTACAATAGACTCTTATGAAACCTAAAAATTCACATGAAATAATCACCATAAAATAATAATAATCCCATAATGGAAAATTCCTATTAAATTTATAACACAATGGGAAACAATCAGGTTCTTTAAATCAATAAAAATTTATTTTGAAAAATTATAATGTTTATTTTTACTAATCATGCCCAGGATTTCTAAACCCTTTTATCAAATTTAAATTTTCCACATTCGAACATTATTTAGAGATTACATTGAAAGTGAACACACCCTTATCAAACAAAAACATTATTTAAAACAAGTTTTCCTTTCTTTGAAATAAAAAATAGGCCATAATAACAATAATTTATATTTAAACCATTTTAAAAGACCTAAAAATATAATATGACGAAAAATCTTATTGAAAACAATTAATTTTAAATGCAATAGTTAAATTTCATTAGGAACAAAATTTATGTTAGGATTTATGTCCCTGGGAACATTTTATATATCAACTGTAGATATTATATATCACTATATATTAATTAAAAAAATTTAAAATTCAATTACATCATGATTTAAAAAATAATTAAATAATATCAAAACATCTACCTTAATCCAAATATAAAACAAGTAACAATGTCACACCTTTTATGGAGAGAATATAGTCATGGAAAAAACTCACCAAATATGACCTAAATAAGAAAAAATACATCATTCTCATGAAAGATAATTCTGTGGTCTATGAGAAAATAAAATGATAAAGAATTATATTAAGGCATGTAAGAAAAGCATATAAAGGTTATAGATGTTGTGATTACCATTAAAACCCCTATAAATATTAATGAGATATTTTATAATTAAATATGAGAATAAAAGAGATCACTTAATGTCACCCAGGAATATTGGTCACATGAGAGGGAGAGTGAAGATAAAATAGTGGAAATTTTTTTTAAAATATTATCATTAAATAATACATTTCACTTTTTTTGTTAAAAACTATTATGAAAAAAATTAATGTTAAATATCATATATATAATTCATTGATACGATTTTTTTGGAACCCCTATGTTGTTTTTCTCTAGCATGTACCTTGGAGGACCTCATACAACTATGGTCATATCCTTGGATCCAAAACCACGATAGTTAAACCCTTTTACTATGACATATAGGTTCTAGATATTGAATTGATATGGCTCTTAGGACCCCCATAAACTATTGAAAAACCCTCCAAGATACCCCACAATGGCCTCCACCATAAATTTTTTTATTGAGTATACCCCATGTTGTGTCATGAAGCACCCGTCTCTTGTATATCTAACAGAATTTGGGAAAGCTACTATGGTGTGTCCTCTCAAGGTTTTGTTGTATCCTAGAGTAGAGCATTCATATATATTTATTAGAACCCCCAAAATAACTTTTAAAATTACAATATCTATAGAAGAAGTAACAAAAAAATTAATGAATAAATAATGAAATATTTAAAAGAGGGTGTTATAATTTTATTCACCTTATTTTACACATCCCCAAAATATTACATAGTCAATGATGAAGGAAACATAAATAAGAACCTACAAGCATTAATTCCAGAATTTTGTATGATGGAGAAACTAAATAAACTCATATAAGAATCTAGTGTTGTATAACTAACACAAAAATTATATGGATGGATCCCAAACTAAAAATCACTAATAAACTTCTCCTTGAAATGAAACCCCTATTACTATTTGACTCTGGTCCTCGGGAAAGTGGATACATTGAACTGTCTCCCCAAAATTTAAAATTCATATAAAATTGTTCAATGAAAGTACTAGAAAATTATATATAGACCAGTGAAGTAATAAAAACACCTATTTCAAACACTCAATAAGAGGAAACCTCCCCAAAAAATAAGAGACTTTGACAAATGAACTAATCAAAATGTAATAGAAAAAATACTCAAAACATCCAATCCATGAAACAATAAAATAATTTCATTCAAACCCATATAGTAATAACCTAATTCTTAACCCACAATCTAAAAATGCACTAACCAAAACCCACACCACAGGAAATAACCCAGATTCCCACTATAGCTCCGGAAACCTCACAAGGATAAACTATGACCTCAAATAAAAAACATCGCCTCACAATAAACATGATAAAACTGAAACATCACACAAAAAATATATCTATAGATGAAATAGTAACCCAATTATATACCCATGGGTCACCTATTCAATAAAATCAATAAACAACCTCATAATAATAGATATATGATAAAAAACATGAGAAACAAGATCCATCCCCCAAAAAATATATAAAACCATAAAGAGACTAACATCCCAAAATAATTAATTAAAATATTTTAAATGGGACAATCAATCAAAATTCATGTCCAAAACCATTCTCTAAAACCTTTATTCAAATATATTTAAACAAATTGAATCCACAATTATATAAAACAACATGATATAAAAAAACCAAATTCCAAGTTAGACCTAATCATTTTTATAAAAACCCACATTAAAAAACTCATAAGGTGACACAAGTGACAATAATGTGACCAGGTCTTTGGATACTTATACTAATATGGTTTATAATTCCATATATCCCCACACAAAAACAAAATGAGTTTTCAATTTTTTTCGTGATGTAAAAAGAGGAATAGAGAAGACTACTACTCTCCATAGTCACTTATAATTTGGGTTCTTCCATATCATTCTCTATAACTAGGTGATATTCTTATGTCATAGTACATAGAATTTAGCTACTAAAATTCTCTAATATCTAGGGATGATCATCTTAGACCTCCCTGGAATCCTTGAACAACTCCATAGATGATGATAGTCTAAAACAAACCATTAATGATATGATGTATAGGAGAATACATCCACTAAATAAAAGATCATTCATATGGTCAGCAATGACCAACTATAGTTATAAGATCACCAGTTCCACAAAGTGTTCATCATTATTCTTGAAAGGCTTCTCACCATGATGATGTATTATGAACACATGTTTTATATCCACCGGCATACCCTCAAGATAAAACCACTTAATTAAAAACAATTTGTAGATTTATCATGATGCATTCGCATATAACTTAGAAAAAAAATACAAACATGAAAAACACATAACTCAGACCAACTAGAGCACCTATAATAAGTTTTACCAATTAAGCATCTGGATAATCAAGATATTTGATGAGTCCCTCAACACTTTCAAGGCAATCCCCTAATTTACTCGAAAATTTTAACCTTTTATAACATTTTTTTACATATTTAGGATTAATGAGATAGATTCCAATTTTTTAGAACATTTAAATTCAACCACTCTATAAGGCGTTTCAGTCAAATCAAAAAAATAATTAATCATTTCCATGAAATTAATGGGTTCAGAAAAAGGTTCATCCTTATAAACCAGTCTAATATATTCCTTCTTAATCATTCTAGGAGACAAAATCAAAATATAATATATTGTAATGATAACAATTTAATTCCCCAAAAAAAACTAAATAGTAAAGATACCTAATAATTTTTCAAATATTATTACATGATTTTAACCATAACTAGACATCAAATACAATACAATTATTTTAATTTCTAGTTTCTTTGAATTATGTGGTACATGATTAGATTGAATGAATCCAATAAAAACATATTTTTTGAAAATCTCCATAATTTTTTCCTCACATTATTTAAGATCTTACATCAATTTACGATATCCTTAGGAATACATAAATAATTGGATGATATTAAAAACCTAGTGATACATCTTTATTCATGAGGGCTCACGCTGCGGAGGGTTTCGAGTGCCGACCTCCACCGACCTAGGCGTTGATGGCCTCCGAGTAGGTCTCTCTCCCCTTGGTGGGGGAGGGACCTTTGCTGCCTCACAGTGGTGGTTGTCAATCCTTCTCTCCCTTCTCGCATCCTGATTCCCTGCCTTTTTTTCCTAATATTTCAATATCCCCCAGGGTTACTCAGATCTACAATGGGATCCCGCAATTCTCGATTTCAGCTCGTGAATTCACTGATGCATCCTCCCTTGTTAACATAACTCTGATTGCGTGTTTCAAACAGATACGTCTGTCGGTTGATCACTTAAACCGTTTAATTTTTTATTCATGGTGTCTACAAGAGTGCACCACCATAGGGCTTCATGGATCCATGCATGTGATGATTCAGTTTTCATCCAAAGAATATTTGATTTTAGCATGGTCGACTGCCCCTCGATATTGTGATGGTGTCTTGTTTTTCTTCATCAGCTAGTCCTATGATTTTCATATGTGTCGAAACTTAGTTTTCACAGTGATTTGGGTACGATATCTTGACTATCCTCTTCCATTTCAAAATCCAACTATATTGTGCATGCTTGGTAATATTTTTGGCCGGAAATTGTGCTCTGATCGTAGAACTAGGGATATTTTCCACTCTGTTTCACCGATAATCAGTGTAGGGGTTAATTTTTCTCATCCCTTGGTGGAGTCCTTCTTCATTACTGTTGGTGAAGAATTCTGATACAAACAATCAGTTATATTTGAGTCTTGGGTTGATTTCTATAATCATTATATGAAAATTGGACACTAAGTGGAATTGTGTAGTGGAAGGGAATGTGATCGTAATTTTGTTAAGGAACCGCTGCCCTCTATGGCGTCTGGATTAGGTAGTCTGCAAGTGGGTATAGGTCTTGCTGGGAAGGATTTTATAGGGGTAGGTCTTGAGCTAGTTGTTTGTGCACATGCCACTCTAGAAAAGCTTATTCCAACCCAATCTAATCCAACAGTATCCAAATTCGTTGATAGGCTTCACCGAGACATGGATGTTCCCAACTTGCAGGCAACTCGGAAAGGTGGCTCCTATGTTATCTTGGGAGAACCAGTGGATAATTTAATTGGGGAGGTTGGAATTGCTGAATCCATAAAGCCTGCTTCATATGCTGAGGCTATCTTTACTAGTCTGGGATCATCAGGAAAAGACCATTATCAAGAGTCTGAGGCAAGGAATAGTTCTCGTCCGAGGAGCAGGTTTCAAGGCATTAAGCTGGGTAACCGCATTGCGGGTTTGGAGGCCAAAGGATCTATTAAGGTTGTTGATTTTCCCAGGGAGGGGTTTGATGATGATTCATCATATTAGTTTGATGAAGACAGTGAGATAGAGTTTCATGGTAATGATACATGTGATCAGTGGAGGAGGAAGGGACGACAAGGTAGTAAGAAAGGACACAAGTATTATTCCATATTACCTTCACCTATGGCGACTCTAGCTTCTAAAAAAGCCAACGAAAAGTAAAAGGGTAATCTTTTAAATACTAATGGAATCTTAGTTACTTTGGATTAGGGAGCTGTGGGGAAGGCATTCTTAGGGACGATCAGGCGGTGAAGCTTATTCCGCATTCTGTAGAGGATATGGATGAAGAATGTCCTGTGATAGATGCCTCCACAGAGGATGCTAAGAAGATGATGGGAAGTCCAATTCGGGTGCATACTAACAATGAAAAGTGCGAGTGGATGGACAAGCAGAGTTTGATTTTATTAATAGGTTTCAATGAAAAGAATATCACTGAGGAGGAGTACATGAAAGTGTGGGATTAGATGGTGTCTCACTTTGATGGCCTGCTTGATGCCGCTCCAGAAACACCGAAAACTTCCATATCCTGGAAAATATTTTGGGATAAGAATGCTGATAGGGTCATGTTTAATTTCAATAGCAATGTTTTTTCATTTAGTGCATGTCTTGGATAAACTTGGGGTTTCTCAATTTTTCCATAAAAGTGTTTTGATAATAAAAAATTTATTTTTTTGTCAGATATAAAAAATATAGTAAGTGAATAAGAAAAGTAATAAAGAAAATAACATGTGTTAATAGGGATAACATGATGAAAAAAAATGAATGGAACAGATAATAACATGACTAATTATCACTTTTAGAAAATGGTACAATAGAATCATGGACTCGTATGAATGTTTTAAGAACATTTATCATCAATAAAATGGATGAAAATAATTTCCAAGACCATTTCACATGGAAGACATTGTCCCATAAGGTTATCATGATTAATACATGTCCCATCATGGAATCTAATGAGAATTAATAATACAAAATTCATTAGAGCAAAATATGAGTGCACCCATAATATATTTTCATTCATATTTGTTAAACATGAAGAATCACACATGTGGAATAATCCCATGTGTTTCCCTTGGAATTAAATTGTTATCATAATTAAGTCATAAGGAATAACCAATTGGTTAAAAATAATGGTGACCAATATATAATGGATTTATGATATGCATGGACATTGATAATGGAAAATAAGAATATATCATGGTAAATTATGTCTAACTGATGTGATAACATGTGATAAATGTGTTTATGAATATTTAGCAATGAGTATGTTTACTGTTATTTAGGAAAGTATTAAAGAGTCTTTATAGTTTGAAAGGTAATATATGTGTTTATAAAACAAGAATTTAACAAATATAGTATTTAATTATGAAATTCATGATTTTATAAAAATACATATGGATTAAAATATTTTTTGGAATATACTTGAAAATGGTTAAAAAAATTATATTGTTCCCTTTAACTAGGCTAGCATATAGGTGAATTGAAAAGGGGTAATTCTAAAACATGTATATCCCCATAATGTAAATAATAATTTAGTTAGGTTAATTTTTATTAAACACACAAAACCAAAAAAAAATTAATGTGGTTTAAATTTGATGAATTAAAAATTAAATTCGTTTAAAGAGAGGGAAAGGTTAATGTAAATGAAAAAATGGGGATTCAAAGACAATCCATTACCTTATTTCTGAATGTTTTTTTCACTTTTACTAAATTTCATGCATAATAAATTATATTCCTTAATAATTAAACATAGAACCATTTCCATATATATTTAATTTATTATATTTTCATTAAGTTCATTTGTAAAATTTTTAATGAGTTATTTGATTCAATTTCATCATCGAGTGAGTTTTTTCCATGTATGAAATAACATATAAAATAAATATCATCATATAGAATTGATGTAATATGTCATATTTGAACTTCAAAAATAATTAATTTTCTTAAATGGCAATTTTTATAAAAATGTGGATGAATCTTTAGATAAAATACCAGTGTAAATTCTTTAGATTATTTTAGAGTTTTTTATCATTACAAAGAAGTTTTGTTATATTAATTAATTTTTTATATATTCATTATTTATAGAATAAAAATTAATATAAATTTCACAATATTTTATAGCTATTATAATGGATTTATGAACTAAATTGATGGTGGTATTACAAAATTAGAAATAATCATCCAGGAATGTAGTGAATCGACAGCTCAAGGGTGATATTTTCATTTTGAATGAAAAATTGGAAGAGAAGACAATTGATGTTGTGGATACCATCAACATCTTAAAATAACAATATTTATATGTGATACTTGATATATAATATTAATTAGGACTGTGTATGTGGGTAAAGGATATGAACACGGAATGAAATTGATAGAGAGGGAGGGATGGTTTAACCATATGAGTGCCGTCTCATTGAGAACGTCTTTAATGGACATGGAAATGGTATTTTATCGAGGTTTTAAAGACCATAACAAGTGGAAGTGGTTTGATAGTTGAATTGCGAAGAATATCAAAAAAATACAAGGCCAATAAGGTGTGAGGATAATATGGGGTGAAGGGTGGTATTTATAGTTGGAGGAGAGAAGAGTATTTGATTATTTTATTCATTTATTTAATATTTTTTTCAAGATTATCATTAGTATTGATTATTATGACTATATATAGTAACTATCAAATATTAGTTTGAGATAGTTCCAACTTACATCATCCATGAATCAACCATGACTAAAAAAATTATGTATTCAGGTTATATGGTAAATATTGTAAATTACCATATTTCCTTATTCTCAAAAAAATTAACTATTTTAAAAATATAAAGAAAAATAACCATTACATATATTTACTTGTAAAATTATAAAAAGGACTCCTTGTTATGAGAATAAATTTCTAAAAAAGGGAAAATTAATTTTTACATAAAATTAAAATTTATTAAAAAATAATGATTTTCAAATTATAACTGATTTCATGATACATCAAAAAATTAATAAACATCTCATAAATGTATCTTATAATTATAATAAATCTATAATTTAAATTATAATTATATTTGATGCAGTAATTGTTTTTAAAAATCCTAATAATAATTATAAAATTGTAAATAAACATTTATATTTATCAAATATACCAATAGATAATTTATCATTTTTAAAAAATAAATTTACATATTACATTTTATAAATATTTCATATTTTAATTTTTAAGATACCAAAATTTATGTAACACATTTATGGGTGAGGTTATTGTTTTATAGGTAAGATTACTCTTCTTAATGATGATCTTACTATTTCAGTGATCATTATAAAATTCCATCAGTATATGTTCTTTAATATATACAAATACCTCTTATTTCATTCATTATTTATTTAAATTTATTTATTGTGTTCTTTATGTAAATTATGTTATTTATACTATATAAAAATTATAATAATGGGTATTTAATTTATAAAATTATATGTAATTACAATCATACCCATATGAAATTTCTCCCAAAAAAATTAATTTTAAATTAAATGTTTATTGTAGTTGTGTGATATTGTCCTTTATTGCTTGCTTTGGTTCCAAAATTATATCATTGGACCTGTATTTACTGCATAATAATTTAATCAGGTGATTTTTTCAACTATGTATAATTTTATCCATGTGCTCAAAGATCTTCAGCCACTAATCCATATAAGAGATATCATATTCTAACGATACAACCTATGAATTTAATAATTGTGATGTGTATGGTAGGAACATCCTCAATAGGGGAACAATGAATAAATAATGTAGTTTATACATGCTTAGTGGATGTGTAAGTAGATATACCAAAACATCGACATGATCAGGAATCTCAAAGGGGTTGATGTACCTTGGACATAGCCTTCCATTCATCCCAAATATCATGAATCTCTTCAATAAATATTTGTAGTGGAAAAACATGTCTCCAACTCTGAACCATATGTCCCACCAAATATTTTATGCATAGATCATATGTAAAATTTATAAAGATTGTATATTCAACTAAATCATTTTCTACCATTTTTCTATTTCATCAACCATTTCAGGCCTCAACTACTTTCCTTCAATGAAATGAACCCAGAATACTAGTGTTATACATCTTTTCCCACAAAGGGATTCATATGGTTCCATTTTGATTATTTAGTTTACATTTTTGTTTCTAGAGTACTGAAATATATGGATATTTTGGTCACACACTCTCTTGACGTCTGTATAACATGCTCTAAACATGGCTTCTTGTTTATGAATACTCTATTCTGATTGGACATCAATTTGAGGATGATAAGGCATAATGAAGTTTAGATAAAATTATATATCATGTGGAAGACACCTCCAAAAAAGGAAGGTAAATCCAAGATCAGTATCGGATACAATAAATAGTTGTAGTAAATTTCGACTCAGCACTTCTCTGATGTATATCTATGCATGTTGATCATGTCAGAATTCTTCTAGAATTGAGTTAAAGTGTGATGTCACTAATGGAAGATCCAAAATGACCTATACAACATTATTTAATATGGATATCATTTTATTTTCAAATAAAAATATATATTGATGTTTTCTAACATCCATGTTTCTATGGGTAGTGGTCGCATAATAACCTTAGACTTTTCCTCACTTCCACCACATTTATACATACCAAATACTTTCATGTAAATTTAATGATCCCATTCTTATTATTTTCCCACTAATAGATCTCTCATAGATCCCAATACATATTTTTTTCTTCCTATATGAATTGATAATGTTGAGCTATGTGTTTAATTTAGAAGCTATATCTTTATATCTAAATTAGATAGTATAATTTTTCATGTACTGGATCATATAATTTATTAATCATCAATTTGGAACTCTAGGGATTTCATATTTTCTATTGCATCCACAATTTTCTTAATTGTCTCATAATTTCACTGAGTATCATTTATTTTCAATATAATGGATAGTTATGAAATCATTTGAATTGGGATAGATAATTTTCCCCCATAATTACCCCTATGTATATACTTTAAATATCTAGAGTGGTTGGATCATTCTAGATTCTCATCATTGATAGTATTAATAGATGTATACTACATAGAGGACATTCGACAATATTTTCATTTCTAGGATGATAGTGGATTGAGAAGTCATAATCCATGATGATATCTAATCATGTTCACTATAACATATTAATCTCTTTCTTTATGAATATATATTTGTGGTTATTAAGATCATAATATATCTCATAGATTTCCCCATATTGATAATGCCCCATGATTTTCAATAATAAGTTCAAAGATTCCTACTATACATCATGAATGCAAAGGATATTATGAATCAATAAAAAATTTCTAGAGGTTAAGGATATCACTGTATCATTGTGAATAGTTACACATCCTAACTCATTATTTGAAGAATTGATGTATACCACATAGTGTTTCCTGCCTATAAGTTTTGTGAATAATAGTGCAGTGATGATCCTAAATTTCAATTCATTAGAGAATTCTTATGATTCACTAGTACAAAAATATGTTACTACATTTTGAGTCAACAAGGTTAGTTTTTTTGATATTCATGAGAAGTACATCACAAATCATTGAAGGAAACTGGAATAAGCATGTTATCTATGGATCTCCATAACTGATTTTATCCATGGCCACTCTTGGATTTACATTGTCTTGAATGGATATAGATAATTTACTTTTATTGTTATAACATGCCCTAAAAATTATATCCATCTATCCGAAAATAACATTTAAAGTATTATTCATATAGTGTATCCCTTCTCAATGCTTTTAAGATACTCTTAAAATTCTCAAAGCGATCCTACAGGATTTCGATGTATATCATAATATATCATTAAAAACTACAAAAAATTCATTGAGGTAATATATATAGAATTTATTCATTAATTTCATGAAAATGTATATATCATTTTTGATTATGAAAGGCAACACTCTGAACACATATTGTCCATAAATCATTCAAAAGGAAAACTTCGGAAATTCTTCCATCCTCAACATTAATTAGTTATATCCCAATCGAAGTACCCCGTTAGTAAAACACATGACCCCACAAAGATGATCAAAAAGTCTTATATCCAAGGTAGGTGACATTTGTTCTTAATCATTACTTTTTTTAGATTAAGACAATAAATGTAGAGGTACATTAATCCATCCTTCTTTTGGATGAAGAGGACTGGTGCACCATATGGTGAATCACCCGGGCATATAAAACCCTTGGATAGATTTTCCAATAAATAATTATTCAATTATTACAATTAATGAGTGTCCAATCTAAAATGTTTCAATGATATTGGATGTGATTCAGGAACACATTCAATTGATAACTCAACTACCCAACTAGGAGGAATACATGTTATTTCCTTCCGAAACACAATAGTATCGCCCCTCATAATGGGCACGTCTTCTGTCATGATTATCTCTATTGTATCAGTAATTTGATTTAGATATTCCCACTTATAATGAAATAATATTCCCAATTTAGTTGATTATTTTGAGGGATATTCATCATCCTTTTTACACATGTATAGAATTGGGGGATTCATTAGATGCAAAGATTGTTCTCCCTTACCTGATTTTTTATGTTGGATTTATATTAAAATTGAAAATTTATTAGAAATATAGAATGAAAATAATCTAATTTAAGTAATAAAATATTTTTGGGTGGTTTATTCCATAAAACTATTACTAGAGAAGAGTTATATACTTTGGAGAAATAATTTTCCTATTTAAAATTCCCATAGCTAAGTCAACATCCGTATTTTGAGGAGGTGTTTGAATTGATATACTTAACATGAAAGATATGAAACAATGTGTAGAACCATAGATGATGGGGAAACCACTAACTATTATTTTAAAGCTGTAACCATTTAATTATTCTAAATAGAAATTTTGAATAATAATTTCATATCTTTTTATAATATAAACATGAAATTCTTAAAATTAAATGGATAACATATAAATGAAAATTATATAATAACCTAGGATTTCATAAGATTAAATATATGTTATTAATGGTAATATAATTGTCCACATTGTTCTTACTAACATTTTAAAGCACCAATATCCAAAAATTACAAGACCACTATCTGATACCAACTATGTCAACAATATAATTTTACATATTTTGTAATAATATATTAAGTAAAACCAGCCATAAAATAATGATCAAGGATTTTTATGTCTAGTGTCATTGTAAGATTATGTACATGTATAGAAATCAAGGAAAACAAATATTTTTTAACTACGAATATTATCCTCTTAACTTCCTTTGAGATTGTATATCTGTAAAGGATAACATGAGGAATGCATAAACAAAGGGATGAGCTAAAAAGTTGAGTTAGGGAATAAATATAACAATAATTAATAGAAAATGTGTTAGAAGAAATAACGTTATGACATAAAAAATAATGGAACATGATTAAATACAATAAATCACAACATGTAGAACATGGGATCATGTAATCATGGAATCATAGTAATGTGGTAACAACATACAACATGACATAAGCCTATGTCAAGGATAACATCCAAAACAATTTTAAATGTTGAAAAGTGTACCATTAAACAATAATGATTACTCAATATCCCAACATAAAGTATAATGAGAAAAAACAGTACCCAATGAATTGGGGTGACATCTATGAGAAACTATTATAACATGTTCATTCATATGTGTTTTACATGATGAATCAAATATAAGGAATAATCAAAATGATTTATCATTGAAATATATTAGTAACATAATCATGTCATAAGGCATAACAAAAGAGAATATAATAATAGTGATAACTAACATGAAATGAACGGTGAAACCTATATAGAATATAAGGGTTTTATAAATTCACATTAGTGTATATGCATGGTGATTTCTAATAGGCCACGTGGGATCCCATCATGGAGTATTAGTGATTCCTTACATGAATCAATTGCAATGTTCCAATTTAATTTTTGATTATATATATGGTTTTCATTCTAAAATAAGATGTATAAATAAAACCTTAATTATTAAACATTAAAAAATTAAAAATTCATTTTAATGATCTTATTAAAATATACATAGAGGTGAATTTTAATAATATCTTGTAATTTATAATCATTGATATAAAACAAAATAATGAATCCATTTCCCCAATTTCATTGATTATAAAAAATAACATGTCTCAAAAATACTAATAATCGTTTTTTTTTAAATTCCATTCCAAAATATTTTTCAAAGAAATTAATAGACCCAACACAACAGAAAATGAATAATTCATAACAAAATATATAACCACTATATTAAAGGAGAAAAAAATAAAACATTTTAAATTGAATCACTAATACAAAATTATAAGGGGATATATGAAATATGGAATTTCTCTTATAAGACACCAATCAAGGAATAAATATCTTAGGGAATTACATTGGTCCTAAAGTCATATGGTTTTAAAATCAATATAACCATATTCCAACTAATAAACTTAATTTTTTTAAAATATCATAAGCCGACCATGTATCCCACGTTAGCATCATCAGAATGGCACATCCCGACTTACCTTGGTCCAACACACAACTATAGGGAATGTAATTTATTTTTTAATAAAAATTCTATCATTATGACATCTCACCTAAATATGCTGGAACCCAATACTAATATGTTTTAGGGTTCAATAAATAATCAAACAGTGATAAACACATGAACCATTTGAATTTATCCAAAATATCACACTGCCACTGAAAAAATGACATGGACAACCCCTTTCCTCCCATATAATCAACACATATGAATCAACATTCCATAATATAATAATATTATATAAAGAATAACCTATGATAAAATAACTCTTGTCACACAAAAAAGTAAGAATTTTTTTTATGAAGTTCCAAATATTCTTTTTAACATTGATTGAAATTGATATTCCATGTCTATTCCAAACATTAAAAATTTTGTTTTCAACACATTGTTTTGAAAATACATTGAATTAAAATATAAAACATCCACTAAAAATATATATTAAAAATAAATTTCTATAATGTAAATTAGTTTATAACCCTAATACAGCCTGGTCAAGCCATTTGAAGAAGCCACATATGAAATTATAAAAACACATTTTTTATGAAACATTTAATATTGAAAAAATTAGTTGAATTTCATAGGAAATACCATTGGTGAAAACATTAAAATTAATGGGATAATTTTATATATACAATTTATATAACATATATCACTATATATTAAATAATATTTTTTAAAAATAATAATGTACGTCATGAATTTCTAAATAATGAAATAACATAGAAAAATTTAGCTCAATGTGAATGGAAAATGAGATGCAACGTGTTTTGTTCCATGGAGAACATCCAATTAAAAAGAATGAACCTCCCTTCAACTAAAACAATGTCTCTATAGAGGACCAACAATATTATATGGTAGTATGTGTAGTAGAAAAAACATAAAATTAGAAGAGTAAAAAAATCATGTTAAATAAATTTACACTGAAAATACAAAAATGAAAAAAATATTGATTTGTAATTATGTGACATCCCAATAAATTATGAAGCATTTTTCATGATACTAGAGACTGTAGGAACTCTCAAGGGTACGCCATCCACCCCTAAGATTTGAGATAATATATATATATATTCCCTCCACATTAAGGCATGGAGGTTCTGATATGGATGGTTTGGGGATCGTAAGCCCCTAATGCCTCTAAAATGTATCTTAACACACTACACCATGGTGTCATCCCCCAAAAAACCACATTGAATAGTCCCTATTATTCACAATGAAGACCAAAAATTGGTAATATATAAGGTTATTAGGTCCATCTATTGTGGAATGTCCTTACAATGTTTCATGGTGTCCTCTAGGAACAAAAGACTAGATCATCGTAGGAACATCTGAAACACCACAAAAAACTTTATAAACTCCATATAAACATGAAATATCCAAAATTCGTCGAATTATTAGGTTAATGGTTATGCATGGGTCTAAAATATTGTAGGTCACACTACTAAGTCTGACTCCCCATTGAACATATACTTGACAACCATGAAAACCAAGACACTCTATATGCAGATCTACTCCTCATGATGCTATCAGGATACCTTTCCCATGATGGTCCCATGAAATCATACATTATTCAAGTAAACACTTATTTTTTATAACACTCTAAATACAATGGAAACATAAACCGTGTAAGAATATATGGAAAATCTTGAAGTAGTGCCACCTCTAAACATTGTACTCTAATATAAAATATTTGAAAAATGTAAAGGGTAAAGAAAAAAATTTAATTCAATATGTTTGGGATGTAGAAATTTTTTAGGCACCTAAAATATATGGATAAACTCAAACCTCTCAATTTACATTATCATCAATGAATAGAATTTTTCATTGAACTATCAGTATAAATTATCCCATGAAACCTCTACCTCTTTGAACTCCCAAATGAATAGGATCCACTACTTCCACATGAACCATTTCATATTGATAATTGTTAAGAGGACCCAATACACTATCTACAAACATAGAAAAATAATATATATCTCAGAGTCCCCCAAATATATTTTCCATCTCCGAATCATAGTCACTCCCCGGATTCCCTTTCATTCCACAATACAAGAGATGAAAAAAATGTTAGCATACAAGACTAATTATACACAATTGCTCCTACCCTATAAAGTTCAATATTATAATACCTATACACCTAATATATATAAATTATTCATATATTATGATCATTATCCTTATGTAGTGGAAATAAAAATCAACTAAAATCTATGTAAAATAAAAAACATTTGATATCATCAAAGAGGATTTTTTTATATTTCCCAAAAATCAACAAAATTTGAAAACATAAACTAAAAAAATATTATTCATATACCAATATAGCGTATCTACCCCAAAATAAGTATTATCTCCCCTATATTTTTATTTATATTATTGTCATCATGTAAAATCATCAAAGGCCCTATTCACCAAAATCATAGGAGGTTAACCTTGCTAATTCCCACACAAGGTTTGAGAAATAATATTTCCCTGCCAAACTTATGAAATGCTCACATGTTCTTATCATAAGAAATCCTATACTAAAAGTCATCCATTTCATTTATAATAATTTTTAATGACATGGGCCTATATGGAACCACTCATAGGCCAACAGTGAAGATTTGAATAACCCATGAATCTCATCTCAAATAATTCATAGGTTTGAGAATAGTAGTTAGTGTATAGAATATAGAAATAAGAAGATTTACCCTAATATTCCGTGGAACATAAATATGAAAAAAATTTATCAGCAATTATTAAAAAAGAAAAATGATATCCAATAATTAATGTAATGTGTGAACCGAAAATTATCCTTAATATAGTACTAAAATGGGATCTCCAAATCCATTAAATCTAATAATACCTCGATGCCACAAGTTTCTAATGTTAAGCTCAATAATTTATTCCCACATTAAAAAATAAAAAGGTCATTTATATATAGGTTTTATCATACATGTATACATATTATGATCATCCTTAATACATAACATGTAAATTTGGAAGAATAAAACTCATACCTCAGTTAATAAAACTCATTACCAACAATAAAATATACCATGTTAACTCCAACAATACTGAAAATATCTCTCAAAAATAATATTATAACTACATATAATTAAATAATATAATAACTTGAATATATAGAAACATCCTATCAAAAAAATCCCCACTATGTTTTTTGTCCCACTAAAAATGTGAAAAAATAGGTGATTCAATCAATTCTATTGTAATGAAACCACATAATATATCTAATATCACATCTGTATGCCACATGTCAAATTAAATACACATTATCCTACTAACATATAAACCACCACATATCATAATACAATAAAAATAACCTCACTTCACTATATAATTATCATTGAAGTCTGTCAGGATTATGTTGGAAATCAACCTCATCATATCCTTTAAATATACATGACCCCCAACAAGAATCATCATCACTTCCACAGAACTATTCCAGATAGTATATCACATAAATCATTAGTAATTCATTAAATCCCATATGAATATTCATTTATTATGTTATCACAACTCAAACTACACCTAGACGTCAAGGAGCCGAAGAGAAATTTGTCCCCACCATATGTTGTTCGTTATGGTTTATGTTGTGGGAAACACTCATATCCCAAACAATTTGGGATTCAGTGAGGTTATATGAATTCTTTTGGGTTTGTATGAAATACAAAGAACAAAATATCATATATATTGAAATAAAATATACCAACCTAAGGTATTATACTAAAAAATCACTCTCACGCCCATCACAATCACCTCATCATCACTATCATTCACTTGAAAACACTTCCATAAATAAAACAGTACCCATCAAAAAAAACATAATCAATTTCCAAATTTAATCATTCAACATCCCATTAAAGATTTACTATTTTAAAATTCACAATATATTAATTATTCCATTAATTTAAATATTTATTGTCAAATAATGTAAATTCAATCATTGATGTTAATCTATGTCTTTACATATTACCATTCTCATTAATAACGTTAAAATTTCATTATCACCATTTATCTTTAATATATCCTTGGATAAAAAACAACCAAATCATTATATCGTAAACATAATATGGTAACCAACACCATTATTGCATCCCAAAACCACCATTTATAGTACAATAATCCCTTTCATCACTTCTATATCACATAACATCACATCCCCCATTTTCACATCAACAAACACAAATCTCATGTGAAACAAGAGAAACTACCCTCAACAATTTATATTATTTATCCACTAATAAAATAAATATAATATATATACAATCACAAAAAAAGGTAATATCTTTTAATCATTATTTTGATTTAAAATAAATTATGGGCTAAATAATCATCAATATCACAACGTTAGTTTTCCAAATAATCATTCCATTTATTCATTATCCAATTACCCTTTTATAAAAGGTGATAAAAATAATCATAGGAAATAAAATGTATCATGATAGAAAGTAAATATTTTATAAGGAACATAAAACACCTATAAAAGACCTACAATATCATATAACCATATAAACTAAATTCATTTCATCCCATTCACTTTAATTTCATCGATCTGATTTCGTATCTTTATTATTTTAATCATTGCAATCCATTCAAAATAAAAAAATAAATTATACATCAAAATTGTACATAATATATTGATGAAGAAGTCTCAATTCACCTACTTTGAGATGAAGCATTAAGGAAAAAAATTCAAAATGGAAGGAGTGCAGACCAAAAACTACCAAAATCGATTGGAACAACCGTGGAAAATTAAAAAAACCATCCTCAATCCATACAAGAATAAAAAAACATCTGGCTATAATCATTGGTTAATTAAAATTTTGTAGTAGGAATATATAAATAAATAGAATTGGCTAAATTTTATTGATTAGGATTAATACCCATGAATGAATAGATTTATTACATCATGATTTATGACTAGAAGGAACCATAGAAGTACAAGGGTTATACTGGTTTTGAAATAAGTATACTAAAGTCAATTGAAGAGAAACATGAACCTATATTTACAGTGAAATACAATTGTAAATCTACTATATTGTGAAATAGAATATCATCCATAATCAGTGGATATTTTTACATTTTTAATATATTCTAAAAAACTCTATTGATCATTGGTTCCCAAATTACTAACACACCCTCAACATCAAATCCCTTGATAAACTACAATGGTGTATTTGAAATGCACTCACAATTTACACATTTAATGGAAAACCATATCTTTGAATCATTAAAATAATAAAATATTTATTGTCTATATAATATAATAAAATACGGATAAATTTTAATGTAAATGACATATATAAGGGTTACTATATATCTAGGTGGTACATAACTGTGAGATTCATTACAAAAATTCCTCACACCCCAATGTAATTCCACCACCCAAACAGCTATTGGCATTACCCATGTAATCATTGTAGAAAAGGATGATTATAATATATTCCTAGGATGAAACCCCTGCAAAGGGGTATCCACCATGCTATAGATAAAATAAATGGGAAGGATTCTCACCAATATATGTGATTTACATCCAAGGATCCCCATGCACTAAAATAGCCAACCAACATGTCATCTTCACAACAAATTGATCAACACAAATACCTCCAAAATATACATTTCATACCCTATATAGGAAAATTTCTTCCATTTCTATTGGGTCTACCCTTAAATATTCTTTTCATTCCCCCTATGCATGGTAATGCACAACATAATCGTCGGTGTAAACCTAATCAATTGCAATAATATATTTTTTTTATAAGTGTCTGGATTCTTTGTAAAACAAATGAAAAATTAATGGGATATCCTAGAATAATATATAAATTAAATTTATAATAATTTTATTCAACAAATACATTACAATTAAATGTAGTGTGAGTAATAGAGATGAATTATTTTTTAAAGAATAATCGTGTAAGTTCTTGTTGATCATTATATCATATATTAAAATGTATGTATATATTTTATTAATCAAATTATAATTGTATGTATTGTTGTAGAGTAATTTTTATATATAATACATTAATTTTAATTTTCAATATATGAATTTAAATAGGATAACTGATGATTATAACATCCAAATTCCATCTTAATATTGTGTTTGAGAGTAAAGGAATTTTGAAACCTATTATTATTTTCTAATATCAAATTATGGGGAATAATATATAAGTATATAAAAGATTCTGTATATTATAATATAATAAAAAACATCATCCAATCAATTTATAATATTTCAAATTTGATTATAATTTAGCAAATTATGATGAAAATCTAATGATTTGTTTTCACAACATAACTAAAGTAAAAAATAATAAATTTTAGAAACAATTGATTAATAAAAAATTTCATATGTTAAGAACTTAATTTTAAAAACATATAAAATGATAAGTATCAGAAATGATTATACACTTTCAATGTTGTCATAGTGTAGCCATAGAAAATTTTAATATTGAGACGTTAAAATATATAATGTGATAATGATGAAAATAAATGGAGAGTTACATAGGTATAATTGGTTATTATGATACATATAAAAGGATATAAATACTAAAACTATAATTAAAATATTTATAGATATGTTTAAACTCAAATGACACTAACATACATGAGAAATTTAGAAATATGGATTTTAATATCTCTTCTCATATTAGTAATTTTATTTTCATATTTATATAATTTATTTTTCTATATACTTTATAAATTAATAGTCTCTCATTCATTATACTATCCATAAAAAATTAACTAAAATTAATTATCAAATTTTATTATTTAAATATTTATGATGGTATGATTTACTACATTAATAAATTTAATAAATACTTCTATTCATCCATTACATTAATGATAAATTTATTTGGAAAAAAATTATTTCCATAAATATGGTTAAATATATACTTTTTAATTCATAAAATACAAAAAAACATAATGAAATAACTTTTATACATGAATTTTAATCTTTTTTCATTTTCTATTCAAATTCCCTTTTGATTTATTATATTTTTATTTCTTTCATCATATAGAATACTTCTTGGATGGTTATTAACATTATTGATGGGGTATTAATATTCATTTTATTGTATGTTATATGTATGTGGTATATATATTCTCCCGAGAAAAAAATATATATTTGGATAAACATATATAACAGTGGTTTGATTAAGTACCTACATTTTTATTTTATTTATTTATATAATTAATATATTCTTTAAGTAAAATTGTTACCATTTTTGTTAAATCACTAAAAATGATGGATTATTTCATGTATAAATTTTTATGTTATTTCAGACATGGAATATTCAACACAGCTGAGACATATACATTAATATTTAATTAGCTTAACTGAAAATCATTTTTTGATTTTATCATAGCCGGTTTAAGGAAAACCGGTAACCATATAGATCCTCAAAATGGAAACATAAACATTCAATTACAAATTCAAATTTCAAATTTCTGCTCCACCTCCATCATCACCTTGGGCCATGAGCCCTGACATGTGACCTGAATCACATGCTGTCCTCGAAAACAGAAACCTCTCGATTGCTGCGTCTCCTCGGAACTCGATTAGAAGCGTCTACGCCTATCTGCATCGAACTCGAGATGCGAGTCATTGCAAATCCCAACGCCACCTACAGCCAGGTGACCGGTGAGACAAGCTTAAACTACCACTGTCATCACGAATCTTCAGCGTCCAACGGCTTCGCCAGAATGCAATCAACAGATCAAAATCATCTCACCAACTAAATATTAAAAACATTCAACGATATGAAAATTCATCAATGGCGCAAGCCATAAAATCAGGACCAATCACCAAAAACCATCACCACAGTCGAATGCCATACACGCACTCAAAAACATCATCCTCGAAACATTGAGGACCAGATTCAACCCATGATCATGAAGACGCATGGACAACAAATCACTGCGGTTCGAAACCCGACAAAGGAACAAAAAAAGAAGAAGAAAAACAAAAACCCCAAAATCACACCAAAAGGAAACCAGCAGATCCCGCCACCACCGAACTGATCAGTCGCAACAGGCACAATGAAACCATAACACACTCACCAGAAAAGAGGCAAAACACAAAACTGCTGATGCTTGATCACGACCTTCAAACAATGAGGAACTAACCATAGGATGACAACAGGCTACCAAACCGAAACAGGAGCGCACCGAAGAGTATGTCGATGACGATCTGGTCTTACACCCCCATATCCAAAGCAATAGCCACAGAATCCCATAGTGCATCTCAACGAGCAAGGACCGCGAAGCCGCATAACATCACTCCAGCAAAAAGCATCCACCAAAACCTGTTGATCATGAAGAGGAATGACGCGCCCTGTGCCCGTAAGGGGAACTACTCCTAGGGTTCTCCTCTCGCTGCCGTGAGATTTTTAAAACATCATTATTTATTATTAAATTATTTATTAATGGTAGAAACTAAATAGTAAATGAAAAATATCATGAATATAGATATTTTAAATCCATCAAATATATATATATATATATACTATCAATTTATCTGAAATAAAAATAAATTGTTTAAGGATGTAAATAATACATAACATGATTTTCAAACATCAATAACAATCAATAGTTGATATAGAACCTGAAATTTTGATCATTATATGACATAAAATGAATTAAAATAATTATATACAGCTAAATTATGGACATAGTTTAATTTATAACAATTTATAAAACATTATAATTTTTTTACAACAAAGTACATGTCGTTGTATAGTAGAAGGATGTAAGGGGTTTTTCCTTATCATTTCTCATATTGTTCTAAAACACTTTCTATTTTTATTAAAATGTATCTTAATTATTTGTAGGAATATTATATTCATATTGTGTAATTTATTTTCCTCCAAAATTCAAAACAATTGTATGAATTGTGTTTTATTTTTGATTCAAAATAAAATTGGTTAAACTGTTTTATTTTTTAATTAGGTTCCTGTCATAGATTATCATTAATGTTGATCATTATTTTTTAAAAGTAATGTTAATATATGATATCTTTATGATAGTATTCTCAAACATTTTATATGATAATGACTGATCTTGAAAATATATATTATTCCAATTGAAAAGGTAACAATTTATTTTCGAGAGAACGTATTTTTGAATTATGAAGATGTATTACTTAATTAAAGTAGTTGATTAGTAGTTATGGGCATTTTGACTATAATTTTCAATGAAAAATTCATTAATATTCAATTATTTAAATATATTCATATAAATTTTTATGAAACTCAATATATTCTATTGATATGTTAAAATATACTAATTTAATTATTGAATATATGTTTAGGATATTATAGGAACATTATTTCACTCTATATTCATTATCATGGGATGCATTCATTTTGAGGGACTAGAAAGTATCCATCACATATTTTATACCTTTATTATCATTATATTATCAGCTCATATTTTATCATATTAATTAAAAATATTATTGATAATTATGAATACATTTTTTGTTTTTTTGTTTTTTACTGAATGGAACAAGGCCTAATTTTTTTTTGATTTTAGATAAACCCCCTTTTAAGGATAAAGGGTAAAAACCAAGACTTCACAGACATAGATACATAAACAAAATCAGAAAAAAGATGATTTCCACCTAGGATATGTATACATAGAAGAACTCCTTCCCAGCATCAACATCATTAAGACACACCAACACAAGATCATAGTTGCTCAGCAAGTAATCAATGCACAGTAAATGTGATATTCTATAACCTCGTCTGATGTAATTCCAAGTAGACTATCTGGGATACCCAGTAGAAAGAAAACATGAGGTCCTGACACCACCAAAAATGACCATCATGGGAGGGTACCACCGCAATCCATGAGAAAACTCACCACCACCACCCCAAAAGCTCGGAATACATTCCAAGGGACACAAGATCACACCATCATCACCAAGGACTGGATGACCGATCATCATGAAAATGGAATTCCAGCGAGGGGAAGATCTGAGTCATTTTGAACCAGAAATGCCACTCTGGGCATGGATCTGTTCTGATCAGACCATATATGAACCCTCACCAGGTTCCGAAGTAGGACATTCGTGATGTTGAGAAACTTAGCATGGAAATCAGAGGAACCATTGACCATAATCCACAAAAATCCACCAGATTCAAAACCAATCGATGTAATCCTAAATCACCAGAAATATCCAAAACCACCAAAACATAGAACCTGCAAAAGCTCACCATATATGAATCCCAAAGCATCACCCCTGCAGGAACACAAAAACATCGTCGCATAACACAAGGAACCCACCGAATTCATGGCTTGGTCTCGAAGGACTCACCGAACCGAATCCACCGTTGGCACTGAAATCCATGATGATCTTAACTAATACCATGCTGATCCACGACGTTAATAGCAGCGACGCCTAGACGGATGCCTGAGAACCTTTTTTGGAAGAGACATATTGAGCCAAGTGATGACGCTGAGGAATAGAGCCGGAGAATGAACCCCACCAGATGCAGACACACACCCACGATGCCAAACCACGCCTACGACGAGTCGAGGCCAGATGGAGATGTTAATCAATCCAAGCAGGAGAGGGAAGGGGACAGATAATCGATGGGAACCCCTAGCCACCACAGATGTGCGAAAAGATGCTGCTCAGAGGCCGCTAGATATTGACTATGAATAATTAAAAATTTTATAATCATGTTATAATGATTTTACTTGAATGTTACAAGTTGAATTAATTTTTCTAATTAATGAAATGTATTATTATTTTATTTAAAACTTTTGGTTTGTTATGTACTATTAAGGGTTATGTGTAAAAATTATGTATGTCTTTATATCTAATGATCATGGAAATGATTATGTTGTAATATTTTTAGTTATGATATTGGTATGTTTGGGTTTTCATAAAGAGTATTAAACGGAGAGTTCAAATATCATGAATGGGTATGATGTTCGATGGAAAAAAAATAGATAATTATTATATAATTTTAATAAATGAATATTTTATTAAATTGGATATAATATTTTTATGTTTTTTCAATCAAATGAGATATGTTTTAAAATTTATTTCATAAGCATTGATAAACTTTTTCATCTAATTTATTCTTATTTTAGAATGGTTTTACAGAGAATTAATAAATTTAATCAATTATAATAAAATAAAAAATAAAATAATATTCAATTAAGTTTATGTTCATAAAGTTAGAGTATAATATTTTCACCTCTGATAACTCAGCCAACAGAAGTTATATACAATGTTTTCAATACAAATTAGTACCCAAATTATCTATAGAGATGTAATTAAATAAATTTGTGTTTTATTTTACAATACCTTTTAGTATTTAGGGAAACCTCATATCTAATAATTTATGAGTGGTATAAAAAATATATGGATTTTTTTGATGTTTTTATTTCTCTGAGAACTAACCTTTTTTCAGTTTATTATCATGATGTTAAAATAGTTATGTAGTGGTCTCAAATGATGAATAATGAGAAAATTAATTTTATTTATAACCAATATTTGATGTTATTTAGAGTTATATTTATTTTTAAAAAAAAATTCAATATTGGTTTAACTAATAAAGGAAGGGTTGTTTTCTGAAGATGACAAAATTGTAGATGACTCTATTTCTACTTATGAAAAAAAAAATTAAAAGATTATTATAGAATAAAAAAAACTTTTTCTCTATAATTAAACTAATATTGATAAATTTAATATAGGTGGGAACAAAGTTTATTATGATAAATATTCATTCATGAATTTTTTTTCTGTATATTGGTCAATTTATAAGGAAGGGGATGATATATTTTATTAACTTTTGTATGACAAGAAGTTTCGATGATATGATATGACCAATATGTATTTTTAAATCACTAATATGGCAACATGAAATCGTAATGGAACCCCATTTTATTTAAGGGTTAATAGTGGGAAAAAATATTATTGTTACTGTGTTATTGGACCGAGTAAATGTTATAATAGTGGTAAATTGGATATACAACTTCATATTGTAGTGAAATAAATTATAGCCAATATAATATATAGAAAAAGGATGAACTAAAATTTATAAATGTCTTCAATAGTTACTAATATGTATTAATTGTAATGAATTGGGGAATTATGAATTTCCAATTTTTATGAGTATGATATGAGAAATGTATCAATATTATCTTGAGTATTGATATTTAAAAAATTCATTCCCCATTATAACGGAAGGAGTGATATCCATGAATGAAATATTAATGGTATATTTTTTTCAATATATCATTTCAAATATATTATAATAGACTATATTATTTTTTTAAAATTGATGAATAATAAGAAATCACTTATTTATGTTATCATAAAAAATAATCATTATTTAATACAATTTTCTTTTTAGTTAACGGTTTATAAAGGACTTATATTACAAAATATTTTTCATGATGTATTTTAGGATGAATGAAATGTGAATATTGGATTTATTTTTCATGTATTTAAAATTATAATGAAACAATATACTCAATGTTACTGATGTAATAACCATTATTTTAAATTATCATATCTTTTTTTAAATTATTCACTTATCTTGATAAAATAAAATTATTTTATGTGGAATAGAACAAAATTATAGAACAATATAATTTCTAATTCCTTTATCAAAAATAAATATTAAATTAAAAGGTAAAATATATCCCATAAAATTTTAAATAATAAAAAATTATAATTATATGATAATAAAATGATATCAAAATTGAAGTATTAATCATTAATGTCTCTCATAATGTATGAAACCATGTAGTTTATTTCTATAAAAAAGAAAATGAATTTGAAATATGATATTAATTGTCATAAATAATTGAGTGGATAGAGTAAATGAGTTTATATATGTTTGATTTTTTATAAACATGGATAAATGAGAATTGTGATATTTAATGATAACCATTATATGACTATTAGATATAGACGTTATTGTATGTGTCATTTGATATTTTTTATGAAATTATATAATACTTGAAATAATATCTAGGATATATATTATATGATAAATTAGGTAAATTTATAATGATTAATTTTACACTTTTAGAAAAAAAATGTAATTACCAATAATAATGATATAAAACTTAAACTTTTAACAATTAACTATATATAATTAACATAATTCTTATCTAATATTGTAATTATTACAAATCTTATATATTTATTTATTTATTTATTTAAATTCATTTTTAGATTTATAATGATAATAATAATAATAATAATAGTTAGTATTATTTTTATTATGGGTATAATTATTTCATAGTATGAAACAATATTATGATTTATTTGTTTAAAAATATATATATCATATTAAAAAATAATTTCATTTTAATATATTATGTTTTTTATGTTAGAAGTTAATATTTAATAATTTCATATTGATTTTATCAATATTAATTACATGGATTCAATACTGATTTCATTTTTAGGTGGAATATATTTTGATGAAAAATTTATTAAATAAAATGTATTAGTGAAAATTATTAGTCTAATTAATAAGAAATTTTTTTATTAAAAAATAATGTTAATGGGCTATAAATTGTAATTTTGATTAAAAATATGTTTTTCATAATTGAAAAATTTATTTGAAAAAAATCATATTTAGTGTGTTTAGATGTTGAGTTATACATTTTAATTCAAATTATTGTTTAAAATAAATTTATTTCAAATTTGTTTTTATGAATCATTAATTTTTAAAATACAAATAGAATTTCCAAACATTTAATAATTATAAAAATTTGTTTTAAAATTAAATATATAAAACACTATCATTTAATAATATAACATCAAAATTGAATTACATTAGATGTTGATTAATATTTATTAAATCTATTCAAATGAAATAATTCATGTTCATATTGAACAATATAACATCTTATCAGATATATGAGTATAATGTTTTTGATCTGTTAAGAATAGTAAATAATAATCTAGAATATATTATTATACATACAAATTTAAATATATAGGTGATTGTATAAATTTATATTGGTTTGATTTTTGGTAAAATACATGACCCACTTTATAAAATAAGATTTGCAGTCAAAATCAAATTTTATATCCAATTATCACATTTTTTTAAAATGGTATGTACAATTATAAAATCCTCTTCAATTTAATGTATATGATAATTTAAATATATATATATAATACATTTTACCTCGAAAATATAAATTAATTCATATTCAAATGAATTTCACTATATTCTTACAGAAAGATGAAATAACTCTTTTAGAAGACAACATAAGTATGAATTATTAGGCTATAGATAAGATTTAGAAGGGATAAGGTTAAGCCTGAATATAGGAGATAAATGACATGACAGATCATGTATTATTATTTTATTATTTAGTATAAATATTATAAAATATGACAATTATCCAAAAAGATTTTGTTTTTTGAAATAAGTTATTATGAAAAAGGATAAGAGTAAAAAATATTGGCATTAAAATATAATAACGTATAGTTTTTTATGAAATATAGTGTTATTTATTTTTTTCAGAGATTATTTTAAAAGTTAATATATGAACAAAATGTTATAAAATAAATTCTCATATTTTATAGATACGTTTAAACTCAAATAACAAGATAAACCTTGCTAAACTATTAAAATAAGAAATTTTATAGCACAACTTAACATTTAAAACCTAACACTAAATGTTTAACAACAAGTGTGAAACATATTCACATTCCCATGAAAATTATGGTTTATTATTTTATATAATTAATAAAAAAATTCAAAATAATATATACACGTCTGCAGAAAGTAAAATTTTTCAATACAAATATGTCTTTAAATTTAACCAATAATTTCAATCAAGAAAATATAATTTCTTTTATGAAAAGTGAAAAAATTATTTTTTGACATTGAAAAAATTAATAAAAATTAATATATCATATTAAAACATTTAACAATTTGGTATGAGATAAATAATTCTTCGTATGGGACAATATATTTGTAAATTCTTTTAGTCATGTAAAAACATGAAAACCATTGTAAATTTTCACAATTTTCACAACAAAAAATATTCTTATTAAATAAAACATATAAACAAAGGAATATAATCAATCTATAATATAATTATTTTTGAAAACATATAACTTATTGAAAATCCTTGAATGAATCACGGGAAAAAAAAGAATGCATTAACATATTTCTTTAAAAACATACCATTAACATATAAAAGTTCATGATCATCTGCATCCTCTTGAAATAAAAATATTCTCAATAGAACCCATAGTAATTATAAGGTAGGTATCATGAAACATTATATTTATAACCTATTTTATCTCTTTTTTAACTCATGTGGTAAAAACTAATTCCTAGTTTATTATAGCATAGTAAAATACCTCGTTATAGCCCACATTTCCACATTTCTTAATCAAATAGTTACCCATTCCATAAAAGAAATATATTGAGATTACCCATTATCCTGGCCTCAATAATTGTAACCCATTATTATATAAACTAATAAATTATTATATCATGAATAAAATATTTTTTATAATTCACATTATCTTAATAAAACCCATGAAAACCCTCCTTTGTACCAATAATCAATGTACATTAAACATTATCGTAAAATAATAGACCATACCATTTTTTAAATAATATTTGAAATAGAAAATAATTAAGAGATATTGGATATTATATTATTAAAAATATTAAATATTATTTAGTTATTTTCATTAATAATAACAAACATGTCAGTGGAAGAATATTTTTTTTCACAACTATAAAGAACCTAAAAAATCAATATAAAAAACAATAGAAATTCCTAAATTTTAAAACATGGTAAACAAAATATAAAAATTCAAAAATGATTATTATTATCCTTTTATACATATAAACTAATGTTACTGAAAATTTTATAATATTATGGATATAGAGGAATAGGGTTTGTAAAGAATACATTAAAACTACATTTTAAATGACAATGACTTACCTTAAGTATCATATAGTTTTGTGAATTATAAATATTAGTATTCATAAAATTCTATAATTTATATACATTTTTATAATTATTTTTAGGTATATTCCATTATCATTATTTCTATTATTTCTTTTATTATGGTGTTATATTTGATTTCTAAATCCGTTAATATTACATCATAGATTAGAGGAAGTTCGACAATTAAATTTCACAAAAATCCATTGTATCATGATATTGGTCATGATTTAATTTTCTTAGAATCATATAAATTTTATAATAGTTATATTTATACATAAAATATTCTTTTATAACAGTCCTTGAATAGATTTAATAAAAAATGAATCTGATCATTTTATGGAGACGATATTCCATAAATACTCATTCATTATGTATTAATTATTCTTATAAATGGAAAAGATGTAATGAAGATTATTTTATTCCTTTATTTAAAGGAAAAATATTATATATTTTAAATTTATTTATTAAATATATCCTCATATGTTTTATTTTAGGGAATATGCTCTAATGGAATAGTAACATCACCTTAGAAATATGAATATCAACCTTCTAAATAGTAAATCATCCAATAGAATAGTAACCACATCTGTGGAAGAATAAATTAAATTCCTATATCTTATATGTGAAAAATAATATATTTATATTTTGGAACATATAAATAATTTTTTTAAAAATGATAGTTTAAGTGTTGGTTTTTATGAAAAACATAAATATTTATTTTCAATTTTAAAATTTATATAATTATTTAATAGAAAGTATAAAGTTAAAAATTATATTTCTGAGTTAATATATTATAATATTATTATTATATGATAATTTTTGTATGATAAATTAATTTTTCAATGTGTTGTAAAATCAATTATAGTTTTAAAAATAGTATTTTTTTAATGAATTATTATTTTATCTAATTTTTTTATTTTTCATATTTAGAAAAAAAATTCAAAAATAGAATTCACATTTAATTGTAGACATTGAAAGAAATTTAGGATTATTTTTTATGATTTTTCATAAATACTCGAATTTTTATTGAAAACAAAAATACGATAATTTATGAAATAAGCTAAACAGTCTAATTATTGAGCCATGGATGATGTTCTTATGAGGTAAGAACCCTTGTTTCGAACACACATGCACTAATTACTATTTTATGTCACAATAACTAAAACTATTTCATATCAAGAGAAAAATAATAAAATAATGATATAAATATTGGAAAACACCACCTATCCTCTTCTGTAAATACCACCACTCACCCCCACTTCTCATTACAGCGCACAAACAAGGATCCCGTTCCAATTATTTCCCAAGATTCTTCCGAAGCCTCTTTCCCATTTACAAAACAAACTGGTATCAACAAAAGTTGAAAACCAAGGGCCATATGACGGTTCCCAAGGAAGGGAATTCAAGTGAAAAAATCGCCTTCAATTTTCATTTATATATATATAAACGATTTTTTTCTTACACTACCGTAACATCCACATATAAAGGATGAATTAATAAATCAATTTTCTTATATACATATAATTTTTAATTATTTATTGAAAAATTCATCATCATATTTCTTTCATCTCACTTTTATTCTAAAAATAAAAAAATGGTCTGTAATGTGTTGATTTACCGACTTCATGGATGACGTGTTTTCAATTTTTATTTCATCCATAATGGACAGTAATAAAACCACATTATTTATTGGAACATGATTTATACTATATTATATAACATATTTTATGATTCTGAATTAACATATTTGCATGATATTGAATTATATAAGGAAACTAAATTGTGATGATCAATAAACCGCCCAAATGGTTTAAAATTCATTAATATTTTATCTAATGGATCATCCACATGTGTAAAAAATGATATATTATATAATTTTATTTTCTAAAAACATTTAAATACCATTTAATCCCTATTCTAGGGTTTATATTTTTTTAGAAATGAAACTCCAAAACAAACCGAACATGGAAACTATGTAAAGAACACACCCAAAATAATGGAGATACAAAAAATATTAAAAAATGTTTATAAATAATTTATAAAAATATAATATAATTTATTATAAATATTAATATGTATTCTTAATATTTTATTAAAACTTTTGAACAATCATACAAATGTTTTGAACATGTATAATGTATAAAAAACCGAGAAAGGGAATTCATAACCAGATTTTTATTCACTGAGTCAACCTTCTACTTCATTGGTTTTATCAATAAATGATTGATTATAAATGTATTTTTGATTATATTTTATTGAATTATGTTTATTTATATTCGACACACATATTCCTATCATTTGAATAATTCTTATACCTATTATATCATATTTGTAAAGGAAATTCCTTTTAAAATCTGTTTAAATGTTTGTTTTATGAATTACCAAAATATTGTTATTTTTTTAACATAATGAGAAATTTAATATAGTTCAAGATATTTTATTACTATAATGTTTATTTTATAATTTTTTATATTTATTTTTAGATAATATGATTTCATTATTATGTTCATGTTTTTTATATTTTAATATGACCCTTAAAAGAAAAAATTGGTATTTTAAAATATGAAAGTGTTTTACAAAATGAGATTAATGTGTGATATTCTATTATGGTTCATGATATTTTTCTTAGAAATTTTTTATATGGGTTTGATCCCATTATATCTCAAGATATGATGAGTTTAATCCAATTATAGCTCAATATATTTTGTGTTGAGCACATTATAAATCAAGATATAGTGGGTGAGATCGATTATAGCTCTATAAAGAATTATGTACTTTAGAGAGGGACATAAACCGAAATTTTATTCCATTTGAAAGGGTTAATGTAAGTTTGATTTAGTAAATATGTCCCAAGTAAATATCATTATTATTCTGTGCATGTTGATCAGTCTTTTTAAATAGGTTTTTATGGTTTTTATGTAATCACTCGATAAATGATTTCCTTATTTATATCCCTTTTTGATCATTTTTTTCTCATTCCATGTTTTGAAATGGTTTTCATTGGTTATAACTATTATTGAAGGAATGAAGTATGTTACGTTAAATTTTATGATGTTTTATAAAATAAAACATTTTTTAAGGTTTTATATTGTGGAAGAAATGAAAACTATTTTAATTATCTCCACTCTGTATGAATTTGGATTCTTATATATGTATTTTTTTTCAAAAATCATAAAAATATAAATATGAAATGATCCTAAATATTAAATAATGTGATATCTATAATAAAATTTATGATTATGTAATTTTTTAAGGATGTGTCATTATAGTTAGTATCAGAGGATGGTATAGATATCCTCAGGGTCTAAGATAATGTTAATAGAAAACAATAAATGGTTTTTACATTGTGGTTAATTAAAAATGAAATAGAATTTCAATATTACCATGTTTCTTCATATAAGATATGTCCATTCAAAATTGTTTTTACAGAATAAATATAGAAGTAAAAGTTGTAAGTATCCAAAAGGATGATATATATCTGAATCTACAATTGGGATTAGTGGGAATTGGAACCCATCCGTTTATGACAGTAACAGACTAAATCAATTAGAAGATAAATTGTGGTGGTGTTCATGATAGCGAGGAACCAGATCCCCCATGAAGGTACATGTCTTTTGTGGAATATTTCAAGAGGCACCATCTCTCATTATTTAGTTGATCATTTGACCTGATGGTATCTGAAGGATGGATCAATGTTCTAGAAAATATATTTAATTTCCTAATATATTTAGAACATTAAAAGTAACACCTTGTTAATTATCATTTTGATGGTGAATTTGATCAATGGTGGTTCTTGGTTAAGAATACAAGAGAGAAATATGATATTGATTCAGTGCAATGGGAATCATTCATGGATATTTTCCTTGAAAAATATTTCACATTGGTAGATAAACTATGAATGTATAAACAACTTCTATAATTGACAGAAAAAGATGATTATTTTTTATCTACATATGATTAAAAACATACAATATTGGAAATCTATGTGATACATTTTTTTTAAGATATTGATAGTGAAATTAATCGATTATACTCAGGATTTGAACCATTTTTACAAAGATACATGGAAATAGAAGAATATAAAAGCTATGAGAATATTGTGCATTGTTCTGTATAGTTTATAATGGAGTTTTTTGGCACATGTTTGACTCATGATGACAATAATAGGAAGCTTTCAGTGGGGAACGATTTGGAGAAAAATTAAAAATGAAATTTGGAGGTTGGAAAATTAAATTCCCTTCTTGTGAAAAGTGTGGTAAAATGATTCTAGGAGAATGTCTTAAAAATATAGTAATTTCTATTGAGGTGGATTTTTTTGAAACATGACACTGTATTTCAAGGAAAATGATCATAATAATGATGATAAGTCGATAATGAGATTACTTCACAATGATGAATTGGGTTACTTTCAATTATTTGTCCAAATATAATCATGAAAGAAAGAAATATGTATTGTTAGAAGTATAAGGGATTTTAAGCATTGATTCAAACTACTTAAATATATATTTTGAAATAATATAATGTGGAATTAGGTATACTACTTGTTTTACCCAAATATTCGAATTTCTTGTTGGATTCGAGGTCTATAAATTTCATTATTTATGAGAAATTTAGAAATAAATTGGAAGTTCCACATTAAGTAATGAATCTAGAAATCAGGGTAAAAAACATGGAAGAAATATTTATTCATACAAAAATTATATGAATAATACCATCTTTATCTACAGAAAAAATTACATGAAAATCATATTTTTTTCTCTAGTAGAGTTTGATGTTTTTCTGGATATATAATAAAATTCTTTTTATCATGAAAATATTAATATTAGAGAAAAATGTTTTTTATTCAAAATAGTGTCAATTTGTCTACAATAATGAACTCATGCAATTGATAACATATTTGGAAGCCAAGATATAGTTATTAGATGTAAAAAAGATGTTATCTTACTCATATTTTTGAAAATAAAGGAACTGTTCAAAATAATTATGTGCTAGTGGTAAATTAGTATCATTATGTTTTTTTAATCATTTTCCTGATGTTCTTCTTGATCGATAGGTTTATTTTATTATTGAATTATATCCTAATGGTAAGAAAAATTATAAACCACCATCCCTAATGGCTCAAATGTATCTTTTAGTTTTTGAAAACCAATTGCTTGAATTATTAGATAACATCAACATCCGACCAATCACATCACCATGTGGGGTTCTATTTTATTTGTTAAAATAATTGTAGTTCAATGAGACTATTAATTGATTATATATATTTGAATAAATAACTATTACTAAAAACTATCATATTACTCATATAGATGATTTGATTTATCAGCTCCAGGGAGCATTATATTTTTAAATGGATGACCTATGTTCAGTGTACCGTCACCTTAATGTAAATGAATTAGACTTTTAGATCAGCACACTTCATTCATGATATGGAAATTCTAAATTTGTATTTATTTCATTTGGGTTATCTAATAAACATATTTTATTCATGTAACCTATGAATTAAATATTTAATGAGTTCTTAGAAATGTGTGTGGATCAGTTTACTGATAAATATACATTTATATTATAAATGTAAAGAGGATAATGAATGGTATATAATGGTTTTTGTGAAAACATTAAAAAAAATATAACTAAAGGGAAAATTCTTCATGTTTTGAATTTTGGATAAATAAAATTAATTTTATTAGTCACATTTTTTCTAAAGATGGCATAAAAGATGATCCTACTAAAAAAATATGTAGAAGAATGTCCAAGACACACAAATATGACCGATTTTTTTGTTATTTTATATGGTTTGGAAGGATATTCCCAAATATTATTTGAAAAACTTTCAAGGTTATCCATCAAACTATCTAAGATAACTTGGAAAAGTATTAAGTGTATTTAGAAAAAAGAATGTGATGATTGTTTTCCAAAAATGAAATAAAGACGGGAGAATACTCTGGTTAGAGCACTGCCTTCTAGAGAGTTCAAATGAATCATCTATAATTATTCTTTGATAAAATTATGGAGTTTTTTAGTAATTTAGAATGTTCAGGTAATTTATTTTGTTTTTCATTAGTTAAAAACATAGGAGCTAAATTAACCAACATATTATTTAGAATTAGCTATGGTATTTTGACTTAAACATTTGGAGGAATCATTTGTATGGATTAAAATTTGAAACATATTCTAACTATAAAACATATAATTATTTTTTGGGAAAAATATAGATAGAGATGTAAGTAAGAAGAGTTTTTTATTGCCGAGTGTTGTCTTTTTTTATCATAGATGATAAAACAATTAACTTTTTAAAGTACATGAAATCCATAATAAGGTTCACTGATTATTAATTAAGCAATATCATAAGGTAGAAGAAATTGTGATGAAATAATAATGATGGAATGGGGTAGAAAATGTGATTCTAGTCATATTTAGTTTTTATTGTATGTAAATATGCATGTGGATGATATGGAAGGATCAGTACTTTCTGCTGAAAATATGATGAAGCTAAAAGTGTTCGATAAAAGAAAATATGTCAAAATGAATATGGTTTGTGATGACTATATTTGTTTGTTGAATACAATAGATAATAATGATTCTGAATTAGAGTTCCATGATTTGAACATCATAATTTGGAAAACGAGTGGCTTGCGTGAATGATTTATTTTTGAGGACAAGATTTAAGGGAGTAAGGAATGTTGTGTGCAAGGAATGATTCGTGCTCAAAATATCGAAAAATCGAAGAGTCATGAAGTGTGTGAATGATTCATGAAAAGTAAAAAAGATTCAAGAAGTACACGAAAGACTAGGCTACTGCGAAAGAGACTTACACTCCCAATGTGACTTCAAAAGGCGTTTTTCATAATGCATTATGATCTTGCATGACACATCGGGGTTTTTTGAATGTGGGGGTGGATGAGGTATATAAATAATAATTGACCCCATCAAATAGATTGAGATCAAATTAAAGAGTAATATCGAGCTCTGAGGTGAGAAATATTTTTATGTTATTGGGAGTGCATGAATGAAATAGATTTGTGCTCAATAAAAAGATGTTGTGTGCAAGAAGAGAGTTGCATTCATGATTGAAGTTGCATGCAAGAAGTGTATAGTGAAAAAAATAAAATATTCTATGTGAGGCAGAAAAGTTGTCTGCAAGAATCCTAAAAGGGTGTGCAATATTTTGGGGTTCTTCATAAGTAATCAATTGTGCATTAGATAATTATGAATAGCTTATGGGTAAGAATGTGAATATTTGTACTTCAATGAATACTCCTGTTCATTTTTAAAGAAGAACTAAAATATAGTAATTTCTTATTTCTTCTAAGAGGGTGAACAAAAACATTATAATTTTTTTCCAAGTGATACACAAGTGTAAGGGAATATCATATACGCTATATTCCACATCAAATGATTGTTTTCAAGTTGATTTTGTGGTACAAGACTATTTTTATAAAATATCAAGGATGTAGATACTCTATTTGAGTAGTTAACCTTGTGGATCATGGGTTCATGTGGTTGTGTGTGTTCACTAGGGAATAAATATGTAACATGAGGATATGGTTGTTTCAAAATTAAAGGAATCATAAATAATAAATATATCACTCTTTCACCCCTACCCATATCAGTGATACATGGATCCTGACTAGGTAACATCAGTATATATTACCTTAGAAGGAATTTAACAAGAGAGATAGAATATTGTTGTAACTAATCTGCGGTTATGATTCAATGATTCATTACAGTTTTGGAAAATAAAAAAATGTGATTGATTCTTTGAGATCTAAATGTAATTCTACTTTTGACATTTTATGTTTAGAACATGACCCATAGGATAATGATTTGATAAATTTAGGTTTTTAGTTTTTTGGTTTAAGAAAATTATCTGTTTTGTTCCAGGTGCTTATACAGTCATATATATTGTAAAGAATATAGCATTCTCAGAAGGAAGACTATGAGATAAGGAAAAATGATGAATTGGTTGAAAAGTATATATTTCAAGAGTTTAACATTGATAATTATTGTTTTTTATGAGTTTTGGTAATAGAATATGTATTCCTATTTTTTCTCAAATGAAAAAATTATAATTATTTGAAGCTTACAGCTCTTTGTTTCCAGTTTATCCTTGAATCCCAATGATGAATCGAGACCTTGATGAGTATTACTGGTGGAATAGAATTAGAATATATATTAATGATTTTTCATTGTAATGTTTGACATGATATATGTAAATTAATAGAATCAGTTATCGATGGGGGTGATTCCACTAATGCTAGTTCTAGATTGAAAATGGGAATATATATCCATGGAATTCTTGATAGGATTACCAATGACATCTATGGGTAATAATATGAATAGTGTTTCTGTTGAATGATTGATTAACTTCTCACATTTCCTTCGTTGTCATGATATTATTACTTGGGATCCAAACATTCAAAAGTACCCAAATGATATTTTTGAGTTATATGGAGTGACACTATTAGTTGTATTTATCTAAGATCAAATGATCACATCTAACTTTTGGAAAGGCCTTCATAAGTAATTATGAAATTAATTAAAATATAGAATTGATTTTTATCCCTAATATTATGGAAAATAAGAGATATCAAATTCGATCATGATTTATATGCTTTGAGTTTAATAAATGGATTAAAATGTATTTTGGATCAATATCTGAATTTAGTTGAGTTTTATTATAATAACAGTTCTCATTCTAGTCTACAAAGGACACATTTTCAGTAAATATATGGGAACTAATGTCAGCCATTAAAATTATGTGATGTATATGTGGAAAGGATGTTTATGGGGCCATAATTAGTATAGGAATCAGCTATGAAAATCTAGATGATTACGTGACTCAAGAGGAATCCTTACATCCCATAGAAAATTTAAGTAGATAAAAGGACTAAAGAAATTTCATTTGAGTTAGGTTATCATGTTTTCCAAAAATTATATCATTGTAATTTTTTTAATTTTGGTAATAATTGAAATCTAAGTCCACAATTCATCCAAACTTTTGATATAATGGGGAAACATAGAATGGTTTCCTACTAAGTAGCTTTTTCTCTGAGTTTAATTTATCTACAATTTTTTCATTTTTTGATGTTGAGAATGTATTTTCCAAATCCATCTCTGGTTTTCATCCTAGGATTAGTTAATCTGGAAAATAAACATTCTTATGGAGAGAAACTTATTCTAATTCATGATCATAGAGGTAATGTATAGCAAAATAGGTTAATTCACCATGATATGGTTTTGTGAAAGAATCACATGTTTTAAAATCCTACATTGAAATCTAAAAATTCTATGAGGGAAATTTATCCTCATTAGATTAATAATTGAATAAATTTTTTAGTAGATAATTTTCCAATGGTGTGGAGAATATAGAAACCTATGTATTTATGAAATAATTTTTTACATTTTTTGAAGAAAACAGTTAAATCCATTACAAATGTATAATGAAATATGTTGCATTTTAATGAATATTTTCTATTGGATTAGTATCTTGATGGTAAAAATAGTAATATGACATTGATTAATAGTAAATTGTCCAAGAAATTAATAAACAAGACTAAAAATGTATTAATAAAATTTATACATTTTATATGTGAATATAGGATATATTTATATCTTCGAATGGGTAAATAAATGTTTTGAAAATGATAGATTAAGTGTTAATTATTTTATAAAACATAAATAATTATTTATTATTTTTTAAATAATATAATCTTTTAAAATAAAATATAATTACAGAAAATAGATTCATAAATTATTTATTTATTTTTGATTCATTATATGATTATTTTTTGGGACCTGAATAATGTTTTAAATTTGTTGTAAAAATATATATAGTTTTAAAACATGTATTTTTTTAAATCAATATTGATTTGAAATAAAATTTCAGGTTATCATATTTTGAAAATTATTAAAAAATGTGGAGTTCATTTTTTGAATTCTATACATCATAAAATTGTTAGGGTGAATTATTTTGATTTTTTTTAAAAAACATAAATTTATTGGTTAATAATAAAATAAAATAATTTACAAAATAATATAAATTCATGAATTATTTAGTCGTAGAATATGTTCTAATGATGTAAGAAACCTTGGTTTGAACTGGAATGCAATGTTATCTACTTTTTTCACAATAACCAACACAAATGTTTTTCTTTATAAAAACAAAAAAAAATTATTATTTAAATAATGGTATAACCCTCCTATCCTCCATTATAAATTAGTGCCCAAGATGTGTTGATTTACTGACATCATGGATGAAGTGTTTTAAATTTTTATTACTCCCTTTATGGATGTTCATAAAAAACATTAATATTAAAAATAGTTTTTAACAATTAATATATATCATATTTTATGTTCTGAAATTAAAATATATGAATAATATTTATTTATATAAAGAATCTAGATTATGATGATCAATGAACCACCAAAATCATTTAGTAAAATATCATTGATGTTTTATATAATTAGTAATCCACGTATCTGAAAACAAAATCATATATGGTATAATTTTATGTTATTTAAACATAAAAATAAAATTACCTTGAACTTCTGGAGTTTCTCTTCGATTCAACATTAAATTCCATAATCTGACAACCATTATAACCTTGTAAATTATGCACCCAAACAATTGAAATTATAAAATATTATTAATAAATGGGTGTAAAAACATTTTTACAATATTTCTTAATGTACTATAAATATAAATATTATTGTTTAATATATTAATAAAACACTTATAACCATTGTACATTACATTAGGATACATTAAATGTAAGAAAATACTTAGGTAAGGGTATTCTTAACACAATTTCCATTATTTGGGTTAACCTTATTCTTCATTGATTTTTTCATGATAGGATTATATGTAAAATTTTATTGGATTATGTTACATTTTTATGTGTATTTATAGGAAATACACATATTCCTTCCATTTTATTAAATATTTCTTCAATGATATTGTATTTGTAAGGGACATTTATTTTAAAATCTATATAAATCTATCTTTAATGGAATTCATAATGACTGTTCATTTTTTAATTTCATTATGATTTTCAACAATAAAAAATTATTCTTTATTAATATAATGTTTCCATTATATGTTTATATATTTGATTTTGAGAATATTATATCATTATTATTTGTATAGTTTCTATATTTTAAATGTGATATTTGTTATGAAGAAGGTTATTTTGAAATATGAATGTGTTTTATCAAGGGTTTTAATGTGTGATAATGTGTTTGATTTCATTATTTATTCTTTAGAAATTGTTTATGTGGGTCCGATCCCATTATCTCTCAATATATGATTGGATGAGCCCTATAATAGCTCAAAATATAGTTAGTTGATCCCATTATTTATCTCCAATTAATTGGGTACTCTATAGATAGAATTTGACCGAAAGGTTATTTATTTTGTAAGGATGAATGTAAGAGTGATATGGTAAATATGTCAAAAGGAATCATCATGATTTTTATAGGCACTAAAAAACGTTTTTAAAAGGGTTTTAATGATTTTTTTTCATCACATGATTAATAATTTTCTTCTATCTATCCCTTAATGTGATTTTTTGGATCATCGAATGTTTTTAAATGTTTCTTACAGGTTTTAATGATATGTAAGAGAAAGAAGGATGTTTTTTATCTATTATGATGATTTTTCAAATAATTTTTTTTCTTATTTAATGTTTAATATTTTAGATGAAATGGATACTATTTTAGTAGTATACACTATGAATAACTACGGTTAGTAATATATTAATTATGTCTTAATCATCTAAAACTATATATTTGAATTGATCCTCTATGTGATTTAAAGTGGTATAATAACTAAACATCAAGATTGTGTAATGATTTATGGTTATTTCTTTATTGATAATATATATAATTTTATTTTTTAAAAACAAAATTAATTAATTAATATATTGTATATTTGTTGAATTCCTCATAGAAATAATTTATGTGATGTAGTAATTAAATATGAAACACATCTCTTCATGGAGGATGTAGTCTATACATACACATAGTAAATGTCTTCATTCACCATTGTAAGGAATATGACATTAAATAGTGTTGTACAATAATAATAGTTACAATTTTTTATATTTCATATAAATAATAATTTTTATCATAATTATTATGATAGGATTGAATGAGGTATTAGAATAAATAAAAATTAAAGAACATGGTTAAGAGTAATTTTTATTCTTTAGAAAACCACCTTTTTCCTTCACACATCGTATTCATATGATCTTATTTTGGTGGGATGAAAATATAAATTATTAATATATGATATTTTATAGGAAATATTTTGGATATTTTTTCAAAAAATATTTATAAATATTTATAAATAATTTATTATATTAGGTTCCATTTTATATTTGATTGGAGTGACTCTCTTGTAAATATCCGTAACATTTTATTATCCTAAATTTCATTATCATATTAAATTAAAATAAAAACAAATATATCTATAGGATAATGTGATAAGGGAGAAAATATCATCCAATTAGAATTAATATCATATTTTTTATCCCTCCCAATTTTTTTACCTTCGTTTACAAGTTATACACATTACCATATTTATAATAATTTAACATGATTTATATAAATTATGATCTAAAATGAAATAAAAATCATTAACAAATATGATCCACCTAATTACTAATATGAACTCTTTTTTGAAAGATACAATTTTTTAAATTATAGTCATTAATGTAAATGTAATAAATCAAAATGATAATGAAATTAGTTTTTATAGAAAAATATTTAATCATAATGATGAATTTATAAAAAATTAAATAGCAATGTGGATCCTATAAAATTAATTAAATTATAATCTATAAATTTCTAGTAGTTTTTATTTAAAATTATCTAAAAATATAATAATAGTTTTTTATATTTTGAAAATATAAGAATGTTTTTATAAAAATAATTACTTCAATATTCTCCCAAATATAAATCGTACTGAAAAAAACCAAAAAAACAACAAAAATTATAAATTATAAATTCAATTTCCAAAAAAGAAAAAATATAATTTTAATATATTAAATTTCATAAATTTTAATATCAGTAAAAAAGATACAATACATTAAAAATGATTATCTAAAATTATTACTATTTTTCATTGAATTGAAATATTTAATATTATTAATTTAAAAAAATGATGAATGAGAATAGATAAATAAAATTAAAAATAAATCATAATTATAATTCATTTATAAGATTATGTATATTTTTACATTAGTCCCCTATAAGAAATGATGTCCTCTTGATTTTATTCAATCCATAAACAAGGGATGGTATTTCTCCATCTGGACTTTTATAATTCCCATGTAACTTCATCAATGAAGAGATTATTCCATAAAACATTAACCTGTTGAGTCAAATTATTTTTCAATACCTTCTCCATTTGATCCAAAATATAAAAAGTATTTTATTTAAACTATTTTTTATATTCCAATTATATCCCCTCTTTGATGAAAAATTAGGATGAAACAACTATAAAAAAACTAAACAATGAAACAATAAACTCATCATGTATCGATGATAAAATATAAGGTGAGGATAATAAAAAAGAAATGTATCCATATTTTTCTATAATTTCATATTCTCAAATAAATTTAGTATTTAACATTATTTTTTTCCAAAACATATAACACGTTTTCAAATATATATTTTAAGAAACTAATGATTTCCTATTTCGAACGACTATAAATTTATCTGATTATCTGCATAACTATTCTTTAGGTGTTGATCTAACCTATTGTAATATTGAATCATAAATACCAAGACATAAATTTATTTTGCATGTTCAATTCCTAAAAGTATCATTTTAATGACTTCATTCGGAAATGATGCAGCACAACCCCACCATCCATATAATTCATCCAAATGTCCCATATTTATATGATAATGAAAAATGATGAAATAAGAAAATTAATATATTTAGTTAAATAGATTACAAATTTCTTAGGGATATAATTAATGAAATCAGATAGTATAATCAAAATACTGAATCATTCAACCGGACTATACTTCAATATGGTGATAAAATGTTATAGTAAGATTAAATCTAGTATCCAATGAATTTTTAATCCCCTTATAAAAATTTCTAGTAATCATGTGATTATGATTTGATATAATAGATATGGTTATTCCATATAAAATAACAACATCATTATGTTAATGAATAAAAATATAATCCAAATACATACTATATAAATTAACAAATAATACATGTATATTTATTTTATCGATAAAAAATATCCCAAATCTTAATTTTAAATCAAAATGTATTTGAAAATCCCACTGTAAAATCATTTTTCATAGAAACCAAAATCTATTTTGGAACTGGGAAATGATGAAGAATACTCGTTGGTTGTTTTTATCATCATTAACTGATTGAAAATTCCAACATTTCACTGTAAATTTTTTTATATATTTTTGAATTTCAGCTAATGAATAATATTTATGAGGGTCTATATAAATTTTATTTCTTCTAGGATAAATAAAAAATATGGACCAATGAGTTTCATTATAACAAACCGATATTTTAGGGAATATATTTTATAAATTTAAATTATATTATTTGGTAAAATATGTTACCTGAAATAACCAGTTTCTCTTTATTTTCTACACCACTTTTTTTAATCTTATTTTTTACCTAATGTTGAGTTTCATCGATAAATTTTGTTAAAGAAAAGCCTGAGTTTTTCGAGACTGTAATATACTATTGAATTTTTTAATTTAACATAAATTTTATCATATATCCATTGAATGGTAGGGATAAATATTATTAACTTTATTATGAATATTGTTTTTACACCTATTTTTATAATTTCTTCATTAGTGACCAATTAATTTGGTAAGAAAATAAATATCAATTGTATATAAATAATGTTTTCATAAAAACATTTTTATGAAAATAATGAAGGTTTTCATATAAAATTAAATTAATCACTTCTAGTGAAAATTATTAATTAAATATTTATGATATACACTTATCCATTTTTTTGGAAAATTTGCAATATGTTTTCATATTGATATGATAATAATAAATCCAATTTTATGAATAAGAATATTTATAGTTTTAGAAGGATGTGTTAGAGACTTTTAATGGAGAGTTAATTTTAATATTAATTTTGGAAAAAAATTATAATTTTAATTTAACAAAATAAATATAATTTATTAAATAAAAATATTTAAAATTATATTGGTTTAATATTTGATATTTTTCATATAACATTTACATTTTGATGAATAGAAAATGACACCAAATTTTAATTGAAAGTATACATTTCATCTAAGTAATTTATTGTGTAAATTATATTTTAAATTGGTTGTAAATTATATTTAAATAAATTAAATATCATTTAATCCAATTTTAGTAATATTAATAATTCTTTAAATGACTTTACATAATATAACATAACAACATTTTTAACATTTTAACATTAAGCACTTGTTTTTTAATCCTTATGTGAGATTATTTTAAGTTAATTTCATCCACTTATAGAATATGAATTTGGAAAAATTGATTCCATAATTTTAAAAACAAAAGTATATATTTTATAATATATTAATGTTTTTTACCAAAAAATAGTGAATTTAATTAAAATAAATTACAATGAGTAAGATAAAAATGAGTTTACTCAGTAGTTAATCTTTACTCTCACGTGAGAAAATGAGCTTGAAAAATGTCTAAAAACTAATTTATAAACATTAATAGAACATATATCATATTTTATATAATTTGGGACTTCATTTTAAGAACATGATCTATGGGAAACCTTCTTGTTTTGTTTACCTTTGTATATTTACAAGAATGTCAATCCCCCAAAACTACTCAATGGAATCACTCTCAGAAATTTATAAACACTTATAAATCTCTTTGAATTGTAAAGACCCATGAAAAATTATCTCCCAAAATACCTACCCTCTCGAAAGAGTCCCATATTTGGACATAAATCCATCAATGAATCCAATTTGTTGTATATAAAAATGAGTTATGTGGAAAAGAGTTAATATTCTTCAACTTGATTTTTGAGTTTATTTTATTAACCTGCCATTAAATTATACATATTGAATAATTTTATAAAAAGTAAGTGTTATAAATTTATTAATATTTTGTTCATTTATTTTTAATAATTACACATACACACACAATCATTGAATGGTAATGTAAATTAAGGTTCTTCTGTATAGTACACTACCTTCTCATGAAATGATATCATTAATTGTTCTATTACCACATCTAATGGATGAATGTTATGAAAAACCGAGTATTTTTATATTACATTTTTTAAAAAATTTCTCTTTATTATTATTTATATTTTATAAAACACATATCTTCATCCATTCCATTTTTTTAAAATATGATAACATCATTTTGGGATGTGTGGACCACCGTCTTATCAAAACCATGAAATATGTTCGAACATACTTTGTAATACATTTATATTGATTTTATGTTAATTATGTTATGTAAATTACATATAAATTGTATTCCTGAAATAATTACCTTTCATTAATTATAATAAACAATTTTATTTATTACCTTATTTAAACACTAAAATAGAGATAATTTCCTTCGTGCATGTGTGGACTACCACCTCCTCAAAGCGATGAGAATCCCTTTACAGGAAATGAATATTTTTTGTTAGCATATTTGATTTATTAAAATTATATTTATGATATATTTAGAATTTATTAAAGAGAATTGTTACGTACCTTCTTTCCATAATTATTATTCAAAAAGGACAATGTTACTCATGCGTACATACGACCTACCATTTCCATGATTGTATCAGTGGTTTATTTTAATAAATATCATTAATAATTGGTTCAAAGGGTATAATTGATGTATAAATTTTATATCTATGGAATGATTATTTTTATGGATATGTTTTTATAATTACCAATTTGACCGTAATTTAGCTACCAATGTCATTGGTGTAACTTAAATCAGAAATTATCAAAACATAAAACATACAAATTATTGATTATGTAATTTAATATAATCTATTATTAATTGAGATGATTTTAATAAAAAAAATATTTAAAAATATATAAAAAACGTAGATAATCATCATATTTTTATTATTCATGAAGATATAGTACAAACATGAAAATCATACTCAAGGTAAGGGTCTTCATTTCAATTTCAATTATTTGAGGCATTTTTTATTGGTGTTCACCTAAATTATTATATATAGTTAATATAGATCCAAATTGATATGTAATAGATTTAATAATTCTTATATAATGTTATTTTATGTTTAAACATTAATTTTTTCATCCTTTGTGGTTTTACATGACTTTTACCATATATTAAGGGATTTCAAAACTCATTTTCCATTCATTAGGATACAATTCATTGTTTTTAGTAATACTATTCCAAGAATTTGTTTGAAATGTAATTTTATAGTATTATTATGTATTTGACGTTTTATTTTATTTATTAATATTTGAAAAAAAATTATTGGTTTATTGTCTCTCCAATGATGAAATCGTTTTATTGTTTTTTCTAGTATCACATGTATTTTAGAGAGATTAATTCTATATTAACCAAATATTATTTTTTCTCTATATAATTATCCTATTAAATTATATATAATCAATATTAAAATCATAATTTATTAAAAATTTCATTTTAATTGATTTACTTAAGCATTCTTGTAATTCAAATGTTTCTCAAGTATAAATTGAATTATTAACATAGTTTTCATTAATTGTTTTAAAAATTTATGTCATTGGTTGTGTTTTGATAATAATATGTTTGAAATTAAATATGATTATTTTATATTTTATTTACAAATTTATAGTATTTATTTACTTTTTTCAGACATAATTACTTAATTTATTTATTCTCACTCCTATGATAAAATCATAATAAAAGGAATTTTCACTTTTATTTCTTTGAGAATTATGTCATATTCTACACTAACTTATTTTTATATTTCTATATACTATCCCTTTTGATATTTTCATTATTATTTAGGTCATTTACTTTTATATTTTATTATTATTTCAATTGGGTATTCTGATTCAAATTTTACTATAGTTTAAAGCGGTTTCTTCTCAATTTTATTTCTATTACGAATAATTTGTTTTTAGGAACATAATAATTTATATATGGTGTATATACATATCCTTAGACATTATGTATCTTAATTATACCTATTTTAAAGACATTTTTAGTTAATATAATGTTATCTATTATTTTGAATTATATTTCATTTTTTTCAAGGTTGTATTGTACACATTAAAATGTTTAAATGTTATTATCTACTTTAATGTTTCAAGGATATTTTAAAGAAATTTATATTCATTAATATCAAAAACCCTTTTTGTTACATATCCCCCAATGGGGATATTTTCTATTGAATCTATTCTCTATAATTGCCTTGATATATCAATATTGGTTTTAAGAGGTTCTTTCTGATCCCATATTTGTTCTATTTTTTAATTAGGTTTAAATGAGATTGTTTTGGAATCTGATTCTTTTCAACGATTTAATCTGGATACAAAGAGATTGTAATTGAACCAATTTGTTAATGGGATAATCTTTCTTAAAATACATTTCAATTAATGCCATTAATTTTCAATGGATTAATCGAATTCAAATGATTATTTTAAGGAAGAAATATATTTGACAATGTTTAATATTGTTTCAAAGAGATTGTTATATAACACATTACTTTTCTATGGGATAGTCATGATTCAATGTTATTTTTATTTAACCCATTTATTTTCCATAGGTTAATCATGTTACAAATAGATTATTTTTGAACCCACATCTCTTCCAGGGGTTAATCATGTTTCAGATATAGTTTTAATGAACCCAATTACTTTTCCTCGGTTAATAATATTTCAGTTTTATTTTTAAGGTACAAATTTTCTTTTCAATGGATTTATCATTTTTCAAATAGATTATTATTTAACGCATTTTGTTTCCATGGGTTAATCATTTTTAAAAGATATTATTATGAAACCTATTTATTTTCCACAGGTTAATCAATTTCAATGTAACTTTTATTGAACATATTTGCATTCCATGAATTATTCATTTTCTAAAATTAGTAATGGTTGATTCATTTAGTTTTTATCATTTTTAATATATTTGGTTATTGGACATTATAAATGATGGGTGCACCTTTATAGTTCCCAGTTAACATGTTATATTTTATATGATGGGTGTACCTACATCACACTCTAATGCATTGGGGACTCAAGATATAGAAGTTGATCTATAAGGACTCAGCCTTAGTATATTACATACTCTTTAATTAAATGAATAATTCACATTCAGGAACTTTTCATGTTAAGAGTTTTAGAGAATTAGAACATAACTATTATATCTCAAAGATTACAGGGTAGACACATCTACTCAGTTTCCATTTTTTTCACAAAAAATAAACTCTTTAACAAAAGAGTCGTGTCTAGTTCCATGTTTTAGACATCATGACATTTCCTTGATCCCATCCTTGACCGTATTCAACTATAAGTTTTGTGGATAACATTTCAAAAACCTGGGATGAGAAAAAAAGCTCAATAAGGGTTATAACAATACGGAAAGAAAACTGTAGTCCATGTATACATACGAATCAATGAAATCATACTTTACTCTTAAAACATAAGCACATTAACATAAATCATTAAATCATAAGATTTAGTAATAACTCATAGAAATCATAAGACATAATGGTAACTTGAGGCACTGATAACATTCTTATATAGCGAGTAACCCTCATGGTTACGTTTGGAATACCCATCACATTATATTCCCTAAATCTCTTTGGAGAAACCGTATCATTTAAGTCCTTCGCGTTACCCAATGCATTGGAGTGCTATCGCGGGCTCACCCACCCTTAGTTTATCATGGAACCACCCTATTTCATAAAAATTTACCAAGAACCATAACAAAATCATTACACTTAAAACATGCCTAAAAGACACATAATATTTCCAAATTTCAATCACAAGAGATCACATAAGGATGTTATAAAAACATCTAATAAAATCATTAAAACTCTATGAGAGAAAAATACTTGTATACTTTTAAAATATTAAAATAATACATTTAAAAGTGATTTTAGAATTATAGTGTCCCATACCACTTCAAAACTTTTGAATATGTTTTAAAAAATTCATGTCCATGTAAATAAATCCTTTAAACTATTTCTAAAACATGGACATGGATGATAAATTTTTAAAAGAATAAATCTTTAAAACCATTTAACTCGTTGTTTTAATAAAAGAGTCATTTTCCATTTTGAACAATTAAATTATAAGCCAAAATAAAGTAGACCATTTTCAAAACATTTAAATGACATTAGTATAGACATAAAATGGATATGTAAAGTCAAAGGGGCTGTATTTACACTTTATAAAAGAATAAAAGTGCATGTTATTAAGAAATGTCTCAATGAGAAGAAATTGAGAAATAATCCCAATCAAGGATCATGCCATTAGAGCAAGGATAAATAAATGACATAATTATGTGTGACAAATATAAATAAACTAAATATAAGTCTATACTTAGTTTAAAACAATCAGATTTCATCCACAAATATTCATAGCATGACCTAATAAAGAAGTAGAGGTTTAACACATAGAATTGGAATTGGGTTGAGAAGTTCCCCTACATGAAATTTGACAGCCTAACGACATAACTTTAAAATTCTAAAAATGAGATAACGAGAGATAAGAAGGGTATATAATCACTTGTACATGACATTACCAGAAATAATGACATATAAGAACATATCCCACAATAATAATATGTAAATTAAAATACCTAACAAAAAGATGTCTTTTAAAAATAGTAGGGTGAATGGTTCCCTTACCAATTTGGGTAACTTTCGAAATGTACACCCACTTAAAGATGGATCATACAATGAAGATGCAAATACCCATAAATTAAATTATATTACACATAGAATAAAATCTTGGGATGCACATAAACCACATGGAAGAAAATAGTGGAAAATGAAGCATGAATCTCATAGGAACACAATGTGAGATAAAAAGTCCATTATGAAATTTCAGCAGCCTAACAGCGCCACATAAAACATAAAAAAATGGATAGATGAGATAAAATATGTTCAATATTAATCTGAACATAAAAATTAATGTATGAGTAATATAAAATTACATACCCAAACATAAGAAAGATTATCATAAAAGAAATGACATAAAAGAGAGTACTTAAAAAGAAAGAGAGAGGTAGGATCCCTTACCTCAAGTTCGACTTGTCTTGTTTGTTTCTTAATATTCTTGAATAATAAACTAGAGAAAATATATAATTTCTTAAGAACATTTTTCAAGTTCATTATTCCTTTTATAACACTTATTACTATGTTATGAATATTATGTAATTATTTAAGTTAATAACGGTCGTTTTTTCGATCATTGGTACATTAGTCAAAAATAAACTTGTTATAATTACAATGGGTTTCTCCTTTTTCGTCAAAGCTGAGAGTGGTGTCGCAACTCTGGAGAAGTCTGGCACAAATCTCTGATATTATCCATCTATTCCCACAAAACTCTGCACCTCCATCGCGCTCCTAGGTGGCTCCCAAGCTAGCACTGCCTCGATCGTCACATGATCCACTACAATTCCCGCCTCAGAGATGACGTGTCCCAAGAAGTGGACCTCACGTATCCAGAACTGACACTTCGAGAGCTTTCCATAAAGCTGGTGCTCTCTGTGTGTGTCCAGTACAACTCGCAAGTGATAGGCGTGCTCCTCCTCAGTCGTTGAGTATATCAAAATGACGTAGATGAAGACCATGAAAAATCAATTGAGGTATGGCTGAAAGATCATGTTCATGAGGTCCATGAACACTGCTGGAGCATTGGTTACACCGAATGGAATAACCAAGAACTCATAGTGGCCATAGCGACATCTGAAGGTCATCTTCTGCACGTCCGCATCCCGAACTCTGAGCTGATGATAGCCTGACCTGAGGTCTATTTTCAAGAACCACTGTGCTCCCTTGAGCTGATCGAAGAGGTCATCAAACCTCGATAGAGGATACTTGTTCCTCACTGTCACCTGGTTCAGGAGACGATAGTCGACACAAAGTCGCAAGCTCCCGTCTTCTTCTTGGCGAACAATATCGGGGAAGCCCATGGTGAAACACTGGGTCGGATGAATCCCTTGCCCTGCAAATCCTCCAACTGACCCATAGATCCCAAAGCTCTGCGGGGGCCATCCGATATGCTGGAGTCGATATCGGGGCTGTCCCGTGGTACAAGTCAATATAAATGTCTACTTCTCTGCGAGGAAGTAGCCCTGGAACTTCGTCGGGAAAGACGTCCGCATACTGATCCACCACTGCAGGAAAACTGGGACTCCGCATGTCAACTGCCCCTAGGATGAGGCTAGCCAACTGATGAGTGATGGACTGTCCTATCATCTGTGGAAGTCCATCCTGTTTTTTCGAAGGCTCCCTTCTCACCGGTGAAGATGAAACTACTCCCGTCGGTGCATACTAATCACACCTTGAGCCTAATACAGTCAATCTGTGCATGGACTATAGATAACCAATACATGCCCAAGATGACGTCGTAAGGCCTTTACGCCGCTACAAGAAGATCCCAACCGAAGCTCTCGCCTCGTAGAGAAATCTCACACTACCGACACCAATGCATAATCGTCGAGTCTGCTCCCGTAGGAGTCTCTAGCCGTAAGGATCGAGCAAACACCTCTGTCGGAATCTCCGAGCACCGAACAAGGGAAGCATCTATGATAGAGTGACTCGCTCCTGTGTCGATAAGAACTGCAAAAAGGGTGGAATAGACACTGATAGTACCTCGAATCACCTCGGGCGGGCCGTGGTTGTAGGCCTCCCCTGCCTGGAGTTGTGCATGTCTGTGCCCACCAGCTCCCTATGGCTGGGGTGGACCTCCTGGTGGTGGTGGTGGTAGAGCCTCAAAGCGTTGGCCACCACCTACTGCTCGGCCATCTCCTCTGCTTCGTCCGCCTGCTCTCTACGGACCTCCATGGTCGACCCTCTGTCTCTGCCTGGGTGGCCCCTCAACCGTCTGCTACTCCTCGACACGGTGGGTCGGGCAGTCACGAGCCATGTGGCACTGCCCGACGCATGTGTAACACTGCCTACCTCTTGAAAGACTGGATCCACGCTGTGTGCCCCGCACTGCTGAGCCAGTTTGCTGAGGTCATCTGTGTGAGGGTCTGGTCTTCCTGGACCCCTGAGTCATCTGTCGACTGCCTAATGCAGAATACTCTGCAACGTGCCGACATCAGGTAGGTCTTGCTACTGATGAAGGCTCAGCAAGGAAGCTCTCGATCAAAAGGGCCCGCTCCAGTACTCCTTCCTGAGTCGGAATACTGAGGGAGATCAGTGATGCCCTGATCACATGTCTCCATGCCTGCTCAAAGGTTCGGGCCCAGAAGAATGGGTCCCGTACCATGTATGTCGAGTAGCGCGAGAGATCGGTAAATCTCACAGAGTACTGGGTGACCGTCAAGCTGCCCTACCGCAGCTGAAGAAGCTCATGGATGCGCACCACACGGAGGGTGGCCAAGACTAACTCTGAGCGGAAGAGGCTCTCAAAGTCTGTCTAGAGAGGAGATGCCTCATCGTGCACCTGGAGCATCAAGCTCCACCATCGGCCCACTGCCGCGTGCAGTAGGCTTGCCGCGAGGATCACCATGAGGTCTGATGGTGTCCTCAATAACCGGAAAACTCGTAAAAATGCCTCCAGCCAGTCATCGACTGCCAGGGGGTCCGTCTCCCCTTGGATCCTGGGCGGTCGCTGGAACTGGAACTCATGCAGTGCACTAAGATGACGTAAATCGTCAGCGGCTAGGGCTGGAAGCATCGGTGGCTCGACGGGTAGAGGTACCACCGGTGCCTCTGCTGTCAAAGGGCCCTGCACTGAGGCCTCATCGCTCGGTGGGATGTTGTCACGCTCAACTCTTGTAACCCTAGCAGGCTTCTGTCATGGGGCCATCCTGAAGAAGGAAACAAATACACCAAGGTCAGAACAGTATACCTGGTGAGTTGACACAAAGTAATCACAAAGAAAACTTGAAACACGCATGCAATCAATGTTTTCATGCACTAAGTTGGAAATCAGAAGTCAGGGTCCTGGTGTACGGATACGTCAGCTGCCGCACCAACACTGGACTCCCTGGACTGATAACCACACCAAATATGTTAAACACTATTGCATCACATAGAAAAAGATCAGAGTCCCATGTTCTGCGGTAGAACCGAACTCCTCTGATACCAATTTGTCATGACCCGTCCTCGGGGCCCATGCCGTGACTTCCCCATTCCCTCCTTCCATAGGCCAGGGGTTGGCGACTAGCACCAAGGCGTAAATCCCGAAATAAAAGGGAAGGCATTGCCTTTGTAAAGTAAACCACAACACCACAGAGCAAGCAGGCAGAAGTAAACACTAAGTAAAAACTGGTACAACAATAAGTGTGGAAAAGTAAGTGGTCCAGTATACAAACTCAAACTGAAAGTAACGTACAACTGAAAAGGGAAAATAGCAACTGAAATGTAAAGCCGCAACGTCGAGCTGTCCACTGGGAATCCCACATGAAGGGTGGGTATAGATAGCGTCCACTGCTCCTCGGGTCCTTCTGACCACTTCGAGTACTTCCCTCCCAGTGGTCCACCTCCAGGTACTGTCCTGCTCCACAAGCCTTGACCACGATCAGCGTTGTCCGTCGTCTACAACCAACACAACACAGTGCGGGCATAGCCTGTGCAGGGGTGAGTATAAGATACTCAGTAGGGACCCCAAGAACCCCTAAGGTCTACCAGAATCCACGATGGATAATACAAAAAGGAAATATACAATCACGAAGTAACACCGACACTGCATAGGTATATTCCCATACATATACCTAAGTCATCAATTCTCGTTCAGCTCCAACAACTGAACCCACATACAACCTAGTCCACACAGGAAAGAAAAACGTATACCCACACAGAATAGAACAACACAACCCACATAGGAAAGCAAAATAGGATTCATCTCACGTTGGTATACTTCTTCATATGACGATAAAAATCAGCAGATATTGCCACTAATTCATCTAATCCGTCGGACCCACAAAGGATCGATAGGTACTAACCCACACAATGACCCACAAATGATCTGACCCAAAAAGGATCGATATGTACTAACCCCCGCAATGACCCACAATGGATCTGACCCAAAAAGGGTCGATAGGTACTAACCCCCGCAATGACACAGAAAGGATCTGACCCGCAAAGGATCGATAGGTACTAACCCCTGCAAAGACCCACACAAGATCGGACCCACACAGGATCTGTAGGCGCTGGCCCACACAGGAGCGCTGAGCGCTGACCCACACAGGATCAGTAGAACTGACCCACAAAGGATCGTTGAGTGATGTATTCGTCGTCATTGAATCCACTGAGGATCTCTGCACAGTCATCGTTGTCGTCGCAGCCGTAGCCAGCTCTAGGGTTCCCGCACACAGCAAGTTCGTTCGGGAGGGTCCACTCCACGAGCTGAGAGGCTGATACATCAATTGACACATAGTCCAGAGTTGATGTATCAAAAAGTTTCGTGTCGTCAACAGGAACTCAACGTCGTAGACGGCGTGTCAATCAGACGCCCGGTTTGAGAGTTATTGTCTTTTTCATCCCAGAGGCCCGATTGGTTTTTAAGTCAAAACCAACCCAACCATACTCCACCTGCATCCAAACCTCTGGCGGAGTTATCCAAACGATCCATCCCACTCAGAGGAATCCATCAATGCCGACGGTACGTCAATCGGAAGTTCGAAGATCAAGATATGAGTGTTTCGGCTCCGAGGGCCTGGTTGGTTTTGTGTACGAACCAACCCGACCGAACCCAAAGTATTCGGAAACCTTGAATGTGATAACGAAACGACCATCTCGATCCAGGGATCGCATCGCCGCTGACGGTGCTTCGTTCGGAGGCCTCTAGCTCAAGTTATGAGGAAAAGACCGAAAAGGTCCGAAAACGGGGGGCTCTGGGCCCGGACTGACTCGGCCCAACCCCCCCTGGGTCGGCCCGAAGTGGGTCGACCCAACCAGGGTCCGGGTCTGACCCAGCTGGGCGCAACCCGGCTGGCCGGTCTGACGGCTCGGCGCTGGACGAGCGGCCACAACAAAGGAGCTGCGGCCCCCGCGCGGGGGCCGCTCCGTGTCACCGGACGCGGCACAAGGCCGCGTCCCTTCCCCGCAGTCTCGCTCGGCCACGGGACCGGCTCTCAGCGCTGCGGCTTCAGCCGCGGCGGGTCTTCCTGGTGCCGCGCCGGGCTTCGCCGCTTCCTGGCGGACAACCGCCACCTTGGGCCGCCGGCACCGACGGGGCGCGCCAGCGGGAACTTCCGTGGACCACCGGACGCGCTCCGGTGGTCCGTTTTGCCTGCAGTTTGCGCCTACGGCTCTCCGGGATCTGAACTCTATTTAAAAGGCCTCCAATCTCCATCCCAATCCCATTTCGTAAACACCATTAATCCACGCATCAACGAAAAACTGCGGAGGCTTGTCGTGCCGTGTTTTTTTTCCCCGCACCCTCCGCGTTAGGTGATAACAATTGGGAATAATAATCAACACATGAGAACATAACAAGGAAAAATTTTAATAAATTAAAATTGAACGTTGATCCAGGTTCTTTATTTTAGAAGGAAACAACCATGGGAAAAAATATTATTATCAAATAAAACCCCTACCTCGTAGTTGTCGTCGGGAGAGAGTTCATTGCGGTATTGACCATCGAAGAAGAAGAGGATCGTCGCATCGCAGAAGGGTGTCGCGTCATCGTGGAAGGGCATCACATCGATGATCTCTGAGGGTTAAAGAAAACACACGGATTTAATTTCACGAATTAAATCCATGTTAAGGATAAAATCCACAAAAGAAATTTAAAAGATATGAAATCTCCTACCTCAAGCAATTGATGATCGGAGATTGTTGCGGGGAAGAACATCGCGGAAGAAGCATCGGAGAAGGAGAATCGTCGGTTTCGTGGAACACAGTGTCGCATCGTCGATCTCCAAGGGTTTGGCGTTCTTCGCGTTCTTCACGTTCTTCATGTTCTTCACGTTCTTCGCATTCTTCGCGAAGGAGGATGAAGATACAGTTTCTCCAAATCCTCTCAACAAACCACACCCAAGAAGAAAGTGTGTTGTTCTTATTTTATTATTATGAAAAGAGTTTGAAAAGTTGATAAGAAATGAACCATTAATTTTGTGAATTAATGGTAACGACTTAACTATCCATTTAATAGGAGTGTTTAAGAGTTTTAGAAAACGCTCCAGTTGACTTTCATTAAAGAGGAGTTTTCATGGGTGTGTTACTTAGGGGAAAAGAAACGGTGGGGCTCGTGCGGGCCCCACCTCACAAATATCCTACCTAGAGGGTAGGATATTTTGGGTTCCACCCTATCCACATCAACTTAGATTAAGTATCTTTAAGTGTATTTAAGTGGATATAAGGGAAATAAAATAAAGTTGTCGCACCACTTTATTTTATTTATTAACATAACCCCAAAAAATTAAAAACCACACCCAAGAAAACACAACTCAGGAAAAGGAGTTTCTAGGCAAATACCGGTGCTGCGCTTCCATTGGTGCCCTCAGAATTCGATTCCGAGCACCTGTTCAAAAGTTAGAAAAACCTGCTCGTTCGTTCACTGAACGTACCCGAGCAAAAACTTTTGAAAATGATTCCGGGCACACCGGGACTCGGAATCACCTGCCGTCAGAAACTGTGTTATTGTAAAATTCCAAAGAAAATTAAGAAAAAAATTTCCTTGAATATTATGAGTCTTTACATACATCATTAATAAAATACTAAAATGAAACACTACATTAATAACAACATAAGAACTCTAATCATTCCTTTTCATCTTCAGTAGTATCATAACTTGATTATTATCTAATAACAACATTTGGTGAATATTATGATCATTCGGACATTGATTTGCGTAGTTCCCCAACTCCTTAAAGATGAATCATTTTACATTTGAAAACTTTTTCATACCCTTGAAATCACGTACTTGGTGTCCTATTTCTCCACACTTACAACAAAATCACATTCCCTTCAATCATTTACCAAGGAGATTTGTTCCACAGTTATCACATATGTGAAAATCCTTCATTCACTTATTTATATTATCTATCTTTCTATCTTCCACCCTTTTCTTCTCTTTCTTCCCTTAAAATCCATAAGACTCATATAATTATTTACTTATCATATTAACACATGATACTATTTCATCATATGATGCGAATACGTGGGAGAAAATTTAATTTTTAAATGTTGTATTAATACCATGAATGATATGATCCTTCTTAACATTTCGATTATGTGTATTACTGAATTCTCATTCCTTCAACTTGGTGCCATTTCTAAACAATGGCATAAACGAGTTTAGTTTATGAACCATAATTTATAATTCCAATCTTTTAAAATACCTATCATAAATTGAAACGATTATACATATAATATATAATCATAAAATGTTTTTTTGAAGAATTATTTACTCTTAAATCCTTCATTATGGATTCAAATGAAAATTTGAATTATCCTATGCATATTCCCCAGGAGTTTCATTACCAAGAAAGAATAATGGCCAGTTTTCATGTACCAGGATACCCCAGATCAAGCCTAAATCTCTTTATCAGAGTTTTCACCCCTAGGTACATCTATGTCAGAGCTGCCTCTACCTGCTCGTATCCACACAAGGATGTATTTCTTTGAAAAAACACAAAATCTCTACATTACAAAAAATATAGAATGTTCATCTATACTAATACTAATATCATATCATAGGGTAATGTTCTCTAATCAGAGATTATCTAAATAAATTATGATGGTTGTTGATAAACTTCCTCTGATACCAACTGAAATTCCTCGACCCGAGTTACCCAGATTTAGTGAATTATTTTAATACATTGGCATGATTACAATGAATTATTCCCTGAAGGACCCATCCGTTTAGTAGTCTTCGAAAATAGATTTAATACATGAACTTTACATTAACCAATAAAACACAACATAAATGATACATTGATAATGTGATTTATCCCATAGCATAACCATGTTTATCCATCATGAAAAAGTTCATGGAATCCTGGAAATATTAAAAGTAGAAAGGGGTGAGCTCAGATGCTCAATAAGGATAACAATAGTGCAGAAACTTTGATAAATAAGTATAAACATTTAAGGCAATGTATTAGACTAAAAAAATAGCCTTTAAAACAAAAAATTCAGCATAAAAAGGAAAAGATAAATCAAATAATGCCATTTTATTATTAACATGGATATTCTATTAGTCGAATAATCACATTAAATATCAATATCCACTTTCATAATGATGGAATGCATAATGCCAGAATTCAGAACCACATAGGAAAGTCCTTGTTCCAAGACTACAAATAATATTTTTTCAAGAACTTGTTCAAAGACAGAAGTTTGTTTCATGAGACCTACCAATTCATCGAGGAGCAATAATGGGATACACCCATCACTTACTAAGTCTAATGCTTTCATCATATGAAAATTATTAAACATAACATAAAAGTTCGTTTTAAAACTAGAATATGAAATGTCATTACATTATCCATAAACCATGGATGTTATAAAAGTAACACATCCATAGTCAAACATATCAGAAAACCTTCAATACAATAGGGATGATTTGTATCATAATAAATGAACATCAAAGAAGTTTAAAATACACTAAAGGATGTTGAAAAAGATGAAAATTATTTGTGAAACTCGTTGATAAAAATTTCCCTTTTTCATGAAAACATTTAAAACTATTATAATTTGGAAAGTAATGAATTTAGAAACATTTTTTTATCAATGTGTCCCATGCCACTTTGAAACTTTTGAATAGAATTAACATTTTAAAAATATTCATTTCCATAAAAATAATTCTTTACCAAAACCATTTTGAAAACATTGACATTAATGAGAATGATTTTGATGATTAAATATATAAAAAATTTAAAATTATATTTTAATAAAATATTCCCTAAAAAATTATCCCTTTAACAAAAAATTTATGGAACATGGAAATGGATACTAAATTTTTTCTAGTAAAAACATACCCATAAACAATCTTGAATAATATTGAGAGTGGGAAATTAACCCTTTCCATGTACTTTCCGTTAGTCGATGGTTTGTTATCCTCCGGTATAATAGTAAATAAATTATTATTAAATTATAAAAAAAATCATATACATAAATATTATATCATATATGATCTCATAATATTGAATTTTTAATAATGTTTCAGTAGTATCATCATTTTGGGTGTTAACATATTCGTTTTCCTTTATTTGTTTTGCTACATAAGCCATGTTTGTTATGGATAAGATGTATTTGATTTACATCCATAATGATATTATGTTATTAAAAATTATATTTAATCAGAAAATGAAAATTATTCTTGATTGGTTATGAAGGGGAAATGAATCTCATCGTATTCGTTGAGACTGTAATCTGTACATACACACGACCTAGAATTTCATTCTTTTGATATTAAAATCATTTATAATTGAATGGTATATATTATATATAGAATAATTTTCATGTTATATTTATTATTTACATCATTTATACTCATTAGTATACCCATTCAAATAGTAAAGCGTTTGAATAACAAACTACACCATGACGTGGAGATAGTAAGTTGTACGTACACACGTATGGTGACTTTGTAATTTATATGATGGATAGAATAATGAATATGGTTGTAACATATTTATAATAACATCATATTATGTTTAAGGTACTAGATTTATTGTTTTGGTATAGATAGAAAAAATAAATATTATGTGGAAGAAGAAAAGAAATTGAAATATGGTGTTGAAATTATTACCTATTCATCGGGTGTTTCTATTGGAGTTGGTCAAAAGGCCTCCATTGGTTGGATTTATTATCAATTTAAAGCCTCTAGGTTTTAGATAGGATAGTTAAGAGGATATCTGGTCAGGTTCTGGTAGATCCAAATGGCTTTGGAGGTCTGAAATTAAGATAAGGGGATGCATGCCTTTATAAGAGAGGTGAGGGTGACTTTAAGAAATGCATGAAATATTATCTTATAATAAAATCATTTTCGTTTTATAATGGATCAAAAATGACTTATTTAGAAAATAAGGTGGGTATGGGTTAAAAAAGATTAATAAAATACGTTTTAGATAGGTTAATGTCACCATATTACCATTATCCATTAGATTTAGCTCTTTGTAAAATAGTTTGACATTTACTATGTATCTTTTTTATTTCCATAATATATGCTTAATAAACCTACTATAACAATCAAAAAGAACCCCATGTGGATCATTATTATGATATTTATCATTATATATGTTCTTTGTAAGAACATTATATTTTATGACTATTATATAATTTAATAATATAATATATGTTTTAAAATCTCATTTTTGTCAATTTAGACACTATATAGTATTTGGTTTTTTTAATGTCATCACATGTTGATTACTTAAAGAAATGCATTGAATCAATTATAACATGTCATATTTACCTAAAAATTTCGTCTATGGCATCTAAACTTTCAAATTATATTTATTTTAATATTTATAATACCATTTATTTGATTCTTTCATTAATAAGATAATTACTGCATCATTATTGTGTTATAAATAAATATAATTATTTAATGTCTAAAAATTATAAATAAAATATCATTATGTAGGAAAAAATTAAAAATTTCTGATTTTTATTTATAGTTTGTAATATAACTTATATAGCACCATTTAAAAGTGTATTACTAAGAGATATATGTTTCTGTCATTTTTGTGTTTACTTTCAATTAATTAATATAAAGCGCCATTATCACTCTCACATGGCTCCATGGGGTCCCCAAAATTACCCAAGTATTCCCATAGCCACACCTATATAATCCAATAGTAATTATACACATGTTAGGATAATTTAATATTATTTTAATATTATCATGTTACCTTAATTTACTGGATTTACCCTTTCATCGTGTTAAATAAAATATTTACTGAAGTAAATATTCATAATGTTTCAAAATAAAAGTTACCTATTTACAGAATTACAACTTCCTAATTCTAAATTTGGAATCTATTTTTCTAAATTACAAAAATAGAATTGGTAGAAATTTATTTAAAATTAATTCTTGTTGTTAAAACAAGAAGCGTGTTTTTAAGAAATAATGATTATCAAAATATTGACAATTATTTATGTTTAGTTTAAATGTGAAATTACATAAAATGAACATAAATATATTAAATGATATAATTTTATATTAATGATACTTTGAAATCACTCAAATGAATAATTTAATAATATAAATTGTTTCGATTAAAAATGTTGTTTTAAATTAAAATTTACTATTTTATCACTATTAATCAAAATATGAAAGTTATTAGAAAATTACCAAAAGTATATAAAAAGTTAATTTTTATACCCCTATTATAATTAAGAATTTATTTCCACTAAAATGAATATATAAATGTATAAAATATTTTATTTAAAGTGGGTACGCCCTTAAAATGTGAAAAAACTGGATTTTTGGAGATATACCACTTTTATCTTAATAATTGAATTTTTCTTCTGTTATTTCTAAGAAAAAAATAGTTGAATTTAAAAATTATATAGAATATTTAAAATTTAATATTTGGTCAATACTAATAATAATCTCTTTTTTGAACGGATATTTTTGGTAAGTCATGGTGAGATCAAATTTTGTGTTGCGTGTTGCGCAAGTTATTGAAATACTTTGAAGAGAAACCATACTATAAAATCTTGTAGTGTTACAATATTTGAACATGTGATGTCTTATAGGGTGCCCAAGGAAATTAAAGGAGTCCTAGGGGTCAATTACTAGAATTTATTCAGTACTCTCACAAAATATATCATTATTCCAATTTATAAAATCCTCATACTAGTGGTGTTCTTGAACTTGCATAGTTGTGTTGATCAATTTCGTCCTTGGGTTTGACTCAGTACTAAGATTCACCAGTAACAACATATAAACAATAGTGCATATTCCTTCCTCAAATGCAGAAGGTATGAGTTCCAGATCTCCATCATCATCTGAGGTAAGTGGACTATTGTGTGGATGTAATTCCTCTTAATTAAATAACCCATGTGGAATGATGGAGTCGGCTGGAGTGGTTGTAGAATCTCTACAAGGAGCCTCCTACACTATTAAAATAATAAAAACAAAATCTATTGAACTGATTCCATTGGGCATTTGACCAAGGGGCCCATTCTACATGATATTTATGAAGTGGTGGTGGGTCGGTTTGTGTTAACATATCCCAGCTCTTATAAATCAGAAAGTGTAATGCACTGATATTGCAATAGGTTGAACATCCCTAAACCAAATAGGGTAAGAGGCTCAAATATCAATCTTCCATGTCCCATGTAAAAATATAACGAAATATTCTTCTTTTACATGTATTTGGGAAAGTTCCATTCCCATATCCTATTTGAAATAAAGCAATGTCCCACGTCTTGGGTTGTATCCTCTAGCTGATGAATTGGAATAATGAAGGCATCATCCATGTCCATCTAGGGATCAGGCACAATAGCAATGTGATCATCCCAATTAGTGTGATCATAATTTTCCATGCTCTTATAATATTAAACATCCAGATAGTTGGATTCAAAATTTGGGATGGGAGATGCATTTCCTTGTAGTATTACTATTTATCCATATAGAGAGTACATGAATCATTGTTGATATGATGAGGGAACTATTGCATTCAAATGGATCCATGGTCTTCCATTCAATGCATTTAAAGAGATGTATTGGGTGAAGACCATGAATTAAATTCTAGTGATGAAGTCATCAAACAAGATATCAAAGAAGATAGTTACACATGGAATCTATTTAGTCAATTCCTAACCCTATATTTTTATGTTAGATGGAGTTAAATCTACTTCAGATAGTCCTAGATTGCATACTATCTAGGTTGGAAGGGGATTGATCACAGAACCTCTACCAACCAAATAAAGGAATACTTCCATTCCACTGAGTTGGCATGTGATGTACAACAAGAGTATGTGCCCCTATAAAGAGAATCCTTTATCTTCTCCTAATAATTAGATAAAATCTTTCCATTATACTTGTTTGACCACCTTATCATCGATTGAATATAAAGCCACTTCCTCGATTTCGAACATGAGTTGCCTTTTCAAAACCACTAAGAGGGAATTACAAATGTATTCAGATGAAAAAGTCCTTGAGAATAAAGAGATTTGTAGGAATGATAGAAATATTCATAATCATGTCACACATCTATGATAGGCACCAATTTTTGTTTAAAGGATATCGTTGTTTGGCAGGAGTTATGATGGGATTTTCTGGTCAAGCCCATTGATTTGAGCTGTTCTTTGGGATTTCGCACTATTCACTAGATGAACCATGCTAAATGAATACAAGATCACTATATGATGAATGTGGTCTGCCAGAAATATAGTGCAGATGGTCATAGTGTAATTACATCAGCTCCACCTAATCGAGTAGCACAAATGACATTGGTAGTTATCTTGATGAGTCGTGATGAGAGGAATTTACATGTTGGGATCTGTAATGTTCTTTAAGTTAGGTCTCAGTGGCGTGCATCGCCTAGATAGAGGCACTAGCCAATAAATTCTTACAATTTACATTTCAATTTCATTGTTTTCAATTGTGTTGATTGAGAACATTAGAAGTATCTGTCTGACGTTCCTCATTGCTGGGGATCATGTAACGGTCCACCAGTTCAGTGATAATCATATGGAATTATCTTGATCCTTGATTGAGGAATCCTAAAATAATAGGAAAATATGGAATGTGAAACCTATCATAGGAGGCATAAATTAAAATATGGTGGGTGATAGATTCGGTATCTGCGGGGGTCTTTTCATACCCTGTCAGTTCCTTCTCTTTGGAGAAACATTAGGTTGAGGTGTGGATGATGATTTTGAAGTGGGGGATGGTCTTCTACATCTATAATCTCATCCTAATTCAATAGATATTTAATGACACCATGGGAATGAGAAATTCATCTTTAGGCTAACTAATCATAAAATTTTTATGACTCACAGATAGAGACCTACTACCACTCACCTTCATTGTCATTGTCAATTTGTGTAGATGCACACAGTACCTATACTCTGGAATAGACCAATATAGCCACGTTTCGATGACCTTGTCTTTTATAATTTCCTTAGAAACCTATAACTTCCTCAAAATGTGTCTAATGAATAATTGATATGGGTAATAGTTTTGGAGATCAGAGAGATCTTCCTCTTGGGGTCTCCAACACACTGGAAATTTAATGATTCCTTAATCTAGGCCTTATGGAATATAATCAAGGACCAATGCCTCATCAAATGATGAGAAATGATTTCTAGTATAACGTAAATGAACTCTAGGGTCTTAGACCTAATGAGAGGTTGGTTACTAGAAAGTGGGTGGAATCTTATAGTCTGACAAAGGTGGTGATACATGATGAGGTGGTGTTATCTAATTTTGTTGCAGGTAATGTTGAGCCAGAGGGTGTGCTAGAGAGTACTGTCCTCGATGAAGTTATAGAAAAAACACTTTTGGTCACAATTCCAGTGGTATTTGGGCCTCTACTTGTGAAATGATAATAGTCATAGCTTTGGAATATCTTCTTGACAGAGGCTTGGGAGGAAACTAGTGTGCATGTTTAGATTGCTTTAAGGATTCCTCAAGGAAATAATCCCGTTCGATGAAATCCTAGAATCCAACAAGTATGTTCTGAGTGATGGGGTAGGGAGCTAATTTCGTATTCATATTCCCCACATATATTGCCTATAGTTGATATTGATTCATCAGCACACGAGTGAATATATGTTTCCTTTCCACCTGTCTAAAAACTCTAAGACTCACTCATTTGGCCTGTGTATTAACTAGAATAGGGATAAAATGATATTATATCACATGGTGGAGATGACCTGATATAGAAAATTTCTGAGATGATCTTCCCAAAAAACAATGGACGTGATGGGTATCTTGTTTTACCAGATGAACGCATGACCGTCAAATGTTTGTACAAAACACTGGATATTGGCATATTCATGATGCGCTATAGATCCCAGCATGGGACAACTCTTTGATACAAGTTGATCTAGATTCTACAGTTGGTCTTCCATCATCTTGAAAGGGGAAAATTTAAGGTTCCTAAAATCTAGGGGTGTTATCATATCATCTACCCATGCATAATTAGTATTTTCTTTATGTGGCATAACCACTTTCATGTCTCATGGGACTAAAGGATGTAATTTTGAGCTGCCATAAGACCCACCTTCTGAGGATTTATTTTATGGAATTATTCCTAATTATGTGTAAATTTGTGAGGTCCTCAACATGGTAGGAATGACCAGAAGATCATGGAGCGGCTATAAAACCCACTGCAAGAACTACCTGAAGAGCCTCACAAAGAGAGACCTGAGTAAGATCTGAAGGTTGATTATCACACAATTTAAGTGGATTCTGTAATTCAAACCACTATATTTTTCTATAAAATCATTCCTCAAACCTTTAAAGGTGTGAAAGGGTGTATATATTTATAAGGTACACCTTGAATTTGATGGCATACAGCTTCCCATACAGCCCTAGTGGAGAGGGAATTGGATCACAATAAGGATATCTATAATCTGTACACCGTCATGTAGGTTACTCAACCATGATCTCCTCAATTACCCATTTATTTTCTACAGGTAACTAATGTATGGATTCCATAAAGTGGTAAACCTATGTTTTCATCATAGAACTAGATTGGTCAGAAGACATAGAAACCCTAGGATGACTTTAATCCATACAAGGGTCTTTACCATAGGGAAATGAGTCTAATGATTATTCGAGGCCCGAAATTTTATTTTCCATGAGAGTTACAACACATGGGAAGTAAAGTAAATATTGTACTTCCCAATGGGTTGGGTCATGCTCTTTGGACCCAACATTGGTGTCCATATCCTTATGTTTGGCATGATGCACCATATTTTTTGAGACTATTTCCAGTGGCATATTATTGATGTTAGTAGGGAGTTGAATCTGTTATAGGATTGGGATAACGTGGAGAGTTTCATACTTCCCCCATCCATGGATCTTCATGTACTATGATTCCTCATTGATGATTATATGGACATCATAGAAAATCTAAATGCATCTCAAATGAAGATATCCCTAACAGTCATGCTATATATGATATTAAACCAACATAAGAATAGCTAGTTCAACGATGAAACACAACAAGAAAATGTAGTCCATGTGATCATGAATCATTTTATAAACAAATTGAAGGTTCCTTAGATGGAAGTGTGTCGCCCATATGGTATGAAAGAAGCACATGACTTTATTCTATTTTACAGATTTTGGAATGTCAGTGTCTGATGTCACATCTAACCAAACCATCTCAAATAACTATTATTCTGCAAGAATTTCACATATAAATATTCATTTAGAATAATGTTATTTCTCTTGGTTTCCCCATTCAGGAACCCAAAATGGATGTGATATGAACCATTGTGGGGGTGGACTAGTCATTAGAGAGAACATTATGTGAAAAGAAAATTCACTAAAAGATGGGTCATCTCCCATGGAATAATTCGACTACATCATCATTTCCATGTACGATGGGGTGTTGAACACTACTTCATGTGCAGGGTTTGGTGGAAAAAAGTGGGTGATCATCATTGACCATACCCCATGAAAACTACATGTGTTTTCATTTAGAGGTAGTGAATGGTTATGTTGATGACACATTGGACTACATAGTAAGACCCAAGAAGGGAACAAATCTATCTCCTCATACATATACCTATGGAGTGCTTTGGGGATCTAGTTCTTCTCTCATTCGGTGAGGGGGACCTCTACATAATCGAATTGTGACATGAGGATGGCCATTTTATCAATTTTTGTAAGAGTGGGTAGTACATGGCCTATGAAAATCATAGGTGTGAGGATCACTTGGGCATATAATGAATGGGACATGGGGGGAACCCTATTATGATTGTTGGAGGTGTGGGGAGGACCTTCATGTTATGGAGTTCCATAGTGGGGAGGACCTCTACTGGAGGTGGTTTGAACAATTGGAGGACCACCATGCCAGCTGCTAGTGGCATGAGGAGGTCCTCCGCAATGATTGTAAGCGGTAGCATGAGGAGTTCCTTCATACTTATCACATTGGACATGGGGAGGTCCTCTATGTTTTCCATCACTTAATCGATGAGCACCTCTACATATATACTGGTTCAAGTGGGTATGTCAAAATCGTGAATCGAAAATGATGTGAGAAGGACCTTTTCATTGAAGATATGAGACATGGGGAGGAACTCTTTATATTGGATCATAGGCTTGGGGGGACCTCCATGAAAGTTTCGAATAATGCAGGGATGGCCCTCACATGGGATGATGATGGTAACTTGGGGAGGGCCTCTATGTTGGGTTCAAGAGAAGGTAATACCTCTACTTTAGATAGTGATGGTACAAGGAGAACCTCTATACTAGATCTCTTAATTATGGTCCAGCCTTTGATGGCCACTAATCATGATGGTGATAAAATGATTAATCTAGGCATGCTCGTGGTGAAAATAAAGTTTTGATCCTGATCAAACAATAATGTTCGATTTCACTATAATAGCAAGAAATTGGTAGTATAAATCAGTGGTGGCATGTTCCATTAAATCTGTAGAAGCTAATTCCTCCCAATGTGTCTCTTCCTATGATTTCCTACAACATCAGTGTCATGTTATCTACACTAGGGATGGTGGTGAAGTTATGAAAACACCATATTAATCATCCTAAAGGACAAGACCTTGTGGAATTGACGTTGCTTGGTGGGCGCCCTCCTTCATAGCTCTTGAATAGTAGTCACCACTGACCCGATACTGACATCCCATACCTCATCTATGTAGGTGAATGATTCATATGATAATTTTTTGGAGAGGATCCCAAAATGGTTTGGTGTCGTAGTGCGGAGAAGCTGCACCCTGTGTGGCCCCCCTGGTGGCCATGATGACAGTGAGGTGTAAGAGCCTCCAGGTCTCAGCGGTCTATATCCCATTTGGGGATGACCTAATCCTTCTTCTATCCATGAAAAAAAGTGTGAATCAACCACATTTCGACAATTTATATTGTTGATTCAAGTCATGGGTTCCCAGTATCCATGGTTTGGGACGACGTCGTGGTGGAGTTGGATCCTTGCGAAAATGTCACATCGTCATCCCAGTTTCCCCAGTAACTACGAGTAGGAGGAGATAAATTTCCTATAGCTATATCATTTGTCCAACAATGAAGGATAATTCATCCATTAGTACATATATTATGAAAACAATTCCTAATTCCCCAATGTCGTTTAGTATTCCTATGTTTGGAGAGGGAGATCCCCACTGATAGTGCTATAAAATAAAATATCCATTGATTAACTACATCGAATTTTGGTGGGTTTCAATATAGGAACACTATAAGCTTGATAAGACCTTGAAATAGATATTTGGATTCGGTGACAGACACACATACAAATATCTGAATCTCTACTAATCAACATGGTTGACAGTGAACTAGTTCAAATTAGGTCCACCATTTTTATTTCAGAAACTTGCCTCTAGAGCATGCCACCTTGCATATGTTGATACTCAATGATAGCTAAATTGTACCCCATGTTCCCAAATTCATATGTTGGGTGAAATTCATCACTTATTCAAGGACGTTTTATCCTTGAACGGAATGGGATTATTGGATGTTAGTTCGTCCTTTTTTGGATTCCTCTGCAGAACACAACGCCTAGTTCGGGTGTTCCATAGAGATTATGAAATTGGTCATGAAACCTATTCTTGGTTTTATCTCTCTGTGGATTTCTGTTAAAAATATTTATCTTCAAGGAAATTCCAAAGGGTTATGTTAGGGTAACAACCTTTAGTCATGGGGGTAGTCCATCTCAGTAAATTTGCAATGTTTGGATGCTAAAACACTATAAAACTTGTATTCATCATTTTTAGATAGATTTGAATTGGTGGAAAAAACATAGGATTCCCATGTCGATCCCTATTTATATTATTCTTGTGGAATGTATCATAAGTTTTTTCATGGTTTCACATTTTAACATGAGGTATTCCATGAGTTCAATGTCTAGTAGATATGGATTAGACTGATCGAACCACTTATATAAGTAGATAATATGTACACATCCATAACAATGATAACACCAAAGGTTACATGATGGATGGGTCATATCTCCAAAAGAGGATGGACGTGAATTTGGTATGTACCATAAGCAGAAAATTTCAAAATCTGATAGAATAATCTACACACCCCTATGGAATGAAAATAAAAGGATGGATGCCACTGAATGGGGGGAAACACAATGGTCTTCCATTGGATGGGATTCCAAATTTTTGAATCTTTATACGTACCTTTTGTAGATATCAGGGATCAAACCCCTCTTAGTTTTAAGGGGTGATTTTAGGATTACACATGGTTAGTTACATATTTCAATAGGATCAATCTTGGTTGAATGAATTTGATATCCAGGTATTTGGCATGGTTTGAAGCCCGAGTGTTTCTAGGAGATATGAGGAAGAGGGTAGTATGATCTAATTAGGACATGGTGGCCCTTGTATGAATCAAGAAGGTTGATGGATGAATTTAATTTAATGGTTGAAATGAAAGGGGTGGAATTGATGTAAAGATAATAGTGTTGGGATTGATCCTTAGGGAAGGTTTCTTCTTAACCTAGTGGATGAGAATCAAAGTCTACGAGGTTCTAGAAGTGGAGTATGTGACAACTATAGAGTCGGACCATGATAATGGAGTGCATTTTTAGGGTCTAGAATGAAATGGAACCTCCAGGTTACTGAATGATCCCCCCCACGGTGTTAAAGTATAAAGGAATGAAATTATGGGAAATGGGTGATGGGATTGAACCTCGGAGAGGGTTCTTACATACCATATATTAAATTAAATTATGAAAGTCCATGTAGTTCATGATGGAGGAATTTAATTGATGCATACAAAAAAGATATCTACCTAGAGTCATTATAGGGGCTTACGCATTGGTAACATCCCGTTAGAAGAGGATCACTCTTGATAATAGGATTGTGAGGAAGTGTGTTTCTTATGTATGGATATATTCCCAAATTGGTGGATGAAAACACCTCAAATAGATGGATATGGGAGACGTGTCCTCAAAAAGGAATATTTCACATCATGACAAGACATCCCAATAAGAGAGAACCATAGTTTTCCATTGGTTTGGGTTATACCTCAAAAAGGCATCTTACATAAACAAAAGCGATAAAATCCCATGTTTATTGAATGGGGAAATAGGCCCTTAGTTAATTGTCAAGTTGGAAAAAATGAAATGAAATGAAATAGTCTGAATGGATGGAATGTGTGGAGTGAGGTTCCTGAACCTCTAAGAGGATTCCTAAATACCCTTTTTAAAAGGTGGTTATCAATGACCATTTAGTTCAGTAAGAAGGCATGGGTCTTCCACATGACTAGTGTGACAATATAATTATTGGGATTACACATATTTAATGGAAAAAATTTGATTTCATGGTCACATTTACTCTAGTCCCAGGTGAGTCAAGATCAACATGTGAAACATGATTAAATAGTAGTCTTGATGATCGTGTTGAAAATTTTTCTCACATTCGGGATGGTTCATTGACTACCCATGGTTAGTGGCCTAGGGTGATGGATATTGGTACATACTCCACACAAGAGGACCAAATACCCACATAAGGGCTTATATGGAGACTACATGAGGTAAAAATGGTGAGAAAGCCCAATGGAAGAGTCAGATGAGACTTCTCTAGTGCAATTCCACTCACTGGTCCTTTTAGAATTTACACACATACGAAAATCACCATTTAATGACATTTTTTTGGAGTACATTGGTTCTTTTATAATTTAATTTATTGAAACTTAGATGATGAGGACTCACTCCTCACCTTTGGGACATACATGAATCGTACCATCCCACACATGGGAAAGAGAAGGCATAACCAATTATAGATAAGATAGAGGTGGATGAGGGTTCAATTGAGGGTTCTACGTTAACATATCTATGAGTAGAAGAAATAGTTGTTTTAATACCAATGGGATGAGGCATTGTGTATAGAAATGAAATGTGAGACACGACACAAGGGACCAACAAATAACTTTGTGAATGTCCGGAGGGCTGCATGAAGGAAGTGTACACTTGGTATGTCTATGTTGTAGAAACGAATATCAAACATGGTTTTGCGATGTAAAGGAAACTCATGTTGTAAATTGGAAGGATTTATTAAATGACTGTATAATTAAACACTAAACGATGATTTTTGATTGAATGTGTTATATAATAAAGGGTATCCCTTGCAAACAAGAGGGTTATGTCCATGTATGGTCCCCTCTTAGTGATCCAAAATCGCAAAAGGGTGTTCTATAAAGGAGGATCTGTATTCAATGTTCTGGTTTCCCAATTAGATGATATTAATTAGTTCATGCACATATCTCATTAACCTATGACATAAAGAATACACGGTGCACCCACCCCAGCTATGGTGGTAGATAAAAGCAGTATGCAACCTCACCAACCATCTTCACAATATTGAATGAAACTATAGTCCTTTGGGATAGCATGCCACCTCGATAGTCCCTACACATTCCATATAATGGGGAGACTCTAAAAAAGACATTGTCTCCCTTGTAAAACTCCAAGGTAATATGATGTCGATATTCATATGATTTATTTCTGCTCAAGTTATTCTTCATTGATTCATTGATGTCCTAAAAATTATACATCATCGCCTACACAAAATCTGGGCCAATGAGGGATTACTATCCAACCTCCGTATAGAATAAAGGTAACTTGTAGGGTCTCTAGTATAGTCCCTAAAATGGAAAAATGTTGTTGTTAGAGTGGTTTTTGTTGTTGTTCAAAAGCATTACCAATGTCTGGTGATCCTACAAGATCCTACAAAATTTGAACATGAAATCCCCCAACATATTCTCCAAAACTAGGAACACATGCTTGGTATTCCCATCGGTCTTGAGGTGCATAAATGTAATCATTCGTAGCTAGTTATGGAATACCGCATTCAAGAATCTCAAAAATTGTTAAAATAAACTCATGTCATTATTGGAGAAAATCATCAAGGTTACCCCATGAAGACGGAAAATATATCTTACCTACAAATACCCCGAACCCTTCACCAAAACCACTCCCTGATAGTGAGGAAGTGCACCGACATCTTAAGTAGTTCAACTATCACTCAAATGGAATCATGGACGTTTAATGTATTTGGATGCCATGTGGTGAAATAAATGGATATGTCATCCCATTTCCACTCCAAAATCACAAGATGCTGCATCAGACACTACTGAACATTATTCTCAGCATTCACCATCTGAATGTTGAGGGATAAACATATGAACTCAACTTTGCTTCAACTCATTCTGATCCACCAGAACAACCACAGATGATCTTTTTATGTCTTCCCCACACCATGACCCATAACTAATATATAAGTGTGGAACTCCCACATCACCTCATCCAGCATTGCAATTGTAACAACTATTTTTCACTCAAACAAGATCTTATGATTCCCTTATTTAGAATATCAATATGGTGTGTCGCCAGTGGATATATGATGGTGTAGATTTTCATAGTTGATGCCTCCTTGTTGGGAATATTTCACATTTTCATGTATTTTGGATTCAACACCATCAACTATAGTAAAATTGTATCATCCTTCTCTATAATGTTTAATTATATTCAAGATAACATCTCTAAACTTTTTTCCCTAGGGGAATTTGATACATCCTTATATGAACATATGCTACATAATTTCCTTAAATAGAGTATAAACTATCTGGAATTTTTAGTCTTATAAGAACTCCAACCATTGTCAAAAACTCAAATTCAGGGCTCTCTATGTGAAGATGTTCTATAGGATCTAGTGCTCGGTGTAAACCACAATGTTCTCTCCTAGAATTTTGTGCTTCCACATCCAAAAGAAGATGACTTTAACTTCTATATCTAGGGCAAGTGTTACATAGTTTTTTGCATGGGATCTCAACTTCATCGACCCATATGCGATGAATGCATGTTATTTAATGAACACAAAAATGATCCAAACTCATTAGGTTTCAAAATACACTATGATCTCAACCACTTCCTCTTGTAGTCTCAAAATATGCATCCCTCATCTTCCTTTGCCTCAACTCCTCAAAGGCCTTATGGCACTACTCATACCAGATAAAAAATTTTCCCTCAAATAATACATTTGGTCAATGGGGATCCAAACCTATAAAAGTATTCTAAAAATCACTTTTAGTGCACCGAAAAAAAATCTTATCACCGGGTTCACACTCATAGATGGATCCCAAAAAATATCAATGTCAATATTTACTAGATCCATGGATAATCCTTTATAAAAAATGACATTCCCTATAACATGAATTTCATGTATACAGAAAATGAATGTGGAGAGATTTCCGTAAAGATGGACCTCAAATTTTAAATAAAAAACAATGTACAGGTGCTCTGTTGGATCCTCATCTAATGAAAAGAAAATGAGTATTTTATTGATGAAGAGATAATCTATTACATGTAAGGACGAAATATCTAGTTCATCAATTACATAATGAATATGTGGGAATTTTTCACACCAATGGGATTAAAAAACTAATATATCCCATAGAAACATCGAAAAAACATCAATATGTCACCCTTGTGGACTGGTGACCGGTGGTAGTCGAAACTTTGATCAATAATGGAGAACCATTCCTCACATTGTAATTGGTCAAAGATGTTGTTAATGCTCTATAAATGGTACATGTTCTTTATCTTGTCCTTTCTCAAGCAATTATAATCCCGGAAAAGACGTAAACTCCCATATTACATATCCAAATATAGAACTGGAGATTCCTAGGGGTACATACTGGGACTGATGAAACAATTTTTAGAATGGTCCTCCAACTATAACCGTTCCTCTCTGAGAATGGTGGGAGCCATCTAAAATGTTGAACAATATATTTGGGATGTCACTGGTTGCAATTCAATGAAAAACTAAAACTTCTTCTTCAATGATATTCCTATTTAATCATTAGAGAAGACACCAATATAATATTCCACAACAAATGAAAACTACATACCTTATAAGTTTATTTCTTTAAGGGATTTGAAAATTTACTAGTGGTTGTATGTCTATATCCCCATGCTCATATCACCTTATTGTTCTACTATGATGTCTCTTTTACTATAAATAAAGACCTGTATAACATTGGTGTGTATGCATCTAACTTGTTTGTGGTGACTATCGATCTAGTATTGAACCATGAAAAACTAATGCATGCCAAAGTTGATAGTGTAGGGATCCATCATAAGAAAAATTATCCCCAACATTAACCTCTATCTTCCAAGAGATATCTCAAACTGATGGAAGATAAAAGTCACGGATGAACAGCTCCTCATTGGGACCTTGAGACAAATCTGTTCTGTTGGAACCTCTATTGGGAGTTCCAACTCCCATACTAGGAGTAATGAGATAAAAGAGTGACAAGAAAATATATCTAATAATACTAAATAATGATTAAATTAAACATAGATATTACCATGGATCATCTAATGTAATACAGGATCAAAAACTTCTAAAGCAGGTAGCTGTTCGCATCCCCAACCACAAGCTCCCCGAGCCTTCCATCGGTCAGTTGGTGGTGGTGGTAGAAGAACCTTAAATCATTGTCCCTCACCTATATCGCATGACCCTATACAATAAATTCACCCCTAGGGACCATAATTTCCTTACATGGGGGATTCATGAAAATGGTGGTGTCACTACCATAGTGGTCCACCCCACAATCTTCCTTGGAGGCTTAGCATGTCTGTGTGAGAAATCTCATACAATGTGTCCCTGCCAAACACATGAATAGAATCAACCCTCTCTGGGATAACTGAGTGCGTTTCAATGCCTGATGCTGCCTAACCACATGCTAATGTCTGATCATGAGGAATCATATTATGTTGAGATCATGTATACTAAGGTCTAGAAGCTACCACAAATAACTCAACTCTATAGTTTCCACTACCAGTCCAAGCTAACTAGAATCCCTCTAAGAGAAAACTCTCTATCACTTTTCCCCTCACGAAAACCAATGAATAAGTTGGGATAAAAACTTATAATAAGATGGAATTGAAATCTATACCGATTCCATTATCAATATTATGTGCTCAGAAGTAAACATATCAAATTAGGTCCGTAGAGTACTATATCAGGCCTATGAACCTAGCCAAGCACGCTACCACTATCATCCATCCATTATTATCCTCACAAATCTCTTGAATCCAAATAGATCAAAGTAGGTAGTGGTACTAATCCTCATGGAACATCATTTATAAGTCATAACATGTGTGTTATAACTCATCTTGCATCTGAGTAACCAATGTCCACCAATGACTAGATGCTCCCTAGTTCAGTATGAGTGCTAGAACAAAAATCAGATCTACTAGTGTCCATATAAGCATGAAATCCTAGATCACCTAATTGAAACCAATCCTGAAATAAGAAATGATCTACCTCACCATGGAACCATAATGGTCTCTGGTTATGGAATCTTTAGAGTGCACATAGACTTCCCTCATCCTCATTCTACACTGCTAGTCATATATGCTATTCAATGGGTGGAGGTGCTACTACCAATCCACTTGAAGGAATTGGATTTCATGATGTCAACTGAACTAAGGCCTTATCGCTCATGGGGTTTTCATCCAGAACCAAAGCTGGTATCCTAGCTGGAATTCATCACGGAGGCATCATGATAGTTATCAAGGATCACCACAGACAGATTAGTATATATATATATATATTTGTGTGTGTGTGTGTGTTTGTGTGATTGTGTCATAACAACAATGGGGATATGGGATGGCTGTAAATTCAAAGAATCAATCTTATATGAGGAATGTACCATTGTCCCTACAAATAGTGTATCATCGTACCAAGTGAAAAAGTGGGTAATCATGGTACTTATGAATGGAGACATTGTCCACCAACACCAACACTATACTACGTGGACTAAGGTAAACTATTGATATACTTCCACATTGTTTCCTTAATCCTAACCAATTCTTTTAGAGAGAAACATTTGACAAAAATCCCAAGGAATAAACATCCTATGATACCAATTTGTCAAATCCTAACCCATGTTGATGATCGTGCTATAAAAACCCCAATCCCACCTCAATAGTCCATTGGGTGGTGACAATCATTTAATGTAAAACAAACACATAGAGGCCTTTTTCTATGTACATGAACGCATTCACACAACAAACTCAATTAAAACATGCAGAGTGATATGTTAAAATGATGCCCCAATGCTATCAATAAGCAAAATATGCAAGAAACTATAAATATTACAAGGTAAGTAATGTAAACAGAAAGGAAAAACATAGAAATTGATTCCTAACATGAAATGTGTCCCAAAATGATAAAAAACATGAAAAGTAAATTATCTAGGAAATCCCCGCTCATGGAATCCCCATATATTAACATAGTAAACGGTTCAAGGACACGGTATCCTATAGCTCATTTGATTATATTATCAACATGTATTTATATTGAATAAGGGAGGACACGTTCTATAGAAAAAAATTAATATTTTATTATTAAAATACAAGAAGGATTCCCTAAAAGCTGATGAAGGAGTAGTAAGAGACATAATAGAAAAGGAATAAAACAGTTGGAACTAGGTACAATGAAGGAGTTTAGCAAAACCCTACATGTGAGTGAAAGAAAAATCATCAAAACATAAAAAGACAGAAATGGTGATAAGATGAACTTCTTGTCAATTATCCACTGCATATAGTAGGTGAGTAGACTCGCCCAACCATGTGAATCTATATATGTAAAGCACATGACATACCCCGTATGTCTTCACCTCTCCAAGAAGGATAGTAAAAAAACCCATGAATTGGGTACTTAAAAAAGGATATATATATATATATATATATTCTATGTAACACCCCAAGCCAAGTTTCCCAGATTCGGTGCATTATTACGTAACATTGGTATGATCACAAAAGATTAACTCTCGAAAGACTGATTAGATTAGTATCCTTGGAAACAATAGATACATTCATAAATGTTACATTACATAATAAAGTGAAAAACTAAAATAACATAGTCTCTATAGTCCACACCCATATACCTTTCAGGCTACCCCTGTAGGTCAGTCATAAAATATTTCTTCACATCCTGGGAAAAATAAAACACAGAAAGGGGTGAGCTCAGATGCTCAGTAAGGATAGAAATATAGAGGAAGCTTTAATAAATAAATATAAAAATTTAAGGAAATGTATAAATAAAACTAAAGCCTTTTAAACATGAACGTGAAAATAATATGGCAAAAGTAAAATGAAATAAATCCATTTACTTATTTACATGGATATTCTACTGGTCGAATAATAACATGAAATATCAATAACCACTTTCATAATGATGTAATTCATAATTCCATACTATCATAACCACGTAGCCAAGGCCTCGTACCAAGACTACAAATATGATTTTGTCAAGGCCTTATGCCAAGACACTAGTTTGTCTCATGAGACCTGCAGATGCAGTGAGGAGATATAACAGGCTCCACCCGTCACTTATTAAGTCCAATGCATTCCTTATTTGAAAAGGTTTAAACATATCATAAACCATCACATAATCGTATCACATAAAACATGCATAAAGGAAACATATCTTATCCACACTTCAATCACAAGATATTAATACAACACATTAATATAATAAAAAAAATATCCAATCCATTTTCAATACCTAAATAAAAGAAAAGTAAATCATAGTATTTATTTTTCATTTAAAAAAATGTTATAGCTTTTAAGGGAAGCTGGAACTCAAATAATGGTCATAGCGGAAGAGAAGTCATTGTCACTGCATACGTAAAACAAAAAAACATTTCCTTTTGTTGTTTAGTAAAAATCTACATATAAAAAAGATTCTTTTTGAATAAACATAAAAGTCACAGGGGTTTATACACTGTATAAAAGAAAGTTGTGTATAAAATAAAATATGCTTCAATGAAAGGAGATTGAGACGAAGTCCCTTACAAAGATCATTTTTTTAAATAAAATTGATCTATTATGTGTATTCACTATAATTACACATAATTAAAGTACAAATACAAGATAATACATAATAATATCATGACCTAATTTGAAAGTAGGAGATTAACCCAAAGAACGGAAATTGTGTTAAGAAGTACCCTTACCTCGTGGTCGACTTGATTCGATCGTTCTTTAACATCCTGAATAATAAACTAGAGTTAATTTATACTTTTGTAATAACTTTTTTGAACTTAATTACTCTTTTTATATCACTTATTACCATTTTATTATCACTATGTAACTATTTAAGTTAATAATGGTCGTTTTGTCGATCTTTGGTACTTGAGTCAAAAATAAACTTCTTATAATTAAAAGTTGTTCATGTACTAAAATATCCATTATATAAAGAATTATATTAATGATGTTTATATCATATACATCATATATATCCAGTATATAAATTTATTTTTAATATTACATAACATTTAGAGGTATGAAATGAAATGCACCATTCATGGAGTCGGTATGTCGTACGTACGCATGAATGCTACTTTCATTTCTACTTCATATTAAATTGAATGAAATCATAATGATATAAAGGTATATTATAATTCCAGTATAATATCATATATAATATCATTAACTCCATCCTTTATATGTCCCACATATGGAATTAATGATTCAAATCAGTTCGAGGGGGCGGTAGTCTGCACATCTTAAAATTAAATTATCGCGTTTATCCATAATGGAAATCATAAAGGCATGCTATAACTGATAAATATAGAAGCATAGGGAAAACATAAACATAATAAATATCATAAATAAATATAGTGACATCATAATTTTCACCATTAAAGGTGTTAAAAGAAGATTGAACAATCATCATTTCGTGAGGTAGTAATTCTCCACCCACAGAAATAGTATGTTCTATAACCATTAGATGAAGGTGTGTGTATGTGTAAATCAAATAATTCTCATAAAAACATCCTAGTATATTGAATATACTGGTGTTTTTACAAAATAAAGGAATAAAAATTGTTTAAGTGGTTTTAGAAATAAATAAAATAAAATAACATAAGAGAAGACATTACCTTAAAATCGGATAACCCTTTTTGATTGGAGCCAAAGGCTTCCTTGGGAAGACATCTGCCCAAAATGAGTCTTCTAGGAGTAAGAGAGGGAAGTTGAGAGAGTATTTGGGAAGAGGTTGGCCGATCCAAATGGATTTGATGGTGTGAATAAGGTGGTAGAGGTGGGGTCCTTTTATAAGAGGAGAGAAGGGGCACTCTTGGAATGTCATGAAATGATACATTATTATGAAGTGCTTTTCGTATTTCAAAGGTACCACAACTATATATTTCTAGGATAAGGTTGTAGGGTTCGGAATATACACATATAATACGTTTTTGACAAGTGTAAGTCTTAGATTGCACATTATCTTTTCATTTTATTTAAATCGTCAATTAATGGGGTAATCGTTGTATCATTATGGTGTCATACAAAATTTAATTTATATAATATCTAAAAATTATAAAAAGAAATACTATGATGTAGGAAATATTTTTAGCTTTCCAATTACTATTTATAGTAAAAAACATGAATGTATACCCTCATGTAATAATTGTTTTAGTAAAACAATACATGTTTGTGACATTATTTTAACTTTAAATAAAATGTTATTAATGTCATTTTCTTACAAAAGTGGCTCCATGGGGTCCCCATGTTGACCCATGGATTTTATTGTTCTTCCATGACTCATTAAATAAGGGTAGGACAAGTGTAAAGGTAATTTCATATTATTATAACATTATATTTACATTAAATTACACTAATTACCATTAAACACAATTAATAAAACTTAAAAGTTACTATTCACCAAAAATTATTTTCATCCCATTAAACCAAATTATACTTACAAATGAAAACCATTTATGTCAGATTTTTGAAATTCAATTCACCGAAGTGGTAAGATTTCATTTAAACAAAAAATTAGTTTTTTAACTACCACTTAGTGGTTTCACTATTCATCAAAAATTGATGTTTTTCAGAACTGTACAAAAAATTCACCCCATGATATAATTGATATTATGAATTCAAAAATGATGTCTATTTTAAAAAAATTTATACCTATAAGTTGAATTAATTAATTTAGTAATTATTTCCTGCTATCAAAACATATAGCGTGTTTTTAAAAAACAATATATATCAAAAGATTGACAATTGTTTATGTCTAATTTCAAAGTGAAATTAATTCTAATGACCACCATTGGATGAAATGGTAAAAATAGATTCTAATTATAATTTAAAACCACTCAATCGTATAATTTATCACTATAAATTATTTTTATTAAAAAAGTTTTTTTAAGTATTTTTCACTATTCATAAAAAATTGGAAGTTCTCTAAAAATTACAAAAAAATCAACATAGGATAATTTCGATATTCCGAATACAAAAATGAAGTACATTTTGAAATATAAAATCTATATAATTTCAAAAAGTGGGTATGACTATTCATAACAGCTACTTTGATTGGTCGTGATGTGTTAGAATCTCGAACTTGCGTACAATGCAAGCTATTGCATTATTGAAAGAGAAGCGTATCATGAATTATTGGGGTGTAACATTCTCCCCTCCTTCAATAAGTTGCATCCTCACAATTTTAAAAGGTTATTTGAAAATAAATGGTTGAAAATAGAAAATATCGGTGTGGAAAATCCACATCAGAAATAAGGTTTATAAAATTATAACTTTAAAAGAAAGAAGGAGAAGTACAAAGGTCTCCCAAGATAGTACATACTAGGATTATATGAAAATATGGATATGGAGGAGAAACAAATCATCATGGTATGATGGAGAGTTGTAGAAAATAGAATTATGAGAAAGTTAACAACAAGAAAATCAGAAACATGTGATTGGTTAAATGGTCATTAAATCCCCAGTAGGAAAATTTAAACGACAAAATTTTTATATTAAGATACCTTTCATAATGTTGAGGAATTTATTCACGAGATTTACTAAGAATGTAAGGAAATATACTTACTTGTCATGTAGACTTTCATTCCTTAATACATTTTTACCACAAACCCATCTTTCACTCCAAAAGGTAATAGAACTCAAAAATATTTTGTTTATCCTAATTGTATAAGGTTCCAAATATTAACACATACCATTTAGATTAGGAAAACAATTTTTTAATCACCAGGGACTTCCTGTAGTCTACTGGTACGTAATAAAGGCATGTCGCACTATGGTTATGGGATCGATTCCTACAGATTTGTCCGACGCAACGCGCTATCCCCCGACCTGCAAGTTGTCCTTTTCCTAAAACTATAGTATTATAATATTCCAAAAATAATCTTCATAAATGTTTTAACATTAAATAATACTATTTGAAGTTCAACATAATCCATTCCAAACATTATAGTTATCCAAAATACCACTGTCCAAACTCACAGTCCAAATTTTATAAGGAAGGTAAAAACAATGAAGATCCTTTTTGCCGCGTAATAACATGTGAATACCTTCATCATGTATTCTTTTAAAACCCTGCAACATCATAAATTACCATAAATCCTTATTTATTACATTCATGATCCCTTATTCCTTATAGAAAAGTTGATATACTCCGTCTATCCAAAAATGTATACAAATCATTAATAATCTTCAAGGAAGTCAAGAATATCCAATATAATTTATCCAAATCAATCATGTATTATTCCAAAATCACTATCTCGGTATCGAAACCATATTATGGTTTATCTTTCTCTCAACAATATATTCTCCAAAATTTTAACCTGCAATTGAGTCACTTTTCATGGTTCCACAAAATCTCAACTCCTTAATGAAATAGTACTATAGTACAATCCTTATTTACTCTATAATTATTATTACCAGTACATCGTTGATACAACACTCGAATGACACAATTCTTTAATAACATAATAACTCTAATCATTCCTCTTCATCTGTGGTAGTTTCATAACATGATTATTATCGAATAGCATCATTTGGGGCATACTCTGATGATTTGAATATTGGTTTGGGTTGTGCCCCACTCTATGAAGATGAAGCATTGTAGATTTGAAAACTTTTTCTTACCCTTGCAGTCATGCACTTGGTGTCCATTTTCTCCACACATATTACAAACTCCCATTCCCTTCAGGAAAGTTCCAAGGTGTTTCTTCCCAATGATATCACATATTAGAAAATTATTCTTTTCCCTCTTCCCATTATCCATCTTTCTCTCTTCCATCATTTTCTTCTCTGTCATCCCTTCAAATCCATAAGACTCAGAGAATATTCTTTACTTATCTTATTAACACGTGATAATATTTATTCATATGTTGAGAATACATGGGAGACTATTTCTCTTGTAAATTTTGGCTGAATACCATGAATGATATGATCCTTCTTACTTTTTGGATCATAGGTATTACTGGAGTCCACAATCATTCTACTGGGCTCCATTTCTATACAATGGAATAAACTAGGTCAGTTTATGAATAATAATGAATAATTCCAAACATGTAAAATACTGAACGTAAATTGAACGGTTTATGGATATAATCTATAATAATAAAGATGTTTTCTTTGATGAAGTATATACTCATAAACACTTCATGATGGTTTGTAAAAATGAGAATTATCGTAAACATATCCCTCAGGAGTGTCGTAACAAAGAGTGCAGAAAGACCCGTTGTAATGCACTAGTTCCCGTTCGAGTCTAGACCAAAGCGGTGTTTTCGGGTTTTACCCCTAGGTACATCTGTGCCAGATCCACCTCTACCTACTCGTATCTAGAAAGGGATGTATTTCTCGGAAAACTCACAAAATATATACAATACCAAAATTCTAGGAAGTTCTTATATACTAGTCCTCAAAGTTTATCTTAGGTATATGTGCTCTAATCAGAGTTTATTTAAATCTATCTTCCAAAGTTAGTACTATACTACCTATGATACCAACTCTAACGCCCCGACCCCAGTTACCCAGAGTCGGTGCATTGTTAAGTAACATTTTCACGATCACAAAAGACCAAGTCTCGATAGAATGATTAGTTTAGTAGCCTTGGAAACACTAGATACATTCATAAACGTTAAATTAAATCATAAAGTAAAAAACTACAATAACATATTCCACATAGTTCACACCCATATCCCTTTCAGACTATCCCTGCTGGTCTGTCATAAAAAAGTTTATTCACCTCCTGGGAAAAATAAAACATAGAAAGGGGTGAGCTCAGATGCTCAGTAAGGATAACAATATAGCGAAAGCATTCAAAAATAAACATAAACATTTAAGGCAATGTATAAGAAAAATAAATGCCTTTTAATCATTAACATCAGAATAATATGGAAAAAGTAAAATGAAATAATTCCATTCACATATTCACATGGATATTCTACTGGTCGAATAATCACATTCAATATCAATAACCACTTTCATAATGATGAAATGCATAATCCAGACTATCATAACCATGTAGCCAAGGCCTCGTGCCATGAATACAAATAAGATTTTGTCAAGACCTTTTTCCAAGATAGTAGTTTGTCACATGAGACCTGCTGATCCATCGAGGAGATATAGCGGGCTCCACCAGTGACTTATTAAGTCCAATTCATTCCTTATATGAAAAGGTTTAAACATATTATAAACCATAACATAATCGTATCACATTAAACATTCATAAAGGAAACATAACATATCCACATTTCAATCACAAGATATTAATAAAACACATTGATATAAAAAAACATTATCAAAACCATTTTCAATACCAAAATAAAAGAAAAGTAATCCATGGTATTTATTTTTCATTTAAAAAAAGTTATTTCTTGTAGAGGAAACTGAAACTCAAATAATGGTCACAGCGGCGGAGAAGTCGTTGTCTCTTCATACATACAAAAAAAACATTCCCTTTTGTCATTTAGTAAAGCTCTACGTATAAAAAAGATTCATTTTGAATAAACTTAAAAGTCAAAGGGGTTTATACACTGTTTAAAATAAAGTTGTGTATAATATAAAATATGCCTCAATGAAAAGAGATTGAGATGATGTCCCTTACAAAGATCATTTTTTAAATAAAATAGATCTATTATGTGTATTCACTATAAGTAAACATAAAGAATGTAAAAATACAAGATATGACATAATAATATCATGACATAATTTGAAAGTAGTAGATTAACCCAAAGAACAGAAATTGGGTTAAGAAGTTCCCTTACCTCGTGTACGACATGACTCGATCGTTCTTTAACCACCTGAATAATAAAATATAGATAATTTATACCTTCTTAAGAAAATTTTTGAAGTTAATTATTCATTTTATATCACTTATTACCATGTTATGAACATTATGTAACTATTTTTGTTAATAACGGTCGTTTTGTCGATCATTGGTACTTCAGTCAAAAATAAACTTTTTATAATTACAAGTTGTTCATGTAGTAAAATATCCATTATATCCAGAATTATATTCATGATTTAGATATCATATATATCATATATATCCTGTATATAAATGCATTTATAATATTACATAACATTTAGAGGTAAGAAAGGAAATGCACCGTTCATGGAGATGGTAAGCCATACGTACGCATGAACACTACATTCCTTTCTATTTCGCATTTAATGGAATTAAATCATAATGATATAAAGTTATACTATAATTATATTATAATATAATATATAATATCATTAAATCAATCATTCATACATCCCACATATGGCATTAACGATTCAAATCACTTTGAGGGGGCGGTAGTCCGCACTTCCTAAAATGAAATTATTACGTTTACCCATAATGGAAATCATATTGAAATGCCATAAATGAAAAATACAGAAGAATAATGAAAACATAAACATAATATATATCATAAATAATTATAGTTAAATCTTTATGGACGCCATGAAATGTGTTAAAAAAATACTGAAAAATCATCGTTTCATGAGGTAGTAATTTTCCACCCACAGAAACAGTTTGTTCTTTAACCATTAGAAGAAGGTGTGTGTATGTGTAAATCAAATCCTTCTTATAACAACATCCTATTATATTTAATATACTGGTGTTGTTACAATATAAAGGAATAAAAATATTTTAAGTGGTTGGAGAAGAAAAAATAAACAAAAGAACATAAGAGAAGAAATTACCTTAAAATCGAGTAACTCTTTTTGATTTGAGCCAAAGGATTCCTTGGACAGACTTCTGCCCAAATTGAGGACTATAGGAGTAAGGGAGCGAAGTTGAGAAAGTATTTGGGCATAGTTATGCTGAACCAAATGGCTTTGATTGTGTGAATAAGGTGTTAGAGGTGGGGGCCTTTTATAAGAGGAAAGGAGGGGCACTCTTGGAATGTCATGAAATGTTACATTATTATGAAGAGATTTTCGGATTTCAAAGGTCCCATAATTATATATTTAAATGATAAGGTGATAAGGGTTCGAAATCTACTCATCCAATAGGTTTTTAACTAGTGTATGTCTTAGATTTTACATTATCTTTTCATTTTATTTATATCATTAAATAATGTGGTAATCGCTGCATCATTATGCTGTCATACAAAATTTAATTTATTTAATGTCTAAAAATTATAAAAAAATATATGATGTAGGAAATATTTTTAGCTTTACAATTACTATTTATAGTCAAATATATTACTTGTATAACCCCATGTAATTTTTTTAGTAAAACAATACATGTTTGGGACATTTTTATTTTAACAATAAATAAAATGTTATTAATGTCATTTTCTTACCCAAGTGGCTCCATGGGGTCCCCAAGTTGACCCATGGATTGTCTCGGTCAGCCATGACTCATAAAATAAGGGTAGTACATGTGTACTAGTAATTTAATATTATTATAACATTATATTTACCTAAAATTACACTAATTACCTTTAATCGCAATGGATAAAACTTAAAAGTTACTATTCACCAAAAATTATTTTCATCCCATTGAACCGCATTTTACTTAATAATGAGATCCATGTAGGTAAGATTTTTGATATTAAATTCACAGAATTGGTATGTTTTCATTTGAACAAAAAATTAGTTTTTTAACTACTACTTAGTGGTTTCACTATTCATAAAAAATTAACGTTTTTCAGAATAATACCAAAAATTCACCGTAAGCTATAATTGATATTCCAAATTCCAAAATGATGTCTATTTTACAAAATTACAATCGTATAAGTTGCATTAATTAATTGAACAATTAATTCCCACTATCACAAAAAATAGCATGTTTTTAAGAAACAATATATATCAAAAGATTGTCAATTTTTTACGTCCAATTTTAAAGTGAAATTATATCTAATGACAACAATTGGATGAAATAGTAAATATATATTGTAATTATACTTTAAAACCATTCAATCATATAATTTATCACTATAAATTATTTTTATTATAAAATTTGTTTATAAGTATTTTCACTATTCATAAAAAATTGGAAGTTCTCATAAAATTACAAAAAAATAAACTTAGTATAATTTTGATTTTAAGAATACAAAAAATAAGTCCATTTGGAAATATAAAATGTATGTAATTTAAAAAAGTGGGTATTATTATTCATAACGGCTACATTGATTGGTCGTGGTGTGTTAGAATCTCGATCTTGCGTACAATGCAAGCTACTTCATTATTGAAAGAGAATCATATCATGAAATATTGGGGTGTTACATTCAATGTAAAAGAAGCCCAAATGAGAGATTAATGTGATATATATATCACAACTCATCTAATGGTGAAGATTCACCAATACTTTAATAGTTATCCATTAATGACGATCACCATCCCACAAGTCCTCGTTAAACATGCAATTCAAAGGGATTCAATCACCACACAATTATTATATACTCCTTTGGTGGAACCTACACTCTTATGGTTTTAGGTCGCATCACAAGGACTAGTCTCAATAGGGAAAGTGTCCTTCATTTTCTCCAGTACAAATGCACCTCAAACCACATCTCTCAAGAATAAAGTTTAGCTTGATGGTTGAAAATGGATCTACAGGTCACAATCCCTAGTATTATAGGGGGTTCCACTCAAATTGTATTTATAGAGGACACATTATTTAGTTCTATCATGGGATACCACTCTAAGAATCAGGGATCCACACCCTAGTCCATTCGGGGATCAACACTCACGGGTCGACGGGGACCCACTACCTAGCTTCACTGAAGAGTGTACAATGGAAGGTACTTCATGACAAGTTGCTAAAGAGGACACATGTCCTAGTGCATTAGAAAAATTCCACTCTATTCATTGGGGATCCATACCTAGTTAGTTAGGGTGATCAATACCTAGAATGAATCCTCGGATTATATGCCACAATGGTGCCTAATCACTACTTAACCAATACTAAAGAATATCATCAAACCCAAAATAGGATATTCCTTCAAAATTCCTTTTAGGTTTCCACATTTAATGATATAAAAAATAAGGTTCTGCACATTCAAATGGATCACACCATTGTGATCCTTACACAGAAACACCACACATCAACTATGCAATCATAACAATCAAACATATGATGAAATATTTTCATGTCGGTACACTATGACTAAATAAAATCAAATGGGGGACATGCATCAATCCCAAAATAAATTATGTGGATCAAATCATTATGATCATTATGAAAAAACTCAAAGGAATCATTATTTCTTCATTCAAAATGGACACCCAATGAAAAAGATGCATTTCACCATAACATGGCCGAACTGTGCTTAATGGGGACGAGACTAGGATTTCTATTTAAACACATAAAATTGGACATGAAACGTTTTCCAAAGTTGTAGAGATCTAAGGTCATTGATGGAATTCCAATTGGACATCATATGTAGGATTTACATCTGATACATGATTTCCTAACAATTATACTAGTAATAATAATATTATAATGTTTTGGTGTTTCCTGCAATCCAGATAGGATCCCAAATTTTTAAAATTCCCAATATAGATTCCAAATATTCATATCAAATTTAAGATCATGTATTCATATGTGGGAAAAAAATGGATTATCCATTTAAGATATATGGGGGTATTAGTCCAGTACCTGAAGATCTGTATGGCCAGCATAGCCCGACATGAATCACTCTACCACCTCAGCTCAACCCTATTTTATCTCATGTTCCTAGCTCGGCCAGATCATCCACCTGGTCCCCCTTGGCCTAGATTACTTCCCTTTATTTCAAGGATAATCTTCCTACCCCCACTAGCATTGTCTACTCCTCCTACTGATGTTATTCAACACAACTTCCCACCACATTCTTGGCCTCCTATGGCCTCCTAATCTCACTACTTGACACCTCGCAACATTGTCTATCTCCTATATCTTAAGACCACTTAGAACACCCCAGTTGCACCATTCTTATCCTTCCACCCCACTCTACCACCACAGACCTTGTAACCAATCACCTTATCCAATGGCACCACCACACCCCGACCGTCCAACGCATGTCACGGCTTCCGGCACCACCCTCGCCAGTGGTGCCTTCCACAGACGACCAAGCATCCTCTAATTTCAAAAAAATAATGAGGAATAAAATTCATAATCCTTGGATTGAGACCATCATATATTTAGTCTATTCACTATGTATTTATATTCTGAAATTTAAACTACCATTTTTAAAATAATGGGCAAAGAATAGGAGAATATTTGATTCAAAAATGTGATCGGTCCGTTGTAATTTTTTTCTATAACCATTTATGATCAAAGTGGATAAAAAGAAATAAAATTGAAGAATAAATTTAGAAATTAAAATTTGGATGAGGGTTATAAAAACAATGAGAACCCTACCTTGATTCGTTCGTTATTGAAGAACACAATTGCCAATGCTAGAAAAGGAGGAGAGCACAGTTGTGGTGGTGTTGGGGTTAGGGTATAACACTAATGAAAACATATAATAAACTCTTATTAATATTTTTTTAGATTTAGGGAAACACCCAACCACACCTAAAATAGTAACAGGATCAGAACATCCCATACCTTCTCATTTGAGGTTGGGCATAGGTAAAACACCCCTTACAAATTAAACAATGGTATCCGATTTCCAATCTAAGTCCCCATTCAATTTTTAATATGATTTCATAGATAAGATAATTAATTTTAATTATTTAAAGGATTATTAGGTCCCCTAGTGACTATTTTCACAGACGTATTATGCATGCATATTCTGTCCCTCCAATTGTGAACACCACATTTCAGACTCAATCATTCCCTCATATATCATATCTAAGCCAATGTTTAAGAGTTATCAACCTTTCATCACATTAAAATTATAAAATATACTTTATTAATTTTATAAATTTAAATTTTAGAACACGGTGCCTCAAAATATCATGTTGTCTCATCACCTATCCATGTAAATATACATAGTAATATTTAAATGTTTTTCAATGAAAAAACTAGGTCTCTACACCGATAGAAATAGTTTGATACTAGTAATATAGGGTCGTGAAGGAGAATATATAGCCATTATTCAGAAAATAGTTATTTTTTTAATGTTTGGTTTTATATACTCAATTTAATATTAATGGAAATAATATATGTCTTTTTAACTATGTAGAGGGAGACCCATTACATAACCCAAAGGTCTAGAGGGAATGTAGCCCATTGCTAATCCCATAGGCCCATATTTTGGCCGAAGGACCCTTCCCTGAATATTAATTCTACAATACCCACCTTCTATAGTACCAGCACCGTTACTATCCCTACTATACTATCCAGATGTTGCTACAGTTCCCTGCTGCCGCTGCAATACCCACCATGGTTTTTGTACTACCGCTGCTACAGTCTATCTACTATGCCTATGCCCGATGGGTTTTGAACCCCTCTCTTCATGTATAATTAAAGGTTGTTTTCCACTAAGCCAGTCCCCAACTACTTCAAACAATGTATATTGGTTTACTAAAATTGTGGAAACTCTGGCAATTGGAATATAACCACAATGGCAACCATGGATATAGCTATTGCCCAATTTTCATGAAAATAGGAGCCATATTTCACCAAATGATATCTGTAACCATATAAATGAGTATTTATCTATATCTATGAGATTAAACCATATCTATGGCCTAAATTTTTTTATGTGATTCATAATCTTTATTCCATTCTCCATAAAAATTGATATTCGTCCCCAAGATGCCAAAAAATTCCCCCAAACAAGGCAGACATACACAACATAAATGAATAAATTCCTAAAAATAATAACAAGATGATATAATTACAACACAATAAATTCATTTTCCTCTAGACATCCCTTAGAAAATATGTATCAAATAAAAAAACAACCATCATTTCATAATCAATAATTTCCTCTCTTGGGTATTGTGGCTATTTAATCTTCACTCCCATTGTACCTGTACTAGATGTATGATTTTTCCATATAGTACCCTCTCTAAATGATCAATAATATTAACTAGATGCTCAACCAATGTTTTCATAGCTTTAAGATCAACATCTTCCTATATAGTGACATGGTATCGATCTAGAATAGAACTCTTCACATGGAAAATGTTAATTATTTGATCGATATAAGATGGAACATGTACAAATTCCAACTAATATTCCACCCATCCTTTCATTCCAATTTTCCAAAAAGGTCCCAGAAACAACTATTTCATGTTACTACACATACCAAAATGACCATTTACCAATCTAGGTGAAAATAAAATAATACAAGATCACTAAAATCATACTTTACTGGATGAATGTAAGAGTTCATATAATATTTCTAAATACTATGTTTCGTGATCAATCTCCTCGTGATTATGTGTGATATCTTCTTCATCTCCTGAACTTGACTCAGGCCAACCAAGTACATGTCCCCCAACTCCACCCAACATATAGGAGATGTACTTTTCACCCCATAAAAATCCTCAAAGTGAGACATCCTAACCAAGGAATGTTCACTATTATTATAGGAAATATTGACTAGAGGAAAGATACATTCATATGATTCCTAAAAATGAAGCACACAATCCCATATCATAACCGCATAATCATGGGTATCCCTCTCTATATTTTCAATCAACTACAGAAGTTAAGTAATGCTCAAAACAATTTTTCAACCCATCATCTCATTTTATACATTAGTGAATATGGATATGAACCTTAATTCCCTATTAGATACAACTGAGAAGGGATCTATTTTTACTCTCACAATCTCTTAGACAACAAATTATCATTATGATTAACCTTGTCTATCTCCATGATATGGAGAATATGTGTAGGTTTTGTTAGATGATAAATGATCACCCAAATCACATCCTTCCCTCTAAGATTCCATAGAAAAAATTATTCAATTCATGGAAATATCATCCCACTACCATATTATAATGTTTTATAGATGTAACAAACCCACAAGAGTCATATATTCCACCATAATTTTCTTGAAATGAAAAACAACAGAACAAAATTCAACTACCAACCACCTCAATCCTTTCCATCAATAACAACCTCTCATTTCATGGTAATTCCTGGTATCACTAGGGTGCACTGACCAACATAACTGGTGTCCACTATCCAACAACTTCTTTTCTAAAGGAAAGATGAACAACCAACCTACCATGGAGTCATAATGAACCACTGGGAAATCATGAAAAATTACATATGTTATCCCAAACATGAAATCATTTACTAATGAAATGGTATTTGGAGTCTACCTCTCTCTCCAGCCAAAATACCTCATCAAAATTAAGTTGGAATTCATCAAATAAAAAACATATTTGGACCAAATAATTCAACTCCAATGATCATCTCATCAAACACACTCTTCATACAATATTACATAACCAATTCCTTCACGGATTGTGTAGGTAATTTTCTTATGAATGAATTGGAAACCATATTTCCATTCCTAGGACATTATGAAATATCAAAATCAAAATCATGAATATAATCTTCAGAATGTATCTATAAAGAATTCAGATACCTTTGACTGAAAATATATTTCAGGCTCTTTTGATTAGAATAAATTACAATCTTCTCCTTACAGGGATTGTAAAGCCAAATTTTGAGTTCATGTATTACCATTTCAAACTCAATATCATGGGTAGGGTAGTTCTTCTTATTAGGTCATTGCTATTATGATTCATCATCCACAACCTATTTCCCCTACATTAGGAAAAATTCACAACTCATACCAGATGTACCTCAGAAAATATCATAACATGAACCTGCTTTATGAGAAATCAAAATTGGTGCGGATGTCAATCACACCTTCATATACTCAATTGATCTATGGTAGTTTTTGTTCCACTCCAATTTTAAACTATTTCATGTTAAACTGGTATTCAATGATGTGATTTTGGTGAAATCGTCAACAATTCATATATATTAAAGAGACAAAACCGAAAATCACATGATCTCAATTTTTTTTTCACATTATCCTATGTTATAAAAACATGTATCTTTATATTATCTACCATTATTCCCCTAATATGTGTCAAATACCCAAGATGTTACACTTCATTGATCTAAAACTCACACATGGAAATAATAACATTAAAATTATGTTCGTTAAATGTCCAAATAATGATATATAAAAGGTCCTTGTGTTCCTTCATTGACATGGAGTCCATGAATATATCATCAATGAACGAGACATTTAAAACTTACAAGAACTAATTACATATCATGCCCATTAAAACCATAAAAATTACATGATCATTAGTTAACAATAGTGTATTATCTAGATTATAAAAATTCAAAAACCTTATCCTAAATAATCTCTTAGGAATGTAATCTTATCAAACCCTCAAATGGTTGTTCCCTTACACCATGTCATCAATTGAAAATCAACATTCCCCTCCAATCTTGTAAAAAGGATAAAAAGTCTTCGGTAAATGATACTTTTACTTAATAGTAACTTGATTCAAATTCCCATAGTCAACACAAAGTTGGAGGATTTTTTAACCTTCTTCTAAAATACGATAGGTGAATCACACAATGACATTATAGGATTATTAAATCATTTATCTTCTAGGTCCCCAATTGAGATATTGAGTTCAAGAACCTATAAAACTATTATTAGATAAAATATCATAGAAATGGGAACTATACTAGAGAGCCAGTCAATAGGGATCCTGACCAATCACTTGGGTGGTGAACTAGATAAATCATTTAGAAATACCTCAACCTAAATACACACAACTGCAAGATGTCAGCCTCTCTAAAAAGGGTAAACTTTATCAGGAATCATCTATGAAAAATAAAACAATATTAATTACGAATAAATAAGAACAATACATTCCCCTTCTGATCTAGAGTCTCACTCATACTAAAAGACACTAGTTACCCCATCAATAGATTAGAACGATACCCATAAGTGATAATAGTAAATATGGGTCTTAACACTAATCATATAATTTGTACGAATAATCTGGTCGATGATTGCAAGATCATGCACCAAGAAGTAACATTCTAACTCAATGTCGTTTATCAAAACCCGATATATGGGGAACATGATAAATTTTTAAGACATCATCCCAAATGAATTGGCAAGATCCAAAAATAATTGGATATGTTATAAAGATATTAAAACTACAAAACTAACATTGATTATATAAATGAATGAGTAACACATTTATTAAATAATTCTAGAACCATAATGGATATAATAAACAATGTACCACCAATGGATGATACCCTACATCTGATTCATATTTCACATTCAAAGTAACTTAAATACATCATGACATATACTAATGAAAACACCTGATGGCCTAATTATTTCACCCACTAACCTTAGAAGATATACTAATAACCTATTTACCCTTGATTATATAAGATCATTCCTTACATCCCTAGGAAATCCTTTGAAATAAATTCTTTATATAGCCTGATAATCTATAGTGGTGAAATGTACTAGGATACTCCATATATTTTGGCTTGGAATCATCTATCCTCCCATGCTGATAGACAAGAAACATGTTTCTTCCCCGATGATTCCCATAGAATTGGTGTTAAAGGGAATTTACCACCCTTACATATCCTATTCTATCTAGAAGATAAACCTGACTAATAATTAAACCAACTGAATATCTATCCAAAAATTTATTCTTAGATATGGTTTCCACATTCATATATTAATTATCATATACCTCCATAATGGTAATATAATAACTTATAATCAAAATGTAACTTATATTAGGGTTAGTCACAACTATTACTCTAAGATATAGTGTCCTCATTACTGATAAATATAGATACCAAATGCACCGAATTAGAAAAATTGTTAGAATAATGCAGAAAGGTTTGATCCCACTCTAAAATTCCAGAAACTCGTAGAAATTTTCCACATATAAAATCTCATGGTTAATGGGTTATTAATTATTTTCATGAAAGAACAATAGGTATGGTCCTTGTGCAATTTTTTTTCAATAGAGTCCCTCCATATTATACCATATCCCTAGATCATGTATTTTGAGACACCAACATTTCAATATTTAAGTGCCTTCATAAAAGATATTTATCGATCATTCCATTCATATCAATCCTTATTTACTTTTATCTCAAAGAGAGACAACTAGATTATTCTTAGTAAGAACAACTTCATGGTCCACCACATTTCATGGGTTCCTGATGCCCACCTGATCCATATTCTGAATGGTTTGGATAATGGCTTCTGCCAATGAAGGGACCACTAGAGGATTAGCCTATAAAACCATTATCTTAAGTTCCCCTATTATATTTAGAAGATATCAACTCAGTGTAATTTTATTATAATCACATGTCACTAACCAATTACATCATGATAACATTCCAAAATCCATAGGACCACTTCCCGAAACCAAATCTATACTTTATAACAATCCAAATTTAAATAAATATATCAATACCTTTATCGAAAGAAATTTTAAAAAATAGTCGTTAAATTTTAATAAAATTAGAAAATAGATAATTAAAATTAACATAATCCACATTTCTAAATCCCCATTAATTTCCTGGACCACTCATGGTAATTCAAGTTTACTCACAGAAGTGAGATGAATATGACACTATTTTGCACCAATTATCCAAATTATGATTTTCCATAACTCATATCTACCAAATAAAAAGAACTAAACTTTAGTATTGTTAACATGATTCAAGGTGAACCCCCTGTATATAAATTTATGAATATCCAACCCAGGTCAACCAAACTATACCCCTATGAATCTTGTCACTTAGAGAACAAAAATAAAAAACCCAAAAATACAATTACATAATGAATCATGATATTCAAAAAAAAGTACAATGACTAAGGAAAAATATAGTATTATATCCATATAATCCAACACATACTAGATAATCCTAAATGAATGAAAAAAGAATAACCATCCTTTGAACCAATATAAACCAAAGGAAAATACCAACAGTGGTGTTGACATGCTACAAGATTACCATTCCATTAATTGTATCCTATAATGCAACATCTACAACATCCAAATGAAAAATGTATAATGTTATCACAAATCCTAGTAGGAGAACTTCATAGTGTATATACATAAAAAATAACATGAATGTATTAGTTTTATATATTAAAACCAAACACTTTTAAAAAATTCATAAATACCCAATCAATTTTTAAATTATTCTCCATTTTGTTTTCATAAAATCCATTCATATTCACAAATATGAAATATGACATGTGGAAGTGATATAAATATGAAATCATATCCATGTATCTTGTGATAATAATGTAAATACATATTTATTAAATAACCAATCGTGTGAAGCTATGATATTTAAACATATAATATAAAATGTGAGAGAAAATATGTGATAAAAACCATCTTTTGATAAATGACAATAAATTATAGAGAACCAAAAACTGGGACCAAGCCTATGAGAAAATGTATACTAGAAACTAAATTTCATAAATAGTAATAATTTCAAATCCAAACAGTATTGATTCCATCCAATGTTCATGAAAATCCAAATGGATATCTTCGAATGGATCCAAAAACAATATGGCTTCTTGTGTCTCTTTCATAATTCATGAAAGGTTCATTATGTTACAATTTCTAAAAATACATTTCAAAAATGGGATAAATGTTTTTGGAAAAATTTTATATTCCATGAAGATCCCATTCATTATTTGAAAACCCCTTTCCATGTCATGAAAATACATTTTCAATAAAAACACATTTTTGAAAACATTGTTATTTTTAAAAAATAATTAAAAAAATATCTTCAAATCAATGAACAACCCAAAAGAATTTAAAAATAATGATAATAAATCAAATAAATTAATCTATTTTAATGAAACAATTAGCTCTATATTCTATAAACATAGATAACATTGACATAGATATTTAGAAGTCATGAGAACAAACATATGGAAACAAGTCCTGCCATAAAATGATAAGGATTGATAAATACCAATATATGATCCCAAATCATAACACTAACATATCTAAAATTGTTGACCCAAACATACACAATGAATAACTAGATGGAATTGTGGCTCATAGGAAAGAACCCCAATCACTATTATTCTTAATCTATAAATGAAACAATACATATGTTTTTGGAGCTCTGGAAAATATCCCATGAGAGCATCTAGGACTAGGGATAGAATGTTTTTAAACAAATGACATGAAAATGGACCATTAGGCTCCATAAAAATCTAATCTCGCAATGATTAAATTTCTTATAATCCTTGAATCTCAAATACTACAAAAAACACTTCTTCTATTTATTAAAACTCATATTATTTATAGTACATGAAATGAACTATATGACAATAACATATCATAGAAAAAATTACATTATTTTATATATTATTAAAAAGATACCCTTCCATGATACAAAGGTTTATTGTCTTGGGATTATTGTGGACATTCTTAAATATTTCATGATAAACCATACAAATTTACTTATTTTTATTTAATAATATTTTTATTGTCGTTCATGTTCTCCTTAAAACATATAATAACATATGGATATAGATGAATGAATGGGGTGAGATAAAATCCAAGTAAGAGGATAGATTATAACATGAATAATTTTAAAATGGGGTGAGAATAATCTCCATCATCAGAACATAAGTATGGGATCATCATCATAATCACTAGGGGATACATTAGATAAAGGTATTGAATGTAGAAATATATAAATATTAAAAAAAATATCATAGTTGTAAAGACCTGGATTTTACATATAATGTTTTTAATTCTATGGAATTATTACGAGTCTGAATAAATTTACAGTGTATGATTCTGATGCTTGGGGTTCCTGGAATGAATTTATAAAAAAAATTTAAGGTACGTTCAGTAAATGTGAGAGGAAAATTTTCTAACTTTTAAAATAGTTCACAAATTAAAAATATGAGAGCACCGTTGAATACACAGTTCTGGTATTCACATAAGGGAGGTATAACTTAAAATATAAAAGTTTGGGAGAAAAAGATTGATTATTGGATATTTAAAAAAAATAAAATAACAATGTTATTTTTCATTATTTTTCTTTTCCTCCAATGATCAAGTGGTGGAGGTGGGACCAACGACATGTCTAGCCATTAATAGTCTTGACTCCTCAATAATTTTAACAAAACCATTGGGATTTGGAAGGTCCAATTATTAAATGAACCACATAAATTCCCAACGGCATTACCCACCCTCCCACTCTCTTATTAATGTATAGATCGTGTTATTGTATTGTCATGGCTTCACTAAGTCATGATGCTCTATAAAAGTACGATGAAACCATCCACCTGAAGGATGGACCCGGTTCTAGTGAGTATTTACAAGCACCGCTGAATCACGAACTGAAAAAACACTGACTCCTCCTCAGACTTAGAAGTTATCCAATGATCATGAGTTAAGGTATATTTTTCATCTAAATTAAAAATTTTTTTGAATCATTATACAACCCTGTTGCAATAAAGAAAACGTGGAGGGTGCAGGCCAAGAAAAAAAAGGCTCATATTATCTGTTGTTTGTTGAATTTGATGTTTTTTCCACGAATGATTTATTCAGTTTGGAAAAAACATATAAGGGTTGGTTTAGTGAGGAAGATGGGATCCCATGAATACTCTTGGCACATTAATATGAAAAAATAGGCCAACAGAGCTCATATGGTGACCTATAGAAGACCGCTGGCAACCAGTGCTGGTAGAGTAGGTGAAGTCAGTAGAAAGCACCAACTGGTCATGGAGGAGAAGGCAGCTCTCTCTCTTACGTGCCCCCAGCTAAGTAGGTTGTGGCTAGAGAACATAGTGACTGGATAACTCGGTCACTGAAGACAGATGGGTGCATAATGGAATGCCTCCATAGAGAGGGCCATGAAATATAGTTAGGGTGGCCAGCACCAGCTTACTGTGGGTAGAGGTATGTGGAGCACCACTAAAGACAGTCATGGCTATGAAACCGTAGTGGAGATCCATGACCCTCTTCTTGTGGGTCCCTTGCAAACCATGTAGCACCTCATGTTGCCATCGCTTTGGCCCTGAATGGGGGTAAATTCCCCCCCCCCCTTGAATGCTCCAGAAGGACCTAGTCTAGTGGTACAGTCTTTGTGAGCCAATTGGGCCATGCACCCTGTAGGCTAGGCCGCATGAGCCCAGAGGGCGGTGCCCCTCCGTGGTTCGGGCCTCCAAAGCCCAACGGGCCGCACCGCCCCAGTATGCCAAGCTGGACCATGCTAGTTTTGGCCAGGCTGGTTCAGGCTTGGACTATGTTGGGTCGACCTGAACTGGGTCTGTACGGCCTATATCTGGTCGAGCTCTATTGGTCAGACCTGGTCAAACGGTACCCAGACCCTTCGAGGCCAAATTTATCTAAATGTGCCATAACATGTGAATCAAAAGTTTGTTTGATGAACTATCTATGGAATTGGGATCCATGGAGAGAGGTAGTCCTTTTGGTTTACTCCACATGGGTTTTGTATAATGTTAATGTATGGCCGGGTTTGATCGATCCTGAATCCAATCAGGCCCTCCGTACTAAAATGCTTATAAGTCACTGACTGACATCCGATTAACATGTCGTCTATCGTGTTGGAACCATTACGACATGTCAGTCCTTTGGGATAATTATTCATGGAGCATCATTGAGGTTATGGTATGAATGATAGATGGAATATATAATTCTCTTGTAATCATGCGTGCTTAGTGAGGGAATATCATGGCTAGTTGTCACGTGAAGAAAGAACATCGAACCTTTTTGGGTCAAAATCTATTGATATTGTGTGGGTCGACACTTAGTGATCCTATTTCAGTCAGTATCTATTGATCCTGTGGGGTTATCTCCTAGTGATCATATGTTGGTCAACATATGCCGATCCTATGTGGATCGGCATCCAATCCTCATGACAGAATTAGATGATCTAGATTTTCAACTAATCATATATACTTTTTTACGTGAGTTATATACTAGTTATGATATGGGTATTTACCTTTTTTGAAAATTTATCATAATTGTGTTACCTTAATGGTGTTACCTTTGGGGTACTTTTAACTTCATCGTGTTACCTTTGTTGTACTATTACTTTCGTGGCTTTACCTTCGTGATGTTTTCGTGGTGGTATTTTTCTATCGTTGATCATTTTTGATAAGTGCTTACAAGTTTTAGACTTATGTTTCCTCATGTATGAGATCAATATCTCAAGATAATTTTGGAATATGTATGGGAATAAACCAAATTACAGTTAATGACTACATAGTTCTTTGTTTCTAAGGTCTTGTATTGCGGTTTACCCATTGTGGAACTCTGGGAGACCATCGGGGGTCTCAGGGTCCCTACTGAGTATTTTTATACTCACCCCTGCATGGGATACACCTGAAACTTTTGGTTTCCTGTGTATACTACGGATAACATAGATTGGGGCTATGGGAGCTAGGATGGGATGGTGCTTGATTGGACCATTTGACGTGACATGCTGCAGTGACTACTGATCATGAGTTGTACATAACATTTAGGTAGGATCCTAGGTGGATGAATCAGATATTGTTTTCACTTTTCATACGTAATTGTACATTTCAGTTGGTGTTGTATTCTGACACCATTACATTCAGTACCCTTTTACTATACCAATTTACTCATGGTTACATCTTGTTATGTTATTGGATTGTGTGTTTATATAGTATTAAAGGAAATACCTTCCCATTACAAGGATAATCCATTTCAGTGAGAGTCAGCGGCCCCTTGCCTATGGGGGGAAGGCCTGGGTAGTCACGACACAGGCCCCATGGGATGAGTCGTGAAAAAATAATATCCAAGTAGTCAGTTCTACTGATGAACTAGGAATATAATCTTATTATGATGGAAATATTGTTTTGTGTTATGAGTGTATTTTTCTGTTTGGGTAATCTAGTGTTGCTGCGGCATCTGATTTATCCTTACACCAGTACCCAAAATTCGGATTTCCAACTAAGTACACAAAAACAGTGATTGTATGTGTTTTATAAGTGTTTTACTTCTTATCTCTTGAGTTGTCTACCCATGTATAACTTATTGACTGTTTCACACATGATTTCTTTAAAGATGCTTCCACATAGATAGACAGCCAGGATTCCTGATAGAGACCACGATGACGGCTCAACGAGCGATGAAGCATCGATGAAGGGATATCTTATGGTGATAGTTCCATCGAGAGGTGCACCAGCTGCACCACCACCCATTTGGAATCAGATACCACCAGCCCCACTAGTTGAGGGTGCACAACGACTGAGCACAATACATGAGTTTCAGTGGCAGAGGCCTCTAGGGTTTCGAGGAAAGATGAATCTACATGCAAATAAGGGACTATCTAGAGGCTGTGGAAATGGATTTTCACTTAATTGGGACACCAGCTGACCTGATGGTGATCTGAGCTACCCGTCTCATCCATGGAGACGATGTGAGATGGTGGAGTCTGACACACCAGGTACACGATTAGGTGACCCTCACCTGGGTGGACATAATGGGAATCTTCAAGGAAAATTCCATCCCTTCAACACTATTCTCATTGTGAATACTGGATCAACTGCACTTACAACAGGGTTGTATGACTGTGAACCATTACTCTGCGAGGTTAATTGATCTCTCCTGCTACTCCACCGAAAGGGTATGAGACTATTTTTTCAAATCCCAATCATTTTTTAGTGTCTCGGATGGGAGATCCGGTCATCCATGATATTACCCATCATTCTGATGTAGGTTGGGGTTCTAGAGAGAGTGATTTTGGTGGAGAGATTCCTACCTGAGAAGGCACTGAAAGCAAGATCCACGAATAGAATTCAGGTAGGAGAGTCATCCACAGTGGGTAATAGACATATGTCATATGGTCCCAAGTGGTCCATAACTTTTAAAATAAAGCATCAAGATACATGGTCAATGGTGAGGGGTTAATAGGTTAGAGGAGGATAGATGTGGATCAGGTAGTGATACTCGTGCGGCGGGAAGGGTAACATGGATCGCAAATTCCCGACCCACCATATGGACATCCAAAAAATGGTTGAGGGACAACTGAGGAAGAGGAAGAAACTACTACAAAAATGGCCTTTATTGGCATTGAAAACAGGCTTTAACAACACTAAAAAACCACTGTAAAGACCAGAGCTGATGCGGGGTGGGGGGGTACATTTATCAGCGCTAAAAAAGAGGATAGATGTGTTTTTTATCATAGATTTTTTAGAGCTGATAATGGGAGCCTTTATCAGTGCTAAAAAGAGATGATATATTCCCTTTCTAAAGTAACATAAAATTTTATAGCAGCACACCCAATTCTGTAGTAGCTCAACAAAACGAGACCAACAAAAAATTATACATATTAACAAGTACACCCATACAAAATTAACACATAATTAATAAAGAAATTACACCATGTATACACATAAAAAAAGTGTACCCATACACCATTAACATATAATTCATATGTAAATTAAATACCTAATGAATTGGTGTGGCTTCCCAAGGGGGTAGGGGTGTCAGGGGGGATAGCGGTGTCCGGGAGGATAGGGGTGTCCATGGGGGTGGAGGGGTAGTCCATGAGGTTGGGGGCGGTCCAGGAGTTTAGGGAGGGTCTAGAAGGTTGGGGGGATGTCCAAGATGGGTGAGGTGGTGTCCAGGGGGGTAGTTGGGGCTGTCTATGGGGATGGGGGGTCCAGGGGGAGATTTCCAAGTGGTGGGGTGGTGTCAGGGAGGGGTTCGGGCGTCCTAGGGGTGGGTGCCATCTAGGGGGTTGTGCGTCATCTAGAGGGGGGGTCCAGGGGCGTTGTACATGGGCATGTCCATTGAGGGTGGGATGGTGCCAAAGGTGTTGGGGGGGGATTTCCAGGGGGTGGGGGTGTTAAGGGTGTGGGGTAGTGTCCAGGGGGTGGGGGCGGTTCAGGGGGTCAGTGGGGCATTCCATGGGGGTGAGGTGGTGTCCAGTGGTGGTTGTGGCTGTCTATATTGGTAGGGGTGTCCGAGGGTGGGGTGGTGTCTAGGTGGTGGGGATTGTCTAGGAGGGGTGGGGGAATCAAGGTTGGTGGGGGCGTCCAGGGTTGTGGGGGGAGGGGTGACAAGGGGGTTGGTGTTTCGGGGGTGGGGTCCATACAATGGGTTGGGGGTGTCCATGGGGGTGGGGGTGTGGTGTCTAGGGAGTTGGTGTGTTTCCAGGTGGTGGGGTGGTGTCTATGAGGGGTGGGGGTGCCATCTAGTGTGGTTTGTGGGTGTCCAGAAGTGGGGGGGGGGCTGTCCAGGGGGTGGGATGTTGTCTATGGGGGTTGAATCATAAAGAAATGACCCATAGATCATTCTCATAAAGGATCAACACAATCCAAATGTGTTTGGTCGGATTTCCGTAGGTTAGATATTTTTTTCACTTAAAATTCGATCTATTTTAAACAAAAGAGAGACACTTTGAGTGATACTGGCTGCATCAAGCAACGAATTGTGGCAGGGTTGAATCTTACACGTCACAAGGGACCCATGGATCGTTCTCATAAAGTATCAACACAATATTAATGCTTTTTTTTCAGATTTCAGTACGCCAGTTGTTGTTTTCAATTTAAATTATGTCAATATTAAACAAAAGAGAAACACTTTGAGTGACACAAGCCACACCGTGCCTCAGATTGAGGTGGGGATGACTCATACACGTCACAAGTGACCCATGTATCATTATCCTAAAGTATCAACACAATAACAATACATTTGGTCCAATTTTTATAGGTCCGTTTTTGTTATAACTTAATATTCTGTCCATTTTAATCAAAAGAGAGACACTTTGAGTGATACCAGATACAATATGCCTCAGATTGATTCATGGTTAACTCGTACATGTCACAAGTGACCCACGGATCACTCTCTTAAAGTATAAAGACAATATGAATGCATTTAGATGTATTTTTGTATGTCAGTTGTCGTTTTCACTTAAAATTTTGTCCATTTTAAACAAAAGTAAGACACTTTGAGTTATATCGTCCACACTATGTTTCAGATTGAGGATTGGATGACAAATACATGTGAAACGTGACCCATGGATAGTTCTACTAAAGGATCAACAAAATAATAAATTGTTTGGTTTGATTTCCATATGTTAGTTGCTGTTTTCACTTAAAATTTTATCCATTTTAAACAAATAAGAGACTCTTTGAGTGATACCAGCCACTCCATGAATCGGATTGAGGCATGGTTGAATCTTACATGTAAATTGTGACCCATGGAACGTTCTAATGGAGTATCAACTCAATCCTAAAGAAATTGGTCTGATTTCTATACATCAACTGTTGTTTTGACATAAAATTCTGTCCATTTTGAATAAAAGAGATACACATTGAGTGATACCTGCCATACCATGAATTGGATTGAGGCGGGGTTGACTCGTACACATCATCAAGGCACCGATGGATTTTTCTCCAAAAATATCAACACAATACGAATGCTTTTGGTCATATTTATGTAGGTCAATTGTTGATTGCTCTTAAAATTATATCCATTTTAAACAAAAGAGAGACACTTTGTGTGATACCATCAATGTTGTCTCTTGGATTGAGTCGTGGTCACACATACATGTTGAAAGTGACCCATGGATCATTATCCTAAAGGATCAACACAATCCGAATGTGTTTGGTTAGACTTATGTTTGTTAGTTTTTGTATTAACATAAAATTATGTCCATTTTTAACAAAAGAGATACTCTTTGACTGATACTAGGCACACCATGACTCAGATTGAGACGTGATGGATGCTTACATGTAAATATGACCCATGGATAATTATACTAAAGTATCAACAGAATATGAATGTGTTTGGTCAGATTTATGTACGTCAGTTGTTGTTTACAATTAAAATTATGTCCATTTTAAAGAAAAGAGAGATACTTTGAAAGATACTAGGCACACCAAGACTCGGATTGAGGTGAGGTTGACTCTTTCAAGTAACACGTGCACTATGTATAGTTCCAATAAATTATCAATACATTCCGAATTCGTTTGGTTGGATTTATGTCAGTCAGTTGTTGTTTTCACGTAAAATTCTGTCCATTTTTAATGAAAAAGAATCACTTTGACTGATACTGTCCACCCCATGCCTCGTATTAAGGCAAGGTAGACTCATACATGTCACCGATGCAACAATGGATCGTTCTAATAAAGTATAAACAAAATACTAATGTGTTTTGTGGGATTTCCTTATGTCATTTGTGGTTATCACTTAAAATTCCGTCCATTTTAAAAAGAAGAGAGACACTTTGACTGATACTGGTAACACATTGCCTTAGATTGAGACAATTTTGACTTTTAGACATCATCAATGCACCAATTAAACATTATCCTAAATTATCAACACAATACAAATGCGTTTGGTAGGATTTTCGTTGGTCAATTTTTGCTTTTACATAAAATTCTGTCCATTTTAAATAAAAGATAGACACATCGAGTGACACCGGCCACACAGTGCCTCGTATTATGGAATGGTTGACTCGTATCATAAGTGTCCCAGGGATAATAATACTAAAATATTTATACAATAAAAATGTTTTTGGTCATATTTCCGTACATCATTTGTTGTTTTCATTTAAAATTCTCTCCATTTTAAACAAAAGAGGGACACTTTGAGTGTTACCGGTCACACCGTGCCACAGACTAAGGAAGGGTTGACTCATACATGTCACAAACACACCCATGGATCATTATCCTAAAGTATCAAAACAATAAGAATCATTTTGATCCGATTTCATTAGTTTATTTGTTGTTATCACTTAAAATTCTTTCCATTTTAAACAGAAGGGAGACACTTTGAGTGATACCAGCAACACCATGCCTCAGATTGATGTGTGGTTGACTCATACAATTCACAAGTGACCCAGGGATCGTTATCATAAAGTATAAACATAATCTGAATGAATTTGGTCAGATTTTTATATGTGAGTTTTTGTTTTCACTTAAAATTTTGTCCATTTTAATCAAAATAGGGACACTTTGAGTGATACCAGACAAACCATGCCTCAGATTGAGGGGTGGATGACTTGTACATGTCACAAGTGACCCATGGATCGTTCTCCTAAAAGTCATACACGATCCTAATTCATTTTGTTGGATTTATGTACTTCAATTGTTTTTTTAAATTAAAATTTTGTGCATTTTAAACAGAAGAGAGACACTTTGAGTGATAACGGTCACACCGTGCCTCAGAATGAGGCATAGTTGACAAGTAAATGTCAAAAATGCACCCACAGATCATTATCCTAAAGTAGAAACCAAATCTTAATGAGTTTTGTTGGGTTTTTTTAGGTTAGTTGTTGTTTTCACTTAAAATTTTTTCCATTTTAAACAAAATAGAGACACTTTGAGTGATACCGCCCTCAATATGCCTCAGATTGAGGCGGGGATGACTCGTACACATCAACAACGCAACCATGAATCATTATCCTAAATTATCAACACAATATAAATGTGTTCATTTTGATTTCCACAAGTCAATTGTTTTTTTCACTTAAAATTATGTTCATTTTAAACAAAAGAGAGACACTTTGACTGATATCAGCCACACCGTGCCTCAGATTGATGCGGGGTTGACTTGTACAAGTAACAAGTGACCCATGGAATGTTATCCTAAAGTCTAAATAAAATAAAAATGCGTTTTTTTAGATTTATGTAGGTCAGTTGTTGTTATCACTTAAAATTCTGTCCATTTTAAACAAAAGCGAGACACTTTGAGTGATATCGGACACATTGTGCCTTTAATTGTGCTTTGGTTGACTCATACACATCACAAGTGACCCACATATCATTCTCCTAAAATATAAATACAATTTTATGTAATTTGGACAGATTTCTGTATGTCAGGTATTGTTTTCACTTAAAATTATGTCCATTTAAAATAAGAGAGACACTTTGAGAGATACCCGTCACAGCGTTCCTTATATTGATGCGAGGTTGCCTCATAGACAACAAAAATGAACCAATTGATCATTTTCCTAAATGATAAAAACAATATGAATGTGTTTGGTCATATTTGCGTACATCATTTGTTGTTTTCACTTTAAATTCAGTCCATTTTATACAAAAGAGAGACACTTTGAGTGATACCGGCCACACTGTTCCTCGAATTGAAGCATGGTTGTCTCTTACATGTCAAAAGTGACCCATGGAATATTTTCCTATGTGATCAAGAAATATGAATGAGTTTTTTCGGATTTCTATACGTCATTTGTTGTTTTCACTTAAAATTTTGTCCATTTTAAACAAAGGGAAGACACTTTGAGTGATACCGGCCACACCGTTCCTTGTATTGTGGTGGGGTTGACTACTACCCGTCACCAAATCACCCATGGATCGTTATCCTAAAGGATCAACACAATATGAATATATTTGGTCAGATTTCCGTATGTCAGTTGTTGTTTCCACTTAAATTTCTGTCCATTTTAAACAAAATAGAGACACTTTGAGTGTTACCAGCCACACTATGCCTCAGATTGAGGCGTGGTTGACTTGTACACATCGAAAGTTACCTATGTATCATTATCCTAATACATAAACTCAATCAGAGTGTGTTTGGTCAGATTTACGTACGTCAGTTGTTGTTTCCACTTAAAAGTTTGTCCAATTTAAACAAAAGAAAGACATTTTGAGTGATACCGGCCACACCGTGCCTCGGATTGAGGCATGGGTGACTCATACATGTCACCAACGCACCCATAGATTTTTATCATAAAATATAATCACCATTCCAATGAATTTCATAAAATTTCCATTCATCAGTTATTGTTTTCACTTAAAATATTGTCCATTTTAAACAAAATAGAGAAACTTTGAGTGATACCGGCCACACCATGCCTCAGAATGAGGTATGGTTGACTCGTACAAATCACAAGTGACCCATGTAATGTTCTCCTAAATAATCAACCCAATCTGAATGAGTTTTTCATATTTTCTTATGCCAGTTGTTGTTTTCACTTAAAATTATGTCCATTTTCAATAAAAACAGAGACATTGAGTGATTCCAGCCACACCATGCCTCATATTGAGGTGGGATTGACTCATACATTTTACCAAAGCACCCATAGACCATTCTCATAATGTATGAACACAATATTAATGTATTTTGTTGGATTTACCTATGTTAGTTGTTGTTTTCACTTAAAATCTAGTCAAGTTTAAACAAAAGAGAGACACATTGAGTTATACCAGCAACACCGTGCCTCAGATTGAGGCGGTGTTGACTTTTACATGTCACAAGTGACCCATTTATCGTTCTCTTGAAGGGTAAACACAATCCAAAAACGTTTGTTTGTATTTTCGTACATCACTTGTTGTTTTCAATTAAAATTCTGTTCATTTTAAACAATAGAGAGACATTTTGAGTGATACCTGCCTCACCATTCCTTGGATTGAGGCAGGGATGACTCGTACACATCACAGGTGACCAATGTATTGTTCTCCTAAAATATTAACATAATCTAAATGCATTTGGTTATATTTTTGTATGTCATTTGTTTTTTTCACTTAAAATGATGTCCATTTTAACCAAAAGAGAGACACATTGAGTGATACCAATCACATTATGCCTTAGATTGAGGGGGGGTTGACATGTACAAGCCACAAATTCACCCATGGATCATTCTACTAAATGATAAACACCATCAAAATGTGTTTGGTCGGATATGAAGGTATTATAGAGATTTCACTTGTTTTTTCTTATCCAAAGCCCAAAGAAGAGTGGTTCATCTTTCTTGCATGTTGGCGGTGCATTTCATCTGTTAAAATGGGAAAATGACTCATTAAAGAAAGGATGTTTTATTTAATTAAAATTTAAAATTTCATATGAACATTTACATACAACAATGTTTCATATTTTGATCTCCTTAACCCCTCCAAAAAATGACTTCCAATTGTACACTTCAACAAGTCAGATCTTCATGCTATTTGTGTACAATCTTAGTTCAAGTATGCGGTCCACTAATTCCTCAACATATCTATATCATCGTTAGGGTATGATGATTTTCTATAGTCATTTTAGTACTAAAAAATATATAAATAATGAATTAATATATAATTTAAATTAAATAGTTGTTGTTTTTGAAAATACCTCTTTATGAATGCTTGTTTGTTGATGAAAATGATCTCTTTCATAAATTTACAAACATAATAACTTCAATCGTTGTCATTTTTTTGTTTTAAAGAATTCATTTTTTAATAATTATGAGAATAATTAAAATATGTTGACATGTGTTTGGATAGTGATATTTGATAATATATACCCTGATGTTTGTACAGATGTAGTACTTGATCACCTCCTTATTCTTATCCCTTGACCACATTCCTTTTTTAGATGATAATGATACATCGCCCTATCATATCAGAATCCTAGTAAAATATAACACAAATTATATTAAATTATATTTAGACCTAAAATGTTGATTTTAGTGTCTTATAGATTAAAAAACTCCATCATGTGGGGTCGGTTTTATGGATATCCTTGCATTGAATTCAGGAAATAAATTTTTGGAATTTCCAATTTCAATGCAATTAGTATCCAATGTTTCCTAAAAACACAAAATGATATAAGAAATAAAGGAAATTAAAATATAATAGATATTATTTAATCTTAGAGTTTTTCCCTAGTATGGTTTGTATTATGAAGGGTATATCATCTATAATATTTATTTCAAATGTTTTCTGCAAGTCATTCACTATTTGATCCTTTTTTGATGGCTAGAATTTTGTTAGATGTGTTGATGTGGTATGAGGACTAAAAACTCTGAATTTTGTATCATGGGGAAATTCCTTCAACTAATTTTCATATATACATCAGTCAATAATATAAAATGCATTTAGTCGTTATTTGAACAATATATCATCTTTTAGAAAATCTATCCATGAAATCATATCTCATATATATTTTACAACTGTGAAGCCTAGCAAACCGTTTTCAAGGATCACATTTACATTTTCAATAGTAAAGAAATAGTAACATTCATCACTATTTATAATCTTTTAGAAAACCATTATATGAATACTACAACCTCTTAGCTTCTTATCCACATGAGTCTTCAATGCTAGTAAATGTTAATAGACAACGAGCGGTGTTATTGTGCTTTGAGTTGCTCTATGGGATCGGTTGGTCGATCCTTTAGATGCTTTTGAGCCTACATTTATTTTCACCCCCATCCATTTATCTCTATATAGTAACATTCATTGGTTCATACCCTTTTTTCATTTATTGTTAAATGTTTATCTTGAAAAAAAGTGGATATAATTACCTCTTTGTCCCCATGTACTCTTACAAGTTCTGATGGCCATGTAATGAATGTCCCAATAGCCTTTTCGAATGTATGAAAATAATTACCATCATGTGGAATATGTAGCTCTGAATTTGACTAATAAGCAATAGTAATCATCACTTTTAGATGATATTTCGCATGTGGCCTATTATACCACTTGTCCTAAAGGATTTTATCACTATATCCCTTGATACAAGGTGATAGGTGGGTGTTTATAGATATAAATCACAGTCATTATCACCAATTAGAGGATCAGTACAAAATAAATTATCAGTGTTTGTCTGATTCACATTTCAAGGGAACAGTTATTAGAATATTGATTACCACGACTAAGACAACTCTTTGAGGGGAATGGCTCGCCTCAAATCTCATGGGGGTGGGTGGGATCTTTATGCACCGGTTGTTCCTGAGTTTGGTCATCTCCATGCTTCGCATCCACAAAAGTTTCTAACAACTCCCCTAGCCATTGAAATATTTTTTCATGAGTTTCTATTGTTCCACTCATTTGTTTCAAATTTTCATCTCTATCGTCCGTTTCTTTTTTTTGCTCAAAATATATTTAGAGTGTCGCCCCAAACCCTGCACCTCTTACACGACTGTATTTTCTGGCCTTTTCAAGGCCGCTGATAATATTTCATCATCCACTACTGTAGTATATGATTCCTGTGATTCTCGGATATAGGAAGATAAAAAATTATTTTTATGTAATAGAAATTTAAAACAAATATTTTTATCGTCATGTCATACCTAATCATATTTCTCACACTTTTAGTGTGTTTTCAGCTACTATAGTTCCTTCCCTATTCACACGTGTCTCCTTCCATTGCACATGATGTTGGATGGAAGTGTCTTTGGATTTAGAATCATCAATCTAAATATAAATATAGAACAATAATTATAATGCTGTTTCATAGAACCTAACAAAATTGCTGTAAATTTAAAGTACGTACCATTTTTTTCTAGTGAAGCATACCCCATCATTGAATTACAATCGTGGTATGTTGGTTTTGATGCACATTCCTTATTTCTAGTACTGAGTTGTTGTTTCATAATTTAAATATTGACAATCTAATGATGAATACACGTATCCTCAAACAACATATTATCATTTTCAATATACCTGAAACTTCTCATCCCCACAGAGGCTAATAAATGCATCCCATGCTTTTTGGGATATCAGGTGAGTGTAGACAAGGGGTGGGTGCGAGTTTATTTTGCCTATGGAATCTTTCAGGTGAAATTTTGCTAAAATAGTGTGGAAACCTTGATGTGTTATTCCTACAAGCCTTTGTACACAATTCTTGTGTGAATCATATACTATAAATGTACTCTGCAAGAGATTGTGAAGAGTAAGGAACTGTTTCATTATTTAATTTTCTAGTAAATTAAAAATAATTATATCATAATGTGACCATAATTCCTACCCAGATCACAGGCTTCAGCCCAGAAACAACATGGTGCCATGAATCTATGTCAATCAGCTCACATTACTAGGTGAAAATTTTAATTTAACTACTAAACATAGCCTTGATGGGATTCACATGTTGGCCCTGTGTATTCCATCAGAAATCAAATATTATGTCGTTGCATTTCACCTTATGAAATTTGGATAAAACCATTAAACTATGACATACCTGTGTTTTCTGCAACATTGATACATTATCACCGACTATTTCATCGATATCAACATCATCTATTGGTTTATCTGAAATGGTTTCAATGACATGTGCTGATGATTTTTAGACCTCAACACTATGAGATGCAATAGGTTCAGAAACTTGTTGTTGTTATGCAATGTGGGAAATCGCATCATGAGAAGTAGTAGCTGCAGTATCAGTTGCTTGAGATACTTGTTGAGCCTTGAGGATAAAAGCCCCAAAACGTACAGAATTCATTATCTACAAAAGTGGTTGAACAGTTAATTTAGATTACATAAGTTAAGTAATTATAAGATAATAATATGAGATTACAATATCTATATTATAGAAAAAATATAACCTATTTATTGAACTCCCTTTATTTTTTTCAAAGGATTAATGGATTTGAACCCTCTATCGATTATCCAAATCCCTTCATTGTGGTCTCATATAACATACAAAGCATCATCTACATTGGGACTGCTGTGAAATGATGGTGACATACCACTGAAAGGATTGTCCTCAACTAAATTTTCATCAGACCCTTATGTAGTTTTGGAAGATTACAGAAAAATCAACCACTTTCAGTTTGCGGGATATGAAACCTAAAAAACATGTACCGCTTGTGATGCCATTATAAATTGTTCATATTTGTACCCTTTATTAATAAAACTAACTTTCACAAATCCACATTCATCTATTTTAACACCACTTTTTTTATCAACCCATTTTCATTGAATAAATTTCAATTATAATGTCGTATAATCCAACTCCTATATTTTTTTGTTAATGGAAAGTATTACATAATTTCATAAATTGGATTTCATTCCTTACTACTAGACACATGCATAACTTTAGCCATAAGTGTTACTCCACTATTTTTCATGGTATTATCTTCATCATGTTCAACTGTATAGAATGTATAACAATTAATTACATTACCATTGTAAGATTTTACATACAATCTTGGTCTAGCGGCTAGACATCGAAGTCGTTCTAAAATTGAAATCGGATTTTCATATAACTCTTCAACAATATGGTCTTGAAACCATACTATAAAATGGAAATTTTGTGTATTAGATATCCATTTTTCAGCTACTATTGGATTCAACTACCTATGAATTTCTTTGGGAGTTTCAATATATGGAGGAACCACCCAACTGTTATGAAAAACAAATAGGCGGGCCTGCTCTAGGTCTGTAATACTAATTGTCACCACATCTCCTCCCAAAATTTCCTCACCCTCAATGCATCCAGTGTGACGAGATTTTGGGTGACTATTGCTTTCCACATCATATAGGTATTTGGTAAAGATTTGAATGGATTATTCAAAAATATATTTCTCCACTATAAAACCCTCTCGATGAATTCGATTTAGGAAATACCCTTTCAAAATCATCATATACCATTTAATGGTGTACAACCATCTATAGTTTACTGGAAAAAAAAATTTGAATCTCTCTCACCATGTGAACAATAAAATATACCATCATGTCATATAATTTTGGTGGTAAGAACATTTCTAAATAACATAATATGATGAAAATTCCTTTTTCCATAGCTGGTAATTTCGTCGTTTCTAAAACATTGCTACATATATCATTGGAAAAGAAACAATTTTTGGTTAACGTATGATAATCATTCGTGGAACAAATGAAACATAAATATATAGGAATTAAATCTGTGATCAAAACATGGATGTCATGTGGTTTCAAAACATTTAGCTTCAAATAATTCATTGAAACAATGTTCTTGATATTTCACGAATCCCTCTATGTAACCTTTACATCATTGAAGAAGTTTCAAAACTGATATCTCTCCTCCCTATAATGAGTGTAAGCATCTAGAGGAAGAAACATTATATTTTCACCCTTCACGGGAGTCAACTATTCTCGTATTCCCATGTCAGACATGTCCATCCTTGACTTAATTACATCCTTTGTTTTTACAAGGGGTATTTAGAAACATTCCAATAACACTATTACATACATTTTTTCCACATGCATCACATCAGGAAAATGTATGATGCACAAAACATTCCAGTATGGCAATTAAAAAAATGTTCTCCTTTTCCAACTGATATTCGTAAGGTTTTTCGAAAATGGATTACCAAAATTACTGTTCACATCATTTACTTTCTCAAGTATCTGATCACCTATTAGTGGAGATGGTGTTGTGTGTTCTTTTGAACTTCTATTGAATGATGTCGTCCATGATTGGAACTTATGCCGATGAGGTAGAAATCTACGATGTCCTAGAAACACATATTTCGATGAATATTTCAACCTAATTGAATTTGTGTCTTCTTCTCACATGGGAAACCCTTGAGTTCCTTAATTCTATAGCCTGGATAATTTCCATAATGAGGAAAATCATTTATCGTCCCATTCAACATCTCTCTCAATTTTAAGTATTCACTTTTATAAGAATCATAAAATATAACACCTAAATCCCAAAATAACATAAAATCCTCTATCAAAGGATCCAAATAAACATTAATATTTTTTCATGGTTTTTTTGGGTCTGGATATAAGCATAGATAAAATGATTAATTTCCACTTCATGCATAACAGGGGTGGAAAGTTATAATTTTCCAATATAACAGGCCATGTAATGTGTGTTCTTTTTTGAAAACCAAATGGATGCACTCCATCTGTAGATAACACAAGACAAATGTTTCTCGTCTCTTTTCCATATTCAGGATACTCATGATCAATTTATTTCTATTGAGGAAACTCAGCCAGATGACGTAATTTATCATCATTATTTCCATTATCTGTATTCCATGACAATTGTCTTATAGTTTCTTCACTTTCATATATATGCCTGATATTGGAATGATTTGAAAGTACCATACAACTTTTATATGACCAGATTCATCTTTATTGTATTTAGAATCACCACACTTTGGGAATTCTTTAAGTGATTTTTTCTCCTTGCGAAAAAATATACAATTTTTCGGGCAGTCATATATTCTTTCATAAATCATACCCATTGAGCATAGCATTCGTTTAGCTACATATGGACGACTTGGGATCTCATTGTCATCCGAGAGCATGTCATTCAAGATAGAACGTAGTTCTATAAAACTGGAATCACTTTATCCTTTGCCTATATTCAATTTATACAACTTTAGTACTATTGGAAATGCTGTATATTTATTACTACCAGCATACAATGTCATCATTACAAAACACTTTAAATTATCAGACTTCTTTGGGAAATCACAGAGTTCATCATCAATTGTCCTTGTCGTTTCCTTAATATGATCATCATAATCATTGACATATGTAATCACATACTCCATATGGTCTTCTTAATTATCTATATTTTTATTCATATATGATGATCCACAAAACATAGTTTTTTCCCAGCTAGTAGAAGCATTTAATTTTTATTCTTGTTTATTCCAACATTTATAACTCTGATCTATTCTGTGACATATCAAATGTTCTTCCAACTCCTCTGGAGTAATTATTCCAGAATAACAACTACGTAAACACAGACAAAGGATTTTAGATAGATCATTTGCATGATCCATTTCATACAATATGAACGCTTTTACACCATTCTCGCACTCTATTGTCCAATGATTAGAATCCTTCCAATCATTATTCATCTCCATATTATTTGAATCCCAAAATTAGTATTTATGGTTCAATTAAACAAAAAAAGACATCCAAATACAATAATAATCAAGAATGATACATCTACAACTCCTATGTCTCTTACGTACATTCAATATCATCATGCCTAATATTTTTGGTAATCTCAACTAACATAAATTAAATAACTGGGGGATAATAAATTGTGTCAAACATAGTCTACCATGTTATTGACCTATCATTATATTCAATCATTATGAGTGACTAATTCCAAACTCCATATTATCTCTCAACTAATGCTCTGATACCCCACTATTATATCTCAACACCTCTAAGAACCGCTCCTAAAATGGCAGTGAAAATAATTGTAAATCCTGAATCCTACATCTAATAGTACATAGTTTGGAGAATAGAATTGAGGGTATAAAATAAATAAATGGGAGGTGATTCCCTCATAAATCCCAAGAGTGGAGATAAATGACCAATCAACTCCATATAATATAAAATAAAATCCTATTCATAATTCATTTGAATTTCATACAAAAAAATGTTATCAAAAAATATATATCAAACACAAATCCTACACGTGTGGCTCTGGCGGTAACTCCTACTCTCAAGATAGTAATTTCCATCCTAGTCTCGAAATCCATATTCAAATACAAAAAAATAATAATTATATAAATAGTTGTGAGAATAAAAGTATAATAAGTAGGACCATTCCCAAAACCTCTCATGAAAATGTGTTTGAAATATATTAATGATTTAGTGAATAAATAATAGAACTAATACAAATCAATATATGGTCATATATCATCCAAGAATACAAAATATAACTCACCCAATATCACATTTAAGTATAATAACATAACATCAAAAGAATATATGTTAATAAATTACCCGACATCTAGTTCCTCACTAATCTGGTCATCCTCACACTCTAATGGAATATTTTTTATGCTTCAACCCCTTCTATATAATTGCACAACCATATATCCACACATAAACATGTCACAAAAACCACAAAAACTATATCCAAATCACAACCACACATCACATCCTCATCACAGAATGATATCATGAACATGAAGGACATAAAAATCATAATGTACTCCTATAATGCACAACCCCCACAATGTATCGACACCAAATACACATAATCTTGTCAACACGAATATATATACACAAAAACCTAAAATCATTATTGTCATATATATACACCCACTGTGAGCTGATACAAATCTTACTAGGTGTGATGTGGGAGAAAGGAAGAGGGATATGTTCTATATTTGTTCCCTCTATTACCTATATATTGAGAAAAATAGTAAGACCCAAAGTACCCATATGGATTTCAATCAGGTTACTTGACTCATGTTGTGGTGTGAAAGATATAATAATAAAATATAATAAATATATAATCACACATAAATTCCTCCTTTGGGTTTACACCAAACTAGGACTGAAAACACCCACATCAACCATTGCCTTGTTAATACCACCATCTAATAACCACATCCATTATAATGCCACAAATAATCCCTAACAAATCACATATGCATCCATATCAATGTTACCAACTTCTCATTTCATTTTAAATTATAATTTGGAATATTTTTATTACAATATGAATTTAAATTTCTAAACATTTTAATGAAAAACAAATCATTAAATCACTACCCACAATAATCCATTCATTAATCACTAATAACATTTATTCTATCTATATCCATTTTTAAATATAATTATTCCAATCATTATCATTAATCATTTAAAAACAATAATTTATCATTTCCAACCCCTCACCCATTACTATTTTCATTTATTCCAACTATATTTCATGCCAAAAGGAAACTATAACACCACCCAATAACAAATAAATTTATTGGACATAAAATAACACTATACAAATTCTAAAATCCATAAAACCACTTATTTTCTACCGAAATATCCATATCATTGATATCATAACCACACAATAAACCATCAATAACTACCATATTAATAACCACACCACATGCTCCCAACCATATCAATTTACCATCAACCTTATAATAATAGTGATAATTACCCCATAAATAGTATAATGAAAGGAAAAACATATATAAAATTCACACAAAAAACTCCCCCTTAAACATTCTTTCATACTAATATAGAATTTATAGTTTAAATATAACACTTTATTTACAGATTTCCATACAACCAATTCATTACCAACATTAAGTGACTAGAACATTATAAAATATGATTATAAACTATTATTAGTATTATGAAATTTCATTCACAACGTACAGAATAAATCACTTAGGAAAAACAATAATAAATCCATGAATATATAAGAAATATTATGGAACTTGATAAATCACTTGATAAAACCCTCTTCACTATAAATTCCATTAGTGTAATTCATTATAGTATTTAGGATAATCAGTATTATCCATCCAATGGAAACAAAATAACATGATAACTCCCTAATTTATACATAATAAAGAAGGAGAAATTTCATGTCCCAAACCTTATCTAATGATTTACCAAATATTTCATAATAATGAGATGAATACTAAAATAAAACATGACATAACACATGGGGTGTTATAAAAGGCCTATGTATGACCATTAACCATTTAAACAATGAAAAAAAAACAAAAAAACTAAATCATTATTGTTTTCACATCCTTCCTAATAAGAAAGTTCTAGAAGAGAAAGAAGATGACGATTAAAGAAATTCACCTTAAAGGGGGAAGGGGCGACCACTAGAGGGCGTGGTGCATAGGAGGAGATTCCAACCATTGAGAAATGGACGAGTAGGGTTTGCAAGGAGTATGGTCGAGTGGAGAGGAGGAGATTTAGGGTTGAGAATAGAGGAGGATTAATCGGTTTGAGTAGAGAGAAGGATCTTTGGAAGGTGTTAGAGGGGGAGGATAATGAGTAGGGCTAGTGGTGAAGGTCTGGAAACAAGAAGATCTTGTGGAGTTGTTGTAGGGTTACAGTACAACGATGGCTTGATGGCCCGATAAACAAGGGATACTGTGGGCCCCATTTTATAAAATATGGGACTATAGTTCTATAAGTGCTAAAAAGAACTTATAATGGCTAACATTATCAGTCCTAAAATTTTAGCACTGATAGAGGGGATCTTTATCTATGTTAAAAATGTTCTCATAAAGGATATCCTGTATCAGTGCTAGAATTTAATCTCTCATAGAGGGATTCATTCTCAGTGCATTTCTAGCACAGATAAAGGATATCTTTATCAGTGATAAAAAAAGCACCGATAAAGAATCCCTCTATCAAAAATCAAATTATAGCAATGATACAGGGTTACTTTATCAATAATATTTTCTTAGAACTGATAAAATGTGGCACATACCTTGACTATTTTTGTAGTATTAAGAATTTTAAACAAGGAGGACCACAGGGCAACAGACGTGGCATAGGAACTAGCTTTGCAGCAGGCAGTGTGTGGAGATTCAATCTTCTACCTCCACCACTTCTAGGTGGCCCACCTCAACCACAAAGATCTGTCAGACAGAGATGAGCTCAGCTTCATGTGGCTAAGGCCTATGACCACGACACTCTGGAGATGATTAGAGGTATGATCTATGTGTAATCCAACCTAGTTTTAGTACATAGAGACATAAAATCTAGTCACTCTTTTATTTCCACAACCATTGTACAATGATTGGAGATATAGATGGACCCTTTGGATTGATCCTTACAACTTGAGACTCCATTGGGAGGGTATTATAATATTACACAGTCGTTTCGGCAGTGTGAGCATACTTTAGGATGTGAGAGCCTTGGGTGTGATCTTCTAGTAGTAGCGTCCAGGGATTACGACATCATCCTAGGTATGGAAAACTTATCCACCTTCAGTGCTCAAATTGACTATACAATGTGAAAAGTGAGGTGTGTCCATGAAGATGGGACCAAGATTTATTTCACCGGTGAGAAGGGAAAAATTACAACACATGAAGGAAATTACCAGTGGAGGGTATAACTAATCCGACATTTTTATTCTAGCCTTACCCTTGGAGCAGTTTTTGGAGAGAGTGTAACCAATCCTGTAGTGGGGGACCGGTATGCTGATGTCTTCCCTGAAGATGTTTCGGGTCTACCTCCATGCAGATAGGTAGACTTTTACATTGACATTTACCCCTGGATGACATTGATATCTACACCAACATATTTTATGGCTCCCATGGAGATTCTTGATTTACAGGTAAAACTACTGGGCTTGTATAGTAATTGGTTCATAAGGCCCAGTGTTTCTCCATTGGAAGCCTCGATTTTGTTAGCCATGAAGGAAGATGGGAGTTTGAGACTCTATGTGGACTATCGTGCATGAACCTGGTGATAGTGATGAACATGGATCCACTTCTGATGATTGATGATATATAATATCATTTGAAGGGAGATCAATGATTTTTGAATGTAGTCCTCATATCAGGCTATCATCAGCTCAGGGTACGAGATAATGATGTTTCGAGGACAACCATTAGATGTCGTTATAAAAACTATGTGTTAATGGTTATGCCATTAGATGTGAACAATGCCATTAAAGTGTTCATTGGACTCATGAACATGATATTTCACCCTTACCTCGATCACTTTATGGTGGTCTTTATCGACGTCATCGTGATATACTCAGCATTGGAGGAGGACCATGCCTATCATTTGTAGATAGTTATAGATACACTGTAAGAGAAGAAAATTTATGGTAATCTCCCTATGTGACATTTATGGAGACTTTAGGTCCACATTCTAGGACACGTTATCTTGGATACTAGTGTTGTGGTAGATTCGGTGATGATAGAGGTAGTTTTTCATAGGATACACTTAGGAGTTTGACTATGGTGTGGTGTTTTCTGGGATTGGATGGGTACTACCGGAGATTCGTACCTGAAATTACCAATGTAACAGAACCCTTTTCCACATTAAATATGAAGGGAAATCCTTTCATATGGATAGAGAGATGCCATCATAGTTTTTTGGATCAGAGTTTGAGACTGACGAGTGCCCCCATATTGAGTCTACCAGAAGAGGGTGTTGGCAATGTAGTCTACTGCTACGCATTGGGATCCTGACATGGATGTGTCCTAATGAAATATCTAGTAGTGGTCACATATGGTTCATGATAGATGCGATAAATGAGAAGAACTATGCTATCCATGGCTGAGAGATAACATTAATGGTCTTCTCCGTGAATGTGTGATGACAATACTTGATGGGAAAACATTTTACAGTCTACTCTGATCACTAGAGTCACAATTATATCATATCACAGAAGGAAATGAACCTGAAACATTGAAATTTTCTAGAGTACCTCTATGATTATGACTATGAGACAGTCTACACTCCTAGAAATGAGAATGTAGTAGTAGAAAAAATTAGTAGGAGGTCTCGTTGATAGCTGCTGAGTGAGGTGACAAAATAGCTATCCGCGTTGTAGATTTCCATTGTGGATAATGATGGGGAAGCATACCTCTAGTATATGACTGTCACTCCCCCACTTCAATGGTTAGTTCGGGAGGCGAATTTATTGGACATTGACAGCAAGGATAGACGTGATCAAATATCCATAGGTCATGAACCTAATGGATTTCCTTAAGGTGGGGAGCACGTCATCATCTTCAAAGGACACACCATTTTACAAGTGGTGTTACGAGAGGAGGAGTTGAGGTAGTTACATAACTCACCTATAATGGAACATCCTAGTGTGGAAAAGATGTACTTGGTCCTCCAGCATCAGCACCGATGGACATGGACGAAGAAAGCAATGGACGAGTATGGTTCACGATGCCTCACTTATCAGAAATTGAAGGCCAATAATCTAGTTCCAACAAGCTTAACGTAGCCACTAGAGGTTCTAGGGTAGAAGTGGAATGTTTTGTCCATGGAATTATGATGATTCTTCCACGTATGTCAAGGGGACATGGTTCTTTCTAGTTTATCATTGTCGAATCATTATGTCAGCTCACTTCTTACCCTACTGATATTAGGGATCAGTTGAGGGCTTGGGATTCTTCTATGTACAAGAGATTGTATGACTTCATCGGTTTCCATCATTTATGGTCTCTGAAAGTGACATATGTTTTACATCTGGGTTGTGGAATGGATTACAGGAAGCATTCATGAATCTGCTACATTTCAGAACCACCTTTCATCCACAGATATATGGTCAGATAATGCAGTCCATTAAGACACTGGAGGACATGGGTTTTGCTTGCATCCTATATTTTGGCTTCAGTTGGGAGGATCACATTCCCTTGGTTGAGTTCTCAAAAAACAATATTTATCAATCCACCATAAGTATGGAATTATTTGAGGGTCTTTACGATTGAGCTTCCAGATCACCTATCTGCTAGACAGACCTAGGGGAGTGTGCACTTATGGGTCCGTAGTTGGTACGTGCTACCACTGAGAAGGTGCATATCACTAGAAGTGGATGAAGACTGCACAGAGTAGAAAAAATTCTTATCCTTACAGGAGACAAGTACATATGGAGTTATAGTAGGGGGACTTTATATTATTGCGAATCTCCCCATGTCGAGGACTCCAGAGATTTGATAGAGGCAGCAAGCTATCACCGATGTTTATCAGAACATTTCGGATACTTCGGAGGATTGGTGAGGTGGAATACCACAAGGAAATACAATAGTTGTTCTAGAGAGTGAAAAAAGTCTTCCATGTACACCATCTGAGGATATACGTGCATGACCCATCTCACATCATCAATAATGGATAGCTAGTCTTTAATGATGGGTTGACATTTAAAAAGGTTCTAGTGGAGATTGAGGATTAAAAAGAGTGGGTTCTTCATGGATGATTGATACCTCTAGTGCACGTTCGATGGCAGCACAAGAATCTCCATGTGAGAACATGGTAGGGGGAGGATTAGATACATTTTTAGTAACCAATCATATTTCATTAGACTATATCATGGATTTTGGGGATGAAAATACCTATAGTGTGTAGAATATAAAGACCCAAATTTTCCATTCAATTTTTTTATTATTTGGAATTATAAAAAGCCTACAAAAAAATTACAGTGCATGATTCTGAGGCCAATTGTGACCAGAATGAATTTATGAACTGTTATTATTTTACGTTCTAAAAATCTTTTAGTGGTGTTTTCTAACTTTTGTACTAATGCTCAGATTAAAAATCCCAGAGCACCGTTGAATCTGCAGTGCTAAGATTCTCTTAAGGGAGGTTTCACTTGAACCATAATTGGTCAAGAGAAAAATATATATTTTTTTAATATTAAATGAATAATAAAATAACAAAGTTATTTTATTTTTCTCCTTTTCATTTCCTCTAATAGGAAATCGATGATGGCATGTCCAACGTCATGTAAAGCCATTAATTAGTTGACTCCTCAATCATTGTAACATCACAGTTGGAATTTGGGAGGTTCATTCATTAAATAAACATCATAAATTCTCTACGGCATTACTCACCCTCCACTTGTCTTATTTATATTGTGCTTGGGGTAGATCATTGGAATAACTCCAAAAAATGACGAACCTCGGGAAATGTACGATGACACCAACTACTTGTAGGTTGTAACCAGTTCTAACAAGTGGTGATGAACACCACCGAATCACGAACTGATAAAAACCAAATCTTCCTCAAATGTGGATTTTCTCCAATGATTGTGACGTAGGGTTGATTTTTGTAGAAATTCCAGATTTATTGAATCAATATACTAACTTATTTCAATCAAGCTAAAGTGGAGGGCGCAAGATAACTAGAAAAATCCCAGAAACTCCACATTTGCATGAATTTGACGTGTTCTTCCTGGAAAATTCATTCATGTTGATGAAACACCAAATAATTGGTTTATAGACGAAGGGGGTGTCTCGAGAAGTCCGTTAGAACCTACGGATGGAAAAAATAGGACATTAGAGATCACCCAGTGACCCATAGATGACCGAGACAATCATCGCTGGTAGAGGAGGTGATGGTGTCAGCCAGAATAGACGAGACACAAAAGAGATGGTTTTGAAACATTAGGAACCTCCAGTGAAGAAGGCTGTTGCTGTAGCTGTGGCTAGTGAAGATGGAAGCTAGATCATGTGGACCGTGGAAGGAAGAGCGGTGCCTAATGGAATGCCGCCAGAGAGAGGGACACAACATATAACAGTGGAGGAAAATTGTGGCTGGCACTAGTAATCCATTGGTGGAGGTGAGCGGTGTACCGTTGCGCGCCGGAAAAGGCAATTGAAACTCAGAATCCGCAACAGAGGGCAGAGACATGCTCCCTATGGGTCCTTTGGGAAACTTGGAAATTCCGCATGGCATCACCGCTCGAACTCCAAATTGGGGGATATGCCCCTTATTTTCTAACTAGGCTGGTCCCCGACCTAGTGGGTCGTGACTCCTGGAGGCTATGCCAATAGCAATTCATGCCTCTACTAGGCCACACCTTCAGTGGGCTGCACGTCATATGGGATGCGCCCCTCCACGGGTTGGGCCGCAACTATAGCAGGTCGTGCCGCATGAGCCAGATGGGTTGTGTGCCTCTATGGGCTGGGCCATGCAAGCCCAGCAGGCCGCACCACCCATGTCGGACTGGCCGGTCTATGACCTAGCCTAGGCCGATTCAGACTATTTTGGTTCAGACTCGGTTGTGGTTGGGTCAACCCAAATCGTGCTAGGTCGGCCTGCCCGAGTCGGACTGGGCCTGGACCCTTCAAGGACCAGTATTGCTAAAAGAGCCATTACATATCAACCAGAGCTCCATTTTTCAAACTATATGTGGGGATGATATCCTTGGATCGTGATGTTACGTTTTTTATACACCACTTGAGTTTTGGAAAATGTTGGAGTACGTCCAGGTTGTATCGAACCCGAATCCAACTGGACTCCAAATACTAAAACATTTAGAAGTCATAGACAGGGTGTCCGATTAATGCGCCGTCTTTCAAATTGGAACCCTTAAAAGCTTGTGGTCCATTGGGATACTTCTTCATTGAACTTCGTTTCATTTGACGAAAGAAAAATGGCTTGAGGATCAGATTCTCTAAGAATCAACCGTGCTTAGTTCAGAAATATCGAGGCTGGTTTTAACGTAAAAAAAAGAAAATCGATCAATTTTGGGTTAGTATATATCCATCATGTGTGGGTCAGTGCATAAGGTTCTTGTCTCGGTCAGTATCTATCGGTCTTGTGTGGGTCAGTGCCTAGCGATCTTGAGTGGGTCAGCATCTATAGATCATGTGTGGGTCAGCAGTAGTGCCTCTCAAGAGAATAAGATGATCTAGATGTACGAAAAATCATCTATACTTCTATACTTGAGAAATATACATGTTGTGAGATGATTATTTACTGCTTTGGTATGTTTATCATCATGGTTTTACATTTGTGGAAATTTTACCTTCATGGTTTTACATCTCTGGTGCAACCATTGATGTACTTTTACCTTTGTGGTGTAACCTTGGTTGTATTTTTCCCTCATGGATCAGTTGTTCTAAAGGATAAAAAGATGGATCCCTATGTTTCATCATGTATGAGACAAGTATATATATGGTCATATACATAAGTAAAATTGATGACTCCTTCATTCTTTGTGTATGAGGTCTTGCATTGGGGATTACCCTTTGTGGAACTTTTGCAGATCATCGGGGGTGTTGAGGTCCCTAATGAGCATTGTTATACTCACCCATGCATAGTAAATGTACCTACCATCATGTGTATAATGAAGAAAATAGACAATGTTGATTGAGGCTGAGGGTGTGAGGACTTGATGGTGCTCAAAGGTAGACCATTTTATTCGACATGCTACAGTGACTACTAATCATGAGTTGTACCTACCCTTCAGGTAGGATACTCAATGGATGATCCAAGAGCTATTTTCTCTTTCTATTTGTACTTTTACTTTTCAATTGGGCTTGTATGCTTGCCCCTTTACATTCTATAAACTTTTTACTGCAGCAGTTTACCTTGTGGTTACTTATTGTTGGTTTCTTGGATTGTGTGTTTGTAAAAGTTTAACGGAAATTCCTTCCCATTATAGGGATACATCTTTTCTGTTCTAGTCTCCAGCCCTATTCCTATAGAAGGTGGGCTTGGGGTAGTAACAACATGGGCCCTAGGGGATGGTTTGTGATATTAGTGTTCAACCACCACATATAGTTGTGGACAATAAATATTTTAATGTTCGCACAAAACATACATTAATCAGTATAAAATATTAATTATTAAAAATTAAAAAATCATGTTCATACATATTAAAAATTATCTCATAAGGTAAATCCCATTACCCAATGCATTGGAGTACTATATAATTCTGGGTACACCTGTCACATAATAACTTTTACATTATCATACATGCAATATAGAACGTATATTAATCATAGACATAAAATAACCCATGGAAATGAATGGGGTTCATTTCATAATTCATACATTCATAAAATTTAGTATTCCTAAATTAGATTGAAAAAAATTTAGTGAAGGAATCAGCATTCTTCATTCAAGAAGAAACAACAACAGAGGCATCTAAATGGGTTTTACATAGAATTGTTCCTTGGGAAATCCTTTCATTAATAAAAAAAATCTTATTGGGAATACATTTACCATTTAAAAGAAAAAAGAGAAGAAAATAATACTTAAGGAGCATTAAATACATATCCATTTTGAAATTCGTGTTTAAAAGGGAAACCCACGGAAATGGAGTGGGGTTCAACATTTCCCCTTAGCATAATTCCAACATAATTAGTTATCATTTGGAAATTCTAAATGAAAGAATTATATTAATCAATACATAGATCTATATGTAAATTGTAGTGATTTATAAAATTATATCTCAATTATATACATAGTATTATTTTTTATAAGTTTTTGATGAAATTTATGTGTTTTGATATGATTGTTTACCTAAAAAGTCATAAATTTTCCACAGTTTTGTTATTTTGTTAAATAGAAATTATAAATTAGTATAATAAATTACATAAGATTATAATAAATTTAATTAAATATTTATATGATATATATATAATTATACATTCCATCCATTATGGTGGTTATATGAATCATTTTGTAAATTTCAATGTAGGTGGCTAACTGACCTCCAATTGGATGTTCCCAAAAATTTAGGAAAAGGAAGTAAATATATTATATATGTCATCTTTATGATACATGAAAAAGTTTAAAATGACTGTGATAACGTTAAATTACTATAGAATTAATTTTAGGGTATATTATTTTCAAATTATTTGGTAAATTAAGGATAAGAGTAAAATAGGGAAGAATTAATGGAGACACACTCTTTCCTCAGTGTGGCTTCTCTTCAATGACACAAAAAAATACCTATTGATTGGAGTTGTATGGATTCAAACAATCCCTATATATTATATGGGTCTTGATAGGGAGTTTTTTGGTAGATACTAGGCTAATTAATGGGTTGCATAAGTGGGTTTCTAATGGAAATGATAGGGGTTATTTATACTTGAGGAGATGGGTTTTTTAGAATAAAATAGTATATCAACAGTTAGACTTGTAATAGTTATTTGTTGATAATATAAATTATAATTTAATAAAATATATTTAGTTTTGGACTTTAAAACACCATTATAAGACGTATTAATTAATTAAATGAAAATGATAATGCTATGAATGAAATTTGATACTCTAAGGAAATACATTAGACTTTAGGTTTCAAAGCGATTTTTTTTGTTTGAAAATGGATTTTATATTATTTCAATGATCCATTTATGTAATTAAATATTTTATATATGCAACTATTGTTATTGAAATCATTATTTCAGTATTACCTCATGAATTATGTATTTTATGTCGCACTGGTTTCATCAAAATTGAAATTTTACTATTATTATAATAATTGAAATATTTCTAAAAATAAACAAAAAATAATATTTGGAGAATTTTGATGTTATGATTTCTTAAATGGAGTGTATTTTTTGAAAATTATTTTTAAATATTGGAAATTTAATTTTTAATTAATATCATCATTTATTTGAAAAATACTGAATTTAAAATTATAATTCATTTAATGAGACATTGACAAAAAAATTATGGTATTTTAAAATTATATTATATTAATATGAAAAAGAAATTTTAATTTAAAATATATTTTATAAATATAAAATATATTTTAAATCACAATATCATTTATTAAATTATAAGTAATCCTCTCTATTTTATAAATATACCGAAACATAATATTTATGTAACTATTCCAAGGGTTTTGCTACTATTCCATCAGTTTTGGTTCCTTCATTTATAAAAATTAATTTTATTGTATTAATTACTAATTTATAATGTTTATATTGTGTTTACTATGTAATCTAATGTTATTTATTATTTCATTAAAATAATGGAATTACAATTGATAAATGTTCGATTTTTTAAATTCATCTTCACTTTTAAAATTTCACCCAAAAAATTCATTTTGCATGAACATGTGTGGATATATATCCTTCATTACATCATCTAGTTACCAATTTTCTTCTTCATAGTCGTATTCCCTAGAAACAATTTGACAATTTGATTTTTCTTATTACATAAAACCTTATCTCTATTATACAGAATATTTTATGGACACTCCTCACAAGAGAGATCATCTTCTAACTGTACCACCTATGAGTTTACTATATGTGTGATGTACTGACCCAATATTTTTCCATATCAATTAAATTCTTATAAACATTTAATTATCACATGAAATAATAATATAATAGTCTATTATGTTCTCTGTGACCTTTAAAAATATTTTTTTCACTTCTGTGATATGAATTTTTAAAATCGGACATACACTATTGTGATCGGTAAGTAATTTGAAGTTCGATAAGAAAAACCTAATTTTTGGTTAATAGTAACATAACCATATGAATAGTAATATTCGATTATGAATAGTGTTGTACCTTAATGAATACTAACCTTAACTATTATAGTATATAAATAATATAGAAGTTGAATTACGATAAACCTATTTTTTTGAATAAGTAAATAAATGTTTTAAAATTATATTTTAGAGTAAATTTTCATTTAAATTAAAATTTAAATTAATCATATATAGAAAATTATTTTTGAAAAAATGACTTATTTTTTTGATTCTACACATTGAAAAATGGTTGGGGTTATTTTTTGGGATTTTTTTGAAATACTAGAATTTTTTATTAATTGTTATATACCATAATTTGAAAAATAAGATAAAGTAACTAATTATAGAGTCTAGTATGTTATTATACTGATGTAAGACCAATTGATTCATATTTACATGATAAATTTTGTATTATTGGTCATTGAAGACGTACTATTCCTTTCCTTGTGTACAAATAATAAATTAATGAATATTGTATTGAAAAATCCCCTCTCCACTCCACTATAACCCCCCTCCACCATCACTCCAGCTTCCCTTCACTTCCCTCAAGCCTCGTTCCTCCTCCAAATTATATCCAATTATCCTCCCAAACTCCTCTCCCACTACCAATAATCCTTGGTCTTATAAAAGCACCAAATACTCTACTTATAGAGGTTATCATGGATGTTTGGTTCAAGAGGCAATTACATCTTTTCTATTCTTTAACATTCCTTTCTAGTTCATTTGTGTTCTTTTCTATTATTACCACTCCTTATCCTACTGTCATTATGACTCCATTAAATTACATGTTTAGGAGCCTTTTCATGATAGTGTAATAATTTGGCATCATCTCTTCCTTTTCCAATCTATTATAATGGTTTCAAGAACACCATCAATGATGTGTCAATTTACCACATTCAAGGATGATGGGCATTTTACTACTATTATCATTCTCAATTATTGTCAGGAAACCATTCATGGTTATTGGTGAACCACATTATTATATATTTAATATACCCTATGTAATTTTTTATAATCCCATTTTTCAAATGGTATTAAGTTATAATGAAAAATGATTTCGTTTTAATCAAAACCCACAAATTAAACGAAATAGTTATCATTAACGTTATATATAAAAATTCATCATATTTAAATGTAACCAAATGATATAAATATTCATTCACACTTCTGTATATTCATAAATATTTTTTAATTTAAATTTTAGATATTTTCTATCATTCCACATGAACTCCATTACTTAAAAACAAGTGAATTGATTATGAAAATTAAGAAAATGAACACTTCGGAATAACATAATTTGATATTATAACCTATCAATATATACAAAAATGAAATAAACAGAATTATAATAAACTAAATACATTTATAAGAGGATATGAATTTCTTTATTAATAAGTATAATTTCATATTCTAGGAGCATATGTTCAAGAGCGGAACATGATCAGATTTATGGTAAGGGTTATTTCCACACAAATAACTATTTTCATTTGGGTTACTTTTATTGTGTAATTACCTCAAAGAATCTTTTATTTATAATTATGTATCCCTAAAATATTATTTTTGGTGGTTATAAATATATATTTACCTACTAGAATCATTCCTTATTTTAATGATGGATACATGTTTTAAACGGAACATTTGATATTGTTTCTGAAATACAAGCTCGATCAATGGGAATATATATAATTCATGCCTATTTCGGAGGGCTCTCTATAATCTGTTTCTAGAAAACATTATATTTATAAATTTAGTCTATTTATTATGAATATACTATCTTACTTCACTTATGGGTTTAAACTAATATTTGTCCAAAATAACTGTTATTTTCAAAGTAATAGAGTATTTATCTCAAGAATTTCCTAAAGACATTATAATATTATATTAATCTATTTCCACAATCTTGATGATTCCTATATATTATTTGGATTAGTATTCTAGGTTATCATCTACCATATTTAATTTAATTATTTATTATTACTATGTGCGTCGATGTGATATCTTTAATCTATTCCCCAATTTACCATGAATGGTTAGTGTTAATTCATATTGTTCTGGGAAATTTGTTTGAATTTCATATGTTAATTTTAATATGAATGTATATGATGTTTATTTTTATCCCCATTCATATAAAGAATAAATTGGTCATATTAACTTTCGTTAGGGGGATGCTATAGCCCCTCGGTGCATCGGTATGTCTCATAAGATAAACTATGGTCATGGCACAAGGCTATGAAAAAATGATCATTTATGGTCATGGCTCGAGGACATGATGGTATTTTTATGTTTTATCGAATTATTCATTACCTCATTTTTAATAATGTACTCATGATTCATGTGGTTATTAGACTAGTATAATACCCATAATTTTGTTATATTATTGTAGTATTTACTCAGCCAATATTTTTTCCATATTATGTTCAAGTTTATTTTTAAATTCATGTGTATTAAATTATTAATCATGTCTAATGTTTATATTATCATCCTCTATATTGCTTACTCTTACTGAGTGTTTGATGTCACCCCTTCCTTAGGTTTCATTTTTTTCTGAATAAAAATAATTTTATTATGAATTACATTCTGAAATAACCCAGGAGTAATTGAATTTTCTAGAGGATTTTCTATGTTTTTTTAATTTAAGGTCATAATGGTGAACATATGTATGTATTATGTTTACAATAATACTAATCTACTCAGTCACTCAAGATACATATTCCTTGTTTATAAACAAATGTATTCAAATAAGGTGATGGCTTAAGGAAACTTGGGTTGGGTTGTTGCAATTTTTATCAGAGGGAGTTTAGTAGAAAATAAGAATGCTTGTTTTAGAAAATGTAGATTCGGAAAGAGTCCCTAAGATAGTATCCGAGGATAAGTATACAAGAATTTACTGGTATTTTGGTAATGAATAAATTATGTAGATCATTCAAGAATTACATTCTAGTATGGAGATGATAAAGGATAGGTGGATTTGGCATCGATGTACCTAGGAGTAAAAGCACTTAAAATGAGTTTCGAGCATGACTGGGTGTATCTTTGTACATGAAAATGGGCATTTTTTCACTCTTTTTTATGATACACTCAGGGGATATGATTTAGTTAATTCCCATTTTATATTACAAGCCATTATGAAAGATTTAAATGTAAATTTTTCCTCAAAGGAACCATTTTTGTGATTGTGGAATTTTCCATTAATAGGATCTAAATTTATGCTATGTATTATGTTCAGTAAAGGTTATACATTATAATTTATATCATAGTCTAGTGTATGTAATCATCTATAAATGGCATCAAGTGGATGGAAAGGAAACAACACAAACACATGTGTCCCCTAAAGAAATTTCAATCTGATTCAAGATAATGATGTTGGCTCTTGTGTTGTGAATTGGGGAAAAGTAACTTATAACATTATTGAGACACGTTACTCAGGTTATTAACAATAACCATACCCATATGGAGCATCCAAATCCTCCATTTGGAGGAGCTATGTTAGGTCGCTTTAGCTGACAACAACAACCATCATTAAATGGGACTAAAACCCCTTTTGTGGATAAGGAGTGGATAAGTTCCATAGAGATGATATTTCTTTATTTGGTATGTAATAAATGAGAAAAGGTTGTCATGGAAGATTATCTTCTATTGGGAGATGCATATTAGTGTTGGTTGTATATCCAAAACACAAAGGAGGAGGAAGAGATAAAAGAGATGGAATGGAGGGATTTTAAAAAATTATCCTAGAGAAATATTTTCCTCATGAAAAATGTAAAGATATAGAATGGCAGTTTCTGAATTTGTGGAAAAAATAAGAGGATAATGTTTAAATTCATGAATCAAACATCACATGTATAGAGTGTCATGGTGTGACTACATAATAAATTTGATGAGAAAAATTGATCAATTATTTTATTGTTTGAATACATTACTAAAAAGGGCCCTTGTATGCCAGAAGTTGTCATCATATGATGATAATGTTTCATGTGATATCTTGATAGAAAATAAATTCTCTTAGTATTATGAATTTAATTGAAAGAAAGTGAATAATAGGGCCACAAAAAACTATGTAAAAAGAAATAGGGAAATAGTGAAGAATGAAAGTGTTGAATATCATTCATGAAACAATAGTAGTATGAATTGCCTTGTCACTTGCACTAATGGAAAGGGAGCCTGTAACAAGTGCGTAGAAAATAGCCACATATATTGTGATTGTTAGGAGAAGAAATAAGATACCAATGTATAGTGATACAATTGCATAGAGGTGGGACATTATGAACATGAATGTCCTAAGAATCAAGGGAACATTCCCAAAAGATGTCCAAGGGAGAAAGTCCATGCTTATGCAGTCACTACTATGGAGGTTGAAGTTCCTAATGATGTGGTAGCAGATATATTGATCATTTCATCAAACATATCCAATTATTTATTTGATTCTGGATCATCACATTCATTTATATATTCATAGTTATCCAAGAAAATTAGACATGTCCAATTTGATTTAATAAAGGAGATATCAGTCAATATAGAAAAGTGAAGTATCTTTGAAATAAGGCATGTCAATTAGTTCCACTAATGACACATAAACAAGATTTAGTTTTTTAAATTGATGTCATTCCAATGACTAAATTTGATACAATTCTCAATAAGAATTGGTTTTCAAATTAGAATACGAAGATCTATTAATATCAGAAAGAAGTTCAAAATTTCGAGAATGGTGTGGAATCCCTTATCTTTAAGTCATAACATCACCATACGATACTCATCTAGATCCAACCCCAATAGCTCTACTAAATTCAATTATTGGAGAAGAATATAACCCTATATCTATGGGTGATGAATTAAATATTAATATTGATGATGTTTATGTAGTATAATAATATGTTGATGTATTTCTAGAGGAATTACCTGGACATCCACTAGAGCATTAAATTGTGTTTTCCATTGACTAAATTCCTAGTTCAAGGCCCATATCAAATACCTATTATAGAATGGACACTTTGGACATAGTGGTGGTAATGACGAAACTAGAGTAATCGAGTGATAAAAGATTTATTCTCACTAGAGATTTTCTACGGGGAGCCCATGTTCCTCTTCGTCAAGTAGAAATATGGATCCATGAGGTTGTGCACTAATTATATGGTATTAAATGATATTACAATAAATAATAAGTATCCTTTCCCATGAATTGATGATTTATTTGATCAAATTCATAGATCCAAATAGTTTTCAAAGATTGATCTCCAATATGGATATCATCAGTTACTTGGGAAGATGTAAGACATTCAAAAAACTAAATTTCAAACAAGGTACGGGCATTATGAGTACACAGTAATTCCCTTTGGAAAAACTAATGAACCATCTATTTTCATGGATCTCGTGAACAGAGTTTTCAATGAATATCTTGATCATTTTGTAGTGGTGTTTATTGATTATATCCAGTTATAATAAAAAATCCACGCAGATCAGGAAAATCAGTTGTGCACTATTTTGAAGAGTCCTAGAAGATATAAATTATTTGGGCTATTTAGAATGTTTGATTTTTGGATCCAATCATATTTTTTTTGAGCCACATTGTCTCTATAGATGGAATATATGTAGATCGTATGAAGAGAAACATTGTGTAATAATTTCCTACTCCAACGAACATAATTGAGCTACGTAGTTTTATTGGATTAGTGGGTTATTATTGGCATTTCATTCAGATCATTAATCGATTAGCCATCCCAATGACCATGATCACACGAAAAGTGCTGAAGTTCAAAAGGGAAAAGGAATATGAATAATTTATTTTGGATTTTAAGATGATGTTAGTGAATTCTCTAATCCAAACCCTATCATTAGGGTATGATGTGTTTGATATCTATAGTGATGAATCAATTAATGTACATGGTTGTGCCCGTATACAGAATGATTGAGTGACTGCCTACGCATCAAGGATATTAAAAATTCATGAACAAAACTATCCAAATCACGATCTTTAGTTATCTGCAATGATATTTTCTCTGATGATTTGGAGGCATTAATTCAATGGAAAAAAAATTGAGATATATATAGATCATAATATTTTGAAATATATATTATAATAGAATACACACAACATGAGACAATGGAGATGGATTGAGCTACTCAAATATTATGATTACAGAATACAGTACTAATTGGTGACTGAAATTAAGGTAGCAGATGATTTGAGTAGATAGGACCATGGAATTATGAACAAGATGCTAGTTGAAAGGGATCCTTGGTTCATGGATCTAGTAAAGATGGAAATGGGAATAATCAAGTTAGGTAACACATGACAAAAGTTTCAAAAGGTTTCTAAACCTTCTTTACAATAAAAGATAAAATGTTCCCAGGCTGATGCTGAGGATTTTTAGAAGAAAATTAAATCTATTAATGATGGGAATGTTACTGGCCTTGTATATGAAGGTGGAATGTTGAAATTCGGAAAGAGGCTTTGTGTACCCGATATTCCTGAACTAAATATGGAAATATTGGATGATGATCATAGCTCTAATTTATCATTACACCCTGGTAGCACAAATATGATTTTATATATAAAAAAATTATTTGTTGGAAAATATAAAGAGGGAGATAGCTGATTGTGTGTCGAGATGTTTGGTTTGTCCACATGTGAAGTCTAGAAGGAAACATCCTGAAGTATTCATGAAACCCATTCCAATTACTATCTGGAAATGGGATGATATTAGAATGGAATTTTTCATAAGTCTACCAAAGACTATAAGAATGAATGACACGATATGGTTCATTATTGATCGTTTTACAAAATCATCACATTTTCTTACTATAAGAACAAATTTACAACTTGAGCATTTAGAAAGACAATATATATATATATATATATATATATATATATTAAGATTTACGACTTCCTGATGTACCCTTATAAATTGTTTCAGATCAGGATCCCCAATTTAAATCACAATTCTTGAAAAGTCTTCAAAAGTCCCTAGATACAAATCTTCATTTCAGCATTGCCTACCACCCAAAAACTGATGGGCAATCAGAACAGACAAGTCATACAATGTAATATATATTGAGGTCTTTTTCTCATGACATTCAAGGAATGTGGGATAATTATTTACCTCTCATATAATTTTCATATAATAATAGATTCCATTAAAGTATTCAAATGGTACTATATTATGTGTTGCATTAAAAGAGATGTCGTACACAAACATGTTGGGATGATTTCAGGGAAAGAAAGCTTGTAGGCCCATAATTGGTAGACGAAACAACCTAAAAGGTAATGATCATCCAAAAACATATGAAAATTTATCAAATTATGAATATGATCTATACTGATAATTGAAGAAAGGATTTGGAATTTTAGGAAGGAGATTGTGTTTTCTTAAATCAATCTTCATAGAAGGTAATTATACAATACGGTATGAAAGGAAAATTATGTCTTAGGTACATCTGACCATTTGAAATTCTTATTTGAATTGTAGAAATAGATTACCATTTGTAAATTTCTATAAGTCTATCCAATGTTCAAAATGTGTTCCATGTTTCAATTTTAATAAAATATATTTGAAATCTAATACATGTTCTCACCTATGAAGAAATAGGACTGGAGCTGATCTGTCTTATTGTAAAGAGCCTATCAATATTCTCGATACTAGGAAAAAATTATTGAGAAATTGGATTACATGTCTCGTAAAGGGTTTTCATAGGATCCATAAGATGGATTAAGCAACATAGGATCTTCAGGTTCTTTTGTTGAAGATGTATCCGAATCATTTTAGGTAACAATTTTGTGAATTTTGAGGATGAAATTATTTTAGGGGGGTGAATGTAATGGCCCAATATGTTTATATAAAAATTCATTTCTTGTAAACATTTCATAATCACATTAAATCACAATATAATGAAATAATAAGTGCTATGTGACCTTCAAACATAATTTTGTCACTTTTGTGATGTGAATTTTGAAAATCTGACATAGACGATTGTGATTGGGAAGTTTTCGGGAGTACCATATAAAACACCATAATTTTATATAAATAATAACCTACCTTTATGAATAGTAAGAGAAACATATTAATACTGATATAACCTAATTAAAAGTAACCTTACATATTATAGTGTATAAATAATATTCATGTTGAGGTATGATATACCGATGTTTTGGAATAATTAAATAAATTTTTTAAATCTGTTTTTTAATAAATTATGATTTTAATTAAATATTTAAATAATCATTTACAGAAAATTATTTTTGAAAATTGGACTTAATTTTTGGAATCTTCATTTTAAAAATGGTTTGGGTAAATTTTTGGTATTATTTTGAATTTCATGAATTTTTTATGAATAATGACATACCGTAATTTGAAAAATAAGAAAAATACTCAAATTATAGAGTCATGTATGATTTCTACTGATGTAAGACCGATTTTTTGGGATTCAATAGATAATATTAAAATTCATGGTCATGGAATAATCACTATTCCATGTATTTTGGAGGAAATATAAATTGATGAAAATTGTATTGTGAAATCCTGTCTCCCCTCCACTATAAAACCCCTCATACTCCCTCTACTCTTCACACCTCTAAAGCCTTGTGCCTTTTCCAAATTATGTCCAAATGTCCTCCCAAACTCCTATCACAGGTCCTTCAAGACTTGGTCTCACAAAAATACCATAACCACTCTCTTAAGGAAACTCTCAGTGAAGGTTGGTTCAAGAGGTAAATTCCTCTTTACAATTCTTTATTATTCCTTTCTAGTTCATTTGTTTCCTTTTTTATTATTACATGTACATATCCAAATGTTGTTATGTCTAAAGTAAATTACATGTAATATAATTTTTTCAGGGTAGTGTAATATGTTATCATCATCTCTTCTTTTTACCTTCTTTTATACTAGTAGCAAGAAGTCTAATCAAAATGTGTCAATTTACGACATTCAAAGACTATAGGCTTTCATCTTCTATTATCATTATCAATTATTGTCATGAAACCATTATTGTAAGGTTTGATCCAAATTATTATATATGTAATATATCCTATGTATGGTTCTTTAATACCTTTGTGAAAATTGTATTATGTTATAATGAAAAATGAGTTCGTTGTAATCAAAACCCACAAATTAACCAAAACAGTTTTTATTAAAGTTCTATATAATAATTTAACCTATTTCCATGTAACCAAATGATATTAATGACCATTAAAAAATAGGGATGTTTTAATTTAATATTTAATATCAATTATTGGATATTTACAACTATTAATCATGAACTCCATTACATAAAAACAAGTGAACTGATTAAGAAAATTTAGAAAATGAACACTCTATAACGACAGAATTCGATATAATATCCTATAAATATGAACATAAATTAGATAAAATAGATTAATGATAAAATAAATAAATTCCTAATATGTACTGAATTATGTTATTAATAACTAAAATATCATATTAGATAATCTTACGTTCAATATCAGAGAATGTTTCAATTTAATGTAAGGGTTTTTCCACCGGAATATCCATTTTCATTTTGGATAATTTTATATTCTAATTACCTCAATGAAATTCATCAGTATTATTATGTACACCACAAATTTTTTTTGGGTTATATATATGTATACCAACCATAATATTTCCGTATTTTATAGATGGATATTTGTTTTGAATGGAACATTCGAAATTGTATCTGAAATACAAGCCCGGTCTAATGGAATTTCTCTAGTTCTTACCTATTTTCAGGGGACTATATAATCTGTTTTTGGAAAATATAGTGTCTATAAAATTACTCATTTTATTATAAAAATAAAATATTACATCACTTATGTTTTTATACAAATATTTTTCCACATGAACACGTCTTTTCAATGTAAAATTGTATTTATCTCAAGATTTACTTAAAGATTTTCTTAGAGTATCTTCATCTATTTCAACACGAATGATGATTCTTATGTAGTTTTGGTATTATTATTCCATGTAATAATATACAATATTTAATTTCATGGATTAGTATTATTTTTTATGTGGATGAGATATCTTAAATCCATTCCCCAATTTACTCAAAATGGTTAGTGTTTATGCATAATGTTTGGGGAACATTATTTGTATTTCAAATATTAATTTCAATATGAATGTATATGTTTTTTATATTTATCTACATTTATATGATGAATGAATTATTCATATTAAGTGTTGGGTGGGGTATTCTATATCCCCTCAGTGAATCAGTAGGTCTTATGAGATAAAATACTGTCATGGTACAAGGCCTTGACAAAATGAATATTTATGCTCATGGGATGAGGCCCTGATGGTGTGGTTATATTTTCTCACTTATTTCATTACCTCATTATGAATATATTATTTATGGTCCATTTATTTATAAAATATAATAATAACCATGATTATGTTATATTACGGAATTATTTACTCATCTCATATTTTTCCATATTATGATCATTTTTATTTTTAATGGAATGTGTTTTCAATTATTCACCACTTCTAAAGTTGTAGTTATCTCTTGTTCTATTGCATACTCTTACTTAGCCTTTGAGATGAACCCTTTATTATGTTAAATTTTTAATAGGACATGCTGAATTTTATTATTAATTTCATACTAAAATGACATTGCAGTTGTTGATTTTTCCTAAGGAGTTTCTATGCAGTTTTTCATTTCAAGACGTAATGTTGTTCTTATGTATGTATCTATTTTCCAATAATATTATACATATATTTACATCGGGATCATTATTAAATATTATTATGTAAGTTTAATAAAATAAGGTATTGGCTTCAGGAAATTCAGTTTGGGTCCTTACAAAAGGGATATTTTATATACATCCTCAAGATAGATATCTGGAACATGTCATGAACTTGAACAATACTTGGTGGATGGGCGAGATGATATTCCACTGAACATATGTGATCAAGGATATAAAAGGATTCAATTTACCATGGGGAAACCATTTCATTATTTCAAAACCATAAAACTCTCTTCCATGGTGAAATTCAAATGAAAACCTTATCACAAATATGTAACTCCAATACCCTTCGACGGTTTCCAACAGAACTATTTTACAGAATATAAGAATTGTTGATATGTTGTCAGATGGAGTGAACCTTCAATTTCCTCTATTACATGATATCATGTCTCGGAAGATTTTGTTCTCCAAAGTCATCCCAATAGGTTATAGTTCTATATCTAATTCCATATATAGCTTCCTATTCATCCATATGAATATAACAGTTGAAGCTATTTTGGTATGAGAACAAAATCAATGTGAGATGTTGATCTCCTCCACCAATAAATTCAATTGATTATATTACTTGAATATCATTAATAATATAACGTTTCCTTAGACATTTTCCATGATTTTGGGGGTGATAGGCCATTATGTAATTCAATTTAGTACTCAAAGAATGTGGAATAATTCTTTTGGATTTATATGAGAACCATGCATCCTGATCAGAGATGACCAAAAGTAGATCCCCATATACCCTGACCTAATCCTTCACATATATCATATGATGATATTTAACCAATAGATCATCCCAAATAAAAATTATGTTTGTAGTCTTAGTGATTTGACCCACCATAACAAAGATTTCATCGTTTACTTTGTATATCATCAAGAGACGAGAGAAAATTTTCATAGTGAAATTATTCCATTTCTAAAAGGGTATCATCAATGATTAAACATCCCCTTTAAACTCCTTACACTATTATTTAACATTCTCACATACCAAACACCTTGAGATATATTCTATAATATCCCTCTTCATGTTATCCAGATATGATTTTTCTATGAGATCACAGTACATCTTGATACTTCCAAGATGGATATAGAATTTTGACATATCAGCATTATCCAAAATCTCATTTTTATATCATTTGACGAAGGAAAAAAAAGCCTTATTTCAAACAGAATCAAACCATCATAAATGATCTGGAACTCTTATTCCATCCCTTCCATTACTATATTAACCTTATTTTCTAAATCTAGATCATCATTTTGTGTGCCCTTAATAGAATTACAGATAGTTTATTGGAGAATAATCATGAAAATGTAGAATGAATTCCTTGATGTTATGATATGAAAATCCATCCTTTTAATATCCAATAAGATATGGTATTTCTCAGTCTATCTCATTAATAGAGTAAGTCATTGTTTTCTACTAATATCATCAACTACCCTATTTTCCTTCCCATGTTTCTAGTGAATAGGGTAATTATAGTTCTGGATTATCTCTAACCGGCTCATTTGAAGCATGTTGATTCCCTATTATGTTAATATATACTTTATAATCCTATGAGAGGTATATATGTCACACATTTCACTAAAGAGGAAGTGATGCCAAATATTCTCGGTGTTGATCACAACTTCTAACTATAGATCATTCATTGGTTAGTTCTTCTCATAGATCTATATCATTCATGTAGGGGTAGTATCCAACTATATCATTTTTCTAGTCTACAAAAACCAAATCGTTCATGAAATAATCATTTTATATCACAATGTATTCACCACTTTTTGGTAGTGAGAGTATAGTTACAATGATCATCCACATCATTAACTCTTTGAAGATTTCCCCACATTCATCCATTAAGATATTATTTACCCCTATATTTATTAACATAGTTATATGACTCGAAAATCTTGATAAATTTCTCACAAAACATTGGAACTACCCCAATAATCCATGAAAACTATGCATTTCAATGAAAATAGTGGGTCTAGTACATTCCTCAATTTCCTATGGTGATTAACTAGGGGGTTTGAACCTTTTTTATAAGTTCTCTTAAAAATATATCTTTAAATCCTCTTCTTCTATAGGGGCCATGCTATAGGGTAATCTTGAGATATTAGTAGCTCCATTTATGATTTCCATTAATAACACTACCTCAGAATCATATGGGATGTATGGGTAAGCCTTTTGTAGTTAAATAATTTTATTCCCTCAAAATTGGAATTTCTACAATGTTGTTACATCCTTTCACACAACCATTTGAGGAAGGTATGTATATTTATAGATAATAAACACACACACACACCATTAATGGATTTTCCAATGGAGATTAATGGACTTCCTTGAATATTTATAGGAGAAGTGATGGATAAAAAAATTTAAAGATATTTTCTTTTTAAGATAGTTGATATGGTATCTATATAATGAGATCCATTCCATAAATACTATAGGGTTGAATTTCACTAAGGAAAATATGATTAGATTATATGGATTAATCATCCCACATAGGCCAATAAGAGAGTATTCTGACACATGTGATTCAGTAATTTAACTATTTTTTCATTTAATGGATAACTATACTTTTTGGTTTCTTGGATTTGATTCAATAGTTCTAGAAAACATACAGGTTATAAAAAAATTTATAGAACCCAAATAACATAATAATTTTCCATTCACAAGTTAATAGTTTGTATACCTTGTAAAATTTCATTTTCGTTACCCACTTTAATAGTAGTGATGCTATAAGTCTTCCCTTACTCCTTGGGCTCTGCTAGCTGCTGATGCTGATTACCCTCAATAACTTGAATATTTTCACACTAAAATTCCTAATTCTCATAATCTATAATATTCATGCATTGAACCATTAGTGGGGATCTCATTTCCTCAATCATATTAGCCATATTATTTTTGCATCTCTGACATTCATGAGATTTTTTTAATTTATTCACACCCATGAAGAATTTCCATATCCTATTTGAGAATACTCCCAAAATGCATCATCCCTAATTTTTGACATGTTATTGGATTATATTTCATTAAACCTTTTTATTATATCCTACTTCTTTAAACTATATTATTTTTTGTTATATAAATAACCATGAGACTATTCTCCAAAATTGATCTCTACATTGATAGCACATCAATCAAATTCTTCATAACTCACAATGTTTAAGAGATGTAGAACCATTATAATGTGTGGGATTAATCCACTAATGAATATATCAATTTTGTTTTTCATTTTTGACAAAAAACCAATGGTGTACCATGAAAGCCACTTAAATATTTTTTCATAATACAATAAAAATTCATCTTCCATGTTCTGCATCCCTATGAATTTTTTATCCATCATCATACGAAGAATTTTGGGAAAATAATTATCAAGAATTATTTTCATATAGTCTTACTAGTATATATCTTCTATTTCATCCTTTGGTTTGGTTTTTCTAATCAATGTGCATAATAGATCATCCACTCTATATAAATGAATTATGAATATAGTCTCCTTCTACATCCTAGAATTGTAAATCACATAAAATATATTCTCCATTGAGTTGACCCACAATTCCACAACTAGTGAATTGTTTGATCAACTAAATGTTTGTGGCCATTTCCTTATAAGAGAATTGATATCTAGTTCCTCCATCTTTGGTGATGTAATACATTCAAAATTATTCAGGTTAATTTTCATATCATAATACAGCTAGGTAAGCATCTCCATGATATTTTTAACTCCACCTTTCAATGAATTGGGGATATAATAAGGTCAAACACAACATTGTCCATCAAATAGTTTGTTTTCATGGTTTCTCTTGAATCCATAATATTTGATAATATAACAGCTTTGAACAAATTGTATGTCAAAAGGTCCTGAATAAATAATTTAATCCTTCATATAATTTTCTATAATGGCGTATCTTGTGGGATACTTATTTTGAAGTTTTTTTTAAAACAATGATTCTTTGGTGATTACATATACATAGTCTCATAATAAGGGGTTTCCCTAATGTTCTCTAATACAAATTTCAAAATTACCCAATCGTTCTATGATACAAACTATATTTACCCTATATTTTCATACATATCTATTTAATCCCTTTAATGATAAATAACATTATGTCATCAAAAAACCAGTATCAAATGTTTTATTGTCATCTGATAATTAGGACCGTAAATTACATTTACATAATAACACATAAATATTTATTTAATTACTTAATTTATTCTTCTTATAGACGACGTGTTCTCTTGAAATTAAGTAATATCTTAAGGACACACATCATTGAAATGGATGACCTAAAATAACAATAAGAAGACATAGAATAACATGGATCATAATAACACGCTTTGAGAATAATCATCTTCTTCATAGAATAATCATATGATAATCTTCATAATCATTAGAGGATAGACAAGATAATGGAATATAATGTGGAAATTCATTAAAATGAAACATCATATCTTAGTGGTCAAGCACCACAAAATGGTTTGAATAATTATAGCCTCATGTTCATGGAAAAATATTTGAATCATCATAAAACCACAATTGTAAAAAATTATAGTATAATGATAATGCATATTTCAAATTATCTCCTGAGTTAATTAGATTTAAAAATGTGTTCGAGCACTATTTTATTCTGGGTGCACCCATCACATCATAAGATTTAGAAAATCATGAGTGCCACATAGAATGTATATGAATCTATGATATAAAAACAACCTTGGATTAGACATAGTATAATTTCTTGAATAACACATTCCTAAACATAATTTTTTATATTGACAAAGTGAAAAAATTGGTATAGGATTCATAATTATTGATAGAGGAAGGAACATCTCCAAAGGTCTCATAATGTGTTTTAGAAACAATAGTTCTTTTTGAAAATTTTTAAATTTTTTATAAAATTATATTCACAATTTGTATATACTCAAAAATAAAAATGCGACGAAAAATATAACAAAATTTTAGGATCATTAAATGAATATCCATACTAAAATTATAGTGAATTATGTAAACCCATGGGAATGGATTTGGGTTTCAGAATTCCTCAGACATTAATTATTCCTTAATTACATCACTTTTTCTTCCCCAGAATAACAAACATATATTTACTAAAACAATGATCTAGAACTAAATTATAGTAAATTACACATCTATTTATCATTTATATTAATTGTATTATATTTTCTAATTTTTATTGATAAAACTAATGTGTCTTGATATCATCTTTTACATAAATATTTTGTATTTTTCCCCACTTTTAAGTTTTTTTTAATGTAGATTACATATAGTATAATAAATTACAAATTAATAGAATTAATAAATTAACATATTTATATGTTATATATAATACATACATTCATTAAGGGTAGTTTGGTATAAGAATAAATTTTTAAATGTCTTTATGGGTGGTTAACTAACATTCAATAAGACGTTCTCAATAGAGAGAAAAGATGGAGTAAGAAAATTACGTATGTCATATATATTATATATGATGTAGGTTATCATCATTAATATATTGTTAAAATACATCATAATTAATTTTATAGTATATTTATTTGAATGTATTTAGAAATAGAAAAAGGAGAACAATAAAAGAGGGAAGAGTCAATGGAGACTACTCCTTCCCCAACATGGCTTCTCTTGCACGACACTATAACTCCCTTGGTGATTGGAGATCGATGGGTCCAGAACGTCCATAGGTATTATATTGGTTCTAATACGGAGGATTTGTAAAATTCATTGGCATAAGAATGGGGGGAGGATTGTTTTTCCATTGGAAGTGGTAGGGCGTATTTTTAGATGATGAGAGGGGAATTTTTAGAATAAAATATTCAATAAAATAATAAATCAAAGGACAGACTTTTAAATGTTTTTTTTTCTAATAATATAAACAATATATTAGTATAATATAATTACTCTAGGACATAAAAACAACATAATAATATAATTAATTAATTTCTAACAATGGAATGTGGAAATAATGAGATATTGATATTTTAAAGAGTCACTATTGACATTAGGTTTTGGATGGTTCATTTTTTGATTGAAAGTTGAGTTTATGGTTTTTTAATGATGTATTTATGAAAATTAATATACCCTGGATGTATTTAAATTTCTATAAACCATTAAGTCATAAATAAAAAATTAATATTGTAATTTAAGTTACACCAGATTTGTGAAAATTGTATTTTTACAATTCATCGGAAAATTGAAATAAATAAGAAAATTACTAGATTAACCACCTATGGAAATTATATATTTTCTGATTTCTACAACAGAATCAATTTTATGAAATTATTTCTCCAAATATTTGAATTTTAATGTTTAAATAAAAACATTATTAATTAGAAAAATACCGATTTTATATTTATAATTTATTTAATGACACATGGAAATATTATTTATTTATCGATAAAATTATCTTATATTCAAAAGAAAAAATATACTAATTTATAAAACTATATTATAAAATTAATTATATTTTAAATCATTATATCCATTTTAATATTACTAATAAACTAGTATGTTTTAAAAAAATTCCATTAATTTATTTATCATTCATAATGGATTTATTTACTTATACATTGATATAATTATATAAATTTTTTATAACATTCCTATTTTTTATATATAGTTTCATAGGTGGGGTTACTATTCTATTGGCGTGATTACTATTCCTAATATCTATGATACTATTCCAAGGGTTACATTACTATTCTATTGTTATATGTTCCTAAATTTATAGGAATGCACTTTATTTAATTCATTATTCTTTTATAATGTTTGTATTGGGTTATCTTTTATATTTTATGTTATTCAAGATATTATTAAAAGAACAGAATTTTTATTGATAAAATTTTGGGCCATTCCTTAAACATCATACAAGATGTGTAAACACTACATGCACTAAAAATGTTCCATGGAATGTGCATGGGGAACATTACATGATGCATAATACATTTACACGACATGTAATCACCACACAAACTACCAAAACTGTAGATTCTAAGAAAAAAACCCAAAGAACCCACTCCAATCATTTTACAAAACATGGGAAGAACACCTCGAGGCCTTTGAAATATATATACAATGACTTTATTAAATGAAATATTCACACATTCCAGATCATTTTTTTCATTTTCCCTAGAAATGTCTCTCTATCCCTGGGTTGATAGGAAATACATCGAAATAAGGACGATAAATGATGAATAAAAAATATAAGACATTAAAAGTTCACTGGGGTGTTATAAAATTTAATGTAGTGGATTTTAAAATACTAAGAAAATATAATATCACAAATTAATGTGAAAATAAAAAACAAAAATAAAACATAATTTAAATTATTTTATCGATTTTTAGATAAAACATCATAAAAACTTAAATAATGATTATTAAAATAAATAACATTTCCAATTAAAAACCCATTTTATAATCCAACATGGTTAATGTATCAATTATATGAACACGATATTTGAAGGATTTGAAATGAAAACCATATTTAATAGAGATAAAATAGAACATTCACTTACTAAAAATCTTCTTGGGTATAGTTCACACCATGTAATATCTATAAACTTATTTTAAGAATTTTTCGAATAATCATGATTTTAACTTAGTTATTATAAAAAATTATAAGATCCAAATTATCATTTTTCTTATACCTATGATATAATTAAAAATTCATTTTTATAATGATTAGTTTTTATCCATAGGCATTTTTTATCTCAAAATAATCTAAATTAAATTATTATATGAAGAACTATATAGATTGTCTAATTAAATCCTCACTACCAAAAGATCTATGATCACAATAACAAATAAAAAAAATGTGATCACTCAATCACCAATTTAAAATAAAATTATTCAGTTATTTTTATCAATATAAAGTCAATATAAGGTCCTAAAATCCTTAACCACGTACTTATAGATGAAAAATTAATTAAACAAGTAAATTAATATGAAAATTATTCTAACAGTCCTGCCATTTCTAACAAACCTATATGTTTCAACATAACCATCCACCTCCATAAGGTTCTCATGACACTTCATGTTATTCTATAAAATAAATTTTCAGAATGAAATAATTTTTTAATTAATAATGTATAAATGGAATTTTAATTTTTTTAAAACACAATTCAATTAAGTGAAAATAAAATTACTATTGTTCTATGATTCATAAAAATATAGTATCCAAAAGATGAAATTTAAGAAAAAACATCAAAAAAATCTCATTTAGTGATCTGTAATTTTCCAATTTGATATCCCATTAATTATACTATTGATTTGGTTTTAATTTTTTTAATCAGACCAATGTAACTATCAACCACTATAGAGTATACAAGGATTCTATATACTTATATATTTATATTAAACCATAACCACTATTTCTTGGTATTATATAATCCTCTAATGTAATGTTTTTTATTTTTTCATTTTATTTTTCTGATCTAGTAGTATATTGAAAAACACATATTTATTGTTTTTTATCTTATTACTCCAACAATATATTTCCCCAAAACCACAAAAATAATTATTAAATTTTACATTATCATTATCATTTTTTTTATGGTATCTATAATTGTCACATTAACTCCCCCTAATTCATGGGGTATGTTTTATTGTGGATGTATAGAATTCTCCATTATATAATATACTTAAACATATATACTTCAAAATATTATTACCTTCATTATATGTGATATGTCCTTATTTGATTAATAGATTAATTAATATAAACCCATTTTTTGTCATCTTATTGATATCCAATGCCATATTTCCAACATCTCATTATTAATATATTTATTGTTCACCATTAAATTTCCATTATTATTAGCCATAATACTTTTCTTCTCTAATAGCACATTACATTTATTTACTTCAAAAACACTACTGAACGTAGAAATTGGTATGTTTACCTTCATTTGTGACACATATTCATAATTTGCTAATTTTTTAATACTAACTTAAATAATATTAAAATATAATGTATTAAATAAAAGTGTATTATTACTATGAGGAAAAATCGTTTTCTAGGTAAAAACATATTTCTCTATATTTGACATTTCAACAACTTCATTGTTATAATTTTTGAAGACATTCTGTGTGATCCTCTATGAATTTTCATGTCATCCAATTTGACATCAAGATAACATAATTTTTAATGTTTAGTTATGAGACTCACTATGTTAATCTTGATCATCATATCCATATGTAAATGTATTTCATTACTATTTCCCATATTTCAATTGAACTTAGCATTCATCATATTGATATAATTGGTTGTTTATTCATACATATATTTTCATAACTTATCAATCTGTGATTTTATAGATTTCGTTTTTGCATCATTTATAGTTTTCTCTTTTAAATATAAAAATTATACATTCTAAATCGGAAATCCATTTTTACCATATCCCCATTTCCATGTTCATTAATTTTTTAATTTTCATCACTTGATGGATCTTGGGTATGATATTATTTTGAAATGAATTTTAGTATACCATCCTTATTCTTGTCTTTTCCCTCCCCTTAACTCATTAAATTGATTAAATGTGGAATCATTATTTGAGATAAGTTTCTTATTTGTTGTTTCTTTTCTTTATAATTACATTAAAATAAATTCTACTATTGTGATCCACTTTCTTCAATAATACTCTTCCCCAATGAAATTTTGTATTGATCATGATCCACATATTTTAATTTTCATTCAATGAAAATAGTTCAAATGTTTCTAATTTGTTATTCATTATAATAGTTAAATGGATTTTAATATTTAATTTCAATTACCAATGTTTCATTCCATTGTTAAATACTGAGTTAAACTCTTCATTTACTCTAAAAACATCTTAATTTTTAGTTTCCACCACATGAGTCTAAATATGAACTATTTTTGTAGAACGTTCGAAGAATTAAAATTAACCCCCTTATCTAATTTATATATTTCTATTATGGTTCACCTTATCATCATTTATTAATAAATCATTTTTTGATATTTTTGATAGTCCATGTATCTATGTATAGATTCTAAAGGGAATAAATCATTATGTAAAAAATATTTGTGAGGATTGTCATCACATTATTACAAATGGAAGAATATTAATGAATTTATCAATAACATAAAATCAATCAAATGATTTTTTTAACACAACTATGAACCAATCCACAATTTTATCCACTCATATTTAGATATCCTAAAATTGAACAGAATATAGTTGAACAAATTAATTCTTTACTAACATTCCCCCTTAAAAGATTTCTTGGATTTTATTACAATACTCAACAGACACTTTTATCCCATGAATAATTTTAGCTCTCTCTCAAAGAAGTATAAAATTAATTTATTTCACACTCTCCAATTTTCTTTTAAATTATTATTAATAATTAAATTATAGGATATACAAATTTGGAGAATATATACACTATTTTTGATGATATATTCAATGAAGATGCTATGTGATAGAAGATATATAATCATCATCACCTTCTATAAATAGAATCTACTTCCATCAAACAATGGTATTAATTTATTTTTTAAATTTATTATATGATCAAATGAAATCATAAATCAAGTATATTAATAATTATTGAAAAATTAGATTGATGGGATTACCTATTACCCTATAAGTAATTCAATAATACCAATTATTCAGTCCCTGAGAGAAAACGACACCATTATGTGGTGTTTAATGAGAGGTTGGCCTAAAATATATACTTATAATATATAATTTCACTTTTTAGTTATATTAAATTAGAACTATAAGATGATTATGTGTTTTGGAGATATAGAGAGATAAATAACATATATTGAATTCGGCTAAATAAAATGAATGAAAATTAATGTAATTAATTGGATTATTCCTAGTGGAAAAAAATAACAATAATCTCATAAACATTCCTATTATATTATCAAGGAATGGTTTAGAGAAATAACAATGAAGAAAAACGTATTTAAATAAAAAAATCACCTATAATTCAATAAAACATCACTTTTTACTACCTCATGTTCTACTACAATTCAGATCATGTGAGATAATTTTTTCTTTATCACATTCTATGACATAATATTCTTCAAATGGGTGGCTAGTTTTATCAGAATAAAATATTTAACATTCACATCCTTCTCTCTAAATAGTAAAAACATTAATTTCATATTTCATATACATGTAATGTTTAACAATGTGATGGAATAACTTGAGGCAATACTATCAAATCATGTTTATGTAAAAAGTGATTCCATGAAATTATATATCTTTGTAAGACAATAATCATATGATTAGAATTTTTCATTCAATGTATTTACTTTTTTTGACTGATATTATGATCACTAATTTTTTTTTCAAGACTTATATAGTGTCAATATGTTTCATGATCTGTGAGAAATTATTTATGGAATGAGATAATTCATATCCAAAATAAGTGAAACCCATAAATTTCATTGTTTCTATGTTATGGTGAAACTAGTTACCCTCAAAATATAAAGTATTGAATTCATTATTAAACCATGTATATTTAATCATGGACCTCATATGAAAATCGAACATCATAACTACCTCAACTACTTTATGACACAACTAACACGGTAATGGAATTTTACATTAATATAATGATTAAATATTAACATAAAAATACAATCATTATGTATAAATACACTCCATGAAATTATAGGATTTATCTCATCATAAATTTAGTAATTTGAATTTATAATCAACTATAATGAACCACCAAATAATCAATAAACATCTTGTAATGAAATACTAAATGAAAGTTCTCACATAACCTATGAATTAATTTCTTCAAGATACAAGTCATATCATACATCCAATAAAAATGTTGTCTAATAACCACATCATAGTATTGAATGAGGTTTGAGAGAGTAAATTTGATCGTAATAAAGTATCAATGGTTTATCCACAACATGTCAATTGGGAAAATTGTCAACCAACATTTTTATTTCACATCATGATAGGAATATACAATATTAAACATTCATCATATTCCCCCATAAAAGGGGATCACTACACTAACCCTTGTATTCAAATGATGTTGAAATATATTTTTGGATTCATCAAAAGTATATGTGGTATAAATTGATATTATAAATAATGATGATATAATAATCAATTATGATGAAACTAACAACTACATTTTAGATATTAAGAGTTTTTATAATAATATATAATTATCGAACATGATACATTATATTATATCCTTATACACTAAATTTTTTTAGAACTTGGTAAATCTAACATAAATTACATATAATGTGGGAGTGAATGTTTCAAATGAAAATGTAAAATGGGTATTAGACTTTCCAGATATTAAGATCAATTGGTAAAAAATAGTATACAAATTATTTTTATTAACAACAAAGACATGTTTAAACAAATTTAGACTATAAGTTATATTGTTATATTTATATCCATTATAGATCATTAAAATTAAGATATATATAAATTGGATTTCAAATCCAACATACTATATAGGTATTTATTAGGGATTTGTATATGATATAACATAATTAATTTGAGAACCAAAATAGATATTTTATTTTATAAAAGTAGAAATGTTCAATTTAGTTTTCGATGAATGATTATTGAGTTGAAATATCATCATTAATGATACAATCCTTAGGGGTAGTTTTATAAATAACCTAGTCGAGTTTTTTATATATGTGTGTGTTAATGATTTTACTATTATATTTTTATTAATATTTCTTGAAAATACCCCACAATAAAAAATCTGATTTTATATTTATTGTTCAATAATTATCTGATAGGTAATTTATATAAAAATAAAAGATATGAGTGAAGCATCATGAATAATATTTTGTACTGCTTAGAGGAAAAGATCAAAGATGTTTCTTTATATATATGTGTGTGTGTTTATTATATTATAATGAGTATTTTCCAATATAATAATAATAATGGTTATTTAATAGTATTTCATGGTTTATATCATATAAATACTCAATGTGTGTCAAATGAGTTATAATTAAATCATATGGATGATATTTCATATTCTTTTTCAATTGTATTTAACTTTTGTCTCATATTACATTCTCAACCCATTATAACTAATTATTTGATCTTTATTAATATATTTGAATCCATTATTTATAATAATCATGGTACTATTGATAAAAACATAATTACGTAATAGTTTAGTAGTATGGATTTATTTGTGGTATTTAGATTGGAGAAATATATCATTTTAAATGGTTATATTAATTATAGTTTTCAAACAATAAAGTATGATTTATGATCTCAATATTGTTTCATATTTTCCCTTATTATCAGAATATTAGTTGAAATAGTTCTAATCAGGCTAATAAAGTAGGTAGGAAAATAAATTTAAAGTGTGTCAAAACAACATCAATTTAACAATGACTTTCGTTGTCTTTGGTAGATTATGAAAGAACAAAGGGATTTTTTAGTATATTTGGAGAAATAGAAATTTATTGTGACAATATTGGAGATATTTTTCAATCCAATGAAACCTAGTCTCACGAAAGGATAATCCACATCCTTTGGAAATTCAATCAATACCATGATTTATATAAGCAAGGCGATATAATTTTTTTAAAGATAAAATAGATAATATAGTTATTTTATTTATAAATTCACCAATATAGTCGAAACAACAAATTCATATAATGTCTCAATATATTAGATACATGAGATGATGGATGTAATAGTTGTTTTCGATATAAATAGATCATTTTTTATAATATATTAAAACATTATATATAATTCATTCATGTGTTCCATATGTATTATTTGAATAATGGAATTGTAAAACCATTAAAAGTGAAAAATTGAGTTTTCAGTAATCGACGATATTTATGGAATATTAATGGTAATTATAAACTGTTATAATTAATGAGAATAATGTTGGGTATTATATAATATAATATCATGATTTTATAAATCATGACTTATTTTCTTAATATTCCCACCAATGTGGGTCAGAAATATTTTTATACCTATATTCAATGTTATAAATGGAGGATTATATTTATATGAACATCTATTTTATAAGGATATAAATTTATTTCTTTGGTGACCCTTTAAAAATTGATAACATTCTTACTTTATCCTTGACAATGTTTTAGTTTGGAGACACTTTTGTATAATTCAGATCATGTGGTATGTAAATATTATCAAGGATTATATTTGTTCTATTGAACAAAATGTTTAAAATTTAGGACCATAATTTAATTTGATAGAAAAAATTCCTATATAGTATTCATTATGGTTTTTTAAATGATATGGAAAATAAATATCAATGAAATTTGAGGTATTCAAAAAATATGACCAGCCTATTTTATATAATATAAAATATATGATTTGAAATATAAAATATTGACATGTTATTTGCCACATGGTTCACTCAATACCTTATATAAAGGGATAATAATACTATAAATTTAATTTATAGATATTCACTAGGAAATGGAAATGATCATGTGTTGATATTTAAGTATTTGTTCATGATCCTGAAAACCCCTAGCAGGTTTAGTAATAATTAAAGTATTCATATACCAACAAATATATTTTGTATATAATTAGGTGGATTAATAATGATTTACAATATTATAAAGAATTATAGAGGATCATTATAAGCTATGGAATAAAGATTAATTTGATTACAAAATTTATGTCCAATTTATTGATATTTTGTATGATCATCATATCCAAATTAGTTTTCATTTATTGGAAAATAGATGTTTGGTTTTTCATAAATACTATTATGCTTATTGAAAAATTAAAGTTATAAAATATATTTACATAGGGGAGACCATGATATTTTGAATGTCACCATGTATTGGTTTATGTTATAATGCATAATGTATTTCATTACATGGTGTTTATAATGAATGATATTTGAAAAAATTCAATCATTTCTTCTTTAATGAACAGTTTGACATTAGATTTTATCACATCATGAATTATTGTATTTACAATTTTGATTTTATTAAAGATTCATAGTAATCAGTTAAATAATTTTCTAATATATTATAATAGTTATAATATTTGGAAGAAATGTGTTCAATTGTTTCATTATGTTAAAAAATTATGAACATTAACTGGATCATTATGTTAATGAATAAATTCTATAAAAATTGAATTGTTGAAAATAATTCTGAATTCTAGAGTTCAATATTACAAAAGTATAGTATCCCTTACATTCTAATAAAATCCTTCAAATTCAATGTTGTTATTCAACACAATATACATGATAATAGGCCTTATCAACATTTTTTGTAACACCAATTCAGAAACTGAATACCATTTGTCTATGTAATGATTTCATTTATAATATTTATTTGATATCAATTCAATTGCTATATATATTATTGTATTGACTATTGTATGTGAATTTGTTAATGTTATTTATTTAATTTTTTCATTTAATCAACTGTTTGATCATATGGGTTAGTTTTTTAATTAATTCTGGCATACAAATATCATAGAAACACTTCTATATAAATATATCCTAGTGAGTATGAGTTATGAGTATCTAATATTAATCTATAATTTGGTATAAACCGTATTTTATTATTATTATAATCCCATGAAGAATTGAAATTATAATAAATTTTTATTAAATTAAAAATACATATGTTGATATTATTTACTATGATAATTTATTTACATATACTTAATTTTTAAATAATTTACTCATCAATTATTTGATTATCCACTAACTCATTATATTTTAATATTTCATTTATTATATCATAGTTATTTTTTCTCACAGTCCATTTTATACACATCATGAATTATAAAAACATGTTTTCATAATCATTCAATGATATTAGATTCCTTGATTACACACTAAATATTAAATTAATCTCACAGAAAATATTCCTAATTTTTTCCATATGTATATTTTATTTATTTTAGTGTCTAATATTATGAATGTGTTATTTGGATTTGGATATTTTAATGTTTTATATAATGGACTATAGGTTCATAGAGGAGAGTTAATATCCTATTTTTGTCATTTATTTTAATTATATTTTTAATTTATATGATTATATAAGAGAAATTGGAAAATGATTCTTTATTTATATAATATTTTAAATTGTAAAAAAATTATGTAATTATTAATACATATTACATTGAGATAATATCAAATTAATCTATTTTTTTAATTATTATTCGGTTATTTTATTTAAATTATATACTATTAAGATTTCATTATTTATTAATGAATATAGTAATTAAGGTTTTATAATATTATCGAAAAAAATATTGATTAACGTGTCCATGAAAAATAATAAAACTTGTTTATTTTATTTAATAAAAAATTTAATGAAAGTAAGTCTATTTCTAGTGTTATGAAACTATTTGCGATAAAATATTAAATTGATATTTATAATAGAAATATGATCCATATGAGTAGAAAACCAATCAATTGAATAGTAACCTCGTCTAGAATATTATAAATATAATTATCCATCTTATAAATGAAAATATTATTTAAATATATCATTGTATAAGTAAATGAATGTTTTAGAAATTATTAATTTTGTGTTGAAGTTTTTATAAACTATATGTATTTATTATCAATTAATTAATTCATTTAATTTTATTATAAAATATAATTTGATTAAATTAATTCATAAATTAATATTTTCTTATCCTATTATTATAAGAGAATTTTATGAGATGTTAATTAACATTTCAATGTGATAAAAAAATCAGTTATAATTTTAAAATTCGTATTTTCCAAATAAATGATGATATTAATTAAAAATTTAATTTCCCATATTTAGAAAATAAATTATAATAAAATAGAGTTAATTTATAAATTCATCACATCATCAACATGTTTGGTGAATTTTTTGGATTTTTAACATACATAAATTTTATTGTTAATTGAAAAATTTTGTAATTTACTGTATAATCTAAATACATTATTTATTGAGTAATAGATTTTTTATGGATGATGTAAGCCCAAAATCTCATACTATCCATATTTATTTTAATAATTTAGATGTTAATACTCCACCAATTTCTTTGTTTGGGTAAAAATAAGAAAATAAAGAATAAAATCGTGAGAAACCCTCCCCCCATACTCTTCCACTATAACATACACCCCTCACCCCCACTTCTTCTCACGTCTTACAAGATTTAATACCTGTAAAAATTCTTCCCAATACTCTTCCCAATAACCTCTCTATGTCTAGGATCACATTTCCTCATCAAAATACAATGACATTATCTATATGGAGGTTTTCAATGTGGATAAATTTAAAAGGTTAATTTTTCATTCCTTTTCCTTAACATTCATTTTATGTTATTTTTATATTCTAAAATAACTATACCTTATACAAATTTTATGATAACTCAAGAAACTCACATATAATGGATTATTACTATTCTCATTTAATAATGAATATTTAATCCTCGCTCTACCTTTTTTTTCTAAAAATGATAATAAAGTTCGTGAGTTTTAAATTTATCGCCTTCAATGATGAAATGTTTTAATTTTTCCCATTCATCCACAAAATATATTAATAATGATTTTTTTAATAAATGAAATATATTTTATAATTTTTTAAATAAAATTTATTTTTTCTTGAGAAAACATACATACATAATACTAAATGTTAAACAAAATGAGTTTATTGTAACCAAAAATTGAAAAAATTAACATATATAATTATTAATAATTATCTTTCTAAAGAATCTTATTCAAACCATAAAACCAAATGATTTATTATATCATTAAAACTTATTGGTTTCATTCGTAACTTATAACATCAATTTTGGATTTCTATTTTCCATTTTACATGAACTTACATACTCTTACACAAACAAACGGTCATGAAAATAAATAAATGAGAAAACCTGAATGATGAAATTAAACAATATGACTCTTTAAAAATATCATAAATTAAAATAATAAATAAATAATAAATCAATGACATGTATAATAACATTATTTATTTATTAAATAATGAATCTAATTTCATTATTCAGTATATTAAGATCAAGATCATAACTCTTTCAATAATAAGTTATGTGATTATTATAGATCCTCTGTTTTTTACTATTGGAAATTCATTATCACTCATTACCTCAATGTAATTAACATTTAATTTTATATTATTCCTATAAATTATTTTTATATGTTCAAAAATATTATATCCATATCATATCTTTATTATTTTAAAGGGTAATATGTGTTTTATAAACGACCCATATTCAATTACACCTGTTAAGCAAGCCCAATTCGAGGGAACTTCCCGATTTTGTACCCGCTTCAATGTGCACTCTATCATATTATTAATCCACAATTATTTTTATAAAATAACTAATTTTATCATGAATAAACTATCTTTTTTCATTTCTGGTATTAGGGTAAAAAAGTTCTTTCCCACATTAAATTCACTATAATATTTTCCATAAACTTCACTCCAATATTTCATTTATAAATTTTCATAAACACTACTATTAAATTTATGCAGTTAAATATGAACTGAATTATTATGATCCATGCCTATTTTAATTATTAATTTCCATTAATGTTATGAACCTATTCTTTAAAAAAATGATATTATAATTTTATTCCTTTTAATCTGGTTCTGATACCAAATTAATTCCATGTGAATCTATTAGGTTTATTCATCACGTGGAACACATGTTAATGAACATGTTATAATGAGTGTTCCTAGATATAACTCAAATTAATTAGGTAATATTTAGTTTCAAGAGACATAAATTTGGGATAAAAAGTTAACATAATTCCATTATAGGACTTTTAAATCATTGCTTGGTAGATAACCTTGACTGTTGATCATGTCATGTTATACAGTGTTTCCACATGTTTTTGATTCCTTTAAAATAAATTAAAATGTTAGACATGTTATTATTCCTTATTCTTATTCATGTTACATGTATTTTATGAAATCATGTTATTTCATATTACCAATCTGTAATGTATTATTCCAATTAATATTTCTTTACTATGATTTTTAGCTTATCTCATTTGTTCATGTACTCCCCAGGTTATCATCTGTAGATATAAGGGATCAAATAGAGTTAATAGATCATTATTAATATAAAATAAAAATTGTTTTTATTTTTTGTTTCATATTATTTATTTATATGAATAATCTTCCAAGACCTTATACTTTATGTTTATTTGCTAGTAATTTGATGTTTAATTATCTTTAATATCATTTAATAATATGATTAAAAGGATAGGGCATCTATAGATTTTTATTATAGGAAGTTCTTGTTATTTTTGTGACTATGAAAAGAAAATTCTATCCAAATCCCTAGGTATAAAACTAAATATAGTAAAACATCTCAATATTTTGGTTAGTATAGAGTAAGTGGTTTACCAAACAAATACACCCTCTTCAAGAAACTACATGTGAATGTTTTTCTGGAATATTTTTACTTAGTTGTAACAAAATGAACAATGTGTTCCTAGACTAATGCATGGTAGCCCAGTAAACGAAAACATGCCTTATGTTTCACCTAGTTTGAGACTCATTGGAGATATTCATTAGTAAATTGATAAGAGCATTAAAACCCAATATTAAGGGAACAAAAATTGACAATAAATATATATTCTTGGATATATATCATGGATAACCAAGATTGAAACCCACAAAATCACAAGTTATTATATTCATTTCCATTACCATTTTATCCTTTTTTGTTTAATGATTCCATTTTGCGATTATTAGGTAAGTATTCAAGACGCCTAGTGGTACATTCATTTTCACAGTTAATAGATTGAATTAAATGATCCCTTGACAAAAATCAATGAGATATGTATTCTTATTATTTCACTAAGGATAAGAAATATATGATAGAAAATTGAGATCCAAAAGTTATGAATGAAAATTTTCAACTGGATCATGTCTTGATAACTAACATGAATCGTATGGAATTAACTATTTATCCTATGAAATATTAATTAGCGGTCAAATCCAATATAAATAAATGTAAATACATGTTTACTAGATCTTTTGATCCACTAGTTGCAGAACAATTCATTAAATCTATTGAGAAGATACTCTATGTCCTCTAGTGATCATAAGATACAAAAATTGTATTGTAAATTTATCCTTTGGATTGGGAAGTTCATCAGTTTTGGATACTGATCAGAATAATAATTTCCATAGTAGAAATTGATTCCATTCAATGGAAATATTAAAAATAAAATATCTTCAATAAATATTTAATCTGAACCATACATATAAACTATGAATGGAAATTCATCAAACTAAAGAAAAATAAAGATGAGTCTGTCAGTGTGTATGAATAAAACATCCACAGGACTGAAAGATATTTCATTGACTTATTCAATAATAGAAAAATCTTGGTGGATTTCATATTTACTATACTAATGTTGGGTGTATGAAAATTATTTTAAATTTAATGGGGTGGATCAGAACTCTTTATCATGAATACGTATGGGTCAATGCGCCCAAACATTGATTATAATGTGATCCATAATGTCACGATAATGAAAAATTATCCCAGACCATTGACAGATGATTTGTTTGGTCGGCTACATGGGGCCAATAACTTCTGGAAGGTGGACCTTTTGTCATGATATCAACATTTATAGGTGTGGAAGAATAATATTTCCAACCCTATAATATTAATGAAATTTATACAATGTGAGATCAATGTGAAGCTTTTTGGAATCACTAAAGATCCATAAATTTTCATGGATTAAATGAATAGAGTTATTTAGAGATTACTTCAACACATTTTTTGTCTTTTTTATAGATTATATTCTATTATACTCCACGGTAAAGTAGAAACATATGGACTATCTTATATATGTTCTAAAGACATTTTGAAGGGATGAGATATCTAAACATTATACTAAATGTGATTTATTGATGAAAATAGAATCATTATTGGTCAATTTTATCACTAGAAAAAGGAAATTTATTGGCCTTTCAACAAGAAAGGAAATTGAAGAGTTTCATAGGGAAACATCTATAATGGAAATCTGTGGTTGTCAAGGTCCAGAAGGGTAATACAGAAAATTTTTTAAAGAAATAATCACAATGGGAGAACCCAATAACTCATCAAACTCTTAAGTGAGAAATTTTTTTCTGGACTAGTGAATATGGAGACTTCTTTAAGGAGTTCAAAAAGTGGATTATCAGTATATCAGGTCTCACAAAACCAATATATGGTGATATCATTGTGGTATAAATTGATATATAGAAAATGTATTTGGTTGTGTACTAAAAAAATATAACGTGGTATACTATTTATTATGGTAGAAGAAAATTAATTAGATATATTATCACATTCATGATCTGGACTTCAAAACAGTGATCTTTTCTTGGAAAATATAGCATCATTGTATCTATGGGGATAATTGTGAGATATATATTGATCACAAAACTCTAATATATATAGTCAGATAGAAGGAGATAAATATTCTCCATTAAATATGTTTATTGATTATCAAGGATTTTTACTATTAAATACAAAATCATTCTGGAATGGAAAAGAAAGTAGAGGATTATAAAAAGTAGAAATGATCTTACATCATTATCAATGATGAGAATTGGGAAGAATCCAATTTTCAAATACCTACAATGTATGGACATGGGAATAAAAAGGATCATCATAAATCCATTCCCAAATGAATGTTCAAACATCCTTTATGGATAAATTAAAGGATTTTTATAGGGCTGATGTAGAAATTTTGAAATTTGTGGAAGCTATCTGAATGGGGAAATACATCAAGTTGAAGGTCGTTGAGAATGTAGTACTAAGATATGGATTGTGATTATGTGTACCATCTAATCCAAATATTAAGAATGATCATACAAATTACCAATAGAGCATAATGATCACTATTTTACAAAGAACACAAATATGTTTCAAGATCAAAAATATAAAGATTAGATGGAAATTTTGAAAAAAGAGACCACTGAATATACATTAATGTTCCTAGTATTTCATCATGTGAAGGAAGAAGGAATAAATTATAAGGGAATGACGCAGCCACTGCACATACTAATATATATGTGGGAGAACATCTATGGGATTTGTCACTTGGATTCAAAGGAAATCTAGAGGAAACCATACTATATGTGTTTTTTTTGGATTGTACTACAATGGAAACTCACATTATTGAAATTTGGGAGGAATTATGTCTATATCCACTTTCATGGATATACATTAGAAAAGTGGTATGGCTTAATGTATCTAAACTATCTATTTTATCTGATTGAGATCAATGGTTCACCTTCTTGTGATAGAAAAGTATCCAACATGCTCCATACACTTAGCAGATATTCAATAAGGCCAATTATCCTAAAACTGAAGGCCAAGCGATGATTTCTATTCATTAACAATAATACTTGTTCATAGAATATTCTATAGACTTCAACAGAGTATGGTGCTAACATATTCCCCTTATTGAGTTCTTTTACAATGGTATCTTCCACTAAATCATCCAAATGGATCCAAATGATTCTATTTATGGTAAAATGTGAAGAACATCGGAGTGTTTGGAAGACGTTAGGGGAGGTATTCATATATTACTAGAAATGGATTAATAAATGATGGAAAACATAAAAACCATCCAACATTACTTCAAGGAAGCCCAATGTCAACTATAATGACCCATCCTTATTACATGCATAATCATGAATTTATTCAATAATAAACTTAATTTTAAAATTATGATCATTTAATGTTTACAGATTTATAGAATTAAGACAATACATTCATGACATTACACATTATTACAAAGTGGATACCATAAAATCAACTTCCATTTTTTTAAATATAAATCATTAAAAATTAAAACAAGAATCCTTGAAAATTATTCAACATCTAACATGGATTCCTTCCTTGAATTACACATCCATTAACCTTTAAAAAATCATCTAAAAACATGGTATGATCACAAAAGCTCAGTAAGGGATGGAAAATAAGGAATGATCACATTAGTCCATTAATACTCATAACATAGGAAAGCATTTTCAAAAGACATTCTTGTCACCCATATATTCTTAATTTGTGTAACATGAAATTTAAAAAAGATCCACAAAAAACATGAGAACATAAATATAATCATAATAGTGTCTTGGGGAATTACTTACATAATCTTGTAACAATTATTGGCTACCTTATAATTTGTAACCCTCACAGTTACCTTAATTTGTGTAACCGTCGCAGTTACATTTGGAGTAACCATACAGACGACATCAAACATACTCATACCAACTGCATTGTAAGAAGATATAGGTCCAACCATTCATCATAAATAATTCTAATGGACAAAAAAGTAATCATATAATAAGAATAATTCCATAAAAACATGACATTGGAATTTCGTAAAACTGAATTTGAAAAGAAGATTTTTAAAGAAAATCCCCTTATACATATCATACAACTGAAAAGAGAATTAATAGAGTATATGGAGTATGTTTGTGTACTATAAATACACATAATAAAACATAATATAAATATAACCCATCACACAAAAAATTCAAATAGCTCATAAATAATGAAGTAGATGGTTATCCCAAAGAATGGAAATCGTGTTAAAAATTCCCTTACCTTGGGGTTGTCTTACGTCATACCTGTTTAAACCTCATAAATAATGGTTAAAAAGGTTATATTAATATTTTACAGAAAACAATCATTTGTATAACATCATATATGATCATTTAATAACATCTTTTCTCCCATAATTGTTAGTATTTTCCCCTTGCATTGTTTTTGGGTGTATTCCTTATATGATTTCTATGATTGGTTCATGGAGGAAATTCTCTTCAATTGGAAGTGAAACTCTAGAATTAGAATGAATTAATATTTACATATATCTAGTAACGTAAATTATTCCATTTATCATTTCTAATTATTACATGAGGATGATTCATAAGTTAGAACATTAATGATGTTCGTTTAGATCATTTTAGTGGTTGTTTGATAATAAAAACTATATTTTGTCTTATAAATTAGAACCATGAGTATAAAAGAATTCTAGAACCATGGGTGAGTCATAAAACATATATTATATCCTGTTTCAACCATAAAATTGGTTTCATTACCATACTTGAAATAATTAATGTAAATTCAAATCACAACGTTCACGATGTCGATAATTCGACACAAACGGACAATGTTTTTATTCTTTAAATAAGAGGGATATGGGAATAATAATGATGATTAATATTCCATGAACATGAGATAATCTAAAATATACACGATTATGGATATTTCATGTCACTTGGGTAATAAGTGATGAAGAAATAATAATAATGGAACTCAAAATAAAAGAATAATTGAGAAATCCCTTACAAAACTTCGGCAGCCTAACAGCTACACAACATGGCCTTAGAAAATATTAAAAATAGAGGGGAAAAGGGTCACCCATATATAAAATAATAATAATATAGATTATATCATGAATAATAAGGAAATAACAACATGGTATGGAAACTTGATAAATATACCACATAAAAGATAACTTGGAAGGAAAAACAATGAAATTGAGAATTTTCTTACCTTGTACTGTAACCATTAGAACGTGAAGGCTGTGACATTGGTGGCTTGAGGGAACCTTGGGAGGACTAATATTAAGGCAAGGAGAATAGAGATTTGTTGAGGGATAATTGGGAATGAATTTATTGAAGGGAGGTGTTGGTATTTATAGGAAAGGTGAGGGATTATTTTAAGAAATTTCACGGGACACCTCATTATTGGGATTTACAAAACCATGGGTCATCCCATGGTATTTCCCCATGGTGTAAGACACATGGGACACATTACATATTATATAACTATACACATGTTGATATGATTTATGAAATCATTATTATATCATTAATGATGAAAATAACACATTGAAACTAAAAACTATATTTTTTACTATTTACCGAAAAGTCAACTATTTCAGAAAAATTCCCAAAATTCAACATAAACATTTATCGATGTGTAGATATAAAAAATGAAGTCCATTTTATTGAAAATAATTTTCTAAATATTATTAATCAAAATTTAAATAAAAGTATACCTTATTCAAAAATTAACAATTCTAATTATCTAACTACTTCTATATCAAAATGAAAAACTAACCAAGATTCTATTATCTTAAACCATTAATAAGATAAAATAATAATAAAATTTACTATTCATTAGGGTCATATAACTATTCGTAGTACTGTTCATATAGGTAAGATACTATTCACCCAAAAAACATGTTGGTTCCAATAGACTCCAAATAACATATTGAACATAATTGTAGTTGATATTTTCTTGAAATTATGAACATATGAGTAGAAAATTAGTTTTAAAGGCTAATTAAATATATCTACTTAAAACAATGTTCCATGCATTTCAATTTATTTTTAGAAAAAAATGGGGTGTTACATTATCCCCACCTTCTTGAAATTGCGTCCACACAAGTTTATTTATGTATTAAACAACTGAGGGTACTTTTCCCTCATAGAATTTTCAGACTCCCATGTTTCTTCTTCAACCACGCGGTTTCTCCAAAAACCCATTACCTAGTGGATTAACTTATTCCGCAATACATGTTCCCATCGATCAAAAATCTGAACTGTTTTCTCTTAATAAGAATTGTTCTCTTCCAGATGAACTGCTTCTGGGCTCAAGTCATGTGATGAATCTGGGACATACTTTCTCAACATCGAAACATGAAGAACATTGTGTACCTAAAAAAACTCATAGTCAATTCTACATGGTATACCACAGTTCCAACTTTATCAAAGATTTCAAAAGTATTGATGAACCATGGACTTAGCTTTCCTTTCTTACCAAAACACATCACACTTTTCCAAGGAGAGACTTTAAATAAAAAATGGTCACCTACCTTGAAAGATAAGTATTTCTTTATGTTATATGCATAAATTTTATACATGCTCTGAGCTGTCCTCATGTGCTACTGGATCATCCTCACTTTTTTAGCCACTTCTTCTACTAATTCTGTTCCCATCAACATTCTTTCAAAAACATCATCCCCAAATGCTAGAGTCTGACACCTCTTCCAAAACAAGGCCTCAAAATGTGCCATATGAATACTGGAATGAAAATATTATAACATGAAAACTCAACTAAAGAAATATGTTGATCCAAACATTCTTGATAATCCATTGAAGAATCTTGAAGAATATCCTCAAAAGTTTGAATCATTTGTTTTGACTTCCCATTTGATTGGGGATGAAATAATCTTCGGAAATTTAACTTTGTGCCCAATGTCTTCTATACTCCCTTCCAAAATGCAGAAGTGAACATGGGATCTCGGTCAAACAAAATAGAAATAGGAACTCCATGTAACCTGGAAATCACCTTGAGGTACAATCGATAAAGCTAATCCAAATTCATAGTATCTCAAATAGAATGAAAATGTGCAGACATTGATAGCCGGTTTATATTTAACCAAATCACATTGTTACCTTGATAAGTCATTGGTAGTCCCACTACAAAGTCCATGGATACATTCTCTCATTTACACTATAGCACAAAAAAAGGATGAAGAATCCCCTTCGGCAACTGCCACTCTGCTTTAACTTGTAGACACGTCAAACATTTCATGGTATGATTAGTAACATCTAATTTCATTCCATCCCGCAAATAGTACTCTAGAAGGTCTCTGTATATCTTAGTACTACCAAGGAAAACAAAAAATGGAGAACTATGAACATCATAGAACAAATCATTCCTAAACTGATAATAAATAGGCACACAAAATCTTTTCCCAAATATTAAAACACAATATTTATCATGGTTAAATTCTGGAAACATTCCCATTTTAACCATTTCTACCTTTTTCTGTAGCTCAGAGTCTTCCTTCTACACATTCTTAATTCTGTCTGGTAACAAAGTCAGCTCTAAAACCTGAAACAAAACAGAGGTATTCCCTACACCAAGAACTTCTAAGCCAAAGTTCATCAAATCATTAATCAAGGGATCATTTTCCAAATATAGCATTGTTAATGATGCATGATGTTTCGACTTAAGGCATCCGCCACATTATTTGTTTTCCCAGGATGGTAATTGATCGTGCAATCATAACCCTTTATCAGTTCTATCCATGTTCTCTACATCATGTTTAATTATTTCTGAGTGAATATATACTATATAATTTTATGGGCAGTATATATTTGGAATTTTTTTCCGTATAGATGATGCCTCCAAATTTTCAAAGAAAAAACCACAACTCCCAATTCCAAATCTAGCGTGGGATAATTTTTCTCATGAGTTTTAAGTTGTTTCGAAGCATAAGTAATTACCTGATCATTCTGCATCAAAACACAACCATGTCCCATCAATGAAGCATCACTATAGATGATAAACTCACCATTTCTTGAAGGTAAGGCCAAAACTAGAGAAATCACCAATATATTCTTCAGTTCCTGAAAATAAACATCACATTCCTCTGTTTAAACAAATTAAACCCCTTTTTGTTTTAACTATGTTATTGGGCTAGATAACCACATAGAGTTCTTAACAAACCGTTGGTAATAACTTTCTAATCAATGAAAACAATGAATCTTTGTAACATTTGTGGGTCTTTTCCATTTATCAAATAATTTTGTTTTGGAAAGATCAACTTTTATTCCATCATTATTTACAATGTGCTCAAGAAAAAAATCTGTTGCAACCAAAAATCACAAATTCATAATTTTCATTATAGTTTCTTTTATTTTAAAGTTTGAAAAACAACCCTTAAATGTTTTTCATTCTCCTGTTTATTTTTTTTTAAAATACCAGACTGTCATCAATAAATACAACCAAAAACTTATCCAAGAACTCATGAAATACATTAATCTAAAGATTCTTGAATATAGTAGGTGAATTAGTTTATCCTAACATCATAACAACAAATTCATAATTCCCATATCTAGTATGAAATGCTATTTTTGGGATTTCATCCTCCACCACCTTCATCTCATGGTATCCGGATCTCAAGTAAATCATGGAAAAATATTGAGCTCCTTGGAGCTGATCAATCAAGTCATCAATATGAGGAAAAGGGTACCTGATTTAAATAGTGATGATATTCAAAGCTCTAAAAACAATGCAATGTCTCATGGAACCATCTTTCTTTTTAGTAAAAATATGGAAACCCCATAGTGAAGTGCTAGGATTAACGAAGCCCTTTTCAAGAAAACCTCGTAACTAATTTTTCAATACCATAAGTTCTATTGCTACCATATGATATGGTGGTTTTGAAATTTCCTTAGCATCAGGAACTAAGTCAATTGTGAATTCGACTTCTCAATCAGGTATGACACCGGGTAACTCATCAGGAAAATCATCAAAGTATACATTTTCCACTGGCACATTATTAATTTCATTAGTTCCCTTTTTTTAACAATATGAGAAAGATAACCTTCATTTCCATATTTTTGATATTTCTCAGCTTCCTGATATGTTATCAATTGTATGGGTTCATTCTTGTTTACAATGTGAAGCTCTTTCTGAAAAATAACATCTTTATATCTACAGTCAATCTTAGAATGATAATCAGAAAGCCAGTCTATCCCCATAATAACATAAAACTCGACTAAGGGTAAAACAACAAGAGTTTCATGTAAATTCTTTCCACATAGCACAATAGAAATATTCTTTTAATCCATCTTTACCTTAACATTTTCCCCTGGTGTTTTCACAACAAGTTTTGGTATCATTAATTGACGTGATATTTCCAATTTACCAGAAAATTTCTCAAAGAAGAAGTTATGTGTAGACCCTGTATCATTCAAAAATTTAGCAAAAATTGAGTGAAAAAACAAAGTACCCAATACAAAATCATTGGATGTCCTGACATCTGCTGACGTAGTCGTAAAGGATATCACTACATCTTTCTGTTTGTAGTATAGATTCTTTGCATCATTTGGATCTCTCTTTGGGTAGGCATTTGCATAATGACCCATTTCTCAACATTTAAAACACTTTACAATATTCTTATCAGGATTAGTCTTTGGATCATTTTAGTTACAATATATGGCCATATTTCCATACATACCACATTTAAAATAATTCCAATTTTTTCTAAGACAATCACCAAAGTGTTTCTTTCCACACTTTTCAAAAACTGGAAATTGGATTTTCTTACCATCTGATTTCGTAGGTTAGTTCACACCCATTTCTTTCCAACTGGACCTCTGTTTTTCATTGTTTCCAAAATGTACATGATCATCAGAAATCTCCATCCCAACCCTCTCTGCACATCGAACAAGTTTCTCATAACTTTTGAATTCATGGGAGTCCAATTCCTTTCGATACATTGGATTCAACCTTGAGTAAAAGTTTATGATTTAGTAATCATGATCCAAAATAATATTTGGAGCATACCTTTCCATTCGGGTGACATTCGCTTCACACACAACCACTGATTCTTCCTCTTTCTGTTTTAATTCCAAGAATTGCATCTCCATTTTAATTCACTCCATCGTAGGAAAATATTTTTCAAGGAAAAAACTTTTAAATTCATCCCACTATAACTAATAAAAATCATCTATAACCCTAATAATCCTTACCATTGACCACCATTGATATTCTTCCCCTTCAATATGATAAATATAAAGACTTACCTTTTGATTGTATGAACAACCCAGAACATCGAATATCTTTTAAAGTGCTTTGACCCATCCTTCGACATCTACTGGGTTAGAAGATCCATTGAATGCAGGAGGATGTTGTCTCACAAAATGTTTCACTATTGTCATGTTCCATTGTAGTACCTTTGTCGGTTATGTTTCATGGATGACACCACAATTTATTTCCCACATCAGCTGAGCCATTTTTATCCCAAACTGCTCAGTTCCAATCCCTTCCCTTTCTGGTTGAAGTTTCAGAAGGATGTCATTCAATTGGTGCCTCTCCTCTTCAGCATCCATGTTCCTTCTATGTACAACAATACCGAACAAACATGTCTTATATAAAGAAAAATGAAAATATTTAAATTCCATAACATTTCAAATTAAACATAGAGTGAAAATCATTTATGGTATTCAATTAACATCACCCTATCCCCTAAAGTTATCTAAACCATCCTATGATACCAATTATAAGGACCCAACCTTATTACAAAAATAATCATGAATTTAGTCCAGAAAACACTTCCTTTTACATTGAAGATCTTTTCATTTTTACAGATTTACAGAGTTTGGAAAATACATTCATGACATTACACATTATTACAGAGTGGATACCTTAAAAAATGTTTCCATTTTTTTCAAAATATAAAACATTAAAACTTAAAGAAAGACTCATTAACAATTCGTCATCATTTAAAATGGCATCCTTTCTTATATTAAATGTCCATTAAGCTTTAAAATATCATTTTAAAACTTGGTATGAGCACAAAATCTCAGTAAGGGATGGAAAATATGATCGATCACATTAGTCCATGAATACTCATAACATATGAATGAATTCTAAAAAGACATTCTTGTCACCCGTATACAGTTAATTTGTGTAACATGACATTTAAAAAAGATCCAAAAAATACATGACAAAATAAATATAATCATAATGTTAACTTGGGGAATTATATACATAATCTTGTAACCATTCTTTGATACCTTATAATTTGTAACTCTCACAGCTACCTTACATTGTGTAACCATCGCAGTTACACTTGGACTAACTATACGACTGACCTCCAACTTACTCAAACCCAATGAATTGGAGGGAGATATAGGTACCACCCTTAATCATATATATTTCCCTAGAACGAAGAAATAATCATAAAACATTAATAATTCCATATAAATATTACATCGAAATTTCGTAAAACCGAAATTAAAAAGAGGATTCTAAAAGAAAATCCTCTTTATAAATATCATAAAATTGAAGAAAGACTTAAAATAGTATATTGAGTATGTATATATACTATAAATAAACATAATTAAACATAATATAATCATAACCCATCACACAAAAAATGTAAATAGCACATAAATAATGATGTCGAAGGTTGTCCCAGAGAATGGAAATCGGGTTAAGAATTCCCTTACCGTGGGTTTGTCTTACTTCCAACTTGTTTAATCCACCAGTATAATTGTAAAAAGAGTGTTATTTATATTTTAAAAAAACAAATTAATTTTTATAAAATATTATATGATCATTTCATAACATCATTTCACCATTAATTGTTAGTATTTTCCCCCTTGAACTATTTTTGGGTGAATTTTTCATCTGATTTCTATGATTGGTTCATGGAGGACATTATTCCCAATTGGAAGTGAATATACAAAATTGGAATGAAGTAATATTTAAATGTATCCAGTAACATAAATTAATCCATTTATCATTTTTAATAATAACATGAGGATTATTCATAAGTTAGAACATTAATGAAGTTCGTTTAGATCATTTTAGTGGTTCATTGATAATAATAACAAAGTTTTGTCTTATAAATTTGATCCATGAGTAAAAATGAGTTCCAGAACCATGGGAGAGACATAACAAATATATAATAACATGTTTTAACCATATAAATGGTTTCATGATGATACTTGAAATAATTAATGGAAATTCAAATCACATCGTCCATGATGTTGATAATTCATCACAAGCAGAGCATGTTTTTATTCTTTAAATAAGTGGGAGAGGAGAAGAATAATGATGCGTAATTTTCCATGAACAATAGAAAATATAGAATATAAATGATTCTGGATATTTCATGACTCTTGGTTAAGAAGAGATGAAGAAATAATTATAATGGAACTCAAAATAAAAATAATAATTTAGAAATCCCTTACAAAAATTAGGCAGCCTAATGGCTACACAACATGGTTTTAGAATATTTTAAAAATATAGGGGAAAAGGGTCACCCATCCAAAAATGAATAATAATATATATTAGATCAATAATAAGAAGGAAATGAGAACATGGTATGGAAACGTGAAAATTATACCACCTAAAAGAGAACTAGAAAGGAAAAACCAAGAAATGTAGAATTTTTATACCTTTTAGAGTAACCCTTAGAACTTGATGGTTGGGACCTTGGGGGCTTGAGGGAACCTTGGGAGGACCAAAATAAAGGTAAGGAGACCAAATATTCGTTGAGGGAGAATTGGGAATGAATTAAATGAATGTAAGAGTTGGTATTTATAGGAAAAGTGTGGGATTATTTTAATAATTTTCAAGGGACACCTCATGAGTGGTATTTACAATACCATAGGGTTGCCCATGGTATTTTCCAATGGTATAAGCCACTTGGGAAACCTCACATATTATTTAACTATACCCAAGACTACCATATTTATGACATCATTATTATATCATTAATGATGTCATTAACACACTGAAACTAAAAACTGTATTTTTCACTATTCACTGAAAAATCAACTGTTTCAGAAAAATTCCAAAAATTCACACTATGTTTTTATCGATTTGTAGATATAAAATTAGAAGTAAATTTTTTTTGAAAATAATTTTCTAAATATTATTAATTTAAATTTTATATAAAAGCATACTTAATTAAAAAAATAACAATTCTAATTCTGTAACTACTTCTATATCACATTGAAAAATTAACATAGATGTTTTTATCTTAATTCCTTAATAAAACAAAATAATAATTAAATTTACTATCCATTAGTGTAATATAACTATTCATATTTCTATTCATAATGGAAATTTACTATAAAAAACAAGTTGGTTCCAACAGACTACAAATAATATATTGAACACAATTATTGATGACATATTCATGAAATTCAGAACATAGAAGTAGAAAAGTAATGTTTTAATGGATAATTAAATATATCTACTAAAGAAATGTTCCATTCATTTCTATATATTTTTATAAAATCATGGCGTGTTACATCAAAAAAATTGTAATGCATAAAATAATCAACAAGACCATGAGTTTAAGAATGTAGGCATGGTATTCCTCTCGATATATACATGGGAGAGGATTATCAGATTTGAGATGAAATGAATGTTATGTCCCTAATACATCATTCCCTTCGATATAATTTATCATTTCAATGTCGTGGCCTATCGACTAGAACTTGCACCAACCATTTCTCATATACATTATGTGTTCCACTAATCCCTCATGAGGAAGTGCATAAAATATCCTTCACATGTTTTTTAATTCAGAGGTGGTATAGTTAGATAATAATATTTCATACGAGGACCACCCAGTTAAGATCTTAATTCATTGAGGTATAGTTATATATGAGAAGTATACTCACCTGGTCAATAAACTATGGTGAAACCATAACTATAAATAGACAACATGGGAACCTGAGGAAGTGATGAAGGTGAAGTACCCACACATGTTTTCAACATAGAATTTAAAGCAAAATTTCATGGGAGAAATTTCAAACGGGGGAAGAATGAAATGATCCATATTTATTTCAATGTAAAAATTTCTTCTTTTAATTATTTCATAGCGCATAAATAACATAAATAATAAAATATTAAATTTATAAATAAATAATCTATTAAATTGGATGTTTTTCTAGATTTTACAGATACTATACTGATGAAATAATAACATAGACTTCAGAATAGTAATGTGACCATTATGAATAGTAAAATAGAAAATATAACATTAAACTCTCCCATGAAATTATAAATAAAATTTATCAATCTTATAAATTAAAGTAAGATCTAATTATATGAGAGTTTATGTAAATAAATTTTTATGAAATTATTAATTAAGTAATTATTTTTTTATAAAACATAATTATTTATTTTTATTTTATAATTACTATAATGTTTTAAAAGATTTTGTGTCATCATAAAATATATTTAAAAAGTAATTTTTTTTATTTTAATATATTAAGATAATTTTATGAGAAATTAATTAATTTTTTAAATTGTAACAAAATAATTTGTTATATTAAAACTCGTAATTTCAAAGAAAATGAAAATTTTAATTAAAAATTTAATTTCTCAAAATTAGAAAATTATATTATCATAAAATGGAGTTTATTTTTGTTATTTACTCGTTGAATAATGGTTAGTATTATTTTCTTTGTATTTTTCTAAAATACATGAATTTTTATTGAATTCTAAAATATTTTAATTTATTGTATAAGTGAAATAAATGATTTTTTGAGTCATATATCATGTATGACTACTGTGGAACATAAAAATAGAACTACTCACCATTATTTTAATATTTTGGGTGAGAATTTTTAATCTATTCATAGTCGTGAGGAAAAATAAAAAACTAATGAACAAAATAATAAGAAAACACCCCTCTCATCACCTATAAATTCCACCACTCACCACCTCTTCTCCGTAAACATTCCAATCATTGAGCCATATAAAAATTACTCGAAAAAATTTCATAAGACCGTTACCCAATTCCAATAAATCATGGTATCATCAATATATGAAAACTTTTTCCCTAAGGAGGTTTTCAAGGAGGCGAAATTCAAGAAGTAATTTCCACGTTCTTTTTAATTAAATTTTTTTCCCTTTCATTTCTTTTTATATCTAGACATCCCATCATAAAAATTATATTATCAGTATGTTACCTATTATATAATTTATTTTAGTTATTATATTTTAATAATCTCTCATAAAACCATTATACTCTCCCTTTTATTCTAAAAATGAAAACGTCATTCGTGAGGTATTAATTTATCTCATTAATGAAGGAATTTTTTCATTTTACTTTAACTCCTTCATGTATAGACATAAAATCATTTTTAATGTTTGAAAAATATTGTAAAATTTATTTAATAACCTTTTTTATGATATTTATATAATATTTATACATCATACTAAATTATAAAATAAAACGAGTCAGTTAAAACCGAAAACTGCCATAATTATCTGAATCGATTGTCATTATCAATTTATTTAATGATTCTTCCTCATAACATATAACCAAATTATTTATAAGATAATTTAAAATTATAGTTTTTAATTAATAACCCTTAACTTTAATTATATATTTCATTCTCCATTTTAAACGATCTTCTGTAATCTTACATTAGTGAACCGACAATGAAAAATAAGAAAACAAACACTCTTGAAGGACGAATTTGAGCACAATAAGTCATAAAAAAGTCCATAAAGGAACTCAATAAAAATATAATAAATATATTAGACATATAAAATACTATATACATAATAATTAATGAATCTAATTTAATTATTCAGTACCTTATGATCATGTTCAGAACCATTTCAGAAATAAGGAATCAAATTCTACAAAACACTGATCACTCTCATTAGATTACTCTTTCTCTCTCATTAACATATTATAATGATTCTTAATATATATATAATTCTTATAAAATATATTTATAATTTTCAAGAACCAATATCCACATCATATCAATCCTCTTCGAAGGTGTGATACATGTTTTAGGATGGTTCCCTTTTCAATTCTTCCCGACAAGCAAACTCGAATGGAGGGATATTCCCGATTTCATACCCCCATAATTGTTCAAAACATAATATTTTTAAGACAAAGTTATTTTACATAAATTAAAAAAATTTAATTAATAAAATGTTCATTTCATTAATTGTTAAAAAAATATGCATTTTCTACATTAAATTTTCCATAATATATTCCATAAATTGCACTAAAATGTTACATTTATGAAGTTTCATAGACATTAATTTTTCATATTTCCACTTAAATTTGAAATAAATTATCATAATACATTTTTATTATTTTTTATTGTTTTCTATATATATTTTGAATTCATATTTTCTGGGAAACATTTGTGACAATTTCATTTTAAAGTTGTGATAAGATTATGATTCCCATTTCATTCCATGGGTAACCCTTTTGTTATTCATCATGTTAAACACATATTAATGAAATATTTATGATGGGTACTTAAAATAGTTCTCAAATAAATTGGTTAATGTTTTTCCTGATGATATGCCTTTTTAGGACAAAGAGTGATCCAGGTTCCATTATGGGACTTTGTGAACCATGTCATTGTTAATAGTCTTGACTCATGTTTTTGTAATGTTATATATTGGTTCCAAATTCACATGATTCCTTGATTATATGTCAAAATTTATACATTATATTCCTCCTTACTCTTGTTATTATTCCAAGCATTTAACGACATCATGTTATTCCTTCTAACCAATGTGCAACATTTTATTCATAGGATTATTTAGATACATGGCTTTTTAGACCATCACTTTTGTTGATGATTTCCCCATTTATCCTATATAGATATAAGCGATAATATTGAGCTGGTAGATTAGTATGAAAATTAAATAAAATATTATTTTATTTATGTTTAATGATGTTTATTTATGTGCCTAATATTCCAAGATAGTAGACATTATGATCCTTGTCTTGTAATTTTATGTTTAATAATGCTTAAAATCATGTCATAATATATGTAAATGTCCAAGGTCACTATATTTATAGCCAAACCTAATAAATTATAAAAAAATATTCAATTTACAATATACTTGGGTAGATATAAATTATAAATAATCAAGTGTGATACTACTGACTATAAAAAATGAAATTTGATACCAATATCAGGGACATCAGAAATCGTGGAAATACATATACGATAGACAAATACTCTAATAAAATAAAATTTCCATAATTTCAATTCCATGTAATCTACTATCATAAAATTAATTTTCAGAACTAATTTATAAAAGACCAATGCATCCTCATCTATTCATAGGAGAATCTCTGTGGAAACACGTTAATGACTTGAGTGGAGAAAACATAGCATATAAATAGAGCATGCCAAATGTTATTCCAAGATAGATTGATCCAAAGGGGGTCTAAGCTTGTGGAATCCAAAGGATATTAATATCTAATTATTAAATAGTTCCAAGGAATCTAATTCTATAAATAAGTTCCCTAGTGTACAAATTTCTTTGTAATCTAGTTAAATTAGGAACCAAGGAACTCATATAACGATTCCACTACCATTACAACTAGTCAAAATTCATTAATAATTTAATTAAAAATGATTTCTTCAATTCCATTAAAAAAATATGTAATTAAATCATTAATACATTTTAATTATAATCTATAACATTCATAGTAGGGAAAAAACATCTCCATTAAATTCCATTAATTCATTTGATTTACAAATGTATAAGTAAAAATGTTTCTAAAAAACCTTAATCAATATGATAAATTATCATTATGGATCTCACTAAAATTGGGGAGCTAAAATAAACCCAAGAAGATGGAAAAACATAGGTAAAAACATATAAACATGGCTTAATTGTGGAATGGGTTGAGGTGAAAGACCTCCCACTACATAATGTTATTATGGGTCTCTTAAATAGTTTCAAAAAAATTATATTAAGGTGTTTAATTTCTTTTAGGGGAAATTTTAGAATGCACGAAATGTGTTACAACTACAAACCATTATAAAAAAACATTTAATAAGGTAAAAGCATAATGAAAACCTATTATATACACGTGGTAGAACACTCAAATATTATCAACCTCTTATTTGGTATTGATTTGGGAAAATGATTAATGCATAATAATAATCCAAATAGGGAATTATATAATAGACCTAAATAAATATTTTTTCATTAAGAAACATGAATAATATATCCAGATTATTAAGGAACATACAATTGTGAATCCAACATGACAAATTGTTTATAAATATTTTTTCAGATGGAAAATCAGAAACAAATCCTATGAATTGAGCTTCTTTATAGACCCCAAAGTGAGGGGTTTATCCACTATAGGATGAAATAAAATGAGATTTTGGTTATTTGAAATTTTAAGTGAAATTTAGCTATTATAATAAAAAACACTAGACCATATTCTTTGGCTACATGTTTTTCCAATCCATGTTCCAACCATGTTCCATTCTATACCATAAGGGGGACCTCCCCTAGTAAATATGCACATCTAGAAGAAATAGTGATCCAACCATGCATTATGTATCTACTATAAACTACAAATCTTTTACATTGGTGAGCTCCCTAGGATTTATGATCTTCTCAAACCATGTAGAAACCTTCATCCCTTTTACTAACATCATATAGTAACTCATAACCATGCATCCTAATATGCTTATTTTCTAGTTTCCATGGATCTCAAATGGCTTTTCAAAAAATAAGGCCTCTAGGCTCTAAATATTTCCTAGATACCCGCGAAATATCTATGATTTCATTAGGATTTTTTATTATTTCATATACTAGTTTTTAAATAAAATGAAAAATTATATATACCTTGTAAAAAACTTTGGATTATACAATATTCCCCCTTAAAAGAAATTATTCCACAAATTTTCCTTCAAATGGTGGTCTATAATCTCTTGAGAATAACTTATGCCAATGAGTTTAAATTTCGACCTTTCACTAAAAATTAACATTCAATAAGTGGCCATAGTACCATAACACACATACTGGAGGAACTGACCAACCTCGTATATCCTTTGTGCTGTAGGTAATCATGCAACCAGAATGCTCCCAAAAGGAAGCATTTATTATTAGCTCAAAGATATCTGGTTGTAGAGTATCAGATTTGTATGATTGATGAAGGTGTAGTAAAAATACATGTAAGATGTCGATCATGGCATGGTACATCTGAGATAACAAAATCTTAGAGTCTATCATCCCAAATCTCTCTATAATCTGTAACTAAACTACAGATATTGGTGAATGCATTCCCTATCTCCTTTTCAATATGTGTCCCATCCGTAGTGAGATTAAAAAATGACCTGATCCCTAAACTCAAACTCCAAATTATTTTGATGCTGATCAACAAAGGATTTATATCTAGGTTGTATTGTATCCATCCACTTCCAAATAAATCTAACTTGGTCTGATATCCCCTACAATACATGTGATCTGAGCAATGATGCATATCATTCTTGTAATTGGAATAGTGGATCACCGTTTTTCCTAATGTATAAAGCCTCCTAGGATTATATTTGTATCATCTCTAGATAAATGTTTTTTAGGAGAGCTAATCAAGTTGTAATTATCTCCCACAAGATCCCCCTGAATCATAAAACCATTCCTTAATAATATCCTCTATAGTCTAAATCAATACCTCTAAATTTCCATTACTTTGAGGGTCTTATGCCATACTTAGAATCAATTATTTACTGAAGTCCCTCTATAAACATTTCAAAAATCGAGATGTAAAAATAGAATCTCTATCCAATATAATAGTCTTAGAAGACCCATGAATGCACAAAACCTCACTAATATGAAGCCTCCAAAGATCATTGGCTGAGATGTTCTCACTGATCTTCATGAAATGATAGTCCTTCAAGATCATTTCCACAAGAACCAAAACTACATCACTATATTGAGGATACCTCATAATCCAAGTAATGATGTTTGTCTAAACATATTCTCCCTTCCTATAATGAATGGGAAACTATTATAGATGTCTAGATGTTTTTGTATATTCATCCTTCACATGATAACTAATATAACAATTTGATATTAAACAAAAACATTATGTTACAATCACATCCTGTAGTGTTAACGACACATGTCACAATACATATTTGGGATCCTAGGGCATACTTCCCAAGATGATTTATTAAAAAATGATATCGTATCCTCACCTATGGATATTCGAACTCAAATTTGACCACAGATATATAGAATTACATCCAACCCCTTGTTCATCTAAGAGGTGGGTCCTCACATACCACACTATCCTATATTCCTAGGCCATTAGCATCATATAACATCCCCAACCCCACTTTATCTAGAAGTGTGTATGTAACTACATAGGGTTTGTGAAAAATCATTCCAAATCAATCCTACCCCTAAAATTACATCTCATTGAAAATGTCCATATGTTTCCACACACTATTAGCCTCCTAAAATAAATTTATTTGGGACATCCTTCTTAGTACATCCGAAACTGAATTTCCATTATTGGGAATATTGGTGAAGTCATAGTTTAATGGAAGGAAATATTCATCCTACGTTTGTTGCCTAAAATTCATGTCACACTATGTAAATATATACATGGGTTTTTTGTTGGGTCACTGTACACCACAAAATTCTCTCCCAATAAGTAATACCTCAAACAACACAATGCATGGACTTCATCAGCTAGATCACTATTGTGCATCCGTTTTTTACACTCTTGTGGTCTCAAATGATAATACCCATATACCTCGACTGACTACCCCTTAATTAAAACAGATCCTATATCTATACATGATGCATCGTAGTATTCCATAGATCTCTTTCCTGTATATGGTTGGATTAGGACTAATTTAGAATTTAGTATCCCTTTCTAATCTTGAATGTATTCCTCACATGTATGGGTCTATATAAAACATCACACCATTCATATTCGAGACCATAAGATTTGATTTTATGCAATTTATGTTATGTATTAAATGGTTATAATTTCTCTCTATCCAGAATAAACTCCTAAATTCAATGAAATATAATTGATACTCCTATGAAAATACATCTCTCACATTCTCTATGTTAATTGATACTTGTCTCTTTGAGTTAATAAAACCAATGAAGTGAATTATATCCATCAATAAGTGGAACTTTGTTAGTATAGCATATAACTGATTCTATCTCAGTATATCAATAATGATCTCAATATGTTTTTCATGGTCTTATTATTTTTTAAAATTCACAATGAAATCATCTACAAACACCACAAAAAATGAATATTGATAAGGATGGAAAAATTGTTCCCAAGGCCCATGGAAATGTTTGGTGCATTTCTGAGACTGAACACCATAACCATGAAATCATGTAGACCCTATATGATACTAAAATATATTAATGTAATGTCTATAGGTCGAACACATAATTAGTGATAAACTGTTCTAAAATCAAAATTTTAGAATACCTTACCTTCATGGAGATGGTCAAAGATATCATCTATCTATGGAAAGAGATGTCAGTTATTAATAATAATATCGTTAAATTTAAGATAATCTACACATATCCGTAGATTTATGTCCACCATTTTAGAAAAATCATCAGCTAAACCCCATATAGAAATACTAGGTCATATAGACCACCATTATTCAATATAAAAAATATGAATTTTGAGCTCCTGAAACACCATAGTATCCATCCTGTAAGGTTAAATGGATACCATCATTTCTCCTAACAACAATATTAATAGGTAAATCCAACACTCAATCAATAGGGAATCTATAAATTTCATCTAGGAAAATTACCTTGAAATGATTAACTAGTAGAGGGTTGTATTTCTGACATGTTTCCTTATCGTACAGATATAAACAAGCTTTCTGGGATGTTTTCCCTCCAAGAAAAAAATTCTCAGGTTGAGCTCTTTCATCTCATAAACTCTATTCACCATGGTGAATAAAAAATTCACCCACTAGTGAGGTGATGTTCACCCTTCAATCGTTGAAATTTTCACGTGATTTATAAGAAACTATCAAATCTGACATGATTATAACATCAAACCCTTTCATCTCAATGATAAAATATACCATATGATGTAACACTAAACGATCTCAATGGGAACTCCAGTCAGTGTAATAAACTCTCTAATTCATTTCCCAATGGTGTTTTGAATGTAAAGTCCCTATAAGAAAGTTTAACCATTAGATTAAGTATCTCTAAAATAGTTATAGATATGAATCTATGTGATGTAAATGAATTCAAAAAGGTAATATCATAATGTAGATAATATATTGATTATAACTCTCACTATAGATGAACCAGTGCTATGCTCCTCAACTGTAGGCTATACAAAATATATTTTTCCTTAACCATGACGCAATGAAACAACCACTCAACCCAATGTAGGCCCACTCTACTGTCTTTGTACAACTACAGTTTTAATTCATTGGAAAAGACCACTACCTTGGTCTGATCAACTCACACTTCTCTATCTGCAATCATTATTAAGTGGTGTGAATCTTGTTTTTGAACTTGTATCAAGAGATGATCCCCTTCCAGTAACTATTAGAGATATATTCCTATAGAAACAATGAAAATTCCTTAACATCTATATGAATTGAAATTTTCTAGGTCTATATCACACATATTCCTCAAATGTTGTCATCTCCCCCACTAATGAAAGAACACAAAATTATGATAACCTACACTTTATATATTATTCCATGCATTAGAAGCCTCAAAATAGAGATTTATTCATCATTAAATTGAACCACAATATTGAGAGGCAAAAATTACCTATGCTACACCCCCTTTTACAAATTGGTTCCATTTAGTGACACATATTTGATTCATTATCTTAGTAAAAGTATTCAACCATTACTTGTTGGCATGTGATCAATTGGAATACATAAACCCTTCATTGAATAAAATTTACCATAATTTCCCATTAACAATTTAAATTATTGAAAAAATGACACTCTAAAAATAATGAATAATACTCCATAATTTTCATAAATTCCGCTTCCATATTTATAAAATCAAAATCCCTTTATCCCCTTAGTGTATCTGGGAAAATTTATTCTTAAAGCCCTGAGTGGATGTCCTTCCATACCATATCTCAGAGAATATAAGTCTACATAAAAATATTCCAATAGAAATTTTATTCTCCCAAAGCATATATTTCATTAACATCACAGTCTTCTTAGGAGGTGTCTTTGTATACTTGAATACCTAATATAATGTCTCTATCCTTATCATAGCATACTATGGACCTCGATTCCTTAAAAAAATTAGCATAGGATGCTACTAAAACATGTGACTCAACTCTTACATAAATGTTGATGAATGAAGGGTTCCTTAAATAATCAAAATAAATAATATAAAACTCACACACAACTATTCTTAAACCCCTATATCTGGTACTAGTACCGATGCCAAAACTAGAAATATTGGAGTATCTAATTACTGCCACTGGTCCACCCTCTAATTCATGTTTTTCTTCAACCTCCAGGCATATGAATAGAAGTAATCCTGGTGACGTTTAACAATACATCCACACAAATACCCTAGAAAATCAGTAGGAAATGACCAATTCGTGGACATAAAACCCTGCTACTGGTCTAATCCTTCCAATAAACAAGCCAACCCACTCATTCTTATCCAAAATCCATGTCTTTGTAACTAAAACTACTATAAAAAGAATTTGAGGAAATGGTTATTTCCCACTACAAAATCAGTTCTAGCTCCAGTAATTTATTTCATAATATCGATTTCATTAAATTATTATTTATTTTACAATTCAATCTAAATGATTTTACCAAATGGGTCACCACATCCAATCGATATGTTCCCATGGAACATATGAACATAAGTTAATCATGAACTTAATCAATACAAAAACACATTCAAGTACATGAAACCTATGATCATTGACTCAAAGATCCATATTTAGTATCCCAGTGTGTCTAATGTATCTTATGTAAAAATAATTTTTAGGTTATGGAAGGAAATCTTTGTACCAATAATTTTTTACAATTTCTTCCACAAATTATCTGTCAAACAACCACTACATCACTATGGTAAAACCTAATAATTTCATGAATTCATTAATGGAATCCAATATGTCTTGAAATACATCTTGGAATTTAATTTATTATAGGTACATAGAATGATGAATGAAATGGAATAACCAAATTTCCCCAAAAATAAAATCCTCAGTCATCTCAACAATAACATCACATTTCATGTTAATCACCTTGCAGTGGAACGAAATTAACTCATTATAAAAAAATATAGGAAAAAATCACATTCAAGGTAATTTATCATTTTTCAATAGGTGGGTTAACATACCCCATGAAAATCTCATTACCTAATTATAACACATTACTAATATCATTTTCATTATCTTAAAATAGTATATTTAGAAGAGGAACCACTATGATACCACATTTTAATGTCCCGTCCCAGGAGCCAGTAAATGGTTCCATTTGTTTCAGGTTCACATAGCTTGAAGCACCCCCCCCCCCACAAAACTAAGATAGATGATGATGACTAGTAGTATGGGCCTATGGTTATTCCATGGGGATATTATACTCTAATGTCAGAGTATAGAACAATAGTAATAATCATAAAAATCATATAGTGGAAGAATATCATATAACTGAATAGTATACCAAAGATAAAATCCATAAGACAGTAATAAGAAATAATCCAAAAGCACTACCATTGAAAATATAATGATCATGTAATGTAGCTATACAAATGGATGGAAATAAATTATAATATACATCCTAGTAAAATTAAAGTTTGATAATAAAAATTGAAAAAATTAAAATAATTTGTAAGAATCATGTGGATGCCTCAATCATGTGAATTACTCCTAATAAATGATAATATCAATCATCATACAATTGTAACTTGACTTAGTCTCTAACTGCTTCCACAAGGGCTATATTGGTACCCAATGATGTCCCAATCTGGGTGTGAGATAATACTTAAGATCCCACAACCATCATAATCTATGACAAATCCAGTGTGTGCAGTATAAAGAAAATTAGAATAGATTATATAAATGGTTTGAAAATAATAAAATTAATGTGTGAAGTTGATTTGAACATGTTTATCCAATCGTGGATATTTATAAACAATAATCAAGGTCCGATAAAAAAGGGAAAGAGTAATTTATAAATAAACAATGTGTGATATTATCCATTATAAAAAATGAAATCTGATAGTCATATTAGGGCTATCTATATTCATTAAAAAAATGTCAACAATGGCCAATGCATGTAATAAAATATAATTTCTATAACGGCTACTTGATGAAATGTAGTATCAAACAATGAAGGTATAGATCTAATTTGTAGAAGAACTGATAATCCTCATCGAGTCATTTGGGAATCTAGACAAAAAATAGGTAAATAATTGGGTGTTGACAAAGAATCATTTTGACAGAGCATGTATAATATGTCTCCATGAATTTATGATCCATGGTGAAGAAAAGCTTGTGGCCTCCAAAAAAAGTAGGATCCAAGGAGTGATTTTTTACAAAGAATCCACTACTATAAACAAGATTCATCATGTTAAAATGGTCATAGAATCTAATGGAATCCAAATCCAAGGAGTTCATCTAATTCATTAAATTTTATCTAAAATTAACATCAAATTAATTATTAATTTCATAAAAATTTATTTTTTCTATTAATTATATATTTTCAAAACATATCATTTATTAAATTTAATTATATTTCATAACAATAAAAGGGATAAAATGATTCTCCTATAAATTTAATTAAAATAATTATATTCATTTAAATTTGAACAAGTAAAACAAGGTATTAAAAACAATAATCAAACCATCAAATAGACCATTAAGGCACCCTAAAAAATTGGACAGATCACATGCATCCAATGACACATTATAACACAGTGAAAAATATATAAAATCCTAAAATGTTGTGTGGGTTGAGGTGATTGGCCTCAAAATGTATAATGGTATGAGTGGTCATCCTAAACGGGTCCCAAATAATAATATCAAGGTGTAAAATTATCTTTAGAAGAAACACTAGATGGCTGGTGTGCAGACCAACGTCAACTAGATATAAAATAACCAATTCGTATGGGAAAATGAATACAAAACCTACTTTGTACATGTGGTAAAACACTCATCTAGTATCGAACCCTAATTTTTGTATAAATAGAGAGAATAATGAAAACTGGTCAAAAATTCTAAAAAAAGGAATATTATATTACATCTAAATATGTTCATTAATACGATGATAAATAATTAATGATTGTACAATATTGAAGAAATAAATAGTGCATATGCTATGAGGAAAATAATTATATGTTTCTGGAAGGTCAATTTGGAGAAAATACTATGTATTTAGATTCAAAAGAGGTCCCAATGTTATGGGATTGTGTACATGAGTAATAAAAAATATTTAGGTTATATGGGATTTAAATTAATTTTCATCATTTAAACCAAAATAATTTGGTCACATGGTTTGACCACATAATTGGCCAAACCATGCACTAATGTAAATGCCTTATCATCCCAGAGGGGGACCCCACATGGTTATGGCACATATTTAGATGAAAAAAGTTCCAATTTTCCCATAAACCTATTCTATAAACTATTGATCTCTCTTATAATCACATGCCTATGGAATGGTGGCCTCAAACCGTGAAACCTCCTACTTCCCACTATATAACCCCAAAAGGTTACTCCAAACCATGCGACATGGGTCGAACTCTTTGTACTGACAATGTATCCCATCATCTATTCCAAAAATATGGCCTATGGGATCTGAACATGCCCCAAAAACAATGTAAATAGTTTATGATCTCATTAGGTATTTACATTTGGTCAAAAAGAGTAATTTAAACTAAAAGAAAAATAATTCTTCATGATAAGAAAATTACGGATCTTAAAAATAGTGTACTGGAAATTTTAGGGTAAGGATGACATTATTGTTATAAGTAGATGTTTTTTATTTTTATCCAACTGAATTTCTAAATTAATTTTTAATATATTGAAATGGGTTAATTTGAATGGAAATTACATAATATTACTTTTTTATATTAATACATTTTTTAAAAATGATTTAAAAGTTGGTTGATTTTAGTGAAAATTATTTACAATCTACTTGAAATGGTATTTTTTTTAAATTAATTTTTTAAATTTGAAAATATATTAATTGTGCCTTCAAGGAATTATTTTTAATATGGGGTATTGAAAATTTATATAATTGGGAAATGGTAAATCAATTAATGGTTTTTTATCTAAAATATGGTTTATAATGGGTCATATATTAATTCTATAAAATCGATAGTTTTGAATTTATAATTTTTAACAAAATATTTACATATACTAAATAACTTAGTTAGTATGTTTTAAAACATTATTTGGATGTTTTTAATCTTATTTAGAACTTATTATGATTTATAAATATAATGTATCATGTAAACTCTTGGGATATGGGGAAGATTGTAGGATGATTTTGATAGCTGGTTATAGGGACGATGTGTCATTATTTATAAAATAAATGTGGGAAAATAAAACTAATTTATGATAATAGTATAATGTTGTTTAATAATATTCATGGAAACACATGTTTATATATATATATAAAAATATATAGATACCCCTATTTAGATGGTTGTATTTTTTAAGATTTGTGATGTGGATTGAAACTATAATGAAAAATGAAAAATGTCATATGTGTCCATTATATAGAGAATTTATGTTAATTATGTGTTTTGGATCAACCCATTATTATTTTGGTTATTGTGTTTATGGATTATGGGACCACTTTTTTGTTTATACTAATAAATTTGGGTTCAAGGTACTAATATACAAAATATTATATTATCACAGACCCACCTATGTAGTCTAAACATTGGATGCCTGAAATGGCCTATGAAAAGCCCATGGAGTGTTCTTGATCACCTTGGGGAGGATTCATGATCTAATGAACAAGTTAAATGCAATGTAATGATTTCAACCAATGAATTGTAAAATAAAAATCAGTGAAAATATAAGAAAAAAACGTCCTGACACGTCCAAATTTGATAATTTTAAATGAAATGAATGAGAATAAGTAAAAAATAAATAGAAAATCATTCCACTCATGCTCATCTCCCTCTCCATAAAATAAATCCATTTCCACCTCTATGTGTGTCATGTCCACCTCTATATCTATATACCATCTATACATGGAATTATGTAAAAGCCTAATTGTCCTATAGAATATATATAAAAGGACCCATTAAATTATTTCTATAAAAATTATGTTAATAACTCAAGGGTTTTGAAATTGGAACATTTGGTCGAGTGTTATTAATTAATCAGTAATAACCTGGAATCCAATCAATGTTCTCAAGAGTTTATAAAAGGTGATCCATAAACCCGAAATGGAAAAGTTGATTGGCCTGAGAAAAAGGCCTCATTATTACACCACACACCAATCCATATGACTGATTTAAAATAAAATTTTAATCCAATTCTAGTTTAAAATATAAAAAATAAATCGTTTTTTTATTTATTAGTTATATTTTAAACTAATAAGATCTCAAAGTGATTTTTACGGATTATTATTAATTTATTTTAAGATAAAAAAATAATTTAAACCCCATTATAAATATATTACACTACACACATTGGATAAAACCATTTATTCTATTTTTAAATTCCACTAAAACCTAATTTTAAAAATCATATAGAAAATCCAAAAACAATGCGTGAAAATAAATATTATTCAAAAAAGGTAAAATGTCAAAAAATATATAAATACATGGATTAAAATTAAAAATAGACGAGATCCCACACATATCAAGTTTTTATGGGATATCAAATAATTCAATAAATTCCTACTTTAATAAACAATAAACTAAAGGAAATAATGTGAGAAACACTATGTATTCCAATAATGTTATATTTTCATAGAACGAAGAATCAATAGATTAACCATCTAGCATATATTGAAATATATAACACACCATATGATTATGTTTCACCCAGAATCATAAAAATAGAACACCCTACCTAGGCTCATCAATAATTTTATGGGAAACTAGTAGTGTACTAAAAACTGTTGTAGTATAAATCTAGAATCCCACATATCTACTTGGGTTCTCAAGTCCAATGAAAATTAAATATGACCCACCAAGAAAGGAACATATAAAAAACTATAGACAATAAAAAAGTAGCAAACAATATTCATACAATATATTTAATAACTCTCCATTACTAACATATAAACCTCAATATGTACCCCCATTCACATAATAATATCACCTATTAAAAAATAATTTTAAACCCTAAGGATCATAACCAATGTCTAATAATTTGACACAGCTTTTAGGAGAATATCACACAGACTCTCACAATTGAGAAAATCAAAGAATTTATATTTAGGCCTTCTCCAAAATACATCAAAATAATATTTCATTTATAGTCATTTGAAACTCCATTACAATTGAGTTATATAAAACACCATTCATAAATTTAATTTCAAAACATTATTCTAAAATGGATTATCAAAAACAATTATTTTACTCCAATAAATTTTATAAACCCTATATTTTCAATATTAAATCCCATTAAAATATTTATTTCCCTAGAGAAAAGGTTTCATAAAAATGTTTATATTAAAATATTAGTAAACGTTTAAATAAATTAATTATACATGGTATTTTAGAAAATTGTGATTATACATAAAATATTTTTGAAAATAAAATCAAAATACCATAATAATTTTAAAATATTCATGATAAATTTTGGTGGCAATTTGGTCATCACACTCTGATATAAGGTTCAATTTTTATCAAAAAAAGTTGTTATGTTATTCTTTAAAATTATGAAAACTTACACTTTTAATGTATTGAGGGATAAAACCCTAAATTATACTTTATTAAATCCATATAAATAATTAAATTATATATTTTTAAAATATATATTTAATAACAAATCAATAACTTCCTAACTCTATGTATTGTAAACTAAAAATGGGGAAACCCTACATGGGTTGGTAACAAATCTTCTAGAATGTGTTCCCTCTGATTATGGATGAACATATGATAAAGATGGGACCCTCACGTTCCCTATAATGATGAATATAATTCTATATTATCCAAGAATCATATCTATGGATCAACCTAGTGGGAATCAAATTTTTGGAGATAGAATGGAATGAAATAAGAGAAGAATTGTGGGATATGGGTCCATATAATGAACAATCAGTCATGAAATCTGAACAAAATCAAGAGACTGAATTTCCAGAGGTGTGTTCAAGAGTGGGGTGTCATATTTGAGTGTCGAAAAGATAGGGGAGTGCATGAGTAGAAAAAAACAAAAAGGATAAATAAAAAATATAGAAAAATAAAATAAAAACATAATCATTCTTAAATAATTATTAGGAACCACGTATAGATAATACTAATGGTTTAATAAGTATTGACCTGACTGTGAGGAATATATTAATACTGCTAAAAACATTCCACATAGTTTTCCATAGAATCTCTCTAGGTTTTATTACAATGGCTATACAATTAAAATGGAATTTTCACCTTACAAATGTATATTCATAGTTTCCACAAGACATTGGAACCATGATTGAAAACCATTAGAATTTTAATATTTTATAATATTTATAATTAAAAATCCATAACTTCCATGAAAATAAATAACTCATGTAAATAAACCATTACAAAATTAAAATTCTATAATTATATGTGGGTTTTAAAATTATCACAATAATTCAACATTATGTCCCAAAGTTTAATTGGTTATGGTAGAAGGTGTTTGAATAAAAAAATATTCCACCTTAATTAATGATGCCAGATGGTGGAAGAAAATAAGGAGAGATGTAACTAATAGAAACCCAGTAAATGGTTTATCAAACTCAAAATACCTATCATAAATGGTCAAAATATCCAAACTGATATCCCAAAACATGGATTGTTCCAAAACTCAACATAAGATAAATGAACCATTATAACTTATTCAATATGTAATAAGTTAAATTGAGACCAGAACAGGGATCCAAACCCTTTTAGAACTATTCTAAATTTGAAAAAACTAACAAAATCACATAGCCTGAGATATATCACTAGTAAGGATAAAAAATTCTACAAAATTGCTTTTAATACATAAATCATGAAAAAATGGCATCCACCATAGAACCAAACACTATTAATTAAAAACACCAAATGTACACTAATTCACCCCTGAAATAAAGGGGACGAGACTTCATATATTATATCTCAAAATAGAGGAATACACGTGTAACATCCCAAGTAAGTAATGAATAATAGATATTTTTATCTATGTCTATTAATGATTAAGATAGTGTTTTAGAGGCTTAAAATGAAAATAAATACAATCTTATGCATGGAATACACTAATATTCTTAAAAGATTGTTTTACTGCCTTTTGATGGAAAAACCTTTTTGAATCAAACTTCTGACAATTTTATAATCTATATTTGTAAAAATAAACATGTTCATTGTGATTGGGACACTTAAATTTACATTGGATAAATTTTTTGTATTTTTCTGACAATGTTCAATTTTTAAAGATTAGTGAAAAATACTGCATTTTACATTAAAACTGCTTTTTCATTTAATTTAATTATATGGATAGATTATCTTTTTAATTGTAAATGAAGTGTAATATGAATATATTATTACAATTGAATCCAATGGTGGTCAGTAGAATTAATTTCACTTTTTAATTGGTCATAAACTAATGCCAAACATTTCATAGATATTGTTTCAAAAAAAGACCCGCTATTTGTTTTGACAATGGGAATTATTTTTAAATCAATTATTTCAATTTCTGTATTTGTAATTTGGTAAAATGGATTACATATTTGGAATCAGAAGGTCCAAATTATTTAATCAAGACTCTTTTGTTTTTTGGACATAATGAATAGTAACGACGGTAATAATCTCTAATTATCTTGATTAATGAGTAATCAGGTAGTTAAGGATAATAAAATAATACCATAATAATACAAAATTACCACAACATGTGTCCTAAGGCTACTGGTTCTCTCATGGCCGACCATGGGATACCTTGTGCCAAACATGGGGGCCCCATGGAATCACTTTTGTGAGAAAGTGACTTTTTATCTATTTATTTTTAATGAATGTTAAATGTAACATAGAATGTATCATCTAAGTAAAATATTTTTAATTGTTTCTTCATAAATGATATTTTGGAATATAAATATTCATTAAAAATAAAAATTGATTTCCTACATCATTATATATTTTTTATAATTTTTAGACATTAAATTTATTAAATTATTTATGACATCATGATGATGCAGCGATTACCTCATTAATAAAGGATTTAAATAAAATGGAAAGATAATGTAAAATATAAGACCTACACATGTCCAAAACCTATTGGATGGGTGGATTTCGAACCCTTATCACCTTACCCTCGATTTATTTCAATGTGGGCTCTTTTGAATCAGAAAATCATTTTCAAATAAAGTAATATTTCTTTACTTTCCAAGAGTGCCCCTCCTCTCCTCTTATAAAAGGCCCCCACCTCTACCTCCTTACCCACACTCCCAAAGCCTTCGGCTCGGCCAACCCATGCCCATTTTGTCTCTCCACATCCCTATATTACTCCTTGAAGCCTCACTTTGGGCAGAAGTCTTCCCAAGGAAGCATTTGAGCTCAAACCAAAGGGAGTTACCTGATATAAGGTAATGTCTTCACTTGAGTCCTTTTGTTTTATTTTGCTTCTCCAACCCCCTAAACTCATTTTATTCATTTCTTTTGTAAAAACTCCAGTATCTTAAATATACTAGGATGTTTTTATAAGAAGGATTCGAGCTACACCTACACACACCTACATCTAATGGTTAATGAACATACTGTTTCCATGGATGGGGAATTTCTGCCTCCCGAAACGATGATTGTTCAACATTCTTTTAACACCTTCAAAGGTGGACATTAAGATGACACTATATTTATATATGATATATAATATGTTTATGTTTTCCTTAAGCTTCTGTATTTTTCATTTTGGGAATACCTTTATGGTTTCCATTGTGGGTAAACACGATATCTTCATTTAAGGAAGTGCGGACTACTGCCCCCTCAAAGTGATTTGATTCGTTAAATACCATATGTGGGACGTATAAAGGATGGAACTATTATATTAAATATGATATTATACTCTAATTATAATATAACTTTATATCATTATGATTCCATTCTATAAAATACGAAATAAAAATGAAAGTAGCGTTCATGCGTACATACGGCTTACCGTCTCCATGAACAGTGAATTTCATTTCGTACATATAAATGATTATGTAATATAATAAATTCATGTAAATACTTGATATATATGATATATACATCATGATTATAATTCTGGATATAATGGATACATGAACAACTTTTAATTATAAAGGGTTTATTTTTTTACCCAAGTACCAATGATCGTTAAAACGACCATTATTAACTTAAATAATTACATAGTGTTCATGACATGGAAATAAGTGATATAAAAGGAATAATGAACATGAAATAGGTTCTTAAGCAAGTATAAATTAACACAAGTTTATTATTCAGGACATTAAGAACGATCGAGTCAAGTCAGACCCGAGGTATGGGATGTCGTCTCAATCTCCTTTCATTGAGGCATATTTTGTTTTATACACAACCTTCTTTTATATGGTGTATAAACCCCTTTGACTTTTATGTTTATCCAAAAGGAATCTTTTTTTACAAAGCATTTACTAAATGACAAAAGGGAATGTTTTTGTCGTACATATGCAGCGACAGCGACTTCTCCGTCGCCGTGTCCATTATTTGAGGTTCAGCTTCCTCTACAAGCCATACCTTTTTTTAAAAGAAAAATAAATACCATGTTTTACTTTTCTTTTATTTTGGTATTGAAAATGGTTTTCATAATGTTCTTATATCAATGTGTTGTATGGATATCTTGTGATTGAATGGTGGAAATGTTATGTTTCCTTTATGCATGTTTTATTTGATACGATTATGTTGAGGTTCTTGGGAATTATTATAAAGACGGGTGGTTCTGTGATAAACTAAGGGCGGGTGAGCCCGATATAGCTCTCCAATGCATTGGGTAATGCGAAGGAGTGAAACGTTAAGGTTTCTCGGAAGAGATTTAGGGAATATACTGTGATGGGTATTCCAAACATAACCAAGAGGGTTACTTTCTATGTAAGAACGTTATGAATGCCTCATGTTACCTTTATGTCTTATGATTTCTATGATTTCATCATGATTTGATGAGGTATGTTAAAGTGCTTATATTTTATGGGTAAAGTATGATTTCATTCTTATGTATATATGTACCCATGTTTCCTTTCCATATTTTTATATCCCTTATTGAGCTTTTTATGATCATACCAAGTTTTTTGAAATGTTTTTTCACAGGTCAAGGGAATGGTACATGATATGATGATAATGTCAAGGAAGTGTCAAGACATAATCCATGTTTTATTTTAAATATGTTTCCATTGATGGGAAAGAAGAATACTATCATTATGTAACCACTTTGTCTATATGTGTAATATAATGCAAGTTTTATGATATACTTCTCTAAAACTCTAAACCCGAAAAGATCCTCAATGTGTAATCTTGTAATAAATCAAGATTAATTAAGGTCTAAGGCTAGGGCCTTATAGTTAGTATCCGAGGTCGGTTTAGATAACATTAGGAGTTAGAATTCAATTTAATGATATTCCAAAAAAACAATTTATGGTCAAATTGAAGTGATATAGCATTTGAAGATTACCATGTTGCTTCATCTAATACATGTTTGTTCAGAATGGTTTTCCGCAGAGGAAACAGGGAAGCAGTGCTAAGAAGGCATGTAGAAGGAAATAACCTTCTGAATCAGCATCCTGAGATGGTCAGAATTGGAACTGAATAGTTTTTTGCAGTAATGGAACAGTTGAATCAAGCGATAAATAGTGGTGGTATCCATGCACAAGATCAGCCAGATCAACCGCAGAGGAACATGTCAGTGGTGAAACATTTCATGGGGAAACATCCCCCATCACTCAGAGGATCATCTGAACTTGTGCTAGCTGAAGGTTGGATTAATGCACTGGAGAAGATTTTCGATGTCATGGGGTGTTCAGACAATCAGAAGTTTAGTCTTGTTATTTACCATTTGGAGGGTGAAGCAGATCAATTGTGGTCGATGGTTAAAAATATCAGGGACGCTGCTGAGATTGATGCTCTCGACTGGGATGAATTCAAAGGTAAGTTTCATGAACAGTATTTTCCTAAGGCTGTTCAACTTAGGATGGGAAAACAATTCTTAGAATTTAGGCAAGTTGAAGACTCAGTGGCTACCTATGAAGAAAGGTTCACTCGATTGGCATGGTATGCTCCAAATTTTATCTGAGACCATGATAGTAAAATCAATTGTTTTTACTCAGGATTAAAGCCAAAATATAGAAGGGAATTAGATTCTCGTGAATTTAAATGTTATGAAAACCGTGTACGATGTGCTGAGAAGGTGGAAATGGATTTTTCCGATTATCAAGTGTTCTATAAAAACCAGCAGAAGAAGAGACCAAGGTGGTAGGATAAAGGGAAAAATTCTTCAAAAAGTTCTGATGGTAAGAAATCTAAGTTTCCAGTTTGTGATAAATGTGGCAAAAGGCATGTTGGTGAATGTATTCTGAATTCTGGAAAGTGCTACCAATGCGGTAATATGGGACATAAGGCTTGTGACTGCACTGAAAAATATCAAGGTGAAGGTAAGACCAAATTTTATTTACAGTTACTGAAATGATTTAAGTGCAATGAGATGGGTCACTATGCAAACGAGTGTCCTACAAAGAGCTTGAGTGATGGGAAGCAGTTAGACTACAAGTAGAAAGGGGTGGTGAAATCCATTGCAACTATTTCAGCAGATGTCGGGCCATCAAATGAAGTTGTATCAGCTCCAGGGAGCTCAGTATTTTTCAAAGATTGACTTGAGAGTGGGGTACCATCAGCTGAAGGTAAAGGAAACAGATGTTCCGAAGACCACGTTCCGTACAAGATATGGCCATTATGAATTTGTAGTAATGCCTTTTGGGCTAACCAATCCACCTGCTGTATTCATGGACTTAATGAACGAAATTTTCCATGAGTTCTTGGATAAGTCTGTGGTGGTTTTCATTGATGATATTTTGGTGTTTTTTAAAATTAAAGAGGAGCATGAAAGACATTTAAGGGTTATCTTGCAAACCTTAAAAGAAAATAAACTGTATGGAAAATTCAGAAAGTGTGAGTTTTGGTTGCAACAAATTTCTTTCCTTGGTCACATTGTTTCTCAAGATGGGATAACTGTTGATCCTACAAAAACAAAAGTTGTGGAAGACTGGCCAAGACCTAGAAATGTAATTGAGATTTGTAGCTTCTTTGGTTTGGCAGGCTATTACTGATGGTTTGTTAGTAATTTTTCACGGTTATCTAGACCAATGACTAAACTAACTCAGAAGGGTGTTAAGTTTATCTGGACAAAAGAATGTAATGATTGTTTTCAGGAATTGAAAAGAAGATTGGTGAATGCTCCAGTTTTGGAACTACCTTCCAGGATTGGTGAGTTTGTTATATACAGTGATTCTTCATTGAAAGGACTTGGTTGCGTCCTAATGCAGAATGATCAGGTAATTGCTTATGCTTCACGACAGTTGAAAACTAATGAGGTAAATTACCCTACACATGATTTGGAATTACCTGCTGATGTTTTTGCTTTACAAATTTGGAGGCATCATTTTTATGGAGTAAAGTGTGAAATATATACTGATCACAAAATTTTAAAGTATATATTTACTCAGAAAGAGTTAAAAATGAGACAGAGGAGATGGCTAGAATTAATTAAGGATTATGATTGTACAATTAATTACCATCCAGGAAAATAAAATAATGTGTCTGATGCTTTGAGTTGAAAAATTAATGCTTTATTTGAAATGTTGTGTTTGGAACGTGATCCTTTGGTTAAGGATTTGATGAACTTTGGCATAGAAGTTGTTGGTGCAGGAAGTTCATCTGTTTTGTTTCAGGTATTAGTGAGATCATCTCTATCAGATAGAATCAAGCAAGAACAGAAGCAAGATAGTGTGTTGCAAAAAAAGGTAGAGCTGGTTCAGAAATGTAAGTTGCATGAATTAAACATTGAAATGATTGCGTTTTGATATTTGGGAAGAGATTGTGTGTGCCCTGTGATTCACATTTGAAGAGTGAGTTGTTATGTGAAGCTCATAGTTATTTGTTTTCTGTTCATCATGGCAGTACTAATATGTACAGAGTACTGCGGGAGTATTACTGGTGGGATGGAATGAAAAGAGATATTGCTGATTTTTCTGTGAAGTGTTTGACATGTCAATAGGTTAAAGAAGAGCGGTAGTTACAGAAAGGGATGCTTTATCCTTTACCAGTGCCAGAGTGGAAATGGGAGAATATATCCATGGACTTTGTTGTGAGATTACTGAAGACATCTCGAGGTAATAATGCAATCTGGGTTATTGTTGATCTCTTGACTAAATCTGCTCATTTCCTTGCTATACGAGATACTTTTTCCCTAGATCAACTTTACCATTTGTATCTTAAAGAGATAGTCATGTTACATGGAGTTCCCCTCTCCATTGTATCTGATCGTGATCCCAGGTTCACTTCTATCTTTTGGAAAGGCCTTCAAAAGTCGTTGGGTACTGAAATAAATTTTAGTACCAACTTTTCATCCTCAATCAGATGGGCAGTCAGAATGAAAAATTCAGACCTTGTAGGATATGCTACGAGCTTGTTCGATGGATTATCATGGATGTTGGGACCAACATCATCCTTTGGTTGAATTTTCATATAATAACAGTTTTCATTCCAGTATACAGATGGCACCATTTGAGGTGTTATATGGGAAGCAGTGTCGAACTCTAGCTTTCTGGGATGAAGTGGGTGAAAGGAAGTTGGTGGTAGAAGAATTGGTAGATGAGATGGCAGATAAAGTTTAGCTGATTCAGAAACACTTGACAACAGCTCAGAGTAGGCATAAGAATTATGCAGACAATAGGAGGAAGGATATATCTTTTGAGATAGGTGATCATGTTTTTCTCAAGGTTTCTCCATGGAAAAGTGTGATGCGATTTGGTAAGAAAGGAAAGTTGAGCCGAAGGTTCATTGGACCATATGAAATTATGGAGAGAGTTGGATCAGTTGCATACCGGGTGGCTTTACCTCCGAGTTTATCTCAGGTACACAATGTTTTTCACAATTCGATGTTGAGAAAGTATATGCCAGATCCATCTCATGTTTTGAGTCTAGAGGTAGTTCAGCTGGAAGAGAACCTATCTTATGAGGAACAACCGGACCAGATTCTTGACCACAGGGAGAAAGTGTTATGAAATAAGGTGATAAATCAGGGAAATGTTTTGTGGAAAAACCACATGATGTAAGAGGCAACATGGGAATCTGAAAATGAAATGAGGGATAAGTACCCCCATTTATTCGATAAGTAAATCAATTGCGGGGACACAATTTTCTAAAGGGGGGAAGGATGTGACATCCCAAGTAAGTAATGAATAATATATAATTTTATCTATGTCTATTATTGATTAAGATAGTGTTTTAGAGGTTTAAAATGAAAATAAATACAATCTTATGCATGGAATACACTAATATTCTTAAAAGAGTGTTTTACTACCTTTTGATGGAAAACCCTTTTTGAATCAAACTTTTGACAATGTTATAAACAATATTTGTCAAAATAAACATATTCATTATTATTGGGACATTGAAATTTACATTGGATAATTTTTTGGTATTTTTCTGACAATGTTCATTTGTTAATGAATAGTGAAAAATACTGCATTTTACATTAAAACTGCTTTTTCATTTAATTTAATTATATGGTTAGATTAATTTTTTTAATTGGTCTTAAAGTGTAATAGTAATATATTATTACCATTTAATAATATGGTGGTCATTAGGATTAATTTCACTTTGGAATTGGTTATAAACTAATGCCAAACTTGTCATAGATATTGTTTAAAAAAAACCTGCTATTTGTTTTGACAACGGAATTTATTTTTAAAGTAATTATTTCAATTTCTGTGTTTGGAATTTGGAAAAATAGATTAAATTTTAGGAATAATAAGGTCCAAATTATTTAATCAATACTCTTTTGTTTTTGGACATTATGAATAGTAACAACGGTAATTATCTCTAATTATCTTGATTAATGTGTAATCGGGTAGTTAAAGATAATAAAATATTATCATAATAATAAAAAATGACAACAAAATGTGTCCTAAGGATACTGGTTGTCTCATTTCAGACCATGGTATGCCTAGTTCGAAACTTGGGGGCCCCATGGAATCACTTTTGAGAGAAAGTGACTTTATCTTTTTATTTTTAAAGAATGTTAAATTTAACAAAGAATGTATCACCTAAGTAAAATATTTTTCATTTTGTCTACATAAATGATCATTTGGAATATAAATATTAATTAGAAATATAAAAATATTTCCTACATCATGATATATTTTTTATAATTTTTAGACATTAAATTTATTAAATTATTTATGACATCATGATGATGCGGCGATTTCCTCATTAGTAAAGCATTTAAATAAAATGGAAAGATATTGTAAAATCTAAGACCTACACATGTCCAAAACCTATTGGATGGGTGTATTTCGAACCCGTATCACCTTAACCTCGAATTATATCAATTTGGGACCTTTTTAATCCGAAAATCAATTTCAAATAAAGTAACATTTCTTTACTTTCCAAAAGTGCCTCTCCTCTCCTCTTATAAAAGGCCCCCACCTCTACCTCCTTACCCACACTCCAAAATCCATTGGCTCGGCCAACCCCTGCCCATTTTGTCTCTCCACATCCCTCTCTTACTCCTTGAAGCCTCACTTTGGGCAGATGTCATCCCACGGAAGCCTTTGAGATCAAACCAAAGGGAGTTACCCGATTTTAAGGTAATGTCTTCACTTGAGTCCTTTTGTATTATTTTGCTTCTCCAACCTCATAAAATCTTTTTATTAATTTCTTTTGTTACAACTACAATATCTTAAATATACTAGGATGTTGTTATAAGAAGGTTTCGAGCTACACCTACACACACCTACATCTAATGGTTAAAGAACATATTGTTTCCGTGGCTGTCGAATTTCTACCTCCTGAAACGATGATTGTTCAACATTATTTTATCACCTTAAAAGGTGGAAATTAAGATGAAACTATATTAATATATGATATATAATATGTTTATGTTTTTATTAAGCTTCTGTTTATTTCGTTTTAGTCCTAACTTTATGGCTTCCATTATGGGTAAACACGATATCATCATTTAAAGAAGTGTGGACTACCACCCTCTCAAAGTGATTTGATTCGTTAAATACCATATGTGGGATGTATAAAGGATGGAACTATGATATTATATATTATATTATACTGGAATTATAATATTCCTTTATATCATTATGATTCGATTCTATAAAATATGAAATAGAAATGAAAGTAGCGTTCATGCGTACGTACGGCTTACAGTCTCCATGAACGGTGCATTTCATTTCTTAACTATAAATGATTATGTAATATTATACATGCATGTATATACTGGATATATATGATATATAAATCATGATTATAATTATGGATATAATGGATACATGAAAAACTTGTAATTATAAAGGGATTATTTTTGACTCAAGTACCAATTATCGTTAAAACAACCGTTATTAACGTAAATAATTACATAGTATTCATGACATAGAAATAAGTGATATAAAAGGAAAAATGAACTTGAAAAAGGTTCTTAAGCAAGTAGAAATTAACTCAAGTTTATTATTCAGGACATTAAAAAACGATTGAGTCAAGTCGGACCTGAGGTATGGGACTTCGTCTCAATCTCCTTTTATTGAGGCATATTTTGTTTTATACACAACCTTCTTTTATACGGTGTATAAACCCCTTTGACTTTTACGTTTATCCAAAAGGAATATTTTTATACGAAGCGTTTACTAAATGAATAAAGGGAATGTTTTTGTCATACATATGCGGTGACAAAGACTTCCCACCACCGTGACCATTATTTGAGTTTTGGCTTCCTCTACAAGACATACCTTTTTTTAAAAGAAAAATAAATACCATGTTTTACTTTTCATTTATTTTGGTATTGAAAATGATTTTCATAATATTTTTATAGCAATGTGTTGTATTGATATCTTGTGATTGAAAGGTGTAAATGTTATGTTTCTTTTATGCATGTTTTATGTGATATGATTATGTTGAGGTTCTTGGGAATTATTATGAAGACGGGTGGTTCCATGATAAACTAAGGGCGGGTGAGCCCGATATAGCTCTCCAATTCATTGGGTAATGCAAAGGAGTGAAACGTTAAGGTTTCTCCGAAGAGATTTAGGGAATATACTGTGTTGGGTATTCCAAACGTAACCAAGAGGGTTACTTCCTATGTAAGAACGTTATGAATGCATCAAGTTACCTTTATGTCTTATGATATCTATGATTTAATCATGATTTGATGAGGTATGTCAATGTTCTTATGTTTTATGGGTAAAGTATGATTTCATTCTTATGTATATATATACCCATGTTTCCTTTACATATTTTTATATCCCTTACTGATCTTTTTATGCTCATACCATGTTTTTTGAAATGTTTTTCAAAGGTCAAGGGAAAGGTACATGATATGATGATAGTGTCAAGTAAGTGTCAAGAAAGAATCCATGTTTTATTTTGAATATGTTTCCATTAATGGGAATGAAGAATCCTATCATTATGTTACCACTTTGTTTATATGTGGAATGTAATGCATGTTTTATGATCTAATTCTCCAAAACTCTAAAACCAAAAAGATCCTCAATGTGTAATCTTGTAATAACTCAAGATTAAGTAAGGTTTAAGGCTCGAGACTTATAACATGGTCTTTTACACATGGTTACTTCACCAAAGAGTTTTCTAGGGATGCTAAAATAGTACACCACCTTTTTGTTGAACCAAGGATAAAACCTAACACCATCCATCCTCAAACTCAAACAAGTTCCATCAACCCCCAAGGCATTCCACAAAATACCCTATATTTTTACTATGTCCCTATATCAATAGCAAATCAATGATGAAAAAAATTCCACAAGAGAATATCAACATGATCCAAATTGAATCATCCCACTGAAAAAAACTTAAAAATCCTCATCACCTCCAATCAACAACACCACTTTACTAGTCAAGGCTAGCATACCCAAATAATTAGTCACACAAAAGAACGAAACATCCATCACAAACCATGAAATATCAATACAATAATTTCACAAAGCTCAAAATTCTATACAACAATCAAACAAAGGTCATAATATGGTTTTATTGATATAAATAGTTTTTATTCCACCACCCCATTTAGGGGTTGGGTGAAAAATAGATGGGAATAAATTTTAAAAAAATTAATGTTAACTCACTAAGAGGATTATTCTTGGAGACTAACGCTCTTATATATTCCTTAATAGATTTTGGTTGAAAAAACATAAATAATGTAAGAAATGAAATATATTAATTCAATTACATACATCAAAGACCTAATCATTAAATCAAAATTGGTAAAACCCTATAACAAAAATTAAAAAACCATTACACATCATTAAAATATTATAATACTCGCTTTTCTTACGAAACATAATTTTAATATAGGGGTTTTATAATTCCTCATTCAATTGAGAACAACGTAAAACCATTTCAAAATATTATTATCATTTATTGTTAATTTTAAATAAAATGGGTTCATTTGAAATAAATCCCATAAAATATCCATTCATTCTAATACAAATTTTCATGTTTTCATCCAAAATCCATATAGAGAATAAATGAAATGTCTTTTTAAGAAAAAAGAAACTCCATTTACAACAACCCACAATATTTTTTTGAAAAAAAATAATTTCATAAAAAATAAGAAAATCCAATATATCACTAAAAAGACATTTAGAATTAACAATTTAATGTATTTAATAAAAAGATCACCATTTAAAAATAATTCCAGTGATGTAAAATAATATCATTCTCATATTATATCCTCTACATCAAGTGAAATATAACATAAGGAGTGATTTTAGAATAAATAGAAATAGATTATAATCCTATAATGGAACGCAATCCTTCTAGAAGGTTTAGTATAATCCTCAAAACCACACACATGTGTGATACATGGAATTATAGAACAAGGGGATCTACTGTGTAGCTCTAGATCATCATCGACCATAACCCCACAATAACATAAGTTCCCAAATAACTTGAATCCCATTGATAAATAATGCATTATTCACATATCATAGGCATTTATCCAACCACTAAACAATCCCTGAATACTCCTGGTCATAAATGTAAGGGTGTTCATGATGCCCTCCCCTGCTTGTACCTATAGAGTACCTACATCAAAAATCAACACTAAACATGATACATAAAAAATAAGTGTAATTTTACCCATATGGACACACAATAACTTATTTTATAATTTCATTTTAAAAATTCAATATTGTGATATTTATCCATTAAATGACTTGACAAGCATGCAACTACCCTGAGTCATGTTCCTTATTTCCCCAAGGTGGCATCATGATCTAGGGACCAAGATTCTTGAAATGAGAAAATGTTATCCGATTTCAATATTAAATAAATAGAAATAATAATATAACAATAAATACAATGCATCATATTTCTATCAAATAACCAATTTAATGAATATAAAATACAAAAAATAAATCTATAATAATAAATAGACAATCCAAAATTTCATGTTGGTCTTCCTCTCGTGAAATGAAAACCATATGTGCCTCCAATTCCCTCCTATATCGTTAAAGATATATCAATCCTCCACCCATAAAAATCTTATTTTTTTCAGGGGAATACATATAAAGATAACACGGTGGTTATTTTATAAAAATAATGTCATGTCCTATAAAATCTAATAATGGGAACACTTGGCCGAATGTGATGAATGCAATTGGAACTAAAATAAAACCAATCAATACTCTGAAGAGTTTCCAAATGATCTACCAATAACATAAAACCAAAATTATTTTATGTAAGAAATGAAGAGTTATATAGAGCACGACCTACTAGGAAACATGTTTAAAATTTAATTAAATATCCATTTAAATATTTTTATTAAAATATAAATAATTTTTTTTTTACTACTTACATATTTTTTTAATAATTAAATTCATTAATTGATAGTAAAATAAAACATATATATTTATTTTAAATGAAAAAAATAATTAAAAAACATATAATAGAAATTACACAAGTCACATTAGATAAAATAGTCTATTCCATTAAAATTTTCGTTAAAACCCATTTCATAAAATCTTATAGAAAATCAACACATAACATATGAAAATATTAATGCGTCATGAATGGAATGATGTAAGTAGAGAGAAAATTAATATAATTGAATAAAAAATAAAACTAGGTGCCACACATGTCAGATATCAAGGGTTATCAATGAGTTAAAGGGAGACCATATAATTGAAATGATTAACCAAAGGAAATGATGTCATAGTCTCTACCAAAGGTACTAATGTGAGACAATTCTAGAACATATAATTTTCATACCAACCTATCATCAAAAATTACATCCTTTGAAAACCCACCTAACTAGTCTACAAATTTATCATCAAAATGGAACACTGCAACTTTCCCAATCACTAACTAAAGAGGACACTAGTATTGCATGGATAACTGCTTTAATAGAAGTATAAATCTAAATTTTATGCATGGGATTCCCTACAAAATCTAATGAAATTATGAGATATCAATAAATAAGAATATAAAATAGTAATAAGTGTTAATAAACATGGTTTTATAGACGCATCACACACCATATTGAATAACTCACACTTATACTCATCTCTACCTTAAAAAATAACATTTTTCACACTATCATCATATCATTAAAATTATAAATCACTTACTGAGGTCCATAATCCACTTTCATCAATGTGAAATGAGTATCAATAAGAGATATCACACAGACACAAAATTTGAAAACTCATAAAATTGTAAATCAGACTTTCAAAAACACAAATAAAAAAGGCCAAGTGTTTTTTTGTTTGAAATTCTTTTTCAAAAAACTCTTTAAAATCAATATTTTCATATCATAATTACAAAATATTATATTAATTTTTTTAAACCCCTTTAAAAAACACATTAACTTTCTATATACCTCCATTTTAAAAAAATGAAAAAATAAATATTTTTCACTATTGACGTAAACAGTGCCAAAAAATAATAATATCTCACATTATAAATAAAAAATATTCTTCTAAATTATTAATTAATAAAGGGAATATCATGTTGAACATTAAATTAAAATTACAATCATCAGTAAAATTATTTGAAAAACAAAACATATTTAACATCATTATGATATATTTAAAAGGGAAAATCGGGTTACTTACTAAAATACATGGATCATTGATTAACATAAAAAGGTAACTAGTTCATTTAAATAAGGAATAACACCAAATTAAACTTAAATTGGAGTAACAACCAAATTTATCATTATGTTATAAATGGATAATATTTAATACATTTAAAACCATAGAATATACAAATTAGAAATCAAGAAATTAATGGTTCTAAAAAAATGTGGAAAAACTAGCTAGGGTTGGGTGAAGATGGTGAGGAATTTGTTTCCATTGAATATATATGATAAATAGAGGTATGTACACTTCAAAAAATTATAATTTGTTACGGTTGGAAATCAAAATGAGGATAAATCCCAACATATGTTTCAACATAGAATGATGTGTATGGAGGACGATTGAAATTCTTGAGAGAAGAGAAAAATGAGTGCATCGTATGCACCATGAAGAATCTATAAATAAATGAAAATATAATTGGGAGATTGGTTGTTTATATGTCAATCTATAATTGAAGTTTAGTGAAATGGGGTTAGCCATAGTGGTTGTCCCGTGAATTGGGAGATTAAATGGAAGTGGAGAAAGAATTAAAATATTAAAAAAAATTAAATATATATATATATATATATATTATCAAAATTCATGGAAAAAACATATATTTTGACCTCATGGTTCAACAAACAACGATCTGGCTATTCATTGGATACTAGATGATCCAAAAATGAGTTATATAGTTTGACCAATTAACCTACATCATTTTTTGACATAGTATAGATTGTGTAAATGGCATTGTCTGCTTACATATTTATATTCATGGTTGTCGCACGGTTTTACAAACCATGATGGTCAATCATTTGAACCTTAAAACATTTAAAAATTCTAAAATTAAAAATTCATAAAATTTAAAAAACAAAATTTCATAAATTAAAATAAAAAATTTAAAATGATATAGATATATTTTTTGTGTAAAATATATTGTATGAAATATAGTACATGGATAGACTGCATAATTAGGGAAACCATACATGGGAGTGAAGGTTGAAATTTATTTTTCAATAATTATGTGAAAATATATAGGAATTATTATATAATCATTTAGGGTAATCAAGTGGTTAAGAATTTTTATGTTTTATAATTATGATAAGATTCATGTATTTAATGAAATATTTTCTTTTCATTCATGGGATACTTCTTATTTCCCAATATTAATTAGATGGGAATAAGTATTCCATTTAAAATATGGATAATTTTTATAAAGTTATTAGTTTCTATTAATGGTTTTAATGTATTTTATTTTTTATGTGATATTTTAAATATACTAAATAAATGATTTTGTATTTTATTACAATGGATTGGTTTCTTTTTCATGGAATTTTATTTGAACTGATAGGTCGTACCTGACACCGCTGTGATTCATCTTAAAGTGTAGTGAGATGAGTTACTATAGTTAAAAATAAATTAAGAATAGACTCATAGTTAAAATCTTATGGAAGGATATAGGAATCATGGTTTTAAGAAACAAGAGGGGGATATTGATAAACATATTAAAATTATTCCATGATTTTTTATAGTAATATGATAACATCGAGTATCTAATTCCATATATGCATGAAATCCTTTAATGAATCCAAAAAAATAAGTATTTAGGAACATCAATGTATAATAATGAGAAATATTTGGATGTAAAAATATATATTATTTAAGATATCAATGTTAAAGTGAAGAGTTCCAAATATTTAGGTGACCATATTTTTCAAGAAATTTCTTAGAATAATTTTAGGACATTGAATAACATCGGTGGGGAGAATTAATTTCACATGTGTCATTTTCCATAGGGTTTTCTATAATATAACTATATTATTATCTTAATTTTCATATTGGTTTTCAAATTATTAATATTATTATTATGAATATGATATATACAAAAAATGGTAGATATGGATACCCACCCCCTTCATACTTTTGTAACATTCCCAATGTGTATAGTGAAAAATCTTTTCTTCATAATACTCTAATTTCAAACTATCTCCACCATTATGTAATGTTATATTTTAATTCCTTATAGGTTTGAATCTCCAAAAAAATTATAGGAATGGATTATCAAAACCAACTTTCACTTTTTATTCTGTATCTTATTTAATAACAAAATGACCCATCAATGATTTCATTACACATAACATTACATATTTAGTGAAAAAAAGGATTTTAGGAATCATCGATATAATATTATTATCTATTGTTAAACATTTTATAATGTATAATGGTATCAATATAATAATTACTATAGTGTATGTGGTTAAAACATTCATTTGTGCTTAAGTTTAATTATTTTATACCTGTTATCCATAAATGGAATTCATTATACCTTTAATTTATAATATTCTATAGGTTTTATTAATAATTTTTTTAATAAATGACCCATTATGAATTTGTGTTTTAGAACAATACGTTTTCTATCGTTATTTTTAAAATGATATTTTAAAATCCACAATGTTGTGGTTGTTCTTTCAGTGAATTATCACGTTTTATGATTATGTAAAAATAATGATCGTAATCATCTCTCTTGGAATCTTATTTCAGTTATTCATAATTGGATAATAATTATGATGAGTTTAAATTAATCTATGATTATTTAAATGTTAAATAATCTATGAGGAGTTCATCCAAGGGTTTTAATGTGTTTTAATTTGAAAAATATGTATAAATTTTTCTAATTAATATTTTATTTACATTTTGAGTCCCAAATTTCATATATAAATATATTCATTATCCTAAAATTTTGACCTTTTATTGTTTCAAGGTGTTCTGTACCAATCCTTGAAACCATGTTTATTCGCTATATCTAAATTCTCTTTATCAATTAATAATTATTATTATTGGATATGGTGTTGAGATATTTTCTTCATGAATATATTTTGATTCATGGGATCGTTGTATACCAATTGAGGGAATATTAATTTATATATGTACTAGATCTCTTAATAAAATTTTTGTGAAGAGATTCTATAACACTAGTTCATAATGAGAAATTCACACCACTCTTTTTATTCATTTATATTTATATAAAATTTCAAGATATAGTCATGGTTTAATAAGGGTTCAGAGTTTTTCTCACTCTATTTATATATTAGAAATGAATCTAAAACCAATCAATTGTTTCAAATATAATTTATCCACATTGTGTTGTACTTTTAATAGAATGAAGAAAAATAAAAAAACATGTTTTTTGGATCCATGATATACCTGAAGATAAAGTAACCATTTATATTCATTGAAATTTAAGACTATGGTATATGATTTAGAAAATTGGGGTTTCAGTTCACAGTGTCATCAGACTACAACATGGTGTCAGAAAAAATAGGAATTTAAGAAGATAAATGAATATAAAAAACATTAAGGAATCACAATATGATTATATATATCATACAATGGTGGTATATATTTAATAAAAAACTCTATAGTGACTCATATTTCCCATGTATTATTTTTTGTTATTTAATGACTTATTTTTGAGACCAGGAGCTGGGATGTTGTGAGATTTTGAGGACCTATATGAATAATCATTAATTTTTACAAAACAATGGTAATAACAATGAAACATGTACCCTAATAAGAAATTGTATGGAACCATTTTGTTCAGAATGTGAGGGTCAGCATATGCATAACATAACCATTGTTAACACAAGTCATTTTTTGGAATATATATCCTTAGAATAAAATATCTAATATAAATAATTACTTAATTTTATTTGTTATGTTGAAATATCAACACAATAAACTAATTCTTTTTTATTAAATATTAGCATATATAAAATTAGTAGTGTTTTCCACATAACACTGCAATTAATTGGGGAGCCATCAGAGAGAGTGGAATATCATTGAATTAGTGCACGATGGATGGATTAATGGCCAAATACCAAAATTTGGGGGAATTGAAGGATCTATCAAATGAACACATTGCTGCATTGTTCTTCGTTAGTGATTGAACCAAATCAAGGCATGCCGTTTAATTGATCTATTTTCTCTCCGCATTTTGGTTTATATGATAAAAACATATCAATCAAATAATGGGTTGATATTTGGATCATTTGAATTATGGTTTGGGTTATTCTAATTATCTTTCAAGTGAATTTATTTTTGAATATTAATTTATTCATTGTTATTGTAATGGGGAAGAATCTAAATTGGAAATTAAATTGATAGATGTTCATTCCTCTGGTCTGTTATAGTTATTTTCAATTCATATTCTTCATTCACCAGAAGAATTTTTCGTTTGACCATAGTTTCAACATATCCTTAACAATCTATTAATATAAACCCATTTCTTGTAGAAATGTTCCGATATGACAACTATTGAATTGGCATGATATGATGGTTGCGTGACAATGGTGACAAAAAAAAAGGATGTTGTAGACACCCATTTTTCTTGTTCATCACCATGTAATGAAAAATGTTGGTGATCATTACTTCTATATAGATAAAATACCCAGATCATATTCATTTAGTGGTAGAATGACTTATTGAGATTCAATCAATATTTATGCATGGAATTAGTCACTAGATCAACGATTAGAGAAATGGTCAGTATAACAATTATAGATTTTAATTTCTAAAAAAATATGAATTGTGTATTGTGTATGAATGATATAATCATTTTTGGGGGTCCCCTCTGTGTCATAAAGGATATCAAGTATATATTAAAGTTCAAAAATCATGTGAATATATCACAAGGCATGTGACCCATCCACTAGGACTCTTCACGTACCCTATAGGGTACATAACCACGTGGTAGACTATATGGGCAGCATACACACCATGTAATAACCCCCATGGTAATGGCCAGGACCCAGGAAAAGAGCTAATGTGTATACTGGTACATGGTAAAATGTACATTGGATCAATCCATGTAATGATACCAGGGTAGAATATAAAGGTATCCAACATGAAGAGTACATCTACATAGACATGACCCTAGGACACAATTTATTCACACAGGCAGAGCCGCAGTTCCTGGCATAAATCATGTGACCCCAACTACACACAATATACACTTTTATAAATTTCTATAATAATTTTTTATGTGAATTTGATAATATTCCATAGGTTATTTCCCTTTTCCTTTCTATTAGGGTTAGTATGGAATCATCTCCAACAAAGAGTACAAATATACCTTCAAAATTAATTCATTAATTGAGTCATAGGAATCACTTTGTGTGGACTATAATGTGATATTTTATTCATCTATGGCCCTAGGATGTGTTCCTTGTGTCATGATAACCAATAGTTCATGGGCATCAATCATTTCATAAGTTGATTAATTCAGATTGAGTTCTTTATATCACTACATGTCCATAGGATTTATCCTCAACTAGGTATCCTATCTCTTTAGACTTAATCAGTGTTATTAGAAACATTAGTGTTTTCTCCCAAATGAGTCCTTTTTAGGATCATGAATTTGGAATCAAAGGATGATATACTAGGGTTTTGAAATTCTATTTAATTGTGTGTCTTTCTTTACTATATCTTGATATTATAATTATATGTTTTGTGTACATATACATGTGTAGAGATGGTTGCGTTTATTTTTTTTATGCATTGTGGTTTCATGGTGTCATACATGGTATTGTAATACACACCCATCCATGGGATTTTCAGACAACTGTCCTATCTTCTGAAGAAAACCGACTAACTAATAGAGTGCTTGATGGACCATATCAAAATGTTTCTTAGTAAGACCAGACAAAATAAGGTGTTTTCCTATGGTATTTTGATAGTATTCCCAATATTACATTCATGATAAACATGTTTTAAGAATAATTTGGTTGCCTTTTATTTTTTTCATGTTTACATTCATTTAATTTATTACATACTCTAGTTGTGGGATTTAAAAGTATACATTCACGGATTATAGTTGTTTTTGTATTTTATCATTGTATAGGCTTGCATATGTCTTTATACATATAGGTACATGGGCAATGTAAATTGATGATAGTGATATTCCTTCTCAGCTATATTTGTTGGCCCATTTGGTATTGGAGGTGATCATGAGGAGTGATAATATAAGACCTATAGTGATGGGTCATGAAATGGTTGTATAATAAAGGTTTTTTCTGCATTAGCATAGATATTATATTAGATTGGACTATGAAAATAGTATTTTGTGTTTCAAGTTCAGCTTTCAGGACAGGGACTCTATTATTTGGGTGACGGCCAAAAAATCCATACCATAGGACTCTGCTCACTTTCTTTTCAACTAAGTACATGTGAAAAATGTTTTCATGTAAAAAATGGTACATGCATCATATATTAATGGTTATTTTTTTATAGGTCCTTCTTGAGTCATCTCACCAAATATACTATTTGGTCAATGTATATCATTTTTAAATTCTATATTCCTTAGTGGTGTATCCATGCTAAGATTCATCAACCTGATCAAGATAATAATCCCCTTAGTGTTGAGGCATCGATACACAGAACCACTCATTGATATGTTTTATCTTGGTGGTACACCATCTATACAACCACCTGTGGAGTAGCATGTGGTACCCACAATACATGAAGATGAGATGTGCATGTTGGGCACACATTATGACAATTAGTGACAACGAACCTAAGGTCTTGAGGATATCTGAAAAAACAGGTGGCCAATGACTGGCATGAGTTGGAGTCATGTTTTTTAATTATTTTTAATACACTAGATGAGAAAATGGTGGTCATGAGAGAAATCCTTTTTCATGGCTTAGTAGGTAAATAATGGGGTTTCGTTAAGTATTCATACATCAAGGAAACACTTTAGTGGATAGAGTTTTATAATCTCTTCAAAGAGGAGTTATCTTCATCTATGCAAAGGGGTGTACATATCCTAGATAATCTATTACATAATAGGGAAGGAAGGTAGTCACAATGTATTCACATAGGTTTACCAACCACTCTAATTACTCTATTGATGTGTTTCTCGATCAGTTCTTTAGTGATCGAACCTTCAAGTGCAGTCTTCCTAGAGACATCAAATATAGTGTTCCCCTATAATAATTCCTAACTATTCTACGGATATAGAGCTGGAATTTGTGGTTTAGATCCTTTTGGATGAGAATATACATCATGTTTCTGGAAGTGGTTGGAACACAAGAGAAAAGACACTGGTATTAAGGAGCCTGTATTAGTCCTAGGGACCCGAAGAAGCATGAAATTTTTTGAAGAGGTCCCAGAACTAAGGATTTCTGGTTTAGGGATCATATGGTGGGTACATTTAACATAAAGAGAGGATTTCCTACATATGTGATGATAGGGGAATTTTTTTACATGATTGGATATCCCATCATATATAGAATAGGGAAACCATAGAAGGACCACCAAATAAGAGTAAGAAGTAGTAAAAAAAGATCTACATGATGGAGCACGAGGTGGAATATCTTGAAGGGTAGTAGGATGTTCTAGGAATATTGACCTATAACCCTTTAGGTGGTCCATGTCTAACTCAAGGAGCATGAGGGAATGAGAGGGGACATATGCATGGAGTACAAGTGTATGAACCAGAGTCACTAGGGATGATATGAATATGATATGTGTCTTTTATACAATAGAAATAAAAATGATAAACATAGGTTTTAGTCATTTATTTTTTTCCATATTCCATTTGGAGATTCAATGATTATGGTTAATCCTTTGTCATGATGCTTATTCTTGGAGATTGTTGATAGAGAAGACTTAGTGATCACACACACATGATGATAGTATGACCTGACACATATATATGAGTGTAACTATTTTAATTTCTTGGTAAAATCATCTAGGCCTTATGGTGTCATTATCTTAATCAATTTTTTATCTAATGTTCAGGTCATGTTGTACTATTATAGGAAAAGGGGGAGGTTTTTTATAGTGATGAAATCACGTTTTCCTTTTTTGGAAAAAAGGGACACCCATGTAGAAAAAGTTGGACTCTTGCATATAAGGGTAAATAAAATTTAATAACAGTTGTCTATCCAAGACTTTGATGTAGTGTATTTTATGAGCATCCAATTTCCTATAGTGGGGGAACAGTATGGGGAAGTATTTCATAAGGATGTTCCTTATTTTCTTCCCCATCAAGAGATATACTTATGCATTGATATAGACATAGGGGTGACACCAATATCAATTATATCATATCAGATGCCTCCATCAAAAATTTTCATTCAAAGGGTACGATTATAGGATGTGTAACAGAAGGTCATTTTAGAGATACTGTTTCATCTTGGGCATCACTAGTTTTTTTTCTCTGAATCTTGACAATAGAATGAGGTTATTTTCAGACTATCGTCAAATTATTTCGGTTATAATGAAGAAAAAGAATCCAATATCGAGGATCAATAAAAACACTACTCTATTGAGAGGGGCTTGATGGTTCTCGAAGGTTGGACTCAGTTTAGGCTATCACCAGTTAAGAGTACAAGATAAGGACATAATAAATTAAACATTTATGTGTCATTATGATAAATATGAGAACCTGGTGATTCCATTTGGAATGAATAACTCCCAACAATTTCTAATGGAACTAATGAAATGGCTCTTTAAACCATTATTATACTTGTTCACAGTAGTCTTTATTAATAATATCCTTATGCAATAGTTGTCAGAGGAGTAGCACACAAGGAACTTAACGACGGTTCTGGACCAACTCTGAGAGGAAATGTTTTATTGAAATATGTAGAAGATTCATTTTAGTCTGAATGTGGTAATCATTCATAGAAACATTTTCACAATATATCGAGTGCTATAGGACCCATCCAAGGTCATGGTAGTGTCATCGTGGGAGCCACCAAAGGGCGTGAAGGAGTTATAGGGAACCCATCCATTGGAAGGCTACTATCAGAGATTATTACCAAAAATATATTGAATATAAGAACCCATGAATAATTCTTATCTAAATGGGTAGCCATTCATGTGGATACATAGGTTCCATCATTCTATTCAATAGTTGAGGTAGTGTTTGATGAGAATTCCCATATTGAGATGGCTGAAAGACGTTGTTGAGTACATAGTGTCACGAAATATATTTGGTACTCAAAATGGATGTGTTAGGATAAATAGAAAAAAATTATTACATGTGGTTCACTTTAGTTGAGACGATATGATAAGAACTATGAGTCCAAATTTCTTTGGTTAACAGTGGTATTCTTCACACTAAATATGTGAAGACACTATCTATTGGTGAGAAGATTATCATCTATTCTGGTAATAAGAGTCTCAATAATATCTTCTCTCTGAAGGATCATTATTTTAAGCATTGGTGGTTGTTGGAGATCTTCGTGAATTATGGAATAGAAATTTCCATTCTCCTGGGATGGGGAATGGGGTAGATGATGCACTTAGTTGGAGATTGTGTTCATCGTTTCTAAACTAGGAGTCAGATAAGATGGCATATTTATTGTAATTCTATATGGATGGATATGAAGCATGTTTCCTCCAATCAATGTTTGTCCCCCCCCTATGTTTTTAAAAAGTGTTATGAAGGAATAGCTTGGGGATAATAACTCTATGACCCTATATACTCAGATATCTATTGGACATGATCCTGATGTATTTTCCAATGATATGGATCACATAAATCTTTTTAGGGTATCCACATTAGTTTTAGTGACGTTGTGGGAGGAGGTTCTATGAGAATGTAATGAATCACTTTTTTTGGTATGTATAGGTATGTAGGAGGTGTACCAGGTCCTCTGACAACATATTTGGTGGGATGGGTTAAAGAATGTTGTAAAAGAGTATGTCTCTTGATGACATACTTGTCAACAAGTTAAGGTTCACCCCTTGTTTCAATTGGTTTAATTCAACCAAATGAGGTTCCATAGTAGATGTTGAATTGGATATCTGTGTAATTTATTATTATATTACCATATACATCGTGGGGACATGATACCAAATTGATGATCAGATATTGACTCTAAATAACATCCCACTTCTCTGAAATTTTGTAGTAAAAATCATTAAAGATCTTGGAAGATATCTATGATTTGTTAATAGTTAGTCTACATGTAGTTCCATCAGTGATCTATTTTTATTCTGATTATAGATTCACATCACTATTGTGAAATGAATTAAATGAGGCTTTGATGATACATTTTAGCATGAGAATTGTGTTTTCCCCAAACTGACATCCGGACATAGAGGACCATTTAGGTTTTGGAGGTAATGATGGGAACATTCATGGTGGGATTGTGTGGTAGTTTGGACATCACATACCATTGGTAGAGTTTAAATATAACAATAAATTCTATTCAACAATCTATATGGAACCATTTTAGAATTTTTACTTGAAAAACTAATGTTCACTACTTTGCTAGAGGGACCAATGAGAGCCTACAGTCCTTGGTCTAGTGTTATATTGAGCTACTATCATGATGGTGTAGATAATCCAGGGGAAAATGAAGAATTTACAAAGTCATAATAACTCTTACAGGGACAGATGAAGGATTCATTTTGAGATTGAATAAGGTGGAAATATGTTCCCATCGAGTTCACTTAAATATATATTATGATGATTTGGACTAGGAAAAATGCTATATATTATATTATTTGGTATTTTCTAGGTACTAAATAGATTTAGTGACATGTAATGCTTTATAGATATAGCTCTGAAGTTAGATTTGGTGCATGATGACTTTCACATGTCACAACTGAGGAGGTGCATACACAAACATTCACACATTATCGATTTGGGAGAGATGTACTTTGAGAAGTGAGATACCTTTGTTTAGTACCTAGTAGATACCAAGGATAGGTAGGAGTTGAGTCGTCATTAGTGAAATTTTCCTTTAGTATAAGTTTGTTTGAACACAAGAATCCCCAAGAGAACTCATGATGTCAAGAGAATCTGAACCATGGTCAATACCCAGATCACTTTATGTAGAATATTTATTGGGTTTTTGGGACATAGATCGTCATGGTGCGGTGAATTTAGTGAGTCATAATTTCCATGTATTAAATTTATAAATTTAATATATTATTATATAAGACAGATTCTAATATAGAATGTGATTATGAGGCCTATATTTCCAAAATAAATGCTTGAAATGTATTTAATAAATTAAATAGCACATATAAGAATTTTAATTGAAAAAACATGAATAACTTATAAAATGGGTTCATATATCATAAATTCAAGTGCACCATTGCGTTCGGAACACATGGAATTATCTTGTATTGATTTAACCTTATTCAATATGAGTCATTTTTTCAAAATTATTCATTGGCATTAAATGAATAAAATAATGAATAAAATTATTTTAGTTTATTTTGAAGTAGTGATGCAGCGTCTTAATTCCCCTTCATTAAATATGTTATTAAGGTAAATTTTCCAAACTATTTACATAACATTGAAAATTATGGAAGGTAAATTGGATAGTGTGGAATAGTATTCTGTTAATTGAAAATATATTGATTGAAGATCGATGACATGAAAAATAAATAATTAAAGTATCTCACAAATGACTACAACATCACTTTTTAGTTCATCAACAATGATAATAATTTAGGTATGATGTTTTTTTGTTTTTTTCCATTTTGGTTTTGTACATTGAAGACAGATCAATCAACCAATAAATTAATCTTTGGATTATGCAAATTTCAAGATGGGTTAGATTAATCAGGTTTTGGGAGAATATCATTGAGATTATTGATTTCATCATTCTTATTCTCATAATGCTGAATTGATATGAACATGAAGATCAATAGAGGTATGTTACTCTAATATATTCCAATTCCTTTCTCCCCCATTTATTCATTCAATCTGGGTGATCTTCATTTGGAAAAGGGTTTGACATATCCAAATAAATTTATTTTGGAAAAACCCATTTATTATCATAATGATATGATATTGTAGATTTGGGATCGGCATGTCATGATGGTGGTGTGATGATGAAGACAGTATTGAATATGATTATGTTGATAACTGATTATCATGTTCATTGGTGAAAAAAAAATAACAGAGATGATCCTCATTTCTGAGCAGATTAATGGTTTGGATCCTATTTATTCAATGATGTAACGAGAGATGAGGCTTTATCTATGATTTTTTTGTAAATAGATCACATTTTAAAAGGCTAGGAAATGTAAGGGGTTCAATGATTAATAGCTATATTTCTATGAAAAATCCACATTACATGGCTTGTAATCTGGATCTGCACACTGTGGGGGGCCCCGTTTGCCTCAGCTTTGTATTCAGGTAACCATTAAGGATTCGATGGTGTGTATCCCCTCAAATATGACCCCAAATGTACCTCAGAGGGTACAAAAACATTGGGTGGAGTACTCATGAATCCTAGACATTGTGTACTCCTTCAAATGTACAAAAGTCAACCATGTACATTCTGTAGGTTTTGTTTTGGAACACATGAACGTGTACACGAACGTAATCCATGTACATGAACATGGGTAGACAACACATGGATCCTAAAATCCATGTAAATATATAAAAACATGTCATCAGGACATGAGTATTATACTAATATAGGATTCATGGTCAACGAGACATGGTTGGTGGCCCCATCTACACAAGGTGTAATATTTTATAAATAGATTGAAGCTATTTTCATTAGTTACTCAGATTAGTTTTGTTATGTTTTGTTCCCTATATCCATTCCCGGAGAGCTAGTATGGAATAGAATCAAACAAACATGAAATCATTCCATTAAACATTACTTCTTTGATATTTTTTTGGAATCCCCCCATGTGGCATGGAGTGCTATTCCATGTTCATCATTAGGCCCCAGATGGATTTCATGGAATATTCTTAACCAATAATACACCTGAATCAATCCTATACATAGTAGGTAAATTTATATTTAGTTTTTGGTGTCACCCCATGGCCATGTGAGTGATATTATTCTATGTATTGTATCTCTTTATATGTAATAAATTTCATCATACTCAAGAGTTTTTTCTCCCAGATGAGTTGTTTCTGGGATCTTCATTCTTGAATTCTAGGCTGGTATACTACAATTGTGACTTAACTCTAGAATATTTTTTATAATAGTGTATAACTGGATGTAATTGTTATATGTGTTATGAACATATAACTATGTAGAGAGAAATGTGTTTCCATTGTTGAATTTTTTTGGTTTCATTGTATCCTATTGGGTCTTTTTATAATCCACCCTTCACATGTTATACCCACACATGTCATGTCTTGTACAGTTGTTCAAAATTTTGACATAGTCCTTCACAGACTATGACTAGATTGTGCTTAGTTAGAGTAGATTGGATATGGTGTGTTCATGTAGAATTCTGATAGTAGTATCTTGTTTAGTATTAGTTTGGACTTGTTTTTAAAATATTGGGGTGGGCCTATATTTTTTCATGATTACATTCCATTTCATATTTTATTATAATTTTCTGTGGGATTGAGATGTATGCATTAACGGTTATTAACTAGTTTTCTCATATAGTAATTTTATTGGATTTTATATGTGGGTGTGTGTGCTATGACATATTATAAGGTGTCAAATGTTAGATATATGTTTTCATGGAACTAGTCGGTATCCCTTGGCCTATTGGAGGTGTGATTGGGGAGTCGTTACATGGCCCCCACTATGATTGGTCATGACAAACTATACTTTAAAGAAAAGAAAAATAGTATACATATTCATTTTATAATTATAAACTCCTACCCAAAATAAACAAACACATTTTCATATCAAAACAAATTATATATCTAGAATTGTCATGGTCTCTTCAGGGACTGGGTTTCCAATAATAGGAAGACCACACAGTCATGTATAACCCTTATGTTATAACACTGATGATAATAAAAAAAAATTCAAAAACCTTCATTGTCATGGGTACTATATTATTATGCTAAAATAAATGTTTTTTAAACCGTACCAAATTATTTTTTTATAATTGTTTGAGGGTTATAATGAAATTTAAAAAATAAATAATTTATAAAATTTTTATAAAATTTATTTATTTTTAAAAATATGACAGCCTATATTAACTTATAAACAATTAAAAATTTTAAATTATTTTTTTAGTTTACATATTTTTGGGAAAATTATTTATGTTATTCATATAGAAAATTTGAGTGTTTATTTAATCATTTTTTATATAACATTAATTCTCAAATATTTAGTTTATTTAAAATGTTTCATAAATACAAATTTTTTATTAATTTATAATGATTTTATTATCCTTAAAATAACATATTTTGAATATGAATGAGTTCATATTTAATTCATATAAATGATAATATGAATCATAAATATTGGATGAAAATTAATTTTTCATGTTCATCGATGATAAATTATAAAATGTTTTCAATTTCATTAGTTATGAGTTTTTTTAAAATCAATTATCTCATTATTAAATATAATAAAAAGTCATTAATTTATTCCATAAATTATGTAATGATTTAAGGTTTTATATAATAAAATTTTTATTATTCCTTATGATTAATAGTGAAACATATTCTATATATTTAGTCATTAATTTAAAGAGTTACATGATGTATATCATAAATTAATTTGTCCACATCTACATTTAATTGGTTTTTTATCATTTCATGAACCATTTTCATGAAGTTAATTATATTTTATTTATATTAATCAGTATAATTATTATGGAATTGAGCTCTATGTTTTGTAATGTATCCCTTCTTAATGGGACATTTGTTAGGAATAATCACTAGTCTGGAGGCTTATCCATTTCCCAAAACGATAGTGTCGTCTAATATACCACCATGCTATCTCTTTTGAGGTTTTTTGATATTATATGATTTTAATCATTTACATAAGGGGTTTATAGACTTATTCAAGATAATCATTTGGATTCATTTGAAAATATTTGTATCTTTATATGGTTTAATTAAAAATGTTATTTGTTGTTTAATGAGTTTCACATAAATATGGTTTATACACGTTAGTTTAGTTAATGGAATATGATTCCAAAATAAATCATTAGAATAATTCATATATATATGTGTGTAATTAATGGGACAATATGGTGACATTTAATCCTCTTTGAAAATATAATGTGGTAGATTCTAAACATAGTTTTAAATTTCCAAGACATTTGTTATCCAACAGGGTAATTTTTAGAGAATTATATGTTCTGCAGGATTTTAATGTGAATGAAAATTTTTTATTTATATCACGAATAAGATATAAGGAACATTTTTTGAATTTTTTATGTATTACATATAACTAGGAAACCCTATGAGAGAGGATGCCAAAATAATGGTGTTGAGTTTTCATATATGATATACTACACAGCGAGTTGTATGGTCAGACATATAAGACACATACATGATATTATTGGCATGATGGTATTTTTTATAGAGAAGTATTCATATGAACACCAAAATGGCCTATAAAATATTAAAATGAGGATCATGGACAAAAAATTATTATGGCACGTTCAAAAGATGATGTAATTCTATTTGCGGAACATTTAATATATGTTCGTATTAAATTAATATATTGTAATAATCTAATAATATATTTTATTGTAGAAGAATAATCTTCCAATATGATTATGTTGCCATTATAAGAGGTATATGAGATGTATAATGTAAGAGACATCATGTAATTGAATATAAAAAGAACTATAATTCCTAATAAATAATAGAAAATCAATGGGTTAAGTGAAATCCATTAATGAGAAAACTACTACATTATTTATATAATAATGTGAGTTGAAATGATTCAATGAAAATTAATAGGATTTAATTTCGTTTTTAAATTTTTGGATACATGATGGCGAAAGAAAATTTAATCTCTACTCATGTACAAAATGTATTTGAGATAGTTATAATTATGTGAGACGAAAGATATCTTATAATTAATTATCTAAATGAGGAATTCATTTTAGGTATATTATTGGAATGTTAATAACAATATATATGATTTGTGAAACTTGTTACCCTAAATTCTAAAAGTTTTATGGATAAAAAATTAGGGATAGGATATCTAGGCCTCAGTACTATCAAGACATCACTAGGGGTAAATGTTTAACTTTGGAGTAGAATATATGATTTTTCTAATAGCCAGACATGTTATTGAAACCCACATGTAGTTTTGGAATAAAATGACATCGTTTCCATGTGATGAAATTATACAAAATAACTAAAGGAGTACAGAGAAACGTTTCCATTATTCAAGTCCTTGTGTTAATGTAATTAAAAACAATTAATATATTCTTTAAGTTATATGATACAATGTGTATAATTTATAAATATTATAAATATATATATGTTTAGTATAATTTAAATAATTAATATATATTTTAAAATCATTTTAAATGGAAAGTTATTGATTTTTTGATTCATGTATTTAAATTTAGTGTAAAAATTATTGATCATATGGATCATAACAAAAGTTCTGTATATTCAAAATATTCTCTTATGTGATAAGGGATGTTTTTAACGTGTTGTTGTTATAAAAAATATGTTATGAAATATATAATATTCATTGTTTATAATGAGTCATATTAATTGGAAGGGTTTCATAAGAATACAATGATAAATGATGTCTTTTCTTAGTAAAAACAGTTTATCAAAAATGTTAGTAATTTATATGGGAATGGGTGGAGGGTTCCTCAGTATAGAATAATATTTCGTCTATGTATCAAAAATTTATAGAAAATGAAGAATGTAGAATCTTTTAGGTGTGAATCTAAAACAAAAAAAATCTGAAAATTAAGAAACATGATATATACCAAGAACTATTGGTTTTTTTCATTAATATTCATTAATTTATTCATGATGATGATAAAAATATTGTCTACCTAATGTCGTCCCTTCTTCCTAGTGTATCATTGGGTTGAAATTAAATCACCCATTGAATGAGAGGGACTCAACTATCTTGTATATCAACTACGATCCCAACATGTAAAGGTATGATGAGTTGATATCATTAGGAGAAAGAGGGATAATTGAATAGAGGTGAGCTTAAAAACTCACCATCTAATATGATTTTACAATTTATATATCCCTATGTCAAAAAAAATTAACTAAATAAGTTTCATAACATATTATTTAATTATATATCATGTACATGCATTTATCACATGGTTGAAACACATATTCCATGTGTTTCATCTAATGAATCTATTATAAATAAATATAAGTTGAGGTATTGAGTAATAATCATTTTAAGTTCAATATCCATTTCAAGGATGTGAAAAGTTATCAAATTATCTGATTTTTTAAATCAATAAGTAAAATTCATAAGATATTCCAATGTTTCAAAAATTTCATACCTTTTGAAATTTACATATATTAAAATCTAATATAGCCCAGTTCACATTAAATATACATTGTATTTCGAGAATATCTCATTCCAAATCAAACTCTCAAAAAAAAATTCATAGATTTTGTTCCCTTTCACCAAATATTTTTCCATATAAAATAACATGTGAAAAAAAATCCCACACACTTTTATATATATTCCTTAATACATTAAAAAAAATATTCTAAAAAATAATTATTTAGTGCATCATATTATATAATTTTTAAAAACCATTCTAATAATAATATTGGATATAAATTAAAACACTTATTGATAATCTCTCATAGTTAAATGAAATCCTCATTTATTCAATCATAATGTATTACCCAACATGCCTTTGTAATGTTCATAACATATAAGTATCTTGAAATTCATAAACGTGAAAAATAGTGCCCTATGGTAAAGAATCCACACCACTCTATAAAAAAAGGTATCATGATATATCTCCATCAAATACATATATCTATATACAAGTATCAATATGTTGGTTCATATACATTAATGAATTCTCAAAGGATCCATTTTTCTAAGACGTCAATTTTTCGTGAAAAAAACTATGTCAATTCTATATTTCCAACTCATAATTTTATTATTATCTGATTGTATAATTACTTGTTCAATGAATGTAACATGTATCATTCATTTTATAGATTATCATATACCATTCCACATGATCAATAGATAATAACACCATTTTTATTATATTGGTAAACAAATACATATCATTAGTAAATCCATATTTAGGGACTAGTTGCAATGCTCATCATATTTGAGGAAAAATCCCAACATTGTTATGCTTTGAATGATTACATGATGAATAAAGAACCCAACCACCCCATAATTAGCTAAAACTTAAGGATTTCATAATAAATTTATACAATTATAAAGGTTCTCATACAAGATATCTCACTAACCTCATATATGGGGACTCCAAATATAAACAACGCACCCACACTATACCAATAACATAGTGTATGAAACTCCATGAATAATAATTCATGGATAATCACTAAAAGAAACATCTTTAACCCTCATGATACTATTCCATATCTAGATACAAAAATTGGACTCATAGTTACCATGAAATTGTATCAAAAATTATAAATTTGTAATAAGGATGTCTTTTAGGGATAACTAAATATATTAATTTGAAAGGCGAGTTATTATTTCACATCATCATAAATAACTATATATATACATCAATTATGAATAAATGATAAAGTGGATATATTATTTTCCACAAAATGAAACATTTGATATTCTATTTTTTCTAATTTCAAATAAACCATACATAAACACCAATAATATGTTAACATATATGATAGAATTCTAGATCAAAATTATGTTCACTATACATTTAGAGTTTAGTTATCCCCATTATAACAATATATAACTCCTTCATATTATCTCGATATAATTTAGATAATATCACCCCACTAAACTCATTAGTGGGTAACATTTTGTAACTAAGACAGTTTTAATAATATGAGTCTATAGAATCTTATTGAAAATAATAAATTCTTTTAACATATTTAAACTCCACAATAACCAATATTATAAATTTATTTGATTTTTTTGTCTACATATAACTATTTCTATGTTCATTATAATCATCTATGGAACTCTTTTGTCATACATTTACCTAAAATATTTTTCTAACTAATGTAAATATTTAAATCAATAATTTATTACTGTAACCAAAATCATTTATGATTTTTTTCTGGCATTGACTATGAATAGAAAAAATTCGAAATAGATCCCCAATAGCCTCTTAGACAATATATTATTTTTAGTATATCATAATAAGGAATAAGAAATATTTTTTGTTTATTAGAAAAATTAATTTCCTCTCACTTGGAAAATTTGTAAAATAAAATCTCATATAAATATCAAATATTATATTATATATGTTGGGAACACCAAAAATGAATACTATATTAATTTAGATATTCCACTAATATTTGTGAGATCAAATCTCTCATATTGTAAGATAAATTTTGATAAACTATTATATGCTAGATAAAACATGTTTACCCTTATCTTATATTCTTATATTTTATATAATTTGATAGGTCATAAAACATGGGAAATGAATTTATCATCTAATATTTTACATAATGAAAATTTTTTAACAAATAAATTCACATGTTATATAAGAGAAATCCGAAAATTTTGCACATTTTTAACAAAGATTAAATTTTTATAGAAAGATTTATTTACATTCAAATAAATGAATCAATGAAACTTTTCATTATCATTTTAAGTCAAAATAAAAGATCCACCATTTTTTACATTGATTTTGAATACCCAAAAAAATATTTTGTAAACTAATTTTGTCTCATAATCTATCCAGAATAGTGTAATTTATTTTCATAACCCCTTTACCTAACAAGTAAAATAATTATATTTTCCAAAACTCCCTCATGTATTATAAATATTTTCATCATATTAAAACATCTCCTTTGGTAATGAAAATACCATTAGGATTCAGTGAACTATTATTTATATATATAAAATTATTTCTAGACTGTCAAAATAAAATTTTTATTTTTATGTAAAGTTTAACCATATTTTAAAATCAACACAATATCAAATCTTAGACAAATCAGTCCTTGCGAATCAATCCATAATAAATTTTAAAAATTGGTTAATAATTTATTGAACTCTTTCACATTGTAGAAATGTTTTCTATGGTGACTCTACAATGAGTTCAATAATAATATAAATCTTTACAGAATACCTTAAACATAAAATGTTTTTAAAATACTCATGAATTGTGAACATATGAATAAAGAATAAATTTATATTAAAGTGGGTTTTCAACAAATACATTTATAACTATTTTTAAATACATATATTTTTTCAAAATAATATAGATTCATAATTGTTTTTCTTCTTCTGGTTTTATAATTTACAAACATTTATTATAAATATCCAAATATAGCTGGGATATATCATGCTGAAGTCATCTATCCAAAAACATTTGATTAAATGTCTTAAAAAATTATTTAACGTGTTCACATTACCAGCATATTTCTAATGATTATTATTTATTGTATTTTGTATCTAGATCAATACAAAAAGGAAACTAGAAATTGTACCAATTCAGTAATATAATAAATAATATTATATATATGAATAGATGGTAAAATTCTTCAACACCTTTTACATTTAATTCCTTTATAACCATAATGAAATATAAATTTGCATCCCACAAGAATCATTTATTCCCATTATAGAATAAATTATCTAGTTACATAAAAAAATGAATTAGTTTAACACCAAATTTTTATATATAAGATTGGTTCATATGTTACCAATAATTGGTGGATCCATAAATTTTTTTGTTCTATTAAATGAATATTTTAATGAAAATATTAATGTTAATGATATACTTAATTTATTTAAATTATATATTATTTTTTAACAATGTTTTTTAATTTTTTTAAATCTAATTTTTTTAATTAATTATTTTTTTAAACAAGAAAGGAAATGTTTTGTAAATCATGTGAATAACTTTTTAAAAGTTGTTGAAATGATTAAAGTTATAAAGTGAGATATTTTATAAAGTGGGAATGATAATAGCATTTCAATGTAATTCAAATGATTATTTGAATATTTAAAAGACCATTACATTAGGAATACATCATGATAATTTATTTTGAAGATAGGATGATGTTGATATTTTTTGGATAAAATGAACGAGAATGAATATTTTAGGCATCGATTTATTTACCAATATATTTTTATGCAGCACCAGTTGTAATCCATTGGAGGTAACTTGAATTGCACCGAGATTTAGACTCATATTACTGGAGACAACAATGACATACTTAGTCTTCTTATTATTTAATGTTTATATACTCATATTTTAGACGCGTTAATTTAGTTAGAGAAATTGTAAAAAAAATATGGAACTATGCATTTAGTGATGTTCGATGAAGAATAACTATGTTGAATTAAAACAACATTCTAGACAAGATTTTGGAATGATTATATTGGTATAATTTTTGACTTTTATATGTTTTTTTAAATAATATAAAATCAATGTTGTTGGTTTTTAGCCTTGAAAAAAATGATGGACTTTTTAACTATGATAGAATGATAATGAATTATGAGAAAACAAATAGATGTATATTATTATGTCCAAAATGAAATTATCCATATGAACTGTACCATATATATATATATATGACAACTTTTCTAGAGATTCATGTATATATGGAGTACATTTAGGTTGGTAATTAATATTATGTGAGTTCATCCCATATTTTTATTCATGAATGTTTTTCAGATATATAGGAACAACCACAGATGAATGTATAGAGAATCCATTTTAAAAAGGGTAGAAATGTTTATTTTTATACTAGAATGTAGCAGTAAGAAATTGGTATATTTTTCATTTGAATAAATTCTCTTAACCATCTTTTTGATGTTTGGATATATAGACTAAGGTAGGTGATATTTTTTTAAAAAAATAATCTATATATATATATATTATAGATATAAAAATAATGATGTTTTAGATAATACATCATAATGTGATTTGCATTTAAATACGATCTACAGAACATTATATGTTAAAAAATATACTTTTGTATGGGGACATATCCGAAAATCAATTTTTTTGAGATAATGTTTTTATACCAATGAATAGTTCAAAATATATAAAATATTGAAAATGATGATGTCAATGAGATTTAATGAATATTTCAAAAGACTCCATAAGAGTTTATAATACATGTGATGCAATTAAATGATTTTCAAATATCCTAGAAATTCAAATTCATCAAATTATATTAGAATGAAAACATTTCTAGTTTCTTACCATTTTATATTATTAGGATTCAATAAATTGTGGCCGGAATGCATTTAGTATGTAAAACTCTCAGTAGAATCAAAAATATGAAACATTGATTTTTTTTCAGTGTTTGTTTTCTAGAAGAGTATATGATCTTAAGAATGGCTAGTTAAAAGTCCAACTTATCAGATAGAGTGAAATTAATTGAGAAGATCAAACAATGATAAGAGTTGAAATTTTTGACACAACATATTTTGATAAATTGGAAGAGTATAAAGATAATTATAGAAGAAATTATGTAATTCTTTACATAGAGGAGATTACCATGTAGAATATTATCAGACAAAGATGATTAAAATGTGGTAAATCAGACATGGAATTCTGACAGTACCATAAGTGAAAAAATAATTTAAATGTTATTTAATATTTTTGTAGCTCAAATTTTGTATAAAAAAATAATAAACATATAAGAGTTAGTAAAATCATACATATCAGTAGATATAAGGATATAATAATGTCTTCATTAAAATTCTGAGTTCATTTATTACTAATAGTGAATTTACATATACACATGGGAGTAGCTATAGAAATGGTGAATGTTCACACATGAAGTTTCGTCATGGTAAATATTTTTTGTTTTACTAAACATAAAACTCTTTCATGAATTTGAGTTTACTAAACTTTGATATGAAAATAATTATATGAAGTTATATGGATTAATATTATTTTTTATAGTAATTTATCAAAAGATAAAAAATGATCCAACCCCTAGTTATTCTATTATCTAGAAGAATTTCGAGTTGTGTTAGATAAAAGGATCCCATTTAAAGACCAAATCATAGAAATATCATTTCCACTATTAGTAGAGGAAATCAAATATTTTAAGGAAAAATTAATAGTGGCTAGAAAAACACAATGATAACCTATATTGTATCTCTTGACATTGAGGTTATATATTCACTAATTTATGGGTTTACACCCATTAATAATGACGACCCAATGTGTAACGCCCCGACCCTAGTTACCCAGAGTCGGTGCATTATTACATAACACTGGCATGATCATGAGAAAGATCAAGTCTCGAAAGACCGATTAGTTTAGTAGCCTTGGAATAACTAGATACATCCATAAATTTTTACATTACATCATAAAGAAAACATCTTGTCTTCATATCCCCTCATACTATCCCTGCAGGTCATTCATAAATTACTTCTTCAAAATCCAGGGAAAAAAATAAAACATTGAAAGGGGTGAGCTCGGATGCTCAGTAAGGATAACATTATAGCAGAAGCTTTCATAAATAAGCATAAACACTTAAGGCAATTTATAACTAAAACAAAAGCCTTTTAAACTTGAACTTCAGCATAAAATGGCAAAGGTAAAATGAAATAATGCCATTTACTTACTCACATTGATATTCTACTAGTCGAATGATCACATGCAATATCAATATCCACTTTCATAATGATGGAATGCATAATGCCAGACTATCATAACCACATAGCCAAGGCCTCGTGCCAAGACTACAATTAAGATTTTGCCAAGGCCTTGTGCCAAGACACTAGTTTGTCTCATGAGACCTACCGATGCATCGAGGAGCTATAGCGGGCTCCACCCGTCACTTATTAAGTCCAATGCATTCCTCATATGAATAGGTTTAAGCATAAAATAAACATTTGTATTAAAACTAGCATACGAAATGTCAATACTTTAACCACAAACCATGAATGGTATAAAAATAGAACATCCACAGTCAAACATAACTCATTTGATACAATATGAAAGATTGTATTGTATCACATTAACCTCAATCATGAATAATGAAGGATGTTGACATAGATGAAAATAATCATCATAACTATTTGATAGAAATATCCCCCTTTTCTTGAAAACTTTTAAAAGTCACACTATTTGTCAAGAAGACATTCAAAAATAGATTTTTGAATCAAAGTGTCCCATACCACTTTGAAACTTTTAAAAGGAATTTAAATTTAAAACTTTAATGTCCATAAAAATAAATCCTTAAAACCATTTTTAAAATATGGACATTAATGAGCATGATTTAGTAGAATAATTCTTTAAAACATTTTAAAATGGTATTTTGGTTAGAGTTTCTAACCAAAAGAGAGACACTTGAATACAAATAATTAAGGCAATCAAAACATTGTAATATCATGAGAATAAAGGAATTCATGATATACTATGTCAAAGTACATTATATACACCACATAAAAGTGATTCGGTGTATATCATCAAAGAAGTCTCAATGGAATGTAAATTGAGATGAAATCTCTCATAAAGGATGTATCCTTAGGTTAAGGATAAATCAACGACATAATTATTTGTGACAAATATAAATACACTAAATATGATTGGATATTCAGTGTAAATCAATCAAAGGATATTCACACATATTCTTGTAAAAACAATACCAATGAATTGGATGTTTAACTCAACAAATGGAGAATGAGTTAAAATTACTCTTATCAAATTCATATCAATGAATTGAGAATTATCAATGGTGTGATTATGTGTATCAAACTTATATCCACAGGAAGGGGAGTGGAAATTATGACATAATCAAATGAATAGTGATTCCACACATAATCTTGGGGTAATATAATCAATGAAATATGCGTAAAGCCAAATGAGTGGAAATTGAAATCTCAAATTCCCTTATTGATTAGGTAACTTAAGAAACAAACACCCATGAATGAAAGATCATACCATGATGATTTAAATACCCATAAAATAAAGTATATTACACAATGAATACAATCATGGGTAGTACACATACACCATATGCAATAATTAAGTGGTGATCAATGGAATTCTCACGGAATTAAAAGTGAGACAAGAAACCCCTTACCACGTTAATCAACTGAGTCGCATGGACAAAAGTTAATAACCACCAAATTATTTAAAGAATAACATGAATATAAAGTGAATCATGATAATATATATCAAATGGAAGTACACAATACACCACTTTCAATAATTTAGTGGCGAACAATGGAAATCTCACGGAATTGAAAGTGAGATAAGAGAATCCCTTACCTTGTACTTTTCCTTGGTTGGGGTAGGTTAACCTCCTGTATAATGGTGAAATAATTGTTATTAAATTATACAAGAATCATATATATTAATATGATATCATATATGATCTTTTAATATTGATTTGATAATAATATCTCAGTATTATCGTTGTTTCGGGTGTTAACTTACTTGTTTTCTTTTGTATGTTTTGTTACGTAAGACATGTTTGTAAAGGATAGGTTGTATATTATTCAAATCCAGAATGGTATCAAGTCCTTAAAAATCATTTTTAAATCATCAAATGATAATTATACTTGAATGGATACGATGGAGAATGAATCTCATCGCGTTCGTGGAGACGGTAGTCCGTACGTACGCACGAACGCTACTTCCATTTAATTTTTATTTTAAAAGAATAGAATCCAAATGATACATAGGTATATTACTATTCCATTATAATATAATATTTTATATATGTTACTTAAGCTCATTAACACCATCCTTTATACGTTCCATGTGTGGTATGAACGAGTCATATCATTTTAAGGGGGCGGTAGTCCGCACTTCCTCAAATGAAATTATCGTATGTATATACAACATGAAACGAATAATGGTATGAAATAAAATGGAATTACAGAAGCTTATATATAAAATATATATCATTAAAATCATATTTAATTATAGTGCCATCATAATGGCCACCATGAGAGGCGGTAAGATGTATTTGAACAATCATCGTTTCGTGAGGCGTTAGTTTTCCATCCACAGAAACATTATGTTCATCATCCATTAGATGGAGTTGTGTGTATGTGTAGTTTTAATAATTCTTATAACAACATCCTATTATATTGAGGATACTGGTGTTGTTACAAAAGAAAGGAAATAAAAAGATTTTGGGGGTTGGAGAAGGAAAATAAATGAAAATAATTTAAGAGAAAACGTTACCTTTAATTTAGGTAACTCACTTTGGTTGGAACCAAAGGACTTGTTAAAATGCTTTCTGCCTAAGGGGAAGCTTCAAGGAGGAGTAGAGGGATGTGGGGAGATTAGTTGGGCAGAGTTTGGACGAGCCAAGTGGCTTGAGAGGTGTGAAGAAATGAGAAGGAGGAGTGCCCTTTTATAAGAGGGGTGAGGGGCACCTTTGGAAAAGCTAGAAATATTAATTTATAATAAATTCATATTCGGTTTCCAATGGCTCCAAAGTTGATTATTCAAAGGCTAAGGTTGGGATAGGTAGAAAACCACTCAACCAATATAATTTAGACAGGTTTGGGTACTTATTTTAACCTTATCTTTAAGTATTAACTCTAAGTTAATTAGTTTCACTTTTACAATGTCTCTTTGTATTTTTATATAATATGGTTAATAAACATACTATATACATCCAGGCGACCCACAAGTGGTCCATTAATGATGAACCTATCCTGATATAAGTCCTTTGGCCGAACCTTAGATTTTTAGGAATTTAATATCAATTAATAATATAATATTTTTTAAGAACTCTTTTATGTCAATTTTGACACTATTCAATAGTTGATTTTTGTGAAACTCATAACAGATTTATTACTTCGAACAAATTCAATTAAATCAATCATAATATATAATATTATCCTAGAAAATTAGTTTAATTAATTAAAAGTTTCATATTATATTTTTTTTGGGTATTTATAATGTCAATTATTTTAATTTTTCACTATTATAGTAATTACTGCATCATCATTGTGTCATAAATAAAATAAATTATTTAATGTCTAAAAATTATAAATAAAATATCATCATGTGGGAAATATTCTTATCTTTCTAATGATTATTTATAATCGAAAATCCAACATGTAAACCCTATGTAAAAATTGTTCTTCTAAAAGATGTAAGGTTATTCCATTTTTATTTTTATTTTAACATTATTAATATAATGTGTCCCTACCACATACAAGTGGCTCCAAGGGGTCCCCAAATTGACCCAAGGATGCCCATGGTCGGTTATGTGTCCACCAATAAGGTTAGGACACGTTTTAGGATAATTTTGTATTATTATAATATTATTTTTTTAACTCTTATTTACCGGATTTACCCTTTAACCATGGTAAATAAAATATTTTCCACAGTAACTGTTCAAAATGTCTAAAAATAAAAGTTACCTATTTACACAATTTGAACATCCTGATTCCAAATATGGAATCCATTTTCCTAAATTCAAAACACAGAAGTGGCAGAAATTAATTTAAAATTAATTCCTGCTGTCAAAACAAAAAGCGTGTTTTTAAGAGATAATAACTATCAAAAGATTGACACTTGTTTATGTTCGGTTTAATTGTAAAATTATGTCCAATGACCAAAATTATAGTAAATGGTAAAAATATATTCTAAATATACTTTAAATCCACTCAAATTAATAATTTATCACTATTAATTATTTTGATTAAAAAAGTTGTTTTTAATTAAAATTTAGTAATTTTCACTATTCATCAAAATATGAAAGTTATCCGAAAAGTACCAAAATTTCACCTGAGGATAAATTTGATATTCCGAATCCAAAAATGAAGTCCATTTTAAAATATAAAATATACATAATTTCAAAATTTAGGTATTACTATCCATAACGGTTAGTTTGATTGGTTGTGGTGTGTGTTAAAACTCGAAGTTGCGTACAACACACGCTACTGTTTTATTCAAAGGAAAGCGTACCGTGTAAGCTTGGGATGTTTCATTTTAAATTTTTTGATGTCCCCATTTAGTCAAAAAGTTTGAAATAATTTATTTAAAAAGGGTTCACTATTAAAAGTTGGTAAAACTACAATACTGAAGATGAATTTGTTCTTACATTATGTCTAAGAAAATCATAATATGGATTCTAAAATTATAAGGATTATATAAAGTTTAAAATTTAGTTAATACTATTCATAACCTTTTTTGAACGGCTTGTTTGGTGAGTCATGGTGCGCTTGAACTCGGTGTTGCGTGTAGTGCATGTTATTGAATTATTTTGAAGAAATAACACACTATGAAATCTTGGGGTGTTACATTCTCCCCTTCTTCAATAAATTGCGTCCTCGCAATTTGAAATTGTTCTTAGAAAATAAGAGTTTGAAAATAGAAAATATATTTGTGGGAAAACCCACATCGGAAATTGGTTTACTAAAATTTATTCTTAATATGAGGAAAAGAGAAATGAAAGGGTCACCACCAAATTATGATCTCGATTAGGAGAACATTGGTGGCAATTAGAGACATATAATTGGAGGAAAAACGTAAATATTTATAGGTAGTGGTTGAGGTCATAAATCACAAACAAGTATAAAATTGAGGTCCTTAAACTCATCAATCTATGATGATTTGAAGTACCATCGGTTCAACAAAATATAGGGTATTGGGATCACACATTTTTGACATTTCAAAATATCTTAGTTGAAATCCCACATCGAAAAATGAATTAATGAGGCCTCTATTTAAAATAAAGAGTGGAAAGTAGGAAGATTACCGAAAATAACACATACTAGGGTTCCATGTAGGAAAATATGGATATGGAGGAGAAATCTAACCATCAATTATCTGATGGAGAGTGGTAGAGAACATGGCTATGAAAAGGCCAACAATCCCAAAGCCATAAATTAGTGATGATTTAAGGTACCATCTAGGACAACATTTTTTTTCAAAGTTACATTACATAAGGAAGAGGAATTCATTTATGATATTGACTAAGAACATTATGAGATATACTTAAATTTTAAGTAGATTTTCATTCTTTAATAAATTTCCACCACTAACTCAATTTTTTTTTAAACGATGAGTATTCAAGAAGACTTGGTCACACTGGAAGAGCTAGAATAAACTTCTATAGAATCACATGATCCATGCAGGATAAACCATATATTTACATTGTCTTTGAAGATTAATCAAAGCCAAAATGGTTAGTGAATGATCTAATGATCCCCCAAAAGTATATTCATTGAGATAAATATGCACTAATCTTAATTTCTAAAATTAAACCAACAATACCCCAAAGTTAAATAGATACCATTCAATAACCAATTGTCCTTAAAATCCTTTAATATAATCCAAACTAATATTGAAACCCAAAACATAGAAGAATTTGATTATGTAGTCTCCCATGTTACATTGTATCTCCAAATTACATCAAATACTCTTAAAGTCACATACTTAAAAGTAATCAACATCATCACATATTCTCTGTTATAGGTTAATCATTTCCATAAATAACCCAAATCAATATAAATCAACAATAAAAATGTAGATAAAAATCCACCATTACTCTACAAATGAAACCTCATTGTATTCTATTTTCCTTGGGCATATAGTGTTCCTAACAAAACGAACATCTTCCAAAATAACATTTATCACTTAATCACCAAAACATTTTCCTATACCAAGGGTATTCATTTGATAAGACATAAGAACCCAAATCATCTTATTATTGATCAATAAAATCATTTAACAAAAAAAATAGTCACACTAACCAGGGACTTCACGTAGTCCAGTGGTAGGCGATAAATCCCAATCACACTTTGGTTGTGGGTTCGATTCCCACAGCTTTGTCCGACGCGACGGGTTGTCACACGGTCTACGTGTTGTCCTTTTTCAAAAACTATATTCTATAATATTACCAAAATGAGATAAATTCCTCAAAATAACAAAATTTAACCACAAATGTTATATCATACTTTGCATTTTCATCCCAAATTATAATAACTTATCATTTTCTCAAACCCTAATGATCATATAAAACCAAATGGTTATTTATATCTATATCCACAAGGGAAGAGACAATTCTTCCTCAAATATCATTCTCACATGGAAAACTGTGGGGTTACAAATACAAGAGAAAATTATTCCAAAGTAAACCCATCAACAAGGAGTGCTAATACTTTTTAAATTTTTATCCAACCATTTATTTCCACATATCTTCTTCTTTGACCAAGAAAATATCCTATAGAATAGGACATTCACTCGGGTAATGGCCAGGTCCCCTACATTTACGACAAATGACGTAAATTGACTCTTGGGACCATTTTTATCTTCTTCCATAGTACTCTTCATTTTTCTTTGGCAATTCTTCACTTTATGTCCTTCCTTCCCGCACTTAAAACATTTCGTTGTCCCATTGAGACACTTTCCTGGGTGTCTCTTTCCACAATTCCTGCATGATGAAAATTGAGGTTTCTTTTCTCCATGGTCTCCATTGCTGGAGATCTTATCATTTATCACCTTTCTCTTCCTTGTTGAGTCTGGGAGTTGGTTAATATATATGTTGTTGATCATATTTTTGGAAAACTGATTTGGCATAAAGAAGATATCTTTTACGCCTATCAAAATTCCATTTTGTTGCTCATTGCCACCACTGTTCCCAATTTGTACATCATTCTCAAAGTCACTATGACTTCCTTGGAATCCAGCCATTGACTAAAACCAGAAAGCATTGTGTGAGTAATAGTAGTCGTAAAATCATTTAGAGATTAAAATGTCCCCATATTCTCAATTTGAAACATATTAGGATTAACCAAGGTCATTTACTCTCATCTTATGTATATATTACTTAAATCGGTTTGTAAAGAAAATGTAAATTATCCTAAGCATATCCCCCGGGAGTGTCGTAACCAAGAGTGCAGCAAGGCCCGTTGTCGTGCACCAGTTCCCGTTCGAGTCTAGCTCAAAGCGGTGTTTTCGGGTTTTACCCCTAGGTACATCTGTGCCAGAGCCGCCTCTACCTGCTCGTATCCAGACAGGGATGTATTGCTCGGAAAACTCACAAAATCTCTACAATACCAAAATTCTAGGAAGTTCTTTTATACTAATCCTCAAAGTTCATCTTAGGTCTACGTGCTCTAATCAGAGTTTATCTAAATCTAGCTACCAAGGTTTGTACTAAACTTCCTCTGATACCAACTGTAACGCCCCGACCCTAGTTACCCAGAGTCGGTGCATTATTACATAACATTGGCATGATCATGAGAAAGATCAAGTCTCGAAAGACCGATTAGTTTAGTAGCCTTGGAATAACTAGATACATCCATAAATTTTTACATTACATCATAAAAAAAACATCTTGTCTTCATATCCCCTCATACTATCCCTGCAGGTCATTCATAAATTACTTCTTCATAATCCTGGGAAAAAAAATAAAACATTGAAAGGGGTGAGCTCGGATGCTCAGTAAGGATAACATTATAGCAGAAGCTTTCATAAATAAGCATAAACACTTAAGGCAATTTATAACTAAAACAAAAGCCTTTTAAACTTGAACTTCAGCATAAAATGGCAAAGGTAAAATGAAATAATGCCATTTACTTACTCACATGGATATTCTACTAGTCGAATGATCACATGCAATATCAATAACCACTTTCATAATGATGGAATGCATAATGCCAGACTATCATAACCACATAGCCAAGGCCTCGTGCCAAGACTACAATTATGATTTTGCCAAGGCCTTGTGCCAAGACACTAGTTTGTCTCATGAGACCTACCGATGCATCGAGGAGCTATAGCGGGCTCCACCCGTCACTTATTAAGTCCAATGCATTCCTCATATGAATAGGTTTAAGCATAAAATAAACATTCTTATTAAAACTAGCATACGAAATGTCAATACTTTAACCACAAACCATGAATGGTATAAAAATAGAACATCCACAGTCAAACATAACTCATTTGATACAATATGAAAGATTGTATTGTATCACATTAACCGCAATCATGAATAATGAAGGATGTTGACATAGATGAAAATAATCATCATAACTATTTGAGAGAAATATCCCCCTTTTGTTGAAATCTTTTAAAAGTCACACTATTTGTCAAGAAGACATTCAAAAATAGATTTTTGAATCAAAGTGTCCCATACCACTTTGAAACTTTTAAAAGGATTTTTAAATTTAATACTCTAACGTCCATAAAAATAAATCCTTAAAACCATTTTTAAAATATGGACATTAATGAGCATGATTTAGAAGAATAATTCTTTAAAACATTTTAAAATGGTATTTTGGTTAGAGTTTCTAACCAAAAGAGAGACACTTGAATACAAATAATTGAGGCAATCAAAACATTTTAATATCATGAGAATAAACGAATTCATGATATACTATGTCAAAGTACATTATATACACCACATAAAAGTGATTCGGTGTATATCATCAAAGAAGTCTCAATGGAATGTAAATTGAGATGAAATCTCTCATAAAGGTTGTATCCTTAGGTTAAGGATAAATCAACGACATAATTATGTGTGAAAAATATAAATACACTAAATATGATTGGATATTCAGTGTAAATCAATCAATGTATATTCACACATATTCTTGTAAAAACAATACCAACGAATTGGATGTTTAACTCAACAAATGGAGAATGAGTTAAAATTACTCTTATCAAATTCATATCAATGAATTGAGAATTCTCAATAGAGTGATTATGTGTATCAAACTTATATCCACAGTAAGGGGAGTGGAAATTATGACATAATCAAATGAATAGTGATTCCACACATAATCTTGGGGTAATATAATCAATGAAATATGCGTAAAGCCAAATGAGTGGAAATTGAAATCTCAAATTCCCTTATTGATTAGGTAACTTAAGAAACAAACACCCATTAAAGAAAGATCATACCATGATGATTTAAATACCCATAAAATAAATTATATTACACAATGAATACAATCATGGGTAGTACACATACACCATATGCAATAATTAAGTGGTGATCAATGGAATTCTCACGGAATTAAAAGTGAGACAAGAAACCCCTTACCACGTTAATCAACTGAGTCGAATGGCCAAAAGTTAATAACCACCAAATGATTTACAGAATAACATGAATATAAAGTGAATCATGATAATATATATCAAATGGAAGTACACAATACACCACTTTCAATAATTTAGTGGCGAACAATGGAAATCTCACGGAATTGAAAGTGAGATAAGAGAATCCCTTACCTTGTACTTTTCCTTGGTTGGGGTAGGTTAACCTCCTGTATAATGGTGAAATAATTGTTATTAAATTATACAAGAATCATATATATTAATATGATATCATATATGATCTTTTAATATTGATTTGATAATAATATCTTAGTATTATCGTTGTTTCGGGTGTTAACTTACTTGTTTTCTTTTGTATGTTTTGTTACGTAAGACATGTTTGTAAAGTATAGGTTGTATATTATTCAAATCCAGAATGGTATAAAGTCCTTAAATATGATTTTTAAATCATCAAATGATAATTATACTTGAATGGATAAGATGGAGAATGAATCTCATCGCGTTCGTGGAGACGGTAGTCCGTACGTACGCACGAACGCTACTTCCATTTAATTTTTATTTTAAAAGAATCGAATCCAAATGATACATAGGTATATTAATATTCCAGTATAATATAATATTTTATATATGTTACTTATGTTCATTAACACCATCCTTTATACGTTCCATGTGTGGTATGAACGAGTCATATCATTTTAAGGGGGCGGTAGTCCGCACTTCCTCAAATGAAATTATCGTATGTATATACAACATGAAACGAATAATGGTATGAAATAAAATGGAATTACAGAAGCTTATATATAAAATATATATCATTAACATCATATTTAATTACAGTGCCATCATAATGGCCACCATGAGAGGCGGTAAGATGTATTTGAACAATCATCGTTTCGTGAGGCGTTAGTTTGCCATCCACAGAAACATTATGTTCATCATCCATTAGATGGAGTTGTGTGTATGTGTAGTTTGAATAATTCTTATAAAAAAATCCTAGTATATTGAGGATAATGGTGTTGTTACAAAAGAAAGGAAATAAAAAGAGTTTGGGGGTTGGAGAAGGAAAATAAATGAAAATAATTTAAGAGAAAACGTTACCTTTAATTTAGGTAACTCACTTTGGTTGGAACCAAAGGACTTGTTGAAATGCTTTCTGCCTAAGGGGAAGCTTCAAGGAGGAGGAGAGGGATGTGGGGAGCTTAGTTGGTCAGAGTTTGGACGAGCCAAGTGGCTTGAGAGGTGTGAAGAAATGAGAAGGAGGAGTTCCCTTTTATAAGAGGGGTGAGGGGCACCTTTTGAAAAGCTAGAAATATTAATTTATAATAAATTCATATTCGGTTTCCAATGGCTCCAAAGTTGATTATTAAAAGGCTAAGGTGGGGATAAGTCGAAAACCACTCAACCAATAGACTTTAGACAGGTTTGGGTACTTATATTAACCTTATCATTATGTATTAACTCTAAGTTAATTAGTTTCACTTTTACAATGTCTCTTTGTATTTTTATATAATATGGTTAATAAACTTACTATATACGTCCAAGCGACCCACAAGTGGTCCATTAATGATGAACCTATCCTGATATAAGTCTTTTGGCCGAACCTTAGATTTTTAGGAATTTAATATCAATTAATAATATAATATTTGTTTTAAGAACTCTTTTATGTCAATTTTGACACTATTCAATAGTTGATTTTTGTGAAACTCATAACAGATTGATTACTTCGAACAAAGTCAATTAAATCAATCCTAATATATCATATTATCCTATAAAATTAGTTTAATTCATTAAAAGTTTCATATTATATTTTTTTGGGTATTTATAATATCAATTATTTTAATTTTTCACTATTATAGTAATTACTGCATCATCATTGTGTCATAAATAAAATAAATTATTTAATGTCTAAAAATTATAAATAAAATATCATCATGTAGGAAATATTCTTATCTTTCTAATGAATATTTATAATCGAAAATCCAACATGTATAACCCTATGTACAAATTGTTCTTCTAAAAGATGTAAGCTTATTCCATTTTTATTTTTATTTTAACTTTATTAATATAATGTGTCCCTACAACATACAAGTGGCTCCAAGGGGTCCCCAAATTGACCCAAGGATTCCCATGGTCGGGTATGTGTCACCCAATAAGGTTAGGACACGTTTTAGGGTAATTTTGTATTATTATAATATTAGTTTTTTAACCCTTATTTACCGGATTTACCTTTTAACCATGGTAAATAAAATATTTACCACAGTAACTGTTCAAAATGTCTAAAAATAAAAGTTACCTATTTACACATTTTGAACATCTTGATTCCAAATATGGAATCCATTTTCCTAAATTCAAAACACAGAAGTGGCAGAAATTAATTTAAAATTAATTCCCGCTGTCAAAACAAAAAGCGTGTTTTTAAGAGATAATAACTATCAAAAGATTGACACTTGTTTATGTTCGGTTTAATTGTAAAATTATGTCCAATGACCAACATTATATTAAATGGTAAAAATATATTCTAAATATACTTTAAAACCACTCAAATTCATAATTTATCACTATTAATTATTTTGATTAAAAAAGTTGTTTTTAATTAAAATTTAGTAATTTTCACTATTCATAAAAATATGAAAGTTATCCGAAAAGTACCAAAATTTCACCTTAGGCTAAATTTGATATTCCGAATCCAAAAATGAAGTCCATTTTAAAATATAAAATATACATAATTTCAAAATTTAGGTATTACTATCCATAACGGTTAGTTTGATTGGTTGTGGTGTGTGTTAAAACTCGAAGTTGCGTACAACACACGCTACTGTTTTATTCAAAGGAAAGTGTACCGTGTAAGCTTGGGATGTTTCATTTTAAATTTTTTGATGTCCCAATTTAGTCAAAAAGTTTGAAATAATTTATTTAAAAAGGGTTCACTATTAAAAGTTAGTAAAACTACAATACTAAAGATGAATTTGTTCTTACATTATATCTAAGAAACTCATAATATGGATTCTAAAATTATAAGGATTATATAAAGTTTAAAATTTAGTTAATACTATTCATAACCTTTTTTGAACGGCTTGTTTGGTGAGTCATTGTGCGCTTGAACTCGGTGTTGCGTGTAGTGCATGTTATTGAATTATTTTGAAGAAATAACACACTATGAAATCTTGGGGTGTTACACAATGAATTTTGGTGAAAATAGAAACATTATTTTTTATGGTAAAACATGAAATAATATTCTTATATTTGTAATATAAAATTTTTACATTTTGGTGATGGGTCATGAAACAAAAAAGATAAAGACACACATGAACAAATGTATATAAGAGGAAAATATTAAAGAGATGGAAATAAATCATCAAATATATCATAGCATGTATTATGTTATAATATAAAGACATTAATAATCTATTGATGATTAATTATGTTGTGTGAATATAGTTTTATCCAATATAAGAGGTTTTGGAGATGTCTAGGATGATTCTGAAATTGTTAAAAAATAAATGTAAAACATTTTGGAAAAGTTTGAATCTAATATATATGATTTATAAATAATGTAAAATTATCACAAGTGATTTTTATAACAATATTAATTCCAATTAAATGAGAAAAGATGTAACATTCAAAAATAATATCAATGATTAAAAATATTTTGATGTTATGATAATGTTTATAATTCATGATGATGATGATTTTGATCCTTGTGATTCTAAATATAAGGGGATAACCACTAGAAAAAAACATCTCTTATGTCCAAAAATTTTCAAAGAGGAATAGAAATGTACATGAGAAAACATAATCTAATTTTTTTTATTGTTTTAGAAGTATGAAATTTTCAATGAATTTACAAAATATTAACTGTTGATAATTTTAATATCATATGGAATAAAATACATGATCAAAGAAGCGAAAAAACATATAATAAATAAACCCAATACACTAGAGGACCAAAAATGATCACAAAAAATTGAATAATCATGCTATATAAGAAAGTGAAATATGATATTGATGAGATTGAATTATCAAAAGATGAATGTTAATGATGATTCCAATCCTTCTCTAAAAATGTTCAGGATGAGGAGTATTAATGATATAGGGATGTATAAATATTAGGTGAGGAATCATTCTGCGAGTATCATCTAATATCAGCATATTTATCATTCCTTCATAAAAACAAAACACACAAAAAATAAATCAGAGTAATGATTAATTAATGGGGGAATGTTTCTTCAAGGAAGAAAATATTTACTTTTGTAAGTGAAGTGTATATATAGAAACTTTTAAATTACAACCTGAGAATAATTGAAACAGGAAATATGATTGAATACTTATGAAAAATTTGTAATATAAGGAAGATGATGTTTAAAAAAATAAATAAAATCCTAGGAAGAAGAATTTTTCTTATGATAGTTGAATTATAATTTTTTCAAGGATTCCAAATTTATATTTGTTTAATCTAAAGATTCATATAAAAAACATTTTATGAATTTTGAGAATTATTAACCTTCAAAATTTTATGTTTCCATTAATTTTATTATCATTTTAGGTTTTCTAAATATATAGATAAATACATAGGTTGAGAAGGGATATCGGAAACTAATGACAATCATTATTTTTTAATATTAACTCCATAGAATATATGGCCCATGCCCAAATAATGCGCATACACAATGATGTTATTAACACAAAAAATGATTCAATAGATGGAAATCATTTTTATATATAAAAAAATGATCTGATGGTTTTTACTGGTGATGGTTAATATATAGTAATGGGTCTTATAATATTGGTAATTTCATTTAACATCTATGAAATATGTATTAATTGAGTGGAATCAATACTGGATAGAGAATAATCAACATTCATAATTCATAAAAAGTAAGAGTAATGAAATATAAATATGTTTGAAAATATTAAATATAAAATATGATTGACTACCAAGAGGATATTTGAGAAATAAATTATCTACCAGGATAATTTTATGAAAACTATTTCACTAAAAATCTAAGGGATGTTTCTAATTCTTTTAAGGAAAAAAGTTTCTAAAGATGAATGGTAAAGAAATAGAAATGTTTATTGAGAAAACTGTAAAAGGAAAAAAAAAATAAAACCAAGTATTCTTGTTAATTATTTTTTCTCACACATGATTTGATTTATAAGAAAATAGAAATTTGATAAAAAATTATAATGTATTATTAGTTACATTTTCAAATGATAGTTCATTCAAATCCATAACAATAAGATCTTATGAGATAGAAACTCAAAACCCAAAATCAATATATGCTCTACTTGTCGACAGCCTCAATAAATACATTCTTAGTAAAAATAAAAAATATCATGATGGAATGTAATATATATTTTGAAGATATTATTGGATAATCCAAATAATGGAATAGTAAAATACTAATACAAAAAGTGAAATAACCAAATGGAATCCTTTTCAGATTGGTAAACTTGGATACTCATGTTACCCGAGTGATTAAGATGAAAATAAATCATGACATTAAACTCATTTGAGTATTGAGAGGGAAATAATGAACATAAATTCAATGTTGACATTATATACTATATACCAACATATATAAATTTAAAATATCATGTCTGTATTAGATGTTAGAAAAAAAATATGATCATTAAAATATACCATAAAGTATAAATGTAAGCAACTATAACTATTGATCGTAGTCACTCAAATCATTATGGACAAATGATGCATTAGTCAATAAGAGGTTTTTTTACTTTATTACAAATATTAATTATTAACTCTAGATTATGATCATATTTACTATCAAACACAAATCAAAGGGTGTATAATTGTTAATATCATTCTGACTAGAGAATATGGTGGTATATATAAAAATGTTAACAACTATAAAAGTTATATAATATATATAATATTATTTCTAATTTTACCAAATTAAATATGGAATGAAATTTCAATATATTTATCAATGTACCCCTCTACAAAATATAGTGGTATAAAGTAAAAGTAGTACATTAGTGGAAAGGGGAAGAAGCTTGTTGGAAGAGAAAAAAATTTCAATGGAATACTAGAGATAATAAATTTCAAATATTTTACCATTTCAAAAAATATGTTAGTTGAGGGATTATTTATCGATTGAATCATATGAAATGTTTTATAACATAAAACCATTAGTGAAATATTTCATGTATTTTAAATGTCCATATTAAATAAAAATAAATCATCTAAATCATGTGAAATTTGATGCAAATTATTTTAAATGAACCTTATGACATATTAACTAAATTCAAGAAGATAAAAATAGGGAATAGATGTTCAAAAATTTTGGCAGATTCCAATTAATGAAAATTTATTGCATATAAAATTAACATAACAAAGGATTGATAAACTGTTGAATAATAAAATATTAATATTTATAATGAATGTAAATGTGAGACAAAATAGATATATCAAGTATCAGAAGACAAAGGTGGTGAGTAATGTTAATGTGGAATATAAAAACTGAAATTTACTATACTACAAAAGCATGTTGAAAATGAAAATATAATTAGAAATCATAATAATATATTTCATAATATAATAATGCCGATATAGGATAGTCATACACCACTAATATTACATATAAATCTAGAGGTTGTTTCAGAAGACATAAAATATAGCTAATTGGTTAATGTAATGAGTAAATACAGTGATCAAATTGGGAACAAGTAAATGTGGGGACTTATTCCATGTCTTGTAAATAATAAATTCATTGAATAATTGTTGAAATGAATCAATTTGAATGAACATGAAAGATTTCAAGAAAAAATAGTCCTTTTTCATAATAGTTATGGACATTTAGATGGTTGGGACATTGAATATGTGTTTTCCCCATTTTCAGGATTACAAATAATAATAATTTTTAATGTAATAGTTTCGCTTCATTGTTAGAATGTTTATAAGATATATGAAAATTCACATTTTATAAATTGGGAAATTGAGGAATAATTATACCATGGGTGAACATATGCACATCTACATGATTATAATGAATGTTTTTTTAAATTGAATAAATATATATGTTAGTCAAACAAATATCCATGTACCTGATACTCCTATCATGATAGGTTTATGAAACTGTACAATTTTTCAATAGTAAAAGACAATTTCATCATTTTTGTAAAAGAGGTAGATTCATAGACCTTAATTTTAATTGTTTAGCTGGATGATATAATTTTTTATTGTGTTAATGAAGATGTTTATAAATAATTATTTCATGATATGAAGAATAATTTTTTAATTTCAATTTTATTTTAACGAGAATTAATTTTTTTAAAAGTCTTATATAAGGGAAAATAAAATTTCATTTTTGGAGAAAATTACTTGAAATATATTACTTGGAATATTGTCATGGATGATTCTTTAGTTTTTTAAACTCTATTTTAAATAAGCATCGAGTTGAGTAAATTTGTAACTGGGGTAATTGTAAATCATAAATATTTTTTGGAGTAGAAAAAAACAATATTTATCTAATAGCCTCACATACAGAAATTTTTTATGTTATGATTTTATGTTAATGATAGAAAAGTCAATGCAAAAAAACCAACTATTTTGGAAGAATATATATTTATGAGATATGAAAAAGTAACAAATTCATATTGTTGAGATAAAAATGAATTCTAGTTATGAACATATATATTTACACTCACAAATATTGGACTATAGACTTTAATGAATGAAAATCAACTTTGTGAGAAACTTATTTCATAGATAAATTTTTTATTGACTTATAACATAATGAAATAGAGTTCAAGTACACTAATCATAGAAGAATTAGAATATATTTTCATTTCCTAGGAATGTACTGAACTGTTGTGGAAATGAGTATAGAAGAAAATTAGAAAGTGAATGTTTATACACAATTTAATATACATTATGATAACCAGAATTCAATTTATATTTCTAAAAATTAATACTAACAATTAAAATCAATGAACATTTATTTTTATTTCACTTAATAATAGACAATGTTTTTGGTGAATTTTTTTTAAAATTTATTTAAATAATGTATTAAATTATAGATTTCATTACCAAAGATATTCTAAAAGAAATATTTTGGGATTTGACGCTTCAACATAATTTTCATCCCCGGCCAATGACATCTTATAGTTATATACTAATTTCTCCCACCATGATTTACATTATGTTGGATAATAGGTAGGGATGGTAGAAACATTCAATAAGGGATGAAGGTAAAACATTATCAAAATGGTGAGAAATTACCATTTATTTATAACTTTGTATTAGGGGTGAAGGTAAAACATTATCTTAAGTTGAGTAGTGATATTTTCAAAAAAAATCAAGGATTAATAAAAGTGAGAGAGAAGATTATATTTTCATGAATATAATGTTTTATATCACTGAAGGATCAAATTAAGTTAAAATTATTACATAATCATTGTTGTGTGTTGTTAGGAAATTATCCTTGTGTAGAGTTTTGATATGACGAGTTTTAAAAAAATATCATGATCTGTGATTCATTTTGTACTGAAAAATGATGAGTTCAAAATGTCATTAATGTGATATTTAAAACAATATAAAAGGGACCAATGATGATTCTTTCTATATATTGTAATAATGATTTTTATTTTTATGAAAACTATCATTTATTAATGTTTATTTTTTTAAAATTGGAAAATAATACTACTATAAAATGTTGGAATGTTGTTTTTTTATTTTCTAAAGATGATGAAAATTTTGAAGGTTTGAAGGTAAGAACATTTCAATGTATGTCAGATTATTCATTATTGATCTCAGGGTTTCTTACCTCATCAGAATCTCATGAAAAAATTCTTCTGATTAAAAAAACATGTTAATAGTTTTTTTCTGGATAAGTAATTCAAAAATAGTTCCCCAGACAGGACGTTACAAAAATTGAGATTTAAATGGATCTCATTATATAGACCACCAAAGGATTTATAAAGGATTAAGAGCATATTAAAATACTACCATATGGAAAATAAATATGTGGAATTTTCTATTCAATATTTTCGTTTCCAAACTCTGATTTTCTTAACCATTTTTCATGAGAGGCAAACTGCACTAATGTGGGAAATTTGAATTTGTTAGAGCATGATTATGTATAAACTTACTAAATGAACAAATCCCTCTAAAAATTCAATAATAATGATTTTGTTAAAAAAATTATTTCTCTGATTTGGTTAACAATTTAATAAAATGATGTTATTGGTTTTCACTTAGGATGTTAAGGAAGTGACATTAAACTAACAACGATACCATATGATTTTTTAGAAATCAATAGGAGAGATCTTATATGATGTTAAATACAATTTTCTAAACAAACACTTATATATATATATATATATCAAAAGTAGTTTAATGATTTATGAACATATGAAAGATGTTTTTCTAGAAGATTCATGAAGTGAGTAAACATCAAGTATCTAATTGGAGATTATTTTTTCGACAAAAAGGAATGCATGAAGAAGAGTAGAAAGAGCCTCTAGGTATATAAAATGTAAAAAATGCCTAATTTATTACTAAAAAATACCTACATGTATCTTAAGTATTAATAAGAAACAATGATGTTGTTATCCATATTCATGAAATTTTTATTAATGAATAGATTAATGATATCTGTTTTATGAAAATGCGTTTGGAAAATTATTTTTTGAAAGTCGTTTTGTAAATATATTGATATTTTTTTGGGTCTTTGTATATATATATATATATATTTAATGTGGGATATGAGAACCATAAAAGTTCAAAAAGTGAATTAAAAATATGGAAGTTACATAAAATCATTTTATGGAATGAAATTTTTTCAATATATATATTGTTTATAAATATTTCAAAAGTGAATAATGATAAATATATATTTAATTAAAAAATATTATAACAAATCATAAGCTTTCCAGTAAATTTCAAATTTCCATGAAATTTGGATTCATGAATAACGGGGAGTGTAAAATTTTCATTGTTCCCACCATTTTTTTTATATTATAAATATAGGATTGTATTACATCATTATTAACAATTATAAAATATAACATGTTGAATTTTTTATGTTAGAGTACAGTTTCCGATAGACTGTTTGATCATTTGATTGGAAAATAGAATGTTAAAATTAATAGACATAAATAAAAGAATAGCGAGGATTATAAAGAGTTATGATGATAATTTATTGAGGTTTTATTTCTTTATAATTGTGAACAAAATAATATTGAATATGGAACAATATTAAAAAACAAAAATCAAACCTATACTAGGGGATGTAAGATTTATAGATGGAGAAGATCATACAGAGGCCAACCAAATGAAGTATTATAGACAACCCTATGTGGAGTATAATTTTTCAGTTTCATTTATCTTTTTTCTCAATCATATATCATAATAATTTTTTTTAATCCAGTTTTTGTTAGTGTAGTAATACCAATTAGGAGATAGAAGGAAACCAACCTGAGTTAGTTCAAAATTCATAATACATCTTTATTATATTTAATGTTCATGGAACCATGTGAGTGGCCTTAGAATGTATGCATGATATTACAATGATCTAGATACTTTTGCATCTAGAATTATTTTCCTATACACATACCTTTTCATGCCTGTAATTTTACTAAATGATGATAAGGAAATAACTCCAACAAGTTTTAGGGGTCAGGTTTCTTAAAATTGGAATGTTGAAATAAGATAGCAACTCATTCATCCCCCCACCCACATCTCTATAGTTCAATGATTCTTAGGAAATATAATTTCTAACAAACAATTTTATTATATGATTATAAAATTTTATAAGTAGTTTATAATGGGTTTATTAAATGTTTTCCCACATAACATATGACCCCTTTTTAATCTCATCATTTCTACCAGTTCATCCAGACCCATAATTCCATTATATTTTTGGAAATATTTTTATTTTACCCAATGGAATACATATTTAGGTAGGGCTTCATGTCAACTAGGTTTATATTTATTAAATTCACATTTGTTAACTTCGTTCATTATAGCTACCTAAACATTCTTGTGTCCACGAAAATATGTCACGAATTAAAATACCATGAATGGGCACTTAATCCTATGATATCAAATTTCTTTGATACCTTTCACAATATTAACTATGGTAACCCTTATTTAGAACGGACTACTGAGTAAAATTATCAATATCATCAACATTGTTCACTTTTTGAGGAATCTATAAAATATTATTTTTAAGGGTACTAAATCTCACTATATCAAATAATTTCACTCCCTTTATATGAATTTTCCTTTTGATTTTTAATGTAATAATATCACTTCCATGAAAATAATATAATCAATCCATATCAATGTGTATCTACCTTTACAAATCACTAGTATAATAATGATTAATATAAAAAATAATTATTAAACAATATATCATTATTTTTAAGTGTATCCATATGTTGAAATAGAATCACCCATCACCTAAGAAGGTATCACATTCCTTCAATGAAATTCTAGTGTTTTGATAAAAATGAAGGAGGAAATAAGAGTTATTCGATAGAGAGAGGGACATTAATTGATATGCAAGAAAAAACAATTACACCATCATAATAATGTTTTTCCCTTTATATATCCAATGAAAACAATTTATGCATTAACTCATAATTTAAATATTTTATAACTAAATGTTATGATATGTTCATGAATTCATCACTTGAATTTAACACAAAAGACGTGGTTCTAATTTAATGAAACACTTGTAAGTGATATCTTGATGATGTTTCAAACATTAACCCTTTGATAGTATAATATTATGTCAATGAATTTGCATTATATAATGGAATTCCTTATTATATCAATTAATAAAAGGAATGAAATATTCCTATTTTCTTATATTCTATACCATATCATTAAAAATGACATATCCTTGTTCAAATAAAATATACATTAAATTTAAGGAATACATCCTTTAAAAAGATACAACCACTAAAGAATATAATATTAAAAGAAGTAATGTTTTCTTTATTGAATAATTCTCAAAAAACATAAAACCACATATGAAATGGATATAAATTTTTATTTGTTTTTTATTTCTACTAATGGAGTTGTGTTTTACTTATTTTTTATAATATATTCTTTGTATCATAGCAAGATATTATAAAAATAATATAGTTTCTATGAAGCAATTGGGTGTATGATTTGGACTTAGAGAAGTTAAATGTTAGCCAATAAATTATTATTATAGTCCATATTGAATGTAAATTTTACATAATATAATAAAATAGTTTCACATATATAGGTAATGAAAAATTTAAAGAGTTGTACTTAGTTTTCATAACATAGTGACTTTCATTTTATATCCTAATGGTGTTTAAGATATTTTTGTCAATATATAATGTAAATAGTTTCATTTTCACCAATATAATCAATAATAATGTTTATGTGATTTTTATTAATTATCATTATTATGTATATAGAAATATTTTTAGTGAACAAAATTTATTATTAACATTTTATCTTTTTAAGTTGTAAATTAAATGAGCTGAAATTCATGTTCAATGATTTAAAAATTAATAATATGGTCTCTAAGACAAAAAATTATTCAAATTTAAAATTATTTTAGTTGTAAACAATTAAAAAACATAGTTTTATATTTTTATTATATGTTCATATCATGATGTTGTATAAATTTGATAAGGATTTAATGAGTTTTCCAAAACCTGAAAATTGTTAAAAATATAAGGCCAATATTCCAATATATCATATGGTATATGATAGGAGAGAAAAATATGTATAGTTTGTTGATATTCATAAAAAAGTTCAACAAATTATAATTTATTTTGTTATATGATGGAATGACTTAATATTATTATTATATTATATTGGATTTATATATTATGTGAAGTGTAATGATAAACAAGATCTTAAAAATTGTCATATCTTAATCCTTATTTTTTATTTTATTTTTTGATAGAATATTAATTTATAATGAGTAGGAAAATTTTATTAATAAAAAAAATAAGTTCATGAGGTACAAAAACAGTTTGTGTGCTGGATGACAACCCAAGTATATAAAACATAGAGTCTCATACACTATTTATGTTGTATATTAGGACTGCATGCTTCTTATTTGTATTTCCCTATATCAAGGGTTCTTAAAATTCCTTACACGAGAACCTTCATACATTGATACCTTTTCTATGTTAGCCTTGATGATTAATATATCAGAGCTGGTTTTTAAATTGATGATCATGTCATCTACTACAGGTTAACCATGATGATATATTCCATCTCTTATGATGAGTATGATATCTGATGACTCAATTGAGAAGATTATTTATGTGTGTGACAAAACATTAAGAACACATATTACATTCTTATCTATTTGAGTGATCGGTATTAGATGTGACCATCAATTAATGTGAATGACATGTAATTAATACATGTAGCTAATTGATGTATTGAAAAATGAGATATATTATTTTACATACCTCTATATGATACAACTGGTGGACTTAGACATATAGATACATCTATTTGATAATGATCCTACTATATCATTTTATATATTTCGTACCATTCATTATTTTATCTGGTCATTTCTTCTCTTACAATTATTAATTTAATAATTTATATTTATTTTCAATTTTTTCAAGGCACATGGGGCCACTTTTTGTGGGAATTAAAAAGAGGATATTGTTTTTGACAGAGTAGGATCTACAAAAATAGGGTTTTTGAGAAAATCTGCATAAAATTATATATAAATATTTCTAATTTACTTCATATAATGTGATGCATGTTTAAATAATGATAGATTTTATGAAATTATTTTTTGGGGGATACCGAAAAAGTGTTTAGGATATTTTTAATGATTTTATACATATAATGTGACATATAGGGAATGTACACTTTGAATATATAGAGCTAGTACAAGTGGAATATATATTTTAAAAAACTTATAAATCCACAAGTGAATGGTTTTTTATCATGTCAAGTAATATCAATGTGTTCACCTTATAATATTATGAAACACTATTTTTTATTATGTAATTTTCAGAATTATTATGACTTATAATCAATTGTCAAAGTCATTAATATTCAACTCCTTTGGTAGTGAGTTTTAGTTACCTATAATTTGATGTTTATTATAAGGGAATATAATATATTACTTGTTTTTTACCATAAATTAATTTATGAAGACTTTATCCAATAATTTAAAAGTGTTAAATCATTTGAAATATTTATAAAACATTCGAATCGATGTTTGTTAGATTATTTTTATTTACAGATGGAAGGATTAATTTTTTTTCATTGATATTATGAATTTTTATTTATTAGAAATATTGCGTAGAAATACTTGACATTGAGATTATTTTCAAGCTCTCAATTTTATAACAACCTATATACATTGATACAAAATACTCTATTGTTAATATTACTACTTCCTATCCATTATCTAATTCAAACAATATATTGATACCTCAAGAGGGAGTAGTTTTTTTGAAACATCATACTAATCATAGTCAAATAATTATAATGAGATTAAATAGTTTGGATATATAAGGAGTGTTTTTGGATTTCATGTTCTTTTTATATATTCATTCAATACATGTTTATATATTTGTCATTTAATCTTGATTTGTAGTAATTCGTCTATTTATTTAGATATTGGACAACCTTCTAAATCCCAGTAATTAAAATTTATATATTTATGATACTAGTTATGTTCCAAAAAAAATTCACTACAATATATGATCATTGAAAGATATTAGTTTTAATTTTATTTTTAAAAACAACCATTTACGCAAATTATGATGAAAGAAAATATAACTGTATAATGACTTTTTCTTTTCAATATAGTTCAATGTGTTCGATCAATTCTATTTTGTGAAATCTTTTATAAATATAAAAACTCTCAATGAAAACATAGTTTCAAATGGTCACCTCTGAACATGAACTTTTATAATATACTATTGTTTATTAATGTTCCAGTCACATAATTCTCCCATTATTGGATATTTTAACTCTACATTAATTAAACACATATTTCATCATTTAATTAGAATAATAATTGCTAGGAAACATTAGTTTGAAATTATTATCATTCCAGTGGGGAATAATAATAATATTTTGGGGAATACAAACATTCTTTATGGTGTATCCATATCCATAGGGAAAACTATATGCAGCATTCTTCATTAACATGTGAAACATATGTCATCCTAAAAAACCAATAATTTTTACCTTTACAAATAAAGTCACTAAAATATTTTCTACATTAAAAAAATATTTATATTAAAAATCTGTATAAAGATAAAAATTAAAATATTATGGCGTACGATAATGTATTACTGAATTATTTCTACTCTATAAATAAAACTTCATCATAAATCACTTTTAATGATTCTAATGTATCAAAAACTATAATGAAACTCTACTAAAGAATTAAAATAATATGTGTGTGTATTTGGTTTTGGAAATTAGATGTATGAATAAAGATAACAATTGTATCCATACGACACACTCATACTCAAATTGAATAATATATTTACATAAATTATTTTTTAAATCTTCTATAAATTAATATAACTCACTAATACATTATAAACATATCATAATAAATCATAAATTATGAAAACAAAAATAATAAAACCATATCATCACACACTCACAAACACCCATGTATATACTAAACTATTTTGTTTCAAATTTTAAACTAAATACACATAAATATGAACTGCATTTAATGAAATATTTGTCCCCTATAATGAAAATATGTCCCATATGATTTTGACTTGTAATATATCTTAACAACATAAACTATCTGACATATAATTTAGAGAGTGGAAAGAATTAATATACCATATCTGAGAGACTAATGACACTGGACTCTTTTCATCAAGGACATTTTTTAAAATACATTATTTAAAAAAATTAATGAATTACTACAAAATAATCAATTTTATTATAAAATTTTTTCTCCATGAATCCTTATTTATCCTTCATCATTATTGTTCTTATTCAAATGGTGCATGATAGAAATGCAATTTTATCAATAATTATTTATTGGATTTGACAAAATATTATCTTGTGTTTGATTTTCACATCCTCTTAAAATGGGTGATATCAATTCAACATAAAGATCATTATTTTTATACTCATATACATGACCATAAGAGTTATTTTTTAAATAAAATAATATTTATAATATATTTTTTTGAGTGACAAAAAACACAAATATATCAAATGAAAAACACTTTAGTAGACGTGGACTTCAAATAATCAACACATTCAACCAAATTCACATTATCATACATAAACATATCAATATATAAATTGATGTTAAAAATAAATTAATAATCATTATTGACATTGATATCCAATTCAATTTTCATATTTGTAATTAAATATTATTAAATACATTCTATTTCATTTGTCTCACAAAATTTGATAGTGTTGATAAATTCCAATCTTGACAAAAAAATGTAGAAGTAACTCCAAATTAATTTCTTGAAATCTTTCTTGTCAACCACTATTTCATCTTCAAAATTTAATAGACCAGTTCCCATTAAAATTTTTATTTGGAACTAGCCTTCTTTCCACCATTGAAAACTAATTTATAATATCATAGTAATTTTTCTACAGGAAAATAAACAAGGGGTTTTCCCTTGAGATTTTAAATTCATAAGAATTATTTGCTCTATTCAGATTGGGAAATGTCAATGATGAATAAATTTTTTGTGTCAAATTTTTTTAAAACCCAATTTTATTTTTACCAGTTATAATATCATCGACCAAGATTATGAATATTAGGGATTCCAACATTCTTTCTTTGATATATATTTTTACATCCCCTCATAATTCCAGGAAATTAAATCACTAGAAAATTAGTCTATATTTGAATATATTCTCTAAAATAATTTACCTAGCACATATAAATAATTATTTGAAATATTAACTTGTGAATTATCAAATATTCAAAAAATATACATCAGGATTTTCAATTAACATATCATCCTCAAATATATCATTAATGAAGTCTAATTTAGCATCCATTTAAAATGTCATCTACCTAACATGAATAATGTTAAATATAAATATTACTACCATTTTTGGCATATCAAATAAAAAAAATTCCTCATTGAATTAAATTCCACTAACCATAGTGTATCTGTTATATATATATTCCTTGACTTTATTCTCTTCACTTCTCTCATCTCATTCATTATGATTCATAATTCTAAATTTATTCTGATAACAATAAAATTGTTCATATTATGAATAGATTCCCTATTTTAATAAATCTCAATGTCATATTATCATAAATTATAGAATGAATCTACTCTTGGTACTTTGAATCCTAATATCCATTCCATTGTTCATTATCTAAGATCAGGGATGTGTGTGATGTTTTCTGTCATGATATCCTTTTATTTTATTCAATGATCAGCAATAATGTTTTTGACATTCCCATAATTACTAAAACATAGGAAATAAAATTAGTAACTATTTATCATTCAATATGGTTTTATGGTTATATTTTTTCCCTATTTCATGAATCCTATAGATGTCAGAAATTCCCATCTTTTTTTGAAAATATATTTTACCATCTCTATTTAAATTAGAACGTGTAATATTAAAAAACAAAAAATATGTGTTCTAGCAATTTTACAGCCATAATTGAAAAAGATATATTTGATTACATATTCTATCTATGATATCCTAGTCTATTAGAATAATACAAAAAGATAATTATATTGAAATTTCAATGATCAGACATACACATATTTACACTAGTCAATGTTAATATATAACAGATTCCAAAATTTAAAAAATTACATTAAGATTGGAATTACTTTTTCATTCAACTTATAATGAGAAATATTTATTTTTAGATTGTAAAAAAATTATGAAATTGAATTTTTTTCCAACTCTCATGGATGTAAAATAATTTCAAAGTACTATATTATGCCAACATTGTTAGTTCAATATCAATCAATCTTCAATTCATCTTATTCAACACACCATTTAATTATGTGATATTAAGTTATTTATAATCAGGTTTTATACAATTAATCTTTATAAATTATACAAAATTTAAACTTATGTATTCCAAACCATTCTTCGAATAGTATATTTTCATAAAATAATTGCATTTTATTTCAAGAATTCACATTAAATTACTGAAATATTTTAATTTCTAGTATATGTGAAGCATGGTCCTGAAAAATGTGATAAAATTTAATTCATTAATAAATAAGATATAATATTTAAATAAAACCGTGGATTTCATTTTCATCAATAGACACATGTTTGTGTGAACGTTATTTAAGGGGTGGATTTTCTAATTTTTAGTCCATTTCAATATAAAATTAATAATATTTACCATTTTTCTCTTAAATTACACCAATATTATTATTATTTTCTATCACAAAAATATATAATTAAAAAAAATTCATATAAATATATTCATGGTCTTTTTCAAAACAATGAATCCTTCTATTCCATTATTCATTCCTATCTATGTCACACAAATAATTTCAACATTCCACTTCTTTTTCATGATATAGGTTTCATGTAGTTCATTACACTCATGTAAAATCATATTTATACTTCAGCAAAATTTTATCTTGTTGATGGTTTCCATAATCTGATTCATCAAATATTCATGAAACACTCAACCCAATGTGTTTTAGAACATTAACAAATAGGATTCTCATATATTTATCATTGAAAACCCTTTAAAATTAAAACATAATGAATCCCTTAAAATAGAATCATGAACAAAATGACCAACCCAAAACCAAACAAAGCATCGAGATAAAATGTTCAGCTGGGGGATGAGATCAAAACCTTGTACTCAATTATTTCCAATTCTTCTATCAAATCCTTATAGAAAAATAACCTTTAGCGATCATTTTTTATTAATCTTTTTCAAACCCAGTTTTAAATGTAGAAATTGATTTCTAATGTTTCATTTCATTAACACCATATCAAAAAAAAAACAAATAACATAAATTTAATTTAAATTTAGAAATGAGTTTTATAAATTTTTTCAAATAAAATAAAATTATATGTTATATATTAATAATGTATTATTTATAAATATATATTATAAATACTCAGAAATTCAAAATTAATAGATCTTTATATTTTTAAAAAATATGATTAATTTTTTTAATTATAATCATTCATTAAATACTGATTAATATATCTTATTTATGAGTAATTACAAATTATACGAAATTAATGGTATATTGTAATTATGTAAATAATTACAGGTAATTATATATTCGAATATGTATTTATGTTTACATTTGTATAATCATATATATTTATACTTGTAAAATTATATATTAATTTTAATACAAATATTTTAAATATAATGATTTTTTAATAATTGCAAATAATTTTTAATAAAATGAAAAATAATTAATAATATTTATTAGTTATGAATTATTTAAAATTACTTGAATATTTTTCAGATGAAATTAATTTTGATTAAACTTAATTACTAATTAAAAGTTATTAATAATTAAATTCTTTATTTGTTATTAACTACACATTTATAGTAATTAAGAAGATATATGTGTATGTGTATCTATGCATGTGTCTCCCTCTATACATATGAATACATATTTTCTTTTATATATATATATAATTTAAAATATCTAATAATATGCCTATAAGTATAAACAAATAAATATAAATATTTCGGGGATTTTCTATATTTATGTGTCTATTTAAATAAATAATTAATAAAAAATAAGATAAAATTAATAAGTAGTAATTATATTTTCCACAATTAATATTAGTAATGGTTAATAAAAATTTATGAAAATTAATGCTTAGGATTCCCTGTCAAACCAATTATAAAATAAATAGTAAACATTTAAATAAAAATATAAATTGAAGAGTATATATATATATAATTAATATGTACATAGTGGTTAATATTAATTAATGCATATTTAATAAATATTAATTAATATGTAATTATCACTAATTAAATATAAATGAACACATAAACATTTATGTATTTTAATTTTTATATTTAAGAATGTTCATTTTTATATAATTACGTGTATTTATATATGTTTATGTTTATTTTTTTGCATTTAGATTAAATTATACAAATTAAAATATAATTATATTTTTATATATATATTTTTATGTATTTATAAATGTATAATTATATATTATTATATATTTTAAAATTATTAATATATATTTCATATATTTATAGTTATTTTTATAAATTTATATCTATGTTTATATCTATGTATGTATGTATGTATGTAAGTATGTATGTTTGTATGTAAGAATGTATATATAAGCATGCACAGAAAAATATGGTCTTATGTATTTATATGCTCACACACACACATATATATTTGATTCTGTGTGTCAATATATATATATATATATTACTAACACATAATTACAATTACACACACACAGAGAGATATATATATTACTTAGTAATTATTAATTAATATTTTTTTGAATTATCTAATGATTAATATTTAAATATAATTAAAAATATATGAATATCGATAAGAAATCATATCTATATGAATTTACATTTATTTATTTATATGTGTGTATATATATAAGTATATTTAATCAACACATGATGGGATTTACAAAGCAGTAAAGGATCAATAAATAACCAAGTATTAATGGGTTTTAATTTTAACCCACTCATATATATGATTAATTTTTATGGATGTTCTAAAAGATTAATTGTAGACTGAGCCTTGGTGGGAACATTGTCTAGGTAAGAACTAATTTAAACTTTAAAAAATTTAAATTCAAATTATTAAAAATATAAAATATAAAAAAATTAAAAAATAATTATTTAATATTTTAATAAAGTATTCATTAATAATTTATGGGTAGATGAAACTTATTCTAATAAATGCTATGAAATTATACACAATATAGTAATCCATTATGGTTTCAAGAAGATAGCCTAGGTCATTTAGAAATAGCATAAACCAAATCAGTGCTAAATCCATTTTTTATTATAGTGAATTTCTATTGAGATAATCACGTTTTTTCTATGTGAACCCTCATTTCCATGTTTGACAGATGCATCCTAATTATTATTATATCCATTTAACAAACTCATTTCACTTTATATGTGTGATAGAAGCAAGCATTCAATTATCTATAGGGAGATATTTTTATATTCCAGGAATGTTAATTGGACCACAAGTGCATTAACTCGTTAATTATGAAAAATAGGTAATTATGATCTGTATTTTACGATGCGGAAGATACCAATCTGATGTAGTCCTACAAAACTATTAATTATGATCGGAAGTGTAAACCCTTGGAAAATACCTTTGGAATGTATTCGATCCAATATGATAATAGTCATCCCATCAAAACATTTTGCAATGGATAATGAAAACTATCATAGATGGTCAATGAATGTTACCTTCAGTTAAGGAATAAAATTTTCATTATTGAACCACCACAAATAAAAAAATGAAAATATGTGGTGAATTTTCTCTTTCCATCCTCCTTCATTCTCCAAATCACAAAACAGTCAAATACCCCATCATTATGAATCATCCGTCACACACTATTTTATATATTGGTGGGATAGTATCCCCCATTTATAGAATCCATTCACTAATCATTCATTAATTTCATCATTTACAATTCAAACGTGAAGAAATTAGTATTTTCAAACCATTGGAAAATAATTTATCGATTATTTATGTTTTATTTGGTATTTAGGTTTACTGAATGTTATTAGTCATGAAGTGGTTTCAAACGAGCTTGAAATGAATCAATTCCAAGTTATTTCAGTTATTATCATCATTGTTTATCATTTAGATTTAATAAAATTATTTAATGGTATTCTGGCTAAGTGAATGTTTATTATTTTAAAATTGATAGAAATGCAATTAATATGGAAATTAATTAGGTATATCTATTTCTGATAGAGTATTTATAAATCTTTTTATTTGGTATATTGTATTTGATACATTTGGTGTTATAATTTTTTATAAATTATGATTATTTATGGGTTGTGGGAATGATGTTTAACCTTGTTTTATTGTTATATTATGATTTCTTTTTAAGTTATTTAAAATATGAAAATGTTTTTTTGTAAACATTGTGATATATATATAACCTTTTATTATACATATGTATACATTGTTAAAAAACATGAATGATATATGATATACATATATATATATATGTATATATTTGGTATGTGTATTTATTTAAAAAATGTAAATTTTTTTAATGAATATTAATTTGATTATGATATAATGTAATATATATATATATATATTAATATTTTAATATACATATATAATTTATTACAATGACATGTATGGTTTTGATGTATATATAAATTTATATGTCTGAATGTGTTGATTTGATGTGTATATATATATATATGTTTAAAAAAATGTAAAAATATATTCTGATGCATATATATTTGATAAATAATTCATGTATTAAATTTATATATTAACATGTGATGATACATATGTAAACATTTTAAGAAACGTTTATGGTTTTTATGATATGTGTGTGTGTGTGTTTGTGTGTTTTTTTCACATTTGATGTGTATATTAGTTTAGAAAGCATGTAATAGTTAATTTTTTATACAAATATATGATTAATAAATCGTTTAGAACACACACAGACACACACACTCAGTTATATAATTGTTAATATGACTATATAAACATATTAAAAAAATCATGTAAGTATATATATAAATATATATACATATATATATTTGACATGTGTATTTGCATATAAAATTTGAAAAATATATTTAATGTATATATATTAGGTTAATAAATTTAATAACATATATATATATACATGTGAATATACATATATAAATGTTTAAGAAATTGTAATGTTATATATATATATATACACTTATATTAATATATGTATGTATCTATACATATATGTATATATCTATATGTAGATTTGATATGTATATTGGTTTAAAAAACAAGTAAGAATATATATAATTTTTATATATATAATGAAGAAAGTATGTAATATATATATATAAGGTATACAATAAATCTAAAATGGTTGTTTTATTAAAATGATAAGAAAATCAACTTAAAGAAATCATTTTTTCAAAACATTTCTTATAAGAGATATATTTTCTATAATAAATGTAATAAAAATTTCTTTCAAGAAATAATCATAACAATTTAAAAAAACTATGTTAATAAAAACACTCTTAATAATAAATAAAATAATTTAGAAATTCATTGTAAATAAATTATAAAATAATAAAAAACATTAAAAATTCATAATAATTTGTAATTATTAAAAATGTAGTAATACTTTCAATAATTATTGGTAATAATTAAATAATTTTCAATAATTAATATTTCATTTGTCAATGTTATTAAAAATATTATATATTACATTTAATTACATAACATTACTGATAATTTATTAATTTGAGGAAATTTTGATAATTTGTAATATTTTATAAAAGAAAATATATTAAATACAAGTAATTATTAGAAACACGTTTAAATTTTTTGAAATTTAAATATAATTACAAAGTAATTACTATAAGTGAATTATTAATTATATTAATTGGTAAATATTAAAAATTATTTTTAATATTTATTAAAAAAATCTTACCATGTTGAAATTCTAAAAAATACTACAATAATTAAAAATTAATAATAATTAGTACATAATTCTTATTAATAAAAATAATCACTATTCATTAACAAATAATTTATAATAACTAATAAAAATGTCAATATTATAAATTGACATTAAATGTTACTAGTAATTACAAAATATTATAAAAAATATGTATATAAGTAAATTATGAATATTTTTAACAAATTGTATTATAAATATATTAAAAATATTATTTAGACATAAATAAAGTATTATAAAAAATGAAAATTAGTCATAACGAGCATTGATTATTATTAATTCAATTGTAATTATAGATAATTTAGGAATCCAAAATTAGACCCCAATTTCTATTACATTATTGTGATTACACAAATCATTGAAAAAATTCAAACAAAATTGGAATAAATCATTTCTTCATTTATGATGTTGAAACAATTGTATCATTTACATCATCAGATTGAGAAATTGTTTCTAAAATAGAAATGAAATGAACATGTAAGGAATGTGATTCTAAAGGATTCAAAATGTCTTATATGTTATGCTTCATCATCTGTATTTCTGTAATGGCCTAAACCTCTCCGGCCCTTTCCTTTGTCGAAATAGAGGTCATGAAGTGTTCTGGAGGGTAGAATGGACTTTTCCCACACTTTTCTTAATTTTGTTACTACACGCCATGTAGTGTGAGTACACGCCATGTACCACCATACCAAGTATACCCCATGTTGAAGTCGTGTCATTGCCGCGTGAAATAAATAAGTACACGCGATGTAGCCCATCCTACACGTCGTGTAGTGTTTCCCCACGTATGTGTTACCCTCAAACCATGTGTTGACCAGTCAACAGCTGTGTGCCATGTTGAAGCCGTGTCCTTGATGAATGAAATAAATAAGTACACGCTGTGTAGTCCATCCTACGTGCTTTGTAGTGTTTTCCCGCATATGTGTTACCCTCAAAATGTGTGTTGACCAGTCAACAGCTTTGTGATGTGTTGAAGTCGTGTCCTTGCCGTGTGAGGTAAATAAGTGCATGCCGTGTAGCCCATCCTACATGCCCTATAGTGTTTCCCTGCGTACATGTTTCCCTCAAACCATGTGTTGACCAGTCAATGGTCGTGTGCCATGTTGAATGTCGTGTTGGAAGCCACATGTCGATCGTGTGGAATGGCCTAGTACACGCTGTGTATTAGGAAGTACACACCATGTACATTAGTTACCCTTGCCTAAAAAAGTAGGGGCATCTACTCCTGTTCAGATCATTCCTCTCCTCCCCTTTCTTTCGACCAGAGCCCTACAAAGAGACTCCAAAGCTCCTTTATTCCATAACTTCTTCGTCCATGCTCCGATTTATGATCCTTCAGCGGCCACGAGATCGTAACAATGAGGCAAAACATTTGATCTTGGATCTGTGGTTTTCCCTTCAGCTTTCCCTTCCCATCTTCCACCCGAGGAGGTTTTTTCCAGGTTTTGACATAAGTTAAAGTCGCCGACGAACGTCTTCTATAGTTGTTATGGGGGAGCGTTGTGATCAAAAACTGTTGAGGTAGGGATTTTACCTTCGTCTCTATAATGTTTTCATCATGTGGGATGGGTGACCTCTTGCTTTCAAGAGACATAGTTGAACCAATTTAATGAAGATAATAACTATCTTAAATAATGTGGATGTGGAAGTTGTTATGTTTATCTTTTTTTCTTATTGTTATGTTCTGAATTGAATAGGCTTATTCCTACTGAAAATCACAGTCGTTGGGGGCCTTTTCATGCACAATTAAATGCTGACCAACCTTTCTAGACCGTTTTGTGGATGGAATCTTTGTGGAATATGGAAATTGGTAAATCACGTAAATTTATCGATTAAATGAATATCTGTAACCCTTGTGTGATCACCCCGGTTGAACAAAATGGAATAATGAACATGTCAGTGTAGGTTTGGTTACATGGTGTGTGAAAGGGAGGGGTGAATCCTGGGTTTTTACAAATAGGATGGGCAGCGGGGTTGTGATAAATAATATTGAAGGGGAAATGATGTTACAGAAACCTTGTTTAGTGATACGGTTGTGGATATGTGGTTATAGTGGCAGCAGGGAAGCAGTAATGGTTTTGATATTAAAAAAAAATTGGAAAGTGGGTAAATGAACTATGGGGATCAGTAATGAATTAAAAGCGTGAACAATAAATGGGGAGTGGATGATGATAAAAAGGTTGTTTTTTTGTTTCTTGTGTTCTATCTAACATGATTTGTTGTTGGAAGGTTTTTCTATAAAATCCTTGATCTGGTTTGATAATTGCCATGTATTTAAGGAACAAATAAACTAATACTATTGAAACATGAAAACCTAAGTGGGGTTGGGATTTCTTGTTGTATGCATGCATCGTAGTAGTAGTGTCGAGGCACGTTCTCAGTTTCACTGTTTAGAAGACATAGGTTCAGCTATGTGTTTGGTATACATACAGGTATCTGTATCTTTGTGTTTTTTCACACCCCACTCATGTTGAGTACCTAGTGCCGAACATTCCAATTTCATGGGAGAGGGTGTTTTCCTCTTATTTACTTGCTTCTTGCTACTCCATCTTCCATAGGCTGTGATTGCTTGAGGCAACCTCACACCTAATACTCTTCGGGTAGGTTTCGTTTTGTGTGATTTTAGCCCAAGACTCTTCGGGCAGGTTTACTGTTCCCAAGAATCTTCAGGATGAGGACCAGGTGTGTTTGAGTGGGGATGTGATTGTGGTTATGAGTCCCAGGTGTGTGCAGGCGGGATATGTAGTTTGTGAGGCCCAGGTGTATGCGAGAGGAATGTGTGGCTTTTGATGCCCAGGTTTGTGCGGGTAGGAAGAGTGTGGTCGCATCAAGACGTTCGCCTTTAGGAATAGAATCTAACTAGTGGGGGAAAATGGTGTGGGGTACCCAATACTATTGTTCTTGTATACTACTACCTTTTGTTTTTTGTTTTTTGAGAGCTGTGTTGGTGAGGTTGGGTGGATATAATTCCTTTATAAGTTTTAGTTTCTTCTTCTATTGTCATGGGACATCAGGATGTCTCCCCACCTGTGCATGAGAGATTTCGGTTTCCATACTAGTATACTTGTATGCTCACCCTACGTTTACTTTCAGGATTCTAGGAGGACTAACAGGGCCTTGAGAGACACTACTAGTCGGGACAGTTTGAGTAGTTGCAGTTTTTGTACTCTTGGTTCATTTGGTGTTGTACTTTTGAGTTTTCTTTTACTTGTACCTTGTTTCAGAATTGTTTAAAAATGCATGTGGGATTGGTTTGGGTTTATTTTCATTTAGTTGTCCAATTTTGTTTTGGTGTTTGACTCATCTTATTTTCTGATCATAAATAATAAAATTGTTAATGCCTACCATATTTGTGAAAAATCATACCCTTGGTGCTAGTCGCCACTCCGGGACCTACTGGAGGCGGGACTCGGGGGGTCATTATCTCCCGTTCACCATTTCCAGCTCAGGAGGGGCAACATTGGTTGGATGGGGTCATGACAGAATGGTATCAGAGGTGATGGTTGAGAGATAGGATGGAGTCTAGAGTTAGAAACAGTGAGGATTTCATGGGATGGTAGGGAAACATTGTTAGGTGATCATAGTGCATGACAAAGGCTAGGGAAGACCGGCTAGGACACTGGATTTTAGGGCCCCCCGTCATCTAATTCAAGGACTCTGATCCAACCGAACGTCCAAGTAATACAACATTGATTGCAGGGTAGAGACCCTAGGGAAGGTACATGCATCATCATATTTGTGTTTTACTTTATTTGGGTGTTCTGGGAACGAAATTGAAATAATGTGGCAAAATTAATCCTTGATAAATTTCCTTGATTTTTGGTCTTAGGAGATCATTGTTTACTGTATAGCTATGGCACCTGGACGTCATCCCTGGGTGACTCAGACAGTCGAGGCCCAGAAGATTCAAGTGTTCCATCAGTTGAGGATTGACCGAGAGGCGGAAGATGGTCAGTGGCAGAAGAATCTTCGTTCTTTCCAGCATCAAACCCTCAAGAAGTACGTGGGTGGTCAGATATGGAGATGGAGGGGTTCCTTGAGGAGCTAGGAATAACTTTTAATTTGATCTGTGCTCCGAGTGTGTAATGTTTTCCCCTAGCAGTAAGTCGTCTAAGAGGTGTGGGGCTTCAGTGGTGGATTCTTTACCTCGGGGAGGGGTCAAAGGAAAAGGTTATGTGGGATGACTTTGAGAAGGAGTTCCAAGTGGAATTCCTTTCTTCCATGATCAAGGCAGAGAAGCGGCAGTAGTTACTCTCCCTCAAGTAGGGGAGTATGTCAGTATGGGAATTGGTGATCAAGTTCAAGGTTCTCCTACTCTTTGCTCTATATCACATTCAGGATGATGATTCTTGGGCGAGACATTTGGAGGAGTCACTTCGTCCTTCACTCTAGTATGTTGTCACCCACCTCACCCTTCTGACGTACTTTGCAGTATAAAAGAAGGTAGAGGATATAGAGAGGATGCATTCGCAGGGAGGTGCACCATGAGAGGGGATCCAGCTGGGTTCACAAAAGGGGAAGACAGTCAGCAGCAGGTCTCCTACGATAAGACCTTCTAGATTTAGGCCATTAGGGATCATGCCCCATTAGATCCAGTTCAGATCTTCAGGTCCTCTTCCCTTTTTCACAAGACCAGGACCGATGTGATTCTCTTGAAGAGTTCTTGGGCACATTCAGAGTCAGTGCCCGAAATGAGCTCAGTACGGTGGGGGTGGGAAGGTTCAGCACCCACCTCAGCAGCACTAGTTACCGGTGAGGCCCTTCCAGTAGTAGAAGGACCTTGGTCCTCCGAGGTCAGACTTTGAATGAGGAGGACGACCTCAGGGTTCTCCTCAAGGACCTCGACCAGGGCGTGGTCGGGGAGGTGGTCGCCATCAGATAGGCAGAGGAGATGGGTGTGGATAGTTTCACACAGTAGTGTTGGCAGCTTCGGCAGGACCAGAGGGGGTTCAAGGTACGATTTGTTTGTTCACCACTCTAGTTTCTGCTTTGTTTGATTCGGGATCTTTGCACTCCTTTTTTGTGCCTGGTCTAGCCCATGCTTTGGGTTTAGATGTAGAGAGAATTTTTGTAGCCCTGGTGATGAGTACAGTAGTTGGATGTCAGACCAGTGTTTCCTGTGTTTACTAGGGATGTGGGCTGACGTTGGGACCACATCTATCTAGTGGGGATCTTCTTTTCCTACCGATGATTCCATACGATGTCATCCTAGGCATTGACTGGTTGTTTTCTATTAGTTCTGTCATCGACTACTTCTAAAGAAGAGTCCTGTTCTCCGACGTGGATGTGTAGCGTTTAGCTTTTGTTGTTGAGAGGAGGTATCATGTGGGAATCGGGCATGTGAAGCCTTCCCTTTCCTTGGTATGCGGGTTATCAGTGGTTTCAACTGATATAGAGATGATGGATGTTCCAGAAGTTGTTGGGGAGTTCCTCATTGTTTTTCCTGAGGAGGTTGTGACTCTACCCCCCCCCCCCCTGACATGAAGTTGAGTTTGGGATAGACTTACAGTCTGGTGCTCGTCCGATTTCGATGACCACTTATCGTATGACACCTTCAGAGTTGCGAGATTTGAGGATCCAGATTGATGATCTGCTGGAGAAGGGTTTTTTTCAACCCATCGTGTCACCATGGAGTGCTCCAGTTTTGTTCGTGAAGAAGGCGGATGGTGGTCTCAGGCTCTCCATAGGCTAATGAAGGTTGAGTTAGGTAACGGTCAAGAACCATTACCCACTTCCAAGGATAGATGACCTCTTCGACCAACTGAGGGGATAAGGTTGGTTTTATATGATTGATCTACGATCTGGATATCATCAGCTGAGGTAAAGGACAGTGACATCTCAAAGAAGACATTCAGGTGTAGGTATGGGCACTTCGAGTTTGTAGTGATGCCGTTTGGAGTTACGAATGCACCATATGTGTTCATGGGACTTATGAACATTGTCTTCCAAGTGTTTTTGGACCAGTTCGTCATTGTGTTTGTCGATGACATCATGATCTACTCAATATTATAGGAGGAGCACGTCGAGCTTATCAGGGAAGTCTTGGAAGTCCCTCGACACCAGCAGCTTTATGGGAAATTGTTGAAGTGTACTTCCTTGATCCAAGAAGTACACTTCCTTGGGCATGTGGTGTCTCAGCATGGAGTGTCGGTGGACCCATCGAAGGTGGAGGCTGTTGTTTCTTAGGCAGCTCCCAAGATTTTGGCAGGTGTTCATAGTTTCTAGGGTTTGGAAGGTTGTTATCGGAGGTTCGTTTCGGACTTCTATCGAGACGCTGCCCCATTGACTACTTTGACTAGGAAGGACGAGGTCTTCCTATGGATTGAGAAGTTCCAGAAAGCTTTTGACTACATGAAGGAGAATTTGGTCAGTGCACTAGTACTCAGATTTCCAGAGGAAGGGTTGTTGTATGAGGTGTTTTGTGATGCTTCTGTCCATGGTTTGTGGTGCATACTGATGTAGAAGAAGGGTGTGATCTATTATGGGTCTAGGAAGTTGTTCCCTCATGAGAGTAACTATCCCATCCATGACGTAGAGATTGCAGCAGTAGCATTCACACTGATGTCGTGGAAACATTACCTATTTGGGGAGAACTTTTTGGTTTTCTTAGATCACAAGATCTTACATTATATCTTCTCCCAGCATGACCTGAACTTACGACAACAGAGATGGGTTGAGTTTCTCCAAGACTATGAATTCTATATCCATAACACTAAAATTAAGGGCAACATTGTGGCTGATGGCCTGATCAGGTTGTCGCATGAGGATGTGGTTTGGTAATCCACTGATGCTTGGAATGTGATGGGAGAGTTGGATACATTGAACTTGGATGCAAGGGTAGAGGGTGTTGGAGGCTGTTTGTTTTAGATGATGGTGCAGTCTTCCTTGTTGCAGCTGGTGGAAGAGCCTCAGTGGGGAGACTCTGAGGCCGATGTAATGCGGGATCATATCGAGCAGGGAAACACTCCAGAAGGATGGTCAGAGGAGAGCCGACATTATATTCTTTTTCATGGATGGTTGTTTGTTCCGGAGGCGATGCGTGAGGGAGTTCTCCAGGAGTTCCATAGCTCAGCCTTGGAGGTACATCTATGTATTTAAAAATGAATCGAGGCCTGAGGGAACAGTTTTGGTGACCCATGGTTAAATGGGAAGTGTTAGAGTTTGTGGCTAAGTTCCTAGTGTGCCAGCAAGTAAAGGCTGAATACCAAGTTCCCAGTGTCTTGTTGCATCCTTTAGATGTCCCCGAGTGGAAATGGCATGAAATCTCAATGGACTTTGTCATAGGACTACCTAGTGCTCAGGGTGGTTATGATATTATCTGGGTAGTGGAGGATCGACTAACAAAATCCGCTCACTTCGTATTAATTAATTATTCGGGCCTCGTGAGTACCTTTTCAAAAGGGAATGTAGACGAAGTTGTGTGTTTTCATCGAGTTCCGAAGAATATCATCTCAGATCATGATACTCGGTTTACCTCACGAGTCTGGAAGGGGTTACAACATGCTTTTGGCAACCAACATCGCCTTAGAACGACTTTCCACCCCCAAACCGATGGGCATACAGAGAAGACTATGAAGATGTTGGAGGACATACTGCGACCATGCATTATGTATTTTGGAGGATCATGGGTGAGACACTTGACTTTAGTAGAGTTTTCCTACAACAATAGATTCCACTCTACAATTGGCATGGAACAATTTTTTGATTTGTATGGAACACCATGTCATTCAGCCATTTGTTGGGAAGAGGTTGGTGAGATAGGTGCTCTTCGGCTAGAGGTAGTACAGAGCACCGCATAGAAAGTCCAGCTTGTGTGTGAGAGTATGAAAGTGTCTCAGGACTGAAAGAAGTCTTATGCTAATCGTCGGAGGAGGCCCTTGGAGTTCGAGGTGGGAGATCATGTGTTCTTGAAGGTTTCCCCTTGATGGGGGCAGCAGAGGATTCTGAAGGGGAGAAATCTATCCCCTAGTTTCATCGGACCTTTCAATGTGATGAGGAGAGTCGGTGAGGTGGCATATCATCTGGCTCTTCCACCTCAGTTGGAGAAGGTTCATGACGTCTTCCAAATCTCCTAGATTCGTCGGTACTTACACGTCGACTCTCACGTTATCGACGGGGGAGAGTAAGATATAAGAGACGACGTGACATTTGAGAAACAACCAGTCAGAATCAAGGATCGTAAAGAGAAGGTTCTTTGTGGAAGAACATTCATCTTGGTTCATGTGTTTTTGATGCATGGCAGCCTCGAGGAGAGAACTTGTGAGCAGGAGGCTCATATGCACGCTCAGTACCCGAAGTTATTTTGACTTGTGTTTTTCTTTGTTCTTATGAGCATTGTTTTGATGTTATAATATGTTACTTTGATATATGGAATGCTTGGCTTGTTGGTTGTGAGACGTTATGTTTCCATGTTCTCTGGAAGAGTGTATCATGTCCAGATGTGTCGAGAAAGAAAAAACATGATCATTAATCGAGAATCATTAATGCGGATGCGATTGAACCTTTAAGGGTGGGTCAGTGCCACCTAAAGTAGATAATATCTCAAAATGGGAGAATAAATTCCCCAAGCCATGTGTTCAGGAAGTGTTTTGGTTGTACGGTGTTGGGGGCATTGTAAGTTGACAAAAAAAATCCTAATATATGGAACTAGGAAGACCCAATTCTTAATAGAGACGCATTAATGAAGATGCAATTAAACCCGTGCAGGCAAGTAACTACCGCGTAAAGTGGATAATATCTCGACATAGGAGAAGGAATTCCTAACACATATGATAAGGGTTGTTGGTTGGGTTCCTGTTATAATGAGATCCCTAATAGGTATCTTGTTGGGTTCCTCTGGGTTGGTTTTTGAATACACGGGGATGAGAATGTTTTGAGAGGTATCTGGTGTAACAGCCCGAACCTCTCTGACCCATTCCTTTGTCAAAAAGGAGGTCATGAAGTCTTCTGGAGGGTAGAATGGACTTTTCCTACACTTTTCATAAGTTTGTAACTACACACTGTGTAGTGTGAGTACACGTTGTGTACCACCTTGCCGAGTATTCCCCATGTTGAAGACGTGTCCTTGACACGAAAAATAAATAAGTACATGCCGTGTAACCCATCCGACATGTCGTGTAGTGTTTCCCCACGTACGTGTAACCCACATATCGTGTGTTGACCAGTAAAAAATCAAGTGCCGTGCTGATGCTATGTCCTTGCTGCGTCAAATTAATAAGTGCATATCGTGTAGTCCATCCTATGCGCCATGTAGTGTTTCCCCACATACGTGTTACCCTCAAACCATGTGTTAACCAGTCAACGACCGCATTCTGTGTTGCATCTGTGTCATTCCCACGTGAAATAAATAAGTACAGCCATGTAGCCCATCCTACAAACTGTTTATTGTTTCCCTGCTTACATGATACCCTCAAACAATGTGTTGACCAGTCAACAGTAGTGTGCCATGTTGAATGTCATTTTGGAAGCAGTGTGGTGACCATGTTGAATGGCCGAGTACATGATGTGTAAAATGATGTACACACTGGGTACTTTAGTTTTCCTCGCCAATAAAAGGAGGTGCCTCTCCTCCTTTTCAGATCATTCATCTCCTCCCCTTTCCTTCGAGCAAAGCCCTCCCAAGAGACTCCAATACTCCTTTATTCCATAACTTCTTTGTCTGAGCTCTAATTTATGATCCGTCAGCGTCCAAGAGATCTTAACAATGAGGCAGAACATTGGAGGTTGGATCTGTTGTTTTCCCTTCGGCTTTCCCTTCCCAGCTTCCACCCGGGGAGGTTTCTTCCGGGTTTTGACAGAAGCGATGGACACTGACAGACGACTTTTAATGTTGATCTGGGGGAGTTCCGTGATCAGAACTTGTTGAGGTAGGGATTTTACCATAGTCTCTGTAATTTATGCAACATGCGGGATGGGTGTCCTCTTGATTTCATGAGACATTCTTGAACCAGTTTCATGAAGATAATAACAGGATTAAAAATCCTGGATGGGTACGTTGTTATGTTTATCTTTTTTTAGCTTATTGTTATGTTGTGAATTGAATAGGATTATGCATAAATAAAATCACGGTGGTTGGGGGACTTTTCTTATGTAATTAAATGTTGCCCTATCTTTCTAGACCGTTTTGTGGATGGGAACATTGTGGAATATGGATGTTTGATAATCACGTAATTTTGGTTGATTAAATGAATATCTAGAACCCTTGTGTGATAACCCCTGTTGACCAAAATTTAATAATGGACATGTTGGTTTTGGTTTGGTTACGTGGTGTGTAAAAATGGGGGGTGAATCCTGGGTTTTTATGAATACGATGGGCAGTGGGGCTGCGGTAAATAATATTAAAGGGGAAATTATGTGGCACAAGCCTTGTTTTTGGATAAGGTTGTGGAGATGTGGTTATAGTGGTAGCGGGGCTGCAGTAATGGGTTGGGATATTAAATGAAAGTGGAATGTTGGTAAATGAACTGTGGGGAATGATAATGAATTAAACGTGGTAACAATAAATGGGGAGTGGTTGATTGTAAAAAGTTTGGTTTTATGTTTCTTGTGTTCTATCTAACTTGATTTGTGGTTGATGGGGTTTTTCTACGAAATGCTTGATCTGGTTTGATAATTGCCCAATAGTTAAGGAACTAATAAACTAATACTGTTGAAACATAAAAAACTAAATGGGTTTGGGATTGTTTATTGTATGCATGCTTCATAGTAGCATTTCCCAAGAACATGCTCCATTTCTCTGTTTAGAATCCATAGGTTGGGTTGTGTGTTTGGTATACATGTATGTATCTATATCTTTGTGTCTTGTCGCACCCCACCCATGTTGACCACCTAGTGCCGAACACTCCCATTTCATGGGAGAGGGGGTTTTCCCCTTAGTTATTAGCTCCTTCTTGCTCCTTCTTCCATAGGATGTGATGTATTGAGGTGACCTTACACCTAATACTCTTTAGGTAGGTTTCGTTTGGTGTGATTTTAGCCCAAGACTCTTTGGGCAGGTTTAATGTTCCCATGAGTCTTCGGGAAGAGGCCCAGGTGTGTTTCGGCAGTGATGTGATTGTGGTTGTGAGGCCCAGGTGTGTGAGGGTGGGATATGTGGTTTGCGAGTCCAAGGTGTGTGCGGGCGAGATGTGTGGAATTTGAGGCCTAGGTGTCTATGGAAAAGAAGAGTGTGGTAGCGTGAGGACGTTTTCCTTTAGGAAGAGCAACTAACTAGTGGGGGAAAAATGGCGCGGGGTACCCAATAATCTTGTTCTTATATACTACTACTTGTTGTTTTGTGTTTTTGGTGAGTGTGGCTGGTGAGGTTGAGTGGATAGAATTCCTTGCTGGGTTTTGGTTTCTTTTGTTCTTCTCACGGGACATTATGATGTCTCCCCACCTATGGACCAGAGCTTTAGGTTTCCCTGCTGAGTATACGTGTATGCTCACCATACCATTACTTTCATGTTTCCAGGAGGACTACCAGGGAGGTGCATGACCCTACTAGTCAGGAAAATTGGAGTTATTGCAGTTGTTGTACTCTTGTTTCTTTTAGTATTGTACTCTTGAGTTTTCTTGTACTTGTACCTTGTTTCAGAATTGTTTAAACATGCATGTGTGATTGGTTTGGGTTTATTTTCATTTACATGTCCCTTTTTTTGGTTTTTGACTTTTCCTATTTCCTGATCATTAATAATAAAAATTGTAATACCTCCTATATTTTTTGAAACTCATACACTTGGTGATATTCACCACTTCGGGACCTACTGGAGGTGGGACTCGGGGGTTAATTATATCCCTTTCACCATTTCCAGCTCAGGAGGGGAATATTTGGCGGGAGGGGGTCATGGCAATTTCATTATTAAGAATGAAAATATTTTTTAACAACATTGTAGTAGAATTCAGTAGAAACTAAAAATTTCGTTGTTTCTAGATCTATGATTTCAGAATTTAGTGCATGAGGCTTCTAGAACTTCATCTCCAGAAAAAACTCAGAATTATCTTCCAAATCATGAATCATTACCATATCAATATTACAGTTTGTTGAAATCTACTGAAGAATCCTTATATGAAGGATTCCAGACAATAGAACATGATACTATTATAAAATTTATTGTTGTTAAATCATATTTCTGAATGTAAAATAGATGAAAAAATAAAATATTTTCATTTTTAAAATAATTGAATCTTTATAGAAATACATTACTTTTATTTTTCATTTAATATAAAAGGATAATAAATAATTGGGATCATAGTTATTATAAGATTCATTCATGATAAAATGTATGTTGATTTTGAATAATTTTATCATTTTTCAACATATATACAATTGTGTTATGTAGAGGAACAATTGGTAAAATATATATTTCACATGAGTAAATTGGGGAATTTTTTTTAATAAAATCAAATTTATCTTGTTTATTAATTTCTCGTAACATTTCTTTATTTATAAAAATATGTAAATAATATTTTTCTAACAAAAAAAGACTAAATCTACTAATTGATATTGATTCATGGAATTTATTTAGGTATATGTATCCATAATATTCTTTATAAACTCATATAATATGATTTAGTCTCTATAGTGATGGTTTTTTACCATTTAGTGCATACAATAGAAAATATTCTTGTTTGCCAATTTTCAATACTTAGTGAAACTATCTGCTTAGATTCTGATAATTGAACCATATATAAATTTATTGCTAGTATTTATAATAAATTTGATGGAAAATATTGATGTTTATTTGAAACATCTAATTGAAGAGTTAATTTCATTATTGAACAATAGTGTAACTATATTTCATATTGTTGTATATCATAATTTTGCAGTGAAGGATGCATTAATGTGTGTTTTCAATGACTTTTTAGAATATGGTATATAATATTCATTGAGTAAACATGGTTTAAAATCCTCAAAATACTACATGTATGAGAACAGAGCACTTATTCTTAGAATTGTAGAAATAGTAGTTAATTTTACGATCATCAGATATTTCTTCCGATGGATCACCCTTTTCAATGTAATAGAAAATTTTTTAAAATAGGTAGTGTTATAATAGATGAAGCACCATTAAAACACTAGAAATTTAAAAAAATCTATCATCCAAATGTTAACTCATCTTACTTTGGAACAAACTATGAACAAAAAACAAATGGTTTTTGGAATGAATATATTTTGATAATACATATTATTTATATGGTCCTTCTATAACAACCCATGTATTTATAGAATAATACCTTTTCATTTCTATTTACATTTATGAATAAGATATTAATTTTCACATTAAAGGGGAGACTTTTTCCGATATCATGCTCAACACGCAACAGTCGGTTTCTATGAAATATTATATAGCATTCAAAATTGTATTATACATTAAATTAATACAATAACATTATTATTATGTTAAATAATAGTTAACGCCTAGGTATTGCAGTGCTGCGAATGAATTTTATCAAAATAAATTTTAAAATTTGGTTTTCACATGTTTAAATAATGATTCATTGGTAACAAAATTTATTAAAATTAGAAATAAAAACCAATTGAATATAAAAGATGTGATTTCATAAAAACCTATTTAAAAGAGAATAATCTTTTTTTAAACCATATCACTATTTATGGATTTTTATTTAATGAAAAATATATTTTATATATTAAATTTAATTTTATCAACTTTATTTTATATGATTCTAGATATGATATAAGAACAAATTCAATTTTTTTTAAAAGTGGTTTATTTAGAAATCCAGTTTTACCACCATTTGATGATGAAGTCTTTTTAAATGTAGTTTTTGTCACATTTATATAACCTATTTGAAAAAATAATACTTCTTTTATAGAATCAGGAAATCAAAATATACTATAGATAAATGTTTTGTAATTTTTTCATAAAGATCATTTTTAATGAATTGTTAAAAAATAATGCATGTTAATTCAAAACGGCTTTTTCAACTAATTTATATATACAATAAGATTTTCATTTTATTTTTTTTGAAATTTTAATTGGATTATGTTTTTGTCATTTATTCCAATTTTTGACATTGGAAGTAATTTAACTATTAAATTGGATATAAATAGATGACGATTTTTGATAGATTTAACTTCATAAAAACTAGATTTTTTTTGGACTACGAGATTTATTTTAAATTAATTTCTAAAAATTATGTGTTTGGAATCGAAAAACATGGATCAAATATTTTCAATAAAATGGTCCAAATTCTATAAATAGGTACCTTTTATTTTTTGTATGTTTGGAATAATTACTTTTTAATTATTTTATTTTCTATTGTTAAAGGTTCAATCTAGTAAATAAGGGTAAAAATTAATATTATAATAATATTAAATATTCATAACATGTTTCCTAGTACTATTGGAATAGATATGTCTGACCATTGGAATCAATGGGTCGATTTTGGTCCCCATGGAGCTACGTGGTATTGATAATGACATGTAATAAAAATTAATTTATATTAAAGAGAAATATGACAAAAACATAAATATTTTACTAAAAAATTACAAGGGGTTATATAATTGATCTCATTTAATATAAATTTTAATTATAAATTGAAAATTATTTACTATATCATTATATTTTAATAATATTTTTTAACATATAAATAAATACAATTTTTATGACACAATTATGATGAAGTGATTGATTAATTAATAAAAATTCAAATAAATGATATTAAAATGTTAAAATAAAGGTAAATTGGTTATTTTGATTCCATACATGAATATTTTAGATGATATTGACCTATTTTATTTTATTTAAATCTTTTTCATCAATAGAATGAGGATGTTTTAAAATTGTAAAAAAGTCAAGTATGAATACTGTCCAAAATTAACATAATTCATAACATAAAATATTAAATAGTTTATTTAATGAAATTAAATTCAAAAAAATATATGATTTAGATAAATGCGGAAGGTCTGTCCAAATATGTCATATATAACATTTTTGGGTTATTTTACTTTATATGGTAATTACATTAAGAAATAATATCTAAATAACAAGATATCACAGTAGGATTAAAATTGGTAAAATAAGGGTTAAACAAAAAACGATAAGGATAAAAAAATATTAAAAAAGAACTAAAACTTATTTAATGATAAGTATTCAACCAAGATCATCTTATATTGTAATTAAATTTGTTTTGGACATTTTGTAATCGAAATTCAATTTATAATAAATTAATATTTCTTGAAATTCCAAAAGTTCCCCTCCACCCTTTTATAAAATACCACCACCTCTACCCACATATCTCACACCTCTCAAGACCATTGGACTGTCTATATTCTGCTAAAATAATCTCCAAAAATCTCTCAATTACTCTTATAATCCTTGCCTTGGATATAAGTAATTTCAATAAATACATTTGGCTCAAATCAATTGATGTTTCCGGAGTAAGAGGTAATGTATTCTCAAAAGTTTTTTTCTTTTATTTTAATTCTTCACACCCTATGATCAGCTTATTTTTTTATTAAATCACAACACCAATATCATAAATATTAGGGGATTTTTTTTTTGATTTATTCTAACTATACATACAAACTCCTTTATCAAATGGATATGAAGATATTGTTTCTTTGTAAGGTGAACTACTGCCTCACAAAATTATGATTGTACAATTTTCCACTACAACCTCTCATTGTGGATATTATGATGGAAAAATATTTTTATATGATATATATTATATTTTTATTGTCTCTATGTGTCATTAATTTATTTTACAATATACCTTTATTCTTTCCATGAAGTGTAAATACAATAATTTCATTTGAGGAAATGTGTACTACCACCCCCTTAAAGTGATAAGAGTCCTTCAAACTATAAATGTAATTTATAAAGGGTGATTTATTAAACCTAAAATAAATATATGAAATAAATATAATTATATTATTATAAAATACATTTATATCATTTGATTAATATTCCATTACTATGATAATGAAATTAAAGTAGCGTTCATGCGTACGTAAGGTTTACCATTTCCATAAACAGTTCATTTCACTTCATATCATTAATTGATATAGAATACTATAAATACAAATACAGTGTATATATATGATATTTAAAGAGTGAATATAATTATTAAGAATATTTAAATTTTACTACATTTATAATTTATATAAAAACAATTTCATTTTTTTATCACGTATGGAATATCGATAAAACGACTTATATTAACATAAATATTTATGTAATATTTATAATGTGGTAATAAGTGATATTAAATCAATATTAAACATGACAAAGGATATGAAGAATGTATAAATTAAATTAAGATTATTATTTATGAATAACAAGTAATATACATGACAAATAAGACTTAACGTAAGGGGCATCTTCTCAATCTCCATCCATGGAGAAATGTTTTGGTAATAAACACCTCCTTATTTTATAAATTTTATAATAACCACCTTTGATATTTAATTATGTTTAGTGGGAATATTTTTTCTATAATTAATTTTACAAAATTGTAAAAGGAATGATTTTAACATATGTAGTGACAAATACTTCTCCACCATCGTAATTATTATTTGATATTTGGCTTCCTATATAAGCCTTAATGTTTTAAAATGAAAAAGAAATCCGTTATTCACTTTTTTGGTTGTTTTGGTATTTAAAATGTTTTTTGAAATGGATTGAGAATTTTTTTATCTTTAAATTATATACTGTTATTGAAAATGAAATGGTATGAGTGAAATATAGATATTTGAAATATATTATGTTTCATGACTTTATAATTGTATGTGGAGATTTTAATTGTGGTTACATGATAAACCAATGACATGTGGTTACTTTAGAAACGAAATTATAGGTGGTTCCATGATAATCCATGGAAGAGTGGTTACATTATAACCTCAAATGCATTGGGTATGAAAGTCAGTCATATGGCTATTCCATTTAGTGATATGTGCGGATGTCAAAAGCATGGTTATTCCATTTTTTATATTTATTTCCTATGTACCCATTATATGATATATATTTCTTTTTAGGGGATTCATGTAAATATTTTTGTTACAAAATGTTTATCCAATGAGATTGAATTTAGGAAAGTGTTTTTGCTACTTCTTGTAGGTGAAAAGTGTTACATTATGATAATGATTTCATGGTTTACATGTTTTTAAAATACTAACAGTATTTATTCATTATGTATCCATTTCTGAGTTTTTTATTATAATCACATGTTCTGAAATGTTTTTCATAGGATATATAGAATAATATAGTATGGGATGCATTCAAGGAATGTTTATGTTGTTAAAATAGGAAATGAATTCAGGTTTCAATTTAGCGAGTTATTTATTCCTAAAAAATGGATAGTTGGTAGAAGTTACTACTTGTAATATTAATGTTTTTATATGTATGGTATGAACTAATTCTCTAAAACTATAAACCTGAAAAGATCATCAATGTGAATTAAATTTAAATTATTGACTTATCAAAAGATAAAGTAATGTTAAAGCAAATGTCCTTAAAGCTGGTATCAAAGGAAAGGTTTAGAAAACTATAATGCATAAGATATTTTATTAAGGGTTAGAGATATGATCATGGTTTTATAAATTTAAGGTATATTATATGTTCAATGACTTAAAAACCCATTTTTCTGATAATGTAATTTCAAGGGTATTAATGATATTTTGGAAAACATTCTCCTTTTAGGAAATTATAGGTTATTTGTTTTTGGGATGAAAAATGTGCGGTATGAAATAACCTTGGAGGTTAAAATATGTTATTTATATTTTTTAGGATTGGATATTATTTGGAAATTTTATTATAATTAAAAAACTTTTTAAAATGGATAACATGTAGACCGTGTGACATCCCATTAGGTCAGAAAAATATGTGGGAATCAAACACACAACCAATGTGCACCTGGGATTTATCGCCTACCACTGGCCTACGTGAATTACCAACTTAGTTTGACTTATGTTTTTAGTTAATGGATTTTATTAATCAACAAAAATATGATTTTTGGGAGTTATTAATTATCAAATATACACCCACAGTATTGGAAAAATATTTTGTGATTACGTGATAAATGTTGTTTTGGAAGATGTTCTCTCTTTTGGGAAAAATATATGCCCCTGGAAAATAGAATACTATCAGATTTCATTTCGGGAGTAATGGTTGAAATTTTAATTTGTATGAATCTATGTTTTATTGTGGACACATAGTGATTTGGGTTTTTTATGGTAATGATTATCATATCATAGAGAATATGTGATTTCATTAATTAATTTTCGGTATGAGACATTAAGAGTATTAAAATTTCTTTGGAGATAAATGATAATATTTACCATATATGGCTGTGTGATAAAATAATTCTTAGTTTTTTGTTTTAATAAAAGTTGGCATAATCAGAGGAATTTTATGGCCTTTTGTATGTTGAATGTTCTATGTAGAACATTGGTATTACTATTGAATTTTGGAGAATGGAAGTGGTATTTTTCTTATAACGGTTTTGATTCGGATTATGTGATTATTTAGTAGTTTATTATAGTGAATTAGATTTGACCATGTCCTTTTGAATAAACATCATTTGGAGAAAAGTTGAGTTTTGGTATATATTTTTTAATGAATGAAACTATACCAAACAAGTAGGTATGTTTCCTTATCTTCATATTATAGGTAGTAATAAAATTATTCAACTATATAAAACAGATCATGAATAAAAACGTAATTTGATTTATTTTATCAATAAAATTTTACCCATCCATAAATTTATTGTATTTTTGTGGATAACTTTTTGGGATAAACTTCTCCATCACTCCCTTTTAGTCTATGAGAGTTTTTCATCCATATCTATGTTTTTCTTTATGGAACCCTAGTATGGGTTATCTCGAGTGTACTTTGTACATCTTTTTATTACTTTTTATGTGGTAGTATTATTAACACATTTTCAATATATGATTTTTATTGTTGAATCTAAGCCAAATTTTAAATTTACAAGAACACAATTTCCAAATTTGGGGAATGATGTAACGACTCAGGTATTTAAAGAATAATACATTTTCACTTATATTAATACTTATTCATAATATATTAATTTTACATTAATGTTTACACTTTTTCCAATAGTATACATGACATTCAACAATAGGTGTCTCTAAAATCATACATTCGACACAACAATAATTTATACCAAAAAATAATTCAATAAAATAATTATTATATTAAATGGTATTTAACACCTAGCCATTGGAATGGTGAGAAGAAATAATATCAAATGAATTTTGAAATATGGATTACACATTTAGAAATAAGAATTCATTGATTACCTATTTTTTAAAAAATTTGAAGAAAAACTAATTGAATATAAAGTATGTGTTTTTATGAAATCCTATTTAAAAAGTAATAATAGTATTTGTAAAATCATATCACACTTTATAGAATTTTATTTAATGATAAATATATGTTATATATTCAATTTAATGTCATAAATTCATCTTTTCTGTTTCATATATATGATATAAGTATAAATTCAATTTTTTCAAATAAAAGAAGCATTTTTGAAAAAATGAATTATTAATGCCTTTTTATGGAGAACCCTTTTGAAGTATATTTTTTGTAACTATAATATGTAATATATGAAAAAATATAGTTATATTATACAATAATTAAATTAAAATTTACATTGTAATAATATTTTTCAAATTTCTGATAATGTTCATTATTTAATGAATAGTGAAAAATACTACATTTTAATTCAAAACTACATTATCATATAATTTATTTATACATTTAGATTATCAATTTAATTGGTTTTAAATTGTAATAGAATTATGTTTTTATATTTTATTCCAATTTTGGTTAAATGAACTAATTTGACAATTAAATTGGATATAAAGACATGCCCATCATTCCATATATTTTACTTCTTAAAAACATACTTTTTTGTTTGGACAACATGATTTAATATTAATATAATTTCAAAAAATTATATGTTTTGAATTTGGATATATGTATTCCATGTTATTAATCATAAGGTTAATTTTTTTAAATAGGTACCATTTATTCTTGGACATTCTGAATGGTAACTTCACTAATTATTTGATTTACAATGGTTAAAGGGTAAATCTGGTAAATAAGGGAAATATATTTATATAATAATAATTTTAAACTACCATAACACGTGTCATAATCCTATTAGATGAAATAGTTTTTTTCTTCATTAATATTGGATTCAAATAAATCATAACATAAATGTTAAAATAAATGTAATTTGTTTATTTATTTAATTTAAAGAATTTTATGTATGATATTGGAAAATTATATTTTATTTAATTCCTCTTCATTTACAGTATTTGGTTGTTATGAATTTTTTTAAAAATCTAGTATGAATAGTTTCCAAAATTGACAAAATTCAGAACTAAAAATATAAAATAGTATATTAAATGATAGTAAATTCCTAAAAATATATGATTCATTCAAATTGTAAAGATAAGACCACATATGTCATAATTAAATTATTTTGGGGTTTTTCTACATGATATCCTAATTACATTAACCCACCATGCATAAAAAACATGATATCATATTATGTTTAAAAATGGTAAAATAATGGTAAACCAAAATATAAGTATAAAAATATTTGAAAAATTTATTAATATTATTGGATTACTGGTATTTGAACTAAATTCATCATTTATTAAAATTAAATTTGTTTTTAACCTTTTTTAATCAATACTTAATTTATAATAAATTATCATTTCAAGACTATCTTAAAGTTCCCCTCCTCCCCCATATAAAAGGTCACCACCTCTTCCAGCATAACTCACATCCATGAAGCCCAATTTTCTGTCAAAATTCTGACCAAATAAGCTCCCAACATCACTTCCTTCCTCTTATAATCCTTCCATTGGGAAGAAGGAAATTCAATATAGCAATTTGGCTCAAATTCATAGACGCTGAATGATTTGGAGTTAAAGTATTCTCCAATGTTATTTTCTTTTATTTTCATTATCCACGCCATATGATATTCTTATTATTTTATTAAATTGAGAAATATCCTAAATATACTTCTAGGTTATTAAGAAAAGGATTTGAACATCACATACACACACCTCCATCTAATTGATATGAATTAACTATTTCATTTTATAGCCAACTGCTTCCTCATGCGACGATGACTGGTCAATTTTCCTCTACCACCTCTCATGGTGGCCATTATAGTGGAACTACATTTATATATGGTATAATATATATATATATATATATTCTCTATGATTCATTAATTTTTATTTACAACATATTTTTTTTGATTTCCAAGATGTGTAAATATGATAACTTCATTTGAGGATGTACGGACTACAACCCGTAAAAGTGATATGAGTTGTTCACTCTATACATGGAATGTACGAAAGATGGGTTTATTAAACCTATGAGGCATAAATGAAAAAAATAATATAATCGTATTATAATATAAATTTACATCATGTAATTATAATTCATTTAGTATGACAATGAAATGAAAGTAGCATTCATGCGTACATACGACCTACCATCACCGTTAAAAAATAATTTTATTTATTATCTCCATATGGTATAAAATATTATAAATACATATATAGTATATTTATATATATATGATATTTAAATCATTAATATAATTCTATAAATGATTTAATTTTGACTATGAGTACATTTTATATAAAAAAAGATCATTTTCTACTCATGTTCTTTATATCATCAAAACTACTGATATTAACTTAAATAATATTGTATTTTTTTAGAATGGTTATATGTTATATAAAATGAAAACTAAAATCGAAAAGGATCTAAATCAAGTATAAATTTACTTAAAATTAATATGCAGTATGAACAAGGAACATACACGACGAATCAGTCTCAAGGTAAAGGACATTGTCCCAATCTCTATTAATTGAGGCATTTTTTGATAATATACACCTCCTTATTTTTTACTGTGTATAATAATACCCATTCTATATTAATTTTATTCAATGGGAATATTTTTTCTATGATGTGTTTTACTAAATTCCAAATTGAATTTTTTTAACATTTTCAGTGACAATGACCTCTCCAATGCAATAATGTTATTTGATATTTTGGATTCCTCTATAAGCCTGAATGTTTTGAAAAGAAAAGTAAATCCCTTATTCAATTTTTTTGTTGTTTTTGTATTGAAAATAATTTTTTAAAGGGATTTATATTTTCAATATCTTCAAATGATTTATTGTGATTTAAAATGAAATTTTAATATTCCAATGTTGATATTTTCTATATTTTTTGTGTTATGATTATATAATGGTACTTGGAAATTTGACGGGTGGTTATGTGATAAAAAAATATGGGTGGTTATAATATTAAGAAATTTATGGGTTATTTAAAGATATACCAATTTTGGGTGGTTACGTTATAACCTCTAATGCTTTGGGTTTCGTACTCGGCCCTATAACTATTCCATTTAGTGATATGTGTGGATGTCAATGGTATGGTTATTCCATTTAATTATTTTTAGGTCCCCTGTTATCTTTTTCTGCTATATTTTTTTTCTATGGGATTTATGGTAATATATTGTTTTCAAAAATTATATTGAAAGATATTATATTCAATGAATTATTTTTTCTAGTTATTAATGGTGAAATCTATTACTTTATGATATATTATTCATGGTTTTCAGGTTTTCACGAGATTTAAAATTTTCATTCATTATAAATCATGTAATTAAACTTTTATATCAATCCCATCCTTTTTATTTAGAATTTTTTTTTCACATTTCATAATGAATAATTGAGTAATGTAACATTTAAAGGAAATTGTATTCTATTATAAATGATACAATGTCATCTTTCTTTTTAAATATTTTTTTTAGAAAAAAAAAATTATTGATGGGATGTTTCTTCTTGTAATATTGAAGTTGTTATGTATCCATTATGACCTAATTCTCTAAAACTCTAAACCTGAAAAGATCCTTGATGTAAATGAAATTCAATTTATTATCTTATCTTATGATTAATTAATGTTTAAGGAGGGGGCCTTAGACCTTCCATATGGGTCTTATTTGTTTTTTCATCGCATGTTATATGAAATAAATATTGATATTATATTTTTGACATTATTTTCTCAACCACATTTGAAAAACCATGTAAGACCAAAGATAATTTAAATATACTATAAAATCATTCCTAGATTTTAAGATGTCCTAAAATTTAATTATATGAAAATTAAATATCACAAAATTTAATGAAGAAATATGTATCACAAACACATCATAAAAGAGTTTTTTATTTTCCTATAAATGGATTGAATAATTGAGGTTACCAAATGGTTGTGAGTATATTTTCTCTCATTTTGAAAAAATGGACATTTTTTTGGTAAGAAAGGTATACATGTTTTTTCATCATGAAGATATTACTTTATACTGGTCTAATATGGATATTTAATTCATCAATCATCGACATGTTGACCAAAATATCGTACTTCTTCTATGATATTTGTTCTGAAACATTAGATTATAACTCAATCAATATTCTACAAGAATATTTTTTTAATTTTATTTAAATTTTATAAAATATTCCATACATCCTTCGTAGAATTAATAGAACATTTCATATTTCAATTTCAATATAAATTTAAATGTTGCGAGGCTATATAATTATTTACGGTGTATGAATTTGAGAGGTGTATTAAAAAGTAAGGATAAAAGTAAAAATCAAAGCATCAATTGAAGTATCAATTGTAAAATCATACTTTTAGGAAAAAATTCCAAATTTATTATCATATTATTTTCAATCAGAATATCTTTCATAACAAAATTTCATGGGTCGTAATGAGTGTAAAACCTTAAGATTTTAATAGAGGAACACCATGTTTGATATAATATATGACATGAAACACATAGTGTATAAGACAATATAACTCCCCATGACATTATTATATATTCATTTATAAATAAATTAAATCTTCTCTATATCATTAATTTAAAAAAATAATAAGGTTCGAAGGAAATAAAATACTATAATAAAATACTGCAATTTATCCAAGGCCATTATAACCTAGCAATTATGATAGATTATATGAATTGTAATAAATAATAATAAAAATAATTTTATTTTTTTACACATGTATAAAATATATTCTTTAGTTATCTAATGATTTGAAATAAAATATGAACCATTTGAATTAGAAAGAAATATTTTCTTAAAAAATATTTTTTTCTTCTGAAATACATATTAGTCGTGATTTGTGACCAAAATTTAAAATATAATTTTATTTATTTTTTTAAATTTGTTTTCCCAAAATAAAATTCATTTTTGAAATTATTTTATGAAAATAATAATAGTGTGACATTTTATGATTTTTCTGAAATGTTTCAACTTTCGAGGAATAATGAAAATACTGAATTTTAATTGAAATAAGTATTTTGTTTTAATACTTTCTAATGATTAAATATATTTTTAGATAGTTTTAATGTAAAATAAGATCAATTTTATTTTAATTAATCTAATTTAGTTCTATAAAATAATTTTAAATTTGAATTTAGATTTAAAAACAATGTAATCAATTGATCATTTTTTGTCCATAAAAAAAGTTTTCTCAATTATTCTACGATATTAAATAAAAAATTATAATTTTCAACTTCCATAGAATTTATTTGTAAAAATGTCTGACATATTTGGAATAATAGAAATATATATTATCTAAAACAGGATATCAAATTAATTTACCCTCATACAAAGTACAAATAATAAACATTATTTACCGTGATAGAGGTAAAAAAGTATTTATTTATTGGTAAACAAGGAAGACAATCATTTTATTGACCTAAACACTTAACTAAAATATTCAATAAATAAATATTTTAAAACTAAATGTATATTTAATGATAATACACAATTTTGGTACCCTATTTCATTTTAAAAACATTGGTATATATTTATCATTTTAAGACTTACATGTATCCCACTCACTTCACATATAAAAGGACCTACCTTATCCTCTCCTCTATATACATTAAAACAATTCTTGGTAAGTCAATATCTACCTAAATAACATTTCAAATTCCATACCCTCATCTAATATTCTGTATTTATGGATTAAATACAACCATTGTAGGATTTTAGAGAAATCCTATAGTGGTTTCTCGAAGAATAGGGAGTGTTATTCAATGTTTCCTTTATTTGTTTTCACTATCCACCTAATTAAATTATTATTAAAACATTATAATATAATAAATAAAAAATATAAAATATAATTTTATGTTTCTATGTTAGTTTAATTACTTACAACCATCACCACTAAAATAAAATTCATTATAGAATCATCATTCATGTGTACAGTGGACTACCACCTCATAAATCGATATCATTCATTTTTTCAATCATAACCTCTAATAGTTGGGTATGATGATGTTTGTAAAGTATATGTATGATATATATATATAAATAATTTTTAGCCAAAAGGATCGAGGGACAATCATGGACATACTCCAAACAAATTATTTATAATAAAGTGCAAACAGTACAATACAACTCAAAAAAGGGGAGACTTAAAAATCCTGGTATGAAAAACACCAACACTATCATTATGGACCAAACTACTATAATAACAGGGAAAAACGAAGGACCAGCTAGAACTGAACTCCAAAAGAACTATTTTGGAAAGAGAATCTGCATCCCGATTCGCTTCTCTATATACATGAGAGACATCAAGTCATATCAGCACAACAAGTCTCAGAAAATGTATCAATGCAGATAACATCCTTCATGGATCATTCCTCGATCGATCATTCAGGATCTATATAGCTACAGATGAGTCCAAATCTAGCCCTAACATTCTCCAACCATAACGAAATGCATACCAGATCGCCTTTATCATTGACCATAGCTATGCCTCAATCGCCTTCTGATTCCCTATATAGTGGAAGAAGTAGCCATTAACTAAACCCCGATGAGTTCGGAATAATCTACTGCACCCAGCAGGGCCTGGTGGACCAGAGGCCACCCAATATACATTCACCATAATCCAATCATATATTGGTGGAATCCACCGAATATATTTCATCATTCTTGGCTTCCTATCCTGGGAACATACACCAATCATCCACAAATGAATAATTTCAGAGATTTAATTATTCATTGATCCAGTTTGATTCACCGAAGTATGATTAATGTTGTGGTAGATCACCCAAACACCCTACCTAAACAAGGTCCCACAATTGTTTAAAATGATGATGTCATGTGCCCTCCATATATTTGAAAACACAGAAATAGTGTGAGCAGTGAGAAGAGATTTAACATGCTCACTATGTGCGGCCTGTAGGGCTGATGTATGTTGTGAATCAATTGAGAAAAATTGAAGTTGCATTGAATGGTTTCATTCACAAAAACCCATAACCCAGCAGTAATGGAGCATTGAATAAACAAATGCATGACAGATTCTTCATCATTCAAATAGAAATGACATACCGATGCAATATTCAGGCATGTGTGTTGAAGGGAATATTTGATTGACAAGAACTCCTTCCATATTCATCATATCAGTATAGAATCATTGGGAATAATGAAAGGCATGTGTACACATGTAACCAATAAAGGTGTTACAAATTTTGTGCCACACTGTAGATTGTAAAAGTATTAGCTAGAGAAATACCCATTGAGAGCAGGCTTCCAGATAAGCACATCGTTATCAACATAAGCATACTTAGAAATACTCATACGTAGATAACTAGGTATAATTATAGTAGCACCAGTATTTATCTACATGTCAGATATGGACATATTCCTCCATCATGATGGGATAATAATGAAATCCTTGATTGGAGAGGATAGCCACAGGGTGTTCTAACAATTCAGATGAGAATTAGAACATACAAACTATTTTTATTATGTCATGATATTAGAATATGTACTCCAGACCGAGTTCCAAAAAAAGGATTGCATGTACATACTTCGACTATTGTGCAGCCTGTCTACAAATCTACTAATATAAAATTCCAATGAAATGTCAGGTCTAGATAAGATCATCCATGTAAAATTATGAAGCAGTGAATCATTAAAAATTCATATATCTTTTACACCCATTCCCCCCATAGCCACTGACTTTATGTAATCTTTCCATTCCATAGTGACAAGTTTACATTGATTAATTGAGCCCGTCCCAATGAAATTGCATATCATTCCACTCAATTTCTAAAGAAGATCACATGGCCAATTATATAGTGAGAAGGAGTACATAAACATTGAAGTGATGACGGAGTTAACATCACATAATCTACCAGACTGGGACATGGTCATCCCTTTCCAACATGCCATCTGATTAATAATTTTAAGTAAAATATCATCCATGTGAACATGTTTCACCTTCCCCAAAACAATGGAAGCCCAAGTTAGTTAAAAGGTAATGTACCACTCATTACACAATGCCTGTTAGCAACCCTTTTTTCCTTCACGATTCGAATTCCTTACCCAATGAAAAAAGGATTTATTCCTACAAATAACATGGACTTCCACTTCTTCATAGTGTGAAAAAATATTCATGATGCAAGTGATACTCTTCCTATCATATTTGGAGAATATAAGTATAACATCAGTATAGATAATTTGAGAGTTGGAAAAGATATTTTTACCTACCATTATTCTTTGATATAAACCAATTTTAACAAGTTCATGAAGACACACACTCACATAATCCTTATCTATAGGGAAAAAAAGACCAGATAAAGGATCACCCTACCTGACTCCTCTAGAGCATTTAAATAAACCCATAATGGATCTATTTACCAATATAGATAAACTAGCACTTTCCAAAATGGAACACACCATTCCAATGAATTTCCATGAAAATCAATGCATAATCATAATTTTAAAAATTATATACAAGCTTATGGTGTCAAATGCCTTTGATATGTCATCATATATATCCCTATTACCTTTTTTGATCTTGATTCCCATTACATTAACACACTCTAAAGCAGAGAAGATGCAATTTTGAATGTTCCTACCATGAAAAAAATCAAACTGGTTTGATGAAAAAGGATTCATAGAAATCTCACCTTACCATATTTCCATGATTTTACTTATAACATTAGGAATGTAATTTCCAATAGCAACAGGCCTGAAGTCATTAATATCCAATTCATTGTCTTTCTTAGGAATCAGGGAAATGAAATTGGAGTTCATCCCAAATGGCATATAGGAGTGGTAGAATAATTCTTTTAAAACATCAATCACCTCATTTTGGTTGATATCCAAATTTAACATAAATAATTGTTTGGAAAAACCACAAGGGCCAACAACTCTATCTATATTTAATGAAAAGAGTGCATACTGGAATTTATTTTGGGTAGGGATATCAGTGATATTTTTATTCTGAGAATCATCTAGACATGGTTTTATGCATCTGATAATCTTATTCAAGTTATCATTCACAGATTCACAGTATAGGTTTTCAAAATAAAATTTCTCAAAATTTTCCATGTCATTTCCAGAAGTGAACATGGTGTCATCAATCATTAAAGCCTCAAGATTCCTATTTAAATTTTTCTCCCTGTCCATGCAATGAAAAAACCATGAATTTATATCCATATCCTTCAACCACCTGACATTGAAATGATTTCGAGAAAGATTGTTTCTGAGAGTAAAGAGATTATAAATCCTCGAGGAAGGATGTATCTCATCTTGAGATGAAATTTCATGGTCAATGTTTCTCTACTGGAAGTTAAGCAGATGAGAATCATCCACTTTGATATCTTGCTCAAAGCTGGAAAAAGATTTTTTTCCTCCACTGTTCGATTCTAGATTTCCCAATTTTCTATTTTCTAGTAATAATGTGCAATGAACTACCTGGGACAGCTGCTTTCCAAGCCTCTATTATTAATTCATTGCACCCTAGCACAACCAACCAAGAATTATTGAACCTAAATGGTAATGGGGATGTCCTCAAACTACTAAACCACTGGTCAATAAATATAGGATTGTTATCAGAATGATTTCTAGGGAGAATCAAGCCAAAAAAATCCATTATATCACTTCTATCATCCATCCTCACTAGGAACCTATCCAGTTTACATACCTGTCTCACGTCTAGTGAGTACCTTCTATAGGAGAAATCAACACCAAAAATAGGGACATCAGTCAGCCTACAATGATCAATACAAGATGAGATGTCTTTGGTTGATTCCCTACAAAATTTACTCCCAGTTTTTTCCTCTGGTCTCAAAAAAATGTTAAAGTCACCATGTAGGATCCACCACATGTCCATATTCTCAGTGGTGACTAATATGTTCTTCCATAATGACCTTCTCCTGGTATATTTATTAAAAGCATACAAAAAGGTAACACACAATGAGTATGATTGAAATAAAAAAGACAGAGATACTGACTGCTGATTATTCTGAAAGGATTAAACTATATGACTATTGTGTTTTAACACCCATAAATATTCCATCTCATTATCAGATTGATTTTTTTGCAATAAAATAATATCCCAGATCATTCAAATTGAAAGCCATCTATATATAAATCTTCATTATTGGACTAGTAATACCTTGTAGCATGCACTTGTGTGTCAAAATAATGTGCATTAGGGCATTGAACGTGGGAGAATTTCCAAGACCCAACCAGTTCCAGAAGAGTATTTTGATTGATTGGAATGCTGCTGGCTAGTACAAGGGCCAGCATAGCTTGTTTCTACGCATTCCTCTCAAACTGACAGATTCTCCTAAAATATTTCATTAGGGTAACTTCCAACCTGATCATGTCCGGATTCATCGTTAAAATGTGATATGAACCTATTTTCTGGACTGATAGGAATTTTCAATGTGGAAGGTAGCTTCCTCCTTTCAACCTTATATGAGAGAACCTAAGATACATCTCCAACCTACTCCTCTCTTTCCTGCACTAATTTAGCTTCTTCCAGGGGTACATCATTCCACTTAGGGATATCATGTGCAGCCTTATCATAGCATTCTAAATCCTGTAAGATAAGATCACTAGATCCCTTAGCCATACTGAACATTTCAGTACCCTCATGACTTATTGAAATCCCTTTGGTGGTAGCATGTACTACTCTATCATAAATTTCAACGACCTGATCACCATACGTATCCCTAGTGACCAGTTCCGGGATCTTCTCTTTCCTTTCATCATTCTGAGTATTCTCACTAGCCACCTTATCATGTCCTTCCCCATCATTTCCACCCATATTAGTTGAAAACTCATCCGATTTAGAGGGGTCACTTGAACGGGTACCCAGACCAACAATGAAAACATCATCAATATAACACTATCATCATTGGCTTTCAAAGAATCTCCCTGAACATCCACCTTATCACTCCTTGCCTGATCCTTGTTCAGATGTACATCATATTAGAGGGACCTTGATCATTTTTCCTCCTTTGACAGTGTAACATCTCAAGTAATTAATGAATAATAGATATTTTTATCTATGTCTATTAATGAATTAGTTAGTGTTTTAGAGGCTTAAAATGAAAACAAATCCAATCTTAAGCATGGAATATACTAATATTTTTTAAAAGATTGTTTTACTTCCTTTTGATGGAAAATCATTTTTAATTCTATATTTTGACAATTTTATAATCTATTTTTGTCAAAATAAACTTATTCTTTATGATTGGGACATAAAAATTTACTTTTTGTGAATTTTTGGTATTTTTCCGACAATGTTCATTTTTTAACTAATAGTGAAAAATAATTCATTTTACATCAAAAATGCTTTTTAATCTACTTTATTTATATGATTATATTATCTTTTGAATTTGTTTTTAATGTTAAATTAGAATATAATTTTACCATTTAATCCAATGTTGGTCATTAGGATTAATTTTACTTTGGAATTGTGCATAAACTAATGCCAAACTTTTCATAGATATTGTTTCAAAAAAACCCGCTATTTGTTTTGACAACGAGAAGTTTTTTTAAAAATAATTATTGCAATTTATGTGTTTAAAATTTGGTAAAATGGATTAAATATTTGGAATCAGAAGGTCCAAATTATTTAATTATGACTCTTTTGTTTTTGGACATTATGAATAGTAACGATGATAATTATCTTTAATTGTCTTGATTAATGATTAATCGGGTAGTTAAAGATAATAAGATATATCATAATAATTAAAAATGACTACAAAATGTGTTCTAAGGATACTTTTTGTCTCATGTCCGACCATGGTATGCCTTGTGCCACACTTGGGGGCCCCATGGAATCACTTTCGTGAGAAAGTGACTTTTTATCTTTTTATTTTTAAAGAATGTTAAATGTGACAAAGAATGTATCACCTAAGTAAAATATTTTTAATTTTGTCTACATAAATTATCTTTTGGAATATAAATATTCATTAGAAATCTAAATTTTTTTTCTACATCATGGTTTTTTTTATAATTTTTAGACATTAAATTTATTAAATTATTTATGACATCATGATGATGTAGCGATTACCTCATTAATAAAGTATTTAAATAAAATGGAATGATAATGTAAAATATAATACATAAACATGTCCAAAACCTATTGGATAGGTTGATTTCGAACCCTTATCACCTTAACCTCGAATTATATCAATGTGGGACCTTTTGAATCCGAAAATCGTTTTCAAATAAAGTAACATTTCTTTACTTTCCAAGAGTGCCTCTCCTCTACTCTTATAAAACGCCCCCACCTCTACCTCCATAACCACACTCCCAAAGCCTTTTGCTTAGCCAACCCATGCCCATTTTGTCTCTTCAAATCCCTCTCTTACTCCTTGATGCCTCAATTTGGGAAGAAGTCTTCCCAAGGAAGCATTTGAGCTCAAACCAAAGGGAGTTACCTGATTTTAAGGTAATGTCTTCACTTGAGTCCTTTTGTTTTATTTTACTTCTCCAACCCCCTAAACACTTTTTATTCATTTCTTTTGTAACAACATCAGTATCTTAAATATACTATGATGTTGTTATAAAAAGGATTTGAGCTACACTTACACACACCTACATCTAATGGTTAAAGGACATACTGTTTCCATGGATGGTGAATTTATGCCTCCCGAAACGATGATTGTTCAACATTATTTTAACACCGTAAAAGATGTCCATTAAGATGTCACTGTATTTATATATGATATATAATATGTTTATGTTTTCCTTAAACTTCTGTATTTTTCATTTTGGGCATACATATATGGTTTCCATTATGGGTAAACATGATATCTTCATTTAAGGAAGTGCGGACTACCACCCCCTCAAAGTGATTTGATTGGTTAAATACCATATGTGCGACATATAAAGGATGGAACTATGATATTATATATGATATTATACTGGAATTGTAATATACCTTTATATAATTATGATTCCATTCTATAAAATACGAAATAGAAATGAAAGTAGCGTTCATGCATACGTACGGCTTACCGTCTCCATGAACGGTGCATTTCATTTCATACCTCTAAATGATTATGTAATATTATAAATGCACATATATACTATATATTAATGATATATACATCATGATTATAATTCTGGATATAATGGATACATGAACAAATTGTAATTATAAAGGGTTTATTTTTGACTCAAGTACCAATGATCGTTAAAATGGCCGTTATTAACCTAAATAATTACATAGTGTTCATGACATGGAAATAAGTGATATAAAAGCAATAATGAACTTGAAAAAGTTTCTTAAGCAAGTAGAAATTATCTCAAGTTTATTATTTAGGACATTAAAGAACGATCGTGTCATGTCGGACCCGAGGTATGGGACTTCGTCTCGATCCTCTTTCATTGAGACATACTTTGTTTTATACACAACCTTATTTTATATGGTGTATAAAATCCTTTGAATTTTATGTTTATTCAAAAGGAATCTTTTTATAAGAAGCGTTTACAAAACGACAAAAGGGAATGTTTTTGTCATACGTATGTGGCGACAACGACTTCTCCGCCGCCGTGACCATTATTTGAGTTTCGGATTCCTCTACAAGCCATACCGTTTTTAAAAGAAAAATAAATACCATGTTTTACATTTCTTTTATTTTGGTATTGAAAATGGTTTTCATAATGTTTTTATATCAATGTGTTGTATTGATATCTTGTGATTGAAAGGTGGAAATGTTATGTTTCCTTTATGCATGTTTTCTGTGATACGATTATGTAGATGTTCTTGGGCATTATTATGAAGACGGGTGGTTCTGGGATAAACTAAGGGCAGGTGAGCCCGATATAGCTCTCCAATGCATTGGGTAACGTGAAGGAGTGAAATGTTAAGTTTTCTCTAAAGATATTTAGGGAATATACTGTGATGGGTATTCCAAACGTAACCAAGAGGGTTACTCCCTACGTAAGAATGTTATGAATGCTTCATGTTACCTTTATGTCTTATTATTTCTATGATTTATTCATGATTTGATGAGGTATGTTTATGTGCTTATGTTTTATGTGTAATGTATGATTTCATTCTTTTGTATATATGTACCCATGTTTCCTTTCCAATTTTTATATCCCTTACGAAGGTTTTTATGCTCATCCAATGTTTTTTTGAAATGTTTTTCACAGGTCAAGGGAAAGGTACATGATATGATGATAGTGTCAAGGAAGTGTTAAGAAAGGATCCATGTATTATTTTAAATATGTTTCCCTTGATGGGAAAGAAGAATACTATCTTATTGTAACCACTTTGTTTATATGTGGAATGTAATGCAAGTTTTATGATCTAATTCTCTAAAACTCTAAACCTGAAAAGATCCTCAATGTGTAATCTTGTAATAACTCAAGATTAAGTAAGGTTTAAGGCTGGGGCCTTATAATTGGTATCAAAGGTCGGTTTAGACAACTTTAATAGTTAGAAAAATGTAAAATTATAAGTTAATTTATGGTACGATTAAAATGACATAGCATTTAAAGATTACCATATTGCTTCGCCTAAGATATTTCTGTGTTAAGAATGGTTTTTCATAGAGGAAACAGAACAACTTTTCTGGGAAGGCATACAGAGGGAAATGACCTTTCAAATCATTATCCTGAGATGGTCAGAATCAAAAATAAATAGTTTGATGCAGTGATGGCTCAGTTGAATCAGGTGAAAAATGTTGGTTGTTTTTATTGATGATATTTTTGTGTTTTCTAAAAGTAAAGCGGAGCATGAAAGTCATTTAAGCGTTATTTTTCAAACCTTAAATGAAAAGAAATTGTATGGGAAATTCAGAAAGTTTGAGTTTTGGTTGCAACAAATTTCTTTCCTTGGTCACATTGTTTCAAAAGATGGAATAACTATTGATCCTGCTAAAACAAAAGTTGTTAAATAATGGCCAGACCCACAAATTTAACTGAGATCCGTAGTTTTCTTGGTTTGGTAGGTTACTACCGAAGGTTTGTTGAAAATTTTCATGGTTATCTAGTCCAATGACTAAGGTAACTCCGAAAGGTGTTAAGTTTATCTGGACAAAATAATGTGATGATTGTTTTCAGGAACTGAAAAGAAGATTGGTGAATGCTCCAGTTTTTGCACTACCTTCCTAGAATGGTGAGTTTTTTATATACAATGATGCTTCATTGAAATGACTTTGTTGCGTCCTAATGCAGAATGATCAGGTAATTTCTTATGCTTCATGACAGTTGAAAACTCATGAGGTAAATTACCCAACACATGATTTGGAATTAGCTGCTGTTGTTTTCGCTTAAAAAATTTTGAGGCATCATTTGTATGGGGTAAAGTGTGATATATATAATAATCACAAATGTCTAAAGTATATATTCACTCAGAAAGAGTTGAACATGAGATAGAGGTGATGGATGGAATTAATCAAGGATTATGATTGTATAATTTATTACCATCTGGGAAAAGAAAATAATGTGGCTGATGCTTTGAGTCAAAAAAGTAATGCTTCATTATAAATGTTGCGTTTGGAATGTGATCCTTTGGTTAAGGATTTGATTTACTTTTTCATAGAAGTTGTTTGTGTAGGAATTTTTTCTGTTTTGTTTCAGGTATCAGTGAGATCATCTCTATCAGATAGTATCAAGCAAGTACAGAAGAAAGACAGTGAGTTGCATAAAATGGTAGAGCTGGTTCAGAAAGGTAAGTTGCCTGAATTCAACATTGATAATGATGGAATTTTGTGATTTGGGAAGAGATTGTGTGTGCCTTGTGATTAATCGTTGAAGAGAGAGTTGTTATGTGAATCTCATAGTTCTCGGTTTTCAGTTCATCCTGGTAGTACTAAGATGTACATAGATCTGTGGGAGTATTACTAGTAAGATGGAATGAAAATAGATATTTCTGATTTCACAGTGAAGTATTTGACATTTCAAAAGGTTAATGTGGAGCGGAAGTTACCAAAAGGGATTCTTCAGCCTTTACCAGTGCAAGAGTGGAAATGGGAGAATATATATCCATGTACTTTTTTATGGGATTACCGAAGACATCTCGAGGTAATAATGCAATCTGGGTTATTGTTGATCACTCAACTGAATCTGCTCATTTCCTTTCTATACGAGATACTTTTTCCCTAGACAAACATTCCTGTTTGTATCTTAAAATGATAGTAAGGTTACATGGAGTTCCCCTCTCCATTGTATCTGATCGTGATCACAGGTTCTCTTCTAACTTTTGGAAAGGCCTTCAGAAGTCGTTGGGTAATGAATTAAAATTTAGTACAGCATTTCATCCTCAATCAGATGGGCAGTCAGAAAGAACAATTCAGACCTTGGAGGATATGATACGAGCTTGTTCGATGGATTATCAGGGAAGTTGGGACCAACATCTTTCTTTGGATGAATTTTCATATAATAACAGTTTTCATTCCAGTATAGAGATGGCACCATTTGAGGCGTTATATGGGAAGCGGTGTTGAACTCCGGCTTTCTGGGATGAAGTGGGTGAAAGGAAGTTGATGGGACTAGAATTGGTAGAAGAGATGGAAGAAAATGTTCAGCTCATTCAGAAACACATGAGAACAGCTTAGAGTAGGCGGAAGAGTTATGTAGACAACCGGAGGAAGGATCTAACTTTTGAGGTAGGTGCTCATGTTTTTCTCAAAGTCTCACCATTTAAAAGTGTGATGATATTTGGTAATAAAGGAAATCTGAGTCCAAGGTTCATTGGACCATATGAAATTTTGGAGATAGTTGGATCAGTTGCATACCGGGGGGCTTTACCTCGGAGTTTATCTCAGGTACATAATGTTTTTCATGTTTCGATGTTGAGAAAGTATATGCCACATCCATCCAATGTTTTGAGTTCAGAGGTAGTTCAGCTGGAAAAGGACCTATCTTATGAGGAACAACCTGTAACACCCCAAGATTTTATGAAAAATATTCTTTTAATTTCATTAATGTCTTGTTTTTTATGCTACACCCAGATTACCTTGCGCTATACACAACACCGTATTATCTTGCAGTATACGCAACACTTTTCTTGGCTCTTGTTACACACAATTTCACGTTCCTTTGATAGAAGTTATTCTATGAAACATTGAGTGTATATATATATATATATTGAATGTATAAATAACATATGGTTTTATTCTGTTATACGCAACAACAAAGGAGTTGTTCACTACATGAAACCCTGACTTGGCTTGCATTACACGCAAGGACGACCTTCCTCGATAGCGTGTGTTGTACGCAATACAGGGTTTTACTAAACAATGATATATTTTTATAATATTGTTATGAACTAGCCATTATGAATAGTGTTAACTAAATTTTGAATTTTATAACATTATTATTCATCTTACACATTTCTAGAACATGGTATATGAACAAAATAAATTTTTCGGGTAAAATAAGTATTTTTAAAAAAATGTAGTTTTGCCGCCTTTCGATTGGGTACCACATTAAATCTAGTTTTTGACATGTTTATAAGTTCAATTTGACAATATAAAATTCTTCTTTTGAATCAGGATATAAAAATTGACATTAGATAATGTTTTGATATTTTTCCGATAACTTTCATATTTTAATGAATAGTAAAAACACGCTATATTTTAGTTAAAAACAACTTTTTTCATCGTAATATCTTATGTGGTTGAATTATAATATTGAATGGTTTTAAAGTATAAATATAATATATTTTAAACATTTAATATAATTTTTGTAATTAGTATTTATTCTACCTAGAATTCGTAGGTTAAATCAATTCAATCTTTTGAAATGTTTTAAAGAAAAACCTGTTTTCTTTCGACAATGGGATTAATTTTAATTTAATTTAGGCATATTTTGTGTATTGAATTTGGAAAAATTGACTCCATATTTGGAATAAGTGGGTCCAAATTATGTTAATAAGATACTTTTAATTTTTGGGCATTTTGAATAGTAACTACGGTAAATTTTATTTACTATAGTAAAAGGTAAATCGGGTAATTAAGGGTAAATATAAGATTCTAAAATTACCCTAACACTTAGAAAAATCCTATTTAATGGCTAAAAGTAGACCCATATAACCTAAGGGTCGGATTAGATTCATTTTATGGACTTTTTTCCATGAAAATAATTTAATTATTATTAAAACCAAAGAATGTGACAACATGTCACTTTCTTAAATCTTATAAGTATAATAATTTTACCTTAGTGATAAACTTCATGAAACTTCAAACATTAATAGTCTATAGAAGGCTTTTACAATTATCTACATCATAGGAATTTATTTAGAATTTTTAGGGATTAAATAATTATCATTTATTATGACACAAAGATGATGCAGAAATTGTCTTATTAATTAAATATTGACATAATCGATGTTATAAATGCCCAAATAAATGTAATTTGAGACTTTTTATGACTTACATTAATTTTCTAGGTTAATATGACATGTTATTGTTGATATAAGTTACTTGGTTCGATCTTATAATTCTGTTATAAATTTCATAAAAATCATGTACCAAATAGTGTCAAAATTGACATAAATTAGTTTTTAAAAAATATATTATATTATTAATTGTTATTTAATTCCTAAAAATCTAAGGGTCGGCCAAATGACTTAGATAAAAATATATATAATAATAATAAACAACTTGGGGTTTTTTTAGCTTGTTATGGTAAGTTTATTAACGATATAGTGTAAGAAAACAAAAAGACACGGTAAAAGTTAAATTATTTAACTTAGAGTTAAACCTAATTGATAAGGTTAAAATAATAACCTAAACTACTATAAATCCTATTGGATGAGAGTATTTATACCCATCCCCACTTTATCTTCGAAATAAGACCCTTTGGAACCATTATAAACCGAATTTGACCTTAATATAAAATAATATTTTGAGATTTTCCTAAGGTGCCCCTCTCCTCCCTTATAAAAGGGCACCTCCTCCCTCTCTTCCTCACACAACTTTGAGCCTTCAAGCTCGGCCATCCCCTTCCAAAATCGCTTATCCACTTCCCTAGAATCATCCTAGAGGTCCTGGTCTTATTCAAAGACCATCCTTAGTTCTTTAAGTGGAGGTTAAGAAAAGGAGCGTCAAAAAGAGGTAATATCCATTACCGTTCTTTTTCAATTTCATTATTCTTCCACTTCTTATTCTTTATCTGTTTCATGATAAAGTAATAACATCAGTATCACTCATATACTTATATGTTATTATAAGTATGAAACAACCCTATTTCACCATCTATCCATCCTACGGAAAAAGAAATCACCGAGCGTGCGTACGTACGGAATACCGTCTCCAGGCCGTGGTGTAATCTATTTTCCACTACCACATTACTTGGATGGGTATAATGGTGTAAATAATAACTATATATTATTATTTTAAAGTGAAATTGATTCTGAAATATTATACACACACTCCAATACATTCCCACGATCATAGGAACGATATCATCACTCGTGTGTACGTACGGAATACCGTCTCCACGATGTGATGTGACTCGTTCTACATGGTCTTCATCTCATAATGATTATATAAATGAATTGAATGAATTAATATGATATATACTACACTAATACCATTCTGTAAATGATTTATCTATAACCTAAAGATAATAATAAGAATTTATTCGACAAAACACGCATAAGAACAAAAAGTTATAAACACCCGAATAACAAGTAGAAATGAAATATTACTACTAAGAAGATAAGAAAATGACCATATATGATATCATAAAAATAAGTATGATTCTGGAATAAGTAAATAACATTATTTAAAACATTATACATGAGGTTTGGACACTTACGAAGCAAAACAGACCTAAGGTAAGGGAAATATCACAATCTCATTTTTATCCGAGATTTTTTATACTTTGGTATTTACTGGGGTGTATTTTATCATCAACATCCATGTTTCCTCAATATGTAATACTATTTCCACCCACCTAAAATTGTTTAAATCCAATTTTACACTTCGGTGAGTATTTAGTAAAGGATATAAAAGGAATATTTTTTTATTTTTCGTACGAGGTTCTTTTTGACTTTTCAGACAAAAGTACGAGAAGAATGTTTTTTTAACTTATACGGCATGAATGGATTTTTAAAACCGTATTTCCAAGAAGCATCCTTTACAATTTTTCATGTTTGTTTTTAATCAACTTGTTTTAGTTTAGAATTGTACGACATGTTATGAAAGGAAAAGTGTTTTTGAAGCAGAAAGGATATTTTCCTCATGAATGGAGTTCAAGTGTTTATTCAAAATTATTTTCCCTCTAAGATAATAAATGGTTCTGTGTCTATACCTATTATTACATTGACTTGATTATGTTGTGATGGAATTATATTTTTATAAATTCATTTATCTTATATGAATTGTTTTATGATGTCACGATGTTCAATATTTCCATTTTTCTTACATGGGTTATGAAATGATGTATGATTTATGATTTTGTGGCACACATATGAATGGTATCATTATGATATGGGTGGTACCTATATCTCCCTCCAACGCATTGGGTAAAGATTTTATATCTCATGAGATAGACATGGCTGGAATGGTAGGTTATACCGGTTCAGTGAAACAAGACTGAAACGAGGTGTGAACTCGGTTCAGAAAGGGACTTCGTCCACTAAGATAGTATTGGCAATGAGTCTTGACTAATAAGAAATGATTCTCTATGATTATGTGTGTATGCCGAAAAGTTTCATGTTGTAAGTTATGATTCTTGGGATTTCATTTCACTACTATGATTTATCCCATGTTATGATATTATGCTATCTTTTGCAGGTTAAGATTTCCAAAATGTTATGTTCTTATGAATATGATGTGATTGACATTTTTTTTGTTTACCCTTACTGAGCATTTGAGCTCACCCTTTTATGTTTTCTTTTCCCCAGGATATAAAGAAAGGTTACAGGTTAAAAAAAGGAAGATATTTATGGGAGATGTTGAAGATCTTTCACGACGATTAGAAGATTATATTCCGAGTTTCCAAAGACACTAAACTATTACGATCCTTGTGTGTGTGTTTTTGTTATGTACTAAGTATTCTGCAAAAGTAATGTAATGTCAATGTGTGTCAGGCTTCAGGTCTCTACAGTTCGTATCAGAGGAAAGGTTTATTCCACCTTTGGAAACTAGGATGCGAGAACTTTAGTGAGATCCCTAGAGATATTTCTAAGGTATGTCTAGGGATGTCTCTAAGGTTAAGTATACGTATAGGTTATAGTACTATAATTTCACTAACGATCTTAGAATATAACCTAAGATGTTAGATATTGAGGTTACTCCCCCTTTTATTATGTTGGTTTCCCTAGCATTATTTTTGCCTCTCACACTATTCATATTGGGTTTTAGACGATGGATGGAACCCGAAGGAACCGTGTTGATCACTATAATGGACAATGCAATGATTTTCCTCCTGAACAAACAAATGTTATGGGAGATGGAGTGAAAAATCTTATTGCTATACTTACACAAGCTATGAATCATTCTGGACTTCCAAATGAGCAGATAAAGAAACAATATTCTATTGAGTCCTTCATGAGGCAACGTCCACCTTCTTTCAGTGGTTCTTCCGATCCACTTGTTGCTGAACAATGGATCAGTATCACTGAAAAGATATTTTCAGTTCTTCAATGTTCTGAACATGATAAAGTCATCTTAGCAGTATATCGTTTGGATGGTGAAGCTGATCAATGGTGGAATCTTATCATGAATATGAGGCCAATAGATGAAATTGAGTCCATGGAATGGGACGAGTTCAAGAACCTGTTTCTCAGTAAGTACTTACCTCGTATTCTTCGAACAAAGATGGAAAAGGAATTTCTTAAGCTGAAGCAGAAGGATGATGAATCTGTTGGTATATACAAAGTGAATTTTACAAGACTTGCAAGTTATGCATCTGGCATTATTATACAACCTAAAAGTAAAGTTGATAGATTTTTCAGTGGCTTAAAACCAAGTCTTTGAAGGGAATTAGCTATAAGATACTTCAGTAGCTATGAATAAATTGTGCGTTGTGCTATCAAGGTAGAAATGGAAGTTGGTGTTACATATCCATCTCATGGTTTTGACAAGAAACAAAAGATGGAGTTAAAGGAGAAATCTCAGAATAATGGTGAAAAGAAGTTGAATTTTTCCTTATGCACAAAGTGTGGAAAGAAGCATGGTGGAGATTTTCTTAAAGGGACTAGAAAATGTTTTAAGTGTGGAAAAGAAGGTCATCAAGCAGCTGAGTGTCGAAGTAATGGAAAAAGGGTTTCTAATGATGTGAATAAAGAAAACACTGCAGAGAACGCACCACCAACACTTCAATGCTTCAAGTGCAAGGAAATGGGGAATTATGGTAATAAATTCCCTAATCCAAGGGTTAGTGATGATCTACATGAGCAACCACATAAGGCAAAGGACAAAGGGAAGTCACATGCGATCACCATTGGCGATGTTGAATATGATAACGATGTGGGGGAATGATTAAGTGTATATGTAATGGGATTTGAAAATAATGTTGTATATAGTATCGTGGAATATTGGAATATTTATGTATTGGTCTACTGTGGTTTTCAATAATTTTATGGAACCCGTAACCACGGAAAGTGATTGATATATTTTTGGAAAAAGAGATTATATGCGCATAATGAAGGGAAAATGAGAAAATGAAATATTTGACAGTATTCATGAGCTCATGATTGATATAATGACTAAGTGATATCATGGTTTGAGTATATTGAATTTTGATGATTTTGGTATGTGGAAAGTGTTAACTTTTAACTGCATTCATGTTTTCACTATGGTTCAATGGGTATTCAATAGAATACATGATTAAGGCCTTTGAACGTTTGCAATGTGACTAACAAAACATATCTTATGATATATGGGGATCAACGATGGTATTAAATCTCTGGTATTCATTTTCACTATATTATGAGAGTGGACTACAGTATTATAGATAAGCCTAATGATTGGAATGGATTATGTTGGACATAAGTTAGTATTGTTTAAGGATAGATGTTTTTTCGATATTATTGATGGGATGTTATGGTAATATAATTTTAGAAAAAGGACAACCTGCAGGACGGGCGATAGCCCATCGCGTCGGACAAGGCTGTGGGAATCGAACCCACAACCGAAGAGCGACTGGACTTTATCACCTACCACTGGCCTACAGGAAGTCGCTGGTTAGTATAAACTAGTTTTATTTTATTAAGCGGTATGATATATGAAGTATAAGTTCTTTTTTGGAACCATATACGATTAATCTAACCTTAAGATGAACATATAACTTTTAATAACCTTTGGTTTTAAAGAGATGGAATGCCCCATCATTCTATCACATGATCTTCTAACACATCACGAATAACAAATTCAACTTCATTTCTTTTAGGGATGAATTGGAAATTGGTCAATTCACGAACAATAGTGAGATTGTACCAAAATCATGCAAGTATTTATTTTAATTCATCATCTTTATGGAAATGATCATGAAAACCAAAAATGTTGTCCTAGTACTCTTATATCTGCTGAATCGGATGGTATCTTAGATCGTCACAAATTTATGGCTTTGTGATTGCTGGCTTTTCCATAGCCATGTTCTCTACCAGTCTCCATCAGAACATGATGGTAAGATTTCTCATCCATATCCATATTTTCACCTATATGGAAACCCATTGATTAGTTTATTTGGGTAACTGTTACATTTCATACTTTTGTTTTTAAATATTGGTTTCGGTATTCCTTTTTACGATGTGGGTTTCTATTAAAGAAACATTCGAATAGTAAACCATTTATAACCCCGACGAATTTCGAGGGCGAAATTTATTTTAAGCGGGGTAGAATGTAACACCCCGAGATTTTATGAAAAATAATTTTTTAATTTCATTAATGTCTTGTGTTGTATGCTACACCAAGATTACCTTGCACTATACACAACATCGTACTATCTTGCAGTATACACAAAAATTTTCTTGGCTCTTGTTACACACAATTTCCCGTTCGTTTGATAGAAGTTATTCTACGCAACATTGAGTGTATATATATATATTCAATGTATAAACAAAATATTGTTGGATTCTGTTATACGCAACAACAAAGGAGTTGTGAACTACACGCAACCCTGACTTGGGTTGCATTACACGCAATCACGACCTTCCTCGATAGCGTGTGTTGTACGCAATACCTGGTTTTACTAAACAACGATATATTATTATAATATTGTTATGAACTAGCCATTATGAATAGTGTTAACTAAATTTTGAATTTAATAACATTATTATTCATCTTACACATTTCTAGAACATGGTATAAGAAAAAAATAAATTTTTCGGGTAAAATAAGTATTTTTAAAAAAATGCAGTTTTGTCACCTTTTGATGGAACACCCACATTAAATATAGTTTTTGACACGTTTATAAGTTCAATTTGAAAAAATAAAATTACTATTTTGAATTAGGATATAAAAATTTACATTAGATAATGTTTTGATATTTTTCCGATAACTTTCATATTTTAATGAATAGTAAAAACACGCTATATTTTAATTAAATACATCTTTTTTCATCATAATATATTATGTGGTTAAATTATAATATTTAAAGTTTTTAAAGTATAAATAGAATATATTTTTACCATTTAATATAATATATGTCATTATCATTGATTTCACCTTGAATTCTTAGGTTAAATCAATTCAATCTTTTGCAATGTTTTAAAGAAAAACCCGTTTTCTTTCGACAACGGGATTAATTTTAATTTAATTTCTGCATATTTTGTGTATTGAATTTGGAAAAATGGATTCCATATTTGGAATCAATGAGTCCAAATTATGTTAATAAGCTACTTTTTATTTTTGGGAATTGTGAATAGTAACTACGGTAAATTTTATTTACTATAGTTAAAGGTAAATCGGGTAATTAAGGGTAAATATAAGATTATAAAATTACCCTAACACATACAAAAATCCTATTATATGGCTTAAAGTAGACCCATATAACCTATGGGTCGGATTATATTCATTTTATGGGCTTTTTTCCATTAAAATAATTTAATTATTATTAAAACCAAAGAATTTGACAACATGTCACTTTCTTAAATCTTATAAGTATAATAATTTTAATTTAGTGATAAACTTCATGAAACTTCGAACATTAATAGTATAAAGAAAGCTAATACAATTATCTACATCATATAAATTTATTTATAATTTTTAGAGATTAAATAATTATCATTTATTATGACACAATGATGATGTAGTAATTGTCTTATTAATGAAATATTGACATAATTGATGTTATAAATGCCCAAATAAATGTAATTTGAGACTTTTTATGACTTATATTAATTTTCTAGGTTAATATGATATGTTATTGTTGATATAAGTAAATTGGTTTGAACTTATCATTCTGTTATGATATTTATAAATATCATGTACCAAATAGTGTCAAAATTTACTTAAATTATTTTTTAAAAAAAAATATTATATTATTAATTGTTATTTAATTCATAAAAATATAAGGTTAGGCAAAATGACTTAGATAAGGATATATATATTAATAATAAACAACTTGGGGTTCGTTTGTCTTGTTATGGTATGTTTATTAAACTTATAGTGTAAGAAAACAAAAAGACACGGTAAAAGTTAAAATATTTGACTTAGAGTTAAATCTAATTGATAAGGATAAAATAATAACGTAAACATGTCTAAATCCTATTTTATGAGATTATTGTGACCCATAACCACTTTATCTTCTAAATAATACCCTTTGGAACCATTATAAACCGAATTTGACCTTAATATGAAATAATATTTTGAGATTTTCCTAAGGTGCCCCTCTCCTCCCTTATAAAAGGAAACCTCCTTCCTCTCTTCCTCACACAACTTTGAGCCTTCATGCTCGGCCAGACCCTACCAAAATCTCTTCTCCACTTCCCTAGTATCATCCTAGAGGTCCTGGTCTTCTTCAAAGACCATCCTTAGTTCATTAAGTGGAGGTTAAGAAAAGGCGCATCAAAAAGAGGTAATATCCATTACTGATCTTTTTCAATTTCTTTCTTCTTCCACTTCTTATTTTTTAGTTGTTTCATGATAAAGTAATAACATCAGTATCACTTATATACTGATATGTTATTATAAGTATTAAGCAACCCTATTTCACCATCTATCCATCCTACGGAAAAATAAATCACCGCGCGTGCGTACGTACGGAATACCGTCTCCACGCCGTGGTGTAATCTATTTTCCACCACCACCTTACTTGGATGGGTATAATGGTGTAAAAAATAACTATATATGATTATATTAAAGTGAAATTTATTCTGAAATAGTATACATACACTCCAATACAGTCCCATGATCATAGGAATGATATCATCACTCGTGCGTACGTCCGGAATACCGTCTCCACGATGTGATGCGACTCGTTCTACATGATCTTCATCTCATAATGATTATATAAAAGAATTGAATGTATGAATATGATATATATTACACTAATACCAGTTTGGAAATGAGGTATCTATAACCTAAAGATACGAATAAGAATTTATTCGACAAAACATGCATAAAAACAAAAAGTTATAAACACCCGAATAACAAGTAGCAATGAAATATTACTACTAAGAAGCTAAGAAAATGACCATATATGATATCATAAAAATAAGTATGATTCTGGAAGATGTCAATAACATTATTTAAATAATTATACAGGAGGTTCAGACACTTACGAAGCAAAACAGACCTAAGGTAAGGGAAATATCACAATCTCATTTTTATCTGAGATTGTTTATACTTTGGTATTTACTGGGGTGTATTTTATCATCCACATATTTGTTTCCTAAATATGAAATATTATTTCCATCAACCTACAATTGTTTAAATCCAATTTTATCCTTCGGTGAGTTCTTAGTAAAGGATATGAAAGGAATCTTTTTTCGTTTTTCGTACGAGGCACTTTTTGACTTTTCTGACAAAAGTACGAGAAGAATGTTTTTTTTACTTATACGACATGAATGGATTTTTAAAACATTATTTCCAAGAAGCTTCCTTTACAAGTTTTCATGTTTATTTTTAATCAACTTGTTTTCGTTTAGAATTTTACAACATGTTAAGAATGGAAAAGTGTTTTTGAAGCAGAAAGGATATTTTCCTCAAGAATGGAGTTCAAGTGTTTTATCAAAATTATTCTCCATATAAGATAATAAATGGTTCTATTTATATCCCTATTATTTCATTGATTTAATTATGTTGTGATGTAATTATATTTTTATGAATTCCTTTATCTTATAAGAATTGTTTTATGATGTCACGATGTTTAATATTCCCATTTTTATTACATGGGTTATGCAATGATGTATGATTTATGATTTTGTGACACACATATGAATGGTATCATTATGAGAAGGGTGGGACCTATATCTCCCTACAATGTATTGGGTAAAGATTTTATATCCCCTGAGATAGACATGGTTGGAATGGTAGGTTATACCTGTTCAATGAAATAGGACTGAAACGAGGAGTGAACTCGGTTCATAAAGGGACATTGTCCACTAAGATAGTCTTGGCAATGAGTCTTTACTAATAATAAATGATTCTATAAGATTATGTGTGTATGACACAAAGTTTCATGTTGTATGTTGTGATTATTGGGATTTCATTTCACTACTATGATTTATCCCATGTTATGAAATTATGCGCTCTTTTGCAGGTTAAGATTTCCAATATGTTAGGTTCTTATGAATATGATGTGATTGATATTTATTTTGTTTACCCTTACTGAGAATTTGAGCTCACCCTATTATGTTTTCTTTTCCCCAGGATATAATGAAAGGTTTTAGGTAAAAAAAAGGAATATCTTTATGTGAGATGTTGAAGATCTTTCACCATGATTAGAAGATTATATTCCGAGTTTCCAAAGACACTAAGCTATTACGATCCTTGTGTGTGTGTTTTTGTTATGTACTAAGTATTCCGCAAAAGTAATGTAATGTCAATGTACGTCAAACATCGGGTCTCTACACAACAGATCCAGATTCTTTACCATAGGGAGCACGTGTTACGAAATAAGGTGATTAATCAGGTAAAGGTTTTGTGGAAAAACCACATGATGGAAGAGGCAACATGGGAATCTGAAAATGCAATAAGGGATAAGTACCCCCATTTATTCGATAAGTAAATAAATTGCGGGGACAAAATTTTCTAAAGGGGGAAGGGTGTAAAATAACAAGTATGTAATGAATAATTTATATTTTTATCTATGTCTATTAATGAATTAGATAGTGTTTTAGAGGCTTAAAATGAAAATAAATCCAATCTTAAGCATGGAATACACTAATATTTTTTAAAAGAACGTTTTTATGCCTTTTGATGGAAAACTATTTTTAAATCTATCTTCTGAAAATTTTATAATCTATGTTTGTCAGAATAAACTTATTCTTTATTATTGGGACATAAAATTTACTTTGTGTGAATTTTTGGTATTTTTCTAACAATGTTCATTTTTAATGAATAGTGAAAATACTGCATTTTACATCAAAACTGCTTTTTAATATACTTTATTTATATGAATAGATTCTCTTTTGAATTGGTTTTAAAGTTGAATTAGAAAATATTTTTACCATTTAATCCAATTGTGGTCATTATGATTAATTTCACTTTGGAATTTTGCATAAACTAATGCCAAACTTTTCATAGATATTGTTTCAAAAAACCCGCTATTTGTTTTGACAACGGGAATTTTTTTTTAAATTAATTATTGCAATTTATGTGTTTGTAATTTGGTAAAATGGATTAAATATTTTGAATCATAAGGTCCATATTATTTAATTAATAATATTTTGTTTTTGGACATTATGAATAGTAACGACGGTAATTATCTTTAATTGTCTTGATTAATGAGTAATCTGGTAGTTAAAGATAATAAGATAATATCATAATAATAATAAATGACCAAAAAATGTGTCCTAAGGATACTGGTTGTCTCATGGCCGACCATGGGATGCCTTGTTCCAAACTTGGGGGCCCCATGGAATCACCTTTTTAAGAAAGTGACTTTTTATCTTTTTATTTTTAAAGAATGTTAAATGTGACAAAGAATGTATCACCTAAGTAAAATATTTTTAATTTTGAATACATAAATGATATTTTGGGCTATAAATATTCATTAGAAATATACAAATATTTCTTACATCATGATATTTTTTTTATAATTTTTAGACATTAAATTTATTAAATTATTTCTGACATCATGATGATACAGTGATTACCTCATTAATAAATGATTTAAATAAAATGGAAAGCTATTGTAACATATAAGACATAAACATGTCCAAAACCTATTGTATAGGTGGATTTATAACCCTTATCACCTTACCCACTAATTATATCAATGTGGGACCTTTTGAATCCGAAAATCATTTTCAAATAAAGTAACATTGCTTTACTTTCCAAGAGTGCCCCTCCTCTCCTCTTATAAAAGGCCCCCACCTCTACCTCCTTACCGACACTCCCAAAGCCTTTGGCTCGGCCAAAACCTGACCATTTTGTTTCTCTAAATCCCTCTCTTACTCCTTGAAGCCTCACATTGGGCATAAGTCTTCCCAAGTAAGCCTTTGAGCTCAAACCAAAGGGAGTTACCCGATTTTAAGGTAATGTCTTCACTTGAGTCCTTTTGTTTTATTTTACATCACCAACCCCCTAAACTCTTTTTATTCATTTATTTTATAAAAACTACAGTATCTTCAATATACTAGGATTTTTTTATAAGAAGGATTCTAGCTACACATACACACACCTACATCTAATGGTTAAAGGACATACTATTTTCGTAGATGGTTAATTTATGCCTCCTGAAACGATGATTGTTCAAAATTCTTTTAACACATTTAAAGGTGGCCATTAAGATGTCAATATATTTATATATGATATATAATAAGTTTATGTTTTCCTTAAGCCTCAGTATTTTTCATTTTGGGCATACCTTTATGGTTTCCATTATGGGTAAACGCGATATCTTCATTTAAGGAAGTGCGGACTACCGCCTCGTCAAAGTGATTTGATTCATTAATTACCATATGTGGGACGTATAAAGGATGGAACTATGAAATTATATATGATATTATATTGTAATTATAATATACCTTTATATCATTATGATTCCATTTTATAAAATACGAAATAGAAATGAAAGTAGCGTTCATGCGTACGTACGGCTTACCGTCTCCATGAACAGTGCATTTCATTTCTTACTTATAAATGTTTATGTAATATTATAAATGCATGTATATACTAGATATATATTATATATACATCATGATTATAATTCAGGATATAATTTATACATGAACAAATTGTAATTATAAAGGGTTTATTTTTGACTCAAATACCAATGATCGTTAAAACGACCGTTATTAACTTAAATAATTACATAGTGTTCATGACAAGGAAATAAGTGATATAAAAGGAATAATGAACTTGAAAAATGTTCTTAAGCAAGTATAAATTAAATCATGTTTATTATTCAGGACATTAAAGAACGATCGTTTCAAGTCACACCCGAGGTATAGGACTTCGTCTCAATCTCCTTTCATTGAGGCATACTTTGTTTTTTACACAACCTTCTTTTATATGGTGTATAAAACCCTTTGACATTTACGTTTATTCAAAAGGAAAATTTTTAAACGAATCATTTACAAAACGATAAAAGGGAATGTTTTTGTCGTACTTATGCGGCGACAACAACTTTTCCACCGCCGTGACCATTATTTGAGTTTTGTCTTCCTCTACAAGCCATACCTTTTTAAAAAAGAAAAATAAATACCATGTTTTACTTTTCTTTTATTTTGGTATTGAAAATGGTTTTTATAATGTTTTTATATCAATGTGTTGTATTGATATCGTGTGATTGAAAGGTGGAAATGTTATGTTTCCTTTATGCATGTTTTATGTGATACGATTATGTTGAGGTTCTTGGGCATTATTATGAAGACGGGTGGTTCCGTGATAAACTAAGGGCGGGTGAGCCCGATATAGCTCTCCAATGCATTGGGTAACGTAAAAGAGTGAAAATTTAAGGTTTCTCCGAAGAGATTTAGGGAATATACAGTGATGGGAATTCAAACGTAACCAAGAGGGTTACTCCCTACATAAGAATGTTATGAATGCCTCAAGTTACCTTTATGTCTTATGATTTATATGATTTATTCATGATATGATGAGGTATGTTAATGTTATTATGTTTTATGGGTAAAGTATGATTTCATTATTATGTATATATGTACCCATGTTTCCTTTCCGTATTTTTATATCCCTTACTAAGCTTTTTATGCTCATCCCAAGTTTTTTTGAAATGTTTTTCACAGGTCAAGGGAAAGGTACATGATATGATGATAGTGTCAAGGAAGTGTCAAGAAAGAATCCATGTTTTATTTTAAATATGTTTACATAGATGGGAAAAAAGAATAATATCTTTATGTAACCACTTTGTTTATATGTGGAATGTAATGAAAGTTTTATGATCTAATTCTCTAGAACTCTAAACCCGAAAAGATCCTCAATGTGTAATCTTGTAATAACTCAAGATTAAGTAAGGTTTAAGGCTGGGGCCTTATAGACAGTGTCCAACATCATGGCCTTTGATGTTGCAGAAGGAAAAAAATATCTTCCTATTGAATTCAGAGAGTATATGCCCAAAAATAATACAATTGAAGCAAAATTTTTGTTTCCTTTCATATCCTACCTCATGAGTGATGCTATCATCCAGGGTGTTGAAGACAACCTCTTCCACAAGAGTATTGGACCTGTAAACATCCACCAGGATTCTAGCATAGTGTCCAAAAATGGGATTATCTATCTTCCTATCAATCCTCATAGGTTTCCCTGCAGAAGAGGCAATATCCCACATGATTTGTGGGATCCAATAAATCCTACTTAGTTTTTGAATGCGTATCCATACATGGGAAAAGGTGTTTTTGACAGAATTGGGATCAAAATATTGATCCCACTCATCAATCTGAAGGAATCCTGGGTGCAGAGGGACAGAGCCCAACCTCCATGCATGTCATTTTCATTCATCGGAAGGAAAAACTACAGGATAAAACCCCCTTCCCATAGATGTCATCTTTCTGTCACTAAATCCCCATATCTCAGCAATCCTATTAGTAAGATCACGGAGCTTCCATGGGATTATCATTTTGCAATAAAAATTCGTGAAATAACTGAGAACCTACACAATTTGACCCTCTCCACATCCAACACTTGATTCAATGGGACGTACTCAATCTACCCATATCTTGGACACATCTGCGAAGCTTTTCCCCAGACTGGGGGCATCCATCCCATCCAATTTCTCATATTTTTGCTTCACACAGAGACTAGAAAGATCATGATTCCCAATCTGATCTTCATCATCCACCTCAGCAAAATTATTTCCTCTCCCTATTATATACAGTAACATCACTCGTGTGTATGGTGGAAAACCTCCCAATGGAGTGATGGGAATCGTTTTTCACTAACACGTAACATGGAATGTAATTTGGATAAATTATATTATTATATATTAAAAAAAATTATATTCCAAACATGTTGTTTTTTATTAAAACATAATTTATCATTTTCTTCATTACATTGAAAAATTATAACATCATTCATATATATGTAGATTGTTGCCTTCACAAAGAAATGTTACTCACTTTTCACCACAAAACTGCATAGATGATATATATAAGTATAAATAAATATTTGTTTGTTAATTATGATATTATTATCATTAAATTAGGATACAATATTACATAAATCCTTCCCATTATCATAAGACTCTTCTATTATCAAAACCATCATTAATTATTTGTTTTAAATTTATAACTGAAATTTTAATATGATAAATATGTCATGAATTTTTTTCCAATGATTATGAAACTATATAATTTGAACATGATATGGAACACTCATCATGATGTCTGATTGATAAAAATAGGTGATTAACACCTGAATCTAATAGATAATAAAATAATACTAACAAAAGTGTGGTAAAATGTTTTATGATGACCATATATAATATTATAAATATGATTGTAAATTTATTATAAATTAATAACATTATAAAACCCATCATATATTATTCTAAATCACATTTTTCACAAATGAAGTGCATGGTAGGGGAAGTCACCTCAATTTTCCGTCATTGAGGAATATTATAATGTTACCAACCTAATTACATTTATATGTTTTATATAGAACCCTATTGATATGAAATATTATGATTTCTTCATAAATATTTGTATTTTGTATCTCAATTTGATATATTTCATTCAACTAGATTTGAAATCAAATTACCAAATGGTAAAAGTTTTTAAACATACTCAAATTTTTTTATTCTTATCTATCTCTTGAATCAATAACATTTTTTGTGATCAATTTTCATCAAATATTAAATTTATATTTAATTTATATATTCATGTATATAACATATAATTATTAGTTAAATTATAAAAATTTTAAATATTATTTTTACTAGGATAGTTATATGATTTACTAGGCTCGTAGATATATATATATATATATAAATTCTTCAATATTGATATTTGATGATAATTAATATTTATTATTCAATTGTATTGACTATTTGATATAAGAAGAGTGATTTGAACATGTAGACATAGATGTGGTTAGTTATATATAAACCCTTGATTCATTGATAAGTATAATGAGAGAAAACTATATATAAAATCAGATTTCTTTTAACCCAGAAGTTTTAAAATACCGTGCGGATCATCATTGTGGTAGATGTATCATGTTCTTCAGAAATTAAATATTATAATTAAATATTTATTTCATTGATAATTTTTATCTTATTTTTCTTGTGATATATTCAATATTATTTTATATATATGAATTTCATTATTTATTTATTGTTTTAAAAGGGATTTTTTTAATTATTATTGTTTCCATATTTATTATTTTGTACCATATCATGATAGTCATGTTATTTATATTGAATTTATGTAATGTTTATTAGTTATCTACATTTATTATTATTTTTAATTCATGGTATAATATTAAATATGTAACCCTAATTAAGAATTTGATGTCACACTGATTTTGATTCGATTCCCTATGATATGATAATGACTTATTGGATTTATTTTTCATGGATATGGTACATTTAAAATTATTATTTTTGATATTTTATTTTCTAATACCAATGTAAAATGGGTATAATATACATATATGGTTCTCTAAAAAATTAATCCTTCTATTATATTATGATGAAATTCATTGTAACTTATGACAATGTAATAAAGAAAACATTAGATCTTGGTTACTGGAGTTGGTGTCACTACAGTGAAGAAAATGTTGGTGATGACATGGACCATCAATAAATAGTTATTAGTCATCTAAGGATTTTCTGATCTTGTAATTGTGTACGATGGATTTTAGTTAAATAACTTCTCAAACCCATACATGTGTTTTACTAAAATGTGATGAAATGAATGAATTATCAAAACAAGTGAAAAATAATTAATATTATCAAATCAGTTTTATAATGTTATATATTCTTAAATAAATTTATTGCATTTAGAATACACAATATGAATGTAAAATTGATATTTGTTTTTGTGTTCTAAAAAAACCTCCACTAAAATTGGAAAAAATATATATTAGTATTGTGTTTAATAGATTATGAATCTATACACACATATTTATAGAATCAAACAAATCAATGAATAATGGTGTTTTTAATAATTGCTTATTAATAAAAAAATGAAGTCCAATTTTCTAACATGTTGGATAAAATATATATTTTTATTTTATCTACGAAAAAATATATAAAAATGATTAAATTACCTAGCATTTATATTTATTGGTATCCATGATTTAATCCATATCATGGGGTTACTCGAAATAAAAATAATTGTATTATTTCATAAAATTAATAATTTAGGTTGGCAGACCAAGAACATAAATTTTATTATGAAAATTAATATGATGTTTTGAGATATTTGAATGTCTAGTGGAGTGTAATAAAAAATAAATCTTGTGACAATCATTTTCATGAAAATGATAATGGATCAATTCAAGTGATGCATATTAAAAATTTTCCCGAAACAACCAAAAAATATCTCTTATCCAATGAGATATAAATATAAAGGATGAAACCCCCTTGTTAAGGACTCTCAATAATGATAATGTTAGTGGTGAAATAAGGGATGAAAAAAACAAAAGTCACATGGATGTTGGTGATGATGTAGATGAATATGAGTAAATTTTCCACAATAATGATGAGGAAGATTATAATGAGTTGTATATTATATTAATGTATATATTTGATATTTATATGTGATATTTGAATTATCAATTATTAATATGTTTAATTGTTTATTTTAGGTGTTTGGAACCAATGATCAATTATATTCCATCATTGATTCCAGAAATTAATAGGTTCTTTTATTTTATATATGTATCAAAACTTATTGACATGTAATAATATTATATTATTTATGGTATTTGTTAATTTTTAATATTTTATATCTATATAGGAAATTATTTAATGGTTATATTGAATAATTATAATTTTTATTAATATATAATTATTCTATCATTGTACTAATTAGCATTTATATTTGATATAGGTACTGACAACTATTTATTTGTAATTTTAATGAGTTTTTTTATTTTCATTATTTTTTATATTGTATATCATTACTAAAAAATGTAAGTAACATAATTTTGTTTCAAATTCCCAGATAGTTTCCTAACGATAAGTTTGAATCTCTTAATTATGTTGGACATAATGATGATGGGCAGAATTCATATTATATGCAGGTTGTTACTCCTATTAGCAAGTGTGTTTTCTTTTATGACTGATTACTCAAGACCATATAACAGAGAGAAGTATATATCTTCATTTTGATAATCAATTATAGATGCATGATCAATTTTTTAAAGTATTTATATTGTGTTAATTTTTTTTATTAATTTCCGTAATAATAATACATTTATTTGATATATTTTCATTGTTTTTTCATTTAACGATTTGAAATATTGGTTTGGTCCTAAAAAAATAATTATATGCATTGGGTGCCTTGGGATTTGGTTCCCATTTCTTTTAGATAGTAGATGTTCGACAACTGGGTTCTATATTATTATATAATATATTTTATTTTGATATTTATTAAATTAGTAAATTATTTTTTAGATTTTCCTTATTTAACATATAGTCTCGGAATAATGATATCACGAGATTTATGATCTGAGAGGAATGTTATTTAATTATATATTTTTGTTTTGAATAGTTTTTACACAACCTTATAAATATATTTTTTTGATTGGGATTTTATTACATCTTTCAACCATTGTTTATTCTCTCATAAAATTGACTGAATCTTAGTTCAGGTAATGCATATATTGTGCTCCTATAGGAATGAGATATTTTTAGGGAGATTTCGTCATCTAAGTGTCAAACTGGGGGAGGTAGTATGTCAAATATGGGTTTTAGTGTCATTCATTTTGTTTGCATTGATGTAATATGGTATTTAATATTATTTATTAATATAAATATACATTAAATGTAAAAACATTACTATATTATATAGGCTGATACTGATCCATCTATTATGGAGTTTTAGGTTTTCAAGAATATGTACAGAGATCCCCATATTGCAAAAATTTTCAGTTAAAAACACTTGTAGTAGGGATTTCATCATCATCCTATGCATATTTTGATGATAGGTTGGGAGATCAGAATGAGAAGATGCAACTGATGCTACAAGAGAAGATGAAAGACTATGAATAGTACTGTCAGATAGATGATAAGATGTTATATTATATGTGATGGGTTGTTCATGGTGTTTTGTATGGATTTATCTACACTTGATCCTTCGAGTGATACTTATCCACCTGATACCAGGTGATGTTTGATTTTTTAATATTATGTTTTTTAGGATAATAAACATATTATGTATGAAAAAAGGGAATAATATTATTCATGTTATAATTATATATCCTTTTAATTCTTTGAAAAAAATAATTTTTTTTAAAATTTGATTGTATGTTGTATTATTATATATCTCTCAATTGGATTATTTAACAAAAAGTATGGGACTTATTTGTGACATATTTATATCTTGTCACAAATAATTCTTATTGGTGACTGGTTATCACAAATTTTTTTAATGAAATTTAAAACAACACATTTCGAAATATGAATCATCTATATCTAATTATTATTTAACTTAAGTTATTGAAAAAACCAAAATTATTAAATTTAGTTCCTTAAAAAGTTAATCACAATAAATTATTACCATTAAATATTATTATCAATTGAAATCAGACTCTAATTTCCCATCACAAAATCATAAAATAGAGGTTTTGTTTCTAGCTATGATTATTATTCTTATCTCTTTGAGTATTTTTTAAATTAAATTTCAAATAAAAACAGGAATTTAAATTCTAATCCCTATTTTTTTGGTGATAAAATATTTTATAAAAACATTAATATGGTAATGTGATTCCCCAATAAAACAACTATGGTTTATGTTTCACATTGAAGATTAATTTTATATGAAGGATGTTCCCCCATCACCCATTAAATTTATCCCCATAAATAATATATAAATTTTAAAATAAAACATATTGAAATAATTACTTCATTAAATATGTTTTTATGTCCATTACTATAATCAAAAACCATTACTCCTAGATCTAGTTCCAGAATAGAATCTTTACTTTCTATTCTTTAAAACCAATAAATGAGAACAACATTCAGCTTTCTAAACCATACCACACAAAATGAAAATGTTGGATCACATACATAATAAAAAAAATTGGTTTTTAGTTTTAAACATTTAAAAAAATATTAAACGGAAACATAGTTAAATAAATAACTAATTCTTAAAAATATACAACATAAAATACTTTTATATTCATATCACGTAACATTATTCGGAATAAAAAAGTTAAATAACATATTGCCAACATTGTTAAATAGAATACCATATAGTTTTTAGCTTAAATTCTTTGTAAGAGTGAACATAACAATTAAAAATTGAATGTATTTAGTGTAAAAAATACGCGTAAAGGGGTTTTAATACAATATCAATTTGGATGAGCTTAACATAAGAGAAACCAAACACTTCTTGAATTGGTTCAAAAATAACGAAATCATTAATTTAAGACAATATCCATAAATTTCAACAATTATAATCAATGTGAACACATTCCATGAGAAATTGATTCATTTGAAATCATAAAAACAATTTAAAAACATTTTAGTTACTTTGGAATATAAAAAATTTATAATAAAATAAACGAATCAGATTACTCTATATCTCATAGGAATAACCTATATCAATTAAAATATATCATCTCTTAGGAGTAACATATCTTCATCATCTCATAGGAGTAATGTCCATACATATATCTTTATCTCGTTAACTAATGAATTTGAGGGGAATAATAGACCCACCTTTCATATATCAAACAAATTCCATGAATTATTTAGATACAATCCCCAATAAAAATTTAATCATTAATATATAAGTACAAAATAATGTAACAAACCACATGGATTTTCACATTTATTCAATACAGTAAAATATTGATTTAAATGAGAAATAGAAATTGGATTCCTAAAAATCTCTTTAAAAAATAATCATAACCCATTTTGATAATAGATGTCAATGGTATCATATAACCATATCCCCAATGACTAATATTAATCATTATAATATTTTTGAATAGTTGAAAATAACATTAAATAAAAATTTAAAAATATTCTAAAAAACATGAAAAATACACATTTTATTTGGTACCATTAAATACTAAAAAATTAAAAAAATATCAGAATACATTTCTTTTAAAATCACCATGTATACTTATAAAGTAATATTCAATAAAAATAAATGACATGATGGAGGGAAAATCCACCCATGTTATAAATGCCATAATTAAATATTCTTTTCAAACTATTGTAGAGAGTAAAAAGTACCCAATTTGAAAAACATAGTGAAATTTAAATTTAATACCATTTATGAGAAGTTAATAGTTCTTGGAAATTAACATTATAATTTATTTTTATTTTTAAAATAACATTATTTATGTAGCACTAAAACATATAGGAATATTTTGGCTAAAATTCTTTAAACCCATTAATGTGATATTTTTAATGAAAACCCTTTACGACCATTTAAAATAAAAATAATTGAAAGAAATAACATATAAAGAGGCATAAAATTACATTATTATTAAAAGTATCATAATATTAAATATTAACATTATATTTATAGACCATATAAATTAATATATATTCATCAGTATAAAAATATATGAATTAAGGATTTTTGACAGGAGAAACCCTTTCAATGTAGATAATAATTGAATTAGATAGCCATTGAATGAAGGAAAATACCATGGTAATGTAAAATATATTGTTTACATGAAATAATATGATAAGTTACATTCATGGGTATGTAAATATTATAAAGTAAAATACATAGTTTACAAGAAATAATATAATAAGATACGATCATGGGTTTGTAAATATATGATATAAAATAACTAATGGTGCATGGCCCAAATTTTGTCTCAAGGAATTGAAATTCAGACCATGAAAACCCTTGGATTTTTTATAATATTTGAATTAATATTTCCTAGAAGAGATAAAATAAATATAACATTAAATACCATGAATAAATATATTTCTATGCTATGATATATCCATAGAAAGAATATACACTTTATAAAAGGAATTATGTTCATAATTCAAGACTTTCTTCACTAAATCAATATTTAGATAAATATTCTTTACAAAGGCCATGTCATTGATTCTGAAATTGAATCAATGACTTGATTATGATTAACACTTATAAAACAATAAAACATATTTAAATATAGAAAATAAAATCATTAGTTATATCCAATAAAATCATGGAATAATAAAGACAATTAAGTATAATTATATCCTAATGAGTGTAAACTAAGTTAAGAAACCTTTTTCAAATGGTAATCTTCATGTCAGGTACACTTGAATGAAATAATTTAATTTATTTCATAAAAAATAAATAAATATAATTTATTCAAAATATAATATATAAAATGTTATTATGTATATCATATAATTTTTATTAGGTGTAAAATATTAAAACGTTTCTTATGTAGAGAATGTTAGGACGAAATCTCATCTCTTGAGTAAAAATTTTCCATGTTTGTCCATCAACTATTATATAATAATATGATATAAATATTTTACATGATGAATAATTATTTATAAAATAATATCCCTATAATTAAACCATTCATATAAATTACTTCAACTACATATATAATTACTCAATCAGTTAAGTCCATGTATGGTGTTTTGAGGATATTGAGTAGATATTTGTGAAATATTATTTTTATGTTACCATGATCCCAGGGGCCATTGTTCCAAGATCTATAAAAAAATTGTAATGAAATATTTATCATATTTATTTATCAAATAAAATTTTATAATCACCCATTAACATAATTCATAATAAGTACTTTAAATTTCTTCATTAATGTTGAATATCTATAAGGACCCAACCTAATTACATTACATAATCTTGAAATTAGTCAAGAACTCAGTTCCTTTAGTAATGGTGATATTTTAAATTTTAATATTTTATCTAATTTTTATATATTACATATATAAAATTTCACATTAATATTGAGAAAATACCACAAAAATTATATCCCTTTCTTCCAAAATGTCAAACTTTTTCAATAAAACGTGATTTATTTGAAAAATACACATAACAATTAAGATGGATTAATTAATTGTATTACACATCCATTTACCCTAGAAAAGTAATTTCTATACTTCGTATTTTCTCAAAATCTCAGTAAGGGGTATGAAAAGAACGAATGAAAACATTTTCTTGTGAATACATGTAATGTGTGATATGATTTAAAAAAATGCACATTGTTAACCCATATAAACATACATTGTGAAACATCAGACAACCTTGATATTTATAACAAACATATCTAAATTAAATATAACCATAAATGTATAATGGTAGTTACATACATAATCTTTGAACCGTCTCAGTTACATTGTTATTTTTAACCCCCACGACTACCTTACAATGTAAACCTCAAGGCTACCTTATTGTATAACCATCACAGTTACATTTGGAGTAAACATACGGCTGACCTCAAACATACACATTAAGTATTAATTTGAGGGACATATATTTTCCACACTTCATCGTCATAAATTACCAATAAAATTAAAAAATCATTCTATATGAATAATTTCATAAAAACATTGCCTTTGAATTTCATAAAATTGATTTTTAAAAACTGTTTTTAGAAGAAAAGCCAATTAAAATTATCATTTAATTGAAGTTATATATAATAGTGTATATTATATTTGTATATAAATGGTAAATACCCATTTTTAATCCATATATAAACAATTTTCATCAGACAAACCATTTTCATACAATATAAATAATGAATTACAACATTAAGCTAAAGAATGGAAATCCGGTTAAGAATTCCCTTACCTTAGGTTGATCTTACATAAAAATTGTTTAAAACTCATATATAATGGCTATAAGTGTTTTATTAGTCTTTTGAAGAGACATTTTAATGCTTATAACATCTTATATTATCATTTTATAACAACACATTTCCCATTAATTCTTAGTAATTTGTTTCTTTTATTTTTTCAGTTGAGTTCTTTACATGCTTTCCATGGCCAGTTTGTGTTTGATTTTCATGTTGTATTGAAATATAATTTCTGAAGTGGAATAAAATGGTATTAATATAATTTCGGAATATATAATGATACCATAAATCATTTTTTCAAATATATGATAATTAATCATTACATAAAACATAAAAAATGTTCGTTTAGATCATTTTTGGTGGCCCCTCAAAAATCATGAACTTGTTTCATAATATAATTAAATAGATTTCATAGAGTTTAATTATGAAAAATAAAAATCGTTACAAAATACCCATTTCATTATATTTTATTCATTAAAATGGTTTTATTTTCATATTTTAATGTGGTAACGTATATTTCAAACACATAATCTGCGATTTTGGTAAATCGGCACATCATGGATGGTGTTTTTATTTTTAGAACTAGAGGAAGAGATAAAAGAGCGATTATGATGAAATATTCCATTAGTATAATGAAATTATAGTTAATTTATGTTAATTTAATTATAATAGAATTTGGATGAGGGTATATAAGTAATGAAAAAAAACAACGGAACTCGAAATAAAATAATAGTTGAGAAATTCCTCATGAAAATTTGGAAGCCTAACTAAGCCACATAAAAATTTATAAATTGTTTTGATGAGAGAAAAAAGGATATCATCATACATAAATATGTTGAAAATTATGGGTCATATGGAATGAAATATCCCAATATAATAAAATATTTAATTAAAATATAATTACATAATATGAGTGCTTGAAAACAATGTTATTTTGAGATGAAAATTCTACAACATAATGGCTAGGAAAATGGTTTTAGAAAACATTAAAAATATAGGGGACTTGGGTTACCCATTAATAAAATAACATAAAATATTATTTAGATATAATAATAGAGAAATATTAACATGGTAATAAAACATGAAATACATAACACATAAAAGTGAACATGAATTGAAAAGATAATTCGAGAATTATATTTCCATTGTAGAGTAACTCCTATGATTTGAATGATGGGTCCTTGGAGGCTTGAGGAAACCATGGGAGGAATAATAGGGATGTAATACTAGCATATCATGGAGGAGTATGAGTTTTGAATGAATTAAAGAAAAATAATTTTTGGTTAGTTAATGTAAATGAGAAGAATTTTCTTTTTAAAATTTCAAAGGAAACCACATTAGTGGTTTTTGCAAAACCATGGACTTTCCCAGGGTATTTGAACATATTATTTCCCACATGGGACACCTCATATCATATATTACTGTAAATGTGTATAAAAACATTTTATTTTAAAGATTACATCATTATGATGTAGTTAAACATACAAAAAAACTGTATTTTTTCTATTTTAGAAAAATATATGTATTTTAGAAAAATCCCAAAATTTTATCCGAACCATTTTTCAATGTTTAGAATTCAAAAATAAAATCAATTTTTTTAAAAAATATTTCAAAATATTTCTTATTTAGTTTTTATATTAAATAAAAATTTATTCAAAAATAAAAATTTTAAATCTATAACACATTATTTTAACACATTGAAAAATTAAGCATGTTTTCATTATTTTAATTCCATAACAAAATAAAATAAAAACACAATTTACTAGTCATTTGGGATATATTACTATTCATATAAGAATATTACTATTCATTACAAATCATTTTGGTTTAATTAGACTCCAAATAACATAATGATCACAATTTAAGAAATCAATTATTAGAAATTCAAAACGTAAAATCAGAATAATTATGTTGAAGTATAGTTATAACTATATAATTTAATCAATGTTTCCTTAATTTTAATTCATTTTGAAAACATTGGGGTGTTACATTATCCCCTAATTTGGTAAATTGATTCCTTGTAATATAATTTACATATAAAACAAATGAATGTACCTTTCCCTTATAGCATTTTTAGGCTCCTGTGTTTCTTTTTCAACCATATTGTTTCTCCACAAAAACATTACATATTTGATGATATTAATCCCCAATAATTTTTTCCTTCAATCAAGAATAATAAATAGTTTATATTCATAATAAAGGTTCTCTTCCAGCTGAACTACTTCTTGTATCAATACATGAGTTGTGTCTGGAACATAATCTCTCAACATCAAAATATGAAAAACATTTTGTACTTGTGATAAACTCGGAGGAAAATATACTCAGTAGGTGAGTGTTCATACTATATCTATGATTTCATTAAATTAAATGGATAATTGAATTATCTATAATTTCTTACCTAAACTTATAACACTCTTCTATGGTGAGATTCTCAAAAAAACATGATCACCTAACTCGAAAGTGAAGTATTTCTTCCTATTGTCTGCATAACTTTTCTATATACTTTAATCCTTCAATGTTTGTTGCTGAATCATATTCACTTTCAATATCACTTCCTCAATTATTTTTAGTCCTATTATCATTCATTCCCCAACATCATCCCAAAAAATTATAGTTTTACACAATTTCATATAAAATTCTTCAAAATTTTCAATCTGTATACTGGAATGAAAAGCCATACTAAATCATTTTTTCAGACAGCCTATATGAACGAGGATGACAATCCATACTAACCTTTAATTATTTTAACAATTATTACTAAAGGAAATTCAATAGTAAGTGAACCTAGGATCCCAGTTAGATATAATTGAAAGAGGAACTCCATGTAAACTAAATATCTATTTGATGTATATTAGAGACTATTCATCCAATGTCATTTTTTCTAAAATAAAAAAATATATATAATTTTTTCTACAGATCAAAAAATACCCAAATTGTATCATTACCTAAATATGTATTACGTAGTCCTACTACAATGTCCATGAATACATTTTCCCTTTTAAAATATAGCACAATAAAAGATTGTATCATACCCTTCGGTAACATCCGCTTTGCATTAACAAATTGTCATGTGAAACATTTCACAGTAAAATATGCAATATTTCAATTCATTGTATCACACAAATAATACCCCCGTATGTCTCTATACATCATAGTAATTCTAGGATGGACTTAAATTAATGATCTATGAAGTCAACACAGTAAATATTTATTTAACAGGGAATCAAAAGGAACACAAAACCTTTTACCAAATCTCAAAACATAAACTTTTCCATGGTTAAATTCTATTTTCTTACCCATTTTGACCAATTATACCATTTTCATTATCTCATGATCTCCCTATTGTGCTTTCTTAATTCTATCTGATAATTATGATTGCAAAAAAGTTTCATAAAAAATATAGTTATTACCTATAACAACATCATCAATTCCAAAATTCATCAAATCACTAATCAAGGGATCATGTTCTAAAAATAACATGGTTAATGATGCATGATGTTTATGACTCATGGCCGTTTTGGTTTTGTTTCCCATAATGTAATTGATCATGAAATATTAATCCTTTATTAGTTAAATCCATCTTCTTTTCCTCACATTTAATTCCTTCTGAGAGAATATATACTTGAGTCTTTTATGGTCAGTATATATTTTTAAATTGTCTACATATAAATGTTGCCTCTATATATTAAAATAAAAAACCACATATTCCAATTCAAAATCATTTGTGGGATAATTTAAAATATGAGGTTTTAGTTATCTTGAACTATATACAATTACCTGATCATTCTACAACTGCAATATAACCATGTCTCTTCGATGAAGCATCACAATAGATGATAAACTCGCTATTTCGAGAAGGAAAATCCATAATTTGATCATTATCCAATCTCTAAATCAGTTCCTGAAATAAACATCACATTCATCTATATAAACATATTTAACCCATTAACATTTTATGGTAGTTAGCACACTAGATAACCATGAAATTTTTTTAATAAACAATTGTTAATAACGTAATAATCCTATAAAAGTACGAATCTCTATTTTTATAGTAGGTTTTTCAACTCATCAAGTACTTTTATTTTGGTATGATGAATAGTTATTCATACTTTATTTAAATTTTATCCTTGAAAATAAATATGTTTTAACAAAAAATAACACTTTTAGAATTCTTGATATAGTTTCATTTCCATTAGAGTTTGGAAAAGAACCCATAGATGATTTTCATGCTCTTCTTTACTCATTGAAAATAATAGAGTGTAATCAATAGACACAAATAGAATTATTTCCTAGAATTCATGAAATATTATATTCATAGGATTCATGAATATAATAGGTGCATTATTTAACCAAAATGTCATAACAAAAAATCATAATTTACACATCTAGTATGAAAAGAAGTATTAGGGATGTCATCCTCCTTCACCTTCTGCTAATGGTATCTAGATATAAATTTCATCGTTGAAAAATACTGAGATCCCTGGATCTGATCAAACAAGATATCGATATGAGGCAAAGGATACATGATTTTTGAGGTTATGTTAATAAAATTTCCATAAACAATGAAAAGTATCATGGAACAATCATTCATTTTAACAATAAAAACTGGAGAACCCCATTGTTAAGTGCTCAGACTAAATAATTCTTTTTAAAGAAAATCTGGTAAATAATTTTTAAATTCAATATCTTCTATTAGAGACATTTGATTTGGGGATTTTTAAATTTTCAGGGCATTATGAACAAGGTCAATTGTGAATTCAACTTCTCGATCTGGTATGACACCACGTAACTCAAAAGAAAAACATCGTGGTATTAAATTACCACTAACACCTAATTAATCTGAACAACTCCCTTACATTCAAAAATATGAGCAAGATAAAATTGAAATCGAAAATTCAATAGTTTCTCATCTTCCTAAAATGTTATCAATTTTATGGGTTTATTCATACTAACAAAAATATACTCTTTCTGAAAAATATATTATTTTTTATTACAGTAAATATTATCATGATAAATAGAAAAGAAATTCCTTTTTAGAAAGACTTCAAACTCTACTAAGGGAAAAATAACAAGGATTACAGGAAAAGAATTTCCACAGACAACAATTGAATGATTCTTATAATTCTTATTTCTTATAATACTTCCCCCAGTTTTTTTAAAATAAGATCATGTCTAATTATAGGGGTGATGTGTCAAATTTACTAGAAAAATTCTCAGAAATAAAATAATGTGCAGACCTGATTTCAAAAAATACATTAGATAACTATAAAAAAACAAACAAGGTACCTGGTACAACTTCAATGGATATCCTGATGTCTATTGAAGTGGTTACAAGGGATCTCAGTACACCTTTCTACTTATAGTATAAATTCATTGCATAATTCAGATCATTCTTTGGGAAGGCCTTTAAATAATGACCCATATCACAACATTTAAAACATCTTTCAATTTTCATATTAAGATAAGTCATAGGATAATTTTCACTTCAGTATTATTCATATTTCCAAACACACTACATCGAAAACACTTCCCAGTTTTGGAAAGTCATTCCCCTGGATACTTTTTGCAACACTTTTCACAAAACAGAATCTAGAATTTCTTACCATCAGATTTATATTGTTTATTCTTACCAATCAATTTCTATCTAGAATTATACATATCTTTGTTTTAAAAGTGAATGTGATCATCATGAATCCCTATATCTACCTTCTCATCGAATCATACATGATTCTTATTTCTTTTGAATTCACGAGAGGCCAATGTCCTTTGATACCTTGGATTTATTCATGAGTTAAAGATGTTTATTTTTCTAGTCAAGTGATGTTAAATTCATACACATCTAATTAATCTTCCTCATTTTTTTTCAATTCAATTAATTTCTTATCCATTATATGACGAACTACCTTGGGAACATATTTTCCATGGAAGAGGCTTGAAAATGCATCCAACTATATGGTATAAATCACTTCATTATCTCAGATATTTTTGACCATTGACCTCCAATGATTAGATTCATCCTTAAAAAGACAAATGGATAAATAGACCTTTTGATTATAATTTTTACATAACATCAAATATCTTCTAAATGGACTTAATACATCATTCATCAGTTATTATGATAGAATATCCTGTGAACGTAGGGGGTGTTGTCTCATAAAATATTCGATTACTGTTATTTTTCATTGTGATACATCATGTTGTCACCTTGCATGGATTCCAAACCTATTTGTTATATGTCATATGAACCATTACTATAAAAAAATTCTCTTCTCCAATTCCTAGAATTCAGGGTTGTAGATTTGGAATGATATCGTTCTATCGACCCCTCTCCACTTCAGTTTCCCTGTTTTTCTACATAAATCAATTCCACACAAACATATAATAGTCGATGAAACATTGAAATATTTAAATAATATATCATTTAATATTAACACTAAATCAAAAATCAATTATGGTATTTAATTCACATCATCTAAATGCATAATTTTATCTAATCTACCCTTTGATACCAACTATACAGACCCAACATATATCATTATATAATATTGAAATTAGTTAAGAAATCACTTCATTTAATATTGATGATATTTTTGAATATTAGTGTTATGATAATTAGGATATAATACATATATATCATTCCAAATTCATGTAGAGAATATACCAAAAAATCAATATCAATTTCATCCAAAACATAAAAACGTTCAAATAAAACATGATTTTTTAGAAAAATCATCATATCTTTTATCTTGGGTTCTTTATTTGTCTTAGAAAACCCTATAACCTATGAAAAAAATTTAAAAACGTGGGATTTACTCAAAAATCATAGAATGAGATATAATAATAAGGAAATAAAACATTATCCCTTGAATACATGTAGCGTATTATCACAAATATAAAAAACACACAATTGTTACGCATATAAACAAACGTTGTGAAACTTCATACATCCCAGATATTTCCACAAAAAATGTTGAACATAAATATAACCAAAAGGTATCATGGGGTATTAATTAGAAAATCTTGAAATCATCTCAGTTAGCTTTTAATCTTTAACCCTCATGTCTAACATACAATGTAACCCTCACGGTTACCTTATTGTGAAACCGTCACAGTTACCCATGGAGTAACCATATGGTCAGCCTCCAATTTACACACAACCAATGCATTGGAGGGACATTTAGGTCCCACCATTAATCATTATTAATTTCTATGAACCAGAACACAATCATACTAAATGAATAATTTCATGAAATCATTTCTTTTTAATTTCATAATATAGAATTTTAAAGGTTGTTTTATGACGAAAAATACTATTTAAATAAAATTTATTGGAGGATACACCAAATTGAGGTGATGGAATATGTATATACCCTGTAAAAACAAATAATTCTTCATTATATTAACAAACTTCATAACAAAAAATTTTAATTCCACATAAATATAAAAGTTAAAGGTTAACCCAATGAATGGAAACATGGATAAGAATTCCCTTTCCTCAGGTTCTTCATAAATGAAAATTATTTAACCCTAATGTATAAAAGTTAAAATAGTGTTATTAGTATTTTAAAGAAACATTTTAATGTTTATAATATCTTATTTGACCATTTAATAACATACATTCACCCTATAATTTTTATTATTTTGTTTATTCCACTGTTCCGGGTGTATAGTCTACGTGTTTTCCATGGCATTTTATGAATGATTTTCTTGCTGTATAGAAATGAAATTCCAAAATTAAAATAAGATAGTATTAGTACGTTTCCAGAATATATAATGATACCGTAAATTTTTTTTTCATATATGATGATGGTTTATTAGATAAAACATTAATGATGTTCATTTGGATAATGTTTATTGCAATTTATCAATAATCAAGAACTTGGTTCATTATATAATTAAATATCATGAATAAAAGTTCATTAAAAACATAACATAGGTTAAAAATACACATTAATTTCTGTTTCTACAATTAAAAATTTTTTATGATCCATTTTGAAGTATGTAATTGATATTGAAAACACATTGTCCATGATTTTGGAAAATCAACACATCACGTACATTGTTTTTGAGAACAAGAGGGAGAGGTAAAAGATAGATTATGATGAAATATTCTATTAGCATAAACATATTACAGTTCATGTAATGTACTCGTATTATTATATCATTTGGTTGAGGGGAGACGAGGAATGAAAAAGAAAACAAATGAACACGATGTAAAATAAACATGTTGAAATCCCTTAGAAAAATTCGACAGAATAATGACATCACATAAAAATTCATAAAATATTTTTATGATAGAAAAAATAATGGCATAATTTATAAATATTATACACATTAAAGGGGTAATTTATTTCTATATACCAACATAAAAAAAATTCATTTAATTGATAATAACCTAATCTGAGTGCTGGAAAAAGAGAGAGATTTTTAGATGAAAATTCTACAGCATAATAGATATGCAACAAGATTTTAGAAAACATTGAAAAGAGACGGGATAGGGGTAACCCATTTATAAAAGATTCATAAAATAGTATAGGAATATAATAATATGAAATTAATAACATTGTATAAAAACTTGAGATTCATACCTCATAAAGGTGAACTTAAATGGAAGAATAGAAGTTAATAATTCTCTTACATTGTATAATAACTCAAATGCCATCAAGGTTGGGTCCTTAATGAATGAGGACACATTGGGATAAATAATAGGGAGATAAAACTGCAAGAAATTTTTTGATGATATGTTTGGAATTATTAAAAGTGAATAATTATGTGTGTATTTATATTAAATGGGGGGGGGTAGTTTTTTATTAATTTCAATGGACACGTCATATTTTTTTTTTTGAAAATACCATGGGATTTTCCTTGGTATTTTCACATGGTTTTATCTATTTGGGACACATCAAATAATATTTGCTGTAAAAAATTATAATAGAATTTTATTTTAATTATTACCTCATTATAATGTCATTAAACATACCAAAAACGTAAAACTATATTTTTACTATTCATTAAAAAATCATGTATTTTAGGAAAATAACAAAAATTCACCCTATACATTTTTTGATGCGTAGAAATCAAAAATTAATTCCATTTTTTTAAATAATATTCAAAATATTATTAATTTTTTTTAAATAAAATCATAATTTATTCATAATTAACAGTTTCAAATCTATAACTTTTTTTAACTCCGTGAAAAATAAAAAAAAAATCATTATATTTAATACATAATAAAATAAAATAATGATATATTTTACTTTCCATTGGGGTTATATTTATATTTATATTAATATTCATATGGGTATGTAATAATTCACCAAAACTCATGTTGGTTCGATTAAAATCCATATAACTTACTGACCACAATTATATAAGACCACTATTTGAAATTAAAAACATAGATGTACAGAAACAATTTTAAATTGTAGTTATAACTCTATAAATAAAAAAATATTTATTGAATTTAAATTCATTTTTGAAACCATGGGGTGATACAATATGACACCAATGTACACGAGACATTTCATTTTAAATTGATTGAATTATATGAAAATAGAAGATATTTTTCTATTTAGAGGATTATGTTTTTAATCATTAATGGAATATATTCATTAAATTTATCATTAAATTCATAAATTAGATATGGAATTGAATATTTAAACATATAACTTTGTGGATGTGGTAGTCCACATGTACGTATGAATAATTTTTTTATTCCATACAAGATAGAAAAGGAGATTAAAGGAGATATAAAATATCCTTAGTAACATTTGATTATAGTTCTTGTAATTATTCTCTTATATATTCATTCTTATATAAATTTAAATGTTTTTTGAATAATATGTAATTTTAAAATGCATAATTATGAGTTATACCACTTCTTTAGAAAACCACATTTGGAATAAACATTAATCCCTCTAGGTTGTTATTTTTATGAAACTAGATCATCTATTTCCTATATAAGAATTTTTAGGAGTGGCTCCATTGTAGAAATTATAAACGACAATTCTCAATAGATGTGAGGAATAGTTGAAAGGAGTTATTTTTTGTATTTTTGTGAGGGGAACTCTTGCATTTTTTTTAAACAATAAAAATTTATAAATAAAAATTTATGTAAAGGTTATTATCAATTAAATTAATTTTAATTAGGGATAATATATGATTGAAATAAAATCATCCAGTAGGATTTAGACATGTTTTTAAATAATTTTAGAAACATTCTCTTTAATTTAATTAATTGTTATCCCTTTTCATCCATAGTCATATTAACTCATTTTTCAACCACTACATGTTATATGTTTTCATGAAAGGTAAAAATTCATTGAAATTGACCCTTTGATTAAATTAAAAAAATATATAATTCTGATTATTATCTTGAAATGTTTATATGATGTATATACCATTATATAAAATATTATATAACATAAAATATAATCAATTCAATTTAAGAAATATTCACATAATTTGAATTTAAAAACATAATGACAATTATGAAATTAGAATATAAAATCATTAAAAATAAATTGTAAATTATTATAATCCTTATAAATTATCTTACATAATAATACACTCATAAAATAATACATTAAATGTTTTTAAAATTATTTAATTAAATTTTTTACTACGTGCATATACACCATGTTTGGGGTTTTATGTGTTAATAGAATTTAATTAATTAATGACTATTAAAAATAAATCAAAATAATGAAAATAATTTTATTATGATAAAAATATCATTTAATATTTGTTTACACATTATTTTTATCCTAATGATAAAATATATGATATATTTATAAACAAGATACTAACATTTGGTATTTTTATTTACATAAAATAATATATATATTTTTAAATGACAATTGGAAAATAGTTTCAAAGGAATATAATATTGGATGAGGACATTCTAAACCAACATATCAAATAAATTAAATTTAATTTCTAGGTTTATTTTCTTTTTTTCACAATATTCCTAACCATAATTACATGATTTACCATAATGGAAACATAAAATATTTAGTATATTAATATTCATAAGGACCAAAAATAAAAGTGTATTACTTCAAAAATATTACCTCGAGATTCCTAACATGGAGTTAATTTTTTAAATTAAATCTCTTATCTGTAATAGAATAATTTAATATAATAATGAAAAAAACATTATGAAAAATAATTTGGGATAAATAAATGTGTTTTCAAAACTAAAAATAAACATAAAAGATAATAAATATTAATATTGATTACAATGTAATTGACTATATAATTTTGAAATAATGGCTGGATATTTTATTTTATTATATAATTTTATTTTAAATTACATTATATAATGAAAATATGAGAAAGTTTTAAAATATGGGAATTTTTAAATATCCATTAAAAAAATCATTTTTTTAAAAAACCCAAAAAATCACCATAATATATATTTTATATGATGATTAAAAATTTTAATAACCATTTTTTCTAATAATATTTATAATATTTATATAATTATTCATAATGGTTTCTCAAAAAATGATATAAAAACATTTGTATGAAAATATATTTTTGATATATAAAATAACATTATAGAAAAAATGAGTTATATTTTTCGAGGGTTTAGTCAATAAATTTTTATTGATTTGAAAGAATATATATATATCATAATTTGATTAATCCTATTTTTTAATAAAATTTAATTTAATAGCTATGTTATATCGTCCATATTTAAATAATTATATTTTTTGGTTAATTTATGCTCAGTGATTGGTTTTGTATATAAAAATAAAATATATTGTTCATTTAAATTATCACAGTGTTACTATCTCCCCCAATTGAAAAAGTTTTTTCCTTATAATTTTAACATGATTTTGGTAGTACATTTTCAGACTTTTGAATATACCCTTATTGAAATCCCAAATTGTAAAAATGGTAAATAAAACAGCAATATTAAATTAATGATTGTGAAATATGGTGGAAATATTGAATAACAAATAGCTATGATTCCAAAGATGATAAGAATAGTAAGAAATGGAAATATATACTTGGATAAAAAATATAATGTCCAAATAATGATGGAGTGTGACATAAAACATTGATCAATAGACAATTAGTGATCATGAAAATCTCAATGAACAATAAATATAAATTACTAAAGATTGAAATTCACCATTAAATCAAAAAACAAATGGATGCTATATGATAAAATTTTATTTTTATTATCCATTTACAACAGTTTTAGAAATACAATAATGTCAAGACTATAAACATTTGAATAATATACTTACATTATTTTTAATAAATCTCTAAATAATATTTCATCATTTAGTTTTGTGTATCAATTAGTTTCCTCCAGTATCTCATATTTTACTAAAAATGATGTGCATGGATATTTATTTCCAAAAGAACTATAGCAAGATTTTGATTTATCAATATATATAAAAAATGATGAATATTATTTGTTCGTATATTTACTGAAATAAAATTTTCTAGCACAATGGAACATTATACCCAAACTAAATAAACGGTTACTCGAATAAATAATTCATTAATATCCAAAATTAAATATTAATACCCAAAGTTCAAATAATATTATTCCATAGATAGTTAACCATATACCCTATAAATAATCAATAACAAAAAATATGGAATTCTTACACACAAATTTGGTTTCATACATTTCCTATCACATCCCAACAATATAATATAATTCTTCTAATGTAATCCTTCAAATTTATCCAAAGGGTTACTTATACCTCAACCTAATAATATATCACTCTAATTATAACTAATATCCTAAATACATCATTAAATAAAACCTCATATTTTATTAATTATGTTTATCTTATGACAATCCATAAACATATAAACCAATTATTGTATCAATAACTCACAATTTTACCTCACATTAATTATCCACCCCTTCTCGGTTGTGTAAGTGTTTTTTATGATACAAAATATTACAAACCAAAAATAATACTTCATGATCTAATTCTAAAAATATAATTTTTAGATGTCTATATTTGATACAAAAATCATGATCAATTGTACTATTTAAAACCATAGGAAATAAAATAGAATTTCTGATTCTTTACATATCCCATAAAATTTAAGGTTTGTTATGTTTTGAAAAATTCAAACAAACATGAACATGAAAACTATGATATATAAAAAATGTTTTAAAAACGTTCATATCATATCCCAATCTGTTATTAAAATTGTGTACCCTTATTAGGCATGATATATTTTGAACATTTCATCATAGCCTGCAGATATGGAAGTCATAAGAAGTGTGATCTAAAATTCTATGAATGGGTAAACATAAGTATTTATTATTTATTCTCATTAGTCAGCATAAGAAGAGAGTAATGGTATGGTGAGATAATAAAATTTCATTATTATAACATAAGATAATTCATACCCATTTAAACATGGATCAAAAGTCATTAAATTTTCCCTAATGATTTAATATAATCGATGATTTATATAAGTCAACATTAATGATCCCTGTGAAAACAATACATGGGAACATGATTGAATTTAACATCTAAAAACATTAAAAAACCTTAATGGGATATAGTGAAATGAAACATTAATCATGGAATCATATAAAATGACAATCACCATTCCTCTTAGCTGTATATTATAACAGTTATACACCGCAGTCTCTTGGGAGTGACCAAACTATATCATCTCATAAGAGTAACTTCAATAGAGTTTACTCTGTATCATTACACAATTACTATGAGGGTTATAATGGACAAAACCTTCACATATATGAAAAATTACATATTTATTTTCGATCACTCCACAATAATTATTTCATAATTAATTTTCAAGTTTAGTATTATGATCGAAAACTCAAGGATATGTACATTTCATAAAAACTGTCAATGAATAATTTATCCATGAAAAATAAATTGGTTTCCGAAAAATAAATTTAAAGCATCATTATAAACAATACAGATCATGCATGTGAATTGTATCATTATATTACCTCTTAATGATTAATAAAAAATTACAATATTTTTACATATATGAAAATAATAATTTAAATAACATTTAAAATGTTATATAGAAAATAGAAAAATACCGTTATCAATTTGTACCAACAAGGAATATAAATTATATAAAAATTATTAAAAGCCTTTTCATTAATAGAATCCAAGGAAACCTATAAATAAATATTGAAATTGAATAATATAAATGATTAAGGTAAAAATATTTCTTTACATAAATGATAAAAATTAAACTTTTTTTCACAATGTTATAAATATTGTCAAAAGTAACCTAAGAAAAATATGTTATCAAATTCCCATTTTATAACATTTTAGAGATGGGAAAGTATCATGGAAAATAACTTTAGGAAATAATTATTGTTTATAAATATAATTACTTATATAATATTAAAAATAAAGACAAAGAGTTTTGATAAATGTATGAATAAACATGAAATAATTACTTTAATCAAAACTCTTTTATAACATTTTAAAATGAAAAACCCATTGAATATATGTACTTAATAAGAATAATTAAATTACATGAGTTTAAAAAGTAACCTGATATTATTTTTGAATAGTCTATATATAAAAAATATAAATGAATATAAGTTCATCAATCAAAACATGTTTCATGGAAAAGAATTTAATATGAGAAACACTTTTTACATGGGATACTCTTGAATCCTAAGTATGTTAAAAGATATAACATAGCATGATTCATAAAAACCCATAATTTTATGACACTAATAATTTAAAACACCTTCATGTGTAAAAGGTTAGTACATATAAAATAAATCATGGTGCCGAACATGAATTGTGTCTGGAGGAATTCAAATTGGGATAATTAAAACATTTGTAACATTTATAACATCTGAATAAATTTATAATGAAATATATAACTTAAAAGAATCATTAAATATGATGATAAAAATATATTCATTTTATAATATGAAAATATTTAGTTTAATCACCTTATAAAATGATGAAGGTTCATAATATAATACATGTCTCAAATAAACCATATTTAGATTTATAATTTTTAAAAAGATCACACCATTGATGTTAGAATTTAATAAATTAATTGAGTATGACAAAAAATTATAAAACTAAACATAAAATTTGAAAATAAAATATCATAAAATTGGGTATTTGATACATAATTTTCATATAACATTGTCAATAATGTTGAATTATAAATCAATGAATATAAATTGAGTTATGAAACTACTAACCACCTGGAAACAATCAATTTAAATCCCATTAGATGAAATAATTTCAATTTCATATTAAAAAATCACGATGTATGAAGGATTCATTTTAAAAATTATAAAATGAAAGCATAAAAACCAAATAAAATAAATTAATTGGATAACATTATATCATTCTTCAATCAAGGAAAATTGAGATGAAATCCATTACCACAATTCAACACTTACCATATATGTACTTTAACTCTCATGTAATAAATGTATATCAATAATTTAATTGTTTTAGAAATTTTATAATTTTTATTAGTATATAAATAAACCATTTATTTCATTTATTTTAATATCATATTTAATTAATCAATCAGTTAATTCCATGTTATTTGTTTTGAGGATGTTCAGTTCATATTTGAAAAATTACATTTGTATATTGACCCTAGTGGAATAGAACATTGTCCCAAAATCTCTATAATTATAATAATGAAAAAATTATTAATATTTATACATAAAATTTAATTTTTTAATCACACATTAATAAAATATGTGAAAAATTAATCATATCACTTCGTGGAGGTTGTATTCAACATGTATATATGAGAAACATTGTCATTTTTAATTAATGGAATAATGAGAAAGAAGATGATATATAATATTTTTGATAATTGTAATAATGTTTTTAATATCATATATATAAACTAAATACATCATTATATCAATCCATGTAATTAATTGATGGAAGAAAACGCATCGCTTGTAGAGACCCGTATCTTGATGTACATGGACATTAAATTACTTTTGCGGAATACTTAGTACATAACAAAAACACACACACAAGGATCGTAATAGTTTAGTGTCTTTGGAAACTCGGAACGTAATCTTCTAATCGTGGTCAAAGATCTTCAATATCTCCCATAACGATCTTCCCTTTTTTTACCTAAAAACCTTTCTTTATATCCTGGGGAAAAGAGAACATAAAAAGGTGAGCTCAAATGCTCAGTAAGGGTAAACAAAAGAAATATCAATCACACCATATACATAAGAACATAGCTTTTGGAAATCTTAACATGCAAAAGAGCTCATAATATCATAACATGGTATAAATCATAGAAGTGAAAATGAGATCCCCATAATCATAACATAAAACTTGAAACTTTGTGGCATGCACACATAATCATGGAAAATCATTTCTTGTTAGTCATGACTCATTTCCAAGACTATCTTAGTGGACAAAGTCCCTTTCTGAACCGAGTTCACTCCTCGTTTCAGTCCTGTATCACTGAACCGAAATAACCTTCCGTTCCAGCCATGTCTATCTCATGAGATATAAAATCTTTACCCAATGCATTGGAGGGAGATATAGGTCCCACCCATCTTATAATTAATCCTTTCTTATGTGTGCCACATAATCATAAATCATACATCATCGCATAACCCATGTAATAAAAATGGGATTCTTAAACAACATGACATCATAAAACAATTCATATAAGATAAAGGAATTCATAAAAATATTTCCATCACAACATAATCAAATCCATGTAATAATAGGGATAAAAATAGAACCCTTTTATTATCTTAGATGGAAAATAATTTTGATAAAGTACTTGAACTCCATTCTTGAGGAAAATATCCTTTCTACTTCAAAAACATTTTTCCTTTTATAACATGTCATACAACTTTAAAATAAAAGAAGTTGATTAAAAATAAACTTGAAAACTTGTAAAGGAAGCTTCTTTGAAGTAATGTTAAAAATACATTCATGCCGTATAAGTTAAAAAAACATTCATCTCGTACTTTTGTCGGAAAAGTCAAAAAGTACCTCGTACGGAAAAACGACAAAAGATTCCTTTCATATTCTTTACTAAAAACTCACCTATGGGTAAAATTGGATTTAAACTATTGCAAATGGATGGAAACAATATTACATATTGAGGGAACATGGATGTGGATGATAAAATACACCCCAGTAAATACTTACGAATAAACAATCTCAGATTAAAATGAGATTGTGATATTTCCCTTACCTTAGGTCCGATTTGCTTTGTTCGTGTCCGAAGCTCCTCTTCTTTGGAACGCTTCTTTGAATCCTCCACTTAAGGAACTAAGATTTGTCTTTGGAGAAGACCAGGACCTCTAGGATTATTCTAGGGAAGTGGAGAAGGGATTTTGGCAGGGGTTGGCCGAGCTTGAGTGCTCAATTTGGTGTGAGGAGGAGGGGGAGGAGGTGTCCTTTTCTAAGGGAGGAGAGGGGCACCTTAGGAATATCTCAAAATATTATTTTATATTAAAGTCAAAATCGGTTTATAATGGTTCCAAAGGGTATTATTTCGAAGATAAAGTGGGGAAGGGTCGAAATCCTATCAACCAATAGGATTTAGACAAGTTTAGGGTATTATTTTAACCTTATCAATCAGATTTAACTCTAAGTTAAATAATTTAACTTTTACCATGTCTTTTTGTTTTCTTTCACTATATGGTTAATACACTTACTATAACATGCCAAAATAACCCCAAATTGTTTATTATTAATATATATATCCTTATCTATATCATTTGGCCGAACCTTAGATTTTTAGGAATAAAATAACAATTAATAATATAATATTTGATTTAAAAACTATTTTGTGTCAATTTTGACACTATTTGATATATGATTTTTGTTATAGTCATAACAGAATTATATGTTCGAAAAAAGTTAATTAAATCAACACTAATATATCATAGTAACCTAGAAAATTAGTGGAATTAATAAAAAGTCTCAAATTATATTTATTTTGGTGTTTATAACATCAATTATGTCAATATTTCATTAATAAGATAATTACTGCATCATCACTGTGTCATAAATAAATTAAATTACTTGATGTCTAAAAATTACAAATAAACTACAATCATGTAGTAAATCTTTTTAGCTTTCTAATTAATATTTACAATCGAATTTATCTTATGTATAACACCATATTAAAAATGTTTTAGTAGATAAACTTTGATTTTAACTCTTTTAACTCTTCTTTGAGTTAAATAATAATAAATGTCCTAATCTAATCCAAGTAGGCCTAAATGGTCATATTTTTTTTCCTAAGTTTGTTTTTGGTCGAAATACACTTGTCCAATAGGATTAGGACATGTTTTAGGGTAATATTAATATCATATTTACCCTTAGTTACCATATTTACTATTAACCGTGGTAAAAAAAGTAAAAAGTTACTATTCACCAAAAAATTATTTTTATCTCATTGAACCACATTTTAGTCCTTGATATTAACCATGTCTCTCGGATTTTCGAAATTCCATTCACAGAAGCGGTAAAATTAAGTTTTATGCAAAATTCAGTTTTTTAACCTACCACTTAGTGGTTTCACTATTCATCAAAAATTTAAAGTTTTCAGAAAAATACCAAAATTTCACCCTAGGCTAATTTCGATATTATGAGTCCAAAAATGAAGTCCATTTTGAAAAATAAAATTTATAAAATTTCAAAAAGTGGTTATTACTATTCATAATAGCTAGTTTTAATAGCATATTGTTGTTTAGTGAAACTCGGTATTGCGTACGACGCAAGCTATCGAGGAAGGTCGTGATTGCGTGTAATGCAAGGCAAGTCAAGGATGCGTGTTTTGCAAGCTCCTTTTGGTGTAGCGTACAACACAAGACATTAGTGAAATAAAAAAGAATATTTTTCATAAAATCTCGGGCTGTTACATTCTACCCCCCTTAAAATGAATTTCGCCCTCGAAATTCGTCGGGGTTATAAATGGTTTACTATTCGAAAGTTTCTTTAATAGAAACCCACATCGTAAAAGGGAATACCAAAACTTGGCTTTAAAAACTAAAGTATGAAATGTAACGATTACCCAAATAAACTAATCACTGGGTTTCCACATAGGTGAAAATATGGATATGGAAGAGAAATCTAACCATCATGTTCTGATGGAGAGTGGTAGAGAACATGGCTATGGAAAAGCCAGTAATCACAAATCCATAAATTTGTGACGATCTAAGGTACCATCTGATTCATCAGGTATAAGAGAACTAGGACAACATTTTTGGTTTTCAAGATCATTTCCCTAAAGTTAAAGAATTTGAATTAGAATAAATACTTACTTTATTTTGGTACAATCTCACTGTTGTTCGTGCCTTTAACAATTTCCACTTCATCTCTTAAATAAATGAAGTTGAATTTGTTATTCGTGAAGTGTTAGCAGATCATGTGATAGAATGACGGGTCATTCCATCTGTCTCAAACAAAAGGTTAGAAAAAATTATATACATAAGTCGATCTATAGTGAGATTAATCACATATGGTTCCTAAAATGTGCTTATACTTCATATATCATACTGCTTAATATAATAACACTAGTTTCTACTAAACATGGACTTCCTGTAGGTCAGTGGAAGGCGATAAAGGCCAGTCGCACTTCGGTTGTGGGTTCGATTCCTACAGCCTTGTCCGAATCGATGGGCTATCGCCCGTCCTGAAGGTTGTCCTTTTTCTAAAACTACGTTACTATAACATACCATCAATAATATCGAAAATCTTCTATCCTTAAACAATACTAACTTATGTCCAACATAATCCAATCTAATCTTTAGGCTTATACATAATACTGCAGTCCACCCTCATAATATAGTGACAACGATTACTAGAGATTTAATACTGTCGTTGATCCCCACATATCATAAGATATGTCTTGTTAGTCACATTCCAAACATTCAAAGTCCTTAATCGTGTATTCTATTGAATACCTTAGTGAAAACATGAGTGCAGTTAAAAGTTAACACTTTCTACATACCAAAATCCTCAAAATTCTATATACTTAAACCATGATATCACTTAGTCCTTATATCAATCATGAGCTCATGAATACTATTAAACATTTCATTTTCTCATCTTCATTATGCGCATATCATCTTATTTCCAAAAAATATCTCAATCACTTTGAATACCACATCAATAAATATTGCAATACTCAATGATACAACATTATTTTGGAATCCCATTACATAAACACTTAATCATTCCACTACATGGTTGTTATATTCAACATTGCCAATAGTGATCGCATGTGATTTCCCTTTGTCCTTTGCCTTCAGTGGTTGCTCATGTTGATCATCACTAACCCTTGGATTAGGGCAATTATTAGCATAATGCCCCATTTCCTTGCACTTGAAGAATTGAATTTTTGGTGGTGCGTTCTCTGCAGTGTTTGCTTTATTTACATCATTAGAAACCCTTCTTCCATTACTTCGACACTCAGCTGCCCGATGACCTTCTTTTCCACACTTAAAACATTTTCTAGTCCCTTTAAGACAATCTCCACCATGCTTCTTTCCACACTTTGTGCATAAGGAAACATTCATCTTCTTTTCACCATTATTCTGAGATTTCTCCTTGAACTCCATCTTTTGGTTCTTGTCAAAACCATGAGATGGATATGTAACACCAACTTCCATTTCTACCTTGATAGCACAACGCACAATTTCTTCATAGCTACTGAAGTCTCTTATAGCTAATGCCCTTCGAAGACTTGGTTTTAAGCCACTGAAAAATCGATCAACTTTACTTTCAGGTTGGATAATAATACCAGAAGAGTACCTTGCAAGTCTTGTAAAATTTGCTTCATAGGTACCAACAGATTCATCATCCCTTTGCTTCAGTTCAAGGAACTCTTTCTCCATCTTTGTTCGGAGAATACGAGGGAAGTACTTATTGAAAAATAAGTTCCTGAACTCGTCCCATTCTATAGACTCAATTTCATCCCTTTGCCTCGTATTCTTAACAAGATTCCACCATTGATCAGCATCTCCTTCCAAACGATACACTGCTAGGATGACTTTATCATGTTCAGAACATTGACGAACTGAAAATATCTTTTCAGTAGTACTGATCCATTGTTCAGCCACAAGTGGATCAGAAGACCCACTGAAAGAAGGTGGACGTTGCCTCATGAAGGACTCAATACAATATTGTTCCCTTCTCTGCTCATTTGGAAGTCCAGAATGATTCATAGCTTGTGTAAGTATAGCAATAAGATTTTGCACTCCATCTCCCATAACATTTGTTTGTTCAGGAGGGCAATCATTGCATTGTCCATTGTATTGATCAACACGGTTCCTTCGGGTTCCAGCCATCGTCTAAAACCCAAAAAGAATAGTGTGAGAGGAAAAAATAATGCTAGGGAAAACAACATAGTAAAGGGGGAGTACCCTTAATATCTAACATCTTAGGATAAATTATAAGATCGTTACCGTAAGTCTAGTACCATATCCTATACGTATACTTATCCTTAGGGACATCCCTAGACATACCTTAGAAATATCTCTAGGGATCTCACTAACGTTTTCGCATCCTAGTTTCCAAAGGTTGACTAAACCTTTCCTCTGATACCAACTGTAGAGACCCGTATCATGATGTACATGGACATTACATTACTTTTGCGGAATACTTAGTACATAACAAAAACACACACACAAGGATCGTAATAGTTTAGTGTCTTTGGAAACTCGGAACGTAATCTTCTAATCATGGTGAAAGATCTTCAATATCTCCCATAAAGATATTCCCTTTTTTTTACCTAAAAACCTTTCTTTATATCCTGGGGAAAAGAGAACATAAAAGGGTGAGCTAAAATGCTCAGTAAGGGTAAACAAAAGAAATATCAATCACACCATATACATAAGAACATAGCTTTTGGAAATCTTAACCTGCAAAAGAGCTCATAATATCATAACATGGGATAAATCATAGAAGTGAAAATGAGATCCCCATAATCATAACATAAAACTTGAAACTTTGTGGCATGCACACATAATCATGGAAAATCATTTCTTGTTAGTCATGACTCATTGCCAAGACTATCTTAGTGGACAAAGTCCCTTTCTGAACCGAGTTCACTCCCCGTTTCAGTCCTGTATCACTGAACCGAAATAACCTTCCGTTCCAGCCATGTCTATCTCATGAGATATAAAATCTTTACCCAACGCATTGGAGGGAGATATAGGTCCCACCCATCTTATAATGAATCCTTTCTTATGTGTGCCACATAATCATAAATCATACATCATCGTATAACCCATGTAATAAAAATGGGATTCTTAAACAACATGACATCATAAAACAATTCATATAAGATAAAGGAATTCATAAAAATATTTCCATCACAACATTATCAAATCCATGTAATAATAGGGATAAAAACAGAACCCTTTTATTATCTTAGATGGAAAATAATTTTGATAAAGTAATTGAACTCCATTCTTGAGGAAAATATCCTTTCTACTTCAAAAACATTTTTCATTTTATAACATGTCATACAACTTTAAAATAAAAGATGTTGATTAAAAATAAACTTGAATACTTGTAAAGGAAGCTTCTTTGAAGTAATGTTAAAAATCCATTCATGCCGTATAAGTTAAAAAAACATTCTTCTCGTACTTTTGTCGGAAAAGTCAAAAAGTACCTCGTACGGAAAAACGACAAAATATTCCTTTCATATTCTTTACTAAAAAATCACTTAAGGGTAAAATTGGATTTAAACTATTGAAAGTGGATGGAAACAATATTACATATTGAGGGAACATGGATGTGGATGATAAAATACACCCCAGTAAATACTTACGAATAAACAATCTCGGATAAAAATGAGATTGTGATATTTCCCTTACCTTAGGTCCGATTTGCTTTGTTCGTGTCCGAAGCTCCTCTTCTTTGGAACGCTTCTTTGAATCCTCCACTTAAGGAACTAAGATTGGTCTTTGGAGAAGACCAGGACCTCTAGGATTATTCTATGGATGTGGAGAAGGGATTTTGGCAGGGTTTGGCCGAGCGTGAGTGCTCAATTTGGTGTGAGGAGGAGGGGGAGGAGGTGTCCTTTTATGAGGGAGGAGAGGGGCACCTTAGGAATATCTCAAAATATTATTTTATATTAAAGTAAAAATCGGTTTATAATGGTTCCAAAGGGTATTATTTCGAAGATAAAGTGGGAAAGGGTCGAAATCCTATCAACCAATAGGATTTAGACAAGTTTAGGGTATTATTTTAACCTTATCAATTAGATTTAACTCTAAGTTAAATAATTTAACTTTTACCATGTCTTTTTGTTTTCTTTCACTATATGGTTAATACACTTACTATAACATGCCAAATGAACGCCAAATTGTTTATTATTAATATATATATCCTTATCTAAGTCATTTGGCCGAACCTTAGATTTTTAGGAATAAAATAACAATTAATAATATAATATTTGATTTAAAAACTATTTTGTGTCAATTTTGAAACTATTTGATATATGATTTTTGTGAAAGTCATAACAGAATTATATGTTCAAAACAAGTTGATTCAATCAACACTAATATATCATAGTAACCTAGAAAATTAGTGTAATTCATAAAAAGTCTCAAATTATATTTATTTTGGTGTTTATAACATCAATTATGTCAATATTTCATTAATAAGATAATTACTGCATCATCACTGTGTCATAAATAAATTAAATTATTTGATGTCTAAAAATAACAAATAAAATACCATCATGTAGTAAATCTTCTTAGCTTTCTAATGAATATTTACAATCGAATAAATCTTATGTATAACCCCATATTAAAAATGTTTTAGTAAATAAACTTTGATTTTAACACTTTTAACTCTTCTTTGAATTAAATAATAATAAATGTCCTAATCTAATCCAAGTGGGCCTAAATGGTCATATTTTATTCCTAAGTTTGTTTTTGGTCGAAATACACTTGTCCAATAGGATTAGGACATGTGTTAGGGTAATATTAATATCATATTTACCCTTAGTTACCCTATTTACTATTAACCGTGGTAAAAAAAGTAAAAAGTTACTATTCACCAAAAAATTATTTTTTCTCATTGAACCAAATTTTAGTCCTTGATATTAACCTTGTCTCTCGTATTTTTGAAATTCCATTCACAGAAGTGGTAAAATTAAGTTTTATGCAAAATTCAGTTTTTTAACCTACCACTTAGTGGTTTCACTATTCATCAAAAATTGAATGTTTTCAGAAAAATACCAAAATTTCACCCTAGGCTAATTTCGATATTCTGAGTCCAAAAATGAAGTCCATTTTGAAAAATAAAATTTATAAAATTTCAAAAAGTGGTTATTACTATTCATAACGGCTAGTTTTAATAGCATATTGTTGTTTAGTGAAACTCGGTATTGCGTACGTCGCAAGCTATCGAGGAAGGTCGTGATTGCGTGTGATGCAAGGCAAGTCAAGGATGCGTGTTGTGCAAGCTCCTTTTGGTGTAGCGTACAACACAAGACATTAATGAAATAAAAAAGAATATTTTTCATAAAATCTCGGGCTGTTACATCGCTGCATTGAGATGGTACTCCACTTGTAAAGACGAATGGTGTTTTTTACCCATTAGAAGGAAATGGTGATAAAAAGGGATATAACATAGTCATAATATCATATATGTAAATGTTATATAATTTTTTATTATATATATTAGTTTTCATAATATTTTAATGACTTTTAGAGGATTTAAAATTAATGTTCACGGTTAATAGTTATACCTCTTTAATGAAGACGACATTTTTCTTACACCTTTTGCCTTCTTTGTCATTCTATTCCTCTGACCAGAACCTCTATATCATAGATTTTAATGTCTGAGAGGGAAATTTTCAAGTATTTTATTACCTATAATTCAATAAATGTGTGATCATGATAGGGGATGAGTATTCCTTTTAGATGTGAGGGGAGGTTTACTCTTGTAAATTTTCAATGCATTAAAATATTTTAAAGTCACAGTTATTGAAAAGTGTATCCAAATTGGGTAAATTACAATGAAATATATGATATTATTGGAATAAATTCAGATAATTGTATTTTGAAACGTTATTTGAAATTTTAACCATTATCTCTTTAGTTTAACCCCCAATCGTTTTTACCACAAACCATGTAACACATTTTTCATTCATTAAAGAATATAAATTATCATCTAATATAATAATTGGTTTTAAAATGGTTGATCAAAGGAAATTTAAAACATTTTACATTCCAAATTATCTCTTTAAATATTTTAATAATTTTAATAATTTTATTATAATGTGATAAAATATAAAATATCATTAATTCCATTTTAAGAACTCGTCCCAAATTTTGACATTTTATAACCTCATTAAATGTAAGGATTAGGATATAAAATAATTATCTGTAAATAATACATTATTATTGACCTAAAAATTATTTCCTCATAATAATTTTTCCATAAAATTTTAATTTTTATGTTTTTAAAAATATTATCATTAATTTCATATATTTTTCTGATTCATTATATCAGAAATATATAACTTTTTATGAAAATTACATAATCAGTAAAGACAATAAATAAATTTTCATCGTAAAATTTATTTAATTATTATAGGAATAATATTTAATATATATTAACAATATATTTTTAACCATATGAGTTCATATTTGAGAAAAATAAAAGCAAGGGATTGACATTTTGTATATTTCATTACATGAATTTATATATAAACACTTTTCAATGAAAAATATCACTAGATTTCTATAAAATACTATATTTGAGGAAAATTTAATATACACACTCATAAAATAAATTATATACTAATTTTGGACTTTCAGGCCTTATCAAATTATTTTTAATATTTATTATACACTTTACATATATTTTGGTGAATAATACATACAACTGTTTATCTTCTTTATGACGAAAAAGGGAATTATTTAATGTTTTAAATTATGAAATAAAATTTTCATAATTCAATTTCAATATGATTTTGAAATTAATTTATTATAAAAATGTAAAACACAATGAAAAATAGTATTATTGAAAATGTCTTCTTCATCAAAAAATGAAATTATAAGAAAATATATTAAAATGATGGTTCTTATGTATATAAAAAAATTTATATAATTAATGTATTATTAGGTTACATTTGAATAATTTTTTTTAAATTTCTATATTTAATGAAATGAATATAATGATTTACAAATATCTTTATTTTCCATGAATCACTGAAAAATGAATTATTCATAAAAATCCAAAAAATTCACCATAAGATATTTTTGATTTGAAGTTTTGAAATGTTATATCCATTTCTTCATAATAAAATATTTCATATTTTTAATAATATTTATAATAATTTCTCAAAATAGTAAATAAAAATATATTTTAAAGAAAAATTATTTTTGAAAATAAAATGACTTTACTAAATATTGAGTGTATATTTCTTAAGAATAAATCTATACATTTTTATTTAATAAGAAACATATATATATATATAATGATTTAGTGACTCCTATTTATAACAACCAATTCAAATGCTTATATATATGACTTACACTTATATAATGACATATAATAGTATGATTATAATCAGTTGTTCATCTATCATATACTATTAAACATATTATTCTATTAAAATCATCTGTTTTTATAGAAATAGTTTAATGAAAATAAAATACTTTGCAAATAATTACCTTTAATTCACATTACTACTTTCTTTATTTAATTCGTTATTTTACATTCCTTGATTTTTGGTTATAACCATATTAAAATTTTATATTTTTTGATTTTTTTTTGGTGAAAATTTACTTATCTGGTAAATAATAACAATTTAAAAACCCTACTCATATGTCATCAATATTAAAAGTTCTATTATTTTCGTTAGTGTATGGTTTTTACATCTTTTTTCAACAAATATGTAGTATTTATCAAGTCTCCTATTATGTGCACTTGGTTCGCACATAGTATTGTAATCTATGTGGATCAACTATATATTTATGAAATTAAAATTTTAATCATAACCTCATATAATTAAAACAAAAATTGGGCCACTCCCTCTCTCTCTACTAGATGAATTCCTCTCCAAAAATACCAATAGATTAATGACGCTCGACATGCCATCTTGCATTACTCCACTTTGATACCTCCTCCCTTTATTCTGAGCACATTTATTATAGTGCAACCCTATTTACTCTCATATTCCCCCCTTCATCTCATAGTTCTCTATTTCTTTTAATTTTTCATAATTTTGGTTTTATTTGTTATAAACATATTTTTATTTTGTTTTTTCTTATGTATTTGATCCATTTGGTTTGTTGAATCCTCTTCTGATCATAATTTCATTAAATTTGAATTGTACTCTATATTCAAGCATGTTTTATGATTAGGTTATAATTTTAATATATTTTCAATAGAAAACCCTTTATTCTTGAAATTACGATCTTATTTTTCCTAGAAATTAGTTGTATTTTATTTTTAATAATATTTTTGTAATTAATTTTATTGAAGTATTATATTTAATGGGTGAATTTCTTCAATTAGAAGTCGATTTATCATAGTTTTTATTTTTGATTTCAAAAAGATATTTGATTTCAATGTTTTTGAACTATTAATATGTGTTTTTTATATTTTATTTCATGTTTGGGAGTCATTATGTTCTTATATGGTTGGGTTTCATTATTTCTATAATTTTGGTTTACAAGTACACGATATTAATAATTATATGTGTGATGGTATATATATGGTATTTCATTGGATTCATTCACATAAATATTTTGTTATAAATTTCCTTATGGTGTTTAAAAGGGATTTAAAAAAAAATTCCATGTGAAACATTACATATAAATCATTTTGGTGTATTTCAAACCACATGGGAGTTTTAAAATATAAATATATTACAGATGGTATTGACAATAATTTTATAATTCTACAACTATTTTTGGATAAACTAAACGGAATTCTGTTTTTATGTAATAAATTCATAATGAATGATAGAAATTGATTGAATTATGTTTTTTTTAAAACATATTTATTATTTTCATGACTAAACGTATTATACTGGTGGTTATTTCAAGGTTTTATAGCTGACGAGTGTCTTAGTTATATAGGTTATAAATTATATATCATTAAAGGTTACCATACCAACAGTTATTCATGTGATTCAAATGTGATATCCCCAAATCCCATTGATGTGTTATTGTTTCTACGAATTGAGTGTCTCCCTAATTAGTGATGTATATGTTCTATGATCCCACATCATTTGTTCCCCTAGGGTTATTCTCAAATAATACCAATATTAAATTATAATTATCATTTTCCTCCTTATCATGATTATTTTATATTTATAATAGTTATATTTAACTTACTATTTTCTACATTCATCAATTGATATATTTTATAATTCACAGCATTATAGCCTTTTAATGTTATGACCAATTGCATTCCCTTTTACACCATGTTATAGGTATTGTAATATTTTTTATTAATTTATATTTTTATAAAACGTTTCAAAATTTCTAGGGATATATTATTAAAATATCATTTAAAATATGACTTCAATAATAGATTTCAGGTAAAAAGTGGAAGTGTGCCTTGAATTTATTGTTCTGAGATTATTTACAGTTAAGAAAAATTGAATAGAATTTTTTAAAATGTGTTGAATATGATATTTGGTTTATAATCTCATGAGTGAAAGGCTATATTTATTTACTATTTTGAACTATTATTTATGTTTTATTTTGGAAAAGTAAATCCATTGGAATCTATGGGGATGACTTACAGACATTTATATGATCAGAACCTACATAAATATCTCAGTGAAAATAGCATGATTGGTATTTTCTAGTTTTATATTTAATGATTATATTCTAGATAAATGATTTAATCATTAGACGGAGAGTGGGCTCACTAAAAATGTGATAACTAGTCATGGTATGTCAATTTTATTTTGAGTGAATTAGTATTCTTGGGAAATTATAAAATTATTATTATTCGTTATGTATATAATATAGCATTCTTATTAAAGGTATATTTATGATTTTAATGTCGAAATTTGTTCTATGTGAAGAATATTGAACTGATATGTAGATATTTCTCATATTTTGTGGGAATTTTTTATATTTTATTTCTTTTTTCTCTATGTTTTTTGGCATGGATGTACATCTTTTATATATTTATGTCATGTCATATAGAGAATTTTTTCTTCATATTTAATTTATTCATTTTGTAAAAACCATTTCAAAAATTATTTTATTAGATTTATATTATCTTTAACAAGCACATCGGGATTGGGAACTATCCACAGGTTTATAGCAGGTCATCCAGGGTACCTAGTTTAAGAAATTCTTATAGAAGTTTTCTAAATAAAAGAAATATGATCCTAGGTTTCTAAAAGGTTTGAGGATCTAAATTTCCCTTTGTTATTTAGTATGATAAATATATTATAGTAGATGTGTAATAAAGTGAGTTTGAGGTTCACAAATATTTATCCACCACTTTCTTATATCATACCATGAGTTACATTAAAATGTCTGGTTTTTAGGAGGTATATCATAGAAAACCATGTAGGAGCCTAGATCATAGTTAAATAGTACATCTAGTGGTGATTTCACTATTAGAACATGGTCCCCTAAACCATGTGTAAAATTAATGCAGAAAAACTATTCAATCTTAAATAAACCCTAATATAAAATATGGTTATAAATTATTTTTGGAACCATTAGTATAGACCGAAAATAAATAGTATATCCTATACCAATGGTTTATTGAGTTCATAGGTGTTTTTATATCTATTTAGACTTATACCATTGGTTTTGATAAACTGATGGTATTTGTCAGGAATATTAAAGACATATTCTAATGGTATGGGAAAAGTGTTCTTGTTGGTATTGATTTTTTATTCCATTACCTTATTATCACACTTCACTGAATGAACCAACCTACAATAATTTTTTTATAATCATAATTTAACATAAATATATATATTAATAATTATATTTTGTGTTAGTTAGTGTTTTTTTACAAAATAATTCATAAAATATTAGGACACATATACCAATAGTTATCCCAAATAAATGTTATAGGTCTAAATAAAGAGTTAAGGAGAACTATTGGTATATGTATCTAAATTTCTTTAATTTTATACAAATAGTTCCATTCAAATATTTGTATACGTGAATTGTTTTAGACATTTACCATATTTTACCCTAAATAGGTATTATAGGGAAAATTATTATTATCTAGAAGAAAGTTTCACAAAAAAAAATTATATTCGAAAATTATTTTATCATTTTAAGAAACTACTGATATATTTATGTTTTTATAGTTCAGAATTCTAGTTGGTATAATTTTGTGTATTTAGCTATTAAAAATGGAGTTTTCATTTGATGTGATGTTATTGGTTGTTTTTTTGGTTTAAAAGTGTCGGTTTCAATGGAAAAATATTTAGAATTTTTTAATGGATAAAATTAATTTAATGGTAGAATTATTTTTATAGAAGTGATATTATTATATATGGGGTGAGTCTTAATATTTATCAATGTCTTTTTTCAAAATATATTTGGTTTTAGAAATTGAAATGTATATATTTATAATGGGATTGATATATTAAATGTGGTAACTAGTTTTCTTAAATGAATATGTGAACTATAAAAATGCTATTAAGAAGTATTTGGAGACATTAAAATTACATTGGTAAATTATAAAATGGTATTGAAATGAGCACGCTATTGATTTTATATATTATTATGAACTTGTTTTTGGTGATTTGAATAATGTGGTGGTTTTTTATAATTTCCATATATGATTTCTGTTTGATAAGTCATTATTTATTAATATATTTATTAGCTTCCTTGACTATGTATCATATAAAATACTCGGGTATTATTGGGTCTAAAATGATATCTATGAAGGTTTATTCTATGATCTTTATTGGTTTCAATTCTACAGGGTTCTTTTTATTTTCTTTTGATATACTAATATTAATTTTTTGGTTTTAGTTGTGTGATACTATATTTAGGAGATTTATGTATGTGGAAAATGTGGTGTTCTTATGATGTGACTAGAATGATGTTGAACAAGTTAATATTATACAGTAAATGTTATTGGTTAGATAATATTTGGATCCCTCTAGTCATTGTCCTTGTGATAATATCCTAGGTCACCTATTGTTTTTCTATGACTCTAAATTAAAGTCAGGCATTGTTGTTGGATGATATTTGTGATTTTTTCCATACACATTTTTTCTTTGTCTTGGGGGGATGTATGTGAATAAACTTATTGTACTATTCTTAAGAGTTTTTTAGTAATTTCGGATACATCATTTTAATTTGGATAGTAATTATTATTTCCAATTATTTTGAAGGTGTGTTCTATTGAATATTTTCTTATTATTCCATTTAGTTGAGTTTCTAGGTTATAGATATTCCTCATTTTATTTGACATTCATTACATATTGAATAATATTATTAATTTGTGGGGTTATTTTGGAAGATTTAATATTTAGTTATTTTTAGATAATGTTATTTTTTTATTATATATATTTTTTAAATTATGTTAAAATTTTGAGTTATTTTGTTTAGAATTTGAATTTGTGTTTAGTAGTTAACAATTTAAGTGATTTTTCATGTGAAAATACTACGTTAGATTATTCCTTAAATGGATAGAAAACCTTATTGGCACTCAATATTCATAATACTTACATATTTTTTCAATTTTCAACTTTTTTTGTTAAATTATATTTTAGGTGTGGTATATTTGGTTGGATTTAAATTGGTTTTGGGGGTTATTGTATGAGGTTTTTCTTTTTTTTGAGAGTCCTTGTTGTGTGTGTTTATTTCGAATTCAATGAATGTATTTCTCCATAATGTGTTATGGTGGGGAGAATTTTCAAAACCCAAATATTCAAATCATTCATAATTCTATTTACATGATATTCTTATTTCTTTTCAATATATTTTGGAAGTTGTTAAATTTTTATGTTTTGGTACTTTTTTAATGGGATATGGTTTTCCTATTGTATTAGTAATAACATTACCAAAACATGGTGATTGGGTTTTAAGACTTAATATATCAACATGGAATGGTTGGTATATTGTTTTACTAAACTTGTAATCTATCCTTGTGGTATGTATGAACACTATAGTGAAGGTCTCATGGTTGGTGCATGGTTTTGGACAAATAGTTTCGATAAAGAAATATTTTATATATTTTAACTTCATATTATAACATCCTAGAATTAAAAACCATATATGGATTCCGCATATTTATTTTGTGTAAATACCTTATCACATAGACCAGGGTATTTGAGACAAACAATCCCCATATTCCTTTCATCTATTTTGATATCTTATCCCATGATTCAAAGAAGGTTTCGTAGGGTGAATCCCTATTCTTTCTAAATTATCATTCATTACTCATTTTTCCTCACATTATTATTCCACATTATTATTTTGGTGCTTATTTAGATAAAACCTATTTTTGTTTGGTATTTTATTTATTGTATAATTGATCTATAGAGTTTTTGAAATCCTCATTGGGTATTTCATTAAAGGATCTAGAAGGTTACTCTTCATCTATGCATATTTTTGGTAGTTTTTTTTGAAATTCATTTTTTCATAAAAAAAATATAATTCCATGAATATCCTAAAATATTTTTACCAATAAATTGTGTATATTTTATATAAAACTAAAATCAAATAATATTTTTTGAAAACAAACTTTATTAATAAAATGGTAGTTTTTTCATTCTCGAGAATATTTCTCATTGGGTTTGGTTTGGGATTCACTATAAAAAAATCTTGGTCTTTTGGAATTATTTGAATTTATTTTGATTATTTTATTTATTTATTTTTTGATTGTTGATGCTCATATGTAGGTTTGTATCAATGTGTGTCTTTGTTTGTTTCTTGATGTGTCCAGCTAATAGTGATATATATATACACTCACCTATGAAGATGAAAATATATACATATATGAATGAAAATTTATTTATGTGTGTTTATTTATATATATAGACACACACATACACATTTATTCATTAGGGGCCATCACATAAAATTGGCTTTTGATTTTTTATTTTTTCATAAAAAGAGTATCATCAAAATGTATTTATAAGGGAGAATTTTTATATAAAGTATATTTCTTGTTTAGAATATTAACCATGTTTTTAAATTCCATTGGATTACCAATGGGATTAAAAATGATTTAATAAAATTATTTATAGTTCTATATTGATAAAAAAGAAATATGTTATTGAGAATTATCTTCATGAAAAATGATAGTCTTTTCACAATGTGCATTTTTATAAAACAACATATTTATTGTATTCATGATGAAACATATTCTTATAATATTTAGTTCAAAAATTTTAAACATAGTCAGAAGTTGGAGTACTTGAATAAAAATCTATTACTAGGATGTGATCCCTTATAACTAGTTATGAATGTAAATTAAATGTTATGTCTCTATTTTCTAGAGATGTGTTACTCATTCCACTAATTTGGGCCCCTTAATTAGTTATATATATGTACTACGTTCTCATTTAATGATTAAACCTAGGGTATTTCTCTCATGATTATAATTTATTGTATGTTTTTTTCTCTATATTATTTAATATATATATTCTATGATTATGTAAAGCATAATGTTTCATTGTTTCTGAATTTGAATTCACTACTAATTAATTTTATTGTAATTTTTTATCTTATTATATACCAAAGTAACCTTTAAACTATGTTATGAATTTATATTGTTTTTAAAATGATTATATGGATTTTGGATGAGTTTTTTTATAAAGATTTTGTTAAATTTGGATTTAAATTGTTTGAAAATGTTTCTGAGGCATGAGAAAATATTTTTATGTTATTTTTCTCAATTATGAAAAATAATTATGATGTTTTAGAATGAGTTCATTATTATATTGTATTACAAAAATTATAGAGAAATTTTATATTCATAATTGAATGTTAAACTACAATTATATTCTATTCTGAAATAAAAAATTGACTGGAATCAATGAATAATACACACAGAGTTGATTATTCTCACACTATAATTACACCACTAGGTGTTTGTAAACCAAGATTCATTTTTCATGATCAGATTCAGTTCATTATAGCTTGAGTAGTGAGATGATATTTGGAAGGAGATTGACCATAGTTCACATGGTATAACATATCGAGGAATGTTAATTATATTCATGGTTCCTTAATAGTCTCAACCAAAATGGATAATTATATTTTTTTAATTTCATTAATAAATTATTCTATATATATTTGGAGTGTGGATGTTGAACCTAATAGTTGTTCCATAAATGTGATTTTAAGGTCCATAGATGGAACTCATTTCCATTTATTTAAATTGATTATATTTTATGAATAGTTTCTATGTATCTTTTTTGGTATAGACATATATATTATGGATGGGTCATGGAATAATTTATATATATTTCATGTCCATTAGTTAAATGTGATCCATTAAAGAAAACATTCCCAAATGGTAATTCATAGATTACCAGGGAAAAGTTCCATCCTATAGAAATTAAGAATGCCTTTGAATGTTATCACAAGCATGCATCATTTCTTGATTCAATGATGTCCCATATCTAGATGATGAAACAATTCCCCTAAGATAAGATGATATTTGAACTCAATAGTGCCTCCTCATACACTAGAAGTTACTGACTTATAGAAATGTCAATGTACATTCAATTCAGAGGCATTAACATCGAAATCAGGTGAAAAAAATCAATAAATATATATAATAATAATAACATTACATTAAAAATAAAATTAATTCTATAGAGAAATATACCATAATAATGAATAAAATTAAACATCTACTGATTTCCCATTAGGAATATCTAATATAAAAAATAAAAAATATATAATTTTATTTACTATCATTGAATAGCCTCCTCAGATACGTAGTATCCAATACCCTATGACTAGATCCAACTCCATCCTATGAAAAACATGATCACAACATAAAATTTGACATAAAATCTTCATGTACTACATATTGAATGTCTATGGTATAAGAAATAGATCATAATAGACTCTTACAATGTTCCCCCGTTATACACTATCATGTAACTATATACATAATTAATAGAAAATATGTCTGATAAGGGATATTGACAATAGCTATTGTCCATGAAAATAAAAAACAATTCTCATTATTTAATAATTTGATATTAATGTGATCATGATATAGAAATAGAAATATTTTTCATATGGTTATAATCTAATTATAACCTGATGCAACCATAACCACAAAATATACTATGTGTGGTGTCCATTAGGTCATTAGCACTTACCCTTTCCTCAATGTAGGGCTATAAATACATGAAATTTACTCTCACTCTAAGTAAATATATCCATTAAAACACCTTCTCACTAAATGTAAGTCCTTTAATATCACAAAAACTAACATATCTTCTAATGTAACATCTTTCATAAACATCATATATAATATAAAATCCCAACTAGGACCACTATTTCGTGGTTGGTCACACATGCCTTCTACAACCCTCTCCCTAAAGATGATGACATATCCTGAACACTTCTGACACCCAATGTGGGCCTTTCATTATTTTCAAACATAACCATATAATTATGCATGATATCTACCAATATTCTGTAACTTAGGGGAGGGATAAAATACACTCAAACTACACCTTATAAATCATAAAAGGCATAAGAATTATCCAAAATAAGGATCACATATAACCAATGGATATCATTCTAAAACAACCTAACTCATGGTAGTGCAATTTATAAATACCTATTTTCACATATTCTATTACCAATAAAATTAATTCTTTCTTACAAATAATAACAAATGGATCACTACATATTCCTTACCAATTTATTTATTTTTCACTATTTACCGGATACATAGCCCATCCCATCCTATTTTGGACATCAAATCCTATCTACCTCCGCTTACTGACCTCATAGAGCATAGGTTCCAACCATCCATTTCATCAATAATTGGGGTCCAAATCTATTCAATTTCATTGTATCCCCTATATAACCCTATATTATGTTTTCAAAGTATTCCCATATCCTGTAAAAGGGGCCTATGTCAAATATCCTAAGGGAGAAAAATAAATCTCAACACCTATAGGTAACCCCTATTTTTGGAACATGTGTAGCCCTAGAGATCATATACAAATATCTCCACAAAAAAAGTTTAAACTCTATTAAAAAATGGTTATCCTATTCACGTATGATTTGTTTGAAAATCTCACCCATCACTCTAACTGTCAAGACATCCAAACATTCCTAAATAGTTTATAAAACACTATTAACCAACACATATCTCATCTCATAACCTGACATATACCTCAGGTCTCTCATCAACTCTATTGACACCATTTCCACTTTGATACATCATCATCTTGTGATCCAACAGACCATTATGTAAAAAAGAGTACTTGTTTGAACACAAGGTGGATCAAATGAACCATATTTCTCTATTTAGGGCTCTCTTAGTCCACATATATATCTACAGTACAATGAAACATATAGGATGTTTTTCACTATTCTTCAATTTATGAGTCATTATTTTTTAATGGATGTTTTTTTCATTTGAAATATGGTTTATTTCATGAAAATGGGATTGTATTGAGAATATGGGTGTTTATATTTCATTGATAGGTGTTTTTAGGTATTCAATGAACCTTGTGGTGTGTTATAGTTTCATAAGGAAACCCAGATAATGGTTGGGGTATCCCAGCAGATGGAGGTGGTTGGATACTTCAAACCATGTCACATCCCTCTATAACATTTATTAAAAAGTGATGTGGCCCTATAAATTTTGTCAAACTAATAAAGGAAGAATCATATCATGAATATGTATATCATAGAGGTGATTTGGTAGATATACCTATTGTGGACCCCTAAGGTACATGTCATAAAGGAATCCCTAGTTGGACTTAATGTGGAATCTCATTAATGGGAATGATAAAGGGAAGATTCTATGATTGTTGGGTGCTTTATAAGGGTGGAGTCTGAGAAACATAGAGGCCATGTTGAAGAAGGGACACGTCCTAGTAGAGGACATTGGTATAGCTAATGGTATAGCTCATAGAATAATGGATGAGTATTTGGGGGTCCAACGATCCATATGTTGGTCAAATACATCATAGCCTATAAGAAATGTTATATTGTGGACATATCGAGTAGACCTCCATCATATCCTAGGTTCTTACTGTATAGGAGGTTGGCCATGGGGATACACCAACATTAGATATGGTGTGGGTCACTAATTCAGGACGTATCCAGGGGGCCTACTCCATGGTCCTAGGAGATATGCTATAAAATTTTCCCCAACAAAATTAATATTTTGGGGAAAACCAAAAATATCCAAATCATGCCATTATTTTTATATGGGGCCGGTGAACTTTTAGGTAGGTCGTTTAGATAGACCTATGCTTCTTCTCCACTCCCTAGATCCACTATAGAGGGGAATTTATTTTAGCTGTACATGATATTGAATATTATGAGTTATTTAAATCCTCTTTATCCTGCTTATCTTTATTTATTAACAATTCTTTTGGGATGAATCAGCAGGGCGGTAGTGTAAATTTCATTATCTAATTGGGTAATTTGGAAAAGTTATTGGATATTTTTCCATGAAAAATTACATATGGTCCTAGTATGTTAATATTTTAATATTTTAAGTGTTTTCCATGAATTATAGATATCTGATTCATTTTTAAGTGAATATTCCAATTTAAATAAATTTTATTCATTAATTATATATTTTTTTTAATAAATTATTTTGTTCTCTTGGTGTGAGATACGTTTTTAGGAGTATGGATGGGATTATATTAGGCATAATATAGGTTCATGTGGGGTTAACTCTGATTTTGATGTATGTTTACATAATTTGATAAGATTTATTATTTTTTATTTTTCATTCCAGTATAATTTCATAGGTTTTTGTATGAGGTTTAGGGTTCTAGGTTTACCTGGGCTGTGAAATTATAGGTTCTTATGCCTCAAGTTCTTATAATAATTTCACTTTCGTAGTTTTGTGAATTTGGATGACATGGAGAATATTTATTCAAGGGTATATTGTTCATGTTAGGATGCCATGGTGCCTTGGGTAGGTTTAAGAGTACAATTGGTTTTACAAGATAACCCATGTTTGTTTTATAATGACCCACACTTTTTAAATGTTATTTTTTCAGGAATAAGAGTGTGTATTATAATATTAATCAAAATAAATCGAAAACCTAAAAATTTAAACTATTTAAAAAATATCATTACATTAAACATCTACAAATCCAATTAGTATAATATTCATGGTTATTGGATCATGAATATAAAATAGAATAGCTACAATAAAAAAAGAAGGATTTCCCCAACCTATTTGAATCATCACCCCAACTATGAAATATTTTAATAATATTCAAAATATTAGTAAAAAAATCCACATATTCTAAAATTAAAATAAAACACCGCAATAAATTATAGTGAATTTTGAGTGACATAAGGTATTATTTATATAGTATGAAGGGAAATTTGACAGTTGGGATTCAATCATTATATGAACTTTGTTCAATATGGCCATTGGTCAATATGATTTTTTTCAATATGATCTTTAGAAAATATACATATGGTTGATTATTTTACCTTTATAATTATATTGTATATTATGTAATGAAATGTTTTAATTAATATATAAGTTATTGTCACTATCCACAAGTAGTCGTGCCATGCTGTTTGAAGAACTTAATTTAGTACATCGGTGGGAGGTATCATCACTAGGGATTTCCATTGACCAAGACCAAGATGTTCATCAACTAATGAAACAAGAATAAAATCTCCGACATGATATGTTCATGTTACTGAAGATTACAAGATGATCAATGTTGGATGAGGACCCACAAAACAACCACCATTGTGAACCTTTAAATCTAGGAATGTGCATGTTCAATAAAGGGTTATGTGTCCCAAAAATGGATGCATAGACTATAAATATATTTTTAAATTTAAAATATGTATTCCATCATTTCGTATTATAAATATTATTTCATAATAAAATATATATTAAATAGAGGTGAATTTGATCATTACATTTTTTGATACAAATACAACATAATTTTATTTTTCTCTATAATATATAAAAACATTTATAATAAACCATATTACATTTAATAGTATTTTTTTAATGATGTAGAATTAATAAAATAATAATAAATACAAAATTATTTTTATAATTGATTAGGATATTTTTTATAAGGGGAAAAAATGTGACAATGCTTTAAAAAATATTTTTTTAGATTGATATTTTTTTATATTTAAATGTTAATTTATAATATTTTCAGAATATTTATAATAAAATTAAAAACATTTTTGAAGTCATCACTTCGATATTAGTTAAGGGTATTTTATGAGAAATTTCATAAAAAAATTTCTTTTTCAAAAATAGTTAAATATACAATTTTATTATTTCTATGTATTTTATGGCATTATACTAATTTCATAATGAATTATTTATTTATTAAACACAATCCAAAACCTAATTGATTTTATTTTATTAATAATTATTATTTTAATATATTTTATTCAACTTTTAAAATAATTTTTTTCTTTCCAAATCGTGAAAAAGAAACATTTTATTTTAAAAAAAATTAATTTGTTGAAATGTTTCATTTCCGTGCCATAGTAAGTAATAAAATATGATTTTTGGTTCATGGGGATTAAAACAACATAAAATATTATTCAAATGTCAAAAAACCTGAGTAAAAACCATTGATAATATAATGGGATTTCATTTTCTACAACATTGTTTTGTAGTACATATATTTGGAAAATTATAAATAATTCTTCAACTACTACTATAAATACACTCCCATTTATCAATTTTTTTTCACTCAAAATACATTCTACATGAAGATATTGTGGATTATTCCCCAAAATATCACTACAATGAGTCATCAGGACCAGAAGGTTCTATCCTCAGGTTTAAGGATCAACTCTTCAAGGTAAGGGATATCATCACTTCTCTTTTATTATGAAGTTCAATTTATATAATGTATTTTTTTTCAAATTCCAAAATAATTTATTTTATGCATATTAATTTGTATTTTTTACAATAATAAGTCTGTTTTATGAATGTGAGACCCTTTTCCACTATAATGTTCAATTTTCTAAACCCATGTTTTTAACCATCATACTGTTAAATTTCCATATAAACTATTCATAATAAATTGTATTTTCATTGTTTTTTGAAAAACCAAACATATTTTATATTCAATATGTACACAAAAAATTGAATAATTAATGTTTTAAAGGATTTTTATATATATGAAACACACATTTCCTTTATTTGGTAAAGATGATGTTTTGATCATGTGTTTAATATCTTTTTTACCTCAATATTTACTAAAATAATCCATTAATTATTCCCCGTGTGTAATTAATGAAATTATATATTATTATATATGTCTATCACATGAAAATAATACATATTATGGGTGTCCCTTGATAGTACTCCAATACATTGGGTAAAAATGTAATCTCTAGATATTTAATGTTTTAGGATATCTTGGTGAATAACCAAGGACATTATCCTTTATGAATCCTTATTGATAAACCGTGGTGATATGATTATATAAGTCTAACTTATATACAATATTCATATTTAAATTTTATGATTCATGTTCTTAGTATAATTTCATGTCTCTTTCTCATTATTTATTATTATACCTCATGTTCTTATTGAAATTTCTCAAATTGAATGTCATATATCTCGCTTTTGTATTCCTTCACATGGTCTCATGGTCACCCATTTCAATTATTATATGTCCCCAGAATATGATATGAATTAAAAGTAACGTTGGGAGAATCCATGAAGGTTTCATCAAGGGGACATATATGATTTTTTTAATTTTCATGTATTGTGTACCTTTTATCCAAGAAACATGACATAGAAGGATCCAACTTTTTCTACCGTGTAATGAATAGTTATATAAAAAAGGTGAGATTCTATAGATGGTATAAAAATGCGGTTTATTTAGTTTTTGAAATTAGGGATGGAAATATTTATAAATAAAAATTGTTAAAATTATAATTATATAAAAATACACTGGTATATTAGTGAAGTATTAATTTACTAGTTTACAAAAAAATAAATCCTTTTCTAGATACAAACAAGTGGGTGTGGCTCTAGTGTAGATGGGTATAAGGTTAAAACCTAAAAAAACTGATCTAGACACAATTGGGAACTATTTCCTGATAATGATACATACTTGAATCCTTATTTTACACACTCGGGTGATATTTTTCGTTAATCACATGAATTTTATGAACCATTAGAATGATATATATAAAAATTAATTGTTATATATATTGATTAGTGACATGTTTAATCATGATTTTTTAAAACATAAAATACATTTTGGATTATTATATTTGTAAAAGTATAACATTTCTCACTAGGGTTTTTTCATATAATTTTTTATTTTGAAATAAGAAGAACTCTACAAATGGTGCACGTAATAGATGATTCATTTATGGTGTTTTTATGGAAGATGGAATGGAAAACATCATAACCATGATGATCCAACTCACTTGAATTATGAATGATAACATAAAACTAAATAAGATACAAGATTCACCTTAACCGGAAAAACCATAAAGTTTATTCAATTATCTTTCAAAGACCACCTTAATTCAGTGGATCTATTAACCCTTATATTGATGAAAATATTATAATCTCTATAAATAGTTCTTTTTGGTACTCTATTTTTCAGAACAAGAGATAGTCACCCTCATAGGACATCACAACAATTAATAAGATGATCAATGGTAGAGAATGATTAGAAATATTAATATATGATGGTAGATATATTCTTTATAGTGTGAAGATCTCAGAGGAATCATTTTTCGATAAATATTTCCCCTGTAAGATATGAATTAAAATACATAAAGAATTACTTGAACATAAGAAAAATTAAAATGAAACAGTGTGAATATATGAGAGAACACTAGATGATGTTATTTATACACTTCTACCATTTTTATGCATCTTACAGGAATGTTTTATAGATTCATTAGTGAAATGAAATCCACCCTATGGACGATCCTTTCTAATTAAGACTATGCCAACTATGATAATATAATGGAGAGGGCTCTAAAGGTTGAACTAATGTTCGAAGAGATGCAATGGTAACAAAAATGGAATGAATAAAAGGTATCTATGGATCCAAAGTCATGTAGGAACATTGATCATATAATAGGATGATATAAATTGAGACATAACATATGCATAAAATTTGGGAAAAAGCATTGGAGGAAGTACTTACATGGGAGTGGAATGCGATATATGTGCAGAAGAGATGTACATATATCTAGAAACAATCGTGGCGAGGTGAATCCTAAAATTATCAACACTAATTTCAAATGGAACATGGTGCAGTACCATCTAGATGATCAATTCTTCAAGTGTGGACAACATTAGAAAATTTTCCATCAATGTTCAAATAGTAAGATAATAGAGGGGAACTACTGTCATCCTATACATAGGAAAAAGGTTCATGGTTTGATGTTTTCAATCATGATAAATGAAATAGTGGCACAAAATGATGTTGTGGTAGGAATACTAATTATGCACTCATTGATTGATGGTATATTGTTTGATTCTGGTTCTATTAATTCCATTAATTAACACATCATTTCGGAGAACATATAATGAATCCCTGAAATCCTAGAATAAGATTTATCTACCAATAATTATGGATGTATTATCCTACTATCAATAGTGTACAATAACTAAAGTATAAATATTAGAAAGTATAATCTCTCCACAAATCAAGTAGTCTGTTCCATGGTGTAATTCGACACTATACATAGGATGGGATAGCTCGGGATGTGTACTATTAATACCAATTGTATAAGTATGTAAATTTTTATAGTCTAAAATTGACAACCTATATACATTTTCAATTTATAGATATGATCGACATTTATTTGTCTTGGAGAACCTCCAATAGAATTATTTGGGGAGATAATCGGTGAAGTGGGAAAAGGAAATAAAAGTATAAAGATATAAAATTATACATAGTTTATGAATAAGTTGATGTATTTCTTAATGAGTTACTTTGAACTCTTCCAAAATGGAGGTAAATTTACCCATTGAATGCATTCTATGATCCATGGTGATTTCAATGACCCTATATATAATAAATAATCATGATTCAGGTTAACTACATAAACATCTTCACGATGAACATGAGAATGATTTTATCAAACCTGTTGGGTCTCTTAGGGGAAACCTATAATCATTATTAAGAAAAAGGATGGATAAATGCATATATGAATTAATTATATTGAACATAATAGGAACACATTGATGAAAAATTACAATTTCCCTAGAATTAATGATTTATAAGAACAGTATTATTTTAATCATTTATTCTCCAAGATTTACTATCATCATTGGTATCATAGATTGTGGTTATAAAATAAATATATTCCAAATACTTCCTTCTGAAAATCATATAAGAATTAGGAGGTTGTTGATATTACCTTCGACATGACTAATTCCCCTTCTATAATGATATAATTGATGAAAAGAGTCAATAATGATTAACGTTATAAATTAATGTTAGTTTTTATTAATGGAATTATAATATAATTATAAATTCAAGAGGTGTGTAAGGATCATGAACAAGATATATTAGTAACTTTGATCAAGGTGAGTATATTTTTAGAATTCAGAAAATGTTAATTATGCTGAAACAACAATGAATGTTTTTTGACCATTATAACCAATGAATGAATATCAGTAGACCCTATACTGATTTAGGTTTTATAAGAGTAATCACATCCAATAATATTAATTTATATTCATAGTTTCCTTGAATTACTTTAATTTTATAGGTTATTTGTGAAAATCATTTTACAACATTCTAATCCACTAACAATGTTAACTCTAAAATTGGATATGTTTTTTGGAAAATGGAGTGTGATGAATGTTTCCACGAACTGAATAGTAGATTAGTTATTGTAGTTTTGTGAACTCTACCCTCTAACTGAGAACAATTCGTTGTTTATAGAAATGCATATCTTAATGGTATTTTGCACATCCTCATGTATTAAATAAAAGGTATTTTCTTATATATCTGGACAGTTGAAGCTTCAGGAGAAAAATTATCCTATGCATTACATAGAGATAGTTGTGGTAATTTATACTTTGAAAATGTAGAGGCTCTATATTTGTTGGTTGAAATGTGATATATACATAGAACACTAATGTTTGAGGTAAATTTTCAGGAGAATATAATTGAAAATTTGACAACGGAGATGGATGGATCATCTTAATGTCTATGAATTTTCAATTTATTATCACTGGGGAAGAGAAAACAATGTAAATGATACATTATGAATGATAGATTTTATATTTCTAGAAATTATTAGGATTTAAGGATATACATTGATTAAGGGCATTTTAAATTTGGGCATTGGAATCATAAGGAAATGTAAATCATAAACCCTATTCAAAATGAATTATCAACCTTCATTACTAGATAAGATCAAGAATCCTCCCAAGGAAGATACAATGTTACCTATATATAAATATATATAGAGGCTATAAAGAATGTGAGGTTTCCAATGTAAAATATTGATTCAAAACGTGAATTAAAATTATATACAAGGCTATGAGTCCCATTTATCATAGACATTAAGAAAGATCTAATGGATTAATCTCATATATCTACATTTTTATACTTCCTCAATTAATTAAAATGTATATGTACTGTTACGATCATTATTGGTCAAAAATTATGAAATGGTAGAAACATAACAACTCTACAAGGTTATTTTAATGTAATGATGTGATATAAGTGTGAAAACATCTTAGAGGGTTACAATAACTATTACACACACAATCATGGAAGTGGGAAAGTATCATTATGTACTTGATCACTGATCTTAGGGGATCATCCAAGGAATCAATATAATATGGATTGTAGTGTATCATCTCACTTAAAGTTCACATATAATTGTTATTCTATAATATTTCTATCTTCAAAAACCTTTCATGATAATCTTATTGAAATTGGTGAGGTTTCATGGGGTTCCACTTTTTAAAATTTCTGATCATGATCCAAAATTCACATATAATCATTGAGAAGTCTCCAACATGACCTAAAAATGAATTTACAATCAGTGTGGACTATCACCCCCATACTGAAGGCTAGTGTTAAAGGACTATTCAGACACATGAAGATGTACTGATAACATTATCAATGAAATTTAATGGTGGATGGGATCAACATCTCCCATTAGTTTTGTTCTGTTAGAATAACAACCTCCACTCAAGTATTATTAAACTAGTAAATATTTAAATAAATCATCATATAACATTAATATAAATTAATTTTTATTTTTATTGAAGGATTGAATTAGTTTATATTGGGTATAAATTTTAATGTGAAGGTTGGGATAAAATAATTGTATGACAATCAGACAATATGACAATTACTCAATATAAAATATGGAATCATAAACTTGGTTAATAATTTTACCATTATAATTAATATATATAGGTAGTAATGATAATGTATAATTGATATTGAAAATAGAATAAATGGCCTCAACTTATATGGGTGTTCCATTTAATGCACATTTGTCAAAACAATGGAGAGAGGTATTATCACCAGGGTTCTCCCTTGACAAAGCACAAGATGGGGTTCAATAAGTGATGTTTTAAAAAATTATGTTATCGTAGAAGTTCATATTAGTGTATGTTACCACTCTGACGATTTTGGACATGGCACCCCATGAAACTACAACTATCACACACCTTAGTATCCAGGAATATGCAGGTGTAAAAATGGGAAACATGTCAGAAATTTGACTATGATAAAAAAAATTCAATTTTTTAATAATAAATGATTTTTATATATTAAAACTAAAATTATAATAATTTGAAAATTTATATGATAAAATAAACCTAATTTTTAGATCATCACATCAAAATTAGTTTACGGCGATTTAAAATTCATTTTCTAAATATCATTTTTCCATTGAATAGTAAAAAATAATTTTTTTGGGTTTCTATATATTTTAGGACATAATAGTTACGACCTGATGATGTGATAATTAATTAAAAACAATTCACAACATAATATATTATATATTATTAATATTAATTATTTTATTATATTTTATGCATTTTTTTAAACTATAACTTACATTCTAAATATTATAAATGATATTTTGATTTTTAAAAACATTACATTATAGAAACGTTAATATCTATAAAAAATAAGATATAAAGTAATATATTCAATTTTTTGGGATTAAAATAACATGAAATATAACCCAAATGTTCAAAATCATGAGAAAAAAAACATAGATAAGATGGCAATTTTTCAATTCCAACTTCTAAGTGTTCAAAGACCTATATTTAGACAATATTGAATAAATCCTCCAGTTCCCATATAAATACCCACACAATAATTCATTTTAATTTATCATAAATAGATTCTAAATTATGTTATGGTTATTTTTTCCCAAATAGTCCCCCAATTGTGTCATGAATCCCCCATGGATCCATCCTCAAGTAGTTGGATCAAATCATAAAGGTAATGGAAATCTTCGCGTCTCATTTCCATTGAAATTCATTTTTATGTGTTTTGTCTTCCTTTTTCCAAAAAAGATCTTTTATTAACATTATTTTATAAAATTAAAATAATATATGTATTTTATGAATGTTATAACCTTTTCCCATCCCCATATTCCCTTTATTAAAACAATATTTTATATCCTTTATACTGCCAAATTTTCATCTCAAATTTTCATGAGATGTTCTAATTTCTTTTTTTTTTTGAAGAAGAAAACATATTTTATTTTCAATGGAAGATCAAATAGGTTTTATATTTGACTTCCTTTGAGATTTATATATATAAAACTTGCATTTCCTTTCTTGGGTTATGGTTAACATTAAGATCATGTCTTTAAGATCTTTTCATAGTAAATATTTTTCACAACATACCCATTATTTATACCCCAAGGGTTATTAATTGAATGATTTATTATGATATATGTGGATAATATTAAATTAAAATATATTAATTATGTACCCGGATAAGCATCCAATTTTGTGTTTAATTAATTTAATCTATATTATTGACATGTCTTATGATACCTTTTTAAAAAACCATGGAAATTTTTATTTACGCCACCTTGAGGATAAAAATAGTGATATAATTATAAATGCCTCATTTAAATGTTCTAGACACATTTATTTGTTATTATTAATGTTATTATAATTATTTTAGGTCTCTTTATATTTATTTATAATTATTCCTCATGTTCTTATTGAAATGTCTCAAGATTGTATGTTATATGTCCCTCTTATTTTCCCTTATTAGACCCCATGGTCATCACATTCATTTCATTCAAGTCCCCCTAATATGATATACAGGTAAATTAATATATGTTCATCGTATGATTTTATCTTCAAGTGGAAATAGAATAATATATTACATTTTCCAATATTTCATATATAATTTCAAAGAAACTAAAAATGAGAAAATATTCTTTTTTGTACCATGTGATGGAAAAATATTTAATAAATTAGAGAATTCCCTAGTTTTCCATATTCATGGGGTAGGTATAAATAGTTTGTAATTTAGTATGTTTGGTATAGAGGATAATACATCTCATTTGTGATAAGGAACTCCCCCTTGAGGTCATTGGAGAATGTTGTTGTGCTATCAATGTTGGATGAGTAATTTAAATGTAGGCACGGTGTAATATATAGTGGTAAAAATTATTGGAAATGATTATTATTAATTAATTAGAATCATATTTTTATGTGTATTAGGGTGAAAATTAATAGGATCATCCTTGGGTTTTCATACCAAAAAATAGATTGTTTTAGTGTGTTATGACTAGACATTTAGGTATAGATCCTAATGAACCTTTAAGTGGTGTTTTCATTGATGAGTTATGGGAATATAATGATATTTTAATTTTATTATTTTTATGATACTATAGAACTAATTATAAACCATTGTTGCTGAGGCAAGACATATTTCAAGGTGAGGGGTTATGTCATGGGCAACTAGAACCTTTGCATCAACTAATGAGATGCGAAATTGTTATTGTCCCAAAATGTGATTGGTGAAAAACCTTTTGGAAAGAGAGTCTATAGGAAATGCTTCGCCATGAGTGATATTGAACTCACAATAAATCCATTCATACACTTAATTATAAGTGTAAATGAAATATATAACATAACATGAATAATATGTTAGTGGTTAGGGATGTTGAGTTTACTAGAGTTGGATGGACTCATATACCAAGTCTTGAGTAAGAACATGTTGGTTGATGGATGAAATATGTCCCCTAAAATAGTGTTTTGAGTACTCTTAGATTACATTTAATTTAGTATTATTTGGTCATAATGGCGGACTGCCCATGAGGGTATACCTAATGATGTGATGCATGGCCTGGATGATGGACCCTACCTAGAGTGATTAATTAGTTGGTTTTGATGTTGATGTGTGACTGATGTCTATTCCAAGGGGTTTAAAGTATAGTTCATTGATAAAAAAACATTGATCCTATAGTTACATTCTAATAATTAGTCATGATGTCACGAGATGAGACAACAATTGGTTTATGGAATTTCATTGAAGAAAGTATTGTTGGCAATGTGGTTTCCTAGATAACACATAGTGTCATCATGGTTGTGTGGCCCTCTTCGGGTGTTGTGGTGGAATATAAAACACATGATGACCATACTTTAATTTCTATTTATATATTTCTTTTCCATTTGAATACACAATTTTATAATGGTTTATTTATTTTTGTGGTGAGATCCTACTATATTATATAGTCACAACCTGAATGGGAAATCCTGCATGCTTATATCACTTATGTATACATTCATGTTAGAGAATAGGATTTGTAGTGAATCAAGTAGAATAATATGAATGGGTATCATATATTGAGTTTGAATAAATAATATATTCTAAAGACATCCTTCTGAAAATCGCACAGGAATTATGAGTTTCTTGTTATTCCCTTCGACTTGACTAATTAGCCTTCTATAATTATGCAATTAATGAAAAAAGTCAAAAAATATCAATGATATAAATTGATGTTAGTATTTATTAATTTAATTATAATATAATTATAAAGACATGGGTTTTCTGAGAATAGTGATCATGATATATTTGAATCATTGATCAAGGTGAATATATATATTGAATTCAAAAAATGTGAATTGTGGTGAAAAACAATGCATTTTTGGGTAACATTATAACCAATACAGGAATATCAGTTGACCCAATAACAATTATAGTTGTATCGGAGTAAACTAATTCTATAATGGTAACTTATATTCATATTTACATGGGTTATAGTGAATTTATAGGATTTTTGTGAAAAACATTTCACAACATTCTAATCCACTATAAATGATAACTCTAAAAGTTGATAAGTTTTTTGGAAAAAGGATTGTGATGAATGTCTCCAAGAATGCAACAATTTATTTGTTATATTACTTGTGTTAACACTATGCTCTAATGGTGAACGATTCATTATTTGTAGTAATTCATCTCTTAAAGGTATTTCACACATTCTCAGGAAATAATGAAAAGGAATTTTCAAATAGATCTTGAGAGTTGAAGCCTCATGAGCAAATGTATACTACGCATTACATGGAGATATCTATAGTTATTTATACTACGAAAATATCGAGGTACTATCATTGTGGGTTGAAATATAATATATACATAGAACAATAATATTTAGAGTAAATTTTTATGAAAATGGAATTGAACATTAGACAATGTTGATGGTTGGATAATCATAAAGACTATGAATTTTCAATTTAATTATTACTGTGGAAGAGAGAACAATGTAACTTATACATTAAGAATGAAAGATTTTATTTTTCTAGAAATTATTAGGATTTAATGAGATCCTTTTATCAAGGACATATTAAATATGTGCATGGGAATCACAAGGGAATGAACCTCATCAACCCTATTCAAATTGATTTCACAACCATCATTACTATATAAGATCATGAAATCAACGAAGGAAAATATAATGTTACAAACACACACCCATATATATATATATATATATATATATATTTTGTGAATAATGTGACACTTCTAATGATCAATATTTATTCAAAAGGATAGTTTAAATTTTATAAAAGTCCATGTGTCCCAATTAACACAGACCTTAAGATGAATCTAATGGATAAATCTCATAGATCTAAATTTTTCATTCATTATCGATGAGTTAATTTGTATAGGGACCTTTGTGATCATTATTGTAGGGATAATATGAAATGGTAGACACCTAAATACTTTTAATGGTTATTGGTATGTTAGAAACTGATGTAAGTATGAAAACTTTTTAAATGGTTACTATAACTATTACCCAAAAAACATGGAAGTGGTACAGTATCACTATGTACATCATCACCGATCTAAAAGGAACATCCAATGGAATCAATATAATATGGTTTTTAGTGTAAAATATTTCCAAAACATCACATTTAATTGTTATTATGTGATATTTCAATCTTAAACAACCTTCTAAGATAAACATATTGTGGTGAGGTTTCATGGGATTCCACTCATTACCATTTCGTATGATGATCCAACATTCACATATAAATTCATGAGACGTCTCCAAAATGACCTAAAATTGATTTTATTATCATTATAGACTATCACACTCAGAATAATGGATAGTTTTAAAGGACTATTTAGACACATGAAGACGTACTAAGGACATTCTCAAGGTAATTTAATGGTGGATGGGAACAACACATCCCATTAGTTTGGTTCATGTACAACAATAACATCAAATCAGGTTTTCAAATTTCAACATATGAATATATATTTGGAAAATTATATAGAAAACTAACTTTTTGGGATGAATTTGGTGAATGCGAATTCAATGGGTTCAATCAAGTGAAATAAATGACATAAAATTTCATTCCATCAAAAAACATATATATGGTGCTAGTAGTTTGTAGAATATTTCTACTGAAAATTGTCTAATGGATTTGTATTTTGATAGAGGGGAAATAGTCTCTCTTTAGATATCACCATGGATGAGAGTCATATCAATGGAAAATAAAGGGATCCATAGAACTGTGTACATAGGCCCCTATGAAATCTTAGATCGTGTTGTAGTAGTGTCCTATCATATACCCCTTACAATGAATCATTTTAATGTTCATTATGTATTACATGTATCTATTTTAAGGATGTACATACATGATCTATAAAATTTATTGAATCTAATGCATATTCAACTAGAACACAAACTCTTTTATGGGGGTCATAAAATGGTGTTCTTGGACCATATAGACAAGATTATAAGGCAAAAAACGACTCACCTATTAAAATTTTTGTAGAGGAACCCTAAATATGATGATGTGATGAGGGAACAAGAGATGGAAATGATATATAATTTCAAGTACATTTTATCAATTTAGAAAAAGATTTGTAATTTTGGGGAGTAAATTATTAATGGAGGTATAATGTAATGACCCAGACATTTTAAATGATATTTTCATCTCGAATAAAAGTGAGTTTTGTAATATTATACAAAATAAATACAAACGCCAAAAGTTAAAAATCATTAACAATTTTTATTACATTATTAAACAATGAATCCAATTAAATACCAAACATTACAACTAGAAAATGATTGTAAAATAGAAAACCTAAAATTGATAAATATGGATTTCCATAATCTACTAGAATCGTCTCCACCATTTATAATTCTATTGGAATGAAAAAATATTTTAGTAAACCAGTCAATATCTAAATAAATTATAATATTAAATATTGATTAATTAATGTGAAATATGAGTGAAGGAGTGAATAATTTATTATAGGGAATGAAGGTAAATGTAAATGTTAGGATACAAATAATATATGATAATCAGTCAGTATGACCGTTGCTCAATATGAAATATTAAAATATTCACTTGGTTTATAATTCTACCATTATAATAATAGTTTATAAGTAGAAATTATTCTTAATAATTGATATAGAACGGAAAATCAATGTCCTCAACTAGTAGGGTCATTCCATTTTAAGCACATTATTCAAAACAAGGGAGGGAGGTATTATCACTAAGGTTCTCCATTGACCATGCCAAACATGGGATTTAATAAGTGAAGGTTTAAAAAAATATGTAATTGGAGATGTTTATATTAGTTGAGATTACCACTTAGTGAAGGTTATCCAATGCACCCCATGAAGCTAACACTATCACACACCTGAGTATCTAGGCGTATGCGTGTGTAATAATGGGATACATTTTAGAAATTTGACTATGCTTAAAAATGTTATTTTTATATAATGAATTATATTTATATATAAATGCTAAATTATCATATTTTGAAAAATTTTATGATAAAATCAGCATTATTATTTAGATCATCACATCAAAATTAGGTTACGGTGAATTAATGACAATGTTCTAAAATAGGTTTTTCTACTGAATAATAGAAAATATAGTTTTGCGGTTTATATATATTTTATGAAATAAAATTTATGTCATAATGATGTGATAATTAATTATAAAAAATTCATGACATTTTATATTTTATTTTATTAAAATTAATTATTTTAATATATTTTATGAATTTTTTAAACTATTAGTTACATTGCAAACTCTATAAAGAAAATTTTATTTTTTAAAACATTATATTATAAAAACATTAATTTTTATGAAAAAATAAGTTATAAAATAATATATTCCATTATTTTTGACTAAAAAGAAACATTATCTGACACAAATGTTGAAAAACATTGGTAAAAACCATAGATAAGAACGGATTTTTCCATTTCCCCCATCTTAGTGTTCTGTGACCTATATTTGAAAAATATTGAATAAATCCTCCAGTTCCCCTATAAATTCCCACCAAATTATTTATTTTTATTTATTATAAATATATATTAAATGATGTTATGGTTAATTTTACTCCCAAGGATTCCCCCAATGATGTTCTGAATCCACAAAGGTTTCATCCTCAAGTAGTAAGATCAACTCTTAAATGTAAGGAAAATCTTCACTTCTCATGTCCATTCAATTTTTGTTATGTGGTTTGTTTCCATTTTTCCAAAAATATCCATTTAGGATATTTATTTTATAAAATTACTATAATAAACACCATTTATGAATTATATACCCATGTCACATCCCATTATTCCCTTTTCTAAAACCATGTTTTATATCATTCATGCGGTCAAATTTTCTTCTTAGTTTTTCATGAGAAGGTGTGTTTTCTTTTTTATTTGAATAACCAAACATCATTTATTTTAAATAGAAACAAAAATAGATTTAGAAATTACATTTTTGGAAATTTATTTATATGAAACTCTCATTTTCTTTCATAGAATATGTTTTTAATTATGATCATGTCTTTATGTTCTTTTGTAAGTCAATATATTTTACAACATACCCTCTACATTTCCCCAATGGTTATTAATGAAATGATTTATTTTGATCTATGTGGATTACATGAAATTAATACATATGAGGTATGTACCATGATATATATCATATATTATTATTTATTAATTAAATCTCTAACGTTTAAATGTCTTATGAAAACCTGTTTAAAAACAAGGTAAATTTTCAAATACGACACCTTGGTGATAAAAAATAATGATACAATTATGACTGCCTCGTTTAAATGTTCATGACACATTTAATTGTTATTATACATGTTATTATTATAATGTTATGTCTCTTTCAATTTATTTATCATTTTTTTAAATGTGATGTAATGCCTTTATATTAAATAAAAGGTGGAAATAAGATAGAGGGAGTGGAATTTGGTCATACAAGACCTAATTCCCTCATTCAAATGAAAGCAGTTCTGTAATCAAAACCAATAGGATTATTGTCATCATAATCCCAATTAGACACATCCTCTAATGGAATAAAAATATTACACTGAGAATATCTTCTACTTGAGATGGATCTAGATATCATAGTGGGTTTCAAGTGAGAGTATTCCTTTCTTGGTATTTCCTTCTTCAAAGGTGCTGAAGAAAAAACTTCAACGATTGCATTTCCTTTATCAACAACATGTAAATAAGATTTTTTCTTTGGTGACTATTCATTATATTTGATTTTCAAGTTGCCCCCAATTTTTTGTATGTTCCACTACACGTTCACTTCATCAATAAACATAGAGCCTATAATATCAGATCCATAAGAAACTAGGTGAGTAGATTGAGGAACCAACTCCCTAGAATTCTATTCTTCACCTCCAATAGACCTATATGTGACAATATCAAGCCCTTCCTATTCATTTGGCATGTCACCAGATATCTGTATCACCTTAGCCTGGAAAAGAGGCTCTTCTTGTTGATTTTTTCCACTGCCAGTCTATAGATCATCCTATTCTTGAACTGTATTTGCACAAATAGTGTTAATCACTTGCATAACCCCTTTCTCTTCAATCACATCCATGTGGACATCAGCATCATCCTTGTTTTCTAGTAGAGAATTTAAGTATCATGCCTTGCATTTACTTTTCCAGATATTCTTGCATACCTGCTGGTTGTGACACATGATAGAACAGAAATTATAAGTATCATTCCTAAAACATTTTTCCATTTTGTGTCCAATAGACTGACAGTTTGAGAAAAATGAGGGTAGCCTATTAATATTTAATATGTAGTTTGATGTCATTTTTTGAAGTGGAAAGAATAACCTGACCAGCCAGATCAGAATTGAGATCGATTACAACAAAAACCCTGGCATAATAGACGGAACTATCCATCTCTATTGTACTATCCATTTTGTAGGATTTCCCACACCCGGAGAAATATCAAAGAGGATTATAGGGTTATAGTAAATCCAATTCAGACCTAAAATTGAAATCCATACCTGAACTCTGGAGTTTTTTATGGAGAACGGATTGAAATAGGAGTCCAATTATTGAATGGAAACCAATCTTGGCTTCAGGGAAACAGAGCCGAACCCCCAATCACATTGTTTTAACTTCTCATTCTAGAATAGGATATGAAACAATCCTTTTCCAATCGAGATACATCAGAAATAAGGGAAACCCAAAACCTTGTTGAGTCTTTTCGAATGACCAGTTTCCTTCAAAGTCTTAGACCCAATAGGAAAAATCAATCGAGAAAGAATTAAAAAATGGAAAATCTACTATATGTCAATGATAACATCTTTATTTTCTTGAACATGAATGATCTTACCTTTGAGGATAATCCTTAGAGGAGAAAAGTTCATCAGAGATGAGAAATGCATTATTATTACATCGTTATATCCCTTGGTAACTGGACGAACATAACTCATCAATGAGGGTTCCTTGGAATGTTACAACAAATGAGAATTCCCCCAGAAAGAATATCAAACTTGAGATTGTGAGGATACACCATCCGTGAGAAACCCTAGCTCAGACCATCATCGCCACATAATCTCCCGAACCCCCCATATATCAATTCTATTTACTTATCATTATTTCTCATGTTCTTATTGAAATGTCTCAAGATCCTCTGTTATATGTCCCTCTTTATTTCTCTTATTGGACCCCATGGTCATCAAATTCATTTCATTCAATGTCCCAAGATATGATATACTGGGAAATTAATATATTTTGTACCCATAATGGTGTCTTAAAATTTACATTGAATAATTTTTTACATTTTCATGTATTTAATACCTTATTTATAAGAAATTAAAATTACAAAATATTCTATTTGGTACTTTGGGATGTAAAAATATTTAAAAAATGAGTGAATTCTATAGTTTTCGAGGTGCATGGGGTAGGTATATTGGTTTTATAATTTATTAAGATAGGGATATAAGATAATACATCTCATTTATGACAATGGACTCCCTCTTGAGTTCATTAGATAATCTTGTTGTTCAAACCGTGTTGGATGAGTAATTTAAGAGGAGGCATGTTGTGATATATAGTGGTACTATCTGGGTAATGGGTTGAGAGATATTCATTAGGATCTTTCAGATACGACCAAATTATTTTAAATGATACTTATTAATTAATTAGAATCATATTTATAATTTGATTAGGGTGAAATGGAATATGATCATCCATGGGTAGTAGGACCTAGAACATTGATGGTTTTAGTGATTTATGACTGGACTTTTAGGTATGGATCATGATGAACATTTAGCGGTGTTTTCTTTGAGGAGTGATGAATATGTAATGATATTTTAAATTTATTATTTTAATGAGACTAGAGAACCAAATAGACACCCTGGTAGGTATGTCAAGATATATTGCAAGTTGAGGGGCTATGTCATGAGAAACTAGAACCTTGGCATCAACCGATGAGATGTGAAATTGTTATGGGCCCTACATGTGATTGGTGAAAACACTATTGGGGGAGTGTCACCATGAATATCCTCACCATGTGTGTCATAGAACTCACAATTCTTCCTTGCATACATTTAATTCATAGTGTGAATAAAATATATATCGTAACATGACTGATATTATAGTACTTGTGGAAGGGGAGATGACATTAGTGAGAAGGACTCGTAGAACAAGTCTTGGTTATGAAGATGAGTGTTGATCGATGAATTATGACATATAAAATAGTTGACAAAGTCATTATATTGTACATTTCATTTATCTATATTGGGTCATAATGGTGGACTACCAATAAGGGTCTACATAATGATGTGATGCACGACCTGGAAGATGGACCCTACATAAATTGATGAATTAGTGTGTTTGGATGTTGAGGTGTGACTGATCCCAATTCCTAGGGGTAAAATATTGTTCTTTTATAACACTTATTGTGAGTCTCTAGTTACTTTCTTGGAATTAGGAAAGATGTCATGAGATGAGACACCCTAGGTTTAGGGAATTTCATTGAAGACAATAGTGATGGAAATGTGGCTTCCTGGATAACACATAGTGTCCTCATGGGTGTGTGGCCCTCATTGGGGGTTATGGTGGCATATATAGCACATTATGATCGTACAATAATTATTATTTATATATACACAAGTGTATGAAGGTGAATATTTTTTTCTTGGTTAGGCCCTATAGTATTATATAATCCAAACCTGTATGGGAAATATTATGCACTTGTATCACTTATTTATACATTAATTTTAAATAATAGGATGAGTAGTGAATAAATTAGAGAAATCTGAATGGGTATCATAGAATGAGGTTGAAGGAAAAATATATTTTAAATAATGCCTTCAGAAAATCCTATTTTCATTATGATATTGTTGTTATTCCATTTGACTTGACTAATTTCCCTACTATAATTATGGAATTGATGAAAAGATTCAACAAGTATTAACGTTATAAATTCATGATTGTTTTTATTAATGTCATTATAATATAATTAGAAATAAATGAGGTGTTATAGGATTGTGAGCAATATATAATAGGAACATAAATAAAGGTGAATATATTTGTAGAATTTAGTAAATGTGAATTATGGTGAAAAAACCGTGCATTTTGGGGGAACATTATAACCAATGAAAGAATATCAGTTGACCCTATAATGATTAAGGTTGTATAGAAGTCATGTCATCCTATAATAGTTAATTATATTAATTTTTTCTTGAATTACTATGATTTATAGGACATTTGTGTAATATATTTCACAAAATTCTATTCCACTAACAATGACAACTCTAAAAGTGGATATGTTTTTTGGACAAAGGAGAGTGATGAATGTTTCCAAGAACTGAACAGTATATTGGTTATCATACTTTTGTAAACACTACCCTCTAATGGATATTTATTTATTATTTAAAGTAATTCATCTCTTAAAGGTATTTGGTGCATCCTCATGTAAATATTAAAAGGTATTTTCATGTACATCCTATCAATTGAAGCATCTTGAGAAAAATTATCCTATGCATTACATGGAGAAATATGTGGTTATTTATACTATGAAAATATCAAGGAACTAAATTTGTGTGTTGAAATGATATATATACATAGAAAACTAATTTTTGATGTAAATTTTCATGAAAATGGAATTGAAGATTAGGCCAATGAGATGCTTGGATCATCTTAAAGTCAATGAATTTTCAATTTATTATCACTATGCAAGAGAAAAAAAAGTAAATAAGACAATAATAATGAATTTTATTAAAAAAAATTATGATTTATAGATATCCTTTGATCAAGGTCCTAGTATATATGTTCATGGGAATCAGAAGGGAATGGAAATCATCAATGCTATTCAAATTAATTTCTCAACCATTATTACAAGATTAGATCATGAAATCTCTGAAATAAGATCCATTGTTACATACTTATATATATATTTATAGATGTTGTGATTAATGTGATTTTCCCAAAGTTAAATATTCATTCAAAAGGTGAATAGAAATATTATACAAGGCTATGTGTCTCATTTATCGCAGACCATTAGAAGGATCTAATGGATCAATCTCATAGATCTACATTTTCCATACATCATCAATGAATTAAAATGTATAGAGAACTTTGTGATAATTATTGGTGGGATAATATGAATAGGTATACACATATCTACTATGAAAGGTTATTTGTATGTTTGCAAGTAATGGAAGAGTGAGATATTAGTAAAGGGCTGCTATAACAATTACCCATCCAAATATGGAAGTTGGATAGCATCATTATGTACTCCATCACAGATCTCAAAGGAACATCCAAAGGAATGGAAATGATATGGATTGTAGTGTATCATCTCACAAAATCAACACATTTAATTTTTATTCTATAATATTTCTATATTTAACAACCTTCCATGATATACTTATTGAAATTGGTAAGGTTTCATGTGTATCCTCTTTTTATCCTTTATGATAATGATCTATAATTCAAATCATAATTATTGATAAGTCTCTAACGTCACCTAAAACTTATTTTACTTTCAGTATGGACTATCACCCCTATACTGATGGCTAGTTTTAAAGTACTATTAAGACACATAATAACTTAGTGAGAACATTCTCAATGTAATTTAATGTTTTATGTGATAAAACATCACATTAGTTTTATTTTAGTACTAAAATAACATCCAATCAAGTATTCAAATTTCAACATATGATGATCTATATGGATAATGATATAGAACTCTAACTTGATGGGATGAATTTGGTAAATGAAAATCCCATGGGTCCAATCATGTTAAATAAGTGAATGAAAATTTCATTCCATCTAAAAACTTATAAAGGGTGCTTGTTATCTGTAGAATTTTAATGGTGAAAATTTTCCAAAGGATTTGGATTTTGATATAGGGGAAATTGATTCTCTTATGATATCACCATGGAAGAGAGTCATATCATCGGAATAGAAAGGGATGCTTAGACCTATGTACATAGAACCTAATGAAATCCTTGATCATATTGGAGTAGTTTCCTATAACATAACACATATAATGAATCATTATCATGTTCATTATGTATTTCATGTATCTCTATTGAGGATGTACATACCTGATCCATCAAAATTATTGAATCCAATGTTGGTTCAATAAGAACACGAACTCCCTTTTAAGGATCATCAAACAGAGTTCCTGGACCATATAGACAAGGTTGTACACAAAAAAGAAAACTCACCTATTAAAATTTCTTGTGGGGGAACCGTAAATATGATGATGTGTCCTGGAAAAAAGTGAAGAAAATGATATATAATTACCCTTACATTTTATCATGTGAGAAAATGAGTTAATATTTAGGGGATTAAATTTCTCATGGAGGTAGAAAGTAATGAACTATACATTTTAAAAGACATATTCTTCTCGAATAAATAAGAGTTTCATAATATTACAAAAAATAAATAGAAACCCAAAAAATTAAAAATGATTAAAAATGATTATTAAATTATTTAAAATTGAATCCAATTAAAATACCAAAAATTAAAAATGGAAAATGAATATAAATTATAAAATCTAAAATGAAAAAATAAGGATTTCCCCAATCTACTAAAATCATGTCCACCATTTATGAATCTTTTGGAATGAAACAAAATAATATTAAAGCGTTAAATATCTAAATAAATTATAAGATATATTTATGAGAAATTAATATGAACATTATGTAAATCATTGAAGTAGTTTGTATAGTGTATAAATGTAAATGTATGTTTTGGGATACAAAAATTATATAACCATCAGTCAATATGACCGATGGTCAATATGAAATATGGAAACATACCCTTGGTTGATAATTTTACCATTAAAATCACTGTTTATATGTTGTAATGATATGGGAAAATTGATATAGAAATGAGAATCAATGGACTCAACCAGTAGGGTCATGCCATTTGAAGAAAATTTGTCAAAACATGTGAGGGATGTATTATCCCTAGGGTTCTACCATGGCCACGCCCAAGATGGGATTTAAAATGTGAAGGTTTAAAACAAATATCATATTGTTGAAGGTCCTTGAAGTGTATATTACAACTCGGTTGATGTCATCCAAGTCACCCTATTAAACTAACACTATCACACACTTTAGTACCTAGGCGTATGTGGGTGTAATAATAAGATTCATGTTAGAAATTTGGCTATGCATAAAAAATATTATTTTTCAATAATGATTTATTTTTATATATTAAAGATAAAATTATCATGTTTTGAAAAAATTGATCATAAAATAAACATCATTTTTTTATCATCACATTGAAATTAAGTTAGAGTGAATTAATGAGAATTCTCGAAAAAAAAATTCCACTAAATATTAAAAAACTACAGTTTTAGGGTTTCTATATATTTTATGACACAATTGTTATGTCATAAGGATTTGATAGTTTATTGAAAAAATTTAACTACCTAATATATTTTATTTTATTAATATTAATTATTTTAATATATTTTATTCATTTTCTTAAAATATAAGATACATTCCAAATTATGTAATGGAAATTTTGAATTTTAAGACCATTACTTTATGGAAACATTAATTTCTATTAAAAAATAAGTTATAAAATAATATATTCAATTATAATGATTTAAAATGACATAATATCTGACCCAAATGTTCAAACTCATGAGCAAAAACCATAGATAAGACAACAATTTTTTATTTCCTCCATGTTATTGTTCTCAGACATATATTTGGAAAATATTGAATAAATCCTCTAGTAACACAGTAAATACCTGCCCAATTATTCGTTTTTATTTTTCCAAAATATATCCTAAATGATGTTATGGTTATTTTTTCCCATGGATTCCCTCAATGGTGTCCTGAATCCATGATGGTTCCATCCTCAAGTAGTAGGATCAACTCTTAATGTTAAGGGAAATATTCACTTATCATTTCCATTCAAATTCCTTTTTGATGTGGTATGTATTCCTTTTTATAGAAAAGTTATTTTTGGAACATTATTTTATAAAATAACTATAATAGTAGTCATTTATGAATATTATTCCACTGTCTCATCCCATTATTCACTTTTCTAAAACCATGTTTTATAACCTTCATGCTTCGAAATTTTCATCTCAAATGTTCAAGAGAAGGTCTATTTTCTATTTTATTTGAATAGTTAAACATCTTATATTATCAATGGAAATTAAACTGTATTTTAAAAAATATATTTTTGGGGATTTATATATATTAAAATTACAATTCCTTCCATCTTTTATGGTTAATTTTTTGATCATGTCTTTAAGATCATTTATAAGTCAATATTTTTTACAACATACCCATTATTTATTACCCAAGTGTTATTAATGGATTGATTTATTTTGATCTATGTGGATCTCATAAAATTATAACATATTATGTATGTCCCATGATATATATATCCAATTTTATGGTTATTTAATTTAATATCTCGTGTTGGAATGTCTTATGATACCTTGTTTAAAACACATTTTAAATTTCATTTACGACACCATGGTGATAAAAAATGGTTATAGAATTTTGAATTTCTCATTTAGATTTTCTATATACATTTATTTGTTATTATAAATATTATTATTAATATTTTATGTCTCTTTCTATTTATTGAACGTTTTTTCTCATTTTCTTATTAAAATATATCAAGATCAAATGTTATATGTCCCTTTTATTTTCCCTTATTGGACCCTATGGTCATCAAATTCATTTCATTCATGTCCCCATGATATGATATATACATAAATTAATATTTGTTGAACCCATGTGGGTGACTTAAAGTTTACTAAGAATATCATTTTACATTTTCATTTATTAAAAACCATATTTCAAAGAAATTAAACTTAAAAATATCTTCTGTTTTAAACTGTGTTGTAATGGCTCGGACCCTCCTGGCCCATTACTTTGCCAAAAGTGAGGATCCACCAAAACAGTGGCATAGTGACTGTGGCACTGTTTCCCCTCACCGAGCTTTTCGTTCTTTTTCCATTACGTGACTTTTCCGCTCCCACAATGTATGTTTCGACATATATTCATTCATTTACTCCTTTTAAAGCCATTTAAAGCCCATAATTAATTCCTAAAAATCCTGAGAGGCCACCGTGTGTAACTGCCCAGCCGCATGGTCAACCCACGACCCCCCGCGCCTTATGCGGTTTCACGTTCTCACCTCAACCGTCCATGGCTCTTATAAACTAAGGTTTATCTTTGGTTTCTCCTTTCCTCGATCACTGCTTTTCAATAACATCTTCTGGTGCATCGGGCGCGATGCATCATTATCCATAAAGTTCCACACCTGGCCTAAGCATCGATCGTCGATCAGCAGGTAGGGAATTTCTCCTTCGCCTCTCTCTTTTGTGTATCATTCGGGGTGGACGTGCTTTTGTATAAGGCCCCAGCCTTAAACCATACTTAAACTTGAGTTATTACAAGATTACACATTGAGGATCTTTTCAGGTTTAGAGTTTTAGAGAATTAGATCATGAAACATGCATTACATTCCACATTTAAACAAGGTTGTTACATAAAAGACAATATTCATTCTTCCCATCAATGGAAACCTATTTAAAATAAAACACGGATTCTTTCTTGAAACATCCTTGACACTATCGTCACATCATGTACCTTACCCTTGACCTGTGAAAAGCATTTCAAAAACTTGGGATGAGCATAAAAAGCTTAGTAAGGGTTATAAAAATATGGAAAGGAAACATGAGTTCATATATACATAAGAATGAAATCATACATTACCCATAAAACATTGGCATATCAAATCATGAATAAATCATATAAAACATAATACATAAAGGTAACTTGAGGCATTCATAACATTCTTACGTAGGGAGTAACCCTCTTGGTTACATTTGGAATACCCATCACAGTATATTCCCTAAATCTCTTCGGAGAAACCTTAACGTTTCACTCCTTCGCGTTACCCAATGCATTGGAGAGCTATAACGGGCTCACCCGCCCTTAGTTTATCACGGAACCACCTGTCTTCATAATAATGTCCAGGAACCATAACATAATCATATCACATAAAACATGCATAAAGGAAACATAAAATTTCCACATTTCAATCACGAGATATCAACAAAAAACATTGATATAAAAACATTATGAAAACCATTTTCAATACCAAAATAAAAGAAAAGTAAAACATGGTATTTGTTTTTCTTTTAAAAAGAAGGTATGGCTTGTAGAGGAAGCTGAAACTCAAATAACGGTCACGACTGCGGAGAAGTCGTTGTCGCTGCATATGTATAACAAAAACATTCCCTTTTGTCGTTTAGTAAATGCTTCGTATAAAAAAGATTCCTTTTGAATAAATGTAAAAGTCAAAGGGGTTTATACACCCTATAAAAGAAAGTTGTGTATAAAATAAAATATGCCTCAATGAAAGGAGATTGAGACGAAGTACCATACCACCTTGAAGCTTTTAAAATTTTAAACCATTAATATCCATATAGATAAATCCTTAAAACCATTTCGAAAACATGGATATTAATAAGAAAAAATAATTAAAACATTTAAAACAATATTTTGGTTAAAGGGGTTTTACCAAAATTAGAGACACTTGAATAAAATAATTGAGGAATAACATTTAGTCAGAACTTTATAACATCATGAAAATAAATGTATTCATGATATAATACTCCAAAGGACAGTATATACACCATATAAGAGTGAATTGTTTTATAACAACAATGAACCCTCAATAGAAATGTCAAATGTGATGAAATCCCTTATAAAGAAGGTGTCCTTAAATTAAGGACAAATCAATCTCCAAAATATGTGTGACAAATATAAATACACCCAATATAAGTGGATATTAAGTTTAAAACAATAAATGGTCATTCACACATATTCAATGGATGACATATTCAATGACTATATGTTGAACCCAAAGAAATCGAAATTGGGTTAAAAAGTTCCCTTGACAGCCTAACGACATCACATCAAAATGGGTTGATGAGAGATAAAAAGTGTATCTCATCACTTGGACATAAAATTTACATCAATAAGGATATATGAGAACATATCCCAACATAACAATATGCAAATTAAAATACCCAACAAAAGAAGTCTTTTAAAAAAAGGAGGGTGAAAGGTTCCCTTACCGACTTGGGCATCTTTCAAAACATACACCCCATGAAAGAAGGACAATAGATCATTGATGTAAATACTCATAAAATAAAGTATATTACACAAAGAGTAGAATAATGGGCAGTATATACACCACTCAATGGAATTTGTGGCAAATGTAGCATAAATCTCACGGGAATAAAAGTGAGATGAAAAATCCCTCACGAAAACTCGGCACCCTAACGGCGCCACATAAAACTTCCAAAATGGTTTTATGAGAGATAATAGGGTCTCTAATCACATGAACATAAAATTACAGTATGTTTAATATAAAATATCACCCTAATAACAAGAAATATGAGCTTTTAAAGGAATGACATAAAAGTGTGTACTTAAAAAGAAAGAGAGGAGTAGGATCCCTTACCTCTGGTCCGCCTTGACTCGATCGTTCTTTAATCTCATGAATAATAAACTTGAGTTAATTTCTAATTCCTTAAGAACCTTTTTCAAGTTCATTATTACTTTTATACCACTTATTACCATGTTATAAACATTATGTAATCATTTAAGTTAATAATATTTGTTTTGCCGATATTTGGTTCTTATGTCGAAAGTGGACTTCTTACAATTACATGTTGTTCGTGTGTCCAAATGTTTATTATATCCATAATTGTATTCATTATGTAGATATCATATATGTCATATATAGCCAGTATTTTCATGCATTTATAACATTACATAATCATTTAGAGGTAAGAAATGAAATGCACCGTTCATGGAGACGGTAAGCCGTACGTACGCATGAACGCTACTTTCATTTCTATTTCGTATTTTATAGAATGGAATAATAATGATATAAAGGTATATTATAATTAAAGTATAATATCATATATAATATCATATTTCCATCTTTTATACATCCCACATATGGTATTTAACGAATCAAATCACTTTGAGGGGGCGGTAGTCCGCACTTCCTTAAATGAAGATATCGCGTATACCCATAATGGAATCCATAAAGGTAAGACAAAAATGAAAAATACAGAAGCATAAATAAAACATAAACATATTATATATCATATATAAAAATAGTTACATCATAATGGCCACCTTTGAATGTGTTAAATGAGTATTGAACAATCATCGTTTCGGGAGGCAGAATTTCACCATCCACAGAAACCGTATGTTCTTTAACCATTTGATGTAGTTGTGTGAGAGTGTAGCTCGAATAAATCTTATAACAAAATTCTAGTATATTTAAGATACTGGTGTTGTTACAAAATAAGTAAATAAAAAGAGTATAGGGGGTTGGAGAAGCAAAATAAAACAAATGAACTTGAGAGAATGAATTACCTTTATAAGTGTAACTCCTTTTGATTTGAGCCTAAAGGCTTACTTTGAAAGGATTATTCCCAAAGGGAATCCTCTAGGATTAGGAGAGGGATGTGGAGAGAGTAAATGGGCAGGGGTTGGCCGAGCCAAAGGCTTGAGGAGTGTGTTAAATGAGGTAGAGGTGGGGGCCTTTTATAAGAGGAGAGGAGGGGCACTTTTGGAAAGTAAAGAAATATTACTTTATTTGAAAATGTGTTTCGGTTTCAAAAGGTCCCACATTGATATAATTCGTGGATAAGGTGATAAGGCTTCGAAATACACTCATCCAATAAGTTTTGTACATGTTTAGTTCAGATATTTTACATTATCTTTCCATTTTATTTAAATCGTCAAATAATGATGTCATCGCTGCATCATTATTATGTCACAAATAATTTAAATTATTTAATGTATAAAAATTATAAAAAAATACTATGATGTAGGAAATTGTTTTATATTTCCAATGAATATTTATAATCAAAAATATTACTTGTATAACCCCACTTAAAAATTGTTTTAGTAAAACATATCATGTTTGTGTCAATTTTACTTTTACATTAAATAAAATGTTATTTATGTCATTTCCCAACCAAAGTTGATCCATGGGGTCCCCAAGTTGACCCATGGCTTGTCATGGTCGTCCATGATACAACCAATGAGGGTAAGACATGTGTCAAGCTCATCTCATTTTATTAAAGCATTATTTTTACCTTAAACTACACTAATTACCACTAATCGCGATTAAAAACATAATAAGTTACTATTTACCAAAATATTATTTAAATCTCATTGAACCACATTTTACTTCTTAATGACAACCATGTATGTCGGATTTTTGAAAATAAAAACACAATGATGGAAAAATTTCATTTAAACGGAAAATCGGTTTTTATAAGTACCACTTAGTGGTTTCACTATTCATCAAAAATTGAAGTTTTTCAGAAAAATCCCAAAAATTCATCCTAAGCTATATTTGATATTCTGAATTCAAAAATGAAGTCCGTTTTACAAAATTCAAAACATATAAGTCACATTAATTAATTTAATAATTAATTCCCGCTGTCATGACAAATAGCGTGTTTTATGAAACAATAAGTATCAACAGATTGACACTAGTTTAAGTCTGATTTCAAAGTGAAATTGATTCCAACGACCACTATTGGATTTAATGGTAAAAATATTTTCTAATTTCACTTTAAAACCAATCAAAATATAATCTAATCATATAAATAAATTAGATTAAAAAGTGGTTTTGAATTAAAATACAACATTTTACATTATTCATTAAAAAAATGAACTTTATCGGAAAGATACCAAAAATTTACAGAAAGTAAATTTTGATGTCCCGATTCTTAATAAGAGTTTTATTTGGTCCAAAATAATGTTTAAGAGTGAACAAAACTATATTTAATGACGGTTCTCCGTCAAAAGGTGATAAGTGAACCTTTAGTGAAAACTAGGGCATATACGCCTAAAATTGAATTCTTTCCGTATTTTAAGCCTTTATCTTTTATTGTATAAATGTAAAAATATTTAATAACATATATAATCATATTTTAGTTATTTCTATCCATTCCCGCCATTACAACGGCTACATAATATTATTTTATTATTAGAGTGCAACGTAATATTCCCAAGAAACTCGTTGTTGCGTGTTGGGTACGCTATCGAGCAAAGCGTCCCCTTTAAAGTCATATTAATATTTTATTCACAAATATGGATAAATATGAAAATGTCATATTCCTTATTTACCTGGGGTGTTACATCCTTCCCCCCTTTTGGGAATTGCGTCCTCACAATTTTAAAATTGCGCTTGGAAACATCCTTGAACGTCCCACATCGGAACAAGAGTCGGTAAAACAATCACTTTAAAATAAAGAAAGATAAGCACAGAGGTCACCCGAGTTAACCCATACTAGGATTCTAAGTATGAAAATATGGACATGGAGGAGAAAACATAGGGTCATGTTCCGATGGAGTGTGATAGAAAACATGTTTAGGAGAAAGTTAACAATAAGAAAATCACAAACTTGTGATGGGTTAAACGGTGTTGGGTTCCCCAGTAGGAAAAGTTAATAGAAAACATTTTTGTATTAAGTTAATTTTTATTGAGGAATTTATTCATAAGGAAGCATAATCACTTATCATGTTTACTTTCAACTTTTACTAGATTCCTTAGTCAAACTCATATTTTTTTCCAAAAGACGAGTATTTAGGGAGACTTGTTTGCATTAAGAGTACTATAATCAACTTATAGAGAATCACCTAATCCCCAAAAGAGAACTATATACATCCCATGTATTTAGTCTTTAACCAAAACCAAAACCAAAAAGGTTAGTACAAGATCAGATAATCCAGAAAAGGATAACCCCTTATAAAAACAAAATCTATTCTTAATCTCCAAAATTTGTCCAACAAAACCCAAAGTTCAAAGAGGACCATATGATAAACAATTTGTCCATCAAATTCTTAAAAGTAAACCAATATAAGATTGAAACCCAAATATTTGAAAGATTTAGTCACATAGTCTTCCAAGTTAAATCGTAACATTTATCTCCAAACAACATCAGTTGCTCCCAAAGTCTCACATTGAAAAGTAATTATCCTAATCACATATCCTCCAAAATCAACTTACTCTTAATTCATAAAATAATATAACTAAAAAGAATCAGTCAAACTAACCAGGGACTTCACGTAGTCCGGTGGTAGGCGATAAATACCAGTCGCACTTTGGTTGTGGGTTTGATTCCCTCAGCATTGTCCGACGCGACGGGTTGTCACACGGTCTGCATGTTGTCCTTTTTCCAAATCTATATAATTCTCAAATCATTACCCAAAAAGGGATAAAATCATCAAATATAACCATGACATAATTTAACCTCAATTTTATCTCATGCCTTTCACTTCAATCATAACATATGGTAACCCATAATTACCTCAAAAGTAAGGATCATATAAACCCAAATGGTTCTTTATAACTATGTCCACAAAAGAAAAGATAACTATTACTTGAATAAAATTTTCCTATATTAAACATTAGGGTTACACATAATATAAAAAGTCTTCTAATGTAACCCCATCATCAAAAGAGACTTAATACTCTTAAGAATTTCACCCTAACTCTTGAAGCCCTTATATGTTGACATCTTACTCATTCAACATTCTTCATGATCCATTATCCATTCCTTTCCAACTTATTCCGAAATACATCTTTCCTACAAAAAAATCATGAATCATATCCTAAGATTCTAAAATAAGAAAACAATAGTCATGAAATAGTACATACCTTTGATTGGTCATTGTCAGTTTCTTCATCCTCAATCGGAATGGCATTAGGTATTGGTAAACGAATATTGGTACGCTCTTGGTGACTCCATTCACGAAACTTCTTCATAGGACATGTGTTTGCATAATGACCATGCACAACACATTTAAAACATTCAATTGATCCCTCAGAAAGATCTTCTTTCCCTTTCCTCGAGTCAACTGGATGCTTCCCTTTTACATGGAAGGTTCTTGCTTTATGACCTTCATTTTCACATCTATAACATATTTCAGTCCCTTTGAAACATTTTCCTAGGTGTTTCCTTCCACATCTTTGACACATAGGTTTTTGAACACACTTACATTTATGATTATTACCTGTACTTCCGTCGGGATTTGTTTCTTGCATATATTATGCCTTAGAGAAATCTCCAAGGTTTAGGTGGTCAATCATGACTCCAGATAGTTGGTTGAGGATAATCAAAAGAGTTCTCATTGCAGCTCCCACATCATTCAGTTGCTTTCTCAAAAAACTTTCACAGTTTCCTTCACATCCACTGTTCCTTTGGTGCCTGATAGATCCAGCCATTTACTAAAACCAAAAAGGTTAGTGTGAGTATATCAACAAAACCATCATGTACTAATGTGTAAGATAGAAAATAAGATATACTTACTCATTCACTTTATCTAAAACTAAGACTCTTTCTGAAATCCTAACCATTATGGTAATTGTCAATTATGCTTAAAGAATACCCTAACCTCTAAAGTTATCTAAACCGACCTTTGATACCAACTATAAGGCCCCAGCCTTAAACCTTACTTAAACTTGAGTTATTACAAGATTAAACATTGAGGATCTTTTCAGGTTTAGAGTTTTAGAGAATTAGATCATGAAACTTGCATTACATTCCACATTTAAACAAGGTGGTTACATAAAAGAAAATATTCATTCTTCCCATCAATGGAAACCTATTTAAAATAAAACACAGATTCTTTCTTGACACATCCTTGACACTATCGTCACATCATGTACCTTTCCCTTGACCTGTGAAAAGCATTTCAAAAACGTGGGATGAGCATAAAAAGATCAGTAAGGGTTATAAAAATATGGAAAGGAAACATGAGTTCATATATACATAAGAATGAAATCATACTTTACCCATAAAACATAGGCATATCAAATCATGAATTAATCATAGAAAACATAAGGCATAAAGGAAACTTGAGGCATTCATAACATTCTTACGTAGGGAGTAACCCTCTTGGTTACATTTGGAATACCCATCACAGTATATTCCTTAAATCTCTTCGGAGAAACCTTAACGTTTCACTCCTTCGCGTTACCCAATGCATTGGAGAGCTATAACGGGCTCACCCGCCCTTAGTTTATCACGGAACCACCCATCTTCATAATAATGCCCAGGAACCATAACATAATCATATCACATAAAACATGCATAAAGGAAACATAAAATTTCCACATTTCAATCATGAGATATCAATACAACACATTTATATAAAAACATTATGAAAACCATTTTCAATACCAAAATAAAAGAAAAATAAAACATGGTATTTATTTTTCTTTTAAAAAGAAGGTATGGCTTGTAGAGGAAGCTGAAACTCAAATAACAGTCATGATGGAGGAGAAGTCGTTGTCGCCGCATATGTACGACAAAAACATTCCCTTTTGTCGTTTAGTAAATGCGTCGTATAAAAAAGATTCCTTTTGAATAAACGTAAAAGTCAAAGGAGTTTATACACCCTATAAAAGAAAGTAGTGTATAAAATAAAATATGCCTCAACGAAAGGAGATTGAGACGAAGTCCCATACAACCTTGAAGCATTTAAAATTTTAAACCATTAATATCCATATTGATAAATCCTTAAAACCATTACGAAAACATGGATATTAATAAGAACAAATAATTAAAACATTTAAAATGATATTTTGGTTAAAGGGGTTTTACCAAAATTAAAGACACTTGAATACAATAATTGAGGAATAACATTTAGTCAGAACTTTATAATATCATGAGAATAAATGGATTCATGATATAATACTCCAAAGGACAGTATATACACCATATAAGAGTGAATTGGATCATAACAACAATGAACCCTCAATAGAAATGTCAAATGTGATGAAATCCCTTATAAAGAAGTTATCCTTAAATTAAGGACAAATATGTCTCAAAAATATGTGTGAAAAATATAAATACACCAAATGTAAGTGGATATTAAGTGTAAAACAATAAAAGGTCATTCACACATATTCAATGGATTACATATTCAATGACTACATGTTGAACCCAAAGAAATCGAAATTGGGTTAAAAAGTTCCCTTGACAGCCTAACGACATCACATCAAAATGGGTTGATGAGAGATAAAAAGTGTATATCATCACTTGGACATAAAATTTACATCAATAAGGATATATGATAACATATCCCAACATAACAATATTAAAATTAAAAGACCCAACAAAAGAAGTCTTTTAAAAAAAGGAGGTTGAAAGGTTCCCTTACCGACTTGGGCATCTTTCAAAACATACACCCCATGAAAGAAGGACAATAGATCATTGATGTAAATACTCATAAAATAAAGTATATTACACAAAGAGTAGAATAATGGGCAGTATATACACCATTCAATGGAATTTGTGGCAAATGTATCATAAATCTCACGGGAATAAATGTGAGATGAAAAATCCCTCACGAAAACTCGGCAGCCTAACGGCGCCACATAAAACTTCCAAAATGGATTGATGAGAGAGAATAGTGTCTCTAATCACATGAACATAAAAATTACAGTATGTTTAATATAAAATATCACCCCAATAACAAGAAAGATTAGCTTTTAAAGGAATGAAATAAAAGTGTGTACTTAAAAAGAAAGAGAGGAGTAGGATCCCTTACCTCGGGTCCGACTTGACTCGATCGTTATTTAATCTCCTGAATAATAAACTTGAGTTAATTTCTAATTCCTTAAGAACCTTTTTCAAGTTCATTATTACTTTTATACCACTTATTACCATGTCATAAACATTATGTAATCATTTAAGTTAATAATATTTGTTTTGCCGATATTTGGTTCTTATGTCGAAAGTGGACTTCTTACAATTACATGTTGTTCGTGTGGCCAAATGTTTATTATATCCAGAATTGTATTCATTATGTAGATATCATATATGTCATATATATCCAGTACATGCATGAATTTATAACATTACATAATAATTTAGAGGTAAGAAATGAAATGCACCGTTCATGGAGACGGTAAGCCGTACGTACGCATGAACGCTACTTTCATTTCTATTTCGTATTTTATAGAATGGAATAATAATGATATAAAGGTATATTATAATTCCAGTATAATATCATATATAATATCATATTTCCATCCTTTATATATCACATATATGGTATTTAACGAATCAAATCACTTTGAGGTGGCGGTAGTCCGCACTTCCTTAAATGAAGATATCGCGTATACCCATAATGGAAGCCATAAAGGTAAGACAAAAATGAAAAATACAGAAGCATAAATAAAACATAAACATATTATATATCATATATAAACATAGTTACATCATAATGGCCACCTTTGAATGTGTTAAATGAGTATTGAACAATCATCGTTTCGGGAGGCAGAATTTCACCATCCACGGAAACCGTATGTTCTTTAACCATTTGATGTAGTTGTGTGAGAGTGTATCTCGAATAAATCTTATAAAAACATTCTAGTATATTTAAGATACTGGTTTTGTTACAAAAGAAGCAAATAAAAAGAGTTTAGGGGGTTGGAGAAGCAAAATAAAACAAATGAACATGAGAGAATGAATTACCTTTAAAAGTGTAACTCCATTTTTTTAGCCTAAAGGCTTCCTTTGAAAGGATTCTGCCCAAAGGGAATCCTCTAGGATTAGCAGAGGGATGTGGAGAGAGTAAATGGGCCGGGTTTGGCCAATACAAACGCTTGAGGAGTGTGTTAAATGAGGTAGAGGTGGGGGCCTTTTATAAGAGGAGAGGAGGGGCACTTTTGGAAAGTAAAGAAATATTACTTTATTTGAAAATGTGTTTCGGTTTCAAAAGGTCCAACATTGATATAATTCGTGGATAAGGTGATAAGGCTTCGAAATCCACTCATACAATAAGTTTCGGACATGTGTAGATCATAGATTTTACATTATCCTTCCATTTTATTTAAATCGTCAAATAATGATGTCATCACTGCATCATTATTATGTCATAAATAATTTAATTTATTTAATGTCTAAAAATTATAAAAAAAAATACTATGATGTAGGAAATCTTTTTAGAAGTCCAATGAATATTTATAATCAAAAAGATGACTTGTATAACCCCACTTAAAATTTTTTTTAGTAAAACATATCATGTTTGTGTCAATTTTACTTTTACATTAAATAAAATGTTATTTATGTCATTTCCCAACCAAAGTGGATCCATGGGGTCCCCAAGTTGACCCATGGCTTTTCATGGTCGGCCATGATACAACCAATGAGGGTAAGACATGTTTCAAGCTCATCTCATTTTATTAAAGCATTATTTTTACCTTAAACTACACTAATTACCACTAATCGCGATTTAAAACTTAATAAGTTACTATTCACCAAAAAATTATTTTAATCTCGTTGAACCACATTTTACTTCTTAATGACAACCATGTATTTTGTATTTTTGAAAATCAAAACACAATTATGGCAAAATTTCATTTAAACGGAAAATCAGTTTTTATAAGTACCACTTAGTGGTTTCACTATTCATCAAAAATTTAAGTTTTTCCGAAAATTCCCAAAAATTCACCCTAAGCTATATTTGATATTCTGAATTCAAAAATGAAGTCAGTTTTACATAATTCAAAACATATAAGTCACATTAATTAATTTAATAATTAATTCTCGCTGTCATGACAAATACCGTGTTTTATGAAACAATAAGTATCAAAAGATTGACACTAGTTTATGTCTGATTTCAAAGTGAAATTGATTCCAACGACCACTATTGGATTTAATGGTAAAAATATTTTCTAATTTAACTGTAAAACCAATTCAAAATATAATCTAATCATATAAATAAATTAGATTAAAAAGTGGTTTTGAATTAAAATACAACATTTTACACTATTCATTAAAAAAATGAACTTCATCGGAAAGATACCAAAAATTTACACAAAGTAAATTTTGATGTCCCGATTCTTAATAAGAGTTTTATTTGGTCCAAAATAATGTTTAAGAGTGAACAAAACTATATTTAATGACGGTTCTCCATCAAAAGGTGATAAGTGAACCATTAGTGAAAACTAGGGCATATACGCCTAAAATTGAATTCTTTCCTTATTTTAAGCCTTTATATTTTATTGTATAAATGTAAAAATATTTAAAAACATATATAATCATATTTTAGTTATTTCTATTCATTCCCGCCATTACAACGGCTACATAATATTATTTTATTATTAGAGTGCAACGTAAGATTCCCAAGAAACTCGTTGTTGCGTGTTGGGTACGCTATCGAGCTTAGCATCCCCTTTAAAGTCATATTAATATTTTATTCACAAATATGGATAAATATGAAAATGTCATATTCCTTATTTACCTGGGGTGTTACATTTTGATTCTGTAGAATTGGATAAACCAGGCCTAATTATAGATAATGGACAAATCCTGTAAAGAAAGAAGGGGGGGGGGCTATGATAATTGATGTCGTTTTATATTATGATCTTCTTTCTAAGTTTTGCTGGCTTACGCCTTCCGAAAATCGAGGCCGTTGGTGGTTATTTTTTGTGCACTAATAAACCCCTGCTGATGATTTAAATGTCTCGGTTGTGGTTGTAAACTCCTGCTGTGAAAAGTAAATTGGTTAATCACGTATATCCGGCCAAATAAATTGAAGCACCAGGATCAATCCCTTCAATGCTAACCCTGGTGAAAACATGGAATTTAAATCATGGAGTGTGTTAAATCTTATAAATCTGAAAATACCGGCATGTCCCTGCTTTGTATTGGTGACAGTGGTTTGGTTGTTTTCTTTCGGGACCGATTGGTGGAAATGGGGGAGGGGATGGAATCCCCTGTTTTTCTTTTGGATTCGGTGGTTGTGAGCTTTAAGACTGGGAGGGTACTTTTTTATATCACGAATTGGGGTGGGATCCTTTGTTGATGAGAAACCATTTCAGGGGACACAGGGCAGTGTCTCGGGGTTGTCTGGTTCCAGGACTTCGAGGGTTATCACTTTTCCTTCGTTGTTCTGACATTACAAGAGAACAAGGTGTGAATGTTTAAATTAACAATTGGCTGGATTTCATTTCCTTGGTTATACTTATGGTGTTAGTTTCCCAGTAGTGCATATACTTTTTAACATTATTATTGAACATGAAAACAGGAATGGGAAAAACGGGTTTTGTTGGTGAGAGTTGTGACTCGGACTTGAGAGATTTTGTAATCTGTAGGCCATCTGAAGAAAAATATAGTCTTGGGTGAGTTCTTGTTACCTATATATATACTTGTAGATTTTTGTTTCTTATTCGCGCCCCACACAAGTTGAGCACTTAGTGCGGAACACCCCCATGTCATGGGGGGATGGTTTTTTTCCCAACACTATTCTTAGTGACTGATTATTAGCTCCTTTTCTGCTCCCTTTCCCAGATAGCCCAAGTATCTTCGAGCAGGTTGTGATTTCCTGAGGTCCATTATTAGCCAAAGAACATTCGGGCGGGGTAGTGTGGTAGTTATCCAGTTGTGTATGGCAGGTGGTTTCCCAAGTGTCTTCGGGATGAGGCCCAAGTGTCTTCGGGCATGACAGTGGATTTTCTAGCCTATGTGTCTTCGGGCGTGGTGGTGGTTGTTCTAGCCTAGGTATTTGCAGGCGTTGTTACATGTGATAGTTTCAGCCCAGGTGTTTGCGGGCGGGATTCAGCAGTGGGACTGTGTGTGGTGGTTGTGGCCCAGGTGTGTGTGGGCGGGTGTGGCAGTGGGACTGTGGTGAGAATGGCAGGATTGGTCTGATGCGTAGGATGTCTCAATAACCAGTGGGAAAGTGGCGCGGGGTACCCAAACATCGATGTGCTCTTAATATATATATTTCTTTACATGATTTATATGGGGTGTGTGCCTTGTTGAGGCTTGGGTGGATAGTTTACCTTGACAGGTGTTTGGTTTACTCATTTTTCTCACAAGACATTAGCACATTCCCCCACTTGTGCACGAGAGTCTTTGGTTTTCCCTACTGAGTGTACTTGTATGCTCACCCTAAGTATATAAAACTGCTTTCAGGTTTCCAGGAGGACTTTGGGGATCAAGCAGGACCATACTAGCTCGGACCATGGGGTAGTTGCAGTTGTTGCATTTCCTCTTTGGTACTTACCTTTGTAATCACCTTTTGTACATGGTGGCTTTACTTTTGGAACATGCATGTGGGAATGGTTTATTTTTTGCTTTACATTTCTTTTTCCTTGGTTTTGTTGAGTTTCATCATCTTATCTCACAATATTATAAAACAAAAAGGTGTAATATCTTCTATTTGTGAGAAATTTCTATACCCTTGGTGCTAGTCACCAATTCTGGACCTATTGAAGGCGGGTCTCGGGGGTCATTATCTCTCCTTCAACTTAAAGAAGGAAGGGCCTGGAAATCTGCTGACCCTTCCCTCCTTTTGGTGAAGGCGGGTCATGACAGAATGGTATCAGAGGAGAGGTTGAGAGATTGGATGGAGTATGGAGTTTGGCACAGTGAGGATTTTATGGGATGGTAAGGCAACAGTTTTGGGTGACCTTGGCGCGTGAATTAGGCCAGGGAAGACCGGCTAGGACATGAGATTTTTAGGCCCCCCGTGATCTGATGCAAGGACTCTGGACCTACCGAACTACCACGTGAGGCCACACTGATTACAAGGTAGAGACCCTAGGAAAGGTACATGCATCATAATGACTTGTGTTGTTGTGTTTGTGGGATGTATTCGGAATTAAGAATAAATTAAAATTTTAATATGTTTCGAAGATGATATTCTGCACTACTTGGGCTTAGGCTTTCCATGGTCACCTTGCAGCTACGTCACCTGGAAGGTGACCACGTGTGGTACATGTGATCGAGGCCCTGGAGAATACTTTTCCTAATCGGTAGAGAGCTGATCGAGAGAAGGAGGATGACCAGTGGTAGAAGACTCCTCGGGCCTTCCATCGACAGGCCCTCGAGAAGTATGAGGGAAGCACCTCTGACATGAAGATGGAAAGTTGGCTAGAGGAGCTATTTATAGCTTTCGGCCTAATTCAGGCCCCGACCGAGTACTGGGTCCCTCTGGCCGTTAGCCAAATGCGGGGAGCGGCACGTCAGTGGTGGACGCTTTACCTGGGGGAGAGGAGAGAGTCTGAGGAGGCTTGGGTGGATTTCGAGAGGGAGTACCGGGCGGAATTCCTCTCCTCGACGATGAAGGCAGAAAAGAGATAGGAGCTACTCTCCCTCCAGTAGGGGAGTATGTCCGTGGGGGAGCTAGGGATCAAGTTCAAGGACCTCCTACATTTTTCTCTGGACATCTTTCCTGACGAGGAGTCTCGGGCAAGACGTTTGGAGGAGGCACTCCGACCCTCCCTCCAGTATGATGTTACCCACTTGACCCCGCCGATGTACGTGGAGGTCCAAGAGAAGGCCGATGTGGTGTAGAGAATGCATGCTCTAGGAGGTGTGTCATGATGGGGGATCATGCTGTGACCATCGATGGGGAAGGCCGTCAGCACCAGGCCTCCAGCGTCAGGACCCTCCAAGTTCTGACCAGCATGGAGAAGACCGCATCGGTTTCAGTTTCGATCCCCTAGCCCTCACCCATTTCCTTCGGGACCGGGACCAAATTGCTTCATCTGTGAGAGCCATGGACATATCTGGAGTCAGTGCCCAGACCAGGTGCAGCACAACGGTGGTGGACAGCCCCACCACCCACCCCAGCAGCAGTTTCTAGACAGACATTTCCAGCAGCAGGGACAGCGAGCTCCCGCTCCTCCGAGGGCAGACGTAGTAGGAGGAGGCCGACCTCAGGGCGCTCCTCAGGGACCTCGACCAGGGTGTGGTCGGGGAGGTGGCCAATAGCCGAGGGGTAGGGGAGCTAGGCGTGGACAGTTACATGTCGCAGAGGTAACAGTTCTAGCAGGGCCGAAAGTTGTTCGAGGTAAAATCAGTTTGTTTATCAATCTTGATTTTTCTTTGTTCAATACCAGAGCTTCCCTCTCCTTTGTTGCACCAAGTCTAGCCCGTGCCTTGGGTCCAGATGCCGAGAGACTTCGAGTGCCCCTGGTGTTGAGCACACCAGTCGTAGGTCAGACCAACTTGTTGTTTGTTTGTCAGGAATGTAGACTGTTGATAGGGCCACATCAATCGGTTAAGGATCTTCTTCTACTACGGATTCAGCCATATGATGTCATCCTATGCATCGATTGGCTATTCTCTGTGTGTGCCATCATGGACTGTTTCTGAAGAAGGGTGGTGTTCTCGAACTCGGACGGCCGGCGTGTTACCTTCACCGGCGAGCGGAGCAGTCAGAAGGGAAACAGGCGAGAGGAACCCCTTCTCTCCTTGTTGGCCAAGCTGACATTTGAATCACTAGATGCTGAAATCGTGGACGTGCCAGAGATCTTCCGTGAGTTTATTGATGTCTTCCATGAGGAGGTTACGACTCTACCCCCTCGGCGTGATATCGAGTTTGTGATAGACCTGCAGCCCGACACTCGACCGATCTCGATGGATCCTTACCAGATGGCACATTCAGAGCTACGACAGTTGCGGATTCAGATTGACAATCTGATGAAGAGGGGTTATGTTCGCCTGAGTGCATCACTGTGGGGTGCTCCAGTCTTGTTTGAAAATAAGGAAGATGGTGGTCTTAGGTTGTGCACAGACTACAGGAGGATAAATCAGGGGATGATCAAGAATCTCTACCCTCTTCCGAGGATAGACGATCTTTTAGACCAACTGAAAGGGGCATGATGGTTCTCGACGATCGACCTATGGTCTGGGTACCACTAGCTGAGAGTGAAGGAGGGCGACATCCCAAAGACGACGTTCAGGTGCAGATATGGACACTTCTAGTTCGTTGTCATGCCCTTCGGTGTTACGAACGCCACAACTGTGTTCATGGGTCTTAAGAACTCCATCTTCTGGGAGTACTTGGATCAGTTCGTGGTTGTGTTCATCGACGACATCCTGGTCTACTCAAGATCAGAGGAGGACCATGCAGAGCACCTGAGGATAGTTTTGGAGGCCCTCCGACATCATCATCTGTAGGGGAAGTTGTCGAAATGCATGTTCTAGACAGGAGAAGTGCACTTCCTCGGGCATGTGGTGTCCGAGCAGGGGGTAGCGGTGGACCCATCAAATGTTGAGGTAGTTGTTTCTTGGGCAGCACCCAAGAATGTGTAGAGGTCCATAGTTTCCATGGGCTGGCATGTTACTTTTAGAGGTTCGTACCCAACTTTTCCCGAGTAGCATCCCCTTTGATAGCCCTTACCAAGAAGGACCGGGTATTCGGGTGGAGTGAGCAGTGCGAGTCAGCCTTCAGTTATCAGAAAGAGAAGTTGGTTAGTGCCCCAGTGCTATGATTACCCGAATAAGGGGCGGCTTATGAGGTGTTCTACGATGATTTAGGATAGATCCTGGGATGTGTGTTGATACAGCGACAAGGGGTGATCTCTTATGGGTCCAGGAAGCTACACCATCATGAGCGTAATTACGCCACCCACGACCTGGAGATTGCAGCGGTCATTTTTGTGCTAATGTTATGGTGGCATTACCTCATCAGGGAACACTTTGTGGTCTTCATGGATCAAAAAAATTGAGGTATATCTTCTCCCAGTGGGAATTAAACTTGTGACAGCAGAGATGGGTGGAGTTCCCCCAGGATTATGACTTCGAGATCTCTTATACTGAGGGAAATGGAAATGGAGTGGCTGATTCCTTGAGTAGGAAGTCATATGAGGATGCGCTCCGAGAGTCGGTGGATGCCTTGAAGGCGATGGAGGAGTTGGCTTCTTTACGCCTAGATGTGAAGATGGATTACGATAGAAGATGCCTATATCAGATGACAGTGTGGTCATCTCTGTTTCAGCAAGTGGAGGAGTCTTAGTGGGGAGACCCGGAGTGCGAAGTGATGCGTGACCGAGTTGACCAGGGCAATGCTTCAGAAGTACATACAGAGGATGGTTAGAATTAGATGCTTATCAAGGAAAGGTTGTTTGTTCTAGGAGAGATGCGCGGAAAGGTTCTTAGTGAGTTCGACAACACACCCCTGGCGGTACACCCAGGAGTTTCGAAGATGTACCAATGACTGAAGAGGCAGTTCTGGTGGCCTGGAGTTAAGAGAGTGGTGGCAGATATTTTAGCCAAGTGCTTAGTGTGTCAGCAAGTGACGGCTGAACACCGAGTTCCAGGTGGCCTACTACAGTCTCTAGATTCCCATAAGTGGAAGTGGGATGACATCTCGATGGATTTCATCATGGGACTACCCAAGGTCCAAGGGGGATACGACGCCATCTGGGTGGTAGTAGACAGGTTGACGAAATCAGCTCACTTTCGGGCGATCATGGATTTGAGTAATGTGGATACATTCGCATGAAGGTATGTGGATGAGGTGGTTCAGTTTCATGAAGTTATGAGGTCTATAGTCTTAGATAGGGATGCACGGTTTACCTTGCGAGTCTGGAAAGGATTGCAGCATGCTTTGGGCACCCAGTTACTCCTTAACACATCTTTCCATCACCAGACAAATGGAAAAATAGAGCGCACCATCCATACCTTGGAGGATATGATGTGGGCATGTGTTCTGGACTCATGAGGATCATGGGTGTGACACTTTCCCCTGGTAGAGTTTTCCTACAATAATAGCTATCACTCTAGCATCGGTATGGCCCCATTTGAAACCTTGTACGGGAGGCCATGTCGTTCACCTGTGTGTTGGGCCGAAGTAGGGGAGGTAGGCATACGGGAAAGGATGATGGCGGCCCAGGACCGACAGAAGTCGTATGTTGATACCAGGAGGAGGCCCTTGGAGTCTAAGGTTGGGGACCACATGTTCTTCAAGTTCTCCCCTCGATGTGGGCAGCATAGGTTCGGCAAGGGGAGTAAGCTTTCTCCCAGGTTCATCGGACCCTTCGAAGTTTTTTGGCGGGTCGGCGAGGTGGCTTATCATCTAGCGTCACCACCGCCGCTACGGAGGATACATGATTTCTTTCATGTGTCCCAGCTCCGTCAGTATCTGCACGACAATTCACACATCCTTGATTGGGGTGAGTTGGACATTAAGGACGACGTGACCTTTGTGGAGAGACCAGTGATGATCGAGGATCGCAAGGAGAAGGTGCTTCATGGGAGAAACATTCCCTTGGTTCGTGTGTCGTGGAGACATGGTGGGTTTGAGGAGAGTATGTGGGAGAGGGAAGCATAGATGCGTACCCAATAACCAGAGTTGTTTTGAGTTTTGTTCCTTGTTATACATGTTTTGGTAGAATGTTTAGTCTTTTCGCTATAAAATGTACTGGTTTTCTTTCCTCTATTTTTGTGTGAAAATCCATGGCTTTGGGGAAGGAGAGAACCCGACCCCATATCAAGACACATTAAGGTGGATGCGATTAAACCCATGCGGGTGAGTCAGTGCCGCCCAAATCAGATAGTGTCTTGACATGGGGGAGGAGACTCCCCAACCCACATGCCCAGAAAGTTGGCATGGTATGTTGCTTGGATCTTGACAGAGAAGTGTTTTTGGATAGCATGGGTTCACTTCTAAGAGGTATCATTCGAGGTGGTTTTTTGGACCCTCTCTTTCATTCTTGGTTTTTTTGGATTCTCGAGGATGAGAATCGTTTAAGAGGTATCTAATGTAATGGCCCGGACCATCCTAGACCATTACTTTTCCAAATGTGAAGCTCCACCAAAACAGTGGCACCGTGAGGGTGACACCGTGAAGGTGGCACCGTGAGGGTGGCACCGTGAGGGTGGCACCGTGACAATGGCATGGTGATAGTGGCACCGTGAGGGTGGCACCTTGAGGGTGGCACCTTGACGGTGGCACCATGACGGTGGCACCGTGTCCCCTCGCCGAGCTTTTCATTCTTTTTCCAGTACCTGACTATTCCGCTCCTACAACGTAAGTTTAGATGTAAATTTATTCTTTTACTCCTTTTAAAGCCATTTAATCCCCATAATTAATTCCTAAAAATCCAGAGAGACATCCGTGTGTAACTGCCCAGCCGCGTGGTCAACCCACGACCCCCCGCACCTTACGCGTTTTCTCATTCTCACCTCAACCGTTTGTGGCTCTTATAAACTTAGGGATAGCCGTGGTTTCTCTTTTCCCCGATCGCGGGTTTTCACAAACAGCTTCTAGTGCATCGGGCACACGACATCGTTATCCGTAATGTTTCGTTCCTGGCCTATGCGTCAATTGTTGATTAGTAGGAATGTAATTTCTCCTTCGACTCTTTCTTTTGTGTATCATACATGGTGGGCGTTCTTTTGATTCTGTATAATTGGATAAACTAGACCTAATTAAAGATAATGAACGAATACTGTAAAGAAAGAAGGGGGGTTGTGATCGTTGATGTCATTTTATATTATGATCTTCTTTCTGAGTTGGGCTAGCTTATGCCTTCTAAAAATTGAGGCTGTTGGTGGTCATTGTTTGTGCACTAATGAACCCCTACTGATGTTTTAAATGGCTTGGTTGTGGTTGTAAGCTCCTACTGTGAAAAGTAAATAGGTTAATCACGTATATCCGGCCAAATAAATTGAAGTACCAGGATCAATCCCTTCTGTGCTAACCCCAGTCAAAAAATGGAATTGAAATCATGGAGTGTGTTAAATCTTATAAATATGAAAATACAGGCATGACCATTCTTAGTATTGTTGATAGTGTTTTGGTTGTTTTTTGTCGGGGCCGATTAGGGGAAATGTGGGAGGGGATGGGATCACCTATTTTTCTTTTGGATTCGGTGGTTGTGAGTTTTAAGACTGGGTGGGTACTTGTTTATATCACGAATTGGGGTGGGAACCTCTGTTGATGAGAATCCATTTCAAGGGACACGGGGCAGTGTCTCGGGGTTGTCTGGTTCTAGGACTTCGAGGGTTCTCACTTTTCCTTTGTTGTTGTGACTTTACAAGAGATCCGGGTGTGAATGTATAAATTGATGATTGGATGGATTTCCTTTCCTTGGTTATGCTTATGGTGTTAGTTTCCCAGTAGTGCATAAACTTTTGAACATTATTACTGAACATGAAAACAAGGATGGGACAAATGGGTTTTGTTGGCGAGAGTTGTGACTCAGACTTGAGAGCTTTCGTAATTTGTATGTCGTCTAAAGAAAAACCTAGTCTAGGGTGAGTGCTTTTTACCTATATATATACTTGTAGTTTTGTGTTTCTTATTCGCCCCCACCCAAGTTGATCACTTAGTGCCGAACACCCCCATTTCATGGGGGGAGGGTGTTTTTCCCAACACTATTCTTAGTGACTAGTTATTAGATCCTTTTCAGATCCCTTTCTCAGATAGCCCAAGTATCTTCGGGCAGGCTGTGATGGCATGAGGTCCATTATTAGACCAAGAACCATCGGGCAGGGTAGTGTGGTGGTTGTCCAGTTGTGTCTGACCAGTGGTTTCCAATGTGTCTTCGGGATGAGGCCCAAGTGTCTTCGGGCGTGTCAGTGGATTTTCTAGCCCAGGTGTCTTCAGGCGTGGTGGTGGTTGTTCTGGCCTAGGTGTTTTCAGGCATGGTTACATGTGATAGTTGTGGCCCAGGTGTTTTCGGGCGGGATTCGGCAGTGGGACTGCATGTGGTGGTTGTGGCCCAGGTGTGTGTGGGCGGGTGTGGCAGTGGGACTGCGGTGAGAAGGGCAAGATTGGTCCGATGCGTAGTATGTCTCAACAACCAGTGGGAAAGTGGCTCGGGGTATGCAAACAACGATGTTCTCTTAATATATATATTACCTTACTTGCGTTATTTGGGGAGTGTGCCTTGGTGAGGCTTGGGTGGATAGTTTACCTTGACAACTGTTTGGTTTACTCATTTTTCTCACGAGACTTTAGCACATTCCCCCAGTTGTGCACAAGATTCATTGTTTTTCCATACTTAGTGTACTTGTATGCTCACCCTACGTATATAAAACTCTTTTCAGGTTTCCAGGAGGACTTTGGCCACATTTTCTCCAAATTAAACACCACTGATTGTATTGGATTCTCATCGGCGAGTTCTTCCTTCTTATAGAGAATCATCTCTTGAATTATACGCATTCATGAGATAAACATAGTTAATAAATTTAGATATATTTTTTATATATAAAACATTATAGGTCAATTGAAAGGCTGACGTTCAACTATATTGATCGTACAATGTCTAGGTAGGTAGTTTGTGCCTTTCTGTAAATTGTATTTGAATTATTTTGGAAAAAAAATCTCAATACCCTAGTTCAGGTTATTGCGTGTTTATAGACATTAATCATGTTAATGTCTATTATGACTAGTTTTCTTGAGAATGGGTAATTGATTTGAAATAATTTAATTAACTTTCTTATAGATGTGTTTTCCCATGGTTGATCTGCGATATTCTGTTGGGTATAGACATTCATATTAGGATGCTTTTTTTTCTATGCAAAGTGATTTTAAGGAGGCATGGATATTATGTGACATGCATGTGATATGATTTTTAGCTATTTAGTCGAGTAGTTTTTGAGATTTACTTTGACTGTTATATATCTTTGTTACAAGATTGCTTTACCTAGGGTTTTGGGAACCTAGTGCAGCTTGACCTAAGGGGGAATTGATGTTGAGGGCTTCCCTAGAGTGTATGTTATACATTCCACATTGTGATACCATAGGGGCGATAGATGTAAGTGCTCCCTTGTAGTGTTTGTAGTTCCACATTGTGAGAAAAATGGGGGAATTCGACATTATGTGCTACCCTAGTGTGTCTATAGTTTACCATTACGAGACCACTTGGGGAATTATTGGTGATTTATTCCTCATAGATTCATCTTTAAGCTAAACCAAATGGGTTGGACTATGAGAACATCCTGGAGGGTTTCTTGGTTTTTTTTTGTTTGTTTAATAAATGTAATTGAATATAGTTAAAACTGTTTTATTGTTTAATTTTGTGTGCTTCCTTATTATTTACTTCATTTTTCATATTTTCTACCATATATATTCAATAAAAATTAGGCAGAGATATTTGGGTGGTTTCCACTAGGATTCATCCCACACCCTATTTGGGTCATGATTTTGCTCCCAAAAAGATTATATTTTTGGAGGTATTGATAAGGTAAATCCCACTTCTACATTAGGTAATTGATTACAATGGAGATATAGATCATGGGCCAAGATGAGCCTTGTGATGCTATTGGATTTTTTAACATGTTTTTCATTTGTACTTTGGTTTACAACTATATTTCAGCAATGTGACTTTTCTGGATTCATTCCAAGATACATGTTAAATGCATCATTATTGAAATACATATATCCTGTAGTAGTTTATTTACTTTTAGTATTCCATAGTTTACTTATTGTAAGGAATTACTATTTTTCTACTATAATATGTATGTTTATGTTGTGTTACTCTTCCAATGAGGTCGTTGTTCCTCCAATATCATACCCATGAACCTCAATGATAGTCGACAGCCTCTGGCATTCGATGAAATGCACATGAGGCCATATCACCTATTGGGTATGGGGCACCTTTGGGCATCACCCGTAATAGGGACATTACAAAGAGGTATCAATGGAATTATTTCCTTCATGACTTACTATTTGGAGCATATAGCTAGGGATAGAAAGGAATAGGAATTTGGTAATAAATGTTCCCAGGAGTAGATGAACCATGTATAGGTAAAAGATAATTTACCTCAATTATGTCAATTTTGATGGTTCTTCAATTATTATAGTTGATTTTATTTCATCGTTGGGTGATTCACATATTTTTTTTCTCTTATCACTGATATTATTGAGGTTCAATTACTTTTACAACCCATTGAGATGAGGGTATTCCATCTCATTCCTCATAGAGGCACCCGTTAGAGATCACATATCATGCATTATTGTCATGTCATTTATGGTGCATTCATGATTGCATGTTTTTGTGATTGATGTTGTGAAAAATATGCATGTTGATGTGATATATTCCTTGATAGAATACATGCTATTTGGTAGGGTATTGGTGATGTGTAATGTTTCTTTTGGATTAATGTCAAACATTGTTCATTGAGGTGTTATGAGAACTCATGGATCAGAATTTAGTTGATCAGGTGATTGATTACTTTGTTATACCTTGTAATATACATTAATATGATTCCAAGCAAGGATTCGTAGGGAGTATGGCACCCCAAATATCATAATATGGAAATTTAATGTCTGTTTCAGTGTTTTAGGGGCTTTTGGTGTAGTATTTGGGGATTACTGTAAGGAAAGACCTAGAATAAAAAACATGTATTGATGAATACATGTCATGTATCCTTATGTTTGTGAAGGAATAGTTTTTCTTATTTACACATTGTGTAATATATGTACACACTGTGTAATCCTTGAACATGTGAATAACTATGTGGGTAGAGACATGGGGTTGGGAAATCATTGGTGGAACACACAGTGTACCAGAAGGACACACTGTGTTAAGGACACCATGTATCCACAAGTGTGAATAATGATACTGATGGAGAAAACTCAAGTAATACATTTTGTGTCCAGCTTGAACATTCCATTTATATTTGACCATGTATATGGTCATGTGACCAATAACACTGGACGGTAAAGTCATTCTAGTAGTTGTTTTTTTCATAAACATGCCATGTAGTTTTTTTCTAAGAGATCGGTGTGGTTTTATTCATGATGAGGTACTCAGTCAGGGGGAAACATTCAAGTACACGCTATGTTAGAGGAGAATATGCCATGTTTATAGGGAGTTACAAGACCCGGGATGGCAGATGTACACACCATTTTAAAGGCTTATGTGAACATTCCATGTAAGGGTAATACACATCATGTATCAGTGTTTGGAAAGTCATGAATTTTTTCAATCTCCCTTTCCTTTCTAATAATACATTGATCAACCTTGATAATCGTAAACTATGGTGTGTTCTTGACCATGAAAATTCATACCTTCATCACTTCCACAGGTTGAATTCTAGATTCAAATAAATGATCAGACCCCAAACATGGTGGATCAAGAACCACGAGCAGATCCTCCTATCATGATCATCATGGAACCACCCCTTATTCTGGATATAGGTATCAATGCATAGTGTCGATAAGGCTTCATGAGGTTTACACGGTCCTTCTAGAGAGCATCGCATACTTCCCTATCTATGGAAGAATTGACACTGGTCTTTTTGTAGCATCATCCTCCTACTTTTTCTAGGGATGGATGAAAATAGGCTATCGGGTCATGGTTGGAAGCCATGCTACCCAACATCGAGCATCTAGATACACCAACAAAGAGGAGGGTGATGCTCGCTACGTACATGCTTCAGGATTCCTCCAAGAGATGGTGTAATATTATTTACTAGTTGGAACAAGAGCATGTTATGTCTTACGATGTGTTCCAGCGTGATTTCAATTATTACTTCTTCCTAGAAACATTGAGGGACAATCAAGACCAAGAATTCTTGATTCTAGAGTGTGGTACACTCTCAATCATGGAATATTTGTCTATCTCCAAAGATCTCCAGTGCTTCATAACTAATCTAGGAGTGATGATTTATTTAAGGAAATGAATTTTGAGGATGGCCTCAGGCATGACATCCAATCTATGGTGAGAATCTTTAGGTCGAATTCCATCACATATAACTTCAACCAGTCACCGATCATAGTGTACAATTTTTGGGATTCTAGATTTTAGGGATAGGGCGTTTCAACATCAAGAGTTGGCACACATCTGAATGGCATCAGGAAGTATTGTAGGGAGTCTACCCATGGAGGCAGGAGTTGGCGAGATACTTTTTCAGGTAGCCTTGTGGTATGCTACAAGTGTGGAAAGAGCAGGTATATGAGGCCACGGTTCCCAAAGAACCTAGTGGAGTGCTGATCTTGCGAAAAAATGGTTCATCTTTAGTGTTTTGGTTAGGTTATATCACTAATATATTGTAATAATGGTTCATCTATGACACCTTGTTTTGGAGTAGGACCACCTGTTACTCATCATTCATGGAACATGAGTTCGTTCGTTCATTCAGGTTGAAGAGGCGTTCCTGGACACAATGGTCAGACATAGGGTTTATGATAGATGCTATGAGGATCGGCATAGGGTAGTCAGGAAGGGTAATAGGTTAATGGTACATGTCATACTTTTGTGCTGTAGAAAACCCTGGAGGAGCAGTATCCTAGGCGCTCTACAGTTAGATGTACAATTCTAGTGGACTCAATTTTAGATTTTGTATTTTTTGATACAAGGGATTATCATATATTCATATATGATTATGTTATAGATAGCCATGGGATATATATCTATATTAATTCTAACATCCTTACACTAGACACTCTTTTGGGGATTTGAATGGATAATGTAAACCATTGCAAAGATTTCCCTCTTGAGGTCAGCAAATGTTGCCTCTTATTAGTCCATAATGTCAGAGAAATGACATGATATGATGTCATTCATGTAATGGATTGGTTGCTTCACTACCTTATCATTGTCGAGTGCTATCATCGTAGGGTGGGTTACATGTCACTAGAGGGAAGATTGTTTCAACATAATGGTGAATGGTATTTCCATGACAGCCGAGCTGGACATGAGCATAATGGGTTGGGAGGAGTTACAAACCATATTTTTAGACAATATCCTGTTGAACATGGGACATCAAATATAGAATTTCATACAGTGGTGGATCATTTTATGGTTGTCTTTCAATAGGGTATTTCAGGTTTACCAATGGAATGAGTGGTATACATTTCTATTTACCTTATTCCAAGAGCAGCACCAGTGTCTATCCCTCCATATAGGATGGCTACACTATAGTTGAAGGATCTCAAGATGCAGTTAGAGGAGTTATGTGAGAATGGGTTCATCGGACCTAGTACTTCTCCTTGGGATTCCCTTGTCTTGTTTTTGATGAAGGTGGAGAGTACCCTGAGACATTTTGTGGATTATCGGAAGAAAAATAAGTTTACATCCAAGAATCAATATTCCTTGTCGAGGATTTAGGTTCTCTTTTATCAGCTTCAAGGAGACTGGGTGTTCTCGAATATTTAATTGAGATTCAGTTATCATTATCTGGGCATTATAATGTTAGATATACCTCTTACAGATTTTTAGAGTTGTTATGGTCTATATGAGTATGTGGTTATGTCGTTTAGTCTCACTAACACGACTATAGTTTTTATGGAATTGATGAACAGAGTGTTCCATCCATACTTGTACTCCATTGTAGTGGTTTTCGTGGATGATATCTTGGCGTACTCTCATACTCGACATTACCATGCATCCCATCTTGAGATCATATAGAGTACACTAAGAGAGCATTAGTTATATGAAATCCTCCCAAAATTTCTCTTTTAATGGAAGATAATCTCATCATTGGTCATGTTATCTATGACACTAGAGTATTAGTAGACCTACGGAAAGTTAGCGTATTAGTTTCTTGGGAGTAGTCAAAGAACGTATTAGGGGTACATATTCTTCTAGGGTTGTTTCGTTACTAAAGAAATTTTGTACAGGACTATTAATGTATAGAAGTTCCACTGACAGGATGGGATAAGAATGGTTCAATGAACTTGTGGAAAAATTATTGTGAGTTTATCTTCCAAGAGATGAAAGGTAGGTTGACTTCACTACTAGTACTAGTTTTTACCGATCTATGGAAGATCTATACTTTTTATTATGATGCATCATGTATCGGGCTGGGTGTAGTGCTTATGAAGGAGGAAGGAGTTGTTGAATACAAGGCTTTGTAGTTGAGTCTGCATGAGAGGAAGTATCGAACACGTGATCTTGAGTAAGCTATAGTTGTTCATGATTTATGTTGTTGTAGACATTATCTATTGGGAGATCAATTTTTTGTATTCACCAACAACAAGATTCTTTAATATATCCTCACTCAGCAAATTCTAAATTTGAGACAATGAAGGTGGGTTGAGTACCTTTAGTCCTCTGACATCGATCATGCCAACATGATTTTGGAAAGGCAACAAATTGGCTGTTGGGTTGAGAATGAGGATTCAAATATAGGTACTTTATGAGGCCAATAGTGAGTGTATGCATTTAGATCTATTCCATGAGATTAATATGGAGGTTCACAACATATAAGAGAATATGATTCTTTCTTTGGTAGTTGTTACCTCTACCATACATGATCAACAGTGTCTAAGGCATCCATTAGACCTAGAATGCCTAGTTCTATGGGAGAGTGTGTCCGGAGAGGACTATATTCCTTGATGGAATATAGTTGTGAATGAGATCATACATTTTCATTGGCATGTGTTTATGTGAGTAGACATACTCGAGGGGCTGATGTGGGATTTTTATTCTTTAGTGTGGGCAGTTTATCTTTGTGACACCAAGATGCATAATGATTTTTTCGAAGTTACTTAAAACATGTGTTCGACTTTTATGAATCATTGTTTTTAGGATGTTTACATTGGATTCTTTTATAGAACCAGAAAATTCTACCATTTCATTACCAAAAGGGGACCAACTTTCCAGCTGTATACGTTCATTTTTTTTGAACATTAAGATACTTAAGAATGTTCATAGGTCAAGAGGATGGGAGGTTAGACTCATGACAACCTTTTTGGGGTAATTATTGTCTACTCTGTGACTCTATTTGTAAATTTATGATATTTTCATGAATCCTTAATAATTCACCAACTATATCGTAAGTATCCCTTGAAATTTAAAATCACTTAATAACATGTGTAATGTTTAGAATCATCAATATGAAATCAATGTATTTCCTTAATGAAAATATCTATATGAATGTGAGTTTTTCCATCAATAATATTCTCTAATATAATTCTTATTGATTATTTTAATCATTGTTGTGATGATACAAATTTTTAATTTATTCAGTGGGCACTATGGAGTTTATTTTCATCTAGGGTGACGAAGCATTTATTTGATTTTGGGATCGTGCCCATAAAATGGGATACCTACGTATCGTTGTAAAAGGAATCATAACCCTTTTAGTTCAGTGACACGTAATGGGACACCTCATAACTTTTAAGGTCATGTGATATGGACCTCTATGCCTAAGGTGATTGGAAAAAACATAGTGTGGGACTTATGCTGATGCTACCCAAGGAACCTTGAAAGGATATGGGTTTCTATTTAAGATCAAACCCTGTTGGGAATATGGCCAAACAAGAATAGGGTTGAATAGAAGTTTTTTGTTTGATCCTCATGACGACTTCATATGTATCCCATTTGGATGGAAATCAAAGCCCATTTAGTTTTATAAGTCTCATATGAGATTACATTACTTTGAGAGAATTGATTTTGGGCTTACTTCTGAAAAGGATTCATTGATGATTTGGGGTTTAAATTGAGGATTATTCCTAAGGAAGATGCCCATTTTAAGAGAATTAGTGTTGGATTTTTGAGGTGGATATCCAGTAACCTCGAGCCATGAAAAAGCTTCCTATGTATCTGGATTTTAACATGAATCATATTTCTCGTTGTTCCTTATAGTGAGTGTTTGTGTACATGTTTTAATCTTCACAAATCTCTAATCCCATGTGAGTCATTCTTGGTGTGAGAAAAAAAAAGATTTGAATGATTTAACAATGTAACATGTGCTTTAAATTTTTTCCTCTTCCTCTAGTGGAAGTGGGAGAGCCTACGATGGTGTTGGTGTATGGGGGAGAGGAATCCCGGTAAGAGGTCGAGGTGATAAGCCCTCTCTCTATTCTCATCACATTTGAAAAGGGTCTAATGGAAGGGATATGGGATAAAGGTTTGGGGATTACACTATGATGTTTTCCCCTGAAATTTATCCTATAAGGGGAGGGAGACTTCTCCTATGCTATCATAGAGAGGAAAGTGTGAACCATTCCTTCCATACTAGTGAAAAGAGGTTCTGGGTTTTAGAGATGAGAAGGGGAGTACATAACAAAAAACCTTATTCTCAAAAATTGGAACTTTCCAGCAATGTTCCTAGGAGAAAAATCATTGTGACTCTGGGTATAAAATCTCATATATATTACATGAATACTAACCCCATTGTGAAGAAAATGTGGGAAATGATTGATTGTGGAAATACAATACCAAATAGATGACACGCTTATGTGCCTTTTTCAAAGGATGGACAAGTCGGATGGTTTTGGTGGAGGCATAATCTTAGTCCCTTTTGAATAAGGGAACTAAAGAATGAGATACCCTATCATGAATGGATTTTCAAATGGGTACATGATTTTGTACATTGGATTTTTAACAAGATCTACCATGAAGGTACCTCATGCAGGTATGCCACGTTGGTATTCCACATTGATGTACAACGCAGTTACATCGCGTAGGTATGTTGTTCTAATATGGCACACATATATGACATGCTAGTATGAATGATGACCGAAGAATATATTTTAAATAGGATAAAAAACCTTGGTAAAAACTGTAAAAGAAATTAAAAACACACTTATCCCATTTAATTATCTCATCTTTAGTGTTTTAAAATGCTACATGGAACAATTTTGTGGATCTTGGTGAAAGAACTACGCAATTGGAGATTTAGAGAGTCATTCATTTTTTCAGTCATTGAAATGGGGAACCCAAGGGATCTATTTATAGGAATATATGGGCCTAGCCTAAGAAGTTTTTATTTTCCTAGATACTCTATACAGGGGTACAAAAATTATTATGGTGTGTCACTTTGTCATGCAGGTCTATCGAACACGTCCGTCGTGCCGATATATCACATAGTTATTATGGAGTATATGAATTTCCCTTTGACTTCATCAAACCTTTCCTTGAGGTTTTGAAATATAAAAAGCTCTATTAATAGAAATTTTTTCTTATGTAGTGTCAACAAATTCCCCCCTAAAATTTGGATCTGAAAATTAGAATGACGGTCAAGTTATGAGGTGACCTTGTAGGGAAAATACAATGGATTGATTGCTAAACATCACAAGTTTTTCGCGTAGTTAATTCAAGGAAGTAGGGTGCGGATATTTTTCGCATAGTCTGGGTGCGCAGTTCTTCATTTGATTATAAATAGGTCTCATCATTCGTGATATTTATTCACTTGTGATTTTCAGAAATTTGATAGGTATTGTTGCGTAGTTCATTCACATTTCCCCATCACGTTGTTCTCTCACATAATTCCCATGAAATATATTGAAGGAAAAATTATTTAATCAATGGAGGAACACAAAAGGACTCCATTGAAGCAGTTGAGTTAGTATCGTTGTCGAAGGACCTACATGACAGTCCTCATCAAAGGACCTACGTGAGAGACCTCATCGAAGTACCTACGCGAACATTGTCCTTTTCCAAAAAAAAATTTATACTTTAAAATTTAAACCAAATAGGTAATGTTTTAATTCTTATGTAGGAAAAAATGACTCATTTTATGAACCATACTGACGATGTTAAGGCTCGTCAAAATGAAATGATGAAGATCGTCATACCACACTATTATGCTATTGTGGAAAGAACTCTTCCTGGGCTATGGATGGGTATAATTTTGTACTAGCACGATTATCCACAATGTGGTGACTTACCCTTGTTTGAAAATATGATTTTGCAAGATACCCATGTTATATCTGTTAAGAAGTACTTTCTGAAGAATTGGTTTATTCAATAATACAAATGTAACTATATGAATATTAGTTCAAGGGGGATCCAATACAAGAATGAATGGTCCCAATTAGTTGCATCCTCCATCATAGTGGTTTCACTCCCAATATAAAGGATCACGTTGTAGAGCCAAGACAACATTTCTATGGTTCCGCATTTTGGGCTTCTTAAATAGATCAATCTAATGATTTGAATGAAGATTGGGATATTTTATTGAGAGGAGGTGTCAACACCAAGTGATGGTGGGAATTCTGAGTACATTAGAATTATGAAGAATTAAAGAAAGAGTTATCAAACATTCATATATACAAAGATCTCTGGATGGGAAAAACATGTGTTTATAAAAACTATTTCAGTTTTGAATTACAGAGAAAATTCAGTCCGCAAATGAATTCCATCCATTTGACGCATGGTGAAGTTGGTATTAGTCTATGAGATATTTACCAAATAGCTAGAATTCCCATTCTTGGGAAAATGAATGATGAATTCATTCCACATGTGAAAAAATGGGGTGATACTACTAGAACACCACTGTTTGGCCATGAATTATTGAATATAGAGAAAAAAATTACCCAATGATAAGAAAGATATTCATGACAGAGTGTGGGTGGAAGCATTCTTCTAACCAGAAACTAAAAAAGACCCATCTTGTGGATGTCATTCTATTTTGCTTCTATAGATAACCTAGAAAGTCTAGAATCATATTAGCCAACACTAGAAAAAGGTGACTATAAGCCCAAGGGATATAATGTAAAATCGGATATATAAACAAATGTATGATTAACTTACTTCCTTGCTATGTGGATAATTATTTATTTTCTCCCAGTACATGAATCTGGTGGTGGTGTAAGATCAGTGGATTTTTTCATTACATCTAAATTGTTAGAAGATAGGTATATGGGTTTATCAACCCCTGTATTGGAAAGCATTTACCATCTTCTGCTGAATTTATACAATGTGAATGCTCCATTAAGAATATTAGTGTCATTCGATGGGTTGTGGGGCTGGATTTTGTCATATTTTTCTTCATACTTTGTTTTTAATTCAATTATATTTAACAATGGTTGATTCACCCCATTTTTACATATTTTTTCTCATTTTCAGACTCTAAACTTGAGACATGATGTGGTGCTAAAGGCATTGAATGTATCAGAAAAATTTAGATTAATTCCTTTTTGTACCCCGCTATTTGGTTAATTTATTAATAATGGGAATGAAAAGAATTATGAGCTCAGATCATATATGATGGCATTCAGGGATAGAGTATTATCAACTAGAATGGATGATGAATTTATCTATGATGCTTACATCCCCTATAGGTGGGATTTTCATTTCAAATGTCTTTAACAGTTAGACACTTCTCCAACCACATATGTCATACAAGAGAAACACCAAATGGTAGCATGAAAATTAAAGATTCTAATGGCTTTATAGGTATCAAAATTTTCGATTACGTTCCTCCAAATGATATTTCGATCGGATTGGAAGCTGGGTATGCCATTGCTTGGACATCATTATATTTTCAAGGGGATTTGACAAAAGGAATATATTGAGTGGAAGCTACAACAACTGTTGCCTATGGAAATTGTGGTAAGTAGTCCAAGTTCAGAGATGATATAGGAGTTTCAGAGGTTTTGGAGCGCTTAAAACGTCTTCATAGGAGGAATACTAGGATGACCAGGGCTAGAGATGAAATACCTCAAATTATAAGGCAATCCAATCGCCACCATCAAATAGAGTTTCCTTTCCAATCTATTGAAATTTCTGAAGAAGAATGGAAGCCTGATGAAGATAACCAAATAGAAGGTGTTGAATCACCTCCAGAATAAACCATACCAAGATTAAATTATGGGTGGCTTTTAGGCATTCATCAATGGGATATTGTGACCCGTGATCTTAGGGACATAGGGGCATTCTTCCAGCATGGAATTCAAATAACAGAAATTGGTGACGTCATGGAATTTTGCTTATTGCAATCCAGATAAAGACGTAGCTAATGTAAAGAAGTATATTAGAGAGCTAGTAGATTCTATATACACAACTAATGAACAAATTCCAGCCTCTAAATGATTGTCTCAAATGATAGACTTAGTTGTATTTTAAAGGGTAATTCTTTACTATTAGGAGGTGTTGGATATTTATGTTAATAATTAGAATGCATTTTCCTTATTCTTTTATCTCAACTATGATTTACCATTTATCATCATTAATCCTAAATAAAATTTATTTGTGTAGCTTGATTGTACAGAAGGAAACTATAGACCAATTCTCAGATCACCTATGTATGGTCTTGCAGGATATCATATTGATGCATCGAATTATCCTACCAGGTTGCCAGATCATTCTCCCAGATATAGAATCATGAATGGGGTAACGATGACAGACAATCCTCAATAATTACCTCACGTTTCTCTATCCATGGGTATTTTTTCAATTTCTCCCAATGCTTTTAAAAAGAAATGCAAGTGAGAAATGAGATTGATCCGAAGTGTTTGTCGAATGAGTAAGTGTTTTTACTATCCATATGGAATACAATTTTCTCATCACAATCCTGTAACAACTTTTTACCCTTTGGAGGATCTATGTCTCTCTCCTCTCTAAATGGATTATGAACTAATTCTTCAAGACCCGAAAAATAAACCCCAAGGAAAAGTCAGGATCATGTTGATAAATCTGCAATTTTAGTAGATAAATCATCAAATTATTTATCCAATGCCTACTCCAACTCTAATGAGAGAGAGAATAAATCCACGATAAGATAAAATACATTCATCAAATACTTTCGTTAGTGAATCCTAAAATAAACAATACTAATATTCTAATTGCTCTAGAAGAAATTAATGAGGACCCAGGGAAATCTATGATAAATTCTGATATTGACCCAAACATGGAAAGGCTTAATGTTGTCATACCAATTGAAGATCAAATATAAAAAAATGTCAGCGGAGCCAATTTGAGGATCTACCTACTTTTTTGGAAACCATATATAGGGGGTATGCTATAAAATACCAGGCCATATACACTAAAATGATGGAAACTCTTAATCCAAATATTGATATTCCAGGTTCCATCAAAGAGTTTGGGTATTTTAATGAAGAATCACATGAACATAAGACTTTATTCATCCATTTTATATACATAATTGTTATTTTTTTACTTGAATATTTACATGAATGTTCACCTTATGTAGTTTTATTTGTAGAAAAAGAATCAAAGGAACTTTAGAAATGGGGTATTTTACATTATTCTTCTGTTGGAGTTGGAGAAATACCAAAATAAGATTCTTTATTCAGAGATGTTCCAGTGCCTTCAAATATGTTAAATGAAAAAACTCAGGGGAGTACCCCTTCTCAATTAACATTTTCTCAAATTGATGAAGCTGAGAATAAAAAGGATGAAACCAATAAATTAGCTGACTTATTATGGTTAAATATAATCAGCTGTCTAAATCATATCATTTTGCTCCATTTGAAACTGACAAGGACATTGATTTATCATTTAGGTTTATCATATCCATGATCATAATGTGAAGCTTCTACTGTTCTGAGATATGTAGAATGAGGCATCTCATTAAGTGATCTGTTTCTAGAGTACATTTTACATCATGGTGGTTATTCATATTCAGACTTAGAGATGCAATATGATCTCAGCATGGGGCGTAAGAGGACCTGTCAACATATCTATAGCATAATTTCTGAAAAACCATTAGATAAACAGTTTCTTAATTTTTCCAAACACCCATCATTTTTCTACGTATTGGGATTTGTTGGATTTAATTATTGGCATGTCTATGATGACCTAAAAGAGACTATTCACCAACAAGAGTAGGATCATGAGATTTGAGATGATTTATAAGAGGATAAATTCCTTATCAATATCGAGGCCTTTCAAGACAACATAGTTGATGTGAAGGAAGATCCTGACAAGAAATCGTTCGAAATTAGACAACAAATCAAGGAAACCATGAAGGAGTTTTTATATCATCAACAACAACTGGATTTTATTAATAACAAAATTGAGTAGCTGAATCTTACATTGGGAGAAACCCAAATATAGGGGATAAATTCCATTTCAAATGCTAAAGAAGCACATTATCATGAAGAGGTGGTTGGAGTTGCTCAGTTGTTTCAACTTCAACAAGCAGCTGATAGGATTTATGAAGAAATCCAAAAAATGAAAAGTCATGATGAGATTATACTTTAGAAAAAGGATCTAGAGGATCAATTTGGTGGATGGACCACTTATTATATATGAATGAATTTTTATTTGACTTTAATAATATGTGTCTTTATTCATGTTTCCATAATTATAATATTAAAGGTAAATTATGAAATGACTCCTTTATGTTATATAATCAATATTATAATAAAAAATAATAGAGTGCTCAAAATTATCTTATAATGCTAATGTTCCTCAGGAGTTTAATTTGATTGTTGCTAGGTTTATATAAAAAACCCCACAAATTTAGTATCATTTGGATTTTTATTTCCCAATACTACCAAAATCATATTAAATGTATGTTTTCTGATATAAGACTCGACTTTTGTTTAGAGTGACCTTTGCGGGTTTTCTATCTGGTGACTGATAAGAATTTTGTTATTGGTAGTTTAGAGTCATACATGTTGGACTATAAAAGGATGGTGTTTCTGGTCGAATTAATTTAACCATAAATTTTGAAATTATATCATAAACAAGATATTGTGGATAAATATTTCATTAACATTCTTTAATTATTTCCAGGTGAATCTTCAGCCCTGATTTTGATGGTCACCAAATTTAAAACATGTGTCAACATAAGCGGTGTCTTTTTCAAGAATAATGTAATAATTATTTGACAACCATATTATAGGGATTGTGTTAGGCAGGGCCTACTAGGGAATATGTCACATAGCCAAATTGTGGAATCTTTTGATTGACATGCCTATTATGTAAACACCATATGCAAGGCCGCCGAAGGGGACATGCTGGATAATCAAGAAAACGATATCTTTGATGTTTTACATTTTTTTTTGAATGATAGAAGAAAATAATATTTATGTAACTCTAGACCATAGTGGGTGGTTTATGCAAGGGAAGGAATATTATGATTGAGAACATGATATTTTAGAATGACATAATTCTTGAATTGGAAAACCATTTATATAAAATTTAGAGTATGATTAATGGTTAAAATTTATCAAAAAGGGGAATTTTTTATATCATAATGTGCTGTTTTCAGTCATGTAGTGAGGAAATAGTACTATTTAGTTTTAAGTCATAATGTGAGGACATTAGTACTATGCAGTTTTATGTCTTGTTGTGAGGTCATTGGGTGGAATTAATTTAAGGACATTAGCTGTCACAAAATGTACAAAACTCTCCCATTTTTTATATATATTGTTTGGAAACCAACTATCATATTTAGGTATAGAAATTAAAATTACAAACTATGATTTGTGAATTTGTAGAACCAAGGAATGATTTTGAAAAAAGGATAAAAGTATTAGAGGATGTCTTTAAGAAGAACAAAGTTACCATTACTTGACAAACCCGTTATGGGCGTTGTGTTATACTGGGAAATCTGGGGCATATGCTGCATATCCATATATTTCCATCTTTTGAATGACGTGCCTATTATTTAGGAAACATATACAAGGCCACCTAAGGGATCGTGCAACATAGTCATACAAAAGTGCTATCAGAAGTTCAATGTTTTATTGCTAAAATCTGAAGATTGTTTATGGAGATTCAGATTTTCCAAAGCACATTGTTTTGTTTATAGAGAAAGGTAACAGAATAAGGAAAGGGTATTTCCACCCATGATGTCCATAAAATAGGAGTAATATGGTTTTTATGAAGTTGTAACCCAAACATCAATGTTATGATGTCTTTATTTTTAGGTCATACAACTAGGACCATAAATGGAAATTGTATATTATATGTGGCCAAGTGATTTAATTGTTATTTCATATTGTTTTGAACAGATGGTGAGGAAAATATGAAAATAGTGGTGTTGAAAACTTTCATATTATGGGAATGATAATGGTACATGTATACATGAATGACTGTTTTAAAATACATATTCTTTAATATTAAATTTAAAGATTAAAGGGGGCAAGGATATTATTACCAAAAGCGAAGTAACAATTATTTAGAAGACCCATTGTGGGGGTTGTATTATTTAAGGCCAACTGAGGCATTCGTTGCAAAGCCAAATTGTTGCATTTTTTGACAGATAGTTCTATTCTATTGGAAACTTATGCAAGGCTGCCTAAGGGAACGTGCTGCATAGTCAGACAAAAGAGATCTCTGGAATTAGAAACTCTATCACTATAAACCGTAATAAAGATTATGAGAATCTGAAAATATTCCTGATTAATAATGTTAAATATGGAATGGATTTATGTTCAATGCATATGTTAAATATTCTAACCAAAATGGACCTAAGATAAACAATATTTACCTATATGTAACTCATATGTAAAATATAGACTTTATTTGTTTTCTTTGAATTAATATTGCGGTGTGCAATTTTATGTCACGAAATGAGACATTATACTATGTAGTTTTATGTCATGTTGTGAGGAAATTTTACTATGTATTTTTATGTCAGGTAGTGAGGATATTAATAACCCCATAATAAATTGATACACCTTATTTATATAATGAATCTTTTTACCCAATTTTTAATCACACGTGAGCTATGCTCGGTGTCAGAAACAAGGAGCAGTAAGTGTTTCTTTTATAGTGAAAAGGTGATGAAAGTGAAGAATAGGGATGCTATATCTCCATGTAGTTTAATGTCATTTAGTAATGATGAAAATTAACTGATGTGAATGGAAATGCATATTGTAACTAGATTAAGGGATAAAACCCAATTGTCACTATGTTTCTTTCTAGGGAAAGAATAAAGTCATACACAGTTCTTAAAACATTCTTCATGCATATTTGATTCATGTAAAAGAAATAAAGAGTTATTTTTCACAACTGGGACCATGATTGGAGATCTAGGAATCTCTATGTATCTCATATAGATAAGAATCAAACCATACATTGTTCTTTAAACAATCATTCTTTGTGCTAATCATGTTTGACTTGAAGGATGAGGGCATTTGACACATTATGGAAAAAAGGTTTCTATGTAGATCTGACTCATACATAGGATAGAGAGGAAATCGTGTTCTATTAAGGATTAGTGGTAATGACAATGATATTTTCTTGTGAATTATTTTAACATCAAATAAATAAAGTGTTTGTTGTACAAATGATTTCATGAAGTTTTATCATCATGAGACAAAAATGAAGATGTTGCGCATTTTAATGTAATGCTGCATAGACGATTATTGTTATCAAGAAACATAATTTATTTCATCTCAGAAATTGGGGTTGCAATGTTTTATGTCTTGAAGAAAAGACATTGTATTGTATAGTTTAAAGTCAAGCTGTGAGGATGTTGTACTATGTAGTTCAAAATAATGCAGTGAGGATATTGTATTGTGCCGTTTAAAGTCTTGCAGTGGGGACATTATACTATGCAGTTTAAAGTCTTGTAGTTAGGATATTGTACTATGCAGTTTAATGTAATGCAATGAAGACATTGTACTGTGCAGTTTAATGCCTTGCAGTGTGGACAAATGTGCACAACTACACAAAGTATTTTTTCTAGAATATCACATTGGTTGGAGTTGTAATAATCACTCCATTAATTGATATTGAGGCATAATATCCATTTTAATAGACCTTATGTATATAATATTTTCATTCCCACATTGGCTCATGTTTTGGAGGTTTCATTCCAGGTATCATTGGAGTGCTCAGGACCAAAACTAATTCTCCTTGACGAAATGAACAGAGGTGAACTTTCTTGTAAAAATATTGTACTACTCTATTATGATAAACATCTAGATGATGAAAAGTTTGAAATATTTTCTCATATCTTCATTCCAACTCATTAAAACATTTCTGAAATATCTCATATGTAGACAACTAATCACAGACAGAAACACTATGTAAAGGAAATTTCATTTCAATTGGCAAAACTGATTCGGTTCCATATACCAATGATTAAGGAGTATCATTGTAAGCATTATGGTTATTTCTTCGATAAGCCTATAAATCATTCAAAAGTTTATGAGAAAATTATTTCTTATCTTTATACACCATCATCTAAATTATATTTTATAGGGTATTTTTGAAGGCCTCTATCAGTCCATTAGTCACTGAATGATAGCGGGATGATTGGTTGGATTTGATATTATTTTCTTGGAATAACTTTTTTTACCTCAGTAGAACAAAAATTGGTTCCATTTTCCATCAAAATAATATGAGGGACAACAAATTTGGTGGGGATGTTAGTTTTGATAAATCCAACAATGATTTTGGATCATACTTAATTGAGTGATATTGAATCGACCCATTAAAGGAAGAAGTCAGTAGCAGTGAGGATATACTTGAATGTCATAGATGTGGCTGGAGGATAAGGGTCTACTACATACATTCCCCTTGTTGAAAATATCCAAGAGTATTTATCAGTATGTAAAAACTCGGGGTTTTATGAATGAAGTTGACATGCACTTGGCATAGATGAAATATCGTAGTGAAATTTCTGCAATAATGTGTATTTGAATGCCAAAATTATCAAAGCCTTCATATATTATTAGAGATTCTTTTCCCACACTGGTTGGCACTAAAAAATCGTGAATGTACTAATTTCATGACAATTGAAGTCTCATATCCATCAATACATCAGAATTAGATTTTATCAAAGTCTCTCATGTAGAGGATCTTTTGGAGGTTTGGACTATCATAATAAGTGAAATTGGATTATCTTCAGCAGATCATTTCTTTTTCTTCCCTATATGGTGGAAGTCTCCCATTTTTATGATATTCCATGATAGATGATCTTCATCCCATTGTATGATCATGTGGTTTCGAAAAAGGATAATTTTAATAATTTCCTCCATTATGGGTTGAAAAAAAGTTGATACCATGTGATGATGGGTGATTCTAATGACTATCTGATCTAGATTTGGATCTTCCATGGCTGTAGTTTCACTATCCAGTGCATATTATTGTGCATTTTTTTATCACAGGCCATAAGACAATGTCGGGAATGAGGCAAATTCTGACATTAACCCTCTGACATAATCACACTACGTGATTATGTCTTATTTTATGATAAAATATTCTCAATTAATTTGATGATTACCAGTTCTGAATCACCATTCATATTTAAATGTTCCATTTTCACATGAAGGTTGTAACACCCGGCCCCTACCTCATTGGGTTGAGGAGGCGGTGAAGGCTACATGGCATGAAGTGATGTTCCCAAGATGCCAAAGGCTGGCAATAAATGTCTAGGGTTTCAAGATCAAGTTGGGGAATGATTATCCCCTAAAGAAAAACCAACCAAACCATCCACTAACAGCCACTATATGACGCATGTCAATTCAATTACCCAAACATGTATTCCCAAAAATGAATCCATGTTGTTCCACACCACAACTCAAAACCAATACATCCTATCATATCATAGTATAAGCGTAATCTAAACAACCAATGCACCACGAGCCATGACACCTCCACAGCTCCACACCCATCTCAAAGTTCAAAGCTCCACCAAGACATCACAACGCACCACTAAAGGAGGTTGATGCCTTACGTTTTCCCACGTCCAGATACACAACATCTACAAAGACACTAACATTCCAAAGCAGAGGGTGAGTACTAAAACTCAGTAGTATTTCCCCAAATGACTTCCCAACACACGCCACTAGGATAGAACCGTTAGCACATCCATATATAAAAACGTTCTATAAAATAAATCACAAGTGAAACCATTTTCATAAACCAAACATGCCCATACCAAGACATCACACCCAAACCAAGCATCCAAGGGAAAACCAAATAACCAGCCACAAAACATTCAACCATTTATAAGTTAGCACTACAATTCCATCTTGCAAAGTGATGCACAACAAGCAACCAAACAACCAAACGGTGGAACTTCTGTCCAACCCATTCACCCATTTACACTTAGTGGCACTTCCCGTCCACTTTCCATCGATGGTGGCCCTTCCGTCCACTATCCATCCCCATTTTTTGGTACATCCTGCCTTTTCCACACAGCAATCCAAACAAGACAAACCAAATTTACAACCCACTATGGTCACAACCACATGCCATCAACCAATTCCATTGCATATCAAACCCTTTCAATAAATCATCGATTTATTGAAAACCAATTTGCATACCAAAAAACATTTCAATAAAACAAAACTGTTTATTGAAAACCCTTTCCATCAATCATTTTCAAAAATCAACCATAGCATCCCATTTTAAAATCTCCATTTCAAAATCCATGAGATTAGTATTTCACAATATAATCCCCTTTTTCCAAAATTCCCCAAAACATCCCTCAAGGATTTCCTACCAATTTCGCATAACAATTCACAATTAATTTTCATCACAACAAATAATTGTAACAAAGTACCACAAGTTATAACCAATTGGAGGCGAGAAAGAAGCCACCTACCATTATGGTTCCTGAGAAAATGATCCACAAACAACCGAACCTCCAAACTAGAGAACGCACCACCAAAACCTCTCTAGATCACCTTCCATAACCATCACACACCTTAAAAATAACATCCAAGGAAACCCAAACCCGATATCTACAAACAAAAAGTGTAGATCTAGGAAATCAAGAATGATAGGGATGTAGATCTAGAGGAAAGCACAAGAGATACAAGAGGAGAGACATACCCTAGAGAATCCACCTTCAAGCCACCAAGAAACCTTTTCAAAATCCTTCCAAACCGAGTGGGAGAGCCTCTCCATCCCCTGAGAACCCAAAATCCCAAGAGAGGGTCGAGTGGGAGGATGAACTGAGTGAAATGAGGATATCTAGAGTGAACCCAGAACATATAAATCTAACATTAAGTGGGAACACGGTTTGTCCACACGGTTTGGAAAACCGTGTGCTAGACGTGCGCGCTCCACTGCCTCGAGAGCCAGGCACCGTATAGTTTCCCAGGGAACCTGCACGGTTTCAACTAACCATTCCAAAACTGTGTACCCCTTTAAAGGACTCCAAACTCATCCAAAACCATTTCAATCACTCCCATAATATACCCAAATCATCCCATATACCATAAAAAAATCCTAAACAAAGGAAACATACCACAAACTGGGGGAGCTACATTCTCCGTACCATTGGAATTTCCTTCCATGGAAGGTAGTGAACCCGCCATTTGCTGAAAGAGCTCGGGCCACTGCTCGACCATCTCCTTCTCCAGGTCCCAAGTCTCCACTTGAATCATTCCATGTTTCCACAACACACGAACTAAACCGATGTTGTTACGACGCAAGACTTTCTCTTTCCTAAACACAACTTGCACTGGTTCGTGCACCAACGAAGCATCTGTTTCTAGCTAAACATGATCCAAGTGAATCACACGATCATGATCCGGCTGGAACTTTTTCAACTATGACACATGAAACACATTGTGCATCACAATGAACCTAGTTGAGAAATGAAAAATGATAAGCCACCTCACCAACCTTCTCATGAACCTCAAAAGGTTCAATATACCTCAGATATAACTTTCCATGCATCCCAAACCAACGATTTCCAACCTAGGTTAGATAATTAAGAACACATGATCACTCACCTCGAACGACAACGACTGTCGACGATGATCCACATACGATTTATGATGACTGTGAGCCATCTCCATTCTCTTTCTGATCAACTTGATCTTCTTCGTAGTCTTCGGGACAGGGCTCGACCGAACCATCGAGGACTCACATGTTTCCACCCTACATAGTGGAGAACAACATGGTCGTCCATACAATGCTTCAAACAGTGCCATTTGTATGGATGCCCTATAACTGTTATTGCAAGAGAACTCAACCAACCACCCGTGATCCTCCCATGAGAAACCAATATCCATGACACAAGCCCACAACATATCATCCATAGTTTGTATCGTCCTCTCGGATTGACCATCCCTCTAAGGGTGATACGCTGTAGTCAACATAATATGTGTTTCTGGGGATTGTTGAAAATATTTCTAGAAACAAGATGTAAACCTCGGATCACTATCTAAAACTATCAAAACTGGAACACCATGTCTCTTTACTACCTCAAGGATATAGAACTTGGATAAATCATCCACTGTATGAGATTCACGAATCGAGATGAAATGGGCAGACTTTGTTAGCCAATCCACTATCACCCAAATGGTGTCATGCTTCTTGACAGTTCTTGGGATACCTGTGACAAAATCCATCGCTATCTACTCCCAGTTCCAAAAATGGATTGGTAAAGACAACAACAATCCTATTAGCCTCTCATGACCTACTTACAGGTCAAGCATCTCGAAACCAACTCAGCCACAGTTCTTTTCATACCATCCCACTAGAACTGCACCTTCATCGCTTTATACATTTTTTGAATTCAAGGAAGGACATCCCACCTGGAATGATGATACGTCCTGAGAAGATCCTCTTTAAAGTAACAGGTACAACCATCCCACTCCAAAAACACAAAACTGAATCTCCATTCAGTTTCCAACCCTTAATGGTCTCCCCTCCATTGAGTCACGACCCCACTGTCATAGACTCAGAATCAAATATCTGTGCCACTCTAACCAGGCCAATCAAGTCAAAAATCAACAAAACCAGAAGGAAGACCGCTCTATCGCCCGAGTCCTCACATTCCAACCACATATCAGCTATAACTGACATCAAATTCCACTGGTCGGATTCCCGTTTTACCACCTGAGCATATGAGTTCCAACATAATGCATCTGCCACTAAATATCCCTTACCCGATGTGTACATCATGTCAAAATCCAAAATCATGAGATATTCCATCAATCTCCTTTGCCTCATGTTCAAATACCTTTGTGGGAAAATGTGTTTCAAGGTCTGATGATCTGTATATACGGTGAATTACTCACTGAGGAGATAATGACGCCACACATTCAAAGCATGGACCATTACTGCCAACTCCAAATCATGAGTTTGGTAGTTTTTATCATGAACACTCAACTGTTGTGAGACATATGAAACCACATGATTCCCTTTCATGAGAAATCACCCCAAACCTGATATCGATGAATCTCAATACACCACATTCCCTTTTCATGATTCTGGAAAACCCAATATTGGTGATGATGTAAGGCGACACATTAACTCTTCAAAACACTGCTGACACTGTTCATTCCATTGGAATGGAAAACTATCCCGTGTCAAATCTATCATCGGTGAAGCCAAACGTGAAAAACCACAAACAAAGAACCGATAGTACCCAGCTAGACCAAGGAAACACCGTATCTCAAAAAAATTGTTTGGTGGTTGCCGAGAGACAAAAACATCTATCTTTTATGGTTCCACTAAAACAACTCCTTCAGAAATCACATGGCCAATAAAATGAACTTCTTTAATCAAAGAGTCACACTTTAAGAACATTTCATACAACTGATGATCCCTCAAGATCCCCAAAACTGTTGCCAACTGCTGCTCATGCTCCACCCATGTCTTTGAATACACCATAATATCGTCAAAAAACACTACCAAAAATGAATCCAGATATCTCTGAATTATCTTATTCACCAATGCCATAAACACCACTGGTGCATTCATTAGACCAGAGGGCATAACCACATACTCATAATGGACATATCTATTTCTAAAATCTATTTTAGAAATATCCTCCTTCCTCACATACAATTGATGATATCCTGACCCCATGTCGATCTTGGAGAACCACTGGGCTCCCCTCAACTGGTCGAAGAAATATTCAATTCTTGGAAGTGTATATCTATTCTTTATCGTGACATGGTTATGTCTACGATAATCAACAAAGAGCCCCAATGTTTCATCTGTATTTTTCACAAACATCACCTGAGCTGCCAACATAGACAAGCTAGGCTAGATAAACCCTTGGTTTTCTAACTCTTCCAACTAGATTTTCAATTCCCTCAATTCATTAGGTGACATCTGATAATATGGAAGTGAGATAGGACTGGTCCCTGAAAAGATAAAAATCGTAAACTCCACTTCCCTTACATGAGGTAACCTATAGAATTCTTTAAGAAAATCATCCATGAACTGATCCACCACTACCAGAAGAACACTCTTCTCAACACCATCTACCGATTATAATGACAACGCCACCAACTGATATGATAATTTACCCACTTCTGGTGCCAACAAACCCATTGCAGCCATCCTTTCATGCTTCTATTCTATAAATAGATTGATAACTCCATCGTGTGTCATAAAATCCACTGTCCACATATCACAGTCGATGTGGGCCTTAAAATCAACCAGCCAATCCATTCTTAGGATTACATCATACCCATCCATCTCAATAATTAAGAAATTCCACACTATCTCAAATTCACCCACAACGATACAAAATTCTCTACACAAGAAGGATCGAAACTCTCTTTGACCCAGATGAGTTTGATGTTTCAAAACCGATGGCATTATTTCTACCCTTAAATCCAGAAAATCACCCACACATGCAACAATAAAAGAGTTTGAATCACCTGTATCAAACAACACTTGCATCAAGGTAGAATTTAAAAGAATAGTACCTTGCACTGTGGATGGTCCTGAATGATCATCCACCATAACCTATTTAGCTCCAAACACATGTTTTGATGCCACAATATGCACTTTATTTCATTGTTGAGGCATCATGGTAGTCTGAGAAACACTATGACCCACTTTACTCTGCTGATGAGGGGTATGCTGCTGCACCCGTCCCGTCGAAGCATACATCATATGCAATTCCTGAGGAGTATCACACACACTCATCCTTAGAGAATTCCGAAAATAACGCTACTGATGAACCATATTCTTACAATGACGACATTCTTGAGGTTGTGACATACAATCCTTCTTGATCTGGCTCATCGAACCACACTAAAAACATCCCATCTTGCTCTGGGGATTCAGATGAAGAACTACTGATCCTGCCATCAAATTATATGCCATATTCCCACCCTGGGAATAAGTTTCCCTTCCTCAGATGAACCTAGCGTTTGAGTTCCCACTATTCCCCAAGGGTACCAACATTCTTCCTCAACCAGAAGCACCCAAAAAATCCTGCATAGCCACCGAGGCTCTATTTACCATTTCTATGTAATAATCTATACACAGTACTGATGTCTTCGAACATATTTCTTAACTTAACCCCACGTTAATGATATTTGCCTTCAACAACGTGCTACCTGACACATCGGGCACAAACCTCACTATGTTCATAAACGCAGCTGCATACTTCTTCACAGACATCACCTCTTGCTTCAAACTGAAGAAATCAATTTTACGCTGAATTCTAAATGTATGTGGGTATAATTGTTTGTTAAACAATTCCTCGAATCCTTCCCACATCATAACCTAGTCCGTCCCCCCTTGGACTACCAACTCCCACCACTGATGGGAATGATCTTCCAACATATACGTGGCCAACATCACTTTCAGCTCAACCGACATTCCCAAGAACATAAAGACCATTTCTATTCTATTCAACCATGCTTCTGCCCTTTCCAGCCTTGAATCACCCCTAATGATGGGTGGATTTTGCCTTTGAAAATGAACCACATTATCTATATGCCTTGGATCATCTATTTTATGTCCACTTCCCATAGCTTGGAATGATTTAACTATACTTTTTACTAGAAGCTAGATCACCTAAGGCTCAGGTGCTACCACATTCTCAGCATCTTCCTCTGGTTGGTCTCTACGACACCTACCCGGTGCCATTTCTATAAACAGAAAATAAACAAACATGTGTATCACTTCTGTAGACATCACAAAATCCCATTTCAAAACACATTACACAACACTATCACAATAAGGCGTTCCACCAATTCACATTTTTCAACATGTGCCATGTTTCACCATTTTGAAAACCAAACCATTTTAAAAATATAAATTTATCTACATTACAATTTCACATATTTTATCACATCATAAATCATTATAACCCCATGAAATATGCATCCTAGAGGGAATTCATTTCTACCATGCATTCCATTCTCATCTCATTGGCTACAACCATGACAATGAGATATCCAATTCCTTTAAGTGTCTCCAAAACACTTATGTACCCAACTCCCAGGTAACTTGAATATGAGCATAAATGGTTTAGCTACATCCTTTTATGTTATACATTCCATGTTCTGACAATCCTATGCCTTGATACCATCCTGACTCAAGGAATATACCACAACGAATGTCAAAACAAAATCTGAGAATCAACTCAAAAGGAATGAACAAACTGATACCACTAGTAACACCCCGCACCTACCTTATTGGTTTGAGGAGGCAGTGTGGGCTACATGGCCTTAAAAGACATTAACAAGATTCCAAAGGCTGACAGTAAACCCCGAGGGCTTCAAGATCATGTTGGGAATCAATTTTCCCTTAACGAAAAACCAACCAAACCATCCACTAATAGCCATGATATGATGCATGTTAATTCATTTACCCAACCATGAATTCCCAAAAAGGAAACCATGATGTTCCACAACACAACCCAAAACCAATAAAACTAACCATATCATAGTACCAGTAGAAACTAAACAACCAATGCACCATGAGACATGACACCTCCATAGCTCCACACCCACCTCCATGCTACAAGCTCCACCAAGACATCATAACGCACCACTAAAGGAGCTTGATGTCTTACCTTTGCCCACGTCCCGGTGCACCAAATTTGCAAAGACTCCAACGTGAAAAAGCAGTGGGTGAGTACTAAAACTTAGTAGTATTTCCCCAGATCACTTCCCTATGCACGCAGCTAAGATCGAACCATTAGCATATTCATATATAAAATAGTTTTATGAAATAAATCACATGTACAACCATTTTCATAAGCTACAAATGCCCTTACCAGGCCATCACACCCAAACCATGAAACCAAGGGAATGAAAAATAACCAGCCAGAAACCATTCCAACATTTATACGTTAGCACAACAATTCCATATTGAAAATCAATTCACAACAATCAACCAAACAAAAAATTGGTGGAACATCTGTCCAACCTGTTCACCCATTTACACTTAGTGGCACTTCCCTTCCACTTTCCATCGATGGTGGCCCTTCTATCCACAATACATCCCCTTTTTTGTGGTACATCCCGCCACTTCCCCAAAACACTCAAAAAAAAACATACCGAACATGCAACCCACCATTGTCACAACCACTTGCAATCAACCAATTTCATTTCATATCAAACCATTTAATGAAATCATCCATTTATTGAAATCCACATTCTATGCCAAACAAAATTTCAATAAAACTACCATTTTAATTGGAAACCATTTCCATCAATCATTTTCACAAATAAACCATCGCATCCTATTTTAAAATATCCATTTTAAAATCCATGAGAATAGCATTTCACCATAAAACACCCTTCTTCCAGATGTCCCCAAAACATCCCCAGAGGATTTCCAACAAATTTCACATAACAATTCCCAATTAATTTTCATCACAAAAATTAATTGTAACAAAGAAACATAAGTTCTATCCATGTGGAGTCGAGAGAGAAGCCACCTGCCTTTAGGGTTCCCGAGAAAACGACCCACAAACAACCTAACCTCCAAACTGGCGAATCCACCACCAAAACATCTCTAGATCACCTTCCCTAACCATCACATGCCATAAAATTAACATCCAAGGAAACCCCAACCCATGATCATCACTCAAAAAGTGTTGATTTAGAAAACCAAGAAATATAGGTATGTAGATCTAGTGGAAAAAACAAGAGAAACATGAAGAGAGACTTACCCGGGAGAAACCAACTTCAAAACCCTAAGAAACCTCTTAAAAATCATTCCAAACTGTGTGGGAGAGACTCTCCAACCCCTGAGAACCCAAAATCCCAAGTGAGGGTCGAGTGGGATGATGATTGGAGAGAAATGAGGCAATCCCAAGTGTGCCCAGAACTTATAACCCTAAATTTAAGTGGCCACACGGTTAGTCCATACGGTTTGGAAAACCGTGCGCTAACTGTGCGCACTCCATTCTGTCGAAAGCCAGGGACCGCACAGTTTCCTGGGGAACCCATACAGTTTCTAGTAACCATTCCCCAACCATGAACCCCTTTTAAGTCATCCAAACTCATCCAAAACCATTCCAAACTCTCCGAACCTCTTCCAAACTCATCCCATAAACCTTAAACAAATAAAAAACCATAAAATGAGGCCACATACCACAAATCGGGGTGCTAAAAAGGTCATATTCCAAACCTATGAAAAGAGCATGAAATTTTTCCTCATTGTTGGAACCACAACTTGACAACAATAAGGAATAAGGAAACACTTCCTTTTTTGAGGAAATAAGGAAATTTTCATACCCATTTGTGTTGAGTTAAGAGTATTCCATTCCATTACATATTAGAATTCAGGTAGCACCATCAAAATACATTTCTGATGATTAAGAATTATTATTAATAGACAAGACCACTTCATCAATAAGTTTAATATTAAATGATGTATCTTCTGCAGATGGATGTTTAGCAAGGAATTCAGTTAGAACATGGCCTTTTATAGCCTTTTAGGGCACAAAAAAGATTTCAAACTATGGAAAAATAACCTTCCACTATGCCAGATGCCCTATAAGAAGAAGAAGACTGTATATAAATTTGATCATGTTGTTGTGAGATAAGAATTATAATTTACGATGTTGTAAGTAGTGCCTCAATTTCTGAACTGCAAAAATTAATGCTAGTCAGCAATTTTCAATACTTGAATATCAAGTGTCATCATAATGCCTTGTTTGACTAAGTTATTAAAGGTTGTTTTCATTCCCAATATCATTCTTTTGGGCGAGGAAGGCATCAAGTGATCGCTCTGAAGCAGTCATGTTGTGAATAAGTGGTCCTCCTTCAACACGTGGCATTAATACTGGTGGATTCAATAGATATTTCGTGAGAGTATCAAATTTTTCTTGGAAATCTTCGGTCCATTGGTTGGTAACTCCCTTCATCATTAATTTTGTGAAGGGTAAACACTTTCCTGCTAAATTTGTGATAAATCACCGAATATTTTCCATGTGTCTGTGGAGTCTTTTAAATTCATTCCAATTTTATTGAGGTGATATATTCAGGATTGTTTTTTTCTCATGATCATCTTCTATTACAGGATGGCATACAACAAAGCCACAAAACATTCCAATGGTTACCCCAAATATACATTTCAAGGGTTCCATCTTCACATGGTGTTGTAGATGTTTATTGAATATAGTATCTAAATTATCCAAGTGATTGGAACATTTATTGGATTTTACCTCTAAATTATCCACATAATATGCAACAAATTTCTTGAAGAAGGGTTTGAAGATATGGTGGATTACACGTTGATATTTTTCACCTACATTCATTAAGCCAAGGGGAATTACCCGATAGAAAAAAACATCTTTAGGGGCTCTAAAGTATTTATATAATTCATCCTCTAGGGCCATATAGATTTTATTATACAAAGAGTAGACATCCATGAAGAAACTAGCTTAATAGCTAGTCATTGAATCAATTAAAATCTTTATAATAAAAATTGTTAAATCATCTTCAGGGAAATACTAATTAAGATCACTAAATTCAATTGAAACTTTAACATGTCCATTCTTTTTTTTCACTGGGAAAATATTTCATAGCAATATGGGATATTGAATGTTCCTTCCAATGTTATACTTTATAAGAATTTCAACTTCTTCTTTAATTTTAGAGGCTTCAGTTGGGTTTGTTCTTCTTTATTGTTTCTTAAATACACAATGTTCTTCTAGAAAACCCAAATGATGGGTGACTAAATTATGAATAAGACCTGGAATTTCTATATAATTCAAGAAACTATATCTTGATGTTGAATTAGAAATGATGTATAAACCTCTTTCTCTTCAGAAGTCATGGCTTCACTAATTAGAGTGGGGATTAGATCTTCTTAGGTACCCAGATTTATTTCTATGCGCTCATCCATGGTGATAGAGACACCTTCCTCAATTTCTAGAGGATCATATCTGATATCTTCCTCTTATTCTTCATTATCTGTTACTTCTTCCGTTTGCACTTTCATTTTAGATGATGAGGCAAAACTCATAGGGTTAGTGGAGGAGATAGTATTTGAACATCCTAATGAAGAGGCCACCAAATCTGACCCTACTAATGACAAAGGGTCTTTTGGGGTAAATAATGTGGAGATGATGGATTGAGAATCAACCTCTTTGTGTTCATCTAGTGTTGCGATTGTATCTTCAACTTTGATTGATGATGAAGATTTTTGTTTTAGTTTTGGGGATGAAATGAAAACATCTCCATTTATGATTTCATCATTTATTGGTGGATCAACAACTTCATCCATGTTGTTATGTTCAATTGTTGTAATTGACATTATGGAAGTTAATGAATGTGTTCCCAGATTTGGTATTACCTTTTCAATTTTATTAATAGGTAACACATAATATGTAATCTAATGAAAAATTGGATTCTATTGGATAATTTCCAGTCCATTTGGAGCATTAACTATAGTTATTTCATTTTTCATGGACATTATTCATTTTTTTGTGATAAAACTATACCTCAATGTATTGATATTCACATGTTTTGAATAGATCCATGACACCATTCAATTTCACAATTTGACCATGGAAACATTACATAAGTCATTGGTTGTATGACAAAGGCATGGCTTCATGTTGATGAAACCAAGGCCTTCCAAGTAGTATATTGATTTCTGTTTCCTAACACACAACCATGAAATATGAATTAGACACAAGATCCACTAACTGAGTTCTGAGTGTAATCTCACCCAGAGGATGTTCTTCATTATTATCATAATCTTGCAACATTAATGTCGAATGAGATAATTCAGATTCATTAAGACCAAAACAATGAAGTGTATGAACCATAATGAGGTGGACTCAAGAGCCATTATCAATGAAGGCTCGTAAAATGTCTATATAATTGACTTTTATAGACAAATACACGGTTCTGATATGACCATACAACACATCATCTTCATCTCCATCTTTAAAAGACATGATATCAAGACATTCTGAAGAATAATTCTCTATACGGTAAACCTCAGCAGCAAAAACATCATTTTTAAACACTTAAGGGCTTGAAAACCCCACAATGAGTGCTTATTAAGGAACTGTTAACAAACTCAATGAATCCAGAATTGACAACATGGCTAGTACATGGGCCTATTGTTTAAATATATCATAATTTTTGTCCAATGGTCTTCATTTTCCTGCATGAAGATGCAGTTTTGTAGGTGCTTTGGATGTTATTTATTCTTATGTAGATGTATTCTATGTCAGAGCATAAGCAATAAATATTCATGGATTAAATAAATTAGACTGAGTAGACTCATTCACATTCTTAGAAGAAGACGATGTGACTTCTAAACAGTCTTCTAAAATAATTTTGTTAGAACCAAACATTTCTTTTATGGAAGAAACTCTATATTCCTGTTGAGCCCACTGAAGTCCTCTTCCATGAGTTTTTGCTGCATATATGGTTTGAGTAGTGGTAGATTTAAAATGATGGTTTCTAAAATTCCCAAACCATCCACTGTATTATTAACCATGGAATATTCCTAGAGTACCCAAATTATGTACAAGGATTTATGGCTCATTATAATCAAAATAACCATTTCCATAAGGGTCCATTAAATGGATACCATTAAAATAACCAAAAATAAATTCTTCATCTGATGATGATTATTCTTGAAAGGATAATTATTGTTATTCTGTTTGGTGGGGCGGTGCCCATGCATTTGAAATAGATGGAATAAAATTTTCCTAGGTCAAAGACAACTTTGGCCTTGACATGAGCTCGACTTCTTCTAACTGCTTATTTTCCTTATGATCACTTTTCTTCTTGGAGGGAAGTCCTTTTTATGAAGGTGGTTTGAATATTGTTGTTGTGGTAGAAGACACAAAATTGGTTTCAATAGTGTTCTAAATAAGTCATGAGCATGGTTGATCATTTTCCAGATCATCCAATTGTCATATTTCTGCACATTTTTACTTTTGACCTATTTCCATTCGCCTTCTTCCTCTAGATCACTAGCACTAACACATGCTACTTGACTTAATGAACTTTTCTGTTTCAATTTTCTGTAGTATACCATCTTTTTCATGAGGTCCTTTAAAACAAAAAACTCATGGATAGTATTTCCTATCATCTATCTAAAGTTACAATAATTAAGAAGATCATTAACTCCATATTTATTTGGTTTCTTGGGCCTTGGTAAATGAACCAAATTTGTTTTTAAGGATGAGATGAAGTAACCAGAAACATGTTTATTCCTGATAGAATTAACATTATTCATTAAATCATCAATCTATTTTATCCTTTGATCAAATTTCTCATCTTTACAAGGTGGTGATTTCTGCTGATGCTTAAGAGGCGAGGCCTTTTGGTATTATGAATGTGTTGAAGTAGAAGCAGGTACAGGTTCCTACTAGTGTGTGACTCTAGCATCTTTTTCCATTCCTAACCTCCTCCCCAGATCAGAGGGAATTATAAGAGTTTTATCCTTTGTTTCTAAAATAGAGTCCTCTATATGTTGAGCGAGTGAAGTAATGCCTTGAAAATCTCTAGTGTATTTTACAATGTTCAGTGTTGTGCATAGAACATCATGCAGATTTACCACACAAATTGGTAAAATATCTTCCTATAGGGGTTCCAGACTTATGAAATATGATAATCCTTTCCATCGAGCAATAAAATCTGAAACTCTTTCATTCTCCCTTTGATTACAATTGATAAGATAAAAAACTGTCTTCATTAGTAGTATTGTGCAAAATCGAAGAAGGAATTTCTGACATAGATCATCCCATCCAATAATTAATCGAGATTTTAAACTTGTATACCAAAAAAATCTAGTATTTGTAATGAATGTAGAAAACACCTATTCTTTTTCAGATTATTGTTATTGTGAAGAACCCATCACGAGATCACAATGAGAAACAAAATGTGTTAACTGTTGTTTTGGATATCCCGAATAATTAATGATTGGGAATGTGGTATTCACAAAATATGGTGAGGGGATTAATTGCATCCACCCATTCAGGTTAAGTTATCTTGTTTTGTCGGAACTGGTCCATGTCATTCATTTATAGCTTCTAATTGAGCCATTAATTCCACAATTGTGTTCACAAGCATTTGGGGAACATCCAGATGTGTTGGAACTTGTGTAGTTATAGAAACTTGAGCATGATCTGGTGCAACAACCAGAAAAACCACTAACGATGGTGCTGATATTTTCCTTGTATAACCCCAAGAAACTGGCCTATCAAGATGTGTGTGATACTTCCTTGAGTGTGTACCCAATAGAGGTAACTAATTATCCACATTTGTAGTTAATACAAATACACTTTTTTGAGGAGATCATACAAGATTTTCATGTTGAAGAGTATTTGGGGAGTATGTCTAGTAGAAATTTTGTATCTAATAGACTATGTATTGAGTCATTTCAACTACTTCATTTCCTCTTCGTGTTGTGAAAATGTCTCTTGAAGAAAAATAGATTGACCTTATCCAATGGAAAAGTGAGATGTGATCTGAATTTTGTTATTCCCCTTAGTAGATGTGTTTTGGATTTGTGAGAGTTTGTTATTTGAAATCATACCTAGATTCTGGGTAAGCTTCTAATTTATGGAGTGCACACCTTTTTCATTTTCATTGTTGTGTAACTTATTATGGTCAAGGAATTCATTTTCTGATTCCCCTAAATTGGACTAATTTTCTAGAAAATCTTCAGAAGTGGTGTTAATGGAATTTAATGATTCATAATGCATTGATGGAATTTTTTCGGGATTTTTGTGAGATCTTCTTCCATTATGTCTTCCATGAGACTTTGTTCATCTATATGATGAATTCGCTAGAACAGTTTGGTAGACAGTAATCCCAAGGGAGTCATTGGATAATTCAGTTGTATGCCCTCTTTTCGGATTCTTCTATAATCGGTAGAAAACTGAAATTGGTTGAGGAGGGGATTGCAGATGTGAAAATTCCCCCATCCATACAGGCTAGGGATGTTCCTGTTCATCTTCTTCTTCAAATCATTGACGTTTTTTGAATGAATATAATGGTTGAGTTAAATTATCCTCCAACCTTGCAAGATGGGGTTATTCATGAACTATTAAGGCTGAAATTCGCGTAACCACTCTTTTGATTTTGCAGATTTTGGTTGGGACATTAGTTGGGTGCATCATCCAACAACAACTTAAATCATCTATTTTCAGAAGATATTTGTGCTATTATAGAAATTTTCATTCTCTGACCCCTAGCATCTTTTAAGAGGGATTCCTACTCATGATTCTCATATTATTTATGTAAAAGTTACTCAACAACTTCATTTCATTGGGGTAGAGTCTGATGAGAGCTGGATGAGGCCTGTTCATGAGCATACATTTGAGTACATAAATATCCAATTGATTGTGGTTGACTGTGGGCAATAAAAATGCATGAGACCACTTTTGGCCGATATTATTGATTTTGGAGTGCAGTGAAATGTGGTGCTTCATATATATCCCATCCTCTGATACAAACAGTAGATTCAGAATCATTAATTAAGTGGTGTATCCTTTTTAGAGCATTGAGACATGTACGTTAAAGGGTTATCTGCTATTTTGTAACCTTTGGATGTTGGGAAACAAATAGAAGTTCCAAATAAATTTGGTGTTGCAACCCTTCTATTACCTTTACATGATTTTGATATTCATCATATTGTAATACTTTGGATTTCAAATTATGGTGGTTAATTATTAAATTTAGGCTGATATCATGAATACAATCTTCCATCATCAATTCTAGAATGTTATACTAAGAATTTTCTAAGGTCCAGAACATGACTGGTATATCTCCTATAGTTAATTATTTCTTCAGGTTTAACCCATAATCATCATATTTCACAAGAAGCTTCTCCACATGGTTTGACCAAAGTGGATGCTCTGTATTAGAATAAAAAAAATACCCAATTGATGTTAATATAATGACCATTCCCTTAAAATATCTTATGGTTGAGAATGTTTTTCACCTGTAAATGTCAAGGCCTCAGTCATGACGGACATTGTGTTTTCATGTTCCTCAACATATGAGGGTTTTCTCTTCCCAACATTGTGAATTATGAAATTGTCTTGAAAATGTAAAATACTATTGTGGAGGGGACTTTTTTATAAAATTAAATCATGAGGAGGATCACCATGAAGTATTATAGAATTAGATATATCTTCTTTCTCTATTGTATTCTGCCCACATGGAGGGTTGTCGTGGCTCTGATCTGAAGATAAAAACTCAGGGTTGACTTTATTTACATGAAGCAATCCTTTATGATTATGTGTCTAATGAGGAACATAAAAAATACAACTAACACTCACAAAACATGGTAATGAGAGGTTAGGATCATTATAAGAAACATAAAAAATTCTCAGGGCTTCATGAACTCCACCATTATAAGGAGCCAAGTTGCATCTTGACTCTTGATTTTCCAACAATGCTTGGCGATACTTAATCATGAATTTTCTCTTATACGTAGATGAGGCCACTTGCAAGAAATAGTGGTTATCATGGGAAAATGTATGTGCCAATCTTGGACTAGTTACCGAAACATACCATTTGTCTCTAATTGGAATGGATATATGTTCTTGATCTTATTGTCCATATGATATGGGGAAATATGCGCCATGACCCACCCATACATGAATAGAGGTGTGTATCTGCACTATGATGGCATGTCGATGTGTCATCCCATTTGTGGGGATATATTTATGTTTCTGTTCCCCTAGTACTGCAGAAGTTGTAATTAAAATATCCTAGCATGCTTCTAGAATAGGGGAAGGGATTTGCGTCTTCCCTTTCACCATTGATGAGATATTAATGGTGGCTTCTGTGGCTGGAATGGGAACATACGTACATTTTTTATCTGGAGTACATGTATGTATTTTATCTTGTCCTCATTTTCCTTTCAATGGTTATTGACAGTACTCAGACTTGTGGGTATAGATTTGAGTCTTCCCCATATTTGTCATTGGAGCATTCCAACTAACTTCTCTGGGAGCTACCAAAGGAAACTATTAGAATACTTGATGAACATTTGCAGGTGCATGTGCATGCTGGCTATTATTCGTCAATCATGGTTGAAAAACATCCATCAATACTAGGAGACGAGATTTCTGATAGAATTGGTGATTGCAAATAGTTGTATGTTTTTGTTTTCCAATTTCCAATGCATTTGATTGGCGGGATTCATTAAATGTTGTCAGAAAAGCCTGTTGACTGGTTGATAACTTATAAGTAGGTGTATGTGCATGTTCAGGGTACTCCACTGGGTTTATCTAGTGGGATTGGTGGGTTGTTGTCAAATGATCATACTAAGAAGAAAAATTCAGATGGACGGGTGTTTGTGCCATCTCGTTTTTTAAATTCAATTTATGTTGATGGACTTATCTAGAGGAAGATGAGGTGATAACCTTCTCTTTGTTGATCGGATTTTGTCCATGGTTGTTCATCTTGCATAATCGTGTCTGAGAGACCTCAACGAAATGTCCAAAGGCAAGACCCCTATCATTTTGGGGGTACACTACCGCATGATTCTAGTGGTGATTGTTGGTTGGACTCCTAAGGATAGACTCATGGATTCTTTAATTGAGGCCTTGAGTGGCCTCTTGATCCACCTCCTAGTTGTATGAGTGGGATTTTTTGTTGTGTTCTAGGGATAAGGCCACAAAATGGTTACAGACTGTGGCTAGCATAATCTGCTTCTTTATTATTGGTTGACGTTAGCTAAATGGTTGTGGATTGCTATGGTCCGGGAGGTCCGGCCGAGCAGCCTCCAAAGACAAGATTGTATTGTGTTATCAGCATTCCTTTTACCATAATATTAGAAACCCAATTTTTAAGACACCGGGATGGTGATGACATCCTTCACATGGATGGTGATCTATCTTGGGTAGTGGTTTGGAATTTTACAGACATTGTCATGGAGAAATCTATTTTTGGAATGAAGTGACTTATGAGAAGAAAAATTGAGAACCACAACACACTCCATTAATGTAAAATCATTTTAGATGGATACATGCGTGATCAATTATTTTTTCTGGACTTCCTTTTCCAATTGATACTGGCATAAATAGTGGGTAGCATTATTATCTGGGTTAAGGAATCACTTTGGGTTCACCATTTTTGTTTCGTAGTTCCTAGAATATTTTATTCTAGTTTTAAGAATAACATTTTGAGGTAGTTTCCATTGGATTTATTTGTGTAATCGGAATCTTCTAATAGTTATTTATCTAATGGGGACCTAGTTTATATATATAGGAATTCATTATGTTTGAAATTCATGATACTTAGGAATGTTCCTTGGTTGGGAGGATGAGAGGTCAGAATCATCACCCCATTTTGTGGGGAATTATTTTCCACTCTGGGACACTCTTTGTATATTTATTATATTTACATTAATCCTTATTAATTCCACAATTATATCATCTGTATCCATTGGAATTTATAATCACTTATGGAAATGTGTAAAATTTAGAATCATGAGTAAGAATATAAGGTTATTAAATAATGTAAATATCCATTTGTATTTGAGGATTTACATCAATGGTATACTCTTAAAGACTACATAGAGATTGTTTAAATCGTCGTTTTGATGATACTGGTTTTTAAGCCACTCAGTGGGGAACTCCAAAATTTATTGGTATTCAGGGAGATGATGGTTTGATATGTTTCTGGGTTCTAAAATGGGATACATGCATATCCATGGAAAAGGAATCAGAACGCTCATAATTCAGTGAAACATAGTGTGGCGCATCATACCATTTTTTGTCAGGTGATGAGGTCTTCTATGTAGGGGGTTCTTGGCCAAAACATTTGTGTGGTACTTTTTCTGAAATAGCCTGTGGAACATGGAATGGATATGGGTTTCCTTGTACGATTAGACCCTATTGGGAATATGGCCCAAGGAGAATATGGTTTATTTTATGTGCTGGGTTTGAACCTCATAGAGGCTACCTATGTATCCTATATGGATGGTATTCAATGCCCATGTAGTTTGATAAGTCACATTAGAGAGTATGGTTCGTTGTGAGAAATGAATTTGGGATTACATCTTGATGATAATTCTTTGATGGTTTGGGATTTAATTTTTGGCATATTCATAAGGAATATGTAAATATTAATTGAATTAGGTTTGGATTCTTGAGGGGGATATCCAATTAGATCGAACCCTGAAATTTCTTTTATGTATCCTAGTTTGAATAGGAATCTGAGTTCTGATAGTTAATTCTAGTGATTGTTTGTTTAAATGTTTTAAACATCACTAATCACTGAGACCATGTGAGTCATGCTCGGTGTGAGAAACAATATGATATGAAAGATTTAACAATGAAAATTGCCCTTACAATTTTTTCATCCACTGCTGGTGGAATCGGGTGAGCCTATGGTGGAGAGGGTGGATGAGGGCTAGGTGACTCGGGAAGTGGTCATGGTGACAAGCCCTCCCTCTATTCTCTTCACATTGGACAGGGGCCCAATGGAAGGAATAAGGTGTGAATGTTAGGGGATTACACCGGGATGGTTGTCCATGAAATTGATCCAATCAGGGGAGGGGGACTTCCCCTATGCTTGCATGGAGAGGCATGTGTACAAAATACCTTCCATATGGGTGACCTGATGTTCTGGGTTTTAGAGATGAGAAGGGGAGGATAGAACCCAAACCCTTATTTTCAAAACTGGGAAAATTCTGGCATTGTTATTGGGAGAAATTTTTATGTGGATATGGACATAAAAACCCACAAACATTCAATGAATCCTAACCCCATTGTGAAACAATTTAGGAAACCTCTGACTATGGAAATACAAACCCAAATTAGAGACACTCATTTGTGACTTTATCAAATATTTGATAAGTCATGCATTTCTGGTGGTGGCTTCAACTTAGTCCCATTCAGATAACGGAACCATGGAATGAGATACCCAATCATGAATATGTTTTAAAGATGGTAATTGGGTTTGTACATAGGATTTATACCATGATATGACATGTAGGTACCTCGCCCAGGTATACTGTATACATATTTCTTATTCATGTTCTATGCAGGTATACCACGTAGGTATGCCACATAGGTATTACACGCAAATATGACCCCCAGGTATGAATGATGACAGAAGAATGTATTTCATATAGGAGAACCAAAACTGTGTAAAAACTGAAAAACACATTCAAAAAATTCTCATCCCATTTAATTAATACATCTCTCTTATTTTAGAGAGTTACCTCGGACAATTTGTGGGATCTTGGAAAAAGAGCTACGTAGTGGGAGTTTCAGAGAGTCATTCAAATTTTTTAGTTATTGAACTTTTGGAACACAAGGGCTCTATTTCTAGGCATGGATGGGCCTGGTCAATGGAATTTTTATCCGTGTAGGTTCTCTATGGAGCTCTACCTTACAGGTACTCCTCATAGGGTTAAAAAATTTCTCTGGCACATGGCCCGGCTGAACAAGCTAGTTGTGCAGGTTTGACATGTAGATATATCCCGTAGGTAAATTGGAGTATTTGACATTCCCATTGAGTTACTCCAACATTTCCTTGAAATTTTGAAATATCCAAGGCACTATTCAATGTTTTATTGTTTACTTAAGTGTTGTCAATAGAGATCAATACAATCAATATTGGTGGCCAAGTATGAAGAGATATGTCGTTGGTTTTGTGATGATGTGTTCCACCATTCAGTAGGTGAAGGCGGAGCATTAGTGAACAGTATGACATTTGACGAAGTTACCCATTCAAGAGTGGAAGTGGAATGATGTTGCGATAAACTCTGTGACTGATTTTATGAGGACTCATCGAGGGAACTATGTAGTTTAGGTTTCCATTGACAGACTCGCAATGGTTTTAACTTTTTACTGATCAATGAGACCTGTGATATTGATGAGAATGGAAGGTTGTACATCAAAATGTTTGTATGTTTACCTGGGGTTCTAAAATCCATTGTTTCAGAAAGGGATTCCCATTTTAATTCTCATGTCTGGTCGAGACTATAGAGGTATTTTGGTACATAGGTACATTTGAGTACAACTAACCATCCCCAGAGAGATGTCTAGTCCGAGCATACGATTTTGTTGTTGTAGGACATGAATCAACCAATAGTCCTATATTTTGGATATTCCTAGGAGAATAACATACCTATGGTGGAGTTTTCATATAGTAATAGTTTTCAGGAATCTATTTAAATGTCACCTTTTGAGGATTTGTATGGTAGGCCATTCCAATCACCATTATGTTGGAAATAATTAGCATAGGTAGCTATGATGGGACCTCGCCTTGTCCAGATGACCATAGATTAGATAGAATTAATTCAGAAGATGATGTCTATTATATTATCATGGTAGAAGTCTTGTGTTGATAGACAGAGATGACATCGGGAGTTTGATGTAATAATAAGGGTTTTTCTACGTGTCACACTATGGTTGGGATGCAAGAGGATTAGGAGACATGGAAATATATTAACGAGGTTTGTCAGACCGTTTGAGGTTTTGGAGAGAATAGGGTTGGTTTCCTATCAGTTTCAGTTACCGAAGATGTACCAGACAATGCAGAAAATCATCAACATTTCTCAACTATGACATTACTTCTCAGTCTAATCCCATGTTTTTAACGTGAAGTGGTTGATTTGGAGGTTGATTCATCATTTGAGGAGAATCCAATCCGGAGTGTTGATCGCATCAAAATTGTTCTCTTTGCCAGGCCTGTTGCTCTAGTATAGGTTATATGGAAGCACAAGAGAGTACAATATCACACATTGATGAGGGACACCGATATGCGATCGTAGTTGCTGGATCTATTCGAGGATTATTCTTATTCTTCACCACTTTAATCAAAAAAATTCAATGTGGAATTTCAATAAGGGGGATATTTATAGGAAAATAGATCTTCTTTTTAGGTATGGATCTTTCTTTCATGTTTTTTTAGAAAAAGTGGAGTATATGAAAATTTTAGGAGTACATTCCGTGTACTCAAGAGTACACACTGTGTACTGGATGATCGCAGGTAGCCATGTATTGTCCATGTAATGGCCAAGTACATGGGCATGTGGGGTAACCTAGATACATCCTAAAGTGGAGCCTGGTAAGGGCCTATACACACAGTGTATCCTCAGTTAACACACTATTTTTTTTATTTTAAAATTTTATATCATACTGGGATCATGTCTAATAAAGAAAACCATTTTTTTGGAATTGTTTCATCTAGGAGCAACCAATATCAGTGTTTCATCTATGAGCCCCCATTTGGTCATCCATTATTCAAATCAAACACTTATGAATGTTTTGGATTCACATTGGTGAGTTCTTCCATCTTCTAAATCCTCATATCTTGATTTATCATCTTTCGTGAGATATCCTTGGTTAAAATTATAGATGTTTTTTTGATCTATGGATTTCATGGTCGATTTATTGGTTGTGATTCAATTATATCGATCAGAAAATGTTGAGGTAGGTGGATTGTGACATTCAATAGATTATCATTGAATTATATGTGAAAAAATTTAACAATACCCTAGTTTAGTGTATTTCATGTTTAATGAATTTTATCCTGATAATGTCGTTTATGCCTCGTATTATTGAACATGGGGTTTTTATTGTAAATAGGGTTATTAGGGAAGTGTTTTCCCTGGTTTTATCTGATAGAAGTCATTGGTTATAGAATTTCGTGTTAGGATTCATTGTTTTCCAATTCCCAAGGTTGTAGGATGAAGTGGATATTATCTGAAATGCTTGTAAATTTTTTGCATCCATTTATCCTGTAGTATTATAAATTTACATTGGATGTTGGATATCACTGTTTCATGATATCTTTACATAGGGTTGTGGGAACCAGGTGTAGTTATACTATATGGGGGAATTGACACTAAGTGCTTAACCAATTTTTCTGTAATACTTATCATGTTGCGAGAACATGGGGTTGGACATGAGTGCACCCTCGGTGGGTTTTTAGTTTCAGGTTGCGAGACCATTGGGGGAATAGGACATTGAGTGCTTCTTCAGTGTGTCTTTAGTTTATCTTTACGAGACCACATGGGTAATTGATGGTGATTTCTTCCTTAGAGAGTCTTTGTTTTGTTTAACCAGAGGGGTTAGATTTTGAAAACATCCCATAGGGTTTCTTGAGAATTTTTGGTAGTATATTTAATAAATGTAATTTAATGTAGTGTAAACTATATGATTCTATACATTTGAGTACTTCCTTGTTTATTATTTCATTTTTTCTATTGTCCGCCATATATATTCACTACTAGTTATGAATGGTTCTTTGAATGGTTTCCATCCATGATTTGTCTCACACCATGTTTGGGACATGCTTTTGGGAATAAACATATTATATTTTTACAAGTATATATAAGGGAAAAAACCCTTCTACTTTATGTAAATGATTGTTGTGGAGCTGGGGTGCATGAAACCAAGATGAGGCGTGCGGTGATGTTGGATTTGTTTACTTGTTTTCCCTTTGTACATTAGTTTAGTACTATATTTTAGCATTGTGACTTGTTTGGATTCCTTCTTAGATACTTGTGACATGCATCATTATTGACATACAAATATGATGCAATTGTTTATTTTCTTTTTGTCTTATATTATTTAGTTATTGTATGGAATTACTCTTTCTACTACTATTATATGTTTGTTTCTACTCTATCACTCTTCAAGTGAAGGCATTGTTTGGACACTATAATACTCAAGGCCCTCTATGTTAGTCAGCAACCTCTGGTATTCGGGGAAATGCATTTGATGCCATGTGACCAACTGGGTATGGGGAACATTTGGGAATCACATGTAACCAGGACGTTACATTTAGTATTGGAATTTATGTGACACCTCTAAAATTTATTTTAAAATAATTCTATTTTTATTTTAATTCTTAACATGCAACAACATGCTTTATGAGAAATGCAATGTACAATAAAACTAATATTATTTAAATAAGATTCTTATAAATAATAGGTTAAGTTGGATTTAATGATTAGTAAAATCCTAATAAAAAAAATTCATGTATAATTAAAATAATTTTAATGTACTAATTGATTCATAATATGTATGTACTCATTTTTCAGTAAATTTATTTTAGACATCAATATTATTGAATATTCAAATATGTGTTTATAAAATTACATCTGAGAAAATTATAATTAATTGATACAATTTTTATGAATTATATTTTAGTGAATGTATAATTTTTACATATAATCATGTCTATATTATCACAGGTTTACTTTTTAGGCTTTTTCTAAATTGATTTAATTTTCCTTAATTAATAGAAAATATAAATTTTTTGTAAAACATTATTTTATTTTAATTAAAAATGTTATATTTGGTTATATATATTTTTTGTAAATTCACATAACTCCCTTTTAATTTTAGAATAATATAATAAATTTCATAGAAATTAATATTATAAATTAATTTGGTGTATGTTATTTCTTGGAATAAAAAACACATTTTCCTAAAAACAATTTTTATGCTAGCAATTTATTTATAAATCTAAATATAAATAAATTATTTATTATAAATTATTTTTATAAAATGTATATAATACATATTTGATAAAAAAATTAAATACATTTATGGTTTTAACAAGGAATGTAAAGGAAAAAAATTAAATATTATGATGAAAAATATGTGTTTTAAAAATGGGTTATCTATTTGTTTTGAATGCATAGTTAAAATTAAAGTCTAAAACTTATATAACATTAATATATTAAAAGATATTCAATATTTTAAATCATAAAAATTAATATAATCAAATATTATCATGATAATTTTTTTATGATTATTAAAACTATAAAATTATGCAAACATATACAATGATAAAATGGGATTATCGATGGTTAAACTAATAGATAAGGGTTGGTGTAAAAACTAATCATTTATAATTTTTTTTATATTTCACCAGGAAAATATCATAACTTAAACTTAATATCCATTTGGATCAACTTTAATATGAAATTAACCATATAATTGTTTTTTAACTTTTATGAAATTCAATATGTGTCCCTCCACTAACTTATAAAAGGTATCATCTTATCATCATTTATTTATAACATTTGAGACATATATTTATACTAATACTATTCCATAAAAGTTCTTATATTCCTTCCATGAATAAAATATATTCTAGTCTTCTCCAAATACTAATATTTTTTTGTTAAAAGTGTTAACCAATTGTGGTCTCTTGAATATGGGTTTTAAATCATGACCGAGAACATTGAATTTTATTTCTTTATACAAACTATCAATTATTATATTAATAATAAATGATAATTAATCCATTATCATAAATATACTTCAATGTTGTTATAATTATTATGGATGAACCATTTTCCCCGTATTCTGTATCAATTTTTAAATGAATGTATTGGTTGTGTGTATATGTGGACCATTAACTCCTCATAGAGATATGATTCAATTTACATCATAGTAACTCATGGATGGTTATTATAAATAATTTAATGGTCATATAGGATATTTCTTAAATAATTTCACTTTTTAATTTTAGGAAATTATTTCCCTTATTACGATTACATCCACTGAAAAATGGTAATATCACTCGTGTATACATGAATAGTATCACCATCATGAAGCAAATGGATTTGTTTTTCAATTCCTAATTACATGTATAGTAAAAGGATATATTTTGGATTTATATAAGATAACTATTATAATATAATTATTAATTTATGGTGAATTATTATTTACCATCAATTCATTTCATCAATCAAAAAGTGTAAACATCACTCATCAGTACATACAGACTTCCAGCTCTACGAAGTAGTATAATTTATTTTTCCTCACCAATTTATTAGAAAGGTTATAATAGTGTAAGTAATTATTAAATAAAATAATAATGATGTTATAAATATTCTTATAATTGTAGAACCATGATCATTTTATTAGGTCTTGAAATACCAAGATAAATCATACATGAGAAACATATCATTTAGCACCAGAAATGAAAAATTTAATAGAATATTTCTAACAAACATGGGATGGAATTTTATAAGTAGATAATATATGATATAATAGGAAATAATGTTATAATACATTATAATTACAATAAATTTAAATTTATTAAACAAGCAGTTATATCATTTACGTATTAATTATTACACAAGGTAACATTTATTCTTTTCAATTATATTTCGTTCAGTCATGTTCGATGTTGTGAACCTAATTTTTTTAATGATGTTTGTACAACAATATTTACATATTTTAAATCATGGATAATTATTATTCTATGGTATTTAAAAATACAATTAAAATTATTTAATCTAAGGGTTTTTTTTTAATGTTACTAATGTGGTATGTGCATATTACCTCAAATTGTCTTCCAAGGGAAATAAGTTAAATTATACACTGATATTATATTATGATATTCATATTAAAATTAATTTGTTATGTTTTATCATGAATATAATTATTTTATTAACAATAAATGTTTTCATTCAATTTTATTATCTTTAAGTACTCTTATGAATGATATAATTATTATAATGAAAACAAATATTATTTCTCTCATCAACTAATAATCTTTCTCCTACATGCCCATATTATCCTTAAATTGTTTTAAATAATTCATTAATATTATACATTTATATTTATTAATTTCATATTTATCATAGTTTTAATTAATATAAAAGGATATAATGGAATCCCTTTATCTTTTCTCAAATGTGGCATTTTTTACTTTGTATTGAAAATTTGAATTGGATTTTTATTTTAAAGTAAACCATAATAAGATTCATTCCCACCACAGTATTATAATTTAAATTAATGTACATGGTCCATTTCTATGAAAATGATTTCCTTAGTATTTTTTAATAATTTTACATTTTAATTTTGTTTTTTAAAAATGAAAATCAGTTTTTTCCGGAAATATGCATGAATGTTCTTTTAGAATTTTTTAAATCTATAAAAATAAAATAAAATTTTTCTTATTATTTACATAGTATATGACCCAATGCAACTATATTTATTCATTCATTGAATGGTTAATTATTATTAGGATTAAATTTTTCTGAAACCATTTTTCATTCCATTGATTATTATATTATGAAGTATTTACTCTTTTATGATCATGTGGCACTCGTATGTATGAATTATTTATATCTAAAGTGTGATAAATATATATACCTTGTTGATGTGTTGGTTCATTATAACTATATAATTAATTACATAATGATGATAAAGGTGATAATTTTTTAGGAAATTCCCAATTTAATAAATATCTTATCGATTATAGAGTAAAATTGAAGGGTGTTACTATAGTGATTTTATTGGATATAATCTGGTGGTTATATTCATTATAGTACTTTGACAAAAATTATTTCATTGAGAGTGAACCTAGTCTATGGAAATGATTTAGATTCATATGTCTAATCCAAAAATAAATTTCTTATTCCAGTGATATATATTCATGTCTCGTTATTGGTTATTGATAATTACACACACTTATGACTTATGTCTATTATTGTGAAAATTCATTATGATATGATTTATAGTTAATGGTATTTAATGGACAAGGTTTGATTATTATATATTATGATCATATCCTAATACCATTATTAATTTATTATTCTCACATATGATCATTGATTGTTATCTCTTGTTTTTACCCTTACTGGAAATTGGACATCAACAATTCTTATGTTTCTTTAAACCTATTTACGAAGATAGATTTTTTGTGTGATAAATATATGAATGGTTCTATTTGAAAATAACATAATTGGAAATTATATAGATATTTTATGTACATGGACTTTTTTATCCATGTTTATAAATACACTAGATTGTTATTATTCTATTGTGGATTATATTGATACTTAATGAATTTTGATATAAAATTAAATAATATTAATGTACACAATGTTTTGGGTCACAGGAGTAAAAATTAGAGTATGGTTTACTTACATTTGGAAATTAGGAAGAGAATACATTAGTGGTAATCATTAATATAAGCCTGAGTATATGAGAAAATATATTGCTATGGTAATTAGAGGGTTGTGATTTCTATGAAAATATATACATGTCTTCATAATAGAAATTAGTATACAATTATGAAACATATGCATGTAACGTTAATAACTCTTATGGAATAAATTTTATTATTAACCCAATCACCACTATTTCATGATGAGTTTTTATATAAAAAGAAACCTTCTCATAATAACATGTGATATATTCTATGATTAATAAAACAAATTATCTATTATGAACGATTTTAATAGTTAATGACCATGGATGAAAATGGATTAACATAAGGTTTCATAGATTGAAAATAATGTTTCATGATTTGGAAATCCTCTTAAAGTTTATTCATAATGTTTTGATAAATAACTAGGATTATTCATTATAATACTATTATATTGGTATTTGTTAATAGATATTTCAATGATTAGTCATGTTGAAATTGAATGTGTTGGATGATATATAGATTTTACACATGGGAAACCAAATGGAATTGAAGATAGATAGTGAAATGTTTTTATCATTTCTTACCAACTTTGTCGATATATAATTAATATCCTGTACAATGGAATGTTTCTGGATGAAAAAAATAAAACAAATAAGAATTTTCATGAAGTCCATGGAGGAAATAATATTTAGATTCCTACATATCAATAATATAATATAATATCATAGTGAAATGTATATATGGCCTATGAAGTTGTTTTTTAGAAATAAAGGATGAAATGTATGTAATTTTAGAGGGAACTTGAAAATTTAAATTAACAAAATAGATAATAATAATGGTTTCCATAAGTATTCAACAACATGTAATTGTTTTAAATTATTATGCTCTGTGAATTATGTAAATTTATGTTATTGGTGGAAATCATGAGATGATGATCAAAATTTTAATGTCATTAATAATTTAATTATTTATGAAGTAGAGTATATGAATACCATAATGTAAGAAAGAGGTTTTTTTGAATAAGATGATGAAGGATGAATAATAGTTTCCCAAGGAAGAGAAATGTTTGATATTTTTATAAATTTTGATTAAATAATTATATTGTATATGTGTTTTATTAATGAAATTTTTTTCATAAGAATAACTAAACATATAATGATTATTTTTATATTATATTCCCATAATGATTTTCAAAAATATATTGGATAATATTTACAACAAAATAAATTTTATTTATTCATAGGGTGATATTTTAGGATAAAAAATGATTGATGATTATATAACACAGAATATATTCGTAATATGGATTTAATAGTTTTTTTTTCAAGGAAAAAGATATGATTGATGTTGAAAATGTATATTATATATAATTTATTTAAATTAAAATGGATTACATATCTAATGAAGATGTTTTTATGTTTTCTTTGATTATTATTACATAAATATAGAATGTATAATATATTTGGTTGTATTTACTTTTATTAATAAAATAATAATAGAGTTAATTTTATGAATCATTTATTATTCATTGAGTTATTATGGTTATTTTTGGAAATAGTAAACATGTTTTATGAGATTATATGTTAATGATAATTTTTTTTGTTATTTTAAAGAAAATATTACTTTATATTACATGGAGATTAATATTAAGATTCTTTTAGAAATTTATTTTCCTTTTTATAAATTTTTTAGTTTTGAATCCGGACATAGATGTTTAACATAAAATATTTATTTAATGGTTAAAATTTAACTTTTATTGTTATTATTGATGATTTAGATATTATTTTTTTATTTCATTATAGAAGGATTTATCTATATTAGATCACATGTGATATATATTTTGCCTTTAGTAAATTTATTGAGACTAATGGGATAATGATTCGTTCATTTATGGTTATTATGCTCTATTTTATGTCATTATAGTATTATATTCTAGAAAAATTTATCTTGAATTTTTATTTCCTAGAGTAAGGGATGTAATAGAACTAGAAATTTTTCGTATCTGAACTAGTTGATAAAATTATGTTTGTAGATTTTAAGAAATATAGTACATATATTTTCACATATTTCAAGGTAAAGGAATCCCTTAAATCTAGTAAAGGGATTGTGATATGAAAATATTATCCTTTAACATTCAATTTTGGATGAATTGATGGTATTATTCACCCATTAATTTTTTGTGTTCTTATAATCAATAAATTTATCATGAAAATTTTCTCTATCAATATTTATTATTCTATAGAAAATATAGTATACCACCGTGTTAATTTTTTAACTTTAAAATAATAAAATTATAATCTATATAATTATTATATTTCATGCCATGTAACCTTTATGTTTTCCACATCTTCTTTTAAATGGATGTATTATTTTCCCTTTATATGTTGGGTGGTTTAAGAAATAGTTTTTAATAAAATCGAATCTTGAAGAAAAAGATGAAAAAAATGATAATGAAAATTATTTATGAGGCTGGGGAATTTCATTTCTATAAAATTTTTATTAAATTAGTAATACGATCACTATCTTGTTGAACATGAAATGATTATCATAATGAAAAATAAAAACTATTGTAAGAAAATTATATTTAAATATTGCTGTTATATCATAGAAGTTTAATTGGATGTATTTATTATTAATAACCTCATTATGAAATAGATTTATAATTTTTTAATTTATGAATTTTTTTTATTAATTTATTATATATAAGTACTCAATTGTTAGTAGTCATTTTATTCTTCAAAAATGAATCTCTATCAAAGATGATTTTTTTTAATTTTTTTCAATGAAATTATAATTAATTTACTCTATTATATAATAATTTATTTGAGTAAGTTATCTTAATTTTACAAATAATAGTAGAATTATTTTCTTTGGGAGATTTTTTAGATTTTTTTTTAAAAATATTTACTTTATAGTGAATTTGGAATGTGATAATTTTTTATAATAATGTAATTCATTTTAATGTAAACTTACAATTAAAATTTTAATTTATTAATAAATTAACATAAAACGTATAATTTTATGCAATCTAATATATTAAATTCTAATTAATATTATACTTGAGTAATTTTTATGTTCATTTTCAGGGATAAAAACATCTCTCTAAATGAATTTATGCACATAATCTGTTTTTATCATTATATATTAAATTAATATTTTTTGATTAATAGTTTCAAAAATATTTACATATTCATTATTCAATAAAATAATTTCTCATTAATTTTATGATTTTCAAGGCACGTGATTGATGTAAATTATATTTTATGCTTAATAATGAGTTTTTCTAAAAAAGGATTTTCACTATGTTTTTTGCACTTATTTAAAATTAAATTCTATCATATATAAATATTAAATATATTAAAATACATTCCATATTTGTTTTCATATTAATCAATATAATTTAATAGGGTGGAATAAATTTTTTTGTAATAATAAATATTAAAAATAGAAAGGTTTTATTATCGTGGTTATGGTTAAAACTGGTTTACATGTGGTCTTAAACTAAGTTAATAGGGTAGGAATATCGCCAAATTATTTATAGATATAATTAGATAAAAAACTACTAAAATATTTTATCCTAAATTTGAATTCATTTCCATGTTTAGACATATTATCATGAAATTTACCATTTATTATTGAATCCTATTACAAAAATATATGTTTGTCATTCTCCTCGTTTATAAATGTGCATCACTTATCTCCCATCATTCAAAAAAATGATCCTCAAAATTTTTAAATACCTAACTAAGAACATTTCTATATTCATTCCATTCATCCAATATCTGATTATATTCTCCTATGAAAAATCATTAATGGATTAAATTGTATGAAAAATGAGGTATCACAATGAAGGGTTATAAATCTTAACTAAGAACATTCAAATTTATTTATACTTACACATTCAATAAAAAAATTTACCTATAAAAAATTATTTCTATATTATAATCATTATGATGGGATTTTATTATTATTATTTCACAATAATTTTACACCTCTTTTAGATCAACTACGAAATGAATTTATCCCTCATGAAAAATATGGAAAACCACCTCTACATAACAATATGATTAATTTTCCATAAAAAATAAATGGTATTTTTTAATGAAGGATTTACTACTTATATATGATACTTATTAAATATTTTTTATTCATTAATTAAAATAACTTATCTACCTTTAGACCATACCATCCTTTGAGAAATGATAATTCTACTTTTGTGTACGCACGACTGCCAACTCCACAAAGAGATGTGACTTTTTTTTATTTGCACTCTACGGTTATGTGAAATAGGATATAATTAATAGATATATGGGATATTAGTGAAATAAAAATTATTTTGTAATTGTAAATTATTATTTACCTTTCATTCAATCAATCCATTGAAATGGTGAAACGTCACTCTTGTGTATTTATAGATTACAGTCTCTATGATGTGATATTATTCATTTTTCATCCCCAATGTCTCATAAAATGTTATAAAATTATATATTATAATTAAATATTATACATTGTAAATAAATATTATTTTTTAAATAAAGGATCCATGATTAAAATACATGTACCCTAACTATCAATCAAAAACACACTTCAGAATCAATTTAGTTAACACCCGAAATGATCCCCTTATTAATAAATTGTTAATAAATATTTCTTGAAATGAGAACAGAGGATCATAAATGAAATTATTAGTATAAATATTATTATATAATATAATGAGAGTTGATTTAAATTTATCATACATGAGGATAAATCATCTTTAAATTTAGTCATAAATATGGAGAGTGTTCATTGTCACAAATTTTTATCGTTGATACATGTTTTATGTTATGCACCTATTTATATTTATTAGGTCAAAATACTGAAAATATAAATAATTTTATGTATCCTTATTTTCTAATGTTATTTGATGTTATATTCAAATTACTACCTCAAAGTGGTTTTGATTCAAAATTTATCAATGTATTAAGGGATTGTTGTCTGAATTTTCCTTATTTAGGTCACCTGTTATTTTATGCACATATCTTATTTTTTGAGGTTTATCTACTAACACATTATTATTTTTTATCATGAATATAATAATAATCAATTTATTTATATTTTCATTACATTTTTTTTGGTTTTGTATCAAATGTTACCGAAGAGGAAATGTTTTTTTATTACAATAAATTTTCATAGAGACTCATTATGCTTAAATATATGATGACTAAATTATATGATCCATATATACTTAATATAATATCTTTTCCAATACTTTTATTTATTTATTAATATTTCCTATTTATATTTCATTTTATTCTCTTTATCTAATCAATTTAAAATAAGTATTTTTCAATGAAATGTGACTATATTTATCTTTCCATCCTAAATATATTTTTCTGAGACCATTTTTCACTAAAATGATATCAATAATACATTTACTAATCACATATTTTTTTTATAGATATTTTCACCCTTATTTTACTTTCAATATATATTTTTTAACAGAATCTTTTTTTTCTGAAATACGATTTTTTTTCCAAATAGTCAAAGAAAATGTTAATTTAGAAAACACTATATAAAATGTTTTTCCATCCCACTTGGGTTTTATTTAAATTTATTCTTAATCTACTTGTTTAGATGATTATTTTCAGTGAAAATATTTTCCAAAATATTTTTGAAAATATTATATTTTGAATAATTTATTTGAAGATAAAATGTATATTGTCCTCAAGAAATATTCCCTTTATCATTTAATGTCATCTTAATTTAAAAAAGCATATGTTTATTTGTAATAATATTTATTCAGAATATTATTACATGATACCATATTAATATTTATTATTATGGTTTGCTATTATGACGATGAAATGATTACCAAACATGTTTTCCTTCTATGGTCTATGATATGATTTAATGATAAATGTTTTTTTATTTCACATAACTACAATTTATGGATTACTATTATATTATGTGTTAAAAAAATATATCTTGTGATAACTGGAGGGTCTATTATATCCCACTAATGAATTAGGAAGTCAACAAATATTTGATAAAACCATAAGAGAAAATGAATTTAAGAAAATATTAAGTGTTTATAATGTTAAATAAATGAAATTTACTTCTACGTGAATGTTTTAATTAGTCAGTTAAGAATTTCCATTATAGTGCATTTTCCATTATGATAGAATTATAATTATTTCCTTAATAAGGGTTTTTTTTCAATTCTTATGTATATTACACAAACTTATTTCTTATGCATTTGATATAATTTCATGTCTTTTTATTTATTATTGAAGACCATATTAAGATAAAAATTATATATTTTATCACAGAAATATGTATTCGATGAATTGTTATTAACGATCTTTGACTGAATGGGTAGTATTATTGTAAGTGATGATTGTGTTCTCATAAACGTTTTCATATCTTATGATCAATTATGATTATTTATTGGTATCTTTTATGATTACCATAACTAAGCATATGTGCACATCATTTCTTATAATTCCTTAAAGCTTATTATGAATAAAATTTATATGTATGATACGTATAATAAGGGTTCAAGTTGTATAGAAAAAAATGGTAAATGTTGTAGATATTTTATGTACTTGTTGTTTTTTACTTTCATGTTTCTAAACAAATCAAACCATTTTAGTTCAGTGATGGAATGTATTGGTATGTAAATAATATTAATCTAAACTGATTTAATACTTATGTATGTAATTTTTATCATTTTTATATTTGGTATCATAGAATAGTTTTGTTACCTCTATAATTTAGGATTTAAAAATATTAGTGAGAACCCTTAGGATAATACTGACTATATAAGCAAATAATATGAAATAGTAAAGAATAGATTTTGGTTTTACTATGAAAATTCATGGATGTATCCAAGTATTTTAATATGGTTATGTAAAAGATACACCAAGGGGTTACCAATCTAAAGGTGAAATATTCGATGTTAACTAATTCATCAAAATTTCATAATTATGGGACCTAAGGCTGGACACATATAATGGAATTCATGATATATATTCATATGATAATTAAATGTTTCATTATGTGACATTATTAAGTGTTTGAATATATAATGACTATGGATGACTGACGATAAATCAAAGGGGTCATATAATAAAAAAATGTGTCTTGATTTAAACATAAATGAATAACATTTCATTATTATATGATCAACCACTATGATTATTGTTTCTCAAAATATGAATTTTATTTTAGATAATGGATCAAAATAGGAGGAATAATTTTCAAACAAACTATGATAGACGGTATGATGATTGAACACCTATGAAACCAAATAGAACGAAATATAGAATTTAAAGGATTTTAATTATTCCTAACCAAATATATCAATATATTATTAATAACCTATTCAAAGGAGAGTTTCTTGATAAACTAAATAAGAGAAAAATTGATCTCTATAATGAACATGAATGAATTAGAATTAATCATTATGTATGTAGAAAATGATAGAATAATCACCTGGGGAAATATAATAAACGAATGAAAATATGATTTATGTTCTGAATATATAGAAAATGTGAAAGTAATTTCAAATAAAAATATAAGAATTTTATTAATACAATTAATGTGAATAATTGTTTCCATAATTTTTCATTTAAGGATTAATATTATAAAGGTTGTTCCATAATAATTTTTCTTTATTATTTTTCATGTTATATGTCGAATGGTACTAATAATAAAGAAAATTTATTTAGTTGTATTGAAGTATTGTAGCACCCCTAATTTGATGTTTTTAGTATTTTTTAAGCCAAATTATGTGTTTAATGTGTTTTGGATTATTTGGGAAAAGGTTGGGAGAGATTGGAATGTTTTTTAATAAGTTTAGAGGCCTTTAAAAGGACACGCGGTTTGAACACGGCTAGGGGGAACCGTGCAAATTCACCAAGAAATCGTGGAGGAGGATACAATATCCTTGGCATTTCTAGCACATGATTTCCCAAACTATGCAAGGAAACTGATCGGACCCCCTATCTCGAGCCAGTGTCTTGTGTATAGTTAGTCCACGATTTACCAAACTGTGCTCTCTAACCATCCAGCCACTTAAAAAAGCGTTTTTTAATATGGGCTCCCTCAGGCCGGACCTATTTTAACCACAATCTTCTCCCCCACAATCCTCAAAAAGGATTTTGGGTTTTCAATGATTGGGGATACTCTTCCACACATTTTGGAAGTGTTTTGAAGATGTTTCTTGGTGGATTGAAGGTGGTTTCCCCTGAGTAAGTCTGTACCCTTGGATTTTGTTGGTTTCACAATAGATTTACTTTTCTATCTTTCTTGTATTACTAGATATACTTTTTTTCATTTAAATCAATGGTTTTTTCCTTAAATGTTAAGTTTATATCTTTTAGATGACAGAGAAGGATATCTAGAGTTTTTTTGTTGTGTGTTCACTAGATTTTGATTGTGGTTAATTGTGGGTGAAATCCACTGGAACCCTAATGGTAGTTGATATCTCTCTCAACACCACATGGTTAGATCTAGTGGTTTTTTGTTACAATTAATTGGTTTTTCATAAAATAAATTGTTATTGACATGAAAAAGTTTATGTAAATTCTCTGGCGATGTTTTGGGAATTTTTGGGAAATGGTGTTTTGTGCTGAAATACTCTTATTGTGGAATTTTAAATTGAAATTTTAAAATTATTTTTTGGGATTAAATTGTTTAAATGGTTAAGGATAATGGCTTTAAATAAATATGGTTTTTTTAAATATTGTTAGGCATGAAAAAACGATGTAAATTATGATTTCAGAAAATGGGTTATTTATTGAAGTGCCTTGGCATGTGATGTAAGTGATTATTTGTATGTTTTGTGGCCTCGGTGGGATATATGCTTGGTTATGGATTTATGTATTGTTGTGTGGAAGTGGAAAGGAACCACCACTATAATAAGGGGATGGATAGTTGATGGAAGGAACACCATCAAAGGATATGTGGGCAAGAATTATAACTAGTTTGGTATGGGTGAATGGGTTGAACAAAAGTTCCACCATTTTAGTATATTCTTTATGGATTTCTTTTCAAGATGGAATTTTTTTTGCTAATGTGTAACTGATGATAAGGATTGTGTCATATTTTTTTGAGTTTCCATTGGTTTCGTGGATTGGGTGTGGTTTCTAGGTAAGTGTTTGTTTGGATTATTATAATGGTTTGAGTTGTGATTATTTTTTACAATCATATTTATGAAAATGTGATTTTTTTTATCTTACTGGGTTATGTTGGGTAGAAAATTGGGGAAAACCTAATTTGTATTAATAATCACCCCATGCATTGGAACATTGATGATTTTGTAGATGTTGTATTCTGAGACATAGATAAAGGTAAAGCGTCTCATTTCTAGTAGTTCATTGTGATTCATGGGAGATGTGGTAGTTCTTGGAGCATGGAGCTTGGTGTGGTCCAGTGTAGTGCGTCATGGTTAATTTTGGGTCTGTTGTTTTGTCTTCAATGTAGTACTATGATAGTGTGTTTGGTGGTACTGGTTTTGGGGTTGTATTTGGGAATAGTTTGGTTCTTTTTTGGTAATTTATGAGTTGGTTGTTTCATTAACAAGCCTCATATTGTCCTTGGGAGTGGATGGTTTGGTTGGTTTTTCCTAAAGGGAAAATTGTTCCCAAATATGTTCTCGAAGCCTTCAACATTTATTACCAGCCATTGGCGTCTTGGGACATTTCATAAGCCCATGTATCATTCCCCCTCCCTCTCAAGGGAATGGTATTGGGTGGGATGTTACATGTGGTGTAAGTTGGTTCAGTCCTTAAATTTCAAGTGAGAGTAGTTTTAGTATCCTTAGTGTCGATCATTGCTCTTGGTGTTGAGACTGGTTCTTGGTCTATACCTTATGTTGGGATGGTCTCAAGGAGTAGGATTGTTGAAATTTGGAATTTATATCATTAAAGGATTTATCTAACCATTTTATATTGAACTTAAACTTACCTAGGAGTTGGGTGTATAAGTGGTTGAAGACACTTATAGGAATTGCATATCTCATTATTGTAGGTGTAACCAATGTTAAGAGCATGGCATGCAAGGTATATATGAATTCCCACTAGGATTAGTATTTCACTAGGGTATAATGATCTATATTGTGGTAAATATGTATTTATTTTGTTAATCTATATTGGGTTTCAAAACAGATGGATTTGAAACATAGAAACTGGTGGTATTTTGAAAATAGGTTGATTTTCAAAACATGGTTGATTTTTGAATATAGTACAATATGGGAAATGTGAACTTTTGGAAAGATCAGTTCTGATAGTTGTTGGGTAACTGAACTGGAATTTGTGAATCTTGTGTTTCTAAAATAGAATGACTTATGGTTGTTTTTGTATTGATAGAAACGACACCAGGTAGGAAATATAGAGACCAACCAGAGGAAGCCACAGAAAATGTGGTTACAGATGAGCCCCAAGTGAACTAACTTCTAGTGCAGAGTATAGATCATGTCTTTCAAGAAGTAGAAAGTGTGAAAAATCAGATGATTAATGGATAGATAACCATAAATATTTTTCTCATGTTGAGATGATAATGTTAAGCTTTGATAAAGATACATTTGATGTTAAAAATTGTATGTAGATAGTACCGGTGAACATGAAATTGATTAGTTATCTGATGATGAAGGGACTCATGTTATCATTGATGAATGTTATTTAATTTTTATATTTATAGAATATATTTTACAATCTATATTTTTATTTATTGAATAATTAAAGAGATAATATTTGGAAAAAATTTTTTTTATTAATATTTTATAATGATTAATTTTATTTATGGAATGGTTTTATAGTGATCATGTTAATCTCATTTTTTGTATATTAAATTAACATATACTCAATGTCATTTTGGGATTAATATTGTATTTATTTTAGAATTTTTTTTCACATGTTTCTATTTTTTCGTTATTCAAATTACGTAAGACATATTTTTTGGGTATTTTCAAGGATAATCATTTATGGAATGGTTTAAGTTAAACATTGGGTGTTATTGATCAGGTTTTAGAGACTAATGTATAATTTCATCATATGAATATGTATTGGCTATCTTTTACTATGTATTTTAGTTTTCTAAAATTTATACAGATAGAAGGGTCACATATTCATTGTTTTATATATCTTAATATCAATTATAAATTAATTTCACTTCATTATGAATTAAAAAATAATAATGAATATTAATTTCATGGAGGTATATATGATTTTAAATTTTGAAGTGATTAAATAATAGTAAAATGATTAAAATAAAATTATTGATTTAATAAATAAATTATGAATATTTTCCTCATATTACTTGGTATACAATTCCTCAAATCTAGGAAAATGATCTTAAAAGAAAATTAATATATTTTTATAATTTTGTTGGAAATTATTATATTCCTCACCAGTAAATTATTTATTGTATTGTGGTTAATATATTTATCCTAAATTTCACATTTTTTAGTTTATATTATTCATTGGACTATATATTTATCCTCCATGTCCATATTTTTAATTTCAATTAATAATATGTTTATATAAGAACCCAATTATATATTATTTTTAGAGAGCATTTTTTTATCACTTCTTCTTCTCAAAGGATGTTTTACAATCCCTTTTAATGATGTGAGTTTTCAGAAAATATATTTTAAAATATAAAACCCATGATTAATGAAAATATTTTGTGAGGACAGAATTTAAGAAAGGGAAAATGTAATGCCCAAAAAATAGTTTAAAATAATTATATGCTCGATTTATATTTTAAACTAAAACACTATGATTTAAGAAAAATATTATATATTATAAATGTAATATTATTAAAATGTGACTCTTATAACCATAAAATTAAATTGGATTAATATAATAATTATTGGAAAAATGAAATTTTTTTTATAAAGTTTCAAATAATGAAAATTTATTTATTGATGTGAAATATATAAGCACCATAATTTCAGTGAAATCATTTTAGGCTTAAAAATTCAATTTTCATGAATTTTTTTTACATTTTTTCATGTAAATTATAATAAAACTCTAGCATTTATAGAATTAATACTACATTAAATGTATATAATTTATAAAATCGTATAATCAATTATAATTTAGGGTAAATATTTTGGATTTTTATAAAAAGAACCATTTTTAGTGATTAGATAAAAATAAATGTTTTCTATAAACTATCATATATTTTAATATAAATTGTACCATAATGTTTAGAATTTGATATAAAATTAATATAACTCTCATTAAATTATATATAATAGAATTATTTATTTTTTAAGGAATGATATACTAGAATTTAGTGTAAATATTATTGTGGGCTTAACTACACAATTTTTTTTAATAAAATTATACACACAATATAATTATATTTGAATAAAATAGGTTAGTATATATTTAATTTTTTTTTTACAAAATTTATTGATTATATATTCAATATTATATTATAAAAATAATATAACTGTTTTTACAAGGCATGTAATGGATGTAATCTCATTATTATACTTCAAATAAGATTTTCTAAAATTGGGTATTGTTGCGCATTACTTTATTATTTTAAAAATGAATGAATAAAATTATTGAAATTGATTCTAATAAGTTAGATAAAATATTTTTATTCATAATTTATAATATATTTTAATAGTTTCAACTTAAATTTTGGTCATAGTTAGTATTAAAAATAGTAAAAACCTTTTAACATGGTTGTGGTTAAAACATCTATATCAGGGCTTAACTAAGAGATAATGTTATAAATGTCACATAATGTTATACATTTATTTTATATTGTATATATTAATACTCAATATTGTCTTAAATTCTAATTCATTGAAATTTGAAGCTGCAATCATATGAATGTGACTATATATTATTAAAGTATTTTATGAAATTTCATTTGTGTCCCTCCACTAAATTATAAAAGGGATCCTCTTATCCTCTATTAAAGAAAATTGAGTCTTTTTCACTGACATAATCATCATAAAAAAATTCCATCATTTATTCCCTTAATAATATATCTTCATTCAATATCCTAATACTAATATTTCAATATTTAATGTGTATGTCAATAGAGTTTTCACAATGATTATGTGTAAATCTTAATAGATGTATTTAAATTTTATTTCATCATCCACTATATTTATACATGTTTATACACAATAACATGATGAATATTCTATCATAAATATGCTGAGACATTTTATGATCATGTTGTAACAATACTCCACCTTTTCTCTATCAAATGGGAAATAAATTATTGCTCGTGCATACTGGACTACCACATCCACGTATGGATATGTTTTTTTTCCATCACCATAATTAATTTAATGTAATTAACAAGGATTTAACATTTATATATTATATTTAGGAAATAATTATTCAACAATAAATAAATTTAAATTTTTACCATCTTATCATCCTATCTATTGAAATATGATAACATCTCTCGTACATACATGTGGACTACCACCCTCCTGAAGTGATGTTATTTTATTATTCATTTTCACATTAAATAGTTGTAAATAATTTCATATTTAATGAATATTTTTTTGATATAATATTTATTTTTAAAATGACAATTATTATTTAACTTTATTTTTTTAACCTTCATCGAAATGTAAAATCCTCACCCACATAATCATGGGATTACCATCTCCAAGATGTTACAAAATTCATTTTACCTCACCAAATTATATGAATTGATATAAATGTTTATATAATGATTAAATATGATTGTTATTTTACGACTACAAAAATTTATTTTATAACTATTAAATTAAAAAGAACCTGAACACCCAAAACAAAACATGCATGAAAAATAATGATGTTAACAAAAAAAATGATGACTTTAACCGAAAAATGGTAATAAATATGTGTTGAAATGTTATGATTGTATAATATATTATACTATAAGATTGAATATGATATATTTATTGAATTATAATAAATTTTAATTTTTATAGTTGGTTACATCACTTATGAATCTTGTAATTCATATGGTAATGGTTATTTGTCTAAATTTTGATTCACTGATACATGTTTTAAGGTATGCACTATTAAATGATTCTAAGTCATATATATAGATACTTTTATATATTATATAATCTACACTTCAAAATTATTTATAATTAAATGTAATGTTTCAATTATTTTATCCAAGGTGTTGATATTCAAATGTTAACAAAGATGTATTGGTTTGTTATCTCAAATTATCTTATTTGGGACATCTGTTATAGTATAATCCAATAATATTTTATGTGGGATTATAGAAATAGTGTATTATATTTTATAATTAATATCCATATGTTCATAGAATTTATTTTTTTTTATTTTTTTATTGGTTTTATGAATCAAAAGTTACCAAATTCATAAGTGTTTTATAGTACAATCTCTTTTTTACAATGATATTTTTTCCTAAATTAACATTGATAAAATTGTTTGATATCATTCTCAAAAATCTTATGAATTTTTTCTCCATTGGTTATTTATATAGATTTCATGATCCCATTTTATTTTCCTCTCTTCCAGTACTCTAGTGATAGAAATAATAGTTTTAAAGAATACGGTTATTCTTTCTCTCTAAGGTCGGGAATCTTTTTCATCAATGCCCATATATTATATAAAATGTTTTGAAATTTTTTTAAAATTATCTAGTTATTATTAATTATTTTTTTACCTATTTAATACATTATATAATTTTTTTTAATGTAATATTATTATAATTTTTGAATGGGGTACATTAGATTTTTTTTTAAAAGTATGAATTAATGTTTTCATTTTAGAAACACTGCAATAATGGGATTTCTACTTCTCATAACATTTCATTACATTGTAACATACATAAATTTTTTTGTGGTTATTTAAAAATAAAATGTTTTCTTTAATATTTAGGGAAAAATATTTTTCAAATATCTGTCTTTAAAATAAAAATTTTATATTCTAAAAGAAAGATTACAATGATATTTTAGAGGTATTTTAATATCTATAAACATATTTTAATTATACAAATGATTTCATGTGTATGTGATAAAACATTACTATACTTATTATTTCCCTAGCAGATTTATGGATGTGAAGATATTTTTTCAGGAATATAGTTTTATTTCATTGGGTTATTCTATGAAGATATGATAAATGTTTTAGGATCATTTGTAACTCATATGAATGGATTATGAGTGTGTAATGAGAGAACTTAATATAGCTCTAGATGATGTTTCAATCTATTATTTCCAACAATTGAATTGATAGTTAATGATATAACTGAAAACAACCTTAATATGTGTTGAAATTAATAAAACCCTTTAATATAATTGAGTTAACATAATGGAAGTCAGTCCTAAAAGAATAATGGAAATGATTGGAAATGCGTTTATCTTATGGGATATTTTTCACTATGATAATATTAGAAGTGAACCTTGAAATATAAATTGATTTTTTATTATTTTTTCCATTAAATTATCTATTTTTCATTTAAAACATTTTTTATGAATAATGATTGACTATTAATGATTCCACATGCTAATTAATTACAAATATTATGGTGAAAAGACTTATTATATGATTTATGGTGAATGATATTGGATAATATGTGTTGTATTATTGAATTTAATGATCATATTCTCATAACATTGTTATTATCTTACTCTCGCTTATGATCACTTATTGATATCTCTTATGTCAACCCTTATTATGAATTTTTAATCACTTTTTTTATTCCTTACCCCAGGTTATGAAGAATTTTTTTATGTATTTTATATTAATGAATGGTGTTAGTTGTGAAGAACATAAAGCTAAATTGTTGAGATCATTCTTGTATTCATTTTTTAATCCAAATATATAAATAGAGTTAACCATTTCACTTCATTCATGATCCATATTGTTTTATATTGAAAACTTTTCTAAAATGATGTTATTTGTATATATATATTGTCTAGGGTAACAATCTTTCATTCCATGGTAGTGAATCATTGTGGGAATGGTATGATTCGTGATCATTTGATGAAATATTGGGTTTGTAATATTAATTGACCTATAGAATTTAGTTATGATTTTTGGTAATGTAGTGGAAAAATAGGTGGATCCCCATTTTATTGGGAGGATGATATTATGGTTGGAATTCATGAGGTTAGCCTAGTAATGTGAGTTTCCTCAAGATATTGGGTGAGATGATATGATTAATAGAATGGTTAGTGGAGTAGTAATATGAGACTAGGGATATGGGACCTAAAATTAAATAGTATTATTTATATTATTTGATCAGGTTGCACATAAGTGTGAAACCATTGGGTGATGGTGATATCTAGTAGGACTTATAGTGATTTTCAATGAGAGGAGATTCTGTAGATCACTCTTACAAGAGTAGTAGAGGGAATATTATTATGTAATTTTTTAAATTTCACTATTTCATTAGGGTAGGTGCATGTTGAGTATGTACAATGATGGGATGTGTTTTGTATCAGAGGATGGGGTATTTAAGGGTATGTTTATAATTTTAATTGATGTATATGAACTCGATTTGTGAAGTTTTCATAACACAATAGTGATATATTTTATGTAATTATGGTTTGGGGTTTGGTTCAATCAAGGATTTCCCTTTTTGGTGAGAGGTGACATTGTAAATGGATTATTGTGTCATGTAATGACATAAATAGTGTAGGAATTGGAATAAATTATAAGAGAGGAATATTTGTAGGGCCCATTTGGTCCACCACATGAGTATGGGAAATGATTTATTTATTTTATTATATCTCACATTATTTTGTGATATCACTTTCTAGTCATTTTTTATTATAGTGTATAGAATCACAAGCATGGATATTTGGTGTTTGATTTAGAGTGGAAATGATAATGATTTTTCTTACTGGGAAGCATCATATTGGTCGTGAGTGAATGACCTTCATCTTGGATGGGTTATCGATGTTGTGAGCATTTGATGGGTTTTTTGGGTAACTTTGAGATATATTATGTGTGTTATGTCCCATTAATGTCAAGTTCCTTATGTAATATGAGATTATAAATTTAGATATTATTTCTGTAAGAGTCCTTATGATTTCATCACACTCAATATGGAGTATGTGTGGTTTAAGGGTGAGTCAAATTAGATGTGTTCTATTTCTTATTGTGAGATAATTATATCCATAGTAGTGGATGGTGATCAGACCATCAATTTTCAATGGGTGTTAGTTTAGAACTTCAATTTTTATTCATTCAAAATTATAAAAATCCTTTTGTATTTAAGGAATTTAGATCTAGTATAGATAGAACACATTTATAGGTGAAATTAATCTCATTCATGTAAAATAACACAGTGGATTTTCTATAATTTGGTTTTCATTAGATTGGATATAGCAAGGTGGAAACGACACCTGGACCCTTCTATAGAACAAGGATTGTGGGTCCGGGGAGTATTGGGGGAGCATTTTCTGTAATCATTCATATGGCGGGGAGTAGTATGGTTGGGAATTTGCCACTGTGAATGGTTTTTTAGGGTGTGGAGCAACATATTACTCAACATAATTAGATAAAAAGAAAATGGTATCTTGATAGAGATAGGTGTAGTTAAAAAATTTCTTAGTGATAACATTTTTAGTTTGTGGGAGGTTAAGCTACTTATTTATAGTAAATGTGTTGTTGAGAGTTGAGTAGTGGAAGCTTTTTTGACATTCCGTGATGGAACACAATTTTTCATGGTTAATTAAAAACTATGGAATATTGGGAGATGTGGTTAAAAGACAAAAAAACTATTAAGTGAATAAAATCATTTTATTTGGGGGATTTTAAAACACCAAGTAGTTCTAGGTCGTTATATTTTAGAGGATGTTCCTGTTTCATATAGACTTGGGGATGTTTCATGAATTGATGTTCAAATTCAAACTTAAAGTGTTCCTAAATTTCTATTTAATTTTTTTGGGTGTATAGTGAGGATCATTTGTTGGTTAATGATTATGAATAATAATTAATGAAGTTTATAAGACACATAGAATATAGAGGTTTTTGGAATCTATAGACCACACCACAATCCAATGAAATACAATATAAAATAGATTATGGCGCTTTCTGATTTTCTAAAAATGTAAGAATATTAGAAAACATCCTGAATGGAAATCCCAATGGCTATGATATTTATGATATCCATACATTGTATGCATATGGGTTATTCCATGGTGGTATTTCTATTTAGACTTCATGTGTAATCACTTTAGGGGACACACCATAGGATAGAGGACTTGGTGGTTATATTCTCTTCAGTGGTGACTATGATGTAACCCATGGGCAATGTAATAGCATGGTCAGGACCTAGTCAATGTGGAATACAACATTTTTTAATAGATACACCATATAATTGTGGGAGTGGGATGTAGGATTAACCGGAACTATTTTGGGTTGATTATTTTGTTACCATGGTGTCAGGTCGTAACATATACATTGGATGAATAAAAACCCTTCAACCATAGGTCTATTATTATTTGTGATTATCATATAATGGAAAACTGATGTGTGATATATCTTCAATCCCTAATCGACAACATGAATGGGGTCTGGAACTGTTGTCATAATGGCCACATCGCATATTTTCCCCAATTTATTTTTTTCTTAAGTGGAAAATATTTGTAATTTAGTAGTCGACCCCCATTATTATTTAGAACATAAGGGATCACATGGGGCGTCAAGATGACTAAAAATCACCCTCTTCTCTGTCCATTCATTCCCCTATACCATGGGATTTATTTTATTGTGATTCATAGATTATTTTACGTAATTTCATTCATTACTCACACTATACACTTTTTTCCATGATTAAATGATTATATTATGACAATTCCTAGAGTGATTGTATCAATAATCCATTTGATTCTGGTAAAATAGACACAATATGGGGTATATTTTTCTTGACATTGATAGAGGAGGTCCTGGGAGGGTGATTAAATGTCATTGGAAGAAATTTTGGTGGATTTTTTCTAACATCTGAGAATTTAGGTTAAATTTACACTTTTATTCTATTTTAATAGTCATTTATCAATTTTAAATTTAATTTTTGTTGTCCCTGGTTGGGATATAGGTTTTAGGGAGCATGGATTGCCTTGTTTGGGGCTCAATGTGTTGGATTTGGTGTGTTATGACCAATTTTTTATACATTTATTATATATGTATATATATATATATATGACGTACTGAATATTAATAGTATTTAATGTTACATATTTTTCGTTATTATATTTGAATGTAAATTAATAATGTCTTAAATTATACATCGCATTGACAATCTCATTGAAGTTCTTTTCAATGATGAAAATAATTAAGTGTTATTATGATTTTGTTAAATAATGTAATTTTTTTGGATAAAATATTACTATGGTACACATATGAAGTATAATATCATGAGTTAGTACTAAAAATAGTATGAGGATTCATCTTATTATGTTCACATTGAGTAATCTCTAATATGGGAGATTATGATAACATCCCCGCAAGTAGTAATTACGCATGTTTTTTATCATATATTTATATATGGGAGTGTTTTAAATGGTCATTAGATAAAAATATTATCATTAATTCATGTGATGAATCTCAAAATTATATTATATTATTAAAACCATGATGAAATATTTTCTCGGTGAGGTAGGTCACAATGTGTGTGTAATGATTGACATGTCCTTAATAGATAACTAGATGTAGGGTTTTCCCTTCCGTATATATTAAAGATGATATCTCATATACTTGATTAGAAAACACTCCTCTCCCTAAATTACATTATCATGGTGTAATGAAATGTTTATTTTTGTTTTACCAAAAAATATGTATAAGTCGTTTATGTTGTAGAAAAAGATGTGAAACCATCAATATGATATATTGTAAAAAATGGATTATATTACACTATTAGTTTTTATATATAACATTCAATATTATGAAATTATGATTTTTATCATTTGTACCTTGACCTATTTATAGATCGTAATCATGTACTTTATTCCATCCCTCTTAATTCCTACATTAAATTATCCTAGTGGGTGACAAACTAAGTTTTTTTCATGATATATATTAAATTGTATTTGAATTTAATTAATTGATTAAATATTATTCTTAGGATAGAGGGATAATATTTTTCACATTATTACCAATATTAAATCTTTAGTAATTTATTAAATATACAATTTGTTTGGTATTTAATACATTCTAGAGGTGATTGAACGAACTTAGATTATTTCTAGTGAAAATATTAATTAATATGCTAGTTAAGTAATATTTGTAATTGTGAAAGTTATTTCAAACAACAAAATAGAATTATTATTGTTATAATATTGTGGTAATAGTTTATTAAATGATATAATAATTTTTTAGGGATGTAATTAAATTTAAGAATATTTTAGTTCAAACTGAAGGTATATAAATAGACAATTTTTTTTATTTTGTTTTGTGTGGAATTTATTATATATAGAATTACCCCCCCCCCCAAATAATTCTCTCTTGACTCTTCCGTATCTCTACCTCTCAATAAGGAGACAGGATAGAGTTATCCCATAAAGATTAAAGGATGATAGATAAATATGTATAATAAAATAAAATTGATTCACTACACAATCACATAATGATTGATTTTCTTTAGTCAATGATCAAAGAACCATGTCTGGATAACTACTGGAGAGATTATATAATTGGATCGTCATATCAAAATGAAGGTAATGTGAAAGGGTATTTTTAGTAAAATGACACCTACATCAATTAATTAAACCTGTGATTATTTATTTATTTCTTTTAATTTTAAATTAATTAATTTTTTAATTTACTTGAAAGACCGTCAATATAGATTTTGAGAAACACAATATTAAATTTTTTTAGATATCACCCACCACCACATTCTTCTATTTCTCCCACAACTAATGTGACTGGGTTTGGAAAGGGGATACATCTATATTCAAGTTCTTTGGTCCCCATGAGATAATTTTATATGCATGTAAATTTATGAGTGTTCATTTTTAATTAATATAATGGGATGAGGTATGAGGTTTATAGTCCAAGGGTGGCCAAAATAGATGAAACTTAAACGATTCAGGAATCATAGTCTTGGAATACGTGATCTATAGAACTTAACATTATTAAGATACCAATAAAATTATTTCTTTATAGGTAGAGGTTCTTAGTATGATTGTAATGGTGACTGGTGTAGGTCTTAAGATTTTATTTGTGACCCACAATTTACAAGGTTTATTCCATTGGATAATGAGATGATATGATGGGATTGGGACTATGTGATGGAATTCCAAATGATAGTACATCTCACAACCAATGGGTAACATACTCCAATATTAAGGGAAAATTATTGTGTTATAGAAAATAACAATGATTCCTAAATGATTTTTAATTTTGTTTTGGTCAGGGGTTCTCTATGGAAAATGGAATTCCAGTTCACCGTAAAAATATGGTAAAAATAACCTAAGTGTATGATATGATAACTATTCATAACATATCATCCGTTTTTATCAAGGTGGAGAATGAAATGAATTTTTAAAGTAATTTAGTAGTTAGACATTTATTGTTAGGGTTTTTAGTGAAATTATACTAAATCATGAGGTCATGGATGAGATAAAACAGAAATTAGGCTTATTATTGATGTCTGAATGCTGTTTGATGGAATCTATAAGAATAGACCATATTGGGTATAGAAGAAATAGAGAAAATAATGTAGAGAAATTAAATAAATTTTTTAATGTAATTGGATAGATATATAGTGACTAAAGCTCTAGTATTATATGATTATTTATGTGGTAGACTTTGGGTCATAACTATGATTGGAAACAAACATGGTGGTGAGAGGGTCTCCAGTTTTTTCATCACCATTGGTGAGATAAAATTATTAGAAATGGAATGCTAGTTATTGTGTCTTAGTGTGAATGAAATACTGTATATTTAATTATTAATATGTAATTGGTTTTGGAAGGGTACTTCCCATGAATGATAAGACTAGGCTGACAATTCATTTAGTAAGATGATATGGGTTGATATATGACATAGGATCTTCTGAGGAGTGTATTTCATCCTAGTGGAGGGTCTCTCCATGCGATGTCTTAGATCATGAGGGGGTACCACACATGAGGGTTTGTGTTGTAAAATAACATGATACATGGATGATGTACCCCGCCAGAAGAAACCATGTAGTGGGTTGGTATGTGAAGATGTGATCATTCCCTATTCTATTTGGTTGGGGGTTGTGTCCTTCGACAATACCTACCCTATGCCTATTGGTAAAAGATGGTATTCAGTTACTATAGAATTATATGTGACACCAACTATATTATAATCTAATGATGAAATAATTATAATCATAATTGTGTTGTCCTTGTTAAAATAGGATTTCTTTTCAAGCATTTTCAACTCTTCAGGTGTTCTGGTGTCAAAGATAGCGCATAATAACTTAAACAATAATTTTTTTTAAAAACAAAATAATAATAATTTATATTTGGGTTTTTTTGTGAAACCATACATTGTTAAGTGATCACAAACATAATGGTAACTCATGTGTGCATGAAAACATTATATTTGACTTTAGTTCGGACAATGGGATGTAAAGAGGATCAGACATAAGAAGATCAATGGGTATTTGGAGATAGGTTTGTAGAGGCTTAAGGATAATATTAGGTTGAATATTTTTATTATTTTTTATTTATGTTATATATATTATATTTCTAATGGGAGATCAACTTATTTTTATTTTTTTATTATTGGTATATTTGTTTCATTTCATTTGATATATAACTATGTTTATTTTATCATATATTTTGTGATGTGTATGATTTTTATTATTATTTCCATGACTCACATTGAATATAAAAGTATTCAAACTTCTTATTTTATGCCCTAACCAATAGATGACAACATATGGACTATGGGGAGGAATGTTTGATTCTATTTGGATCATTAGAAGAAATGTAAATCCCACATTGGGGAATCACCCAGGAAAGTATTCATAAATAAAACAAATATGGATTTTTATTATGGGGACCACATACATAGATCACTGAGTAAATATCCTCAATAAAAATCCAGTTATTGTCGGATATCCTCATACCCACATCATCTAAGCTCATACCGCCACCCAATATCTTATCTCACACCATAAAACATATATAGTTAATTATATAATTAAATCAAATGATGAATAATAACAAAAAAGACCATCAGTAATTTTTCAGTCACCAAACCCACATAGATCCTATTTTTTCATCTTTACAGTCTCTCTTATAACTGAATTGAGAAAAGGGACAATGAATCCAAACAATTTTACAATGATATGGTGAAATCATAACTGAAACCATAGACCAAATTGGAAATACACAAAGGGATATAATGGGAAAACAAAATATTTTAAAAAAATATAATGATTGTACATCAATTTCCATGAAATCTCAACCAAAAACATCCCCTAATATCAAGATCAATGGAGGAGAAGGAGAAATGATGGGGATGACATCATAAAATTACCTTATATGATTCCCCATTACCCCATAAAATCTATGGGATCCAAAAGGAAAATTATCAATCAATACCCAGTAAAAAACTAGATGTGACCCCCCTTAAACATGTCCACATGGGATATATTTAAATCCCACCAACAATGGTGCAAATGAGAGCACTATATAAAAACCCACCATGGGTGGATTAATGAGGTTCTACCTCTAATAGATCCAATATGAAGAATCCTCAATGTTATAGAGATAACTTTATAGTAGCTTCTTAGTCGACCTTTAGAGCAGGAGTCCATCCTAATGGCCATTCCTTATAGGGTCCTTCTAGGGTACATCCCTTGGGAGATAAGATTTTTCTCTCCCTTGAAGACCCACAATAGAATATATATTCACTAATATATTTTGTCATTCATTTATATTACCCACCATGTAAAATGTCAATTAATGTACCAATTGTTATCTCCATATTGTAATTTCAACTACATATATACCCGACCCTTCTTTGATGATTAACAAAACACTAAAAACACAATCCATTCTCAATGAATGCTCAATATTATCTTTATGAGTTGTTTCAATGATCATATTCCCAATATAAAACCATATCAATAATACAACCCTTCAATTAATAAAAAAAATTCAAATTCACATTGAAAAGATTTGAGGGAAAATATACAATTTATTATAATCTGCCCAGAATAAGGATTCTCATCCTCCAAAAAATCCAATGGTCTATAACCATGGACCCTAAACCACCATGGTATATAATTCACAATCAACCACACATGTTATATATCTAAATTCCCAATATTATTATGTTTTCAAACAAAAAAAAACCAAGGAGAACTATATATAGGATTTGAGATGCCAGCATTCCACCAACACAAACACTGAGATGGTGTTAAAATGAAACTGTATATCCAAAGACACTTAATAATAACTACATAATTATTTCAAAATATTATGGTTCTCACATCCATATGTATTCACTCATAATAAGTTTATTTTAATCTATAGTTCTCCCAAACATAGTATTTTCCAAAAAATTAACTTTTAGAGTTCTATGTTCATATCTGATATAGATTTTAACTCACTAAATCCAATTATTAACAACAAAATCATTTAATTTTCTATAGAATTTCTATATGTTCATATATAGATATAAATATTTTTGGTTATTATTCATTGCATTAAAAAATCTCACACATGAGAACTATAATAGTAGAGTGTCGTTGAAATCACAGAAATATAATATTATGAATAAGTGAAAGATCATGATTACACCCCATAATTATATTCTCATATATTACTCCTACATAAGATCATTATTTATAACCATGGAAAAGGAAACATAGGAAAAGATGAACTATTCATTATTAATGGAAAATAAAAGATACACATAATCATAAATATAAGGGTATGATAACATGGAAAAATCATTTGAAAACCATACCATTCATATAAAAGATAATAATAATGGGTCACAATATAAGTCTTAGTAGTTAACAATACATGAATCAAAATGAAATAAAATAACATGATCCAATTGGGAAAAAACATTTGGAAAAGACTGGAAATTTGTGGCTTACACATGAGAATAAAATATAATTTTTATATTAATTAATTCACAATTCCAAGACCATAATAGTAGACAAAGACCATTATTTAACTAGGTTCACTCTCATTCTTGAAATTTATTACTAAACCAAGTTCACATCCTATTCCATCCCAATCTTGTTAAAATGAGTTCACTCCCCATTCTAATCGTATGTATCTAATGAAATATAATTCTTTATCTAATGAATTTGAAGAACATATATATACACCAATTAAATAATAAAAAAATTATTTATGTGTTCTAGAAGATCTAATAACATTTCTTATCATGACCCTTGAAATGATGTGGCTATCAAATAATTTTCACTTATCATAATGAATGAAATGAAAGGGGTTTAATTTCAATTTCATCATATCATTACCTATTTCAAAGATTCATGTTTAATCATTTAATTATAGAAAAAACTAATAAAATAAGAAAATTTCATTAGTGCACATGAGAATTAGCCCAGTTGGTGAGGTATCCTTAAGTGAATCCATGAGACCCATGCTCAAAACCAGGTAGTCGCATATTTCCGAGTACTGTAGCCGTACTATAGTAGGTACTCTAGCTGACACTATAGCATCACTGTAGCAGAACTGTACACTATGCGGGTACTATAGCAAAACTGTACATTATAGCAGGTACTGTTCGGTACTGTGACAGACAAAACTATTCACCTTGGGCCACTGGTTTTGGCTATAAGACCTTAAGTATTTTGGGACACACATGTCTTCAAGTCAATAGGGATTTTAGGCCATCTTTAAATCCTTTGGGTTACCTCAAGCCCTTCATACCACCTCTAGTTGCCCGAGACAGACTCTACAAAAAACGAGTAGCCCTAGAAAAGGATTCAGAGCAGGAGTACTCACCAGAGTAGAGTCAAATGGATTTTTCAGAATGATAGGGTATGTCTGTGACATTGGATCCAGCATGTGATCACATTGGAATCCTAGCTAGACGACCATGCGAAGATGGAGCTACTATCATGTTGTAGATACTGGGGAGGGGAAGTCCCTTGTAGATTGTCTAGATGAATTCCCTAAGACCATTGGGTCATGTAATCTCATATGCATATGGGACATGTAATCTATGAGCCTATGGGCCTTTTAAGGGTTCCCCCTCATCCTGCAAAAGAGGGGTTATAAAAAATCAGTATATTTTGTTTCCTTCCGGCCATTCGTGCTAAGCATGTCTCATAAGCATTTTATCATGGTATAACCCCTGGAATAGAAATGAGTTTCATAAAAATAATTTTATCCTTAGCGGAATCCATTCACATATATTATATTAATGGTATCCACAAATCATTTCCCTAGTAAATTATAGTTAACCCCTTTGGATTTAATTTTATATTGATTTTTTGTGAAATATCATCTAAAACATTCTGTGAGGAAAATAACATTCCCTGGAAAATATTTTTTAAATTTTTTTAAAAATCCATATAATAGAAAGAAACCCAGAAAAAATATTATTGATGCTTTGAAAATAATCATTATTACTTTGTAGACAAAAAACACTTATGATATACTTTTCATTGAAAATATCCTTGAAAACATATAATGGAACATTTTAAATTTATTAAAAACAATTTTTTAAAAAATTAAACAATTAAAATAAACAATTCCATAAAATATTGATTAAAATATAATTTTAAAAAATTATAAACATTATTAGATAAATGGTTTTGGAAAATAACAAATTTCATAATGAAGTTAGATGAAATTTCATATTTAAATATAAAATTTCACTATTAATTTATATTCTTATGATGGGAAATATTATTCCTTTGCAAGAAGATATCATAAATAACATGAGGAAAATAAAATTAATTATTAATCTTTGAGAATAATAACATTTTATTTTAATTTTGGAGACTCAATCATAAACAATCGTGAACAATTATGAGATTTTAACATGAAATAATTATCACATTATTAACATTGAATTATAATCCTCATGACGGAATAAGATATTATGTAATTAAAACTATCACGATAATAAATAAATTCATGTTTTTAAATTTAAAAAGGGGATATATATACACCCCATTAAATATCATAGGTTCATAACATAACATTCTCTCAATGAAAGTAAATTGTGAAAAACTCCCATAACTCTTCGGTAACATTTTAACCATAAACCCTATGAAAGAGATATAATAAAATGGTATGTAAAATCAAATAATTATTATTATATCAATCATACAATATATTTATTTTCACTATATGTTCCATATAAAATAAATTGATGGTGAACATGACATGTTTCTCACTGAAGTAAAACGTAAGACATAAATCCCTTCACGTTATATATTTTCTTCCATCATACAAATTTCAATCCTACTATATAATAAATTTATCTATATTATAATTATGATTAAAAAATGTATTCATATAAATAATATGATATATTGTTGACTAATTACCTTTTATTACCTGTTTATTAATGAATTCATGTTAAAGATTTGTAACATGTAATATTCCATTTCCATTTCATATATGAATTGATATGTTATATTTTATGTACTTTTATTTAATAATGATATAATAATATCCAAATTTAATAATAACATGTATAATAATTATATATTTACTCTTAATAATCCTAAAAATATATAAATTGAAATTAAAATATAGTGTTCATTGAGATGGTAGGTCGTACGTACACAAGAATGTTATTTTAATTTTTTAATTGGATTAAGAGAAAGAAAATTATATGATATATGGTCATAAAATAATAATTTTCAATTCATATGTATCCCATATTTTTATTAAACCAATCATTAATAAATTATATCTTTATAATGAAGGAATCAAATCTTTTCGAAGGGCGGGAGTCCTCCATACACACGTGTGATGTTATCATATTCCCACAAAATCAATGACATAAAGTTATGCGTGATATAATTATTAAAAAAGTATAATAAATTCATATATATGATATATATAATATAAAAATGAAAAATTTGTCGTTATTCCTAACCTTAAATGTGTTAATGGAAAAATGAATGACGTCGGTCCATGAGGTGGTAGATTATCCTACACATGAATAGTCATTTCCTTTCGAATATGAGGAATGTGTGTGAAGTTGAATGCTATAAACATGACATAAAAACAACTCAATAAATTTAAAACCTAGTGGTTACTATATAATCAAGTTTTAATAAAAAAAATAAATTGGGTTTAGGAAGATATAAAATAAAGAAACTTGTAAAGGAACCTTACAACTTCTTTGGGTATCCTCCTTAGGATTGTACTGAAGATTTAAATTAATAGATTTATAAAAAACTAAATATTAGAGGTTGAGTAGAGGTATGTTAAGATGTTATGTTGTTATATATTGGTCTAGAAAAAAAAAATTATTTGTGATGAATTTGGTTTTGTTAGTTCCCTTTTATTGTTGATGATGAGTGACATTTTTTTAAATACTCAAAATTATTCACAATATTGTGGTAAATATAATCTCAATAGGGTCTAAATATTAAAATTAATGGGTATTACTTATTATATATTCGATTCATAACTCCACCAAACATTAAAAAAATTATTTATGTATTTTTTCCCTAACAAATATATTTCCCATTTTGTACCATTTTGTCTTCTAAAATATGGAAACCAGATTTATAGACATGGTAATTTATTGTTTAAGACTACATAATTTTCATAAATATTAAATAATTTTTACAATATTATTTTAAATATTATATATTATTTATAAAATATAAATACTATGTTTTTTATAAAATAATGCTTACACTAGTGAAAATAATTTTAAAAAACCCACATTTAACTATAATATTGTTAACTTATTTTTTAAAAATTAACAAAAAATATAGTCATTATAAAACAATAATTTTATCACTAATTAATCGTATTATTTAATAATTAAACTTTTAAAATAAAATAGATGAATATAATATTATTAGTAATTTTAATCCATTTAATTAAATAACATTTATTATAAAATGTTATTAATGTGAATTTTGAAATTATTATTTAATTTTAATTTATTAATTATAATGAAAACAATATAATTAGAATATATTATTATAAAACCAATGTAAAATAATATCTTCTTCTTCTAAATTAATTTATGACAATAATTCATTCGATTTTTAACACCATTAATTTTTTTATTATCATTTATTTTAGTTACATATTAATTAAATAATTACTATGTTGGAGTTTCTTAAGAATTTATAGTAATTAACTTATCGATAAATATTTAAAAAAATAATAATAATAAAACTATTATATTTTAAAAAAATAATATTTCTAACATAAACTATATTTTTTGCCTCTATCCCACAGATTAATTGAACTAAAAATTATAAAAATTATATATTTTGTATTTTTAATTATATAACTTTATATATGTGTCATATTAAATAGAATATTGGAAATTATTTCTTTTTTTAAAATTATTTTATGGAAATGATAAAAATAAACTCATTTAATATTATTTAGACAACATTTTATGACATTTGACTCTTATAATTCTAGTTTAACCCCCAGTAAATCCATTTTTTCCATAATCACAGTAATTAATTTGTACTTCATTCATTGTTAATTTTGACCAAAAAATATTTTAAACATTTTGAAAATTATATGTTAATAATATTATAAATAATAAATCCTTTTATTTAGTATTCCATTAATATAATTGTAAAAAGAATTGAAATTAGTAATGGAAACATGATGAGAAAGAGGGTTTTTAGAGAGAAAAAGATAAAATGATTGAAATGATTTTATATTAATATTATTTAATAAAATAACTCAAATAAATAAACTGGATTAAAGGATATAAAATTGATAAATTTAGAATTTTTAATAATTTTAAATAAAAAATTATCATTATAAATAAATTAAAATGAAAGGCAGTTTTGAAATAAAGTTTTTTATTTTTATTTTATAATGAAAAAATTAAACATTTTAGAAAACAAAACATAAAAAATACCAATTATGATTTTGATATTATGATTTAATAATGATTTTTTTATTTTAAAATTCAACTTTTAAATGTGAAAAATTTTATTTTGAAATTAAGAGCATCATAAAAAAGGGAAAAATTTGCTTTCTATAGTACTATAGTTTATATGTGTAAAATTGTAAGTATTCATATCACCTGTCTAAAAAAATAATCAAAATTATTTTTGAAAATAAAATTAAATATAATATATAAGTTTCATTACAATAGTTATCCCAAGGTTAGTTTATAATTTATTAATATAAAACACAGTTGTTTGAATAAAATCAAATTTTTAGAAATATGTATTATTTTATTTTGTAAAGGGTTTTATATTAATTTATAATTAACTAGTCACTAAATAATTAATCAATAATGTTCAAAACATATATTCATAATTTTTTTCATTCATTACATAACCTATATTCTAACAGTTAGTTTATAACCATCATATTAAATAATAATATTTAAATAGTATACCTTATTTGGTTTATAATCAGTGTTGTGTGTAAAGTAAGAAAAACTCAGAATTATGAGTAAAAGAAGAAAAATGTAGTATTCCATGTAAAGAAAGATAAACTCGGTTCATCATGTAATTTAGAATATCAAAAATGATAAATATATTTGGAAGATAAAAATACATGTTGTTACATTCTACCCTCCCCCCCACATAAAATAAATTTCACCCTCAAAATTTTTATCTTAAATAAATTAATCAAAATTTGAATATAACTTCATATAAACCCAAATCAAGAAAATGAATCATAAAAATCCATTAAAAATGTATAGTTTGAAACATAACAGTTTCCCAATGTAAATCATAACTTGTTTTCTACAAATGAGAGGAATAGTGGGATGTTTGTGGATGATAAGGGTTAATACTTATAGATTTTTTTAAATATCACTGATGAAAATAAATTGTGTAATATAGAAAAGGATAATGATGATAAAAACAAGACCCAAATAAGAATTAAAATATCATTGATACCATAAAAAATTGTTATTTCATGAAACAATTTATTTTCAAGATCATTATATGAATGATGAATAACTTTCACAAGAATATATACACACATAATTTCATTTCGTTTCATAATCTCAATATCGTCTTTGGGATTTTCCTTGGATAAAATAAACTAAAAATCTTATAAGGAGAAATGAAGGTTAATTTTTTCTTGCCAAGGAAAAAGGGAACAAAACATCCATAAAGATAATAATAAATCATTTTGTCAATCATCAGTTATTATCAAAAAATAAATAGTATTCATAGGTTATTCAATATAAATAAAATTTTCATATGGTGAAATAATACATTAATCACAAAAACCTTATTCAATGTTAATCATAAACCAATCTATAAATTTTTACCATTTTTACCATTCTAAAAGTTGATAATCCAAACCATTAATATAATGACACTAAATTTCATAAAATAATTTTATCATTGACCCATTGAATTCATATGGTAGATTTTGATTATCATTTACCAAATATGTCAAACATTTTACTAAAAAGTGTTTCCATAGAACCAAGAAGAAAACAAACAATTATTTTCATTCCTTTAACATAACCACATAATATTAAATGTGTTAATGGAAAAATGAATGACGTCGGTCCATGATGTGGTAGTTTATCCTACACATGAATAGTCATTTCCTATAGAATATGAGGAATGTGTGTGAAGTTGAATGTTATAAACATTACATAAAAAAACTCAATAAATTAAAAACATTGTGGATACAATATAATCATGTTTTAATAAAACAAATAAATTGGGTTTAGGAAGATATAAAATAATGACACTTGTAGAGGAACATTACAACATCTTTCGGTATCCTCCTTAGGATTGTACTGAAGATTTAAATTAATAGATTTATAAAAAACTAAATATAAGAGGTTGAGTAGAGGTATGTTAAGATGTTATGTTGTTATATATTGGTCTAGAAAAAAAATTTATGTGTGATGAATTTGGTATTGTTAGTTCCCTTTTATTGTTGATGATGAGTGACATTTTTTTAAATAATCAAAATTATACACAATTTAGAGGTAAATATAATATCAATAGGGTCTAAATATTAAAATTAATGGGTATTACTTATTATATATTCGATTCATAACTCCAACAAACATTAAAAAAATTATTTATGTATTTTTTCCCTAACAAATATATTTCCCATTTTGTACCATTTTGTCTTCTAAAATACGGTAACCAGATTTATAAACATGGTAATTTATTGTTTAAGACTAAATAATTTTCATACATATTAAATAAATTTTACAATATTATTTTAAATATTATATATAATTTATAAAATATAAATACTATGTTTTTTATAAAATAATTCTTACACTAGTGAATATAATTTTAAAAAACACACAGTTAACTATAATATTATTAACTTATTTTTTTAAAATTAACAAAAAATATAGTCATTATAAAACAAGAATGTTATCATTAATTAATCGTATTATTTAATAATTAAACTTTGAAAATAAAAATGAAGAATTTATTATTATTAGTAACTTTAATCCATTTAATTAAATAACATTTATTATAAAATGTCATTAATGAAAATTTTGAAATTATTATTTAATTTTAATTTATTAATTATAATGAAAAAATATAATTACAATATATTATTATAAAACCAATGTAAAATAATATCTTCTTCTTCCAAATTAATTTTTGACAATAATTCATTGGATTTTCAACACTATTATTTTTTTATTATCATTTATTTTAGTTACATATTAATTAAATAATTACTATGATGGAGTTTCTTAAGAAATTATAGAATGTAACTTATCGATAAATATTTAAAAAATAATAATAATAAAACAAATATATTTTTAAAAAATAATATTTATAACATAAACTATATTTTTTTGCCTCTATCCCACAGATTTATTGAACTAAAAGTTATAAAAATTATATATTTTGTATTTTTAATTATATAACATTATATATGTGTCATATTAAATAGAATATGGGAAATTATTTCTTTTATTAATATTATTTTATGGAAATGATAAAAATAAACTCATTTAATATTATTTAGAAAACCTTTTATGTAATTTTGACTCTTATGATTCTAGTTTAACCCCCAGTAAATCCATTTTTTCCATAATCACAGTAATAGATTTTTACTTCATTCATTATTAATTTTGACCAAAAAATAAATTAAACATTTTGAAAATTATATATTAATAATATTATAAATAATAAATCCTTTTATTTAGTATTCCATTAATATAATTGTAAAAAGAATTGAAATTAGTAGTGGAAACATGATGAGAAAGAGGGTTTTTAGAGAGAAAAAGATAAAATGATTGAAATAATTTTATATTAATTTTAATTAATATATTCACTTAAATAAATAAACTGTATTAAAGGATATAAAATTGAAAAATTTATAATTTGTAACAATTTTAAATAAAAAATTATCATTTTAAATAAATTAAAATGAAAGCCAGTTTTGAAATAATGTTTTTTATTTTTATTTTATAATGAAAAAATTAAACATTTTAGAAAACAAAACCTAAAAAATACCTATTATTATTTTTATATTATGATTTAAAAATGATTTTTTTTGTTTTAAAATTCCACTTTTAAATGTTAAAAATTATATTTTGAAATTAAGAGCATCATAAAAAAGGGAAAATTTTCTTTCTATAGTACTATAGTTTATATGTGTAAAATTGTATGTATTCATATCACCTGTCTAAAAAAAATAATCAAAATTATTTTTGAAAATAAAATTAAATATAATATATAAGTTTCTTTAAAATAGTTATCCCAATGTTAGTTTATAATTTATTATTATAAAACACAGTTGTGTGAATAAAATCAATTTTTTAGAAATAGGTATTATTTTAGTTTGTAAAGGGTTTTATATTAATTTATAATTAACTAGTCACAAAATAATTAATAAATAATGTTCAAAACATATATTCATAATTTTTTTCTTACATTACATAACTTCTATTCTAACAGCTAGTTGATAACCATCATTTTAAATAATAATATTCAAATAGTATACCTTATTTGGTTTATAATCTGTGTTCTGTGTAAAGTAAGAAAAACTCAGAATTATTTCTAAAAGAAGAAAAATGTAGTATTCCATGTTAAGAAACATAAACTTGGTGCATCATGTAATTTAAAATATAAAAAATGATAAATATATTTGGATGAAAAAAATACACGTTGTTACATTCTATTCTCCCCCCCCGACATAAAATAAATTTCACCCTCACAATTTTTATATTCAATAAATTAATCAAAATTTGAATATAACTTTATATAAACCCAAATCAAGAAAATGAATCATAAAATTCTATTAAAAATGTATAGTTTGAAACATAACAATTTCCCAATGAAACTCATAGCATGTTTTCTACATATGAGAGAAATAATGGGATGTTTATGGATGATATAGGTTAATACTTATAGATTTTTTAAATATCACTGATGACAATAAATTGTGTAATATAGAAAAGGATAACGACGATAAAAACAAGACCCAAATAAGAATTAAAATATTATTGATACCATAAAAAATTATGATATCATGAAACAATTTATTTTCAAGATCATTTTCTGAATGATGAATAACTTTCAGAAGAATATATACATACATAATTTCATTTCATTTCATAAGCTCAATATCGTCATTGGGATTTTCCTTGGATAATATAAACTAAAAATCTTATAAGGAAAAATGAAGGTTAATTTTTTCTTGCCAAGGAAAAGGGATCATTACATCCATAAAGATAATAATAAATCATTTTGTCTATCATCGGTTATTATCACAAAATAAATGGTATTCATAGGTTATTCAATATAAATAATTTTTTCTTATGGTGAAATTATACATTAATCACAAAAACCTTATTCAATGTTAATCATAAACCACTTTATAAATTTTTACCATTTTTCCCTTTCTAAAAGATGATAATCCAAACCATTAATATAATGTCGCTAAATTTCATAAAATCATTTTATCATTGACCCATTGAATTCATATGGTAGGTTTTCATTATCATTTACCAAATATGTGAATCATTTTACTAAAATGAGTTTCCATAGAACCTAGAAGAAAACAAAAATTTATTTTCATTCTTTTAACATAACCACATAATATTAAATATATCTAATTGATCGAATAATGTTGTAACCTCCATCAATGATAAAAAAAATATATTTTTAAATAAAAATTTTAACAACTCCGAGGTCTTCTATAATGTAATATTTATGTTATCCATGTCAATAATTACATTATCCAAACTAAATTCCATTTTATCAAAATACATAATATATTAGGAATTAAAGTCAACTAATAATATGTTTTCTAAAAATATATCATTTCAATTATATAAATTTTATTTGTCATCAACATCATCCAACATATTTTATCAAATCCCTAATGAAAAATTATACAGAACAACAATTTTATATTTAAAAATTTATAATACATGAATCCAAGAAAAGAATGCATTAATCCTTCATCTAAAATGATTATCTTGGAATCAGTTTGTCCTTGGTCGAGAAGTAAATTCTTTGTTCGGGCCATTAAGTTGAGTAATTCTAATAATCTCAATAGTTAAGAAAATTAAATCCATATCAATTTGACTCTCTATATCCCATTTATCCAAATAGATATCATCTTCCCCTGCATTTGATATTTTCCTTCAGTTTTTTCATCCCACCTTATTAACATGTAGGATGTGGACACTTCATACTTCTCGTTCCCGCAAACAAATAGACACTAAATCATAGTTTGAGAAATGCTAATCAGAATGGAAAATTGTAGTCTAAAAATAATCTTGGAAGTAAAAATAAAGACACATCATCAATAATATATGAAACCTTAGTTTTATCCTAGATCATTCATAGTCCTCATTTATTTAGGTATTTCAAGATATTTTATTTTGAGTTTCTGAGTATCTGAAATATATCTCTAGAGTGTGTCAATATTAATATAAAAAAGTACTATTGTCATGCAATAATTCCATATTGATTATTTATAGATAAAGTGTTTTTGCAGTTGTTACCCATTACAACATCTATACCAAAGTCACTACCACTTATAATATATGTACAAGGTAATATTTCTAGGTAACCACTAACTTTATCATTTACCAAAATTCTAGGAATCCTTCTTATACTTTGATTCATCCTTAATCATATCCATATAAACACACCCAGTCATATCCTTAGAAATATCCTTTGGGATCACATTATGTTTTCCATGGCATTTTTTCGAATGGTTAACTAAATATTTACATTGATACCAACTATGTAGACATAGGATTTTCATAAATGTATATTACATATTTTTATGAATATTGAATACATTTAAAAAATAAACACTTAAGGACCGTAATAGTTTCGAATCATTGGAATCGTGGGAAAAAAATATTCTAAATTTGTTTAAGATAATAAATTTATACCATAATTATCTTCCCCTACAGTACTCATAAATAATGCCATTCTTTATTATATGATTATATTTGAATTAAAATAGACTAATAAATTCATAAATATAATATATATCATATATAAAGTATAAATCCATTGTTATCCCAATACATTATAGGTGATAACATAAAAAAGATTTGTATTATTTGACGGGGTGGTAATGTGATATACAGAGGAAGAATGATTTTGTAACTCATTTGATATAATTGTGTAAAGTTTTATGTCACATACCTAACACTAAAATATATATGTATATGTAGTATAATAATTTGTTTATATTATCTATTTATAAAAGTAATTTAATGGGATGTGAGAAGAAATAAAATATACACTTATTGAAGAACATTACCTCAATTAGAATTTCACATAACCTATATGAATTTTACCTCATATAGTGTGGTGTTACCTTAAAAATAGCTATCGATACTAACTCTCATCATTGTGAAAAGGTATCCACATTAAAAATTCTTACATGTTCTCTCCCTTTAGCATACTAAATCTCATCCGACGAAAATGTAATCATACTCCCATAAAACATAATCCCATAATTTGAATCATTATCCCATGGTAATAATCCCACAGAACCTAGGTTCTGGTACATTAAACTCTATCTGTACACCACCCATCCAGAAATAACATCTATCAAGAATCAAATTAATGCTTCCTATCCAATGCGATGGACAAATCCCACTTGTTCGAGGCCTACTGTGATGTTTCCTATCCCACATGCACTATTCCAAAGCCATGATATTTTAACGACACTAAATACATCTATGATACAAATATATTTGATCGTTATCAATCAATGAAAGAAATCCAATGGGATTATCTTATCAAAAACCAACTAGAATTCCAAAAAATTCCCAATGTTCTCAATGTACCAAATTCAACACTACTAAAGGGTATGTAGTAAATGGTTTTTTATGAAATAAAGGTAGTTTTAACCATCTCCTAATAGTTTAGTAGTAGTTATTAAATAATTTCATATTTCACATTCAGTATTCATTTAGTGGTGGTTTTATAATATTGTTGCAGTTTAGTTAAGTGTTGTTTTTAAAGAATTTATTTAAATTTTTTTAAAAAATATTTTTTAGAAATAAAAAAAAGAAAAGATTCTATCATGGAATAGATTAGTGGCATTTTATTTTATTAGTGGTAATGCGTAACCACAACTAAATATTGTTAATTGAATATATTTATCACATGTCACTAAAAACCATAAGTAATTCATATTTTTTTAAAAAAATTAATAAAAAAATATAAATATAAAAAATATGACATATAATAAACTGAAATAAATATATTTGGTAAATGAATCATAAATATATCATACATCTACAGTCTTTTGAAAATATCGAATCATCATAACCTCAATTTATGTCAACCCACATATCTATCAATATACATATACAATATGTTTGATTATAAAAATGCTCAATATACATCTATGTCACGACCTCCACTACGAGTGTACTTCAATACATCTTTTAAAAAATATAAACAGACCTCCTATCATCACCAACTAAATGAAACAAGTAAAAAAACATAAAAAACCATACACAATTAATCACAATTATCATAGAATAATTGAACAAATTGTGACATAATATTGTAACTATGAACCGTGACAACTTCCTTATGAAACATCTCATAGATATGTATGGTCAAACTCCTATATACTTATAAAATCTATAACATATAATGAGAACTAGAACATTTAATATGTAAAATGTTAAAGAAAAAATACACCGAAAATATTTAGAACACTATGCATAAAATAATATGATATGTTAATAAAATAGAATAAAAATTAATATAGAACAAATAATATATAATGAATAAAACATTTAATGCCTAACCATAAATATTAAAGATATGTTTTTTGTAGTTTAAACATAAACAGAACGAGTAAATATTCTAATATACTTTAACAGCATTGTGCAATGTGCTTAAAATTTAATTAATAAAATAATAATAATGAAGTTAATCTAATATCACTGCCAACATTTAGAAAATAACTCATCAGTGGTTTTTCCACGATTTCACATCATTTTGAGGTTCTTTTCAACGGGTTTGACTATTCCATGCATGTTTTTGTGTTTTAATACACCTAAAATGTGTTTATATACGTAAAAATAAAATCATAATTCAAAATGAAATTATGTTAGTTCATAAATTTAAAAATTAATTATTTTTTGTTTTATTATGGTTTAGGGATATCAACCATCATTCTTCATTTTTTGACTCCCTAAAACTTGTTTTTAATGAATTTTTATATCTTTGAAAAGTGTATACTGAGTAATTCTGACTTCACGTCAAGTATTATTAATGTGTTTTCTTCGAAAACATGTCTAATTACTCAAAGGTGGTCATAAAGTGATTTCACTTCAATATGAGGTGGTTTTATTTGTGTTTCACCCTTCTAGGAATGTTTTAGTGATTTGAAACAAAAAAAAATTGTTTATAACGAGAACAAGAAAACCATAATTCAGAATGATATTTCATCAGTTCAAGTATTTCCCTATAAAATATATTGTCCTTGTCATGTTATTTCAGGGTAATTTGATTTCAATTTCCTAGTTTTACCACCTAAAATATGTTTTTAACGGAATTTGTACCTTTCAAAAGTGTATACCATGTAATTCCAACCACATTGCACATCGTCTAAATTTTATTTCAATGTGTACACATCGAAAGCAAGCCATTATTTATATTTCTTTGACTAAAAATCAATTTGAGGTCATTTTATGTTTATTGAAAACTTCGTGCCTGTTTATGTTTTTTAAGACCGTAAAAATACGATTATGGAAATAATTTGAAATCCATAATTCTGAATAACCTCTATTAGTAGCAATATTTCATAATTATATTTATGGTTTTTCCCCATGATTTTAGGGAATTTTGAAATTATTTTCATATACTTTACACCAATTCCACTTATTTTATAGACTTTTGTACCTTTCAGATGTTTATACTTTGCAATTTCAACCTTATTGCGAGTCATATTGATGTTTTCTTTGTTCATAAATGAAAATTTTAACTCATCGTTGGGATTAACATGATTTTCCATCTATATATGGTATTTTTATATAGTTAAAAGAATTTGATACATGATTTAGTGTTTTAAAACAATAAAAATGTGTATCTGTATGTTATGGGTAAATTGTTTTTTGGAAAGTTGTGTCATAATTTAATAAATTTCAAAATTAAATATATGGTATTTTTTCAATTATTTACAGGAAATACGAAACCGTTTTGTGGTTTTTTACCCCTCGACATTTGTTCTTAATGTATTTTGTTCCTTTCAAAATTCAATATGGGGTAGTTCTGACAAAACCGTGTGTTATATTGAAGTGTTTTTTGTGTATACATGACAAAAAAACATAGTGCTGGTTTCACCATGATTTCACATAAATATGATCACTTTTTGCAGGACCCATGAGCACCCTGGTCTAGGAGGGGTGAATTCAGGTGTCAAAATTATCATTTACGGTGACATATCTTATTCCCACATTAGTAGGAACTCATTAAACCAATATGATGTATTCGATCAGTAATAAAATATCCACAAAATTAAAGGAAAAACATTTTTTTGGGTGGTTCATCATTTAGGGATATCCCATGTACCATAGACCAATAGTGTTTTAATTGTACCTAAATCTATTATTCTTCACTATAAGTTGAATACAGATGTTTAGACATAGTCACATTGTGCCTAACGCACATTCTTTACAAGAGTATTGGGAAAGCGCATTACATCCCATGGATCACTTTAGTCAACTCCACATATCTCACTACATTGATAAAAATCTAACTCTCTTTATCAACATGAAAGCCATTTCAATGTATTGTAATTAATACCTTTGTCCCAAATATAGCCCGAGGCTTATCATGCATCATATACCTGAGTTATTTCTATTTAAATGTTTTATACACGTAAACATGATGTTCAATACATACTTTTATAATGCTCATTGACAATGCTATTTCCTTCCCAAATGTCATTACCTTCTCAGAAGAAACTACCTTTGAAAAGTTGAATTCTTTAATAGATCAAATTTCCATTGACAATCTCACTTCCTTCATGGGTCATATATTTTTCACCAAGATCACGTAGTCAATATAGAATACCACATCAACAGAAAGCACTCATTATTTAAAAACAATTATAATCAATCTAGATGAAACATTCATTTTCATGATTCTCAAGCTCTCATGGATTGTTAGTTGATGGAGCTCCCTTTTATTTTTGAAATTAGAGTTATTTTATATTTTCCTCTAATATATTTTTCTGAATATTGTTAGGGTAGCCATGTATTTATAGTAAAGACATTCACGATGCTCCTTAGAAATTAATTCAATAGTCAAATCTACTAAAAATATCATCATAGTTATCCTCCCATAATAAAGATCCACTGAAATTTGATGCATTCAAGGAACTTACAGTCAACACATCATGCAGTCATGAAGCTCCATTACTTTTATTCACTAAGATCAACATATCCATTCAAAATTCTCCAAATCATCACAATCATTAACCTAGTTTTTTCATAAATCATTCAATTTTCATTTTTAGTAAGATTCAATCATAAGGAACTACCTTTCCTATTTCTATCCTATTCCTCCATATTATTGGAAAATAAAATTTTTGAAACAATGGGAAACAACGACACCTACAATATTATTGATATCATGAAATGTAAGATCCATTTCCTTGAAATATTCATGATATTCCATGCTAGAATTGAACAAAAAAATAAGAATCTATTTCTTGTAAATAAGAGCCTTGTTTCCATCAATTTTATTATGTTTTTTAACGTTCCACACATATTTTTCAATTTTTATAATCTTAAAACACATTTATGACCATAACAGGAAAACCATAATTCATTATGATGTTTCATTATTTCTATCATTCCACAATTAAATATAATATTATTTTCCCATGTGTTTTCCGCAATCCGATATCCTTTTCTTTTTTGACACCATGATGCATGGTTTTAAAACATTTACATCAATTAAAATTTTATATTGATCCATCAAGAGTTAACAACACATCGAATGGACATTTTCAGTTCTTCTATTATCACAATTATTCCAATATTTGTTTTCCCATGATTTTATGTCAATACAATATAGCATTCTGTTGTATTTATTTTGAAACATTCATTTTAGTGTTTTATGATTGTAAAAATGTATTTATGAGAATCATAGAAAAACCATAACACATGTTGTTGTGGAATTGATTAATGTATTTAAAAGATCAATATGTGTATGTTTTACTATGGTAACTTTTTTAGTTATTAAATATTTAAAAAAAATTAATTTAAAAGTTACTTTATTTGTAATATAATTAATGTTTTAGCAAAATTTTTAATATTTTTTTAAATAATAATATAAATATACATTTGTAATTTTATATATTTTAGTGTTTTTTTTGAATGACAAAATTAATTTTTACTTTTTAAACCATTTGTTATTTCAAGGTCAAAAATCATTTAGTGGATATTTTTATTATTTATAGAATGTTTTTATATGTGTTATTATTTTGGTAATCATTAGTGGGTTTTTATTATTTTATATATAGTATGTTTAACCAAAACATTAACATGGGAGATGTTATTATAACCAGTGAAAAATTATTTTGTTGTGGTTATCCTGAACCATCCCAAAATATTAAAAACAATTTTTTTCCTTTTATAAAAAATTGTTGCTATAGTGATTATGGATGTTTTTTGTGTTCTTGAAAAATGTGTGATAGATCTATAGAATATTAAATCTACATCAAATTTATGAGATACAAAGATAGAAATTTCATTATCGATCATGTTAGTCAGCCACTAAAATACTGAAACTAGACCATTTTACATTTGATACCAGCACTAATTATGTGTTTTCTTATAATAATATTGTTCTTGTAATTTTACTTTCAGTATTTCAATTTATCTTTGTGATTCCAGACCAACATATCCACTGAAACCTAGACTGGGTGTTGTAGTAATGGATAATTCAAACCTTCCAAACAAACCTCAAGGAGTAGGACTAAAACTCTCCGCCATATGAATCTAGGATGTTACTTCCCTAAAACAATTCCAACTACATCATTCTGAAAAATTAATGATGATTGTGAAGGGGTTTCATCCAATAAAACTTCAATTTTAACCTATTAGTAAAAATAATATTAGAATTTATTTGTTAATATATCTGAACATAAGAATATTATTTAGTTAATAAATATTTTATCAGTATTTATTGTTATTTAAAAACTCTATAATGTCAATATTAAAAATTATATTATAAAAACAAACAACCCAAAAGCTTAATAAATTATGGCCACCAATATTTTTCAAAAATTGTCAAAATAGAATTGTTAGATCATTGTATTTGTCCCCATATAATTTTTTTACCATGATTATTTTTTATAATACGGTTTTAATTATTTTTTTTATGGTATTAAACTTATAAGAAATAGTGATTACAATTACATACAACAACGTCTTTGGTAGGGTCGTTAAGATAATTTACATCTAGTTTCCTGTGCACATTAAAACACAAATATGTTTCACCAACATATTGAACTAATTCATTAAACATTATAAAAAATTTAATTGTGTCAAAAAATTGTGTTTTATATAAAATGATATTAATAATAATGAATAAAATAAAACCCAACATTTGTATTTTTCCTAAAAAACTCTAATACTGTATAATGTAATGAATTAAACAATTTATAGGATTAACATATTCATTAAATTATTACTAATAAAATTGAATCATTAATAAAAAATATATTAATTTACCATGTTCATGTTATTAAGATACTGTAATATATTCAATTAACTCATGTGTTGTATCTTTATCGATATCGACAATGAGCTTCCACTGTTCTCAAAAAATGTATTTTGGCACATTCTAATTCCTTATTCATAAACTAAATTAATTTTCAATAAATGAATACCATAAAATCCATTTAAAATATTTTCATTTCATTCCCAAAATATTCATTCGACATGGGCGTGAAGTGGAGTCAGTGAAATCAAAGTTATAAAACATCTAGAAATAAAAAACACAAAAACTTATCAGTATATTATAGAGTGTTACTGTTTTTTTTAATTTATTGTCATGGAATATTAAATTAACATTAACATTATGTTATATAAATGATATCATCCTTCCATTATAAAAAATATACCTCAAATATTTATAATTAAGGGGAATTCACGTTGTCTAGCAAACTAATATCCCATGAATCTACCCATAGATTTCAGTGGCTTCACTGGTAGGCACCCCATAATACTCAAATGGAATGATAATCATTAAGTCCTTTAGGTCCCATACTTTTTCTGTGTTGAAATATTTGTCACTTATATGGTTTTATTTAAATATATTTTTTTTTTAAAATTCACTATACAATAAAAAAACGTTTTTTTTAAAAAAATGACTTATATACCAATAATTGTAAATCACAAATATCCCCTAGAGGAAGGGATGATATAATTCTCCATCACAAGAGTTGAATCAAGAAGTGGGATAATAATGAAATATAAGGAAATGGATGACTGAGTAGAAATCTTGAGTTCAATAGTATCACTAGGATCCCGAAGAGATGATGGTAGTGTTGGCATGCTCTGAGATATTGATCGACTATGATACAGAATTTTTTTGTTCATATCATTCCAACATTTCAAAAGGTTGAGGAACATATTTTTATAATGTTATGTTTTAGTGATTTGATTAATATAATTGGGATAATTACTTTACAAAAAAAATTAATGTATTTTATAAACCATTTTAAAATTATATTTGTTGGATTCCCATGTAATTTTGAAGTATAATAAAGAATATTTAAAGGATTTTATTGCTTTTGTGAAATTAAAAAATATTCAATAAAGAGGTAAATCATATATTATAAATCACTATTATATTTTAAAATATTATTTGAATATTATATTTATAGAACACAATATTATATTCATAATTGAATTATAGGGTATTTATTAGAGTCTTATTCATCTAATATAAACAAACTATGATATTATTTATGTAATATAATTTTGTAATTCATATTTCCATATTGATAATAATTAAAATATTAATCATTATAAGGATTTATATAATCATTGATAATAAATATATAATCATAATATTGTTTATAACTATTATATAAAAATAGCCATAAATTTTGGTAGGTACAAATTAGATGTATCCATTAGGAAATTTTATTTCATAATGTAATAAAAAATAATGAATATCATTCATATTTTCTTGTTGTAGTGTTAATAAATAAAATTAGATAATTCTCTCTTATAACCTGTTCATTATTAATATTCAATGATAGGGTTATAAGAAATTGAGATATGTTAATCCTGATATAGTTTTTATTATATTTTTTGTCCAATATAAAAGCATTAGAGGAAAAATAAGGACTACTAATTCTTAGTAATCACCATCATATATTCATTATAGATATATATCACAATGTAATTGTGGTACACATAGTTATATTTTTCTAATTTTATTTGTTTTTTATTTTTTAATTATATATTAATATTTAAAAGGATTCCATCCACAATCTATGAGAATATGATTATCTCAATGAACCCATTTTAATACATTAATGTAATAATTACAAATAATATATTGAAATCCTTTTAGTATGGATTTTTAAATGATATTTGTGTCTTGATTAACACTGAGTAGTGATAATTGGATCGCTAATTAACTTATGTAGAAAAAAATTATTTTTTCTGAATTTTAATGCAAGAACCTCATATAATAATACCCCAAAATGGTACCATTGATACTCTATATACATATATATATATATCATTATATATAAGTCATTATTTATTTATGAACCCAAAATAATTAATATACACGTGTTTAATTAAAATATTTTGATTTAAAAAACATCCAATATTAAATATAAATTTAAAAAATAATACATATTCATAATATATGTATATATCCCATCATAAAAACAATATTTGTAAGTCCACGCTCAGAATGTTATTTAATCAAGAAAAAATTCCCCTTATATTGTTTATCACTCTAGGACTGATAATGTGAGTCTATGAGATTATTTTTTCATATTATAACTCAATTTTTAATTGATATATCAAATATTTGATATTTTATCTTAATTATGGTGTTTTTAATTGTTAATGAATTCATAATATAACTTAACAAATTAAAAAAAACTATGATAGGATCTTGTATAATTATTTTGAAGATTAAGCCTAATGTTGGAATATACACCGTATTGTTTTTTTGGATGAGTTTGATATTTATATTTATAAATAATAAATTATATTAGATAAAAATTCATGATTCTTTATCATACATGAAACTATAATTACATGGTTTGGGATGGTAACAAACTGTATAATTCGACTCAATAATAGATTTTTGGTGAGGATGATGTAGCATTTAAGGTGGGTCAGTGTTTCTGGTAAGGTGGGGATCCGTGCTAGGGAGAGAGAGGATGGAATAGTGGTATGCGTCACTGATAAGGAGGGTAATTGAGCTGGGGTGATAAAAGTTGGGGGGGTTCGTGTCACCAGAAAGCCAGTTATATATTTAGTCGGATGGGGGAGGATCACATGGTTAGGGGTTGGAGGGGGTAGCGGTTGTGGGAAAGGGGATGCTTCTAGGGAGTGGAGAGGAGAATTTGGAGGGGGGGAAGGGGGTTGTGGGCTCAGGGATATCACAACGGATGGGATAGATGGATGTTAGGGGAGGTAGTCAAGGTTAGTTGAAGGGTTCTCAATGTGGGAGAGGTCGAGGGGTGGGATAAATGTTTTTTTAAATGTTTAGAGGCTATTAAATTGAAATCACCTCTAACAATAAATATATATAAAATATCATGGGGATCGTATGAAAACACTATAATATTATACTTTTTTAATTGAATGTTTTACACGTTGGATAATAGAACTTCCATGAATAGACCGCTTTTAACCGTCTCATTTTTTGTAGTGTAATGAACTCACATTATTTTCCACAACCCACTCATTGGTGTTGATATAACCAAAAGATTTTTCAATGTACTATTACACAAATAATATTTATGAGAAATAATTATATATGTAATTATCTATAATTTATTAAACCTTCCCACATCATAGTACCCAATATGGTTTTATAATAAATTCATTAAATTCTTTCACCAACCCACTAAGTGCCTCTACACATCGCATTAATAAAGAAACCATATACCCAATGTCAGAGAATGTATTGACACAAAATCCAAATTACCAGTCATTAAAAGAAGATATTATAGTTTAAAATAATGGTATTCCACAAAAATTTTATATAAAAATACATATATATGTTTTCTAACAAGTTATTCTATTAAACCTATCATTAGTCAAAGTATCATAGTCAAAAACACATATGTCCAGTGAATCCTATTTTCCAAATAAAATGCATACATAAAATACTCTTTCCAACAAGACAATATCAAATACAATAAATAAATACCAATAAAAATACATTATATTTTAATATACATATCAACCACAAAAATGGAAACCATGAACAACAAACTTATTACCCATTTCAAAAGGCATTTCTATCAAATTGGTGTTCATGTCTCCCCAACTTGTGGCCCATCACAATAGATGGTAAAATACTAGAACACTTATATAACTTATACATAATTAGTTATGAAATAATTCTCTTAAATAACATTATAGAACCCTAGTCTAGATTCCACTCTATAGTACCCTATGCTATAGAGATACATTACCATAATTATGACGCCCAATATGCAATAGGATTCTGACTATAAGAAGAGGTAGAATTCAAATAATTGGGAGAATATTATACCAAATAAAAGCTTCATAATAGTTAAAATAACCCCAAAACATCCATAAATATTTCTTCAGTGTATAGAAATAAATAAACAATATATCTATAACAAAATGAATCATTTTTAAGTACACATTAAAACATCAACTAATCCCACAATGGGAAAATCAAATATATAAAATAATATAAATAAAACATTATAATATATTCTATACATCCTTCATTAAGTCTCATCCCGATATTTCTCTCCAATACCCATCAAGACAACCCAATGTGATCCTCTACTGAATATTATCTCAATGTAAATTCAAATATAAGGTCATGAAAATCATGAGTGTTCCCATGCAGGGTGTGATAAATGCATATTAGTTGGGCCTCACCATGTTTCCATAGTATATTCCATAATATAAATGTATTCATTATGAATAATAAATTTATCACACAAGGGTATTGTATGTCGTATGATAAAAAATAAATCCCGACATTATATCCTTCATTTTATAATGTTTTGATAATGACACCAAGATACCATATAATACATTATATGGTAACATTTCAAAATCATGTTATCACCACATACCAATATTCCGAAAACCACCCCCCCCCATTATGGATGTCAACCATTTCTAAACCACAACACTATTAATTATATTAGGGTCCAACATCCATGCCCTGGACTAACCATCTCACTCAAGGTGAACCTAGAAATATCTTCACACTAAATGTTATGACATTGATATCCCTACCACTACATTAACAAACATTTTTGTTCTACCTTACTTATATTGAATCACATAATATCCCTATTAGGCCCTCCAAATTAGGGGTATCCAATTATTCCATCCACCACCCCTTACTAATGACAAAGTCACAACTTGTCTAATCCCCTCTCATAGGGTGGGTCTCTCATGAATTAGTGGACCTATCCATATAGCTTAGTGAATTACCTTCCAATACCCTCTCACATTGGGTAATGAAAAAATAGTTTTTAGACATACATACTTACTCATGGTAGTCCCACACTAATTATATAACTATGATCTCATATCACCATGGGTGGTATTACAAGCACCATCTCACTGATGTTGATGCAAGAACTCACATCCTATTTTCAATAATTTTGTCCCCTAACTTGTATATACATATGAAATAAAAATTAAATATGGTATTTAACTAAACATACATACTCACCACATCATCAATAGGGTTTGAGTAACTCAAGACCAGGCCCCTCATTTCAAATTATTGGAAGAAACTCAAATGTTACATCCCCAATGACCATATAGCCAATATGACCCCTAACTCACATGCCACAATAAGAAACAAAAAAATACATCATATTATTCTCTAAAATCTTAGAAACCTAAATTCATATTAAAATTCCTTCTACCCATATTTAGGGACAACGCCAAATCCACATAGGATGATCTCATAAATGTAATATATATAAGAAACACCACTATGACACTGACATCCATCCCCATATGTCTTATCCAAGTATAACCATATAAAATAATACTCTCCACTCTAAAATGTTGTTCTTAATCACTAATAAAACATATGGCCATCATAAACATAACTCAGTGTCATAATCCTTCAATGTTTTACTATGAAGGCTTTGTGAGACAACCTAGGCTACCCATATCTCATCTCAAACCTTAACAGATACCTAAGGTCCCTTATCAACTACAATAAGACATCATTACATTGGAAAAATATTCTCTTAAATATCTCTATTAATATAAATTGCTAAAGATATATTATTCTAATGTTTAGAAACTCAAATCCATATTCTCTTTTTATTTAGGGATCTCTTTCCCCTTATCCCTCCACATAATAACATGAAAAGTTCATATAGTAAATCATTCATGCATTAGAAATAATATGAATTTTTATTATATGGATACCAACATAAAAACAAAATTTACAATAATCAATGAACTCGGGTCATTTTCATCCATTTCCTTTCATGCCACATCAATGGTTGTACAACCCCCAGTTCTCATGTAACATTACATATGACATAAAAAATTTAATTTTAGGTAAATATTACTAATAATCCAAAATAATTAAAGGAAACATAATATCAAAATACCTCATTAGAAATCATCAACTCATTACAACTCCATAGATGATCATTTTAATATTCTACAATGCCCCCATAATAATAATACTGATTTGAAACTGTATGTAATCGATACAATTTCCCTATAAACAAGAGAATTAATATTCAATAGCCTATCCCAAATTGCATGGAATTATTGGGATAAAATGAAAATTATTATGGTAGGGTAAAATAAAAGCATTTTACATTTTACACTATAAAATGTATTTTAAAGACAACCCCTTATCTGGTGGATTGATGTATGATAATGTATAAACAAAGTCAGATAAATTGAACCTATCTAATTACCAATTCCCAAAAAAACAATTTAATACTAATAAATTACATGATTCCTCATTGAATAAAAGATTGGTGGGTCTCTCTTTTTGTGTAACATATGGTATATAATAAAATCCCTCTTTGAGAACACTAGGTGTGACATATATAAAGGTCTCATGGAATAACCCAATAACCCACCTTGTTGTAGCCGTTATACTATGTATTGGAGATTTCACATCCTTTTATATTGTGGCATGGCCTTCCTGAATTTCGGGAAACATTCCTCTGGGTGATATCCTAATTTCCCTACCTCCCAATGGAAATCCATGGTATACCCTCAAGGTTTGGATGTTTTTCTCCCCCATAACACAATTATGGTGCAGCCTTAACCATTTTTCCATGGTTGTCTTAGTCATATATTGTCACTCTTCAAATACCATCATTATGTCATGGGCTCCTACACATAGCTAAAATTTTATATACAAGGATTCTTGATCATTTTACAATGATCAATATAAGAATTGAAATATCAATTAGGTTTCATTTTACACCCAACAACATATCTTTTAAATGTTAAAAAATCATATTCTGGAACTGAGTCCAAATTTACCAAACATCTCATGATCCTATAACCAACATTAAAATACCATCTAAAAAATAATGACATAATATTTTGAATTTATCACACATTTAAACTTCACAACTACAATAGTATTTCACTATTGAAACTCTTGTAGAAAAACTACTTGTTTATAGGATTAGCGAACATTTTTTATACATTATTAAACTCCATCCATGAGACATTTTTTTTTCAAATCATAATTATATAGAATTTCATAATTTTTATCCAACATTTATAACATATTTCCTCAATTTTCTACCTTTCTATTTCAAGAATATTTATTTTTCAACTGAAAAATTAATGATTTTTTGGAATTATATAAAACTTTTTCTAAGATAAATTCATTATTTTTTTCATTAACATGACATCAGTATTATTTTATATATCATCAAAATCATTCTAATCCCTAGAGTGGGGATCTTTATGATTCATATAATCACCGGAAAAATTGTTACTAATAGTCATTTTTTATTATTTTTTTTAAGATTCAACAATTTATCACACTTTATTATGGAATAAATCATTGACATATTCAATGAACTTTTTAACTCCAATGTAATATGTTTATAATCTAAAATCTATACTCTCTTGTATTTTATATTAACTTTCTATGAATTATTTATATTTTTAGAGGGTATGAGATACATTTAGTCTCTAAAATTATGTTACCAACATTAACCCCCAATCTCTTTGAATATTCTCAACATAATTTGATATTTTATGTGACTTTTTTTCCAATATATTTTCCTTCATTATTATCTAAATCATTACATATTATTCATTCATTTATCCCATTTGGTGTTATGTTCATTTCTAATTTTTATTATTTTGAGTAATTAAATAACACAACTTCATTTACACAAGTAATCTGCAATTTCATAAAATTATAAATTCATAAAGAATCCTCATCAATCACACTAAAATTGAATACTACCTTCTCCTTTTTGAAATACTTTATATTTTGTTTATTTATATAAAACTGGATATTTTCCCTTTAGAAGGTAACACCATTTTTATGAACATTGAAGTAGTCATAATATAGAAATTCATTCTTGACACATGTACATCGTCCCTATATCTTCAACTATCTTTGGTTAATTATTTTTAAAATACAATACCTTTAAAGGTAAAACACTTAATTATCAATTTAGAAGAATATTTACCAATTCACTATCAATGGTATTATAAATTGAATCATATGATCTTATTAAACATAAAATCTACACATTTAGCTAAATATAAATTTACACAATCTCCCTTGACTTAATTAAGAGTCATCTCTTTCTTCATATTATTGATAGATATTTGATTCTATGCCATATATAAATTCTTTAATGAAGTACATTTCCACATATCATGTCTAACCAATATTCAATACAATTCAACTAATGGAAATATATTAATATCATGATCATAATGGGATGAAACATTTGTATAAAACATATTTGGTATGATATAATGAAATTTCAGGACAATCATAAATTATTTCAATGTTTCTCAAAGTTGTTTAATAGAAATCGCTTTATATATCACTATTTTAATGAAATAAAGTAATATTTATTTTTCTAACATTTTAATGTGTTAAATTTGTAATGATCTTTTTATGGTTTCTATAAATAATTTTCATATTCCTTTCATAAAAATTTACTATATTTTTAAATTTTCATTATCATATATTAATTCTTTAGAAAATATTATGATATTTTTTAAATGTGAGGCTACGATCAAATTTTTTCATAACCAATAATCTCAATATTTTTTTACAAATTTGATTTATGATATCACCATCCACATCGATAGTAAAATCCTTAATTATACTATAAAAAATAAAAAACAGTAGTAGTTATGGTTGAATTTTAAATTTCTATAAATAATGAATTTTTCTATCACAATTGGGAACACATATTACATTCTCTAAATTAACATGATCAATGATGGATTTGAAAAAATATGCCCACATAACCATTAAATGTAAAGATAATATGACGTATATGACAATAAATAACATTTACATCCTTGATTTGTTACCAAAATTCCATCCTAATACTAATTGTAGATACCTAGAAGAGTCCCATAAGAATATATTTACAGTGAAGTTGTGATTCAAAAAATGGATATGATTTATAATTTATTAAAAAAACCCATCATTAATAGTTATGTTGGAAGACTCTATTATTATCTCTCAAATTATCCATATTAATTTTTTTAAAAAGATTAAAAAATTTAATATAGTATCATGTATTTATATCTACATTATTAAAAGGAAGAAATTTATTTTCAAGGTTTTCAATTAAAATAAATCTCAACATCCTTTTCAGGGAATGATATTATCCTTTTCTACACAATCGACAAGAATAATATAATAGTTCCAAAGTGAATTTCTTATAATGTAACTAATGTCAATACTAATAGATATTAATATGTATCATATCATAGAATACTAAATTAACACACTAATTAACACATATAACTAATATAATTACTATAATGATCTATAATCACCATCATTCTATCAATTGAGTATCAATTATTATCATGGTATTAAATTTTTAAAACACTATGTTACAAAAAAAACACCTCTCATTGATCAGCCATCCATTCATACTACATTAAATAGTATATATTAATGTAAAAATGAGTTTTAGGACATTTTATATTTGGATAGACATTATGGAATAATTCTCAATGAATGAAATCCAATATCTCATTTAATGCCAGCTTTCATTATTCACATCCTAATTATTTATACATTATAAATGTTTAAGATGAATGAATATAATAAATGTATTATTATTTGGGTAACATTATCATTCTATATATTATATTTTTTATTTCCACTACTATATAAATTAGAAACACTTATTCTCTAACATCTTTCAATATCATAATATTTTAATTAAAAATTCAAACTCAAAAAATCAGATTAACATGAATAAATTCATACATTAATTTGGTTTTTTGATCAATTTAATCCATCATGTTGTCTTATATGTGATTAAGATGAATTTTGGTTAATTGTTTTATATTACCAGGTCGCACTAAAAATACACATCCTTACACCCACTAAAACAATAAGGTTTTACCATTCAAAATATACTGTTATTATTTAAAAAATAATATGTGATTATAAAAAATAGTTATATTTAATTAAATTTGGATGTTATATTTTATTTAGTATCATTACAATATTGAATTTATCCACATAGTGATATTTTATTCAATTCTGAAAATATGGATTCAGAATCATGAAATTGTCTTCAACCCACAATGACCAACCAGGCTTCACATTAACTACACCTTTACATTACAAAATATTTCCAATAAATAATACATAGAAAATAATGATAAATAATTAATAGATATATATTGGGGTATGATAATAAAAAATATGGTGAAACTAAATTCTTTCCAACTAAAATCATTTAATCATAATAAAAAACACTTATTTAAAATAACACACTTCATTAACAGAAGTCACATTTATCAAGAAGAATAACAATATCATTTTGATCACCATAAATCAAGCCATGGTTAAATAAAATATGTTATGAATTGATAGTAATATGAATATTTCATTAAAACAATAATAAAGAAATATTATATTGAAAAAATATAGATTCGATCTATTTATTCCCCACTAAAAATATTTATTAAAAAAAATTCCAATACATTTCAAATATCAGAAAAATAAATAGTGCCATAAATATTTTAATATTATCTGAATGATAAAACATTATCAGATATTGAATTTCATTTATGTGTTAGGAAAATTAACAATTGAAATATATAAACAAATCAAACACTTTAAATATATTTAAATTCAGTAAATTCAATTTATAATCTCTATGAATCATATAATGAAGTTCTTAGTTCATAAATTCAATTTATAATCTCTATATACATTATCCAAAAATCTATTAACATAATTTTTTCTTGAAATATTTTAGATAAGAGTCTATCTATGTCTGTTATTATAATTAATGATTCTAATTTTATGAAAAAAAGGTTCATATAAAAAGTAAATTACGCAAAATAGTGGATTGTGGATGTCACTCATAGGGAATTGTTAATCTTGTAGGACATTATCATATCATTATATTTTGTATAATCAATGGGTATTTATCTCCCAATTTTCTTATTTTACCAAATCTATATCTTTATTATTCCCCATGTAATTTGTATTTATAATCAAAATTAAAACACATCAGACATTAAAAAAACCATCATTTGTGCAACTCCTCCTCAATCAATCCTTTTGTTTATAGCTTCCATTTATGTTCTTAGTCCACTAATAAATGTCATCTCACACAAAAAACAACATATTTCTATGAGTCCCTCCATAAATTTTCACTAGATTTATATGTTTTCATCTATTCCCTAATCAAACTTCCCAATCACTTTCAACCCCATCTAGTAGAATCCATTAATGAATATAAAAAATTATTCATGGTCATCGAAATCAATCATTGATAATTCATGATGCATCAATGTCTTTATATTCATCAATATTTATCAATACAATAAATACAAAAAATAACATATGTCCAATAATTACACACATTCATCCATTAAATACAAATTTATATCCCCATATTTACACCTCCAAGTATAATAAGCCACAATATTGAGTTCTCTAATGGGAAATATCGTTCCCCAATAAAAATTTTACATACTAAACTATAAATTAAACATATTATGAATCAATGTGTCAAGGTTTGATAAAACCCTTAAACAATTAAAAATTTCATTATTATATTCCAACAATCATCTCCTGCTATGTTTTTAAAAAAAATTCATAATTAAAATATAATCCATATATCATGACACCAAAACCATACCACATAAAATTAATGAGGTATTATATTTCTCTCTTCTCAGATATTAAATTCATGATCTATGTAATACCCACTAGAAATAAATTATAAGGAATATCATGTTCTAAATGTAACAAATATAGAATCATTGGAAAACCATTACCTTTCTGATCAAGAGAACTATATTCGGCAACATACTCCCCATGTCCTTCTAATATCAAACACCACAAGCTCAAATATATTGATACCAGAAAATAATATTATTTTTTATTGAACTCTATATCATTTATTAATGATTTGAATATATGTATTCCCAAAATAAATTATTCCCCATTTTCCACATAGTATATACTTTATATATAGGGAGACAATGATCCCCATACAATATGAAACATATAAACCTCTTGAAACATGATGGAACCACAACATCACTTCAACCCCTATATTTCTTAAATTCATATGTCAACAATATCTTTTTTTATCAAATATTTTTAGCGAACATATAAAACACTTCTAAAGGTGTCCTTCTAAAAACTCTAATCATATTAAGTGAGATATATATTTAATAAACATGTGTTTATGTACATAAAATAAATAATATTCATAATACTCAATTACTTTTGTATATTCAGAAAACATGACTATTTTTATTATTTTTGGAATATCTCTCAAGAATCATTCACAGTCACCATAACTAATTGGTGAACAAATCCATAGAAACAATTTCATTGAGTAATAATGGATTTTTATTTTCATTGGAAATATTTAGAGATTGATATGATTATGAATTTCTATTAACATCCATTTGGTGAATTTTCTTAGTTAACAATGATACCACCTTAAAAAAATTAAAACTCCCCTGAATATCTCATCTTCTTCTCAAAATATATTATTGATATTCACTGTTTGAGTTATGTATCTATAATATATTTTTATGTATCAGAAACAATAACATTATATAATATTTTAATCGAATCAAAAATTCATAATAATATTGTTATTGTATATTCTAAAATAACATGTCTTCTTCTATCTTCAAAATCTGATTCCAATTGATAATCTTGTGTTCATTTCAAAAACAATTTAATTAAACCTTTTATATAAATTTTTATAGAATTTTTATTTGTTTTAAAACTCTTTTCTCAATCATGAATTTTATATTAAATAATCTAAAAGAAATATTATTCAATATTGGAACATCAATTAAAAAATTATATCATTTCATGAAACCACACAAACAATTTTTTTTCAATTTCTCAAGGATCATATATCCCATAATAACTAAAAAAAATAGTTATATAATTTAAATACACGGGGAGAGGGGATTTTACATTTTATCTAGTTGAGGAAGATGTTGATTCATTATTGACCATACCCATTAATTTTTACTTATGTCTTGAATCTATCACAATATATGAATCGATTTTGATAGAATAAAAATTCTCGTCGATTTATTTAGGTAGATTATATTCATCATTAACTAAATAAAATCATTGATTGGAATTTTCATCTCAAATACTCTTCCCAATGAAAATCTCATAAAACATCATTGATTGGAATTTTCTATTCAAAACCATGTCACGTCCTTATTTTTATCTACATGAATAATTATATTACATAATCTATAGATTGTTCTAGTATAAATATTTCCCATTATTAGCATTTGGAGTACATTTTATTCTCTCGTGCTTATTCATTTTATTCAAAATAAAATTTTGTTCTCCCAAATAAATAGAAATATTCTATACAAAACATTCAAAATAGTGATATTCCTCAGTTATCCCCTAAAATATATATATGTTAAACAATATATTTTATATTGTCTGTAAATAAACATTCCCATTAATTCTACCACTTGAATTTTCCTCTTATATAATATTGTTATTTTTGATTCCACATTAGTATGATTCATGTCTAACCATTTTTATTTACATTATTATCACCTTTATATTTGAAATACTTAGTGGAAACCTTATCATATATTAATCCAAATTTCTCATTATTGGATTTCATTCCTTAGTTTTCTCTAAATTAAATCAACCATGTAACATCCTAGGATTTTAAACTATATAAAAATTAATTGATATCCTTGTGGTGTGTGTAATGTAGAGCTTAAATGAACCGCGATATACTACCTTATATTATAATGTCATTATATATGTTATTACCCAACAATTAAATTAGAAGGTGTTAATAATATTCACTATATTTTAAGATATATATGAATTTTATATTCAAAGAAATTTATTTACTAATTCATAAGAAATAAACAATCAGTAATTATTAAAGTCATTTTATTCTTCCATTATATGTTTTAATATACAAGTAAATTTAAATATATATAATTTTTCACAATTAATTTAATTACATGATTAAATTAATTTATCATTTGAGATTGGTAAATCAAAATTTTCTTAGGGGTATTTTTTGTATTTATAAAAAATGATTGATTTCCTAGTGAATAGTGAAAACTATTTTTTTTATTAAATACTGTATTTTTATTTCAAGTATTTGAAAAGTAATATTTTCTTATAAAATGGAAAAAAATAAAATTAGTTTCATAATATTATATTAAATCAAATTAAGATCATTGTAATAAATTTTATGGTTGAATTTGGAATAATAAACATTTTTATAATAATAATTTCATTTTCTCAAAGAATAATTTTACGTTCCATGATGTCGATCTAATTTAAAATTATAACATAAAAATTACATGCTTTTAATTTTGATGAATGAAATCCATAATTATATTCATAATTTTAATATTTTTTAAATATTCCCTTTTTCATTTTGGTCAATAAGAATTGTAACATCATTAATTTTTGTTAGCACAATAAACCATCAATTAGGTATGTAACGTTAAAAAATTACAAATATGGATGAGAAAATGAACCTAAAAGTTAGTAAAATATAATTCTATACTAAATTTTCATATATAAAAATTAAAATTTTGGTTACATCATAATTCATTGGTATTTATATTAGATTATGTCTTTTATAATATTTTATTTAAGTAGAATTCATTGTTATCACATTCATGGTTTTAATAACTATATCATTTTTAATATCAGGTTATCTAGAGATAAACATTGACTACAAATAATTTTTTAAAATATATTATTTTTTCTAAATCATGTCAATTTATTTTTATTTTTTCGTGAATTAATAATTTTCTTAAATTCAAAGATAATAATGGTGCAATAATTATACAATTAAGGGAAAATAAAATAAATGGTATTAAAAATATTAAAGGTAATATTATTTAATTAATTATTGATCTCTATGAATTTTTTAGATATATATGACATATTTTGGATATATCATCAAATCCTTTTTGATGTTATCTTCTTGTATTTATTTTATTAATGACAATATAATGAATAGTGTTAAAATTGACAATAATAATATTTCAGGTTTATAATATTTAATTAAATTATTTATAAGTCCTATAAATATTAAATATGGTGATATAGTATAATATATTTTTTAAAATGTCATATGTTATAAAATTATATGAAATTTGAGGCATTTGGATCGAGAATAGTGGTATTTTATTTTTAATATTTGTAGAAATTCCAAAAGTGCCACTCACATTAATTATAATATGGATCCATTTCTATCACATATTAACACCACATTCATTCATATATCTTGAGAAAACATTACCCATTACACATTTAAGAATCCTTATACTAGTTAGAGAGGTTCTATTCATTCCAAATGTCCAACCCTATACCCCTTTGGACGATATTTAAAGGAAGTCCATAAAAGAAGAGGTAATTGTTTTTACCGTACATTCCCATATTATTTATTATTCTACATTCTCTCCATGAGTTTTTGGAATTATAATTTAATAAATAAAATGTGTTCTATATAATTATATTTTATTATTATTACAAGAAAACAATATCCAACCTTCCTTCTATCCTATGAAAAATAAAATCACCAGATCTGCAGACTTACAGATTACAATCTCCATGTCACGAGGTCATTCAATTTTATTCCCCAATTTAGTTGGATAGTTATAATAATTTTAATATTGGATATGTATGTTATATTTATTTTATTAATTTAATAAATAACATATCTCCCGTCCAATCACTGGTTTGGGAATGATACTATCTCTTGTCCATTTCTATGACCTAGAGTATCCAAGATGTGATGCGATACATTTTTCATAATCAACATTAAATAATGGTTTTAAATAAAATAATAAATCATTAAATACGATACTAATATAATTATTAACATTATATTGATTATTATTCTATAAGTAATTGTTATGAATCAGATCTTACATGACAAAACATGCATGGAACATGATGTAATTGATATCAAAATTAAAAATAATAATGAAATATTACTAACAAAACGATAGTAAAATTATATATGTGGATCATTTATGATATTAAAAATAAGAGTATTTTTCTAGTACATGTTAATATTAATTTAAACCCATTATTCATGAGTATAATGAACATTAAAATAAAGGGAAGTGTGTTGTAAATGATTTTCTTCTCAGTTTAACTTCTATGGGACACAATCCATATACATTATTTGGATCCATTTTATGGTGTACATATTTTTGATGAATTAATTTTTTGATATATTTTATTAATGTTATTTTAATATACATATCTATTTTAATTTATATTTTTCTTAGGGATAATGATTTAAATTTTACCTAACGTGTTAAGGCTTTATTTCATTGTCTCATCATTATTCATTATTATTTTTGTTTAAGTCTCAAATGGGGAATATTTATATATGATTTATGTGTTTTATAATTAAAATAAAAAACCTTTTAATATTCGCCTATAATTTTTTAATGTCACATTCCCCATCATTCACTTTATACCAAAAAAATTAACAGTAATCTCCTTTCATTTTCATAATGATTTAATTTTTGACTTTCCCCATAAAAATGTGTAAGAAATGTTTTTTTACCAATCAAAACCTTATTTTCTTTTCCCACAATAATATAAAATTAATTAATTTACGCTTCCATTATTTGTATACAATGCTTTTTTTTCAAACTAAAAAGTTTATTTTTTTAAATAATGTTTTATTAATGATATTTTAATTTTTTTAGTCAATAGTGAAAATAACCGTTTATTTTAATTATTAAAAAATGGGAAAATGTTTTAATGTTACCTTCCTTTTATGGATTTAGGTACTCATGATCATTGGATATTTCATTTCTCTTAAATATCTACATTCCTTGAGTTGTGGATATGAATATTGCTTAAACCATATAGTATTTTTTCAAAAGGGATTTCATTGAATTTTATTTGAAGAAAAAATAATTATTGATAAATATATATTCTATATTCAATAAGAGTATTTTTTAAAAAGAATTTTGATCCATGAACTAAACTGGTTATTCGATAAATGATGAAATCATTGGACATCAATTACAGGTGAATACCTTTTATAAAAAACCCATTAATGTATCCAAAGTTATCAGGAGAGAAATCAGTTGGAAAAAGTATATGGGTTTGTACCCAGATGTTTTAAACAGTCTTCTGAATGGACTACATAGTATATTTATATATTTTTCCAAAATATATAGGTTTTTACCTAGTAGTTTTAAACGGTATTTTCAATGGTCTTTTTGGTAGATGTATCACTTGAAAAAACATGATGTTAAATAATATTGAATTACATTAATTATGATTGCAATTATTATTTTCCATGATATTTTTACATTTATATTATCACATGAAAATTTTATTCTAAATATATGGAAGAAATGGAATTTTTTATGAGTTATTTACCATTTTATGTTGATTATTTTTATTGATTCTCGATAGCTTCAATTGTACAAACCCCTTTTGGATCTTTTGAGATCACCCCATTATTATGTTCTATTTTCCCCTATTAATTGGATGTGTTTTATGTTTGACATGAAGGGTTACACTACAGGGGATAGTGGTGTTCTCAATGAAAATAATTTCGGCATTTTTTTATTAAAATTTAATTTGAATTTCAAGTATGTGTCTAGTTTATCGATAAAGAAAAAATATTCGTTCCTTTGGAATTTGAGTCCTTATATCATTCTCCTTCATAATATAGTATCCACCAACTCTGAGAAATTCGAGTAGGGGTCTTTACAAATTCTATCAGATACAGTTTATTTATAATCATGTGAACTAGATTTTGGAAACCATGAATTAAGGTAATGTAATCCCCTAAAAGACATTGGGTATATTTCCAATAATATGATACTTATAATTTTATAATTAATTATACATAAATTTTCAATTTATATCATGTGTTTCCCTTGTTTGGTGATTATATATTATGATTCCCAAGATAATATATTAATTTTTGTAAATATCACCAAACACAAGTAATGGAAAGCATACCAATGAAAACAATCCATGTATGAATTTCCCTCTTAATAAAGAAAATGATGGTATACATGGAGTTGAATCTAGAGATAAAAAAATTATACCATAATTGGGACTAGTGACAGAGGTTATTAGTAATAACCAGTCATGTGTGAAGTACCTTTCTAATCCACAAACTTTTATAGTAATGTTAGTCAACATTATTCATTAGCAATATCCATTATTAAATGGGCCTAATAATCTATTTATAGTAGTGTAATGGATATGTTCCTTATAGATGATATTTTTCATATTGAGAAGTAATGAAATGATGAATCTTTTTATATAATTTTATCATCTCATGTGAGTTGTGGATAAATTATTTTCATTTATTCATTACACTGAGGATGAGGAAATAACAAACATGTAATAAATATATTTTATGTAACGTTTCATTAAAAAAATACTCTTTTCGTGGAGAGTGCACTGAAATGGAGTGACAATAAATGATTCTATGAAACAAGTAAGACAAAAACATTACTATGCATGAATCTAACATTACAAGGTTATCCAGGATTGGTCCATACTATATATTTATTCCAATTTGTAATATTGACTATTTATTTGATAGGATTAATCCATTCCTTCAAAGGGAAATTTTATCCCAATAATTATAATCATATGAGAATACAATATCTTGTATCGAAATGATAGAGAAATAATTTCACATGTCATATGTTTTAAAATGAAAAAAAATTTGAAAAAGAGAATAGAAGAGAAAAAATGTATAATGTGGAGAAAAGAAATAATGATTTTTTCATAGTTGATAATAGTGTAAAGAAACATCCTGGCACTTATTTTAAAGAAATTAGAGTATTCTAACAATTTGTAGAGAAAATACACCACCCTCAAGAATGTAATGGAAATAAAGATACTAAGAATGTCTAATTTATAAACTATAAGTATACAAGGGACTACAAAAACAAATTTCTAAAGTATCAATGCAATATATACCATAAGAAGTAATGGGATCAAGGTTATTCTTATGATATTACTATATTCTAGGTAGAATCAACAATGTAATTTTGTATTTGGATTCAAGAAATATCATGTAATAGTATTTTATCAATGATATTTCGGTCACAAGAATAATGAGGTATATAATATTTTAACATCAACACTTCTTCTTTGATAATTTTTAGGCATGATACAATTAATACATGTAACGATGAGAATTGATATTGTGACATTACGATCATTTAAAGAACATATGATTTAAATCACCCATAACATGTGCCTAGTGGTGAGAAAATGATGATAAAAATAAGTTTATGAGATAGAGATTTTGTATATGAATTGTTTTAGCAATTTCATGGTTTATATTATTATTTATAGGTTTTAATATAATCTTGTATTTAAGGAATATATTCTAAAAAATGATATTTCATTTTTGGAAGTATGTATATTTTAATTAATGATTTAAGGTTATCAAGGAATTCATATATTTGGAATGTTATATTATGATCTACATTATTTCCTTTGTGGAAAATAATTTTATATTGATTTTGTAATCTCGATGTTGTTCATTCTAAATATTTAGACATTGAATTTTAGAAGATGTGATTTTTATAAATTTTCATGTTAAATACATATGGAATGGATTAAGTTAATCTTTTGATATTATTTATTTTTATTTCAAATATTATTTATAATATCACATCCATTTGGTTTTTAAGAAATATTTTAGAGTTCTAAGGAATTACTTATCAGTCATTAGAGACATTAAATGTGCTTCAGGGATGAATAATTCATCTCTAATATCAAATTTTTTGTGTATGAGATGATGTAGAAATAAATCTAAGCAAAAAAGGATGATATTATGATTAATTTGAGTATAGTAACAAGTATTTCTATTTCCTCATGAACTATTTCTATATGGTAAAATAACCCTTTGAATTCAATATAAAAAAATTTCTCGATTTTCTTTTTAATCCAAGTAATTAGTTCCATTTCAACCCATTAGGGATTTATAGTTTTATGGTCAAAATTATCATTTCCATGTTCTATATAACTCTCCTTATTTCCATGGTAGTTTATTGTAACATCCATGGTAAATAAATAATATTACATTCTAATGTTTATCAATATTTCTGAATAAAATGTTAATATTAATTTAAAGAGGATTTTTTGCTCGATGGCGTACCCAATTCGCAACAACGAGTTTTTTTGAAATCTTACGTTGCACACTAATAATATAATAATATTATAATAGTTAACGCCTGGCCGTTGTAATGGCGGGAATGAATAGAAAACAATAAAAAATGATTACGTATTTTTGTTAAATATTTTTACATTTATCAAATAAATTTTAGAGGCTTAAAATCCAAATGATTCCAATTTTAAGAATAAATACTCTTATATTTTTATAAGTCTATTTTAGAGCCTTTTGACAGTGAACCTTATTTAAATATAAAATTTGACAATTTTATAATCTCTATATGTCAAAAAAAACTTATTCTTTATGATTGGGACATTGAAATTTAGTTTGATTAATTTTTTTGTATGTTTCTGACATTGTTCATTTTTTTAATGAATAGTGAAAAAATAATGCATTTTACATCATAACATCTTTTTCATCTAATTTTAATATATGGATAGATTATATATTTAATTGGTTTTAAAGTGTAATTGGAATATATTTTTACAATTTAATCCAATGGTAGTCATTGGAATTAATTTCACTTTGAAATTGGACTTAAACTAGTGTCAATCATTTAATAGATATTGTTTCTTAAAAACACGCTATTTGTTTTGAATGCGGGAATGAATTATTAAATTAATTAAGGAAACTTATATATAATGTATTTTTTATAATAGATATCATTTTTGAATTCTGAATATCAAATATAGATTAGGGTGTATTTTTGGTATTTTTCTAAAAAACCTCAATTTTTTTTGATGAATAGTGAAACCACTAAGTGATAATTAACAAAACTGATTTTCCATTTAAATGAAACTTTACCACTTCTGTGATTTAATTTTCAAAAATCCAACATACAAGGTTGTCATTAGGAAGTAAAATGTGGTTCAATGAGATTAAAATAATTTTTCACTGAATAGTAACTTTTATGTTTTATTAATAGCGATTAATGGTAAATAGTGTGATTTAACGTGAAAATGATATTATAATAAAATGAAAATATCTTGACACATGTCCTAACCCTATTAAATGAGTCATGGCCGACCAAGACAACCCATGGGTAGATTTTTGGGACCCCATGGAGCTACTTGGGTAAGATAATGAAATTAATGCCTTTTATTTAAAGTAAAAGTAAAAATGACACAAACATGTATTGATTTACTAAAAAACTTTTTTCATGGGGTTTTACAACTCATATTTTTGACTATAAATATTAATTGGAAAGATAAAAATATTTCCTACATCATAGTAATTTTATATAATTTTTATACATTAAATAAATTAAATTAGTTATGACATCATGATGATGCAACGATTACCTCGTTATTTAACGATTTAAATAAAAAGAAAAGATAATGTAAAATCTAAGACCTAAACATGTCAAAAAACTATTGTTTGGGTGGATTTATATCTCTTATCACCTTATACAAGAAATACATCAATGTGGGACCTTTAAAATCCGAAAATCAGTTTATAATAAAGTGATATTTTATAACTTTCAAGAGTGCCCCTCATCTTCTCCTATAAAAGGCCCCACCTCTACCACCATACACACACCAATAAAGACTTTGGATCGGCCAAACCCTGCAAATTTCATCTCTCAAAATCTCTATCATCAACCTAGAAGCTTTATCTTAGGCAGAAAGCTATTCAAGAAACCTTTTGGTTCAAACCAAGAGGAGTTACCCGATTTTAGGGTAATATCTTCACTTTTGTTCCTTTTTTTTATTTTGCTTCTACAACCCCCTAAACACTTTTTAATAATTTCATTAGTAAGAACTAATGTATCCTAATTATACTAGGATGTTGTTATAAGAAGTATTCAAGCTACACTTACACACAACTACATCTAATGGTTAAAGAACATACTGTTTCTGTGGATGGTGAATTTCTGTCTTACGAAACGATGATTGTTCAATATTCTATTAACACCTTCAAAGGTGGCCATTAAAATGTCACTATATTTATATATGATATATTATATGTTTATGTTTTCCTTAATCATCTGTATTTTTCATTTATATCATACCTTTATGGTTTCCATTATGGGTAAATGCGATATCTTCATTTTAGGAAGTGCGGAATACCGCCCCATCAAAGTGATTTGATTCATTAATACCATATGTGGTACGTATGAAGGATAGATTTAATGATATTATATATGATACCATACTGGATTTATAATACTATTATGTATCATTATGCTTTAATTCCACTAAATATGAAATAGAAATGGATGTAGCGTTCATGCATACTTACGGCTTACCATCTCCATGAACGGTGCATTTCATTTCATACCTCTAAATGTTATGTAATATTATAAATGTATTTATATATTGGATATATATGATATATATGACTTCTACATAATGAATATAATTCTGGATATAATGGATATTTTACCCCATGAACACACTTGTAATTACAAAGAGTTTATTTTTGACTCAAGTAGCAATGATCGACAAAACGACCATTATTACTTAAATAATTACATAGTGTTCATAACATGGTAATAAGTTATATAAAAGGAATAATTAGATTGAAAAAGGTTATTAAGAAAGTAGAAATTAACTCTAGTTTATTATTCAGGAGGTTAAAGAATGATCGAGTCATGTCGGACCCGATGTAAGGGAACATACCCCTCTCTTTCTTTTTAAGTACACTCTTTTAGGTCATTCCTTTTAAGATAATATTTCTTATTATCGGAAAGTTCTTTAATATTAATATTACTATAATTTATATGTTCATACGATGAGTGACCCTATTTTGTCTCATCAATCCATTTTGAATGTTTTGATTGGCGCCGTTAGGCTGTTGAATTTTCATAAGAGATTCAACCTCTCTCTTTCTTTTTATGTACTCTCCTTTATGTCACTTCATTTAAGCTCATCTTTTTTATGTCGGGGGATGTTCTTTTATATTAATATTGCTTTAATTTTTATGTTAATATTATGAGATACCCTATTTGATCTCATCAATTCATTTTTGGAATTTTTATGTGGCGCCGTTAGGCTCCCGAGTTTTCGTAAGGGATTTTTCATCTCACTTTTATTCCTGTGAGATTTATGCTACATTTTCCACCATTTACTTTGAGTGGTATATGAAATGACCATTATTCTACTCTTTGTGTAATATACATTCATTTATGACTATTTACATCAATGTTTTATTGTTCTTCTTTCATGGGGTGTATGTTTCGAATGATACCCAAGTCGGTAAGGGAACGTTTCACCCTCCTCTTTAAAAAAGTCTTATTTTGTTGGGTCTTTTAATTTACCTATTGTAATGTTGGGATATTTTATTATATATCCTTATTGATGTAAATTTTATGTCCAAGTGATGAGATACCCATTTTATCTCTCATCAACTCATTTTCTGATGTTTGAAGTGACGTTGTTAGGCTGTCGAATTTCTGCAAGGAAACTTCTTAACCCAATTTTGATCTTTTGTGATAAAATTGTACTCCTTGAATATGTCATTCTATGAATATGTTTGAATGACGTCTGATTTTTTTACACATAATATCCACTTATATTTGGTGTATTCTTTTCTCACATATAATTATGTAATTGATTTATCCTTAATCAATGGATACCGTCTTTGTAAGGGACTTCGTCTCAATCTCCATTCATTGAAGAATATTATGTTTTAAACACAAATTTCTTTTATACGGTGTATAAACCCATTTTAATTTTATATTTATTAAAAAATAATCCTTTTTCCACAAAGAGTTTACTAAATAACAAAAGGGAATGTTTTTTTTGTACGTATGCGGCGACAACGACTTCTCTGCCGCTGTGACAATTATTTGAGTTTCAGCATCCTCTACAGGCCATAACATTTTTTTTAAACGAATAATAAATACCATTCATTACTTTTCATTTATTTTCGTATTGAAAATGGGTTTCATAATGTTTATATATCAATGTTTTGTATTGATATATTGTGATTGAAAAGTGGAAATGTTATGTTTCCTTTATGCATGTTTTATGTGATACGAATATGTTATGGTTTTGGGAATTGTTATGAAGATGGGTGGTTCCGTGATAAAATAAAGAAGGGTGAGACTAATATATCTCTTCAATGCATTGGGTCACGCGAAGGAGTTTAACGTTAAGGTTTCTCCAAAGAGATTTAGGGAATATACTATGATGGATCTTCCAAATATAACCAAGAGGCTTACTTTCTACGTAAAAATTTTATGAATGCCTCAAGTTACCTTTTATGTATTATGATTTCTATGATTTATTCATGATTCTATGAGGTATGTGATTATGTTTTATGAGTAATGTATGATTTAATGCATAGAATGATGTTTTCATTTCGTACTTTTATTTCCCTTACTGAGCTTTTTATGCTCATCCCATGTTTTTGAAATGTTTTTCACAGTTCAAGGGAAAGGTACATGATGTGATCATAGTGTCAAGGAAGTGAAAATAAATAATCCATGTTTTATTTTAAATATGTTTCCGTAGATGGAAAAAATGAGTACTATCTTTTATATAACCACTTTGATTGAATGTGGAATGTAATGCATGTTTTATGATCTAAATCATTAAAACACTAAACCTGAAAAGATCCTCATTGTGTAATCTTGTAGTAACACATGATTAAGTAAGGTTAAAGGTTGGGGCCTTATAGTTGGTATCAAAGGTCGGTTTAGACAACTTTAGGGATTATGAGTTTTTTTTAGTCACATGGTTAGTCCCTATATCTATTATTTCAGTTAAATCCTAGTTTTATAATTTTTTTCAGGTCAAGTAAAGACAGTTACGACTGGAAGGGGGAGGATCTCAAATGACAAACCTATCTCTTCCTGATGACATGCTTGCAATAATTATTGCAAAGTCATGTTCGGATGATTGTGAAACTTTTTCTAGCATACAAATCTCTTGCAAGAAGTTGTTTGATATATCAAACACCTCCACTATACCTAATTATCAATGTGGATCATGGGTTGTATTTAGACAAATACTATTTTCAAAATATTCTCATATTTTCAAGAAAGTTAAATATTATGAAGATATTTTCAAATATTTTACCTTATCACAAGAATTTGAAGTATATTATGATATTAAAATGGTGCTGAGGAAGGAGACCCTTGTACAACCTATTTATATTTGATTTTAAAATATAGTCTCTAGCACATACTTATAGAATTTTAAAAGGACCAATAATAGAAAGCTTCAACTCAAATTCTGTCCGACTATTTTATAATAATCTTTTTTATCAGATTTTTTGGAATTATATGTCATACATGATTATTTTCCAAAACTAATTTTCTATGAGCACCCATATGACCCATGTTATACAAGGTGTATTTGGATGGAGGAAGCAAATTATTTTGAAGGATATCTAAATAATTGTTGTAATGCATGGGACTTCTACCTACATGAACAAGATGTCGATGAAACGGAGTGGACGCCATGAACAAGGTATGATTTTATTCATTTTGGGAATAGTTTTATTTTATGGAGGTGAAATAAGACTTCAAGAATTAAGATGTTGAGATCGTAATGAATTTGGATGAAAATGAGATGTATAAAGAAACAATTTAGGTTAAAACATGTTTGCGTTATTTTTGGAGTTTTATAAAAAGGACAACACGCATACCGTGTGACAACCCGTCACGTCGGACAAAGTTGCAGGAATCGAACCCACAACCAAAGTGCGACTTGTATTTATCACCTACCACTAGACTACATGAAGTCCCTAGTTAGTTTGACTAATTTTTTTAGTAATATGATTTTATGAATCAAGATTAAGTTGATTTTGGGTTATCGATGAAAATTATTAACCTATCATGGAGGATATGTGATTAGGTTAATTACTTTTAGTATGATAATTTAAGAGCAACTGATGTTATTTAGAGATAAAAATTAATTTGTACCTTGGGAGAATATGTGATTAAATCCTTTAAATATTTGAGTTTCAATCTCAGTTGGATTTACATTGAAAAATTTTATGGAAAAATTTTTTATTGAATGGTCTTCGTTGAGCTTTGGGTTTTGTTTGACAAATTTTATATATTAGGAGTAGTTTTAATTTTTTTTGAAAAAAATATCTGTTTTGGGTATTATCTGATCTCGTACTAAAGTTTTTGGTTTGGTTTTGGTTGAGATCTAAAGACATGGAAAATATATAGTTCTCTTTTGTGGATTAGGTTATTCTCAAGAAGTTGATTATAGTACTCTTAATTCTATCAAGTCTTCCTAAATACTTGTCTTTTGGAGAAAATATGAGTTTGGTTAAGGAATCTAGTAAAAGTTGAAAGTCTACGTGACAAGTAAGCATGTTTCATTATGATTTAGTTAAGCTCAAAACTAAATTCCTCAATGAAGAGTAACTTAAAATAAAAATGTAGTCTGTTAACTTTTCCTACTGGGGAATCGAATACCGTTTAACCCATCACAAGTTTGTGATTTTCTTGTGGTTAACTTTCTACTAGATATGTTTACTGTCACTCTCCATCAGAACATTACCCTTTGTTTTTTCCTCCATATCCATATTTCCATACATGGAATACTAGTATGGGTTAACTCGGTTGACCTTTTTAATTCTCTCATATTCTTTTTAAGTGATAGTTTTACTGACTCATGTTTCGATGTGGGACTTTCAATGGAGTTTACAAGCCCAATTTTGAAATTGCGAGGACGCAATTCCCAAAAGGGGGGAAGGATGTAACATCTCAGGTAAACAAATAATATTACATTCTAATGTTTATCAATAATTGTGAATAATATGTTAATATTAATTTAATGGGGATTCTATGCTCAATGGAATACCCAATACGCAACGATGAGTTTCTTTGAAATCTTACATTGCACACTAATAATATAGTAATATTATAATAGTTAACGCCTAGCCATTGTAATGGCGGGAATGAATAGAAATAACTAAAAAATGATTAAATATTTTTGTTAAATATTTTTACATTTATCCAATAATTTTTAGAAGCATAAAATCCAAATGAATCCAATTTTAAGAATAAACACTCTTATATTTTTAAAAGATTGTTTTACCATATATTGATGGCGAACCTTTATTAAATCTAACTTTTGACAATTTTATAATCTCTATTTTTCAAAATAAACTTATTCTATATAATTTGGACATTGAATTTAACTTTGGTAAAAATTTTGGTATGTTTCTGACATTGTTCATTTTTTAATGAATAGTGAAAAAATACTATATTTTACAACAAAACTTAATTTTTCATATATTTTAAATATATGGATAGATTATATATTTATTAGGTTTTAAAGTGTAATTGGAATATATTTTTACCATTTAATCCAATGGTGGTCATTGGAATTAATTTCACTTTGAAATTGAACTTAAACAAGTGACAATCTTTTAATAGATATTGTTTCTTAAAGACACGCTATTTATTTCGATAGGGGGAATGAATTATTAAATTAATTAATGAAACTTACATATTTTTAATTTTTTAATATAGATATCATTATTGAATTAGGAATATCTAATATATCATAGGGTGAATTTTTGGTATTTTTCTGAAAAACTTCAATTATTGATGAATAGTGAAACCACTAAGTGATAGTTAAAGAAACTGATTTTTAGGTTAAATGAAACTTTACCAAATCTGTGATTAGATTTTCAAAAATCCGACATACATGATTGTCATTATGATGAAAAATTTGGTTCAATGAGATTAAAATAATTTTTTGGTGAATAGTAACTTTTAAGTTTTATTAATCACGATTAAAGGTAATTAGTGTGATTTAAGGTAAAATGATATTATAATAAAATGGAAAATATCATAACACTTGTCCTAACCATATTTTATGTGTCATGGCCAACCCGGAAAAACCATGGGTCGATTTTTAGGACCCCATGGAGCCACGTGGGTAAGATAAGGACATTAATGCCTTTTATTTAAAGTAAAAGTAAAAATGACGGAAACATGTATTGTTTTACTAAAAAAAATTTACATGGGGTTTTAAAAGTAAGATTTATGATTATAAATTGTAATTGGAAATCTATAAATATTTACTACATTATAGTATTTTTTTATAATTTTTAGACATTAAATAAATTAAATTATTTATGACATCATGATGATGCAACGATTGTCTCATTATTTAACGATTTAAATAAAATGAAAAGATAATGTAAAATATAAGACCTACACATGTAAAAACCCTAATGGATGGGTGTATATAGAACTATTATCACCTTATCCTAGAATTAAATCAATGTGGTACCTTTAAAATCCGAAAATCAGTTTATAATAAAGTAATATTTTATAACAGTCCAAGAGTGCCCCTCATCTTCTCTTATAAATAGCCCCCACCCCTACCACCTTACACACACCTATCAAGAATTTCTCTCAGCCAAACCCTGCCCATTTAATCTCTCCAAATCCCTCTCCTCATCTTAGAAGCCTTACCATAGGCAGAAAGCTCTTCAAGAAACCCTTTTGGTTCAAACCAAGAGGAGTTACCCGATTTTAAGGTAATATCTTCACCTGTGTTCTTTTGTTTTATTTAGCTTCTCCAACCCCCTAAACTCTTTTTATTAATTTATTTTGTAACAAATACAGTATCTTAAATATACTAGTCTTTTTTTATAAGAATTATTCGAGCTACACTTATACACACCTACATCTAATGGTTAAAGAACATATTGTTTCTGTGGATGGTGATTTTCTACCGCACGAAACGATGATTGTTCAATATTCTTTCAACACCTTCAAAGGTGGCCATTAAGATGTCAATATATTTGTATATGATATATAATATGTTTATGTTTTTCTTAAGCGTCTGTATTTTTCATTTATGGCATACATTTATGGTTTCCATTATGGGTAAACGCGATATCTTCATTTTAGGAAGGGCGGACTACCGCCCCCTCAAAGTGAATTGATTCGTTAATACCATATGTGGTACGTATAAAAGACATATTTAATGATATTATATATGATACAATACTGGAATTATAATAATATTATGTATAATTATGTTTTAATTCCATTAAATATGAAATAGAAATAGAAGTAGCGTTCACGCGTACGTACGACTTATCGTCTCCATAAATAGTGCATTTCATTTATTACCTCTAAATGTTATGTAATATTATAAATGCATGTATATAATGGATATATATGATATTTATGATATCTTCATAATGAATATAATTCTCGATATAATGGATATTTTACCCCATGGACAAACTTATAATTATAAAGAGTTTATTTTTGACTCAAGTAGCAATGATCAACAAAACGACCATTTTTAACATTAATAATTACACAGTGTTCATAACATGGTAATAAGTGATATAGAAGGAATAATGAGCTTGAAAATGGTTCTTAGGCATGTATAAACTAACTCAAGTTTATTATTCAGGAGGATAAAGAACGATCGAGTCAAGTCGGACCCGAGGTAAGGGAGCCTACCCCTCTCTTTCTTTTTAAGTACACTCTTTTATGTCATTCCTTTTATGCTCATATTTCTTATGATTGAGATGTTATTTTATATTACTATTACTGAAAGTTTTATGTTAATATGATGAGAGACCCTATTATATCTCATCAATCTATTTTGGAAGTTTTTATTGGTGCTGTTAGGGTGCTGAATTTTCGTAAAAGATCCAACTTCTCTCTTTCTTATTAAGTACTCTCCTTTATGTCACTTCTTTAAAGCTCCCCTTTGTTATGTTGGGGGATGTTCTTTTATATTACTCATGTTTTAAAGTTTATGTTCATATGATGAGAGACCCTATTTGATCTCATCAATTCATTTTTGGATGTTTTAAGTGGCGTCGTTAGGCTGCCAAGTTTTTGTAAGGGATTTTTCATCTCACTTTTATTCCCGTGAGATTTATGCTACATTTTCCACCATTTCCTTTTACTGGTATATTTACTTCCCATTATTCTAATCTTTAAGTAATATAATTTCATTTATGAGTATTTACATCAATGTTTTATTGTCCTTTCATGGGGTGTATGTTTTGAAAGATACCCAAGTCGGTAAGGGATCTTTTCACCCTCTTCTTTTTAAAAGACTTCTTTTGTTGGGTCTTTTAATTGACATATTGTAATATTGGGATATGTTCTTATATATCCTTATTGATTTAAATTTTATGTCCAAGTGATGAGATACCCTTTTAATATATAATCAACTCATTTTCTGTGGTTTTAAGTGACACTGTTAGGCTGTCGAATTTTATCAAGGGACCTTCTTAACCCTATTTTGATTCTTTGGGATAAACTTGTACCTCTTGAATACGTCATTCTATGAATATGTGTGAATGAACTCTAATTTTTTTGCACTTAATATCCACTTATAATTGGTTTATTCCTTTGTCACACATAATTATGTAATTGGTTTATTCTTAATCCAGGGATACCGTCTTTATAAGGGGCTTCGTCTCAATCGCCATTCATTGAGGCACACTATGTTTTATACACAACATTATTTTATATAGTGTATTAACCCCTTTGAATTTTATGTTTATTTAAAAGGAATATTTTTTATACGAAGCATTTACTAACCTACAAAAGGGAATGATTTTTTTTGTACGTATGTGGTGACAACGACTTCTCCACCGCCGTGACAATTATTTGAGTTTCAGCTTCCTCTACAAGAAATAACTTTTTAAAAATGAAAACAAAATACCATGTTTTAGTTTTCTTTTATTTTGGTATTGAAAATCTCTATATTAATGTTTTTATATCAATGTTTTGTATTGTTATTTTGTGATTGAAAAGTTTAAATGTTATGTTTCCTTTATGGGTGTTTTATGTGATACGATTATGTTATGGTTCTTGGGCATTGTTATGAAGACGGGTTGTTCCGTGATAAACTAAGGGTGGGTGGGCCCGATATAGCTATCCAATGCATTGGGTAACGCGAAGGAGTTAAACATTAAGGTTTCTACGAAGAGATTTAGGGAATATACTGTGATTGGTAATCCAAACGTAACCAAGATGGTTACTACCTACGTAAGAATGTTATGAATGCCTTATGTTACCCTTTTTGTCTTATGATTTCTATGATTTATTCACGATTTGATGAGGTATGTGATTATGTTGTATGAGTAAAGTATGATTTCATGCATGGAATCACATTTTCATTTCGTACTATTATATCCCTTACTATGCTTTTTATGCTCATCCCAAGTTTTTGAATTTTTTTCACAGGTAAAGGGAAAGGTACATGATGTGATGATAGTGTCAAGGAAGTGTCAAGAATGAATCCATGTTTTATTTTAAATATGTTTCAGTAGATGGGAAAAATTAGTACTATCATTTATGTAACCACTTTGTTTGAATTTTGAATGTAATGAATGTTTTATGATCTAATTCTCTATAACACTAAACCTGAAAAGATCCTCATTGTGTAATCTTGTAATAACTCAAGATTAAATAAGGTTTAACATTGGGGCCTTATATTTATGTTCTATTCCATATCATTTTATAGATGCCAATTATTTTATCCTATATGGAATCCTATTTGTGGTGAACATTGTACTTACCTTTCTATATTTTCATGTAGATTTTTTTGTGCCTTTTTACAATTTTGGATTCCCATAAAAGAATTTTCCAATGTCATACAATTATTTTAGATTCTAAATTTAAAAATAATAGGAATAAATTTATTGAAGGTGTGGAAAATTTAATATCCTAATATTTATTAATATATATATATATATTAATTGATATCATGTGGTGTATCCAATAAAAAGATTAAACAAATAGTGATATGGTATTAAATATTTTTTTCAACAAAATATAGTAATGTATCCTTAAATTGTTATATTTTAATACGATCAAATATATTATGAAATATATATTAAGTGAATGTTAAATAATTTTTTTAACTCATAGGAAATAAACACTCAATTTATAAAAATTTCTTTTTATTCATTATATATATGTTTTAATCAGAATGTGATTTTTATAATGAATACTATTTTTCTAAATTAGTAAAACATATTTTCATAAATTTTAACAAAATTTTGAAACTAATTATTATAACTTGCATTTGTTGAATTTTTTATTTATATGAAAATATAGTTTTTCCAATGAATAGTTAAAAATAATCATTTTTATTTATTACTTTATTTAAATTTCACATATTTTTTATGTAATAAATCAATGAAAAATGGGTCCATAGAATAATTAGTTATATTTTTTAAAAATAAACACATTTATGTTATTTATAATAAATTTTATTTTTGAATTTGATATTAAAAAAATTTACATTAAAATGGCATTTTTCCTGAAAAATACTATTTTTCATTGCATCCTCTAGTTTTATTTAAATAAATTTATTTAAATTATTTGTTTTTAATTTTAAAAAATGAAATCCATATTATTATTCAAATAGTTAAAATTTAATAAATTGGTCCCTATTATTATTTTTTCAATATAACTAAAAAACCTAGTAATTTTAGTTTAATAGTAAATGGAATACCTGGTAAGTAGTGTCAAAAATAATATGATAATGTTTTTAAAATGACATGAAAACATGGGAAATTTTATTATATATGTAATTTTCATCCAAAATAATATCATTATACTTTATAGGTCCTTTTATGGCCTTCTAAATGAGATTATAACCTTATAATAGTTTATTTAATGAAATGTCAATGATGTCACCTTCATGTATTTAATAACTATCAAATTTTTAATATGGTGTTATCTATTATATATGTTAGAATATAAATATTAAATTGAAATTTATAATGTTAATCTACATAATTATAATTTATTTTATATTTTTAATGAATAAATAATTACCTTAAATGATTAAACCATGATAATGCAATAATTATTAAAATAACAGAATAACCACATCATTTATACTTGATATATTAAAATTAATATTATCATAATTAATTAAATTTATACAAAAAAATTATAAATAAATATAAAATATTAGGGATGTATAAAAATATAAGTTTTCAATTCATCTTTTTTGTTATTTTTATTAAGAAAAATGCAATGAATATTGTCAAAATTGATAATGATGATATTTTGGGAATATAATATATTATTAAATTAATTTAAACAAATAAAATATTTAAATAAGGAAAATTGGTATAATAATTGGACTAAAATTTTATACCTTGTAAATTTATTGGCCATTTGGAAACATTTGGATATAGAATGTTCATATAATATATTATTTTTTGATGAAATTTCAAAAGTGTCCCTCAGATCAATTAAAATGGGGTACCCATTCCTTCAATTTCTTACACAATATTAAGTTGTTAATATAAAAAATCCATTAAACTTATAAACGTCCTTATATTGGTTTTAGAGGATCTTTTCCCTCCAAAATACAAATCGTAGACCCCATAAGTAGATATCTAAATGATGTCCCCCGTATAAAAATTAATCATTTGTACCAACTCACTAATGTTTATTTCTTCTTAAACATAATAATAATGTGTTTTTTCCATCCATATTTACGAACTCCAATATCGTAAATAATACTATATGTTATAATCGTTATTATACTACCATATTCTTCCATTTATCCATCCTATGAAAAATGAAAGCATTTAGCTTGTGTACATATATCTTATCATCTCTACAGAGCGGAGTAATTAGATTTTCATGGACACTTTTCTTAGATGGTTATAATGATGGAATTATTTATTATATATGATATTTAATAATATATATTTATTCGTTAAAATAAATATATCATACATTTTCCTCTCCTTCCACTACTATGACAATGGTACGATCATCATTGCATACATACGACATACTATTTCCATGAAGCGATGCGACCCATTTTCCATATCCCACTATCAATATTGGTTCTAAATTAATATTAAATAAATAAAAATTATAATTATAGAATTAATATATTTATATAAATGATGAATATATATCTCATTCATATGAACAAGAACTTACATGACAAAACATGCCTGAAAAAATAAAGTAATTAACACCCGAAACAACGTAAATATTTAATTATTACGAACAAACATGTGATAATATGAAAAAAATAGGATCATATATAATATTATAAAAATGAATTCAATTCTATACTAAATTATTAATCTTTTAAAAAACATTATACACCATTTTAAATAACATTCAACTAAAGGGAAGTTTGAGGTTTAGGATTTTTGACTCCCATTTATTTATGTGGGACAAATGACATATACACTACATATCCCTTCTTTATGGTGTATATAATGGTCATGAATTTTTTTTAGATAACTTACATAGATTTTATATGGATTTACATATCCCTCATATTTCATTCATTTTAGGGAATTATATTCAATATTTATGAATGTTTTAAGGGGTAAGTTCACAATGTCATCATTGTTTTAATTTTTCTATATTTAAGTATCAACTAGAGAATATTGATGTTCTTGGTTTATGTTTTATAAAAAAGTTTTAAAAAAGTTTTTTATATTATATTAAAAAAACATAAATACATTTTTACACATGCAGGGCTTTTTACAAATAGTTTTAAACAAAAAACTACTTGTCGTTTTCCACATGAGGTACATTCTGACATTCCAAAAAAAATAAAAAAGGTTATTTTTATATATATTAACAATCATGAGTGACATTAACCAATATAATAATGAATTAGTCATTTGATTCCTCCATTAAATTTTTACAATGGTTTACAGAAATAAAATCTTTTATATGTGCGTGAGTATTTAAAAAAATTAGGGATTTTCAATGTAAAAAGTTGTTTTTCCTGAATAATTGTATTTTAAAGAAATTATTTTTGTAATTTTTTAATTAATGAAAAAACAAATATATTTCACTTATTCACCACTGGGTATATTTTTTAATAATAAAATCATTTGAATAATTCTCTTATTCTGGCTGATTGTATATTATATTTCTCCTAAATAGCAATATTTTTTTATATCATATGTATAATAATTTCCTAAACCATATAGATTTTTTTTAAATATAGTGATTAATTAGAATGATAATTTAACAAATCAAAAATTATGATAAATATGTATCCATTTTTCAATATGGATATATATTAATAATGGATATTAATCCATAAACTAAATAAATAATTATATATATGATGATTTAGTTGGACATGATGTAACTGGTTAGGACCATTTATAGACACTCCTTGATGCATCAAGAGGTTACATGAGAAAAATAATTTAGCCAATGATTTTGGGTTTGTACCTTATAATTTTAATCTATTTTATGAATTTTATTTATAATAGAATTATAGTTGGCCTAGCTAGATTGTTATGAACCTTGTATTTTTTCACCATCATGTGATCATTATTGAGAGAAGTATGATATTGTGCCTACAAAAAAGATTTCTAGTAAATAATAATTTACTTCATTAATATTTCAATTACTATTTTCTATCTTATTTTCACAGTTGTTTTATATATAGATCCATTTCATTCTGAATCTATTTGTTAAATGTTTTTTTATTTTAGTTATTTTCCATACATTGTTGACTATTATTTTTGATTCATGTATGTATACATTGTACTTATCCCTTACTTATCCAACAAGCATTCCCCTGTTTTATGTTATATATTCCCCAGGATAACATGATGTGTTTATCATTGATATAAAGTATTATTATAATTGGAATAATTTTATTCTCAACTAAAATAAATTGTTTATGTTTATTTATAATTAAATGATAATTTTAAGTATTTATCTAGTTTACCTATACTACGAAACTATTTAGTTGTTTTGGAATAAATTCCATATATGTTATACATATATAAAAATGTTACCTATAAGAGCCCATCTTTTTCAAGTATGTATATAATTTATTTTATTATTAATATTTATTTTTAGTTATTTTACTTTTCTATATATATTTGGTTTGAATAAAAATGGTTTTGGGTTGAAATGAAACAAGAGAAACCCTGAACAAATCGTCATAGAGATCCTTTGATGATGAAAATGACCTAATGTCTAGGGATGAAAATTGGATTGAATTAATGTATTTCATTTATATAGGTTAAGTGTTTCACTGGTTATTTGTTCGTTTAAAATCATAATAGATGTTTTGGATTGTTTAAAGGATAAATTGGATGAAAACCCATCCATATAACATTTTGAAGTCCTGTATAAGATTACAAAACATGTAATTATTTTGGTTTTTTAATAAAATAAATAAGAGGAGATAGGTTTTTTTAGAAAAAAACATAAATAAATTTACACAAAATAAACCTACATTACAATCCATGTAATTCCCTAACTTTCTTAAATAATGATGTGTTTTTTATTTTAAATTAATTAAATAGAATCAATTCTCATCTTAAACTAGGTAATCCCTCTTAGATATTTTTCAATTCCAACCACCCTTATGGATGTATCATTTAAGTGAACAATCGGTTTAAGTATTTCCAATTATAATTATTCATTTTCTCTTTTATTATCATTACGATGTGGTAAAATACATCAATGCATTTCGTTGTTGGTTTTTCTCATGATCAATTTTGATCTCAGTTTCATTCGATTATAATTTTCACTCTCTATCTCATATTAATATTTCATTGGGAGCATTATGTTCTATGTTGGTTAAGGGAGGTGGTCTAAATCATAACCACAGTGTATGAACATGGCCATGTTTATATAATATTGTAATTGTTATAATGTAGAATTCACCCAAAAAATATCAATAATTATGGGGATTATTCACTTATTTTTTTATTCAACTAACATCTAACATGGATTATAGTTTCCCATTGGGCAAGAATATCATGAACATAATTAAATTTTCTAATGGAATAAATAGTGTTTAGCATTACATGCAACGTAAGGAGATTAATGGTTATAGAATCTGTAAATTATGTATTATTTTTTATTGATGTATTTATTAATCAATTTTGATATAAATTAGAATGGTATTTGAATGATAAATGTTAACTCACACAATTAATGATTGATATATATGATGTGATGTTGTGAAATAATTGTTGAATGATATGACTTTTACTCTATACATAAATTATTATATATAATTCTCAAGCTATGAACCAACAAAATTATTTGTTTTAATGTTGATATTTAGTGGGCTTGGCCTAGTACCATATAGTAATATAAATAGAGATTTGATTATGACTAGTCCCATGATATAATACATGTAGTGATTGTATCAAGATGTTATAATGCTTATAGTAATTTGACCTAGATTGTTGTTGCAATAACATGGATATATGATAGTGAATGGAATAGTCATAATACATTCTCTAATGTATTATTTCACGGTGACGAATTATGTTATTTTTCTTTGGATATGTTTTCATGGTAATCATGGTCGTATGACATGCTCTGAGATATTCCAGGTTAGAGCTAAATAAGTTTGTTGTTGTATTTTATTTATAATTCTGTTAATTAATATACCAAATTATTAATTTATTAAGTAAATTTATTATCATAAATTTTTTATACATGGTGTCTTTTAACTACTAATTAATGCTCACACCCTTTTTGGCCATAGTTTGGTACCAATGCATATTATATGGATGCAGGTTAGGAAAATATAGATGGAAATTGGTGTTGATTTCATGTTTATTAGATGGGCTACAGATTGTTGATGGGACCTATGTGGGGTTGGGGATATGTGACTTTTTAGTCATTCTATGATTATGCTAGTCTTTTAATTTTATTTTATCTAGAATTAAATTTAGTTACACTCCATCATATCAATGATTATTTCCTTAATATTTATTAGATTATTCAGTTAGATATTATTGTTATATACCACTACGTATGTACATTTCTTTTATTTTTTATATTTAGTTAAATTTTAACTATAATTAAACACCATATTAGGGGGAATAGTCACCCCATTATGCATTTAAAACACCTACTACTAATTTGTAGCCTATGGTGTATGGGGAACCCCAATTGAGGTCTCATAACCATCCCGTTTTCACCACTTGAGAGAGTACTATATTAGGGGATGATACAATTTTGTATCAATGTATAATGTTTACATTTCATATTCATTACTATTTTCTAATTATAGAATGGAGACTAGGAGAATCCAGACATTGTAATGTGTTTGTGTAAGAGATTAAAAAACCCATGTATGGGGGAAATCTAAGTTCCCTGCGATTGGAATTTTTTGTCTTTTGTTCTTGTGACAGTTGACGTTATTTCACTTTGGGTGTTTCACTTGTTGTGTGAGGTTTTTTTTATAATTTTATTGCCTCTTAATATTTGTCCACATGGCTCAGTATGGTGTGATATTAGAATAAATGCATCATAAAATGAACATAGTGATATATTTGTTTGCATTATTAATTATAGGGGAATATCTATTCTTTCATGTGATGTATACATTCATGATGAACTATGATTTGAGATATATGATTCCCTAGTGAACTGAAATAAAATTTTATTCAATAATAGAACACTTTTATTTCAATCCTATATAGCGGGGCCAAGAGTCAGTGGTTATCTCTTATAGTCCCATGTTGAGGTTGACCTTGTTTCTAGAACGTTATTTAAGGTGTTTTTTTTATTATATAGAAATATAGTCCTTCTCATATTCAAATTGACATTCATGAGAGTGGAAATAAATACGCACAATGTGTAGTTTAAACATATCTTCATATAGTTCCTAATGGGCATATAGATTATGATCATCGAAAAAACTTCCCAAGTGTCATGTGATCATTGAAAAATGAGACATTTCATACCATTCATTCAATGTATGAGATAAAAGGAGTGTTTCAACTATAGAATCCATTATTGATTACATGGGATAGTGGAACCTAGGTAGTCGATTTCTAGATATATCCATCCAATAAAATATTCAATAATCTCAAGGCACTTTCTTATTGAAGGTTAAATTGTATTCTATATATTCTTTTGGGATACCATGCTTTTGTGGGATATTCTAAAAGATGATGGGTGGTACGATAAGATAACTTATAAGGACTAAATGATGATGTTCCTAATCAATTTATTTCATGAGACATTGAGGGATGAAACATATCTTGAGTTCATGCATCAGATCATGGATGGAATGTTAGTGTTGGACTACGTTATATGTTTCACTAAACTACATCATTTTTTAACATCATTAATTTTTGATGAGATATCTAAGGAAAAAAGATTTAATGATGATCTTTTCAATGTGACAAGGTTGTAAGTAAATATTTTTTTCTTGAATATAATTGACAATGTGATGAACTAAGTACTCATCATATAAGGTAATCTTAGAGAGGATATAAGGAGTGTGTATCTTATTTAAGTAGGGTGATATATGAACTCTTCTTTGAGTGGAGAGAAGCACTGCTTTTATAGATTATTTTAAGGTGGTAGAGGGAAGTTCATTCAGGGATGTGTACATCCATCTCAAGACCGTGTTATGTTCCATTTATATTAATATGGAATAATTTTCTAGATGCTTTTATAATGACCGTACCCACATTTGACTTTTTAATATGTGGTATATTAGGACATCTTCAGTGTTTCTATACAAACATTTCGTAGCTGGCCAGGGTAATGGGATCAAAACCGGTACTTTATTCGAGAAGGGGAACAACTACCCCTTAGCAGGCTTATATCTGGAGTTCAACTTGTTATTAATACTGAGGTAGGGGACTTGTTACCTAATTTTTTGATTAGTATTTCTCATAATGGTTAAAGTATTATGGTAGTCATATTGGATCCTATATTCGAGGGACAAGCTAGTTTTAGGTTATGTAGACTACTCTAGTTAATGTGGATATAGGATCATCTACCATCGCAGGTATGATTCATGTATAATCTAAACTAGATGATTTATTTTTGTAATATAATATTACAATATATTCTCTATTTTATTTTTTTATGTATGAGTCTTTGCTGTGGAAATATTGGATGGTGGTTTATCCATTAACATACCGGTTGGAGTGTGGTAATGAAGTATCAAACATTGAATGGATTTTTTTCTTGTGATTGGTTGTTAATGTATCTTTTGGGATCCATTTGTGCTGAAAATGATACGTTTATACATGATTCATGGTATGAATTTTCATGTTCTATATAAAATCCCATAGAATATATTATAGGATGAGAGTTACGTTTTTATCCACAAAAGGATGCAGAAATTTTCACTAAGGTGAGTGAGATCTTCATGCTGCTCTTTCTGAGCCAATTCAGTGAAGATTATATTCATTCATGATTTAAGCATTGTATCTTTCTCAAGATGATGGTGTAATTAAAAAGGATTAATTTCCCCAAGTGGTAGACTATTATCATGTTGTCTTCCTTGATGAGTTCGACAGATTATCGCCTGAGTGATATATCTAGTCCACAATTGAGTTGGTGATATGTGTAGAACCATTTTCAATCCCACCAAAAAAAAGGTAACATGAAGTTATTAAATATTTGATTGTAAAATTAGAGGATCTAGAATCTATATTCTTCATATTGTTGAGTACATCTCATTGGGTTTCTCTAATTCTCTTCACCATGAATACATATGGGTCTTTTCAAACGTGGGTTGATTATTGAAGGTTGAACTAGATGATGGTCAACAACCAGTATCCACTTCCATGAATTTATAATATTTTTTTGTTATTTGATAGTTTCTTATATACTATCAATTATTTAATTGAGATCAAGGTATCACTTGTTACAATTGAGACCATTAGAAAAACATGACATTACTTTTTGGAGTCGGTATGGCCAATATGACATCATAGTTGTGCAATGTGGGTTGAATAACATGCCACTAATATTCATGAAATTAATGAATAGGACCAGTCAACCATTTTTGGCTCTATTTATAACGTCTATTTTCAAAAATATCATTTCATTATTCTAGTAAGTATAGTATCATGCCAAAAATCAGGACGTCTTTTGGAGTAAATTGGGAGAGAAATGAATTTATAGAAACCAAACCAAATGTAGTTTTTAGATAAATAAACCTATTTCATGTGAAATTTCACTCTAGATGAAGGAGTGTTAATAGACCCAAATAATATTGTAGCCATGTTATCATTAGAAAATTCTAATAACATGATAAATATTCACAAAACTTTTGGGTTTAGTAGACAATATCATTATTTCATCAATGATTTCTCCCATTTGGAAGAACCAATGTCACTGTTGACTACAAAAGGGGTGATGTTTGTTTGATCTGCTGATTTGAAATATATTTATTATATTAAGGGTAGGTTGACGTCATCATTTCACCTAACATTTCTTGTTTTTGTAAAATCATATATCGTGCAATATGACAAATCTCAATTTCTACTCAATGTAGTTCTAATGCATGAGAATTGAGTGGTTACTAATAGATCTTGGTAGATAAAGTTTCATGAGAGGAATAGACAAAATCACAATATAAATTTATTTGTACTGGTGTATTCTCAGATATGTTTAGACAATATCTCATGGTTACCTGAAAATTATATATTTATTTAAAATCAATTTTAAGGAAAAAGTGGGAAATCCGCACAAAGTCCACAACCAAGGGGTTATCAGAAAAATGATCCCACAAAGATGTCAAAAACAAGACTAAGGATGTTGGAGTCTACCAATCTATAAAGAATCCAATTATGTGTTGTTACCTGATTATTTGGATCATTCTCGAGAAGATATTCTAAATAATCTACCATCTTCTCCCATGTTTGGATAAATTCTTCCATGTTGATCTTCCTATTGTTGAAGCCTTGTGCCATGATAAGGTCATGTTTTGTGATCCAATCACCTTGTTATTAATTAGTCTTAACACTCAGCATCTGATAATTCATTTTCCGGACATCCTCTGTTGATGCATTGATCATGAGAGGTTCTTCAAGCTTTCCCCCCTCAGAATGTATGACTACCTCCAGACTTCCCCCAATCCCCACTTCCACCTCATCTTCCGATCTGCTTTAGGTACCATTCGGTGTTAGATCCACTTACGGAACCATGGTTCCTCCATCGAAGGTCTTGAATTCCTTTCAAGGGATTGAAAATATCTCATGGTTTTCTGTTTTGGGGTATACATGGACTACAAGAGCATCAGGTAAATATTTTCATAGCCAGACCTGAACTGTCATCCAAGGAGATGGGTTGATTATCTATAGTATTTTGACATTGATTTTGATTGTACACAATGTATGGGAAGCATATTTGAACATTTTATAACCAAAATAAATAAAAAAGGTATTATGTGAGTCTTTTAATTAGTGGTATCTATGTGTCCTTATAACATAGATGCATCTGAATGTTCTAGAGTATCAGGGACGGGAAGAACTGACTTCATCATTTGTTATAATTTTACATTCGGACAAGATTAAGATTGACTAGGTGTCTGGTCAAGAGGTATTATCTTTAAGGAAAAAATTATATCATGTGGATACACCATTTGTATGATCTCTTTGTAGTGTTAAATCTATTCTTTTCTATAAGAAATCAATTGATCCTATGCGAATACGTGGGGTGATGATAAGGGTTTTTCATACTTCTTTATGGGTGAATCATCATAGTTTAACCAATATGTATCATGAATTATACAAATAGTACTGGTGGTCAAGAATGAAGATAGATGTGTGCGGATTCATGGTTATATGCCTCAACTTCTAGTAGGTCAAAGCTGAATAGAAGATGCAATCTAGTATTGTGAAACATTTTCCCATTCTAGTGTAGAAATGAGATGATTTCATTTTTGAAATTTTGGCCTGATTATCCACTTAAATCCATAAGAATATTGTTGTAAGGGTTGTTGCAGATCGACTAAAAAATGTATAACACTTATTTCCTATCATGGAAATACTTTGAGTCGATGATCTGTGTAGTATTTAATTTCGTGGGTGGTTCAGTTTAATAGTGTTATATTGTGCATTTTTAGGCCAATATCCTCATTTCACATTGCATTTGTGTTTTGGTATTTGTATGTCTATGTGATCACATGGTTTTTTAGAACATCATATCATCCATAGAGTTATGGTGGATTATAGTGAACTATTCATGTTTTGGAGGATATATTTTGTGCTTCTGTGTTTGGATTTTTGTTATTCACGGGAGAAAAATAGAGAACTCATGGATTATTTATAAAATAATATCTTCCATGCATCAACCCAAATAAAAAAATTAGTGGGATTGTTTTTATAAATACCCATGTTTAATATATGTGGATGGAACATCATTTTAGATGAATATTCTAAACAATAAAAAATACTTTTAAGATGACCATATTTTTTTAGTTCGTGTGGAAACATGGAAAAAAATATATGTCCCAGTGAATTATCTTCAATATCTCCCATAAGAATCTCTACCTTTAGTACTCCCTCGTAAAATGATTCTCCTTAACCTAAGGAATGGAAACATAAGATAGGGGTGAGATCAAATTTCTAATAAGGATAAAGAAGGGAGATTTGTAAGAATAATTATGATTTTATGGTTATGAGAACATGACCATGAAAATAGAACATCATACCCTAAATATAAAATATCATATAAATGAATCATTTTATAAATAATGGATTTTTATAAGAATTTAATTAGGAGGAAATTTTGAACATAATACATGAAATCATAACAGAGGAAAAACATGGGATGTGGAAAACACATAAGAATATATTATGATTTCCCTAGAATCCAAGGCATTCAAACCAATACCATCTTGTTAGTATGGGATAACTCTCAATGCCATATCACTATTCATGGTTCACTCCCATGGTCATCTTAGAAGCAATGTTTAACTCCTCATTCCATCTTGGTTGTCATGGATCACTCCTATGGACATCTTAATAGCAAGATTTCGCTCTCCATACTATCTTGGTCATCATGATTCACTCCCCTGGCCATATTAGTAGTTAAGTTTTAAAACCAATACCATTTTTTAATATCACATTAGATATAAATAATTTCCCATTTCATTAGAGAGAGATATAGGTTCCACCCATATCATAGTGAAATCATGTATACATGATGCAAAAAATCATAAACAATCATATCATAACACATGTAATCAAATAGGTATCATAAACATGTAAACTTATCATAACATGTGGAAAATATATAGGTTTAATTATGATTTTATCAAAATCATAACTCGTGAATGAAATTTGGATTTCCTAACGATATAACCCATGAAAGAGAAACAAAATTCATAAACATAAAATCTGTGAAAGGGAAATGACTTTAATAAATATAAATACATAAAGAATAACCCAATCATAGAATGGAAATGAATGGACCATTTAGGACATTTCCTTGAAGTTCATAAGTAACATCAATGAATGTCATAATAGATGGAAAATAATTTTTAAATATCATTAAAAAAAATTCTTCAATATAATTTCATTTCTTCTTGGAAAATGTCTTTTTAATACATAAGACCATTTGAAAATCATTTTCATATAAAACACCTATAAAACATATAAAAAATATATTAAATAATTTTAAAATATTTTTCTAAAAAAATTTAAAATATGCTTCATAATGTATTGGAAAACATTTTCTTTGAAAATAACAATCATAATATTTAAAGAATGCTTGAATCCATTTTCCAAATAATTACATTGAAAATACTTTCAGAACATATAAATTGTTCTTCAAAATGTTATGAAAAATATATTCCTTAAAAATACATTGAAAAATTATAAATATGACTTGAAAATATTTTAAACCCCAATTTCCTTTAAAATATTTTGAAAACATATAAATAATGATTGGAAACGTTGTGACATCCCTTTTCCATGAAAATGTAAAATAAAATCCTAAAAACATTTTGAAACCCATTTTACTTGAAAACTAATAAAATATGTTTGAAAAAATTTTAAAAACAATTTCCTAGAAAACATAAAAATAATGTTTGATATCATTTTGAAAACAATTTCAAATGAAAATATCATTCGAATACATTTTTAATAAAAAATCCATTATACATGAAAACAATGCTTCAAAGTATTGATAGAGGACAAATATGTACATGTTATATGTTGTAAAAAGAACATTACTTTTTCATGGTAAAAAGGATAAAAATTTGATTCATTCAGAACGAAATAAGAAGATTCCTTTGAATACATTGGTAAAAAAAATAATGGTAAACATTTATTTTAATGATAATATTATATTAGTAGAGTATTATTTTTAACACATTTTTAAGAAAAAATGTTTTTTAAGGATCAAATATTTATGACCAAAGAGAGGGTAAATTTAGGATTTTGTAAAACATGTAATTAAATATATTATGTACAAAAGAGTGTAAAATAGAACCAATAAATGAATATAGAATGAAAAACAAATGTAGAAGGAAATTCACGAATGTATTGAGATATGAACCATAATAATTCATAAATGGAAGCATAAATGTACCCAATCTCCAAAAGTGGTGAGAATGTCTCAAGAAACTCTTATAACTTTATAACACAGGATCATACTCTACATGTAAGAAAATGAAATTAAATTATCATAAAATATTATATAAATAAGTATTTACATGAAATAATATGTAAAATTTATGTATATACACCTCAAAAGATTATCATGGTGCATCACAAAAAATGAGTCTCAAAGAAAGAAAATTGAGACAAATCATTTTTTCCGATTGTGTAATTTTTGTAACATAACACCCCAAATGAATGTTCATGAAAATGATATGTCAATATAAAAAAATGTAGGTTTATGATACAATTAATTCAATCATGTCCATTACTTACACAACACAAAATGGATGAGTGGAAAATATATCATGTATCCCACGAGAAGAAAAAGATAGATGAAATCCACATTCCTTGTGTTTTAACTCTAATCATACACATTCAAAGCACATGTATAATAAATATAAATTTAGTATAAATATTTTAAAATACCATATTATTATATATAATAACATATATGATTTTATTGCAACATTTTATTAACTATTTCATAACAAACCAATGCAAAGTTGTCACTTCGGCAAATATTTGATTTATTATTCGCATATGTATGAATTTGTTATATCATTGGTATTTATACATTATATCATGATTTACATAATTTAAACCATTACTTAAATATCAATTATATAAATTATAAAACTATTATAATAATATATATATAATATATGTATGAGTCTTAATGCGTTATTGATGGAGACAGATGTTCGTACATACAAATCAATGTTATTTCCATTTAATTGTCGTGTTGATATAATGAAAGTAAAATTCCAATATGTATCTATTGAAATATATATTATTTCTAAACTAAATTTATTATAGCATATATATCTTATATATTGACAAGAACTATCATTAATAAAACCCATGTGATGTATCAATGAATCATTTTGTTATAAGGGGGAGATAGTCCACACTTTTTCAAACGAAATTGTAATATTAACAGAAAATTGAAATATAAAAGACCTATTTTTAAAATATGAACAAAAATGATTAAATTCATATTAAATTTATTATATTACATATAGAAACATATTTTTCATCATAATTACCACAATAGAAAGTGGTAATGGATAAATGAATAGTCATTATTTCACGAGGCAGTAGTTCGTCTTACACAGAAATGGTATGACTCTAACATATTAGATGGAGGTGTGTGTAATTGTTGGTAAGATAATTTATATAACAACATAATTATATATTTTAAATACTTTTATTGTTATAAAATATTATAAAAAACGTTTTTGAGGGGTTAGAGAAGGAAAATAAAAGAAAGGCCATTAGAGAAGACATTACCTCTTAGTCAAGAAACTCTTTTGGTTTTTCCCAATTGGCTTTCATAGATTACCTTATACCAATGGAAAATCCTACACGAATAAGGGAGGATTCATAATATGTGGATTCACTTCAATATGATGTTTCATAGCTGTGAAGAAGAGTGAGAGGTGGTGGCCTTTAAAGAGAAGAAAAAAGTCACACATGGATTTTTTTAAAACAAATTACGTGTACACATGTCCATTCATAAAAAAGACATAAAAATATGCAATAATGAATTTAAGGTGTTTTTAAGATCTATATAAATCCAATTGGATTAGGAAAAGTGGATTTTTTATTTTCCCCATTAATTTTAAGGATTAGTTCATAAATTAACAAAATGGGTCTTTAATCAATGTAATTAATGATAATCACTATCACTAATCATTTTGTTAAACAATAATGTTGATATTATAAAAAACTAACTATAATAAAATGTAAAATATTTTTTGTTAGTTTTTTGAAATTAAATTCAAATAATATATTAAATTTTGTTCAATTCCAATAATGTAGACTGGATGATATTCTGGGTTTTTAAAGTTGAAAAATGATAAACAAAATTAGTATGTTTTTATATTCAATTTCAATGTGGGATTGTTTATAATGACCTAATTTGTATTAATAGATTTATTTTTGATATAATATTTCCATAAAACATATTTAAATTATAATTTTACATTAATAATTATTTAAATAAATGTAGTTTTTTACCTCAAAGAAGTAGTTTTCACTATACATCTTTTAATGATGTTTCTCAAAAAAATCCAAAATATTTACCCAATGATAATTTTGTTTTTATAAATTCCAAAAATAATTTTGTTTTATAAAATTAAATTTTTAATGTTTTATATAATGAATTTTATTGTTTTTCATAGATTAACATGAAAACATGATCATTTCAAAAATTAGTAATTTTTTTAACATATAAAGATTTTACTAAAAATAATATTTTTCATTATTAATGTGATTTATTTATGTAAAACCATTATGAAAATATTTTACATGTAATTATTAATTTATACATTACTATGTTATAATTTCAAGGTAATAACTAACTCTTTTATATAATTATAACTGTAAAATGATGTTTTATAGAAACTCGGTATTGCGTGTAACATTCACTATGTCAATGTTCCAGGTGAAATAAATTATTTATTTAGTGCATTGAAATATGTTAAATATTATTTAATTTTTTATATTAAAATAACTTTTTTACCATAGAAATAAATATATTTATATTAAATCAATTTTCATTTTCTTTTATACTTAATTGTTAACCTATGAATTCATATTATATTATATAACCTATTTATTTTATTAATGTAGTTAATAATATAGATAAAATATATTATTATATAATTTTCTCACATTATTATATTAAATAAGAATATATTAATAATATCTTATCATTCGTTAATCATATGTATTGTGTGTTACACAAGTCACCATGGAATGTCATTATTATGTATAACACAAGCAAACCACAATGTTCTGTGTAGAGAAGGCCAAAGATTATGTTACATGTATTACACGATTAACTTAGTGTTATGTATAATGATTGAAAAACATTGTGATTTAATTTAAAAATAACTATATTTAAGTCTACATGAAATTAAAAATATCAAAAAGATTAAATTAATTTGAAAAATACATAAATTTCTGGATGTTATATTCTACACACAATAAAATGAATTTATACCTCATTTTTTTATGTTATCAAAGGTTTAATATATAAATTTACCATTCATAGAAACCCAAATTGTAATGATTAATAATAACACATCATTTAAAAAAGAAATTTTGTACCCATAATGGTTTACTGTAGTAACATATAACAAGGATTTCACATAGGAGAACATATCATGGGTGTGACTATTGGACATAAATAAAAAATGTAAATATTTACAGAGAGTGATTGTGGTCATCAATCACAAAAAAGATAATTATCAATGAAAATTTTAATGACTAAATTTCATAAATCATTGCTGATTTGATGGACCATCAATTCAGAAAAAATTAAGGTATTATGACACCACATTTTCATGATTTATCATTATACTATTGTTGAGTAATTATTTTATTCACCAATAATACAAATAAATTATCATTCACTGGTTAGGATTTTATCTATTTCCAAACCATCCATTACTCTCAATATTGATATCCAGAAATTATCTTTGATGCACGAAGCATGAGATTTAACTTTTTTAATATATTAAGTCACATAAAAGAGTGAAAGTATAAATATATTCTTTAACTATTCTTAAAAATCAATATAGTTAATACATTAATATACAAATATAAATAGTAACACTACCATTTTATTATAAATAATTATTCATAAAAATAGATATACCAAAACTAGGACATCACATAGGCCAGTGGTAGGCATGAAACCCTTACTATCCTTTAATCATTGGTTCAATACCCATGGCCTTTCTACACATGATTGGTTGTCACCAAATATAAATTATGTACTTTTATAAAGAAAATTTAATTTAATTTCAATAATAATCATGACATAGATCCTTTAAATAATGATAATGACTTAATAACATTTTACTTGTTATTTTTAATACAAATTCAATACATCAATGCATCCTCTGGTGATTAACATAATATTTCCACAAATGGTTGACTATATAACCCATTAATGTGATAGAAATTCAATTTATTAGAAATATAGTCTTGAAATCATCTCAAAATTGACACCAAATATATGATAGTGTGAAACTTCTTTCTCACACTCTAAACATATGAATACCCTAATCATATATTCCCTTTAAACATTGTAAAAACCTTAAAAAGACCTTACACAGATCCGTGATAATTAGTACCATAAAATTTATATATTCACAATAATATTTTACTATCATTCAATTCATATAATGTGTTAACATTAAATTATAAAAATATCAAATTATAAATAAATTGCTCCACTAGTCCATCAAGAACATTCAACATACTCTTAAAAATAATTACTGAAATAAAAATGTTTTAACACCCTTGAATATATCATTATTCATATAAATTAACTATTTAATACAAATACATATAAACATTTATTATTCTTATTCATCCTTATTCCGTTAACAATGATACCTCATCCTATTACATAATACCAATTTCCTTTGACATTTCATTTGAAAACCCATTATCATCAAAAATTTAACCTTTACTCACACCACATGGGTGATCCTCCTCTGGAGATTTCATATTGGGACATTAAGTTGCATCATTACCTTATATTTCAAATTTAATTCACAAAACCTTCAATGAGGTATTATATAGGCCAATATTTTCATCCATTCCAGTAACTGAACTCTTAAATTTTCACATACAGACACTTATATTGTGTCAATCGTAGCCATATTCAAATCATCTTCATGTTCTTCTAATCCATTCCCTTAGGTGATCAATTTAACATTATTAACATAAGAAAACCCAAATATACTTTCCTCCATGGTGACCATTACCCAAACTATTTTAGAAATCCCTCTTTCTCTGACATAGTGAGAATGTGAGTTGGTTAAGGTACACATTGTTAATCATGTTCCTTGAAAACTAATTAGGCATGATCACCACATATTTCAATCCAAAGATCACCCAAAATGACTTATAATTTGTAAATCATCCATCACATTCCTCATTAATCTAGTTAATTTCGGTTCCACCATTATCTAAAACCAAAATCACAGTGTAAACATTACTTATTATATTAGAAAACTGCAAAGTCATGAAAATATTAACATAGGGGATTTATAAATCATGAGACATTCATTAAGATACTACCCAATATGATTATATTAGGTAATTAATATCTTATGTATATATAAATACTTCATGATTGTTTATAAGGATTTTATGATTTTCTAAGTCATATCCCCCAAATGTTTCAAACTAGGTGTGCAAAAAGGCCTTTTTGTGTGCCAGATAACTCTGAATCCATCCTCGAACAAATTCTCAGAGTTTTTTCACCTAGGAACATATATTCCAGAGCCACATCTATATATAATATCTATTAATGAATGTATTTCATGGAAACCACTCACTCTACCCTTTACCAAAATTTGAAGACATTTTCCAAAATGACGACACATCCAGATACTTATACATAATCCATCTCTATATATATCCTTAAAAATTTACAAAGGTATCTCACTAAATATTTCTGAACCTAGATTCCAAATATTGACTAAAACTTTCATTTCATAACAAATATAGTGACATGGACATAACATAAAAGGATTTTACATCAATTTAGATGAATATTATATACATTACCAAAATACATGCCCAAAGACGATAATAAATTATGGTTATTAGAATCATGGAAAAAAAATCGTCTATACTATTGAATGATATTAAAAATCTCTTCAAAATAACTCTACTATTAGTAATCCTATATAAATCCATTCTCCATAACCTAGGGAAAGGAATGTGAAGAAATGGGGTGAGCTCAAATTATCAATAAGGGTAAGTAAGGGAGATATATTAGAATTTTTTTTAGAATAAGGGTATGAGAACATGTTAATGAAAATATAATATCATTCCCTATATATTAATGATTATATACATGAATAATTCAATAAATAATGGAAGTTCATAAGACATGAATAGTTAGGAAAAAAGAACATAATCTATAAAATCATAACATAAGAATGAAACATGGGACTGTAGAAGACACATAAGCATATAATATTATTTAGATAAAAGACATGGAATTGCTAACAAGACAATATTATTATAATGGGTTAAATACACATACCAGTATTGTAGTCATGGTTTACTCCCATGAAAATATTATTTCCATGAGTTCACTGCTCATTCTATATTTGTAGTCGTGGTTCACTCTTACAGAAATTTTTGTAACATGAGTTCACCCCCTATACCATCTTGATAATGAAGTGTTACTCCCATGTCCATATTAGTAGTCAAGGTTTACTATTAATACCATCATAGTGTATCTCCTAATATATAAATCATTATCCAATACATTTGAGGGAGATATAAGTCCCACCCATCTCATAGTGAGATCATACATATGTGTTCTTGAAAATCATAAACAATCACATCATAAACCATTTAATTAAATTTTTTTCATAAACATGTAACCATATCCTAGAATATTGAAATTATATATGTTTCATAATCCATTCATCAAAATCATAACTCATGAAATATAAATGGATATCATAAATATATAACTTGTGAATTTGAAATGAATTTGATAAACATAAAACCTTTAAAAGAGAAACTAGTTAAAAAAGTACAAAAAAATTAAGAATAGCCCATTCAGAACAGATATATGAATTTATCAATTATATCATTTCCTAGAAAGGAATCAATAACATTAGTATATGTAATCTTAGATAGAAAAATATTATTAAATATCATTCAAAAAAATTTGTTAATGAAAATATCCCTTCTTCTATGAAAAATAATTTGTAATAAATAAATCCATTTTACGGTCATTTTTCATGAAAATAATTTTAAAACTTATTGAATTCTTGAAATAATTAATGAATCATTTTTATTAAAGACATATAAAATAATCTTCCAATAATATTAGAAACCTTTTTCTTTGAAAAAATGTTTACAACTTATAAATAAATCATGTACATTTTTTTGAAAATCATAACTTTTAAAATACTTTTCAAAATATTAATAGTTCCTGAAAACATATTGAAAATTATTTTACATGAATATAATTTGAAAACATATAAATAGAGCTTTAAATCATTTTTAACCCCATTGTCCATGAAAATAATTTCAAATTTTAAATAAAAAATTAATTTTTTCACATCCATATTCCTTGAATACATATAAAATAATAATGAATATGTTTTAAATACCATTTTCCATAAAAACATGAAAATTTTGTTTGAAAATTTTTTGAATACAATTTTCCTTATAAATTTATAAAAATAAAGTTTGATAAAATTTTAAATTCCATTTTACATGAAAATATGTTTTGAAATCATTTTCATAAAAAATAACATTTAACCATGAAACTAAATATTAAAAGTATTATCATTGGATAAATCCACACATGATATATTAGGTAAAGAAGAACATCCATTTTTCAGGGAAACAAGGATAGAAAATTACCATATAAAGAAATTAAAAAGAATATTTATTTGAAAAAATTGCTAAAATACAAAAATTTAAAAAAATAATTTTAATGATCATAAGATATTAGTATAATGTTCTTGGGAACCCATTTTTAGAAAAAAAAATTTGATGTAACATAAATTTCTTACCGAATATAGGTTGCAGTCAACATTTTGTAAAAAAACATTCTTAACTATTTAATATACCAAAGAGTATATAATGGTTCAATAACATGAATATAGAATGAATAACTAGAGGATAATTAAATTTTATAATTTCTTGAGTGATGTAAGAAAATAACGCATCAACAGGTGCATAAACGAAAAAAAATCGTTAAAAGCAATTAAATAGTATTAATAAAGTCTTATACCATTAACATGGTGTAATTCAATCCATGCATGAAAATGAAATAAAATATATAATAAAATATCATTAAATGAAGGATATTAATGATATAGGTTGTAAAATTGATTTATATAAACCACAAAAAAAGAGTTCAGATGAAAAAAATAACATTAGTTATAATGAAGGAAAATTGAGGCTAAACATTTTTACCATTTTGGTAACTATTGAAATCAAAACCCCATGAATGAAGGATAATAGAAAAAATAATTTAATACCCATAAATATATTTATAATATACATAGAACAAAAACATGGGTAGTACTAAAACCAAATAAAATGAATAATAGGATAACATAGCATGTATCTGAAGAGAATAAAAATTGAGATACAATCATTTTAGCATGTGTCTTGACTATCGTCATAGGAATTCAAACGACCTGTATAATATTTAAAAAATTATTATAAATAATATAAAGAAATAATTTTGTTATATATAAAATCATATATGGTTTAATGAAGTCCTTATATTACCAATATGTTAACAATCATATGTTAAGGTTTCATTTCGGGTAATTTTAGCTTTATTATATGAATGTGTCATAATTGGTAATATATTTGGTATGTATAATTTATAGAATTGTTTTAATATTTCAAACAATGATTTTAATATAATTTATATTCTATAATTGTTTACTATTATAATATATATAATATATTATTATAAATCAAATAAAATATTCATGGAGTGGGTAGGTCTTACATACCAATTAATGTTATTTCCTTTTACTTGTCTTGTTGATAGAATGAAAGTAAATGAAATATATCTATATTTTTATATATATAATTATATAATATTTAATATATAATTTATATATTATATATTTAATAAAACCATCTTTAATAAAAACGTGGGTTGTACGAATAAATCAGATCGCTTTGAGGGGGAGGTATTCCACACTTCCTCAAACTAAATTATCATATTAAAATAGAATGGAATGTAAAATGATATTTTCTATAAAATTTATATATAATATTAAAGAAAAAAAATTATTATATGATATATTTTTATATATAAATAGTTTTTATCATAATGTCCACTATGGAAGGTGGTAATGGATAATTGCATAATCATCATTTTGTCCTGAAATAGTTTTTTGTATAAAGAAAAAACATGTTTTTACCTATTATATGTATTATTGTGATTATTTTATAAAATAAAACTAAATAGAAAAATAATAGTATATTTGGGATACCATTTTTGTTATATAATCACAGAATAAAGTGAGTTTTTGGGGTGGAGAAGGTAAATAAAGGTAACAACTTGAGAGACAACATTACCTCTTAATCCGGTAACTCCTTTAGGTTTTTTATTAAAGACTTCTTGGGTTTACTTATTCCAAAGTGAAAAAATATAATATTAAAGTAGGATTTATGGTAATTCAATTAGTCACGTCTTGGAAGGAATTAATATGTATGATTGGTGTAAAAAAAGGGAGGGGTTGTTACCTTTTATATGGAAGGAAAAAAGGCTCAATTGTCAGGTATTGGACAGAATTAATATGTTTTGTATTACAATTAATATTACTATTTTTAATTACTAGGTTATAACTAACTTGTTTAAATGATTATAACAATAAAACGAGGTTTCATAGAAAATCAGTATTGCGTATAACAAACGACATGTTGATGTTCTATGTGAAAGGAATGTTTGAATTAGTGCATTGATTTACATAGAACTACAATTACAAGAATTATCCATTCCATGTGTTATAGATATAGATATATCATCTAGACCCTTCCCACATGAATGGTGTAGGGGGTAAACATTTTATTGATGCGTCTTTTCAAGAACACTCGATACATGATATTGATCATAGTGATAAATATCATTGGGGTAGGACACTAACATTAGCTTGAGTGTAGTGATAATAAGGGTGAGTTAAATAGGTGAACTAAAAGAGAGAATATGATATATAAACATAGTGGAATGAATTTTGGGTTAAAAGCTCACAATGATTCTTGTAGCATCTTGGGGTAGAGATATTATAATGTAGAGAGGTTACAAGATCCCATCATTTTTTAGATATATATCTCCCTGAGATTTTCTTTAATATTTTTGTTCAAATTAATTTTTATCGTGAATTTATTTCATTTTAATGAACATAGATTTGGGTTTTCAAAAAACATGATAAAACCAGTGCAGATAATCATAGACAACTTTTTATTGGGAAAATTACCTATTGCTTTGGGATGTATGCATTTTTGAATTATAGTAGTTTAGGTAAATGTGTTTAGTGTTTTATTGGTTCTTGGTATGCTTTAAATCCTTAAATGGGGTTTGGTTTTTTTAATGGTAAGATGGGGTGAAAACCAATATTTAGATGTTTTAAAAGTTATTTAATTATATTTCATGTCATGTAATTATTCATGAGTTTTAATAAAATAAATCCAAGGTGATTGTTTTTTTATATCTCATTAAAAATATTTACATGATGTGTATTTACATTACATGATTTGAAATTCCATGACCATTTGTGTTAATCTATGATGTGTGGTTGATTTTAAATTTATTCCACAATAGCTCTTATACTATCAACCTAGGGAAACCCTCAAGATGATTTTGGTGAAAATCCGTCATTTAAAACATATATTTTATGTCATTAATTCATGGTATGTCATTTTGGTTATGTTTCTTCCTTAACTCCCATATTTTCCAATAGTTGTGATTAAATACAGAGATATTTTTCCTTTGTTTTGATGTTGATTAGTTTTGATCTTTGTTTATTTTGTTTATCATATCCCCCTTCATTCTTATTGGAAATTTTTATTAGTAGCATTAGGCCCATCACTGGTTAGGTTAAGGGGTTTAAATCTTTAATCCATGGATTGATAATTTCATAATTTATGAAATATTGTGTTTTTTTATCCTACTATGTTGCCAAACCAATTAAATAATTATTGGTATTATTCCTTAACACATAATTATTTTCAATTGAATCCTAACATGTCTTATGGTTACCAATGGTGTTAGAGAACTCTGAACATAATTGAATTCTATAATATCTTAAAATGTGTTTATCATGACAAGTGGAATTAGGTGATTTCATGATAGAGAATCCATATGCTGTGGACTATCTTCTTATTTATATAACTATAAGTAAATATTTTTATAAAGTAATGAGGAAATTTAATAATTAATTAAAATTCATATAATTCGCCATAGAGATATCTAATGTGATATTTTGGTATTCATGCAATATCAGAAGAAATGTGTTCAATATAGAAATAATTATATATAACTATGAGCCCTAGAATTTGTGTAGATATATGTTGCAATGATAATATTCAGAAGGCTAAGCCAAATCCAATTCTATATTTCATATAGAGTGGGGGATATTCCCAGTCCCTTGTTATAATTATTATAGGGTTTTTATCCTGTTGCTCTAATGCATACATGGCATTGACATGGATTTTTGTTTCTTTACCATGGTAACTAGTGATGGTCGTCATGGTCTTTAGAAGTGATATAATATATATCATTATAGTGTCAAATCAATTTATTTTACCATGGTTTTTTGGTTTTTTTGGCATGGCCATAAGACCATTTCTGAGATATTTTGGAATTGAGCTAAGGAATTTTGTTATTGTATTTTATAAATTGATGAATTCATTAATACTAATATTTATCTATTTATTTTATACACTTCGTATCAGATAGGTTGGTTAAGACATGGTTTTTTTGACCTATTTAGTTATACTCACACCCTATTCAGACCGTCATTTGGTACCTGAGAAGATTATGTGCATGCAGATTTGGACAAGGGAGAAGTAACTTTTTGTTGATTTCTTCATAACATTAGGGGATGGAGTTTGGTGATGGGACTGATGTGGGGTTTGATACTAGGGAATTTTTTATGATTTTTGAGTATGAGAGTTATTTTCTTTATTTCATTTATCAATGAAATTTATCTATATTGCATCATGTACTAATATTTGCCCTTGTTGTTTTTAGGATTATTCAGTGGGCTCATATAATTATACTCTAATGTGTTTATTCATTGGAATTAATTTTTTTGGTTTATTTCCAACTAATATAAAAAATAATTTCAAGGATTATAGTCTTCCAAATATAAATTTCACAACTCCACTTCTAGTTGGTTCCCTCTCGCATATGGGGAGGTATGCATGAGTTTTCATTACCATCCCATTTTTTCACATGAGAGAATATTGGATTGAGGGATGCTACAAACCATTAAATATAGCCTATATGGTCATGATCTTTTCAAATATATTCATTAATTGTGTTCTGAGAAATAAATATTTTTCTTTTGGGTCATCCTTAATTAATCTCTATTATTTTCCAATAAATCCATGTTTTTTTTTTTCAGAACACTAGTTTTTATTTCAATTAATTATTTAATATTATAGTTTATAAGAATAAAATAATTTCCTTATATCTCTTCCTCCAAAAAAATTTCAATTTAATTTTATATATCCATTTATTGATCATTAAGAAAATTTCCAATTAGAAACATAATTATCATGCATCAATTTTTAATTTTGTCAATAAATTCTAATTTGGGCCCTTAGGATTCTTGAAACAGACTCATTGAATGTATCTTGATTCCTTAATAGAATTTCATTGAAAATAACCTATATTATGATCCATTACATACATATTAATAATGTATATTCTTATTAATCACTCAATCAATATATATTTTTTTAATCCATTTTTATACTTCTATGGGAGGTATTATCTTTGTTTCATTAGTGGTTTTCAACCTATCCTCAATATCCTTGGTCTTCTCATCCTTCAATTTTGATTGTGTATCCATTTACATGATAAATGATCCAAAGTACCTTATATATTCCTTCTTATATTATTTTTTTATATTATGTAAATAAATATTACCGTTAAATCCTTCTTTTTTTCATTTTTTATTTATTCTATGTTCTTGTTTTTCATGAAAATTACTTAGGCCATTTATTTTACACAAGTTTTAAAAAAGATTATGTACAACTCTAATTGTGTAAAAAATATTCATTGGTTTATTTAACTATCAACCTAATAAATTCAAAAATAATTCATAAGGAACAGACACAAATTCTATATGACAGATACTAGATCCTCGGTATCAAAAGGAAAACTTTAAAAATATTTTCTCCCTCAAAATCCAAATAAAAAACATGAATTCATTATTGAAATATAGAATGAACCAATCAAATAATGGATCCCAACAACATAAAAAGAAATATTTAAATAATATAGTAAATAAACTTAGTATAATAAAAAAAGATATGGATGAAAACTCATAAATATTTCAACACGATAATAAAGAGAATAAAAATGAACATTGCTTTAATAATTATAAAGAATGTAATTACTAGATACCTAAATTATCAAATAATAAATTCATAATGAATTCCAGTGTGGATAATAAAACCAAATAAAAAAACAGTTAGGATCACTATGATACCCACATCATATCAACTCCTCATGACTGTGATCAACCATAGGAATAGACATAGGAGAGATGAAAAGCACTGGAAGGATCCCACACAATACATAGATCACATTAAATTTCCCAAATCCTATAAAAATAATTATATGTACATAAAAAGAAATATACATGTTGTTATATAAATTCTAGTAAGATGCCACTATAAATCTACATAAATATATAAATAATTATAACCCTTAATTTTAGTTTGAAAACCATTTTAGAAAACATTTAAACATTAAAATAATTTCAATAAATTACATTGATTTTATAAATAAGGAATCCTTCATATTTTAAAAGATTGAATAACCATTATAAAGAGATGTGGTACGGAGATAAAAATTAAAACAACAACATCCTTATGAAAACATAATAAGGGTACATATAAACTACAAGTATTTAATCATGTATAATATATGAGATAAGGGGGATTCTTTGACGTCTAGGTTAAAATGTAATTAATGGATAACCTATAGAATTAGGTATCCTATAAACATAAAAAATTATTATAACTCGATCCATTCAAGGAATCACCAATAATAACCCTACTCTTTCATTACTAATATATATAGAGTAGAACCCATTTGATCACTCATCTATCGAAATTATCCCACGTTCTAGCATAAAAATTATAATATCCCAATAAATTCCTCCATAATAGATAATCCAAATAATAAATATTAAAAAAATCATACATCCCAAATAAAATTTAAAAACCATCTTAAAATAGAGAAACCTAGTTTAATAATTATATAAAACACATTTTTTTACAGAAAACATGGTTTTGAGTAAACTATATGACATAAAACAACACAAGCCAACATTATACAAATAAAAATGGGAAATCAGATAGATCGTCACTCATTATTTAATTTCAAACAATCATTAATAAAAATAATGAAATATTATATTATAGATGGTTTAATAGAATAAAAACATGTCATGTATAGACACCAATATAAAAAAGTAAATATACTTCTCAATTTCATCTAGATTTTTTAAAAACAACTAGAATGGGCTTCCAAATTCCTATAATAATAGTATATTAAACTAAATACATACCCCAACCACTAGTAATTGACTCAATATTGAACTAGGATCCCATTTTTTAAAATAATTTAAGAACAATGTTTATGAGAGGTAATATAAGAGAAACCCTTTTTAAATAATGCCTTATATTGATGAATAGATACTGAACATAAGTGAACCACCATGGAAAGAGGAGGAGGAATCCCACGTTTATGGGAGGAGGAGCGCACCAGAAATAATAGAAAACAGAAAGAGTATATGGGTAAAATTTTACAAGGGAATTAGTTTTAGTTGTCACATTTTAATGTGTGTATGGTGATATACATGGTTATGAAAACAATGCACTAACCCTGATGGTCACCCCATCCCTTAAAAACAAGTTTCAATATTTTCAGAAAATTGTCACACTTTTTTCCTAACTAAATTTAATCCATAATAACTCACACTATTATATTTTCTCCCCTCTCATGATGGATTGGTACATAGTTAGTAAAAACAATGAAGAAATTGTTCAAAATAGTGTAATTCAGAAAAATTATTGAACTTTGATCCATTAATCTTATAATATTCACATATATTTTAATAAAAGTGAAATTAAAATAAAAACACATCAATGATTAATACAAAATACTAGGAACCACATTATCAACTTCAGAAAATATCTACTCATCCAAAAAAAACTAAGTGTCACTAATCATCACTATAAGGAAAAGTATACCTCACCAATGGAGTCAGAAAAAATCTAATTGTCACATAGGAGATTGAAATGGACAACTGAAAAAGTTTCAAGGGTGTTATCTTCATTAGTATTCGATAATGATTAAGGATAAGTTTCAAATCCCAATAATATAATTATTTTCCCACAAGCCACCAAAATCTCAAACAGATTATCAAATCAAGTATTCACATACATTATTATCATACTTTGTGAAACCAAACATTAAGATACAAAATAACATATTCTAATTGAAAGACGCAAACTCTGTGTAACTTATATCTCTAAGGAAATCGGTGAAGATACTATTTCACCTTAATGAAATGTTATTGGGATTGGTAATTTGAGGTTTACCCACTAGTTATAATTTTCCTAGAATGGTGTAATAATAGACTAGAACCTTTGAAAAAAAATCCCACAAGGATATTATATCCCACAGTTAAATGAGTGTTGACTTTATCATTAGAGACCAAATTGTATTCCTATATCAACTCATAAAATCATTATAGAGAAAACAGAACTACCGAGAAAATAAAAACAATTCCCCCAATTGGAGTCACATTTTTCCCCTACCATCTATACCCATCAAACATAGATCCCTAACCCAAAAAACAAAAAAAAAAGTAAGTATTTATCATTTTAATGAATAAAATAAACATGAAGGAATAGACATATAAAATCATGTTCCAAAGTATTATGACCTACCAATGATTCTAAACCTACACACCAGTCATTGAAGCATATCCACACAGGTGATTTGACTTGTTCGGGATCCATAACATATGAAAAATTGAATACCATAACTAAACAATTGATCCATTATAACATCACCAAAAAATAATTCAATAATAAAAAATAACTCATTACAGTCAGCAAACTCATCTATTATACAATCTCATATGCACTTAAAATAATGATGATAAATTCAACCAATGAGTCCTCTTAAAGATATCGTTGGATAAAACCCACCATAAATTTTGTTTATACGTGACCTTGAGTAGGTGATCCGGGATAGAGAATTTCTATCACACTAATCTATACTCATCATGGAGTTATAAATAATATTATAGACATGAAGAATTTGTTTTTTAATTATTGAAGGTTCAATCATCCATTGTAGAAAAATATATTATTCAAGAAACCACGATATAGAATAAAGGGGAATTAAATAGTGATTTAATAAATATTAGACAATGTCCATGGTCATGAGTACTATGATATCAACCGTCAATTTATGAGTATTGGTAGATTTAAAATCATAGTGATTTATCCTAGAAAAGTGATTTGTTACTCATAGGTTTATTTAATATAATAGACACTACACAATTCATTAAATCCCTAATGGGAGGCATAATTGAATTAACACAAAACATGAACTCATATAATTTAATCATCATTGACTAAATACAACATTTACATCAATATATAAAAAACCTCAAATGATAATATCACCTAGGTTAAAAAATTGAAAAATTGAAAATTAAAATAGAAAACTAATAAGAGTGGTCAACCACTCCATTAAATATTGATATACTATCCAAAAAATACACTCCCTTGAAACATTATATTTTTGAACTTTTCATAATTAAAATATCAATTCCCTTATACATAATTTCCAAAAATACAAATTACATTTAAAAAAATTTCAAATTTTAATAATGTATATCATTAAATGATACAACACCATTTATTTTTTAAAATTCATCATTCGATTTAAATCACCCCATGCATCTCAGAACATTATTACATAATTATAAAATATTTGGATTCATGGAAGTCCTTTTTCACATGATCAAACATTCAAAAAACATTTTCTCATTGAAAACATTTTCACCATTTGAAAAAACTAACGAAGGTCATCTTTATAATATTATCAAACTATAAAATCTCCTAAAACACCACCTTAAAGATTATATTTTTTTTTGTAAATTAGGATTTTTGGAGTCATTAAAAATTGAACCAATCCATAGAATCCCATTTATATAGAACTAATCAAGGGTCCCATAAAAATATTTATCCTCATTTGTAATCAAATCAAGGATTCAAAAATATTTTTTAATCAACCCCTCAGTATAAAATATAAAGTTCACTCACAAAAAGAAATCATTAATTTAAAATTTTATGAAAAAACAAACACTAAAAAATAAAACTCAACCCAAGATCATGGTAAACCACCATCATATTCAACTACAACTAATCAATTCATTAGGAAAAATCAATATAAATAATCTAAATATCCCCAATTTTAGAATAAAAAAAATCCATTTCTAACCCTGTTTTATGGTCAAATCCGCATTAGTTTCATTGGAAATGGTGGTAATTAAAACAAATAATTTTGGGGTGTTATAGTTTTATCGATAGTTTTTTCATACGATTCAGTGGAAAATATGATAATATTGAATCATATTCTGGAAGAGATTAAGATCCATCTTCAAAGGATCTGTGTGGATTTCAAAACTATTTTGTCTTATGATGAATCCTTGGTTCCAACCCAAATTAAACACAAAAAACAGAAACTTCTCATCAAATCCCATTAAACATGAATAAGGATTAACACATCATCCCCAATGATCACGATATATGAAAATAAAAATTAATGGACTATTAAAAAAACACAAATAGAAATATTCCTCTGTATATCAAGTTTCAGTATGAGAGGTAGTTATTAGGCACACACTCCTAATCATCTTTTTGAGTATCAATGATTGAATTATCCATTCTATAAGACACAAACCATTAGGAATACAAAATGGATAGATGACAATAAACAAGAATAATAACTATACTATATTGATCTTCTCCCTTGACTTGAATCGTATAAAATCAAGAATACATTTTTTGATTCTCATGTACTACGGTTTAGGGAATTCCAAGTTGTATAAAACCATGAATATATATATGTGTGTGTATATATATTTACAATTCATAAAATAAATTACTTCATTGAAACTATAATAAAACACATTTACACATTGAAAACATGTATATATATTTAATTGGTCTTATAAACTCATCAAACTTCAAAAATATTATAAATTAATGACCATTTGAAATACATTATTGAAATTGGTAATGATAATGACATAATTATCATCATATATTAAGAGTGGAAAAATTTATGAATTGTCTCAATCTTTATATAAGTTACAGTGGGGAAGCATTTAGAAATGGATTCAACAGGTAAATAAGAATTTCTCATGAGAAATTTATTAAAATAATAAATTAAACATGAAGGAGATCCTCAGTATCTCAATGGACTATAGAAAATTATGCATAACTAGAATCATACATAAATCAATAATAGTACCCATCTGATTACTCTTCCACACAATGTCTCCCGTATTCCAATATACAAAATATAATTAAAAAAAATAAAATAAAAACATAAACCAATACTGTAGAACATATATTAAAAACACATTAAATTACAAATAATTCTTTGAAAGGATTCTTAAAATCAACAATCCTTTTTGAGTTATTCTAAAAAACACATTATATACCGATATAAAAGTTTTGAGTAAAATACATTTAATAATAACATCCATGATAAGATAATCCAAAGAAATCAAGGAATTATCATCTATCACCCCTAAAAATAATGTTTCTCAATAATTTCATAAGTGAAATGAAATGAAATCACAAGAATAGAATCAATGATAAATGAAAATCCATGTCCTATAGAGACACAAAATGTATGAAAATTATTTAAACTTTTTTCTATTATTTATATCTACTAGAACAATATGAATGGATCCAAATAATCCTTGAACAAATAATTTTTTTTAAATGATTAACCTAGAACTATAATTGGTCAACATTTCAAAAAAATATTAATTAATTCCAATTTTAAAAAATAAATTTTTTTAAAAGATCAAATTGAAGAGAAACCCCTGAGAAATTATACATTAGCATGATGAATATACCTCAGAATAAACAGTACCACCACTAGAGAATCTGTAAGATGAACTTACGACAAGGATGATGTGAACACATGAAATATGTGATGAAGGGAAGGGGAGAAACATTAAATTCTAAATGGTCATTTATGAATATATATATTTGTTTTTATGTATGTATGAAAATCCATATCTTTTGGCCCTGTGGTTATAAAAAATGTGTTCTATTCTCTTGGGTCCCCATTACCTTAAAATAATGTCAAAATTGTTTTTGTATCCAACTACATGGTTTTCCTAACAATGTAGAAACCGTTTAAAATCACATTGTATTCCTAGTACCCCTCTCTATATGGTTTCGGTTACAGCTGGTAATATCCATTCGTAAACCATGAACACTATATTGATTCTCCAAACTCCCATGATTTCGATCCATAACTCCTAGAAACAGTAAATATAAATGGAAAAAAATTGTTGGGTTTCATAGAATTCTTAATACCTTTATTCTTCTCGAATAATTATTTTATGTCAGTAGTAAGTTAACCCTTCATGGACTTTATAATTTAAATATTTATAGAGTATGGTAAATTTTCCTCAAAACCATCACTATGATTCTACATATTTGAGGACATATCATCTAATTCCATGGATAAAAAATGGTTTTATTACTTCATAAATATATCTACATAGATTTTTATTTGATCTATTATTTTTAATTTATCCACCTAAATTTTGGGAACTCAAACATAGATATATAGAGACTAATGGAACATCATAAAATATTGGTTTTATTCATGAAACCATTTAAATAGATCCTCAAATATTTTGATAGATTCAACCATTGTATTTAATGTAATATCATTATCATAAAAAGTTACCACATAACTTGGGATGTCAGGATCCTCTTCTATTGGTACAATTTCATTATATAAACTCATAAATACAAAATTTAAAACTTTTATACATTTCATTATAATTTCTCAATAATATTTATTTGTTCTGAAACTATTACCAAAAATATTTTCATTATGCATAATTCCCATGGAAATTTTTTTATTATTCAAATTTCAACCCTTTCACATGTCCCCAAATTATTCAAGGGATTACTAAAAACAATCCCCAATGAGCACTAAAATAAGTTCAAAATATAAAAAATCGAACAAGATAGTCTTATGCTTTTATAAAACTTTTTAGGTTCACATGTTTCTTTAGAGATAGATACATTAAGGATTGGAGTGAATCATGGTATGATGCTATTTAAAATTAAATCCCCATAATCCTCAAAAATAAACTAGACTAAAGGATATTGATCCAACTATTAGTTTGATTTCTCTTATATTATTTTTATAATTATGATTTTTATGTTGTTTCACATATATTCTATGAAATATAATTTTATAAATAATTACCTACCCAATGAATATTGGTTTTTTCTTGTCAATGGTGACGAAAAAATGCACATAGGGTATAATTATATTAGTTTTTTCACCTACACTATGAATTTTCATAGAGGATACAATGAAATTATACCAAAGTACATGAATTTATTAAATCACTATCAATGGTGATTTTATGAAATGTAACTCAAGATTATACTTTCACTCTAAATTTTTGTTTAAGAGATCATACACTATCATCCATGTTCCATTACCCTTAAAATGATTTTGGGTTTTTTCACTTCCTACCGAAGGTCACTACACTACTACAGGTGGCATTCCCTTTTCCTTCTTTTTATCAAAAATGAGAGTGGATAACTTTTTCGAATATAGTTTAATTAATAACTCCATTGTCTCCTTATTCCATGATGTATTGGTATGTTCTCAACCAACGTCACAATAATATTTCAAACATTATACATGTAATAATTCGTAAAAATATATTTTCATTACTTGATGATATTCAATGGGTCTTATAAGAAGTAATTCTTCTGTTATAATGGTCTACAGTGAGTGAAAACACACTTTATATACTATTACTATAAACAACATTTTTATAACATCATTTTTTGAAAAAAAAATTCTTTATGAATTTCCATGTAAAATTATATGCTATAAAATTTTCATATTATTTATTTTCAATCCAAAATGCAAATAAAAATAAAGGATTTTTAAATCATGATAATAGATAATAGTTTTTTAAATAATTCACCAATGGGACATAGATTATTTGTTCAATCCATTTAAAATATCATCTATGTTAAAATTTTGGAATTTTTTATATAATTAATCGTCCTCAGCTGACTCTATATCTATTTATCTTCATTGTTCTCTGGAGATCATGTATTTATAGATAAAACCTTGACCATTCAATTGTAGTAAAACACCACCTTCAAAAAAATACTCATTATGCTATCATCATGTGTGATTATCCACTTTACATAATTCATTTGCATGGTAATTTCATTATACACATACAACCCCTAATTGTTGGGATTTACTACTTTTTTTCATAATAATTGATCTGTTACATCAATTATCAAGAAAAATTTTCAAAACACTTTTAAACAATCTAATAACACCTACATTGTAAATGTAAAAACATATTCGCATTCATTATCTTATTCGTATATATTTCTTGATGAAACTAAATATTGATTTTATTGATTCATGGATGAACATCTCATGAAAATACTTACTGCAGACACACTATTATTGACCATTATTCATGTAATCTCCATTTGTCTTACAATATTCAAATATTCAACTATCAAAATCAGTGATCTAGTCTTATTAAACATTATTTAACACCCTTGTGATGGAGAAATAATCCCACAAGATTTTGAAAAATTATTATTAGATGTATAGAGATCATAATCCAGAAATACTCAATATTATAAGTAGATTTTAATTTTATTCATCTATAATTAATTTATTTCATATTTTTGTTCTTGGGTAGAATAAAATAATGATTTTATATATTGAAATCAAAATATTTATTCATTTTTTAAATATTATTTTATTTTAGATAATATTAATCCAAAAATTCATTTAAATAAATTTTTCGATCAAGGATTAAAATAAATATAATACATGTTTTTGGACTGTATACTATATTATTTCTAAATTTAATGATCTAAGATTGGGTGTATTAATTTACATTTTTGTATTTTTTTTTCAATTAGAATATATTAATTCTATAATTTTTTTTATAATAATTATGTTTCAATATCAGAGGTTATTGACGAATTATTAGTTGTAATTATGTGTCTAGTTTATTCAAGTAATGATGGGATGTTTTCTAAACTTGTGTGGGTGTGTTAAATTGAAAAATGTAATTAATAATAAGTGATATCATGTTTTAATAGTTAATATGGTTAATAAAATTATGGGAACTACTTATAATTTATAGAAACCCCATTACCAAGTAGTACATCTTTCGTGAAATTGTAAACATTAGACTCTCAATGATTATAATGGATTCCTTCTTCATTTTTCATAGTTATGTTATTTTAAATCAATACATTTCTTGCGAATAATGATTCATGAAATATATATTTTAATTTAGTTTATCTCCAGGATAAATTCCATGAATTTATATGTTTTATTGAAATTTAGGTTTATAGTAGTTTATCATAGATGCGTTTGTTGGTTTATGTGAAATATTATAAAAAAATCATTGAAATACTAACCTTTAAAAATAAAAATGATCATTTAGTTCCTTGATATATATAAATATTGGTAATTTATATTCCCATATAATGATCATTCATGGTTTTGGTTTTACTATGATAATGCTTATGATTAATATATGTGTTGTAGATGAGAATTTTTCTTCTATTTTTCAGCCTTATACTTCACATTATGTTCACCATGCCTAATTGAGTGGTAGTATTTCTTTAACTTTTATAATTTATTGAGATACATGTTATGAGTAGTTTTTATTTAGAAATACCATTACATAATTTAACAATCCTAGTATTTTATATATCCTCAAATATTTTTGAAAGTGGATTGAGGTTATCATGATCTATGTTCTTATAGAATTTGATTCCAGATATTTAGGATATGTTTTATTATAATGATTAGATTATGTGGATACAATTATGTGATCCTAAAAAAGATTTTTACTTTGACGGTTTATTACAAATCTTATACATGGTTAAATTTAATATATGCCTACCATTTTGAAGTTAATTTCCTCTATTTAAAAGGCCCGATAGTGATTATAATACTTATATGTAGTACTATTATTACTTTTATAAAATATAATTATATTTTCAATGGAATTTATAAGAAGTAATTCCTATCCACCATTTGTTATCCACGATGGGCATGACCCGACATCCCAAATATTTCATATGAACAAACATGTCTAGTTGAGTAGGGCCAATTCACAATGAATGTCCCATAATATGGAATGGATGTATATGTAAGTCTATGGTATTAGTTACTATCTAATGAAATTTAGATTTTAAAAATGAATTTTCAATCAAAACATATTATTAAATATTCCCTCTAGAATCTCTATAAATTATGATATGGTGGAACAAAATAAATTGGATAAACCTCCTAAAAGATACTTAAATCTGTTCTAACATAGAAATAATGAAATTTACTGATCCCCACATATTTTTCCTAGAACTAGGGAATAAAAATCCAGAGTAAATTAATTGTAATTAATGAAAACCCTTCCAGATGATGTAGATTATATAAGAGAAATTACATTATGTATTGTTGACACTTCACATGGATGAAAGTATAAAATTATATTTATGCATGTATCCAAATATAAATTCAACAAAAGTATTCATATAAACCATCAAGACATAATCTTCAAAACACTATGAAATAAGTTGATCAAATCCACAAGTGGTCACCACAAATTCCAATGATCCCTATAATCATGTACAAACTCCATCCTTGAGTCATGTTTTGACATTTCCATGAAATGAAATAAGAAAATATAAAAATGTATCAATGAGAATGATATGAAATGTGAAACGGATACCATTAGGATCTTTCCAATCATTTCATTGCAAATATAAAAAGACATTTATTCTCATCTTCATAAAAAACATGCCATGGGAAATTTTTTAAATATTATATTAATGTGAGTGATAAAACATTTCAATGGATAATAAAAAATAACAATTAAAAGTGCATTTCCATCCAATCATGATGATAAAGAAACTAGAAAAAATATTAATAAATTAGCATTTCTATAAAAATATATATCCTAAAATCATTTCAAACAATCACTAGATTAAAGAAACCATTTTCAATCATACCACCATGGTAACAACACTCTGATTTAGTATACACCATAATTTTCTATAGAATCTTACTAAAATAAGGTTCCCTGTGTGAACACACATTATAACTCGAAAAACCAAGGGGAAATAGAAGTGAATCCTAAATAATAAATTCTCTACCAATAAGATTGTTTAGTATCGTTTCATTATTAATACATTGTTATATATTAGTTTACCTAGATTAAATATAATTCATGAAAACTAACATTAATCCCATTTTCCATTTAGGAAATCAATAATCCTTGAGGATATCATTAAATTAATTCAATCTAAATTTTTTTATAATTAAATAAATTAATTAAATCATCCACAATTTTAGTTTTCAAAACATTCCATATCATTTCAAAATAAATCATCAAATAGTTCTCATCAAAAATAAATTTCATTGAAATAAAATATTTTCATTTCGAATCATAAAACATTTCATGAATATTCATCTAATCAGATTCATTCCTCTAATCATTCACCTCAAATAAAGGTCAATTTACGGGAAATCTACCCTTTATTTTATAATACATTTTGAATGGAAACTTATCTATAACACCCACAACATTCCATCTAAATTATTTTTTAAAAACCATCAATTATATATATATAAATCAATTAAAATTAAAAATTAATTTATTCTTGAATCAAGGCTTCCATGGACAGAAATAATTATGTAAAAACACCCACATAACATCATCGACATAGGATCCACCAATAGAGACAAAGGATAGAATTACCATAGATTAATAATGATATCAAAATTCATCAAGTAAAAATTATTTACCCATAAATGTAATGGGGAATCACCAATATAAAATAGGGAGATAAGAGAATAAAGGGGTATATGCAGTCAGAATACGTTAACACATACTAAAAAAAATCCAATACATCAAGAGACTCTTTATTTGAAGAAGAATTGAGGCTTAAATAGATAAAATCACCTCAATAATGTTCCAAAAATGTTAGGGTAAAATTGTGTTCCTATGACAAAATATTAGAAATAATATATAAATTAAAATAATTATAATTCTAAAACAACTCCTCGCTTCATTGCAGCCATCACCATCACTGGAATTCCAGTGAGCTCCAATGACCACTTTTTGGTGCTAGTAACAATGCCCTCGATTTATAATGTCCCAGAGTTGTGTTTATGGATTGGGATTAAATCCTTTCCACCATGAAAATGGAGATCTTTTTGGTTATATCTACTTTCAAACTCACAAAAGTTTCTCTGATGTACACACTGACCTGCATGTGGGACTCATGTAGTATTCCCTCCATAATTTCATCCCCACTCTCAAGCAGAATGACTTAGCCAATAACTACGTTTGAATCCTAGGTTATAAATTTCAAACAATCAGCTCTAAAAATTCACACGAGGGAAAAAACATAGAAACAGCTGGTTAAAAAAATATATTATGAATCAAAATTGTATTATGAATAAAAAAGGGAAAAAATATCAAAATATGGTATATACATGAATGATGTTAATGGGGTTGTACAATATCCACACCATAAATAGTTTTTCTCTGAGAAATGAAGTTAATAGGAAAACATAAAAAATATATGAGTACAAATATATCTCACTAATTCCTCACATTCCCAAGAATAATGTGATTCAGAACCATGCTTCCATAAAATATTAACCTTGGATATGGACTTCCCATTAATAAACTTTGACTAAGAATAAATAATATGAATCTTCATTTAAATAATATATAAATTTGGTTCTAAATAATAGTCCAAATAGATAAATAAATCAGATACAATGGATAGATAATTCATAATATAGGAAAAATAAAATATATTATAAATTTATTTCTGAAGAAACATTATGGATATTTTTTTAAGAATTATTTTTCATATTTGTTGACAACAAGAATTTTCGTTGAAGAGTGATTTTTTCATTCAATAAATGGGCCTAGTAAATCAAAATGAGGTCTATAATTCTGGAAATTGAATATCATCATATTCAAAAAGAATTAGGGGAAGAATTAATATATTTAATGGAATTACATCTGTTTTATAATTAGAGAAAAAATAATTATTCTAAAGTGTTTTAAATGATGAATGAAAATTTAGGTTTTAAATGGTTTTCATACTTCTTAAAACAAAATCATAAGACTATTTTTTTATCAAGAAGTTTTAATAAATCATGAAATAAATCATGTAAAATATTTGTATAAAATTGTGGAGAGGATTGAATAATTTTAGACTTCCAAAATGATATTTCCCTAATAATGATAAAAATACAGTAACAAGATGGGAATGAAAAAGATGTTGCTGAGAATGAGGAAGATGAAAATCATACTAGGAAAAAAGTAATTAGATTATCGTACTTAGTCTTTTATACTCAGATTTTCATTATCATATTTTAATGATAATATTTTCATAGTCATAATATAATTATATTATTTTCACACTCATGTTTTCATAGTAAATTTTTCATACATTGATTTTGGTTTTGATAATTTTTTAATAGGAAATTGTTTCTATGATTTTTCCACTCATATTTACTAACTGGGTTTTTTGTACTAGGAAAATCATACTTGGATTTTAATACTTAGAATTTCATACTGAGGAAATAATTAGGATGTATTCATAAAGAATATTTTGTGCTAAGAAATAAAATGATTTTAAAGAGTTGAGAATGAAAAATAACATAATTAGATGAGAATGAAACTGGTCATAAAGTGTTGAGAAAAAAAGATCATAGTGAGATATGAAATAAAATGAATTTAATGACATGAGAAATAAACTGATCATAATGAAGTTACTAAAGAAATAAATCATAATGAAATGAGAAAATTATTATTAATTGAGTGGTAAAAATCCAATTTCAATTTTTCAAAAATATGAATGATATATAAGGATGTTTGAATATCTTAATTTTAAATTTTTTAATGTAAAATATTTTTTGGGATTTTAAGAGTTTAGATAGCATGTAATGTTCTTATTTTTATCACCATTGCAAACTGATATGCTTCCTAAGGACATCCTCATATTATTAAATCATTCAAAACATTCACAAATGCCCAAAAGGTGGAGTTATGGATAATTCTAAAGAGAATATTCTCATCTGATTAAAGAAGAATTGAATAGATCATTCATTTAGAGTTTGATTTTTTCAGGTTGATAGGGAGTTTATCATTTTCAGAAAATTGGATCCAACATCATTTTTTAGGATAATTGAATCCATCATAATCATATTCAGAGAAGAAGATCCTACATTGTCATATTCATTGAATCAGTTCCAGTATTATCATACTCAATGAATCGTATCCAAAATCATCATACTCACAAAATTGGATCTATAATCTAGCATCATTGTACTGTGAAAATCTAATACAAGATCTTGTATCATTTTATTGAGAAAATTGGATGCAAAATCCAACATCATTGGATTGATAAAATCTGATCCATCCAAATCAGACTGAGGATTCGAACTGATCAATTTTGGAGTAGATTCAACAAAGTATTTATTCATTTGTTTGGATCATATTCTTTATAAGAATACATCAAAAACTGATAGGTGTAATTATAATCATTCCTATGAGGATATAGAATGTGTATTATAAGAATTGGTAGGAGTTTTTTTCAATTCTTCTTAATAGTGTATTTCTATAGACCAATGAGAAAGTCCATGAAAATGATGTAGGTTATCACAATGATATCAAACCATGTAAATCTTGTATGATTTACTTATTATCCTGTTATTTATTGCATAATTTTTTGATAATAGCTGATTAGGATATAAATTTTAGAAACATCCTTTGGTTTTGTTTAGAATGGAATTGAATCTTATAAAATTGAACAACTTATTCAACCCCACCCCCCCACACACACACCTTATATGATGTTATTTGATCCACTCGAACATCGATTTGTATAAAATGGAAGGTTTACATTTTGAATCCTTATCATGGGTAATATTAATTTTATCAGTAGTAGAGGAATTCATCAATTTTTTTTGATAAAATTATTATAGATAAAAAATATGATTATTCCTTATCTTCTATCTCTTGGCCATGAAAATGTTGATACTAATACTATTGGTTTTTCACCTATACTGGAAGATGATTTTATAAAATTTGTTGATACGAAAAATATAGATGTTGGTCAAATAGATAGAAATGAAATCATTATATCATTATTAAAGAATTTTTATCAGATGATGATATGTATCAAAACATCAAAATGTTTTTGGGACCAGCTGAAAAGTGTTTTTAAAATAAATAAAAATGTTAAGAAAGAAAAGATAAAAATCTATCATAGTAAATACAATGACATCCAAATGAGGGACGAATAAATAATTAATGAATACATCTCTAGAGAAAATGAAATTATTTGAAACATCAATGGATTCAAAGATATCATGAAACATAATATAATAGTGAATAAACATATGAGAAAATTTTTATACAAGTTTTATTAGAATTTTTATTTCTTAGAAGGTAAATATATTTTATATCTTGATGAATTGAATAACTATTTTTGTTTCTTATGAAATGAGGAAATATACATTATTAAAAATAATATTAACGATGAAATTTATGTTAAATCTATATAATTGTTTAAAAATAATGATGTTGAAGATTTTGACCCTTTTTTAATCTGAAGGTAATGAGAATGATGAGTTTAATTAATATATCATGTCTCATATATCCATGAACAATCAAAGAGAATGCTGAAAGAGTAGAGGTAAAATTCCAATAATTTTTTGTTGTTGTGGTGGAATTGGACACTTTTCTATATATTTACAAAATAATGAAGTTCTATAATACCACAATTATTGCAATGGAAACCCTCAGTGGATGAATTGGAAAAAATAATAAAGAAGATAAGTATTCCATCAGATATAAGAAGATGTTTACAAGTAACAAAAACAAGTATATAGAGTAAGAATGTTGAATCATATTCAACCAAAAAATATTGTAGGTAAAATTAAAGTTTATAAAAATTCAAATCCAATAGATAAAAAGTTGATAAAACAAAATATTTTTCATAGAGTGATGAAGAAAGGATAGAATCTTATAGAGATTATAACATTAGAATATATCTTTTTTCATTTCATGAGAAAAAAATCACACAGGAAATCAATTAGAATGATAAATAATTATTTTTAAGAATTAACTAAAGGAATAAATGATTTCAGAATAGAATAGGATTAATATTTCGAGGAAATTTTATGTTACGTATATAGAATTGTTGAACATGGAATGATGAATGATGATCATAGTAAGATGCTATAATATAAGGATGACTAATTTAACATGTTTTAATGATAACAACTTTAATCCAAATGTACCATGAATAAGGAAAATGAAAACTCCAAAAAAATTCATAAGTAAAAGTTCAAACATCTAAAAATGATTAGAAGGATCATTATGATAATAATTTATAATGTTATATTACCAAGAATATTTTTTAATTTGAATGTTTTAAATTTTGATGTTCTAAAAAATTAATGGGAAACACTGGGTGGATAAAGGATGTGATAAAACTATAAATCCCACAAAAGTAGAAAAATTATTCAAAAGAAAAATGGTCCACTTCATGAGTATGTTATAGATGAAAGAAGTTACCAAACTCAACAATGTTTCGACATATAAAAATATTACATCAATAGGAAATCAATATTTAATGATTATTACAATTATTGGGGAATCTATGATAATAGATTTTATATTTTTCGATACAACATATTTATACCAAAAATAAGGATTGTGAAAAGTGGATGAAATAATGAAAGTGGTCCGAGAAACATTGCTATCTTATGAAAAGTTTAAAAGGTGAAATCTAAATTTGTTATAAAAATTCCAATGAAAGGGAAAAACCATTATTACATTAGAGTGTTTTATCATCACATATGAGGGGTCATGTAAAAATCTTAAAACCAGATGAATGTCAAGATGTGGGAGAATTTAAATTTTGGAATGATGGTTCCTTAAAAATCAATGGAATTGGAGAAGCTAATATTGAAGGGGAAATGTAAATATCTAATGAATTTTTATTTTATCATGGTATAAAAATAACCTACTCAATTTAAGTTAACATTTGAATGATGGAAAAGAAGTTTTTTTCGGAAAATATTTTTGTATCCTCAATAGTATGAAATATATAAAAGTGATTATAAATGTATAAATAATGAATAGGAATCATTTTCTAGTATGATAACTCAATAACTTTTGTTACATGATCGATGACGATGAAAACATATAGTGGAATTGAATACTTCATAATCTTGGACATAAGTCAAGAAAAAATTAATGATTATTGTTGTTGTTGAAAGCATTCTAGAATATAAATTTATAGAATACGGTGTTTTCTTATCTTTTACAAAAGGTAAGATGACTAAAAAATGCATAAAAATTTGAGATTCAATCTACCAGACCACTTAAGATTATTCATTAATATTTATGTGGGTTGATAAGGCATCTATAGAAAATGATAATTATACATTATCAATTTTAATGATGATTTCACTTATATGAAGGACATCATGTTTATGAATAACATTTAAGGGATATTAAAACATTCCAATTTATTATAAATGATGTTGATAATGATATTTGGGTTTCTATAAAGATGTTTAGAACATATATTGGTACCAAATTCAAAAGAAATATTTTTTAAACATATATGTAAAATCATTGTGTAAGAAATCAGTATAGTTCATCCTATACTCCAAATCAAAATATAGTATTAGAAATAAGTAATATAATCTCGATGGAAATCGTAAAACTATGTTTTTTTAATAAAAACATTCAATAATCAATTAGTGAGAGGATATTAGTACTTCTATACATGTTCAAAATATATTGTTGTTGGTAATGGAAGTTAACATGAAATCTTATGAAATTTTGTTTAAAACATTAATTGAAACACATCAATTATTTTGGAATTCCATGTTAGGTCAATATAAATATATATATTTGGGAATGTTTGATGAAAATGTTGAAGAAGGATCTTTTATGTGTTATTCCCCAAATGGAATAAGTTAAATTTTTTGGAATAAAGGTTTAAAAATGATAGTGGATTCATATGCTGTGAATTTTATTGAAATTAATAGTTCCCTAAAATATTCTTTTGATAATGTTGAGATGTTTAAATTGAATAATTCAAATAATAGTGAATTTAATTCAAAAAATCCTTATTAGTACCCAAAATAATCATATGTTGAGGGAATTTCAATTGGGAAAGATCCATTTTAATTTCCTACCATACTAAAAAAATGAATATGAAAACATTATTGGGAATCAGAAGGCTCTAATTGACATACCAAGAAATTTGAGATTAGATAACACACATAACATATATCAAAATTTGAATAGGAATCTGTTTTAGATGTTATTCAACACAAATAACTGGTTGATAATATGAATAATGCCTTCGATCAGATTGTGAATAATGAAACATGGGAACTAGTTTCACTTCATGCAAATACAAAATTTCTCGTAACCATGTGGGTTCGAAAAAAATAGATAAATGATCATGGAGAAGATCTAGAAAAAATTATTCAATTTTTTTAAAGGCTATGAATGGGTGGAAGTTATTGATTTTAATGAATATTTTCCTGAGTTTTAATATTAGAAACTATTTAAATGATTCCATCCATTTCTGTGCATTGAATTTATAAATTTTAGTAAAATGGATATAAATTCATATTTTATAAATTGTGAGTTTGAGAAATGAAGTTTATATGGAACAACACTGTGGGTTCCAACTTTGATGATGATGAAAAAAAAGTAATTAAATTGTGGAAATTTTTGTATGGGGAGAATGAAACTCTATGGTCTCCGTATTATAAATATGATAATTGATATTGAATGTTGAAAATTTATAATGTAAAAGTCGATATAATCATATTTTTGAAATATGTTGACTTCGTAGCTCCATGTGTAATTTTTTTTATGGATTATATAATTTATGATGGGGATAGGGAATATTTTCGTAGAATATTTTTTGATGAAATGAAGAAGAATTTTTAAATGTTTATGTTTGGAGAGTTAACATTTTTCCTTTGTATATAAGTTTAAAAAAAATTTGTTACATTTAATTGTCACAGGAAAAGTATTCCAAGTAATTTATAATGATTTTGGAGATGGATGAATCCAATGATAATTGTAATCCTGTTATAGTGAGAAAAAAGTTGAGTAAAGACGAACACTGAATAACTATGAATTAGAAATACATTCAAAAACTAAAAGTTAGTCTTCTTTTTCTTACTAGAACAATGTAATATATTTTTTAAGTTCTATATTTGTGTTAAAGTTATCAATGATATCTAATATAATCCCATATAATAAAAGAGAAATACATTTTGAGAAATATCAAAGGAAGAACATCACATTTGTTTTTATATAAATGAAATAGTTAGATGATGTTTCACAGTTATACTGATGGGGATTGGGGTGCAGATTATAATGATAGAAAAAAAACCACATGGGGAAATGTTTTCATGGTCGAATGTTGTGTGTTTTTAGATAGTAAGAAACCATGTTTAGTAACTCTGGGAATATCAAGATTTGAATATATCGTTGCTTCTCAAGATTCTACTCAAATGTTGTGGATGATTGTTTAGCTGGAAGACATGAATGCGACTTTTTCTAAACCACTGAATATCATTTGTGATAATTAGTGTATAATTGATCATTCTAAAAACAAAATAATTAGTAATGTGTTTTAATTCGTCAAAAGGCATTCTTTAAAAGAAAGTTCTAATTTTTTTATTGAATATTATAATTAATTTTTTGAACTATTTGAAATTTATTTTTGAATAAATAGTGTTATTTTTTATTATAATCTCAAAATTATCATATATCTAATTTATGATATTTTCCAGAAATGATTTATTTTTTCATAAATTGTAAAAAATATAGTTTTTTATTGAAAATTATATTTCATTGATGAATTTTAAAAGATATTTTCAAAAAAATTATTAAAAAGAAAAAATTATTTTATTATACTATTAATAATTAATTTATTTTAATTGTAATAATTTTTTATTTGAATTTGGGATAATACAATATTTGTACATTAAAATTGTTTTATCGAAATAATGGTTTTTCGTTGTGGTTTTTAGTTTTTTCAGAAATTAATTTCATCCACATATAGAAAAGGATTATTAAAAAAAGTATCCCATATTTTGAATCATGTTGTAAATTTTTGATAAATTATTCCATGTTATTTTTTATCAATTGTAATATAAACCAAAATAAAAATAATTTTCCACAATAATGGTAAAATGGGTTACATAGTATTCAATTTAATGTGATAAGACATAAAATTCATTTAAATACATTAATTTACTTAATTTTATATTCCAATTTCATCCAATATAATCCAATATTATAAAAAATTAAATTATAGCACTTATCGATGATTTTAAACTTTTTAAATAATTAATTGTACTGTAAAATAAAAAAATTCACTTTCTTACTTTTATTATACATACTATTTTGAAATGGTGATAAAAATATCATATTTTATATTATAAATTTATCTATGAAATAAGAATTTATTTTTTTTATAAATTGTTTTATATTTTTTTGGAAAAATAATTACATTAAATACTTATGCACTACTAACACTGTGCTTGTCTATGTAGTGGAAAAATTTTCTGAATAATTTTTAAAACTATAGAAGTAAATTTTTATGGTTCAATTTAATTAGCCCGTTTATTTTTAAGATAAATATAAATTAATATTTGTAGCAAAATGATTTATAATCTAATTCCATTAATTTCATGTTTTTTTCAAAGTCAAATTATGTGATTAGTTCTTAAAATGAGATTAATAGAATTTAGCAATAAATATCTTATATTAAATTATTTAAAAAACATAATATTATTTAAAAATAATTATGAATATATATCATCTAAAATTTCATATCATGGCCATTTATTATGAAATTTTTGTCATTTATATGTAAAATTATAACTAATTTATATTGAAAAAGTACTTTCCATACTGAAGGTCAATATTTATTAAAAAAAGATTAAATCGTAGGATAAGGTTTCAAATGATATATAAATATGTAATATTTTGATTGTATGATCTTATAAAAACTATATATTACATATATTTGCATCGATATAATTTAAAACTATTTTTCACTATTTAGACATATATTATATTTTTATATTTCATGTATTTTTGAAAATGACAATAATTATATTTTATAACATAAATATTTTATTCGAAGTGAAAACTTCATTAAAATCTAATATTTAGCCAATTTAATATAATATTTTTTTAAAACACCGTCCTTGTTCCATTTATGGGTCACTTTTTATTTAATTTTATCTTTTTCTGCCTAAATATTATATAACATTGGCATCACAATAATTTTCAAAACTATTAAATATGATTAAATGAAAGAGATTAGTTTGAAAAAAACCAAAATAGGTAAAAAAAATTAATTTAATGAGATTATTTCAACTAATACTAATATTATAATCAAAATATATCAATTTGTATTCATTGTTTTATGAAAATTAATTAATATTAATTTAGTAATTATGTAATTCTGTGTGTGAGCCCACCATCACTTATATAATAGATCCATATATACATAATTATTCAAAATGTTTTAGAATTATATATTGTAAAATACTTATAGTAATATAATCCAAGATTCCTTCACTACATTCTAGTGTTTTTGGGATTTTTAAAAAACCATTCTTTCAATCATTAAAGTGTATGAAAAAATAGATTTATCAATGAAAATATTTAACTATTAATCGAGAGTTCTCAATTTTATATCATATTAAAAAACCTATAAATACGTGGAATCAATTATAAAATTAATTATTCTTAAATAAATTATAATTAATTTTTATTATGAAGATGAAACAACTTTGGTCATCCTTCCTCCAATCCATTAGAAAATGATAATCTTTCTTGTGTATATGTCTAAGTATTGTCTCCATGAAGTGATGTGACTAATTATTCATCAAAGACTTACATGGATGGTAATGATGACATATATAATGGATATGTATAATTTTTTTGATATAATAATTATTCTAGAATTTTTATTTTTAATTGAATTTCTTTTTTTCTATCCATCAAAAATGAAGACAATATTCAATCATACATAAGAAAAACTATCTCCATGGATGATGTCATTAATTTTTATATATCTATCCGATATGGATTAAAGACAATATATTCATGGTTAATGTATATTATATTTAAATCAATATAAAATACCTGGAAAATTAGGAATCCATGATCTTTGTAAAATGTATTGTACTATAAAAATGAAATTATCAGTAAAAATGTGACATTCAACATTTATAAATCCTAATTTTAATAAGGAATTATAAATAAATGAGCTTTAAAAATATATAAGTAAATCATATTTAATAATATAGGTATTTCAATTAATCCATTAGGGAATTAAAATAAATATTAATTGATTATAATTGATAATATAGTGATTTCTAATAAATTTGAACACAAGATAAGTGTTTTTCATCTCATGTTTATTTTCCTGAGACACATGCCATATTAACCAGTTGTTTATTTTATGTGTTCTATATAATACCCAAGAATGAATTTTTTGATTATTATCAAGAAATAAATTGAAATTTATATATCCATATAAACTGATCTCTTTCCATTGTTTTTGATTCAGTTGATGAAAAAGTAATAAGGGTGTTATATTACAGACTCACTATTTATAGTGGTGCTTTATGATTTAGTTATGATGATGAAATTTAAAGATACAACAATAAATATTATCATTGACTTTATTCCCATATAGGTATTTATTTATATTTGTTGTTTTCATTTTATTTTACTATATTTATTAACTTATTATACTGAAATAATAATATTTTAGGAATATATAAATTATTTCTCGCTTTTGTAAAAAAATAATTTTTATTCATTTTAAATGTTTTCTAAAATAATTTAAATATTTATGTTAATGTTATCCAATTATTATATAATATCACTTTTACCTAGTTTATAATTTCCTTTAAAATTATTAAAGTCAATCTTCTTTTTATTTTCCAAACATTTTATATTTAACTTATAATCATAAATATAAAATAAATATATGTTTCAACATACAAATCATAAATAGAATTTCAAAGAATATTGACCAATAAATTATTTGGAACATTTTTTAAAATTTTATATGGTTATTTTTAAATTAAAAAATTTCCTTAATATTTGGATAATTTTATGATATTTAATAATTTACTTCAAATTCAATATGGGTTTTTATTCATGAATTGTTCCTATAATCATTAAAAATAATTTTTAATAAATTATATCATCTTTTGATGTCCTTTACGAATTACTGGGGTTATAATCCAATGACAAAAAACAAATTAATTCTTTAAAAGACATGTGATGATAATGATTTAAGTATGATTCTATAAAACGTTTTTTTTTCAGAAGATAATTCATTTATTATAAAACCTTTATGAAATATAATTTCTTCATGGGTTTTTTGTGTGTAATTAAATGATGAATGGTTTTTGATATGTTAGCACCAATATGTATGATTATCATTTTGTGATAGGTGGTCCCATAATTACATATCCCTCAAATGAATTACGTAATGATGGATATCTCATGAGATAATAAGTACTGAAAAATGGAGTGAACCTAGTTCTTTAAGGGACTCTATCCACTTTGACATTCTCGAGAGCAGTCCATTAATAAAGATTATATTGAATTTGGTGTGAATCAAATACCATGTAATAGTATTCTATGTTTACCTTGACTACATAAATGTTTTTATATGCTTATTTGTATGTCACAAACTTATTTATTAGGTCAATGTATTGATATTGTGGCTTATGTTATTTGATTTATTTTATGATTAATAGCTTATGAACATCCAGGATTTATCCCATGACTTAAGAGTATGTTATATGATATTCAGGGTATGATTAACAAGTTTCAATCTCGTGTTCTCATTCCCTTAATTGGATTATATGAAAAATTTATCATTAATATCAACCGTCTTTACCCTTTCTATGAATTTGATATCACCAATTATATACTTCCTTTCCATAGGTTATGAAACAAGTAGTTATGTATTACAATTAGAAGAAGGTTTATAGTTATGAATAAATTAATCTATGTTTTTGTATATCTATTATAAAACATTTCATTATGATTCAATATTTCTAAATAAAAAAACCTATATGATTATGTAATGGTTAATTATGTTATATAATGTCTCTTTATCTTTAAGAAATAAAATATTTTTATGAAATGTGAGAGTATCTATACTCTTAAGGAAGAATTAAAAGGTCTATTAAGAGGTTTTCAATTAAAATGGATCCTTATAATGGGAAATTTATTTTAGTTCATCATATAAAAAAACCTCCAAATTATTTTAAATTTCTAATAAATACCCAATAACTTATTTTATATGGTAAGATTGGAAACCTGACACATTCTTCCAAGGGGTCTTTATATATTTTTACAATTTTCATAATGGAACATGGATATTTTACACCCATAGGATCTACAAAATATTCAGATGATTCATGAATTATGAGGTTACAACTATATGTTTTTGGAATTAATCTACTTCACATAATGAATTATTCTCTAGTAGGAGCCAATTTAGGTCATCTTATAGTGAGAGGGACAATTACTATTGATTTAAATTTAGTTAATAAATTATCTTATTCTAATTCCACTCAATTTTTTTAATAAACCATTAGTCTTAAAGCCCAATGAACATGGCCACGCCCAATCCCACCCCTTTGGCAGATAGCAGACCCCACCCTCAGGCAGATAAAAGGCCCCCAACTCTGATTTTCCCAGATAACACGAGGTAGGAACTGTCCGCTATCACATGTTATCTAGGATAGTCTGAGGTGGGGGCATATTATCTACCTGAGGGTGGGGGTATTCTATCTACCATAGGGCTGGTCTCGGGCATGGCCGAGTTTTTTGGTCTTTAGGCCCACAGAGTTTTTTATATTTTTATATCAACACACATTTTGGACTAGTTATATATTCTAATAGAGACCCTTCCCTATGTAAGGGTACATGTAACACCACTCAAGAAATTGTGGGAATAATATCTTTGATTCCCATATTGTTCATTACCTTTATCAAATAAAGAACTCATATTATACAATTTGGTTCATAAATCCTATATATATTACTCTAAAAAATATAATAGTTTGTTATTCGTCAAGATATAATATATATTTATCATCATCACGATTCCATTACATTAAATTAATGGGATTTAGATATTTTACAAGGATAATGAATCCCATGGTATATTGATTTTATTTTTGAACATTTAAAAATGTGTATAAGGAAATTTTTTTTGTCTTGTTGTATTGGAGTACAAAGCTTCCTGTAATGAAATTCCTCTCATTGTTTTTGAATTTCCTAAACTGTTTCTATTAAACCATAATGACACATACTAAAGTTGGAGGAAGAATTATTTATACAATTTCTATTGGGTAAATATAAAATTTATATATTCCATAATATCATATGGTATAAGGTGAACTAAAGGAACTAATTTATAAGTTAGATTACATTATGTAAAAAAGATTCATTTGAATTAGTGAGTCACATTGAGCATCACAAATTATTAAATAAATGAAGTTCAATGGAATAATTAAGGCGTGTGTTGATTACTGGAATGATAATAAGGTAAGATTAAAGAAAAATTACTCATTTCTCATAATATATGACTTTTTTGAACACCTAATAAAGGAAATGTGGTTCTCTAAGATTTATCTTTGGTCTGATTACAACTTTCTTAGGATAAATGAGTATAATATTCCAAATTCATCATTCAAGATACGGTATGGCCAAATTGATCAAATTTTTATTACATTAATCCTTAAAAAATATCTTAATATGTTTAATGTACAAATGAATAGAATTTTCCACAATTTTATTTACCATTTATTTATGGCACTCGTGGATGATATCATGGTTTAATACAAATTTTTTAGGGATCATATACTTCATTTAAGAAAAATTTTAGACATTTTGAGTAATCATTGACTCTATATGAAGAATTAAACGTTCAAATTTAGGTTTTTGGAGGTGGAAATAATTGTACCCAAGGTATTAGAAAATGGAATACTAGTTTATCTTAAATAGTAAAAAACAGTCACCTTAATGGAGGAAGGGTGAATTTTTTTGACCATTATGTGTTTAATAGGTATTATCATCAGTTGATGAAATATTTCACCAAGTTGGATTCTTCATTGACTACTGTAACAATGATTGGAGTGAATTAATTTAGGATTAGAATATTTAGAAAATACAAAATGATTTAAAATATAGTTTTGTTTTAGCTCTAATATCGAATCTTCTAGAAGATAGGAAGGGTTATAGGTTGTTTTTTATGTTGGATGTTTGAGTTTGTGACGTGTCTTTATAAAGTGGTATCATTTGGTGGGTAATGGTTCTCTTTATCTTTAGATGCATCCGAATAACTATTACATAAATGAATTATATCTTGTTACTATGATGCATTTCTTTAATAGTTGTTGGTACGACCTTTTAAAGGAAGGTTCATAGTGTACTCTAATAACCAGATCTCATGTTATATCATTCAATAGAAGGATTCTATTCCCAGATAGATATTGGGTGGAGTACCTAACATACATCATCCGTGAAATTTTCAAAACAATTAGAAACATGGAATTTTTTTGATGTTATTAGTATGATGATTCCAACTTAGGATGTGAAAAAATTATCACAAGAGATAAATATCATGGTTCTCTTTGCTCATATTCATTTGAGTGTACGGAATTATGAGAACATGATTTCTTGACATTTTTTAGTCGAAATACATTGTTATTTAGATGATATTCTAGAATTATCATCTTATATAAGAATTCCATGGTATCAAAAATTATTTATATGGTGATGCAATCATTGGTGAATGATCTCCATATCCAGAGTGAATTCATTACATCAAGAAAAAATATGATATTCCCTCACCATCGAGAAAGGTTGTGATGGGGGATTTCATCATTTCTAATGGGTGGTTCACCCATGCATGAATACAATGTTTTATGATATTTTTCATCGATTTTAGTTTTAATGTATGAAGTAGGTAATCACTGTGTTTTCTTCCTCTTGTAATACTTTTTAGCAGTCACGGTAGAGAACCTTAACCATTATAAGATGCTTCAATCACTACCATTCTTTATCTATAAATGGTATTAAATTCAATGTATTTCATATTTTTGTTTACATATACTCCTTGGGGAAAGAATATGAATTTGGTGGTGATTAACATATTAACCAAATCCAGACACATTATTCTGATTTGTGTTACCAAAAAAGATGAGGATTATTTAAATCTGAATACACGAGATGTTTTTATATTAAAAAACGTTTTTTTAAAATGATTCTAATAGGGATCCATATTTCAAACCATGGTGTTGTAATTTCATTCATATGTGATTGGATTTCTGGTTAAGTGGAGAATATCATACAATTCGTAGATGAATGGTCAAACATAAAAGGCCATACTGATTCTTAATGACATGATTTATACTTACATCTTTGAATTTAAGGGATTTTAGGTTTTCTTTTTTTTTATGGAAAAATTTTACTAAAATAATATCTATAAGTAGAAAATTAAATTAGATTCCTTTTATTACTTGTATGTTTGGAGGTGAAAATTTATGCTCAGTTGGTCGAAGATTGGGGAATCTTCCCTAGTGTAACAATTCATGGTTTAGAAGAAGATGGCAGAGATCCATATGTTTTTCAAGAGGATGGTAAAGGATCAAAATTATTAAAATTATTATATAGATCATTTTCAATATCCTTTATAATTTTCTGTTGTTGTCTACATTCTATTAGGATTTACACCTTGGATAAGATGATGAATGTTTGAAATGTATGGGAAGTAGGGACTGTGGTAAGTGGGACTTTTTATGGTTGTTGTGAAAATTGAAATGATTAAATACCAATTGTCATTTCAAAATAAAATTACCTTGATACGAAACATGTTCCATATTTTATGAAATAATATTTAAAATTCATAATGATCTCATGTTTTGAATTAGGATGTGCTTGATGTGGAACTTGATATTATTGGGTCTGAACAGCTGGATCATTTTATCAATACATCAGTTAAATTGATTTAGGATAATTATATTTCCTTTGTTAATTTAATTTGAAAAAATGGATTAGATATAAATAATTCATTAATCATGATAAAATTATTAGGGATTAGTTTCATTATCTCTTTATGTACCTTTCATATTTGTGAGGCTTTCTCAGTGTATAAAGAATTATGGTGGGGTAAATTTTAACATCATTACTATTTCATTCAGGTATGAACATACTAGTACATTTATCTTATTATTTTTCATGGAGATTCGAGGTTTTTAATCTTTTTATATGATATTATGGTTTGGGAGTGATTTTACTTCTTGATTGAGAGGTTGCGGGGCATAAGAGTGTTTTTATTTTGGGTGGAAATATACATGTATTGGATATAAACTATAGGTAGTCCACCAAATATATAGTAAAACCCACCTTCCAACCAGTGGAATATTGGTACTATGTAATTTCAATAGGAATCCCACCATCTGTATAGTGGTGTTTTCAGTGGTTCGGAATTTATTCCCAGAAGCACCGGCTTGTTGGTGGAAGCCAATGTCAAGCTGGTGACACTGATATAGGAGATATTGTTCGGTGTAGTATCATATTTCATTTAAATAAACCCCCTAATTTAACTATAAACACTTTTCTATTGATCTTCACTCAATCCATATGACATTTATGGCACTGTAGTGGTTATTTATTCCATTCCAACAATGAATCATCACAAATAGAACTGTCAGTTAATGTGTTAGATCTCTTTTGTAAATTATATTATTGTTATGATTGTCAATTCAAATTAATTTGTGCTTAGAATTCATTAATTGATGTAGATACTTTTGTCAATGATGAATCTGAATCACGATCGTTGAAATATTTTCCCCTAATTCTCCCTTGGATGGTTCAATCCCTTCATCTCATCGGTTGAGGATCCATTGTTGGGTGATTGAAGATAATATGTACTGAGGTATGTTTTTTTGTAATGTATACCCTATAAATTGAAACTGTTGATTCATTTTCACAATTAAATAATTTTTTAATTAATATTAAAATCTTGAATTAATATTCTTAACAATATTTTTTTTCAAATATCATAGTGTTTGATACATCCTCTTTTTAATGGATTTAGAATTAATATATTGATTAATTGATAATGGATTTTCATCGAAATCAATTTTTTTTAGAATGAATTGAATGGTCATACGTGATAAATAAAGGAATGAAATTTCTTATATATTTTTAATGATATTAAAGGATTGAGTATTGATACAAAAACATTTTACATTGTTTTAGAAACAAATTGAAATGTTGAAAACATGATTTAAGAATTATTTAATTATGATTTCTGGATCTCATTTGATATGTGTAATTCTCAACATGGGAGACTTCATTAAAACTCATGAAATCCAATATAGTTAGGTGGGTTGTATAGAAGAATAAAATTTATAATGTATTTTCACTTCCTAGAAATTGATTGACAAAGAAAATGATAACAAAATATTGATAAGGGAGGCAGATCATTCATTATAATGGACTCTAATTCCCAAAATGTTAGTGTTCTAGGGGTGTAGCCACAAAATGAGTCATATTTAACTAGAAGGGTGAGGATCCTTGAGACTTTCTCTAACTAATGCTAGGGTTTATAACTATTATTAAATAATCAAAGATAAATTTAAATTTATTTATTATAAAATGACTTATTTAGGATTTTTTTATTGAAATTCATATTCATGTCTATCTTATCTAATACATTTAGATGATTAGAAAATAATTTTTAACGCAAATTTTGAAAAAGATTACAATTCTACATTTTATCTATATTTATAATATTTGGTTTAATTTATATGGAATTATTATGAAATATCATGGTGGTATCCTATTGGGATAGTTTTGTCACACAAATATTCCATTGTGTGTATGTATAGTTTCATTTGAAAGTTAACGATAAATGAACCTCACCATAGGGATGTGGGGGTCTTACTGATAGACAACCCATGTGAGAAGGTGGTGATAGGAGGAGAACATGATCCACCTATTTTGAGGAGGTCATGGTGGTGATTTAATCATTGGTTAATTAGATGACAAGGATTTTTCGTTCCATTTTTGTTTGGGTACTTACCTTTTGTGTTATTTATATCATACTGGACATATTTCTTATACTAACTATTTAGGTATTCTTATCTAATACAAGTGTACTTTTTTGTTTTTGTTATTGAAAAACCATTTCCTTAATTATTATTTATGCTCTGGAACAATCGACATCCCATAGTTATTTAGAACAACCTTATAGTTGTGTCAGGGAAAACATGGTTTTTGGTTTGATAGTATATCAGGAATGGCTTGTGGCATGGCTCAACAATCAGATAGAGATATGATTTCTCTTCCAGAATTAAGGGTAGATGTATAGGCATAGTGTGGATAGGTGTCAGGTACATACATTCTATGCAATACATGTTTCACTATGTTACTATATGGTCGTACCCTCCTCCTTCTAGCACTCCACTTGGCACCCCCATAGCACCGCACACGATTGATGTGGGAGACCATGTGGCACTCTATTAAATGTGTTTTATGTTTTTCATAGAATTTAACTGTCTGTTTGTTTTATTCCAATGAATAACATAACATAATTATATTTTCGTATATATTGCAATGTTTTAGTATTTTGTTCATAAGAAACTATTTGAAAAAATATATTTGAAGTTGTATATTTATTCTCTATAAGGATGATAATAGATATCATCCATTATTATTAGATCATATAAGGGTAATGTACTTGTACAATTATTTATTGTGTTCTACTCTCATCTTCTATCTTATAATTAATATGGTTTAGGATCCCCAAATTTTAGATATAGTTTGTTCCCCCCCATCTTCTATATTCTTTCTATATGGTACTCATGTTGTAGGTCCTCTATCCCATAAGTTAGGTACTCTCCCATATAAAATGTTCAACAAGGGGTGGGTTCTCTACTAGGATCAATTACCAATAAGAGTAATATTTTCCATCTGTGAGGCATGAGTCCCCTACTATTTATTTTAAGATATAACATGGGTTTTTTTCACAGTTGGGTGGTTATGACTATAGGTATTGAAAATACATTTAAGGGAATATATCATTTTTCAAGGTTTTAGTTCCCATATGGGTTTCTAGAATACTGAAATAATCTTTTTGATAATAAGGGGTTTCAATCCATCAAATGATATGAATTATTTAGAAATGGTAGTGTCCAAATTAATAATTTCTAGCGGTGAAGTGAGTTTTATAGAGTATTCACATATTCGGTTATTCAAGACACATGACTCCTCAAGTACATGTTTAGATTCATTTAAGGTTAGACATATCACTATGATATAAATTTTATACATTGGATCTTTTCAATACTCTGTGAATCCAGAGCTTCTGATGATATAGAAACCTATATTTATTAGAAATAAAATGACATGGATTTATATTAATCATTATGACTTCTAGTGGAAAGGTGTATTTGTATCATTCCTAATCATCCACTAGATTAAATTCCAAAATTAATGTTTGAGATCACTTTCCTGCATTTACTTTTCATTTTTTAGGAATCTTGTAGGGAAAATTTATACTCACCCATTCAATGGATTTTTACTAATATGTTTTAGGTCTCTATAGATGACGCATAGTTCATTGAATGTCTTGATAGGAAAGGAGATCATGTGGCCCTTTCAAATTTGATGATTGGTGATTCATCGTAAAAATTATGGATCATGGAGGATCATGATAGTGTATGTTACCATTGAATCTTGAGTTTGATCCAGGATTACACACAATGTGGAGATGATTTTTAGATTCCTATTTTTTTCAAATTCAGAAGATTTTCAAATGTACAATTCCTTTTGTATTTCATATTTGATGTTATTATATTAATTAATGTATCATAGATGTGTTGTATGTTATTTAATTAATTATATATATATATATTATTAGATTAACTATTTTATCAATGTTTTATATATGATCAATCCAAACATATCATGTTTTACTCCTCATCTGTATTTGAAATACTCCCTAGGCGATTAGATGGGGGGATGGGGTGGGAATATATTTTTATCTTCAACTTTTTTAGGCCCTAGTGAGCCATGTTGTGTGAAATTCGTATCAAGTTATTCGATTTCTAGTGAAAATGATTGTATTTTGAAGTCATTTTAGCTATATTTTTAGAACATATATTAATTATTTCAATAGTGGATTGATGTTGGTAATCATAAATGGGAGTCTGGTATTGGTTTTGCAGCTGATGTATCCATTCACTAAGACATTTATTACCTTTTAGATGACTAATATATCCAATATATTTTTTAAAGTGAAATCAGGTGGGTACATTTATTGTATAGTATAATGATGTGATCTTTGATGTATTTCATGTTTCATATCCTTAAGATAATCACATTTCGTTATTTGTTCATCCTATAAAATGAAGGGTCCTTCCCACTGATAGCATGCTTCTATATTGATTAAAGGGAATTAACTGACTATTAATTTATTTTGACCCCTCATCGTGAAGGAGTTAGTTATTAGGCATTTTAATAATATTCGATTGGGAGATATCCTTGCCTCATGATCTGATGTAGTTTCACATCAATTCATTCATAGTGTAGATCCTTCTGGTAGAGTGAATGGTTGTTCTAGATTAGATTTATGAGATTAAATATTTAATATATATATAGTATTTTTTTCTATTAATATTGTCCTTATGAATCTATGATGACAGGCTGATCCTAAGGCGATAGAGTTTTAGTATGAGTCTTGACTCATGTTTACATCAAATTCATACTCTTTCTTGAAGGGAACCACATCTACTCTCTTATTCAAAATAGTTGTCCATTTTATCTATATCATTCCCAATACAAAGTAAATCCTATAATATTTTCATTAATTCTATTTTTTCAATTACTAATGATAATATTTCATGGTTTATAGTGTAATCAAAATGAGGTATCTTAAAGAAGAGATATATATCAAAACTGATATCGCTCAATTTTATATCATATTGCACCTTAAATAATGTTTTTGTATCCAAAAAAATATATTATATTTGTATAATAATTATTATAAAATACTATTATGATAATTTCACATCCATTTTCAACTGTTTCTCCATCCAATAATGAATGAATGTATTGATCCGGAGTATATGAATGATTCATTTTCCATAACCAACATTCATGGTTAGTTATTATGATTCATTAAATGTATATATTTTATATTTATAACATAATTATTATTATATATTTTAAAATTATAGCCAACCTTATTATCATCTTATATGTAGAAAAACTATAATACTTCTCAAGCGTATGTGTTGACTATCACCTCGTTAAAGCAAAGTGATTTATTTTTTCATTTATTATTTACATGGATTTTAATAAGTGTATATTTAATGAATATATATGATATTTAATATATAATAATTATTTTTTAATTATTAATTATTAATTATTAATTACCATTATTTCATTCCGTCTATTGAAAATATCAAACATTACTCATGTGAATAAATTGATTACCAACTACAGAAAGTGATGTAATACATTTTATATCATCACATTGTATGAATAGATATAAAAGTGCATATAATGATTAAATATGTTACCTATGACATGATTATGATTCCATATATTAATGAACCGTGATTAAAAATAAAAGACAATAATAGTGGATACAAAACAAAACAGAAAAGAGAAATGATGTAGCTAACACGAGATATAAGTAATTTAATACTGAATTGTGAATAAACTTGTTGTATAATGTTAAAGAAAGATTATATATGATATTATAAGTATTTATAATATTACATAAATTATATATAATATATATATATATATAATCATAAAGAATTATATAGTGCTTATGAATCATGGTGGAAATTATTTAAGGTTTTTCATCTAAATTTTTTTTCATTGTTACAAGGTTGAATTTATTCACATATTTATTTTTATGAGGTTTATATACTGATACATTAATATTTTATATAATATATTAATTTTAATAAATGTTATTTATTGTTACAACAAAAAAAAATTTATCCAAGGGTTTTGATTTGAAAATCATCAATGTGTTAAGGGTCTATCATTTAAAATTATCTTTTTTCGACATGTGCTATGTTATACACATGTAGTCTTCATTTGGTGTATCTACTAACACTTATTTATGTTTTTTTCATTAATATTCATAATTTTATGTTATATTTATTTTATTTTATTCTATTTCCTTCATGAGTTTAAGAATCAAAAGGTACCAATGTAGTAACAGTTTTATGATTCAATCTTAATTTGTTTACTGGGATTGTTTATTGATAATGTTATAATGACAAAATTATATGATTAATGTCACCAAATGAAAAATAATTATATTCTCCACTATTTATATCAATGGATTACATGTTTCAATTCCATATATATCTCTTTATATAGAAAATTAATAGAAATAATATTTTTATGAAAAACAGTCATTAGTTATCTCCTATGTCTGGAATCATTTCCTTTTATATCCATATTTACATGATATTTTATTTGATTATTTATAATATAATACAAATATTTATTTAATTTATTTTTCCCCATATCATAATTTCAAATAAATTTTTTTAATGGAATCAAGTTTTAGTTATCAAAATATGATAGTTTGACATTTTAATGAAAATGAAAATTGAATTATTGTTTAAACATAATCCTCATGAATATGTGTACCTAATATCATGGATTTTACATAATTTTAAGATTCTTATATAAATTCACATGAATAATTTTAAAAGAAAATTAATTCCATAATATTTTTTTCAAATTTTTATATATGTGGATTCATAATGAAATGATTATTTTCATCAAGAAATACTCCTTTAATATTTTAATGTCATTTTCATCTATGAAAACATATTTTGATGATTAATATGATTTATTGGGGATATGATCCATTGTTACTAAATTAATTCTCTCTATATATGTATTGTGATTAGGATAATGAAATATTTATGGAACCATATTTCGTTTCATGGGTTATTCCATGACAAAATGATGAATGTTTTATGATCTAGGGGAACTCATATATATTGATTATGATTATGTGATGGGTGAGATCAATACATGTCTTTTTGAATAGTTTTACAGTTATATACCTCCAATTCATTAGTTAATTGTACAGGATTTGATAAACTCCTACGTGATGGTGGAGTAAAAAAACACTAAATAAAATACAATGTAATTTGGGTGGAAGATACTCGTAAGAAAATGATCAAAACGTCTGGGTTGGAATTACCAGTTTAGGAATTTGACCACTATGAAGGTATTGGGAATTTGACTATGGAAGTGTTTTTTATATTATTATGTTTATTAAAAAATAAAAATATATATTATTATTATGATCCATTATTAAGGATCATGATTGAATAATTATGATTTTCTACAATTACGAATTATATCTTTTCTGGTAGAAAATCAATATGGAGTGATTTATGATTATTTATCTTTGACTAACAGGATAATATTTTTGTATGTTAGGGTCAGGATATCATTCCATTATTCTTATATTATTCTCACTTATGAGAATTAATTAATTTCTATTATGTTTACCCTTAAAATTCAATTATTCTCTCCATTTCGTATATTTCCTTATCCCATGTTTTAAAGAACTATTTGAAGTTATATGTCTAATTTGGGTACATGTTTGGAATAATATAATAAGAAATGATGTTTATCTTTTATGTGCAATATTTTTATTTTTCTATTATTGGAAATACAATAAAAATTCATGGTTATAGAACGGATAATATTGTTATATAATTAGTACTATTCTAAAATGATGTAATATTTACATATGTAATATGTGGGGTTATTATAATTTTTATCAAATATGGTATTAGTTACCTTTGGAGACTGGGATGAGAAAAATTAAGTGATAACCCAATGGATAAAAATAATTTTAAAAGAACATACCATGTTATGGAAAATAATATAGTGTATTTTTCCTAGAAAATATTCTTTTCCGATGACTAGGAATTTTATGTTCTTGTATCCTATATGCGCTAAGGGGAAACAATAGTTAGTTGGTTATATTTGGTATTAAATCTCTCATTTTTAGGGAACAAGGAGTTTTTTTAATAATGAACTCCTTGATAGACACACTATGTGGACATGAAAGGGTTAATTTAAATTTTATTTATAATCCCTTTTGGAATATTTGAATAGATTATGACTATGTATGACATTGGAAAAACCTATGTGGTCATTATTTGAAAAGAAATTGAAATGAATTAGAAATACAATGATATATTTTTCATGATTATATGATTACAAAATATGATTATTGTTTCTTAAACAGTGTGTTAGGTTTTTTATTATGTATGGAACTAGAGGGAATCGTGTTATCTATGAATTTGATGGAAGATGCAATGATTATATAAATAAGAATGTAAATTTAATGGAATGTGTAATATAAATTTTTGTGATTATTCCTAACGATATATCTTGATATGTAATTAAAAACATAGAAAAAGTTAATATTTAGGATGGAAATTTTGGATAAAAATAGATTTTCATTTTGACTCATGGGGAATAATTATTAAACATCCAGCATATTGATAGTATTAGAAGAAGCACATGAATAAATTACATAAAGTAAAGGGATGATGTTTTATCTGTGGAAGAGAAAGAAATATACCATATAATTTTTTTGGGAATAATAAAACCTTTGTTAGAAACAATTGATGGGAATAAGGGTATCCATAATTTATCAGAAATGGATGAATATTTTAAATGTGTAAAATATAGGTATTTTTTAATCAATGTATCTAGAGGAAATATAAACAAGAGGATCAATAATATTGTATAAGTAATGGTTTTACTATTAAAGAGGAATATACTAAGAATGAAATATTACTGGATGAATGAATTCAAAAATATGATAAGGAATAATCTATTATGTTATTGGAAGAAAGTGGAATGACTGATTTGTGTCTGCATTGGGAATTGATAATTGTATTATTGAATTGTTTTATCAATGATATTATAGTTATAATAATCATTGTAAATCTACGTATTAAACTCTAATTATTTTTCCATAGTTAATTTCATGAATATATTAAATCGTATTAAAAACATAGAAAAAATGAATCAGTTGTGAGGTTATATTTTTTGAAAACACATTTAATGATATATAACATCTAATATGTTCTTGGTGTTGAAATGGTAATGTTTAGTTATGAGAAATATGTAGTTAATGTTTACAATGTAAAATGGATAAAATTGGTGACCTTGAAATGGGTTATTTATCTAATGATAATTACATTTGTATTATCTTTGATGAATATTATTTCAATTTTCAATTTATATTATGTATTAAATAGTGTGGAATTTTATTTAAGTAATTATGTTATAGTTTTTTTTGGAAACTTATATGTTTTCATTGATGTATCAAGGTGTTTCTTGTTATTTTGGTGTTATAATTTCATGTTTAAAAAATTATATGACCATGGAATTTCCATGATTAGTAAGTGATATACATAATTATTTATATTACTTTAGGTTTATTATGAAGTTTATTTTTGGAAATTTAGTGATCATTTTATAATTTTTTTAATTTTCAATTTGTTCAAACATATTTTGGAAAATTTTTAAGGATAACTATTGATGAAATGGTTTAATTTGAAATTTTTTATTATTGTTTAGTTTTTATAATATAATGTATTATTTTATCATATGAATATTTTTTAATATTGGATAACATGTACTAATGATTTTTGTTTTGGTAAATTTATATGGGTAGATGGAATGATTTTTTAATAATTTTATCAATATTATAATCCATTTTAATTTAACTTTAGTAAATTATACATTAAAAATTCATCTTCAAAATATATTTTATAAATTCATAGATGAGATAGAAATATCAATTGATCCAAGAAAAACAAAAAGACAAAATTATGTTTATGGATTTGATGAAATAATGTATATATATTTTCTCATGTTACATGATAAAACAATTAATCAGTACTAGGAAAAGGACGATGAAATTAATATATTATCCTCATACCATTATTTTTTATGAATTTATATTCTTTTTTCCCCATAATAAAATATGTATTTGTGGACATTATTTTCTCCAAATCATGTTATATATCTAAATATATTATAATTTAGCTTATATATTAATCCACTATGTCCATATATTGTGTTTCTTATAATGATATATTTTTTTAGGAACCTAATTTTGTGTTATTTATGTTGTCTATTATGTTTCCAACTACCCCTATTCCCAGAATGTTTTTTATCCATTCGTATAATGTGGGTTCTCAATAAAGATATTTTAAAATATTGTACCCTTAAATAAAAATATAAAATTATAAGGACAATCATTATTTAAGGGGGATAATTTACCACCCTAAATATTATGTTCCATGTAATCATATGGTTAATATAATATTTGGAACACAACTCTGATCATTATACCAACTGTGATATATAATAAAAAATTATTATTTAAATGTGATAACTATAACCTATATATTAAATTAGAGAGTAAAAAATAGAAATAAAATAACATGAAAAATAAGTTAATTGGTTTTATATATTTCAAATAATGTTATTAATTCATAATATATAAGTTCTGAATTTTCATTAAATACATTTTATTCTTCAGAAATGATGTTTCTTCAAAAATGATTTTTTTTTTCAATTTTTTTAGTGGAAATTATAATAAATTTTTATAGTTTTTATAATTTTTATATGAGTTAATTAGTTTAATTTTTTAAATAATTATATCAATATTATTATAACGATATTTTTTAATATTTTTTTAAAATTATTAATCATTTAGTGAATATTAAAAAAAAATTGTAATACTCATATTTAATGTCACTTAAAAATTCAAGTATGTTTCGAATATTATATTGAATCAACATAATCCTAATTTATTATAAATCATCTACATAATTTCATTTTAATGAATATTTTACTTTAATTTTGTATAATTTTATTTTTGAGGTGAATGACACATTTTTATAAGAACTACTTTTAGGCACCTAATGTTTTTTAAATTAATAATTTATTTTAATCAATATTTATAAATTTCTTTAATGAAATTTATTGATTAAATTTTCAATAACATTATCTAAAATTCAATTTATAGTTCTCCCACGGTATGTGAGGGATATAATTTGGATTTATGTTTAAAATTATGTTTTTAAAAAATATTTTTGGATTATAGATTACATGATTATTTGAAATTAAATTATACCACATATAGATATTCTATGTATTAAAATATATTTAAAATTTTTAATCAATATAATTATTATAATTTAATAGTATATATTTTTTTCATAATGAATATTAAAAATAGTATCATTTTGATACCACGATTATGGTTTAAACGTGCCAACCCCTGTGGTTAAGCTATGAGATAAGGGAACTAATTAAATCTAAACATGTATAATAATTATTTTTCAAATAATATCATATGTAATATTTTCTTAAATTATAATTCATGTCTTCTTATAGTAACTTTCACATGAAAGTGGATGTATATTTTTGAATTATTTTAAGAATTTAAATATATTCCCCTCCACAAAATTTTAAAAGGCACCCATTCTCCTATCTTATTCTAAAAATAGTATATTATACATTTTATAATAAAAAACATAAAACATTCCTATATTCCTTACAATAATCCATGTTTTTCATTTTCTTTTCTTGTGAGAATAATATTTTAGTGTATAATGTGTAAGTTAGAGGAGGTATCCCAAAGAATATGTATAGAACATAACTGGTGTCTTTTAATTTGGTTTGTTATTCAACATTATATAAATATTTTGATAGATTAAAAATTATAATAGTAGTATAATAAATATTTTTTTGTTTTATTATATTAATGGAATAAGAAAACAAATTAAAATATATTCTCATCCTTCTCATTATTCCATCATTTAAAGTATGAAAATGTCTCATAAGCGTGGATGTGCACTATCACCTTCACGAAGTGATCTGATTCTTTTTCCATTTTTTATTTATAAGAATGGAGTAGAGAAAATATTTAATAATTGTATATTATATTAATGAAATTACAATAATATTTTAATTGTGGTTAATTTTTAATTATTCTATCATTCTATACAAATAACATTAGAAACATCACGTGTGCATATGTATGCATTATTATAACCAGAATCTGATGTAATTCATTTTTCATCACTTCTATTTATGAATGGTTATAAAACATTATATAATGATTAATTTTTTTCATATTAAATGATATAAATTTTCTAGATGATGAATGCATGATCAATGTATAATGATTGATCTTCTAAAACAAAACATAACTGAGAAATAATATAATTAACACTCAAAATGATGACATCATTATAGAATTATTAATAAGTAGTAATTGAAATGTTATAAGTGCATTACATATTTTATTAAAATTATAAATATTATTTATATTATTATTTTATATAATTTTAAAAAATTAAATTTATAATAAAGGAGTTTAGAGTTCATACAAATCTAGTCATATATAAGGTAAGGGTTAGCCGACTCAATTTTGATTGGTTGTGACGTGTGTGAAGATGTGAACCTATTTTTATTAATGAGATATATATATTAATAAATTTAAATTTTATAATAACGATCCTTATTAATAAATTGTTTTTAAATTTATAATTTAAATTATTTTATTTTCTGAATTAAAATTCAAATGTTAACAAAGTGGTTTGGGGTTATCAGTAGAAATTCTCCTCATTTGGACATATGTCACGTTTTACATTTATCTTCTTTTTTGAGGGGTTTATATTGACCAATTAATTTGTTTTATAATTAATATCATTATTTTAATGGTATTGAATGTTTTAGTTGAATCTCATTCTATCATGGGTGTTATGAATGAAAAATTACAAAATTGTTAAGGGTTTTAATTCACAATCTTATTTTTTTACTAATACAATTTGTGATAAAATTTATAATCAATAATTGATATGGTATATTGTTAAAAAATATTATTCCATGAATTTTCCTCTAGTTACTTTTAGAGATTAATTTTTTTCCTTTCATTTTACATTACTTTTTTATCCATGTGACCTGAAGAATGTTTTTAATGAAAACCAACATTTTTTCATTTCAATTTAGAATATTTTTCTTAAAATTACATATTTTCCATATATTTATTCCAATAGTTTTTCATTATTCTAAGAAGTATTTATTAAGTTAATTTTTAAACATATGTCAACGTAAATAATTTTTTTAAATGAATCTTCGTGTCATTTTCAGAATGTGGTACATTTGAATATTTCCCAAAAAAGTTAAAGGAATTGTTTTTATATTATAAAACACCGTAGAAGTTTTTCTTCCCAACTTTATATTTCAGTACATTGATGATTACATTTGAATTTTACGTGTTTATTTTCAATTATAATTTTTTCCATTATATTTTTTAATTTTATGATTTTTAAAAATTTATTTCGAATTGTAATGTCTATTTCCCTAAATAAATGATATAGTGCTATTTTAGAGGTATTTTAATGCACAATAACATCCATTGAGGTTACATCAACATTATTAAGTATGTCATCCATTTTTTGCGTATATATTATTTATTTAAATGTTTTATGACTATTATTATAAAATATTTATGAAACAAGTTTTTGTTTAATGGGTTATGATTTGGTAAAATGATGATGCTTTTATAATCTTATGAAAATAATTTGGATGGTTTATGATAATGTGATAGGTGAGCCTAATATAGCTCAAGATAACATGTGGGTCCATTATTTCCCTAAAAATAATTGGGCAATGATTATATTTTTGAAATACTAATACGAGATGTAGAAGTTAATGAATTCATAATAGATTATAGAGATTACTAAATATAAATTACAGATAATTGAGGATTTGATATGACCAGAATGAAATTCCAATTATGGTAATCTTTCAACTATGATTTTAATCAGAGTGAACTATGAATAATGTAGTTATTATCAATACATAATTATTTTAAAAAATCTCATTTGATGTGCTTATGATATGTTATCATGGATCATGAATTTTTATTTATGATTTTGTATACTTATTAATTATATATATGTGTGTGATAAATTATTATTCCCTAACTTATGATTAATTATATATTATTTAATAGGTGATACTAGTATATATATTTTGATCAATTTCTCAGACTACTTTTTGTATCATATAATCACTTGTGATTCTTTTTTATTATCACTTATTATTTCCCTTACAGGAATATAAGACCCCCCATTATTTTGTATCCTTACCCTAGGTTCTGAAGAATTTTTTAAAATGTGATATTTCTAAAAAAAAGTGATAGTTATGAAGAATGTAATTGGAATTGATGTTGATCTTTTATTTACTAGTAGATTATGTATCAATGATTCCTCAAACACTAAACCATGAATGTACATGAGTTGATCCTACTGATATGTAAATAATAATCATCTAAAATAATTTAATATTTATGTCTGTAATGTTCGGGGTAATATTAATACGGTTGTAAAAATGTTTTTGTTTTCACAATAAGGATCATGGACAAAATTACATGTTTTTTAGAAATAAATCATTGTGGAATTTTCCTTGATTATTTGTTCTTCTAGAGACTATAGAGAAATAGTTATCAAGTGATGTTTTTTCACATAACACCACTTATGACAAATACCCCCTAATTAAAAAAGTTAACTTTTAGTACTCTATGAGGATATTATTTCTATAGATTGGAGAATGTTATATTTTCTCTAAATTGGGTCCTCGATAGTTTATATCAAATACATCCAAATTAAAGGACCAGATTTGAAGAAATGATTTTTTGATAAAAGATCCATAGTTTTGAGATTTGTCAAAGATGTATGATGTGGTTACCCTCTATTAAAATTACAACATCTAGATATTTATTTTCAAATAATTTATTGAACTTCAAGGATGCTGGATGATTAAAATGGTGGATGGCTATAATCAAGAATCAAAGTATGTACATTAAAGATTAATTCATGTCCTCTAATAATGGATCATTGAACTAAATTGTAGTGTCATATTTTCAGAAGTTTGTGATTCTTGTGTAAGCTATATCTATACCCTTTTAGATAGATATTTTCTATTATTGATAATTTTTTTACATATTAAAATAGTTAATTTGAATTCATCATTACGGGAGACAAAATCATTTCATGATATTTCATCATGGTATAGATGAGATCCAAAAGTGTATATATTTGTATCAATTCATTACAAACAACTACAATCTGGAGGTTTGGTGAGGGAGCCTTACCTCAATTATTTTTAGTCCTCTAACCATCATATGGTTTTCATGGATTTATTATGTTAATAGATGCGAATTAAATTCCCCATAATGTGGATAAAATGTGTGAATTCATCTAATGGGTGTCCCATGTTTTCCCCTAATATGATACAACTTTATGCATCACCATGCATCCAAAATATTGTGTTTATGTACTATGTGGTATATATATGAACACCATTATTTAATTCATGGATTATATGGGATGAATCATTCAGTATGTCGATTTAAGGAGGTGCATGTTTTAAATTAACGAAAATTTTATTATTCTTACCATGAGAGCATCAGTTCATTCATAAACTCAAATAGTGAGAGATCTAGGTTCATGGAGTATAGTTTTCACTATGATATTGAGGGGAAATTAGTTACATGTTAGAAACACAATAGTGGAGTTGTAGTGATTCTTATCGTAGTGGACTCTGTGAATGGATGTTTAAGGACATGTATGAGTATCCATATTGAGATTACCTAAATCCAAAATGTAGAAGGAGACCACTCTCACCCTTTGATAAATTTTTTTATCCCCAATATTTTTACTTATGTGAAACAATTCTCATAATAGTGATGTCAATTCAGTTGTCCTCTTTTGATATTTGTTTTATTGTAATAGACCATCAAATGTCACTTTAATTTAAAATAGAATATTTCCCAGTTCTATTGGAGAATAGTTATTTTAACATTAATTATGTATTAAATAAATTGATTTTAATTATGATTAAATACATTCCTTATTGAATATATCCCTCATTTTTGTATCTATGATGAATCTATTTTTTATAACCCATCATATAGAATCACAAGGTAAATGGAAGAGGAAGAGGTTTTTTAAGGATGTTTTGTATTTGGTCAGCTTCAGTTTTTATATGTGGTATATTGGGTTGTTGTGTCAATATGGAATTTTCATATTAATAGTTAGGGTCATCCACTATATATTTTTAAATACTGATCCACTTAATAAGAAGTTTTTTGGTGTTAATTAGATTGATAATTTTGGTGTTTTTCATAATTTTATATACGGTGTGTTTTTAAAAATACCAACAACAACCATAATAATATTTATTAATCAACGGATTTGGACTTATTGGAGATATATATTCATTTACATAATTCTCATGGATGTTTCAAATATATTGGGAAAAAGGCTCATGTTGCATTTGGGTCATGGGTGGGTGACATTCGTTGAAGGTGTTTTCTGATAACAAATGGAAAAAGAATATTAGATACGTATAATAGAGAATGATTTACTGAAATTATTCATTCTATAGTGTTAAATATTAGGAATACCATAATAATAGTGGATTATGGAATAGATGATTTCTCTCATGAAACGACCATAAATAATTTTTTGCAATAGTATGGAAAAAATTTCTCAAATTCTGAGAACAAATATTTAAATAATGTTTCATATGGATATTAGTGGTTATTGGTTCCATCAAATATTGTGTATCCAAATGACCTTTATGTATGATGGATAGAAATTTGTAGAATATAGTGACATTGTGTAACAATTTTGGTCCTGATTTTAAATGAATTGGGGATGGAACACTAGATAATGGGAGAGGATATTTCCTCTTAGGGTGGTTGTGTACCAGGGTTTTCTAAAATATAGACCTCGAAAATCAAATGTAGTTTGTGAGGTAGCGGTTTTTAATCCATATAATGATTTCTTATGAAAATTGTTTTGGAGACCCAGTTGATTCATTTTCATTGAAGAAATGTTTTAAAGGTAGGGAGGATGTAGCTACCAATATTTTTGTGATCCAAATAAATAATTTTTTTGTATATTACATTTGATATGGGTCACATAGCTTGAATTAAATATTTATTATCCCTTATGATTCATAATAATGTATTAAAAATAATATTTTTTTTGGGAATGTGTGTTGGTGATTTATTGAAATATCAAAAAAAATGAAGCCTTAGATGTGTAATCAGAAAATATAGTTTTTTGTAGAATTGTGTTTTACCCTAGGATAAGTGTAATATACATTCACATCGATGTCACTGAATTTGATAAGTGATAGAAAAAATTATTAGTTAAATTTATTATCATTAAATAATTTGTTTAATTAATTTTAAATAATTACTTTAATTAGTTTTTTTGAATTAATTCTTTGATGTCAAAATCAATTATTTTTTATATCTTAAAAAATAAATCATATTGAATGAAAAAATGTCTTACTCTCAATACGAGGGATAGATTCTAATATAAAACATAGAGATATATAGACTGATTAGTCAAGAGTGAGGGATCAAAAAAAATTTGTATGAGGACGATCAACAATTGATCATGAATCCAATGTGTTTTTTATGAGTGATTGATCAAAAACGAATGTATTTTTTTTAAATTTAATATTTTCTCCTTTATTCATGTCATATTTAAACTATCTTAATCTATGAAATCTATTTTATAATTATTCAAAATCCATACAATAACGTTTTTTTATAATTTCACCCTCATTATATTTCATTATGATTTTAATGTTTTGGTGTAGAAGGATGATCAAGAAGCCATGCCCTATCCCATTTCATTTTCTATGAGTTCTTGAATCACTCCCCAATATTGAATGATCTAAATCTGGTATTTCAGGGTTCTACCCACTTCACTATTTTTCCCACCCCATCATTCATGCATTCATTACCATGGTGGACATTTTCCCAATGATGGATAGAAATTGTGAGATTATGCTACAATAAATCTGGAAGGGGATGAATGAAATAGTTATTAAGAAAAATTGATTATTGAATTGGTTGTGGTGAAAGGTTGGGGTGTTGATCTGATGTTTCAGTGGGGGTGTCAATTATTCTTTTGAGTAATAATAGTTTGGTAGGATCTCATTTCATGGTGATAGTTATATTACATCTATGACATGGTGAATGTTTTCCACATAGGGATAGGGTTTTCTAGGGTACTAACAAGTTTGTCGGGTGACTCGATCAGATCTGGTCTCCCCCGACATGTCCTTGGGAAAGATGATGATGCTAGAAACCCATGGGAACCACCCTCACATCCATCACCCTACCAATTATGTAACATTACATTTTTCACATAAATCATTTTAATATAAATAATAATATTTTCAAAATTAGAAATTGTGATGGTGTGTGATTATGAGTCCCATTGATCCCAAAAATGATTCAATAGAGATAACAAATATATTAATATCTGATGTGCATAGTATTGATGAAATATTATAATAACTCATGAAAATGGACTCTAATGAAAAATATAATATGTTTGCTATATCCATAACGCGGGTTTTACTCTAGAAATAACACAATATTTGAAGGTTTCTTGTATTTTGGTTTTGTGTTTTCCAGTAGTATATAAAAAATTATTTATTTTAATATATTTATCATAGTAACCTATCATTGTAAATAATAAATATTTCTTCCTTCCAAATGCATAGGGTTAGCTGTATAGAACTAGATAATGATAGGTGTCATTGGAAGAGAACATCGAGAAAGACATCAGAACATAGATCGCCTTCGATGATAAATATTTATGATATAACCAATGATGATGAAATATACTCATTCTTCATTACTAACTGATACAAATATGATTAAGGGAATGGTTTTGTGTGGTTTATTTCAATTTTTATTATTCTATGATTAATGTGAATCCATTTTTCCGACTATTTGATTCATGGTCTATCATATTTTCGTGTTTGGGTTTATTTATTCCTATAATATGGGGGAATTTGATTATTGTCTATGATTATAAATAATTATTCATTCTAAGGGAAATGAATTGAGGAAAAAATGTATACATCATTGGATTAGTACTCATATATGTTTGTGCATTTGTCCCCTATTTTCATCCCATGATTCATCACTTGTTTTTTCATAGTTCATTGTCTAGTGAAATACCCAGTATTCGATCAGTGTGTGACTATTCCTACGTGTAGTGGATCGATATCAAGGGTGTGGATTAAGATAGAGATCTTGATCGAGGTTCGATGATAATGGTTGATGATTAGTGGTATATTAGGATTGTATTGGTGTTTTGTCAACACCATATTTTCTATGATATGTTGATGGGGATCTATGCTTGTGATTCTCAATTAGATTTGATTGTGAGATTCTGATGAGAAGCAACAAAAAATCAAGAAAACAACACATTCATAATATTTGTGAATGATTTTTTTGGTACGGATATATTCCAAATACATATAGAAGAATATTGGGATTTTGTAAATTAACAAATTATGCATCATTCACCCAAGTAACGCATGTCATTTAGTGTCCAATGTTATGAAACTAGAGTTTACACATAAAATTAAATATCACATGCTTTGTGATCCCTCCAAATTCTTTGTGACCTAGTCCATGGATCTCAGGGTTTATTTGAAAGGATAAATGGGCATAGACATGGCCAGAAACATATGCATGGGTAATTTACATGGGCATGTCATGGAACTTAGAAACAACCGATTACATGGGAATGACCTCAGTACAAAGGTATGATATAAAGTACATGGGTATGGCCAAGTGTAAATAGGCAGTGGATGGAAGAACATCATGTTTAATCCCAAAATCTTCATATCATATACCACTAATTTACTCACCATGCATATGAAGTTATACATATTTTCTCAGATAGTGAGACACAAGAAGAACCCCAAAATAAGAGAGACAACTCTTAAAACGCTAATACATGTAGTGAAAATTTCATAGGGTAGTGTGGGGTTCTAAATCCCTATATTATTGTCTATGTTTAGTTGAAATTGATTCTATGGTCTATACTTATAAGGATGTGGTGGGGTATTATTTCTTTGGTATTAGATTATGATCCCATCCAAATGATGAGTTTTTGGATAGTGTTTTATTATCCATATATGAGTCTAGGTTTTGAATCATATATCATATCATTCCCAGGTGGGGTTTGTGGGATTGGAGTGACCATTGTTAATAGGGGATCAATATAATATATCGACATTTTATATAGTGGGTTTGGTGAAATCCCTCTGTGGTCCTGGGTTTAATCCCAACTCTATGATGTGTGATCTTTTTTGATCTAATGGAATGTTATTGGTGAGTCCAAATTAGAAAAAATTCACCAATGTGTGGAATCAGTTTCAATTTGATTCATGGAGTGATCCCTCCTCGATGATAATTACCTTAAAGCATAAAGCCAAATCCTATGGCTGGATATATTGGTTGAGGCCTCTTTCAATTGATTTCCTTTTATGACTGTATCTCAGTTTTCTCTCTTTATCATTATATCTCATATCATTGTTTATATAACAATATATTGATAAGATAACTAAACATGATGTTTTATTTATTTTTATTTTAGGGTTTCCTACTGGGTATTTTTATACCAACCCCTACATGGGATTTTACCAAAAATGACATTTTATATGCAACAAACATGCAATTTAAAGAAGTCCTAGGTGGAATTAGGATAATAAGAGTATCTTATTTGGATATACAGATCTAGGTTCTTAAAAGTTATTCATTTTATAGTAATCTTATTCTTATATTAAGGTTACACTGTAATTATAGTTTTTTTTCTCTTGTATTTGGACCCATTATCACCATTATTACTTCTTTCATTCTTTATTTGTTGGTTATAGAGATGTATGAATGAGTTAGTATCATGTGTACATTGAATTACTCACTATATGGGTATGGATATGTGTATGTGTGTGGGTACATAGGATACTGCATCCAATGCATTGGATATAATGAATAGATGAAGGTGTCCTTCCCCTATCCCATTAAAGGTATGCTTCAGGTTGTCTCACAACACTCTACAAATATGGACATTAGTAGCACAAGAAATTCGATTAACAGTGCTAAAAAATCATTTTTCATCGAGGAGAAGATAAAGGGGTCCCTTTTAGAGGCTCTTTTAAAAAGCACTGATTAAAGTTGAGAAAATATTTTTTAAAAATATATATAAATATATATTTACAATTTTGGGGGGCTTCCACAGTGCTTGAAGCCCCCCTTTAACAGCTCCCACATCCCATGGTAGCCCACGCACGACCCAGGCCAGCTCCACACAACCCTACCACCCTTTAACAGCGTTAGGTAGCCCATCCACTCCCCATGCCAGCCCCACCCCTTTTAACAGTGCTAGGTAATTCCCCACACCTACGCACACCACCTACCTCTCCTAGGATTCGAACATGAGACCTCTTTCCTGCGCACCTAAGCCTGAACCACTCCACCATAATGCTTTGAATTTAATTTATTAATATATCTATTTGTCTATATAAATATTTACTTATATTTACTCATATATTAATATATATATATATATATTGTTATATTAATATATATATATATGTATATATATATATATCCATATATTAATATATATATATATATTCATATATTTATATATTTATATATATGTATATTGATATAATTGTTTATCAGTATATTGGTTTGTATATTGATATATATTAATATATATTTACAATATTAGTTTTGAATACATTTATAAAATATCTTTTCTTATGTGTGTTTTTATAAATAAATAAATACATTCATAAATATATACATATATATAACACATAGAAACAGAGATTTATTATATGTATATCTATAGGTATAATTATACATATTTATATTTCTTTACAAAAATTATATTTTAATATGTATATACAAAATTGAAAAAAATGGGCTCTTGAATAACCTAAAAAATCGCAGAGTCATTGAAAAAGGAATAAATTTTTCTTAGAGGTAGAACAAAAACACATATCAAATGTTTTGATCGTTTTTTGAAAAATTTGATAGGGGTCCGGACACGGAAACTATGTTATGGAGGCCTTCTAGTAGTTTTTTGAAATTTTAGGTTCCCATAAGTGACTGAAACTATGTTTGAGTCAGTATTCTACATAGAAATCTTTGATTCCTTTGATTTGGAATGTGGTAGAACACAAACGAACACCCGGGAAAAAAGATAGGACCGGTTTAAGTTGGAATTTTTTTGAAGTACTATAACTGATATTTCATTTGTTCCTCTAATATTCTAAAATTTTTGACTAAAATTAGACGTCGATTGTTTCACAAGATTCGATTTTACTGGTCGTAGTGATCAATCAGACAACTGGTGTAGAAGTTATGCCGGTTTTAGTGAGTTGCTGGTTTCATTGTTTTTTTGGGATATACGAGAGTTACAAAATTTCAAACAATAATAACTATTGATCCAAGTGTCTATTTTGGATCTACCACATATAAAATTAAATCATGAAAAAAGATACACGATACAATTATCACTTGAACCCATTCTCACATACTTTCTGGTTCAAAGAGGACCAAAAACCCTCTGAACTGTCATAAGTTTGGCTCAAGGGGTCCATTTTTCCATAACATCTGCTCCATGTGTCTATTTTGCATCAACCACATATCAAATTGAATCTTATAACAAGACTTACACTATGTTTCCCTTTATCAGATATTTTTGAGCGCTGATAATGGCCCCTATCAACACTTTATTTAGTGTTGATAAAGCCCCCTATCAATGCTTTTTTTAGTGCTGATAAAGGGTTGCGCTGAGGAATCACTATATTGTGGTAGTGCAAGGCTTATCATTGGCTTGGTTGGACCAATTTCATCTGGTCCTAATAATGTAGATTTAATGTGTGGTTGTACATTATTTCCAAATATATAGTTTTATCCATCTATGAGGTTTCGATTGGGATTTATGGAAGTCATTTTAAAGTGTTTAAAATACATCTTCTTGACCATTGACTCCAGTTTTTGTGTGGTGGATAATGATTCCATTCACCCTGATTATGTTGAACAACATTTCAACTTGGTATTTAAAGCCACCAGTTCCATGGGAATCATTGATACAAGTATCATATAAGAAATCGATGTGGGTATTTTATCCTTCTCATGTCATCTTGCAAGATATAATCATAAATTTTAATGAATTTTATTTATATTAGGATGCCTTCTCAAAAGCATCGTGCCAGTATTATGTTATATGATAACTAGGATGGTCCATCCAGTGAAGTGGATTTAGTATATGGTCATATACATGAGATGTTACATCCAACTAGTTTCCAAATTCTTGTCACCACATTTCAAGCATCAAATTGTGTTGGATGTACGAAATAAGGATATGTTCATGCTATGTAAACTCAATGTTTTTTATGTCTAGTGAACACTCATGTATTGAGATAAGAAAAACACCTATGTAGATGAATAATGGATTTATGTTGGGATATATGATTTCAACCTAGTGAGAACTCCAATAAATTAGATTTTGGTAACATCATTGAGTCTTATTAAGGGTTTTACTTCTGTATGGTGGAGTCTAGTATATTATTCAAATGATTATATATTACTCTATTAGGAAAATTCTAGGCATCTCTTCTAGAAAGAATTCAATCTAGCCACACTACGATTAGTGTACATCTAAAAGGTTCAATAGTTATAGGAATGTAGTATGACCATGGTGTAGTATTCAACAAGGTTAAATGAGTAATTTTGATACTCCCTAGATACAGTTAGATATATATTCATTAGAGTGTAAAAACCATAACATGGATTAAATTGAGATATCAGGGATTGATTTATATATATATATATATTAATTAATATTATTTTTGAGGGTTAAAGTAATCCTTAGTAGTAAAGATATTCATGGGAGATCATACATCGATAATGGGTGTTGGTAGTGGGAACACAGGAGCTGAGACCTCATCAGTTGGAAGCAAATGGAAATCATAGGAATATGAAGAAGTAAGAAAAATTTTTAACTGAACCCATTATAGAGGATCAATGTCTTTTGTATCTTAGCTTGGATCATAAAATTATATAGAGTAGTTTCATCTCTTGCGAGGGGTGGGGAATTCTTCCTCATGATTTTACAACCCACTACATAGTTGAAATGGATTTGGCTAATAGACGACCAAGGTAGATACAAAAATGAAATTAGGGAGATCATCAAAGTTTTGTATGTAGATTAAGAGTTGGTAGAGTTATCGGTGGAGGACGTAAGTTTGAACTATTAATTCCAATACCCCAAAGTGCTCCACTCTTGTCTCATGTAGTAAGTGGGTAGGGGAGAGGACAACTTTGTGTAGTGGAGTCCTACGAACCTGATGCTAGTAATATGATTACTAGTATGATATATTTATTATGTAAAATAGATTTACTACTAATAATAATGGGTGTGAGTCACTATATTGTTTAAATTTATCTGGATCAAGACTTAGTGATACTTGATGAGCTCTTTGATTGACACACACACATGGAAACTCCTACAAGAGGTTACTTAGTGAACACACACTTCTTCTGACTCTATGACATGGTGCTCTGATGATAGAGCATGAAAGGAGATATATTTATATCAACAATTAGTCCTTACTATTTAATCATAGGTATGGAATTGATATCCATTGTTCATGTCCATATTGAATTTTTTTAGCTGGAGAAAATAGTATATCCATGGGGACAGATCGACGTTTTCCATCATAGGTATGAATGGAATATAGGATTAGTATGATGGGGTCATACATAGAAGTATAAAAAAAATAATTATCTATTTAATTTATTAACATAGCAGTGGTGGATGATATGGTCATTCATCTTTCGATAGTGGTCATAGTTTATGGGGATGCCTTTCTTAAAGACATGTTAGGACTACCTCCCTACCAAGTGATAAAATTCTACACTGAATTTCACCATGGGATGGACCCAATAACTATTAGTATATATATTAGATCAATCATAATGATTATTTTTATATGATTGTTGTGTTGGAGTATATATAATGGAAGGGATTTTTTTGAACTGAAATTTCCCCATGTTTATCCCCATTTTCGATTGCCATAAAGGAGAATAGGGGAATTATTTTGTGTGTGTATTATCAGTTCTTGATCTTCGTTACCATGATGAATATATGTCCACAATTGAGTACTGATGACCTAATTGGGATGTGGAGATGGTAATGATGGTTCTTGACGATCGACCCCAAATTAGGCAATCACAATCTTTGAGAACATGATAAGGATAAAGTAGATAGTGGATTCATATGTCACAATGGTCACTTAATGTGATATTTCATCTTTGTAGAGGGTGTAGTGGTGGAAAAAATGAATGATAAGGTATTTATATCTTAAAATCCACCAATGATAATGATAAATGTGCATATATTCAATGGGTTATCGGAATATTATAGTATATTTTTCCCAATTTCTCTTGTTTATGGCCACCTTTTACTATTTTGACATGGATGGGGTGATTGTTTGTTTCAATGGATAGGTTACAGGATGTGGATAAATTTCTTTGACAGATGTGTATCAATTCTCTCATATTGATATTTCTATAGTAGGTTTTCTTGTTTTTAGTGTCTTATGATTCTTTAGCGATTGAAATTTGTTCTATTTTGATGTAGAGACATGTAGTAATTTACTATATGTCCCATTAATTTATATTGTTTTAGAAGAACAATGTGACAAATGATAAAGAGTTTATTGTGGTAGTATTCAACATTAATATGTGGTGGAACTACCTAATGCATCATGACAGTGTTATATTTTGAGTCCTAGTGAGCCTTGAAAATTTTAAAAAAAAATTTAAATATATTTATATCACATAGACATATTTTTCCTATAATAGTTGAATAACTCAAAAAGGTAGATCAGAGGAAAAATATGAGACCTTAATTGATTTTAACTTATGGTTTTCACCCTAAGAATCACATATTATTCGTCATCATCAACAATTTTTATTAATTACGTTCAAGGGACAAATAATAAAATTAATAAATTAATTCATTTATTTTATAATTTTTAGTGTAGTGACCTAACACTATCAACTATAAATATGTTTTCATTAAAAAAACATGGATATTCACATACCCTTACAGACTGAGTGGACTCATTAGAGGATATATTTTTGAAAAAAAATTGTTATTGTGATAGCCAAGGGAAACTATATTTGGGAATCCCACCAACAATGATGATGCAAATTCATTCGGTATCAGTGACTAATCCAAACATGAGGTAGGTAATTTTTTCCATATATTATTCCACCATTTTTACCCAATGATGAAATAGAATCAATTAATCCAAAAATATTTTTGGGTCTATTGTGCTTGTAAATTCAGATAGAATTATTCACGAGATTTTATAGAAATTTATTTGATGATTATTAATATAATTAATTTATATTTCAAATGATAAGGAATCAAGGCCAACACAAACACTTCTAAGTTTCATTCCCCATTTTTCGGTATATTTTCCCTCAATTACATTACATGATAAAATCATATAAATTAATTTGGATAATGTTTCAATAAAATACATTTATTTTCAGTATTCGACATCCATTCTATGGTGTAATATATTGTTATTGTGGGTGGAGTTCATGAATAATGGAGTGATCAAGGTGCAACAATGGTTTTGGATAATTGGAGGAAGATCATAATTAGACTACTTTTTTCTTGATATGTGGATTGATAGATGAGGAAAATGTAGTGTTATAGTTTTTACTCCTAATTGGATTTGACAGCTACAGTCCGGAGAAAAATTGTTAAAACGTATGTCAATATTAGATCCATAAGAATTCTGATTTTATTTGGAAGTGGAAACTAAATTGCAAGAAACATATAAAAAACCTGTTATATTGTAATAGATCACTTATATCTAAAGTGTTAACACCATATGGGGTCCCCAACTATGGCACTATGTTTACATGTATATTTAAAAATAAAACATCATGTGTCCTAATGACAGTATGTAACGTCCCAGATCTGGGAGCCACTCAACGGGTGCCCCGAACATGGTTTTCCAAATGACCTCAAGTGCATTTCCCCAAATGCCAGAGGCTGCCGAATAGCAGTGAAGGACCAGGTCTAATAGTGGGGAAACTATTCCATAATTTTTCAATGTGTAGCGCAACAGAAAAAATAAAAAACATACAACAATAGCGGAAGAAATAAACTATACACATTTATTATAACAACTGTAGTAAAAGACAACCAACCAGATATATAGATATGATTCAACATGTCTCATGTTCTAAGAAAATAGGAAAAACATGTTATACAATAGTACAATACAATATAGTGTACAATAAAACAAAACAAAACAACCAGTAGCATCACGAGCTGAAGCCCGGTCCAATACTCCCCTACTCCTCAGCAACAATCAAGTACATGTATAGGGGCCGTTCACCTTATCTACACCTGCAGAAATGTAATCTGTTGGGGATGAAAAGCATGACCCAAACAGGGTGTGAAAAATAATCTCAGTAGGCACCCACCAAAGGCTCATGTCCAACTGTGTGAAAAGATGCAACAATATTGTGCAGTAGTAAAATGCAATAAACTAAGCAATACTCAAAATTAAAAAACTTTAGTAGTAATATTAACTTTTTAATATTAATTTCATTATTTATTAGTAAGAAACCACCACAGTGAATTTATATGTAAACAGTCAGTGTCCTCATTCATCCAAACCCTTACCCTCAGGTAATCAGAATATTTCCCTCAGGCATAAAGATATTGCCCTCAGGTGTACGAATTGTCACCCTCAGGCATAGAGTCTATTTCCCATAGGCACGGATGAAGTTTCCCTCATGCTAAACATGCACTTCCCTCAGGCTATGTTAAACACTGCCCTCAGGCTAAACAAGTAACCTGGACATGCCCAACATATAAACAAGCATGTTACATACAATTCCTCTGAATGAAAAAGTAATGCTCAAAATAAACATGACATACCCTCGGGTATCCTAGCCAAACGGAGAAACAGAGGAACACACCCCCATGGTGGTCCTGGATCCAAACAGCAATCCAAAAAAATAGGTTATTATCACATTTAATTTTCTATACAATTATTTGTATTGAAACAGCTAAGGCTCAGCCACCCGACACCCCAACATGGGTTTGTAGCACAAAAATACAGAAAAACACACAATAGTTGGAAATTAAACACCAAGCCACCTACCATAAACGCCCCTGATCAGTATACTCAAAGGACGATCCATGAATCGTCCAAGATCGAGGTATATCTGAGGTGACAGAAAACCACACTCAATATCAAATAACATCCCTTAGAGGAAGAATTGTAAATAACTACGCAAGGAGAAGGAATCTCTTAGACGTGCAGTCCCAACGTGATCGACGGAAGCAGGATCAAATTCCCAGTTCTCGATCGGTTGATCCACAAAGGTCTTGCCTCCTCTCCCTAGCTCCTTCCTCTGGTTCTAAGCCTTCCCTATGAAAAATCTAGTCCACTACCCATTTAAGAGAAAAAAAATTATACGGCGTGTACTTTGACTACATGGCGTGTACTTCCCTCATTTAAATATTCCTCAAGAGACGCCTCCAAATTGTTCATCCGTTGATATGAGTACACGACATGTATTCATGACTACACGATGTGTACTATCGAAAAGCTGGCAACTGCTTCCACTGCCTTACTGTTTCACCTGCCGACCGACTACACAGCGTGTAGTCAGTTTTTACACCCTTCATCACCGACATGGCTACACACCCTGTGTACTCATCCCGCACGGCCAACGTACATGACGTGTGGAATAGTACATGGATTTTAGTCCCAAAATTTAGGAATTTTCCCCATTTTCCTAATTTTCCTCTATAAAACTTATGAAAAGGAGAATAGAAGAAACTCGTACATTAAAAATAAGAACCGGATTCTTACATACTTCTCCCCTTACAGCAATTCGTCCCCAAATATCCCTTCCATGGGTGGTGAAGATAATGCTTAGAACAAATCCAGTCACTGAGCACTTAAATCAGTCTCCCACTACCAGGTTTTTTCCTACACTCATCCATGCTGCCATATCACTCGTATGAGAGGAACTAATAGGCCTCGGAGAACCTTTGTGCTCCTATCAACGATAAGAATTGGATTCTCCTCAATGGACACATATACCTGATGATCAAAATCTTATGGCTTAAGGACGTGAGACAGGTTTGAATGATAGCAGCACAACTGAGATACATGGTAGACGTCGTGCATGGCTCAGTACCTTTGTGGTAACTGTAACCGATAGGCAACCAGCCCGACTCTCTCGAGAATCTCAAATGGACCCACATACCACGATGGAAGATTACCATGTCTCCGGATCCATTTGTGTCCCAACCTCATAGAAATAGGTAGGAAAACCCGATCCCCAGCCATGAACTCCAAAGGTTATTTGCAATGATCAACATAAGATTTCAGACGAGACTTTGCGGTAGCCATCTGCTTCTGAATCAACTGGACCTGATCAGTAGTCTCCTACACGAGCTGTGGTCCATGTAAAGCTGCCTCACATGCCTCTAACCAGCACAAGGGTGATTGGAATGGCCTACTATATAAATCATCATAAGTTTCCATCTCAACAGTCACCTGGAGACTATTTTTATAGGCAAAATAGAATTTTGGTATATACTTCTCCCATTATCCCCCAAAGTCTAGGATGGATGCACGCAACATGTCCTTAAGCACATGTTTCGTATGCTCTAACTGGCCATCGGTCTGAGGGTGGTGTGTTGTGCTTAGAAACACATGAGTACCCAGGTCCCTCTAAAAACACTTCCAGAAATGAGACGTAAAACGAGAGTCCCTATCTGAAAAGATAGAATGAGGGACCCCATGAAGACGTACAACCACTCGGATATACAATGTTCTGAGATCGTCAACAAAGAAGGTCTCATTGATTGGAAAACAGTGACCTACATTCATGATTCTATACACAACAACCCACACGACATCATTTCCTCTAGGTGACCATGGAAACCCTGTCATAAAGTCCATCGTGACATCATCCCATTTACACTCCAGGATAGGTAACTGCTGTAACTGTCCAGATAGCATCTGATGCTCCACATTCACCTGCTGACAAGTGGAACACCTCGTAACAAAACCAGCTACATCTCTCTTCATACCCAGCCACCAGTACTGATGTCTCAAGTCTCAACACATATTGGTAACCCCCGGATGAACTTACAAATATATATCATGAAACACTCGCATCAAATCCTCACGTATATCCCCTAGAACCCAAACTTGTACCTGGAAACATAGAATTTCATCACCGCCTATCATCCAACCAAGAGGAGGGTCCTCACTTTCCACTATCTCCTATAGAAATTGGCCTTCTGAATCACATAGCTCTCTCATCCTCACTCTATCTATGAATGTAGAATTCACAGATAAAGATGAAATATATGTCTTCCCCTGGCTGTCGTGCACCACCAAATGCATCTTAGAGAACAAAGACATGAGCTGCAGCTCACCACAAGCCTCCCATTCTGCCTGTATCTGGGTCCTCAAGCTCAATGCATCAGCTATGGAATTACCTTTACCAGGTGTATAGGCAAGCTCAAAATCGAAGGACTGTAGGTATTATACCTACCTTCACTGTCTCATGTTCAAGTCACACTGAGTAAAAATATACTTGAGACTTTTGTGGTTGGTGAAAACCACAAAATTCTCTCCCAAGTGATAATGTATCCAACAGCATAACGCATGAAAAACTATATCCACCTTGAGATCACAAATTGGGTAATTCCTCTCATGTGGCCTCAACTACTGAGAACCATACGCAACAAGATAATTGCCCTACTTCAACACTTCTCCCAGTCCAATACCTGATGATTCAAAGTAAATTTTATTTCTATTCCCTTTCCCTGGAAGTATCAGGATTGGTGTTGATGTCAACCTTCCTTTCTGGCCCTGAAAGGCAGTATCGCAAGCTTCAAACCAAAGGAACTTCACACCCTTCTTAGTCTAACCCATCAACAGTGCTGCTATCAAGAAGAAGTCCTATATGAAGCATCTGTAGTAACCATCTAGGACTATGAAACTCTGTATCTCATTCACATTCCTAGACTGCTCCTTGGAAACTACTGCTCTCACATTCTCTGGGCCTACTACACCTCCTGCCTCTGAGATGATATGACCCAGGAAGTGAATCTGGTTCATCCAAAAGTGGAACTTTGAGAGCTTAGAATATATCTTATGCTCTCTGATTTTACTCAATATGATCTCAAGATGGATGGAATGGTCATGTCGAGTGTTAGAGTACACCAATATATATTCCCAGAATACTACCACAAAATAATCTAGGTAATGATGGAACACCCGATTCGTCAGAGCAATCAAAACTACAGGCACATTGGTGTGTCTGAACGACATAGCCATGTACTCGTACAGACCATATTTGCTCCAAAAATCTTTAAACGGTATATCTGATGGTCTCATGTGCAGCTGATGATATCATAATCTCAGGTCAATATTGGAGAACACTCATTCTCCATGAAGTTGATCAAAAAGATCATCAATCCTAGGCAAGGGTTATCGGTTCTTAACCATCAACTGGTTCAGATTCTGATAATCCACACAATGTCTAAGGGTACCAACCACCTTTTCTCAAAATGGACTAGAGAACCCCAAGGAGAAGTATAGGGTCAGATAAAACCCTTTGATGGTAAATCCTCTAACCGCCTCTTGATCTCATGTAACTCATGTTTGGCCATCCTATAATGTGGAATGGACACCAGGACTGATCCCGGAACAAGCTCAATAGAGAAATCCACCTCTCTCTCAAGAGGTAGACCTGAAAATTCGTTCGGGAAGACATCCCTGAAATGATCATCCATTGGAGGGAAATCATTTTGACATGTCCCCTAATCATCAAGGTATAAGATCATAATTTTGTTGTGACTCCACCTCGACCACGATGCTCTGGTCCATCTCGACTCGCCTAAACATCCCATTCTCCCTTGTATAGAAACTCTCTGCCCTCTGGTGATGTGAATCACACCCTACAAAAATTTAAGTCTACAAAGGGTCGAAATGGAACCAACCCGTCCATCCCGAGAATGACATCATAGCTCGTCATCTCTAAGGCATAGAGGTCCCAAAGAAAGTGGCACCCAAAAACCTCAAGGGGGAACACCTTCCACTGACGCACACATATCATTCTAGTTCCCAATGGAGTGTCTAGCGTCATAACAATAGAAGAAGAAGAAGAAGAAACACAGAGCCCATGGCTCTCCACAAGGGGCACAGATATGAAACTATGTGTAGAACCCGTATAAAAAAGTACTGAAGATAAGATAGAAGCTACAAGGATAGTTCCTCTAATAGCAGAAGGTCTAGGATTCTTCTCCTGCTAGGTCTGTTACACTGCATACTCCTTCCCAGTGCCACAGCCCTGTGACATAGCCTGGCTACCTTGAGCTGTCCCGCCCAACTGCCTCTTGGATCGTGGTGTCTGTCTACCATGGCCACGACCAACATCTCTACCGACATGACCTGATGTATTCCAGTTTCCCGAATGGTAATAGGCCATTGTTCCTATTCCCACATGTGGAGTATGTACAAAACACCTATCACTATCCACTGGTAGAAACACCCTGCAAAAGCGTTGCAGATGACACATCTTGCCACAAGCTTGGCAATCAATTGTTTCTCATGGACACTGAGGTCTCTCATTCCCCTCTTTACCACACTGGTAGCACCTGTCATGTCCACGTAAAACATCATTCTAGATATTAATTCTACTGTGAGGGAATTCTATATGTATCTTCCTCTTACAGGTAGAAATAGCACCAGAAACTGTTGCTGAACTTCCCTGGCCCACACCACTAGCTTTTTGCAGGTTCCACTCTGTAATCTGCGTATGGTTCACTATAGCATGTACTGTGGTAAACCTAATAACATTCACTAGTGCTACGATGTCATAACGAAGACCATCCTCAAAGAACCTAGCTGTCAATGTCTCATCACCCACCAGTACGGGTGAAAAATGATTAAGCTCGGTGAAATGAGCAACATAATCAATCACCGACATTGCGCCCTACTGTAGATTCATGAACTCTTGAGCTCTATCATCCCTCAACGTCTATGGAATGACGAAGTAATAGAAGACTACCTAAAAATAATCTCATGCCATGTCTCTGTGATGCTCTGACTGTCTGTATGGTAACATCCCACAACCTTTTGGTGGAATCATGCAGCATATAATTTGAAATCTTGACCCTCTTTCCAAGTGGCGTCTCAAGATGCTCAAAGATAGTCTACATAGACCCCAGCCAAGACTCCACACCCTGCGGACCACCATACCCTGAAAACATCATTGGATGCTGCAGCTAGAATATATGAGTCAGCTTAGCCATAGATGTGGTAGCTGGCAGTGCTCCCTGAAAGGTCTGAATGAACCGCATAAAGTCTTTATGGAATTGTGCCTCCGCGCCTGTGTCCGGTATAACGGATGGGGCCGCATATGGCTATGCTTGAGGATCCATTGGTAGCCCATGAACCACCATCTCTTGAGTATAAGTGTTGCTGCTCTCGTGGAGAACAACACGTGGTCATCTCAGCGGCATGACTCTATAAGGTCAAACACACGCCTTAGATCAAGATTATCAATGACTGAAAATGAAGGGACCAAAAAGGGAAAATGAGGAAGAAGGCATCAAGATTTGAAAAAAAGACTACATCGCATGTATACTAACTACACGGAATGTACCAAACTTATCTTCCCCTTCTCGGGTGCTTCTACATGGCTAAGCCACATGGCTCCCACTAAACAAAACTACACGGCATGTATAGTGTAACTTTCTAACTTCTCGTGTCATTCTTGATACGGCTAACTACACGTCTTAACACTACATGGCGTGTTACACCTGAAAACGGCGTGTACACTACTCCGTCTCCCCTGCCACATGGTCAGGTCCACATGGTCTGTCATCGGTCAAGACTACACAGTGTGTCCCTCAAGCACACGTTGTGTACTTAATCAGCTCTGCCGACCCGTGTTGTTAGTTACACGGCCGGATACATGGCTCACACTACACGACGTGTTCTATATACACACGGTGTGTACATGAAGGGATTACACCGACATGTGTTTTTAGTTACATGGCTGGGTACCTAGGTCATACTACACGGCGTGTTCCAGAGACTACCCAGCGTGATCACCCCAAGCACATCCCTTCCCTGTATCGCCGCGCACACGGTTTGTGACACAGGAAGAGACTAAACGGCATGTACTGAGGGTACATGGAGTGTACTTAAATGGTTTCATTTTCATCCCGAACATAGGAATATACATGGCGTGTTTAAGGTACTACACAACGTGTTTACTAGGTTTTCCAGACAGTATGCCTCATAAACTTCCCTGGAACCCAGAACAAACTTAGAAATAACACCTAAGTGCAAAATTATGATCCGTGAGGGCCCATACTCCCCATGAATCAATGTTTGAAATCTTATCTATGTTATAACAAATTAAACAGCTAATGATCCACCAAATTCCGGTCAATGAGGGCCCATACTCCCAAGAAAACTATGTTTGGAATCCATTATATAAATCGGATCATACAAAAATACCTTATCACGTAGCAGGTATTTATCACAGCAGCTATACGAACAAAATGATTTTCTAGAACAATAACTATCACAATAGCATGCAATTTTTAATGCACCTACATGGCATGGAACTGTGCATGGAATGTGATTTCTAGCATGTGCCTAAATAATGAATGAGATGGAATAACCTCATCTCATTGTGTTGCAACTAAATAGAACCCATAGATTAAATTTAAACAGCACAATCATGAGTGTGTCACCCTACGGTGAAATTTAAATCAACTGCAAATGGAAAAACAAATAAAATTGCAATTCGAGGTAAATTGGGTTTTCCCTATACACGAGTTAACTACTCACGGGCATATCTTATTACCAACTACTGTTTCATCCTATTCCTGACTAAGGCTCCAAAAAGTAAGTCAAAGAAAAGAACCCCTATGATACCACTTTGTAACTTCCTGGATCAGGGTGCCACTCAATGGGTTCCATGAACCTGGTTCGCCACATGACCTCAAGTGCATTTCCCCAAACACCATAGGCTACCGACTAGTAGTGAGGGCTCAGGTCTAATAGTGGGGAAACTATGCCCTCATTTTTCAAAGTGTAGCACAGCAGAATAAAATAAAAATCATACACCAATATCAGAATCAATTCACCATACACATTTAATACAACAACTACAGTAAAAGATAACCTACCAGATATATGGATATAATGCAACATGTCTCAAGTTCGATGAAAATAGCTAGAACATGTTACACCGCAGTAAAATACAATACAGAATATAATAAAACCAAAGAAAACAACTAGTATCATCACAAGACTATGCTCGGTCCCATGCTCCCCTACTCCTCAGCAGCAATCAGGTACCTGTATAGGGACCCAAGCCCTTATCTATATCTGCAGGAACATAATCTATTTGGGTAGAAAATCATGAACCAAACAGGGTGGGAGAAATAATCTCAGTAGGCACCCACCAAAGGCTCGTGTCCAACTGTGTGAAAAGGTGTAACAACAATGTGCAGTAGTGAAATGAAATAAACAAACCATTACTCTATAGAAACTAACTTTACCAGTTATATTTCCATTTTAATATTCATTTAATTATTTATTATTAAGAATCCATGACAGTGAATTTCTATGTAAACATACAGTGTCCAGAGACACGCAAACCCTTACCTTCACGTAATCAGAATCATGCAATCAGGAATATATATATTTCCCTCAGGCATACGAAGTGTTGACCTCATGCATAGAGTCTATTTCCCACATTCACAGAAGAAGTTTTCCTCAGGTTAAAGATGAACTTCCCTCGTGCTAAGTAAAACACTAGCCTCAGGCTAAAAAGTATCCGGGCCATGCCCAAAATATAAACAACCAAGTTACATAAAATTCCTCTCAAGGAAAAATTAATGCGCAAAATAAACATTACATACCATCGGGTATCTTTTCCAAATGGCTAAACAGAGGAACACACCCCAGGGGTGGTCCTGGATCCAAGATGCGATCCCATACAGTAGGTTATAATCACATTTAATTTTATATAAAATTATAGTTATTTAAACAGCTAAGGCATCAGCCACATGACACCCCAACATGGGTTCGTAGCACAAAAATAAAAAAAACACACGATAGTTGGAAATTAATCACCAAGCCACCTACCATAAACGTACCTGATCAGTATACTCAAACGACAATCCACGAATCGTCCAAGAACGAGGTAGATCTGAGGTGAATGGAAACTACACTGAAACTCAAATAACATCCCATAGATGATGAATTGGAAAGAACTATGCAAGGAGAAGGAATCTCTTAACTGTGCAGTCCCAGCGTGACTGACGGAAGCGGAATCAGATTCCCGGTGCTCGATCGTTTGATCCTCGAAGGTCTTTCCTCCTCTCCTGAGCTCCTTCATCCGGTTTTATGCCTTCTCTATGAATAGGGGAGGCTAATGTCCATATAAGAAAAAAAACAAAGTACACAGCGTGTACTTTTGACTACACGGCGTGTACTTACCTCATATAATTATTCTTCTGGCGGCACCGCCAAACTGTTCATCCATCAACATGAGTACACATCGTGTATTCATTACTACATGGCTTGTATTGTTTCCTAGCTGGCGTCTGCTTCCACCGCCTTACTGTTTCACCTGCCGACTGACTACATTGCGGGTAAAGGACCACCACACAACATGTAGATTGGTGTTACACCATTCGTCGCCGACATGGCTACACACCATGTGTAATCATCCCACACAGTCAAAGTACAAAGCTTGTGGAATAGTATACGGCATATAGTCCCAAAATTTAGGATGTTTCCCCATTTTCCTTATTATCCTCAAAAACACTTAAGAAAAAGAGAAAAGAAGATACTCGTACCTCATAAATATGAACCGGGTTCTTGCACAGTAGTTGGACATTTATACAATACAATAAATGTGAACATAGATGGATAGACATGGAGACACATGAAGAGTACATGGGAATGACCTAGTACTCGGACACATCCCATTACATGGGAAAAACCTCATTACATAAGAACCACCCATTGTATGTGGACAAATATAGGAGTACATTGGAATGAGATGGGGGTAGGTTGTTCACATTATCATCCAATACAAGCTATGTACCCCAAAATAACATTTTGTTTATATAAAGGACTATAGGTAATATGATGTGGTTGTTTTCACAAAATAAATGCAACTTAGAATGGGAAAAATTCTGGAAAACATTATATTTGACTATAGATTATTTCACAACCATTATTTCGATTTTTGATGATCACTAATTGATTTTATATAAAAAAAATTCATTATAAATTATACTTTTGAAAACATCCAACTGGGGTGATTATAGATCAATGTGATGAATAATGGACAACATTAAAAAAGTATATGCAACTACATCATGGTTTGAAAACTATGTTGAATAATAAATATCTCATCAAATTTATAATATTCACACATATTAGATTCATCCCCAAACATATATAAATTTTCATGAAACTACATAAAGATGAATGACACATGATATACATCATCAAATTTTCAAAAGTCCTTTTAATATGAAATCAACATCTCATTTGGGTGGGGAAATGGGATTACATTTTTAGATCACTCAATCATATGAAATAAGGATGTGCACTTCACACAACCCTCATGGTATGAACATGTGAGAAATTACATCGGAGATGTTCATGGTTGTACATGATTATTGTTATATATTTTTATTTAATCATATCCATTATGAACACAATTTCAAAAAAAAAATCAGAAATTTATTGAAACTATATTTTCATGCACAATCATAGTTACACGATACATTGTAATATTGCAATAATCATAACACAATTGGGTGAAAAAATTGTTTGGAAACACCCACAAGTCCATACCATAGGGGATATTCCCCAGACCCATACTAAGAATCATGGTTGGGTTGTGGTCCTAGGCCTAATCCCAAATCCCTTCCCTCCTATCACTGACATCCATAAAAAACGAAGAGTTTCACCATGACCTTTTCTGGCTGGGTCATGGAAATTTTGGGTTTCACCCTATATAGCACCTATTTCCTCTTCATTTAATACCATGAGTCACCATTATCCTCTACACTCCATAATAATACCTTCAGAATTATAAATCTATATAGTCCTTTTCCCAAGCCCTGAGTTGAGAATTTCCTCCTAGATTACTCAAATACCTTGAGTCAAAATACTCTTCAAAAAACTCACAAATTACAATCACCTGGCTCATATTCCCGATCAAACCAGAGAGGTTTACTCATGAATAAGTCCCACACCATATTGTTTTTGGAAACTTCTTCTTATTAATCCTCTTAATGTGATGTGATTCTATAGTATACCCATTATGTGAATTATTGGATTTCTTATGTGATAAAAAAGATGACATACGAATCAACCATGGGATTTTCATAATGTGATAATGAAATGAATGACTTCATACTCAGTACATTATGTTTTACTATAGTATACCCTTTGTGAATGATATTGGATTGATCATGTGGTGAAAAAGATATGCATTCCATGTCTAGTGTATGATTCATCACATCACGATCAGGTGACCACCCCCTTTGTCCTCACTATATCATGTTAAACTATATTATAACCAATATGAAAATAATATGATGCCTTGTGTGAAAAACATGAGATGATTTATGCATTATGAGTATGATTCCACAAGAAATGATCAAGGGAAAAACCATATGAGGACCCCATGTGTATCCTCATTATGTGAAATCCTTAATCATATTCCTCAACCAACTAAAAAGTTGATATACACTTATGACATAACAAGAGTAATAATAATGGTCATCCCTAGACTGAAAGACCCATGTGCCACAATAATATTCCAATGTATCCTATGTGGTCCTACTTATGAGGAATAATCCCTAATTGTATTCCTTGACCCACTAGTTGGTCCATATTCCCATATGACCTGACTCGTAGAACATGCATAGGAATCCCTAGAGTGTAAAACGCACATGTATCCCTACAGTTCACAAGAATCCCCCATGAGTGTCCCCATCAGGGGTAAACCCAAATCATTTTATATAAATAATCAGTGGATTGATATTCCCTCACAAACTGATATGAGGAAGTTATTATAGGAAGAACAATTCATATTCCCTAAACACAATTCCCTCTCACATGACATCAAATTGTGTCCTTACCCTATTTAATGAACCTAGGATTCCATGCATGATCATTAAAAGATTCCTTGTGTGATGAATAAGGGATTCCTCGTGTGATAATAATGAGATGATACCATCAAATCATGGGTACATTACATGTGTATTCCCCAATATTACAATGGTTTAACTATAATATAACATAGTCAAATCAGATGCATAAGCCACAACAACATCATCTCTACTCTTATACTAACCCAAGAGTATTCCACATATAATCCTCGATCAAAAAATTGATTCCCCAATGTAGAAATCATGAAGCTTCCATGTGTAATAAATTATAATACTAACACTACCCCATATATCACCTTGGGAGTTCCCACACATAAGCCTCATTCATTCAACCAATACCGCATAGCAACACCCATAATATATCCTTGTATAATATCCAATCATTAAATATCTTCCCCATAGAATATATTATGTTGTTCCCAATCATAAGACCCATTCATACAATCACTACCAATTTTTTTTACATTACAAATCCATATTTATAGTCCATACACCATCCCTCATTAACCCTACTAACCCGATAGAAGTGTCCTTACAAAATGATGATAAACCACATGCACAAATCCCATTACAGTACCTTAAAATACAATATAAAAATACATGGGTTTTGATCCCTGTCTCTCAAACATGGTATGTTTGAATCCTTCATAAGGACCACTTTGGACACCCCAACATCACTATAAAACATAAAAGTGAAATCATTTTCTCCTATAGGGCCACACTTTTTTTCATCTCCTCCAAATCTAATAATTTAAATATTCCCCACATTGGGACAAACTCCACAAAATCTAAAGGGTAAAATCCCCCCGTGGGGACACACACCACTAAATACTAATTGTGAAATATACCCCTAGTTAAAAAAACATACAAATATTAACTTTGAAATATTCCCTCTATAAGCACATTCCACCAAATCCCAAGGGGGACCACACCCAATCCTTCAATGAAACACTTGACTAAACCATCATGAGTGCTCAACATTCCTATTGGGAATAAATTAATCTCACATAATTCTTCATAACATTTCAATAATGAAACCAATCTATCCTATCGAGATGATAATATTTTACCCGATTTTTCCTCACATGATGTTCAACATGGGGCACACCTGTCCCTATAGGACATTTATCCTTTGACCCAATAATCCCTATAAAATTTAATACCGATGACCCATATTTGAGCAAAAGATGTTAAAACTATGACCCAGATATCGCCATGATATGCTAAAACTACAACCCATCTTCCACAAAAGTTGTTAATCCTCTGATTTATCTGTCCGTTAAAGGCATTAAACTTTAAACCCATCTATCCCCACTAGTCATTAAACTTATGATCCATCTATCCCCACAAGTCATAAAAATTATTTTACACCTATCCCCACCAAATATCAAGACTTTTACCTAATCCAACATCATTACCCCATATAATAGACATGGGATTCCTATTGTGAAAAAACTCTGACGGTTTACACCCATGAAGTTAACCACCTCCCGGGCTACACAGAATTACATTTGTTCCAAACCAAAGATTACTTATATGAGATTCTTGAGACATCATAATGAATAATTTATATGTCCCCAGTACAATAAATATCATTAGATTACTAGATATGTCCAATGTTAATACCTCCTCTGACCGAATCTTTCCTCGCTATAATGGATGAAATAGTTTAATTAACCAAAATAAACATGGAGATGGAACATTTATTAGGTTTCACAATAATTTCTCAAATCATTGATGGATATCCGGACTACTTGATGAGATCCACTAAAGAATCTATATAAGTAGAAACTAACATCCCATCATCATATCTTGATCATGGATCTATTATCACTGATAAAAGTGAAAAAGGTCACCCACTATCCTAATGTGGGAATGTGGAAAAAAAACATTGTGAACTTCACCTCAAGGTGGATGGATGACACAAATCAGCAGTTGCAAAAGTTTCCCAAAAAATGGGAAGACATAGAAAAAACACCTAGGTAGGAGAGATAGGTTTCTTACCACTAATACAGGTCGTGTAAGTTTCCTACGCTAGTGTGAGGACCTTATTATCTTATGTACAGAATATTTTTAGTTGACTATTATTCAATCGTTATTACTTAGGAGGTCATAGTGTGGAATTACATCCATGGTGTAGGATTCGGATCCTATCTACAGTTTCTTTTTCATATAGATTTTTTCATATCCCTAAATGATTCCTAGGGTGGGAACCTATATATTATCATTTTTATATGCGGTTTGTAGTATTGGTATGGCCTCCATGCACATGGATTCGATCCCATATCTAGTTGTTTTATTTAGATGGGTTAATGGGATCCCTTGTTTCCCTGGTGGTGATCCCATATCATATATTCATGATCTCCATAGATCTAGTGAGTAAAACATGGTGATTCTAAATAATCATGGCCTCTTATATGAGTTTCATTATTGAAAATATATATCTATGATCTGGGCCCCCTAAACGTGCATTACATTTAAGCCTTGAGAAAAAATCTTATGGATGGATATATTGGTTAATATATATTGTGACAAGTTTTATATCATGATTATATATGGGTTTTCTATATTAATTATTATTAATAATATCATGGTTCAAAAACCAATGTATTTATGAGATATCAACTCCAAATTATTTATTTCATATTAAATATGAGTTTCATATTTTTGTTTTATACCCAACCCTACTTGGGATCTACCTGCACATGACATATCTTATGTTGATGATAATACATTTGAAAACGTCTTGGGTGGATAGGGATCATGCATAAAATAATATTGGGATATATAGATTGAGGTTATTACTGGTGTTGTATTGGAAATTAGTCCCCTGTTTTGGAGTGAGTTAGAATCTATTTATAGTATTGGGACTATTTTTATTTAGATCCTTTATCTCTTTCATTACATTTTTAAGGCTTCGATTTTTGGATGTAGATATTTATGTATGTATTTGAAATAATTATAATATACATTATAAATTTTATTGTCTTGTATATTTTTTTTGTTTATAGGTACATAGAAAAATTCCTCTCTTTCCTAGGATATGACTACTTGGTGGTAATCACCAATCCCTAGCCTATTAGTGGTATGATTCGAGTCATCACACATGAATTACCATTAGTTTGGAGGACATTGGTGGGATGGGTTATGATTTATGAGGTTCTATATTCTATATGTAACATGTTATTCCCATCCAATCATTCCACCTAGCATGATTATGGGGTTCCACATGGAACACTTTCCCTTATGTGTAATGTTTTTTATGTAATTATCACCCTGTATTGGTTTTGAATAAATATATTGTCCATATGTGTTGTTTTAACATATTAATCAAAATGGTGTATTTTGTTTTCTCATTTAATTTATTTTTGTGGCTGATATAGGTAGTTATATGATTTAGATCTGTATGGAAAATTATAGAGATTGAGCATACATATCAATGAATTTAGAATTTATGTACCTCTACTCTTATGTATTATATTTTTATCTCTTATAATGTGTTCTACTCATCGAGGTGTGGGTTTCCAAAATTAACGATTGTGTTCTATCATCCTATATATATTTTTTGGTCTACTTGGTTTATGGTATAATTATCAATAAAATTAGTTCCTACCCATATATCTTGTGATAATTTTGGTATGGGTTATCCATTGGGTTTGGTTACCCCCCTCAACAAACACATTTCTCCTATTGATGAATTAGAATCAAAATAAGGTTTTGCTAGGTGAGATGTGTTTACTCATAGATGGTTGGTTATGATGATAGGGGTTATCATTACCATAACTAAAATAAATCCATTCTCATTTTGTATGATCTTGTATAGGTTTTCATAATTGTGCCCTGATATAGTGGACTAAATTTGGTGGTACACCCTCATATATCACACATTCTATAGTAATGTGTCAGTCCTCCATTATGGTTTCCAAGATATATGTGAGAGTTTGAGAGTTTGAGAATATAAAATTTATTAAGACTTCTGACTCTTCATGCTTCCCGTTAGATTCCTTCATGGATAAATTTATAGATGGGTTATCTACGTTAGAAATTATTTTATTTTTATTACATCAAACATCAATTGTTTATTATATAATATGAACATTCATGGATTAGATAAAAATTATATTGTACTTCTTGGAAACAAGATAAATTCAAGGGATTGATATATATTGATTATTCTTTATCATTATCCTTGTATCTATTTTATATATTGGTTTTATTTAATGTGTTTTCATAAATACCCTATTGGATTATGGATATCATTTTTATGTATGAATATACTAACCCCTACATATTTTTTACCAAGAGTATATTTTTGTTTACATGATTCACAATTTAGATATGTTATTGGTGAAAATAGAGCTATTATGTATTATTTAGAAATGACTCCAGGGAATGCTTATTCATACATGATAGAACAGGTAGTTTCATAATATTGGTGGTTCTTTTTGTGGAAGGAGATCAATACCGGAGTACACAAAGTGAGGAAGATCATTCTAGAGCCTTGTTGATGTCAAATTCGACGGATTTTAAGATGTATAGTTCCATTTTTTATATCACCATATTTGTTTTTTCATGTATATTTATCTCATTCATAATTTGTATAAAATATAGTTATATATTTATATATATATATATATTTATAGATTATGTGTTATTATATGCACTTCATATATCTATCTATTGTAGGATGATATAGGGTACAACTGCCCATATTGTGTGATATGCATACTAGATGCTTGTAGTCAATCCATGGACTATTAGAGGTAGGATTTGGGTGCCATGTTTAGCTTACTAATTTATCAGATGTGGTCTTAGTGATTAATGTTATGTAATGCCACTAACTAATATCCTCTTAGACCACATAATGTGGAGCCTTTATACTCATTAAATTAGCTAAAAACATCAATTTATCATGGGGTTATTCAATATCTTAATTAAATGAAAAGATAAATTTAACCGAAAATCATAATTGAAGGTTCATGAAAATATAAAAAAGATATACTCTAGGATCTTATGGTCAATATATACTATTAACCTATCACCTAGAATTTTTTGACCAAAAAATCACAGCACATGCATGACCACTTCCTAATATAAATCACGTGTTATGTGGATTTAGCTATGTGTTATCAATTTACATGATCCATAAGTGAATAATCATATTTCCTAAATAATAAAATATATAAGATGCATTCTTGATGAATATAAATATTATTTATACTCCTCACCCATATCATGTAATGAAATGATCATAATCGTCATCAATGTCTATTTTAACACCATAATTAATTTTTAATTAAAATCCAACCACTCAAACATCACAAATTATTTCTATTTCCATCGTTGGGACTATAAAAAGGTGATGTTAAAAATAAACTATGTCTAGTAATCCCCCTAAACTAAGAAAAATATAAATATTAAAAAAATTATTCTATAGCTAACAAGAAATCATAGTTAAAACCTTCTTATTGTCTACTTATATAATGATCTCTAATACCACATACCGGAAACAATTTTCCTCTTATATCAAAATAATTATAGTTAAATATATTGTAATATAGTTTATTCTTCCTCGAAATAATCAAAAAACTCAAGATATCGATCGTAGTCCTACCACATTTTGGATTATACCATAATATCATTGAAAAAAACCATAAAAAATCCAGATATGGTTGGAAGTCCTTATCAATCAGGGTCATAAACAATTCCAATATTCATTAAAAAAACATTTTCAATAAAAAATATAAAATTAATTCATTGTATTAAAATTTATATGAGTAAAAACAACAAAATTCACACATAAAATGTGATATCTTGATCTTAAATTACATTTTAAGAACCATTTTAATCCTATCAACTGATCAAATAAATTAATTATTTGAAGAAAATAAAAATGAATATTGTTTTTTGTTTTTTTAACATCTATTAATCCATAAATAATAAAAAATGTTTTTTTCTTATTATAAAATATGTTTGTTTTACATGGAGAGGAAATACTCATTTGAGTGAATCCCATTGCATAAAGGTCCACTGATTTAACCTTCTACTCACTAGTATTTTATAGAACTATTCTCTATAGAGAAATAAATGTGGTATCATTTTCTTAAAATCAAAATGATCATAAAATAAAATTCCATCTAATGTGGAAATCCAATGAATCCATCACGAACTGCATCCGAAAAGTGGATAACAATGGGTGGAAGTTATAACAATCGTTTAACAACCTTATACATTATATAGAATAGAATAATTTTGGTAGAAATCATATTTATGTGCGTGTCACATCCACAAATCCAATAAAAATCATTTTCATATATATTGAAGAGTCACTTGGACTACATGAATTCATCTATATAGGCAAGAGGCTTCCAAATTTTAGTGGGCGTCTAATGTAGTATAATGGAGAGGAAAACCAAAATATACACTGTACAATAAAAATAGATAATAATACCATCATTATCCAAAATAATAACATTAATTAGATAATGTATAGTGTATAAATTTCATCTATAAATATCAAAAAGGGTCATTTGTAAGAAAACAATTGTATGCTAACCACCAACTAATCCTGTCACATATACATATAAAATAAAGAGTAAATAAATATAAATTTGGATCTATATTCATTGATAAGAAACACCACATCCAAATATCCATTCCATTCCATGTTATTCTAGTTATTTATGTTTCACTAGTGTTCTACCCAACATGAACGTATGAATAATAAATTCTACTCAAGAATAAATGTAACATGGATACCGAATTGGGGCTTCAGTACAACTCAGATGGTCACCAACACCAAATTACCAAACATAACATGTAAATATAGTCTCTGTGAATGTTACATGATGGGGTTAAAAAAATTCTAGTAATATAAATAAATAACCACTATTGGTCCTCGGGTTCTAACATGACACCATGGAATGACCCAAACCAACTTTGGACAATGTCGTAGTGTCTCTGGGTACATCCTGAAACAATACCCACAGAAACCCATGACCATGATCTTTGGAAAATCCTACAAATAAAACATATCTTCTATGTCTAGATTTATGGCTCTCTCTAATCATTCATCATACCATATTGGACTTGGTGTGCGGTTCTCCACACCAGATATCACCTCATTAGTTTCAAGGGTTGTTGATCTCCCCTTTCAAACATCACATCATCTAACTCGATCAGTGTCTCCCCCAACTAAATATCACCTAGTCTATGTATGAGGGGATGGATTACCCTACTCTACATCACATCATCTAATTATATGGTTGTGTTCCCCCAATTTGATCTCACCTCATCCTTTTTTTGGGGTGTGGCTATCCCTAACTATACCTCGTAACATTTGGATTCGACGAGCATGTACAAGGTATCTCAAAGTGTCGTATCAGCATCATTGTTGACTATACAACCCACCATTAATATCCAAGCAGTGTTTCCAAGGAATATAAAACTATATATTGTAATTATAAACAATATTAGGGTCCAAGGATCAGGTCCTAGGAATCTCATGTATCCCAATGCATCTTGGTGGGTAGTGGATCACACCAACAACAACTTGTTTCATTATCACCACTACATATTTCAGCTCAAATTGTATATCTTGTCTCTAAGGTGTAATCCATGATCATCACTAATAATATTCCATATAAAACCTCTCCAAGGAAGAAATATAATAGGAAACCCAACATAATCCTTGTAATATTATTCTCTTTTAAAATAAGTGATTTTCAGAATAATTTTAAATTGGTCTAAATATTGTGGATGGTTTTATTAAAAATCATAAATTTGAGATTATGAGATCCCATGTATGATGTTTTTGAAATATTTTTAGGCATAATAGTTTCCATGGATTCTTAGGAAAATTATGCGATCTTTGGGTTGAATTGAATGTGTTTTGGATGATTTTTTTAGGGTTCATGTTTTGGTGTTCACAGTGGAAGATAAAACTATGCAACATAATAACATTGTGGTTATTTTTTGTTCAATTTTATAAGTTGTGTGGTTGTATGAAAATAAATTAAAAAATGGATTCAATGAAACCATATTGATATCACAAAAACCTGTGTGTAGTTTTTTTAAAAGGGGCACAACATGTGGTTTGAGGTCTCTTGTTGAAAAATCATGTATAATGTCACTGAGGTGTTTTTAATTGTTGATGTTTTTTGAAATCCTTTTGGAGAAACCATAAAAAATTTCATCATTGGAAAGTGAATGAAGAATGGGTAACACATGGATTTTTTAACCACATGTTTCAATAAGTATGTTAAATTATAGTTTTCCATCATGATTTCATAACATGATAAATCCCTCTTCTTTCTCTATCTATACAGCAGGTCCATATGGATTCTACCCCTCCTTCCTCTTTGGTTACCATTAAATTTGAGGAATTAATAGAGCTATTGTTTTATTTTTTTGAAAAAATCATCCAATTTATTCTTCCATTATATATTTTATGGGTTTTAATAGTGATATTTTGTGTTCAGGTTTGGGGTTTTTTCTGAATCAGCCGAACATGGTGGAATAGTCCATGATGGATAGGAATTTCATGAATCATTATTATTAAAACACTAAATTTAATGTCCAACAATTATTTTGTTTTATTTTAGTGAGTTATTTCACTATGTTTATTTACCAATATTTTTTTTAGTAAATTAATTTAATGTTGGGATTTATCAAGCATTAGTGGTTAGGGAATATGATGATGTCTATGATAGGGATATGTTCTAGACCATTCCTGTATGGTATATTTATGATTCAATATGAAAACGATTCTTACTAGATTATTAAGTATTTATGTCATGTTAGATTAATTAAAATATTAATTTATAGGTTTTTATAAATAATTAATTTTTATGTGTAATGCGGGGAAGGAGATCAGGTGGTGGTTTGATTTCAAAGGAAGATTAATAATCTAGGGTGATGTGTTTTATAGATTATCTTGGATGGTAACTCTTTAACATAGATTGGTGTTTGTTAATACATACCCAATGGTTATTTATTTCTATATATATATATATAATTTGGTTTATGGTCACATAAATAATGGTTTTAATCTCTATTAAAAAAAATGATTTAGTAAAAAATGTAAATAAATGAATTCCAAAAATGAGAGATTTGTTTCTGGTATAATTTCCTCGTCCACAGATGGTTGGGTCCTTTTCTAAATAACATTCCTTTATGTTCAAACCCAGATCAATTTTGAGAAAATTAAATGAAAAAATGAGCTTTCCATGAGCATTGGTGGGTATATAACTAACCATGTTAGAGGGAATTATCATGTTTGAAAGGGTGGCCCATATAGGTCATAAAACACTTATAAAATATTAGAGAGGCCTTAGATAATTTTTTCGGGACCACATTGTATATATGGTTGTATATTTTGTCAATAGTTGTCAATGAAGACCAAAATGAAAAGGAGATGAAGAATAACTCTAAATTTATTGAGAGTGATAAATTTAGATGATTGATGAACCGATCTTATGTTCCATGTACACGCATCAAAGGTGATACATTGTCTACAAAAATGAAACCATCATAGAGAGTGTTGAAGGGATTGAAGTTATAAATTGATCATAAAACATCTCACAGTTCAAAGATACTATACCAGAGCCTACACGATGAGAAATTCATTACTCCATGGGGGATAATGTGGAGATTTGAAGATTTAAGAATGATCCTATAAAGCTGAAAAGATATTTCCAATTATATTCACTTTTGACTAAAAAATGATTTTTATGGATGATAGGGAAGTTGTTAAGTTGCAGTACATTCCCTAATGAATATTATAATGATGAAAATTATCATTCCAAGATTATATATCACAATAGAAGTGGTTTTTGATAAATGACGCCAACTATTGAAGAAGCCATATGACAATGAAGAAGCATGGGTGTTCTTGTCGAAGCAGCTATTTATAGTGTTGCCACTTCCCATCATTTAGAAAATGTTTTGACCCCCAAATTGGGATTTTGTTTTGGAAAATTTATGTATTTATACATAGTTGTGAACAAGATGTAGAATGGAGAAGGAAATTGGGAAAAAAAGATGGAACAACACACCTTGGAATATGGACCGCATGCCATATTTTGGGAATGGTTCATGGCCATGTACCTGGTGGAGGAAATCGTATGTAGAGCGATGCACAGAACTGAAAGAGGTTAGCAGGGATGGTACATGGTGAAGGCGTGCAATACGTGTAATGAAGATGGTTTTCCATAAAACCATTTGAGGTATGCATAATGGCATGTCATTGGTGGAAGAGATGCAGTACATGGACCAATATACACATAGAATAAGGTGAAGTATTTTAATTTGTAGGAGTTCCATAGTACACTATGGTGTCTTAACATACATTGATTAATTTCACCATGAGGTGAAGACTATCCCGCATTTAAAATTTGGTTAAAACAGATTAGAAAAAATTGAATAGTTATTTTCTTATATTTGGGATGTTAATCCCATCATTAAAAAGAGTGAATTTGATAATAAAATGTCATCACTGTGGAAGAACTCTGCTATGAATGAAGGTGGTATGAATGAGAGATTCTAAGTAGGTAGATGTATTATGTGAAACACAAAATATTTCGAAAATTTAGGAGGAGTAGTCCTCAAAAGATATTTTGTGTAAAAAAATATTTATTCAAGAGATAAAATTATTCGCATAATTTGAAAAATAATTCTACTAAAGGACGATATTGTATGCCAAGGTAGTATGAAGAGGGAGTACATGAAGGAGGTATGCGAAATTGGTAATAAATGGAGGTATGTGTAGGCTATACACGGAGGCCATACATGGAGTAGGTGTAGTGTGTGGAGTAGGTGTGGTGTGGGTAGAAGACGATGTATGCAGAGAAGAGGCATTACGTGGAGTAGAGGATGTACGTGGAGCAAAGGAGGTATGCGGAGTATGCACGGCATACAGAGCAGGCATGGTAGGAAGAACATTTGTGGTACATGGACTAGGTGTAGTACACAGAGAAAGTGTGGTACACAGATTAGAGACAATCCACAATATTTGGGAATGATCATGGAAATGAAAAAAACATAAAACGATTTTGTGATTCTAGAGAAAAAAGGTGTCGAAGTTCTAGTTCATTTAGTAGTTACACTAAAAGATAAATTTGAATATAAAGAGAAATCATTTCATGAATTATATTCACGCAATGTCTCATGCTGAATATAAACAAAGACATTTCATGCCAATATGTTGACGCATCTTTCATGTCGATAAACAGAGTGAGACCACACCCAAGGGAGTGATCCCAGGGAGTCAATGGAAGTTATCCAAGGGAAGTAGTGGGCTATCCATGAAAATTTTAAAGGTAGTTTTTTTGGGACAAAGTTAAAATGGATGGACCTCTATAATCCTAAGCTAGTGAATATTTGTGAAATATGGTATGACCGGAAACATTTCAGTGTATACTCATTGGATCTAACCCTTAGTAGTTAACCAAGTAAAAAAATTTCTATTGTTTTTTTCATATGAATTAGTTAATTACTGCACATATCCATTATATAGGTTTTAGAATTGGTTCCTACCAATTTGGGAACAAGATCCATTTAAAAAGCGAAAATAGTGACACCTTTATTCACCTCCCCCCCCCCCCCTCTCAGGGTTCCCTAGGTTCCTTCAATTGGTATTAGAGGAGAAAGGATTAGGTATGTTGGATACTATACAGTAATTTTATACAGAAGAATAACTCGCCCCTACACTTAATCTAATTATGGGGTAATAAGGAGGACCTCATCCCATGATTGCTGGAAACACATCCTCCTCCTTGTCCCTCCAGCTCGGGGCTCATCTAGCATTACATCCTTAGGGCTCTCTTCATCCTAACATGTCTGTGTTCCTTATCCTGATAGTGATATTATTTGTGAAGTAGTCCTAGATTTCCAACCACATACTGACATCCCAACACATCAATATAATAGGAAATGAATGTTTATGAGGATACCTTTTCTTTCAACTCATCATGTTGGTACCTATTCTCTAGTAGGAGCTGTAGTATGCATGAGGGACAAGAGAAAAATTGTAAAAGAAGGTTCAGCCCCAGGAAATTCAAAGACAAGATTTCATGGTGTAAAATCCTTGATTCCACTATTTCAATGATTCCCATCCTAATCTAAAATTCTTGTATAATCAGGTCTTGGCTACAAACAAAAATTCTAACCAGTGGGATTAAAAATCACATGGTTGGTATGGCTTTTATTTTTGAGCACAAACAGAATCCTAGAAAGATCAATGTTTTACATGAAAGGTTCGCATGTAGGCAACCATGCATACAGAAACCAACAATCATCACCTATAAATTTTATGGGGAAAAGAGATTAGCATGGATATGGTTAAAACTGACAAAAAATATATCAGTGAAAAGGTCTCTAGTTTAAGCTATTATTTTCTATATTCTTTTGTTTATGAGATATATGACACATAGTGGAGGAATGTCTTGTGGTAGGATCATTGCATGTTTGATCCGGTGGATTCCCATTGTATTGTTGGTGGAGATTTTAACTTAATCATAGTCCTGAGGGATTTTAAGGGAAGGGGATCCTTTCCTCATGACACCAGACTCAACATCTACCATTTCATGGATGGTAAGGGCCATATGGACTTGGGGTAATACAAGTACTATTTCAAGTGGTATAATCACCAAAAAGGTAGTATGTGATGCTGGAGTTTCTTGGATCAATTCTTGGAATATTTTCATGACATTAACAGGTACTTTAAGGCTAAGGTTGCCCACCTGGTACGTGGTGTGTCTGATCATTCTCCCCTATTAGTTTATTTGGATGTCAGGAAGAAGGGGAAAACTTGTTTTAGGTTCCTGATGTACTGGGCCAGCATTCCTTGTTTTCCTCATATCGTGTGTTACATATAGAATAAACTGTCTCATGGGGCGCTCCTGGGTATCCTTACACCAGAAACTAAAGAGACTAAAACTAAAACATCACATACGGATGAAAGGGATACAAGCTTGTGAAAAATATTTTAATTTACTTAAAAAAGTGAAAAGGATAGAGTTTGGATTCCAGGATATATGGGATTCCATGATTGTTGTAGAGCTATATAACAAAAATACTCTCCTCACATAACTCATTATCAAAAGGGAATGAGTTTGATGGGAAAAATCTTAGGTGAAATGGCTACGGGAAGGTTACAAAACATAGTATTTTTTCACGCATGTACAAAATAGTGAATTCATATGGTTAATCCCAACATCAGGTAGGAGGATGGTTCTAATTCTAATGAAAAGGAAGTTGTAGGATGTATAACTTTTTCATTCTTTCAAAACCTACATATAGTTCCTAGCCATGCCATAGAGATTTAATATCATATAGTGTCATCAAATGTTTTTTGAGATGATTCCATGATAGGTATCTAGGGGTGACAACGCTTCTTTTGAATCTATTCATGGGCAGTAAGAGGTGTTTGAGGCCTTGTCAAATCTCAACCCAGATAGTTCCTTAGGCCCTGATGTATTTCTTAGTTATTATTATAGGGGATCTTAGGTGGTGGTGTAGGTTGATATAGATTCAACCATCAATGACATCATTCTTTGTTGCACTCTCCCTTCAAGAATTATCAAATAAAGGCTCTACAAACATACTACACTGTGGATATCATTAGAGAAACATGTTTTTGTGAATGGTCAATCGATTCATGGTGTTATTTATTTGGCACGCAATATTATGATAGATATAAACCTCAAGACTCATAACTCAAACATGGATATCAAATTTGAAATGGACATGTCTTATCCTATAATTAAATTGGGTTTTATCAACAGGGTTCTCTAGATCATGAGATTTTCGTTCTTTGATTATGATCTTCTATTTAAATGTGTGAGTTATCCATGGTTGATTGTATTATTTATGTGTAATTCCCACTGTATTTTCAAGGCCACTCAGGGGATTAGTCAAGTAAACCACATCTCCCCATAATTCCTCATCACCATGTAGGACCCAATTGGATGACTTCTCAACAGAATGGTCAAATCTGAGGAAATTCATCTGTTTCACAAGGAAAGGAATCTTCCCTCGGTCTCCCATATAATGTTTTCAGATGACTTCTTGATTTTCATCAATGATAAAAGGTGATATGTTCTCGGTATCAGCGAACCCGTGGATGAATACTATTCTTGGAGAGTCCTAGAAATCAATATAACTAAGATCATTTTTTTAATCTCTATAATTTTTTGTCAAGGTGAATATCCCTCCTCTGTAGCGAGCTGAACATGCAGAAGGGTCCTTTCCTTTGATGTATTTAGAAACACCTATTTCATCAGGAAGAACATTCATCAATAATTTTTTTCGAATTATGAATAAGATTTAGAATCTGGTGTTCATCTTGAAGATCCATTTCCTTTCTATCAGGGGACGTATTTATCTAGTTTATAGAATCATTTCATGTATTCATAACCATTCTCTATAAATAATCATGGTGTTGAAGGGGGACATCATGGACGTCGATAAAATTTTATATATATTTATATGGTATTCTAAATATGAAGTAATGTTCCATTAGATTTCATGGAGAAGAATGGCAAGACCGATCATGGAAGGAGCGATCGAGGTTAGGAACCTTTCAGATAACATGAAACACATGCACACAAAATATGCTTTAGTGGTTCTGGAAGATCTTTCTCTATGGGGAAAGATTATTTATTTAATCGGCATTGAAAATAATAATAATGGGATAGCATGTGCATCTCTTTTAGGGACTGTGATCATTCCTCTCATTTTGGCTCATTGTCAGCACTCTCAATGGGTTGTGGTGAGGGGAGTATCCTGTTTTAGAATCACAACATAGAGGGATATATTCTTGGATTCTCATGATTTCATGATCCTTGGATTACATTCATGGAGGCCAGCATGCATCAAACATTTATTCATTTAGTTTTGGGTGAGGAACAACATGAAGATTTTAAACTCTTTGGAATCAACTTTGATCTGCATACTTGCATGTAAACACCCATATCCTCGGGGTTCTTCAACACAAGGGACATTCACAAGACCATTATCCAATAGGGTTAGTCTGATGGGTGGAATATCATAGTGTGATGCAACAAAATTACAAAAAATTATAATTTCATAGCCTAGAGAATAAGGAACCAAACAATATCGATGGATGAAAAGATCAAGCATTTGGGTGTTAACCTTGCCTCCAATGCTACCCTTGTACTCACCATTAAGAGGATAATATGAATCACCTATTCTTTGAGAGTGAATGAGAATAAAAATTATGGAGTTTCATTAGGGTTTTTATGGAGCCTCATTGTCTGAACATTTTAGAGGGCACTATTCTGGACCAGTTGTTTTACGGCACAAACATCACTACTGTGTAAAGAAAGGATATATCGATAATTAGGAATATTGCTTATTGGTGTATCTAGAAGGCCAGAAAAAAGGTCATGTATGAATGAATTCAAACCTATGGAAGATCAATCATTATTTGAATAAAATCATTTCTCATTGAAATGGTTAGTGGTATCATCAACTTGTGATATGTTACTTATTTGTTGTTTTTGTAGGGAAATACATCACCGAATAATTATAATTATAGTGGAAATAGTGGAATGTTGGTGTGGTGGCATCACCCAGTTTCTAGTTTCATGTTTAATGTGTGTGTTTTGCATAATGTGTGGAATATACATGATGGATGAGTCATTCGAGATCACAGGGATAGCATTATTTTTAACTTTTTTGCATATTATGTCCTAAGGACATTAATACAAGCAAAAACTACAGTTATGATCACATGCCTATAATTATGTGAACTGGATAATGTAGTTCTTTCAAAGGTTTAGACCAAATCCAATATCATCTGAGACTCCATGCATGATAAAGATACAACTCCATGGTCAAACATTTACACCATTATAAAATAAAAACATATTCATCATGATAATACTAAAGTAACCCATATTTGGAAGGAGGGAAATAGGGTAGCTGACCATCTTGCATCTTTGTCTATGATGGATCTTGGTATTAGTGTAACATTCTTTACTAGTTCTATCCTTTGGAAACCTGAAGGGGTGAACACGATTATTGGTGATTCTCTTGGCAACCAATACATTAGGTTTCCCTAGGTCTTCTATTTTGTGCACCAATCCGAGTATGATGGTCCCCATATATGGTTACTAAAAAATTAACCTTTGTTGATGATTAAGAATATTCAACCATTTTTGAGAGGAAGTATACATCCAGTAAGACCAAGAAAAATAGGAAAAATAAAGAGAATATACATTTGAAGAATTTCCTCATGTCCATATATGTTGCAGTTTATGGTTCTCCATACCGTCTTAATAGTGAAGAAATATCATGCATGGAAAGTGATGAGAAAGTGGACCATGTTCCTACCTGACGAAATATAGAAACTTATTTCAAATTTTCAATTGATTAGGACAAATTAAGAATTTATACAAATTATATTCCTAAATAAAGTGTTTATACTGTTTGTAATTATTTCAATGTATATAGGATGAGATCACCAATATATGAAGTGAAGTTGACAATATGAAAAAGGCGATAGTTGAAAGAATTTCTAAATGTTATAAGCTCTCCACATAGATAGAATCCATTGAATAGAAAGATGTAGTCAATAATACTCTAGAAGAAAGGATCCATGAAAATTAAGCTTAGATATATAATAGAAATGAAGAAAAAAGTTTTTATTATTTTAATTAAACAGCCATAAAGATAACGGAACATGTATATTCATTACAAAAAAAACATTAAGATACCAGAAGACAAGGATGAGAGATTGAAGAAGGATTCTAGAGAGAGGATGATCATGATTGAAGATCAAAATATCATCATCAATATGAAATTCCTAAAATTGGATGTGCAGTGAGAGAATCATGTGAAAACTAATATTGAGACTTTACAAAATATGCAAACAATCATTACTGGTACTCAATGTCCAATAGAGGATTATAAAGCTTAATATCCTTCAACACTTGAAAAGAAGTTCAAGACTTCTATTGATGGTCTATCTCTAGAAACAGTTTCTTTTGCTACTCAATTCTCACTAATGGAAACTAAAATTAAAATACCTCCATCTTGTGATTATAATATCATGAAATATTTTGGTGATATACCATAAGAATCATAGAGGAATATAGTACCATCCAAACCATCATGTACATGTGTTTCTATATACGTTTCCACAAGCAGTGAAGGATGGAAGAGAAATTATAAATAGGTATGGATGAGGAATGGTGAGGAGTTACCTACCACCATAGATAGGGTGGATATGAAGAAAAAAACTGTGAATATGGTTCCTCATAGAGAGAACAAAAAAGCAAGAAGAAGACCAAACAAACTTGTTAGAAGATATTAAAATGTCATGATTCGAAGGCCAATGTTAGTTCTGCAACAGTTTTGGGCACTGTGCATTAGATTGTTGGTAAAATCCTATAAATGAAAAATCATAAAAGAAACCCATCATGAGGGTAATCAATCCAGAGAGGAATAATCCACATCCACATATAAAAGAAAAAACTGTATAATGAAAATTTATTTGGAATGTTTTACAACATCTATGATGTATGCGATGGAAGTGGTCACAAGTCATATCAAAGTGTATCAAAAAATAATAATAAGAGAGGACCACATTGACTGAATAAGAATAAAATTCAACATTGGTATGAAATTCAAAGAATATTTTAAACCCCAGTTTTCCCAAGAAGATATCAAGTAGGGATTTTGAGAGGTACCTAGTTTTTAGATCCCTAAAACTATAGGGAAATTCATCCAAAATAGAAAATAAAAGGGATTACACATAGATGAACCTGTGTGGAAGAACCAAACATGCTGCAACAATTCCAAATGAGATATCGATCATCTAGCCAGAATATTTTTAAAGAATTAGGAAACATTAAAATGAACTGGACAATAATGGTGGTAAATGAAAAGAAAAACATTAACATGATGATGATAAAGTGCAGAGATATTGTAAACCAAGAGAAACACATCATATAATGATGTTCTTTGTGAGCTATATGTAAAATATGGTAACATTACAAAATATTGTCTAACCTTAATACCAGAAAAAGAATCATCACTTTAAAGGAATATGAATTTATCATTCACTGTGGATTTTAGGAAGAACAACACTCCATGGAAAGCAGAAGAGAATGTCACAAGATCCAGCTCACCTCAAAACAGATCATAAAAGTTGTTTTGATGTGTGAGCTTGAAGACTGGAGTAGATGGAGCATCTTGATTGAGAAAACCCTCTCAGCCTTCTTGTACACATTAAAGAAGTTAGTAGGATTCCCATTATTCCTTTAATAATTTTTGTATTATATTTTTGAGGATAATATAGGTAAATGAAAGTGAGGCATGATCAATTGGGGAGAACCTGAGAAGTAGTGAATGTTATGAACTCTTGACAGCTAATATGAAGAAGATACCAACCTTTTAATATTTATTAATAGATATTAAATGTTTAAAAAATTATGTTTCACCCATGATAAATATTATTAAGAGTGTTTCCCTTGATTGGGAGATAAATGAAGAGGATTTTAGAGTTATTATTTCAATCAGTGATGAGATCTGTTGGTATTAAATTCAATTACTGTAGAAATTTTTTGAAGAACATTAATTTGAAATATTTATGTCATTTCTCAATCTATCATCCTTGGTTACTCTGAATGATAATCATTTTACAAAGGCGGAGTAACTGAATTAATCTTTGACATAAGAAGAATGGAAGTTCCCCAAGTCCATTTACCCTACAAATTGAATTTGAATGATTTTGATCTTTTTGAAGAACTGAGTGCAAGTGTCTCATGTTTATTATTCCCTATCTCATTCAATTAAATTATAATATAATAAAAGTAGAAAAAACTTGATGAAAAAATACATTTGTTCTCATATCATGAGGTATCATGATCAGAGGTTCATAGAAAACTTTTTAATCGAACTAAAATTCCCTTTTTTCGACATCAAGCAATTATCAAGTTGAATTATTGTGAAATGATTTATAGAAAATTTCTCAAGTATGGATTGATACCCTTTTCCAAATAACTTTGTATTTATTGTAAATAAGGGGGATAAAAGTGAAAAGAATGTTTGGGGAATATAAAGATATAATAGGAGAGAGTAGAATCTCATTTTGATATTGACTCATTCATTTGAGGATAAATATATAGAATTGAAAACAAAATAAAAAGGATTAGATTATTTGGACTACATTGTGTATAACGTTGTGTCTATTATCTATAGTTTTAAATGATGATCAAAATGTAGAAGGAGATGAAGAATAACTCCCATGATATTGAGAGTTATATATTCAGATGATTGATGAACTGATTTTATGTTCAATGTAAATTTATAAAAAGTGATTCATTTTCAACAACAATGATACCATCTCAGACAATGTTGAAGTGCTTGATGTTATAATGTTATCATGAAACATATCAAAGTTCAAAGAGTCCATTCATGATCCTACTTGAAGGGACATGCATTATTTCCTGAGAAATCATATAGATATTTAAGATTTATGAATGATCCTAGAAAGATGATAATTTGATGCTAGTCATATTCAGTGTTGACTTGAAAGACATATTATTCTTGAAGATAGGGAATTTGGGAAGTTGTGGCACATTCTCTATAGAATCTAATGATGCTGAAATAGATCATTCAAAGAGTATATATCATGGTGGAATTTCTTTGTGATGAAATATTCTAACTGTTGAAGAAGGAAGATAATAATGAAGAATCCCGGGAGATCTTACCAAAAAAAATGTTTACTATGGTGTCGATTAACAGTGTTTTCCAAATTTTTTGACCTCAAAATTGGAATTTTGTGTTTTAAAATGAAATGATTTCTGCATATGAGTGAATGCGATGCAGAATAGAAAAGGAAATCAGCAAAGTAAAGGAACCACATACATATGAACATGGACCATGTACAATGTTATGGGAATGGTTTGCAGACGCGTACCTAGCAGTGTAAATGTTACAACGAGAAGTGAAAAGAACCAAAATAAAATTGTAGTGATTGTATGCAGTGAAGGCATGTGTTACATAGAATACAGATGTTTCTCTATGGAAGGAGTTGTGGTATGCAGAATGGCTCATACTTGAAAAAAGAGATGTGGTATGCGAACCAGAAGACACACAGTACGTGGTGATGGTTTGATGTTCACAGGAGGTCTATATTATATGATTGAGGCTTACTGTACACAGGTAGAGTTCTGTATATGGTGATGTTTTTCCCACATTGAAAATTTGGGTAAAAAGGAATAAAGAAATATTTTGATTTATTTGAGGATATAAGGAGTGATATTCCCATCATAAGGTAAGAGATAATTATTTATGAAAATATCATTTCTTTGTAAGAACATGGCTCAGTCCGAATGTAGTACACACGATAGATTCTACATAAGAATAAGTGGTAAGAAAAACACAAAACAATTTGTTAAATTGGATTGTATTGTCCATGGAAGAGATTTTGTGTAATAAAAGTTGTACACTAAAGATGAAATAATTCCCAAAATATGAAGAAGAACTCCACAAATGGAATAAATGGTACTCCAATCTAGTATGGTGAGGCGGTACATGATGGCGATTTGCGAATTTGGTATGTGAATGTGCTATGTGAAGGCTTTATGTAGAGGTGGTATGCAGAGGTCGTACATGGAGAAGGCGTGGTGTGGTGAGCATGTGTAGTGCATGGAGTTGGTGGGTTATGAGGAGATGAGGTGGTACAAAGAGCATAGGCGGTATGCGGATCAGAGGAAATAAACTGATCAAGCACGATATACGGAGCATGTGCAATAGGTGGATTAGGCATGGTACATGTACTTGGCATAGCAAACTGAGAAGGCATGGTACACAGATCAGAGACAATCAGCATAATTAGGGGTAGTTCATGGAAACGTATAACATTATAAAATGAGTTTGTGATTCTAGGGGAAAAGGGTAATAAGTTCTAGGGTATTAAATAATTTCACTAAAGTAGAAAACTGAATATGAAAGAGGATCAATTTCGGACATCGATTCATGAATTTTCTCATCCATAATAGACATGAACAATTTTTTTTTCAAATCTATTTATGAGGGATTCATGTCAATATACTAAGTGATACTTCTCCCAAGGAAGTTATCCAAAGAGAGTCAACAAATGTGATCCTAGGGAAGTAGTATGATATCCTTAAAACTTTTTAAATTCAGAGTACCTGGGATAGAGTGACTATACCAGATCCTTTTTAATCCACATATATTGAATATTAGTGGAATTTGGTATGACAGGAAACCTGTTGGTGTATTCTCCTTGGATGTATCCCTTAGTGGTGAACTATGTAAAAATTGATGTGTTTTCTTTATATGTGTGAATGTTTTAATTACTACATATATCCATCATACAGGTTTTAGAATGGTTTCCTTCCAATGTGGTAACAAGATCAAATAATGAAGAGATATGGTCGACACACTAATTAAACTCCCCCCCCCCTCAATGTGGTCGAGGGTCCATTAATTTTATATGCCTATATAGTGGGTACTCCTACCCAACTTTGAACTATGATCCTGGGTGGGTATGCCCAAGTGATGATGTGTATGGGTTTGGTGCTTGAAAACTGACATAGTTATGACTAGATTTTCAATACAGTTTTTAGACTTATCCATTATCATACATGCTTAAGAGACCACTGGGGACACAATTTGTCTTAAGCTACATCAGGGGAGGATAATCCATCCATGTGGTAGGTGTTGACATGATTTATGAGAATGTGATAGAGGAGTGCACATGGGGTTTCTAACATATGATGTGACCTATGGTGCCCTAGTAAGTGCCTCTAAGAGTTATTGTCCCAATGAGGGTGTGCCAAGGATATGGGTGGTGAGGACTCATTTACATGTTCTTGATAGTATGAGCACAGTAATGTGATACTACATATGGTATACATCATACCCGTATGATATGTGTTATACGAATTATTATTAGAGGTATATACATCCAGTCGGAGTAAGCTGATATTCCAGGAATTTCTAGGATACCTAGGTTTCTAATTATATATAAGTTGAATTATGATGTCTTGGATTCACAGGTAAGAAATGGAACCACCAATAATGACATGGGATCTATATATTTTCTTTACAAGTAGTATTTTAATGATCCTATATACTGAATGGTCTATCCTTTAAGTGTATATCTAATTTATATTAGTAGATTCATCTCCTCGGTGTTTATATCATGTATTCAAGGTGGATCAACCATGGATTTTTATCATAGGAATACCTGGTGGGATATCCCTCTAGATTGTATCTCATGTATGCCAGCTGGGTCATACCATGGGTTTTTATCTCATGGATACTAGGTGGCTAAACCCCAAGTTTATTATCTTCTATATACTTGGTCTAATCAACCCCAAGTGGTTATATTTTCTTGTACGACAATACAACATGATCAGAGACACCGTGTTAGTGGCCATAAATTGTTTAAGTTGATCAATGTTCCATTGTAGAACCCAAGGATTTAATAAGGTTGGTTTATTGTTCTTCAACTATTTTAAAACATATTCTATCAAAATTAAATATTCAAAATGAATTTTCTAGTTAGGAGTGGGACTGTTTTGGTGGTCCCCTTATGAGTTATAATCAGAGCCTGCTCATGAAACCATTGCATTTTGGGACCGATGTATACTCCACTAACTAAATGATCAAAATTGTTAGAGGCCTAATATTGGATCATTTAAATAGATATCATTGATTTGATTAGATATTGGTATGTTGTGATACCTATGAATGTAGTTTATCCTAATTTTATTTTTATTTTATATTATTTTATATGTGTGTTTTGTTAGTTGGGTGGCCAATGAGTCAATATGACTACCTTCCAATATAATTTGATCAGCTATTATTGGTTTTATTTTTAATATTTAAAATATGACCATGGATATTAGGTTCGATGATAATTCATTTAAAGTTCTTTTCATACTCTGATACCAGGTTATAGTCTCCCCACAACATTACCTTAGACCATCATTATTAGTTGTAATATCAGTTATATTTGGAGGCACACCTAAGGTCCATTCACCATTTATCTGTTTAGTAATCCAAGGGAAATGGGTTGGGATTCGATACTCACCTATGTTAAATATCTTCAAATATTCTCCACAATGTCCCCTCTATTACATTCTCATATCTTATGGAAATGCCTGAAACTTATAAGGAATGATATCCTATGTATCATCCTTATCAAATCAAGGCATCAATGACCTCTTCATAAATACTAAAATGCATCACTATTATTGTGGAAAAAGGACCATATTTATTCTGATGTAATATCTAGGTCGACAAACTCACCCAACCTATCATTTAATAACCATAGGTTCAACACACCCATGTAATCAAAATCTTATTGGGGGTGAACACTCACACCAAATGTATCTCATAAATTTGTATTCATTAAGGATTATAAATGTTCTCACATGGAAAATCCTTAGTCAAACCACAATAATTATTTAATTGTCACTACATGGAGATTACTGTGATCCCTAAAAAATAGTGATGTTATGTCATATCAATTTCTATTTATTTAATTTATACCTCTCATGGTTCAACTGTGATATGGATCATTATAATGATTAAGGCATCGGTTTTTGGTTGTCAAGGGAAACCATCATGTTCACAAGATTCCATTTTGTCCCATGATAATTTTTTATATCAATGAATTTAATTATAATATGAAGAAAATATTTTATATAAAATTTCAATCTCCATCGATGGTGATACCATATATCACATTCATGTATAAAATGCTTAATACCAAGTGTTATGTATAAGGAAAAACCTACTATACTTAAAAATTAAATCTCTTAATTTTTTTATGAAAACTATTTCATAGGAATAAACACATAATAAATAAATTGTCCCTCCCACCACATGGTAACTACTACAAAAAGAACGTTGATGTTCCAAATCATACAATCGATGTAATCCAAGGGAAAATAATTAACATGCAGGTCTAAATCATAATGTAATTTAGCATAATTTATATGAAAATACTAATTGAATTCATATGGTAAGGGATCTTAGGTGATACACTATTAAATATCATATACTAACTTCCTCAAGAAATTCTATATCAATTTGACACAAAAGCCCCATAATTTCAAGGTGATTCCGCCATGTATCGTTGGATTCCTTAATAAAAACATTAATAAATAAAATCAAAATAACATGGAAATTAATTGAAAGAATAAATGGAGAGGAGGGGGAAACAAACATGAAACACCAATGGAATAACAAAAAAACCCCTTTATATAGAGTAACAAAGGATAAGACATGGTATGGGGCTCCCCTTGTTTGTACACATAAGAGGGAGGATGATAGGAGGGGAGTGGTTAAAGCTATTTGGGAATAATGGTAAACCCCCTCTTTAATTACTTATATTAGGAAACAAGTTTTTAGGAAATGGTGTTCGAATCCTTGTATTAGCCATTCCATCATCTCCTTATAAGAATGCACACCATTCGTATTTGGGATAAAAATTTGCACAAACCTTGATCAGGACTTTTAAAACCCTCTGAAAAAAACATAAGTCCCACACTATTTTTTCTAACAATGTGGGGACCATGCACCTCACCCCTAGAAAATAATATGTTACACATATTTCCATCAAATATATATTGTTTCCTTCAAATGAAGTCCTAACCATTCATGTTAACCAAGCACTATCGGATATGAACATTAAACTAGCATTTGTAAGGATAATTACATTATTTTACTTAAATTCTATGACCCAAAATTTTCATTAGGGTATAATATATTCAAACCATAAAAAATGTAACAAAATTTTCATCAAAATAACCTAAGAACTTGAGGCAACTCTCACACCTCAATACATATTCAAAATTATCAACTTATGATGCATGAAATCATAGAATATATATTATAATATCAATTCAAAAAATGAATCATTCATCATAATTTATAGAACATTTTATCACACTCTATTGATGATAACTAAAAAATGGGATAGGTTTTTAATGTCCGCATCATAACACAAATAATTTCTAATTATTGTCATTGATCCTTTAACCATATATCGTGAACTACATTGTTCACCAATCCACACTAAAATCACTATTTTATACTCTTGAATGTCAAATAGTCTTCCACTATGTATTTCTAAACCAAGGGAACATTACATAGAATAAAATTATCCACTACTCTTAATCACCACCAAAACTCCAAAATAATTATTACCAACACCATTGTATCATTTGAAACTATGATTTTGTCATTCAATTCATCATCCTAATTATGGAAATCCAAACCATAATATACTACTCATAATGGAAAACTCTGATCATTGGTGTTCCCTGCAGTTGGAATAGTCTACTCAGATTGATATTACAACCCTCTCGATGTAGTTTATATTTTACAACACCGAATTCCATCCAAAATAATTTTACATGACATTTATTTCATGAAATACTCAAAAACAGTCAATGTCCCATTCTGATGCATCGTCACATCACCTGATCTCAATGACTTTACACCCAAAAGTATTCCATGCTCATTTAATTAACCCATTCTAAAGTGAAAACCAGAATTTATGTGTAATTAAAGTACAGAATCATTTTCAATCCAATACCACCACTATGGGATCACCCTGAGTATCAGTGAACCCCCAATCCAACAAAAACATGAATGATATAAAATAACATATCAAACCAGATGTCAACTCACTAAAACCATCTAATATTGCACACACACACACACACACATATATATAATATGGTATGTTACATGGTATTATATAAATAATATTCACTAGCTCATTAGCAACCGATGCCACCTCAACTATCAAAAAAATTGTCTTTAACACGAATGAACCTACCAATAAAGGGATGCATCTCCATGGATCATACAACTTCCATTGACACTCATAGTGATGGGATCGTCTATCCTGATCATTCAATAGTTCCAACATGAATTATTAACCACCACCCTTACCCAAATCATCAGAAACATCATACTCATTATCCACTAAATTTCCATTCACTATGATGGTTTCACCATCAATAGAATTATGGTTCAATCCACACCATGTGTAATTATTTATTATACTCCACAATAACAACCTCGATAGGCTCAGTCATCAAATTCATGTTGCTCCCCTGATCTATTCTCATCTCTCATCTTACCCAGACGACATGATTCCATGATAGCCTATGTCAAGTCACACCCTCGGTTTAGTCATTCCCCAAAACCATACTGTATTTATGATATCACAATATTCCTCTAAGATGACAGTTATAGACTTCAAAAATCAATAGAAATTAAATACCAAAAACATTTCATTGCACTCAATTTTCATTGTCCCATGCATGGTTGCTTGATGATTTATTTGAAATCATCTATTCCCAATGGGAATATTTTCTCATACATCCTAATATAAAAACTATACTCATGTCCCAACTATTCAAAAATATTTTTAATATATCAGAAACCCTATACATGAACTCTTTAATAAAAAATAGTGTTATGAATCCATTTTATGAAAAAAAATGTGCACATAGAATAACACCAATTATTACCCTCTTAAATCACTTACAATGATCCTAATGCATCACAGTCTCTTTTTTCCTAAATTACTCATAGTTCTACCAACAATAAATCATGAATTTCTATTTATGTCAAGGAAAAACGAATGACCACCTTCTACCTAATGTCATAAATATTCTTGATGAATATTCACATGCTCTAACCCTCCTAGATTTGACCATCTATGATCCAAAAAATGATATCTCATCATGAAACATGTTTGAAAACCCCATAGTTATCCATCTAACTAATCCAAATCTTTAAAAATAGCCTGGATACGATATTCACCAAATATAAACCATTCTTAACCCCAAATCATCGACTCATTCTTCACATCCATATAGAAAACATAAAAATCTGTTAACCCCCCCTCTCTCTCAATATACTGTCGTATATTATAACTCATCTAATATGTATGATATGGATCATAAATATTCATTGGCACATATCTATTACTGAAATCTCATGCCTAAACCACCTATCATATCTTACATAGGTCATAACACATATGAAACACTTCTCGATTTCTATATCAAAAAATCACATTAAAACTAACATTCTAGAAAAACCACTCTAGGGTTATCTCTCTCTCTCTCTCTCAGACACACACACACACAGATATATATATATATATAATCATGTTATAATTCCCCCATCTACTAGTGAATTGATCTCACTGGGAACGCAATTACAAGACTGCCCCTAATGATTTTAAATATTAAGTTGGTCCTTACTATACATCCATATACATGGGACACCCCCTCAAAGATCACATTATCATTTATTTTCACATACATTTATAAAGGCATACCACCAGATCATCGTTACCTATTAACCATGGTCATTTGGTTCAGTTTAGTATAATTTCATCATGAATTATAATGTGATAACTCTATATAGGTTATTATTGTGAATGTTAATAATCAAAACCGTTTTCTATTTGGAACTCGTATCATAATCCCCATTAATGGGTCAATATCCAGGGCATCATATTCCATTAAATAATTTCAAGGGTAACTATTACTCCTAAAAATGTTAACTGTGATAGGGAATATTCCCATCACAAATAGTGTTGATGAAAGACGTATTTATGATAGAACTAATTTTTTATCGTAAATATCCATAATTTTTAAGGGATGAAATGTCTTCCCCAAAAACATTTTGCGTAAAAACATTCCATCCCATGGGAAACTAATTTATGAAAACCAATATTGGGTGATTTTTTTATTCAAAACTATTATCCACCCTGCTATGACCATTTGAAATGAGAAACAAAGTCCATAATTAGAGGACCCAAAAAATATCTTTTAGACATATAATAAAATAACAACAATAATGACCCATAATAATTAATAATAAATTAAAAACATGTTATCTTCTATCACCTCCCATATTCTCTTGGTTAAACTTCTCCCCCATAGTGAAGTATAACTCGAATGGTCTCCCCCATTCCAAGTCATTTGTTTGACTTTATTTTTTATAGATATTGGATTGAATCATCTGGGTACATGCTCCTATTTTCTTCACTTCTTTTCTTTTTGTGTCTTTTCATTAAATCATTCATGAATTATTTTTGGAAAACCGTATGTCAATAAATTTATCCAATTTTTATTGTTTATTTTTTTATGGTTACTAAAATTTAATATTCCCATTTTAGCTTTCTAATCGGTCCAAATGAGTTAGTCCAATTGAAATGTGGTATTTTCATCATTTTTAACCAATATATTTTATATATTTTTCTTTTTGGTATTATTTTTATAATAAATATCTTATTTTATGTAATTATTACATGTAAGATTTTTTATATAAATTATTTACGGATATCTGATATTGATTGAATTTATTTAATCTATTTAATTGTTCTAATTTATTGCACGATTATGGTGATATGATTTTTGAGGAATAATTAAAACACATTAATTGTGGAAGTGATATTATACCATAATTTATTATTATTTTTTGATTGGTTATTATTTTTTTAATCATGTGAATTATGTTTTGTTAAAACATGGATGTATGTATACATATATAAATATATTAACATTTGAAAATCCACATATAAAATTTTTAAACAATACATGCATGATTTAATATATATGTCTGTGTGTGTTAGTATGTACATATGTATGAATGTATAGATTTTATATTTGTATTTTCATATAATTTATTTTTATTATAGTTGATATATTTATATTTATTTTAGAAATCATGTAACACTCCCACAAACACACACACAGATATATATATATATATAAACATTTGAATATACATATATAAACTTTTTAACAAAATGTATATGGTTTTTAATATATATGTATTTATATAAAATATGTGCAAGGTTATATATGTGTTTGTGTGCGTGTGTGTCTCTGTGTGTGTTAACATATGAATATATATATATGTATACTTTTTATGAAATCATGTTTTATTTTTGATATAAATAGTAATATATAAGTATGATTGTATATTAAAATGATAATAATCATATATAAACATTTAAACAAATTTATATGGTTATATATATATATATATTATATGTATATATTTTTTAGAACATGTAAAAAATATATTTTAATAAGAAATTGTATAATTTATATATAATAACATGTTTATATGTATATAAAACCTTTTAATGATACTATATGGTTTTATGTATATATATGTGTATATATACCTTTCCCTCTCAGTGTGTGCTAATATAGATAGGATTTTTATATGTGTTTAAAAATTGTGTAACAATATATTAGAGTATAGAATTTTGGTATATATATATAAACTTGTTAATATACACTAATTATCATTTAAAAAATTGTGTAATGTTATTCATATATACACACATATATATATATCTATATGTATGTATGTATATAGATTTTATATTTATATTGGTTTAAAAACATGTAAACATATATTTATTGTAAATATATTTGGTTAATAAATTATGATATATATATTTAATGTATAAAATTCATTGGAAATGAATGTTTTATATAAATGATGGAAAAATAAATTTAATGAAATAATATTAATTAAACAATGTTTATATTAATTTTTTGTAAAAATGTTATAAAACAATTTAATGATATAAAATAAAAAATAAAAATATGTAATATTTTTTAAAATTATATCTAATAATAATGAGTAAAAATTTGTAGTACCTTATAAAAAATATAAACAATTCTGGCAATTATTAAAAATTTACAATAACTAGTAAATAATATAAATGTAGTAATAACAGTTTAATAATTATTAATAATTAATAAATAATAGTATATATATTTAATAATTAGTAAATATTAGTGCCAATTTATAAATATTATAAATATTTTTTAATTTTTCTATATTATAATAATTTTATAATAAAATATGAAATATTTTATATGAAATACTAGTATTTATGAAAATTAGAAATATTTATTGAAAACACAGTAATAATTATATTATATTTATCATTTCATAATAAAATAGTAATATGATTTAGAAAAAATAAAAAATATATTTATAATGTTATGTAGAAATTTTTTATTCATTGTATATAAATATAGAGAATACAAACAATTATAAATTCAACATAATTTGTATAAATATAGTGTTAGTAAAAATAATTAGTATAAATCATTAAATAATTTGAAATAATTAATATATAATAACTAAATATTAGTAATAATAATAAATTTTTATTATTAATTACTAAGTATTTTTATTATTTTTATATGTTAGTAAATTAGGATAATATATATTGAATTCTTCAAATCATATATATGAAATAATAATTTAACAAACCTAATATATAATAATAATAATTAGTAATTAGTAACAATGAGTCATAAATATTCATATTTCAATTTTCAAAAGATAATTATGAACTCGGAATGTAGTCGTCAATTTCTATTAAATAGTCATGATTGGATAAATTCTTGGAAAAATCACAATGGAATAGGTAAAATCATGTTTATATTGATTGTGTTGAAACATTTATATCATTTTCATCATCATGTTCGAATATTTTTTTTTCTGAATGGCCAATTAAATGTCCTGTAAAATATCTGATCTTAGGAGAATAAAAACATATGACAATGTTCAACTTTATCGACTATATTTTGATTTTAAGAATGATTACATTTTTTGGTATCAACATGTTTAAGATAAATGATTAAAAAATAATTTTTTTTAAATCCATCCTTTCATATTTTATTACATGAGGGTAATGATCGGCCTATTGAGGAAACAACAACTCATAATAATACTCAACATCCTGAATTTGAACCTTCTATATTTTATATTTTGTTCAATTTTATTTAGGATACTATATACATGAGATTCAAGATGAGAAAACATGATGTTGTTACAAAATATATAGGTATCAAATTAGATTTTATAATGTAAATTGGTTTCAATGATAAAATATTATCTTTAGTTGAATCATTTTTTCTAATATATATACATTACCTTTATGGTTTTATGACTGTAATAAGTTATTCTATAGTTTGGTCTTAAATATAATAATATCAATGAGTGTTCAAATGAATACATATTTCATTATGCTAATTATGAAAGATTAGTAAATTTTTGAACTTGTGAATAATCAAGGTATAAAGGAGAAAAATAAGGAAATTGAATATTTCTTGTGAAAAGGTTATGATATTTTCTAATTACACCTCGTTTACAACATTTATTTGTGGATCACTATATTTAAGCCTTTATGAAATAGTATAAATCAAATTGTTTCCATAATTAAATTATTAAATCATCCATGTGATCTGGAATCATTGTAGCATATTGAATAGATGGATTCTTCTTTTTCTTCGGAACTGTATAAAATATAGCCAGGCCTTTCTACTGATGGTTTTCTTACAATTGTTTTTTATGAATGTCAATATTAGGGTTTTATTATATTCATTACACATTGAAACATACCTCCTTGAATTATGATGAAGGAACCATATATATATAGCAATATTAATTCGTAACAATTTAAATAATAAAATAAATTTGTATTTGAGTCAACTAATTAATGATTTAATTTTATTATGGAATTGCAGTGTAACTATATTTTATGTAATTTCATATTAGAATATTACACCCAAGGATATTTTAATTGGATTATCATTGAATTTCAGAAATATGGTATGTTATCTCGATGTAGTACACATGGTCTAAAATCATGTTCATACTACCTATATATGAACAATGTATTTATACATTGGAATTGGATAAATTCATGTTATATTGATCGAAATCCAATATTTCTTCAACTTTATCACCATGTTATAAGTAATCAAGATAATTTGACAATAGGTAAAAATGAAGGAGATAAACCTCCTTCAGTTATCTTAATTATTTAGGTAGAATGTTTCTTCTCTACATTACATCTGGTTAATTTTGATCCAACCACAAATGAACAAAAAAAATGGTTTTGAGGGATATAATTATTAGATTATGTGATTTTTTTTGCTGCCTTCCATTTGGTCTGAATTCTTCATTCGTCAAATGATAAATACAATTCATATATAAAATATTTTTGTGATAACATATTTCATACCTTGTTGGAAACACCTTTAAAGCCATACATAATGTAATGGCATGGTTATATGTATCCCAAATTTGCAGATGTTATGAACTTTGATTTTTTAAAGATTATATGTCACATAATTAGTGATGTAAAAAACATATTATGAACATAATAAATAAATTCATCTAATATTCTATCAATGTATTAGATATTTGGGGTCCTATGATGGCTATTCCTATAATTTTTCTTGTTCCATAAGAAATGGGAATATTATCAGTTTATAAAATCAAGAATAACATATCATAATGGAATTAATAGTGTTTTATTCTTCTTGTGGAATTGTTCAATTAGAAAATTTTGGACATGATAAAAAAATATCATATTTATTCGAATAGATTTATTATTATACACCGTATTATTATGCATTGAGTTTGATTTTAAAGGTCCTTGTTTTATTTTTATGTAAATTTTAGAAAATATTCTTGATGAACTTATTTAAATCAATAGAACATTTAATATTGAATTTTCAATTTGAGGGTAAATATGGGTGTCTGGTATAATTAGGATGGATATATAAATTTGACAGATATATAGAATAATCAATGAACAAATTATATAAAAAAGAATAATTGAAGTGTCGATTGAATAAGTGTAATTGCGAGAGGAAATATTAAATTTATACTCTTAGTATTATCAATCAGAATATCAATTAAAACATAATAGAATGGGACAAAATAAGGAAAATTTTTGTAATGTCACATACCATCAATTATCAGTTTTTAATAACTATTATCTTTGTTTCATTATATTTCATGAATGACAGATTTCAAATGAATATCTACATAAGGATCATAAATATTTTCATATAAATTGTTAATAAATGACATGTTCATTAATGTAATTATTAATTTTTATTATTGTTTTAAATATTTATAATACATAAATTTATATACATTATTTGTTTCATAGAATATATGATTACCATATTGAAAATTTTAGAAAAATCACAACTCCTCTAATTGATAATATTCAATATTATTCTCCAAGGATACTATGTTTTATTGTTTTCTATAAAAAATTAAATCAAACATATAATGTCATCTATTATGAATTTTTTTTATTAAGAAACAAAATACTAATGAATTTTTTTTGTTAATTATGTGCTCTCAATAACCCTCTATATTAGTTGGAAAATTATTATATTGGGTATGTGGTAAAAGGATTTCAATTTTAGGAATTCTTATATGGTTATTCAATGAATCTAGTGAATAATGGTGTTTTATAGAAATGATATCATTATAATGAATCTTATGTTGAAAATTATTGTAACCATGATGAAAAAATGATATTTTTAATATTGGACCAAATTACGTAACAATGAACAATTTCAGGTGGGTTGATATTGATGAAGGGTTGGGAGTTCATCAATGAAATGGGTTCATTAACATTAAATATAATATACTTATGAAATCAAATGACCCATATATGTTGATACATCATGAAAATAAAGATTATTATGAAAATTACAATGATGTTTTGAGAGATTTGTGTGAGTGGGTGAGTGTAATAAAAATGAAATCCGATGAAAATAATCCTATTAAAAATTAAAATAGTTCTATTAAAGGGAACCATATTGAAATATTCCAAGAAGGATCCCCAAATATATCTCTTACTCATCAAGATGTAAATGCTTATGATGAAACACCCTAGTTAAGGGCTAATGATATTGATAGTTTTATGATATAATAAGATATGATTAAACTAAAGGCCATATGGTTGATGATGATGCTAAATTTGAGGGTGAATAATTTTATTTGATGAATATGATGAAGAATATAAAAACTAACTTATTAATTTTATGTATTTATTGTTTTTTTATATTTCATATTTGTATTAAGAATAATTTAATGGTTATAATATTTTTTGGATGGCTAGACTAAAAGATCTGTTATGTTCCTTCATTGTTGAAATTATTTACCAGTTTCTCATATTTGATATATGTGTTATACATTATTGATGGGTAGGAATATTATATTATGTATTCTATTTATATGTTTTTTATATTTGATATCTATATTATATAATATTTATATGTTAGATTATAATTTTCTGGTATTTATTTACATGTAATTATTAAAATATTATGTTAATTATTATTTTATAATTGGTTATAGTATTATAATTTTTTTAAATGTGATATTATTATATTCACATATTTATTGGTTATTTAAATTAGATATTTATTATAATAATATCATTTTTGTGAGAATAATTATTTTATATAGATAAAGATACTACTGATGGTCTATTTCATTCTCTCACAGATGTCAGATTTCACAATTATTATCATGATTAATCTGATCTATAGGTGACTTCATTTAATATGAGGGGGCACATTCTAACAAAATTCATTATTCCAGACCTCGTTTGAGATAAATTTCCATCTTGTAATTTTGATCATAATTTATGGTGGTATGTTCACTTTTTAAGGTATTTATATAATTTTTTGTACTATTTTTTTAATCATATTATTATCATTTTGTCGTATTTTCATATTTTTTCAAATTTAATTGTAGGTCATTCTAGTGTGATTATAATAAATTAAATTTATATTAGGCGGGGTTCATGTTATTAGGTCATGTTTTTCTTTCGTTATCATATTTTTGACCTCTGATAATAATGTTATTAAATATTTCATTTTATTATAAAATTATAAAATTAGTGACATGTGATTTTTTAATTTCATGATGAATTTAGGTTATATGATTCATGACAGTGTGATATTTCTTATACAAAAGGCATGGGATAATTTTATACATTAATGTTTTCATTATTTTTTATATAATCTTAGAATTTGATCCATGGATAGAGCTTCTACTATATTATTTTGACTTTTATTGCATCTTTAATAAACCTATCTATATCCCATCATATTTATGTGACAGATTATGATCCTACAATATAGACAAGACGTTTATGAGGAGTTTATCATTTGGATGTCTGAGCTGGGTGAGGCAAGAGCTCACCCATAGGGCCAGGAGTCAATCATTTGGATTATATCAATGACATGTGGTAAGTAATATTATTTATTAATGTGTATATAATTAAATTATAATGTTTTTTAATATTATTTTTGTAATTACTAACCCAACTATTACTTAATTTTATTTTTATAAGAATATATACATTGATCCTCATATAGAATATCTTTTTGGAAACTCATTCTACCATATTGTGGGTATAATTTTTTTAAAAAACATAACTAATATTCATTTTATTCTTCTTCTAATTTATATTTATATTTGAAGGAATTGTATAAGGTTGTCACTTCATATTCATGTTATATTACTTCCTATAGAGAATAATATTCTACTATGGATTCATGTTTCGATGAGGGGTCTTGGATACTAGTGACATTACATAGTGTTCAGAAAATCTAGGAGATCAGTTTTTGTACATGACTAACACATAAGAGTTATTATCGTACCTTTTTAATGTCATTGGTCATATTTGAGGGAGTTCATTGACATATATCTTTATCCACTATAGACTATAAGGTTAGGATAAGAGATTAGGATGAGATGATATAGCTGATATAGAGAGTTATAGAGGAGGAGCATGAGAAGTAGAATCTGAAAGATGAGAAGAGGTTAGAGTATATGTGATTGTATGAATGTGGTATTTTTATAGAGTTTCATCCTCATATCCCTTCAACAAACCCTCCCTACAGGATCTTATTACATGATTCTCTATGGATTTTTATGACTATTTTTTATTCTAGGAGAAACAAATAATATGTGTGAAACAATGTATTAATATTATGTTTTTGTATTATTATTATCTTTCAATTTTATAACATTTTTTTCATATTTTTTATTTATTTTTCATTAACAAAAACATCAATTACGGCATATATATATATCCATAATAATTGAGTTAAAAAAATTATACATGTTTTTATTGGTCAAGGAAGCTATAACATATATATTTATATATGACAGGTTTATCAAAATTGATTGATTTGAATAGTTATAGATATTATTTGTAACATATATCCTATGTTCAATAATTATAATTTATATGATATGGGAAATTTTAAAAAAATCTAAATTTCAAATCCTTTTTCTATGATGGTCCATTAGTGATGGACTCCCGATGAATGATACCATTACTAGTGGGAAACTGTTGCTAATGACCCATCATAAAAATGAGAAACTCTAATAGTGTATAAATCCATTAACTGATATACTATATAATTGTCTTCAAGGATCATCTCATCACAGTTCCCCAAGACCTACCTTCAATAGAATGAATTTTATGGGTTGGTTGATAAAAATCCCACCAACATGATTTATAATAAAACAATATATATGTTGTTATTGAAATGTGGAACAATTGAACCCTATCGACATTGACATCAATCATAAAAATATATATTAATGTCACATGAAACCTATGTGCCAATATGATGAATGATAACTAGCCTTTGTCTGGTGGGGTAAGTGAAAACCACATAGTATATCATAAATCTCAAAAATTAATGTCTTTCATGCTAGGTAAAATCATCCATCGGTAACATAGAAATCTAGGAAGAACAATCCCATGACCCTTGTATCCTTTACTTCTTACCATAAAATGTGTTCATGATTCAAAATTATGATTACAATAACAAGATCCAAATAATTCATATATCACATATCAACCATCTCCCAAAATAGTAACATAATATAAAACATTAGTATTTTTTGTTGCATTAGTTCTTTATATTATTTTATTACCCTTTTTAATATCCTCCATAATATGTTGCAACTTTGTGCTCCCCACATCCAATAATTCAACACTAGGACCATAGGAACACATCCCTATATTCAAGGGGTTATTGACTATCAATAGGGATCTTTGTTATTACCCTCGAGAGAATATAACAACATATAGAATTCACAATAAAAAATTAAACATAAATAAAAAATACTACACAACAATAATATACCTTAAGACATGAAAAATTAATGAATCACTTCTATCAATATAAAAATGGGTATGTGGAATAAATAATTCATACAGACTCATAGTAATTCAAACTTACAACTCTAACTGCTCACTAGGATAGTCACATATTCAAAGAAAAATATATATATATATATATTTTGTGTGTGTTTGTGTTTCTCCACTACCATCCTCGATCCCCACCACATCTCGATATCCATTCCCATCTGATAAATCCCTCTTGATCATTATACATCATCCCTCTTCACAATCTAGACTTACAGTCAGTGATGTTTACTCAGGTACACTGGTTTTATTGACTCCCAAGTAGGGCTAGAGTACAAATCTGTAGTGAATCACCAATTCAGCCTCATATATAAATATTAAATTATTTTTTGGTTCATTTTATACGCCCAAAAAAATTATAATTGTTAAAAGGAAAAAATTAATAGCCACTAGAAGTCCTTGGATTATAATACAACAACCAGGATTAAGAATAATCTTATTTGTCCAGTGATAGCGTGTCTCTATACAAATAAACGGACCATTCCTATTAACACCCATCATCTAGAGTTTGGGATTAAACATCATGGGAAACACATCATCCATGTATATGGGTGTGGAAAATGCATTCTGGATATCACATCATCCCTATACATGGGTGCGGTTCCCCCTTATTGATATTACCTTTCCTAATTCTATGTTTCCATCCTGTATAGAATATCAAATTATCAATGTCCAACGGTGTGTTCCCATATTCTTTATAACACCTCATATAGTTATAATAGTGCAGATATACCCAATAAGACTTAACATCATCAGATTGTAGTGGGGTAGTCCCCCAACTAGAAATCATCTCATCCATGTTTATGGGTAAACCTCTCCATTTTTAGAATCCACATCATCCAAATCCAAGGTGATCGTATGGGTAATTACAAAACCTCATGTATTCATATATATGGATAGTGAATAATACAATAAAGATCCATAGAATGTGTCCATGTCATCCCAACCCATGATTTAATTTTAAGATAAATAGTCAAATCCTTAACGGATTTCCAAGTAATCCCATGTATCTCAGAACATCTTGGTGGGAATTTCATCTCACCTACTACATCTTTTGTTGAAATCTCTATACCCTACTCAATATCACATTATGAATAATTTTTTTTATTGTTTCATCAATGATTGTCACTATCCATTTTGATGATGCACCCTTTCTTGGGTCAGTATCACATTGGTCACCCACCATGTTCCCCTAGGTCAGATTTCAACTAGGACACACCATATGGGAACTATTATCATGATCTCATCTAATAATCCATTTAAAATCCCTTAGTAGACATAAAATCCATACATATAATTATATTTTGGCCCTGAAATCATTGGCCTCTAAGACATTTCTCAAATTCATTTTGCTCAAGATACAGAAAAGGACCGTATGTTTTCCTGATTAATCTTAAGGCATGTCCTCTCAACCATGAAATATTTAAATATCCTCAAGGCCTACCCACCCATATAATTACAATATCAATGGGGGTAACTCTACACACATATATATTAATATACTAAAGGCTATACGTAATCTCAATGTTCATAGTTTAACTACTGCATAAATTCTTTAGTCAACATTACTTGTAGGTTAATAAGGGAATGTAACACTAGGGTTTCTACATCTATATCGATTTATTTCATTTAATATACACATAGAATTTTTCAATTTTTATAGGGAATAACCTAATGATCAAGAACTCATCCATTTGTAGGTGAGGCAAGGCATCTAGTGCACAAGGGTCCACTGCATCCATTGGTACTTTTTTCAGTTCAAGGAATTTTGTATTAATTTAAAAATATAATTAAATAAAGGGGTGTCCACCATTGATAGTGAGAGAGTATATAAAAATAATTTAGTAACAATCTATATAATAATAAGCGGTGTGTGAGAGGGTCCACCTTCCACTGTTTGGAATGCATTCACATAATAATTTATTTAAAACTCTCAGTAAATCTCTTCAATTGTCTAAGTATCCACCGTAAACATACATGAGGCCCCAACACAAGTCATAAGATCAATTTCAATTAAATATAATCAATTATATTTCAAAAAAAATTATTAAAAATATAAAATCTGTTTTAACTATGCATAATTTCCTAAAAAATTAACTAACGCACTATATACATCTAAACCATAACTAAATGCCCACTAAGGTTCCGCGGTATACTCCAAATAACATCATGGAAAAATCCATAAAATGTGGATCCAAATAAATAAACAATTTAACAAAAAAAATTGAATTCCCTAAACATATTCCTATTATGATGTAAATAAACTAATGATTCATGTAATGGAATATGTTCACTTCATCAGTAAATTCTATATTTATTATAGATGAAACCCATATAATATAATAATGAATTTACCAAAGTCTTACGGTGTAATGAATAAAACCGTATATAAGGATAAAATCAAAAGGAAAATATCATAATGAGAAATGGTGAGGAAGGGGATTATTAGCATGAAATTCTAAAGGAATTACAAAAAACCACCTTTAATTCAGTAATAACAAAGAAGAAGATATTGGAGGGGAATCACCAAATTTGAACAAACTAGAGATAGAGTTAGAGAGGAGTTGAGAAGTTAATGATTTTGGGAGGGAAATGGAAAAATATCCATTATTTAATTAATTTTGATAATATGTATGGTTTGGTAAAAACGTTTTCCAAACAATGCACCAAATATGTGGAATTCACTATCCTTGAACATACACCATTCATTGTTGTGGTTGCATGTTTATAAAAGCAATGCTCCAACAATGGTAAAACCACCTCAACTAGAAACACATGTATCACAAGGTTTTTCTGTAATAGTGTAGTGATTGTGCACCACACTACCATGACAAAAAAAAGTTTCATATTTACTACAATAACCATTATGGTTAACTCTATATTGTGCACTAATAATGAACATCAACCATTTATATTATAAAATTAACAAAAATGTCTTATTTTAAGGAAAATTTCATAGTTTTCCATAAATAGTGTGACCCAAACCATGAATTAAGGAAAAATCATCTCAAACATCTGAAATTTATCCTAAACATCCCATGAATAACCTTATCACCTAAGTATATTCTCCACCCTCAATCAATATCAAAAAAATATATAATGGTTAATGTATCCAAATTTAAATCTTTCCCCAAAATAAAAAAATGACTCTTCATCCGCATTTTTAAGAATATTCAAATTCTCTCAGAAAAAAATAACGCACATAAATAAAAAAGGAATATTGTTTTACAATATCAAGTCTATAACACTTATCATTCTAGAAATAGTATCTCCAATATTATAGAAATAAATTTTAAAACACTTATGTCGCAAAATAAAGAAAACATCTACTCAATTTTATCAAAAACGTTGAGGGAAATTTTTTTATACCTGTCTACGCCTAAAAAAGAATTATTCCTGGAAATCCAAGACACCACTCATCATCATCAAAAAAATTTAGATTGAACACACCCACACTTTTTAATCTATATATTCTAAGGTATAATCGACCAATACATCATTAGGCTTATGGTGCACCCCACTATAAACCTCTTCTCATTTGGGAATAATCTAATATACAATGCTCCCATATTTCGGATCTCCTATACACACAACATTTATCACGGTCATTGACCATAAAAGTGAAATTTATATCTCACTACATCCAATTTCAAGATGAATCAATAGTCATACATTCTCTATCTAACATATCTCATAAGTGATCAGTATCGATTTTTGAGGTGTTATCACATCAACTGTTATAAATGGAAAAAATCCCAAAGAAATACTATTATAATACAAACATCCCAAAGAACTATTTAAACCCAAATTTATGTTTGTATCCATGGTTGGATCCTTGACTAATAAATTATGCTTTCATACTCTAAGCCTAATCATTAGTGTACCATCAACATGGAATGCTCTGAGATCACAAAAAAATCAACATGATTTTATTTTTATTGCATTTAAGTCATCCAATATTAGATTATAATAAAAAATATGGTATTTTAAATGTGATTGGATAATTCATGATCTCCCACTCACCTAAATCTAACACCATCTCAACAATTCAACAATCAATCATATTTTACCGATGACTATTCAAATACAAGGTTAGGAATCCATGGTACCTATTTCATCCATTACTATCTTTAATGACATTATATAGCATCTTTCTCACATGTAGGTGATAAAAACATATTAATAACCAACAGTTCCCAACTCATATGGAACATCATCCCTAGAATATTCCAAATTCTATTTCATAAAATGTGTTACACCCTCAATCATCCAAATGTGTAATCCCCACCATAATTATTTCTGCATACCACTCCTCAATCAAAAGCAAAATTACAACCATAATCACACATGTCTCAATCATCCAAATCCATGCACAAGCCATGTAAACATTTAACAATAGACCTATATAATATTCCATGATAAGGTATATATATTCTGGGACAACATATTCTATTCATTATTTCACTAACTTCACCTCATGTGTCACATATAATGTCAAGAAAATACCCCAGAAATCATACCTAAAATAATTTCATTTAATTCATTATATATTATCTCGTACATAGTTTCATACTAATTAATCGCAGTTTCATCAAAACCATATACATTTATTCTGTCATACTCTAATCAGTATCCAAGGGGTTTTAAACCACAAAACAACCTCAAAATATCTCTATAATATATATCAAGTTAAACAGAGTTATAAACGCATTTTACTCACAAACTTTTAATCATCTAATCAATCCTAGGATTACCTTCCTAACCATTGACTATACTCCATAGGAATTCAAATCTCATCTAGCCCTATGAACCAATATTTCCTCACAAATCTGGTATTAAATCCCTCAGATGTCAAGGAAAATAACATTTCCACATTCCACCTTGTGTTGTCTATATTCCCTAAGTATCTAATCGAACTCTAATTTTTCTATATATTTCTATATATGATCAAAACATTATTTCTCATTAGGTACCAAAATAAAAAACACCAAAGTTAAGTATCCAAAAAATCATATCCTCTAAAATATTTCTTGATAATAAATTATCTTACTATTCACCAATCTCAAACACCAAACATCTACCCTCGATTTACATCCATAAGCCACTGAAATAGTTTGGAAAACCGCAATCTTATATGTTACTATTGTATATATCAACCCATGTCGTCCATAATTACAATATCACTAGTATATTTATCCTCATCCTCATCACTAGGATATCCCACATAATTCACATATCATATCACACATGTTTCATATCTAACATGAATCATCTCTTGGTCACCATATCAACCATCACCAATCACATCGTATGCAAAGACACCCGAACTGTGTTTAAATATCATGTGTGTGTATGTGTTTTTTTGTGGGTCTATGTATATATATTATTGGAATCACATGCTGAGAAACAAACCTACTAGAGAAATGATTCCCATTAGACACCAGTATACAAGATTACTCCCTAATGAACTATAATCACCAGATGATCCCCATTACAACTCATTATATAGGATCCACCAACATTAAGATCATATTCTAAAATATTAGAATATACATATATAGTGGAATATTCTTAGAAGATCCATAAAATGTTATAAATAATAACTGGTTTAGTTTATTATAATACAACCACAAATAAATATTTAAGGACACCTTAAATGTTATTACTATTAAATTTAATAACTAAACATATATTTTTTTCAGAACCAGTATCACAATCACACTAAAGATTTATATTTCTATGGTGTCACATTATATTACCAACCCACCAGGTTCAATATAAATTCCTTATAAGAGGGACTATATATTAATCATCACTGAGCATGTCTTCATAGATCTATAGTACATTTCATCAAAAAAAAACATACTGTTGTTCAGCTGAGTGGAATGAAAATGAAACAATATATAGAAAATAAATATAAATTCCTACTAACATATTATGTAAAAAACTATGTTTTCGATCATATCAGTCACACACATTCATGTGCATGTCTTGTAAATGCTATGGTCCAATATGAAGCATGGACAACGACCTTTTTATAATAACTGAGTCTTTTTAATTGAAATGTTTTTCCTAATATAATTTTTATAATATTATATTATATTATACACAAATATAATATAGATGTATGAAAATATATCCCATTAATAATGATCATTTCATTAGATTTCTATGAAAATAATAAAAATTCCAAACATTACAATTGGACAAAAATATACATTAAAATATTGAAAATCTGGAAATATGGATAACCACAATCTTCTAAAATCATCCCCCCTATAGAAAAAAATATATAAAAAAACAAAATATTAGAAAACTACTAAATATCCAAGAAACTGAAAATATAACCTTTAGATGAATTTTTGTGAATATTAAGTGAGAGAATGAAGACATCTGAATAGGGAGAAATGTGATTATTACAATGGAAATATAATTATTGGTCAAATGTGACCATTCTAAAAATAAACATTTATCTATTGTAAAATTTAATATTATACCTATTGGTAATAAATTTACCATTATAATGAAGATTTGTAATAAGTATTAGAAAATGATAGTTGGTGTAAAAAAAGTGAAATCGTGGAATCAACTTGTGGAATCATGTAGTTTGAAGCCCATTTTTCAGAAAATGGGAAGAAGGTATCATCAATGGTGTTCCCTCATGACCAATACCATGATGATACATAAAAAGTGAGGCCTAAATGAAATTTCCTATAGAAGTTTGTAGATATTACCATTTTTTCATTGTTAGTTGAGGCACCATATAAAACTTCCACCACTGCACACCCTGCCCTTAGAAAATATGTGGGCGTAATAAGGGGATACGTGATCAGTAGTTAGATACATAAATTTCTTTTTCTATTCTATAAATAATATTTCTATTCAATTAATCCCATTTTTTTAATAATTTTTTTATTAAAAAACATTTTTAAGATAGACAAACATGATAAATTGATTGTTTTATGTAGATAAAATATAATTATATTTTATTAGAAAATATATACAACTTATAATAAACTAAGATATTCTAAATATTGTTTCTAACTAGATATTATATTAATAAAATCTAATTCAAATAGTAATTAACGGATAATATTATAACGTCCTATGAAAATTTAAAAATTTACAAAATGATGATTATGACTTTGAAACCCCAATTTTTCAATAAATAAATTGGTTTTTTTAAAAATTCATAATTCACATATTTTAATATTTATTTTGATAAAATAAATTTTATATAATAAATTATAACATTGAAATTATGTTAAGATGTTTATTTAAAATTTTTTTGAAACAAATATATTTTCTTTGACTTGTAGAAATATAGTATTTTGGTTTTTTTGTTTTATGATGTCATGTTTATATAATAATAATGTAATAATTAATTAGAAAAAATAAAAGCCTTAAACATTGTTATTTTATTAATATTTAGAATTTTAATTTCATTTAGTCCATTTCTAAACCAATAAGTGACTTTCCAAAGTCTAAATTATAATATTTTATTTAAAAAATGTTACATTGTGGAAAATATAACATTCCATGTCGTATTATGTATTAATTTATTTTCATTTCTAATGGATTAAAATACAATTAAATTTCACTCAAATTTCCAAAACCATATGAAGAATCCATGGTTATACTGATAGTTTTTCATTTTCCACAACCTTGATTTAAAAGTCAAATATTTGGAAGTTGTTGAATAATTACTTCAGTTTTCATTGAATACCCACCTATTTCATCCTTCACCTTCCCTCTCAATCCATCCTCTATTAGGTTCAAATCATTTTTCCTCCAAATGAGTCCCCTATTGATTTCTCAATCCGCAAAATTTTTAATCGACATGATTTTGGAATAACTCATCATGGTAAGGTTATTATAATAATCTTCAATTCCATTAAATAAATATTTATTATGTCTTATAATTAACTTTTTATATGACTCATATCTTACCCTGGTAATTTTTTTTATAAATTAGGTTACTTCTTTCTCCCTCAAATTACCCTTTAAAAAAATTGTGTTTTATATCCGTCATGCTACCAAAATTACTTACCAAATTTCTCTCTTTTACATAAGAAAATATATTTTTAAAAAAATATTCCAACACCCATTTTATTTCTATGGGAATTAACCAAGATTTCAATATAATTTTTTGATTTATAAATTTACATATTTTATACATACATTTCCTTTTTATGGGTTAAAAATGATCTTTTAGTCAATTCATTAGGAAATTCCATACCCAGTGATATTATACAAAACATGTAATTTATTCTCATCTAGTTGAAGGAATAATGATCTATTATGATCACTATATCTCACAAGAATAATACATATAATGCATGTTCATTTATTGTTCTTCATTTCAGTGGGTAAATAATTTCTCTCAAAATATGACATGTATTACAACAAAAAAGTAAAAAACCTTCGTATATTTTATTTATTACACCATGGTGATAAAACATGGTGATATTGTTATGAATTTTTCATTTAAACTTTTTCACCACATTTCCTTGTTAGTTACATGTAATTTTTATTTCAATACAGCAAATATTCTCCTAAAAATTTCATCTTTTTATACATCATGTTCTTATTAATATGCCTCCAGATCACATGATAATTCTATACCATATTTATGTCTATTAATGGGATAACAATGACCACTATCCATTGATTTATGTATCCAATATATTGGATGTAGTAAAGGTAACATTTTTTTAACCCGTGAAGAAGAAATTTATGTGGATTAGAAGAATTTTGAAGGTATCTAGTTTTATGTTCCTAATTTTCAATAAACAAAAAATTAAAAGTTCCAATATTTTTACATGTAATTAAAAATATATATAATTATAATGGGATATGATAGTTTTTATCAGAGGATAATTTAGTTATTTTTTGGAATTAGGTATTAAGAAGTATCGTAAGAAACCTAGGTTAATGTCTAAATGTATGAAAACATCAAACTATTCATTAAATAGTATTTAGTATTATTTTTACAAGAATATATATCATTTTCCAGATACAATAATTGGATTTGAATTTGGAAAATATGTCCATATGTGTTACAACCCTGAAAACACCATATTGACCTATAATTCATTAGGAACTATTGCATGATAATTGGCCTTAGTGAACACCTAGATCGACACTTCCTGGGGATATGTTTGGTTAATCATAATATTTTTATGAACCTTGATTAATTATATATAGATAATTTAATTCTTATTTAAGAATAACATAATTAATATTGAGTTTTTGAAACATAAAATGCCTTTTTAATTATAAGATTATGAAATGTAATACATTTCTTAGAATTGTTTACTTCAATTAATAAAATGAAGGGAACTCGGAGGAACCACATAAATAATCAATGTAATAGATTATTTATTGATGTAATTATGAAGGAAGATAAAATGAAAGTTTTCATGAGGATGATGAATCAACTATTATGAGTTTTGAAGAATAACATTAACAATGTTGACAGACCATATTCATAGAATATGAAGAAGGTATGTTCCCCATCCCACATGAAAAAATGTGGTAATAATCATTTATGAAAATTATATCATTGTATAGTAATGGAATAAGTGTGTACATCAAATAGGAATAAAGTACGGAACTACGATGGTGAGGTTAATCATTGAATTATTAATGGTAATAATAAAGGGGAAAAAGTGGAATCCAAGCCTTATGTTTATTGATAGAAGATTGTAAATCTTTGGAACATTTCAATAAATGTTTAAATCATAAGAAAATAGAGGGAAACTATTATAAAACAAAACATAGGCAACAGGGGAATGGTTGGGAATTTTCTATCACCACAACTTATGTAGAGGCTATAAATGATGTGGTGGTAGGTACACTCGGTGTTCTCACATAGATAGTAATTAATGCTTTTATTCATACTATATTCATTCCTTTATATCATCCATGCTTGAAATGAATGTATAATCAATCCCTAAGATTCTAGAAGTTTATTTTTCCATCATAACTCCTGGAGGTTTTATCCGAGCATAAAATGTTTAATATAACTCTATTAATAACATTGGGAAGTAAAATATGATCAAAAATCTATTAGTCATCCACATGGTGTAATTATTAACTATAATAGTGATGTATGGGATCTCACGGAATAATGATATGATCAACTATATGAGAATGAATATCTCAATAGTCTGGAATGAAAAACATATGGTTATTTTCAATGGATATATATAATTTCTAGATCATTGTGTAGATACACCTTATATAACCTTAGTATTGGTGATGGTTAGTAAAGAGGGAGATGTATATTAATATAGAATGATAGAAAATTTTTTCATCATTCAATAATTCATTAAAATATTTCATAAAGAGTTAATTGGACATCCCCTGAAATGATTGGTAGATTTTTCCAGCAGACTCTTATGTAGATCAAAGACAATGTTAGATACACCATATATAATGAAAATTGTCAAGTTATAGGATTTAACAAATCAACTTCATCAAATTTTAGAGATGGTATTTATATTCCCATGTGTGTCTTTATGAAGAAAATATTTCACATTTATAAAAAAAATAATGGATTAATGTGGCTACGAATTGATTATAAGCAACATAACACGATCACATTGAAGAAAAATTTCCTTTTAAAAATGATTAATGATTTATTTGAACATCTTTTTGGGGTTATGTTATTCTAAAATATGGAATATTTATTTGGGTATAACCAATTGAGGATGATGAAATAATATATTCCAATAGCTACATTCTATGCATGATTTGAGAAATATGAATTTTTTGTTATTCCACTATTCTATATTATGTTCAAACAAAATTTTTTCATTTAATTAAAAGATTCTTTAAATACAATGTTGATAAATTCAATGTATTTTTTATTTTTTATAATTTAATATTTACTAAATATGGTGTCGATAATGGGGATCATATATTATTTATATTTGAAAATACAAGACATGAGAATATATTTAGAAAATTATGAAAATTTGAATTCTGGTTAAAATACATTTTTTTATAAGGGAACATTATAACCAATAAATGAAATATCATTTGATGGTTACCCAATATATATATCTCACATTATCCATGATCTAGGGTTTCTTCCTCTAACCAACACTGTGAATATATAATCACCCCCTCATGCTAGGAGTATTTCTATAGAATGCTTTGTCTTATATAATTTTCATCTCATTGTTTTCCTACTAATGCATGATCATCTCCTTCAACTGCATCTTCGCTATTAGTTTGAAATATTGAGCTTCAATACTACATTAATAGACTCTTCCAATAAGACTTCCACTATTATTTTTGAAACCATATGAAATAAACCACTTCTTGGTTTAACTCCATGATTCTTCGATGATTTGGTATTATTTTGGTGGTGGAATTTAGTGAGGTAATTTGTCTAATTTTCATTCATCATTTCCATTGTGTTGATATTTTTAAACCATTATCGTTTTCTCATTTCATGGAATTTGGTTTTCTGGGATCCATTAATATATAAATTGAGTATTTCTCTTCCGGTCATTCTCATCAATTATCCACATTTTTTCTTATTTCCTAACTAACCATTGAAGACACCATTTTTATTCAATAATGATGGTGTTTTTGGACTATATGGGATAGTGATTGTGGTAACGATGATGATTTTTCCACCCTAATTTATTTTAGATTCTTCTTCCATCTTGTATTATTATTTTTGTTGTACATGTTCTAGATAGATTTATTTAATGTGTTCGTTCTATTTTTGGGAGTTAGTGATTTTCCAATTTTTTTATCTATTTTTTGATAATCATGGTTTATAAAAATATAGTTAGAAGAGGCTCGAATGATGGGATATAATATCTGGGATAAGGTCTTGGATCATTTATAAAACCCCATATTCTTTCAAATGTACGCTGGATTGATATTTCACCACTACTCACTTAATTATTCAAGTACTGTAGTTTGTAAAAATATTTTAGAATGTTACGTGCAAGAACATGATGTGGTTTATGGAGACACGACTTATATTGGATCAATCCATTTTGATGATAAGTTGTTTCAGGTGTTAATTGACCATCATGGATATTTTGGTGCATCTAAGATCTATTTTTTTACTGATGTTCTGAAAGATACTCTCAGCAGTGTTGCATGTGGAGATGAAAATGATAGAGGGTGAAATTGTTTGGATCATATAGGATTTCATTGAATAATGTGTAAAATTATCATTCATGGTATTTGGTTTCATAGTTCATCATTTCTATAGTTTTTATTTACAATTTGTATATGGTTATGATTTTTTCATGGATCATGGTGCGGTGGTAGTTCATTTGTGTGAATTTGATTTTTATTCCCAATTTTTATTGTATGTTAGTGTTGATTTCAAACTGGATGGTTCTTGGTTGACTAATAGGTATGTGATTTATATTTTGGTATTCATATATAAAGTTCCCAAAAACACTCAATGAGGTTTTATTAGAAAAAAAAAATTGGGCATTAAGGAATATTAGTTGAAATTGTTAAAGAAAAATATACAGAGGAGTAAGATAATCCTATAAAAATTACTGAGATCCATAGTTTCCATGATTTAGTAAGTTATTATTTGAGTTTTTTGAAAACTTATTCATGATTTTAGAATATATTAACCATGTTAAATCAAAAAATGGTATAATTTAGACTCGAAAAAGTATTGTGTTGAATGTCTCTATGAAATAGTGATGATATTGGTTAATGTTATTATGTAAACTATACTGTTTTTAGGAGACAAATTTCTATTTCTCATATCTGAAAGGTATTGGTTTTATCCCTATGTAAAATGATATGGTTATATCCTATTCATATCAAGAGTTAAATCTTGAAGATCATAATTATTCTAATCATGGCCTATTGTCAAATGATATTATTTTTCTATGAATATATAGAGGCATTGTCATTATGGGGAAAATTGATATATATATATATATACAACTAGAGATTGATGTATATATTCACATAAAATGAAATTATAAATAAGACAAAGTATGTTTTAGGAGATTTATAATAATTGCGAATACTCAATTCATTATCACCCTAATGTTTCTAATGTATTAATTAAGAATGACCTATTGCGCTTGAAATAATGACGATTCAAGGAGATCCAATGATCATAGACCTATTAATTTTGGACATGTGAAACATAAGGGAAAGAATATTATCATTCACATCCCAAATTATTTCTCTCTAATCATCAATAGAGATGGTCAAGAGAGATAAAAGATATTATCCATTGTTACAAAATAATATAAGGGATTTTATAAATGGGATGCTTTTATTGTTCAATATTTATCAAAAAGGTGTAATGATATTTCATATAAGGTTAAGTGATCTATTTATCTCAGTGATTATGAAGAATCTGATTGATGTATCTCATATATCTACATTATATATACATCTCGAATGCTCTAAATTGAATAAGGGACATCATGATCATAATTTATGGGATTATATAAAAAGGGATATTTCCAACTATAATACAAGTATCATGGTGTGACAATAATTGATGGTAGAGAAACATCTTCAAAAAGGGATATTACAACCACTACCCATACCAACATTTAGGTGGGACAATATTACTATATACTTTGTCATTTATATTCCTATAAAATCTTATAGGAACAATTACATTTTGGTTTCAGTGGATAAAATCACCAAAAAATACCATTTCATTGCAATTCAAGAATATTTAACTCTTGACAACATTAAATTATATAAATAAAAGAAGTGGTGAGGCTGAATGGGGAGACACATTAAATCATTTATGATTGTGATACTAAGTTTACATGTGTAATCTAGATAAGTTTTCAATATTATTTGAATACTAAATTGAATTTCATTATTACCTATCACCATTAAAGAGATGTCCAATCTGAACGAACTATTCAAGTACTTTAGGTAATTCTCAATGGAAGTCAAACATGGATGATATCAACACCTCCCATGATCTTAGTTATCATAAAAAATTTTCCACTAGATTATTAAAATTTTACCCTATTATTATTTTTATATGATGATTTATAGAACTCTTATATGTTGGGGTGAATTTTTTTTTGAATTCTACTTTGGGCCCGATCATGTTAATGAGAAAAAAGAAAAAGTTTATTCTATCAAAAAATAAATAAAAACTTCTTAGAGTCATCAGAATAAATATGTTAAAAACCATTGAAGGGACCTGGTTTTTTATGTTGGGGAGAAATTATTCTTTCAAATGTCACCATTATATAGAGTCATGTGTATTGGAAAGAAACATAAGCTTATTTGTAGGTATATTGGCCCTATTGAAGTCATTCATCTCCATGGAGTAGTGGAATGTCTTCTAGACCTTCCAACAAATATAGGCCATGTTCATGATGTATTCCACGTATCCCTCTTGAGGAATTTCATATATGATCCGTCATATGTTCAGAATACTGAATTTGTACAACTGGAACATGAACTCTCTTATGAGGAGATGTTTTTTGGGATCCTGGACCATAGAGAAAAATTTATATACAACAAGTTAAATCATCTATTTTTCAATAAATATGTTTGAATTTAACATTTATAATATCTTATTTAGAGATTTATTTATCTTAAATAAATGTGATATTTTAAATTATCATGTTAAAATAAGTTTTGGTGCATTTTTTATAATTCACTTAAAATAATTTTTTATGAATAGTAAAAAATTTTTGGGATGGAGTGTGTTTTATTAATTTATATTTCTGTCATAATGATGTAATAATTAATTAAAAAAATTACACAACTTAAAAATATTTATTTTATTAATATAAGTTATTTTAAAAAAATTATTTAATTTGAAAACCTATAAGTAACTTTCCAATGTCTTAAATGAAAATTTTTGTTATTAGAACGTTACATTGTGGAAAATATATTTTTCTTCGTAAAAATAAGTATTCAAAATTGTTTGAATTATAATTTAATAAAATATCACATAATGTGACTTAAATTTCCCAAACCATGGGAATTGAAATTTTTCATACAAATAGTTTTTTATTCTCACAAACTAGATTTCCAAGACCTATATTTTAAAAAATTAATACTATTCCTCAGATTTTACTATAAATACCCACCTATTTCACCCATCTACTTGACTAAAAACACACTATCCATAAATAAATAGTAATGTTTCTTTCTAATTAGTTCCCCATGGTGTCCTCAATCCCCCAAGGTTCCAATACTCATGATGTTGAATTAACTCATCTATGTAAGGGAATTCTCATCATCTTCGTAATCATTCAAGTAATTATTTTTTTCCACAACTTCTATATGGAAGGTGACATTATTTTCATAAAATATATATCAAAACATTAAAATTAAAATAATCTTTCATCATTTAGATGCCTTCATTACCTCTCATTTTACCCTTTTCTAGAGACAGGTTTTATATCTATCATGCTATGGATTTTAAATTCTATATTAATCATTTTTTACTTGAGAAATTATCATTCATTATCCTTTTTTGAATAACCAAACCAATTAATTTTATATTTTTATTCACTTAAATGTAAATATAAATTATATATTTGTGTTATTAAAATATTTGAAACTCACATTACCTTTACATGGGTAAAAAATGATGTTACTATCAGTCAATTAAGTATATATATACTCAAAGCATTTACATGAAACTCTTACTTTACTGTCATCATGTTATAGAAGAAATAATTTATTTTTTCAAATTTGGATGACATGAAATTAGTAAATATGTAGGGTTTAACTTTATAACACTCCAATTAATTTGGTATATAATGAGCCTAAATATATGACATGTTTTACAATTATAAGGTGACTAAAGTTGGTCATTTTTATTTGTGATTCCTTATTGATAGCCCTTTGTCATATGCTTATGAATGTATAAATTAAATGTTGTACTGAAATTTCACTTTTATGTTTCCGATAATTTTTATTTTGATATTCATCATGTTATCTCGATGATTTTAATTTTTTCAACTCATATTCTAATTTATATACCTCATAATAACATTTTAAATTCCTCCCATATTTTTTCTCTTAGTGGGCTCATGCTCACCACTTTACACTGATGTATGTCCCTAGTATTTGAGATATAGTAAAATAAACATAGGTTAAACCAATGAATAATCCATTTAGATGGATTATAATAAGATTTTATGATTTTCTATATAATGTTACAAATTTAGATGAAGCCAAACATTAACAGGTGATTAATTTTGTTTCATGTAATGAAACGTTTATTTGATAAAAGTGAAAGTTGCACTAAGTTTTCTAATGATATTAGAACAGAAACACTACTAAATTTAAAATATAAAAACATCAAGTGTATTATGGTTTGAAAAATCATCCAATTTTTCCATCAAATAAATGAACAAAAATATTATACCCTTGTTAAAATAGACTTCATTTTGAAAAAAAAAATCGTGAAACAGTATCCTGATATCTATCACATGCTCTTACACATTATGTCATCACATATCTATTATATCCCGAATATTTATGATAAAATAAAATATGAATAAATTTTTTAATATATGTAACATTAATTCTCTAATAATACTTTGTAATAAAATTCAATGATGTAGGGCCACTAAAAGGTTCCGAGATAACAATAGTCAACACTATGTCCTTAGTCAAGAATCCCCATATGATAATGGAAATTGACTACTATAAAGGCACTTAGGTCATATTTTGGGGAAAGTATACCCCTATATCAGATCATTTAATTATAAGTAAACATAAACTATACATTATCCACAATAATAAAATCCTACTGAGTGCAATGAATTATTTAAAAATATAAATCAATATCAAAATTTCCATGTCGAAAAAATAAATCATAAAAGTTAATGGTCATCAAAATAAAAAACAATGACCAACCCTAGCTACCTATATACTGATAAATAAATAAAAATAAAATTAATGTACATAAGGATATATTATTAACCTCAAGTCCCACATCATCCTATTATAAAATCCGACCTACATTTTCCAACATGATCATGTTACACAAGGACTCTGCCTAGTCTAAACTGGCTATCAGTGAAGTGTGCCTGGGAACCCAAGTGTTATGAACACCTCTATAGGGTGTGAGTAAACTTTTGTAGGGAACCACCAATGTGTATTGTGAATAACTAGTAAATATAGTGTAAGTGCATGTGAAATGATCATCAAAATAAATAAACATGGTGTTGAAGAATAACTATATAACCATTGTCGTTCCTAGGGTTATATCATGACACGTAGGAGCATGCGAGTCCTGATTTATCCAGTGTTAGAGTTTATCTAATTATTTCACAGGAGAGTTCCATCCTAAAACCATAATGTGGATTCAGGGTGTAGCATACAATAAAAACATATCTCTTGAGTTCTCGGTTGTGGATCGTCCATGCAAGACATCCTATCTTCCAAGACTATGGGTTTGGTTACAACTACTAGATATCACCACATCGCTATTATTTAAATAATGATTATATTTAAATATTTTTCCATTTTTTTCAAAATTATGTTTTTAATATATATATATTATTTATTTTATACATCATTATTATTTATTTCCCATTTAATACTTATTTTATACTTATTTGAAAGTGTTTTATACATCATATAGTAATATCCCATGAGGTCACCCGTCCATACACTCCTCTTACACGGTTTCATTTAAATTTTCAAGTAATAAACACCCTAAAAAATAAATTTACATGTAATAACATGTCAAAAAAAGTTACATATAATATTTTTTATTTAAAATACACTATAGAAATTTTTAATGAATAATATATGAAATTCCTAATAAATTATTAATTCTTTAAATATTTTAGTAAAAAAATTTACACATTTAAAATTAAGAAATATATTAGTTAATAAATAATAAATTTTATAATAAGTAGAAATTATTTATTAAATTTTTTTAATATATAATAATCAATAATTAATAATTAATAATTCATAAAAATAATTGACCTTTTATTGAAATTTAAAATAATAAGTAATAATTTTGTTATAATTGATAAATGAAAAATAATATTTTATAAATAATTAGTTATAAATAATAATTCATTATAAATAATTTAAATTAAATAATCAATAATAAATAAATAATATGTAATAACATACATTAAATAATTGTTGTATTTTTTAAATAATAAATAAATCCTAATAATATTTCTTTGTATATGTAAATGAAACTACATACACATAAGGATGTATTAGAACATACCATTACCAAACCCAAAGGTCCATCCTGACTCCCCATACATCATTTTATTACACATGGTTAGAAATCCATTACAGCTAGGCATAAAAACCGTACAAACTGGGCCAAATTTTCATTTTTTTAAAAACAATTGGGTAATTTCACATCTTTCTATAGAACCTGATGAGATATTTGTAATTTCTAATGACAATAATATATAATTTTTAATTAATAAGTAATAAAAATTTTAAATTATTGATATTTAATAATTGAAAATTCATTAAAATTATATAATAATAAATAATGACAAATATATATATATATATATGTAATAATGTATTTCATGAAAAAAAAATATAGACCTCCATACACCTGATTAGTTTATTCGTCATCTCTCCCCACAAATAATTACTATCAAAAAATAAACCTATTTTTATACATTTTTATTGAATGAGGGCATAAAATATTAATTATCTAATTATAGATTTGAATGTGGCTCAAAGGTCTCTAAATGAGATGTACTGAAAGCCCAAATGTGTAGCGTACAACATGTTATGTCACTAGTTATATCCCTATACAACAACCACTTCATTGTGATTCCCTCAAATGAAATGTTGATTTTCACCCATCCATCAGAAATTAGAAATCTATATGAGAAGAGTGTCAAATGGTAGATGTTAAAACAATAATCGCCCTTCTGATTTTCCCACCCAGTGATGCATGTGTGTCACCCCAACACATCAACTACCTTTCATGACACATTTTCAAAATAGTCTGAATATGATGGTAGTCATGTGGTTGGGGACCACTCAATCCTAGATAATAAATCTATAAGGACGGAAGGATTTTTTATATGAGTTATGGTTCTCAACCATCATTTATGATCACCTACCTGGTGGCACCTGTGTCTCTCCGTGATACACCGCCTTCCAATTGTCCTATGCCTTTTTTCTGGTACTTCTATGAATCCTTATTTCAATTGATGATGGCATGAATGACCTATGGATTGAATTCCATTTATGGAATATAATCATTTTCACTTTAATTATAAAACCATTGGCCCAAAATTCAAACTATTAATGATATATAATAAATAATAAATAATGTTAATAACTTTTAATGAGGTTTTAATAAATCCGTTTAAAAAATTGATTTATATATTTCAATTATATTTAAATGTAAAAACCACAAATAAATGGTGGTGATATTTTAACCACCCCTCAGAATTTGTGAGGGTCATTGAAAACTAACTCTAAAAATATTAACCATAAAAAATTATTAGTGGTTTTTAAAAAATGTTAAATTATATATTTATTATTGTTATTATAATTCCTTATAATTCATTGCCCATTTCATAATATCTCTATGTTAAAAAATAAATTTGGAAATTTCATAAATTTAGAACAATGAGAGTATAATTAATGAATCTACATAGAACTCAATTGATGATTTCGTGATAAAACAAAAATAATAATTTTAAATTACAATTGATTATACAATTATTTTATTCCAAGAATAACTTGTTTTGATTCATTAAAAATTATTTCATATTATATTAAATTCAGTTAAAATTTTATTTACATTGTAATATTGATGTATCGTATATAATAATATCATCCTAAATTATCTTACTATTTATAAAACCCTTGATTTGAATAATATAAACACTAATTAATAAAAGATGGAATAAAACCCCCTAATAATGTTTTAATAAGAGCATATTACTATTTTTAGGGAGATTACGACACATAAAATATGATAGATTATTATCAAATAAAAAAATCATTGATTTATCAATAATAAATAATATATATAAGTGATTCATGTATATAGAAATCATGAATACAGTTCTAGGGATTATTATTAAATCATTCATTCAATAATTCAGTTCATATTGGAAAAGGCATACAACTAATACTCCCAGAAATAAAATCATTATATGTCATAAACTACATAACTATCATGGGGTTATATAACACTTTTTCATTCCATCTAATATATTTTATCGAACTCCTTTCATAATGTGAAATAAATTTACACAAAAGACTAAAGTATAAATCATTCATACCAATTGATGAATCATAATGGTTTAAATGTGGGTTCCAATATATGTAATCATCAATAGAATAATAACAATCATAACAATTTGCAATAATTTTAATTTACGGGAGAAAATTGTATTAATAGTGTTGGGTACTCATATATTGGAAACGCTATTTATTTATGTAATTTCATACGTTCATATTAAATATTTATCTGTGTTGAAATTTAATCATATTTTTTCGTTGAGTTTTTAATAGTGAAATGCAATGTTTTTTATGAACAAATACCTCCTAAATTAAAAGTATATAAAATATATATGATATTTTCTTTATATATATTACATGTGTCTAGCCATAACTCTATGGTTACCTATAATTGGTATGTAATAATAACTTATTCCAATATAAAAAGTTTCCTCAAATTCCATAGTAAATAAAAAACTATATATATATATAAAGAAAATTTTCAAATACAAACCACATCATAAAAATAAAATATTTTAAAACCAAATATAAATAATGATTAAATATATTTATACAGCTATAATGTGTCAATTTAAAAAAAAGTAATAAAATTTTTTACAGAATTTGAAGAACTCACGAGCACTCTTAGAAGAATTGTAAAGAGAAAATATTTTGAATTTTTCATTAAATGTGAAATACATAAATAGATTTATCTGTTTAATTAAATATGATACCAAACTATTAAAATAATATTTTTGAAATAAATAGGGAATTTAATAGGGAATTAGATAATCTAATCCAAGCCTTTTATATCACTTCAAATTCTAATAATATTAACACTATAAAATATAAGATCTTATTAATGAGATAATTGATTGGGAAAAAAAGGATTACATGATTAATATGAATTATGTGAAGAAAAATGGTAAATCGTTTTGAGTATTCATAATAATGTGTGGGTTTCTAATTTATTACATAAAAACATCTCTTAAAAACTAGTTTATGGAATATTTCTGGAACATAACTCACACTTGGTGATGTATAACGATGAATGTTATTTAAAATTATATAAAATATTAGAATATGTAAATTAAATTAATGTCCCTTAAAAATAATTTTAAAATTTTAAATTAACTAATTTATCATAGAAAATATATTTCATATCTTGAGAAGGATAATTGAAATTTTTAATTTTTTTACAATATTATTAGATTATATTGTATATAATATATTGATACGAAATTTTATAATTCAGCCAAATGTTTACTATATGTGTATATTATAAAATAAATTCCGTAATATTTATGTGAAAATTAAATATTTATAATGTATTTGATAAAAATAAATAACTTATTAAAGAATATATAATAATTAAACTAAAATAATAAATAAATTTTTGAATTTAGTTTAGGTATAAAATATATTGCATTTGAATTAAATATTGCTTACTATATCATAACATGCACTAGAATATAAAGAAAATAAAATGAAAGATGAAAAAATTAATTAAATTTAATGTAATTGTTTTAATGATTACTTATAAAATATAAATTATTATTCCATTAGAAGAGTTATTATTCAATTAACCGGATTCTTAAAAGTTAATTTACCACCTTAAAGAGATCTCTATTGAACTAGTTGAACCGTAGACCCAACAATATATTCTAATTGTTAGATATGAAAAATCAAAACAATGATATATTCTATATTAACTCAGGGATTTTCTCTGTGGTTTGATTTCACATTAATACTTAGTCCAAATATTATGATTGGAATTTTTCATAAACAATAACATAATATCACATATGTAGAAGATAAACAAGGTTTACTAGTGGAAATATTAGGTTTCAGTTTGTTTTTCCAAATACATGTGGAATATTGATTTATTTACACGGATATCTGGTGTGTTTATTTAGATGGTAATAAAATCAAAAAGATACTATGGTGTGGAATATAAAAGAATAAAGTATAAATAAAATTACAGTAACCATCATAGGATGTATTATTGGGTATGGATTATTAATGTACTACATGTGTATTATAATTATTTCATTCATTGGAATAATTTTATGATAAGAATAAAGAATATTCATAAAAATGATTATAAATAAAGCTTGGAAACGATAATCTTGATGATTAATGGATATTGATAATATATTTAGAGAAAATAGTAAAGGATGGATGGACGGAAATGTATGAATATATAACAACTAATAAAGAATATTGGAAGAATAAAAGATTTTTTAAAAAGAAATGAAATATATGTAACGTACATACACTACATTCACAAATTGATAATACCTTTTGCACAGATGTAAATGAAGTATATTGATCAAATTAAAAACAATGGAATATAATTAAGGTTATGAATTGTTTTCTGGATAAAAAATATATTTTAATGGTGATAATAATTATTGTGATAAAAAATATTTATAAAAATATAAATTTTTCACTTATGAAATTTGTGGTTAAAAGATAGTTTCAAAAACAATAATATTTTATAGGAAATTCATGGTTCAAAGAAAAATTGTATAAACTAGCACTAAATATAGTTTTCATTATTTGAATGGTAAATAAATTAATTTTTACCTGGTGAATATATTATATTTAGGCTGTATGATATTTTTTTGGAATTATTCTATATGTATTTAAATATACATTGGTATTTTGATTTTTTTGATTAAATTTTAGACCATACACCAGGGGAAAATCACATAAGGGATATAATTGATGTTTAGATAAATTAATTTACAATTTGAAACAACATTATTAAACTCAATATAATTTAGATAGTGAAAAATAAAATCAGGATAAAGAAATATTACACAATATAAAAAATTTCTTTGATTTCATACATTTTTATATGAAAATTTAACACACAATGTAATCATATATTTCAAGGAGATCAATAAAAAAAATATTGAATACTAAATCAATAACATAATAATATTTTTTGATATCATATATCAATTTTTTAAAAATTAGTTATTTTTTATGTTCAATGAATTGAATTGATCCATGGGATGTGACACTGTATGTAAATAACAACTAAATGAGGATAATGTTTATTTCAATAGGTGACGACATATATAATAGTTGTAAATTAACTTACTATAAATGATATGTAGAGACTCATTTTAATTTAAAGTCAAGAAAAGATTATATCAATGTGGAAAGTCATTATTATAATCATAAATTAATATTAATTGCATGGACTACTAATTTTAATTAAAGAATATGGCTTGGAACACTGGAGACCATAAATACCTTCAATGGATTGTTAGTCACAGGATGTGACAACGTGATGTCAAATATCGAAGGGGATCCTATCACAAACAAACAAATAGGATATCACCATACATGATCAAATCAAAAAAATTATATAATATGATAATGAAATTACTTCAAAAATGAATATATTCATATATTTCATAGAATATCATCAACAAAAAAATAAAAAAGATCATGCATTGATCATTTGAATATTTTTTGTAGTTATATAATAACATAATTAATAATAAAGAATCCATAAAAAGGATGTAATCATTAATAAGAATATTTATATTGGATTTCAGAATTCAATTAGTATAGAAAAATATAAAAAATGTTAAAATCATCATAAAATTTATTGGGAATATAAATATAATTTCATACCAATAAATACATATGTAATTATTGTATAAGGAATAATTTTTTAAAGAGAAATATATTGTTTTTGGATAATTATAATATTGATTGAGTTCTTATAGAAAATAGTTTATGTTAAAAGGAATTAATATTATTTATTATAATAATCCATTAATGATTTTGGAAGATAAAGAAACATAATAAATTTATGAGATATTGAGGGGATGAAAATAAATAAATTGATGATTTTTTAATATACTATTGGTCATTACCTCAACAATTATTGAACTCCAAAAAATATGAATTATTTCTAATTATTTGGAGTTTGGATATATCTCATTTTTTGATCTTTATAAAATTACATTCATGAGATGATTTATTATTGAGTTTGGATGGGGGTTTCAGGTTATATTTATGTTTAAAATACTCATGGATGAGTTTAAGGATGATTGGAGTTAATATTATATTAATGAAATTAATATTTATATAATTTATTAATTTTATATCACTATAGGGAATTTATTAAATTGTACCAAGTAAACGTAGATGAATCAATTTTTATATGGGAAAATAATTACACATTTCATATTAATGAGACTATAATTTATTTTTTGAAATTTTATTTTTATTATTAAATAGGTATCAAATTGATATATAATGTTGTGATGTATGTAGAACAAGGAAGATGATGACATGTGACATATTTTATATTACAACTATATTGTTATGTATTTGTTCTAATTGTTTTAAAATATTATAAATCATTATACAATAATCTATCAAAGTAAAAAAAAATTATATAACTATTTTAATTTTTTATGTAAGATCACACCTTAGTTTAATATTTCCATGCCATAATGAATTTTCTAGATAATTTCAATGAGGTTGATACATGAATACATTTCACTATGATAATTATTAGCATGCTTACAATAATTATATATATGGTATATATTTTTAGATCATGTTAAACATTGGGAAGTATTAAATTATATTTGATTCATAATTTATATATTTTTTATTATCGAGAATATAATTCCATAATGCCCCTAGTGAAACTCATATTTTTATATTGTTTCAAGTATATAAATCTTTATTTAGAAAATTAATGGATGAAATGGTGATATATGGAATAAAAATATAAGGATATTTGTATTGATATTTTTGTTGCAATTGAGGAAAATATCCTAGGTTCACACTAGTTTTATCATTAGAGACCCTTGAGGACGGCTATAATAGTATGAACAATTTGATGATACTTTTTTTATATTACTTGTAATAAATATTAATATATATTCATATTTCATTACAATATTAAATTTTGATAAAATTATAGATACATGGGTGGTGGGATCCGAACCATTAACAACACAAATGTAATTTTATTAAATAGTCATTGAGCAATAATTCAAAAAAAGGAATGTCACAGAGGTCAAAAATAATGAAGACCAAGCATGCCATCTGTAATGAACTTGGTCCCCTAGGGTGGAAAATAATCATCCTAAGAAAATGAATGAAAACAGTAGTTATTATAATATATCATTGTTAAAAAATTCAGCAACATCATTTCCTTGTCACTTTGTATAGATTACATTAAATTGTTTAATCATTCATTTTCATTTTCTAATGTAGTATTCATTAGACCATGGAATGGGTCATTTAACTATTAGATAAATATAAAAAACTAATGAGTCCATAACAATTTCATGTATGGGTATCTCTTTTTAATTTAAAAAGATTAGTCATGTAAGGATGGATAGAGATTTGGCCTTAAGGGAGTCTCCATTAACAAGATGAGTTGAGAATTCTACCATAATATCACACCTTGAGTCTATAATCAGTCTACAGCCACTCATCTCCAAAATTGATCATGGACCATCTATATTTATTTTTAATTATTTGGAGGGGGATCTATTCGACCGATTTTCCCTTATTCACAGAGAGGTGTATGCCTGAGGTTGTTCCGAATATATATAATTGGTGTGAGAGGGACTATCCACATTCATTAATAGTACAAATATATCCAATATGAGGCTTTTAGATAAAAATATAAAACATGTAGATGACTTCACAGAGGATAGGTGTTTCTTCCCATTAATATTGGACTAAATTAACTATCAACCAATGAAGAAAATATTTATTAAGGCCTTCCTCTATATTCCTGGTTATTCATAGCCCTAAAAACATTTATGGAGTGAGGAATAACTACAAAACTCATATATGGACTAGTTATTGAATTAGAAAAACCTCTCCAAATTTTACTTCCACAATCACTAACAGAAATTAAAAGGTTAGGTACTTCAATATTCTCCTCCCTTCAACACAAAAATTTAGATTCTAGAGAGATCACCCACTAGTAGACACTTTCATCAGTAGAAATCACATTATTTAAAAAAATCCAAACATGAAAATTGATCATTGAAGGATGTTCTTTACACCATACAGTGTCACCCTAGGTGTCTAAAGAAGCATCTTCTGGAATTATTGAGAGAAAATATTTAACTTAATAATAAACCATATGGTGTGATATTGAAGAAACATTTTCCCTTGTATTATATATAACAATGATGTACAAAATATTCCCTTGGAAATCAATCAATGTATTATCAATAATGGTAGGGTGTTTACTATTATCCTTAAAAGAAAATATCTAGAATGAGGTTGTTTGAAAAAATAATAATGGTTCCTCCCAAGCTATGGTATGAAAAACATATATCCCTCTATCCAAACCTTCAGTCAGAATTGTATTGGAAGATGGGTAATTAGGTCTAAACCAGTTTCATAACATTGGAGATATAAAAAGTAGATGTGTTACCTTCAATTCCATAAGTTTGTTTTATGTATGTTCCCCAAAAGGAACTCCACTTAAATATTTTCCAATAAATCCTATCATGAAAAATTGCTATGGTACCTAAAATACTCTTCATGTTGATGAATTTTTCATTGATGGGATTATCCAACATTGACCAGGATGCCCAATTGAATTTATCTTCCATGTGGGAATCCCAATGAAATGTGTTCATAGATTTCACAATGTTGGAAAGAACCTTTTTGGATTGGAACTTTTATAGTGGAATGTATTAGAATATGAATATATGATAACACACAATATTTGTCAGTGTGATACTTATCTAATGGACAAGAACATGTATTCTAGTTAATAATATGCACAATGATTTTGTTAATAATCCCATAGATGTTTTTGATAATAAGAACATTTTTCAATACTTCATAACCCATGTATTCCATAGTGAATACCTCTTTATACAAACCTAGGTTGGATTTCAAATACCCATTATTCTTATTGAAGCATTTAAAGGGATCTGAAAAATCATTCTTAACACGATTAACACACTGAACACTATGTGCAATGTAAATTTCCAATGATTCATTCATTCCATTTATGGATCTCCTATTTCCCTTAACAATCAAAATTGTATCTTTCACAAATATGAGATGATTTATACATCCAATAACCCTCTTATTACCATAGGGACTAAACTTACCGATGTTGATAAAGTGGGAAAAGTGCCTACAAATCACATCTTGAGAAATGATAATTAAATTGGAGGATATGGGATCTACCTATACTAAGAATCTAACTAATTTGTTCACAAATAATTTACATTAACAATATTGGGAATTTGTTCTTCAGAAATCGCGTTTTTGAAACAAATGATCTACCCTAATTGGTCATACATCATTCTTTGGGGCACATAAATTATATCAGTGTTGGCTTCAACATTCCATTTTTTATTAAAGTGACGTGTTCATAAAGATCATCAATGTAGTGGTTCCATTTAATCTTGGATATTGTATTTATTTTATATGGATTGTATATTTTTTACTAGAATATTTAGTGGGGTGTGTGGATTTCATCAATAACAATGGTGTAATCATATTTAATTAATATATAATTCATATATAGAAATAGGGAATGATTTTACATATTCATTATCATGTTTTGGATGTTCCAAACATTAACGAGAATGGTGGGAATATTCTTGACCATGATATCAAATAGACATTACATGATAATAATAATTTTTTATATGATTATAGAGAATATAATCTATTTATCTCATTTATCTCCAAAAATGTTTATTCTATTCATGAGAAAAAAAAATTGAATTTTTTTTGAGAAACCATCATGATACTTATTATTTTATTAAGAGTGTTCTGAAAACCCAATATAATGAATTTTTTGAAGAATTAGAGTATATTTATTTATTATAATATGAATAGGTTGAAAATTTATTCATTAATGGAAATACATTTATTAGATTGAGTTGAACATATGGATATATTCTTAAATTATTTATATTGGTGAATTAATTTATAATAATTATACCCAAATCATATTATATAAAAAAATTAAATACGATCATGAATGAGATGATTGAATGATTAATTAAAATGTTCAATATTGAGAAACAATGTTCCAAGGGGTCGAAATGGAAAAATTTATTTAAATTATAGTTAATCTCAAACTCAATAATGAATAAAAATTTTCCATAAAAACATATATGATAACATATGATGAAAATTTTCTATGGGGAGAAGAGGTCTCAGAGGAATTGATAAACCATGATATTATTGCACAATCAATACATTCCAATGAACAATTTATTAAATAATATTGACTAAATGATGAACATGATGGCAATGATAAGGATTAATTTTGATAATTATAATTAAATATAGATATTATGTTTCATTTGAAATACAATAAATTTCATTAATGTGAGAAAATACACATGAATAAAGACAATGGTTCCTTTAAAACATCCCTTGAGATTCTGTTGTGAAGGATTCTATTGAGAATAAAACAAGTTATGTGTGAAATATTTAAGATCTCAATACCATCCTTGAGGTAATAGTGTGGTATTTGGTAACCAATGATCAACATTTTTTAATTTTACAATCCTTTACAGAAGAATTTTTGAGCTGGTTTTGTAGGAACAACATTTTTTAATTTTCATACATGTATTGGATGTATTCAATATTTATTAAATATTGTATTATATATTGATCAATTTTCTAAATTGAATTAATTAAATTATTTTCAATATTATTTTTCCCATCTATAAGGTCATTTTAGTTCCATGTTATGATTAGAAACACAAAAAGATATAAAAAAATATTATTCATTTAGTTATGTGTATGGTTAACATACTATGAGGATAAATACATTATTTAGTCGACCATGTGTGAGTACCCATAATAGGATGAGGGTTCATCTTATAAAATTTTTAGTTGATAATCTCATTGATGGGTGATTGTGAGAACTTAGAAACCTATAGGAATCTCATATTTTAAGATGTCATCAGATATTATTATTTAAGAGCATGTGTAATAGTACATTTAAATTGATATTATCATTTTTTAACTTCATGAATTGTGCACATATAATGGATAAAAAACGGTTATGACATATTTTCATGGTGAGGTAGGGTACATTAGTTTTGTCCTGATTCAAATTTATTTAATTGAATCATTGGGAAAGGACTATATCTTCCATCTTTTTTTAAGATGATATATTGGTCCATTGACTGGAATGTAACCATGGCCTTAAGGGACAAACACTATGTATTTCATTAGATATCAATTAAATTATATTTTAATTAAATAATTGAACAAATATTATTTTGAAGACTAGAGAATAATTTCTTTCATATCTTATTTATTGCATAAATTAAATAAATATTTATTCCTAGAATTGTGAATAAAATATAATTATTTATTCATATTTAATATTTAATAAGTATTTGTTTTCTAGTTTGTGACTAATATATATATTTAATAGAGTATAATATTTCATCTCCAAATTCAATAAATGAATGACGAATTCTAACTGACCAGCATTGATTCTTTTTACATATATTAATTAATATGTCAATTAAATAATACTTTCTACCGTTAATGTTGGTGAATTCAAAAAAAAATATTATTACTACATTATGTGGAATGGGGTATACTAAATATTATTATATTATTTAATGGATGTAATAAACCTAATAATTTTTTTATCTAAAACCCTAACTCTATAAATAGATTATTATGTATATTGTGTATAGGATCGATCAATACACTCAAAATAGAGAATTTTTATACCCAATATTTTTTATCATAACTCATCTTCCGCTATTTCTCTCAGGAACAAGAATCACCAGAGATATTTTTTGATGACCAAATGACAATAATTAAATAAAAAATAAAATACATTTGATTCATTGTGTATGAACCAAGATATTAAGTTAATTTACTCAACGATCATAGGAGCACATGTGGATCATTAATAGAGGGATTCAATCATTGTATCCTTAAAGCACAATAATTTATATCCAAACGGGGTTTTCAGGATGATATTCATTCTTAAACAAAGAAATACATTAATCCAATGTATTCATTTATTTATAAAATAAATAAATAAATTATTAATTTGACATTAAATAACGTCACTCATGGTTTTAAGAAATGTTTATTAGGAGAAATTCTAAAATATTGCACACAATTGCACACTTTCACTATGATTTTAACAAAAAACTAATATAATAGTTATCAAATTTAAATTCATATTTATTTATATGAATTTTGATCTATGAGAACATGTGGTTAGAATTCCATTTCATGTTATTAGTTCTTTCATATGATTTACATTGAGATTATTAGACATATTAATTGTGTTCATTTAGTGGTTCATTTTCATAATGTTCTATGAATCATATGAAGAATGATTTCTGATTCAATCAAGAACTATTATATTTTTTTCCTGTAACAATGGATTTCACATCATGTACTTGGAAGTACATGCGATGTATCCTTTTTCACTTCATCTAGATGAATCGATATATACATGATGTGTCACTCATTTACTAATCATGGTGCATTTATTTTACACCACACGTAGGCTAGTCCAGGCTGGCACCTGTGTTTTCAGATAACATAGTGTGTATTGGTATAAACATATTATATTCTACATGGGTTTTCAGAATAAATATTGTAATCTATGGGGTCATTATGCATGATCAAAAACACATGAGACTAACATAGAAGATAAATTATATATATACGCAATGTGTACATGGTGTAAATTGGGAGCATTTCATTAATTCCCACAACTAAAACACATGTTTAAGCCCATGCATGGATCCCAGTCACAAGACAAGCGAAACAAACAATGGGTAGGTGGACTATACACTCCATGTATTCCAACTAAGGTGAACACCACAGACATAGGCATGTACCCATGATACACGGTAACTGAGATATGTGATCTATAGATGGTTGGTACATGCCAAGTAGTCTTCAATTAAATGATCAAAAAATATTAGATAAATTTTAAAATTACTATATTAAATCCTTATTATATTCCTTGGCACACCATTATGTTTTTTAAAATTTAATTATGGATTTAAATAATTTAAAATTATCAATTAATATATTTAAATTAATATGTAATTGTTATTTTTAATGTTTAGTTTTCATGAAATCCATAAATGATTTGTATGTCCAATTAAATTTGAATGAGCAGTAAGATGAAAGTGAATTAATTAATAAATAAATTAATTAATTAATTAATGAAAGTTAATTTATATTAATAATACCTAATAAACAAATAAACGAATGTTATGTGGCTTCATTTTCATTTTATTACATTTATTCCCTTTCATGATCTTCACAACGACTTGTGTACATATTAGATGTTTTAATTTAATTTATTGCATGGTTTTTTAATTATGTATTATTAAATTAAATAGGATAAAATGTGTATAATCCCATATTCCATTATTATATAAGACCTATGAGTCTAGGTTTATTTATTTAATCCACTATAACTAATCCTTTGCCTCCCCAAACCTATGTGTGGGTTACAAATACATGTAATTAATGAAGTATCCTAAGGCATGTGGTGGCAGTTCAAGAAGGAACCTTTATGATGTCAACTCAGGTGATATAAAAGTGCACAAGTGGAATGTTGTTACTCATTTCAAGACAATTTAATGGACATATTAACCTAATTCATATGTTGATTTAATGTATTCATATTAAATCAACCATTGTATAGATCTCATGAATGGTTCATTTCATTATGAATTTATTTTTTTCTATGTAATTATTTATTCTATGAATTCAAGGCTATAATCCCATAAATAAATGAATTAATTTAAAAATATAAAAATTAAATAAATGAATTATGAATACATTTTTTATCAATCATAGTTAGTTATTATGTAACATCTCCTTGATAATAACAATAAATTTAATGGATAAAACAAAATAAATTTTTTTTCATAGTTAATTAAATTCCCTCAATTAAATATTATGTTAGACATTGACTTCCTTTACATGACTATGAATGGATTCCTTGAATATATGTATTTTAACCACCATAATTGAGAAATATACTTTTATTGTGACATTATTATTATGTTTATGGGTTTAATTAACCATCTTAAATCAAGAGAAAACCCCCTTTATAGACATGATGTAACAAGGGGGAAAGTGTTGAAAAAATACAAGTTAGGATTTTATGATAGGAGAGTACACTCAACATATCAAGGAGTAGAAATACTAAAGAAGGGAATGACATTCCAACCTAAATTATCTCATGTAGATTTAACAACCCACAATGGGGTTTTATGAAGGGGCATATGGATCCTTGTGACTATAATATCATAAAAACTAGGCATATCTTGTTTAATTGTGAAGGATATGGGAACATGAGAAAATAGTTTTAGATTTAATATAAATTAATTTAATCAAATTAATATATTATTTATAATTTAATTTATTAAAAAAAATTAATTATAATCTACTATTTTATTTATAAAAAATGGAAATCTTTTCATCCACATTTTTAAAATGATAAATATTTGTGTAGGAAAACTTCCTAACTTGCATTAAATACTAGGAGTGGTTTGGACACCTTCAGGTTATGCTACACTATAAATGGAAATAATACGTTCTATAATCTCTAATTCTTGACCCTCATAATAAGTAGGATACTGAATAACTATTCATGGGATGTGAAAAACATTTGAGAGAGACGGTAGATGTTCAATGTATAATTATTTTTTTATTTCTAGAACACTAATTAATTCTCTTCAAAATAAAGATGTGTATAGGATGATTTAGTACCTCTATAATAATTATAAGGAGAGATATATAAAATAATTTTGTGTGTTATCCATGGTGCTTTTCTGGAAAAATCATTGGGAGGGTGCCTCACCTTGGAACTGATCTCATTCTTGCATCACTCATAGAGACCATGTTTTTAAAAATTTAATATAAAATAAATTAATTAGTATCTTCTAGATATTATTACTCTCCTTCTGTATATAGATAAGGACATAAATCATGAAAACTATATTTCCCTTATTTAGATCAAACAGAAAGTGAACAAGATGAGATTTAAGCCTAAATGTTATTTGTGCCCTTTAAAGAAGAAGAAGACCAAGGGGAAATAAATGGAACCCTATGTTCTCTATTTATCATGTGGAAGGAAGAGTTACTAGAAGAAAAATAACACCAATTCATGAGATGAAAGGGGATGTTACATGTATTTTTTTATGAATTTCAAATTATCAATTTCTACAAAATTTTGAATTTGATACATATTTTGGTACTCAAATATATGTTCAAATATAGGAAATAAATAGATTCTGAAAAATTGGATGAGGAAAGGTAGATATATGTGAATCCAACTAAGCTAATATTTTTTTATAGATATTATGGTCTTCCACATCAAATTTATAAAAATAATGATCTTGGTTTTAAATCATTTTTATTATAATGCAAATTTTTCCAAAAAAAAATATTTATATATCTAGTCTAGATATATGAGGTTTTATATAAAAAAATATTAATAACATTTTATTCTTTTATGATGATAAATATTTTTATTATATGAACACTATTTTAATGGTATTTTTGTGTGGTAAAATAAAATCCAATTAATGGAAACGAATTCACATGACTCAGACCACACCCGGCATTAGAATTACTGTATAGGTATTTTAACTAAAATATGTAAACAAAATAAAAAAATGATTTATATTTAGATTATATTGAACAAAAGTATCTTGGTGTATGTTATGAAGGTGTACATAGAAAATAAAAAAATCCACTTTTATTGTAAAAGGTTAATAGTTCAAATAAAATATAAAATTATTTTATACATACATTTTTTAGACCATTTACTATTGAGGCAATGGGTGTGTACTAAAATTTCAAAAAAATTACTAATGATTTATTATATATGGATATGTCTACCTAATGAGGTATAAGTTAGATATTGTCAAAAAAAATTATGTAATACAATAATGACGTAGAGAACTAACATCGTAAGAATATTATGGGACTATACTCAGACCGTGGTAGAGAATATCATTATTAAGACTTCGTTTATTACCTATGGGAATTTGGGATTTTATCTCAACTCACACCTCCTTATACTCCTCAATTGAATGGTAAAAGTGAACGGTTGAACCATACCTTATTAGACATGATGAGATCAATGATTAGTCCTGAAATTCCACTATTATCCTTTTGTGGATACACATTACAAATGGACTCATGATCACTAAACTGAGTTCCAACAAAAGTGAGAAATTTTATTCCATACCAATTTTGGAATGGAAAGAAATGTGTGTTTCCATACAAACATATGTGGGGTTGTGAATAATTTGGTATGGCCTCTTTAGATATAAATATTATAGTTTAATGTACCAAGTGTTCCTATATAGGATATCTCAAGAAAATAATGTGATATTACCTATTCAAATCCTTATAAAAAAGGTTATAATGTAAAGGAACACCATAATCCTTGAGAATGATAAAATATATAAAATATATAGTGTGATTAAGATTGACATAAATGAAGTCTAGGATCAAGGTACATAAGAGTGGGTATGGGAATAGATTCCACAAATCCATGTGGAAGAAGAAACTATTATAGAGACTTTCGTAGTGTGCATGAGTACATGAGACATTAGAATACAATAACATTATGTTTTTTAGTCACTATGGATTTGGACTCATTTTTAGTTGGTAATAATGAATTTTAAAGATAATATGATCTTGAAACAGGAATATGTGTTTCCAAGTGGAATTAATCCCTCAATTCTAAAATGGATTCCATGAACCAAAACCACATATTAATTTTTATAGATCATCTAGTGGATGTAAAGAAAACTTGTTTCAAATAGTAATTAATGAATAAACAAGAAATAGAAGGATCAGTATGTATGTTTAATGCACATACGGTTGAATAATGGATAAAATAAATTCAACAAATGGATGATAATGAAAACTTTTCAATAGTTCCAATGCTAAAATCCATCAGAATTCTATAAGCCATTTACGTCTTACTATGAATATGATATTCATAAAATGGGTTTCAAAATATATCATAAATAAAGGGAAAACTTTGGATGATGTGTATATGAAACAACAAGACGGTTTTTGACTCCAAAGGATTTCAATAAGATATAAAAATTGAAAAATTCAATTTATAGATTGAAGAATGAATCTCATCATGAAACATTAATTTTGATAAATCGATAATGGAATTTTGTTTCATAATGAATGAGATTGATCCTTATGTCTATAAATGATTTTGTGGGACTAAACTCATTTTCTTAAAAGTATTTTATGAATAAATATTACTTATTGGAAATGAAATACTAGTATTCCTTATTATTAAGGCATGGTTGAACAATTGCATCCCTACGAAGGACTAGGGTTGAGAAACGTATATTCCTTGGATCAATATACATTGTGATAAATCCAAAATACTTCTCAACCCATGTCAAAGTAAATACATTTAGAATATATTAAATTGATTTGGTGTGGAATAATCTAGGAGGGGATTGTATCTAGCATCACATGGAATTCATAATTCATTGAAAATGTGTCCGAAAAACATGAGGAATGAAATATAATTCAAGGATTCAATAAAAAATAGTGATTAGTTCAGTCATGTATGATACATTATACAATAGATTATATTTTCCTTATACAATATGCTTGATGTGAATTTATCTGGATGATCTATGTGACCACTATTTAATAGAAGACAATATTATCTTCAATTATCAAATTCATATTAAGGATATGGTCTATGTTTATGGCAGATATGTGAATATTTTTATTTAAAGATATATATATTCTTGTTTCCAAAATGATCAATATGACATGAACTCATAGGCGTGATATACTTTTATGGGAGGTGATGTGAGCTTGAAGTGCTCAAAATAGGTTGTGGTTGAAGATTATATAGAAGACTGAGAGTATATTGTAGCTTTTGAGTCATCTAAATAAGAAATATAAATGATAAAATTGGTATAACATCATTATGTTTTATCTAGTAGTAAATATCCAACAACACTCTATTGAGATAATAGTGCATTGATGGCTCTTATAAAAGTTAAAAGGTCACATAACTAATGGGCCACATAATTCAGATGTATCATCTCTTAAGGTATTTTTATTATAGATTTGATATTTACTGAGGATTATTTATATGTAATACAATATGGTGGATCCCCTGAGTAAAGCCTTGGCATTGTAAAAACAAGATTATAATGTCTTTTCATGGAGAATAAAAGTCATACCTAGTTAGATCTAATATATGTTAATGTTTTTTGGATATTTTTGTAAGAAATATTGTTTGTACTTTGATTACATGTATATTACATTCATTGAATATTAATTAAATTCATTATTAAATATATATAATTATTCTGTATTGATTTAATATAACAATTTATTAGATTATTTCTCACATTGACAATGTCATAGAAGTTCCCCACTATTATGTGAACCTTTAAAGTCAATGAAAATATTCTCAATATAGTTTTTTGTATGGATAATATACTATTATGGGAAAGATACTTTTTATACCATCATGTGTGAGTTCACATAATCATATGATGGTTCTTATCATTAGGTTTTCACCAGGCATTCTCAATACGAGAGATTATGAGAATACACTCATCATTATAAATTTTATATTTCTTAATGTCATTAGATATTAATAATATTTCATATTTGTAATAGTCATTAGACATTAATTTTATCATTAATTATTTCCATGATTCATTCACTTCTTTTTTTGATGACAACTATGTTACCATATATTCACTATGAAGTAGAATATGTTGGGTGCATCCTGATTGACATTTCATTACTGAATAATTATAGGAATGATTTTTTACATCCATTATTATGGAAGATTATATCTCAAAATATTGATTGGAATATATTTGTTGCCCTAAATTTTATGGATATGGTGTAATAGCATGTTTTTTCAAGATAGTCAAAGAAAGAAGTATCAAACATATATGTTGGTGACACATAATTGAAACTATATTGATGAGATATTGTGAAAAATGATATTATAATATACAATTATAGTTCATAAGTAGTTATAATCATGGAAAAAATAATTTCATTCTCTTGGAATACTTTACCCATTACTATACATTAATCCTAAAATTTTGGAAAGGCCACCTTATGCCAATGAGAATGAATCCTAGAGTACCATTCACTATGTGTTTATTTTGAATTAAATTAAATTATATTTTAATTTAATCAATAGAATAAATATTATTATCCAGATTGTTGAATAATTTTAATAAAATTTTTATTTATCAAATTAATTAATTAAATATTTATTCACAAGATTGTGAATTAAAAATATTTATTTATATTTTTGAATATTTAATAAATATTTAATTACTTGTTTTTAAATAAAATATTTATTTATGAGAACAAAATATTTTATTAAGGAATTCAATAAACCATAGAAGAGAATGAACGTAACATGAATATGTCAGTTGACAAATATTAATTAACAAGTCGGTTACGTAATACTTGATAATGTTCAAGTTGAAATGTGCCAATAATAATAATAATTATTATTTATAATGTTTCATGGGGTTTAATAAATTTTTTATTTTATTTAATGAATTAAATTCATTAAATGATTTTTTAAAACTAACCCATATCTCAATAATTAGATGGTTTTGTTCTTTGTGTAGAGGATTAATCCATCTATTTTAAATAATTATTTGTTTAAAAAAATGAAATCTCTCTTGACACCTCTAATTTCACTCTCAAAATCACGAAATGAATGGAAAAATATTTAATGAAAAAAATGAGATGTGATAAAAAACAAAAAAAAATACATTTGAATCATTATGCTAGAATATGAAGATCGAGGGGCATTTCTCTAGGATCATTGGTTCTCATATGGATCACCTTTAGAGGGATTTTATCCATAGACCCTCACATTGGAATGAATTAAATATTAAATGGTAATTTTGGATGATCAAAATTAATTAGTGAAGAGTTATCCATTGAACTATTATTTATTTCATCATAAATTAAATAAATTAATTATTAATTTTACTTTTTATATCCTCTCCCATGGTTTTGAGCAGTGTTAATTAAAATAATATTTAATATATTTCCCTTCAGCACACACTTCCACTAAACCCAAAACCCATAATTATTTAAAATTATTGAGATTACATGAATAAATTTAGTGAACATTAAGGCATATTTTAATATCCTGATATAAAAATTGGTTAATAATAAAAATTCCTTGAATAAACCATGTAATATATATAATAATTTAACAAAAATAGTGATAGTGTGAACAAGAAACACAAGATAATGGTTACATCATTAAGGAAATGAGTCACATCCATGTTACATCTGTTGGCAGTGAAGAAACAATTGAAATAGTTTCGTGTGAAATAAAATGAATACTGATAGTAATATAATTATAAATTATATGATAATGAATATAATTAATATAGGAAAGAATGTTTTTTAAAAAATTGTTTTCAAATCCAAAGAAAAATGAATATGTAGATATTGTTGAAAATTGATTATAGTTAATTAAATTTCAATTTTAAAAAGGTTAATAGTATTGGAATGTCTACCAACATAGATTATATGTATTAATGTACACTATCTCAATCCTTAAATCAGTGTGTGAACATTAATTTATATGCATTAAATATAAAACCATCTGACTCCCTCTGAGATTACATTTAAAATACAATCTCAAATTATATAACCCTATAAATTCTCTTTAAGAAGCTTAATGGAATGTATAATAAATCTTTAAATTCCTCTAAAAACATATCGTGGTACTAATAGAGCCACTATATAATAATATAAACATCAATCTATATATATTATTAGTGATCGTGAATAATATATTAAGGCTATGGTTCCCTACAATGCATTGAAAAGAGAAAATACATGGAAAATGGAAAATTTTTTCTCATTAAACATGACCATAAACAAACATATTCATAAATAAATAAATAGTTATTATAGGGGATATATTAGTTTAACAAATACTGGATCACATAATTTTGATGGATATGAAATCATAAAATATAGTGAAAACAAAAAATTCAGTCAAATATTTTTTCTCTTTCTAAGTTGGTCGAGGATAAATAAATTGAGTGTTTCTCAATTTTTACACATTGGGAATGATGTTATTATTTTAATGATTTTTCTTGTCCTTAATAGAGTTAAAAATAAAAATTTCTTCAGTATGTTAAAAATAATGATTGGATGTTTCCCTTGGATTAAAAATTTCAATAGTCTTTTGTTGTTTGAGTGTAAATGAAGAGAAATGTATTTTTAAGTAAAACATGACCATTTAGTTCAAAATAACTTGTAAAAACCATATCATTTATAATATTTAGTGGATTATACCGAAAATAATTGATGAGAGGAATATAAAATTTCATAAAACTAGATTATAATAATAAATGATAATTTCAATGAAAAATTATGTGATAACAATACCATAGTCAATGTGGTATGGTCAAAATTTGATTACCATCTAAATATACAATGCTCCAGAACCAAAAATTCCAAAACCAAATTGATGGACAATTATTGAAAAAAACTCCTTTATTTAATCATTATGAATAATATGATAGGAAATATATAAGTGTAAACTTTCAATTCATCCTTCTTGAGCCTCCAATAAACAATGCACATTACTTCCCCATGGTTTTGAAGAGACTCTGCAATAACTCTTTGGAATCACAAATCAAATCCCAAACATGTAAATATCAATTTAGATGGAAATAGAGGTGGTAAATATTAAACGATATGGTATAATTTCTTTGCTATGATTAATATAATGAATGTTTTCAAAACATTGGTATTAAGAGGGGTAATGTGGAAGAACTGTGGTACTAAGATTATTGATCCCCCACCCTTATAGATGAAAAATAAAAAACCCCCAATTTTGGTTCATTAATTAAATGAAATTTTATTTTGAATTTATTTATTTACAAATAGTTAGGGGACACCTGATTTCTTGTTTCCCTCAACAGACTACCAGTGTGATTTAACCTTCAATTTAGTAGGACTTATAACCACCTAATTAGTCTCATTGTCACTTTTTATTGATTCAATATTCTCACATAACATCATGACATGATATTCCAAATCTATAATACCAATTTAATCTCTATAAGGTTGTCATTATAAATTTCCCATAAATTATTACAAAAAATTTAAATTTAACTACATAATAAATTTATGAGAGTGTCTCTCTCTCTTTGGCTCATCGATACACAATATAATAGGTTATCACATTATCACAACCATAATTCTTTTCATCCTCGAGAAGCCTCTTTGAATTTTTTTTCAAATCTTATCCGACATCATTTATCCATTAAAAAATAGAACACCTTGTTGCACACCCATATTCTAATTCTTCTCCTATAATGTGACTCTAATTATTGAGAATATTTTTCACCAATGTATATGCTATCCAACCCCTATTATTCCCATAATATATCGATTATTTCCATCTCTTCATTGTCATTTTTTTACTCTATAACAATTTATCATGTAATAATAGATCAAATCCATTCCTCTAAGACTCTTATAAATTCACATATGGTTCGTAAATCCAAATAAACAATATTGTATTAAATAAGATACAAAAAAAATGATAAAACTAAAAAGATAAAAAATTAAATTTTTAGAAATCCCCTTACACATATTATCATCCTTTCATGGAGGTAAAAAATCTCATCTACTCAAGTGTGATCCCCAATAACTATAGTATGGTAACTATTTTTGAGGGTATATGAATTTTAACTAGTATAAATTAAGAATATATTTTATCATTTCCTTGAAGGAACGAAGAAAAAATAGAGTAAATTTTTTTAGGGAAACTAATAAAAAAATCATTAATAATGTCAATATAATAAAAAAAATTCTAATATTATTCATACATCCAAAAAATACATTAATAATTAAACTCAACTACAAATATAAGAACAATAAAATTTAAAATGGAAGTACAAAAATGTGCTAAAACCCACTTCAATAAAACTCCAAATGCATTCAAATGTTTCTCTATTATGTCTCCCAACATTACGTTCTAACTACTGATCCCATTTTCTTTTACCTAAAAACATATATGTAATATTTACTCATAATAGGTTGGACCATACAATGATTAAGAGTAAAACATTATTGAAAATAACGATAACCCAAGTCATCACTAAGAGTTTAAAATTATCATATATAATAAAAATGAAACTTTAAAATTAATTATCAATATAATTTTTACCCTGAAAATAAAGTGTTATATGATTAAAATGTCAACAGAATAATCACATACCTACTTCTACTCATGTAAGTATAATTCCAAACATCAATAATTGTTAACGAAACAAGAGGCTCAAAATCATCACATTCCAAACACGTTAAGTATAAAAATTCATATAGTAAACTCAAAGCCTAATGTTTTTATAACTCATGCATATTAATATTTCATGTCTCATCTAAACCTAGTGCTCCATTAAAATTCCTAGCTTCATGGAATTTTTCAAAATAAATTGTCATGATAAAAAATCATAAAAACAACATTATTTTTAGAGTAATTTCCGATAATTTATCACTTATTTATAAAATTAAAAAAAATAATTATGTTTTATAAAACATATGAAATATTAATTAATTCCATACATACATTTATGATTTAACATAGAGTATTAAATAGAGAAAATTCATATAAAAATACCTAATTTAATATAGTTATACCCATTTCTCAAATAAATTATCCATAAAAAATATTTTTATCATTAAATTATCAATTTATCTAACCAAATGTGACTTTTTTGGAAATAAAAATAAATTAGAGGGGGGAAAAGAAATAAACAAAATATACATCAATATTTTAATAAATTATAAACAAAAATAAAATAGAAATTTTTATTTCATTAGATGTTTATCCTCATTACACATGTATTACATTTATTAATACACCAAATATAATATTAAAAACAAACTAAAATACAAGTAACATCAGAAAAAAAGTAGAATTAATTAATTTAGGAATTTAATTTATATAGAATACAAAATTCATTATAATGTTTATTAAAAAGTATCAATTTCATCACTCATGTTCACATCATTAATTATACCATTTATGATTGCCTCAAAAACACATCGTTTTACTGATTTTATTATTAATATAAAACGTTTATACCATAAATTCTAAAATTTCATCATTGAAATGAATTTATTAATTACAAACATTATTTACCAATTCAAGAAAATATATTCAAATTTAGAGGAATTTTTTTCAAATGACTAAAATTTAATGAATTATTAAATAACTTGAGTAATTAAAAATTTATATAAAATAATATCAAAAATTGCTGAAGACTGAAGAAATATCACATACCTCACACAAGGTTAACATGAAATCCATAAAAAACTAGCTTGATTACTCTTAAAACACATGGAATCCACATAATATCCAAACTAGAATAAAAGAAGAATAATTACAATGTTAAAGTGAAAAAATCACAATCCCATCATATGAATGAATAAATAACATGTAGACACATTCAATGAAAATATAATTCATTTATTAGATCTCCAATCTATCGGGATATTATAGAAAAATCACCACTTGAATGTTGGTAGAGATAGGAAGAGATTGAGGAGGAGGAAGTACCTTCAAATTATCATCTATAAGGTGAATTGGAGAATATTGACTCATATATATAATAGAAAAAAGGATATAAATAATCCTATTAAAAAATTTATAAGGAACTTGACACATACCTGATGAATAACATCAGCTACCCACTGACTCACTAGCCACCTGGTGGTTCACATTCCACCAAGTGCCTCACCTCAAGCCACATAGTGGTTTTTGAAAATAGACTCTCTCAATCCATCATCACCATGTTCCCAGTTCCCTAACATATGGTATATAATGTCATTTTCTCAAATAAATAGCAATTTTCACCTGTTACCTACCCTCACATCTATATTATTAATACTGAAATCCCAAACAAAACTCAAAATAATTTAAAATAAATTAAAATACATCAATAAATAAAATAAAAAGATATAACACCCCCTACAAAATTATTATAATCACCCCTTCATTAGGATTCTATTCATCAAGATGCCTTAATAAGAATCACCATACAATAACTCTGAATATTATGAACTCGTTTATTCTTCTCATTCCATTTTTCTTTTTATACCTATGAATGGGTATCACATATTCAAGTGGCATTAATATTCGACAAAAATATTTTCATTGTTATGAACAAAACACATATGTCTTCATAAAAATATTCCACTCTAACGAAGCTCCCCATCATCACACTAAACCACATGATACTAATTCATTTTATATTTCCTCAATATAAAAACATAATCAACATCATTCCTATCACTATAAACTACTTGTAATTACCAATAACCAATAACCATCCCATTATTTTCCAAAATATCATACAACCAAAAAAACTATGAAGCCAACAGTTTATTTATACCTTCCCCTCAATGTACCAATCTAGGTGAGAAATGAATTAATATAAAAACACTAGTATATAATATATTATAATGATTTATAAACAATGAATATGCATTCATCTTACTCTATTCTATTGATAATATCATTTAAATCATTTTACTCAATTAAAATATAAATACACCATGGTATACCCAAAAAATGATACCCCATCGACTTCCATCTAATATAAGGGTGATCACCATGACCTCTAATACAAATCTCCAAATAGAGCCATCAGAATAGATTCTTGGAAAAATTATTGTAAATAAACTCTATAGAAGACACATGATCATTCCATTAATCTCTACATTTAAGAATAAAATCATAAATCATATCATAAAAAATTATATTTTTAAACATATAATTATTGATGGTCAATGTATGATAAACCATGATCAACATCACTTATGTAGTCCAATAATTTATAAATATCATCCATATTTATGATATATGTCACTAATAATGGTTAAAAATAGTATATTTTCGGTATCCAATGAATTATCAAACAAATATGTAATAAACATACTAAATTTCATAAACTAATTTACTCACTATAATTAAAAGAAAAAATGATTTCTTACCAAAATGATCAATAATAACAAAAAAACTATCCTTATCATTTTATGATTTCTCGAAAAAAATCGTGAAATCAATTGTAACATAACCATATTTCAATTATAATATTGGTATGGAGTTAATATTTATTTTTAGTCATTTACATTTATCTTTTTCTTTTTGATAGGTAATGCATGTTGAAACAAAACCAGCCATGTCACATTTCATACATAGTCACCAATAATGCATTTAGACAATATATTGAATCTTGATCATATTAGGTTGAACTAACCACAATGAATCACCAATATAAATCAATATATCCTCTCACTAGGTTATTAGAAAAAAACTACATTCATGGAAATAAGAGATAGATTCATGACTATGCATCCAACTAGTTATTTTTCCCCTCTATATTATATTTCATGAAAAATTTGTCATAGAAAATGTAATACTTTAGCTTCCATTACTCACTCCATCAAGGATGAAGGGATATTAAAAAATTATAAGACAACATATAATTTTTCAACATGAACATAAAGATATATCTCTGAGAAAAGTAGAATAAGATTTCACTCTTCTTCCACATATGAACAAAATCTACATGATATTTCCTATTCAAAGTATCAGAAATTATATATCATACTATAAAGGTATATAATATCACTAAATTGAAATATTGGATATATTAAACCAATATCCTTTATCATATATTCAAATCTGTCCAAAATAAATATACATTAATCGGTTATCACCAGTGAGTTCAATAGGATTATTAATGGATATATATTTCCCATATTTTTTTATTCAAATCACTAGCATTGAAAACTAAAATTGATATGTATAGTAATTAATCTCATGAATCCATGTTTTAAGAGAACCATATTCAACTAATCGGCCATATTTATTTAACTACATATTGATCCCATACTATTTCCATCAAAATATAACCCATAATTTTTTATTTGATGTAATAAAATGAGAATAAGAGATCATGTAAATCATTCCATCATTTGATGGAATGCATCCTCATAATTATCATCCAAATAAAACATCACTCTATTAATTTAAAATATCATAATTGGATCACAAAGGTGATAAAAGTAATAAATAGAATAACGATGATATCATTTAGGGCCTACACAAAATTAGATTTGAAAAAAAATAATATTTGGAACTTCCCATGTAATAAATTGATATAATCTCTTAGTATCCACATATATTATGTATTTAGAGACCAAATTCCCAGAGAAAATCTCCTCATTGATAAACATATTACATTTCAACATAGTTTTATATAAATAATGAATTATTGATGTGTTCAAGACAATACAAATATATTCTCTATGCCCCTTATATGATGTTGAGTATGTAAATATTTTTTCAAAAAATGTATTAATGAAAAAATCAATATAAGGATGAAAAAAATAGATCTTCAATTTCATAAACAAAATTGGTATATTTTTTCACCATAATGGGAATCCAAAATTTTAAAAATCGTACTATAATATCTAAAATGTTATTTTAGTCAAAAAATTTGCTCACACACACACTGGATGACAATCCATCCCATGATTGATCATTAAAAATCAATATCCTCCTATTAATTAGTAAAATAAAACATAAAATAGTGTTAATGGAAAATTATTCATACTGGAAACATGATCCAAACAATGGTAATAATCACATTATTGAAAGTTCACATCTTTATTTCTAGTGAAAGTAGTTATAATACCAATAGAACTAGATATTACCTATTAATATTTTTTATTTAACATTTTCCAACTAAGACTTCAAAACATAGGCCCAGTCAAGAGAGATGCTTTAAAGATACATTAAGTGAGTCTCGGTACCTAGCACAAAAACAATCACCATCCCTATATCCCTATATATAATATAACATAAAAAATCATTAGGAAACATAATATTATACCTTTCAACGATGGAGAAAAACATTGTGGGTATAGTTTGACATCATGAGAAACATCTTGTACATAAGATATGTAATCATCCATAACTACCCTAAATCATAACTAGATAACATTAATTAAATATTCTATTATCCTTTAAAATATATTATTATTAACTAGATTTAATTAAATTCACGCATCATTACTAATAGTTTATATGTGCCCAAAAACAAGATAGCATGTCCATCCTAATTAAAATATACCAATAATTCAACGCTAAGTTGAAAAACTTTTAATGAAATTTGAATATACAGTTTATTATATAATGACATCATTAATTTCTTATAGACTACAAAATTCTTCATAATTAACTATTTATTGAAAAATACAACCAAAACTCAATAGAAAAACCCATTATGGAATATAAATAGGAATATCAAAACGAATTAAGAGATCCAAAATTAAATATCATGTTGACAATTTTATATATTATAATTAATCTCATAACATCTTCTCTAAAAAGAAGTTTTTCTTGAGTAATACCATGATGGATGAAATAGGTCACTAAATGATGTCCTAAAAATAACCATTTATAGGACCTTTGATGAAACTACATCACCCAAAATTATATAATGTGTTGTAGTTATGATATCATGTTTACTCATTACCTTATACAAAAGATCATATTAAGGAAAAAATTAAATAAATCAAAATGATTTTATATGGTTTGGACATTTATCCTATATATATGAGGAATACCATCACAATAATTTATTTCATCATAATTAAAAAGTTACATTCATTATGAATTTAGAAATTACAAAGAACACTATATTGTATTATCACAAAAAATCCATACCATTGTTATTCACCATTATTTATAGTGGGCCTCATTTGGCCGTCCAGATACACTAACATCTTACTTTTATGGGGGACTTTTCATTAATATATGTAACTTATAATCCAATGTTGATTTATAATTATTGTATTCCAATCTCAAAAATTTAAACATTTCTCCTAAAAAATTTTTCCTGATAATTCCATGTTCATCGTGATTTAAACATAGACACATCCTCCTTTTATTGATCGAAACATCTAATGATCAACCGGTGAAGTGACCACCATGTAGAACCCCTCAGAATTTCAAACCTTTATAAAACCCCACTTCAAATACACTAAATCCAATAATGCCACTCTAATAAGGCTATAGGGTTCCATTGGTGATTTGATTTCTATTTATAATACTAAGGCACTATATGATTCTTCAAAAACCCTAAAATATACCACATGAAAACCAAACCAATGATTCCATGGAATCCTAGAAAACATTAAATCATCAACCTGACAATATTTGTTAGGTGTAATTTATTTTTTTCTCTTTATTTCCCACCAAAGCCCAACTGAAGAATAATTTATCCTTATTCCATTCTAGACAGAAAACACTGTGAACATATCTTCCAAATATTTTAATCCATTTATCTCAGCTACACCATCCATTATTTATTAATCACTAAAAACATATTATAATTCTATTATTGTGAAATAATTCACTCATTGTAGACTCATCATCATGTAGAAAATTATTCAAATAAAGTTAAAGAAATAAATAAAATTCTATGAATTTGAGTCTTCACAAAAGTCCTTGTCAATATACCCACCCCATGGAAGATCATCTCAAAAGAAAAAAAATGGAATCCCTTATTCCATTATGATACCATATGATTCAATTCATAGCTTCTTAATATTTTCTCCTAGTATTTTTCAGAAAATGACATAACACATACTCTATATGGGAAATGAATAGTTTAGTCCACACCATGTAATAAATAATATTTTACCCCACTGATTCATATAGTTTTTACACCATCTACATTTACTCCTCTATATATTATGGTTCTTATTTTTTTTGAATTTTCAATGAATCTAGTAAGAGGAGTTGAAATATATTTTAATTCAGTTATAAATGATTTCTTAGTAATATTATGAATGTACTCAATTTATTATATAAGAAAACTTTTGGTATTCCTATCTTGTTTCATTACCATGACTAATATATTACTATATTTCTTTATATTGTTCATTTCATACATCCCTGAAAAGTAATTCTTCAGCTCCTAACTCAAATTGATTGGCAGCCCCATGAGAAGAATGGGGTCAACATACAATAGTATAATGATGAAATTAATATAACTATAATCATTTGGTAGTATAAATGATCATAATTTCTTTTTCATGAATCATTTTTTGATCAAAAAACAAGTTGAACTTATAGATCCACTATTCAGTAACATGTTTCGAACAATATTGAGTTTCCTTTAGTTGTTACTCCAATAACTGATTTTGATTATCTATAAAACTCATTAGATTATTCACATATTTTTATTAGTCTATATATTCATTAATTAAATTCTTATACACATCAATTTCATCTTAAATAAAATTTTGGAAGAATGAAAATGGAGCACAGTTCAAAACATAGATAATTCTATGATGAAATTCTGAGTGAAAAAGTGTAACATTATATACTTTATTATCTAATGGTATATTTGATGAGAATAATTTTTCCCATTATTTAATTAAATAAAACACTAAAATTTTTGTGTGATATAAATCAATATGATGTAAGGTGATCATTTCTTTTATGAAATCAATATTTATGATCTATAATATCTTAATGTTGGAATATTTATGAATATGAAGGAATATGTGTTTGTATGGTTGTGATGTTTCACATATAAAGGGATCTAAATTCCCATCCTTTGACGTATGTAAGCATATATTTTTATATTCATCTTCATTTCAGGTTTGTTATCATAGAAATAAGAGGATGTTCATTATATTTATTGGAATTGTTTCATACATTTATGGTGTCTCTAAATTCATTGAATATAATGTAAATTAATATTTGGGGGATTGATTGATTTAGGAGTAATAATAAAAAGATTAGTAAAGTTTTAATAACACCTAGGGTTTGTGTTGTGAATATTAAAGAATATATTTATAATAAAATTTAAAAATCAAGCATGCATGAATAGTTTCATGTGAATGCATTATTGTTGAAATACGGATTCGACTATAATAAAAGCGTAATAATTTCAATATTATGAGGAAGTTATTTCAAAATTTTATTACCTCTTATTATTTCATCTATGTTTAAATGTATGAAAGGATATATTTTAAAATTCCAATATATTTGGATCTAAAAGAATCTTAATTTTAATATATTAAATTATATTATTACAAAACAATGATCATATTAAAACAGGTCTTTTATTGGAATATTATATATGTGATACATTGTTAATATATATTCATTGGTGTGGGGGAATAGATTATAGAGTATTTTGTATTATGAGGAACCAACTTGTTTAGTTGTTCATGAAGATCATAATTGAGAGAGAGATATATTAAATAATAATATGTTTATATATATATATATATATATATTATAAAGATCAATTATGTGATAAATATGTAGATGGTGGTTATTTATGTTTGTGTTGTGCATGTGATTTAATGTGGGCTTGTAACAATTCAATAAGAGGAGAACAATCTATTATAACATGAACAACATGATATCAATAATTGGTGGAATCCACTTTAGTTGTTAACAACACGATATTACTTTTTATTTGTGGGATGGACTGACTGTGTTGGAATTAAACAGAAATACGAGAAACATTTAAAGGGATATAAAAGGAATTCCCATTAATTTTGTGGTTCACAAGATTTTTCTAGTGGATAATTTGATCATGTGTTTTAAATGATTATTCAAATAATTGGATACTAACATTGAGTAGTGAACCATATAAAACACTTAGTCATAGAATGATTCTTCTTGTGATTGTTGACAAAATTATTCAATTTAATTTAAAAAGTGTTGATTGTTGTTTATGAGGGAAAAATAAAAATTTATTAAATAAATTACTCTCCTACACATCTATTTGATTTTAAGGATGCCATATTTTTTAAAATTTGTATCAAAATGATTTTTTCTTATTCTGTGTTCCAATATTTCATGATATTGTTTTATATGTCTCTTAGATTTAAAGAGTAACAAATTTATATTATATTCAAGGGATAATATAAATTCATATAATATTAAGTGTATTACAATGTTTAATGGATCCAGATTTCTTATTAAGAATGAAAATATCTCTTCTTATCACATTTAATTTAGTAATAATGTTTTGGATAGATAAATTGATAGATTTATTAATAGTGATGATGGTGATTCTCTAATATTAGATACTAATAAAAACATAAAAATTATTTAAATGATAAAATTATATTTTATCCTCTATTATAGGAAAGAAATTTATGTAATTCAATGTACATTAAGTAGATAAAGTTATCTAGTATAAGAGTTGAATTTTCAATTAATAAAAATTTAAGGTGAAGTGGGATAAGATTATATTTTAGAGACATATGTATTAAGATTTCTTGATTAAATGTTATGATGTTTAATTAATAATGGTTAATGATAGTTTAATTTATATAATTTTTTCTGGTGAGAGTTTCAATTATTTTTATACTTTTGAAAATATTTTACATATATTAATAAATAAATTTCTTATTTAATTTTATACCTTGGAAGAAAAGGATCCAGGTAATATTATTATACATGAATTATTGAATATATTATTATATTATTCAATGAGGAAATAATATTATATAATTAATATTATAATTGAAGAAAAATAAAATTCTATTAAATCACTAAATAATGAATAAAGTTATTTGGTTGATTGCGAGGATGGTGAAGATGGATATTAAAAATATGACTATTTTTTTAATGTGGTGATTGGGAAATGGTTTCCCTCATATATAAGAGAGTGAGAAACGGAAATTGGGATGTAATGGTTAGGGTATAATCTAAATTATTCAATTTATCATTTATGGGATAATTTTTTATAATACAATACAAAACTAAAATAAAATGAAGCTAATTATAATGAAAATGATTATTCCATAAGATTATAAAAGAATAATTTATTTAGTGTAAAATTATTTTCAAAAGTAATGTGTTAAAATTTATTTTATAATAATAGTAAGTATTGTTTATCTAAAAATGGGTATAGTGAATGTAATTACAAGGAAAAATATGTTGATACTAAATATAATGTGAGTAAAAATATTCTCATTTAAAACTGTATTGATAAAAATTTCACTTGAGATAGATATATCAATTATAAAATTTAAGATGATTATTATAGAGACCCTATCATTTTTAGCATAACATTTCATTATTTTGAGAATAATTATAAATTAGAGTACAATCCAAGGATTGTTATGTCTAGTGTCTTGGAAGATTAGGTACATAAAACATAAAACATGTGGATAAAAAAGAACATCCTTATTTAATCTCCATAAAAAGATCATAACTTCATTTGAGACCTTACAAATTTATAGGGTACCCTGGGGAAACCATGAACAAAGGGAAGATATAAAAAGCCCAGTAAGGTTATGAACATAATAATAAATCTTAATAACATCATCTAAAAGGAATTACATAGTGATATCAATATCATGGAACATATGAAATCATAATATATAAACATGGGATCATATAAACATGAAATCATATAAAATGTGGTAGAATCATAAAACAAGTCTTTCATATGAGTCATGTCTAACTGTCAATCTTTTTTCCCATAGTAGTACAGGTCAAGGATAACCACCAATCTGGTTTCCCATTGCATTATGGGTCAAGGTTAACTGCCAATACTACTTCACATTGCATCTCTTGAGACTTAACTTTTCTCAATTCATTGGAGTGATATCTGGGTTCAACCATGTCATTATTTTCATGAATATAATTTCCACATAAATAATCATACATACTCAACCATACATAAACATAAGTGTATATTTCTATTCCCCAAAAATTAATTATATCTCTTATTGGACTCCAAATAACTAGCTGATTAGAACTGTGTATGGTCGATTTTCAAAATTCCTATCACAGTAGTGAAAAACATTTGTTTAATGGTCACATATCTCTAATTAGTTCATCTTGTTGTAATTTCATGACATATTTATAAGAAATGAATTCACATTTATAAAACATTGGGTCATTAAATTTTCCCCATTGTGATGTTTCACCCTCAAAATTTCATTTTACCTTTTAGGCCATAAAAATGTACAGGTACATTTTCATCTTTACCTATTCTTGTTCCCATGTAACATCTTCTTACGTGGTGTCTCACCATAGTACATTGACCAAGTGAGTAGTCTTCTTATATAGAACTCTATCTCATCTATCCAATATCTTCACTATATACACCTTATAATAAAATCTATCCTCCAATTATACCACCTCTGAATAGAGTATATGTGAAGGGTCTGGTATGTACTTCATTAATAAGGATACTTAAAGACATCATATACTATGGCCATGGTAGGTGGAAGTTCTAGTCGATAGGCCATAGCTCTGACAAGATCAAGGACCTCAAAGGGGCCTACGTAACTAGGGTATAACTCCCATTTCATTCAAAACCTCGTGACCTTCATCCACATAGAAATGCATAGAAATACAATGTATCCATATTTTAACTCAAGGTCTCATCGATGATTGTTTTGATTACACGTTTATCGAAATTAGGATTCCTTGATGTGCTTCTGAATAGTTTTAACCTTCTAAACCATTTCTTCAATCATTTTATGTCCTAGAATCTTACTATCACCAACCTTATTACAACACACCAGTGTTCTTCACCTTTTACTATAAAGGGATTCTTATGGTTCCCTTTGGATGCTCCAGTGGAAACTGTTGTTGTAAAATAATTCAACTAGTGGAAGATGTTCGTCCTATCCTCCATTGATGTCCATAGAACATGCAATCAACATATCATCTATTGTTTGAATAGTTCACTCATATTTTCAATCAGTTTTAGGACGATAGGCCATACTGATGCTTAATTCAGTTCTCATTGCATGTTGGAGACATTTACAGGGAATCGAGGTGAATCATAGATCTAGATAAGATAAAATATAACGTGGTTCTCATTACAGCCTTATAACTTCTTTGATGTAAATCCATGTAAGTTGATCCAAAGAAAATCCCTCTCAAATCACAATAAAGTGTGATGTATTTTTAAGACAATCAACAACGGCCCATATAACATTTTTTCCTTTAGATGTCCTTTAAAGTCTAGTGACAAAGTACATGGTAATGATCACCCACTTTCATGTTGGTATGGTTAGTGGGTGAATACCACCATTATACTTTTTCCTCTCATCCTTCACTTCCTGACATACCAGACTCTTTGATTCATATTTAGCAATTTACGTTTTCATATTTTCCAACCTAAAGTTTTCTCTGAGATCTCATTACATCATTTTGATCCCTGGGTGGATAGAGAAGGTAAAATTTTGTTCATCATTCAAAAGATCATAATGTCAATTTGGATCAGATAATAAACATAATCATCACCCAAATATTACAACTCCTTCTCATCAATATTGAACTCTGAGGGTGTCCCATTTTTTATTACTTCCACACTTTTCATAATCTCCATATATTTTATTCGAGAATACATTTTTTTCTACATGAGAGATGATTGAGAAATAATTTGAGAAATTATTGATCGTGTTTGTACCATAATCATTCCTATTTCTATCCTTAAAAATCAAAGACGATCATATCCTTTTCAATTCTCATCATTTATAAAGATACAGGCTCCCATATACTTAGAGCATCTGCCACCATGTTTTCCATACCAAAATGGTAGTGGATTGAGCAGTCATAATTTTTTATGATCTCTATCCATATTCATGGGTGAATATTATTCTCTTTATGTATAAATATATATTTGACACTTTTGTGGTCAGCATATATCTCGCACATCTCCCCATATAGATAATGATGCCAGTTTTTCAATGCAATGATCACAACCACTAACACCAGATCATGAGTTGGTTAATCTTTCTCATGGATTTTCAAATACCTTGATACATATGCTATCACATTATCATTTTTCATTAGAACACATCCTAATCCCCTCTTTGAGGAATCACTATACACCACAATTATTTCTCCACTTATTGGGAGTGTGAGTACAAGCGCAAATATAAGCCTCTATTTCTACTCCTTAAAAAATTATCGCATTCCAGAGTCCATACAATCATTACCCCCTTCCATGTCAGCTAGGACATTGGGTTTGACAATTGTTAATGGTTCTTCAAAAATCCTATATAATACCAAGCTATAACCAAGATTCTATGTATCTTCAACATAGATGTTGCCTTGGAAACCTTTTCAATTGACTTTGTCTTATAACAGTCCATAGATATCCCTTTTCCTATGATAACATGCCCCACTAATGATAATTCCTCCATCCAAAATTTACGTTTATTGTACTTTACATATAGATTCTACCTTCACAATGTCTTTAACATATTATTCAAATACTCCTCATGTTTCCCCATGGTCTTGGAGTATATAATAATATCATCAACAAAGACTACTACAAATATTTTGAGGTAATCTCTAATGACTCTATTATTTGAATCCATGAAAATTGATGGAACATTAGTGATTCTGGAGGGAATCACTATGAACTCATAGTGAACATACCATTTTTAAAAGGTAGTCTTACTAATATCATCCTTCTTCTCTTTTAGTTTGTGATATTCCGACCAATGGTCCACCTTAGAGAAATAATAGGCCCCACAAATATGATTAAACAAGTCATATATCCATGTAAGGGGATAATATCTCTTTATCATGATTTTATTGAGATCATGATAATCAATCCATATCCGCATTGAACCATCTTTCTTTTTTGACGAAGTAAACTATCACACCCAATGGTTAAGCACTCGAGTTTATATAACCCTTAACTATATTATCATGAAACTACTTCTTTAGATCTTCATTCTCTACGATGCCCATTCTATATGGTGTCTTTGATATAGTCAATGATCGGGGGATCTGTTCAATTAAGAACTCAACTGCTCAGTCATGAGGAAGAAAAAGAAAATTTTTAGGGAATACATCAGTGTAATCGGTCACAATGGGCATGTCTTTAAGAATGATTCTCTCATTTGCCTCCATCATTTGAGAGAGAAATTATTTCTCATAAGGAAAGAATATCCAAACTTCAGATGAAGATTATAAAGGAGATTCATCCTCATCCTTGCACTTTTAATGAATCGGTGGATGCTTTATGATGTGAAGAGTGACATTCCTTTCCCGATAGTTGATGTTGTCCTTGTAAAATGATATCCCATCCATGCTAAAATTTGAGTCAAAATCCATTAATGGAAGTATAAAAAGATTTACTTGGAGGTTCAGTCAACAAACATTAACTGGGGAGGAGTTATAAACCATGGATTATAGAAATTCCCCATTCGATGTTCTCACAGATAACTTTTCCTCCAAATTTTGAGGTGCTTTTTGAATAGTTCTACTAAATATAAATGATTTGAAAAAATGAATAGATCAGAGTCCAATAGTCTATAAACTACTATTGAATAAATAACTAGAGTACCTATCACAACATCGTTGTTCGACTTTACCTCATCATCAGTGATAGCATAATACCTTCATTGTTTAATGGGAGGTTTTTGTTGATTTCCTCTGATAACCCTCGGATTAGGGAAATTGTTCACATAATGCTCATTCTCCTTGTAGTTGTAAGACTGCACACCATGATGAGTGTTGATATGAACCTTTCTTTCTTCTTCAACATTAGCAGGATTCTTCATATCATATCAGCAATTTTTAGGCAGATTTCCAAACATTCCACACGCAATGAAATTCTTGGTTATTTCTAGAAAGTTCCAAGGATTATTCTTCCCACAACATTTACAAGAGTAAAAGTCAGGATTCATCCCATTATGGGATTTTTTTATTAACCATCCATGTTTTTATCCATATTCCACTTCTTATCACTGGGCCCATGAAACCACTTATAGTCACTGATCTCTATTTCAACCTTGAGGGCAGAACATGAAATATCCTAATAGCTATCAATATCTTGAATCAAAAATGATTTTCTTCGACTCAACTTTAGTCCACTAAAAAAGCGATAAACCATTCTTTTGGTGTTCATGACAAAGCCAATGGAATACCTTTAATGAATTGTATTGTTTTCATCATATGAATTGATAGGACCTTATTCATTCTACATGAATATGAGGAACTATTGTTTTATCTTGAGACAGGGGGTTTGAGGTAAATTTTTGTCGAATAACATACTCTTGAATCCCACTCAATCCATATAATTAATTTGCACTTATGAATTTGCATTCTTGATTTGTTTCCACCACTGATTAGATTCCCCATCAAAACTATAGACCGCCAATACAAGTTTATCTTCTCCCAAGAACAGGAGGATGGAGAATATCGTTTCAGTGGATTTAATCTAATTTTATAAGAAAAGGTGATCAGATAATCTGAAGAACATGGTAGGACTTTTCCATAATAAGGATTCTATGGAAACTTTCTCTTTCATTAGAGGGGGAGGGAGTTCCACATGATGCATGTTGTTATTCATAACATGAGCCAACTGATCAAGTACATTCACAATGTTTCGAGTAACTATTACCATCATATCTGGCATATCATTAGTTCAATATTCCTGTTTTATATAACAAAGGTTGTTGGAATATTTTTTCTATTTCACACCATTATCTATGAAAAAAATATAATTAGAGGTCATGAATACTTATATGTAGAGCATAAAAATGAAACTTTTAACATAAAAGGAAAAAATTTTAAAGGATATGTATATTCTATCCAGTGATTCATTAGTTTTATAAATAGGTTATCCAAGATCAATTTCATAACTTATATTATTATGGGAATTTTTTATTCCCTTAATAATGGTTTCTACGAAGATTGTGAATTTACTAAATAATATCCCTTGGGAGATTAAATACAAAGAGTGAAACAAGGCCCATTGTCGTATACCATGTTACCCCGAGTCAATCGCAAAACTCCATGTCAGAGTTTTCACTCCTAGATACATCTGTGCCAGAGCTGAATCTACCAGTTTGTATCCATCATGTGGTGTATTTTATTGATAAAACACTTAATCTATACCTACCAAAATTTAGATATGTTTTCTTATACATCATCTCATTGTTATGGTTCTTATTATAGTTATCTATTCCTTGTCTCTAAAATTACTATATGATCATATAATACCAACTATAGAGACCCTATCCTTTTTTACATAACATTACATGAGATTAAGAATAATTTGCCACTATGGTATAATTTGGGATTGATTTGTCAAGTGTATTGGACGATTAGGTACACAATACATAAAACATGGGGCTAAAAACCTATTTAATTTAATATTCATAAAAATATCATAACTTTCATTGATCTCGTACATCTGTATATGGTACCATGGGGAACACATGAACAACAGGATGAGCTAAAAATCCCAGTTAAGTAATAAACATAAGAATAAGGATTAAGCACATGAGGTAGGAATCATGACAAAATGAAATAATATTCATGGAACATTATAAATCATAACCTATAAAAATGGTATCATATATACATGGAATCATATTAACATTGTATAGTCATAAAACATGTCTTTAGTATGACTCAAGGCTTACCACCAATCTTGTATCCCACATTTTTATAGGTCAAGGCTAACCTCCAATCCCATTTCCCATTTTACTATGGGTCATGACTAACCCACAATCCTATTTCATATCTCATCATATGAGACTTATCTTTACCCAATCCATTAGAGCTCCATCTGGCAGCACCCAACTTTATATATTCATGAATATGGTTTACACATAATTAAACGCACATAATCACCTATACATAAACATGATAGTTGGTTAATATACACCAACAATTACATATTTCTCATCAGACTCCAAATTACTAACTGATCACAACAGTGTATGTCAGATTTACAAAATTTCTAACAAAAAATTAAAAACTTATGTTTAAAGGTCAAATAAAACATAATAGTTCATTTTTTTTTTATTCATGACATATTGATAAGAATGAAATTTCAATTTATAAAACATTGGGTCATTATAATTAAATAGAATTGATGTTCATTATAAATATTGAATTGAGGGAATGTCTCCAAAAATACAAATTCTTGGAATGGAAATTAGGATGTTGGAGAAAGGTGATGAATCTACATATATTACAGATATAGTACATGATAAAAAAAATCTTATTGAAGGAGATTATATATCTAAAAAACTATATGATTACTAGAAGACCATGAATACGAATATAAGAGAAAAGGGTAAATAGTTGTTAAAGGATTATGATCTCACTTAACTAAAACATCATAATTTAAAATAATAACTAGACCTATCCTCACTCATTTTTCAAAACTCTATTCAAGATGATGTAGTTTTTTCTAAAAATAATTATTTTTTATTAAAAAAGATTAAATCAACATCTCAATATGATTTTAATGCTAAAAAGCGTGTTAAAAATTCAAATATGAAGAATAAAGATAGTCTACTCAAATGTGGTAGATTTAGAATAAATATAAAAAATATAAATTTACTATGGAACAATGATTTTCTACTTCTAGAATATTTCAATTAAACATGTGTTCAGCCTACTCACATAGATAAAAGATGACCTATCTTGTTTCAAGATGAAAAATTAATGCTTTATCAGGAGGGAGAGCAGGAATAATGGTAAATAAATAGATATTTTTATAGAATATTTAGTTAATGAACCAAATAATGAGTTTCCAATGATATTTGATAGAGGTTTCTATTTTTATTTTAATTCATAATAAAGTATTTCTAATGATGTTGAGAGTTTTATAGAAGGATATGTGACAATGGGTAATTAAGGGTCACTCAAGATAAAATGTTATAGTTATATTGTAATTGGAAAAAAATAAAATCTATAAAACTTTTAATATTAGAGGGTTGAAAAAAAATATAGTTTTATATATTTGTGATGAAGGAAATTAAGTTTTATTCATGAAATAAATATTTTGAGTTGAATGGATTGAAAATGTAAATGTTTTTATTACAGTTTTAGAAATGAATATTAACATTTTTTAGGTTGGATATAAACATAATAAATACTATTTGAACATCAAATCATAAAATGAAATCTGGCATAGATGGATTAGTCATCATTACCTAATGAATATGAGAAATAATTCCCAACTAGAAACTCCTCACGAAGTTCCTAATATAGAAATATAAATTTAAAATATCTTTTCTACAGATAAAATTAAATTAATACAAATTCATCAAACAAAAGTGTCTAGATTCATACATATCATCATTTAAAGTTGATTCATTTTAAGATACTTGGTACCACGAGAAATAAATCAGTTAAGGGAAATAAATATTACATTTCCGTTAAGGATGACTTCACTTGAATTACATGTATTATTTTTATGATACATAAATATAAGGATCTAAAGTTGATTAATATTTTTATGGGTAATTTTTTAAAAAATTGTTTTTACTCATTAATGAAATACCATTGAGAAAATATAATTCATTATAGTAAAATTAATATTGAATATTATCTATAAAAAACAATAATTCACTATAATAATAGTCCACTATATGCACCATAAAAAATTAGGTGGATAAACATAACTATAGACACTTGGTGGAAATGGCTCAAACAATATTGATATATAACAATAACTATTGATATTTTTTGAGGAAGGAAATTAGAGTAGTGGTTCGTGTTCAAAATAATTATATTTCTATAACATGTTTACATAAATCTCTATGTGAGATTTACAAAAACAATAATCAATGTTTAATATGTCTTGGAGTATTTGGAAGTCCATATCATCAAAATAAAAGGTAAAAAATATTGTTAAATTTTAATGATGATGACTTGATGAAATTTCCCATTGTAATTGTTGAAATGGTAGGGGATATCAGTATATAGAATGTAGAATGTTATAATTTCAGGTTGTCCAAATGTGATTGAGTTGGTATATACAATCAAGGATGTTTAAAAAGACCGAGAATGTTCTAAAAGTGTAATTGTTTTTAATTTAAAAAAATAAACTAGATAAATTCAAGATTGAGATGAAAATGATCTATAATTATTGGTTGTAGAATATTATTCAGTAAGATCATGAAATAAGGAATATTTGAAATAATTACACTCAAATATAAGAATGGTATTCTAGGTCTAATAGGTCACTATAAATGAAAATCATCAATTTCAAACAAATATAACTTTGAGGACAATATCTCATACATCATTGATCGTTCATGTTAAACCAAAATATATTGAAGGGTTAATTGATAATAAATATTGCGATGATCTTATTAATGTAATATAGGTCCAAATTGATATAAATATGTCATTGAAGTTAGTTCAATTATTTTTAAAATTAATGAAATTTGAATAAAATTTGTCTATTATATCATGTTGTATGAAAATGGAAAAGTTGTGAAAAATAAAGAATTTATTTTTAATGGCTATTCACATGAAAAATGAGTTGAATTTTCGGAGAACATTTAATTAGTGGAATTTTTTTAATCCATATTCACTTTTCTATTTATTATAGCATAATGGAAATTTTAAGTTTCCAAATGGATTTTATGTCTTTATACGAAATTGGTGGTCTTGATAAATAGGTTTACATTGAGAAACAATTTCGATTTTTTTTTGGAAAATATTATATATATATATTTTTATATTAAATAATGAATTATATTTGATGAAACAAGTTCCAAGAGCATGAGATCTAAGTTGGACAACTTTTTGAAGAGGTTAAATTTAGAAAATTGAATAGTTGAACTCAATCTCTATATCAATTATGAAAAAGAAGTATCTATTCATTTTATTGTTCATATAGATGAAATTATATATTCTATAAATGAATATGAATAATGTGGGATGTTTTCTAATGAGATGAATTATTTTTTTGAAATATTTATACATTGATAAATAATGCATTTTATTTCTATAAAAAATATATAATAAAAAAAGATCGCATTTATGTTTCTCTAGATTAGAATGTAATAGAACCCTTGAAAACGTTTTCCAAATAGGATTCAAATCCAAATTAAACACTTATTTAAGTGGAAACAATTTATACCAAATATGTATAGGTTAAATCAATTTATTATAGGGAGTTGAGGAAGTTTGAGGGATGTTGGTTGTATATCATTACTTCATTGATAGATTTAATACATGTTTTCACTCTTTAGGCCATCTATCGAATTTCATGTAATGATTCACAGTTTTTAGATGTGAAAAAGAATATTATGTATATAAATGGTATAACATATTTTTTGTGAAATATTACATCAATGTGAATTTTTATTTTTTTTATAATGATGATAACCGTGATTGTTTTGTTGGGGACCAATGATCAACAGCTAGTGGTGTTTTCTTCTTGGTTGATAGGCGTGTCTATTATCATTATTTGTTGTAATTTATTAGTAATTTAATCACTTTGTGTTATAGTCTGTGTATTTCACACATTACATAAATCAAATATTATGGATAAATTTATATTGAGAAGATATAATGTTTTTAGGATATGTTGGATTAACTTCCTATATAGTAGAAAATAGTACATGTGTTCACCAAGATTTATTAAAAGGAAACATTTCATAATATGTGGTTTAAAATGGTGTTAAATATCACCCATATCAAGTATATGGTAAGATTATTGAATTTTCCCTCATATTATTATTTGATGATGTTACAATGGGTGATAAAAAGAAAAGAAAACAAAATTAATTCATTATATCTTTCTACATATTGATTTACAAAAGGTGGATATTTATAGGGGATTATCAATTTATATGTGTTTCTATTAAGGGGAGAAATTATTAAGGGACAGTTTAAAAAATGGGTAATTTATTATTTCAAATTTTTGGAACAATATTATCATTTTTAAGTATTTTTCAAAGATATTTTAACAGAAGTTAGAGAAACTAATATATCAAATTTTTGGACAGAATTTATTTAATTTTGATGTAATTGTGAAGTCTTCACATATCGAAAAAAGTAAAATATAGATAGCTGTTATCTTATGGATAGTATGGTCTTATTATTTAATGATTTTATTTATTTCATTATTTTTTCTCAAGAATGATTATAAATATTGAATTGTAATATATAACTAAGAAATTTTGTCTAATAGTGAATTGTATTCAAAAGATTTAAAAATAATCTAAAGGAATTGTTTATAGATAATTAGCTTTGTCAATTACTCAAGGTTAATTATAGTTTATTTTTTAATGTGATTCTTTTTGTTGAAAATAACTAAATCTTAATAAATTGTTTTTTTGGGGAGTATTATTTCAAAGAAATCAAGAGAATTTGTATATGGATGTATAAAAACTACCTAAAAAATGTTGAAATAGCATCTGATCTTATCGATGATGGTTGAAGGTAATTTAAGGATATATTTTTTCTATTTATGTTTCATTTTGAATTTATATTTTAACATATTGTCACAATAAATTCCATGACTGCTTTTTTTTATAGTCACATGGTTTGTAAAACAATCTAGTGATGGTGGGTTCCCATGGTCATTCATTTTTTTATAAACAGTTCATCTTATTCATAGATAAAAATTGAGCATTCATCCCTAATGTTAGTCAAATAGGCATGATCAGTGGTTTGATCTTACCATCAATGGGTGATTTATGTGGTTGGTCCACATGGTTGACCAATACATATGGTCAATCCACATGAATACATATTGTTTTTTTTATTACAGTTAATTTATTTATTGGATGTCAATGTTTCATGATTTATGTCTCCTAGTGTTAGCTTTATATGGTTAGTTTGATACATAGATAATTTTTTATGTAATCATAGTTTAAAAAATATGCATCCAAATTTGAATATCTAAATTGAATTCGATGACATGGTTTTTAGGATTTATTTGTGTTATTATAACATCACAAGTATAGTGTGATATCTAACTAGATGATGTTATTAAATAACATTATCAATGATATATATATTCATGATAAGTTATATCAATATTCATATAGATTTATAAGAAAAATTAAGATGAGTTTATGAGGTTATTCAATGTTATATATAATGGGTTCTACTTTCACATTAGTTGCTGCATGTGTGAATATATATTTATTATCATCTTTATTGAAAGTGAATTACTTTGAAAATAAGAGTATGATCATGATATTATTTTGAATTATTTTAGTAATATATGGTGTTATTGAATCCATGAAATATCATGGAAATATGTATATGATGGTTATATGGATTTAGAATGAATATTTCCTAGATTAATGAAGTGTGAAGAACTCACAAGGATTTTTCCATGAATGGTGAATCCATATATTTTTATGTAATTTTAATTATCATTCAAACATATATAAATTAATTTGCATACATTATACAATAAATACACATTCAACTATATCAAAATAACAATTACTCCATGATTATGAGGTGTTTGTAACATTTTTTTATAATAGTAAACTATTTCTCAAATTTTTTATGAGATGAAATTGGATTTTTTTAATCTTATATCGAAGCCTTCAGTAGAATTTAAATTTTAATATCTACAAATATTTAATTACAAGTAAGAAATCAGAAATGAAGTGTATTTTTCTAGAATATTATTCAAACTATACATCAAGTATATATATTAATCAAAGATGTAATTTCGAGAAGAAGGTATAAATTTTTTTAACAAACAAACTAGGTGAGTTTTTCATGATGTTCACAATATAGATATTAGGGATGAAAAATTTGTTACAAACATCTATATATTTTAATTAATTTTTTAATAAATATTTTGACATTGGTTATTTTATGTAAGACTATAAATTTGATTTGATTTAGTTTTTTCTACTATTTGTGAAAATAATAAGTATAATAATATATCAATACATGAAAAACGTGATATCAATCATTGGTGGAAGTCTTTTTCTTTTTTACCCCTATGAATTTTTTTTATCAATATTGGATTCACTAACATTGGTGAACTAACAGTCAGGAACAATTTATGTTATTTTATAAGGATTTTTAATGTTTTCTCGATGATTCATGCCAATCGTAGGGTGTGGAAAATGAAAATTTTATATTTTTTTCTTCTGCAGCATAGTGGATGACATGGGTTTCTTCACATGATGATAATTATCTATCATTCACATACTTATTATATCTCTCCTAAACTACATATTTTTTTCTTTATTATTATTCTATTAATTTAATGAAATTTAAATGATAAATGCATGATAAAACTTATACTAACCAACAATGATATAATGAGATTAGTAAAGAATGAACATGGCCTTTGTGGGTTGGTTTATGGGATCCATTATTCTCCATGTTGGTGAGTAAATTGTATTTGACCATTAAATTATAAGATCATTATTATGATTTATTACAGTTTCATTTATTGTCATAAAATCACAAATGAATTTATCAATCTTAATTCCACTTACTCATATAATCAAGGTTAATTTTACACGTTGTGAATGATTTTGAAATATCCCAATACCTAGTTTCATTTTATGCTATTTCATCTACTAAATTGACCACCTCCATCACATATAGATCTTGTATCCAATATAAGGTATGGAAACAATTTAATATAAGAATATAAATGAATTTGAAATTATGGTGATGGTTGATGATCTCTACATCCATGCACATAAATCCTTCTCATAAAAAAATTATAACACATAATAATTTGAGATCTAAATAAATTAAATTGTTGCGTGCCACCCTCGAGCAAATTTTTTTGTTAGCCCATCATTTTTTCGGGTTAGAGGCCCTAGTGGAATGACAATGAACGAGAATAATTATATTAGAGATAGATTATAAATATATATTTAATAATATGAAAAAATGGAATTAAAATATGAATATGTATTACATGGGAAAAGATAAGTAAAAAATGAAAAGAAAGAAATCATAAATAATCACCATGACCCTTATCCTCCTCTCAAATGGTGGTCCACTGGATGGATTAAAATGATTTGGGAAAGAGGTGATCTCCTACTTTTATAGGCTCTATATTTCCTTCAAATGTGTATATGTTTCAGACCCAATAAATGGATGATTCACTCATAGACCCTGACATGAAAATTATTCCCAATTGTCTTTCACATCTCCACTAAAATTTTCAATTGATTTGGAAATTTTAAGTATGATTTATGGCCATTTTTATATAATAATTTAACATTCATTGATATACTATTCAAATTAAATGTTTCTATTTTCCTATGTATTAATATCCTTAAAAATGGACAACACGCCTATCATAGTGTCTAGAAAAAGAAAATTTATATGTTTTCGTAGTGCAGTATTGTTGATGGACAATGTCATCTCAATTGATTTGATTTCTCAATCATTAACCTACTTATTACAACTCACCAAAACTAATTCATTTTATGTTTTATTATTCCTTGAATGTAATGAAATTTAGGAGATAAATGAAAATATAACACATATAATACCATGAAATTAGAGAATCAAATTAGTAGTAAATGATCTTATTCATTTTGGTTTGTTTTGTGGTTTCCATTATACTATTTTCTGGTGTTCAAATTATGTTTTATAATTAAATTCTGAGTTCACATTCATGAATTAGTATTCATTTTATTATTGGTGTAAAATATGATATGCATTTAGAAATCCTAATTCCATTTACTTCGATAATAATTGCTAATGTTGTTCCTATAGTGAGGGTGTGTCATATTCCAAGACATGGCTCCATCGTTTTCCCTTTCACATATTAAATTGATCAACGAAATCTTCTATATATTTTGTATCAAGTAGATGGGGGTGAATTTTTAATAAAATAATATATATAATTTGGAATTATATTTCGTAGTGGAAGATCACCACACCCATTTATGTCACTCATTATCATCAATAACATAATAAAATATAAAAATTTGTGAACTTAATAAATGATATTTCTACATACCTCCACCGGTCTAGGGCTTGGGTATGCCCCTCATTTTTTGGGGAAAAAGGTCACATGGGAATGAGAAATAAAATGATTAATTAGATTAGGTATGAAAGATATATAATAATGGAATAATATTTAAATGCAAGAATAAAATATATTTAGATGAGATATATAGGAAAACAAAAGGGAAAAAATGAAAAAAGGAAATACTAAATAATAATCGTGTTCAGTGGATACATCTCCACTTGTTGTCGGCTAGATGGATATGAATGATTTTAGAAGGATTATCCATCTTATATTTATGAGGTTTATTTATATTCAAATTTTTTTATTTGTTATACCCAAAAATGGTTGATACACACATATAACCCTTTAATAATGTTTTTCCAAATTATATTTCATATATTCCCTCAAATTTTCTGCATATTTGGCCATGTGTATGAGAGTTTTTACAATTTAACTATGAGAATTTAATCTTCCATGAAATAAAATACATATTTAATTAAAATAGATTACCATGAACTAATGGTTATCAAAACATATTATTCATGTGTGTTCTCTTTCAAAAATGTTTTAAAAATTACTTATCAAGCTCTATATCTAATTTCAGCTTCATTGAGAGGTCAATGTTCTAGATTTATGCTCATTTTTATAACAATCCATATCCATGAAATGTTTTCGGGGCATGATATTTTATCTACTATTGTGCCTATAATTGGTGGATTTAGCTTATGTCCCCAAATGATGAAATGTATCACAAGATTTCTGGGATCATAAAAAATAATTTCACAATTTAAGTTATTTTAGAAAATGTTATGGCTAAAATACTGAATAAAAAGATATAGTTAAATCCGAAAATTATTCCATTTTTACAATATAGAAAAAAAATTCATAAAGACATTATAATGTGACAATTTCCAAAAAAAAATAAATTGTGGTGATTCAAAAGAAATTGAAATTCAATGTAAAATAATGAAAAATACGTGTTCTGTCAATTCCCTCAAATGTAAACCATGGTTTTCATCAAGAAAAAAATATAAATAATGAAAATCAGAGGGCTAAAATGTTATAAATATTCTAATTTCAATTCAATGTAATCAAAAAATTATAGATATAAATCAAGATTATCAAATTCCATGTGAAATATCCATAGAATTTTCCATTTGTCAAAGAAACAACCAATCGAGGTATCTTACTTTTCCCTATGAAAATAATTGATGAATCTTATCTTTTCATTCATTAAACTCCCTGATACATTATTATTAAACATTTTAAATCATGATATACCTCACTTTTAAATCATTTATATCATCACTCATTAAAAAATTTAAGTAGAGTTATTCTCATATCTTAAGAATAAGATCAATATCCATAATCTTGTAAAAAAACTATATTCTCCACTTTGTAAGGACAAAAGGAACATAAATTAAGGAGGACATAAAATTAAGCTTCTAATGACTTGGAGGTTTATGGTTGCTAGGATTTGATTATTAAAAATAAATCTCCAGGAGGGCGTTTAACTCATAAAGCATAAAGAATTATATTCAATGTATAAAATATTAGTTACATTCACCCCTTCAAATTGTAACAAATCCCATTATTCCCCAAGACTCAATGAAAATTTTGTAATCAGTTTAGGCATAATTATTGATTTGTTAACACTCTTGAATATTTTTTTCATAAATTAATTTTTTTATTTTGAAAGAACATTTTATTTATTTATTTATTTTTATTCATTAGAATAAACCTCACACTGATAACCTCACCACATATAATAGAGATCACAGAACATGTAATTTGAATTTTGGATTAGCAAAATCAAAACCAATTTTTTTCCTATCTTTTTGGGTTCTTTTGTTCATTTTAATTTTTTTATATTCAATAGGGGGAAAAATTAAAAAAAATTGAATGATTTCACAAGATTTTTTGATACCCACTATAATCACCCCCACATGTCTTCCATATTTTTTAAATAATCTCAATTACTTTGATTCACTTCATCCCCACACATCAAAATTAAAATATCATGAAAATAAAAATATCATGTTAGTAATGGATAAAATGGATTAAAACCCGGCACTTTCATATAATTTTTAGTCACCATCTCTATAGACAAAGAAGGATTCATTTAATGTTCATATATTAATTATAAGTGGATTTTCAAAGGATGATTCAATATTTTTAAAATTTTTTTTCACAGTAGATTTTACAAGTTCAAAATCATGATCAATCATTTTGCATGTACATAGTCTATAAATAATATAGGGAATATGACATAGATTTGGGAAAATCACTCAATGAATTTTTGATAATAAAAAATCAATTCCCATGAATTTTATAAATTCATAGAATGAAAAATTGTGGGGAAATTTCATTTACATGAATCAATTAACTTCATAAAATCATGAGTCCTCATTTCAATATTCATTATTCAACATAAAAATTATTTCCCTATTTTACTCAATTAATTTTATCACTGTTGAAATAAAAAACACGGCCTGAAAATATTCTTAAGAAACTAATGTCTCTTAGATTAGTCATGTAATGCATAATTCATGTATGGGCATGCAATTTGAAATTTAAAGCTGAAAACATGTTGTTGTAGAATAATTTTTGGATTTTAAAAGGTACATATAAAAATTGAACTACCCTTTGAAATAAATATTTGGTAATCTTCCTTCAATGCATGAATCTTTCTTCTGCCGTAATGGTCCTACATAATAATATCACTTAATTAAGCACATCGATAATTTCATAAAATCTAAAAAAATATAAGAATTAATTGGCCACATTCTAGACTAATCCAAAAATTTAAATTGAAAGTCAATTTCTTATAATTTATCTAAAGATAAATCATTTTTTGTTCCCCCAAGTGGGAAATAAATTTCTATTGCCTCTAGAATGCGGTTCCAGCTATTATCCAATGTATTATAGTTGTTTAGGCTTCATAGAATTGAACCAACACATATGGTTTCAAACATATTGGTATTATTAATGTCTATTGAGAAATACTCATTGGAATGAGTACACTAGATCCGCCCCTTCATAATGTAGTACAACTTTCATTGTTGGGGTACGATGATGTCTAAAACTACATCCACCTTTCTTTATAATTATAAAATATTATATTTCTATTATTTTAATCCCTCTAGTGAATATTCAATGTCTTCTTGTAGCTATAGGTATTCATCAATATGTGAAATTTATTTTTCTATATCGTCCTCCATGGTATAATTAGAGTTGGTTGAATCTGAAAATTAAAAACTATTAAGAGTAATTCTCATGATAGTTTCAACAAAATTAAAAGTTTTTCGAGTTCAATAATGTATCATCTACCAGCATTGTTTTGGATATAATATCTTATTCAATTCAATGTGCCGCTTGGAGTCATTCTTTTCTGGATAGAGGTATGTATTCAGGATCCTCCATTTGTTCACTATATTCCACATATTGGGTTGATCCCTCTTTGATATTTAAGAATATTTGTAATGGTGGTATCTCTTCTTATTTTCAAGGTTTGTGGAGATCATGTAGTTCCACACATTAATTCTAAAATTCATCATGTTCATTTTGATGTCCCACATGTAACTCAATAGGAAATTCATTTTCAGGTATCTCTCAATGAATTGGTCGTGTGAGGAACAATGAATCATCATGTACCTACACTGTTACCATCTTCAGTTCATAAATTGTAATGAATAGTGGAAACATTTATTTCACCATTTCTATAGGTTATTCTCTATCTCACGGTCTGATTTATCCATAAATTCATGAACATATGAAAATATTTTTTCAGCATTTCTCATCAGTTTTTATATGATTTCTATATGATCATTAATCAACATCCTATTTTATATATATTGAGATTCTCCTTATTTTTTATTCTTGATGTTTTTTAAAAATTGTTTAATCTGAATAGGTATAATTATACAATTTTTAATACATCCTAGAAATAGGGGTTTTTTAGAAAATTTTTACTCATAGAAAAAATGAGGAAATATTAACAAAATTGTGAATTTAGAAAAAGTGATTGATGTAACTATTTATCTCTTCAGCAAGGGCACCATTTTTTGACAGACAATTATCATATGATGTTGAAAAATAATATTTATTTCTTTTCATAGTTTATCTTAGCGGTTTAATGTGGTTTTATCACTTATGTATATTTCTCAGTCTTCGACCAAATTATTCAGTCTCTCCTAATCTACTATTTTTTTTTATTTTTTTATTATATGACTGTAATGATATTTAAAAAATAAATCAAATTATATGACATATACTAACATCGAATGGCATAGTGATATTAGTAAATAAAGAATATAGCCTTTATGTTATGGTTTATGGGATCAATTATACTCCATGTTGGGTTTTATATTATGTTTTACAGTTCAATTATAAAACCTCATTCATGAATTACTATTGTTTTTTGTGTTTTGAAAGATCAAATTCATTTAGAGATCATAATTCTAGTTGCACCTATAATCAATGTTAATGTTACCCCTAGATCTAGAGTTCTATATCTTCTAATCCATTCCTCCATCGTATACACTTCATCTTCCATATAGTTTATCTCCATCATATGAATATATGGTATTATCTATAAGGGAAGGAAATTATTTAATAAAATAATGGAAATGAGTATGAAATTAGTATCAGGGTGGAAGATCACCACACCTGTGTGCATAAATTTTTATCATAATAAACCTAATAAAAAATTTAATATTTAAGAATAGAATGAACTAAATTTCCACAAACCTCCCTTGATCCAATCCTTAGGTTAGGCCCTCATTTTATATAGTAAGAGTTCATTGTGGAATGAATATAAATAGAAGAATTAGATTATGTATGGATGATATAAAGATATAGAAGAATATGGAAACACATTAATTAAAATTATTAACTTTTGTGAGGTGGTTAATGAAGAGAAAAAGAAGAAAATAAATAAATTCTAAATAACCATCATGGCCCTTGGCCTCGACTCCAATGGTGGTTTCATTAATGGATTGGAATGATTTGGGATGGAGGATCTCTCTTAAATTTATAGGCCTGAATTCCATTTGAATGTGTCTTCATGTTGGACCCAATAAAAGGTATATTCATTCATGTACTCATTTATTAATGTTGTATCCAATTTCCTTTCACATCTACCATAAAAAATTTAATGTATTTGTCCTTGTGTGGTGACAATTATGATCGTTTCACTTTAATAATTGAATATAACTAAACAGACTCTCAATATTCAATGTCTCCAGTATCCCATGAATTAATGGATTTGAAATTTTATTTTTCATGTTTTTTCATTGAATAAAATATGTTATTAAATTATTTATATATATTCATGTCAAATTTAAACTTCATTTGGAAATTCAACATTGTTATATTATCTAATATTTAAAACATTCCAGATTTGTGAATAGTTTTTGAGGACTATGTTGCAAGCTACATTTGGGAATCAAATTGATGGATTGAGTTTATAGATTATTTGTTTGGAATATAGAATAAGAAGGGAGGAAACGTAAAAAATGTAATTTCACAATTTATATTATTTCGGAATATGTTTTGTATGATATACAGAATCCAAATCAAATCATTAATTCCAAAAATTGGTCATCATTATAATTTGGCTAAAAATTCCTCTATGACATATAATTTGGAAATTTCTTACGAAATAACACAATGTTGAGTCTAAATAAATTTAAATTAAACTAAATAATGAAAAATACTTGTTCTTTAACCCTAGTTCACAATATTTTACAAGTGGATCATGTGATCATTGGTTTTACTTGATCATTCCATTGAATAACTGCTCACATTGAGTATTAATCCTTGTATATCACATGATCCTGGAATGTGCCTAAATTTATATTTTATTATGTTAAATAAATTTACATTTATAGGTGAGTAATGTTTTTTATGTGGAATCTATGAAGATGAATAAATCAATTATTCAGCCCTAGTGATTCAATTGGTCTATGGTTTCTATACACATTTTTTATGTGGTAAATCTATTAAATCATTTGTGTAATTCACAAAGAGATAATTAAAATCATACTTAATATACAACTCCCACTCAACACAATCCCCAAGGATAATAATGTTTTTTAAAATTTATCGTGCTCCACAATCTGTTAAATGGATAATGTATATGGAAACTGCGTAATTCCTTACCAATCACCTTTCCCTTGTGGATCTCCCCAATGTACACTATTATTCTAATCACTATCAGAATGAAACCTAGGGATTTAACTCTTACAATTATATGGACCAGTCATCATTTTTTCTTTCTATTTTAGTTATATATTTGGTTTGTTTCATTCTAAATCCTTCTATGTTTACCTTGGAACTTTATAACTAAATTTTTTAAAATTCTTTTATAATCAGAGTCATTTGAAATATTCATAATTAACAAAAATGAAGTTCCTCTAATCTGATAATATTAATTAATATTCTACTATTATTCCTCAAATTATATTCCCTTTAATTATTAAACCTTACAAAGGACATGGTCATTAACATGAATATTTCAACATCTGGTGTCTTTTTTCTTATGACCATACCATGCTGAAATTTATAATTTTAATCTCTATATTTCAAATAAAATCATGGAAAATAAGTTAATTCAAAATTAAATTTATCTTTATTATCCAAAAGTGAATATAATAAACTCCCAAATACATTATGGTGATATAAATTTGATTATTTAACAATCCCTATCGAATAAGTTATATTTTTCCCATTGGTGAAGGGGGAGTTTAATTGATTTATTAACCTACAATATTCACAATTTTTTCCCAAATTCATGAGGAATTCGTAAATCAATATTCATTTCATTAAACCATTCTATCAATTATAGATTCATACATTAAGATATTTCATTTTTTAGTAATACATTGTATATTTTCCTCATTCCAAATGCCTCTTTGGATGTATAAGTTCCATAAACAAATTCATTTTTACTCACCCTTATTATCTCATCTAAAGAATAGTATATTGAAAACATTATCGCTTATAGTCATACTTTTTAATTGGAAAATTACACTAAACATTCCATAATAATCTTCCATTATGTATAACCATAATTTCCTTTCATATTAACTAATTAATGTCCCAAAGTATTTTGATCCTGTCTATTATTTAATTAGTGTATTTCCTTAGACATATGCATTCTAAAGATCCAACATATAGATTTTATATATTGTATTTTATAGTTTAAAATTAAACTTACATTTCCAAATGGGTGTAAAACTCATAAAACATAGTAATTATAAATGATCCATGTTCAACAATAATTTTTCTACTAAAAATTAAAAAACATTCTCACTGAGGTTCCCAATTAAGCTGTTCCACAAATATAAACATCATAAAGTTTATGTTCTGATAAGTAGATCACCAATTTCCCATCCTTTTAGATATTATGTTCCATCCTTCACACTAATAGATATGAAAAATGTTCCTAGAGTTATCTTCCATGCCTCATCAACAAATATCATTCAATAGTATTGTCCATTCAACTATCTCATTAAATCATATTCTATCGAATGCATGAAATATTTCACTCTCTATTTAACTCAAGGATAGTATAATGATTCATTTTTATTTTCATATCAATATTTTCCATGATTTAAATATATTAATCATTAATTATATGAATTATTCTCATCCTTCAAACACATAACATTCATGTGAACCATTTAACTAATAATGTGGAATGATGCACCAAAATCTATGACCTATGTTTCCACTAAATATTGACTCTCATAATATAATTATCACCAATATTATTATCATAATTCAATATATTATGTCCTTTGTAAACTACTCAATAATTTCTTGAATTTATAGAAATCATTCATGAGAGGTCCTCTATTACCATGGTCCCAAAACACTAGTATAAGTATGTTCAATTTACCACAACTACTCTCTCAATACATAACATTTTATTTTAACTAATTTATTAAATGACGGAATTTATCAATTTAATTTTTATTTAATGTATCGATGATATTTTCTTAGATCTCCCTATAATGTATCACTTCATTAAGAATAAATTTTCAAAAATCATTGAATATCCAATATGTTTTTTCACATGAAATTCTCTCTACTAACACCATTAAATATTATAATTTTGTTAACTAAAATAAAAATATTATTTACCATACATCATCTATTAGATTAACCATCACATACTTGATTTTTCTCCATATCATTTTGAATTCATTCACCTAATTAGTTTTATACCTATGTTTTATAGGCATATTTTAAATATTCATCGCATTAAGAACACATATTTACAACATCCAAAAGTATGATCTAATCTAAAAGCAATATAACAAAATCAATTTAAATATTATTCTATTGGATTTTAGAGACACATTCTATGCCAATTTCATCCTTACCATGATGAAAAAAAATTCATATATATATCTTTTCATATTCTTTTCTCTCTAATGACATCTAATTGTCATCTTTTAAGGGAAATTCCCTCACATTCAAGATTAAATTATCCTTTATATGCAGCTACTAAAATCCAAAATTTATTCCATATAATATATTAATCCAAACATTTCAATCTAATAATTAAATCTCCATAAAATAAAATAATACATATAGAATCAATGTCTTTTTAAACATGTAATAATGTTACCTAAGTAATCACTACATGAAATATTGATACATTATGAACCTCCCCCTTCTTTGATGCCAATTATTGATAATCCCACACTGTATTTTATCATTTAGTGTTCATATATCATAGAAATGTGATGGTGAAAATAATTTATAATATATAATCCTTACAAAATTAATTTACGAGAACATGGAAGAAATTCCCCACCAATATAAAACAAATGAGTTAGACATAATCAATATTTTCTCTTCACAAAATCATATGAAAAGTAACATACAAGAAATAATATGAAATCATATCATGGACATAGGGCTTTATCAAGGTTGTTTTCATTCTTTACATGTAAATTTGGAGAAGCATGATAATTTTTTTTTTAAATAATAGAAAAAAATTAAAATCACTATTTTATTTGTTGTAATGTAGATCACTAACATTTATGAACAAAAAATTCCTCATAAATGTATCCTCACTCCTTATTTATATAGATTACCACCCAATCATATGTTATCACCAACTACTAATAATCACACGGGTCCCTATATTGTAATGTGAAACTATTGTTCCTCAGTTTCTCTATTCAACCCAACCAACAATCATTAGTAGAAGAACAGTTCGCATACCCCTAATAATTTCTCATAAACTTCATATTGAGTGTTATTCAAATGTATACACTAACTCTATATATTTATCCAAAAATATAAATAATATTATTTGAAATGAACAGCTTTATGAACCATTAAAAATTAAAAATCTTTTGATAACCTCACTTCCAACCCACTGATGCGAATTTCTACTTCTCTTAAAAGTATAAAGAGTTTTTGGAATTTAGACATCTTGTAATAAAACTCTAGATATTAAAGAGCCTTCACAAACCCAACAGTTGTAACTAGGGTTGTACCTCTAATGATAAAAGATCCCTAATCATGATCCATTAATTTATAATAAATAAAGAATAACTAATTAATAGTTGTACTTATTACCCACTCATAGGTCACATGAATCCCATTCATAGAATCTATTCGTTGAACTTCTCTCCAAGAAACTCAAATGAATATATGGCTACATTTCATATATGACATAAAGATTCTAATATACAATAGTTCACTGGCATATTCATGAGATTGTATAGGGTAATCCAAATCATAAACTCCCCCCCTATGAGACCCTTTACAAAAAACATTATGATTCCATAATTTTGCACAAAAATGACCTTACATGTGATCATTAGAAGAAATATATTGACTAGTAACTCTTTTGTTACCCTGATAAAACTCTAATAGAACCTTGCCTCCATACAATAGAGAATAATATAACATCCCCTGACCATTTTATCATTAATTTTACCTATTATATTCATCAGTCTTCCACTTATTACCACTCCAATATCCACCACCTCCCACAAAATCCCACTTTTGATTCACAAGTTCATTCTCTACCATGAGATCCCTACTAAGAACATATGTAAAGTGGGATAAAAATACATGATACTTAAATGAGTTAAAAACTACATTTCATACTCAAATATATAATCCATTCACATACCATCACCTTCCAATGTTAGAATAAAATGGAGAGTGTCCATAAATTTGGGGGGATTTTCAAGAATGGGCCTACCCTTTTACATTAACTCCAATAACTATAGTCCATTATCCAACCTCTATATTTGAATGTAAATCCAATTGAAAAAATATATCCTATAAATTAATCCATAATACCCCTTGGTCCACATTTATATATCAATTATATCCAAACACTATTGATCGAGAACCCAAGAATGAAGATAATAAATTTCAATTTCTTCCATTCATGAGAATAGACATGCAAGATGATCATGTATATCCACTATAGACTATCCATAGGTTTCAGAGAAATTATAAAATCTCAAAATATATAAGGATTGTGTGATTTACGATCATTAAAATTAGTATAAATTACAATTAATTCTCTTGGTGTTCCCCCTATTGTATACTAAATTATTTAAAGTAGAACCTCAATTGACTTCTACTCCAATACAGTCTCAAGCTCACCAACATGTGAAACAATCTTAACATCACCTTTCATATGACCCCCATTTGAACTCTCCTTCTATCCCAACTCTTGAAATGGATCATAAAGTCCCTTATTGGGTTTTCTGATTATATAGAAATGAAAACAATTATTATAAACAAAAAATAAACATTCTCAATAATAAAATACATTGTACATCACATCTATAGAAAATCAAAATATAAATATCTAAAAAAAATTAATCACATTACATTATCAATTAATCTCTCTAATTTTATCAAATCAATCCATTAATAATAACTTATTAATTGAAACTATAATTTATTATTAATAATTCAATTAAATAAAACAACTTTAAATCATCACTCAATAGATACACATGTGTTCAATCATACTATTTGAGTTGGTTCCCTAGAACAAACTGACATTGTACATTTCATTAGTTGAATATTAAAAATTATATTATCCCATGATAATTTTTCCTTACATACCATTAATGTATTAATTTTCTTATATTATTTTTTTCATTGAAATGTTTAGTTGTCAGATACTATAATGAGAACCTAGAGATTCAATAACTATCACAAACTAGATCTGGTCTCCATCAAATCCATGACCAAAAATGGTCCATGGAATGACCATAAGGTCATTCTTGAATCCCACTAGATAGAATAAGTTCTTATGTATCATAAATGAGTGTTTGGGTACAATTTACCTGAGTTTGTAAACATAAAACAACAAATGAATCCAATAAAATGAATCTAGTATTTTTCAAACCAAACCATCATTCACAAAAACATATAATTGAATTACGTAATTTGAATCCACTCTCAAAGACTAAAAAAAGAAAAACAAATACAAAAAATACGGCCCCTGAACCACCTCATGGCCCAATGTATCACCTTCAAGAAATCTCCATGATACCACCCCAAGAAGGACCACTAGAAACCCGAGCAACCAGCACTAAATGTTTTACCAAAACCTGCTAAAATATTTTACAACTCTATATACACCCGAGGGTGTAAGTGGGGTCTTAACCTAAGCCCAATAGGTTTCCACCAAAAAGATTCCATTTGATAAAAATAATAATTCAAAAATCATTCAGGTTTTGTAAATAGGAAATACTAGTAACTGTTTCAAAAAGATGCATCATTAAATTAAAAAAGCTTTCAAATGAGCTATTTCATAGAATAAACAATGTTAAATAAAAAAACATTCTACTAAATATTCCTTCCAATGACATTGTAATCCAATGGTGAATATCATATAGTCAATGAGCACTACTCAGGGGAACACCCCTAGGTACTAGTTAACCGTGTTCCCTAGGTACATCGTATCTTAGTGAAAGTCACAATAATTAATATACACTCTCATAAATATGAGACAACAATAGGAGAATCATCCATAACCTAGTGGCCCATAAAATAATAATCATCATGAATTGTTAGCGTTTTCATCTACAATATTTCTGTGAGAAATAGAGAAAAAATACTGCTCTGGAACACTAGAAAACATGTACACGGCTGCACACCTAGATACCCGGTATTCCCTTTTTGTTCTCAAACACATTCCACATATATTTAATACTATTTTATAATGAATATTCCATTTAAAAATATAAACACATCAAATACAACACACACATTCCATAATATACCCCTTTTCACATTCAAATTATTTTTAACATCATAGTTACATTCTAAACATGCCACAAACATGTTTCGCACCAATCTCAAAATTTAATAAAGCATCTTGAAAAATTATAAAACATTATAAAATTATTTGAAATAAAAAATGACCACTTTCTACTTGAAAACCCCATTTTAATAACCTACACCCACCAAAACAATATGTTAACATTATTTTGACATTTTCTATAACTTAATAAACCATTTAAAAGTTTCATAGAACACATTAATAAAGAATAATTAGGTTTTGTACCTAAAACCCATTCAAAAACCCCCTTTTAAACCCATAATTACAAAAAGAACCTACCATATCTGAATTGGAAGCCCATAAAACAATTAATAATCCACTTTTATATGTTATTAAATAAAACAAAATATTATAATAATAATTACACATGGAAAACATTCAATTTAATGAAAAAATGAAGCTATAAAATTAAATGCTTAACCAACTCCATAAAAAACGTTTTTCTAATAAAAAAATATGACGAACCTGAAAAATAATTAAATCAATCAATATAACTCTTCACAAAATGTATACACATATAATCACCTACCATTGGTGCCCAAACCCCCAAATCATGGTGGAAAACTTCTACCGCACCACCACCGCACCACAATGGTATGGAAGCGAACCTTAAACCAAAGGAATTGATTCAATAAGCAAAAAAAAATTCCATATGTATGAAACCTTGCTCATGGAAAATAAGTTAACTTCATGAAATGGAAATAATACCAAATAAATATGGAATATTCAATTATAGAACTCACTAACATGAACAATCATATAGTTTCTCTACCAAAAAAACGCTTCACAAATGAGTTCCAAGGGTGGTTTGGTGTGCATGGGGACGTCCCATGGTTGCAAGAGTCAAAATGGGAAAGAAATTTCTGGATTGGGATTTATTAATTAAGGGGAAAATTGGAATTAGGAAAAAAATAACAATCCGGAGATGGATGTACAGTTTGGATTTTTGGTTTAGAAATCCATGATGTAGGACTAATAACTGGAACAAAGTGAAAAAAAAAATCCTAGGTTTGAATATTCTCCAAATAATTATGCATTAAACCCAATAATAGCCACAAAATGACATAATATAAAACAAAACCAAACTGATAGACCAAAGATGGACTCCTTTTCCATGTATCAACCACCACAAAGAGGCAAAACACTGCCAATTGATCAAACATAGGAAGAGAATACTCTAAAAAAACATATCCCACTTACCATGAATTATCTAATATATTTAAACTAAATCACAAAATAAAACACCTAAAATTCTACCATAATAATCTTAAGAAATCCCACTGAAATTAAAAATTAACCCAAATAATGCTAAAACATCCTTACATAAACAAAACCATTTTGCATGATCCAATACCATGTTTACCCATGAATGAAATTGGTGCCTAGATAGATTTGAAAGAGACTACCTGTAACATCTCAAGTAAGTAATGAATAATAGATATTTTTATCTATGTCTATTAATAAATTAGATAGTGTTTTAGAGGCTTAAAATGAAAATAAATCCAATCTCAAGCATGGAATACACTAAGATTGTTTTACTACCTTTTGATGGAAAACCATTTCTAAATCTATCTTTTGACAATTTTATAATATATTTTTTTCAAAATAAACTTATTCATTATGATTGGGACATCAAAATTTAATTTTTGTGAATTTATGGTATTTTTCTGACAATGTTCATTTTTTAATGAATAGTTATAAATACTTCATTTTACATCAAAAATGCATTTTAATATAATTTATTTATATTATTAGATTATCTTATGAATTGGTTTTAAAGTTAAATTAGAAAATATTTTTACCATTTAATCCAATGGTGGTCATTAGGATTAATTTCCCTTTGGAATTGGGCATAAACTATTGCCAAACTTTTCATAGATATTGTTTCAAAAAAAACCCGCTATTTGTTTTGACAACAGGAATTATTTTTTAAATCAATTATTGAAATTTCTGTGTTTGGAATTTTGTAAAATGGATTACATATTTGGAATCATAAGGTCCCAATTATGTAACCAAGACTCTTTTGTTTTTGGACATTATGAATAGTAACGACGGTAATTATCTTGATTAATGAGTAATCGGGTAGTTAAAGACAATAAAATGATAACATAATAATACAAAATGACCACAACATGTGTCCTAAGGCTACTTGTTGTCTCATGGCCGACCATGGGATGCCTTTTTCAAAACATGGGGGCCCCATGGAATCACTTTTGTGAGAAAGTGACTTTTTATCTTTTTATTTTTTTTAAAATGTTAAATGTAACAATGAATGTATCACCTAAGTAAATTTTTTTTAATTTTGACTAAATAAATGATATTTTGGACTATAAATATTAATTAGAAAGATAAAAAGATTTCCTACATCATGATATTTGTTTTATAATTTTTAGACATTAAATTTATTAAATTATTTATGACATCATGATGATGCAACAATTACCTCATTAATAAAGGATTTGAATAAAATGGAAAGATAATGTAAAATCTAAGACCTAAACATGTCCAAAACCTATTATATGGGTGGATATAGAACCCTTATCACCTTACCCTTGAATTATTTCAATGTGGGACCATTAAAATCCGAAAATCATTTGAAAATAAAGTTACATTTTATACCTTTCCAAGAGTTCCCATCCTCTCCTCTTATAAAATGCCCCCACCTCTACCTCCTTACCCACACTCCCAAGTCCTTTGGCTCGGACAAACCCTTCCATTTTGTATCTCCACATCCCTCTATTACTCCTTGAAGCCTCACTTTGGGCAGAAGTCTTCCCAAGTAAGCCTTTGAGCTCAAACCAAAGGGAGTTACCTGATTTTAAGGTAATGTCTTCACTTGAGTCCTTTTGTTTTATTTTTCTTCTCCAACCCCCTAAACAGTTTTTATTCATTTATATTGTAACAAATACAGTATAATCAATATACTAGGATGTTTTTATAAGAATGATTCGATCTACACCTACACACACCTACATCTAATGGTAAAAGAACATATTGTTTCCGTGGAAGGCGAATTTCTGCCTCCCGAAACGATGATTGTTCAACATTATTTTAACACCTTCAAAGGTGGCCATTAAGATGAAACTATATTTATATATGATATATAATATGTTTATGTTTTCCTTAAGCTTCTGTATTTATTAATTTTGGAATTCCTTTATGGTTTCCATTATGGGTAAACGCGATATCTTCATTTAAGGAAGTGGAGACTACCACCCCCTCAAAGTGATTTGATTCGTTAAATACCATATGTGGGATGTATGAAGGATGGAAATATGATTTTATACATGATATTATACTGGAATTATAATATACCTTTATATCATTATGATTCCATTCTATAAAATATGAAATAGAAATTAAAGTAGCGTTCATGCGTACGTACGGCTTACCGTCTCCATGAACGGTGCATTTCATTTCATACCTATAAATGATTATGTAATATTATAAATGCATGTATATAATTGATATATATGATATATATATCATGATTATAATTCTGGATATAATGGATACATGAACAACTTGTAATTATAAAGGGTTTATTTTTGACTCAAGTACCAATGATCGTTAAAACGACCGTAATTAACTTAAATAATTACATAGTGTTCATGACATAGAAATAAGTGATATAAAAGGAATAATGAACTTGTAAAATCTTATTAAGCAAGTATAAATTATCTCAAGTTTATTATTCAGTATATTAAATAACGATCGAGTCAAGTCGGACCTGAGTTATGGGACTTCGTCTCAATCTCCTTTCATTGAGGCATATTTTGTTTTATACACAAACTTCAATTATACGGTGTATAAAACCCTTTGACTTTTATGTTTATCCAAAAGGAATCATTTTATATGAAGCGTTTACTAAATGACAAAAGGGAATGTTTTTGTCGTTCGTATGCGGTGACAATGACTTCTCCGCCGCCGTGACCATTAATTGAGTTTCGGCTTCCTCTACAAGCCATTCCTTTTTTTAAAAGAAAAATAAATACCATGTTTTAATTTTCTTTTATTTTGGTATTGAAAATGGTTTTCATAATGTTTTTATATCAATGTGCTGTATTGATATCTTGTGATTGAAAGGTGGAAATGTTATGTTTCCTTTATGCATGTTTTATGTGATACAATTATGTTGAGGTTTTTGGGCATTATTATAAAGATGGGTGGTTCCGTGATAAACTAAGGGTGGGTGAGCCCGATATAGCTCTCCAATGCATTGGGTTACACGAAGGAGTGAAACGTTAAGGTTTCTTAGAAGAGATTTAGGGAATATACTGTGATGGGTATTCCAAATGTAACCAAGAGGGTTACTCCCTATATAAGAATGTTATAAATGCCTCAAGTTACCTTTATGTCTTATGATTTCAATGATTTATTCATTATTTGATGAGGTATGTTAAAGTGCGTATGATTTATGGGTAATGTATGATTTCATTCTTATGTATATATGTACTCATGTTTCCTTTCCATATTTTGATATTTCTTACTGAGCATTTTGTGCTCATCCCAGGTTTTTTGAAAAGTTTTTCACATGTCAAGGGAAAGGTACTTGATATGATTATAGTGTCAAGGAAGTGTCAAGAAATAATCAATGTTTTATTTTAAATATGTTTCCATTGATGGGAAAGAAGAATACTATATTTTTGTAACCACTTTGTTTATATGTGGAATGTAATGCAAGTTTTATGATCTAATTCTCTATAACTCTATACCCGAAGAGATCCTCAATGTGTAATCTTGTAATAACTCAAGATTATGTATGGTTTAAGGCTGGGGCCTCATAGTTGGTATCAGAGGCAAAGGAGGTAGGAATGTTTCCGATCCTTGCGAACTCTCACATGTGAGAGCTGGACGAAGCATGGCTCTCCGCCCAAGGGCTTCATGAGAAAATGGATGCCACTGGGGATGGTGGTGTGTCCCACCCAGGGGGTGTAGCCGCCCATGGAGTGCCCTGATAGGTATCAATTATAGTCCACTGGATGTAATTCAGACCGTTATAGTTGGTATCAGAGGTCGGTTTAGACAACATTTGGAGTTAGAAAATTTTTAAATTATAAGTTAATTTATGGTATGAATAAAATTATAAAGCATTTATAGATTACCTTGTTGATTCACCTAAGGTATTTCAATGTTAAAAATGTTTTTTCGTAGAGGAAACAGATAATTTTTTTTGGGAAGGCATGCTGAGGGAAATGACCTTCCAAATCAGCATACCGATATGGTTAGAATGAGAATTGAGCAATTTACTACAGTGATGGCTCATTTGACTCAGGTGATAAATCATGGTTGCTTTTATTGATGATATTTTTGTGTTTTCTAAAAGTAAATAGGAAAATGATGGATATTTATGGGTTATTTTTCAAACATTAAAAGAAAAGAAACTATTTGGAAAATTCAGAAAGTGTGAGTTTTGGTTACAACAAATTTCTTTCCTTGGTCACATTGTTTCTAAAGATGGGATAACTGTTGATCCTGCAAAAACAAAAGTTGTGGAAGACTGGCCAAGACACACAAATGTAATTGAAATTCATAGCTTCCTTGGTTTTCTAGGCTATTACAGAAGGTTTGTTAGAAATTTTTCACGGTTATCTAGTCCAATGAGAAAGCTAACTCGGAAGGGTGTTAAGTTTATCTGGTCAAAATAATGTGATGATTGTTTTCAGCTATTGAAAAGAAGATTGGTGAATGCTCCAGTTTTGGCACTACCTTCCAGGAATGGTGAGTTTGTTATATACAATGATGCTTCATTGAAGGGGCTTGGTTGAGTCCTAATGCAAAATGATCAGGTAATTGATTATGCTTCATGACAGTTGAAAACTCATGAGGTAAATTACCCTACACATGATTTGGAATTAGCTGTTGTGGTTTTCATATTAAAAATTTGGAGGCATCATTTGTATGGAGAAAAGTGTGAAATATATACTGATCACAAATGTTTAAAGTATATATTCACTCAGAAAGAGTTAAACATGAGACAGAGGTGATGGATAGAATTAATCAAGGATTATGATTGTACAATTCATTACCATCCGGGAAAAGAAAATAAAGTGGCTGATGCTTTGAGTGGAAAAAGTAATACTTCATTAGTAATGTTGCGTTTGGAATGTGATCCTTTGGTTAAGGATTTGTTGAACTTTGGCATAGAAGTTGTTGGTGCAGGAAGTTCATCTGTTTTTTTCAGGTATTAGTGAGATCATATCTATCATATAGAATCATGCAAGCACAGAAGCAAGACAGTGAGTTGCAGAAAAAGGTAGAGCTGGTTCAGAAAGGTAAGTTTCCTGAATTCAACATTGATAATGATTGCATTTTGAGATTTGGGAAGAGATTGTGTGTGCCTTGTGATTCACAGTTGAAGAGAGAGTTGTTATGTGAAGCTCATAGTTCTACATTTTCAGTTCATCCTGGAAGTACTAAGATGTACATAGATCTGCGGGAGTATTACTGGTGGGATGGAATGAAAAAAGATATTGCAGATTTTACTATGAAGTGCTTGACATGTCAACAGGTTAAAGAAGAGCCGAAGTTGCCGAAAGGGATGCTTCATCCTTTACCAGTGCCAGAGTGGAAATGGGAGAATATATCCATGGACTTTGTTGTGGGATTACCGAAGACATCTCGAGGTAATAATGCAATCTGGGTTATTGTTGATCGCTTGACTAAATCTGCTCATTTCCTTGCTATACGAGATACTTTTTCCTTAGATCAACTTTCCCATTTTTATCTTAAAGAGATAGTCAGGTTTCATGGAGTTCCCCTCTCCATTGTATCTGATCGTGATCCCTGGTTCACTTCTAACTTTTGGAAAGGCCTTCAAAAGTCGTTGGGTACTGAATTAAATTTTAGTACAGCATTTCATCCTCAATCAGATGGGCAGTCAGAACTAACAATTCAGACCTTGGAGGATATTCTACGAGCTTGTTCGATTGATTATTAGGGAATTGGGACCAAGATCTTTCTTTGGTTTAATTTTCATATAATAACAGTTTTCATTCCATTATATAGATGGCACCATTTGAGGCATTATATGGGAAGCGGTGTCGAACTCCAGCTTTCTGGGATGAAGTGGGTGAAAGGAAGTTGATGTGACCAGAATTGGTAGAAGAGATGGCAGAAAAAGTTCAGCTAATTCAGAAACACATGAGAACAGCTCAGAGTAGGCAGAAGAGTTATGCAGACAACATGAGGAAGGATCTCTCTTTTGAGGTAGGTGATCATGTTTTTCTCAAGGTTTCTCCATGAAAAAGTGTGATGTGATTTGTTAAGAAAGGAAAGATGAGTCCAAGGTTCATTGTACCATATGAAATTCTGGAGCAAGTTGGATCAGATTCATACCGGGTGGCTTTACCTCCGAGCTTATCTCAGGTACACAATGTTTTTCACGTTTCAATGTTGAGAAAGTATATTTCAGATCCATCTCATGTTTTGAGTCCATAGGTAGTTCAGCTGAAAGATAAAATATCTTATGAGGAACAACCGGTCCAGATTCTTGACCACAGGGAGCAAGTGTTACGAAATAAGGTGATTAATCAGGTAAAGGTTTTGTTTAAAAACAACATGATGGAAGAGGCAACATAGGAATCTGAAAATGCAATGAGGGATAAGTACCCCCATTTATTCGATAAGTAAATAAATTGCGGGGATTCAATTTTCTAAAGTGGGGAAGGATGTAACAAACCAAGTAAGTAATGAATAATAGATATTTTTATCTATGTCTATTAATGAATTAGATAGTGTTTTAGAGGCTTAAAATGAAAATAAATCCAATCTTAAGCATGGAATACACTAAGATTGTTTTACTGCCTTTTGATGGAAGACTATTTTTAAGTCTATATTTTGACAATTTTATAAGCTATGTTTTTCAAAATAAACTTATTCTTTATGATTGGGACATCAAAATTTACTTTGTGTTAATTCTTGGTATTTTTCTGACAATGTTCATTTTTTAATGAATAGTGAAAAATACTGCATTTTACATCAAAAATGCTTTTTAATCTACATTATTTATATGATTAGATTATCTTTTGAATTGGTTTTAAAGTTAAATTAGAATATATTGTTAATATTTAATCCAATGGTGGTAATTAGTATTAATTTCACTTTGGAATTGGCCATAAACTAATGCAAATCTTTTCATAGATATTGTTTAAAAAAACCTTCTATTTGTTTTGAAAAAGGGAATTATATTTTAAATCAATTATTTCAATTTATGTGTTTGTAATTTGGTAAAATGGATTACATATTTGGAATCAGAATGTCCAAATTATGTAATCAAGAGTCTTTTGTTTTTGGACATTATGAATAGTAACGACGGTAATTATCTCTAATTATCTTGATTAATGAGTAATCGGGTAGTTAAATGTAATAAAATGATATCATAATAATACAAAATGAAAAAAAACATGTGTCCTAAGGCTACTGGTTGTCTAATGTACGACCATGTGATGCCTTGTTCCAAACATGGGGGCCCCATGGAATCACATTTGTGAGAAAGTGACTTTTTATCTTTTTATTTTTAAAGAATGTTAAATGTAACAAAGAATGTATCACCTAAGTAAAATATTTTTAATTTTTCCTACATAAATGATAATTTGGACTATAAATATTAATTATAAATCTAAAAATATTTCCTACATTATGATGTTTTTCTATTATTTTTAGACATTAAATTTATTAAATTATATATGACATCATGATGATGCAGCTATTACCTCATTAATAATAGATTTAAATAAAATAGAAAGATAATGTAAAATCTAAGACCTGCAAATGACCAAAACCTATTTCATGGGTGTATTTCAAACCATTACAACCTTACCCTTGAATTACATCAATGTGGGACCATTAAAATCCGAAACTCATTTGAAAATAAAGTTACATTTTATACCATTCCAAGAGTGCCCCTCCTCTCCTCTTATAAAAGGCCCCCACCTCTACCTCTTAACCCACACTCCCAAAGCCTTTGGCTAGGCCATCCCCTGCCCATTTTTTCTCTCCACATACCTCTCTTACGCCTTGAAGCCTCACCTTAGGCACAAGTCTTCCCAAGGAATCCTTTGATCTCAAACTAAAGGGAGTTACCCGATTTTAAGGTAATGTCTTCACTTGAGTCCTTTTGTTTTATTTTGCTTCTCCAACCCCCTAAACTCTTTTTATTAATTTTGATTGTAACAAATCCAGTATATTAAATATAGTAGGATGTTTTTATAACAAGGATTCAAGCTACACCTACACACACCTACATCTAATGGTTAAAGAACATACTGTTTCCGTGGATGGCGAATTTATGCCTCCCGAAACGATGATTGTTCAACATTCATTTAACACCTTAAAAGGTGGCCATTAAGATGACACTATATTTATATATGATATATAATATGTTTATGTTTTCCTTAAGCTTCTGTATTTTTCATTTTGGGCATACTTTTATGGTTTCCATTATGGGTAAACACGATATCTTCATTTAAGGAAGTGCGGACTACCGCCCCCTCAAAGTGTTTTGATTCGTTAACAACCATATGTGGGACGTATAAAGGATGGAAATATGATATTATATATGATATTATACTGGAATTATAATATACCTTTATATCATTATGATTCCATTCTATAAAATACGAAATAGAAATGAAAGTAGCGTTCATGCGTACGTACGGATTACTGTCTCCATGAACGGTGCATTTCATTTCATTCCTATAAATGATTATGTAATTTTATAAATAAATGTATATACTATATATATATGATATATACATCATTATTATAATTCTAGATATAATGGATACAGGAACAACTTGTAATTATAAAGGGTTAATTTTTGACTTAAGTACCAATGATCGTTAAAATGACCTTTATTAACTTAAATAATTACATAGTGTTCATGACATGGAAATAAGTGATATAAAAGGAATAATGAACTTGAAAAAGGTTCTTAAGAAAGTATAAATTAACTAATGTTTATTATTCAGGACATTAAAAAACGATTGAGTCAAGTCGGACCCGAGGTATGGGACATCGTCTCAATCTCTTTTCATTGAGGCATATTTTGTTTTATACACAAACATCTTTTATACGGTGTATAAAACCCTTTGACTGTAATGTTTATCCAAAATGAATATTTTTATATGAAGCATTTACTAAACTACAAAAAGTAATGTTTTTGTCATACGTATGCGGCGACAACGACTTCTCCGCCGCCGTGACCATTATTTGAGTTTCGGCTTCCTCTACAAGCCATACCATTTTAAAAAAAGAAAAATTAATACAATGTTTTAATTTTAATTTATTTTGGTATTGAAAATGGTTTTCATAATGTTTTTATATCGATGTGTTGTATTTATATATTGTGATTGAACGGTGGAAATGTTATTTTTCCTTTATGCATGTTTTATGTGATACGATTATGTTAAGTTTCTTGGTCATTATTATGAAGACGGGCGGTTCCGTGATAAACTAAGGGCGGGTGAGCCCGATATAGCTCTTCAATGCATTGGGTAACGCGAAGGAGTGAAATGTTAATGTTTCTCGGAAGAGATTTATGGAATATACTATGATGGGAATTCCAAACGTAACCAAGAGGGTTACTCCCTACATAAGAATGTTATGAATGCCTCAAGTTACCTTTATGTCTTATGATTTCTATGATTTATTCATGATTTGATGAGGTATGTTAAAGTGCATATGTTTTATGGGTAAATTATGATTTCATTCTTATGTATATATGTACACATGTTTCCTTTCCATAATTTTATATCCCCTACTGAGCTTTTTATGCTCATCCCAAGTTTTTTGAAATGTTTTTCACAGGTCAAAGGAAAGGTACATGATATGATGATAGTGTCAAGGAAGTGTCAAGAAAGAATCCATGTTTTATTTTAAATATGTTTCCATTGGTGGGATAGAAGAATACTATCTTTATGTAACCACTTTCTTTATATGTGGAATATAATGCAAGTTTTATGATCTAATTCTCTAAAACTCTAAACCCGAAAAGATCCTCAATGAGTAATCTTGTAATAACTCAAGATTATGTAAGGTTTAAAGATGGGGCCTTATACTACCTACTTCCAAGATAACACCATGGAGAAATCCAAGTCATGGATATGGGGTGAAACAAATGGATATCCCACAACAAGGGAAAACATAATTTCCTATTATTGAATGAGGGCACCAACATTGGGTGGCCCAAACGGTCTCCCCAACATAGGGGGTAAAATAACATCAGAAATCTTCCAATAGATTCTACATGAGATCCATGATGGGTATTCCCTCCAAAAGAACTAAACATATTAACTGACGATCATAGGCTAACTCAAAATGATACCAAAATTTTAAAGAGTTGGCATGGCTTTACGGGTTTGGAAACCATGTACTAACCTTGCAGATAATTATGTCCAAAAGGATGATTTTCATGGTTAAATGGACCGAGGCACATGGTTGTGCGGAGACCTTGCATTAGATACCATCTCTTTTCACACGGTTCCCTAGGTCAGTGTACAGTTACTACTATCCATCTATAAATAGTGTGCTTCAACCTACCTAACCCAAATTTTATACTTTTCTCTAAAAACTCAATGGGAAATCAAGTGGAAAAGAATAAACATTGGCTATAATGTGGTAACAAGGTCCTCCCAACTATTTCCACTGAATGGGAACATCTAGAGAATGAAAATGACACCATATGTTTATATTATTCCCATCATTCATACAAAAGACATAAATTTGAACAAAGGTTTTAATGAGCCTGGCATTTCCCAAACTACAACGCAAATTCACTTCGAGGCATATGGTTGGAGCTCCATTGATGAAGCATCTTCGACCTAACAGTTATGATTTAGAAACACCTGAAGGGAACTTCTTCTTCTAGTTCCACAAAGAAACTATACAATAATCTCAGATGGTCTAAATGAGACACGACACATTTCAAACTCACTTTATCCTAACCCAAAATTTCACCAAAACTAGGGCTTATAAGATACACACGCATCACCTCTTGTTTATTTTGGATGACAAAAAACTGAGGAAAAGGACAACCAAATACACCTTCCTCTAAATTAAAGGATTTTAATAAAATATATAGGGAGAAACACTTCCAAAAATAGTGACCCTCATAGAATTTCACAACCTTCCCCTTTATAGTCAAATTAGTATGCAACATAACAAGGCATCTCCGAACATGGCCATTACGAATGATAGAAACAGTACAAGAAGAGGGACCTCATACCAAACCCCAAATGGAACATGACTCATGCGGAAGTTGTAATAGCCTTTCATGAACCAATTTCCAACACATGTGTCTTAAGATGAAACCTTTATTCAATGAGACTATAGAAATACCAATAGTCCCTCTTAGAGAACATCAAACACTAACAACCCCAGACTACATCTGACATCGATGACTCCAGAAGCGTAAGAGATTGAGGTCTATTTCAACCTTCAAAAAGCATTCTACAACTACAAGAGGATCCAAAAAATTTGTAATGGTAAGAGGTAGACTCAATCTCAAAAGTTGATGAATAAATTTCGTATGTTGAACAACTAGATGATATCCCAATAGTGAATCACCATGGGATACATTTCAATCATGCATTAACTCTTTCTGGGGGAGAACCGTAGCCAACAAGAAATCCCTAGGAAAAAAACCAACATGGTGTTTTGTTCAAAACATACAATAAACCAGAACCAAGCACATGAGAGTAACCACCACAAGGTCCTCCCAAACATTTCTCAAAAGATACCATAGAACAACACCTCATCCCAACTTACCTGATAAGAAAACACTCCAAAAAATCTTTTTATCAAGATGTGTTCTTGAACTCAAAAAATCCCATAACAAAAATCCCAAAAACACTTAAGCCACTCCTCCCAAAAAAAATTATCAAAAAAACAGTTTACATCAAAAGAATTCTAAAAAAACATGATTGGTGGGTTGTGCATTTAACAATGATATCCCATAAACCTCACACATGCATGTTTTTGTGCCACACCAAACACCCTCCCTATATAAACTTTTCATTACATATAACCCATGCATGTCATCACCCTTTATAATAACAAGGGACAAATCAAATTTCAATCCCATTCCCAAGATATTTATTCAAACCACACTCATACTTTCTCAAAAATGGCGAACCAAAAAATCTATCCCAATTAACATATTTAAAAACGTTTTATAAAATCACCCATCAGTCAAATAGAATCTCACTTTAATGATTTATACATTAATTATAAAACATTTCAACATATTTCAAAACCATTCTGATTTCATGAAAAACTCCATTTCATCAATCCCCTTTTAATTAAGAACCCAATTCTTATCATTTTAAAACAAGATTTTAAATTTCTTAAAACCTTTCAAATTATATATAGATTCTATATCAAAATCCATTATCAACCCCGACACATAAATCCCAATAAACTTTTTCCCATTTTAATCAAATTTGAATAGTTGAAAAAAATTTATTTGAAACATATTTTAAAATCCCACATTAACATAAGTTATGTTTTAAAAATGCGAGTAAACACACAATTTAACATTTCAAAAAAAATATTAAGATTCATTTAAACCCTTTTTGAATCATAAAATTTACACATTATTTTAAAAAAAATATCAAGAAAATTTCACTTTTCATAAACCAAGGTCTCTTTTACTTTAATTCCAACATTTCAAGATTCCAAAACATAAAGTTGAAGAAAATATGAGAGGAAACTAGGGTCTATTGGTGACTTAGACATATTATTGGTGGCCATACACCAATAACATCACCATCACAGAGAGTGTTCTAGGTTAATATCCACAATTCCACATGGCTTTTTAGGATTTGCGATCTCTCTAAAGAATTATCCAAAGTCCCTTTTCATTTCCCCCAATCATCGTCAAACCACGAGAATCAATGGACTCAAATAAACCCCAAATTCCATCAACGACATAATTTTCCTCATGAGGTGTGATATAAAGTCACCCTACTCATAATCAAAATTTCAAGTCCCAATAATACATTCCACCGACTATCCTAACTCATCCGTAAATAACATATCCCAAAAGAGGGATCCTCCACTAATACCATTTTATCCTGAACCAGATCTAATATCCATTAAAAATGGAACAAAACTCGGTCCATGGTAGGACCTGATGTGATTTCCCAATTCCCACAGGATGGAACAAGTTCTTGGGTATCATAAATGAGTGTTTGGGAATGATTTACTCGAATTTATAAACATAAAATAACAAATGAATCCAATAAAATGAATTTGGATTTTTTACAGCCAAACCATCTTTTATAAAAAATAAGAATTTAATTCAATAATTTAAAACAAATCACAATGACTAACATAAAGGAACAAATCCAAAAATGACAGCCTATAAATAACCTCATGGTCTTGGGATCACCCTTAGCCATCACAACATTATCTCCCCAAGGAGGATGGATAGAAACCAAAACCACCGGCACTAAAATTTTACCCAAACCTGCAATAAAATTTACCAATTCTGCTTACACCCAAGGGTGTTTTTAGGGTGTGACCCTAGTCCAATAGGATGCAATCAAAAACATTCCATGTGATAAAAATCGTAAGAAAAAAAATATTTCATGTTTTGTAAAAAATAAATAATTGTAACAGTTTCTAAATGATGAGAATTTAAATAAAAACAATTATCAAATAGGTTATTTCAAATGAAGAACAATATTAAATAAAAAACAAGCTACTAAATTTTCCATCCAAACACACTATATGACAACAGTTAATATCATATATTCAATGAACACTAGTTAGTTATGTGCCCTAGGAACCACATATATCAGTGAAAGTAACGATAATAAAAATATATTCTCATTCACGTGAGCCACTAATAAGAGAATAATCCATAACCTAGTGGTTACCAAATTCATCATTATCATAGTTTACTTAGTTTTGTCATCATTAATATTTCTATGTGATATTTGGACAAAACCCCTCTGAATCACAATCGTACTAGTACACGTCTACCCACCTAGATACATGGGTTTTTCCCTTTTTGTGCTAAAAAATGTTCCACATCTATAAAATACCATTTTCACATGATGATTCAATTTAAAAATGATACAAACATCATATATTCTTTATAAATGTCAAAAAATACCTCTTTTCACATTAAAAATTATTTTAGCATCATGCTCACACCAAAATAGCCCACAAACAATGTTCCCACTGATCTCATAATTTAATAAATCATATCAAAAAATTATAAAACATTCTCAAAACATATAACATCACAAATCAAAAATTTATCTTTCAAAAATCTATTTTAAGAAGAAAAACCTACCAAAACATTACATAAACGTCCTTTTCACACTTTGTATTACCCAATAAACAATTATAATTTTTCATAGAACACATTCATGAAGCACAACATGGTTTTTCACCTAAAACCCACTCAAAACCCATATTTATAACCAAAAATCACACATAGACCCTAACAATGATGATTTGGAAGCCCAAAAAACATTTAATAAAACAGATTAATATTTTATAAAATGAACCCAAATATTAACATAATAAATACACATGAAAACACCAAATTAAAAGAAAAAATGAATCTATAAAATTATACTTTTAACCAACTCCATCGAAAAAGGTTTTCAGCCAAAAAAACATATGAGGAACATGTAATGTAACAAAATAAATAATGATAACTCATAATGAAATTATAAAACAATTAATAAACTTCCATTTGGGACAAAACCACCAAAACAGGGTGTGGAACTTCAACTACACCACTATGTGATGGAACTGACCTTTAAACAACAAAATTTGAACAAAAAAACAAAAAAAATCAAAACCTTGGTATGAACCCTAACTTCTATAAAAAAGTGAATTTCAATAAAACGAATGAAAACCAATGGAATGTAGAAGATACCCAGAATTAATTCTTGTACTTGAATGATCTTGTTGTTTCTCCACTAAAAAACCCAAAAAAAGAGTATCAAGGGACGTTTGGGGGGATTGGAGACCACACATGGCTACTGGGGTCTAAATGGGGAAGAAATGGAAGCTTTGAGTTTATTAAAGATGTGAAAAATTTGAAGTAATTTTTTTTAATGATCTGGAGAAGACTACATGATGTGGCTATATGGTTTATCAAATCATGCGCCCAAACATTGCAGCATGTTCTGGCCTCCCAAAACATGCCCATTTTATCCACATCCAAGGGGAACCAAGGTGTAAATTCAAAGGAATATTCTGGGGGGATCAAGAGGAACATATGGAGGAAATATAGGGAATGGAAAAAGTGAACTCTTCCCTAATATAAAAAACATTTCACACCATGGTTTGTGGAAAATGACCATGAACTAGAATGAAGTTAAAACTAAAAAACCAGGGTGTGACAATAACAACATTATTAAACTCATATCATATGTTATTGATGGAATTTACCTAAGAAGACATAGGTGAAGTTTTATTATTAGGTGTTAGGGGTTTGGAACACCTTTCAACTCATTCCCTTGGTGTTGTCAAATGGTAATATTCAATAAGAGAGGTTGTGGGGAATGTATTACCAATAATAATTGAAAATGTTTTATTTTTCATTGGATATTCTTATCTATGGACCTATTTATTTGTCTTGTGAATTGATATTATTTTTAATGTACACCCTAAATCACGTATCTTAATTTATGGGAGAAAAATATAAATCATGTATTATAATTTAAGGATGACAAATATAATGATTTAAGATTGGGATGAGTTATCATATATTGGGTGTATCAAATGTGATATGAGATTAAATAAATACGTCAAGAAATTATTTTTACCTTATATGTTAAGGGAAGAAGATATATATTACCATTTGAATGAAATATAACTATTTAATTAAATCCATATCCATGGTAGCTTATTGATGAACTCATTTCCTAAATTCCATGAAAACAATAAATCAGGCATATGGGGTGAGGACCAAAATACACATCGAGATTGATGAGATTTCATGAAAAGATATTGTATTATCCATAGCAATTTTAGGATTGTTTTTTATTGTGCTAATTTGTTTCATTCTCAATGTTATCCTTGAAATGTTTCAAAATTATAATATTAGGCTTTAGTAATGGTTACTAAATTTCACTAAGAATGTGTCCCACAATGCCATCAACTATGTGTTTCATAAATATCACTAAATTGAGATGAATTTAATATTAATAATAACTATTATTTTTTAATTTTTGAAAATAATTTTATTATTATTATTGATAACATAAAATAATGAAAATTATATTGGAGTTTAAAATATGTGTGTCAAATTTTGTCTCTTAATTTTATTTAGAAGATAATGATTAAATATTTATGAATTCCTTAGTTTATTTAAATTATTTACATAAATATTTATTTTTACGTGTAAATTGAAATAGACATATATTAATGATTTTCATTAATATAATTTTTATATTTTATAGAATTGGTAAAATTTATATGATTAAATATTTAATTATTGAATGATTTGTTAAATTATATGGGGAATTTGAAGTTATGCTAATGTCCAAATATTATATTTTTATTTATTATCACTTTAATGGTCATTAAATTATTTATTTATCAATTTATAATTAAATATAGATAGTTGATGGTATAATAATAGTATTTTTATTATCAGACATGGGTAATTACGTATAATAAATATTTAATAAAGGTACATTTGAATATTTATAAATACTACCAGTATGAATAAATTCTAAATTGTAATTTTTTTCAACCTAAATAGTTATTGTGTAAAACTAAAAACCTATTGTGAGTTATCTCAATCGTAATAGTGGAAATCCCCCATCATATTTTTAATGATTGTAGAGAGAACAGGATAATCCCCTTTTTTTAATCAATCCTATATATTATGAAGCTCTAGTTTCCTCCATAATAGTACATAAAATATTTAGAATATTGGTCTAATATGTATGAATAAAATTTGGATAAAACTATAGGATTCCTCATTCGGAATATCAATTTTTAATAAAATGGGCCAATTGAAAAATAATAAACTTACTGGGGAGAATTATTACATTTGTTGACCTCACCTGTTTTGATAATCTCAATCATGTATTTATTTGTGTTGAAAATCCCAATTATGTCTTCATCCTCTATGATATTGTTAAGTATTGTTGATCTATACTTTAATTCTTTCCAATCTGTGATCAAACCAATAACATCTTTTTTAAATAGTCTTTGGAATATGTTAATCATCATTTATCCATGTTCATACAAGTTATAAATTGATTCTAACACAATCAGATGTGTTCTGCATAAAACAGATAAGTAATCTGTCTATAGCTACTGATAAAGAGCTACCGGTAATCAGTCTACCGATAGACTTAGTCTACCGACAGACAGCTACCGATAGACTTAACACAGAGTTACCGATGTACTTATAAATACAGCTACCGATACAAACGTAGAGCTACCGGTGTAAGTATAAATAGCTACCGATGGAATAAGTCACCGATGGACGAAGCTACCGATAGACTCACAGCCACCGACGCATGGAGCTACCGATGCATGTACCTACCGACGCATGGAGCTACCGATGCATGTACCTACCGACGCATGGAGCTACTGATGCATGTACCTACCGACGCATGGAGCTACCGATGCATGTTCCAACCGACACATAGAGCCACCGATAGAGTCAAAGCAACTAATGACATTAAGCTACCGATGTTCAAGCCACCGATGTTCAAGCTACCGATGCTGATTACCTACTGATCACTCAACTCACTGTTTGAATTTCTTTATTTCCTATATTTAATCTATCTAACGGTCATATCATGTACATTTTAATGATTTGTCAAATACCTGATAAAGGTTGTCGGATGTCAGGAACCCGTACCTCGTACCTGCTGAAAAGAAATCTCTTCTGTCCCCTGATGGGAGATAAATACGAGAAGACTACATACCAGAAAAGAATGTGAACGCGAACGTGTGAAGAAAACAAGAAGCGAACCAGAAAAGTGCGGTGCATCCATTATACCAAAAGCGACACAAGCACAAGTGGAACACAGAGAAGCTCACAGAAAATCAAGCATACTCGAGGAGTGTTCTGTGCTTACAAGAAGAACTTCATCGACTACATTCTCACCACCTGTGAACCTGAAGCATACGACACTCTGTTTCTCAACAGAAACAAGAAGAGGACTCAGACTCACTTCTAATCGAATCCAAAGGAGTCCAGAGCTATACTGAAATCACCAGAACCATCTCTAAACTCTACATCTCTTGTTCTGTGATTTATTACCATTCATTTCGAGCAGTGTGTGTTATCTGCTATATCTAACACATACACTGTCTCCTGTACTCAAACTGAAGGATCTGTAAATCCTTACAAAACTCTTTCATTCTTTCTTTCCCACGAAGAACTGTGGTAGAGGTCGTGTGTGACCTGGACAGCTGGTTGCTGTTGTACCGTTTCCCACGAAGAACAGTGGTAGAGGTCTTGGACCTGGACAGTTATAAACTGTTGAACCCCGATCTCGGGTGTGGATCATTTTTATATAAACTTTTGAGAGGACTAAGTCTCGGCTTGAGACTGAACCTCTTGGTTACATTGTTGTGCCATCTATTTCAAAGTTTTATTCCGCTGCTAATCACTTTAAAACCAATACTGTTTTTAAAGTTACTTTGATAATTAAATTAGCAAGTGTTTATGTTAAGTGTAGATTAGTAAGTTAGTTTCAAAAGATAATCACACACTCCTGTGTTGATTAACTGGGAATTAATCAATCCCTTGAGAACCTATCAGAATCTCTACATTAATATAAATTCACTACAGTTTAATTTATTATTTTATTTGGGGGTCTTTAAGACACTGCTTTTAAATATAGAAATTTTAATTGGTACTCAATTCACCCCCCTCTTGAGTAAACCACTCCGACCAACAACATTCATGTTAATATGTGACTTTAGTTAATTATAAATTACTTGGGAAAGATCCCCTATAATATATTTCTGTGTTGCATTAATTATGTTCTCCAGATATATCCCTTGAATCCAATGAAAAAAATCAATCATCTCCCCCACCATTATTCTTTTACTCGGAAACTTCACACATGTCATACCCCAATATACGACATTCATACATAAAGAACCCATTATTCACCATCATTATTGGTGAATGTTTTCCTCTTAAGTGTAATTTCATAATCTAATAAATGAAATTCCAGAATTCCCAAAAAAATACATAGACCTCTACTATGGTTTCACTATCAAGGGACACAGACATATCATTGCTACCAAAACCAATCTCTTAATCTCATATCTTAAAATTTTCCAAATATCTAAACCCCATAGAAGAAACAACAATGATACTATTTTGGTACATCCAACAATTTCAAGATAGTATTTGTTGATGAAAAACATCACATTGTATCATGTTTAACCCCTCAACCGTAGAGGTTGGTTACCATCATGGAGGGTCTAAAATACCACTAAATGAATATTTTACCAACTAATGGTACATCACATCAAAAATACTATGATTTATATAGAAAAATATGAATAAAAAAATAATAATATACTCAAGGAATTCATTATAATATCCCATAAATCCCCATATGAGTCAGATAACTAAAAAATTATAGTAATACTCAAATACTAATACATGAATTATGTAACATTAAACATAAATAAAATAATTCCATACAGCTCCTTCAGGATGATCTAAAATCATAAATATATTTCATCACAAGATCTCCTAAGAACATCTCTTATACATTATAGACACATTCATATACCTATAACATCATGCATATAATTAGAATTACAACACGTTGTGTACATATATTAATAAAAATTAAACTATTGATGAATCCCACTACAACAACAATCATCATTTAGAGATTGGTATGATTATATATATGGTGTAAAAAAATTAGATGTTTTGACGATATCTTTTTCAAGAAAAATACCGTGTTTTATGCATTAACAAAATAACATAAATATTTTCATAACTACTTTTATTACATATGTTATAATATATAATACCAATCGTGAAAAAACTGGTCCATACACTGGGAATCCAATAATTTCTTTTTATAATTTGAGGAAAAACCAATTCTAATGTATCACATCATAATAACTCATGTCCATGAATTACCCTAGCATCCCTGAATGATTTTAAAAGAACTATTTTTTTTAAAATGATTTAATGAAAATAACAAAATCATAACTCTATTTTTAGAAAATCATTTCATGATTCATCACACTATTTTCTAATAAAAATTACTTATTCACTTTTTAAAGGACATTCATTCACCAGTAACTCAAATAATAAATTTATTAATTAATATAAATTTTTAGAATGTATAATTCTTATATAAATACCAATATTAAGCTCACTAAAAGAATTTATCACTCAGAACACCATTAATAAATCGTTTCTTTATTTTTATCCTTACATTATATCATAAAAATTATATTTTATGGAAGAAAATGTAAATTTAGACTACACCATTTTCTTAATAATAATATATAAAAATATGTAGATAACATTTCAAGATCCCAAGATGTGTTTACCAACTTTATAAAATTATTTTCTCTTATAAATAAATCTATAATAATAGATAACTTAAATATATACACTAACAAATTTAATCAATTAATCCAAGAAAATTTAGTATAATTCAATCACTCCTATAATGAATTATATTGCAATGAACAACAATAAAAAACCAAAATTTCATTCAAAATAATAAATTTATACCCTATAATTTAGATGATAATTTATAATATTAATTATTATATAAATTTAAAATTTTATTTATTCATTATAATCATTATTTCGTCTCTATATACATAATATTTCATTATTTAAAACATTAAACCAAATAATAAAATTCTGATTACATAATAATTAAAGAAACATTTTTCTACATAAGGACACAATTCTTGTTATTTAACATAAATATATGGAATTACTAAATCATTGGATTAGTGTAAAATTCATATAAAATAATATAAAAAGGCAACAAATAGTGTAAGAGGCCTCCGACTTCATTATAAGTAAACAATCCAAAATTACAGAAAATGAAAAAAAAACCTTCAACAACCGAAAGAGAAGAAAAAAATGAAATAAACTAATCAAATAAGGTTAATTAAAACATGAAATTGAATAAAATGCAAATCCTTCACATAAAAATATTTTTAACATATTGCACATATCAATATGAATCTAAATCATCCAATATTGAAATTTTGTTAGAAAATGGGATATAAATAATCACTTGAATGTGTAGAGGGAATGTGAAATATTACAGACAAATAATTCGATGACAACAAAATATAGGAAATTGAAATAGAGAATCATTACATAAATCATGTGATAAAATAATGATGGAAATACCATTGTTACAAAAGAAAATTAATATATTACTCACACATTACTCAATGTCTTGCACTAGGTACCTATTAGCTCACCAACCACCCTGTGGATAGTCTAGAAGTTCCTACATGTCTTCCCCAACAGCAAATACATGTAACAAGACCACTACGTACCTAGTGTAATTCTCAACATATATAAAAAAGTATACACATCATAACATCACACCCTTGATTTTTATTCATCCTTAACTCAAAAAATATGCTCCTAGTAAATAGAATTTGACACATATCAACCCAAAATGTCCCCACAAAGACCCATGGTAGGATGAGTGAGTCACCTAAATATTTCCCCCAATATGATTGGGGTTTTTGACCAACACCATAATTTCATAAAACTTATGGGAATCATTAGGTATTCAAACATAAAATATATATGTAAATCCACCACATTAAATATATATATATATATATAATAACAACAAATTGTATGTAAATAGAATGTTATATAATAGATACATGTAATTGACTATAAATATTTCTATATCACCACATTGGAAAATAATAAAATAGTAAAATAAAAAATTATAGGACATGACCATAAGATAGAACAGACTCCCAATGAGCGAACACACATCCTCACTACAGAGTCGCTTGGATCAATCTTTTAATTTATATTTCCCTATCACAAACAAGTATAAACTATCAAGAATATAATTTACTAACTATTCTGACTAAATATCTACCAACTACACCACTATGTTATGCATTATCTACACATACACAAAAAATATTGACACATATCCTATGTAGGGGTTTGTATAAGAATACAACGTAGTAAAACATGAAAATTTTACATCAATAAACAATTGTATTCTCAATACCTAGATTTGGGAAAATTGGATTAAATTTAAAGGTTCATGATATGATTGATGGGGAAGAAATCCACATTTAATTGAACACACCTAATCGTAACTGCTAAAATCCACCGATATTCATACTCAAAGTAAATTAAAGATACATATAATATTTAATTACTCATAATGATTGATGTAAACAACCCATCTATATGATGTAATTAAAATTATATTGAGGATACATACTATGTCAAAAGATCCACAACATATAAATAAAGAATTATTACATCTACATGATTCTCATTAATTCAATGAAACCATATTATAAATGTAGGAGGTACTAATGCATTATTGATGTGTTAATAAATGTTGTGATGGTTCCAAACACCAAAGAAGACAAGAGCCACATTGTTTATTGTATGCTTATTTATGGGTCATATTAAATCTATATGTGAAGGTCTCATGCCCAGTCTTGAAGGAGAGTTATCTACTCTACTCAGTTTATTGAGAATTAATACTTTCAAATTACTATATTACAAGAGATTTTGAACCTCATTTCTTTTATAAATATCATTTATACTCTCCCCATCATCATAACTATGATCTATATAATCTATCATTCTAAAAACGATTTTAGAGAGACTAAAAAAGTTTTGAATATATATACACCACGGTATTCTATTTAAAAACACTCATATGAGACAACTAATGTATTTTATTTTAATTTTTGGGTGATAAATATGAAAAAAATGAAAAAGTTATAGGTAATGAAATGTACTACACAGGGAAAATTGTGTGAGACTTTAAAGAATCCATATTGTGTGTGTTTTTATAGTCTAATCTATATGGGATTATCCTACATTGTATGTATAGTGGATAAGCGGGTTTTGACACTCTATTATCTTATTAGGATTGTATTTCTAATATATGATGTGAAATAATACATTAACATAAGGAATATAAAACAATATACATGACATGTATGTTTCCACTGAAATGATTATGTGGGGTCGAAATAAATAGCACGTCTAGTTTGACATATGATAAGTGGTTCTCATGGAATACATATACTCTTCCAGAATATTTGTAGTCAATAATTTGTTATACTTGATCTATGTTTTGTTAAACCAGACATGTGGGTATAGAAGTTTATTCAAGATTTAACTCTTATACACAACCAATTCTCATGGTCTAATATACATGGCAGGTAACCAATATCCCTACCTTGTGGCATATTTATAGCTAAATGGAAACCTTATCCTCTGATTATATGATAATCATGATATTTACATCATTGTTACATGTTTTGTGATATTTTTAATAAAATTATAATATTTAAAACTACCTTAAATTGTAAAAAAACAAGTGAATATAATGAATATAGACTATTTCATTGAATAATTCTTGTAACATACATCATATTAACATTTATCACCTCCACTATCACATTTCCTAGACACATCCACTACTATATCATGTCATCCCACTTCTTATTATCACATCAACAATACATACAACAACCATTAAGGAAAATATTCCATGATATAATATCATTATATCTAAGAAGAGTCCTCTTATCCACATCAACTACTTGAAGCCCATGTCACACCAATACCTCATCTGACCAAGACCATGTCCATTGGTCTCTAGTAATATTCCCCTCTTGGTTTCCCAAAATTTAACATTATTCGTTTATAAATACATACAATAAACATGTTTCAAGGGAATAATTGTATAAAATAAAGAGAAGGATAATAATGGTTCCCTAGTGAATCTCTGGCCACTGAAAACATTAAAAATGGAATGATATGACAATTAGAGACATATCAAACTGAGGAAGCATTCATAAAAAAATGATTACCCCAAATTAATGTGACTAAATATTCAACACAACAAATAATATATAATAAAATAATAAGTATACAAAAAGAACACCATGATAAAAAATTATCATGTATTGAACAATTTAATCCATATCAAAGAGTGTTGGATGCTTAGATCATGAAACTAGTATAACATAATTTTGTTTTCCATTATTAATTTCATATTATATGGGTTTAAAAATTGATAAATTGACCTAAATAAACTTTCAAATGTCAAATATCCCATACTAACAACAGTGGATAATTATCCAACCATGTTGTTCATCATGAATCTATAACCCCCATGTCTTCCACAAATACAATAATATTCGTAAATAAAATAAAATTTTATTTAGAATCTATCAATATTAAAAAGTGAATGAATAATATTAGAAGACCATGAATACCCACATAATTTGATAATGATATGTCGATTCGTATAACTCTATCCTCAACTTATAGTCCCATAAATACTTAAACATGATCATAACCTCTAATTCTATTATTGGATGTATCACCACCAATGGAAATTCATTGGACAAATTTATAAAAGAATTATTTATATTAAAGAGGAAAACCAACCAGATAAAATTAAATAAAGTTACAAAAAAGGAACAATATTGGACCTCAATATTGAACCTAAAAATTACAACCGTGTGGGGTAATAGAAAACTCTCAAAACAGAACTACAATGATTGAATATATATGTAACCATTAATTTAGGAGATAAGAATATTCTCATTCATAAAAAATTATATTTAATTTTTTAATATTAGTTTTTTAAATAGCTAACCATATAATAAATTCCACAACACTAAACCAAAGTGTAAAAAAAATATCTCAAAATCAATAGAAATATGAAAAAAATACACAACCATTTAATATTATAAATTTACCCTTGTACCACGTTAGAGGACTTAGAGCTATAAAATTAAAAAATGTACTTGGTATACTATAAGGAAAACACATAGTTCACTATATCCATAACACATTAAAGACATTTTAAACATGAAATGATAATAAATAATGGTACAATGGAATAAATAAAAGAATAATCCCCTGCAGAAAAAGCATATCCCTATATGAAATTTATACACATATAAATATTTATGCCCTGTGAACTCAAGAAAAAACTACACATGAAAACATCATCATTCTATCACATTATCCCAAAAATAACCAATTGATTTCCACTTAAATATAGGGTGTAACAAACCCAATTCCTTTTTAGGAAAAGGAATTTAATAAATACACTATCTCACAACACCTAAATCTCTCTAAGATACTGTTACTATAATCATTCAATCAAGAGGTATCTCATTCACATTGAATGTATCCAAAATCATCAAACATTAAGGTTTACAATAACTTGGATCGCTAATAAGGACACCACATGTAGGAGAATTATTCTACCTGAATTTTTTAATAATCCCATAAACTAATACATGGAGTCCTTTATTCCATACCATACTATAGAACTAGGTGAATCATTAAAATAATTGACATCGACACTAAAATATGTCATAGGGAGAGGATCTTTGATGTATAATTTTACTATTCATTTCCTATCTTCAAGGAACATGTATCAACATAAACAACACCAATAATAAGGACCTGACCAGCCTAGAGATTAGTATTTCATATTTCATTGATGAAAACCATACCATTACACCTCGATTTTCAAATATGATAACATACACTTTGAAGGATAACTCATTTGGGTTGTGTTCTCTATTCAAAAACATAGATGATGAGGTTATAAATAAATGAATCCGACATTCTAAAATTACAATGATAAATAAATAATACTCATTGGTGACACATTCCATCAAAATAAAATGTGAATGGTCCTGGGCCATTTAGATGGCCCTACTATTTTTGCTTCATACTCTAGTATAAAACTCACTAAAACCTGCTTTATCCTAAAAACCTCATCATTATAAAAATTATCGTTCACTATATAGAAAGATCAGCCACATGGTGATACCAAATTATTGGTCACACTTACACCACCATGGTCATATACCTTACCAGGTATCATTAGTTATAAATGATATATAACATCATAAAAGAGAGACTCATCAAAACCCAATTATATATCCTTTAATAAATAGGACATACTCTTCACCTTTTTTATAAAATTTCATGTTCACAACATGAACATATATATACACACATGATCCCACAATCAATGTTTCTCACACATACCTCATGCCCACTATGCATGTAATTAATATTATGTTCATTAACTAACCAACCACAATTTCTTCTCACTAATCACATAATCAATCACCACTCCAATGTTCAAATAGAAAAACCATGACACAACCATAATAAACCTCAATCATAAAGAGATGAACCTATAATATACATAATTCATAATTCCATACACCACTAAAAAACTAGTGTGATGATTGTAATATGTTAATAAAACTCAAAAACATTTATTACTAAAATTAAATAAGGTATTGATCAATGTAAATGTCAATAAATGATCAAAATTCCTCATATAAATGTTGAGTAATTCATAATTTTCATCATAAATAACTATGATTTAAATTGTCTATAATGTTTTCTAAATGTTTTCCATAGAATATCCACCTCATGATATCAAAACTGATGCTACACAGATCAATGTTTGACCGTAAAGACCAATTTTATCCTTTCTATAGTTCTTAGTGTTCCTGTAGAACTTGATGAAATCGTTTCCCAAAAAGGTATTCTAACTACACAATCAGATCCCTAAGGAATGGAAATTTGATATATGATCATTAAATGAGGAAAAACCTATAATACCCTTTAATAACACATTTATAAGTTCTTATTTCTTTTGGGATGTCATTACTCTACTAGTGGGTAATTAACCGAAATATCTCAAAGTTTGACCCACTCAACCATCCAAAGGGTCTAACTCTCTGATGTGGATGGGACATGACCCATATTTTTTATTATAAATTACCTAATATTTCTAATTGAATTTTTATTCCACAATAAGGATAATGACTTACGGTATCATTGTTTCAGGATAGAATTGTGAAAAAATATCTCTCTCATTTTTGGAAAATATCATTCATTTAACAACTATGAGTACGGGTTTGATCATCTCCAATAGGGGTCTTTTTCAAATGAGTTCTATATAAGAGATCCATATAAATATTCAACTCTTGAATACTTACATACGTAGAGAATAATGTATTTTAACGTTATTGAGGAGTAAAAATTCAAGGGAATAAGAAAAACCCCATATGTTGTATCATATTGGGAACTTCTAGATTGGTTTTATCCACCACACATAACTATTTATGGACAAATCATTAATACTCTATAACCTATGAGTATTACTTGATGTTGGTGAGAGAGAAATTCCAAATCATTTCCAATCAATTTTAATAGCTTTAATGAAATTTATTTTTCTAAAAGAACCTAATTTTAGGCTATAGATCATTTAATAGTAATTTATATGAACTCAATGTTTTCATTAAATACAATATAATTCCATGGAACTTGTATGGATATCCTTAAAAAAATAAATTTTCCAAATATTGGTTGCATCCCTAATAAGAAGCCTTTCACTACTACTATTTTCTCATAGACTCTATAATTGGTGAGGCATGTAGTAATGCATAACGTAATATTAACACTATAACTAGGGACCTCACCCAAACTCCAAATATTGAATAAATAATATTTTGAATCTTGAGGAAGAATTTCCAAATCCATAAACCATGACCTGATCATAGATATAGTCTTGTTACACTATAAGGGTGTTTATACACCTTATGAACACAAACTAATCCAAAAATAATTATATCAATCATTCCTAACAAGATATCAACACCAAAATTGATAGGGTATCACCATCATGTGTATGTATAATTGATGAATTTCAAAATCTTTTCATTTTGTAAAGGGGAATCGATACAACAATCGTAATATGGTTAGTATTTTCTTGAGAAAGATGTAATGAATTTGTAATAAACTCAAAGCATTCATTTTTAATCCAAAGAATAAACATATCTTTGAAAATGCTTGAGGACTCTATTATTCTAATGTAGTTCCTATATTTTTCATATAGGTTGTTATATATGTATCAGAAATAACTACCATCCACATTACATGAAATTCTACATTTGTCATAAATGACAGAGTATCCAACCTCTACTCACTCAGAAAAGGTACTTCATTTTTTTCCTCCAAATGAGTGAATCTCCACTCAATAGAAGAGTAATGAGTGGATCATATACCTGAATATTCCATTAAATATTTCTTTTCTATATTTTACATATATCTCTATGATGGAATCCCCTATTCAATTGGATGAACACATATTTAATTGAGAATATCTTGGAGATATTAACTAGAATGGAAATGAAAATTATAAATATATCCTATAATACGCATGTAATATCCAGATTATACCCTAAAAATTACATCTCAAACATTTAATATGATTGGTATATTATCAGAGTCTTATCTAATAGGTTTGATAGATTCTATACCAACAATATGTTTCCTACTAGAAATACTAGACTAAAACATCCTTTAAAAAATTCCATAAATTCCCAAACCATTCTTCATTAAACCAAATACCTAATATTATATAACTAAAACTCAACAAAATGGATTTCATTATGACCTGACCTGACTAATAAGGTCCCTCCTAGACTATAGATAAGCTATGTGGGCAACCATAATCCAACCATCAATGGCCCATATAGTAGTGACTAGAACAAATAATGAATTACAAAACAATGAAGCCTTAACTTATATTATATTTCAATTGTGATACTTCTCAAATATATAAATATATATATATATATCCAATAAACATAAACTATATATAAATGTAGAACAATATAGAAACATTATGTATTTGATAATATCAATTATAAGAACACGTTATGGGAAAAACCAAAAATTGGAAAATAAACAAACCTAGAATAATACCACTAGGTTCAACAGATTCCAAATGAAGAAAGATACATATGCAATATAATTTCCCTTGGATAAATCATTGATTTCATCAAACTCTCACATTAACTATCATTTACAGAGCACATCATCTTTACAATCTATTCAAACTCTATATCCACCATTTTAATTTACAATATATGAATCATCAACAAAATAAGAACATAGGTGGTCATAAATCTCATGGAACGGTTAATATAAAACAATAGTAGGAGTCATAGAATTAAAATTAAGAGAAATAAATAGAATCTGATCTAATACTAGGGGACATAAAAAAGATACCCAAACACTTTGAAAATGATTCATTATCCAAAAAACCTATTGATAAAAGATGATTCCAAAAAATATCAACTCAAATCCACTACGAATCAAATACTAAATAAAACCAAATATACAAGGAATATTGAAATACTCATAAATAATGAAGCTGAAAAACAAGATATAATTTATATATCAATGAAAATACGGGATGTTTGTTTTTCCACAAGTCCCACGGCATCTGAAACACATATCATTATGAACTCCAATACCACAAATTATACATGCTAGATCACTACAACCAAGACGAGGGACTAATTCCATGATGAGGTGTTCATGCTGTTCAAGGGGTTAATGAACCCTATATTGGACCAGTGCATCATTATGAAGAATTTGAATTGGTTGAATGGGTTAATTACTCCATATGTGGGGGAACCTTACCTCATCATAAAGTGGGTTACCCACTCCACAATGTGTATTGTGAACCTACAAACCATGATGATTATAATAATAGTGCAGAGCCAAATTTGGGTCTTCCACATCTATATTTCACAATATATCCATCATCCTCGTTATAATATTAGGAGACATGTTGGGTCTAAAATATATGAAAACATACCCTAAATAATAATGATATGTACACTTTTTAGTTCTTCATGAAAAATTCCCAGAATAATATTTTCATGTGTATAATTTTGAAACGTGGATCAAATTATCTAGAAAAATTAATGAAGGTATATTATGTGGAAGACACTAAACATGGAAAGACTTGTGATCTTTGAATATCTCTTGGTCATTTTCTGTCACCCTCTTGTGTGTGTGAGGTTAACCAAAATTGCACGTTTAGTGGGGTACATGAAGTGTGCCACCTATTTCTCAAAATGTATATGTTCGACCGATACATTTCATTTCCTAACACCTAAATACTTCTTATATACTCTTATATATATGCAATATATACTATAATGTTAGTGATCATGAGTTAATTAAATACCTTGCAAGTATATTAGTGAACCATATTTGTAGGACCCATAGAGCACGCATGCATGTTCTTCTAGAACTGACCAAGTCATGTATATGTTATAAAAAATGTGTATCATGGATCATATAGTGTGTAAGTATAACAAATTATCTATTCATGAACATCAGTACATGCCCATGTCATTCAGGTTGTTGTCCATATTTTTTTAGCCATTATCAAAGTCATTGTGTAATTTATAACAATATATAAACATTATCACTTTATATTATTACATACCTGAAATTTACCTTGGAATTATATGGCATGTGGTATTTTTAATCTCCCATAAACCATAGAAACTTTTTTGGAATTAGATAAAAAGATATATATATATATATATAATAACTATCTAATTAATAGTCAAAAAATTAATTCCAAATCAATAATATTCTAATTTTTCTATGTAGTTGGCAGGATTCTTGAAACTAACCTCTATATTCATTGATCAACACAAAATTTGTAGCTCTATAGACCATCCATGCCAACACTGATCATGTTGTAAAACATCATTCAATTTTCATCATATCCTAAAGGAATCTTCTTATCTTCATTACAGTCTAATATCAACCACTTCACTAATACCTTGACCAAAAATATATGCCTCTATCAGTCACTAACCATATCCCAATCAGGTTCACTCAAAATAAAACTTCAAGCCATTAATATTTTAATGAAAAATGAATTTCCCTAGAATCAATCATTAATTGGATGAAATGGATTTTTAATTGGTGGATCACATATCTCTAGGAACCTATAACATTTATTGTGGGAACCTTTGTTAATGGGAGATGTATATACATAATGAAAAAAATCATAAAAAATATAGTTAAAAATACATGAGACAAAAAATACATGTCCCAAATATTCCCCAAAGAAAATGTCCACATGAAAACAAATACTGTGTTATTAAATTAATTATACATTCATTTATTAACTCCAAATCTATTAATTTATTTGGTTAAATAATTATGTTAATATATTGATAACATAGTGATTCACTATTAATTTCCACCCTTACTCTTATATTTTAAACATGTTTTATAATAAATATTCAAAATATAATAATAAATTGAAATATTTTTTTGATTTAATGGATTAATGTTAATCACTATTAAATATTTTTAACTTTACTTTTTTAACTATTAAATTATATGGGGAAGAGATTTGGATATCACACGATGGTACTCAAGAAAAGCTCGGCATACTGTGTAAGATACCTAGTATTCATGTGGGCTTGAATATATAAATTGGATAATTCATGCATCCAATGAGAGTGAAAATTGGTGGAAGAGTAAAATCCCACGTTTTCTGTATTTCTCTTACAGGACATGGAGACCAATTTATCCCTCTTGAGGCATAGAATTGGCCCACTATGTAATGAAATTTTGGGTGGGATATATTGGACCACCCTAATGTATTTGGGCCATATTTTGGGCCACAATAATCCAATTGATAAAGTTCCACCACTATTTGTTCCACATCTCCACTGAATTTGATTAAATTTTAATTTGTTTCAACCAGTATACCATCCAGATACAAGAGAAATTAAAATTCTTCCCTTAATAGTGACTTAGTCCCTTAGGAATATGACTTCTCTTGTGGAAAGACTAATTTTTTTCCATAAAATCATCTCTCACCCTCATTCTATTCTTTTTCATGAATTTGGTTAATAGTGAGTCAAATTTGAGAGATCTTTTCACTATTTTTAGTTTTATTCTCCTTCACATAATTATAAAATTCATTGTAAACAATTTGCGGGATTTTCGTTCTTATAATACAGAGATCCACACTTGTAATAATCCTATAGAAATTGAGTTTCTAGGTTATCATGTCAATATTTCATCATTTATACCTTTTTATTTTTTTATTTTGTAATCCTATAATACAAATCAATGGAACAATAATCCTCATACATTCGTGCATATATCAGATCGTGTGATGATTTTAGTGTGGTTGTCTATTCTCTCACATATTTTATTTCATGAGTGTGATTTTGGATGACATAGTTAGATTAAATATAGATGGTATATCCTGCGATTATTCACGTTTTTTCCTGATAATAATTCTGAGATTGACCGAAATCTCTACAGATCAACACATTCTTGATGTGATGCATTTATTGAGTTTGGTTATTAAATCAACATAATTTTATTGATTTTATGCATTTTCTAATAATCAATATCATTTATATATTAAATACATGGTGGAAACCTAGTAATAACTATGATTCCATATTTGTTTCAATATTTATAAATAATTGAATCAATTATATTTCCCACCTTGAGAGAAATGATAGATTAAGAATCAAGGGATAATCACCTGGGTGGATCACGATTTCTCCAACAAGTTTCCCTCACTGAGTAATAAAGTTTAAATGTTTGTTTTAAAATTAAAAAAAACCAATGTTTTATTAAACTCTATTCCCCTTTTATATTCATAATAAAAACATTATTTTAAAATTAACTATATGAGGATCCATGATGATATGACATAGGCTTCCTTCTATACTGCATAAATTAATGTAAAAAAAGAAAAAACTAATTTTATTCACACGACAACTTGATCAAATTTTTGAAAAATTTATAGGGATCCAATATAATTTTCCCCTTTTATTTATTTATTTTATTTTTTCATACTTCTTTAAATATTTTCCACTTTTATTTTTATTGTTTTAATTTTTATTTTTATTTTTGTGTGTTTATGTCTATTTCTTATTCTCTCTATATGCATTTCTATCTCCCTCTAATTATATAGAATAAAATTATCTTTTCTTATCCCCTTTCATCATTATTATGTGTATTCATTTTATTTATCATTCATCAAATTTTTTTTAAATGTAAGAACTGAAAAATAAATAAACAATTATACGACACTTCATTTTTGTAGTACAAGATCCGGAAAACAAACACTACTTCAATTTGACCATGAAATAAAAAGTCACATAACTCAAAAAACTGATCATCTAGAGATGGATATTCGTTTAACACTATGAAACCCCTTTTGAAATTAATATGGTCTCAAAATAGTAAAAAGTCATACCATATCAATCTCAAGAAATTGACGAAGAAAGTAATTAGACCTCTAATTAACTGACCTCCCAGGATGTGGAGTTCTTAACTACATAGAACCAAAATCATGAGAAATCAATAATATTTTGGTTGAGATCATGCCCCAACCACTACCTTCCTAAATTACATGGAATAATTGGTGAGGAACCACATAAGAATGTCAAGGAGTTTCACATAGTGTGCTTCTCCATGAAACCTCAAAATGTGTAAGAGGACCTCCTTATGTTCAGGGATTTCCATTTATCCCTTGATGGTGTAGAAAAATAATGGATATAATATATTATTACTACAATTTGACATTGGAATAACCTTAAATGACTCTTTTTAGAGAAGTTATTCATGATCTCCCAAACTGTATAAATATGAAATGAACTTTTTTGGGTTAGGCAATCACAATGAGAGACACTTCATGAGTAATGGAAGAGATTCAAAATAATTTGTAAAAATATCCCACATCACTATATTAGCAAACAATTTATAATTCAATACTTTTATCAGCTTCTTTTCCCCATGGATCACGGAATGATAGACATTGTAGTTAGTGGTTCCATAGTGGATAAAACTCAGGTAGCCACTTGGGACTTAGTATCCAACATGCCTAAAAATGCACAATGATTTGGTACCTAAGAAACTACACAAACCCAATTATTTTAGGAGGTAAATAATTAATCCATAGAATTAAGGTAGAAAATAAAAGTTATGAGATTCATACTCTTATAAGGATGTTATCTAATGAACAAGGTAATTCAATCTCTCTTCCCATTCTATTTGAAATTGGTATCTATTTTGATAAAACTCATTTATCTATCTACTACCCACAACACCCGGATTCATCTAAGTCATGTGATTTAGTATTCCTTAAGTTTCCATTCCGACTAGCACCTCCCTTAAAGAATGAACTGTTCAGAAAAAATTCAAACCATGGTGGAAACCAAAAACATATTATTGACAAGGATAAAAATAATGATGTCTCAAATATAACGGGTATTAAAAAAATCAATGGTATGAAAACTTAGTATCTATTAACTTCTCAAAACAATCCTCCACAACCAAAATATGATCCATGCCATGAGTACATACTGAAGAAAATGGATACACAAAACCTTCAGTTCCAACATACCACAAAATCATCTATTCATGACCTACGAACACAAGTGGAACAATTAAAAAATACAATTTGTTAGATAATGATAGAAGGTTATATATAATATCTTGGTAATGAGAGTAATATATAAATGATGGATACATTTTAAAGGTTTAAGATAACCTTCCATTTTTTGATGATATTAAACAAATCCCACTATGTGGAAAATTTCATAATAATATTTTCACATATTGATAAATAATGAAGTGGAATGAGAATGTAATCCTTAGAAGGAATGTATTTTCCTTTATAAAAGAATCAATTGAAACCAAATTCAATGATTCGGTAACATTCACAATACCTTGGACCACAGGGGATAACGTTTTCAGAATTAATATTCGGTTTAGGTGATTTAATTAATGTAATTACTTACACTGTATATAAGTACCAACAGGTTTGAGAGATTTAACTAATAGGAAGCATCGTATAACTTGTTGTCTGGAGTACAACAACCCCATTAGGAGTGAATGAGGAATTCCTTGTAAATGTTAAGAATCTCATATTCTACACAATATTCTACTTTCTTGAGATGTAAGATACCTGAACACAAGTACATGACCCTCTCATAAATGGAACTACAATCCTCAAAATAGAAATAGCGATCATAAACGTTCACAACGGTATGATATACTTGTATTTAATTGGAGAAAATGTATGTTTTTTATACCCATGATGCCATGAAACACCCCATTAATGAGAACCACAATCTACTTATCCACTCGATTGAAGTTACCTCTAACAAAACACAAAATCAACATTCCCTCTTTAATATATACTATGATTCATCTTCCTCCTCTTCACCCATGGATAATTTTAGTTTAGATTCTTGTTTTGAGTGTTTTTTGGGCTCAAAAAAGTATTAATTTTATTCATTTATTGGTGATTTTATTCATTTGGATGTACCCATGACTGTCAATGATTATGAAAATATCAATACAATAGATTATCTATCCTTAGATTATAAACATGAGTAGATAGATTGTTTCATGCACCACACAGTCCCTAAATCACTACCCTCATTGAAAAAATCATCAGTGTTTAAATTAAAACCACTTCTATATACTTTAAATTATTCATTTCATTGGAGAATTGACCAATTTCAAATTACTATTTCCAATATCTTCTCCCTATAGTAGGAATCAATATTTATTGATCTTTTGAGACATTATAAAAATGAAATAGGATGCACATTGGATGATATTATCAAGATTATGCAATCTATTTGTATGCACCATAAACTTTTATATGATGAGTATAAGATCATAAGGAAATATCAATGAATTCATTTAATTGAAACATAGAATTGATTATTATTTAAATAAGATTTTATACTCTATAAAAAATAGTAGTTATTCTCTAATGGGGAGTATGTAGGTTTGTATTATGTGTTTTTAAAAAAATTACTAAAAGAGGGGGTGGTTTGGAATTTTTTTTATGAAAATAACATAATTTATAAAAATTAATCATTTACAAATTATGATTGTTTTTTATGAATTATGATATTAGGAGTTCATTTTTGTGTTCACTACATATCATGTATATTTCATTGTTATGGATATTTTTTATGGAATACTGTAATTATTTGGTTGAGGGTTGTAAAGATGTTGATTTCCCAATATCCACTTAAAATGATGTAGAAATAAGAAACCCTTGACACCCCAGTCATGATGTAATGGTTCAGAACATAATAATATAAATATGGATACAAAATAATAATGAAATATTGTGATTTTCAATGAGAAAAAAAATCATTATTGTGTTGTCTAATCAGAACAACCCAAGATTTATAATTGATATCTCAACCCAATTGATGTTTAGATGAACAGTTTTTCTCGTAATTAATAGAATAATGTACTCATAGATGAATAATAGAAGTATTAAAAATAATTGAAATATTTAACACACCAATTACACACAAAAAATTTAAGAATAAATGTCTGGACTACCTCCCATGTATGTCTATCTCTCTTGAAATGATCATCAATTGTTTAGCTTGACATTGAGAGGAGGAGGAGGATAAGATAAACATTCACCTTCATCATTGATCCCAAATGAAGAAAGGGTCCTCCAGAACATCGTAGATGAGGTTATGAATCATTTGGGTATCTAAAATACTAGATCTTTTCTTCTATGCTAAACTTGAAAATGGGGTGACCAAGGCTCCATTTTAATGGAAATGTGGAAGGTGGTTTTTGGCACAAACATTTCCTAAAACCAACATTTAAATTATTCTTGACATCTAGAATGTCTTATCTCACATTGTAGAAAATTATAAATTTTTTTCCCACCTCCTGAATATCTCAACCAAAAATATGGAACCATTTTCACAATCACATATGGTGATATTGATAGAATATATCACGCAACCTTTCACTTTGTGCATATTCGGTGTATTGGATAGATTTTTCTGGATGGGAAATCATATGTATGAATTGGTAATGGGTTCATAAATTAAATTTGTTTACAACTAAATTTTGGACCTTCCCAAAAACTATAATCAAATTTGGAAGCACATTTTAGAATAATTTTGTGGTTGATTCCATTGGTGTGCTTGAATCCTATGTTATTTGGCCCATTTTTCGTGAACATTGTAAAATGACCTCCAAATCCCCCAAAAAACAATGAAATTATTACAAAAAACTTATATTTGACTTTAAAATAGTGATAAAAAAAATAATTGAATCAAACATGAAGGGAATTTTTTTAATATTGTTATAATTATCATTACAAAAATAGCATAATACAACGGTGTAAGGTTGAAATGAAACAATGAATCACGGTTTGATGACACCCCAATACCGAAGCATATTAACTCTTGGGAAAATCCACATTTTCAAAAAATTATGAATTAATATATTCTCAACTTCTTGAAGATTAAAAATTCAACGAAAATTTAATTTTATAAAGAAATGTGATCAATTATGAAATAACATAGTGGAGTTATTCTTAGTGATCATGAAAATATATGTCTCAGAAATTGTATTAGAATAAAATTATTAGAGATGAATGATAATAATAGGAGAAAATAATTACCATATAAACCTTCTCTCAAATTATCCACATGTGCGTGAAATGTATTCCATGAAATTATTTCCTCTTTCTATTTTATAAATATATGTTTTTTAGAATATCCAAATTTAAATGATTCTATTCACCAACCATTTCCTACATCCTTCACAATAAAATATCAATACCCAATCACTTATGTATTCCTAGAAGTAAAAAATTTTACTCCCAACCATGATATCCCAATATCATTTACATTTCATCAATCTCTCAATTATTAATTTAATGATTTTTTTCAAAAGTTTCACATGGATAATATCTTAGACACTTCTATGAAACCTTGTTTTATTTCCACAAGACATTAATTGTATTTTTTTAAAAAATATCATCATTTATGGAAGGGTGGTTTTTAAACTTCCTAATATGCAAACCATATTTTTATTTTGGTTTTTTCATTATATTTTTTGTTTTTTAAGAAGTACAACAGTTTCATAATAGGTACACACACATAGGTCAGTAAGGTAATGTGATGACAAATATCGGATAAGGAACAAATGTATAAAAATCATTTGGGTAATGATAATAAATATTAACCTAATCTATATTTACCTTCTTTTGAGTATGAAAAATTCAGAATTTATTTTTCAGTGTAAAGATGTGGTGATATGTTTAGTGACTCAATATTCTCCAATACTACTCACACATAGTGCACCACTAATATCAATGGTTTCAACAGAATAAAAAAATTTATATCATTTAGAAACAACCAAATTTCAAGATAATGTCACACCATACTATTGAATTCTTGATTAAATGTACATTTTATCAGATTTTTTAAATGTCAAAACAACACGAAATAGATAAATTATTCATGAAATTGTCAATATTGTCCATGGTTAAGTAGGAATAATTTTCAATGATATTGTGGGAATAAAACTATATCATTTTTGAAAAAATTAAGTGGCGGGGGATGATGGGGGGGACCGATGAAACTAAAAAGAAAAAGAAAAATAGAAAATGATTGAATGATGATGAATATTCCTATCTATCATGGTAATATACACATCCCCCACACCTAAATTTTTCAATGTCCTAACTGTATTAAAAGTTATTGTGGGAAGAAATAATAATACATGGTGAGTTTCATTCATATATTACTTCATGATCATAGAAATGCATCATTAGTGACTATAGAATGGATTCCTGGATTTTCTTTATCCCATTCCCATTGTTTGTGAATATTTGCTGCATTTATAAATTTTGAACCTAAACAACACCAAACTGTTAAACAAATAATAGCAGTGTATGGTCCAAACCAGAGGGAATGAAGCTTACCTATATGTAACTACAAACTTGAATTGTAATGGAGGATCTTCGACCCAATGTTTAATTGATGATGAAGGATAACACAGTCATGGGAAGTCTTGGATAACTCCTGAAAAATCATAGATTTCTCATAATTATCTATTCACATTTCCTCCAACTATTGAAAATGTAACTTCCTTTGAGAACCTACACTAGATAGACTATTATTTCATTATTTAATGTCCCATTATGCTTGATTATCACTCTCAATAATAACGTAAAAACTCATTCCAAATACAACTTTTTTGGGTGAAATTACAATAAGAGTTTTAAATGAAACACGGTAAGACCATAATGAATCATCAGGTCTAAAACTCCAATCTATTATATTTGGTTGAACTGATTTTTCAAGAATCTGTTTACCTATCTATTTGACACATCAACATAACCTTTGGTTAGTTGGAGATATGTTGTATACACTCGATTATTGACTCTATGCTGACACAAAATCGGTTGCATTGCTCAGTTACAGAAATGATAACCCAAGCCACTGATGATAAGACTATGTAATCCAAACCTACAAAATATTTGGGTTCTCAAAAAATCTAAAGACATGATGGAACATTCAGTTCTTATGGAATGTGATTCTAACCATTTTTAAATATATTCCATATCCATTTTAATGTAAAATATTCGAAAATAATTGGGAAATATCCCTATGAAGTCAATTCCCCAAACATCGAAAATGGCCGGGAAGAGAAAGGGTTGTTGTGGAAATTCATGAATTTAGAGGCATTCCCCATTCCGGGAAATGGGGACAATATTTACATAAATCAAGTCGATCTAAAAAAATTCCTCAAGAGGATAGAATTGAAGACTTCGTTAGTAGTCCATTGGGGGAAAAATTGGACACCATAAGCAAGAGTGTGGAAGATCATAAGGACAAACTGATACTCATTATCAGGAACACAACACCAAAAGGAATTGATCATGATATGTGTGAAGATGGTAGAGGTAATCCTAAATGTAACAATGAGACTCATGTTTCAGATGGGCAACATGGTTTTTTTTAAATCAATAGGAATGAAATATGCTAAAAAAATTATATTTCAGTATACAAAGGAATATAATCTTGCACTCGGTAAAGTATCTCATTAGGAAACATTTCATTTATAGGAATATAGAGGGAATATTCAATGTTTGTTGATAGGAGGATCCTACTAATATGGTCATCCAACATATTAACTTATCATTTTTATCTTGAATTAATAGATTAAATTCATGAAGAAGGAGAATCAATCCTATGAAACATGGTTTGGCTTCCAGATTCTTAAGGAGATAATAGAAGGGTACCTGGTCTGAGGAAAAAATGATATTAGACCCTAAAACATATTGCATGAATTTATTCAGGTCACACAGATTGTCATGAAATTATTTTTCAATTATGTTGTAGTTTTCTTTGGGAGTGTCTAGTTTATGTGAGGCATGATCAATGATATGTCGAGCTTGATCTACCAATTGTTATAATACAACCCGAACATCATAATTAGATGCATCTCACATGATATAAAATGGTAAATCCAATCGAGGTAGATCGATTATTCACAGTGATTTGATATTTTATTTTGATTTACTAAAATCTTTCTCACAGACATTATCAAAAACAAATTCTTTTTCTTTTTTTGAGTGACCTGGAGAGGGGGACTACAGTCTTACTAATGTAATGAATGAAACCACAGTAAAATCCAACATGACCTAGGAATGACCCCACATCTTATACCATTTTGGGAATTTTTTAAAAATAAATTACATCCAAATTTGATTTTTAAACATAAATACCATCCTCCTAAATGACATACCCAAGTAGAATACCTTGCCACAACATGAAATGGAATTTCTCATAATTTCATATGAGATTATGTTCAATACATTTATGTAATACTAAAACAATACTACTCAAACATTCATAAAATAAGGATCCATAAATAGTGAAATCATGTATGAAAACATCCAGGCAATATTTTTGGTAATTTGAAAAAAAATTCTAACCATGCATCACTAGAATTTACCCGGAGTATTATACATACCAAATGAAAACCTCATACATTAAAATGTGTTAATGGGGAAATTGAAGGTTCTAATATCATGATCTATAGGGGTAATATGGATATGAAAATATATAGGTTACCCATCAAGGAAATAGTATTGGGACATCCATGCTAGCCTCAATAGGATCTTGTCAAAGAATGGAAATAGGAAATGGTCATTTCTTGTGTGTTAGTTTTGTCGGTAGTAGTTTATATAGACATACTAACTATTCTGCACATGAGTTATAACCAATTCATTGATATCATATATTATTATTATAAGTCCATTTTATTAGTAACTACAAGAAATTCACTAGCCCATTATCTTTCAAAAATGGGGTAAATGGTTCCAATATCCAATAATATTGTTACTTATTTTTGACAACATCTATGTGGTTTTGGTTCTGTTGACGTTGTGACTATCTCACTAGTTTAGCCTCATCATTTAATAGTATATGATGTGAGAAAATATATGGGCTAATACTGGGAATTCCTTCTTAGGTCAATCTTATATCAGGTTTATACAACCTCAAAAGTCCAAACAGTCGCAATTAATGATCAAGATGAAGTTAGCTCGCAATGATGATAGACTGTTTGTTTTCATTCTCAAGATATGAATTTTTAGTTCTTTCTGTGGTCTTTTAGATCTAATTAAATGATATTTTTTATTATTGGGAGTGTGTGAGAAAGTGAGAGGTCACTAGAATCATCTAACTACTCAGTGGTATCATTCTAATATTGGTAATGAGATTTTACAAGCTTGATAGTATCATCAATGGTTATGTGATCTTCTATGTTCAAGAATTATCTATTATCAAAGATGAAACACATTTTTTTATACCACTACAATAGTAACTGAATGATACATTTTTATAATTTGAATCATTGTTCAATAATCATAAATGGGGTCAAGGGAATGAAATGATTATTTTTTATTGGAAGGTATTACATCAATTGAATTATCAGATAGAGGGAAATGTTCTTCTAAGATGTGTTTCATGGAATCAAGGATATTGAAGTGTTACATGTCACTAATAAAATCAGTGGATAATTTATCATGGTGGAAATTATTTATGGTTTTGGTATTTTTCATGAAGGGCCTCCCCAATATTATCATATCGTGTCTATTCATCTCATCATCTTCCATCTTAAGCATATAATTTCTGTTGGAAAAAATTAAATTTTCACCCTCATAAGAAAATCCTCTAACACAACAGAGGGTTGTGTTGTACTTTTATATTCTAATTGATCAATAATGTCAATGGTATTTGGTTCTATGACTATTAATGAGGATTAAATGGAGTATGAAATCACATTTAATGAAACATCCAAATCAATCATAACATTGAAAAAGGAATAATATCTTATGGTGGATGAAATCAAAAATGTTCTAGGATCGTTGAATTTGGTGGGTAGTGATGGATCTATAAATGTTGATATTTTCCTCCCCAATATCACATTTTCATCTCCACAAGGTCTCCTTTTGTGTGTACACATCCCTTTTGGAAACATGGCGCATTGTGGAATTTGATTCATGGAATCAATCAGGGTGATATTGACCTGATAATTTCAAAAATATTCTAATATTTTATTATCCATTTTTATTTATTTTTATTTTCGTGGTAGGGTGGCCCTTTGGGGAAATCAAAGTGGAATGATTGGTCTAGGTGACTCATCAATAGACACACTCTTTCCTTAGAATGGTTTTCTCTCAAGACCAGGTTTTTCAACATTTGTAAAAATTTCAATGGTTGGGATGATGTTTTCATCCAAAGGGTATGGCTCTAAAAGTGGGTTAATTTGGATTTTATGTAGATTTACACTCCTAAGGGTGATGGAACTGACATTTCATTTATCCCTAGCTTGATTACTAGTTAAGTGGGTATTTTACGTGACCCACGGTACTGGATTTCCCCTCCACTAGGTTGGCTAGTTTTTCTAATTAGGGTTTTTGGTCTTATATGGGATCTTGGTTGGTTATTAGCTATTGGAGACTATTGTAATCCATTTTTTTCATCATGTATTCTAGGCCAGGATCAGGTTTTGGAGGGTGCTGTTGAAATGACCTCTGTTGTGGTTTAGGATTTTTAGGTGATTGGGGGTGAATTCTCAGCCTTAGCTAATTCCATATAAATTTAAGTTGTTTTGAATACCCCCTTTCCAATAAGCTTGGTTTTCTTTCCACCCAGGGTTGGATGGATTGTAAGGTTCTTGCCTATTGGGTTGGTTATATGGGAGGTCTAGAATTATTCCCTCACAACCCTTATAAGTTTCTCTTAGTTTAGGACATTGGTATGAACGGTGGGTGTTAGAAGAACATATTCCATGGTGGATGGGAGGAGGATATAAGGATTTCAAATGGTAATGAATAAGTTTTCAAATAAGTGTGCATTCCGCTTGGACATCATGTCGACATTCTTCTCGAATTCGGTTGATTTCACTTCCTGGACACCTCAAATGTGTACACTGGACCATAAACCCAACTTTTTAGTGTTTTGTTTCATGTTCTCAACAATATTCCTTATATCATTTGGGGTTTTTTCAACTAGTTCATCTCATCCAAAAACATAAATCATATTTTGGTCAATATGAATTAATCCATTTTTAAAATATTGTATTAAAAGTTGATCAATCATTTCATGGTTTGGGAATCATGGACAAATCCTTTTAAATCATTCCAATTATTCATGTATTTTTTCCCTTTGTGATTTCGTTATATCACATATTTCTTTTCATATTGTTTTGGTTCTAGAGGATGGGATGTATTTTTCTAGAAAAATGCATTTCATGTCCACCCATCCTTTAATTTGTTAATTAACATAATAAATCCAGTCTTTTGAAGTATCATCTAATGAAAGTAAAAATTCTGTAAGATTTACTGGTTCTTAATATACATTAAAAGGTTTCAAGGTTGAACTCATAGTTTGAAATTCATTTAAATTATGTTTTGGGTCTTCTTTAGTGAGTCTATGAAATATTTTTATAAAATGAATTAATCTGTATTTTATTTTGAAATTGGGTTCCTCTCCTTGAATTTGAATATTTTTTGTTTGGATACTAATATCATGTGATGTTAGATATTTAACTATTATATTAATTTGAACCATGTTATGCAAGGGTATTTTATTTTTAATGTTGGTTACAGAAGAAGATGAAAGATGAAGAAGAGTTTCTAGATTTGATGTGTCCTCCTTCAAAGGGTTGTCTTGTGTGTCATGGTGTCTCTGACATAGCATCCTCTTTGGTTTAGGTTAAAAAATATGGTAAATATCCCAAAGTAGAAAATATAATGCCGAAAACCCATACAAGATATATATTTTAAAAATCATCTAAAAATATAAAGATATAAAGATGAAATGAAATAGTTGCAAAATAACAATATTTTTTATAAAAAAATACACACTAAAAAGAAAATCTATCCCCTGAAATGGAACCGAAAATTGAAGGTGTTGTCATGAAACATAAAAATTATTATGATTTAAAAAATATTTTATTTCCTATGGTAGAAGCTAGGACATCATTCTAGGATCATTGAGGGGTTTAGAGTGTGTATTTTTATTAAAAATTACTAAAAATAGGGCTGGTTTTGAATACTATTTTAAATAAATAATAAACATTAAAGAGTTTAATATTTGATAAATAAAGATGGTTTTTTATGAATTAAGAGAGAATGAGTTAATTTCAATTTTTCAACACATCTAGGATAGTTTATAGATTTAATATTTAATATGGTTTTATTTAAATCATTGTTTTATGTTTTTCAAGAACATGATTCCCTTAATTCCTATTAAAATGATGAACAAAGGAGAAAACCTTGACCCAAAAATCATGATGTTATGGTTTGGACATAAATCATAGTCATGTGTCATCGAAAACGTACTTAAATCTCATGATTGTGTCTGAGAAAAAATGTTTTCACCTGTTGTCCAATCAGAACAACCCAAGATGCCCACTTCAAATCTCAACACAATCAATGTTGAGATAAAACCTTTTTCATGTACTTAACAAATGAAAAGTATTCAGAGGAGAATGAAATAATTTTTAAATAGAACAAAAATATTTAACAAAAAAATTACAGAAAATACGAACAATTATAACTACTATAATCCCCTCAAAAATAATTGCAGCACACTCAAAATGACTATCCACCATTTTTCCTTCCAATGAGAAGAGGTAGAGGCTCTGGTGGAACATCACCTAAATCCTTGATCCCCTTATTTATATATTGAACTCTTGAACATCATGGATGAGGAAATGGCTACATTGGGTCTCCAAAATATAAAATCTTTTCTTCCTAGCCGAACTTCCAAATTAGGTTCCCAAGGTTAAATTTTATAAGAAAAATGGATGGTAGTTTTGGGAACATATTTTACTTAAAAAAACATTGTCTCACGGTTTTGTAAGTCCAGAAAATCATTTATATCATTGGATAGAATAAAAATTTTGTATACACACTTCATAACAATCTCCTCTAAAATTTATTAACCATTAGATAATCACATCACATGATATAGATATAACACATCACACAATTTTTGGATTCATGAAGATTCTAGGGATTGGATATATTAGTCAGGATAGGCCATCATATGGGTGAATTGGGCTTGATTTCCTTCATAAAATTTGTATATCACTAATTTTTGTACCATGCCAAATAATTTCCACCAATTTTAATACACTGTGTTGGATAATCATCTGGTTGATTCCAATAGTGTTCCTCGATGATGCGTAGTTAGGCCAATTTTTCTTGAAAATCATAATGGGCCCTCAAAATCACCTCCACATAAATTGAAATTATAAAAACAAGTAAAATTTTATTTTTTAAAATTGTTAAAAAAATAAATGAATAAAAAACGTAGTGAAATTTGTTAATATTTTTATACATTTTTCATACATAAGTTGTTTAAAAAAGTGTCTTAATGTTGAAAAGGTGAAATTGAATCTTGGTGAGATCACTAAATCTCATTTTGATCACACTCTCCATGAAGTGGTAAATTATAATTTAGTAAATAAATAATTTTTGGGATAATTAATCCTATATATCATAGTAAATTTGCTCTCCCAGGGAAAAATGTGTCTAAAAACCTTAATAATAGTAGTGTAAAAATAAAATAATGAATTAGATCCAACTTGTGTGTATAACAGTAGGATAATATTTATTGACTACCATATAATAAACCATGCCACACTAAAGACCAATTTTCTATAACATTCACGGAAAAAATGTTAGAAGGAATGGATATGAAGTCCCATTATTGACTCATTAGTGACTATTCATGTTGTTTTCAAATCCTTATATCCCAATGAGATCAGGAAAAGACAACATTTACCTGTCCATTCAACACAGTTCCATATATAAGGATACATTTTGGTCTTTGTAATGGTCCTATTACATTAAAAAAATGTATGATGAGAATTTATTTTGTGTTCCTTGATAATTTTATCGATGTTTCTTTTGATGATTGCAATGCTTATAAAAATTATTTTGATGAATGTTTGGTAGACCTAGAACATTTCCTCCAATGTTGCATTGAAAAAGATCTCATATTAAACAATGAAAAATTCAATTTCATGGTTGAGTGTGGATAGTCCCTGGTCATGTTATGTGAAATGAAATAATTCTAGTAGGTAAGAAAATAAATTGAATTAATTTTGAACCTTACATACAAAAAATGTGTTCATGATGTGACATCCTTTTTGGAACATGATCGTTTTTGCATCCGATTCATTAAAGACATTAGTAAGATTTCACATTGCTTGTCCCATTTATTAACTAAAGATTCTATCTTTCTTTTTTATAAAAAATTTGAGGATTATTTCAATTCACTAAAATGGATTCTTAAATTACCTCCCATCATCCAAATACAACTGTGGGATCATCCCCTTAAAACATAGGTGTGATGCCTCTTACATTTTAGTTTGTAATGTTTTATCAAAAAGGGTTGAGAGGGATCCTCATGTCATATTATATGACTCACATAACCTGGATCCCACCTAGCTGAACTACACATCCACTGAAAAATAACGCATTTGTATTGTGTTTTCCATAGAAAAATTGCATTCGTATCATATGGGTTCAATAATAATTTTCATTTATTATAATGCTGCAATTAATTTAATAATAATTAAACATGAAGATATGTGCCACCTCTTTCGGTGGATGTTTCTCCTCTAAGAGTTTTCCCATGATAATAGAGATAAGAGAGGATTGGAAAATGTGGTATCAGACCACATTAGTAGGACATCCCCACCACTAGACCATCATGTTAACTCACCCATACCTATTATATAATTCTTCCCTCGTGAGAACCTATCTTTTGTTCTTCAATTTACTACCTAGTATGTGGAAAATGTTAATTTTCTTGAAATATATTTGGTCCACACTAGTTTCATCACTTCACAATCCTGAATATGTAAGCATGTTTCTTGATAGATCATTTGGGATGTCCCATAATTATTGTAAATTTGTAGCCACCATGTCATTCGTTAACGTCTCCATGACCATGATTCCACCTTTTTTATGAAAGTCTTCTACTTGATGTCAATTCATAGGGAACATCCCAAAGAGGAATGAACTGACCCATCAACACATGTTATTTTGTGAGACCTTCAATCCATGGGGCATTGACAAAATGGGGGATTTTCCAAATTCATTTGGAATTATGTGCATATTATTAGCTATTGAATATGTCTCTAAATGGGTGGAAGAAAATGTCACTAGGATCGATGAATCTAAATTTATTTTTGTTTTTGTGAGGTTCTATATTTTCCATAGTTTTGGATAGCCATTATTATTCATTAATGATTAGGGTTCTCATTTTTGTATTAATAACATGGAAAACCATCACTATAATTTTGATGTTGTTCATAAATTCTCTAATTCATATCACCCCCAAACTAACAAACAAGATGAAATATAAAATATGGAAGTTAAGTGAATCTTGGAGAAGATGCTACAACCCAATTGGAACTGTTGGATTTTATGCATGGATGATGAATATTTGGAATACCATACACTTTTACAACCATAATTAGAATGTCACCATATAAGATTTTGTATGAAAAGCATTGTCACCACTCAATAGATGTATATCATTATAGATATTGGGAATTAAAATAATATAATATGAATCACTCAAATGTATTTTGCATAGGATGTTGTATACTTTTGAGTTTGAAGTATTTTAGAATGATGCATATGAGAAATACAAAATCTACAATGTTATGTTAATGGAAATCCATTCTATAATGATTCATATGTGGATGTTTCATATGGGAGAGATGATCATCATGTATAATTTTCTGATAAAGCTCCACCAATGTAAGATATGATTTCCCTGGATCAGTCCTTATACTATTACTGATGATTACCCTTTGGATGTTGTATATGTTTTTCATTTGAAGAGTGAGTAGATGTTTAGTAATAATGTAAAGAGGCTCAAACTATTATATAAGGATTTCCAAAATCATCCCATGTTGGAAATAAAACTGATGGATTCCACATATGACACTACTTAATAGGTTGGTCCTCCATTCTACCTTTATTTATTTTTTTATATATTTAAAGAACTTTAATTTAAGATAATGTAATTATTAGGTGTGGGGAAAGGTGACATGTCAATAGTATGATTAAAAAAAACATAAAAAATTTAACATAAAAAAATAACAAAAACAAAACAACACAGAGAATGTTTTCATATTGGTTTTACTTCAATTTTTTTATGTTTTTTTATTAAAAATGACATTAACTATAATATCCAATTTCGTTTTTCATGATTAATTCAATCGTGTATAAAATTTCAATATTTTTTAAAAAACAATTTTAAAATTTAGGTTGATATGGAATATTTTTCTAGAATTAATATTTTAAAAAAATTATTCGGTTTTTAATGGACATTAGAATTATATGACTCATTATCAATAATCAATATTCTAATCCCTTACCCCAGAGAAATTATATGAAATTTTTTGTATATTCATCCATTTAATAAGTTTCATGAGTGTCTCCGGTCATGTATGGAAAATATTATATTCCTTGATTCTATTTTAATTTATAAGATTTGAGTATGATACATTCATGAAAGAATAAATCATTCATTAAAAAAACTGTATACAATTAAAAACTTCTTTCTTACACCAAGGCATGTTACCCTTCTTAAGCCTTAAAGGCCATGAAATTTGTGTTAGGTATCCACATTATAAGCTATTTCATTACGTACCTATCCATAACTTGTTTATATAATAGTTTTATATTCAGTAAGTGTTGGGGAGAGGGTGTTTTAATGATAATTATAATGATAGAATCATTGTTATGGTTTGACATAATGGGTGCCGACATTATCCATGGGAAGTGGGGTTATAATGCCTCAACCCTAGATTCTGAGAGTCAGTGCATTATTTTAATACATTGGCATGATTGCATGAAATCAAGCCTCAAAGGACCAATTGGTTTAGTAGTCTTGGAAAACATATTATATACATGAATGTTACATTACACTTTATAACATAAAACACAACATAAATAATCTTTTATGAATTCCATTATTCCCCTTTCTTAACCCTGTATATAAATCACAATACACTTCTTGGAATCCTGGGAAAAATAAAACCTAGAAAGGGGTGACATCAAATGCTCACTAACGGTAGAAAATATAGCAGAAACATTCATATATAGGCATAAAAATTTAAGGCAATGTATAACTAAAACAAAATCCTTTTAAACATGAACATCAACACAATATGGAAATAAATGAAATGAGGCCATTTACTTATTCACATGGATATTCTACTAGTCTAATAACCACATGCAATATCAATAACCAATTTCATATTGATGGAATGAATAATTCCAAACTATCATAACCACATAGTCAAGGCCTTGTTCCAAGACTACAAATAAAATTTTGTCAAGGCCTTTTTCCAAGACAGTGGTTTTTCTCATTATACATATTAATGCTTCGATGAGCTATACCAGGATCCACCCGTAACTTTCTAAGTCCAATTCATTCCTTATATGAATAGGTTTTAACATAACATAAACATTAGTTTTAAAACTAGCATACAAAATGTCAGTACTTTCTCCATAAACCATGAATGGTTTAAGAATACAACAACTACAGTCAAACATATAACAAAACCTTCAAGACAATATAGATGTTTTTTATCATAATAAATCATCATCAAATATGTTTAATCTCCATAAAAGGATCTTTACATAGATGAACATGATTTATAAAACTCAGTGAGAGAAATATCCCTTTTTCATGAAAACATTTAAACGTAACACAATTTTGAAAGGAAGAAATATAAATAATTTTTTTTATTCAAATTGTCCCATACCGCTTTGATACATTTTAACGGAATTAACATTTTAAAAACATTCATGTCCATATAAATAAATCCTTAAAACCCATTTTGAAGACATGGACATTAATGAGAGGTATTTAAAAGAATAAATATTTAAAACATTTGAAATGAATTTTAGTAAAAAATTCAGTTAAAGTAATCTTTTTGAAAACAATTTCATGAAACATGGACATGTATAATAAATATGTCCCAGTAGATACTTTTGTAAAAATAGCCTCAGATAATAAAGAGATTGTTAAATTAACACTTACCAATTTGGTAACATACGAAACATACATCCCATGAAAGAGGTATCATACAATGAATATGTAAATACACATAAATTAAAGTGTATTACCCAATGAATACAATTATGGGCAGTACATACACCACATAAAAGGTAATAGTGGAAATGTGGCATGAATCTCACTAGAATAAAGAGTGAGATGAAAACCCCTTACCTCATTGTATTCAATCAAGGAATATGAAAAATTTTCAAAAAACACTAAATTAATCATATAATATCATGAATATAAATAGAATCATGATAATATATATCAAATGGCAGCACAAAATATACCACATGCAATAAATAAGCGGTGAACAGTGGAAATATCAGGGAATTAAAAGTGAGATAAGAAACCCATTACCTTGCACATTCCATTAGATTAGGGTACGTTTCACCTCCTCAATGAAGATCGTAGAATGTTATTAATGTCTAATAGAACCATATTAATATTTATGATATCATACATGATTCATTTATTACTTTATACTACCCATTTAATATTAATTTCAATGTTAATTTAACATTTTGTGTAATAATAGCTTTCTTTATCGTACGTGTTTTAACATGTTACTATTAATTGTATCACATAGATCAAAATTTAAGTATATATTGAATATAAAACATGGTTTATATATTATATATATTTATAATATAAAAATTCATAATAGACATATATATTAAATGAAAAGCACCGTTTATGGAGATGGTAGTCTGTACGTATGCATAAACGATGTTTCCATTTTCATCTCGTATTGAGTGGAACTAAGTGAATAAGATATATGTAAGTAAATATATATATATATATATGTATATGTATCTTCAATATCATTATTATTTCATATATTATATACTTATTAGTAATATATATACTTTTATTATTGTCGATGAATGGTGAACGTGGAAATGAATCCCATCACATCGTAGAGACGGTAATCCGTACATACCCACGAGCGACAATATCATTTCCTTAATGATATGGAATTGGATGGTACATTAATTCCACAGAGGAATTATCATGATATTTTCATTATTTATTTTCATATTACTCATCGATATATCCATCAAAAAAACATAGTGTTGAATAACAAATTACACCACGACGTGGAGACGGTAAACTGTACATACGCAGGCATGGCGACATTATTATTGATAAGATGGATAAGATAATGAATATAGTTGTTCCATATTTATAATAAAATCGTAGTATATATAAGATACTAGAGTTATTATTTTATAATTTAAATAACAACGAATGAGTAAGTGGAATAATAAGAGAACTTAAAAGAGAGTGGTCAAATCATTACTTATTCTTCAGGTTCATCGATTTGATTTGGTCAAAAGTGATATTTATGATGGATTTCTGACCAAAGGAGGTCCTCTAGGATGAAGTGTGAGAAGATTAAAGGATATTAGGGCAGGGGTTGGCAGATCCAAATGGATTAGAAGGTGTGAAATAGAGCGAAGGGCGAGTGCCCTTTTATAAGAGGGGTGAGGGGCTCCTTAGGAAAAACATAAAATATTATTTTATAATAAATTCATTTTCTGTTTATAATATCTCCAAAATGAATTATTTAAATCCTAAGGAGGTTATGGGTCGAAAACCAATAACCCTGGCTTTATACAGGTTTAGGTCACAATATTAACCTTAACGTTTAGATTTAACTCTTAGTTAAATATTTAAACTTTTACCGTGTCTTCTTGTATTTTTACTCCATATGGTTTATAGGCATACTCTATACATTCTAAAGAACCTCAAGTGGATCATTAATGACATATATAATATTATTTAACCCTTTTGGCCGAACCTTACATTGTTAGGTATATTATATAAACCAATAATACAGTATTTGTTTTAAATATTAATTGATGTCAATTTTGACACTATTTGGTATTTTGTTTTTGTGGAAGTCATCACAACATTATTACTTCAAACAAGATAAATTTAATCACCACTATCATGTAATATTCACCTAAAAAATTCTTGGGTGTCATAAAATCGTTGAAATATATTTATTTTAATATTTATAATAATAGTAATTTGATTCTTTCATGAATAAGGTAATTAATGCATCATAATTGTGTCATAAATAAATTTATTAATATAATTTCTACATTTTATAAATAAAATACAATGATGTATTAAATCATTATAGATTTCTAATGAATATTTATAATTGAATTTATATTATGAATCATCCTATATGAAAAATGTTTTCGTTATTAAACATTGATTTTAACTCTTTTAACTCTTCTTTGAATTAAATAAAAATAAAGGTCCTAATCTTATCCAAGTGGACTTAAATGATAATATTTTATTCCTAAAGTTGTTTTTGGTCGAGCTACACTTGTCCAATAGAATTTAGACATGTGTTAGCATATTATTAATATCACTGTTTCCCTTAATTACCCAATTTACTTTTAACCGTGGAAAATAGAAGTAAAAAGTTACTATTCACCAAAAAAAAATTAATATCATTGAACCACATTTTACTTACTAATATCAACAGTTTCATTCAGATTATTGAAATTCCACTCATATAAGTAGTAAAATTATGTTTTATGAAAATTTGCAAAATCTCCAAGGAGGTGGATAAATGACGGTTAAAAGTTCAACAAAAAATTTTATATCTAAAATTAATATAAAATTACTCCAATGAATTACATTGAACATATATAGGTATTATGTATCTATTTTTACATAAAATAAATTTAAATAAAATAAATAATTATATAAAAAAATTGGGTTTAACCAATAACTAAGTGTTTTTCACTGTTCATAAAAAATTGAATGTTTTCAGAAAAATACAAAAAATTAACCCATAGCTAATTTTGATATTCCGAATCAAAAAATGATATCTATTTCAGGAAATTCTCAACATATAAGTTGAATTAGTTAGTTTAAAATTTATTCCTGTTGTCAAAACCAAAAGGCGACTTTTTAATAAATAATAAATATCAAAAGATTGACACTGCTTTATGTGCCATTTCAAATTGAAAATACTCTCAATGAACATTATTTAATTAAATGGTAAAAATATAATATAATTATAATTTAAAACCACTCAAATTTTTAATTTAACACTATAAATTATTTTGATTAAAATAGTTTTTTTAGTTAAAATTTCTTATTTTTCACTAAACACCTAACTAGGAAAGTTATCATAAAAACATAAAAAAATCATCAAAACTAAATTTTTATGTCCTGATTGTAATGAAAAAGTTTATTTTGTCAAATTAAATATATAAAACTGTTAAATAGTTGATTTTAAAAAGGTTCTCCAATAAAAAGCGGTAAAATAGAATTTTTAAAAAGATATTTATTTTATCTGAAAAAATGAATTTGTTCTTATATTATGTCTAAAAAACTCATAATATGAATTATAAAATTATAAGGATTATATAAAATTCAAAATTTAGTTATTAATATTCATAACCACTTTTGAATTGCTAGTTTGGTAAGTCGTGGAGTGTTTGAACTCAGTGTTGCGTAATTTGGAAGTTATTGGATTACATTGATGAAATAACATACCATGAAATCTTGGGTTGTTACAAGGGTCATCAACCATATTTAATCACTTTTTTACACATGTTTCCTTCTTTTTCTCCAAAAACACATTATACGAAAAATTGTTCTATACATAAGAAATTAAATGAAAATAAAAAAATTTGAAAATAGGATGTTTACACATTATTAGTAATTTATTTATTGTCAACCACAAAAATGGGAAACGGGGATAGTGAGTTAGAGGTTGTAAAAATTTTCAGGCATTGATTGTGTACATTATTTTTGAATAATTGATGAATTTTTACATGCTTTTTGTGTAACATATTAAACCCTTTAATCATAACTTAAATATTTAAAAATTAAATCCTACCAACAATTTAACCATTGAACAACATGTTAGAAGTCCACATGAGAAACACACTAGTTTCTCCTAGTAGAGAACTTCAAATCATGGACATCATATCTTAATATCACATGTAATCTGAGAAAAGTGAATAAATCCACATTCATATGTTCCTTGAGTGATGTGGGAAACGTTTCTATGTGAGGTAGGTTATGACATATTGCATGGATGAATAAATGACATTGAACAAATTGAAATTAGATATAATAAGAATGATAGGATATTTGATTTCCTAAAAGTGAAATGAGAATTTTTTTATCCTAAAAATCATGGATGTTTTCTCACATTTTATTTAGGAATGGGACTTTATTAGGATATAAGAAATTTCCCAAGAGTGAAAATTTATAGGTGTGGGGGTGTGATCCCACAATGATTCATGATTCATTTCCACCATTACACAAGTATATTAAACTAGTTTTGTATTGAATATTAAAAATATAATAATAAAATTCACTATTTGTTTTATTCAATTATTTATGGGTTACCAAATTTAAATTGGGTAATATACATGTTTCAATGATTACAATGGAGGAGGATGTGATTTGGAAAGTCCACTATAAAATAAAATCAAAATTCTACAAACTACAAAAGGGACCAAAACACTTGTAGTGTTCAATATCTACTAAGGATAATACCTGTGTGGAATTTGTCTAAAAATTTGTGGGATAAGGTAAACCTTTGTGGGATACCTTTCTGTGGAAATCATGAATCCCAATTCATCCATTTAGTGGCCTAGAAGAGGCCCAAAATTTAAAGAAACTCAGTGAAAGGATAGGTTGGACCACAATAATGTATTGGGGTCATAACATGGGCCATTGAGTTCATATTAGGTTGATTCCACATCCATTGGACATATAACATAAGTGCCCACATATTCATCAAATTTGAAGACAATTTAACATGTTTCTTTGAGTCAACCATCTAGATAAAAATGGAATCAAAAGACTTTCATGAATAGTGACCAGGTCCCTTAGGAACTTGAATACTTTTTGTGAATAGTGTGGTGTTGTTTTGTGTAAAATTTTCCCTCACAATCAATCTAATATGTTTAATGAACCTTGGTAAGGGGGAGTCGAATCTGAGAGTTATATTCACTCATTTTATTACTCTTCTTCTTCAGGTACTTCTAAATTTATTACTGATCAGTTTTTGGGATGCTATTTATTGTAATAGAGATCTATATTCTTGTAATCATCATGTAGTAATATATTTTATAGGGTTTTTCTAATTTTTATCATTTGTACCTTTTTATTATGTTTCTAATATTGTATGATATAATAAATATTAAAGGAACAAGAACCCTCATGCATCCATGAATAAAACAGATCATGTGAGTATTTGACTATGGTTTCCCCTTATCTCAGTTATTCTATTTCATGAGATTTCTTATTGATCATATCATTAGATTAAATCTAGAAGTTATAACCAATTATTATACAAGATTTATTATTGAGAAACGTTTTCTGATGTAACCAAATCTAGACATCTCATCATGTTATTGATGAGATGCCTTGCTTGAGTTTGGTTCTTATATAAACATAATTTTATTGATTGTAAGTTTTAAACAGTAATCAATATCGTTTATGGAAAAATACCAGGATTTAACCTTGCAATAAATCACATACCATACCGGTTTAAATATTAATAAATCATGGAATCTACGACCTTTCACATTCCCTTTGGATTGATGATGAATTGGGCATTGACAGAGCTAATATTTTTTATATATTTTGTATGAATTTAAATTGTTTTAATCATCCCAAATAATCAATTTGAGCTTATATGAATCAATTTTTGATTTATGATGTGTTTTGATAAAAATGGTGAAGAAGGCATAATTCTGGATTTTACACAGATTTTTACATTCAGTGAATTTTAGTAATTTCATGAACAATATAAATCCAAATTCTGTAATTCAATTTTTTATAAAATCCCAATTTTATTTAATTAATCTATATTTTGTGGAGAAATAGCATATTTTTCCATCTAATTGGACTAAAAATTCATTTACGATGGAAATTTTTTCAGGCAGACATCGTGGACCCCACCAACATAATGGAACACAAACCTAGCCTAAACACATCCGAAGGAGGTGTTTCCACCAAGGATAGCAAAAGGATATCTAGGACCAGATCTAAAACAAATTTGGGGATGTTTTGAAGTCATTAATGTGGCCATTAAATGATATAATTTTGGCGGATCCTTCCTGGATTTTTAATCCAGGAACATAAACTGCCAATGAAAAATTTATAACTCCTTCATTCGGAGTCCAAAGGAGGTGAAATTTGGAGGGTGAACGTCCAACATATGTATGAAAAAATTTTAAGAATAGTGCAACTCTTCACAATGCACATTATTGGTTCAGTAACTCAAAAACCATTGGTGTATAGATTTATTCCTAGAAAATGAGGCTCTTACCTCCTTCCCAAATCATCCCATTAACCCTCCATTCCTTCAAGGCACCAAGGAGGAGATCTCCATTGAGGGAGGATGACCTAAAATCATCCCCATTTCTATAAAATTTATTTATTTTCTTTATTTTTGTTTGGATTTTCAATTTTAATTTATATTCCTAATAGATTAATGCATTATTTTTATTTCTATGTTCACTAATCCACCTTGATTTCTTTATCAATTTTAATCACTATTTTATTATTTTATTTATCTCAAATTATCCACAGTGACCTCTTACCTTAATATATGATGGGTTAACCCGACACTTGTCATGGGGGAGGTATGTGGCAATTTCAATTATTTTGTGCCTAAATTTCAATGTTTTATTATGTTTGTGATGAGAAATTATGATACTCACGGGTGTGGAGATCGTCCACCACGACACTGATATCAAAATAATATCTATTCTTTTATTAAATCTATTCCCTCCCTTTGTATGTATACAATATCGTTATATGATGGAGTTGATCCATTCAGTGGTTGAAATTGCATACGATAGAGTCAGGTCTTGAAAGATGTCACAATCTCGATCGGGTTCTGCTAACAACCATGATTATAGGAGAAGATGAAGTAATGATTGCTAAATTCATTCATGATATCACAAAAATAAATAAAATAATAGAAATTCATGAATGAAATTTCATAAATGAATTGCAAAACTAAATTTTAATAGAAACAAGGAATATGATAGAACCCACAAACCAACCCATAATAGCCATGTTCTTTCTCCATTAATTTCCTTTTATCATTGAATGTTAGTTTTATATTTTATTAAAATTAAATTTCATTACATTACTATATTAATTAAAAATGAAAAAATATAAGTAGTTTAGTGAATAAGATTAAGGGAGTGATTAAACTGAAAATGCTCCTCATGTGAGATTACCCTGGTCATCCTCTTTGTTGCACTAGGAAAACATAAAAAATAATGTATTTCCACACCCTATGACAGGAATGCAACAAAACTGGGGCCATTTCCAAGGAGACAATCGTTTTTTACATTTCTTTTTATATTATAAAATTTTAGATAGATTTCATTTTTTTAAAAAAATATAAAAAAAATTAATTTTCTATCATGCATTCAAATTCAAATTATCATGAATGGAATAATTAATCACAGGTTTAGGAGGAAAAAACAGACTACACTAAAGATGTCATCCAACGAAGGGATGATGATCTAATTATAAGTTTTAAATATAATGAAAGAGGACTTTAAACATTTATTTCACAAGAATATATGATGTCCATGGCTGATGATCTCAAAACTAACATTCAACAATTCATGGATAAGAAAGAGTTTCCACAGGTCTTCCCAAATTTCACAGAAGAAATCCAAGAAGTTGAATCTAAACTAAAAATTGAGGAACTTGAATAACTACCTCTCTAATTTTATTTTCAACTACAAGAGGAACTTTCCATCAAAGAATATATTCAAGCTGATCCAACTAAGGGAGATGATACAATCTTGAACTCAAATTATTTTAATATTGTTGAAACGAATTAGAGTATAACTCCCAATTGTTTTGAATTTTACAAATCATATAACTCCTATTATGACATGGAGGCTGAATAGAAAAATTGTGATTCACCAGTTTAGGAACACCTGGAGAACCATGAAACCATGTAATATCTACTGGTAGAGCCCAATCATTAAATGTGCCAAGTTGTTGAGAAGAAGGAAACCATATTAGAGGTTGAAGCCTCCATGAAGTCACAAGTAGCAACAAAAGATGAGGAGGTTACCTAATTCATCCTACCCCCACTATGAAAACAATACCAAATTGAGATGTGGGTGGATATGATATACTCTGACCACGGAGTCCTCCTCAACAAATACAAATAACTGTAAGTTGGGAAGATCCACATGGGGTGGATCAAATCAATGAAGATTCAAACACTGACAGATTATGGATAAATGATGGTACTGCCCTCTCGAGGCAGTAAATGATTTAAGGGTCCACTTGGGGGATCATACCATGATTTATCCATTACATGTTTTTTAGTACTTTCTTTCTCAATATTAGGAATTAAAATTTCAAATTAAGTATTAAGAATTAGTCTAGCATGTGGCCCACTCCCTCTAACAATTTTTAACGAAATTGACATGATATTTGAGCTTAATTGAGTTATTTTATTTTGTAGTTTCATGATGGTAGAATGAGTCTCAGAGAATTAGACAAAGATGACGAAATATTTATTTCAAAAGGGAGTTCACATTTTATGATTACCTCTTAATTTCCTTACATTTTTTGGTTCAAAACATGATTTGATATTTAATGATAATAATTGCATACCCACACTCGAATTAATGCTTAACCTGACATATCAAGGAGTCATGAGATTATTAGTAATCCAGCGATTCCTTGTTTTATATTTCAATATTAATGAGATTTATTGGGTAAAATGGAAAATTTAATGTTTAATGTAAAGCATGGATATTAAAATGATAACTCATAATTTAAAGGAATTAGTTGATTTATGTAAATGTAATTTTCCTACCATTTTTCATACTTTGAATTTATGAAATTCTTGTGAATTAATTTGAAATTATTTATCATGCCATGTGTGATTTTCCAATATCTTATATCTCATTCCTGGGAGGATTTCTTGATAATGTACTTCCTATTTATTCTTAAGCATGTTTCTTGAGTGATATTGGGACATGTCACCTATAAAATCATGCATTTTAACATGTCAAATATATTACTATGCAAAAAAATATTTAAAATTATTGAGGAACCTTTTGAAAATCCCTAATCCTTAAAAGACTACCTTTACATCAATCCTTATTTTAACCCATAGAGACCATTAATGACCTTTATAGGGATGAGCGATGTGTCAAGCCATTTTTATCCATTTCTACCTTACTCTTGGTATTTTCATGATATTTTAATGTTAAAGTGTTGGGGTAATGAGAATCATAGTGGAAAGGATGATATACAATGTAAGGAAGAATTGTCGGGGTGTTATTGTGCGAATTGTAAAAGGTTGTAAAACAATTTATTATACAGTATTGGTTTCCCCTATTGAATTGAAATAAAATGAAAAAAATGAAAAAAAAAGATAAAAAAAAGATAAGAATGGGTTGTGATTTGGGAAACCAAAAATAGCCATTTTCCAGACAAACAATCTTATGATCGTATGTGGTTAGGTGATGGAAGTGAGGTTTTATCTAATCATTATCTTCTAAAAAAATAAAAAAAATTACAAAATAATAAAATTCAAGAGGGTGCAAAAATCATCCATTATGCTTACTTGATCATAACTATTTCATTGAGTTTTGGGAAGTGGGTGTTGCTAATTTGAATAGGATAATTTCATTACACTTTTACTTTTAATACCATGCATTGTACTTTAGAGATTAGGTTCTTCCTTGATCCGTAGTTTTTAAAGCATAAAATCCTACCAAACTTAAGCCTCAGAGTCATTTAAACCTTTATTGCATGTCCACGTGATTTTATGTGTCTTTTGTCATCACAAAATAAAGAATGTAGTTCTTTTACATGGTTATGGATAAGGTGAAAGTTCTCACGATATGAGCATAACTCAAATTGAATTGTATCATGAGATATGAGTGGAAAAATTCAAAGGTGAGGTAAATAATAATGTGGTATTCTTGATAATAATGAATTGATATACATGAATGAATGAGAGAAGAAGTTCCATTTTTTATAGGGTAAAAGTAAAATACATTATTTAATTGTTTATTTGAAAAAAATTTAATTAAATTCATAGTTTATGTTGATTTTTTAATATTTTATTTGACATTGAAAATTATTAAAGTTTATTACTTTGGAATTTTAATATTGGTAATATTGGTGTCCTCCAAATTCCATGTTGAGATTTTATGCTAGAGGACAAGAATATTTAAAGTATTGGATAATTGATAGATTTAATATTTCCACTTTTTTTGTATTTCAATTGTTTTAATGATCCCTAATAATCAATTAGAAATTATATGAATCAATTTTAGATTTATGGTGCGTTTTGAGAAAAATTGTGAAGAACATGTAATTCTAGATTTTAGACATATTTTTAAATCAAGGGTATTTTAGTCCTTTCATGATAAATTTAAATTTATATTTTTTTTATTAAAATTATTTTAAAATCCGGACTTTATTTCCTAAGCCTTTCTCTTCTAGACTAGGAGATGATTCGGCCATCTAAAGGGACTAAAAATTCATTGATGTTGGAAATTTATCTGGGAAGATATCATGGACCCCACCACCGTAACAGAATCCAAACTCGGCATAAAAATTTCAAAATGAGGAGTTTCCACCTAGGATAGAACTAGGATATCTAGGACCTGATGAAAAATAAATGTGGAGAAGTTTTGAAGTCATTAAGGCGACCTTTAAATGAAATTATTTTGGAGGAACCTTCTTAGAAGCTTCGTCCAGAAACAAAAACCTCCAATGAAATATTTATTACTCCTTCATAATGAGTCCAAAGGAGCTGAAATTTGGAGGGTTAATGGAAAACATATATATAATCATCTTTTATGAATGGTCAACTCTTGAAACTTCATTTTAATTTGTCAATAACATGAATGATTTCAGTGTATAGATTTCTCCCTATAAAAGGAGTCCCTCACATCCTTCACAAATCATCCCATTCACCATTTATTCCTTCAAGGAACCAAGTAGGAGATCTCCACTGAGGGAGGCTGGCCAAAAATCTTCCCCATTTTTTTATTTATTATCATTATTTTTATTTGCTTTCAATTTTAATTTATATTTCTTATAGATTAAGGCATTATTTTGATGTCTGGGTCCACCCATCTACCATGTTTTCTTCTTCATCTTTTCTCTATCATGTCTTTTTTTATTCTTCTCATATTATCCACCATGACCAATTACCCTCAAATATGAGGGGTTAACTAAAGAATTTGACTGGGGGAGGTATGTGGAAATTTAAATTATTTTGTTCTTAAATTTATATGTTTTAATAAGTTTTTGATGAGCAAGAGTGATGTGCACGAGTGTGGCGATCTTCCACAACGACACAAGTCTCAAACCAATTTCTATTATTTTATTAAATCTTTTCTCTCCCACCTACTATAAACAATATCTTCATACAATGGATTTGAGCAATTCAGTGGTTGAAATGGCATATGATGGATCCAAGTCTTGAAAGATGTCACACTCAAAATCGATATGTTCCATCAACACTGATTATAGGAGGAGGTGAAGTTATGGTTTCTAAATATATTCAAGATTTTACACCAATAAATCAAAGAATAGTAATTCATGAATTATATCTCATAATTGAATTATCAAAATTAATTTAAATACCAATATGGAAAATGCTGGAACCCACAATCCAATCCATAAAGGCCATGTTCATTCTCAATTAGTTTCCTTTTGTCATTGCATGTTTGTTTTATCTTTTATTTAAATTAAATTGAATTCTATTCCTAGATTAAATAAAAAAATTAGTATAGTGAATAAAATTAATTGAGTGAACGAACTAAAAATGCTCTTTATGTGAGATGACCTTTGTCAGCCTCTATGTTGCACTACGAAAACAAAAAAATATGCTTTTTCAATGCTCTATGACAGGTGTGTGTCAGGCATCATGTGACACACTGTTCGGTTTATCATGATTTATCCATACTATATTTCTCAAAAAGTAATATGGTTTCAATATATATTTTTATGTAAAAAATACCATTTTTTATAAAACCTCATTCTACTTTTATATTCATAATCAAATATTTTATTTTATATTAATGATCTAAGGCTCCATCGTGTGATTAACCAGGTTTCCTATGATACTATATAAATTCATGGGAAAACCAAAATACTAATTTGTCATTATTAACAATGTGATAGAAAACCCAATTTATTTTTCAGTGAACTCGTTAAAAATTATACTATGTGAAAATATATTACAAAAAAACATACATTAAAGTTGAAATGCTCATGCATCAATTTGATGATTAATTCCATGGATTTTGACCATTTCTGCAATAATGAATCTATATAAAAGTAGAAGTATTTATATTATATAATAACCACTGTAGAAATAATATGGAATTTAAAATATTTCAATCATCGAAGTAGATGTAATATGACATGGAGAATTAGACTCAACAAATTCATTGATGACTATTTCCCAATTCATATAACTAAATCCATAATATGGAATTTAGAATATATAAATCATCTAAATTGATGGAATGAGACAAGAAAAATTATACTGAATAAATACATTGATGATTATTTCCCAATTCATCTAAATCATTCAATGATATGTGGTCTCAAGATAAATCCACTCAGAAAAGAACAAAATATTTTCATTTGGGATTCATTATCACCATTGACTAGCCATTGGATAAATGATTCATGTAATACTTTTTATACCATAGGTAGGTTAATTGGATAAAAAATACCTGAAAATTATCTATTTAAATTGAAGGTTTAATATAAAAATTTCACAACTCATAGGTAATAACCCATGATTCAAACACAGTTGTGGTTTCATAATCAAAATATAAGAATACATTGAAGGTAAATAAATAATATTTTTGTATGGATAAATATCTATAACTTAATAAATGTTAAATATTATTTGGAAACCCACATTCTCAAAAGATCAGAAAAATTAATCGAAGAGTAAACACCATATTCTATGATCAAAGGGACAATAATAACTTTTTTAACATTGTAGGATGAAATAATGTTTCCTTTTTATCTACTTAGAAGTAATATAACAATGAAATTAAAAAAAAAGAGCTATGTAATTTTTAAGGAAAAACCAAAGTAACTATAATAAAATTCAATAACATATTTGAATTGATATAAATTGTATGAGGGTTTTAACAGTGGTTATTAAATAAAAAAATTTAAAACATTAATCAACATATTTTATTATGAAAATTATGGAAAATAACAATTATTACACTGTCTAACTATATTTTAGTGTTTACAAACATTAATTTCAAACATATAATTTCATTTTTTATGCAATTTTATAATTTAATCCAATTATAAAAATTAATACCATAGTTTCGAGAAATCCTTCTAATTTTAATGGAACCTACTTTAGTATACCCTAATCACCATGAGTCATGTATACACTATTTTTCAAAACCTCCTTTAATCTCTAGAATGTGTCAAATTCCCATTGCTTCCATCATATATCTTTTAGTCTCTATTGATTATTGGATTTCATACATTACTATTTTTTTGTCATTTCTATTAGTATATATCCTTTATTTATATTATTTATTAATTTTTAAGAGATAATTAATATAGTAATCTAAAAAGGTTTTTAAATTAATTATATTATTGATTATGAAATGTTTCATTCATTTATATTTATTAAGATGTTTAATTATAGGTATTTCTATAATTCATTATGTAATTGTTATAATTATAGTCAAAATAAATTATATTTTTGTTTAAATTATATTTTTATTATTTAAAATTATCTATTTTTCATTATTACATTTTTAATTTTTATTGATTTTCAATTATATTTAATGTTTATATTTATTTTTATATTTGGAGTAATGAAATCTATTTATTTTTTATGATAAATATATTATTTTTTTATATTGTTACCTTTTTTAGGATTATATAAATATATTTACATGTTAATATATATATATATATGTGTGTGTGTTTACAAATTTATAAATACATTAATTTTTTTAAAATATATATATATATTTATATGTATATATATCTAAATAGTTATATATTTATATATTTATTTGTTTTGAATTTATATTTATTTTTATATATATTCTTCTGATTTAAATTTTTTTATACCATTTAAATTTACATATCATTAATCTATACTTATAGGTGTTTATATTCAGAAATTTCGATGTTTATACATTATATGTTTCAAATTTATGTGCTTTAAATTTCTTTGATTATACGTTTTTATATTTAAAAATAATAATAAATTTTTATTTAATTAGTGGATAATAATTATTATATTCATGGATAATAATTTTTTGATACACTAATGGGTTTTTAATTTTTTCATATTTGTTAAAAGGAATAATGTAAATGGAGACTTGTTTTGCTATCCATGCATGAAATGCATATATATATGATAAAATTAGGATCCAAATATATTAATGGGCATTTGATTTTATATGGTTCGAATCCTAATTATAGACACTAGATCTGGAAAATTGAAAGAAAAACGATCCATGATCTGATGTTGATGAATATTTTTAATATGTGACAAAGGATTGTCTTGATGAATTAATTAATGATGTATGAGTTGAAACCAATGAGAAATGGTGAATGTTTGATTATTCTATGGAGATGTTGAAAAACTTTTTTCCCTAGGTTATAATAAATTTTTTGTTCATCAATGGTATTGAGATTTGATATCATACATTTTAGAAATGGTTTGGGTAATAAATGTTTTTTAAATTACTATAAAATATGAAAGAGATACATATTGGAAGAAAAAAAATCAGATTCAAATTATAATACTAAAATTGTATTATACTGAATGAGACTGGGGTATAAGAAAATGCACGTTTCTGTAATGAAAATATGCTTTATATAATGGAATATAATGTTTTGTAAAAAATTATATTGTGCAATGTAATGATATAATATGGATTATAGATCAAACTATGATTCCTCATTATGCATATGTACAACACCTATTGATAAAAATATCAATTATATTATAATAATTTCACACATTATGTGATTATCTAAACATTCAAACGATATTAAAATGTTTATGGCCTGAAAAAAAGGTAAATTTGGATAGAATCAGACATCTCTTTGATGATTCACAATAATAGATGCAGTTTGAACAATGGATTAATTATTTTTAAAATAATATGAAAAATTTTAAAATTGGACTACACAAATATAAACTATGTCCACATAATAGTATTTTTACCAAGTATAGTTTATGGACTATGATGTTGGAAGTTTACAACCTAACCACATAGTTATGTATAAAGAAAAAACATATAAAGATGGTCATTATGATTTATGGATTAAAATTTATATGAAATGATATTAGTGTTTACTTTAAATCATTTATTTATTATTTGAAATTGTTATGAGACGTAGGTGTATTTGTTGTTTGATGCATACAAAAAACATTATATCATTTCTCTTGCATTGAAAATGCTAAATATAAATTAATTTATTACATATGGGATTTTTTTTGGATATAGTGTCAATGGATATAAATATTCTAGAATTTTTAGAGAAGGGAACTCATATCATCAATTGTATAATGGGTGAATGAATTTATACATAGGATACTAATGATTTTTTAATGGGACACCCTTGGAAAAGTTTTAAAAAATCATTCAATGGATTATAGATGTGTGATTTTCTCCCACAACCTCTGTCGACTGGTAAATATTGAATAAAATGTAGAAAACATATATACTACATTTGAAATGATATAAATTTTTCTTTATTAGAAAATTTTTTAGAAGAATTATTAAATCTTAAATTATATGTATTATTTGATTTTTTAGTTATACCATGGAATTAGTGTTATTCAAGTAGTAAAAAATATTTGACTGTTTAATTAGAAAATTGTTAAGAAGAATAGAAAATAATAATGATGTATTATATGTTATTTTAGACATAACATCTATGGGGATATTTATAGAGTTAATTCCCATTATAAAAGGAAAAATGAACATACATACCTCATTTTCGCACATTTTTCAACGTTGAGAAAATGAGTTTATGTTAATGTTATCATAGTATTAATGTACATACTGAATATTAGTAAAATGTGAAATCATTAGTGTCATTAAATATTATATAATTAATATGATTTATTTATCATGATTATCATGTATTAATATATAAACAAGTACGAGTTTCACTACATTGAATATTGAAAAGGAATATAAAAATACTATTATCATGTATATTTCTTTTGGAATTACATTTTAAGTTATGTTTTAGATATTTATTAAGTAAATATGTAATTTAATAAATATGTTATTATACATTATTGAATTGAATTTTTTGCACAATCATTTTCACATAATGCTACATTTAATAATTTTATTAGCATTAGAGATAATGCTATATGGGCCTATATATTTATGTTGGATGTGTCATTTTGAATTGAATTTTAAAATTTTTAATGGATATATTTAAAATTCATAATGAATAAATACCTCTATTATTCAATAATATACAACTTTTTAGGTGATTGTGTTTTTTATTGATTACTTATATAATATTCAAAATGATGGTTTGCATAAAAATCATTACCTTTCAGTCAATAGTGAATATAAGGGTATATGTGGTTTAATATTAAATTATATTTCATATGATAATATAATGATTGAACATATAAAACATTTGGAAAAAAATGTTTGGTTAAAAAATATATATCATCAAATATTTCTAGACTATTTTCATGATTTAATAAAATAAAAAAGTATAGTTAATGAATGAATATAAAAAAGTTATTAATTTCATGGTTTGAGTAGAATGTTAATAATGATTCATTTTCATCCTAAACCATGATATGTTTATGTTGTAAATAATTTATATATGGGATCACGTGGTCTGGTTTTGACATAAATACTTTTTCATTTCATATTAAAATAAATATATAAAGAGTAACATTCAATTTATTGGTGTAAAAATACTTAATAATATAATTAATTAATAATGTATGAAAATAAAAAATGAATTTCTCCATCAATAAAATCTTATATACTTTTAGAGGATATATGTATATTGATTAAATTAATTTCTTATATCATTTTTAAGTGATACTGTGTAAATAGTAATAGTGGTGTGAAATATTTTTATATTAGAGTTACAATTGTTGATTTGAAAGGATTCAACTTAAAATAAGAACCATTTATTATGGATATCTATGTAAATTATATATTTTATTATATTCATAAAGAATATTTTCAGTGATGTGCCATTCCTCAAGGAAAAATTCCATTTGAGGGGGGAAATTTTGATTATATTTTGGAGTTATTTGAGATTATTTCATCTCTAATATTTTACTAAAGGATAAAAAAACCAATTATATTTTCATGGTTCATGATATAAAAATGGTAAAGTATAAGTTATATGCAATAAAAGTAAATTTATATCCAATTAATTTTGTTAAATATCAATCTTTTTTCCTCCTATTTTCCCAATTAAAAGTACACATGTAATGGAATACTTATTTTTTTACTTAATGATATTAAATTATATATTTTGATAAATTTTATAAGTTTTGAAATAATTTTTATATTCAGTATTTTCGGTAGACATTATCGGGTTCATGTGGAATAATATAATTAGGTTAACATTACTATGTATTTTTAATTATCACGTTAAGGTAAATGATTTTATTTTATTTGTATGAGATAACCAAGTGTCTATAATTTTATTTTTTAGGAACACTAAATTATTAAATAAACATCTATAAATATAAAACCAATTTGAATCATTAAATTATTGAATAAAAAATTAAGTTTATTGGTTTAGAGACCCAAGAATGACGTACATGATTATTTCATTACTTTTGTAGAATAATTAAATACCTGACAAAAACAAACACAAAAATACTATATTAGTTTATTGACTTTGTAAACACAGAACATAATCTTCTAATCAGGGGGAATGATCTTCAGCATCTCCCATTAAGATCCTCCCCTTTTATTCCTACCTAAATCCTCTATTTTTATCCTGGGAAAATAAAACATAAAAAGTGTGATCTCGAATGCTCAGTAAGGGTAAATATGGAGAACATAAAAAAAGAAATAAAAATTTGAATTTCAAAACAAGAACATAATGTTTAAACATCAAAATCTTGAGCAATAACTTGAATCATGGTAGTATATAAGGCATTGATCATAAAGGAATGATAATCATGATAATATAGAATGGTCATAGAACATGTAATTTTTATAAACGAATAAGCACATAATATGATATCCATAGTATCCAGGGAATTACTTCCAAGACCGTTATAGTGGATGAGGTACATTAATGAACTGGGTTTTCTATCCATCTCATCCCATTATTACTCATTCGAATTTACATTCCATTCCAGCCATGCCTATATCATGAGATATAAATATTTTACCAATGAATTGTTGGGAGATATATGTCCCACTGTTCTCATAATAAATCCATTCTTATGTGTGCCACAAAAACATACATCATACATGATAGCATATCCCATGTAATAAAATGGGATTCTTAAACATCATGTCATCATAATAGAATCTATATAAGTTAAAATGATATAATATAATTAATTCCATCATAACATAATAAAATAAAAGTTATAATGTTTGTAGAAACATAACCCTAAATCATATTAGATGGAAAATAATTTTTGATAATACAATTGATCTTAGTTCTTGAAGAAAATATACATTCTTCTTCAAAAACAATTTATTTTCTCAATATGTAAAGAAATTAAAAATTCTATTCATCTTGAAACATCAAGGGGCATGATTATTTTTCTCTATATAAGGAAAGGGAAAGGGATTGACATGGGCCAGCCTGAGGTCACTGTGTAGGCTCGTGATGGTGAACAGGATGAGGTTCACAAAGAACCAGTGACAGTGACTGTGGAGGCTCCTGTTCCGGAACAAGCTAGAATAAAACCCCCCTAATAATTATGGGGGAGTTTAGGGCTCAGATGATTTCAAGAAGGAAAAAGGGGCTGAGGAGAACTCTGAAATGTTAAATGCTCAAGTTGTTGAGGGGCCCCTTGATGTGCCTCCCTGTGAACCTAATGCTACACCTGTGCATAAAGAGCAAATGACTGAGCATGATGATCAGGGGAAAATCATTAATGATGGAACTAAGATGATGACAATACATGAAACCAGTGAAACTGCTGGGCTATTCTCCCAAGTGCAATCCTCGAAGGTTGCAAGGAGGAAGCTCCCTTTTACCTAAATAGAACCACGCAGTTCAGACAATAGGTTTTTATCATTGTGTGATGTTGATAATGCCAATTCACATGATGGAGGTTCCTCAAATAATGAAGGATAGGATATTAAGGAAGAATCAAAGGAATGCTTAACATATGGTTATGGTGGTCCTTGGATTAGACAATGTTCTTCTCATCAATGAAATCCCTCTTTTGGAATTTCCAGGGTCTGGGAAATTCTCCTATGGTCAAGGCCATGAAGCATATCATCTTGACCAACAAACCAATGTTGATTAGCATGGATGAGTTCAGAATGAAGTTTTCTAATTGGATGGCTTTCAATTTGTTAAATTTAGGATACTCCTTTATTGCAGAAAATCATTCTGATTCTAATACAGAAGCTTTAGGGTTGTTAAATCATAACACTGTGATTATTGAATCCTCTCTAACTAATCACCAATTTGTTTCTCTAACATTCAATTTTCATTCAGGTTCATTTTGTGTAACTTTTGTTTATACTTTTAGCCAGTATATTATGAGAAGATGTTTATGGAACTACCTTTTGGGTATTGCTGAGAACATGTATAAAAGATTGAACATTCTTGGTGATTTCAACATTGTTTTGATGCCAGAGGAGAAAATTGGGAGCAGCTTCTGCCGTGCTTAAGCCAGGGACTTCACCACATGTATTGATCAATATAGATTGATTGAAATACCAATTCTGGGTGCTGATTATACCTGGAAAAGATACACTCACAATGGAAGACATGCTAGTAAATTAGATAGATGCTTGGTGCAAATTAATGAGCAGTGTTATGAAATGGAAGTATCTGGAATCACATTGTCTAGACTACATTATGATCATCATCCGGTCTTAATTGATATTTGTGTGAATACTTTATGGTCAGCACCACTACACGTTAAGTTTAAAAATGCTTGGCTAATTTTTCCTGGATATAGAGAGACTGTTTTGGAGGCATGGAAGGAGTCTATCCAAGGCAGTGCTTAGTATATTCTGGTTATTATATTGAAAATTGTTAAGGATCGAGTAAGGGATTGGAGTAAAAAATCTTTCACTACACTTGATAATGATAACAACGAGGCTGGTTCACATCTGTATGAATGTCAACAAGGAAAAATGTCCCAAGATACTATATATGAACAAGAGGTATAGGCAGTCTCAAGGCATGATAACTTGTTAGATCTTAAGGAAAACCTGGCCAGGAATCAGTTCAGTGCAAGATGGCTGAAAGAAGGTGACATGAACTCCCGGTTTTTTAACTACATGAACATGGAGAAACAAGTAAGAAGGAATCGTAATGCTTTAATAGTTGGTGATAACTTGTATAGTTTTGAAGATGATATTGTTAACTCTGTGACACACTATTTTTGAAAATCTCTACTCTGAATCTGGGGGGAAAATTCAGAATGAGTATTAAAATGTAATGAACCAAGCTTGGATGATGTGCATAATAAAAAACTTACTAACATCTCTACCATAAAGTAAATTCATGATGCTCTCTTTTCATTGAATTTGGATAGTGTGGCTGGACCTGATGGTTTCTCTAGTAAATTTTTCTTGTTCTACTGGGATATCTTACATAAGGATGTGACAGAAGCAGTAAGGGAGTTCGTTTATCATTCCTATATGCCTTTGGGAATGAATTCAAATTTAATTGCTCTAATACCCAAGAAGGAAAATTCCCTTGATATAATGGACTTCAGACCAGTTTCCATTGGTAATTCCATCCCTAAAGTTATCATCAAAATCATGGCATCAAGACTTGGTGTTATTTATAGGTCTCTCATTTCCTTTAATCAATTTGGTTTCGTACCTAGTAGGAACATACCGAATTGTCTTTTCAGTACATCAGAATGTGTCAACATATTGAGAATGTTCAGGAATGGAAATATGGCCCTTAAGGTGGATATATCAACGGCCTTTGATACTATCAGGTGGGACATTATATTCACTATTCTGAATATGCATGGATTCTCAGGTAAATTTATTGGCTTGGTTAAATCCATTTTGGAATGTTCAAGATTATCCATATTGATAAATGGATCACCAAGGGATTTCTTTGAGTGCTCCAGGGGTGTTAGGTAGGGTGATCTGTTATATGGATTACTATTTTCCATGGCTGAGGATTATTTGAGCATTTGTGTTAACGACCTTGTTAATTCTGGAATTTATCAGAGAATGATATATGGGAGAAACTGCTTCACTCCATCTCATCTATATTATGCTGATGATATTCTTCTCTTCTCTCAAGCTCATATGAAAACTATAACCTCTATTAAGACTATTTTTAATCACATTAGGTGGATCCCTCCAATCAATGACTACTTAAAGGTAAATGTGGATGGTGCTGCCTCTGGCACACCGGGGCCTGCTGGATGTGGAGGCATGTTCAGGAAATCTCGAGGATTTGTAAAGGGATGTTTCTATCATTACATTGGAAATAGCTACGCTCTTGAGGTGGAGCTCTGGGCTTAGGTAAAGGCAATAAGGTATGCTAATAGTTAAGGTTGGAGAAAGATTTGGAAAGAATCAGACTCTTTTGTTGCTCTGCAGATCCTCAAAGAGGGGTCTAGGAATGTTCCATGGAGGATGCTTCATGTTTGGACTGGTTCTTTAAATATGGCCGAACAAATTACCCTAGTAGTCTCTCATGTGTTTAGGGAAGAAAATCAAGTGGCGGATTCACTCTCAAAAAGGGAAATTCTAGAGGTGAGCTCTAGTTAATCCTTCATTCTTCTGGATTATTGCAATGATCTTGTTTGCAAAGATAGAATTGGTACTGTGTATACAAGGTTTTGTGAAGCTCCCCTTTCCTGAGTGGTTTGTACTATATATAATTTTCTTTATTTAATTTTATGGGAGTAGGTTTTCACCTGTCTCTCGGGCTTTTTCGGTACTTTTGCTAGAAAAGTCAAAAAGTACCTCATGTAGTAAGAAAAAGTATGATTCATTCCATAATGTGGAAAAAGTCAAAAAAATGTGTAAAAATGAATTTAAACATACATTTCAGAATAATATAAATTTTATGAAAACATTTTTAGAAATCATGGACTTGGACGAGAAATATAACGCTATTAAATATTTACAAATAATCAATCTGAGATAAACACGATATTGGAAAAGTTATCAATTACCTTAGGTGCAATTGCATTTTTATATATCAGAAAATCATGTATAATGAGTTTAAAAATATTATTAACATGTAACAGAACCATAATAATAATTTTTTTGTCATATATGATTCAGTTATGACTTTATATTACCTGATCATTTGTCAATTCCTTGTTAAATCAACATTTTGTGTAAGAATAATTTTATTTATCAGATGTGTTTTGATTTTTATTCTTGATATAATTACTTATATCATGATTTAATTGCATAAAAATGAAAAAAATGATTTATATATTATATATATTCAGTATATAAATTTATATATAACATATAGATAAAATAATTGTAATACACCGTTTATGGAGATGGTAGGCCGTATGTACGCATGAATGATGTTTTCATTTCCTTATTCAATTGAATGGAAGTAAGTAATTGAAATTAATATATAAATAAATCTTGTATCATTTTTATTTCATATATTTCATTATTATTTATTATTTATACTTAGTAAAAATTCTTTAATTTTTAATATGGAGAATGAATCTCATCACACCATGAAGATGGTAAGCTCTACGTATGCACGAGAAAGGATATCATTCCCGTAATTGTTGAACGATAAATAATTGGATATTTTGTAGTATCATAGAATTATTATAATTTTATTATAATATTTTATAGTAATTATTTATACCATTATACCCATCCAAGTAAGGTGGTGGTGAAAACATAATACACCACGGTGAAGACATGGTATTTCGTACGTACGCACGCGCTGTGATTTCAATTATTATTAGAAGGATATAAGGTTAAATAGTGTTGTTTTATATTTATAATAAATTATCACCATATGGGTGATACTTATGTATTTCCATTATAATAAATAAGCTAAATAATAGTATGTAAAATCAGAAATAAATTTGAATTAATCGGTAGAAGAGATTACCTTTTCCTCGACGTTCCACCTTTAAAATTCCCCTTAGGGAACTAAAAATTCTCTTTAGAGAAGATCAGAACCTCTAAAATGTTGTTATGGAAATTGTGAAGATAAAGTTTTAGGGTTTGGCCAAGATTTAATAATTAAAATGGGTTGAAGAGGAAAGGGAGGATGTGCCTTTTATAAAAGAGGAGAGGGGCTCCTTGGAAAAGTTCCAAAATATTAATTTATTATAAATTCAATTTTGACATAAAATAGGATAAAACATATTTAATTATAGTATAATATTATTTTGGTTCTAATACCTAACATGTTTTTAATATTTTTGTATCCTTATATTTTTTGGTTTACCCTTATTTTAGCCATATTAATCTTACCATGATAACATATTATTTACACATTGGGGGTTAATGTAATTACCATATAACGTCAAAAATACCCAAAAAAGTTATTTATGACATATTTGGACTTATATTTATCTTTTTTTAAATTATATATTTTTAAGAATTTAATATCATCTAATAAACTATTTTATGTTTTAAGTAATAAATTATTTCAAATTTGGATACTTTTCATTCTTGTATTTTAAAAAAATATATATAACAGCATTATTACTAAAAACATATTGCATTATTTGAAATATAATATGTCAATATAATCTAGATATTTCTTGGATGACATCAATATAACCAAATTCCATATTTTTTTAATATTTATAAATTCATTTATTTGAATCCTTTATTATTGATGAAATTACTAAATCAACCTTTTATCATGAATAAATGTATTTGTCCTATTTATAAATACTACTATTAAAATACAATAATGTAGGAAATATTTTAATATTTTCAATGACTATTTATAGACATAGATATGTATTATATAACACCATAATAAAATTTATTTAGTAATAGAAATATGTTTAGGTTCTAATTATCCTTTAAATTAATTCTTATAAATTGTTATTTTCGCATCAAAGTGAATCCATGGGGTATAAAAATCCACCAAAGGATTATTTTGGTTAGAAATATCTCATCCAATATGGTTATGACATATTTTAGGGTAATTATAATATTAAATTTTACCTTTATTTACTAGATTTGCCCTTTAATCATGTTAATTAAAATATTTACTGAAATTACAATTCATAATGTCAAAAAAATAAAAGTTACCAATTAAAAATATTTAGACCTCACAAATATAAATATTGAATTCATTTTCCAAATTAAAAACATATAATTTGTTGAAATTAATATAACATTAATCACATTGTTGAAAAAAATGGGATTTCGTTTAAAACATTGCAAAAGATTGAAATGTTTTTTTACATATGAATTCAATGTAAAATTAATGAAAATTACTTACATTATCATAAAATATAAAAAATAATCTATTAATACTTTCAAACCATTAAATAATATATTTTAACCAAATAAATTATTTATGTGAAAAAAGATATTTTCTATTAAAATTTACCCAATTTTCACTATTCATCAAAATAAGAATGTTAACAGAAAAATATCAAAAATTTATACAAAGTAACTTTTAATATATAGATTCGAAATAATAAGTTTATATTGTCAATAATGAATTATAAAATTTTCAAAAACTGGATTTAAAATGGGTTCTCAATTAAAAGGTGTTAAAATTGAATTGTTTTGAAATATAATTTTTTATCCGAAAAATGTATTTTTCTCTCATATAATTTGTATGATGAATTATAATGTTATATAAATTTAAAAATGTTGCTAATAATTTTCATAATGGATAGTTTATAACAAATTATAATATATATATATATATATCATTGTTTAGTGAAATGTAGTATCGCGTACAACGCTTGATTTCAAGGAAGGTCGCTCTTTCATGTAATGCAAGCCATGTCAATGTATCGTGTAGTGAAAGAGTCCTTTGGTATTTAGAATAACATATTCCAAACATATTTTATTTATTCATTGATGAAAATTTATACTCAATGTTGAATATAATAATTTCAATTAAACGAACTTGAAATCGTGTGTAACACGATCCAAGAATACGGTTGCCTGTAGTGAAAGATAATATGGTGTTGCATATAGTGAAATTTAATCTTGTTGTAGCATATAACACAAGGAATTAATGAAATTGAAAAAAAAATATATCTCATAAAATCAAATGGCGTTACATTATACCCCCCTTAAAAATGAATTTCCTCCTCAAAATTTGTCGGGGATATAAATGGTTTACTATATAAAAGATTATTTCATAAAAATACTCATCATAAAAAGGAATACTAAAATATAACATTAAAAAGGAATTTTATAAATATAAAGGTTACCCAAAGTTACTCATAAATGAGTTTACACATAGGGGAACATATGTGGGAAAAGAAAAAATCGATACGGAAGAGAAATCTAACTATCATGTTTTGAAGGATGCTGATATTGAATAATGTTTACAGAATGTTAACTACTAGAAAGAGATAAATCTATGATGATTTAAGGGATCATATAATTCATCAAATAATAAAGTACCAGGATAACAATTTGGGTTTCCATGTTCTTTTCCATAATGTTTAATAATTTTTCATAAATACTAACATTATTTTGCTAAAATTTCATTGTTGTTCGTGCCTTGAACAATTCCACTTCATCTCTTATTTAATGAAATGAAGTCGAGTTTTTTATTCTTCAAGTGTTAGTTTATCATGTAATATAATTATAGGTCATTCCATATATCTATATCAAAAAAATGTTAGAACATGTTATTAAAACTATATAAGTCCATCTATGGTGAAATTAATCATATATGGTTCAAAAATGTACTTATACATCATCTATCCTACCTATTAATAAAATAAAACTAATTTTGCCTAACCAGGGACTTCTTGTAAGACAGTGGTATGTGATAAAGGCATGTCACACATCTTTTTGGGTTCTATTCCAACAACGTTTTCTAAAATGAAAGGTTGTCACCTATCCTGTGGGTTGTCCTTTTTCTAAAACCATACTATTATAACAATCCAAAAATAATATCAAAAACAAATTTCTATCCATAAACAATTCTATCTGATATCCAACTTTACCCATTCCAAAATTTATGATTATCCAAAGTACTTATGTCCAATCTCATAGTACCAACAAAAAATTAAAAAAAGGACATATATCCAGCATGTGAATACCAAAATTTATCCCCAATGTATCACAAGATATATCTTGTCGGTCACATTCAAAACATTTTAAGGAATTCATCATGCATTCTCTTGAAATATGATAATAAAATAAAATAACTTATAAACTTAGTGAAAACATGAATTTTATCAAAATTAACTCTTTCTATACAAAAAAAATTATATACAAAAACCATGATATCACTTTCTCCCTTAATCCTTCATGAGCTCATTAACACTATAAAACATATTATATTCCCATTATCCCTTCATTATGCACATATCATCTTCTTTCCAAAAATATTTCTATCACTTTTCATGGTTACTGGAACCACATAATTATGGAAATCCATAACAGACCAATACATAGATATTCCAATATTACATAATACTATAAATGAGATTCCACACCACTATTTTGAAATTCCATTCCATAAACACATAATCCTTCAACTACATCATTTTCATACTCAACATCACCAATAGTGATTACAAGTTACTTCCCTTTTTCTTTTTCCTTAAGTGTTTTTTGATGTAGATCATCATTATACCTTGGATTAGGTAATTGGTTAGCATAATGAGCTTTTTTATCGCACTTATAGAATTAAAGTGTTGGTGGTGCGTTCTCTCTAGTCTTTTCTCAATTATCATTATTAACCACGTTTTTTTCATTACTTAGGCACTCATCTTCTCGAGGAACTTTTTTTCCATACTTGAAAAAAAATTCACCCTTATAAGACAATCTCCACCATGCTTGTTTTCACACATTTACCATTTGAAAAACATTTATCTTCTTTCACCATTGTTTCTTGATTTTCCATTGAACTCCATCTGTCATTTCTTGTCAAAACCATGATATGGATATATAACACCAACTTATAAATCAAAAATGATAGGAAAATGCAAAATATCTTCATATCAACTGAAGTCTCTTATAGTTAATTCCCGTAGAAGACTTGGTTTTATGCCGCTAAATAATTGATCAACATTACTATCAGGTTAGATGATAAATCTAAATGCATACCTTGCATGTAATGTAAAATTCACCTCATACGTACCAAAAAATTCATCATCATTTTTATTAAACTCAAGTAACTCATTTTATATATTATATTGAAGAATTTTAGGGAATTACTTATTGAAAAATAAGTTCTTGGACTCTTCCCATTCCATGGATTAAATTTCATCTTGCTGCCTTTTATTTTTAATTAGAGTCCACCACTGGTCTGATTCACCTTCAAATGATAGATAGCCAAAATGACATTTTCATGTTCCAAAAAACGAAGGCTGGAAAATATCTTTTCAATTGTAATGATCCATTGTTCAAGAAATAGTTTATTAGAAGACCCACAGAAATAAGGTGGGAATTGACTCATGAAGGACTCAATACAATGTTGTTCCCTTCTCTTCTCATTTCGGAGTCGAGATTGATTCATAGATTGGGTATGTTTATAAATAAAAGTTTTCATTCAATGTCCCATAATATTTTGTTGTTCAGGAGGACAATCATTGCATTTACCAGTTCATTGATCATTATCATGGTTCCTTCGAGTTCAATCCATCGTCTAAAACCTAAAATGAATAGTGCGAGAGGAAAAATCATACTAGGAAATCAATACTATCATAGGTAGTATATTCAATCTCTATAATCATAGGATTAATCATAGGTTATTCATGATCATTATAAGAATTTTCGGAGTGTAACCTATAATTATTCTTAACCATAGGTACATCCCTAGACATACATTAGAAATATCTCTAGGAATCCAAATAAAGTTATGGCATCCTAGTCTCCAATTGTTAAAAAAACATTGGCATTGATACCAACTGTAGAGACCCAAGCATGATGTACATAGACATTACGTTACTTTTAAGGAATACTTAAATACATTACAAAAATATACACCCATACACCATATCAGTTTAGTGTCTTTGGAAACATGGGACATAATCTTATAATAATGGTAAAAGATATTTAACGTATCCCATAAAGATCATCACCTAATGTTTTCCTACCTAAAAAAATTCCTTATATCCTGGGGAAAATAAAAAATCAAAAGTGTGAGATCCAATACATAATAAGGGTAAACATGGATAATAAAAAACAAACCATAAACATTTGAACAAAAAACAAGAGCATAAAGTTTAAACATCAAAATCTTGATCAATGACATGAATCTTGGAAGTACATAATACATGGATCATAAAAGAACATTAATCCAGATAAATATCATGGTAATAAAATATGCAATTGGGGAAAACTATTAATCAAATAATATTTTTTCCATATTATCAAAGGCATTTCTTCCAAGACAATAATAGTGGATGAAGTCCATTACTGAACCACGTTTTCTTGTCATTCCAGCCTTGTATTACTGAACCAGATATATTTTTCATTATATCCATGTCAATCTAATGAGAAATAAATATTTAACCAATAAATTGGAGAGAGATATAAGTCCCACCTATATTGTAATGAAACAATTCTTATTTGTTCCGCAGAAACATAAATCATACATCATAGCATAACTCATGTAATAAAATTGGATTCTTAAACATCATTTCATTATAACATAGTCCATATAAAATAAAAGGACTTCATAAAAATAATTACAAAATAATATAATCAAATAAATGTAATAATGGGGATATAAACATAACCCTATATCATTATATATATAAAATAATACTTATAAAACACTTGAACTTAGATATTGAGAAAAAAATTCCATTCTTCTTCAAAAACATTTTCTTTTTCAAAATGTTGTAAAATTTTAAAATACAAGTAGATAATTGAAAATATAATTGAAAAAATCAAATTTAATAGTTATGAATATAATTATCCATAAAATCATACAAATCATTGCATTCCTTGTATGTTAAAAAATATTTCCTCATACTTTTCTTAGAAAAGTCAAAAAGTACCTCATATGGTAAAAAATAAAAAGATTCCTTCCATACCATGTGGTAAAAGTCAAAAAACGGTAAAAATGCCTTTCAAAATACTTGGAATAATAGTAGACATTTTATGACAACTTTTTTATAAAACATGGTCATGGATGATAAATATAACCCTAGTAAATTCTTATAAATAAACAATCTCGGATAAAAATGGGATTGGAAATGTTATCCCCTACCTTTGGTAACATTTATTTTGTATGTGTTTGAAGCTATTATATAGTGGTTTTAAACATATTATTAACATATAATAGAACCATAATAATATTTATGATATCATATATGATTCACTTATGACATTATATTACCTGTTCATCTGTCAATTCCATATTAAAGCAACGTTTTGGGTCATAATCATTTTATTTATCGTACGTGTTTTGAATTGTTACTCATGATATCATTAATTTTATAATGATTTACATACTTCCAGAATTTAAAGAATTTTTTATATATAATATATATATAATATATAAATTTATATTTAATATTTAGGTAAAACAAATGGAATACACCGTTAATGGATCTGATAGGTCGTACATACGCATGAACACTATTTTCATTGCTTATTAAATTGAATGAAAGTATGTAAATGAAATATATATATATATATATATATATATATCCAGTATCATTATTAATTCATTAATTTCATAGTTATTTATTATATATACTTTATAATCATTCTTTAATGGTTTACATGGTGAATGAATCTAATCATGTTGTGGTGATGGTAAGTTGTACATACGCACGAGCGATGATATCATTTCAACAATTATTAACTGCTATTTAATTAGATGGTGTATAATATCTCATAGTTAGTATGATGTTATAAGTATAATATATAGTTTTTATTTCCACCGTTATACCCATCCATGTAAGTTGGTGGTGAAAAACCTATTACACCCCGACATGGAGATGGAAATCCGTACATTCACACACATGGTGATTTCGTTTTTCATGGGATGGATGAAAGGTTAAATAGGACTTTTTCTTATTTATAATAACGTATCAGTATATTATTGATAATTATTTGATTACTTTATAATGAATCAACGAAATAAGAGGAAATTGAAGAAGAAATAAATTTGAATGAATCAGTAGATGAGATTGTCGCTTCCTCGACGTGCCTCCATTAAAATTCCACTTAGGGATCCAGTGTTAGTATTTCGAGACGACCATAACCATTATAATGTTTTTAGGTAAGTTTATAAGTGAAATGGGTAGAGGTTGTCTGATCTTTAAGGCTTAAAATTCAGTGAAGAATAATTGGAGGAGGTGCCCTTTTATAAGAGAAGAGAGGGGCACTTTGACAAAGTTCCAAAATATTAATTTCAACATAAAATGGTACAAAACATATTTATTTATATAATTAGACAAATTTGGTAAGAAAAACAATTATTCAATAATTTCTTGACATGTTTTTAATATTTTTGTATCCTTATCTTTTCAGTTTTACCCTTATTTTACCCTTATTAATCTTATCGTAATATCATGTTATTTACACGTTGTGGGATAATGTATTCGCAATATTATGTCAAACTAACCACAAAAAGTTTTTTTTGACATATCTAGAATAATATTAACAATTGGGATGAATCATATATTTTTAGTAATTTAATATCATTTAATTAACTATTTATGTTTTAAGTTTTGAATTATCACAATATTCGATACTATTCACACATGTCTTTTAAAAAAAATCATAACAATCTAATTACTTCACAAATTAGTCATTAACTAACATATAATATTTCAATATAATCCATAAAATTTATGGATTACATCAAACTAAAAATATTAGTTTTTTTAATATTTATAAATTCATTTCTTTGAATCCATTATTAATTAAGAAATCGCTACATCATCCTTGTGTCATAAATAAATATATTTATCCAATGTCTAAAAATAATAACTAAAATAGCAAGATGTAGGAAATATTTTTTGATTTAATGTGACTTTTTATAAAAATAGTGATATATTATATAACACTATATTAAAATCAATTTAGTAAAAGATATATGTATATGTTATAATTCACTTTACATAAAATTAATTCTTATAAATTATCATTTTCACATTCAAATGAATCCATGGGGTCCCAAAATAGACCAAGGGATTCAAAAGTTTAGACATATCTTAGCCAGTAGGGTTAGGACATGTGATAGGGTAATAATAATATTATTTATTAACCTTACATACCAGATTTACATTTTATCTATGGGAAATAAAATATTTACTGAAATTACTATTCATAATGTCTAAAAATAAAAGTTTCATGTTTACACAATTTGGATATCTTGATTCCAAATATTGAATCCAATTTTCCAAATTCAAAATACATAATTAGATGTAATTGATTTTAAATTAATCTCATTGTCAAAAATTAGGTTTTCATTTAAAACATCCAAAAAGATAGAAATGTTTTTTACATGTGAATTCAATGTAAAATTAATGAAAATTATATACGCTATCTTAATATATAAAAATATAATATATTTATAATTTAAAACTGTTAAATAATATATTTTATCAATATGAATTATTTTAATAAAAAAATTTGTTTTTAATTAAAATTTTTCTTTATTTTCGCTATTCATCAAAATATGAATGTTATCAGAAAAATATAAAAAATATATCCAAAGTAAATTTTTATATCCTGATTCCAAATATTAAGTTTATATTGTCAAATATAACTTATAAAATTAAAAAACTATATTTAAAATTGTTGCGCCATCAAAACGTGGTAAAACTGCATGGTTTTGAAAAATACTTCTTTTATCTAAATAATTGATTTTGTTCTCATATCATGTGTAAGATGAATTATAAATTCAAATAAAGATCAAAATGTTGTCAATAATATTAATAAAGTCTACTTTATATCCCATTTTAAAAAATATATATTAATATATCATTGTTTATTGAAACTCAGTATCGTGGTCAACACAAGCTTTCAAGGAAGGTCTCTTTTGCATATAACACAAGAAAAGTCTATATTTCATATAGTGAAATCGTACTTTTGGGATTCATATAACATAATCCAATTTTTTTATTTATACACTGAAAACAATATATACTCAATGTTTTGTAGAATAATTTCTCTCAAATGAACTTGAAATTGTGTGTAACATGAGCCAAGAATAATGTTGTATATACTGTAAGATAATACTATGTTTCATATAGCACAACCAAATCTTTGTGTAGTGTAAAACACAATACATTAAATAAATTAAAAACAATATATCCCATAAAATCATGGGTTTTTTTGTTGGATTAAATATATAAATATAATTGTTGAATCTTATATGTAATCATATTGAGAAACCAAACCTTTGATTGAAATTAAAATGAAATGATTTTTTGTGTCCTGATTTAAATATATATGAGATGTATTGAGAAAATAATTCAGTTTATTAGTAATAATTATATTAAATAAAAAATGGTTAAAAATTATGTAAATTAAAAAAATAATTGTCTAAAGTATAAAATTGATAAGAAAAAAAATTATAGTGGAGTTTCGATATATCTATTTGATGAGAACATACATCTCATAAGGAAATATTTTTATGGTTTTACATAATATACATTAGCTTTAATAGTAGTCCAAATACACAAAATCCCTAACTTTTTTTGGGTTTTATATGAAATAGAAATTATATTCTCCCATGTATTTTTTTTTATTTTTAAATATAGAAATCACAATAATAAAATACTTTTCATTTTAGTGGTTTTTTAGGAATCCATGATCTTGTTCACTTACTGATGTGCCCAACAAAATAGAAAGGATATATGCAGAGATAATAAAAATTAGGAATAATTACTTTGAATATTTTTAACATTAACAAATTGATTTATAATGAACAAAAGGAGAGATACATAATAATATATAATAAGTGAGAATAATTTACAAATAATGTACACATTTTATTGAAATTGTGATCAGAAGGATAAATATGAATAAATTGTATCAAGGTACATATCCATGTCTCTAGGGGGTCTATTATATGCTCTATGGTTTCATGAATTCAACTAGACTTGTTCTATGGCCATGGATGCTGTTGAAGAATAAGTAATGGAATTATTGACCATAATAAATGGGATTCTTGACTAGCAATCCTCATACCATAGAGTATTCATTGTGTTAGATGGGATTGAGAAAATATGGAAAACCTCCATCGGGTAGCTTCAACTATCCATAGGCTATGTGGTGGCCTTTTAGTAGTGCTTATAGTTTTGCCAATTACTAGCAGATTGTCCATTCTAATCCATCAGGTATTTAGTGTTCATCCTATAGGTATGTGCATATTATCCTATATGAAATGGTTAGTTTTTTCATCCATACAAGATGGTTGGTGCATCTAGAAATTGAAATACTTTAACTTATTCCTTAAATGTACATTTTATGAATTCATTTGAGAAAATAAATTATTAAATTAATATAAAAAATGACATAATTTTAATATAATCAGTGGAAAAGGATAGGGAAATATAGGTTTTCATAATAATTAAGGCCTCATTTTGTATGCATTGAAATTCACTATATTTTATTATTAGAAACATATGAATATAATTATTACATGTATAAGAAGATATTAAAATAATAAAATTAAACCAATACATTCTAAATTAATTTCCTAAAATACAAACATATTTTCTTCAAATTTCAAGGCATAACTTATAGAAAAAACAAATAAAAATTGGAAACATTAAAACCAATAATATATTTTAAAAAATATAATCCCATTTGTTAAAATCATTCCTTAATTACATAATTTCATAAAAATAAATAAAATTCATGCCACCCATGATAAAATAAAATATTCAATGAAATTATAAATTAGGTAAAAAAATTAATGAGATTATCTTGCATACATCACATTTAACAGGAAGTTTTCCCACTTTTGGATGGAGAAAATTTTCATCAAAATTAAAAATATACAACAAATTGAAAGAAAAAGAGTATAAATTTTGTTACCATCCCTTAAATATCCACAGCGGTAAAAAAATTAATATAAAATAAATTACGACTTTTTGAAATTTTGAATGAAAATAAATATTATTTCAAACGAGGTAAATATTTAAAAAAAAGAAATAATTTTAAAATTTTGTTCAAATCTAAATTAAAATAATTATAAAGATAAATATAACTAATAAAATAGTTTCAAAAAAAGAATAATATTAGAAAAATGGTTTTTTAATAATGATTAGAAAATTATTCAATAGTATCAACACCTGTGTGTTTTAAATGACCACTACTCATGCCTAGGGTGAAGATCATATTATAACCTCAATCACCCCTTTACAAGGATATAACCATTAAGTGTGTTTCTTCCATAACCAAATCCAATTGTTTTTATCTCATCATGATGTTTTTACTTATATTATCACAGTCACTTAACATTACATAAATTATTGACTATTTCAAAATAAGTTTAAAAATATATTAAATGAAATTTTTCTGAATACATTTATGAAACATTTTATTAAAACTATTTCTAAAAACACATGCATGACATCATTAAAGAGAGAGTACTATAAGATAATAATACCCATCTCACCCTTGATAAAATAAAATAAAACAACAGAAATAGTGGTAGTGATGTTGTTAGGTAATTAATGGATTTTTAAAAATAATCATCAAATTTATCACTTTTTTTAAAGTAAATTATAAGAATGTGGATTCTCATATCAATACATTTAGAGGGTGAAAATTTGACAGGATTTATAGAGATAATAATTGATCTATTATTTTCACACTTGATTTGGAAATTATAATATATACTCTCATATTCTAAGAGAGTAGGTTTTACCCTTATGATTTTCGAGAAAAAAATCATAATGGATATGTATTCCACATCAGATATACAAATAATAACATAAATTTTTCATACTACTATATGAAATGAATTATTTTTCATATAGGTGTCAAATCCCACTATTACTTTTTTTATCTAGTTGGATGCCTCCAAAATCATCATCATAAAAAAATATCAAAATAATTATCCTTCACATATTCTAATATTGGTTTTTCAGTTCCATTCAAATATCTAAATTTTGTTTTTGATAAATTTATAATTAAATTCCAATGTAATTTGATTTAAAATAAGTCTAAATAAAATCACTACATAATATGTATGTTCATGTCAGAGAAATGAACAGAATACTCCCAATCAAACATCTATAAACCTAGTGGCCAATTGATTTTGAAACATCATCCAATATTATTTCAAATTTAGTACTCATTGGTATATATATTTCCTTATAATGATCAATTCCAAAAACCACTCAAAAAGATCATTTGTGTATTTACTTCGGTTTATAAAATTTCATTATATATTTTTAGAAAACTGAAACTTGTTATGAATATGAGTTCTCCCATAGAACACATTTCAAAAACATTATTTATAAAATTTAAAATTTATATGAAAATATAATAAAAAATTTATCCAAAAGTAATATTCAAAACATAAATTTTAACAATAAAAATATCATTTGACAAATATTATAGAAAAATTTTAGAATTTAATTTTTCTGTTGTATAATTATTTGATAAGATACTATTTTTTTTCTTTTATAACTTTCATTAGGGACTTGTTTTAACCCATAGATATCATTAGATTACAAGAAAACTTTATTTGATGAAGACAATAATTAAATGGTTGAATAATTGTTATTGAATTTATTTTTAGTATATTATAAAATTGATTAAAGAGGATGACATAAAATGAGGATTTGATGATTCTTATTAAGGAATTGGATTACATTTATGATAAAATATCCATGTAAGACTGTATATTTATTAACGAACTGACAAGGTCTATGAAAAAAATCATTAGTTCATTCACTCGAATATAATTGCAAAGAAATGATTGAAGCCTATGAAAAAATTTCTTCAGGAGAAATTTGATATTGAGAAAATGATACTTATATATGAGAAGGATTCGCATATAATTGAGGTATTACTAGTCCACTATTATTTTGAGTTGTCTGTTAATTAAAAATAACCCTACCTTGGCCAATTGAGTACCTACCTCAACCACACATGTGGGACCTTTGAATATTAAGTGGGTTATAGATAATCTTTTCCAGACATGGAAAAAGGTAACTATGTGTTCATGAATAGATACTAATGGTAGTGCACATAGGAACATATACTGTGTTCATGGTAAAAAGATTAGGGCTTTGGTGGACCATGGAATGGTGTGGGGAAGCCCATCATGACTCTGTGAAAAGATTATCTTGTTGGAAACCCCAATGTTATATCAAGATGTGGATTCATCAAAATAGATTATTATGAAAAGATATACTATGAAATCATTTTATTTTGGATTTGGTATTTACAAGTACAATTCAGGTACATATAAAAAATACATACATAACACTCCATCAAATTACCATACACCACAACATCACCATCTACCTTACACTTTATCGCAAGAAAGGGAAATATTTCATCCTTCCACATTTAATATCATGTTGATATCTTGTGATAAAAATTAGAATGAGGAATTATTGAATTGTAAAATATTTATAAAATAAATATATATCTGGAATGAATCAATATTTTCAAATTAAATCTAATGAATAATAAACATATATGAAATTATAGTGTGATATTCGTTCTTCCAAAATCATGGAGAATTCAAAATTTATTGTATAAAGAGATGTGTGTTGTAATTAATGCATTATTTTGATTTTTATATCAACATAATGTTCATTATATGTAATTTAAAATGTCTTAATAATTGATGTTTGAAAAATATATGAATCATATTAGATTTAAATCTCATTAAGGGTACACCTTGACTTAATATTTAAAATTTATTAAAAGTAATTGTCAAATGGAATGAAAAGGGTATTAGAGATATAGAGGGACTATGGCCAAAAAAAATTATATTGATTTAATTTCAAGGGATATAATTATTTTAATGGAAATATAGCAGATACTAGATACCGTGCCTATGATAATAAGATACATAATGAAAATAAATTGTGTAAATAACATTGGCCCTTGTTATATTGATTTCATTAGGATTATAATTTATCGCCTATATATATTTGTTAGATGAAGGAAATGAACCTATATAAGGCACTCAATATTCATGAATAATAATTGAAGGATCAACATACTCTCTACTAACTGTATAATTTTTTTGTTTCATTTCCACTATTTTGGAATAATGGAACAACGAAGACAATGTGAGATAACTCATGTAAAGAATAAGAGTCTTAGGTACTCTCGTTTTATAGTTTTCATGATGAAACTGGATATTTCATGAAGAAGGTATAAGAACATGTTCATGATGTATATGAACATGATCAGAATAATTTCTAAATAATTTTAATAAATTTTCTAAATGTTGAACCTTAAAACATTCTTTTAGAACAGTGAATATAAGAAAATAATAGAATAAGAATAATAATTGGTTATAATCTATATATTACATATGTGATAAATACATACAATTAATTCATGAATTAAATTTATGTTTATTGAAAAAACAGGGATTAAATTCTAGAATGTTTAATATTTCATGATATAATATCAAAAGACTATAATTACGGTTTTGATGCTGCATTGATATAAATAATATTTTATACACCATAGAATTTTTTCTTATGGAATATATAATCAATCACTAAAGATAAAACAAATTTGATAAAAAATAAATATACATATTCCAAGAAGATCTTCAGGTTCATGAATGTGTACACAACAATGCATAATCTTACAGGATCCTGGAGGAAGATCAATCTTGACATCTTTATGGATAGTTGAACAATTAAGACAGGGGGTTGAATCCACCATTCCCTTTTTAAATATTTAAATATCTATGAGACATAATCCTTTAAACATTCTAGAGTTGTCATTATTATGAATTTTTATAAGAATATCACAAGAATAAAAATGAATGTATGTTAAAAATAGTCGCATGATTTAGAGGGTTTAGACTTAGTGTAAGAACCTACACCCTTTCCTTGGATAATATAGTGGGTCCATGGAAGTTCACTATTAGAAATAAGTGAGTATCAAATTTGATACAACTCCCATTGCTCTACATCTATCATTTTATGTGTATGATTTAACTAACATCCATCTGTTTAAAATATTGTATTAAAAAAATTATGCCGCAAAAAATTGAAACATTGGGATTTTTTCTCTAGGAGAGTTCATCCAAAAAATAAATATGATTCCTTTTTCTTATTTCTCCACTCATCGTGCATTCATTTGATAATCATAGTATGATTTACCTTTTTGAAAAGTGTTTCTTATATAACATCTATTTCATTTGGTTTAATAAAATTAAATTCCTCAAAAAAATTACCCTTGGAAAATGAATCTATTTCACCATGTCTATAATTCTTCATCACCAAAATCAACATTGATTAGAAAATCACTCTAACACAAACACTTTAGATATTAAATATTTTTCATTTTTGAACACTATCATGTTTGATGTCCTTTTTTCCTTCATGTTAATATGTTCTCCTAGAATATTAATAGATGGGAAGTAAATTAATATTTCTTCTCACTGAATATTGAATTACAAAGACTTACACTAAAATATATTTTATTAGTTTCATCTCATGCTTTCAAGACTACTATTAATTATATTTACAAAGTCAACATCAACAAAATATTATACATACAGATTGTCATAATGTTGTTTATCTAGAAAAATGAAACATTGTAACTTCTAAAAAACTATTAAATTATACATCGGGAAATCAACAAATTAGTATAATCTATAAGACTATAAATTTTTAAATTCTTGAAAACTAAAGCATTGTAACATGTCATAAATTTCATCTTCATAAATCTGGAAAACAAAAAATTTACATCTTTATAAAATTTGAAAATTTTTTCATCTGGAAAACATTCTATGTATGATCATACTATTCATAAAAAATACTTTTTTTGATCATTTTTTTTTCATGAAATCATATTTTCTATTCCATCCTAAAATTCACCATCAAGGAAAAACAATTTACGTTTAAAAATTATCATCTAATTAAAAAATTAATTTATATTATTAATGTAACTACGAATAAAAAAATTATATCTGATTACATTCATTTTCCCGATTAAAAACTGATTTTTTTAATATTAATGTTCATCCGATTACAAAACACAATCAGTTCAATACTTTGTAAAACAATAAATCCCAATATTACTTTCATGTCATTATTTATAACGTTTTTATAGAAAAATTCAATCTGATTCACTATTCATATAGTGATGAAGAATAGACTTTCTAACATAAAATCAATCTAGAATAATAAACCATTTGAAATACATAAATTTTAACATCTATTTTTCTTATAATAAATTAATATCATATAATGGCTTCTTAATTATGTTTTGGGAACAAGAAATAAAAAATAATAATATCTTTTCATATTGTAAGTAAGTTTTTTTTTAAAAAAAATTTCTTACTTTTATCATCTCAACAATATTTATAACAACAAGGCATTCAAACAATACTCATTTCAATAGCTTTATTACATTATAGTATTTTATCCAACTTCATCTCAGAAAAACACTTAACCTCTTTTATTTTTAAATTTCATAATCTCTACAACTTTAATAACTCTAATACTTCTTCCATTTTGTTCCATTATACATATATAGAAATTTTTTACTTTCCACTCCTCCAAAAAAAAATTACATTCTAGATTATTTTATTTTCATCATCACTAGAACTTTTTAACTTTTAACTTATGTGAAATATTTTGTCATTCTACATTCATAGAAAATTTTACTTCTACAAAAACTCCATAACCAATGTATTTCAAATGAAAATAACACTTATCTTCGCTTTTCAAAAAAACATTATTTAAAATTTATTATAAGTAAAATATTATCCTTTTTTCAAAAATTATCAGAATTTATCTTTAATCTTAGCCAATGTATTTTTTGGAAACATTCGTTAAAATCATTAAAACAAATCATTTTTAATCACTCGTAGTTTTTCAAAACATATTTTTTTTATAACTCTTATTTTTTAAAATTTTACGAAATTATTTAATTTCTCAAAAGAGAGGGTTTTGACACCCCACTACCAAATAAAGTATTATTTTTTTGATATTTCATCTCTATATGAGAATAATATTAGTGGTAATGTTATCAAAAACACCCCCTCATGTTTATATTTTTTATCATCACATTTTTTCTAATCTCCCAATTTTTTCTCTCTCCTCCATATACAAAAAATAATATCTTTAAATTTAGTATACAAAAAAATGTGAAAACATCATATAATGTTTTTAATTTCTCTCCTTCTCAGTCAACATGATAATTTTAAAGTATAGTTGTTCATTAATGGTTTTATAAGTCTTTGGTAGATATTAAAAATAATTTTGTGTCCATAATTATCAAAATATTTTCCATAGAATAAATTTTATGAAAACATAAATAAATATTTTTTAAAAAAATATACTTCAAAAAGACATCTCCACCAATAAATTTATTCTTAATGAAATGATACTTAATATAAATATTCATTGATCTTGAATTTTGATTATGATTTATGAAAATTATAATAAAAATTTGATTATCACAAAGAATAATAAATGGCACAAAACCATTATATTTTATTTATATTACTTGTACATTCATCCAAATATTTTTTGTACAAGAATTGGTTGTAATATCATATACTGATGTTGTTATGCTCAATGTCATTGAAGCATTTTTCTTACTATGGAATCACACACACCATTCTAAAAAGAAATATTTTCTTTCTGGGGATGTCTTTTTTCCATATAAAATATCCCAACTGAATCTATTAATATATGTATAACCATTATTTTATATCACAACAAATTTTATATAATGTCTGATAGGAAGATTTCCCTTAACATATCTCATAATTTTTTATTTCCAACATGTGTGATTATTTCATATCACATTGATATCTAATAAATAATTTATAAAAATATATGATGTTGGAAATTGATGTTATAAGACAAAATATTATTATTATAAAATTTCTCAAACCATTCTGATTAACACATTTCCCTGAATCATATTTAACCGTCTTCATGAAAAATGAAATAAGATTTGAAACATCCTTTAAATATTCCATGCCAAACCTTTTTAATCAGCCTGTGGTATAATATTCTTGTAATAAAAATATGAATCATACATTCTATTACACTTATAAACCCGTAATGATGATCAATTATTAAAGATTTTATATTTAAAAGATCATATTCATTTACTCTATAAATTCATCCAAATAAACAATTAAAATGGGAGTACATGTGATCAATTCTCTCACATATGTACCTATCAACATTTCATTTAAAAAGGGACATCATATTCAAGTGGTTATAAAGTTTGGAATTCTATGCCTATGATACATGATTCAACCAATATAAGGATTCATTCTGTTCATATTCCTTGGATTCATCATTGTCTTGTATGAGACCACAAGGTTGCTCAATGTAAACTTCCTCCTCAACATGCAAATTCAAAAAATCTAGATTTACATCCATCTGATAAACATTGATACAATAATGTTTAGACACAAGTAAAAAAAAATATAACATTATAAAATTCAATAACATGTGCATAAGTTTCTTCAAAATCCACACCTCCACCCTTGAATAGCCATTACAAACAAGATGAACATTGTTTCTCAAAACAATTTCCACGTTCATTCATTTTTTTATGTACACCAATTTTTTTAAAATAATTTTCTTTAATGTAAGATGTTAAAAAATTACTCATGTTTTAGTTTTCTCAATTTCATACAATAATTCATTCATTTTATGTACCCATTATTTATGTTCAATATCTTTTAAAAATGATTCCTGTTGAACATGTGAGATATGTTATATTTTATTTTCAAATATCATATTTCTTATAGTTTGAACAGGATCATTATGATTTATAATAACATTATTTCATTCCACTTGTTTTTTAAGTGTGTGAAATTTCATATTTTTTCTTCTAGAATTACATTCATTACTAAACGATTCTACTAAAACATTCATGGTTTTGTTTTGTCTTATTTTCATTATCACATTAATTTGAATTTTTCAATTCGTCTTACTCATAATTTACATCATCCATTGCTTAAAAAGTAATAATTACAATAAATTTAATATCATTGGAATTCACCAACCTTTTTAAAATTGGTTCTATAAAATTTAACCTTTTTTGGGTTAATATACCACAAAAAAATTTTCTATCTTTTTTTAATATATTTTCCAAGATCCATAGTTTTAATCATTAATAAATTAGGAAATCAAATAATCATCGACTATTTCAATTATGATTATTTATTCCACATTTCATAATGAGTCATTATTTATTTTGGTATTACAAAATATAATATTAGTACTTGTATAGAATTACTAATAGCTTCTTTGTAATAAAATATTATAAGCTTGTTTTTTCATAACATGTATCATACCATTTCCACCAAACTTCATTTAATCATTTCTACTACTCCATTTTTTTGGGCTTTGTGTACAATTTCATTGATTTTTTATTCCATTATTCATTAGAAAAGTCTCAAAGGTATTGCATGTGAACAATTTTACATTTTAAATTCTCATCTTCATTATACATATATCCATTTCTCTCTCAATATCAGTTCTAAGACATCCGAAAATTTATGCAACATATAATTTTTGATTCAAAAATATAATTGTATCCATAATATTGAAATCATAAATAAAAGTGATAAAGTAAAAAAAATATAATTTTATCGATTTATATATCATTGGTTCAAATGATATGAGTGAATTGGTTCAATTAATTTAGTAAATTGAATCTCAACATCCTTTTGGATTTTAGAAATCATCATCCATATTGGTGATGTTATAAAAATATAATATTACTTTCTCTTTTATATTTCCATGCTCCAAAAAACATAATATTTATAGTTTTAATATCTAAGATTCTTCCATACATGCCCATGAAAACAATTATAGAATTTTTTTTAATCATCAGCATTCAAATAAATGAGTTATAATGTTATCCTATATGAAATTGATTTATGTTATTAATTTATCATTTGGAATCAAATTTAACATCATCAATTATTACAATGATATGTGAATATTTTATTAATATTACATATTTAACATCATCAAAAAAAATTCTTGCACTAAGATGGGATTTTTTATCCTGCCAGCAAATAAAAAATATTTATAATTTTGTTTTTTTTTTCATTAATATCATCAATTCCATTTCTTATGATTTTTAAGCATATATAATTTTTGAATGTAACTAGTCATAAATCATGATTTTCAACATATTTAATGATTTTTAAATCCCCTATCATATCATAAGAACAACCAATATCCAGAATACATGGTTAGTTCTTTTTATTTATTTAAGGGATTTCTCAAAAACTAAATCTCATTCTATAACTAATCCATTTCCTATATGCATTTATTTTATAGTATAATATGTCTTTCATGATTATTTTGTTGAAAATTCTTACGAATAGTCACTTTTTGTTCACATATTTTTGAAACTTCCTCCAATTAGGAATACTATTTTTTTGTTGGAGGATTTTTAACATATTTTGATTTTTTTTCCATCTTTTTATGGTTGAGGAATGTTACCCACATCATTCTACAATTTTCACCCACTGTTACTAAATATTTAAAGGTAATGATTTTTTAGGGAATTTGTTTTGTTATTTATACCATAAATGTAACAAAAAATATATAAAAAAACATCAAAAATCATTATTATATAGAAATATGATCTTTCCCTATAACAATAATATCGAGGTTCATATGAATTTTAAAATTTTGTTTCCTAATGGAATTTTGGAACTTTTTATGAGGATAATTTTCAACTTTTGTTGATTTGATATATTTTTCACATCCATTCTCAACCCATTCATTCCCTATATTTTTCCTTACAGCATCTTTATTAATAAAATCAAATGAAATTTAATATTTGGTGGGTGGATATATTACCTGATTCATGGAGTTAGATTCTTTTTCATCATGAGGTGATAATGATTTTACCTCTAATGCTTTGTTTAAATTGTAATTAATTTTTATTAAGGTAGATTCGTCTTTAGTAATTTAAAATTAGTTTTACAAACATAATATTATTTATTTTATGTTTTTTAATAATATCATCCTCTATATTTCTCTATTCATAAATTCTTAGTTTATTGTTAACAAATTCTTTAATATACTCATATTAATATTTAAGAACATCTACTCTTTCATTAGTATCCTTTAAATTTATTTCATTATCATATTTATTTATTTCTTATATTTTGTTTTTTCATCAATAAATTAAACATGTTTACATATAAGTTGGTATTATCAATAAAATTATTTTCCTCATTTTTATATGATGATGAATCTTCTTTTTTCTCAATATTTTTAAAAAAGGATATGCACTATTATAAATATTGATCTTCTAAAAAAATATGTCTATTTGATACAGATTCCACTTTCTCACTCTACATGCATCTTTTATTTATAAATAATTTTTATATTAACTATTTTACTTATTATCAACCTTAGATGATTTCTATTTTTATTCCATTTTGGATTTTCTTCAGAATGACCTTCAAATTCTCAAAATTTATTCTTAATGATATTTATTGCAAAATGATTAATACCTTCACACTAGAATAATATGAGTGGATTCTCCCCCTTAAACATTCCTCTACCACTCTAATAATTATTAGTGATTAGAGGAATGTTGTTTAAATTGAGTTCATCATATTCATTATATATTGAATCACTAATATTAATATACACATAAACATCGATTTTCAATATTCTCACAGCCTCAAAATACATTTAATGCTTGATTTCATTCAGAATGCATTATGATTTATCATATTATAGGAAAAAAACAAAGGTATACGGTTCATCTACAGGTAAATCATCTTTATCTTCTAATAATGATATTTTAGAATTAGACCAATCATGTATTCTTATTTACAATTATATAATCTTCCAAGACAACTAAAAAACCTCTATTGTATCACAAAAATCATTATATTAGGTAAATAATCATTACATGTTAATTAATATCACATTCTAATAATAATAAACTTGATTCACTATATTTGTAACTCCTCCTATTCACTTTAGTCTTATCACATATTTCATTGGTAGTTTAGAAACCCATCACCATCATGAAAACATTTTATGATAGAGGCATAATAAAATGATTTATATATTTTTCATCAACTTCAATGATTATTTATCAGAAAAATTCATTGGATAATATTTTTCAATGTGTGAAAATCCAATTTCATAAGAATAATTAACTTTTAACCCATGTGAAAGAAAATAGGGAATCGTTTTGTTTTCAAAACATTATATGCTTTTATATCAATTGTTGTAATACCACAATTTTTAATAGAATTCATATTTTCCATGATATATATTAAATAGTATAACCTTTCCTTTGATAAAAATTTATTTTCTTAATAATAATTTTAGTACTAAGTAATTGAGGATGAATCAATGGATTTATTTTTTCAAATATTCTTCTTTATGAAATTTAACCCCTAAAACTTGTTATGTTTTATTACTTATAAATTATTATATGAAACTAACAAGCATGGATATGTAGTAAACTAAAAAAGGAACATAATATTAACAACATTTTCTCATGTGAGAACCTAGATTCATTCTATGGATTCTCTCGTGAGTCTTTAGAAATTAACTATTAGAAATATGTGAATGTAAATATTGATCCAAATCCTATTGGTTTCCATCTATCTTCTAATATATGTGATTATTCTTAATGCAATAATTTTATTTTTTTTAAATTATTGAGCCACATCAATAATATATCATTTTCAATTATACATTAGGAAATAATATCCATGATGTCCTTCTGATTCCTCTATTGGATTTCCCCATCCGGTGTGCTTGAGTCTGATAATCATTGTCTGATGCACCACTTCTAAAAACATTCTTGATACTGACTTATGTTCTTTATAAATTATGAAATCTTAATTCCTCACAATATTCTTTCATGAAAACTATATTTTTCACAATATTAAGAATTCTTAAACACGAATCTCTACTTTGGCTGCAAACTCACTCTAACATAAACATTTCATCACCTCAATTTTTTCCATGTGTTAACAGTTGCATATATGATGCAATTTTCCACACTTATATATAGACACTCCTAGAATAGTAAATATGGGAAACTATATTCAATTTCCCACATAAATAAAATCAAATTTCAAAAATCCCACTAAACTAAATTTTGTTGTATGCATCTCAAGACATCTAGAATATTCTAGAATATTTATTCAAAATTGAAATCAAAAAAAATATGAATTGTGAAAAAAAATTAATTTTATAAATATGGAAAACTACAACACCATAAATCTAGAAAAAAACATTGATACTTCTTAAAAAGGTTCAACATTGGAAATTCCAAAAAACTAAAACATTATAACTTCAAGGAAACGATAAAATTGTACATGAAAAAAACAATGTATCATCTAGAAAACACTAATTTTTTACATTTGGAAGACATTTTATGTATGATCATACAATTCAAAGACAAAATTCATCCTATCAAACAGTCTATCTAATCAAACATTACATCCACTAGAAAAATGTTCATACAATTACAAAAGTTAATCCTATTAAAAAATTAAATTCAAATAAAATAATATATATGAGTAATAAAAGCCTCCCAAATTCCTAAATTCTATATGATTAATAAGAGTTCATATGAATGGAAATGTTCATCATGTTACCAATTTAATGACAATATAAACCTTTTTAAACACGAGATGTCATAATTTCTTACTACTCATTTTTTATAATATTTTCCAATAAAATTTTAATTTGATTAACTATGAATAAGATGATCAATTACAAACATACTAATATAAAATTCATCTGGAAACATTAACATTGGATACAATAAAAATTTCCATATCTCTTTTCACCTACTTACGCCATCTCAAAAAATTACGTCTTCATGATGTTATAGGAAAATGAAATAACAACTATGCATTTACTGAATTGGTATGAAAATATCTTAAAAATTAAACATTATAATTTAGACATATTCTAAAATTCTTTAACTCAACAAAATTATTAATTCCCATACATTATAATTTTCTTCATATTAGCTAATATCATAACATCCAAAAAATCTAACATTATTCATCCTCGAAATCATTATTATCATAAATAATTTAAAAAACCCTTTTATCATTTATAAATCATTTAAAATTATATATATCAACAAATTTCATACTTTCTAACTGTATTGACATTATTTATATATTAAAAATATCAAATTTTTAAATCTTCATAACATTCTGACATTCTATATTTGAAAAACATTCATATTTTCTATAAACATCGTAAAAAAGTTTTTAAATTCCAATAACTCTTATTTTTATATTTTAAAAATCAATTTTTAAACAAAATATAATTTTCAATAAATATTGAACATTGTAACAAAGCATAATAAAATGATACATATCTCTAAAATTGAGAGTTTATTTTATACTATTGGATCCAAAACAAGTATAATAAATTGATTTTTTCAAGGGTTTTTTACTAGATGGTTATGATCTTCAAAGTTGGGTATTCTAAATAGTGAAGTATTAAGAAAATTGTTGGTGTGTATATCCAACATTGGGAGAATATTATGTTTTTTTGGTGTATAATTGAGTAAAATTGGAGGATTAACTATTTAGGTGTATTATAAGTTGAAAAATAATCTATGGAAAATTATTCTCCCATAATAAATATTTTAGAGGATTGAGAATAATAACAAGTTTAGAGGTTGAATGAAAATATAATAATTTATGAAACTAAAAAAATGATTCACTGGTCAATTCATCATTGATATCTACATGTGATATCAAATATTATGTCCCCTTTATGGATCCAAAAATAATTTGGGGACGTGGATAATGTTTACTGAGTTAATAGCCAATATATTCACACATTCAATAAGATTAATTAACACATTTAGATTAATAATATGAAATATATCATCTTATCATTTATCATGAATGTGATAAATGTTACAATATTTGAGTTTCTACCCATTACTGGATATGTTTCATTTCCTCCTGATAATAATAGAAATATTGAGTTCTGTGTAAAGTAAAAAAAATTAAATCTTGATGTATCAATCCAAAATAAATTACCCAATGTACATGGGTCACCTTAATACCTATGAGATCTATAAATAAATGATAAGTATCTATTAATGTAATGTCAATATCATGAATAAAACTAAATTATTTGAGGATCAAATTTTTTGGACTTCAAAATGAATAATGATGAAAATGTTTATGAATTTTTCACCTGAGTAAATGAGATAGTATCATTTTAGGAATCTATTATAATTTGTATGACACAATCATTTTTCAAAATCTACTGATGTATTTCTGATATCGGTTCAATATAAAAATATCATCCCTAGAACATATTGAAGATTTTATAGTTTATGAGTAACACAATTTACTCAGTAATTATGATATGACAAACGGACAATCATTCAAGAAGAAGGAAAACATTGAAATATCCTATAATGACAAGAGAGAAAAAACATATTAAAAAATATATGAAAACCCTAGTGATTCAAATAACGAGGTATATAATGATCTTAGTGAAATAAATTACTTTATATCAAGAAGATTCAAAATGAAAAAATATAAAGGAAATGGGAAACACATGGTCAAATGATAGAGTTATAATGATATCAGAAAATTTATATATGATTATGCAAGGTAAAATAATGATGAATCTGAATCTGACTGTAATGACGAATTTGAAAATATTCTAAGAATAGAAAAGAAAATGAACGTAAAGATTCACATAAGAAGTAGTAAGTGATATTTGAAGATAAAATTAAAAAAACTATTTCATATTCAAGTATATCTTTGGATGAAAAGGTTAATTTTTATACTAAATATTTAATTTTCATTGATTCATCAAGAATTCATGTTAATGGATAAGGAAGGATAGATCTATATCAACAGTAGAGACATTAGTTGGATGCATAAATTGGGTAGAGATAAAATATAAAATGAATAGAAGACATTTAAGGTGTAGAATAGTGTTGTTGTGGAAAATGGGGAAATGATCAATAAAAGAAATATTTATATTAATGAGATCAATAAGTTAAAATTGGAATTGATGAAAATGAAATTAATATAAACGTTCGTAAGGAGAAGTGAATTAAAGGGATGAAGAATTGGGTCTAAAATATTCATTGTTCCCTGTATTTCAAAATAAGGTAAAAAATGCGATAAAAATATTGTAAGTTTAAAAAAGTTAAAGTATATTCTAACAATATTCGTGAGATGAAGAGTTTATATATAAAATGAATATATACCCCTAAAATGACTTAAAATAGACATTTCATCACTAATATTATATGATAATTGTTATAGCATAGGATGTAAAAAAAGTGGAACTCTACCTCATCAAATGATGAAAGGAATATACATGGAAGACCATTTCCACTAGAAAAGTATTTTTTGATTTAAGTAAAGAAAAAATATTGGCTTTTTTGGATAGTTTTCTCGTCACAATAAATGTGATGTGTTTATTTGAATTTTCTTATGTTGTGTAAACATATAAATAAAGACAGGTCATTCTAGTATAACATGTCATTTCTAGGAATTAGGCATTAACCAAGGCGGAGACCCAGTGAACATATGATAATAGATTTTCAAAAAAACAATAGAGTGACTAAAATTCAATCCATGATTATATTACACAAATTTAATGAGTGATTATAATAATTGTGGGGTGGACATGTATTAAAAGGACATTGAGATAATGTATGCATAAATCGATTACCTTGACTATTTCTCAATGATATAAATGGGGAAAACATAGAAGACAAAGGATTTGATTTAATTTACATCTGAGAGGTAGTGTTACACCCCAAAAAAGGATGAATATATAAGGAAAAAATGTTTATTAGTATTATCAAATCAAATAAAAATCGATAAAAAATGAAGTATCCTTAATTGGATGTTGAACCCAAGGATAAGTAGGTTATTTTAAAATAAGTGGACAAATCATATATGAATTCATATTCTAGTGATAGTATAGATATTCAAAATAATATATGTGAATATTTTGGACATAGTGGACCAAAGACCATGATTTTCATGTAAAGCATACCTGCCGATGAATCATGTTTGATGAGAATGATGTGGGAAATAGGAAAATAAATTTCTAGGAAATCATATATAGGAAACACCACCCAACATGAGGAATATATTCATGTGAATGATGTAAACATGAAATTAGTAAAGGATAATAGTAGAATGAAAATTACATCGTAATCTAATATCAACAATAATGATTTATATGTTATGTTTTAGAGGAAACACTCAGGCTCAGTGTTATTTATGAGGAACAAACAGTTCATCCTTCCTCTTAAATATATTCATTTTTATGACATATAAGTAATTAATAGAGATGGATGTATCCATTTTGTGGAATTATAGATGAGTTAAGGATGTTTAATATTAATTACATAGTGAATGTGTAACATCTGAATATATTTCTTAAGTTGAAATATTTGGTATGAAAATAACTCCAATATCCATACTCTAAATGAATTGATTTTTATTATCAAGGGGGTTTATATTGAGCTAATAATGGGGATATACTTCTTTTTTCCCATGATATTTTTTTGTGTTTATTGATATATGTCTGTAATAAATTTTTTTTGATAGATATATCTATACAAGCACTAAAATATGATGATAAAGTAATCTGAGTTGGGTATCAAATGTAGAATAATTTATGGACCACATTGGTAACCTTTGTAATATACTAATTTTTTCTATGAAGGAAGATTAAATGTAAATATAGGTTTGCATTTCTAAAGTCACTTTTTCAGGATATAAATATGATTACAACCTTCTATCAAATGTGTAAAATGATAAGGCATTAAATGAATAGGTGATAAGATTATTTCATTATGAAATGTGAGGAAGAATGATGTGATGAGAAGACCCATATTTTACCTTTTCAATTTTTATTAACAAGAGGGATAATAATAATAACTTTATATAGAGAAGAAGTATAAAAAATATAAAGGGGAGATTTAGGAGAACATGTGAATGGTTGAAGAAATAAAAGATTTATTTGTCAATAATATATCATAAATTTAATTTTTGAGGAATATGAAAATGTGTAGATGATGGTCCTTGATGATGAAATTCATGTACTGCTTGTCAAAGATTATATGTAAGTGAATAGGTTGGTTTATGTACTAGCATTCTATATAGAAAAGAAATATAAGGTGACTACCTTAAAAGGAATTAGGAATAATTTATTGAATTCCATGAAAAATATATTTTTCATAAAGTATTTAATAATGTAAAAGTGAGATTTATATTTGATAAGGCTTCCCATATGATGTATTTTAGGGTTGTTCACAAGGTATTCTAGTTTCTCTTTGGTAAAAATTTCACTAGACCATGGACGACAAAGGACACACCTCAACCAAACATGTGGGACCTTGGTGTGCCGCATGGGAGGTAAATCAACCAGGTCATCCATGAATGTAGGTGTGTATAAGAGAATAAATAGGGTCCAGATAAGGTATATAGGGGAGGATAGAATTATCACTTGGTGTACAGGTGTGAGCCATGATAGACTGTGAAATGGGGTGGTGTAGTCCGCGACGGGAATGTGTGAAGTGTATTCGGGTTCCTAAATCGATGTCAGAATGAGATGTGGTTTCAATGTAATGGATTATTAAAGAGAGTGGGGCCGAGAAATCATTTTATGTGGTATGTAGTATTCATGGTCATTTCTCACATTCCTATTAAAAATACATACATAATGATTCCATGAATGATAATTAACAAAAATGTCACCTTATACATCCCATCTTCTTTTGAGATCAAGACATTTTTCATTCGAACACTTCCATGACATTTCTAGGAACATGATATAAAAACCATAATAAGGAATGCCTAAATCAATGAATCACTATGAATTCAATATTTTTCTTTCATTCATCCATGTATGCCAATGAAATCCACTGTCGAATGTATGAATTATAAAATACAATATGATATTCATTTATCCTAAATCATTGGGATTTTTTATTTATAGAATATGGAGAAGAATAAAATTCTTTTTTCATGCAATTGAATTATATCAAAAAGAAATTTTATTAATATATGATGTAAATGTTCATTAATGATTAGTATTTGAATAATATAGTACCCTATTGATATATTTCGATCATTGAAGATTCACCATGACTAATTATATAACAATGTTTTAAAGAAAGTGAAACTAATAATGTAAAGAGGATTATACATTAGAAAACATAGGCACTAAGGTGATGGAAACTCATCTATAAAAACATAGGGACCAAGAATGAGAAGGGTTTTTTTCATTCAGGTTTGATAGGCTCTCATTTTCTATGCTGAAAAAAAGATAATATATAGACTACGCAAGCCATGTGAAGATACTATGAAAATAAAAAAATCACTATAATAATATATTTCCATGTGATATATTTTTTATGTAGTACATTAAGTTACCATTATTATATATTTGTTAGGAAAAGTAAATGAATATCTACGAATATCTATTCTTCCATGAAGAATCAGATGAACATTTTCACACTCGTTATTACATGAAGAATCATGGTGTATCATGTACTATATTACATGAAGAGGATGAATGTAGACTACTTTACCCAACTCACATGAAGAAAGAGTTTATTGGGTACTATCATTTTCCGGATTGCACAATGAAAATGGAAATTACAAGATATAGGTAAAGGAACAAGTTCATTTAAAACATGAACATGCATTGATTAATTTGAAATGAGATTTCACATAATTGTTTAGGGTGAATATTAAAGGTTTAATAAACAAAAATTAAAATTATATGATAATATAACGTGGATAATAATTGGTTATGTTAAAAAGTTTTTTTATAAAATCTAAATATAAATTTTTTTAATAAAATAAGTGAACATCATATAGAATGATGGTAACCAAAAGACACAAAATAATGTGGGGAAAGGTAATAAAAACACTCATAAAAACATAGAAATTTTTTTAGTCTTTATAAATTCCTAAAAATGTTGTAAACTTATCCATGTCTTGAGAATTCTAACAAAGAATAGAGAAAACGTTCACCCACATGTTGAATTATCTCTATATATGAGTGATATTAATTCCCATTCACACATTAAATCAATCACACAACTATGATATCATAGCAACTAGTGTTCTAATTATGGGTTCCTTGAAAAATGAATAATTACCACTACATTGAGTTTTACGAACATGATAGAGATATTTCATTTATAATAAATCTTTATGCCACGGTGTAGGGTATTGGATTATTCTAGAATAGTGGTGCATTTCCTAAAGTGAGATAAAAATTAAATAATTTCCAATTTTTAATCATCATGCACTACATATCTCCCATATATAGAGTTAATACTAGTTGAACAATCCATGATAAGTTTAATACTATTGAGTGGTAGCTTCAATAAAACCCATTAATATATCCAACTTCTCAGTGGATAATAATCAAGATGTAAAACATCCATCTATATATTGTGTAGATTGTTTACAAGGGGAACATCATTAATATCAAGTATTTGATCTCAGTCAAGGTAAAAATTGTTATAAATAATTCCTTCATTTTAGATATACGAGTATTTATATTAGACATCATTTCACTAAGAAAAAAAATCTTAATATTTATCAAGGACAATGTATAGTGGTATCTGGAACACATGTTGGTTCAATACAAAATTGATCTAAGAATATAATAGTTATTCAGAAGAGTCCATCCAATATTGTAAATCCAATACATTTATTAAATAAGTCTCAATCATTTTTTCTCATATACCTTTTTTTTAAAAGTTGGTTTATTGATTCTAAATCTCTTGAAATATAGTTTCTACAGATTATGGCTAAGGAGATACCTCTCTTCTTAATAGAATCATCAGATTGAAAATGTTTTTTTAAAAAGTTGGTTTATTGATTCTATATCATTTTCAATCTACATTATTTCATTGTAAAGAGATCCAATTAGAAAATCTGTGTAGATCATTACGTCATTAACATTTATATCATTGGATGATAATGAAAAGGAAAATAATCTTATTTCAACCCAAAAATATTTCATGAAATAAATATTTCCCAAACACAACACCAAACATGATTAAACATGGATGGTTGGTTAATTATATTCTACATTGTTTCATATTTTATGGTTTTATCCACTTTTATTTTTTGTGATTACCTTCAAAATGATTTCATTATTCACTCAGGTTTGGAAAAAATATCAAAGAGTGCATCAAATAGTGACATAATAGTTTATCATGAAAACTTGTCATGATATAAATCAAACTAGGGATGTTGATACCTACCTCCTCTATATAAAGAGATATTTTTGTAGCCAACCCAGAGAAGATTTTTTTCTACCACTATCCTCAAAAAAATAAAACATTATATCATTTGGTTATCTAATGATATCATTATACACTAACTCCTTTTATATGACATGGATTGGAATGTATAAGATACATATTTTAATTATAATGATTTTTACAAAAAAATAGAAATATCTTTCCCAACATATATTACATGGGCCACATTAGACAAAATATCTTATAAATGATGAATCTTCGCATGGTCATGATTCAATGATTCCCCAAGGTACCTAATGGAAAGTCATTATTCGTAATACACGACCATCTCTGTAACATAAAAATTATGTAATGAATAATAGATATTCTTATATATGTCTATATATGAATTAGATAGTGTTTTAGATGCTTATAATAAGAATAAATCCAATCATAAGCATGGAATACACTAATAATTTTAAAAGATTGTTTTACTTCTTTTTTATGGAAAAACATTTTTAAATCAAAATTTTGACAATTTCGTAATATCTATTTGTCAAAATAATCTTTTTATTATGATTGGGAAATTGATATTTACTTAGGATAAATTTTTTTGGTATTTTCTGACAATGATCATTTTTTTAATGAATAGTGAAAAATACTGCATTTTACATCAAAAATTCTTTTTCATCTAATTTTATTATATAGTTAAATTATCTTTATAATTGGTTTTAAAGTTTAATTAGAATATATTTTTAGAATTAAATCCAATGTTGTTCATTATAATTAGTTTCACTTTATATTTGAGAAAAAACAAGAACCAATCTTTTTATAGATATTTTTTCAAAAAAACCCGCTATTTTTTTTAAAACGGGAATTATTTTTAAATTAATTATAGAAATTTATGTGATTGTAATTTGGTAAAAACAGATTCCATATTTGGAATCAGAAGGTCCAATTTAATTAATTAATACTCTTTTTTTTTGTACATTATGAATAGTAACGATAGTAATTAGCTTTAATTATCATGATTAATTAGTAATCAGGTAGTTAAGGATAATAAAATAAAATCATAATAATAAAAAATGACCCCAAAATGTGTCCTAATGCTACTTTTTGTGTCATTACCAACCATGGGATGCCTTTTTCTAATCTTAGGGACCCCATGGAAACACTTTTGGGTGAAAGTGACACTTTATCTTTTTATTTTTAAAGAAAGGAGAATATCACTAAAGAATGTATCACCAGAGTAATACATTTTTAATTTTTGTCTAAATAAATTATCTCTTGGACTATAACTAGTCATTGGAAATCTAAAAATATTTCCTACATCATATTTTTTTTTTATAATTTTTAGACATTAAATATATTAAATTATTTATGACATCATGATGATGTAGCAATTACCTCATTAATGAACGATTTAAATAAAATGAAAAGATAATGTAAAATATAAGACTTACACTTGTCAGAGACCTATTGGATGAGTATACATTGAACACTTATCACCTTATCTTATAAATATATCAATGTGAGACCTTTAAAATCCGAATATCATTTTAATATAAAGTAACATTTTATAACTTTCCAAGAGTGCCCCTACTCTCCTCTTATAAAAGGCCCCCGCCTCTACCTATTTAAACACACCTCTCAAGCCATTGTCTTGGAAATAATCAGATCATTTATTCTCCTGACATCCATATCTCCATCCTAGAAGCCATACCTTAGGCAGAAAGCTCTTCAAAAAACCCTTTTGGTTCAAACCAAGAGGAGTTACCCGGTTTAAAGGTAATGTCTTCACTTGTGTTATTTTGTTTTATTTTGCTTCTCCAACCCCCTAAACTCTTTTTATTCCTTTCTTTTTTAACATTACCAGTATCTTAAATATATTAGGATGTTGTTATGAGAAGTATTTGACCTACCCTTACACACAAATTAATCTAATGGTTAAAGAGCATACAGTTTCCGTGGATGGCGAATTTCTGCCTCACGAAACAATGATTGTTCCATATTCTTCTAACACCTTCAATGGTGGACATTAAGATGTCACTATATTTATATATGATATATTATATTTTTATGTTTTCCTTAAGCTTTTGTATTTATAATTTTTGGCATACCTTTATGGTTTCCATTATGGGTAAACGCGATATCATCATTTTAGGAAGTGTGGACTACTGCCCCCTCAAAGAGATTTTATTCGTTAATGCCATATGTGGGACGTATAAAAGATAGAGTTAATGATAATATATATGATAATATACTGTAATTATAATATACATTTATATCATTATGATTCCATTCCATAAAATACGAAATAGAAATGAAAGTATCGGTCATGCATACATACAGATTACCTTCTCCATGAACGGTACATTTAATTTCATACCACTAACTGTTTTTTAATATTATAAATGCATGTTTATAGTATATATATATATATTATATATATGATATCTAAATCATGAATATAATTATGGATATAATGGATACATGAAAAACCTTTAATTATAATGAGTTTATTTTTGACTCAAGTACCAATGATCCACAAAATGACCATGGTTAACTTAAATAATTAAATAGTTTTCATGACATGGTAATAAGTGATATAAAAGGAATAATGAACTTGAAAAGGTTCTTAAGAAATTAGTAATTAACTCTAGTTTATTATTAAGGAGGTTAAATAATGATCGAGTCATGTCGGACCCAAGGTATGGGACTTCGTCTCAATCTCCATTCATTGAGGTATATTTTGTTTTATACACAACATTATTTTTTACAGTATATAAACCCATTTTAGATTTACATTTATTAAAAAGTAATCTTTTTATACGAAGATTTTTACAAAACAACAAAATGGAATGTTTTTGTCATATGTATTCGGAGACAATTACTTCTCTGCCGTCGTGACCATTATTTGAGTTTCATCTTCCTGTACATGCCATAACTTTTTTTAAATGAAAAATAAATACCATGTTTTAATTTTACTTTATTTTGGTATTGAAAATGGTTTTTATAATGTTTTTTTATATCAATGTATTATTGATACCTTGTGATTGAAATGTGGAAATTTTATGTTTCCTTTATGCATGTTTTATGTGATATGATTATGTTATAGTTCTTGAGAATTTTTTATGAAGACAGGTGGTTTCATGATATACTATGGGCGGGTGATCCCGATATAGCTCTCTAATGCATTTGGTAACGTGAAGGAGTTACATCTTAATGTTTCTCTAAAGAGATTTATGGAATATATTGTGATTGGTATTCCAAACATGACCATGAGGGTTACTCCCTACGTAAGAATGTTATAAATACCTCAAGTTACCTTTATGTCTTATGATTTATATGATTTATTCATGATTTTTTGAGGTATGTTAATGTTATTATGTTTTATGAGTAAAATATGATTTCATACATGGACTAATGTTTTCATTTCGTACATTTATATCCCTTATTGAGATTTTTATTCTCATCCCATGTTTTTGAAATGTTTTTCACGGGTCAAGGGAAAGGTACATGATGTGATGAAAGTGTAAAGGAAGTTTCAAGAATGAATCCATGTTTTATTTTAAATATGTTTCTGTTGATGGTAAAAATGAGTACTATCTTTTATGTAACCACTTCGTTTAAATGTGGAATGTGATGCATGATTTATGTGCTAATTCTCTAAAACACTAAACCTGAAAAGATCTTCAATGTGTATTCTTGAAATAACTCAAGATTAAGTAATGTCTAAGGCTGGGTCCTTATAGTTGGTATCAGAGGTAGATTTATATAACTTTAGGAGTTATAATTCTATTAAATGATTATCAAAAAATATTTTTTTATGGTCAAATTGAAATGATATAGAATTTAATGGTTACCATGTTGCTTCATATAAGACATGTTTGTTCAGAATGTTTTTCCCTAGAGGAAACATGGAAGCAGTATTAGAAGGCATACAGAAGGAAATGACCTTCCGAATCAGCAACAATAGATGCTCGGAATTGGAACTGAACAATTTCTTGCAGTAATGGCGCAATTGACTCAAGTGATAAATGGTGGTGGTATCAATGCACGAGATCAGCCAGATCAACCGCAGAGGAACATGTTAGTGGTGGAACATTTCGTGAGGCAACATCCCCCATCATTCAGTGTATCATCTTACCATGTGCTAGCTGAAGGGTGGATTAAAGCACTGGAGAAGATTTTCGATGTCATGGGTTGTTCAGACAATCAAAATGTTAGTCTTGAAATTTATTGTTTGGAGGGAGAAGCAGATCAGTGGTGTTTGATGGTGAAAAATAACAGGGATGCTGTTGAGATTGATGCCCTCAACTGGGATGAATTAATAGGTAAGTTTATTGAGAAGTATTTTCCTAAGGCTATTCGTCATAGGATGGAAAAACAATTCGTGGAATTGAGGCAAGAGGATGACTAAGTGGCTTCTTATGAAGAGAGGTTCACACGATTGGCATGGTATGCACTAAATTTTATCTGGGACCCTGATAGTAAAATCAATCGTTTTTACTCAGGACTAAAGCCAATATATCGAAGGGATTTAGCTTCTCGTGAGTTCAAGAGTTATGAAAAGCTTGTTCGATGTGTTGAGAAGGTGGAAATGTAGATTTTTAATGATCAAATGTCCTATAACATCCAACTGAATAAGAGACTGAGGTGGTAGGGGAAAGGGGAGTATTATTCAAAATGGTATGATGGTAAGAAAACCAAGTTTCCTTTTTGTGATAAATGTTGTAAAAGGCATGCTGGGGAATGTCTTTTGATTTATGGAAAGTGCTACTAATGTGGTAAGATGGGACATAAGGCTCGTGATTGTACTGAAAAAGGTCAAGGTGATGGTAAGACCAAATTTTATTTATAGTTAGTGAAATGTTTCAATTGAAATGAGATGGGTCACTATGAAAAGGAGTGTTCGAAAAAGAGCTTGAATGATGGAAAGCAGTTAGAATATAAGAAGAAAGCGGTGGTGAAACCCTTTGCAACTACTTCAGTAAATGTTGTGCTATAAAATGAAGTAGAATCAGGTACATTGTTTGTTTTTTCAGATTATGCCAGTGTGTTGTTCGATTCGGGGTCTACACATACTTTCACCTCTGAATAATTGTCTAGTAAATTAGCAATTCAATCTTAATAATTGACTACTGAACTTGTGGTAAAAACACCTGGGGGAAATGTTGAGGAAAAAATAATTTATAAGAGTCTTCCTATCATTATCTGTGGAAATAACCTACTTGAAAACATTATTTTTTACCTCTTTTAGTGATTGATGTTATCCTGGGTATGTATTGGAACTCTGTTTACCATGCTAAGATTGATTGTAGAGCTAAAGAAGTTTCTTTTCAGAAATACTTTCACTTTGTGTAAAAGAATGAACCCTTACTGTTGATAACATATCATGAGGCTGAGAAACATGTAAAAGATGGAAATGAATGTTACCTTTCACATAATGTTGAAAAAAATGGAATTGTTCAGATTAATAATATGCCAGTGGTAAATGAGTATCCTGATGATTTTCCTGATGAGTTTCCTGGAATAATACAAGATCGGGATGTTGAATTTACTGTTGACTTAGTTCATGATGCTAAGACAATTTCAAAACCCCCTTATTGAATGGCTCAAATTGAAATTTTACAATTGAAGGAGCAATTGCAAGATTTATTAGAGAAAGGTTTCATTCGACCTAGCACATCACCATGGGGTGGTCCTGTTTATTTTTTTTAAAGAAATATGGTTCAATGAGACTTCACATTGATTATAGAGCCTTGAATAACATCACTGATAAGAAAAAATTTCCTTTTCCTCATATCGATGATTTGTTTGATCAGCTCCAGGGAGCTCAGTATTTATCAAATATTGATCTATGATCGGGGTACCATCAGTTGAATGTAAAGGAAGTTGATATTCCGAAGACCACATTTAGTACATGATATAGCCATTATGAATTTGTAGTTATGCCTTTTGGGTTAACCAATGCATCTTCTGTATTCATGAACCTTATGAATATAATTTTCCATGAGTTCTTGGATAAGTTTTGGGTTTTTTTCATTGATGATATTTTGGTGTTTTCTAAAAGTAATGATGAGCATGAAAGTCATTTAAGGGTTATTTTTCAAACCTTAAAAGAAAAGAAATTTTATGGGAAATTCATCAAGTGTGAGTTTTGGTTACAACAAATTTCTTTCCTTGGTCACATTGTTTCTAAAGATTGGATAACTATTGATCCTACAAAAACAAAGGTTGTGGAAGAATGGATAAGACCCACAAATGTAACCGAGATTCGTAGTTTTCTGGGTTTGGCAGGCTATTACCGAAGGATTGTTAGAAATTTTTCCCGGTTATCTAGTCCAATGACTATGCTAACTCGGAAGGGTTTTAAGTTTAACTGGACAAAAAAATGTGATGATTGATTTTAGGAATTGAAAAGAAGATTGGTGAATGCTCTTGTTTTGGCACTACCTTCCATGAATGAGGATTGTGTTATCTATAGTGATGCTTCATTAAAAGGACTCGGTTTCGTCCTAATGCAGAATTATCAAGTAATTTCTTATGCTTCACGTCAGTTGAAAACTCATGATGTAAATTACCATACACGTGATTTTGAATTAGTTGCTGTTGTTTTCTCTTTAAAAATTTGGAGGCATTATTTGTATGGTTTAAAGTGTAAAATATATACTGATCAAAAAAGTTTAATGTATATATTCACTCAGAAAGAATTGAACATGATATAGAGGAGATGTCAAGAATTAATCAAGGATTTTTATTTACAATTCATTACCATCCGGGAAAAGAAAATAAAGTGGATGATGCATTGAGTCGAAAATGTAATACTTTATTAACAATGTTACATTTGAAACGTGATCCTTTGGCTAAGGATTTGATTAACTTTCGAATAGAAGTTATTGGTGGAGGATGTTTTCTGTTTTGTTTCAGGTATCAGTGAAATCTTCTCTATCAGACAGAATTAAGCAAGCATAGAAGCAAGACAACAAGTTGCAGAAAAAGGTAGGGCTAGTTCAGAAGGTTATGTTTCCTAAATTCAACATTGATAATGATTGTGTTTTGAGATTTGGGAAGAGGTTGTGTGTGCTGGGTGATTCACTGTTGAAGAGAGAGTTGTTATATGAAGATCATAGTTCTCCGTTTTCAGTTAAACCTGATAGTACTAAGATGTATAGAGATATTCGGGGGTATTACTGGTGGGAAGGAATGAAAATAGATATTACTGATTTTACTATGAAGTGTTTGACTTTTCAACATGTTAAATCAGAGCGGCAGTTACCTAAGGGGATGCTTCAGCCATTACCAGTACCAGAGTGGAAATGGGAGAATGTATTAATGGACTTCGTTGTGGGATTGCCGAAGAAACCTCAATGTAATAATGCAATCTGGGATATTGTTGGTCACTTGACTAAATATGCTAATTTCTGTTCTATACAAGATTATTTCTCACTATATCAACTTTCAAGATTGTATCATATAGAGATCGTCACATTACAAGGAGTTCCCCTCTCCATTGTATCTGATCGTGATCCCAGGTTTACTTCTAATTTTTGGAACGGCCTACAGATGTCGTTGGGTACTGAATTAAATTTTAGTACATCTTTTCATCCCCAATCAGATGGGCAGTCAAAACGATCAATTCATACATTGTAGGATATGCTACGTGCCTGTTCGATGGATTATTAGGGAATTTGGGGCCAACATCTTTCTTTGGTTGAGTCTTCTTATAATAATAGTTTTCATTATAGTATACAGATGGTACCATTTGAGGCATTATATGGAAAGCGGTGTCGAACTCCAGCTTTTTGGGATGAAGTAGGTGAAAGGAAGTTGATGGGACCATAATTGGTAGTAGATTTGGGAGAAAACATTAGTTGATGTAGAGACACATGAGGATATCTCAGAGCAGGCACAAAAGTTATGCGGAAAATAAGAGGATCTCTCTTCTGAGGTAAGCGATCATGTTTTTCTCAAAGTTTCACCATAGAAAAAAGTGATGAGATTTGGTAAGAAAGGAAAGTTGAGTCCATGCTTCATTAGACCATACAAAATTCTGGAGAGAGTTGGATCAGTTTCACACTGAGTAACTTTACCTCAGATATTATCTCAGGTAAACAATGTTATTCATGTTTCAATGTTAAGGAAGTGCACGCCAGATCCATCTCATGTTTTGTGTCCAGAGGTACTTCAACTGGAAGAGAATCTATCATATGAGGAACAACCGGTCCAGATTATTGACCACAGGGAGAAGTTATTGCGAAATAAGTTTATTCCTCAAGTAAAGGTTTTGTGAAAAAACCACATGATTGAATATCCAACATGAGAATCTGAAAATGTATTGACGGATAAATACCCCCACTTATTCGATAAGTAAATAAATTACAGGGAGGCAATTTTTTAAAGGGGGGAAGGATGTAACATCCTATTTAAGTAATGAATAATAGATTTTATTATTTATCTATATTTATGATTAGATAGTGTTTTAGAGGCTTAAAATGAGAATAAATTCAATCTTAAGAATGGAATACACTAATAATTTTAGAAGATTGTTTTACTGCCTTTTGATGGAAAACCATTTTTAAATCAAACTATTGAAAATTTTATAAGAACTATTTGCCAAAATAAACATATTCTTTTTGATTTTGAAATTTACATTTACATTGGATAATTTTTTTGGTATTTTTTTGATAATGTTTTTTTTAATGAATAGTGAGAAATACTACATTTTACATCAAAATTTAATTTTCATCTAATTTAATAATATGGTTATATTATCTTTATAATTAGTTTTAAAGTGTAATTATAACACATTTTTAACATTCAATTCAATGGTTGTCATTAGAATTAGTTTCACATTAGAATTGAGCCAAAACAAGTACCAAACTTTTTTTAGATATTGTTTCAAAAAAACCCGCTATTTGTTTTTACAACGTGAATTATTTTTAAATTAATTAGTGAAATTTCCTTGATTGGAATTTGGTAAAATTGATTCAATATTTTGAATAAGAAGTTCCAAATTATTTAACTAAGACACTTTTGTTTTTGAACATTATGAATAGTATGGACAGTAATTAGCATTAATTATCCTGATTAATTAGTAATCGTGTAGTTAAGGATAATAAAATAATATCATAATAATAACTAATGACCCCATCATGTTTCCTAGTGCTACAGGTTGTGTCATGTCCACCCATGGGATGCCTTGTGCGAAACTTTGGGAGCCCATGGAATCACTTTTGGGTGAATGTGACACTTTATCTTTTCATTTTTAAATAAAGGAGAATATCACTAAAGAATGTATCACCAGAGTAAAAAAAATTAATTTTTTCTAAATAATTGATCTCTTGGACTATAAATATTAATTTGAAAGATAAAATTATTTCCTACATCATAGTATTTTTTTATAATTTTTATACATTAAATAAATTTAATTATTTATTACATCATGAAGATGCAGCGATTACCTCATTAATGAACGATTTAAATAAAATGAAATGATAATGTAAAATCTAAGACATAAAAATTTCAAAGACATATTGGATGAGTATATTTGAAACCATTATCACCTTATCCTCTACATATATCAATGTGCTACCTTTAAAATCCGAAACTCATTTTAATATAATGTAGCATTTTATAACTTTCCAAGAGTACCCCTCCTCTCCTCTTAAAAAAGGCCTCCACATCTACCACTTTACACACACCTCTCAAGCCATTGACATGGCCAAAATCTACTAATTTCCTCTCTTAATATACCTCTCTTCATCTTAGATTCCTTACCTTAGGTAGAAAGCTCTTCAAGAAAACCTTTTGGTTCAAACCAAGATGAGTTACCCGATTTAAATGTAATGACTTCACATGTGTTCTTTTGATTTATTTTTCTTCTCCTACCCCATAGACTCTTTTTATTCCTTTATTTTTTAACAAAAAAAGTATCTTCAATATACTAGGATGTTTTTATGAGATGTATTCGAGCTACACTTACACACACCTTCAAAAAATGGTTAAAGAGCATACTGTTTCCGTGGATGGAAAATTTCTGCTCCCGAAACAATGATTGTTCAATATTCTTCTAAAACCTTCAAAGGGGGCCATTAAGATGTAACTATATTTATATATGATATATAATATGTTTATGTTTTCTTTAAGAATCTGTATTTTTTATTTTTTTTCATATCTTTATGGTTTCTATTATGGGTAAACGCGATATCTTCATTTTTGGAAGTGCGGACTACCGCCCCCTCAAAGTGATTTGATTCGTTAATGCCATATGTGGGATGTATAAAGTATGGAGTTAATGATATTATATATGATATTATACTGTAATTATATATACCTTTATATCATTATTATTCAATTCCACAAAAAACAATATAGAAATGGAAGTAGTGTTCATGCGTACGTACGGCTTACCGTCTCCATGAATGGTGCATTTCATTTCTTACCTCTAAATGTTATGTAATATTATAAATTCATGTATATACTGGATATATATGATATATATTATATCTAAATCATGAATATAATTCTGGATATAATGTATACATGAACAACTTTTAATTATAAAGAGTTTATTTTTGACTCAAGTACCAATGATTGACAAAACGACCATTATTAACTTAAATAATTACATAGTGTTCATGACATATTAATAAGTGATATAAAAGGAATAATGAATATGAAAAAGGTTCTTAAGCCTTTAGAAATTAACTCCAGTTTATTATTCATGAGGTTAAAGAACGATCAAGTCATGTCGGACCTATAGTATGGGATTTCGTCTCAATCTCCTTTTGTTGAGGCATATTTTGTTTTATACACAACTTTCTTTCATACGGTGTATAAACACCATTGAATTTTACGTTTATTCAAGAGGAATCATTTTATATGATGTTTTTTACTAAATGATAAAAGGGAATGTTATTTTCATATGTATGTGATGACAAGGACTTCTCCACTGTCGCGACAATTATTTGAGTTTCGGCTTCCTCTACAAGCCATAACTTTTTTTAAATGAAAAATAAATACCATGTTTTATTTTTTCCTTTATTTTGGTATTGAAAATGGTTTTGATAATGTTTTTATTATATAAATGTGTTATTGATACGTTGTGATTAAAATGTGGAAATGTTATGTTTCCTTTATGCATGATTTATATGATACGATTATGTTATGGTTCTGGGCATTTTTTATGAAGACGGGTGGTTCTGTGATAAACTAACAGCAGGTGAGCCTAATATAGCTCTCAAATTCATTGGGTAACATGAAGGAGTTAAACGTTAAGGTATCTCGGAAGAGATTTAGGGAATATATTGTAATGGGTATTCCAAACGTAACCATGAGGGTTACTCCCTAAGTAAGAATGTTATGAATGCCTCAAGTTACCTTTATGTATTATGATTTATTTGATTTATTCGTGATATGATGAGGTATGTTAATGTGATTATGTTTTATGAGTAAAGTATGATTTCATTCATGGAATAATGTTTTCGTTTTGTACTTTTATTTCCCTTAATGAGATTTTTATGCTCATCCCATGTTTTTTGAAATGTTTTTCACAGGTCAAGGGAAAGGTACATGATATGATGATAGTGTCATGGATGTGTCAAGATATAATCCATGTTTTATTTTAAATATGTTCATGTTGATCTGACAAATGAGTACTATCTTTTATGTAACCACTTTTTTCAAATGTGGAATATAATGAATTATTTATGTTCTAATTCTCTAAAACTATAAAACTAAAAAGATCGTCAATATGTATTCTTCAAATAACTGAAGATTAAGTAATGTTTAAGGCTGGGGCCTTATAAAATCTCCAAGTGTTAGCTCTTCTTGGAGTCCATTTTATTTTTTACCAAAAAATCACTTTTTCAAAATTGATGTTTTTGGTGCTCAACCATCCTTAATTCTTGAAAATCACCTAATATCTCGAAAAAAATTATTCTATCCATTTATATAAACTAGGAAATAATCTAATAATAAATGGTGAGATATAAATGGATTATTATACCTTGTGATATACAAACCCATTTCCCCCCATTATTTCTTAGTCTAACTCTACCCTTAATTCCTGAGATAATCCAATATCCCCCTGGGTACATATCCCCTTTACAAATACATGTTCATCATTGGAATTAATAGAAAGTATGAGAAGAATTAACTTTTTTTCATCAAATATTATATGATCTTGTATTATAAATTTAAAAGAATTCTCAGTTGAAAGTTTTAAGGGAGTGTTGGATGCTAATTCTTTGGAATAACAAAAACAGTGGTGGAATACATAGATTTCTATATAAATAATCCCAATAAAATTTTTCTCACAACATTGATAATGCACCCCTTAATTAATTCCCATGTAAAGTGGAAAAAACATTACAATCCATCAGGTATTGATTCAATTTCAATTCGCATCCCATTGATACCTTCATAAATAACCTTTTTATATGGAGAACTATAAATGAAGATATTTATAGAATTTATAATACTAATCAAAATATTATTAAAAAATTTATAAACATATTATACTTTAAAACATAATAAAGGCTCAAAAATTGGGTCAATGGGATATTTTAAATGTGTCTAATAGCTTGGTTTGTAAGATCATCGATATCTGATTCAATTATTTCATCCTCTATACAATGATTAGTCATAACCATTAATTTTTTCTCTTTTATTAATGTAAATAATAAGGTTTCATTATGGTGACCATGCTAAATCTATAATTCATCTAACTATTATTTATCCTCAGTAACATTCTTTATATGAAAAAAATCAAATAACTGTATTTTTTAGTCATATTAACTACTATACCTACAGTTACATTACATTAGAAAGATTTTATCTAATGTCTCAATTTCCTTATATAAATTTTTATCTAGGTTAGTATCTTTAATTTTATCTACGTTTCATCATATAATATACTATGTAAGAGTTATTAGTATCAATTAGATATAAGACCATGAAGGGAAAGAGGATTTTTGGCTCCAAACATAGAAAGTCACCTACAAGAAAACTACGATACTTGGTCCATGGAATAGTATTCTAGAATTTTTATTTATTATTGTTTTAATTTCAAAATATCTATAAAAAATTAAGGGTTATCTTATTAACCATGGGTTAGATGAGTCACCTTTATACCTTAAATGTAATTTTTTCAATGAATATTTCAAAAAAACATTTAAATAAATCTAAACACATCTATTACAGTTAAAATGTTTACTCAATATGGGGTATTGTCCTTCAAATGCCAAGTCCATCAAAAGATTATAATTAATGAATCTATTTTAATAATCCATATAACTATTTAAAATCCCACACCCTGATTTTTTTAACATATGATAAAATTTATTAATGTTAATGCCCAACAGCCATATGAGATCCATAAGATCAAAATATGGTTATTAAATCCATTTCTGATACATTTCTGACACATCATAATGATAAAACATACATGTTAAGAAAAAAATATTAATTTTAAAGTCCACTGGATGTTATGAATGGGTAAATGATATAATTGTGAGAAAGATTTACCAACTCCCTCTAAAAGATCCAAATATGGTTATTTGATGTTGAATTCAAAAGTGGATAAACACAAACATGAATGAAAAGCCATTAATGGGATATTATTAATGATATTTTATAATAAAATAATTATCTTACTAGAAAACAGACACAAAATCCAATTAATATATTCAAATTTTTTTTGGTCCTATGATCCCTCCAATATTCACTAGATAGATACAAATTAAAACAATTTGATGGAGAAGTGATCCCCAGTTGAATCAACAAGTTCACTATCAAAGGACATAAATATTTCCTTCTAGAAGGACATGTCCCATGAGAATGATTTTTTTAGGATCATGTAGGAGATTTTATCATGTTCTATGCCCACAATCCAAATGTTTATCATCCTCCTTTAATTTTTTTAATAAACAGTTTATTTATATTATTTTCCCAAATGAAAAGTGATATAATAGAGAAAAACTCCACTAGATAATGAGAAAAAAACCCTTATCATAGTATTGTCATGAGTAGGATCATCAACCACGGATGATAAGGAATAACCATTTATGGAAGATGATTGATCCAACTGATTTTATATACAATTTGTGGGAAATAATTCCCGATTTCACTCCACCTAATTAGAAACAGGAATGGAGCACATTAAAGAAACTGATCGGATAATCAGGGGTGGATCTCACCCAATAGGGGATGTATATTCATATTCAGAGTGGTATTACAATAATTATAGATATCCATCTCACCCTATGTGAAAGGAAAATTTGATTCTACCAATGAAGTAAAACCCAGCTACTAGAACATATGAACCTGGTAAGGGGGTATTCTAGTTCTATTACAAGAAGTTAAAGGGATCTGGATTGAAGAAAGATCCATCTAATTTTTATGAGTCCTATATAACCTCCTATAATTTTCACTATTATTTCTCTATATATGATAATAAATACAAAAAATAACATTCTTCATTACAATTTATTGAAACTAAAAATATTCCCTCCTATCCTTGATTGGAAATTGTCTTAAAGAGGCTAGGATAAAATTATTTCCATGAAAATACATTTGGAAATGAGGATTAAAGGATAAATAAAAGGTTTATGATCATGAATATAATGGAAATGATAGTTTCATATTTGTTTTAAAACAACCTAATTTTAAAAGTGGAGACGATGTCAAAGAGGGAATATATGCACTACTGTATTCTTATAGTTATAACAACCCATTTAGAAGAAAAAAATCACGATCCATTAAAATGATATGAGCTCCAATATCGATCCTAAAAAAACAACATCCAAATAGATAAATATTCAGAAGTTATTAGTTTTGATAATGTTGATAGTGGATTGAGATGATAAACCCCATTCCAAATTTATATCATTTTGAAAATCAGAAACTAAAGATTTCTCTAAACCAAAAATGGAATGAAGTGTTATAGACAAAAGTGTATTATCATTTGAAATATCTAAAAATATGATGCTAAAAATTTGACAACCATCCATGAACATGTGAGGATTATGATCACCATGGATTAAAGAAATTTCATAAATATAAAAATATGGATCCCTAGATCTACAAATTTTGGGGGATCCGAGAGGTAAAATAACATCATATCCTCCATGAGAGAAGGATAGTATGAAATATATTCATATGTTATCAACTAAATAAGGGAAGAAATAGATTCATCTTTTTTCAGCATTGAAATTGGGCAAGTGATAGTCGAAAAATAAATGGTAAATGGATAAGGAATTAGAGATATGATTGGAGAGTATCCCATAGAATTATGATTTTAAATCAAATAGAGTAGTGTGTAGTGCATGTATTTAGATTATACATACATTTCTAATTAGTGCATTTGGATTCTCTAAGGTCATAGAGTTAATAAATTTTAGACTTCCATGAAATTATTGTATGTAGTATATTTAATATTATTTAAGGTATTTGGAATTAGATCATGAAATTTTAATATTACATTAAATAGTATAAAACTAATGTAATTGAGTTCATGATTGTTTATTGAAAAATGATGTTTTTTCCCAAAATATTGATAACTGAGGAATCCGTGATCATCAAATAATTATCATAAGTTTATGAGAAATAGAAATATTTTTTAAAGAAACTTTTAAGGATCCTGAAGATGTACATCAGTAATAATGGTATTATAGGATCATATAGAAATATTGCTCGGATGTATAAAGATGAATTTTTAGTAACAGGTCAACACTAAGAACAAGAAGTATATTTTTAATAGGTTATCTAACCAATTTAAAAATATGATATAAGTTATGGTCTATAACTAATCATGATGGAGGAATATGGTTTTCATATCTAACCAACTATGGAAAAAGAGTTTGTTTTGGGTGTGTAGAACTACAATCAACTGGAAGATCTACTGATACGGTATAAACCTATTATTTTATAAAACATTGTAATACATCATCAATTAAGAAATTATTGAATTTATGTAGATCCATAACATGTTTTATAGGAATAATTAAAATTAAATAATTCATAGTATTAAACTAATAATCCCCTCCATGTGGTTAATCTAGGTCAGAGCTATACATTTAGAAAATTAGGATCTTCAAAACCGGAAGGTTATTCTAAAAAAACATTTTTCAAAATCAAATTATTTATAAAAAATTGTTTTTCATCTATTTATAATAGGTTAAAATTAATGTGATCATTGAATGCCAAAAATAGAATAGTGTATTCTATGTAATAAGTAAGTAAAATTTTTTCCATGTAATCAATTATTTTTTCTTGTATACATACTTTTGTAATAATTCAATACTTTTTATGAGTGATATTTCCATGCCATAATTTTTTTTTCAAAAACCATGATTTGTTTCCAATAATTGGGAAAACATTGAATTATTCCATGAGATTCCAATCACTATTCCATTTAAATTAGTTTAAGTCCTCTTCCATGGAAAGTGTAGTGTCCCATCTAGATTCCACTTAACGGTACCTAAGACGATGGCCACAAGGCCTCATGTGCTGCTCCCTAAATTCCAGAGGAAACAAACTAATAGTGAGGCCCAATGTTGTGTCTATGGGTATAATATACAATCATAGGTCAATTTGTAGAATAGAAATATATACAGTTTAAGAAAATACAAACATCAGTTGTAGTAATCACCATTTGACCGCACGCAAATCAAATTACATAATAAATAAATATATGTAATAAAATAAATGTAAGATGAATAATAGAGTGATACAAAATAATTATCATGAAAATATAGATATAAAAAAGTTTTTATGTGGAATAGGGTAAAAAAGAACATACAACATGATAACCAAATATACAATAAGTCCAAAAGATTCTACAACCACCATCTCAATAATAGGCATTTTCTTTTTCCCCAATACTCCATCCTATTATTGTAAATCATACATCATATTTTTTCCACTTTCCTTGATCAATACCTATAACCACAAAGTAGTCCACCACCAATGGTGTCTATTTTAAACCCACACATGCATTCTAAAATGACTATTTTACCTTAATTAATAAATAAAAATCATTAATAATTAAATAATTAAATTGGATCGGGTTGAACATGGAAACTAACCAAATTTACCTACATCAGCCTAAGATGGAGTGTCTGACCCAAGGGATGTTACTAGGATAACTATAGTGGGATAATATTAGATACTTCTTTCTACATGATTGTGATTGGGCTTTGAGAACACATCTCTATTTTTTCAATTACCAAAGGATCATTATCATATTAAAACCTTCAGTTAATTTTTATAATTATATTTATAATTAAATTTTAGAATATTGAGTCACCCTGAGTTGGTCCCTGGATGTTCATATGGAATTTACAAGCATCACTCAAGGGGCTATGTATAAGTTCAATTCCTATGGAGTCCGTCCACGGTGACCCAAGAATGATGTCCCATGTGCAACTCTAATCATAGTGTTATAATTTCATGAACTGAACTCTGATTATACACTAGGTATTAAACATAGGGGAACGAGTCTCTCTTATGGTGTGGTATATCAATCATTCCATTGAGACCATCACTGTGGTCTCCCCTAGTGAACTGGTGTTAGTCATTTGGGGGAAAAATTACAGAGATCCAATCCCAATTATAGTTAGTATCACCCATTAAATTCATATAAGGAATTAATAAAATATTAAAATAGGCATAACATTCCGTCCAAGGGGTCCTTAGCTTGGAATCCCTTTTATCACCCTTTAAATTAGTGCAACCCCATTAATTCATACAATGTGAATATATATAATAAATAGAAAATAATCATTTAATTAGTTCAAGAGTTCATATTTTAGTAGGAATATTGGTTAAATCATTTATATTCGTAAAACCACATATGCCATAATGAATAAGGATCGTATCCCAAGAACTCTTTCAATTCAATTAATTCAACAATTCCATATATATATATATATATTTAGGGATATAACCCATGGATTAGTGTCTTCATCATGTTAATTGATTTTCTAAAGAAATTTTCAATGGGGAAACACACCATAGAGGGAGTTTTCCTATATTATAGAAATATGAAAAATTGACCATATGGTATAACACACCCATTTGGTGGCATCACTCGAGGAGATCAACCCAAGGGGTTGATTAACCACTATCTCATCTCGTGATTGGGGAAGTAACACATATATTATAAATATAATTAACAAAATACATGTGTCGCTGTATGGGTATAGCTCATAGAACAACGACCCAATTTTTAGAATGCATTAAAAAAATTGGAAAATAAACTAGACCCCCCTACCTTATACTTGTAGATATTCCCCCATATATTGTTGACCATTGATTCGATCATGGTTAGAATAAATATGAAAAATCATAAAATTTTATGAAAATGGAAAAAATGGTCTTGCACCGAGACAGTGAAAAAAATCCAATGATAAATTTAGATAGAATTGTATATGATTGAGTAATATACTGATAGGTTTCTAATGGATTAAATAGTGAATGAAACAGAAGCCAGATAGAGGTTGGGGATTTATCCCTAGTTCTTGGTGGATGATGTCTCTTACTAGTGGAGGATGGTTCATCCCCAATAAATTGGTGAGGAAGAGAGGAGGGTGAACATTATAAATTTCAATTGAATTTTCATAAATTCACCCACACAATAAGGGGGACACATTTTTGCAACATGTTTGTGCAAATCATACACCAAACGTGCACCAACCCACTTCTACAAGGGGAACCCCACAAGAGTTAGGCGCACAGTTTTTCTATACATTGAAAAAAGGATCTATTAAAAGTTATAAATGTTCTACATGACAATGAACCATGGATTTCATAGATGTAGTCAACTCATTTGGCTCCCAAATCCCAATTTGTTTTATCCACTATGTTAAGGAAAACCATATGGGTTGGGTTTTACTATATATTCTAACCATCTAACCCAATATTCCTCTATCAATATCAAGGATCCATGAATTCAATGGGCCTTAGATTCACTTGAGACCTCCTTTACTCTATTAAGAAATATTATTAGGTCCAAACTAAATTTTTTTAACTTAAATGGAATAATATGTACCTGTGATAAAAAGTCATAATCCTAGAACCTCCCCTCCTTAAAACAAATAATCCATGATTTTCTATGCCGATTATGGCGAGACATCATCAGAGAAAATTTTGGGCCACTCTATATATACATCAGCCTCCCGCTCTCAGGTTTTATCATGTATGTTTCAGTGCTACAATAATACTTAGACAAAAGGAACTATCTAGAATTAGAGTTCCTTATCAATCTGTTGAATGATATATTTTGGATTCTCCATGAAGGATTCATCTACCTCTACCTCGATGTCATTGGTATCAAATTAATGAGATGGTTCAACATGATAAGGAAGAAGTTGTGATATGTTGAAGTAGTCATCCATGGAACAATACCTCTAAGGTAAACACAACTCATAGGATACAATATTGAATCTCTCCACTATCTCTATATTCCTAAAATATAATGTTTATAGATTTTGATATCCCAGAATTAATCATTGATTAAATCTAGGAAAGACACGTTAAAAGTCCCAATGTCTGGCATAAAACATCCGAGGTCTACAATGATAATAAGTATGATAATTATGTCTATAATTAGATATATTCAAATTATTATTAATCAATTAGACATGATTTGGTGTTTTTTGAACAATATGAGGATCGAATGGAGCTTCATCACATGCTTCTAGCATTCATATGGATGAATTAAATAGCCTACTATAAAGGACATGATATGGATCCGTCTAAATAATTTTCTAAAGGAATTTGTTGTAGTAATACACAATCAGAGGAATAATATTTCCCCATGAACCTTTAAAAGCAAGGATGTAGTCTAGAAGCATATCCTCTAACACTCATATCGTCTTCTGGGACTACCCATTTGTGTGAGGGGGAGAAGTTATACTTAAGAATAAATTTGATTACAGTGCCTTTTTAAACCTTTCTAGAACCATGATGTAAACTAAGAATATCAGTTAAAAATGATGGAATGGGGAACACCATAATGTTTTAATATCTCATGAATATAAATTCATCCATGATCATATGTATAGAATGTATCCAAATTTGGTTTGAAGTGTTCTACCTTGTTCAACCTGATAACTATCACCTATACGACATTGTTTATTCAAGGAAATATTTGTATGACCATCATGTTATCCTAGGTGACTTCAATCCTTTTTTGGATTTGATAAAAAGATGTAGAATCCCAACATGTTATTGGTTCTCTACCATCACCTACTGATAGGTGGAGCATCGAGTAATGAAATACGATATATTCCTCTTCATACAAAGCCACCAATAATGATGATGTATGTCTAGAAACCTCACGGTAATCCCAAGATGAACTTCACAAATGTAGGAATGTGATTATCTTATTAACTCTTCAAATATATATGAATAAACCAATAAAATCCCTTGGAATTGTATGATCTCACTCATATCAAAAACCCAATGAGGAGGTGGATTATCCATTGTGATAGTCACCCTCAAAACAAGTCTCTTATAACCAGATAACTACCTCAACATGTCCCTATCAAAAATATAATATTTCACTTCATTAGTTACCAATACATGTTGAACATGATTTTCCTAAACCATTATGTTCTTATATAAAAAAACTTCCATCGATAATCAGTCACGGTTGGCCTCATTAATATGTTATGTCTTAGTTTTCATCTCAATGAATAAGCTACAAAATTACCATTTCTTATTGTGTAAGTGATATCAAACTCATATTATATCATGTATTCTACCCACGTACGCTACCATATATTTAATTGTTGCTATTTTTCGATGTGTTTGAGAATTTTATGATCCGGGTAAACAACAAACGAGTCACCCAAAAACATTTTCCTTTAAAAGAATAGGGAATGAACCAAAGAAGTTATCATGAGGTTTTTTATCTAGTAGTTTCTCTCATGTGTCCTCAATGGGTGAGGTCCATATGACACAGCTCAATAACCTTGCATCAAAACTACTCCTAACTTGATCCATGAGTCATCACAATATATGATGTAAAATTTTCATGGTTCTGGAAGAATCATGATTGGAACTAAATTGATTATTCCATTTCACAACTAAATGGATGTCTCACAAGCATCATACCAGACACATTCCACCCATTTCATAGTGAACAAGTAATCTATACTACCAAGATGGAGAATGATTTAATGAATTTGCTATAATAGGCAACTAACCATTGGTACTTGCATATATCAAATATATTCTTAGGATGATCCCAGAAAAACCTGGAACTCAAATTCTCTAGGTCAATCGATACATCCACTTTAGATTTATATGACCCAAGAAATAAAACATATAGATACAAAAGTGTGATTTTATGTGGTTTTCATATAACTTTTGCTCTCTTAGTGTATTTATCTTGATCTCAATATTTTTGGAATGTTCATGTTTGGTATGAGAATAAACTAAGATGTCGTCCAAATGGAATGCCATTATAGAATAATTATATGGGTGGAAAAACCAATTCATCAGATCCATAATGACATATGGCACATTCGTTAAATCAAACAGTCGAACCAAATACTCATACAAGATGTACCCACTCTATAATGAAATTCATGGTATGCCTGATGGCCTCACCTGAACATGATGGTATCCTACCCTCAAATATATCATAATGAAAAATTGCTTGCCCATGGAGCTGGACAAAGATGACATTTATCAATGATAGTAGGTATAGGTTCTTCATGGTAAGCTCGTTATTCAACAATAATCAACCCATCATTTAATGGTACCATTCACATTCATGGGTAAAAGGACTGGTCAACCTCATGGTGATGTGTTGGTATCATAAAACTCATATCCTCTATATCTCTAAGATTCTTCTAGTGTTTCTGGAACTCTATATTTTGTATCCGATAATGTGGAATGGAGACATGTGAAACACCTGGAACAAGTTTTATAGTGAACAAAACCACTCTCTTAGGAGGTAATAAAGATCAATTTTTACGGTAGATGTCCATGAAATTATCTACCACTAGAGGGAATTACAAATGTTTAATCCACTGATCTCCCACAAAGTGACAATCCATCTAGTTTGTGACACCACCAAGTCTAGTAACCTTAAGTCTAGATTGACATTACAAGGGGTACCATTCATCTGTATGGATGTACATACATCCCTCTAGTGATGTGAAGGATATCAGAGATTGATAGTAATCCACTTGGGCATAATAAGGCATGATCCAGTTCATCCTAATAATTATGTCAATGTCCATCATCATGTGGATGAAGAAACACCACATGAAATGATTCCAACCTATTTTAAGGGGTATATTCACTGGATTATACTCTCTACTTCAAATCCTAATGGAATTTCAAGGGTCATCACAAAACTAGAGTATTATATATAGATTATCAAATGTTCCATAGATGTAGCAGTTATAAAAGAGTGCAATGAACCTGTATCAAACAAGGATGAAACTATAGTGAAATCTACAAGAGCAGTACCCCAAACTATATATGTCTCTAGACTCTGCACCTCTAGTTTTTGTTTCATAGTGTAGAAGTAGACTAAACCATGGCCTTGATATGATGGTTGATTAGCCTGATTAGGTCCACTATGTTTATTATGAATCATTGAGGCTGACTGCCATCACCACGACCACCATCTCATCCCAATTAGCCTGAAGAAAACTATGTTTCTTCCTAATAAAGTGTTTCTAATCGTCAACCTGATGTTGGAGCTGGGATGTAAGTCATTTTTTAATAATACTAGAAGAACTATTGGAGGAGGCACATCCATCCTCAGGCTCGATACTCGATCATGTTCCTAGTACACTGGGCCTTTTTGTTACCTGGCCTACCATAATGGAATCACACAATGTTAATGTCAGTGAATTCCATCTTGATGGTACTTCCCCCACAAAGAACCTCAATACATCTCTTCCTACAACTAGATAAAATTCTAGATACACCTCTAACATTCTAGGAATCTGAATTTCCTTGTTTCATGTCACCTGATTCCCTCAGGTTCTACTCAATGATGAGGGCCTGGATCAATATATTTGAAAAGGTGATCATTTGAAAGATGTTATCCTATTATTGGATGGAATATTAATTCCCATCCTGAAATTTCAATGAAATAATTATATAATCACATGAAAAGGTCGGTGCAAAACATTACAATTTAGTGAAACGAAATGATTATTCCATCACTGGAATGTCACCTTATTTGAGGTGGGTAAAATATAGACCATAGCCTGCTATCAAAGTGGGAGGAAAGAAGTAGTCAAAGAAGGATGATTAGAAGTACATTCGGACCATACCCTAGTGTTGACTATCATGAGTAATAGTGTTCTTCTAATTCTTGTTGGAGTCACGTAGCATATAGTTTTTATCTTAACCTTATGCTCTAGAGGCATATTGATTTTATAAAATATTGATATAATGGCCTCAAGATACGACTTAGTATCATAAGGTATTCCATCCCTTGAAAATGTGGGAGGATGTTGTTACTGGATATTGTGGGTTAGCTCAGCCATAGAAGGGAAGCCTAGGGGTTAACCTAAACAAACTGCATGAATCAACAAAAATTATCCTATAACTATACATTGTTTCCCAGAGGAAGACAAGCAGAAGGTGCCTCCAGTGGAACTATAGGAGGAATTGTGGGTGGTTCAAGGACCACTACTTTCAGAGTGTTCTCATCGCCACACTCCATCCATACTACATAATGTATTCACAAATATATATCTCTAAAATTTCCAAATGAACACCTTGAAAAACATTTATACAAGATAGAAAATGAGTTAAATAGAGGATAGGAACAAGAACTCCGTACTAAAGAAACACACCCCTCTTATATCACCTAGAGTCATGTACACATAAGAATAATGAGCCACATATGGTATATATGAGACATTTTCTACGGCCCACTACAAGGTCTTGTTAGGGTAAAGGTCTCATAACACACATAAAATTGGTCCATTTCATTTTTAAGATAATTTTTATTATAATTAATGAATGAATTTAATTCCTATATAAAAGGATGAATTATGTGGATCACTATTCAAATTTATAAATTCCCATTCACATTATAAATTTTATGGAGTTTCCTCTTAATCCAAATAAAAACACATTCCAACTCAAATTATGGATTATCCATAGTTAAATATCCCATAACTAACTACTTATGGTGTATTCTTTAATATATTCAGGAAAACAATGTTACATTAATGAATATATTTTAATTGTTGACTATGTTTTTCATAGTCCTTCACGAAAAATTGGAAAATTTATATTTATAAAAATAAAGCACTATAAGGCATAAAAATCAAATACAATATAGAAATCACATGTGAAACGTGAAATTCATGCTAAAAAGTAAGTACGATATATAATAATGCTTTACATTTTAATTCAATGGTGATTTTTATGGTGCATGTTCTTTTTATTCCCTCATATCACTTTGAAAATGAAAAAAACCATTTTTATAATAACATAAAAATTAATAACTGAAAAAAAAACAATGGATTCACCCATTGGTGAAATCCATGAAATGATAACAATGCAAACAATAACAGAATTTATTCATCATAGGTAATGTGGGATTCCCATATTCATGGGTTAACAAATATCAAAAATAGTCTCATCTTAAAATTTTAATATCTTAGTATCCTTTATAAATTCCAAAATTTAAGAGAAAAGAAAAATATCTACTCTAATACACCATAGAAGCATCCCATCCTAGATTCAACTTAATGGTTTCCTGATACGACGACCACAATAACTCAATCATGCCACCCCAAATACAAGTTACTGCTGAATCGCACTGACGGTCTATAGTGTATCCATGGGGATACTATTACCCCATAGGTCATAGTGTATCACATTAATTTAAATATAGAATATTAAAAAATAAATATAAGAAGTAGTAATGAGACTAAAACATCTGTAGAATCATAATACATAATGTTGAAAGATATGAAATATAATAAGATGAATATGAATAATAAAAAGGTATAATATAATGATCATAGTAATGTAGATATAACAAAATGTGATTGTGGAATATGGAATATTGACATATACCACATGTTAACAAAATAAAAAAAATCAATCAAATGGTTAATAATCATATCCTAGGTATAGTTTTTGACCTATTCCCTCATACTCAATCCAAGTAAAGTAAATCAAACATCAGAAGTCAATTTCATCACATTGTCAATAACTTCAACTACAAAGTCTTCTATGATACCAATGGTGTGTGAAATAGGGTGTGGGAGAGAATTATAGTTGGCGCCCACCGTTGGTTTCTAGGTGAAATTTGTATATTCATTACAAATTACCAATGTTCCATAATAAATAGATGAAAAGTAGAAATAAATAAATAATAAAATTGGAATGGGATTCACTGAGACACCAACCCAATTTACCTTTTTCATCGTATGTTGGTGTGTCTGAATTAGTGGATCCTGTATGTGTAAAGTGAGTGGGATAATCTGAGAGGTTTTACTATCCCTATGCTAGTGATTTTTCTTAGAGGACACATATATCTATTTTACAAAACCAGGTGATAACTAATAATTTTAAAATGATTATTTAAAATTTTGAATTAAATTTAAATTTAATTATTGAATATTTAGTCACCTTGAGCCTATCCATGTTCATTGATAATTAATTCCCAAGTGTCTCTTGAGGGGATCAGTATAATTATAATGCCTAGGTATTCCACCCAAGGTGACCCATGATTAAATACCCATGTGTCACACTAGTCATGGTGTGATCATTTCATGAAATGTCCTCTATGACTACACTATGTACCATGCATTAGGGATTGAGTATATCTCGTTAAATATTAAGATCATTTTTCTATTCATATCATCCAATGGATATCCCCTAGGGAATTGGTGTAACTTGTTTAGATGTTAAATAGAAATCACAAGTTGATCCCATTCCAAGAATAGCTAGTGTCTCCCATGGCATGTTTACAAAGAATTAATTGACTCTAATAAGAATTAACAATAGTCAATCCAGGGGTTCCTTATGTCAAAACCAATTGTGTTACCATTGGCACTAAGTTAGAACCAATGAATCAAACAAGGTATGTATATAAAAATTCTAGCACATGCTCAATTCATTAGTTAATTAATTTATATATTAAGATTCATATTGGTAAAGGTATTTCCATTGGGAAAACCTTGTAATTATTAAGGCATAAAGAACATGGCCTATGATTTTTCCCAATTCAATTATATTTAATATTTCCATCTATGAATAATGTTAGGGGTATAACATAAGGATTGGTTTCATGTTAATATTAATTGAAAATATCATGGAATTAGTAATAGGGAGACACAAATCATGGGGTGTTGAAAAATTTTAGAACAATTATAAAAAGGGAATCTATGGTACAATACAACCATATGGAGGAATGAGTCAAGGAGATCAAACAAAGAGGTCGATTCACCACTTTCTTAGGTCACTATTTCTAAGGTAAGACTTTCATATAAATTTATTTAAAAATATAGGGGCATTGTAGTATGGGTATAGCATATGTACTGATGAAATATTTTATAGAACACAACGAAAAGTAGGGAAATAGCGTAGATCACCTAATATATCCTCATAGTTATTCCCCAATCCAATGTCAATCTTTTATTCATGCTATGTTTGAATAAATTGGAGAAATCATCAAAATCTCTGAAAATAAGTATAACGATATATCACTAAGATATCGAAATGTACGTGAATACAATCATATATATGAAGGGAGGGGATTGAGAAGCTTACGTGGTGCATTATAATAGATCTAATGGTGAGTTAAACTGATGCTAGATTGTGCTGGTCGATTGGCCCCTCTGTCTTGAAGGATGTCAGTTCTTTTGGGGTGAGAATTTTTCATCAGGTGGAAAATTGTGAGGATGATATGAGGTTTAACTTAAATCATTTTAGGGTAATTTTCATTAAATAACCCTAAAAAAATTGGAAGCATGGTTTAGCCACACAGTTAGAAAAAACCCTATACAAAATTTTCACCAAGACACAACTACAAGGGGAAACTGGCATTGTCTAGGTGAAAATTTGGTCTAGTCATGAACAAACCATGAAAAAATACTTTTAAAAAATCTACGAATGACTCACACAACCATGTTCTTTGGTTTGAATGGTTAGAAAAAAAATTATGTGGCTCCAAGGTCCATATTTACAGTAGTAGTATGGCATAGTGAAATCATGCAGGAGGGACTGAACAATTTGAACTAATTGTGTAGCCCTTTCTTCCTCATTCAATTTCAGGGCTTCGGGCACTGAACCTACCCCAGACACACTCTATACCTCCTTCAATCAATTATGCATATTTATTTCGGATAGAAAAATAATTTAAACAGAAAAAACGGTCCATACCTCTGTGAAAAATCTAGTATGTTACAAAAACAATCCAATTTTTTCCCTTAATAACATCAGAAACCGTTTGATTTTCAATGTGACAGATAAAATGTTGTTATAAATCATAATATATGACGACATTATAAGTATCACTTCCATATTGTAATATATTTATAGCAATCATTAGGGGATGTTCTTTTGATATAATCCATTCTTTTGGTAACGTGTAAAATGGGGGGTTCAATGTCGACTTCAATTCCATTATGATATTGATGTTTAAGTATGATCAATCTATCTTGGTCAATTCCATCCTTAAATATAGTTATGACTTATATATATTCTAATCAAATTTTATAGGATTTCGATCTTCTTGGGTTTTGGCCCTCTTATTAATGTTTTTTATAAATAACATGGGTATCAATACCCAATAAATATATTGTCATTAGATTTGGGGTAAAACATTCATAGGTCATCCTTGGTGTTAAGGATAAAACATTTACACCAAAAGAACTATAAAAATAAAAAGTTTATGAAATTTTCCTTTATAGTTTTTATAAGGGTATTTTAAAATAATGGATCTTAGGAGAACACTTCTAAGAGAATATATGAATCATTGATACCTCATTAAAAAATTATTGATTTACATAAATTCATTTAAAAAAGATCTAAAAACCTCTTGATGGGGTATATTTTGTGTATTGATTATCTCATTTTATTATGGTTTTCTAGAAGTGTAGAAGGAATGATGATAACCATATGAAGAACAATTTTAATCAAATATTTTATTACTAAACTCTCTACTTGGGTAACTTCAAATGCAAAAGATCGTGTACCCTTCCTATTTATTGAATTGATTTAGAAAAAATGATTAAGGTTAAAAACCATTCTTTTATGAGCAATGAATTAAACCAATTTTTATCTTATATAATCATTAATAATTAATATAGTTTATGATATTCCATTTATTCTAGAAATATTATTTGGTCCAAAAAGATCAATAGGAACGTGATTTATGGCTTTAGTGGTGTGGTTATTCTTTTCTTATCTTTGGGATATAATGAAAAATGAATATATTAGAATTATATTACTAGTTATATCGGAACATAAACACGTAACATTTTGGATTTAAATATATTTTACATCATTAATATATATTTATTGTATGACATATACTAAAAAAGTTTTCTTTTCTAATTAAATTTTGTATAGAAATCACATTAAAATGGAAATATAAACTATTAACATATAATTGAATATTTATATTAAACTATGAATTATCCTATTTACAAATAAAACACACTTAACTATTGTATGTGTGGAGAAATTGATCATACCAATAATGACTTTTTTACATTTTAAATCATCTCAAAATGTGAATTTTCCACCAAGGAACTTTTTTTAGATGATCGAAATTCAAAAAATCACCACACATTTTCCTTAACACAACCTCTATCGATATACCATGTATCTTATAAGGTTTTTATATTGATACACATGGCCAAAAAAATCAAGAGACTAATTTTTTAAGTATCCATATTTTGGGTCCACTAATGTTAGCTAAAAAATACTTTGGATTACAAACATGTTTAGAGAAAAATATATATTAGATATTTTACATGAGAGATGAATTACCATGGGTAAAAAATATCAAGAATTATTTCAATTTCATTAATAAATAATATTTCAAAAAAAATCAATAATTAATATGATTCATTTAGGAGTATTACTTTTAAAATAATTCCCTTATTTTTTTATAAATAATATATAATTTTTTTAAAAAGGAATTACTTTTTACCAAAAACATTTGCCAATAAAAATATATATATTGATCATCAATGATGAATTTATAAAGAGTATTTATATGATAATTAATTTATTATTCCAATGTCTCAATATTTGATTTTTCTATTATTTTTAAACCGAAATCATTTTTTCTTTAAAAAGATGATCATTTTCATAAACAAGTAAATTGTACATATTTTAAAGACTCTTAAATTTTAACATTTATAAAAATAATGTCTATGTGGATCTATATAATAAAATATATCTTTATAATATAACGAATTCGTCAAATAAGCATAATAAGAAATGTAAGGATTTTAATTATTTGAATAAGCTTGGTCGGCGAACTGGATGTATTCCCTAAGGAACTGTGCACTTTTGTTGCATGATTTAGATGAATAAATGAATCATATTTATCTCTCCATGTTATTAATTTAAGAACATTATTACCCTGTTTCAATTCATTATATTTATTCTTATTCAAGGTATAATATATCTAGTGTGACTTATATTTTGAAACTGAACACTGTTACTTTAGATTCATTATTCCCAATTTTAGTTTGGTAGTTGAATATTGTGTTTTGAAAAAACATATTCATAATTTTGGATAGATATGTTATCTCATTGCTTCTTATGAATAAGTTGTGATTGATATCCCTAAGTGAAATTATTTTATAAACCTCAATGAATTCATTCTACTCAATTTAATTGTCTCTTCATAATTATCTCCTTGGGAAATAGATATCCTCTAAACTATTTCGTTAGTATGTTCATTATGTCTTTAGATTCATGGATCGACAACACTTTATATGAACAACTTATTAGTAAGACCCAAAGTATTTTCAATAATAATTTTCTCTTGAACTAGTTTGAATAATAGTGTTTTACTATTGTATATATTAGTAAAAGTTGTATGAATATCATTAATATACTCATTTTGATACATAATAAAATTCATAAATCCTTATTTATATATATGATATAAATTATATTTAACTTTTTTAATCCAACATGAGTGGCTTTTAAATGTTTCTTGATTTCATTAGAATTATATATATATATATAGATATATATATATATATGATTAAACTCATTTTTCATTGACTATAATGGATTTTGATTATCGTTTTACCATCCAATTAAAAAGAATCTATATCATATGGTGTCCATTTTTATAATTTTCTACTAGTAGTAGTATAAACATTCCTGACAATTTTCTATACAAGATAAAATATACTTATAATAAAGGTTGACTTATTATTCTTCCAATAAGTATAGATTGAACAATATAAATATAAAGAATATACCATATATTTCCCTTTTGGAATACCATGAGTATAATAAGATGATTCAATTTTTAAAATATAATATTTAATGAAGAATAATAAAACATTTGGAAAACTAATTAATATTTTCATAAGTTGAAAAATGATAAATGAAATAAAGGCCAGTAATTTTCGATTTGTGATTCCCTATTATACCAAATATAGATTGGAGTAGGATAAATGGAATTTGGGGGTGGCATTGAATTAAAATGGAAAAGTAATTATTATGGAAAAACCCATTAAAAAATTAATATATATATATATAGTTAAATAGTTTTTGTTGGTGGTGACCCAAGGCCAAATGATTGTAAATTGATTACATCTATATTAATTGAATTGAATATTTATTAAAAACATTATTTAATATTGTTCATATTTCTCAACTTCATTAATTTAATGATGTCCTAGATTATTTTTTTCAAAGATAATATCATAGAAGGTATCTCATATGATGAGAAAATTGAAGTGAAATGTCAATATTAATTACATAGTTCTATGATGGGATACAATAATATAATTGGACACATAGGATATGGATAATAGGGTGTGAGTACTCATAAGAGGATGATGATTCTTATAATGAAATTATAACATTGTAATCATTACTCTATGAGATTATGATAATAGAAAATCTAATAATAATTCTACATTTATTCATATAAAAGGAAATTCATATATACCAGTGTGTGTAATAGTCCTAAAACATTATGATTATTATTATTTCTTCTTACGACTCACATACATCAATGTATTTCATAAACCATGAAAAAAAATTTTCTTGGTGAAATTATACATATTGGGAGTGTCAAAAGTTATATTTCATTAATAGATAACTCAGTAAAGGCTAGGTCTATTCTATATTTATTCAAGTTAATATCTTATCAATTTGATTGGAATTGAAATATCTCATTAAATTCAATATTTATGGTGAAGCAACACATTTAATTCAAATAGTCAAAGAAATACAGATAAATTATATTTTTTGGTGACATGGATATGTAACCAGTATGATGTGATATTTTGACAAAGTGATTATATTTCACAATGGGTGTTTGTATGTGGTTTTCATCATTGCGACATTAATTTCCTTATCTTGTGTTCACTGAATCATTTCTATATTGTAATATTACACTTTCAGCCAAACCACCTAATCCCAATGAAATAAAATCCTATAGGGTTATGCAGTTTATTTTTAGATTGATCTGTATTAAATTATATTGAAATTTAATTAATTGAATAAATATTACCCTCAAGACTATTATATAATTTTATTCAAATTTTATTAAATGTAAGTAATTATTGATGAATAAAATATTTAAATTAAATATTTATTCAGGTGTTGAATAAATAAAATGGGAGATCAAAAAAATCAATACAGAATCTAGTGAAAAATATTTATTAACAAAATAGTTCAATAATATTTATTATTGTCTAAGATAGAATGCACCAAAAAATATAATAATAACAATAATATAATTATTATTATTCAGAATTGGCTTCATTAATGGTTATAATATTATTTATTGGTATACATGAAATAAGAAAATTATTTTAGCATAAACCATGTTCCCATAAATGGAATGTTATGCCAATTGTGTAGAGTGTGAAATTTAAAATAAAAAATTAATGTGCACGATTAATTAAATATTGAACCATGTCCACCTAATATCTCCCTCATAGTAATTTGAAACACAAGATAGAGTCATTCAAGACTAATGAATGAGTAATCAACACTAATGATACAAGATAATATATTCTTCATGCTATCACCTGAACATCAGTTAGAATTCATTGAAGATCAATGGAGGAAATTTGGATCATAAGTACAGTGATTCAATCCATGTCTCTTCTTTGGTAAATGAAGGAAATATGAATGATTAAATTTTGGATGATAAACATCACCAATGATCAAACGTTCATAATTCATTATAATCATTTCTTATGTAATTAAATAATTTAATTATCAATTTATTGTGAATGATACTCACTCTATTTTTTGGAATTAAAATATTTATAGAAATTTTAATATATCTCCCACCATCGCCCACCATCACAATATTACATTTTCTAGAGAATGATCATGATTTTGTGTTTTCAATTAAAAATAAATATATAATTTAAGAATCACATAAGTAATACTTGGGAAAAATAAAACATTTGATAAAAAAAGAAATGATCTGATTAAGAATGTAATAATTTAAATATATATGTGTTGTAATGATAGAATAATTAAGAGTATTTATAGTATGTTTGTCAAATAAAAAAATGATAAAGTATCAAAAAAATTATATGAATATATGAGTAAAGATAAACTAAAAAAGAAATATATTTTTATAAATGAGTTGAATTATAATTATTTCATTTTACCCTATGTATACTCCCCAAATTTTTGAGGGATTAATGTATTTTCCCATGTATTTAATGGTATCCAAGATAAAAAACTCTCTTACTATTTTATTGGTTATATCATGAAACATGAATTATATTAAAATATATTTTTTAAATGATTATGGATAGAACCCTACAAAAATTAAATCATATACCTTTTAGATGTTTTGGAATGAAACTTGAATCGCTACATTTTAATGGATGTGATCACCAAAATTGATGGAAGAAGATAGATAATTATATTATTATTATTCCACTGAATCTTTGTCTCAGACTCTCATTTAACAATATATAATTCTTGTATGGATAAATAATAATGTATAATAAGTGATAATTAATTTAAATGAATGAAAACTTTTGATTGAAATTGATATAATAACTGTAACCATTATGAAATTGATGACTGTAGACATTTTTCATTACAATATTTTTCAAGGTATATTTCTTTGCATCCAATATTTCCATTTCAAGGATATTTGGTCACCAGTAAGCTTCCAAAAAAAATTTGGCCCATCTAATTCTTTGAACACCAATTTGTGGCTTGATTTGCTATAATAAATGCGATTGTTGACATCCTATACTTATTCCATGAACTATATTCTACAAATCATCTAGTACATGAGGTGCTACCTAGGCTTGAGATAATCCAAATAACCTCAATCATGTTTCCACTATTATCAATTAGTGAACCATTGTTCTTTTAGAAGTGCTTATAGTTCTTTATATTACAACATTATGTTTAGTCTTATTCAATTAGTTATATAGTGGTCCACTCGTCGATATGGTAATATTTTTTTACTGTTATCAGCTAGTCGGTGCATATATACTCTCTTTTCTGTGCATATGTTATACTGAATACATCAACATGTTCCTCCGTGATACTTTCGAGGACATATTCTGATTAAGTGACTTCATAAATTAGTATAAAAACATTATAACATTAATATACTCATTCAAAGATTTTATAACAATAAAAGGGGTTTTAATCATTAAAACATCATGTGATAAGTGCAATACATAAACTATGGAATGTTTATATCTCTTTAAATAAATACACCTATTATAGCTAAATGGATCCCATGAAATAATTTTGTGTTGTTTGAACATGGTTTTTCAGTATAGGTGATCCTACTACTAATTGGTCATCTTCATCTATAAAGAAAATTATACAAGAAGATAGTAGGTATTATATTACATGTTTAAAATAATATTCACATTATTGTGTGAATATTCAATGGTTTACAACAGAATTTGACGATAATAATAACACATAGGACAAAATGTGACAATTTTTTAGAGTTTTATTTCTATACATATTTGAGGAATATTTAGAGTATTATATTATGATTTGAGGATCATTGACCATGTTATGAATAATGATACATGGATTTGGTAAAATTAAAAAATGTCATTGGATTTTTTTTTCAAAAGACCCAAATGTTGTATATTTCATATGGAAAACATTTTATCTACTAAATTACAAAATAAATTTGTCTTCCTTAATATGAATTTTATTATGAATAGGTTGACTAATTTTACATTAATTAGAGGGTACGATTATTTTGATAAAGTTGACTTCATATTATATTTTCAACAACAAAAAGAATCGATATCCATGACTCAATTATTTATTTTTAGTGTTGTTCAATAATATTTTTTTTACAAGCTGATAGGAGGATATCATTCTGGTATTGTTATTATTATTTATAAAATCAATTAGTATAATTGTTTTTTAATTATTTAAAAATTTATTCATTTATTCACTAGTAGTACGAATCTGGGAGATCTCACTTAGAGATTCTATTACAGAATTTATGTCTATATATTTTATCACTTGGAGGATATATGTTACTACAAAGAAAATAATTGAATTTTGTTTTGGAATTAGTATCTAATTAAAAATAGGATCTGAAAATTTTAGGTTTAGTCCACCCTCTCCCCTATCTATAATGAATAATATAGAAATATGGTAAATAAAAAAATTGCAGAATCTCCTTACAGATCCATGAATGGATATTGCTAACAATATTATAAGAAATTAATTTTTATTATTTCAAATAAATTATTCAAAAATAATAACATTAATATGGCACTTATTTATATTATTTTTATGTTTTTTCTAGATTATTGAATGTTCCCTGAGAAGTAGAGGGGGTGAATAACTGATCACTTTTTTTAATAGGACAAATTTATTGCTTGGAAAACAATTATTCATAACCTCTATTAAAATTCAGTTTTATTATCCACTAATATATAAATATCATCATCTCCTCCCATATGAAACAAATATAAAGTTATATCATCACACAATATTTTTGAGTTTTGGAACAAAGACATTCTCCATTCAATGCTGGTTATACCTTCAAACCTGGATTATTTTTTTAGCTTCTTATTAGATGACAAAGGCATACGAATTTTATTATTATACCACATATATTCATTCTTCTAATTAATTTGGTTTCTACACACAAAAATCAGCACTTTTTCTATAGTTGGTTAGACACCCAAAATATCCTAACTATATCCACTTAATGTTTGACCTGGTGATTCCAACTTGCCCACAAGACTTTTCACTAACTAGTTATATACCCTAGCTACAATGATGGTGTATTATTCTTTTTTGATCAACTATATAAATATATTCTCGTCATTCTTAAGAATATTGGATCATGTTCACTTATTTATAATATCCAAGATATTCAATAACTATCTTATTAATATAATGGCCTTTAAAATTTCTCCAAATATTAGAAAGTCCTCTATAATCTCAATCTAAACATTTGAAAAAAGTGTATAGAATTAATTTCCTTAGAAATCATAATCTAATTGAGTCCATCTAGTATGACAATGTTCAATGTATCGCTATAGTTTGTTTCGAAATCAATGATTTTCCTTATGCTTTATGCATGTGTTATATGTTTAATTACCCTCTTTCCTTTGTAATCGTTCTAATTCTCCTATATCTGATAAAGAATGTATCTCCTTATTAACCTCCTACTTATTCTATTGAGTAATAACTCAATAGGAAACTCTCCATACATTTACACTTTTTCTAATTATTCTCAGTTTTTTATATGTTCTTCTTCATCTAATAAACCATAGTATGATGGAACTGTACCTAAACTAGGTAGGAAGCTTGGTTGAAAATAGAAAACACAAATCATTCATCACTTTATCTCATCCTCACGTATTAATGGTATTCCACACAGTATTCATTCTATTTTACCCATTTATATAGGTGAACATCCAAATGTTTGGGTAGGAACTCAAATTCATTTTACTTCTCAACAAAACATTTTATTTTGATGTTACCTAGATAGTATAAGTTTTACGGGATGAATCTCAACTATTATGGAAGACTCATGATCATATATTATGTTTCATGAAAGGTTTTCCAATCCTCGATATTCCATAAACATGGTGTTATTGAAATTCTCCAAATATCCTCAACCTGTCTAGAAAAAAAATTTCAATATTCCACTAAAGTTCTTCAAGTTAAAGATGTTAAAAATTTTACATAATGATCCTTAGAAATCCTTTTTATGATGAAATAACCCAATAATACTTTACCTAATGGAATTAAAATATATTTTTTGTCAGATGGACCATAGCTTGGTTTCCCTATATTATTGAATGTTATTCTAAAAAATTCATCATATGTTCATTATATGAAATTATCATTTATCTGTCTGGTGGATTATTCTTCTACTTATATATATGATTCACTTCATATATAACCTATGATCAATGATTCAATAAGAGAATATTTTAACACTCTTCATTAGAAATTTTGTATGGCACATCTTTATAGGATCTTGTATCTGATAACATCATGTACCACTATAGGATGGTCATCAATCTAATAACCATCATACTATAAACTATAAAGTAAGACATTATTAAGATCTAAAATCTATAATACAACATACATATCTCTTTCTATTGTAACTAAGTGTCATATAAAACTTTTTATACCCTTCCCTTCTCAGATAACCTTCAAGGTTTTCAATTTGATGTTAGTTGAAAGTCATTTTCATTCGGATATTTTTAGTGTCTTACTCATTGGTACATGAATCATTATAACATAACCATAATCTCCATAATGTACCCAAATATGATTTCCTCCATCAATTTTATTTGATATGATATCCCTCGCATGATAAACCTTTGTGTATATCATGTAACCCTTCAACAACCATTATGTTACACATTAGATATATTTATGTAGGTAATGAAAATCATACGATACCTTTATATAAAATACATATCTCCCTCCACACAGCCGCTACTCAACCATTGTAACATAGACCTCCATCTAATTAGAAGATCTCTAAATATTTATTTTGATCAATGTACATATTTTCATTTTATGGCCACAACACAATTGATTAACCTTTGTATAGTTTCTTTATACAAATGGTATGTCAGTTAACTCTAACATGAATATTTTACTACTCATTGAACTTGTACTCTTCTCACTATATGATTCAACCAATTTATATTTCTATCACATTGTAAAAATGTGTTCCAACTCTACATGGATAATGATAAACCTCATGATTTTACAAACATGAATAATATCATAGCACCATATTACTTAGTAAGAAAAAATTCGTACCCTCTATAAAAAAGGGTTCCTTAAATAAACCAGCAGAATATTCTCTCATCTTTCCCTGTAAACACATATTAATATATTTTCAAAAAATTAACCCAAGGACACTTTGGAACAATAATAGTCCCATTTTTTTATTATCAATATACACTTAAAACAATAATCATCTACAGAATTGGTATTTTTTCTCAATGATTTTCTTAAAATGTTGAAACTCCCCCTATTTTAATTCTCCCCCCTATTAAAAACAAAATAAAATGGTAACATAGTGAACATATCTATTAATTGTTTTTCAACTGGGAAAAATGAAAAATATCATTGTGATAAAGGTGGCATAACATGAGTTTCATTACAAAGATCCTTTAACTAAATAGCTATAAGTCTACATCTGTGATCATATTGTAGATAATACTATTGTATAATCATGTTGATCTATGTTTTCCATAACGCCACTTCCAAATAATATTTTCCTCAACATTATTATATAATATTTATACAAGAGAAATTCAAAGTATGTTTGTTAAGATAAATCCAACACCCATCTCCAAATACATATTGAATAATTCAAGTGTATAAACAAAAATTAAACCAACATATCATCTCTAATAACATCATTTCATCTTCTTTATTAAATGTTTCACACTCATACCGTATATTCACATTTTATCCCCCTCTAGGGTAGACCTACATCCCACATCATGGCAAGAAAAAATTATATTATGGACTTCTCTTATAATTTAATGATTTATACTAGACTTATCTTTATTCCTTACTTTTTCTCCACCAATTACCTAAAAGATATTAAAAATAGATTATTTTATTGGGAATTAAGTGTACCCTCATTGTTTTATATATGTAATTTTATGATTAATAGTCTTCTTTCAATATCTACATATTCTTATATTCTTACATTTCTTATGGGATATAATTTCTTTACTATCATTTATAGATTCTTCAAATGAATATGTCCTCCTCTCTTTAATTTTCATAAAATCATTGTTACCTCAATTTTATAACAAAATTTTCATGCATTCCTCTTTGTATGGTTTGATATTCCTACAATTTTTTGTGACGTGGATATTTTCCCCAAAACAGTTGATCTTTTTCTAAATTTTCAAAATGTTTCATGTAGAAAATTTGTTATCAATTCCATTTTAATTTTCTAACAAAAATTCTACCATTTTACTCTGAAATAATTTTGTGCTTCTACCATATTACTATCCATAGACATTTGTTTCTTCCAAATAATGATTTACTATTTGATTCTCTATAGAATCTTTTGGGGACGGATAATGTGGGCACAAAAAAGACGACTAGTTCCATAATACTCAATGCCAGGTTCTGGTGCTTAAGGAATGCATGAAACAACGCAAAATACGAGGATATTCCATCTATGTAATGCCCTGACCCCAGTTACCCAGATTCGGTGAATTATTACACAACATTGGCATGATCACAAAAGATCAAGTCTTGAAATAACGATTAGTTTAGTAGCCTTGAAATCACTAGATACATTCATAAAGTATACATTAAATCATAAAATAAAATCTACAACAACATCTTGTCTTCATAGTCATATCTCCTTATACTATCCCTCTAGGTCATTTATAATATACTTCTTCACATCCTGCGAAAAATAAAACGTCGAAATAGGTGAGCTCAGATGCTTAGTAATTATAACAATATAGCAGAAACGTTCATAAAGAATAAAAAAACATTTAAGGTAATGTATAACTAAAAAATTGCCTTTTAAACATGTACATCAGCATAATATGGAAAATTTAAAATGAAATAATACCATTTACTTATTCACATGGATATTCTACTAGTAGAATAGTAACATTCAATATCAATAACCACCCTCATAATGATGGAATGCATAATACCATACTATCATAACCACATAGTCAAGGCCATGTACCAAGACTACAAATAAGATTATTTCAATGCCATGTTCCAAGACACTAGTTTGTCTCATGAGACATACCGACGCATCGAGGTGTTATAGTAGGCTCCACCCCATCACTTATTAATTCCATATCACTCCTCATATGAACATGTATAAACATAACATAAACATTCGTATTAAAACTAGTATACAAAATGTAAATACTTTCTCCATAAAACATGAATTATATAAAATTTACACATCCATAGTCAATCATATCACAAAACCATCAATACAATATGGATGTTTTGTATCATAATATCTCAACTTCAAATAATCATAAAATCCATCAATGGATGTTGACATTGATTAAATAAAAACTATTTGAGAGAAATATAACTTTTTTTAAATCATTTAAGAGTCACATAATTTTAAAATAAAACATTTACACAGAAAATATCCTTATAATATTTTAAGGGAATATTTGAAGATTTTATAATGTCGGAAAATAGCCACACCCACCGTATAATTTAAAAACAACATTTTTACCTTAATTTTGTTGAAAAGTTTAAAAAGGTCTTTGTTTGGAAAATGACGGAAAAATTCCTTTATAAAATTCTTATAAAAATTCAAAAAAGGGTATAAATGTATTTAACCCAGAGTCTATAAAATAGTAAGAGTGATTCAAGATACATTTTTAAGAAACACAGATGTGGATGATAAAGAGGTCCCAGAAGATAATTATGTATAAACAACCTCGGATAATGAAGACATTGTGAAATAAACCATTACCTTGTATTTTTACTTGGTTGAGGGTAGGTTACCCTCCTGTATAATGGTGAATTTTTTAATTAAATTATACCATAATCATATAGATTAATATGATATCATATATGATATTTTAACATTTCATTGTTAATAAAATCTTTTTATTATCGTCGTTTCAGGTGTTAACTTACTCATTTTATTTTATATGTTCTGTTACATAAGCCATGATTTTTTGGGATAGGTTGTATATTATTAATATAAAGAATTATATCAAATCCCTAAACATTATTTATAATCATCAAATGAGAATTAGTCTTGAATGTATATGATGGAGAATGAATGACATCGCGTTCGTGGAGACGGTAGTCCGTACGTATGCATGAGAAACAATATCATTGTTTTTGATATTAAAATAATATATAATTGGATGTTATATCATATATACAGGATCATTATCATGTTATATTTATTATTTACATGAATTTCTCATCATTATTATACCCATATAAATAATAATGTTTTGAATAACAATTACACCACGACGGGGAGACAGTAAGCCTTACATACACACGTATGGTGACATGTCATTCAAAGGATGGATAGAATACTGAATATTGATGTAAAATATTTATAATAACATCACATTATAGAGAATACACTGGAGTTATTATTTTTGAATATAAATAACAATGAATGAAAAAGATGAAGAATAAAGGAACTTGAAAAAGGGTGGTGAAAACGTTACCTCTTCTTTGTGTTCTTCCTTTTGATATGATCAAAAGGGCTCCTTAGGCTGTCATTAGGAACAAACTAAGGCCCCTAGGTTGAATTTAGGGATGTTGAGAGAATATTTGGGTAGGGTATGGGTGAGCCAAAACGCATTGATGGTGTGAATTGGTGATAAGGGGGAGTCCCCTTTTATAAGATGGGTGAGGGGATCCTTTGGAAAAGCTAGATATGTTATTTTATTATAAATCCATATTCAGTTTCTAATGTCTCCAAAGTGGATTATTTAAAGGTTAAGGTGGGGATATGTCAAAAACAACTCAACCAATAGGTTTTAGATAAGTTTTTGGGGAGAATTTAATGTCTTGGATATTTCGTGTTTTATTTTTATATATTATATGGAATTATTATGTGACCATGTGTAGAGAAGGTACATAATTTCGAGCCCCGGTGATCCTGGAATGGTGGTTTGAACTTTTTTATGTTATGTGAGTCATCATATGTGTGTGATTGTGGCAGCTTTCAAATGGATACCCAGATTAAAAATATGAGGGCCCTTTTGCGTCCAGGATGACGATTTTACTTAAGAATTAGTCTATCCTCGATCAGAACGGGTGAAGGGAAAACGATAATTTTTTGATATTTTTAATAAAAGAAAATAAAATAAATATTCAATGTTTATTTTTTTTTCGAAACATCTACTGCTGTTCAGTGACGGGGAAACTATTCCAATATTTAATTCCATGCCATAATCACTCTTAAGTAGAGATGCTGACTAATTAATACCACAGGCTGATGGAATTTTGAAATGAATTTCCTCTTTCTTAATGGTTTAATCATATGTTGCTCGTTGGTAATGGTTGGGAGAAATCTCTGATGAAATATTGGTACCTTGGAGAGAACTCTCAGTGATGATCAATGAATAATCAAAGCCGTGAATCGTTGCGCTAACAAAGTAGAAGGATCGAAATGATGATGGTAGCACATCCCCTTCATCAGAGATCGATCCCTCATTGAGGTAGGGGTTGTAATTTAAATTTTCCTTTCTCTGTTTCTGAATTTTAACGATGAACGTGGATCAACCACGAACATGTAGATCTACAAATTAGTGTGTTCTTGTGGGAGGGTTTTATCGTGTTGATCTTGGAGAATTAATACATGTTAAAATATTGTTTGATTTTTCTCTATTTGATCCTACTAATGGAAGAGGATCAATGCCTTGACGAATAACAGTGGATGTTTGTTCCATGATTTGATATTGGGTTTATTTCCCCTTTCCTTTCTTACGCATTATTCACAGTCTTCATGGGGAGACGAACAATGGATCGTTGCGCACCTTTCTTGTAATGCAATGATCACAAACTGGAGATCTGACATCGCAATTACCCTAAGGATGTAAGACAACTATGGCGGATGGTGAACCATCATGGATTAGAAGAGACCATTATTCAACTGATCTTCATGTGGGATGATCAATAATCGTTTTTAGGTATGATCATAGGCCTAGAAACAATGAAGATTACTTCGTGATGTCAGGGCGACCAAGAATCCAGAGTTTCCTGGCGATCAGACTGTCAGAACAAAGATCGTAGTATCACGGGAGGTGCACCGATGAGAAGCATCGATTCTGGAAAATTTCGAAATACATAGTGTGTACTTCCTAAGAACACGCCGTGAAGTACTAGTGGTTGAGGATAGGGTTTCGGAGGTCAAATATGTATCACACGACATGTGACCCCAGTCACACTGCGTGTTGGACCTTCCCTAAAGCTTGGCATGGATCTCAGGGGATACATGGACACTTGGAGAACGACACGACGTGTACTCTATATTCAGAAAAACATAGGTGGTTATGTGGGTCTCGGCATGTACCCCAGGAAATACACGGACACAATATAGGGTACACGGCAGTGTAATCCACAACACGACCAGGCGAGGCCAGTGGAACGAGTCACCCCATGTACCAGTTACACGGGTTGGCATAAATGGGTTGATACTATGTACAGGCACATGGACAACATATATAGGGAATAACCCAGATACTTAGACACAGTGTGTTATCTTTTACACACCTTGTAGTTTCATTTTTCATGACAATCCATGCGATATGATCCGTTGATCATGGTCCATACCAGGGGTCAGAGCACAAAGCCTATGACCCTTCACACGTCGTGTACTTTGTTGTACATGGCTAGATCTTTTTTTCCACTGTATCTAGGAAATGTTTCATTTCATTTAGTTACCATTTTTCATGTTCTCCTAATGATTAGGTATTGTTTCATTCTATAAGATTATGATCCCTTCAGCAGGAAATTCTATGATAGAGTTAGGCATCCCTCCAAGAGTCCTGGAGCAAGATCTTCTATCCATTATTAACCCTAGGTAGAGTCAAGAATAAACATGACCAACTCCATTGGGCATTGACCATCTACCTAGAAAGTGACTATGGATGAGTTGAGGTATCTTTCAAGGCCCTGACAGTGATCTTCATTCGTGTATCTTGATCATTCCACCCAGGAGTGTGTTCTCCCGTAATGAGTTTATCTATCTATCATGATCATTCCACTCTAGAGTGTGTTCTCCCATAATTAGTGCATCTGTATCTTGTGAAATTTCCTAATGAACAGTACTACATCGACAAACGTCATGATATCTAACAGACTCAGCGACGGAGTTCTCCCAAATGGATTGCTTCGTGGATCCTCGGACTGAATTCCCAGCGGGGGGATGTTGTTGTGTGACTTGTCTTTAGACTGCAGGTTTAGGTTTTGAGTATATCTAGATTGTGTTCACCAATTATATGTTAAGTATGCATATACTATGTTGAGCTAACTGTTCCATTATATTTTTTATTTTCATTGTGGTTTTTTGGGTCGTCTACTGAGTATTGTTATACTCACCCCAACACGGGATTTTCCCACATGTGTCATGTCTTATGCAGACGAGACGCCTTTTGACATAGTCCAGGGTGGACCAGGAATGGACTGAGCTTTATGAGTTCTTCACAGGCTGAGGTGTTCTTTTGTCTAAGAGCAGTAGTCCCACTACCACTTTGTGTTACAGGTTGGACATTGTAGTTTTCAAACTCTTGTTTTGGTGGGCTTTAATTCTGTCACAGTTTAGTTAAAACACAATACATTCCATCGTACTCTATTGGTTTAGTTTAGTTTAATTCATGAATTTTGTTCCATAATGGTTTTTACATTTCTGCATTTTTGGTCTTCAAGATTTGTATGTGTGTATAGGTTCATAGGCAATGTCTCCCATGTTAGTAATATGCCTACTCAGTGCTAGTCACCAGCACATAGCCTATTGGAGGTGGGCGTGGGGAGATGTAGAGTGGGCCCCAATGGGACGGGTCGTGACAATTCATCTCTCTAACTAATAATACATTTTACATCACTCCATCTACTTAAATTCATCTTCATCACAACAATCTTATGCACTTCTATGTTTGGAGTTTCATAATAGTTTTCCATCTGATATCAATGGAATGACTCTATATATTAGATCTTTTTAGTGTTTTTCCTATTGGTAAAAAAATAATTTCAACTAAATTGTCATATTCATCTAAGGATCTACTAAGATTTCATGTTTTTGATAGATTTGATAATTTATCCTTCACACACACCACCTTTATATATCTCAATTATCTATACAAGTACCTTTACATAAAACCTTGGATACGTTTTCAATGGAAATTCATCACATTATTATTCATTAGGTAACCTTCAAAAATATCTCCAAAAAGATGAAACTCAATCATTATAACTTGGACTTCTGTCCAATAAGAACATCCTTGAAACCACTATTCGATCATTATACTTATATACTTTGAAAGGTTTCAACTCAATTGATCAATATTCATTCAACTACTTCATACATACATTTTGTCTGATAAATCTAGCTTAAACTTTGTACCTAAACATGATATTATAATCTTCTCACTTTTTCACATCATCCCGTTTGTACATTGATCACATTATATAGGGGTTTACAAATAGTTTTATGATATTAATAAACATCATGATGTTAAAAAGACAAAGAATGTCATTAAAATATCTAGACTAGTAAGGAAACATTCTTACACTGCATATGTAAATATTATAGATCTTATATAGAATCATTTTCTCTTAACATTCTTTAAAAACACATATTTACTTATTTATAACAAATTAAACAAAAATCAATTGGAATAACAAATTTCTTGGTACCCTTCTATATAAAATGAAACATTGGACTACCACCCCTAATTGTAGGAAAGAAAATCTTGTGAGTATATTTAGAAACAAATATCACATGGGATGTATTAGAGGATATGAGGTGAGAGTTAGTTTTATGAATGATTTTGGGATTCATAATAATAAATGAAAAGAGTAAAAATAAATTGTTAAAATAGACATCCTGAAGGATTATATTTAAGGGATTGGTCAATTGATAAATGCACAAATAAAATAATATAATTATTCATTTATTGTATATATGTCAGGAAAGACACAATCTATATAGCTTACAAATAAAACTACTCTACTTCCTCATTAAAAACCAATTGTATTCAGTGTGTTTCATGCAATGGATACAAATTTACATATTATTTTATATGAATTAATAAATATTATAATTGATTTAGAAAATAATTATTTTATGATGTTTTATCTTATTAGAGTGATTGTTAATGTTGTTATTTTTCAAATTTCTCTACTATCATTTCCTATTTAATTGTTGGAAATTTGGTATAGTGTCTGGGTAAAAACATTTACTATGGATATCTAGCTTTTTTCATTTGTTGAAATTTTATGTATGTGTAATTTTTGTATTTTATATTACTTTTCTATTTAATATTAATTGAAAAATGTACCTTATTTTGATTTATCTAAAATTTAAATATTCATTAGAAAACATATAAATATTTCAAAAACAATCACCTTTATATACTCTTACATTTTCTTAAGAGATAAAGAAATTATTAGTGAATGATGTTTTGTTGGATAAATTTTATTAGTTTCCCATGAAATCTAATTTATTTTGAACATACAATAAGTTAAGAATATTTAAAAGTTTATTTGGGATGTTGCTGTTTTTTATTATATCTGGGCATCCATGTCACAATTGTTTTCCATTTAGGTAATTTTGAATTTGAATTTCAGTTTCATTAATTACATGTAACATATAGTTATTTAATTAATTATATTTTAAATAGGTATATTCACAATATTTTCATTAAAAAAGGAATAACTTCTATTTATCATTTTAGGGATCCAAAATTGATTTTAACTGTTAGGAAATACCTATGGAATCATGGAATATTTAAATTTGTATCTCTATGAATAACTAACATGGATATATTGTATAGCCTCCTTTCATTCCATAACTAATATGAAGACATATATAATTGAAAAATACTTTTAATCACAATTCCTTTCATGTTGACATTTCTATATTAGTTGACATCCAAATTTATAGGTATTCATCCCACATGAATGAAAAAAAATTGGTTATGAATCTTAATTGGCGAAGATTTTTAAAATTGTTATGTTTTGTTGAATTTGACTGTTTTATTCTATACTATTAGTCCTCTAATATTAAATTCTCATTGTTACAATAGTTTTGGTAAATAATTTGAAAATACAATAGGTATTGGAAGGGGTTTTACAATGTTAAAATATTAGTAAATAATCCATATAAATTTAATTATGATCTTGTTATGGTATATAACATTTAATTTAGTCAATAGTTTGTTTTTGTTGAATATATTTATATTGTTTCTTATTCTAAAAATCATATAAAATAACAATAGATTAATCATCAAAAATAATTTTTTGTATGTCTTTATTTTGTTTTATGATTTTTTTTTCAGGTCTTCCTAACCAACTGGTTGAAAGATTTTACTGTGGTTAGTTTAATTATAGCTCATATATTGTATACAAATATATTGTATTATTAATATTATGACATTATTTATTAATGCATATTTATTATGATATTGGATTATATTATGAAAATTTAATAGATTATTTTTAAGAATTATATATAGATTATGTTATATATTTGATTAATTTGTAAGTGTATTGTTAATATTTTCTTAATTTCATAATGCCTTTATAAATCATGTTGTGGTATCTTTTGGATTGAGTTCTATGAATTATAATCAATTATATGATTCTTATTATTTGAAATATTTCAAATTTATTAGTTAGCGAGGTATTGTATTATTATATTTTTCTAAATGTATGCATCATCATTTAACATTTATCATTATAATAATTGGTATTGAATGTTGAATTTCATGCCAATTATTATAATAACTAACTTTATAAGTGATATAACATTTAAATTAGTTGATTTTCCACATCTTCTAGTAATGTTTTTACGGTTATAGTAAATTAATTTGTGTTTTTATATTATTAATTATAATTTAGTAATTGAATAGTTTAATTAATTAAATCATACTTGTTCATGTTTTATTCTTTGTTATTACATTTAAAATATTGTTTCTCTATATTCAAATTTTTTTAAAAAAAATTATTATTTAAACATAAAATTATTTTTTAAATTTTATTGTTGACACTTTTTTTAATTAAATATTTAACCTATCATTAGGGATAAAGGCCTACCATGAGTGTTCCAAGCAGTAGGGAGTCCACCGTCACCATCAACCAATCCATATCCACAGCCAATATCATTTTTCTTCACCCAATGTTTCTTTATTAATCTTCCACCAAAAAATTGTGAAATAACTCAAGTTTTGCCACCACCAGATGTTGCTTAATTTTCATCGACCAATCATTAACTTAAACGAATGAGGAATGAGATGAACCAAGTGTCACTATTGAGGAAATTTTCAAGGCCACTAACAACCATTACTCATAAATGAGGCATTATCAATTGAATAAAAACTCGTAGTTGATATCGAGATTCTAGTCAGGAATATTGATGAAAGCACTGAGTGTCAATTGATTCAAAGATTATGAAGACCCCATCAAAGCTAAAGTCATGGGTGGATTTAAGTAATTCGATATCTCAATGAAAATTCTATCCTTTACAGACCTTAAATAATGGAAGAATATGAAAATTTTATAATGAAAGAACCTTGCACTCCACCTAAGGAAGACGTTCCTACCGAACCACTACCCCATGTTTGAGCCTTCCTTGATACTTCAACCACTTCTACCATGATGAAGGCACACAACAACGCAGATCCCTTCCCTTGAGAAAAGATTTTATTGTGCGAAGAGCATCCCTCAAAACCAACCACCCCCCCTCCCCCACAATTGAGTAGATGGGATACCCGTGTTGTCAAGGATAGAAAAATAATTAAAAAATAATAATTGATGTTAATAATAATAATAATAATTAAATTATATAATTTAATATTAATAAAAAAATACTTATTTTATGTCTTCATATTTATAATAAAATTTATTATATATTAATTTTTTGAAATATATAATTATTTTAATAAGAATTTCATATTTAATATTTTAATATTCGGTTATAGGTAAATAATAATTACCTATATTCATTATTTATTTTTAAATATATAATTTTTAAATTTGTAATAAAAATAATAATAAATAATAATGGAAATATTTTTCATAATATTAATATTAAATAACATTAATTATATATTTATTTATAGTTATTTTAATTCTAATACTATACTTTGTTAATTTATATAATTATAAACGCTAGATTTTTTATAAACAATGAAAATATCAAATTATTAATTATGCTTTGTTCTTGTTGTGTATATTCAAACATATACAAAGACTATATCCATGTTCATGATTTCCAATTACCAGTATTGAGTTATATGGGCTTTGAAATAGTAATTAGGATACGAGTTGGTGAGGACGCATGTTCGGTGTGATTGAGAAGACCGACTTGAGATGGTTAAGGTCTCTAGTGATGAATCAAAAATGAATAAAGGTCAAATACATCAACATGGACATTCGGGGATATATATTTTTCATTTTATTTATTTTGGCGGTATACTCAGAGACTCACAATGAGTCAAAAATAGAGACTGGAGACAGATATTGAGAGAATAACTATTTAATATTTAATTTAGGATAGATTTCTTCATATCTTCTTTTTTCATTCATTAAAATTTTAATTATAGTTGAATATATTTGTTCATTTTTGATAATTAAATTAAATCATGGGGACACTCTTTTTCATTGTATTTATAGTCTTGTGGTTATTTTATATTGTTACTTCAAAAAAATCAATTAAATTTCTAAATCGATAGGCGATATCGATTATTTTTTAAAAAAGTAGCACTTATCAATTTTAAATTTTAAAAAATAAAATTTATTCATTGATATTTATTCTTTCTATTTTTCCTTCAAACTACATCAACACTAGATGATTAAAAATTATTAAATCTTTGAAAACAATATTTCTTTATAGTTTCTCTCGTGGTGACAGTGGTCAATTCATCATTTCTGAGGCTCTTAATTAAAAATAACTAATATGTCTAAGATACCTATTCAAACGGGTATTATTAGTTTTACCCGATCACTAGTATAGATTTTATTTCATACAAAAAAACTCACATCTTGTTTATCATTAACCCAACTTCATCTAGTAATATTAGAAATCACTATTTCATCATCATTTTCTTCCATTTAAATAAGATAAAAAAAATACTTGTTCATAGAAATTTTCTAAATAACAAAATTAATTTCAAAAATATCATTTAAAAATTTTCTTAAAATTTTATAACAATTTTATAATTCTGTTAGTTTTTGTTTTACTAATTTTATTATCATATCTACTGTGAAATTTTTCTGATGATTTAATTTTTTTCACATTTATTCATGAGAATAATAATTTAATATGATATGTTAGGGACTTTAGACACTGAAATAGAAAACCAAATTAGTGCTCTTAAAAATAAAATAAAGAAATAGAAAATTTAAGAGAAAGTGGTCATGTTTTTAGTAAAATTCATAACATTAAGTAAGAACTCATTCAACAAGAGAATGAAAGTCCAAGAATGGATGAGATTCAAATTCCTCAAGTTTCAAGAAACCCATCAACTATTACAATGTCACCTATAGCCCAAAATTGTGATCTAAAACAATCACAACATTCAATGTTGCATGCCTTTAATGATATTTCTAATGAATACACACTTGCAATCATTAGAGACATCTAACATACAAGGAAACAATTACCACTACTATGAATCATGGAAATTGAATTAAAAATGATAGAGTTTATTTTTTCCTTAAATGGAATTATAGAAATTAGTTTCTCTATCTTGAGTAAAACATCATTAAATTTTTTATCGTGTTTATAATGTAGTTGAAATTAAATTCAATCCCGAAATACATAATGGTTATTTGAGAATAAAAATAAAATGTTTTTGTCAACATGATGGGGAATCCATTAAGGGGTTTTGGTATTTATTTATTAACCTACTTTGGTAGTCTCCCCATCACCAGCATCCATCACGTTAACCCATAGTCACCATCTAGGGATTATTTTCCTATTTCAGTCAAAATTTTGTTGACTAATCTGATAGGGGAAATTACAGTGATAATATTGATGAATAATTGTGATAGATTTTAAATATAATTACTTTAAACTCTCAAAAACAATAATCATGGAGGAAGAGAGTGAACATAAGTGGAAATATTAACGGTTCATGAGTAGATTCTATTATCCAACTTGCTAAAAGAAAAGACAACTCCAATAATTAATAAACCAAAATGTTAAACCCACGGTAAACAAAGATATCTATCATAATAAAAACCAATTTCCTAGGGAGAAGGGTGCTTAGTGTTAGATTTTTGTCCACCCTAAGAATTTTTGCCTATATTTTGATATTCGAACCCAACAAGAAAAAACAATGTTTTTTTCTTATGGTCCTAGGATTCCTAAAAAACATCCTTCATCAAATAATTTAAACCAATGATATATAAACCATCCTAATTTATCCTAAAATTTAAAGTAAATATTATAAAAACTATGTACACTTGTTATAAAAACCAACCCATAAATAATTCCTAAACCAACAGTGGGGTGAGTAATCCAATTCCTATTGCAATTTTTAGTGGAAATTTCCTAATAAAATGTGCCAAATACTTAAAATATTTTAATATAGAAATATAATGCCTTGTTCCCAAAAACCCAGAGCCAGTGCATTATTTTATTACATTGGTAAGATTACAAGGAATAAAATCCCATAGGACCGATCAGTTATATATATTTTTAAGAAACTATATACATATATGGAACCCATTTTACACTTTGATAAGAAAACTAAATATAAAACATAAAAAATCTAAAAAATGAATCCTTGAGAACACCATAAATGGACACTTCTTCATAATCTTTGGACGGAAAAAATGAATAGGGTGAGCTCAAATGATTAATAAGATATTCAGATTGTTAAAGAACAAAAAAAAATAATATTTGAATAATAATAAATTAGAAATAATCAATATGGTGTGGTGAATAATTGAAAAAACACACACACCATCAATAATCTAAGAATAAAAAATGAATCCCTAGATTTATTCAAAGTGAAAAACTCATGTAATTTAATAAAATTCTGAATAAAGATAATTTTTATTATTTTTATGTCATCTATACAGAATATAAACCATCACACCATCGAGACAAATTTATATATATGGGTAAAAACCTTTGTAAATATGTTTTGGAAACAAACTCCAAGGGTCTGTCACCAACTGTTTTGTCTCATGAGACATGTCGATGTATCGAGGGGATATAGTAGGATCCAACCGCACCTATAAGACCAAATAATTTTTATACAAAAATTTAATTCTATAACAATATGCATTATAAATTTCCCTATATAGTATATTATACAGATTCATCAATATTTCCACAGTTAAAATAACATTCAAAATAAACATTGTTTGTAAAATTTTATAAGGATAAGACAAAAATAATATACATAATAGAAAAATATTGATATTTATTATAATTATAATTTCAAATGAAAAATTATCTCAAATTGTTAGTATATACACCACATAATAATTTTGAGGTTCATAATGACAACTAAGTCTTAATGAAATATAAATCCAGAAAAAGTCCCTTACCACTAAGTTATCAATCAAATCATATGAAAAAAAATTTACAATAATAAAATGAATAATTGAATACAATAAATATAAATATAATCATGATATTATATATCAAATGGAGTTATACAGACACCACATACATCAAATAAGTGAAAACAATTGAAATCTCAAAAAAAAATAACTTAGATGAGAATCCCCTTACCTTATCCCTAAATCTGTTCTTCACATGATCCCAATATCATGAATAATCATATTAAATGCATTAATTAATTATTTCATAACACTTTCTACATGTATTTGATTTATTATAGTATTTTTAAGTTCATTTATGGCCTTTTGTATGACTTGTAAGATTCAAATTTATTGTTCGAGAGCATTTATTTCCTTGCATTTCATGATCAACATACTTGTGTATGCATATAGAAGATTTTTTCAAATGGATATAATTCTCCAAGATTGTGTTTATATATTATTTTTGAAACTAAAATAAATAAAATGATTAATTATATAATTTGGATACATGGTATTGGATGAATCATTAGATAAGTCATTTAGTCATAGTCCTTTATATTACAATGACTGTTATAGATCACAACTAACTCATTTTGTCTTATCATTTAGTATTATGTAAATATGTTACCGGTATAACAATAAGAGATTCATATTAAAAAAATTACAATATGCCTCAACAATTAAAATGGTTTTATGAACATCATTGAAGAATAATTTGATGAATGAAACTTCATCATCCATGAAGGTTGTAAATTGGCACCTCCCAGACGATGATTTCATTTATAAAATAAAAGTGGGAGAGTAAAGAGACAGATAATAGTTTTTTCATTAACATGATATAATCCTATTATATAGGTTATAATTGAGTTACAATTATCAATTGTATAGAGTAGGTTCGGAGAGAATTAGAAAATATGATAAATTTAAATGAAATTATATGAAAAGGGAAGGGGATTTACCTCTTGAAATAACAACCTTGAGATCCTCTTTAAGGGAAGGATTTATGGTCTTTTCTCTAGAACAAGTGATCTTGGACATGGGAAAGGACTAGGGAAGAGTATTTGGGAATAACATTGAAAATATTCATGGATCATAAGAGTAAGGAGATGAGGGGGTGATGAGTGGTTTTAATAGTAGAGAGAATTGATTTCTCAATATTTTATTCATTACATTATTATATTCTCATGACAAAAAATAATAATTATTAATGTGACCAAAAATAGTAATAAGTGCATGTGAGTTAGAACCAATTTACATTTATATCATCCAGAAATAAATCATGATATAGTAATTCATTAATTAAGAATATTTCAAAAATTATTGAATTTGACTATTCACAGAAAATTCGAGTATTTCATAAAAAATATAAATATTCACCGTGGCCATTTTTTGATTTGTAGAATAAAAAAATAACTAAATTTCAGGAAAATGATTTTGTAGATATTATAAATTTAATTATTTATTAAAATCATTTTTTACATGAAAAATTAATATTTTAAAATTATAACTGATTTTATAACATCAAAAAAAATTATCTACGGTCTCATTAGATTATAATAAAATCATAGTACAGAAAAATGATGAATTAGGAATAAATTTTATGAAAATTAATTTTATTTTAAATAAATTTTTTAATTATAAAATTGCAATTCAATATTTATTTCTTGTTAATTTTTAAAATATTCACTTTCATTTAAAATGTGATGAAATATTATTTATACATTAATGGTAGATGTTAAAATTCAAAAGGGTGCATTAATATTCATAAGTGACAACATATTATTCACCAAAAATGTAAGTTGATCATATGAGACTCTAAATATCTTACTAATTGCAATCATGTATGTCAGTTTTCTGAAATTCAAATCATAAAAGTTGAAAACTTATGTTTAATGGATAGGTTATAAATATCTTCTATAAAAAGTTTAGTTTCATTTAAACTCATTTTTTCTGGCATAATAAGACATATAATTAATTTAAATTATCTTAGAAGAAACAAATGATTAAATATTGCGGTGTTATATTCCTCCCTCCTTCATGAATTTTATCAGTGATTTTTTTCTTACATGTATGGATCAAAAAAGATGCGGGTGGTTTCTATTCATATATTACTCAGGTTCCCACATTGTTTTATTTGTTTTATGGTTCCTCCAATGATCCTTTACTAGTCATGTTTTATGATTTCTCAATACTTTCTCTCTTATGTGAAGAAACTTTATTGTCTTTTCACAGTGAAACAAATCATTTTCAAGTTATATTTATTCATCGATGATTACATGGGTTGGTTATAGCATGTAAATTATTAAAAATTAATCATAGAACACATCATGAACATTGTATAAACTAAGTGGAATTGCTAAATGGTAAGCTACAACTCCAATTCATTCCTGCATTTTAAATAGTCTGATGTACCTTGAGGTCAATTTCCTATTCTTACCAAACATTATGACACCCTTCTATGAAGACACTTTTAGTAAGACCTGAACTCCTACTTTAAATTCCAATTCCATTATACTTTTGTCTTCATAATAGTTTTTTATACTTTGGGATACTTTAGTATTCACCTGAATAGTCTATATCTTTAATGTTGTCACATAAATAAGTTCTAGTCATATAACATTCCTCTCACCAACTCTATCCCAACAAGTTGGAGTTAAAAATCACTTTATATATAATGCTTCATATGGTGGAATTTGAATACTATAAGGGAAACTATTATTGTACGAAAATTACACCCAAAGGTATGTACTGATCCCACATTCCTTGAAATTCAAGTGAGTATGATCTCAACATGACTTCTGGTGTTTAAATAGTCCGTTCAGAATGACTGTCAGTTTAGGGGTGATAAGTAGTACTCATATGATGATAGTTTTCCAAATAATTCTAAACACTTTTCCTTTATTTTGTTGTAAATCTGCGATCTTAGTCAAAAATAATTAATATAGGTGCACCATCTAGTTTTAAACATTTTTAATATATATACTTTCCATGAAATCAAGTGGTAAATCCACTCTTATATCAAAGAAATGTGTCAATTTTGTAAGATGATCAACAATACCCATATTACATCATTACTTATAGTTTCCTTAGAAGTACTATAATAAATTCCATTATAATTTCATCCCAAATCCATATGGTAATATGTAGTCATTTCATGAATCCTCTAGGATGTTATCCCTTGAACTTCATTTGTTTTAAAACTATTTTCCTTGACACGTAGTCAGCAATTTATTACATTATGTTATCCCACCAAAAATCATCTTTCATCTCCCTATTCATATTTGTGCTACCATGGTGTATAGGGAAATTTGATCAATGAGAATTATTTAACAGTTCCCTTTTTTGGATTAGGTACTGAGGGAATGAACAACCTCTTTCTATATATTATAACTCTATCCCCAAACAAGATGTCTACAAATCATCAATCCTTAACAGAAATAATTTTCTTTCATAGATTCTCATCATCAAATTGAGAGCTTTTTAAATTCTATAAAAAATATGGTTTAGAAGTAATTTGAAAATGTAAATATTTTTTTATCATTCTTGATAAATATCATTTCCATGTTTACTGGATCCATGAATATGGTGTTGGTTTAGGTGATTCCAAATACACACATGATGGGTGTGAATTGTGTCTTTTATATTTTTTTCATTAAGTGTGATGATTGTTGAGTATGTCCTTTATCTTTATCAGAATTTTTATGCAGACAAAATAAACAGTTATAAGGAATAAATAATTTATAGTTGTTCATTGAAAATAAGGCCACTAGTCCACTCAACCAACTCTATGCTCTATGAGCTTGGTGATTTTCACTATCTAGTCCTCTTATCAACAGATCATCTATAACTAAGTGAAGGAAGTTGACACCTTTTCATGTTAAGGATAAAAGAGAGCCTTAATGTTCATACACATAACCGAATACACATCATAGTATGATAAGCCGATTACTCATAAAGAAAGGAGTATTTTTTTTTTTGAAATACAATCCAGTTATTCTTCACAGTTGTCGTAATACACAACTAATAGTAGACAGATTATCATCTTCAGAAAAGATGTTCTTCATGTAAAGGAAGTTCTGAATCAATATGGATGAAATAAATATAGAAATAAATTCAGTAACTCCCACAACAATGAATTCATGATAAATCACTGATGTTGAATCAGTGAATCATTAATGTGATTATTCTTCATTAGAAAACAATGTTTTATCATACTTTATTACGTCAGATATGTATATAAATTGAATTCAAGAGACTTGAGAGATTTTTCATATAATATTTTTCACTATGATACATCTCTTTAATTTTTTAATTAAAAATAACATATGTATATAAAGAATAAAGATGAGTGTTTTCCTTTCAAATTTACATCCACAAAAGCTACCTTTAGAATCGTGATATTCAAATGTTCAAATAATAGAGAAATCATAACTTCTCTTAATAATAGGTATTAAATACTCCTTTTAAATTGATCCATTGAATAATAAATAAATGTATTTGAATTTTTCAAATAAGCACTTTAAAATCGGGCATTGAATCTAGCTTGAAATTATCCTGATAATCCACATGAAGACTGTTTATCTATAGAGTTGAAATTAAAATCTCCGACACCAACCATAGTGTTGAACTACATATAATTATTTCTCAGAACATAAGGTTGAGAAAGTACAGTTGATGATCTATTCTTCAAAATGAATGGTTGATCTCCAAAGTATGGTTAGTCATCCATACTTATCTGTGCTTCATAACATAAGGTACATAGTCCATACTTTTTGATAAAATGTAATGTTGTTTACAAAAGTAATGTTGATGAACCATACTTTTGTTAAACAAACATAACGATTTATACTTACATAGTGTTATTCTTCCATACTTTTTTGATAACGTATGTTTACTTAAACATACTTTTCTGATCGTCCGTAAAGAAAACAATGGATTCTGTCCTTACACTTATGCTCTTCAATGTAGTGTATGAACAGTGTCTCCAAAACATGCTCTAATGATTTCTGAATACTTCTTCAAATAATCCAGACGGTTTAAATGATTTAATATTACTCCAAAATAGGAATATAAATAATATTAATTTCCTGAAATATACTCATGTTAAAATAATTTTAATAACAAACATGGTTAGTTATTAGCATTAAAATCATCATAAAAAGATAAGGTATTTTTCTCAATAATCTCCCCCTTATAATAATAAAATAGAGAGTTGTTGAAAACAACAGTTTCTCAAAAATATCCACCTTTTTTGATGATCACAAAACCTACAAAATTTATAGCATATAATTTAGAAATTTTCAAGGATAAAAAAAATTTAATTTTTAAAAAATTATTTCAATAAGAAATAAAATGTTGTGTTTTAAAAAATATTCATATATAAAAATAAACATTCATTTTTTTAAATTTCTCCCCCATTATGAAGTAAAAATTTATATTTTATGTTTATCCATATTTCTCCTCTTAGTGTTTATCCATATTTATTCCCTTTAATAAAATTAAAAATCTTTTACAAATTTCTCCCCTTTAAATGAAATGATTTTTTTCTACCTCTAAGTAAATGATTTAAAAATAAATGACAATAAAAATAAATAAAATAAAATAAAATGTAGTGTTTGTTCATATTTATGATCTTTTTTTCACATCAAAATGAATGAATAAATAAGAAATACAAAACATTTTAATGTAGCACTTAACTTAAGTAAATGATATGATAAACTATTTTTAAATATTAGAATTTAGATTACTGATATTCTAAAACAGATTGTATAGTAGAAAAATCAAAACATATGAAAATGAGATGAAATGATATTTTATTGAAAATATATATACAATTACATAAATGAAAACATGAATCATGGTTGGGTTAAAAGGTTTGTAAAATAGGTTTCAATATCTCCTAATTAATTCCTTGAGATCTGTCATCTGCATTCTCAACCTTTTCATCAGTCCATATCATAACTGGACAATGAGATCCCTTTATTCATGAGTCAGATGAAGCTCTTCAATCTAATTGACTCTAAAAAACTCATGTAACCTCTCTTATTTATCTATTAAATGTTTAAGATTCTCGATTAATTTGTATAAAAAACATTGAACCCTAGATCATTTGATGTTAATTGCTCAATAATATGTATTTGATTACCTAACGAAATAGATAATGGAGAACTATTACACTGAATATCCTGCAATCTACCATTCATATTACTCATTATAGTTTTAATGGAATATAATATCTTTATCAAATCATGAAAAGTAACAGATGTCCTTTCTTGATTGTGCCTGATAGTTATGGATTGTTTCTCATAATCTACCAAAACTGGCTTCATCACAATTTTATATATTAAATTTACTACTTCAGACAAACATATCTTTATTAAAAAAATCAACTTCTTTCATTGAAACTGAAATGGATTTGAATCATTGAAATCTCATATTCAACTTTTCCAATTACCTTCATAAAGAATCATTTTCATATTCAAATTTTGTTAACTTTCAGTACATCTCCAATACTTCTTCAATTACATAATTAGAGTAATCTTGTGCTTCATTCATTTTATGAACTTCAAAAGGATTTAAAAAAACTAAAGGAAATGATTGTGCATCTGGTTTCTCTTCTTCATCCCTTCATATCGAGTATTAAACTGATTTTTCCTTCGATTCCTTTCCTAACTCATCCACGGAAAAAAATTATGCACTTCAGAAAGAATTTTAGAATGATTATCTTCTACATTCACATCATTAGGATGTTTCTCATCATGAGAATCTTCTACATTAATTCCTTCTAAAATATGATCCTCTTGAAAAAATTCATTTTTTTGCAGACCATTCTTGAACATATTAAATTTGATCCACTTCTATCTCTTCAGGCTCTTCTTCTGCCTGAGGTACAATCTCTTATTCTACTTGAGGAGTCACTTAAATCTGAGAAACTATTTTTTGTTTAACTTCTTGTACAACAGATTATCTAACAAATCTATATCTCAGAAGATATCTAGTTATAAGATCTTCTGTTGGAGTAGATTCACCACTAGCTGGAATCTCTCTTTTCATTGAAATTTTAAGTGTTCCTTGCTCTGCTGGTGCATCAACTATTTCAAATCTTAGTCTTTGTGATGTTTTTTAAACATCACATACTCTTAATTTTGTCATTCCTTCTTTAGAATTCACGGGTTTGTCCACCTGAGTCATGTCCTCATCTTCCTCAGGTCCATCAAGAATAAGATTTCCGTTAACAACACTTCATACGAATCCAATCATCCTTATAGTACCAGCATTGAAAACATTGTTGTGGTGGAATATTTCTCTGGAATCCACTAATCTCACCATATCAGACATAAACAACAATTTTGAAATGAACCATCCAAATGAGTATAAGTTCACTCTTGCTTCTACTTTGAAACAATAATTCAGATATAAAAACATCTTTATTACATTCATAGATCCAAAAAAGAAATAAAAAAATGTCCTTATACTTATGTACATTATCACTTATATTATTTAAGTCAAAATTACAAACTCCCTCATGTGGGTAGTTTAATATCTTAGCAATTTCCAATGTAGTGATTGAAAAATATTAATCATTGATTTGTGAAAATAATGTATCTTATTCTTCTCCTAGACTAAATTGACCATTTTATAAAAAATGAAAGAGTTCTACTTCATATTAAAATTCTATGTTTTCTCCACTAAACATCTATTCTAGATTCTGAAAGGTGAGAGTTTTCCTTATCTTCAAATCAGTTTGGTACAACCATTCCAAGTCAATCACCTTAACTTATAAGATTTTCCATCCTATCTAGCGTTGACCTTTGGCATTAGTAGCTTCTAATTCCTGGATTATCTTTGACTTGTCCATTTCTATCGCATATTTCTGAAGATTCAAAGAGTTAGGGGTTTGATGGTTCATGTTTGGGTAGATAATAGTGGTAAGGATTTTTTGGTTTGGAAGGGTTTTGAGAGAAATGAATGGTTTTAGAATTTGAAATGGATCTACTAGCCTTGATTCTCATGTCATTTATGTCTATAATAATCATTAAATTATTTAAAATAATATAAAATTTATGCGACAAAAAAATTATAGAAGTACAGATAAAATTTCAAATTATTATGAAAACAAATAATTAAATTATTTTAAACTATTAATATTAAAATAAAATAAAAGAAGAATTAATATAATCAAGTAAATAAAATTAAATTTAAAATTTCATATAAAATTAAAATTTCATTTAAAATTAAATAAACCGATATCCCCCTTAATAAAATCAATCCTTGCAGTGGGAAGTGGTTTAGTAAAAATATCGGCTAATTGATTTTCAGTACTAACAAATTCAAAGAATATATCCTTTATAAAAATATGATCTATTAGAATGTGATATATGATATCAATATTCTACATCCTAAAATGATAAATAGGATTTTTCAAATATTTGTAGCACTTTTATTATAACATAAAATAGGTGTATTATTAAAATTTAGTTGTAAGTCCATAAGAGTGTTTATCATCCACAAAACATGTTCACAACAACTGCCTATAGAGACATATTTTGTCTCAGCTGTTGAAAAAGAAAATGAGTTTTCATTCTTACTAGACCATGAAACTAAATATTATCCTAAAAAGTGATAGTTTACTAATGTGCTTTTTCTATCTGATCTACAACATTCAAATACAATATTGGAATATAAAATTAAATTAAAATCAGATGTTTTTGGAAATATAGAATATTGAAAAATAGTTCCTTTTAAATATCTAATTTTTTTAAACAAAACTTAGATGATATTCTTTGGTATTTGATTGAAATCTAGCACAAAGACATACTTAATACTTTTAATTTGTCCTGCTAGTAGTAAGATATAGTAAAATTCCAATCATTCCACTATATAACTTGTTGTCAAATGATTTTGCATTTTCATCCAAATAAAGTTTTATATTTTTACACATATGAGTTGTATATTTCTTGGTATTTTCAAGTCCAAATTTCTTCAACAAGTCAGTAATTTAGTTTCCTTGATTTAAAACATTTCAAAATTCATTTTAATAAATTTGAAGTCTAAAAACGAAATTTAATTATCCCATCATACTCATTTAATATTCATTTTGCATTAAATTGGAAAAATCATGACAAAGTTTATTGTTTGTTGATCCAAATATTTCATCATCAACATAAAAGTGAACCCATCAAATACTAGAGTTTATAGTTTTCATAAAAATTTTAGATCTTCCATTCCAACAATAAGATCTTTTTTCATAAGAAAAGAACTTAAACTTTCATACCAAGGTCTATGTTCTTCTTTACGGCCATAAAGAACAATAGTGTGTTTAAAAATAGAATCTATTTTTTTGTGATTATTTAAAACCATGATGTTACTCAACATAAAATTAATACATTAAATAACCATTTAAATATGGCAGACACAACATCTATCTGAATTAATTTAATGTTTATATGAGATTCATAGGCTAAAAGGATCTTAATGGCTTATAATCTAGTTATAGGTGCAATGGTCTCATCCGAATATATACCTTCTTCATGATTATATCATATAGAAACTAGTATTTCTTTATTTGTAGTTATTATTCTTAGATCATCTTGTTTATTTTTAAGACCCACTTAGTTCCTTTGCTAGGATAGCTCTAAGGTCCATCAACTAAATTCCAAACTTCACATCTCTTAAACTGGTTATGTTTTTCTTGAATTATTATCATCCTACAATCATCAACTAAGGCGTCTTATATTGACATAGGTTCTAATTTGGATAGAATGATAGAGAAACCCACAAGACTTCATATGTTCCTTCTAGTTTTTATTCTTGTTTCAATATTTCCTATTACAGTTTATAAAGGGTGATTAATTAGGGTTCTAGAAGGTCTATGTAAAATACTGTTAGGTTCATCAGTGTCATGTTCTTCTAAACTAGTCTGAATTTTATTTATATCATTTTCAAAAATCAACTTCCATGTTATAAAGTCTCATGTTATCATTAGAGTCAGATTCACCAATTTCGTCTTTCCTTTTCCCAAAGGGATCAGATTCATCAAATTTGACAAGAACTGATTCTTCAAAAATCCTTGAGTTTTTTATTAAAAACTCTACAATCTATGGAAGTAGCAGAATATCCTAAGAAAATTCCTTCATTAAATATTTGATAAAACATACCATGATTTTACAAGGGGTTTATGGTGTAAATCTTGAATCCAAAAACATTAAAGTAATTTAATTTAGGTTATCTCTTATTCTAGATTTCATAGAGTGTCTTTTTAAAAATTTGTCTAATTAAAACTCTATTAATTATTTAATAGGTTGTACTTATAGATTCATCCCAGAAATAGGTAGGAAGACTATATTTATTTAGTGTAGTCCTATCCATTTCCATAATAGTCCTATTTCTTCTTTTAGCAATTTAATTTGGTTGATGTGTTATTGGTGCAGAGAATGTGTGTTTAATACCCATATTTGAGAAAAATAAATTTAATTTTAGATTCTCAATGTCTCCAACATGATAAATTATTAATGAAAATATTTTAAAACATTTTTCATTTTGATAATCTTTGAAAAAACTTTTAAATATTGTAAAAGCTTCATTTTTAATTTTTAGGTTGCAAATCCAAGTAAATCTATAATAGACATCAACTAATACATATTAACGTAATTTACCAACAAAAAACTCAATTCTTGAGGGTCCAAACAAATCCATATGCACAAGATCTAGAGGTCTAGATACAGAAATTTTGTTATCATATTTAAAAGATGTTTTATGTTGCATTCCAATTTGATATGCATCACATAATCTAACACATTCAAATTTTAGACTAGGAAAATTTGAAACTATGTGTTTCTTAGATAACTAATATAAATCATATATATTTAAATGTCCACGTATTCTATGCCTAATACACGAATAATTAATCTTAGCAGTTAAGCATTTTACTTTTGGTTTACACAAGGAATATATGTCTAGGGTATAAACATTATTCGTTCAAGGTGCTCCAAATTTAATCAATTTATCTTTACAAATAGATCATCAATTAGAAAAGTCAACAAAATAATCATCCTAAAATAGTTGAGAGATGCTTTTAAGTTGGTGATTCAATACTTGTACATACAGTACATTATTGATTGAGACAACTTTTAGATCTCTAAAATTTCTAATTCCAGTAATTTTACCTTTGGTATTATCACTAAATGTGACTTATCCAACATCCTTTTGAGTTATTTTTTAAATGTATGATGATTTTCCACTCATATTCACGGAGCATCCACTGTCCATATATCATTTTTCAGTTACGATTATGTGACCCACTTCCTGCTAAGGAATTCAATCAAATGTTTGTTTTGGTAACCATACTGTATGGGGTCTATCAGTTTTAGCTAGAAAAGATCTGTGTATCCAGACCTTCTTTGTTTTTCTTCTATAATCAATTTAATCATATAAACTATTTACAAGAAATGATTTCTTATTTACAATTATTTTATGTTTCATTAAATAATACTTGTTTTATATGTGACCTTTTGTTCCTCAATAGTTGCAAATTATACCTTTTTTTGAATAAAATAGGTCTTATACAGTGTAGGTTTCTAACCATTATATCCTATTACATATCATTCCTTTTTAATCGGTTTTCTTCAAATAATTTCATTTATTGAATTTTCACCTTTTGTAAAAATAAGAGCTTCTTTTTTGTATGTCTCTACTTCTATTTGTAATATTTTTATTTTAGTTTTATTATCTGTAAACTTTGTGTTTGATGAGTTATATTTTTCAATTAACTCTTGATGTTTTTTAGCAGTGATTCCCTTTCTCCTAAAATAGAACTATTGGTATTTTTTAGAGATTTATTTTTCTTAAATAAGGAATATATTTCATTTATATTATATTGGAGTATGCTGCAATCGTTTCATTTCAACAACTAGAACTAGAATCCAAATCAGATGAGTAATAGGATTTTACCTCGTTAGCTTATTCCATAAAGCACTTATTCTCATTTATATTTGATTATTCCTTTTTTGCATCATATTTTGATGAACTCTTGGAGTCTTGTGAAACACTACAAATAGATTTCATTACTCTTTTGACTTTCTACTCATAATCATTGTTTTTGAAATTTTTTCTTTTATCTTTTTAATTGAGGATAGTTAGGACATATCTGACCCAAATTTTTTCATTCATATCATCTGACTTCCTCAGGTTCTTTTTAATATTTATTGAAGAATTTTATGAATCCCTCCTTCTTTATATATAACATTCTAAATTTTCAAGCTAGCTGAGCTAGTTCGATATCAGAATTACATGAATCAAAACTCTCTGATTTCACATTGATTTCATTATTCATCCTTCTCCTCTTCTTTTGGGATTTTACTTTCAAAGTAGTATTTTATTTTTAGATCATGAAATTATGATTATTTTAGTCCTCTTGAATCACGGTATCAAACATAATTAGGGTTCGGATTAATTCCCTCACAGTTAGTTCATTGATTAGTGATGATTTCCTAATGATTGGTAATATCCCATTCCATTGGGTTAGATGTATTCTCAGTACGTTTAGGGATTGATCTTCTTGTTTGATAGTATCAACCAAGGAAGTGATATTGTTAACAGTTTTTTTAAACCTTCCATTTATTTGGGTGATGTTTTCTATATAAAAAATTCTGAATGTGTTGAATTTCAAATTCATTGTGGAAAACATTATATTTATTACATAGTCAGTTCCTTCATAAGCAACTGCAATTGTCCGCCACATTTCATAAGATGTCGAGAAATAAGAAACTCTGTTGAATTCATCTGTTCCTAGACCATAGATGATTGCATTCAATGCTTTTGAATTTATTGCATACTCTACTTCAGTAGCTGCATTCCATGTTTCATATTTCTCAATAATTTCATAAGGAGTAATAATTTTTTAATATACTCTATATCATTGATTTTATTAAATAGATGATAATCCTCAACATCCAAAATCAATAGTTTTCACAATTGATGTATAGAGCTCAAACCATTGAAATTACCTCTCATGTATCAGCCATTCATATCTATGATTATAATCCTTTAAAACATTATACTTGTTAAATCATTATTAGAAGACAACCATACCTCTTATTCTAATTTATGGATAAAGTTATACCAAATATGCACAACAGGTGGCTGAATTGTGTCATTTATAATTTCTTTACAAATCACAATGATTGTCGAGTCTGCCCTATATCTTTATCATAATTTTTATGCAGCATAAATAAATAGTTATAAGGATGTAATGATTTATAGTGGTTTGGGGAGTAGAAGGAACCTAGTCCACTGAAAAAATGCTATACTCTACGAGTTTGGTGAATTTCACTATCTGGTCCTCTTATCAACAGACCATCTACAACTGAGTGCAGGTAGTTGATACCTTTACTAGTTAACTCTAAAATAGATCCTTCTGGTTTATACATAGAACTGAATAAAAAATTTATTATGATAATCCGGTCACTCAAAATGACAATATTATTTGTTTAAAAATACATTTTTGTTGCTCTTCATTGTTGACGCAATACGCAACTGATAGTATATAGATCGTTATCTTCAAAAATTATGTTCTTCGGGTAAGGACAGTTCTAAGTAAATCTGTTTACAATAAATATAGAAATAAATTATAAAACTCCAAAAAAATGGATTCATTATATATATTCAATATATAATCAGGGAATCCCCAAAGAGTTTCTTCTTCTTCAAAAACCAATGTTTTATCACACTTTGTAACAACAGATTAGTATATCTCAAATATCTATGTAAATTGATGTCGAGAAACTTGAAATATTGTTATTATAAACTTTTTCTTGATGATCCGTCTCTATCATTTTGTAATACAAAGTAACACAGACATATAGAAAATAAAGAAGAGAATTTTACATTCAAATTTTGATCCACTAAAGTCTCCTTTAGAATCACGATATTCAAATGTTCAAATTAAAGATAAATCATAACTTCCCTTAATAATTGGCATGAAATTTTCTTATTAATTCTATCCTTTGAATCCTAAATAAATAAATTTAAGTTATTCTAAGACATTATTTATAATTGGGCTCCGAATATTGTTTGAAATCTGCTTGATAATCCGTATAATGACAGTTTCTCGATAAAGTCAAAATTTAAATCATCAACACAAAACATAGGGTTGAACTGCCTAACAATAATTATCAGAATGTAAGGTTGACAACATAAGGTTGATGATCCATTTTTATAATTTATGGTTTATCTCAAATGTATGGTTGGCCATCCATACTTTTCTATTCTATAGAATGCAAGGTACATGATCTATACTTTTTGATAAAATTTAATGTTGTTTATAAAAGTAAAGTTGATAAACCATACTTTTTGAGAAACAAATGTAAATTTCCATTTATATGTAGAGTTTTTCCTCCATACTTTTCTAATAACATCTGGTTTCCTAACTATACTATTATGAACATTCATAATGAAAAAAATGTATTCTTTCCTTACACTTATTCTCTACAATATAGGGTAAAATAGTGTTTCCAAAACATGCTCAAATTATTTCTGAATACATTGTCAAATATTCTATGTCATTTAAAAACATTAATGTTACCCCATAAATAAAAATATAATTAATATTAAATTCCAGAAATATACATTAGGTAAAATCATTAGAATAACAAACAAGGGTATTTGTGAGTATCAAAATCATCATAAAAATATAGAGTATTATTCTCAACAATCTCCTCCTTATAATAATAAAATAGAGTGTTGTTGAAAACAACAATTTCTCAACATATAAGATCTCTCTCAATCCTCATTTGGGTCATAGGACAATGAAAATTCCTGCTTAATAGATCTTCTACATTATTTTCCTTACCTAGGTGGTAGTGTATTGAATAATCATAATCATTGATTAATTCGAGCCATCTCCTTTACCTCATGTCGAGTTGTTTCTGAGTATAATGTATTTAAAACTCTTTTGATTTGTATATATCTCACATATTTAACCATAAGGATGGTTTCCCCATATTTTTAGATGAAATATTATGGTTTCTAACTCATGATCATGAGTTTGATAATTTTTTTCGTGAGTCTTCGGGTACCTTGATGCATAAGCAACAACATTGTCAATTTTCTTTAGGATACAACACAGTCTATTCTTTGATGCATCATTGTATATCAAAAACCCATCACTTACAGATGGAAGAGTCAAAATTGGAGCATTGACCAATGTTATATTCAATTCTTAAAAATATATTGTACATTCTTTTATAGATACAAACATAACCCCTTTATGCATGAGTGTAGTTAGTGGGTTAGAAAATCGGGTAAATGTCAATAGGAAAAATGGATAGTTACCTACTAAACTGATAAAAGTACATACCTTAGTTATTTTTTTGGAGTAGGTAATTATTGTATTTTATTTAACATGATATGATCTACTGAGATTTAACCCTTATAGATAATATGTGCAAGAAAAAAGACTTCTTGAAGGAAACATTTTCATTTACTAAACATTCGATATAACATGATTCTTCTAAGAGTCTCCATAAAAATATGTAAGTTGTTCTCATAGTCCTCATAGATTTTATAAAATATAATTATTTCATCAATAAATAGAACAAAAAATCTATCAACATATTCATTGAAAACTCTATTTATTTAGACCATGAAAACATAGGGTACATTCTTCAGTCCAAATAGAATTATTGTAAACATTTAATGCCAAAACCCTATTCAAAATGTTGTCTTTGCGATATCTTCCTTCATCATATGCAACTGATGATAAACAATCCAAAGTTCAATCGTAAATAAAATATTGAGCTGTATATAGTTGATCAAATAAATCATCAATGAGAGGAAGAGAATATATGTTCTTTATTATAATACCATTTATTTCACTATAACCAATGAAAATCCCCATGGATCCATCTTCATTCTTAAAAAATAAAACAGTGGATCCCCATTGAGAGAAACTACAGAGAATAGATATATCTTCATTAAATTCATCAAGTTGTTTATTTTTCTCTACTAATTCCATAGTGGCCATTCAATAGGGAGTCTATGATATTTGTCTTTCACTGGGAATTAAATCAATAGAGAACTCATCATCCTGCTCTAATGGATGTCCCAGTAAATACACTAGAAATACATCAATGTATTCTTGTATAATAGTTACATCTTCAATTTGATGATCTATAGAATATTTTTTCTCTTACACCTCATGAAAAACATTCAGAAGAGCTACAGAATGTGGATCTGAATAACATGTAGATGATGATTTTTCTTCCATAATGTTAAGGGAATCTACATCATTCTCATAAATAGTAACTTCATTTATCTTGAAATAGAAATTCACTTCACAGTTTGAAATTTAATTCATACCAATAATTATGTCAAATTCAGTTATAGGAATAATTATATGGTCTGCAACTAATCTATGTTTCTGTGTCATAATGTGGGCTGACTAATAAATCATTGTTTCAATGATAATTCCCTTAAGAGTTTTTATTGAAAATTCCTTTATTAATTCAAATTGGAAATGTCTACATATCATGGAAAACTATGAAGATATAAAATAATGTGATGATATAGAATCAAATAAATCATTGGATAAATTGGAGGAAGGACTAAATTACATGCCACAACAACATTAGGAACTTCAACCTCCATAGTTGTGACATCATAAGAATTCTCTTCCTATTGTTTCCTTTTTAGAGGTAATTTTACTTAAAATTTTCTATAATCATATGAATAGTGATCTATATCTATACATTTCTAGAATTTAACAACAATGTTTTTTCCCTTACCCTTGAATTCTTTAGATTAGTGACCATTTTCCCCAAACACATATCAAACTACCATGCCATTCAAGCATCTTCTAATATGGTTCTTTCTGTATTTATCACATAATGGGAATTGAATTATTTTCTTCTTATTCATTGGAGATTTACCTTTTCCATGACTATCATAAGACCCATTATTCTCTAAGATTTTTTTGATCAAATTTGATCTAGAAAATTATTTCTCTATTTTGATGGCACGTAATATTATTTAATCATATGATGAAAATGTTTTACAATATAGTGACTTTAAAATAATTGGTTTAAGACCTTCAAATATATAATAAATCTTAAGTTATGAATCACATATGTAATCTATAACATACCTAGATAGTCTTGTGAAATTAGTTTCATACACCACAACACCACCTTCTCCCCTTTGATTCATGATAAGTTATTTTATCTTCATTTCATTCCATTTATCCTGAGTGAAATATTTTTCAAAGAATACTTCCATAAAATTTATCATTTCTATATATTGTATTTCATCTTCATCTATGGTATTTTGGATCAAGTACCATTGGTGATTAGCATCACCCTTGATACAATATAATTTTTAGTACTACCTTTTCCTTTTCATTGCATTTTAATGCCCTGAATACATTTTCAAGGGACTCGATAAACTGCTTAGCTACCATTGGATTAGTAGTCCAACTAAAACATGGGGGCTTCTATCACATGAAATGGTCCAACACAAGTTTATCATGGTTTCTCATCACAACCAATGTAATTTGTCCTAACATGGTCATGATCATCTCATCCACAACACTAACAACGTTGAAATGATCTATAGGGAAATCCCTACATTGTCTGTGGGTATTGACTCCATTTCATTCAATAGGTTCAATTACTAAAAAATGGAATAAACTATATTAGGTTATAAATCTGAGTGAATTATTTTCAAATAGAAAACCACTTATCATAAATTGAAATTTTAGGTATACCTAATCTCATAATTAAAATCACGGTTTCTATTTACTTTTAAATAATTCATAATGGTTTGTAAAGAAAATTTAAATTCTCCCAATAATTTCCCCTTGAAGTGTCAAACTAGGAGCACTGTAATGCATGCTTTCATATACCATGTAACCCTGAGTCAGGACCGGAACACCTTGTCAGAGTTTTTACTCTTAGGGAAATCTATGATAGAACGACATTTACTTGTAGTATCTAGGCATGGATGTGTTACCGGGAATTCCCAAATAATACATACCTCACCAAAATTCTAGTATGTTCTTAAATACATATACCAAATTTATATGTGATGGTTGATATCCCTAATCTATATTTTCTAAATCCAGTTACCAAGGTTTCTTCTAAATGTCATCTCATATGATATGTAATGCCCTGACCCTAGAAACCCGAAGATGGTGCATTAAGTTATTGCATTGGAATGATTAAAAGGAATAAATTCTCAAAGGACTTATTATTTTAGTATTATTAAAGAAACAAGATTCATAAATGGATCTCATTTTATATTGGGATAAGAAAACAACATATAAAACCTAAAAAAATATAATAAATTGCATCCTTGAAAACTAAATAAATGATTTCTTCTACATAACATGGGGAAAGAAAAAATATGATTGGGGTGAGATAAAATTATCATTAAGGGTTAAATATAGTAAAAGTGTAAAAAATTTAATTTAATCATATGTAAATATACATAATCAAAATGGAATGGTGAATAATAGAAAATAAACATGCCATCAGTAAACTGAGAATGAAATATTCATCCATAGATTTTTTCATACTGAAAACCTCAAGGAAAGTAATAATTAAATTTTAAATATGTATAGTGATTATTATTTTGATATCATGTATCTTTCACATAAACCATCATACCATTGATAAGTCTTACGTCTATGGGTAGAAACATGTCTGGTTATGTATTGGAGAAAAACATGAAGTGTCTTTCATGAAATATTTTTTCTCATGAGACCTGTCAATGCATCGAGGGGATATAGTGGGCCCCACCTATCACTGCAAGTCAAAAGAATTTCTATAAAATGATTTAATTCTAGAAAAATATTACTTATCAATTTCCTTATTCAGTATAGGATACATATTCCTCAATATTTCTACTGTTAAAATAACATTAAAAATATACACTATATGTAATATGGTATACAACTATGAAAATAATCATATCCAAGATACATGAATTTAGATATTTAATAGAACAATAAATTAAAATGAATAATAATCAAAAATTGTTATTAGATACACAACATAAGAATGATTAGGAGTACAAAACAAAGTAAGTCTCAATGAAATAGAGATTGAGAAAAAGTCCCTCACCACATTGTAATTAATTGAATCATATAACAAAAAATTATTAATCAACCAAATAATCATTTAATATAGTTAATATAAATATAATAATTATATTATATATGAAATGGAATTATACATGCACCACATACAATAAAGGAGTGGAAAATAATGGAAATCTCGTGGAAATAAATGAGAGATGAGAAACCCCTTACCTTATTCTTGATTGTGTTCGTTAATTGATCTAAATGTCCTGAATAATCATAATAAATTAATTAATTAATTAAATAATATCCTAATATATATTAATGTTATTTATTATAATTTATTATTTTCATTTATGGCCATTTGATGAGTTATTAGAAGAAAACTTATCGCACAAGATCGAATGCTTCCTTGGTTTTCATGATCGCCATACGTGTGTATGAGTATAGAAGTTTTTGTAGAAGGGATATAACTATATAGAATTAATTTATATATTATTAATGAACATATAGAACATTAAATGGTTATTTATATATCATAGATACATGGTAAGATGATGAATCATTAGATAAGTCATTTAGTGATAATTATTTAGATTTCTATAGCGGTGATTGATCATAACAAACTCATTGACATTTATCTATTAGAATTATGTAAATATGTTACTTCTAGAACATAAAGAAGGATTATATTACAAATTTTAAAATATGTCTCAACCATTTTAATGGTTTAATGAATATATTTTAAGAATAATTTGATGAACTAAACATCATTGTCCATGAATGATGTAAATTGGCACTTGTTGGACGATGACATCATTTATAAAATAAAATCGGTAGAGTAAGAACAACGATAATCATAATTATATTAACATGACATAATTCTAGGATATAAATTATACAATAGCTACACTGATCTATTGGGTAGAGGTGATTAGGATAGAATAAGAAAAGAAGATAAATTTATATGAAATTGAATGAAAATGGAAGAGGATTTACCTCTTGAAGAAACAACCTTGAGAACCTCCTTAAGAAAATGGTTTTTGGTCCATTGGAAAGAAAAATGTATCCTAGACATATATAGGTACTAGGGAAGATTATTTTGGTAGAACATTGAGAATATTAAAGGCTTAGAGGAGTTCTGGGAAATGTAGGGGGATGGGTGTGTTTTATAGTAGAGGAGTGGAGTTATTTCTAGATGGTTTATTCATTGTTTTATTATTTTTCTCAATACAACAACAATATTGAATCTTGTGACCAAAAAAATTTATTAAATGCATGTGGGTTAAAACCGAAGTCAATTTAAATCATCCATGACTTAATCATTATGCATACATTCAATTATTAACCACATTTCATATATTATCAAACTTCACTATTCTCCCAAAATTCATGTATATAAATAAAATTTCAGAAATTCACCCTAAACATTTTTGTATATGTAAAATAAAAAAATGAACTCAATTTTATGAAATTAACTTTATATATATGTGACATTTTATTTTTATTTACAATAATTATTTACTTGAAAAAAACAAATTTAAAAATTATATCTGATTTCATAACACCCTGAAAATTTCTCTAAGGTATCATTTGATTATTAAAAAAATAATGGAGCAGAAAAATATTGATTTAGGAATACATTTAATGAAAATTAATTTTATTTAAAAATATTAATTAATAATTGTAATTAAATATTTATTTCTCACAAAATACAAACACTTAATTATTAATTTTTTAAATATTCACTTTCAATTATATGGTGCCATTATTTATTTATACTTTCATGGATAAGGTTACTATTCATAAGGATTCATTAATATTCACAATTTTCAAGTTAATATTCACCAAAAATGTATATGTATCCTATAAAACTCTAAATATCTTACTGATCATAATCATGTATGTCTATTTTTTGAAATTCAAATCACAAAAGTGGAAAAATTAAGTTTAACTAATAGGTTAGAAATATCTACTAAAAAATGTTTTGTTTTATAGAGAATTAGTATTGAATTCATAATAAGCTATCAAATAAATTTATATTATTTAAGAAGAAACAAACCCTAAAATCATGGGGTGTGATAAAAGAAGCTGAATTTGATTCACTAATAGAACAACAATAATATGATAAAGATAAATATCATGCTAATATTACCAATCTATACATACAAATGTGCCCATTAGCTAGATATATGACATATAGGGAAATGGGATAGATAGCGGGCATATCTAAAATAAACCCCCCATAAAATTTTAGTGTTAGTTATATGATTTGGGTTAAATATTAAAGAAGATTCTTGAAAACACCATTAGAGTGCCCAAATTTAAAAACTATGTGAATCTAGAAATTAATATTTGTAGAGTACAAAATGTAGAAATAAGGAAAAAACTTTGGAAAATTATGTAAATAACAATGTTTCACCTAAAAAAAAGATTTTCTTGAACCATAGAAGAATAAGTGTAAATAGAATAAAGTAGAATAAACAGGCGAGATTCTATCTATTATTATAAACAATTTCCAATGCATTAATTTCACTATGAAGCTAAAACCCAAGATTAATAATAAGGCTAATCATATAATGTTTTTTTAGATTAGGACCATGATCCATGTGAATATTTCATTAATGCAATCATCTTTTCAAATTCATTATTATTTGAAATCCATTAAAATATTCAAAAAAAATTCTTGAATATTTTTCTATAAATAGGCTCATTGAAGATTGCAGTACAGTTCATCAAAATAAAATATCTCTCAATATTAAGGACCCTATTATCTTTCTCATTCCCTTAACTGTAATGATTGATATTCCATTGAATTGTATATGTGATTTATGTCCTATTATTAACCTGATCCCTTTCTCCTTCAGTTAGTCATATTGGGTTACCTTAAACCTACCACTATAATCCTACAATTGGTTGAATATTCATTCACATATCCTATGATAATGGTAAATGATATATATTATTGAGTTTTCAAACTATTTCTTCTAGCTAACTTTATAGTTTTTCATATGCAGTGTGACGAGGAGGTACCCATCATTCTGGATAATCCATTTTTATACATTGTTGGAACTGTTTTAGATGATTGTAAAGGTAAACAGATATTTAAATGTGATAAAGAATCATAGGAGTTCAATTTTTTAAAAAGTATAGAACCAAAATTTTTTTAAAAAATATTTTAGTGTGGTGTCTATGGAAGATAAAAAAACATTAAAATTTATAATAATCTAAAAATCCCCTTAATATATGAAATTAATTTGGAAGTTAAAAATGATCATTAAAACATTTTTAAATATATTTAATGTGAGAATGTGTAAAATATTCTATAATTGGAATTTTTTCATGATTCTTCCCTCAAGAGTCAATATTAAAATAAGTACTATTTTACTGAACATAAATAATAATTCAGAAACATGTGGTTGATTCTACGACTTATTTTTTTCGAACAATTTTATTTTAATTAGTGTGGGGTTTTATACTAATTCGATGATTTTTCTGTGATATGTATTTTGAATTTTGATTGGGAGACTTATCAGAGTGAGTTTTAAATTTTGGACAATTGTGTAGAAAATTTTAAAACTCGATATGAAATTAAAAATATATCCACATTTAAAACCCCATATAAAAAATGATCATGATCTTGGTCCACAAAAGCCCAAGAGACATCCTTTAAGTAAAGATGAACCCACATTAAAGCATAAACTATTCATGAAACACTTGAAATATTATTTTTTTCTCATGAATTCGACATTACATGTAATAATGTCTTCCTAAATGAATGTTAATTAAGATGATAAATTGATGGGTGTTCTGAATAAAATTGTAACATCAATTGAATAGTAGAAATCTATTTTAATGGGATTATCCCCTAATTGTGCATCCTCAAAATCACTATGGAACTAGAAAAAAACACAATGTTTATAGTCAATAGAGACTAAAACCAATTATGAAATATGCTGTGATAGAATTTGTAATCCTGTTACTGGAAACTGATTTTATTTTCCCCATCTGTGATAATGATGTGCTAAATCTAGTAAAAGTGGTCTCAAAAAGGAGGATTCACTATAGAATCCTATGAAATAAATTAACAAATTCTATATAGATAATAAAACATGTGGAGAAAATGAATATATTATATAAATATCAAGTCAACTAATAATAATGATCATTTTTCAATGCATTTCGTAGATCAAATTCTTGATAATCTTGCTCAAAATGTGTTTTCTTTAGGGAAAATTTGGTTACAACCAGATTCTAGTATCTTGAGAGGATCAAGAGGGAACTAAATTAACATGCCTCATTGAGAATTTTTCCTACGCAAGGATGCCATTTTAATTATGTGATGTGTCGAATACAATTCAAATATGTATGATGAATATCATTTAAAATATGATTATATGATCAAATATGTATTCATGGATTCCTTCTCCCTTATTGATAGATCATTTGAAATATTTTTTAAGGAATTGGAATTTGTTTTGTTACGATGATTAGAGAATAATCCAATTATAAACCGGTAAAAATTCCATTCTATTGTCCTTGATGGTATAATTATGATACATAAGGTTTCATGTTTTATTTAAATTTACATACTTCCAAGATTTATGTTATTTATAAATTTCATCCAAATGGAAAATATATAGGTGGCAGAAGCTTCTTAGGGTTTTCTAATTTTTATTATAAGTTTAAAAAATAATTTTCAAAAATAAAAAATCCCATCTATTCTATTATATAAAAATATGTTCCCTTTTTTGGTTTGATAACATTTTCATGGAATCATTTAAATTTCATAAAGAAAAACTCATATCATCACCCATAATAGATGAACCTTATAGGAAACTACCCTTTTAAATAACATTGGATGATAGTTACATTGATGATTGACCTGTATTAGGACAGAAGAGATATAAGAGGCAAGATGTGGTATATTATACTACAATACTACTAAATGGAAACCAAAGAAATTACAACACTACAAAGAAGGAGTTGTTATTTGTGATCATTACTGTAGATAAATTTTTGTAGAACCTATTAGGTTCTAAGGTCTTAAACATTAAAAATCATTCTACCTTAAATTAACTTTAGTCATAGAAATAGGACACAATGATACTCTTTATTTGGAATCTCTTATTTAAAGTGTTTGATATGCATATTATAGACTATTAGAGAGCTATGATTGTATTTTAAGATAGTATTTATTGGTTATCTAATACTCGGTGTGATGATCTAAGGGAGATTAATTATTCTTATTATTATGAGAAGCTTACCACTCTCTCTTATAAGTTGTCTTCCTAGTTTGTAGAGATTACTAGAATTCTAGTATGATGTTTCATTGAAAATGATTCATCAAAAAACTAGATAAAAATAATAATTTTAGATATTAGGAACTATCATTATGATAAAACCTTTCTATTTAGGATGTGTATGGATGGGATTATGAGAATATGTGTTCTATTATAGAAATTGTAGTCAATTGCAGATTGTTTTCAATCCTCACCTTGTTATTTCTACCAGGGTTGAGAGAGGACAACCAAATAAATCCTTCAAACAATATTATATTGTGCCTCATTATTCATGGATTCTAAGAGTTTCACAGTGGGTTGTGATAGATTACATAGGTGTGGGATTATTGGAAGAAAGTAAGAGCTTAATAAAAATGATTTATTTATGTTTATATATATTATATTAGGGGTTTAGATTTTATGGTACTATTCTCATTAACTCATGGGAATTATTACAATTTAGTAGATTTTGATTATGTTTCCAAGCTGGTTGAGGTAATGGAACTACCTAACAATCAAAAATGAAGTGTAATATAATTCATTAAAAAGAACATATTGTCAATGATTGTAGATCCTAGAGCATTCACTACTAATAATGACTCCCATTTTAAGAAATTAAATTTTGAATCATTGATAGAGAAATATGGTCTTTCCAAATGAACTCAAACTATATACCATCAACAGTCTAGTTTACAAGATGAAATTTCAAATAGGGAGATGAAACAGATTTATAGAAAAATATGTCCATCTCTAGGAAATTTTGGTCACTAAAATTAGATTAGGTTTTTTGGGTCAATAGAACTTCATCAAAGATCCAAATTGGTATGTCTCCATAGAGTATTTTATTTTTGAAATTCTATCATTTAACTATGCAGTACAACACAAGTCATATTAGGTTGTAATGGATGTAAACATTGATTTTAAGTATTCTTGAGAGAGCATGATTCTAGAGAATAGTGATGTGGATGATATTAGGAGGGAGTCTTATCATTATTCTAGGATTTACAATGAGATTAAAATAAATTATCATAATCATATCATTAAAACTTGGGAATTCAAAATCTAGAAATAAGTCCCTTATCTTTAATTCAATACATTATTTATCTCTACGTTAATTGAATTCTATGTGTTCTACAACCTTTACTATATTTATATTGTTGAATAATAGATCTATGGTAATTATAGGAGAAAAAAATAGACCAACTCAGGTAAATTTTCAATGGATAAAACATTATATTTATGGAAAGGCGGTGAGATTGGCTAGCATTGTCTTTCTTAAAAATTGAGTTTCATATGAAGTATAATTGAAGACATTTAATTCGGTTCTTCATGGGAGTAAACCAATGGTCTTTCTGTATTTTTTGTTTTCGTTTACTATGAATAATGTCTTGCTATTTCTATTCATTTTCTTCTTTTACTACCAGTTTTGTGTTCTTGGTCACCCTGTTCAATTTTTCTTTAAGAATGATGCATAGTTTTTCTATAAAGAGAAGAGTTTGATTTATTCTCAAATCACAAGAAGATAAAAGTGGGACCATCACACAAATGAAATAGCTTCATTAATAAGGGGATCATATATTCTATATCATCATTTTTCTACTCATTTTTTCACTAATTTTATATATGTTTTTATCTGATGACAAATATTACTACAATACCCTTATATTCATTGGTTGTAAAAAATTATGTGTGTGGGAGATCAACCCATTGATGATAGTATTTAAGTTCATTTTCTTGTCATTTTTTTGCCTAAGAATTCAAAATGACATGCCATTTAAAATATAATTGATTCAATTTTTCATATATTCTACACCCTCTTCATTTTTTATTCAGTGCCTAGCATGCTAGTTTTATGTTGGAACATGGGATGATTTTTGTTCGAAATGGAGCTTGGTTTGTGTTTATTATCATTCCTATAATTTAATACCATTGTAATATCAGATATATTTCAAGGTATTAGATCACAAATATCATGATGAATCTATTATTGAAGGTGTCATAGTTTCCAAATGATTTCCAAATTTTGGGAATCCAAAATTTGGATAATGGAAAGAATTGGGAAAAGTGGTTTTCCATGAAGGCCTTATGAAAACAAGGAAATGGAATGAGTTTTGAACATACAAGATTCAGAATTTTTGTTTTGGAAAAGATTAATGAATTTTGATTGTGTGCTATTAGATTATGAGAATTAAATCATTGTAACGATGCAAATATTTTGACATAAGGCACTGTAACTAGGTTGAGCATCGCTAATCATGGATATCAGTAGAACATTGTGAAGTGTAGAAGCTCTGTAAAGGTGATTTTGACAGATCCTAAAAATAAAAAATAGGTGTTGGAGCTTCAAAACTGGATGACTCTATATATAAGAGGCCACCTCTATTAATTTGAAATGATGTTTATAGATAAAATACATATTCACTCTGATTTTGCAAAGAAAAGTGTTCTCTATGAAACTGGGACTCCATGCAACCATGAGCTCTATAAAAAGACTATTTATGTAATGACCAAAGTCAACTCTTATATGTTCTGAGTGCTTCACAATGATTGGTTGCTCCGTATTGGTTCATTGAGCATTGTGAATGATGCTTCTACCATGAAGGAAGTATGATTCACAATGGGAGGTTGTTCCGAAAAGGTGAAGGATCTTTACAAAGTAGCGTGATTTTTGATGTAGTGAGCATTGTGATGGAGTGATCATTTTGATGTAGTCATCATTTCGAGGATGTATCATTGCAAAGGAGCATTTTTATAGAATGTTTTTTGATATAATTTTTATGTGAACATGGTTTTTTTTGTGAATCAACTAAGGATTTCGATGCAAAACAAATTCTTATGCAGAAAAGAGAGAAGGACTTTATTGCTAATCATATTCATCATATAGGTTTAATAGTTTCCTGGTAACATGGGAGTAAGATCCATCAATTTAAAAAATGTTGACACCCTGATTCACCCCTCCCCACTCACTATGTTCTGGGGTCCTTCACTTTTTAAATTTATTAAAATTATTTTTCTCATTATTAAAGTAAATGAATGTACCAATCAAATATTGTTTAAATATGATTATTGAGGAAAACTCTCATTTTTAGAACATCATTCTGACCATTGGACATGTCATTAAATTATTAAAATTGAAAATATATGTTGAACATTAAAATTAAAATTATTTTTCTCTACAATTGAATTCATCATTTATGACAATATTTTGATTTACATGTGGGAGAGTGTGTCTTTTTAATCCATGCTATTCATTTCTTCAATGAATGTCCATAATATAACATTAATTTTTATTTCAAAATTGTGTGTTTTGAAAGTTTTTGTTTTCAAATTTTAAAACCACTTGAATTTAGTTTGTAAATCAATTTATTTTCCACATGGAGTTATTTCTCAATTTTTTTATTTTTTGATAAAATTTTGTACAACTATAATTGCATTATTGTTTTATGGTTGAATCAATCTCATCATAGTTCCACTTACAAGAGCAATGGAAAGAAGTTCCTAGTCCTAGTTGATCTTCTTTTCATGTCTCATTCATTATTTTTTTCATTAAGCTATAATAGTTGAATGAGATATTTATTTCTTCATGTATCTATTAAACCAAATAATCCATATAGTTATGTCTAATTTATTGTGTAAAATAAATAATTATGTTTGATGGAATTTGTTATGGAATTTAAATCAAATAATTTTCCACATATTTTACTCAATTTTTTAATTTTTTAAATAATTACTTTCACTTTTTATTCTAATTAATTGTAATTTACTCATTTAATAGTTTAAATAATTTATTCACCTCTTTTAATGTTTAATTATGTATTATTTCATTTAAATTATTGTTTCACTATATTTATATTTTATTTATTTATTATTTCAAATTAAATTTTAATCTAAACGTTATGTTTGTAATTTTATTGTTTACACTTTTTGTAATTAAATTTTTATCCTTTTTGAATATTTTATTATGAATTGGAAGGTTTATATGATTTAAAAAATATCATTTTAATCATTAATTATCATTTTTAATAATTAATATATTTTCAATTATAATTATAACAATTTTTAATTTAATTTCTTATTTTCTTTTAAAAATAAATTATAGATTTTAATTTAAATTTACTTATATAAATTAATGTTTTTTTAAAATATTAATATACAGTTTTTAAATTTATTAATTTCTGTAATTTTAACATTTTTATTAGTTATTTTGTTACATTTTTTGTTATTTAAAAAATTAATTAATTATGATCCAATATTCAATTTTTTGGATTTTAACATATTAAATTTTCTTTATAATATCAATTTTTCATTCTATTTGTTTTTGTTAAAGTGCAATGAAAATGGTGGATAGATAATCCCCTGCTAGGGTAGGGTATCTACCGCCAGAGTAGGGGAGCTACCACAATCTTAATTTTCTTTCATCCGCTTTTTTGTTTCATGTGTTATACCGACATCCCAAACATGGTCGTATCAAAACAGATCATTTTATACCTCCATAAACTATATTCTTCCAAATCAATCCACCATGAAATAAAACCACCACCAAGATCCAAGCCTTTTTCCACTCCCACAACACACCCACCGTCAGTCGACCAAGATCTTCCAACCCCAACCATCAAACGCCTAGCCCTACCATCCTCCATTATTGGACCCATCATTATGAAAACCTCCCAACACTAGGGAACTCACTATAGCCATCCATTGATCAAGATCCACCAATGGTATCACCTGACTTCATCCAACACTATCATCTACTTCTTTCACCTCCAAATCAAGCCACCACTCATGATGTGCCCCCGCCATATCTGTTGAAACCTCAATTCTCATTGGTCGAGCATGAATTTAGGCAAATAAGGAGTGATATGAATAGGTGTCAATATTGGGAACATTTTAAATGTCAAGACAAACCATGGAAGCATAAATGAGTAATTTTTTACCATATTGAAAAACCTAATTGAGGTTGATATACTATTAAGAAAATCCTGATGAAGGCACCCACTGTCAAATGATTATAGGATGGTGAATACTCAACCAAAGGTGAAATTGTGGGTTGATTTTAGTCATTAAATATATTAGAGTCTTTATTAGCCTTTATAGACCTCTGACGACTGAAGAATATGCACCCCTTCCAAAGAAAAAATATAACACACCACTAGCGAATGACATGGGTGTTGAATCGCTACCTGATATTTATGAATGCATTGATCTACATTCTATAACCACCCTGAAGAATGAACATGTTGGCATGGATCCCTTCCATCGAACAAATCCACTGCCTTGTGAAGAGTAACCCCAATATTGAGCCCTCCCAAAAAGGATGGGATACCCATGATAGATGGGTTAAAAAATCACAAGAATAATTACAATTAATTAAAAATAAACGATGATAACAATATAATTAAATAAATAAATAAAATAGTTTAATCTAAATACCATAATATCTATTTTATATATAATTATAATTATAATCATAATGGTAATATATTAGTTGTTTTAAATATATAATTATTTTAATATTATCAAAAATAATATGTTTATATTTAAAATATTAATATTCTATTATTGGTAAATAAAAATTAATGATAATTATACTTTATTTTAAAATACATAATTGTTTTAATTGTAATAATAATCATAATAAATATTAATGAAAATAAATTGAATTATCTAAATTACTAATAATATTAATAATATTTTTATTTTTATTTATTTTAACTATAATATTATATATTATTACTTTTTATAATTATAAAATATATTTTTTTTATAAAAAATTATAATAATAAAATTAATATTTATTTCTTGTTCTTATTGTATTGATTCTAACATATACAGAGGCTGTATCCTGGTACATGATTTCTAACCGATAGTATTCAGTTAGATGGGTATTTCTATAGTTTCTAGGATGTGATATAGCAAGGCCACAAGTTTTGTGAAATAGAGAATACCAAACTAAGTCAATGTGGGACTCTGGTGGTGAACCAAAAAAAATATTTCAATTATAGGGATTGGATATTTTGGGAGACATATTTTTCACATTGTTGATGTGAGAGGTAGACTCAAAAACTTACAGAGAATTAGGAATATAGACTGGAGATCGAGACAGACAACGAAATTATTTAATATAAAATTTTTGGTATATATCATCTCTAATGGTTTTATTCATTCATTTAAATTACAAATATATATCACGACCCATCCTTGGGGCACGTCCCATGACTACCCAACGACCGCCTCACATTGGCAAGGGGCTGGCAACTAGCACCAAAGGCATAATCCCAATAAAAGGGAAGGCATTTCCGTTAAACCTGAATCACACACACATAGTACAAGAGTAAGAAAACATTATGTAAAAACTGTATAACAAGTGTACTAATAGTAAAAGGGGCTGTAAATACAAGCCCAATTGTATGGTATAAGGAATGGACTAACAGGTACAAATAAAAAGACAAACAGCTGGAAGGTGACTAGTAGCTCCTAGAACGTCCACCACGGATCATACCAGAAGGGTAGATACATATAGTCTCCTTAGTGCTCCACATACTTCCCTCTCCTCCAGGTACCGACTCGCCGTGAGGTCCACCACCAGGTACCGTCCAGTCCTTGTACACTTTTCCTTGATTTTCAATTTCCGTCGTCTACATCCAACACAACGAGGTGTGGGCATAGCTCGTGAAGTGGTGAGTTTAATGATACTTAGTAGGGTCCCTAAGATCCTCGAGGTCTCAAAATATCCAACATGGATAAACCACAAAGAATGATACAATCCGTATGTATCAACCCAACCTACTTAGGTATATGCCCATACATATACCTAAGTTACCTATCACAGTTTGTCTCCAACTCCCGAGTCCAAGCACAACCCTGTCCACAAAAGAAGTAATGTCAATCACCACGATGATAATGGTTGAAAGACAAGACTCAGCTCATGGAGGAATACTTATTTTACAGAGAGATAAAGATGAACAGATGTAGTCACTGATTCATCTATGTTGTCGGAACCACATAGGATAGAGGACTAGCTAAGCTGTCAGACCCACACAGGATACAGGACCAGCTATCTCATCTATGTTGTAAGACCCACACATGATACAGGACTAACTATCTCATCGATGTTGGCATACACACAAAAGATACTGGACCAACTAAGCTGTATGACCCACACATGATACATGAATAGAAGTTAGAAATATCAGACCCAGACAGGATCTCGGTATAATTGTCATCGCAATCAAACCCATGATGGATTCTGGTAATATATTCATCGTTCTCGTATCTAGCCCTAGGGTTCCCGCACACAGCACTCTCGATTTCGAGAGGGTCTACTCCTCGAGCAAATTTTATATACATCAACTATCTCAAAGCCTTGAGTTTATCTATCTCATAGTTACATCTCATCATAAGGAACCCAATGCGATAGACGACATATCAATCAGACGCCTGGTCTGAGAGTTATTGGCATTTATGTTCTGCATGCCTGGTTGGATTTAGCCTCGATCCAAACCCAGATCTTTTCCAATCTTTTCTAAAACTAACATAGAGTATCCCAAAAGGGCCATTTATCCGTGAGGGTTCTAGTTCCGTAGACGGCGTGTCAATAGGAAGCACAATATATGAGTTATTCACATTTATGCGAAGATGGGATCGGCCCATCAAGCCCAGTGGGCTCAGCGAGTCGGCCAGACACGACACAGTGGGTCGGCCCGACCCTGCTTGATGAGTCTGACCCAGCTGGGGGTCAGCCCGACCCGGTGGGGTGCGGCCAACCCACAGAACTACCCTATGCTATGGGTCAGTCCGGTTCACCCGGGGGCGCCTCACGGCACCACCTCCTCCTCTACCCGGCATGCCTTAGCCGGCCGGTTTGTCCAGCACACGTGGCCCGTACTGTGGGCTGTGTGTCTCCCCATGTGTTGCCTGTGGGTATCGCAGTTCCCCAGTGGGCCAGTAGGATCGGCCGGCCAATTTTCCCATGGACATGGCCACCCGAGCGGCCACCAGTCCCTCCACGTGGCCTGCATGATAGCATCGCACCCTCCACCACAGCTTGTCGTAGTCGTAGCTCTACATCACCGGCTTGGGGTGATGATGTCGTGCTTTCACCCCTGCGGCCCTCTTAGTCGTGGATTTTCTTTTTGTGGTGTGATGGCGTCCCCTTGGGTCGTCGGCCTATTCCGTTATCCACCTCCATCGTCAACACAATGCGAAAAATAACTACAAATAGGGGGATCTTTAGACATTGATTGTGCGGTATGATCCCTCCTCTATACATTGTTAACATTCGGAATCAAGAGCACAACACACAATGAGGAAACGAGGGTATAACTCAAACATAAATGTAATCCAATTTCCCCTACATCATAATTTCCATTATACGTTGACATGTAGCGGAAGACGGATGTCGTGGAAGACAGACGGAATTCTGTCAACATCAATGGAGGTAGAGCTCAGTGAAGACGAGTCAAGATGACGCCCATAGTGTACTTCCTGGGAAGTGGTGCTTCCCTTCCTTGATCCAATTGAAGAAGGTAGAAGATGAGGCTTCACGTTCTTAAGATACGAGGAGCGTTCTTTATGGGAATAGGTCGTTCATCATTGGAAGAATTCGTTTCAAGAAGAGTGATCCCAAAGCAGGTATGTGTCGACAAAAATAAAATAATATCCTTTATATTATTTTATTCATTCCATTCATTCCAACAGAATTCAAAAGCATTCAAATCTTTACAAAATAATGAAAAAATTTGGGGAGCTAAATTAATTAATTAATGGCTGTAGGAACTATAATGAGAGAAGGTGGAAGGTTCTAAATTACAAGGGGAAATGTGGCGTTATTAAATTCAATTGAATTTTAATAGACTTCTCCCAATTAAATGAAGGTTACTTAGGGGTAAAAAGGGGGGTTCAAATTAGAGTGGACCCCACATAGTAATATCATCCCAAGGGAGGTTAGGGTGTGGTGGGCCCCACATCTATTCACTACTTGGTGGTTTTAACCACCAATCAAATTAAAATATGTACACATATTTTTATTTTATTTTATTTGGAATCCCCAAAAATTAACAACCAACTTCGATAAAATGCAATTGCGGTAAAGGTCTCCATAAGAGAATACCGGCACTGTGAGCTCAATGATGCCCTCATATTTCAATTTCGATCAACGCTTCAAAAGATTTAAAAATACCACATGTACGTTTACTGAACATACCAAAACAAAACATCAAAAATTGATTCCGAACACACCAGGCCTTGGAATCTAGCACCGTCAGAAACTGCGAACTCGTAAAATTCCCTTGTAATTAATAAAAGTTCCATGGAATTTCTAGGTATTTAAATTCTTCCCACCTCAGGTATTTACATCCCCATAAGCTACAACACACACTAAGGTAAAAATGGGTGTACTGAGCATGCATTTGACCTCCCTCTCCCTTGTTCTCTCCTGAAGGTTCTCGTGCTACCAGCGAACATGCCCCAGAGGAATCGACCGTCCACGTAGGACCCACTCCAATTGATAATCAATCTCCAATGGAACCTCCGTAAATTTATCCCTATCAATGATGTCCAACTCCCCATGGTTGATGATGTGGGATGGGTCGTGCACATATCTCCTCAACTAAGATACGTGGAATACATCGTACACCCGATGCAACATAGGTGGGAGAGCCAAGTGGTAAGCCACCTCACCTACCCTGCTAAGGACCTAAAAAGGTCTGATGAATTTCAGAGCTAACTTGCTACCTCATCCAATATCTGTAATCCTCATCGAGGTGAGACCCGTAGAAAGATGTGGTCTCCATATTCCAACTCAAGTGGTCTATGTCTCATATCATCATAGGATTTTGTCTTACTCTGTGCAGTCTTCATCCACTCCTAGATGATCGGCACCTTCTCCATCATATTCTGCATAATCTCTGGTCTTACAAGTGCTGACTCCCCTAGGTCAGTCCAGCATAGAGTCGATCTACAAGGTCGGCCGTACAGTTCCCCATAATGTGCTATCCTGATGGTGGAGTGGTAGCTGTTGTTATATGCAAAATCTACCAAGGGTATGTGATCCTACCAGCTGCGACCAAAGTTGAGAACTCATGCACGGAGCAAGTCCTTGATTGTCTCAATGGTCCTCTCAGTCTGACCATCCATTTGAGGATGAAAGGAGGTGCTCTAGGAAAGCTGCATCCTAAAAGCCTCATGCAACCCCTTCCATAGTCGAGAAGTGAAAAGAGCATCTAGATTTGAGATGATCTTCAATGGCACACCATGAAGCCATAAGATCTCCTTTACGTAGAGGCATCCCAAGCTCTCTACTGAGCCCTGCTCTCTAATCTATAGGAAGTGGGCCAACATTGTGAGTCGGACTATGATCACCAAGTAAGAGTCATGACCCGTTGCAGTACGTGGAAGCCCCGTAACGAAATCCATGGATATCTCATCCCACTTCCACTCTTGGACCTCTAAGGGATGAACCAAGCCTGCTGGAACCTCGTGCTCCGTATTCACATGCTGACAAATGAGGAATTGTGAAACAAACTCCACTACATCTGTTTTCATACCTGGACACTAATTCTATCGTCGGAGGACCTGATACATCTTTGCTACTTATAGATGTACCACTAAAAGAGATTTGTGGAACTCCCTCAACAATTCCTCCTGATGTGAAGCTGGCAAAATGGTCCACCCTCTAAATAGAAAGATGTGCTCCCCACCTTTTGAAAATCCATCAGGGGACTTCCCTGAGGGTAAATGTGAATGTTACATCTCACAATAAACTTCCCCACGTTGTGCCTCCATGGCTCACTAAATAATTGGAGGATGGACTTTGAGAGACTGCAGAAAGGATTCTCCTTACTGATCCACAAAAGATATCTACAACGCATTCAGCTGCTCTGTCACCTCTCCTAATAGATAAATGCCTGATCTTCTACTGAGATCATTTGTTACAACGTTCCCCTTCCCAGGTTTATAGACTATCTCGAAGTCATAGTCATGGAGGAACTCGAGCCATCGTCATAGTCTCAGGTTCAGGTCCTTCTGCCAGAAGATGTACCTAAGACACTAGTGGGAAGAGTAGACTGTAAAACGCTCACCCATCCGAGAGTGTCGCCACATATTCAAGGGCAAGACCAATTCTGCCAACTCCATTTAATGGTTATCATAGTTCTACTCGTGTTGTCCCAACTACAGTGAACCATAGCGATCACTACTCGCTCCTTCATCAGGAAACACCCAAGTCTGGTCCCTGCTGCGTTATAGTAAACTACATACCCAACGCCCTCTTCCATTATCCTCAAGATGGGTGCACTGGTCAACCTCTTCCTCGGCTCTTGATAGTTCTGTTGGAATCTCTCTTACCACACGAAGGATTTCCCCTTCTTCATCAAAGATGAAAGCGGTGCTGCAACTCTAGAGAAGTCTGGCCCAAATCTCTGATAGTACCCAGCCTGTCCCAAAAAACTCTGTAACTCCATCACACTCCAGGGTGGCTCAAAAGAATGTACTGCCTCAATCTACTCTAGATCCACTACATCTCTAGCCTCCGAGATAAAGTGTCCCAAGAGGTGAACCTCTCGAATCATGAACTGAAACTTCAAGAGTTTACTATAACAATGGTACTCTTGGAGTGTGTCCAGTACTACCTAAAATTGGAAGGGATGCTCCTCCTCAGTAGTCGAGTAGATCAGTATGTCATCGATGAAGAATATGACAAAGAGATCGATTTAAGGCTGAAGATCCTATTCATGAGACTCATGAACACTTCTGGAGCATTGTTTATGCCAAAGGGCATATCCAAGAACTCATAGTGCCCATACCGACACTTGATGGCCATCTTCTCCACATCCACATCTCGAACTCTGAGATGGTGATAGCCTGACCTAAGGTCTATCTTCAGAAGCCATCGTGCTCCCATGATCTGATCAAAGAGGTCTTAAATCCTCAGGAGTGTGTACTTGTTCTTTATGGTCATCTGATTTAGGCGACGTTAGTCAACACATAGCTGCATGCCTCCATCCGCCTTCTTGGAAAACAAAATCGGAGATTCCCAGGGTGAAACGCTGGGTCGGATAAATCCCTTCCCATGCAAGTCCTCCAGCAATACCTGCAAATCATGAAGCTCAGCGGGAGCCATCTGATATGCTGGATTAGATACCAGTGCCATCACAGGGAACAAGTCAATGTAGAAGACTACTTCTCTTTGAGGAGGTAGTCCTGGAATGTCATCAGGGAAAACATCCACGTATTGATCCACTACAATAGGAAAACTATGACTCCACACATCTACCATTGCGAGGTTGATACTAGCCAACTAATGTGTGATCGGCTTCCCCCTCCTCTATGTAAGTCCATCATGCGCTTCTAAGGCTACCTTTTATCCGGTGAAGGTGATCCTTGTCCCATCCATGCGGATACACTGCACATTGTGCCTAATACAGTCAATCTGAGAATGAACTGTGGATAACCAGTTCATACCCAATATGATGTCGTAAGGCCTCAATGCCACTGCGAGGAGATCCCATACGAATCTCTCACCTCCTAGAGTAAGCTCACACTATCAGCACTAGTGTGTAATCATCGAGTCTTCTCCCGTAGGAGTCTATATTCGTAAGGATCGAGCCAACAACATCAACGGAATCTTTGAACTCCAAATGTGGGAAGTGGCATTAAAATAATGACTCGCACATTTGTATATAAGTACTACAGCAAGGGTAGAGTAGAAACAGATAGTACCTTGAATCATCTCAGGTGTGATATGGTCATAGGCCTCGACTGCCTGGAGCTAAGCCCGCCTATGTCTGCCAGCTACTTGTGGTTGGGGTGGACCTCCAGGTGGAGGTGGTTGTAGTGCCTCAAAACGTCGACAACCACCCGTTGCTTGGCCAGCTCCTCTGCCACATTCGCCTTCTCCCGACGGACCTCCACGGTCGAACCTATACTTAGTTCTAGGAGGTCCCTATACTGTTTCGTGCTCATCTACATGGTGAGTCGGGTAGTCTCGTGCCATGTGGCCCTGCCTGCCTCATGCATTGAACTATTTAATCCTCGTCTAGCTGACTCTGTCTCATGTGCCCAACACAACAGAACCTGTATCATGGGGTCGCCCACTAGATGGCCTGGTCCACAAGGGCCTCTATAACATCTGTCTACTTCCGGCTGCAAAATTCTCTGCTGTATGTCGCACTTTGGTGGGTCTCACTGCTGGTGGCTACTCAGATAGAAAACTCAACACAAGAAGGGCTCGCTCCAGCACCCCGGCTGTGTCGAGATATTGAGGGGGATCATAAAATCTCTAATCTCATGTCTTAGTCCATGCTCGATGTTTCGAGCCCTAAAGAAGGAGTCATGTACTATATATGTGGAGTAGAGCAAGAGGTCGGTGAACCTCGATGAGAACTGAGATACTGTCATGCTGCCTTACTGAAGATGAAGTAAATCTTGAATATGCACCGCACGAAGGATGTATGGAACAAAATATGAGCGGATGTGCATCTCGATGTTTTTCTAGAGTAAATATTCCTCGTCATGCACCTGGAGAATCAGGCTCCACCATCTACCAGCTATTGTATGCAGGAGACTCGTAGGAAGGATCACTATGAGGTTTGTTGTTTTCCATACCAATATGAAAACTTTCATGATAGCCTCTAGCCAATCCTCAGCTACCTGTGTGTCCATCTCTCCCCAGAACCTGGGCGGCCTTTGGTGCAGGATCTCTTGAAATGCACCCAGACAGTGTGAAATCTTTGATTCTAGAGATGGTGGTATCGGTGGCCCAGTGGGTAGTGGTATCGCTGGTACATCCGCTGTGATGAGGCACTGTATCGAGGCCTCGTCACTCAGTGGGATACCATCTCGTACGAAACTTGAAACCCTAGATGGCCACCTTTATGGGGACATACTGAAAATAAACAGGTTCTCCACAATTTAGACAGTATACATGGTGATCTGACACAATGTAATCTTGAAAAAAACTATTTCAAAGAAACACACACACAATCAGTGTATTCACGTACTGAGTAGGATATCAGAAGACAGAGTCCTAGTGTATGGATTCATCTGTTTCCGAACCAACACCATTTTCCGAAAACTGATAACCATACCCAAAATACATTAAACTGTTGTCATTAAGAGTATCAGAATCCAAGATCTGCTATAGAAACGACTCCTATGATACCAATTTGTCATGACCCGTCCTTGGGGCCTGTGTCATGACTACCCCAATCCCAGCTTCCATAGTCCAGGGGCAGGCGACTAGAACCAAAGGTGTATACATAATAAAATGGAAGGAATTGCCTTTAAACCTGAATCACAGACATAGAGTACAAGCGGATGAAAAAATTAAGTAAAAATTGTATAAAAAGTGTAATAATAGTAAAATGTGCCGGAAATAAAGCCCAACAGTAAAGTACAAGGAAAAAGATAATAGATACAACTAAAAAGAAAAACTGTTCGAAGGTGACTAGTATCTTTTTGAACGTCCACCACAGATCCTACCTGAATGGTAGGTAAATATAGCCTCCTCAGTTCTCTATGCTCGTTCGTCACCTCCGGGTACTAACTCATCGTGAGATCTACCTCTGGGAACCATCTAGTCCTCGTACACTCTGCCTCGATCATTGATGTATGTCTTCTGCATCCTAATCAATGAGGTGCGAGCATAGCCTGTGCTGGGGTGAGTATGACGATAATCATTAGAGACCTTGAGACCCTCGATGTCTCACAATATCCAACAAGGATAAACCAAAATTAATGATACAATCATGAAGTATCAACCCATCCTATATAGGTATATCCCATACATATACCTAGGTTACCAATCACAGTTCGACTCCAACTCCCGAGCCCAATCACAACCCAATCCACAAAGGAAGAAATATAAATCACCATGATGATAATGGTTGAAATAAAAGACCTAGATCACAAAGGTATACATATTTTTCAGAGAGATAAAGATGATCAAATGTAATCTCTGATTCATCTAAGCTATCAGACCCACACAAGATACATGACCAGCAAAGATGTCGGACACACACAGGATAATGGAACAACTATCTCATCTAAGTTGTCAGACCCACACATGATATAGGACTAGCTATCTCATCTATGATGTCGGACCCACATATGATATAGGAATAGAAGTTATAAAGGTCATACCAACAGAGGATCCCGGTTTATTAGTCATCGAAATCAAACCCACATAGGATTCTGGTACAGCAGTCATCAATGTCGCAGCCAACCCTAGGGTTCCCGCACACAGCACGCTCAATTCAGGGAGGGTCCGGTCCTCGAGACAAGTTTCAATGCATCAAATATAACAAAGCCCATAGTTTATGTATCTCGTAGTTATGGCTCATCATAAAAACCCAACGCGATAGACCACGCGTCAATCAGACGTATGGTCCTTGAGTTATTGGGATTTTCATTCAAGGACCTGGTTAGATTTACATTTGATCCAAACCTGACCATTTTCTAATCTTGTCCCAAACTCAATTAAAGTATCCCAAAAGGTCCATCTCGCCTCGAGGGTCCTAGTGCCGCATATGACGCGTCAATAGGATGCTCGTTCTATGAGATAATCTTATTTATGCAAAGACGTGCCCGCCCTGTCATGCCCAGTGGGCTAGGGGGTCGTCCCGACCCGGCTCACTGAGTCTGACCAAGATGGGGGTCTACCTAGCTCGGGGGGGGGGGGGGGGGGGGGTACGGCCCACCCGCAGACTCGGCCTACACTGCGGGCATGTCTGATTCACCTGGTGGTGCCACGTGGTGCCACGTTCTCCACTGCCCGATCAGCCATAGCCGAGCAGTTCGAACTACGCATGTGGGTCTCGGTTCCTCACACGTGGCGCCTATGGGCATCACGGTTCTCCAGCCTGGTCGGCACGTGGTCGGCCAGTTCGTCTAGCCGAGAAGCCCGCTGACATGGGCCGCGTCCTCATCCTCGCGGCACCGGTGGGTGTCGTGGTTCTCCTGGGGGCCGACTGGATTGCCTGGCCAGGCATCCTGTGGACTAGGCGGCTCGAGCGGTAGCCAGTCCCTCCACGCGGCCGGTGCGACGCCACCGCGCCCTCCACCACAGCCGGGCCTGGCCACAGATCTACATCACTGGTACGTCGTGATGACGTTGTGCTTCTTCTTCCTCACCCCACCATGGCCGTGGCCCTCCTCCGGCACGGTGCGACGACACCACGCCCTTCCTTCTCCACTACGGCACTCTTGTTCGTGGCTTTTCACTACGTGGTGTGACAGCGGCCCCTTGCGCCACCGGTAACTTCCATGATCTGCCTCTGTTGTCAACACAATGAGAACAACAACAAAAAATGGGGGACGGTCAGACCATGTTTATACGGTCCGATCCCTCCTCGTTATGTTTTTAACATTCCGCATCAAGAGCACAACACACAATAATGAAAGGAGGGTATAACTCATACATAAAAATAATCCAATTTTCCCCTAACTCGTAATTGTCTTTTTACGTTGACTATTCATGGAAGATATAGGTCACGGAAGATGGAAATCATTCCATCAACATCTGCGGAGGTAGATCTCGGTGAAGATGAGTCAATACGACGCCCTTGGTGTACTTTGTGGGCTTCAGTGCTTTCCTTCCTTGCTCAAGTTGAAGAAGGTAGAAGATGATGCTTCACGTTCTTCTGAGACGGGGTGTGTTCTTCATTGGAATAGGTAGTTCTTCATTGGAATTAGTTATTTCTCTAGGATTTCTCCCAAAGGTAGTATGTTTCGACCAAAATAAAATAATATCCTCTCTATTATTTTATTCATGCCATGTATTCCAAATGGAATTCAGAAGAATTCAAATTTCTACAAAATAATGAATTAATTGTGGGAGCTCAATTAATTAATTAATGGGGGTTGGATATTTAATGAGAGAAGGTGGAAGGTTCAAAATTAAAAGATGAGATGTGGGTTTATTAAATTTAAGGTAATTTTAATAGACTTCCCCTAATAAAATAAAGGTTACATGGGGGTTAAAGGGGGGTTCAAAATAGAGCGTCCCCACCTAGTAATATCCTCCAAAGGGGGGTTAGGGTGTGGTGGGCCCCTCCTCTAACCTCCACTTGGTAGTTTTAACCACCAATCAAATAAAAATATGTACACATATTTTTATATTTAATTATTTAGAATCCTGAAAAATTAACTTTCAACCTTTATAAAACGCAATTGCGGTAAAGGTCTCCTTAAAAGAATATTGTTGCTGCGAGTTCAATAGTGCCCTTGGATTTCCATTCCGAGCATCGCGTCAAAAGATTTAAAAATCAAACACATACGTTTAATAAATGTACATGAAAAAAACATTTGTAATTTATTCTGGGAAAACCGGGGCTCAAAATTAAGTGCCGTTAGAAATTGCGGACTCATAAAATTCCCATGTATTTAAGAAAAATTCAATTGAATTTTTGGTTCTTTACATTATAGTTCAATATTTTTATTTTTTTTGATTTTTGATATAAATCATGTGTAATATATTTCTAGAGGGATTATTATTTTGATTGATATTTATTTTAGATTCTGGACATTGTTTTTTAAATTTCATAATTGATCGGCATGTTCACTTATGGGTTTTAAAAATAACTTGTCTTGTCCCACTCAAATTTAATTAAAAAAATTCAATCAGTGACTTTGATTCTGTTGAATTTTACATCAAACTACTTCACAGTTAGGTGATTATAAGAAGTGGTGACCTTTAAGAACAATATTTCTCTATGATATATCTACCAGCTAGAGAAATAAATCGATCCTTTCTGAGGATATGAATTAAATATAATACATTGAAGAATATATATTTTTGAACTGGTAGTATTAGGGTTCCCTGAGCATCTGTCTTGATTTTATTTCTCTGTAATTAACTCAATTTTTGTTCATCCTTACACTATCTTCATCTAGTTAAATTAAATAAAATTGTATCATCATAATTTTTTTCCATTAAAAATGGTTAATAAAAACTTGTGAATACATTTATGAAGTGTTGTTTTAGATTTTTTTATACGCACTCCCCAATGGATTCAATACCCTACATCCACTATAATATTTCAAGTATGATTTTATAAATAATTAAAAATTACATGTATTAATGAAATAATTTTAGATAAGTTATTATCAAAATTGTTACATATAATTAGAGAATTTTCTAGTTCTAACACATCTAGTCTATGGTGGTAATTCAATGTTAGTTATCTTGCAAACAGATGCTATTTGTTTCATAACTATTTTTATAACCATCACTAAAAATAAAATTTTTCCCCACACATTTATTCATTTCACTTTTTTATCAACATTAAAATAAAAATTAAACCAATAGTTGGGTGGTGTATTAAATATATTGACAACATTAGAAACTAAAATAAGATCATATATTAGAAGCCTATAGTTATGAAATCCACATTAGTATTTTTTTACTCCATATCATCCTTTCATTCTCTCAAAAATAAAATCCAATACTCCTGGAATATTTATTTCTTCCATCACAAAAACATTGAATATCCACTATAATGGTGGAAAAAGTTCCCATCTTAACCCAAAATACCAACTATCGATGAATATTAGGAATTACAAAACTCCTAACTATAAAAACATTCTTTCAATGGATGATTACATTGAATGATACTCTATACTATAGGGATCCACTATTTAAAAGATACCCCAAGTAGTCTAAACTATGAAATCATAAAAATATTTACCCTTATACTCAATCCCATCGAAAAAAACCGACCTATCAAACCTAATTCACAGGGATATCTCTTATTATTTTTTTAATAGTAAATAAACAACAAATGTATCACACCCATGTCAACCCCAAATGGGTAACCTGAGATGGCTCTCTATAATTCCTGAGAGTTTTTCCCAATCCTCCTGGACTGAATACTAGTTTCAGGAATCTTGAAGAAACATTTGGAACTACTTAGAACATAATAAAAGAAAAAAATATAGTAATTAAAAATAAATAATAAAATTAAAAACTTTTAGTTGATAGGAATCAAAACATCACATACCTCCATGTGACCATGCAGGTCACCACCAACAACGAACCAACTTCATCTCATGACAAAAAATCCCACGTTAGAAGTAGGAAAAAAAGTTAAAAAAGGGAGAGCACAAAGAGAGTCGTGGTATATAGCCATAGTGGATGGGGAGTCACATGGTGCATAGGGGGAGATGGGAATGATAACAAATAAGATGAATGAATGAAATTGAAAAGAAAATAAAACAAAATAAGACACATACTTTTTTTAATAAGTAACCTACATGGTTTGTGAACAATTTATCTAATCTTGCACCAACTGTGCAGTATCCACTACCTATTCTAGGCACCCTCTCTCAATTACCGATAGAAAAACACATGGCTGAGAAAAACATGCTCAAAATATACCACCCGGTACTATCAATGAATATAACATAGACAGATGATATCCAAATGATTTAATAAAATGGTCGAAAGTTGTGCTCCACACCATTAACCCACCAGGTCGCCCACACAGTCAATGCAGTGATACTAACAACTATACAAGATAATATTAAAATATCTAGAAAGACTCTATGTAAAGAACCATATCTTCCTTCTAATTGTTTTAATTATATAGAATTATTATGAGTCTGTGAAAATTAAAGGTGTGTAATTCTGAGGCCTAGTGTGCCCGGAATGAATTTCTGAACATTGTTTAAGGATCATTCTATAATGGAAAGAGTGGTGTTTTCTAAATGTTGAACCAATTCATGGATTAAAAATAATAGGGAACCATTGAATCCACAGTTCCAGGATTCACTTAAGTGATTCCATACTTTGACCATAGTAGGTCTGGAGAAAAAGTTAAGATTTGGGAATTTTAAAAGAAAAATAAAATTAATGTTGCTAAATTTTATTTTTCCATTCTTTCCCTCCAATAGAAAAATGACAACATGGGACCAGTAGCATGTCATGCCAATAAATGTAATATCCTTTATATTTTATGTAATGACATCATTGGGTAATTAAGAAGGTTCTTAATTAATGATCCCCTGTTAATTGCCATCATCATTACATACCCTCCCACTATTCTATTTATATGGTGCATGGGGAGGGGTATCAACACAGCTTCACCATGAAAAGAACTGTTAATAAAGTGCTGATACCCCAAAACCATAGTGGATGGATCTGATTCTAATGGGAGTTGATGAGCAACATCGAAACCCTGAACCGAAGGATGATGTATGAGCGACGTAGTTGGAAGCTAGTTGTATAGGATGGCGAGCACCAACTCCCTTCCCCAAGCATGTAGGTTCTCCAAAAACCACATGTAGGGTTTTTATTCTTGTTTATTTCAAGTGGTTTTCTTTAACCATTTTATCCTCCCTCATGTTTACGAGCTAATGCTGAGGAAATAGGCCTAACAGACTCACCCCGAACCCCCCACTACATTGTTACATGTGCGTCATCCATGGATGAATGTTGGAACGATGGCACTGACCAGCTATGAAGGATGTGGAACGCTGATACATGCCACAAGAGAAGGTTTTGCCACTAATCCACAACAATCATTGGAGCGGCCGACACTGGATAGCCTTTGAGGATGTGCGGCGTACCGTCGCGCGCCGCTAGTGAACAAGGGGTCACAACTCATCAGTGGTGACAGTTAGAGGAGCTGGCCAACACAATGGTTGGCCCTAGATGGGGAGGTGGTGTGACCAGTGCACCACAAGCGAGAGGGGATTCGGTGTGACATGTGATCCGTCTGAGAGTAGATGGTCGTGGCCGATGTTGCGACAAAGGTGGAACCCGCAACTTTAGCGGGTTCCACGACGAGCATCCTCCGATCCATTTGGGATACTAGGAGGAAACTCCCCCCCCCCCCTTCCATTTGGGTGGACCCCGATTCTCATCAGGTCATGCCACCTGTGGAATGTGCTCCTCCATGGGTCGGGCCGCCTACCAAGTGGGCCGCTAACCTTGCGGGTGAACCCCCTTGCAGGCAGCGCACCTGGCGGGCTGCACCCTGTTGTGGGACCCCCTATTCATGTTGTGTCGGACCGTGGCCTAGTAGGTCATGTTCACTCCGGCCCAGTCTTTAATAGGTCGGGTCGGGTCTATCCAACCGGGTCGGACCTAACCCAGGCCCGACCAGACCCAGAAACAATTAAAGGGTCATATCAATTGAAGCAGCCCTCTGTTTGAAGAACCATATGCAGTGTTGGGAACCTTGGATCAAGATGGTTCTTTTGGTATACACCACTTTATTATTGATGATTGCTGGATTATTTATGGGTTGGAACGAAATTGAATCTAACTGGGCCCTCTAAACTAAAACGCTTATAACTCACAGACTGGGTGTTCAATTGATGCGCTGTATATTTCGTTGGAAACCTTAAAACATGAAAATCCTCTGGTTTACTCCTCTGTGGAGATTAGTGGTGGTCAGGGTATGACCTATATCTCAAGGGGCAGATTCTAGGGAACTCGTGTCCACCGGGTGCGACGAATTCTATGGAATGATGTAACATGAAGAAAGAACCGTAATCCTGTGTGGGTCAGCATATATCGATCCTGTGTGGGTCAGCATCTAACATAATGTGTGTGGGTCAGCACTCAACGATCCCATTTGGGTCATCACATAACGATATTATGTGGGTCAGATCCTGTGTGGGTCAGTGGTGGTTAGTTACATATGGATCATGTGTGGGTCAACAACTGTGCTAATAACATAATAAGATAATCTATCCTAACAACTAATCAACTATATATCTATACATACTTTATACTTGGTTCTAAGATGATTCATTTTAGATTTGTGTTGTTGTCTTCGTGATGTTACCCGTGTGGTACTTCTTTTTCAGTGGTGTTAACTGTGTGGAATTTCTACCTCTGTGGTGTTACCATTATGGTAACATTTCCTCACGTATTAGATGAGTATATATTGATAACTTAGTTATATCTATGGTTATATACCTAAGTAGAGGTGATGTCTTGCTTTGTTTTTTACTTCTTTGGAACTCTAAGAGACCTACATGGGTCTTGAGTTCCCTACTGAGTATCGTTATACTCACCCATACACGGGCTATGCCCGCACAATTCTGTGTCTTGTGAAGACGACATACAACATTGATAGAGGCTGAGGGAGCCAGGAATGGACGGTAGTCGGAGGTGGCCCTTTTGGAGTGACATGATGTAGGGACTGCTGCTCTTGAGTTGTAACTACCCATCAGGTAGGATCCTCAGTGAGTGATCTAGGAGATGTTTTCCCTTTATCAGTTGTATTTTACCATTCAGTTGTAAATATAATTTTACAATAAGTCTTATATTCCAACCTCGTTACATTTAGCACTCCTTTTACTGAATCACTTTACTTAGTGGTTTCTTCTAGATGTGTTCATCGACTACGTCTCTATATAGGTTAAAAGGAAATGCCTTGCCATTTTAGGGATATGCCATTCCAGTGCAAGTCTCTAGCCACTGGCCTTTGAATGGAAGGCTTGTGGTAGTCACGACACAAGTGTTGAGGGATGGGTCATAACAAAGTGGTATCAGAGGAGTCGGTTCTAGCAAAGAACATGGACTATGATATTTTCTATGTTTCAATAGTTTTAAGTGTTATTAGTGTGGTTTTTAGTTTGGGTAATCCAGTGTTGGTGTGGCGGCTGACATATCCATACACCAGGACCATGAATTCTGATTTTTGATTTAGTGCATGAAAACATTGAGTGTGTGTGTTTCAAATGTTTTTTCTTATGATCTATTGAGTCAGCTCACAAGGTATAACTTATTGATCATGGAACACCTATCTTCTTTCAAGATACATCCATGTAGACAGCCAGCCAGGATTCTCAAGAGAGTACGTGACGTCGGCCAACCAAGTGATGAGGCCTTGGTGAAGGGCCATCTTACGGTTTTATCACCTTTGGATGGTCTACAAGAAACACCACGACCCGTTGATCATCCACTACAACTAGCCCCGCCAGTAGAGGGTGCATGATGACTAGCCACATTTCCTGAGTTTTAGTGGTAGAGGCTTCTATGGTTCTCAGGTGAGATAGCACCACATGTGGATACAGACTGTCTAGAGGTTGTAGTCATAGTTTTTTATCTGGTTAGGAAACCAACAAACATTATGGTTATCCTCGTATCCAGTCTTTTTCTGGAAGTAGCAGGGAGATGGTGGAGCTTGATGCTCTAGATACATGATGAGTTGAAACTCATCTGGTAGGACTTAGATATCCTTTTCATTATAGAGATCATCTATATGACTCTATTCTCAGTGTATATACAACTGTTGATTCACTTACAGTAGGGAAACATTACTATGGTCCAGTACACAGTGAGGTTCACTGATGTCTCCCACTACTCCACCGACATGGTAAATGACCATTTCATCATGGGCCATACCTTTGTGAAAACACTCTGATGGGAGATCAGATCATCAATGATATCTCTTTGCATACAGACAGTGGCTGGGGTGCTTGAGAGAGCTCTTTTTGTGGAGAGATTCCTATATGAGAAGGAACATACATCGTGAGCCACCATCAGACGTCAGGTAGCAGAGACATCTCCAGTAGATAATAGGAGGATGATGTAGGGGTCCATGTGGAACAAAACATATGGTGGACAACATACAGATACATGGTCGGTAGTATAAGGCTCATGGGATAGAAATGGAGAGATGAGGGTAGACAATTCTACTCGTGCGACAGATAGGGTCACATGGCTTGCAACTGTCGACCCGCTGCACTAGAGACCAGAAGATGGTCGAGGGACGGCCAAGGCAGAGGTAGAGATTTGTCTGGATGGCCTGCAGGCAGTAGGGGGATGTGGTTGAGGATATGGTCGTGCAGTAGGTGGTGGGTACTGATTCGAGGTTCTACCTCCACCACCTCAAGGTGGTACACCCCGACAATAGGGAGCGGGTGGACAGAGACGAGCATAACACTAAGAAGATGAGGCTTAAAACCACAGTGCTCCATAAATAATTAGAGGTATGATCACTGTCTTCTCCACTATAGCTATATAACCCAAAGACACTGGTTCTAGTCACTCTTTTATTTCCTCAATCCTCATTCGGAGCTTGGAGATTTCAATGGAGATGTTAGTTCGATCCTTATGGCATAAGACTCTCACAGGAGAGGATTTGACGATTATAAACTGGTTCTGATAGTGTGATATTACACTAGGAGGTGATAACTTCAGCTGGGATCTTCTGGTTGTGGCGTCGAGGCCTTACGATATCATCTTGGGTATGGACTGGTTATCCACATTCCATGCCTAGAATAACTATATTTAGCGCAATATATGATGTGTCTGTGAGAATGGGACTATGTTTTATTTCACTGGTGAGTAGAGAACATTTATAGATCATGATGGACTTACCTGGAGAAGGTTTAATCCAATCACACAGTAGATGGCTATCTTTACCCTCAGAGCAGTAGATGTACAGAGTCTGATTTTTCCTGTATTGGTGGACTAGTATGTCGATGTCTCTCATGATAATGTTCTAGGACTACCTCCATGCAGAGAGGTATATTTTTACATCTTCTTGTATATTGGTACAACATTGCTATCTACACCAGCATATAAAATGTCTCCTGCAATGCTTCATGAGTTATAAGTACAGTTGGAGGACCTGTATAGGATGGGGATCATAAGGCCTTGTTTTTCTCTATGGGCTACCCCGATTTTGGTTGTAAAGAAGTAAGATGAGAGTTTGAGACTCTATATGGACTATCAGTGCCTGAACCTGGTGACTGTGAAGAACAAGAATCCACATTAGAGGATTTATGACCTCTTCGGTCAGTTAAATGGAGCTCATTGGTTTTCAAAGATAAACCTTAGATCAGGCTATCATCAGCTTAGAGTACGAGATGAGGATTTGCAGAAGATGGTCTTCTGATGTCAGTATGACCATAATGAGTTCTTGGTTAGTCCATTCGGCCTAACTAAATCACATAAAGTGTTTACGAGACTCATGAACAGGATCATTCAGCCATACCTTCCTTGATTTTTTGTGGTCTTCCACGCCGACATGATGATATACTCAGCATTGGAGGAAGATCATGCATATCATCTAAAGATTTTTCTGGATACACTCTGAGAGCACCATCTTTATTGTAAGATCTCTAAGTTCTAGATCTGGATAAAAGAGGTCAACTTTCTGGGACATATTATCCCAAAGGATAGTGTTGTAATGGATCTGGAAATGATAGATGTTGTTCTTTCTTGAGAGCCACGTAGGAGAGTGACTGAGGTGTATAGTTTCCTGTGGTTCGCGGGATACTACTAGAGAGATGGGCCTGAATTTTCCAGAGTAGTATCACCCTTTTCGGAATTTATTAATAAGTTATAACCCTTTGTATGGATGGGGAGATGGGAATAGAATTTTCAGAATCTAACGTAGATACTGACGAGTTTCTCCATATTGAGGGTAACAGAAGAGGGTGTGGGGTATGTAGTCTACTATGACACATCAAGGACAAGAAATGGGTGTGTCTTAATGGAGGAGCGAGCAGTTATCACCAATGGATCATGAAAACGGAGACAACATGAGTTGAACTATGCAACCCATGGCCTGGGGTTAGTAGTAGTGGTCTTCAACGTGAAGATGTGGTGAAATTACATGATGGGGGTACATTTTACAATCTACTTCGATCAAAAGAGACCTAGGTATATATTATCTCTAAAGGACCTGAACCTGAGACATTTTTAACTACTTGGGTTATTCTAGGAATATGACTTTTAGATATTCTATACTCTTGGGAAGGGGAATGTGGTACCAGATGCACTCAGCAGGCAGTCTTTTCTGTGGTTGCTGAGTGAGGTGACAGAGTAGCTAGCTGCATTGCAGATATCCTTCATGGATATAGATGGAGCAACATACGTATAGTCTATGACAATCACTCCCCCAATCATTAGTGAGTCAGGGAGGTGAAAATGGGGACATTGAATACAAGGCTCGATGTGCTCACATATCTTTTGTACAAACACCAGTTGTATTTTATGAAGGTGGGGATCACATCATCCACTTCAGAGGACGTACCATGGTACCTATGGTGCAATGAGATGAGGAGTAAAGAGAGTTATATAAGTCCCCTCTAGTTGTACATACTGGTGTCAAAAATATGTACCAGTACATCTGACATCATCACTAATGGCTAGGGATAAAGAAAGTAGTGGCATAGTTTATTTCTCGATACCTCACTTGTCAGCAGGTTAAGGACAAGCATCAGGATCCAGCAGGCTTAGCACAACAAGTAGATTTTTCAATGTGGAAGTTGTATGGAATCTCCATGGAATTTGTGATATGTATTCCATGTAAATCTAGGGGACATGATTCCATACGGGTGATCGTTAATTGACTCACCAAGTCAGCCCACTTTTTACCTATCTGAGAGTAGGTATCAATAGATGGATTGAGGCACCTATACATATAGAAGATTGTGGGACTTCATGGGGTGACATCGACAATCGTCTCTAATCATAACACACATTTTACTCTCCTTATTGTGGAAGGGATTATAGGAGAATTTCGAGACAATGTTAAATTTGAGCACCGCCTTTCATCCTCATATGGATTGTCGGATTGAGGGGACTATTCAGACGATGGAGGACATGCTTCGTGCATGCATCCTATATTTTGGCCTAAATTGGAAGGATCAATTTTCCATGCTTCTGTACGCATACAACAATATTTGTCACTCCTCCATTGGTATGACACCATTTTATCCCTTCTATGGTCGACCATGAAGATCACCTTTATGTGGGACAAACGTAGGGGAGTTAGCACTTATGGGTCCAGAGTTGGTACGGGCTACCACCGAGAAGGTGAATATCATCCCAAAGTGGATGAAGACTACACAGAGTATAAAGAAGTCTTACACTGACTGGAGGTGGATACCTTTAGAGTTCTAGGAGGGGGGGGGGATATTTTCTGGTGACTATCTCCTTGATAGGGACTACAGTGATTTGGCTAAGGGTACAAGTTATCACTAAGGTTTATTGGACCATTTCTAATACGTGAGAGGATAGGCTAGTTGGCATACTTCTAGGAACATATATCGAAGTTAAGGAGGGTTCACGATGTCTTCCACGTATCCTAGATAAGGAGATGCGTGCGTGACCCATCTCACATCATTAACCAAGGTGAGATAGTCTTCGATGATATGGAGACATTTATGGAGTTTCTATTAGAATTGATGAACGACAGGAGTGAGTTATTTGTGGGTGGTCGATACCTCTGGTGCATGTTTGCTAGTAGCACTTGAACCTTCAGGAGAGCACATGGGAGTAGGAGGCTCAAATTTACTCTCAGTATCCCCTTTGGTTCCATTATTCTACATTGTGGAATTTTCAATGAAAAGACCTAAGGTGGGGAGAATGAAAAGACCCATATTTTCAATGTAATTTTATTAATTACATTGAATTATTATGATTCTTTGAAAATTGAAGGTGTGTGATTCTAAGGCCATGTGTGCTTGGAATGTATTTATGAACTTTTTTTAAGGTACGTTCTATAAATGCACGTGTGAAATTTTCAGAATTTTGAACCGGTGCTCGGATTAAAATTCTGAGGGCAATGTTGAATTTGTAGTCCTTGGATTCACTTAAGGGAGACTTCACATTCACCGCAGTAGGTCTGGAGAAAAAAGTTATGTTTTGGGGATTCTAAAAGAATAATCAAAATAACATAGATAATTTTTATTTTTTCTTTCTTTCTCTCGAACGGATAAATGACAACGTGGGACCAGTGGCATGTCAAGCCAATAAATGGCATGACCTTGCAATCATATGTAGCAACATCATTGGGGAATTAAGAAGATTTCTAATCATGGAGCCCCAATTAATTTATCTACATCATTAAATACCCTCCCCCTATCATATTTATATATAGCATGGGGAGGGGTATCGACATAGCATCCCCACAAAACTATGTGACAATAAAGTGCTGAGATGCTAAACCCTTGGTGGATGGATCCGGATCTAGTGGGAGGTAATGAGCGACACTGAAACCCGAAATTGAAGGATAACATATGAGCAGTGACATTGGAATCTAGTTGTGTAGGACGTCGAGCATCGACCCCCTTCTTAAAGTATTGAGGCTCTCCAATAACATCTGGTAGGGTTTTGATTTTAATTTATTTCAACTGAATTTTCAGAACCCTTTCATCTTCCCTCATGTTTACAAGCTAACCTGGAGGGTGCAAGCCTAATGAACCCAAATCGAACCCTCCACTACTTTGCTACCCATGATCCCTCCAAGGATGATCGCTGGCATAGAGGCACTAACCAGTTACAAAATAGCCAATGTAACAATGCACACCGCTAGAGAAGGTCACGACACTATGCCATGGAGGTCATAATATAGTCACGCACTGACCAACCGTGAAGGAGGTGTGGCATGTTATCGTGCACCACATTGAGATAGGGGCCACATCACCACAGTCGTGGTAGTCGGTGGTGGTGACCAGCACAATCGCTGGCCACAGAAGGGGAGGCAGCGTAACATATTCCTTGTCGGTGAGTGGAGAGGTGGCGCGACCTGAGGATCTCCGTTGAGCATAGGGTTGTAGCTGAATCCACAAAAGATTTGGTACACAAACCACTGGCCGTTTCTATGGTGACTGGGTGGTTCCCAAGTGGCCCCACTTTTTTACAAAACCAAATGGACTATGGGCCATTCAGGATACCAAGGGGAAACACCCCCCCCCCCTTGCTAGCTCGGGTAGACACTACTCTACCCTAGGTCATGCCCCCTGCAGACTGCACACTTGGGTCAGGCCGGTTTCCTAGTGGTCCATGTTTCTGGTGGGTCATGCTCCACCGAGGTCTGGGCTGCCTTCCCCTTGGGCTACACACATGGCAAGCCACACCACCTTGCAAGCCTCCCCTTTCATGACGCCCAAGAGGGGTGCCATTTTTAAGTCGGGTCGTGCCCACCACAGCCCAGCACAGAACTGTTTGGGTCGGGTCGGTCCGACTGGGTCGGATCAGACCTGGGCTCAATAGGACCCAGAAACAGTTAAAGGGACTTATCATAATAACCATACATCTGTTTGAAGAACCGTCTTTGGTATTGGGATCATTGAATTGAGATGGTCCTTTTGGTATACTACACTCGAGTTTTGGAGACATTTGTATTATGGTCGGGTTGGATCAAACAGAAATCTACCAAGGCCCTCAGATCTAAAACATTATAACTCATAGACCGAGCATCTTATTGACGTGCCATCTGTAGCATTGAAACCCTTATGAAATGGTGGTACTTTGGGTTACTCCTTTATAGAGCATAATAGATCTCAAGGTTTGATAGATGTCTCAATGGGAATATTACATAGAAGTAGAGGGCACTGGGTGTGAGGAATCCTATGGAAGGTTGTAACGTGAATAAAGAACATCGATCCTATGTGGGACAACATCTATCGATCCTATGTGGGTCAGATTCTATCAGATACAATGTGGGTCAATGCTTTTCAATCCCATGTGGGTCAGCACATACAAATACTTTGTTGGTCAGATCTTGTGTGGGTCAGTGGGGGTTAGTTACCTATCGATCTGGTGTGGGTCTGCAACAATGTTATTTAACAGAATAAGATGATCTAGTATTACGACTAATCATCTGTATTATGGTACTTAATTTGTAACTAGTTGTGTGTTTAGTATTTTCACCTTTTTGGTGTTTTCATCGTGTTGTTACATGTGTGGTATATCAATCTCAGTGGTTTTACATGTGTGGTATTTCTACCTTGGTCATGTTACCTTTGTGGTAACCTTCCCTCATGTATGATATGATTATATCAAGATATATTAGGTGTATGTCTGGGAATATACCAAATTAGTGTTGATATCTTGATTTTTTTTTCCTTGGTGGATCCCTAGGAGACCTATGGGGGTCTCAGGGTCCATACTGAGTATGGTTGTACTCACCCCTGTATGGGCTATGCCCGCACCTTGTTGGGTCTTGTGCATATGACATACAACACTGATCAGGGCTGAGGGAGCCAGGACTGTATGATACTTGGAGGTGGACGTTTTGGCATGATTTGACATTGGGACTACTGATTTTGAGCTATAACTATACTTTATGTATGATCCTCTGTGGGCGATCTATGAGATTTTTTCCTTTTTCATTTGTATTTTACCTTTCACTTGTACTTGAACTTTTATAGTTGGGATTGTATTTCAGCCCCTTTACATTCAACAATCTTTTTACTATAGTAGTTTACTTAGTGGTTGCTTCATGATGTGTTCTTGGATTGTCTGTATATACAGGTTAATAGGAAATTCATTTATGTTATAGGGATACGCCTTTCTGGTGCTAGTCGCTAGCCCCTGGCCTATGGAAAGCGGGCTTGGGGTATTCATGAAACGGGCCCCGGGGGATGGGTTGATAAACTCCAAAAATAAAAATACTAACCCAACAACCATCAAATATTTTTCTCTCATAAAAAATATAAATAATAATATCAAATAAAATAATATAAAATAGTGATGCCATGTCATAGTGTGAAAATTATCCCCACCATTAACACTTTCTACCCCCTGAAATTCACCTAGCCAAACATGGAACAAATCCAAGACTCAAAACTGATCAAAAAAATGAGAACACAAAACTAGGTACAACCTTTCAACACCACTGGTCACACTAGACCAACTCTAGAGAAAATGAAAAGGAGATACTTAAAGGATTTAGAGGGAGATATCCCCAACATATTGGAAACTGATTAGCTAAATGATTGAATTGAGAAGAATTCTCAATGAGACCACCAACCCAAATTACAAGGGTTCAGTCATGGAGAGTCGAACAAAGAAAATGGTTAAGACAATATCATAATTACTCCAGAAACATTCCCCTCCAAATGAGTAACAATGGATAACTATGACAGATCCAAAGAACGACTAAACAACCAAGAGTTCACATATATAATTCACAACCACATAAATTTCAAGAAAGAGGATGATATGATTAAATAAAGCTTCCTTATGAAATAAACCCACAGTACGGTAAAACATTAATGGTCACTACACTGACATTAGTGAAAAAATTGTTGGATGTATATCCCCCACACTTTGAGATTATCTGAGGTCATGAAAAGGTTCCCTATGGGAGAATTATCTCATGCCCTAATTTTTTGAAGCATCTTCCACCTCACAGTCGAGAACTAGAATCCTCTCATCGAGGATTACTCTTCAAGAAAAACTAATTACAAAAAATGTCACAAAAACACCATAATCAAAACATTGGATAATTATGGAATGATGGAATAGAGTGACTGAACTTACCACACTTGAACCAAAAAAATAAGGGTTATCAAATGATTAAAAGGAAGGAAATGACAAAGGGGACATGTCCTAAACAGGTTCATCTGGTTCACACTCTTCACTAAATGGGTAACCACCCCTAGAAATAGAATAAATCAGACCATAAGCTACCATGTATTTCCATTTAGACCTTTCCAATGATCAAATGTGATCCTTTAACCTTGTATGGAGACTCCACCAAAAATAAGGATAATTCAAATAATTCCTCAGCACTATCTCTAGAGAAACTACTACTAGTTCATACCAATGTTCATCTTTCAACTTCATAATCAGTCCAATTTATTGAGAATACATGAGATATGGAACATTATTCTCCTTTACTTCCCTAACAATAAAACATAGGGTGAATGTGGTCTTGAAAATCACCTATCTCATCTTCACATTCAATGAGGATGGAACAACCACCTTCCACTGGTCTAGTCTCGATCCTTCAAACATACCAAAAAGAACTGTCAAACCCCAAAATCTAGAGTTACCAAAAACTATACGACATCCTCATCTTCCCAAATTCACTCCACAACCACTAATAGATATAGATAAATACATGAAATAATCACATATTTAGAAGAGATGGCCACACCACTCACCTAGGAGGCTAGGTTGATCCATTTACTAGAATAAACCACTTAGAATCCTCTTAGGTCATTCTAGGTGGATTAATATAAAAACATTAATGCACTAAACCAAATCAATAGAAACCATAACTCAATCAATTACCATTTTAATTAAAATACAATTTTTATAAACCAACAAATCACAAAACCAAATCATAACCAAATAATATCTTAACTAATAAAAACCACAAAAAAATCACAAAAAAAAAGTCATGAATCCTCTTTTATAATCCACAATTTAAAAATTCATCAATTTAAAAATTTAATTCCCCCTTTGAAATCAAAATTGTTATCTATTTCAAAAATCATTTTAGTACATCTACTTCAATATTCAAAACACCACCTAACATTTCCTGTTAAAAAAATAATAACAAATTAAAAAAGAATAATTTTTTAATGGAAACCATATTCCTTTTCATAAAAATACATTAGACAAACCATTTAGGGTCATTGATTTTAAATACTCACATGTGAAATCCTATGAATCGTCTCATACATGTGAATAATACTTTGTCTAATATCATCCACACATACATACCAACAAGAAATTTTCATGAAAACAGAGACATGTGTTTAGACATATATAATGAATGAAAAGTGTCATAAATTCTACATTATCATCAAGACCATTAATTTATTAATTTCGCAATTATATCATCCTCCACGTTTTCTTAAAATTTTTAAAATTCTTTTTTAGTTTCTCCTTAAAACTCTAATTTTTTCAATCTAGAAACCATTTGTAGAAAACACTTTCCATTAAAAATCTACTAACACCGACCCAAATATGAAGAAAAACATCACCAATAACTAAATAACAATAATGTAGAACTATTGGTCATGATAACCCTATCCACAAGGTATAGTACACTATACACTGAGAATGTACCAACTTCTATAATCATATTGAACAGTACACTTGACCTCCACATGGTTCTCTACACCTTGTAATATCACCATGTAGCACCATCTCGCCTCCATTATAAATTACCAATATACACACTATCATAGAACTAAACTGACACCAATAGAATAACCCAAAAGAAAAAATGGCTCAGAACTCAACTACCCATGGTGATTCATGTCACATTACAGGTTGTACTAATCTGGAACCAACCCATGACCTACTTTATGAGACCTGAAAATTCTATCTATGACCCAACTAAAACCCCATATAATGAGTTTCTCCTCTAATATCATTTCTTCATGAACCATCGATGGTCAAACCTGAATTGGTCTCCCACGAAATCCCATGACAAGGTCTGAGAGGCATTCTGGTCCACATGGGATTAAAACTATTTTTAAGAATCAATAAAAACCGTTGGTAACGATTTAACCAATAAATAAGGATAAAAATAAAATAATTGAAATTGAATAAAAAAATAAACACTATCATTTGAAAGGAAATACAACATCATATTCCTCCATGTGACCTTATGGATTATTGCAACTACTAACCAACCTTACACCATAGCGACCAAGACTGAGATGAATGACTTCCTAGTGGCTAAAAACAATGAATAGTTATAGGTGTGTATATTAACAATAAATATGTGTGACTGAATGAACTATTACATTTTACTTACCATTACAATGAGAACCATTTCAAGGTTGATTGATAATAAAACTATTCAAAAATAAGATTTTATGTTTATGTCTAAAACAAGTAACATGGTGATGTTTCATCAAATCAATTTCACTATTTTTATTTGAAAACTATTTAGAAAGAATAAAACACTTCGTATAAACCCTTTGAATGAAATAAAATTTAATGATGGAAATATTCCAGAATTAATGGAAAACTTCATGTGCTACAAAACATCTTTAATTAAATCATGTTTTTCATTGTTTTTAATATTAATGAAAAATTAATCCCAAAGATTTTAAAAAATAAGTATCATAGAAAAAAGGGATAATTATATCAAGCTCCATGGGAAACCCTAATCAAGTTGGTTAGAGTTGTCATATAATCTTGACACCTTGTTGATATCACATACAAATCAAGACCTGTATCATCCTCTTGAATGATCCACTAGATAGTAAATCATTCTTTTAGTAGTGTCCAATTATAATAATTTGTTTAGGTTGTGTTGTATCATGTATCCTATTAGTGGAATCAGGCCCCAGACCTACTGATCCACCTAGCGTAATAGGCCAAGTCTACCCCTAGATACTGAGGCTTCACATGTTCTTTATGATAATATCAACATCATGTGAAGTATATTTTTATATTATCAAAACATCATGAAATGGAACTATATATAAAAGCATAAATTCTCTCCACTAGGAACATATAACAAATTTCCAATATTGCCTTTATATTAATCATTCCAAATCCATTTCCAAATCCTAGGTAATAACATCACTCATGTTCTAAATACTAAAAATTGGCCAAACTATTATAAGAGTTAATAACCAATTTCCATGTAATACTTAATTTATAAAAATGGCCTTTTCCACATTTTAATGAATCAAAATTTTGAAACGAATACAAACATCGAGAAAACATTACATTTTCCAATACAATGTCGAATGTATATTTTAGCATTATAAACACACATTGGATGATTAGATTAATTACATAAAACAAATTAAAACACATCTCTAAAATCCAAAATGAATTCTCATTGCATATACATACTAAACTGTAATAATAAAACATATTTTTAAAACATCCATTGAATTATGTAATCAAAATTAACGGGTTAGGCATTGGGAACCTACCTCAAACTCAAGGTGTGCTTCTCTTGACAATTGAAACTGAAACATTTACTATACACTTGTATGCATATTAAATTTCTCATATAAATATATGGAAAAATATCCCCCGTATATATATTTTCATGAAAAAATATATACAAGTGAATCCTTATTTATATGCTTTTACTTCAATATACACAATTACACTTAAAAACATATTCGTTTTTCACATATATAAATAAGCACCACCAGACCCAATATATATAATAACACTTATATGTATTAATATATATATTATGTTGGAATAAACACACACACACACATGTGTTTTCTTATAAAAACCCATGTATGTTACCTTTGACCATGGTATCAGGAATATTCATCAAGAACAACAAAGATGTATTAAAAATTATGGAACCCAAAAAATTCCAAAATCAACTAATTGAAATTGGGAAAAATAAAATGAAGAAGGAATATAACATCAATATTGGAGCGGGTGAACCTAAATGGTCTTATATGTTTCATCTTCTATGATAGTTGCCAAAAAACACTAAAAAAAGTCCCCATGGGCCAATATCAAGACCTAACAATGGAATAGAGAACAGAATATCATGTTACCCTTGACCCAAAGTTCATCCATGATTTTTAGGGAGATAAGGAAGAGTAAGTATCACCAGAAATGGAAATATGAATTAGCTTCTGTGCTTACCTCGATGAGCCGACCTCAAATCCCCATGAAATCTGGTTGATCACTACGGGGACGATATAACCAAGGAGGGATAGTGGGTTTCCATGCAAGAAGGGAGGTGGGAATCACTTTACACATAGGGAGAATGGAGGAAATAATAAAAATAAAATTATTAATGAAATATAAAAAGACAATGTCAAAACTAAAATAAAAAGCATTTTTTAACTAAGAATCCCACAAGATTTGAACACAGTGTACCAAACCATGATTCAATCATGTTCTGACCACACCCTAGGTGAATAACCCTCAAATGGTTAACCTCAATATGATTCAGAGATGAGAAAATCATTCTACAACTATTCCAATCAACACTATCAAGTCACAGATCCCACCATATTATTGTCACACTGTTTAATAAATCATTCCAAATCATGAGCCACACCATTTACCCACCTAGGCACCTACACGGGCACTACATGGTTAATTTTAACCATAATGGGATAACTCTTAAAAATATATAAATCCTCCAAAAAATTTAAATCATAGACTTCCAACCACCATAACTCCATATTTCACAAGCTATGAGAAAATAAGATCATAATTTAAAAAAAATAGAGGTTTCTAGTCAGGGTGTAACAATTCCTAAAAAACATCAAAATTGAGAAAAAAAGTCGGTGACCAAAAATTACATACATTTAAGATCACCCAATACACTTTACACATATTAACACCTTCAGGAGTTTTAAAAACATACACGGAGTCTAAGGGTTTTCATCACATTTTAAAAATATTGAAATATCTTATCTTGTTGATATTTTCATTTAATACCATTTTGATTTTCAAGACCTATTTTTAAATCTAATTTTAAACCACATTCATTAATTTTAAATGAAACTAGAAAAATCCAAAAGCTTCTAACCTCACTGGTAATGTCTTAAAAATCACCCCATAAATCCACTTTACACAAAGCTTGTCTCACAACATGAGTATTCCTTTTTAAGGAACCCATTTAAAAAATACATAATATAATGATATATGATTTATGAATAATAAATATGGTTATGTGATATTGAAAAACATCCACTCTAGTAAATATTAATCTAGAATATACACAATTAAGAAAACCATGAATATATTATTAGTTTATTATAATTAATAATTAACTCTTTCATGGAATTATATTAATCATCACCACCCTTAGGCATGTGTATCACTACAAATTTTCTCCATAATCTTTTATGGTTGAGTGAGAAGAAAATAATTTCCAAAATCCAATTTCAAAACACAAAAAACAAACATCAAAATCTGAAAAGCACATCACATGGAAACAATCGGGTACTAATCCATATTTAATTTTCAATCAAATGATTCCACACCATCACCTTATGTCGCAATCCATGGGCATATATACATGGAGGTGTGATCCCTAACACACCCAATCTCCAATGTTAATTGACAACATAAGCGACAATAATAAACTGGAAAAATTCCCTTCTTCATCTCCATAAATAAAATAGCTATGCACGTAATAAAATTTGTAGAGGACAAATAAAAATCCTATTAACACAAGAATGCATCTATGTCACTAAACTGATCCACTAAAGGAGATGAGAAAATACTGAGGTAATGGAACAAGGAAAACCATATCCTCATTTATCGAAAGGTAATCCATTGATGTTTCACCAACTTTTTATTCACCAAAAACAATTGTATTCTTTAAAAAAGAACCAAAAAAAACTAAGACATCATTGAGGTCAAGTAAAAAATCTATCAATGAAAAATTCTAATGTCATAAAAAGTAAAACAAAAGACCGTGTAACTAGAACACCATGAAAAAATTAAAACAGAACCAGCCATAACAAGCTTTGCCATCATCCAATCTGGAACTTCACAATTCAAAACATCATTCATGATCGAATGACCCCACCATGATCAAAATTTATCTTCTAGAAATCTGTGTTTTAATCAAATATATGTTGTCTAGGAATTCTTATGATATACATTCAATGTATCAATATTCAATAATCCAATCAAAATAAATCTACTAAAATCAATACATTCTCTAATGAAATATTTTAATATACCTTTTGTATTTTACTAAAATAGTAACTAAGATGAGTTTCTACATGATCTCAAGCATACCTACACATATTACAAAAACTATTAATTTATGGATATTTCTTTGAATAATTTATGGAGACTATTCCATGAATTATATATCAAATTTTCTATTCTTACTTCAACAAAATAAAATTATTAACAGTCTATATAATAGACATACCATGAACATGTAAAGAAAAAATATTTTACAAGAGAGTATAAAAATTATAAAATATAGAAAAGAAAATATTCTATATGATACACATAGTATATAATAAATAATTAATTTAAATATACTCAACATAAATTTTTTTTATATTATCCCATAGTTTAATCAATAATCAATATTTTGTTCATCTCAATCTATATCCCCATATCCATGCCAATAGCTATACCTAGCATAAAAATTGAATTTTTTAGACATGAAAATCAAAAACCATGTCATGTATATAGGTAGATAGTGTTTCAAGTGACACATTTGGATCATATCCCTCCTAGACTCACTGAGTGCTACAGATCAATGGCATGCATGTGAATGTTTGTGGATGGTGAAAGTCTAATATTATTGGAAGTCACAAAGAAAATTATAAACCATGAATTATCTTATAATACATGCACACATTATATCATGGATATAAAGAACACACTCCTTAAAGACTCATACTGGGTTCCGATCTTTGAAATTCTCCAAAAACCCATTAATTGAAGACATGTATAAATTCACATTCTTATAAAGTATACCACATAACACCTATTACCTTATCATATGTGATCCCAAACATATATCACTAATCGAAAAAGTAATTTTCTTTATATTCCTACCAAACACATTAGTTATATCATTTCCCTTTAATGTACATCAACTAAATTATAAGGGGAAAGGATGACTATATCATGAAAACAAACAATATGCAATAGAAAGTTCTCAACCATCAGTTAAATGTTTAAATGATCTTGATAATTATGACGGGTAATAAATGGGGGTATAATTCATTAATTATCCTAAAAAACAATAACATAATAACATTAATGGGAAACCAAAGAGTTCATCAAGGAAATATGAAATAAAAATCTATTCTCTCACAAATTACCCCATCTCATCTTGCCAATTATCATTTTTTTTATCTACAAAATTACTCATATATTACCTATGACCTAATACCATACTAAAACTAATCATACGTGAATTATTCCAATATAAAATAGTATTATAAAATGTATATATATACTAATTTCACAGTTATATATAAATATAATTTTAAATGTCACTTAGATCTTGGGAAGATATCATCATTGCAAATGAGTTCTATGTCCATGGTCATGTGGCAGGTTTATCCCAGAAGGTTGTGGGTATTGTTTTATCAAATTTAGCGGATAAAATCACCCAAAATCTCTCCACTAACACCTCTATAACATAATTACATTCCATTTTATATATAGAACATAAACAATAAGATAACCACGAGTGAAAGAATATTATCAACTAGACAAAAATAAGAACATCTTATCCATGATGTAATTGTATACAAACTCCTTGTTCTAAATCTTTACCCCTATGGTAATCATTGATATCACTGCCCATTATTCCATATCTTAGTCAGTTGAAGTATAATTCTAAAAAAATTCCACATTGTCTATATTTCCAATCACTTTGTCGTATGAAGACATAAGATGGAATCACTTAAGAGAAAATCACTTTACTCTATTCGGAAATATTAAAATGGATCCCACATTCTTTCTAATCCAGTATCTTGATATGTACCAAGGATCAACACAAAATTAGTCATATCTCCAAATAATCTTTAATTTTTCATTAATCGTGCATCTAGAGGTCAGTCTCCCACTTCACCCATTATGGTTAATAAATAGTGAACTCTATAATAACTAAAGAGTTCAACCATATTTAAAGAAATCATATCAAATCCCAATAATTTATATAGAATTGGAAAAACTATCACTCAATAAATATTGAGGTATCTGTATCCATACTAAGGATACCCCATGATAGATAAAAACACATGTCTGATCACTCATTCAATGTTTCACCAAAACCCCTTGAATTTTTCTATGTATTTGAGTTTACTCAAGTGTATTAGTCTAACTTTATAAACCCAAGGTCGCCTCTCTAGGTCCCTTAAATAGCCCATCATCAATAATTTCACTAAATAATCAATCATAGTCCTAAGAAAACTATTACTCAATGTAGTATGTCACATATTGTACCTTTGTTATCTTGTAAAATTATTCTATTAGATATAACATTTGATGAATATTTAAAACAATAATGATCACACAAGCACATATACATTAAAAGTAGTGTATTTTCATCACATGGTCAACCATATATAGAAATATACCAAAATAATATACAATTAAATTTATATTAAAATATAAATAAAATCATTTCCTATATATACTTAAAAAAAGACATCTTATTTTAGTGTAATCACTCAAGGACCATCGTAGAAATTATAATGGAAACCCCCTTTATCTTATTTTGAAATACAATTTTGAAAATATTTCTTTGAGTAAAAAAATTAATTTTATAATCCCTTTAAAATAAAACTTTTTTAAAAATAATTTTATAATAGGAAAAACTGTTTTCCTTTGAAATTTATATTAAATATAACATATTTTAAGCCATTATTAAAGGGGAAGAATCCATTCACTTCATAAAACCAATTCATGATACAAAAAAACCCATAAAATAGAACACTAACACTTGTTAGACTTAAATGGTACTAAATAAACCATTTACCAATATATACCATACATTTTGGATTACTATGATGATGTAATAAAATCTCATTTATGGAATTAGAACATACCATTTCATAAAATCATGATCCTTATAATAAATTAAAAATATGGTCATTAAGTAATCAAAATTATCAAGATACTCTTTATTTAATTTATGTCCACCTCATTCATGTATTCACTTATTTAATCCATGATCATCGTAGTCTCTACATACATTAATGAGAACATATCTCATATATAACCATCACCATTTAATCAACCATCCATCTAAAATAAAAAAATCTAACAAGATTAATTATTAAAAAACTCTAAGGTGGTTTCCTGATGCCAAAACAATTAGAAAAGTGGCCTAGACAACTATTCATGAACACCCAAATCAATAACTTTCTAGATATTTTTTTTCACAAACCCTAGCCATTGCTTAATTTCTCAAAAAAATTCAAATATAAAATCACTTATTATAATACCTCTAATAAATTAGTTAGACATAATGATAATCCATCATACTCAATCCTCCTTTGTCCAGCACACATTAATTTCCCATGGTAACAAAGTGAAATCACTCTTGTTAAATCACATATCCTATACCAAATCATCCCACACAAATTTATATCATGTAAATATAGAATAATAAGTAGTAAAATGATGGAGATCTTATAATTAATTAGTGGGATAAAATAGTCCCAACACATATAGATAAAGAAGGGTGAAAGTGGGATAAGTGTGTGAGGAATGGGGATCCACCCCACTATGGTGTCAATAGAAATAGCCCCCATAAGGGGTTAACTAAATCAAAATATTAAATTAAATTTTTATCACACATTTAAAATAACGGAATTGGAAAATTTAAAGTCTAGTAGATCTCATTGGACTCTTTATGGCATGAAAAATGGGATTACCCCACTATCAAGTCCACTTATAAGTCATATTATAAGACTATGGTAAATAAAAATGTCATTACTATACAAATTTTAAAATACATATACTATTATTTCATCATATTAATATTAAAAAACTAGAGAATTAAATTTAATATATTGAATGAAACTAGTTTTATATAAAACATTATAATATATGACAACACTAGAGTCATAAATATTGTAAGATTGTACAATAAAATTAATGGTATAAAATCAATATATAATGTTATTATGAAGAAAATGTTATAATTAAAAATCTTCATAGTAATGTATATGTTTTTGGAAAATATTTTATATGTATGAATGAAGTGAACTTCTAGGAAGGGAAATATGATCATTAGATTTTGAACATTTGGAATCATATCATTTGAATAGTTCGATATAAGTTTTAATGGTTATATAATAATTATGTGTAAATAATAAGAGTAAAATAAAATAGAAACATTAATTTGTAATAGTAAAATTAATTAATAATAATAATTTATATTTATTCACAAAAATTAATATAATTAAAAAATAATAATTTTAAAATGTGATTTTAAATTTTTGATTCCAAATGAATGATTTTAAAACATATGAAGTTTTTAGTTTGATAATTAATGTTATTATGTATTTAATGATTTTATAAAAATGAATTAGAATTTAAAATATTCACATTGAAATTAACCAATATTTAATTTGTGTTATTTTTTTGAAATATATGATTTATTAGGTAAATAGTAAAACATATTATTCATATGATATTATTATTATTTATTAATTATGAGGTAAAATTACTTATTAATTAATAAAAATACAATGCATAAATATGTTAATTTATTAATAAAATTTATTTTAATTTTTTAAAAATAATTTCTAAAACAATAATGGCATTTTCAACATCTAAAATGGTAATTACGGTTTTAAAAATAATTATTTAGGGAAACTAAAATTACCATGGACAAAACAATATATAAAATTTTAATATTTTTTTAATCATTAATATGTCAAAAAAAAAATTATATCTCACATACCATGAATTAATAGATTTTGAAATCCAATAACATTTCACATTCCAAAACCTATATTTCCAAAGATTTAGTCCCAAAATTAATAAAACATTCTCCCACATTTTTTAAAATTTCCCAAAAATCCTCCAATTCATCCTCACTCAGAAATCATAAAGAAATTTTCACCTCTCAATTTCACAATTAAGATTCCTCCTAATTATTTTGTGTGGTTCTATTGATTTCATTCTCATATTCTTGGCTTTTACATAGTAAGGAAGGAGTTCTTAATCTCCACTTTTTATATCCCATTATCAATAATTTTTAATAATTTAAACTTATTTAACAAATTTTGTAAGAAAGTATTATTAGAAAACTATAATTATGTTATTAGTGATATATGAAAATTAATTATGATTATGACACCATTATAAGTCCCTATAATGCTAAAATGTTACATTACCTATAAACTCCACCATTTAATTCCATTTGTATACCATGTATTTGTGGTAATATAGATGTGTCATTTATAATAGGGGGATTTATCAATGGAAGGAATTTAATGATATATGTTATGAATCCATTATTGTACCCCAATTAGATTAAACAATATTTTTTTTCAAAAACAGTTTAACTTTTCCATCAAATAATGTCAACTAAGATAATTTTACATAGAAATTTTATGATTCACAATGTAAATGAAATATATGGGTTAAATAAACCTCTATTTTTTTGGGGTTATTTCAATCATTTATTTAATCTCTTACCATTAGAAAATATTGTAATAAAAATTTAATATCTGTTACATCTGTATTCAATGAAATTATCCTACTCTATGAAAACATTATCATCCCTTTAGTATGGAAACATTCATTTCCATTTTGAATACTATATAGTTTATAGAAATAATAATGGATATTTAACAAGATAAAATTATTTTTTATTTTTTTGAGAGATTATAATGATCTATTAAAATTTCACTTCAAAATGAATAACTATTAATTATTAATCCCTGATTATGTATGGGTTTATTTAGGGGACTTTATATGTTTCATTTATTGTCCACACTATTTATATAATATATTAAATTTAGTTATTATATGAATGGTGGGGAAAAGTATTTTATAAACCCGTGTGGAATCGATACGCAAAATAATAATAATAGCTTGAAAACATTATATATTCATACCTATTTATGAATTGCGTATATGTTTAGGCCTTGATGGTATGATTAAGATGTATAAACTTTTTCATTCCATCCTTTTGATATTATTAATTGTTATCCATGTGAGTAGTAATTTATATTTTTATATCAAGAAAATATTTATTATTCTCATTTTTAGTAATATGTAATTATTTGAATATTTATTTTGTTCTTATTATTTATTCATTGTTGATGACTATAGTTTTTTACTATACACTACCCCTTACTAAGAATATAAGATCACCCCTTAATATTATTTCCCCATTTCCCTAGGAAACCATGGAAATTACTATAAATGATAAATGGATAATAAATTGTTGAATACTAATATTTCATTTGATGAAATAATATTTCTCATGTAATGTGTTAATGAAGTATGTACCATGTCTCATATGACTAAAAATATTTGGATCATGTCTATTATGATCTATGTGTTATTGATAGTATAAAAAATAATCACCAGTACTAGTATAGTAGAGTTATGGATGTTATAATTAGTATTTGATCAAGTTTAATAGCTAAAATAATGAGATTTATTTATAATATAGTTATTAGAGAATATATACCTATGATAAACACATAGGAATTTTTGTCAATATATGGTTAGAAGAATATTTATGTATCAAATGAAAATAAACATAAATTATTTATAATGATTCATAATTAATTGTTTTACTTGTAAAAAAATTAGTATATTACATTATTTTGAAATTGGGCCTAAATGAAGGACTTGAAACTATGTTAACAGATGTAATAGATGTAGGTGGTTTTGTTTTATGAAAACCAATGAATCTATTATTGCTGATGAGGGGATTATCACTACATTAGGAAATTTAACATAGGATAGGATGAATAACCTAGATCTTATGAAATCGGCTATTTCCCATTAATAATGAATAAAAAATTATATTTTTTATAATGTAGAATATCCTAGATTTCAATGAAACCATTAATCCACTAGTGGAAGATAAGTGGATTAAGTCTTAATAAAACATATTATTATCATTGGGATGTAGTGAAATGGATAGGTAATCAAGGATATTTTTTGTCTAAAAGGAGATGTTGATAGTTAGTGTTCACTGATTCAATACACTAATAGGGAAGAAGAGATATAAATAATGAATTAAAATTATTTTAATTAAATAATGCTTGAAATATATTTTCATTTATAAGAATTATTTGAAAGGGATATGTGATTACTAAATTTAGGAATAAAGGATGAGGATTTTATTGTTGATTATGAGGCTAACTTGACAATGATCAAATGATATTCTATAAAATATGCATACAATATAAAAAGAAATTTCAACCACTTATTTAAAAAGATAAATCCAATCATTTAAATGGAATGAGACACCTAAAAACTTTTATCATTGGAATAGATATCGATGAGTTCTATAATGAATGAGAAATATTTCCTCATTCCATATTTTTTCATAATATGAAAAAGGGATGAATAGGATTATTTAGAAGCATGTAGAAATAAATATGAAAAATGAGGTAAGGGTTAGGGAATATTTTAAAAAAGGTAATAAGTTTTTAAGGAAACACCATGGTACTTTCTTGAAGGGATTGGAAGTTTGTTATAATTGTGAAGATAATTAATGGACATAAATCTCATGATGGAGAATAAAAGAGAGAATATTGCAACATCTAATGCCTTAATTTTAATGAAGCAATATAATTTTCTAACACATACATCAAAAATCATATAATTATTCCAATAATGTGAAAGCGACAAAGGATGATCATATATAGTTACAATATTGGATGTTAAATCTTGAAAAGTTGTTACAGATGGAAAATTCTAAAAAGGTAAATAGTACAGTATTTTATTATTTATTAATGTACTAATTTTTATAATACATCTTTACTAGTAACATTGTATCATCCAAAAATTTATTAAATAAAGAGTTATAAGTTAAAATTCCTAGATTTGTTTTATAAAATATGGAGGTAGCACCTGTTTAATTAAAATCACAATAAAGATAAAAATCCAAGATAGTATGATAATAAAATAAAAAGTACCCAATGAAAAAAAATCTAGTTGTCTAACATTACCTCAATATTTTTTTCATATTCATTTCTTATATTGATACATTCAATGAAATCAATATAATATTGCGGCCCTAACATCAGGATCTTCCCCAGCTTGAAAGGGTTGATTTAATCTTATCTACTAATATCTCAACATCTTTTATTTCAGAATCATAGCTGTTAACCAACTTCTCCTTACACATTTTAAGAGAGGCTTGTCTTATCAATGGATTCATCATCCCCTCAACCTCAATTTATAATAACAGATAAACAATCCCCCTATGATTTTTCTCAATAGGAGATCCTAGAGTTGTATCCCACATTTCAAGGGAACCTTCAGTAATATTATTATGGGGAGTCACAGGGCTACCTGTAGTCAATTTCTCTGCCACCATTGAGGACGCAATTAATGTATTTTTCTTCTTGTAGGTGACAAGATGAAAGCCCCCATTATCCAGCATGGCATTTAAAGAGGCATGGAATGTTTTAGATATGACTAGGAAGACATATTCTAAAATATCCTTACCCTTTTAGTTACCTAATGAATCCTTATTTTCACATGAGAGCCGATGATCATCCACTTTTTGAATTTATTCTTCAATCACTTATTCAACCATAACGTCTTAATGTTTAGAGTCACCATTTTATTCATTTCATAAAATATAAGAATTTTCAATAGATCAGTCATTAGAGTAAATGGAATCTCAAGATATTTCCTTATTCTCAATGGTAAAGGCATGAGATTTAGGTGAGTCACATTGTTGGACTCACTTCTCATCCACCAATGGCTTGGTTACATCATCAAGAACAGTTACTTGTGGTTATTTTTTCCAAATGATATAATCAATAGCACTTCCAATTCCATCATAAATCATACCAGGACTGTTTTTACCCTATTATAAAATGGAAGAATAACATCATCCTTCTGAGTGGTTGCATTTTCTCTCATATTAATACAATTTCTTATCTCATGTCCATGAAAATATCAGAAGCTACATACTATAGAGTAGCTATAGGTTAATGATTTAAGACCTATATAATATATGTTCGTGTAGAATTGTTGGATTATTTAATAAATTTTCTTTAAAACAATAATATCATCCTCAGTTTCATGAATTAACTTTTCAACTAGGGTAGAACCTAGTTGACCCATACCAAGAACCTGGATATGTAGAAAAAATGAGTCACTTCTATTTCCTTGTCAATTTTGATTAGGATTCCAAGAGACAATGAAATTATATACCAAATATTTGGGTTCTAGAGTATCTAATTTAACCCATAAACCCTTACCCATATTTAGGTAGTGGTTTTACCATCCTCAAGTGGGTTTAACGTTTTATCCCATTTACAAAGTTAAATAATCCCTAGTTTGAGATTAATGGAATTGAAGCTCCTTGATCAAAATTTTAGTTCTTTTGAAGGGACGAGAATATGAATATATTTCCATAATAATAAGAATCATTTAGATGATGAAAAAAACAATAATGAGGAAATTCGATCCCTGAGATCATTAATTTTCAGAGGCTGGGAGAATTTGGGAGAAAATAAATGGGATTTGATTGAGAACTCACCAATTTTGAGCCACATTGAAACACCATCGATATTAGCATTAATTTTTGCAATGAATTAAATGGAATAATCAATCACACCTATGAAGCTTGTAAAGAATTGTTTCACAATGGTTTTTTCATTGGAAACACCATGTTGGTCCTAGGACCTACGCTCCAACTTTGCAACAAAACCCTTACTCCAACCATCTGTATCCCCCATAATAGAATAAGTATCTAATATAAAATATTTCAATGTATTATTTCATGTGGACATATCTATATATCAACTTTATCATGATGTTTAATTCACTATTAACCATACACTTGTGGAGAACACCATATCTAGTCCACCTGATTGAATGAATATGGTTGAACTGGAACAATTAAATATGTAACTATCAGAGTTAAGATATATGATCTTTTTATTATCAGGAACCAGTCCAAGTCGACCCAGAATAGGACACCCTAGCCATCCAGCAACATGTCCCGAGAGGCATTCCTGATCCCCTCCTGGTATGGCGACAAGCACCAAGGGCATCAATAGAGTACCGAAGGGAACGATTTCTCCCAAATATGAAAAATCAATCAAATAGCGGAAATAAATTGATATCCCAAAAATATATTTATATAAAAATTGAACTGAACATTATTTGTAAATGAAACTGAAAGGTCAACTAAGCCAATAACTCAACTGACCAAACCTAACTTCTAACAAACTCTATGTGACCTCGTTGGTCACTCTCCAATAAAACGATCACACATCGTCCAAGGAGTTATAACTCAAGATGAAACCTGCATAAGGGATAAAAACAGAAGAAGTCTATTGGCATGAGTATTAAAACTCAGTAAGTTAGCTCGATATTCTATTCCCAATGAACATCCATTAAAATATAAGAATCTTCCATTTGAAGTTTTAAATAAAAATATAAAGTTATGCCTCTTGAATGAGGTACCATAATATTGAAAAACTACTGAAAAAAACTTGCATCTTTTATAACCAAAAAACCTAGTAATAACTTTCAAAGCGGTGCAACTTCAAAATGAAAATAGTTTTCATAATGGGATGATTTATAGAATTTTATGTGTTAAATAAATAACACGCACTACTGAATTTAGCAACCAAACACACAATATTCTGATGGTGAGTAAAAAATATCCAATGAGCACACGTCATGGGAACACCCCAAGGCACTAGTTAGTTGTGAACCCCAGGTACCTCGTGTCTCGGTGAAATTAACCATAATATATATCTGTTCTCAATCACACGATCCACTAGTAGGGAACATACCCATAACCTAGTGGTACCCCAACATCATAATAAACATATTTTATTTATTTTTGTCATCATCATACTTTCTATGTGAAATAGGGGCCAAATCCCACAGGATTACTAGCATACTAGTACACGTCTGCCAACCTAGGTACCCAGGATTCCCTTTACTGCTCAATCAATTTACAAATATTATCAAAAACACATTTCACATAAAAAGTACATTCCCAAACCATAAATAGACATACATCCCACAAACTTTCATCACATTTCTTTCATGAATTGACAAACCACTAAATATTTTCGTAAAACAATTTCAAGGAGTGTATTGATTGTTTGAACATAAAACACATTCAAAAACATGCTTTAAAATATAAAAACACATAAAAAAAATACCAAACAATATTTGGAATCCCTAACAACATTTAATAAAATCATTTCATGGGCTATAAAACAATCCCAATTGACAAAACTTGGTGTATACAAGGAAAACACTCATTCTTCGTTTTTAGGAAAGGCCAAATGGGCCTTTAAACATTTTCTAAAAACTAACATTTGACAAAGTGATGAATTTCAATTTTATTAAGGAGGTGAGTATACACCATATAAATATTAAAACCACATTTATAAATCCCTTAAAACACTCAGGTGACATATTCAAAAAACAAAATTTTTTTATAAGAATGTGAAACGTGCCATTTCCTGGTAACTCGGGCCAAAAAATGTTGTAAACAAAAAACCATTTGTTTATACAAATAAAATACAAATTTGAAAGCAATAAAAGGATCCCAAAATAATTTTCTTACATTCTGTCAATATATTTATAAATCCAAACAAATTATTTTAAATTTCAGTAGACACATAAAATCCAACCGGGCAATTTACCGAACACATTGAATGCACTCTTTATAAAATGTTGTTAAGCACTTAAAAAGGGATAATACATGATTTTCATGAAATAAAGTTATTAAAGCTACAGAGACATATTGAAAATAAAATAAACCAGGTGCGAAAGATTATGGATTAATTTATCAAATAAGAGGAGTGCACATTTATACCAAAACAACTATATTTTAAACAAAAGAAGTCACAAAAAATAATTTGAACACAAAACCTTTTGAACCAAAGTTTCACAGTAGACAATATCATATAAATAATGTTATTAAATAATTAAAATGACGAAACATAAATGATAAAGGTTTGTGCAAGGGATATCCTACCTCAAATCCTTGGTGTAACGAAAATTCACACCCGAAATCAAATGTCGTGGGTTTATAAACCATAAAACTAGGAATACCAGACATAAATTAATAAAAACTCCATAAAAATCCATGGTATTACAGAACCCTAGGTTCATCATGACTATGGGAGATTATAAAACTAAAACAATTGAAAGGAGGAAGAAGGGGGAGGATTAAAGGGATGGAATATCACCATCTCCACTAGAAAAATATTCATATTCCATTAGATCTGCACCCCAAGAGACATGGTGATAGGATGAAACATCTTGGAGAGGCTCCTAAGGTCTGATAGAAATAGAGAAATAAGATTTTTTTAAAAAGAGAACGAAATAAATGAGTTTTGTATAAAACTATTTACCTTATCAATTCTGGGAGATTCGAGGTAACCTGAGAACTTTCACCCTAAACTGCGTCCCATATGAGATCCAAAGAGGGTAAATATACAATGGGTTTGAGGATATGGGTATTGGATTCGAGGGGGAGATGGAATCACTGAAAAATATTAAACATTGAATTTGATATAAAAAACAATTATTTTTTTAAAACAGGTAATGGGCCCCTAGGCTGGCCCAATACATAATAAGTAACCCCAATTCACCATGATTATGAATTGTTATGGGGTAAAAAAGGCTGTGGAAATTATAATATGTCAGTATAGGAAATTTGGGAAATTTAATGGTTGAATAGGATGAAAACCAAATTAATTATAAAAGAAAAAAAATTTGTTTTTAAAACAATTAATGGGCACACGGTTGACCCAAATCATGAAGTAACAAACTTTTCTTCAAAAACTCCTAAAAAGAAATGGGGATAAAAAATTTGGGGGGCTAGACATATAGAAACTTCAAAACTAAAGATTCATCTCACCAAATACCCATGAAAAGGATCGGGATTTCCAATGTAAAGGATCAATAAAAAGACAAAAAAAACAGGTTGTGACATTTATAGTGTAATATCCCACTTTTAGGGGATCATATACTATTTGTGAATAATAAGGTTGGGTATATGAGTGTTAACATCAATTATAGCAACATAAATTACATTGCTTTTTTGAAATTGAACACTTTAACCGAAATTGATGTCTTATTTTGAAAAAATTGAAGAGTATCAATACTTATCAAAGATTAAACCATATTTAATTTACCACTAGTAAAATGTAATAAGGATGAAATGCCAAAAAAAATAATATCTAAATAGGGTATGAGAATTGTACGTTCATAGTAATGCCCTTTGGGTTAACAAATACACCCTCTATGTTTATGGATTTGATGAATAAATTATTCAGGGTTTGTATTTAAAATTTTTATATTGTATTTAATGATGAGAATTTTTTATAATATATAATATATTTAGATTTTTTGTAACACCCAATGATTTAAATTCTTTGAAATCTAGTGTTACATGAAAACCTTAGTTTTAACGAAACGTGCTATACAATTTAAATATTATGATTTAGTGTGACATTTTTCACATAGACAATGGATTTTTTTGTATAAATAGGAACAAATTATGATAAATTAATGGTCAAAATTTATAAATTATATTTTAATTATTAATTTGTTAAAAATAAAAAATAATCATCATTTCAAATAAAAAAGATGTTTTTTTCTAAAAAATAGTTTTTATGTTCACGGTGTATGTTTATCATTTTAAATAAAGTTATTTACTATTGTTGAATGATTTTAATGAAATTTATATATTATATAATTAATTTAATTTTTTGTCATACATTTAGTATGTTTCGTGTAATGGGATAATAATAATCCATGTTTCTTTCTTGAAAATTGTGTTATTCTAAAAATAATTTTTCTCACATGTTTCCAACTTATTTTGAAATTAATTTCTCCAAATTATAGAAATTTAATTCATTGTAATTGATTCCATATTTTGAATCAGTCTGTTCAATGTTTCTTAATAGTGTTTTTTTGTGTGTTAATATATATAGTAATCAGGGAAAAAAATTCACCTCAGTAAAGGTTAAATTTGGATAACCTAGGATAAAACTACGTGAAATGGCCATAATTATGTATCTCAATTCTTATTGGATGATTAAAATTATACCCTAATCACCTTATTCACACATTTTAGTTTTTTAATGCACACTTGTCTTTGAAAATGATATATATATTCTTTAAACCAATAGAAGCTATGAAATTTCACTCTCTTAGTTTTAAATATCTCTTGTATGATCACATAGAAAATAAACCATTTTATAACATAATCTAAAAGTCAATTTTGAAATTAGTTAAATTTTTTTCTTTATTTTTAAATTTTATTAATTATATAATGACCATAAATTCTTTTGAATATTAATGCATTATTTTTCCAATTAATTAAAAAATATAATTTTATTAGTACTATATTTAATAAAAATTTAAAGATTTAATGTGTTAAATGAATTTTTTAGATGAATAAGAAATAATAGTTTTTTATTAAAGAATTATATTTAAATAAAATATTTTTCTATATTTTTTTTAATTCAAAAGAAATGAATAGTGACTAAATCAGAAATAATGATTTTCTTAGGAAAATAATGTGTTATCAAATTTCATAAAAATCACAAAAACAAATTAAAATAGGATATGAATGAAATGTTATGGTCAAAAATGAGATAAAATTCCCATTTATATGACATTTGGATCATTGTTTCTTAAGAATTACTATATTATATTTTAATCTTTTATAGTGTTCAAAGAGTACCCCTCACCACATTTATAAAATAAAACTCATCCTTTCTATTTTTCACACCACGTTGAGCATTATATCATGACCAACATCTCCAAAGATTTCCTATCTTTCCACCTAGAAACATTATAGAGGATTTTTTATTCCTAAAATATCAACCCTTTATCCCTTAAGAGGAAATCTAAATGAGTTGTTTCAATGAATAGATAATCACCTTAATCAATCACTTTCATTTCTTATTATTATTTTACATCATATAAATATTTTATATTTTTAATTAAATAATAAATTTAGTATCCAAAAATATAATTAATTTTTATTATTATTATGAAACCACCAATAGTGATATTTTCCATCAAATGGAAAGTGAAAGTATCACTCTTGTTTATATACGGCTTAATGTATCCACATAGCGATACAATTCATTTTTTATTACCATATTTTATGGATGAGTATTATGATGTTTTTATGGTATATATATTATAATTATGAAATAATTATACTTATTTAATTATTATATCCTATCTAACTTACTACATTCTAATTTGTTGAGAAATGATAATGTCACTCATGCGTATGTGTAGACTACCAGCTCCATGAAGCGATGTGATTTTATTATCATTTAAATTTTACATGGATTATACTAATGATATATTTAATGAAACTATAAGATATAATTGAAATAATATTGATACTGGGATGGATAGTTATTATTTATCTTTCTTTCATTCCATATTTTTAAAAATGAAAACAACATTTATGCATACGTGAAATCTACAATCTCAATGAATAATGTAATTACTTTTTCGATCTCTATATTAATGTATTAATATAAATATGAATAAAATGAATATATATATTTTAAATTAGTATTATACATTTATATACTAAGGGACCACAATAAAATTACAAGGCCCAAAACAAATGAACAAAAACATACGTGAAAAATGAATCATATATCACAAAGAAAAGTGATTTTAATAAATAATTGTTAAAAAACGGGTGAAAAATGTTTATAAGTAAATATTATATGATATTATATATATAAATGTGGTTATTTAATATATTTATAATAAATATTTATTTATTATATATGAATTTCTAACAAGTATAAAGGACGTCTTACTTATGTCAAGAGATTTTTGTCTCACAGTTATTTCCATGAGACACATGACAAATTCACAACCTCTTCCTATTATATGGTGTAAATACATCCCATGAATTTATTTGATGATGAATATTTATAATTTATGGGGAATTTATATATTCATATATGGTTTTTTATTTAATATATCTATTTATCCAAATGTTGACAAAGAAATAAATGGTATTATGTTACAATCCCATCATTTATTAAGGGACCACACTAGACGACACTGACTCTTAGGTGGATGTGGAGCCATAGAAGAAAACTAAGATGCAAATGAGAGGAAAAATTCTGTGAGGAAGGGGTGGTGGTCACCGCTTCCACTCATGAACAATTATTTTTTGGATATGTTTAACTTTGTAGAAGGGTTTGTTCACTTGGTTTTTATGTCATCACCATATTGTATGCTATTTTTATTTTCATTTAATAAATTTTCAGATCATGGTCTGATAACCCATGGTCTACACAATTTTCATATTTTTTTATATATACCCATACTAGAGTTTTAATAAAATTCATTAAATGGTATATTCATTTCATTTTCGAAATTATGTACATTTGGATTTTATAAATGTAGTGTAGACAGAATGTTTTCTTTAAAATTATATGTCCTGAATGGAATTTACATCCATAATGAATGATCAACATTTTGAATATTTATTTACATGTTTAAATGATTTATAAAAAAATTCAATAATATTTTCTATGTTTTTATATTTTAATTAATTTATTTCAAAATGGATGGGTAATTTCCTCAAGAATGTTTTAATGATCTTTTAATGGTATTTTTATTCATTGAATAAAAAAACACTTTATCTAAAATATGAATTCAAGTTATATGATCCAATGATACCATCCTTATTATTTCTATGGATGATATATGTTTCTACTGAAAATATTTCTATGAAAATAGTTCAATTTTTATATGTTATAATAAGATAAAATGATGAAATCTGTATAAAATTTATTTCTCTTACATAGGTTATCCTATAATGTAATGTTTGTGAAACCTATTTTTCAAGTATTCTATTACAATGATGTTTTGTTGGTCTTTTGGAACACATATTTATTGATTTCATTATATTATAAGTTGGACCTATATCTCCCTCTAATGCATTGGGTAATGATAGATATCTCATGAGATAAATACGATTGGAATGTGGAGTGAACCTTTTTCTATAAGGGACTCTATCCACTATGTGTTTGAGTTAGTTCCCTAGAATTAATAAATTTTTACTTTATATTACATGAATATTTAATATAGTCATTAATAATATAAATATCATATCACATAATGATTTTTCCTTGTCATAAAATTGATCTCATAATACCCTAGAGAATCTATCACATTGACATAGTCGTAACAGCTCCAAGATATAATGAGATACTTGATATACTGTGGTCATATCTTTTTAATATAGTTCTATGATTGGATATCTTATTGTGATAGAAAACATGTTATATATACCATTATGTGAATAAACTTATAATAATATGTGATTTTTTCTCATGAACATCATACTTGGTAATTACCGAGATGAGAGATTATGAGAATAAACCCTCTAGTTGAAATTCGGCTTCTTTTGGTGTCATTAAATATTCATATCAATGCACATGTGCATTGATATTTCGATTTTAATAATATATTTATATCATTTCATGACTTTTTTCACTAATATTTACTAAATAAAATCAAAATCCATATGTCGGGGGGAAGTATGCTAAGTTGGGTTCATCACAAATTACATGTTATTAATGGATTATTCAATGAATGATTTGTCCCTACTATCTTTATTAAAGTTGATATCTTGATCATTTGATTGAAATATAAATAACACATAAATTCCATGTCTATAGTGCAACAATGTATATTTTCAATAGTCAATGAAATATTTATCAGGAATATAGGTTGGTTTCATGGATGTGAAACCAGATTGATGATATGTTGTGATAAATGAATAATACTACACATTGATTGTTTATATGTGGTTTTCATCATTACAAAATTAAATTCATTCTATTTGGTTCCTCGAACCTTTTCTAGATAGTAATCTTCTTCATTAGGCATATCAGCTTAATTCTAATTAGAAATTAATCATAGAGGGCTACACACTAAGTGTTTCTATTGATTCTGATTAAATTCTAATGGAATTAAATTAATGGAATAAATTTTATTTTCAAGAAAAATAAATAATTTTATCCATGTTGTATTCATTACATAAATTAAATAAATATTTATTCACCTTATTGTTAATATATATATATTTTTTATTATTTAATAAATATTCATTTAGAAGTTTGTGAATAAAATATTTATTTATGATAATAAAATATTTTTTCCCGAAATTCCTAAAATGCTAACGAATTCGAACAGACTGAGACCATTTCTATAAATGAATATTTATTTTTATAATTCAAAACAATATTCATCACTGTGCAAGTTAGTATATAACATAAATTATTATTATTATTATTATTACTACTATTATTATTATTTTATGTCATGAGGTTTTTTAATGGTTGTTATATTATTAATGGTCTGATATTCAATTAAATATTATTTTAACCTAAATTTTATCCCTATAAATAAATGATTATGTCTATAATGTAAGGTATTTGTGAAATAGTGAACTATTGTGTGAAATTATTTCTATCTAAAATTCCTATTTATCACACCCTCCCATGAATGAGAAATATATGAGTGATTCATTCAAGATTGAATGATGAGTGATCAATACTAACAGTGTGAGATAATGGATTCGCCATGCTAGTACCCATAAATCAATTGGTGGGGCTGAGAGATGAATGTATCTTGTATGGATAATAGATAGATATATTCTACCCTTACATACTCACATCATAGTGAAAAAAATCTGAAACAGGTCTTTCAGAATATAAAAAAATAAATAAGTGAAATGATCCTAAGATAATGCATTTATTTTATTCATTTATAGATAAATTATTTATAAATTTAATGTGAAATATCCCTCATCAATTTTTTGGGAATCTAAATATTAAAATATATTTTAATATATCACCCACCACTGCACATTTCCACAAATTCCAGAAAAAACAAGTGGAATCAAAGAGCACACACTTATATTTTTAAAAAATAATTTATTTTTAATTCATTTTAAATCGGGGTTGAATTTTAATTTTATATTATTTTTTATTTAATTATATTTTTAATTACATTTTATTGGAATATAAATAATGTTCATTCAGTGCTTAATTTTCATAATTTTCTAAGAATGGATTATTAATGACTAGAGAAGCCATTGAGAGAAGCCAATTTTTTTTTGTTAATATAGGGTTACAAAGATTGTAGTTGGAGTACACATCGTTTACTACGTAAACTAAACCTCTCCAGGTCATGGGATACACACAATGCCACATGGTTATTACATGTAGAGTATTCTTGGTGTTTCTAGGCCATATTTTCACATGGCTATCAAATTTCACAGCATTTATTTTGGGTACAAACTATGTAGTCTACACAAGTAAACGGTGTAAATCATGTAATTTTTGGTGTCATTATACATGATCAAATTACATGACACTGAAAACCTTGATAAAAGTTTATATAAATGACGTCTATGTGGTGTATATAATATGTAGTTCAGAAATTCCCACATATGAGATACATGATGAGTCCTCAAAATGTTATCTAGAAAAATGAAATTAGAGATACAAAGAATTTATATGGCATGAAGATGCCATGTATAATATTTAGTAAGAACAGGCCAGGGTTTTTAGAATACTAAATGTGATTGTGGAATTCAGACCATAAATTGTGTTTTTGTCTTGTACGTTCTATGTGCTTCTATAACGATGCACAATGAAGACCTAGGTGAGAATCATAAGCACATAAAAAGAAGATAACATGGTGTGTAGAAATAATATACACGTTATGTGGTGTGACCGAATCATCATGATGAAGCCCCATACACGTAACATTGAAAAACAATAATTGAGGTACATGACATATATCTCATGCACACACAACGTAGTCACCCTATTAATAGATTAATTAAATTACATTAATTTGAAAATTATACCATTTAAACATTATTTGTTTTACTGGGGCATATGTGTTTGAAAATTTGATAATGATTTTATTGAATTTTAAATTCTATATTAATAAATTATATTAAATCTGTATATTTGTCCTACTCTTTATTTTCTATTAATTTCATTATAATGGTAATCTTCAAGAGGATTTAGAAGGTCATTAAGAGGAAAGGGAATTAATTAATTAATTAATTAGTTAATGATAACCCATTTATCTTTATAATAAAGAACGGAAAGGATATTAATGTTATCCATTTACTTTTTCATATACACTACATGTATGACTATTTATGATATTGACCAAGACATGTGTATGTGTATAATGTATTAATTTAATTTATTTCATTGTTTTCAATTATTTTAAATTTAATTTAATATGATGGCATGTGATTCATCCCTCCCACCATTATTATGTTGGACCTTCATGATAATGATTATTTATTTAATAATCCTTAACCAATTCTTTGGTTCCCTTCACTTATGTGTGAGATATAAATAAATGAACTAAATGCGATATACCAGGCATCATTGAGTCATTTCAAGATTGAAAAAATTTGATTCCAAATTATGTGATACCCAGGTGAAAATATGGAATGTTGTAATTCATGCAAATATAGGAAATATGCGTTATTTACCCTATTTAAATGGTTGATTTAATTTATTCTCATTAAATAAACTATTAGAAAAGCTCGTGATCGGGGTATTTAATAAATTATTTATTTCTATCTATGATATAATTATTTTATGGATAAATGACCACAATAACATAAATAATTGAATTAATATGAAATTATAGATTTTAAATAAATTTAGTATGAATAAATGATTTATCCAACATGGTTAGATAATGAAGGAACATTACATTAATATTAAAATGAATTTTAAAGGATATAAACATGATAAATTTTTTCACAATAAAAATAAAATCCCTAAACTAGATATTAATTCAAACATCGCCTTCTGTTACATGATTAGGAAACAAAACTAACTAGAACAATGTGTTTGACCAACCCCTGTTGAGACACTTACTTTTATAAGAGGAGATATTATGAAGGATTTGATTTTACCTATAACTTTTAAATCAGTATGTGTATCCATTAATATACATTGTGTAATTTGGAGGTATGTGTTGAGGAAATCCATTTCATGAATTCATGATTGGGGAATACACTCAATAGATCTAAGAGCTTCAATCCTACAATTGGCAAATACATACCTACCAAAATTCATTTATGTTTCTTGACCAACCCCTACAAGGGTTATTCAAAGAAGAATATGTATTCGTACAACTATTATTTTTTAGAATCACGACATTATAAGTTCATTGGCGAGGGTTTTTGAGACTTCCGAAAATAGTGGGAGAATTAATAAAATTAAATTATTATATTTTCTCAATTAATTTGTAATATGGTAAAGTAGATATCATTTATTTGAATTATTCTAGAAAAATGGTAAAAATACAAAATAAGTGAAATAGTTCTTTAACATAGGGTATGTATATAAAAGTATAAATTATAATATGTTTCAAAAATGTTTATATGATGCATTGTTATCAATAAAATCGTTTTGTGTTGGAATTACCTATTCTTATTAAGCCATCCAAGAAGGTGGGATTATTTGAATTAGAGTCCTAAAAAGATATGTTGCAGATACTTCTTTTGTATATTATATTATATTATTATCTATAAGAATAAAATTAATTATAAAACATAAATATAAGGATGATTAAAAAATAATTACACATCTCTATTTTCGTGAGAAAGAGAATGCAATGATTAATACTAATAAGATTTTAAATTCCCTATATTAGTGTAAACTAGAAGAAGGAATTGTAAATCATGATCAGTATTTCAAAATATCAATGTATATTGAATGATTATAGATATTGGTATTCTAATTGGATAATAAATTATCCCTTAATTAAATTTTATTGTCCTTACCACACTGATTATACTTTTTGTCTAAGCATGGATAAAAAAAATGGATAAGTCTCTTAGGAAACATTTTTCCATACTTCAGCAGGTGGATAAGAGTTGGTTGAGACCTGGTCCTCCACAACTTATAGTGAAATATTTGAAATAATATTATTAATATCATATGTATAATATAAAGTAAAAATATCCTTCAGATCATTCATTAAAGAGATAATGTATTAGATTGTATATGAAAGAACAATATGTTATTTGTTTCTCATATAGAAACACCGGAAATTGGAAAACAAATTCATATTAATTGAATAAGTAAGAAGTTTCATCCAATTTAGGTATATTCATCATTTCTTTATTCATCACTTTTATATTAAATGAAATATTCTTATAAAATACTTGTATGTATATATATTAAAGAAGATATAATAGAATGCTTATAAAGTGAACTAAAAAGGTGTTGAGAAATGTTGATTTTAATATCAGTCATGTGGAGCTTTTTACTTCTCCTTATCAAATGGATTAATTAATTTTTGTAATTGTTGTCACCAAAACATTTATATCATTGTATGGTTATACACAATGAGATATTATTTCATATTTGTAATAAATGTTATTATGGTACATTAAATATTAAAATTTTATTTCAGTAACTATTGAATAGCATGTATCTATCACAATTAATTATACATATATAATATAAGAATCATACCTCATTATAAAAATATAATTATTTTTCAAATAAGTCTAAATATACATTGATTTTTTATTCCTTTCATTGTTTTTTATTCTCAATTAAGCTAAGGTGATTGATATAGAAACAAACTACTTATCATGTGTGAGATAAATAAAATGGTATACATAAAGGTACACCACAAATTTTTTAAAATTAGTTCAGTGTTCCTATGTGAATTATTCTAAATATAAAGTTAACTTCATTTACTTCGGGAGAATTATTTAATAAATTTTAGAAATTCTCAATGTGGAAAATGAGTGTACATGGTAAATATAGAGGAATCTTTGAGTTTGGTTGTTCGAAATAGCATATCCAAATAATCATTGATAAGACATGTGGTGTAATGGTCTTCCCATAATCACATTTCCTTATTTAAATAAATAAATTTATGATAGTAAAATTATGATTCATTATATGTCTTATATATATTTCAAATTATCCAATATACAATCCATGACATATATTGAAAATATTTGTGAAATAACTAACCATATTCCAACTATAATGTATAATGAATATCATATCAATTATGATATGATATGAATCTATTATGACATTACCAAAAATATTTTTTGAACCCATTTTATTAATAGCAACATTTAGCTACACACTTACATTAAAACACTATGGTGATTCTATGATTAATCATCATATTTTCCCTAAGGACGTTACAATGTAGTCAAGATTTCACTATATTTACATAAATGAATCCAATATCTTTGAATAAAGTGGTATTGGACATAACATCAATTGGTTAAGGATCTATATGAACCTAAGTTGGCATATGAAAATTGTATTCAACTGATTTTAGTGGGTGGAGCAGTTTCATAGACAAATACTACATAGGAATTCATAACCTAAGAGGTGGTTTTTGTTCATCACGGTGGGTGATACAAGTGTTATTATTATAAAATAATGATTCATACAAATAAGTAGTGTATGGTAATATTATAAGGTTCATAGGTATATTAAAATTCATGTAATATACTCTATTTAATATGATTTGATACCCTTTATTTGTAATTATTCATTCATTTGGTACTACTACTAAATGTACAAGAGAAAATTGACATATATGGTACAAGACAATACCAATAAATCATTATTTGTTATTTAATTTTTTTAATGTGAAAAAACATATCCACATCTCTCAATGTCAAAAATCCATTTTAAATTTCACTTATAAAAACTTACTTCTATTAACATTATATTGGGATATTGATTGGCAAGGAAACATTATTTTGAGGAAACCTTATGGAATATGTCTATATGATGCAACCAAAAGGGAACCTAATGGAATATGTATACTATATATAACTAAAATGGTTATTGAAATAAATAAATTACTATATGATATATAGATTATATAAATTAATTTATGAATAAATAATTATTAATGATGATATAATATTAATTTTTAAATGATTGAGTAACATGTTTCTTTATTTTGTTATTGGAAGCACAATAAGTTTTTTATGTAATATTAATTGATAACATATGGGAAAAAATGTTGGGTCGTACCATTTTTTAAGACAATGGAATGAAAATATTTGAATTCTGGACTTGAAGTAGCAATCATGTTCTAGGTTAATAGATCAAAAAGATGGATCTATGTGTTTGATAAAATTAGTGATAGTAAATATGATAAAAATATATTTAAAAATACAAGTTAAAAAATTTCAAGAATAAATCTTTATTGTAATATAATCCTTCTATTAGAATATACAAGAGAATTAGAAGTGATCGTGGAGATTAAAATAATTTCTGAATCATAAGTGCTAGGAATTAATCTCATATTTCATGATATTTACTAAAGTTTGATATTATTTATTTGTAAATCATAATATCAGAATATCAAATAAACACATCAAAATTACATAAAAATCTAGTCAGAACAATACAATATTACATTAAAAAGCAGAACTGGATGGATTCCTGGCGTCTAGATAAGTGAGAGTACTAGTGATTAAGGGAATAGAATACTTATCTTCATTTAAATTGAATTGATATAATATCATCAATACTGATATAATAATATGTAATAAAATATCTAATAGCTAGTGGTTAACATATATACAATATCGGATCACGTTTCATCTTCTAGTACTTCAAGGAAATAACATTAGAAATTATGTATTCTAATTTTTAGTTATACAAGAAGAAATAGGTTTATATTTTTATGATAATCTATGACTATGGATTTATTCTGGAAGTTGTGATTTTTACATGGAAATAAGATTTAGATACATAGTTAAATTAATACATAAGGTAATTTATAAACATTTTGAAGTTGTAGTTAATAGATCCTCTACATAGAAATGTGGTTTAATAATCCCTATCCATAGAAACATGGTACATAAAATAATTGTAGCCATTCTCTATAGAAGAATGTATAACATGTCAGGACTAACTTATCACTAGTATTTAGTTCTATTTCAAGAGGGAATTTTCTTTTGCTTTTGGTTCCCTAAAACCAACTACATTGAAATCCATATTACTTTTATATTCAATGAAGTGAACAATAGTGTTAATATATTATGAAATATTTATTTTTATTATGAGAAAATGATATTATAATATCCTAATGTATCTATCAAATTCATATGGTCATTGAAGTTCATCTATATGATGAGAACCTTTAGATGATATGGGTATATCTCTAAAATATACATATATGGTTGGAAAATGAACATTTATAGGCCTCATTGTATGTATAATGTCAGGTGTGAGTACTTATAAGTAGATGATGATTCTTCTTATGAATTTCATAATTGTTAATCTCTAATATGTGATTTTATGAGAACAGAACTTCCAGTAGGAATTCTTCATGTTTTTGTATAATTGGTTATTCTTATATATATATAAATGTATTTAATGGTTCTAATAATTTTAGGTTATATTTAATCAATGTCATGACTCCCACACTTATATGTGCTGACAAAAACAATCATGCCTTATGTTGGTGGGAATTAGAGTATGTTGGGTGCGTCACAAATGAAATTCTATTAATGGATAAGTTAAGGAATTATTTTCCCTTTCATCTTTATGGAAGTTGATATCTCTTCCCATTGATTGAAATATAACTATCAAAGATATTGCATGGTCATTATATAATTTTTTTTACTTCAGATAGTCAATGAAAGATGTATAATGAATATAGGTTGTTGACATTGATGGGAAAAACACTTGATCAGATATTGTGAAAAATTGATTATGTTATATAGTGACAATTCAAATATTGATTTCATCATTATGACATTATCTTCTTTCTCTTGGGTTCATTAACTCATTTGTATAAAATAGTTTTGGACTTTAATAGAACCCTCCTAATTCCTACGAGAATGAATCTTGGAGAGTTACGCACTGTGTATTTCCTTTGATCTCGATTAAATTATATTTTTATTTAATTAACGAAATAAATATTATTCCCATGACTAATGAATAGTTTTATTCACATTTTATTGATTTCATCAATTAAATAAATATTAATCACCAGACTATGAGTAAAATAAATTTATTTATTTTTATTTTATATATAATAAATATTTATTTACTAGTTTTTCAATAAAAAAATTTATTCAAGATAATAAAATATTTGATTCGAGTATTTCATAAATTAGAAGGAGTTGAAATGTCCAAAGACTATGTTTGAAATGATATATTTATTTCCAAGCCAGTAAATAATATTCATCAACATGCATGTTAATGACTTCCATAAAAAATATTCTTATTATTATTATTTTATGGAATTAGTTTTTAATAATAATTATAATATTATTAAAAGGCCATACAATTATTAAAAAATTAACCCAAACCCTAGATCTATAAATAGATTATTATGTGTTTTATATAGGATAGTTGAATGAAATAAAGTTTTTGTGCACAATGAATTCTCTCTCTATTTCCTATGCTTATCACCCTCTCAAGAACAACAAAAGAATGAGATATTACATCAAGATCAATGGAAGGCCGATCAACACGAATGGAACAAGAACATCGATTCAATATGAAAGCTCCCAAAAATCAATTGTAAATTCTATAATATAATAGGAGCACATGTGGATCACCGATATTGTGATTCTGTACTTGGATTCTCAATTCACAGTGAATGAAATCTAAAAAGGTTATTATGGGTGATCAAAAATTTCATCAAATATAGAATCATAAAACAAGGTATTTTTTATTTAAAATAAATAAATTAAGTATAAATTTAATGTGAATTATCATTTCTTGGGGTTTTGGGAAATTAAATATTAAAATGAATTTTAATATATCTCTCACTACCGCATGCATCTACTGCTCATGAAACCAGTACTACAATAGTACTAGGAGTGATCCGTGACTACAAAGATGGTTTGGGGAGTGAACTCTATCCACTGTGATAATCTTGGGATTGAAATTTAACCACTATGATGGTTTTTGGAGTGAACCTAATCTTCTATGATATTCATAGTAGTGAATCCATGAATACTAACGAAATTAATTTTCTATTCTTATGTGAATTCCACAATTCCATGTCCTACACCAATATTATTATCTCACGGATCATATTATTTTATTCTATTATGATTAAGGTGTTATTAAACTCCAATAATTATTCTATAACTCAATATTTTGATCTATGATATGCGGGGTATGGATTCAAAATGTAAATACAGAGTTCACATATCCCTAGGCTCATTTTATGCTTATGTGGTCATTTATATCTCTTTTGTGTACCGCTACATAGAATATACTCTCACCCATTATTATCATTCATTTACCTATTTCATTAATATTGGATTTATGATACATATTTATAAAAAGGGTTCTAGTTTTGAATTACTTAATCTGAGACACTAATGAACTAGTTTTTTATGTGTCTTTGTTTCCAAATATTCTAGAACTAAAAATTATTTCATGAAACATTATGATATGTAATGATTATTCATATAACAAGATGTAATATATATGCATAAAAAATTTGGGCCCCTAAACTGTGATAGCTACTTTGAAAATTGTCTTTAGACAAATACAGAAAATTTGTTATATATAAAACTTAGTAAGATGAATTTTTGGATTCAACAAGCTTCTTTTATTCATCCTTTTATCTCTAATGATGAGATATTTTTCTATCCATTGAAATAACATGGTAGTTAATTAATAAAAAAAACTAAAAATTATACTAATATACATAAATTAATTAGTTTTTCTATTTACAAATGTATATTTTTTTAATATTTTTCTAGAAAATGAAATTCTAAAATAATGTTGATATATAAAAGGGTTAAATTCAAATGGTATAAGGAATGTTATGAAATTTATGAGAAACTAAAAAAGTGATTTCACAATGAATCAGTATTTAATTTACCAACATGGATGTTATTATATTTAATATATATAGATTTATTGAAGAATATATTCTGGTGTGAAATTTTGAAAAATGACAGTGTTCTGTCTTATGTATCATGGTAATAAAAATGTGTGATTAAATCTATCTAACTCGGGATCCCAAAAAATACCTAATAATAAATTCCCTGAATATAATAAGTAAAAATAATTAAATAGATATATATGATATAGAAATATGTATATATATAATAAGAGTTTTAATATATATTCACATAGAAAGAGCACAACATGATACAACGGTTATGGTAGAACTAACAAAGGACTAGACTATAAAATGGACAAAATTTAACGGAATGAAAAACAAGTGGTAGATGAATTGATAAAAAAATTTCATGTAGTATTATAAAATATAATATTGGAAACTGATCCAATATTAATGTATTTTGTGAATTTATACTGGGAAATTAATATAGAATGGAAAAATAGTTTCTTTTCCATGTAATTTTCCAAAATTCATTTCAAGAGAAGATAAAAATTATCAAAAAATTAAAAATGTATTTAACACATTTTTAATTCCTTATAATATGAAATATTGATGGACATCGTCAATATAGTTGGTTTTTTTAAATTTGGAAAGTTCTTATGGGTACCATCATCAATTAAAAAGAATAGGACATGTCTAGATCTAGCCTATAATTTAAATTTCACTATACACTCTGATAGAACCATGATGTATCACAATTTAGGGTAACATTACCAATGAGATAACACGATATAAAAAACATCAAAAAAAATTTCAGATACTCAGTACACCAAAATATAAATCATAGGAGAAAACTCATATGCGAGGAATGAGTGGGATTTTTTAAAGGAATATCCAAATATTAGAATAAATTTTGGGGTTGTTTAGACTTCACTACTAAGGAACAAGGAGTAATTATCAATATCTATTGTAATATTCATACAATAATATATATTATTTGATTATAAAAAAGTAATTGTATAATGACATGTATGGAAGGGTTCTAAAATCTAACCTATTAGAGTGGTGTCTACATATTAATGAGGGTATCACAATGGAGGAAAGTTATAAGGCTTTGTAATAAGGGATATATATTTTCAATGTACATTCTCTATTTTTCTATTTTGGAGTTAATTGGAGTTTTAAATTATTATATGCCTATTACACACAACCTATTTAAGTGAATAAAATATTTATTATCAAACTTTTATGAAAGTACATGACAAACACAATATATGTACTAACAATTGTATAAATTGAATTATATACAAACATGTGAAATAATTAAGATCCTATATGGAGTCATGATACTAGATTGAATGTGTTATAAAACTGGATAACTCAAATATTGAATGTAGATTAGAGAAATAGAAAGGTATATAATGTGATGTGGGATCTAGAAGAAGTTTTGATGAAGAACTAATTTTATTTTTTCATGGATTTACGTATACCCAAATATTATTTAATAAAATTATATAACAGTAGGAAAATATAATTCTTGAGATAATATTACAATTAATAAATATTTCAATACATTTTTTTATAAAATATATATATAATTTTTCATTATAATAGTATAACATGAAAAAAATAATCTTTTATTCACTATAACATTCATAACTAGTGTTATAGATCATACAACAATATATGGAACAATATTAATATTTAACTTTAGAGGATCATATTCTAAAAATAATTATAAGAACAAAAGATACATTATTGTTGTAATGAAAAGAATAAGAAAATAAATTGGAATCATTTAAATTAATAGATTATGTTTATTTATTTCTTAGGAAAGTGAATTTAAAAAAAAGATAAATAATTTAATGAGAATGTTACAATTGGGAATCAGATTATTGTATTAGTAGGATATTCAATGTAAGAGTAATATGGATATTTTTTATAATGTAATAGAAACCCTATAACAATGGTACCCCATCTAGGATTTTAGTAATGATAATCACTGCACCTTGGGTCCCTCCTCTGTTTGGTCTCAGGTTGGTGGATCGTTCCAAAAGTATAAAAAACTCAAATTGTATGTATTACCATCAATATTAATATATTATAAAATAAAACTATCAACTAGTACACTATGTTATAATATAAATTAACCAAAATATCATATAAAAACATCATATATGCTTTAGAATAATAAATATTCAAATATATCCAAGAGAAGACAACATAAAAAAGAAAACAGTTTGGAAACTACCACAATAACCCTAGATATGAGATAGTACTACCAAATTAAATCACCAAATCCATCATGGAAACCTGAAAAACATTTTATATATATGTAAAATGAGTATAACCTGTATACTATATTGGATCATACCCAAGATCTCTCATACCTAATGTGAATAGAGAATACTAATTCCCCAAATAACAAAGAAAATAACTAACCACCACCTACACATGTAATATAGTCCCTAACCTCACCAAGGTTCAATCACCAAATAAAGAATACATATATAATAAAATAATAATTATAAGAATATAATAATATTTTCCACAAATCTATGTCCCTATTAATTTTTTTCTCTCACCCTATTAGAAGACAACAATTTCTCCCCTACTAATAACTGGTTATTATGTCTCATGGAACCATTTTCATATCATGTCTCATGGAACCAACCACATATCTCATCTTAGATCACAAATCAATTCTCTAATATCATGTTACTAGAGCAGTAGGGTATCATGATATTTTGGTCATTAACCTTGTGTCTTCTGCCTACCAAGCATGGACCCACCAAATATGACATATTCCACAACTAGTATCTGAATATGTTATTGTTGAACAGATAGTGGGTTAGTGGGGGGAAGTAATACTTACATATCATCCCCATCTATGAAATTAGATAAAATAACCCTAGGGTATCTAGATTTCAATCACATTATCTGACTCAATTGGGGTCCATAGAAACTTCATAAAATAAAATAGTTATGAAATTCTCTCACATAAGCCCACACCTATGGGTTCACATAAGAAAAAAGTCCATAACCACCATCAGGAAACAATGAATATCACAATACCAAGCACTACCTCTAATAATGAATAACAAACCACAATTATCACACAAACCGAAACATACATGGTTCTACATCCTATTATTTATTTTTACAAATCAACCACTAATCATTATTTAATTAGTTGTTAGTTTAAATATACATCAATGAATTATTTTTCCATAACCATATTTCCATATCACATTTATTCCTTTTCTAATGAAATTATATCAAGAAACCACAATGATAAATCACTCCTCCACAACCATGGCCAGCAAGATAATAACCCCCAATGCCACCAAGCCACACACATCCATGGCCACCATGGGGTACACAAGAAAGGCCATGAATACACATTTAATGTAATGAAAAATCATATTCAACATAGAATATTCATCAACCATCCTTAAGTATTTATACATATAAAGGTTTATTCTTAAATCAATCCATCTCTAACAATCACTATCCTAAAACAATCATATATAATGAAATAAGATCAATAATTTTAATAAAATTGGTACCTACATGAACATCACTCCATACACATTAAATTTCATTAACATAGTTTATTATATTAATTATTCCAATTCACAGCATTCACCCAATGAAAAAAACATAATTATTCCATATATACACAAAAAATATAGAGAATTATAATTCCATACCAGAAAAATATTATTGATTCACTGAAATAAGAAATAGAAATTGAGGTTGAAATATGGGACTGCAACCATACCAGAAATCCTTGAATAATCTTCAGTACAATGGAATATCTTCATAATCATATCCCAATAATCCCAAAATCAACATAACATAGTTATTGGTGAATCATGTAAAATCATTGATGATCTTAGAGATAAAGAGAATAACTCACTAGGAAAAACCAATATTTATCCTCTAAAAGTCAAGGATAATCACCAATGATCATTGGTTTTTATGGCTCCAAAAATCATTGGGGAATAAACTAATGTTGAATAGGAATTATGGGATAGTAAGGGAAATCAAAGAGATTTTGGACTTTATAAACATCTTGGAAATATCCCTATTCATTGTGTAAATGGGTAGTTCACTTCATGAACCTCATTTTGATCACATACAACAAAAAAGGAAAAAATCCCAGGGGAGATTTTATTTCATGGGTAGTAATTTCCCAGCATGAACCTTTTGAACATAGAACCACTAAGAACCTAGCCCTGAATGTTCACTTCATGGATACAAATTCACATCATGAGCTACTATTGAAAGAAAAATCCTAAAACCAGGCCTCCCATGATGTAAATCATCCCTATAAAATATAATCCACTTTTGAATTTTTTTTCACATCATTAATCATTGATTCATGACATAATTTACAACCAATAGTTATATATTTAACTCCAGATAATATTCTAGCTTCCTAAAACACATCTCAAGGATTAAACCACCCAAAACTCATGAAGTAAAAAAATACGAGGGTCTGGGATCTTATACTGTATATAAATCTATCTATTCACCATCTCAAGAACCAAATATTGAAAAATTGAAGGAGTCACCAACCACTAGAAACCCTTGAAAACTCTCCCATTAGACACCTCTTAAACTAGGATGGAACCATATCTAAATAAAACTATAGGATTTTAAAACATAATAGTTAGAAGTTAAATAACCCTCACAATTATCTAATATCTAAATAGACTAAAAATTAGGGAAAATGATTTAGGTATTGGGAGTATATCTTATAGTCCCTCTCCCAAATACAGTCATTTATGACACCTACCTATATAGATCTCTATCCATGGTAGTAAAATGCCCGCACAACACATTTTCCTAAGGGTGTCAAATCTCGATATGTCATTCCAGGAACATCATGTCATTTTTGAAATCTATATACAAATAGTCAATGTTGTGGGAATCATCAGGAAGACAACACTAGATTTGGGGAATGTGGAAAATATCATGTAATCAATCGATCTATTTAGGTAGTTTCGAAGGATAATCCTTCTCACCAATACACTCCAACACCTTGAAGGGTGAAACACCTGAGGTGAGTGGTTGATCCCTTGGTGAAAATTCCGATGAACCTGTCACGAGGAAACCTTTAGAAAGACACGGTATCAAACAATAAATTTAAAAGGCCTCCTCTTTTTATTAGAATAAGGCTTACATTTTTCCTACAACACATTCATCTATTCATAAACTACTTGAATCTTTTCATTAATATTGTGCACCATGTCAGGGCCAAAATATACTACATGTCCAATCTAAATCCAGGTCAATGGGGACTGTAAAATCCTCTCAAAAAATTCTTAAATTGGGGTTATATCAATGGGTGAGTGGTAGTTTTTTTTATATGAAAACACAACCAATGGTAGGTTCTACACTCATAACCACCAAAATCCAAGACAAACACCTACAACTTATCTTTTAATGTTTGGATCGTTCACCCCATCTATCTATCCATTTGTTGATATATAGTTGTACTAAGGTGTCATTGACGGTGAAAGAGGTGTTGTAATACCCTCTAGACTCATGAGGTAAACCAAAGTTCTTGGTTATAAATGATGTTCCTCAGGGCGCCCTAATTCTCAATAAATCATATACGCATACACAAAAGAGTATATCCATGTACTAGGTACACAAATTAGTGAACAGTTATCCTAAATTATCAATTTATCCATGATCACCTAGATAACATCATATTCACCTAGGTCCAAGGGTAGTCAAGTGATAACAACAATCAATATATCCTCCCATTTCCAATTGATGTCATTCAATTATTATTGAAAACCATGAAAAATATGATGTTCTACTTTTTACTATTGATGGAATAGACATTTCTTCATTAAATCCACCATTGACATTTCATATATGCCCCAAAAAATTCATACTCAATACATGATACATCTTATAAAACATAGGGTTTATCACTAGGGGTAAATTATGAAAATTCTAGAAAACTCTCTCATGAATCAAAAATGGAATTAGAATCCTTCCATAGAACACAACCTAATGTTTTCTATATTCCATCTATCCAATAATTCTACCACTATGTGTGATCTGATTATTCATTACATCCAACTATGAGTCTATTCACGAAGTATCTTGCACCTACTATAGAAAATATAGCTCTACCATCATTTTAAATATTCATCCTCTACCATTAACCTAGCATTCCATAAAATAAAAAACCAATATCACCTCAATGAAAATATATGAATCCCTAAATTCCCCAACTTCATTCCAGGACATTCTACAAAATATGCCTACCAAAAAATTTCACTTTCATGTTTTATAAAATATCTGAAATATGTATTCCTAGAAGAAATCCACCCACCATAACTATCATAGATTTAGGTAACAATGGTAGATACATACCATGGGATTTAATGATTCCTCATGAAAAAAGTGTTACATGATATGGTAATGTTGTCATACAATAATGGAAATAGCACTATAACCATATCCAAGTCATGGGTGGTGTAGTTATTCTCATGGGGGTATAGAATACTAGACCTATAAGATATCACAACCCACTGATCCTTCAAGACACATCCTAAACCCTAGTGGTAAGCGTCATATAACCCGTCAAACATCATTCCCTCCTCAAGAAGATAAAAAACCAAGGGACTGGAAAACAACTCCATAATGTAGTAAAATGATTCTTGGCACTGATCTGTCTGAATGAGTGTCTGGTACATCAAGTCCATCGCTCTGAATGTGGCTATAATATGAGAGTAATATATTAAAAATATCTGATAATAACCCATGACACAAAAAGGGCAATATTACTATTCCACATTCTCAGGGATTTCTAAAGAAACAACCACCTCATCCATCGGCAGGTCCATATATACTCTCTAATGAGACATTAAATTCCCAAGTAAATATATATCTCGCATATAGAATTTACACATGGATAATTTCACATAAAATAGGTGGTGTTTATGATTCTAGAAAATGATCCTAAGATGCTCAGCATGCTTCTTCTCTGATATTGAGTATATGTAAATTTTGTTGATGAACATGAAATTAAAATAGTCTAGGAACCCATAAAACAAAGATTCCTAGAGTCCCATGAATATAAATAGTGTCTTCATGGAATTGATGATAGTAACTGTGAACTCAAAGTTCTTATACCAACACTAGAATGTATTATTATGAATATATACCTCCTTCACCAATATCAAATGTTATCCAAACCATATATTCATCTTAGAAAACCATCATGATCCCATCAACTGTTCAAAGAAAACATAAATTATCATATGATTTTAAGGATTCTTAATCATAAACTAATTAATTTGATTGCAGTATCTACAAAACCTCATACTATCATCCACTTCTTTTTTATAAAAAACTACAACTCCCTATAGTGAAATGTTGTGTTCATAAATCTTATTTCATGGTATCATTAACCTAGATAATCCACTACCACAACACCATGGGTGGGTTTTGATAAGGTTACAACAATATCTGTGTATCTCCTAAATATTACTCAATCCTAATATCAATATAACATTAATGTAATAACATCGCAACCTCCACAGGGAAAAAATCTAACAAATCTACCCCAACTCTAGGGGACTATATCCTCTATGATCTCTATGAAATTTTCAATGACTATTATATCAAGGAATGAAAGGGATTGGATTTCCTACCATGCATCCTAAATCCTCACTCACAGGTGAAAAAAAATCTCCACACTTCTAAATTATAAAACTCAACTCTCCTCAAAAAATATCCAATAATCTTGTGATATATACAGTTAATCCGCACAAAGAATCACATCCTATGGGTGTATTTGTAACACTATGAAGTATCAAATGATAATGTTTTCCCCATCACCATGCATAATTCCTAAAATAGATCAACCAAAACAATTAAATCCCCTAAATATCATGTAGAACACCAGGGTTTCATAAATTATCTTCATGCATAGTTGATTGCACCGTGATTCGCTATTTCATTTTCACCTTTACACAATTGTGCTAAACTTGTTTTATATTGAAAATTATAAAAATAAGAAAAACATTAATTCCATGTTTGAATAGTTTATATTTTGGTTTATAAATATTAAAAGTTTCAACATTAATTTTTTTGATGATTCAATTTTTGGAGGATATGATTTGAAGGACCCATGATGATGTCCATGAAAAATGGGCTAAAATGAACAAGATCCATGAACACTAGTGGACTCATCTGGCATTGTTCCTGAACCGTGCATAAAAATGGGATGAAATATTATGGGTAGATCCAAAATTCATTTGTATTCAATTAATATGAAGTATCCCAAGACTCATTCGGCCATATGGTGGCCCAAATGACCGGATCTGTCCAGCACACCGAATCTGCACAAAGTCAAAAGTGGTGTGCTGTGATCTGTCTATATCTCGCTCCCTCGTTGTACAAATGGTTCTAAAAAACCAATTGAGATAATAAATAGGTTTGGATACAACGTTTCTATATTCTACAAAGTGAGATAATGTGGTTTTGAGGTCTAAACCCATGCGATAAACGATTTTATGAAATCTGTGTTCTCAAAACCACATTGCCATTTTCCAATAAAATTGAACCTTGGGCTCCCCATTTGTAAGGCCGTCCTGGAGGAAAAAATGGTATTTTAGAGACCCAAAGTCTTCCTCTCATCAACCAAGTAATTTTGGTGGCCCCTATCTTTATAGGGAGATCCTTGATGAAGGAAACGTTCCACCCGATCATCATCCTCCTCCCGATATCGAGCTAAACGGTGGTGGGTCATTTCGAGGGAGCTACACACACATGGGAGGGAGTTCCACCATTCTATATTTTCTTGTTTTATGTAATATGTGATATATATATTTCAATTATTTCTTATCTTGACATTATTATCCTCTAATTCCATTTCTATTGTTAAAATTAAGTGAAACATTTTTTATTTAGACACTGATTGGGTGGAGTTTTCAAATGGGGATCTTGAGTTTTTCTGATTGGACAAGACAATAATCCTATTTATCACACATATACATATGATTTTATTATTATTTGGTAGTATTTATTTTCTATTATTGATACCCAAACCTTGACAACATGATTTTTGTGTCAGGGGGTGGTTTTTTGAGAATCATTTAAGAAACAAGAGGGAAGGTGAGATCTTGACAATCCTCAACCAAAGGATTCCATTAAAACATGAATATTTTTTCATAATGATGAACTCACCATGATGTGTAGTGAAAATGAAATTATCTCTTTATATTATTATTCTTGAACCCCACTTTCATTTATCAACTATTAAACGCATTAAATCAAGTCATTTACTTTAAACTGTTTTAAAACCACCCTTCTTTTAATACATCCTATTAAAAATGCACACTCTAAACCCATGAAGTATCCTTGGGAGACGAACTAGGGTCTGACCTAGACTAAAAATCATACATAAAATCAGAATCAATTTGATGTGTCTTGACAGCATGATCCAATTTTGGTGCTATTTTCGGGGATCACTTCAATTTTTAGTGCATGTTTCCAAAAAGATATATTTAAATTTTGTGAATATTTATTTACCTTTTCAATATTTTTTTGTACTTATTTATTTGTTTTATAGATTTGGTACACAATGTGTTCTAATTCAGGATATTTTCCTCCTTTCAAACAAGAACCAGAGAGGATCCTACGTCAGCGAAACTGAGACATAGAAGAGAACCCTTCGAAAGAGGATACAAAAAACATAGACACTCATCTTAATCCTTCCTCTTCTTCTTCATCCAAAACCAACATAAAAATTGAAATAAACTTTCATAACATGGATAAGAATAACCGGACATTAAAAGAACCTACCTCTCATGATGATGATATACAACCCACATACATTCAAATTCAAGGTGAGGCACCTACTTTTCAAGTAAAATCGGGTCTATTTCATTTACTACTAAGATTACACGGACTTCTTGGAGAAGATCCACATAAACACATAAAATAATTTCAAACTGTGTGTTCTACATTAAAACCAGAAAATGTGGATGAAGAACAAGTAAAGCTCAGAGCATTACCATTTTCATTAGAATACACTACAAAAGAATGAATTTACTATGTTAATTCACCAATTAGTGACTCGGCAGGCATGAAATACATTTTTCATTAAAAATATTTCCTAGCCCCTCGAACAACAAATATAGTGAAATAAATTAGTGGTATAAGGTATTCACAAGGGGAAGCATTACATGAATATTGAGAATGCTTTAAAAGGTTAGGTTCATGTTTCCCACATCCCAAAATAATTGATAGAATTTTAATTCACTATTTTTATGAATGTTTAATTTAAATTGATAGAAACATGATTGATGATGTTGTAGGTGGTGTTCTAGTAGATAAGACCCTAATTGATGCAAGAACCATGAGTTAGAACATGGAAGATAAAACTCAAAAATTTGGTACAAGGTCTAATGTACCCATTTGATGTGTCCATGAGGTACAATGTACAACATTTGAGAGGAATGTGGACAATAAGTTCAAAAAGGCATGTACCCTTATTTGACAACTTTCTCTTTCAAAAGGGAATTACCAATCTCCTCCTCTCATCCATTATGGTATATGTTCTTCTGACACCCACAACTCTGACCAATTCCACCAATTGTGAAAAAATTATGAGAGTTGTGAGGAAATATTTCCAATACTCCCCTAAAACCAAACCTTAACGAAATAACCTTACTATCCATCCAACCCTAGTTGGATAGAAAACCAAATCCTATAGGAATGAGGGTTATTCAAACCAACCTAAACAACAATGAAACCAATTGGGTCAGAGTAGTCATCCACAATCACCACCATGAAACCCCCAACCACCCCAAAGGACTTTCTAACAAAACCATCTAAAAACAGAGCCAATACTAGAAGATATAATGAAAAAAATGTATTATAATAGTATCCAATTCCAAAAAACCACTCAAGCAGCAATAAAAGACCACAAAACCCAATTAGGCCATCTAGCTAACTCGGTGGGGGGAAATTCCATGTCATGGGTCGCATAAACTACCCTCTTAAATAGTAGTTAATGATAGGGATAAAGGAAATGTTATTTCTATTGATCTTAAGAGTGGGAAACAACATAAAACCCAAATTAACCCTTCATTATATTCATCCACTCTTTAGAAACCCACAATCCCAACTACTGAAAATGATCCAAGAGAAAAAAATAATTATCCAGAGAGAAGATCTACAAAATGAGAGATTCAGTATGTCTAAGAGTCTCTTATCCCAACCATTTCTCTTCCATGTCCCCAAATAACCACCCAACCAAGAAAAAAATTTAAACTGAACTTGATAATGAAATATTGGAAACATTCAAAAAATTGCAGGTTAACATTCCATTGATTATTGTCGTGAATATTATGGATCCTACTTTACATACATTGTTGTTACTTCAGAGTTGAAGCATACTTATTACAATATATAACAAAACCATGAAAGGACCGTATAGGTATAGTTTCATTAGAAATAGGGAAACATAAAAAACTATTCATAAATCATCTACGTTGTCTCCCATTTATTTCATCATATCTAGAGTCACATTTGGAATAGTCTAATTAATACCCGTCTTCCTAACCTGGGGAAAGAAAACATATAAAAGGGTGAGCTCAAATGCATAGTAAGGGTAAACAAAAGAAATGTCAATAACATCATATTCATAAGAACCTAACATTTTGGAAAACATAACCTGCAAAAAAATCATAATATCATAACATGGGATAAATCATAGTGGTAAAATGTAATCCCAAATAATCATAACTTATAACATGAAACTTTGTGGCATAAAAACATATTCAAAGAGAATGATTTCTTATTAGTCAAGACTCATTTCTAAGACTATTTATGCGGACAAAGTCCATTTCTGAACCGAGTTCACTCCTCAATTCAGTCCTGTTTCACTGAACCGGATTAACCTGCCATTCTAGCCATGTCTATCTCATGAGATATAAATCTTTACCCAATTCATTTGTGGGAGATATAGGTCCCACCCATCTCATAATGAAACCATTCTTATGAGTTCCACAAAATCATAAATCATACATCATAGCATTACCCATGTAATAAAAATGGGATTCTTAATCATCATGAAATCATAACACAATCTATATAAGATTAAAGGACATCATAAAAATAATTCCATCATAACATAATAAAAAAAATGTAAAAATAGGGATTGAAACAAAACCCTATATTATCTTAGATGGAAATGAATTTTGATAAAACACTTGAACTCCATTCATGAGGAAAATATCCTTTCAACTTCAAAAATATTTTTCCTTTCTTAACATGTCATTAAATTTTAAACTAAAAGAATTTCATTAAAAATAAAATTTAAATCTTGTAAAGGAGGCTTCATGTAAATAATGTTCTAAAAATCCATTCATTTCGTATTAGTTATAAAAGCATTCTTCTCATACTTTTTCCGGAAAAGTCAAAAAGAACCTCATATGAAAAACAACAAAAGATTCATTTCATATATTTTACTAAAAACTCACCGAAGGGTAAAATTGGATTTAAAAAATTGTAGTAGGATAGAAATAATATCATATATTGACTAAACATGGATGTGGTTGATAAATATTCCCCAGTATATTCTAAAGTAAAAACAATCTCGGATCAAAATGAGATTGCGAGATTTTCCCTTACCTTAGGTCTGATTTGCTTCGTAAGTGTCTGAACCTCTGGTATAATGATTTAAATAATCTCATTGACTTATTCCGGAATCATAATTATTGCTCTGATATCATATATGGTCATATTCTTAGCTTCTTATTAGTAATATTTCATTGCTACTTGTTATTCGGGTGTTTATTAATTTTTGTTCTTATGTGTGTTTTGTCGAATAAATTCTTATTATTTTTTTATGTTATAGATACCTCATTTAAAGAATTGTAATAGGGTAATATATATCATATTTATGCATTCAATTCATTTATATAATCATTATGCAATGAATATCATGTAGAACGAGTCGCATCACATCGTGGAGACGGTATTCCGTACGTATGCACGAGTGATGATATTGTTCCCATGATCGTGGAATTGTTTTGGAGTGTATGTGTACTATTTAAGTATAAATATCACTTTACAGTAATAATATATAGTTATTATCTACACCATTATACCCATCCAAGTAAGGTGGTGGTGGAAAACAGATTACACCGCAGCGTGGAGACGGTATTCCGTACGTACGCACGCGCGGTGATTTCATTTTCCGTAGGATGGATAGAAGGTGAAATAGGGTTGTTTCATATTTATAATAACATATTAGTATATGATTGATACTAACTTTATTACTTCATAATGAACTAAATAATGAAGATTAAGTAGAAGACGAATAAATAAAGTTGAAAAATCGGTAATGAACATTACTTCTTCTTTGAATCGCCTCTTCTTATCCTCCTCTTTGGGAACTAAAGATGGTCTTTGAAGAAGAAAATAACCTCTAGGATGTTTTTAGGGTTGTTTAGAGGAGAAATTGGTAGGGTTTGGCCGACCATGAAGGTTCAAAGTGGTGTGAGGAAGAGAGGGAGGAGGTTCCCTTTTATAAGGGAGGAGAGGGGCACCTTTGGAAAAACTAAAAATATTATTTTATTATAAAGTCATATTCAATTTTTAATAGCTCAAAATTGATTTATTTAGAAGATAAGGTGGGGATGGGTCGAAATAATATCATCTAATAGAATTTAGACATGTTTAGGCTTCTATTTTAACCGTATCATTTAGATTTAACTTTAAGTTAGATAATTTAACTTTTACTGTGTCTTCTTGTTTTCTTAAACTATAAGGTTAATAAACATACTATGACAATCCAAATAAACCCCATGTTGTTTATTTATAATATATCTAACCTCATCTAAGTCATTTTTATGAACTGTAGATTTTTAGGAATAAAATAACAATTAAAAATATAATATTTGTTCTAAAAACTATTTTATGTCAATTTTGACACTATTTGATTTTTGAGAAAAATCATAACAGAATTATTAGTTTGAAAAAAGTTAATTAAGTCAATAATAACATGTAATATTAACCTAAAAAATTATTGGAATACATAAAATGTCTCAAATTACATTTATTTGAGATTTTCTAACATCAATTATGTAAATATTTCATTAATAAGATAATTACTGCACAATCATTGGGTCATAAATAAATTAAATTATATAATGTCTAAAAATTTTAAATAAAATTTTATTTTGTAGGAAATAATTTTAGCTTTAAAATTAATATTTATAGTCGAAATTTTATTATGTATAACCCTATATTAAAAATTTTTTACTTATCAAACTTTGATTTTAACTATTTTAACTATTCTTTAACTTAAATAATATTAAATGTCCTAATCTAACCCATGTGGGTCTAAATGGTCATATTTTATTCCTAAAGTTGTTTTTGGTCAAATTAAACTTATCCAATATATTTAGGACTTGTGTTAGGGCAATAATAATATCATTTTTACCCTTAATTACCCTATTTACATTTAATAGTGGTAAAAAAGTAAAATGTTACTATTCACCAAAAAATTATTTTCACCCCATTGAACAACATTTTAGTCCATGATATTAACGGTGTATCTTGGATTTTAGAAGTTCCACTCACATAAGCTGTAAAATTATGTTTTATGTAAATTTGCAAATTCTCCTAGGAGGTGTGTAAAATACGGTGAAAAGTTCAATAAATTTATTATATATCTAAAATTATTATAAAATGACCCCATGAATTACTTTGAACTTATATAGGTATTATATATAAATTTTGACCTAAAATAAATTAAAATAAAATAAATAAATATTTAAATAAAAAGTTGGTTTTTAAATAGTAATCTAGTGTTTTCACTATTCATCAAAAATTAATAGTTTTCTGAAAAATACCATAATTTCACCCTAGGAAAATTTTGATATTTCGAATCCAAAAATGAAGTCCATTTTGAATGAATAAATTTTCAAAATTTCAAAAAGTTGGTATTACTATTCATAACAGATATTTTAATAATATTTTAATAGCATATCGTTATTTAGTGAAACTCGGTATTGCGTACGACGCAAGCTATCAAGGAGGGTCGTAATTGAGTGTAATGAAATCAAAGCTAGTGTTGTGTGTAGGGAAATATTCCTTTGATGATGTATATAACATAAAAACAAAAAATTTCTCATAAAAATCTCGGGTGTTACTTTCAACCCCCCTTAAAATGAATTTCACCCCCGAAATTCATCACATTGTAACAAACAGATGAGGATCCCTCTCCCTCATCATATCCTCAAGCTCCCATGTAGCTTCTACTAATTGGTGGTTCTTCCATAAAACTTTCACCAAGTGAGTGGTCTTGTTCTGTAGGACATTTTCTCCACAATCCAGAATCTCTCTCGGTTGTTCTTCATAAGAAAGATCTTTCTCCAATAGTACAACTTATGAGCTGAGTACATGTGAAGGATCAGGTATGTAATTTCTCAGGAGAGATACATGGAACACATCATGAACTTTAGAGAGATTTGGTGGAAGATCCAATCGGTAAGCTTCCTTCCCAACACGATCCATTATTTCGAATGGACCGATATACCTAGGGCTCATCTTTCCCTTCCTTCCAAATCTCATTACTCTCTTCCAAGGAGATATTCATAAGAACACTTTATCACCCACTTCAAACTCTAGGTATTTTCTTTGGTTGTTCACATAACTTTTTTGTCAACTGTGAGCTTCTCTAACGTGTTGTTGGATAGATATTACCTTTTCTGCCATCTCATAAAAAATATCACGTCCTAATAGATTTCTTTCCCCAACTTCATCCCAGCATGTTGGGGTCCTGCATTTCGTTCCATAGAGAGCTTCATAAGGAGCCATCCTAATAATGGAGTGAAAGCTATCATTATAAAACAATTCCACCAAAGGTAGGTCTTTATCCCAACCACCTTTGAAATCCATAGAGCAATCTCTTAACATATCATCTAGAGTTTTAATTTTCCTCTCAGACTGACAGTCTATATGAGGATGATAAGAAGTGTTGAAACTCAACTTTTTATCTAGTGTATGCTTATGATTTCGCCAGAACTTTGAGGTAATACTCGGATTCCAATCAGATATAATGGAAAGTGGCACTCCATGCAATTTTACCACTTCCTTTACATATATCCTGGCAAGCTGATCCAGAGAGAAATTCTCTCTAATAGCAATGAAGTTTGCAGAGTTTGTAAGATGATCAACTATGGCCCAGATAGAATTATTGCATTTGGATTATTTAAGAAGTCCAGTGACAAAGTCCATATTTATGTTTTTCCATTTCCAATTGGGTATGGATAATGGTTGTAACATCCCCTTAGACTTTTATATATCAGCATTAACTTGATGATAATCCAAGCATCAAGAGACATATTTAACCACATCATTTTTCACTCCATCCCACTATAAGTACTCTTTCAGGTCCCTATTCATCTCCGTGCTTCCAGAATGAATAGATAATGAAGAACTATGAGCCTCATCCATCAACTCCTTCTTTAATTATGGGATGGGAGGAACAGAAACCCGATTACAGAACATTATTATCCCATTACAATCAAGGTTGAATTCATGAACATTTCCCACATTCTTTTGTAACTCTACATCTTCTTTCTGTGTCTCTTTAATCTTCACATGTATAGATGGTGGAACATTCATTTGAGAAAGATATGATTTTTCCCCATCTATTATAATTACAAGATCCAATCTTTGTAAATCCATAAATATTGGATCTTTTGTGATCCTTATCATGGATAAGCTAGCATGGTCTTGTCGCCTTTGTGCATCTGCCACCATGTTTTCTTTCCCAGGGTGATAATTAATTGAGAAGTCATAATCCTTAATCAACTCCAACCATCTTATTTGGTGCATATTCATCTCCTTTCGTGTGAAAATATACTTTAATCTTTTATGATCAGTTTAAATATCACACCTTTCTCCATAATGATAATTCCTCCAAATATTTAATGCAAATATTACAGCAACTAACTCCAAATCATGAGTTGGGTAATTTTGCTTTTGGATTTTCAATTGTCGTGAGGCATAAGTTATCACCATATCATGTTGCATAAGAACACACCCCGGCCCCTTCTTGGATGCATCACTATAGATCACAAACCTTTATCCACTACAAGAAATTGTGAATACAATAGCACTAGACAACCTTCTTGTCAACTCCATGAAATTCTATTCACACTCCTACATCCAAATGAACTTAACTCCTTTTTGAGTCAACCTGTTGAGTGTATTACATAATCATGAAAATTCTTTCCCAAAACGTCGATAATAGGCATCCAAACCAAGAAAGAATCGGATCTCGGTTACTGTTGTTGGTCTCGACCATCTTTCGATAAGCTTTATTTTTGCTGGATCTACATATATCACCTCTTTTGAGATTATGTGACCCAAAAATGCAACTTTTTTAAACCAAAGTTCACACTTGGTAAATTTGGCATAAAGCTTCTCCTTTCTAATGGTCTTTAATACAATTCTCAAGTGATCTTCATGTTCTTCCTTGCACTTTGAATAGACATGAATATCATCTATAAAGACTACCATAATGTGATCAGGATAGTCTCTAAAGACTCTATTCATTAGATCCATGAAGACAGCAGGGGAATTAGTAAGACCAAATGGCGTCACTATAAATTCATAGTGTCCATACCATGTATGGAATGTCGTCTTTGGTATATCCTCCCTTTTGAACCTTAATTGATGATACCCTGAATGAAGATCAATCTTGGAAAATTATTGAGCTCCACGTAGTTGGTCAAATAAGTCATCAATTCATGGGAGAGGATATTTTTTCATGATATTGATCTTTTTAAGTTCTCGATAATCAATGCAGAGTCTCATTGATCCATCTTTCTTCCTAACAAACAGAAAAGGTGCTCCCCAAGGTGAAGAACTAGGGCGTATGAATCCCTTATCAAGATTCTCTTGTAGTTTCTACTTCAATTCCTACAACTCAATTGGGGCCATTCTATAAGGTGTCTTTGAAATAGGTAAAGAACCCGGTAACAGCTCTATTGAAAACTCAACATCACAATTTGGTGGAAGACTCAAAAAATCCTCAGGAAAGACATCATCAAACTCCCATACAATGGTTGTATTCTTAATCATGTGTTTCTCACCAACCATTTGAGATAAATAACCTTCATTTAGTAGAATCAAGACCCATAAGATGGAAGAAATTTTCACTGGAAGGTTATGTTCATCCATGCATCGATAGACGATCATAGATTGATCTAGAATATGAAATGTGACTTCACTTATTTGGAAATTGATATGAGCTACATATAATGAAATCCAATCCATGCCAAAAATCAAATCAAATTATACTATAGGAAGGATCACAATGCAGGAAGAACTTTACAACAAACTTCAATCAGAGAAAAATTATAATCTTTTGATGCGACTGTTGTGCCATTAGGGGTTGTCACAGCTAACTCAACATATAGTTGTTGAGGTAATATGGTGATACCCTTAGAAAATTCTTCAGATATAAAAGAGTGGGTGGATCCAGAATCAAATAAAATATTTTCTACTTTAGAGTGGATGGTAAGTGTACCATTCACCACTTTGTTCTCATACTCCACATCGCTGATATAAATTTCATGTGACATTCCTTTGTCTTTATACTTAAGAGATTATTGACGTCGATCATCATCAACAACCCTTTGATTAAGGAATTTATTAGCATAATTCTCCATTTCCTTTCACCTGTAACATTGAAGTGTAGGAGGTGCACCCTGTGTAGCCTTTTCTTTGATCGCATCACTAGACATCTTCTTCTCTTCATTGCGGAATTCAAATGCCTGATGACCTTCTTTTCCACATTTTAATCATATACTTGTCCCTTTAAGACAACTCCCTCTATGTTTCTTTCGACACTTTGAGCATAAGGGAAAACTCAAATTCTTTTCAGTGTGGTCTTTAGATTTTACTTTTAATTCCATTTTCCTCTTCATATCAAACGAATATGACTAATGGGTTACCCCAATCTCCATCTCAACCTTGAGAGAACATCGAACGATTTCCTCGTAGATATTGAAGACCCTTATGGCTAATGCCCTTCGAAGACTTGGTTTTGAGCCACTAAAGAATCGATCGATCTTATTCTCAGGTTGGATAGTAATCCTAGAAGCGTACCTTGCATGTCCTGTAAAATTTTCTTCGTAGGTACCAACAGATTCATCTTCTGTTTTCTTCAGTTCAAGAAACTCCTTCTCAATCTTTGTTCGAAGAAAACGAGGGAAGTAATTATTGAAAAATATGTTCTTGAACTCTTCCCATTCCATGGACTCAATTTCATCTCATTGCCTCGTATTCTTGATAAGATTACACCATTGATCAGCTTCACCATCCAAACGATATACAGCTAAGATGACTTTATCATGTTCAGAACATTGAAGAACTGAAAATATCTTTTCAGTAGTACTGATCCATTGTTCAGAAACTAATGGATCAATAGACCCGTTGAATGAGGATGGACGCTACCTCATAAAGGATTCAACATAATGTTGCCTCTTCCTTTACTCGTTTGGAAGTCTTTCATGATTCACAGTTTGAAAAAGTTCTGTGAGCATGGCTACAATATTTTGCATTCCAGATCCCATAACGTTTGGTTGCTCAGGGGAGCAATCATTGCATTGCACGTCACATTCCACATTAATACGGTTCCATCCGGTTCCAGCCATTGACTAAAACAAAAAATAATAGTGTGAGAAACACTAGTTATAATAGGAAAACCACATAATCAAGAATAAAATTTCACACTTATGGTCTTATAATAGGTGTTTCATCTCCATTTCTAAAAAACTAATATTGTGTTATATGCTTAGACTTATCATTAGGGTTCTTACTAAGGCTTTCACATCCTAGTTTCCAAAGGTTGACTATACCCTTCCTCTGATACCAACTATAATGACCCATACATTACATACATTGTTATTAATTCAGAATTTTAGAATACTTTTTACAACATATAACAAAACCATGAATGGACCATATAGGTATAGTGTCTTTATAAACTGGTAAACATAAACAACTAGTTCATAAATCATATACATTATCTCCCATTAATTTCATCACAACTAGAGTCCCTTTTGGAATATTATAATTAATACCCTTCTTCCTGACCTGGGGAATGAAAACATACAGAAGGGTGAGCTCAAATTCATAGTAAGGGTAAACAAAAGAAATGTCAATAACATCATATTCAAAAGAAGATAACATTTTGGAAAACAGAACCTGCAAAAGAGATCATAATATCATAATATGGTATAAATCATAGTGGTAAAATGCAATCCAAAATAATCATAACATAAAACATGAAACCTTGTGGAATACACACATAATCATAGAGAATCATTTCTTATTAGTCAAGACTCTTTTTCAAGACTATCTTAGCGGATAAAGTCCATTTCTGAACTGAGTTCACTCTTCATTTTAGTCATGTTTCACTGAACCAGATTAACCTGTCGTTCCAGCCATGTCTATCTCATGAGACATAAATCATTAACCAATTCATTGGAGGGAGATATAGGTCCCACCCATCTTATAATGAAACCATTCTTATGTGTGCCATAAAATCATAATTCATACATCATAGCATAACCCATGTAATAAAAAATGGGATTCTTAATCATCATGCCATCATAACACAATCTATATAAGATAAAAGGACATCATAAAAATAATTCCATCATAACATAATCAAAACAATGTAAAAATAGGGATAGAAGCAGTACCCTATATTATATTAGATGGAAAATAATTTTGATAATACACTTGAACTCCATTATTGAGAAAAATATCCTTTCTACTTCAAAAACATTTTCCCTTTCGTAACATGTCATAAAATATTAAACTAAAAGATGTTAATTACAAATATAATTGAAAAATTTTAAAGGAAGCTTCAGGGAAATAATGTTCTAAAAATAAATTCATTCCGTATAAGTTAAAAAACATTCTTCTTGTACTTTTTCCAGAAAAGTCAAAAAGTACCTCGTACGAAAAACGACAAAAGATTTCTTTCATATCATTTACTAAAAACTCACAAAAGGGTAAAATTGGATTTAAAAAATTGTAGGAGGATAGAAATAATATTACATAATGAAGAATCATGTATGTGGATGATAATTATTCCCCAGTAAATTCTGAAGTAAAACAATCTCGGATAAAAATGGCATTGCAAGATTTTCCCTTACATTAGGTCCGATTTTCTTCGTATGTGTCCGTACCTCCTGTAGAATGATTTAAATATTGTCAATGAATTATTCAAGAATCATAATTATTGTTATGATATCATATATGGTCATATTATTAGCTTCTTATTAGTAATATTTCATTTCAACTTGTTATCAGGGTGTTTATTACTTTTTGTTCATATTCGTGTTTTTTTGAATAAATTATTATTCTTATTCATAGGTTATATATACCTCATTTCTAGAATGGTATTAGTGAAATATATATCATATTTATTCATTCAATTCCTTTATATAATCATTATCCATTGAATATCATCTACAACGAGTCGCATCACATCATGGAGATGGTATTCCGTACGTATGCACGAGAAATGATTTCATTCCCATGATCGTGGAATTGTATTTGAGCACATGTATACTATTTCAGAATCAATATCACTTTAAAATAATAATATATAGTTATTCTATACACCATTATACCCATCCAAGTAAGGTGGTGGTGTAAAACATATTACACCATGGCGTGGAGACGGTATTCCGTACGTACGCACGTGGGGTGATTTCATTTTCCGTAGGATGGATAGAAGGTGAAATAGGGTTGTTTCATATTTGTAATAACATATCAGTATATGAGTGATAATGATTTTATTACTTAATAATGAAATAACTAAATAAAAATAAGTATAATAATAAGTAAAGTTGAAAGAATCGGTAACAGACATTACCTCTTCTTTGAAGCACCTCTTCTTAACCTCCTCTTTGGGCACTAAAGATGGTATTTTATGAAGAAAAAAAACTCTACGATGATTCTAGGGAAGTAGAGAGGATAACTTTTCTGGGTTTCTCTGATCTTTAAGGTTCAAAGTGGTGTGAGGTGGAGAGGGAGGACATGCCCTTTTATAAGGGAGGATTGGGGAACCTTTGGAGAAACTAAAAATAGTATTTCATTATAAAGTCATAATTGGTTCTTAATATCTCCAAATTTATTTATTTCAAAGATATGGTGAGGATGGGTCGAAATCCTCTCATCCAACATAATTTAGACAAGTTTAGGTTTCTATTTTAACCTTATCATTTTGATTTAACTTTAAGTTGGATAATTTAACTTTTACCGTGTCTTCTAGTATTCTTACACTATAAGGTTAATAAACTTAATACGAAAAGCCAAAAGAACCCCAAGATGTTTATAATTAATATATATAACCTTATATATGCCATTTGGGAAATCCATAGATTTTTACGAATAAAAAAATAATTAATAATATAATATTTTTTTAAAAAACTATTTTATGTAAATTTTGACACAATTTGGTAATTGATTTTTGTGAAAATAATAACAGAATGATTAGTTCCAAAAAAGTTAATTAAATTAATAATAACATGTAATGTTAATCTATAAAATTAGTGGAATTCATACAATGTCTCAAATTACATTTATTTGAGTATTTATAACATCAATTATGGTAATACTCCATTGATATGATAATTACTGCATCATCATTATGTCATAAATAAATTAAATTATTTAATGTCTAAAAATTATAAATAAAATAATATTATGTAGGAAATAGTTTTAGCTTTATAATTAATATTTATAGTCGAGTTTATCTTATGTATAACCCTGTATTAAAAAAGTTTTACTTATTAAACATTGATTTTATCTATTTTAACTATTCTTTAAATAAAATAATATTAAATGTCCAAATCTGACCCAAATGGGTAAAAATGGTCATATTTTATTTCTAAGGTTGTTTTTTGTCGAATTACACTTATCCAATAGAATCAGGACATGTTTTAGGGTAGTAATAATATCATTTTTACCCTTAATCACCCTATTTAATTTTAACTGTGGAAAAAAAAGTAAAAAGTTACTATTCACCAAAAATTATTTTCATCTCATTGAACCACATTTTAGTCCTTGATATTAACTGTGTCTCTCAGATTTTCGAAATTCCACTCACAGAAGCGGTAAAATTAAGTTTTATGTGAATTTGCAAATTCTCCTAGGAGGTGGGTAAAAGAAGGTGAAATGTTCAATAAAATTTTTATATATCTAAAATTATTATTAAAAGACTCAAATGAATTACTTTTAAATTATATATGTATTTTGTATCAATTTTGACTAAAATATATTTAAATAAAATATATAATTATTTAAATAAATAGTCGGTTTTTAAATGGTAACTTAGTGTTTTCACTATTCATCAAAACTTGAATGTATTCAGAAAAATACCAAAATTCCACACAAGTCTACTTTCGATATTCCGAATCCAAAAATGAATTCCATTTTGAACGATGAAATTTATAAAATTTTAAAAAGTGGCTATTACTATTCATAACAGCTAGTTTTAATAATATTTTAATAGCATGTCGTTGTTTAGTGAAACATAGTATTGCGTACGATGCAAGCTATCGAAGAAGGTCGTGATTGGGTGTAAAGGAAGCCAAGATAGTGTTGTGTGTAGTGAAATATTCCTTTGATGACATATATAACATAAAAACAAAACATTTCTCCTAAAAATATCGGGTGTCACAGTGAAGAAATTCCAAGATACACCAATTTTCTAAATGATATGTGTACACCTCAAAAAATATATTGAGGTTATGAGAAGGTAATCATGGGGGAGTAATGTATCTACATTGATAGAACCTTCACTGCCTACAAAATTCAATGATCCTGGAACCTTCTCGATTCCATGCACCCATAATAGAGTATTCATTTTCCAATTCTATTATTGATTTAGGTGCTCCTATAAATGTTATTACATACACCATTTACTCATTATTTCTAGATGGGGAACTAAATCCCTCTTGAATTATTGTTCAACTAGACAACTGGAGAACTTCACACCCTTCTGGTGTGTTGGAGTATGTTTGTGTGAGGGTAAAAAATTTATTTTTTTAGCTAATTTTAATGAGATAAAAATTGAAGATGATAAGATGAATTCACATGCCCAAATTATATTGGAAAAACCCTTTGTGAATACCACCAAAACTATAATTAATTTCTATAATGGTATATTTTTTATGAAATTTGGTGGTTACATAGTCCATTTCAACATCCTAGATTCCATGAAGCACCCCTCATAAGAGCATTCATTTCTCTGTTAATTCTATTGATGTACTCCCTTATCCTAAAAACACTTTATCATTCCCCCAATCCCCTTTTTTAGTTTTCAACATTCAATGAAATTATGGGAAGTGAATATTGCATTTATTGTTGTAGTGGTCTAGAGAAAAGTAATGCATGATTGTTAATTGATGATTTTTTGGACACTGAGGATGCAATGACCATCTATAATACTATTAAGCAAGTAAAAGCTAATTCCTCATCTGAGGATGATACCATTGATAGGTAATATGAAATCAGTGTCCTCTCAATCTTACACACAATCCCATCAATCCAAAACTCCACCTGAATTGGAACTAAAATTCCTGCCTAAAGATTTAAAATATTCATATCATGAAAATGGAAACAATTTACCCGTCATCATTTCTACTTCACTACCTCTTGAGCATTAATTCTGACTTCTTGATCTTTTTAGGGAGTATAAAAAAGAATTAGTGTGAACACTTTTTCAAATTCATGGTATTGGCCCATCAATTTGCACACATCATATTTTATTAAATGATGACACTAAACTAGTGAGGTAGGCACAATGTCGATTGATCCCAAACATCCTAGAAGTTTTGAAAAAGGAGGTAACAAAAATATGAACTGCTGGAATCATTTACCCCATCTCTAACAACCAACAGGTCAATTCCATTCAAGTTGTACCTACAAAATGTGGCCTTACAGTAATCAAAAATGAAAACAATGAATTGTTTCCAACTTGTGTGTAGAATAGCTGGTGTGTCTTCAGAGAATATCACCAACTAAACCAACACACTTGGAAGGCCCATTTCCCTTTTACATCCATTGACCAAATTCAAGAGAGTCTAGCGGGTAAGTCCCCCTAATGTTTATGTGATGGTTATTCTAGATAATTTTGAATCCATAATTCCCTTGAGAACCAGGAAATGACAACCTTCACTTTCCCCTTTGAGACATTTTACTATAGGAGGATGCGATTTGGTCTGTGCAATGCTCCATGTACTTTCCAGCGATGTATGGTTAGTATTTTTTTGGATTACCTGGAAAATTTAATTGAAGTATTCGTGGATGATTTCACTAATTATGGCTCTTCTGTTGATGAATGTTTGATTAGTATTACTTTATTCCTATGTTGATGTATTAAAAATAATATCGTAATAAATAATGAGAAATTCCATTTCATGGTGCGACAAGGTATAGTTTTGGTACATGTCATTTATAAGGAAGGTATCCATGTAGATAAATCAATATTGGATTTCATTTCATCTTTACTATTCCAAAAAAATGTACGAAATGTGTGGTCTTTCCATGGTCATGCTTGATTTTACCATCATTTCATTCGAGACTTAAGTAAAATGTCACCCCCTCTCCCAATAACTCAAAAAAGAAAAAAATTATAATGAATTGGAGGAATGTTTTAATAATATAAAATGGAGTCTCAAATCAACCTTGATAATCCAACCACCTCAGTGGGATTAACAATTTAAGATCATGTGTGATGCCTCTAACTATCCAGTTGGGGCAGTCCAGTCACAAAGGGTAAATAAAGCTCCACATGTTATTGCCTATGCCTCACATACTTTAGACCATGCCCAAGAAAACTACACCACAAATGATAAATAATTCTTTTCTATTGTGTTTCACATGGAGAAATTTTCGTCATACCTTTTAGTGTAAAAATGCATTGTGTTATCAGACCATGTATCCCTCTGTTATGTCCTTAAAAAACCAGAAGTTAAACCACATCTCATTTTTTGGATGCTCCTCCTTAAGGAATTCAATTTAGAAATTAGAGAAAAAAAATAGCAGAGAATGTGGTGGTTGACCATATCAGTAGGATCCACCCATCTCTGGATATTTACTCATCCCCCTATATTACCATAAATGACATGTTTCCTAATGAGTAATTGTACAGAGTGCAATATTCTATTCCTTGGTATGCTGAAATTTTAAATTATTTGGTGGAATCTTTTATTCCAACTGATTTCAACAAAAACCAAACTAGTACCCTAAAACATGAGTCTCTTTGGTACATTTGGGATGTCCCCTACCTCTGGCCCACATGTAGTGATCGTGTCCTTAGTTTTTGTGTCCCCGATATCGAGTTTCAGTCGATTCATATATTATTCCACACTCTTGGTTGTGGGGGCCACTTTGGACCCCAAAAGACTGCTCACAAAATCATTGATTCTGGTCAATTTTGGCCAACACATTTTCAGGATGCACATAATTTTTGTAAATATCGACTTCATTGTTAAATAATAGGTAATGTCTCTAAAATAAATGAAATTCCAAAACAAATATTGCTCTTTTAGGACATTTTTTCTGTTTTGAGTATTAACTTTATTGGGACATTTACCAATTCCATTGGAAACTTGTACATTCTTATGGAAATTAATTATGTTTCAAAATTGGTAGAGGCACGATCTACAAGGACTGAATATTCTAAGGCAGTTGTATAATTTTTTAGAAGAAAAATCTTCTATAGGTTTGGATTACCATGGTTCATCATCAGTTACCAGGGTTCTCGTGTTTTGCAACTGAAAAATGCAGTCACTTTTGCATCGGTATGGGGTCAGTCATTGAGTGTTTATAGCATATCACCTATAGAACAATGGTCAAGGTGAGGTGTCAAATACAGAGGTAACTAGATTCTTGAAAAAACAGTTCAACACAATAGAAAATATTAGAATCTTAGACTTGATGATTCGTTATGGGCTTTCTGTACTTCTTTCAAAACCCCCATTGGCATATGACCAAATTTTCTAGTGTTTGGAAAGAGTTTTCACCTCCCTGTTGAGATTGAGCACCGAGCCCACTTAGCCATTAAATAATGTAATTATAATATTTCTGGTGCAGGTTCTCAAAGGATGTTTCTGATTCAAGAGCTACAGTAAATGAGAAGATATTGATATAAGAACTCCAGAATTTATAAGGAGTGAGCCAAGGATTCCCACGAACGTCTTATCCTTCGTCACCAATTCCAAATTGACTAGAAGGTCCTACTTTTCAATTAATGAATGAATTTTTATGTAGGTAATATTTTTCCCCATTGGATTGGCGTATACACTGTTAATAATGTCTCTCCATTTGGTGTTTTACTGGTTCAAAATGAATAATCCAACTGAACCATCACTCTCAAATGGAAATGACCGAAGCACTTCCATGAATCCATTCTAGATTCCCTAATTGAGGAAGTATATGTTCAATGAGAAATATATTAATTAGACTCACCAGATTTTATCATTAATTCCCACGTTCTCTTTTATTACAGTGAGGAAACTACACACTTTAGTTGTGGGGGATGGGCATATTCTTGGGTTATATAGGAATTTTTATAATTTTTCTTATTTTTATATTTTTAGCTTTCTGAATTGTATTTTTTTACATTCCCTCCATCCTTACCACTCACCTTTGTCTCAGAATATCATTTTTTATTCCCACATTATCATAGAAAATGATTACCATTTCATCATAGAATTAATTGGGAATGAATGTGGAATTTCTATATATCATATTGTTTTAACTTGAAAAAAATTCGATGAAACGAGTAGTTCTATATGAATTCAATACTACAGTGTGACATTATTTTGAAATTTGGTTGTTTGTCGAAGATATAAATGGTTGTATAAATTTTAATCCTATGAGAAGAATGGTTCCATTTTTTGTGAATAGGTTAAGGTAAAACTGGGTCACTTAATCTCTCCACACATTTTTGCACCCAACGATGATGTGTGAAACATTCTTACTTAATATAAGGTAAATAAAATTTATGTTTATTTTTATTTAATTTACAAAATCATATTTTTGTATGTTTTTTAAATATCTGATCGATATTATTACTATTCCAGATTGACCTATGTGTGTGTGCCTGTTATCCGACAGTTGTACACCCTAAAAAACAAAAAAAAATAGTTATGTATTGGGAAGGTTCAAAACCACCCATCCTTGAACTTTGATCTTGTTATAAATATTATAATTAGTGTTATGAGGATATCAAACATGGCTTGGGAGAAGAGTGTGATATTTTTCCAAGTAAAAATTTTCAAAAATTAATAAATGATGGTAGTGATGAATTGTACAACATATGGGGTTATCTAGGTCGGGAGATTATGGTTCTACTTCTAGTAATTCTTAATTCAGTAGGTCTTGAAATTTTATTGCAATGGATGTGGTGAAATTTCAATGGAAAGAATCTTGTATGTATACAATTATTAAAATAATGTATATTTACTCTATAAAAAGTGGAAAAAATAGCATCAAATTGTTTTCACACACATTGAGAATTAGTGACATGATTAACTTTTGAATTTTGTTTTATTAGTTTCATGCATATCATGGAAATTCATTTAGATACAATTTTTGAGATGTATTTTTCCATGGTCACTGAGAATAACTCCTCGGTGTGATTTTTTCTTTGATCACATTTCTATCAAGAATAGAATTTTTATTGAATGTTAAATATTTATGAAGATGGAAATATCTACATGAATACTTTTTGGAATTATTACTTTGACTAGGTGTGAAAATGTTTAGGTTTGGGGGTGTGATCTCACCGCGATTCACTATTTCATTTTCCCCTTTACACCACCGTGTTAAATGTGTTTTAAATAGAAAATTATAGAATTAATAACAAATTTTATTCCATGTTTGAATCATTCATTTTTCATTTACCACTGTTAAAAATATTATTGTTACTTGTTTTGATGATTCCATTATAGTAGGGTGTTATTTGGAGGACCCATAATGATGTCCAAGTAAAATGGGCCAAACTACGCAAGATTCATGCACACCATTGGACTCATCCAGCACTACTCCAAAAACATGCATCCAAATGGTCGGAAATTTTATTGGTGGGTCAAAAATTAATTATGATATATTTCATATGATTTAATCCAAGACTCATTCGGAAATTTGGTGTCCCAACTGACCTGATATGTCCAGCACACCAAATCTGCATGAAGTCAAAAGTGGTGTGATGTGATTTGTCCATATCTCACGCTTCACTTGTCCAAAAGGTTCCACAATTTCGTTGGATATAGTAAAGAAGTGGGTATATAACTTTCATATTTTATACAAAGTTGGATAATTTTTTATGGAGGTCGAAACCCATTTGAAAATTGGTTTTGAGAAATCTGTGTGCTCAAAACCATCTTGCCATTTTCTTATAAAATGGAACCTTGTGATCCCCATTTGTAAGATAATCTTGGAGAAAAATATCTAGTATTTTTGAGACCCAAAGGAGTACTCTCATCATCCAAGGTGTTTTGGAGGCCCCTAATCTCATAGGGGGGTCATGGATGAAGGCAACATTCCACCCGACCTTCCTCCTCCTCCTGATGTCGAGCTAAACAGTGGGTGATCATTTTGATGGAGCTACACACAAAAGGGATGGAGTTCCATCACTTGCTCATATACTGATTTTATGTAATATGGGTGCTAAATAATTCAATTATTTCGTATCTTTACATGATTTTCTTTTTATTTCATTTATATTGTAAAAATTAATTGAAACACTTTTTATTTCAACACCGATTGGGTTGAGATTTAATGTTGATATCTTGGGTTGTTCTAATTTGACCAGAAAAGAGTCCTATTTATCTCACACAAACATAATATTTCAGTATTATTTTTTATCCTTTCATCTCTCTTCTTGATACCCAAACCTATACAACACAGTTGATGTGCCAAGGGGTGGATCTTTTGTCCATCGTTTAAGAGGAAAGAGGGGAGTTGAGATCTTGACAACCCTCAAACAAAGGATTTCATTAAACCTTGTGTATTTTTCAGAATGATGAAATCATCAAGATATATAGTGAACATGAAATTATCAGTTTATCGAATAATTATAAAACACCACTTTTATTTATCATCTATTAATCTCTTTAAATCAAGTTATTTTCTTTAAACTGTTTTAAAATTACCCCTCCTTTAGTACTTCTAATTCAAAATGCACACTCTAAACCCACAAACACTCACTGAGAGACGAATTATTTTTTTACCTTGACAAAAAATCAACCTTTAAATAATAATAAATTTGACCTGTCATGACAACACTGTTAATATCCCTTGTTCTATGACCATGTTGGGTGAAACAACGGAGTCAAAAGATCGAAAATGAAATAGAGAATAATTCTAAGTTTGTGATAATCTGATTATACCGTGGATGCCCTATAACCACTGCAAAGGGAACCTATATCTCATGCATTTGGCCTTAGCCATATCCTCTTCCTAATAGTGAGAATCCACAATTGCAATGTTTCAGTTTAAGTCCCTGATGGAATAGACATCATGGGACTTCCCTATACCAACTCCAAGTCATCCCCACAGAGCATAAGACTATTGAATATTCTATGGATCATTATCTAAAATTTCATTCTAATAAAACCAACATGACGGTAAATATTTTTAGTACTAGATGGTACCTTGACCATATAAGAGACATTTACTCAATTGGGTTTAAGTACACCACCACTGATAATAACCATTACTTCTATAGCCAAATAAAAAATTAGGAGAGATCCCAATATTTGAAAAATAACTAAAAACCACTGAGAACCATGATGTTGAATATATTGTTCATTACCCTACTAATGAGAACCTTGACTGGCCCATTATCTTTTACCCTGGTCCTTTGTGGTCCCTACTAAATCTTAACTAGGGGTTTTGTAGCATGCTCATGCACCATATAGAAAAAATATTCCCACCATCTAATCCCTAAATACATGGTCAACATAAATGAGGTGAATATAGAATAAAGGATAACAAATATCACCTTCTCCAAAAATCATTCTCGAGACACCTCATCTAGAATGACATTAGTGGAAAATGTCATAAGGTCCTTCATGTTAATCTCGATATCTTGAATTCTAATGCTCCCTTGCGGATGGGATATCGACTACCTCAAATTCATCACCATCACTGTTGACATTAAGAACTAAATTTTAAACTCTTACTATAATTCTTAACATAATATATCATTATCCTCGTAATCCCCAAAATATAGAAACGCCGATTGATGCATTGTTCACCTCAACTAGATAACCACTAAGGAATCCCAATACAAAAATTAGTTTTGAATTACGATGAAATAGATATCCAATAACTAAATCTAGCATCATGTCTCAATATCACAAATTCTACCCTCATATTTTTCAAATATTTGATGATGGAATGCATGAAATGCCCTCTACACCTTTGTATCCATCCAATTACGATAAAACCTACGATGTTCAATACGGTTAGGAATCTTAAAATCCTCGACTCGAATAACATGTGAGTAAATACCAACTAGAATATATAAATATAAATTTGAAATTCATTGGTCTATTATGAAATTATTTATTTATATTAATTTAAATAATTATTTTATTTATCCCTTTTACAACTCCATTTAAAATATAACTCAACTAAGTATGGTGCATGCACCTCTCCTAGGTATATACTCTAAATGTTGTGACACTATACCTAGTATAGTTATAGAGGTTATATTCATTAAATTAGATCATACAGGTATTTAAAATCATGTCTCATAGCTGGTTCCTTTTCTATCATCACATACTATGTTAAGCTGACATTGTTTCTTTAAAAAATCATGTTGTCATCACTAGTTCCAAAATCCAAAATTTAGCCTATATCTTGACAAATTACTTTGTACCACTATATAATGAACCCCCAAAACCACCATCTATTGGTTCCCTTCCTATTATAGTAGTGAAGAGAAGGATTGACCCTCTTATTTTCACCTATAGTAGGCATCGGGTTAGCAACTAGCGCCAAGGATATAAAACACTCAAATGGGTGGCATTACCCTCAATATACTTGGATCATAACATAAATACTCAAACCAATACCATATAATATATAATAAATAATGTAATATTATATACAAAAAATATACCATATACATGAATATAAAACAAAAAAAACATTTACATGTTAAAACAATACCAAAATAACATATTGGGGAAATAATCGTAACAACACATGATTTGATATAATATGACCCACCTAGATCACCAAAATTCATCCAACAAACATATGAAATAGTTTATATATGGGTAGTGATTTAGTAATTAGTATAATTATTACGATCATATTAGAGTTCTACCATGAAAATGTAAAACATTCATACTAATACCCCAGTGAAAAAAATGCAAAACTAGCCAACTCCTACATCATAAAAATTAACCCTTGACCACACCATATCTCACTCACCAAATAATATTTCCATGTATAATAAGATTATAATTGGAATATTATAATCATTGGTTCCCCACAACTACTTCCCCATGAATTTGACACTCACACGCAATGATAATACATTATTTCCCCCATTCCTTCTATATTCACCAACAAAAGAACCAATCATATATCATGTCATGAGACACCAACTGAATATCATTTCTCACGAGACTAACCATATATCTCATCTAGAAAAACCAACAGCATATATTGTATCACATCATGAAGGAAGTAGGGTTTCTTGAACATGTAGGTCATAAACTTCATATACTCCACCTACCATGCATGACCCCCTCTACTAATCACATCTCCCACAATCAGTACCACCTAATGATGCTACCGAATATATATTAGGGAGAGTGGCTAATCGTCCATCCATATCATTCTCATTCTAGATGTTATGGAACACTACCGAGATTGGGTGTCATTTAGATTATCCCACACTAGTGTGCTATGTAGAAAACTCATAAAAGAGTACAAGTATACAATAGTCTCATACTAGAATACACCTATGGATTCAAAATAGGAGAAATATCCACAATCATCATCAGGACACTATCTATATTGTTCCACTATGAATTGCCTCTAATATAGAACAACCAACCAAAATAATCACTCAAAGGGACACAACTCGAGATTCCAAAATTAATTTCAGTATTAGTTTAAATCCACAATAATGAATTATTTTGACATATGAATGTTTATATAAAAAAATTATTCTATTTATATTAATACACTTTAATTTCACCACCACATGAAACTTTCAAACACAAAAAATCCATCATGCTACAAACAACCAAGTCTACAATGCCACATATAAAAAACACCACTGAGACTAAGTGATCATGACTATAATAAATCAATAATAGTAAACAAATTATTATTCATTTAACATATTTAAGTATTTAAAACAGGGTTATTTTCATATAACCCCATAAATATAATGAATAATCCTAAAACAAACATACGACATGAATTAATATCAAAAAATTCATAAAATTTTTTAAAAACATATTCATCCCACAATCCCGTTTAAATTTATTAGTATGATTTATTATATTTATTATGAAAATTAATACCATTCACCCAACCAAATGAAAAATAATTATAATTTTATATATTCAAATAAAATAGTGAGAAATGAAATCCCCTACCTGAAAATAATATTTTGAATTTGATGCACATGCCCAAAGTAAGGGAGAATGAGATGAATGGCCATAACCACACAAGGAATCATTTAATGAATTTTAATAATAATGATATATCATCCAAATTAAACTAAAATATACCCTAACTCCAAAAAAACACATACTTTATGAATTATATGAAGATATAAGTAGTATCTATGCTTTAATGAGAAGAATAACTATCTTGGAAAAAATGATATTTATCTTTGTGTACCCAGGGATAAATGGAAATGATTATAGGATGTTATGAATCACAACATAACTTCGTAATAATTTGGTTTTTAAGAAAAATTATTGGATAATTATGGGAATAAAAGAGAGACTGTACTTTATAGGCGACAAATAAATATCCCCATTCATATAGTGAAGTGATGGTTCACTCTATGAACAACAAAAAATTCTCAACTATTGAAAGACACGGTGCCTGATCCTATAATACCAATTTAGAAGTCACGCCATGAAAAAAGATTAATTAAATAATACCACTAAAAATAGAACCACTAAAAACCACACCATGAACATTCCTGTCATGAACAAAAAATCATGTCATCAACTACTCTAGGATAGAGGTTCTAGAAACAAAATCTCCCATGGAATGGATACAACATTCAAAACATCATCCAAATAATTAATCAATGATCCATGACACGAATCAGTTATTCATGGCATGAGCCACCACTATAAGATAAAAATTTGACTCCTACTTCTCTTCACTCTCCCTCAAAAGACATCATAAGGCTTCCCGCACCCAACACTCCAACACTAACATGTTAGAAGGGTATGGTTCCTTACATGTTACATATATGAGGTAATTAAAATTCATAAAATTACTCAAAAATATTAAAATAAATATCTAAAAATTGTGTGTACTAATCAATCAACAAAAAATTGACTGCATAAAAAAAATTTATCGAAAAATTTAATTTATTAAAAGGGCTTTTAAATTTTTGATTGAAAAACCTGAAATTAAAATTCATTATGATTTAAGAAAACTAATTAATCTTTTTCTATAAATTCCATTATATTTATAAAATGACATAAAACATAGAATTAAAACATAAAATTTATCTAGTGATGAATTAAATAAAAATTTGAAATTATTTCTTTCTAAGATAAATAAAAAAACATTAAGTATATATGTTAAGTAAAATTTAATTATTATGATGTTGAAATTGTATAATGATTAATATTAATAGATTCATAGATTAATATATGTTATTTCGTTTATAATAATATATATTAATGCATTAAAATCCATTTTCAAACCTATGTTGGGCTCTTCAAATTCCAAATTATGGCTTAAAAATATTTCAATATGAAAAATAAAATTCTCCAAAAAATATATATATAAAAAGATCCTATTCAAAGAGTAAAAAGTTAAAAAATATTTCCTTGAATTGCAAATATGATGCATTAAAACCCTATGAAAACTTATGGTATTATATATTTTCAGCATAAATTTTTGAATTCTATGCCCCAATATTAAAAACAAATTCTCCAACAATTTTTATAAATACCCACCAATCCATCCATTCTTCTTTACTAAAAAATCAACACCCATGGTTCTTCTCTCTATTCTTCTCTCAGTATCCCCCCATGGAGTTTTTAATTTTCATATTATTTTTTCTCCATAACCTAGGAATCCACTTGCAATGGTAATGGTTCTTAATCTCAACTTCTCATTTCCATTTTTTAATCATTTTGAAATACCTACAGATCGTTATCAAATTTTATAATATCATATTATTATACAGCTTTTGAAAATTGATATTTTATTTCAATTTACACTTATTATGAAACCCTTATAATTATTTGTTATTCTAAAATGCTTTATTGGATATAAAAATTAGTGTCTAATTATCTATGTATTCCTTGTATATTAAGTATTATAAACTATTTATTTCTAAGAGGGTGAAATTTTATAATGATTAAAAAGATCTAGTTGGTGGAGACTATATCAGTTAAAAAGTGATGTAAACTTGACATGGTAATATGTTAACATTTTCATTCAATGTATTCAGACCTGTAAATTTATCCTTAATAAAATTATGTATCTTTTATTTTAATCAATTTTTTTTACACACTCATATTTTTATAGGGGATTTTGTTATCATTTTTTAGTCTCATACGATTGAATAATATCATATACGTTACTTAATCCTTATTTACATCTTTCTTAAATGAAATTATCCCACTTTAACACAGTATTATTATTTCTCTCGTAATAATAATTTCTATTTTATTGTTAATAACCAATTATTTTCATTTTTATTAATGTATATTCACTGACAAGGAAATATTATTCAATTAAATAAGAAATTCAAACGATCTATATGTCTATTGATTCAATGCAGATTACTATTGAATATTAATTTTTTTATGTAATAAGATTCATAGGGAGCATTATTTACCATATTTATTTTTTACATTATTCACATAGTGGATGCATTGGACTTATTATTTATTGGGTGTGGCCTTAAAAATAATTGCCCTCAATGAATCAATAGATCTCAATAGAAAAACTAGCTTTGATATATTGTGTATTCCTACAGATTTATATTTAGTGTATTGGATAAGGCCATGATGGAATGTTTATGATGTCTTGAATTATATATTCCATCCCAATGATATTATTAATTATTATTCAATTTTTTATTTATTTCAATTGTTATTCTATCATTGGATATATTATGCACATATTATCAATTATAAGGAATTATTTTGTTATTTATTTCAATCATATTGTGTTTGTATTGTCCAAGATTGATATATTCTTCTATATGTTACCCATTACTAAGGATATAAGCTCACACATTTGAATTATATCCCCATTTCTACTTGTACCCATGAAGAGTAATATGAATTATGTAATGATGATAGAGGAAGAAATAATAATAATATTTCATGTGTCGTAATGATATTTCCCTTGTAATTGATTAATAATGTATGTATCTAGTATCCTAATAATAGTAAAATTTGAATCATATTTATTTTAATTTAGTTATTTTATACCATTTTAATTAATAAAAAACATATATAAATTTCTAGTGTTAGAGTTATTGCACCACTAGACTCTTAATGGGATGGAACTAGGAATCTAGTAAGGCCCAAAAACAACTATTGAGGAAAAATAACTCTTAATCATAAATAAATAATCCCCCCTATATCTCTCCATAAAATTACATATCCAAAAAATCAATTTAAGCTCTAAAAACACATCAAGGTTAAATCCTGAAGATCGAATTGAAAAAAACTAATACACTATTAAACTAAAGTTATGGGATTCGAAACCTCCATAATATTCACTAATGCATCAAGGTATAAGTCATTAAATTATTATTACATGGTTCAATATATTATTATACGATGTGATATTTTGTGGAAAAATAATTTATGAGAACACAAACCTTTTCCCACCTATATGCATTTCCCCCCTAAAAATGTCTCCTAGTAGTTTTCTGATTGGGGCCCATCAATTGGAAATAGTTAATAGTTATATTTGTATTGTTTAGATTTTTTGAAAATCATTATTAAATATCAATGAATAATTATATTTTTTAGTCAAATTGTTTATCTGACAATTAATATTATAATAGTCATTTTTATGCTCAATTTATATTATTTTTCATTATTGGTTAAAAAAATAATGGATTCATCATATATAAATCAACTAAATATTTTGTGTTTTATTTGTATTTTTATAACATTCATCCCATTATGGTACTATGAAAATAGATTTTTTTGATGATACCGGTGGATTTGTAGGATATGAGATAGATTGTATACTGTAAATATTTTATTTCAATGTAGAGAATGTGTTATATGAATCAATGAAAAATAATGATCATTTGAAAATGACCCTCAATAAAATATCAAATGTTTTGAAGAAAATGAATTAAATTTTTTTATGAAATTATTTATAAAATTGGAGAGGTATTTAGTTATGTTAGTATATTTTAATTATTTTTGTATTAGTATGGAAGGAAAATATGATCTTTTTTACTTAATGATATAATTATTAGAAGAAGTAAGTGAAAAATTTATGAAATGTTAGTAAGGAAAAATAATCATATGAAAATACATTAATTTTTTATTAACACCAAATAATAAATAACAAAACTATAATAATAAATTACTCATATACACTTGATTAAAACCTTTCACAAATAAAAAATTTTCAACATTGGAACTTTGATTTTAAGAAGTCTAATGTCATTAAGAGATTAGCTATATAATACAAAATTATTTTAAAAAATAACTACATAATAAATTTTTTTACTGTAATAATATATAATTTGTCATCGCACTTTTATCACTATATGGGATCACATGGTTCTATCTGTAGGATATACATAAAATATAGGGTGAGATAAAAGCCATGTGTGGTGAATTGTAAGAATAAGTATAAATAGATTAATCATAGTTATATATAATGTGATACATGTGACACTTATGTGTCACTATTGTGTATATTTGATTTGATTTTGGTGAAATATAAATTATTGGATGTTTTGGGGTTGAAATTTTATTTTTTATTGTTTTTAATATAAAACATGGTTACACACAATTAGGCCAAACCGTTCAACGTAACCATGTGTAGTGATACAGTTTTTTATATTAAGTTTTTCATGGTTGGTACATGGTTTGGTAAAACATGTTGACAAATGGTTTGAGTCAACAATATTATATTATGTGGACACCTCATGATTAGTGCAAGGTTGAGTAATTAATGTGGCCAAAATATGGAACCCAGAAAGATTCTTAAAAAATGTAAAATCCTTATAGTGGAATCTTATAATTAATGGATTGTGTCCCCTTTATCATTTTTATTTTCCTCACTTGATTTTAGTTCACATAAAATTGATTACCACTCATTTGTTTTCTTCAATTTGGAGCCTGCAACTTTTTTATTTCAAGAGGATTCGTAATGTAAACTCCTCTCAACTCCTTTTTTCACTTCATCCCATCCCTTATTCCATTTCCATTAGGTTTCCCAGTTTCCCATTAAGCATAAGCATTGTGTAAATCAGATTTAGGGTTACGGTTGGCATAAACATGGGATTTTAGTTATTTTGGTAATGTATATTGTGTTTCCATTCTTTATTTTATGTTCTCCATTGAATATGGCATGTTGCGACTTGATTCCACTTGGATCCAAGTAAGTGTTTCTGTGAGTTTTCATTAATTGATATGTCATTGATTACTTAATATTTAAAAATTATTATTTATTAAATTAAATAAATATTTGAGAGTTATAAAATATTCCCTAAATGTTATAATGTTTTTAACAGTTAGAATAACGGGTATTAAAGGTGTTCTTTAATTTTTAACGTGACTTTGAATTCCATGTATTTCTAAAAATGCCCCTATGGATTGTATAAAGTATAATTTTATGATCCTAGGAAATTTTACCCATCTTATTCTGGAAATCAGCATGAATTTTCTTTTCAATTATTTTTTTAAACATTTGGTGTTATAATTGGTTTTAATATATTTAAACGAATAAGGAAATTGACCATTATTCGATTTCAACATTAGTTTTATGAGGATTGATTTTAAATGGATGTTAACTAATGTATAATTCAAATAATGAAAAATCGATAGGCATACTAATTTGGTTTTTATAAAGGTCCATTTGAAACATTGTTAAAGGAATTTTGAAGAAAAAATTGAATCCCTATATTGATCCCCTTTTTATTAAGATTTATATGGAATGTGGTACCAATGGGGATGTTGATTACTATAGTTATCCCATGATTATTAATTGGGGAATTTTCTTTTTAGGAGGTAATTTTGTGACCCAGAAGTTATTATATGTTTTGAAGAATATGGAAGATGATAAAAAGATATTGTTTAGGCATATCCTGAATGAAGGAGGATTGGTCAAAAGGGTTGTCTTTTGTTGTCGAACTTAAATCACCCAACATTGTTATGATTTACAAAAAAATATATCAGGTCAATTTTTTCAGACAGACATTATTGGACAGATTTGATTGACATATGTTTTTTAGGAATGATTTCCTTCTCATGTTTACAAATTTCATCAAATTTAGGGTTTGATGAATAAATCTAGAATTTCATTTAGGTTTATAATGTTTCTAATATCATATTCATTGAAAGGAATCATGATCCCAGCCATGTAAAAGTGGGAGAAAAATGTATAAAAAAGGTTATACAATGTAGTGTGGTGGGTGATTATAGAAATAATGATAGTGTTCAAAGGTTTTTATGTGTAAAGGTTTTGTTGAAGTTTATAAGGATACATTGGTATGAATGTATGAGGTTATGCATGGTTTAAGGCTAGATTAGCAGACATCGTAAAGGTAAAACATATTTTATTTATGTTTTTAAGGATATATATAAAGTTATAAAGCTTTTATTTAACATTTGTGAAGATTTATGATTAGAGAATATTTGTCTGAGGATAAAGGGTGGTTTCAAATGATTTATATATAATGAAGATGAACTAGATAAAGTCAATTTGTGATATCTTATAATTACATAGATCTGAGTCCATAAGATGAATCGATAATTGGATAAACAAATCCATGTGGTTGAACATATGGTTTATTTTGAAGTCACTGAACATATGTTCATGTATGATGTTCAGTAGTTAGTGGTTGGAATGTTACAAAAATGGTTGAAGTGTTTTGAGGAAATTCATTATATGGTGGATTTTGATGGTGAAAAACACTTGCCTTGGGTGATTTTGAAGAATGAATACTTGTTTACATACAATTAATGGCCAAAAACCCCAAATTCAATATAAGGGTCGTATTCATCATGGTCAATCCATTTATAATTTTTACTCACCCCATGACTTTAATTAGTGCAAAAACATTAGTTGACATAGGAAATTTCATGGAGTGTATTTCTATATTGTAAAACTCACTAGCCATTATGGAGGTTTTTTACACAGGAAAGGAATTAAAATTCTTATAATGTGTCTCCCAAACTTCATAGAACCTATAAATATATCCCTCTATATGACCATTACGAGTAATCAGATTTTGGCCATTTGAAAAATTATTTGAACTCACAAATCATCTACCTTTATTTGAAAAGGGGAGATGGATTTCCACAAGTGGTCCTCTTTTGAAAATTTTCCTCCCATTTGTTTTAGAGAACGTTGGACCATGGTAGAGATGCATTTCATTAATTCCATAACCATCATGTTAGAATAAGTCCCTTCATGGTGCTTGTAATTTCATGAGATAGTTATTCATCATAAAGCCTTACCCATGGAAACCAAGACATTACCCAAAGAGAGGGTCATCATGTCCCATGAAGGTAGAACCATTGAAGACTCATTTCCCATCATGAATCTCTCATTTTTCATTAATCCCCAAAATACTTCAAAATCATTCCAAAAATCCTCTCAATATTACATCCTTTTTAAAAGAACAATTTTGATAATTTTGAGTTTCTAATTTCCCAATACCAATTCAAACATGGTTCACCCAAGCTCTAATTTTCGTACGGATGGTATCATCTAACATCATGTCTAGTATCTTTTCTTAAAGCATGTCCTAGAGAGGTGTATCGCCTCTTACCCTTAATAATTGGTTCCAAAATACATATTTCTTCTAAGATTAGGTACACTATTGAAGGGACCCAATTTTCCACTTAACCATGGTAGTTTTTAGGCCACACACCACCAAAAGGATCCCATCAGTATACATATTATCCCTAACAAATAATCATCAAGGTAAACAACATGTATTTCCATATATGGGGGTAAGTGTCATATACACTTATCCTACAAGGATAGGGTATTCCTGGGAGTATACTCATTCCATGACTATGTTGTAAGATGTTGAACTATAAATCTTAATGACATAGTCACACAATATTACCCATCTTTAAAATTTCATTAACATGTAATGTTAAATTGTATTCCTAAACTATGTTGTGAACGCATGTATCCCTCTATAAAACAGGGATGGGAAGACATCATGCTTCCTACCCAATAAAGTGAACATAGGATTCCACATGCATGACCATAATTTGATGAAATATTCTTCCGCATCGTGGAATGAGACACCCGGGATGAGAAGCATCCATGCGTTACCCCAGACCATTCTTCCCCTCCATGGGATAACCACATTTACTTTTCAAATCAATTGCATAAACCCAATACCATCATCACAAACCTCAGATAGAACCACTGAACTAGGATAAAACCCCCACACGTGGTATGAAAAACATAAACATCCATGCATCCAATATGTGTAATAAAAATATTATCCCTTGTTTTCTTTCCTTCAATGACACAAGCATCCTAACCTCACGATGTAAAACTACATGGAACATTCCCATTACATGACCATAAAATGTGGCATTGAATTACATGTTTTTTATACTTATATTTTAATAGGGTATATATAACACCTACATGAAGTTTAATACTAATATCCCATAAGACCAAGGATATCTCTCTATGATTCAATACCAACATTAAACATTCCAATTTGGTTAGCATGTATTCCTCTCGGATATTGATAACATCATAGTTTGATCTTCTCCATATGAGACAAACTCAATATGAACTAGATATAAACACATTTTGTTAAACATGTGACCTGTATTTCCACATAATATATAATAATTATGGCCCATTTGTCTCCAAAAGATGTTAAAAATGTGATATATCTATCCATAAAAAACATTAAATATGATACCAACACATCATCAAAATACATTAAACATGGAATATACATGTCCCACAATTCAAAAAACCTATGAACTCTTTATCCTACTAAGGTCTTAAATATGTGACCAGGTCTAGAATATTCTCACCATACCATAAACATGGGATTTCTGAAATAAAAATCCTTGGATGTCATATTTACACAACCTCAAACAACCTGATGGCTGACATTAGATGACTTTGGTTCCAAACCTAAAACCCTCAATTATTAGATTCCATATAAATCAATATTGGATAAAATTATAGGCTCCCAAAACACCCAACATCAATAAATACTCATACAAAATATGAATTTCAATCTACTATGGTCGCAGGTTGTAACCCTTTCATGATAGAAGCTGCATAATTAACTGGTGTCTACTAAGAGACAGTGAATGAAATGAGTTTCTTGAACATTATTCAGATATTTGATGGATACAAAGACTAGGTGATGAGATACATGGAGTAATATATTAAGGGTTTAACTGAAATCCCATCCTATTGTTTTGATCAAGGATCCAACATCACCATCCAGGGCAGTTCATGCCACCTTCCTTTAGAAGGTGAGAATGCAGGGCGAGCAAGGGCATGTTTGGAATTTCACCTGGTTCAAATAATTGGAAAAAAATAATGAACTAAACATGAAATTATTCCCATTAATTAGTGAGTATATAATTAATTATGGTAACCACCATATTTCAGCAAGACTAGATCCAGATATATTGAACTATTCCCCTACCAAAGAGATGGTGGGCCTAGTGTCAAAGAAATATCTTGATACAGTGATTGAATTAATCACATTAATAATTTCCATTTTAATACATCACCAACCTTATTCCTCATCCACCTCAGAGACAGAAAAATGATGCCAAGAACGATTTCCATGAATTTTATTGGTCATGTGTTGATGGATGTCTTTATATGCCTTATAGGACTCAGACCATAGGGAAAGCATGATGAAACTATACCGACATGCATAGGTGAAAGGAAACTAATGGTGGGGTAATAACAAACCACTATACTCTCTCCATGATCATCACCATTAACCTGATTACAAGGAACCAACTCCTTATCCCCTATTCGAAAAAACCAATGTAGGTTCATTATTTTTATTTTTCATTAGCATAAACAAGAATAGGTCCTCCCAACTGGGGACATGGCCTGGAAAGATCTCGTGGCCATGAAACCATGCCATCATTTCCAATCACAAGGACCATTCCAATGGAAATCCCTCCCACCCCCAACAAAATGATGAACCATTTTGAGATTCTATCACCTAAAGTCTGTGAAAAATTCCTCCCTAATGTCAGGGAAGTGGAATATGTATATGTGGCACCCATATTGTCAATACCTAGGAACATCACAAGAGGGATCCCACTAGTTCATGATGATGGGGCCAACCAGCTCTGTGGTTCGACAAGTAGGATTACTCAAATCCTCCTCTATTGACCATGGTCCTAAACACATGGTTCCAATTGTTGGGGAAGGCCAGAAACCAATCCCATTATGAGGCCCCCACCCCTGCTCCAATGCCTCCAACCACCACAAGATCATCTTATCTACCCTTTAAACCACCACATGAGGAACTATCTTCACCCACTTGGGATCATGACCATAGTCTCATCTTAGGTATTTTGGGCAGAATCATTGAATTTTTTTGTCACGTAGAACTATCAAGAGGTGTTATATTATAGTGAATTTCACCAGGTAGGTCCTATTTATGTCAAATACATTCCCTACTCTAATGATCTATACTAGGGAAGAAGAAAAATAGACCTAGAGGAAATTATTACAGTGCCTTACAAAAAATGTGAAGAATAAATTCAATTTATCCCCATACAATAATGTTGGGTGATATTATCCACCATCTAAGATTGTACTGTGGGAAATTTTGTTTCACTGTCAATTTCTCAGACTCTAAGATGATGGATGACTCGATGATGGTTCTTTCACCATTGTAACTAGAGCTAGGTCCAGAAGAGTGTCAAATTAGTATAACAATATCTAAATATGAGGTCTAATCAATCCCCAAATCCCATCGTAGATACCTATAGATTGATGATTTTTTGGGATCCTTCTAGGGACTCATATCGTAACCCTCTCAAATATTATTTACTTCCCTCCACTTCTCCTCCAAACTAGATGTTGGAAAGACATTAAGGTATGAATTAACACCCTAAATTGATATTCCACAGTCCATTGGTTCTAAAAATATGTTTATTCTCTCTCTCATTAGGGAGTTTTGAATAAACAAACCTACATGGACATGTACTAGAAACTAACCCCACATCTATATTACATTCCAACATTTCAAGGATTAATCACCCGTTTAAAAACCCACTTGTAGGAATGAAAATAGAAAAGAAGATATGTGTCAGTGCCACTTCCAGATTCTTGGATACTGAAAACTAAAAAAAATATAGGATAAGGACTATCCTCTAGATAAGAATGAAATGGATTTTTGGGGGTCTTAGCCACCGACCACATAACTTTCACATTTTGGCCATCCAAAAACCTGAACTTTCTCATCCCATAATCCCTCATTGATTACTAGAAGGAATTATTAATCAAGAATATTTTGGAACTACTTAAACACCTTAATTACATCTAATTTAATTACTCGTGAATCTAAAAGTATATCTATCACATCAAACAATAGTATAGGAGTGTTGAAATCGGGACACTTCAGATCGACCTGCACCGGGAGGCATATATATATCCCTATAATTATCAAAATAACTACATCAGGAACCCCATTACGTGGAGTCATGGAAGTAAAATCCTGACATGTTAATATTATGGGAATGTGGAAGAACACAACCTTATACTTCATCGTTTCCCATGGAAACAACAATATAATTAGTCTAGTCTGCCATCCTATGGTGACAATTATTTTCTAACCATAAATACCATTATCATTTTCATTATCAATCCTTTGGATAATCTAAGGAACTAGATCAAAATCCTTTTTAATGAGGATTAGAATATCCCAGAAATGGAGGCATGATAAAAAGGAGATATTCTAAATGGTTCCCGTTATAATTATTATAGGCAAGAATTGGGCCTCGAGAAGTACCCCAATGAAATATTATCATCTTCCTTCAAACACCCAAACAATGAAAGGGGCATATTGATTAGTTTGGTCTATCCAAGATCATACTTGAAATTGAGTCATGATCTAAGTTAGAAACTTTCCCCTAGGATCTTGAAGGTCGCATGTGGATTACGACTGAGTTAATATCTAAACAACATTGGGGTCATGACGATGTCAATAGGGTAATCATCTCTCAGCCAGTTGGGAACCCAAAAATCCATTTTTAGGAACCCAATATTATTCTAGGGCCCATATACATAAATTTTTTACGAATATGATGCCTAATAAAAAATGAAAAGATATGATTCCTCTTCTCTTCTAGAGTTGCACAACTACCACCCTCAAGATTGAGGTTCCTCCTCCTACTATGATGATGACCCAATCAAAAAATTAGTAACCAATATCCCACACTAAGATGACATGATATATTATCTCAATACCTACATAGAGTTTATAGATATGGGATAGGATTCAGCCACACCTGAAGTGAAGTTGTATCCAGCATGGGTGGATCACATTCATCTGCCACAAATTTTCATCAATACAAACAATAAACTAAATAACAGGATATGTGATACGCTGAAAAATCGATCTCACTTTACCTCATGGTGATGCCTGATTCTCGAGACACTAAAGTGGAAAATGTATTCCAAGGTCCAGTGTTTCTTATTGACTCTAGATTGACCCTCATTTTTTGGAATAGTTTTCTTTTCCTAGGATCTATTTCCATGTGGGAGGATCCTCATTGGATGTTTCTCTACAAGTTCATTTCCACCATCTTCATAATAATTATCAGGGACCTATCTATGTTCATGAAAAGGTTTATATGTGATATTCTATCTTCAACACCTAATGGATGTGGCTCATTTACTCTCATGATATGAAGTGTTCACAATAGGAGTTTTTAGCATTGTGTAAGGATAATGTAATATATGAAATGGTATCTATCCTCATCCCCCAAAATTATTTTGATGGATTAAACAATTCAAGTAAAATTTATAGTTTTTGTAAGAATTTTTGCACCATTTTAAGAAATAGTTTTACACATTACCCCTTCTAGATCCCATAAAATGTCTGTGAAAGCAGAAACAGCTAATTCCACACCCAAAAAGTCTCCTAATACAGTTCACCAATAACTACCATATCCAGATGAATGGCATACATTGTATTATCACAAATATTAGATTCTATAAACATTGCCTTATCATGAAAATCTCTCCATGAGAAAATCACCCTAAACCAAATCTGTTCTAATCACCCATGATTCCTTTTATAGAAATTAAGAACATTGTTTAGTCCTTTAAGGATTAAGTAGATAATGGAAACTTGGATTCTAGCTATAAAATGGAATCCTAAAACATCTAGAATGAAAGAGACCCAATGTTTCCGAAATTACTAATCATGTCGATATTTACCATACCACGTGATCTTGTGGAATAAAATAAAATAATTCCTTGTATTCAAGTATTTGCACTGGGAAACAATGGACCAATTCCTGTTTAATTTTTTAAACTTCTCGACATAGGTAACCCATTTCTTATCCAATACTAACAGTTGAAACACTAATTTTGGTTAACGGTAATTGGTTATCAACCATGGTATTCCAAATTAAAATTACTAGTTTAATTTCAAGATATTCACACATTCCCATGTTATTATCGATGATTTATTAAGAAATAAGACCCTTATATTTTTTTGAATATCCTCCTATTATTGAATTTTCATTTGTGTCACATTCATCCATGTCTTGGAAAATAATATTCTAGTTGTGAAAATATGACAAATTTTTGCTAATAGTTCCAAAAACCTTCCCCCACCATGGGAAACATTGTGCATCCTAAATTGGGAAATGTGATAAAAAATATTGAGTACTAACATATTACACAAAGGAATGATATGTATATGATTCAATAAATGATGTTAGGCTACTAGATATCTTTATAGTAGACAGTGATGAGGATGTCTATGTGACCCCCATAGACTCTGCGGGATGATCCCATCGAAGGAGAGTCCGAGGATGCAATGGTATGTAGAATATCCAGGCTAGTGTGTCCTACCATGTTATTAATTCCACTAAGAACAAATAAAAATTTATCAATAGATATCAACAGGCATCTACCTCCCATTTAACTCTATTGGGGTTTCCTACACATATAATTGTGTTATTTTATGGCATGACTTGACGACAACTACATCATGATCATCTATGTTCTTCTAGGGACCGACCACAACCACCTTATTCTCTTCTCTTAGGTGTTAATCCTAGACCACCTAACTGATATATGAATGTGTCTAGCTCTATATGGGCCCCAAAATCTCAATCAACTATGCCTTCTACTCTCTATATCAAATATTAAAAATATCATGGAAGAAATATACCACTCATTTGAATTTACAATGTGTGAAAACTCATTTATGATATAAATATAATGTTGTCTTTTCTTAATGATATCTACCTATCAAAGGAGATATGTGATACAATTATCTATGAACTCAAGACCCCCTTTAATTTTAGACTGAGGTAGATACTGTATAGGCTAATCAAACCGAGGAAGCGGAGTAGGAAGAATGTAGGGCCTTCATTTCCGTTATTATGAATTTAAGGGTGATACCCTTAATGGGGAAATATGACCACTATATACCATAGTAAGATTTAATGGAATGTAAATACCATGTTTCCTAGTTGATACTGGATCTAGGGTCACTCTCATCTAGACCTAAACATTCCAAAATCTATAGATTAAGAAAACTAACTGCACTCCCTCCAACCCGAGGATTCAGGGGTTTGAATAGAGGGAGTGTATGTCATGTGGAAATATTCAACAAAAGACTTAATTTAGTGGCCTGGTAATGAGAACTTTTTTATGGTGGTATTGTAGGATATGTTAAAAAATTCCCTCCTTATAAGGATATGGATCTATTTTCATGGGATGTTCCCCTCTTCAAACCATCATTTCCTCAAATACTCCCATAATGGCCAATTAGGTGTACTTCGAGGTGATGCATCCACCTTAAACTCTTCTTATTCATGATACCTAGATGTTGGATACTTAAAAATGTATTGAAAAAAACTCTATACTAATGGTATCATGGAAATTAATCCCCCTAATTACCTTACATCAATATCCAATGATTCTTGAAAATATATGAAAGATAACTTATTCCTCTGATTCCACTAAATGAAAATGAAAACCATATACCTCGTGAGATATTTTATTGTCTCCAAGGAGAAAATTTGTCAAAAATAACCTCATAATACTATAATAGATATGCCCAAACAATACCAAAAATCCCTACCCCTATAAAGTACATAGAGGTTTACTTTATGGCCTTCTACCCTTAATATTCAAACATTTTCTACACAGTAGGTCTGATATGAGATAAGTAGACATTCTATCAATTCCTTAACATAAATGGTGAATATCATGATAAAACCATACTGGGTTGGTTTATCATCCTTTATCAATTTGTTCTCCATAGTGTAGGACACCCTCATTGAGTATTCTTACCCTGAGATGGGAAACCTAGTTTCCATTCCAAATTTCTATGTTTAAGATGTCTCACTCCAATATTCTCTACAACATGCCTCAAATGAGGAATATGATTCAAAAGATTCCCCTTCTATTTTTAAGATGTTGTATTTTCCATAGTAAATGACTTGAATCAGGAAAACCTAGACATTTGGTAAGATATAAGGATGAAACTTACTGGGTTGTTATGTCACCATTAAAACTATAAAAACACGTGGACTTCCTAAATCATCATTGTGACTTGTTCTCATAGAGAAATAATGAGATTTTAGGGCACGATCCTTAGGATTTCATTTGTCACCTTGGCCTCAAAATGGGATAGAATATGTTTAAGAAACCTCCAATGAAGATACAAAATTTCCATTATATTGTGGATGATTCCAATTTTTTGAGTCTTATTAAGGCCAACGTCATCAAATTGGTCTAGTACCCGACTTTTATGGAAAACATTGTACTAGTTTGGAAGAAAAATTGGAATGTTAGAGTCAATATAAAATTTTGATACCTCAACCACTATTTTATGAAATATAAATTCCCATTTTAGTGGTGGAGAAATTGATCAATCCAATAGTTATTTTCTAGGTCATATCCATAATGGATAGATATTATTGGTATTATAATATATATAGCCCCCTCCATAGATGACGAATCAACTCCCTTTAGTTCTCCCATTGAATCTTTTCTCAAACGAGTGATCCCCTTCTACAAGAAAAATGATGGAGCTAACATCCTGCGAGCTATGAACCATGTCATCAAGGTGCTCCTTAGGATGTTAGTTGAGTGTTACGTTGTTCATTTTTTGGTCATGTTCCACTAATTCCTAGACCATCTCAATGACCGTATGAATTTTTTTGACTTCTTACACTCATATCACATGATGATAAAACCCATTATGTGTGCATTAAAATATACATATTTAATGTTTCATAACATCATTTTCATAAACAAAGGCATTATAATAGATCCTATGAAAATTATGGCTATCAAGAAAAGTCTTCATCCATGAATCATATTGTAATTTTTCGGACTCCAAGAGAACATGGCCTATATTATCTTATGTAATGAAAATATGGACACCATGTGTAATCCCTTTTTGAGGATCATTTTTAATGGAATATCCTACAAGTGGGATGAGGAATTTTAGATGGAATTTGAGGACATTAACAAGTATCTACAATAACCAATAGTCCTGAGGCTACTTATCCCACAAAAGCCTCTGGTTCTTTATATGGCTTCCCTAGAATGGTCCCTTGGAACCCTTTTGTCCCAAAAAAATAATGAAGGTAGGGATACAATTCTATATTATCATAGTTTAAGGATTCTTGATAGAAATACTACATACATTCCTCTCAATAAGAGTTTCCTTGTGCTGGTATTCATATTGGAGAATTTGTGGACTTACTTGAAGCACCATGAGAAATAGCTAGTTTCCCATATTTTACCTCTAAAATATATTCTCAACCACATAATGTTCATAGGGGGAATGAAAAATTGGGAAGAAATCTTAAATCAGATAAATATTGGGTTTGTTTTCTAGAAATATTTTAATGGATAACCACTAACAGGTTTCTTGGATGGCACCATGATCCTAAGGATCTTACCTTGGTTTTTTATTTCCAAGATGAATCCAGCCTTTCAACAGATTAGACTATTCTATTTTGGAGGATGAAAACTGATGGTGTGTCTAGAATCCCAGTTTATATAAGTATCATAAAACATCTAAATAAATAGGGTAGACATGGGAATCAACATAATCACTATAATACGAACCATCTTTCTATACACGTTCTTGTTTTTTGAAGGATTCACTAATAGTGAAACTTTATGTCAGGATATTATTACCAATCCTAACATTCAACATAAGATTTATATCCCCCATTTTCATGGGAAGGGACACTCAGATATAGTCATCATGTAGATTTAATGTGATGATGTATTCATAAATAAATCATATATCCCCCAAATAGAATAGACCCATCTTCTAATAGACCAAATTCGTTCATAGCCAAAGGTTACTAATTATCTTCATCATATAATGGAAATGATTATGCTTTGGTAAAACTGGATATATGATTTGGAGTTCCTAATAAGGTTGTTATGGTCATTCTTGTGTCCCATCAGAGATTCATCACCCTCATTATCTTTGATGATGAATCTCAACAGGTACACCTGGTTGATTTTGACATGTCTATTGTAAGGCACCCAAATTCCATGACCATTGAAGAAATTACCAATTGGATAACTCCGTTTCTTGAGTATCTCTAGCATTACACTCTCATTATAGAGTGATCCATGTGTGATAGAATCCACAAATGTACAAAAAATTTCACTCTTCATGTAACGCCCCGACCCCAGCTACCCAGAGTCGGTGCATTATTACATAACATTGGCATGATCACAAGAAAGATCAAATCTCGAAAGACCGATTGGTTTAGTAGCCTTGGAAACACTAGATATATTCATAAGTTTTACATTACATCATAAAATGAAAAACTACTACAACAACATAATGTCTCCATAATCCACACTACTATCCCCTCATAAAATCCCTGCAGGTCATTCATAATTTACTTCTTCACATCCTGGGGAAAGATAAAACATAGAAAAGGGGTGAGCTCAAATGCCCAGTAAGGATAACAATATAGCGGAAACTTTCATAAATAAGAATAAACATTTAAGGCAATGCATTACTAAAACAAAAGACTTTTAAAATTGAACTTCAACATGGTATGGCAAAAGTAAAATGAAATAATGCCATTTACTTATTCACATGGATATTCTACTAATCGAATAATCACATGCAAAAATCAATAAACACTTTCATAATGTTGGAATGCATAATGCCAGACTATCATAGCCACATAGCCAAGGCCTCGTGCCAAGGCTACAAATAAGATTTTGTCAAGGCCTTGTGCCAAGACACTAGTTTGTCTCATGAGACCTACCGATGCATCGAGGAGCTATAGCGGGCTCCACCCGTCACTTATTAAGTCCAATGCATTACCATATGAAAAGGTTTAAACATAACATAAACATTCGTATTAAAACTAGCATACGAAATGTCAATACTTTCACAATAAACTATGAATGGTATAAAAATAGCACATCCACAGTCATACATATCACAAAACCTTCAATACAATATAGAAGTTTTGTATCATAATAAATCAACTTCAAATAATCTTAAAATCCATCAAAGGATGTTGACAAAGATGAAATCAAAATTCTTTTTAAAGAAATATCTCCTTTTATTTTGAAATCATTTAAGATCCATATAAAATAAAACATTTTCTTTGAAAATATTCTTATAAGCTTGTAAGGAAAGCTTTGAAGATTTTATAATGGCGTAAAATAACCGCACCCGCCGTATAAGTTAAAAAAAACATTCTTACCTCAATTTTGTCGAAAAGGTTAAAAAGGACCTTGTTTTGAAAACGACGGAATGATTCCTTTATAAACCTCTTATAAAAAGTCAAACAAGGGTATAAATTACTTTAACCCATATTCTTGTAAATAGTAAAAATGTTTTGAAATACATTTTGAAGAAACATGGATGTGGATGATAAAGAGATCCCAGTAGATTATTACGTATAATACAACCTCGGATAATGAAGAGATTGTGAAATAACCCTTACCTTGTACTTTTCCTTGGTTGTGGTAGGTTAACCTCCTGTATAATGGTGAAATAATTGTTATTAAATTATACAAGAATCATATACATTAATATGATATCATATATGTTCTTTTAATATTGATTTGATAATAATATCTTAGTATTATCGTTGTTTCGGGTGTTAACTTACTTGTTTTCTTTCATATGTTTTGTTACGTAAGACATGTTTGTAAAGGATAGGTTGTATATTATTCATATCCAGAATGATATCAAGTCCTTAAACATCATTTTTAAATCATAAAATGATAATTATGCTTTAATGGTTACGATGGAGAATGAATCTCATCGCGTTCGTGGAGATGGTAGTCCGTACGTACGCACGAGCGACAATATCATTCTTTTGATATTAAAATAATATATAAATGGATGGTATATCATATATACAGAATCATTAACATGTTATATTTATTATTTACATGAGTTACACATCATTATTATACCCATCCAAATAATATTATATTGAATAACAATTACACCACGACGTGGAGACGGTAAGCCGTACGTACGCACGTATGGTGACATGTTATTCAAAGGGTGGATAGAATACTGAATATGATTGTACCATATTTATAATAAAATCACAGTATATGTGAGATACTGGAGTTATTATTTCAGATTGGTAAGAACAAAGGAAGAAGAAGTGGAAGAAGAAATGAACTTAGAAAAGGGTGGTGAGATCATTACCTCTTCTTCGGGTTCTTCCTTTTGATTTGATCAAAAGGGCTCCTTAGGGTGGCTTTCTGATCAAACTAAGGCCTCTAGGTTGTATTGAGGGATGTTGGTAGAGTATTTGGGCAGAGTTTGGCCGAACCAAAAGGCTTTAGAGGTGTGAAGAAATGAGAAGGAGGAGTGCCCTTTTATAAGAGGGGTGAGGGGCACCTTTGGAAAAGCTAGAAATATTAATTTATAATAAATTCATATTCGGTTTCTAAAGGCTCCAAAGTTGACTATTCAAAGGATGAGGTGGGGATAGGTCGAAAACAACTCATCCAATAGAATTTAGACAGGTTTGGGTACTTATATTAACCTTATCTTTAAGTATTAACTCTAAGTTAATTAGTTTCACTTTTACAATGTCTCTTTGTATTTTTATATAATATGGTTAATAAACTTACTATATACATCCAAGCGACCCCCAAGTGGTCCATTAATGAGGAACCTATAATAATATAAGTCTCTTGGCCGATCCTTAGATTTTTAGGAATTTAATAATATAATATTTGTTTTAAGAACTCTTTTATGTCAATTTTGACACTATTCAATAGTTGATTTTTTTGAAACTCCTAACAGATTGATTACTTCGAACAAAGTCAATTAAATCAATCCTAATATATCATATTATCATAGAAAATTAGTGTAATTTATTAAAAGTTTCATATTATATTTATTTGGGTATTTATAATATTAATTATGTTAATTTTTTACTATTTTAGTAATTACTGCATCATCATTGTGTCATAAATAAAATAAATTATTTAATGTCTAAAAATTATAAATAAAATATCATTATGTAGGAAATCTTTTTAGCTTTCTAATGAATATTTACAATCGAAAATCCAACATGTATAACCCTATGTAAAAATTGTTCTTCTAAAAGATATATGCTTGTGTCATTTTTGTATTCATTTTAACTTAATTAAAATAAAGTGTCATTATCACTTACAAGTGGATCCATGGGGTCCCAAAATTGACACAAAGATGCCCATGGTCGACCATGTATCAACGAATAGGGTTAAGACACGTTTTAGGGTAATTTTGTATTATTATAATATTATTTTTTTAACCCTTATTTACCGGATTTACCCTTTAACCATGGTAAATAAAATATTTACCGCAGTAATTATTCAAAATGTGTAAAAATAAAAGTTACCTATTTACACAATTTGAACATCCTGATTCCAAATATGGAATCCATTTTCCTAAATTCAAAACACAGAAGTGGCAGAAATTAATTTAAAATTAATTCCCGCTGTCAAAACAAAAAGCGTGTTTTTAAGAGATAATAACTATCAAAAGATTGACACTTGTTTATGTTCGGTTTAATTGTAAAATTATGTCCAATGATAAACATTAAATTGAATGGTAAAAATATATTCTAAATATACTTTAAAACCACTCAAATTCATAATTTATCACTATTAATTATTTTGATTAAAAAAGTTGTTTTTAATTAAAATTTAGAAATTTTCACTATTCATCAAAATATGAAAGTTATCCGAAATGTACCAAAATTTCACCCTAGGCTAATTTTGATATTCCGAATCCAAAAATGAAGTCCATTTTGAAATATAGAATATATATGATTTCAAAAATTAGGTATTACTATTCACAACGGCTAGTTTAATTAGTTGTGGTGTGTGTTAGAACTCGAGGTTGCGTACAACACACGCTATCGCATTATTCAAAGGGAAACGTACCGTAGAAGCTTGGGGTGTTACATTCTCCCCTCCTTCAAATAATTGTGTCCTCGCAATTTCTAGGGTATTACTGCATAAAAAGACTCGGGTGGTTCTTCATCATAAGTTCCTCGGGTTCCCACGTTGCCTCTTCCATCTTATGATTCCTCCACAAAACTTTTACCAGACGCGTCGTCCGGTTTCTCAGCACTTGTTCTCTCGTATCAAGAATCTTGATGGGCTCTTCGCAATAGGAAAGATCGGGTTCCAGTTCTAATTCCTCATAGGTGAGTACATGCGTTGGGTCAGGCATGTATTTCCTCAACAGAGATACGTGGAACACATCGTGAACTTTGGAGAGACTTGGCGGCATTGCCAATCGGTAAGCCACAGCCCCAATTCGTTCTAGAATTTCGAAAGGTCCGATGTACCTGGGACTCAATTTACCTTTCTTACCAAAACGTATGACTCCCTTCCATGGAGATACCTTCAGGAAAACATGATCACCGACTTGAAATTCCAAATCCTTCCTTCGATTATCGGCATAGCTCTTCTGCCTACTTTGAGCTGCTTTAATGTGATTTTGGATTACTTTCACCTTTTCCACCGTTTCCTCCACCAGCTCTGGGCCTACAAGTTTTCTTTCACCAACGTCATCCCAACAGGTTGGTGTACGACATCTCTTTCCGTATAACGCTTCATATGGTGCCATCTGTATACTCGAATGGAAGCTATTGTTATAGGAAAATTCTACCAGTGGTAAATATTGATCCCACATACCCTGAAAGTCAAGTGAGCAAGATCTCAACATGTCTTCTAAGGTCTGAATAGTCCGTTCTGATTGTCCGTCTGTCTGAGGGTGGTAAGCAGTGCTCAAATGAAGTTCAGTATCTAGGGATTTCTGAAGACTTTTCCAAAATCTTGAAGTAAAACGGGGATCACGATCAGAAACAATCGATAGGGGTACTCCATGAAGTCTCACAACTTCATTAATATATAGTCTTTCTAGACGTTCCAGGGGTAGATCTTCTCTTATAGCAAGAAAATGTGCTGACTTGGTAAGACGATCAACAATAACCCATATTGCATCGTTCCTTCTAGGAGTCTTTGGTAGCCCCATGACAAAGTCCATCGTAACATTGTCCCATTTCCACTCCGGTATGGGAAGAGGTTGCATGACTCCTCCAGGCTGTTGCCTTCCAGCTTTCACTTGTTGACAAACCATACATCTTGACACAAAATCAGCAATCTCCCTCTTCATGTTGTCCCACCAAAAATGTTCCTTCAAATCTCTATACATTTTGGTGCTCCCAGGGTGTATAGAGAAATTGGAACTATGAGCATCATCCATCAATTCCCTTTTAAGATCAGGTATATTGGGAACACAAAGTCTCTTCCCGAATTTCAAAATTCCATCTTCATACAAAAAGTCTCTCAATCTCCCATCATTCACAGCTTTAATCTTCTTTTGGAATTCCTCATCATCGGTCTGAGAACTCTTAATCCTTTCTAGTAAAGATGGTTTGGCAACCATTTGAAAAAGCATTGATGTTTCACCTTCCCTGGTTATTCCCATGTCCATTTTCACTAGATCCATGAAAATTGGATCCCTTTCAATTCTCATATTGTTCAAAACTCCATGGTCTTTTCTACCCAAAGCATCTGCCACCTTGTTTGCCTTCCCCGGGCGGTAGTGTATCGTACAATCATAATCCTTGAGTAATTCAAGCCATCTCCTTTGCCTCATGTTGAGTTCTTTTTGTGAGAAAATATACTTCAAACTCTTGTGATCAGTATAAATCTCACATTTTTCACCATAGAGGTAGTGCCTCCATATCTTCCAAGCAAAGATCACAGCTGCTAACTCAAGATCATGAGTAGGATAGTTTTGTTCATGAATTTTCAACTGTCGTGATTCATAGGCAATAACTCTATCATTCTGCATAAGGACACAGCCAAGTCCTTTCTTCGATGCATCACTATAAATAACGAACCCATCATTCCCCGATGGTAGAGTCAATATAGGAGCATTGACTAATCTTCTCTTCAGTTCTTCGAAACATTCTTCACACTCTTTTGTCCAAACAAATTTAACCCCTTTACGTGTGAGCTTCGTTAATGGGTTAGCCAATCGGGCAAAATTCTGGACGAAACGTCGATAATAACCTGCCAAACCAATAAAACTACGTACCTCAGTTATACTCGTTGGTGCTGGCCATTCTTGGATTGCCTTGGTCTTAGAAGGATCAACAGAGATTCCATCTTTAGAGACAATATGGCCAAGAAAAGAAATCTCCTGAAGCCAGAATTCACACTTGCTAAACTTCCCATATAATTCATGCCTCCTCAGAGTCTTCAAGATAATGCGCAAGTGATTTTCATGATCTTTGTAGGTTTTGGAGTATACCAAGATATCATCAATAAATACCACCACAAATTCATCGAGATACTCCTTGAAAACTCTATTCATCAGATCCATGAATACAGAGGGTGCATTAGTCAATCCAAACGGCATTACAGTAAACTCGTAATGCCCGTACCTGGTTCGAAATGCTGTCTTCGGAATGTCTTCCTTCTTCACACACAACTGATGGTATCCAGATCGAAGGTCAATCTTTGAAAAGTATTGAGCTCCATGCAGTTGGTCAAATAAATCATCAATACGAGGTAGGGGATACTTGTTCTTTATCGTTATAGCATTGATCTCCCTGTAGTCGATACATAACCTCATAGATCCATCATTCTTTTTAACAAAAAGAACAGGGGCTCCCCATGGAGAAACACTAGGGCGAATAAATCCCTTATTACTCAATTCCTCTAGTTGTTTCTTTAGTTCGACTAGCTCTACAGTGGCCATTCTATAAGGGGTCTTCGATATAGGCCTTGATCCAGGAATCAAATCAATAGAAAACTCAACTTCTCGTTCTGGAGGATGTCCAGGTAAATCTTCCGGAAATACATCTACAAATTCTTTCACAATAGGTACATCTTCTATTTGAACATTCCTTTCCTCGCAGACAGTTATTTCAGTCTCTTCCTCCCCGATAATTGAATTAACTTGATCTACAGGGGGTGGATCTAAATAAGAATTAGGTGGTGACGATTCTGCTCTAAAAATAAGGTGTTCTTTATCATTATCATCAAGAATCGTAACCTCTTTCTTCTTACAATAAATCTTCGCATCATAGTCCGAAAGCCAGTCCATACCGAGGATTATATCAAACTCAATCATAGGTATGACGATGAAATCAGCAGATAAAGAAAATTTATGTGCTCTAATGGGGACTGATTCACAAAACTTTGTTGCAACGATACTTCCCTTAGGAGTTTTAACTGACAACTCCCTTATTAAATCAAATTGGAAATATCTAATTTTCTTAGCAAACTGGGAAGATATGAAACAATGCGATGATCCAGAATCAAATAATGCATTTTCTAAACTTGAGGAAACCATTAAATTACCTGCCACCACGTCTTTCGGAGCTTCTACCTCAGCAGTAGTGATAGCATAAGCCTGGCCTTGATCCCTTGGCCTTTTCTGAGGTAAGTTCTCCTGACGCTTAGGACATGCATTTGCATAATGCCCCATCTCCCTGCAATTGTAGCACTGAACGTTGGTAGCTTCCTTCTTCCCCTTGCAATCATGAGCTTGGTGGCCTTTTTCACCACACTTGTAACAGACTCCCATTCCCTTCAGGCAAGCACCAGGATGTTTCTTCCCGCATTTACCACAAGATGGATATTCAACCTTTCCCTTCTTCCCCTTATTTCCATTCCCAGATTGATCAGCAGGTCTCTTCTTCTCTTGCTTCGCTTTAAAGTCATAAGACTTAGAGAATTCCTTTTCGGTCTTGATAGCACATGAGACAATGTCTTCGTACGATGAAAAGGATTGTGAGACTAATGCTCGACGGAGAAATGGTTTTAACCCATCAAAGAAACGATCAATCTTACTTCTTGGGTTGCGAATATAATCACCAGCGTACCTCGCTAACCTTGTAAAGTTAGCCTCATACTTTGTGACATTCTCATCCTCCTTTTGTCTCAGACTCAGAAATTGTCTTTCCATATCCGCTCGATGGTCGCGAGGGAAGTATTTTTCTAAAAACAGATCTTTGAATTCCCTCCATTCCATATTTGATACTTCATCATCTTCCTTCGTATTTTGAATCAATGACCACCATTGATCAGCATCTCCAGTGAGGCGGTAAACTGCCATGATAAATTTTTCCCTTTCACTGCTCCCCAAAGCCTGAAATATTTTCTCTAGGGAACATATCCATTGCTCAGCTACTAAGGGATTTGTATTCCCATTGAACGTTGGTGGTTGTTGCCTCATGAATCGATCTAACATTGATCCTCCATGCTGCGGATCAGGGTGCTCCATACGGGTAAGGTTATTATTCATAACCTGAGTAAGTTGTCCCAGTACGGTGATTAGCTGATCAGCACCAGTTGCATCACCAGCCCCACTATAATTATCTTGAGCAGGAGGGAAATCCCTACATGGAGTGCGTGCATTGATACAGTTTCCATTTCTTCCACTAGGCGCCATTTCTAAAAAATGGCATAAACTAGATCAGTTTATGCATCAAAATACATAATCCCATACTTATAAAACACTAAACATAAATTGAACTATCTATGGATATAATCCATAATCATAAATATGTTTTCTTTGAGGAAGTATATACTCATAAACCCTTCATAATGATTTGTAAAGAAAGTGAGAGTTATCCTAAGCATATCCCCCGGGAGTGTCGTAACCAAGAGTGCAGCAAGGCCCGTTGTCGTGCACCAGTTCCCGTTCGAGTCTAGCTCAAAGCGGTGTTTTCGGGTTTTACCCCTAGGTACATCTGTGCCAGAGCCGCCTCTACCTGCTCGTATCCAGACAGGGATGTATTGCTTGGAAAACTCACAAAGTCTCTACAATACCAAAATTCTAGGAAGTTCTTCTATACTAATCCTCAAAGTTCATCTTAGGTCTATGTGCTCTAATCAGAGTTTATCTAAATCTAGCTTCCAAGGTTTGTACTAAACTTCCTCTGATACCAACTGTAACGCCCCGACCCCAGCTACCCAGAGTCGGTGCATTATTACATAACATTGGCATGATCACAAGAAAGATCAAATCTCGAAAGACCGATTGGTTTAGTAGCCTTGGAAACACTAGATATATTCATATGTTTTACATTACATCATAAAATGAAAAACTACTACAACAACATAATGTCTCCATAATCCACACTACTATCCCCTCATAAAATCCCTGCAGGTCATTCATAATTTACTTCTTCACATCCTGGGGAAAGATAAAACATAGAAAAGGGGTGAGCTCAAATGCCCAGTAAGGATAACAATATAGCGGAAACTTTCATAAATAAGAATAAACATTTAAGGCAATGCATTACTAAAACAAAAGCCTTTTAAAATTGAACTTCAACATGGTATGGCAAAAGTAAAATGAAATAATGCCATTTACTTATTCACATGGATATTCTACTAATCGAATAATCACATGCAAAAATCAATAACCACTTTCATAATGTTGGAATGCATAATGCCAGACTATCATAGCCACATAGCCAAGGCCTCGTGCCAAGGCTACAAATAAGATTTTGTCAAGGCCTTGTGCCAAGACACTAGTTTGTCTCATGAGACCTACCGATGCATCGAGGAGCTATAGCGGGCTCCACCCGTCACTTATTAAGTCCAATGCATTCCCATATGAAAAGGTTTAAACATAACATAAACATTCGTATTAAAACTAGCATACAAAATGTCAATACTTTCACAATAAACTATGAATGGTATAAAAATAGCACATCCACAGTCATACATATCACAAAACCTTCAATACAATATAGAAGTTTTGTATCATAATAAATCAACTTCAAATAATCTTAAAATCCATCAAAGGATGTTGACAAAGATGAAATCAAAATTCTTTTTAAAGAAATATCTCCTTTTATTTTGAAATCATTTAAGATCCATATAAAATAAAACATTTTCTTTGAAAATATTCTTATAAGCTTGTAAGGAAAGCTTTGAAGATTTTATAATGGCGTAAAATAACCGCACCCGCCGTATAAGTTAAAAAAAACATTCTTACCTCAATTTTGTCGAAAAGGTTAAAAAGGACCTTGTTTTGAAAACGACGGAATGATTCCTTTATAAACCTCTTATAAAAAGTCAAACAAGGGTATAAATGACTTTAACCCATATTCTTGTAAATAGTAAAAATGTTTTGAAATACATTTTGAAGAAACATGGATGTGGATGATAAAGAGATCCCAGTAGATTATTACGTATAATACAACCTCGGATAATGAAGAGATTGTGAAATAACCCTTACCTTGTACTTTTCCTTGGTTGTGGTAGGTTAACCTCCTGTATAATGGTGAAATAATTGTTATTAAATTATACAAGAATCATATACATTAATATGATATCATATATGATCTTTTAATATTGATTTGATAATAATATCTTAGTATTATCGTTGTTTCGGGTGTTAACTTACTTGTTTTCTTTCATATGTTTTGTTACGTAAGACATTTTTGTAATGGATAGGTTGTATATTATTCATATCCAGAATGATATCAAGTCCTTAAACATCATTTTTAAATCATAAAATGATAATTACGCTTTAATGGTTACGATGGAGAATGAATCTCATCGCGTTCGTGGAGACGGTAGTCCGTACGTACGCACGAGCGACAATATCATTCTTTTGATATTAAAATAATATATAAATGGATGGTATATCATATATACAGAATCATTAACATGTTATATTTATTATTTACATGAGTTACACATCATTATTATACCCATCCAAATAATATTATATTGAATAACAATTACACCACGACGTGGAGACGGTAAGCCGTACGTACGCACGTATGGTGACATGTTATTCAAAGGGTGGATAGAATACTGAATATGATTGTACCATATTTATAATAACATCACAGTATATGTGAGATACTGGAGTTATTATTTCAGAATGGTAAGAACAAAGGAAGAAGAAGTGGAAGAAGAAATGAACTTAGAAAAGGGTGGTGAGATCATTACCTCTTCTTCGGGTTCTTCCTTTTGATTTGATCAAAAGGGCTCCTTAGGTTGGCTTTCTGATCAAACTAAGGCCTCTAGGTTGTATTGAGGGATGTTGGGAGAGTAGTTGGGCAGAGTTTGGCCGAACCAAAAGGCTTTAGAGGTGTGAAGAAATGAGAAGGAGGAGTACCCTTTTATAAGAGGGGTGAGGGGCACCTTTGGAAAAGCTAGAAATATTAATTTATAATAAATTCATATTCGGTTTCTAAAGGCTCCAAAGTTGACTATTCAAAGGATGAGGTGGGTATAGGTCGAAAACAACTCATCCAATAGAATTTAGACAGGTTTGGGTACTTATATTAACCTTATCTTTAAGTATTAACTCTAAGTTAATTAGTTTCACTTTTACAATGTCTCTTTGTATTTTTATATAATATGGTTAATAAACTTACTATATACGTCCAAGCGACCCCCAAGTGGTCCATTAATGAGGAACCTATAATAATATATGTCTCTTGGCCGATCCTTAGATTTTTAGGAATTTAATAATATAATATTTGTTTTAAGAACTCTTTTATGTCAATTTTGACACTATTCAATAGTTGATTTTTTTGAAACTCCTAACAGATTGATTACTTCGAACAAAGTCAATTAAATCAATCCTAATATATCATATTATCATAGAAAATTAGTGTAATTTATTAAAAGTTTCATATTATATTTATTTGGGTATTTATAATATTAATTATGTTAATTTTTTACTATTTTAGTAATTACTGCATCATCATTGTGTCATAAATAAAATAAATTATTTAATGTCTAAAAATTACAAATAAAATATCATTATGTAGGAAATCTTTTTAGCTTTCTAATGAATATTTACAATCGAAAATCCAACATGTATAACCCTATGTAAAACTTGTTCTTCTAAAAGATATATGCTTGTGTCATTTTTGTATTCATTTTAACTTAATTAAAATAAAGTGTCATTATCACTTACAAGTGGATCCATGGGGTCCCAAAATTGACACAAAGATGCCCATGGTCGACCATGTATCAACCAATAGGGTTAAGACACGTTTTAGGGTAATTTTGTATTATTATAATATTATTTTTTTAACCCTTATTTACCGGATTTACCCTTTAACCATGGTAAATAAAATATTTACCGCAGTAATTATTCAAAATGTGTAAAAATAAAAGTTACCTATTTACACAATTTGAACATCCTGATTCCAAATATGGAATCCATTTTCCTAAATTCAAAACACAGAAGTGGCAGAAATTAATTTAAAATTAATTCCCGCTGTCAAAACAAAAAGCGTGTTTTTAAGAGATAATAACTATCAAAAGATTGACACTTGTTTATGTTCGGTTTAATTGTAAAATTATGTCCAATGATAAACATTAAATTGAATGGTAAAAATATATTCTAAATATACTTTAAAACCACTCAAATTCATAATTTATCACTATTAATTATTTTGATTAAAAAAGTTGTTTTTAATTAAAATTTAGAAATTTTCACTATTCATCAAAATATGAAAGTTATCCGAAATGTACCAAAATTTCACCCTAGGCTAATTTTGATATTCCGAATCCAAAAATGAAGTCCATTTTGAAATATAGAATATATATGATTTCAAAAATTAGGTATTACTATTCACAACGGCTAGTTTAATTAGTTGTGGTGTGTGTTAGAACTCGAGGTTGCGTACAACACACGCTATCGCATTATTCAAAGGGAAACGTACCGTAGAAGCTTGGGGTGTTACACTTCATGGATTCCCCAACTTCAATTGATCAGTCTATAAAAAAATTTTGATGGAATCATCCTCTATCTCACTAAAGGAAAAAAGAGACCCCAATTAATGCTATAGGTCCTAGGAGGTTATATAGATCCCATCTTGTATTGTCAAAATACTCCCACCATATTCAAAGGTTGGGTTACTTTTTTCCCTCCATGTTTTATGACTAAATTAAGATCACTAAGAGGTTCCATGCATACCCGATCCATTCCAAAAATTATGCATAAAAACCTAGATACGTTTTATTAAAATAGGTATTCCATGCCCTTTTTATTATGTGAAATCACATTTTGATCTTTTATCCACCAGAAACAACATGGATGTACATGTCCATTCTATCTCCCACAAACATACCCTTAGAGTGGGAAAAGGACATTCCCATAAATGATGTTAAGAACCAGTCAGTGATTGATTTTTTTAATTCTCATTTCATCCAACAAGTTGGGATTCAACACACCATTCTCATAGAAAACAAAAAAATCCTTTAAGAAATTGAGATAATGTATCTGTACTCCATGTACAACATCATGTCCAACTAAACTTCCCCCTACCATGCATAGAAGAATTGGAAGAGCGAGAAATTCAAAAGAACCCCCTCTAGAATTTTATTTAATATGGTATGATATAATAGTATGGCTTTTTCTAATAATCTCCCCAAAACACTATGTGCATATCCGATGATAGATCAAAATTCTACTCAGGTAACCACATACTTTTTTGTCTCTTGAATAGATGTGTTTTTACCTATATAGGACCATCTACCATCATTATAGATAGTTGTTTATGATAAAAAAATGATAGAAGGGGTAGAATAATTCTATATAGATAAGTTGGAATATCTCAAAAAAATATTCCCTAGGTGCGTCATAACATAGAGAGGAACCAAACTAGGTATCACAAGCGTTCAATAAAAAGATCTACATCTATTCCATCCCTTATTATGATATGGTATTGGGTAAAAAAACAAAATGATGCCCTAAAAAAGTTGAAAAATTTTGAAATAAATTGGAAAGGACATTAAATAATTCATATTAACTTCTCTAATGGTGCATACTCATCAACCACCATAGACAGAGACCATATCAAATCTCCCAAAAATGCTAGATTCCTCATGGGGTACTTTTCCTTAACATATTATTCTAAGATGTATGAATTTAAACAAAAAATCTCAACATTATAGACATACTAAATTAAACTATGTTACCAATTTCGTCATCACATGATGTTAAACTATAGCCATAACATTTGTAAAAATCACAAAATACCTCATATAATTAATGTCAGATAACCAAAAACATCATCCTTAAATCATGAAATTAAACTGTAGGCATAATTTATGTGACAAACATGAGATTCATCATATAAAAACTATGAGATGAAAATAAATCCTAATAACATGATGTCAGAATGTATTATTACCATGTTCAACAAATACATGATAACTCATTTGACGAATTTGAGATGATCAAATCCCATTTCTACCCAACATGACATTAATATAGCTATTACCTATTTGATAAAAACCATAAGCCTCATATGATGAATATGATATGACTGAAAGAAACATCATAATCATATACCATTAAACTATATTCTTGTCATATTTGAAAAACATTGGATTTCCAAAAAAAAATTTAATATTCCTTATACAACAATATGTGATACATCATGAGAAGAAGCATGGTATGTTGCCTCTATCAATTTGGAGGAAAATTTAATTCATCAATGTATGACAATAAATTTCATGTTCAATGCCTTTTCCAAAATATATTAATCTATATGGTCTATATCCCCATCACCTAATGTGAACCTGTGTGATACACTGGGCCCTCACATAAGAGGGTACCACCAACCAGACATTGGTTTACTACCACACAATGTTCCAGAACAATGTGTGGATTGGTAACTATTCAAATTGTATATGTATGGATTCCTAGATCTTATATCATGGTCTCATATCCACAACCATCTTGTAATAGGGTATTTACCATCATGTTTAGTATCAATCCATTGTTTTCAATATTCCCATACATTACATTCGTTCATGTAGTGGAAAATCTTCTAGATAAGTTGACTTCCCCTGGTACATCCCCACCTCTATTTTCATTATTCATCTCTTTAAAATTTGATCATCTTCATCTACCTAATGTAAATAGGATTCATTAATTGAAATGTTTTATGGCCACAGTAGCTCACATTCCATCCTTAGCACATTCTCAATGTATATTCAATGATATTTTGTGGCTCCCATGTTTCAAATTTGGTCATTAGTTGATCTCATGTTAGTTATACCCAACCATGATAAGTAAGGTTGTGATACGTATGTTTCAAAGATGGTCAACAATCATTACCTACCCATAAGTCACCCCTTTTCATGGAATGTGGCATCAAAGTCACCATTTTCCTTTCATTCCACCTCCCTTTGTTCTAGTTGAATTTTGTCACCCTTGGTATCATCCCTTTATGCATTTGGGCATAATGGATAGGTAACTCGGGTTCTTGGCCCCCTGTTTCACATTCTCCTAAAATAGGTGAATTCCCTACCACGACGTGTTTCTCACATAAAAAATAGATCATGCGGGCTTAGTATTCACATATGAACATTCCAAAACATGGATGAAATTTGAGAGTTCTCCTGAACCGGAATCCATAAATATTTGTCCAAACTCAATGACTGTAATCTATAATAACTGTTCCAAACATATATATGTACTCCCATTCGTATTCTCATATACATGTTTTTATTTGGTATGAATTGCATAACCATAAACTCTCCTAGGAAATTATTGAATATATTTATTAGGTTGAAAACCCATAGGTTCACCCTGAGAAAAATATGGACTTCTGCATTCCAGGTCATCCACCTCACTTAGAATCCATAACGACATAAAAAAAGAGGTTCAATGCCAGTGGGACCCGCTGTCTGTCTTGTAAAAAACCTATTTGTTATCTCTATACTTACTAGTTAAGTGAAAATTATGGCTAAACCTTACCTTCTTCCTCCATTCATGTTAGTCCACATTTCATGGTTACAAGACAAGAAACAATAATACACATGTCCTCACTATATGATGTCAAACTATACAGCTTAATAGTTAAAGCTATGTAACCTTAAACTAATGTAATCATATCCTCACCATGTGATATTAAAATTTGTTTTAAAAACCCTTATTGGAATGGGGTTAAGAATCACACCTATCATTTTCAATTAATGAAAGAATTTAGTGAACTATATAAGGACCCCACATGAGAGTTCCCATTTCACCCAATCCATGCATATCACATACTCCACTACTTACGTTCATTTTCCATTTATTGGAAACCATGAAAACACTTTCCTATGAGGTTGAGCATGGAATTTTCTTTGACAGACATGCATGTAAAATATTATTAAAACCACAGTGGCATAATCCTAAGAGTTTTGAACTCCATTCAATAATTACCTCAATTCACACCACACCTTTCCCCTCCCATGATTTGAATCCCCTCAACCCTCCATGCCGGAATGAGATTCCACTAAAAGAGATTTTTTCAAGCTACAGTGGCTTACCTACCATTTTAGGGACACACTTGGAAGGATCGTTGACAACATTTGACAGGATCCTATGTTTTGAACATGCTCAACAAATGAACTTCACTTTTTTATATTCTACATTGGTAGTGCGAGGAGTCTACATTTTGAATATGGTAGTTTTTAATCCTCATTCCTCTATTTCCCCCTTTCTTTCAAAATCCCGGACATCTCAATTTACATCCATAATCATCACAAATGTTTGGGTAGAATCTGATTCCCCATTTGTCACCCCAGTTCTTCACCCACACAAACTATAAAGACAAGTCAGTTATGCAGATTCCTACTCTCGAATTGAGGTTTTCCAAATCAATAAAATCATGATGATCGATAGATAGTTTAAACCAACAATGTTCGCCCGCTACATATAATTTTTTTATAAGTGAGAAATCAAATATTTTTCATTTCTTTCCCACCCCATCTAGGAATCATATGGTCTTGGGGATTTATTTTTTATCATATAATTAATGTGATTGATAAAACACATGTAATCTTGTGGATGAATAAAGAAAATTTAACGAATTTTGGGAGGTTCATCCACACATCAAAACCACTCTTTTGTTTCATCCAAAAAACTCCCTAAGGATTATCCCCAAAAACTGAGTGATCCTGCTTGACCATCCTCTACTGAGTAGCCTCAGGTGCCTGCTATCACTCAGCCAACTCCACCACTTAAACCTTGGTGATAGTTATAATTTTTTGTCCCGAATCTAAATATAGTACTTTTCATCCATACACTCCACTACGAAGGAGGATACCTCTTATGATTCATCCTCTTCCACTAACAACTACACATTGAGATGGTGGATCATACCGCCACTGGTAGGGACAATTACTATATACTTCTAAACATGTCCCTGAAGCCATGTGATATCCCCCTCAACCACCTGGAGTTTCTTAGAACCATTATACTTCTCCTAATACAATGTAGCATCAAACTCATGCCACACAACTCGGAATTTTTTGGTGATGAATTATCTAAATATTTCATGAAGACCATTAGAGTTTAAACCCCTAGTCCCTAGGCTCATAATCCAATGGAATAAGGATCTCATTTGGCATGTCAAATTTCCCTAAGGGGTAGAAGTAATGAAATTCTACACACTATTCCATGATCTACCCTATATCAACTTGTTTCACTAAAACTTTTCAAAGTTGGAATCATAAACGTATTTTTCTGGTGTAGGACTAAATTTAATAAGATATGATAGCACATCTATTTTATGGTCTCCATGGATATATACTAATACATTCTAGGATCCATGTATATAAGATATTTTACCTCAAATATTTTTCTTCCTAGAAATTTTCTTCCACCTCTTTGGGAACCTTTGCAGAATGCTCGACCATCACATCACCCATATAAATCTATATCAAGGCCATAAAACTTGCCAAAATATCTTGAAATATCATTGTAATAGACTCAACTATCTTGACCTCCAAAAAACATCACTAATTGAATGACCTCATTTTCCCCAGTTAATGCCACAACATCGACCATCACTGCCTCGACTATATGTTCCACTGGCTCATAAATCACTTTTGGTTGGTGGACCTCGATCGTTCTTTATACTAATACACATACATGGGTTTATAGAGACTAAAAATGTTTAAGATAAAAAAACAGAATGAGGAAAATAAGAAATAAACTTAAAGGATTTGTAGAGGATGGATATAAAGTCACTGATATTCACTTGACTATTTACTAGTGATGAAATTTCTATGTGGTCTGGGGCCTCGGCTTCTGGGGGATTCTACATAGCAAATTTCACTAAATTTTTATGATTGAATCAAAGAATTTATTACCATTTCAAAGTGAAAATACTCAATAAAGGGAGGTAAAATAATAGTTATGAAAAAAATCGGAATGTTGAGCCATCAACTCTGTTACAAGTACAACCTTGATAATAGATGGTTTGTCTCCTGTAACAAAAATGTCAGAAGGTATACATGTTACCACCCCTAAAGGGTAGGGACTTACATTTCATCCAACATAGCTTCATCAAGAACCTCCCATTCCAAATTTAATGATGATTATGGATTCAGAAAAATATTATTTAGGAAAAATTTAATTGAGGTTTATCAGTTGTTCAATGCACAATAATTGGAAAATTTATCGGATCAACAGTAGGATCTCCTTCCCCAAGGGATTATAGGTAAGCATCACTCCCCTAAGATTATTCATTACGAAACCCCTCTTATATGACCATGTGTGTAATAGATTGACCTTTGGGAAGGTAGATGGGAGAAGGAATATCCAACATTATTATTACACCGACTATAATGGATTGCGAGAAACCATGATATTGGACTAAGTCTTCCAAATAATTAAGATACTCAACTACTTCATCCTAATGTGCATTGAATCATTATCTTCGATGGACCATTCTATGAAATTCTATCCATTAATCATGAAGATTCACACCCAACCCATTTATGGTGTTATGTTGTCTTTAGATTCCCTATCCCTTCCAATCATTAGGAATGACAATATCATTAGCAATATCAAGGAGGAGTACTTGTTTCCTAGAAACAGAAAATCACTCCATATGAACTATTATGGAGGGTTCATCTTTCTCTTGAGGACTCTTTACTAGATTTCATGTGCCTTGTAATACACATACTTCTAATATTAAAGGATCTATAGCTTCTACCCAACCCACTAGACAAGATTTTCTTCCAAGGAACTCCATGGATCCCCCTGACCCTATGGATATAAGGCCCCTTCATCGGATTCTAATCAAGTTACTAGTAACCTTATTATCTTCCCAAGATATTCCATTACCCAACTATGTTTTTAGTCTTATAAGAGGTTATACACAACGTTAGATATCTAAAACTCATTCCTACCCCTAACATATTCTCATGAAAACAACTTCCTCGTATTCTAGAGAATCATTGGGGTGGCTTATTGAACACCTTGTTGTACACTAAATAGTACATCATCTAAAGGAACTATAATTTCTTATAGAACTGGTGAAAATCATATGTTTCATTAACAACATCGTATTCCAACATGACCAATAGTTACCCACTTCAAAAGGATACGATATACTACCACTTCCCCCATATCTCTACCCATTTATTTGAAACCCTCATCATTGGGATGGGGAATTGGTTCAAGATGAAGATAAATTCTAGGCCAATGCTTTCTAGAACAACAATTATATCCATAATGAGGGGATGACTTCCAGTGATGCTCAACATGGAAGGTTGATAGTTTGTTCTACGAGGGGTGATTGGGTTTGGATATTTCTCCCCCTCTTATTAATGAAGAAACCAAGACATATATAAATTTAAATGGGATACACATGCATTGGGGATTCTTCCACTTACAGATTCACCACAAAAATTTTTATAATTTGGATAAAACCAATACCACCTAAGTGATATGTCACATAATGGACATCACTACTACAATAATAAATGTGATGGGTCATACAGTCATGTTTAGATCATGGACCGAGATAATCCACCTACTAATAAGTGTCAGGATGAAACACACCAATATTACCACAAGGGCCTCACGATTCAAGTATTACCCCCACGTGGGATATTGGATCACCTGTATAATCATCTAGTTCAGGTTCTCCATTCCACACTATGATGATTTTAGGAATTTTTGTGGCCACTATTCTAGAATTTCCATATTGTCATTCAGAAAAATGATGAATCACTTCTTGAATGTGATATCCATTATTCCTAGATAACTTCATTCTCCCTTTTCAACATATATAGAAAAGAATTGTCTATTAATTGTATCAAATATGGGTCATCCCAAATGTATTCATTGTGGGCTAGCTCATAATGAATTTAACTCTAAATAAGGATCCATATGATCTTGTGGATTTCTCATAGGCTGCTACTGACCTCCCCACGATATGGATGAAATATGTTGGCTTATGGTTACCAACTACTTAGATACTTAAATGTAATGTCTAGATGGTGATAAATATGAAATTTTATTATCCATTATGTTTAATATATCCTCATCGTCTCCAACTATACATCAAAATTTTCATATAACTAGAATGCCCTTTATTCCCAAGGTCACGCTTCCATGATATTACTATCATAGCACAAATCTAACTCCTTTTTCACAGATAAAAAACTAGCAATCAATTCCCCCTTAAAGAGGAATTCATAGTGAATAGTGGAAGTATCTACAATAGGGCCTTTCACTTAATGTTTTTCATGTGAATATATAGATAATAGATATTAATCGAGTTGTGGTAATTCACATAATTTCTTTTAGGGGACATGTTCCACTGGTATAGCCTAGGATGAGCTTTTGAAAAAAGTAAGCATGCTCATCTTGATCAGAACTAGCGATGAACACATAATCTCTTAGCCCAAATCCAAATAATTTAAGCTTATTCAATATATGATAGTCCATTTTCCCTCCATCATCAATTATAGTAGAGTTTCATAATATTACCCCATTCTAAATCTCTCACTAATCATAGGGTTTTACATTGTATTCCTCCATCGTTAAACTATAAGTTCAACACCCTCAGAATCCATCTTCGGGACACCGAATGGTTTTATATCCAATTTTATAAAATTTGGATTTTTAGATGTCTCATTCATAAAATATCTATGAATTATGATAATATATCAGTAGAGACCAATTTTCGGGCATAGCGAATATTTAATATATTTATGGATTGGGAACACAAAATGCACGAGAAGGTACTAAGTTTCTAGGAAATATAGAAAGGGACTATCTAATGTCAAAATTTAGTGGTCTATATATGGTCATATACTATTATTTATAGGCCAATAGTTTGAGATGAATTTCATGAATAGGTACCTAGATAACTCATTTTGGTGGTTTCATTATTTAATATGCCCCTCAACTCTTGCCATAGCTCCCATTCTTAGTTGGATATTTATCGAAGGTGAAAAACACATTTTATGTGAGATAATGAAGAACACATTGTTATTTAAAGAATAAATTAGATTTAAATAATAAACAAATATATGTAATGTTCTTTATTCATGAAGGTCAAATCATTTAGGAATGATATTTTCCTCATGAAGTACTTTTGTGTTGTGCAGATGTTGAGGTGGGAACTTCCACATATTGTATACCTGGTTCACAAATCTCACTAACCACCATAAAGTTGGTCCCATAAAAATTTCATCAACAGTCATTAAACATATATAATAGAAGTTTTTGTTCCTATAAATCCCTAGCTCCAACCAAACATTAGGGGTAAATGACCTTTTGACTTCTTAAAAACGTTCTAAATTTTTAAACCTCCAATGTTAACAATAAAAAGGGGATAGGGATTTCTATAGGTTTTTCTCTTTGATGAAACCACATCGCATGGGTTCTTAAGAACATCGGACCGTGGTAGTGATGACATTTCTTAAGTATATGACCTTCTTCTAAGAAGACTATACTACATAAATCTTGGGGTTTTAGGAGATAATTGTCCTTTGTGAAACCCTCCCCTTGGGAACAAAGACATTATCCTAGGCAGAGCCATCCTATTTCATGAAGGTACCACTTCCATGATCTTGGTACCCTTCATGAATCCCATGGACAACACTAATACCCTACCACTCACAAAACCTATACAACAAGCCTCTATATAGTGTCTCGTTTCTACAAACACTCATTCTCAATAGTCGAGCGCTCAGGTTCTTCATACCCATTCCAACCTAGTTCACCCATTATCTAATCTTCCACTCAACCAGTATCATCAACTATAATGTCTATAATCTTTCATTCAAGCATGAATTGGATAGTTTTATCAACTATTTACCCTAGTAATACGAACCCTAATTTTTGTACCCCATGTTATCCTCTTCACTGTAGATGTTTTTACATAACGCACTACCTAGAGGTGCCTAAATAGTATACATGTGAGACATTAATATTGAACCATCAATAGATATAGATTTCCATTATTTTTTATGAGGGTTACTATCACATCTTCCTCTCTTACATATATATGGTCTCCATGGGTGTAGGGTCATCCCACTTTTGATATTTCAGTTACTAAATTAGAGAACCTATCGTAATTTTCAAAATATGTTAAACTACATTACAACATCAAAATTAAATGACATTTAACTATAGTACTAACTTTTATGGTGATCGTAATATTTTCATTATATTACTAGCAATGGGATAACAACTTGATTACTTCCCTATAAAGTGAACATTAGATTCCCTATTCATGACCACCAGGGGATGACACTTTCTTCCCCACTATGGAATGACATTCCTATAATGGTTAGCCTCCTTGTGTAAGCCCCACCCCATCCTAACCCAAAATGATATGAAACTCTTATATAAGGAATTTCATGTGAATAATATAAAATCCATAATCCAAAACCTTGAATGAACCCCCCAAACCTAATATGAAACCTCAAAACCTGCGATGAGACCCCCACACATGATATAAAACCCTCAAACACCCTTGTACAATATATGTATAAGAACCATAGTATCACTTGTTGTTTCTATTTTTATGATGTGAGATATCATAGTGTATTCCTTTAATCTGGATGGACTGGCCATGTCATACTACGCAGAACTATTTCATCAAACAAAATGGGTTTTGATCCAATTATCGTTACAAGGTACATAGGATGTTTGGATGAGGGTCAATCTCGACATCCAGAAAATCATGGGAAACCTTCTTGAGGTTAAATCCTAAGCTATAGAATTAAAATTTAGACTTCATGTGTTTATATTATAAATTTTAAGCTTCATATTGTGATCTTATCCCTCTAGTACATAGTCAATATGACCAACCTTCCCAAAGAATACATTAAATATTTGTCCTACCTATCCCCACAAGAAGTTAAACTTGTAACCAATCGTTACCAATAGTATATTAAACATATGACCAATCTATAACTAGAGGACATTAACCTTGTGACCTACCTATCCCCATGGGACTTTAAACACATGAAATACCTATCCCCACAAGACCTTAAACATATTAACTAATTTTACCTATAATACCGTAAACATATTAAATAGTCAGGAATCTCTAACCCGTACAATAAACATGATATTACCTGGGTAGAAAGCCTTAAAAACCTTATTCCCCTCTGGTGTGAACTACTCCATGACTATCATGGGATGACATAGCTTTCAGGCCAACGATTCTGCACACTTGATATTCCCTAAAATTCAAAATAACAGTACTTTATAGGTTCGCAATACACTTGACATCCAAAAATGATTAAGCATTCCCAATGTTACAATCAAATTTGACAAATAGGTTTCTTCCATATTGAGATAGAAGGAGTGTCATTAACTGAAATCTATATAGAGATGGAATCGGGAATGAGTTTCATGAACATGAATCAAATATTTAAGGTAGGTCCAGACTAGGTAATGATCTCCAAGGAGTAATCCATGTAAATAGTAACTGACATCACATCATCCAATTTTGATCAAGGATCCAACATCATCAACCCTGGTGGTGGAGGCCACCCTCGTTCTGAAAATGTGGATGTGTGGTGAGAAAGAACTCATTCAAAACATCCACTGGTTAAAATCATCTGATTATAGTGGATGTGGTCAAAATAGTCCAATAAATACATTATTATGAAATTGTGAAGGGACAAATGGATGGTATCATGTTGTTCATAAGTGCTTATATGAATTTTTAATCGAATAATGAATGGTGTAGAGTTATAATATCTTAGATTAATTTAAGATTATTTCATAATGGTATCCAATGTGATGATTAAAATATGTCTGTTTAATGTTATAAATATAATGAAGGAAATTCCATTTTTTATAACTATGTTCTACTTATTTTTGTTGAATCTATTTGATGTTTAGTCATAATGAATCTCTTATTTTTTGAGGTCATTTAATTCAATCAATGAATGAAAGTGTTAAACCGGGTCATTATAAATTATAAGGTGGATGTATGAATAAATTCTATTTTATTACCAATAATAATAGAGGATATTTTCTTATATAAAGGGGTTAATGAATCAAGGAGTTTGTGGCAGGTTTTTTGAAGGGAGGAAAAAATACCTAATAGGAATGTTGATCAGAATACCATTTTAGGAAAACATCATACTAAAAAATACCAGATAGATTATTCTTGTCAATTGGTATCATAATAACAATTTATATAATTTGATTTGAAGAACAATAGTATGGGGAATTAGTCGATATATACTGGATAGTTTTTTCTTTATTATGTGTTATTGTAATTCAGTATGTCATAGTGATCAGATAAAGTGTCCATAATAAGTTTTATAGACCTTAAAAATGAACAATATGTAGTTTACTGGATAGATGATAGTATTGAGCTTATTAGAAAAATAGGTGAACAAAATAACATTTTAAAAAAGAATTACACAGAGGTGTTGTTTCTTAATATTGTTAAACAATGTTAAAAATAAGAAATTTCATGAAAAAGTGTAATGAATGTTTAATAATGTCACAAAAATATCATATTTTAATGTTATTTCTAATTTATTTTCCATTCATGCTTTGTTTTGGGGGTTTCCCAAGATTTTATGGAGGAATAGGTGAGTTTTCATGAATTGGGCTAAACCGTGAGCCCAAAATCCAGATTTAAAATATATTTTGTTTCTTTTATTAATCCTTCATTTTTCAACATTTTTTTTCCATTCCTATTCCTACATGGCCTCCCCTAACCTATTAACACCAAAATTTAAATTTTTGACCTTTATAAATCCATAATCATGGTGGATTAAGGTTTTTCTTTTAAGAATTGGTCCAACCCGAAATCCCATTTTCCAGTTTTGAATTGTTTCTGAATATTTTAATATCTTATTCATTATAATTAACCTTTTGGTAATTTTACCTCCCTCTCGAACATAAGAAGCCCAGGAGCTCTGCCAATTCCTTTCCCCCCCACTTTGGATATCATTTTCATTGCGATTCAGTGCTGAAATTCAGAGGGTTTCTAAAATCGGGATGATTTTAGGAGGTACGTTCTTTCCATCATAACACTCTAAATTATTACACTTTTACCCCTATTCCAGTTCATACATGATCTATCGAACATTATTTTAATGGTTTGATGTTTTCAAATTCAGATTCTAGTGGATTTTGGGTCGTTTTATTCATGTTTGTTTTGAGTAAGTGTTTCTCTCTTCAATTTCTTCATTCTCCTTAGGGTTTCCTCCCTATTTCATTATGTTCTAAAATGTCCAGAAGTTAGGGATCGAAAATATGGTTTGATTTGGTGTCTTTTTTCTTAAATATTATGGTCTAGGGCTGTATTTATCATCATTGTGATGTGGAGGTGGTGTGGTTGATGTTTCACACCATGTTTTGTGGGATTCGACACTTTCGGAAGGTGGTTCTATGTGTAAACAATTATTGATCTGTTATATTTCTATATTTAGACTTTTTTATATTAATAATATGTTGGGTGTGGTGAAAAGACTTTTTATGATTTATCTAGTTAAGTGTTCAATTTTATATTGGCATTTTAACTTGGAATTGGGTGTTTTAATGTGTTACTCGTGGGGTATTATTTGGGTGTATTTTATAAGATATTTAATTCTTTTAATAAATCTTGTTTGGACATCCAATTCTTTTTCAGTATTGTATTATTTTCATGTGGGCCTAAAAATGGGTTTTTGAATCAGTTTTATGTGTAAAACGTTGTTCTACTTCTTGATAGCATTTTATGAAAATGTGTGTTTTCATTTGAATCTTTGGTACTATTATTCAAAGTGATTTTATAAAACATGAAAGTGGTTTTATAAATGACTCTATGGATTCAAATTCTGTTTTGGATAGAAATTGGTTTTGTTTTTGGTCATAAATGGTGGTTTTGAAATGGGTTTTGTGTGCATGATATATTGACACCACTTGGGCAATTTTTTTTAAAATTGATAATGTTTTAGTTGGTAAAACAAAGTGGGAAAAGGGTAAATTTGTAAGGTTTGGTATGTGTGTTCACCTATTAAGGGGTTTTTAAAGGTGAGGTGAGGTTTTAATATGTAGAACATTTTTATAATGTGTTTTAAATTTTTTGAAATGTTTTAATAAATTATGATGTTGGTGTGAAACTTCTTTGTCAGTTGTTTCATGTATGTTTGATGATAAAATGATTTTGAAGGTAAAAATGGTATTCTGTAACAAGTTAGTGGGATTTTATGAGAGTTGTAATATATTATAATGGTTTTATAAAATTGTTTAATGTATTTTTGGAAGTGTTAACGAAAATTGAAAATTGTTGTGGGCTATTTTGGTGTGAGTCGGATTTCAAAATCAATCTGAATGAAATGTGGAATTTTTTACCTGTGTTGTATACATGTGGGATTTTTGGTGAATTTTTGATATGGAAATGATATTTTCAAGTGAAAATTATATTCATTGACTTGTTGAACTTGTTTGAGCACAATGGGAAAACTCGGGTATCTAGGTGGGTAGATGTGTACTAGTTTGATAGTGAATTCGTGAGGTTTGGCTTCAGTTTCACTTAGAAAGATTAATGCTTAAAACTCTAAATAAACTATGATGATGATGATTGGGTACCACTACGTTATGTCTATGTTTCTTACTAGTTTCTCGTGCATGAGAATGGATATTTGTGATGGTTACTCTCACCGAGATACGAGGTACCTGGGACCCACAACTAGCTAGTTCCAAGGGGTTATTTCCCATTTCTTGTGCTCACTGGATATTTTGTGCTTACCGTCGGCCTACGGTATGAGAGACTGGTAAATTTAGTAGCTATGTAATTTATTTTAAATGTTTTCATTCTTTAAATTAGCCCACCTGAAAACTATTTTTATTTAATGTTTCATCTTTTATAAATTTTTACTACCATCTCATGTTTTTTAAAACTTGTATTATTTTCATCATTAAATGTTTATCACATGGAATATATTAGTGGTGGTATCCTATTGGCCATTGGATCACACCCTACTTACACCTTTGGGTGTATGTAGACTTGGTTATTTTGTTGTCACAATTTGGGTATAGTTTTTAGTTCTAGTGGTTCAGGTTTCTGGCAGGTCCTTAGGGGTGAAGTCTTGTAAAGATGGCTTGAGGGAGGTTCCCCTTGCCATGAGGGTTCTTGGGCTACCTTTAATTGGTTTTGTTCCTTTTTAATGGTCTCTAAACATAGTTTTAACTATGTAATTTAGTTATGATATTTTGTAAAATATGGTTTTAGTTGAAAAATACATATTTGTTTTATTGAGTTTGTTTGTTGTTTAATGTTTATAAAATAGGGTAAATCATTACCAATTACCATTATATGATACCCGAGCACTTTTTCCAGCCTATGGGGATCTGTAATGCCATTCGGGCCTTGGCATGGGCTAGTTTTGGTGCTGGTTTGATGGAGAATAGATCTGGTTCATGACAAAATGGTATCAGAGGAGGTTCTGGTTAACTCTTTCGGTCACCTTATTTAGGTAAAAGTCAGGATAGTCTAGATTTAGGATTATTGGGACTTAGTAGTTCGGTTATGGGTAGTGTGCCTGATCACCACACCTCATGACGGGATTCGAGTCACCAGGGGAAGTCATGATTTATCTAAGTCCTTTGGTTTTCTTGGTTTGATGATTATTAGGGGAAATGAAAAGAGAGCTGGGTTAATGGTCTCAGTGAGCTCGCAGGTCCTGACAAGCCCTATAGAGCAAGGTATATTCCCTAGAACACTCTCTCTGATGGTGAAGTTATTGGAAAATGGCCACCAACCATATTTCAAAGTCACCCACTAAAACTAGTTTCCTCTCGCATTATTTTGTGCCTTAGTTTTGAAATCATGGAACATTGGTTTTAATGTTACTTGGTTTTAAGAAGTGTAAAGTTTTTGTGAAATGATTTTCAAATAAAGAGGGAATGGTTTGGTGATGTGTCGTAACTGAATTTTCAAAAATGTTTTGAAATTGAAAATGGTGTGCTTACACCTCTTTTGAAGGAGGAACTATATTTAAGTGGGTTTTGAAATGTGTTACCAATATAGATTTCTAAGAAATCAATGTGTGTTTTAATTGGATGAGTTGTTTTGAAATTGATGTGAACATCTTGAAGGTGGGTTATTTTCAAAATGGTTGTGTCTTTCTGAAATGTTTTTTAAGATGTGAGTTTGTATTTTGATCTCCTGTATAGCAGTTTTGAGAAAAATGATGTGTTGGTTGACCGTTTTGGTTATGAAAATTTGAAATAATTTCTGTTTTAACCATTGGTATTTTTGTGAGAAACTACATGCTTGAGGTGATATGGGACGATGGATGGTTTATGACATGACTGGATGAGTTTCGGGGTGGATATGAGAAGGGTGCCTAGTGTGGCACAAAAACATGCATGTGTAAGGCCCATGGGGTACCATTGGTGGATGCACTAACTTTTGAACCATTTTTTTTCAAAGAAATATTTTTAAAGAGAAACATGACATATTGCTGAATTGTTTAATATGGTTTATATTATGTGATTTTGGAAAATTTTGATGTTTTGGGATGTTTTGAGTCCAAGAACCCCTCCTGTTTGAACTATGTTTTGGGTTTGTGTTTGGTCGGTAAACTGGGTAGAAGAACCGGTTATTAGTCTCCTCTGAGATATGTTTCGGGATAACTTTATGGTGGAACCTTCATTTGTTTGGATCTGTTTTTTTTTCACATTTTTTAAATTGACCAGCTTGGTTGGGTCTTTACGTTCTCTTGTTGGATAAGGTATTCCCTCATTACGGGATAATGCATAACTGAATTGAAACCCATATTATTTTTCAATTCAAAAATCCTCCAGTTGATCAATATAAGGAATTTATTTTCTCGAGATCTGTAGATTGAGTCTACACCCATTTCGTTCATTGATTTTTACATCCTCTTGTAATGGGAGAGTGCTTGTGGAAGGTCGATAGAAACCATAGTTTCTTAATTTTCTTGATTCTTCAAAGGTGGAAGTTGTGTGGGGTTGTCAGTATGGATAGTTTCTAAGAGTTCCTCTGAGTCCTTCATAGTCTCTTCGAAGAAGGGGTTTATGTTAGACCACCCGTGTCGAAAATCTGGCCATGAGAGGCTGTTATACACACTTTCTGGAATGCTGTGATATTTGGGGATGTTGTATAAGTCCCCCTCCTTGTATTATTTCAATGAGTCTCTTTGGTCATGTTTGGTGATGTTTGTGATGTCGTGTGCTCATTTTATTTTAATGGTGAAATTGTACAATATTTTGGGAGTCTTTTTTTCAGAAGTGTTTCTCCTTTCAAGATTCCTCGACATCCTCTGTTTGAGAGGAAAGTGTTTATATGTGTCCTTTATTTCTGTTGTTTCTCACCCGAAGAAACAAGGTGTGATGTGAGTGCATCCTCTAAACCCTTATTTCAGTGAAATTCCATGTTAGGGAAAAGTCAGTTCTAGAGTGTTTTTTTCATGGTGAACCCATCTGGGATTTCATGTAGTTGTTTGTATCATCGAAAGAAGAAATTATATTCGGGGGTTTCCAAATCCTAACTACAAGGACGGAGATGCTTCAATCATTCCAGCTCCAGCCATAGGTCCTAGAGAGAAGATGGCACATAGTCAGAGGAAATCCTAGTGTAGTTTTTATCCTTGTACAATGAATTGTTCTTAGTATGAAATATGGGAATAGTTTAAACATTTGGTGTTGTCATCTTTTTTCTTTTCATCCTGTTTGGTGGAAAGAGGTGGAGCCCCTCATCCCCATGTTATCTCCCAAAGACTTTTTTCCCGTTTGGTTTCCTTCGGGTTCGGGGGAATGGTTTTAGATTAGTCTAGAAATGTTTATTGAAAATATAGTAGTAACCATTCCCTAGAAAACCATGTAGGTATAAGGATACACATGGTTAGAGCATAGTTTCTCAAACTGTGTGGGCTAACCGTGTGGCTGCTCTAACTCTTTATGTTTTGGGGTTTTTCTATGCGGGCCTATATTGGCCAGTTAAGATGGTTTTTTCTTATGGTGGGGAGACCCACTATAAGTCTCATGAATATTATTTATAAAATTCCTAATGTGATTATAACCCTTGTACTAAGGAGTCCATTCAAGGCTCCCCCTATTAGTGTCTTGATTCTTTCTCGAAAAAAAATTATTGGTTGTCTCATCTGGTGGGGAGCGTATTTCTGTCCCCATGTACCAGTATCTTAGATTTATCCATGGTCTTGGGTTGGTGTAGATAGTCTCTTTCGGATCTATCTATCTACCAACATCTTCCTCGGGTAAACGTTGGGACTAGAGAGCTCCCAATGGTTTAGTTAATGTAAGGTAAGTGTAACCTTGTTCAAAATTGTTGTTCGTTTGGGTGAATTTCTTGAGTTTTTTTTTCGGATAATGTTTGAGGAGTTTTCTTTTGGGATAAAGTATGAATGTGATTTATCTTTTAGACAATGTTTTGTATGTTTTGGTTGTCAGTGTAATCCTTAATTGATCCCTAGAGGTGTTTTGGCCATTGGGGGCAAAACCTGGTAAGAGAGTACCTATTGGTTTCTCAGTTGGGTATGGTTGCTTCATTGACCTTGTTGTGACATTCAAGGGTGGAAAGTTTTCAAGGTGGGGAGAATTGTCACATAAATAACTTTTTTAATGTTATTTTTAATTTATTTTTCATTCATGCGTTGTTTTGTGGGTTTCCCAAACTTTTATGGAGGAATGAGTATGTTTTTATGAATTGGGCCAAACTGTGAGCCCAATTCCATATTTAAAATAGATTTTCATTTTTTTATAACTCATTAATTTTTAAAAAAAAATTTCCATTAAAATTCTTACATGGCCTCCCCTAACCTATTAACACCAAAATTTAAATTTTGGGCCTTTATAAATCCATAATCATGGGGGATTTGGGTTTTTATTTAAGAATTGGGCCAACCCGAAAGCCCATTTTCCAGTTTTAAATTGGTTCATTAATTTTTCAATATCTTATACATTATAATGAAGGATTAGGTGATTCTACATCCATAGAAACCCTATGAAGGCCAAGAGCGCTCCCATTTACTCCCCCCCCACTTTGGAGCTCATTTTCATCGCGATTGAGTGCTGAAATTCATATGGTTTCTAAAATCGGGATGATTTGAAGAGGTACGTTATTTCCATCATAACTCTTTCAATTATTACTATTTTTCCCCCATTCCAGTTCCTAAATGATCTCATAATCCTTTTTTGAACTTCCCTTTAATGTTTGGATGTTTTCAAATTCGGATTCTAGTGGATTTTTGTCGTTTTATTCAAGATTTTTTTGAGTAAGTGTTTCTCTCTTCAATTTCTTCATTCTCCTTAGGGTTTCCTCCCACATTCATTATGTTATAAAATGTCCAGAATTTAGGGTTCGAACATATTGTTTTATTTGGTGTCTTTTTTGTTAAATATTATGGTATATGGCTGGATTTATCATCCTTGTGATGCAGCGGTGGTGCGGTTGATGTTTCACTTCATGTTTTGAGGGATTCGACACTTTCAGTAGGTGGTTCCATGTGTAAAAAATTATTAATGTGTTATATTTATATATTTAGTCATTTTTCATATTACTCATATGTTGGTTGTGGTGAAAAAACTATTTATGATTGATTTGGTTAAGTATTCAATTTTATATTTTCATTTTAACGTGAAATTGGGTGTTTTAATGTGTTACTCATGGGGTCTTATTTGGTTGTATTTTATAACATATTAAAATGGTTTAATAAATATTGTTTGGACTTCCATTTCTTTTTTGTTAATGTATTAGTGTCATGTGGGCCAAAAAAGAGGGTTTTTGAATCAGTTTTATGTGTACAGCATTGTTATACTTCTGGAGAGCAATTTATGAAAATGTGTGTTTTCATTTTAATCTTTTGTTGTATTATTAAGGTGATTTTATAAAACATTAAAGTGGTTTTATAAATGTCTCGAGGGATTCAAATTCTGTTTTGGGTAGAAATTGGTTTGGCTTTTTGTCTTAAATGGTGGTTTTGAAATGGGTTTTGTGTGAAAGATATATTGACACCACATGGGCACTTTTTATGAAAATTGAAAATGTTTTAGTTGGTCAAAAAAATTGGGAAAAGTGTGAATTTGTACTGTTTGGTATGTGCGTTCACCTATTAAGTGGTTTTGAAAGGTGAAGTTAGGCTTTAAGATGTCAAACATTTTTATAATGTGTTTTTAAATTTCCGAAATGTTTTATTAAATTGTAATGTTGGAGTTAAACTTCATTGTGGGCTATTTCGTTTAAGTTTGATGATAAAATGATTATGAAGGTAAAAAGGGTCTTATGTAACATGTGATTGGTATGTAATGATCATTTTAATATATTTTAATGGTTTTATAAAATTGTTTCATGGATTTGTGGACGTGTTAAAGAAAAGTGAAAAGTGTTTTGGGCTATTTTGGTGTGAGTAAGATTTCAAAATCAATGTGAATGAAAAGTGGACTTTTGTTACTTGTGTTGTATACATGTGGGATATTTGGTTAATTTATGATATAGAAATTATATTTTCATGTGAAAATTATATTCATTAACTTGTTGAAATTATTTGAGCACAATGGGAAAACTCGTGTATCATGGTGGGTGGATGTGTACTAGTATTCTAGTGAATCCGTGGGTTTTTGCATCAGTTTTGTAACACCCCAAGCTTCTACGGTACGTTTCCCTTTGAATAATGCGATAGCGTGTGTTGTACGCAACCTCGAGTTCTAACACACACCACAACTAATTAAACTAGCCGTTGTGAATAGTAATACCTAATTTTTGAAATCATATATATTCTATATTTCAAAATGGACTTCATTTTTGGATTCGGAATATCAAAATTAGCCTAGGGTGAAATTTTGGTACATTTCGGATAACTTTCATATTTTGATGAATAGTGAAAATTTCTAAATTTTAATTAAAAACAACTTTTTTAATCAAAATAATTAATAGTGATAAATTATGAATTTGAGTGGTTTTAAAGTATATTTAGAATATATTTTTACCATTCAATTTAATGTTTATCATTGGACATAATTTTACAATTAAATCGAACATAAACAAGTGTCAATCTTTTGATAGTTATTATCTCTTAAAAACACGCTTTTTGTTTTGACAGCGGGAATTAATTTTAAATTAATTTCTGCCACTTCTGTGTTTTGAATTTAGGAAAATGGATTCCATATTTGGAATCAGGATGTTCAAATTGTGTAAATAGGTAACTTTTATTTTTACACATTTTGAATAATTACTGCGGTAAATATTTTATTTACCATGGTTAAAGGGTAAATCCGGTAAATAAGGGTTAAACAAAATAATATTATAATAATACAAAATTACCCTAAAACGTGTCTTAACCCTATTGGTTGATACATGGTCGACCATGGGCATCTTTGTGTCAATTTTGGGACCCCATGGATCCACTTGTAAGTGATAATGACACTTTATTTTAATTAAGTTAAAATGAATACAAAAATGACACAAGCATATATCTTTTAGAATAACAATTTTTACATAGAGTTATACATGTTGGATTTTCGATTGTAAATATTAATTAGAAAGCTAAAACGATTTCCTACATAATGATATTTTATTTATAATTTTTAGACATTAAATAATTTATTTTATTTATGACACAATGATGATGCAGTAATTACTAAAATAGTAAAAAATTAACATAATTAATATTATAAATACCCAAATAAATATAATATGAAACTTTTAATAAATTACACTAATTTTCTATGATAATATGATATATTAGGATTTATTTAATTGACTTTTTTCGAAGTAATCAATCTGTTAGGAGTTTCAAAAAAATCAACTATTGAATAGTGTCAAAATTGACATAAAAGAGTTCTTAAAACAAATATTATATTATTAAATTCCTAAAAATCTAAGGATCGGCCAAGAGACTTATATTATTATAGGTTCCTCATTAATGGACCACTTGGGGGGCGCTTGGATGTATATAGTAAGTTTATTAACCATATTATATAAAAATACAAAGAGACATTGTAAAAGTGAAACTAATTAACTTAGAGTTAATACTTAAAGATAAGGTTAATATAAGTACCCAAACCTGTCTAAATTCTATTGGATGAGTTGTTTTCGACCTATCCCCACCACATCCTTTTAATAGTCAACTTTGGAGCCTTTAGAAACCGAATATGAATTTATTATAAATTAATATTTCTAGCTTTTCCAAAGGTGCCCCTCACCCCTCTTATAAAAGGGCACTCCTCCTTCTCATTTCTTCACACCTCTAAAGCCTTTTGGTTCGGCCAAACTCTGCCCAAATACTCCTCCAACATCCCTCAATACAACCTAGAGGCCTTAGTTGGATCAGAAAGCCAACCTAAGGAGCCCTTTTGATCAAATCAAAAGGAAGAACCCGAAGAAGAGGTAATGATCTCACCACCCTTTTCTAAGTTCATTTCTTCTTCCACTTCTTCTTCCTTTGTTCTTACCATTCTGAAATAATAACTCCAGTATCTCACATATACTGTGATGTTATTATAAATATGGTACAATCATATTCAGTATTCTATCCACCCTTTGAATAACATGTCACCATACGTGCGTACGTACGGCTTACCGTCTCCACGTCGTGGTGTAATTGTTATTCAATATAATATTATTTGGATGGGTATAATAATGATGTGTAACTCATTTAAATAATAAATATAACATGTTAATGATTCTGTATATATTATATACCATCCATTTATATATTATTTTAATATCAAAAGAATGATATTGTCGCTCGTGCGTACGTACGGACTACCGTCTCCACGAACGCGATGAGATTCATTCTCCATCGTAACCATTAAAGCGTAATTATCATTTTATGATTTAAAAATGATGTTTAAGGACTTGATATCATTCTGGATATGAATAATATAAAACCTATCCTTTACAAACATGTCTTACGTAACAAAACATATGAAAGAAAACAAGTAAGTTAACACCCGAAACAACGATAATACTAAGATATTATTATCAAATCAATATTAAAAGATCATATATGATATCATATTAATGTATATGATTCTTGTATAATTTAATAACAATTATTTCACCATTATACAGGAGGTTAACCTATCACAACCAAGGAAAAGTACAAGGTAAGGGTTATTTCACAATCTCTTCATTATCCGAGGTTGTATTATACGTAATAATCTACTGGGATCTCTTTATCATCCACATCCATGTTTCTTCGAAATGTATTTCAAAACATTTTTACTATTTACAAGAATATGGGTTAAAGTCATTTATACCCTTGTTTGACTTTTTATAAGAGGTTTATAAAGGAATCATTCCGTCGTTTTCAAAACAAGGTCCTTTTTAACCTTTTCGACAAAATTGAGGTAAGAATGTTTTTTTTAACTTATACGGCGGGTGCGGTTATTTTACGCCATTATAAAATCTTCAAAGCTTTCCTTACAAGCTTATAAGAATATTTTCAAAGAAAATGTTTTATTTTATATGGATCTTAAATGATTTCAAAATAAAAGGAGATATTTCTTTAAAAAGAATTTTGATTTCATCTTTGTCAACATCCTTTGATGGATTTTAAGATTATTTGAAGTTGATTTATTATGATACAAAACATCTATATTGTATTGAAGGTTTTGTGATATGTATGACTGTGGATGTGCTATTTTTATACCATTCATAGTTTATTGTGAAAGTATTGACATTTCGTATGCTAGTTTTAATACGAATGTTTATGTTATGTTTAAACCTTTTCATATGGGAATGCATTGGACTTAATAAGTGACGGGTGGAGCCCGCTATAGCTCCTCGATGCATCGGTAGGTCTCATGAGACAAACTAGTGTCTTGGCACAAGGCCTTGACAAAATCTTATTTGTAGCCTTGGCACGAGGCCTTGGCTATGTGGCTATGATAGTCTGGCATTATGCATTCCAACATTATGAAAGTGGTTATTGATTTTTGCATGTGATTATTCGATTAGTAGAATATCCATGTGAATAAGTAAATGGCATTATTTCATTTTACTTTTGCCATACCATGTTGAAGTTCAATTTTAAAAGGCTTTTGTTTTAGTAATGCATTGCCTTAAATGTTTATTCTTATTTATGAAAGTTTCCGCTATATTGTTATCCTTACTGGGCATTTGAGCTCACCCCTTTTCTATGTTTTATCTTTCCCCAGGATGTGAAGAAGTAAATTATGAATGACCTGCAGGGATTTTATGAGGGGATAGTAGAGTGGATTATGGAGACATTATGTTGTTGTAGTAGTTTTTCATTTTATGATGTAATGTAAAACTTATGAATATATCTAGTGTTTCCAAGGGTACTAAACCAATCGGTCTTTCGAGATTTGATCTTTCTTGTGATCATGCCAATGTTATGTAATAATGCACCGACTTTGGGTAGCTGGGGTCGGGGCGTTACAGTTGGTATCAGAGGAAGTTTAGTACAAACCTTGGAAACTAGATTTAGATAAACTCTGATTAGAGCACATAGACCTAAGATGAACTTTGAGGATTAGTATAGAAGAACTTCCTAGAATTTTGGTATTGTAGAGACTTTGTGAGTTTTCCGAGCAATACATCCATGTCTGGATACGAGCAGGTAGAGGCGGCTCTGGCACAGATGTACCTAGGGGTAAAACCCGAAAACACCGCTTTGAGCTAGACTCGAACGGGAACTGGTGCACGACAACGGGCCTTGCTGCACTCTTGGTTACGACACTCCCGGGGGATATGCTTAGGATAACTCTCACTTTCTTTAAAAATCATTATGAAGGGTTTATGAGTATATACTTCCTCAAAGAAAACATATTTATGATTATGGATTATATCCATAGATAGTTCAATTTATGTTTAGTGTTTTATAAGTATGGGATTATGTATTTTGATGCATAAACTGATCTAGTTTATGCCATTTTTTAGAAATGGCGCCTAGTGGAAGAAATGGAAACCGTATCAATGCACGCACTCCATGTAGGGATTTCCCTCCTGCTCAAGATAATTATAGTGGGGCTGGTGATGCAACTGGTGCCGATCAGCTAATCACCGTACTGGGACAACTTACTCAGGTTATGAATAATAACCTTACCCGTATGGAGCACCCTGATCCGCAGCGTGGAGGATCAATGTTAGATCGATTCATGAGGCAACAACCACCAACGTTCAATGGGAATACAAATCCCTTAGTAGCTGAGCAATGGATATGTTCCCTAGAGAAAATATTTCAGGCTTTGGGGAGCAGTGAAAGGGAAAAAGTTATCATGGCAGTTTACCGCCTCACTGGAGATGCTGATCAATGGTGGTCATTGATTCAAAATACGAAGGAAGATGATGAAGTATCAAATATGGAATGGAGGGAATTCAAAGATCTGTTTTTAGAAAAATACTTCCCTCGCGACCATCGAGCGGATATGGAAAGACAATTTCTGAGTCTGAGACAAAAGGAGGATGAGAATGTCACAAAGTATGAGGCTAACTTTACAAGGTTAGTGAGGTACGCTGGTGATTATATTCGCAACCCAAGAAGTAAGATTGATCGTTTCTTTGATGGGTTAAAACCATTTCTTCGTCGAGCATTAGTCTCACAATCCTTTTCATCGTACGAAGACATTGTCTCATGTGCTATCAAGACCGAAAAGGAATTCTCTAAGTCTTATGACTTTAAAGCGAAGCAAGAGAAGAAGAGACCTGCTGATCAATCTGGGAATGGAAATAAGGGGAATAAGGGAAAGGTTGAATATCCATCTTGTGGTAAATTCGGGAAGAAACATCCTGGTGCTTGCCTGAAGGGAATGGGAGTCTGTTACAAGTGTGGTGAAAAAGGCCACCAAGCTCATGATTGCAAGGGGAAGAAGGAAGCTACCAACGTTCAGTGCTACAATTGCAGGGAGATGGGGCATTATGCAAATGCATGTCCTAAGCGTCAGGAGAACTTACCTCAGAAAAGGCCAAGGGATCAAGGCCAGGCTTATGCTATCACTACTGCTGAGGTAGAAGCTCCGAAAGACGTGGTGGCAGGTAATTTAATGGTTTCCTCAAGTTTAGCAAATGCATTATTTGATTCTAGATCATCGCATTGTTTCATATCTTCCCAGTTTGCTAAGAAAATTAGATATTTCCAATTTGATTTAATAAGGGAGTTGTCAGTTAAAACTCCTAAGGGAAGTATCGTTGCAACAAAGTTTTGTGAATCAGTCCCCATTAGAGCACATAAATTTTCTTTATCTGCTGATTTCATCGTCATACCTATGATTGAGTTTGATATAATCCTCGGTATGGACTGGCTTTCGGACTATGATGCGAAGATTTATTGTAAGAAGAAAGAGGTTACGATTCTTGATGATAATGATAAAGAACGCCTTATTTTTAGAGCAGAATCGTCACCACCTAATTCTTATTTAGATCCACCCCCTGTAGCTCAACTTAATTCAATTATCGGGGAGGAAGAGACTGAAATAACTGTCGGCGAGGAAAGGAATGTTCAAATAGAAGATGTACCTATTGTGAAAGAATTTGTAGATGTATTTCCGGAAGATTTACCTGGACATCCTCCAGAACGAGAAGTTGAGTTTTCTATTGATTTGATTCCTGGATCAAGGCCTATATCGAAGACCCCTTATAGAATGGCCACTGTAGAGCTAGTCGAACTAAAGAAACAACTAGAGGAATTGAGTAATAAGGGATTTATTCGCCCTAGTGTTTCTCCATGGGGAGCCCCTGTTCTTTTTGTTAAAAAGAAAGATGGATCTATGAGGTTATGTATCGACTACAGGGAGATCAATGCTATAACGATAAAGAACAAGTATCCCCTACCTCGTATTGATGATTTATTTGACCAACTGCATGGAGCTCAATACTTTTCAAAGATTGACCTTCGATCTGGATACCATCAGTTGTGTGTGAAGAAGGAAGACATTCCGAAGACAGCATTTCGAACCAGGTACGGGCATTACGAGTTTACTGTAATGCCGTTTGGATTGACTAATGCACCCTCTGTATTCATGGATCTGATTAATAGAGTTTTCAAGGAGTATCTCGATGAATTTGTGGTGGTATTTATTGATGATATCTTGGTATACTCCAAAACCTACAAAGATCATGAAAATCACTTGCGCATTATCTTGAAGACTCTGAGGAGGCATGAATTATATGGGAAGTTTAGCAAGTGTGAATTCTGGCTTCAGGAGATTTCTTTTCTTGGCCATATTGTCTCTAAAGATGGAATCTCTGTTGATCCTTCTAAGACCAAGGCAATCCAAGAATGGCCAGCACCAACGAGTATAACTGAGGTACGTAGTTTTATTGGTTTGGCAGGTTATTATCGACGTTTCGTCCAGAATTTTGCCCGATTGGCTAACCCATTAACGAAGCTCACACGTAAAGGGGTTAAATTTGTTTGGAAAAAGGAGTGTGAAGAATGTTTCGAAGAACTGAAGAGAAGATTAGTCAATGCTCCTATATTGACTCTACCATCGGGGAATGATGGGTTCGTTATTTATAGTGATGCATCGAAGAATGGACTTGGCTGTGTCCTTATGCAGAATGATAGAGTTATTGCCTATGCATCACGACAGTTGAAAATTCATGAACAAAACTATCCTACTCATGATCTTGAGTTAGCAGCTGTGATCTTTGCTTTGAAGATATGGAGGCACTACCTCTATGGTGAAAAATGTGAGATTTATACTGATCACAAGAGTTTGAAGTATATTTTCTCACAAAAAGAACTCAACATGAGGCAAAGGAGATGGCTTGAATTACTCAAGGATTATGATTGTACGATACACTACCACCCGGGGAAGGCAAACAAGGTGGCAGATGCTTTGAGTAGAAAAGACCATGGAGTTTTGAACAATATGAGAATTGAAAGGGATCCAATTTTCATGGATCTAGTGAAAATGGACATGGGAATAACCAGGGAAGGTGAAACATCAATGCTTTTTCAAATGGTTGCCAAACCATCTTTACTAGAAAGGATTAAGAGTTCTCAGACCGATGATGACGAATTCCAAAAGAAGATTAAAGCTGTGAATGATGGGAGATTGAGAGACTTTTTGTATGAAGATGGAATTTTGAAATTCGGGAAGAGACTTTGTGTTCCCAATATACCTGATCTAAAAAGGGAATTGCTGGATGATGCTCATAGTTCCAATTTCTCTATACACCCTGGGAGCACCAAAATGTATAGAGATTTGAAGGAACATTTTTGGTGGGACAACATGAAGAGGGAGATTGCTGATTTTGTGTCAAGATGTATGGTTTGTCAACAAGTGAAAGCTGGAAGGCAACAGCCTGGAGGAGTCATGCAACCTCTTCCCATACCGGAGTGGAAATGGGACAATGTTACGATGGACTTTGTCATGGGGCTACCAAAGACTCCTAGAAGGAACGATGCAATATGGGTTATTGTTGATCGTCTTACCAAGTCAGCACATTTTCTTGCTATAAGAGAAGATCTACCCCTAGAACGTCTAGCAAGACTATATATTAATGAAGTTGTGAGACTTCATGGAGTACCCCTATCGATTGTTTCTGATCGTGATCCCCGTTTTACTTCAAGATTTTGGAAAAGTCTTCAGAAATCCCTAGATACTGAACTTCATTTGAGCACTGCTTACCACCCTCAGACAGACGGACAATCAGAACGGACTATTCAGACCTTAGAAGACATGTTGAGATCTTGCTCACTTGACTTTCAGGGTATGTGGGATCAATATTTACCACTGGTAGAATTTTCCTATAACAATAGCTTCCATTCGAGTATACAGATGGCACCATATGAAGCGTTATACGGAAAGAGATGTCGTACACCAACCTGTTGGGATGACGTTGGTGAAAGAAAACTTGTAGGCCCAGAGCTGGTGGAGGAAACGGTGGAAAAGTTGAAAGTAATCCAAAATCACATTAAAGCAGCTTAAAGTAGGCAGAAGAGCTATGCCGATAATCGAAGGAAGGATTTGGAATTTCAAGTCGGTGATCATGTTTTCCTGAAGGTATCTCCATGGAAGGGAGTCATACGTTTTGGTAAGAAAGGTAAATTGAGTCCCAGGTACATCGGACCTTTCGAAATTCTAGAACGAATTGGGGCTGTGGCTTACCGATTGGCAATGCCGCCAAGTCTCTCCAAAGTTCACGATGTGTTCCACGTATCTCTGTTGAGGAAATACATGCCTGACCCAACGCATGTACTCACCTATGAGGAATTAGAACTGGAACCCGATCTTTCCTATTGCGAAGAGCCCATCAAGATTCTTGATACGAGAGAACAAGTGCTGAGAAACCGGACGACGCGTCTGGTAAAAGTTTTGTGGAGGAATCATAAGATGGAAGAGGCAACGTGGGAACCCGAGGAACTTATGATGAAGAACCACCCGAGTCTTTTTATGCAGTAATTCCCTAGAAATTGCGAGGATGCAATTATTTGAAGGAGGGGAGAATGTAACACCCCAAGCTTCTACGGTACGTTTCCCTTTGAATAATGCGATAGCGTGTGTTGTACGCAACCTCGAGTTCTAACACACACCACAACTAATTAAACTAGCCGTTGTGAATAGTAATACCTAATTTTTGAAATCATATATATTCTATATTTTAAAATGGACTTCATTTTTGGATTCTGAATATCAAAATTAGCCTAGGGTGAAATTTTGGTACATTTCGGATAACTTTCATATTTTGATGAATAGTGAAAATTTCTAAATTTTAATTAAAAACAACTTTTTTAATCAAAATAATTAATAGTGATAAATTATGAATTTGAGTGGTTTTAAAGTATATTTAGAATATATTTTTACCATTCAATTTAATGTTTATCATTGGACATAATTTTACAATTAAACCGAACATAAACAAGTGTCAATCTTTTGATAGTTATTATCTCTTAAAAACACGCTTTTTGTTTTGACAGCGGGAATTAATTTTAAATTAATTTCTGCCACTTCTGTGTTTTGAATTTAGGAAAATGGATTCCATATTTGGAATCAGGATGTTCAAATTGTGTAAATAGGTAACTTTTATTTTTACACATTTTGAATAATTACTGCGGTAAATATTTTATTTACCATGGTTAAAGGGTAAATCCGGTAAATAAGGGTTAAAAAAATAATATTATAATAATACAAAATTACCCTAAAACGTGTCTTAACCCTATTGGTTGATACATGGTCGACCATGGGCATCTTTGTGTCAATTTTGGGACCCCATGGATCCACTTGTAAGTGATAATGACACTTTATTTTAATTAAGTTAAAATGAATACAAAAATGACACAAGCATATATCTTTTAGAAGAACAATTTTTACATAGGGTTATACATGTTGGATTTTCGATTGTAAATATTCATTAGAAAGCTAAAAATATTTCCTACATAATGATATTTTATTTATAATTTTTAGACATTAAATAATTTATTTTATTTATGACACAATGATGATGCAGTAATTACTAAAATAGTAAAAAATTAACATAATTAATATTATAAATACCCAAATAAATATAATATGAAACTTTTAATAAATTACACTAATTTTATATGATAATATGATATATTAGGATTGATTTAATTGACTTTTTTCGAAGTAATCAATCTGTTAGGAGTTTCAAAAAAATCAACTATTGAATAGTGTCAAAATTGACATAAAAGAGTTCTTAAAACAAATATTATATTATTAAATTCCTAAAAATCTAAGGATCGGCCAAGAGACTTATATTATTATAGGTTCCTCATTAATGGACCACTTGGGGGTCGCTTGGATGTATATAGTAAGTTTATTAACCATATTATATAAAAATACAAAGAGACATTGTAAAAGTGAAACTAATTAACTTAGAGTTAATAATTAAAGATAAGGTTAATATAAGTACCCAAACCTGTCTAAATTCTATTGGATGAGTTGTTTTCGACCTATCCCCACCTCATCCTTTGAATAGTCAACTTTGGAGCCTTTAGACACCGAATATGAATTTATTATAAATTAATATTTCTAGCTTTTCCAAAGGTGCCCCTCACCCCTCTTATAAAAGGGCACTCCTCCTTCTCATTTCTTCACACCTCTAAAGCCTTTTGGTTCGGCCAAACTCTGCCCAAATACTCTCCCAACATCCCTCAATACAACCTAGAGGCCTTAGTTTGATCAGAAAGCCAACCTAAGGAGCCCTTTTGATCAAATCAAAAGGAAGAACCCGAAGAAGAGGTAATGATCTCACCACCCTTTTCTAAGTTCATTTCTTCTTCCACTTCTTCTTCCTTTGTTCATACCATTCTGAAATAATAACTCCAGTATCTCACATATACTGTGATGTTATTATAAATATGGTACAATCATATTCAGTATTCTATCCACCCTTTGAATAACATGTCACCATACGTGCGTACGTACGGCTTACCGTCTCCACGTCGTGGTGTAATTGTTATTCAATATAATATTATTTGGATGGGTATAATAATGATGTGTAACTCATGTAAATAATAAATATAACATGTTAATGATTCTGTATATATGATATACCATCCATTTATATATTATTTTAATATCAAAAGAATGATATTGTCGCTCGTGCGTACGTACGGACTACCGTCTCCACGAACGCGATGAGATTCATTCTCCATCGTAACCATTAAAGCGTAATTATAATTTTATGATTTAAAAATGATGTTTAAGGACTTGTTATCATTCTGGATATGAATAATATACAACCTATCCTTTACAAACATGTCTTACGTAACAAAACATATGAAAGAAAACAAGTAAGTTAACACCCGAAACAACGATAATACTAAGATATTATTATCAAATCAATATTAAAAGATCATATATGATATCATATTAATGTATATGATTCTTGTATAATTTAATAACAATTATTTCACCATTATACAGGAGGTTAACCTATCACAACCAAGGAAAAGTACAAGGTAAGGGTTATTTCACAATCTCTTCATTATCCGAGGTTGTATTATACGTAATAATCTACTGGGATCTCTTTATCATCCACATCCATGTTTCTTCGAAATGTATTTCAAAACATTTTTACTATTTACAAGAATATGGGTTAAAGTCATTTATACCCTTGTTTGACTTTTTATAAGAGGTTTATAAAGGAATCATTCCGTCGTTTTCAAAACAAGGTCCTTTTTAACCTTTTCGACAAAATTGAGGTAAGAATGTTTTTTTTAACTTATACGGCGGGTGCGGTTATTTTACGCCATTATAAAATCTTCAAAGCTTTCCTTACAAGCTTATAAGAATATTTTCAAAGAAAATGTTTTATTTTATATGGATCTTAAATGATTTCAAAATAAAAGGAGATATTTCTTTAAAAAGAATTTTGATTTCATCTTTGTCAACATCCTTTGAAGGATTTTAAGATTATTTGAAGTTGATTTATTATGATACAAAACTTCTATATTGTATTGAAGGTTTTGTGATATGTATGACTGTGGATGTGCTATTTTTATACCATTCATAGTTTATTGTGAAAGTATTGACATTTCGTATGCTAGTTTTAATACGAATGTTTGTGTTATGTTTAAACCTTTTCATATGGGAATGCATTGGACTTAATAAGTGACGGGTGGAGCCCGCTATAGCTCCTCGATGCATCGGTAGGTCTCATGAGACAAACTAGTGTCTTGGCACAAGGCCTTGACAAAATCTTATTTGTAGCCTTGGCACGAGGCCTTGGCTATGTGGCTATGATAGTCTGGCATTATGCATTCCAACATTATGAAAGTGGTTATTGATTTTTGCATGTGATTATTCGATTAGTAGAATATCCATGTGAATAAGTAAATGGCATTATTTCATTTTACTTTTGCCATACCATGTTGAAGTTCAATTTTAAAAGTCTTTTGTTTTAGTAATGCATTGCCTTAAATGTTTATTCTTATTTATGAAAGTTTCCGCTATATTGTTATCCTTACTGGGCATTTGAGCTCACCCCTTTTCTATGTTTTATCTTTCCCCAGGATGTGAAGAAGTAAATTATGAATGACCTGCAGGGATTTTATGAGGGGATAGTAGTGTGGATTATGGAGACATTATGTTGTTGTAGTAGTTTTTCATTTTATGATGTAATGTAAAACTTATGAATATATCTAGTGTTTCCAAGGCTACTAAACCAATCGGTCTTTCGAGATTTGATCTTTCTTGTGATCATGCCAATGTTATGTAATAATGCACCGACTCTGGGTAGCTGGGGTCGGGGCGTTACAAGTCTCACATAGCAAGATTGACTCTTACAACTCTAAATAAACTATGATGATGATGATGGGGGACCAATAGTTTATGGGTATGTTCCGTACTAGTGGCTCGTGCACAAGAACTGATATTTGTGATGGTTACTCTCACCGAGATACGAGGTAACTGGGACCCACAGATAGCTAGTGCATAGGGGTTCTTTCCCATTAATTTTTCTCATTGGATAATTTGTGCTTACCGTCAGAACACGGTATGAGAGGCTGGAAAATTCAGTAGCTATAGTATTTATTTTAAATGTTTTTATTCTTTAATTTTGGCCAGCAGAAAACTGTTTTTCTTTAATGAGGTATCTTTTACAAATTTTAACTAGAATCTCATGTTTTTGAAAACTTGCAAGATTTTTTTCATTAAATGTATATAACATAGAATATATTAGTGGTGCTATTATATTGAGCTTTGTATCACACCCTACTTACACCCTTGGGTATAAGTAGACTTGGTTTTTTTGTCACGGGTTGGGTACAATTTTTAGTTCCAGTAGTTCAGGTTTCTTCTAGGTCCTTGGTGTTGAAGTCTTGAAAAGATGGCTTGAGGGTGGTTCCCCTTGACATGAGGGTTCTTGGGCTATAATTATTTGGTTTTGTACCTTTTTAATGGTCTTTAAACATATTTTTAACTTTTTTAATTATGTTCTCATTTTTTGTAAAATGCGATTTTAATTGAAAAATCTAGATTTGTTTTATTGAGTTTGTTTTTAATTTATTGTTTATAAAATTGGGTAAATCATTCCCAATTATCATTATATGATACTCGGGCACTTTTTCCAGCCCGTTGGGATCAAGAACACCCTTCGGGCCTTGGAACGGGCTGGGTTTGCTGTCGGTTTGATGGTGACCAGATCCGGTTCATGACAAATAAGCATAGTGAAAACATACTAAATCCTCTTAATGATGTTTCATATTGTTGTGAGAAATTTTTTTTCATATAATTTATCTATGTAACGGTCACAAGCACTATTAATAGATTATAGTTTGTTGAAAGTGAAAGGATTATAATTTATTTTGATAACTATATACAAATGATTGTTTTCAAGTGGTTTGTGTGGGATTAGATTCTTTCAAATCCATTTTACAGATTCACCACAAAACATTTTATAATTTGGATAACACTAATACAACCAAAGTGATATGTCACCCAATGTCCATCACTAATACAATAATAAATATTCTAGGTCTTACAGTCATGTTTAGATCATGGACTGAGATAATCCACCTGCTAATAAGTGACAGGATGAAACCCACCAATATTACCACAAGGGCCTCACGATTCAAATATTACCCCCACATGGGCTACTGGATCACCTGTATAATCATCCAGTTCAGGTTCTCCTTTCCAAACAATGATGATTTTAGGCTTTTTGTGTCCTCTATTATATCATGTCCATAATTTCATTCATAAATAAGATGAATCACTTCTTGAATGTGATATCTATTATCCCTAGATAACTTCATTCTCCCTTTTCAACATATATAGTAAAGCCTTGGCTATTACTTTTATCAGATATGGGTCATCCCAAATATATTCATTGGGGACTAGATCATAATGAATTTAACTCTAAATAAGGATCCCTATGATCTAGTGGATATCTCTTAGGCTGCTACTGAACTCCCCTTGATATGGATGAAATATGTTGGTCCATGGTGACCAACTACTTAGAAGCTTCTTTGTAATGTCTAGATGGTGATAAATATGGAATATTATTATCCATTATGATTCATAAATCCTCATCCTCTTCGACTCTACATCAAATTTTTCATATAACTGGAATGCACATTATCCCCAAGATCACTCATCCATGATATTACTAACCTATCACAAATCTCACTCCTTTTTCCAGCATAGAGAACTATACATCAATCCCCCCTTAAAGAGGAATTCATATTGAAGAGTGTAAGTATCTACAATAGGTCCTCTCACTTAATGTTGTTCATGTGAATAAATAGATAACAGATAGTAATTTAGGTGTGTTCATTCACATAATTTCCTTTAGGGGACACGTTCCACTAGTATAGCCTAGGATGAGCTTCTGAAAAAGTAAGCATGCTCATCTTGATCAGAACTAGGGATGAACACATCCTCTCTTATCACAAATCCATATAATTGACGCTTATTGAATATATGATATTCTAGTTTTCCTCCATCAACAATTTTATAGGTGTTTCATAATATTACCAAATTCTAAATATCTCACTATTCATAGGGTTTCCCATTGTATTCCTCCATATTTAAACAACAACTTCGACACCTTCAGAATCCATCACAGGGAAACTGAATGTTTTTATATCCAGTTTTATAAGATTTGGATTTTTAGAGGTCTCATTCATAAAATATCTATGAATTATGATAGTATATCAATAGAGAAAAGTTTTTGGGCATAGGGAAGCTTCAATATATTTAAGGATTTGGAACACAAAATGCACTTGAAGGTCCTAAGTTTGAAGGAAATAGAGAAAGGGACTATCTAATGTGAAATTTTAGTGGTCAATATATGGACATCTATTATTATTTATAGCACAATAGTTTGAGATGAATTTAATGAATATTTACCTTGGTAACTCATTTTTGTGGATTTACTATATAATATGCCCCTCAACTCTTGCCATAGCTCCCATTCTGAGTGGGACATTTATCGAAGGAATAAACACATTTTATGTGAGATATTGAAGAACACATTGTTATTTAAAGAAAAAATTGTATTTAAATAATAAAAAATATACCTAATGTTCTTTATTCAGGAATTTAAAATAATTTAGGAGTGATACTTTCCTCATGAGGTACTTTTGTGTTGTGCAAATGTTGAGGTGGGAACTTCCACACATTGTATACCTGGTTCCCAAACCTCACTATCCACCATAAAGGTTTGTCCCATAAAAAATTCATTAACAGTCAAGAATCATATATAATAGACACTTTAGTTCCTATAAATCCCAACCTCCAACCAACCATTTGGGGTATATGACCATTTGACTTTTTAAAAAGGTTCTAAATTATTAAAAATCCAACATTCACAATAAAAAGGGGATAGGGATTGCTATAGGTTTTTCTCTTTGGCGAAACCACATCACATGGGTTCCTAAGAACATCGGACCATGGTAGTGATGACATTTTTTAAGTATATGACCTTCATGTAAGAATACTAACCTACATAGATCTTGGGGTTCTGTGAGATACTTTTCCTTTGTGAAAACCTCCCCATGGGAACCAAGACATTAACCTAGGTAGATCCATCCTATTTCATGAAGGTACCACCTCCATGATCCTTGTACCCTTCATGAATCTCATGGAAAAAACTAATACCCTACACCACAAAAAACCCATAAACGGATCCTCTATATAGTGTCTCGTTTCTACAAACACACATTCTCAATAGTGGAGCTCTCAGGTTCTTCATACCCATTCTAACCTAGTTCACCCATTCTCTAATCTTCTGCTCAACTAGTATCATCTACTCTAATGCATATAATATTTAATTAAAGCATGAATTGGATAGTATTATCAACTATTTATCCTAGAAATAGTAACCCTAATTTCAGTACCCCATGTTAACCTCTTCTCTATAGATGTTTTTACATAACACACTACCTAGAGGTTCCTGAATAGTATACATGTGAGACCTTAATATTGAACCATAAATAGAAATAGATTTCCATTCTCATTGATGAGGGTTACTATCATATCCTCATCTATTACATATATATGGTATTCATGGGGGTAGGGTCATCCCACTATTGAGATTTCCATTACTAAACTGGAGAACCTATAGTTATTTTTAGAATATGTTAAACTACATTACAACATCCAAATTCAATGTCATTTAACTATAGTACTAACGTTCAAGGTGAACGTAATATTCCATATATATGACTAGAAATGGGATGAAACCTTGATTCCTTCCCTATAAAGTGAACATGAGATTCCCTATTCATGACCACCAGGGGATGACACTTTCTTCCCCACTATGGAATGACATGCCTATAATGGGTAGCCTCCATGTGTAAGCCCCACCCCATTTTAACCCACAATAATATGAACCTCCTATGTAAGGAATGTCATGTGAATAATTTAAAATGCCTATTCCAAAACATTATATGAATCCCCCAAACCTAATATGAAACCTCGAAACTTGCGATGAGACCCCCACACCTGATATATAACCCTCAAACACCATTGTACCTAATATGTATAAGCACCACAGTATCACTTTTTGTTTCTACTTTTATGATGTGAGATATCATTGTGCATGACTTTAAACTGCATGGACTGGTCATGTCATACTACCCAAAACTATTTCATCAAACAAAATGGGTATGGATTTCATTATCGTTACAAGGTACAAAGGATGTTTCGATGAGGGTCAATCCTGACATCCAAAAAAATATGGGATACCTTCATGATGGTCTATCCTAACCCCCAGAATTACAATTAAGTCTTCAAGTGTTTCTATTATAAATTTTAAGCTTAATTGTGTGATCTTTTCCCTATAGGACATACTCAATATGACCAACCTGCCCCAAGAATACATTAAATCTCTAACCTACCTATCCCCAAAAGATTTTAAACTTGTATCAGTTCTTCCCCAATATGATGTTAATCTTATGACCAATCTATACACATAGGACATTAACCTTGTGACCTACCTATCCCCATTAGAATTTAAACCCATGAAATATCTATCCCCAAAATACCTTCAACCTATTAAATTTTTGTCCCTATAATTCCATAAACATATTACATAGTCAGGAATCTCTAACCCATACAATAAACATGATATTACCTGGGTAAAAAGCCTTAAAAACCTTATGCCCCTCTGGTGTGAACTACCCCAGGACTAACATGGGATGCCATAGGTTTCAGGCTGAAGATTCTTCACACTTGATATTCCCTCAAATTCAAAATATGAGTACTTTATAGGTTCCCAAAACACAAGACATCCAAAAATGATCAAACATGCCCGATGTTACCATCAAATCAGACAACAGGATTCTTATCTGTTAATATAGAAGGAGTTTAATTAACTGAAATCTATCTCAAGATGGAATCAGGAATGAGTTTCATGAACATGAATAAAATATTTTAGGTAGATCCAGATTATGTATTGAGATCCAAGGAGGAATCCTTGTAAAGAGTAACTGACATCCCATCTTCCAATTTTGTTCAAGGAGACAACATCACCAACCCCGGTGGTGGAGGCCTCCCTCTTTCTGAAAATGTGGATGTGTGGTGAGAAATATCTCATTCAAAACATGCACTAGTCGAAATCATATTATAATATTGGATGTGTTAAAAATAATCAAAAAATGACTTTATTTTAAAATTATGAAGGGACAAATGGATGGATTCTTGTTGTTCGTAAGTTCTTCTAAGAATTTTTAATTGAAGAATGAATGGTCTATAGTTATAATATCTTGGAATAATTTAAGAATCTTTCATAAAGGTATCCAATGTGATGATGAAAATATTTTTGTTTAAATTTATAAAAATAATGATGGAAATAACAGTTTTTATAACTATGTTCTACTTATTTTTTATGAATCTCTTTGATGTTTAGTCATAATGAATCTCTTATTTTTTAGGGTTTTTAATTCACTCAATGGATAAATGTATTCCACTGGGTGACTAGAAATTGTAAGGTGCATGTTTGAATAAATTCTATTTGATTACCAATAATAATAGTGGAAATTTTCTTATTTAAAGGGTATTAATGAATCAAGGAGTTTGTGGGAGGTTTTTGGAAGGGAAAAAATACCTAATAGGAATGTTGATCAGAATGCCTTTTTGGGGATACATAATACTAAAATACAAAGGAGATATTATTCTTATCATTTGGTATCATACTGAAAATTTATATAATTTGATTGGAAGAACAATATTATGCGGAATTTGTCGATATATACTAGATAGTTTTTTCCATATTATGTGTTATTGAAATTTAGTATGTCAAAGTGATTAGATAAAGTGTCCATAATAATTTGTATAGACTATCTAAAGTAAAAATATGGAGTTTACTAGATAGATGATAGTCTTGAGCTTATTGGAAAAATAGGTGACCAAAATGACATTTTAAAAAAGAATTCCAAGGACGTGTTGTTTCTTACTTTTGTTAAAGAATGTTAAAAATAAGAAATTTCATGAAAACGTGTAATGAATGTTTAATAATTTCAAATTCATAACTAATTTTAAAGTAATTTTTAAATTAATTTCCATTCATGCTTTGTCTTGGTGGTTTCCAAAACTTCTATAGAGGAATATCTGAGTTTTCATGAATTGGGCCAAACCGTGATCCCAATTCTAGATTTAAAAAAAAAATTGTTTCTTTTATAACTCATTAATTTTTTAATATTTTATATAAATTAAAATTCCTACATGTTCTCCCCTGACCTATTAACAATCAAATTTAAATTTGGGCCTTTATAAATCCATAATCATGGGGGATTTGGGTTTTTATTTAAGAATTGGCCCAACCCAAAAGCCTATTTTCAAGTTTTTAATTTTTTCATTAATTTTTTAATATCGTATTCATTATAATGATTGATTCAGTGATTCCACCTCCCTATCGACCCTAATAATCCCAGGTGTGCTCCCATTGCATTTCCCTCCACAATGGGGCTAGTTTTCATCGCGATTGAGTGTTGATATTCATAGGGTTTCTAAAATCGGGCAGATTTGAGGAGGTAACTTCTTTCCATCATAACTCTCTCAATTCTTACTCTTCTCCCCCATTCCAATTCCCACATGATCCCATAATCCTTTTTCAAACTTTCCTCGAATGTTTTGTTGTTTAAAAATTCAGATTCTGGTGGATTTGGGGTCATTTTATTCAATATTGTTTTGAGTAACTGTTTCGCTCTTCAATTTCTTCATTCACATTAGGGTTTCCACACTCTTTCATTATGTTCTAAAATGTCCAGAAGTTAGGGTTCGAACATATGGTTTGATTTGATTTCTTTTTTGTTAAATATAATGTTCTAGGGTGGGATTTATCATCCTTGTGATGTGGTGATGGTGCGGTTGAAGTTTCGCACCATGTTTTGAGGGATTCGACACTTTCAGTAGGTGGTTCCATGTGGAAACAGCTATTGATGAGTTCGATGTCTATATTTAGTCATTTTTTCATATTAATCATATGTTGGGTATGGTGAAAAAACTGTTTATGATTGATTTGGTTTAATGTTCAATTTTATATTTTCATTTTAACTTGAAATTGGGTGTTTTAATGTGTTACTCGTGGGTTATTATTTTGGTGTATTTTATAACATATTGAATAGGTTTAATAAATTTTTCTTGGACTTAAAATTATGTTTTGTCTATTTATAGTGTCCTGTGGGCCTAAAAAGTGGGGTTTTGAATCAGTTTTATGTGTAAAACATTGCTATACTTCTTGATAGCATTTTATTAAAATGTGTGTTTTCATTTCAATATTTTGTAGTATTATTCATGGTGAATTTATAAAAATTGAAAGTGGTTTTATAAATGTCTCTATGGATTACAATTATTTTATGGGTTGAAATTGGTTTGGTTTTTGGTCTTAAATGATGGTTTTGAAATGGGTTTTGTTTGCAAGATATATTGACACCACTTGGGCTCTTTTTATGAAAACTGAAAAGGTTTTAGTTTGTCAAACAAAGTGGTAAATGGGTGAATTTTTAGTGTTTGGTATGTGTGTTCACCTATGAAGGGGTTTTGAAAGGTGATGTTAGGTTTTAATATGTCAATTTTTTTTATAATGTGTTTGTAAATTTCTGAAATGTTTTAATAAATTGTGATGTTGGAGTGAAACTTCTTTGTGGGCTGTTTCGTGAAACTTTGATGATGAAATGATTTTTAAGGTAAATAGGGTATTATTTAACATGTGAGTGGGATGTGATGTGAGTATTAATATATTAGATTTTTTTTATAAATTTTTTTAAAGGATTTGTGGAAGTGTTGAAGAAATGTGAAAAAGTGTTGTGGGCTATTTTGTTTTGAGTCGGATTTCAAAATCAATCTGAATGAAAAGTGGACTTTTGTTACTTGTGTTGTATGTATGTGGGATTTCTGCTGAATTTATGAAATGGAAATGATATTTTCATGTGAAAATTATATTAATTGACGAGTTGAAATTGTTTGAGCACAATGGGAAAACCCGGGTAACTTGGTGGGTGGACATGTACTAGTATGCTAGTGAATCCATGGGGTTTGGCTTCATTTTCTCTTAGAAAGATTGACGCTTACAACTCTAAAAAAATAATGATGATGATGATTTGGGAACACTAGGTTATGGATATGTTCCCTACTAGTGGCTCAGGCACGAGTACAGGTATTTGTGATGGTTACTCTAACAGAGATACGAGGTACCTGGGACCCACAACTAGCTAGTTCTTAGGGGTTATTTCCCATTATAGTGCTCACTGGATATTTTGTGCATACCTTCGGCTTATGGTATGAGAGGTTGGATGATTCAGTAGCTGTTCTATTTATTTTAAATGTTTTTATTCATTAAATTAGTCCACCTGAAAACTGTTTTTGTTTAATGTTGCGTCTTTTAGAAATTTTAACCAGCATCTCATGTTTTTTAAAACATGCATTATTTTGGTCATTAAATGTTTGTCACATGGAATATATTAGTGGTGGTATCCTATTTTTCTTTTTCTCACACCCTACTTACACCCTTGGGTGTAAGTAGACTTGGTTATTTTTTTTGTTTCATTTTGGGTACAATTTTTAGTTCTAGTGGTTCGGGTTTGTGGCAGGTCCTTGGTGGTGAAGTGTAGTAAAGATGGATTGAGGGTGGTGGCCCTTGCCGTGAGGGTTATTGGGATGTCCTTATTTGGTTTTTTAACTTTGTAATGGTATCTAAACATAGTTTTAACATATGTAATTTAGTTCTGATATTTTTTAAAATACAGTTTTAGTTGAAAAATTCAGATTTGTTTTATTATGTTTGTTTGTTGTTTAATGTTTATAAAATAGGGTAAATCGTTCCCAATTATCATTATATGATACCCAAGCACTTGTTACAGACCTTGGGGATTGGGAACGCCCTTCGGGCCTGGGCACGGGCTAGGTTTGGGGACAGTTTGATGGAGACCAGATCCAGTTCCTAACAAAATGGTATCAGAGGACGTTCTGGTAAACTCTTTGGGTCACGTTATTTATGGAACAGTCGGGATAGTATAGAGTAAGGATTTCTTGGACATGGTAGTTTGGTTATGGGTAGAGTGCCTGAACCCAACACCTCATGAAGGGATTCGAGTCTCCAGGGGAAGTCGGGATTTATCTATTCCTTTGGTTTTTATTCATTGATGATTATTAGGGTAAATTAAAAGAGAGTTGGGTTAATAGTATCAGTGAGCTCGCAGGGCTTGGAATGCCATTTGGAGCCAGAGATATACCATAGAACAATCCTTGTGATGGTGAAGTTATTGGAAGATGGCCACCAACCATATTTCATTGTCACCCATGGAAAATATTTTCATCTCACATTGTTTTGTGATTTAGTTTTGAAATCATGTCACTTTGGTTTTAAAGTGACTTGGTTTTATGAAGCGTATAGTTTTAGTGATATTATTTTCTAATAAATATGGGATGGTTTGTTTTATGAAGTGGTATAACTGAATTTTTAGAATTTTTTTGAAATGTAAAATGGTGTGCTTAAAACTCTTTTTAAAGCAGGAACTATATTGAAGTTGGTTTTGAAAAGTTTTTCCAATATAGTTTTCTAAACAATCAATGTGTGTTTTTATGGGATGTTTTGTTTTGAAATTGATGTTAAAATCTTGAATGTGGGTTATTTTCTAAATGGATGTGTCTTTCTGAAAATATTGGTAAGATGTGAGTTGGTAGTTTGATCTCTTGGATAGCGGTTTTGAGAAAAAGGATCTGTTGGTTGACCATTTTGGTTTTGAAAAGTGGAAATAATTTTTGTTTTAACCATTGGTATTTTTGTGAGAAACCAAATTAATGGGGTTATATGGGAAGATGGATGGTTGATGACCTGACTAGATGATTGTCAGGATGAATATGAGGACGGTGCCCGGTGTGGCACGGAAACATGAATGTGTACGGCCCATGTGGTATCATTGGTGGATGTGCTAACCGCTGGACCATTTTTTTTCAAAGAAATGTTTTAAAGAGAAACATGGCGACTTGATGTATTTTTTGGGATGTTTTATATTTTGTGTTTTTTGAAAATGTTGATGTTTTGGGTTGTTTTGAGTCCAAGAACCCCACCTATTCAAACTGTGTTTTGGGGTTGTGTTTGGTCGGTAAGCTGGGTAGAAGGACCAGTTAGTAGTCTCCTCTGATATATGTTTTGGGTCACCATTATGGTGAATCCCATAATTTGTTTGGATCTGTTTTGTGGAACTTTTTATCCAATGGACCAGCATGGTTGGGTCTTTAGGTTCTCTTGTTGGATAAGGTATTACCCCTTTAAGGGTTAATGCATAACTGAAGTGCAACCCATATTGTTTTTCCATTCAAAAATCCACCAGAGGATCAATATAAGAAATTTTGTTTTCTCAAGATCTGTAGATTGAGTCTACACCCATTCCATTCGTTTATTTTTAGATCCTCTTGTAACAAGAGAGTGCTTGTGGAAGGTTGAAAGAGACCTTAGTTTCTTAAGTTTCCTGATTCGTCAAAGGTGGAAGTTGTGTGGGGTTTTAAGTATGGATAATGTCTAAGAGGGCCTCTGAGTCCTTCAGAGTCTCTTCGAAGAAGTTGATTATATTAGACAACTTTTTTGGGAAATCTGGCCATGAGAGGCTATTATGGAAACTTTCTGGAATGCTGTGATATTTGGGGATGTTGTATAGGGCCCCCTCCTTGAATTATTTCTATGGATCACTTTGATCATGTTTGGTGACATGTTGTGATGTTGCGTGCTCATTTTATTTTAAAGGTGTAATTGAACAATATTTTGTGTGTCTTTTTTTCAGAAGCGTTTCTCTTTTCAGGAGATCTCGACATCCTCTGTTTTAGAAGAAGGTGTTTATATGTGTCCTTTATTTATTTTGTTTCTCACCCAAAGAAACAAGGTGTGATGTGAGTGCATCCTCTAAACCCTTATTTCAGTGACATTCCATGTTAGGGTAAAGTGAGTCCTGGAGTGTGATTTGTCTTGGTGAACCCATATGGGATTGTATGTTGTTTTTTGAAGCATTGAAAGAAGAAATTATATTCAGGGGTTTCCAAATCCTAACTGTGAGGCCGAAGATGCTTCAATCATTCCAGCTCCAGTCATATGTCTTAGAGAGTAGCTGGCACGTAGTCAGAGGAAATCCCAGAGTAGTTTTTAACCTTTTACAAAGAACTATTCTAAGTTTCAGATATGGGAATAGTTTAAACATTTGGTGTTTTTATCTCTCTTCTTTTGTTCATGTTTGGTGGAAAGAGGTGGAGGGCCTCATCCCCATGTTATCTCCCAATGACATTTTTCCCATTTGGATTCCTTTGGGTTTGGGGGAAATGTTTTAGATTTGTCTAGACATGTTGAGTGAACATTTATTAGTAACCATTCCCCAGAAAACCATCTGGTATAATGATCCACATGGTTAGTGAACCGTTTCCCAAAATGTGTGGGCTAACCATGCGGCTGCCCCAACTCTTTATGTTTTGGGGTTTTTCAATGTCGGCCCATATTGGTCAGTTAATATGGATGGTTATTATGGTGGGGAGACCGACTATGAGTCTCATGTATATTATTTAAAAAATTCATAGTGTGATTCTACCCCTTGTACCAGGGAGTCCGTTCAGGGCTCCCCCTATTAGTGTCCTGATTCTGTATCGGAAAAAAATATTTGGATGTCTCTTATAGTCGGTAGCATATTTGTGTCCCCCCGTACCTGTAACTTAGATTCATCCATATTCTTGGCATGGTGTAGATAGTCTCATTCGGAGCTATCTAGCTACAAACATCTTCCTTGGGTAAACGTTGGGACTGGAGACTGCCCAATGGTTTAGTTAAATTAAGGTAAGTGTAACATTGTTCAAAATTGTGGTTCGTTTGGGTGAATTTCTTGAGTTTTGTTTGGATAGTTATTGAGGAGTATAATTTTGGGGTAAAGTATTAATGTGATTGATCATTTCAAGAATTTTTTTTTATGTTTCTGTTTTGAGAGTAATCCTTAATTGATCACTAGTGGGATTTTGGCCTTTGGGGGCGAAACCTGGCAAGGGTGTACCTATTGGTTTCTTAGTTGGGTATGGTTGTTGCATTGAACATACCGTGAATTTCAGGGGTGAAAAGTTTTCAAGGTGGGAAGAATTTTCACACAAATAACTTATTTTAAAGATATTTTTAATATATTTTCCATTCAGGATTTTTTTGGGGGTTTCCCAAGCTTTTGTGGAGGAATGGGTCAGTTTTAATGTAATGGGCCAAACCGTGAGCCCAATTCCAGATTTAAAATAAATATTGTTTCTATTATATATCATTAATTTTTTAAAATTTTCTATCCATTAAAATTCCTACATGGCCTCCCCTGACCTATTAACACCAAAATTTAAATTTTGGGCCTTTATAAATCCATAATCATGGGGGATTTGGGGTTTTATTTAAGAATTTGACGAACCTGGAAGCAAATTTTCCAGTTTTAAATTACTTCTTTAATGTTTTAATATCATATTACTTATAATGATTGATTCTATGACTCCACCTCCCTCTCAACCCTAATAATCCCAAGTGTGCTCCCATTTCCTTTACCTCCACTTTGGAGCTTGTTTTCATCGTGATTAAGTCCCTATATACTTATGGTTTCTAAAATCGGGCATATTTGAGGAGGTAAGTTCATTCATCATAACTCTTTCAATTCATACTATTTTTCCCTCAATCTAGTTCTTACATGATATCATAATCCTTGTTCGAACTTCCCTTGAATGGTTGGATGTTTTCAAATTCAGATTTTGGTGGATTTTGGGTCATTTTATTCAAGATTATTTTGAGTAACTGTTTCTCTCTTCACATTCATCATTCTCCTTCAGGTTTCCACCCTTTTTCATTATGTTCTAAAATGTCCAGAAGTTAGGGTTCGAACATATGTTTTGATTCGGTGAATTTTTGGTTAAATATTATGGTCTAGGGCAGTATTTATCATCCTTGTGATGTGGCGGTGGTGCAGTTGATGTTTCGCACCATGTTTTGAGGGATTAGACACTTTCAGTAGGTGGTCCAATGTGTAAACAATTATTAATGAGTTAGCTTGCTATATTTTGTAATTTTCCATATTTGTCATACTTTGGGTTTGGCTCAAAAACTATTTATGATTGATTTGATTAAGTGTTCAATTTTTATATTTTAATTTTAACTTCGAATTGGGAGTTTAAATGTGTTATTCGTGGGGTATTATTTGAGTATATTTTCTAACTTATGGAATTGGTTTAATAAATCTTGTTTGGAATTCCTATTCGGGTTTGGTAATGTATTATTGTCATGTGTTAATAAAAATAGGGTTTTTGAAACATTTTTATCTGTAAAACATTGTTATACTTCTTGAGATCATTTTATGAAAATGTGTGTTTTCATTTGAATATTTTATAGTATTAATCAAGGTGATTTTATAAAACTTGAAACTGGATTTATAAATGTATATAGGGATTCAAATTCTGTTTTTGATAGAAATTGGTTTGGTTTTTGGTCATAAATGGTGTTTTTTAAATTGGTTTTGTGTGCAAGATATAGTGACACCACATGGGCTCTTTTTATGAAAATTGAAAATGTTTTAGTTGGTCAAACAAAGTGGGAAAATGGTGAATTTGTACTGTTTGGTATGTGTGTTCACCTATTAAGGGTTTTTGAATGGTGAAGTGAGGTTTTAATTTGTCAAACATTTTAATAATGTATTTTTAAATTTTTGAAATGTTTTAATAAATTGTGATGTTGGAGCGAAACTTCTTTGTGGGATGTTTCGTGTATGTTTGATGATAAAATAATTCTAAAGGTAAAAAGTGAATTATGTAACAAGTGAGTGGGATATTATGAGAGTTTTAATATATTTTAATGGTTTTATAAAATTGTTTAATCGATTTTTGGAAGTGTTAAAGAAAATTGAAATGTGGTGTGGGCTATTTTGGTGTGAATCGTATTTCAAAATCAATTTGAATGAAAAGTGAAATTTTGTTACTTGTGTTGTATACATGTGGTATGTTTGGTGAATTTATGATATGGAAATGATATTTTCATGTGAAAATTATATTCATTATCTTTTTTAACTTTTTTGAGAAAAAAGGGAAAACCCGGGTATCTTGGTGGGTGGACGTGTACTAGTATGCTAGTGAATCTGTGGGGTTCGGCTTCAGTTTCACTTATCAAGATTGACTCTTAAAACATTAAATAAACTATGATGATGATGATTAGGGGCAATTAGGTTATGGTTATGTTCCCTACTAGTGGTTCATGCATGAGAACAGATATTTGTGATGGTTACTCCCACCGAGATATAAGGAGCCTGGGATCCACAACTAGCTAGTGCCTGGGGGTTATTTCCCATTCCTTATGCTCACTGGATATTTTTAGCTTACCGTGGGCATACGGTATGAGAGGAAAGAAAATTCAGTAGCTATGGTATTTATTATAAATTTTTTTATTCTTTAAATTAGCCCACCAGAAAACTGTTTTTGTTTAATGTTGCATCTTTTAGAAATTTTAACTAGCATCTCATGTTGTTGAAAACTTGCATGATTTTTGTCATTAAATGTTTATCACATGGAATCTATTAGTGGTGGTATCCTATTGTTCATTATATCACACCTTACTTACACCCTTAGGTGTAAGTAGACTTGGTTTTTTTTGTCGTAGGTTGGGTATAGTTATTAGTTCCAGTGGTTCGGGGTTCTTCCAGGTCCATGGTGGTGAAGTCTTGTAAAGATGACTTGAGGGCGGTTCCCATTTCCATGAGGGTTCTTGGGCTGTCCTTATTTAGGTATTTACCTTTTTAATGGTATTTAATCATAGTTTTAACTTTTGTAATTCAGTTTTAATATTTTTTAAAATACGATTTTAGTTGAAAAATTCAGATTTGTTTTATTGAGTTTGTTTGTTGTTTAATGTTTATAAAATAAGGTAAATCATTACCAATTATCATTATATGATACCTGGGCACTTGTTCCAGCCTGTGGGGATCGGGAACGCCCTTTGGGCCTTGGCACGGGCTGGGATTAGTGCCGGTTCGATGGCGACCAGATCCAGTTCATGAAAAATAAGTATAGTGAAAACATACTAAATCCTATTAATGATGGTTCTTATTGTTGTGAGAAATTTATTTTCCTATAATTTATCAATGTATGGATCACATGAACTATTAATAGATTATATTTTGTTGAAATTGAAATTATAATCCTTGATTTTCATAACTATATACAAATTATTGTTTTCAAGTGGTTTGTGTGTGATTAGATTCTTTCAAAACCATTTTAAAAACTATATACTATTATTCAGTGATAAACATTATAAATACTTGTGTTCTTATGAGTTTTCTTGTCTACTTGTTTTCAGAAATTTTATATCCCTATAATAGGAGTTGATTTTTATTTCATAAAAAAAATTAAAAATAATATATCATTGGTTCACACTCTCCCCCTCTCAGTGATCACATTGATCAAGATTGGTCATTTTATGTGGTATCAAAGTGAAGTTTTCTATTATTGACTAATTATTGATGTTTAAATGAAATATAAGATTCCATAAATGTTCATAAATCAATGAATAGTAAGGGTTTTTCTATCTTCAATGGAAATAACTATCACAATTTAGGAAAATAGAATGAGTCCTTATCAAATGTCAATTGGTTATGATGTTCTTGAAGTTTTTATAGATGGTTTCACTTATTATGTCAAAAATATTCATTTAAAATAGAATATTAAAAAAATTATAGAATTATGATAGGGACAATAATTTTTTAACTTTTCTTACTATCTGAATGTTATAATATTAGAGTTAAAGGAGTTGAAATTATGGAAAGAATCTGTTAAATGATTTAGAGTAAATATGAAGCAAAAAAACATTGATGAAACTGAAGTTTCAAATTATAAAATTGATGTATAAGGATCATAATATTGTTTATAATGAATAAAATTGTGACTTATTTAAATGTATGAATGAAATTATTTTCATTATAAGATATCATAGTGAGAAGTAATAATATTTATCAATTGTTGAAAAATCATACAAATTCATCCTGAAAATTTTGATTCCAAAGACTCATCCTTATAAGATAAAGATCTTCAAACTCATTATATGTTTGATATACATAACACACTCATATATTATGAAATGAAAAGTAAAAAAATAATGATAAATAAATAGAAATATGAACAAGAAATTTCTTTTATGACTTCTATGAAATGATAATCTAAGAATAATGTTTTTGAATAATAATACCATGGATCTAAAAAAAGGTGAGGTTAATAGCCAATTTGATCAATTTATATATCTATTTTATAAATGAGTGAAAAGTGGTATATCATAGAATAATGTAATGTTACATCTGATGTTCCTTGGATGAGGTGCTATTGGAAAATTTGATTCATTTTGTACAAGACTTATGAAATATGAAGTTAGTGATGAAAATGACATAAATTCATGTCAATCCCTTAATAATAACACAAAAAAAATATTTTTACTAATGGGAATGATAACAAGTTCTCTAAATGATTTTTTTTTCTAAATATGGTATAGATAAAGAAACTGAATAAGATTCCAAAAAATATTGTAATAACGATAATGAAATAATTCTTATTTCATAATTTAATGAATAAAAGTTCCAAATTTATAAAATTGGAATCTCTAAATAAGAATAAAAAGATAATCACTTGTATTTTATGCTTAATAGGGTTTAAATAAAGTATTGAACATTTTATAAGGCATAAAAACATGAAGAATAATATATTGAATCAAAACATTTAATTACATTATTATTAGTGTTTTTTATGAAAAAAATACATTTTTTAAAAATATGTTAATGAACTAAAAAATTATGATAATGAAAATAAAAACATTAACATACATCTTGATGTAAACTGGATGGTGAAGGATGATGAATTAGATCATTTTGAATGAAAACATTATAAATCTAAGAACAATGTTGAAAATATCCAAAACATAATTATAATGGTTGGTGAAAGTTATAATAATTTTAATACTCAAAAGTATTAATAAAATATATCCTTAATGGTTAATAACAAGAACAAAGACATGCAGAAGAAAACACTATTCTAGAAGTCCATTCATATATCCAAAACAACAAGAGTTCAAAATCTTAAATTTTCTATGACTTAAAATTCTAATCCAAAATCTTTTAGAATTAGAACATATATTTAGGCTGAGAATAAATATGTAGTGAAATAGAAAATATTAATAAGTAACCAAAAATTATGTGCACAACTATATCTTAAAGAGGAAGGCAATAATATAATGAATATTTGAGATAGAACACTAGATAGTATGTAATTTTGATAGAGAAATATTCCATCAATGGTTATTAATGGTATTATTGAGGAATTGGTAATATAGAATGGATGTTTGTATTTAATCACCAATACAAAAATTAATCACAGAAAAACTGGTTGTAATGTTTGAGGGGGAGTGAACTCACTCAAAGAAGAAGCCCCAATAAAGTTAGTTTTTAAGAATTGAAATTGGTTCCTTCCTTTGGAAACTACTTTTTAAAATTTTCATTAGTATAGAGATCTTGAAAAATTATTTATTTTTATGTCAGTAGAACCATAATTTTTATAAAACAAATCAAAGTATACATCTGAGAATGAAGAAAAAGGAAATTAAATGTCTTAATTTTTGAAATTACTACCAAAGATAAAAATTGATAATCACCTTAGATGTTGGACAGTGGATGTTCATTATATATGAATGTAGATTTTATGTCTTTTAGGAAAATAAAATATTATAAAGAAGATACGATGAATTTTTGTAATAATGTGTTACTTAGAATCAAAGGCGTTTTTTCTGGTATCATTGTGGAAGAAAAAATAAAATCCGAAAAATCCATGTATTTTTTGCGATGAAACAAAATATTTTGAGTGTTTAATAAATTTATTATTTTGGTAATAAATTTAATTTCATTATTGTTTGATTCAATATTAAATAACATAAATACAAAAAAAAGATTTTAATACATGTAAACAAACTATCGGAAACCTGTTTCAAGTTATTAATGTTGGGATTTCTTGTTATCTGGTCGTGATGGAAAAAATTAAGTTATCACATGAAAAAATGGGATATACGTTTTAATGAAATATGAACAATATAACATTGTGAGAATGTATTTTTTATATTCCTGATTCAATTATAATAATATATTGTTGTAATTCCATATTACATAAACGGAATATTACAAACTCAACCTGTAAGAATGTTGAGATTTATTCAACTCATCCATTATAGATGATAAATTATATCATTTGAGGTCCCATGTGAAATTAATAAATAAAAAGAGATATGAATATTATATATTTTATTTATTACTTTACTCACATTACATGTGTTATGTTTTCAAAACATAAATCATAAGATATCCAAAAAATTAATATTTTCTGGAGATGTGTAGAAAAATAATATGGATATTCTATGGATTATATTCATATTGATAATGGTGGTGAATATAAAACTTTATATTTAATAGATTATATTGAAAAAAATCAAATTCCTCATAAATTCGGTGCATCATATAAAAAATAAAAATTGTGTTCTTAAATGAAGAAATAATTTGTTGGTTGATATGGTGTGAACAATTTTGCTTGAATGTGATACTCTCATTATTCTTGGGGGAAAACTATCCTAGGAAATATACATATTTATAATAAATTTTTTTATAGAAAAAACTCTAATATGACTCTTTACAAGATTTATTACAAAGATACCACATTTTTTTAATACCAAATGGTGTTCTTCTGTCCATTCTTTATAAAATACAATGGTGAGAATATTGGGGTGTTTAATCAAAAGGGGTGTTGATGGAATAATTCTTGGATACCATCTAAATCATAGAGGATATTTGTACATTTATAAAATAAATGATATATTTTATAGCATATATATATATATGGGAATTTTATTGAATATTTTCTTATCAAAGATTCCGAGATGATTACTGATGTGGATGAAATGAAGTATGAAGTTATTGTAGGTGAAAAAATTGAATAGTTCTTAATGATTGAAATAATATTGAATATGTTTGAGATAATGATTTTGAATCACCTATATGAATTGGTGAGGAAAAAATCTATTTATATCATCCTAGGATCAAGAAGCAAGTTGAATTTTAAAATATTACTGAAGATTAATGAAAATAGTTCCAAACTATTATAACATCACGGTTGTTCTAGAATACATTTTTATATTCTCAACTAGATCCAAAATATATAAATTAATATATATATCATCAAGAATATATTGATTCTATGAATGAATTTCATGATCAAATTTATATGATTGATAATTGGGAACATATACTCGAAACAAATAATAATAATTTTATAAAAAAATGGTTGTTCTAAAGAATGTTGAATGAAAATGATAAAGTGATAAGAAATAATGAATTAATTTTTATTATGTTTTATCACTAATTGAATGCATTAAAATTTATGGAAAATTTTATCTAGTGAAAATATGAGAAAATATAAAATTATTTCATTTTAATATATAATTAAGATATTAAATTTTTTAGATGGGGGTCAAGTAATATATTATAAACAAATACCATTATTTAAGATGACTATATTAAACAACTGTGTGGATTTGTTCTAAGGAAATATGAAATCTATGTGTGAAAGATATGAAGGAGGTGTATGTTTTTATGCTAGCTTTGAGAGGTTAGTATTATAAATTGGGTCTTTATTTAGAAAATTATATATCAAAAAACGAACATGTGATAATATCCTCTATATAAAAGAATATCAAGAGGTTTCTCTAAGTATAGACTGACCAAATAGATGAACACATCAAATTTGATTCACTTATGTAGATAAAAAATTCATATAATCATCATCTAAATAAAAAAACACATCACATGTACTATATCATTTTATGGGAATGAAAATAAAAAATCTATCTCAACTATGTAACTAGAGGTCAAACTCATTAGATGAGTGTGAAAATCCAATCATGGTTAATTCATAACCGATTAAATGATTTTTGACATACACAAAAAACTTTTAATTAAAAAACATTTACTAATAAATAAAATTCAGACTAAATGCTTCCAAATATGACATAAATTAATGAACATATGTATCCAACATAAAACAATGATAATGTGAAGAGTTCCATTTATATAATATAATATATTTTATTTTAATATATTATTTTTAGAATATTAAAAAAATACACATTAACACTAATAAAAAACGAAATATAATATAAAAATAGAGATTAATATATTATCTACACTTTTAATTTTTTTAAACACATTATATCATTATCTAATTCCTATCAAATCACTATTTTACGAACTAAGAATTTAACAAATATAATGTCTTTAATGGGTTAACTTATTTAAATGAAATATTTCTAAAAAATGGTGAGATTAAAAATAATAATCCTAATTCTAAAATCATTGATCATAATAATCAAACATTTTTTCTTAATAATATATTTTTTTGATTCAAATAGAATTTTTTTTATATATATATGTAACGCCCCGACCCCAGCTACCCAGAGTCGGTGCATTATTACATAACATTGGCATGATCACAAGAAAGATCAAATCTCGAAAGACCGATTGGTTTAGTAGCCTTGGAAACACTAGATATATTCATAAGTTTTACATTACATCATAAAATGAAAAACTACTACAACAACATAATGTATCCATAATCCACACTACTATCCCCTCATAAAATCCCTGCAGGTCATTCATAATTTACTTCTTCACATCCTGGGGAAAGATAAAACATAGAAAAGGGGTGAGCTCAAATGCCCAGTAAGGATAACAATATAGCGGAAACTTTCATAAATAAGAATAAACATTTAAGGCAATGCATTACTAAAACAAAAGCCTTTTAAAATTGAACTTCAACATGGTATGGCAAAAGTAAAATGAAATAATGCCATTTACTTATTAACATGGATATTCTACTAATCGAATAATCACATGCAAAAATCAATAACCACTTTCATAATGTTGGAATGCATAATGCCAGACTATCATAGCCACATAGCCAAGGCCTCGTGCCAAGGCTACAAATAAGATTTTGTCAAGGCCTTGTGCCAAGACACTAGTTTGTCTCATGAGACCTACCGATGCATCGAGGAGCTATAGCGGGCTCCACCCGTCACTTATTAAGTCCAATGCATTCCCATATGAAAAGGTTTAAACATAACATAAACATTCGTATTAAAACTAGCATACGAAATGTCAATACTTTCACAATAAACTATGAATGGTATAAAAATAGCACATCCACAGTCATACATATCACAAAACCTTCAATACAATATAGAAGTTTTGTATCATAATAAATCAACTTCAAATAATCTTAAAATCCATCAAAGGATGTTGACAAAGATGAAATCAAAATTCTTTTTAAAGAAATATCTCCTTTTATTTTGAAATCATTTAAGATCCATATAAAATAAAACATTTTCTTTGAAAATATTCTTATAAGCTTGTAAGGAAAGCTTTGAAGATTTTATAATGGCGTAAAATAACCGCACCCGCCGTATAAGTTAAAAAAAACATTCTTACCTCAATTCTGTCGAAAAGGTTAAAAAGGACCTTGTTTTGAAAACGACGGAAAGATTCCTTTATAAACCTCTTATAAAAAATCAAACAAGGGTATAAATGACTTTAACCCATATTCTTGTAAATAGTAAAAATGTTTTGAAATACATTTCGAAGAAACATGGATGTGGATGATAAAGAGATCCCAGTAGATTATTACGTATAATACAACCTCGGATAATGAAGAGATTGTGAAATAACCCTTACCTTGTACTTTTCCTTGGTTGTGGTAGGTTAACCTCCTGTATAATGGTGAAATAATTGTTATTAAATTATACAAGAATCATATACATTAATATGATATCATATATGATCTTTTAATATTGATTTGATAATAATATCTTAGTATTATCGTTGTTTCGGGTGTTAACTTACTTGTTTTCTTTCATATGTTTTGTTACGTAAGACATGTTTGTAAAGGATAGGTTGTATATTATTCATATACAGAATGATATCAAGTCCTTAAACATCATTTTTAAATCATAAAATGATAATTACGCTTTAATGGTTACGATGGAGAATGAATCTCATCGCGTTCGTGGAGACGGTAGTCCGTACGTACGCACGAGCGACAATATCATTCTTTTGATATTAAAATAATATATAAATGGATGGTATATCATATATACAGAATAATTAACATGTTATATTTATTATTTACATGAGTTACACATCATTATTATACCCATCCAAATAATATTATATTGAATAACAATTACACCACGACGTGGAGACGGTAAGCCGTACGTACGCACGTATGGTGACATGTTATTCAAAGGGTGGATAGAATACTGAATATGATTGTACCATATTTATAATAACATCACAGTATATGTGAGATAATGGAGTTATTATTTCAGAATGGTAAGAACAAAGGAAGAAGAAGTGGAAGAAGAAATGAACTTAGAAAAGGGTGGTGAGATCATTACCTCTTCTTCGGGTTCTTCCTTTTGATTTGATCAAAAGGGCTCCTTAGGTTGGCTTTCTGATCAAACTAAGGCCTCTAGGTTGTATTGAGGGATGTTGGGAGAGTATTTGGGCAGAGTTTGGCCGAACCAAAAGGCTTTAGAGGTGTGAAGAAATGAGAAGGAGGAGTGCCCTTTTATAAGAGGGGTGAGGGGCACCTTTGGAAAAGCTAGAAATATTAATTTATAATAAATTCATATTCGGTTTCTAAAGGCTCCAAAGTTGACTATTCAAAGGATGAGGTGGGGATAGGTCGAAAACAACTCATCCAATAGAATTTAGACAGGTTTGGGTACTTATATTAACCTTATCTTTAAGTATTAACTCTAAGTTAATTAGTTTCACTTTTACAATGTCTCTTTGTATTTTTATATAATATGGTTAATAAACTTACTATATACATCCAAGCGACCCCCAAGTGGTCCATTAATGAGGAAACTATAATAATATAAGTCTCTTGGCCGATCCTTTGATTTTTAGGAATTTAATAATATAATATTTGTTTTAAGAACTCTTTTATGTCAATTTTGACACTATTCAATAGTTGATTTTTTTGAAACTCCTAACAGATTGATTACTTCGAAAAAAGTCAATTAAATCAATCCTAATATATCATATAATCATAGAAAATTAGTGTAATTTATTAAAAGTTTCATATTATATTTATTTGGGTATTTATAATATTAATTATGTTAATTTTTTACTATTTTAGTAATTACTGCATCATCATTGTGTCATAAATAAAATAAATTCTTTAATGTCTAAAAATTATAAATAAAATATCATTATGTAGGAAAGCTTTTTATCTTTCTAATGAATATTTACAATCGAAAATCCAACATGTATAACCCTATGTAAAAATTGTTCTTCTAAAAGATATATGCTTGTGTCATTTTTGTATTCATTTTAACTTAATTAAAATAAAGTGTCATTATCACTTACAAGTGGATCCATGGGGTCCCAAAATTGACACAAAGATGCCCATGGTCGACCATGTATCAACCAATAGGGTTAAGACACGTTTTAGGGTAATTTTGTATTATTATAATATTATTTTTTTAACCCTTATTTACCGGATTTACCCTTTAACCATGGTAAATAAAATATTTACCGCAGTAATTATTCAAAATGTGTAAAAATAAAAGTTACCTATTTACACAATTTGAACATCCTGATTCCAAATATGGAATCCATTTTCCTAAATTCAAAACACAGAAGTGGCAGAAATTAATTTAAAATTAATTCCCGCTGTCAAAACAAAAAGCGTGTTTTTAAGAGATAATAACTATCAAAAGATTGACACTTGTTTATGTTCGGTTTAATTGTAAAATTATGTTCAATGATAAACATTAAATTGAATGGTAAAAATATATTCTAAATATACTTTAAAACCACTCAAATTCATAATTTATCACTATTAATTATTTTGATTAAAAAAGTTGTTTTTAATTAAAATTTAGAAATTTTCACTATTCATCAAAATATGAAAGTTATCCGAAATGTACCAAAATTTCACCCTAGGCTAATTTTGATATTCCGAATCCAAAAATGAAGTCCATTTTGAAATATAGAATATATATGATTTCAAAAATTAGGTATTACTATTCACAACGGCTAGTTTAATTAGTTGTGGTGTGTGTTAGAACTCGAGGTTGCGTACAACACACGCTATCGCATTATTCAAAGGGAAACGTACCGTAGAAGCTTGGGGTGTTACATTCTCCCCTCCTTCAAATAATTGCGTCCTCGCAATTTCTAGGGTATTACTGCATAAAAAGACTCGGGTGGTTCTTCATCATAAGTTCCTCGGGTTCCCACGTTGCCTCTTCCATCTTATGATTCCTCCACAAAACTTTTACCAGACGCGTCGTCCGGTTTCTCAGCACTTGTTCTCTCGTATCAAGAATCTTGATGGGCTCTTCGCAATAGGAAAGATCGGGTTCCAGTTCTAATTCCTCATAGGTGAGTACATGCGTTGGGTCAGGCATGTATTTCCTCAACAGAGATACGTGGAACACATCGTGAACTTTGGAGAGACTTGGCGGCATTGCCAATCGGTAAGCCACAGCCCCAATTCGTTCTAGAATTTCGAAAGGTCCGATGTACCTGGGACTCAATTTACCTTTCTTACCAAAACGTATGACTCCCTTCCATGGAGATACCTTCAGGAAAACATGATCACCGACTTGAAATTCCAAATCCTTCCTTCGATTATCGGCATAGCTCTTCTGCCTACTTTGAGCTGCTTTAATGTGATTTTGGATTACTTTCACCTTTTCCACCGTTTCCTCCACCAGCTCTGGGCCTACAAGTTTTCTTTCACCAACGTCATCCCAACAGGTTGGTGTACGACATCTCTTTCCGTATAACGCTTCATATGGTGCCATCTGTATACTCGAATGGAAGCTATTGTTATAGGAAAATTCTACCAGTGGTAAATATTGATCCCACATACCCTGAAAGTCAAGTGAGCAAGATCTCAACATGTCTTCTAAGGTCTGAATAGTCCGTTCTGATTGTCCGTCTGCCTGAGGGTGGTAAGCAGTGCTCAAATGAAGTTCAGTATCTAGGGATTTCTGAAGACTTTTCCAAAATCTTGAAGTAAAACGGGGATCACGATCAGAAACAATCGATAGGGGTACTCCATGAAGTCTCACAACTTCATTAATATATAGTCTTGCTAGACGTTCCAGGGGTAGATCTTCTCTTATAGCAAGAAAATGTGCTGACTTGGTAAGACGATCAACAATAACCCATATTGCATCGTTCCTTCTAGGAGTCTTTGGTAGCCCCATGACAAAGTCCATCGTAACATTGTCCCATTTCCACTCCGGTATGGGAAGAGGTTGCATGACTCCTCCAGGCTGTTGCCTTCCAGCTTTCACTTGTTGACAAACCATACATCTTGACACAAAATCAGCAATATCCCTCTTCATGTTGTCCCACCAAAAATGTTCCTTCAAATCTCTATACATTTTGGTGCTCCCAGGGTGTATAGAGAAATTGGAACTATGAGCATCATCCAGCAATTCCCTTTTTAGATCAGGTATATTGGGAACACAAAGTCTCTTCCCGAATTTCAAAATTCCATCTTCATACAAAAAGTCTCTCAATCTCCCATCATTCACAGCTTTAATCTTCTTTTGGAATTCGTCATCATCGGTCTGAGAACTCTTAATCCTTTCTAGTAAAGATGGTTTGGCAAGCATTTGAAAAAGCATTGATGTTTCACCTTCCCTGGTTATTCCCATGTCCATTTTCACTAGATCCATGAAAATTGGATCCCTTTCAATTCTCATATTGTTCAAAACTCCATGGTCTTTTCTACTCAAAGCATCTGCCACCTTGTTTGCCTTCCCCGGGTGGTAGTGTATCGTACAATCATAATCCTTGAGTAATTCAAGCCATCTCCTTTGCCTCATGTTGAGTTCTTTTTGTGAGAAAATATACTTCAAACTCTTGTGATCAGTATAAATCTCACATTTTTCACCATAGAGGTAGTGCCTCCATATCTTCAAAGCAAAGATCACAGCTGCTAACTCAAGATCATGAGTAGGATAGTTTTGTTCATGAATTTTCAACTGTCGTGATGCATAGGCAATAACTCTATCATTCTGCATAAGGACACAGCCAAGTCCTTTCTTCGATGCATCACTATAAATAACGAACCCATCATTCCCCGATGGTAGAGTCAATATAGGAGCATTGACTAATCTTCTCTTCAGTTCTTCGAAACATTCTTCACACTCTTTTGTCCAAACAAATTTAACCCCTTTACGTGTGAGCTTCGTTAATGGGTTAGCCAATCGGGCAAAATTCTGGACGAAACGTCGATAATAACCTGCCAAACCAATAAAACTACGTACCTCAGTTATACTCGTTAGTGCTGGCCATTCTTGGATTGCCTTGGTCTTAGAAGGATCAACAGAGATTCCATCTTTAGAGACAATATGGCCAAGAAAAGAAATCTCCTGAAGCCAGAATTCACACTTGCTAAACTTCCCATATAATTCATGCCTCCTCAGAGTCTTCAAGATAATGCGCAAGTGATTTTCATGATCTTTGTAGGTTTTGGAGTATACCAAGATATCATCAATAAATACCACCACAAATTCATCGAGATACTCCTTGAAAACTCTATTCATCAGATCCATGAATACAGAGGGTGCATTAGTCAATCCAAACGGCATTACAGTAAACTCGTAATGCCCGTACCTGGTTCGAAATGCTGTCTTCGGAATGTCTTCCTTCTTCACACACAACTGATGGTATCCAGATCGAAGGTCAATCTTTGAAAAGTATTGAGCTCCATGCAGTTGGTCAAATAAATCATCAATACGAGGTAGGGGATACTTGTTCTTTATCGTTATAGCATTGATCTCCCTGTAGTCGATACATAACCTCGTAGATCCATCTTTCTTTTTAACAAAAAGAACAGGGGCTCCCCATGGAGAAACACTAGGGCGAATAAATCCCTTATTACTCAATTCCTCTAGTTGTTTCTTTAGTTCGACTAGCTCTACAGTGGCCATTCTATAAGGGGTCTTCGATATAGGCCTTGATCCAGGAATCAAATCAATAGAAAACTCAACTTCTCGTTCTGGAGGATGTCCAGGTAAATCTTCCGGAAATACATCTACAAATTCTTTCACAATAGGTACATCTTCTATTTGAACATTCCTTTCCTCGCCGACAGTTATTTCAGTCTCTTCCTCCCCGATAATTGAATTAAGTTGAGCTACAGGGGGTGGATCTAAATAAGAATTAGGTGGTGACGATTCTGCTCTAAAAATAAGGTGTTCTTTATCATTATCATCAAGAATCATAACCTCTTTCTTCTTACAATAAATCTTCGCATCATAGTCCGAAAGCCAGTCCATACCGAGGATTATATCAAACTCAATCATAGGTATGACGATGAAATCAGCAGATAAAGAAAATTTATGTGCTCTAATGGGGACTGATTCACAAAACTTTGTTGCAACGATACTTCCCTTAGGAGTTTTAACTGACAACTCCCTTATTAAATCAAATTGGAAATATCTAATTTTCTTAGCAAACTGGGAAGATATGAAACAATGCGATGATCCAGAATCAAATAATGCATTTGCTAAACTTGAGGAAACCATTAAATTACCTGCCACCACGTCTTTCGGAGCTTCTACCTCAGCAGTAGTGATAGCATAAGCCTGGCCTTGATCCCTTGGCCTTTTCTGAGGTAAGTTCTCCTGACGCTTAGGACATGCATTTGCATAATGCCCCATCTCCCTGCAATTGTAGCACTGAACGTTGGTAGCTTCCTTCTTCCCCTTGCAATCATGAGCTTGGTGGCCTTTTTCACCACACTTGTAACAGACTCCCATTCCCTTCAGGCAAGCACCAGGATGTTTCTTCCCGCATTTACCACAAGATGGATATTCAACCTTTCCCTTCTTCCCCTTATTTCCATTCCTAGATTGATCAGCAGGTCTCTTCTTCTCTTGCTTCGCTTTAAAGTCATAAGACTTAGAGAATTCCTTTTCGGTCTTGATAGCACATGAGACAATGTCTTCGTACGATGAAAAGGATTGTGAGACTAATGCTCGACGGAGAAATGGTTTTAACCCATCAAAGAAACGATCAATCTTACTTCTTGGGTTGCGAATATAATCACCAGCGTACCTCGCTAACCTTGTAAAGTTAGCCTCTTACTTTGTGACATTCTCATCCTCCTTTTGTCTCAGACTCAGAAATTGTCTTTCCATATCCGCTCGATGGTCGCGAGGGAAGTATTTTTCTAAAAACAGATCTTTGAATTCCCCCCATTCCATATTTGATACTTCATCATCTTCCTTCGTATTTTGAATCAATGACCACCATTGATCAGCATCTCCAGTGAGGCGGTAAACTGCCATGATAACTTTTTCCCTTTCACTGCTCCCCAAAGCCTGAAATATTTTCTCTAGGGAACATATCCATTGCTCAGCTACTAAGGGATTTGTATTCCCATTGAACGTTGGTGGTTGTTGCCTCATGAATCGATCTAACATTGATCCTCCACGCTGCGGATCAGGGTGCTCCATACGGGTAAGGTTATTATTCATAACCTGAGTAAGTTGTCCCAGTACGGTGATTAGCTGATCGGCACCAGTTGCATCACCAGCCCCACTATAATTATCTTGAGCAGGAGGGCAATCCCTACATGGAGTGCGTGCATTGATACGGTTTCCATTTCTTCCACTAGGCGCCATTTCTAAAAAATGGCATAAACTAGATCAGTTTATGCATCAAAATACATAATCCCATACTTATAAAACACTAAACATAAATTGAACTATCTATGGATATAATCCATAATCATAAATATGTTTTCTTTGAGGAAGTATATACTCATAAACCCTTCATAATGATTTGTAAAGAAAGTGAGAGTTATCCTAAGCATATCCCCCGGGAGTGTCGTAACCAAGAGTGCAGCAAGGCCCGTTGTCGTGCACCAGTTCCCGTTCGAGTCTAGCTCAAAGCGGTGTTTTCGGGTTTTACCCCTAGGTACATCTGTGCCAGAGCCGCCTCTACCTGCTCGTATCCAGACAGGGATGTATTGCTCGGAAAACTCACAAAGTCTCTACAATACCAAAATTCTAGAAAGTTCTTCTATACTAATCCTCAAAGTTCATCTTAGGTCTATGTGCTCTAATCAGAGTATATCTAAATCTAGCTTCCAAGGTTTGTACTAAACTTCCTCTGATACCAACTGTAACGCCCCGACCCCAGCTACCCAGAGTCGGTGCATTATTACATAACATTGGCATGATCACAAGAAAGATCAAATCTCGAAAGACCGATTGGTTTAGTAGCCTTGGAAACACTAGATATATTCATAAGTTTTACATTACATCATAAAATGAAAAACTACTACAACAACATAATGTCTCCATAATCCACACTACTATCCCCTCATAAAATCCCTGCAGGTCATTCATAATTTACTTCTTCACATCCTGGGGAAAGATAAAACATAGAAAAGGGGTGAGCTCAAATGCCCAGTAAGGATAACAATATAGCGGAAACTTTCATAAATAAGAATAAACATTTAAGGCAATGCATTACTAAAACAAAAGCCTTTTAAAATTGAACTTCAACATGGTATGGCAAAAGTAAAATGAAATAATGCCATTTACTTATTCACATGGATATTCTACTAATCGAATAATCACATGCAAAAATCAATAACCACTTTCATAATGTTAGAATGCATAATGCCAGACTATCATAGCCACATAGCCAAGGCCTCGTGCCAAGGCTACAAATAAAATTTTGTCAAGGCCTTGTGCCAAGACACTACTTTGTCTCATGAGACCTACCGATGCATCGAGGAGCTATAGCGGGCTCCACCCGTCACTTAATAAGTCCAATGCATTCCCATATGAAAAGGTTTAAACATAACATAAACATTCGTATTAAAACTAGCATACGAAATGTCAATACTTTCACAATAAACTATGAATGGTATAAAAATAGCACATCCACAGTCATACATATCACAAAACCTTCAATACAATATAGAAGTTTTGTATCATAATAAATCAACTTCAAATAATCTTAAAATCCATCAAAGGATGTTGACAAAGATGAAATCAAAATTCTTTTTAAAGAAATATCTCCTTTTATTTTGAAATCATTTAAGATCCATATAAAATAAAACATTTTCTTTGAAAATATTCTTATAAGCTTGTAAGGAAAGCTTTGAAGATTTTATAATGGCGTAAAATAACCGCACCCGCCGTATAAGTTAAAAAAAACATTCTTACCTCAATTCTGTCGAAAAGGTTAAAAATGACCTTGTTTTGAAAACGACGGAAAGATTCCTTTATAAACCTCTTATAAAAAATCAAACAAGGGTATAAATGACTTTAACCCATATTCTTGTAAATATTAAAAATGTTTTGAAATACATTTCTAAGAAACATGGATGTGGATGATAAAGAGATCCCAGTAGATTATTACGTATAATACAACCTCGGATAATGAAGAGATTGTGAAATAACCCTTACCTTGTACTTTTCCTTGGTTTTGGTAGGTTAACCTCCTGTATAATGGTGAAATAATTGTTATTAAATTATACAAGAATCATATACATTAATATGATATCATATATGATCTTTTAATATTGATTTGATAATAATATCTTAGTATTATCGTTGTTTCGGGTGTTAACTTACTTGTTTTCTTTCATATGTTTTGTTACGTATGACATGTTTGTAAAGGATAGGTTGTATATTATTCATATCCAGAATGATATCAAGTCCTTAAACATCATTTTTAAATCATAAAATGATAATTACGCTTTAATGGTTACGATGGAGAATGAATCTCATCGCGTTCGTGGAGACGGTAGTCCGTACGTACGCACGAGCGACAATATCATTCTTTTGATATTAAAATAATATATAAATGGATGGTATATCATATATAAAGAATCATTAACATGTTATATTTATTATTTACATGAGTTACACATCATTATTATACCCATCCAAATAATATTATATTGAATAACAATTACACCACGACGTGGAGACGGTAAGCCGTACGTACGCACGTATGGTGACATGTTATTCAAAGGGTGGATAGAATACTGAATATGATTGTACCATATTTATAATAACATCACAGTATATGTGAGATACTGGAGTTATTATTTCATAATGGTAAGAACAAAGGAAGAAGAAGTGGAAGAAGAAATGAACTTAGAAAAGGGTGGTGAGATCATTACCTCTTCTTCGGGTTCTTCCTTTTGATTTGATCAAAAGGGCTCCTTAGGTTGGCTTTCTGATCAAACTAAGGCCTCTAGGTTGTATTGAGGGATGTTGGGAGAGTATTTCGGCAGAGTTTGGCCGAACCAAAAGGCTTTAGAGGTGTGAATAAATGAGAAGGAGGAGTGCCCTTTTATAAGAGGGGTGAGGGGCACCTTTGGAAAAGCTAGAAATATTAATTTATAATAAATTCATATTCGGTTTCTAAAGGCTCCAAAGTTTACTATTCAAAGGATGAGGTGGGGATAGGTCGAAAACAACTCATCCAATAGAATTTAGACAGGTTTGGGTACTTATATTAACCTTATCTTTAAGTATTAACTCTAAGTTAATTAGTTTCACTTTTACAATGTCTCTTTGTATTTTTATATAATATGGTTAATAAACTTACTATATACATCCAAGCGACCCCCAAGTGGTCCATTAATGAGGAACCTATAATAATATAAGTCTCTTGGCCGATCCTTAGATTTTTAGGAATTTAATAATATAATATTTGTTTTAAGAACTCTTTTATGTCAATTTTGACACTATTCAATAGTTGATTTTTTTGAAACTCCTAAAAGATTGATTACTTCGAACAAAGTCAATTAAATAAATACTAATATATCATATTATCATAGAAAATTAGTGTAATTTATTAAAAGTTTCATATTATATTTATTTGGGTATTTATAATATTAATTATGTTAATTTTTTACTATTTTAGTAATTACTGCATCATCATTGTGTCATAAATAAAATAAATTATTTAATGTCTAAAAATTATAAATAAAATATCATTATGTAGGAAATCTTTTTAGCTTTCTAATGAATATTTACAATCGAAAATCAAACATGTATAACCCTATGTAAAAATTGTTCTTCTAAAAGATATATGCTTGTGTCATTTTTGTATTCATTTTAACTTAATTAAAATAAAGTGTCATTATCACTTACAAGTGGATCCATGGGGTCCCAAAATTGACACAAAGATTCCCATGGTCGACCATGTATCAACCAATAGGGTTAAGACACGTTTTAGGGTAATTTTGTATTATTATAATATTATTTTTTTAACCCTTATTTACCGGATTTACCCTTTAACCATGGTAAATAAAATATTTACCGCAGTAATTATTCAAAATGTGTAAAAATAAAAGTTACCTATTTACACAATTTGAAAATCCTGATTCCAAATATGGAATCCATTTTCCTAAATTCAAAACACAGAAGTGGCATAAATTAATTTAAAATTAATTCCCGCTGTCAAAACAAAAAACGTGTTTTTAAGAGATAATAACTATCAAAAGATTGACACTTGTTTATGTTCGGTTTAATTGTAAAATTATGTCCAATGATAAACATTAAATTTAATGGTAAAAATATATTCTAAATATACTTTAAAACCACTCAAATTCATAATTTATCACTATTAATTATTTTGATTAAAAAAGTTGTTTTTAATTAAAATTTAGAAATTTTCACTATTCATCAAAATATGAAAGTTATCCGAAATGTACCAAAATTTCACCCTAGGATAATTTTGATATTCCGAATCCAAAAATGAAGTACATTTTGAAATATAGAATATATATGATTTCAAAAATTAGGTATTACTATTCACAACGGCTAGTTTAATTAGTTGTGGTGTGTGTTAGAACTCGAGGTTGCGTACAACACACGCTATCGCATTATTCAAAGGGAAACGTACCGTAGAAGCTTGGGGTGTTACAATATAACTATTTATATGTTCATAATCATCACATTAAAACATTTCTATTCAAATATTTCCTATTATATCAATTGGTAACTAAATGAAATATATATTTTTTACATTATTATAATTATTCACTAGTATACCCTAAACTATTCTTGGATATAATTTGATATTAATTATTAAATATCGAGAATAATCACATATTTTTCAGACACGATGTTATCTATGACCAAATATATTCTAAGTTTCCTCTTATAATAAATATTTCCAATTATATATATTCTTAACATACTAAAAAATTATAATGCAATAACCCCTTATTTCTATTACATGAATATTTTAAAATTATATTATTAATAACCATATCATATATAGTATTCTTTGTGTTTAGAGAAATAACTATAAAAGAATATTTTATTCTTTAAAATATGACTTAGAATGTGTGGGTGGAATTATATCTCTAATATTTTTAAAAATGTCATAGATAAATAAATTTATTTGAGATGATAAATTTTGACCACTAACTTGTTTTAAAATCAAGTTATTGAGTTGTATGAAATAATAAACAATGTGTATAAAATGTCGTTTCATTTTGTATAACTATTATTATTAAAGAAAACTTTCCCAATCACATAACTAAAAATATAAAATATATAAAATATTCAGTTTGATCTAATAATGATTAAAGTTAATCCAAATTATCCAAATCTTCAATGTTTAAAACCCTTTCTCTATTAAAGGAATTCATACACTATGTTCTAAAAATAAATCATTCTTTAATTGTGAAAAATTATACATATATAAGATACTTATTTAATGTATATTCAGTATAATATACGCTTATAAATAAAAGTATTGAATTTTATATAATTAATAACAAACATGGACTCACTTAAAGGTTTCTTATACCCCATATTGTATTTTGGATAATTTTTCACCAAATATCTATGATTTCTATAATGAAAACACTTTACATTCATAAACGATTTTAATTTGAATTAAATATTTGTATAGACTCTTCAAGACCACTATTCTTCCCTTGTATAATGTTATATTTACACTTTATATTATGTATAACTATATTATCACCTAGCCTTAGACCTCACCAGTCTTGATCAACAATACATAAAACATTAGGGGGAACATGTAGCTGTTTTTTTTTTAAATCATTTATTTTTTAATTCTTAATAAACTATTAGTACTATTTTAGCCATTATTGGGAAATGATGTTTTTGTATAGATAAAGACATAGTGGTGACCCCATTCTCATCATGTATCTTATTTAACCAATCACAATGAGTACTTCTATTTATAGTAAATTACCCTATCAATTATACAATGAAATACTGCATTTAATATTTCATATCTCTTATTTATATCATATACTTGATAGAAAATTTTCAATAAATCATTCATTAAAAAAAGAATCAATATTCTCATTTTGTATTTGAATATTTAGATTCACTGGAAAACCCATAAATTTATAGGAATCAAGATAGATTTTACAATACTTATAAAAAATATATTTTTCATCTTGACTAGCTTTTATATGTGAGATATTTCATTTGAATATTTTTCCATAACGCATTTAGTAATACTTATTGTTTATGAATAACTCTTAAATTTAAATATTAGTCTAGAAACATATTTCCATTCAACACTTTGTTCTCATATATTTATATTGATGTTTTATTGAATAAAGATGATTATATTTTATCAATAACAATGTCTTTAATGAGATGTGTATCATGTTTAAAAATAATTTAATATTGTATTCTGTTAAAAGTACTCAAAAAATAATATTGTACCCTTTTAATTTTCATTATAACTATTATTAGTATAAGATTCATTATTTATTATGTGATGAATATTCCTTTTAATTTCTCTCATTACATTGTTTTTTGGTAGATCATCATGCCAATAAAATCATATATTAATATAGGATAAATCAGTGGAAAACAATTTCCAAGAATCAATCATATAGAATATACCAACTCTATTCCTCTACTATCCTAACACATAGGGATTTCTAGTTATGTGTAACCAAAATATTATACCGAATACAAGAACATAATTCTATTATGATCATCCAAAACATGCATTATGTACATTAGATATTACATGGATACCATAATTTCAATGAACATGCATAGTTTGATGATTTAGTTCATGACATGTGTTATAATTGGAAGAAATGTAACACATAATATTTAAAAAAGGATTTAAATACAAACATTTTTTCACATATAATCTACATATATATATATATATATAATATTTTAGTGATTTGGTTTTAATATCATATAATGTAAACCAAATTATTATATTCAAAACATATTAAGGTTTAAAATTTTATTCATTAAATGGTCTGTGTTAATTAAAATAAATTAAAAGCAAAAAATATTTACACATACCAAAATACATATCTTTCATATGATACATGAAATTTTTTTATGTAAATTATTAAAATAAAAACAAACTGAATTCATAATATGATCAAAAATAACACAACATATAACTAACTACTAATTTTTTGGAAAAATCAGAATCCCCTATACCTAATAGAAATTTGGACCTGACTCCCTATACCAAAAAATCACAACATATGAGAAACCTAGATTGTTAAACAATTATTACACATAATATTCATAAATCTAAATGATCTAATATTTTTAATCCCATACCTCACACATAAATTGAGTAATATTCATTATAAAAAATAACTAAATATTATTCCAATCTATGAATATAACTCATTATATTCATGGTATAGAATTTATAAGAATTATTTTAAAATATTGACTAATTCATACAACCATTCATAATATAACACTTATATTTATGAATAATAAAATGATTATTAATTTTAATAAATTAATAAATAATAAATTTATGCATGAGGTAAATATGTTAAATGAATAAATTTTAATTAGTTTATAATTTTGGATTGTTTTATAAAAAATTTCTAATATATATTTAAGAAAAATATATTTATATAAAAAAATATAAATTTCATAGTCAATCATTTACATGAGAATTAATATGAATTAATTCATATTTCCTGATATGTGATATTTTTTAAAAACGTTTATAATCATATAAACGTCAATATTTTATGAAAAAAATTACTTACATGGAATATAAAATATTTAATTTTATTAAAACCTTTATAAAATACAAAAAATAATTTTAATATGGTTTAAATCACCCTTGTAATTCTATGTGGGCCCTACAAGACTATTCTACTGACGGGTTTCCAGAATTTTAAGAAATATAATTTATACATATAACATATAAAATGATGACTATTTAATGATAGGAACCATGATGTTGTTCCACCAAAATGTAAACTCTTTAAGGGGAATAAGTAACTATTTTTCCTTAATTGAGTTTATTTTAGGAATTTCCTTTAAATTTCATAGGTATTATTCCATGAAATTGATTTATATGTTAATTTTACGGTTATATTAAGTAAATATCATTCTAATACAAACTATCAGCATTTTACTTGTAAACAATTCCATAATTTATTCATTTTATAATAAATTACTATAACAAAACATTTCCATTATAATTTCACAAAAATTGTGATGTGATTTTAAATAATTCAAAATATCACACAAATATTTCTCTTAAAAATTTTAATGGTTTGAAATACTCCATATACTGTTATAATTCTTCTTAATTCACGGAATGGATATATAAAAATATCTATTTTAGTTTCTTAATTTATTCAAAAAATCAATTCAAATTATATGTAAATTTTTTTTATAACCCTATTGGGTTTATAATGGATGAAAATTTTCCAAATACCGATGTGATAAATCAAAAAAAATTATAAAAAAAATTGTTTTCTCTGATTTGACTGAATAAATAAATAATGAAGAAGTGCCTTTTCTCTATTGATTTCGAATATTCAAACTCTTATGAATAATCCAAATAAATATCACTAATAAATATATAATGGATTTATACCTCCTGGTATAACGACCCTAGCTTAACATATATAGAAATTACATCATTTTTCCAGAATATTTCACACATTACACAAACACATGCACAAATACTATATTTTTTTAGTGACTTTGGAAATGTGGAAGCATAAAAAACTAGTTCATAATACATATATATCTTCTCTCATCTATTTAGTCGTATTTAGAGCCATTTTTTAATATCATACTTACTACCTTTCAACATATCTTCGGGAAAGGAAACATAAGAAAGGGTGAGCTCGTACACACTGTAAGGGTAATCATGGAAGACACAATAAAAAAACATCAGAATACTGCTATGAAAAAAGATCATAACGTTTTATAAAAATACAATACATATAAAAGATCATAATATTGAATCATGGGATTAAATATTGGTAGTCTATAAGACATCAAGAATAATATAATCAAATCACATCATCCATAAGAGTATTACAATGGCATAAATCATGGAATATTTAGCATACACATAAGCTTATAATATCTTATGTCAATGATACCTACCAAAAAATTTATAGTTTGTTAGGCATGTTCCAGTCACCCATATAATGATTTCAGGCTTAGGATGACCTACATTTCACCTTTTTTTGTTGGGATTAAGAAGGACTCATTTTTACCCTGTATTTGTGGGCTTTGGATGACCCCATGTGTGCCCTCTTGTAACAAGCTTAGGATGAACTCCCATTTACACTTTAATTAGGGGCATAAGGTGAAATCCCATGTACCCTTTGAGATCTGAGTGCATATATCATTTCCAAATAAATTGGTGAGACATATATGTCCCACCCTTGAGATAATGATATCATGCATATGTGTAGAATAATATTATAAATTCTACACCACATCATAAATCATTAAAAATGGTTTCTTAAAAATTTCATCATGGAATATCTCTTTGAAAAGTAACAGGATTAATATAAATAATTCCATAAAAACATAATAAATTGAGTGAAAAATTTATTAATATTATCCATGGATCATATCCAAATTATGTCATGAGTACACCAACAATATTATATGGGAAATAATTTTGAAAGATCTTTTTAAAACATATCTCGAATTAAATATCCTTTCATGTTTGAAAAATGATTTTAAAATCTAAAAAAAAATATTAAAACATTTCCAATCATCATAACTTCAATAAAATATAATGGAAATTTTTAAACCATACCAACATATTTGAAATCCATTTTATTAAAAAATATTATAAGATAATTCAAAACACTTTAAAAATATTTTTATTTAACATTGATTTGAAGGAACACATGTTTCTGATCGAAAAAAGAATAAAATTACATGAAGTGTAAAATATCATGAAAATAAGTAGATTCATCATAAAACATGTGAAAGGAAATTATATACTCATTATAAAATAATATAGTATCACAACAAAACATGAGTCACAAAAAAGGAGAATTGAGACAAAATTATTTTACTGATTTTGTAATATTAGCACTGTAAACCCCATGAAAGAGAGTTAAAAAATGGGTATGTAAATATCTATTAATTTAAGGATTTGTATCATATATTACATTAATGGGAAGTATACATAAAACGTAAAAGTATTTATTTGTGACTATGGCATAAGTCTCATAGAAATAAGAGTGAGACTGGAGATCTGTATAACTTATGTCTTGACTCATGTCGTACTCATGGAATCCTAATGTATTATAAATATAATTTTTTTATAAATATATTAAAAACCCATTTTAAACAATTTCATAACATATACTATTTTCTTATGGCCTTATAGTCCCCATTTATTAAAATTCCATGTTAATGATACTTTTCTTGTAATAACTACATTGTTTATTGCATGTGTTTTATGTTGTTTTAATTTTGGTCCTATTACATATATCATGATTTCATAATATTAATAATTATAACCATGAAATAAATAAAACATATATTCTGTATATAAGTATTTTTAAAAATCTAATAAGGATAGAAATAGAAAATTAAATACACCGTTCATGGAGATGGAAGGTTGTATGTATGCCTGAATGTAGTTTCCTTTTTCTTGTCATATTTAATGAAATTATGTAAATGAAAAATATGTATATATATAATTATTTCATTATAACTTCTATTTCCAATATATTATATACATTCACTAAACTCATCCTTCATATATTCCATGTAAAGTGAGAATGAATGACAGCATTATGAAGAGGAGGAGGTCCCCATGTCCACAAATTAAGTTTTCACATTTCCTTGAAAATTTATAGTAATAATGTATGTATATTATATAATAATTAAATAAGAATAAATACCTACAAAATATCATATATATATATATATAATATAAAAACATAATTTAAATCATTATTTCCAACTTTGAAAGGTGAAAATGGATGAAATAACGACATCAATTCGCGAGGCAATTGTCGGTCATACACATAAACAATGATTGAATATCTCATTTGATGGAAGTGTGTGTTATTATAGGATTAACCATTAATATAAAAACATATAAGTTAATTTATTTTAAATATGTTATTATATTGACATTATATAAAAATCGATGGGGTTTCAAGGAAGAAATAAAATAAAAACAATTGTTGATGAAAACTACCTCTTATATTGATATCTCCTTTTGGTTTTCACCAAATGGAAAACATTATTTGATTTATGCCCAAAAAAATTATATATAAATATTTTACATATTTTTTAGAATATTTTAATAGTTTTTGTTGAAATAAAATAGTTTTTTAAGTTTTAAGAAAAGATAATAAGAGGATACTTTTTATAAGAGAGGGGAGGGGAACTTTTGGACTTTGTCAAAAGATTAATTTATAATAAATTCAATATTAATAAAAATACCTCAAAAATAATGTTGGTTCAATGATAAGATATTATACGGTAATAATATAGTCAAATAAAGAAATTTAGAAATGTTTTTGTGTTATTTTAGACCATATCATTTTGATTGACAATTAATTAACCCATATTAATTTTAAATACGAAAAAAACATTTCTATACTAATTGGACATAATTTTATCTTATAAATTTTAAATTTTGCCATAAATTTCAAATTTATCATATTTTATACTTTATATAATTCCATTGTTAATTTTTTAATATTTTAACAATTTATAAATAATTTTATAAAGTATTGTTTTTGTAAAATATTATAACTGGTAATTTTGACACTTTTCATTACATTGATATAAGGAAACTCCATAAAACAATACATATTAATAAAATAAAATATTAAACCCCTGACATATAATAAAAATATATTAAATTATTTTATAACGAAAATTTAGTCAAATTATATTCATTTTAATATTTATAATTTCATTTAACGGAATGTTTCATTAATTCAATAATTACTACATCATCATTATATAATTATTTAAGTAAATTATTTATTCACTAAAATTTAAAAAAATTTGTTGATTTAGATAAAACTTTTATATTTTATAATAATATAAATAGTGTAGCATATCTTTTTTTATCCCTATATTAAAAGAACTATAATTATTAAAAGTACGAGTGTGACAATTTTTTACTCCGTTTGATTTTAATAATGTCTAAGTCATTTTTATGGAAAAGTTTCTATAAAATAATTATATTTTTTACCTTATATTTTATTGGTCTAATATATTTCATCCAATAAAATTTTCTCATTATTCATGGTTGTTTTATAATATCTATAATATTATTTTTTCCATTAATAACCTAATTTACCCATAACCGTGGTAATAAAAATTATTAAAGATAATATTCATATTTTCCAAAAATAAAAGGGACATATTTACTAAATTTTTACCTTTTAATAAAAAATATTGAATCCATTTCCCAAAATTCAAAACACATAATTGGCTAAAATTAATTGAAAATTAATATCATCAACATAATGAGAAAACAAGGTTTTAAATTGAAAATGTTGAGACAATAAAAATGTTTTTATATCCAAATCCAATATTATATTGATTGAAATGACATGAATTGGAATAAATTATTTATAATTGATATAATTTTCCTTTAAACCAATAAAAATATAACTTTACAATATAAATTATATAGATGGAAAATATGTTTTCAACTATAATTCAGTATTTCGAATAATTCATCAAAACATGAAACTTTTGAGAAAAATATAAATAAATAAACCAAATTAATTTATGATATCTTTCTTACAATTAAATATTTTATTTTTTAAAATATAATTTATAAATGTTTTTAAATAATTGTTTCATTAAATAGTTACAAAACACCTTTTTTCAAAAATACATTTGTAAACATAAAATTGGATTTTTTTTATATCATGAATATAAAACACATAGGGTGAATGTTAAAAATTATATTGATTATTTTATATATATATTTAATTAATATTATCCAAAAAAATTGATATTTTTTATTTTATTAGTATAAAACACACTTTTGTGCATTTAAATTGTTTTACAAAAATTAATTACATTTTAATTTAAAAATGGTTTATATATGTAAACCACACATTTATTTTTTAGATAGTAATGTTTATAACTATAATTCAAATTTAAATTTTATAATTTAATTATTTAGATTATAAAATATGGTTTCATAGAAACACAGTATGGCATGTGACTTAAGATAATTTTATGTTGCATGTATCGCATAACATCAAAGAAATCAAGTCATTTTTAATAAATTTATATCATAAAAATAACATGGCATTAAATTATAAACCTGTAAAAATGAATTTTCCCCTCAAAATTCATTGGGGTCATAAATGTTTTAATAAATAAATGTTAATTTTATAGAAATCCATATCATAAAATTGAATAAAAACACCCATTAAAGAAAGGAATGTTGGAAACATAACGGTTTCTTAAAGTTACTTATAACTAACTTTCCACATAAGATAACATTGGTTGAAAGTGAAAACATGGACATAGAAGAGAAAACTAACTGTCAAGATCTGATAGAGAGTGATATAGAATATATTCATTATAAAATTAATGACCAAAAAACAATGGACCAAATTTTTCTAAAAATATTCACTGATATTTTCAAAAATAATGATAATTGGATAACACATTATTTAAAAAAATTGAAAAGAAATATTTACATGATTTCATCTCATATGTATAATCTCATTCTTTGGTATTTCCTTGATCAATCTCATAATTATTTATTAATACAATAAATGAGGTTGAAATTGTAATACCTGTAGAAAAAAAGGATCATAAGATCCATAATAGGATGAGAAATCATTCATGAAATTTACAGTTATCATCTTAAAAATGGTTATCGTTGGTTAAATAATACACATAAATCATCATATTTTTACGTTAGACATTAATATCAAAAACCTCATTCAAAGGTCAAAATAAACCATTTCATAAATGGTTAACCTTATAACCCTTTAAATATCATAAATTTATTTAAAATGTTACTAAATTTATCTAATACAACTTTAAATTAACCCCCCCCCCAATATCATTATGTAGATATTGATTGGCACACAACAATCTTATGAATAACTTCATCATGTATTATGTAAAATCATATTGAACATGCACTAGCTTCTTCATTCCTTATATAGGATCTTTTCATACAAAAAAAATCCATGGAATGATTTGGTTCAAACGTGTTCCAATGGAATATATGATTTTGTTAGACCGTAATACATGTAGATAATCAAATAGAATTTCAGTAATGGATGAACAATAAGATTATATCATATTAAATTCCAAACAGAGGTTAGGAATATATTTATTACCTAGTTATAATGGTTCACTTCATCCAATGTAATATCATAAGATTTCAATTTTTTCTTATTACTCAATGGATCATCTGGTTTATAATTAGCATTAGTCCTTGGATTGGGGCACTTATTTGAATAATAGACAAAATCCATGCAATTGAAACACTAAATTATGGGAAGTATATTTTGTGTAGAATTCTTATTATTCGCATCATTAACTACATTCTTCAAATTACGTTGGAATTAATCCACTCAATGGGATTAGTTTACACATTTGTAACACCCTCTTGTCTCATTCAAAAATTCATCTGTGTCCTTCTTCTGACATTTCTAGAATACAGATACCAGAAATTTAATTTCCCCATTTATGTTTTTATGAGACATAATGTTCCTTTTCATAGAAAACCCAGAGGAATAGTTGGAATATCCAATTTCCATTTTCACATTAAGTACACATTGAATGAGTTATTCATAGACAATACTGTCTTTTATAGTCATGGCCTTTTAAGGACTTCGATTCAGTCCACTAATGAATTGATTGTTTTTTATTTCAGGGCTACTGACTAACCCAAAATCATACCATGAATGTCTTTTAAAATTAGAATCATAGGTACCAATAGATTCAACATTCTTTTTTTACGTTTGTGGAATTACTTCTCCATATTTGTTCCTCGAATATAATGGATGTACTTTCGGGAAATATTCCCTTAATCTCTTCCCATTAAAAATATTCAATCTCTATTTATACCCTATATTCTAAATAATAGTCCACCATTGATAAGTGTATCCTTCCAAATGATAAACAACCCAAATGATTTTTCATGTTCCAAACACTAAAGAATGGAAAATATATTTTCAGTGGGTCCAATCAATTCTTCATCTATAAGTGGATCATAAGACCCAATAAATGAAGGTGGATGTCGCCTCATGAAGTTATCAATAGAACGGTGTTCCCTCCTTTTCTCATTTAAAAATTAAGTAATATTCATATTTTTTGTGGGTATAGTGATAGGTTTACTCATAAAGATCTCTTAACATTTTATTTCTCAAAAGAAAAAACTTTTCATTTCTAATTGCATTCATCATTAACATTGTTTCTTTGGGTTACAACCATTGATTAAACCCAAAAAAGAAAAATTTGATAATCACTAATCATACCATACTAACCCTTTTATATAGGTATATTACATTCAATCTATAACATAATAGAAATAATCCTTAATTATTCATTATGATTACCAAAATTTTAGGATTTTAACCTATACATGGACATATCCTTGGATATATCCCTATTAATATCCTTATAAATATCTATATTGATCTGATTAAGGAGTTATCATCCCAGTTTCCAAAAGTTAACTAATTCTTTTCAATTAATCCAACAATAACTACCCTAACTGATCAAACATTGACATTAAATCAATTTTTAGGAATATTTCATACATTATATAAATTCATTCACAATGATTGTATTAGTTTAGTGCCTTTAGAAACATGGAATCATAGACAACAATTTTATTATACATCTACATCATCCCCAAAATATTTATTCATATCTAGATTCCTTTTTTACATATCATAATAAATACCATTCATCATATCTTGGGAAAAGGAACAGTAATAAATGGTTATATGATATTCTTAGTAATGGTATTAATGGAAGATATGTAAGAAATACATAAGCGTAAGGGTATGAAAATAGAAGCATAATATTTAAAAAGCATACATTGTATATCAAAGAACATAATCCTGAATATTGGGATTAAATATTGAAAGATAATAAGGCCTAAATAATAATATTAGAAAATCACATGATCTATAAGAGAGTAATAAAGGAATAAAACATAATTTTTTTTGCATACACATATGATTAGAATATATTATATCAATAATACAGACCATGAAATTCTTAGTTTGTTTTTCTTGGGATAATCCCTCAAGTACCTACGTAGGTCTTGGGATGACCTACTATATACCATCTTGTTTTGGAATTAGGATAACCACCCATGTACCCTCTGGTAGGGGTTATAGGATGACCACTCGTGTAACATCTTGTTGCGGTATTAGGATGACCTTCATTTTACCCTCCTATTATGGCCTTAAAATGACCTCCCATGTACTCTTTGAGCTCATAAAAAATTTATCATTACCCAATGCATTGGAGAGATATACAGGTCCTACTGATAGCGTAATGAATCATAACACATATGTTCAACAATATGTTATATTTTTCATCGCATTAGAAATCATGATAATAAATTGTTTTCGTAAATATTTCATCATATCATATCTCATTGAAAAAATAGGATTTATATAAATAATTCCATAAAAACATAAATAAATCAGTGAAAACAAAATATTTATTTTGTCCATGGATTGTATCCCTGGAATGGAATGAGTAACACCAATAGTTGTCATCATAGATGTAATATAATTTTGAATAATCCTTTTAAAATATTTCAATAGGAAAATATTTTTTCCTCTTTGAAAAATTATTTTAATATCATAATCATTATTCAATCATTTTTTGTTGAAAGTAATCATAAAATCATATAAAATATTCTTTCAAACCATTTAAATATATATTTGTTTTTTATGAGTGGGAATCTCAATATGGGGTGAATATATTAACAAATACATATTTCAATCCAAAACATGTTTAAATAAAATTCATTAATTAATTATAATATCCTAGATAATCAAAATATCATATCGATAATAGTTATAATATTTTAAAATATTTCTCAAGGATTGATTATGTCTCTGTTAAAATAATATATAAAAATTTAATTGACTTTTGAAATCAATTTATATTATAAAAACCATATATAAACATTAATTAAGACTGTATATCAATGTAGTGTCTTTTCATGTTGTTTAAAAAATATTTCATTTAAATAATGAATACAAAACTATAAAAAACACAATGGAATAAATTAAATAGGTTCCATATCAAGTTGGTACTTAATAATATGTAATTACCAGTCGAATATTTCCAAGCATATTATACTAACAAAATCATTGATCCACTGTAACGCCCCGACCCCAGTTACCCAGATTCGGAACTTTATTACATAACATTGGAATGATCACAAAAGATCACGTCTCAAAAGGCCGACTAGTTTAGTTTCCTTGAAAACACTAGATACATTCATAAATTTTACATTACATTATAAAGGGAAAACTACAGCAACATCGTGTATCCACACTCATATATTCTTATATTATCCCTGTAGATCATTCATAAAATATTTTTTCACATCCTAGGAAAAATAAAACATAGATTGAGATGATCTCATATTCCCAGTAAGGATAACAATATAGCAGAAACTTTCATAAATAAGCATAAATATTTAAGGCAATGTATAACTAAAAAACAATTTTAAACATGAACTTCAACATAATATGGCCGAAATAAAATGAAGTAATTCCATTTACTTATTCACATGGATATTCTACTAGTAGAATAATCAATTCAATAAAAACCGCTTTCATAACGATGGAATGAGTAATGCCAGACTATCATAACCACACAGTCAAGGTCTTGTGCCAAGACTAAAAATATGATTTTTTCATGGCCTTGTTCAAAGACACTAGTTTTTCTCATGAGTCATGCCGATTCATCAAGGAGCTATAGCATGCTCCACCTATCACTTATTAAGTATAATACATTCCTTATATGAATAGGTTTAAACATAACATAAACATTCATATTAAAACTAGCATACAAAATGTCAACACTTTCTCCATAAACCATGAGTAGTTTAAAAATAACACATCCATAGTCAAACATATCACAAAACCTTCAATACAATATAGAAGTTTTGTATCATAATAAATAAACATCATATAAACTTAAAATCCATCAAAGGATGTTGACATTGATGAAATCAAAACTATTTGAGATAAATATCTCTTTTTTGGAAATAATTTAAAAGTCACATATTTATAAAATAAAACATTTACTTTTAAAATATCCTTATATGCTTGTAAGGGAATCATTGAAGATTTTATAACCGTGGAAAATGGTTGTACCCTCCATATAAGTTAAAAAAAGTCATTCTTACCTTAATTCTGTTGAAAAGGATAAAAAGGACCTTGTTTGGAAAACAATGAATGATTCCTTTATAAAATTCTTATAAAAATTCAAACAAGTGTATAAATAACTTTAAACCGTATTCTGTAAAATAGTAAAAATGTTTTGAAATACATTTTTAAGAAACATGGATGTGGATGATAATGAGGACCCATTAGATAATTACGTATAAACAACCGTGAATAATGAAGAGATTGTGAAATAAACCCTTACCTTGTACTTTTCCTTGGATGAGGATAGGTTAACCTCCCTTATAATGGTGAAATAATAGTTTTTATATTATACAAGAATCATATACATTAATATGATATCATATATAATCTTTTAACATTGCATTGTTAATAATATCTTATTATTATCGTTGTTTCCGGTGTTAACTTACTCATTTTATTTTATATGTTTAGTTACATAAGCCATGAATGTTATGGATAGGTTATATATTATTCATATACAGAATTATATCATGTCCATAAACATTATTTTTAATCATCAAATGAGAATTATACTTGAATGGATACGATGGAGAATGAATCTCATCACGTTTGTGGAGACGGTAGTCCGTACGTACGCCCGAGTGACAATATCATTATGTTGATATTAAAATAATATATAATTGGATGGTATATCATATATAAATAATCATTATCATGTTATATTTATTATTTACATGAATTACACATTATTATTATAACCATCTAAATAATAATGTTCTGAATAACAATTACACTGTGACGCGGAGACGGTAAGTCGTACGTACGCATGTATGGTGACATGTCATTCAAAGGATGAATAGATTACATAATATGGTTGTACCATATTTATTATAAAATCACATTATATAGAAGATACTGGAGTAATTATTTTATAATTGAAATAACAATGATAGAAGAAGATGAAGAAGAAAGGAACTTGAATGAGGTGGTGAAAACGTTACATCTTCTTCGGGTTCTTCTGTTTTATTTGATCAAAAGGGCTCCATAGGTTGTCTTTCTGATCAAACTATGTCCTCTAGGTTGAAGTGAGGGATGTTGAGAGAATATATGGGTAGGTTTTGGCTGAGCCAAAAGTCTTTTAAGTTTTTAATTAGTTAGAAGGGGGAGATCCCTTTTATAAGAGGTGTGATGGGCTCCTTCAGAAAAGCTAGAAATATTATTTTATAATAAATCAATATTCAATTTCTAAAGGATCCAAAGGGTTTTATTTAATGTTTAAGGTGGGGATAGGTCGAAAAAACACATCAATAGATTTTAGACAGGTTGGGGTCACATTATTAACCTTATGTTTTAGTTTTAGCTCTTAGTAAATTAGTTTGACAATTACCATGTCACTTTGTATTTTTATATTATATAGTTAATAAACATACTGTATACATCCATGCGACCCCCATGTGTTCCATTAGTGATACAATTATCATGATATAAGTCCTTTGTATAAACCTTATATTTTTATGAATTGAAAATCAATTAATACTACAATATTTGTTTTAAAAACTCTTTTATGTCAATTTTGACACTATATGGTATTTGATTTTTTTGAATATCATAACAGCATGATTACTTAGATCAATGTTTATCAAATCAATACTAACATGTAATATTATCCTATATAATTAGTGTCATTCAAAAAAAGGAATCAAATTAAATTTATTTTGATATTTATAATATCAATTATCTTAATATTTCATTAATACATTAACTATTGCATCATCATTGTGTCATAAATAAATCCAATTATTTATTGTCTAAAAATTATAAATAAAATACCATTATGTAGGAAATATTTTTTTCATTCTAATGAATATTTTTAATCAAATTTATCTTATGTATAATCCAATATTAAAAATTTTTTAGTTAATAAACATTTATTTTAACTCTTTTAACTCTTCTTTGAATTAAATAATAATAAATGTCCTAATCTAATCAAAATGTACCTAAATGATAATATTTTATTCCTAAGGTTGTCTTTGGTCGACATACACTTGTCCAATAGAATTAGGACATCTAATAGGGTAATATTAATATCTTTTTACCCTTAATTACCCTATTTACTTTTAACCATTGTAAATAAAAGTAAAAAGTTACTATTCACCAAAAATTATTTTTATCATATTGAACAACATTTTACTCCTTGATATTAATTGTGTCTTTCATATTTTCAAAATTACCCTCATAGAAGTGGTAAAATTAATTTTATATGAATTTCCATATTCTTCTAGGAGGTGGGTAAAAGACTGTGAAAAGTTCCATAAAATTTTTATATATCTAAAATTATTCTAAACTAAATCCAATTAATTACATTTAATATATATAGGCACTATGTATTTATTTTGAACGTAACTAAATTTAATTTAAATAAATAATTATTTAAAAAAAATTAGTTTTTATACTATAACTCAGTGTTTTTCACTATTCCAAAAAAATTTAATGCTTTCAGAAAAATTCCAAATATTCACCCTGAGAAAATTTCAATATTTCGAATCCAAAAATGAAGTCCATTTTGAAAGTTAAAATTTATAAAATTTCAAAAATTATGTATTAATATTCATAATGACTAGTTTTATTGATTGTGGTGTGTGTTAGAAGTCAATGTTCGTACAACACACGCTACTGTATTATTCAATGAGATGTGTACCGTGGAAGCTTGGGGTGTTACATTCTCCCCTCCTTCAAATAATTTCGTCCTCAAAATTTCTAGAATATTACTGCATAAAAATAGTCAGTTTGTTCTTTATCATAAGTTACTTGGGTTCCGACGTTGCCTCTTCCAACTTATGGTATCTCAATAGAACTTTTACCAGACGAGTCGTCCAGTTTCTCAGCACTTGTTCTCTTGTATCAAGAATCCTGATAGGCTCTTCGCAATAAGATAGATCGGGTTCCAGTTCTAATTCCTCATAGGTGATTACATGCGTTGGGTCAGGCATATATTTTCTCAACATTGATATGTGGAACACATCATGAAGTTTGGAGTGACTTGGCGGCATTGCCAAACGGTAAGCTACAGACCGAATTTGTTTTAGAATTTCAAAAGGTCCGATGTACCTGCGACATAATTTACCCTTCTTACCAAAATGTGTAACTCCCTTCCATAGGGATACCTTCAAGAAAACATGATCTCCCACCTGAAATTCCAAATCCTTCCTTCGGTTATCGGCATAGCACTTCTTTTTACATTGAGATGCTTTGATGTTAGTTTGTATTACCTTCACCTGTTCCATCGTTTCCTCAACCAGTTCTGGGTATACACATTTTCTATCACCAATGTCATCCCAACAGGTTGGTGTGTGACATCTCATTCCATATAAAGCTTCATATGGTGTCATCTGAATACTTGAACGGAAGCTATTGTTGTAGGAAAATTATACCAGAGGTAAATATTGATCCCACATACCCTGAAAGACATGTAAGAAAGATCTCAACATGTCTTCTAAGGTTTGAATAGTCCTTTCTGATTGTCCATCTGTTTGAGGGTGGTAGGCAGTGCTCAAACAAAGTTCAGTAATCAACCCCTTATGAAGACTCTTCCAGAATCTTGAAGAAAAATCGGGATCATGATCAGAAACAATTAATAGGGGTACTCCATGAAGTCTCACAACATCATTAATATATATCCTTTCTAGATGTTCATGTGGTAAATCTTCCCTTATAGCATGAAAATGTGCTGACTTGGTAAGATGATCAATAATGAACCATATTGCATCGTTCCTTCTAGGAGTCTTTGGTTGTCCCATGACAAAGTCCATAGTTATATTATCCCATTTACACTCAGGTATGGGAAGAGGTTGCAATACACCACCAGGTTGTTGCCTTCCATCTTTCAGTTGTTGAAAAACCATACATCTTGACACAAAATCATCAATCTCCTTCTTCATGTTATCCCACCAAAAAATTTCCTTCAAATATCTATACATTTTGGTACTCCAAGGGTGTATAGAAAAATTGGAATTATGAGCATCATCCAACAATTCTATTTTTATATCAGGTATATTAGGAAAAAAAATTGTCTTCCCAAATTTCAAAATTCCATCTTCATACACAAAGTCACTCAATCTCCCATCATTCACAACATTAATCATCTTTAGATACTCTTCATCATTCATTTTAGAAGTCTTTATATTTTCTAGTAAATATGGTTTGGCAACCATTTGAAAAACCATTAATGTTTCACCTTCCATGGTGATTCCCATATCCATCTTCAGTTGATCCATGTATATAGGATCCCTTTCAACTCTAATCTTGTTCAAAACTCCATGATCCTTTCTACTCAAAGCATCTAACATCTTATTTTCCTTCCCTGAGTGGTAGTGTATCGTGCAATCATAATCAATCAGTAGTTCAAGCCATCTCCTTTTCCTCATGTTGAGTTCTTTCTTTGAAAAAATGTACTTCAAACTCTTTTGATCAGTATAAATCTCACATTTTCACCATTGAGATAATGTCTCTATATCATCAAAGTAAAGATTATAGTAGCAAACTAAAGATCATGAGTATGAGAGTTTTTCTCATGAATTTTCAGTTATTGTGATGCATAGGAAATAAACCTATAATTCTACGTAATGAAATAACCAAGTCCATTCATTGAAGCATCTCTATAAATATCAAACCTATCATTCCATGCTGGTTGATTCAATATAGGAGCATTGACTAATCTTCTCTTTAGTTCATCAAAACATTCTTCACAATCTTTTGTCTAAGAAAATTTAACCCCTTTACTTGTGAGCTTCGTTAATGGGTTATTCAATAGGTTAATGTTCTGAACAAAACGCCGAAAATAACCTGCTAAGACAATAAAATTGTGTACCTCAGTTATACTCATCGGGGCTGGCCATTCATGGATTGTCTTGGTCTTAGAAGGATCAACATATATTCCATCCTTAGAGACAATATTACCATGAAAAGAAATATCATGAAGCCATAATTCATACTTGCTAAACTTCTCATATAATTCATGTCTTCTAAGAGTATTTAGGATAATGTGCAAGTGATTTTCATGGTCTTCATAGCTTTTGGAATATACTAAGATGTCATCAATAAATACCACCACAAAATAATCTAGATATTCCTAGAAAATTGTATTCATTAGATCCATGAATAAATAGGGTTCATTAGTCAATCCAAAAGGCATTACTACAAACTCGTAATGCCCGTACATGGTTCGAAATGCTGTCTTCCAAATGTCTTTCTTCTTCACACACAACTGATGGTATCCAGATTGAATGTCAATCTTTGAAAATTATTGATCTCCATGTAGTTGGTCAAATAAATCATCTATGCGAGGTAGGGGATACTTTTTCATTATTTTAATAGCATTGATCTCTGTGTAGTCAATGCACAACCTCATAGATCCGTCTTTCTTCTTAACAAAAAGGACATGGGCTCTCCATGGTGAAACAATAGGGTGAATAAATCCCTTATTACTCAATTCCTCTAGTTGTTTCTTTAGTTCCACTAATTCCATAGTGGCCATTCTATAACGGCTCTTCGATATGGGCCCTGAACCCAGAATTAAATCAATGGAAATCTCAATTTCTTATTCTGGGGGATGTCCAGGTAAATCGTCTGGAAACACATCTACATATTCTTTCACAATAGCTATATCCTCTATTTGAACATTCTTTTCCTCACCCAAAATAATTTCATTCTCTTCCTACCCAAGAATTAAATTCTTTTGAGCTACTGTTGATGGATCTAGATAGAATTAGGTGGTGAAACTTCTTATCTAAAGATAAGGTGTTCATTATCATCATCATCAATAATCATAACCTCCTTATTATTACAATAAATTTTCACATCATGGTCCAAAATCCAATCTATACACAAGATTATATGAAATTCAGTCATGGGTATTATGATGAGATCAGCGGATAAAGAACATTTATATGCCCTAATGGGAACAGATCCACAAAACATTTTAGTAATGATACATCCCATAAGAGTTTTGACTGACATATCCCTTTTTAAATCAATTTGAAAATATCGAATGTTTTTAGAAAACTGGGAAGATATGATACAATTCGATTATCCAGAATCAAATAATACATTTTCTAAACTTGAGGAAAACATTAAGTTACCTACCACCACGTCTTTAGGAGATTCTACCTTAGCAGTAGTGACTGTATAAGCTTGGCCGTGATCCCTTGGCCTTTTCTGAGGTAAGTTTCCCTGACGCTAAGGACATTCAATTGCATAATGTACCATCTCCATAAAATTATAGCATTGAGAATCAGTAGCTTCTTTCTTTCCCTTGAGGTCACGTGCATGGTGGCCTTTTTCACCACACTTGTAACAGAATCTCATTCCTTTCAAGAAAGTTCCGGGGTGTTGCTTCCGACATTTAATTCAAGTTGGATATTCAACTTTTCCCTTCTTTCCCTTATTTCCATTTCCAGAGTGACCAGTAGATCTATTATTCTATTTCTTTTCTTCAAAGTCATAAGACATAGGGAATTCATTTTCCGTCTTGATAGCACACGAGACAATATCTTCGTATGAAGAGAAGGTTTGTGAGACTAATGCTTGATGGAGAAATGGTTTTAACCCATAAAATAAATGATAAATCTTACTCCATGGGTTATGTATATAATATGCAGCATACCTCATTATCCTTTTAAATTTATCCTCATACTTTGTGACATTCCCATCCTCCTTTTGTCTCAGACTCAGAAATTTCCTTTCCATATCAGCTCGATGGTCACAAGAAAAGTATTTTTCTAAGAAAATCTCTATGAACACTCTAAATTCAATATTTGATACTTCATAATATTCCTTTGTGTTTTGAATTAATGACCACAATTAATTTTCATTTCCAGTGAGGCGGTAAACTTCCATGATAAATTTATCCCTTTCACTACTCCCCACGACATGTAATATATTCTCGAAAGGATTTATCCATTGCTAATATATTAAGGGATTTTACTCCCATTTAATTTTAGTGGTTTTTGACTCATGAGGCGATCTAACAGTGATCCTCTATGCTTTGGATCAGGGTGCTCCATACGGGTAAGGTTATTATTCATAACCTGCATGAGTTGTCCCAGAATAGTGATTAACTGATCAGTACTAGTTGCATCCCCAGCTCCACTATAATTATCATGAGCATGAGGGAAATACCTACATATAGTGTGTTCATTTATACATTTTCCATTCGTTCCACTATGTGCCATTTATAAACACTGGCATAAACTAGATCAGTTTATGAATCAGAATACATAATTCCATAATTGTAAAACACTTAACATAAATTGGACAGTATAGAGATATAAACCATAATCATAAAAATGTTTTCTTTTAGGAGATATATAATTATAAAACCATCATAATGGTACATAATTAATATTAGAATTATCCTAATCATATCCCCCGAGAGTGTTGTAACCAAGAGTGCAGCAAAGCCCATTGTCGTGCACCAGTTTCCATTCAAGTCTAGATCAAAGCAGTGTTTTCGGGTTTTACCACTAGGTACATCTGTTCCAGAGCCACCTCTACCTTTTAGTATCCAGAAATGGATGTATTTCTTGGAAAACTCAGAAAATATCTACAATAAAAAAAATCTAGGGAGTTATTATACACTAATTATCAATTTTCATCTTAGGTCTACTTGCTGTAATCAGAGTTTATCTAAATCTTGCTTCCATGGTTTGTACTAAACTTCATCTAATACCAATTGTAATGCCCCGAACCCTGTTACCCAGAGCCTATGCATTATTACATAACTTTTTCATGATCACAAAAGATCAAGTCTCGAAAGACTGATTAGTTTAGTAGCCTTGGAAACACAAGATATATTCATAAAGTTTACATTACATCATAACGTGAAAACTAAAACAACATCATGTCTCTACACTCATATCCCCTTATACTATCCCTATAGGTCATTCATAAAATACTTATTCACATCCTGGGAAAAATAAAACATACAAAGGGGTGAGCTCAGATTCCCAGTTTGGATTAAAATATAGAGGAATCATTCATAAATAATAATAAACATTTAAGGCAATGTATAACTAAAACAAAATCCTTTTAAACTTGAAAATCATCATAAAATGGATGAAATAAAATGAAATAATTCCATTTAATTATTCACATGGATATTCTACTAGTTGAATAATCACATGAAATAAAAACCACTTCCATTATGATAGAATGCATAATGCGAGACTATCATAACCACATAGTCAAGGCCTTGTGCCAAGACTACAAATAAGATTTTGTCAAGGGCTTGTGCCAAGACACAATTTTTTCTCATGAGACCTACCGATGCATCCAGGAGCTATAGTGGGCTCCACCCATCACTTATTAAGACCAATTCATTCCTCATATTAACATGTTTAAACATAACATAAACATTCGTATTAAAACTAGCATACGAAATATCAATACTTTCTCCATATGACATTAATGGTATAAAAATAACACATCAACAGTCAAACATATCACAAAACCTTCAATACAATATGTATGTTTTGTATCATAGTTAATAAACTTTAAATAAACTTAAAATCCATCAACGGATGTTGACATAGAAGAAATCAAAACTATTTGAGAGAAATATCTCTATTTTTGAAATCATTTAAAAGTCACATAATTATAAAATAATAAATTTAATTTGAAAATATCCTTATAATCTTGTAAGGGAAGATTTGAAGATTTTATAATGGCGGAAAATAGCTTCACCCATTGTATATGTAAAAATAAGACATTCTTACCTTAATTATGTCGAAAAGGTTGAAAAAGACTTTGTTTGGAAAACGATGTAAAGATTCCTTTATAAAATTATTATAAAATGTCAAAAAAGGGTATAAATGACTTTAACCACTATTCTATAAAATAGTAAGAATGTTTTGAAATAAATTTAAAGAAACATGGATTTGGATGATAAAGAGGACCCAGTAGATAATTACATATAAAAAACATTGAAAAATGAAGAGATTGTGAAATAAACCCTTACCTTGTACTTTTCCTTGGTTGAGGGTAGGTTAACCTCCTGTATAATAGTGATTTAATTGTTATTAAATTATACAAGAATCATATACATTAATATTATATCATATATGATCTTTTTACAATGCTTTTTAATAATATTTTATTATTATCTTCGTTTCGTGTGTTAACTTACTCGTTTTCATTTATATCTTTTGTTACATAAGCCATGATTTTAATGGATAGGTTGTATCATATTCATATACAGAATTATTTCATGTCCTTAAAAATTATTTTTAATCATAAAATGATAATTATACTTGAATGGAAATGATGGGGATTGAATCTCATCGCGTTCGTGGAGACGGTAGTCCGTTCGTACGTACGAGCGTCAATATCATTATTTTGATATTATAAAAATATATAATTGGATGGTATATTGTATATAGAAAATCATTATCATTTCATATTTATTATTTAAATTAATTTACAAATCATTATTATACCCATCTAAATAATAATTTTTTGAATAACAACTACACCATGACGTGGAGACGGTAAGCCGTACGTACGCACATATAATGACATGTCATTAAAAGGATGGATAGAATACAGAATATGGTTGTACCAAATTTATAATAAAATACATTTTTATTGAAGATGATGGAGTTATAATTTTATAATGGAAATGAAAATGAATGAAGAAGTTGAAGTATAAATGAACTTGAAAGGGGGTGGTGAAACACGTTACCTCTTCTTCGGGTTCTTCCTTTTGATTTGATCAAAAGGGATCCTTAGGTTTGTTTTCTGATCAATCTAATGCCACTAGGTCAAATTGGGGGATGTTGAGAGAATATTTTGGCAGCGGTTGGCCGATCCAAAAGGCTTTTAAAATGTGAATTAGTGAGAAGTGGAGTCCCCTTTTATAAGTGGGTGAGGGGCTCCTTCGGAAAAGCTAGTAATATTATTTTATAATAAATCCATATTCTGTTTATAATGGCTCCAATGTGGATTATTTAATGGTTAAAGGGGGTTATAGCTCTAAAAAACTCATCCAATAGATTTTAGAATGGTGTTTGTAACATTATTAACCTTATGTTTTAGTTTTAACTCTTAGTTAATTAGTTTGACACTTACCAAGTCACTCTGTATTTTTATATAATATAGTTAATAAACATACTATATACATCCAAGAGACTCCAAAATGGACCATTAATGATACAAATATAATTAAATAATTCCTTTGTCTGAACCATAGTTTTTTAGGAATTGAATATCAATTAATAAAATAATATTTGTTTTAAAAACTCTTTTAGGTCAATTTTGACACAATTTTAGTATTTAATTTTTTTTAAACTCATAACCGCACTATTAATTATAAAAAGTTAATTAAATCAGTACTAAAATGTCATATTATCCTATAAAATTAGTTTAATTCATAAAAATACTCACATTAAATTTATTTTGATATTTATAATATAAATTATCTTAATATTTCATTAGTATTGTAATTACAGCATCATCATTATGTCATAAATCAATTTAATTAATTAAGGTTAAAAATTTTAAAAAAAAATACCAATATGTAGGAAATATTTTTATCTTTCTGATGAATATTTATAATCTAATTTATCTTATCTATATCCCAATATTAAAAATGTTTTAGTTAATAAATGTTGATTTTTACTCTTTTAACAATTCTTTGAATTAAATAATAATAAATGTCTTAATCTAATCAAAGTGGACCTAAATAATAATATTTTATTCCTAAGTTTGTTTTTGGTCTAGATACACTTTTCCAATACAATTAGTACATGTGTTAGGATAATATTAATATCATTTTTACCCTTAATTACGCAATTTACTTTTAAATGTGTTAAATAAAAGTAAAAAGGTATTATTCAACACAAATATTTTTACCTTATTGAACCAAATTTTACTCCATGATATTAAACATGTCTCTAGGATTTTTTAAATTCCACTCACAGAAGTGGTAATATTATGTTTTATGTGAATTTCCATATTTTCTTAGGAGGTGGGTAAAAGACGGTGAAAAGTTCAATAAAATTTTTATATATCTAAAATTATTCTAAACTAACTCCAATTAATTAAATTGAACTTATATAGGTATTATATATCTATTTTGACCTTAATTAAATTTAAATAAAATAAATAATTATTAGAATAAAAATTTGGTTTTAAACTATAACTAAGTGTTTTTCACTATTCATCAAAAATTTAATGTTTTCAGAAAAATACCAAAAATTAACCCTAAGCTAATTTCAATATTTTGAATCCAAAATTGAAGTCCATTTTGAATGATAAATTTTTTTTTAATTTATAAATTAGGTATTACAATTCATAATGTATAGTTTGATTGGTTGTGGTATGTGTAAGAACTCGAAGATGTGTACAACACACACTACTATATTATTCAAAGAGAAGCATACCATGGAAGCTTGGGGTGTTACATCCACATCCTAGACTGGGAAAAAAATTGAAAATATTTCCAGGAAACATAGATATCTCTTTTATAATAACCGTGAGACTAAAACGAACACATTCCGTGCATGGACCTCTTTCATAGCATCATGGGAAATCAAAGGTAATGACATTATGGAAGACATCAAGTCATTTCAAGATATGGTACATGAGAAAATGATTGTTTAATATACAATGTAAACACACCCTTCTCATACTGTAAACATAATAAATAGATAGAAGAAATAAAATTTTAAAATAATATATTGTTCCATGGTAGGATTTTTTATGAATCTTTTAACTCTTTGGATGAATATTGAACACTATCTCAAGTTATGTTTCTATAAATAATTGTAGAAAAATAATGCCATGAACAATTTTTGTTTTAACTATAGGAAAGGATATGGATGTTTGATAAGCTTCACGATTCCACACTTGTGCATAGGAAATACGAAGTTTTTAATATTTCATCTATTGAAAATATTTAGATTCTTAAAATATGTTTTAGCTCCCATCTGGTATGAAAAGAGATCTCTCTTTGTCACTAGTATATAATTCATTGGTCTAAAAAATAGACACATCTACGAATTTTAACTGAATCATGCAGAATGAATCATTTGGATCCTCTAATGGTCATATTAGATGAATAACACACAATTTAATGTATTCATTCGTAATTTTAGGAAAAATTATTAAATACCTCTGATCATTAAATTCAATAATATATCCAATATAAATGTTTACTTCAAAATAAATATACATAGTGGTAGTGAATCATTTGAATGGTGAGAAAACCTTGGTGGTGGTTCATCCTAATAGTGACTTGGGATGGTGGTGAATCATTCCAAGAGTGACTTATCTCAGTTCTTGATCATTCAAACACATTTCAAAATTGATAGGTGACTAAGATATTCTGGTTATTCATCATATGTAAGTGATTTATTCCCATAATTATCCAATTGATTATCTTAGTGGTGACTCATTTTTAACAGTAGTTCTTTTCTGTACATAATAAAATTCCACGAGTCATCTCTGATTCTACGTATTTTCAACACATATCCAAATTGCTTATATCAATGGTTAGTTACATTTGGTGGTATGTATTTCCAACACAAAGATAAAATTTCATTTCAACAGTGATTTATCCCTAGTGGTGAGTCATGTTCAACAGTGTGTCCTTACAATACGTAGCCAAAAAGTCTCCAATCCACCTAATAGGATAAAATACTACCCTAAAATATAAAACACATTAGTAACATAAATAAATGACGTTTTATTATTCAAATAAGTGTTCCATCAATATCAACATTTTTATGATACCAAATTATGGAATTTTATAAATCATGCAATCAATGATAAAGAATATACATATGGTATCAATGGAAATTAAATATTTATTAGTTTCTACGAAGTGATGGTATCAAAAGAAGGAATTTACCTAGATATGGAATTAAAAAGAATATCATTAAAAAATATATCAATGAAAGACCACAATGTAATGAAGTAAATGAATAAACTCTATAGTGTCATAGAGTCTTCTCCCCCTTTTGGGATTATAAAAAAGTAAGAATTAAATCATGAAATTCAATTGAATAGATTATGAATAAAAATATAATTTACATTATATTTAACCTAAAATGATAAAAAAAGATTACACAAAAATATCCCAATTAAATAATAAAAGAGACCAGTCTCAATGATTTTAGGATGCGCAGATGGATCAAGAGGATATTTTTCCATCCCATTATCTAAAGTTGAAGGGTCAGCAACATAACCTGAGTTAATTATAATAATGGATATAGGAATAGAAGTAAATGAAGGATTATCTATAGTAATGATAGGTCAAATATGATGAACTGATTCTCGATGAGATAAACTAACAGGTTTGAAACATGCTAAACATGTTGTAATTGTATCTCCGGTTAAACCATGTTTGAAGAAATCTAGATCAGAGTTTGAAGTGGTTAGATCAGTAGTAATTGATATAGATTCTTAATCCACCACTCTAGTTCCTGAGACATAGAGGAAGGGATTCATTAGATTTATGAAATATATAACAATATCGCATCCCCTTTAGATAACACGTAAAAGTACTTTTAATCTTTCATAAATAACTTTTGTGTTGGGGTCATCATTATGAACTGATTCACATACACTATAAACTCTTAATTCTATGGATGCATCATTAAATTCTCATCAAGGAACATTAAATAAGGATTCGAATCAAACATAATATAAATATGATATATATAATACTTTATACCCATTGTTATTGTCTTCATTTCATCCTTTATATCTTTTATTTACACTTTATCCATCATACGGACATGATCACTATTATGAGGAATTTTCTCCAAGATTTCTAAGGGAGATCTGATACCACACCTGTAGTAGAAAATAACATTTCCCAATGCATAGACCTAATAAAATAAGCATCAATTGGAGTAGGAGGATAACTTGATGAGGTATCCTTGGAATAATGATTCTATATCCTCTATAGAAAACAATCCTCATAATCTACAATGGAGGACCTCATCTCATCTACAGTAGAGATCAGAAAATAAATACCAGTTTTCAATAACCAATTTCATAATTACACTTCAACTACATGAATTATAGATATTTTCAACAGCTTATTTGAGATAGGATCCTATCGCATATAAGCTTTAGAGACGGGGACCCATCGCAAATAGCCTGTTAGAGAAAACAGCGTCAAAAATAAATTTTTTTGTGATGGGCCAGTTGCAAAAAATGGTGTATGGTATGGGGATAATTTTCATTGCAAATAATCTTATAATTATATACATTATATATCAATCAATCTTTTTCGACAGGCCTATTGCAAATAGTTATCTGATTATACACTATATATATATAAGTATTTTGTGACGGGTCCGTCCCTAATAGTATTTGCGATGGCCCCATTGTCCCGTTGTAAATAATAATAATAATAAGTTCTATTTATATTATTTGCGACGGGATCCCATCACAAAAGGTCTCATCACAAATACTAAACATAATAAAAAAAATTAATAAAATTATGATTAATGAAAAATTTATATGATTATTATTAAAAAAATAAAAAAAATAAAAAATATTATTATTAGTAAAATAAAAATACATTAAAAAATATAATACTAAATCAATATATTTATTTAAATAATTATTAACAATAAATTAATATTAATATTATTAAAATAATAAAATAATATAAAATTATTAAAATTCTCAATATTTACAAAAAAATCATAAAATATTATTATTATTAGTAAAATAAACAAATATTAAAAAATATAATACTAATAATAAATAATAAAGTATTAAAAATAAAAAAATGCAATATATGCACCAATATAAAAGACAAAAACTGTAAATTGTTCAAATTACTACAAATCTTGAATTAAAATGTTTTTAACATAAAAAAACCACTAGGGGTCATCTTCTAGAGGAGGTGGAGATGGTGGAGGAGATAATGGAGGAAACTCCATCCCTAAACTAGGAGTCAGACGACACATGTACTCCATCTGCTCGTGATGCTGTTGATGTCGCTGATGCTCCCATCAAAACTTCTCCTCGTGATGTTGATGTTGCTACTGCTGCTGCCGACACATCTATTCATGCTGCTTCTGCAAACTCTCTATAAACTCATCCTGAGTTTGCAACTTCTCCTGATGTTGTGGGGAAAGAGATGATGCCTCTCCATGAGAACCTCTCGAACTGGATGATGATATCGTAGCAGTACAATAATAAATACCCGGAGTCAAATTAGAACTGATACCAACTACTCAGACCTTCTCAATGCCATAATGAGTCTCTAACATCCATGCCGCCTCATCGAAATGGTGGGCACAGGTCTTCTCAGTCGTCTCATCCTAACGCTCAGCCGGTGTCTGAGAGGTAGCAGACACATATGACTCCTTCAATTCCTATTTGAAATTAAAATGGTGAAAATATTATATAGAGTTAATTTTCAAACTGAAAAAATAATACTAACCAAAATCTGATGCCGGCGATCACCTCTAATCTCTCTAATGAACGGATAATTGTACATATTCTGACAAAAATCGAACTCCGTATATCAGGATGCTCGCCTGCCTACAGAAATATAAAATAAAATATTTATATTTAATGATATATAAAATATTTAAAAATATATTTACCAGATGCTCTCTATGCGTACTGAATGTACGACTACCAGCTCGATGTGTCACCTCCTGTCTCTCCTGATTCTGTCAACCCACTGAAGATCTTTTCTAAAATCCACCACCCAACTAGTGTAAACATAATCCATCCCAGACATGAGATTAAATGTACTCTAGTTGGTGGGTCTAAACAACTTATCAAATTCTGTCACTCATTCTTTGTTAATGGGTTTTCTTCTAAAATTGTCCAAAAACTAATGGAAACGTTCACACAAAGACACCTTCCATGCCACATGGATAGTGTCACGCATGGTATCATATTTGGGAAACCGTAAAACCTACAAATAATTTATAATATCCAGTTATTTATACAATAAATTTTAAATAAATATTCATTATTTATGTACCAGCCAATGGTCGAACATATCGCACCGCACATCAATGGAAATTTGTTCCCATGTGATCCATGGATGAGAAAAATAATTGCACTAGATAGAGCTCCCTAGTCCAATAGCTACATGAGAAAAACTATGATAAAGAAATAAATAATAAAACAATTAGTGCATATATAAATAAATTAATTAAAGCTAACTAAAATATACAGGTTACAATACCTCTATGTGTGTGGATCGAAGCCAATACGTGGATGTCACTCAGGGATAGGGTCCGGAATCATTAGTTGTGCAAGACCACACCCCCTCTGCATACCCCCTGAACCCCCAGTAGGCTGAGGGTCAGATGATCCAAAACCCCCCTCATCCAAAGGTAGATCATCCTCCTACAACTCGCGAAATATATTTGGATCCATCTGTAACAAAAAAGGATTATTTTTAGGAGATAGTTGAAAATAACTGTTATATATTGGTATATATTATTTATGATTATATAAAAAATTTAACTTTGTTAATGTCCATCTCTATCCCCATATTCATTACTATCCATGTCAATTTGTTCATCTTCTTCCTCAACATCATCAATATCCATATGAGTTTCATTTTCATCATCTTTTGTAATTTAAAATTTATTTGTAACATCATTAAGTTCTTCATCATCATGGATCATTAATTGTGGGGTGTCATCAATGATATTAATGTCTATTGGTGAAAAGGATGGATTTTGAGTAGTCTTTGATAAATTTCAATTCTTTCCACTTAAGCATAACCACATTTAGTTTGAGTAAACTGATTTTCCAAAGATTTCATTTTTAATATGCTCCACCAATCTCTTAAGTCTCTTGAGGTAGCATGGTACATTGCGTAATAAATTTGATGTGCCTGTTGATCCAGTGAAAATTGTTCATTTGCTGCAAGAAGAATTTTATATTTAATATCGACAAATCCATGAGTCAGATGTACAAACAAGCCTCTCTCAATATTCAACCAGTGACATTTAAACATCATTATATAATTCTGTCCTAGATAACACAACTCAATAATTTCATCCAGAATGTCATAAAAGTCACCTTTAGTTTCTCTGTGATGCGATCCTCTGATGAAAAGTCCACTATTTATTGTTATTTATTCCCCATATGCATGTGTATGAAATCACAAACCAGTAACCACATATGCATTATAAGATTTATCGATTTTGGATGGTGGGTTACTCAATATACACTTTTTCTTATCAATTTAATCAGCATGTTGAGACACCTAAAAATTATAAAAAAAATTATCAATATGATAAATAATAAACGGAATTGATATTAAACCATCAATAATTTATGTTACCTATTTTTGAAACCATTGATATTTTTTTTTGTCTGTGTTTTTCAGGTGCAGTTGATGTAATTGCTTCTAAATATGATTATAATATATCCTAAAAATAAAATTATTTTATATAATGCAACTTAAATTATAAAATAAGTGATATAAGTACTCACAACACAATTGATGTCACTTCTTTACAGTTGAGCAGAACATTTGTATGAGCTATGTGATGTTCATCATCTGAAATCCACCGATCATGAACTCCACCAAAACTAGGATTTGGCTAATTGAAAAATGATAACATATTTTCCATTTTGTCATTAAAATTCCCCTAGATTTGTCCCATGAGATTTTTTTTGAGGGATATTGAGATTCAAAATAATGAGAGCAGAAAAAAGAAATTTCCTCTTGCAAATATGCTAAAACAATTGAGCCTTGAACTGATGCTTTGTTACATAATTTTTTCTTCAATTTCTACAAGCATCACTAGAATGGGTACATCCATCAAAACTGTATGGGACCTCCAATATTAGCTCTTTGTTGAAAATGTAATATCAGATGTTCAATTGAGTCATTGACATTCGGCGAAATGATTTTTTCTAGTTTTCATATAATTATAGCAACATCATCTTCTTGTTTTTTTAGGGCATCGTAGTCTGTTGTCACTGCAAAAATGTCTCGATAAAAATATGATATATCTATAATCGAATCCCAAATCATATAATTCAACAAACCTCTAAATCCAATCGGCAGAAGTTTTTCCATTATAATATGACAATCATGACTTTTTAATCTGGTAATGTAACCATTCTTAAAACATCTACCCAAATTGGAAGCACAACCATATGGAAGTCTCAAATATGAAATCCACTAACGAAATAATATGAAAATCTCTTTGGAAAATGTATAATCATCTTTTGTCTTCATTAACCTCTATGATAAGACATTTTCATATAGTTAATGTTTTGGTCGCCGGCAAATTTGGGCACGATCTAATCATGCTTTTATAGTATCTTTGGGCATTCCTGGTCTATCAATAACTGTATGAAATAAATTATTAAAATAGTACTTTTCAATATGCATGACATCCAACATGTGGAGGTCCAACAAATCTGACCAATATAGAAGATCCCAAAATGTATTCGTTTTATACAATAATGTTATTTCACAAAGCCATCAATTTTATTTCAGTTTACTCATCACCCAAATGTGATGGGAGGTAAGGAAAATACTATTAATTTTGACTTGGTACCTGATATCTTCTTTGGAGGTTCATCCCTTTCAATTGAAACTTTTATTAAATGATATTTTTTTCTATGAAAATGATGATTGGTTGGAAGAAATCTACGGCGAAAGTCATAATAGAAAGGTTTTTCCATTGACAAGGATAAATGCTTTGTTGTCGTTTATATAGTAAGGACATGATTTCGGACCATGTCTACTCCATCCAAATAACATGCCATATGCCAAAAATTAACTAATTGTCTACATCAATGTAGGTTTAAATATGAAATTCTATTTCGCAACAACATCATATGTACTAACACCATCACTTCACAATGAATTTTACCCATTAATCAATGGATTAAAAAAATCAATTTTTTTGGATGTCCTAGGATTTATAGATTAAAAAATAGATACGGCTCCATCATCAACATCCATAGAGGTAAATTGTATGGTGTTATAAAGACAACCCAACATGAATACTAACAACCATAAAAACCAAATGGACAGAAACCATCAGCAAAAATAACCAATCACACATTTCAGGATTCTATAGAAAATGACAGATGCAGACGGTCAAAATATTTCCATGAATCACAATCATATTGTTGATTCAAGATTTTATCAGTTGAAATATTGGTTTTGGGCCAAGAAATCATTGAGGCTGTGTTCTAAGACATAAATAAACACTACAACCTAGGTGTAAGTGGGAAATATATCAACTATATTAATAGAATCGATCCAGACATCCCTAGTTGAGCTTATTTGTACCTAAATTTTGGACATGTGGGACAACTATCCAATGACTCATTTTCACCATAATATAAGATGAAATCATTTGTAAATGCATAAATATTCTGATAACTAAGGTCCATATTAAGAAACAGCCTCTTTCTCTTATAGTATTTAGCAGGAAACACATTTCCTTCAGGTAATAGGGTTTTAACCAATGAAAATATATGATCAAAATAGTTTTTTGACATTGCATTATCTGATTTAATAGCCATAAAATTTTCAACCACTTCTAATTTTCTTATCTTGAATCCATGATATAATTCATCCTCAACAGACATCAACAAGTCATAAAATTCAAATGGTTCCAACTCAAGAGTTAAATCACTATCATCTTGTGTTTCAGTTTGTTGAACAGATGAACCTGCAACATCATGTTCTAAATTTTGAAACCGTTAAGGATCATGAATCAAGTTATTAGTATAGGATCGAAATAATCAATGTAGATTGTAACACCCTGACCTTCCACAATACGCTTCTCATTCAATAATTCAATAGCTTGCATTGTACGCAACTTTGAGTTATAAAACGCCGCGACTGATCATAGTAGCCGTTATGAATAGTAATAACCACTTTTTAAAATTATAGAAATTTTATATTTCAAAATGGACTTCATTTTTGGATTCGGAATATCGAAATTAGCCTATGTTAAATTTTTTTTATTTTTCTGAGAACTTCTAATTTATTATGAATAGTGAAAAAACTTAAAAACAACTTTTTCAATCAAAATAATTTATAGTGATAAATTATAATATTTAGTGGTTTTAAAGTATAATTAGAATATATTTTTACCATTTTATCCAATGGTGGTCATTAGAATTAATTTAACATTGAAATTGGACATAAACAATTGTCAATCTTTTGATATAAATTGTTTCTTAAAAACACGCTATTTGTTGTGACAGCGGGAATTAATTATAAAATAAATTAATGAAACTTATATTTTTGGAATTTTGTAAAATAGACATCATTTTTTAAATCAGAATATCAATTATATCTTAGGGTGAAATTTTCGCATTGTTCTGAAAAACTTCAATTTTTGATGAATAGTGAAACCACTAAGTGGTAGTTAAATAACTGATTTTTCGTTTAAATGAAATATTACCACCTCTGTGATTTGATTTTCAATAATCCGACATACATGGTTGTCATTAAGAAGTAAAATGTGGTCCAATGAGATTAAAATAATTTTTGGTGAATAGTAACTTTTAAGTTCTTAATCGCGATTAGAGGTAATCAGTGTAGTTTAAGGTAAAAATAATGTTTTAATAATATGAGATGAGATTGACACATGTCCTACCCTCATTGGATGTGCCATGGCCGACCAAGAAAATCCATGGGTCATCTTGGGGACCCCATGGAGCCACTTTAGATGGAAAATGACATAAATACCTTTTATTTAATGTTAAAGTAAAAAATGACACAAACAAGAAATGATTTAATAAAACAATTTTTAAATGGGGTTATACAAATCATATTTTTTACTATAAATAGTAATTGGAAAGATAAAAATATTTCCTACATCATAGTATTTTTTTTAAATTTTTAGACATTATATAAATTAAATTATTTATGACATCATTATGATGCAGCGATGACCTCATTATTTAACGATTTTAATAAAATGAAATGATAATGTACAATACAAATCTTACACTTGTCCAAAGACTATTGTATGGGTAGATTTCTAACCCTTATCACCTTAGACACGAATTATATAAGTGTGGTACCTTTAGAATCCGAAAATCATTGCATAATAATGTAAAATTTCCTTACATTCCAAGAGTGCCCCTCCTCTCCTCTTATAAAAGGCCCCCCTCTACCACCTCATTCACACTTTCAAGCCATTTTTCTTGGCCAAAATATGCCAAAATACTCTCAAAACATCCCCCTTTTACTCCTAGAAGCCTCACTTTGGGCAGAACTCTTCCAAGGAAGCCTTTGGCTCAAATCAAATAGAGTTGCCCGATTTTGAGGTAATGTCTTCTCTAATGTTGTTTTGTTTTATTTTTCTTCTCCAATCCCTAAACTCTTTTTATTCATTTCTTTTGTCACAACACCAGTATCCTCAATATACTAGGATGTTGTTATAATAAGGATTCTAGCTACACTTACACACACCTACATCTAATGGTTAAAGAACATACGGTTTCTGTGGATGGCGAATTTCTGCCTCACGAAACGATGATTATTCAACACTCATATAACACCTTAAAATGTGTCCATTAAGATGTCACTATATTTATATATGATATATAATATGTTTATTTTTTACTTATGCTTCTGTATTTCTCATTTATGGCATAATTTATGATTTCCATTATTGGTAAACGCGATAATTTCATTTTAGGAAGTGCGGACTACCGCCCCCTCAAAGTGATTTGAATCGTTAATGCCATATGTGTGATGTATAAAGGATGGGGTAAATGGTATTATACACTATATTATACTAGAATTATATTATACATTTATATCATTATGATTTCATTCCATTAAATACGAAATAGAAATGAAAGTAGCGTTCATGCGTACGTACGGCTTACCGTCTCCATGAACGGTGCATTTCATTTTTTACCTCTAAATGTTACGTAATATTATAAATGAATGTATATAATAGATATATATGATATATATGACATCTAAATCATGAATATAATTCTGGAGATATTGTATATTCTACCACATAAACAACTTGTAATTATAAGAAGATTATTGTTGACTCAGGTACCAAAGATCGACAAAACGACCGTTATTAACTTAAATATTTACATAATGTTCATATAATTGTAATAAGTGATATAAAAAGGATAATAGAATTGGAATTGGTTCTTAATAAGGTATATATTAACTCTAGTTTATTATTCATGAGTTTAAAGAACGGTTGAGTCAGGTCAGACACGAGGTAAGGGAACTTCTTAACCCAATTTCAATTCTTTGGGTTAATCTCCTACTTTCAAATTATGTCATGATATTATTATGTCCTATCTTGTATTTTTACATTATTTATGTGTACTTATAGTGAATACACATTATATATGTACTTTATTTATTTAAAAAATGATCTTTTTAAGGACTTCGTCTCAATCCCCTTTCATTGAGGCATATTTGGTTTTATACACAACTTTCTTTTATACGGTGTATAAACCCCTTTGACTTTTATGTTTATTCAAAAAGAATCTTTTTATATGAAGCGTTTTGCTAAACGACAAAAGGGAATTTTTTCTTTCCGTACTTATGCGGCGACAACGACTTCTCCGCCGCCGTGACCATTATTTGAGTTTCGGCTTCCTCTACAAGCCATCATTTTTTAATGAAAAATAAATACAAAGTTTTAACTTTCTTTTATTTTGGTATTGAAAATGCTTTTGAAAGCGTTTTTATTATATCAATATGTTGTATTGATATCTTGTGATTTAAATGTGGAAATGTTATGTTTCCTTTATGCATGTTTTATGTGATATGATTATGTTATGGTTTATGATATGTTTAAACCTATTCATATGAGGAATGTATTGGACTTAATATGTGGCAGGTGGTGCCCGCTATAGCTCCTCGATGCATCGGTAGGTCTCATGAGACAACTAGACGTGGAATTGGCTGAGGCCCTTTCCCAATTTGATTTATGGTTTTGGCCGAGGCCTTAATCATTTTAGGCTTCTTGGCCGAGGCCTTGACAAAATGTTTCAGAATGTCCGGCATTATACATTACCTCATTATGAAAGTGGTTATTGATATTGCATGTGATTATTCGACCAGTATAATATCCATGTGAAGAAGTGAATGGAATTATTTCATTTTACTTTTGCGATATTATATTGATGTTCATGTTTAAAAGGCTTTTGTTTTAGTTATACATTGCCTTAAATTTTTATGTTTATTTATGAAAGCTTCCGCAATATTGTTATCCTTACTGTGCATCTGAGCTCACCCCTTTCAATGTTTTAATATTTTCCAGGATGTGAAGAAGTCTTTTATGAATGACCTGCAGGGATAGTCAGAAGAGGATATGAGTGTGGACTATGAATACTTTGTTATTAGTTTTTCACTTTATGATGTAATGTAACATTTATGAATGTATCTAGTGTTTCTAAGGCTACTAAACTAATCGGTCTTTCGAGACTTGATCTTTTGTGATCATGCCAATGTTACGAAGTAATGCGCCGACTCTGGGAAGCTGGGGTTGGGGCGTTACAGTTGGTATCAGAGGCTGTTTAGTACTAACCTTGGAAGCTAGATTTAGATAAACTCTGATTAGAGCACATCGCCCGAAGATAGACTTTGAAGATTAGTATAGAAGAACTTCCTAGAATTTTGGTATTGTATAGATGTTGTGAGTTTTACGAGCAATACATCCTTGTCTGGATACGAGCAGGTAGAGGCGGCTCTGGCACAGATGTACCTAGGGGTAAAACCCAAAAACAACGCTTTGAGCTAGACTCGAACGGGAACTGGTGCACGACAACGGGCCTTGCTGCACTCTTGGTTACGACACTCCCGGGAGATATGCTTAGGATAATTCTCATTTTCTTTACAAACCACTATGAAGGGTTATGAGTATATACTTCTTCAAAGAAAACATTTTTATGGATTATATCCATAAATAGTTCAATTTATGTTAAGTATCTTACAAGTATGGAATTATGTATTTTGAATCATAAACTAATATATTTTATGACATTGTTTAGAAATGGCGCCTAGTGGAAGGAATGGAATCCATATCAATGCACGCACTCCGTGCAGGGATTTCCCTCCTACTCAAGATAATTATTGTGGAGCTGGAGATACAACTGGTGCTGATCAACTTATTACCATACTGGGACAACTCACTCAGGTTATGAATAATAACCTTACTCGTATGGATCACCCTGATCCACAACATGGAGGATCAATGTTAGACCGCTTCATGAGGTAACAACCACCAACATTTAATGGGGGTACAAATACATTAGTAGTTGAGCAATGGATAAACACCTTAGAGAAAATATTCCACGCCCTGGGGAGTAGCGAAAGGGAGAAGGTTATCATGGAAGTTTACCGCCTCACTGGAGATGCTGATCAATGGTGGTCATTGATTCAAAACACAAATGAAGATTATGACGTATCGAATATGAAATGAAGGGAGTTCAAAGAGCTTTTCCTAGAAAAATACTATCCTCGTGACCATCGAGAAGATATGGAAAGACAATTTTTGAGTCTGAGACAAAAGGAGGATGATAATGTCGCAAAGTATGAGGCCAACTTTACAAAGTTAGAGAGGTATGCTTCGGATTATATACGAAACCCAAGAGGTAAGATTGATCATTTCATTGATGGGTTAAAACCATTTCTCCATCGAGCTTTAGTATCACAATCGTTCTCAACATACGAAGATATTGTCTCATGTGCTATCAAGACAAAAAAGGAATTCTCAAAGTCTTATGACAACAAAGTAAAGCATGAGAAGAAGAGAACGGTGGAACAAGAGACAAATAAAGGGAAAAAGGGAAAGAAGGATTTTCCATTATGTGATAATTGTGGGGAAAATCATCATGTTACTTGCCTAAAAGGAATGGGAGTTTGTTATAAATGTGGGGAAAAAGGTCACCAGGCGCATGATTGCAAGGGAAAGAAAGAGGCTATCAATGTTGAATGCTACAATTGTAGGGAAATGGGGCATTATGCAAATGAATGCCCTAAGCATCAGGAAAACTTACCTCAGAAAAGGCCAAGGGATCAAGGACAATCTTATGATGTTACTACAGTTGAAGCAGAATAACTAATGTATTGGTGTTTTTGGACTCGTGGATTATATTCTGGTTATTAGAATAATGTGATATATATATATAAGGATTGTACTGCAGTACATGTTTATTTCAGTAAGTTTTTAATATGATGAAGGTAATTATATTTTTAGTATGTGACAATAAGAGAAACTTTACTTTGTTTGTGGAATCTGATAAATTGATTTTGGAATTATGTGACCTTTTAGAGAAAGTCTGGACAGAAGTATTTTGGATAACTCTAAAGGTTGGAGTGGATTAAGTTGATCTTTGGATAGTATTGTTTAAGGTTAAAAAATTTATGAAGATTATTTTTGAATATTATAATACTATAGTTTTAGGAAAAGGACAACCTGTAGGGTGGGGAAAAACCCGTCGCATCGGACAAAGCTGCAGGAATCGAACCCACAATCATAGTGTGACAGACCTTTATTTCCTACCACTAGCCTACATGAAGTCCCTGGTTATTACAAAATAATTTTACTAATCTAAATGGTATGTGTTAACATTTGGAACCTTATACAATTAGGATAAGTATAATATTTTTGAGTTCTATTATCTTTCTGAGTGAAAGATGAGTTGAAGGTTGAAACTCTAATTGTCAAGCATAAATATATATACCTATCTCTTATTCAATGAATTAATTAATTCTTAAACTTTATTAAAGGGATATTAAAACAAAAAAATGTTTTATCCTAATACCTTATGTCTAGTTGAACTGATGATATTTTAAATCAACATAGATTGAAGGATTTGAGGCCCTCAATTTGAAAGTTGATTGTGATTGATGACCTCAATCACTCCCTACAAATATTTACGTTTTTCCTCCAATTATATGTCTCTAATTTCCACCATTGTTCTCTTAATCGAGATCATAATTGGGTGGTGACTTTTTCATTTCCCTTTCCCTCTTATTAAGGCTAAATTTTATTAATCTTATTTTCGATGTGGGTTTTCCACAAAGGTATTTTCTATTTTCAACCTTTTATTTTCCAAGAAAAATTTCAAATTGCGAGGACGCAATTTATTGAAGGAGGGGAGAATGTAACACCCCGATCTTCCACAATACGCTTCTCATTCAATAATGAAATATCTTGCATTGTACGCAACTTCGAGTTCTAAAACACCGCGACTAATCATAGTAGCCGTTATGAATAGTAATAACCACTTTTTAAAATTATAGAAATTTTATATTTCAAAATGGACTTCATTTATGGATTCGGAATATTGAAATTAGCCTATGTTGAATTTTTGGTATTTTTCTGAGAACTTCTAATTTTTTATGAATAGTGAAAAATACTTAAAAACAACTTTTTCAATAAAAATAATTGATAGTGATAAATTATACTATTTAGTGGTTTTAAAGTATAATTAGAATATATTTTTACCATTTTATCCAATGGTGGTCATTATAATTAATTTAACATTGAAATTGGACATAAACAATTGTCAATCTTTTGATATAAATTGTTTCTTAAAAACACTCTATTTGTTGTTACAGCGGGAATTAATTATAAAATAAATTAATGCAACTTATATTTTTGTAATTTTGTAAAATAGATATCATTTTTGAAATCGGAATATCAATTATAGCTTAGGGTGAAATTTTGGCATTGTTCTGAAAAACTTCAATTTTTGATTAATAGTGAAACCACTAAGTGGTAGTTAAATAACTGATTTTTCATTTAAATGAAATATTACCACCTCTGTGATTTGATTTTCAAAAATCTGACATACATGGTTGTCATTAAGAAGTAAAATGTTGTTCAATGAGATTAAAATAATTTTTGGTGTATAGTAACTTTTAAGTTCTTAATCGCGATTAGAGGTAATTAGTGTAGTTTAAGGTAAAAATAATGTTTTAATAATATGAGATGTGCTTGACACATGTTCTACCCTCATTGGATGTGCCATGGCCGACCAAGAAAATCCATGGGTCAACTTGGGGACCCCATGGTGCCACTTTAGTTGGAAAATGACATAAATACCTTTTATTTAATGTTAAAGTAAAAAATGACACAAACACGAAATGTTTTAATAAAAAAAATTTTACATGGGGTTATACAAGTCATATTTTTGACTATAAATAGTCATTGGAATGATAGAAGTATTTCCTACATCATAGTATTTTTTTTATAATTTTTAGACATTAAATAAATTAAATTATTTATTACATCATTATGATGCAGCGATGACCTCATTATTTAACGATTTTAATAAAATGAAAAGATAATGTACAATCCAAGGCTTACACTTGTCCAAAGACTATTGTATGGGAAGATTTAGAACCCTTATCACCTTATCCACGAATTATATAAGTGTGGGACCTTTAGAATCCGAAAATTATTGTATAATAATGTAAAATTTCCTTACTTTCCAAGAGTGCCCCTCCTCTCCTCTTATAAAAGGCCCCCACCTCTACCACCTCATTCACACTTTCAAGCCATTTGGCTCGGCCAACCTCTGCCCAAATACTCTACCAACTTCCCCCTATTACTCCTAGAAGCCTCACTTTGGGCAGAACTCTTCTCAAGGAAGCCTTTGGCTCAAATCAAAAAGAGTTACCCAATTTTGAGGTAATGTCTTCTCTAATGTTGTTTTGTTTTATATTTCTTCTCCAACCCCCTAAACTCTTTTTATTCATTTCTTTTGTAACAACACAAGTATACTCAATATACTAGGATGTTTTTATAAGATGTATTCGAGCTACACTTACACACACCTACATCTAATGGTTAGAGAACATACGGTTTCTGTGGATGGCGAATTTCTGCCTCACGAACCGATGATTGTTCAACACTCATATAACACCTTAAAAGGTGGCCATTAAGATGTCACTATATTTATATATGATATATAATATGTTTATGTTTTACTTATGCTTCTATATTTCTCATTTATGGCATACTTTAGGATTTCCATTATGGGTAAACGCGATAATTTCATTTTAGGATGTGCGGACTACCGCCCCTCAAAGTGATTTGAATCGTTAATGCCATATGTGTGATGTATAAAGGATGGGGTAAATGGTATTATACACTATATTATACTGGAATTATATTATACATTTATATAATTATGATTTCATTCCATTACATATGAAATAGAAATGAAAGTAGCGTTCATGCGTACGTACGGCTTACCGTTTCCATGAACGATGCATTTCATTTCTTACCTCTAAATGTTACGTAATATTATAAATGAATGTATATATTAGATATATATGATATATATGACATCTAAATCGTGAATATAATTCTGGATATAAGGGATATTCTACCACATAAACAACTTGTAATTATAAGAAAATTTTTGTTGACTCAAGTACCAAAGATCGACAAAACGACCGTTATTAACTTAAATAATTACATAATGTTCATATCATTGTAATAAGTGATATAAAAATGATAATGAAATTGAAAATGGTTCTTAATAAGGTATATATTAACTCTAGTTTATTTTTCAGGAGGTTAAAGAATGGTTGAGTCAAGTCAGACACGAGGTAAAGGAACTTCTTAACCCAATTTCAATACTTTGGGTTAATCTCCTACTTTCAAATTATGTCATGATATTATTATGTCCTATATTGTATTTTTACATTATTTATGTGTACTTAAAGTGAATACACATTATATATTTACTTTATTTATTTAAAAAATTGATCTTTTTAAGGACATCGTCTCAATCCCCTTTCATTGAGGTATATTTTGTTTTATACACAACTTTCTTTTATACGGTGTGTAGAACCCTTTGACTTTTACGTTTATTCAAAAGAAATCTTTTTATACGAAGCGTTTTTCTAAACGACAAAAGGGAATGTTTTTCTTTCCGTACTTTTGCGGCGACAACGACTTCTCCGTCGCCATGACCATTATTTGAGTTTCGGATTCCTCTACAAGCCATCATTTTTTTTAATGAAAAATAAATACAATGTTTTAACTTTCTTTTATTTTGGTATTGAAAATGGTTTTGAAAGCGTTTTTATTATATCAATATGTTTTATTGATATCTTTTGATTGAAATGTGGAAATGTTATGTTTCCTTTATGCATGTTTTATGTGATACGATTATGTTATGGTTTATGATATGTTTAAACCTATTCATATGAGGAATGTATTGGACATAATAAGTGACGGGTGGAGCCCGCTATAGCTCCTCGATGCATCGGTAGGTCTCATGAGACAACTAGACGAGGAATTGGCCTAGGCCCTTTCCCAATTTGATTTATGGTTTTGGACGAGGCATTAATCATTTTAGACATCTTGGCCGAGGCCTTGAAAAAATGTTTCAGAATGTCTGGAATTATACATTCCCTCATTATGAAAGTGGTTATTGATATTGCATGTGATTATTCGACCAGTAGAATATCCATGTGAAGAAGTGAATGGCATTATTTCATTTTACTTTTTCTATATTATGTTGATGTTCATGTTTAAAAGGCTTTTGTTTTAGGTATACATTGCCTTAAATTTTTATGTTTATTTATGAAATCTTCCGCAATATTGTTATCCTTACTGAGCGTCTGAGCTCACCCCTTTCAATGTTTTAATATTTTCCAGGATGTGAAGAAGTATTTTATGAATGACCTACAGGGATAGTCAGAAGAGGATATGAGTGTGGACTATGAAGACTTTGTTATTAGTTTATCACTTTATGATGTAATGTAACATTTATGAATGTATCTAGTGTTTCCAAGGCTACTAAACTAATCGGTATTTCGAGACTTGATATTTTGTGATCATGCCAATGTTACGAAGTAATGCACCGACTCTGGGAAGCTGGGGTTGGGGCGTTACATAGATGATCAGTATATAAGGGGTGGGTGAATTGTACTATTACAAATTTTCCAAAAACAAGAAAATATCTATGCTTACCAAAGTTAAACTAATGAAATTCACAACACCTCTAACACCAATTAAAGATTGGAACAAATTATGAAGTTACAAACTTCTAGTTCTATGCACTTGCTTAAATCTGGAAAGTGATTCTGAAAATAGGTTCTGAAAATATGGATCCAGAAATTGAAACTTAACCAATGCTTACAATATGAGATTCTACCTTAGAGCGTATAGAATCTAAATGAATCAGAGTAAAGGTGTAAGGAAATATAAGAATTTTATACTTTCCTTACAATAAAATATTTAGCAGAAAAACAAGTAGTAAAAATACATGTAACAAGATATAAATCTATTAACTCAAAGAGAAGGGTATCCAACAACCTTGAATAAAGGTCCCTTGATTTAAACTTTTAAGCAAGTATGTCTTACCCACACTAGGGTAAGACCTCGATATGAGGATTGGAGTCGCTGTACTGTTATCCCCACAAGCCTCAACATCAAGGTAGTTGGAACCTCTTTCTTCCTCAGCAAGGAAGCACTCAACATCAAGGTGTTGGAACCTCTGTCTTCCTATCCCCGGAAGCCCTCGATTGTAATCACCAACAATTGGAGTCGCACGAAGCAATCTGCACAAGGCATAGTTTGATCAAGTGGTTTTAACTTTGTGCACAAAGCATGAGAGTTGATACGATCATCTCTCTCTAGAAATCAGTTTAACATCATGTAATCACAAGTTGTCAAGTTGTTGAAGTTGTTTTGAGCTCATTCAAATTAGCTCTTATTTATAGGCATCGTTGGAACGGTTGACTCCCTCCTCCAATGGTCATATTTTCTTTAAATTTTGGAGGGACATGTACACGTGTCACTAAACCAATGGTTAGTTAGAAACAGAATGGATGGCATCGTTTTATAACAAAATATGTTTAACTGAAAGCACAACATCATTTTATAATGAAACGAGTGTAATCATAAGAAAAAGTATTGTTCAGAATGTAAGAAAAAAACGTTTGGAGTCCAACCAAAAATGAAATTCAGAGTATATAATAAAAGGATATTCGGATTCTGTTTTATAGGTATTCGGAACCTGAATTCTGTAGAAATCCAGAGTCTGAATTTCTAAGGAAATTCAGAGTCTGGTTTCACTTGAGTTCATAATATGAACTTACAGAGTTCGGAGTCAAACTCATAAAAGTTCGGAGTCGAACTAGTAGAATTTAGGAGTCGAACTCATAAAAGTTTGGAGTCGAACTCATAAATTATCGGAGTCAAACTTGTAAAATTTTGGAGTCAAACTAGTAAAAGTTTGTATCTAGAATTCAGAATGGAACTATATGAGAGTTTGTATCTAGAATTCAGAATGGAACTATATGAGAGTTCGTATCCAGAATTTTAAATAGAACTATATGTGAGTTCGTATCCAGAATTCGAAATGGAACTATATGGGGGTTCGTATCCAAAATTCAGAGTAGAGCTTCATTACAGTTCAAATACAGAATTCGGAGTGGAACTTCATTACAGTTCACATTCAGAATTCGGAGTGGAACTTCATTACAGTTCACATCCAGAATTCGGAGTGGAGCGTCATTATAGTTCACATCAAGAATTCGGAGTGGAGCTTCATTACAGTTTACATCCAGAATTCGGAACCTAAAACAGAATGCTTCATGTCTTAGCATTATATGATTTCGAGGTTTTGGGTATGAATCTGATTTTTACAGTTAACGAAAATGTTGATATGTATAAGGAAATCTATGTTAGGGTAAAATTCCTTAAGGAGGGAAATTTTCCATAGGGAATTAAAATATTGATTTTCTTAAGTAAAATGTGTTTATGATTTTCAAAATAAGAAGGGATGGAAATGTCATAAGGAAAACCTTTTTGACTCAACAATATCCCCCTTTTTGGAAAGCACAATCATCCTTATGAAAAAGAATATAAGGACTTTGAAAATTTTCATTAGACTTTTGAAATTAAAACTTGTCTCCCTTTGTTCATGGATGATAGTGAATACAACTCACTCTCCCTTAGGCATTGAACCTCTATGGATTTTATTCTGAATTTCCGGAGTGAAATCTTCATTATCCTGGGAATGAAAAAATTCGTAATGAAAAACTGCCCCATACATTAAGGATATTTCACTTAGAAAATTTTCCTTCTCCATTTTAAATCTTTCCTTGTCCTCTTTTAAGTAGTTCTTTTTCCTTCTCCCCTTTAAAGTTATTCTTTTTCCTTCTCCCCCTTTGTGATATTCAAAAATAATTTAAGGGAATGGAAAAGAAATAGAGTACCTGAAACATTAGTATATAACAACACATTATACAACCACACAAATTTTCATTTGAGTTGAAATAATTTTTACAAGGAAAAACAAATATAAAAAAATATCGGAGTGAGTTTATTTGTCTTCCTTTTCCTTTTTGGTCAGCTTTTTCAACAAGGATTTTAGTTTCTTTAAATATCTTTGATCCTCATCAGCTTGCCTCTCCAAGGATTTTATTCTTTTATCTTGATATTTCCAAACTTCTGCCTGATCCTTCATGGAATGTTCTTACATCTTCACTAGATCATCTTGTTGTACAAGTCTTTTCTCAAGATCAATCTGGAGATATCCATCCCTTTTAATATTTTTTTGAAAGAGTTTTATCCTTATCATTCAGTTCCATCACTTGTTGACTCCGAGAACATTCCTCAATGATCAGCACATTAGGAAGATTATTAATCTTGGCATCCTCGGTGTCAAAAGTATCTTTTACCTCATTCTGAAAATTATCAAACTCAGACATGTCTTCATCAATTTTCATAGACCACAAAGTAATTTTGCTGCATGATTTCATGTGTACAATATAATTGATAAGGACATTTCTGTGGTCAGCTTCAATTTTCACACACTTATCCATCAACATGGATAAGGATTCTGATTTCTGATTCATGCTATGTTGCAGCATCTAGCATCTGGAGTCTATGGTGGGGAAAATCAGAATAGTGTCCACCAGCTTTTTCAAAGAATCAATTAAAAATTAATGACTGTGTGCTGATGACTTTGAATTATATATCTTGCTTGGAGATTTCTCTTCCTCAACATGCACTAGAATTCTTCTAGAAGAACCACCAACCTCTTTCTTCCTGATGACATCTTTTATTGGTGTATCCATGAGCACATTCTTACCTTTACCTATTTTTGGAATGGGTTGTTCATCTGGAGATTCTTCCTCACTTTCTGAAAATTGAACAATCTGGTCTTTATCTATTTTCTCATTCTATGTTCCTTCTTCAAGACAATTCTTCTAATAGGATTCTTCCTCATCAGATAAATCAGTATCTTATCCTCTTCCTCAACTTCATCTCTCTAAACTTCTTTTTCATCACCTATTCTCAGAGTGACTAATTTTGTGGATTCAGCCTCTTCTTGATAATATTCTACTTGTTTGATCAAGTCATCTTAATCAGTACTTCCTTCTTATTCTTCTTCTTCCTCTACTACTTCTTCTTCTCTTTCAACAATAGTTGTTTTCTCTACTTCTTCAACAACATATTTATCCTTAATCTTTTTTGGAGTGTTGTAGTTCATTGTTGGAGTCTCTGGTAATGGTTTGGTAAGAAAAGTTTCTGGAACCAGAATATGCTCAGAAGCCATCTCCATTGCTTTCAAAAGAGATTGAACAACCTTGGTTTCATACATTTTCTTTTTCAATTTCTTCTCTTTTTCTTGCTTCTCTAACTCATCCACAACTTTTTATTTTATGGACATAGCCTCAGTAGGGTCCAATATGAAATGTGGATCCCCTACTTTTCTCTTCTCCTTGTCTTCCATCAACGTAGCAACCACTTCATCTAGGTAGGCTTTTTTTTATTTGGCTTGGGTGGTGCAGACTGGGTTTCCTTATCTTTGGGGGTTTTGTCTTCATCATCCACTTCCTTAAGCTTCCTCTTTTTAGTAACATTCTTCACCGGTTCTGATTTTTCAAAATTTTCCGAAATGGTCACAACCTCTTATTCTGTTGAAGGGTAGAATTCTCTGGATTCATAAAAAAAACCATTTTCATCCTCTTTAATGTATCACCACATACAAAAATTACATTGAAATTTCATTTCATTGAAGTGAAAGAAACTTTGAATGAATAAAGGCATCTGATGAAAAGTTTATAAATCAGGGTCGGATACATTATGATCGGATCATTCAAATTCCCTTCTTTGATATTCTTAACTATAATCAAAACATGCCTCATTAGCTTTATATTCCTTATATTTACCAAAAAATATATGATGTAAATGTCACTATTCTTGAGAATATCTTTTTCACCCCTACTTGGTACGAGAAGACCTTGTACCCATAGCTGTAGAATCCGATTATTCGGAGTGATATGAGAAATCTTAGCAGTCTTTTCATTTTTAAGTCCAAGACATTTCAATGCCTTCACATTGTTGAAACTTCCTTTCCCATCCAGAAGCTTATGTGAACAAAAAATAGCTTCACCTTCTTAAGAAAAACCCACCATTCTTGCAGCTTTGGAGTAAGATAATTTGTAAGTCACCCCATAAGTCTTGAAAGAAAAGAAAACTCTACCATCTTCCTCAAGGAAAGAAACAGGATCGTAGTACAAAATGAGAAACTCTGTATAAACCGGATCCTGTTTCTCTGGCTTCGATAGGCAAACATCTTCCCAACCATTTTAAGAACCCAGTTTTTATTTATAAGTTACGAGCTTCTTCTGTTCTCCTTTCCTTAAGTGTTTTTAAGAAAATAAGGAAAATAGGAAAAATCCCAAATTTTGGAAAATACACACCGTGTGCTTTGTCCACACGCCATGTACTTTTGTCCATGTAGAAAGAGTACACAGGGCGTGTGGCTGTGTCAGTGATGAAGGGTGTAGGAACCAAGTACACGCCATATATTGGTCCCTTACACACCGTGTAGTCCATCCGTATGTGAATAGTATGGCAGTGGCCTGGTGTGCGACTGAACATGCCATGTACTCAAGGAGACACGCCGTGTAGTCATGTCGACATATGAAAAGTGCCATGCTGGCGGGAAGCCACCAGATGAATAGTTAAAAAAATGGGAATTACATGCAGTGTACTCATAAGTACACACCATGTACTCAGAAGTACACGCCGTGTACTTTGTTTTTTTCACATAAAATTGGCAGTATCTTCCCATGTTCCCAGAGAAGGATTAAAATAGAAGAGGGAGCTCAAGGGAAAAGTCCAAACATTTGGATATCCACCAAGCATTCGTCGGGAATCTGTTTCTGCCATGGATAATCTCGCTGGAACCACACGGGTAATCCCTCCACTCACCTTAAGTAGTTCTTGTCAATTCTTCCCCTAACAGGAGTTATTTGGGATTAAGTGACTTTTCTTTCACCTCAGATCTATTTCATTCTAGGACTAATTGAGGATCATTGTTCACGTATATCATTAGTGGGTGTTAAAGGTAGGTGGGTTGGTATCTATTATCTAACATTCGTGTGTTTTTTGCATTTTTTGAGCTACAAACCCTTTTTTGGGGTGTCGTGTGGCTGTGGTCCTGGATATTTTAAATACCTAGAATTGAATATGTAATTAAATGTGATATTAAAATTCTGTTTGGGATCACTTCTTGGATCCAAGACCATCCCGAGGGGTGAGTTCCTTTGTTTAGAAGTTTTTCCAGGATACCTAAGGGTATGCCATGATTGATTATGAATTACTTTTTCCTTGAGAGAAATTGAATTTAAATTGCATTTTTATAGGATGGTAATGACCCAGTTACTTGTGCCTAAGGGTGGTGTTTTTTATAGCCTCAGGGCATGACTGTATTATCTTGAGGGTGACGTTTTATTTCACCTGAGGGAAACCTTTCATGCCTGAGGGATTGACTTCTATGCCTGAGGGAGACACTTTTTATTCCGGGGGGAGAGAATTTAGTTATGCCTGAGGGCAATTTCTGAGGGCAAGATTCTGATTACCTATGGGTAGGATTCTGATTAGCTGTGGGTTAAAAATGGTTTGTCTGGGTACGCTATCTGTTTACATAGAAATTTACTGTGGTGTTTTTCTTATATTATATGGATTAAATGAAATGATTAAATGGAAATATAACTATTAAGTTAGTTACTTTTGAGCACTGCTTAGTTATTTCATTTACTACTGCACACTGTTGTTGCATGTCTACACATAGTTCAGCACGTGCCTTTGGTGGGTTCCTACTGAGATATATTTCTCACACTCTATTTGGGCCATGATTTTCGGCCCGAATAGATTACGTTTCTGCATGAGTAGATAAAGGAAAGGGTCCTAATATAGGTACTTGATTGCTGCTGAAGTGTAGGAGGGAATGGGACCGATGCCATGCTCGCGGTGCCACTGACTATTCTGTTTTGCTTTCCTGTAATTGTACTCTATATTGTATTGTATTATAGTGTAACATGTTTTGGTTATTTTCTTAGAATTGAGGCATATTTCATCATTATGTACTGGTTGGTTATATATACTAAAATTATTTATTTCAGTTGTGTATGGTTTACTTCCTCCGTTGTTGCTATATGTTATTTTCATATTCCACTGCCCTACACTTTGACAAATGAGGGAATAGTTCCCCCACTATCAGACCTGGGCCCTCGCTTCTAGTCATAAGTCTATGGTTTTTGTGGAAACGTTCTTGAGATCATGAGGTGAACTGGGTTCGGGGCACCCGTAGAGTGGCACCCAGAACCGAGAAGTTACAAAGTGGTATCAGATGAGGTCTTTTCTTTGAATTACTATTTGGATCATTAGTCAGGGATATGATAGGAACGGTAGTTGGTAATAAGTTATGCCCAGGCTTAGCTTACCCGTGTAAAGGGAAAACCCAATTTACCTCGTAATGCAATATTACTGATTTTTTAACTTACAGTGGATATGATTTCACCATTGGGAGATGCACTTGTGATTGTGTTGTTTATATTTTATCTCGGGTTTCTATTTAGTTGCAACCCGATGAGATGAGGGTATGCCATCTCATGCATCATTTAGTCACAAGCTAGAAATCGCATTCCATGCACAGTTCCATGCCACGTAGGTGCATTAGAAATTGCATGTTGTTGTGATAGTTATTGTTCTAGTAAACCATGTTGTTGTGATAACTGCTTGATAAATAACTGCTATGTGATAAGGTATCTCTGTATAAACTTTTTAAATGAATGGACATCTAAAATTGGTTTTTGGGGAGTATTGGCCCCCATTGACTTGAATTTGGTGGAACACTAACTGTTTATTTGGTTATAACAGAGATAAGATGTCAAACATTGATTAGCGGGGAGTATGGGACCTCACGGATTGGAATTTGACACTCAGGTGTGGTTTTGCGGTATTTTCTGGGTTTCAGGGAAGTTTCCAAGGCATACTGTATGGAAACCCAGTATACACGCTGTGTAGTACTGTAGACACGCCATGTATGTTCTTCTGTTCGGGAAGAAATCAATAAAATTTTGGAGTACATGCCGTGTACCCAGAGTACACGCCGTGTAGTCTCTTCCCGTGTCACAAACTGGGTGGGCGGTGACACAGGGAAGCAAATTTTTTGGGGGAGAACACACCGTATACCAAATGTACACTCCATGTAGAGTTTACCTGGAAATCTGGCCGTGTGACTAACAAACACGGGCGGGTGTAGATATTTCCTGCACATGTCATGTCAATGAAGTAAACACTGTATAGTGTGACCAGGGGATCCAGCTGTGTCTCCAACAACATGGGTCGGTGATATCCTCTTCAGTACATGCCGTGTGTATATAGAACACACCATGTAGCTTGAGCTGCGTATCCGGCCATGTAACTAACAACACGGGTCGGAAGAGCCCGTCTAGTACACACCGTGTACCTATGGGACATGCTGTGTAGTCTTGTCCGAGGACATACCGTGTGTCTTTAGCCTTGTGACTAGGAAACAGGGTAGTGTACACGCTGTGTGCGGGTGTAACATTCCATGTAGTGTCAAGCCGAGTAGTCTGCCATGTTACAAGCGACACTGGCCATTGAAAAATAACACCATACACACCGTGTAGTTAGTTACACGTCGTGTAGTATTGTCCGAATGGGATCCATGTGGCTTAGCCATGTCGAAGGACCTGGGCAGGGGAAGGGAAGTCAAATACACTTCGTGTATCCATTATACATGTCGTGTAGTCTAGTTTTTCAAACAGTAAATGCCTTCATCCTCCTGTTTCATTTTTTGGTTTCCTCATTTTCCGTCTTGTTAATCGTGAATCTAAGGTGTGTTTTTTGACCTTGTAGTGTCATGCCGCCTAGAATACCGCACGTTGTTCGCCAGGAGAGCGGCAAGAAGAATACACCAATGATGGCGAGCCATGGGCTACCAGAAGGTCCTCCAGCAGAGCCAGATGCGGCGCAAGCTGTTATACCAGACATAGGTATAGAGGCGCAGTTCCGTGAAGGATTTATGCGGTTCATGCAGACCTTTCAGAGAGCACCGCTGAATTCCACATATAAGGGTGAGATGACACGTATATATTCCAACAACAGTATCCGTCAACATTTTCAGGGGATGGTAGACCACAGGATGGTGATTCATGGCTGGGGTCGATGCAGACTATCTTTGAGCATCATGAGACACCTCCATGGCGGAGGGTCAAGTTTGTGATGTACATGCTGCATGATTCCTCCAAGAGGTGGTGGGATGTTTCCACCCAGTTAGAGAATCACTGATACATGGCGTGGGAGGATTATCAGGAAGTCTTTTATGACTTCTTCTTCCTAGAAATTCTAAAGGAATATAGAGGTCGATAGTTCATGAATCTGCAGTATGGATATATGTAAGGGATGGACTATTCTGCTCGTTTCACCGAGATACAGTGGTTTTCACCCGTGCTGGTGGGTGATGAGATGCTGAGAGCCAGACGGGTTGAGGATGATCTTCAATATGACATCCAGGAACTGGTAAATGTTTTCTGGTTTCCTACTATACAAGCTATTTTGAAGCAGGCACTGATTATAGAAAGGAACCTGCAGGAATCTATTGGTGTGGTCCAGGGCGGTTCATCACCAATTTCCGGTACTATTTCTACTGGTAAGAGGAAAAGTCAGATGGACTTCTCTCAGGGTGGCAGTACCAGCCATGCAGTTTATTCAGGTGGACCGATCATGTGCTACCAGTGTGGTAAGGAGGGGCACAAGAGACTGCATTGTCCATGTTATCTAGTGGAGTGCCGAGCTTGTGGCATGATGGGTCACATGCATCGCTTTTGTAGGGTGTTTCCACCGATGGCTAGTGAGAGGGGTTCTGTGTGGACTCCATGTGCAGGAGAAGGACCAACATCTTCTTACCAGTCAAGAAACTGGAATATGTCAGGGCGTGTAGGTAGAGATGGTGGTCGTGGCTGTGGTATCCAGACACCATGATCTCAGTGGCATCAGGGCAGGATAGCTCAGGGTATCCAGGCTGTGTCGCAGGGTCGCGGCAATGGGCATGAATATGCAGTGCAATAGACCCAACAAGAGCAGAATATGAGACCTTCTACAGTCAGAGGTACTATTTTAGTATCTTCTTTCTTATCTTTAGTACTTAATGATACATGCGTTACACATTGTTTTATATCTGTGCCTGTTGATGAGAGCCTTGGGCTCTGTGTTTCTAATTCATCTGATATCATGACTCTTGTAAAGACCCGTAAAATTCAAGGAAAATTTTTTCATAATTTTCTTTGGGATTTTACAAGAATGCTGTTTCTAACGGCACTTGATTCCGAGGCCCGATCTACCCAGAATTTCTATCCGAAGTTTAGCTAGGGTACGTTCCATGAATGAACGAGAGAGAATTCCTATCTTATGAACCGGTGCTCGGAATCAAATTCTGAGGGCACCGATGGAACTGCAGCACTAGTAATTGCTTAGGAACGCTTAATCCGGAGTTGCGTTTACACGAGAGAAGTTGTTAAAAATTGTGGATGTTAAAAATAAAAATTTAACAAAAATTTTTATTTTTACTCTAAGTGTTTAATCCTTTGGAAGGATGTTGGGTAACTACCCAACCTCCCTTGGGAGGTTATGTGGGTGGTGGGGCCCACACGAACCCCACCCCTTCATATCCTCTAACCCCCTCAACTCACCATTAATATTGTTAACTTATGTTAATAACTTATCACATTAATGTAGTGAGTTTAATGTGAGCTTTTAAAAAATTCAATCTCTTGAATTTCAAAAGCATTGAAGTGTTAATAAAATAAGTCGAGAACTTATTTTATTGGGTTGGTGTGGAGTTGTTTGAGAGTATTTCAAGAAAAATCCATGAAGTCTTGAGTTCTTCATTCTCTTTGTCGAAGAATGTGAAGAACGAACGATCTCTGACGTGGAGCGCCAAGCTCTCAAAGACCGTCTTCTGCGACACCGACCCGCGACGCGACGTCTTCTTCCATGACGTTTTTCTTCCGCGACGTCTCTTCTTGTGACGGTTTTCCGCGACGAAATCTCCATCAACGTCTTCGAATCCTCGCTTCGCGACGCCGAAGTTCGTCATCTCTTTTAGCAAGGTAGGGGATTATTTAATTATTTTCGTTCATGATTTCTAGTTTGTCGTTCTTCATTGTTATACGACCAAATGATATCGGTTAACGAGAGTGGGCCAGACCGCAAAAACACGGCCGACCCTCCTCCTTTACCCTTGTTTGATTCTTTGCGGTTGGGATGGAATGGCGTGGTCTCGTCGCACCACACAGGATCGATCAACAAATAATGTGACGCGCCGTCGCGCCGCGCCGTGAAGTTGAACAAGGACGCGACGCCGTCGCGCTGCGTCGAAGAAAACCGAAGACACCGCGGCCGGAGCGGGGCCGCGGCGGAAGGGCGCGGTGCCGTCACACCGCACCAGATGAACGAAGCCATGGATAGTTCTGGGCCGCGGAGGAGAAGGGAGACCGGTGGCCGGTTCCGGGCCGCCGGTGTCAGCAAAGAAGGGGACTGGCCGTCACCAGTCCCGTGGAAGCAGAAATCGGCAGGCCGGGGGCGGGCCGACCGGACAGGTGTCAAGCCGGGTGAATTAATTCCCCCGGATAGCCAGCATAAACGGACCCCAATTAAATGGGGGGTCGCAGTTACACCAGGGGGGCAGGTGCCCCCCTCTTGCCAAAACGGCTCAGCTGTTGGCCGAGCTGGCCAGCGCGATGGGCACGCTATGCCCAGGAATGGCCGCGCCGAGGCCGGGCCACGTCGGGCCGCGCCAGCCGGTCCGGGCCATGCCGGACCCGAGGCGGGTCGACCCGGTTCGGGCCGACCGGGGGGTCTCGTGCCGGGTCGGTCCAGTCCCGAAACCCCCATTTTCGGACCGTCTTTGGCCTTTTGCCCATAACATGGGCTCCGGACTTCCGATCGACGCACTGTCAGTTGCTTAGCGATCCTTGGAACGAGACGGTCATTTCAAATTATCGCACCTCAATGTTTTGGAATACTTTGAGTTCGGCCGGGTTGGTTCGTACACGAAACCAACCGGGCCCTCGGAGCGGAAACACTCATATCTTAAGCTCTGCACGTCCGAATGACGTACCGTCGACTTTGTTGGTTTCCTCATAGTGAGACGGATCATTTGGCTTACTCCGCCCGAGGTTTGGACACAGGTGGAGTACGGTCGGGTTAGTTTTTCCTTAAAAACCAACCGGGCCCCTGGGACGAAAAGGCCAATAACTCTCAGACCGGGCGTCCGATTGACGCGATGTCCGCGACGTTGAGTTCCTGCTGACGATACGGAACTTTTGGATACATCAACTCTAGACTTTGTGTCAGTTGATGTATCAGCCTCTCGGCTCGAGGAGCGGAGCCTCCCGAACGAGCTTGCTGTGTGCGGGAACCCTAGACCTGGTTGTGACTGCTACTATGATTGTGATGACGACTGTGCAGAGATCCTCAAGGGATTCGACGACGAAGACTACAACACTCAGCGATCCTGAGTGGATCAGTGCTACCGATCCTGTGTGGGTCTGATCCTGTGTGGGTCAGCGCTCAGCGGTTCTGTGTGAGCCAGCACCTACAGATCTTGTATGTGTCAGATCCTGTGTTGGTCATTGTGGGGGTTAGTACCTATCGATACATTGTGGGTCCGACGACTTAGATGGATCAGTGATTATCTCTATCGTCTTTCGAAGAAGTATACCTGTGTGAGCTAAATCATGTTTTATTTTCTATGTGGATTGTGTTGTGCTATCCTGTTCGGATTACGTTTTTCTTTCCTGTGTGGAATACATATGCTTTCTTGTGTGGACTGGGTTGTACTTGGGCTCGGAGGTTGGAGCGTATTGGAATTGAAGACTTAGGTATATGTATGGGCATATACCTAAGCAGTGTCAGTTGTTACTTCGTGATTGTATCTTTCCTTTGTGGTTTATCCTTTGTGGATTTTGGGAGACCTTCGGGCATCTTGGGGTCCCTACTGAGTAACTTATACTCACCCCTGCATGGGTTATGCCCGCACTACTTTGTGTTGGTTGCAGACGACGGACAGTGTTGATCGTGGTAGAGGCTTGTAGAGGAGGACGATACCTGGAGGTGGACCACTGGGCGGGACAAACTCGGAGCGGACGGTGGGACCTGACGAGCAGTGGAGCTATCTATACCCCCCCCCCCTTCTGGTGGGATTTCCAGTGGACATCTTGGCGTTGTGGCTTTACTTTTCAGTTGTTGTTTTCCTTTTTTAGTTGTACTTTACTTTCAGTTTGGGTTTTTATATTGGCCCACTTACTTTTCCGCACTTACTGTTATACTCAGTTCTACTTACTGTTTACTTCTTCTATTGCTTACTCTGTGGTGTTTGTTTACATTACAAAGGAAATTCCTTCCCTTTTTACCAGGATTTACGCCTCGGTGCTAGTCGCCAGCCCCTGGCCTATGGAAGGCTGGCTTAGGGTAGTCAGGGCACGAGCCTCGAGGACGGGTCGTGATAAATCGGTATCAGAGGAGTTCGGTTCTACCACAGAACATGGGAATCTGATCTTTTTCTATATAAAGCAATAGTGTTTAGCGTATTGAGTGTGGTTATCAGTCCAGGGAGTCCATTGTTGGTGCGGCGGCCGACGTATCCGTACACAAGGACCCTGACTTCTGATTTCCGACTTAATGCATGAAAACATTGATTGCATGTGTGTTTCATGTTTTCTTTGTTATTACTCTGTGTCAGCTCACCAGGTATACTGTTCTGACTGTGGCGCGCCTGTTTCCTTTTCAGGATGGCCCCACGACGGCAGCCAGCTAGGGTTCTGAGAGTCGAGCGTAACGACAGCCCACCGAGCGACGAGGCCTCGGTGCAGGGCCCTTTTTCAGCAGTGGCACTGGCGGTAGCTCTACCCACCGAGCCACCGATTCTTCCAGCACCAGCCGCTGACATTGCGCATCGCCTCAGTGCACTGGATGAGTTCTAGAGCCCGCGACCGCCCAGGTTCCGCGGGGAGACGGACCCCCAGGAAGCTGAGGACTGGCTGGAGGCAGTGGTACGAGTTTCTCGATTAGTGAGGACACCAGCAGATCTCATGGTGATCCTCGCAGTGAGCCTACTACACACAGAAGCGGGCCGATGGTGGAGCATGATTCTCCAGGTGCACGATGAGGCATCTCTTCTCTCGACGGATTTTGAGAGCCTCTTCCGCTCAGAGTTCGTCCCAGCCACCCTTCGTGCGGTGCGCATACAGGAGCTTCTTCAGCTGTGGTGGGACAGCATGACGGTCGCCCAGTACTCGGTGAGATTTACCGATCTCTCACGCTACTCTACAGACATGGTAGGTGACCCATTCTTTCGAGCCCAGAACTTTGAGTAGGGATTGAGACACGAGATCAAGGCATCACTGATCTCCCTCAGCATTCTAACTCAGACAGGAGTACTGGAGCGAGCCCTTTTGATCGAGAGATTTCTTGCTGAGTCTACACCAGCGTCGAGACCCACCGTAGGGCGGCACGTAGCAGAGTCTTCTGCAGCAAGCAGTCGACAGATGACTCTTGGGTCCAGGAAGACTAGACTCGCAGGTAGAAGACCTCAATACATTGGCTCAATAGTTAGGGGCACACAGCACGGAGCCAGTCTTTTGAGAGGCAGGGAGTGCTACTCATGCGGCGGGCAGGGTCACATGGCTCGTGATTGCCCGACCCGCTGTGCCGAGGAGCAGCAGACGGTTGAGGGACCACCAAGGCAGAGGCAGAGGGCCGACTGTGGAGGACCGCAGGGAGCAGGCAGACGAGGCAGGGGAGCTGGCCGAGCAGCAGGTGGTGGGCGACGCTTTGAGCCTTTACCACCACCACCACCAGGAGGTCCACCTAGTCCATAGGGAGTTGGCGGGCAGAGACAGGCACAACTCCATGCAGCAGAGGCCTACGACCACGGCGCGCCCGAGATGATTCGAGGTACTATCTGTGTCTATTCTACCCTTGATGTAGTTCTTATAGACACATGAGTGAGTCATTATTTCATTGCTGCTTCCCTTTTTCGGAGCTCAGAGATTCCGACAGAGCCGTTGGCTTGATCCTTACGACTAGAGACTCCTACAGGAGTAGACTCGATGATTACACACTGGTGCCGATAGTGTGAGCTTGCTCTAGGATGCGAGAGCTTTGGCTAGGATCATCTTGTAGCAGCGTTAAGGACTTACGACGTCATCATGGGCATGGATTGGTTATCTATGGTCCATGCACAGATTGACTGTATTAGGCGCAAGGTGCGATGTGTATGCACCGACGGGAGCAGGTTCACCTTCACCGGTGAGAAGGGGTCCTTTGCAGCACAGGATGGACTTCCGCAGAGGAGAGTACATCCCATCACTAATCAGTTGGCTAGCCTCATCCTAGGAGCAGTTGACGTGTGGGGTCCTAGTTTTGCTATAGTGGTGGATCAGTATGCGGACGTCTTTCCCGATGACGTTCTAGGGCTACCTCCTCGCAGAGATGTAGAATTTTATATTGACCTATACCCCGGGACAACTCTGATATCTACTCCAGCATATCGGATGGCCCCCACCGAGCTTCGAGAGGTACGGGTACAGTTGGAGGAATTGTAGGGAAAGGGGTTCATCCGACCCAGTGTTTTACCCTGGGCTTCCACGATTTTGTTCGCCAAGAAGGCGGAAGGGAGCTTGCGACTTTGTGTCGACTATCGTCACTTGAACTAGCTGATAGTGAGGAACAAGTATCCGCTACCGAGGATTTATGACCTCTTAATCAGCTCAAGGGAGCACGGTGGTTCTCAATGATAGACCTCAGGACAGGCTATCATCAGCTCAGAGTTCGAGACGAGGATGTGCAGAAGACGACCTTCAGATGTCGGTATGGCCACTATGAGTTCATGGTTATGCCATTCGGCGTACCCAATGCTCCAGTAGTGTTCATGGCCCTCATGAACAGGATCTTTCAGCCAAACCTCAATCGATTTGTCGTGGTCTTCATCAACGACATTTTGATTTACTCGACGACTGAGGAGGAGCACGCCTACCACTTGCGGGTTGTACTAGACACACTCCGAGAGCACCAGATTTATGGTAAGCTCTCGAAGTGCTAGTTCTGGATACGTGAGGTCCACTTCTTGGGACACTTCATCTCTGAGGCGGGAGTTGCAGTGGATCCTGCGAAGATCGAGGCAGTGCTATCTTGGGAGCCACCCAGGAGCGTGACGATGGTGCGGAGTTTCTTGGGACTAGATGGATATTATCAAGTATTTGTGCCAGACTTCTCCAGAGTTGTGGCACCACTCTCAGCTTTGACGAAGAATGGGAAACCCTTCGTGTGGTCAGACAGATGTCAGCAGAACTTCCAGGAGCTGAGACAGAGATTGACCAGCTCACCTATCTTGAGGTTGCCTGAGGAGGGAGTAGGGTATGTAGTCTACTGCGATTCATTAGGGACTGGACTCAGATGTGTCCTGATGCAGGAGCGGACAATGATCACCTATGGATCACGTTAGTTGAGGACACATGAGCAGAACTATTCTACACATGACCTGGAGTTAGTAGTAGTGGTCTTCGCTCTGAAGACATGGGGACACTATCTGATGGGCGAGCGCTTTACAGTTTTTTCTGACCATCAGAGTCTCAGATAGATCTTCTCTCAGAAGGATCTGAATCTGAGACATCGGTGATGGCTCGATTTCCTCCAGGACTATGACTTTGAGATAGTCTATACTCCTGGAAAGGGGAACGTGGTATTCGATGCCCTCCGTAGGAGGACAGGAATTCAGCTACATGAAGAGGTGACAGAGTAGCTAGCCTCTTTGCAGATATCCTTTGTGGATAGAAATGGAGCCGACTTCCTTCTGTCTCTCACAATCACTCCTCCACTACTTCAGCGGGTCAGAGAGGCACAGCATGGGGACGCCGACTGTGAGACGCAGAGTGCGGAGTTATCCTCAGGATAGACACCTGATGGTTTCTCCTTTGGAGCAGAGCATGACGTCCTTTTCAGAGGACGTACCTTGGTACCATTTACTTTACAGTAGGAGGTTCTTAGAGAGTTTCACACCTATCCCTTGGCGGTACATCCCAGAGTGGTGAAGATATACCAGGATCTCAGGCGACAACACTTGTGGCCGGGCATGAAAAGGTTGTGGCAGAGTTCCATTCTCGATGCCTCACCTTCCAGCAGGTGAAGACTGAGCACCAGGTACCAGCAGGCTTAGTATAACCCTTAGAGGTCCCAGAGTGGAAGTGGGACGGAATATATATGGACTTCATGACTGGACTTCCACGCACTTCTCAGAGGTCACGACTCCATTTGGGTGATTGTCGACCGACTCACCAAGTTGGCTCACTTCTTATCCATCAGAGAGCAGGGCTCAGTGGAGAGCTTGGGATGACTTTACGTTCAAGAGATTGTATGGATTCACGGTGTGCCATCATCTATTGTCTCCGATCGAGATGCTCGCTTTACTTCCCGGCTTTGGAAGGGGTTGCAGGAGGCATTCGGGATGCAGCTACGTCTGAACACAACCATTCACCCTCAGATGGATGGTCTAATGGAGAGGACCATTTAGACTCTCGAGGACATGCTCCGTTCATGTGTCCTCGACTTTGGTCGTAGCTGGGAGGACCACCTACCCTTGGTGGAGTTCTCGTACAACAACAGCTACCACTCCACCATCGGGATGGCACCATACAAGGCGTTGTACATCCACCATTGTAGATCTACTTTGTGAAGGATAGACCCTGGGGAGTCACCGCTTGTGGGACCGGAGATGTTCCAGGCCACGACAGAGAAGGTCCATGTCATCTAGGAGTGGATGAGGATAGCTCAGAGCCGGCAGAAGTCATATGCTGACAGGAGGCGGAGGCCACTAGAGTTCGAGGATGGTGAACACGTCTTCTTGTGTGTCTCACCTCAACGTGGATTATGGAGATTTGGCCGAGGTGGAAAGTTCTCTCCACCCTTCATCGGACTCTTATAGGTCCTCAGCAGGATTGGCGAGGTGGATTATCGTCTGGCTCTACCACCTCAGTTGCACCGGGTTCACGGCGTCTTCCACGTATCTCAGCTGAGGAGATACGTGCACGACCCGACGCACATCATTGACCATGGGGAGATAGACATTGATGATGGGGAGACTTTTGCGGAGGTCCCAGTGGAGATCGAGTATCAACAAGAGCGGGTCCTATGTGGATGGTCGATTCCTCTAGTGCGCATCAGATGGCATCATGGGAACCTCTAGGAGAGCACTTGGGAGCGGGAGGCTCAGATGCGTGCTCAGTACCCTCATTTATTTCCCTAGTTTTCAATGTATCTTTATGGGGATGTAAAGTCCTGAGATGGGAGTAATGTAAACACCCGTAAAATTCAAGGAAATTATTTTCTTAATTTTCATTGGGATTTTACAAGAACGTGGTTTCAGACGGCACTTGATTCCAAGGCCCGGTGTGCCCTGAATTTCTATCCGAAGTTTAGCTCGGGTACGTTCAGTGAACGAACGAGCGGGAATTCCTATCTTATGAACCGGTGCTCGGAATCGAATTCTGGGGGCACCGATAGAACTGCAGCACTGGTAATTGCTTAGTAACGCTTAATCCGGAGTTGGGTTTACACGAGAGAAGTTGTTAAAATTATGGAAGTCAAAAATAAAAATTTAACAACAATTTTTAATTTTACTCTAAGTGTTAAATCCTTTGGAAGGAAGTTGGGTAACTACCCAACCTCCCTTGGGAGGTTAAGAGGGTGGTGGGGCCCACAAAAACCCCACCCCTTCATATCCTCTAACCCCCTAAACTCACCATTAATATTGTTAACTTCTCTTAATAACTTATCACATTAATGTAGTGAGTTTAATGTGAGCTTTTGAAATTCAAACTCTTCAATTTCAAAAGACTTGATGTGTTAATAAAATAAGTTGAGAACTTATTTTATTGGGTTGGTGTTGAGTTGTTTGAGAGCATTTGGAGAAAAAGCTAAGGAAGTCTTGAGTTCTTCATTTTCATTGATGATGAATGCGAAGAATGAACGATCTCCGACGTGGAGCGCCGAGCCCTTGGAGATCGTCTTCCGCGACACCAACCCGCGACGCGACGTCTTCTTCCACGATGTTTTTCTTCCATGACATATCTTCTCACGATGGTTTTCCATGACAAAATCTCCGTTAACGTCTTTGAATCCTCGCTTCACGACGCCGACGTTCGTCATCTCTTTTATCAAGGTAGGGGTTTATTTAATTATTTTCATTCGTGATTTGTAGTTTGTCGTTTTTCGTAGTTATACGACCAAATGATAACGGTTAACGAGAGGGGGTCGGACCACACAAAAACGGTCGACCCTCCTCCTTTATCCTTGTTTGATTCTTTGTGGTTGGGACGGAATGGCGTGGTGTTGTCGCACCACGCGGGATCGAACGACAAGTAATGCGCGGCGCCGGCGCGCCACACCGTGAAGTTGAACAAGGACGCGACGCCGTCGCGCCGCGTCGAAGAAAACCGAAGACACCAAGACGGATTGGGGCTGCGGCAGAAGGGCGCGGAGCCGTCGCACCACACCAGACGAACAAAGCCGCAGCCGGTTCTGGGCCGCAGCGGAGCATGGTGACCAGCGGCCGGTTCCGGGCCGCCGGTGTCGGCGAAGAAGGGGACCGGCCGTCGCCGGTCCCGTGGAATCAGAAACCAGCCGGCCGGGGGTGGCCCGAACAAACAGGTGTGAATCCGGGGGAATTAATTCCCCCGGCCGGCCAGCATAAACAGCCCCCAATTAAATGGTGGGATGCGGTTACACCAGGGGGGCAGCCCCCCCCCCCCTGCCAAAACGGCTCGGTCGTTGGCCAAGCTGGCCAGCGCGCTGGTCGCGCTGTGCCCAGGCCGGGCCGACCACCTGGCCGGTCTGCCAGGCCGGACCACGCCAAGGCTGGTCTGGGCCGACCCGGCCCCGGGGCGGGTCGACCCGGTTCGGGCCGACAGGGGGGTCTCGGGCCGGGTCGGTCCGGGCCCAAAACCCTCGTTTTCGGACCTTCTTCGGTATGTTTCCCATAACATGGGCTAAGAACTTTTGATCGATGCAACGTTAGTTGCGTAGCGATCCATGGAACGAGACGGTCGTTTCAGTATATTGCACTCAAAGTTTCGGAATAATTTGAGTTCGGTAGGGTTGGTTCGTACACAAAACCAACTGGGCCCTCGGAGCAGAAACACTCATATCATAAGCTCCGGACGTCCGAATGACATACCGTCACCTTTTTTGGTTTCCTCTTAGTGAGACGGATCTTTTGGATTACTCCGCCTGAGGTTTGGATGCAGGTGAAGTACGGTAGGGTTTGTTTTTCCGTAAAAAGCAAATGGGCCCCTGGGATGAAAAAGCCAATAACTCTCAGACCGGGCGTCCGATTGACGCGCCGTCTGCGAAGTTGAGTTCCTGTTCACGATACAGAACTATTGGATACATCAACTCTGGACTTTGTGTCAGTTGATGTATTAGCCTCTCGGCTCGTGGAGCGGACCCTCCCAAATGATCTTGTTGTGTGCGGGAACCCTAGAGCTAGCTGCGACTGCTACTGTGACTGCGACGACGACTGTGCAGAGATCCTCAGTGGATTCGACGACGACGACTACAAAACTTAGTGATCCTGAGTGGAACAGTGCTACCGATCCAGTGCGGGTCCGATCCAGTGTGGGTCAGCGCTCAGCGGTTCTATGTGAGCCAGCGCCTACAGATCCTGTGTGGGTCCGATCCTGTGTGGGTCATTGCGAGGGTTAGTACCTATCGATCCTTTGTTGGTCCGACAACTTATATGGATCAGTGATAATCTCTATCATCTTTCGAAGAAGTATACCTGTATGAGCTAAATCATGTTTGCTTTCCTATGTGGATTGTGTTGTGCTATCCTGTGTGGATTACGTTTTCCTTTCCTGTGTGGAATACGTATGCTTTCCTATGTGGACTGGGATGTAATTGGGCTCGAAGGTTGCAGCATATTGGAATTGAGGACTTAGGTATATGTATGCACATATACCTAAGCAGTGTTGGTTGTTACTTTGTGATTGTATCTTTCCTTTGTGGTTTATCTTTTGTGGATTTTGGGAGACCTTCGGGGGTGTCGGGGTCCCTACTGAGTAGCATATACTCATCCCTGCACGGGCTATGCCCGCACTACATTGTGTTGGTTGCAGATGATGGACAACGTTGATCATCGTAGAGGCTTGCAGAGGAGGACGATACCTAGAGGTGGGCCACTGGGCGGGACATACTCGGAGAGGACGGCGGGACCTAAGGAGTAGTGGAGCTATCTGTACCCACCCTTCAGGTGGGATTTCCTGTGGACAGCTCGACGTTGTGGCTTTACTTTTCATTTGCTGTTTTCCCTTTTTAGTTATACTTTACTTTCAGTTTGGGTCTGTATACTGGCCCACTTACTTTTCCGCACATACTATTGTACTCAGTTCTACTTAGTGTTTAATTATTCTGTTGCATACTCAGTGGTGTTTGTTTACTTTACAAAGGCAATTCCTTCCCTTTTTACCGGGATTTATGTCTTGGTGCTAGTCGCCAGCCCCTGGCCTATGGAAGGCGGGCTTGGGGTAGTCACGTCACGGGCCCCGAGGATGGGTTGTGACAACGCTAGACACTCCGTTGAGAATTAGAATGGCTGGTGTGTGTCAGTACAAGGAGTGACCCCTTGAGGATGGTGGGTGTCACATCCTTTGGGACCTCTATGTCATAGAGATGACGAGCTATGATGTCATTCTCGGGATGTACTGGTTGGTTCCCTTTCGAGCCTTTGTATATTTCTATCGTCAAAGGGTGAGTTTCCCTTCACTAGAGGGCGGAGAGATTCTATAGAAGGGAGAATGGGATGTTCAGGCGAGTCGAGCTGGGCCAGAGCATCATGGGCGAGGTAGAGTCACAACCCATATTGCGAACTTATATCTGGATGACCAGGGGACATGCAAGAAGGATTTCCCTCCAGTAGTTGATCGTTTCAGGGACGTATTCCAAGACAACATTTCAGGTCTTCCTCCAGAGCGTGAGGTGGATTTCTCTATCGATCTAGTTCCAGGATCAGCACCGGTGTCCATTATTCCTTATAGGATGGCCACACCTGAGTTGTAGGAGCTCAAGAGGTAGTTAGTGGAGTTATAGGTATAGGGGTTCATCTGACCCAGTACATCTCCATGGGGTTCTCCTGTCCTTTTTGCGAAGAAGGTGGACGGTACCCTCAGGCACTGTGTGGATTATCAGAAGCTGAACCAATTGAAGGTTAAGAAGAGATATCCCTTTCCAAGGATTGATGATATTTTTGATCAACTTTTTAGAGAACGAGTGTTCAAAAAGATTGACTTGAGATCGGGATATCATCAGTTGTGCATTAGAACATCTGATATACCTCTCACAGCTTTTAGGAGCATGTATGTTATATACGAGTATACAGTTATGCCGTTCGGACTAACGAACATGCCAACAGTTTTCATGGATCTAATGAATCGTGTGTTCCATCCTTATCTAGACTCGTTTTTGTTAGTATTCGTGGATGAAATCTTGTTATACTTTCACACTCGACACAACCATGCCACCCATCTTGAGATCATATTGAGTACACTGAGAGAGCATCAGATATATGCTAAGCTCTCAAAGTGGAACTTTTGGATTGACCAGAATCACTTCCTAGGTAACATCATCTCAGAGGAAGGAGTATCGGTAGACCTAGAGAATTTAAGAGCAGTAGTTTCCTGGGAGCATCCTAAGAACGTGTTTGAGATATAGAGTTTCTTGGGGATCGTTGGTTACTACAGATGCTTCATATAGGACTTCCCCTGCTTAGTAGAGTTATTTACAAGTTTCACTAAGAAGGGTGTGAGGTAAGTATGGTCGGAAGTTTGAGAGATAGCCTTTCAGGACCTGAAAGTATGGTTGACGTCAGCACCGATCTTGATACTCCTAGAGCAGGGAAAGAGCTATAAAGTTTACTGTGATGCATTAGGTATTTGGCTGGGAGAAGTGTTGATACAGGGTGATCGAGTAGTTGCATACGAGTCTCGACAGTTGAGGCCACATGAGAGGAATTACCTGAAACATGATCTCGAGTTAGCTGCAGTTGTACATGCGTTGTGCTGTTAGAGAAATTTTCTATTGGGAGAGAATATTGTCGTTTTCACTGAACACAATAGCCTAGAGTATATCTTTACTCAGTGTGACTTGAATCTGAGGCATCGAAGGTGGGTCTAATACCTTTAGTCCGTCAATTTTGAGCTTGCCTACACACCTGGTAAAGGTAATACAGTTGCTGATGCACTGAGCTGGAAGACTCAAATACAGGCTGTGCAAGAGGCCAGTGGTGAGTGGCAGCTTATGGCTTTGTTTTCTGAGATGCATCTGGAGGTTCATGATAGTTAGGGGAAGACTTATCATTCCTCTTTAGCAGTGACTTCTACCCTCCTGGATAGAGTGAGGATGAGAAATCTATATGATTCAGAAGGCCTAGTTCTACGGGAGTCGGTGGCTAGTGAGGACCCACCTCCTAGTTGGACGATAGGCGATGACAACGTTCTGCATTTCCATGGATGAGTGTGGGTTCTAGGGGATATACAAGAGGAGATGATGTGGGAGTTTCATGCTTCATCATGGGCAGTTCATCCCGGGGTTACCAAGATGTACTGTGACTTGAGACGTCAGTACTGATGGCTGGTCATGAAGAGAGATGTAGTTGGTTTTGTTACAAGGTCTTCCACCTATCAGCAGGTGAAGGCGGATCATCATAGGCCAGATGTACTGTTACAGAAGTTACACATTCTAGAGTGGAAATGGGATTATGTCGTGATGGACTTCGTGACTGGTTTGCCGAGGTCACCACGAGGCAATGATTTCCTGTGGGTTTTAGTGGAAATACTCACAATGGTGGCTCACTTTTTTCTGATCAAGGTGACCTTCGGGGTTGACGATCTTGGAAGTTTGTATATCCCAGAGGTTTTATACCTTAATGGCGTCCCACATTCTATCATTTCAGATAGGGACGCCCATTTTACGTCTCATTTCTGGCAGAGTTTTCATAGGGCACTGGGTACACAGGTGCTTCTAATCACAGCTTACCACCATTAGATCAATGGACATTCAGAGCATACTAAACAGGTGCTTGAGGACATGCTCCGAGCATGCATCCAAGGATTTGGGGGCTCTTGGGAAAAGCACATAACCCTATTCATGTTTTCCTATAATGACAGTTTTCAAGCAAATATTGAGATGGCATCATACGAGGCTTTACATGGTAGTCCATACCGATCACCTTTGTACTGGTTAGAGGCAGGTGAGCCAGCTTTGTTGGGAATATGTCTCGTGCATGAGACTTCTGAGCAGGTCCATTTGATTCAGAAGTGGATGGCTACCGCACATTCTCGTCAGAAATCTTATGCTGATTTCCGCAGACGACCTTTGGAGTTCGTGGTCGGGGATCAGGTTTTCTTGCGTGGTTCGCCGAGGGTGGGACACAAGAAGATAAGGAGACAGGGTAAACATTCACTGAGGTATGTGGAGCCATTTGGGTTTCTGGAGAGATTCGGCCCAGTTGCCTATTGGCTAGAGTTACCACAGAGGTACCAAGCCATGCCCGAAATCTTCCATGTATCTCAATTGTGCCGCTATCATTCAGAACCATCTCACACCTTTCAGCCAGAGGAGGTTGAGATTCAGATGGATGTGTCCTTCAAGGAGAATCTGATTCTTATCATTGATAGGAGCACGAAGGTTCTCCGAGGCTGGTCAATTCCTCTCGTACGAGTGTTATGACAGCATGGCCGAGTGCAGGACCAAACCTAGGAGCAGGAGACCGATGTACATGCTCAGTGGCCGGAGTTGTTCATGGCAATATCTTCTCCACCCTTGGAAGGGAAATTCGGGGACGAATTGCTTTATGGGGGAAGTTTGTAAGAACCTGGTTCTTATTTCCAAGGTATGGGATTCTTCTTTTCACTTTTCCTTATGTGTTTTTAAGAAAATAAGGAAAATGGGAAAAATCCAAAATTTTAGAAAATACACGACATGTACTTTGTCCACAGGCCGTGTACTTTTGGCTGTGTGGAAAGAGTACACAGGGCGTGTGGCCGTGTCGGTGATGAAGCATGTAAGAACCATGTACATGTCATGTAGTGGTCCCTTATACGCTGTATAGTCAGTCGGCAGGTGAATAGTATAGTGGTGTCCAACTATGCAACTGAACACACCGTGTACTCAAGGAGAGACACCGTGTAGTCATGTCGGCAGATGAACAGTGCCATACTGGCGGGAATCTGCTAAATGAACAGTTAAAAAATGGGAAGTACACGCCATGTACTCATAAGTACACATTGTGTACTTTGTTTTTTCGCTTAAAATGGGCAGTAGCCTCCCCTGTTCACAGGGAAGTCTTAGAACGGAAGAGGGATCTTGGGGGAAGAGGCCGAATCTTTTGAGATCCGCCGAGCGTTCTCCATGAACCTGTTTCCGCCTCGAACGATATCGTTGGAACCACACGGGTAAGCCCTCATCTCTCCTGAAGTAGTTCTTTCCAATTATTCCCCTAACGGGAGTTATTTGGGTTTAAGTGAGTTTTCTTTCACCTCATATCTATGTTGTTCTAGGACTAATTGAGGATCTTCGTTCGCGTATATCGTTCGTGAGTGTTAAATGTAGGTGGCTTGGTATTTATTTTCCAACTATCGTGTGTTTCATGCATTTTTTGAGTTACGAACCCATATTTGGGGTGTCGTGTGGCTGAGTCCGTGGTTATTTTAAATGCCTAGAATTGAATAGGTTATTAAATATGATATTAAAAAGTTTTTTGGGATCACTGCATGGATCTAGGACCATCTCGAGGGGTGTGTTCCTCTACTTAGCCATTTTTCCAGGATACCTAAGGGTATACCATGTTTGATTATTCATTACATTTTCCTGGAGAGGAATTCTATTTAAGTTGCATGTTTATTTGATGGTCATGACCCTGTTACTTGTGCCTGAGGGCGGTGTTTTCTAGAGCCTGAGGGCATGACTGTATGAGCCTGAGCGAGACATTCTATTTCGCCTGAGGGAATCCTTTCATGCCTGAGGGATTGAATTTTGTTCTGAAGGGAGACACATCATATGCCTGAGTGCGAGAATTCTGTTATTCCTGAGGGCACTGCCTGAGGGTGAGATTCTGATTACTTACGGGTTAGATTCTGATTACCTAAGGGTGAGAAATGGTTTGTCTGGGGATACTTTTTGTTTAATTAGAAATTCACTATGGTGTTCTTATAATATTAATTGGATTAAATGAAATGATTAAATATCAATATAACTGTTATGTTAGTTAATTTTGAGCACTGCATAGTTATTGAATTTACTGTTACACACTGTTGTTGCATTCTACACACAGTTGAGCACGAGCCTTTGGTGGGAACTTACTAAGATATATTTCTCACACCCTGTTTGGGACATGCTTTTCAGCCCAAACTGATTATGTTTATACAGGAGTAGTTAAGGGAAAGGGTCCTTATATAGGTACTTGATTGCTACTAAAGTGTAGGAGGGCATGCAACCGAGCCCAGGCGTGTGATGCCATTGGCTATTATATTTTTCATTCCTTTACTTATACTCTATATTGTATTATATTGAAGTGTAACATGTTATGGATGTTTTATAATAATTGAGGCATATTGCATCATTATATACTGGTTGGTTATGTCTACTGTAGTTATTTATTTCAGTTGTGTATTGTTTCCTGCTCCCGCTGTTGTTGTATGTTATTATCATATTCCGATGTGCTACACTTTGAAATAAGATGGAATAGTTTCCCCACTATCAGACCTGGGCCCTCGCTGCTAGTCGGTAGCCTATGGCGTTTGGGGAAACACTCTTGAGGTCATGTGGGGAACCAGGTTCGGGGCACCTGTAGAGTGGCACACCGAACCGGTACATTACACCATTCAATTTGATATTCTTAGTTATAATAGAATTATACATTTTGAAACATGGATGTACTAACCTCTCTATCTAAATTAACCATTTTAAGATTGGTTTTGAGGTAGAAATATCTTTAGATGTAGTTTCAACAGAAATTCGGAATGGATTGTTCTAGAGGATTCGGAATGGGCTTCAGAAAGATTGGAATGGTCTTTAAGAAGAGAGTCTGGGCATCGAGTGGCGAAAGCTTTGAAAAATCGATGTGTGACGACCTTCAGGGTCCCCCTTTATATAGGCACTGAGATGACAGTTCAGTTTACATGGTTGATCGAACATTTGAGATACATTTAGATTTGAACTGATGGTTGAGATTCAAACCGCAAGGAAAACATGACTTCAAACTTTTGAGGTTTTAAGAAAATCATTTAGATTTAAGAAAACTATAAACCAAATTTTTTTAAAACTAATAAGAAAATACCAGTAAGAAAAATATGAGTATGAAAACTTAAGTAAAGAAATCATACCTTTTGGATTAGCCAGGAAGTTTGTTCATAATATGTGATATTCTTATTGAAGTAAAATTTGACTACGAAAAACCAAATATGAAAAAATTGCTATGAAAAATATGTGTACGAAAAATTTTAGTACCAAAATTATCATTACAAAAGATTACACTACGAAAATTCTCTTTACGAATGTTCCAATTAGAAAATTTCCTTACAAAAATTTGTAGTATGAAAGAATCATTATGAAAATTCTAGTATGAAAATTTCATTACGAAAGTTTCAATACGAAATTTTAAATAAGAAAGTTTCAGTACAAAAATTTCATTAAGAATGTTTTAGTTCCAGAAATATCCATTCCAAAAATTTCAGTTCTGGAAATTTTGAAAAACTCGTTACGAAAAATTTTGTTCTAAAATTTTGAAAAACTGAATACGAAAAATTTGATTATAAGAGCTTGAAGGAAAAAAACATACTATGAAAATTTTTATTATGATAACATACAAATGTACTCCCCATATGAAAAGGAGTTTATTACTATAAGTATAATTAGTCAACAAGAAGTTAATCAAGAAGGATTACCTCATGGTTATCATTCCTAACTTCTGATTAATGTATTCAAATCTATCGTAGGGTAATGATTTTGTGAAAATCGATGAAAGTTGATCCTATTTTCCAATAAACTGAATAATGATATCACTTTTATGTGTGTGATCCCTAAGAAAGTGATGCCTAATATCTATGTTTTTTGCACGGGAGTGATGTGCAGTGTTTTCACTAAGGGAAATGTCACTTGTTTTATCACAGAAAATTTGAGTCTTAGTAAAACTCAAACCATAATCTATGAGTGTTTGTTGCATCCACAACACTTGGGCACAACAACTTCCAGCTTGGACGTATTCAACTTCAACAGTGGAGAGTTCTACAGAGTGTTACTTATTGTAGGACCAAGAAACTAATGAATATCTTAATAAATGACAAGTTTTGGATGTATTTTTTCTATCCATTCTTCATCCACCAATGTCAGAATCTGAAAAGGTTTATGAAACAAAATCATTTCCCTAAGTATAAAATAATCCTAGATCCATGGTTCACATTAAGTAGCAAAAAAATATTTTCACTGCCCTTAAATTAGAGTCATGAGGATTGGATGGATATCTTGCACATAAGCATATTGAAAACATCAAGTCTGGTCGACTAGCTGTCAAGTAATGTAGACATCATATCATACCTCTAAAAGATGTTTGATCTACTGGTTTCCCAGCTTCATCAACATTGAGTGTGTTTGAGGTACCAATAGAAGTACTTATACTCTTAGTTTTGTCATAAACATACTTTTTTAGAGGATCATTAATATACTTATGTTTGGATATATAGATTTCTTTTGATTTTAGTGAAATTTGAAAACCAAGGAAAAATGATAACTCACCCATCATACTCATTTCAACATCAGATTTCATTAGATCCGCAAAGGAATCAGTTAAAGATTGCTAAGTTGAACCAAATATAATGTCATCAACATATATTTGAACAATCAAAACATTATTCTTATCTTTCTTTATAAAAAGGGTTGGATCTTCATTTCCCTTAACATAGTTATTTTGAAGGAAAAATCATGTAAGTCTATCATACAATGCTCTTGGGGCATGTTTAAGGCCATACAAAGCTTTGGTAAGTCTAAAAACATGATTAGGATGTTTTTTATCTTCAAATAAAGGATTTTGTTCAAAAAAACATCCTCTTGGACATAAACATTTAGAAAATCACATTTCACATCAATTTGAATATGATTAAAATTGAAGAATGCTGCATAGGCATATAAGAAATGAATAGATTCAAGTATAGCTGCTGGAGCATAGGTTTCTTCATAGGTTACTCCTTCTTGTTTATTATAGCCTTTAGCAACAAGTATTGCTTTATTTCTAACAATGACTCCATTTCATCACATTTATTTCCGAAGACCCATTTTACTCCAATAACATAAGTTTCCTTAGGTCTTTTAACAATGGTCCAGACTTTATTCCTTTTGAATTCATTTAGTTCATCTTGCATGTCTTTGATCCGATCATCATCACCTAAAGCACCATCAGTTCTTTTTTGGTTCTAATTGGGAAAGGAATTCTAGATGCTCTACTTCATTCCATAAGTATCTTCTAGTCCTTAAAAGTTAATTGAAATCACAATGATACTATCACTGAGATTATTCTTAAGAAACACCTGATTTGGATTTTGTAAAACCTGCTCATCAACACATTGTAGAAATTCCTCTGGGGAAAATTTATCAGAAGTATATACTTGAAAATTTTCCTTATAAAAAGGATCTTCAATAAAAGGTTTATAATATGTTTTTGAAAACACATCCGAGGATGTAGGTTGGGATGGTTTAAAAACAAAAGGTTTAGTTTCATCAAATTTGACATGTACTATTTTATCAACAGTACAAGTGTTTTTGTTTAAAACAATATAAGCCCTAAAAGTTGTGGAGTTTCTTAGGAAAGTTCCTTCATCATATTTTGGTGTGAATTTCTGTAGATTATCTTTAGTATTCAGGATGAATACCTTTCAACCAAAAACATTGAAGTAGGAAATTCTAGGTTTTCTTCCATTCCATAACTCATAAGGAGTTTTATTAAGAAAAGGTATAATCAAAAATCGATTTATAGTGTAACAAGAAGTACTTACAGCTTCAGCCCAGAAATGTCCAGCTATAGAATATTCACTCAACATGGTTCTGTTTATTTCTTGAAGAATTCTATTTCTTCTCTCAACTATACCATTTTGTTGAGGAGTTCTAGGTGCTGAGAAGTTGTGAGTAATACCTTTTCTAATACAAAAAGTTTCAAAATCAGAATTTTGAAATTCTCCTCCATTATCACTATGAATATTTTTCAGTGAAAGATTTTTCTCATTTCTATCTTGGGCTCTAAAACTATTGAAATAAGAAAAAGATTCAGACTTCTTTTCTAGAAAATAGACCCATTTAAATCTAGTGTAATCATCAACTAGAACAAACACATAGTATTTTCCTCCAATGCTTCCAGTTTGTGTTGGACCAAAAAGATCCATGTGCACCAACTGTAACACCCCAATTGTTTAGACTTCACCAATTTATTTAAAACTAGATTTATATTGCTTTCTATATTGAGAAGGATCAAAATCTTTAGAAAAATCAAATATATGATCTGGTAAATCCTTAACTAAACCTTTCTTAGAAAGTTTTCATAAGTTTATATGGTTACAGTGACCTAGACTTCTATGCCATAACCAAGAATTATCTTCCATTGCACTAAGGCAAGGTAAGTCTTGGCTCCGAAGGTCTTCTATGTTCAAAGTGTAAACATTTTCTTGCCTATGTGCATAAAGAATAAACTCGTTCTTGGAATTCTGTACTAAGCAATTATCATTCCTAAAATTAAAAAGGTATCCTTTATCACATAATTGTCTTATCCTAATGAAGTTATTCTTAAGATCCTTTACAAACAAAACATTTTAAATCATGGTATTACCAAGAAGAACAATATTACTTATACCAACAATTTCTCCCTGAGCATTATCTATGAATGTTACATTTACTCATTTATTTTTTATTATATTTTCTAAATAGATTTTGTTACCAGTAAAATTTTGGGAACATCCATTATCCAAGTACCAAGTATTGTTTTTTTGCACTTCCTTTATCTTGCTGAAAATAATAAAAGAATTAGAATTTCTGAATCCAAACTTTTTTGGATCCAAGATTTTCAGATAACGTTTTTTGGATATCCACATTTTTTTATAAATATATGCTTTATGAAACCCATGAGATTGAACTCTATTAAAAGAAAAAATTTTCTTCCAATGCCCACCGCTTTGACACTTAGTGCAAAAAGGGGCTTTAGAAGGAACAAAATAGTTTGTTTTGCAAACTGGTTTTTGGTGAGTATAACCTACTCTAGAGGTGTTTCCATGAGGTTTAATTTGAGAATACATCTTTCAAAAATTATCCATCCTAGAGATAAATTTTTCAAGAACATTTTTAAGGGGAAATATTTTAGATTTTAGTCTAACGTCTAAATTCCTATCCTCAGGAATCATTTCCTTAGAGTTAGATTCTTCCTCAAAAAGATTAATTTTTAAAATAGTATTCCTAAGATATTTATAAAGTTATTAATTATCATAATTTTTGTTCTCATGGTCTTTAGAATGTTTTTCTATTAGTTCTTCGTTATCTCTAAGATCTGAAGAAAGATCTGAAATTTCGTTTGTAAGAACTTCTTCCCTAGTATTTTCATTGTCCAATTTCTTAAAAATTTGATAACTTTTTGCTACAAGTAACTTGGAAAATCTAGATACGTCTTCATTTGAAGGTTCTTCATTTTCTGAGCAAGAATTATCTTTATCAGAAGTACTATTTTCGGTATATAAATTCTTATCAAGAGATAAATTTTTTAAAGCCTTGGTAGAGCATACCTTGTCCATAAGACATGTATGTGGAAAAGAAGTATTAGAAATGAATCCCATATTCTTCTGAGGTGATGAATCAAATTCTAGAGATTTTCTTTCTGAAGAGTCTCCAAAGCTAGCACTCCAAGTTTTTTTAGATTTCATACATTTATTAGCTTTAGCTTCATATAAATTCTTCTTGTTTCTTTCAGAATGTCTCTCTTTCCTTTCATTCTTTTTAAGCATAGGGAAATCAGGTCGTATGTGTCCACTTCTCTTGCATTCGTAACATGTGACCTCTGAATCTTTCTTATCTTTCCATTCATTTTTCTTATTCTGTGATTGGAAATTTCTTTGACCAGATATCTTTGTAACACCCCAAGCTTCTACGGTACGTTTCCCTTTGAATAATGCGATAGCGTGTGTTGTACGCAACCTCGAGTTCTAACACACACCACAACTAATTAAACTAGCCGTTGTGAATAGTAATACCTAATTTTTGAAATCATATATATTCTATATTTCAAAATGGACTTCATTTTTGGATTCGGAATATCAAAATTAGCCTAGGGTGAAATTTTGGTACATTTCGGATAACTTTCATATTTTGATGAATAGTGAAAATTTCTAAATTTTAATTAAAAACAACTTTTTTAATCAAAATAATTAATAGTGATAAATTATGAATTTGAGTGGTTTTAAAGTATATTTGGAATATATTTTTACCATTCAATTTAATGTTTATCATTGGACATAATTTTACAATTAAACCGAACATAAACAAGTGTCAATCTTTTGATAGTTATTATCTCTTAAAAACACGCTTTTTGTTTTGACAGTGGGAATTAATTTTAAATTAATTTCTGCCACTTCTGTGTTTTGAATTTAGGAAAATGGATTCCATATTTGGAATCAGGATGTTCAAATTGTGTAAATAGGTAACTTTTATTTTTACACATTTTGAATAATTACTGCGGTAAATATTTTATTTACCATGGTTAAAGGGTAAATCCGGTAAATAAGGGTTAAAAAAATAATATTATAATAATACAAAATTACCCTAAAACGTGTATTAACCCTATTGGTTGATACATGGTCGACCATGGGCATCTTTGTGTCAATTTTGGGACCCCATGGATCCACTTGTAAGTGATAATGACACTTTATTTTAATTAAGTTAAAATGAATACAAAAATGACACAAGCATATATCTTTTAGAAGAAAAATTTTTACATAGGGTTATACATGTTGGATTTTCGATTTTAAATATTCATTAGAAAGCTAAAAAGATTTCCTACATAATGATATTTTATTTATAATTTTTAGACATTAAATAATGTATTTTATTTATGACACAATGATGATGCAGTAATTACTAAAATAGTAAAAAATTAACATAATTAATATTATAAATACCCAAATAAATATAATATGAAACTTTTAATAAATTACACTAATTTTCTATGATAATATGATATATTAGGATTGATTTAATTGACTTTGTTCTAAGTAATCAATCTGTTAGGAGTTTCAAAAAAATCAACTATTGAATAGTGTCAAAATTGACATAAAAGAGTTCTTAAAACAAATATTATATTATTAAATTCCTAAAAATCTAAGGATCGGCCAAGAGACTTATATTATTATAGGTTCCTCATTAATGGACCACTTGGGGGTCTCTTGGATGTATATAGTAAGTTTATTAACCATATTATATAAAAATACAAAGAGATATTTTAAAAGTGAAACTAATTAACTTAGAGTTAATACTTAAAGATAAGGTTAATATAAGTACCCAAACCTGTCTAAATTCTATTGGATGAGTTGTTTTCGACCTATCCCCACCTAATCCTTTGAATAGTCAACTTTGGAGCCTTTAGAAACCGAATATGAATTTATTATAAATTAATATTTCTAGCTTTTCCAAAGGTGCCCCTCACCCCTCTTATAAAAGGGCACTCCTCCTTCTCATTTCTTCACACATCTAAAGCCTTTTGGTTCGGCCAAACTCTGCCCAAATACTCTCCCAACATCCCTCAATACAAACTAGAGGCCTTAGTTTGATCAGAAAGCCAACCTAAGTAGCCCTTTTGATCAAATCAAAAGGAAGAACCCGAAGAAGAGGTAATGATCTCACCACCCTTTTCTAAGTTCATTTCTTCTTCCACTTCTTCTTCCTTTGTTCTTACCATTCTGAAATAATAACTCCAGTATCTCACATATACTGTGATGTTATTATAAATATGGTACAATCATATTCAGTATTCTATCCACCCTTTGAATAACATGTCACCATACGTGCGTACGTACGGCTTACCGTCTCCACGTCGTGGTGTAATTGTTATTCAATATAATATTATTTGGATGGGTATAATAATGATGTGTAACTCATGTAAATAATAAATATAACATGTTAATGATTCTGTATATATGATATACCATCCATTTATATATTATTTTAATATCAAAAGAATGATATTGTCGCTCGTGCGTACGTACGGACTACCGTCTCCACGAACGCGATGAGATTCATTCTCCATCGTAACCATTAAAGCGTAATTATCATTTTATGATTTAAAAATGATGTTTAAGGACTTGATATCATTCTGGATATGAATAATATACAACCTATCCTTTACAAACATGTCTTACGTAACAAAACATATGAAAGAAAACAAGTAAGTTAACACCCGAAACAACGATAATACTAAGATATTATTATCAAATCAATATTAAAAGATCATATATGATATCATATTAATGTATATGATTCTTGTATAATTTAATAACAATTATTTCACCATTATACAGGAGGTTAACCTACCACAACCAAGGAAAAGTACAAGGTAAGGGTTATTTCACAATCTCTTCATTATCCGAGGTTGTATTATACGTAATAATCTACTGGGATCTCTTTATCATCCACATCCATGTTTCTTCGAAATGTATTTCAAAACATTTTTAATATTTACAAGAATATGGGTTAAAGTCATTTATACCCTTGTTTGACTTTTTATAAGAGGTTTATAAAGGAATCATTCCGTCGTTTTCAAAACAAGGTCCTTTTTAACCTTTTCGACAAAATTGAGGTAAGAATGTTTTTTTTAACTTATACGGCGGGTGCGGTTATTTTACGCCATTATAAAATCTTCAAAGCTTTCCTTACAAGCTTATAAGAATATTTTCAAAGAAAATGTTTTATTTTATATGGATCTTAAATGATTTCAAAATAAAAGGAGATATTTCTTTAAAAAGAATTTTGATTTCATCTTTGTCAACATCCTTTGATGGATTTTAAGATTATTTGAAGTTGATTTATTATGATACAAAACTTCTATATTGTATTGAAGGTTTTGTGATATGTATGACTATGGATGTGCTATTTTTATACCATTCATAGTTTATTGTGAAAGTATTGACATTTCGTATGCTAGTTTTAATACGAATGTTTATGTTATGTTTAAACCTTTTCATATGGGAATGCATTTGACTTAATAAGTGACGGGTGGAGCCCGCTATAGCTCCTCGATGCATCGGTAGGTCTCATGAGACAAACTAGTGTCTTGGCACAAGGCCTTGACAAAATCTTATTTGTAGCCTTGGCACGAGGCCTTGGCTATGTGGCTATGATAGTCTGGCATTATGCATTCCAACATTATGAAAGTGGTTATTGATTTTTGCATGTGATTATTCGATTAGTAGAATATCCATGTGAATAAGTAAATGGCATTATTTCATTTTACTTTTGCCATACCATGTTGAAGTTCAATTTTAAAAGGCTTTTGTTTTAGTAATGCATTGCCTTAAATGTTTATTCTTATTTATGAATGTTTCCGCTATATTGTTATCCTTACTGGGCATTTGAGCTCACCCCTTTTCTATATTTTATCTTTCCCCAGGATGTGAAGAAGTAAATTATGAATGACCTGCAGGGATTTTATGAGGGGATAGTAGTGTGGATTATTGAGACATTATGTTGTTGTAGTAGTTTTTCATTTTATGATGTAATGTAAAACTTATGAATATATCTAGTGTTTCCAAGGCTACTAAACCAATCGGTCTTTCGAGATTTGATCTTTCTTGTGATCATGCCAATGTTATGTAATAATGCACCGACTCTGGGTAGCTGGGGTCGGGGCGTTACAATCTTGTTCATTATACGAGAATTATTAGCTAATTCATTCTCTGAGACATCACTCTCACTAGATTTAGATTGAATAGAAATCTTCTTAGACTTGGATCTAGTTACTCTATCAAGAGTCTTTTATTTTATGTGATTTTATGTAGTAGTAAAACAAAAATACCATTTCCATTCTTTTTTTGATGTTTTTGGCATCTCACTTCATCCTTGTTTCATGTTGGGGAAGAGTTCCAAACAGCTCATCTAAGGAAATTTGGGTAACCTTCCTGTTCTCATCAATGGCTGTTCACTTTGATTCCTATTCATTGGTCATAATATCAATTATCTTATCCCCAAGAGCTTCATCATCCAAACCTTTCTCTCCCAAATATTGTAAGCTATTCATGATAGTCACAAACCTTTGTTGTACTTTTCGTATTGGTTCACCATAAGGAAAATTAAAACCATGATACTCATATTTAAGCATAGCTCTTCTAGTCTCAATCAATTTAGATGTACCAAAATGAAGAACTTCAAGTTTCTTCCATATACAGTTAGCTATTTCACTTGATGAAATTTGGCTATATATGTTCCTAGTCATTGAACGTAGTAGAGTATTTCATACCTTGTAGTTTAATTGATAATCATGCTTCTTTTGATTAGTGAAAGCACTAACTTCCTTATCATGAATTTTATAACCACCAGTAAGCATAAAAAAGTTATCTACTCCAGTATTGGTAATGAAAGCATTCATTAGATCTATCTAGTATTCATAATCATTCCCATAAAAAATTGGTGGTTATGTAGGATTTAGGTTGTCGATGGAATCATAATTTAAACCCGCCATCTTTAGGAAAAATTTTCTACAAAAAATCTTGTTAAAAAAATGTTTGGATTCAAGGAAAATATTCTTAAGAAAAGAAAATATAGAATAATGAAAAACCGAGCAAGATAAACTTATATGTGAGTATAAGAATTTTAGAGACCTTCTCTGATACCAAATGTAAGATTGTTGTAGAGTATGAGGATTCCAACCTCTTATACCAATTGTAGGATCGAAATAATCAATGTTGATGCTCAATATACAAGAGGAGTGGGGGTGAATTATATACTTTAAAAATTTCCTTAAACAAGGAAATATCTAAGTTTAAAAAAGATAAACTAATAAAATTCACAACACATCTAACACCAATGAAATATTGGAACAATGCATGAAGTTACAAACTTCTAATTCTATGCACTTGCTTAAATCTGGAAAGTGATTCCGAAAACAGGATCCAGAAATATGGATATGGAAATTGAAACTTAAACAAAGTTTACAATATGAGATTCTACCTTAGAGCGTATAGAATCTAAATGAATCATAGTATAATTGTAAGGAAATATAAGAAGGTTATACTTTCCTTACAATACAATATTCCGCAGAAAAACAAGTAGTAAAACTATAAGTAACAAGATATAAATCTTTTAACCCAAAGAGAATGGTATCCAACAACCTTGGATAAAGGTCACTTGATTTATACTTTAATGCAAGTCTATCTTACCCACACCAGGGTAAGCCCTCAATACGAAGATCAGAGTCTCTGTCTTGCTATCCGTACAAGCCCTCAACTTCAATGTAGTTGGAAACTCTATCTTCCTCAACAAGGAAGCACTCAACTTCAAGGTGTTGTAACCTCTGTCTTCCTATCCCCGAAGGCCCTCTATTGTAATCACCAACAATCTTTGTCGCATGAAGCAATCTGCAAAAGGAAAAGTTTGAACAAGTCTTTCAAACTTTCTACACGAAGCCTGTGAGTTGATAAGAGCCTCTCTCTCTAGAAATCACGTTAACAGCATGTAAGCACAAGTTGTCGAAGATGTTTTGACCTCATTCAAATGAGATATTATTTATAGGCATGGTTGGAACTGTCGGCTCCCTCCTCCAATGGTCATATATTCCTTAAATTATAGAGGGACCTGTATACATGTCACTAAACCAATGGTTTGATAGAAACAGAATGGACGATATCGTTTTATAACAAAATATGTGTAACTAAAAGCACACCATTGTTTTATAATAAAATGAGTGTAATCATAAGAAAAACTTTAGTTTGGAATGTAAGTAAATAAAAGATCGGTGTCTAACGAAAAATGAAATTCGAAGTCAATAATAAAAGGATATTCGGATTCTGTTTTATAGGAATTCAGAACCTGAATTCTATAGAAATCCAAATTCTGAATTTCAAAGGAAATTTAGAGTCTGGTTTCACCAGGGATCAGAATATGAACTTACAGAGTTCATAGTCGAACTCATAAAAGTTCAGAGTGGAACTAGTAGATGTTCGGATTTGAATTCATAAATATTTGGAGTCTAACTAATAAAAGATTGGAGTCAAACTAGTAAAAGTTAGGAGTGGAACTAGTAAAATTTTTTATCCAGAATTCGGAATGGAACTATATGTGAGTTCGTATCCAAAATTCGGAATAGAACAATATGAGAGTTCGTATCCAGAATTTGGAATGGAACAATATGAGAGTTCGTATCTAGAATTCAGAATACAACTATAATAGAGTTCGTATCTAGAATTCGGAGTAGAACTTCTTTACAGTTCATATCCAGAATTTGGAGTGGAACATCATTACAATTCACATCCATAATTCAGAGTGGAACTTCATTACAATTCACATCCAGAATTTAGAGTGGAACATCATTAAAGTTCACATCTAGAATTCGGAGTGGAACTTCATTACCGTTCACATCTAGAATTCGGATCCTAAAACAGAATGCTTTATATATTAGCATTATATGATTCCGAGGTTTTGGTTATGAATACGATTTTTACACTTATGCAAAATATAGACATGTACAAGGAAATCTATATTAGGGTAAAATTCATTAAGGAGGAAAATTTTGATTAGAGAAGTAAAATTTAGATTTGCTTAAGTAAAAGGTGTTTGTGATTTTAAAAACAAGATGGGATGAAAAAGTCACAAGTAAAACCTTATTGATTCACAAATTAGTTTCTTCTCTGCAACTGTTTTCATAGTTTTGATACCAAAAAACATAATCTCGTTGATAACCAAACCTTAAGAGATTTCCCTCAACCTTTTCGAATGTGTCAAAAGTTATCAAAGAACATTTTTTACAAGGACACTTAATTGTTCTTTTTGAATCATATTATTGTTGTGATGATGAAAATGATAGGAAATCTTCAACACCATCAATATATATAGGATTATAACCAAAGCCATTTGGATTTCTATGCTGATTTATCCAAGTGTGACAATCTAATAATGACTGATGTTGATTTCCTTGTACAATATTTTTCAACAAAATATAAATCATCACAATTGTCGAATAAATTGAAATTATAAAAACACTATCTAAAAAAGGTAGATAAATAATTAAAACTTCTTATTATTAATTACCATTAAATTTAAGCGTCAAAATTTCTAGTGGATTGAAGGATACTCTTTATTCTGACGGCTCATTTACATTCATCTTTCTCACACTGAAATCACAATTAAGAATCTTCTTAGAGGTATGTTTATTCATTCTCATGCATATGAGAATGTAAAAGCGTACCTCTGAGCAGTTTCTTCATTGTGATTTCAGTGTGCGAAAGATGTAAGTAAATGATCCTTCATATAAAAGATCCCCCTTTTCATCAAAGAATCATCTTCTTGCAATTATCACCACTTGAAGACATTATAAAAAATGTGGTCCTACAAATGCATATTCAAACTCGAGCACACGAGATTGTATATGCATATGTAGAAGCATACATTTCATAATATTTTGAGTTGGTGAATGTTGAAAGATGAAGAGTCATCATGGAAAAGGAGTGTCATCAATACATTGGAAAATATTCCAAGTTATTACATGTTATTAGAATTTATTCCTATATATTCCTCTTTATTCTTAATTACTCATGTTTATACCTAATTTCTTTTTTTTATTCCTAATTACTATTTTTAATTCTTAATAACTCATGTTAATTTCTAATTACACCTATTAATTCCCAATTACTCTTGTTAACTACTAATTAATCATATTAACTCTTAATTACTCTTATTAACTATTAATTACTCTTTTCAACTCCTAATTACTCCTGTGAACTTCTGATTACTACTTTTAACTCTTAATTACTCCTACTATATCCTAATTACTCTAGTTAACTCCTAATAACTCTTATTAACTCCTAATTACTCATGTTTACTCTTAATTACCCTTTTTACTCCTAATTAGTCCAATTTACTCTTAATTACTCCTCACTACTCCTAATTACTCCTCAGTACACTTAATTATTCCTAAGTACACCTAATTATTCCTAGTTAGGGCTAAATATTCTTATTTATTATTAATTATTTATATTTATTGCTATTTATTGCTATTTATTTCAAATTATTAATATTTTTTGCTAATAATTACTATTTATTACTATTTATTTCTAATTATTCCTATTTATTACTAATTATTACTAATTATTTATATTTATTACTATTTATTTTATATTATTCATATTTATTACTAATTATTCTTATTTATTTCTAATTATTCCTAATTACTAATAATTATTCTTAATTAGTACTAATTATTCTTAATTATTACTAATTATTCTTAATTGCTACTAATTATTCCTAATTATTACTATTTATTATTAATTATTTTCATTTATTCCTAATTATTGCTATTTATCCACATTTATTACTATTTATTCCTTTTAATTAGAAATTATTTCTATTTATTACTATTTATTCCAATTTATGACTGTTTATTCTTTTTTATTACTATTTATTTCTAATTGTTCTTATTTAATACTAATTATTCTTATTTACTACTAATTATTATTATTTATTACTATTTAATTCTAATTATTCCTATTTATTACTAATTACTTCTATTTATTACTATTTATTTCTAATTATTCATATTTTTTTCAATTTATTCTGATTTATTTCTAATTATTCATATTTATTAGTTTTTATTATTCATTATTCCTATTTATTACTATTTATTTCTAAGTATTAGTATTTTTTTCTAATTATTTCTATTTATTTTTAATTATGAATATTTATTACTATTTATTCATAATTATTCCTAATTATTCCTAATTATTCTTAATTATTCTAAATTATTTCAAATTATTCCAATTTTTTCATATTTATTCTTAATTATTTTTCATTATTCTTAATAATTCTTGATTATTTCTATTTCTTCCTAATCATTCATATTTATTATTAATTATACCTATTTTTTACTAATTATTCCTATTTACTACTAATTATTCCTATTTATACAAATTATTCCTATTTATTACTAATTATTCCTATTTATAACTAGTTATTTCTATTTATTAGTATTTATTATTATTTATTCCTATTTATTATTAATTATGTGTATTTATTATAAATTTTTCCCATTTATTACTAATTTTTTCTATTTGTTACTATTTATTCCTATTTATTACTAAAAATTCCAACTTATTACTATTTATTTTTATTTATTAGTATTTATTACTATTTAGTCATATTTATTACTATTTAGTCTTAATTACTAATAATTACTACTAATTAAAACTAATTAGTACTAATTAGTACTAATTTCTACTAATTATTACTAATTAGTACTAATTATTCCTAATTAGTAGTAATTATTCCTAATTATTACTATTTATTACTAATTATTCTGGATTATTACTAATTATTACTAATTATTTCTATTTATTACTAATTATTCCTATTTATTCATATTTATTCTTATTTATTACTAATTATTCATATTTATTACTATTTATTCCTATTTATTACTAATTATTCTTATTTATTACTAATTATTCTTAATTATTCATATTTACTATTATTTATTATTATTTATTAGTACATATTATTATTTATTTCTATTTATTATTAATTTTTCCAATTTACTATTATTTATTCCAATTTATTACTAATTATATCTATTTATTAAAATTTATTCTTATTTATTACTATTTATCAATTTTTTTTGCATTTTATTTCTAATTATTATTATTTATTCTATTTATTTTTATTTATTTCTAATTATTTCAAATTATTCCTATTTATTGCTATTTATTCCTATTTGTTCATAATAATTACTAATTATTCCTATTTATTACAAATTATTCTAATTTGTTATTAATTATTCATATTTATTACTAATTATTCATATTTATTACTAATTGTTCATATTTATTATTAATTATTCCCTTTTGTTACTAATTATTCCTATTTATTAATAATTATTCTTATTTATTACTAATTAGTCATATTTATGACTAATTATTCATATTTATTAAAAATTATTACTAATAATTTCAATTTATTATTACAAATAAATATTGTTAACAAAACAATTTAAATCAAATTAAATTAAAACTAATCAAAAAATAATTAAATTTAACATAAAAATGAAATAAATATTAAATAAAATAAAACATAAATACCTTTAAACATGATCTTCTATTGATGCAGATGGCTTCAAAAGTTTTTCGTCAAAAAATACTAACTCAAACAAAATTTCACTCTAAAAATAGTGTTGAGAGAGAGAGAGAACGTGATAATTGAGTGGAGGATTTGAACAAATGGATGGATGTAAATATATGATAGATTAGTTGCGACAAGACCTTTTGCGACTGGAATACCTTCGCAACAGGTCTTTATTGCGATGTGGCCTGTCACAAATAAATTTTCCCTCATTAATTGATTTCAGCGGTTAAAAGGGGATTAGTGATGGGGCCCATCGCAAAATGTACCTGTCGACACACGTTTTGCATCAGGGCAACATCCAGTCACAAAAACTCATTTACTACCATCGGGTAGTTGTGACGGGACCCATTGCAAATACTCTCAGAGTGACAAACTATTTACGATAGTGGAATTCCCCCATTGCAAATAACCTTCCGGTCCCAAAAACCAATTTACCGCCGCTAGTTATTGAAAACAGGTCAAGTCGCAAATACCTCTGAGGGACGAACTATTTGTGATGGGAATATTCCTCCTGTCGCCAATAACCTTACCGATGTTTGGCGCACAAACCGCGCCAAACCACGCATTACTTTTTCGACGGGCTCCCAAAACCCGTCGCAAATAACATGTTATTTATGACGGGGCGACCCCCCCACCCCCCAACGTAAATAATCTCTGGACTTGACTATTTATGATGAGATTATTTCCCGTCGCAAATAACTCATTGAAGAAGTTTTTTTCCGTATTGTTCTATAATATAGAGCATAATCTTAGGATGAATGAGTTGAATCACATGCCCTAAAAAAGAATTTGCATCCTTCTTTCTAAAATTGGTTACCAAAGGAGGTTGATCATTCAACAACAGAACATGTGTTTGGATAATCCTCTCCTTGGAAAATTCAAAGTCACCTTTTGTGACAAAATCAACCGATTCTAATGGAACAGTAGGTATAAGAATTGATGAAGTAATATCAGAACTAGTAGGAACATTAGATGAAAATATCCCTAATTAACCTGTAGCATCAATCTAATCAAATAATGATCCATTCGGATCCATTTCCATTCGAATATCAGATCCATTATGCATTAGGGGACTACCATCCACACTTGAAATAGTGAATTACAAGCCTTATATTACATAGCTATAAACCATATCTCATTCCACAGCCACTGGGTCCACCCAACTAATAGAATAATTTTTGTGTGATTTTTCTATAGAACAGTCAACAACTATAAAATCAAAAATTATAGGTAGGATATTCATTTTTACATGTGATCTCTATACATTAATTATTTTCTCAACAACATCAGGCTCAATCTCGATATTTTTAGACAGACTAATCAACTGCAATTTTCATAGAAATCTCCTTCTAAACATCATCTATTAGTATACAAAGGTAATTACTAACAATTGGATCCATTGAGTAATTTTACATACTTTTTGACTCCTCCCCATCATTATATTCTTTCATTGTTCCTCTAGTTGTTCTATCAATATCACTAGCTTGAATGGGTTTATCATTAGATCAATAGAAAATTAAAAAACCTAGAAAAGAAATATGTTCCTGAGGTATCTCAACATCCTAAACTCTAATGTGGCCAGTAGGACCAACAAGATCAAAACCTTTATCACTATCATCTCCATCTCCGTTTCCATTTTATTCATTTCTATTTCAATTTCCATCATATCCCCCCTCCTTCTTCTTCTTCATCACTATTTCATTTTTATTCATATGACTTTTAAGTTCTCTTAAAATATTATTTACCTGATACATCTATTTATTCATCCTCACATCCTTTTATAAAAAGAAACTCTCTAATGGGGACTGAAAATGAGGGTAGGGATAAACATAAACAATATCTAGATAAATTTAAGGAAGATCTAGTTCATTGCCTTCATCTATAAAAAAACTCTTTCTCATCTCTTGATGTCGAATTCCCTTCTAATTTTTCGGTATACTCAATTACATCATCTAGTTTCAAACCAAGATCCACGAGATTCAGCCTTCTCATAGGGTGTTCAACTAATTTAAAACATTACAAAACCTATCAATAGTATATATCAATTTCATCTTCTATGGATTCTAGCCTATTTTCAACCTATTTCATATTACCATTCTAATAAAAAACACCATAGTTCATTATTTTTCATCACGTCCAATGAGTAATCCCTTGGACTCTAGCGTGGACAAAATGAAATTAGGATGGATGAGATATTGTGATCTAGAACATGGCTAGCATATCTCCATCAAGTGAAGCATTATTTGTCTATATTGATTATTTTTTATCCAATTTTCATAATGGAGAAAATATAAACATCATGGAACCTCATTGTTTCAAAATCACTTTTCATGGACATAGAATGTGCGGGATAATCATGAAAAGAAACTGTAATTCACTATTATGTTCAGTAGCAACTGGACTTCTTAATATCCCATATGTTTTCAACTCATCCTAATAATACCCATAAAAAAGTATCATTGACACTTGAAATAGATCATTTAACATCATTTACAACTCCTTCATGAGGAATTCTCAAAAATCTAACACACTTCCTTGAGGAGAAAACTACTTTATATCCATTGATTCTAAGTCTTACCCAGTCTTCATTTCCCACAAAAATGAATTAAAAAATAGATAGACATGTGCTTTAACAGAAGACTGAAATGAATCTCATTAAATGAAAACCATTATACCCATCCTATGGTATTTTATATATCTATGATCCAAACACATTCTTGATATCAACTATTCATAATTAACTTCCTATTAAGGAACCACTACACACGTAGAAAGATCTAGGTTAACTAACTGAACATCAGTTGTGTAGGATCAAAATAATGATCTACATACTAAATATACAAGAGGGGGGGGGGGGTTGAATTGTACAGTTTACAAAATTTACTTAATCAAGGAAAAATATAAGTTTAACAAATTTGAATTAAGAAAATAAAAACCACCTCTAACACCAATTGAAATATTGGGACAAAGTATGTAGTTACAAACTTCTAGTTTTATACACCTTCTTAAATCTGGAAAGTGATTCCGAAAAACCAGTTCCGGAAATATGGATCCGGAAAATGAAACATAACCAATGTTTACAATATGAGATTCTTCTTTAAATTTTATAGAATCTAAATGAATCGGAGTACATGTGAAAGAAAATATAATATGGTTATACTAACCTTGAAATACAAAATACAGTGGAAAAACATGTAACAAAAACAAGTAACAAGATATAAATCTTCTTAACCAATGATAAGGGTATCCAACAAACTTGGATATAGGTCCTTTGATTTATACTTTCAAGAAATTCTGTCTTACCCACACTTGGGTAAGCCCTCGATATAAACATCGAAGTCTCTATCTTGATATCCCTGCAAGCCCCCAACATTAAGGTAGTTGGAACCACTATCTTCCTCAACAAGGAATCCCTCAACTTCAAGGGGTTGGAACCTCTGTCTTCCTATCCACAGAAGCCCTCGATTGTAATCCCCAACAATCAGACTCGCATGAAGCAAGTCTACACAAGGCAATGTTTGAACAAGTCATTCAAACTTTCTGCATAAATCTTGATATTTAATTAAAGTCTCTCTCTCTAGAAATCACTTCAACAGCATGTAAGCACAAATTGTGTCAATGTAGATGCTTCTTTTCAAATGAGATCCTATTTATAGGTGAAGCTCTAACGGTTGGAACCCTCCTCCAATGGTCATATTTCTCCATGAATTTTAGAGGGACCTGTACATGTGTCACCCAACCAATGATTAGTTAGAAACATAATGGATGACATCGTTTTATAAAAAAACATGTTTAACTGAGGGCAATACATCATTTTATAATGAAACGAGTGTAAGCATAAGCAAAACTGAGGTTTGTAATGTAAACAAATAAATGTTCGGAGTCTAACAAAAATGGAATTCAGAGTCTATAATAAAAATTTATTTAGATTCTATTTTGTAGAAATTCGGAACCTGAATTTTGTAGATATTTTGACTCTAGTTTCATCAGAATTTAGAGTCAGAACATACAAAGTTCAGAGTCAGAGTTCATGGGAATTCAGAGTCAGAACTCGTATGAGTTCGTAGTCTGAATCCAGAGAGCTTGGAGTCCGAACATAGATAAGTTCGTAATCATAATTCAGAGTTGAACTACATGAGAGTTCATATCCATAATTCGGAATTGAACTTCATGAGAGTTTGTATCCAGAATTCGAAGTGGATCTTCATTATAGTTAATATCCATAATTTGGAGTGGAACTTCATTATAGCTAATATCTAGAATTCGGAGTGGAACATCATTACAGTTAATGTCTAGAATTCGGAGTGGAACATAATTACAGTTTATTTCTAGATTTCGGATCCTAAAATAGAATTCTTCATATATAAGTATTATATGATTATGAGGTTTTTGATAGGAATACGATTTTTATACATAAAAAAATATTGATATGAACAATGAAAACATGGTAGGGGTAAATTTCGTTGAGAAGCAAATTTTCCATATATTGGTAAATTGTATATTTTCTTAAGTATAGGGTGTTTGTGATTTTCAAAACAAGAAGGAATGGAAAAGTCATAAGGAAAACCTTATTTACTAAACAATCTCTTCCTTTTTGGAAAGCACAAACAACCTTACGAAAAAGAATATAAGGACTTTGAAAAATTTAATTAGAGATTAAAATTAAAACTTATCTCACTTTGTTCATGGATGATGATGAATACAACTAACTCCCCCTAAGGCATTTAAACTATAAGGATTGTATTCTGGATTTCCGGAATAGAGTTTTCATTATCATGGGAATGAAAAACATTGTAATGAGAAACTCCTCCTTATTTTAAGGATATCTTTACTTAGAAATTATTCCTTCTCCATTTTTAATTTTTCCTTCTCCTCTTTTGAGTAGTTCTTTTTCGTTCTCCCCCTTTGTGATGTTCAAAACGAATTTAAGGTAATGTAAAAGAAATAGAGTACCTGAAACAATAGTATATAACAACAGAAGATACAACCAACAAAAAATTTCATTATAGTTGAGATAATTTTTACATGGAAATTCAAATGCAACAAAAGATCGGATTGAGTTCATTTTTATTCCTTATCCTTTGGAATTAACTTTTTCAAGAGAGTTTTCATCTTCTTCTAATCTTTCTGATCCTCCACAGCTTTCTTCTCCAAAGATGGGATTCCTTCATGTTGATCTTTCAGCACCTCTAACTGAGCCTTCATGGCCTCTTACTGCATATTCTCTAACTCATCATGCTTTACAAGACTTTCTTGGAGCTCAATCTGGGGATCTCTATACCTTATAAAAATTTGAGCAAGACTGTTAACATTGTCATTCAAGTCCTTCACTTGTTGATTCCTAGAATTTTACTAAAGGATTATCTTCTCTTGAAGATTCTTTATCTTTTCATCCTCGGTATCAAAATCATATTTTACCTCATTCTTAAAATTATCAAACTCAACCAAGTCATCATCCACCTTCTTTGTCCAAAGAGTGATTCTGCTGCAAGATTTTCTATAAACATCATAATTGATGACAAAATTTCTATGGTCAGCTTCAATATTTACACACGTATCCATTACTATGGATAAGGATTCTGATTTCTGATTTAAACTATGTTGAATCATTTGGCACCTTGAGTCTATAGTGGGAAAAATCAGAATGGTGTCCACCAATTTCTTCAGAGACTCAACAACAAAGTCATGACCCAAAGCGGATGACTCCGAATCCGATACCTTACTAGGTGAATGCTCTTCTTCAACCTCCACTAGCTTTCTTCTTGAAGAACCACCATCCTCTTTCTTCTTGATGATATTTTTTTTGGTGTATCCATGAGAACATACATACCTTTATCATTTTTCGGATTGTGCTGATCATCTAGAGATTCTTCCTCACACTCTGATAGTTGAACAATATGGTCTTCATCTATTTTCTCATTTTATCCTTCTTCCTCAAGATAATTTCTCTCATAGGTCTCTTCCTCCGAAAATTCATACACTTTATCTTCCTCTTCCTTATCATCATCTTTGTTACATTTTTTCTCAACTCCCTTTCCTAGAGTGACATTTTTTGTGGATTAAAAATATTCTTTATAATCCTAAACTTGTTTAATTAGGTCATCTTGATCAGCACTTCCATCTTCTTCTTCTTCTTCTTCCACTATTCTTTCAACAACTTCTTCTGTTCGTTCAAAAAAATCTTTTTCTATATGCTTTTCTTGAGTGAAGTAGATCTTCCTCTGGGTTTCCGGTAATGGTTCGGTAAAAAAAGTTTCTGGAACCGGAATCTTCTCAGAAGCCTTCTCTGTTGCATTCAAAAGAGACTGAAATATCTCTTCTTCTGACATATTCTTCTTCAATTTGTTTTCTTTTTCTTTTCTTTCTAACTCATCAGAATCTTTCTATTTTAAGGTCGTAGCCTCATTAGGATCTAATCTGAATTGAGGGTCCCCTTCTTTTCTCTTCTCCTTGTCTTCCCTCCACTTTGCAGCCACTTCATCTGGGTAGGCTTTTTGTTTCTTTGGCTTGGGTGGTGCAGATTGATTTTACTTAGATTTTTGAGTCTTGTCTTAAGCCTCCACTTTTTTCAACTTTCTCTTCTTCCCTACCTTTTTAGATGGTTCTGTAGTTTGTTGATCTTTCAGATATGCCTCACATCTTCCTCAAGTAAGGGGTTTAATTCTCTCGATTCATCAGAAAAAACCATATTCATCTCATTTTGTGTATCATCACTAACCAGAATTACCTTGAAATTTATTTTCATGGAAGTGAAAGAAACTTTAAACAAATCAAGTCATCTAATAATAAGATTATAAAGCAAGGACAGATACATTATGATTCGAGCTTTCAGATTCAATTCTTCAATATTATTATCTATAATCAAAACAAGCCTCATCAAATTCAACTTCCTTAGAATTACCAAAAAAATCTATGATGCATATATCACTCTTCTTGAAATTATCCTTATCACCCATTCTTGGTATGAGAAAACCATGTACCCACTGCTGTATAATCTAATTATTCTGAGAGAGATGAGAAATATTAACAGTCTTGGAATCTTTAAGTCCAAGGCATTTCAATGCCTTCACTTTGTTGAAACATCCATTCTCATCCAGAATATTATTCGAACAAAACTCATCTTCAACTTCATAAGATAGACCCACCAAGCTTGAAGCCTTTGTGTAAGAAAACATATGTGTTTTCCCATATTACTTGAACAAAAAATCATCTCTTCCATCTTCCTTAAGGAAGGAAATAGTCTCATAAAACTCAACAAGAAAATCTGTATAAATCGGATCATGTTTCTCTGGCTTTGATAAGAAAACATCTTCTCAGCCATTCAATATGATATTCTTAGATATAAAAGATCATACTTGAAGAAAATCAGATGCACTAACATCACCCAGTAAAATAACCATTTTGTGATTGGCTTCGTAGTTGACATATCCTGAGAAGTTGCTTCAACAGACATTTTGAATGAAGTGCTTTGGATGATTTGGAAAGGGCCTTAAGAAGGGAGGAAAAACTTCGACAAGCGAGAGCTTGAAGATCGATGTGGGACAACTATCGGGTGTCCCCATTATATAGGCGATGGATGTGACCTTTGAGATTCCAAAAACCATAAAATGGTTGAAAAACTATCTGATCTGATCTGACATTTGAAAACATACCCACAAGGAAATCTTGAATTTGATCTTTTGAGGTTTTAAGAAATCAATCGGATTTATGAAAACTAGAATCTGAGAAATTTTAAAACTTATAGGAAAATACCAGCAAGCTAAATATGACTATAAGGACTTAAGTAAGGATATCATATCATTCAGATTGTCCAAGAATTTTATTCATAATAGGTGATATTATTTTTGACGAAAAATTTGACTACGAAAGACTAACTATGAAAAACATAAAGTTGAAAAGACTTTGAGTACCAAAACTCTAGTAAGAAAAGTATGAGTACGAAAATATCAATATGAAAAGTATGAGTATGATAAATTTCAGTACGAAAAGTATGAGTATGAAAAATTCCATTACGAAATGTATGAGTATGACGATATCTGTATGAAAAGTATGAGTATGAAAAATTTCAGTACAAAAAGTATAAGTACAAAAAAAGTTCATTACGAAAATTCCTAGTATGAAAATTCTCATTATAAAAGTTCTAGTTCTGAAAGATTCATTACGAAAGTTCCAATACGAAAAATTCATTACAAAAGTCCCAGTACGAAAAATTCATTAAGTAAAGTTCTCAGCACAAAAACATCATTACGAATATCCTAGTATGAAAATTTCATTATGAAATGTTCTCAGTACAAAAACTCTATTACGAAAGTCCCAGTATGAAAATTTCAGTATGAAAGTCCCAGTACAAAAATATCCATTTCAAAATTTTAATTATGAAAATTTCAATACGAAAATTTTGAAAAACCCATTACAAAAACTTTTAGTTACAAAAGTATGAAAAATTGACTATGATAATTTTTATTACAAAATCTAGAAAAAAAAAGCTGACTAAGAAAATTTTGATTATGCTAACAAGAAAATGTACTCCCCCTATGAAAGGGAGTTTGTTAATATAACAAGAATGGTTCAACAAGAAGTTAATGAAGGAAGATTACCTTATAGTTATCATTACTGTCTTTTGTTTAATGTATTCAAATCTATCGGAGGGTAATGATTTTGTGAAAATGTCAGCATGTTGATCTTGCATTCTGATATACAGAAGAATAATATCTATTTTTAGAGTGTGATCCCTATGAAAGTGATGCCTAATATCTATGTTTCTTTCATGAGAGTGATGTGTGGTATTTTTATTATGGTCAATGGCACTTGTGTTATCACACAAAAATTGAGTCTTCGTAAAACTCAAGCCATAGTATGTGAGTGTGTGTGGAATCCACAACACATGAGCACAACAACTTCCATTTCACTTAGAAAAGGTAAGTCTTGGCTCCTTAGGTCTTATGAGTTCAAAGTGTAAACATTCTATTGCCAATGGGCAATGAGAATAAACACTTCCTTGGAATTGTGTACTAAGAACCTATCATTCCTAAAATTCACAAATTATCCTTAATAAAATAATTGAATTATGCTAATGAGGTTGTTCTTAAGAACTATAACAATCAAAACATTTTAAATCAATGTTTTACCAAGTAGGATAATATTACATATACCAAAAATTTCTCCATGAGCATTATCTCTGAAAGTTACTTTTCCTCCATTCTTCTGGATAGTCTTCTCAAAGTAGTTTTTGTTACCATTCATATGTCAGGAAAATCCACTATCCATGTACTAAGTATTATTGTTGGTACTTTCCAAATTTTCCAAAAAAAAAGAAACAAGTTAGGTTTTTGAAATCCATACTTTCTTGGATCCGGAATTGTTAGAAAACAAAATTTAGGGTATCCAAAATTTTTGATAAAATATCCTTTATGAAACCCAATAGATTGAAATATATTTAAAGAACAGTTTTTCTTCCAATGCCCACCACTTTTACATTTAGTGAAAAAATGGGCTTTATAAGGAACAAAATTGTTGTTTTTGAAAACTGGTTTTTGTTGAGTATAACCTTACCCAGTAGGGTTTCTTTGAGGTTTAATTTGAGAATACATCTTGTCAAAATATTCTTTCCTAGAGGTAAATTTTGTAAGGAGCTTCTTAAGAGAAAATATTTCAGATTTTATTCTAATGACTAAATTCTGATCCTCAGGAATCATTTCCCTAGGGTTAGATTTTTCTTCAAAAAATTTCATCTTTTAAATAGCTTTCTTAATATCTTTAGAAAGTTCTTATTTATCAGAATTTTTTTTCTCAAGGTATTTGGAATGATTTTTTTGGAATATCTTCTTTATCTTTATGATCTACAGAATGATCTGAAATCTATTTTGTAAGAATTTCTTCCCTAGTATTTTCCATGTCTAATTTCATAGAAATTTTACAATATTCTACTTCATGAATCATGGAAAATCTATATACTTCTTCATATGAATGTTCTTAATTTTCTAAAGATGATGTATCTTCATTATCAGTACTATTTTCAGAATTGTAGTTCTTCCCAAGAGATATATGTGTTAAAGCCTCAGCAGAGCGTACCTTGGCCATAATACATATATGTGGAAAGAATTATTAGAAATAAATGCCACATTCATCTAGGATGATGAATTATATTCTTAGGACTCACTTTTTGAAGAGTCTCTATAGCTATAACTCCAAGTAGTATTAGCTTTAAATCTTTTCATAACTTTAGATTTGTAAAACTTCTTCCCGTTCCTTTTATAATGCCTCTCTTTTCATTATTTCTTTTTAAGTTAAGGGAAATCTGGTCGTATGTGTCCACTTCTCTTGCATTCATAGCATGTGACCTCTGAATCTTTCTAATCTTTCCTTTCCTTCTTATTGTACATGGATTTGAAATTTCATTGTCCAACTATCTTGTTCATCCTTCGAGAAAGATTTTCTAACTCATTCTCTAAGACTTCACTCTCACTAGATTCAGATTGGATAGTAACCTTCTTAGACTTGGATCTAGTTACTCTCTCAGGAGTCTTAGCTTTCATATGATTTGATGTTGTAGTAAAAGCAACAGTACCATTCCCATTATACTTTTTGATGTTTTCAACATCTCTCTTAATCCTTGTTTAATGTTGGATAAGAGTTCTAAACAGCTCATCTAAGGAAATTTGAGTGACCTTCCTGTTCTCATCAATTGATGTTCTCTCTGATTCCCACTCATTGGGCATAATATCAATTATCTTTTCAATGAGAGATTTATCATCAAGACCATTATCTCCCATATATTGTAAGATATTCATGATAGTCATAAACCATTGTTGCACCTTACAAAAGGGTTCTCCATATGGAATGTTAAAACCGTGATACTCAACTCTAAGCATAGCTCTTCTAGTCTCAATAACTTTTGATGTACCGAAATGAGTAACATAAAGTTTCATCCATATACAGTTAGCTTCTTCACAAGATTAAATTTGGCTATATATATTCCTAGTAATTGAACATAGTAAAGTAATGGGTACCATATTGTTGAGTTTATAATCATGCTTCTCTTAGTTGATGACAGTATTATCTTCCTTATCAGGAATTTGATGACCTCCAGTAAGCATAACATAATTTTCTACTCCAGTATTGATAATGAATGTCTTCATTCAGTCTCTCAAATATTCATAATCATTGCCATCAAAAATTGGTGGTCTTGTACGATTTAGGTTGTCGATAGAACCAACATTTATTCCTTCCATCTTAAAAAATGTTGGCACACAAACATGTTAATAACCAATGTTCATATTCAAGGAGAATATTCCTAAGTAAGGAATAATATAGAGCAATGAAAAACTGAGAAAGAAAAACATAGATGTTAGTATAAGTATTTCAGAGACCTCCTCTTATACCAATTGTAGGATCGAAATAATGATGTCGATACTCAATATACAAGAGGGGTGAATTGTACACTTTAAAAAATTTCCTTAAATAAGGAAAAATACATGTTTAACAATGTTAAACTATGAAAATTCACTACACCTATAACACCAATTGAAAGATTGGGAAAAAGTATAATGTTAAAAACTTCTTGTTTTATACACTTTCTTAAATCTGGAAAGGGATTCTGAAAAATCATTTCCGGAAATATGGATCCAGAAAATGAAACTTAACCAAAGTTTACAATATGAGATTCTAAATTAAAGCGTATATAATATAAGTGAATCAGAGTACAAGTGTAAGGAAATATAAGTAGGTTATACATTCCATACAATACAAAATGTAGCGGGAAAACATGTAACAAAAACAAGTAACATGATATAAATCTTTTAACCCAAAGAAAAGGGTATCCAACAACCTTGGATAATGTTTCCATGATTTATACTTTCAAGAAAGTCTTTCATACCCACACCCGGGTACGCCCTCGATATGAAGATCGGAGTCTCTGTCTTGCTATCCCCATAAGCCCTCAACTTCAAGGTAGTTGGAACCTCTGTCTGCCTCATAAAAGAAGCCCTCAACTTAAAGGTGTTGGAACTGTGTCTTCTTATCCCCGGAAGCCCTCGATTGTAATCACCACCAATCGAAGACCCACGAATCATGTCTGCACAAGGTAATGTTTGAACAAGTCGTTCAAACTTTCTGCACGAAGCATGAGAGTTAATAATCTCCTCTCTCTAGAAATAACTTCAATAGCATGTAAGCACAAATTGTATCAAATTTGTTGCTTCTTTTCAAATGAGCTCGTATTTATAGGCAATGCTCCAACAGTTGGCTCCCTACTCAATTTTTCATATTTCTCCTTGAATTTCGGAGGGACCTGTACATGTGTCACTCAACCAACGGTTAAAAAGAAACAGAATGGATGACATCGTTTTATAACAAAACATGTGTAACTTAAGGCACGACATCGTTTTATAATGAAATGAGTGTAAGAAAAAGCAAAACTTAAGATCAGAATGTAAGAAAATAAATTTTCAGAGTCTAAACAAAATATAAATTGGAGTCTATAAAAAAAAGATATTCATATTTATTTCGTAGGAATTCATAACCTCAATTCTGTAGAATTATGGAGTCTAGTTTCATCAGAATTCAGAGTCAGAGCTTACAATGTTCGGAGTCAGAGTTCATGGGAATTCGGAGACATAACTCCTAAGAGTTCAGTGTCTGAATCCAAAGAACATGGAGTCAGAACTTAGATAAGATTGTAATCAGAATTCGGAGTCGAACTACATGAGAGTTTGTATCCATAATTCGGAATGTAACTTCATGAGAGTTCGTATCTAGAATTTGTAGTGGAACTTCATTACAGTTCATATCTAGAATTCGGAGTAGAACTTAATTACAATTTATATCCCGAATTTAGAGTGGAACTTCATTATAGTTAATGTCCATAATTCAGAGTGGAACTTCATTACAGTTCATATCTAGAATTCAGAGCCTAAAACAGAATTATTCATATCTAAGTATTATATGATTCCTAGGATTATTATTTGACTCCAATTATTATTCTTAAGAAAAATATTGATATGAAAAATGAAAACATGGTATGGGTATATTCCATTGAGAAGGAAATTTTCCTTATATAAGTAAAATGTAGATTTTCTCAAGTATAGGGTGTTTTTGATTTTCAAAACTATATGGAATGGAAAAGTCATAAGGAAAACCTTATTGACTCATCAAGTTGAACGGATCAACTATCCTTCCTATTTTTTTGAAGATTACAACACATTTAGAGACTATTTTGAGGATTTTTTTACTCATAACATGGTTATCGGCAAGGAATATTCCGATGAAGGACATGGAAGTTTGATGGTTTGTAAAGAAAGGGTCCCAAAAGGCTCAAGAAAAAAGGAATGAGAGGGTGAGTGTAGGAATTAAAAAAAATTATAATTTATATAATATTGTAATTTTGGAATGAAAAATTAAAATCAAAATTGCATACGAATCAAATAAAAAATTAATTCAATAAATAATCCATAAATAAGAACTTCAAAAACGAGTTAAAAATAAAGTTATGAATTTGAAAAAGGGAAATTGTTTCCAATGGCATGTAAAACTCAATGGGAAGTATAAAACCAACTGTGGATAAAACTCCAACGGTGGGTAAAACCCAAATAGTGGGTAAAAATACCATTGTCCGTAAAACACCAATGGTGGGTAAAACTCAAATAGTGTGTAAAACAAATTATGGGTAAAACTCCAAAATTGGATAAAACACCAATGGTGGGTAAAACAACCATGGGGGGTAAAACTCCAATGGTGGGTAAAACACCAACGGTGGGTAAAACACTAACAGTGGGAAAAATACCAATTTCGGAGCCCATAAAAATAAGTTTAACTAAAATTAATCATTTCTAGTTAATGTTTTATGTTGTTAATTCACTAAAAATTCAAAGGATTAGTGAAAATATTAGAAAGATTTTCTTCAGTACCGATCTATTCAAGAGTTATATCACCATTTTGAAAACAGTCTCTAAAAATATGATTACATACATCAATGTGTTTTATCTAGAGTGAAATATAGGGTCATTATAAATATTTATAGAACTTGTATTGTCAGAATTTATAGCTACATGTTGGAATTGATATCCATAGTCTATAAATGCCAGTTTCAAACAAAAAAATTTGTGCAGAATTGCTACATGAAGCTTTGTATGGAGCTTCAGTAGTAGCTTGTGTGATAGATTCAATTTCTTTCTATACTAAGATACTATATAATTTCCCAAACGAGTATAGAGGTAATTCATCTTTCTAACTTGAAACCGCAAGAATCAACATCTCAATAACTAACTACATCAAATTATTATCCTCTCATACAATAAAACAAAGAAATTAATATATTTGGGGTATTTATAAATCCTTTTTAGAGAAACTATGTGTGATTATATTGGGTTTTCTTGAAAGTAATCACACATACATACATCAAACATAATGCCAGGTTGGCTAGAATTTATGTAGATAAGGATTTAAATCATACCACTATAACTATTTTGATCCACTAATTTCCAAGCTTCTTCAAGTTACAACATACATGTGGTACTCTTTGGAATATCCCTACTCTTAGTTTTCTCCATATTAAAATGTTTAAAAAGTCCTCTATTTTTAAAAATATTGTTTAATGTAATTTTTTTTATATTGAAAAATATAAAAACTATCAAAGAATTTTATTTCACACATTAAACACATTTACATATAATTTTAAATAATTTTTTAAAATTGAATACAAAAATAATTTTTAAAATATACAAATATAATATCATCTATATATATTCAATGAATAGAAAATTCATTCGAAATTATTATTATAAATATCATAGGATCTTGTATACCATTTCAAAATAATTTTAAAATATAAAAAGAGATGAGATGATCATACCAAGATCTATGAGCTTCTTTTAAACCATATAAATTTTTTGTATCATTAAAACATGATTTGAAAAATGATGGTTTTGAAATTCAATGGGTAGCTCGAAAAACATATTCAATCATATAACTATTCAGGAATGACTATTTTACATCCATTTAATATAGTTTAAAATATATATGCGATTTTTAGTCAAGAAGTATTCTATTGGATTCATGTTTGGGTATAGGTGCAAAGGTTTCTTCATAGTCTATAACATCTTCATGACTATACCCCCATAGAACTAGTATAGCCTTATTCCAAATTATTTTTCCAAATTCGTCAAACATGTTTCTAAACACCCATTTAGTACCTATAGAGAAAGAGAAATTGTTCATGTGAGTAAGTTACCAAATATCATTTCATTTAAATTTATTAAGTTATTTTTTCTAATCTGTTACCAATAATTCATGATTAATAACATCATTGATGTTATTTGGTTCACCCTCTGATAAGAAATATTTATGTTCAACCTGATTTCTCAATGAATCTTTAGTCTGTGTACCTACATCTAGATCATTAATGATAGAATATAAAAAATGGTATTTAAGTGCCCAATGAAATATAGAAAAATAAGTACTAGTAACCTCAGGTGTCTCTATAGGTTTAGGCTTAAGATCATGATGTTCCTTGAAACATGATAATTTTTCTGTATGTTTCGCTGCAAAATGTGAAGGTTTGGAATTTATGTTCAAAGTTGAAAAATCAGCATCCCTGTTTTCTAACATATTTTTAGGTTCATTTTTATATGTATCATCAAAGTTTATATGGAAGAAATATTACATGGTATTGGTTCATTTCATAAAATCTCAATTGGATTTACGTGAAGTAGAATATCTAAGGAAAATTCCATCATTACTCCTAGATAAAAAAATTTCAAGATTATACTACATGTTATGATTAATGAAATTGAAACCAAAAACACAAAAGTTATTAACCTTATGTTTCCAATTTTTACAATGGTCAAATGTGGTTTTATTCATGATTAGTATAATTAAAAATCTATTAATTATATAGTAAATTGTATTCACACTCACTGCCCAAAAGTAGACTGGTAAGTAATATTCATTTTTCATTGTCTGGGATATATCATAATGTTTTTTATTTATTCTTTATATAACATAATTATACTGAGATTTCCTAGGAAAAAACAATTTAAGACTATAGCCATTTGGTGAGAAAAAGTTCAATGTGTTTATTCTAAAACTCACTATATGGTCACTTCAAAAGGACTTAATGTTGAGGGTGAATATTTTTTCTATAAAACATACATACTTTGTAAAAAATTTAAAATTCTATTTTTTTAGATAAAAATAATACCCAAGTATACCTATTAAAACCATCTATAAGTACACAGAAATTGTTCTTCCAATTTGAACATAAAAATATGGATGGGTGAAATCTGTCCCAGTGAACCAACTCAAGAGGTTTAGAAGTTGAAAATTCATTCATTAATTTAAAAGATATCTTGTGGTGTTTCAATTTTTAAAAAAGGTTGAAAACATTGTCATTTGGGAATTCAAATTTTGGTAGATCCCTAACATAACCTTTCCTAGAAATCATTCTAAGTGAGTTAATGTAACTATTTCCTAGTGTTTTATTCCAAATCAAAGATTCATTATGAAATGAACTTATTCAAGAAATATATTGAGAAATAAAATAATTGATATTATTAGCATAAACAACCCCATTTTTCAAATAAGTAAATACTAATTCATTTTTATAATTAAAAACGTTATATTCAATGTTTTTAAACATTACATGAAACCCATAATCACATAATTGGAGATTTTATGTAGATTTAATTTTAAACCATAAAAAAGCAGTAGATTAGAAATTTAAACTAAGTTATTGTTATCAATTTCTCTAAGGCCAATTATCATTCCTTTACCATTTACACCAAAGGTGAGATGACCACCATCGAAATTTATCATATTATTAAAGCTCAAGTAATCTTCTCTAATATATATAGAATATCTATTTTCCATGTACCACATATTCTTATAGGAGATCTTCATGTAGCCTTCTTATAAAACAATTCTTATATAAAGAATGAATCTTTTACCCATATTTTCATAGGTCAAGATATGATAGTAATTAGATCCTTAAAAACACATTTTTTTTTGATAATTTTCTTATAATAATATTTTAATGTTTTTTTAAATAAAAAAATTATTTTTTAAAATTCAAAAATAACTAACTGTAAGAATTATTGATTTAGACAGATGTATAAATGTTCTCTTAAATACTCTTCTACTATCGATTTAGGATCATCTAACAGTAATATATTTAAGAGAACTTTGTTCATAATATTTGAGTGAGATTTTCTATTATATTTTAAAACCTATCCAAGTATTTCATTAGTTTCTAATTTGATAATTTTATTTCAATATTTTCCATTAATAAGCAATTGTTCTTCTCTTTTTCTAAAGAAATAACAGAAATAATATTAGTAGATAAATTATGAGGTATCTTTAGAAATATTTTCAGTATTTAAGAACATTAATGATATATTAAATCATATTGTAATATTCAAACATTTCCTCTTTTGAAATATCATCACCATTTTTATCATTTTCAGAATTATTAGAATTTAGTATAGGATATATAGAAAGAACATAAGATATGGTTGTCATGAAGCACATATTTTCACTATTTGGAATGCCTTTATGATGCGATTTGAAGTCACTGGATCTATCCTTAGAGAAACTCCATGTTTAGTTTATGTATTTTTTATTCTTTTTATCCATATACTCAAAATTATTCTTATATTTCTAATTTGAAAAATCATATTTAACATTTCTATTACTCTAACACTTATAATAGGTCATATCACATTAATTTTCATCCCTTTTCCCATTCTTTTTTCCCACTTTCTTATTTCATCATACATTCCCTTGTATCTTGGTTTCCTAAAAAAATTATTCCTCTTGTAAAACTTATTGAACCTTATATCCAAATGGGTAGTTTCCTCATCACATTCTATTGGTGAATCTTTACCACTATATCATTCAACATGATCTTTTTTTGTCTTTCTATTTTGATGTAGTGGTTTTAATGTAATAGATTTAATATTAGGTTCATCATTCTCTACAAGATTATCATTATTACCTTCCTCGTAAATCATCAACTTCCTAATAAATAATTTGATGGTAGTTTACAGATATCAAAACAGTCCCTTATTGAAATACATGACACTCTATATCTCTTTGGATAACATCTCAACAGATTCATAATTCGATCTTTTTCTAACATTGGATTCCCTAGGGATATCATTTTGTTCTCCATATCATTGAACCTTAGATACATATCAGGTATCATCTCATCTGATTTCATATTAAAGTTATCATAAATAATCATATATGTGTTTAATATCATTTTTTATCATTAGAAGTTACTTCATAAAAAATAGAAAATGCATCCCAAATATCATAAAATATTTTACAAGAATATAACCTATTAATTTTTTCATCTCTCGAGGCTTAGTAAAAAGGATTCTTTGATTTTTATTTATTATTATACGAATATTTTTTAGAATCATCCCAGTATTTTCTAGGAGTCTTAGGTAACTCATATTTTTCTTCTATATAGGCCCAAATTTTAAAACCTATTATTTTAATATGCATTTTTATCATTATCCTCCATTAAAATAAATTATTTACAATAAATAAAAGAGTTATGTATCTATAAAAACATTACTACCTATTATCCATTTAAATATATAAATTTAGAATTGAAATAACCTTATGATATTTAATAAACAACTAAATTCATCGTTGAAATGATTTTGAAAACCCTTTATTACAAAATGTCAGTCGGATATAGTATCTTAAGAGGGAGATAATTGAGTACGCAATAAAAATATCATCCCAAAAAAAGTTTAAATAAAATATAACAAAGTAATTACAATATAATCATTAAATAAATCTTCAAATAATTATAAGTTATACTATTTTAAATGTTATATCAATGATTTGCTTATGTCTTAATTATAGAAAAAATTAGTATTTTTTTATTTTTTAAAATAAAAATAATTAATCAAAACATGATATAAACACTAATTATGATTAACTATCAATGTAGTAGATTCTATTTAGAGTTTAAAAATAAATTCAGTTGAATGGAATGAAATAAAATAGAACACAAACAAAAATAAATACATGTGGTTCAGTATCAATCCAATACATAATCCTCTTCACTTGTAAATAACCATCCACAAAAAAAATATGTATAATAATAATTTGTCCACAATATGAACTTTGTAAACAACAATAAATCTATCTACCATGTGTGAGACTCTTCTATAATACCAGTCGGAATAAAATAAATAATGGTATCACATTGACCTCTTCAATTACTGCATGGGAAAAATGATAAAGTGATATGAAAAGATATCATGTATATTCTAGTTATGTCACAAGAGATAGTGTGTGTGTATAATATATATATTAAACACACATTTCATGTAATGTGAAGATAATATACCGATAGAGAAAATAGAATATGTAAAAAATATTATTTATTGGTATGATTTTCTATAATGATTATGAATATTTGGATTTAGATTGAGATTGAGATTAAGACATATTTTTAAAAATAGTACTAAAATAGATTATCATGAACTATTATTGTTTTGACTGTAGAAAAGGATCTAGATATTTGACGAGCTTACATCTTCATTAGTTTTTCATAAGAAATATGTAACATGTAATCTCTAAGCTAGTGGTACTATTTGGGTCCTTAAAATATATTTTACCTATCTTCTGGTATGAATAAATGTCTGTCTCTATCACCTGTATATTCTGCATGTGTTTTCATAAGGGATTATAATACATAGTTTTACTACATCATGTTGGAAGAATCATATGGATCCATTAGTCCTCATATTGGATGTTTAACACACATTTGAATGAATTTTAACAATATTTTAACAAAAATCATTTAATATTCTCTTGAAATTAAATAAGTTAATATACATAATATAAATATTCAATTCATTATAAATAGAAATTGTTGCACATACTCTTTTGAATGGAGAAACAACTCTGGTGGTTAGTTATCCTAACATTAACATGGGGTGGTGGTGAGTCATTCCAATGGTGACTCCCTATAGTGGATTATCATTTTGACATCTTTAAGGCCATCAGGCCACGTCAAAGCCTTTGGGCCACATGTAGTTTCCCCATGCAGACTAAAAAAAGAGTAGCCCCAGAAGAGGATTTAGAGCAGGTGAACTCACCTGAGCAGATCCAAATGGATTTGTCAAATTGAGATGGTATGGATATGCCATTGGGACAAGCCTATGCATTCACGGGAAGCCTAGCTAAATTCCCATGCAATGGTGTCAATCAACTATCATGAAATAGATGCTGGGAACGAGCTGTTCCATGTAGATAATCTGGTTGAATTCCCTAAGACCTGCAGGTCATGTAATCACCTAAGCCTACAGGCCTTGTAATATCTGAGCCTACAGGCCTTGTAAGGGTTCCCCATATCCCGTGAAAGGAAGGTTACCAAAAAATCAATAAAATTGAAGGCCTTCGGGCGATTCAGGTAATAAATTTAGAGGTGACTAAGATATTTTGGTGATTTATCCTCCTGTGGTGATTCATCACATTTCATATCCAATTTTGAATCTTGATGGTGACCCATTATTAATGGTAGGTCTTTCCCATACATTGTCAAATATTCATGAGTCATCTCCAAATATAGGTGATTTGAAAAAATATCCGAATTTATGTACTAAACCATGAGTTCTGTATTGAGGTAAGTGTTTCCAACACATATCTGAAATTTCATTTCCACAGTGAGTCAACCCTGGTGGTGACTCATGTTCAATGGGAAGTCCATCACATACTTAACCAAAAGGATGCCAACGTTCCTCATAGGATAAAATACTATCATAAGACAAAAAACTAATTAATCACATAAAAAATGATTATTTGATCATTAAAATAATGCTTCCAACATATCTAAAATATATTATATTGAAAATTCAAAAAATATCATTTATAAAACTTTTAAAGAATTTTTAGAAACATTTTTTAATGTTACAAAAATTTAAGACTGAAGATGTAATGACATTACATGAAGCCTATAATACAATGAAAAAAATTATATTCATTATAAAAAATTTAATATAATAATATATACACCACTTAAAATAATGTAGGGTCAAAAAATAACGTCCATCTAATTGAATGAAAATTGTGACAAAATTACCTTATCTGTTGGTAAAATATTGAACTCTAAACCCCATGAAATATATATCACAAAATGGATATGTAATTACCAATAAATATGAGTATAACTATCATATATTACATTAAAGATAATTATATCCACCACATAAAATAAATTAGTGTTTAGTATAGCATAAGTATCACAAAAATAGAAGTGATACTAGAAATCCCCTTACATTATGTCTGGACTCTCTTCAAACTCATGAAAACCATTTTTATGATAAATGTATGTTGATTGTAAATCAATAACATTACCATATTAAATTATATCATACAATTTATGATTTACATAGTTCCTTCTATTCCCCGTTAATTTACAATTTCATTTTAATATCATGTTTCGGGTAATAAACGCTTCACTTTTCGCATGTGTTTTAATTTGTTTTATTTTTTCCCATTATTTGATATCCTGATTTCACCCTATAAATAATGATAAAAATGATATTAATATAATATATATATTCATTTTATATGTGTCTATTATGTTCTATAAAATAAATAAATATAAAATTAAATACACCATTCATGGAGATGGTATGTCATTCTAACGCATGAACACTGTTTCCATTTTCATTCTGTATTGAAATAAAGTAAATGATATATATAAAGATATATGATATATTAAAATATAATTATAATTTAATATATATCATATTATTTCACTAGAATCCTCCTAAATACATTCCTTGTATACTGTGAATGACTTACATCGCTTTGAGGAGGGGGTAGTCTGCACAACTGGGACTAGTTTAGTGATGAATTATAAGGATAGTTCATGAAGGCCATTAGAGTTTAAACCCCTAGTCCCTAGTCTCACAATCCAATTAAAGAATGATCTCATTTGGCATGTCATATTTCTTTACGTGGTAGAAGTTATTAAATTCCATACACTATTCCATGATATACCCTAGATCATCTTGTTTCACTAATACTTTTCAAAGATAGAGTCATAAATGTATTTTTCTAGTGTAGGACTAAATTTAATAAGATATGATAGATCATATATTTTATGGTCAACCATGTATATATATTATGACATTATAGGATCCATGTATATAATATATTGTACCTCAAATATCAATCTTTGTAGAAATTTTCTACCACCTCTGTGGGAACCTATGGGGAATGATCGACCATCACATTACCCATATCAACCTATATCGAGGCCATAAATTTAATCAAAATATCTTGCAATATATTTTGAATAGACTCAATTGTCATGACCTCCCAAAAAAGACCACTAATGGAATGACCTCATTTACCCCAGTTAAGGAAACAACATCGACCATCACTACATTGACTTTATGTCCCACAGGCTCAAACATCACTAATGGATGATGGACCTCGAACATTGTTTGTACTACGAAACATACATGGGTTTATAGAGACAAAAAATGTGTTAGATGATAGAAAAATATAAGGAAGATAAGTTATAAACTTAAATTAGTTGTAATGAATGGATATAAAGTCACTGATATTCACTGGACTCTTTACTAGTGATGATATTTCTATGTGGTCTGGGGCCTTGGCTTCTGGGGGATGCTCCATTTCCAAATTCCCTGGCTTTGCATGATTGAATCAAACAATTTTTTTCCATTTTAAAGTGAAAATACTCAAACAAGGGAGGGAAAATAATAGTTATGAGGAAAAACAAGGGGATGTTAATCCATCAACTCATTCACAAGTATAACCTTGATAATAGATTGTTTTTTTCCTTTGAATAAAATGTAAAAAGGTGTACATGTGCCCACCCCTCAAGGGTAGGGACTTACATTTCCTCCATCATAGCTTCATCAAGAACCTCCCATTCCAAATTTATTTATGATTCGGGTATCAGAAAATTATAATTTTGAAAACAAATCATTGAGGTTAATCAGTTGTTCAAAGCACAGAAATTGAAAAAATTATCTGATAAACAGTAGGATCTCTTTCCCCAAGAGATTATAGGTAAGCATCACTCCCCTAAGATTATTCTTCAAGAAACCCCTCTTGAATAACCTTGTGTGTAATAGATTTACCATTATTAAGGTTTACAGGAGAAGGAATATCCAATAGTATCATTACACAAACTATAAAGGATTGTGAGACACCATGACATTGGATGAAGTCTTCCAAATAATTAAGATACTCAACTGCCTCATCCTGATGTGCATGGAATCATTCCCTTCTATGGACTAGTCAATGAAATTCTATCAATTAATCATGAAGAAGCACACCCACCCATTTATGGAGTTGTGTTGTCTTTAGATTCTCTAACCCATCCAATCATTACGTAAGACAATATCATTAGGAATATCAAGGTGGTGTAATTGTTTCCAAGAAACATATGATCATTCCTTATGAACTATTCTGGAGGGTTCATCTTTCTCATGAGGACTATTTCTATTATTTCATGGGCCTAGTAATACACATACTTTAAATGTTAAAGGATATATAGCTTATACACAACCCACTAGAAAAGATTTTCCTCCAAGGTATTCCTTTGATCCCCCTGACCCTGTGGATATAATGCCCCTTCATCGGATTCTAATCAATTCACCAGTAACCTTATTATCTTCGCAAGATATTACATTTCCCAACTAAGTGTGTAATACTAGAAGAGGTCATAAAAAATATTAGATATTTGAAACTCATTCCAACTGTAGCATCCCAAGAATGTGTGTATTATGTAGCGGTAAATTTAATATTGCTATGTCACCCATTAATCAAAAAACTGGCTTCTTATAAATAAATATCAATGAAATAGAGTAAATGCACAAAATGAACGAAAGGATTTTTTTTTCAAATAGGGAAAACCATAGTAACTACAATACATTGTGATCAAACATTAAACTTAGCTAACCATAGATACTAATTAAAAACCCTCTAAATATTACAGGAAGACCACTCAAAATAATGGGAACTCTGAGTGAACGATAGGGGTCTTTTGTATCTTCCATAACAAATATAAGAATAGACAAGGCCATTGTGGCCGTATTGAGAACCAAAGGAATGACTTGAACAATCTTCTCCTTCTCCATCAATCCCCTTGAGTTTAAGACACCCCGATACCAGGTTTTTTATGACACCAATTTGACCGGTATTTTTTATGTAGCTGTTGGGTCTTTGAATTACTTGATCGTTGGTTAAAAGGGTTTTTATTTTTAAAAATAATGATGTTTATCTTCATTATATAAAACGTGGGTTTTATAATGATTTTATAATCTTATTTTATGTTTTGAAATTATGTCATTAAATGTCATAGTTCAAAATTAAATGAATAGTATTATGAACATATTTGTTTTCCCAAACCCAAGTGTTTATTTATATAGTTAAAAAACTAAAAATTTAAAAAATATTTTAAATAATAAAAAACCTAAAGGGTGTATTTTATATGTAGGGAACCAATATACCTTTAATAAGTATTTTGAGGATGTATTCTCAGTAATGCTTTAAAAACCCTAATGTAATATTTTAACTAAATGAAACTATGTTTTTAACACATAAGTATTTTATGTTTGGCACTATAAACACTAGTTTTATAAAACCATTAAACATTTGAATAGTTAATTAAAATTTATTATTATTCTCTATAATTATTTTAACTTATTTTTACAGATACATATGGTTTAAAAATAAAATATATGATTAAATGAATGTGAATTTTATTTTAAAATATAACTGTTTATTTTTTTTTAATAAAAAATCGATGGGGAACAGCCAACTGAGGGCATCATTAAGTAAATTCCCTCAAGGTCAGGGCCAGTCCCCGGGACACCCAAGGTGGAAACCATGGGTGTCTCGAGTACGTGCTTAGAGGAGAGCCGGAGACCGAGAATAGCTCGCGCTAGGTGCCAGGGCGCACGCGCTGGCCTGTGTCTAAGTGCAGCGGTGTGATGAGTGTAAGGGTGGGCCAAAGCCCATGAGGGGCCAGTGTATAGGGCCCTGTGGAGTATGTGTGTGTGTTATTGCTGTGAGGCAGGAGCATTTAGTCTTATAATCCGCACCCAAAACACATTTTGTTTCGATGTGGGAACAAATTTTTCAGCTGAAACAAGATCTTGTCTGCTGGATCCTCAACGTGAAATCTCAGCCATCAAAAATGATCCTAGGTTCAAACCTAATTGACCGCAGAATAACCCTGCGTTTTCGAAAACCATATGATCCATGGAGAGCAAATCCTGACCGTTCAAATTTTTTTAAACGCCGCTTTGTTTTCAAGCCATCCGATCAGATCTAGACTTAATCGCAGTCGTCCATTCATTTTAAATACTTGAATAATATCCCGCTCTATCCACGGTCATTCGATCTAGAAAGGGAATATCTTGACCGACTGTTTTTCTATGAACATCTTCCTCCCACGTCATTTTTCTTCCCCATGACATGCACTGCACCAATAGTTCATCCTCCATCACTTTCACTTCTTATCCTTCCAAAGCTGGCGTAGTTTCCTCCCACGGGACCTCACCTATTTTGAACACCCCAAAGCCACCTGGTCGGAACATGCACATACAAGTGCCGGGTCTCCCCTCTCTTTAAGTCATCCCATCTTTTCCCTTGTTAAACTGGGTAGTTGCACCTTGATGCACTGCCAGAGCACAACGGACCTCCAACAACCTCTCTCCCCTCTCTATCAGGCCAAGATTCCTCCTCTATTTGGTAAGGGTCTTCATTACTTATCTTTGTTATGAAAAACCCGATTATACATGTTCTGCGTATAATCGGATATACTACATATATATATACTTCTTCCATATTAAAGACATCCCAAAAGAATTTAAGGGTTCAGAAGTAAGGGAACTCTATTTTGTTATTCTTGTTCCAATATGTGTAAATTTTAATTTTGAAAGGTTAATTTTAAAGAAAATCATTTTTATACAGTAACGACCCAGAGTTTCATTAATGGAATTCCCTCTTGATCTAATTAAATGTCTCTTTATGTTTATATAAAATGTCAACATCATTGGTTTTATGCTATGAATTTTGACCGTTGCTAATATAAATGTTGAACAGTAATCACATGATTAGTATAAATATAAGACTTTAACAAATCCAATTTACTCAGACAAAGGATGCGATGGCCTCATCCTGTAGAATTGCCCCATACGAAGCCCATTTTTCGGATCTCGGAAAAGATTTAGCGTCTTTGTGCTTCTCCTTTGACCAAGCCCAATCTGAGCTTCATTATGTCAAGCTCGAACGTGACCGTCTACGGGAAAAGTGGAAGTTGATTGAAATTACCACTCGAGCGATGTTATCTGAGCTACCCCAAGAGTCTTTCACCATCACACACCTTACACATAGGTCTTATGCGGCTTTTTTAAGAGGTTATGTAACAAATAAGTAGTACTATGTTCATGTACATTGTTTTTGTATATAATAATGAATATAAATTATAGTCATTTTTGATACATTGAAAATAGTTTTTTAAGTGAAAATACTGTTTTTAGTTATTATTTAACTAAGAAATATATTTTATTAAATTAAGGAATTTTTGAATTAAATAATATTTTAATAAAATAATAATAATATTATTAAATTATTATTTATTAAATATAAAAAATTTATAATTTTATGAATGCAATTAAAATTTTTATTAAGGTTTGAAAGTCATTTCTCTCAAAACCCGTGAATTTTCTATAAATGTCGGTTTTTATTTTAAAAGTAAAAATTAACATATTAAGAAAATTATATAGATAAAATAAATGTTATTTCTGGAATGATGATGTCAAAATTATCCAACAGTGAATTTTTCATAATTTTCTGAGACAGTCAAATTTTTGGATAAAAATTAAATACCGATTAAATATATAATATGTTTTATGACATCATAATGACCCAATAGTGATGTAATAAAATACTATAATCTTTATGTTCTAACAATATATGTTTTACCATTAAAATAATTTGATGTTGGTTTTGTTTGACATACATTTCAAAGCATTAATGGACCCCTCAAGACATATTCAACACTTTACCGTTTCAAATTAATTTTCATGGGAGTGTGACTCACCTCCACATAAGAAACCTTATTATTTTAAGAATTTTTGACTTTGGCCATATAAAATATTGTTTTACTCTTACCTTTTACAAAAACCATTGGCAAAAACCATGGGATGGTTTGTGGTTTGGATTAATTTAATATAAGGGGTCCCAAACCTAAATAATAAAGAATTTCCTATCCTTTCCTACATAAACCCACCCAAGCTCCCACTTCCTGCTCACTCAAAGCCCTTGGAGTTCGTCTAACCTCTTCCCTACTCACCCTATAATCCTCCAAAGGTACCCAATGCTCCCAATAAGCCTCTCAAAATCCTCTATCTAGCCTTTGGAAGCACACTTCCAAGTAAGGGTTTTTTCTTCCTTTCTCATTTTTGTCCAATTTTCTTTAAGTTGTTTTTCCCTTTTAATTTCAATTATGAATGTTGGAGTATAGTTTCTCACCACCCTCATAGTGATATATTTTTGTTTGAATGACGGGAGACCCTCTATCTCTCATTAAATGTGTCCTATGGACACCCGTTACTATGCTGAAATTCCGAAAGGAACTTCTCTCTCCTATTTTACATTCAAGCAATAATTTTGTATCATGAATCTAAATTCCATTAAAATTGTTGGGACATGTATCTATATGACCTCCTTACTTTAAATTACAAGTAAATATTATGAGGAACCCCTTTCTCTCTCATCAACCACTTTTATGAATTCTTATGTCACGCCGTTACGCTGCCGAAATCGCACCGATTTTCTAAGCTAATGTCATTGTGTAGTGAATACCATACCCTTTTCTCCATCAAGGGTATTCACCTTTATGAAAATTTACTTATTTATTATAATGTTTCATGTATTATTTCCACATTTCTTTATCGTGGAATAAATGATTATTTTTAATGAATCCATTTTTTATGATCCATGTGGCAAACTTATGCATGAAATAAAATGTTTAAGAAGGGTGAACCCTTATAGTGCTCCCATGCATTGGGTAAAGTATAGTACCATGATAAGTCATGTGCAATGAGTGTTGACTCATGATAATTCATGTTCAATGAGGGTTTACTCATGATTTATGTGCAATGAGGATTTACTCATGATCTATGTGCAACGAGCCTTGGCTCATGCTAATTCCATGTTAAGTGTTGTTGCCACATTTCCGTGTTATGATTAGCATGCTTTATCATGCCTTTATGTTCATGTTTCTTTTATGATATATGGATATGCCTATTGTCTAACATGTATTTTACTCCTCATTTTATTCCATGTGTACTCCCTTAATGGGCTTTATAGCTCACCCTTTTCTTATGCATGTCCTCAGGTTATCCCATCCAATGCTATGTACGAGGGAATGCAGTGGTCATGTAAAGGAATTTTTCAATAAAGATGTTGTATTTCATGTTTTAAGTTTTTATTTAATGATCCTAACCCCCAAATATAGTAAACCTCTCAATCTTCTTGTTGTATCAAGTGATGTTTTATGTAATAAATCATATTTAAGTTTGTAATTAAAGCAGTTTTGTCATAGTTGGTATCAGAGGATAGGGTTAGTTATTTTTGGGATTAGGAAACCCTAGTGAATCCTTAGATAAAATACTAAGTACAATAAAATCATCCCTAAGTTTTGGTAAGTACTATGTAAGTGGTTTACCAAACAAATACATCCCTGTCTGGATTCGAGCAGGTAGAGGTGGCTCTAGCACAGATGTATCTTAGGGGTAAAACTCGAAAACACCACTTTGAGCTAGACTCGAACAGGAACTGGTGCACGACAACGGGACATGCTTCACGATTGGTTACGACACTCCAGGGGGATATGTTTTGATAAATTCAAAAGCATAGTATGAACCCTTATTAATGGAATTAAAAAAAATCCCCTACGGGTATATGTTAGAATGTATATCATGAAAAGCATAGACTGAAGCCTATAGACTCTTGAGTAAAGAAATAAAAGTTTATTTATAAGTCTTCATATTTTGTCTTTGGATTACCCCTTATGTGTTACCCCTAACATTCCTTTTATTCCTTCCAATGGACAGTAATAGGAGGACTCGGGCAAAAAACCGTTGTGAAGATCAATGTGATGACTGTACTAATAATATGCCAAATCCAATGGGAGCAGGAATCGCGAACTTTGTCATGCTTATCTCTCAGCTAACTCAAGTTTTGAATAGGAAAACGGTTCAAGAGGAACGTTCAACCCCCCCTAAGAAAGAACAAGTCACTATCGAGAGATTCATGAGACAAAATCATCCTACTTTTAGTGGATCATCTGATCCCCTGATCGCTGAACTATGGATCGTCTCCATTGAAAAGATATTCTACATCCTCCACTATTCTAAACAAGAGATGGTTCTCCTGGCGGCTTATCATATGGAGGGTGAATCTGATCAATGGTAGACGTTGATCAAAAATAAGAAGCATGAGGATGAGATCGAGGCGTTCGAATGGAAGGATTTCCAGAAGATGTTTTTTGATAAATATTTTCCACACACCCACCGTCTTAAGATGGAAAGGGACTTCCTTTCCCTCAAGAAAACAGATGAAGAATATGCTGGAGCGTACGAGGAAAACTTCAAAAGGCTTTCGCGATACGCTTCAGGCTTTTTCGTTACCCCCCGAATGCAAGTTTGACCACTTCTTTGGTGGGATGAAGCCTAGATTGCGGAAAACATTAGCGATCTGTGACTTGGACAGCTATGAGGAAATTGTCCGAGGTGACCTCAAGGTCATAATAGAGATTGAGGAATCATAAGGGTATCATGGGGACAATAAGCGTAAGGTGTACTTCAATGCTGGTTGTCCGATGGATAAATCCAATGGTGCTAAGAATATCCAGCACCCCACTTGCCAAAATTGCGGAAAGAAGAACCCTGAAAATTGTCTTAAGGGTATGAGAAAATGATTCAGGTGTGGAAGAGAAGGGCATATAGCTGTTAACTGTTTGCAAGAAAGTCCCACGGCTGCGACAGAGGATAGAAACACTATGTTTGAACCTCAATGTGTTGTTCAATGCTACAAATGGAAAGAAATGGGTCATTTTTTAAATTAGTTCCCTAATCCCTAGGTTTTCAGAGACATCCAACAACCTCCAAGGCAGCAAGAAAGATCTTTTTCCATCACTTCTGCTGAAGTGAACACCGGCAATGAAGTGGTGATAGGTACGCTAGTTATTCATTCAAGAATAATGAACGTACTTTTTTATTTAGGTTCTACGAATTATTTTATATCTCTAAAATTTAGTAGAACAATCCCAGCCCCACTACAAATCATGGAAGTAAAGATGTCAATAAGTACAGAAAATCGGGAAATCATTGCATCCCATGAATAAAAGTCATCCCCTATTATAGTGTGTGGATTTAATTTCCCGGCGAACCTCGTCATACTCCCTCTGGTGGAATTTGATGCAATTCATGGAATGTATTGGCTTTCCTTATATAGAGCTAACATAAATTGTTAGGAGAGAGAAATTACACACTATATGGAGAATCAACCCCTGATTGTTTACACATGTCAGGAGGAATATGAATCTCCTTTAGCTCCATCATCTCAAGAATGCATATAACTGCCTTATGAGCACGCGGATCTGGCTCAGATGATTGAGTCCAAGGAAGAAACCATCCTTGAAGAAATGCCTACTGTGAGGGAATTCGCTGAAGTGTTTCCCGAGGAACTGCCTGGTCTTCCTCCAAGAAGAGATGTTTAGTTTTCAATTGAACTTATACCTGGGGCGCTACCAATATCCAAGACTCTATATAGAATGGCTATTGTAGAGCTTGAAGAGATGATGAAACAACTACAGGAGAATCTGGATGAAGGGTTTATATGCCCAAGTGCTTCACCACGGGGTGCACCAGTCCTCTTCGTCATGGCGAAGGATGGGTCAATGTGGCTTTGCATAGATTATCGTGAACTTAAAAAAATAATGATAAAGAACAAGTTTCCTCTCCCAATAATTGATGAATTGTTTGATCAGCTGTGTCCAGCATAATACTTCTCCAAGGTGGATTTGCGGTCAGGATATTATCAAGTAAGGGTGAAGAAGGAAGATGTCCCCAAGACTTCTTTTCGTACAAGGTACAGGCACTATGAATTCATAGTAATGCCATTCCGACTCACCAATGCTCCAGAAATATTCATGGACTTGATGAATAGAGTCTTTATAGATTACCTTGACAAATTTGTGGTAGTATTTATAGATGATATTCTAATATACTCCAAAACCAAGGAGGATCACGAGGAGCATTTAAAAACTATACAAGAGACTTTGTGCAAGGAGAAGCTCTATGAAAAGTACAAAAAGTGTGAGTTCTGGTTGAATGATGTCTCATTCTTGGGCCATATCATCACCAGCGATGGGATATCTATGGAGCCCTCCAAAACAGATGCAATTGAGGGATGGCTGAGGCCAACATCAGTAACAGATATCCATAGCTTCTTAGGGTTAGCTGGAAATTATCGACGATTTGTGAGAAATTTATCAAGATTGTCCAACCCTCTTACCAAGCTAACTCGAAAGGGAGTAATGTTTTCATGGAGTTAGGAATTTGAAGAAAGCATCAAGGAGTTGAAAAGGAGGCTTATCAATGTGCCCGTTCTCACTTTACCCATAAGTGGGGAACTTTTTTTTTGTTTTTAGTGATGATTCAAAGAGGGGCTTAGGCTGTGTGATGATGCATGATGATAATGTTATGTCCTAAGCCTCAAGGCAGTTGAAAATCCATGAGAAAAACTATCCAGCACATGATCTAGAGTTGGCTGCGGTGATCTTTACCTTGAAAATCTGGCGGCATTATCTCTATGGAGAGAAATGTGAGATATATACTGACCACAAGAGTCTTAAATATATATTCAAACAGAATGAACTTAATATGCGCCAGAGAAGATGGATTGAGCTCATCAAGGATTATTACTATTCAATACATTACCACCCTGGGAAAGAGAACATGGTGGAAGATGCCCTATGTAGGATGGACCCAGAAATTCAATCAATGATGAGAATTGAGAAGGATCCAATCATCATAGACTTGATGAAGATTGAAGTGGGAATCATAAAGAACGAAACATTATAAATCCTTTGACAAATTATTTCTCAACCATCTCTTTTGGAAAGGTTAAAGGATGATCAAAAGGATGATGTAGGAATTCATGATAAAGTGGAAGCTATCAAAAAAGGGAAATCCTTAGAGTTTAATGTTAATGAAGAAGGAATTGTGCGGTTTGGGAAAAGACTATGTGTTCCATCAAGTCCGGAGCTGAAGATGGAACTTTTTTATGATGCACATATTTTAAATTTCTCTATTCACCCAGGGATCACAAAGATGTATTGAGATCTATGAGAAAACCTTTTGGGGGATAATATGAAGAAGGAGATCGCTGAATATAAATCAAAGTGCCTGGGGTGTCAGCAAGTGAAGGCAGAGAGGCATAAGTCTAAGGGGATGACGCAACCATTTCCCATACTAGAATTGAAATGGGGGAACATCACCATGGACTTTTTCACTGGACTTGCAAGGACATCCAATGGAAACAATGCAATCTGTGTTGTTATGGATCATCTTACAAAGGCTGCACACTTCATTTCTATTCGGGAGGATTTATCTTTGGATCAACTGGCACAGATATATGTTAGGGAAGTGGTAAGGTTTCATGGAGTACCAGTACTTATTATGTCTGATTGAGATCCATTATTCACCTCTAAGTTTTGGAAGAGTCTTCAACATGCTCTGAATACTGAAATGAACTTCAGTACGGCCTATCATCCTCAAACTGATGGCCAATCCAAGAGAACTATTCAAACACTTGAGGATATGATGAGAGCGTGCTCAATGAACTATAAAGGAGGATGGGATCAACATCTTCGTCTGGTTGAGTTCTCTTATAATAATTGATTCCACTCGACCATCCAAATGGAACCATATGAAGCCCTGTATGGGAAAAGGTGGAGAACACCAACATGTTGGGATGAGGTTCGTGAACATAAGCTGCTTGGACCAGAAATGGTCGAAGAAATGGTGGAGAAGTTGAAAACCATTCAGCAGCATATCAAGGAAGCCCAGAGTCGACAGAAGAGTTATACAGAAAATCGTCGATGATACCTTGAGATTAAAGTTTGATACATTGTGTTTCTACGCATATCTTCATGGAAGAAGGTCATGTGGTTTGGGTGGAAAGGGAAGTTAAGTTCAGGGTACATCGGCCCCTTCGAGATTGTTGAACATGTAGGGGTTGTGGCCTATCGACTAGAACATCCACCTTCCATGTCCAAAGTACATGATGTCTTTCATGTATCCCTCTTACAGAAGTACATACCGGACCCTTCACATGTACTCTCTTCTAAGTTTGTACAATTGGATGGTGATCTTTCTTATGAGGAGCAACTAGTGATGTTCTTAGATCGTATAGAAAAAGTTCTACAAAATAATACAATGCCCCTCATTAAGGTGTTGTGGAGTAACCACAAGTTTGAAGAAGTGACTTGGGAATTGAGGGATATGATGAAGCTGAGTTACCCACATTTGTTTTAGTGTGGGAAAAGGAAAATTTCGTGGGCAAAATTTATTAAGGGGGAAATATTGTAATAACCCAAAGTTTCATTAATAGAAATCCCACTTGTCTAATTAAATATATCTTTATGTTTTTATAAAATTTCAACTTCATTGGGTTTATTTTAAAAAATTTGACCGTTGCTAATATAGTCTTTGAACAGTAATCACCTGATTAAATAAAAATAGGACTTTAACAAATACAATTTACTCAGACAGATGAAGTGATGGCCTCTTCTAGTAGAATTGCCGGATACGAAGCCCATTTTTTAGAGCACGGAAAAGAGGTGGCGTCTTTGGGCTTCGCCCTTGACCAAGCCCAAGCTGAGCTTCATCATGTCATGCTCTAACGTGACCGTCTATGGGAAAAGTAGAAGTAGATTGAAATTACCACTCGAACGATGTTATTTGAGCCACCCCAAGAGTCTGTCACCATCGCACACCTTACCCGTAGGTCTTATACGGCTTTTTTAAGGGGTTATGTAACAAATAAGTAGTACTATGTTCATGTACATTATTTTTTTATATAATAATGAATATAATTTGTAGTCATTTTTGATAAATTGTAAATAGTTTTTAAAGAATGAATAGTGTTTTTAGTTATTATTTAATTAAGAAATATAATTTATTAAATTATGGTAGTTTTGAATTAATTAATATTTTAATAAAATAATAATATTATTATTAAATTATTTTTTATTAAATATAAATGATCTTATAATTTTATGAATGTAATTAAAAATTTTATTAAGGTTTGAAATCCATATCTGTCAAAACCCGTGAATTTTCGATAAATATCGTTTTTTATTCTAATAGTGAAAATTAACATATTTGGAAAATTATTTAGATAAAATAAATGTTATTTCTTGAATCACGATGTCAAAATTATCCAACAGTGAATTTTTCCTAATTTTCTGAGACAGTCAAATTTTTGGGTAAAAATTATACACCGTTTAAATATATAATGTGTTTTATGACATCAAAATGACCCAATAGTGATTTAATAAAGTACTATAATCTTAATTTTCGGCCAATATATGTTTTACCATTAAAACAATGTGATTTCAGGTTTGATTGACTTACTTTTCAAAGCATTAATGGACCCCTCAAGACATATTCTACACTTTTCCTTTTTAAATTAATTTCCATGGGAGTGTGACTCACCTACACACAAGCAACGTTATTATTTTAAGATTTTCGGACATTGGCCTTATACAATATTGTTTTTCCTCTTCCCTTTTCTAATAACCATGGGAAAAAACCATGATATGGTTTGTTTTTTGGATTATTTTAATATAAGGGGCCTCAAACCTAAATAATAAAGAATGCCCTCACCTTTCTTATAAAAACCCACCCATGCTCCCACTTTCTCCTCACACAAAGCCCTTGGAATTCGTCCAACCTCTGACCTAATCTATCTAAATCCTTCCAAGGTGTCTCATGCTCCCATGAAGCCTCTCAAAAGCCTCTCTCTAGCCTTTGGAAGCACACATCCATGTAAGGGGTTTTTCTTCCTTTCTAATTTTTTCTAATTTTCTATAAGTTGTTTTTCCCTTTTAATTCAATTATGAATGTTGGGGTATGGTTTCACACCTCCATCATACATCCCTATTTATGTTTCAATGATGGGAGACCCTTTATCTCTCATTAAATGCCTCTTATATACACCTGTTACTATGCCGAAATTTCTAAAGGAGCTTCTCTCTCCTCTTTTACATTCAAGTAATACTTTTGTATCATGAATCTAAATTCCTTTAAAATTGTTGGTACATGTATCTATATGACCTCCTTACTTTCCATTAAATATAAATATGATTAGTAATAAATTTCTATCTCATCAACCATTTTAATGAATTCTTATGTCACGTCGTTACGCTGCCACAATCGCACCGATTTTCAAAGCCAATGTCATTGTGTTGTGAATACCATGCCCGTTTCTCCATCATGGGTATTCACCTTTATTCATATTTACTTATTGATTATAAAGTTTCATTATGATTTCCAAATTCCTTTATCTTGGAATAAATGATTATGTTTAATGAATCCATGTTTTATGATCCATGTGGCACACTTATGCATGAAATGAAATGTTTAAGAAGGGTGAACCCTTATAGCGCTCCAATGCATTGGGTAAAGTATAGTATAATGATACGTCATGTTCAGTGAGTTTTGAATCATGACAATTCAAGTGGAATGAGGGTTTACTTGTGCTTTATGTGCAATGAGGATTTACTCATGCTCTATGTGCAATGAGCCTTGGCTCATGCTAATTCCATGTTAAGTGTTGTTTCCACATTTCCATGTTATGATTATCATGCTTTATCAAGCCTTTATGTTCATGTTTCTTTTATGTTATATTGATATGCCTATTTTCTATCATGTATTGCACTTCTCATGTTATTCCATGTGTACTCCCTTACTGGGATTTATAGCTCACCCTTTTCTGATGCATGTCCTCAGGTTATCCCATGCAATGATAAGTACGAGGGAATGTAGTGGTCATGTAAAGGATGTTTTCAATAAATAAGTTTTATTTATTGTTTCAAGTTTTTATGTAATGATACTAAGACCCAAATACACTAAACCTCTCGATATTCTTGTTGTATCAAGTGGAGTTTTATGTAATAAATCATGTTTAAGTTTGTAATAAAAGTAGGGTTGTCATATATACAATATGTGTAATTAGGTGTTTAAGTATATTTGTATATATATATTTCCCATATTCAAATCTATTTCTATTATTTCCAATTATTTCATTATTTTATACAAGGATTTATGTACCAATATAGGTTATTTTGAATCTACTTCAGTCTAAAAATCTGTTATGTAATCTTTATATGTATATATATCCCAAATACTTATATGTCTATGTTTTTTATTACAAGTTAATTATGATTTTTTAAGAGATGAATACTCCTCTCTAAATAATAACCAAAATGAAAACTAGGTTTTGGGGTTTATGTGAATCTTTGTTATAGTATAAAACCATTGTTTTTATATCATTATGAGCATCCAGTTTCATGGATAGTAAACCCTATATGTTTTGGTTTGAATGAAATAAATGGTTACGAGTCAGAGGTATTTGAATGGACCATGATTAAATTGTGCACAAACCCATGTATACACTTTGTGTATATATGGTATTTTAAAATGTAATTTATAGGTTTATTTTCAAAACCCTAATTTCTATTAATAATTAGCAGGATTTAGTTTATACTTTGATACACGTAGGATTTTAATAATTTTGGTGTTCACTAAGCCAATATGTATGATGCAGTAATGAGATTGTTTAATTAAAGAAGTTATATTGACTTTCACCCATGTAGTGTTTTATGAATCAAGAGATGTATTTTGGTTTGATTTAGATATATTAGAGGATTAAGGGTTTATGAGATCACGTTATCATGATCTATGTATTTATTGTTTTTTAATAAACCCGTTGCGGTGAGTGTTAGTATTTAATCAAGTGATGGATAATTAGTTTTCATGTTCGATGACATGTTAATAGAAAAAATTAATGGAAAATGTTTTTCCTTATGTATTTCATTTCTATGATATAATAATTTTAAATATTTCATCACTTATCACCTCATGTGCCAAAACCTAATCATCCATCATTTTATGTGTTTTACGAGTTAAATTAATGGAATCATGTACCTGGAATTAATAGCCCAGATTCACAAATTTGAAACATAGATATTTTCAACGTAGAAATGATGCATGTTATAATTTCATAATTAATGAATTTGTGTCTTACATAAATGTCATTTCATATTTTTATTTGACTGATAAAACATCAAATAATAATAATGAATCTATGAACCCATTATTTGGAGTGGTATAGGACTCCCCAAATAAAAACACTTTAAAATTGGTATCCAAAGTGGTATGGTAAAACCATGGATACATATCCACATAATACATAAGAGGACTGTATTTTACTGATTATGTTACAAGTGGAGCCCGCTATAGCCTCTCGATGCATCGATAGGTCTCATGAGACAAAACAGAGTCATGGCATAAGGCCTGGAATTAGTTACGGTTCAGGTGAAATTCATGGACATAATTGATTATGGTCTTGGCACGAGGCCTTAACACATTCTAGAATTATACCCTCCTCTTAATGTATTAGTAATTGACCAACTATGGTATTTCCCAACCAATATGATATCCTTGGTTCATAGATTTTTGTATACACAAAATGAATTAATGGAATGACGTGATATGTCGTTGTAGTTCCGGACATGATCCATTTAACAATAGTTTTATGTTATTACATGTGAAAAGATATGGATATGGCCATCATTATATGTGATCCAGTTTTGTACATCATTAAAACATTTTTTATTATGTCTTCTGCACTCAGCACTGCCTTTTTAGTAGTATTTATCACCCTGCATGTTGTTAGTGGTCATGTATTATACAAGCATTTAATTTCCCTAATTGGAACTGCGTACTCTGATCATGATTAGATGTTATGTTATTTGTTTCATTATTCCAAGATAATTAATTTCCCAATGTTCAAGTTTAATTTCAAGAATACTATTTTTCTTTTGGTAATGAAGATTATTTTCAAGTTGTTTTCAAACACCTTACTGGGCATACTTGGCTCACCCTATGTTTTTGTTTTAATATTTTTTCAGGTATGGGTTTTTACTAAAGATGTTTTTAAAAATGAGGTGGTTTCCCAGAACCCGTCTTCACGATCATCTATAATAAATGGACATGATATAGTACTTGTAAACGTTTGAAATGTTATTTTGATACATCATGTCCCACTGGCACTAGCTCCGGGCATTCAGGGGTCGGGTCCTTACAGCCCTCGATGCATCGATTGGTCTCATGAGACAAAATAGAGTCAAGGTACAAGGCCTAATAACCATTACAGTTTAGGAAAAATTCCTCGACATAGATGATTATTGTCTTGGAATGAGGCCTTGACACAGTCTGGTATTATACCCTACTCTTAATGTTATAGCAATTAACAAACTATGGGATTTTCCGACCAGTAGGATATCCCTAGTTCAGAGCTTTTTGTATGCATAGAATGAATTAATGGAATGACATGATATGTCGCATTAGTTCTGGAATTTATCCATTTAACAACATCTCTATGTAATTACGTGTGAAAAGATATGGATATGGCTATCATGATATGTGCACCAGTTCTGTACATTATTATAGAATTTTTTTATTATTTCTTGTGCGCTCATAACTGCCTTGCTTGTAGTATTTATCTCCCTGCATGTTGTTAATGGTCATTTATTATATAAGAATTTAATTTCCCTAATTGGAACTGTATACTCTAATCGTGATTAGATGTTATGTTATTAGTTTCTTTATTCCAAGATAATTAATTTCCCAATGTTTATGTTTATTTTCAAGAATACTATTTTTTTCAGTAATGAAAGGTTATTTTCATGTTGTTTTCATATGCCTTACTGGGCTTACATTTCTCACACTACATTTTTTGTTTTAAAAAAATTTCAGGTATGGGTTTTTAATAAATAAGTTTTTGAGAAGCATATGGAATCCCTGAACCTGAACCTCATGATCCTTGGTAATAATGGGACATGATGTAATACTTATAAATTATTTAAATGTAATTTTGATACATCAGGTCTCACTGGCACTGGCTCTGGGCATTCGGAGGCCGACTCCTTACAGTTGGTATCAGAGGATAGGATCAGATAACTCTGGAAAACCAGGTAGTATAAATATATGATTGAGCATCACTAAGTAATTATATTATAACTTTTAGATGGAAGATGGAAACATACCTACCAATCTCTTGTCACATCCCACTGAGACCCTAAGGAACATTGTGTCTCTAGCTAGCTGAGAGAACTTCTTTAATTATGTACATATCTGCATGTCATGCAAGCACCTGTAAGATGTGTCGAACTCACTTAGGTTGCTTATTCTACACCGGGGATTTGGAATGGATTACCTCCTTATGAAGATGTCCCAATTCCCTTCATATGCACATCGGGGAAGGCACTCTGAGGGACTCTTCTGAGTATTCATGGTAGGTGATGAATATGGCATTATTATCCTTAACCCTTTTCAAGAAGCTGTTACTGCCGGAGACATCTGGGTGGCCATCCTTTGTCTGATTTTGAACTTCGGCATCTGAGGCCAATTTTTGGACTTCAGGATGTTAGAAGATGAGTCCACCCGACTGTCTTATAGGAAAAAAGTGTATGTGATGTTTCCAAACTTCATACCCATCATGCTACAATCATGAGACGTCACATGCATCTCCATGGATATAACCCCGAATGCTCAGACTGTGTCTGGTATGAGGAATTAATGAGTTTTTCTTCTCTATGTGGAGTTTGTATAGTAAATCATTAAGGAAACTTAGGCACTATTATATAAACTTTTTGTGTTATTGAAATATTACATGTTTCCTTTCCTGTCTCTACCATATATGTAATGTTAAGTGAATTCTCTTGAATATTTTTTCACATGGCTGGTCAGAAAAACATCTCGTCTCTACCTGACGAGATAGTAGAGGATATTTTGATCAGAACATGCACAGTGGACTATCCATCATTCCTCAACCTGCGAAGATCTTGTCAACACCTGCTGGACTTGTCGAATAGCCGTGAAATTCATTGTTCATGTCGGTGGAATGACCATGATTTTCATCTCATCGCCACTACCCCACTATCCTGCTATAGGTAAATGTAGAGAAACTACAAAGGCCCTTTTCATTTTTTTACAATGGTGCAAAAAATTTATTCCAGATAATGCTTACTTATAGTTTCCAAGATGGACACCTCATGCCAACCTTTATGTTCCAGATATTAAATCTTAGTATATTAAATTGCATCTTCCCCCTCAAATATCTCGAGCGTGATGTAGTCCAGCAGTTCATTAGGGATTTTTCAATTTGGACATTTCTGAGCTTTATACTGCACAAGCCTCCTTATGAAAGCCTATGTGTAGAAAACATGAGCATGAGTTCAAGACATACTGCTCAAGGTGCATCTGGGCTAGTCAAGAGGAGGAACTAAGTAATAACATGGGTATTTCGTTGACCGAGCCAATTCTCTTGTTTTGGTAATGTTGATCGAATGTTGGTTTTCTTTTTATGAATAGAATTATGAGGATGCAATTCTTTGAAGGGGGGAATAATGTAACATCCTAAGAATCTGTGTTTTATGTAGAGGTAAATTTTATATTTCTTTGTCACCAATTTATCGAACAAACGGACTTCTTATAAAAAATAACAATGAAATAGAGTTAACACACAAAATGAACGAAATAATTTTTTTCAAATAGGGAACAAAATAGTAACTACAATACACTATGATCAAACATGTATCTTAGCTAACCAAAGATACCAATTAAAAACCCTATTAAGATTACAAGAAGACCGCTCAAAACAACGAGAACTCTGAGTGAACGATATGGGTCTTCAGCATCCTCCATAACAAACATAAGAATGGCCTAGTCCACTGTGGAGGTAATGAGAACCAAAGGAATGACTTGAACCCTCTTCTCCTTCTCCTTCAATATCCTTGAGTTTTAGACACCCCGAGACCTGGTTTTATATCTCAACAATTTGACCATCACTTTTTATGTAATTGTTGGGTCATTGAATTCCTTGACCGTTGGTTAAAAGGGTTTTTATTTTTAAAAATAATAGAGCTTATCTTCGTTAAGAAATACATGGGACTTATAATGTTTTTATTATGTTATTTTAGGTTTTGAAATTATGTCTTTAAATATGGTAGTTTTAAAATAAAATAATACTTTTATGAACCAAGTTGTTTTCACAAACCCTAGTGTCTTTTATATATTTCAAAACCTAATAATATAGAACATCTTTTAAATTGTATAACTCCTAAAGGGGGTATTTTATAAGCAGGTAACCAATATACCTTTAATAAGTATTTTGAGGATGTATTTTTAGTAATTCTTTAAAATCCCTAATGTAATATTATAACTAAATGAAACCGTGTTTTCATCTTAGAATTATTTTATGTTTGACACTATAAACCCCAGTTTTATAAAACCATTAAACATTTGAATAGTTAATAGGAAATTATTAATGTTCCCTTTAATTATTTTAACTTATGTTTATAGATACATATGGTTTAAAAATAACATATATGATTAAATGAATGTGCATTTTGTTTTCATATATAAATTTTTATTTTTTTAATAAAAAATATATGGGGACAAGCCAACCGAGGGAAGCCTTGAGGAAAATCCCTCAAGGTTAGGGACAGTCCCATAGACACCCATGGTGGCGACTAGGGTTGTCTCGAGTGCGTTATTAGAGGAGAACCGGAGCCCGATCATAGCTCGCGCTAGGTGCCAGGGCGCATTCACAGACCCCTTTCTAAGGCCAGCGGTGCGCAAAGTGTAAGGGTGGGCCAATGCCCGAGAGGGGCCTATGTATAACGCCCTATGGAGTGTGTGTGTTTGTTTTTCCTATGAGGCATGAGTGTTGAGGCTTATAAGTCATGCCCAAAAATCAGTTTGTTTCAATGTGGGAACAAAGTTTGAGGCCTAAACGAGATTTTGGTCGTTGGATCTCTCAACGGGCTATCTCGGCCATTGAAACCGATCCCGGGTTCAACCCTAATCGACTATGGAATATCCCCACGTTTTCGAGAACCCTCTAATCCATTTGCGATATAATCCCTGTCATTCAATGTTTTTTAAATGCTGATTTGTTTCTGAGCCGTCCGATCCGATCTGAACATAATCTCAGTCGTCCATTCTTTTTAAATACTCGAATCATATTCCGCTCTGTCCATGGCCATTCATTCTAGAAAGGGTTGATATGGTCCGTCCATTTTTCTTCAGACATCTTCCTCCCACATCGTTTTTCTTCCCCACGGTGTGCGCTGCACCAGTAAGTCATCCTCCATCACTTTCACTTCCCCTTCTCCTGTAGCCGACCTACTTTCCTCACACGGGCCCTTGCCTATTTTGCGCACCCCAAAGCCTCTTGGTAGGACCTTGAACATGCAAGTGTCGGGTCTCCCCTCTCATTAAGTCTTCCCTTATTTTCCCTCAGTAAACCGGATGTTTTCACCTTGAAGCATTGCGAGAGCACCATAGAACTCCAGCATGCTCTATCCCCACTCCATCAGGCCATGCTTCCTCCTCTATCTGGTAAGGGGATTCATTACAATTCTTCGTTATGAAAAACCTGATTATACTTGTACTGCGTGTAATCAGATATACTACATTTATATATTTATACTCCTTCCTATTTCAAGCCTTTACAAAACATTTTAAGGGTTCAGAAGTAAGAGAACTCTATTGTGTTCTTCCTGTTCGAATATGTGTACAGTTTAATTTTGAATGGATACCTTTTAAGAAAATAATTTTTATACAGTATGTGTAATTGGGTGTTTAAGTATTTTTATATATATATATGTCCATTCATCAAATCTATTTCTATGATTTCCAATTATTTAATTATTATATATTAGGATTTACATACCTATATAGGTTATTTTGAATCTACTTTAGTCTACAAATACATTATGTTAACATTATATGTATATATATATGCCAAATACTTTTATGTATATGTATTTTATTACAAATTAAATATGTTTTTTAAGATATTAATACTCCTATCTAAATAATAATTAACATGAAAAATAGGTTTTCTGGTCTAAGTGAATCTATATTATAGTATAAAACTATAATTTTTATATAGTTATGAGAATCCGGATTCATGGATAGTAAACACTATATGTTTTGGTTTTAATCAAATAAATGGTTACGAGTTAGAGGTATTTGAATACACCATGATTAAATTGTGTACAAACCCATGTATACACTTTGCGTATATATGGTTATGTAAAATGTATTTTATAGTTTTATTTTCAAAACCATAATTTCAATAAATAATTAGCAGGACATAATTTATACTTTGATACACGTAGGATTTTAAAAATTTTGGTGGTCGCTAAGACAACATGTATGATTCACTAATGAGCTTGTTAAATTAAAGAAGTTATATTGACTTTCACCCATGTTGTGTTTTATGAATAAAAAAATTTATTTTGGTTTGATTAAGATATATTAGAGGATTAGGGGTTTATGAGATCATGCTATCATGTTTTGTGCATTTATTGTTGTATGATAAACCTGTTGCGGTGAATGTTAGTAGTTAATCAAGTTATGATTTAATTTATTTTCAAGTTCGATGACATGTTAATCGAAATAATAAATTGAAAATGTTTTTCCTTATGTATTTAATTTCAATGATATAATAATTTTAAGGATGTAATCATTTATCACCTCATGTAAAAAACCCTAATCTACCATCATTCTTTGTGTTTTTATGAGCTAAATTAATGGAATCATATACCTTGAATTAATAGCATAGATTCACATATCTGAAACATTTCTCTTATCAACATAGAAATGATTCATGTTATAATGCCATATTTAATGAATTTATTTCTTCTATAAATGACATTAAATATTTTTAATTGATTGATAAAACATCAAATAATATTAATGAATCTATGAACCCCTTATTTGGAGTGGTATGGTACACCCCAAATAACATAAAATTAAAATAGGTATCCAAAGAGGTATGGGAAGCCTTCGATACATAGCCCACTAAGACATAAGAATTATTTATTGGAATTATTATGTGATATGTGGGGCCTGCTATAGCCCCTCGATGAATCGATAGGTCTCATGAGAGAAAATAGAGTCATGGAACAAGGCCTGACAATAGTTACGGTTCATGTGAAATACCTGGACATAGATGATTATGGTTTTTCCACGAGGCCTTGACAAAGTATGGAATAATACCCTCCTATTAATGTTTTAGTAATTGACCAACTATGGGATTTTCCAACAAGTAGGATATCCCTGGTTCAGAGCTTTTTGTATGCACAAAATGAATTAATGGAATGACATGATATGTCGCAGTAGTTCTGGACTTCATATATTTAAAAAAAACATTATGTTATTACCTATAAAAAGATATGGATATGGTCATCATGATATGTGAACCAGTTATGTACATTATTACTACATTTTTTATTTTTTCTTATGCATTTAGAACTGCCTTCCTAGTAGTATTTATCACCCTACATGTTGATAATGGTCATGTATTATATAAGCATTTAATTTCCCTAATTGGAACTGCATACTCTGATAATGATTAGATGTTATGTTATTAGTTTCATTATTCCAAGATAATTAATTTCCCAATGATTGCTTTTATTTTCAAGAATACTATTTTTATTTCCGTAAAGAAAAATTATTTTCAAGTTGTTTTCAAACCCCTTACTCGACATACTTTGCTGACCCTACATTTTTGTTTTTAAAAATTTTTAGGTATGGGTTTTTACTAAATAAGTTTTTCAGAAGCAACTGGTTTGCTAGAACCTGAACCTCGTGATCCTCTATAATAATGGGACATGATTTAATACTTGTAAATGTTTGAAATGTAATTTTGATACATCATGTCTCACTGGAACCGGCTACAGGCATTCGGGGGCCCGATCCTTACACCGACCCCTAACATATTCTCATGAAAACATCTTCATCACATTCTAGAGAATCATTGGGGTGGCTCATTGATCACCTCTTCATACACCATATAGGATAACCTCTAAAGGAACTATAATTTATTATAGTACTAGTAAAAATCATATGGTTCATTAACAACATTTTATTCCAACATGACCAATAGTAACCCACTTCAAAAGGAAAGAATATAATACCACATCTCCCCAATACCTACCCATTCATTTGAAACCCTCGTCATTGGGATTGGGAGTAGGTTCAAGATGAAGAGAAATTCTAGGACAATCCTATCTATCACACCAATTATATCTATCACAAGGAAATGACTACCAGTGATGCTCAACATTGAAGGTTGAAAGGTTGTTCTACGAGGGAAGATTGGGTTTGGATATTTCTCCCCACTTATGTATGAAGAAACCAAGACATATGTAAATTTAAATGGGATACACACGGAAATGGGAATCTTCCTCTTACAGATTCACCACAAAACATTTTATAATTTGGATAAAACCAATACCACCAAAGTGATATGTCACCCAATGGAAATCACATAAACAATAATAAATGTGCTCAGTCATACAGTAATGTTTAGATCATGGATCGAGATAATCCAATTGAAAATAAGTGTCAGGATGAAACCCACCAATATAACCACACGGGCCTCATGATTCAAGTTTTACCCACATATGGACTACTGGATCACCTGTATAATCATCCAGTTCCGGTTCTCCATTCCATAGTATGATGATTTCAGGAATTTTTGTGGCCACTATTATAGCATGTCCATAATTTCATTCAGGTATAAGATGAATCACTTATTGAATGTGATATCACTTATCCCTATATAACTTTTTTCTCACTTTTCAACATATAATGTAATGCCGTGGTTATTACTGGTATCAGATATGGGTCACCCCAAATGTTTTCATTGGGGAGTAGCTCATAATGAATTTAACTCTAAATAAGGATCCTTATGATCTAGTGGATTTATCATAGGATGCTACTGAACTCCCCATGATATGGATGATATATGTTAGTCAATGGTTAACATCTAATTATAAGCTTCTATGTAATGTCTTGATGGTGATAAATATGGAATCTTGTTGTCCAAGATGCTTCATATATCCCCATCCTCTTCAAATCTACATCAAAATTTTCCTATAACTGGAATGCCCATTATTCCCTAGACCACTCTTCCATGAAATTACTAACATAGCACAAATCTCACCCCTCTTTCATCTTAGGAAACGATCCTTTAAGCCCCCCTTGAAGTGGAGTTCATAGTGAAGTGTGGAAGTATCAACAATCGGTCCTTTCCAATTATGTTGTTCATGTGAATATATAGATAACAGATAGTAATCAAAGTAGGGCCATTCAAATAATTACCTTTAGGGGACATGTTCCACTAGTATAGCCTAGGATGAGCTCTTGAACAAGTATGCATGCTCATCTTGATCAGAACTAGGGATGAACAAATCATCTCTTTGCCTAAATCCATCTAATTGAAGAATTTTGATTATATGACAGTCCAGTTTTCCTCCATCATAAATTTTTGAAGAGTTTCATAATATTACTCCATTCTAAATCTCTCACTAATCATAGGGATTTCCATTTTCTCCCACCATCATTAAACTATAACATAGAAACCTTCATAATCCTTCATCAGGACACTGAATTTTTTTATATCCAATTTTATAAAATTTGGATTTATAGAGGTATCATTCCTAAAATATCAATGAATTATGATAGTATATCACTAGAGAACAATTTTTGGGCATAGGGATGCTTTAATATATGTAATTATTGGGAACCAAAAATGCTCGTGATGGTCCTAAGTTTCCTGAAAATAGAGAAAGGGACTATCTAATGTGAAGATTCAGTGGTCCATGTATGGTAGTCTAATATTATTTATAGTCTAATAGTTTGAGATGAATTTCATGAATAGGTACCTAGATAACCCGTTATGGTGGTTTCACAATATAATAAGCCCCTAAAGTCTTTCCATAGCTCCAATTCTGAGTGGGACATTTATCGAAGCCGATAAATACATTTTATGTGACATATTGAAGAACACATGGATGTTTAAAAAAAATTTGATTTAAATAACAAAAAAATATACCAAATGGTCTTTATTCATGAAGTTAAAACCATATAGGAATGATATTTTCCTCATGAAAAACTTTTGGGTATTGTATATGTTGAGGTGGGATATTCCACACAATGTATACATGGTTCACATATCTCACCAGCCACCATACAGGTTTGTCCCATAAAAAATTCATCAACATTCATGAAACATATATAATTGGAAACTTATTTTCTATAAATCCCTCCCTCCATCCAACCATTAGTGTTATATGAACTTTTGACTTTTTAAACATATTATAAATTTTCAAAACTCCATCATTCAAAATAAAAAGGGGATATGGATGTCTATAGGTTTCACTCTTTGATGAAACCACCTCCCATGGGTTCCTAAGAACATCATACCATGGTAGTGATGAAAATTTTGAAGTATATGACCTTCATGTAAATAAACTAATCTACATAGAACGTGGGGTTTGGTGAGATAATTATCATTTGTGAAACCATCCCCATGGGAACCAAGACTTTACCCTATCCAGAGGCATCCTATTTCATGATGGTACCACCTCCACGAACCATGTACCCTTCATGAATCACATGGTCTACACTAATACCCTACACCTCACAAAACCTATACACCCAGACTCTCTATAGTGTATCGTTTCAATAGACAGACATTCTCAATAGTTGAACGATTAGGTTCCTATACCCCTTCCAACCTAGTTCACCCATTCCCTGATCTTTTTCACAACCAGTATCATCATCTCTAATGTCAATAATCGTTAATTAAAGCATGAATTGGATAGTTTTATCAGCTATTTATCCTAGTAATAGGAAACGTAATTTCAGTACACCATGTTATTGACTTCACTATGAATGTTTTTACATAACACACTACTTAGAGGTGCCTGAGAAGTATAGATGTGAGACCTGAATATTGAACCATCAACAGAAATTTATTTTCATTCTCTTTGATGAGGGTTACTATAATATCCTCCTCTCATACATATATATGGTCTCAATGGGTATAGGATCATCCCAATTTTGAGACTTCAGTTACTAAACTGAACAACCCAACATTCTTTTTTAAAATATGTTAAACTACTTTACACCATCCAAATTACATGAAATTTAACTATATTAATAACATTCAAGGTGAACGCATGATTCCCTTTATATGAATAGCATGAGAGGACACCTTGATTCCTACCCTATAAATTGAACATGAGATTCTCTATGCATGAACACTAGGGGATGACACGTTCTTCCCCACTATGGAATGACATGCCTATAATGGGTAGCCTCCATGTGTATGCCCCATACCATCCTTACCCACAATGAGATGAACCTCAAATGTAAGGAATGTCATGTGAATAATCCAAAATAAATTTTCCAACACCTTGTATGAATCTCCCAAACCAATTATGAAACCTCGAAACATGGGTGAGACCCCCACACCTAAGATAATACCCTCAAAAACCCTTGTACCCTATATATATAAGAACCATTGTATCACTTGTTGTTTCTACTTTTATTATGTGAGATATCATAGTGCGTGACTTTAATATGCATGGACTAGTCATTTCATACTACCCAAAAAAATTTCATCAAACAACATGGGTTTTGATCCCATTATTGTTACAAGGTACATAGATTGTTTGGATGAGGGTCAATCCCGAAATCCAGGAAAACATGTGATACCATCATGAGGTTGAATCCTAACTTTCAGAGTTACAATTAAGTCTACATGTGTTTATATTATAAATTTTATTTACCATAGTGTGATCTTATCCCTATAGTACATAAAAAATATGACCAACCTTACCCAAGAAAACATTAAACCTTTGACCTACCTATCTCTAAAAGATGATAAAATTGTAACCTATCTTCCCAAATAGGATGTTAAACTTATGACCAATCTATACCCAGAGGACATTAACCTTGTGACCTACCTATCCCCATGAGACTTTAGACCCATGAAATACATATCCACACAAGTCCTTAAACCTATTAAATACTTGTCCCCATAATACCATAAACATATTACATATTCGGGAATGTCTAACCCATACAATAAACATTATTTTTCCTGGGTAAAAAGCCTTAGAAACCCTATGCCCCTCTGGTGTGAACTACCCCTTGACTATCATGGGATGACATAGGTTTTAGGAAAAATATTCTTCACACTTGATATTCCCTCAAATTCAAAATAAGAGTACTTTATAGGTTCACAATACACTAGACATCCAAAAATGAACAAAAATACCCAATGATTCCATCAAATTTCACCATAGGTTTCTTCCCTATTGAGACAGAAGCAGTGTAATTAACTGAAACTTGTCTCGAGATGGAATCCGGAATATGTTTCATGAACATGAATCAAATATTTTAGGTTGACCCAGACTATGTAATGAGATTCATGGAGGAATCCATGTAAAGAGTAACTGAAATACAATCATCCAATTTTGATCAAGGATCCAATATCCCCAACCATAGTGGTGGAGGACACACTCTTTCTGAAAATTTGGATCTGGGGTGAGAAAGATCTCATTCAAAACATGCACTGGTCAATATCATCAGATAATAGCGGATGTGTTAAAAATAATCCAATAAAGACATTATTATGAAATTTTGAAGGGACAAATGGGTGGTGTCATGATGTTCATAAGTGCTTTTATGAATTTTTAATCGAATAATGAATGGTCTAGAGTTATAATATCTGGGAGGAATTTAAGATGCTTTCATAAAGGTATCCAATGCGATGATGAAAATATTCTTGTTAAAAGTTATAAATATAATGATGTAAATATCAGTTATTATAGCTATGTTCTAATTATTTTTAATGAATCTCTTTTATGTTTATTCATAATGAATCTCTAATTTTTTTAGGGGTTTTAATTAAATCAATGGATGAAAGAATTCATCTGGGTCACTAAAAATTGTAAGGGGGAAGTTTGAATAAATTATATTTGATTCCCAATAATCATGGAAGAAATTTTCTTATATAAAGGGGTTTAATGAATCAAGGAGTTTATGGGAGGTTTTTGGAAGAGAGAAAAAATACCTATTAATAAAGTTGATCATAATGCCTATTTAGGGAAACATCATATTAAAAAAATAATAGATAGATTATTCTCATAATTTGTTATCACACTGACAATATATATAATTTTATTGGAAGAACAATAGTATGGGAAATTAGTCGATATATACAGGATAGTTTTTTTCATATTCTATGTTATTATAATTGAGTATGTTATGGTGATCACATAAACTGTCCATAATAAGTTGTATAAACCATAAAAAAAACAATATGTAGTTTTCTGGATAGATGAAAGTATTGAGCTTATCAGAAAAATAGGTGAATAGAAAGACATTTTAAAAATGAATTAAAAGGAGGTGTTGTTTCTTACTATTGTTAAAGAATCTTAAAAATAAGAAATTTCATGAAAAAAGTGTAATGAATGTTTAATAATCACAGTGAAAACATACTAAATCCTAAAAATTATGATTCTTATAGTTGCGAGAAATTTATTTTCATATCATTTATCTATGTATGGATCACATGCACTGTAAATAGATTATAGTTTGTTGAATGTGAAAGGATAATCCTTGATTTTCATAACTATATACAAATGATTTTTTTCGAGTGGTTTGTGTGGGATTGGTTATTTAAAAACCATTTTTATAACTATATAATCATATTTAGTAATAAACATTATAAATAATTGTGTTCTTGTGGGTTTTCTTGTCTACTTGTTTTTCAGAAATGTTGTATACCTATAATAGGAGTTGATGTTTTTTTCATAAGTAATATAAAATATAATTAATATATCATTGGTTCACACCTTCTCCCTCTTTGTGATCACATTGATCATGATTAGTCCTTTCATGTGGTATCAAAGTTATGTTTCGTAATATTGACAGATTATTGATGTTTTAAAAAAATAGAACATTCCATAAATGTTCATAAATCTATGAATAATAAATGTTCTCGTATCATTAATGGAAATAACTATCAAATTTTAGAAAAATTGAATGTTTCCTTATCAAATGTATATTGGTTATGATGTTCTTGACGTTTTTATAGATGGTTCCTCTTATAATGTTAAAAATATTCATTTAAAATCAACTATTAAAAAAATATAGATTTATGGATGGGGCAATAATTTTTTTACTTTTATAACTATCTGAATGTTAGTATCTTATAGTTAATGGAATTGAAATTGAAGAATGCATCTATGAAATGATTTAGAATAATATAAAAAAAATAAAAAAGTGATGAAAGTGATGTTTCAAATATTTAGATTGATTTATAAGGATCATAATATGGTTGATAATGAATCAATTAGAGACTTATTTACATGGATGAATGAAATTATATGCATTATAAGATGTCATAGTGAGTTGTAAGAATACTTATCCATTGTTAAAAAAATCATTCAAATTATTCCTGATTATTTTTATGCCAAAGAATCATCCTTAAATGATAAAGTTCCCTAATCTCATTCAATGGATAATATACATAGAAAAATCATCTCTTATGAAATGAAAAAAATAATCAAAAAAAATTGAATTATGAATATGAAATGTTTTTTAGGGATTATAAGAAATGATAATCTAAGATAATGTTGTTGAAGAATTATACAGTGGATTTAAACGAGAAGTTAAGGTTAGTAACTAATTTGATGAATTTATATAGCTATTTTATAAATTGGTGAAAAGTGGTATATCAATGAATAATTTAATGTTACCTCTGATGTTCTTTGGATGAGGTGCTATAAGAATTTTTGATTCATTTTATACAAGACATATGAAATATGAAGATAGTGATTAAAATGACATAAATTTATGTCATTATCTTAATAATAACACATAAAAATTCAATCCTTTTTCTAAGGGGAAAGATAATAAGTTCTCTAAATAAATTTTATCTAAATATGGTGTAGATGAAGCTACTAAATATGATTACAAAAAATATATTAATACTGATAATGAAATAATTCTTATTGAAAAAATTAATGATTAAAAGTTTCCTTGTTATAAAATTAGAAGCTCTAAATAAGAATAAAATGATAATCACGCGAATTTTATGATTAATAGAGTATAAATAACGTGTTGAAAATTTTATAATACATAAAAAAAGAAGAATAATTTAATGAAAGAAAACATTTATTTAAAGTATTATTAATCTTTTTCCTGAAAAAATAATAGTATTAAAAATATATTGATGATCAATAAATGTTTGATAATGAATATAAAAACCTTAACATCAATCTTGAAGAAAACTGGATATTGAAGGAGGATGAATTAGATCATTTTCAAAGAATACATTATAATTCTATGAAAAATGTTGAATATTTCCAAAACATAATTACAATGGTTGTTGAATATTATAATAATTATAATCCTTAAAATAATTAATAAAAAATATCATTAATGTTTAATAACAAGAACAATGATGTGCAGATGAAAACACAATTCCAGAAGGCCATGCATATATCTAAAACAACAACATCTGAAAATCTAAAATTTTCTATGGCTTCAAATTCTATACCAAAATCTTCTAGAATTAGAACATATATTTAGGTCGAGAATAAATCTATAGTGAAATATAAAATATCAATACGAAAACAACATTTTGGTGCACTACTATATCTTAAAGAGGAAGGAAAGAATATAATGAATAATTGAGCTAGAACACTAGATAGAATTCGAGTTACAGAGAGAAATATTCAATAAATGGTTATTAATGGTATTATGGAGGCATTGGTAATATAGAATGGATGTGTGGATTTAATAACCAACACCAATATTAATCTTGGAAGAACTGGTGGTCATGTTTGAGGGGCAGTGAACTCACTCAAAGAAGAAACCCCAATAAAGTCAAATTTTAATATTTGAAATAGGTTCCTTACCTTCGAAACTACTTTTTAAAAATGTGATTAGTATGGAAATAGTGAAAAATTATTTATTTTTATATCACTAGGACCCTAATTTTTATAGAACAAATAAGAAATACACATGAGAAGGAAGAAAAAGGAAATGAAATGCGTTAGTTGTTGAAATTACTACCAAAGAGAAAAAATGATAATCAACATACATGTTGGATAGTGGATGGACATTGTATATGAATGTAGATTTTAAATTTATGAATAAAATAAAATAGTATAAATAAGAAACATTGAATTTTGGAAATAATGTGTTACATAGAATCATGGGAGTTTTATCTGATATCATTGTGGAAGAAAAATTAAAATCTAAAAATTCCATGTTTTTTATGCGATGAAACAAATATTTAGGTGTGTTTAATAAATTTATTTTTGTGATAATAAATATAATTTACTTATATTTGGATTAATTATTAAATTACATAAATAAAAAAATGTTTTTAAAAGAGGTAAACCAACTATAGGAAACTTGTATCAAGTTATTAATGTTGGGATTTCTTGCTATCTGGTCATGATGGATAAAAATAAGTTATCACATAAAAAATGCGATATATGTTTTAATGCAATATGAACAATATAACATAGTGAGAAATTATTTTTTGAATTCCCGATTTAATTATAATAATATATTATTGTTATTTCATTTTACATAACTTGAATATTACAAACTCAGCCGGTATGAATGTTGAGACATATTCAACTCTTCCATTATGGATGATATATTCTACCATTTGAGGTCCCATGATAAATTAATCAATAAAATGATATATGTATGTTATATATTTTAATAATTAATTTACTCACATTACATGTGTTATGTGTTCAAATCATAAATCATAAGATATCAAAAAAAATTAATAGTTTCAGGAGAAGTGTAGAACAAAATATGGACCTTATGTGGATTAAATTCATATTAACAATGGTGGTGAATATAAAAATTTAAATTTAAGAAATTATATTGAAAAAATTATATTCCTCATGAATTTAGGGAATCATAAAAAATAGTACAATAGTGTTCCTAAAATAAGAAATAATTTTTTGGTTGACATGGTGTGAACATTTTTGTTTGAATGGGATATTATCAATATTCTTGGGGGAAAACAATCATAGGAAATATACATATTCATAATCATTGTTTTTATAGACCAAACATTGAAATGACTCTTTATGAGATTTTTTAAAAAGATACATCATGTTTTAAATACCAAATTGTGTTATTTTGTCAATTCTTTATAAAAATCAATGGTGGGAATCTTGGGGTGTTTAATCAAAAGAGGTGTTGATGGAATAATTCTTGGATATTCTCTAAATGATAGAGGATATTTGTAAAAAAATAAAACAAATAAAATATTTCATGCTCTTCATATGTGAAGGTTAATGAATAGTTTAATAACAAAGACTCCCATATTATTATTGATGTGTATTAAAGAAAATATGAAGTTATTGTCGGTGGAAAAAGTGAAAATGTTCTTAATGATTGAAATAATATTGATGACGTTTCAGATAATGATTTTGAATCAGCTATATCAAGTGGTGAGGAATAATTGTGTTTATAACGTCGTAGGATCAAGAAGGAAGTCGAATTTAAAAATATAACTGAAGATCAATGAAAATATTTCCAAACTATTAGAACATAAAGGTTGTTCTCGAATACATTTTTATATTCTCAACTAGATCCAAAATATGTTAATGAATCTATATAGCATCAAGAGTGGATTGATTCTATTAATGAATTTCATGATCAAATTTATATGAATGATAATTGGGAACATATAGGTGAAACAAATAATAAAAATATTATAAGAAAAAATAGTTGTTCTGAATAAAGTTGAATGAAGAAGATGAAGTGATAATATATAAGGAATTACATTTTATTATGTTTTTTCACAAATTGACGGCATTAAAATTTATGGGGAATTCTATCAAGGGAAAATTTTAGAATATATCACAATTTTTCATTATTTTACATAATTATGATATTTAATTTTTCATATGGAGGTCAAGTATGATTTTATAAATAAATTCCATGATTTAATATGTTTATATTAAACAACTCTGTGGATTTGTTCATAGGAAATATGAAAGCTATGTATGAAAGTTAAAAAGGCGATTTATGGGTTTATGTAAGCTCTAAGAGGATTGTATTATAAATTGGGACTTTCCTAAGAAAATTTAACATCATGAAATGAACATATGATAATATCCTATATATAAAAGAATATCAATAGGTTTCTATAAATATAGACTGACCAAATAGATGAACACATCAAATGTCATTCAACTAGGTAGATAAAAAATTCTTATGACAATCATCTAAATAGAAAAACACATCACATGTTCTATATCAAGGTATTTTAATGAAAATACACAATCTATCTCAAATAAGTAACTTGAGTTCAAACTCTTTAAAAGTGTGTGAAAATCCAATCTTGGTTAATCCTTAACTGATTAAATGATTTTGGACATACCCAAATTTTTTTAAATAAACATTTATTAGTAATAAATAAAAATCATACTAAATATTTCCAATTATGATTTAAATTAATGAACATATGTATCCAAAATAAAATAATGATAAATTTAAGAGTTCAATTTATATAATATAACATATTTTATTTTCATAAATTATTTTAGCAATATTAATAAAAATACACATAAACACTAATCCAAAAAAAATAATATAATAGAAAATTAGAGATAAATATATTATCTACACTTTTAAGGTTTTTAAAACACATTATATCTTTATTTAATTCTAATCAAATCACTATTTTACTACCTAATATTTTAATATATATAACTGCTTTAATTTGATAACTTCAATAAAGGAAATATTTCAATACAATTGTGAGATTAAAAAACATAACCCTCATTCTCAAATAATTGAACATAATATTCAAGCTTTTTTTCTTAAAAGTATTTTTTATATGATTCAAATAGATTTCTTGTCTATATAGAACTATCTATATGTTCATCATCACCATCTTGGAACAATTATATTCAAATATTTCATTACATAACAATTGGTAACTAAATTAAATACATATTTTTTACATTATTCTAATTTTATACTAGTATACCCTAAACAATTCATGGATATAAAGTGATATTAATTAAAAATTAACTATAATAAACACATATTTTTTAAACACGATGTTCTCTAAGTTCAAATATAATGTTAATTTCCTTTTATAAAAAATATTTCCAATAATATATATTTTGAACATACTAAAAAAATTATAAAGAAATAACCCCTTATTTCCATTACACAAATATTTAAAAAATAAATTATTAATAAAAATATCATATATATTATTCTATGTGTTTAGTGAAATTCACAGAAAAATTTATTTTATTTTTTAAAATTTGAATTAGAATGTGAGGGTGGAACTCCGGCTCTAATTTTTTTAAAAATTATAATGATAAATACATCCATTTGAGATGATAAATTTTGACCACTGGCTTGTTTTTAAATCAAGTTATTGAATTGGATGAAATAATATACCATGTGTCTAAAATATCATTTCATTTTCTATAAATATTATAATTAAAAAAACTTGTCTAATCACATAACTAAAAAGATAAAAATAAAAAATATTAAGTTTAATCTAATAATGAATAATGTTAATCCATATTATCCAAATTAGCAGTGTTTAAAACCTTTTCTCTATCAATGGAATTCAAACATTATGTTCTAAAAATAAATCATTCATTATTTGTGAAAAATTATACATATTTAAGATAATTATTTAATGTATTTTTTTTAATATACCCTTAAAAATTGAAGAATTGAATTTTATATAATTAATACCAAAGAGGGACTCACTTAAAAGTTTCTTGTACACCATAATGTATGTTGGATAATTTTTCACCATATTTCTATGATTTCAATAATGAAAACTATTTCTTTTTATAAACAATTTTATTCAAATTAAAAGGTTGTATTGACACTCCAAGATCACTATTCATGACCTGTATGATTTAATATTTACCCTTTACATTATTTATAACTATCTTATCACCTGGACTTAGACCTCACTTGTCTTGATCAACAATACATAGAACATTAGAGGGTATATATACCTGTTTTTTAAATCATTCATTTTTTAATTTATAATAAACTTTCAGTACTATTTTATATATTATTGGAAAATGATGTTTATACATAGATAAAGACATAGTGGTGACCTCATTCTCTACATGTGACTTATTTAACCAATCACAATGAGTACTTCTATTTATAATAAATCACCCTATCCATTTTACAATGAAATAGTGCATTTAAAAATTCATATTTCTTATTTATATCATATAATTGATAAAAAAAATTGAATTAATTATTCATTTAAAAAAGAATCAATATTCTCATTTGGTATTTGATTATTTAGATTCATTGGAAAACCCATCAATTTATAGGAATGAAGATATATTTTACAATATTTGTAACAAATATATTTTTAACTTGACTTGCTTTAATATGTGAGAGATTTCTTTAGATTACTTTTCTCCAACAAATTTAGCACTAATTATTTTTTAAGAATAACCCTACATTTTAATTGTTAGTGTAGAAAAATCTTTCCTTTTAGAACTTTTTTCTCACAAATTTATATTCATGTTTTATTGAATAAAGATGATTATATTTTATAAAGAAATGGCTTTAATGAGTTTTGTATCATATTTAGAAATAATTAAATATGGTCTTCTATTAAAGGTACCCAAAAAATAATATTATATCCTTTTAGTTTCCATTATAACTATTATTAATATAAGATCCATATTTTATTAAGTGACGAATCTTCATTATAATTTCATCCATTACATTGTTTTTTGGTAGATCATCAAGAAAATCATATCATATATTAATCTAGGATAAACGAGTGGAAAAACATTTCCTATAATCAATCATATATAATATACATACTCTATTCCTCTATTATCCTAACACTTAGTAGTTTATAGTTATGTGTAACCCAAATAAAATACTGAATACAAGAACATAATTTTATTAAAATCACCCAAAACATACATTCCTTTCATTAGATATTATATGGTAACAGTAATTTCAATAACCTACCTAGTTTGATTATTTATATCATGATATGTGTTAGAATTGGAAGAAATCTAACTCATAATATTATACAAATTATTTAAATACCAACATTCTTTCACATATATTTTTCATATATAAATAATATTTTACTGATTTAGTTTTAATGTAATATAATATAAACCTAATTATTATATTCAAAACATATTAATGTTTAAAAATTTATTCAATTAATTATCTGTATTAATTTAAATAAATTAAATTCTAATTGTATTAACACGTTCCCAAATTCATATCTAGCATATGCTACATGAAATTTCTTTTATGTAAAATATTAAACAAAAAACAAAATAAATTCTCAATAGGATAAAAAATAACCCAACATATAACTAACAAATATGTTTTTTTGAAAAATCATAATTCCCTATACCTATAAGATATTTGGACCTGATTCCGTCTACCAAAAAATCACAACTTATGAGAAACCTAGATTGTGAAACAATTCATAAACATATAATGCATAACTCTAAATGATCCAATATATATAACCACATACCAGACAAATAAATGAAGTAATATTCATGGTTAAAAACAACTAAATCTTATGCCAATATATTAATATAACCCATTATATTCATGGTATAGTATTTATAAGAATAATTTCAAAACATCGAACTCAATCATACACCAATTAATAATATAACACTTATATTGATTAATAATAAAATGGGTATTAATTTTAATAAATTAATTAATGGTAAATTTATACATGAGGTAAATATGATTAAAAATTAAATTTTAAATAGTGTATAAATTTGGATTTATTTATAAACATTTTGTAATATATATATAAGAACATGATATTTATACCAAAAAAATAATCATTTTATAGTTCATCATTTACATGAGATTTAATATGAATTCATTCATATTTCAAGATATGTGATAACTTTTGGAAACTGTTATAATCATATAAACATCAATATTTTATGAAAAAAAATTACATACAAGGAATATAAAATATTTTATTTTATTTAAACCTATATAAAATCCAAAAAATTATTTTAATACGGTTTAAATCACCCTTGTAATTTTATGTGGGCCCTCAAAGACTATGTTAGTAATGGGTTTCTATAATTTTATGAAAAATAATTTACATTTATAACATATAAAATGATGACTATTTAATGTTAGACACCATGATGTTGTTTCACCTAAATGAAAACTCTTATAAAGTAAATAATTAACTATTTTCCCTAAATTGAGTCTATCATAGGCATATCCTTCAAATTTCCTAGGTATTATTCCATTAAATTAATTTATATGGTTATTTAATGGTTATATTAAGTAAATATCATCCCAATACAATCTATAAGCATTTAACTTTTAAACAATTCCATAATTTATTCATTTTATAATCCATTACTCAAACAAAACATTTCCATTATAATTTCATTAAAATTGTGATGTGATTTTATATAATTTATATTATCACACTAATATTTATCTTAAAAATTTTCATGGATTGAAATACTTCGTCAACTATGTTCATTTTTCTAATTTCACGAAATAGATATTTAAAAATTTGTATTGTAGTTTCATAATTTATCCAAAAAATTAGTCCAAATTATATAGAAAATGTTTATAAAACACTATTGGGTATTTAAGGGGGGGAATTTTCCAAATACTGATGTGATAAATAACAAAAATGTTGTAAAGTAAATTGTTTTTTTTTATCTGCTAAATAAATAAATTTTAATGAAGTACCTTTTCTCTCTTGATATGGAATATTCAAACTCTTATGAATAATCTGAATAAATATCACTAATAAATATCTAATGGATTTATACCTCCTTGTATAATGACCATATCTTAACATAAATAGAAATTACATCATTTTTTCAGAATATTTCACACATTACGTAAACACATTCCCAAAGACTGTATTAGTTTAGTGACATTAGAAATGTGGAAGCATAAAAAACTAGTTAATAATACATATAAATCTTCTCTCTCCTATTTCACAATATCTAGAACCATTTTTGTCATATCATACATACATCCTTTCAACATATCTTGGGGAAATGAAACATAATAAAGTGTGATCTCGTACGCTCAGTACGGGTAAACATGGAAGATACGTAAGAAAAACAGGAGAATAATTGTATGAAATTAGTTCATAACATTTTAAAAGAATACACTACCTATAAAAGATCATAATATTGAATCATGGGATTAAATATTGGTAGTAAATAAGTCATCATGCATAATATAATGAAATCACATCAACCATAATAGTATAACAATGGCATAAATCATGGAATCTGTAGCATACACATAAGCTTAGAATAACATATGTCAATGATACATACCACAAAATTAATAGTATGTTAGGCATGTTCCAGCCACAAATATAACGATTTCAGGCTTGTGATGACCTTTTTTGAACCCTTTAGTGTTGGGATTTTGAAGGCCTCATTTTTACCCTCTATTTTTGGGCTTTGGATGACCCCATGTGTGCCATTTTATTAGAGTCTTTAGATGAACTCCCCCTCTTATTAGAGTCATATGGTGAAATACCATTTTCCCTGGGAGATCTGATAGAATCTACCATTTCGAAATAAATTGTGGAGAGATATATGTCCCACCCTTGGTATAATTATATCATGCATATATGTGGAATAATATTATAAAATCCTACATCACGTCATAAATCATTAAAAAATGGATTCATAAAAATTTTATCATGGAATATCTCTTTGAAAAGAAAAAAGATTAATAAAAATAATTCCATAAAATCAAAATAAATTTAGTGAAAGAATTATTAATGGTATCCCTGGATCATATAAAAATTAATTCATGAGTACACGAACAATATTATATGGGAAAAAGTTTGGAAAGATCTTTTTAAAATATATCTCGACGAAAAAATACTTTTCTGTTTGAAAGATGATTTAAAAAAAAATTATAAAAACAGTTCTATTCATCATAACATCAAAGAAATATAATGTATTTTTTTAAACAATCTCAACATATTTGAAATCCATTTTATTGAAAATTATTAAAAGATAATTTAAATCATTTTTAAAACATTTTTATAAAACATTGATTTGAATGAACACATATTTCCGACTGAATAAAGAATAAAATTACATGAAGAGTAAAATATAATGAAAATATGTTGATTCATGATAAAACTTGTCAAAATAAAATTATATACTCTTTATTAAATAATATATTTTTACAACATAACATGTGTCACACAAAAAGTGAATTGAGACAAAATTACCTTACTTATTTTGTAAGATTAGAGCTGTAAAACCCATGAAAGAGTGTTAAAAAAGGATATGTAAATACCTATTAATTTAAGGATATGTATGATATATTACATTAATGTGAAGTATACATACAACATAAAAGGATTTATTGGTGACTATGGAATACGTCTCCTTGAAATAAAAGTGATACCGGAGATCTGCATACCTTATATCTTGACTCTTGTCGTAATCATAGAAATCTAATGTATAATAAATATAAATTTATAATCAATATATTAAAAACCCATATTAAATAATTTCATGTCATATAATAATTTCTTATGGCATTATATTACCTATTTATTAAAATTTCCATGTTAATGTTACTTTTCTTGTAATAACTACTTTGTTTATTGCATGTGTTTTAAGTTGTTTTAATTTCGGTCATCATATATATATCAGGATTTCATAATATCAATAATTATAACTATGATATAAATAAAATATATATTTAGTATATAAGTATTTATAAAAATATATTACTGATAGAAATAGAAAATTGAATACAACGTTCATGGAGATGGTAGGTTTTATGTATGCCAGAACGTTGACTCCATTTTGTTGTCATATTTTATGAAATAATTTAAATGAAAAATATGTATATATATATATTAATTTCATTTTATCTTCTATTTCCTATATATCATATACATTCACTAAACCCATCCTTCAAAAATTCCATGTAATGTGTGAATGAGTGATGTCATTATGAGGAGGTGGTGGTCCCCACATCCAAAAATGATGATATAGCATTTCCTAAAAAATGGATAGTAATAAGGTATGTATAATATATAATAAATAAATAAGCATAAATACCTAAAAAATATCATATATATAATATAAAAATAGAATTTAAATCATTATTTCCAACCTTGAAACGTGAAAATGGATGAAATAATGGCATCAGTTCGTGAAGCAATTATCTGTCATAGACACAAACAATGATTGCATAACTCATTTGATGGAAGTGTGTGTGATTATAGGTTTAAAAATTAATATAAAAACATATAAGTGCAATTATTTTAATTATGTTATTATATAGACATTATATAAAAAAGTGATGTGGGATCAAGGATGAAATAAAATAAAACCTTTCTTTTATGAACACTACCTCTTATTTGGATATATCCTTTTGGATTGCACAAAATTATATCCATTATTGGATTTATTACAAAAATAAGGTATCTATGATTATTTTTAATATTTTTTAAGGATGTTTGAAATGTTTTTATTATAATCAAATATTTTTGTAAGTGTTAGGAAAATTGAATATGAGGATCCTTTTTATAAGAGAGGTGAGGTGAACTTTTGGATTTTATCAAAAGATTAATTTATAATAAATTAAATATCAATAAAAATACCTGAAAATTAAAATTGGTTCGGAGATAAGATATTTTACGGCTATAATATAATCAACCAAAAAAATTTAGACATGATTTTCTGTCATTTTAGACCTTATAATTTTGATTGAAAATTATTTAACCTGTTTTAATTTTAAATACAACATCAACAATTCTATAATAATTGGATGTAATTTTAACTTATATATTTAATAATTTTCCATATTTTTTCAATTTATCATATTTTAGAGTATATATAATTCCATTTTTCCTTTTATAATATTTTAATTATTTATAAATATTTTAATAAAATATTTTTCACAAAAAATATTATAAGTGGATATTTTGACAGTATTCATTACATTGAAATTAGGAAACTCAAAAAAAAAATCATATTCGGAAAATATTATATTAAACCCCTCACATAACATACAAATATATGAAATTCTTTTATAACCTAAATTTAGTCAAATTATATTCATTTTAATATTTATAATTTCATTTACTGTATTGTTTCATTATTTCAATAATTACTACATCATCATTATATAATTATTTAATTAAATTATCTATTCACTAAAATTAAAAACAAATTTCCTTGATGTAGATAAAACATCAATATTTTATAATAATATTAATAGTCTAGCATAACTATTCTTTATCCCTGTATTAAAAGTACTATAATTATTATGGCTAAGAGTGTGACAATTTTTTACTCCCTTTGATTTTAATAATGTCTAAGACATTTTTATAAAAATATTTCTATAAAATAATTATATTTTTATCCTTATATTTTAGTGGTCAAATAAATTTCATCCAATAACATTTTCATATGATTCAGGGTTGTTTTATAATATTTAAAATATTATTTTTTCCCTTAGTAACTCGATTTACACATAACTGAGGAAAAAAAAATTATTAAAGATACTATTCATATTTTCCAAAAAAAATAGACAATTTTATTAAATTTTTAACTTATAATAACAAATATTGAATCCATTTCACAAAATTAAAAACACATAACTGGTTAAAATTAATTGAAAAATAATATCGATTACAGAAAGAGAAAACAAGGTTTTAATGTGAAAATAATGAAAAAATAAAAATGATTTTATATCCAAATCCAATATTATGTTCATTAAATTGTCTTTATTTAGATTAAATTTTATAAAATTGATATAATTAAACTTTTAAACCAATAAAAAATATAATTTTACAATATCAATTGTCTAGATGGAAAAGATGTTTTCAACTATAATTTAGTATTTATAATTGTTTAACATAACATGGAACTTATGAAAAAAATATAAAAAATAAACCAAATTCAATTTTGATATCTATCATACAATGAAATATTTTAGTTTTTAAAATATAATTTTTAAATGTTTTTAAAAAATTGTTTCATTAAATGGTTACAAAAATTATTTTTAAAAAATATATTTTTATTCATAAAATTGGATTTATTTTTATATCATGAAATAAAACACATAGGGTGAATATTAAAAATTATATTTAATATTTTATATATATATATTTAATTAATATTATCCATAAATTTTGTTTTTTTATTTATTTGAATAAAACACACTTTTGTGCATATAAATAGTATTTTAAAAAAGGATTACATTTTAATTTCAAAAGGGTTTATATATGTAAACCACAACTTTATTATTCAGTTAATAATTTTCATACGTGTAATTTAAATGTTTATGTTTTATTTTCATTATTTAAATTATAAAATGATGTTTCATAGAAACTCAGTATGGCATGTGACTTAATATAGTGTTGTCTCGTATGTAATGCATGACATCAATGAAATCAAGTTATTTTTTAAAATTATTTTTCATAAAAATATCATGGCATTAAATTATAACACTATTAAAATGAATTTCTCCCTTGAAATTCATTTGGGTCATAATTTTTTTAATAAATCAATGTTAATTTTAAAGAAATACATATCATAAAATTGAATACCAAAACAACCTTTTAAAAAACGAATGTTGGAAGCTTAACGTTTACCTAAAGATACTTATAACTAAGTTTCCACATTAGATAACATTGGCCGAAAGTGAAAACATTAATATAGAAGATAAAATTAACTATCAAGACCTGATGGAGAGCAATGAAGAATATATTCATTATAATATTAATTACCACAAAACAATGGACCGAATTGATCTAAAAATGTTCACTGATATTATAAAAAATAATGATAATTGGATAACATATTATTTAAAAAAATTGAAATGATATATTTACTTTATGTCATATCATATGTATAATCTCATTCCTTGGTTGTTCCTTGATCAATCTCATCATTATTTACTAATCCGAGAAATGATGTTGAAATTGTAATACCTGTAGAAAATATGGATCATATAATCTATAATAAGATGAGAATTCATTCATTAAATTTATAGTTATAATCCTATAAATGGTTATCATAGGTTAAATAATACACATGAATCATCATTTTGTTACGTTAGACATTAATATCTAAAACCTCATTTAAATGTCAGCGTACACCTTTTTATAAATGGATATCCTTTTAACCCATTAAACATCCTACGTTTATTTAAAATGTTACTAAATTTACCTAAAAAAACATAACATTAATCCCCCAAATATCATAATGTAGATCTTGATTGACACATAATAATATTTTGAATACCTTCATAAAGTATTATGTAAAATCAAATTGAACACACACAAGTTTCTTCATTCCTTATATAGACTATTTTCATATAAAAAATTACATGGTATGATTTGGTTAATCCTTGTTCCAATAGAATATATGATTTTGTTAGACCATTATACAAGTAGATAATCAAATGGATTTTCATTAATAGATGAACAATAAGAATATATCATATGAAATTTCAAAAAAAAGGATAGAAGGATAATTATTACCAAATTATAATGGTTCACTTCATCCAATATAATGGAATAAAATTTCAATTTTTTCTTATTACTCAAAAGTTTTTGTGGTTTATCATTAACAGTAGTCCTTGGATATGGTCACTTTTTTTCATAACAGACAAATTCCTTGCAATTGAAACACTAAAATTTGGGAAGGTTATTTTGAGGAGAATTCTCATTTTTCACATCATTAACTACCTTCTTCCAATCAATTTGGAATTCATCCACTCAATGGGAATAATTTCCACATTTGTAACACCCTCTTATCTCATTCAGAAATTCATCTGAGTGCTTCTTCTGATATTTCTAGAATAAAGATACCTGAAATTTCATTTCACCATTTATGTTTTTATGAGACATAATGTTCTTTTTCATATCAAAACTAGATGAATAGTGGGAATATCTAATTTCCATTACCACATTCAGTACACATTGAATGAATTATTTATAGATAATATTATCTCTTATAGACATGGCCTTTTAGGGACTTTGATTTAATCCACTAATGAATTGACTGTTTTTTATTTCAAGGCTAACGATTAACCCAGAATCATACCAATAAAGTATTTTAAAATTTTCTTCCAAGGTATCAATATGGTCAAAAAAAAATTTCTTATTCGTAAGGAATTACTTCTCCATATTTGTTCCATTAACAGAATAGAAGTAATTTTGGGAAAATATAACCTTAAGAGCTTCCCATAAAAAATATTCAATCTCTTTTTATACCCTATATTCTAAATAATAATCCACAAATGATCAGTGTATCCATCCAAATGATAAAAAACACAAATGGTTTTTCATGTTCCAAAAACTAAAGTAGGTAATATATCTTTTCAGTTGTACCAATCCATTGTTCTCCTATAAGTGGATCAAAAGACCCACTGAATGAAGGTGGATGTTTCCAAATGAAGTTATCTATAAAATGTTGTTCCACCATTTTATCGTTAATACATTTAGTACTATTCATAGTTTATGTGGGTATAGTGATAATATTACTCATTAAAGCTCATGTAATATTTTGTTTCTCAGAAGGAAAAACTTTTCATATCCAATTGCATTCATAATTAACATAGTTTCTTGGGGGTAAAACCATTGATTAAACCCAAAAAAAGTATAAATTGATAAACATTAATCATAATATGAAAAAAAATTATATAGGTAGATTACATTCAATATATAAAATATTAGGTTCAATCCTTAATTATTCTCAATCATTACCAAAATTTTAGGATTTTAACCTATACATGGACTTATCCTTGGATACATCCCTATTTATATCCTTATAAATATCTCTACTGATCCCACTAAGGTTTTCTCATCGTAGTTTCCAAAGGTTAACTAATCCTTTTCACTGAATCCAACTATAACTCCCCTATCATATCAAACATTGACATTAAATAATTTTTTAGGAATATTGTATACATTAAATAAATGCATTCCTAATGATTTAGTAGTTTAGTGCCTTTGTAAACATGGAATCATAGACAACTAGTTTATAATACATATAAATCTTCTCCCATATATTTATTCATAATTAGATTCCTTTTTGAGATATCATACTTAATACCTTTCATCATCTCTTAGGAAAAGGATCAATAAAAAATGGTTGTCTGATATTCTTAGAAATGGTAAACATGGAAGATATGTAAGAAATACATAATTGTAAGGGTATGAAAATAGGAGCTTAATATTTAAAAATCCTACATTGTATATCAAAGAACATAATCTTGAATAATGGGATTAAATATTGTAATATCATAAGACCTGAATCATAATATTATCAAAGCACATGATCCATAAGAGTGTAATAATGGAATAAAAAATAGAATTTTTGGCATACACATATGATTATAATATATTATGTCAATAATACTGACCATGAAATTCTTAGTTTTTTATGCTTGAGAAAATCACTCATGTACCTTGGTAGGTCTTGGGATGACATTCTATATACCATCTTGTTTTGGAATTAGGATGACCTCCCATGTACCCTCTATGTAACAACCCAAGATTTTATAAAAAAAATATATTCTTTTTAATTTTATTTATGTCTTGTGTTGTACGCTACACCCAAAGGAGCTTGCACAACACACATCCTTGACTTGACTTGCATTACACGCAATCGCGACCTTCCTCGATAGCGTGTGTAGTACGCAATACCGAGTTTCACTAAACAACGATATGCTATAAAAATATTATTAAAACTAGCCGTTATGAATAGTAATAACCACTTTTTGAAATCCAGTAAATCTTATTTTTCAAAATGAACTTTATTTTTGGATTCGGAGTATCGAATTTAGCCTAAGGTGAAATTTTGGTACTTTTCGGATAACTTTCATATTCTGATGAATAGTGAAAATTACTAAATTATAATTAAAAAACAACTTTTTTAATCGAAATAATTAATAGTGATAAATCATTAATTTGAGTGGTTTTAAAGTATATTTAGAATATATTTTTACAATTTAATTCAATGTTGGTCATTGGTTGTAATTTCACATTTAAACCAGACATAATCAAGTGTCAATCTTTTGATAGAAATTGTTTCTTAAAAACACGCTATTTGTCTTAACAGCGGGATTTAATTATAAAATTAATTAATTCAACTTCTATGTTATGAATTTGGTAAAATAGACTTCATTTTTGAATTCGGAATATGAAATATAGCTTAGGATGAAATTTTGGCATTTTTCTGAAAACCTTCATTTTTTGATGAATAGTAAAACTACTAAGTGGTAGGTTAAAAACTGAATTTTGCATAAAACTTAATTTTACCGCTTCTGTGAATGGAATTTCAAAAATCCGAGAGACACGGTTAATATCAAGGACTAAAATGTGGTTCAATGAGATGAAAATAATTTTTTGGTGAATAGTAACTTTTTACTATTTTTACCGCGATTAATAGTAAATAGGGTAACTAAGGGTAAATATGATATTAATATTACCCTAACACATGTCCTAATTCTATTGGACAAGTGTAATTCGACCAAAAACAAACTTAGGAATAAAATATGACCATTTAGGCCCACTTGGATTAGATTAGGACATTTATTATTAATTTATTTAAAGAAGGGTTAAAATAGTTAAAATCAAAGTTTAATAAGTAAATCATTTTTAATATGGGGTTATACATAAGATAAATTCGATTGTAAATATTCATTAGAAAGCTAAAACGATTTCCTACATGATGGTATTTTATTTGTAATTTTTATACATCAAATAATTTAATTTATTTATGACACAACGATGATGCAGTAATTATCTTTTTAATGAAATATTGACATAATTGATGTTATAAGCACCAAAATAAATGTAATTTGAGATTTTTTATGAATTCCACTAATTTTCTAGGTTACTATGATATATGAATGTTGATTTAATCAACTTGGTTCGAACATTTAATTCTGTTACGACTTTCACAAAAATCATATATCAAATAGTGTCAAAATTGACACAAAATAGTTTTTAAATCAAATATTATATTACTAATTGTTATTTTATTCCTAAAAATATAAGGTTCGGCCAAATGACTTAGATGAGGATATATATATTAATAATAAACAATTTGGGGTTCGTTTGGAATGTTATAGTAAGTGTATTAACCATATAGTGAAAGAAAACAAAAAGACACGGTAAAAGTTAAATTATTTAACTTAGAGTTAAATCTAATTGATAAGGTTTAAAATAATATCCAAACATGTCTAAATTTGATTGGTTGATGATATTACAACCCTATCCCATCTAATCTTCGAATATGAGTCATTTTTGGAGTTTTTTTAAGTGGGGTTAGATTTATTATAAATTAATATTTTTAAAAATTCCTAAGGTGCCCCTCTCCTCCCCTATAAAAGGACATCTCCTCCCCTTCCTCCTCACACCAATTTGAGCACTCAAGCTCGGCCAACCCCTGCCAAAATCTCTTCTCCACTTCCCTAGAAACATCCTAGAGGTTCTGGCTTCCTCAAAGACCAATTCTAGTGCCCTAAGAGGAGGTCTCAAAGAGGCACTTCAAAGAAGAGGTAATTACCGTTACCAATTCTTTCATCTTTATTTCTTCTTCCACTTCTTCTTCTTAGGTTGTTTCATTATGAAGTAATAACATCAGTATCACTCATATACTGATATGTTATTATAAGTATGAAACAACCCTATTTCACCATCTATCCATCCTACGGAAAAAGAAATCACCGCGCGTGCGTACGTACGGAATACCGTCTCCACGCCGTGGTGTAATCTATTTTCCACCACCACCTTACATGGATGGGTATAATGGTGTAAAGAATAACTATACATAGTTATTACAACATCATATTGATTCTGATATATTGTATAATCCACTCCAATTCAATTCAATATTTATAGAAATGATATCATCGCTCGTGCGTACGTACGGAATACCGTCTCCACGACGCGATGAGATTCATTCTCCATGTTAACCATTTAAGAATGATTATAATGTATATACAAGAAATAATAATGAAATATATGACATTATAAAGCTACTGGATTTATGTATATATATACATATGTATGTCATCTACTTACTTCCATTTCAAGACAATAAGGAAAGAAAAACAGCGTTCATGCGTACGTACGGACTACCGTCTCCATGAACGGTGTTTTTCATTTTATTTATCTATCTATTATATATATATATATATACTGAATATATATGATATATAAATCATATTTTATATTCTGGAAGTAAGTAAATCATGATATAAGTAATAATGATGTCAAGAACAACAAGTCAAAACACCTACGATAAATGAAACGATTTTACCCAAAACACTTCTTTAACATGGAATTTACAAAAGAACGGGTAATATAATGTCATAAGTGAACCATATATGATATCATAACAATGAATATGATTCTGTAATAAGTCAATGACATTATTTAAATCATTATACAGGAGGTTCGGACACATACGAAGCAAATTGGACCTAAGGTAAGGGAAATATCACAATCTCATTTTTATCCGAGATTGTTTATTCGTAAGTATTTACTAGGGTGTATTTTATCATCCACATCCATGTTCCCTCAATATGTAATATTTTTTCCATCCACTTGAAATAGTTTAAATCCAATTTTACCCTTAGGTGAGTTTTTAGTAAAGAATATGAAAGGAATCTTTTGTCGTTTTTCCGTACGAGGTACTTTTTGACTTTTCCGACAAAAGTACGAAGAATGTTTTTTTAACTTATACGGAATGAATGGATTTTTAAAACATTACATCAAAGAAGCTTCCTTTACAAGTTTTCAAGTTTATTTTTAATCAACTTCTTTTATTTTAAAGTTGTATGACATGTTATGAAAGGAAAAATATTTTTGAAGAAGAAAGGATATTTTCCTCAAGAATTCAATTCAAGTGTTTTATCAAAATTATTTTCCATCTAAGATAATAAAGGGTTCTGTTTCTATCCATATTTTTACATTGGTTTGACTATGTTGTGATGGAATTATGTTTATGAATTCCTTTATCATATATGAATTGATTTATGATGTCATGATGTTTCAAGAATCCCATTTTTGTTACATGTGTTATGCGATGATGCATGTTTTATGATTATGTGGCACACATAAGAAAGGATTCATTATAAGATGGTTGGGACCTATATCTCCCTCCAATGCATTGGGTAATGATTTTATATCTCATGAGATAGACATGGCTGGAACGGAAGGTTATTTCGGTTCAGTGATACAGGACTGAAACGAGGAGTGAACTCGGTTCAGAAAGGGACTTTGTCCACTAAGATAGTCTTGGCAATGAGTCATGACTAACAAGAAATGATTTTCCATGATTATGTGTGCATGCCACAAAGTTTCAAGTTTTATGTTATGATTTTGGGGATCTCATTTTCACTTCTATGATTTATCCCATGTTATGATATTATGAGCTCTTTTGCAGGTTATGATTTCCAAAGCTATGTTCTTATGTATATGATGTGATTGATATTTCTTTTGTTTACCCTTACTGAGCATTTGAGCTCACCCTTTTATGTTTTCTTTTCCCCAGGATATAAAGAAAGGTTTTTAGGTAAAAAAAAAGGAAGATCTTTATGGGAGATATTGAAGATCTTTCACCACGATTAGAAGAATACGTTCCGAGTTTCCAAAGACACTAAACTATTACGATCCTTGTGTGTGTGTTTTTGTTATGTACTAAGTATTCCGCAAATGTAATGTGATGTCCATGTACGTCAGGCTTCGGGTCTCTACAATTGGTATCAGGGGAAAGGTTTAGTCAACCTTTGGAAACTAGGATGCGAAAACGTTAGTGAGATCCCTAGAGATATTTCTAAGGTATGTCTAGGGATGTCCCTAGGGATAAGTATACGTATAGGTTATAGTAATAGAATTACGCTAACGATCATAGAATTAAACCTAAGATGTTGGATATTGAAGGTACTCCCCCTTTATTATGTTGTTTTCCCTAGCATGATTTTTGCCTCTCACACTATTCTTTTGGGGTTTTAGACGATGGCTGGAACTCGAAGGAACCGTGTTAATGCAGAATGTGATGGGCAATGCAATGATTGTCCCCCTGAGCAACCAAACGATATAGGAGCTGGAATTCAAAATCTTGTAGCCATGCTCACACAACTTTCTCAAGCTATGAATCATGCAGGACTTCCAAACGAGCAAAGGAAGGAGCAACATTCTGTTGAATCCTTCATGAGGCAGCGTCCACCTTCTTTCAGTGGGTCTACTGATCCATTAGTTGCTGAACAATGGATTAGTACTACTGAAAAGATATTTTCAGTTCTTCAATGTTCTGAACATGATAAAGTCATCCTAGCAGTGTATCGTTTGGAAGGTGAAGCTGATCAATGGTGGAATCTTATCAAGAATACGAGGCCAAGAGATGAAATCGAGTCCATGGAATGGGACGAGTTCAAGAACTTGTTTTTCAGTAAGTACTTCCCTCGTATTCTTCGAACGAAGATGGAAAAGGAGTTTCTTGAGCTGAAACAGAAGGATGATGAATCTGTTGGTATATACGAAGCGAATTTTACAAGACTTGCAAGGTATGCATCTGGCATTATCATCCAACCTGAAAGTAAAGTTGATCGATTTTTCAGTGGCTTAAAACCAAGTCTTCGAAGGGCATTAGCTATAAGAGACTTCAGTAGCTATGAAGAAATTGTGCGTTGTGCTATCAAGGTAGAAATGGAAGTTGGTGTTACATATCCATCTCATGGTTTTGACAAGAAACGAAAGATGGAGTTCAAGGAGAGATCTCAGAATAATGGTGAAAAGAAGATGAATGTTTCCTTATGCACAAAGTGTGGAAAGAAGCATGGTGGAGATTGTCTTAAAGGGACTAGAAAATGTTTTAAGTGTGGAAAAGAAGGTCATCGAGCAGCTGAGTGTCGAAGTAATGGAAAAAGGGTTTCTAATGATGTGAATAAAGAAAACACTGCAGAGAACGCACCGCCAACACTTCAATGCTTCAAGTGCAAGGAAATGGGGCATTATGCTAATAATTGCCCTAATCCAAGGGTTAGTGATGATCGACATGAGCAACCGCTTAAGGCAAAGGACAAAAGGAAGTCACATGCGATCACTATTGGCAATGTTGAATATGACAACGATGTGGTGGAATGATTAAGTTTTTATGTAATGGGATTCCAAAATAATGTTGTATCATGGAATATTGGAATACTTATGTATTGGTCTAATGTGGTATTCAAAGTGATTGAGATATTATGCAAGGAAAACGAGAAAATGAAATGTTTAACAGTATTCATGAGCTCATGATTGATATAAGGACTAAGTGATATCATGGTTTGAGTATATAGAATTTTGAGGATTTTGGTATGTGGAAAGTGATAACTTTTAACTGCACTCATGTTTTCACTAAGGTATTCAAGAGAATACACGATTAAGGACTTTGAATGTTTGGAATGTGACCTACAAGACATATCATATGATATGTGGGGATCAACGACAGTATTAAATCTCTGGTAATCGATGTCACTATATTATGAGAGTGGAATGAAGTATAAGCCTAAAGACTAGACTGGATTATGTTGGACATAAGTTAGTATTGTTTGAGGATAGAAGATTTTCGATATTATTGATGGGATGTTATAGTAACGTAGTTTTAGAAAAAGGACAACCTGCAGGACGGGCGACAGCCCATCGCTTCGGACAAGGCTGTAGGAATCGAACCCACAACCGAAGTGCGACTGGCCTTTATCGCCTACCACTGGCCTACAGGAAGTCCCTGTTTAGTAGAAACTAGTTTTATTATATTAAGCAGTATGATATGTGATGTATAAGTTCATTTTAGGAACCATATATGATTAATCTCACTATATATCGATTTATGCATATAATGTTTGCTAACCTTTTGTTTGAGACAGATGGAATGACCCGTCATTCTATCACATGATCTGCTAACACTTCACGAATAACAAATTCAACTTCATTTATTTAAGAGATGAAGTGGAAATTGTTCAAGGCACGAACAACAGTGATATTGTACCAAAATAAAGTAAGTATTTATTGTAATTCAAATTTTCAACTTTAGGGAAATGATCTTGAAAACCAAAAATGTTGTCCTAGTGATCTTATACCTGATGAATCAGATGGTACCTTATATCATCACAAATCTATGGATTTGTGATTACTGGCTTTTCCATAGCCATGTTCTCTACCACTCTCCATCAGAACATGATGGTTAGATTTCTCTTCCATATCCATATTTTCACCTATGTGGAAACCCAGTGATTAGTTTATTTGGGTAATCGTTACATTTCATACTTTAGTTTTTAAAAGCCAAGTTTTGGTATTCCCTTTTACGATGTGGGTTTCTATTAAAGAAACTTTGAAATAGTAAACCATTTATAACCCCGACGAATTTCGAGGGCGAAATTCATTTTAAGGGGGGTAGAATGTAACAGCCCAAGATTTTATAAAAAAAATATATTCTTTTTAATTTTATTTATGTCTTGTGTTGTACGCTACACCCAAAGGAGCTTGCACAACACACATCCTTGACTTGACTTGCATTACACGCAATCACGACCTTCCTCGATAGCGTGTGTAGTACGCAATACCGAGTTTCACTAAACAACGATATGCTATAAAAATATTATTAAAACTAGCCGTTATGAATAGTAATAACCACTTTTTGAAATCCAGTAAATCTTATTTTTCAAAATGAACTTTATTTTTGGATTCGGAGTATCGAATTTAGCCTAAGGTGAAATTTTGGTACTTTTCGGATAACTTTCATATTCTGATGAATAGTGAAAATTACTAAATTATAATTAAAAAACAACTTTTTTAATCGAAATAATTAATAGTGATAAATCATTAATTTGAGTGGTTTTAAAGTATATTTAGAATATATTTTTACAATTTAATTCAATGTTGGTCATTGGTTGTAATTTCACATTTAAACCAGACATAATCAAGTGTCAATCTTTTGATAGAAATTGTTTCTTAAAAACACGCTATTTGTCTTAACAGCGGGATTTAATTATAAAATTAATTAATTCAACTTCTATGTTATGAATTTGGTAAAATAGACTTCATTTTTGAATTCGGAATATGAAATATAGCTTAGGATGAAATTTTGGCATTTTTCTGAAAACCTTCATTTTTTGATGAATAGTAAAACTACTAAGTGGTAGGTTAAAAACTGAATTTTGCATAAAACTTAATTTTACCGCTTCTGTGAATGGAATTTCAAAAATCCGAGAGACACGGTTAATATCAAGGACTAAAATGTGGTTCAATGAGATGAAAATAATTTTTTGGTGAATAGTAACTTTTTACTATTTTTACCGCGATTAATAGTAAATAGGGTAACTAAGGGTAAATATGATATTAATATTACCCTAACACATGTCCTAATTCTATTGGACAAGTGTAATTCGACCAAAAACAAACTTAGGAATAAAATATGACCATTTAGGCCCACTTGGATTAGATTAGGACATTTATTATTAATTTATTTAAAGAAGGGTTAAAATAGTTAAAATCAAAGTTTAATAAGTAAATCATTTTTAATATGGGGTTATACATAAGATAAATTCGATTGTAAATATTCATTAGAAATCTAAAACGATTTCCTACATGATGGTATTTTATTTGTAATTTTTATACATCAAATAATTTAATTTATTTATGACACAACGATGATGCAGTAATTATCGTTTTAATGAAATATTGACATAATTGATGTTATAAGCACCAAAATAAATGTAATTTGAGATTTTTTATGAATTCCACTAATTTTCTAGGTTACTATGATATATTAATGTTGATTTAATCAACTTGGTTCGAACATTTAATTCTGTTATGACTTTCACAAAAAACATATATCAAATAGTGTAAAAATTGACACAAAATAGTTTTTAAATCAAATATTATATTACTAATTGTTATTTTATTCCTAAAAATCTAAGGTTCGGCCAAATGACTTAGATGAGGATATATATATTAATAATAAACAATTTGGGGTTCGTTTGGAATGTTATAGTAAGTGTATTAACCATATAGTGAAAGAAAACAAAAAGACACGGTAAAAGTTAAATTATTTAACTTAGAGTTAAATCTAATTGATAAGGTTTAAAATAATATCCAAACATGTCTAAATTTGCTTGGTTGATGAGATTACAACCCTATCTCATCTAATCTTCGAATATGAGTCATTTTTTGAGTTTTTTTAAGTGGGGTTAGATTTATTATAAATTAATATTTTTAAAAATTCCTAAGGTGCCCCTCTCCTCCCCTATAAAAGGACACCTCCTCCCCTTCCTCCTCACACCAATTTGAGAACTCAAGCTCGGCCAAACCCTGCCAAAATCTCTTCTCCACTTCCCTAGAAACATCCTAGAGGTTCTGGTCTTCCTCAAAGACCAATTCTAGTGCCCTAAGAGGAGGTCTCAAAGAGGCACTTCAAAGAAGAGGTAATTACCGTTACCAATTCTTTCATCTTTATTTCTTCTTCCACTTCTTCTTCTTAGGTTGTTTCATTATGAAGTAATAACATCAGTATCACTCATATACTGATATGTTATTATAAGTATGAAACAACCCTATTTCACCATCTATCCATCCTACGGAAAAAGAAATCACCGCGCGTGCGTACGTACGGAATACCGTCTCCACGCCGTGGTGTAATCTATTTTCCACCACCACCTTACATGGATGGGTATAATGGTGTAAAGAATAACTATACATAGTTATTACAACATCATATTGATTCTGATATATTGTATAATCCACTCCAATTCAATTCAATATTTATAGAAATGATATCATCGCTCGTGCGTACGTACGGAATACCGTCTCCACGACGCGATGAGATTCATTCTCCATGTTAACCATTTAAGAATGATTATAATGTATATACAAGAAATAATAATGAAATATATGACATTATAAAGCTACTGGATTTATGTATATATATATACATATGTATGTCATCTACTTACTTCCATTTCAAGACAATAAGGAAAGAAAAACAGCGTTCATGCGTACGTACGGACTACCGTCTCCATGAACGGTGTTTTTCATTTTATTTATCTATCTATTATATATATATATATACTGAATATATATGATATATAAATCATATTTTATATTCTGGAAGTAAGTAAATCATGATATAAGTAATAATGATGTCAAGAACAACAAGTCAAAACACCTACGATAAATGAAATGATTTTACCCAAAACACTTCTTTAACATGGAATTTACAAAAGAACGGGTAATATAATGTCATAAGTGAACCATATATGATATCATAACAATGAATATGATTCTGTAATAAGTCAATGACATTATTTAAATCATTATACAGGAGGTTCGGACACATACGAATCAAATTGGACCTAAGGTAAGGGAAATATCACAATCTCATTTTTATCCGAGATTGTTTATTCGTAAGTATTTACTAGGGTGTATTTTATCATCCACATCCATGTTCCCTCAATATGTAATATTTTTTCCATCCACTTGAAATAGTTTAAATCCAATTTTACCCTTAGGTGAGTTTTTAGTAAAGAATATGAAAGGAATCTTTTGTCGTTTTTCCGTACGAGGTACTTTTTGACTTTTCCGACAAAAGTACGAAGAATGTATTTTTAACTTATACGGAATGAATGGATTTTTAAAAAATTACATCAAAGAAGCTTCCTTTACAAGTTTTCAAGTTTATTTTTAATCAACTTCTTTTATTTTAAAGTTGTATGACATGTTATGAAAGGAAAAATATTTTTGAAGAAGAAAGGATATTTTCCTCAAGAATTCAATTCAAGTGTTTTATCAAAATTATTTTCCATCTAAGATAATAAAGGGTTCTGTTTCTATCCATATTTTTACATTGGTTTGACTATGTTGTGATGGAATTATGTTTATGAATTCCTTTATCATATATGAATTGATTTATGATGTCATGATGTTTCAAGAATCCCATTTTTGTTACATGTGTTATGCGATGATGCATGTTTTATGATTATGTGGCACACATAAGAAAGGATTCATTATAAGATGGGTGGGACCTATATCTCCCTCCAATGCATTGGGTAATGATTTTATATCTCATGAGATAGACATGGCTGGAACGGAAGGTTATTTCGGTTCAGTGATACAGGACTGAAACGAGGAGTGAACTCGGTTCAGAAAGGGACTTTGTCCACTAAGATAGTCTTGGCAATGAGTCATGACTAACAAGAAATGATTTTCCATGATTATGTGTGCATGCCACAAAGTTTCTAGTTTTATGTTATGATTTTGGGGATCTCATTTTCACTTCTATGATTTATCCCATGTTATGATATTATGAGCTCTTTTGCAGGTTATGATTTCCAAAGCTATGTTCTTATGTATATGATGTGATTGATATTTCTTTTGTTTACCCTTACTGAGCATTTGAGCTCACCCTTTTATGTTTTCTTTTCCCCAGGATATAAAGAATGGTTTTTAGGTAAAAAAAAAGGAAGATCTTTATGGGAGATATTGAAGATCTTTCACCACGATTAGAAGAATACGTTCCGAGTTTCCAAAGACACTAAACTATTACGATCCTTGTGTGTGTGTTTTTGTTATGTACTAAGTATTCCGCAAATGTAATGTAATGTCCATGTACGTCAGGCTTCGGGTCTCTACACTCTAGTAGGGGTTATAGGATGACCTCTTTTGTATCCTCTGATTTCAGGATTAGGAAGACCTCCCATTTGCCCTCCTATTATGGCCTTAAGATGAACTCCCATGTACCCTTTGAGCCAGTAAAACATTTATCATTACCCAATTCTTTCAAGATATATATAGGCCCTACTGATATCATAATGAATCATAACACATATGTTCAAAAATATTTTAAATTTATCAGCGCATCAGAAATCATAGAAATAAATTGTATTTGTAAATATTTCATCATATCATATCCTATTGAAAAAATGGAATTTATATAAATAATTATATACAAAGATAAATAATTTAGTGAAATAAATATTAATGGTATCCTTGGATTGTATCCCTAGTAAGACATGAGTAACACCAACAGATCTCATCTTAGATGGAAAATAATTTTGAACAGTATTTTTAAAATATTTCACTAGGAAAATATGATATCATCATTGAAAAATTATTTTAATATCATATTCAATTTTCAAACATCTTTCACCGAAAATAAACTTAAAAACATATAAAATAATCTTTAAAATCATTTAAAAATATATTTTTTTCTGAAGTGGTTTCTCAAGATGGGGTGAATTAAGTAACCAATACATATTTCTATCCTAAATAGTTTTAACTAAAATTCTCCAAGTAATTAAAATATCCCAATTAATCGAAATAGCTTATCGATAAAAGTTATAATCTATTAAAATATTTCTTAAGGATTGATTATGTCTTAGTTAAAAGAATATATAAAAATTTAGTTAGCTTTTGAAATCAATATATATAATAAAAACCATATATAAATAGTAATTAAGAATATTTATTAAAGTATTGTCTTTCCCTATAGTTTAAAACATATTTCATTTAAATAATGAATACAAAAAATCCAAAAACACAATGGAATAAATACAGTAGGTTACATATAAAGTTGGTACTTAATAATATCTAATTAGTAGTCGACTATTTCTAATCATATTAAATTAATAAAATCATTGATCCACTACCGGAACTGGGTAAGAAACAGAAAATATTTCCAGGATACATAGACACATCTTTTATAATAACCGTGGGACCAAAATGAGCACATTCCATGCATATAACTATTCTATAGAAACTTTGGAAATCAAAGTTAAATATGTTAGGGAATACATTAAGTCATTTAAAGATATGGTCAAATATAAATGATTGTTTAATATACAATTTAATCACACACTTCTCGTATTGTAAACATAAAAAATAGATATAATAAATAAAATATTCAAATAAAATATTATTTCATGATCAGATTTTTATGAATCTTTTATCTCTTTGGATTTATCTTGAACACTATATCAAGTTATGTTTCTATAAATCATTGTAAAAAAATAAAGCCATGAACAATTTTTGTTTTCACTATTGGAAAGGATATGGATGTTTGGTAAGATTCAACATTCCACAGTTGTGAATATAAAATATGATGTTTGTAAGATTTCATCTATTAAAAATATTTTGATTCTTAAAATATGTTTTAGATCCCTTCAGGTATGCAGAGAGATGTCTCTTTTTCACTAGTATATTATGCATTGGTCAACACAATAGACACATCTTCGAATTTTAACAGAATCATGTAGGAAGAATCATTTGGATCCTCTACTGCACGTACTAGATGAATAACACACACTTTAATGTATTCATTCGGAATATTAGTAGAAATTATAAAATACATGTCATCATTAAATTCAAAAATATATCCCATATAAATATTCAATTCCAAATAAATAGAAATAGTGGCAGTGAGTCATTTGAATTGTGAGGAAACTATGGTTGTGAGTCATCCTAATATTGACTTGGGATGGTGGTGATTCATTCCAAAAGTTTCTCATCTCAGTGGTTGGTCACTCAAATAGATTTCAAAATTTATACGTGACTAAGATATTCTGGTTATTCATCATATGGCCATGATTTATTCCCATATGTATCCAATTGTTTATCATAGTGGTTACCCATTTCCAACAGTAGTTCTTTTCTATAAATAATAAAATTTATTTGAGTCATCGCTGATACTAGGTGTTTTCAACACATAGCCAAATTGCATCTCTCAAAGGTGAGTGGCATTTGGTGGTAAGTATTTCCAACACATAGATAAAATTTCATTTCAACGGTGATTTATCCATAGCGGTGAGTCATCTCCAATAGTGCATCCTTCCAATACTTAACCAAAAATCCTACAATCTACCTCATAGGATAAAATACTACCACAAAATATAAAACTCATTAGTAACATAAAAAATATGACTATTTATCATTAAAATAAGTGTTTCATAAATATACATCTTTTTATGATCCCAAATCATGGAATTTTATAAATCAGACAATCAATGATAATGAATATATATAGGGTATTAAAAGAAATTAAATAGTCCACAGTATCTATGAACATATTTTATCAAAAGTAGGAATTTACATAGATATGGAATTACAAGGAATATCATTAAAATGTATATCAATGAAATACAACAATATAATGAATTAAATTAATAAACTCTATAGAGTCATTGATTCTTATCCCCCTTTTGAGATTATAAAAAGTAAGAAGTAAAACATGAAATTCAATGGAATAGATTATGAAAAAAAATATAATTTCCAATAAATTAAACAAAAAAAGATACAAAAATGTTACAAAAAAATATCCCCATCAAATAATAAAAGAGACTAATCTCAATGATTTTTAGGATGGCCAGATGGATCATGATGATATTTTTTCATCCCATTATGAGAAGTTGAAGGGTCAACAACATAACCCAAGTTAATTATAATAATTGATATAAGAATGGAAGATAAAGAAGGATTATCTACGGTAATAATAGGTCTGATATGATGATATGATTCTCTATGAGATAAACTATATGGTTCAAAATATACTAGAAAGTTTGTATTTGGAACTCTGGTTAAACTGTGTCTCAAGAAATCTTGATCAGAGTTCGAAGGGGTTTGATGAGTAATAATTGATATGGAATCTTAATCCACTACTCTAGTTCATAAGACATATATGAATGGATTCATTAGATTTAGGAAATATATAAAAATATCCCATCCCCTTCCAATATCACATAAGAAGTACTTTTAATCTTCCATAAATAACTTTTGTATTGGGTTCATCACTTTGAACTAATTCACAAACACTATAAACTCATCATTATATGGAGGCATCATGAAATTCTCATCAAGGAACATGAAAGGATAATTAATATCACACTAATTATAAATATTATATATATAATACATTATACCCATTGTTATTCTCTTTATTTCATGTTTTATATCTTTTATGTAGTCTTTATCCATCATATGGACATGATCACTATTATGATGATTTTTTTCCAAGATTTCTAAGGGAGATGAGACACCACAGCTGAAGTAGAAAAAACATTTTCCCTAAACATAGACCTATTAATATAAGCATCAATAGGATTAGGAGGATAACTTTATTATGTATCCATGGAATAATGATTTTATATCCTCTATAGAAAAAAATCCTTGTAATCTACAATGGGGGACCTCATCTCATCCACTATAGAGCATAGAACATAAATATCATTTTACAATCATCTATTTCTCACTTCCACTTCCACTACTAGAATTATAGATATTTTCAACAGCTTATTTGCTATAGGATCCCGTCGCAAATAATCTTTAGAGATGGGGACCTATTGCAAAAAGCTCGTTGTAGAAAACAGTGTCACAAATATCATTTTTTAGAATAGGCCATTTGAAATAATGTTTTTTGCGGTGGAAATATTTTCCATCACAAATACGCCTCTGATTATATACATTATATATCAATCAACCTTTTGCGATAGGTTCTTCTCAAATAGCTCTCCGATTATATACATTATATATACAAAAACATTTTGTGACGGGTCCGTCGCAAATAGTATTTACAACGTCTCAGTCATCCAGTCGTAAATAATAATAATAAAAAATTATATTTAGATTATTTGTGACATGATCCTGTCATAAATGGTCTTATCGCAAATACTAAATATAATAAAAAATTTAATAAAATTGGGATTAATGAAAAAATTACATTATTATTCTTAAAATAATAAAAAATAAAAAATATTATTATTAGTAAAATAAAATAACATTAAAAAATATAATACTAAAAAAAATCTAATAAAATAATGATTAATAATAAACAAATATTTATATTATTAAAATAATAAACAAATAAAGAAATATTAAAATTCCCAATATTTACAAAAAATCTTAAAATAATAATATTATTAGTAAAATAAACAAATATTAGAAAATATAATACTAATAATAAATAATAAAGTATTAAAAATAAAAAAATAAATTATGCAATATTTGTATTAAAATAAAAGACAAAAACTGTAAATCGTTCATATTACTAAAAATATTGAATTCATTTTTTTAATGTAAAGAACAATTCACTGGGGGGTCATCATCTAGAGGAGGTTGAGTAGGTGAAGGATATGGGGAAGGAAAATCCATCACAAAACTACGAGTCAGGCGACACAAGTACTCCAACTTCTCGTGATGCTGCTGATGTCGCTGTAGCTCCCATCGACACATCGCCTTCTCGTGCTGTTACTGATACTACGGCTACCGCCAACACATCTCTTCTTGCTACTTCTACATGTTCTCTATACGCTTAGCCTAAGTTAGAAACTACTCTTGATACTGTGAGGCAGAAAATGATGCTTGTCCACAAGCTCCTCTCAATCTGGATGTCGACATCATAGCAGTACCATAATAAATACCAGTAGTCAAATGAGAGCTGATACCAACTTCTCAAACCTTTTCAACGCCATACTGAGTCGCCTGCATCCATGCCGCCTCATCGAAATGGTGGGCACTAGTATGTTTAGTCCTCCTGTCCTGACTCTTAGCTGGTGTCTGAGTGGTCACACCCTCATATGAGTCCTTCAATTCCAATTTGAAATTAAAATGGGGATTAAATTAAATGCAGTTAATTTTCAAATTTAAAAAAATAATACTTACCACAATTCGATGTAGGTGATCACCTCTAATCTCCCAAATGACTAAATTCTTTTACATCATCCGATAAACATCGAACTCCATAATATCGGTATGCTCGACTGCCTACAGAAATATAAAATAAACTATTTATATTTAATGTTATATAAAATATTTAAAAAATATACTTTCCATATTCTCTCTATGCGTACTTAATGTACGACTACTAGCTTGATGTGTCACCTCATATCTCCCCCGATTCTACCATCCCACTAAAGATCTCCTAAAAAATCCACCACCCAACTAGTGTAAATATAATCCATCCGAAAAATGAGATGAAATGTACTCTTGTTGGTGGGATTCTCATGACTCATCATATTCTGTAACTCCTACTTTCTTAATGGTCGTTCTTCTCTAATTGTGCAAAAATTGACAGAAATGGTCACGCATAGACACCTTTCATGCCACATGGATAGCGTCATTAATGCTATCACCAATGGGATTCCATAAACCCTTAAAATAATTTATAATATCAAGTATTTATAAAATTAATTTAAAAATAAATATTCAATATTTACGTACCAGCAAATGATCAAACATGTCATGCCGCACATCAACTGGAATCTGTTCCCATGTGATTCATGGATGGGAAACATAATTGCATAAGATAGAGCTCCCCAGTTGAATAGCTACATGAGAAAAACTATGAAAAATAAATAAATTATCATACATCTAGTATATATATAAATATATTAATGAAAGATAACTAAAATATACAGGTTAAAATACCTCTCTATGTTTGGATCGAAGCCAAGATGTGGACGTCACTCAGGGATAGGTTCAGGAATCCTTAGTTATGCAAGACCGCGCCCCCTTCGCATACCCCCTGAACTGCCAGTATGATGGGGATCAGATGATCCAAAATCCCCCTCATCCAAAGGTAGATCAGCCTCCTGCAACTCACGAAATATATCAAGATCCATTTGAAACAAAAATTGATTATTGTTAGTAGATATTCTACAAAAACTATTATATATATATATATATATATTAATTATGATTATAACAAGCATTTAACATTGTCAATGTCCATCTTCATCCTCATATTCATAGTTGTCCATGTCAATGTCTTCATCTTCCTCCTCGGCATCATCAATATCCATATGAGTTTTAGATTCATCATCTCTTGTCATTTCAAATTAATTTGTAACATCATTAACATCTTCAACATCGTCGATCCTTAATTGTGGGGTGTCATCATTAATATTCAAGACTCTTCATGAAAATGATGTATTCTGAGCAGTCTCTTGAAAAAATGTCAATTCCTTCCACTTCAGCAGAACCTCATTTAGTTTGGGTAAACTATTTTCATCAAGATTAAATTTTTATTATACTCCACCAATCACTCATGTATCATAACGTAGCACGGCACACTGCGTAATAAATTAGATGTGCCTATTGAGCCAGTAAAAATGGATCATTTTTTATAAAAAGTCATTTATATTTAATATTGATGATTCCATTAGTCGGATGTACACGCAAGCATCTCTCAGTATTCAAGAACTGAAATTTAAACATCATTATGTATTTCTGTTCTAGATAACATAGCTCATTAATTTCATCCACAATGCCATAAAAGTCAACATCAGTTTCTCTATGATGCGATCCTCTGAAGAAAAATCTATTGTTCATAGTTTTTTTATTCCCTACATGCATGTGTATGAAATTGAAAAACATTGACCACATATTCATTATAAGATTTAACCATTTTAGATTGTGGGTTACTCAATATACACAGTCTCTTATCAATTTTATCATCAAGTTGAGGCACATGAAAATTTTTAAAATAATTATCAATATGATAAATAATAAAGGGAATTGATATTAAACCATCAATAATTTATGTTACCTATTTTGGAAACCATTGATATTTTTTTTTATTTTGTGTTCTTCAAGAGAAGCTGTTGTAATTTGGGAAAGTTGATTCTTAATATGAATATCATATAACATAAAAATAAAATTAGTTTACATAATACAACATATATTATGGAATAAGTGATATAAGAACTCAAAACACAATTGATGTCACTTAATCACCGATTAGAAGAACATATGTATGATCTCTGTGATGTTCATCATCTGAAATCCACTATTCATGAAGTCCACTGAAACCAATATTTGGCTGATTTATAAATGATAATTGATTTTCCAGTTTGTCATTAACACTCCCCTCATTTCATGACACTCGATTTTGTTTTGATGGATATTGAGATTCAAAATAAAGAGAGTAGAAAAAAGTAATTTCTTCTACAAATAAGCTATATAAATTGAGCCTTCAACTGATGCTTTATAACGTACTTTTTTCTTCAATTTATACTAGCATATATAGAATAGGTACATCCATCGAAACTGTATGGGACCTGCACCATTAGATTTATGTGTAAAATATAATATCAGATGTTCCATTGAGTCAAAGAAAGCTGGTGGAAATATTTTTTTCTAGTTTTCATATAATTAAAGTAATGTCTTCTAACAGTTTTCTTAGAGAATCATAGTACGTTGTCGCTGCACAAATGTCTCGATAAAATATGGTACGTCTGTTATCGAATCAAAAATCATAGAATTCAGAAATCCTCTAAATCCAATCGGTATAAGTTTTCCATTATAATATGAAAATCATGACTTTTTAATCTGGTAATATAACCATTCTTAACACATCTACCCAAATAGGAAGCACAAAAATCTGAAAGTCTCAAATATGCAATCCACTGACAAAATAATATGTGAATCTCTTTCAACAATGTATACGTTGCATTTGTCTTCATTATCCTATATGATATGACATTTTAAAATAGTTCAATTTTTGGTCGCTGACAAATTTGTGCAAGATCTAATCATGCCTTTATAGTATCTTTTGTCTTCCCTGGTCTATATAGAACTGTATGAAATAAATTATCAAAAAAGTTCTTTTCAATATGCATGACTTCCTATATATGGAGGACCAATAAATCAGACCAATATGGAAGATCCCAAAAAATGTTTCGTTTTATCCAATAATGTTCTTTGGAAAGCCATCAATTTTCTGTTAGATTACTATCGGCCCAAATGTGATGGGAGGTAATAGAAATACAATTGATTTGAACTCAGTACCTTATATCATCATTTGAAGTTCATCCCTTTCAATTGTACCATTTATGAAATGAGATTTTCCCCCCGAAATGGATGATTGGATGGAAGAAATCTATAGTGAAAGTCATAATAGATAGGTTTTTTCCATTGATGAGCATAAATGCTTTGATGCCTTTCATATGGTAGGGACATGATTTCAGACCGTGTGTATTCAATCCAGATAACATGCCATATGCCGAAAAGTTACTAATCATCCACATCAAGGAATCATTAATATAAAATTTTGTTTCATAGCAACATAATATGTACTAACACCATCACTCCATAATTCATTTAACTCATCAATCAATAGCTGCAAATAAACATCAATATTTTATTCAGATGTCCTGGGATTAATAGAGTCAAAAATATATAGGTCTCCCTAATCAACATCCATGGGGGTAAATTTAATGGAGTTATAAAGACATTCCAACATGATTACTGTCTACCATAAGAACCAAATGGATAGAAACCGTTAGCAGAAAGGCCCAATCGCATGTTTCGGGGATCTATAGAAATATATGGATGTGAACCGTCAAAATGTTTCCATGAATCACCATACTAAGGATATTTCAAGATTTTATCAATTGAAATCTTGTTTTTGTGCCATGACATCATTGAGGTTGTGTTATGAGACATAAATAAACACTGTAACTTTGGTGTATGTGGGAAATATCCCAAATATTTTACTATAATCGATCTAGAGTTCCCTAGTTGAGCACCATTGTTCTACGATGTTCCACATGTGGGACAACTATCCAATGACTAATTTTCACCATAATATAAGATGAAATCATTTGTACATGCATAAATATTCCAATAACTAAGGTACAGATTAAGAACCAGCATCTTTCTGTCATAGTAATTTGCTGGAAACACATTTCCTTCAGGTAATAGTGTTTTAAACATTGAAAATATATGATCAAAATAGTTTTTTAACATTGCATTATCTGATTTAATAGCCATAAATTTTGAAACTACATCTAATATTCTTATCTTTCCACCCGGTTAAAATTCTTCATCAAAAGACCTCAATAACTCATAAAAATCATATGGTGCCAACTCAAGAGTTAAATCACTATCATCTTGAGTTTGAGTTATTTGAATAGTTGGAACTCCAACATCATATACTAAATTTTTAAATGGTGATGGATCCGGAATGAAGTTATTAGTATATTCTTCACAGTGTTGATACCAAAAAACATAATCTGGATAAAATCCAAACTGCATGATATGTCCCTCATCCTTGTCAAATGTGTAAATCATTTTCAGAGAACATTTTTTACAAGGACACTTAATTATGCCTTCTGAAACCTATTCTGGTTTTGATGATGAAAATTATTAGAAATCTTTAACACCCTCAATATATATAGGATTTATACCAGAACCATTTGGATTTATGCGCTGATTTATCCATGTTTGATCATCTAATAATGACTGATGTCTATTTCCTTGTTCCTTATTTGTCAACAAAATATAAATCATAACTATATTTGAATAATTTGAAATTATAAAAATACTATCTGAAAAAATAACATAAATAATTAAAATTAATTCATAATTACTATTAAATTTAGGAGACACAATTTCCAATGGATTAACGACTTCTCTTTTTCCCGACATCTCATTTACTTTCATATTTCTCACATTGAAATCACAATGAATAATATGCTCAAAGGTACACTTATTCTTTCTCGTGTATACAAGAATGTATAAGCATACCTTTGAGTTGTTTTTTCATTGTGATTTCATTGTGAGAAAGATTCTATAAAATGATCCTTCAGACAATAGAGCCCCTTTTCATCAATGAATCCTCTTCTTGCAATTATCACCAGTTGAAGGATTTTATAATAAATGCGGTCCTACGAATGCATATTCAAACTCATGCATACGATATTGTATATGTATACGTAAAAGCATTATTTTCATAATGTTTTGAGTTGGTGAATGTTAAAAGAAGAAGAGTCAATGAGAAAAAGGAGTTCTATTAATCCACTGGAAATTATTCCAAGATATTGCATGTTATTTGAATTTATTCCTATTTATTCCTCTTTAGTCTTAATTACCCCTGTTTATTTGTAATTACTTCTTTTTATTCTTAATTACTATTGTTAATTCTTAATAACTCTCGTTAATTATTAACTACTCTTATTAATTCTTAATTACTCTTGATATCTCCTAATTACTCATATTAACTCATAATTACTCCTATTAACTCCTAATTACTCTCATCAACTCCTAATTACTCCTGTTAACTCATAAATACTCTTGTTAAATCTTTATTACTCATGCTAACTCATAATTACTCTAGTTAACTCTTAATTACTCCTTTTAGCTTTTAATTACTCCTGTTAACTCTTAATTACCTTTGTTTACTCCTGATTACTCTTGTTTGTTCATAATTACTCCTCATCGCTCTTAATTAATCTACAGTAAAATTAATTATTCCTAATTACTCCTAATAATTCTTAATTTGGGCTAATTATTCATATTTATTATTAGTTTTTTCTATTTATTGTTATTTATTGTTATTTATTGCTAATTATTACTATTTTTTGCTAATTATTACTAGTTATTACTATTTATTTCTAAAAATGGCTGTTTATTACTTATTATTCTTATTTATTACTAAATATTACTATTTATTTTTAATTATTCGTATTTATTACTAATTATTTCTATTTATTTAAAATTATTCCTAATTACTAATAAATATTCCCAATTACTACTTTTTATTCCTAATTATTACTAATCATTCCTAATTACTACTAATTATTCCTAATTATTGTTATTTATTCTTAAATATTGCTATTTATTCCCAAGGATTTCTATTTATTCATATTTTTTTCTATTTATTCCTATTTGTTATTAATTATTTCTATTTATTTTTATTTATTCCTATTTATTACTAATTATTCTTATTTATTACTATTTATTGCTAATTATTCTTATTTATTGCTAATTATTCATATTTATTACTAATTATTTTTATTTATTACTATTTATTCCAAATTATTCCTATTTATTACTAATTATTCGTATTTGTTAATAATTATTTCTAATTATTCCTATTTATTTCTAATTATTCTGATTTATTACTAATTATTCTTATTTATTAGTATTTATTAATATTTAAACCTATTTATTACTATTTATTACTATTTATTTCTAATTATTACTATTTATTGCTAATTATTTCCATTTATTCCAAATTATAAATATTTATTACTATTTATTTCTTATTATTCTTAATTATTTTTAATTTTTCATAATTATTCATAATTAATTCAAATTATTCCTAGTTATTCATATTTATTACTAATTATTTTTATTTATACCTATTTACTACTAATTATTCCTATTTAATACAAATTATTCCTATTTATTATTATTTCATCCTATTTATTAGTATTTATTATTGTTTATTCCTATTTATAAATAATTATTCCTGTTTATTATTAATTATTATTAATTATTACTAGTTTTTGCTAATTATTATAATTTATTTCTATTTAATTCTAATTATTCCAATTTATAACTATTTATTTCTATTTATTAGTATTTATTACTATTTAGTCCCATTTATTACTATTTATCCATAATTAATAATAATTACAACTAATTAGTACTAATAGTACTAATTATTACTAATTTCTACTAATTATTCCTTATTAGTACTAGTTATTCCAAATTATTCCACTATTTTACTATTTGTTACTAATAATTTATAATTATTACTAGTTTTTACAAATTAATTATAATTATTTATAATTATTACTAATTATCCCTATTTATTGCAATTTATTTCTATTTATTACTAATTATTCCTATTTATTACTAATTATTCCTATTTATTACTAATTATTCGTATTTATTCATATTTATTGTTATTTATTCTTATTTAATAGTATTTATTATTATATATTCCTATTTATTATAAATTATTCCTATTTAGTACTAATTTTATCTATTTATTATTATTTATTCCTATTTATTACTATGTATTCATATTTATTTCTATTTATTTCTAATTATTCATAATTATTAATAATTATTCATATTTATTTATAATTATTTATCATTATTCCTATTTATTGCTAATAAATCCAATTTTTTCCTAATAATAACTAATTATTCCTATTTATTACTAATTATTATTATTTATTACTAATTATTCCTATTTATTACAAATTATTCTTTTTTATTACTAATTATTCTTTTTTATTACTAATTATTCCTATTTATTACTAATTAATTCCATTTAATACTAATTATTCCTATTTATTACCAATTATTCATATTTATTACTAATTATTCATATTTATTAAATATTAGTACAAATAATTTTAATTTATTAATACAAATAAATGCTGTTAACAATAAAATTTAAATCCAATTAAATTAAAACTATTGAAAAAATAATTAAAATTAACATAAAAAAGAAATAAATATTAAATTAAATAAAATATAAATACCTTAAAACATGATCTTATGTTGATGTAGACGGGTTCAAAACATTTTCATAAAAAAAACTAACTCAAACAAATTTTCACTCTAAATATAGTGTTGAGAGACGGGGAGAAAATGATAATTGAAGGGAGGATTTAAAAAATGGATGGGTTATATATAGATTAGATTAGTTGCGATAGGACCTTTTGAGACGGGAATACCGTCTCAATATGTCTTTGTTATGATGGGGCCAGTCGCAAATACCTTTGCAGACATTAATTGATGTCGGCGGTTAAAAGGGTATTTGCGACGGGGCCCGTCGCAAAAGGTACCTGCCGACACACGTTTTTCGACAAGGCAACATCTCAGCGCAAAAACCCATTTGCGGCTGTCAGGTACATGTGATAGGACCCATTGCAAATACTCTCTGAGCGACAAACTATTTAATGGGGGAATTCCCCTGTCGCAAATAACCTTCCCGTCCCAAAAACCCATTTACCCCTACCAGGTATTTACGATGGGTCCCGTCGCAAATACCTTCGAACGGTGAACTATTTGCGAAGGGAATATCCCTACCGTTGTAAATAACCTTCCCATAGTGTGGCACGCAAATCACGCCAGACCGCACATAACCTTTTTTTAGGAGACTGCAAAACGCGTTGCAAATAACAAGTTATATATGGCGCCCCCCCCCCCCCCGCCCGTCGCAAATAATCTCTCGACTAGACTATTTGCGATGAGATTATTTCCCGTCGCAAATAACTCATCGCAAATTTTTTTCTCCCATACTGTTCTATAATATAGAGCATCATCTTGTGTTGAATGAGTTGAATCACATGCCCCAAAAAAGATTTTTCATCTATCTTACTAGTATAGGTTACCAAAGGAGGTTGATCATTCAACAACAAAACAAGTGTGTGGATAATACACTTCTTGGTAAATTTGAAGTCACCTTTGGTGAAAAAATCAACTAGATCTAATTGAACAGAATGTTTAGGAATTGATGAAGCAATATGAGAAATAGTAGTAACATTAGCAGAAAATATCTCCAATTAACTTGCAACATCAATCTAATCAACTAATGGTCCATTAGGATCCATTTCCTATCGAATAACAGATCCATGATGCATTGGGGGACTACCATCCACACATGATATAGACTATTACATGCCTTATATTGCATAACTATAAATCATATCTCATTCCCCATCCATTGGGTCCACCCAACGAATAGAATAATTATTGTGAGATTTGTCTATAGAATAGTCAACAACTATAAAATCAACAATTTCAGGTAGGACATTCATTTTCATATATGATCTCCTTACATTAACTATCTTCTCAACAACATTAGGCTCAATCTCTATATTCTTAGAAACTGACTAATCAAGAACAATTTTCATAGGAATCTCCTTCTGAACATCATCTATTAGTATATAAAGGTATTTACGAACAATAATATCAATTAAGTGATTTTACATAATTTAGGATTCCTCCCCATCAATATATTCTTTCTTTGATTCACTAGTTGTTCTATCGATATCGCTATCTTTGATGGGTTAATCATCAGATCTAGTCAAAATGAAAATACCTAGAAAAGAGATGAGTTCATGAGGCATCTCAACATCCTCAACTCTAATGTGGCTTGTAAGACTAACAAGATCAAAACCTCTATCACTATCATCTCCATCTCCATTGCCATTTTATTAATTTATATTTCAATTTCCCATATATCCCCCCCATTAATCTTCTTCATCACTAGTTCATTTTTATTCATATGACTTATATGTTATATTAAACTATTATTTACCCGACACTTCTATTTATTCATCAGCACTTCCTTCTCTAAAAGAAACTCTCTAATGGGGACTGACAACGAGGGTAGGGAGAAACATAGGCAATAACTAGATAAATATAAGGAAGATCTAGTTCACTACATTCATACATAAAAAACCCTTTCTCATCTCCAGAGGTAGAACTCTCCTCTTATTCCTCAATATACTCAACTACAACATCTAGTTTCAAACCAAGATCCACTAGATTCAATATTCTCAGAGGGCATTCAACCATATTTAATTCATTACAAAAACTATCATCTTTATATATCCATTTCAACTGAAAAGTATTCTAGCCTATTTTCAAACTTTTTCAAATTACCCTTGTAATAAGAAACCTCCATAATTCACTATTTTTCATCACCTTCAATGACTAATCCCTTGGCCTCTAGCGTAGATGAAATGAAATTAGGATAGATTAGAGATTGTGATCTAGAATATGGCTGACATATCTCAATCAAGTTAAGCCTTAGGTGTCTGTATTGATTAATTTTTATCCACATTCCATAATGCACAAAAGATAAACATCATGGAACCTCATTGTTTCAAAATCACTTTTCATGGATATAGAATGTGATGGATAAACATGAAAAGAAACTGTAATTCACTATTCTGTTTAGTAGCAACTGGACTTCTTAATATACCATATGTAGTCAACTCTTCCTATGAATCCCCATAAAAAGTATCATAGTCACATGAACTAGTTATTTCTAAGTCATTTATAACTCCCTCATGAAGAATTCTCAAAAATATATCTCACTTCCATTAGGAGAGAACTACCTTTTATCCATTGATTATAATTCTAACCCTCTCTTCATTTCCCTCAAATAAGAATTAAAAAAACAGATAGACATGTGTATTAACATAAGATATAAATGAATCTCATTAAATTGAAACCATTATAACCATCCTATGGACTTTTATATATCGATGAATGAAAGACATTCTCGATATCAACTATACAGAATGAACATCCTTTTATGAAACCACTACACATGTAGCAAGATCTAGGTTCACTGACTCAACATTAGTTGAACGGGTCAACTATCCTTTTCAATTTTTTAAAATAATATAACACATTTAGAGAAGATTTATAGGATTTATTTACTCATTCCATGGTTATCGGCATGGACTATTCAGATTAAGGACATGGATGTTTGATGGTTTGGAGAGAAAGGGTCCAAAAAAGGCGCATGACAAAAAGGTGTGTGAGAATGAATGTTGGAATTAGAAAAATTTATAATTTATATCATATTGTAATTTTGCAATGAAAAATTTAAAAAAATTCATTTGAATCATATAAAAAATTAAATAAATTAATAATCCATAAATAAGAACTTTAACAATGGGTAAAAATTAATTTTATGAATTTGAATAAGAGAGATAGTTTCCAATGTAATGTAAAACTCAATGGGAAGTATAACACCAACTATGGATAAAACTCCAACAGTGGGTAAAACACAAATGGTGAGTAAATATTCCATTGTGGTTAAAACACCAATGGTGGGTAAAACTCAAATTGTGGGTAAAACACCAATTCTGGGTAAAACTCCAATAGTGGATAAAACGCAAATGGTGGGTAAAACATCAATGTTGAGTAAAACACCAATGGTGGGTATAAAACCAACAGTGGAAAAATTACCAATGGTGAATCCCATAGGAATAAGTTAAACTAAAATTTATCATTTCTAATTAATGTTTTGTGTTTTTAATTCACTAAAAATTCAAAGTCTTAGTGAAAATATCAGAAAGTTGTTGTTCAGTATGAATCTATTCAAGATTTATATCACCATTTTGAAAACATTGTCTAAAAAATGATGACATACATCAATTAGTTTTTTTCTAGAGTAAAATATAGGGTTATAATAAATATTTATAGCACTTTTATTTTCATAATTTATAGCTACATGTTGGAATATATATCCATAGTCTGTAAATGTGTGTTTCAATAACAAAATTTGTGCACAATAGCTACATGATGCTATGTATTGGGGTTCATTAGTATATTGTGTGATAGAATATTTTTCTTACTACAGTAAGATAATATATAATTTCCCAAAAGAGTATAGAGGTACATTTTCTATGTAACTTGAAATTTCCATAATCAACATCTGAATAACTATGTCAAATTCTTATCCTCTCATATAAGAAAACCCACAAAATTAAGTATCTTTGAGATATTTATAAATAATTTTTAGAGAAACTATGTTTGAATATTTTGGATTTTCTTGAAAATGACCACACATTCATACACAAAACATAATGTTAGGTTGGATAGAATTTATGTAGATAAGGATTTTAATCATCTACTATAACTAGTTTGATCGACTAATTTCCAAGCTTCATCAAGTTTCAACATACATGCAGTACTCATTGGAGTATCACTACTCTTAGTTTAATCCATATTAAAATGTTTTAAAAGGTATTTATTGTATTAAATATGATTTAAAGTAATTTTTATTTATATTGAAAAATATAAAAACTATTAAAAAATTTCATCTCACCCATTAAACTCATTTTTAAATAATTTTAAATGATTTTTTAAAATTCATTACATAATTATTTTTTAGAAGATCCAAAAATAATATCATATATATATATATTTGAAGAACATAAGATTCATTCTAAATTATTATTAAAAATATCATAGGATATTCTATACAATTTTGAAGTTTTTTTAAAATATTAAAAATGATGAGATAATCACACCATGCTCTAAGAGCTTCTTTTAAACCATATAAATTATTTATAGCTTCAAATCATGATTAAAAAATTATGATTTTTAAATTCAATGGGTAGCTCAATAAAACATCTTCAATGATATAACTATTCAAGAATGACTATTTTACATCTATTTTGTATTGTTTAAAATATATATGTGAATTGTAGTCAAGAAGTATTCTATTGGATTCTTGTGTTGGGTATAGGTTCAAAGGTTTCTTCATAGTCTATAACATCCTCATGACTATACCCTTGCACAACTAGTATATCCATATTCCAAATTATTGTGCCAAATTCATCAAACATATTTCTAGACACCATTTAGTACCTATAGTGAAAGAGAAATTGTTCATGTGAGTATGTTACCAAATGTCATTTTATTTAAATTGATTATGTTATTTTTTTCAAATCCATTCTCTAGAATGCATGATTAAGTACATCATTGAAGTTATTTGGTTTATGATGTGATAAGAAATATTGATATTCACCCTGATTTCTCAAAGAATCATTAGTCTGTGTACCTCAATATAGATATTTAATGATAGAATATAAAAAATGGTATTTATGTGTCCTAAAAACTATAGAAAAAAGAAGTATTGGTCACCTCACCGGTCTCAATAGTTTCATGTTTAGGATCATGATGTTCCTCTAAACAAGATAATTTTTATGAATGTTTCACTGAAAAATATGAAAATTTGGAATTTATGATCAATGTGGAAAAATCAACCTCCCTATTTTCTAACATATTTTTAGGTTCATGTGAATATGTCTCATCATATTCTATATGGATAAAATTTTCCAGGGTCTTGGTTCATTTCATAAATACTCAATATGATTTAAAAGAGGTAGAATATCTAAGGAATACTATAATCTCATAATTGTGATATTTTATTTAGATTTAATTTTAAACCATAATAAAGGTGTTCACTAGAAATTTGAACTGAGTTAGTGTTATCAATTTCTCTAAGGCCAATTATATTTCCATTACCATTCACACCCAAGTTGACATGAACACCATCGACTATTATCATATTATTGAATCTCAAATAATCTTCTGTAATATAAATATAATTTATATTGTCCAAGTACCACAAATTCTTATAGGAGATCATCATGTATCCTTCTTATAAAACAATGGCTATATAAAGAATGAATGTTTTACCCATATTTTCATAGGTCAAGATATGTTAGTAATTAGATCCTTAAAAACATAATTTTTTTGATAATTTTCATATAATAATATTGAAATGTTTTTTAAATAAATTTTTATGTTGTCCAATTCAAAAAATAACTATCTATAGGACTTATTGTTTTAGACATAGTTAAAAAATGTTCACTTAAATACTCTTCTACTATCGGTTTGGGATCATCGACCAATAATATATATATAAGAGAAATGTTTTCCTCATATTTGAGTGAGATTTTATATTCTATTTAAAAATATATCCAAGTACTTCATTAGTTTCTAATTAGATAATTTTTGTTCAATATTTCACATTAATAAGAAATCATTATTCTCTTTTTCTATAGCAATAATAGACATAATATTAACAGATATATTATTAGGTATCTTTATAAAATTTTCAGTCTTTAAGAACATTAAATATATCTTAAATCATACTTTAATGTTAAAACATTTCCACTTTTGAAATATCATCACCATTTTTACCATTTTCAGAATTATTATAATTAAGTATAGGATATACAGTAAGAACATATGATATGGTTGTCATGATGCACATATTTTGTCTATTAGGATTCCCTTTATGAGGTGAGTTAGAGTCATTGGATCTATCCTTAGAGAAAATACATGTTTCAATCATGTCTTTTTTATACTTTTTATCAATATCCAAAAAAATTATTCTATTTTTGAAAATTAGCACAATCAGATTTATCATTTCTATTTCTCTTACACTCATAATAGGTCACATCGCATTAATTTTCATCCCTTTTCCAGTACTTTTTTCCCACATTCCTATTTCATCATACATTCCCATGTATCTTTGTTTCCTAAATAATTTATTCATCTTATAAAACATATTGAACCATCTATCCAAATGGGTTATTTCCTCATCACTTTCTATAGGTGATTCTTCATCACTATACCATTCCACATGATCTTTTTTGTCATTTTATTTTTATGTAGTAGTCTTTAATGTAATAGATTTAATATTTGGTTCATCATTCTCTAGAAGATTAACATTATTACCATCCTCATAAATCATCAACTTCCCAATAAATACCACGATATGTAGTTTACGGAAATCACATCATACCCTTATTGAAATAGATAACCCTCTTTATCTCATTGGAAGACATCTTAAAATTTTCTTAATTTTATCTTTTTCTAACACTGGAATCCCTAAGGAGATCATATTTTTCACCATATCAATGAACCTAAGATACATATGAGGAATCATCTCATCAGATTTCATATCAAATTTATGAAACTTAATCATATATGTTTTTAATATCAGTTTTTATCATTATGTGTTCCTTCAGGAAAAAATGAAAATGAATCCAAAATTTCATAAAATTTATTACAAGAATATAACCTATTTCTTTTTTCATCTAATGAGGCACAGTAAAAAGGATTCATGGAGTTTTAATTATTATTATAAGCATATTTAGTATACTCATCCCTGTATTTTCTAGGATTCCTAGGTAACTAGTATTTTTCATCTATATAGGGACAAATTTCAAAACCCATTCTTTTAATATGCATTTTATCATTATCCTACATTAATATAAATTATATACATTAAATAATAGAGGTATGTTGGTATAAAAAATTTACTACCTATTATGCATTTAAATATCTAAATAGAGAATTGAAATAACCATATGATATTTCATAAACAACTAAAATAATATTTTAAATGATTTTAAAAATCCATTGATACATAATGTTGGTCAGATTTAGTATCTCAAGAGGGGGATAATTGAGTACCCAATAAAACTATCATTTAAAAAAAGTTTAAAAAAAATATCTCAAAGTAATTATAATAGCCTCATTAAACCAAACATCAAATCATTAGAAGTTCTATTATTTTAAAATATATTTCAATGATTTTTTATGTCTTAAATAAAAAAAATATAAATATTACTTTATAATCTAAAATACAAATAATTAATCAAAACATTATATAAATACTAATTAAGACTAACTATCAAGGTAGTGGATTCTGTTTAGAGTTTAAAAATAAATTCAGTTCAATGGAATGAAATAAAATTGAAATCAAAGATAAATAAATAAAAGTGGTTCAGTCTCAAGACGATATATAATCCTCTTCACTTGTAAATAACTATCCACAAATAAATATTTTGTGTAATAATAATTGGTCCACAATCTAATGATTGTAAACAATAAAAAATCTATATTGAACATGCTTGGGACTCTTATATAATACTTGTGAGAATAAAATAAATAAAGTTTGCACATGGAAATCTTCCATTACTGCATGGGAAAAAAATCTAAATTGAGATTAAAAGATAGAATGTATATTATAGTTATGTCACAAGAGATAGTGTGTGTGTATAATACAGTGATTAAACACACATTGCATGTAATGTGAAGATAATCGACCCATAGAGAAAATAAAATTTGTTAAAAATATTATTTATTGGACTTCTTTTCTATAATGATTATAAATATTTGGATGTATATTGAGATTGAGATCATGTAATGTTTCAAAAAATAGTACAAGAATAGAATATCTTGAACTATTATTGTTTTGACTGTAGGAAAGGATCTAGATAATTGATGAGCGTCCATCTTCAATAGTTTGTTGTAAGAAATATGTAACATCTAATATCATAGCCAGTGGAACTATTTGAGTCCTTGAAATATATTTTACCTCTCTTCTGGTGTGAATAAATGTCTCTCTCTATCACTTGTATATTCTCCATGTGTTTTTATAAGGGATTTTAATACATCTTTTTACAACATCATATAGGATGAATCATCTGGATCCATTTCTCCTCATATTGGATGTTTGACACGCACTTGAATGAATTTTTACAATCTTTTATTAAAAATAAATTAAAATTATCTTGGAATTCAATATGATAATATATCATTTATAAATATTCAATTCATTATAAATATAAATAGTTTCACATACTTCTTTGAATGGCGAAACAACTATGGTGGTCAGTTATCCTAACATTAAAATGGGATAGTAGTGAGTCATTGTAATGGTGAATCATAATAGTGGAAGGTCATTTTGACACCTTTATGGACCTCGGGCCACCAAAAGTCTTTCGAGCCACATACAGTTTCCCCAGACAGACTACAAAATGGAACATCCCCAGAAGAAGATTCAGAGAAGGTAAACTCACCTGAGTAGAGCCAAATGAATTTTTCAGAATCAGAGGGTATAGATATGCCATTGGGACCATCCTATGCTTACACAGGAAGCTTACATAGATTTCCATTCAATTGAAGAGAGTTAATATCATGACACAGATGATGTGGAGGGGAAATTTGTTATTGATGGTCTAGTTGAATTCCCTATGACCTTCGGGTCATGTAATCTCCTAAGCCTATAGGCCTCGTAATCTCTGAGCCTATGGGCCTTGTAAATGTTCCCCATCATCCCTTGAAAGGGGGGTTATCAAAAATTAATTAAAATAAACTCCTTTGGGTCATTTGGGTAATAAATATATAGGTGACTAAGATATTATGGTGATTTATCCTCTTGTGGTGATTTATTACATTTTATATCCAGTTTTGAATCTTTTTGGGGACCCATTATTGACGGTAGGTCTTTCCTATACTTTGTCAAATATTTAGGAGTCATATCCAAAGGTAGGTGATTTGAAAAAATATCCAAATTTATGTACTAAACCCTTAGTTTTTTATTGTTGTACGTGTTTCCACCACTTATCTAAAATTTCATTTCCAATGTTAGTCAACCCTGGTGGTGACTCATCTTCAATGGTGAGTCCTTCACAAACTTAGCCAAAATGGCACCAACCTTCTTCAGAAGATAAAATACTACCATTAGATTTAACAGTAATTAATCACATAAAAAACATGGTTATTTGATCATTAAAACAATGGTTCCAACATCTCTAAAATCTATTATATAGAAAATTCTTAAAATATCATTTATAAAACATTTAAAGCATTTTTAGAAAACATTTTTTAAAGTTACAAAAATTTCAGACTGAAGAGGTAATAACATTACATGAAGCATAAAATATAATGAAATAATTATATTTATTATAAAAAAAATTGATACTTACAATATATACACCACTTAAAATAATATATGGTCAAAAAATAACATCCATCTAAATTAATGAAAATTGAGACAAAATTACTATATCTATTGGTAAAATTTTGAACCCTAAACCTCATAAAAAATATATAATAAAATGGATATGTAATTGACCAAAAATTTAAGTATAACTATCATATATTAAATTAAATCTAATTATATACACCACATAAAATAAATTAGTGATGAATATGGCATACGTATCATAGAAATAGAAGTCATAATATAAATCTCCTTAAATTATGTCTAGACTCACTTCATACTCATGAAAAGCATTTATATGATAAATGTAAGTTGAATGAAAATATACTAAATAACCGTAAAAATTATATCATATGATATATGATTTACTTATCCCTTTCTATTCACCTTTTATTTACAATTCCTTGTTCATATCATGTTTCGGGTAATAAACGCTCCATTTTTCGCATGTGTTTTAATTTCTTTTATTTTTGGAATTTTATTGATATTTTAATTTCACCCTCTAAAAAATGATAAAAATGATATAAAGACCATCTATATTAATTTTATATGTGTTTATTATATTCTGTAAAATATATAAAAATAAAATTAAATACACTATTAATGGAGATGGCATTTCGTTCTTATTCTTGGACATTGTTTCTATCTTCTTTCCATATTGAAATAAAGTAAATGATATATATATATATATGATAATTAAAATATAATTATAATTTAATATATATCATATAATTTCACTAATTTCCTCATAAATACATTCCATGTAAATTCTTAGTGACTCGCATCTCTTTGATGAGGGGGTAGCCCACACATCCACAAACGAAGTTAGCGTATTTCCATAAAATGGAATTCATGATGGTATGTGTTGTATAAAAATTATAGAAGAATAAATACATTAAAAAATTTATATATATCATATGAAAACAAAAATTCTATCACTATTTCCAACCTTTAAAGGTGTCAATGGAATAATGAACAACATTTGTTCATGAGGCAGTAGTCCTCTGTACACACAAATAACGATTGTGTATCACATTTGACAGAAGTGTGTATGATTTTATTTATAAACCTTAATATAAAAAATATATGTATATTTTAGATAATATATTAATTATGTTAACAATAAATAAAAAAAGGGTGGTTCATGGAAGCAATAAAACAAAAACTCGTATTGGTGAACTTTAGCTCTTCTACAAATATCTCCTTTTGGTTTTCACAAAAGGACTTCCTTGGGTGGATTTATTCCCAATGTAATGCATATATTATGTAGGGATGAAATGTTTTAGGATATTTTAATTGGTTTTGGATAAACCAAATATGTTTTGAAGTGTGTATAAAAGATACAAATAGGTGCCCTTTAATAAGGGAGGGGAGGGGCACTTTTAAAATTTCTCAAAATATTTATATATAAGAAATTTAATATAAATCCAAATACCAAAAAAGCCCATTTATTTTTAAATATGATATTATATTTTTATAATATAGTCAACCAATATATTTAAAAAATTGGTTTTATTTTAAATCTGTTCATTTTGATTAACCCTTAATTAAACCACTTATATATAAACTCTAGTAACTAATTATTCTATATTAAGAGGGTGTAATTTTAACTTAAAACATATTAGTTAGAACATAAATTTAAAATTTATGTTATTTTAGACCATATACCATAATAATTTTCCATATTGAATATTTTAATGATTCTTAAATAATTTAATGCTATTTGTTTCATAAAATATCAAAAGTGTTAGTTTTGAAACTATTTATTACTTCGAATTTATGAAACTCGAGAAAATAAGATATATTCTAACCAAATAATGTAAAAAGATATAATATAACCAAATAATGTAATAAAACCTTAATATATCTTAATCATAATTAAAATTATGGGAAAATAATAATTATGTAAGTTATATTTCTTTTAATATTTTTAATATCATTTAATTGATTGTTTCATTAATTGAATAATTCATGCATCATCACTGTATAATTATAAATTTTAACTTTTTACTCAATAAAAATAAAAATATCTATTAATGATCTATATAAATTATTTTTTAATAATAATAATATATTTAAAAGAGTACATATTATATTTAACACTATATTAAAAATGGTATAATTATTAAAAGAAAGAGTGTTACATTTCATCACTCTCTCAACATTTAATAATATCTAATTCATTTTCAAGGAAATGTTTCAAATAAATTATTCACATTAAAACCATAGGTAATACTTGTCGAATAAAATTCATCAAATAATATTTTTTCAAGAGTTGTGGTAGTTTTCTAAAATTTATAACATTATTTTTACCCTTAATTACTCGATTTACTTTTAACTATTGTAATACAAATAACTACAGTTTCTATTAAAATTGACCAAAAATAAAAGGGAACAATTTACTAAAATATAAATTTATTATTAAAAATATTTAATCCATTTATCTAAATTCTAAACACATAATTTGAAAAAAAATTAATTTAAAATTAATCTTGTTGATAGAATGAGTTAACCGGTTTTTAATGTAAAAGCATTCAAATGATAAATACATTTTTATATCCAATTTTAATGTGATATTGATTCTAATGACCAAAATTTGGTTAAATGAGATAAAATAGATCTAATTATAAATTAAATTTAATTAAAAATATAACTTCACACTATAAATTATTTTGATGAAAATATGTTTTACTTTACAATTCAATATTTTTCAATAGTAATCAAAACATGAAACATATATAAAAATACAAAAAATTATAAAAAATTAAATTATTTTATATCTTTTTTAAAATGGATGTTTTATTTTTTTCACATATAATTTATAAAAAATTCATAATTTATTTTCAAAACAAGTTCTTCTTTATAAACGATAAAACTACTTTTTCAATAGTATATCTTTAAGCCTACAACTGGATTTTTTTTCATTTTCGGAAAAAAAATAGAATAAATATTAAACAATAAATATTTATATATATATATCATTAATATAATCTAACAATTTTAATTTTTTTAGTTTACTAGTATAAAACACACTTGTGTGCATTGATTTGTTTTTTTCCGAAAAATATTTCGTTTTGATTTCAAAATGGTTTTACATGTATAAACCATACTTTAATAGTTCAGTTAATCCTATTCATACCCATAATTTTAATGTATAGTTTATAACTATATTTTCAAAATAATAAAATGGCATTTATTAGAAACTCTGTGTTGTGTGTAACTCAATCTAAGCTAGTGTTCTGTGGGATGAAATACATCAATGAAATTAAATAAATAAAAAACTATTTCATAGAAATCCTGCGGTGCTACACCTGGGGTTTCAATGATCTGTGTTAATATCCAAAAAAACTAATGAATATATTCTATACATGTTATACTAAAACCTTTGTATTGATGGATGAAGTGAAATGAGATCTCAATAAATATTTGGAGTGGGATTTTTTATGATAAGAACCATATACATCAGTTATATCATCTCCTTTTCCAAATTTATATGCATCATAGACACTCCATGTTGCACCAATTTTTTCACAAATAATTGATAATAACAGTGACAATTTAATATATTTTAAAACATTTAGGAAAAATAATTAAATGATTTACTCCTTAAAAATTACATATTTTATCATTAAAAAATAATCAAATCATTATTTCATGATAAACAACCAATGATTTCTTGAATGATGGAACTATAAAAATTGATCACTATACCATATATAACTCATTACCATTCACATAACCATAGTGTAATTACTCTCAATATGTTTTAGATTATACTATCTCAAACCACATCATGGTTTGTTCCACCATATTTTAATTTAGTCTTCAGAACATTATTCAAATAGTTTATTCAAAAAGAAAATGGTAATAAAACATTTTTAACATTAAATGTTAATGTTAATAAAATAATGAAATATTATATTCTAAAATTGTGGAGTAACGGTGATGAATAAAATATAAAAAAATTGAGGGGAAGGTTTAAAAATAATGTATTTTCTAAGTTCATAGAAAATAGAAAAGTTTTATATAGAGGAATTAATGAAATTTAAATACCTTAAAATAAAGGATACATAATAAATTTTAGGTCCATAAAATTATATATATAATTAATAATTTGTATTATCTATGATGGAAGTGATAAATGAAAAATGTTCTTTGTAAAATTTTCAAAAAAAAATTCTATGGATAGAGGTACAAAATAAAAATGTTAAAGGAAATATATACTATAGTGTCCTGGGAATAACATACAGGGATATTACATAATTTTATATTAATATTCATAAAATTACAAAAGAAAATTCCAAAGGACTATAATATTTTAGTTTATATTGAAAATTGGGACAAAATCTTCTAACATGTTTAATGATCTTCAATGTTACCCACAATGATCTTCACCTTTAGTACAAATACATAAAACCATTATTCATATCATGGTGAAAAGAAAAATAATAAAGGATGATCATATATTCTTAGTAAAGGTAAATAAATGAGATACATAAGCCTAAATGAACATAAGTTTATGCTAAAATAAAAATATAATTCATAGATTATACACTTCATATCAAATACCATATGAATGAGTCAAGGAATTAATGTGGTAATTTCATAATACATGAATCATAAAGTAATTAAGGGAATAATCTATGAGATTATAACATATTTGTAGGATATATAATTTGATTCATACACATAATCATATAAAATCATTCCCTATATGGTAAGTCTCGTTTTCAAATCTGATATGGGAACATCATGAGGGATACACCTATCGGGTGGGACAAACCAACATCCCATGTCATCAACCTTTCCTTATTGAGGAATTTATTCACTCCCAAAACCATACTAGTAGTCAAGGTTCACTTCTAAAACCATATTAGAAGTTATGGTTCACTCCTAAAGCCACATTTGAAGTCATGGTTCACTCCCAATACAATCTTAGTAGACAATGTACTTTACTGAAACAAGTTTACTCCAGATTACAACTGTTTATATCTCATGAGATATAAATATTTACCTAATTCATTTTGAGGGAGATATAGGTCCCACACATCAAATAATAAAATCATTCCTATTTCTACATCATGATAATAAAACATCATAATATCATTACCCTACAAAATATATGGTTTTCATAAATATCATATCATGGCTTGAAACTTTTTATGGTTATCATAAACATTTCATCATATCATTACTGGTGGAAAATAGATGAGTTTCGTAATCATATAATAACCCATGAAATGAAGTGGGTTTCATAAGTTTTTATCATGGTATAACCTGTGGAAGAGAAATGGGTTTCATAAATAAATTTCAATCATAATCAAAAACTACTTAGAGAAAGAAGAAAAATGGTTTCCATGGATCATATAGATATTTAAAAATAATCTTTATGAAAATATATCTTCATACTTGGATAAGGATTTTGAAATTTAAATTAGATAATTTTGTTTGGGAAAATAATTTTACTATGTAAATTAATTTTTAAAACATAAAACAATTTCAAAATCCATTGCATTGGAAACCACATTAAAAACTTATTAATTAATCCTTAATAATCATTGAAATATTTTTTAAGGAAAATAATATTTCTCACATCAAAACACTTTTTAAAAGAGAAACCATTTTTTGAAATTCTTTTTCATTAAATATATATTTAAAAACTTATAAAACATTTTTTATAATAATTAAAATAATTTTATTTTAAAATAACATTTTGAAAACATATAAAGGAATATTTTAGGATCTTTTAGAATACATTATGAAAAAAAAATTCCTAAATATTTTATTTTTAGAAAACTAAATTTAAAATTTGAATTTACATAATATTTGGAGAAGAAAAATCCTTGAAAACTATTATAAACATGAAAAGTAAGATTCAATGAAATTATGGTTGTGATGGAGGATAAATTTTAACATAATGAACATTCTTGTTGTGCCAAAAAAATAATGGAAAAGTTCACTTGTCATAAAAAAAGAAGATTACTCTTTAAAAATATTCTAAATTTTTAAAACATAGTTAAAATGATTTTTAAAAATCATAGGAGAATACTATAAATGTTTTAAACTCATTTTTAGAAATCATGGTTTTGGGATATCATGGGTTTCTAACCAAAAAAAGAAATAATGAAATATTTTCTTAAAAAACATTTTCATAATATATTAAGTACCAAATAGTGGAGTAAATTTTACTATTTCATTAATATATAATGAATAACCAAATTAGACTAAAATTCATTATATTTCTAGAGAGGTGTATAAAAATATTTCATCAATAGAATCATAATCATAAACAATGCTGATAAATAATGTGATTGTGGGAATAAAATGATTCCTCTTTTGTAACAATAAATCATAATACCCACAAAATAATCGCATTTAATTAATCTTAAAATATCTTTAAAATAATTATATTCATGATATATCATTTCAATTATTAGTACATACACCTCATATAAGGATAAGGTTCAAAACATGGAATGTGTCTCAAAGAAGAAAAATTGAGACACAATTACATTATTGATTTTTTAAATCCTGAACTACATACCCCATGAAAGAGATAAAATAGATATGTATATAAAAATAATTTCAAGGATAATGATCATACAATACATTAATGGGAATTATATACACCATTGAAAGTAAATGATTGGTGAATATGACATAAGTCTCAAAGAAATAAAAGTGAGACAACAGATACCCTTAATACTTGAGTAACATTTGAAACATAAATTACCTCAATCAATAAAAATAACTGAAGATTTTAATATCATTAATTATGTAAATTCATGATATAAAATTTCATTGGGAATTATATACAACACACAAAATGAATAAGTGTTGAATATAACATATATCTCAGAAAAAAATGAGATAAGAAATACCTTTCCTTAATTCTTGACATTCGTTGTACACATTCATTCCTCCTTTATAATAAATAATATTTTATTATGAATATATAAAATAACCATATTATTATATATCATACCTTATATTATTTCATTATAACCTTATATTTTCCTATTATTAACTAATCCATGTTATGGTTATGTTCGGGTAATAAAATCTTTTTTCATACATGATTTGGATTATTATTCTTGGTACTCTTATTTAAATAATTATTTATATTTTTGTATAATGTTAAAAATTAAATAATATCAAATATATTAATATATATTTATTTATAGTAATCAATAAATATAGAAAAATAAATTTAAATGCATAAACCATAGAGATGGCAGGATATATGTATGCATGAATGGTGTTTCCCTTTTCTTATCATATTGAAACAAATACAGTGTTATTTTGTAACAATTTAAATTAATTTAAACATAATCTTTTATATGTGATGAGAAAGTTGGTTTTTAATTTAAAAACTTTAAATGTTTTTATATCAAATTTCAATGTTAAATTATTTCAAATGAACTAAACTAGATTTATTATTATGTTTTTAAACTAATTATACATCACAGCTAAATTAAAATATATTTTAGCTTTTTATATAATTTAAATGAAAATTCAGTTTTCAATAAAGATTCATTGTTTTTTACAATTTATCAAAAAATTAAACATCTAAATAAATTCAGCGAGAGTACATTTTGATATTCCTCTTTCAAAATTATGTTTATTTTTGTGAAATAAAGGTTACAAAAGTTTCAAAATTACATATAAAATAGGTGTTCCATTTAAAGGTTATAAAAATAACTTGTACAAAAATACATCATTTAATTCTTAAAATTTTCATTATTAAAATTTTATAACTCTCAATTATATTGGATGAGTGTAAAGAAAATTAATTGAATTTATAAAATTTAAATTTTATTAATAAATGCATCAAAGGTGTTTGGTTTTATTAATTGAGATAAAATGTTGTTTTTACAGAGAAAAGAAGTTTTCTTAAAAATGTAATTTACTCATTTTAAAATAGTTATTATATTGATTTATAACTAATTTAAAACAAAATTATTCATTTTTTTACATGTGTAGATCATATTTTCACAATTTAGTTAATATTATTTACAACATCCATTCCAATACATGGGTGGACACTATAATAATATTTTAATAACAATATTAATATTTTATGTAATTAGATAAACCTCAACCATCTATGTAAATAAGGCTTTCAAAGGAACACTACATTTTTTGTAACACATTTCAAACATAGTGTTGTCTGTACTGCTAGCTAATATAAGTGTTTTATGTAGTGTATGCCTAACATGTTGTTTCCTAAAATGCAATCCATCTTTGTTCATTCATAAGACACATTCCATATTCATTTTTGCATAAAATGGATAATATTAAAAATATTAAATTAACATAAAAAAATATTTCACAAAAATCTCATGGTGTTTCATTTTACACCCTCCCTTAAAATTAATTTCCCCCTTAATATTCTAATGGGTTATCAAATGCTTAACACAAGAATTTTATTTTCATAGAAACCCACATCATAAAAATGAATACTAAAATTTCATTTTAAAAGGAAATTTTTTAAATATAATACTTACCCAATGTAACTCATAACTAGGTTTCCACAAAAAAAAGAAAATCGTTGGAAAGGGAAACCATAGAAAAGAAGGAGAAATTTAACCATCATGTTATGATAAAGATTTATATAAAACATTGTTAGTAGAAAGTTAATGGTAAAAAATGCATAACCCATAAATGTTGAAAAAAAATGTTATTGATATTATAAAAATAGAATATAATAGGGAAATTTTTTATTTCAAGACCCATTTTCTAAAGTTGAATAATTTTAATGAGTAGATATACCCACATGATTTCAGTGAAACCTCACCCATTGTGGTGACTTTATCAATTTAAAATTCTTATATTATTCTAATTAATGATGTTATATTTTTCATTTTTTGAACAATTTTTATATCATGAGATCAATAAGTATAATTATATATAATTTAATATATCTCTTTCACATAAAAGGTTAACACAAGTTACCTAACATTAATTAATCCTCAAATAGAATGATAATTCATTAATATCTAAATCATCAACTAATTTTTAATATAAATCATTCCACAAATAGTTAACCATATAAACCATAAAAAGTAAAAAGCCCAAAATATTAGAAAGAATAGCACCAAATTTCATAAAATTTGATTTATATTGATCCCCATATATCATAAATTAGCTACTATTTTTCATATACTAAACAAGAAAATAATTTCATTATGTGTTATCTTGAAAAATCGTAACAACCTGAATTACCATAAATTCTTATTAAAAACATGAATGTTCCATTATTCCAATGTTTATTGGATATATTCCTTAAATATGAAAAGTTATAAGCTCCATCGGTGATAAAATAATCCTGTTTTACAATAATTCCTTATTTAGTTCAAAGGTAATCATAACTTTCTAATTTAATTATTCATCGAAAACATTTCTCTAACCAAACATAATTATCTCAAAATTAGGAATATATTAAGGGTTATCCTTCCATTAATCATGTGTTTTCCTGGAATATCACCTTACCATTAAATAAATTTTGTAATCTATCCATAACATTCAACATGTTCTAGTAAATCTTTAACAAAGAACATAAGTAGAAAAATACTTTTATATTTCACAATTTATATAACTCAATTATTTAATATAATTATATAAAAACATGTATCATTTAACAACATCCTTATATTATTAACAAGGATACCTCATCCTATTATTTAATAACTCTTTCTATTCACATTTTAGTTATAGTATCATTATAATAATAAATATAACCATTAACCATACCACCATTTTGATTCACATCATTAGATTTCCAAATAGGATATCAATTTTCATAATTCACATTAATCCCATATTTAAAGAATTTAACCATCAATGATGTGTTAGGGAGGCCATGATTCACATTCATTAGGTTAACCAAGAATTTAATTTTCACTTTTTAATTACTTTCATTGTGTCATTCTTTTCCATAATCAAAACATATTCCAATTGCTGTATTTTCTTCACATGGGTGCTTATTTCTTAATTCTTTCTATAATGGAATAATAATCTTCATTTCTCCATGGTCTCTATTACCTATAATTTAATAGATTTTATTCCATATCTTATTTGGTCAATATAAGAGTCAGTTATGGTAAAATTTATTAATCATTATCTTTGAAAATAGATTAGGTATGACCACAACATCCTTCACTCCAGTGATCATACTATTTGACTTCTCATAAGAAAATTGTCGGCCACATTCAATGATATCCCAGTTCTTTCCAATTTCCACCATTGACTAAAACCATAAAGAACAGTGTGAAAATAACTTATTATAGCATAAACCACATAATCATAACATATCACATATATTATGTATAAATAATGACACATTATTTTAATTTTATTACACCTTAGTCTTATCCTTATAGACAACCCCTACATATCATTAGAAATTTCCATATGTATCTCATTATTATTTTCTTATACTAATTTCCAATGGCTGACCAAACCATTCATTTGATACCAATGATAGACACCCAGGCTTATCATATATAGATATTATATAATTTTATAATAATATTCATCACATTACAAAATTACATTCCTGAGGACTATAATAGTTTAGTTTTTTCAGAGTATTGGGACATGACCTTCTAACATAGTGAATAATCTTCAATTTTTCTCACAAAGATAATATCATTTATTATATCAACATAAAACCATTATTCATAACTTGTGGAAATGAGACATAAAAATAGTGAGATTATATTGTTAGTATTAGTAAATAAATGATATACATTATAATAACATGAGAATAAGTGTATAAGAATATGATAATAACATGTGATGATCATACCCACCATATAAAACACCATGTACATGATGGAGTCCATACCATAGATAATTTTTTATACATTATATTATCAAATATTTATAGTTTTTAATATTTTTAAACTTCTTATCACATCATTATTGTTATTCTGCATTACATTGTATGTGAAAATGTCCTAAAACAAGTTGTTGCACTGAAAGTTCAATGTAGTTCCCTGCGATAATGAGAACACCGAATTTATATGGCACTATTCTTAAATATATAATATATAACGGGATGATATCACATGAGGAGAAAATGATACAGAATATTTCGGTTGGAGATTCATTGGACATTTAGAAATCATCTCATGTTGTGAAACCATGGTAATATGTAGTGTATGATATTTTGAGAAAGAGACCATATTATGGGAAATTAAAATTTATTTATTCTATGGTATGTTACAATCTTAAAACATGTGTATTGATCCTTATACATTAATATTATTATAAATCAGAATAATGAGTTGTGTACTTTGATGTATTGATGAAAACCATGATGACAGATGTTCCATGCATGGTAGGATATGCTGGGTGTATCATGAGAAATATTATATTATTTAATAATGAAATAAAGTATTTTTTCTATTATGTAATTTAATATAATTTCATATCACATTAACTTTGATGGAAATGATATATCCCAAATAAATCCATGGCCATGGTTTTTTATAGGCATGTTGATTTTCCTGGAAGTTAAATAAAGAGTCATCGAGCACCTAGGTTGATGGAACCAGTATCCAAACTAGTTGATTAGAGATATCATCTTAAAGGGGTTTTATTATATACTATGTGTTTGTAAGAGGTATTAATTCATTTTTGTAACATCCTATATCAATATGGGTGTCACATAGTGTTTTTAAACACTAACCAAGAACTTTAGGCTACTTTACCTAATTCCACTGTGAAAGAGGCCTATAGGGTCATAATATAAGTGTATATAAAATCATAGTTAGATAATGTATTATTATTTATTATTTAACAAGTTGAATAAATATTATTCCTAGATGTGGTTTAATAGTTATTCATATTTACTTGTTCACATATATTCGGTCACCAGTTATTTGAGATAATATAATGTCGGTGGAATATTTAATAAATATTTATGTGTTATTTAGTGAATATAATATATAATAATTTATTGGAAAACAATTTAGTGATATTTATTTAACAAATACATAGTTATTATTCATGGTCAGAAAATATTGTGGTGGAATAGTAGAATGATTTTAATGGTCTAGTGATAAATAATAAATAATGATTATTATTTGATTGAAAATTATTTAATTTAATTCCCAAGTTAATAGAATGTTGAGAAACATTATTATTATTATTATTATTATTATTATTATTATTATTATTTAACATGGGGTTCCTAAGGGATTAAATAAATAATAAAGTATTCCTATTAAATTATTTTATTTTAACCATAGTAGTATATAAACCCAATTATATTACTTTATAATAGATCCAATTCATTTGATTGGTTGTAAACTACAAATGAAAATAATCCCCTAAAGGATTAGAGATATTCATTCTTTCATAATTCTCCCATTAATAGAGATAAATATTCCTCCATCATTCTCCCTTATGTCAATAGAGATAAAAGAGAATGATTTGGAAACAATTCTCATGGTGATCAATGGTGTATGATTCACGTTCTGGGATCGATCGTGCTAGCACCTGAAGATTCCTATAGTGACATTCAGAGATCTGTGGAACATATGTGGATCCTTGAAAGATGGAATATACTATTTATTCCTACAATGCAATGACACTAAAATTAAAATCTACTCTCAAACTCACAATTGTGGAAATAATTCCAACAAGGAAATTATTTAATTTATTAAAATAATTATAAATATTTTTTTCCATTCTCTATATGGTTCTTTTTTTTGTCCATTATATATTTTCATTGAATCAATTAAATTGATCATGATGTTTATCATCGTGTAAATTCCAAGATTGATCATCAATAATGAAAAAAAAATGTTGGGCATGATCCATCACATTCTTTTCCTTGTCTGGTAACCGAAATGTGGTATCAGATCGATCAAATAATTGTTTATAATTATTTAAAGATAGTTGATTTATTTATGAATTTTTTATTTAGTTTTCAATTCCAATTTATGTGCTCATTAAATCATAATTATGAGATCTAATTATCTCATTATTTTATCATATATCTAATAAAAATGATTAATCTTATGAAAAAATAAAATAAAATATCTCATCTAGAGGTGTTGAGGATTATGGATGGATAACACATGTGTACATGTCATTTAACTAGAGTTATATGCATGTACATGGGTTCAATGTACCAAGAATTAATTTGGAATTAATTCCAACTATGTCCATTTATTACACAATGTACACTTAATTCCTCACACCTTTCTTTGACTAGTCCAACCTGGCAGTTGGTCATCCAGAGTACACGCCGTGTATCCCATGTACATGATGTGTATTCCATTAAGACTTAGAATTACCATGTATTTCATTAAATGGCCTACCTGACTGGTGGCTTTGTAATTTGTAGATAAAAGTCTATGTATCTCATTGTACACGAGTTGTACACTAATTTTATATGGTATTATTTACACACCGAGTCCCTAGGCATGTGCCTTAAACAAACAGTGAGAGGTATAAACATTTTGTGACTTACATGTACATTTACATTACTTTAAACCAAATAATGCATAATTAAAATCAATTTATTATTCTATGTAAAAAAAATAAAAAATTTCATGTGTGTGTTCATTAAGTTGAAAATACACACCATGTGATGGATTTAATATAAATAAAAAAATATATTAAATGAATTTATTTTTACTGTATAGATATTCATAATATGTGGGAGTCATATGATAGATATTACTATATGTGCATTGAATCATAACATGTCACAGAAAAATCTTGTAGTTCATTTCATCATTAAGTTTATAATATATATCATGAATGGAAATGATATGTTTTTTATTCCATATATCAGTAGAGTACACTCTATACGAGTATAATACATTTTTTTGTTTGATTCAGATGTGTATTCACCATGTTGCCTCCAAGGTACATTTTTGTACAAAGTTAATTTTAAATAAATTTATTAAATATATTTAAAATTATGATGGATGGTAATAGAATATAAATTTAGATGAAAATTATTATAAAAAAATATGATTAATAAATAAATATAATTAATTTGTTTGAGACCAATTTCTCATCAATAAAAACGATAATTAATTGAATGCTAGTTTTTTTAAAAATTATTAATTTTTTTCCATGCATGTAAATGACCATGATCAATGACCAAAACATTAAATGTGATTTGGTTTATATAATTTATTATTAAATTAAATAATTTCTTTATGTTCCTTCTCTACACTTATTATATAAGGGCCCATGTACCATGGTGTCTTTTATTTAAACCATTTTACTATCAGTTGAGGGGATTAAAAGAATATGTAATTAACATATATCACATGCTATTTTATTGGGTTCACATTTGAAGCTGTTGAAAAAAATTCAAGATAGATACATTGGTGGATAGGTGGAAAGCTATAAAATGAAGCGTAATTGATTAAAGGTGTTTTCCCTCTGGGTCAATGATTACTTTATCAACATTTATATAATCTAAACATTTGTAAAATATCATGATCATAAAACTTTATTGCATTATTTTCTTCAAGATCCATGGTTACTTCTATATGGTTGTTTTGTTGTGATCACATGAATTAATCAAATTAATGAGCATTAAGGATAGAACTAAAAAAATTGGTGTATGAAGAAATATTATCTAATAAATGGTTAATCACTGGAGTAAATCCTCTTAATATTAAAAATCAATTGATAAATATAATAATTTTAAATTCATAAATAAAGTTATATAATCCATAAATAAAATAAACTAAGTCATTATAGAATTACACTAATTCAATAAGAGATAATCCATAGTTCAAAGTACATTATTTTCCATCGTTGGCATTATTTTAATCGTCGGGGAATTAAAACATAAAGAATTGGGTTGACATGACTCATTTCACTTCTACGATTGACTTCCAAAGAAGAAATTGGTGTTACTGAGAAGCAAGGGTTGAGTAAATCCAATATAATGATTTCAATATTTCGGTGTTCCCACAACATATCAAGGTACTATAGGTTAATATAGTTGTCATTTAGAATGCCTTCCTAAAAACATTCATGTTTCTTAAAAATAAAATTTGGAGTAATGTGTAGGGGAATATGGATCATTCCCCCTATAATGTCCAAGAAATAGGATATAACATAACCAATAGTGAGGTTTATTTGGTTTCTATAAAATAATGGGAGATTAACAAATATAATATTTATTTATATTTATAAATTTTAACAAATAAAGTATGAAAATATTACCATCATATATTGTAGAAACACCATTAATGTTAATTTAAACATATCACTATGATCCATACTTCAAAAGTATAGCATTATCACTAGAACAAATTTCCTTTACTATAAAGGGTTCTTATGCATTATCATTCTTGGTGAAAGAAAATTGTTTGTTTTGGATGAACAATTTCATAATTTTCCTGGTAACGAGGTAGGTACTGAAGAATTATCAGTCAATGATAAATATTTTAACAATTCCACTATTGTAAAATGTTTCATTAAATCATCCATGTCCAATGATATTCTGAATAACATTGCCAAATGGATGTATATAGAATGATTTCATCCATTTGAGATCTTAATCAAGAAAAGTGGAGAAAAGAGAGGTATGAGATCTACAATTATTTTTTTACAAATAATATTGGAGAGTACACTCTGGGTGGACGTCATGTCATTAATCTTATAGGATACATTGATCTCTTAGAAGTTATAGGGATAAAATTCTTGAATTATTTATGTACATATATCATATATTCATCAATTCACAAGACCTTATGAATTTTTAATTATATTATGAGAAATAATGTGAATAGTATTTCATAATTTCTTACATTTTTTTGAAGTGGATTAATACAAGAATCGTGATAGTTGTTAGGTCCTTATAGTGAATAATAAAAGGAAGTTTGAGTAAAATCCAGTCTGGACTCACTACAAGTCTAATGATATAGAGAATTACCCTTACAAAAAGAAGAATATCCGGTGGCAGGGAATGGAAAAGGAAGAAGTATGTGTTAACATGTGGCAAGATTAGCTACTAGAATTGGAAGTTTACCAAAAATAAAGGGGAATCTAATGGTGCATTATTTATCGAGTGTAATATTTATATATCTACATATTGTAATTGAATACATCTTTTGCTTCATAGGATTACGTCCCCGCATGGCCTTAGAGTGGTGCTACCTTTTATATCTCACTCAATAGGGTTTCTCTTTCGGTTCCATTCCCTTACCTAATATAGTGCTGATCTGGCTGGGTCGGTGATGAAGTCCTCATCTTTGTGTCGGTGGACTTAGGTGATGGATTTCAAGGATCTATTCGACCACGTCAGATCGATGAGGGTTAATGTGATACTTTGGATTTAGTTTCTGGAAGTGGTGCCTCATCGGTGTGACAGAAGTGGCTTTGTCTACCCTTGGAAAGGCTCTGGAAGTGTGGATCTAGCCTTGCCTCTACTTCTTGGGGAGTTTCATGCGTTTTTTATTTGGACCTCAGTTTGGTTTCGGTGGTCGTTGGCATTGGCTGAGCTGGATTCTTTTCAGGCACGGCTTAGTGATAGCCCTAGTATTGCATAACGGGGGGAGGGTCTCTAGTTTCTATCTAAAAATTTCATGATGCTCTCCTAGAAGGTCTTCCTTTGGTATATTTATCATTTGATGTTGATAGTAGTGAAATTGGGGTGGAATTTGTGAAATTCATGGGGGTGTCTTATCTTTTATGTGATTGTTATGTTGATTGTGTTGAAATGATTGTGGATTCCTACCTGGGTGGTTCTGCATGCTGTGATTTTTGTTTGTCGACTTCCTACTATTTAAAGGTTCTTGATTCCAAATTATCCTCATAGACTTCTCTATATGAGGTTTAGAGATTCATTTTTTCACTAGACTTATGTTCTTCTGTTTTGGATGATTGAGAGGGTATGGCCTTGGCCATCGGTACTAGCCCGTATTTGTACGAGATACCTTGTCATGCACATTGGAATATTGGAAACTGGACATAGAGTTATTTATGCTGGAGAGGGGCCTTTAATTGTTATTTGATCTTATTTTTTGAATTTTGCACTGTTGGAGCACGATTTGATGTCTTAAGTCATTGGCGTCATGTTTCTTGGTTTCTCTCTTTCTCCTAAAAAGTGTTTTAAAAAAATATATAATTTTCAGTCATCTTGAGGTTCTCATATCTATATCCAAATGTACGAACCAAGTATATTTTTAATTATTTCTAGATGAGAGATGTATTCGAGATTAGTTAATAGTGCAACGTTAGCTGATCTATACATTGATGACTACCACCATTCATTTTCGATAGTAATGATTTCTATTTTAAAATATTTTTATTATTTACTGATGGTTACCAATGAGATAATTTTTTATCTTTCCTAGATACTGATGGTTCTGTTTTCATGTTTGGAAATAGAATTTTTTTTATTATAAAGAGAACATATTTTATGGTATATAACATTTATATTACGGTATTTATGTTTTAATTTATTAAAATTATCTTTTTGATATGGATAAAAAATCATGTTTAAATGACCTATAAAACTCCTAGATATAGAATCACCATATTGTTCATGTAAATATGAAGCATTTGACAAATCTATATCATGGTATTTTTTTATAATCATTTGATATAAAACCACTTGAATGATATCATTCTTTTTTATAAGTAAAAATGACCAAACCACCATTTAGTGTATACGGTGAAATGGGCATAAAGCATCTAGGATTCATACACACTGATTTGTGTGAACCATTTCTAGTATAAGATAAATATGGGCGTTCTTACACCATATCATTTTTTAAAGACTTTAGTAGATACGGTTATATATAATTGATGATATATTATTTTGATCCCTTTGATAAATTCATGGAATTCAATAATTAACTAGAGAATCAACATGGAAAGACGGAAAATAATCTACAATTGGACCGAGGTGGTGAATATCATAACCAATAATTTATCAACTTTCTATGAGAGTTTGGGATTTAATCTCAACTCAATTCACCTTATAAACCATATCATAATAGTGTTAATGAAAGGAGGGATTGTACCATGTTAGACATGGTAAGGTTGATAATGATCCCTGAAAATCATTCATTAACCTTTTGGGGATATTTAATAAAAATTTAAGCATAAAAATTAAACAAAGTACCATGTAAAGTTTAAAATGGAATTATATTCATGTTATGTATGGTAATGAAACCTATTTTGTCACATACATATGTATTGGGTTTGGAGGAATTTTTTATTCCTTCTCATGTAATAAAAAAGCACCCCATGTGACGAAGTGTATATTAATACAGTATCCTATAGAAAAAGTGATACTACCTATATAACCACTCAGATAATAAATTTATAGTTTCCATAAAAGTTGTCTTTATTGAGAGGGATCACATCCTCAAGAAGGATAGTGGTAGAAATATTGACTTCGATGAAGTTGATGAAAAATATACACAAGAGTTGGTACTAGTATAGCTTCCACATGTCCCCATGGATGATGAAGTACTTAAAAAACAAGAGATTTGTAGGATCACCATACATGTAATGAAACCATAAAAATGTGATTCTCTAGTTACCAAATATGGTGACTTATTATTGATTAATAATGATGAACCTATCTCCTAAAATAAAGAATTAAAGGAATCAAAAGCAACAAAATGGAATGAATCCATAAATTTTGAAATGGATTCCATGTATCAGAACAGATTTTTGGTTTTGGCTGATGTTCTAGGTTATATAAATTATGTACAATGTTAATTGGTATTTAAGAGGAAACTCAAAATTTATGTTAAAGTAAATATATATATAGAAAATCCTAGTGGATAATGGGTTTAAGAAGTGTCAAGGAATTGACTATGATGAATCATTTTCACTAGTTTCCCTATTTAAACCCATCCTAATTCTACATTCTATAGTATTTTCGCACGATTATTAGATTTGGTAGATGGATGTCCAAAGTTCATTTTATAATGTGAACATTCAGGAAGATGTATATATGAAACAACTAAAAGTGTTTTGAACTCCTGGTGATTCCAAAAAGTTTTTCAAGAATTAAATATATATATATATGGATTGAAGAAAGTAACCATGCCATTAAACATTTTATTGGATGAAGCTATAAAAGAATTTAGCTTCATTTATAATGAATTTGTTCCATGTATTTACCGGTTGTTTAGTGGAAATTCCATCATTATCATAGTAGTATATATTGATGAAATATAACTTATTAGAAATGATATACTAGACTTATAGTTTTTTAAGTACTAGTTAATCATGTATTTCTCAATAAAGGAATTTGGTGAAGTAGTATATATTCTAGTGATCAATATCATTCTTGATAGAATCAAGAGGATGTTTGTACTAGGTCAATAAACAAATGTGGACCAGATATTAATGTGATTTAGTATAGAACAATAATAGAGTGTATTGGTTATATTGTCAAACGGTTTACAAATTTCAAAGAAATTATGTCTTCAAACACAATAAGAGAAATATTGGACATATAATAAATCATACATTCTAGTGATAAAATCAATCATGTATACCATGTTTTGTATTCTACGTGATGTTTCCTATTCATTGATCATGGTAAAAAGATATCAAACAGAACTAGGATAACATTATTAATATTTTTGTAGGTATATCATTATGTATTTTCGAAGAACTAAGGATATTTTTCTACTTTGTGGGGGAGACATGAATTTGGTCATTAGAGGTAATACAGATTCTATTTTTTAGAAAAATGAAAATGACCTAATGTCGCAATCAGGATATGTTTTTTGTCTAGTTAGAGGATATTTGATCTAGATTAGAGAAATGAATCTATTTTTCATTTATTATACAGCGGAGTCAGACTATATAGAGGATTCTGGTGCATCCAATGAAGTTATTTGAATTCCAAAAAATTCTCAAAGAGCTTAATGTGGTACCTGGTATTAAAGAACCTATCACATTGTATTTTTAAAATACTACTATGTTGGATCTTACAATTGAGACATGGTTTCACCAACACACAATAAACATACTTCAGAAGTATCACCACTAAAACGAATCTAATTAAAGGGTGATGTTTTTGTAAGAATAGTACCCACAAAGAAGGACATGAAAGAACCCTTGACTAAGGACCTATCTCAGTAAAAGCAAGAGTATCATCTGAATGCTAACCGACTTAATGTTGTTAGGAGTTGTATCTAGTGCATGTGAATGTATGATGGAGCTTCTACCTTGGAACCAACATATGTGTAATTTATGGTAAAAATTATTCATATTATTGAATATTAAAAAAATTCTTATCACATCGTAATTATTTTTCTAAACAAAGTATTTTGTGATAGTATTCTAAAATTAGATATCACACCAAAAGTTCATTGAAGTTCCCCTCTATGATGAGAACCTGGAAGTACATCGATACTATTCATAAATATATGTTCTATAGAAAAAGGATACCATTTGAGGGGAAAATGATATAGGCTATCAAGGCTGGTGACTCATTGTACTTTGAGACACCTTCTCATGGTGTATGCCCTTGTTAATATCTAGTGGAGGTTATTTTTTGAATGTGTCCTGCCATTAGGAAGAAAACATTTATATGATTCATTGGGTGTTCATATCTACATTTTTATGTAATTATCCTTAGAGTTTATGAGTATTATTAATAAGTATTATGACTCAAATTCTTTAATGTATTGATGATGACTGTGACGATATATGTTCGCAGCGAGGTCGAATACATTGGGTTCACCATGAGTAATATTGTATTAATGAATACTGCGAGAAAGGATTTTTCAATTCTGCTCAATACTAGAAGTTGATATCTCAGGACCTTTGATAGAAATGATAAATCCTAAATAATCCAATGACCATGGTGACCTATAAGAAAGTTATTTTTGATAGTTCCAAGAAAGAGACATCGAGCACCTAGTTGGATGTCCCAATCATGAAAACTTCTTGATCAGAGATATCAACTTAAATGTATTATATAGCACAGTTTGTGTTCGTATGAGGAATTATGTCCTTGTGGCATTAAAATCATTTCTTATGGGTCCTTTTGAATGTTTTCAGATTCTAACCTTATACTTTAGGATGCATTACCTAATGCCTCTAAGAAAGAGGTCTAGATGGTCACACAATAAGTGTATCTAAAATCAATTTTAATTAATATATTATTATTTATTATTTTATAAGAAGATTAAAAATTATTCTTCTCATGGTTTAATATTTAATCTAGTTTACTTCTTAACATTTATTATGAAACCAGTTGTTTTATGATGTGAAAAGAATATTTTATAATTATTTTTTTCAATATAATAAATAAAATAGTAATTTAATTTTTTAGAATAATTTATCGATGTTTATTATTAAATAATTTTTCATTATTCAAGGAAAACTAAATATTGTGGAGGAATGGTGGATCGATTTTTGCGGTATGTGATAATTAATAAATATGGAATATTATTGGATTAAATAATATTTAACGTAATTATCACATTAAGAGCATGTTGAGAAACAATAATATTGTTATTATTAATTGAAATGGGGTTCTGCGTTAACTTAATAAAAAATAAAGGGAACTTTTCTAATTACATTATTTTATCGCTAGTAGTATATAAACCTAATTGTATTATTTTCTAATAGATCCAATTAATTTGTTTGGTTATGCACAACAAATTTGGAGATTCCCCTCAAGACCTAGATAGCTCCTTTCTCTATGAATTCTAACAAGAACGGAGATATATATTCCTCCACCATTCTCCCTCATGTCAAGATAGATCATGGAGAATGATTTCGGAGTGAATCATTTGGCGATAAAACGCGAATGATGAAATAGATAAGATCTATTGTGCTAGCACTTGGAGATTCCAATGGAGACATTTAGATATTTTTGAAACACATGTAGATCACTACTACATGGAATATACTCTTTATTCCTACAATATAATGACGATAGATTGTACACATTTCATTAGACACATCAATGAGGAAATAATTCGAGTGAGGTAATTATTTAATTGGTTAAAATAATTATAAATAATATGTGATAAACTTCTCTATGGTTCCATAATTTTATCCATTTTATAATTTGATGTATTTAATTAATTTTATCACAATGTTTATAATTTTTTAAATATAATAGTGATCATATATCATGAAAAAAAATGTTTGGCATGACCCATGCTAGATTTGCACAATTCCTCGAACCTATAATACATGAGCCGTGGTATAATGATTGGCAGTTCATAAGACATGAATCCTAAGGACATCATGAGAATATTCCAGGAGTTCATAATATATGAATATAAAATATATTTTTTGGAATATTTATAAGCATATAAAATCATTCATTTAAGACAAGGATTATTTCCAAAAACTATTGAGGCACTTTTTGAGGGATACACCGACAGGGTGAGACACACCCCCATCTCATGTTACAGATATTAACTTATAATGGAATAGTTTCACTCATCAAACCCTATTAATAGTCAATTTTCACTCCCATGACCATATTAGTAGTCAAGAATTACTTCCAATACAATCTTGGTAGTAAACATTCAATCTGAAGACTATCTTAGTGGACAAAGTCCACTAATGAACCAATATTACTCTTCATTATATCCATATTTGTCTCATGAGATATAAATATTTAATCCACGAATTAGATGGAGATTTAGGTCCCACACTTTATATATTGAAATCATACTTATGAGTTCCACAAGATAATAAAACATCCATTATATCATTACCCATAAAAATGGATGGATTTCAAAAACATAATATCTTAGCCCATGAAATTTAATTGATATCATAAAATGTTCATCACATCATCACCTATGGAAAAGAGATAGGTTTCATAATCATAGAATAACCCATTAAGGGAAGTGGATTTTAAATTTTGTTTCTCATTGTATAACCCATGTAAGAGAAATGGGTTTCAAAAAAAAGTTGTCATCTAAATTATAAACCATTCAAATAAACAATAATAATGGTGTCCTTGGATCATATCCCTGTTGAATAATAATCCATATCAAAGTATATCATCTTATATAAAGATGGATTTTCAAATATAACCATGATAATTTATTTTGGAAAAATTCCATTTCATTGAAATTTATATTTAAAATATAATACTATTTTAAAATCATTTTCTATGAAAACCACTTTGAAATATTATCAATTAATCTTTAAAAATATTTTAAATAATTTCATGACAAAAATACCTTTTTCTATTTAAAAAAATAGAAAATAAAACATGTTGAAAACATTTTTATTTTAAAATAGGTTTAAAAACAAATTAATTATGATTTCCAGTAATTCATATGCTTTAATTTGAAAATAACATTTTGAATTCATATAAAGGAAGCTCTGAAAATTATTTAATATACCTTTTGAACATAAAACCTTTTTAAAAACAATTTTCATTGAAAATAGTATCAAAACAATGAATTTTTAAAATATAAGAAAAAAACATTTTTGTTAACACAGGTAATCTTATGAACATTCAATGTAAATTTCAAATAAATGATATTCATGATGAGGAATAAATCTTTACATGCTGAATATTCCTCTTTATTCATAAAAAGTTTAGAAAAGTTCCTTGATTAAAAAATATAAAGCAACTTCCTATTTAAAAATCATGTTCTTAAATAGGTAAAACATTTTAATAATTTCGTTAATATGTCATAGTATAATGGAATAAAAATTTTGAAAACATTTTTATAAAACATGGTTTAAGAAAAACACATATTTTTTTGGAAAATAGAAATAATGATTGTTTTTCTTAAAAAATAATTCTTACTGGTCTTAGGAACCAAAGAGTGGATAAATTGTAGAATTACCTGAATATATCAAGAATAACAATAGTAGAATAAATTTAGTGATTGTTTATTAAATTTGGATCATATTATTTCCTCAATGGAAGCATATTCATAATAAATCCTGATTAACGATAGATTGTAGTAACAAATTATTACCACTTTGGTAACATTGAATGATAATCCCTAGGAAAGAAAAACATTATAGGATAATTATATAATCATGAAAATAATGTGATTCCTGAAACTACATATAAAATGGAATTATATACACCTTGTAGAAAAATATAGTTGAATAATATGGAATGTGTCTCAATGAATGAAAATGAAGACAAGGTTACTTTACATATTTGGTAAATCATTAACCATAAACCAATAAAAAGATAGATCATAATATTGAAAACTAAATAAACATAAATTTATGTATAATAATAATATAAATCATTATTCGGTATTATATACACAATGAAAAATAAATGAGTGGTGAATATCGCCTATGTCTCACAAAAATAAAAGTGAGTCAATAAATAACCTTACTTCTAGAGTAACTTTTAATCATAAATTCTATGAAATAATAAAATAAATTAAAACTATAATTATAATTATATAAATTAAATTTTAAATATAACAACACATATGGAATCATATACACCATGTAATAAGAATATGTGGTGAATATAGCATATATCCCAAATAAATAAAAGTGAGATGGGGAACCCCATACTTTATGTGTTGAATTTTTTCATACACATTCAGACCTACTGTATAATAACTATATGATCATTATAAATATACCAAAAATTATATTACCATAAAAAATATCATATATGATATTATTATGACCTTATATTACCATATATTATCAATTCCATGTCAAGGATATGATTCTGGTAATAACTGCTTTGTTTTTCATACATGATTTGACTTGTTATTCTTGGTCCTTTTACTTAGATCATGAATTCATTATATACAGAATTTCAAAAATGATATAAAGATCATATATTTTTATTATGTATGTATTTATAATAACATATATAAGATATAAATAGAAAATTAAATAAACTATTCTATGATACAGTAGTTCGTACGTATGGATGAATGTTGTTTCAATTTTCTTATAGTATTGAAGGAATGAAATTATGAAATATGGGTATATATATATATTCATTTATTATTATTGTAGAAGGGTTATTATTTTTTATATAACATATATTTATATTAAACTCATCCTTATTACATTCTATGTATAGAATTAACGAATCACATCGCTTTGAGGAGGTAGTAGTCCATTTGTCCACAAATGATGTTATCGTATTCCCACAAAATGTAAATCTTGAGGGTATGTTTTATATTATAATTAAATAATAATAATGAAATAATAAATAGCATATAAATCATATAAAAATAGTAATTACATAATTATTTCCAACCATTAAAGGTTGTTATTGAAGAAGGAACGACATCGGTTTGTGAGGCGGTAGTCCACCAAACACACAAATGATGATTGTGTATCCTATTTAAGGGAAGTTAATTGTAGTTTAAATAATAAAATTAAAATAATAACAACTAATTATATTTATTATACTATTGTTATTATATAGTCCGAAAATAATTTGAATCGAAGGGTGGAGAATGAGATAAAATATTAGTGATTGTTGAAATATGTTATGTCGTTTATGGGTGACTCATTTTGGTTTTCCCCCAAAGGGATTAATTAGATGGATTTTTTCCCAAATGGAGGATTATATGATTAATTTATTAAATTTTTAAGATTATTTCATCAGGTTTTCGATGAGACAAAAGTTTTGAGATGTGTGAATAAGTGAAGGGGTGAGTGCCCTTTTTATAATAGAGGAGGAGTGGTATTCTTGTAAATATAAAATGGTAAACACTTTTGAGAGGCCACCCATACATAATATGTCTAAAATTGATGACGATGTTTAATCCAATATATTAATTCGATGAAATATTTCAAGAAAATGTGTTCTGGAAAAGTTTCTATGTTATTTTTTTCCTTAAATTAAGGTTTAACAACTATAAAAACTTATTTTTACCATAATCATTATAATTAATTTTAATTACATCCACTAATCACTTAGGTAAAAAAATAAGTTTTAACATATTAAAAACTATAAATTATTTCAATTCCAAATATGGAATCCATTTTTCCAAATTCTAATAACATGATTTCTAGAAATTAATTTAAAATTAATCGCGTAGATGAGACTAGAAAGATGGTTTTTAAAGTTAAAAAGATCAAAATGATATTTATTTTTTCCTATTTCAAAATGAAATTTATATTATTGAAATAAATTAGATTTATTATTTTATAATTTAACTAATTATTATTTTAAAATTATTTAATATATAATTTTCATATATAATTAAATTAGATAAAAAGGTGTTTTCAATTAAAATTCAATTTTTACAATATTCATAAAAAAGTAACCATCTCAAAAAAAAATATAAAAAATTACCCAAAGTAAATTTTGATATTATGATATCAAAATTGTATTTTATTATGTCGTAGAATGATTATTGGAGTTTCTGAAATAAGATTTAGAATACATGTTCCTATTAAAAGTGGTAACATTACCTTTTAAAAAATAAATTTTTTATAAATAAAATTGGATTTATTATCATCATATACCTATAATATATATTGGATGATTGTCAAAATAATTATTTAATTTATAATATAATTATTATTAACAAAAATCAACAAAATGGGTTTTTTTTAATTTCTTATAAAATAATTATGATTGTACATAGAAAAATAGATTTCATAGAAAATTATTTTGCATAGAAAATTATTATTTTTTATTTTCAAATTGTTGAAACTAATATATCTAATAATTTTATAACCAAAGGATCCATATTATATAAATGTGTAAATTATATTTTTGTAATTTAATTAATCATATTTTTGTCTTACAGTCCAATGGCTAGGTGGTAACTAAAATAATATTATTCATAGTATTTTTAGTCCAATAAAAATCGGCATTTCATGTAACGCAATGTATCTAAGGAACATTGAATTGTGTATAACACAAGCTAAACAAACTATTGTGTGTACCTCTAGCTAATATATGTGTTGCGTGTAGTGAAATTATAACTTGGCGTTGTATAAAATGCATGCATAACATAGTGATTTTATATAACACGTGATATATTCAGTGCTATGTGAAATGATGAATGTGGAAAAGATTAAATTAATTCAAAAATATATATTTCAAAAAAATATGGGTGTTAAATATACATATCCCCAAATAATATTAAAAAATAAAATAAAATAAATAAATGATATTTATCAAAAAAATAATAATATGTGTGTGAGAGAGAGAGATAACGAGTGTGTAAATTACAAAAAAGTAAAATAGTGTAAGTGTCCCATTAGCTCAAGACCCAATACTCGCATGATTCCTCTATAACCTCCTAAGTAACAAAATTAAATTTAATATTACTTATTAAATAAATATATTAATTTGAATTTCATTTATTAACAACAATTTTTTACAATCTTTTATTTATTTATTAGATATATATATTAATGGGTTGGTGTTGTTCAATCCTAGATCTAAACATTATTTAGTATAATGGTCATTTCAATAATATTTTCTTATGGTTCTATACAATCTAAAAAGGTTGAGTTAGTGATTCATTTTATTCTAGTATTAAAAATTATTCATAGTTAAAATGATCTTTCAAAATATATAAAAAACATGAAATTTTTCTCCATCATCTCATTTTATGAGGTTAAACTAATATTGATGCTTTATTTTATATAATACTAAGATAATATATAAGTATATTATAATTAAATAATCATAAACATGACATAATTTTATTTTTATTATTATTATTTATGAATTCACATTTTATGACATGTTTTTAACCATGATAATGAATTCAAATTACTATCATTCATTTTGGGGGCTTAAAACATCCATAATGTAACTTATTTTTAAAAAATTAATAGATACTAAAAAATATTTTTTTCATAGTTAAATTATATTAGACTTTTTCTAGTTATTTTAAATTATTATTATAATAACATAATTTCATAATGAATAAGTTTAATTGTAAATTTAAAGAGTTTAGGTACATTTTCTTTGAGACACCTCCTTTAGTATATGAATTAGGCCTTCAATGAATTTAATTTTTCATATAAAAGTTCTTATAAATATTAAAAATAATTGATTAATGGTGATTTTGTTATATACCTAACATTATTATGTTTTTTATAGTTAAGGAATATTTGTGAATAACAGTTGTATTTATAGGTTAAGGGTTTTTAAAATGAATTATTAAAAATATCATTATATTTTTTCTACTATGACTCATATTGATTTTTATGACTGTGTATCGCAAATTATTCATTTTTGGAATACCCAATCAATTTTTATCTCATCCATACATTATAGATGAAACTTTTATCATGTATCTATAGATAAAGGCCATATTTAATTGTTTTCACAATTCACATCTATGTTTCATTATCTATAAAAATTATTAAAAACATCATCTTTACCAAGTTTCAAAATGATATTATAACAAATTAAGTATATTTTAATATAACATCTATATAAATTATTTAATTCAAACATTTAACATTATCATTAAAATCAGTGATGTTATTGATGAATGTAAACCATGTTTTACTAAAATGTATATTTACACTGACTTCATGTTACATTGATTCAGTAATTATTTAATTTAATTTTAATACTTATATATAATTATTTCATTCATTGTATAAATCAATTTATATTTATACTTTTTCAATTAAACTATTATTCAATTTACCATTTCAATGGTATTTTTATTATAATAGCATGTTCGTTATTAGGATAACAATTAGCTAACCATTATAATTACTAAATTTCTAATAAAAATAGTAATACATTTTATTGTTAATATATTCCCAATATATTTTATATATACCACATAATGTATTCATTATTCATTCACAGATCATTTTATCAAGGATATCTATATTAATTTTATAAAAAGATAATATTATTTCTAATGGTGTTCATTCTCAGTAACATTGTTTTCATATATAAGGTATTTCTGGGAGACCAAAATCCAATGGAATTGTATCGTATATTTATTCTACATAATCATGTTTATTTTCTCATTATTCATGTATTAATATTGTTAAATATTTTAATCCTTTATTTATAATATTATGTTATAAAATAAAATTATTATTTTTTATATTATATGTTATATGTGATTTATTTATATTGTACTCTTACACTCTAGTTTCTGGATGAAAAATGATTAAGAATGATATATATAATTTTGAGTAATAAATTTTCATAACAAAAAAACTTATGATATAATAAAAATATGGAATATGATATTATTATTCATTAATTAATATTAAATATATATTTTTTTTACTTTGAAGATATCGCACGCGTTGTTATCACTATTAATTAGATGAAAGATAATTTTATGCTTATAAAACAAAAATACGAGGATTTTTTAAGATATACATATAATTATTCTGCTAAATAGCATTGATCTAACATTGATGAATTAAGGTTTTATATACTCATATTGAAAATATATTCAACTTATAAGAAATATATTGAACTAAAACACTTACAGAAAGTGAAAAAAATGTATTTTCATGAGATTAAGAATAAGGTAAAACAATTTACCACAATAAAAATAAATTATTTTATCATTATAGTAAGCCTAAAATATATGATTAAGGTTAACACAATGATGCTATAATATATTTTATTAGATGATAAATGTTGTTGAAGTCATCAAGAGAAATATTTTATGAGTGTTTATTACATATAAATTTCAGTGAAAATATATACATCATCAACTGAAATAAAGGAATGTGAAATTCTCGTAGAAATAAGATTAATGAATATTTTTTCATAGTATAGTGAATATAGTAGAAGAGAATGATAGTATTATGATTTATATAAATAATATGAAAATTTTTATACAAATTACTATAATATAACATAATATTATCTATTACTAAACTATTTATTAAAGATAAAAGGATCATGGATCTTGATGGGTTGATAGAGAAAATGAATATGTAGTTAAAATATTAAGATAATCTTTTTAATGGTATTAAAACAGAATAATATGATATGATCAGGGTTATTCATTGTGGGAAGATATTTTAGAGAAGAGGTGTCAAAATAATTAAATTAAATTAAATAATATGGAATTTGAGTTAAAAATAAGTAGGAAAACTAAATGATAGTTTCATAAGTATTTAAAAAATCATATAGAATTTTTTATCGATCAAATTTAACAAGGAATGAGAAAATATAGTATTTGATATATTTTTTATCCATATTTATGAACTAAGATACTATTATCACCATTATGAAAATACACAACAAGAGTGATGATATATTATGAGAAGTAATACAAGTTAATACTAAGACTATATAATAGAGATAAATTATAGAGAAAATAAATATAGTTAAAACAAAATTGATAAATAAAAATATATTGATGTAGGTATTACAAATAAAAAACACATTTCCATACATTTTCTATCCATTAATAATCTCAAGAATTTATCTCAATCTATGAAGTTATAATAAAATTTCAAATACTATTATAATCACATGAGAGTAGATATTATTTCACTGATAGTGATTTTTTTTATTTTAAGTATAGAATAGTGTATAAATAAGAAATTAAATAAAATGTTTATAGTGACCCAATCCTCTTACCCATATTATAAAAAGTTTTTTAAAATAAATATTCAATAATAATGGCAATAATCACGATTCCTACTTTCCTTGGATGAACAGTTATATAAAATATCGAAAATAAAATAAAATAAAAAATCTTTATTTTAATCTACATGATGAGATTTTATATTCATTTTAGTTACTAAAAATATATACGATTACCTAGGGAATAAATTAACATATGTTGAAAATTATAAATCAAGTAAGAAAATATTCTTGATAGAGGATTAAAATATAATATTCAAATTAAATATCATGATAAAATAATGGATAAGGAATATAAATGATCTCATATAGGATTGGGATAAATATAATGGAATAATATAATAATTATATCATAGGAATGTGGAAATAACATAAAACATGTCATATGAATATAAGTATCACTTACAAGAGAACAAATCATGATGGAAAAATTTGTATCACTAATTTGGTTTCATCCCTAATCCCATACATATCATCTAATGATATGTTAACATTTCCTTATACATTAGAGTTATATATTGGTGAATCCATCATAAAATATACATGAATATGTGTTCTATATAAATGAGTTCAACATAACACACAAGTATATGTAATACAAATGAAAAATAATGGGTTATATACACTTTCCTCAAATAATATTTAATGGATATTTCATATGGATTACAAAGAGATGAAGGAATTAAAAAATTTGGAGATTAATATTTGAATCAATAATAATTTTTCACTAATATACGGTCAATTTGATGAAACATTCATGTGAATTGTATATATAAATGAATAATATTTTAGAAAATATTTTTCTGAAATTGATAATATAATTTTAATGGGGGAATGAATATGGAGTTTTATTTGAAATACAAGGTAAAATGAAATAAATAGCCTAAAATATTTTTTATTTTATGTAAAAGTGAATGGGTAAAATCCTTTAATATTTTATTTTTAAATATGTTGAGTTTGAAATCCTATTTATTGAATAAGAACATATAATATGATCCCTTTTAAACTATGTGAAAATGGGGGAAAGCATTACAAGACCCAAATAACAGGGTAAAAATCACTATTAGAAACACAAACCAAAGGCCCCAATATGGAAAAATAACTAAAAGGAAAAATTAATATGGTTAATAACCAGAAAAAAAATCTTATTTCTCCTTGTTGATTCAAATTGATAAGGATGCCTCACCCACTGCCTACATGTTTTTCCATATTTATCAAGTACAATGTGGAAGAGGAAAAATCCACCCCACACTAGAATATGGGGGGAACGTTTGATATTTTCTAGAACACCCATATCTCTTTTTAGTCATCCACATGAAAATGTATGTGAAAAAAGAAACAAAATTTCAGCTTGATGCTCTGCAGAATAAGACTGAATTAACTATACAGAAAGATAACGGTAGGGTCGGCATTAATCATCCTGTGAAAGAGGGTAGATAGATAAATGATGTGTTTCATCACACACATCCCTATATCATGGCCACCCACCATGTTTCACCCAAAAAAAGACAATGTTGTCCTGCATTCCAAATTCAAAGGGATAAAATTCAATTCTTGAAATGGAACGTATATCCTTTCAGACAAACATTAAAAAACATACAGAAATTAGAGATAAATCCTTGAAAACATGATCGGAACAAATGAGGGATGATGTATTATCATCACAACTACTGATTGATTACTCATGTAATACTCTACACCCATTTTCTTTTACAAACCCCCATCATAAATCATTAAATGATATCCAATTCACACCAAACCATGGCCAACTGCACCCTGAAATTTGTGTGTCTCCAAATCATCATTGATCACCCAGATATCCCCTCACCAAATCATGAAAAAAATGTAATAAATTTATAAGGATCCAAAATTAGGGGTGACACCATATCTAAAAATCGATTCACATAACCAATGATGGCCACTAAATTATTCTACACAACCAAGAATGGTGTCACAACCATATCCACTACAAGAACAAAGAGACTATATTCCCAAAAATCCAGGAAATGGGATGATCCAATTGATAAAAATAAATAATCCCTATTAGTAAATAGGAACAATAATATATTTTAGGAAAGCAACATGTACCACAACAACCGTTCAACCTCAATCTCTGAATTCCAACCCAAAATGGATGAAGTAATAAGAGGGTGGGGATGAGGTCTCAATCCACCATGATAGGATCAAATGAAAACAATTGGAGAGGGAATCTCGTAAATGGGAGATTATTATTGCATATTATTTGTTTTTTACAACATTAAGTTAGAGTTCCATGAATATATTAAGGTATATAAAAGTTCCTCTTAATAAGGATTGATTTTTATAAAGGTATTGGGAAATAAAAGTAAGGTATGTGTAACCCCCTAAAATAATGGGAGAATAAGAATGGTATATATGCAATAGACATATATATATATAATTTAGAATATGTAAATAACATTAAATAGAGGGAAAAATTAATGTAGATATATAAAGACATAACATAAAGAAAAAGGGGTTTTTTGGAGAGTTCACTTAACTTAGGTCCTTATCCCCCTCGACAAGATCTCCTAACATCCTAAATAATCAAATTAAAATTTTTAAATAATTTACTAAGGAACATTTAAATTTATATTTTATTTATTAATATTCCTTCATTTTTAATAAAAATTATTATATTAAGAAATCATTTTTATTTCTACTCTAATAAGGGTAATCATTTCATGTTTCCCAAGGAAATTTTTCTTGTGAATTTTTTGATGTTTTTGTAAAATTGGGCTATAAATATAAAAGTAAAATAAAATGATAATAATTATCATAAAAAAATAATTCTCCAAAATATCCAAATTTATTTTACATAGGGATAATTCATTTATTATAAATGTCATTGTTATTCAGATAGTCCATTTAACTGGTTTACAGACTGTCATTAACTGGATACCCATTATTTAATTTTATGGTTATTAATAATTTATAGAACATGAAATAAGTTATAATTTAATTATTACCATCATATTTTAGCATATGAAATTTTCTATAAAAATCCATGAAGGTGGTGGATAAAAGATAGGTACATTATTCATGGTGGTGGTGAATCAACTATAATATAAACAATTGTTTTTTCTATTTTAGAATAATAAGATAAGACATTTGACAAAAGATTTAAAATTAACCAATAACATTCCATTATATTTATTATACTTGATTCATTATGTATTGTAATATGGAATAAGTAAGGAGAAGTTAGAAGAAGATAATATTAAATAATAATTTGGTTAAAAACATTACCTCTTTGAATATATTATCATGGATGATACCATAAGACAATATGGTATGGTATTTCGATAAGAACATAAATCCATGTACATGGGGGAATATTTGTGGAGAGATTTGTGTGGAACAAATGAAATAAAAAATAATAAAATGTTTGAGTAGAGTGGGTGGTGTGGGTTCTTATTTATAAGGGTAATAGATGACTATTTTTTAATATAATATTGATTAGTCTATTATATTTGATCTAGAAAAAATAGGGTTGATTCTTATGATTATATAATGAAATTAGTGAATGTGAGTTCTAGACTATATTTGATTACATAATCCATGAAAAACTAATTAACTAATTCAACAAACAAGTTCAAATACCATATTTTAATGTACTTCACTATTAACCAAAAATTCCAACTATTTTAGAAAAATAAAAAAACCTCAACTTGAATATTTTTAGAAGGGTATATTCAAAAAAATGAAGTTAAATTTATAATTATAATTTTATAATTATGATAAAATAAAATTTTAATTAAAATCCCTATGTATTTGAAATATAAAATTTTTAATAATATGTTCAATTTTCTAGAACTTTAAAAACATACTTATTATCTCATACAATTAGTTTAATTTTTTAATGTAAATAGAGATTATTTTATAAATTTTTCAAAAATTTAATTTTTTTTAAGAAATTATATTTGTTATAAAAATATAAAAAAACATATGTGTTTTCCAAAAAACCTAAACCCATATTTTATCAGGATATATATTTTTTATATTTTATTTTATAGGAAAACTAAATATTATTTTACAACTAAATAGTTGTGTTTACTATTATAATAGTTATGTTAATTTTCCAAATGGTCATATTAATATTATAATTGATAGATTACTATTCAAATGGTTATATTTGAAACATTCAAATGAGTTTTATATATTTTATAAATAGATCATATTTTATTCATTCATTATTCACTTCTAGTTTCTATCAGGATTATATATATATATATATTAATTTTCAAATTTAATTTTTCCTTATTAATATTTGAGTTAATGTCTATTTTTTTGTTCATAAGTGTGATTATTATTGGGTATTGTTCATATACAAATTTTAGCAGTATATTTATCTTATTTTTTATATATTTTTTATAATTATAACACTCTTATTTATTTAGGTAAATGTATTATCTAAATACAATGTTCAAGTCAATAAAATAAATTTTTATTAGTTCTATCATGAGGTTCATGTGATTTATATAATACTACATTACTAAATATGAAAGTATTATATAATTAAAACATAAAATCTATTGAACAAATTTTGGGTTATTATATGGTTTCAAGATTATATTATAATAATTCACTAAACACTATAAATTGTGATATGGTTGAAATAGTTTCTACAATATATTATATAAATATAATATTTAAAAAAATTATATATAATCATAGATATTATAACACCCATTATATTAATAAACATTTTATTTCCTTAAACTATTTTTTTATAATTCTAAAATATATTTTCATATTTTCTCAAAAGAATTAAACATGACTGAGAAGTAGGTTATATATGATATGATTCACACTAAAAATATTTTATTCATTCACTATAGAATATTTCAAAAAAATTAAATGATATTATGTATTATATACCAATTATTATTTCACACCATGGATGTTTACAATACTTCAAAGTGTATAAATTAAAAGGGGACAATATATATGGAACATTAAAATCATTACAAGTATAGAGACTATTGGATTATATTTACCATTGAGAATAAAAAATACAAGAACTAAAAATAAAATAAAAAATATATTATTAAAGGATAAATAATTATAAAAATTCCTAAAACAAAACTATTAAAATTAGAAATGTTTTTTTGGGATTTTGTATGTAATGAATTTATTCGATGTAATTATTATAACATAGTTATTATCTTACCATTATAATTGGTGTATATAGTTATTGTAAATTCATGTATTAAGTAGGTATACTGATTTATGGTAGTTTTTAGTATAAATATTATAATAATAGATTTCAAAAATAATTAAAAAAATTAAAACTGAAATAAAATGATATTATTTTAATGAAATATTTTATTATAAAAATATATTTTATGCATTATATATTATTATTATTAATAGGGATTATTTACATTAAAATAAATATTATAATACCTATATATTGATAAAATTTAATTATCAATAGATAAAGAATTAATTTCAAGGGAAGTCATTAAAATTATATATAGTAAAAAATGATACGTTTTTTGACAACTGCATTTAATATATTGTGTAATTATATATTTATAAACTTCATTGATCTCAATTGAAGAATGAAATTAATAAAAATATGTCTGTATTATATATAAAAAATAAATTAATATTCATTTAATATTTTAACTCTACAATGAAAAAGAATAAAAATTTATGGTTAGAAATATAATTTTATAAAAAATTATTTGTTATGTATTATAAGGTTTTATTAAAATTTATTTCAAAGAATTTTAACTAAAGAGTAAAATATAATTGATTAAATATTTTGAATTATTATTTTTAATTTAATTAATATTTTCAATTTTTTTATACTAAAAAAGTTACCAGAGTAAAATTTTATAACGAAAGAAAAGGTAGAAATGTTATTTTAAAAGAATTGTTTTTAAGTGTTGTGTATTTTAATCTATATAAAATAAGTAGATATATTTTAAATTAAGACTCTAATTTAATTATATATATATATAAATTTTAAAACTCATTTAAATTGTTAATTTGTAGAAATTGAAAATGTTAGAACATAATGTCTAAGAAGCCATTTATAAAAAAATTATACCTATATATTAGGATTTAAATTAATAGTTAGTTATTTAATTAGAAAAAATTAATTCAAAATTTGGAATATGAAAATTCATGGTGGACAGCAGGGGTCCTATAATTTTTTTGTAAAAAAGTTATAACCAATGTAAATAATTAACCAAGTTAAATAGGGGTACAAATAGGTATATTATCATTGATCGTATTTTGTGTAATTAAAAATGAATTTATACATTTTATTGGTTTATTGATATATGGGTGAAAAAATAATACAGATATTACAAATATTTATTTACCTAACCCACCTAACTCCAACATGTTTCCATCTTTACCCTACACATAACATATGTATCTAATGAAATGTCCCTCAATTTCACCTATAAAAGGGGATCACTTCCTGCCACTCCAAACCACTATTATCTCTAGAATTACTCTTATATAATTACCCATTTTCCATATCTATGATTCAATGTTCATATTTATAGTTCTATAGTAGTAAGAAGATGTCCTAAGTCTTTCATTTGGATGGAATTCATCAGCAGAATGAGTAATTTCATCAAAATAGTTGATGAGTAATTTTTCATTCCATTTATTTACATTATAAAATCCACACATCATAAAAATAATACAAAACTTCTATTATGTTCTAATACAAAATTAAATTTATTTTAAAATGATATTATAATAATATGACACAACTTTACTACTCATACATTAATTATAACAACTTACCATTTGGGTTTGTTCAACAACATACATGATCGGTGTTTTAATTTTTATATCATGATTGATTAAGAAAAATTAAAAATAGTTATTATTATGAAAAAATATTAATAATAATAATTTTTTAATAATATTTAAATTTATTAAATATATAGATATTTATAAAAAAATATCATTTCTTTATTCATGTAAAATTTAGATGAAATTTATTTTAATCACTCTTAATGAATTAGCGGCATAACATTCGTAATATGAAAATTGGACATTTAAAATATATCAATAAAACGTCTTTGATACCCATGTATGTTATATAGGTTATATCACATGATCATTTACAATAAAGCCGAACTACCATAATAAATCCAGTAAATAACAAACAACCTAATTAACACCCAAATATATATTTTGAAAAAACAAATTAAATGAAATGGGTAATAATGAATTATCAAAAAATACTGTAAAGTAAATTAAAAAAAATAATGTGCTAATATAGATTAATAATATAATAAAATTCATTAGATTGAATATTAGAGTGTTTTTTCTAAGAGGGAATCCAAGATAAGCGTTCTTTGTCTAAATTTTCTTTCCTTAGGAAATGTTATTATATTGTGAACTGTGATATATTTTATATAACATACATACTAAACAATTGGATTCTAATAATATTGTTTATGTTTATTTTATGGGACCTAAATGTCTATTACTTATTTCATCCTTTATATTGAATTGAATCAATTATTACTGATGTCATAATGGTTTTATTGAATAAATTTACATTTCATTTGGCCATAATATTTCATCCTTGAATATATTTTTCAATTTTTTAAAATTATTTATTTCCTATATTTATTATTTTTCAGTATTTATATATCTGGTGAAATTAAATTTTCATGTCAAAATACTAATCTTTGAATTTTTTAATTCCTCATAAAAATATGATATTTTTATCAATAATTTACATCATCTCACATAGTTGATTATCCTCAATGTTTATTTTTTTTCAAAAACTGTTTTCATATTTTTTTTTATATATAAAACGTTGTAATCTTATTTAATTTTCATATTTCACCTTAAATATTTTCAATAAGTATTTTTATTACTTTTTTATCAATGTGTGTTTTGTTCAAAAAATCTTATAAATCATAAAAAGGGGTTGTATTTAACTTTCATCAATTTAATATCATAGTCTAAATATTTACTAATATAAAAAATTATTATATTTAATGTCTTATTTTTGTCTATTTTTGAAAAAAAATTTATTAACTATTATTCTTTTCACATACACACAAATGATCATTTAAAGTGATTTGTAACATGAACTTTTTAAAAATAATATAGAAAATATTTTATGAAATATAATTTTATGATTTTGTCCATTTTAGTCAGTATACATAATATATATATATACCTAAAAGTGCAATTCTTATGATAATAATCTATATTATTTTATGTTATTCTTCCTTTGAGAGATTGGATTTTTATATTAAATAATCTAACTACATAGTCCATTTTATAAAAAATGAGATGAATTCCATTTTAATACCATATATTTTTATATTAAATGGTATATCTATTGAATTTAGGTGGCCAAAATTTTTATGGTTTACCAATATGTGATGTTTGGGGACCTATATAGCCCTTCAATGAATTAGTTAATGTTTAATGTCTCTTGATATAATGGTCTTGTGTTTGTAATTGGTTATTGTTTAGATATGTTAACAATATTATGTGTGGACAATATTATTGATTTAGTATGTTTAAACTCATTTAAATGGAAGAGATGCAAATTTATCTATTTTCAAAACCAATTTTTTGGAAAGGATTGTTGTTTAGATATTTTCAAAAGCTTATACATAGGCATAACTGTGGATTTTCTCATCTCAGATTGTCAATATTTTATATATCGATGTTTATATGTCATTTTTATGATATAAATTTTACTATATAACTCTCTATAGACTATAATTATTATCAAATTCCTTTTCATTATTAAAAATTGTATATATGATTGATATTTTAGGTCATATATCCTTCTATCCTGATTTATGGACAAATCGTATACTTAAATTCCCATCTTAATTAGTTATTTTACCCACGTTCTTATTTAAGCATATGATCATGAGGTATCTATTTATGACTAGATGGTAATTTTTTCCATTACTACGATGTTTTCACACTCTTTATTATATATCCCACTTCCCCTAAAAATTATATTATGAACATTGTGAAGATGAAGTTATTATGAAGCTCTGTTTTTTGGAGATATTGAAACAATAATGTATAACATGATATTTATCTCACTAATCTCCAAAGAAACTAAACCATTGGGTTATGGGATTGTGCATTTATTTATCATATATAACGATAAAATATTGAAATAGTGGAAAAGTAATGTTTGTAATGTTTGGTTCATCTATGTTGGTATTATAGTGGGTTTTAATTATTTTTAGGGATTATGATTGGAATAATAATGGATTATAACACAAATAAAACAAGTTTGAACAACTATATAATAGGTACTATGAATTTTTCAGGTGACAATACATTTTAGGACTAATATTTTATATTCATTTGAAGAATTTATTTTATTTTATAGGATATTATCAAGATTATATATAACCATTTTTTTTTGTATTTATTTGGGAACATGACCAAGAAATTGATTTTGTGAATATTATAACTCTAGAAAATCCTTCATCTTATAACCAACAAAGGTGGAATATTTAAAACTATTAGTTGAGATGAATTAAAATATCAATAATGAAGATAAACATTAGTTCTTAGTATTTCTTAAGATATTAATATTGATAACTCATTAGAAATTCTAATTTAATTCTTTTCTATCTTTTGGATGCCCTAGTATATATTTAATAGTGATTGGTAATTAAAATTTAGAAGGATTTAATTATTAAATGTGGGAGAATTTAACACCCTAGGTTTTTGGAAACATTTTATTTCTATAAACAACATATCTATTATTCTACAATATGTTTTCCTATTATAAAAAATAATTAAATCGATTAAAAAATAATTCATAAAATATATTAATCAAACTAACAATACTTTTTCATTTATAGTGAAATATGATAGTAAAAGTACATGAAACTATGTATTATATATCATAGATTACTACATATCATAAATGTGTAAAAATTAAAAGTGGACAACACATTAAAAATAATAAAATCATTACAACTATGAAATCACCTAGTTAATCTCCACCCTTGAGAATCATTATAGGTAGAATTAATCCTATATAGATTAAAAATGTCAGGAATAGAGAAAGAATTAAGAAAAATCCTAAATGAATATTTTTGGAATGAGACATATTCTTTGTGGAGGTACAATAGAATGAATTTATAGGATGTAATGAGGGAAATATAGTCATTATGAAACTGTTACATTGGGGATATAATATTATGGTAGGAATGTATTAAACAGGTCTATTAAATTTGTGTGATGTTTAACAAAAAATTGAAAATACTAAATTTCAAAAATAATAAAAAATTCTGTAATGAAATAAAATGAAAATATGTTATTATAAAAAAATATTCTTTAGGTTTTCATTTTATTATTTTTATTATTATTATAGATGAATTATTGTATTTAATTAAATATTTTAATACCTATTCATGAAAAAATTTATTATTTAGGAGATAAATATTTTATTTAAATGGGATATAATTAAAATTTTTAAATGTCAAAAATATAAATTTTTTAGGAAACACTCTTAATGTGTTTTATAATTTTTTCTTAATAAAAGAAATTTATCACTATTAGAAATTGGTTTAAATAAGATATATTCACGATATTTATTAAAAAATAAATTCATATTGATCAAAAATAATTACAGAGAAAGGAATAATAATAAATTCATTTTATATTAAAAAATAATTTTTTAGAATTTTTTTATGAATCATATATTTTATTTAAAATAATTTGTATCACTTTTAAAAATTTAGTTTGAAAATATCATTTTAATATTTTTATTTATAATTTCTATATTAGGTTAGAATATCAGTTTAAATTTTTTATATAAAAATAAGTTACACATGTAAAATTTAGTAACCCAAATAAATGTAAAAATATTTTTTTTCAAATACATGTTTTTAAAAATTTAGTATATTTTTTTACAACTAAATTAATTATATATACATTAAATTATATAACTAATGTGTCTATTAAATATATAAAAAAATTATTTATGTCTATAGAAATTAGTAATTTATGGAAAATAAAAAATAAGAGCACTTCATGCATAAAATGTCATTTTTTTCTACAAAATTGGTGCTTTCAATATATTATATATTTTAATATAAAAGTAAATTTTATCATATATTGAAATATAATTGTGTTAAATTGAGTACTAATTTTTATTCAATAAGTCTAAATTTGGTAATTGGAGTCATCGTATATTTTTGGTAAAACAATTACCATAGTAAATAATAGAAAATAAATTAAAAGGGGGGAAAGAAGTAAATTAATATGGTTCAAAATTTGTGTAATTAACATTATATTATACATTATGGAATAATTTATTAGGTTTTATTAAATATATAATTATTTTGTTATAGTTCATTACCTAACTCACCCAACTTCCATTTTATTCCATAATTACTCTTCACCTAACATATGTTTCAATAGAAATGTCCCTAAAATTCACCCATTAAGGCATCTCTCTTCCTCTCAAACCAAACAAATAATAACTAATAAATAAAATATTTAATACCACACACTTTATCCACTCTAATAATATTCTCTCATTTATTAATCCTCTTTTCATTAGAAGGAGGCCTCAGTTTTTCTTTCTTTGATAAGTCATCGTGGGATGGATAAATATCATCAAACTAGGTAACATGTTCTTTTTATCTTCATTTAATTTACATTCTCACATTAGAAGTTCATAAAATTCATTAACAAAAATAATTATTTTATATTTACATAATTCTTATTCTATAAAAAAGTTATTATCATTGTATAACTCTATTTTCATAGTCATTATTTGTAATAATGAATTCTCACTGGGATTGGTTTTATCACCTGCATGAATGGTGTTATAATTATTAAATCATGGGTGATTAAAATATAAATACATATTATATAATTTGATAATGTTTCATTTATTATTATCTAATAATTATGTAATGTGATTATTTATGTATATTCATTAATGGAAATATACTCTATTTTTTAATTAAAAATCATAAGAAAATGGATTTTAACAACTCTTAATTAATTTTCATAATTACTTCCAAAAATTCACAATTGGTCTTTAGTACTATATCAAACAATCCTATGTGAATAACATGAATATTATTTATGTTAATAACACAAGATAAATAACTAATAACTAGTACCTCTATACCAAAGATATCCCATAAAAACATTATAATTAACATCTTAATATTAATTTTAAAAAATGAGAAGAATTTGGAATAATAAAATATAATTAAATAATATCAAGTAAACTAAATATGAACATGTTTCTAATATATTTTAAAATTAAAATTAAATTTAATATGAATTATGGTAGAACATGTGTGACCAAATGTATTCCAAGGTACATGTTGTTTGTCACATTTTCCATTTCATGAGTTGTGTTATATTTTTTGAACTTTGTTTTATTTTATATGGTGAACTTAATTACCCATTTATTTTTAATAATATTATTCATTAATTCTAAATATCATTTACAATTATATTTCATGATCCATCCATCATATTCATTCAATTCAGTTATTACCAAAGTCATATGGGTTTTATTTACTTAAATTATATTCAATTAGGTCATAATAATTATTAATTTACTATATTTTTCATAGATTTTATTTTGTTTTTATATAAAATATTAATTGTTGGATTTTATAATTGACTTATTAAAAATGAAAATTTCATTTCATAATCCTTTTCATTTATGTATTTAATTCATTGTAAAAATATGATATTACTAAGAATAATTATTATTCTCTTGATTAACAATTTCACCACCATGTACATGGTATATATTTTAAAAATTATTTTACTCTATTATTTTCAAATATAAATATGTATCATATTCCATAATCTTTATATTTCTCAATAAATTTTTTTAAACGTAATGTTTTATAACCACTTCTTGGATATGTTTTTTTCTTTAAAAAATATTTAAAATGAATTTCATTACATTTTTATTATTTTTATATCATCCAATAAACATTTCTAAGCATTGGCTAATTTATATTTAGGGTTTCATTATTTTACATTATTCAAGTAGTATTTCTTCACCATCCCAAAAATTATTTTTTAATGTGACACATTCCTTTTTCTTTTAATAAAATTGTTGAAACTATTTTATGAAATCTCATTTTATGATTTCATTCATATTTTCATATACATTACAAAAAGATATATATCATAAAATGTAGTTTTCATTATCATATTCCATCTAATTTTATGATATAATTCATTTTTGTGATAGTATTTTGTTTTCAACCGATCTAACCCTTAATGTCATTTTTCGTAGAATATTATGAAACCCATTTTATTTCCATGAATTTAAAAACGATTTCATGTATGAATGATTTTATGGGGCTGCCATATTGTTGTCTTATTATTATGTGATGGGTGGGTTCTTATATATTCCTCCAATGTTGTTTGAAATTTTTTATGTCTTGTGATATAAATACCTTTTCAGTGGACATCATTTTGGTTTAGTTTTATTAACAATCATGTGTGCAGACATGAGTGTTATTTAGATATTTTCAAAACCATTTGTTTAAAAATGATTGTTGTTTCTATATTTAAAGAACATTATTTATGGAAATTATTAGTTTTTATCTATATTCAATAGCTTATGTATGGAAATGATTTAAGATGAGAAATGTCAAAAATGATACTGTATTTTGTTCTTATGTTAATTCCGTAGTAATATCCTATACTGAATTCTAATTTTATATATCATAAATCATTATTATTATCTCTTTCCACGTCATTTATAATATATGTAATATATGCGTGGTGTTTTGAGGTTATATATCCTTAAATAATGATTTATAGTCAACTATTATAATTCCATTTATTTTAATAAGATATTTATCCATTGTTCATGTTTTTCAATATGGTTACAATATATCCCATTATAACATTTTTATATGATTTTCATATATTAATCATTTGAGGAAACACCTAAATTTTCCCATTTATAATTAAAATTACATATAGAAAAATGTGTAGAAGGAGGTCTTTTGTTGATATATTATATGGATGTATTGGGGAAATAAAATGTAGTTTCATATTTATGTATCTGATATCCAAAGACCGAAAACCATTATTTTATGGGATTGGGTGTCTATTTTTTATGTAATAATTTAATTATGTAATTTATGTAAAATATGTGAATTTTAGGGTTGATTCATCTTATAGATCATGAAGAATAAAAATAAAACTTATATATGGTTGTAAAAAAATGATTTGGGTTTAATGTAAGAAGTATTTATAAGACTAATAAGAATTTTATTGATGGAAATGTTTCGGAACTTTTTTTATAATTACAATATAAATTTTTTTATTTTATATAAATAATATATATATATATTAGTTAAAATTGAATATAATATTTTATTTTTCTTAAATGATAATATTAGAGATGATAAAAATTATTACACATAATATTGAAATAAGTAGATGATATTAAATGATATGATTAATGTCAATTCCTACTAGAAATTTCATAAGGGCATGAAAAGGAGGTATATTATATATTCAACATGAGTGGAAGAATTCTCGTGTAGGATAATAGATGGGAAAATAATAAATAGAATCCTTAAGGTGTTAATAAAAATAAATAATTTTTTGTTACTATATTCAAACTAATAAATAAAAAATATACCAAAAATATTATAGGGGGGTATAATTTATACAAATTTAATTATGGGAAAAATATTTATTGAGAAAATGGGTTATAATTTAAAAGTTACTTGGTTTTAAAAACAAAAACAAGAAATAAAATGAATTGAACTTTCTGGTATTAGGTTTTCTAAAAATTGTTGATTTAAGGATAAATTGTATAAGATGAATACAAAATCTAATTTGTTATAGAGACCAAAATATCTTCTATATACTAAGATAGATTTTTTAATTCATATCCCATGGATTTTAAGAAAATGAAAAACTAGGGGGAGACACTAGGATATAATATATATATGAATATACATAACATGGATAGTCAAAAAAAACATCAAAATTATTCTTGTTTATTTTGTAAAAAATTATATATCTATCTATATATTTTAGGGGAGACTAATGATGTCTCTATTAGAATCCATCAACTAATACCACATAGAAAATCAATAAATTAGTTATACATATTACTGGTTATCTAAAAATGTATTGGAATGTCCAAGTGGGAGTTTGAAATAACATAAAAAGTAATATTTATCACATTATCATTGTATTTGGTTTTTGTTTCCAATCTATTTATTGATATAGTATTTAATTATTAAATAAAATTATTTAGAATTATTTGAAAAATTCAATGTTTTTATATCAGAAATATCATGCGAACACAAAGTTTTATAATAGATACATGAATAATTTGTTGTGTTATTGATAACATGGAATTATTATTTGATCTTAATTCATCTTATATATATCCATATCTCGAGTACTCTTAGATTAATGAATAAATTTTTTTTTCTTATAATTTTCTAACTATTTGGTTATATAAAAAAATATGTTGGTGGAATGTAAAAATAAAATATCTATTTTCCATTGAATATGGATTTCAAATGTTTGGAGGCTTAGGTTTGAAAAAAAAATCCAAAGGGGGTTATTATTCGACTTCATGTATTTATTTGTTGTTACTATTATTATCAACCCTTACTATGAATCCAATGGTTTAATTTAGTTATTTTCCAGTGATCATAATCTCACAAATAGAGATTAATTATATGGTTGATAATAGATGAAATCAATATAGAGTTTACTTTTGCAAAGTCCAATAGATTTTTGAAGAGATTATGGTTCATTTATAGTGAATATTGGGATAATATACATATTATGAATATATTTTGGTTTTATATAAATATTTAATTATTTTTTAAAATATAACATAGATAATAGGGCTGTTAGATGAGTATTTATGGTTTACAATAGAAATACATGGATATTGAGAGTGTTTCATTCAATTAAGAATGAATGGAATGGATAACAAAGATATATAATAGTTCATGTGGAACATACCAAAATAATTAATTCATAAAGATTAAGTTAAATTTATAATATATAATAATCAGATTATAAATGATCAATGGATTCACATATATTAATATTGAAAAACAACTTATATATGTTCTCCAATGAAAAAATATAAAGAATGAAATGAAATATTTGTAGAGTTTATAAACTATATTCACACAAGGTTATTTGATTTTATATTAAATTAGTATAAATTTATTGATAATGTTAGCACTATAATGGAAGTTATGATTCACTAGACTGAATAATAATATGTTTTAAACATGATAGTCATTATTTTGATTTTAAGGTGTTATTGAATAAGTGTGTTTTAAATCTTATGAAGTTGGTGGTGATAAGATGGTGTTTTGAGAGTATAAAGTGTCAAATAATTATATTTACAAATAATATTATGAAAAAATTGATATAAATAAGATGTAGATAAATTAATAAATTAATAAATGATTTTTATTATAAGGTGAATTTTAAATTGAGGTTATATAAATCAATTAAAAGTTGTATTTAATTATTTAAGTGTCTAGATTATTTTAGAGTAATAAAATTAATTTTATAATTCACACCAGACCATTATTTTAAAACAATAAAATATTATGTTGTCGAAGAAAAAGGGATTCAAAAAAGAACAACATTAATCATGGGAAAAAGTAGGTGGAAAAAACTAATATCATTAATAATAAAAATGTGTGATGAATAAGAATAACATGTCATTGGTGATGAAATATGAATATCAAAAATAATAAAAAAACACTAAGGGATTTTATTATATTACAATGAATACCATTGAATATTAAAATTTTGGATTCTTTCATTGTTTATGATATATAATATTTTAAATATGAAATAATTTTATGTTTTCTATAAACTGTGTATTCAAGGGTGTTGTTAATGGTAAAATCACGAGTCACTAAAAACTATTTGAGGGGAATGTGAAATTTCATGATGAAAAAACACATATAATATATGGTAAATATAGAATCTTATGGGATAAAAGATAATATATATATTTATTTGATGATAAAAATAATAATATGGTGGTTGCAGTAATCCTTAAGATATTTTAATATATATAATTTTTTTCAAAAATATTACAAAAGGTTTATGTAGTTTTATAATATTAAAAAGTAAAAATAAATAACTCCATAATGTTTTTGTTACTATGTAATTATATTTTTTTTAAAATGGTTACTTATGTAATAGTAATGTTTCTAAATAATATTTTCATAAATGATATTTTATTTTCGAATTTTCTATATATGTGCTACAATTAGAGAAGTCTTAATCTATAGTAGTGATAAACATTTTTAATGCCTTATTACAAGGGAATCAAATTTTTCACTTTTTCACTAAGGATTTCATGAACTAAGAGTAAAACTGTAATGAAATTTTTAGTGTTTTCATATCTATGATTTTTAGATTCATAATATTAACTAACTCTCATTAAATATTTTCTTTATATAACCCTATATGTTTTTAAAGATTTTCAGAACTAATTTTTATAAAGAATGTATTAGAGAAGTCCATGGGGTTATTTACAAATAAATTTTAGGAAATTTTATTAAGTTTAAATGAGAACACGATCGTCTAAAATAGAGAGATCCCATTTTTTAATTTTTATGATTGTTTTTAACATAAAACGCTATCCAATTTTAATTGCGAATTTATTTCTATATTTTTCTAAGTAATAAATAGACATAAATTTAGAATTTTATAATGAATGAGTAATGTAATATTCCAGAGGTTAATAGGATGAACAAAATTCACCTGAAAGAATAAATATTCTTGGATTATATTTTTTTAATATCTAGAGTTATTGTGTTTTATGAATAATTAAAATAATATTTATTGTGATGTTGTGCTAATGAGAAAATACCGATGTTGTGTTATTTTTCATTATAAAAATAATCTCTTAGTTATTTTTTAACAAGAAATATATTATATATTATTATTTTTTACCCACCAATTGAATAGAAAAAATAGACAGTGATTCAAATATCTATAGTAAAAATTCAATGAATATTTAATATTATGATTAATTGGGGGGCGTTCCCATCTCAAAATCATTTAAATAAAAGAAAAGTGATAATGTGATAAAATGGTACACTAAAACCAATATATAGTGTATAATCATTAAATTTAGATCATTTAGGGAATTTTATTAAATATATTATATATTTATTATCTCACTATATTAGTTTATTGTTAGATTATTATGAGGAGCATTTTTTATAATAATTGTTCATTCTTGTGTTTATTTTATCAAAGAAACAATATATACTTTAAATTAAATGTTTATAATAGCACTTATTACCACATTCACCTCCTCACATTGTATCCTTGTACAACTGTGGATTATATACATAGATTTATAGCAAATGAATGATTCTTTTCAAATCTTTTATGTGATGAAGTTGTTCTCTAAGATCCAGTTAGTTTTTAATGTTTTTTTAATGAAATGGTGTTCTATGATATTTATGATGTTGCAATATTTTTTTTTATCATCAGTAATCCAAAATATTTTAAATTTACTAAACAAAAAAACATGTTTTCAAGTATAGATTCCAAGGAAGTAAATATGTTTTTAATTATTTTTCATATATGATTTATGTAAACATAATGGAATTAACACATGAAAAATAAACGTAATACAAATATTATGGAATTTATTATAACGAAATAAAGGTGGAGGAAGTTATTTTTTATATTTTATTCAATAAATATTAAGTCATGAAAATTTTTCTTAATGAAATTATGGATGGATTATTTAATAAGACTATTAAGGTTCTATTTCCATAGTCTATCTTCATGATGATGGATGAATTTTGTGTATCTTTTTTATCACATGTAGTTGATTAATCCACCTACATTCTCTCCACCATCACACATAAATCATCTTCAGTTTCCATGAAATATATGGACCATCAAAAAATATTTAACCATTATAAAAATAAAAATGTCAGATAGAAAACAATTAGAACATGCAAGAAAAAAAATAAAATGATCATTGATCCCCGAACTAAATCATGAATACTAATGTAATATAGTAGGTGTAACACCCTGAGATTTTATGAAAAATATTATTTTTAATTTCATTAATGTCTTGTGTTGTACGCTACACCAAAAGTACCTTGCACAACACGTATCCTTGACTTTCCTTTCATTACACGCAATCGCGACCTTCCTTGATAGCGTGTGTAGTACGCAATACCGAGTTTCACTAAACAACGATATGCTATTAAAATATTATTAAAACTAGCCTTTATGAATATTAATAACCACTTTTTAAAATTTTGTAAATTTTATTTTTCAAAATGGACTTCATTTTTGGATACAGAATATCGAAATTATCTTAGGGTGAAATTTTGGTAATTTTCGGATAACTTTCATATTTTGATGAATAGTGGAAATTACTAAAATTTAATTAAAAACAACTTTTTCTATCGAAATAATTAACAGTGATAAATTATTAATTTTAGTGGTTTTAAAGTATATTTAGAATATATATTTAGAATTTAATACAATTATGGTCATTGGATGTAATTTCACATTTAAACCAGACATAAACAAGTGTCAATCTTTTGATAGTTATTATCTCTTAAGAACACGCTATATGTTTTGACGACGGGAATTAATTTTTAAATTAATTAATCCAACTAATATGTTTTGAATTTGGTAAAATAGAAATCATTTTTGAGTTCATAATATCAAATATAGCTTAGGCCTAATTTTTGGTATTTTTCTGGAAACTTTCATTTTTTTGATGAATAGTGAAACCCCTATGTGGTAGTTAAAAAAACTGAATTTTTCATAAAACTTAATTTTCCTGCTTCTTGTGAGAGGAATTTATAAAATCTGAGAGACACGGTAAATATCAAGGACTAAAATGTTGTTCAATGAGATGAAAATAATTTTTGTTGAATAGTAACTTTTGACTTTTTTTTACCACGGTTAAAAGTAAATAGGGTAATTAAGGGTAAAAATGATATTATTATTACCCTAACAAATGTCTTAATTCTATTGGATAAGTGTAATTCGACCAAAAACAAACTTAGGAATAAAATATGACCATTTAGGCCCACTTGTATTAGATTAGGACATTTATTATTAATTTATTTAAAGAAGGGTTAAAAGAGTTAAAATCAATGTTTATTTACTAAAACATTTTTAATATGGGGCTATACATAAGATAAATTCGACTATAAATATTAATTAGAAATCTAAAAAGATTTCATACATAATGGTATTTTATTTGTAATTTTTAGACATTAAATAATTTAATTTATTTATGACACAACGATGATGCAGTAATTATCTTATTAATGAAATATTGACATAATTGATGTTATAAATACCCAAATAAATATAATTTGAGACTTTTTATGAATTAAAATAATTTTCTAGGTTAATATGACATGTTATTATTTATTTAATTAACTTTTTTAGAACTTACCATTCTGTGATGATTTTCACAAAAATCAATTACTAAATAGTGTCAAAATTGAAATAAAATAGTTTTTAAAACAAATATTATATTATTAATTGTTATTTGATTCCTAAAAATCTAAGGTTCGGGAAAATGACTTATATAAGGTTATATATATTAATAATAAACAATTTTGGGTTCTTTTGGCTTCTTATAGTAAGTTTATTAACCTTATAGTGTAAGAACACAAGAAGACACGGTAAAAGTAAAATTATTTAACTTAATGTTAAATCTAAATGATAAGGTTAAAATAGGAACCTAAACTTGTCTAAATTCTATTCTATGAGATTATTTCGACCCATCCCCACATTATCCTCGAAATAAATCAATTTGGAGCTATTTAAAACCGAACATGACTTTATAATAAAATAATATTTTTAGATATTCCAAAGGTGCCCCTCTCCTCCCTTATAAAAGGGCACCTCCTCCCTCTCTTCCTCACACAACTTTGAGCCTTAAAGCTCGGACAACCCCTGCCAAATTCACTTATCCACTTCCCTAGAAACATCCTAGAGGTCCTGGTCTTCTTCAAAGACCAATTTTAGTACCCTAAAAGAATGTCTCAAAGAAGCACTACAAAGAAGAGGTAATGTCTGTTACTGATTTTTCATCATTATTTCTTCTTCCACTTCTTCTTATTTAGTTGTTTCATTATTAAGTAATAACATCAGTATCACTCATATACTGATATGTTATTATAAGTATGAAACACCCCTATTTCACCATCTATCCATCCTACGGAAAAAGAAATCACCGCGCGTGCGTACGTATGGAATACTGTCTCCACGCCATGGTGTAATCTATTTTCCAACACCACCTTACATGGATGGGTATAATGGTGTAAATAATGACCATATATGACTATTATAAAGTGATATTGATTCTGAAATAGTATACATATACTCCAATACAGTTCCACGATCATAGAAACGATATCATCACTCGTGTGTACGTACGGAATACCGTCTCCATGATGTGATGCGACTCGTTCTACATGATCTTCATTTCATAATGATTATATAAATGAATTCAATGAATGAATATAATATATATTACACTAATAAAATTCTGTAAATGAGGTATCTATAACTTAAAGAAAAGAATAAGAATTTATTCGACAAAACACGCATAAGAACAAAAAGTTATAAACACCCGAATAACAAGTAGCAATGAAATATTACTACTAAGAAGCTAAGAATATGATCATATATGATATCATAAAAATAAGTATGATTCTGGATTAATTCAATAACATTATTTAAATCATTATACCGGAGGTTCGGACACTTACAAAGCAATTCGGACCTAAGGTAAGGGAAATATCACAATCTCATTTTTATCCGAGATTGTTTGTACTTTGGTATTTACTGGGGTGTATTTTATCATCCAAATCCATGTTTGATCAATATGTAATAATATTTAAATCCACCTACAATTGTTTAAATCTATTTTTACTCTTTGGTGAGTTTATAGTAAAATATATGAAAGGAATCTTTTGTCGTTTTTCGTACGAGGTACTTTTTTGACTTTTCCGACAAAAGTTCGAGAAGAATGTTTTTTTAACTTATACGACATGAATGGATTTTTAAAACATTATTTCCAAGAAGCATCCTTTACAAGTTTTCAAGTTTATTTTTAATAAACTTCTTTTAGTTTAATGTTGTATGACATGTTAAGAAAGGAAAAATGTTTTTGAAGAAGAAAGGATATTTTTCCCAAGAATGGAGTTCAAGTGTTTTATCAAAATTATTTTCCATCTAAGATAATAAAGGGTTATGTTTTTATCCCTATTATTACATTGATTTGATTATGTTGTGATGGAATTATTTTTATCTTATATAAATTTTTTTTATGATGTCATGATGTTTAAGATTCCCATTTGTATTGCATGGGTTATGCAATGATGTATGATTTATGATTTTGTGGCACACATAAGAATGGTATCATTTGTGATGGGTGGGACCTATATATCCCTCCATTGCATTGGGTAAACATTTTATATATCATGAGATAGACATGGCTGGAATGGTAGGTTATACTGGTTCAGTGAAACAGGACTGAAACGAGGCTGACTCGGTTCAGAAAGGGACTTTGTCCACTATGATAGTCTTGACAATCAGTCTTGACTAACAAGAAATGATTCTCTATGATTATGTGTGTATGCCACAAAGTTTCATGTTTTATGTTATGATTATTGGAATTTCATTTCACTACTATGATTTATCCCATGTTATGAAATTATTCTCTCTTTTTCAGGTTAAGATTTCCAAAATGTTATGTTCTTATGAATATGAAGTGATTGATATTTCTTTTGTTTAAACATACTGAGCATTTGAGCTCGCCATTTTATGCTTTCTTTTCCCCAGGATATATAGAAAGGTTTTAGGTAAAAAAAAGGGGAAGATCTTTATGGGAGATGTTGAAGATCTTTCACCACGATTAAAAGATTTTATTCCGAGTTTCCAAAGACACTAAACTATTACGGTCCTTGTGTGTGTGTTTTTGTTATGTAATAAGTATTCTGAAAAAGTAATGTAATGTCCATGTACGTCAGGCTTCAGGTCTCTACAGTTGGTATCAGAGGAAATGTTTAGTCAACCTTTGGAAACTAGGATGCAAGAACTTTAGTGAGATTCCTAGAGATATTTCTAAGGTATGTTTAGGGATGTCTCTAAGGTTAAGTATACGTATAAGTTATAGTCCTAGAATTGCGCTAATGATCTTAGAATATAACCTAAGATGTTAGATACTGAGGGTACTCCCCCTTTATTATGTTTTTTTCCATAGCATGATTTTTTCCTCTCACACTATTCTTTTTGGGTTTTAGAAAATGGCTGGAAACAAGATGATTCACGATAATGGAGGATATGATGGACAATGGAATGGCATTCTTCATGAGAAACCAAATGAAATGGGATTTGGAAGTCCAAACATCATTATTATGCCGAATCAACAATCTCATAATATGATCTATAAAGTAAAATTTGGTAAGTTTCCGGACTCGGCTAATAAGAGAAATATGGAGTTTCATGATGATCATAGAGGAATGAAAGTTCAATTTCCCCTATGTAAATCATGTGGGAAGAGGCATCAAGGAGAATGTTTCAAAGGAACTGGAAGATGCTTTGGGTGTGGAAAAGAAGGACACAGAGCTAGTAAGTGCAAAGGAAAAGGTTCAGTTAACACCAGGGATGAGGATAATGGTATTGGTACGACATTAGCAATGGTTAAATGTTTTAAATGTGGAATGTACGAGAATTATTCATACCAATTCCCTAAGGGAAAGTCTCATGAAGAGAATCAGTATGGTCGTATGGGTAGTATTTATGTGGATGATGATGAAGGGACTACAAATGAAATTTGAGATGAAAGAATTGTTGAAGCTCGGTCAACAATTTAAGAATGTAGTTGAATGATTACATGTTTATCATGCGTAATGTTGTATATGTAATCTCATGCTACTATGGAATAAAGAGACATCTATGGATTGTAACACTGTTGTCTTTCCTTGAGTTTTGAAAGTGTATGATTAATGTTACCAGTATCCATGAAAGGTTATTCAGATATTATTGGAATGTAGATGATATGCGCATAATGAAGGGATAAGGAGAAAATTAAATGTTTGATAGTATACATGAGCTCATGACGGATATAAGGAGAAGGTTATATCATGGTTTGAGTATATAGAATTTTTGGATTTTGGTATGTGGAAAGAGTTAAATTTTGACAGCATTCATGTTTTCACTAAGGTTCAATGGGTATTAATTCTTCAAGAGAATACATGATTAAGGTATTCACATGTTAGTAATTTGAGCAACAAGATATATCTTATGATAAATGATGGCATTCACGTGATTGTTCTGTGACAATTAAAGTAATCATTTTCTTTATACTATGATCTTGGACCGAAGTATTTTAGATAAGCCTAAAGATTAGAATGGATAAAACATTTTTCGATATTATTGATGGAATGTTATAGTAATATAGCTTTAGAAAAAGGACAACCTGCAGGACGGGCGACAGCCCATCGCGTCGGACAAGGCTGTGGGAATCGAACCCACAACCGAAGTGCCACTGGCCTTTATCGCCTACCACTGTCCTACAGGAAATACTTGTTTAGTAGAAACTAGTTTTATTATATTAAAAAGTATGATATATGAAGTATAAGTCCATTTTAGTAACCATATATGATTAATCTCACTATAGAATGACTTATGTATATTTAATAACTTTTGCTAACCTTTTGTTTGAGATAGATGGAATGACCCGTCATTCTATCACATGATCTACTAACACTTCACGAATAACAAATTCAACTTCATTTATTTAAGAGATGAAGTAGAAATTGTTCAAGGCACAAACAACAGTGAGATTGTACCAAAATAAAGTAAGTATATATTCTAATTCAAATTCTTCAACTTTAGGGAAACGATCTTGAAAACCAAAAATGTTTTCCTAGTTCTCTTATATCTGATTAATCAGATGGTACCTTAGATCGTCACAAATTTATGGATTTGTGATTGTTGGATTTTCCATAGCCATGTTCTCTACCACTCTCCATCAGAACATGATGGTTATATTTTTCTTCCATATCCATATTTTCACCTATGTGGAAACCCAGTGATTAGTTTATTTGGGTAACCGTTACGTTTCATACATTTGTTTTTAAAGATTGGTTTTGGTATTCCTTTTTATGATGTGGGTTTCGATTAAAGAAACTTTCGAATAGTAAACCATTTATAACCCCGACGAATTTCGAGGGCGAAATTCATTTTAAGGGGGGTAGAATGTAACAACCTGAGATTTTATGAAAAATATTCTTTTTAATTTCATTAATGTCTTGTGTTGTACGCAACACCAAAAGGAGCTTGAACAACACGTATCCTTGACATGCCTTTCATTACACGCAATCGCGACCTTCCTTGATAGTGTGTGTAGTACGCAATACCGAGTTTCACTAAACAACGATATGCTATTAAAATATTATTAAAACTAGCCATTATAAATAGTAATAACCACGTTTTGAAATTTTGTAAATTTTATTTTTCAAAATGGACTTCATTTTTGGATTCGGAATATTGAAATTATCTTAGGGTGAAATTTTCGTAATTTTAGGATAACTTTCATATTTTGATGAATAGTGGAAATTACTAAAATTTAATTAAAAACAACTTTTTCTATCGAAATAATTAATAGTGATAAATTATTAATTTTAGTGGTTTTAAACTATATTTAGAATATATTTTTACAATTTAATACAATGATGGTCATTGGATGTAATTTCACATTTAAACCAGACATAAACAAGTGTCAATCTTTTGATAGTTATTATCTCTTAAGAACATGCTATTTGTTTTGACGACGGGAATTAATTTTTAAATTAATTAATGCAACTGATATGTTTTGAATTTGGTAAAATTGAAATCATTTTTGAGTTCATAATATCAAATATATCTTAGGCCTATTTTTTTGTATTTTTCTGGAAACTTTCATTTTTTTGATGAATAGTGAAACCACTAAGTGGGAGTTAAAAAAACTGAATTTTTCATAAAACTTAATTTTCCCGCTTCTGTGAGTGGAATTTCGAAAATCCAAGAGACACGGTTGATATCAAGGACTAAAATGTGGTTCAATGAGATGAAAATAATTTTTGGTGAATAGTAACTTTTGACTTTTTTTACCACGTTTAAAATTAAATAGGGTAATTAAGGGTAAAAATGATATTATTATTACCCTAACACAAGTCCTAATTCTATTGGATAAGTTTAATTCGACCAAAAACAATCTTAGTAATAAAATATGACCATTTAGGCCCACTTGGATTAGATTAGGACATTTATTATTAATTTATTTAAAGAAGGGTTAAAAGAGTTAATATCAAAGTTTATTTACTAAAACATTTTAAATATGGGGTAATTCATAAGATAAATTCGACTATAAATATTCATTAGAAATATAAAAAGATTTCCTAAATAATGGTATTTTATTTGTAATTTTTAGACATTATATAATTTAATTTATTTATGACACAACAATGATACAGTAATTATCTTATTAATGAAATATTGACATAATTGATGTTATAAATACCCAAATAAATATACTTTGAGACTTTTTATGAATTCCAATAATTTTCTAGGTTAATATTACATGTTATTATTGATTTAATGAACTTTTTTAGAACTTATCATTCGTTCATGATTTTCAGAAAAATCAATTACTAAATAGTGTCAAAATTGACATAAAATAGTTTTTAAAACAAATATTATATTATTAATTGTTATTTTATTCTTAAAAATCTATGGTTTGGCAACATGACTTAGATAAGGTTATATATATTAATAATAAACAATTTGGGGTTCTTTTGGCTTCTTATAGTAAGTTTATTAACCTTATAGTGTATGAACACAAGAAGACATGGTAAAAGTAAAATTATTTAACTTAATGTTAAATCTAAATGATATGGTTAAAATAGGAACCTAAACTTGTCTAAATTATATTTTATGAGAGTATTTCGACCCATCCCCACATTTGCCTCAAAATATATCAATTTGTAGCTATTTAAAACCGATCTTGACTTTATAATAAAATAATATTTTTAGTTATTCCAAAGGTGCCCCTCTCCTCCCTTATAAAAGGGAACCTCCTACCTCTCTTCCTCACACAACTTTGAGCCTTCAAGCTCGGCCAACCCCTGCCAAATTCTCTTCTAAACTTCCCTAGAAACATCTTAAAGTTCCTGGTCTTCTTCAAAGACCAATTTTAGTACCCTAAAAGAATGTCTCAAAGAAGCACTTCAAATAAGAGGTAATGTCCGTTACCGATTCTTTCATCATTATTTCTTCTTCCACTTCTTCTTATTCTTTAGTTGTTTCATTATGAAGTAATAACATCAGTATCACTCATATACTGATATTTTATTATAAGTATGAAACAACCCTATTTCACCATCTATCCATCCTACGGAAAAAGAAATCATCGCGCGTGCGTACGTACGGAATACCGTCTCCACGTCGTGGTGTAATCTATTTTCCACCACCACCTTACTTGGATGGGCATAATGGTGTAAATAATGACCATACATGACTATTATAAAGTGATATTTATTCTTAAATAGTATACATATACTCCAATACAATTCCACGATCATAGGAACGATATCATCACTCGTGCGTACGTACGGAATACCGTCTCCACGATGTGATGCGACTCGTTCTACATGATCTTTATTTCATAATGATTATATAAATTAACTGAATGAATTAATATGATATATATTACACTAATACCATTATGGAAATGAGTTATCTATAACTTAAAGAAAAGAATAATAATTTATTCGACAAAACACGCATAAGAACAAAAAGTTATAAACACCCGAATAACAAGTAGCAATGAAATATTACTACTAAGAAGCTAAGAATATGACCATATATGATATCATAAAAATAAGTATGATTATGTATTAAGTCAATAACATTATTTAAATCATTATACAGGAGGTTCGGACACTTACAAAGCAAGTCGTACCTAAGGTAAGGGAAATATCACAATCTCATTTTTATCCGAGATTGTTTGTACTTTGGTATTTACTTGGGTGTATTTTATCATCAAAATCCATGTTTCATCAATATTTAATATTATTTCAATCCAAATAAAATTGTTTAAATCCATTTTTACCCTTTTTTGAGTTTATAGTAAAAGATATGAAAGGAATCTTTTGTCGTTTTTCGTATGAGGTACTTTTTTGACTTTTCCGGCAAAAGTACAAGAAGAATGTTTTTTTAACTTATACGACATGAATGGATTTTTAAAACATTATTTACAAGAAGCATCAGTTACATGTTTTCAAGTTTATTTTTAATCAACTAATTTTAGTTTAATGTTGTATGACATGTTAATAAAGGAAAAATATTTTTGAAGAAGAAAGGATATTTTCTCCAAGAATGGAGTTCAAGTGTTTTATCAAAATTATTTTCCATCTAAGATAGTAAAGGGTTCTGTTTTTATCCCTATTATTACATTGATTTGATTATGTTGTGATGGAATTATTTTTATCTTATATGAATTGTTTTATGATGTCATGATGTTTAAGATTCCCATTTGTATTACATGGGTTATGCAATGATGTATGATTTATGATTTTGTGGAACACATAAGAATGGTATCATTATGTGATGGGTGGGACCTATATCTCCCTCCAATTCATTGGGTAAAGATTTTATATCTCATGAGATAGACATGGCTGGAATGGTAAGTTATACCGGTTTAGTGAAACAGGACTGAAACGAGGGTGACTAGGTTCAGAAAGGGACTTTTTCCACTAAGATAGTCTTGGCAATGAGTCTTGACAAACAAGAAATGATTCTCTATGATTATGTGTGTATTACAAAAAGTTTCATGTTTCATGTTATGATTATTGGGATTTCATTTCACTACTATGATTTATCCCATGTTATGAAATTATGCTCTCTTTTGCAGGTTAAGATTTCCAAAATGTTATGTTCTTATGAATATGAAGTGATTGATATTTCTTTTGTTTACCCTTACTGAGCATTTGAGCTCACCCTTTTATGTTATCTTTTACCCAGGATATAAAGAAAGGTTTTAGGTAAAAAAAGGGAAGATCATTATGGGATATGTTGAAGATATTTCACCACGATTAGAAGATTTTATTCCGAGTTTCCAAAGACACTAAACTATTATGATCCTTGTGTGTGTGTTTTTTTTATGTACTAAGTATTCTGCAAAAGTAATGTAATGTCCATGTACGTCAGGTTTCGGGTCTCTACAATAGGTTACCTCTCATATATTCATACCTTTATTATGTTTCATTTCATTATACAACACTTCCTCTCTAGTTATATACCCATACACTCTATCCCATACCATCATAATCCAATGTCAAGAAATAGAATACCACTCTCCTCCTATCAATAATACTAAATAGGTAACCCACGTACATTCTAATCCTATATCCTGATCCATACCAGAAATCATCACAAAAGAGTTCTATCTCTTGGTAATACATCATTTTCTATTAAAAATACATTGTAAAACATTTAGGTTTAAAAAATAACACTATTTTTTGATTGCATATAACACATGTTACACATATCCTAAATGAATGAAAAATAATTATATGACCATTATAACCTATCTGTTTCAATAATGGGGTTAAAAATAATTTATCAAATAATAAAATATATAAAGGATATTGTATAAATAAACTCATTTATTAATGAATAGGTAAAAAGTAAACAACTTTTAGTAAATTTATTTTATACTTCAGATGTATGTTTTCTCCAAAAAATATTTTTAATAATTTCTGTGAGAAAATATTTTAATTAGATTATTATAATAGTAATAAATTTATTTAGTAAATTGGAATTAATTTTAAAAACCTTAACATTAAAGCTATCTTAGATTTAATATTTTGGTATTTTTACAAAAATATTTATTTTCTTATGAATAAACAAATATTGATATTTATTCAAAACTGCACTATTTTTTCAAGAGTATAAAAATATTAATTTTATAAAAAGTATATAAATTTAAAAATATAACTATTCTATTTTAAATAATATAGTTATGTTATTTGGAATTAATATTATAATTGAATTTTTAATAAAATCATTTTTATAATAAATTTTATTTTTTAAAATTGTTTTTAATTGCATTTGTGTATTTTGTGCTAAAAAATATCTTCTCCTTCTATGAATTGAATATTAAAAAATGGATAATATATATTGATTCATAGGATCGAAATTTTTTATATATTTTCTATTTATTTTTTACCCTTATGAATAGTGACCAAATTAATTTATGTTATTATAGTAAATTGTAAATTGGGCAATTAAGGTAAAAAATAAAATGAAATGGACTCAAAATTTCCCTAAAAATGTATTGATTTTATTGGATTATTATATTTCATCAATAATTATAAAAAATAAATATATTACATTTTTTCTATTTTTCGATGACTTAGAGATTTAGAATATTTTATATAAAGAATAGTCAAAAAAGCATTCTATGTTTTATTAAATTAAAAATTTTTACATAGGGATAAAGAGAAGAAAGGTTTAGCTATAAATATCTCTCTTAAATATAAATTATTTTTTTCATGGTAATTTATTTATAATTTCTAGTTATGTAGTAATTTATTTAAATGCTTACGCAACACCAAACAAATATTAATTCAATCAATAGAAAAATAAAATTAATGATTATAAATATTTTATAAGACATATAAATTGGAGGAATTTTTATGTTCCAATATTTTTTTTACAATGGTATATCATAATATAGTTTTTTTAAAGTTTTATATTTGAAATCCACCTTTGTATTTATGCCTTTATGGCCAAATAAAATGAATAGTTTCTAAATTGACATTAATGATATATTATAATAAATAAAATATTATTAAATGTTCTATATTTTATAAAAATATTATATAGATGAAAATTAATTCTTTATGGGTTAAAAAATAAACCAAGGTTCATTTATGATTCAATATAATTTTTATGGTAACATTCTTGACATTGAAATTGAATAAAATTCTAATGTTGTGGTAATTGTTAAGTGGTTAAAAACTAAAAAATATGTTTGAGAACATAACAAAAAATGTATAAATATTATTCTGTTATATTATTTAGACTCATACCCATACTATATTATAATTACATTAATTTTTATGAATTTGGAAAGTAAAAACAATTTATATTAATTGAATGAATTAAAATTCTAGGAATGCTCTTCCCTAACTTATAAAAGGTAACATCCCACCATCTTCTATACACACATTAATTACACTTTTTTTAGAAAATAAATAATAAAATGCATTCCTAATATCCCTTATGATACTCCGAAGGACTTATTTTGGGCATTATAACATCCATATACGGATTAATATGTAAAGAAAAGAAGGTTGTCCGGAAAAAGGAATGGATTTAAACCGAATATTTTTTTTCATTTCATTTTCTACCTTATTCAAATATTATTCCACAAAGGTGAAATATTATCACCATTATATTACATATATTTTTATGTTATTATATTAATTTATTAATTTATATCAAATTCATCTTCCCTCAAATTGGAAATAAAACTGTCATTCATGTGTATAGAAGAGTTCCACCTTAGGAACTGATGTAATTCGTTTTCCATCACCTCCTCCCATGAAAAGTTATAATAATAGAATTAAGGTATATATATATATATATGAATTTTTTTCCATTTTTTTAAACTAATATATCTTCAATTTTCTGACCATTCCATCCATAAAAAAATGAGGACGTCGTTCATGTGGATAACAACGACCATGAAGGAGAGTGATTTGGTTTTCATCACTACATCACAAGGATTGTATATATAAGTGTATTTAAATAAATAATATTAAATTTATGATATAATTATAATTGTAGAAATTTAAATTTTTAATTACCTGCTTTACATCATGATTATAGAAAAATAGAAACATTACTCATCAGTAGGTACAGTCTACCGTCTGTATAATCGTAACATAGTTTATTTTTTATAACTATATTTCATTATTGGTTTTAAAATTATAATATATTTATATAAATTATAATTATTTCATTATTATTGTTTTTATTATTTACTTATGAAATCTTTGACCATATTCAACATATCAATGTCATTTTAGACTTATAAGATAATTATCATCAAAACATCAGACATGAGATTAATTGATTAAGTAAATCAATAAAAAAAATTAATAAATAAAATAAATAAAATTAAACATTTTCATAAACAAAATTTGTGATAGGGTTTTTGGATGTGAGACACTTTGAAATCCATTTTAGCAATGAAGATGATCTGGTCTATTACTGGTCCGCTGCCCCGCATCCAGTGGAGGGTCTTCATTTTTCTATCTTTTGTTGGTATTTCTGGTTGCATTTTCATCATGACCCTCCAACGATGGATCTTTGTATCACCCTCTTATTTCTTCCACTGCCTTTTCAAAATTTGGAGATCCTGTGATTGATTGGGAATATGATTGGTTGATTCTTATGCACGGACACTCACACATGTGATCTCTTCTGTCCCATCTCTCTGAGTATTTTTTTAGAGGTTGATGGTTCCAAGGATCCTGTTTAGTCTATCTATGTGAAGGTAGAAGATGTGATTCGGTGGAATCACTTGGTTTGATTTGAATCTTGTGTCCCTTTCTGTGCAAATTGATGTTGGTTGGGGCATTCAATTTCACTCTTTTTCTATGGAAAAAATGGCATGCTGCACCATATTGGAGTCTTAGCCCATGATGAGGAGTAGAAATGTTGTGGAGATGGTTCTGATACCTTCTATGAAATAAAGGGTAATGGTGAAGCTGAGAGGGATGGTCATGGGTCTCTTATGATGTATATGAATTCACCATCAATTCTGGGTTTGGATCAGGTTTCCAAAAGGTTGATTCACGATCTGGGTACGCTGTCTATTGCAGGTTCAGTGGTTGTAGTTGATAGTCTTCATTTGGGATTTGAAAATGGGGACACTATGAATCCTCAATTCATCACTGTAGATGGTTGTAGTGGAGGAATGGGGATTAACTCCAGGGGTGTTGTGGTTTCAATGAAGGAGGCTCCATGAATTGAAATTGGTATCATTTTGAAGTGATAATGAATGAGGATGTTGGTCTGGGAAAGGAATTATCTAGGGAGATGGATTCAGATGGACATAAGTTTTTGGAGATTGAGGAGTTACCCCTTGAGCAGTTAGGATTATCATAGATTTGTAGCGCTAGAGTGGAACCAAAGGATAGTCGGAATGTCTGTCATATTGAGGGGACGACTAATGAGGAGCATGGTCAATTCCGGGATGTGATAGACAATAACAAGAAATTATCTTGGATAGAAAATGATTATGTGCGTAAGGATCATTGGAAAGATAATGGATCCTTGGATATACCACGTATGTGGGGGTACCTCCAAGGAGAATAAGTAAAATGACGGTCATTCTTCCAATATCCATGTCAAGGAATCCTATAGTGATATACTCAAGAATGGGAGGAGGAAAGATAAGGATAATGTGGGTGATTTCACTGCTCCACCAAAGAGAAATCTAAGAAAATACTATAATAACATGCCAAAGATAGTGTCTACCAAATCCTCCTTCCAGGACTACAAATGGAAAGTGATGGACCAGAAACGAGGGAGGGTGAACATGAAGTTGTCGAAGGAGCCATTGACTTCAGAGAAATTAGGATTAAAAGAGAAATACATAAAAACTCTCAATTCTTATAAGTCACGTTCTGAGTTGGAGTCAGCTAATCTAGAGGTGGCTTTAGATGTTGTAAACAATGATGCATATGAACCTTTCTGATATGTTTCATGTTGGGCCTTTTATCTTCTTCTTTACATTGTACTTTTCTCTCTTTTTTCTTTAATAAATTTGGAGGACATGGAATTTTTTCCAGGGCATGTTCTATTCTGGTATAGAATGTTTGTGATGAGTCAAAATCAATGTAAGGTCATCTCATCTCACTAATTCTACAATCACCACTAATTTTTTTATGAGGTGTATATATTTTCCCATTAATAAGTTATATTATGAATATATTAATATCCATAATATTTTGTGTTTCATTTTAATTTACTTATTAAATATTTTTTATGTTTCAAAAGTTAATGTAAAATTAAGGGTTAATTTCATAATATATCAATTATTCATGATTTTTATATTTAATATTATGTTGGGATATTCATTTATTTTTTACATCTTAATCACCTTATAATTTCCTATACTAATGTTATTTCATGAAATTATATACTTTTCATTCATTTTACTCTCTTTAAGTACTTATGATAAAAGAATAATGTTTTTATTGAAAAACAAAAATTTATATTCAGTTAGAAGTATTTTTCATTCATGTCCATATTTTCCATAAAATATTTTTAAATAATTATTTTACAATAATAAAATTAGTTTTTAATGATATAATTAACCAAATATTACATCTTAAAATGTTTTAAAATGAATCTATTTTCTTTTTTGGATTTAGGTACTTCATGAAATTTATTCACCAAAGTTTGAAAGTAATGATTTTGTTAACATATATAGTTTAAATATAAATTTCAATTCTTATTTCTTCTTCTAGATTTGAATCTAGATTTTCAACTATCCATGGTTCTTTTAATAAAAAAATTTTTCATAATATTCTATAGACATTAAGTTTTCAAAATTCATATTCAAAGTTAAAAAATTACTTTCCTAAATAATGTTTGTAATGATATTTTTATGGAATTTATATTCATCAAAAATAAAAACCTATTTCTTTTATTTATGCTTCATTTGGGATATATTGTAATGATACCAACCATATTTGTTCTTCAGTTTGTTTTTATATCAATATTTTTTGGGGAAATATTAAATCTTCATATTGTAGTTTTTAAAGATGAACGTTTTTATTGATTATTTATTGAATTGTAATTATCCCATTTGATTTGATGATTTAATTGGACATGGTATGTGATGATGTGGGCATTCTACTGAACCTTTTTTCATTGATAGGTATCACGAGACAAACTATTTTGGGTATTTTAATGTTGTATTACACATTTATATAATATGCCTTAGAATATTTCTTTTATGATAGATTTATGATGTCCAAAAACAAGTCTTCGATGGTATGTTTATGTTTCCCATAATTATATATTCCATTTTTATGAAATCAGTTTTTGATGTACACATATTTTGTTGAGGATATGTCTATGTATAGGATAACATTAAAAAAATTGGTTAGGTATTTATGATGTCTTTATCCATGTAATACATCCCACTTTGGAAACTACAAGTGGATGTTGTTTTTTCACAGACACATCTAGAAAGAATAAGACCAAACATAGTTAGGAAACTATATGTCAACAATAATTCTGGTGCATATCGAGTGTCCCCTTTCTATTTTTCTATGTTGAAAATCCTAGAGGATATTCTTGGGTTACCACACATTTTCATTATTTACCTTTATGAGTGAATTTTATAGTTAATAACCAAGGATGAACTTCGAGGAACCTAATGTTTCATTTCCTAAAATGTAAATTTTAAGTTTTAGACATCCTTTAAATAATATTTTATGATTTTTCACAAGGATTATTTTTTTCTCATAGTATTTTTTTAATTATAGTCAATGGATGGTACTTGAAAAAACAATATTAACATTGATGGTGGTTGAAAAAGTATCAATTATGAGAATCCATATGGGATGACGACTATAGTAAATGATATTATGATTAATCATAAATATTTTTCATAGTATATGATTAAAAAAATTCATCTAAACTAACTAATAAAATCAAAAAATATAATAAGGGTAGAGTTCATTAATTTCATAGGTAGTAGAGACCATGGAGTAAAGAAATAATAATTTCTTACATTCCAGAAATGTTGAAACATAAAACATAGTAAATGTCTTAAAATAATCTAGAAATGTTTTATATGTGTAAAATAAAAGAAAAAATTAATGAATTTTTGAGGAAAATGAATATTGTGATGTAAGGGACTAAATTATGTCATATGATAAAATTTTTAGTATAATGACTTTTAAATGGGGAATATGGTCATTATCAAAGTATATTCCTTAATTAAAGGATTAAATCCTTGACTAAGGAACGATATATGTTTAGAAAATTCATGAATTTTAATGATTTAGGTGTTAATGTACTGGTATAATATAAATATGATGTATAAGTATCATATTAATACTAATATAAATATAAGAATCATGAAACATATAAATATTTTTCCACCATAATTTTTTATTTTTATATTTGGAAACAAATATTAAATGGTATCATTAACCTAGAAAAGTGATTTTGTCATAAGGTTATATTTTTGGACACATAACAGAGGAAAAAGATAGTCTTTATTATTTTATTAATATTGGGATAAACCTAAAGTGTCTTATAATTAAAATTATATGGTTGTTCATAATTATAAATACATAGATACACCTTTTTATGTTTTATGTGATGGTATTTTAACATGATTAAGAATAATTTTGCAGAAATTTATGGGAATAAAAATATTTTTTAATATATTTTTTTGTAAAAAAATTATTTGGGGAATAATGATTTTATATTTTTTGGACATATGTTTAATTCTATTTAAAAATAATTGGTTTAATGTGATAAATGATGTTTGGTAAATAAAAGTAATATAGGGTTTGCATGATTTTTTAAGAAAATGGGTTGTATAGAACACCATTGTAGTTAAAATGTAATTTAATGACTATTTTTACTTTTTCAGATTGTCACCATATTTTAGGAAACATTATTTGGATTTTATTGATAAAGTTTTAAAAAATTCAACTTTCATGCTGAGAAAAAAACTATCATATCTGAAAATGATGTGGGGTTTGAACCCATAACCAAAGACCGTTAAGGATGAAATTCTTTCCACATGCCCAAATGATGTCCTGGAATATAGGAAATTTTTTTACATAAATTTTTTGATGGATATAATCAAATTTTATTTTTTTAATCATATTATAAGATTAAATATTTTTAAAATTTTCAAACTTTGTGGTGATTAATTTATATAAAACCTTTATGTTCAATGTAATTAAGATTCGGAAGGATGGTTATTAAATATTTTGAGGTGTAATCTAAATGGAATGAAAAAATCAACATGGTTAAAGGTTTCATTAATGTTGAGGTTATTATGTTCATTTTTGATATATGGTTATTTATTTGTGAAATAATATAAGTTGAACCCTTGATGTTATTGTAGATATTTTTAAATAAAATATATTATTTTTTTGCATAAATATTTCTAAACATTGGGTATTATCCTATCATGTGAAAAAAATTTCTTATTTGGTTAATGATAGTAGAATCAAAGAATAAAGTTTCATCGTTTTATGAATTATATTATCTATTAGAAGATTATTTTAATTCTTTAAGAATAAAATTTAATTTTAAATTCTCATGTTTTAGAGAAAAGGATGAGATTATAGTTGAAATTATTTAAAGGTTTAAATTATAATTCTAAAATAGGTATATTTCAAAACTTTTTTATATATGGTAATATAATTCCTTACATCTAGAAAAAAGTATATTGAATAAAAAATGCTATCATATTACATTTTTTATGAATTAATGGTCTTTTTCACACCTCATTATTATAAGGATTTGTGGTTGTTAACTATCTCAAGATCATTAACATTATTTTTATCAATGGTATCAGCACTCTCCAAACAGATTTATACATTATGATTTTATTCTATGCCTATAGTTTTAATTCCCAACAGTTTTTTCTTATTTGGAAACCTATTTATGTGTTATTCCAAATATCCATTGTATTTCCATTTTCCCTCTTATTAATAAGATGTTTTATTAATCCTTTTTACATTATGGGGTTTCCAAAAAATGTATTTTGAAAGTTTAAATCTTTATTAAAAATAATAAGTTGATAGTTTGAGGAAACAATTTATTTAATGTTGGATAATGTGAAACTCTTAGATTTAAAAGAACATTATATTTAATGGCATATACTACTTCCAAACCCTAAACTAAACGAACAAACAAATATTATATGACAGTTATAACCTTTACATTGACTTAGGAAGAATGAATATAATTATCATAATGATGAAATATATATAAATTACATACATACTAAAATATCATTGGTTGAATTTCGGAAATAGGTAACCAATTTTCTTTAATCTTATATTATGCTTTATTAATATGTTTCATTAAAAATGATTTTTATTAATTTTTTTGAGAAAATAGTAATAAATAATTTATTATAATTTAGAAAAATTCATTTGATAAAATGAACATAATTTTTTAAATAGACATATAAACTATATATTAGGGTAAATTTTTGGATTTTTTTGAAACATTAATTTTATAGTAAATAATGAAAAATAATGATTTTTTAATGAAAATCGTACATTTCATTCAATCATATACAAAGTATCAATTTTTTTTATAATGGTTTAAAAGTAACATTATATTTATTAGATTATAAATAATTCAATTATTTTCATTTGAATTGATTTTGTGGCATAATTCGGTATAAAAACCGTTCAATGTCTAAAAAGGCATTTTTTTGAATAGTTTTCATTGAATTTTTCATTCATATCTTAAATTAGTTCCATCCACGTATAGTTAATTATTTTTTAAAAATGGAACCCATTTTAGGAATCATAATTTTAAAATTTTTTAAATAATTCCCTATTATTATTTTCAATTATAAATAATAACCATAATAATTTATGTTGTCATTGTAAAGCGAAAATAAGCTAGTTATGGTTAAAAAAATATGATAAGGAATAAATAATGACAATAAAACTTGACTTAATTTTATTTTGTAATTATATTTTATCCTTAATCATTCCATCAGGGAATATATGATGTTTTGTTTCAGTGTTTCCATGATTTGGACCTTTATAATTTTTTATCTAGTGAAATGTCAAAAATTTCATTCACAATATATTATTAACTATAAATTCATGAAATATGAATAAAAATATGATAGTTTAGGTTATAAATTTCTATTTTTAAATATATATTATTAATAATTTTTAGTGATTAAATAATTACACTAAATTTTTATGCAACAACAACACAATATTTATTCAATAATTAAATGCATTAAATAAATGATTTTAGAAATACTAAAAGTAATTTAATTTTAATTAATTATTATATTGAAATGATTTATTATAATAATATATACTATAGTGGTTATTTTGATGAGTTATATTAAAATTTCAATTTTTCATCATATTTTTAATGTCAAATTCAATGAATTGTTCCAAAATTGATATTAATGATATTTTATAATAAATAAAATTCTATTAAATGATTTATAATTCATAAAAATATTATATTTTCATATTTAATTTTATATTACTAACATCATAAACCATAGTCCATTTTTGGGCTAGGTTTCCTTTTATGGTAACATTCTTGACCCTTAAAGTGCATAAAACCGTAATATTGTAGTAATTATCAAAAGGGTTAAGACTAAAAGATAAAGGTGAAATGATAACCATAACATGTCCAAATTTTATTGTATGTGAATTTTTTGACTCATAAAAATATATTAATATAATGTTATCAATTTTTATCAATATTTACATGAAAAATAATTTATATTAATTTAATACAAAAAGAAATTCCAAGAATTCCCTTCCTAGAATTATAAATAGGAACCTCCTCTCCCCTTGTATCATCACATCATGATCCAGTTTTCTCATCTAATACCTAACCATAACCTTCTTAAATTATCTTTAAAAAATTATATATATATTTTTTGGAATAATAAAATCCTTATATGGAATAAAGTGAAAGTTGCCTGAAAATGAGTTACAACTTTTAACCAAATGTTTCTGTATTTTTTATTCCTATACATTATTAAAATAATATTAAATCATAATAAAATAATAACACCCTTATATTAAATATACAAAGTTCTTTTATATTAATTGAATATGCTATTTCCATCTCCCCTTCAATAAAATGGGAATCAAAAAAGTCAATTGTGTGTATGGCAGACTACCACCTCAAAAATTAATGTAATTCAATTTCCAACACCACCTCTCACATTAGGTTATAATGATGCATTTAATATTCATATATATATATATATATATATAAAATTTTCATGAAATATTTTTCATTCTATAAAATTTATATATCATATATTATATTACCTTTACATCCATCGAAAAATGATAACATCATTCATGTATATGTGTAGATTACCACCACCATAAAGCGATGTGATACATTTTTCATCACTACATAACATCTATATTTTTTATAAGTGTATTAAATGAAATAAAATAAAATAAATAATATAATTATCATTATTTAATTTTAAATTTATAACTGCTTCATTTCCATCAAGTTTTTTTGAAAATGGAAATGTTACTCATACGTATGTACGCCATGTCATCTCCATGATCATAATATATTTTATTTTTCATAACAATATTTCAATTTTGGTTTTTAAATTTTAAATTATTTATAAAAAAAGATAATTATTTCAGTATTATTATTCATATATGATGAATTTATGATATCTATGATCATAATCAACCTATCAAAGTCGAGTTGGATATATAAGATAAATATATTCTAATCATATAGCATGAACTTATTTTATTAAATAAATAAATATAAAATTAAAAAAAGGTAATAATAAACATGATAAGGGTTCATAATATCATAAATAATTTACATTTTCTTTTTATTTTGGAAGATAAATAACAAACATAGCATTTCAAACTCGAGATTAGGGTATCTCATATCACATTTACTTCTATGAGACATATTCCATATTCACCACTTATTTAATTTTCGAGGTTTATATAAAACTATTTTAATATTTAATAAAATGAATATATTTTAATTCATTTTATTTAATGTTTTAATTGATTTTAATTCTTTCATTGTGGTTTTGATAAAAAATGATATCATAGTGGAAAGATTTTATTTAATATTCTCATAATAATTTGAGACTGTTTAGGATTAGGCTTCCTTAAAAGAATTTTTTTTAGTAATTAATTCTTAAAAGAAATCTATTTTTATATCCTTTATTTATATCTCTAAATTATAATTTTTTTTCTTTAATTTTATGCTATTTATATACTTATGATTCTAAAATACTGAATTTAAGTAAAACTGGCACTGTTTTTATACATGTTCTAGAATCATTTTCATTCATGTATATATTTTCCATAAAAATTTGAAAATATTTTTTAACTATTATCAAATGACTTATTAAAAAAAATTATCCATGATTGACTTATTTCAAATTTGTTTCAAGTGAAACTAATTTTAATTTAACGAATGAGGTAATTCTAGAAATCTTTTTTACAAAAGTGTGAAAGGAATGTTTTTTTACATATTCATCATAAATAAATTTTCTCACCATTATAACCACAAATTTATTTGAATATTAATTTACATGTTTTTCTTAAATTAAATTTTTTCCCTATATTAGGGAAATTATCAGTGTTCCAAAGATATTTTCAATGTGAAAAATGGATTTTCAATAAGAATTTATTTAATTATTTTTTATGGTATTTGTTTTGATAAAAGACAAATAAACATTATTTTAAATATTATCCAATGTATTTTGTTTAATTTTTTTCTTCTATATTCATTTTGTGATGGTCTTGGTTAAATTTTAATGGGGAAATATTAAAACTTCAATTTCCAGTTTTTTTAATATAAATGAATTTACTGATTATATGTTGAATTTTTATTATAACCTTTTATATAATTACTTAATTGGACTTAGTAAGTAATGGTTATGGCCTGGAATAACCCTTGGTTGCATCAGTATGTGAGACCTTACCAATTTATATAATATGGCCTGACATGCAGCCGTAACTGTATGTTTATGATGTCTTGGCATGATGCCTCGATTGTATTTTAGAATTTCTAGTTTTATTAATTAAATAAATATAAAATAATTAATTATTTTCATGTGAATATTTTAATAGTTATGATATTTATGTATAGGTTTTAATGACATTTTATTATTTAAATGAAATTATTGTTTCATCATGTTTTCCTAACATATAATTAATTATTCTAAAAATATTAATTTAATGGAATTTTTTTTAGTAATTTTCCATTCCATATTCGTTATTTATTTTTATTAATTATATATTTTATTTAACTAAACATTTATAGAGAGTTTGATCTCACCCTCATTTTTTTTCTTTTCTATAGAATATGAAGTAGGGATAATTGGATGTGCTCAAGGATCCTAAATAATTACACTATTTTTTATTTTATTTCCAATGTAAAATTAAATTAATGTATGTATCTAGTTAAAAAATAATAATAAACTATGAAGACCTTTAGGATACAATAACATCTATATTGTACCAATGTAAAAAATTAACTACCAGATTTGGACTTATCAACATGTTCTCTTTACAAGAATCATTAGGCTTGTATTTTAATTATTCCACTATGTTTAATAAAGAGAAAATCATTAAATTAATAAATAAGTCAATGATAAATAAATATGTCGTATCATATCCTAATATTTGACGATAAATATTCACAACTATCACTTAAACAATGTTGAGATATCCCAATCTATCCTAAAGTTATCATATAGATAACTAAAAATCCATGGCTGATCACATATTCGATATCTCAATCGAACCCACGACCCACTATAAGTAATTGAGTTTACTTAATATTCTTAGGATCACATAAAATCCCAATGGCTACCTCTCTAGGTCCCTTAAATTTTCCATTATCAAGAATCTCACTTGAAATCCAAACATTGTCTAACCATCCTATTTCCAATGGTGTGGTTTCACATATGGCTCTCATGTTATCATGAATCATAATGAAATAAGAGATAATATACAAGGAAAATATAAATTCAAAGGTATAACACAAGAATATACACTGTAGAAAATAGTTTGTTTCCCTCAAAAGGTTAACTAAAACTAAATATATAATAAATTTATCTACACATCATTTTCATTTAAAGTAAGAATAAACACAACTATCCTAAATCATTTCTAATGGAATCTCGTGTTATTGTAATCAACCAAGGATCTTGGTACAAATCATAGTGGGAATTCCCGTTATCTTATTTTGAAATACAATTTAAAAAATATTATTTTATGTTACAATTTTTATTTTAGAATCCTTTTTAAATATTTCATTTTTTAAAATATTGATTCAATGGAAAACCCATTTTCCATTGAGTTTAACATTAAAAAAACTCACCTATAATAAATATTAATGAAGAAAGAAACCATTATATTTAATAATCCAACACATTTTGTTCATGTATCTATAAAATGAGCCACTGACCCTTGTTATACAAAGGGATCATATAATAAACTATTTACCAAGACTTATAACCCTTTAATGACAATTATGACACTGAACTTCTGTCTCATATATGTATTAAGAACATACCACTTCTTAAAAATTTGTTCATTTGAATAAATATAGAATAAAATAATAAAATAATCTAAATGAACAACACAATAAATGCATAAATTATTATTTCCTCATTAATGTCCCCATTTATTAAATCAAAGATCATATTTAAATCTATAAACTCTAATGATATCCTATCTCATCAAAAACAATAAATTTTTATTGGAAATTGCATTTAAATTTGAAATACCTAACTACTATAATCAATGAAAATTTCAATAAAATTTCAATGATGATAAAACAATGATGAAAGGGGTGTGTCCCACTCCCAATTCAAACCCAAACCCCTAACACACTAAATCCCCAAATTCGAAGACCCTATTCAATGTTAAATTTGCTAAAAGATTTAACAGAAATAATATAAAATAATTAACCATAATATCTCAAGTTATATATTGATAGATAATGAGAATAAATTCTTTCCAATCCACATATACATAGTAGACATGAATTCCTTATGGTATATAATTGATTATAATATGATAAAATATTATATCAAATTCCTAATTAGACTACAAAAATTTAATGGAAAAAAGGGTAATTGGAATATACGAGGACAAGGAGGAAGTCATTACCTATTATAAATGTGATCAAATAGTCCAAACGTAAATGGAGCATGGAGGAGAAAGGGTGAGAAGGGAGGTAGAAAAGAGGAAAATCCCCATTTTTATAGTTGAATTATAAATAACCCCATTGTAGGTTTTGTTTATTCAAACCAGTAAATTACCTTTTTATCAAATTTTTTGAAATGTGTTTGGGGTCATCGAGTGTCTAATAGACCTCACCTAACACTAAGTGGACTAAGTAGTGAGACAACCCCAATATAAATCCCATATATATGACCCATCATTATACTAAATAATGTAAACATTTTTTATAGAATATATTTTAAAAATTATATACTTATATGTTATCATAATAGTATTATAATAAAAACAAGTAAATACACTATAATAACCCTATCTAGTGATTTATAAAATATTATAATATAGATTTAACTAGATTCTTAATCTCTATAAGATTTAATTCTATAAATAATATTAAGAAAAAAAAATATAAATATATTATGAATAAAATAATATTAAAATGAAAAATAATTTGAGAAATATATATAATTACAATAATTATTCTTAAGGTAATAATGAAGTGAAATTATATAAAGAGAAATATTAATTTTGGATTCTGACCAATAAGAGTCAAATCATTAGAATAGTAAGAAAATTGTTATAATAGTAATATGGACAAAATCTGTAACATATATGTATATAGTAAAATAAATAAAATAATTTGGTATTATTATAATACATATTTAAAAAAATATATATTCATTCATGGTTACTAATGTAATTATATACATTTCCATCTCGATAAAAATATTATTTTAAAATGGACTCTACTATTTTATTTCCAATAGCGCTATTTAAATATACAATTTTATTTTTGAAATATATAATTTTTCATTTAAATAAATAATTTTCATAAAAATGAATTCAGATATATAATCTGAACATAAAAATTAACCAATAGTGTTTTATTTATTTATTTTGAAATAAATTCTTTTTTGGTAAATAGTAAAACATGATATTCATATATATAATGTATTATATATTTTATATGATTTAAAAATGAAATAATAATTAATAAAATTTAATCAAACTCTTATAATATAGTAATTTACTATGATAATTTATTTATATGTTGTAATATGAATTTCCAAACCAACAATGGACTTTCCAAACACATAAATATAAATTAATATATTAAACCAAAATCATGAAAAAAAATTTCCTTGCCAAAATAATATATTTAAAATAATATAGTTATTAAGCATTAATATATTAAAAAATAACATAAATTTTATGTTCCATTAAATAAAACCATCGAAAATCTAATTTCAATCTAATTTCAACAACCTAGATATTTGATGAATATATCACAATATTATTAAATATTTATCCCATTTTTCCGTTAAATACCCACCCATACTACCATTTTTCTTCATTAAAAAATAATTAAGCATGATACACCTTTCAATGTCTGTATAATGAATCATAACAATAATTTTTTAATTTCTAGTGAGTTTTTCCTCATGTTCGAGGAATCTAGATGGAATGAATAGAGTTACAAATATCCTATTTTTATTTCCGTTTTTCAATCCTTATTATGTATTTACATGTAATTATAAAATCTAGTTGTACACTATTATTATAAACCAAGAAATTTTTTAGTTATTATTGATTAGAATTATTTCTAATTATACCACATTATTTAGTTGTTATAATACCAAAATGTTTGATTAGTTGTAAGTTCTATTATCAAAATCACTATGTATTCTATATTTTTTATTATTATGGATGTGTTATTTCTATGAGTGGTAATTTATCTATGGAAGGATGATAATTACGTAGTTGGTGTATCCTATATTAGTTTATAAGTAAACTAAACTAGATTTTGGCACAAGTTTACTTTTTCGTCAAGGAATATCCACTTGGATCTTCCTCTTTCAAAAAATTCTATTTTATAAATAAAAAATAAATATGTATTTTTCTTATTCCTATATTTCAAAAATATTTTTCAATCATTTGTTTTTTATCCTTCCATTAAAAACTTTTGTAAATATATTTTAATAATTAATAATATCTTTATTGGAGGAAAGTAACATACTCTATTAGTCCATTATTATCCATTTGATAAGGAAAAAATCTCTTTCACTATGAATATCCAATTGTTTTTAATATATTGATGGATATTAAACCAGAAAAAACCAATATATCATTTATTAGGACTACAATGATGATCCATATAATCATTATTTATATACAAATAACTATTTATTATTGAGACATTATTATGTAAAGGGTTCCTTAGGGAACGTTATGAATTAAATTAATTAGCCACTCTCTTTATATAATGGATGAATTTGAATTATTATGTGATGGGTGGGGATTTGAAAAAGATATCCACATGATGGATTATTAGGTCTCATGAGACAATGTATCTTATTTATTTAGTGTATTTATACCCATTTTGGTATGATCTCTTGGTCATGTCCTTGATAGTGTTGGTATGATGACTGAAATTTTAAATTCCATCACTATAATATTATTTATTATTATCCATGGTAGTATTTTTTTCCATTTATTATATCGTCTGTGGATATATTATACACATGTTTTTAGTTATATGAAATTTTTTTATTTTTTAATTCATCCATTTTATGTATTCATTGTTAATGATTGATATATTCAAATATAAGCTAACCCTTTCTATGATTATAATCTCCACTATTTATATTGTTTCCCAACATACATTGGAAACCATGAATATTATTATGAAAAATCACAGAATAATCAAATTATTAGTACATATATTTCATTTTCTTTAATAATGTTTCCCATATAATGTATTAATTATGTATATAACTATTATCGTAGGAATATAAACATTAGGTCATGTGTATTATGATTAGTCAATTCTAAACCATTATAAAAATATCCATTAACTCATGGTTATTATAGATTGTGTTTTTAATGTTCATATTTGAAAAGAAATAGTGAAATCCCTTAAGATCATGTTTTTGATGAACATAGTTAGGGAAAAAACATTATAATAAATATCATGGATATTGTATAAATTTATCTAGAAAGGATATAATACTAAATATTAATTTAACCAAAAATATATTTATATACATATATATAATATTTACAAATATTCTTAATTCATTGTGTTATTTATGAAAAAAAATTGATTATATTCCATTATTTAGAAATGCTGCATAATGGAAGGAATTAAAACTACACCAACATCATTAATAAATTCATGTATTTACCTCTCAAATAAACTAGACATATAATTTTTGAGATAAGTATATTATTAAAACATTAGGTAATTTGACTAATTTTAGGATCAATAACTATTCTTGAATGGAACAACCTATTATCGCTTAATAACCTGTAAAAACATTTTATTTTTTATAAGGTATAAACCTCAAATTTTAAATGAAATGACTAATCCATTAGTGGAATAACCATTTATTTTGAATTAAGAAAAGATATCACATTCTTTCGGATTCAATGAAATAGACATGGTTATCATGGATACATTTGTTTAGGTTGAAATTCTAGTTAATTTTTATCATTGACCCAAAACACTATGAGAGAAGATGATATATAAGGTATGTAGTAGAATTATTTAGTGAAATATTGCATGAAATATATTTAAATCAATAATAAAGACATTACAAATAATAAGTATTCATAAATTTAATACAAAATGAGGAGAAGAATATTGTTGAGTATAATTTTAACTTTACAATTTTTTCATGACTTGCTACAAACTATGTATAAAATACAAAAAGAATCATTAAAAACGTATTTAATGGGATGAAGAATACATTTTTACGGAAATTATACTCCCAATAATTTAACTTATATAAGGATATAGTGACAAGTTTTATCATGAATAAGAATGATTTCTCCAACAATTATCTTTTTTAAATAAAAAATTGAAGAATAAGACTATTGAACATCATGCAAAATGAAATTTGGAAATGGATATATAGGGAATGGTATAATTTAAAACATTTAATAATTATGGAAGAAAAGAATTTGGGTCATTAATTAGGGGATTATGAATTTATTAAAAGTTTCTAGATAAAGGATATCATGTACAAGATTAAAATTTAATGAGATATGTTTCCAATGGTCGATGATTTGATTCCAAGTTATTGGGTAGTTATTAAAATAAATACACTTATAATAATGAAAACATACAAAACATAATTATAGAGAACATCTGAGAATATTCAATTAATATGGTGGAATTTCATTCTCTAAATAATTTTTTAAAAGGTACTATTACTAAACACTGAATGGTCACAAATACATTATTTTTTTCCATATCTATACACTCTTTTTTTGTTATATATATTTAATAAGATCATAAAATCATGCCGTAATTAATTATGACAGATTTTAGAATTAAAAAGATAGTGTAAAATAATTTTAATAAAATATATTATGATTTTTATATTATAAATATTTTATTTATTTCTTATTTAAAAGATGATAGTCACATTAATTATTGACATTAATATATTGTCTCTTGAAGTATTATAGAAAATATTTCCTTCATGAAAAATATATTATAATATGTGAGGTAGGAATAAAATCAATTATTTTTTTAGAATATGTATTATTTCTTGATTCTTGATTATAACAACCTCTCTTAAATTATAATAATTAAATAATTAGGGAATAAGAGGATTAAACATAATCAATAAATGATAAGGATATCGTAAAAATATAGGATTTATTTAATATGAAATATTACATTAAAATATTTCATGAGGAGTAAACAAGATTTCTACTAGTTTATGATCTTTCATTATCTATTTACCTTATCCTTGATAAGAACCCATATCTAATCCACCGAGTAGATTGGATTTGGTGGAACATTATAATGTAATTAATAAACTATATTAGTTATGATATAATGGGTTTTTAAACCCTCGTATCAATACATAAGGGGGTTTATGTCATATTTTTTTATAAATATGATGATTATATGATGTTTTTAATATATTATAGGGAACTAAATTCCAAAATAATGATGATTCTTTAGGTTATATGCATTCATAAATAATTATGGATATTCATTGAAGTCATGGGGAATTTCTAAGTTTCATGGTCTGACGAAGCCTAAAAGGTTATAGTGAAGATAACCTTCACCACGACTTATTCTATGTTATGGTGAATATATAAAATATATTATGTTTTTTTTTGAACATTTATAATGATGTTATAGTGAGAATTTTCATTTACATTTTTACTGGTAAATTATCCTCAGAGAAATAGTGAAGAGGGATATGTCATAGCAGTCGTTGTGTGGCCACTAGAGACCCTACATAAAGGTAATGTTATTGTCAAATAAATTTCACTTGGTAATTTCATTTATCATGTATTGGGATACCAAATTCTATTTAAGGTTCATATTAATCTTAAATGAATGGGGTTTTGACATCATATTAATCATCATGGTGTTTTTGAGATGGAAAATTACTTGTATAAAGTCAATGTGTGTTGTTTTAGAAATATAAATCATGATATTTAATGTTTGATCCCATATCATGAAAGGGTTCTAAAATGGGGATTAAAACATTCCAATTTCAAGGAGCTTAATGTTTTAACAAAAAATTACCCATTAGAAAAGAGTAAATCAAAATAAACATAATAAATTTCCTGGAAGATTTATCCAAAGTTATTTTATTGGAGGATTTCCTATTCACTAATATGTCGTGGTGTTAATTTTAAGTTCATTATAATATGAAATTATATCATTTGTTGTAAAGGAAAAATATAAAATGCATAGTGTTCAAGGTTCGTCATCTTTTTAAATATATTGTTTTATATAGATTCACTACATCATGTAATAGTTTGAAAGTGAGATTTGTTTTTAGAGGATGTGATGTCTGAGAACTGGAATTTATTAAAATTTATTTGATTTCGAAATAAAAAAATATTGTGGAAATTATAGATCAAGTTTGAATTGTCATAATTCGAATATAATGGTTATGATTTTATGATAGATGATAAAAAGGTTATATTTCAAAATGTGGACGATAGATATTGACTGTGATTCAGATTTTGGATATCAGATTCAATAGTATTCAAGGTCTTATAAGAATATTCTTTATAGATTTCAAAATAATAAAAGAATAGTGGAATATTATAGATGGATAATATTCATAGAAATTAGAACCAACAAAGACATAAAAATATTTATTTTAATATATCTAAATTGGAAATGAAAAGAAATGAATCCAAATGGTATGCTCTAGAATATTGATGACAATGGGGATATTTCTTGAGTTCACTTCATTAGAATATTGTAAAATTATTACATGAAGTGACACACAATTTACGGTACATTTATTAATCGATTTTTGAGGTAAATAAGACCATCAAAAAAGGTGTAGTGGGCATATATATTTTAATAGTAAACGTTTGTTTCTCATTCTGAATAATAAGATCTATGAGATTTTTTCTTCTTATATAGAGAGTAGTCGAGATAGTCAATGAGATAGATCGGTTTTGTAATAAAAAAATTTAGTGTTCGATATTATTTTAGGTCCATAAACCCATCATAATATTCTTGATCCTTAGAATATACATGATTGAATGAAGCATGTATATATTAGTTATGTTCTTTACTACTTTTCTCACTCAATATATATTTTAACAGATATGGAGAAGAGTTCCTCATATTGAGTGAACAAGATCATGACCAAGTAAAAAAATATTAATTTTTATAATATTATTATCCCACATCATGGTTAAATCCTAAATTAAGAATAGAATGTGGTATCAGAGAATGGTTTAGGGGTTTCATTTTTCCCTATTAAAATAATGAATATGATTATCAACCACAAAATAATTCCTATTTTTTATGGAAAAAACATTCAACTATGGTAGAATATAATAAATATTTATTTCATATTATTGGGTATGAATAAATATATGGAAACCATTTAGGATCTATCATCTTGCATGGATAATGGGTCTATAATATAAATAGGTATTAAATAATTAGATACATATGAAAATGATATCAACGATTTAGGAAGTTTTTTTGACAATACTATTTACATAAATTATATGTCATAAAGAATTCTAAATTTATGCGGGATAACATTATAAATATTGGTGAAGGTGACTAAAATATATTGGAAAAAAGTTGAATGTTATGTTGAGTGAATATAAATACTTGAGGATGAGAAAAAATTAAATGGTTGATGCATTATGTGATCAAATCAATATCTTTATATAATACATGTATGGACTTGGAGAAAACATTGATAAAGATAAATTATTCAAAAGGATCATGAGAGGAATACATCCATATTTTAATAAAAACTCACAATTAGTCAAGGGAAATATTTGAAGGTGATTTCAGAGGGTATATTACATAATACCCTAATCATATACGAAATTAGGAATAAATATAATAATTAATGGATAAATTATGGATTTTAGTAAGTTTTTTTTAAATCCTTGATGATAAATATTTGAATTAAGACCCTAAAGAAGAAGAGTCAGAATATTTCATATAATTTATATCCTCTAATCAAATAACAAGAAAATGAAATATAAAACGAATGATTTAATGTTATTGGATTTGATATATAGAAGTATTACATCTTTTCGCCATATATTTTCTAAAATATCAAGGAGATGATAGATAATAAGTACCTTTAAAAAAGTATCAAAATAAATGAATGGGGAGAAAGGACAAAAAATAAAAAAAAATCAAAATATTTCACTCATTAAATGTTGAAATTTTTTAGGAAGGTTATGTTGAAGAAGTATAATATTGTAGGGACCTTGAAGAAGAGGACTTGTTTATTTTTATAAATTTTCTAAAAAACCAATTATAGTGATGAAAATGTAATTTAATTAGATAGAATATCTGGTATTCATCTTGACATGAACGAACCCTTAAAAAATTTATATTTGGAAATAAAATTGAAATTAATTAAATGGATTGTATGTGATACCAAGAAACACATGAAACAGAAGGAGTAGTGGCAGTTAAAACATTCGGTTGAAATTGAAAAACTTGTCTCTATAAATTATAGCATCCCGGAGAATGATATTGAGATAAAACTCAAAGTTGAGGAGCAATCCTAGGTCCCTAATATCTTGAAAAAACTATTAATTTAAGGGTTAATATAATTGACCATCTTGATGAATAATTCATGTCCTAGAAATGAAAGTATAGAGATAATGAAAGATTTCACAATATAATAATGACATTAGGAAGTGAAACCACATCATTAAATAAAAAAAGTTAATTGTGTGTTTAATGAATTGTTTATAATTATAATGTGAGAATTCTGATTCAATAATAAGAATATTTTTATTTGAGAATAAAATAAGAATAAGTTAGCCATTTTTATTACTAAACCTCAGGAATCCACACCCCAAGGAAATGTAGTTATAAGCATCTCCAAGAAAAATAAAATTATTGAATTAAATAATGTCAAAAAATAACTAAATATAAGGTTCTATATCTATATAATTTTGGTTAGAATTAAATTTTTTTATTCCATTGCAAAAAATATATTTTTGATAGAATAAGTACCAAAAAATTTTATAATAATATACATGCTTACTTTTTTTATGGCTAATATTTGGTTATTGTTTGTTTTGGGAAAAAATAAATTCATTATGCTTCATGGGTAAAAAATATGGTTTCTAAAGAGACTTTAATGGTAGAAGAAAATGGAAGCATGTTTACCATGAAAAATAGAAACTCAAATTTTTTTCTGTATTGTAAAATAAAGTGGACTTTATTGAACTGAATTATGAAAAGACTCACCCACCATCAATAAAAGTTGACTAGAAATAATCATTGAATAAAATAAGAACAAAAAAAATTTATATTTCCATAATATAAATAATTAGGTTTAGATTCTAAATTCTACTCATTGGGTGTACATTGCATAGGATATTAAATTATGACCTTATCTTAGTGATCAAACATGATAAAAATTGATTTTTTCGGTTTGGAAATGATGAGGAACATAAAATAGTTATCATTATAACTAAATACATTGATGGAAAATATATTGGAAAATATATTTTCATATAGTTGAAGGTCTCAACCATGATATGCTAAGTCTGAGTCAGGTATATGACTTGGAATATCTGTTAAAGTTTCTAAGAGTTGATACTCCATTAATTTTAGAATTCTTTCTATCGTTTTAATTGGAAAACAAACCAAGGAAAATCTCAACCTTATTGGTGAAGAAATTGTTTTTATGTTATTTAAGATGGATTAAAATAGTGTATGGCATAAGTGACCTAGCCAATTGAGTTCAAATTCAAAAAAAATTAAACAATAATAGTTCATGAGATATCATGAGTATTTATTATTACACTGAAAATTTTGTTAGATGAATGAAGGGAATGATTTCTCAGATGACATAGATGAATAAGAAAGATAATTCATCTAGTTTAATCTAGTATATAATTGTAGATTTGTGTGGTTTGATGACACAAAATACCTCATATAGAAAATGGTGATCAGTTTTTTTGGAGAACATCGTGGATAAAGTTATATACTTAACAATTATGGTATTGATTCATATCACTAGATATTGTAGATATTATGAGAATATGATTGGTCCATAAATAAAAAATATTTTATCAAAAAATGGTAAATAATTCACAAAATTTAATCTGGTAGAATACTTAAAATATCATTTAATTAGACATCATGTATTTTTTATGGGTTCCTTTTAAAAAAAGAGTTTATAACGGAGGAACCCAATTATAAATAACTTGTATCAAACTATGTTAATATAATTTATCAAATAAATGTAATATTTAAAATAAGTATTTCTTAATGTATTATACATATCTAATAGATCTTTTTTTGTTTAAATGAAAAAAAATCCCTTTGAAATATGATATCATTAGAAGCACTCACTAATGTACGTTTGGTTTTTTGGAGGTATGTATTTTATTATTAACAAATAAAATTCGAAAAATATTTAATCTTGTGTTAATAAAGGGTTTTTTCTTAGATATTCACCCAAAATAAAATCTACCATGTTTTTCAACAATAGGATAATAAATTTTGTGGAAATTATTGATGTTACATGAGTTAAAAATTTGAACAATTTAAATTCATATGAGTAGGGTTCAGATTTCTAAATGTATATTCCATATGATAATAGACCCACTTTTAAGGAATAAAGGGATAATTAAGTGTGAAACTCAAGGGGATTTGACCAGATATAGAAGAATCGGCGGAATATTCTGAAAATGATGAAAATAATGAAGCATACCCAAATCCAACAATGATTAAAAGAGTAAATTTTTTTGAGAATTATATAGTCAGTTTTTCGATAGAACCTATTAAGAATTCAAAAATAAATATTTTGTAGGAAGCTTCACTTTAATCAATGTTGGAAACAAAATAAATTGACGATGTTTGTAAAGATGAAAATTGGGATAGGGATATACATGATGAACTTGACCATATTAAGTGGAATATGACTTGAAATGTTTTACCGATGTCTAATAACAAAAAATTTATCAAAACCAAGTGGTTTTTTTTAATGAATAATTATTATTTCTATGTGATAATGAACAATGAAAATCTAATATTTATATTGTATCCCCAAGTAGACAGAATCAAAGTATATGAGACTTTTGTATCTGTATCATGACATGATACCAAGATATTAGTTAAGTTAATGTCTTTTAAATATGGATTATATGTTTGGATATGGATATGAATTCAGAATTTCTCAATCGAGTTCAAGAATAAATTTACATTGACTAATTTGACAATTTACTCATTGATGAAAACGGTGATAATGTGTTTAATTTTTTATATGGCCTAAAACAAGGACCAATATCATATTATTCATGGATATATCATTTCATCATAACAATTTGTTTTGAAAGAGGGGGGTGATCACAATCTCTATACCATGATAGTGAATGAACATCAGTTGTTGGTGCTTGTCTATGATGAAGAAATGATCATTAGAGGATCAGATAAAACCAAATGTAATACATTCATAGAAAAAATTGTGTTCCAATTAGTGATGCCTTTAAATAGTTAATTATCTATTTTCCTTGGAAATAAATTTTTTCAAATATAATATGGGACATTTATTTAAAAAAGTTATTATTCTAAGGAACTTATAATAAGTTTTTAAATTGATTCTTCAAAAATATATACCTTAATGTTATTATCAAAATAAGTGGATGAATAATTTATTGATATTACTCTTTATACAGATATTTGTAGTTATTTATTGTATTTGATAGCCACATGACTGAATATAGTATTTTTCATATCTTAGGTTTTCTGTTATCAAAAAAATTAAATAAAGCCTTAAATAATATGTAAAAATGATTCATTGAAATGTCAATAATATTATGATATATGAGTATTTATTACATAAAATCATTAAAAAAACAACTAGGATTATTTGATATTGATTGGGTAGGATTCTTATATGATTGAATATCTACTTCAGGAGGTGATTTCTATATCTTTAGTTCATTTATTTTACTTCTAGGTAAAAAAAATAAGAATAACATCTCCTTGATCACAAATAAAGACAAATATATAGAAACCACTCAATATTGAAACTAATTATTAAATATTTAAAATATCTTTAATACATTATAATTAAAGGCATATCTTTTACTACTATCTAGTGATACAAATAGATTGTTATAAACATTATCAAAAATCTCATTCAATTGTCAGGGACTAGAAACATAGAGGTTAAATATTACTTTATAAAGGATACATTTCATTAATAGTTGGCTCAGTTGGAGTAGGTGTATACCTTAATCCAAGTAAATTATATTTTTACCAATGTACTACCTAAGATGTATCTCAAAATACATTATCTTTATCTTAAAGTATAACTAAAACTAACTATTTAATGGTTTGAATAATTCTTCCATATCTCCATAGGAAATTTTATTATGTATCAAGGTATTGATAATCTATTATGTTGAATGTTTTAGTATCTAACAATAATTTTTGATACTTCTGAAATGTGAATTATTTGGGTTATTTGAAAATGGGGAGGATTTCTGGAATATATATTCTTATAGAGAAGTGGAAGATAATTGTTTTATTGTTGACATGTTTCTAAATTCTAGGTACGTTTTCAAGGTGTTACATTCAATAAAAAATTTATCACATAGATCATGGATATCATGGGAATAGAATATATTATTAGGGATTCATTTATACACACATTAAAGGTCATGTGTCCTGATTTTGTAATACTATAATGATCCAATGTGTTTTAAAATGTTCTTAGCTGAACATTTTTATATTTTTTAATGATTTTATGATTGTAATGTTACCCAAAGAAGGGGATTGTTTGGATATTAACCTATGGAGGTATTTGGTTTGTGTTTTTTGGGGGAATTTACTATGGGTATTCATCTAAAATTTTATTTGAAGTCGTGGTGTTTTTTCTAGTTTCATGGTTGGAGGAAGCCTACATGATTTTTCTAATGGAATACTTCACCACAACTTTTCTGCATAAAGGAATCTATAATATTATGTTAGGTATATGTGAATCACAGCGGGCTAGTAGTTTCTCACAATGTCTTAGATCATGGAATTTTTAATTTGTAATATTTCTTAATAATGTTATGGTGTGATATTTTATGAAGGTAACTCTGACTATGTAATTTCTGATCTCATCTATTAATATGGTGAAAATATTGGGAGAAAAAGGAATTGATTCTATGGAGATCAAGGTTTCAACATGAAATTTTAAAAATGAAAATTAAGTGTCAAAAATGATCATAATGATGTCTATATTGAACTATTTCAAGTAAATTTCTTTTCTGATATGCTACACCAAAACATGACATGGTGTAATTGTTAAGACCATTTTACTGTGCATATTGAACATTTGTTTTCAAGGAGGAAATTTAAATAGCCGATGGTTATGGTGTGTGTATTTTTAATAGAATTTTTGGACATATTAACATCACTTTTTAAAGGTCTTTAGAAGAATGGTGGTTGGAAGATCATAGTTTTTTAAACAAGTTTTAATGAATATTTATGTGTATTTAAGCCTTAAAAACGTTTTTATAGTTATGTATTGATTTTAAATGAACTTAATTAGAATATAATATAGATTATTTGATTATATATGATCCAAATATTACATTTAAATGTGTGTGTGGTGGGTGATGAATGATATTTGAATTTAATATCATAGATTCATAAGTATTCCATGTTTTTTTGATAATCTTCATTATAGATTTTAGAAAAATATATTTTGAAGAATATTGGAATATTAAGGAGGGATAATATTATGATAAAATAGAAAAAAGAAATATCAAATCAAATTCCTTTTTATATATATGAATTTTTGAATAATAAAATAGGATCATAAGCGTGTGACCATGAATATTGAAATAGGGGAGTTTCTAAGAGTTATACATCACTGGAATATTGAAAACTCAATGTATGAAGTGACATTCCATTTAAGTAATATTTACTTTTAAAAATTCAATGAGAATAATACCATCATAAAAGGATAAATGGGAACATATTTTTGATTAAGGGAAGTGTGTTTCTCTTTGTGACAGATAATATTACTGATCCTTTCATTGGTTGTGTGGATTGTGAGTTAATAGATTCAGTGATATTGTTCCATAATGTATGAATATAAAGGTATAGTTCAATAGTGTTTAGGTTCATCGACACTTAATTGATTGCATATTCCTTTGACTAGACTATTTTAGTTGAAACAAGTAAAAATAATTTATGTTATTTTATAAATATCTCCCTTAATATATAATGTATTATATTTATATATATATTCCTTACATTAGGAGAACATGATCAAGATTATGTGAGAAATCTTAAATTTTATAATACCCTAGTACACCTACCCCTGAGCTCTTAAGGGGAAATCCTTTATAAAGACTCATAAGATCTGTAATATTTTTGTGAAAAAATTTGATTTTAGAAGCATTATATAACCATGATTTCTTTTCAATAAGTTTTAGGAATTATGGGTAACAAGTAATTCCTTTTGGACTAATAAATAAACCTTCTATATAATTTTAAGTAATATTTTCATAAATTTCATATTGTATTTATTAATGATAAATTGATATAATTTAAAATATATGGAGATAATGAGAACCGTTTATTAATTTTTCTTGATACTGCTAATGAAAATAATTTATATTATAAATTTAAAAAATTAGAAATTGGTATTGAATAGACCTATTATCTCAATGTATTATTTTTTCTTCTAACATTTAAGGGTGACTTGATTCTTGAATCACTTATTATTTATATAAGTATAAAATTTTCGTTTTTTTATTTCATTTAAAATTTTAATTCATTGATTTATTTATTGATGAAATTATGCATAAATATTAATATATCATGTCATTTATTTTCTTGAAATATCTTCAAATTACATTTTTGGATTGGTCATAACATTTTATACATGTTTTATGGTATGATACTATAATAAATAATTCATTTAGAACCTTTAAATATCATAAAGACATGATATTTACAATTCTCTACAACACTTTCACTATTCACCATATAGCCAAATGTGCATCCACATAGCCAATTTTTAATCACTGAATTAAATTTTTGAAAACTCGTTACCCATTATATTTTTACCACATATTGAGTTAAAGGACTCTAAATTGTGTAATTTTTATTCAATTTGAAATATGAAAAAATTATAAAAATTTAATTTAATTATATAATATATTTAATCGATATTTATCTTATATTAAATAATGTTATAATTCACAATATGTTTTAAGACTGTATTATATAGTTTTTTAGTCTTATATATCAATTATGTTTTATAAATAACATGAAATATATAATTTTGATTAAGGTGAGTATAGATTTTATGGAAATATAATTAAATTATAAAAAAAATAGATGGGACCCAATGCTAATTATTTCATTTAAAAAGTTATATTTAGTTATGAAATTTGATAACTTGGACTATCTAAAAATATCTAGAATCATCTATTTGAAATCAAGTAAGTGAAATTGGTACATGATTTCAATTACACGAATTCTACATTTTTTATTCACATACATGGAAAAAAAATTATCTGAAAATACATAAAATGGATTTTTCTATGCAGTTCTATGAATTTCCAGACTTTCATAAACCAAGAATTATTCATTATTTTACATAATTGTCGACATTCCAATTTGATTCAAGTCTATTAGTGATATCATTAGTGTTTTCATTGTTTATGATTTATTTATTAATTATTTAAATCTAATTTCAATGGATTTTAGATTGTTTTATGATGAATTAAATATGTTTCACATAGGATTTATCATGTATTAATATTCACACATAAATTTAGGGAACTTAAAAATCTAATATCAATTTGGCTAAAATATAATGGGTCAACACTGACTCTTATCAAGGAGTAGTCAAAAGTATATTAATACTCATTATTTATTACAATAATGAATGATCTATTGAGTTCCACTTTGTAGTTTTCATTTTTTTGAGGATACCGATCGAGAGAAAAAATTAATATATTTTACATTTATGAATGATTTGGAAATGTATTTTTACTATGTAAATTAATATTAACAACTCTAATGTAGTTCACTTTGAAAAGAAATAATTAACGAATTTAAAATTTGAAATATGATGTACAAAAGAAGTCTCTATGAATATATAGTCGATATAAATAGTGCCATATAAAATTCTTAGGATAATATTTATGTTGATCTATAAAATTTATTAATATTTTTTTTATAAATAATGCTCCCAAAAAAAATAAAATAATCTGATCCTTTCCTACTAGAGAGTTTCTTATTTCATCAACACTCAGACTCATAATTTTTCATTATTGTTCTGTGGTTTTACTTATTCCTATTGTTTTTTGTGTTCATAATTACAAATGGTTATAATACTAATTATGATTAAGGATTTTGGTTTGTGCCACTATAACAAAATTCAATCAGTGGTTTTTCCCTCAACTCTAGAAAAAGGAACATTTTTATGGTTGTGACTCCATGTGTTAAAAATATAGAACATATTAGGTTTAAGCCTCCAGTGAGAAATGTTTTTGTTATCATTTTTTATATGGGGTAGGAAAAATTAATTGTATGTTTACATTTCTTCTATCTTAGTTCATAAGAGGAGTGAAGTGTTGACTATGATCATTTAGATCTGAACCACTATATAAATCTCAGTGTTCATTTATTTTTTTTAATCTTTTAATTAACTTTAATAACATTGATATAATCGTTAAATATATTAATTCATTAATTATATTTTTAAAAGTCCAATTCACCCCCTATAGGATATATTTCCACCTTATTAGTAAATTAATAAAAAGTATCAAATCTAAAACCCCATATTTCTTCTAATTTTTCTACCCATTTCCAGAGTAAACCATCAAGGGGAAAACCATTTTAAGATGCAAGAAATTTTCTCTAATGATGTATAGAAACCTCAAAAACTACCTCTCTTTGATAACACTAATTATTTCTTCTAGAAATCATTGATGGAATAAATCTTGATGAAGCTTATATTTACCAATGGAAAATCATAGAAAAGGTAAACAATATGCCAGAGGAGGGATGAAAATCATTAGATTGAAATTATTTTGGAATCTATTGTATGAATTAAAATTTGATGAATATATAATATTTTTCTTATAAATAGACATTTTTATAGTACTATTTCTGTATGTAAAACTGCTCATGAAATCTAAAAAATTCTAAATTAACACAAATGTGATTGAATAACCATATTATAATTATGATGTGTACGATAACATATGAACATCAAGAATTTAAAACTGGGAAAGATGATACTCTAAATAAATGTTTTCATTTATTTTCAAGTACTATAAATGGTATGAGTTCTATTGGGATAAAATCTTGAAAATATAATTGTTTTTGAAAGAGTAGAGAAAGAACATAGTAAAAATTGGAATGCTGAAAATGTTTTTATTGATGAAAATAAGAAATTCACATAATATACACTAGATGTTCTTATTGTATAACTACTATAGTATGATTTTGGTATTAAATATATTTTTTAAAAATATTATTCAAAGAATAAGGCAATAACATATAAATTAAATGTTTGACCTTACTCTTTTATTTCAAATTTAACGAATAATGACTATAATTATGATGCATATGTCATAAAAGGAGGATATATATTGAAGAAAGGATACTCAAGGAATCCTTAGGTGAAAATCATAAGGAAGATTCCAAGGAGAATAAAAAGTAATTTTAATTCTAGTGATTCACAAGATGTTATTTGTTATGAGTGTAGAAATATAGGACACATAAAATTTATATGTAGTATTATTTATGAAAAACATTTTTCAAATTTATTCATTCTTTTCAAGGTAAATTAAACCTTAATCAAATTATAAGTTTCAATAAAATGAAAAAAATTATATATAGTATTATTTATGATAAACATTTTTCAAAAATTTAGAAGAAATTATTTTTTAAAATGACTAATTGAATAACAACTATTGAAAAATGTGAAAGATAATTATACAAATTAGAGTCCTTTGGGATTTTCATAATCTCTTCGATATAATAACGATTTTATTTCTAAATCATTTTATCATGATTTACTATAATAAATTTTTATAAATATATTTAGCTACATAAAAATTCATACTATAATTCCATCAGAACTAAATTTTCATTTGTAGAAAATCATTCGTATATATTTTTTTGTAGGAAATATTTCATGGGGTCATCAAAAGTATTTTTGGTAATTTGATATTATATTTTCACGAAATAATACTTTTGTTATGTCAAAATTTATATCATTCAATCAATGTGATTGAGGTAATATTATATTTGGTGATAATTCTAATTGAAAGGTAAATGGTTTTGTTGAGTTTTGAATTTATAATACTATTATAATATCTAATGTTTTATATATTGATAGTTTAAAAAATAATTTCATAATAATTTCATAATTATGGAATGAAAAAATGTTTATTAAATTTCAAAATGAAAAATATATAGTTATAAATGATAAATTTAATTTTTTTATGAAAATATAAAGTCAACATTTATTAAATAACTTTTTATAAATTAAATGGTCAAAATGTAATAGTTATAAATACTATAAAATATGATATCATTTTTTTAATAGAATGCTTTGAAATAATGATTTTAAGTTTATATGTAGGTTTCCCAAGAACAAAATGGTTTTCACCTACCAAAACATAAATTTTACAACACTATTCTTTTATAATCTTGCATGAAAGGTACACTACATAGAATCTGTTTCATGTTAGTTAAATAATTAATTATTGATTGGATTCCTGATCTTATTCCTTTGGATGTATTTTTATCTATCAAACCTTTTATCTTGGGTTGTAAGATATATATTTTATAATTATTAAATATTTCAGTAGATACACATGGGTTTCCCATACTACTCTTAAATATCAAACATTTTATAAGTTAATTTCATTTTTTAAATCAGGTCAAAATGATAAAGGACATATAATTAAGCCTATTAAAAGTTATCATGTTGGTGGATTACATAATCATTATTTTTATTAGTTTTTTGATAAAAATTGGTATTTTAACAATTTTTCTTCCACTAGAACAGCACAAAAAAATTATATTTTAATGAAGAAAATAAAACACATCAATGTATGTATACAGATATTATGAATGAGTCAAATATACCCTAATACTCAGGGTATAATTTTAGAATATTTCTTGTAACTTTACTAATAAAATAATTAAAAGGCCCTCTTAAAAATGATACATTATGGTCTTTAGAAGGGAATAAAAAATAATGTTTTCCATTTTAGATTATATGGGTGTAAAATTTTTATTCTTAACACTTTTTTTAAATAATTTAGATGAAAATATAATAAAATCATTTTCTTAGTATATACAAAAAATAATAAATCATATAGGTTATGTAATAGAATAACCATGGTTATTGAAGTATCCTTCCATTTAATGTTTCATGAAAAATAAATAAATAAAAAAAGAATATTAGTAAACATGAAGATAAATTTAGAGATTTTATTTATGAAGAGGATGTACCTTAAGATAAATATTCACATGTCAAGGGGGATAATAATTCTTCTCAAACATAATATATTCCTGAAAAATATTAGAAAACTCATAAAGATAATCCCATAGATAATTTCATTGAAAATTGTAAGTCAAAATTTAAAATTGGATCATATATTATGAATAATTGTGCTTATAATGATTTTATATCTAATTTTTTAACTAAGAATATTTATAATCATTTAGATAATTATAATTGGATAATCGCTATGTCAGATGGAAAAATTCAACTTACTATAAATAATGTATGGTCTTTTTTGTTCCACTAAATTATTTTCATGTTATTGAAACTAAATGAAAATGTATAAAAAACATCATAAATATATAAATATTATTAATAAATATTATATTAGTTCCCCAATAATATTCTCAACAAGGCATTGATTTTGAAGAATCTTTTTAAGTAGTTACTTTATTATAAGAAATTATGATATCATTAGCTTATGATTATTTTCAAGGATTAAAATTATTTCAAATTGATTTCTAAATCACTTACCTAGATGGTTACAATTAGGAATAAGTTCACAATATAATACCACCTGATTTTTTGAATAAAAACATCATGATCATGGTTTTATGTTTTCTATTGATATATAAAATTTAAAAAATCCCTTTAACAATGGTATAGTAGGTTAAGTAATTGTATTTTGAAAATTAATCTTGAAAAAGTTTTATCCAACATTTTATATTAACTAAATATGTAATTATATTATTAATTTTTAAGTTGATATTGATTATTTTATTTTTATATCCCCATGTAAGAAACTATGTACTGATATTTCATATTTTATGAATTTTGAATTTCATATGATTATGATGGGTGTATTAAATTTTTTTTCTTGGATTGAAAATATTTCAAATTAAGGATGTTATTTTTCATAAGAAATAAAAGTATAATGAATAGTTAATCAAGTTATTTGGATTAGAATCTTTTATAATTGAAAATAATCCCATGCGTACTAATTAGAAACTTGATGCTGATAAATCTATAAAATATGTTTACGTTAAAACCTATAGAGGGATGATTTGATGATTATTTTATTTGACTAATTCTAGGATAGATTTATTTATTTTAGGTTTTTGGTGTTATAGATATCAAATTGAACTTAAGGAAATTAATATTATATGTATTATAGTGATCGTTTAATATGTTAAAGGGTCTTAGAATCTTAGATTATTTTACTCTATTAGGAATAAAATTGTGTTGAAATGTTATTTATGTATGATTTTAGTGGAAGAAAGATATAGAGAAAAATTAATTTAGGTATGTTTAATTCGCTAGTTAAATTATTAGTTTCATGGTTCTCAATGGAAAAAATATTTTTTCACTTTTAATTGTCGAATCATAATATATAGTTATTTCATCATGTTGTTCTCAATCATTATATATTAAGAAAACTATTTCTGGTTTGGGTTATTATTTTAATAAGATTACTATAGTTTTTAAACGAATTATGCTATTTATATTTTCTAAAATTCGTTATAATACTCTATAACTAATCACATTGATATTAAATTTCATTTTCATAGAAATCATTTACAAAATTGATGTATAATTTTTGACATTATTTCGACAGAAATCAACTATAAGATATATGTACAAAGCCCCTAGATTTTAAAAAGTTTTTGAAAATAAATTTTAAACATGATATGATTTATTTTACATTTTTAATTTATATGTAATTAATATATAGAAAGTTTGTGTGTGTCTATATAATGAAAAATGTTGATTTAAATGAAATATATGAAATATGGAATCTATTTTCGAGATTAATATTAAAATATTTATAAACATATTTTTCTATTATATAAATATTTTAATACATTTCATAAATACTATAAGATATTATGTTAAATTATAACCTATTGTTTTTCATAAAATGATATTTTATAAATATTATCCCATTATTTTTCAAAAAAATCATTTAAATTAATATTCTCTTTAAAGTGGATCCTTGACACATGTTTTCATATATATATGTTTTGAAAATTGTTCAAATTTTCAGTATTCATTCTTAAGAAATATAATATTTTAAACAAATATATGATGAAATTTAATCATTTCATATAGAGGATACATTTTATATTTAAATGTTAACTTTTTTATAATTTTAAATAGTGGGATATGTTTTGAAATAACACTTTGTTTTTTAATTTTAAATAATTTGGATAATGTTGATTGGAAAATTAAAACCCATTAGATTTTAGTAATTAAATATTTTTAGTTTTTTAATTTACATTAACGGTATTAACAAATTGATTTGTATATTTATTAAATTATTCAAGTCATTGATTATATCATAGCATTTCTCAGATATAAATATCTTTAAATTTCATGTTTTGATTTCTTATAACTTGTTCTTAATGTTTCATGAATAATTACTACGATACATATATAATTTTTTACATTTAATTATCCTTTATACATTATTTTTATTACTCTCATATTTTCCTTTAACTATTCCCATGTAGCCAAATGTGAATCCACATAGCTAATTTGTAATCCCAATAGTCGATTTTCCACAATTAGTTACCCACTAATTATAAAAAACATCATAATCTAAATAACTCCAAATTTAATTATTTTTATTTAATTAAAATATTAAAAAATTATATACATTTAATTAGAAGACATTAAAATTTGAATTGGTCTCTATCTTGACTAAACTTAGTTTACAATTCTCTCCATGTTTTTTTCTAAATATTGCAGTTTTCCAAACTATTTTTCTACAAAATTTTAGAGATAAAATAAAACGTATAAGTCGTGTTAATGAGATTATTGATTTTCTATAAATATAATGAAATTATATAAATATAATTAAAATGGAAAAAAATCTAATTCAATCATTTATAAGGTCTCTCATTGGTCAAAAATTTGATGACTCAAACTGTCTACAAATTTATAAAATCATTTTTGTTAATTTTGGGATTTGAAACCAAAATTTGAAATTCTATATGTGGATTAGGATATTTATATTTACATGAATGGATAAAAATGATACCTAAAAAATCCCTTTCATGGATTTGGATTTATAGATATATATTTTTATATAGAATATTCTAGAACCTAGAAATAGGATATATTTTACATAATACAAAACATTTAAATTTGATACAACATTATTAAAGATATAATTAGTTTGTTTGTTTGTTATAAATTGCTTATTAATTATTTATATCTTATTTTAATATGTATTATATTTTTTATGATAAATTAAATAAAATTCCCATGGTATTTAGCATATATTATGTTTCAATTTCAAATTTACAAAATTGAAATATCCAAATTCAAATCAGATGAAATATGAAAGGTCGCCCTTGATTATTATCAAGGATTATTCTTAGAATGTTAATTATAATTACTTACCACTATATTAATTCATCTAATGGATTCCATGATGTATTTTATTTTATTTTTATAATATTGAGAAATACTAAAAGATTTTTTTTCATATATGAAATATTTACACATGTATTCTTACGTAGGTGATGAATATAAACAACTCTAAAGTAGTTTTATAGAAAACTAAAGAAGTAACATATTTTGAAAATGTATTTTATTGTGAAAAAAGGAGACTATATATATAGAGTTCACAAAACCAGTTTCCTAGAAAATACATATGTTAAAGATTAGCTTGACTGTATGAGTGCTTTATTCATTTTTGAACAAGAATTATTCTCTGCCAAAATAAAAGTAATAAAACCTTTGCCACTAGAGAGTTTCCTACATCCAGAACACTTATATATGAGCTATTCATTACAGATATCTGTTTTCACTTATTTATATACTTTTTTTGTGTGTGGAATTATAAACTGTTATACAACCCATTAAAAGGTTGGATTTTAGGTTGTGACCCCCAAATAAATATCAAGTATTGGGTTGTGACTCCAGGTGGGAAAATGTCACATTGGTTTTTTGTGCCTCCATGAGTTAAAATTGGTGGATTTATATGGATTAAGCCTCCAATGGTAATAGGAATTTTATTTTTTTTGTGACACCTGGTGGGAAAAAGACATATTAAGATTCCACTATAGTGGTTATAATTGGTTCCATCTCTCTTAGTTCAAGAGAGGGTCAAGAGTACTGTAGGATCATTTAAACTGAACAAATTTCAAAATATTTGTGTTTTCTAATTTCCCACCACATTAAAAAAAATAACTCTAATATAATATGTAAATATTTAAAATCATTAATTCAATTTTTAAAAGGAAAATTCACCCCTCTAGGATATACTTCCATCATATTTATAGAAGGTCCGTAAGAACTAATTTCATTGACTAATAGAGAAATCCAAAATACTAAATTATAATATATAGAATCCCAAGTTTAGTTGGTTACTATTTGTGATTTATTTAAAAAATTTCTCAATAAATTAAGTTGTTATGCATCTTAACGCATAGAGGGGTCAAATTCACAAGGTCAATGGAATGTTAAGAATGTAGTGAAAAAATGAATATTTTATTAAGTGATGAATTGGTATTTTAAATACCATCTGAGAAAGAAGGATTTTTTATATGATGAATTGCATAAAATAATGGATAGGAGTCTATCCTTATAAAAATGATATTTTTGATTACTATGCATTAGAAAAATAAAAATAGGGACAAAACAATCCAACTTATGATCTATACATGGAACTATTAATATTTCCATTAAATACAAAGGGTACTTTTATTTACAATTTAATATTTAACATATATACTGAATGAAGATGTATTAAGTAAATATTCACATAAGAATAAAATAACATGAGGCCAATTTGATGGATATAATTACTCAACAACATTGATTTTGAAATATAGTACCACATTGGAAATCCAAATAAGCTAGAGGATTCATTGAGTATGAAGGATCACAAATTATTACCCATTATGAGGATAGATAAGGAACCAATAATCATGGATTTAATTTTTGGAAATATGGAAATTATTAATTAAGGGAAACATAATTTCTATTCGAAGTAATTGATCATTAATCATTTCTATAGAAAATAATGAACATTCTAAAATATTAAAAAGGTATTTAATGTAAGGATAAATCCATAAGAGATGGGATATTTATTGAATTTATCTATAAAAAGTTTGTTTTGAGATGTCGAAAGATGATATGTGTACCATTAATGCCTTAGATAATGTGGGAATTATAATATGAATCTTATAACTCAAATGTATTTATACACTTTCATAGCACCAAGATGTTCCATGATATCAGAGGACTTTAAATAGCGGAATTATATGAAGTATTAAATTAATGACTATGTATTATGAATCTTTCTATGATAAAAAATAAAGGCTAAGATAAAACTCCAAAAGTGTCTCACACAAATTTTAACTTTATCAATATAAAAATGGGGAATATTTCAATGGACATTGTTTCTAAGATTTCTAGTGCATGTAATAGGAATTTTTAAAAAAGGGTTATTATAGAAACCCATGAGCATCATACATAGATTTATATTAATTAAATTGTGAGGTTTTAAAGTGAACCCCAATAAATGAAATCTAATCATGACCCTTGATTCGTATTTAAATTCCAAATGCATTTTTAGAAGGCTCTAAAAACTGATATATAGTTGAGAACTGCCCATAATCCTCAAATGGATAGGTAGTTTGAAATGACTATTTAAATATTAGAGGACTACATGAGGTTAATAATATAGTGACTTATAATGAAATAAAGAATACTATTGAACCTTGGTGGAATTTTAATAAAACAATAGATTTTATTGAATCATAATATTGTTATTTTACATAGAATTGTATGGGAAAAGAAGTCAAACTCCATCTTATTGGGATAAATTTTGTTAGAATAGTATAGTTATTCTGGAATTTGATACATAGAACACAAAGAATTTTTATTCCATCTGAATTCATACCAATATATAGTAAATCAGAATGAAATTATTTGTTGATAATTGAGGGAAATAATTATGTTTCAAATAGGGTACTATGTCTTGATGAATGTACCACCATCGAAGGAAGTTATAAGGATTGGTAATTAGGTTAATCTATATACATGATACATTGGTATTTTTGATATATTGGATGAAATTGAAATACTTAATTATTTTTGGATGTTCCACAGAACCTATATAAAGTGAATAAAATCTTCTATGTTTCACTGTTATGGAAGTACATTCTAGACACAATGTGCAAAAAACCTATAGAATAAATTGAAATATATCCCAACATATACTATAATGATGATATAGTCATGATTATTAATACTATAGAGTATGTGTTATATAACCAGATAAATATTATGTTGAATATTCATTGGATAAATCACAATTCATAAAATGTGATGTGTGGTCATGAATATGTAATGATTAAGAATTAATTTTTTTTTTCATGGACTTATAATACACTAACTTTTAGTGATTAAATTATATAAGGGTGGAAAATTTAAGACTTCAAATTTTATTATAATAAAAAAATATTAAATTATAATATTTTTTTGATTAATAATCATTATTTTATTTTATTACAGAATACAACCTAATAATAGTAAAATATTTTCACTATAACAAACACAAATAGTGTTACAAAACACATAACAGTATATAGTGTGTTATCTAGAAAAAATTTTCCAACACACTAAACTCAAGAAAACCAAGAACCAAATAAAATTAAAATAAAAAAATAGATATATATGTTACTTAAATGGTGTCTCTAACTCCCCGCCATACTAGTTATTACCCGCAGAAATTCATTATGCATCCAAAAAAGGATAGAGGTGAGGTAACTATGTGGAAAATATTTAAATCACATTCCTTATGACGATCACCATGAGGATTCTAAATAACATGATCTAATTGGAACTATTTATTATGGAGAACCATGTTTCGATAATCCATGATATGAATAGGCTACTCTAAAATAGTTAAATGTGGCTAACCTCCTAATATTCCACCTTTATCACATGAGATGGGCCTCAATGGTGTCTTTTCCAATGTGAAAAAATAATGAAGTTGTGCATTGAGGATAAATATGGGGTAAATTAAAAATAAATGTATGCAATAAAAATATGTTCTATAACTCAAAACATAATAATGTAACATGGCACTAGGTTTCCCTTTTTTCACAAATGACGGTGTCCCAACCCAACAGATAACAGAAGAAACACAAGATCACTAAATTCAATCTCCAGTGGGTGATAACATTGATCATTGTAAGAGTAATGAAAAATATTTAGTAATCACTAGCCTCTTTTGAATCAACAACACTGTCAAAATCATCTCCTGGCGGAGACTGATTCCCAATAAGGAATACTCACCTACCACATCCCAACACAATAAGGATTGTCTTGGCTGCTTGTATAACACTAGAAATGGGGTCATAATAATCAAGTCATGAAAAATATTAATATAATAAAACTAATCCAATGATATTTACCTATACTAGGAATCTATGAAGTCAATCGCACATTCTCAGAGAATATCATCTAGGGTATAGGTGGTCCATTGAAACTAGCCATCCATCTTTGGGTGATATATGGTGATCAAACTCAGATGGGGTTCCAAAGCCTCTTAGAGTCCCATATAAAATTATGATGTAAATTAGCTATCCAAACCAAAACATATCACCAATTTTATTCCATTTGATAAAAAATACTCCCATATATAAAAGTATCTAAGATCCTCTACCTTTATCAACTCCCAAATGTGAAGAAAATGGGTTTATTTTGTTAGAATCATTGATATCACCAATATAGTGTCATTCCCACTTAGAGTACGAGGTAGTACAATAATAAATACATCAAAATCTCATCCCACATTCATATGGTAATTGGAAGAGCCCACAATAACTAGAAAGATATCTAATTCAAAATTTTGTTTACCTATTAGTTCAAATGTTATGAAATAAAGTCTACAAATAAACACCGCATTTCAAGACACCAGTATTTCCCTCTTAAAATATAAAAAAACGTTTTCATACTAGGGTTAAAAGACCACATAGAATGATTCTCTTCCTCTATTTCCTTGTAACTAAATTTCAATGGAAATACAATCCATTTTTTTGATAATGAGAGTACAATATAGATTTTAAGTACAATCACCCAAGGTATCCTAACTATGGAGAATACTTCTAATATACTAGAACTTGAGGTCAGATACCCTCACACACCTAAACCAAATTATAAGAGAGTTATTCTTACACACTGGTCATGAATAACTTCTCTCTATCAACTATCACATTCAAAAACATATCAACAAACCAAATCCTTATACCCTACTCATCTTCTGATTATCGAATAGCCTACACCATAAATAATCCACACAATGAATTGACGAATACATTCCCCTTCATGGTTTTATAATAAATTTTTGAATCAAATGTCTAAATATACTATAATGAGTGTCTCAATATAAGTCTCAAGTACCTCTAGGTAAATACGTTCTTTAGGCTTTTGTGATCTGATTAAACTATAAAATGCACCCCCATGAGGTAATGAAGCCATTAGTGCATGATTAATGGCTTCAACATCTAATTCATGGGTGGAATAATTATTATCATGTGTTGAGAAATTCCATGGATCATAGTTCACCATATAGTCATCATGAATCATCACTCATCCAAATCCCAGAATTGATTCAAAACAATATAAAACCTAATATTTCCCAAGCATGAAAAGAATCAAAACTAGTACTGATATGAAATGGTTCTATTACTTCAAAAAATTGAACATTCACTTCTCATACCACTCATACATCACTCCTTTTAAGGTTAACAATTTCAAGGGAGAATTTTTCCTAGATAATTCCTGAACAAATTTTCTATAATACCTAGCCAAACCCATAAATCATAAGATCTCGAACACGTTCTTGGGCTGCTCCCAAGACATAACTTCTAAAACCATTGTGTTATCCACTAAAACTTCTCTCCCAAAAATGACATAACCATTGATCCTTAATTCATAAATCCAAAATTATTATTTATATTGCTTGATGTATATATGATGGCTCCCAAAGACTCTGAAAAAAATATTTTTATGATCATATTTCATCATCGAATACACCATGATGTCATCATCAAACTAGATTATGAATGATTCTAAAAACATTAGAAGACCTAGTTAATCAAGCACAAAAATACCGTAGGAGTGTTTGTAAGCCCAAATTTAATTACCAAATACTCAAAATGATTATTTTGGAATCTAAAGGGGATCGTTTATACATCCTTCCACGAAATCCCCAAATATCAGAACCTAAATCTCAGGTAGGTCATTGACAACTAATAGGATTCTCTGAGTTAATAAAAATTATCATCAATTCTGGGAAACAATTATTTGTTCCTTATAGTCATGTGATTAAGCATATGGTTGTCGATATAGATTCATAGGTGTAACACTGATATATTTAAATAAAATATTTTCATTAAATAATTTTAATTCATCTATGGCTTGAATTTCATACAATCGTGAGTTTAAACGAACCAAGATATGATATTAGTATAAAATGACTATTATAACCTAAGTGTTTGGTTATCGAGAATAATGAAAACTAACTTCTGAAAATGTATAGTGAATTCATTGGCTATAGTTTATTTATGAAAAATATCAATCAGTAATAAATTTTATTTTTTATTAAGAAATTATGTGAATTACAATTAGTAAATGAAATTAATGAAATTTATATGCTATATATTTAATAAAATATTTTTGATATTAAACCAATATATTTTTTAGTCATAGGGTATAAATAAATTGTATTTAATGTATAAAAACCTATATTTTTCAATAGAGTAATTTTACAAAGTTTAAGGGGAAAACCATTTAAAATTAAATTTTTGACACATTAATAATTTTTTATGGAAACAAAAACATTTTCTTTATAATAACGATATAAAAAGTTTCTTTGGGTGAATATTTTATATTTTTTCATTATAACTTTCATGATTTAATGAATAATATAAATATATGAAATTTTAATTGAAAATCATTTTTCATGAAAATAATTTAAATGGTTAAATTATATTATTTAGTGGTTTAAAAGTATAAATTGTGTATATTTTTATCAGTAAATATAATTTTGTTTATTTTTATTATTTTTTCATTGAATTCAGATGTAAAAACATTTCAAACTTTTGAAATTTTTTTACTTTTAAACCCTAGTTTTTCATTTTAATAGTGAGATTAATTGTAAATTAATTACCAAAACCTATGTTTTTTGAATTTAGAAAAATCGAGTCTATATTTGGAATAATTAGGTCCAAATTATATAAATAAATTTCTTTTATTTTTGGGCACTATGAATAGTAACATGGGAAATTTTTATTAATACAATAATTGATAAATTAGGTAATTAAGGGTAAATATTATAATAAAAATTTACAAAAAAACTTACCATAAAATAATTGGAGGAGTTTTTTTGCATAAATTATGCTTAGGTGGAAATGGTATCCTTTGGAAGCCACTTGGATGATATTTTGACATTTAATTTATTTAAAAAAAGTTAAATATGTCTTACTCAAATATTAATAAGTTTATAATTTTAAATTCAAGGTTATACAAAAGATAAACACAATTATTAATAATTTATGGAAAGATAAAATATTTTTGTTTTTCATGTTTTTTTAGTTGTTTCATTTAGGATAAAATTAATTTCATTAATGTCTTATATATTGATTATAGAAAAATTATTTAATTGATCAGAAATAAATAAAATATGTTTTATTAAAATGATAATAACAATTAATAGACTCGAACACTATGCCAAATAATATTGTTTGAATATATATCGACCATAATAATCCTTTGGAAATGTAATTTTCCAATTGAAACCATGTTTCAAATATTATGAAACTAATATTATTTTATTTAAATTGATGTTAAAGATGTTACAATCATGTTTTAAGAAATATAACATTTTTAATGTTGGATTTCCCTGATGATATATACTAAAAAAGTATTCTAGTTAAATTTAAGGATTCTATATTCATTATAGTATTTTAATTTTTAATTTTTATTCAATAAATAACTGTTTTAAATAACATCATAAAAAATCTAGTAATTATTTTATTAATGTAGATAACAAATAAATGTGATTAAAAATATTAAAATAATAATAAATTTGGATAATTAATATATCCAATGATTTTTCTAGATGACCTTCTCCACATAGTAATATAATAAAATATTTTTCCTAAAGTTAAATTGTTGTCTTAATGTTTTTAATAATCATTGAATTGAATAGTGTCGAAATTGGACAATTGATTGTTTATCAAAATAATAATTTATTACATTATTTAATAATCATAATAGATTTTAAATATATATATAATAATTATTATATGTGAAAAAATGTTCAATATTATTTTTTTATTTCTTTATTTACATCAAATAAGTAAATGATGCACCCTTTTAATAATGAAATATATATTACCTTAGTTAAAAATAAAATTCAATATATAAGTGTAAATTAAAACGATATGGTTTTAATTGATAGAAACACTTGTCTAAAATTTATTGGATTATAATATTACAATAATATCTCAAATCATATTCAAAATCATGTCATTTTGGATGTTTTTTATGTAATTTGTTTTATTAAAAATTAATTTTATTGAGATTGCATAAGTGACCTTAAATTGTAATATTAAAAGGGCACCACCACCTTCATTTATTCAAATAATTTTGAACCTCCAAGATAAGTTCTCTCGTACCCATTTCCAATATAAAGTTCCCTATTAAATTATAAATGTTATTTTCTTCTCTAAATACCAAATCTAGATCTTTAATAGGAGATCTAGTGGGAGCTTTCTGAACAAGAGTTAATCTCTTTTACCGATTCTTTCAAACTACTTTTTTTATCTATATCCAATTCATTAGTTAATTCCATTATCATGTAATAAATTATTTATCACTTATATATTCATATGTTATTATGATTATGGAACAACCATATTCCACCATCTATCCATCATATAATAAATAAATCACCAAATATGCCTACCTATAGCTTACCAAGTACATGTTGTGGTGTGCCTTGGTTTTCACCACAACATTAATTAGATCGGTATGATTATGGAAGTAATAAATATATGTCATTATTATAATATCAAATTAAATCTTCAACAAAATATGTAGCATCTACATCCATACCATTTCAAAATTATGGGAATGATATAGTCACTCATGCGGACGTACGACATACCGTATCCATTATTCCATGTGATTCATTCTGCTTGATATCAATTAAAAAAAGATTATATAAATATGTATAATGAATAAATATGGTATCTATTATGTTAATTTCATTTTTCAATGATATAAATATGACCTATGAAGAGGAACCAGAACTTATTTTACCAAACATGAATAAGGAAATGAAGCAGTTAATACCGAGTAACAAGTAATAATGTAATGTTATTATAAAATGGATGATTATATGATCATATATGATATTACATTAATTAATATGTTTATATAATAATTCAATGAAATTATTAAAATCATTATACATGAGTTTTGAATATATACAAATTATATCTATCCTAATGTCAAGACCCGTCCACCAGGGCCCGTGCAGTGACATACCCAAAGCCTACCTCTCAAAGGCCAGGGGTTAAAGACTATAATTGAAGGTGTAAACCTACAAGTGGGAGGAATATTCACGATTACCTGTACACAAACACATTCCCAACCATGTCCAGCAAATTGAATGGGAAAAACAAGTATATTGAAATAAGTGATAAGTACAAGTAGAACTGAAACAAGTGGGACAAAATACAAACCCAACAAAAAATTAATAACAGCCAAGTAAAAAGGGACTCGAGTATCCATCCACTAAAAACCCCACCTAATGGTAAGTGTATGGTATCTACTGAAATCTGAAGTAGTACATCAGGTCCTCTTGATCCTACTAGGCCCAACCTGCTCCTAGGCCACCAAGTCCTCTATTGAAACTCTTGTCATTTTCACAAGACATAGCACTGGTGGGCGAAGACTATGTAGAGGTGAGTAACACAATAAATAGTAGGGTACCCTAGTCCATAATAGAGAAATACCACAAAGTAGCCAAAAATCATAGCCACAAATTAAAACCACAATGTAAGGATAGCCCACACCATGTACAATCTAAAGCATAGGAAGAAGGTTCATTGGCTATAATGATGAAGTTTTCATACACTAGAGAGACTCATACAAGATGAATAATTTCTCTTCTGTCAGGCCACTAAGGATCTACACGGATGATGCTCTTCTGTCGGGACACTAAGGATCCACATGACTACTGCTCATCTACCAGACCACTATGAATCCACAAGGCTGATGCTCGTCTGCTGGGCCACTAAGGATCTATATGGCTTTAACTCGTCTGTTAGCCTCTAAGTATACACATGGTGGTTGCACATCTATCGGGCCACTATGGATCCCACACGGCTACTAATCATCATTTCGGCCACTAAGTATACACATGAAGGAATTTTAAGATATCAATCATAAATCAACCACCATGAAGTACCATATATAATATCATAAAAGAGTGTATCATTGTTTGGGTTCAACACAACAGACGACACATCAAACAGATACTCGATCATTAAGATATGGGAATATTGGTAAAAATGGCCTGATTGGATTTGAGTCTGATCCAAATCGGTCATATGAAGACCCCCACCAAAACACCCACAGAGTATCTTAGAAGGACCACCTCATCACACGGGTCCTTGTTCCACATATGGCATGTCAATCAGACACCCAACCAGCAAGTTATTAATGTTTCATTGAAATAGGGGATAGTGGGGTCTGGTTCTAGTCCAACCTGATCGAACATACCCAGCTCGACCTGGTGTGGGGTCCACTAACCCGACCCAGGTCCAGTTTAGTATGGCTCAGGCTTGATTTCCCCATTTGGCCAATAGGTTCGGCCCTATAGCGCCTGTCCGACTCGATAGCGTGGGTTCAACCCCCGAGTGCGGGTCCGGCCCACTAGGGTGGGGTTAGGCCCGCCACATGCCCAGTCTTCAATGTTGGATTGGTCTTATCTATTTTGAAAAGGATGAAATTAATAGCCACCTCTGTCACCTCCTACCTTGTGGATCGTACATGGGGTCATTCCCCCACAGTGGTCAGTTGACCATGGCTCCTCATCATGAGATGTAGAGTGGCACAACATCGACTCGTCACGTGCTACCGGCTTGGAGGATGGTTCCCACCTTCTTTTATGCCATGAACAAAGTATATTGCCTTCTCTACGTGGGAAATCCTCTGATGTGGTTATTCAGGTCATCGTGGTGTGCCTTCCTCTAATTTCGGCACCTGCAGGGTCTTTAGCAGACCACCAGACATGCTCTGATGGTTTGTTCAATATTCCACATGTGCGCACGTCCTCTAGGGGAGGTCACCATCACTACGATGGCATTGATTCCACCTTTCCGTCCACATGATAATATGGTCATGATGAACACACCCAACAAGCTACTTGGGAATTAATCATTTAGGCACATACCCTCCACGTTAGAAATTAAAATACATGGGGAGGCTCAAGAATTGATTTTCTATAATAAAAAGTTTAATTCAATACTAGATAGAGAAAACCCCAAAAAGGGCACCCTCCCACAAGAATGAACGATACATGGATTAACCATTTTTTGGGTTAATATTCATCTTTTGTTTAGAAAAAAATGATAAAACATTAAATAATTCCAAACCCCTACCTATTGATTTTTTTTACCATAACGCTTCATCCCCAAGGGTATAAGCGGTTGATGGAGTTCGTCATTGTTTGAGGTATTTTGAATTCGATGATTTCCTATCGCTTTTCATGATTCATTGTTAGGGAAGAAATCCATTAGAGGTTCATCAGAGAATACTCACAATTTAATCATCATTCAACCAATGTGTCAACTATTAAAAATAAAACATGTTGCGTTGTTTTTTTTACACTGTGATATTGTGTCATTTCACTACTTCATTTATGAAATAGTGTTGCTGTTATGCATAATTAATGTGTCGATATGAATCTTGTTAATAATACATTAATGATATCCATTAATTCACCTCATCGCCACCTCATCACCACACCACAATGTCATCGTTTAACTGATTTTTAGTGGGAAAAGAAATAAAATAACCTTTTAATCTATTTTATGAATTTTCTCAAAAATTCTGAAAATTATCTTTTACATTCAACCCTTTTTGAATGATGTTTTATCTTCCATAAAAGAATATAAGAATTTTGGGTTCAAAGGTGCCGTCATATTTTTTATCTTAGTACAAGTTCAAAAGTTAGAAATGTATGCTCACATGTTTTCTGAACACCCCTTTAAAATGGTGAAATATTCCATTTTGACCTCACTCAGCCTCATAATCACCAATCATCAGAGCCTGTAGTCCTTAAATAAATATATCAAATTTAACAAATATTCATTGAAATTAAGAGGCATTACATTTTCCCCATCATATGACATTACCTCTCCAAAAGGAAAAACAATGGCTAGTAAACAAATGGGCATACTGAGCATGAATTTGAGCCTCCCACTCCCAAGTTCTTTATTGGGGATTCCTGTGATGCCACCAAACATGCACGAGAGGAATAGACCTCTCATTCAGTACCCCTTTTTAGATCATCTATCTCCACCGAGAACTCCACAAACGTCGCTCCATCATCAATATCCATCTTTCCCTAGTCGATGGTGTGTGATGGATCAGGCTCGTATCTCCTCAGCTACGAAAAGTGGAAAACATCGTGCACCTGGTGAATTTAGGGGGTAATATCTAAGAGGTACTCCACCTCACCAACCCTGATCAGGATTTTAAAGGGTCCGATGAACCTCGAAGGTATCTTGCCTCCCTTTAAAAATCAATGCAATCCTTGTTTGGGTGAAACCCAAAAGAACATATGGTCTCCCTCCATAGACTCCAAGGGTATATATCTTCTTTCAACATAATGATTATGCCTTCTGTGTGCAGTCCTCATCTGCTCCTCAATGATCTTCACCTTCTTAGTGGTAGCCCATACCAAAAATTGACCCTTGAGTGCCAACTCACATGGGTCTATTCAGCAAAGAGGTGATCTTCAAGGCCACCCATAAAAGTCCTTATATAGTGTCATACGAATGGTGGAGTGATAGATGTTTTTCTATGAAAACTCAACCATTGGTAGGAGGTCCTCCCTATTATGATCAAAATCTTGGACACAAGCACAGATCATGTCTTTCATGGTCTTTATGGTCCGCTCTGTCTGACCATCAATCAGGGGATGAAAAGTTGTGCTCAAGTGTGGTTGTGTTCCAAGAACCTCCTATAATATATTGTAAAACCGTAATGTATAGAGTGAATCTTTGTATTATATGATCATTTAAGGTACCCCGTGAAGCCACGCTATCACTTGGATGTTGTGGAATCCCAATCCCTCTACCAGTCCCTGCTAATGGGTGGGTAGAAAGTGAACTGACTTGGTGAGTTAGTCAAAAATCACCTAGATAGAATCATGGCCTAGCGATGAACGTGTAACCCTTTAATTATTTCCATTGAGATACCATATCATTTAAACTCTTGTAACTCAAGTGTCTAAGCCAAGCATGCTAAAACCTGATGATCAGCCTTCACTTGTAAATAAGTGAGGCATTGCAAAATAAACTCTGCCACCATTTTCATCATCCCTTGAAACCTGTATTGAAATCAGAGGTCCTGGTACATCTTTTCAACATTAGGATTTACCACCAATGGGAATGTATGGAACTCTCTAACACCTCCTCCCATAGCATCACTAGTACTATGGTGCCTTCTCTTAAAAGGATGATGTGCACCCAACCTTTCAAAAATCCATTAGAAACATATCTTAAGGATATATGAGCATGTCGGGCCTCAAAGTCAACATCGATAAGTTGTTTCTCCGTATCTAGTTGTATGAGTGGGGGAGTGATAGCCATCAACTAAAGGTAAGACGTTTTATAATCATCCGTGAAGGATATCTACAATGCAACCAGCTACTCTTTCACATCACTCAACAGCTTCCAACTAGTCCTCATGTTCTGCATGTCTACTAAAACGTTACCCTTTCCAAGATTATACACTATCTCAAATTCATAGTCTTGGAAGGTATATAGCCATCCTTGTTGTGTCATGAATAGTTCCATATAAGAGAAGATATACTTGAGACTCATGTGATTGGAGTAGAATATACATAGTTCACCCATAAAGTAGTGTCACCTCATCTTCAGTGCAATACCACTACTACTATCTCCTGGTCTTGGTTCGTGTGGTTCTGCTCATGTTTCCTTGACTGTTATAAGCTTTAAGTGATTACTGCTCTCTCCTACATCAGTACACAGCCTATTTCGGTCCCTGATGCATCGTATAAGACAATATACCCAATTCCCTCTTAGGGTAGTCTCAATATGGGTTCACTCTTCAGTCACCACCTCATCTCCTACAAAATATTCCGGTATTTCTCCATCCACAAGAATTTATTTCCTTTCCATGTCAAAACTGAAAATGGTCCCGCCACTCTGGAAAAATAGGAAACGAAACTCCGATAGTATCTAGAAAACACTATGAATCTTTGAATCTTAGCCACACTTCCAGGGGGATCAAAAGAAATAATTGACTCTATCATCTCTGGATCCACTACAACTCCAGACTCCGAGATGACATTTCCCAGAAGGTGGACCTCCCAAATACAGAACTTTTACTTTGAGAGCTTACCATAATGTTGGTGCTCTAGGAGTGTATCTACGACTATCCTCAATTTTGTAACATGATCCTCATCTAATATTTAGTACACCAAGATGTCGTTAAAGAAGACTACCATGAAACAATCAATGTAAGGCTGGAAGATCCTATTAGTGTGTCCCATGAACACTGTAGGGGAATTAGTCATGCTGAAGGGAATAACCAATTACTTGTTTTGGACATACCAGAAGCCAAATTTTGTCTTTGGTATGTCCCCATCAAGTACTCAAAGCTGAAGATAGCCTGAACTGAGGACTATCTTCAATAACCACCTCGCTCCCTTCAGCTGATCGAATATGTCATAAATCCTCAGCATTGGATACTTGATCTTCATGGTCACCTAGTTCAGGTGCTGTAATTCCATGCATAACCTCAATCTCACATCTATTATATTGGAAAACAACATCGGGGCTACCCATGAAGAAATGATGGGCCTTACGAAACCCTTCTCCTACAAGTCCTCTAGTTGTACCCTCATCTCACGAAGATCCGTGGGATCTATATGATATGTTGGTGTGGATATCGGTGTTGCTCGAGGGTAAACGCCGATATATAAGTCTTCCTCTCTATGAGGAGGAAGTCTAGAAACGTCCTCAATAAAAACACCTTCGTACTTTTCGACCACTATATTAAATATTGGACTCCTCTAATATATTTCACCGAGGGTATGGATACCCAACTAGTGAGTGATTGGCTGCACGATCCTCCATGAATTTTTTTCCACTTCTGTAAGGATTTCCTTCTCACTGGTGAATGAAAACATGGTCCCTTCTCCACAGACACACCGTACATTATGCCTAAAACATTTGATCTGATCATGGATTGTAGATAACCATTCCATACCCAAGATGACATTGTAAGGCCTGGATGATACTACTAGGATATCCTTGCCGCATCTGTCTCCTCCTAGAGTAACCTCACACTACTAGAAGTAGTTTGTAATCTTTGAACCCCCCCCCCCCCCCCCCCGTAGGAGTCTCTAGCTATAAGGATCGAGCTGATGGATCCACCAGAATCTATGAGCTCCAACTTAGAGTTGTGGCAAGGAAAGTGTGACTGGAACTTGTGCCTATAAGAACTATAGATTTGGTGCATATGACATGTATCATACCTAGAATCAACCCTAGAGAATTTTGGTCATAAGCCTTTACTTCCTAATGCTGAGCATAACCATATCTTCATTCTACATGAGGTTGGGGTGGACCACCTAGAGGTGTTGGCATTAGTACCTCAAACCGCAACCCACAACCTATTTTTCAGCCTACTCCCTTGCCACCTCTGCCACCCTTTGACCCTCCTAACTTGATTCTATGAATCTGTCTCGGTGGTTCCTTAATTGACTGATTATTTTCTTCATGATGGTTCTGGCAGTCACAAGCCATGTGTCCCTGTCCACCATATGTTTAGCACACCCTACTCTTTTATTGTCTCTCGTTGTCTTGGTAGCCTCAATACATGGATCTTAAGTCTTAGGGTTCAAATATAGATGATCTAGCTTATTTGTACCATTTGGCCATCTGTTGGATTCCTGCCACAGATGGCTCTGCTACCTATCACCCATTGGTGGAACCCACTATTGATGTATGCTCTAAGAGGAATATCTCTACTAGTAGAGATCCATATAGTACTCCATCCTTTGTGGGGATGCTGAGAGAAACCATCGATGCACTGATCTCCCACTTGAGTCCCTGCTCAAATGCTCAATCTCTATAGAAAGGGTATCAATCCATGTATGTAGAGTAGTATGAAATATTGGTGAACCTCGCAGAGTACTCAACTATTGTTAGGTTACCTTGCTGATGGTGAAGTAGCTCCTGAATGTGCACAAAACTTAATGTGGTGAGGAATAAATACTCCCAAAAAATCCTCTCAATGTCCATCTAGGTGAGGGTCCCCTTGTCATGTGTCTGGATTTTCATACTCTTCCATCTCCCTACTAACCCCTGAAGAAGGCTCACAACTACGATAGTTATCTGGTCTAGCAGTGCCCTCCCTAATCAGAAGACCCATGTCACCACCCAAAACCAATACTCAGTGAGTTGAGGATATGTCTCTCCCACGAACTTGGGAGTTCTGTGTTTATAAATATCATGCATGGATCTATGTCTGTGAACATCCTCTGTCAATACCGTTAGTAGTAGATGATAACCAATGGGTGGTGGTAACACTAGTGCACCACCCGGCAGGGAAATCATGAGAACTAGACCCTGAAAAGAAACCTCTTCACTAGAAGGGAAATCCTCCAAAACATGTAATAGATTTATGTATTGTCATTATCATAGAGGAATCCTAGAATAGATCAATGTGGGGCCCGGTCAAAATATTATACCTAGTGAGCTACGTCTTATACAAAAGAATATAAAGAGACACTCTTGCAACTGGTGTTTTTATGCATTGAGCTGAAAAGAAGAAATCATGTTCTTGGTGTGTTGATACGTAGGCCGCCACACAGACACATGACTCCCCAAATCTGAAATGCAAACTCGACACATTTAAAATTATTTCCCCAAAATAAAAACAACAAACTCTCAGTCTCTAGGGTTCAACTAGCCCCCTTTGATACAACTTTTTCATGACCCATCCCCAGGGGCCTGTGTCGTGACATACCCCAAGACTGCCTGCCATAGGAGAGGGGTTGTTGGATACCCCTGAATGTATCAACCTTCAAATGGGAGGAATTTTTCATGTGTACCGGTGTGCACACACGCCAAACCATGTCCCACAAACTGAAAGGGAAAAATAACTATCTTGAAACAAGTGCTGAGTACATGTACAACTCAAACAAGTGGTCCAGAATACCAACAAAACAAAAATATCTAAAAATATCCATTTACAAAGGGACTCAGGTACCCATCCACCGAAAACCCAACATGATGGTAAGAGTAGTGTAGCTATTGGATGTTGAAGTAGTACGTAATGTCCTCCAGATCCTACTCGGCCCCACCATCACCTAGGCAACCAAGTCATCCACCAAAATTCATGTAATCCTCAAATGATACTACATGTGCAGGAAAATTAAATTCAATGGTGAGTAAGACAATACTCTACAGGGGACCCCAGTCCACTAAGGAGAAATACACAAAAGTAACCAAAATGAGAAGCCACAAAGTAAAACAAAAAAGCAAGGACCACTCACACTATTTAAAATATAAATCATAGGAAAAAGGTTTATTGACTATATTTATGACCATTTCGTACTATTGGAGACCCATCCCTGATGTATCATTTCTCTTTTTTGGGATACTAAGGATCCACATGGCTGTTGTTCATCTGTCAGGCCACTGTGGATCCACACAACATAGGCTCATTCTTGGGGCCCCTAAGGATCAACATGGTTGTTGCTCATCATTCTGGGCACAAAGGATTGACATGGATATTTCTTTTCTGACGGGACACTATGTATCCACATGGTTGTTTTTCATATGTCAAGCCACTAAGGATCCACGCGGCTGTTGCTCGACTTCCAAGACACTAAGGATCCACATGGTTGTTTCTCAAGCCATTAATCATATCTCAAATGACAAGATATCCAACATAGAATAAACCAAATTATTTTCTGATCATAAGGGTTCCAATGCAATAGAAGGAAGGTCGAACAGATGCCCAGTTTGTAAGACATGGGCATTTTAGTAAAAAGGGATCATTTGGATTCGAGTCTGATCCAACCCGGCCATTTTTCTTCCCCTTCCAAAAATCATGTAAATTATATTAGAACAGCCACATTATTTATTGTTTCCTCATTCCATAGACGGTGCTTGTAGAGACCCCAAACATGATGTAGATGTACATTACATTAATTTTTTGGAATACTTACTACATAACAAAAACAGACACACAAGGACCATAATAGTTTAGTGTCTTTGGAAACACTGAATATAATCTTCTAATCGTGGTGAATGATCTTCAACATATCCCATAAAAATCATCCCATTTTATTTTCTTACATAAAACCTTTCTTTAAATCCTGGGGAAAAGAATGCATATAAATGGTGAGCTCAAATTCTCAGTAAGGGTAAACATAGTGAATATTAAGCAATCCATAAACATTTGAATTCAAAAACATGAACATAAAATCAAAACATAAAAATCATGATCAACGACATAAATCATTGAAGTACATAAGGCATGTATCATTAAGGAACATTAATCATGATAAACTATCATGGGAATAAAACATGTAATTGTGGCAACCATTAGGCACATGTTATGATTTCCATAGTATCCAAGGCATTGCTGCCAAGACTATCCTAGTGGACAATGTCCCTTTCTTCAACGCACCTCTTTTAAGCATCCTCTTAAGGAACTAGAGTTGGTATTTTGAGGAAATAAGAACCTCTATAATGATTCTATGGAAGTTGATAATGTAAATGGGCAGGGTTTGGCCGAGCTTTTAGGTTCAAATAGTTTAGAGAGAAGAGGGAGGAGGTTCCCTTTTATTAGGGAGTAGAGGGGCACCTTAGGAAAACATTAAATATTAATTTATAATAAAGTCATATTTAGTTTATAATATCTCCAAGTTTATTTATTTCTAAGATAAAGTGGGGAACTGTTGAAATCCTATCAACCAATAGTTTTTAGACATGTTTAGGATACCATTTTAACCTTATCATTTTGATTTAACTCTAAGTTATATAATTTAACTTTTACAGTGTCTTCTTGTATTCTTGCACTATATGGTTAATAAACATACTATAACAATCAAAAACAACCAAAAGTGGTTCATTATTAATATATATAACCTTATCTAAGTCATTTGGCCGAACCATAGTTTTTTAGGATTAGAATATAAATTAATAATATAATATTTGTTCAAAAATCTATTTTATGTCGTTTTTGACACTATTTAGTAATTGATTTTTCTGAAAATCAATACAGCATGATTAGTTCAAAAAAATTAACTAAATAAATTCTAACATGTCATATTAACCATGAAAATTATTTTAATTTATAAAAAGTATCAAATTACATTTATTAGGGTATTTATAACATCAATTATGATAATATTTCATTAATATGGTAATTACTGCTTCATCATTGTGTCGAAAATAAATTAAATTATATAATGTCTAAATATTATAAGTAAAATACCATAATTTAGGAAATCATTTTATCTTTCTAATTAATATTTATAGTCGAATTTATCTTTTGTATAACCCTATATTAAAAAAAATTAGTTATTAAACATTGATTTTAACTCTTTTAATTCTTCTTTGAATTAAATAATAATAAATGTCCTAATCTAATCCAAGTGGACCTAAATGATAATAGTATATTCCTAAGGTTGTTTTTTTTTTGAATTACACTTATCCAATATAATTAGTACATGTGTTAAGGAAATAATAATATCACCATTACCCTTAATTACTCTATTTACTTTTAACCGTGTTAAATAAAAGAAAAAAGTTACTATTCACCAAATAATATTTTCATCTCATTGAACAAAATTTTACCTACTAATATCACTCATGTCTCTTGGATTATTTAAATTCCACTCACAGAAGAGGTAAAATTCAGTTTTATGTAAATTTTCAAATTCACCTAGCAGGTGGGTAAAAGATGGTGAAAAGTTTAATAAAATTTTTATATATCTAAAAATGTTATAAAATGACTCCAATGAAATAAATTTAACTTATACAGGTATTATGTGTCTATTTTTAACTAAAATAAATATTTATTTATATAAACAGTTAGTTTTTAAATAGTAACCCAATGTTTTCACTATTCATCAAAAATTGATAGTTTTCAAAAAAATACCAAAAATTCATCCTAGGAAAATATCGATATTCCATATCCAAAAATGAATTCCATCTTGAAGATAAAATTTATAAAATTTAAAAAAGTGGGTATTAATTTACATAACAGTTAGTTCATAATAATATTATAAAAATATCTCGTTTAGTGAAACTCAGTATTGCGTACAACACACGCTATCGAGGAATGTTTCTATGGCATACAACACAAGCCCAGAATAGTGTTTGCGTATAATACAAGCTACTAAGGTGTTTTATATAGAACAATATAATTTTGGTGAGGTGTAGAACACAAGACATCAATGTAATTAAAAATAATATTTCTCATAAAATATCTGGGTGTTACATTCTACCCCGCATAAAATTAATTTCGTCCTCAAAATTCGTCAGGGAGATAAATGGTTTACTACATGAAAGTTTCTTTCATTGAAACCCAGATCGTAAAAATGGATACTAAAACATAATTTTAAAAACTAAGGTATGAAATGTAACAATTACCCAAAGTAAATCATCACTGGGTTTCCACACAGGAGAACATAGGTGAAAATATGGATGTATAATAAAATAGAACCATCAGGATCTGATGAAGAGTGGTAGAGGAAATGGCTATGAAAAATCCATCAATCATATATTCATAAATTTGTGATGATTTAAGGTACCATCTGATTCATCTGATATAAGGACACTAAGACAACATTTTTGGTTTTCAATATCATTACCCTAAAGTTGGAGAATTTGAATTAGAAGAAATACTTATCTGATTTTGGTATAATCTAACCATTGTTTGTTCCATGAACAATTTCCACTTCATCACTTAAAGAAATGATGTTGATTTTTTCATTCTTGAAGTTTTAGCAGATCAGGTAATAGAATGATGGGTCATTCCATCTGTCTCAAACAAAAGGTTAGAAAAAGTTAACATATACACATAAGTTCATCTTTAGTGAGTTTAATCGTATATTTTTCCAAAAATGGCCTTATAATTCATCTATCATACTTATTAATAAAATAAAACTAATTTCTACTAACTAGGGACTTCTTTGTAGGCCAGTGGTAGGCGATAAAGGTCTATCACACTTCAGTTGTGTGATCGATTCCCACAACATTGTCCGATGTGATGGGTTGTCACCCATCCTATGGGATGTCCTTTTAATATAACAACACTATTATAAGATTCCATAAATAGTATTGAAAAAAGTTCTAGCCTTAAATAATTCATTTTTTTTCAAATTAATCCATTCCAACCTTTAGGCTTATCGAATATACTTATGTCCAATATTATAGTATAAAGAAAACGATTAGTAGAAATTTCATCAACCAAGCATGTGAATACCATCATTTATTCTCCATATATTATACGATATATCTTGTTGGTCACATTACAAACATGTGAATACCTTAGTCATGTATTCTATTAAAAACAGAATACCCATTAAACCTTAGTGAAACCATAAATGTTGTCAAAAGTTAACTCCTTCCTTATACCTAAATCCAAAAATTTCTATATACACAAACCATGATATCACATTGTCCTTATATCAGTCATGATCTCATTAATAATATCAAACATGTCATTATCTCCTTATCCATTCTTTATTATCATATCATCTACTTTCCAAAAATATCTCAATAACCTTTCATAGTTACCAGTACCATTCAACACGTACTTTTAAATACTTTATAAAAAACAATAGGGTAACAATCCTTAGATGTGTCTTTATTCCACAGTACAATTTCCTATACAACATAACTCTTGATAAACATAAATCATTCCACTACCTTATTAAATCATTGACCAAGCTTCATATTTTTATTCATCAACACATCTTTCATCTCATATATCATTTGTAGTCTCTATATCATCATCAATATCAATACTACCCATACAACCATTCTGATTCACTTCATGAAATTTTCCCCTAGGTCATTGGTTTGCATAATGCCCTTACATCCCAAATTTAAAACATTTAACCGTTGTTGATGTCCTAGAAATACCATTATCCTTGTCCACATTGTTAATTGAACCTTTTCTTCTGCACTTACTGTCTTTGTGTCCTTCTTTTCCACACCCAAAGCATCATCCAGTTCCTTTGAAACATTCTCCTTAATGCCTCTTCCCATATGATTAAATGGGGGAGATTGAACTTTCATTCCTCTATGATCAGCATGAAAATCCATCTTTCTCTTATTAGATGAGTCAGTAAACTTACCAATGTTGATTTTATTTATCATATTATGAGATTTATGATTATGCATAATAACGATGTTTGGGCTTCCAAATCTCGTTTCATTTGGTTTCTCGTGAAAAATATGATTCCATTGTCCATCATGTATCTTCCTGTTTCTAACCATTTTCTAATAGCCAAAAAGAATAGTGTTAGAGGCAAAAATCATGCTAGGAAAACAACGTAATAAATGGGTAGTACCTTCAATATCTAACATCTTAGGTTTAATTCTAATATTGTTACCATAATTCTAGGATTATAATCTATACTTATACTTAACCATAGGGACATCCCTAATCATACCTTATAAATATCTCTAGGATCTCACTAAAGTTTTTTCATCCTAGTTTCCAAATGTTAACTAATACTTTCCTCTGATACCAACTATAGAGACCCCAAACTTGATGTACATGGACATTACATTACTTTTGCAGAATACTTAATACATAACAAAAACAGACACACAAGTCTCGTAATAGTTTAGTGTCTTTAGAAACTCGAAATATAATCATCTAATTGTGGTGAATGATCTTCAACATCTCCCATAAAGATCTTCCCCATTTGTTTTCTTACCTAAAACCATTCCTTAAATCATGGGGAAAATAAAACATAAAAAGTGTGAGTTAAAATGCTATGTAAGTGTAAACATAGAGAACATAAAACAATCCATAATCATTTGAATGCAAAAACATGAACATAAAATCTAAACATCAAAATCATGAGCAATGAAAAAAAATCAAGGAAGTACATAAGTCATAGATTGTAAAGGAACATTAATCATGATAAAATAGCATTGGAATTAAACATGTAATTGTGGAAACCATTAAGAACATGTTATGATTTCCATAGTAGCCAAGGCATTGCTACGAAGACCATCTTAGTGGACAATGTCCCTTTCTGAATCGAGTTCACTCCTCGTTCCAGTCCTGTATCACTGAACCGGAATTACATGTCGTTCCAGCCATGTCTATCTCATGAGATATAAATATTTATCCAATTCATTGGAGGGAGATATAGGTCCCACCCATCTCATAATGAAAACATTCTTACTAGTGCCACAAAATAAACATAATTCATTCATCATAACCCAAAGAATAAAATGTGTTTCATAAACATCATCCCATTATAACGTAATCCATATAAAACAAATTGATATCATTTCATCATAAGAATAATCAAACCATAATATATATGTTGTACATGAAACATAATCATACAAAATAATTTCATCTTATATGGAAAATAGTTTTGAAAAAAACACTTGAAATGATTTCATGAGAAAGTATCCTCTCTTATTCAAAATCATTTTCTTTTCAGAAAATTATATTCAATTTTAAAAGAAAAGTATTTTGTTGAAAATAATCATGAAATATTTTGGAGGAAGATTCATGAAAACAAGGCTTTATGAAACCGTAAAAATCCATCCATGCCATGTAATTTAAAAAAAATTCTTCTCATACTTTTCCCAAAAAAGTCAAAAAGTACCTCGTATATTAAAAAAAGAAAGATTCCATACATACCATGTAGTCAATGTTAAAAATGGTTAAAAAGGAATTTAAACATACATGACACCATTTTTATAAAACAATGACATGGATGATAAATATAACCTAGAAAATACTTTTGAATAAACAATCTCAGATAAAAACTAGATTGGAAAAGTTATCCCTTACCTTATGTCCAATATGTTTCGTATATATCAGAACCTCCTATATAATGATTTAAATAATGTCATTGTCTTATTAAAGAATAATAATCATTGTTATGATATAATATATGGTTCACATAGGTTTTTATATTACCCGTTCATTTGTCAATTCCATGTTAAAATAACGTTTTGGGTAAAATCGTTTCATTTATCGTACGTGTTTGGACTTTTTGTTCTTGATATTATTATTAAATATATCATGATTTACTTACTTATAGAATGAAAACCCCAATTTATATATCATATATATTTGTATATATATATATAATAGATAGATAAATGAAATTAAACACACCGTTCATGGAGACGGAAGGCCATACGTATGCATGAACGCTATTTTCCATTCCATATTGACTTGAATGGATGTAAGTAGATGATATATATATATATACATATATATATAAATACATAACTCCAGTAGCTATATCATGTCATATATTTCAATATTATTAATTATATATACTTTATAATTAATCTTGAATGTATAACAAGGAGAATGAATCTCTTCGCGTCGTAGAGACAATCATTCATACATATGCACGAGCGATGATATCATTCCCATGGTTATTGAATTGAATTATAGTGGATGATATAATATATCAGAATTTGTATGATGTTATAATAACTATATATAGTTATTCATTTCACCATTATACCCATCCATGTAAGGTGGTTTTGGAAAAAACAGATTACACCACGGCATGGAGACAGTATTCCATATGTACGCACACACAATGATTTTGTTTTCCGTAGGATGGATAGAAGTTGAAATTGGGTTGTTTCATATTTATAATAACATATAAGTATATTATTGATTCTTATGTTATTTACTTATAATGAAATAACTAATGAATAATATGTTGAATAAGAATGAAACTTGAATGAATCGATAGAAGAGATTACCTCTTCTTTGACGCACCCCTTTTAAGCATCCTTTTAATGCACTAGAGTTGGCCTATTAAGGATAACAGAACCTCTATAATGTATCTATGGATGTCAAGAAGGTAATTGGGTAGGTTTTGAAAAATATTTAAGGCTCAAAATTGTGCCAAGAGAAGAGGGAGGACGTGCCCTTTTATAAGGGAGGAGAGGGGCACCTTAAAAAAACAAAAAATATTATTTTATAATAAAGTCATATTCGGTTTAAAAATGCTCTAAATTGATCTATTTATAAGATAAAGTGGGTATGGGTAGAAATAATCTCCACCAATAGGTTTTATACATGTTTAGGTTACCATTTTAACCTTATCATTAGGTTTTAACTCTAAGTTAAATAATTTAGCTTTTACCGTTTCTTATTTTATTCTTACACTATATGATTAATAAACATACTATAACATGCCAAAAGATCCCCAAGTGGTTCATTATTAATATATATATCCTTATATAAGTCATTTTGAAGAGCCTTAGATTTATAGGAATAGAATATAAATTAATAATACAATTTTTTTAAAAACTCTTTTCTATCAATTTTGACACTATTTGGTAATAGATTTTTGTGAAAATCAAAACAAAATGATTAGTTCCAAAAAAATATAATTAAATAAATAATAACATTTAATATTAACCTATAAAATTAGTTCAATTCATAAAAAGTCTCATATTACATTTATTTGGGTATTTATAACATCAATTATGTTAATATTTCATTAATATGGTTATTACTACATCATCATTGTGTCAAAAATAAATAAAATTATTAATGTATAAAAATTATAAATAAAATTCCTTTATTTAGGAATCTATTTTAGCTTTCTAATGAATATTTATATTTGAATTTAACTTATATATAAAAATATATTAAAAATGTTGTAGTTATCAAACATTGATTTTAACTATTTTATCTCTTCTTTGAATTAAATAATAATAAATTTCCTAATCTAATCCAAGTGGACCTAAATGATAATATTATATTCCTAAGGTTGTTTTTGGTCGAATTAAACTTATCCAATAAAATTAGGACATGTGTTAAGATAATTATAATATCATTTTTTCCCTTAATTACACTATTTACTTTTAACCGTGGTAAATAAATGTAAAAAGTTACTATTCGCCAAAAATTATTTTCATCTCATTGAACCACAATTTAAAAACTGATATCAACCATGACTCAATGAATTTTCAAATTCCACTCAGAGAAGTGATAAAACTATGTTTTATGTAAATTTTCAAATTCTCCTAGGAGGTGTGTAAAAGACGTTGAAAAGTTCAATAGAGTTTTTATATATATAAAATTATTATAAAATGACTCCAATAAATTACATTGAACTTATACAGGTATTATGTATCTATTTTTAACTAAAATAAATTTAAATTAAATAAATAATTATTTAAATAAAAAGTCAGTATTTAAATAGTAACCTAGTGTTTTCACTATTCATCAAAATGGATAGTTTTCAGAAAAATAAAAAAAATTCAACCTAGGCTAATTTTGATATTCCGAATCAAAAAAGGATGTCCATTTTAAATGATAAAATTTATAAAATTTAGAATAGTGGGTATTACTTTTCATAACGGTTAGTTCATAATAATATTATAATAATATCTCGTTTAGTGAAACTCAGTATTTCGTACTACACATGCTATCGAGGAATGTTTCTCAGGCATGAAATACAAGCCTAGAATAGTGTTTGTGTATAATACAATCTAATACGATGCTTCGTATGGCACAAGCTAATTTTTGTGTGGCGTACAACATAATACGTCAAAGTAATTAAAAATAATATTTCTCAAAAAAATCTATGGGTGTTACAGTGCTTCAATCTGACACCCAATCTATCTGTTATTGATGTTTCAGTGAAATGTGGGCCGGTTGGGTTTGATTTTGTCAGAACTGGTCGGACCATCCCGAGCCGATCCGAATCGGGTCTAGTTCAGCATGGGTCTAGCCCGACTAGCCTATTGGGCCCATGGGTTCGGCCCTATAGTGTGGGTCTGGCTTGCCTCCTACCATGTCCGGTCGGGATGCAACTGAGAGCTGCCTCTGGAACCACCTTCCCTATGGGTTTTCTACGATGCAATTCCTCTTCCACAGCTAGTTGGACGCGGATCCTTTTCATGCGTCGTGGCATAGCACCACAACATCTCTCCAATAGTATCCATCTTAGAGGCCATAATCCCCCTCCTATTGCGCTGAGTCCAATGGTCACAGCCTCCTCCACACGGGATAGTCATTAATGCTTCTCTTTGGGTCATCGCGGAGCACATCCAATGTGTGCCTCCCTCCAGTGTAAGTGACATCAAGGATTTTGGTGGACCGATGGACACACATTAGTTTTCCATTATTCGTGCCACGTATGCCTATGTCCTCCAGGTGAGGTCACCATCACTTCAATGGCCTCAATTCCACCTTGGCATCCACTTGTGAATTAGATCATGAATAACATACAAGAGGAGGGGCTTGGGCCTTATTTGTGCTGGCCCACAACATCCTCCTTAGAAATTTAAACACCTGGGGAGGCTAGGGTATTGATTTTTTATCAACAGAAGTCTAATTTAATCTCGAACAGAAAAAAACCAATGAATGATACCCTACTGCAAGAACCCATTTTCTTCATATTAACATGTTCTTAGGAAAATCTATGTGTGTCATTTAGAGAAAGAATGGGGAAGATTTAAATAATTGAAAACCCTTAACTCATTGATGTTCATTTCCATAGTTCTTCATCATTGAGGGTCCAAGAGGTCGATGGAATTCATTTTTCTTCGAGGTATGTTGATGTCTCTGACTTCTCGCTAGTGATCTTCGTTTTTCATTGCGGTGGAAAACAGTAAAAGGTTCGTTCGAGAATCCTCACAGTTTAATCCTCGTTCCACCAATGCATCAACTATTAAAAAGAAAACATGTCATAGTATTTATGTTACACTATTTCATGTATGAAATAATGTCGTTACATTGTATTAAAGTGTTTTTAAACTATGTGATAACGATCCATTAATGAACCTCATCATTTCTTTATCGTTACACCATAGAGTTTTCGGTTCACCACTCATCAGTGAGAAAAGAAATAAAATAACATTTAAAGATATTTTACTGTTTTTTCTCAAAAATTCCATGAATTAAATTTCCATTAGGCCCTTGCCAACCAATGTTATTTCATTTTTAAGAGAATATCATAATGGTGAGGTAAACGGATCCATAAAAATTTTGATCTGAGCACCATATCAAAAGTTAGAAAAACTCGCTCACACATATACTAAACATACCTTAAAAATAGTACAAAATTATGTTCTGGACTCATTGGGCCTTAGAATATCATTCCATGAGAGTGTTTAGTCTCAAAATAATTCAACATAATTTAAAAATATTACATATATATTCTTCTACATTACACCTAAGGTAATGGATAATTTTTCAATCTCATTATTATCTAAGATTTCTTTTCTGTAAGTATATAATGGGGTATATTTATCATCCATATCAAGGTTTCATAAATAAGTTTTAAAAATTTTTATTTTATCTATCTAAAATTGTTTAATGTAAATTTTACCCATTGGTGAGTTTATATTAAATTGTATGAACATAAATTTATTTTATTTTCAAAACTATGTACTTCTTATAATTCAAAATAAGTACCAGAATAATTTTTTCTTTTATGTTAAATGTCTTTGATGGATTTTTAAATTTTCATAACACCTTATTTACATGGATCTTACATTGCAATATTTCATATTTGATTTCAAATAATTTTTTTTTATTTAATTTTTTTTGGCATTTTGAAAAAATAAAATGTTTTTTAATAGGAAAGGATATATTTATCAAGATTAAATTTAATGTGTTGTATCACTGTTATTTTACATCTATATGTAACTATTTAATAGGGTTCTATTTTACGTATAATATCCATATTTTATCAATTATTTTTTTGTTTTTATGATTTAATTATATTTATGAAACCCATTTTTTAAAAGGATTAGGTTATGAAGGAATGATGTTTACGAAACCAATTTTATACTTTCGGTAATGCTATGATGAATGATTTATATTTATGTGGAACTTGGAATAATGATTTCATTTTGAAATTGGTGGGACCAATATCTCTAACCATTTCAGAGGCTAAATATTTATATCACATGAGATAGAAAGGGACGGAACAAGAAATGATATCAGTTCAGTGATAAAGATATGGAATGAGGAGTGAGGTCAGTTCAGCAATAGAATTTCTCTGCTATGATGGTTTTGGAATGAGCCATTACTAATATGAAATAATTTTCTATTCTTATGTGTGTTCCAAAAAATCATGTCTTATTTTATAAATTTTGGGATTATGTTCATTGATTCTTAATATCTTTTATGATGTACCTGATGACATTATATCATTATCCTCCATATGTTGGATTCAATTCTCAAAAATTATATTCTTATGTCTAATGATAATGATATGATTAATATCTCCCATATCCACACTTACTAAGAATCTGAGATCATCCTTTATTATGTTTCTTTTCCCCATGTTATGCAGAAACTTATTATGTAATATATATCAAAAATGTGTCCAGTAATGAAGTAATAAGTGGTGGAAAATATAGATTTCTTATGAACTAGTCGCTTATGTTTCCCTGTTTCTAAAGACACTAAACCAGTACAGTCTTGATGTGGTTATTTTATATTTTTAATGAATATTATTCAATTTTTTGTTATATATATGAGTGTAATTTATGGGATATAATAGTTGGTATCATAGTGAAGGTATAGTTAACCATTGGAATCTAGGATGAGAAAACCTTAGTAGGAGCCCTAAGGATATGTAAAAGTATAGGTTATAATCCTTGTGATTTATTAATTATCATGAATTACCTATGATAAAACAAAATGTGTCCTAAATTGAAATTTTATAAATGATTATTTATTTCTCCCATTATTATTATTGTTTCCCACACTATGATTCTTTGTATTAGTCAATAGATGGAACACGAAGGAAACACGTTAATGCTGAATGCGAAGGGTAATGCCCTGATTTTCACCTTGAGCAACCAATTTTTATGGGACCTGGAATGAAAAAATATTAGCTCTTCATAAAAAACATTATCAAGCTATAAATCATGCAGGACATCAAAATTAGGAAAGGAGGGAACAATATTCTGTTGAGTCCATCATGAGGCCATGTCCACCTTCTATCTATGGTTCTTCTAATCAACTAGTCACATAACAATGGATTAGTACCACTGAAAAGATATTTTTAGTTCTCAAATGTTTAGTATGTGATAAATTCATCTTGTAATTCTATCATTTGGAAGGAGAGTTTCATTAATAGTGGAATCCTATCCTGAATATGAGAAAAATAGATGAAATCAAATACATGTAATGGGAAGATTTCATGAAATTACTTTTCAATAAGTACTATCCTCTTATTATTTGGATAATGATGAAGAAATATTTCCTTGAGATTATGAAAAAGGATTATGAATCCATTGTTACCTATGAAGAAAATTTTAAATGGCTTCAAAGGTAAATTTCTAGAATTACTATCCAACTTGAGTGTAAAATCGATTGATTCTTTAGTGGCTTAAAACGAATTATCTAAAGGAAATTAGCCATAAGGGACTTCAATACCTATGAAGAAATAATTCTATGTTTTCTCAAGGTTATGATGGTTATTTGGAGTAACCCATAATACTGTGAGATTCATAAGAAGAAAAACATGAAATTCCACAAAACATCTATAACCACACTAAAAATAAGATGAATTTCCCCTTATGCTCAAATATTGAAAAAAACATGGAGAGAATTATCTTAAAGGAACTACCAAATATTTTAATTGTGGGAGAGAAGGTCATCTGGATATTTTATGCCGAACTGAGGGGAAAAATATGTCAACTGATTCAAATAAAGAAGATACTACACAGAATACACCTCCTAGAATTCAATGCAATAAGTGAATTAAAATAGGGCATTCAACAAACCAATTATTTAAAAAAGGTTTATAAATGATTATCAATGTCAAAAAACTATTAAGGAAAAATATAGAGGCAAGTCACAAGTGATCACTAACGGTGATATGGAGCATAATAATACAGTTATGAAAGGTATACATATCATCCACTATATTGTATAAAATGATTTATTTTATTCTAGATCTACCCACTATTTTATTTCTGAATAATTTTCTAAGGTTATCATCGTATTACCTCAACAATTATACATTGAGTTAGATATGACAACTCCTAATGGAAAAATATTCAAATAAAAAGATTATAATTCTTCTATAGTTGATGTTTTTGGGGGAGTGCTTCCTGTAAATATTTTGATCCTTCCTTTACTGTAATTTGATTTGATTTTTGGAATGGAATGGATTTTTCTATATGGAGATCATATCTATTACCATGGTCATGAAGTCACATTTCATTTTCTAGATCAATCTATGATCATATATCGATTCGATGATGAGTATGACCTTCCTGTAGAAATTTTTTCCATCTTATGGGTCCAGATTCCCATAAATGAAGATTTATATCTCAAATGGTTGGGGAGAAACTCATGATTAATAATACACCTATTAAACGAGAGTTCTGTTATGTATTTTAAAATGAATTTCACGGTCTTACACTGAGTCATGAAGATGTGCTTTCAATAGAAATAATACTGAGTGCTATGAATATTTCAAAGAAACCTTCTATCATTTCCCCAATAAAGGTTTAGGAATTGAAGAAGAAACTCCAAGAGAATATTGACATGAGATTCATTCACCCTATTGCATCATATTATGGTAAACCTATTATTTTTTTAAAAAGAATGATTGATCAATGATACTCTACATTGATGATTGAGAACATAAAATGATCACTATCATGAACAAGTATACTCTTCCCTACATTGAGGATGTATTCAACTAGCTACAAAAAGATCAATAATTTTTCATTACTGATCTTTATTCAGGATATTATCAATTAAAGGCCAAGAAAGAGGATATACCGAATAAAAAATTCCATAAGATGTATGAACACTATGAATTTATAGTGATTCCTTTTTTCCCTTACTAATTACCATCCTCCCTTCATGTATATAATGAATAGAGCCTTTAGAGACTCTCTTGATAATATTTTTGGAAGCCTTTATATATGATATTCTTGTATATTTTATTAAAAAGGAAGAGCATGAATATATCTTTAGAATTGTAGTGAAGACCCCAAAAAAATTATAACATTACTGAAAATGTTAATAACTGTGAATTTTATCTTTATAATGCTTCTTTTTTTGGGTCACATAACCTCAAGATATAGGATATATGTGGATCTATCAACAATAGTAGTAATTGAAATTTGGCCTAAAATAAAATGGAAACTAAGATCCAAATATTTCTTGGTTTTTCTGGATATTACCTATATTTTGTGAATGATTTTTCACAACTATCAAATCCACTCGCCAAGATGACTCTGAATGGAGTTAATATCATATTGATGAATGAATGTGAAGAAATTTTAAAAGTCAAAAAATATAGTTATCCACTGAACCAATTCTCACACTACCTTTTAGTGTAGAAAGGTTTATGATATATAGTGATGAATCCAAGAAAAATTTGAGAAGTTTTTTCAGGAAAAATGATATGGTGATAGCATATTCCTTATGAAATTTGAAAATCCATGAGAAAGATTACCCAACTCATGATTTGGAGTTAAATATGATACTTATTTCATTAAATATATGATGTAATTATCTTTATTATTAAAGGTGTGATATCTATACTGATCATGAAATTTTAAACTATATTTATACACAAAAGGAGAAGAATATGCCACAATGAAGATGGTTGGTGTTGATTAAAGACAAAGAATTCTCAATACACTACCACCCTGGGAAAGCGAACAAGGTGGAATATTATTTGAATCAAAAGAACATGTTATACTATCTCTGATGAGGATCACAAAATATATAATATTAATCTATTTTTGAAGGATGGATCTTGAAATTTTATTTGAAGGGGACAAATCATATCTTTTTAAAAGGAATATTCAACCATATATACAAGTGAAGATTAAGGATTAATATAAGGAAGATATAGAGATACAAAAAAGAAGATATTTGATTTTAAATTTAACCTTGATTGTGATGGAATAATAAAGATCAAGAATAGTGTTTTTATTCCTTTCATACCATAATTAAATAAGAATTTGGTCGATGAGTAACATAGTTATTCATTGTCTATTCATCCCGGACGAAAAAATATATACATGAACCTGAAATAGCATTTATAGTTGAATGAAATGAAAAGGTATATATCTGAATATGTCTCTTGGTGTTTGGTTTTTATGAATGTAAAAGCAGACTAACTGAATTTTAAGGGGATGTTACAACCATTACCCGTACCAGAATTAAAATTAGAAAACATCACAATGTACTTTTTCATCAGAATTCCAACAATATTTACAGGCCATAATTCTATATGGGTTAAAGTTTATAACCTTTTGAATTCGTCACACTTAATTAATTTTATTTAGGATTTATATCTATATTATATTTCAAAGATATATGTAAATGATGTTTTAAATTACATGGAGTTCCACTTTCCATTATACCTAATCGTGATCTAAGGTTTAACCAGATATTTACGAGAAGTGTTTTGAAGGATCTGTATACATAGTTTAGTTTCAGCATAGCTTATCATCTTTATAAATACAATCATTCTGGGAGGAAAATTCAATAACATGAAGACATGTTGAAAAAAAATATCTATGGAATTCAAATGTGGTTGGGATCTACACCTACCTTTGATATAATTTTATTACAACTATTGCTTTCACACTAGTATTCAGATGGTTTTTTATGAATCCCTTTATGGGAAGAAGTATAGAACTCCAACATGATGGGTTGAAATTTGGGAAATAAATCTATCATAACCTTATCTTGTTGATGAAATGGCAGAGAAGTTCAGATCAATTCAACAACACACAGGAGAAGTTAATATTCCACAAAAAAGATGTTTTGATAAACAATGAAAAGACCAAATGTTTGAAGATGGTCACATGGTTTTTCTAAAAATATCTCCATGGAAGTGACTAATGAGATTTGGAAATAAGGTAATGTTGATCCTAAGGTATATTAGTTTTTTTGAAATTTTGGATCATGCTGGGATGGTAACATACCAGTTGGAACTTCCACAGAATCACTATAAAGTTCCAGATGTGTTACTTATATCTCTCCTAAAAACGTATATTCCTAATAATTAAAATACACAAAACTAAAAATCTATAATACTTGAGAAATATATTTCTTATTAAGAATAGACGATATAAATTGTTTATCCAAGTGAAATGATTTATTAAATAAGACCACTTCTTTGGTTAAAGTTTTATGGAGGAACCACCAATTTGAGTAAGCTATTTGAGAACCTGAGGATGTGTTAAGGTAGTGGTATCCCCAAATATTTGTATCCAACTAACAAATTTTGACAGTTAAATTTAGTTTAATGGGTCTAGAATGTAACAATGGGATATTTTAGGAAATATTTTCTTTAAATAATTTTAATTATTCAATAGCTTTCACTGCACACAATTGTGTGTTTAAATGAACCATGAGGCACCATTAGTATAAAGTTACCATTATAACCAAGAAATTTTGTTTGAAATAATATATTTAACTAACTTATTAAATTGTATGGGGATTCATTGGATACCAATAATTTGTTAAAATTATAAATATATTATATGTTTTTATTTATGTATTAATAAACTATATGAATTGTAATTAGTAAATGAAATTAATGAAATATATAAGTTATATATTTAATTCAATTTTTTTATATTAATCCAATATATATTTTAGTCATAGGGTAAGAATAAACCATGATTGATATATAGAAACCTATATTTTCCAAACATGTTATTTTCATGCTATTAATGGTGAACCCATTTTAAATAAAAATATTGACACATTATTAATATTTATATAAATAAATAAAATCTTCCTTGGAAGAGGGATATAAAAATTTAAACAGGATGAATATATGATATTTTTTCTGATAACCTTCTTGTTTTTATGAATTGTAAAATTATATAAAATTTTAATTGAAAACTACTTTTTTCATCATAATAAAATATACGGTTAAATTATATTTTTGAATGGAATTAGAGTAAAAATAGAATATATTATTAAAAGTTAATATAATTTTGGTCATTGTCATTAATTTTCCATTGAAATAAAATGTAAAAACATTTCAATCATTTGCAATGTTTCAACTTTTGAAACTCATTTTTTCATCATAACAAAGAGATTAATTTTAAAATAATTACTACAACTTATATGTTATGAATTTTAAAAAATGGATTTCCTATTTGGAATTAGTAGGTAAAAATTGTATAAATATTTTTTTATACATTAATAATAATACTTTTTTTAATTTTTATTAATAGGTTGGAAGGGTAAATCAGGTAATTAAAATTAAAAATTATACTATAAATTTACCCTAAATCATGAACTAAAATAATTGAATGATTTTTCATTAACATAAATCATACTTGGGTTATATTTTTTTTTTAATCCAATTCGATGTGATTAGGAAATTTACATTTTTTAAAGAATATTTAAACAGTCCTTCCTCATATTTTAATTACTATATCTTTTTTAATATAAGTTTATAAAGAAAATAAATTCAATTATAAATACACTTTGTAAAGACTAATTTTTTTATTTATCATGGAATTTTAATTTTAATTTTATGAAATAAACTATTACCTTAAAGATATATGCATTTCTATTTCATAAATTATATATTGTTGAGAAATATACAGAAGAATTTTCATAAAATTGATAATAACAAATAAAATACACAAACACTTGACCAAGTATTACTGGTCGAATACACCTCGACCATAATCATTCCATTGTCTAGTTAATGACCATTTTGATCCTTATGGAAAATATTATAACAATTATAATATTTTATTTAATGTGATGTTAAAGATGCCACATTCATGTTTTAATAAATATAACATTTTTTATTTTGGATTTCCCAAAATTTATATGACTTAAAATATTCCCCTAAAATCTAAAGTTTTTAAAATTCTCATAGTATTTTTATATTTACTTTTTTCAACAATTAATCTTATGAAATAATTACATAATACTAATGTAGTAATTATATTATTAATGGCGATAACAAATAAATGTGATTTAAAATATTAATATAAATATAATTTTGGATAATTAATATATCCAATGAATTTTATAGATGGACTTGAATTGTTAAGAATATAATAAAATATTTGGTTACTATTTAACATTCTTTCCTAATATTTTTAAAATTCAATTAATTTAATAGATTTATAATTGAAACTATTGATATCTTATCAAAATAGTGTTTTATTAAATTATTTATGTATAATTATAATTTTTTTAAAAAAATTATTATAATTATTATATAGTCTAAAATATTCTAATGTATTAATTTATGGTTTTATATACAAAAAATAAGTAATGGTTTCACCCTTTTAATATTGAAATATTTTTCACCTTAATTAAAAATTAAATTGAATAATGAAGTTTAAATTTGAATAAAAAGGTTTTAATTGATAGAAAAACATGTCTAAAATCTATTGGTTGATGATATTGACACATTATGTCATTTAATATTTGATATGAAGATATTTTGAGGTTTTTTATGGGGTTTTATTTTATTACAAAATAATATTTTTGGAGATTCCATAAGTTCCCCTCACCTCTATTATAAAAAGCGAAGCTCCTCCCCCACTTATTTACTTAATATTGAGCATTAATGCTTTGAAATTCCAATAAAATTTCTCTTATAAACATCCCTACTCACATTCATGAGGATTTTGGTAATTTCTAAATACTAACTCAAGTTCTTTAAGAAGATACCTTGAGGGAGCATGTCTATGAACATGTAATCTCTTCTACTAATTCTTTCAAACCGATTTCTTATTTAACATATTATTCATGAATATATTTCATTATATTGTAATACATTTAGTATCACTTATATACCGTGATTTTATTAGGATTATAGAACAACCAGATTTAACCTTCTATCCATCCTACGAAAAAAGAAATCCCCACATGTGCATACACACGACTAATCATCTTCACATTGTTGTGTAATATATTTTTCAACAAAATCGTACATTTATGGGTAAAAGGATGGATATAATAACTATATTTGACTATTAAATCATTATATAGATTTGGAGAAAAATTCAATCCACATCCATAACCTTTCATAATTATGGGAATGATATTTTCACTCATGTGTACGTACATCCTACCATCTCTACAATGTGATGCGATTAATTCTACGTCATATCTATTTCAGAATGATTATATCAATGTATAAAATGAATAAATATATTATATATTATGTTAATATATTTCTTTAAATATATAACTATGATCTAAGAAGGAGTACCAGAACTTATTTGACAAAACATGCAAAAGAAAATCAAGTAGTTAATACCGAATAAAGAGTAATAATGAAATGTTATTAACAAATTGATGATAATATGATAAAATATGATATCATAAAACATTATATGATTATTGAATATCTCAATGAATATATTGAAATCGCTATACATGAGTTTCTAATGCTTACAAAGGATATCATACCTAAGGTAAGGAAAAATTTTACAATCTCATTATTATCTGATTTTGTTTATACATAAGTATATACTGGGGTATATTTATCATCCATTTCCATGATTCCTAAATAATAAATCCAAAATATTATTTATATACATATATAATTATTAAATGAATCTTTACCCATTGATGTGTTATTATTAATTGGTATTAAAGACATCTTTTTTCATTTTTGATATGATGTGTTTTTTTGACTTTCTGGAAAAAGTACAAGAATAAAGTTTTATTTTAAATTATACTAAATGAATGGATTTTTATGTTTTTTGAAATACATATTTACATGAATAATACTTTGAAATATTTCATCTTTATTTTAAAATAAAATCTTTTCTTTTAAAATTTGTCATAATTAAATATAATATAACATTTTTAAAGAAGAAAGGATACTTTCAGCAGGAATTAATTTCAACTATTCTATAAAATTTGTCTTCTATATAATATTGAATTATTTAATAGGGTTATGTTTCAAGTATACTATATGTATTCTTCCAATGATTTTATTATGTTTATAATGTAATTATATTTATGAAATCAAATTTGTTTTACATGTATTATTCTATGATGGAATGATGTCTAAAAAACCCATTTTATTCTTTGGGTTACTTTATAAATAATGATTTATCTTTTTATAAAACATGTAAGAATGATTACATTATGATATGGTAGAGACCTAAATCTAACTCATGATAATTGGGTAAATATTTATATCTCATGAGATAGACAATAAGGGAGTGTGAAATGATCTCGGTTCTTTAATATTGAGATGAAATAAAGAGTGGGCCCGATTCAGTAATGGACTTTGTCCACTATAACAGTCTTAGAAATGATCCTTGACAAATATGAATTAATTATCTATAATTAAGTGTATTCCATAAAATATATTTTATTATGTTATGAATTTTTCAATTAAATATATTGATTATTATGATATTTTATAATTCATCATAATAAAAGAAACCATGATCTTTGATATATAGGATATGATTTCAAAATTTTATATTCATATATCTTATGATTATGATATGATTCATTGTCCCTCTTTACACTTATTGAGCATATGAGCTCACCCTTTCTACTGTTTCTTTTCCCAAGGTCACGAATAGGTTTATTATGTAATATACATCAAAATGGGTCAATTTATGAATAAATAAGTAGGAGACAATGTAGATTTTTTTTCAACTTGTTGGTTAGGTTTCCCAAATTTTAAAGACACTAAACCTATTCGGTCTAGGACAGTTTTTGTTTTGGTTTTTAATGAATATTATTCAATTTTTTTGTAATATTTATTTTTTTAAAGTATAAGAGGTTATAATAGGCTTCTTTATTCCTTATTTGAAAATTGAAATAGTGAAATCCCATAGTCCCATGCTGGCATGTAAAAAATACCTTGATCTCAAGGTCATATGGCTGAAATTTTACCTCTTTTAGCATGGATGGACCAATTAATTATGATATTAATGAAATATGTAACATCTTAGGTAAAATATTGATTGTAAACTCAACCTTACAATGTGAAAGATACCCTAAAAACAAGTAGAAAAATATCAGGGTTCTTATATATGAACATCAGAAGACCATCCTCTGAAAAAAAAATTCAAGAATCTAATAATAGAATAAAATACCCAAATTTATTCTTTTATCTGAATGAATTAGTCGTTCAAATTCCTATGTTTTATGATTTATTTTTTCGAATAAATTTATCCTTTCCGATATTTTTCATTTCATGGAACACTGAATATATATAATGTTACATGAAAGAGGCAATTCATATTTCATTATACAAAAACCCAAGACTTTATTAGGATAAAAATACACAAGGTTTATCTTTTGATACAGATATCACTCGGTTTGTCTTGTGTTACAGACAATGTCGAGTTACATCGATAACTTCTGTTAAATTGAACATTGTGGTCTACCTAACTAAATATATTATTAGTATTATTATTAAAATATTATTAGAGTTATAACCTATGTAACTCCCCGACCCTAGTTACCCAGAGTCGGTGCATTATTACATAACATTGGCATGATCATGAGAAAGATCAAGTCTCGAAAGACCAATTAGTTTAGTAGCCTTGGAATAACTAGATACATCTATAAATTTTTACATTACATCATAAAAAAACATCTTGTCTTCATATCCCCTCATACTATCCCTGCAGGTCATTCATAAATTACTTCTTCATAATCCTGGGGAAAAAAATAAAACATTGAAAGGGGTGAGCTCGGATGCTCAGTAAGGATAACATTATAGCAGAAGCTTTCATAAATAAGCATAAACACTTAAGGCAATTTATAACTAAAACAAAAGCCTTTTAAACTTGAACTTCAGCATAAAATGGAAAAGGTAAAATGAAATAATGCCATTTACTTACTCACATGGATATTCTACTAGTCGAATGATCACATGCAATATCAATAACCACTTTCATAATGATGGAATGCATAATGCCAGACTATCATAACCACATAGCCAAGGCCTCGTCCCAAGACTACAATTAAGATTTTACCAAGGCCTTGTGCCAAGACACTAGTTTGTCTCATGAGACCTACCGATGCATCGAGGAGCTATAGCGGGCTCCACCCGTCACTTATTAAGTCCAATGCATTCCTCATATGAATAGGTTTAAGCATAAAATAAACATTCGTATTAAAACTAGCATACGAAATGTCAATACATTAACCACAAACCATGAATGGTATAAAAATAGAACATCCACAGTCAAACATAACTCATTTGATACAATATGAAAGATTTTATTGTATCACATTAACCTCAATCATGAATAATGAAGGATGTTGACATAGATGAAAATAATCATCATAACTATTTGAGAGAAATATCCCCCTTTTCTTGAAAACTTTTAAAAGTCACACTATTTGTCAAGAAGACATTCAAAAATAGATTTTTGAATCAAAGTGTCCCATACCACTTTGAAACTTTTAAAAGGATTTTTAAATTTAAAACTTTAATGTCCATAAAAATAAATCCTTAAAACCATTTTTAAAATATGGACATTAATGAGCATGATTTAGAAGAATAATTCTTTAAAACATTTTAAAATGGTATTTTGGTTAGAGTTTCTAACCAAAAGAGAGACACTTGAATACAAATAATTGAGGCAATCAAAACATTGTAATATCATGAGAATAAAGGAATTCATGATATACTATGTCAAAGTACATTATATACACCACATAAAAGTGATTCGGTGTATATCATCAAAGAAGTCTCAATGGAATGTAAATTGAGATGAAATCTCTCATAAAGGTTGTATCCTTAGGTTAAGGATAAATCAACGACATAATTATGTGTGACAAATATAAATACACTAAATATGATTGGATATTCAGTGTAAATCAATCAAAGGATATTCACACATATTCTTGTAAAAACAATACCAACGAATTGGATGTTTAACTCAACAAATGGAGAATGAGTTAAAATTACTCTTATCAAATTCATATCAATGAATTGAGAATTATCAATGGAGTGATTATGTGTATCAAACTTATATCCACAGGAAGGGGAGTGGAAATTATGACATAATCAAATGAATAGTGATTCCACACATAATCTTGGGGTAATATAATCAATGAAATATGCGTAAAGCCAAATGAGTGGAAATTGAAATCTCAAATTCCCTTATTGATTAGGTAACTTAAGAAACAAACACCCATGAAAGAAAGATCATACCATGATGATTTAAATACCCATAAAATAAATTATATTACACAATGAATACAATCATGGGTAGTACATATACACCACATGCAATAATTAAGTGGTGATCAATGGAATTCTCACGGAATTAAAAGTGAGACAAGAAACCCCTTACCACGTTAATCAACTGAGTCGCATGGACAAAAGTTAATAACCACCAAATGATTTACAGAATAACATGAATATAAAGTGAATCATGATAATATATATCAAATGGAAGTACACAATACACCACTTTCAATAATTTAGTGGCGAACAATGGAAATCTCACGGAATTGAAAGTGAGATAAGAGAATCCCTTACCTTGTACTTTTCCTTGGTTGGGGTAGGTTAACCTCCTGTATAATGGTGAAATAATTGTCATTAAATTATACAAGAATCATATATATTAATATGATATCATATATGATCTTTTAATATTGATTTGATAATAATATCTTAGTATTATCGTTGTTTCGGGTGTTAACTTACTTGTTTTCTTTTGTATGTTTTGTTACGTAAGACATGTTTGTAAAGGATAGGTTGTATATTATTCAAATCCAGAATGGTATCAAGTCCTTAAAAATCATTTTTAAATCATCAAATGATAATTATACTTGAATGGATACGATGGAGAATGAATCTCATCGCGTTCGTGGAGACGGTAGTCCGTACGTACGCACGAACGCTACTTCCATTTAATTTTTATTTTAAAAGAATCGAATCCAAATGATACATAGGTATATTACTATTCCAGTATAATATAATATTTTATATATGTTACTTAAGTTCATTAACACCATCCTTTATACGTTCCATGTGTGGTATGAACGAGTCATATCATTTTAAGGGGGCGGTAGTCCGCACTTCCTCAAATGAAATTATCGTATGTATATACAACATGAAACGAATAATGGTATGAAATAAAATGGAATTACAGAAGCTTATATATAAAATATATATCATTAACATCATATTTAATTACAGTGCCATCATAATGTCCACCATGAGAGGCGGTAAGATGTATTTGAACAATCATCGTTTCGTGAGGCGTTAGTTTTCCATCCACAGAAACATTATGTTCATCATCCATTAGATGGAGTTGTGTGTATGTGTAGTTTGAATAATTCTTATAACAACATCCTAGTATATTGAGGATACTGGTGTTGTTACAAAATAAAGGAAATAAAAAGATTTTGGGGGTTGGAGAAGGAAAATAAATGAAAATAATTTAAGAGAAAACGTTACCTTTAATTTAGGTAACTCACTTTGGTTGGAACCAAAGGACTTGTGGAAATGCTTTCTGCATAAGGGGAAGCTTCAAGGAGGAGGAGAGGGATGTGGGGAGCTTAGTTGGGCAGAGTTTGGACGAGCCAAGTGGCTTGAGAGGTGTGAATAAATGAGAAGGAGGAGTGCCCTTTTATAAGAGGGGTGAGGGGCACCTTTGGAAAAGCTAGAAATATTAATTTATAATAAATTCATATTCGGTTTCCAATGGCTCCAAAGTTGATTATTCAAAGGCTAAGGTGGGGATAGGTCGAAAACCACTCAACCAATATAATTTAGACAGGTTTGGGTACTTATATTAACCTTATCTTTAAGTATTAACTCTAAGTTAATTAGTTTCACTTTTACAATGTCTCTTTGTATTTTTATATAATATGGTTAATAAACTTACTATATACATCCAAGCGACCCACAAGTGGTCCATTAATGATGAACCTATCATGATATAAGTCTTTTGGCCGAACCTTAGATTTTTAGGAATTTAATATCAATTAATAATATAATATTTGTTTTAAGAACTCTTTTATGTCAATTTTGACACTATTCAATAGTTGATTTTTGTGAAACTCATAACATATTGATTACTTAGAAAAAAGTCCATTAAATCAATCCTAATATATCATATTATCCTAGAAAATTAGTTTAATTCATTAAAAGTTTCATATTATATTTTTTTGGGTATTTATAATATCAATTATTTTAATTTTTCACTATTATAGTAATTACTGCATCATCATTGTGTCATAAATAAAATAGATTATTTAATGTCTAAAAATTATAAATAAAATATCATCATGTAGTAAATATTCTTAGCTTTCTAATGAATATTTATAATCTAAAATCCAACATGTATAACCCTATGTAAAAATTGTTCTTCTAAAAGATGCAAGCTTATTCCATTTTTATTTTTATTTTAACTTTATTAATATAATGTGTCCCTACCACATACAAGTGGCTCCAAGGGGTCCCCAAATTGACCCAAGGATGCCCATGGTCGGGTATGTGTCCACCAATAAGGTTAGGACACGTTTTAGGGTAATTTTGTATTATTATAATATTATTTTTTTAACCCTTATTTACCGGATTTACCCTTTAACCATGGTAAATAAAATATTTACCACAGTAACTGTTCAAAATGTCTAAAAATAAAAGTTACCTCTTTACAAAATTTGAACATCCTGATTCCAAATATGGAATCCATTTTCCTAAATTCAAAACACAGAAGTGGCAGAAATTAATTTAAAATTAATTCCCGCTGTCAAAACAAAAAGCGTGTTTTTAAGAGATAATAACTATCAAAAGATTGACACTTGTTTATGTTCGGTTTAATTGTAAAATTATGTCCAATGACCAACATTATATTAAATGGTAAAAATATATTCTAAATATACTTTAAAACCACTCAAATTCATAATTTATTACTATTAATTATTTTGATTAAAAAAGTTGTTTTTAATTAAAATTTAGTAATTTTCACTATTCATCAAAAATATGAAAGTTATCCGAAAAGTACCAATATTTCACCTTAGGCTAAATTTGATATTCCGAATCCAAAAATGAAGTCCATTTTAAAATATAAAATATACATAATTTCAAAATTTAGGTATTACTATCCATAACGGTTAGTTTGATTGGTTGTGGTGTGTGTTAAAACTCGAAGTTGCGTACAACACACGCTACTGTTTTATTCAAAGGAAAGCGTACCGTGTAAGCTTGGGATGTTTCATTTTAAATTTTTTGATGTCCCCATTTAGTCAAAAAGTTTGAAATAATTTCTTTAAAAAGGGTTCACTATTAAAAGTTGGTAAAACTACAATACTGAAGATGAATTTGTTCTTACATTATGTCTAAGAAACTCATAATATGGATTCTAAAATTATAAGGATTATATAAAGTTTAAAATTTAGTTAATACTATTCATAACCTTTTTTGAACGGCTTGTTTGGTGAGTCATGGTGCGCTTGAACTCGGTGTTGCGTGTAGTGCATGTTATTGAATTATTTTGAAGAAATAACACACTATGAAATCTTGGAGTGTTACATTCTCCCCTCCTTCAATAAATTGCGTCCTCGCAATTTGAAATTGTTCTTAGAAAATAAAAGGTTGAAAATAGAAAATATATTTGTGGGAAAACCCACATCGGAAATTGGTTTACTAAAATTTATTCTTAATATGAGGAAAAGAGAAATGAAAGGGTAACCACCAAATTATGATCTCGATTAGGAGAACATTGGTGGCAATTAGAGACATATAACTGGAGGAAAAACGTAAATATTTATAGGTAGTGGTTGAGGTCATCAATCACAAACAAGTATAAAATTGAGGTCCTTAAACTCATCAATCTATGATGATTTGAAGTACCATCGGTTCAACAAAATATAGGGTATTGGGATCACACATTTTTGACATTTCAAAATATCTTAGTTGAAATCCCACATCGAAAAATGAATTAATGAGGCCTCTATTTAAAATAAAGAGTGGAAAGTAGGAAGATTACCGAAAATAACACATACTAGGGTTCCATGTAGGAAAATATGGATATGGAGGAGAAATCTAACCATCAATTATCTGATGGAGAGTGGTAGAGAACATGGCTATGAAAAGGCCAACAATCCCAAAGCCATAAATTAGTGATGATTTAAGGTACCATCTAGGACAACATTTTTTTTTTCAAAGTTACATTACATAAGGAAGAGGAATTCATTTATGATATTGACTAAGAACATTATGAGATATACTTAAATTTTAAGTAGATTTTCATTCTTTAATAAATTTCCACCACTAACTCAATTTTTTTTTTAAACGGTGAGTATTCAAGAAGACTTGGTCACACTGGAAGAGCTAGAATAAACTTCTATAGAATCACATGATCCATGCAGGATAAACCATATATTTACATTGTCTTTGAAGATTAATCAAAACCAAAATGGTTAGTGAATGATCTAATGATCCCCCAAAAGGATATTCATTGAGATAAATATGCACTAATCTTAATTTCTAAAATTAAACCAACAATACCCCAAAGTTAAATAGATACCATTCAATAACCAATTGTCCTTAAAATCCTTTAATATAATCCAAACTAATATTGAAACCCAAAACATAGAAGAATTTGATTATGTAGTCTCCCATGTTACATTGTATCTCCAAATTACATCAAATACTCTTAAAGTCACATACTTAAAAGTAATCAACATCATCACATATTCTCTGTTATAGGTTAATCATTTCCATAAATAACCCAAATCACTATAAATCAACAATAAAAATGTAGATAAAAATCCACCATTACTCTACAAATGAAACCTCATTGTATTCTATTTTCCTTGGGCATATAGTGTTCCTAACAAAACGAACATCTTCCAAAATAACATTTATCACTTAATCACCAAATCATTTTCCTATACCAAGGGTATTCATTTGATAAGACATAAGAACCCAAATCATATTATTATTGATCAATAAAATCATTTAACAAAAAAAATAGTCACACTAACCAGGGACTTCACGTAGTCCAGTGGTAGGCAATAAATCCCAATCACACATTGGTTGTGGGTTCGATTCCCACAGCTTTGTCCGACGCGACGGGTTGTCACACGGTCTACGTGTTGTCCTTTTTCAAAAACTATATTCTATAATATTACCAAAATGAGATAAATTCCTCAAAATAACAAAATTTAACCACAAATGTTATATCATACTTTGCATTTTCATCCCAAATTATAATAACTTATCATTTTCTCAAACCCCAATGATCATATAAAACCAAATGGTTATTTATATCTATATCCACAAGGGAAGAGACAATTCTTCCTCAAATATCATTCTCACATGGAAAACTGTGGGGTTACAAATACAAGAGAAAATTATTCCAAAGTAAACCCATCAACAAGGAGTGCTAATACTTTTTAAATTTTTATCCAACCATTTATTTCTACATATCTTCTTCTTTGACCAAGAAAATATCCTATAGAATAGTACATTCACTCGAGTAATGGCCAGGTCCCCTACATTTACGACAAATGACTGTAAATGGACTCTTGGGACCATTTTTATCTTCTTCCATAGTACTCTTCATTTTTCTTCGGCAATTCTTCACTTTATGTCCTTCCTTCCCGCACGTAAAACATTTCGTTGTCCCATTGAGACACTTTCCTGGGTGTCTCTTTCCACAATTCCTGCATGATGAAAATTGAGGTTTCTTTTCTCCATGGTCTCCATTGCTGGAGATCTTATCATTTATCACCTTTCTCTTCCTTGTTGAGTCTGGGAGTTGGTTAATATATATGTTGTTGATCATATTTTTGGAAAACTGATTTGGCATAAAGACGATATCTTTTACGCATATCAACATTCCATTTTGTTGCTCATTGCCACCACTGTTCCCAATTTGTACATCATTCTCAAAGTCACTATGACTTCCTTGGAATCCAGCCATTGACTAAAACCAGAAAGCATTGTGTGAGTAATAGTAGTCGTAAAATCATTTAGAGATTAAAATGTCACCATATTCTCAATTTGAAACATATTAGGATTAACCAAGGTCATTTACTCTCATCTTATTTATATATTACTTAAATCGGTTTGTAAAGAAAATGTAAATTATCCTAAGCATATCCCCCGGGAGTGTCGTAACCAAGAGTGCAGCAAGGCCTGTTGTCGTGCACCAGTTCCTGTTCGAGTCTAGCTCAAAGCGGTGATTTCGGGTTTTACCCCTAGGTACATCTGTGCCAGAGCCGCCTCTACCTGCTCGTATCCAGACAGGGATGTATTGCTCGGAAAACTCACAAAATCTCTACAATACCAAAATTCTAGGAAGTTCTTTTATACTAATCCTCAAAGTTCATCTTAGGTCTACGTGCTCTAATCAGAGTTTATCTAAATCTAGCTACCAAGGTTTGTACTAAACTTCCTCTGATACCAACTGTAACGCCCCGACCCTAGTTACCCAGAGTCGGTGCATTATTACATAACATTGGCATGATCATGAGAAAGATCAAGTCTCGAAAGACCGATTAGTTTAGTAGCCTTGGAATAACTAGATACATCCATAAATTTTTACATTACATCATAAAAAAACATCTTGTCTTCATATCCCCTCATACTATCCCTGCAGGTCATTCATAAATTACTTCTTCATAATCCTGGGAAAAAAATAAAACATTGAAAGGGGTGAGCTCGGATGCTCAGTAAGGATAACATTATAGCAGAAGCTTTCATAAATAAGCATAAACACTTAAGGCAATTTATAACTAAAACAAAAGCCTTTTAAAATTGAACTTCAGCATAAAATGGCAAAGGTAAAATGAAATAATGCCATTTACTTACTCACATGGATATTCTACTAGTCGAATGATCACATGCAATATCAATAACCACTTTCATAATGATGGAATGCATAATGCCAGACTATCATAACCACATAGCCAAGGCCTCGTGCCAAGACTACAATTAAGATTTTGCCAAGGCCTTGTGCCAAGACACTAGTTTGTCTCATGAGACCTACCGATGCATCGAGGAGCTATAGCGGGCTCCACCCGTCACTTATTAAGTCCAATTCATTCCTCATATGAATAGGTTTAAGCATAAAATAAACATTCGTATTAAAACTAGCATACGAAATGTCAATACTTTAACCACAAACCATGAATGGTATAAAAATAGAACATCCACAGTCAAACATAACTCATTTGATACAATATGAAAGATTGTATTGTATCACATTAACCTCAATCGTGAATAATGAAGGATGTTGACATAGATGAAAATAATCATCATAACTATTTGAGAGAAATATCCCCCTTTTCTTGAAAACTTTTAAAAGTCACACTATTTGTCAAGAAGACATTCAAAAATAGATTTTTGAATCAAAGTGTCCCATACCACTTTGAAACTTTTAAAAAGGATTTTTAAATTTAAAACTTTAATGTCCATAAAAATAAATCCTTAAAACCATTTTTAAAATATGGACATTAATGAGCATGATTTAGAAGAATAATTCTTTAAAACATTTTAAAATGGTATTTTGGTTAGAGTTTCTAACCAAAAGAGAGACACTTGAATAAAAATAATCGAGGCAATCAAAACATTGTAATATCATGAGAATAAAGGAATTCATGATATACTATGTCAAAGTACATTATATACACCACATAAAAGTGATTCGGTGTATATCATCAAAGAAGTCTCAATGGAATGTAAATTGAGATGAAATCTCTCATAAAGGTTGTATCCTTAGGTTAAGGATAAATCAACGACATAATTATGTGTGACAAATATAAATACACTAAATATGATTGGATATTCAGTGTAAATCAATCAAAGGATATTCACACATATTCTTGTAAAAACAATACCAACGAATTGGATGTTTAACTCAACAAATGGAGAATGAGTTAAAATTACTCTTATCAAATTCATATCAATGAATTGAGAATTATCAATGGAGTGATTATGTGTATCAAACTTATATCCACAGGAAGGGGAGTGGAAATTATGACATAATCAAATGAATAGTGATTCCACACATAATCTTGGGTTAATATAATCAATGAAATATGCGTAAAGCCAAATGAGTGGAAATTGAAATCTCAAATTCCCTTATTGATTAGGTAACTTAAGAAACAAACAGCCATGAAAGAAAGATCATACCATGATGATTTAAATACCCATAAAATAAAGTATATTACACAATGAATACAATCATGGGTAGTACACATACACCACATGCAATAATTAAGTGGTGATCAATGGAATTCTCACGGAATTAAAAGTGAGACAAGAAACCCCTTACCACGTTAATCAACTGAGTCGCATGGCCAAAAGTTAATAACCACCAAATGATTTACAGAATAACATGAATATAAAGTGAATCATGATAATATATATCAAATGGAAGTACACAATACACCACTTTCAATAATTTAGTGGCGAACAATGGAAATCTCACGGAATTGAAAGTGAGATAAGAGAATCCCTTACCTTGTACTTTTCCTTGGTTGGGGTAGGTTAACCTCCTGTATAATGGTGAAATAATTGTTATTAAATTATACAAGAATCATATATATTAATATGATATCATATATGATCTTTTAATATTGATTTGATAATAATATCTTAGTATTATCGTTGTTTCGGGTGTTAACTTACTTGTTTTCTTTTGTATGTTTTGTTACGTAAGACATGTTTGTAAAGGATAGGTTGTATATTATTCAAATCCAGAATGGTATCAAGTCCTTAAACATCATTTTTAAATCATCAAATGATAATTATACTTGAATGGATACGATGGAGAATGAATCTCATCGCGTTCGTGGAGACGGTAGTCCGTACGTACGCACGAACGCTACTTCCATTTAATTTTTATTTTAAAAGAATCGAATCCAAATGATACATAGGTATATTACAATTCCAGTATAATATAATATTTTATATATGTTACTTAAGTTCATTAACACCATCCTTTATACGTTCCATGTGTGGTATGAACGAGTCATATCATTTTAAGGGGGCGGTAGTCCGCACTTCCTCAAATGAAATTATCGTATGTATATACAACATGAAACGAATAATGGTATGAAATAAAATGGAATTACAGAAGCTTATATATAAAATATATATCATTAACATCATATTTAATTACAGTGCCATCATAATGGCCACCATGAGAGGCGGTAAGATGTATTTGAACAATCATCGTTTCGTGAGGCGTTAGTTTTCCATCCACAGAAACATTATGTTCATCATCAATTAGATGGAGTTGTGTGTATGTGTAGTTTGAATAATTCTTATAACAACATCCTAGTATATTGAGGATACTTGTGTTGTTACAAAAGAAAGGAAATGAAAAGAGTTTGGGGGTTGGAGAAGGAAAATAAATGAAAATAATTTAAGAGAAAACATTACCTTTAATTTAGGTAACTCACTTTGGTTGGAACCAAAGGACTTGTTGAAATGATTTCTGCCTAAGGGGAAGCTTCAAGGAGGAGGAGAGGGATGTGGGGAGCTTAGTTGGGCAGAGTTTGGACGAGCCAAGTGGCTTGAGAGGTGTGAAGAAATGAGAAGGAGGAGTGCCCTTTTATAAGAGGGGTGAGGGGCACCTTTGGAAAAGCTAGAAATATTAATTTATAATAAATTCATATTCGGTTTCCAATGGCTCCAAAGTTGATTATTCAAATGCTAAGGTGGAGATAGGTCGCAAACCACTCAACCAATAGAATTTAGACAGGTTTGGGTACTTATATTAACCTTATCTTTAAGTATTAACTCTAAGTTAATTAGTTTCACTTTTACAATGTCTCTTTGTATTTTTATATAATATGGTTAATAAACTTAATATATACATCCAAGCGACCCACAAGTGGTCCATTAATGATGAACCTATCCTGATATAAGTCTTTTGGCCGAACCTTAGATTTTTAGTAATTTAATATCAATTAATAATATAATATTTTTTTAAGAACTCTTTTATGTCAATTTTGACACTATTCAATAGTTGATTTTTGTGAAAATCATAACAGATTGATTACTTCGAACAAAGTCAATTAAATAAATTATAATATATCATATTATCCTATAAAATTAGTTTAATTCATTAAAAGTTTCATATTATATTTTTTTGCGTATTTATAATATCAATTAGTTTAATTTTTCACTATTATAGTAATTACTGCATCATCATTGTGTCATAAATAAAATAACTTATTTAATGTCTAAAAATTATAAATAAAATATCATCATGTAGGAAATATTCTTAGCTTTCTAATGAATATTTATAATCTAAAATCCAACATGTATAACCCTATGTAAAAATTGTTCTTCTAAAAGATGTAAGCTTATTCCATTTTTATTTTTATTTTAACTTTATTAATATAATGTGTCCCTACCACATACAAGTGGCTCCAAGGGGTCCCCAAATTGACCCAAGGATGTCCATGGTCGGGTATGTGTCCACCAATAAGGTTAGGACACGTTTTAGGGTAATTTTGTATTATTATAATATTATTATTTTAACCCTTATTTACCGGATTTACCCTTTAACCATGGTAAATAAAATATTTACCACAGTAACTGTTCAAAATGTCTAAAAATAAAAGTTACCTATTTACACAATTTGAACATCCTGATTCCAAATATGGAATCCATTTTCCTAAATTCAAAACACAGAAGTGGCAGAAATTAATTTAAAATTAATTCCCGCTGTCAAAACAAAAAGTGTGTTTTTAAGAGATAATAACTATCAAAAGATTGACACTTGTTTATGTTCGGTTTAATTGTAAAATTATGTCCAATGACCAACATTATATTAAATGGTAAAAATATATTCTAAATATACTTTAAAACCACTCAAATTCATAATTTATCACTATTAATTATTTTGATTAAAAAAGTTGTTTTTAATTAAAATTTAGTAATTTTCACTATTCATCAAAATATGAAAGTTATCCGAAAAGTACCAAAATTTCACCTTAGGCTAAATTTGATATTACGAATACAAAAATGAAGTCCATTTTAAAATATAAAATATACATAATTTCAAAATTTAGGTATTACTATCCATAACGGTTAGTTTGATTGGTTGTGGTGTGTGTTAAAACTCGAAGTTACGTACAACACACGCTACTGTTTTATTCAAAGGAAAGCGTACCGTGTAAGCTTGGGATGTTTCATTTTAAATTTTTTTATGTCCCCATTTAGTCAAAAAGTTTGAAATAATTTATTTAAAAAGGGTTCACTATTAAAAGTTGGTAAAACTACAATACTGAAGATGAATTTGTTCTTACATTATGTCTAAGAAACTCATAATATGGATTCTAAAATTATAAGGATTATATAAAGTTTAAAATTTAGTTAATACTATTCATAACCTTTTTTGAACGGCTTGTTTGGTGAGTCATGGTGCGCTTGAACTCGGTGTTGCGTGTAGTGCATGTTATTGAATTATTTTGAAGAAATAACACACTATGAAATCTTGGGGTGTTACAACCTAGCCTTAGATAAAGATAATATTAACTAAATTGTGAAAATATGCTTTAAACATGTATGTAAAATGAACCATTTAGTTATCAATTTTCTATAAATGAAATTAGGAAATCATTGAAAATAAATAAATTCATTTTCTCAGAAAACTAGTTTTTTATGTATAATGAGTTTTTATCTCAATAAGTTAAACAATCTTCTATTGATGACTTTTTAATATAATTTCTATATAATAATATCATCCAAATGTTTTTACATTCATCCAATATGTTTGATAGATATTAAATAAGAACAAATCCAATATTTGACATAAAAAAAGAAATAATTTTTAAAAAGAATATTTTCCACCTTTTAATGGAATATTTGTTAAAATTTAATTTATGAAACTTTTTTTGACAAAATAAAAATCATTTTTAAAATTTTAATATCAAAATTTACATTGGGTCAATTTTATCTATTTTTTCTTAAAAGTTTTATTTTTGATGAATAAGACGAACTACTAAATTTTAATTGAAAAGGGTTTTTTGTCAAATTAAATTATATACATTAATTAAAATTTATTATTATTTTAAATTATAATTAGATAAATTATTAATAATTTAATCATATTTAATTCATTTTTATCTATTTCACATTGAAATTGAAAATAAAAACATTACAAACTTTTGAGATTTTACACATTAAAAATTCGGTATCTCATCCCGCCTGTAGAATTAATTTTAAATAAATTTCTACCAATTCTGTGATGAGAATTTGTAAAAATTGATTCCATGTTTTTGATTCATAATAATTTATAATCTATATTATGTTAAATAATGTTTTTACCTATAAAATATTTGTGAATCTAATGAAAATTAATTATATTGATTATCTTGAAAATGAGTTTACATAGTTGTTAAAATCTTACTTAGGGGTCCAAATAAAAACAACATGACAAAAGTCCATTGGAAGTCCAAATTTCGACTATATAATCCATTTTATCTATAATTTTACATTACATTAAACATTTTATGTAATGGATACCTTTCAATATTGTTTACCATTATGTATTTACAAAAATTCCACTCATCCTGTACTATAAAAGTGAAATCACCCCCATCACTTATTCGCAACTATCATACCCTTTGGATCATAAAAACCCTATACAAATAATCATTGTGCTTCCATCACTTAATAATATAGTCAATCCTTTGAGAAACAATCCATACAAGTATTCCCTTTGGTGCAATCTAAAAGGAGTCTCCCAATGAAGAGGTAACATTTTTCAATGGGAACATTGGTTTTATTTATTTCTCAATCCCATAAATTATTATTATTACATGCTTATATGAAATTATCATTATCCTATATATACTGATATGCAGTTATTTTATTGTTTTTACCTACACCTATATATACTTCTATCAAATTGGATATGCAATCATCATAGGAGTGTATTGCGAACTATTCCCTTGTGAACCGATGTTGTTCGTTCTTCCATTACCACCTCTCAATGATGGGAATAATGATGGAAATACTGTCTTTATAGGGTATATATTATATTAATTATTTATTTATTTTTTAAGAATTATTATATAAAACATACCTTCATGCTTTCACTTTTGGGAGAATATGATAACTTCGTTTGTGGACGTGTGGACTATCATATCCTCAAGGCAATGTGATTTGGTCATAGTTTACATGAAATGTAATAAAGATTGGATTGTTGACCACATGTTATATTTATGATATTATAATACTTATATAATTATAATATATATATATATATATCATTTACATTAAATTATCTTAAAATATGATAAGAAAATGGAAACAATGTGTATGTGTATGTGCGGTCTACAGTCTCCATGAATATTGTATTTAATTAAATATTTCTATATTTATAGAATGTTAAAAATTATTATGTACAAAATATATATGATATTTATATCATTTTAAACCAATTAAATAATTAAATCAGGGTCTATGTAATATGATCAAGAATATAAAGTCAATACTTATATAAAAACAAATAGATTATTACCCAAAACATATTTTTAACATGATATTGTTAATAAATATGTGATATAAAGTGATAATAAAATATTATATGGGTGGATATATTATAAAATAGTTATTTGGATTCTTTATAATATTATTATATTTATTAACTAGGATATTTGGTTGTGTGTGAAGAAATCCTTGGCTTAAGGTAAGGGTTTTCTCATCCCACATTTATTTTTTGTGTGTTATTTGATATATTTACCTCTTATTATTATTTTATGGTGTCTATAATCCCCATGGAAATGTTATATATTGAAATTAATTTATTTAATGATATTAAATGTTTCAATTTATTCTATTCTTTTGTGGAACTCATGGTTCAAAATATATTCAAGTAGTAATGGTTTTTTTGTTTCACTTTTTTCTGTGATATATATGCAACATTCACCACTAATTATTGCTGTATTATTAATATAATCAAAATGAAATTTAATATAATATATTTAATGTATTTCCTAATATTAAATATTTCATTTTTTCTATTATTTTAATGATCTCATGATTTAAAAGTTACTCAAGTACTAAGGGTTATCTCGTCTCACATTTATTTCTATGATATATATGTTATATTCACCACTTATTATTGTTATGTGGTGTATATACCATACTAGGACATGTAATATCATTTTTTTCATTTATTTCATGATATTAAAAGAATAAATTTATTTTATTCTTTCATGGATCTCACGATTCAACAGTCAGTCATGTAGTAAGGGTTTTCTTATCTCACTTTTATTGTTTCAAGATATATAATTTATTCAACACATATTTTTGTTTTGTGGTGTGTATAATAATGTATTAAATTTTATATAATTTATGTAATATATTTAATTATATTAAAAGTTCAATTTTGTTATATTATTTCATGGTCATGGTTCAAAAATTTTATAATTAATTAGGGGATTTCTGGTCTATGATTTTTTTCGTGAGACTTATACATCATTAAAAACTCATCTATTTGGTGTGTAATATATATATTTTTCAAGAATGTATTAAATTATTATCATAATAAAAATCTGGCCATTTACCTATCAATTTGATTATCCTCTTTAACAGAGTTTTTATTAAAAGATACCAAATCGGTTAAGGACTTTTGTCTTCATTTTCCTTTTTGAGACATATAATCGGATTTTCACAAATATTTTTTAAGTGTTTTTAAAAACTAGATATTTGAATTTTTATATTGTGAATATACATACCTTAATGATATTTTAATCATCATGTAATTTTATTCTTTCTTTGGTATTATTATTCCATTCTACCAAAGTGGTAATAGTTTATTGCTAATATATCATCTTTTATCATGATTATTTATGATTATGATTCCATTGATGAAACATTATGATTTATATCTCAATAATATTCAGGTAATTCTATATATTATACTTATTAATTATATCATAAAATAATGTTAACATTTTTTCACACTTTTTTACTTAATAAAAATAAGAAAAACATTAATGTAATTTGACTTTATCTCCCTCTTCAGTCAGAAATATGATTTCTTTCAAAGCAATGTTTTCTAAAAATTCTTTCTAAAGTCTTTGAGATTATTTTTTATATAATTTTCAACGAAAATATTGTGAAAATATATTATGTTTTAAAATTTGTGTAAAAGGATTCATAGATTAATTTATTCTTTATTTTAGTTATATTTAATGAAAATAGTTTTCAAAATGGTTTATGTTTTGAAGTTATTTTTTCAAAGAGGAATGAGAATTTTCATCAACAAAAGTTTCTAAAAGATCTTTGAAAATTATTTTCATTCTATGATTTAATCCTTAGATATATTTTATTCATTACTATGGGTATAATCTAAGTTCACCATTCTTATTCACTCGTTGAATGGTTTATGTTTCGGGTGACATGTTGTTTATGAAATATATTTATCATACTTGGGTTATACCATGATAAAATTCTTGTGAAACATGATTTTTTTAATGGGTTAATCTATTATGAAATAATTATGATACCTATATATTTTTCAAAAGTTATTATATTTTGAAATTTTTATTATACCCATTTCATATCGTGGGTTTGGGTATGATGTTTATAAAACCATTATTTTTTCTGGGTCATGATATGAAGAATGTTTTATTATCTTATGGCACACAAATTAATTATTTCATTATGTGAATAGTGAGACATTTATATCCCACCAATTGATTTGGTGTTGATAAATGTTATATGTGATCATATGTACACGGGAGGGCATCCCAATCCCATAACAATCGGGTATATAGGAGGGAATCACAAGCCTATAAAAAGAGGGTGTATGGGAGGGAATCCCTTTCCAATAACAAGAGGGAATATGGGAGGGAATACTGATCCTATAAAAAAGGCTACATCAGAGAGAATCCCAGGACCATAATAATTGAGAAAATGGGATGGCATCCCTTACCCAAAACAAGATAGTACATAAGAGGTCATCCCAATCCCGAAGAAGGTAAATGTGTGATTAGCCCTTGCCTAACATCTTATGAGGGTCATGGTATGTATCCTTGACATATGATTTTATATGATAATTTGTATTACAAAATTCAATTTATTATTCCTATTTTATACTCTTATATATTACTCTCTTGATTCCATTATGATTTATGTCTTATTAACATCTAATATTAATTCCATGACACTTGATTATGATCTTTGAAATGAAGGGTATGATCCTACAGTGTTATAATCTTGTTCTCATACGATTATTTTAATGTTATGATTTTATATGTCTATTTATTACCCTCAATGATCATCTAATATCACCCCTTTATTATGTTTCCTTTCCTCAGGTTATGAATAAGGGTTTAATGTTTTAGTATTAAATGGGAATATCTTTAAAGGAGAAAATTAATATCATCCACCAATTTATAATGTTATGTTTCAATGCATCCAAAGGCACTAATCTATTATATTCCTTGGGAATTTAATTTTTTATTTTTTAAAAAATTAATCTAAAATTATGTAATTTTCATGTATTTTAATCTTTGGTCTCTATAATTGATGTTAAATTAAAGGTTTATTCATCCTTTGGAAACTAATTTGATAAATATTTAATGAGATCTATAGGAAAATTTATAAAGATATCACTTGGGATATCTCTAAGGATGAGTCCAAATATGAGTTAATTTATAGGAAAATGTCCTTGATTTTTGGTAAAGTATTGATATATTGGTTTCCTAGCGATTACATTCCTCTCTATATACTAAAAGTGGAAGTGGCTCTAGCCGAGAAATGCATAGTGGTAAAAACGCAAAAAAAAATATTGGGTGTAACATCCCATTTAATTAATGAATAATATATATTCATATATATGTATATTTTTTTATTAGATAGTGTTTTAGATGCTTAAAATGAGAATAAATCTAATCTTAAACATAGAATTCTCTAATATTTTTAAAAGAATTTTTTACCTCCTTTTGATGGAGAATAATTTTTAAATATATAGTTTGAATATTTTATAATCTCTATTGGTCAAAATAAACTTATTCTCTATGATGGGGACATTTATATTTACCTTTGATTAATTTTTGATATTTTTCTGACAATGATAATTTTTTTAATGAATAGTGAAAAATACTGCATTTGACATCAAAACAGATTTTTCAACTAATTTAATTAAATGTTTAGATTTTATGTTTTATTTTTATTAATGTGTAATTAGAATATAATTTTACCATTTAATCCAATGGTAGTCATTAGAATTGATTTCACTTTGGAATTGGGCATAAACCAGTGCCAATCTTTTCATTGATATTGTTTCAAAAAAACTTACTATTTGTTTTGACAATGAGAATTATTTATAAATTAATTATTGAAATTTATGTGTTTTTAATTTATTAAAATGGATTCCATATTTGGAATCAGAAGGTCCAAATTATGTAATTGAGACGCTTTGGTTTTTTGACAATATGAATAGTGACGACGGTAATTATCTTTAATTATTGTGATTAATTAGTAATCAGGTATATAAGGATAATAAAATAATATCATAATAATAAAAAATGACCCGAAAATGTGTCCTAATTCTACTGGTTTTATCATGGACGACCATGGGATGCCTTGTTCCAATCATAGGGACCCCATGGAATCACTTTTGCGTGAAAGTGACACTTTATCATTTTCTTTTTAAAGAAAGGAGAATATCACTATATAATGTATCACCCGAGTAAAACATTTTTAATTTTTTCTACATAAATGATCAATTAGAATATAAATATTCAATGTAAATACAAAAATATTTCCTAAATCATAGTATTTTTTTTATAATTTTTTGACAAAAAATTAAATAAATTATTTATGACATCATGATGATGTAGGGATTACCTCATTAATGAATGATTTAAATAAAATGAAAAGATAATGTAAAATATAAGACTTAAACATGTACAAGACCTATTGTATGAGTATATTAAGAACCCTTATCACCTTATTCTCAAAATATATCAATTTGGTACCTTTAAAGTCCTAAACTTATTTTAATATAAAGTAACATATTATAAATTCCCAAGAGTGCCCCTCCTCTCCTCAATGAAAAGGCCCCCACCTCTACCTCTTTACACACACCTCCCAAGCCATTGGCTCAGCGAAGCTCTACTCATTTTAACTCTCCTAATCCCTCTATTCTTCCTAGAATCCTTACCTTAGGAAGAAAGTTCTTCCTGAAACCCTTTTGGTTCAAACCAAGAGGATTTACATGATTTAAAGGTAAAGTCTTATGTAATGTTCTTTTGCTTTATTTTTCTTCTCCAACCCCATAAACTCGTTTTATTCAATTATTTTGTAACAAGACTAGAATCTTAAATATACTAGGATGTTTTTATAAGATGTATTTTAGATACAATTACACACACAAACATCTAATGGTTAAAGAGCATACTGTTTCCATGGATGATGAATTTCTGCCTCACGAAACAATGATTGTTCAATATTCTTCTAACACCTTCAAATGTGCCCATTAAGATGCCACTATATTTATATATGATATATAATATGTTTATATTTTCCTTAAGCTTCTGTATTTTTCATTTATGGCACACCTATATGGATTCCATTATCTGTAAACGTGATATCCTCATTTTAGGAAGTGCGGACTACCGCCCCCTCAAAGTGATTTGATTCGTTAATGCCATATGTGGGACGTATAAAGGATGGAGTTAATAATATTATATATTATATTATACTGGAATTGTAATATACCTTTATATAATTATGATTTCACTCCATTAAATATGAGATATAATTGAAAGTAGCGTTCATGCGTACGTACGGCTTACCATCTCCATGAACGGTGCATTTTATTTCATTCCACTAAATGTTATGTAATATTATAAATGAATGTATATAATGGATATATATGATATATATGATATCTAAATCATGAATATAATTGATATAATGTATATTTTACCACATGAACAACTTGTAATTATAAGATGTATATTTTTTGCTCAAGTACTAAAGATCAACAAAACGACTGTTATTATCTTAAATAATAACATAGTGTTTATAACATTGTAATACGTGATGTAAGAGGAATAATGAACTTGAAAAAAGTTATTGAGTATGTATAAATTAACTCATTTTTATTATTCAGGAGATTAAATAATGATCATGTCATGTCGGACTCAAGGTAAGGAACTTCGTCTCAATCTCCATTCATTGAGGCATATTTTGTTTTAACACAACTTTATTCTATACGGTGTATAAACCCCTATGAAGTTAACTTCTATTCAAAAGGAATATTTTTTATACGAAGTGTTTTACTAAATGACAAAAGGAATGTTTTTTTGTTGTACCTATGTGGCGACAACGACTTCTCTACCACCGTGACCTTTATTTGAGTTTCATCTTCCTATACAATCCATAACTTTTATTAAAAAAATGAAAAATAAATACCATGTTTTACTTTTCATTTATTTTGGTATTGAAAATGGTTTTCATAATGTTTTTATTAGATTAATTTGTTAGATTGATATCTTGTGATTGAAATGTGGAAATGTTATGTTTCCTTTATGCAAGTTTTATGTGATACGATTATGTTATGGTTCATGGGAATTGTAATGAAAATGGGTGGTTCCGTGATAAACTAATGGAGGGTGAGCCCTATATAGCTCTACAATGCATTGGGTAATGTGAAGGGGTTAATCGTTAAGGTTTCTCCGAAGAGATTTAGGGAATATACTGTGATGGGTATTCCAAACGTAACCATGAGGGTTACTCCTTACATATTAATGTCATGAATGTCTCAAGTTACCTTTATGTATTATGATTTATATGATTTATTCATGATTTGATGAGGTATGTTAATGTACTTATGTTTTAGGAGTAATGTATGATTTCATTAATTCTAATGTATACATGGACTAATGTTTTCATTTCTTTCATTTATATCCCATACTGAGCTTTTTATTCTCATCCCATGTTTTTGAAATGTTTTTTACAGATCAAGGGAAAGGTACATGATATGATGATAGTGTCAAAGAAGTGTCAACAAAAAATCCATGTTTTATTTTAAATATGTTTCCATTGATGGAAAAAATGGGTACATTCTTTTGTGTAACCACTTTGTTTAAATTTAGAATGTAATGCATGATTTGTGTTCTAATTCTCAAAAAATCTAAACCTGAAAAGATACTAAATGTGTATACTTGAAATAATGTAAGATTTATTAATGTTTAGGGCTAGGGCCTTATAGTTTGTATCAAAGGTCGGTTTAGATATCATTAGGAGTTATAATTATGTTAAATGATTATCTAAAAATATTTTTCTACGGTCTAATTGAAATGATATAGAATTTGAAGATTACCATGTTGCATCATCTAAGACATGTTTGTTTAGAATAGTTTTCCCCAGAGGAAACAAGGAATTAGTGCTAGGATGGCATACAGAAGTAAATGACCATCCGAATCAGCATCCTGAGATGGTCAGAATTGAAACTGAACAGTTTGTTGCAATAATGGCGCAGTTGACTCAAGCGATAAATGGTGGTGGTATCCATGCAAGAGATCAGCAAGATCTACCGCAGAGGAACATCTCAGTGGTTGAACATTTAAAGAGGCAACATGCCTCATTATTTAGAGGATCATCTGACCATGTGCTAGCTGAAGGGTGGATTAAAGCACTGGAGAAGATTTTCAATGTCATGGGGTGTTTAGACAATCAAAATATTAGTCTTTCAATTTACCGTTTAGAGGGAGAAGCAGATCAGTGGTGGTCGATGGTTAAAAATATCAGGGACGCTGTTGAGATTGATGCTCTCGACTGGGATGAAATAAAAGGTTTGTTTCTTGAAAAATATTTTCCTAAGGCTGTTTGACTTATGATGGAAAAACAATTGTTGGAATTGAGGAAATAGGATGACTCAGTGGCTGCTTATGAATAAAGATTCACACGATTGGCAATGTATGCTCAAAATTTTATCCGAGACCTTGATAGTAAAATCAATTGTTTTTACTCAGGATTAAAGGAAAAATATCATAGGGCTTTAGCTTCTCACGAGTTCAAGAGTTATGAAAATCTAGTTCGTTGTGCTGAGAAGGTTGAAATGGAGTTTACCGATGATCAATTGTTCTATAACAACCAACATATGAAGAGACCGAGGTGGCAGGAGAAAGGGAATAATTCTTTAAAAAGGTCTGATGGTAAGAAAACTATGTTTCCAGTTTGTGATAAATGTGGTAAAAGGCATGCTGGAAAATGTCTTCTGAATTCTGGAATGTGCTACCGATGTGGTACGATGGGACATAAGTCTCGTGATTTCACTGAAAAATATCAGGGTGATGGTAAGACCAAATTTGATTTACAGTTATTAGAATGTTTCAAGTGCAATGAGATGGGTCACTATGGAAACAAGTGTTCGATAAAGTGCTCAAATGATGGGATGCAATCAAAATATAAGCATAAAGGTGCGGTGAAATCCTTTACAACTACTTCAGAAGATATTGGGCCATCAAATCAAGTGGTATTAGGTAATTTTTTTGTTTTCTCAGATTATTCCAATGTGTTGTTTGATTCAGGGTCTACACATTATTTCATCTCAGAAAATGTTTCTAGTAAATTTGGAATTCCATCTCAATAAATCACTACTGAAATTCTGGTAAATTCTCCTAGGGGAAATGTTGAGGAAAAAAGAATTTATAAGAGTCTTATTATCCTTATCCGTGGAAATAACCTACATGAAAACTTTATTTTTTTAACCTCTAGTAGAGTTTGATGTTATCCTGGGTATGGATTGGATCGCTATTTACCATGCTAATATTGATTGTAGAGATAATGAATTTTATTTTCACTAATACTTTTAGTTTGTGTACAAAAATGAACCCTTACTATTGATAACATATAAATAGGCTGAGAAACTTGTAAACGATGGAAATGAATGTTACCTTACACATGTGGTTGAAAAACAAAAGAACTATTCAGATTAATGATGTGCCAGTGGTAAATGAGTATCCTGATGTTTTTTCTAATGAGTTTCCTGGAATAATACCAAATCGGGAATTTGAATTTACAATTGACTTTGTTCCTGATTCTAAGACAATTTAAAACCCCCTTATCGAATGGATGAAATATAACATTAAGAGTTGAAGGAGAAATTTAAAGATTTATTAGAGGAAGGATTCATTAGACCTAGCACATCACCATGGGTTTCTCCTATTTTATTTGTTAAAAAGAAAGATGATTCAACGAGACTTTGCATTGATAATAGAACCTTGAATAACATCACTGTTAAGAAAAAATATCCTTTGCCACATATCAATGATTTGTTTGATCAGATTCAGGGATCTCTGTATTTTTCAAAGAATGAAATGAGATTGGGGTACCATCAGTTTAAGGTAAAGGAAGTAGATATTCCGAAGAACAAGTTTCGTACAAGATATGGCCATTACGAATTTTTAGTTATGCTTTTTGGGCTAACCAATGAACATGCTGTTTCATGGACCTTATGAATATAATTTTCCATGAGTTCAGGGTTATGCTTGTGGTTGTTTTCATTGATGATATTTTGGTGTTTTCTAAAAGTAAATAGGAGTATGAGAGTCATTTAAGGGTTATTTTGCAAACCATAAAAGAAATGAAATTGTATCGTAAATTTAAAAATTGTGAGTTTTGGTTGAAAAATTTTCTTTTTCCTTGGTCACATTGTTTTTAAAGATGGGATAGCTGTTGATCCTATAAAAACAATGGTTGGTGAAGAATGCACAAGACCCAAAAATGTAACTGAGATTCGTAGTTTTCATGGTTTGGCAGGCTATAACCGATGGTTTGTTAGAAATTTTTCACAGTTATCTAGTCCAATGACTAAGCTAACTAATAAGGGTGTTACATTTATCTGGACAAAAGAATGTGATGATTGTTTCAGGAATTGAAAAGAAGATTAGTGAATGCTCTAGTTTTGGCACTACCTTCCAGGAATGGGGAGTTTGTTATCTATAGGGATGCTTCATTGAAAGGACTTGTTTCTGTCCTAATGTAGAATGATCAGTTAATTTCTTATGGTTCACGTCAGTTTCAAACTCATGAGGTAAATTACCCTACACATGATTTGGAATTAGCTGCTCTAGTTTTCACTTTAAAAATTTGGAGGCATCATTTGTATGGTATAATGTGTGACATATATATTTATCAAAAATGTTTAATGTAAATATTCACTCAGAATTAATTGATCATGAGAAAGAGTAGATGGATATAATTAATCAAGGATTATGATTGTACAATTAATTTCCATCTAAGTAAAGCAAATAAAGTGGCTGATGATTAGATTCAAAAAAGTAATGCGTCAATAACCATGTTACATTTGGATCATGATCATTTGGTTAATTATTTGATGAAATTTGGCATAGAAGTTGTTGGTGCAGGATGTTATTTTGTTTTGTTTCAGGTATCAGTGAAATATTCTCTATCATACAGAATTAAGCAAGCACAGAAGCAAGATAGTGAGTTGTAAAAAAAGGTAGAGCTGGTTCAGAAAGGTAAGTTTACTAAATTCAACAATTATAATGATGGTGTTTTGAGTTTTGGGAAGAGATTTTGTGTTCCTTGTGATTTACAGTTGAATAAAGAGTTGTTATGTGAAGCTCATAGTTCTCCGTATTCAGTTCATGAGGCAGTACTAAGATGTGTAGATATCCTCGGGAGTATTACTAGTGGGATGGAATAAAAAGAGATATTTCTGATTTTATTGTGATGTGTTTGACTTGTCAATAGGTTAAAGTAGATTGATAGTTACTGAAAGAGATGCTTCAACCTTTTCCAGTACCAGAGTTTAAATGGGAGAATATATCCATGGACTTTGTTGTGGGATTTCAGAAGACACCTCGATGTAATAATGCAATATGGTTTATTGTCAATCACTTGACTAAATCAGCTCACTTCCTTTCTATATGAGATAATTTTTTCCTTGATCGAATTTCATGTTTGTATCTTAAAGAGATTTTCAGGTTACATGGAGTTCCTCTCTCCATTGTATCTGACCGTGATCCTAGGTTCACTTCTATCTTTTGGAAAGGCCTTCAGATGTCGTTGGGTGCTTAATTGAATTTTAGTACAGCTTTTCATCCTCAATCAGATGGGAAGTCAAGAATGAAAAATTCATACATTGGAGGATATTCTATGCACTTTTTTGATGGATTATCAGGGAAGTTGGTACCAACATCCTTCTTTGGTTGAGATTTCATATAATAACAGTTTTCATTCTAGTATACAGATGTCACCATTTGAGGCATTATATTGGAAGCGGTGTCGAACTCCAGCTTTTTGGGATAAAGTAGGTGAAAGGAAGTTGATGGGACTATAATTGGTAGAAGAGTTTTCAGAAAAAGTTTAGATGATATAAAGTCACATGAGAACAGCTCAGAGTCGGCAGAAAATATATACAGATAATCAAAGGAAGGATCTTTCTTTTGAAGAAAGTGATCATGTTTTTCTCAAAGTATCTCTATGGAAAAGTGTGATGAGATTTGGTAAGAAAGGAATGCTAAATCTGAGGTTCATTAGACCATATGAAATTCTGGAGAGAGTTGGATTAGTTTCATACCAAGGGGCTTTACCTTCGAGTTTATCTCAGGTACACAATATTTTTCATGTTTCAATGTTAAGGAAGTACATGCCAGATCCATCTCATGATTTGAGTCAACAGGTAGTTTAGCTGAAACAGAATATATCTTAGGAGGAACAAAAGGTCCAAATTCTTGACGATAGGGATAAAGTGTTGCATAATAAGGTGATTCATCATGTAAATATTTTGTGGAAAAACCACATGATAGAAGAGGCAAATGGGAATCTGAAAATTCAATGAGGGATAAATACTCCAACCTATTAAATAAGTAAATAAATTGCGAGGATGTAATTTTCAAAACGGGGGAAGGATGTAACAGCCCATGTAAGTAATGAATAATATATATTCATATCTATGTCTATTTATGTATTATATATAGTTTTAGAGACTTAAAATGAGAATAAATCCAATCTTAAGCATAAAATTCTCTAATATTTTTAAAAGATTATATTACCTCTTTTTGATGGTGATCCATTTTTAAATATATCTTTTGACAATTTTATAAGATCTATTGGTCAAAATTAACTTATTCTTTATTATTAGGACCTTTAAATTTACTTTGGATTACTTTTTGGTATTTTCTGACAATGTTCATTTTTTTAATGAATAGTGAAAAATACTGCATTTCTCATCAAAACTACTTTTTCGTCTAATTTAATTAAATGGATAGATTATATTTTTAATTGGTATAAAGGTGTAATTAGAATATATTTTTACCATTTAATCCAATTTTTTTCATTATAACTGATTTCACTTTGGAATTTGGCATCAACAAGTGCCAAACTTTTCATAGATATTGTTTCAAAAAAACCCGCTATTTGTTTTGACAATGGGAACTATTTTTAAATTAATTATGGAAATTTATGTGTTTTGATTTTGGTAAAATGGATTCCATATTAGGAATCACAAGGTAAAATTATGTAATTATGACTCATTTGTTTTTGGACATTATAAATTGTAACGACAATAATTATCTTTAATTATCGTGATTAATTAGTAATCGGGTAGTTAAGGATAATAAAATAATATCATAATAATAACAAATGACTTAAAAATGTGTCCTAATGATACTTTTTGTGTCATGGCCGACCATGGGATGACTTTTTCCAAACATAGGGACCCCATTGAATCATTTTTGGGTGAAAGTGACACTTTATCGTTTTATTTTTAAAGAAAGGACAATATCACTATAGAATGTATATCCCGAGTAAAACATTATTAATATTGTCTGAATAAATTATATCTTGGGCTATAATTATTCATTGGAAATATAAAAATATTTCATATATCATAGTAATTTTTTTATAATTTTTATACAATATGTAAATTAAATTATTTATGACATCATGATGATACAATGATTACCTCAATAATTAACCATTTAAATAAAATTAAAAGATAATGTAAAATCTAAGACTTACACTTTTAAAAGACATATTGGATGAGTATATTTCGAACCCTTATCACTTTATCCTAGAAATATATCAATGTGGAACCTTTAAAATCCGAATCTCGTTTAATATAAAGTAACATTTTATAACATTCCAAGAGTACCCCTCCTCTCCTCTTATAAAAGGCCCCCACCTCTACCTCTTTACACACACCTCCCATGCCATTGGCTAGGCCAAGATCTGATCATTTTATATCTCCCCATACCTCTATTCATCCTATAAGCCTTAACATAGACAGAAATCTCTTATAAAACCCTTTTGGATCAAACCAAGAGGAGTTGCCTGATTTCAAGGTAAAGTCTTCTCTAATGTTATTTTGTATTATTTTGCTTCTCCAACCCCCTAAACTCTTTTTATTCATTTCATTCGTAACAAAACTAGTATATAAAATATACTATGATGTTGTTATAATATTAATTCGAGTTACACTTACACACACCGACCTCTAATGGTTAAAGTGCATACTGTTTCCGTGGATGGCGAATTTCTGCCTCACAAAATAATGATTGTTCAATATTCTTCTAACACCTTCAAAGGTGGACATTAAGATGTCACTATATTTAAATTTGATATATAATATGTTTATGTTTTCTTAAGATTCTGTATTTTTCATTTATGTCATACCTATATGGTTTCCATTATGTGTAAACGCAATATCTTCATTTTAGGTAGTGCGGACTACCGCCCCCTCAAAGAGATTTGATTCGATAATTCCGTATGTGGGATGTATAAAGGATGGAGTTAATAATATTATATATGATATTATACTGTAATTATAATATACTTTTATATAATTATGATTTCACACCATTAAATACAAAATAGAAATGAAAGTAGTGTTCATGCGTACGTACGGCTTACTATCTCCATGAACGGTGCATTTCATGTCATACCTCTAAATGTTATGTAATATTATAAATGCATGTATATACTGGATATATATGATATATATGATATCTAAATCATGAATATAATTCTGGATATAATGTATATTTTCCCACATGAACAACTTGTAATTATAAGATGTTTATTTTTGGGACAAGTACCAAAGATCGACAAAACGACCGTCATTACCTTAAATAATTACATAATGTCCATAACATGGTAATAAGTAATGTAATAGGAGTAATGAAGCTGAAAAAGGTTCTTGAGAAAGTATAAATTAACTGATGTTTATTATTCAAGAGATTAATGAATGATCAAGTCAAGTCAGACCCGAGGTAAGGGACTTCGTCTCAATCTCCTTTCGTTGAGGCATATTTTGTTTTATACACAACTTTATTTTATACAGTGTACAAACCCCTTTGACTTTTATGACTATTCCAAATGAATCTTTTTTATATGAAGTGTTTTACTAAATGAAAAAAGGAATGTTTTTTTGTCGTACGTATGCAGCGACAACGACTTCTCCACCACTGTATCCATTATTTGAGTTTTGGCTTCCTCTACAAGCCATATCTTTTTTTAAAAATGAAAAATAAATACCATGTTTTACTTTTCATTTATTTTGGTATTAAAAATTGTTTTCATAATGTTTTTCTTATATCAATGTGTTGCATTGATATCTTGTGATTGAAATGTGGAAATGTTAAGTTTCCTTTATGCATGTTTTATGTGATACGAATATGTTATGGTTCATGGGCATTGTTATGATGATTGGTGGTTTCGTGATAAAATAAGGGAGGGTGAGCTTGATATAGCTCTCTAATTAATTGGGTAACACGAAGGGGTTAAATGTTAAGGTTTCTCTAAAGATATTTAGGGAATATACTGTTATGGGTATTCCAAATGTAACCATGACGGTTACTCCCTACGTAAGAATTTTATGAATGCCTGAAGTTACCTTTATGTATTATGATTTATATGATTGATTCATGATTTGATGAGGTATGTTAATGTGCTTATGTTTTTTGAGTAAAGTATGATTTCATTAATTCTTATGTATACATGGACTAATGTTTTCATTTCATACTTTTATATCCTTTACTGAGCTTTTTATGCTCATCCCATGTTTTTGAAATGTTTTTTACGATCAAGGGAATAGTACATGTTGTGATGATAGTGTCAAGGAAATTTCAAGAAAGAATCCATGTTTTATTTTAAATATGTTTCTGTTGATGGAAAAAAATGACTACTATCTTTTGCATAATCTCTTTTTTTAAATGTGGAATGTAATTCATGATTTATGTTCTAATTCTCTAAAACTCTAAACCTGAAAAGATCCTCAACGTGTATTCTTGAAATAACTCAATATTAAGTAATGTTTAAGGCTGAGACCTTATAGTTGGTATCAAAGGTTTGTTTAGATAACATTAGGAGTTAGAATTATATTAAATGATTATCCAAAAATAATTTTTTATGGTCAAATTGAAATGATATAGCATTTGAATATTATCATGTTTCTTCATCTAAGACATGTTTGTTTAGAATAGTTTTCTGCAGAGGAAACATGGAAGCAGTGCTAGGAAGACATATCGAAGGAAATGACCTCTGAATCAGAATCCTAAGATAGTCATAATTGGAACTGAACAGTTTTTTGTAGTAATGGCGCAGATGACTCAAGTGATAAATGGTGGTGGTATCCATGCATGAGATCATCCAGATCAACCGCATAGGAACATGTCAGTGGTGGAACATTTTATGAGGAAACATTCCCCATCATTCAGAGGATCATCTGACCCCGTGCAAGCCCAAGGGTGGATTAAATCACTGGAGAAGATTTTCGATGTCATGCGGTGTTCAGACAATAAAAAGGTTAGTCTTGAAATTTACCATTTGGAGGGAGAAGAAGATCAGTGGTGGTCGATGGTTAAAAATATCCAGGGCGCTGTTGAGATTGATGCTCTTGACTGGGATGAATTATAAGGTATGTTTCTTGAAAAATGTTTTTATAAGGCTGTTCGACTTAGGATGGAAAGAAAATTCTTGGAATTGAGGCAAGAGGACGGCTTAGTTACTGCTTATGAATAAAGGTTCACTAGATTGACAATGTATGCTCCAAATTTTATTCGAGACCTTGATAGTAAAATCATTCTTTTTTACTCATGATTAAAACCAAAATATCGAAGGGTTTTAGCTTCTCGTGAGTTTAAGAGTTATGAAAAGCTTGTTCGATGTGCTGAGAAGGTGGAAATGGAGTTTTCCAATGACCAAGTGTTCTATAAAAATAAATAGAAGAAGAGATCGAGGTGGCAGGAGAAAGGGATGAATTATTCAAAAAGGTATGATGGTAAGAAAACTATGTTTCCATTTTGTGATAAATGTGTTAAAAGGCATGCTCGGGAATGTCTTCTGAATTCTGGAAATTACTACCGATGTGGTAAGATGGGACATAAGGCTCGTGATTGCACTGAAAAAGATCATGGTGATGGTAAGACCAAATTTGATTTATAGCTAGTGAAATGTTTCAAGTGCAATGAGATGGGTCACTATGAAAATGAGTGTTCAAAAAAGTTCTCAAATGATGGGAAGCAGTTAGACTACAAGAAAAAAGGTGTTGTGAAATTCTTTTCAACTACTTCAGCTGCTGTTGGGCCATCAAGTGAAGTGGTATCAGGTACTTTTTTTTCTCAGATTATGCCAATGTATTATTTGATTCAGGGTCTACACATTCATTCATCTCTGAAAAGTTTTCTAGTAAATTGGGAATTCTATCTCAAGAAATGACTCTTGAACTTGTGGTAAAAACACCTGGGGGAAATGTTACGGAAAAAATAATTTTTAACAGTCTTCCTATCCTAATCTGTGGAAAGAACCTACTTGAAAACCATATTTTTTACCACCAGTAGATTTTAATGTTATACTGGGTAAGGATTGTCTCTCTATTTACCATTCTATGATTGATTCTAGAGCTAAACAAGTTTCTTTTTAGAATGAATTTCAGTTTTTGTACAAGAATGAAACCTTACTGTTGATAGCATATCAAGAGGCTGAGAAACTTGTAAAAGATGGAAATGAATGTTACCTTGCACATGTTGTTGAAAACAAAGGAACTGTTCAGATTAATGATGTGCCAGTGGTAAATGAGTATCCTAATGTTTCTTCTAATGAGTTTCTGGGAATAATACCAGATCGAGAAGTTGAATTTACTGTTTACTTAGTTCCTGATGTTAAGAAATTTTCAAAAACCCCTTATCAAATGGCTCAAATTGAACTGTTAGAGTTGAGGGAGCAATTGCATGATTTATTAGAGAATGGTTTCATTCGACCTAGCACATCACCATGGGGTGCTCCTATTTTATTTGTTAAAAAGAAATATGGTTCAATAAGACATTGCATTGATTATACAACCTTGAATAACATCACTGTTAAGAACAAATATCCATTGCCTCAAATCGATGGTTTGTTTGACCAGCTCTAGGGAGCTCAATATTTTTCAAAGATTGACCTGAGATCGGGGTACCATCATTTAAAGGTAAAAGAGCATATATTCTGAAGACCGCGTTTCATACAAGGTATGGCCATTATGAATATGTGTTTATGCCTTTTGGTCTATCCAATGCACCTGTTGTATTCATGGACCTTATGAATATAATTTTCTATGAGTTCATGGATAAGTTTGTGGTTGTTTTCATTGATGATATTTAGGTGTTTTCTAAAAGTAAATAGGAGCATGAAATTAATTTTAGGGTTATTTTGCAAACCTTAAAAGAAAAGAAATTGTATGGGAAATTCAGCAACTATGAGTTTTGGTTGCAACACATTTCTTTCCATGGTCACATTGTTTCTAAATATGCGCTAACTGTTGATCCTACAAAAATAAATGTTGTTGAAGAATGGCCAAGACCCACAAATGTAACTAAGATTCATAGTTTTATTGTTTCGGAAGGCTATAACCGAAGGTTTGTTAAAAAAAATTATGTTTATCTAGTCCAATGACTGAGCTTACTCGGAATGGTGTTATGTTTATCTGGTCAAAATAATGTGATGACTGTTTCAGGAATTGAAAAGAAGGTTGGTGAATGTTCCAGTTTTGGAACTACCTTCCAGGAATGGAAAGTTTGATACCTATAGTGATGCTTCATTGAAAGTACTTGGTTGCGTCCTAATGCAAAATGATCAGGTAATTTATTATGCTTTATGTCAGTTGATAACTCATGAGCTAAATTACCCTACACATGATTTGGATTTAGCTGTTGTTGTTTTCACATTAAAAATATTGAGGCATCATTTGTATGGTGTAAAGTTTCAAATATATACTGATCAAAAAAGATTATGTTATATATTCACTCAGAAATAATTGAACATGAGACAGAGGAGATGGATAAAATTAATCAAGGATTATGATTGTACAATTCATTACCATCCGGGAAAAGCAAATAAAGTGGCTGACGCTTTGAGTCAAAAAAGTAATACTTCATTAACCATGTTACATTTGGAACGTGACCCTTTGGTTAAGGATTTGATGAATTTTGGCATAGAAGAGGTTGGTGTAGGATGTTCTTCTATTTTGTTTCAGGTATCAGTGAAATATTCTCTATCAGACAGAATTAAGCAACCACAGAAGCTAGATAGTGAGTTGCAGAAAAAGGTAGAACTGGTTTAGAAAGGTAAGTTGCATAAATTCCACATTGATAATGATGGTGTTTTTAGATTTGGGAAATGATTTTTTGGGCCTTGTGATTCATAGTTGAAGAGAGAGTTGTTATTTGAAGATCATAGTTCACCGTTTTTAGTTCATCCAACAAATACTAAGATGTATAGATACCTTCGGGAGTATTACTAGTGGGATGGAATGAAAAGAGATATTTCTGATTTTACTATGATGTGTTTGTCTTGTAAATAGGTTAAAGAAGAACAAAAGTTACCGAAAGGGATGATTCAACCTTTACCAGTACCAGAGTGGAAATGGGAGAATATATCCATGGACTTCGTTGGGGGATTGCCGAAGACACCTCGAGGTAATAATGCATTCTGGGTTATAGTCCATCGCTTGACTAAATCTTCTCACTTCCTTACTATATGAGATACTTTTTCCCTAGATCAACATTCTTGTTTGTATCTTAAAGAGATAGTTAGGTTATATGGAGTTCCTCTCTCCATTGTATCTGACTGTTATCATTGGGTCACTTCTAACTTTTGAAAAGGCCTTCTGAAGTCGTTGGGTACTGAATTAAATTTTAGTATAGCTTTTCATCCTCAATCATATGGGCAGTCAGAATGAACAATTCATACATTGGATGATATGCTACGTGCTTGTTTTATGGATTATCAGGGAAGTTAGGATCAAAATCTTTCTTTCATTGAGTTTTCTTATAATAAAAGTTTTAATTCTAGTATACAGATGGCACCATTTGAGGCATCATATGGGAAACGGTGTCGAACTCCAACTTTTTGGGATAAAGTAGGTGAAAGTAAGTTGATGGGAGTAGAATGGGAAGAAGAGTTGGCATAAAAAGATCAGCATTTACATAGACATATAAGAATATCTCAGAGTCGGTAGAAAAGTTATGCAGATAATCATAGGAAGGATATTTCTTTTGAGGTAGGTGATCATGTTTTTCTCAAAGTATCTCCATGGAAATGTGTGATGCGATTTGGTAAGAAAGGAATGATGAGTCCGAGGTTCATTGGACCATATGAAATTATAGAGTATGTTGGATCAGTTGCATACCGTGTGTTTTTACCTTTGAGTTTATCTCAGGTACACGATGTTCTTCATGTTTCAATGTTAAAGAAGTACATGCCTGATCCATCTCATGTTTTGAGTCCAGAGGTAGTTTAGATGGAAGAGAATCTATCTTATGAGGAACAACTGGTCCATATTCTTGACCACAAGAAGCAAGTGTTGTGGAATAAGGTGATTCATCAAGTAATGTTTTTGTGGAAAAACAACTGATTGAAGAGGCAACATGGGAATCTGAAAATGCAATGAGAGATAAATACCCCAACCTAGTCAATAAGTAAATAAATTACGGGGACACAATTTTCAAAAGGGGGGAAGGATGTAACATCCCAAGTAAGTAATTAATAATAGATATTCTTATCTATGTCTATTTATGTATTGGATAGTGTTTTAGAGGCTAAAAATGATAATAAATCCAATCTTATGCATAGAATTTTCTAATATTTTTAAAAGATTGTTTTACCGCCTATTGATGGAGAACCATTTTTAAATCTATCTTGTGAAAAATTTATAAGCTCTATTGGTCAAAATAAACATATTCTTTATGATTGGGACATTGAAATTTACTTTGGATTAATTTTTGGTATTTTTCAGACAATGTTCATTTTTCAATGAATAGTGAAAAAATACTACATTTCACATCAAAACAGCTTTTTCATCTAATTTAATTAAATGGATAGATTATCTTTTTAATTGGTTTTTATCTGTGATTAGAATATATTTTTACCATTTAATCCAATGTTGGTCATTATAATTGATTTCACTTTGCAATTAGGCATAAACAAGTGCTAAAATTTTCATAGATATTGTTTCAAAAAAACCCGGTATTGGTTTTGAAAACGGGAATTATTTTTAAATTAATTGTTTCAATTTATTTGTCTGGAATATGGTAAAATAAATTCCATATTTGGAATCAGAAGGTCCAAATTATGTAATTAATAATCTTTTGTTTTTGGAAATTATGAATAGTAACAACGGTAATTATCATTAATTATCGTGATTAATTAGTAATCAGGTAGTTAAGGATAATAAAATATTATAATAATAATAACAAATGACCCAAAATGTGTCCTAATTATAGTTTTTGTGTCATTTCCGACCATGGGACGTGTTGTTCCAAACATAGGGACACCATGGAATCACTTTTGTGTGGAAGTGACACTTTATCATTTTATTTATAAAGAAGGGAGAATATCACTAAAGAATGTATCAACCAAGTAATTTTTTTAATTTTGTCTACATAAATGATCTCTTGGACTATAAATATTCATTGTAATGTTAAAACTATTTCCTAAATCATAGTAGTTTTTTATAATTTTTAGACAATAAATAAATTAAATTATTTATGACATCATGATGATGCAGTGATTACCTCATTAATGAACGATTTAAATAAAATGAAAAGATAATGTAAATTATAAGACATACACTTGTAAAAGACCTATTGGATGCATATATTTCAAACTCTTATCACCTTATCCTCGAAATATATCAATGTGGGACCTTTAAAATCCCAAACTCATTTTAATATAATGTAACATTTTATAACATTCCATGAGTTCCCCTCCTCTTCTCTTATAAAAGGCCCCCACCTATACCACTTTACACAAACCTCCCAAGCCATTGGATCGGCCATGCTCTATTCCTTTTATCTATAACCATCCCTATCTTCATCCTAGAAGCCTTACCTTAGGCATAAAACTCTTCAAAAACCCCATTTGGTTCAAACCAAGAGTAGTTACCCGATTTAAAGGTAAAGCCTTATCTAATGTTCTTTTGTTTTATTTTTCTCTTCCAACCCCCTAATCTCTTTTTATTAATTACATTTGTAACAAATCCAGTATATTAAATACACTAGGATGTTGTTATAATAATTTTTCGAGCTACATTTATGCACACCAACATCTAATGGTTAAAGAGCATACTGTTTCCGTGGATGGCGAATTTCTGCCTCATGAAACGACGATTGTTCAATATTCTTCTAACACCATAAAAGGTGGCCATTAATATGTCTCTATATTTATATATGATATATAATATGTCTACTTTTTCCTTAATCTTTTTTACTTTTCATTTATGGCATACCTATATGGTATCCACTATGTGTAAACGCAATATCATTATTTTAGGAAGTGCGGACTACCACCCCCTCAATGTGATTTGATTCGTTAATTCCATATGTGGGATGTATAAAGGATGGAGTTAATAATATTATATGTGATATTAAACAGGAATTATAATATACCTTTATATAATTATGATTTCACTCCATTAAATACGAAATATAAATGAAAGTAGCGTTCTTGCGTTTGTACGTCTTACCATGTCCATGAACGGTGCATTTCATTTATTACATATAAATTTTATGTAATATTATAAATTCATGTATACACAGGATATATATGATATATATGATATCTAAATCATGAATATAATTCTGGATATAATTAATATTTTACCAAATTAACAACTTGTAATTATAAGATGTTTATTTTTGGCTCAAGTACCAAAGATCGACAAAATGATCGTTATCAACATAAATAATTACATAGTGTTAATAACATGGTAATAAGTGACGTAAGAGGAATAATGAACTTGAAAAAGGTTCTTATGAATGTAGAAATTAACTCATGTTTTTTATTCAGGAGATTAAAAACGATCAAGTCAAGTCGGACCCGAGGTAAGGGACTTCGTCTCAATCTCCTTTCATTGAGGCATATTTTGTTTTATACACAACTCTCATTTATACAGTGTATAAACCCCTTTGAAATTTACATATATTCAAAAGGAATCTTTTTTATACGAATAATTTTACCAAACGACAAAAGGAATGGTTTTTTTCATACATATGCAGTGACAACGACTTCTCTGTCACCGTGACCAATATTTGAGTTTTGGCTTCCTCTAGCAGCCATAACATTTTTTTAAATGAAAAAAATACCATTTTTTCTTTTCTTTCATTTTGGTATTTAAAATGATTTTCATAATGTTTTTATTATATCAATGTTTTGTATTGATATATTGTGATTGAAATGTGGAAATGTTATGTTTCCATTATGCATGTTTTATGTGATACGATTATGTTATAGTTCATAGGAATTTTTATGAATACGGGTGGTTCAGTGATAAACTAAGGGAATGTAATCCCGATATAGCTCTCCAATGCATTGGGTAACACGAAGGGGTTAAACATTAAGGTTTATCTGATGAGATTTAGGGAATATACTGTGATTGGTATTCCAAATATAACCATGAGGTGTACTCCTTACGTAAGAATGTTATGAATGCCTCAGGATACCATTATGTCTAATGATTTATATGATTTATTCATGATTTGATTAGGCATATTAAAATTCATATGTTTTATGAGTAAAGTATGATTTCATTATTTTTTATGTATACATGTACTAATGTTTTAATTTCGTACATTTATATCCCTTTTAGGAGAATTTTATGCTCCTCCCATGATTATGAAATGTTTTTCACTGGCCAAGGGAAAGGTACATGATGTGATGATAGTGTCAGGGAAGTGTCATGAAAGATTATATGTTTTATTTTATATATTTTTTCGTTGATGGAATAAAATGTGTATTATCTTTTCTGTAACCACTTTGTTTAAATGTGGAATGTACTGCATGATTGATGTTCTAATTCTCTAAAACTCTAAACCTGAAAAGATCCTCAACGTGTATTCTTGAAATAACTCAAGATTATGTAATGTTTAGTTGGGGGTCTTATATTGGGATACACTCAATCTTGATCCGGTGCATGATAGCGATGCTTGATAAACACAATGTTTGATACATCTTGGTGATATATTTTGGAAATTCACAAAATCAACCATCATGAATGATTTAAATAATGTATTTGAATGAGCTAGGATAAACCTAAGGAATTATATATTAAAATTTAGGTGTTATGATTTACAAATCCAATATGTCATTTTTATGGATTTTATGGTTTCTCATAATGATTAATGTTTCTCACACTACGTATTTGGTTTTATTCAATGTTTGGAACCTGAAGGAACTATGTCAATGATGAATGTAATGGAAAATGATATGATTTTCCACCTGAGAAACTGAATATTATAAGAGTTTAAATAAAAAACCTCTTTTCTATGGTAACAGAACTTTATCAAGATATGAATCATGGTGACAATAAAAATAATTAAATAAGTGGAAAATTATCTATTGAGTATTTCATATGGTAGTTCCCACTTCTTCCAATGGTTACATTGACCAGCTATTTTTTGAAAAATGGATTAGTACCACTAAAAATATAGATTCCATCCTCCAATGTTAAAATCATGAAAATATAAATTTGGGCATCTCTAATATGGAAGGTGTGGCCAATAAATGGTGCAATATTATCAATAATTCATGGTGGTAATATGAGATGGACTCCATGGATTTGGATGATTTCAAGAACCTATTTTTCAATAATCACAATCCTTGCATTCTTCATTATAAAAGGGATAATAAATTTTTAGAGATGAAGAAAACGTATGATGAATCTTTTGGAACCATGGAAGTATATTTTATAATGATTTCTGGGTAATATTTGGGTATTATCATATATCCTAAAAGAAAAACTGATCAATTCATTGGTGGCATAAAACATAATCTTCAATAGGCCTAGGCTATAAGGAGTAGAATATCAATCTCATGGTTTTGAAAAGAAATGGAATACAGAGTTATATTGAAATTCTAATAACCATGGATAAATAAATGACTCATACATTATGAAAATTTATTTTTGGAAGAAACATGGACAGAGTTATCATAAGGGCACTACTAAATGATTTTTGTATGGAAGGGAAGGTCATCAAGCATAATAATTCCAAATTAGTGGGATTATGTTAATATATTATATGAATAATGATAAATCCCCACATTTTTTCCCTCCCAAAGATCATTTTTTCAATTTCATGGAGTTTGGGCATTATGTTGTCAAGTGACCCAATCCAAGGACTAATGTGTAATATAATCCAAAAAAACCACTCAAGAAAATGGAAAATGGGAAATATTATGGAAACATAATTGATGAATTGAACCATTATAATTAAGGAATAATTAATATCCTACCATTATTTGGTAATTTCAAGTTTCATTTTGAATGAATGATCCATATAAAAATATCATTGTATTAAAATTTCATGTGATTACCTAGTTAGATTCCGGAATAATGAAATCACATATTTTATAAATGCATGGATATAACCATGCTTCCAAAAAAATTATTTTGTAAATGATATGAGATTATATAATGAATGATGAAGCTTGTATTTTTTCAATATTGTTTTATGGAAATTCATATTATTACCATATTTCTACTGAATACATAATGAAGGTATTCACAAATTTTGTATGTGATAATCATGAGATACTTTATGATATATGGGGGATTAATGTTTAACATAGTGACATTATTTCTACTGTTTTGAAATTTTAACTTTTGTGAGGGTTACATGGATAACAATTTATGGAATGGTTGGATTAGAACATTAGATGATGTTTTAGAGATTAATGTATTATCTGGCCACATAAGGATTTATGCATATTGGATAACATGTGCTAACCCTTTTGTTGTTATGATAACAAAATATATATGGAATGCACTATCATTATATTTATGGATTTAATGATCTACTAATGATTAGATATTGAATAATCTTCTTTTATTTTTTAGAATAAGTGATGATGTGGAAATTGATTAAGGCATGAAAATGGGTGAGATTGCGATGAAATAAAGTAAGTATATCTACACATGAATATTATTCAACATTAGTAAAAGTGTCTTGAAATAATATTTTGTCTCATAATCATAATTTTTATGATATAAATAAACTTTTTCTAATTCAATATCAGTTATGTATTTGTGATCATTAACTTTCTTCAACAATATTCTCTATTATTATTCATTTGAACATGGTAGTTATATTTCACTTCCATTTTCATGTATTTACATTCCCTATGTGTTATACTATGTGAAATCCTAGTTATAATATAATTTTTGTAACTGTTATGTTTTCAGATTTCCTATTTAAAGGATATTGTGTCATTCATTTTTATGATGTGGTTTTCTTGGAAAGGAACTTAGAAGTATTAAACCTCCGATAAACTAGAATAATTTTGATGTAGAAATTCATTTTAATAGGGTAGAATGTATCACCCTGTGTATTTTGGATTATTTAAAATTAAATTAATCCTTTTTATATTTTTCATTTCAACCAACACTGATATAGATTGTCTTATATGAATCCACAAAGTTATTCTTTCTTTGTACAAAACACTAAGTCTATTATACACTAAAACCAACACATGAATTATATTTTTGTACTATAAACACTATTTTTTGTTTTTTGACACATAATAGTGAGTTCCTTTAATAAATTTCATTACATGAAATAATTATTTTTAAAAAAATCAGTAGTTCGAATCCTAGAAACCCCTAGGGGATTTATGAAACAGGAAATGACGTAGGCATGTTGCAGGCATGTGGTAATGTCGGAATGATCCAATTACAGTGATGAATGTACGATGATGTATGCTTGAAACTACACTGGGCCTTTGGTCCATGTTCATGGGACACTTGTAATTTGTCCTATGAGATGGGTAATTGTTCTCCCTCTATCGATATAGAATTAAGTCATTTTCATTCATAATATAAATAAGTTCTTCCCCCAAATTTTAAAATTTTATTATAGAATTAACCTATCTATAGTTTTGAATAAGATTAAATATATTTTAAAATTATGGTTTAAAATTTTATGTAAAATTAATCATTTTTTTATCAATTATCTTAAATTAATTGAAGAAAAATTTGAAAATAAATAAATTCTGTTTCTAAGAATATTGTTTTTTTATGAAAAAAGACATTTTACCTCAACATGTTTAACAATTCAAGTTTGATGGTTTTCTAATAATATTTATTAAATACAAATTTAAAAAAATTACATTGAATCAATAATTTCCATAGTCATAGAATAAGAATATATCCAATTTTAGGTATAAAAACAATATTTTTTAAAAAGGTAGGTTTTTTGTCTTTTAAAGGAAGACTAGTTTTGAAACTTATTTTTGAACCATTAATAATATTTATTTGAATAAATGAACATTATTTTTTAAATATAAATATCAAAATTTACTTAGGGATATTTTTTGGTATTTTTTCTGTGATGTTTTATTTTTCACTAAATAGTGAAAAATATGGAATTTTAACTGAGATATACATTTTCATTTAATTTTTTTATATAGTTAAATTTTATTTTAATTTTTTTTAACATATAATTATACAACATAAAAATATTGATCCAATTTTTTTCATTGGAGTATATTTCTCATTGAAATTGGATATAAAAACATTTCATACTTTTGAGGTTTTTCACTTTAAAAACTTGTCGCCACATCCCGACGATGGGATTAATTTTAACTTAATTTGTGAAACTAATGTGTAATATAATTTTAAGAAATATATTCCATAATTTTAGTAATAATTATTTATATTTTATAAATGGTTCATCTTAGTTTTTTATTAAAAATCGCAAGTGAAATTAATTATATTAATTTATGTAAAATTGAGTTTATATAGTGGTTGAACTTTAACTTAAGGTTCCAAATTACATAGACCCAATTCTAAATTTAATTTTATGGAAATATTTAGACCATATACTTCCTTTTCAATATAATGGTCTTTTATTGGTGACACATGATGTAATAGTGACCTCTCAATATTGTTTACATGTTTGTATTTATAAGAATGTCACTCCTCCACCACTATAAATTGCCACTCAACCACATCACTTATTCACAAATATCATGCCATTTTGATCATAAAAATCCTGAAAAAATAATCTCCCAACCTACCTCCCTTCACCTAATAAACCACCCTTTTGTTATAAATCTGACTGGGGAAACCCGTTGTTGGAAACCAAAATGAGATTCCCAAAAAATATGTAATTTTGTTCAACAAGATATTTTTATTTATTTCATTATACACACATTAAATTATTATTTTTATATGATTATATAATAACTAAAATATAATAAATATACTAATATGTTGTTATGTTATGGTATCAACCTACATCTACACAGACAACCATCAAATATGATACACAATCCCCATTTGAGTGTACGGTGGACTATCGTCTTGCAAAAAAATGTCATTTTTATTCCATTACCACCTATAATGGTAGGAAATAAATATATATTAAAAAAATTATATGATATATATTATATCTATGATCTATTTATGCTTTTTTAGTTATTACATAACACACACCTTTTTTCTTTCTATTTTTCTGGAATAAGATAACATCGTTTGTGGATGTGCGGACTACCGCCTCCTCAATGTGATGTGGCTCATTAATGAATTACATTTAATTTATTAAGGATGTGTTTTTCCAAAATGTGTTATATTTATGAAATTATAATTATATTTTAAATAAAATAATAATATATATCATTTACTTTTCATTCTATTAAAATACGAAAAAAATTAAACATTATTCATGCCTATGTACGACCTACCATCTCCATGAACTGTTTTTTTCATTGCATATATTTAAATTTTAGGGATTTTTTCAATAATTATATAATTAATATATATATCTATATTTTATCTATACCATATTTCATTTTTTTAATTGAGTAAATCATAATCTTTGTTAAAGGGTCAAGAATAAAAAGTCAAAACGTATACGAAAACAAAGCGGTCATTACCTGAAACATAACTTTAACATGAAATTAGTATTAAATAGGAAATATATTAATAAAAATTTATATATGGTCTGATATATAATTATATGTTTCTTTGTTATTTTTATAATTAACATTTATTTATTATAAAGGAGTTTTGAAATGGTATGAAAAATCCAAAATTAAGGTAAGGGTTTTCCCATCTCATATTTATTTTTGTGAGATATATGATATGTTCACATATTATTTTTTAGTGGCGTGTATATACATCCATATAAAATGTAATATCATGAATTTAATTTATTTAATGATATTAAATGTTTCAATAGATTATATTATTTTACAAATCACATGATTCAAAAATTATTCAATAAGTAAGGGTTTCCTCATCTCATATTTAATTATATGAGATATATGTTATATTCCCAACTTATTCTTGTTTTTAGTGTATATAATTCCATATGATATTTTATATCATGAGTTTAATTTATTTCATTATGTGAAATTTTTCAATTGATTTTATTGTTTCACAAATCTCGTGATTCAAATGCTACTCAAGTAGTTAGGGTTTTCTCATCTCACTTTTATTTCTATGAGATATATGATATATTAACCACTTGTTCTTGTTTTTTGGTGTATGTACATACCAATGAAAAGTTATATAATTAATTTTAAATATTTAATTATATTAATAGTTTCAATTGATGTAATTCTTTCACATATCTCATGATTCAAAAGTTATTTGTGTGTTAAGGGTTTTATCATGTCACTATTATTTATGTGAGATATATGTTATATTCACCAATATTTCTTATTTTATGTTTCATATACATCCCTATGACTTTTTATATCATGAATTTAATTTATTTAATAATATTAAGATATCCAATTGATTCTATTCTTTCAAAAATATCATGATTCAAAAGTTACTCATGAAGTAAAGGGATTTCTAGAATCGCTTTATTTTCTTCATTGATTATGAATTATTCACCCCATGATTATTTTTAGTGGTGTATATATACTACCAATTAATTTAATATATGATTATTATCCTTATTATTCCACTTTCATGAGGTTTACTATTCAATAAAACCAAATTAGTAATGCAATTTTGTCTTATTTTTCATGTTTTGGACATATATTATGATATGAACCTATATTATTTTACATGGTGTATATCCAAACTATATGACATGTAATGTCATGAATATTTTTCCATTAATGATATATTAATATTCATGAAATTTTATTATTTTACTGGGTTTAGTATTCAATTTTACCAAATTGGTAATAGTTTATTGCCACAATCTCTTCATTTATGGGTATTGTTTACGATTGTCCTTCCTTTGATGAAATATTCTTATCCATATCACATAATTCCCATAAATTGTATTATACCCTAGTTAATCATGATATAATAATGTAATGGTATAGAATTTCCACTCTTTGGTACTTCAGATAGTTCATAAAATATTTTTACGCGAATCATTCTTTCTCTCTCTTCGGTCAGATAACTATGTTCTATCAACATAATATTTTTTAAAAACGTTTTAAATTATATATTAAACTACTTTTTAGAGAAAGGGATTTTTCAAAAAATTTTGTGTCTTAAAAAGTGTTTAAAAGGTATTCAAATTTTCTTTTATTGGTTTTCAAGATTATTAAGAATTAAAATTATTTTCAATTTCTTAAAACAATTTAAGAATAATTTTTCAAAGAGAAGATAATATTTTCCTCAAGAAATTTTTCTAAAATATCATTGAAAATTATTATCCATTCAATATTTTAAACTTTGATATATTTTATTCTTTATTGGTTATATGATCCAAAGTCACCATTTTTATTTTTTCTTTGAATATTTTATGTTATGATGAAAGATTGTTTATGAAATCTGTTTCTCTTCCATGAGTTATTATATGATAAAATGATAATAAAACCTACTTTCTTTTATTGGTTAATATATTATTAAATTACTTTGAAACCTGTAACATTTTCCTTCATAAAAAAATGTTGAAATGTTTATGATACCCATTTCAGTTAATTTATTATGATGTGATGTTTTTGAAAACACCTTCTTTTTAGGTCAGGATAACATGAATGTTGTATTGGATTCTTCCAAATGTAGGTATGATTTCATTATGTGATGGGTAGGATATATATATGAAACTAATTCATTGGATTATAATAAATTCTATATGAGTTCAAGGGTATATTGGAGGGAATCCCAAGCACATAATAAGAGGTTATAAAGGAGGGTATCCCAAGCCAATAACAAGAAGGTATACAAGAGGGAATCGTATTCCTATAACAAGAGTTTATATGGGACTGTATGAAAATACCATAATAAGGTGGTTTACTAGAGTTTATCCAAATCCAACAATAACAGGTTACACTGGACATAATCTCAACCCCCAAAAAAGACGAAACATGAGAGGACATTCCAAGCCTGATGAAGCCACATAGGAGATTAACCCAAGACAATCTTGCAAAAAGGGTCTTGGAGGGTGGCCATGACATATGAGTTTTAATGTTTATGTGTATTCTAGAATTCCATGTCTTATTCCTATGTTATGATCTCATGGATTATTCTATTGATTATATTATGATTCATGTAATATGAAATGGAAATCATTATTCCTTGACTCCTCATTGTTTATATTGATATGAAGGCATGATCATCTAATATTATGATCATGTTGTCTTACCCTTGTGCTCATGTTATGATTACATATCTCCATTGATTACCCACACTTATCATCTGAGCTCACTCCATTCTTATGTTTCCTTTCCCTTGTTTATGAAGAACTATTTTCTATAAGAGTAATAAACAGAATGATATTTAAGGGAGATGATGAAGATCTTTCACCATGTTAGACGATTATGTTTCCATTTTTCCACAGTCACGAAACTATTACAGTCCTTGGGCATGTTCATTTTTAATGTTCCTAATATTCCTTTAAAATTATTTAATATTAATATATGTTATATTCGAGTCATTATACCATCCCTATCTAGTCACTGATCCCACTAACTATATAAGTTTTGATTGCTCCCATTAGGAGTCTGAAACTAGAACATTGTGTAATAGCAATTATTATAATCTTTGAATATAATCAACCATACCACAACAATTATAAGTTTACAAATATACAGGTCTAACACATGGGAATCCAAAACAAATTCCACATCATCATCCAAAAAACAACACTCTGGGAACTTGAATCCTTGCTTATTTTTCATGTTGTAAGAGTGGGTTACTTAGAACCAACCAGAATGTATATTTCAATTACCATTTCAAGTATATTGTGAGATATTCATGATATAAACTTTCCATTATAGTGTTGAAATTTATGCATCTACTATTTAATATAAATTCCCTTAGATTATTTTTCATATCAAATGGTTCAAGCAGATCCCATGATATAATAAGAACCTGGAGATAATATGAAATTAGCCTTAAAGATATATTATTTGTTCTATATAAATAATATTGATTGAAAATAGTATATGTATGAAAATCTGGTTCTTGGGTCTCATAATAATTGAGACATATTCTCATGAAGTTCACAATTGGTGATCATTGGTACGTGAGATCATGAGGATAGTCCTAAAAATATGAACACCTCATGTTTCCAGTGTCATTGGATGTTCCTATATATGGACATGTGTTTTGGTCTCCTGACTTGAATTCATTATCATTATTTTACATTTTATCTCATTCTTTGATCTAAGGAAAACCATGTTAATGAATTCATGGTGAGGTATCTTATGTTGGGTGTGTCACTGGTTGTATGGAATTGGTCAAATGATAAATAGAGATTTTTTCACATTAAATTTGAGGAAGTGAGATCTTGAGCCTGGTTGATCAGGATGGTAGTACATTCCTAAATCCTTGGCCAAGGTCTTTAGTGTTAAGTATATCCTTTTATATCAACTAATTAAAAATCAATAAAGGATGTTGACACAATATTTCATCCATAATTATGAAATATCTAAAGACAAATAGATTATATTTCATAGTGCAATTTCATAGGATTGTTGTCATTGCTATGACTATTATATATCTTTTTTGGGGACTTGATGAGTTTCTAGAAAAGTCGCTTAAATTTGTGAATAATATTCACTTATATAAAGATAAGGTCTTATGGGTCACATAAAATAGAGTATTCATGAATCATACCACTTCGGGTTAATAAGTATATGGGGTAAGATGGAACCCACCCTTGGTTCCTAGAGTGTTGCAAGTTAATGATCAAAAAAGAATAAATAAATTCATTATTGATAAAATAAAGAATATTTTGTTTGAATATATTTATTAGAATTATTCATTAATTATTTAGTGAACACAGGGAAAATATTATATGAATGAATATTATTTTAATATTTCAGATTAATTTAATATTACTGATAATACCTAGTCCAGTTAAATGACTCAGTTTTGTCATGTAATATATTTCATATTTATTATCGGTATGTGATTAAATATAAATAATATTTATGATTCATATTTGTTTATCAATAGTATTTATTTATTTCTTATTTAGTCATTGTTTTACCTCTAGGGGTTGAGGAACCCTTTGCGGGTTTTTGAACCACACCCAATATATGCAGGAGAGAGGAGCACATTTCCTGGAATTGTTTATTCTAATGGAATGAAATAATCTCTCTCATACATATTTTTTTGAGAGTTAAAGTCTCTCTTTGATCATATACTATAATTCCTTTGACAAATTAAAGGGTTCGGATCGTGGTGATCAATATGACACTGAAGGATTTGTCATATCTCTTTACTAGCACACGATATTTGATGAAAAGTGAGAATGTAGATTCATGGATCATGTATAAGATATCTAAAGGTTTTTTGATATAGATCCTTTATTCAATGTCCATTGGAGATTATCCATAGTCAAACATACTTCATTTTTCAAAAATGAATTTTTTTAGTTTAATTTCAAGGATATGTTTAATTCATTTGATATTCTAGAACCATAAAAGGGATTATTTTTCCATAGACAAAAAGTCTTCACTCTCCAATGATGAAAATTTAAAATTTCTAGCCCATAATATTCTAATATTTCTCCCCAAAACATTCAATTAGTATCATATAATCATGTGAATTTTATATGCAAAAAAAAATATTGTTTTCATTAAATTAAGTAGTGGTTTTATGTTAGATCCCAATGAAAAAAATCATGCAATGATTTTATTTCAAATGGCTAGGTTATGGATATTCAAATATTTTTATATGGATAATTTTTTGGTTTATAGGTATTAATATTTAAAGAACATATATTTTATATATGTCAATAATTCCTTCATGTGGTGCTGAAGGAGGATTCTGATGACATTTTTGGTGATCCTATGTATTCTGGCCCTATTCTGATGAAAATTAGATATCCTAAATAGTGATATCTGGTTAGTATACCACTTCCACCAAATGTGGATTATTTAAAACTAAGATAATAAATAACCAATGTTAAAATTATATGTTGTTAAGATTTTATAAAAATCATACAATTAGGTTTTTTATAATGGGAGGATGTATTTTAAATAAGGGGTGGAGACTATTTTTATTTTTCTATGCATGAATGGTTTTTCAATTAAATTGACTGAGGCGGTGTGATCTATGCACTTAATAAAAAAGGATGGTTTGGGGGAAGCTACAGCTTTATCAACACACCCAGACACACCTGGCATTCTCCCCATCCAAAACCACCATGCTCATGGAAACTCTCCCCTTTGAGTAGCAGGGTCGGCCTTGGGGAAAGCCTCACGAGCCCCCGGGCTAGGGCAACACGCATGAAATAAAAAAATATACAAAGACAACGTCAAAAGTTTTGTTCATATAGTGTAGATATCAATGCCTTTAAGATAAATTTCTCATGTTATTATTGGGAAATATAATTTTTTGGGTTGTTCTGTTTGAGCAGTCATCTATCATCGCACACAACAGCCCAACTAGCAGCCTTCGGCCACCCAGATCTTCCGATCAGCATCGCTGGCCACCTTCACCTACTCCATTCAGCGGTCATATCTTAGCCATATCCTCCCTCTGTGAACTTTCATTCCACCCTCCCAACTACTTTCCTATAATCACACTAGACGGTTCACCTTCCACAACCGGCAAGATGCCTCCCCACTATCCTGACCTCCCACTAGTCTCGCCACATCCTCATCTCCAGTCTCTATGACATCGAGCTCCTCTGCACTTTCTGGAGTTATAGTAGCTAGATCCAGCATAGATCGACCTCCCATCTCCCATGATACCTTTCCCCCAACCTCTGCAAGTGTTGACCATGCCACCCATAGTTTGGCCATGCCAAACAACCACCCAATCATCCACTATATTGCAACCCAAGGCCATTAAATGTACACACTTTTTCTTCCATTAATCCCTTGAATAACCTTCTTTGTGGAACTTGACTATCATTTAACCCACCCATTCCCCTCATGATTATTGACACCATGAATCCTCATATAAACAATGTACACCAAATTTTCATGCTCATCAATTTACATGGGTCTAGTTGGACTAAACCAACCCCACAGTGGGATTAAGATATTATTCCCCACCTGAAATTGGTTACAGTGGGTATCCTAGACTAGAACACCCCTTCAATAGGTTTTCGAGGCTCAAAATAGGTCTGCATAGGGTTAGCCAGACCAGCTTGGTCTTTGCGTGGAGTTTCAGGGCCTGGGATATTTTTATATAATCACAATTTTAATTTAAATAATTAATTAAACAGTAGCATTAAATTAAATAAATAAAATATTATTTTTGGTTTTAAAATAATGTTTTAATACTATAAAAAATTATTTTAATATATTTATTTGAATTAATATTAAATTAATATCTAGACTAAACATGATTGAATTGTTTGAATTCAAATAATTCAATTTGTTTAATAAAACACTTGTACTTGAATTTATTTCCTTTAATTTTTATCATTATTTTATATAAATTATTGATAGGTCTTGAGTAATTGACCGAATCAATGTATGATTGGATTATTTATTGAATTATTTAATTTAATACAATGATTGTAAAAAAAATTAGTTTTTATGATGTTTTGTGCATCGTCTTTTTCATTTAAATGTTTATAATGGTGTGTGCATTTATTAGTTTTAATCTATATGTACATTTAAACCCTGAGACATCATCACATGCATGTGAGTATTTATATTCCTTTATGAAGATGGTGTGAGATGCTAAATATTCCATGTCATGGAGAAATATGGAGGAGAAGTTGACTCATTGGATGGGGGCCGAGTTGCATCATGATTTATGATATGACTCAGTTATGATGTTATTTTCTATGGTCGATCCATTATGTATTAAAGGATCGACCAACATTAGATGCACAACGCCATTCATGTATTTTTATTTCCATCATCCATTTTCTATTATTTTATGCGTTGAATGGTAATGGGAAACACATAACTAATATATAAATTGAAATATATTAAATTTTTGGGGAAAAATATAAAACCATAAATGAAATATTAATTCAAAAAATGACTCTCATTATTTGAATTTGAACACAACCAGGTGTTCAGGGTGCTCAGTCATCCAAAAATGAGTGTTCCACCTATTACTGGGGATTTCTTTTGAGAGTGATGGGTTTACTAAAATGAATTTGGGAACAAATTATTTGGAATATAAATATTTTTTGTAACTTGATTTTAAATCATTGAGTAATTAATATTAATGATTTTAGAAGTTATGTCTAATATTAATAGACCAAGGTGTTATCAATTAGTGTGGTTGGCCCAAAAAAGCCTACCTTTGAACTCTCTCAGTAGTGGCGTAGCCATTTCTTATAGACTCTTAGAAGGGTTTGAGGGCCCTTTCCACTAGAATACTCAAATAATAGAATATTATGACTCTAGTTTAGGGAATTCCTAGAGTTTGATAAAATATTAGGATAAATATATTAATTAGTCAATATGGTCTAAATCAGTAATTATGAAAATAGTACAACATGATAAATTTTATTTTTGTATAAAATGATTAGTAATACCATAATACATACTTAGATAATATAAGACAATGTTAATTTCCTCAGAATCACGAGTTTCAAAAGAGTATAACAGACACTTGCTCAGTGTAATACAACATTTGAGATTCATGGTGTTGTTCTCCCAAATACCTGTTAAGAAACCATGGCAAGAGAGGGTATAAATTTCTTTTCAGAGACTCGTGTAAGTCACATAGATGGTTATTTAATAAATACATTATCAATGTATGATGTTGTTTTTGGATATTATATTACTAAAAGGATGATTTCACATGTTTTCTCATCTCATAGAAGATTACAATGATAATGATATTCATGAAATGAATGAGTAATGATTACAATAGCTATATATAAATATGAAATGTGGATCATGATACTTCAATAAATCTCATTCTTACATATTTTTATCCTAGTTTATTTAATATTTTATAATAAAAATATATATATATATATACATAGTAAAGGTTTAATTCCATTGGAAAAGGTTTTCCAAGGAATCAGAACATTATATAATGATTAATCATTAATAATTAAGATGGACAATTAAAATGATAATGAGAAAAATCCAATAGGAAGAGTGTTTCCAAAGGTACCTTCGCAACTTCCTTAAAAAAATATCTAATAAACAAGAGATTATTTTCTTCTCACATCATGAAATAAATCTATGGATGTTTAAGTGCAATGAACTGAATAAAAGAATTAATTAATCACTTCTTCTTCTTATAAATTCATCTGTTTATGTTTTGTTTCTAAAATATTATTTGGCGTATTGAATAAAATATAACTATAAAATATGATTATTTGAATAAAATAAATACGTATTTATAGAAATATTGAAATAAGTAAGGATTTTACTCCAAGAAGCTGAGAAAGAATGGTTTTTAATTCAATGATGATAACTACACTACTTCTAATTGCAAGGTAAATGATTCAAGTAAAACTTTTATTGAGTATGGCCAAAAACAGTTATCTCAGATGTCCTTTGGTAATAATTAGTAATTATTATTGTTCATAAAGAAATTTTTTTTTCTTTTATACTACACCAATAGTTCAATGATACATGAATCGTAGTCAATACATGGTGAATATAAAATTAAAGACAAATAAACCCAGTTGTGGGATAATAATACTTTTCAAGTAAAACTATATGTGTACTTCATGGATATAACCAATATGATATTTATACACATAAGATCCAAAAAACATAGTTATTATATTTTTATATACTTATTTAGATTCTAAAAATGATACATTTAGAAATAAAGGTACACCAGAAATATTTCAGAATTAGTTCAACTTAAGTGTTCAGACTATTCCAAGGGTAAAAACTTGGTAAATATAATTCATTAGATTCAATTATTTACTTATTAAAGAATTTGAAACTGCAAAATTTAACATGCATGGTTAGAATATAGGAGTTACTTTGGGCTTTTTTGCTGAAGAATATATTGACCAAAAATTCATTTATCATTATAATGTAGTATAGAGTAATTACTAAAAGCACATTACCTAATCAATATCAAAGTTATGATGAAAAAAATTATTAATGAAAATTATTACATGTTAACATTTACTAATAAAATTAAATGTGATGTAACTTTTAAATGATCAATCCCTGATACACACTAGATACATGACGTAAGTAAGAGGACTGTCATTGTTGAGACTAATAATCATTGATGAAATTTACATTATGTTTTAAGAGAAGCTTCACAAATAAATACATTAACCCATAATTATATTTAAACTATAAAGAAAAATGTATTCATGTGAGATATAGTATGATGTAAATTCACTATTTCATAATAACATGTATATTGTTGAAAATCATTTTTTAGGATATAATCAAACTTACATAAAAAAATCACAACGTGCATCATTGGTAATCATCCTAAGGTTTTCTTATGGAATTACAAATATACCTATGATATAAAGGTTATAGTCAAGTGATAGACAATATTTCTATAAAATGGTGCACTTCTCTATTTGATATATGGGTTCAAGATTTACATGGGTTTATTAAATTATAGAGATTCACAATTAATTAGCATAGAAATGAGTTTAAAAATATTTTTGGAATTGTATATTCTAGAGACACATACTGCATTGGAAGGATAAAACCATAGTGATGGTTTTATATTCACCATGGACGGTGATACATTATTCATTGGGATTAATAACTCCAACAAGTAGTAAATATATTGAAAATAACTAAATTTAACAGTATCAATTAATATTCAACAATGGGATCCATGTATCTAAGTATAGGGGGCTTATTATTTTCAATATTATGGTGGATTTTCATATAATATGATACATGGGTGGCACAAGTTTGGTTCCAATATGGTTAGATTAGTAACTCAATGTTGTTATGCCTAAATCCATTAGAATTTTACTTATCATAGCTAACTTCTATGACCATTTTATTGATCACTAAATTTCAAGACCATGAATCATGGAATGTGTCTGTAAGACTAAACTATAAATTTATTGTGACAATATAGAATTACAATAACATGTATATGTTTTGAAATCTAGTTCAGTATTAATGTATGAAATAAGATCATAGAGTATTCATTTGAAATAAATCATTTACATGTTTCTAACATAGGATAGCGAGAGTGCCATTTTTTTCAATTATAATTTTGTTGGTAGCATATGGAAAGAAAATATTGGTCTAACAGTTAGATAAGACTATAATAAATTTATCTTTATATACATTGACTTAAATTTTCAACCTAAGTTCTATGGAACATGATCCACTAAGTTAGATATAATGGTTTCTTAGACCTATTCAATCATACATATACTGGTTTAGTATTGAAAAATACCAGAAGGAAAAATTTATTATATATCTACTACCAATGTCACATGGAATAAATTTATCTTAGAAGACATGAATGGGAATAGGAGAAGAATAATGAAGTGAGATAATTCCATATGCTTTTTCACTTTATCAAACATGTATTCCATGATATGTACATGAAATGATATTTCCAACATAAACATTATGATATTAAAATATCATCTATCTATTGGAGAAATTAAAGGGAAGCAATTAGAAATAACAAATTGTACATTAATGAGTACATAAAAAATATACCAAGTATGTGGAGAGGTAGGTATACTAGTTTTTAAGTGACAAAAACTTGTCTTCCTTCGATGAAATAATCTAATATCATAGTTAAGATATGGTAAAGGGTGAGATATACTCAGACAATCCAATGGTAACCATACCTAAAAATACCGAGTATAATACAACTTCTAAAGAAGCTAAAAATAGTTAATTATATACAATGATTTTTAATTGTTCTTTTAATCAATCATAGTATGTAATTTTTTATCATTGTTATAATTTTATTACTAGTATTATCCACGATGTCATGTTTTGATAGTGGAAAAATAGTAAAACACTAAGGGTTTACATCTCGTTAGTAGTTTTATTCAAGGATATAATGTCTAACGTATCAGAATAGCCACATAGTAGATATGTAGTAGAACCATAAAAAAAGTCATGACTCAGTACAAACATGACGTCAACCATGTGAGAGATAACAACGACAGTTAGAAAGTTGGCTATAGTAAAATTTTGTGTGTTGTAATAGAGGGTACCTTATACCCAACTAAATTTTCCTTTTCAATTACCATTTCATGTATAAATTGAGATAGGCATGATGTAAACTTACCGTTATAGTGTATACATTTATGCATTCACTCTTTAATGGTAATTTTCATATATTATTTCTTTTATAAAATTTTTGTAGAATATCATATTAAATAATGAGAAAATCAAGATATTAAGATATTAATTTTAAATATATGTCGTATGATTTGGATACATCAATCTGACTAGACATGGTAGTTGTCTAAATATCACGTTTCAGGGACTCATAATCATTGATACATCTTCTAATAAAGTTCACACGTGATGATATCGGGTAGGTGAGATCATGAGGAAAAACCCTCCAATAAGAACACCAAATGTTTCATATGTCATTGGATCATGATATCTAAGAACTTGTGTATTGGTCTCTGTTTCCGATGCTTTCATCGGGGCGCGTGCATCCGTCCGTCCGCGGAGGAGGACGCACTGTGCTTGTTGCCCTGCATTCCCTCTTTCCAAAGGCGGGCGGCATTTGCTCCTTATTCAGGGATGTCTCCTCCTTGATCGAAACGGGATGATGGGATGTCGGTACTTCCTTCTTTGGATTCCTCCTCATAACTCATCACCTAGTCCGGGTCTCCCGCATAGATTTAATACGTAGTTTGTGAAACTCTTCCCAGTACCATGTTTCAATGGAGGCCGGTTAATTACACTTCTTTTGTTGGGACATTCCAAAGGGTCCAGTCAGGGCAGCAACCTTCAGTCGGGGGAGTACTCACGTTGAGGCATCAGTAGCGTGTCTGGATTCTGGGGAACCTGGAATGTTTGTCTATTATCCCTGGTCACAGGGCTTCTTGAGGGCGTGGAAGACCGAGGAATACCACATCGAGCACGGGGAATTATATGCCATAGACACATATCTGAGGTTTTCCTCAGCTTTTAGTGTTTAACACAGGGTACGTCGTGAGTTTAACGTCTAGCGGAGACGGATCAACCCGATCAGAGCATTAGCTAGAATAGATGGGATTGAGGGATTTCCCTTGAAGGGATTCCGATACCGGGGCCAGCCCATGGGCGATTATGAAGAGGAGCGTAATTACATGTTCTCACCGGGATATGACGGTCCGGTCGAGGATCGGGGTGGATGGTGGATGGATGACTGAAGTGGAGGGTGGTATGGAAAAGAACCATCGCAAGGGAAACAGTGAAGTTGGGCTTGAGCCTTTAAAGGGCTTCCTACATATCCCTGTGGCAGGGAATCAATGTCTGCGTGGTTCGGATTGGTGTCGGTGGACCGACACGAGGGTGGACCTTGGTCCTATGGGCATTATCAGCGAGATGACGTGAATCGGGAGGACAAGGAGGGTCCTAGTGGTGGTGGGCTTGGACCTCGTGGAGGCTTCCTTCGTACCATGACGTGACATGGATCAAAGACCACGTAGTTCATAGGGTTGATGGAATATAGTTTAACGTCATGCGGGATGGTAGTGAACCCTGTCGTGAATAAACGACGGGCAGTGGGTGTCGGTGAACCGACGTAAATGATGGACCTTGGTCCGATGGGAGATGGGCTTGAACCTCTGGAAGGCGTCCTACGTACCATGCCTTGACATGGATCAAAGACCTCGTAGTTCAAATGGGTGTGCAGTTTAATGTCATGGGGGACAAGGGGCATGCAGTTTAACGTCATGCTGGATGAGGGCGTGCAGTTTAACATCATGCTGGATGAGGGTGTGAAGTTTAACGTCATGTTGGACGATGACATGTAGTTTATCATCATGTTGGACGGGGGCAAAACTCAACGTGAATGCATGACCGAGTAATGTGGCTTGAACCTCATGGAGGCTTCATACGTACCATGCCTTGACATGGATCAAAGTCCTTGTAGTTACCTAAGGGTGGGGGTCAGGTTCAGTGCTCACTCTAAGCCCACGTGAGTCATGCTCGGTGTGAGAAACAAGAGGTTGCAAGGACCTGATGATAACGTCGTGAAGGATGCGTCCGTGAGAAGCGAAGAGGGGCTTACGAATTAGGCGGCCCATGGTACTGGGACTTACTCTAGGATGGAGGCCCGAGGTGCGGCAAAGCGCAGCGAAAGAGGGACTCGGACCAACGATGGGAGGTGCCTCATCCCTAACATGCCCTCCACTGACCATGGTAGTGGGGAAGTATGGAGATGCAGGGGTGCAACCATCCGTTGGGGAACTAGGGTCGCCCTTCTCCTATGAACATACTCCACTCCAATAAAGAGGGTATCATCCCTTGTGGATTGGTGATTCCACTCCTGTGGAGACGAGTGGCGTAAAAAATGTTCGAGCTGGGGGTACCCTGCGTGCGAAGCACGAGGTCGGGTCACAGTTTAACGTCATGTGTTGAGGACGTGTTGCTTGGCCGTTTAACGCCCTGCAGCTCGGACGAGGTGGGTTCACTCCGCACCCCTAGGACTTACATAACAAGTACCCTCTGGTCCTTTGGGAAGGGAAGGTACCAGTAAGGCCGTGGTCAAGGGGGTGTGGAGCGAACCATCGAGGGTCCACTTTAGCATGGCTATGCGAAGAAGCAATAGCCGTTAGCGTGCCTATGTGAAGAATCATTAGGTGAACCAACTCTACGAGTGGTATTGTACATGGGACTTTGAAATCACATCGTGAAAACCTGGAGGGTCTCACAGGAAGAGGAATTTCCAAGAAAAGGAGTGTGCTTCGCGAAGCAGAGTGCCTTGGCCTTAGCATGGGGCATAGGTGTGAGTGGAGGGTGCTTCGCGAAGAGGAACAGTATTCGCGGAGCACTGCCTCGTGAAGAAGGGGTGCCTCACGAAGAAGGGTGCTGCGAAGCAGTGTGCTTTGCGATGAGTAGAGATCCTGCCTTAGCATAGGGATCAATAGTATGGGTTGGGTGTTTCGCGAAGCATAAACGCTCCGCGGCTGCCTGGGTTCCCTTGGGAATACCTTTCCTTCGCGAATTCCCTTGAGCTTCACGAAGGGCATCCCTCACGGAAGAGGGGATCAAAACGAGATAAAGCAAAGGTGTCTCGCAAAGTAGAAGTACCTCGTGGAGCTCATGATTCTCGGGGGCAAAGGGTGCTTCGCGATTCGGGAGAGGAGAAGCCGAAAGGTCAGATTGTCCGTCCTCGGGACTCAGGGGGAGTCCAGTATTTTTAAGCAAGGGGCGTCGCGAAGCAGAACTCGCGCGTCGCCTCATGTGCTTCGTGGCGCGCTCGTGAATGTCAATGGCGTCCGCAGAGAGTTACCGCCTCTGGAGATTCGCGGCGAGCTCGCGAACATCAACGGCGTCCGCGGAGAGTTACCTCCTCTGGAGCTTCGCGGCAGGCTCGCGAACGTCAAATGCGTTCGCGGAAAGTTACCGCCTTTGGAGCATCGCGAGACTGCTATGCTCGGGGTTCTTCGCGTCGGTGCTTCGTGACGGTGCTACGCGAGGCAGCATGCCAGCCTTCTTATTCGTCCCTTCCTTTCATGCAATATTTTGGCGCCAACAAATGCCCCCACTCAGACTTGGAGCCACGGAGGTTGAAGGGTCGAATTCTGAGGGAAAATCACCAAAATTTTCGGCAGTTCACGAAGCGACTTCACGAAGAGGGCCCGCGGTGCTGACCGGGGCCACGGATCCGGACGAGCCACAATGCTCCGGGGTCACCGCCTATAAATAGGGGGGTTGACCTCTTTTTTCTTCACGCGACTTCCTTGTCTTTTTGTGCTCTCAACTTCGTGAACCTCCACATGATCCGTGACAGCCCTCCGCGAATCGGGCTTCGCGGCGAACCGCAGGTCTCCGACTCCGCATCCGCGCCAAGCGAACTTCTGCTTGTCGGCCTGGGCCAGACTTCGCGGCTTGGTCTCCCGACCGACCTTCGCAATCCGTTCTGAATTTTTTTTTTCTGAGGGTCTGAATCGAAATGGCCTGTCAAGAGGCTTTGTTGTGGGTGCTTGCAGATGATGCCTGTCGGGATGAGATGGCTAACTGTCCAGGCCTTGGGGAGATGGTTCGAATAAGGGGCACACAAAGCGTGGAATATGGAGGAATGGTTTGTCCGAACAGAATCTAGCACTTAGGTAGTTACACCACCGTGGTGGGAGTACGCCAGATGTGCGCGTGGGCTTGGCCATGGATCCTTCCTTCTTTGGGACAGGGCCTCTCTGGAGAGGGGTCATGCCGCTTCCCAATGAGATCTTGGGGCATCCTGAACTAGTTCAGGGTAGAACCGCAGTTTAGTGTCATGCGTCGAGGACACATGGACTCCTGTAATTTAACGTCATACGATAGGACGCGGAATAAAAGGGAAGATCCTAGGGAACGTGTGGTGAAGTAGATATGAAACCGACATGAATGTGGACTTGGAGTCCAAATCAAACCACGTACTCCCGGAGGAAACTCTTCAAGTCGAGGGACCAAGAGTGAGGATTAGGCTGGGCCCTGAGCAGAGTGGTCAGGCGCTCTTACGTACCCCATGTGGATGGGAATAAATCCATACGTAGTTCTGGAAGCGCAGTTTAACGTCATGCGGGACGATGAGAAGCCTGACCATGTTGGTACACATCCCTCCAAAACTACTAAGCCCACGTGAGTCGTGCTCGGTGTGGGAAACAAGCAGTAGTGGTGGGAATTTCCCGACAAAAAAAGGGGCAGGTTAGGGCAAAGGGGCGCTCAGCGAATACCGGCCCAATGACACTAACACGATCATTTAGCGCACCTAGATGCGAGAAGAGAAAGATCCAAGTATGATGTAATTACACATGAACATGAGGAAGTGGAAATGTGTGAATCATAGTGCTCGAGATTCAGATCACGATGATGGCGGAGTGATGATGGAGGATAACTGCTGACCGTGTTCGCAACACAGCATCCTGTCGCGTTAGCCTAGAATGTGGACAGACAAATGATGGTCGACTGTTGACCATGTTCAAAACACGGGACCATGTCACAAATGTTGTCAGATATCCATAGGGACGTTGGCCCGAAACCATTGGAGGTCCCTTAGGTCCAGTATTCACAGAGATCCCTTAAGCCTAGTATCCATGTCATCCAAGTGTCCTTTTGGATGTGGAAGAGGATGAGGATCCAAATAGCGAGCTCGCCGAGCATGGTCATGGGACGAGGGGCATACCCCCATGAAAATCCCACACTTAGGGCTCTTTGTCGAAACACATCTGAATATGACAACGAGACGTATTAGAGAGAGGGAGCAGATTCCTTTCCCTTGGGGAGATCTTAGTTTAGGGTCATAGAATTCAGACCATGATGGGAGGAGACATAAGAGGCACATGGTGGAGTAACTCAAACACCTCGCGTGAATGGGAATAGGGGGTGTGTATGGTGCGATGAACAACCTGACTCGAATGAGGACGTAATCCCGTATCACGACGCCTGACCCCCTTAGAAGAGGTTTTTGGTCAAAGTACCGAAAGCGCAAGTTAGGCTGGGCCCGAGGAGAATTGCCCGGGCACTCCTACGTATCTCATAAGGATGAGAATCAAGCCTTATGTAGTTCATGATGGACCTTAGACCATAAATGGGTAATGGGAGCAGGGGATGCATGGAAACAAAACCCGATGTAAAGGAGGGCCTAAGCTCTACTTACCAGGCATTCTTTGGGGAAATGATCGAGTCGAGGGACCGAAAACAATGGTTAGGTTAGGCCCGCGAAGAAGTGCCCCGGCGCCCCTATGTATCTCATAAGGATGAGAATCAATCCATACGTAGTTCTGAAAGGCGGCATGGTATGGTACCAGTGCCAGGAGAAAAGGGGAGTGATGTCGTGGCCCTTGCACTAAAAGAAGTGAAATTTGATAAATCTTGTTTGTTCTTTATGGTGAATGGGATTTTTTTGTGAAGCGATAGGCCATGAATAGTAGGTCGTGATGTCGCCACAAGGATCAAGCCGTGATGGGCATTGACAAATGGCATGGCACATGACCAATACCCAACGTGATGTCCTCTACAACGTGGTCACCACAATGTAGTGTCGTTTTTCGTCATGGGACCAGGACGATAATGTCACAGTTTAGGGTCGTATGATAGGACCAAGCATGCATTTTATCGCCATGCAGCGCATACGTAGCAGAGACGATGCTAGGGGGGAATGTGCGTAGTGTTGTAAAACACAATTGATGGAGACATGATCCCATATCACATTGTACGCCATTCGGAGAGGGAGACCATAGGCCGAGGGACCTATAAAGGGGTAAGAGGTGAAACAGGGGGAGAGACTGGCTCCCTAAATGGGTTGTACCTGAAGACAGGGCGTCCGAGTGGTCCTACGTATCCCATTAGGAATGGAATCAAGCCACACGTAGTTCTGAAGGGTGCCTTTTAATGTCATGCTGGACAAGGAATAGGAGGGCTAACCCTCAGAATGGGGGTGTGCGTGGTGCAGCTATTGCAAACCCTTCGTGAATGAGGACATAATCCCACACTACGCCACGCGGTCCCGTAGTCGGGGGCCTGAAGGCAGGACCAGAGAGTTGAATTTGCTGAACTCAAGATGGACCCACATACAAGGTGTCTGGGCATTCCTACTTATCCCATTAAGATGGGAATCAAGATGAACGTAGTTCTAGATGAGAATTTTAGTTTATGGTCTTAGAGCTCGGACCGTGGATGGTGACAACTTCCCGAGTAAGCACAGATGTCAACCCCATCCCTAAGCCCACGTGAGTTAAACTCACTGTGGGAAACAAGGGGGGGAATCCATATTGCAATACTAGGGGAATCCATCAAAGGGGAGATGGTAGAGAGCCCCGAAGGACACCTTTGACGGGGCTTGTTTCCTCAATGTGCAGACGTGCACGGGGGAAAAGTAACAGGAGTTCTGAAACACTACTTGGACACGATGAAGTGATGAAGGGTGTGAATTTTGTACCCGACATTTTGGGCTTAATGGATTGGCGTGGCGATAGAGGAAAACTATTAACCATGGTGGAAACACAGCGTCTATATCGCGTTAGCCTGTGGTGGGAATAAAAAACGAGCATCGACCGCTGACCATATTCGCAACGCGAGATTTTATTGATTTGTTGTCTGAAACCCTCGGGGGCGTTGGCCCGTAATGGTAGGAGATCCATTGGGCATGGTATTCGGGTCGTTCTTGGGGGGTCCCTCCGGGTGTGAAAGTTGATGGAAGCCCTGATGTAGGGATACACAAAGCCTAGAAAGCGGGTGCGGACGTGTCCGAGTAAAGTTGGGCATTCCAGGTAATAAACCAGAGTACTGTTAGGCACATTGGTGAGCAGCCGAAAAGGGATCGACGAAGCAGCTTATTAGGGAGAGGTACATGGTTTGGTCATTACGAGACCGACGTGAATGAGGACATAATCCCACACCACGCCATATAATCCTCTCATGGAGGAAGGGTAGGCCAAGGGGCCTGAGGCTGATCCTCGGTCTGGTCAGGAAGGCCTGACTGGCTTGCAGTTTAACATCTTGCAGTGAGGACGAGGGTCGGGGACCCGAGGAGGCCAAGGGGCCTAAGGTTAGGCATCAGTCAGGAAGGCCTAACTGATCTGTAGTTTAACGTCTTACATTAGGATGGGGGCCGGGGACTCGAGGAGGCCAAGGGGCCTGAGGCTGGGCCTCGTAAGGGGAGGCGTACAGCGTGGTACATTATCCCGATGTGAATGAGGGCGTAGTCCCACACCACATCGTACACCCCTATGGGGAATCGGGGTCGTGGGCCCGATCGCTAGCACCACCAGTGAAGAAATTCGTCCCTTCGGGATGGGGTAGGATGAATCACTTCACTCGATGCCTGGGATATCTCGGGGTGGACCCGAAGATCCAGGATTATGTTGCCCATGTTCAAAACACAGCGTTCCCATGGTGACCCGATATGGGAGCAATAAATGAGCGTCGACCGCTGACCAAATTTGCAATACGGGACTTGTATCGGCTTGTTGCTTGAAAACCCTCGGGGGTGTTGGCCTGTATCGGTAGGAGAGCCCTTGGGCGTAGTATCTAGGCTGTTCTTGGGGTCCCTCTGGGTGTGAAAAATGATGGAATCCCAGTCAAGGAGTGGTTGAAGCATAGCTGTATCCATCCATGAAAGAGGCAAACATCTCCAGGGGAGATGTGTAGTCGGGTGGAGGCTTGCTCGATGTGAGTTGGGGAAAAATGTGCACCCTACCATATCTTGACCTGAGGGGAAGATTTTGGCTATTAGGCTGGGCCAACAGACGAAATGCCCGGGCGTTCCAACGTATCCCATTAGGATGGGAATCAAGCCATACGTAGTTCTTGAAGGCTATGCAGTTTAGCGTCAGGCGGTGAGGGCGTGGGAGGATAGAAGAACGAGAGTGGGCGCATGGTGCGACCCTTACGATCCCTGTGTGAGTGGGGTTGTATGAGCGGGGCTAAGAAATCCTACCCCCTTTACATAATGATCCTCCAAGGAAACTATTCCCAGGGGGGATGGTGGAAGAGAAAAGCTTGGCGCTGGGCTCAAGACGAGACGTCTGAGCGTTCCTACGTATCCCATTGAGATGGGAATCAAGCCATACATAGTTCTTGAGATGCAGTTTAACGTCATGCGGGACGAGAAGGAATCTCATTTGGGTACATGTAAGGTACGGCAAGTAATCTGACGAGAATGAGGACGTAGTCCAACACCATACTGTACAATCCCGCAAGAGGGTAAGTCGGGGAAAACCAAGGGGCCTGAGGCCAGACCGCGGTCAGGGAGACCTGAGCAGCTTGCGGTTTAATGTCTCTCGGTGAAGAAGGGGGGCCAGTGGCCCAAGGAGTCCAAGGGGCATGAGGATGAGACTCAGTCCGGTCAGGAAGGCCTGACTGGCTTGCAGTTTAACGTCTTTCAGTATGGACGAGGGGAGATCTTAGTTTAAAGTCATAGAGCTCGGACCATTTTGCAGTTTATCGTCTTGCAGGACGAAGATGCAGTTTAAGTTCGCGCAGGACCTTACAGTTTAAGGTTGTGTTGGACCATAACGTGCAGTTTACGGTCATGTGGGACCATTTTGCATTTTATCATCTTGCAGGACGAAGATGTATTTTAATGTCATGCAGGACCATAACGTGCAGTTTAAAGTCATGCGGGACCATTTCGCAGTTTAGGGTCATGCAGGACCCTTTTGCCCTAGGTAAAGTATCGCTTTAGAAATTTGGAATTGGTGGGAGGGATTATACGCCCTCCATCCGTGGTCACCAAGGAGTATCCTCCATTGGGGTAAACCTTATGGATGATATAAGGCCCTTCCCATTTGGGTTCTAATTTGGGTAGTTTCCTACCGGGAATCATTGGCGCCCGAAGGGCCAGTACCAGGTCGCCCTGTAGAAAAGAGCGGAGAAGAACCTTCTTGTTGAAGTCCCTCTCTATGTTATCCTGATACCTTTCCAGATTGTGCAGGGCACGAAGCCGGATGTCGTCCAGTGCTTCTAATTCAGCTAGACAGATTTCGGCTACCTCATCCGATGCCTGTTGATCATAAACTGTAGTGCGTAACGATGGCATCCAGATCTCAATGGGTAGGACGGCCTCATCTCCATACACCATGGAATATGGGGTCACCCGGGTAGTGTTGCGAGTCATCGTCCGATAGGCCCAGAGGGCGTTGGGGAGCTTTTCCGGCCAACTTTTCTTGTTCTGACTAACCATCTTCTGCAGAATGTTAGAGAGGGTTTTGTTGAACGCCTCGATCTGTCCGTTTTCCTGCGTGTGGTAGCAGGAGGTATGGTTCGAACGGATGTCGTACTTGGCGTACAATTTCATCAGTTCAGCCGCTCGGAATTTGGTGCCGTTATCGGTGTGGATGGCATGAGGGACCCCAAACCGGTGGATAATATTGGAGCTCAGAATGTAAACGATGGAACGGGCCTTGACCTCTTTGAGCGGAACTACTTCTGCCCACTTGGAGAAGAAATCAGTAGTAGTCAGGATGAACATATACTGGCAGGCTGTTGCCGGTGGATATGGTTCCACTACATCATGTCCCCATACCGCAAATGGCCAAGAGTACTTGGTGGGGTGGAGGGGCTCTGGAGGCCGATGCAGGAAGTTGGCGTGAACCTGGCATGTGTGGCATCTCTTGGAATACCCAATACAATCGTCGATCATAGAGGGCCAGTAGTACCCCAACCTCCGGATTTGATGGGACAGCTTCGGCCCAGCTTGATGGGCGCCACAGGAACCGGCGTGAACCTCTTGCATAACTTGACGTATCTCTACCCCTTGGATGCAACAGAGGAGGATACCATCGAAACTCCGCTTATAAAGGATCTGTTCAAGACTGGGGCCGCTCTAGAGGGTAAATTGCAGCGCGCAGCGTCAGATTAGTTCGCGCTCAGCCCGGTCTTCTGGGAGGCGACCATTTTGGAGATACTCGAAAAAAGGTTCCCTCCAGTCGGGAGTGGCTTCAACCACTGCGTCTGACGAACCCGGGACCCCTGACGTGGATGGTCCGGTAGTTTGATGACATACCCGAAGTCCATCATTGTCCTCTTGGGTGACGGGGGAAATGACTCTCCGGTGTGCCACATGTATGATCAAATCATCTTGCTCGGGTTCTGTGAGCGACGCGGCTAAGCCGGCCAAGGCGTGTTCTTGACCATTTTGTGACAGTGGGACATGGGTAACCTCTGGTCTAGAAGAGAACTGGGCAATTAGGCAGAGGGTGTACTCTAGAAACGGTAAAAGCTCTGGCTTCCTGACGACATAGTTTCCATTAACATGTTTGATTACTAGCTCGGAATCTCCTTTCACATGTAGATGGGGAACATGGATCTAATGGGCCAACTCGAGGCTGGTGATGAGAGCCTGGTACTCTGCCTCGTTGTTCGTACAGCCTAATGACTACATTAACAAGTATGGCAGGACGGCTTGTGCCGCAGTAATGAAGAAAATACCCAGGCCCGCTCTGTTGAGCTTGGGATCGTTGAGACGCCTACCGGTGGGGCCCCGTGAGGCGCCATCGAAATGCATTTTCCAACACGGGACGACATTATTGACTGAGATGATCGTCTCATTAGGAAAGTCCAGGTCCAGGGATTGATCCGCGGATGTTGGATGGGCAGCTAAAAAGTATGCCAACGCCTTTCCCTTAATGGCCTTCTGAGGTACGAACCTGATATCAAACTGCTGGAGAATCACTGCCCAATGTGCTAGTCGGCCAATCAGCATGGGGCGGTTCGGGATGTACTTCAGTGGGTCTACCCGGGAGACCAATTGCACCTCTTGGTGCTGCAGGTAATGTCACAACTTCTTCATGGCGAATTTGAGCACAAGGAAGCTCTTTTTGATAGGGGAGTACCTGACCTCCGTATCGAGATGCATGCGACTGAGATAGTAGAGACTGTTCTCACTACCCTCGTTATTCTTCTGGGCGAGCAGCGCACCGAGGGATCTTTCCAGTGCGGTCACGTAAAGGACCAGCGGCTTTCTGGAGACGGGTGGCATCAAGACCGGAGGTTGGAGAAGATACTTCTTGATTTCCTCGAAGGCGGTCCGACACTCCCCATCCCATTCGTAGGCAGCGCCCTTCTTCATGAGCCGGGAAAAGGGCTTACACTTACCGGCCAGATTCACAATGAATCGGCGTATATAGGCTAAGTGGCCTTGGAGGCCTCAAATCTCGCAAATGTTTCTCTGGGGAGGCATTTGGTTGATGGCCTTGATCTTCTCCGGGTCGATCTTGATACCTCAGTATCTAACAAAAAAGCCTAGAAACTTCCCGGAGGTGACCCCGAAGGCACACTTCAACGGATTCATCTTTAGGTGATGGGAACGGAGGAAATCGAACACTTTCTAAAGGTATTTGAGATGGTCCTAGTGCTGACTTGATTTGACTACGAGGTCATCCATGTAACATTCCACCATTGTCCCGAGAATCAGCTTGAATATGCAATGCATGGCCCTCTGATAAGCGACACCTGCATTTTTCAAACCGTATGGCATAACCTGGTAGAAAAAGGTACCTTGGGGAGCCCTGAAGGCAGTGGACTCCTCGTCTTCAGGGGCCATCCGGATCTGGTTGTACCCGGAATACCTGTCCATGAAAGAGAGATCTTGGAACTCGGTCATGGCGTCAATCAATAACTTCGTCACCGGGAGTGGGAAGTCATCCTTTGGGGAGTGGCGATTATGATCGCGGAAGTCGATGCAGACTCTGATCTGCCCATTCTTCTTCCTGAATGGCACAATGTTGGCAAGACACTTGGGGTATTGGACTTCCTTAACGAAGTTGGCGTTGTTAAGCGTGTCAACATTGACCTCAACCATAGCACCATGAGAAGGGTGCATCTTCCTGGGAGGCTTCTGAAACCCACGATGTTTTGCCGAGAGGCCCAGACGGTGAACAGCTACCTGGGGATCTAGTCCTGGCATCTCATTGTAACTCCAAGAAAACACATCACGGTGTTGTTTGAGGAATTCTACATACTGCTGCTGCTCCTCGAGGAACATGGCTGCACTGATCAATGTAGGTTTTAGATCTGCCTTGCTACCAAGGTTCACCTGTACCAGTTCATCAACCGTGGTAGAGAAGCCTTCTTCAAAGGAGAGGGGAGCATACTCTAGATCTTTCTCTCCACCCGTGGGGGGATTTCCCGCGACGGGAGGTACTTCGGGCTATCAAAGTCTGAGGGGTAGCTGGTGCCTGCTCGGGCAGCAGTGGTCATCATATCAGGAGAATCACTTTCCATTGAGACCATTGCAATGAAGGCAGTCGACCCTATCCCACCTGGCCTTCGGCCTAAGGGGCCACGTTTGATGATATCAAAGCAGTGGTGACGTGTCGGCCTGAGTCAGTTAATTCCGTCCTGGTGGAAGAGACACGTATGGCGCACCGCTGTTGTCATAAGCTTGACGTCCCGGTACCGTACAGGGGTAGGAGGTTCCGGGATCACCTGAGCCTAGTTGATGTAGGAGTACGAGGTGATTTTTCGTCGTCGCTTGGACATGTGAACATGCCTTCCTTATGTACCCGAAACAACAAAACATTGCCCCATGTTGGGGGTCGTGGCCTCCAATCGGTGGATTGGAAGGATGTAGGCATCATCCATGCTTTCCTAGGGATCACTTCTGACTGGGGCGGGTTCATCCTCACTTACTAGGATTTGCTTATCCTTACTTTTGTAATAACCCGCATCCAGATAGCGGGCCTCACAAGAAGCGAAAGGAGACGCATCATCTTAGAGCACGCCTACTCGACCTTTGAGAAAGTATTTGAGGCACTGGTGATACGACGAAGGGACTGCTGCATGCAGATGGAGCCATGGCCTACCCATAAACGCGATGTAGGCAGTGTCCTGAGAGACAACCATGAACTAGGTGCTGGAAATTAAGCAACCGAACCAAGTCTTCAGGCGGATCTTGTCGACTGGGGCTTGCTCGGTCCTGTCGTACCCCTGGATTATGAGGTCATAGTGAGTTAAATCACCTTTATATAGACCCATCTTTCGTAATGTCCGAGTCGGAATTAGATTGATTCCGGAACCCATGTCAACGAGGTAGCGGCGGACTTCCACGCCATTGAAGTGGCCAGTGATGTACAACGGGCGAATGTTCCCCTATAGAGGAGGGTCCTTATCTTCACCGGAGAACGAGATAACCGCCTGACATTCGGTGTTTTTAATCGTCTCGGTATGGAAGGCTTCAGCAGCTGCTACATCCATCTCAAACTGGAGGGGGCTCCTTAGGGCCTCGGCAAGTGCCTCACGCATTTCAAATGATAGGCGAAGAGCCTCAAGGATAGAAAGCATTGTTGGAATGTCGGCCAGGTGCTTCAGGACATCATACATTCGTTCCAAATGCTAACCTCTGCCAACAGGAGGCCGTTCAGCATTTGGAGGCATAGCGGGTCCTGTTGGTTGAATCGGTGATCGGCTAGTACTGGGTACATCTTTCTTCCTACTAGTAGAAGCCTGGAGAGTAGTCGCCGGACTAAGATCGGACAGCGGAGGCTGTCCTGTAGCTGGGTAAGACTGATTGTGATACGAACGAGGCATCTCTCCCTGATCTAGTAGCACAAACGGCGGTGGAGGTAGAGCTGAGGGCGTTAGACATGGTTTCGCGTGCTGAGCTCTACGCTGAGCCTCCTGTCTGGTCTCAGTAGCGTGCACGACTTGGCTGAAAGTGCCTACTGACGTAACTCGATGAGCGGTGCGGTTTCGATTCTCCCGACGTTGACGTCGGCTGGAAACATTGGGGAGGTTCTCCTGGCGCTCCCCCTCTTCAGGAGTCATATAGGGATTTACTAGCTCCACTGTGTTAACCGAAGCATACCCATGGCTATCGCTCGAGGAGTCATCCAGTACCGGGCGGATTCTGGGAGGAATACCTATTTCAGGGGGCATAAATTCACCGAGAATACGGGATGACGACGGCAACGGCGGTGCGTGTTGCATCTTCCTGCGTCGCCGCTGCTTTCCCTTTTGGGAAGAGGTCGACTGTGAAGACGATGCGGAGGTACCAGCTACTTGTTCTGAAAGTTCCGGCTACTTCAGGCGCACCTGGATGATACCATGGGCACAGAAGACAGTTTTTTGAGCCATCCAATCATCGTATTTCCGGGATCTGCGGTTGGGAACCTGTTGTCACTCACCTTCGTTGTCGCTACCGATCTATGACCCTGCAAAGACACCCGACACTTGCACTGGTGTTGGGACCAACTTGACAATGTTGTTGTTGACCTAGTCTTGAAGCCAGTATTTAAACACATAGCATTTCTTGAGGGAGTGCCCCAAAAACCGATGATAAGGGTAGTAGTTGGGGTGATCGGTGAGATTCATCTCTACCGGCCTTCTGCACTCGGGCAGACGCACAATCCCTTGCTCTAGAGCACTTCGGAAGTGACCAGGGACCTGATTTTTGTTGAACGAATAAGTCTAGTTGCTTCTTTCCGGATAGGGGGCCCTTGGGGCCTGGCCCTGACGGGGGGCCGGAGAGGACTGCCGAGGAGGCGGCGCCTGATTGTCTCGCCTAGGTGGTGGTGGCGCATTGCGCGGGGGAACCTGTCGGTTCTGTGGCGGTCGCTGCTGAGCAGAAGCATGTGCTTGAGTTGAAGGACCTCTGCGGGGTTGTGGGGATGGTGCCGCTGGCAGTAATTCCAAATGCCTAGGGGCTTCTATTTGGGACACCATGGAGGGTTCAGCCCTTGCGCTCCTCCTGGCCGGGATCATAGGGGGCAGCAAACGTGCCTGACTAACCTGTTGCAGGGCTTCCTCAAGGAGTTGAGCCTTATCTGAGAAATATCTGAACCCTCCAGGGTAGTTCTGGGTAATTAGAGAGGGTACCAGCTCTGTCTTGACATTCCCCACACACATTGTCAGTAATTTCTCCTGAGTCAGTGGCATATCTAGGGAATACATAAGTCCCTTCCACCGGGCAATGAAATCTGCGACTCTCTCATCAGGCCTTTGCTTGCACTTGAAGAGGTCCCCAATGCTGGTCTTCCACGTGGTGGAGCTGAACTGGTATACGAACTGCCGGCGGAGATCCTCCCATCCGGTCACTGATCTGATAGGGAGCTGGCTGTACCAGACGAATGTCGGACCTCCAATGTCTGCACGAAACATCGCAACTTGGTGGCTTCTTGCTGAGCCGCGGTCCCCATCAAGGGGCCACACCTGGAAGAAAAATGATCCAAGTGCTGCGGCGGGTCCCCTGTCCCGTTGAAGGGCGAGAAAGTGGGGTTCCCAAAACCCAGAGGTGCGGGCATATCATCCACCCACGCGGGATACTGCTTTCCATCCGGTGGGACCTCCACCTGCCGTGTTTCCAACACTTCGAGGCGGGATGTACCCGCCGCTATAAGATCATCCGGGTGGGTTCGGGGAGGCCTAGCAGGTTCCTATGCTGACGGGTAACCCTCCCTGATGGGTCCAACAGTGGCGGTACGCCCTCGGGGGGTAAGTCTCCATCAAGGAATTCAAGATCGTCTTCCTTGTCCACGACGTCAGCCATGTGGACCGCGACTCCTCTCGAGGGAATGTCCTCGATGTCACATAATGAATCAGGCTGTCTTCGGATAGGGTCGAAGAGGATAGCGGCATAGTGTCCCCAACCACGGACTTTAACATGGGGGGTAGTTTCCCTGACGATTCTGCGGAGTACTTTAAAACTCTGAACACATTTCCGTTGAAGGGCGCTCTGACGGCCTGGTGACTCGGGGTGCTGGGCCAAAAAGAGTGCAGTCGAATCGATCAGGCGTCATTGCTCGCTGATTTCGTCAAAGTGATCTCGACTTCTGGGGTACACCACCCGTTCGTAATGAAGGCGGACGTGTGTCGCCTATAGGGTTCTACAAAAGCACCTCGCTTCTTTAGGTGTAAGAGACCCGAGTGCGCGAAAATTCAGCACCGCCGTCGACCAGAACTTCTCCGGGAAGTAATCTGATGTAGGAATACTCCAGAAGCTCCTGGGCTCAGACTCGGGGACTTGTCCTTTATTTCCCCACTCGTCAACCGGGGGCGGCTGAGGGACCGGTAGCGGTACCGAGGCAGACCTCTCGGATAGTAAACTCAGCGGCGGAGAATACGGCGAACGAGCTGACTGGCCACCGAATTCTGGGGCATCCTCTGAAGAGTAAGGTGACCTGGACATGATGTCACGAAACGACGGGCTGATAGCCACAGCTTTCGGCACAGGAGTCACGGATACCGGCGACAGGTCGTGTCGTCGCTCTACCACTGTTGGCCCCCAAAATAGCTCTTCGTGATCTCCGGTAGAGGTGGAGGGAGCTTCTGGAGACGATGGTTGTGATTACGCGGTCGAGACCTGCAGAATTCCCAAGATTTCTTCCTCCTAGATGTACCTGCATAGAGAGATGGGAATCTGGTGGACCTCATATTCCGGGAGAATGAGGCTAATGCATCTGGTTCCTACCCCGGTCCTTGATACGAAGGAGCGGGGAGAAGGTTCCATTGCTGAGTCGCATTCCGCTTCTGAGTCGGAGAAGCATGCAGGTTTGATCTCCACCCGGGCTTTACCAGGACTCTTCTTGTGGCGGCGACGACCCGCTCTCCTTCCCAGTGGTGTCTCTTCGGGACACGGTTGATTTTCATCATGTAGCCCCAGGGCGGCGCTGGCACCGTGGTGGAGGGGGCCCCACTCAGGATAGACGAAGTGCGAGGGGAACTAGGGAAAATGTCGAAGGGAACATGGGGAGGACCTCCATGGACAGCACCCATGTGGGTGGAGCCTCTGTTGGAATTGGCAGGAGCATGGGGAGGACCTCCATAGTCTATGTGAACGGAGCGAGGCTGGCCTTCACTCCTCATGTTGATGGGGTGAGGAGGACCTTCGCCCGTTGCAGAGAGGACATAGGGAGGTCCCCCATGTTGGAGAAGTACTGGATGGATAGTGCCTTCAGATCGGCGGTTGGGGGTAGGATGGGCTCCATACCATGTATAGTGAGTGCAGGAAAGGTTTCCGCACTGAGCATCACTGCCGCTGTGCAGGTCTTCCTTCAGGATGGGGGTTGCATGAGGCGTACCTCCATTGCGAGCATCGGAGCGGGGAAGGCCCACACTCTGTGGAGTAGTGGTACGGGGAGGGCCTCCGTACGGGGTGACATCACCGCGGGTTAGTTCGCGGAAATCCCCACTCGGGCCTGCAACCCAGAGAGTCATCCCAGCCTTCCAGTGGGGCGGTTGGGGTCTTGATCCTAGTTGGGTGAAAGAGTGCCCCTGCTCAGCGTATTCAGGGGCCCCATGATGCACGTCGGCGGTGGCTCGGGCCACTGTAGTTGTTGACATTGACGCACCTGGGCGGGCGTCCTCAGTTCGGGCCCGGCGCTGACGTCGGGTCAGACGAGCTGGTGCAGGTGGTGCAGGGACGTAGCCTGCCTGCTCTTCCTGTGGAGTCGGACGGCGGCGCTGATGCGGCCGGGCGGGAGTTCTTTCCTGGAGCCATTGGGTCGGGACCCTGGGCGGGTTGAGCCGGACGGCGCCCGCCTCATCAGCGTAAGGCGAGGAGTCGTCAAGGCGTTCAGGGGACAGGCTCCCAAAATGGTTGAACGTTGGGGTGGGGAGCAGGGGCTCCCGGCGCGGCCTGTTAGGGCGGCGTTGATGGCGGGGCCTGGAGGCCCCCATGTTCAAGCGGGCCATATCCCTAGTTGGGATGACCTCTTCCTCCACGTACCTGCGCAAGAGGTTGTTGATCACCCTTCATTGGATGACCTCTGATGGGGAAAGGGTACTTGGGCGCCCCATATTCCATGATGTGGCGGCCATCGTGGCGGTAGCGGCGCCAGGTGGGGTGGTTGTGGCGGAGTCGCCCCTGCCCCTGCATAGGCGGGTGGGCGGTGATCGCATCTCTGTAACAGCAACCTGGTTCCCGAGAAACGAAGGTATCAACTCATCAGTACTGGGATGAAAATAATCGACAACCAGTGCCCCAATGTCCTTACATTCTCCACGTTTGTAAGATGGATCCACACCAACACGTCGCAGAATGGAGTGCCCACGTTCTACTTCCCCGACTTCCGGTGAGTTTCACGACAGGCCAACCATTTGCTTGGCGGGACTAGGCACCGAATATCTGGATCTGGTGACACATCAATCTACTGGTGTCTCTAAGGCTACTAATCTCCATATTGAGGAGAATACTTTCACTTCGGGTTCACCATTTCTGTTTCCGATGCTTTTGTTGGGGTGCACGCATCCGTCCGTCCACGGAGGAGGACGCGTTGAGATTGTTTCCCCGCATTCCCGCTTTCCAAAGGCGGGCAACATTCGATCATTATTCAGGGACTTCTGCTCCTTGATCGAAATGGGATAATGGGATGTCGGTTCTTCCTTCTGTGGATTCCTCCTCAGAACTCATCACCTAGTCTGGGTCTCCCTCATAGATTTAATATGTAGTTCGTGAAACTCTTCCCAGTTCCATGTTTCCATGGACGTAGGTTAATTACACTGCTTCTATAAGGACATTCCAAAGGGTCCAGTAAGGGCAGCAACCTTCAGTCGGGGGAGTAGTCACATTGAGGCATCAGTATTGTGTTTGGATGCAGGGGAACCTAGAATGTCTGTCTATTATCCCTGGTCACAGGGCTTCTCTAGGGCGTGGATGCCCGAGGCATCCCACATCGACCGTGGGGAAATATATGCCATAGACACATATCTAAGGTTTTCCTCATCTTCCCGTGTTTAACACAGGGTACGCCCCGAGTTTAACGTCTAGCGGAGATGGATCAACCCGATCAGAGCATTAGCTAGAATAGATGGGTTTGAGGTATTTCCCTTGAAGGGATGCCGATACTGGGGCCAGCCCATGGGCTGCTGTGAAGAGGAGCGTATCTACATGGTATCACCGGGATATGATGGTCCGGGTGAGGATCGGGGTGGATGGTGGATGGATGACTGAAGTGGAGGGTGGAATGGAAAAGAACCATCGCAAGGGCAACGGTGAAGTTGGGCTTGAGCCTTGAAAGGGCTTCCTACGTATCGTCGTGGCAGGGAATCCAAGTCCGCGTAGTTCGGGTTGGTGTCGGTGGACCGACACGTGGGTGGACCTTGGTCCGATGGGCATTACCAGCGAGCTGACGTGAATGGGGAGGACCAGGAGGGTCCTATTGGTGGTGGGCTTCGACCTCGTGGAGGCTTCCTACGTACCATGTCGTGACATGGATCAAAGACCACGTAATTCAAAGGGTTGATGGAATACATTTTAACATCATACATGACGGTAGTGAACCCTGTCGTGAATAAATGATGGACAGTTGATGTCGGTGAACCGATGTAAATGATAGACCACGGTCCAATGGGAGATGGTCTTGAACCTCTGGAAGGCTTCCTACGTACCATGCCTTGACATGGATCAAAGATCTCGTAGTTCAAATTGGTGTGCAGTTTAATGTCATGCAGGACAAGGGGCATACAGTTTAACGTCATTCTGGACGAGGGTGTGCAGTTTAACATCATGCTGGACGAGGGCGTGCAGTTTAACGTCATGCTGGACGAAGACATGCAGTTTACCGTCATGTTGGACTTGGGCGAAACTCGACGTGTATGAACGACAGAGTAATGCGGCTTGAACCTCATGGAGGCTTCCTACGTACCATGCCTCGACATGGATCAAAGTCCTCGTAGTTCGCTAATGGTGGGGGTCAGGGTCGGTGCTCACTCTAAGCCCACGTGAGTCATGCTCAGTGTGAGAAACAAGAGGTTGCAAGGACTTGATGATCACGTCGCGAAGGATGCGTCTGTGAGAAGCGAAGAGGATCTTACGCATTAGGCGGCCCATGCTGCTGGGACTTACTCCAGGATGGAGGCCCGAGGTGCGACAAAGCACAACGAAAGAGGGACTCGGGACTAATGATGGGAGGTGCCTCGTCCCTATCACACCATCCACTGACCTTGGTAGTGGGGAAGTACGAAGATGCAGGGGTGTAACCATCCGTTGGGGAACTAGGGTCACCCTTCTCCTATGAACATACGCCACTCCAATAAGGAGGATATCATCCCTTGTGGATGGGTGATTCCACTCCAGTGGAGACGAGTGGAGTAAAAAATGTTTGAGCTGGGGGGACCCTGCATGCGAAGCACGATGTCGGGTGACAGTTTAACGTCATGTGTTGAGGACGTGATGCTTGGTAGTTTAATGTCCTGCAGCTCGGACGAGGTGGGTTCACTCCGCACCCCTAGGACTTACATAACCGGTACCCTCTGGTCCTTGGGGAAGGGAAGGTACCAGTAAGGTTGTGGTCAAGGGGGGGTGTGGAGCGAACCATCGAGGGGCCCACGTTATCATGGCTATGCAAAGAAGCAATAGCCGTTACCGTGTCTATGAGAAGAAGCATTAGGCGAAGCAACGCTACGAGTGGTATTGTCCATGGGACTTTGAAATCACATCGTGCAAACCTGGAGGGTCGCACGGGAAGAGGAATTGCAAAGCAAAGGAGTGTGCTTCGCGAATCAGAGTGCCTTGGGCTTAGCACGGGGAATAGGTGTGAGTGGAGGGTGCTTCACGAAGTGGAACAGTATTCGTGGAGCACTGGATCATGAAGAAGGTTTTCCTCGCGAAGCAGGGTGTTGCGAAGCAGTGTGCTTCACGATGTGTAGAGATCCTGCCTTAGCATAGGTATCACTAGTATGGGTTGGGTGTTTTGCGAAGAATAAACGCCCCGCGGCTGCCCGGGTTCCCTTTGGAATCCCCTTCCTTCGCGAATTCCCTTGAGCTTCGCGAAGGGAATCCCTCTCGGAAGAGGGGATCCAAACGTGACCAAGGAAAGTCGTCTCGTGAAGTAGAAGTACCTCTCGTAGCTCATGATTCCCGGGGGAACAGGGTGCTTCACGATTCGGGAGAGGAGAAGCCGAACGGTTGGATTGTTCGTTCTCAGGACTCAGGGGGAGTCATGTATTTATAAGCAAGGGGCTCCGTGAAGCAGAACTCGTGCGCCGCCTCATGTGCTTCGTCGCGCGCTCGTGAACGTCAACGAAATCCGCGGAGAGTTACCGCCTCTGGATCTTCGTGGTGGGCTCGAAAACGTCAACGGCGTCCATGGAGAGTTACCGCCTCTGGAGGTTCGCGGTGGGCTCGCGAACGTCAAATGCATTCATGGAGAGTTACCACCTCTAGAGTTTCGCGAGACCGCGATGCTCGGGGTGCTTCGCGTCGGTGCTTCGCGATGGTGCTTCGTGAGGCAGCGTGCCAGTCTTCTTTTTTGTCCCTTCCTTTCGGGCAATATTTTGGTGCCAACAGTCTCCAAACATGAGATCATCATCCATATGTTCCATTTGATTACGTGAATTCATTAAAGGAATAAATCATGATAACGAAATCAAGGATTGTTATAATGAGTTGGGTACATCTTTTGTGGTATGACATTAGTTAAATGATCAAGATATATGTTTTCACTTTTGAGATGAGGAATTAATATCTCAGGAATGGTTTATCAATATTGTAGTACCATCATAAATCCATGTCCAAGATAGTTGGAGCCAATCCCTTCTAGTTAGATCAAAAAATAAAAAATTAATAAAGGAAAATGACAGAAGTGTGAGTCTTGATTTATAAGATATCTAAATATAAAGATATTATATTACATAGGTCATGTTTGTTGGCTGGTTTTCATTATAATTATTTTTCTATATCTCTTTAGGGGCCTTGATTAGTTTCTAGACTCTACTCATGGATTGCGAGTCATATTAACTAATATCAAGATATGTTTAAAGAGGGTCACACACAATAGCATATTCAAGAATCTTCCCAATACTAGTGAATATGTATGTGGGAAATGGTAGGACCCACCACAAGGTCCATGATTTTTCCAACATAATGATCATAAATGAATAAATAAATTCATTATTATACAATCATAGAATAGTTGGGTTGAATTTATTTTTTAAAAATATTCACAGGGTATTTAGTGAATACAAGAAAAATATTATATGAACTAATATTATTTTTATTTTCAAAGTTTGATTAATATTATCGAGAATTATGAGTTGAGTTAAATGACAGTTTTTTATGACATAATATGTTTAACATATATTATTTTTATTTAATAAAATATAAATATTATATTTGTTTCCTTTTAGCTCATCATGATTATATATTGATATCTTATTTAGTGGGCATTTTATTTCTGGGGTCTAGGGAACCCTTTCAGGTATTTGAAAAAGACAATATGTAAGAAAGAGAGAGGATATCATTTCCTAGTGATGTTCATTCATGTAATGAGAGAAACTCTCTCCTCTCACTTCTTGAGATAGAAATAATCTCTCCAATCATCTTATCAAAGAAAGCCTTCAATATATTAAATGTCCAGGTTTGAGGTTATCTTCACGATGCTGATGGATTCTTTGAGACTCCATTCTAGTACTGGAATTTGATGAATAGTGAGGGCATAATTTATTGGAGCATGTATGGATGATTTAGAGGGGTTAAGATTTGTATCCTTTAATAAATAGTCGCCTGTGATAATCTACATTTGAGTTCATTTTTGAACATGGTATTTGTTTAGTTTAATTTTTGTTCTATGTTTAATTAACAAGACACCGTCAGACCGTACCATGGATTAGCTCACTATAGATGACATGTCTCAACCCTCAACATATAAAAATATAAATTCTCCATTCCACCAGTTTCAACAAAGCACACAAATACCTTCAATTCCAACCCAATTGGGTAAGAAAATAAATAACAACATGAATAAAATATACATTTATGACCAAAGAATTGTGAAACTTTAGTGAGATAAATAAATGGGATACAACCATATCATTTATGAAACATGCAATACAAAAATCAGTGAACATCATACCTCTTATTGTCGCCATCTCAGAATATGAGTCCTGTGGTATAACATATTCTATAAGAATAAATCATTACTCAGACTCTCCTTGAGCATTTTCACCTAGTGAGACCTCCCTTTCACTGCTACAAATATGACCTTTATAAGATCTCAAAATGGGCATTAACAGTGCTAAAAATCATTGTAATGCTCAACACTATTAGGGGGGGAGTGTCACCTTTATCAGTACATTTTTTTGCGCTGATAAAGGATATGTCTGCTGTAACATAAAATTCTTCAGTAACATGCCCAATTATTCAACATCATACCCAAACAAGACCTACAAAATATTCTGCATCTCAACAAGTATACCAATATAGAATTAACACATAATTCATAAGAAAATTACACCATTTGTACCCATAAAATAGGTATACTCATACAAAATTAACACATAATTCATAAGTTAATTAAATGCATAAAGAATTCAATTCAGAATTCAAGGGTTTGGGGGCTGTTTTGGGGTTTGGGGTGGCTGTCCAAGGGTGGTAGGTGGTGTTTGGGGGATGGGGTGTTTGGGTAGATAGTGGTGTCCAGGTGGTGGGGTGGTCTAGAAGGTTGGGGGCATCCCAAGAGGTTGTGGCAGTCTAGTAGGTTGGGGTGGTGTCCAGGGGGTGGTGGGGCCTGTCCAAGGGGTGGGGGTGTCCATGGGGTGGGGGAGGTGTCCAGGTGGTGGGGTGGTGTCTAGGAGGGGTGGGGGCGTCTAGGGGGTGGGGTCCGTCCAGGGGTTTGGGGGACATCAAGTGGTGGGTTGTCTGGTTGGGCCATCTGGGGGGGCAATCCATGGGGGTGTCTAGGGGGGTGGGCTGGTGATTAGGGTGTTGGGGGGGTTCCAAGGGGTACGGTGGTGTATAGGGGAGTGGGGTGGTCCACGGGGTAAGTGGGGCTTTCCAAGGGGGTGGGGTGGTGTCCATGGGGTGGGTGTGGCTTTCCATGGGGTTCGGGGTGTCCAGGGGGTGGGGCGGTGTCCAGGTGGTGGGGCGGTGTCTAGGAGGGATAGGGGAATCCATGGTGGTGGGGGCATCCATGATCGTGGGGGGTGTCCAGGGGGTGGGTGTCCAGGCTGTGGGAGGGACATCTAGTGGGTAGGGGGTGTCCATGGGGGTGGGGTTTGGGGGGATGTACAGGGTGGGGTGTCTAGGTGGTTGGGTGGTGTCTAGGAGGGGAGGGGGTGCTGTCCAGGGGGGTTGGTGGGTGTCTAGGGGGTGAGAGTAGGGGGGTTGTCCATGGGTGTGTCCATGGGGGTGTGATACAGTACAAGGGGGGATTAATCATATATAAATGACTCATGGATCGTCCTTCTAATTGATCAACACAATCCGAATGCGTTTGGTTGGATTTCGAAAGGCCGGTTGTTGTTTTCAATTAAAATTCTGTCCATTTTAAACATAAGAGAGAAACATTGAGTGATTCCAGCCATGTAGGTCCTCATATTAACAAGTGATTGGCTCATACACGTCCCAAGTGACCCAATGGATCAACACAATCCGAATGCATTTTCTCAAATTTCCATACGTCAGTTGTTGTTTTCAATTAAAATTCTGTCCATTTTAAACAGAAGAGAGACACTCTGTGTGATATCCGCCACACTGCACCTCAGATTGAGGAGGGGTTAACTTGAACTTGTCACAACTGACCCATGGATCGTTCTAATAATGTATCAACAAATTTCTAATGCGTTTGGTCAGATTTCAGTAGGTCAGTTGTTATTATCACACAAAATTCTTCCTATTTTAAACAAAAGAGATACACTTTTAGAGATACCAACCACACCGGTCCTCAGATTGATGTTTTGTTGACACATAAACATCAATAGTGACCCATGTATCTTTTTCCTTATGTATCAACATAATAGAAATGCATTTGACTAGATTTTCTTACGTCCGTTGTTGTTTTCACTTAAAATTTTGTCCATTTTAATCAAAAGAGAGACACTTTGAGTGATACCGGCCACACCATGACTTGGATTGAGGGATGGTTAACTCGTACAAGTCACAAGTGACCCATGAATCTTTCTCCTAATTATCAATCCAATCCGAATGTGTTTGGCCATATTTCCATACGTCAGTTGTTGTTTTCACTTAAAATTATGTCCATTTTAAACAAAAGAGAGACACTTAGAGTTATAACAGACACACCGTGCCTAGGATTGGGGAGTGGTTGACTGTAAAATTACACAAGATACCCATGTATCATTATTTTAATGAATCTACACAATTTGAATTTATTTGTCCAGATTTCGGTATGTAAGTTGTTGTTTTCACTTAAAATTCTATCTATTTTAATGAAAAGAGAGACACTTTGAGTGGTACCGGCCACACTGTGCCTAAGAATGAGGCAAGTTTTACACTCACATGTCACCAATGCACCGATGGATAATTATCCTAATGTATCAACAAAATCCGAATGCATTTGGTCAGATTTTCGTATGTCAGTTTTTGTTTTCACTTAAAATTCAGAAAATTTTAAACAAAAGAGAGACAATTTGAGTGATACCGGCCACAATTTGCCTTGTATTTAGGAGTGGATGACTTTTACAAATCCCAATTGACCCATGGATAATTATCATAAAGGATAAACATAATACGAATGTGTTTTTTCTGATTTCTGTACGTCAGTTGTTGTTTTCACTTAAAATTTTGTCCATTTTAAATAAAATAGAGACACTTTGAGTGACACCGTCCACTCCATGCCTCATATTAAGGTGTGGTTAACTCTAAAATATCACAAGTGACCAAAGAATAAATATCCTAAATGATAAATACAATTATAAAGCGTTTGGTTGGATTTCTGTATGTCAGTTGTTGTTTTCACTTAAAATTTTGTCCATTTTAGACAAAAGGGAAACACTTTGACTGATACCGGCCACACAGTGCCTTGGATTGAGGCTTGGTTGACTTGTAAAAATTAAAAGTGACCCATGAATCGTTCTACTCATGTATAAACAAAATCCAAATGCGTTTGTTCAGATTTCGGTAGGTCAGTTGGTTTTATCACTTACAATTTTGTCCATTTTAAACAAAAGATAGACACATTGAGTTATACCAGCCACATCGTGCCTCAGATTAAGGCGTGGTTGACTCATACAAATCACCAACTCCCTCGTGTATCTTTCTACAAAAGTATCATCATGATCAGAATGCATTTTGTTATATTTCCGTATGTCAGTTGTTGTTTTCTGTAAACATTTTGTCTATTTTAATGTAAAACTGACACTTTGAGTGATACTGGCCACACCGCACCTCGGATTGAGGTGTGGTTGACTCGTACATGTCACTGACACACCCATGTATCTTTCTCCTCAAGGATCAACACAATCCAACTTTTTTGGTTTGATTTTTATAGGTCATTTTTAGTTTTCACAAAAAAAATTCCCATTTTCAACAAAAGTGAGACACTTTGAGTGATACTGGCCACAACATGCCTCATATTGAGTATAGGTTGACACATAAATGTCACAAGTGACCCATGGATCGTTCTAAAAATTTATATACATAATCTGAATGCGTTTGGTCAGATTTTCGTACAACAGTTGTTGTTTTCTCTTAAAATTCTGTCCATTTTAAACAAAAGAGATACACTTTTAGTGATTCCGGCCACACCGTTCCTCAGATTGAGGTGGGGTTGACTCGTGCACATAAAAAAATCACCCATGGATCTTTCTACTTAAATATATACACATTCAGAATGCATTTGGTCAGATTTCGGTACATTAGTTGTTGTTTTCACTTAAAATTCTATCCATTTTAAACACAAAAGATACACATTGAGTGATACCGGCCACACCGTGCCTCAAATTGAGGCAGGGATGACACATACACATCACCAACACACCCATGGATCGTTCTTATAATGTATAAAAACAATACGAATGTGTTTTGTTGGATTTATGTAGGTTAGTTGTTTTTTTCACATAATATTCTATCCATTAAAAAAAAGACAGTTTGAGTGATACCAGCCGCATTGTGCCTCAGATTTAGGTGGGGTTGACTCTTACATGTCCCAAGTGACCCATGGATCATTATATCAAAGGATAAAAACAATAATAATTAATTTGTTAGAATTTTCTTACGTCAGATGTTGTTTTCACATAAAATTATGTCCATTTTAAACAAAAGAGAGACACATTGAGTGATATCGGCCACGTTGTGCCTTATATTGTGGAGAGGTTAGCTCATACCCATAATGAGTTACCAATGGATTGTTATAATAAAGGATAAAAACAATCCTACGCTTTTTGTGTGGATTTCTGTAGGTCAATTGTTGTTATCACTTAAAATTTTGTCCATTTTAAACAAAAGAGACACCCTTTGAGTGATATAGGCCACACCATGCCTTAGATTGAGGATAGGATGACTCATAAACATCACAAACTCAACCATAGATCTTTTTCATAAATTATTAATTCCATTTGGATGTGTTTGGTTGGATTTTTGTACGTCACTTGTTGTTTTCACTTAAAATTCTATCCATTTTAAACCAAAGAGAGACACATTGAGTGATAATGGCCACACCGTTCCACAGATTGAGGCAGGGCTGTATCATACACATCACAAGTGACCCATGGATCATTATCCTAAAGTATAAATACAATCTAAATGTGTTTTTTTTATTTGTGTACGTCAGTTGTTGTTTTCACTTAAAATTCTGTCCATTTTAATCAAAAGAGAGACACATTGAGTGATACTAGACACACCGTGCCTCAGATTGAGTCAGGGTTGACTCGTACACGTCCCAAGTTACCCATGGATCATTCTCTAAAATTATAAACATAATACATATGTTTTTGGGAATATTTCTGTATGTCATTTGTTGTTTTCACTTAAAATTCTGTCCATTTTAAAAAAAAAGGGAGGCACTTTGAGTGATACCAGCCACAATGTTCCTCGGATTGATTCATGGTTGACTTGTACACATCATAAGTGAACCATGTATTTTCATCTAATTGATCAACACAATAATAATGTGTTTGGTCATATTTCTATACGTCAGTTGTGGTTTTCACATAAAATTCTGTCCATTTTAAACAAATGAGATACACTTTGAGTGATATAGGCCACACCGTGCATTGGATTGAAGAGTGGTTGACTCATACACGTCACCAACATTCCCATGAATCTTTATACTAAAGTATTAACACAATATGAATGAGTTTTTATGGGTTTACATACATCAGTTGTTGTTTTCACTTAAAATTCTGTCCATTTTAAATAAAAGAAAGACACTTTGAGTGATACCGACCACACCAAGCCTCGTATTGAGGCGTGGTTGACTCTTAAACATAAACAAACCACCCATGGATGATTCCCCTAAATTATAAACAAAATAAAAATGTGTTTGGTCAGATTTTAGTACATCAGTTGTTGTTTTCAATTAAATTTTTGTCCATTTTAAACAATTGTGAGACACTTTGACTGATACTGGCTACACCATGCCTCAGATTCAAGTGGGATTGACTCTTAAACTTCGCCAACGCATCCATGTATTGTTATCCTAATGTATCCACACAATATTAATGTTTTTGGTTGGATTTATGTATGTAACGTATTGTTTTTACATAAAACTCTGTCAATTTCAAACAAAAGAGAGACGCTTTGAGTGATGTCGGCCACACAATGCCTTAGATTGTGGTGTGGTTGACTCGTACACATTACAAGTGACCCATGGATCATTATCCTAATGTATCAAAACAATAATAATGTGTTGGTCAGATTTTAGTATGTCATTTGTTGTTTTCACTTATAATTCTGTCCATTTTAAACAAAAGAGAGACACTTTAAGTGATACCGGTCACATTGTGCCTCAGATTGAGGTGGGGTTAACTCGTACACATCACCAATGCACCCATGGATTGTTATCCAAAATAGTAAACATAATTCGAATGTGTTGGTCAGATATGAAGGTATTTTTATATTTTAATTGTATTTCTTATCCAAATCCCAATGAAAAGTGGTTCATCAATCTTGCATGTTGCTGGTGCATTTCATTTGTTAAAATGAGAAAATGAATCATTAGAGAAAGAATTTTTTGTTTAATAAGAATTAATATTTTCCAATGAACATTCACATACAAAAAAATTTCATCTTTTGATTCTCTTAACACCTCCCAAAAATGACTTCCAATTGTAAACGTCCCCAAGTAAGATCTTCATGGTATTTTTTGTTCAATCATTCATCAGGTATGTGGACCACTCATTCTTGAACAAATCTATATCATCTTGGGAATATGATCCTTTTTGAAATTCATAATAGTAGTGAAAAATATATTAATAAATAATTAATAAATACTTTAAATGAAATAGTAGTTGTTTTTGAAAATACCGCTTTAGGTATGCTAGTTTGTTTATGAAAAATGATCTCTTTCATAAATTTACAAACATTATAACCGCAATCATTATCATATGTTTGTTTTTGTTTCTGAAAAGTAGTTTATAATTATGGTAATATATAACTTGTGTTTATATGTGTCTGGATATTGAAATTTTATTATATATACCCTGGTATTTTCCCAGACATAGCACTTTCTCACCTCCTTATGCTTAGCCCCTATCCTCATTCCTTTTTTTTATGATAATGATACATTGCCCTATCATAACACAATCCTCAGTAATAGATAATATAAATTATATCACATGATTTTTAGACAAAAAAATGTATGATGCAGTGTCTTATAGATTCATAAACTCGATCATTTATGGTCATTTTGTTGGATATCCTTTCATTGAATCTAGAAAATAAATATTGGGAGTATCCAAGTTCACTGCAATTAGCCACCAATGTTTCCTAAAATCACAAAATGGAATATGTAAAAAAAGAAGAGAAAATATAATTAATATTCCTTAATAATAGATTTTTACCCCTGAATGGATGGTATTAGGATGTTTTTTTCATCTGTAATCTTTCTTTTAAATGTTTTCAGCAAACCGTTTACTATTTCATCCTTTTCTGATGGATTTTATTTCATTGGATGTGTTGATGTGATACGAGGACTAATGAGATTGAATTTTGTCTCATGGAGAAATTCCTTCACGTATATTTCATATATATGTCTTTTAATAATATAAAATTCATTATTCATAATTTTCACATTATATCAGCATTAAGAAAATCAATTCATGAAAACATACCTCATATATAAATTTACAACTATGATGCCTAGCCAACTATTTTCAAGGATCTCAATTACATTTTCAGTAGCAACGAAATATTGACTTTCCTATCCATATATATATTTTTTTGAAAACCACAATATGACTACTACAACCTCCTAGCTTCGTATCCACATGAGTATTCAATGCTAGTAAATGTGGATTATGAAAAGTTGGTGTTATTGTTCATTTAGTGGCTCTTTAGGATTAGTTGGTCGATCCATTAGATGATTTTGAGCCAAAGTTTCGTTTCACCCCCTTACCTTTCTCTATAAAAAATATCATTCATTGGTTCAAACCCTTTTTTCATTAATTGTTAAAGGTTTAGCTTGAAAAAATGGAAATAAATACCTTTTTGTCCTCATGTACTCGTACATGTCATGACGACCATGAAATGAATGTCCCAATATCCTTTTTGACCCTATGAATATCATCGTCATAATGTATTATAGGTACCTCGAAATTTGTATCATAAGATATAGTCTCGTCACTTTCAGATGATCTTTTGGAAGTGGTCTATTATGCAGCTTGTCCTTTGGAATGTTGAAAACTGTAGCCCTCTCTACAAGGTGATAGGTGGGTGTTGACTGATATAAATCACAGTCATTATAACCCTGTAGAAGATCAGTATAGGAAATATATCATGGTTTTTCTTAATCACATTTCATGGGAATAATTATTAGAATATTGATTACCACGGCTAATACACCTCATTGAGGGGAATGGCTCGCCTCAATGATCGTGGGGGGTGGGGCAGGATCTTCATGCGCTGGTTATTCCTGAGTTGCATCTTCTCCTTGATTCTCACCCATAAAAATTGCTAGCAACATACCATGCCATTGAAATTATTCTTCAATATTTTCTTTTCTTTCACTCATTTGTTTCAATTTTTCATCTCTATCATCTATTTCTTTTTCTTTCTTAGAATATATTCGGGGTGTCACCCTAAACCCCACACCTCTGACACGACCATATTGTTCTAGCCGCTCCAAAGCCATTTCTAATAGGTCTGGATCCTCTATAAGAGTATGTTATTCCTATGACTGTCAGATATAGGAATATAACTAATTGTTTTTTTTTAATTGCAATTTAAAACAAATCTTTTTTATTGTCATTTCATACTTACACATATTTCCCACTCTTTTTGTGTGTTTTCATCTACTACATTCCCATTTTTATTCACATGTTCCTCCATCTATAGCACATGAAATGGGATTGAAGTGTCTTAGGTTTTAGACTCATCAATCTACATATAAATATAGAAAGATAATTATTTTTTTATTTCATGGAATCGAACAATATTATTGTAAATTTAAAATATGTACCATTTTCATTTCTAGTAAAGCATACCCCATCCTTGTTTTACGATAGGGTTATGTTGGTTTTGATGCATGTTCCTTATTTCCAGTACTATGTTTTTGTTTCATAAATGAAATATTGATAGTCAAAGTGATGAATACATGTATCCTCAAACAACATATTATCACCCGCAATATATCTAAAACTTTTCATCCCCACAACATCCAATTAATGCATCCAATTCTTCTTGTGATATCAGGTGAGCGTAGACAAGGGGTGGGTGTGGGTTTATTTTACCTTTGGAATCCTTCAGGTGATATTTTTTAAAAAAAGTACTAAAATCTTGATGAGTCTTTACCACAAGACTTAGTACATAATTCTTTTGTGAATAATCTATTACAAATGTACTCTATAAGAGATTGAGAAGAGTAACACTGTATTTTATTATTTTATTTTCTAGTAAATTAAAAAATTAATATCATAATGTTACCATAACTTCTTCTCAGATTACAGCCTTCAACCCGGACACAACATGGTGCCATGAATCTATGTCAACCAGTAGGCACTTCTGAGTGACAAATACAATGTAACTACTAAACATATCCTTTTTGGGATTCACATGTTGGCCTCGTGCATTCCATCCGACATAAAATTCAACACCTTTTCATTTCACCTTAAGAACTTTGGAAAACACCGTCAAACTATGACGCACTTGTGTTTTCTGCGACATCAGTCCTTAATCCCCGACCATTTCATCGATATCAACATCATCTATATGATCATTTGAAATGATAGCAATGGAATGTGCTGATGGTTGTTGGACCTCAACCGTAGGAGAAGCAACCTGTTCATAAACATGTTGATGATCTGCACTGTGATTAGCCACAGCAGCATAAGCAGTAGCTTGAGAGACTTGTTCGTCCTCGAGGTTAGGAGCACCAGAACGTGCATAAGTCATTATCCACAAAAAAATGTGAATAGCTAATTTAGATTACATAAATTCTGTAATGATAATCAAATAATATGATATAACAAGATCTATATTACAAACAAAATATATCATGTTTATTGAACTCTCTTTATTTTTTTCAAATGCTTAAGGGATTTGAAATATCTATCGATTATCTAAATCCCTTCATTGTGATCTCCTATAACATACAAAACATCATCAATATTGGGACCGCTACAAAATGATTTCGACGTACCACTAAATGGATCGTCCTCAACTGAATTTTCATCAGACCCTTGAGTAATTTTGGATGATAACAGAACAATCGACCACTTTCATTTTGCGAGATCTAGATCATAAAAAACATTTACTGCTTGTGATTCCATTATAAATAGTTCTTCTTTGTAACCTTCTTTAATAAAATCAACTTTCACAAATCCCCATTCATCTATTTTAACAACACTTTTTAATCAAACCATTTGCATTGAAAAATCAGAAATTGGAATGTTGTATAATCAAACTCCCATATTTGTTTGATAATGCCAAAGTATGACATATTTGCATAAATTGGATTTCTGTCCTTACAACTAGAAAAATGCATCGCTTCATCCACCATTGTAACTCCAATATTTTTCATGGTACTATCATCATCATGTTCATCTGTATAGAATGTATAACCATTAATTATATAACCATTGTAATATAATACATAAACTATTGGTCTGGTGGCTAACCGTCGAAGTCGTTCTGAAATTGAATTCATATTTTCATCTAACTCCTCAAAAAATATGGTCCTGAAACCATCCTATAAACTGGTGATTATCAGTATATGATATCCATTTTTCAGTCCATGACGGATTCATCTGCCTAAGAAATTCTTTATGAGTTTTAATATATGGATCCACCTCTCAACTGTTATGAAAAAGATAATGGTGGACCTGATTTCGATATGAAATTTTTTATTGTCACAACAACTCTTCCAGAAATTCCCTCACCCTCATTGAGTCTAGGGTGATGAGATTTCCGGAGACTAATTCATTCCACATCAGATAGGTATTCGGTACATAATTCAATGGATTCCTCAACAATATATCACTCAACAATACAACCCTCTGGACGACTTTGATTTTTGTCATACCCTTTCAAAATAATCATATACCATTCAACAAGGTACATCCATCTATAGTGTAGAAGGCCACAAAGTCGAATATCTCTCACCAATTGAATCATCAAATGAACCATCATATCAAATAATTTTGGTGGGAAGAACATTTCTAATTCACATAATATGATAAATTTTTTTTCCATAGATGGATATTTTTCCAGGTCTAAAGCATTGCTACATATATCTTTGAAAAAGAGACAAATTTAGGTTAACGTATGATGAAAATTCTTGGGAAAAATAAAATTTTAAGCTATAAGAATCAAATATTTCATCAAAAAATGGAAGTAATGTGATTTGAAACCTTTTAACTTCAAATAATTCATTGACATGATTTATTTGATATTTGATGAATACCCCTATGGAACCTTTACATCATTGAAGAAGTTGCAAAACTGATATCTCTTCTCCCTAGAAAGAGTGTAAGCAGCTAGAAGAAGAAACTTTTGATTATCCCCCTTCATGGGAGGTCAATCTTATCATATTCCCATGTCAACGATGTCCATATTTGCCCTAATTTCATCCTTTGTTTTTCTAGGGGAATTTAACAAAGTTCTGATAACACTTTCACATTCATTTTTTTCTACATTCATCACATAAAGAAAATGTCTAATGTACATACAATTCCTGTATGGTAATTCTAAAAAATCCGATCTCTTTTTTCCAACCGATTTTCATATGTTTTTTTGAAAATGGTTTACCAAAAACAGTGTTCACATCTTTTACATTCTCAAACATCTGATCACTTGTTTGTGGAGACGGTGTTGTGCGTTGTTCTTAACTTCCATTGAATGATGTCATCCAAGATCGGTACTTATGTTGATGAGGTATAAATCTATGATGTCCTAGAAACAACTATTTCGATGAATTTTTCAACCTAATTGATTATGTATCTTCTTTGCAAATGGGACACCGTTGAGTTCTTTTAATGATATAGCCTGAAAAATTTCCATAAGTAGGGAACTCATTTATTTTCTTATACAAAACCGTTCTCAACGTAATGTATTCACTTTTATAAGAATCATACAACATAATACCTAAATTCCATAATAACTTCAAATCCTCGATTGAAGGAGGAAAATAAAAACCAATATCGTTACCTAGTTGTTTTGGACTTGATATAAGCATGGATAACATGATAAATTTCCTTTTCATGCATAAACATGGTGGAAAGTTATAATTTACCAACATAATAGGCCATATACTGTGAGTGATGATTTGAAAACAAAAAGAATTTACTCCATCTATAGATAATGCAATACGAAGGATTCTCTAATCTTTTACAAATTCAGGATACTCATGATCAATTATCGTCCATTGTGGGGAGTTAGCCGGATGACGTAATTTCCCATCTTTATTTATTTTATGTGAATGCCACAACAATTGTATTATATTTTCTTCACATCCATATAGACTCCTAAAACATGGAATGATTGGAAAGTACCATACAACTTCCGTAGGACTGGATTTAAATTTCTTATATCAAGAAGCACAAAACTTTTGGCATTCTATAAGTGATTTTTCCCCTTGGACAACAATTTAAAATATTTCAGGCAGGCATGTATTCTTTCTGAAATCATACCCATCGAGCGTAGAAATTTTTTAGCTTCATATGTCCCACATGGAGCTCATTATCTTCCATGATCATGTCATTCAAGAGAGAATGTAGTTCTGTAAAACTGACATCACTCCATCTGTTGCCTGCTTTCAATTTATACAACTTCAGTACTGCTAGAAATGCTATATATTTAGTGTAACCAGCATACAATGGCATCTTTGAACAACTCTTTAACTTCAAAAATAATTTTGGGCAATCACAGAGTTCATATTCAATTGTCTAAGTCATTTCCTCATTACGATCTTCGTCATCATTGACATCTGTAATCACATCCTCCATATGGTTTTCATCATTACTCATATTTGTATTCATATCTGATGATCAATAAAACATAGTTTTATCCGAGCTAGTAGCTAAATTCACTTTTTCTCCGTGTTTATTCCGACATTTATAACATTGATCTATTATGTGACATTTCAAATGTTCTTCCAACAACTCTAGAGTAATTATTCTAGAATAACAACATGGAAAATACAGAAAAATGATTTGAGAGGGATCCTTTGTGTGATCCTTTGCAAACTTGATTTTCTATTTCCCTATATTTTACAATATATTGTCAAACAATTATCATCCATCCAATATTTATCCATCTCCATCCTATTTGAATCTCAAATATTAGTATTTATGGTTAAAATACACAAAACAAGACTTAAAAATACAAGAATAATCAAGAATGACACATATACCACTCCTAGGTCTCTACCCTACATTCAATATCATCATGCCTAATATTTTTGGTAAGCTCAAGTTACATACTTTAAATCACAGGGGGATAATAACTTCTGTCATAGATAATCTCCCATGTTATTAACCTATCATCCCATTCAATCCTCATGAGTGTCAAATTCCAAAATCCATCGTAACTCTCAACTAAAGCTCTGATACCACACTATCATAACTCACCACCACTAGGAACCGCTCCTAAAATGGCTGTGAAAATAATTGCAATTCATGAATCCTTACTCTAATAGTACATAAGTTGGAGACTGTCATTGAGGGTATAAAATAACGAAATGGGAGGTGTTTCCCTCATAAATCCCAAAATAGAGATAATCCACCAATAAAATCCTTATAAAATAAAATAAAACCCAATCCCTAATTCATTTGAATTTCATACATAAAACGGTATCTAAAATAAAACATCAAAAACAAATCCTACACCAATGGAAATGGCGGTAACTCCTAGCCTCAAGATAGTAATTTCCATCTTGGTCACAAAAATCCATCTTCAAAACCTTATAAAAAAAATTATATAAATGTTAGTGAGCATATAAGTATACTCAGTATGATCCTCCCCAAAACATCTCATGAAAATGTGTATGACATATATTGATGCCTTAATGAATAAATAACAGAACTAATACACACCAATATATGGTCATATATCACCCAACCTCACCAAGGATCACTCACCCAATATCAAATTCATGTATAGTAAGATAATATCGAAAGAATATATATTAATAAATTACCCCACATCCACTTCCCCACTAATCTTTTCATTTAAAACTATAATGGAATATTTCATATGCTTCAAACTCTTCTATATAATCTCATAACCATATATACACACATAAACATGTCACAAACACATAATGAACCATATCCACATCACATCGTCATCACAGTATGATATTGTGAACATGAACGACATAAACATCATACTCTCCTCCTAAAATGCACATCCCCCACTATATATCTACACCAAATACACATAATCATGTCAACAAGAATATATATACACCAAAACCTAAAATCGTTATAGGTAATATATTTACACCCAATGTGATCCATTACAACTCATACTAAGTGTGAAGGGGGAGAAGGGGAGATGGAGTATTTCTATATGTGTTCCCTCTAAAACCTATATATTGATAAAAACACTCAGAACCAAATTATCCATATGGATTTCAATCAGGTTACTCAACTCAAGTGTTCGTACATATGAAATAATAAGATAATATAATATGTATATAGTCACACATAAATCATTCCTAAGGGTTTACACCAAACTAACACTACAAACACCCACATCAACCATTGCCTTGTTACTACCACCCTCTAATAACCACTTACATTATAATGCCACAAATAATCCCCAACAAATCGCATAACCATCCATTTCAACATTACCAACTTCTCATTTCATTTAACATTATAATTTCATGGATTTTTATTACCATATGAATTTCAATTATTAACCATCTTAATGTAAAACCAATCATTAAATAACATCCCACTATAATCCATTCACTAATCATTAATAAAATTTATTCTATCTTTAACCATTTATTAAACATAATTATTCCAATCATTATGATTAATCATTTAACAACCCATCATTTATCATTTCCAACCCATCACCCATTAATATTTTCATTTATTCCAACCATATTTCATGCAAAAAAAACTATAACACCACACAATAAAAACTAAAATTTAATGACATAAAATACCACTAAACACATTCTAAAATAAATAAAACCACTTATTTTCCACCTAAATATCCATATCATTTCTATCATAGCCACATAATAATCTATCCATCACTACCGTATTAATTACCACACCACATGATCCAAACCTCATCAATCAACCATCACCCTTATTATAATTGTGATAAATACCCCAAACATTGTTTCATGAAAGGGAAAACATATAAGAAATTCACACTAAAAACATCCACATAAACATTATTTCATATTTATGTAGAATTTATAGTTTTAATATAACACTTTAATTACAGATTTACATACAACCAATTCACTACCTATATTAAGTGACTAGAAAATTATGAAAGGTGATTCTAACATATTATTAGTAGTAAAAATTTTCATTCACAACATCGAGAATAAATCACGTAGAAAAAACACCAATAAATCCATAAACATATAAGAAATATTATGGAACTTCATAGATCACATGAAAAAGTCCCTCTTAACTTTAATTTTTTAGTGTAATTAATTATATTATTTAGGATAATCAGTACTATCCATCCAATGAAAAAAAAAATAAAATGATAATTCAATAATTTACACATAATAAAGAAGAAGAAATTTCATGTCCCCAACCTCAACTAAATATTTAACAAATATTTCATAATAGTGAGAAGAATACTCTAATAAAACATGACTTAACAAATGTGGGTAATCTAAAAGGCCTATGTATAAACATTATCCATTAAAACAATAACACAAAAACAAAAAAACTAGGTCAGCATTATTGTAAATTCCTTATTATGAAGAATGTTCAAGAAGAGATTGAAGAAGAAGAGAAAAGAAATTCACTATAGAGGGGGAAGGCATGATTGCCAGAGGGGGAGGTGCACGAGAGGAGATGCCAACCGTTGAGGAATGGAGTAGTAGTGTTCACGGGTAGTAGGGTCGAGCGAAGAGGAGGAGAAGTAGGATAGAGCAGAAAGAATGAGTAATAGGGTTGAGTGGATATGAGGATCCACAGAAGGGGTTCGAGGGGGAGGACAAGGAGTAGGGATAGTGGTGGAGGTCTGGCCATGAGAAGATAGGTGGGGAGATTTCGTAGGGGTACAATACCGTGAGGGATTTAGGGCGTGATAAATAGATGATATTGTGTGCCCAATTTTATAAAATATTGGACTGTGGTTTTATCAGCGCAAAAAAATTGCTGATAAAGGGATTCTTTATCATTGCTTTTTTAGCATTGAAAAAGGGGCTCTTTATCAGCACTAAAAAAGCGATGACAAAGGGTACCCTTTATCAGTGCTAATCTTTAAGCGCTAATAGAGGGATTCATTATCGATGCTTTTCTAGTGCTGATAAAATGTTGTGATTACCTTTCCCAATTTTGAAGTAGTGTTTACCTAGATAATGAGTTCCTTCAACCTTAGACATTTTAGAATTCACCTAAAAACCATTTTAGAATATGGATAAAACTATACTCCCATATTCAAAATCCAAATAGAAGAAAAAAATATTTCCTGAGAGTCCACACTAGTAGAATTTTTTTAGAGACTCTAGGAATCTAGGCTTGGTATGACTAGCCTTCTAGCATTGATAGTAGATTTCATTCTTATTACCTATACAAGCTTACAAAAATATAATTTATGACTAATGGGAACTCTTTCTATCACCCCAATATGATTCTTCCTACTTATGATTTTGAAAAGACAAGGAGTTTTTGATACCACCCCCTAAATGTTCATAATTTAGAATTGTTTTCTCAACCATGTATTCCATCTCTATGTCCATGTTTTTAACCATCATAGAAATGGATGGAAAGAAAGTAAAAATAAATATGAACCTTAATACAAGATTTAATCCCATTTAAAAATGTGACGCCTTTAGATAATCATCCGTGATGATTATTAGAGTGACACGAACCAAATCAGTAAATCAAGAAGCATAATTTGACACCAAATAGTCCCCATTATTCGATGTCACTAAATCATTGTCATTTTCCTCCATCAAGGACTCCAAGTAGAACTACTGATTTAAATCCACTTTGAAAGTGATCCATGTGAGATCCTCATGAAGCCTTTCTAAAAATATAGATTCGCTACATTTTATACTCATCCCTTCTATTATTCAAGTGGTAAATATATCATTCCAGGTCACAGGGGTATGAAAATTCAATGATATATAAAATATATTTCAACCACTCCTCGGGATTATTTACACCCTTTAATCATAGAAAACCAATGTAAATTTTCTTGTAAAAACATGGGCATGGTCAAACAATGGTGGTTACTCTTGACCACCCACATAACCAAATTATTGGATCATTCACATCAATAAATCAACCAAATTTAAGACAATTGTAGGATTATCTTGCAAGGAACAATCTATATCACCCTCTCTATGACATGAAGAGGCCCTTATGGTATGAATTTTCAATAAAACAAAAAACACAGGCTCTTTGAATACACAATTGATTCTAAAAAATAATCAACTAATCCAAATTAAATACTTATAATATGTCTCAATAAATATATGTATCATTAATTTTATCTTTCAATTAAAATTGTGTAAAAAAATAAAAATTATAAACATTACTAGATCATAATTGGCCTATGTGTGTTCCTGATCATCATGGAATGGGAAAAATCACCTGATCATAGTGAGAAACCTCTTATAAATATTTTGACTTATGGTAAAATAACATGACCCATCCATATAATGGTATATAAATATCAACATAATCATATTCAATGAAATATATAGATTTAAAGTCGGTGTAAGGTCATAGTGACTATTGTAAGATACTGTAAAAACCATAACATATATAACATTACACAAAAGAGACATATAAATTTTATCTCGAGTCAAAATCATGAAACCCCAAAACATGGAATGAGACTAAACAAGGAAAAAACATACATCCCAGAGGAATAAAACTTCAAGAAATATCATCTCAATCAAGACATGTGAGACCACATATCTTCCATCAAAATAATGGATAGTGATAAACGATAATTTCCACCTAAATTCATAGTTCTATTGCCCTTACATGTGTCCATAAAAAAATTATTCATATTCCATAAGTCATATTTAGAGCCTAAGGCCCAAAAAGATCTACTATGAAAATAGTTTCCATAAAATATCCACTGTGGAAAAAATCTTCTTTGAAAAAAAAACAATTTAGGAAGAGAACATCTTAATATAACTAAATCAAATGAAATAAAACAAAAATATGCCATTAAGTAACTTCGGTTTGGACAACCCTCATTCTAGGGTTTTAAAAATCCATCAAAATGGAAGAATAAAGGAATTGAAGGAGGAATGATGTATAAATATTGAAGTATGATTCTTTCCTTAAGCTATATCAACCATGAATTAAGGAGAATTCACCACCAAGAATAGGGATGAAGCTCTAATTCCATGATAGGGGTTACATATGAGTTTGAGGGAAAATGAGGCTCAAATGATTTAAATTTTCCAAGGGTAATTTATTTAAAATCTAAAGAAGATTTTGACCAAGAAAAATCATGTGGTTTTGCTACACTGTTAGATAAAACATTTTCTCACCATGTTTGTGCTTCTATCTCAAAAAAAGTGAGCTTCATAGTTCTTAATGGGCTCTATAATGTTTGGGAAAATTGTAATCCTCTTGTGAAATACATTATTGTATCAAAAATGAAATGCCTCAATGGTTAGATGAATAGTTAGAAAAACTATGTGATAAAAATGTTCCAGGGTATGTTTTCTCCAAAAATTTAAATTATAAACCAAAACACCACAAAAAACCAAAAATCAATTAATGAAAAAATAAAAAAAAATCAAAAATAGTTGTACCACTGACATGGAGGGTTTAAAAATAATCCTAATGTCCAACCCGTTGAAAAAATATTCAAACTTATTTATTATAAAAAATTTGACTCTATCATGCTAATATATTTTTTTCTCTAGTTTAAACTCTTTCTATGTTATTTATCATAATAATGGAGCATATCTATTCAAATATTTCAGTTGAGATAATTTTTTTACTAAATTAAATATAAATTTTAAAATAAGTATCATTTATTAGGAATATACCTGAATCCTTTTGAGGATATAAGGTGACATTCACATTAAATTAAACTGGAATAATAAAATATTTATACCACATGAACTTATCTAAGTCTCAATATTCTCCCACTATGCTCATATAAAATATATTTATACAGAAATATTTTATTAACACATAAACACTTTTCTTGTTAAAAAATAAAACATTATTTCCTTTATGGGAATTTATAACAATTAAATAAATAAGAACCATATCACATAAATAATGATATGAATTTGAAGAAATAATCATGAAAATATTATTATCTACAATATAGGAAAATTTTGACGTAATTCATTCTCCCAAATATTGGAAATTAACACGTATAAACTCCATTATTATGTATAAAATATATCATTAACTAGTTTTCAAACTAAATTATATAACGAGATCAAATCATAAACAATGTGTTTGAAATTTAGTCGCATTTATCTATAACTATAATTATTCTCAAATTACTTTTCCCATCACACAACTGAAAAGAGAAAAATCCACAATCATCATTTTGATCTAAAAAATATTGAATGTAAGCCACCATATCTAACTCCTTGATGTTGAGAACCCTTTCTTTATCACTTCAATGAATACATTAATTCATAACCATTAATAATTATTTAATTTTGAAATTGTACACATATTCACCAAATTTATTTACTGTATTATTATTGCCACATTACTTTCATGATATAAGAATTCATTTTTGTAATATTAAAACTTATCATGGACTATCTTAAAATATTATTATACCCCATCTTTTATTTTAAATTATTTTTCTCCAAATTTCAATTTTTTTCATAATGAAAACATATTTCATCCTTATAACCTTTTGTATTTATCTTAGAAGTTTTAATGGACTCTCTATATCCTCAATTGTTCTCCATCAAGACGAAATATAACACTTTCATTTAAGTATATTCAACTTTGAACTTTAGATTATACCTATCATGTTTTTATTGAAAATCATTAACACATTAGGGAGGCGGGGTCAAGGTTCCTTTCTTGAACTCATGAGTATTTTCATTCACAATAAACAATTATAACCATACTTTCCATTATTTAAAAATGAATTATTGGGTGAAATAAAGACATATTAGTTTCCTTATTAACACCATTACACTTATTAATATAATCATATTGAGTAGTTGAGTTCATATGGATGTACCCCTGATCATTTTAATCAAAAAAGAGAATTTTAAACTTCTTAACACTCATGTCTATCATGAAATTGATAATGAATTTTTTGGCGATTTTTCATTCAAAAACAATCTGTATTCTCAATTTGTATTTGTATATATTGATTAATTTAAATAACAATAATCATGGATACATCAAGTGATTTTTAATATACTTTCTATAAACATATTTCTATTATTAACTATATTTTTTAAAGAGAGATTTTATGAGTGTTTTTCTCTAACACATAGTACATTATTTTTAATTTAAGAATAATTATTCATTTTCTATATTAGTGTATAATGATAATTCCATAAGAATTATAATTCTACAAAATTGAACATAAATTTAGTCTAAAATGTGATGATTCCATTTTATCTATTGAAAATGGTCTAATAAGATGATTATCATCTTCTAAAATAGTTTAATATGGTCCTATATTATAAGTACACACCCAAAAATAATGAACCCTTATAAATTATATCATTACCATTAGTAATATACGATCAAAATTTAAATATATAATGAGTCTAATTTTATATTTTTATCACTTATTAGTCATTTTGGTAGATTATAATATCAATTATATAATATATGAATCTTTGTAGATGAGTGGAGAGGTATTTTTGAAACATCGCAACATATAATATCACAACTCAATTCCTTTGGTTTTAGGGTTCCCTTTTATGTGTAACCCAAATATTATTCCACATACGAGCATGTAACTCTATTAGGGTAACCAAAATCATTCATTACTAGCATACGATATTCCATTTGTACTATAATTTGTAAAAACCTACAATGTTGGATGATTGAGGACTTGAAATGTTTTAGTATTTGGAATAATTATAGCACTAAATATTTTTTATATTTTTTATATCTCACCATATATATCACATTAATTAATTGAATTCATGAAATATTTTAAGGAATTTTTTTTAATATAAAAACCCATAATCAAAATTAATATAATAAAAAATAGTAATATTTAATTATTTAGATAACTAATTATATTAGTTAATTAAATTAAAATAAAAACTAAATATATATACATGTATGAAAATGCATCCCATGCATAAGGTATGTGAGATATTTTTATTTTATATTCATAAAATCATTTAAAAATAACTTCCATATCAGAGAAAACATAACATACCAGATAGTTATATGCATGGTTTGACATTTATAAGAAGAATTTTCAAATAATTAACTAAATCGTACAACCATTCATAAATAATAAATTAGGTAAGAATGTAATTTATTTATTTATTTATAAATTTAGACATGATCTAAACATTCAAAAATTAATAAATTATAGATATTTTATAATTAATAAAATTTATAATATATATATATATATAATAAGTTTTTTTTCAAAATATCAAAAAATGATCATTTCATATTTCATTATTTACATGAAATTTAATATGAACGCATTTATGTTTCAAAATATGGGACTATGAAAACAATTATAGTTGTTTAAACTTTCATATTTTATAAAAAAACTTTACCAACAAAAAATATAACATACTTAATTTTTATTTGGCATTGATCAAATCCAAAAAATGTTTTCTGGAATGGTTTAAATAAATTTAATAATATAAATTTAATTATGAATATTTCAAATTCTTATATATAAACATTTCATAAATCAATATAATATAATGTATCATTACTCCATATTTTATAATTTATATACCCATTATAAATTCCATATGAAAAAACAACATTAACCTAAATCATACCTAAAAAATCGTATGTATTAAATCTCCGTTAAATTCAATGCAGGACTAAAAAAACTGTATCGATAATGGTTTTTCATTTTTTCCAGAGAAAATAATTTTTATTTTTTATATAAAAACACATGAAAATATTAAATTAGACAAAGCTGTTTGGTTTCCCTGGTAGGAAAAAGTCTTACAAAGGGCAACAAAAACAAGTTTTCTTGAAGTGATTTTGTTTTTAGATGACCCTCTAAAATCCCAATTTTTTATAAAAAAACATGGTTTTACATGGCTGAATAAATGTACTATTAAAGAAATATCATTTAAAAACTATCCATGAGAATTTTACCAGAAGACAATGGTATAATTTAATTAGTATATAATGAACTATATTAATTAATATTTTCAATGTCCATTTTAAATAAACATCATTATTTTTAGAAAATTTAAAATACCTCACTTGTTTTTAACGTAAATATTTTCATTGTTTGAAATTATTCATAATCCATGCTCATTATTTCTCAAAACACAGTATGGATCTATAGAAATTAATTTTTTATTTTTGAAATTTGTCTAAAAACTCAATAAAATGACATTGAAGTGTATTTTATTCCACTATTTGGATTGAAATGACTGAAAATTTTCCAAGTCCCAATGGAAAAAATCCAATTTATTCCAAAAATAGTTCAATATAATTGGAATAAATATATAAAATTTAAAATTTTAACTTTTCTCTATTAATCTTAACTATCCATGATATTCCACATGAGAATGATAAATATCATTGACAAATGTCCAATGGATTCTTCCCTCTTTTGGTTTCAATGGGCTACGTGAATCTCCCAACACTTTGGGGTGAATCGCTTCTACTTCGGGTCTACTAGAACATTTGTATTGAAGGATAAAGGGAAATGAAATCCCAATAGATATTTTTCATGGTGTTAAATGATAAAATATTTACAAATGAACCATTTCATGACCTTTTTCTACATTATATGATTTAGGGACACTCCTTGAGACTACAAACATCTATAAAACAATTTATAATAATGTTTAAAATTTCATAAAAAAATTGTAACATTAAAAAAATAATTAATGTGATTAATCTTTAAACATTTCTTATTCTATTATAAAAAAGGATCTCAATCATCATTGCATGGTAATGAACCGATGATAGTTTTTTGTTGAAACTATAAAAATTGAAAATTATCTCTATAATATATATTTCTATAAACTAATAGATAGTGTAGTTACTATCATTATGTCATTTATTACACAATCTCAAACCATAATGTCATTTGTTCCACTATATTATAATTAAATCTTTAGTATGTATATAATTTATTGGGGTTTTAAAATACCCCCTTTATTTTTTATGGGATAGAATGTTTTTTGAGAGAGTTTATAGGTGTTATACAGTTTTGAAATGTGTATTGACCTTTTTAAGTCCACCATGTTATGGTGGTGTATATCATGGTGACCATTTTGAAGTTATAATCCCCCATGGTAAATGAAATGGTTTGTCTATACATTTTTCAAGGATTGTTTCCAAGGGGTTACTCTCATGAGAAAAAATTATGAATTCCATTATTAAGATGCTATCTAAAAAATGGATGGATGGGCATGGCATTCGATGAGTCATGTAGTTTGGGATGGGTAGTGTTAGGGTAGTCATGTCATCGAGATGGTCATAGTTATGTTAATGTATTTAGGGTTTGGGAATTACATCATAGTGGTCGTTTTTCTAGTGGTCAAAGTAATCCATTTGGTATTTCAATTGGGTATGATATGTAGAGTTCAAATTCTATGAAAACTGTATCACTTTGTTGCAAGGGAACCACAAGTGTGTTGGGGGTTCACCAAGTCATCATAAAAGCTTAAAAAAATATTCTATATGTGTAAGTACCATGTGTTGTAGGTTTTGGTTTTCACTCTTTATCTCAAACACTCTATAGCACATATGCCTCTCAACAACCTCCAATAACATATAGAAGAATCAAAAACCCATTGGATTGTTGAATTCATGTCACATATCAAGGAGAATTCCTCTCTCTTCCCTCTTTCTTCATCCCCTAATCTTTTATCTTTTTCAACCTATGTTCTATTAGGATTCCACTTTTAATGGATGATGGTTCAAGATAGTGTTGATGGTGGTTGTCTTACTTAGGTTTTAGTGGAATATAAATTTTTTGTAGTATTTCCTTTAACATTGGTGGTTTCTAAAGTGTATGTCCTTTCTCATAGATTTTTGAGCTTCTAATTAATGTAGGGGATCTGTTACATCTCCTTTTATTCATGTGAAAGTTTGAATTAATCAATATATATATCATTTTATTAATGGGTGTGATTAAAATTGACAATATAATTATTTTTATAATGAATCTCATGTTAAATGATTAATCAAAATAAGAAAAATTTGAAGGAATAAAATTGTATTTTTGTGCCCTCACATTTAATTTTTTCATTAGAATTAATCACTTTTCATGGAATAATGTTGTTGTCATTAATGTAATAATTAATTTAGAACTTTAATTGAATTTTGTCTCTTAATGTGTTACCCTACTTTAAATATTGAAATATAAAATAACCATTAATTTGGTTTCATGATGCATTATTAGCTATATTTTATCTTATGATGGGAATTGTTTAATATCATGTCAATTAATTAATTATAATGATAATTATCAAATTTTAATGATAATTAATATTTAATTTGTAGAATTAATTGAATGGTTTAGTTTTTAAATTACATGTGGTTTATGTTTTTATGTTTACCCTTGATGATTTTTAAGATAGTGTGGTATATGTCTGGAATTTTTAATTATTGTTCATTTCGCATTGTTAATTAATTGAAGTTATAAAAACCCATGGACAAATGATGTTAATTAATATAATTTTTATGAGAATATTGATTACAGATCATATTTTATTTTATTATTTTATTTAATATTTGAAATTTTATTTATGGTTAACAATGGTCAGCTAATTCATTTAAAATTCTGTCAACATATAAAATATTATTTTTAAATTGGTTAATAAAAGGTGTGAATTAAAATAGATGATGCTTAAATATAAACATGTTCAAGATATTCAATCCCATTCATGGTGTACAATGCATGTATTCATTGGTTTTTTCCATGTTGTATTTTCCAGAGTGTGAAAATAAATTCAAAAAGTATTTTTGCTCTAGGGATTTAGTGAATTGTTATATTTTCATGATAACATTGGGTGCGTGGATTTATAGATAAGAAATGGTATGGGAGATATGGGATATTTACTAATGGTTGTTTTGATATTGCTTGGAATCGTGGATGAGAAATGGAAAATAATCCTAGAGTTTTAGGGGTTTCAGTTGATCTCAATGATAGTGGGATAGTAGATACTATGATTAATAGTATGTAACATTTGGGAAATCAGGATGATATCCTAGAGATTAATGTTCATGGATATGTAATTAATTTTTCTTTATTATTTATTAATTATTTATTAATTTCTTAATGGTCATATGATGTTTTCTTCGTTATTTTATAATCTATGGGATGCACTAAGAGTGTTTCATTTAAGTGGTAACTTAGGATGAGTCCTATAATTCCTAGATTATTAAGAAATATAAAATTATCTAATACCTTAATGAGGCTAGTTTATGGTTTTTACAAAAGATATTGACACACTTGATTATATTAGTATGAGAATTAATATTATCATTAGCAATTGGATTGAAAAAACTAAAATATCAATCTTGAAAAACATTATTACAAATTAATGAAGGGTAAAGTAATTAATTAATAATAAATTTGATGTTTATATACTTTTTGTATATGTATTTATTATTATTTATTGTGGGGTTCATGTGTGACCATAGTGGAATATGATTTGGAGGCTAGCTTGCTTCCCTAAGTGTGGTTGTGTACGATACTATTTTATGATTTCTTTTTTCATATGATACCCCACCACATCTATAGGTAATATAAATCCCAAATGTTTTAGGGGTGTTTTATCAAATATAATGGATAGTGAAGGAATATATGTTTTAATTCTACCACTTCCATCCCCTCCCTCCATCCATATATGGGTTTGTATATATTAGGATAAAATTTTTATATTAAAGGGTAACTTCTTACCAGGGTTTTGATGGATCACGATTTATTATACATTTTTGGGCGAGTTGTAATGGTTTAAGGTATTGTGTATACTTTTTTTTCATGGTGGACCAGACTTCCCATGGGTGTATATGCATGGGTTGTGATGGTTTGAGGTATGAGGCATTTACATAAGATATAATGGATTCATAACAAACAAATGGTTTATTCCAGTATATGATCATGATAAGATATCAGATACATGGTTTGAAGTCATTTCAGTGATACTATTTCATGAGGTGTTTTATGATTTATAATAGGGTTGAGTATAAGAATTGTCTATTTAGGTGCGAAAAATATGCAGCGATAAATAATTGGAAGCAAGGTTCCATCATTTATATATCTTTTTATAATATAAATTTATAATGAGATGAGTTATTTATTGAGTGGGACATAGTAAATATGGGAAAAGAATAGAACATAATTTTAGGTGATGAGTTTGTTTAATTTTTCTTATTCATATGGGATTCAGTATGCTTCATTCATATTTTATAACAACATTTTTTAGTGATGATACATTTGAGAATAATTTTTCACCCTACATTTACAAAAACTATTTTTTCAGGTCAACTGGAATATGATAGAGATTTATCAGGATGTTACTATCTCTGAGGAGTTGTTAACAATCTATCAGTAGTTGTTGTGGTTCATGTTAATTTATTAGTTTTACATTGGGTACCATTAGTTTTTCATTCATTTTATTTATTAAATTTCATGAATTTTGATTTGTTATAGTTTGTGCTAAGTTTTTGTTAGTGATATATCCTTATTATATCGTAATCATTGAAATATATAGTGGCTAATGTCTCCCAGGTGTGTTATTCATACACCCTAAGTGCTAGACTCTATTTTTTTGGACTATTGGAGGTCGGATTTAGGTTTCAATATCTCTCTACATGAACTTCCAACTTTTTGGGGTAGCATTTGAGGGAGGGGTTTGAAATAGTGATATCAGAAGTGATGGTTATGAGATAAGATGGAGTTTGGAGTTATGTATTGGTGAGAATTCATGTGTTTCTTTGGAAAGAGTATAAGAAATAAATATTTTGTATTTTAAAAAAGGGATACTCGCAATAATATAGGATTGTATGTCCACATGTGATTCAATGCAATAAATTTCATATTCATTGAATATGAAAAGAGAAGTACCGGTGATTTTTGGGAAGATTCCAAGTTATGTATTATGCATCATGATTATTTTGTGCATGTATTCAAATTTAGGTAGACAATAAGAATAATTTCAAAATTAATTAATTAATAAATTAATCAAACAAAGAAATATTTTTTCCTTGGTATCGGGGTACTTATGTTTATTTTTTAAAATATATAACATCAAGTCGATGTCCACATAATTTTCTTGTAGAAGAAGTTATAAAGGATGTTCTAGCAGATCATCGCAGAGTATATGTTGATAAATATGACACTTATAAGGTTGAAATTTTGTGTTTTTCAAAACCAGGATCTACAAGAGTATGAAGAATTTATTTAAGACCAGGAGATAATGGATTGGTTAGAGAACGTGGAGATAGAATTAAATTTGATTCATGATTAAAAAGGTCAAAATTTTTATTTAGCATTAACGATGTTACATGGTTCATCTTATAAGTTGTGTATTTTGATCCTCGGGTATTGTGAGGATCCCATTATTTCATTGGAAATGTTTAAATATCTAATTTAGTCATATTTATTATCATTGATTACAATGGTGTATTTTCAGTTGGATATCCTTACCAATCAATATGGGTGTTATAATGTTTTTTAGTTCATCGTATAATATAATACCTTTAACATTATACATCATACCTTTTCAATATTATCATGATAGGGATAGGATTTTGTAGAAGGCTTTGTGCCCAGTGATCTAGTTCTATGTCACTCCTTTTATGCTAAACTCATATGCAAGGGAATTGGATAGGGTATAGGCCATTGAGAGGAATTTGGATATGAAAAAACCATCCTGATATGAGAGTATTCATGACCTTCCATTGATTATATCAATGACTGGGAGTTCTTAGTTATCTATATAGAAGGATAACTACTTGTTAAGGGGAAATGTGTTTCAACCTTCTTCAATTGGTTTCACTAGATCTAGAAATTCTAAGCCCCCTCTAAGATTTTAATCAAAAGAAATTATTTTGGAGTCCATGGAAAACAAACGAGATAGTCCATAACATTTCTTAAAAGTTAGTGTGTATCTCGTAGCCCATTATATGCCCAACCATTACAGTAGTTTTATCCAACATAGTAATTGCTAGGAATTCCAAATTTTTATTAGATAATAGTAGTGGGGTATGAAGTATACAACCCACAGATATCCCTCATCCTTAGAAAAAATTGATAAAAATGCTTCTATAGAGGTGGTCACCATCAGGGAGTGAGGCCATTGATCAGGAGGTTATCATACGCATGTTTTAACACTACCATATCCATGTGATAGATAAATTTTATGAGGTTCTATATGACTATTTTCTGCATGGCTCTATTCCTTATTTGATTCTTTACCAACATAATTATTTTTGTAACAGCTCTATTATATTCTTGTTCACTCTAGGTAGATAGGCTTCCAGTCTCCTTTGTGTGGACTTCTTCGGTTAGAGGTCGATCTTGATTGTGTAATGTGTACAGAGACTATGAATTCTTTCAATAAATGCAGATATCATGGGGAGATATACTATAATTACATGTCTTTCCAAAATAATTGACCCTTAGCATGGATATTTTATATTCAATTCATGATATCATGGATTTATTCATTAGGTTTGTTACAAACAACCACACTGAGACTGGGTGGTTTTTGCTAGTTAGAGGGATCCTCAGATGGGTTAGAGTCAAACTGGGTGTCTATCTTCTTTTATGGTTGAATATATGGGGAGTTCATTAATGTTATAGACGGTAGTGTTTCCCTAGGTTGTAGAATAATACCATAATGCCTTTACTAAAGTGGTTGTGGTGTCAACACCTCAATGAGAGATCTAGAATGGAATACAGTTACAACTACATAGATCACTAGAATCAATGTATCCATACCAAATAGTGCTTTATTATTTGCAGTTGTTATTGAACCAGTTCAATGAGTAATTTCAAAGAGGATTTATTCATTCCTAGTGTGTCTTCTGGTTTTGTTCCAGTACTGTTTGTAAACGAGTTGAATGGGATTTTGTAGTGTTGTGTCATTTACCGCCATTTAAATCAGGGGACACTGGATACTAGGTATACCCTCCCTTGGTTTTATGATTTATTACATCAATTTATGGGATCAATTTTCTTGTCAATGGTCTAATTTTGTTCTAGGTTTTTTAAGATGTGATTAAAAAATTATGATATATTCAATACCAAATACATATATCATTATGGGTATTAATAATTTACCTTAATTTCATTCATTATAAAAATCACCCTAACTATGTTCATTGGGATGATAAATATAGTGTCATGTGAGTTTCTATATTGGTTTGTAATGGTATTTATCGATAAAATTCATTTTTTTAGAATCAAAGTAGGACTATGAAGAGAATTTGTGAGTTTTATTAGGTGTTCATTGGATTCCTCAGATATTTAAAATGTTTTTTTATTAGAGATTTGGGCAATTAGTTTGTTTCTTGGAAAATTTTATATCTTAACATGGATTAGTTTCTAATACATTAATGGTATTGGTTATTGTTTATTTTGTATTGCAAATGATTATTGTATAGGTTTATATTTTCCATGTTCTTATTGGTTATTTTAGGAGGTTTATACCTGACTTCTCCAAAATTATGACTTCTGTGGTAGGTTTCCGATAAATATGTTCCAGAATTTGTATTGAAGGACCCATTCAAGGATGATTTTGAGTGTTCAATAGAAAATATTTTTAGTTCTCTAGTTATATATCTATCATAGGGAACTGTGTTTGGTGTTTCCTGTAACACATCACACCTTTATTTGGGATCTGTATTAGTGAATTAATGAGAAGTAATATCTTAGGGGGCATAATAGTTACAACCTCTAAAATATAACTATGAAATCCAAAATATTGATCAAGATATGTTACTGATTTACCTAATGTTTTAGGTACACTTTCATATCATTGTATATTTTATGGTCCTTAGAAAAACTAAATTATATATTCTACATCCATTAATAGAATTTTTAAAAATGATTGTGGATGGATTTCTTGAAGGACTATGACTTCAATAATTCCTTTAAATTTGGTTAATGAAATATTTTGGTGGATTAATTATTAATGATGTTCAGATGTATTTTTATTTTTTGTTATTGAATAACCTCTTAGAAGGAGATGAAAGATTAAACAGTGTTACACATTGATATGGGATCATTGATGGAATATTTTCTCTTCATTAGATGACAATACAGTCATCCATAGTGAAATAGGTGTAGGAGTCTATGATGGTGGACATGAAGGTATAGGTTGACTATATTTTGTATATTTTTTTGGTAATTATCTTAAGGGATGAACTGAAGATGGATGAAATTTTGTGTTCTTTCAAGGGAAATGCTTCATTCATTAGTATTCTGGGAAGTGGTTCTCTATGATCTATATGATTCTCCCTTATAGGAACACCATAGGTTCATGATGATGTATTATAATACAGGGAATTTGTTTTTGTGGTTGGTTTTGAATCCTTCAATTACAAAATTTGTCTCATTATGTTTGGTCTTATAGAAGGTGAAAGCAAAAAATTGTGTCCCTATTGGTTTCCATTATCATGTTGATGTTCTCCAGTGGATGTGGCTAGAAATTTCAATGGACTTCATAACTGGTTTACCGTGAACATACAGAGGATATGATGTTAAATTTGTGATCATGGAACATTTCAGGAATTCATCTAAATTCTTATAAATTAAAGATTCATTCATAGTAGAGGTGTTGTTGAGGAAGTACCTAGAGGAGATAGTGAAGCTTCATGGGGTTCTAAATGAAGCCATCTCTAATAATGATCCCCATTTTACCTCCACAGTGAGGAGAGGTCCCCATAATAAATTTGGATCTCATTATTCCTAATCAAAAATTTTCATCTCTAGACAGATGATCAATCATATCAGATTATCTAGGTTCTAGAGTACATGTTATGCCTATACATTATAGATTTTAATGGTACACGGGTGAGGAACCTTAACATTTTCAATTTCACTAACAGAAAAATTTTAACTCTATTGTTGGTATGATAACATTAAAATATCAATATGTCTGACCTTTCTAAACACGGTTGTGTTGGACCATGTTCATAGAGATAGTTATTCTTGGATCAGAATTATGTCATTGTATGACATTGATGGTGAAGGTGACCTTCAAGTGAATAAAGGCACTATAGGATCATAAGAAGTCATATGATTTTATATTAGGAGGCGTCTAGATATTGGTATTATATATCATGTGTTATTAAAAGTTTCTCATTATCATGGGTAGTGAAATTTTTCCAATGGGAGAAAGCTTTCTCCTTAGTTTTTTTTGTATTTTGTGGTGTCGGAACATGTTAGAGTTATGTATTATAAACTAGAAAAACCATCATATATGATTACGTTTCATGATATCTTAAATGTATTAAAGATTCACGGATATCTACATAATGATTATGAATTTTTCAAAAGAAGTGATTTAGATGATGAAGATGGTGTGACCTTTGAGAAGAGGCCTATTAAAATTCATAATTATTAAGAGAAGGTGTTTTATGTGTGTTATATCCCTTTGGTTCTTATCCGATTGTGGTATAGTGTCTTGGAGGAGATAACCTAGGTGCATGATTCATATATATGTGTTCAATGTGTAGAGACCCGAAGCTTATCGTACATGGACATTACATTACTTTTGCGGAATACTTAGTACATAACAAAAACACACACACAAGGATCGTAATAGTTTAGTGTCTTTGGAAACTCGGAACGTAATCTTCTAATCGTGGTGAAAGATCTTCAATATCTCCCATAAAGATCTTCCCTTTATTTTTACCTAAAAACCTTTCTTTATATCCTGGGGAAAAGAAAACATAAAAGGGTGAGCTCAAATGCTCAGTAAGGGTAAACAAAAGAAATATCAATCACACCATATACATAAGAACATAGCTTTAGGAAATCTTAACCTGCAAAAGAGCTCATAATATCATAACATGGGATAAATCATAGAAGTGAAAATGAGATCCCCATAATCATAACATGAAACTTGAAACTTTGTGGAATGCACACATAATCATGGAAAATCATTTCTTGTTAGTCATGACTCATTGCCAAGACTATCTTAGTGGACAAAGTCCCTTTCTGAACCGAGTTCACTCCTCATTTCAGTCCTGTATCACTGAACCGAAATAACCTTCCGTTCCAGCCATGTCTATCTCATGAGATATAAATCTTTACCCAATGCATTGGAGGGAGATATAGGTCCCACCCATCTTATAATGAATCCTTTCTTATGTGTGCCACATAATCATAAAACATACATCATCGCATAACACATGTAACAAAAATGGGATTCTTGAAACACCATGACATCATAAAACAATTCATATAAGATAAAGGAATTCATAAACATAATTCCATCACAACATAGTCAAATCAATATAAACATAACCCTTTATTATCTTAGATGGAAAATAATTTTGATAAAACACTTGAACTCCATTCTTGAGGAAAATATCCTTTCTTCTTCAAAAACATTTTTCCTTTCATAACATGTCATACGACTTTAAAATAAAAGAAGTTGATTAAAAATAAACTTGAAAACTTGTAAAGGAAGCTTCTTGGATTTAATGTTTTTAAAAAAAATCCATTCATGCTGTATAAGTTAAAAAAAACATTCTTCTCGTACTTTTGTCGGAAAAGTCAAAAAGTACCTCGTACGGAAAAACGACAAAAGATTCCTTTCATATTCTTTACTAAAAACTCACCTAAGGGTAAAATTGGATTTAAACTATTGCAAGTGGATGGAAACAATATTACATATTGAGGGAACATGGATGTGGATGATAAAATACACCCCAATAAATACTTACGAATAAACAATCTCGGATAAAAATGAGATTGTGATATTTCCCTTACCTTAGGTCCGACTTGCTTTGTAAGTGTCCGAACCTCCTTTATAATGATTTAAATCATGTTATTGACTTATTACAGAATCATATTCATTGTTATGATATCATATATGGTTCACTTATGACATTATATTACCCGTTCTTTTGTAAATTCCATGTTAAAGAAGCGTTTTGGGTAAAATCGTTTCATTTATCGTAGGTGTTTTCACTTGTTGTTCTTGACATCATTATTACTTATATCATGATTTACTTACTTCCAGAATATAAAATATGATTTATATATCATATATATTCAGTATATATATATATATAATAGGTAGATAAATAAAATGGAAAACACCGTTCATGGAGACGGTAGTCCGTACGTACGCATGAACGCTGTTTTCCTTTCCTTATTGTCTTGAAATGGAAGTAAGTAGATGAAATACATATATATATATATATACATAAATCCAGTAGCTTTATAATGTCATATATTTCATTATTATTTCTTATATATACTTTATAATCATTCTTAAATGGTTAACATGGAGAATGAATCTCATCGTGTCGTGGAGACGGTAGTCCGTACGTACGCACGAGCGATGATATCATTTCTATAAATATTGAATTGAATTGGAGTGGATTATACAATATATCAGAATCAATATGATGTTGTAATAACTATGTATAGTTATTCTTTAAACCATTATACCCATCCATGTAAGGTGGTGGTGGAAAATAGATTACACCACGGCGTGGAGACGGTATTCCGTACGTACGCACGCGCGGTGATTTCTTTTTCCGTAGGATGGATAGATGGTGAAATAGGGTTGTTTCATACTTATAATAACATATAAGTATATGAGTGATACTTATGTTATTACTTAATAATGAAACAACCTAAGAAGAAGAAGTGGAAGAAGAAATAAAGATGAAAGAATTGGTAACGGTAATTACCTCTTCTTTGAAGTGCCTCTTTGAGACCTCCTCTTAGGGCACTAAAATTGGTCTTTTAGGAAGACCAGAACCTCTAGGATTATTCTAGGGAAGTGGAGAAGGGATTTTGGCAGGGGTTGGCCGAGCTTGAGTGCTCAATTTGGTGTGAGGAGGAGGGGGAGGAGGTGTCCTTTTATAAGGGAGGAGAGGGGCACCTTAGGAATATCTCAAAATATTATTTTATATTAAAGTCAAAATCGGTTTATAATGGTTCCAAAGGGTCTTATTTCGGAGCTAAAGTGGGTATGGGTCGAAATCCTATCAACCAATAGAATTTAGACAAGTTTAGGTTATTATTTTAACCTTATCAATTAGATTTAACTCTAAGTTAAATAATTTAACTTTTACCGTGTCTTTTTGTTTTCTTACACTATATGGTTAATACACTTACTATAACATGCCAAACGAACCCCAAATTGTTTATTATTAATATATATATCCTTATCTAAGTCATTTGGCCGAACCTTAGATTTTTAGGAATAAAATAACAATTAATAATATAATATTTGATTTAAAAACTATTTTGTGTCAATTTTGACACTATTTGATATATGATTTTTGTGAAAGTCATAACAGAATTATATGTTCGAACCAAGTTGATTAAATCAACACTAATATATCATAGTAACCTATAAAATTAGTGTAATTCATAAAAAGTCTCAAATTATATTTATTTTTGTGTTTATAACATCAATTATGTCAATATTTTATTAATAAGATAATTACTGCATCATCACTGTGTCATAAATAAATTAAATTATTTGATGTCTAAAAATTACAAATAAAATACCATCATGTAGTAAATCTTTTTAGCTTTCTAATGAATATTTAAAATCTAATTTATCTTATGTATAACCCCATGTTAAAAATGTTTTAGTAAATAAACTTTGATTTTAACTCTTTTAACTCTTCTTTAAATTACATAATAATAAATGTCCTAATCTAATCCAAGTGGGCCTAAATGGTCATATTTTATTCCTAAGTTTGTTTTTGGTCGAAATACACTTGTCCAATAGGATTAGGACATGTGTTAGGGTAATATTAATATCATATTTACCCATAGTTACCCTATTTACTATTAACCGTGGTAAAAAAAGTAAAAAGTTACTATTCACCAAAAAATTATTTTTATCTCATTGAACCACATTTTAGTCCTTGATATTAACCGTGTCTCTCGGATTTTCGAAATTCCATTCACAGAAGTGGTAAAATTAAGTTTTATGCAAAATTCAGTTTTTTAACCTACCACTTAGTGGTTTCACTATTCATCAAAAATTGAAAGTTTTCAGAAAAATACCAAAATTTCACCCTAGGCTAATTTCGATATTCTGAGTCCAAAAATGAAGTCCATTTTGAAAAATAAAATTTATAAAATTTCAAAAAGTTGTTATTACTATTCATAACGGCTAGTTTTAATAGCATATTGTTGTTTAGTGAAACTCGGTATTGCGTACGACGCAAGCTATCGAGGAAGGTCGTGATTGCGTGTAATGCAAGGCAAGTCAAGGATGCGTGTTGTGCAAGCTCCTTTTGGTGTAGCGTACAACACAAGACATTAGTGAAATAAAAAAGAATATTTTTCATAAAATCTCGGGCTGTTACATTCTACCACCCTTAAAATGAATTTCGCCCTCGAAATTCGTCGGGGTTATAAATGGTTTACTATTCGAAAGTTTCTTTAATAGAAACCCACATCGTAAAAGGGAATACCAAAACTTGGCTTTAAAAACTAAAGTATGAAATGTAACGATTACCCAAATAAACTAATCACTGGGTTTCCACATAGGTGAAAATATGGATATGGAAGAGAAATCTAACCATCATGTTCTGATGGAGAGTGGTAGAGAACATGGCTATGGAAAAGCCAGTAATCACAAATCCATAAATTTGTGACGATCTAAGGTACCATCTGATTCATCAGGTATAAGAGAACTAGGACAACATTTTTGGTTTTCAAGATCATTTCCCTAAAGTTAAAGAATTTGAATTAGAATAAATACTTACTTTATTTTGGTACAATCTCACTGTTGTTCGTGCCTTTAACAATTTCCACTTCATCTCTTAAATAAATGAAGTTGAATTTGTTATTCGTGAAGTGTTAGAAGATCATGTGATAGAATGACGGGTCATTCCATCTGTCTCAAACAAAAGGTTAGCAAAAATTATATACATAAGTCGATCTATAGTGAGATTAATCACATATGGTTCCTAAAATGGGCTTATACTTCATATATCATACTGCTTAATATAATAACACTAGTTTCTACTAAACAGGGACTTCCTGTAGGTCAGTGGTAGGCGATAAAGGCCAGTCGCACTTCGGTTGTGGGTTCGATTCCTACAGCCTTGTCCGAAGCGATGGGCTGTCGCCCGTCCTGCAGGTTGTCCTTTTTCTAAAACTACGTTACTATAACATCCCATCAATAATATCGAAAATCTTCTATCCTTAAACAATACTAACTTATGTCCAACATAATCCAATCTAATCTTTAGGCTTATACATAATACTGCAGTCCACTCTCATAATATAGTGACAACGATTACCAGAGATTTAATACTGTCGTTGATCCCCACATATCATAAGATATGTCTTGTTGGTCACATTCCAAACATTCAAAGTCCTTAATCGTGTATTCTCTTGAATACCTTAGTGAAAACATGAGTGCAGTTAAAAGATAACACTTTCTACATACCAAAATCCTCAAAATTCTATATACTTAAACCATGATATCACTTAGTCCTTATATCAATCATGAGCTCATGAATACTATTAAACATTTCATTTTCTCGTCTTCATTATGCGCATATCATCTTATTTCCAAAAAATATCTCAATCACTTTGAACACCACATCAATAAATATTGCCATACTCAATGATACAACATTATTTTGGAATCCCATTACATAAACACTTAATCATTCCACCACATCGTTGTTATATTCAACATTGCCAATAGTTATCGCATGTGATTTCCCTTTGTCCTTTTCCTTCAGTGGTTGCTCATGTTGATCATCACTAACCCTTGGATTAGGGAAATTATTAGCATAATGCCCCATTTCCTTGCACTTGAAGCATTGAAGTGTTGGTGGTGCGTTCTCTGCAGTGTTTGCTTTATTTACATCATTAGAAACCCTTCTTCCATTACTTCGACACTCAGCTGCTCGATGACCTTCTTTTCCACACTTAAAACATTTTCTAGTCCCTTTAAGACAATCTCCACCATGCTTGTTTCCACACTTTGTGCATAAGGAAACATTCATCTTCTTTTCACCATTATTCTGAGATTTCTCCTTGAACTCCATCTTTCGTTTCTTGTCAAAACCATGAGATGGATATGTAACACCAACTTCCATTTCTACCTTGATAGCACAACGCACAATTTCTTCATAGCTACTGAAGTCTCTTATAGCTAATGCCCTTCGAAGACTTGGTTTTAAGCCACTGAAAAATCGATCAACTTTACTTTCAGGTTGGATGATAATACCAGAAGCATACCTTGCAAGTCTTGTAAAATTTGCTTCATAGGTACCAACAGATTCATCGTCCCTTTGCTTCAGTTCAAGAAACTCTTTCTCCATCTTTGTTCGAAGAATACGAGGGAAGTACTTACTGAAAAACAAGTTCTTGAACTCGTCCCATTCCATGGACTCAATTTCATCTCTTGGCCTCGTATTCTTGATAAGATGCCACCATTGATCAGCTTCACCTTCCAAACGATATACTGCTAAGATGACTTTATCATGTTCAGAACATTGAAGAACTGAAAATATCTTTTCAGTAGTACTGATCCATTGTTCAGCCACAAGTGGATCAGAAGACCCACTGAAAGAAGGTGGACGTTGCCTCCTGAAGGACTCAATACAATATTGTTCCATTCTCTGCTCATTTGGAAGTCCAGAATGATTCATAGCTTGTGTAAGTATAGCAATAAGATTTTGCACTCCATCTCCCATAACATTTGTTTGTTCAGGAGGGCAATCATTGCATTGTCCATTGCATTGATCAACACGGTTCCTTCGGGTTCCAGCCATCGTCTAAAACCCAAAAAGAATAGTGTGAGAGGCAAAAATCATGCTAGGGAAAACAACATAGTAAAGGGGGAGTACCCTTAATATCTAACATCTCAGGTTAAATTCTAAGATCGTTACCGTAGTTCTAGGACCATATTCTATACGTATACTTATCCTTAGGGACATCCCTAGACATACCTTAGAAATATCTCTAGGGATCTCACTAACGTTTTCGCATCCTAGTTTCCAAAGGTTGACTAAACCTTTCCTCTGATACCAACTGTAGAGACCCAAAGCTTATCGTACATGGACATTACATTACTTTTGCGGAATACTTAGTACATAACAAAAACACACACACAAGGATCGTAATAGTTTAGTGTCTTTGGAAACTCGGAACGTAATCTTCTAATCGTGGTGAAAGATCTTCAATATCTCCCATAAAGATCTTCCCTTTTTTTTACATAAAAACCTTTCTTTATATCCTGGGGAAAAGAAAACATAAAAGGGTGAGCTCAAATGCTCAGTAAGGGTAAACAAAAGAAATATCAATCACACCATATACATAAGAACATAGCTTTAGGAAATCTTAACCTGCAAAAGAGCTCATAATATCATAACATGGGATAAATCATAGAAGTGAAAATGAGATCCCCATAATCATAACATGAAACTTGAAACTTTGTGGCATGCACACATAATCCTGGAAAATCATTTCTTGTTAGTCATGACTCATTTCCAAGACTATCTTAGTGGACAAAGTCCCTTTCTGAACCGAGTTCACTCCTCGTTTCAGTCCTGTATCACTGAACCGAAATAACCTTCCGTTCCAGCCATGTCTATCTCATAAGATATAAATCATTACCCAATGCATTGGAGGGAGATATAGGTCCCACCCATCTTATAATGAATCCTTTCTTATGTGTGCCACATAATCATAAAACATACATCATCGCATAACACATGTAACAAAAATGGGATTCTTGAAACACCATGACATCATAAAACAATTCATATAAGATAAAGGAATTCATAAACATAATTCCATCACAACATATTCAAATCAATAGAAACAGAACCCTTTATTATCATAGATGGAAAATAATTTTGATAAAACACTTGAACTCCATTCTTGAGGAAAATATCCTTTCTTCTTCAAAAACATTTTTCCTTTCATAACATGTCATACGACTTTAAAATAAAAGAAGTTGATTAAAAATAAACTTGAAAACTTGTAAAGGAAGCTTCTTGGATTTAATGTTTTTAAAAAAAAATCCATTCATGCTGTATAAGTTAAAAAAACATTCTTCTCGTACTTTTGTCGGAAAAGTCAAAAAGTACCTCGTACGGAAAAACGACAAAAGATTCCTTTCATATTCTTTACTAAAAACTCACCTAAGGGTAAAATTGGATTTAAACTATTGCAAGTGGATGGAAACAATATTACATATTGAGGGAACATGGATGTGGATGATAAAATACACCCCAATAAATACTTACGAATAAACAATCTCGGATAAAAATGAGATTGTGATATTTCCCTTACCTTAGGTCCGACTTGCTTTGTAAGTGTCCGAACCTCCTGTATAATGATTTAAATCATGTTATTGACTTATTACAGAATCATATTCATTGTTATGATATCATATATGGTTCACTTATGACATTATTTTACCCGTTCTTTTGTAAATTCCATGTTAAAGAAGCGTTTTGGGTAAAATCGTTTCATTTATCGTAGGTGTTTTCACTTGTTTTTCTTGACATCATTCTTACTTATATCATGATTTACTTACTTCCAGAATATAAAATATGATTTATATATCATATATATTCAGTATATATATATATATAATAGGTAGATAAATAAAATGGAAAACACCGTTCATGGAGACGGTAGTCCGTACGTACGCATGAACGCTGTTTTCCTTTCCTTATTGTCTTGAAATGGAAGTAAGTAGATGAAATACATATATATATATATACATAAATCCAGTAGCTTTATAATGTCATATATTTCATTATTATTTCTTATATATACTTTATAATCATTCTTATATGGTTAACATGGAGAATGAATCTCATCGCGTCGTGGAGACGGTAGTCCGTACGTACGCACGAGCGATGATATCATTTCTATAAATATTGAATTGAATTGGAGTGGATTATACAATATATCAGAATCAATATGATGTTGTAATAACTATGTATAGTTATTCTTTAAACCATTATACCCATCCATGTAAGGTGGTGGTGGAAAATAGATTACACCACGGCGTGGAGACGGTATTCCGTACGTACGCACGCGCGGTGATTTCTTTTTCCGTAGGATGGATAGATGGTGAAATAGGGTTGTTTCATACTTATAATAACATATCATTATATGAGTGATACTGATGTTATTACTTAATAATGAAACAACCTAAGAAGAAGAAGTGGAAGAAGAAATAAAGATGAAAGAATTGGTAACGGTAATTACCTCTTCTTTAAAGTGCCTCTTTGAGACCTCCTCTTAGGGCACTAAAATTGGTCTTTGAGGAAGACCAGAACCTCTAGGATTATTCTAGGGAAGTGGAGAAGGGATTTTGGCAGGGGTTGGCCGAGCTTGAGTGCTCAATTTTGTGTGAGGAGGAGGGGGAGGAGGTGTCCTTTTATAAGGGAGGAGAGGGGCACCTTAGGAATATCTCAAAATATTATTTTATATTAAAGTCAAAATCGATTTATAATGGTTCCAAAGGGTCTTATTTCGGAGCTAAAGTGGGGATGGGTCGAAATCCTATCAACCAATAGAATTTAGACAAGTTTAGGTTATTATTTTAACCTTATCAATTAGATTTAACTCGAAGTTAAATAATTTAACTTTTACCGTGTCTTTTTGTTTTCTTACACTATATGGTTAATACACTTACTATAACATGCCAAACGAACCCCAAATTGTTTATTATTAATATATATATCCTTATCTAAGTCATTTGGCCGAACCTTAGATTTTTAGGAATAAAATTACAATTAATAATATAATATTTGATTTAAAAACTATTTTGTGTCAATTTTGACACTATTTGATATATGATTTTTGTGAAAGTCATAACAGAATTATATGTTCGAAACAAGTTGATTAAATCAACAATAATATATCATAGTAACCTATAAAATTAGTGTAATTCATAAAAAGTCTCAAATTATATTTATTTTGGTGTTTATAACATCAATTATGTCAATATTTTATTAATAAGATAATTACTGCATCATCACTGTGTCATAAATAAATTAAATTATTTGATGTCTAAAAATTAGAAATAAAATACCATCATGTAGTAAATCTTTTTAGCTTTCTAATGAATATTTAAAATCGAATTTATCTTATGTATAACCCCATGTTAAAAATGTTTTAGTAAATAAACTTTGATTTTAACTCTTTTAACTCTTCTTTAGAATAACATAATAATAAATGTCCTAATCTAATCCAAGTGGGCCTAAATGGTCATATTTTATTCCTAAGTTTGTTTTTGGTCGAAATACACTTGTCCAATAGGATTAGGACATGTGTTAGGGTAATATTAATATCATATTTACCCTTAGTTACCCTATTTACTATTAACCGTGGTAAAAAAAGTAAAAAGTTACTATTCACCAAAAAATTATTTTTATCTCATTGAACCACATTTTAGTCCTTGATATTAACCGTGTCTCTCGGATTTTCGAAATTCCATTCACAGAAGTGGTAAAATTAAGTTTTATGCAAAATTCAGTTTTTTAACCTACCACTTAGTGGTTTCACTATTCATCAAAAATTGAAAGTTTTCAGAAAAATACCAAAATTTCACCCTAGGCTAATTTCGATATTCTGAGTCCAAAAATGAAGTCCATTTTGAAAAATAAAATTTATAAAATTTCAAAAAGTGGTTATTACTATTCATAACGGCTAGTTTTAATAGCATATTGTTGTTTAGTGAAACTCGGTATTGCGTACGACGCAAGCTATCGAGGAAGGTCGCGATTGCGTGTAATGCAAGGCGAGTCAAGGATGCGTGTTGTGCAAGCTCCTTTTGGTGTAGCGTACAACACAAGACATTAGTGAAATAAAAAAGAATATTTTTCATAAAATCTCGGGCTGTTACACAATGTCCCAGGATGTTTTGATTATTTGATTAATCGTTTTTGGGATTCTTTGTGAACTTTTACTCGTTCATGAGATCATTTCTATTATTTAGTTTTAGGATTATTCCAACCTTTTCCTTGAAAATTACATCCCATCAGAGTGTGTTTTTAATTTTTTTTCTATTTTTTTTTTACTTTTTTACGCTTTTCTATACTAGTGGTTTGGTTTTTTTCCTACTATAGTGGTATCTTTAATAAGTGTCTCATAGGATGGTTGTCCCAGACCCCTTTCCCTTATTTCAATAATTTTTTTAAAATTCATCATGATGGGAATTGATTGTGAGGTATATGATATATGATATTGGTTTTTTAAAACCCTAAAATTAGTTTTTCTATGGTATTTCAGTTTTACCCAGTGATATTAAAGAAGTTATTACAGTTAAAAAATATTTTTGTCATTTTTGTTAGTCATCATTCCTAATTAGTTTTCATGGTGCTGGTTATTTCAATGTTGGAGTCCCCTAGAGTGAATGAAACAGTTTTCCTGGATGAATTTAAGGCTTTTTCATTTGGTTACACCTATGAGACAAGAGTATGGGAACATGACTTAAGAGGACTTGTTGCGGAAGGTATGATAGGCGTGTGACTTAGTGATTCCCACTATCAGACCCAAGTAATGTAAGAATCACCAATCCATTAATGTTGTTATTTTTAGGGTAAAATTGATTGGGTTTTAGTTATATTATGTATTCTAGTTTTTAGAAGTTTTCAATGTTTTTCAACATCATTTTTAATGTTTCACAATCATTGGATCTCAAAAATCTTAAAAAAAATATCCCACATTGACCAAGTGAACCACATACATGTTGGGAGTTCAGCACACCTTGTTGAAGGCTTTCAAGCATCATGAAATGAACCATGTTTCTCCCAAAAAATTGAATACTATGTTTGATATATTACTACACACACAACAAAAAAACTAAAAAAATATTGATCTATATAAGTATCCATAAAATTATAAGGTATAAAGAGTAGTAACAAAATTATAAAATACTTGTAAATAAATTTATTCTCTTGAAATTTGGATAGAATTAGTTTAGCTAAGAAAATAATAAAATCATTACTTATTATTATGATGTATTTTATAAAATGGATAATTTTAAAGTTTGATATATTAATGATTATCACTGATTTTAAAATAATAGTTACCATAAAAATAGATTTCTTATAAAAAACCATTTTTTGTGATATATTATAATATTATTTTAATTTTATGATTATAAATTTTAGGATCAAAATTTTAAAAAATAACATAATTTTGGGATTTATAATTTTCATATTATCTTTAGATTAAAATTTTGGATTTTTTGGAAATAACTAATTTTAAGTAGAATCTTGAAAATACAGATTTTATCAATTCAATCACTTTTATAAAATTATTTTATTATATTGGAAAATTTAAATACGTTGATGCATTCTATTACAAAATAATACAATAAATTATATGATAATTAATTTTAAAATACTATGCTAATTTTATAAACTTTTGATCATCATTTTGAAAGTTTAAATAGCGATTTAATGTAAAATAATTTGATACTATTTAGTTTAATTATTTATAACATGTCTAAATGAATTTTTTGAATTTTAATATAAATATTATATTAATAATAATATTTTTAAATTAATTAGATTAAATCAAATTGATAAAATTATAATAATCATAAGTGTTTTTTCTTATAGATAATTGTTTTTTCAAAGAACAGGTTCCTCAGTGTTACATGAAATTATATTATGTTTCATTTCCCCATATATAGAAAGATAATTTTGTGATGTTATTAATCTATTTTAGATAATAATTTCTATACTATTTAATATTTCCAATTTCATTTTTCGTATAAAATATATATTGATCCGAATAATTCCAATTTCCACGATAATGGACAAATATTATTTTTAAATTATTATTTTATTAATATCAAGAAACCTATATCAAAAAAATTAAATGTAAATAATTAATCTAATATTATGTATAAATAAAAAATAATTGTATTTACACTCATTTAAATTATAATCAAAACTAAATAATATTAAGAATACGTATCTTTTTTATTTTAAAATCACATTTGAAAATATTTAGAATTTGAATTGGATTAAATAAATGTTAAAATTATTTCCACCAAACCCGAATTTTTTTATATGGGTCCTTTTATATTTTTATTAAAATATATAGTCATATAGTAAAAGGATAGTAACCTATTTAAAAAGTCAAAAAGTAAAATGTAAATACATAATTTTTCAAATTATATAACCTATTTAAATTATGTGTTGAAACTCATTTTTATGCCTTTCATGACTGAAATACACCCCACAGTCAAAAATGTCAATGCTTTCGATATATTGACTGTAACATCCTCAGATTTTGTGAAATATTTTTCATAAAAAAATTAATAGTTTTTATATTTTCATTACATTGAACACTGAGACTAGCTTTGAATACATGCTATAATATATTTGGCTTCTGTTATACAATATATCTAGTTTAACATGTGTTACATGCATCAAAAAGTTATACCAAACACGAATAAACTATTAATATTATTATTTAATATACATCCTAGCCATTTCAATGGTGGGTATGAATATGATTATATTTTTAATAAAAATTTATATTTTATGCATATTAATTATTTATAAATTTATTATAAATAAAAGAAAAATCCTTTAAAAGAAACAAAAATGTTTTATGAAAATGTTTTATTATAAAAGTTGGTTTAGTATCTTTTTTCACTCTTTATTTAATATTAATTTTTTTACCATTTGTGTAAAATTTATTTTAAAATATATAATTCATTTTTTAAATCATAATATCAAAATAATATTAAGGTTAATTTTTGGTATTTTTCTAAAATATAATAAAAATATTGAATTTTAATTGAAAAATATATTCTCATTTAAATATTTTGTAAAGTTAAATTATATTTTGAATTGTTTTTAAAGTAAAATTAATTAAATTATATATAAATTTATCCTATTTAGCTCATTTGAATATTTTTTGTATTTAATATTATATAAAATCATTGTAAACTTATGATCATTTTCTCTTTAAAACCCCACATTCTCATCGAATCAATGAGATTAATTTTAAAATAAAATTTTCAACTTTTGTGAATTGAATTTGGAAAAATGGGTTCCTTGTTTTTAATAAACATAATTTATAATTTATAATATTGTATAATTATTTTTTTGACCAAAATGAAAATTGAAAAGATAAAAAAATTAATTACCATGGTTAAGATAAAAATTGATTTACTATGGGGATAAACTAAAAATAAAATGGTAAGAAATATCCTATCAACTTATAAAACAAAAATTTGCAGGCCGTATTTACACAATATCTCTTATAGGTCATAGTATGGACCATTTTGGAGGTTTATGGCATGATGAAAACATTGGTATAATTGAAACATTTCAAAATATTACAATTGTGCCACTAACGTCACTTACAATACGTCATCCACTCACCTCTCTTCCTTGCACATTAAAACCATTTTGGTTTGGATTATACCTAAGAAAATAGATCCCAAAATTTCCTAACATAATCCTAGAATCCTTATTTTGGATATGAATTCATCCATGGAAGGGTTATGGTGTAATCCTTAGGGGGATACCCGAAGAAGTTATAACATTCATCAACAATGATTTTTTTTTTCTTCTTCCACCTTCTTCAATTATTATTATAACAAGGTGATATAATAAGATTATTATATTCCATATAATTTTATTTTTGTTATTTTACGTTCATGTCCTAAAACCATATCCTCTTCCATAAAATGGGTTATGAAATCATTATTCGTGTGTACGATAGACTACCACCTCATGAACTAATGGCATTCATTTTTTAAACAACACATATCATGATTGTACATAATGGTGGATTTATTATATATATATATGATACTTATGATATTATTATGATTTTTTAATTTTTATATAACACATTACATCAAGATATTTTATTTTTGGTGAATACGAAAATGATGCTTGTGTGTACGAAGACAACTTCCTCCGGAAGCGATATGATTCTTTCACGCTTTACATGGAATGTATTAAGGGTGGGTTTAATGAAAACATTTGATAAATATTTATATATAATAAAATTATTATGTAATTATACCATATCATTTTACATTCTTTCTTTAAATATAATATGAAAATTTAAACAGCATTCATGAGTACATACAACTGACCATCTCAAATAATGATGTATTTCATTTTCCATCACAATATTTTATGGATTGCACTAAATAAATATATTTTGATTATATAGGATATTCATATCATGGTTAAAATTATTGATATTGTTGAACCATGTTCAAAGAAATAGGATCATAAATACCAAATAAAAAATAAATGAAAAACAATGTTATTAGTACATGAAATGTGACTATAATATAGAATTATTAGTAAAAGGGGAAAAAAGAAATAAGTAAATAATATATAATACTATTTATGTAATTTTGGTTTTTTTAATATATGTATAATAAACATATATTTATAATACATTATTTTCTTAAGGATTATGAATGATGTCGAGACTGACGGTAAGATGTTTTAATCATTCTTTTTTTTACTTATATAAGACACATGCCAAATTCAACACTTATTTTTTTGAGGAGTATATAATTCCACAATAACATGTTATAAAATGAATATAATTTTTTACATTATATTAAAATTTTCATTTGATTTTATTCTTTATTTTTTCTTATGATTGTAAAGATTAGTAAAGCAGTAAGTGGTTTTGGCCTCAATTTTTCATCTTTGAAACATATGTTAAGTTATGAATCAATATTCTTTTACGATGTGGATATAAATCCCCTTTTACATATAATATCTTGAATTTTTTCTCCTAATTATATTTTATGTTTCATTTAATGTAATTCCTTTCTAGTACTTATGATACAATGTTTCCAAAGTGGAAAATATTTTACGTTAAAATATCATTGTTTTTCATGGTTTATTATGATTATGTTTCCGATGATAAAATATTATAATCCGTCTCATAGAAATTCATGACATTCATAAACATTTAGTTAAGTGATTATTATAAATTTTTTCCCTTAATTTACCTCTCCTTATATAGTCCAAAGTTCAAAAATATTGTTTCTAAGATAAATCATATGTTTGGTCGAAAACCCTTTTTCTTTAAAACCCATTTAAATAATTATTTTAAGAAATATCTTTAAAAATTACCAAATGATTTATTAATGAAATTTCTACCCATTTTATACATTTTAAAAAATATTATAAAATGAATATACATGTTTTTATAAAAAATAAAGACTTTTTGTATTTTATTAAAAATATGAAATGAATATTTGTCTTAATGTGTACATCATGAATATAATTTCTCATCGTCATAAACTTTTCATTCAACATTCATTTATACATTTTTTGGGAAATTTTGATTGAAAATGTTTTCAAAATTATTTATCCTATAAAACGTTTTTTTCAAATAAAAAATGATATTTTATTAAATAGATTTTCTAAATGATTTTTTAATATTACTTCATATGTTTTCATGTTTATTTTAAAAGAAAAGTATTCCAAAAAATTGTTTTATAATGTTATGTTTTAAAATATTGTTTTCAAATAAAGGTTATCTTCATCAAGAAATATTAGAAGTGGTTCTTATTTCAAAATAAATCTACATCTATAATGAAATAATTTTGGGTTACTCATTATTTAATGGGGATTTTATTGAGGAATATCATTCTTATTCATTCTCTAAATAGTTTATTATGAAAAAAAATTCAAGAAATCCATCTGTCGCCCACAGGTTATATCATGATGGAATTATTATGAAACCAACTTCTTATTCATGGGTTATTCAATGATAAAATGATTATTAAACCTATCTATTTTTTAAATATTAAATATAATGAAATATTTATAAAACACATTTAATTTCATGTGTTATTATATGATGAATATTTTTATGATTATGTGGAACACATGTGTATAAATTTTTTATGTGAGGCATGGGAACTATATCTCCCTCCAATGAATTGGTCAAATATAGATAATTTATGAGTAACTATTTTATTTATGGACCTAATTACATGTTCAAAATGTTATGTGTGAACCTGATTAGATGTTCACAATGTTATAACTGAACCTGATTACATGTTCAGAGATTTATGTAGGGAATTTTATTTTATATCACCAATTTTATGTGTGGACCTATTTTCCATGACCCTAATTTTATGCAAGGACACGATTTCATATACTTAAATTAATAAGTAAAAATTTATCTATTTATACATGTTTACATTTTTATAAGTTGACGTGTCTGAAAAAAATCGATGTCTTAATGAAATGGATATCAGAGATCATGGTTCATGATCCCTAATTTCCTTATGATTAATTTTTAATGAACAAAAAATATGTATTCCATGACTCAAATAAATTATCTTTGATATGAAAGGTATTTTTTAAAATGTTATGATCACATTATAATAACTATAATCTCGTTTTATGATTATGTATCTACCTTTTTACCCTTAATGAGTATATGAGATCACCCTTTCTTATTTTTCCTTTACCTAGGTTATGAAAAAATATTTTTTGAATTATTATATAGGGGAATATTTTTATGGGAGAAATTAAAGATCTTCCATGAATTAAAAATACTATGTTCAATGTTTCCAATGACATTATATTATTACGGTCCTCAGGTGTGTTTAGAATATTTATTGGGTATTTATATAGAAATATGTAATATCTATTTATGAGAATCAAAGGTCTCTATAGTTGGTATTAGAGGAAATGTTTAGTCATCCTATGGAATCATTGATTAGAAAACATTATTGAAATTCCCAAGCATATATCAAAAGATATATCTAGTCATATGTCTAATTATAAGGTAATGGACGATCCAATGTATAAAAAAATGTCCTCAAATTTTATTAAAGGATATATTGAGTGGATTCTATGAAATGAAATACCTCTATAGATAATAAAAGTGTATATGTATCTGTAACATAGTCACCTTGTGTTAATAACTCTGAAAATAATGTGTTGAGCTAGACTCGATCGTTACCTAGTGTATGAAAATGGGCCTTCTTGCACACCCGGATTAACACACCAAAGGGATATGCTTCTAATAATCAAAAAATATTTATGAACCATTATAAAGGATTTAAATACATTATGGGTATGAATAAATTATGATAAATATATGGTTTCATAGAATAAAAATAATGTTGGGTTATTTAGACACACTATAAGTGATTAATCATGATTATGTGGTTGCCTACTATGATTTTATTTCTTACACTATTCTTGCTGGTTTTATTTAATGGATTGAACCCAAAGGAAACATGTTAACACTAAATAAAATAGACAATGAACATATTTTCTTACTAAGAAACTGTGATTCATGGTTACTGAAATGAAAAATTTATTTGTTATGCTCATAGAACCTTATCAAGATTTGAATAGTAATGGACATATAAATGAGAAAAGGATGGAACAATTTTCTATTTGTTACTTCATTAGGAATCTTCCAACATCTATCAGTCAATTGGTTACTAATCAATGCATCAGTACCATTGAAAATACATTTTCCATTATCAAGTTTTCAGAGCATGATAAACTTATTTTGTTTGACTATTATTAAAAAAATTAGTTACATTATTAGTGGAACCATATTAAGAATATAAAAAAATTATAATTAATTGACTCCATGAATTGAATGAGTTTCGAATACATTTTTTCAATAATTATTTTTCCCATATTCTTCATAAAAACATAGAGATGAACATCATAGATCTTAAGTAGAAGAATGATGAATTTTTTAGTACTATTGATGTAAATTCTATGACACATGTGAGGTAATATTAAATTGTTATAATTATTAGAAAATGTATGTTTAACTGATTCTTTAGTGGATTGAAACTGACTCTCCATGCATGCTTTTCCATAAGGTACAATGTATGCTTGGATAAAATAATTTGATGTTTAATAAATGAGGTAATAGAATAGGGATACCCTCATAGTTTTTCTAACATGAAAAGTAAAATGGGGTTTCATGTAAAATTCAATGATATGTCACATGAAGGGATGAAAAATATTCAATATCTTACTTGAAAAAAATCTGGGAAGGAAAAATTAGGTGATGCCCAAAAATTAATAAGAAATTGTTTCATGTGTGGGAATCCTGGCCATTGAGAAAAAGAATTTATAAGTGATTCATAGAGGAATGTCAAAAAAATTAATGCAGAGAGATCGATAAATAATAATAACCACCTACACATTGGTGTGTCAAGTGTAAGGAGTTTAGTAATTATGTTAATAAATTCCCCAATAAAATGGATAATATGGATGATAATCCACAAAAACCTCTAAATAAAAAGTAAAAAGTGATATTTTATTTTATCATAGTGGATGAAGTCAATTATGATAGTTTGATAATAGTTATCCTCCCCTCATTAGTTGGGAATTTAATTTTTTATTTTTAATTAATGATCCCCATGAAAATATTATGGTTTATTCTTTAGTGAAATTTCATATTTTTAAAACCCTTATATATGGATTCTATATTAATTAAATCACAATTTATATTATATCGATGAAAGGATGAACCTAAGATTCTAATAAAAATGTTTTTGTATAAGATAATAGCTTATATAAGGATTAAAGTGTAAATTAACATTTATAATTATATATGTCCCCATGTATGATTAACTTAAATGTTATGGATATAATTATGGGTTTATGAGTTTAAAGAAGACCATACATTCATATCTACTGAAATCGTTTTTGAGGTTTAGTGTAATGGGAATTTATCAATATTAAGAATATATTAAAAGACATTTATTGTAATATAACCCTTTGGTTTGGTATAAGATTTAGTGAAAAAATTATTTATTCTGGAATTCCATTTTATTGACATATGATTAATGGTATTTGTAACCATTCCTCCAATGGACTGAAGGCCATCATTTTTTATCGATTTTTGATAATACACCTTTCAAGGGGTGAGGTGGAACCCTTACAAGCCCCATAAGTGTTATTATTATATGGACCTTAGACCATAGAGGAATTCATTTCCATTAGGCTTCATGCATTACATACAACCATGAGTAACTTCTTAGAACTCCTCATCACAAGCATCTTCATCGTGAAATCACCTCTCCACTTTCTCATGGTTGTTTAGAAAGGCATTGCCATGCATGCACAGTTTTGTCCTGATTGCAGGTGTCATACCCTCTCATTCTTAAAATCCATTTATCTTCCTCTATGGGGAAATCTCTTTGATCATCCTCCTTCTGAAGCTTTTCCTTATAGGTTGTCCAGTTTCCATATGTGCTTAAGGTGTCTTGAAGTCCTTGAGGAGGGCCGAAGGCCTTACTGACCTGTAGACCTAGGTGGCCCAAAGGCCTTGAAGGACTCGGGTAACAAATTGGTGGCTTGACGGCCCAAACAAGGGAATATTCCCAGATTATACACTTCCAAATAGTTCCTCCTATAGTCCCTTCTATAGTACCTGGTATAGTAACCCCGTAAATTATCCTCCTCCTGGATTTGATCCTGGGTCTCCTGGATGCACTTAAAGAGTCCTCAACAATAGCGATGAGGCTCATGTGTTGGTAACCATTAGGTTTTATTATATCTTTGATGTTGTGTAAATTTTGGGTTTTAGTTGATCACCCTATGAATTCAGTATACATTATTGCAACCATAGAAAAATTCCCACTAGATATTCATCCCAGATTATACATTAGGAAAGTGGTAAGGTTGTAAGTGGTTCTACATTAAATTTCATTTTTTTGGGACATGAATTTTTTCTTGAATATTCAGTTATGTATTTATCATGATCTTGATACAATATTGAGTTTCGTCACTATGCATCATTCTCAAAAAGATGATTGGACTGCAGGAAAAATTCAAATTCAAGAGGATATTAGAAGATATTGTTTTTTGGATTTCAAATACGATTTGTATCAACTCCTTCATCATTTTTATTATTCTTGAAATGATATCTTACACTTAATAATTTTTATGGTTCTTTATGGGTTCCTTTATAGAAATAAATGTAGAACTCCATCGTACTGTAATGATGTTGAGAAAAGAAAGCTATTGGGACCTGAGGAAGTAGATGAGATGGATGGGAAGGTTAGATTCATCCATATATAGGTAGGGATATGAAAAATTTAATAGAAATGTTATGATTATAATCCTAAATTAGATTATGAATTTAAATTTGGTTTAATGGTCTTTCTAAAATTTTCTTTCTTGGATGAGAGAAGGGAAAATAAACCCAATGTATATCTATCCCTTTCAAATTCTAGATCATATTGGGACTATATATTATCAATTGGAACATCCAATAAAACTATAACAGGCTCAAGATGTGTTCCAATTATCTATCTAGAGGAATTATATACCTAATTCATCAAATGAAATAAACTCAAATATCGTACTGTGGGAGCGTGGTCTTTCATACAAAGAACAATCAGTTGAGTTTTCGAATCAAATATAGAGAATGTTCAATGACACAATACCACTCACCTATTCAATGTTTATTAGTGAAACCACTATATTAAAGAATATATTTGGGTGCCTTTGGATGTAATAAATAATGATTATCCTTAGTTGTTTCTAAAAAATTGATGAATTTTGAGGGTGAAATTCATTTTATGTGTGGTAGAATATATCACATTAATATTTTGTGAAATAATTGTTTTCAAATAAATTTAATATTTTTAATATTTGAGTCAAATGAAACACTTATATTATCCTATGTCACACTCAATGCTATGTTTTCCTTTTTCTGTAAACAATACCATGTCAATCATTAATTACATGCAACACTATGTTTTACTGAAAAACAATATACTTGTAACATTACTATTTCATATATTCTATAGTCGTTCGAATGGAATTCATGAATAGGATAAAATATATTTTGAAAATATATTTTTTACGTGGATTAATTATTTATCTATTAATTAGAATTGAAATAACAATATTTAAAAAAAATCAAATGTTTTTTGAAATAACTGTTTCTTTTTCGAAAAGACATTTAATCACTCTTTGAACATATGATTTAAAATTAATTTTTTCAATTTTAGATAATTTATTTGAAAGAATAAATTTTATTTTTGGAATATTAATATCAAAAAAAATTACTATGGTTTTTTTATTTTTCTCAAATATTCCATTTTTTATGAAAAGTGAATATTGTAGAATTTTAGTTGAAAAATTAATTTTCTTTTAAATAATTTGTAATATAAAAATATATTTCAAATTTTATTTAAATTAAAATTTTTTCAATTTTATATCAACTCATTCAATTTCAATCATTTTAATCATTTTCATATTTAATTTTGATAAAAAAACATCCCAAACTGTTGAATATTTTCTCTATAAAAATTGGTTTTCTTGTCACATATTATACATAAATTTTAAAGTAAATTAATAAAATTCTATAAATTGAAATTGAAGTAATAGATTAAATATTTTAAATCATAATTATTTATAATATTTCATATGGTCACCTTAAGTTTTGACCAAAATTAATAGTGGAAACACAAAAAAATTAATTATCGTGTTTAAGTTAAAAATGAATATATCGAAAGGATAAAGTATAAAGATTAAGGAAAAAATTACCTAAAACTTTGACCAAGAAACTTTTTTTGTAATATTTAAACCTTATATCTTATATGTTTTTTAATAGAAAATATTTTAAGTTTTTGGAATGATAAAATCTTAGTATGATTGAATCTTTTCAAAAAATTAAAAATGTGGTACTCACCTCATATATAAGAGGCCTACATATCCTCATTTAAATTCACCATAAATACCTTTTGGTACATAAAATTACATCCCAAATAGCTGACCATATTATATCATCATATACTATAATATTTATTTTGGATATAAATCCAGCATAAAAAAGCTTTTGGCGCAATCTTAAGGGGGATACCTGAATAAGACACAATGGTCATCAACTAGAATTATTGTTTTATTTATTCCACCACCTCATTTAATTATTATTATATTTTTTGATATAATAACATAAGTATGTTCCATATACTGAGATTTTTATATGATAATTTAATTTTCTACAACCATCTCCACTTCTGTCAAATGGGTTTTGAAATCATTGTTCGTGTGTATAGTGGATTATTCCTCGTGAAATTATGTTATTAGTTTTATCATTAGGACATTTATTGATTATGAATAATGATGAATTAATGAATTTTATTAGTCATTTATGAATTTTTTTTATCTATGGTTATTATATCACATATACCTTCATGTTTTCAATTTTTTGGTAATACGATAGTGTCACTCATATGTGCAGTAGACTACCTTATTAGCAAGAAATTTAATTCATTCACATACTACATGGACTATATTAAGGAAGTACTTAATCAAATTAATATATATATATATGAAACCAAAAATATTCAATAATATTAATATATCATTTAACTTTTATTTTTATCGATCCTATAAGAAAATGTAAACACTGTTCAAATGTATATACGACATACAATCTCCATGAACTGTGTATTACATTTTACATAACTGAATTATATATATTTATATATATAGATATATAAAGAATATATATTATATTTATATCAGGGTTATAATTTTGGTTATTATTTAACCATGATCAATGTTAGAGAATAAAAAATAACAAATCAAAACATATATGAAAAAAATGGTTATTACCAGAAATGTGACATTAACAAGTAATTATTAATAAATGGGTAATTAAAGGAAATAATTAAAATATATATGTTATGAAGTGTATAATTATGGTTCTATAATATATTTATAATAATTATACATAAGTTTTAAATGAGTACGAAGGATGTTAAGGCTTATTGTAAGGGATTTTAATCTAACTTTTTTACTTATACAAGACCCATGCCATATTTACCACTTGTTTATTTAAAATGGTGTATATAGTGACCCATTGATAGTATAAATCATGATTTCCGTTATATTAAAGATATTAAATGTTTAATTTTATGTTATAACTGTTTTGGGCTTATATTTCAAAAGATTACCAAAGCCATGTTGGATTTTTGTCTCAATTTTTCATCTTCGAGACATATTCTATGTTATGAAACTTTATACTCTTACAACATGGATATATATACTATTTGAAATTAAATATAATTATTTTTTTATATTTATGACATTTTTTGTTTCATTTATCTTTATTCGTTTATGGGGTTTATGATTCAAATTTTTCAAAGTCGTAATTATTTTATGTTACAATCTAATTGTTTATTGGAAATGATTATGTATACGATTCTAATGATTAAATATTATGATACATCCCTCAATAATATCGTAAATTTTATTATACAATGGTAATGTATCCAGAAAAGTTTTTTCCCTTCATTTCCCTCCCTTTATGTACTGAAGAGATTAAAAATAACTTTTTTATGAAAAATTATCGTTTTGGTCAGAAAACCTTCTTCTTATTAAACCATATTTTCTAAAAATGATTTAGAAAATATTTTAATAATTATTAAAATGGTTTCTTAAATAATTTTTTCTGATTTTTTACTTTTAAGAACATAAAAATGAACATTCGTGTCTTTTTCAGAAACAATACCTATAAATCTTTTAACAAAAATGTGAATAGAATATTTATTAAGAGTGAAAATCATGAACAAAACATTTCATTTCCATGAACATTATTTTATTTAATGCATCTATTATATGTTTGAAGGTAATTTTAAAAGGAAAATATTTTTAAAATGTTTTATGTTTTGAAAAGTTTGTTTCAATGAGAATGAATATTTTCCATAACAAATATTTTAAATAATTTTTAAGGCTTAATTTATGAATTTTCATGTTTACATTCAAATAAAAGGACTTCCAAAATAATTTTTAATGATTAGTTTTATAATATAATTTAAAAATAAATTTTATTTTTCATCAAAAATGACTCATGTGGTTTTTCTTTCTAAATCACTTTTCTTTTAATATGAGGTTTGTTGAGTTTATATATGCTTTACTCAAGATATAAACCATGGATACCATTATTATTCTTTAAATTAATGGTTTATTATGAAAAATATTTATGTAACCCCTATATATTCAATTGGTTATATAATTATATAATTATTACGAAGCACACTTATTTTTCATAGGTTATACTTTATTAAATGATGATATAATTTTGAAAACCATATCTTTTCCATAGGTTATTATATAATGAAATGTTTATGAGACCCATTTCATTTCATAGGTTATGATATGATTAATGTTCTTTGATCTTGTGGAAGAAATGTGTATTATTTTAGTTATGTGATGTTTGAGTCCTATATCAACCTATGTTCATTGGATAAAAATAGTAAAATCATGAGTAAATATGTTCTGTCTAATCCTATTTGAAGTCTCATAATAATATACATGAACCTGATTAAATGTTCAAAATTTTATCCAACAACATAATTACATGTTCACAATGTTATGAATGGACTAGTATTTCATGTCCATTATTTTATTCTTGGAAAAATATTTCATGTCTATAATGTTATGCATTTACATAAATTAATATCCTTAACATAATGAGTGAACTTATATCTATTTATAAATGTTAAAAATATTATAAGATGATGTGTATGCCAAAAACCATTGTATAACACCATTTTTTCTAATATGGATCATGTTATTTTATTTTATTCTGATTCATTTCTCAGGAACTTCCTTTATCTATTTCATGACTTGATATTTTACCTTTTTTATGCAGATAATGGTTTTCAAATGTTATGATCATGTTCTCATACACTTATTTACATGTTTGACTTATGTATCACCCTTATTGTTCTTACAATGAGCATATAAGATCACCCTTTATTGTGTTTTATTTCCCTATTTTATGAAAAAAATATTTAAGTATGATTAGTAATGGGGATGGTCTTAATGGGATACATTGATTATATTCTATTAATTGTGAATATTGTGTTCCAAGTTTCTAAATACACTAAAATATTACATTTTTTAGCTGTGTGTTTGTGTAATGTATTTACTATTCATATAAAAATATGTAATGTCTATTAATGAGAAGCCAGGTCTACTATATAGAACTTGTAATAGTGTTATGTAATTGTTGAAAAATTATTAGTGTTTCCAAAAATCGATTTATCTCCACATATAAATGGGTAACCCTGCCACCCGTCAAGGATAAATGTAGCATTATAATTACTTTATGAAATTATTAAATTTTATATACCTATAACCCTATCAAAAAACAATAATCTCATAGCCACTAATATTTATCCTTGTCCATTAAATTTCAAGGGAACCTCTCTATGAAAAATCGGGTCTCCAATGTATGTTTTATCCCCTCTAAAGATTTTGTTCTTAATAATACTCTTCAAAATATCTTATAATAATAATTTTATAATGAATTCATTATAATTATTATACTATTTTGTTTTTATATTTTTTCTAAAACCCTAATTTATTCAGTATCTTCACATAGAAAAAAAAATAACATTGTTGTGTCTTACATAAATAATAACCTCCACGATGTAGCATCATTCATTTTTCATTACTTATTTTCATGGTCAGCCTTAATGGAGATAATGATGAATAAATATTAAGTATAGAATATAATTAAGATACTTAAATTTAAATTAAATATCCACCTTCACCACTTATAATGAAATATAAACAATTAACTTGATTTCAATTATGTTTAATGATATCAATATTATTTTGTATATATAAAATAGTTAAATATATTAACACCAGATGTTGATAAGGGATTAAAAAAATCTAATGCAAGTTGATAATAATTATTAATTATTATTATAAATTGGAAAATATATGAATAGTTTAATAAAATATTTAATTAATATGTTTATCTTTAGGATATTATAGGTTAAAGAGCTTCTATGAAAATCCACGGTAATGGTAAAGGTACTTAGAAACTCATACTCATTTCTTTGAGTTGGAAAATTTCTTATTTGAAAATAGTTTTTACAAGACATTCCAACATAAATGATGTAGAATTTTTTACTTCTTGTGAAAATAGTTTTTTATCCAATTCAATTTCAGTGAAATATTTCCTTTTATTTTTTCTTGAAAACAAATGAAACTTTTGATAAGATACATGAAACTATGTATTTTAAAACGGAAAATACAAAATTTTTGATGAAGATTTTTTATTTAGTATATTTTTCATTATCATTAAATGATAAATTATTAGTGAATTTATGTTTCACATTTAACAATGCATTATTCATTTATGTTAATATATTGTGTGATCAACTTTTTGTATCTAATTATTTAGTTTATGAAGTTATTTTATATATTTGGGATGTTTTATGAATCACATTTTATTTCCATTGGTTATTTATGAAAATTATATAATTTATAATTTTTTTGTTCTATGAAACCCATTTTATTTCAATGGGTTCTTTATGTAATGATTTAGAAAAGTCCATAAAATTAGTTTCTTTATATGAGTTCTTTTATGATGTTAATTTTTTTTAGTGGAAGATAAATTTATTCATTATGAGATTTGTGGGACCTATATATCCCTCCAATGATTTTTATAAATCATATATATCTTTAGTTACTAATTTTATGTGAATGTGATAATACATATTTAGAGTTATGAATGGATTTTAGGGTTTCGTAGATCACAAAGATAAGAAATCAAATGCCTATTATTATTCCACATTCTTTCATATGGTTCATGACCAATTTTATGTGATTATTTTGTTATTTTCTCATTCCATAATTAAAGGTCAATCAATATATATGTTATTTATATCTCTTTTTCCTATAGTTTACACTTAATTATTTATATTTTATTTAAATGATATTTTTTTTCTTTATACATTCTAATCCACATGTTTATGATATAGTTGTTATATCATCAATTATGTAGTCTCTTACTAACCATTTTCATTCACCCAATTTAATATTTTACCTTCCCTATGATTAGAAGAGAATTATGATCCATGTAATTACTAATAGTATTTTTATATGTGAAAAAAAATTTATAAAATTTGAAGTATGTTTTCTATGAATATATTCTAAAATTCCCTAAAAATTTAGGTAATTGGGTTAAGTGACTACTTTTGGATATTATAATCAAACCAAGATATCAATTTAATGTTTATTTATGTTTATATTGGTTGGTTATAGTTGGTATCAGATCTGGGTTAATGTGTTTTAGAGATTAGGAGGATAAAAATTTAGATAAAATTATAAAGACATGATTAATATAATATCATTATATATTATATAATGTTTGGATTATGTGGATTTGACTATATTAAATTCATATTTGGATACTATATGTGGATATGTTTTTCCAAAAATACATATAGGTATATTAAATATTAATATATTTTGTCAGTTACATCTCATCATCATTCTATTGCACAACAAATGGGACAATAGTACACACCTAGTTTGATACTCTTGGTGGATATTCTATTGATAATTTCTATTTTCAATATAAAGAATTATGATGTGTTTTTATCAATTTATCTTTTGTGGTAATGTAAAATATAGTATATAAAAATTCATGGATAACCTAGATTAAAACTACAGGAGTTTTATGAAAGAATATATTCATTATTTTTGAGTTATTTCATCTATTATCAAAGTTTTATTCTTTATAAATTTACTAATTTAATTATCCTAATTGTAAAAAAATTCAATAATGTATATAGAGGTAATATAAAGGAAATGTTATAATGATCAATGTAACTGAAAATGTAGTGATTTTCCCAACGATATAGTAACTATCATTCAAAATATCATGGAAGTTATCACTAAAATAAATCACGTTATAAATAATAACATGAATAATGTAGATATCACAAACCCAAAAAAAAAATGGGAGAGTATTTCTATTGGATATTTTATGAACCCACAGACACCATCCTTTATTATTACTTCATACCCACTAATTTCTATGAAATAGATAAATGAAATGGAAAAGATAGTTTTTTCCCTTCAATGATAGAAGCATGATAAGGTCATTTTGTTTTTTATTGCCTCTACGATGAGTCTAACAAATGGTGTAATAATTTTCGGAATATAATGAATAGGAGGAATTTGATTCCATGATGTGAGAGGGTTTCAATGGAAAATTCTTCTCTAAATATTTACCTCAAGATCATCATACTATGAAGGGATTATAATTAATTTACTTGAAATAAAATTAGAGATGAGTTTGTAGGATATAATGAGGATAACAACCCAAGTAATTCAAGGAATGACATATAGTCTATCTCGATACATTGAAAGATGATTTATCGGGTATTTAGTTGTTTAAATCTATATATTTGGAAGAAATTGTCTGTATGGCTGTTTTAAATCATTGAGGATTTTTTTGATTGTGTTATTATGGATGAAAAGGAATAGAAAAACCAATATGATTTAGAAGAAACAAAAATAATTTTGGGGAATCATGGAAGTCTTTATGAACAGAATTATGGGGGGAAAGAATATATAATTAGTCACATGTAAGATGTTCAGAAGGAATCAACTAGTTAAAATACATAAGGGTTATGGGAATTGTAAAAATTTTGGAAAAGCATCCACCAAACTTGAGATTATTAAACCAATGGAAAATAATGAATGACAACCCCTATGGGAAGAATTCCCCAGATGATGCTCCACATAATCTTCAAGGCTTTAAATTTCATATGTGTAGGAATTATTTGAACCAATGTTGAATCCATGTGGTTAATTATGGGAATAGGTAGAATGATCCTATTAATATAATAGAACAAGGGAGATTAGTTGTAATTAATACTATAATGTTGAACCATAGTGGATAAGTGGTGAAAAGTATAATAATTCTCCAAAAAAGAACCATGAATGTATTATTTAATTCTAGGTCATTACATTCTTTTATATCCTATAATTTTGAAAAGAATGTGGAATCACAACCTGAAACATTGAATATCAATCAATCCATAACAACACCTAAGGGAAAAATAAATTAATATGAGGTTAAAAAATCATTTCTAATTGATAGTTTTTTAGAGATAATTCTAGAAAATATTGTTATTCAATATGTAGATGAATTTTACATTATTATAGGTATGAGGTATCTTTTCCTATATTAATATCATATAAATTATTTTGAATGGAAAATCACTTTTCTTCTCCCTAATCATATGGTTATCATGTATCATTCAAGGTTGAACCTAAACCGTCTTTAAACTAATTATTTTTAATATGGGTCATGATACTAAGATACAATTGTTTTTTATCTTATATTTTCATGAATAAATTAATCATTGTGAAAATTCTATTTTGTGGGAATATTCTCATGTATTACCTAATGAATTACCATGTGTTATCCTTAAATGTGAGATCAAATAATCAATCAAATGCATACTTTTACCTTTTCCAATTTCAAGGACATGTTATATAATTTATTTTGATTAATTATAGAAATTAAATAATTAATTACATAAGAATTTTTGAAATGGTTTCATACACCCTACTGCCTCACTATAGGGCGAACCAATCCTCTATAAAAAAAATAGGATGAATTAATGTGTCTTTTAATTTATTATCACGATATAAACATCATCATAATAAAAAACAAATATGATTTTCCACATATTTATGACTTGTTGGATCAACTCAGATGAGATTAATTCTGTTGATAATTTTACATCTTTAATGATATAATCAACTGAGGGTGAAAGGGGTGGATATTATAACAATGGAATTATGAACAAGGTATGAACACTATGAGATTATAGTGATGTTTTTTTCACTAACCTATTACCCCATAATCATTATAGAAATTATGAATAGAGTCATAAGAGATCTTTTAGATTAGATTTTTGTAGTATTTATAATTGATATTCGTATATATTACATAATCAAGTATGTGAATGAAAATTAATTAAGGACTAGGATGAAGACATTAAGGATAGAGGGATTGTACAAAAAACATAGTAATGTCAATTATGTCTAGAAAATTTATCATTCATGGGTCATATCATCACAAGAGGGTATATATATATATATATCTATAAATGAATGAGGTTATTTAAATATGGAATACACCAACCACTATGAATGAAACCATTAATTTTATTTTATTATTTAGATATTATCGAAACATTGTGATAATTTTTTATGGATATCAAATACGTTAACCAAGTTAATTAGAAAGGGTATCAACATACATTGGATTAAATAATATTTTAAAAGCTTAATTTATCTTAAAGAAAATTTCTTCACTCCATATTTTATTACATTACACTGTAGTGTTAAAGGATTTTAATTAAAATCGTTTCATTATTAAAATTACATGGATTCCTCTTCATGAAAAATTAAAAATTTATTATTTATGCAACATGTCATTTAATGTCTCATGAGAAAAATTTCCTCATGCATTATTTAGAATTAGTAATGGTGTTCAATGCATTAAAAATATAGATGCATTATAATTTTCTTGAAAATAACATTATATAAATTAGTCATAATTGAAACACCCTGACCGCAGCTACCCAGAGTCGGATCATTATTACATAACATTGGCATGATCAAAAATGATAAAGTCTCGAAATTCTGATTAGTTTAGTAGCCTTGGAAACACTAGATACATTCATAAAGTTTACATTGCATCATAATGTGAAAAACTACAACAACATATTGTCTTCATATCCCCTCATACTATCCTTGCAGGTCATTCATAAAATACTTCTTCACATCCTATGAAAAATAAAACATTGAAAGGGGTGGCCTCATATGCTTAGTAAGGATAACAATATGGAAAAAACTTTCATAAATAAAAATAAACATTTAAGGGAATGTATAACTAAAAAAAATCCTTTTAAACTTGAACATCAGAATAATATGGAAAAAATAAAATGAAATAATGCCATTTACATATTCACATGGATATTCTACTAGTAAAATAATAACATTCAATATCAATAACCACTTTCATAATGATGTAACGCATAATGCCAGACAATCATAACCACATAGTCAAGGCCTTGTGCCATGACTACAAATAAGATTTTCACAAGGCCTTGTGCCAAGACACTAGTTTGTCTCATGAGACCTACCGATGCATCTTAGAGCTATAGAGGGCTCCACCCGTCACTTATTAGGTCCAATGCATTCGTCATATGAATATTTTTAAACATAACATAAACATTCATATTAAAACTATATTAAGAAATGTCAATACTTTCTCCATAAACCATAAATGGTATAAAAATGACACATCCATCGTCAAACATATCACATAACCATCAATATAATATGGATGTTTTTTATGATAATAAATCAACTTCAAATAATCTTAAAATCCATCAAAGGATGTTGATATAGATGAAATCAAAACTATTTGAGAAAAATATATCTTTTTTGGAAATCATTTAAAAGTCACAAAATTATAAAATAAATCATTTATTTTAAAAATATACTTATAATCTTGTAAGGGAAGCATTGACGATTTTATAATAGAGGAAAATATCCACACCCACCATATAAGTTTAAAAAATACATTCTTACCTTAATTCTGTCGAAAATGTTTTAAAGGTCCTTATTTAGAAAATGACAGAAATATTCTATTATAAACATATTATAAAAAATATAACAAGGGTATTAATGAATTTATACCATATTCTGTAAAATAGTAATAATGTTTTGAAATACACTTTTAAGAAACATGGATGTGGATGATAAAGAGGTCCCAGTAGATAATTACGTATAAACAACCTCGAATAATGAAGAGATTGTGAAATAAACCCTTACCTTGTACTTATCCCTGGTTGAGGGTAGGTTAACCTCATGTATAATGGTGAAATAATTTTTATTAAATTATACACGAATCATATACATTAATATGATATCATATATGATCTTTTATCATTTCTTTGTTAATAATATCTTATTATTATCGTCGTTTTGGGTGTTAAATTACTCGTTTTCTTTTATATGTTTTGTTACATGATCCAAGATTGTTATGGATAGGTTGTTTCTTATTCATATACAGAATTATATCAAGTACTTAAAAATTATTTTTAATCATCAAATGAGAATTAGACTTGAATGGATTCAATGGATATTGAATCTCATCGCGTTCGTGGAGATGGTAGTCCGTAGGTACGCATGAGCGACAATAACATTTTTTTATATTCAATTAATATATAATTGGATAGTATATCATATATAACGAATCATTATCATTTTATATTTATTATTTACATGAAATACACATCAATATTATACCCATATAAATAATAATGTTTTTAACAAACAATTACACCACGACGTTGAGACGGTAAGAAGTACGTACGCACGTATGGTGACATGTCGTTAAAAGGATGGATAAAATTCTGAATATGGTTGTACCATATTTATAATAACATCAAATTATATATAATATAGTATATTTATTATTTTAAAATGTATATAACAATGAAATAAGAAGTTCAAAAAGAAAGGAACTTGAAAGAGGGTGGTGAAAACGTTACCTCTTCTTCGGGTTCTTCTTATTGATTTGATCTAAATGGCTCCGTATGTTAGATTTCTGATAAAACTATGGCCTCTAGGATTAACTGAGGTATGTTGTGATGATATTTGGGTAGATTTTGGCCAAGCCAAATGTCTTTAAAGTTGTGAATTAGTGAGAATGGTGAGTGCCCTTTTATAAGAGGGGTGAGGGGCTCCTTTGGAAAAGCTAGAAATGTTATTTTTTAATAAATTATTATTCAGTTTTTAATGACTCCAAAGTGGATTATTTAATGTTTATGGTGTGTATATGTCAAAAAAACTCACCAATTGGTTTTAGATAGGTTTGTGTCACATTGTTAACCATATATTTTAGTTTTAACTCTTACTTAATTAGTTTTACATTTACCATGTCTCTTCGTATTTTTATATTATATGGTTAATATACTTACTATAAACTTCCAGGAGACCCCCAAGTGTTCTATTAATGATACACCTATCATGATACAAGTCCTTTTTCCGAACCTTATATTTTTAGGAATAGAATATCAATTAATAATATAATATTCATTTTAAAAACTCTTTTATGTCAATTTTGACACTCTTTGGAATTTAATTGTTTTAAACTCATAACAGAATTATTACTTAAAAAAAGTTAATTAAATCAATTATAACATGTCATATTATCCTATAAAATTAGTGTAATTCATTAAAAGTCTCAAATTGAATTTATTTTGATATTTATATTATGAATTATTTTAATATTTCATTAATTTGGTAATTAATGTTTCACCATTGTGTCGTAAATAAAATAAATTATTTAATGTCTAAAAATTATAAATAAATTACTATTATGAATAATATACATTTATCTTTCTAATAAATATTTACAATCAAATCTATCTTATGTACAACCCTAATTTAAAAATGTTTTTGTAATTAAACATTGATTTTAACTCTTTTAACTCTTCTTTGAATTAAATTATAATAAATGTCCTATTCTAATCCAAGTGGACCTAAATGATAATATTTTATTCCTAAGGTTGTTTTCGGTCGAGATAAACTTGTCCAACAGAATAAGAACATGTATTAGTGTAACATAAATATCATTTTTACCCTTAATTACCCTATTTACTTTTAACCGTGGTAAATAAAAGTAAAAGTTACTATTCAAAAAAATTATTTTTATCTTATTGAACCACATTTTACTGCTTCATATTAACTGTGTCTCTTGGATTTTTCAAATTCCACACACATAAGTGGTAAAATCATGTTTTATGTGAATTTCCAAATTTTTCTAGGAGGTGGGTAAAAGACGGTGAAAAGTTCCATAAACTTTTTATATATCTAAAATTATTCTAAACTAACTCCAATGAATTTTATTGAACTTATATAAGTATAATTAATCTATTTTGACCATAATTAAAATTAAATAATATAAATAATTATTTAAATAAAAATACGGTTTTAAACTATAACTCAGTGTTTTTCACTATTCATCAAAAATGAAAGTTTTCAGAAAAATACACAAAATTCACCCTAGGATAATTTGGATATTCCGAATCCAAAAATGAAGTCCATTTTGAATGATAAAATTTATAAAATTTCAAAAGTAGGTATTACTATTCATAACGGCTAGTTTGACTGGTTGTGGTGTGTTTTAGAACTCGAAGTTGCGTACAACACACGCTATTGTATTATTCAAAGAGAAGTGTACCGTGTAAGAAATGGGTGTTACATTCTCCCCTACATCAAATAATTTCTTCATTGAAATTTCTAATATATTACTGCATAAAAATCCTTGGGAGGTTATTCATCATAAGTTCCTCGGGTTCCCATGTTGCCTCTTCCATCTTATTGTTTCTCCATAGAACATTTACCAGACGAGTCGTCCAGTTTCTCAGAACATGTTCTCTTATATCAAGAATCCTGATAGGCTCTTCACAATAAATAGATCGGGTTCCAGTTCTAATTCCTCATAGGTGAGAACATGTGTTGGGTCACGCATGTATTTTCTCAATAGTGATACATGGAACACATCGTGATCTTTGTAGCGACTTGGCGGCACTTCCAAACATTAAGTTATAACCCCAATTTATTCTAGAATTTCAATAGGTTTGATGTACCTGGGACTCAATTTACACTTCTTACCAAATCTTATAACTCCCTTCCATGAAGATACCTTCAAGAAAACATGATCTCCAACCTGAAATTCCAAATCCTTCCTTCGGTTATCGGCATAGATCTTCTGCCTACATTGAGCAACTTTGATGTCGGTTTGGATTACCTTCAACTTCTCCATCATTTCCTCCACCAGTTCTGGACCAACATGTTTTCTTTCATCAACGTCATCCCAACAGGTTGGAGTGTGAAATCTCTTTCTATATAATGCTTCATATAGTGCAATCTGGATACTTGAATGGAAGTTATTGTCATTGGAAACTTCTACCAGAGGTAAATATTGATCCCACATACCCTGAAAGTCATGTGAACATGATCTCAACATGTCTTCTAAGGTTTGAATAGTTTGTTCTGATTGTCCATCTGTTTGAGGGTGGTAGGCAGTGCTCAAATGATGTTCAGTATCCAAGGACATTGGAAGAATCTTCCAGAATCAGGAAGTAAATTGGGGATCACGATCTAAAACATTTGATAGGGGTACTCCATGAAGTCTCACAACTTCATTAATATATAATATTTCTAGATGTTAAAGTGGTAAAACATCCCTTATATCAATAAAATGTGATGACTTGGTAAGACAATCAACAATGGCCCATATTGCATCGTTCCTTCTAGGTTTTTTTGGTAGTACTATGAAAAATTATATCATGATATTATCCCATTTCCACTCAGGTATGGGAAGAGGTTGCAATACTCATCCAGACTATTGCCTTCCAGCTTTCACTTGTTGAAAAACCATACATATTGACATTAATTACTCAATCTCCCTCTTCATGTTGTCCCACCAAAAATGTTCGTTCAAATCTCTATACATTTTGGTGCTCCTAGGGTGTATAGAGAAATTGAACTATGAGCATCATCCATCAATTTTCTTTTTTAGATTAGGTATATCAGGAACACAAAGTCTCATCCCATATTTCAAAATTTCATCTTCATACACAAAGTCACTCAATCTCCCATCATTCATGGCATTAATCTTCTTTTGAAACTCTTCATCACTATTCTGAGAACTCTTTATCCTTTCTAGTAAAGATGTATTGGTAACCATTTGAAAACACTTTTGAGGTTTCACCTTCCATGGTGATTCCCATATCCATCATTATTAGATCCATGTATATAGGATAATTTTCAACTCTCATCTAATTCAAAACTTCCGGATCCTTTCTACTCAAAGTATCTGCCACATTATTTTCCTTCCCTGGGTGATAGTGTATCGTGAAATAATAATCCTTGAGTAGTTTTAGCCATCACCTTTGCCTCATGTTGAGTTCTTTCTGTAATAAAATATACATAAAAATCTTATGATCAGTATAAATATCACATTTTTCACCATAGAGATAATGTCTCCAAATCATCAAATATAATATTACAGCAACTAACTCAAGATCATTAGTGTCATAGTTTTTCTCATTAATATTCATTTGTCATTATTCATAGGCAATAACCCTATAATTTTTCATAAGGACACAACCAGGTCCTTTTTTTGAAGCATCACTATAAATAACAAAACCATAATTCCCCGATGTTATAGTCAATATAAGAGTATTGACTAATCTTCTGTTCAGTTCTTCAAAAAATTCTTCACAATCTTTTCTCCAAACTAATTTACCCCCTTTTCATGTGAGCTTAATTAATGGGCTAGCTAGTCGGGAAAAATTCTGGATGAAATGTAAACAATAACCTGCTAAAATAATAAAACTGCGTAACTCAGTTATACTCATAGAGGCTGGAGATTCTTGGATTGCTCTTGTATTAGAAGGATCAACAGAGATTCCATATTAGGAAACAATATGGCCATGAAAAGAAATCTCCTGAAGCCAAAATTCACACATACTATACTTCCAATATAATTGATTTCTTCTTAGAGTCTTTAGGATAATGTGAAGGTTATTTTCATGATCTTCATATCTCTTGGAGTATAGCAATATATAATCAATAAATACAACCACAAAATCGTAGAGATATTCCTTGAAAACTCTATTAATTAGATCCATGAATACAAAGGGTGCAGTAGTCAATCCAAAAGGCATTATTGTAATCTTGTAATGCTCATACCTTGTTTGAAATGTTTTCTTCAGAATGTATTCCTTCATTACACACAACTGATGGTATCCAGATCGAATTTCAATCTTTTAAAAGTATTTATCTCCATGTAGTTAGTTGAATAAATCATCAATGTGAGGTAGGGGATACTTGTCCATTATTTTTATAGCATTAATTTCCCTGTAGTCGATACATAACCTCATAGATCCTACATTCTTCTTAACAAAAAGGACATGGGCTCCCCATGGAGATACACAAGGGTGAATAAATCATTTATTACTCAATTCCTCTAGTTTTTTCTTTAATTACACTAATTCCATAGTGGAAATTCTATAATGGGTCTTCGATATGGGCCTTGAACCCGGAATGAAATCAATGGAAATCTCAATTTCTCATTTTGGAGGATGTCCCGATAAATCATCTGAAAACACATCTACATATTCATTCACAATAGGTAAATCCACTATTTGACCATTCTTTTTCTCACCCATAGTTATTTCATTCTTTTCCTACCCGATAATAGAATTTAGATGAGCTACTGGGGGTGGATGTAGATTAGAATTAGGTGGTGACGACTCTCCTCTAAAGATATGGTGTTCCTTATCATCATCATGAAAAATCATAACCTCATTCTTCTTACAATAAATCTTCTCATCGTGGTCTGAAATCCAATCCTTACAGAGGATTATATCAAATTCCATCAAGGGTATGACTATGCGATCATCAGATATAGAACATTTATATGCCTTAATGGGGACTGATTGACCAAAAATTGTAGCAATGATACTTACCTTAGGGGTTTTGACTGACTACTCCCTTGCTAAATCAGATTGGAATTATCTAATTTTCATATCCAACTGGGAAGATATCAAACAATGTGATGATCGAGAATTAAATAAAGCATTGGCGAAATATGCGGAAACCATTAAATTACTTGCCACCACGTCTTTTGGAGCTTCTACCATAGCAGTAGTGATAGCATAAACTTGGTCTTTATCCCTTGGCCTTTTTAGAGGTAATTTCCTCTGACACATTGGACATTCATTTTCATAATGTCCCATCTCCCTGCAGTTGTAGCATTGAACATCGGTATCTTCCTTCTTCCCCTTGCAATCACGGGTTTGGTGGGATTTTTCACCACACTTGTAACAGACTCACATTCCTTTCATGAATGTACCGAGTTGTTTCTTCCCACATTAACTACAGGATGGATATTCAACATTTCCATTATTCCCCTTATTTTCATTTCCAGAGTGATCGGCATATCTCATTTCTCTTGCTTTGTTTTAAAGTCCTAAGACATAGAGAATTCATTTTCCATCTTGATAGCAGACGTGCCAATATCTTTTTGTATGACGATAATGTTTTTGACACTAATTCTCGACAGAGAAATGGTTTTAACCCATAAAATCAATGATCAATATTACTTCCTGGTTTGCGTTTATAATCTGCAGCATACCTCGCTAACCTTGAAAAGTTAGCATCATACTTTGCGACATTCTCATCCTCCTTTTGTCTCAGACTCAGAAATTTCCTTTCCATAACTGCTTGATGGTCATGAGGAATTTATTTTTCTAAGAAAAGCGATTTTAAATCTCTCCATTCCATATTTGATACTTCATCATCTTCCTTCGTGTTTTGAATCAATGACCACCGTTGATCAGCATCTCCATTGAGGTGGTAAACTGCCATGATAACTTTTTCCCTTTCACTACTACCCAAGGCCTGGAATATTTTCTCAAAAAAATTTATCTATTTCTCAGATACTAAGGGATTTATACTCCCATTTAATGTTGGTGGTTGTTTCCTCATAAAACAATCTAACATTTATCCTCCACGTTGTGGATTAGGGTTCTCCATATGGGTAAGGTTATTATTCATAACCTGAGTGAGTTGTTCCAGTATAGTGATTAACTCATTAGCACCAGTTGCATCAGCAGTTCATCTCTAATTATCTTGAGCAGGAGTGAAATCCCTACCTGAAGTGCGTGCATTGATACAGTTTTCATTCCTTCTAGTAGGCGCCATTTCTAAATAATGGCATAAACTAGATCAATTTATGAATCAAAATACATAATTCCATACTTGTAAACCACTTAACATAAATTGAACAGCTTATGGATATAATATATAATCATAAATATGTTTTAATTGAGGATGGATATACTCATAAACCCTTCATAATGGTTCGTAATGGACATGAGAATTATCCTAAGCATATCCACTGGGAGTGACGTAACCAAGTGTGCAGCAAGGCCCGTTTTCGTGTACCCGTTCCCATTCGAGTCTAGCTCCATGCGTTGTTTTTGGGTTTTATCCCTAGGTACATCTGTGTCAGAGCTTCCCTTACCTGCATCTATCCAGACAGGGATGTATTGCTCAGAAAACTCACAAAATCTCTATAATACCAAAATTCTCGGAAGTTATTCTACACTAATCCTAAATGTTCATCTTAGTTCTACTTGCTCTAATCAGAGTTTATATAAATCTAGCTTCCATTTTTTGTAATAAACATCCTCTATTACCAACTGTAATTCCCCGACCCCAGTAACCCCGATTTGGTGCATTATTACATAACATTGGCATGATCAGAAAAGATCATGTCTCGAAAGACTGATTAGTTTAGTAGCCTTGGAAACACTAGATATATTCATAATGTTTACATTAAATCATAAAGTGAAAACCTACAACAACATATTTTCTTCATATCCCCTCATACCATCCTTGCAAGTCATTCATAAAATACTTCTTCACATCCTAGGAAAAATAAAACATTGAAAGGGTTGAGCTCAGATGCTCAGTAAAGATAACAATATAGCGGAAACATTCATAAATAAAGACAAACATTTAAGGTAATGTATAACTAAAAAAAATCCTTTTAAACATGATATTTATCATAATATGGAAAATATAAAATTAAATAATTCCATTTACTTATTAAAATGGATACTCTACTAGTCTAATAATCACATGGAATATCAATAATCAATTTCGTAATGATGGATTGCATAATGCCAAACAATCATAACCACATAGTCAAGGCCGTGTGCCAAGAATTCAAATAATATTTTGTCAAGGCCTTGTGCCAAGACAGTAGTTGGTCTCATGAGTCCTACTGATGCATCAAGTATCTGTAGTAGGATCCACCCTTCACTTATTAAGTCTAATTAATTCCTCACATGAACAGGTTTAAACATATAATAAATATTAATATTAAAACTAGCATACAAAATGTCAATACTTTCTCGATAAAACATGAATGGTATAAAAATAACACATATTAATTCAAACATATCACAAAACCTTTAATACAATATGGAATTTTTGTATCATAATAAATAAACTTCAAATATTCTTAATATCCATCAAAGGATGTTGACATATATGAAATCAAAACTATTTGACAGAAATATCTCTTTTTTTGAAATCATTTAAAAGTCACATAATTATATTATAAAACATTTACATTAAAAATAACCTTATAAGCTTGTAAAGGAATCTTTTATGATTTAATAATGGCGAAACTCCCTCCGTATAAGTTAAAAAAGACATTATTACCTTAATTCTTTCGAAAAGGTTAAAACGGACCATGTTTGGAAAACAGCAGATATATTCCTTTATAATCATCTTATAAAACGTCAAAAAATGGTATAAATTTCTTTAAACCATATTCTGTAAAATAGTAAGATTGTTTTGAAATACACTATTAAGAAACATGGATGTGGATGATAAAGAGGTCCCAATAGATATTTATTTATAAACAACCACAAATAATGAAGATATTGTGAAACAAACCCATACCTTGTACTTTTCCTTTATTGAGAGTAGGTTAACCTCCTATATAATGGTAAAATAATTTTTCTTAAATTATAAAAGAATCATATACATTAATATGATATCATATATGATCTTTTAACATTTCATTGTTAATAATATCTTATTATTATCGTCGTTTTGGGTGTTCATTTACTCATTTTCTTTAATATGTTTTGTTACATAAGCCGTGATTGTTATGGATAGGTTGTATCTTATTCATATACAAAATTATACCAATTACTTAAACATAATTTTTAATCATCAAATGAGAATTATACTTGAATGGATATGATGGAGAATGAATCTCATCACGTTCATGGAGAAGATAGTCCGTACGTACGCATGAGTGACAATATCATTCTTTTGATATTAAAATAATATATAATTTGATAATATATCATATATAAAGAATCATTATCATGTTATATTTATTATTTAAATTAATTACACATCATTATTATACCAATCTAAATAATAATGTTTTGAATAACAATTACACAACAACGTGGAGACGGTAAGCCATACGTACGCACGTATGGTGAGATGTCATTCAAAGGATGGATAGAATAATAAAAATGGTTGTGTCATATTTATAATAACATCAAAGTATATAGAATATATTGGATTTATTATTTTATAATGTTAATAACAATGAAAAAAGAAGACAAAGAAGAAAGGAACATAAAAGAGGGTGCTGAAAACATTACCTCTTCTTCGGGTTCTTCCTTTTGATTTGATCAAAAGGACTCCGTAGGATGGATTTATGATCAATATAAGGACTCTATGTTGAATAGAGGCAAGATGTGTGGATATTTGGGAAGAGTTTGGCCTATCCAAATGGCTTTGAAGGTGTGAATTAGTGAGAAAGGGGAGTTCCCTTTTATAAGAGGGGTGAGGGGATCCATTGGAAAAGCTAGAAATATTATTTTATAATAAATCCATATTCGGTTTATAATGGATCAAAAGTTTATTATTTAAAGGTTAATGTGGGGATTGGTCGAAAGAAACTTAACCAATAGGTTTTAGATAGGTTTGTGTCACATTATTAACCTTATCTTTTAGTTTCAACTCTTAGTTAATTAGTTTGACATTCACCATGTCCCTTTGTATTTTTATATTATATTGTAAATTAACATACAATAAACTTCAAAAAGACCTCCCAGAGGTCTATTAATGATAAAAATATCCTTATAAAATTCTTTTGGCCGAACCTTAGATTTTTTGGGATATAATATCAAATAATAATATAATATTCATTTTTGAAATGCTTTTATGTAAATTTTGACACTATTTGGACATTGATTTTTGTGAAAATCATAACCACGTGATTACTTCGAAAATAGAAAATTAAATCATTACAATCATGTCATATTATCCATTAAAATTTTGTGAAATCATAAAATGTCTCCAATTAAATTTATTTAGATATTTATAATATCAATTATTTTAATATTTAATTAATTTGGTAATTACTACATAACCATTGTGTCATAAATAAACTAAATTATTTAATGTTTAAAAATTATAAATAAAATACCATTACATAGGAAATATTATTATATTTCTAATGAATATTTAAAATAGAATTTATATTATGTATAACCCTTTATTAAAAATTATTTAGTAATTAAACATTGATTTTAACTCTTTTAACACTTCTTTGAATTAAATAATAATAAATGTTTTAATCTAATCCATTTAGACCTAAATAATAATATTTTATTACTGAGGTTGTTTTTGGTCGTGATACACTTGTCCAATAGAATTAGTACATGTGTTAGGGTAATATTAATATAAATTTTACACTTAATTACCAAATTTACTTTTAACCGTGGTAAATAAAAGTAAAACGTTACTATTCGCTAAAAATTATTTTTATCTTATTGAACCACATTTTACTCCTTGATATTAACCATGTCTTTCAGATTTTCGAAATTCCTCTCAGAGAAGTGTTAAAATTATGTTTTATGTGAATTTCCAAATTCTTCTAGGAGGTGGGTATAAGATCTTGAAATGTTTCTTAAATTTTTATATATCTAAAATTATACAAATATAAATCCAATGAATTACATTGATCTTATACAGGTATTATGTATATATTTCTTCCTTAAATAAATTTAAATAAAATGAATAATTATTTTAATAAAAATTCGGTTTTAAACTATAACTCAGTGTTTTTCACTATTCATCCAAAATTTAATTTTTTCAGAAAAATACAAAAAATTCACCTTAGACTAATTTCGGTATTCCGAATCCAAAAATGAATTCTATTTTGAAATATAATATTTATTAAATTTCAAAATTTAGCTATTACAATTCATAACAGCTAGTTTGATTGGTTGTGGTGTGTGTTAGAACTCGAAAATGCGTACAACACACGCTACTGTATTATTCAAAGAGAAGCGTACTTTGGAAGATTGGGGTGTTTCAATAATATATTGAAATATATCTTTTCACATAATAAGATAAACATTAACCAAAGTATATGGTTAAAGCTAATCAAATATTATGATTACTCGATACATTCCCACACTATAAAAGTTAATAAATTGGCTAATGGTCTGAGTAGAAAATATTTAGATGAATTTTCCATGATGTGGAATGAATAAAATAATAATTATGGTTCTAAAAAGGATTTATCTTGAAGTCATAATGTAATATGAGATATATTACTTTCCTAGGTTTCTGCTCAACCAACTATTAATGTAAGGATCAACAAATCCCAAGAGGTAGATGAGGAGAAATAAATTAATCTAGATATTATTTTGGAGTTCAATATTTATAAATATGGTTTCATAAAGATTGGAAACCGGTTATATGTCCCATATTTACCAAAAATGAAGAAAGATATTATACATGATTCACATCGCTCATTATTCTCTATCCATCCGGAAAGAATAATGATATATAGATATATAGAGAAAAACATCTAGTGGTATAATATGAATAGGGAAATCATAGAGTATATATGTTGATGCTTGGTATCTCATTAAGTCAAGGTAGTGAAATATAACCCTAAAGGGTTGATTCAAACAATACTCATACCTATAAATAAATGGGAAAAATCAACATGAATTTTATTATAGGACACCCAATACATCAGAAGATCACAATTCCATTTGGGTTGATGTTGATTTCCATAAAAATTCTGTCCATTTTATTTCTATAAAACAAGATTTATAAATAGATTATAATTCCATGTTATACATTAAATAGGTGTTTAGGCTTCATGGAGTTACCATATACTTATATCTGATCTAGATATGATGTTTACATTGACATTCTGGAAACGTATTCAAATTTTTTTGGGACAGAGTGAAATTTTAACACAACTTACCACCCTCGAAAAAATGGTCAATATAAGATAAACATTCAATCTATAGAAGACATGTTGACATATTATTCAATGTATTTCTATGTATTTTTCTGTTAACATATTCAATTGAAATATTTCATAAATGAAAACATTTTCCATTCTAGCATGCTAATGGAACCATATGATGCTCTATATAGGATGTGACTCAAGACCCCAACAAGATAGGATGGATTTATGGAATGACAGGTGATAGGACTATTCTTTTCTAAGATATGGAAAAGAAGTTCCAAACCATTCAGTGTCATATAAAAATGGTGCAAAGTCAATAATTTTCTAAGATATCTATAATTTTAATTTGATGATAAAATATTTCTCCAAATTTCTATATGGAAACAGGTTATGAGATTTGGGATGAATTCAACCCTGATACATTGCTAAATTGGTCAATTTAAGATCCTTGATCTTTTCAATATCACAACCTATTAATCATGGATTACACCACACCTGTCATAATTAAAATATCTATTCCCTATATCACTTTTGAGAAAGCATATACTATACCCTTCACATGTTCTATGCTAGAAATATGTGAAAATATTACTTCACCTCTATTATATAGAACAACACGTGGAGATCTTAGATCAAAGGGATAAGGATATGTGGATAAATTCTACTCATATGGTCAATTTTCTATGGAGAACACATACATTGAACGAGGTTAAATTGGAACCTGATGGTGTGATGAAAGAAAATTTCCCTTAGTTGTTTTATTATATGTAATTAAATATTGAGGATGATATTATTTTAAGGGGGGTATAACGTATAGACGTAATTTTTTCAATCATAATTAAATAATCTATTTGATGACTTGTTCAAAATACAGAACCAACATAAAATGAATATAGAATGATATAATAAATATGTAAATTTAGAAGTTATAAAACATTGGTAAATGAATTATGAAATATATATATATATATATATATATATATATTGATATTAAATATTAACAAAGTTCATAAATAAAATAATCTAATAAAATCATTCCATATGTATAAAATGTAATTTATAAAATGGATATTTCCATGCATGATATATTAATGATTAAAATGAATTTTAAAAGAATAGTTGACGTAAAATAATTATTTTCTTATAAAAATATATATATGATATTTTATGATTTTTGTTTAATTTTTTGTTGATAAATTTCATGATTTTAATTTTAAAATATTATAATTTTATTTGATTTATCATTTCTATATTATCTGAAGATGATTTTTTTATTTTTCCAAAATAATTACTCGTCATGTGTATATTGATTATATTGATTTTATAAATATTATTATTTTTATGAAATTATTTTATTATATTAATACATTTATATATTTTTAAAGTTTTTGAAATAAAATTATATATTATAAATTAATATAGTCAATTTTAGAATACTATATTATATTTATGATCCTTTGATCAACATTTTAAAATTTTATATACTAATTAAATGAAATAAATTTACTATTTTGATTAATTAATTATAATTTATTGATATGATGTTTTTGATTTATTTATTGTAAAATTATTTTTTAATAGTAATTATAATAAAAATTCTATTTGAATCAATTGAATTAAGAATTCTATCTTAATCACAAAACAATTTTCTTAATATCAAACATTAAAAAAATGTTTTCCTGCGTTATAAATGCTAACACCGTAAGTAACATCCATATAAATAGAAATTTGAGTTTATAAAGTTATTAGTATAATTTATAGAATAATACTACTATTATTTAATATTTTCTATTTTATTTTTTTTAATTTTGATTTTTAACATTTATGTTAATTTTCATGATAATTGAAGAATAATTATTTTATAATTATTTATTTAAAAACATTAGGTAATTTATATCAAATAATTTAAATTTAAATTATTTAAGATTACATTATAGTAAAAATTTATTCTTCTACTATAACATTTTTTCTAAAAATTACTTTTTAAAATTAAATGATAATTTAATTATATTTAAAAATTTAATTGGATTAATTATATTTTAAATTTAGTTCCATAAAAACATAATTATCTTATATTTATTATTTTATATATTTATTAAATCATAATCACATAATTAATAACAAGTAATAATGTCTAAATTTAAAAATGTTAAATGTAAAAACATAACAATAAAAAATATATAACCTATTTAAAACAATATTAGATACATATATTTGTGTATTAATTGATCTAGATGAATTAAAAACTCTTTAATTTTAATAATTTTCATTGATTGACCATTGAATCGTGTCGTGCAATTATTGAACCATAATGATTGTTTCCAAAAGCTCCCCTTTACCCTTATAAAAGGAAACCAATACCACCATTAAAATAGACACATGTATTTATAATTTATCTTTTAAAATGATTCATTTTACTCTCCTGATAACACTATCCCAAAAAACAGAATCTTATTTCCACTGAGGATAGCATATTCCCTTCAGTTTCAAGGAAACTTGCAAAGGAAAAAATCAAGTCTCCAACGGAATTTTTGTCTCTCATTTATCATTTCATATTAATCTTATAATTATAAATATATCATAACCATGATAATATAATTAATTAAATATCATTATTATAAATATATTTTTTCATTATTGGTAAATACCTTATGTATTAGTTTTAATCCTCTTATAAAAAACACCATTACTGCATTGTGCAGACTTCCGCCTCCACAATGTAATATTGATAATTTTTCATTATAGACTTTAATATTTATTAATAATTGTTAAAATTATGAATAATGTTATTTATAAAATATAATAATTATGATTAAATTTTAATTCAATGTCATCTGTCTCCACTCCCATGTGTTGATAAACAGGATTGCAATGTATGCATATGGGGGATTACCACATGCATGATGAAGCATTTATATTTTTATCTACATTTTTGTACATTATCAATAAATAATAAAATAAAATTTAAATTCATTAAAACATAAAAATAATAATATTACACTTATTTAATATTTATATTATTTCAAAACAATCACTTATTTTACAATATTTAAAAATTGAGTATAAGCATGTTAATGTTTTAGATTATTTAACCACATACATGAACAATGGATTGAAATATGATTATGTGTAAATATGGGTATAGTGACACAGGATTATCATATATAAATATTACATCTTTTTGGATGAATATTTATTGCATTACCCAAATATACACTTGATGACCATTTGAGATAATTTCTTGAGACACTAAATACATTATCTTCTTATTTCATGAAATATCATCAATATCTCCAACAAATATCATCCCATTAAATACTCTTCGTAGACATATCCTAATTAAAAACCTTATTCAAAACCTGTGGAAAAGAAAAATAATAATGGTTAAGAAAAAAATTTCAGTAAGGGTAACAATGTGAGATATCAATGATCCCAAAAATATAACATGATAATAAGAGTATGGGAATATGAGACTAAAAATTGAATACCATTCCATATATGTCCAAATTCATAATATTAAGATATAGAATAATATTGGTAGTTAATAAGACTCTAATCTTAAAGGAATCAAAAGAAAGATCCTTAAGATCATTAAACTAATATAAGATACAGAATTTTGGTATACACATAAGCATGGGGAATATTTTCCATAATAGTCATGGCTCACTACCAAGGCAATCAAAGTGGAATGTGTTCAATCTCATAACCATTATATTATTCAAGGATCATTGCCAATACTATTATAGTAAAAAAATCCATTAATGTACTTGGATCACTCCCCATTCTATTCCTATATAACTCCTCAGAAATAAATATTTACCCAATTCATTGAATAGAGATATAGGTCCAACCAATCACGTCAAGAAAATTTTATTTATGTATAGGACAAGATCATAAAACATTAATCAGGTCACAACACATGAAATTAAATGGGTTCCAAAAACGTTTCATCATATCATAACCTATGGATAATATATAGGTTTCATAATCATTTCATCATTTCATTACATCATAACCAATATTAAAGAAGTGGGTTTCATAATAATTTCCCCGGGGTCTAACCCATGGAAGAGAAATAATTTGGACTTTCTCATTCCATTTTTAAAAAACCATTCATTAAAAGAATCAGAGTGGTATATATTTTTCATATCCACAGTATGGAATAGGAATATCAATGGATGTCATCTTATACGGAAAATGATTTTGAAACGTCAAACAAAACATTTCATGAAAAAATTAAATATTCATTGAAAATAACCTTTTAAAATAAAAAATTATAAATCATTTTGGAAGTCCATTAATTTTCAAATAAAATTTTAAAATTTTATATGGATCGTTAAAAATCAATTAAAATATTTCTTAAAGAAAATAAATTTTTAAAACTAAAAAACCATTTATCTGTTTGAAAATGATTTTTATTGAGAGTAAACTGTTAATCTTATAAAAGAATCTATAAAAATTATTTACAACATTTGTTGATGGAAATAAATTTTCATTGAAAATCACATTTTAAATGTAAAAATTCATAAAAAAATTTGGAAGTTCTTTTTCATTAAAAATAAAAATTGAAACTTATAAAGTATGAATTAAAAATAATTTAAAAACATTCTTGAGGAAAATATATTTTCCTTCAAAAACAATTTTTCAAACTAAAAATTCATTAAAAAATTTGTAAATACATCTCTCTAAAAATAAAAATTTAAACTTTTAGTCAAATCTTTAAAAATAATTTAAAACTTTTCTTCATTAAAATATCATTTCCTATTTTTTTAAAAAACTTTTTAAAACATAAAAAAATTAAAAAATATTTATTCTGAAAATAACCTTTAAAAATAAAAATTAGGCTTCAAATAAAAAAATATTTATCATTGTAGGATGTTATGTTCAATTCATAGATGTTAAAAAAAGATTCTATTAACATTTTGTGTAAAAGACAACGTATGATAGTTTAGAAATTGACATAAAGATTAATTTCAAATAATTATGTAAAATTTAGAACATAGGTAAAATTTATTCCATAAATTATTTGGATAATTTAAAATACCTTTTTGTAAATGTTTATAGAAAACAAGGTTTTGGAAGAAAAATCATTTCTGACTAAAGAGATAAATATTGGTTGGTTTTCTTAAAAACATTGTTTTCAAATATCAAGTACAGAAAGAGATAAAATGAAGAGATAAAATGTATTCTTCTGAAATAAATAGATGATAAGAAACCAAAAATGTTTCTTAATATATGGATCAAAATATTTTATTATTGAAAACATAACCATAAACAATCCAAATAAATGATGATATAGTAACATTAAATATTTTCCACTTTGGTGAAATTGAATTTTAAGCCCCATGAATGAATAATATTTAATTTAAATTTAAAATATAATGTGAATAAATAAATTAATAACATTACATGTTAAATTGGATATATATACACCACATAAAATAAGATATCTGAAAAATATAACATATTTCTCATGGAAGGTAAATTGAGACCAAAATTCCTTACTGCTTGGTAATTATTGAACTGTAAACCCAATGAAATAGAGGTCATAAAATTGATATGAAAATACCAGTAAATTTAAGGATAATAGTCATAAAATAAATTCATGGGTCATATATATACCACATAAAACAAATATGTTGTCAATATAGCCTGTATTTTATAAAAGTAAAAAGTGAAAAGGAAATACCTAACTATAAGTATCGAATTGCTTCGTATACCTTCAAACCACTTATATAATAAATATAATTTTATTTTCAATATATTAAATAACAATAATTATATATTTCACACCATATATTATTTTATTATGACTTTTGATTACTTTTTTTTTATGAATTTCATGTTAAAGTCACGTTATGGGCAATAAATGATTTGTTTTTAATGTATGATTTGATTTTTTTTTTGTTTTTGTCCCTATTAAATTGATCATGGTTCTATAATATATATAATTTTATACGTGATAAAAATATTATATATATTCATTATATATTTTTTATATAAATCCATAAGATTTAGATATGGAATACAAACTACAATATTCCTAGGTACGGTAGGTTGTACGTATACATGAACTTTGATTCCATTTTATCAAATGAATTGAATGATAAAATGGTAAATAATATTTTAAAAATAGAAAATAATTTATATTTCATAGATATCACATATTTTTTATTAATCCATACATATGACCTTTTATGTAAATCATGAATGAATCACATCACTTCATATAGCGGGAGTCCTCCGTACACTCAAGTGAATTTATTGTATACCCACAGAATGGAATTTATAAAGGTATATGTGTTATAATAATTACATAATTATTATATATATATATATATATAATCCGTCATTATATCCATCTGTGATAGGTAGTTATAGAAAATTGAATAACATTGGTTCATGAGGTGGTAGTCGACCATACGCTTGAATGATACTTTTGTATCCCATTTGATGGAAGAGAAGATGGTTGTATTGACATGAATAGATAAAAAAATAAAAAAAATATGTAAAATATACTTAATTTATTCATTAATCATGGTTTAATAATAATTTTAGGAGGTTGAGGAAGAAATAAAATAAAATACTTGGTTATGGGTGCTTCATATTCATCGAACAACTTCATTTGGTTTTCACCTAAAGGATTCTTATGTTGGATTTATTAAAGAAAATAAATCATAAAGGATGGTATCATTATTTTAATTATGTTATTTTTTATGTTCATGGAAAAAATGGTTTTAGATGATTCTAGTGGAGAGGGTAAGGGGTGTCCTTATATAAGTTTGGAGAGTGGCATGCTTGTAATTATTGAAATGAAAATGGTGTGCCAATGTTTTTCACAAGAAAAAAGGACCCAAACTAGTAATTTTAGAACCTAGAAGATATAAGGTATAAATATGGTAATCCAATGGTTTTTTACATGTTTTGGGCCATTTTCAACCATAATTAGTTTTTTCAACCCTAGTAAACCCATTTTTACCTTAATCATATTAAACAACTTTTAATATTTTTACTATTAATTTAGGTCAAAATTAAATAAAATTAATTGATAATTAAAATTTTATTGATTCTAAATATTTAATCTATTTTTTGAAATTATAATCACAAAATGGAAATATTTAATGAAAATGTAATCTAGTAGACACGAGGAGAAAAAGATTTTCCAAAGAGAAAATGGCAAAACGTTTTCAAAGATTTTAAATAAAAATTGAATATGAAATTTATTCCCAAATAAACTTTCATTAATATATATATATATTTTGGATAATTTAACTTTTCAATCATATTAAAATAATTTTTAGTTTTTCAATTCTATAAAAGATATAAAAATTCTTAATAAAATACCGTATTTTTCAATATTCATCAAAAAATTTACCTTCTGAGAAAATTATGAAAATATCATCATGAGATAGTTTTGAAATTATTATTTTCATAATTAATCTTATTTTTTCAAATAAACATTCTAAAAGTGCAGAAAATAATTTTAAAATAAGTTCATAAAATTTAAAAAACTACTTTTCAAAAAATATAGTATTAAGGATAAAATTAGATTCCATCTTATCTCTTGTCTAGATAAAAAATGAATTTAAACATTTTAATGAATATAAAATACATAAATTGAATTAAAATATTTCATCAAAAGAATATTTTTTGTATTATGTGAGGTAAAACACGTCAGTGCATACAAAAAAAAATTCAGAAAAAATATTTTCTTGATTTTCAAATGGGTTTCAATTACATTTATAATAATTTAGTCACTAAATAATTTATTATATAAACTTGTTTAAACTATATATTTTAATAATTTTTTAAATTATATTCATATCCATAATTCTAATGGTTGTTTTATAATTATCATATAAACTAATAATAATATTTTATATGTATGTTATATTTTGTTTAAACTCGGTGTTTCATGTACCACAAGTTACACTTAGTGCTGCATGTAACAGAAGATAAACTCAATATTTCCTGTAATCAATTTTAAAATAAATAATTTATGTGATGAAAAATATAAAACATATTAATTTTTTTTAAAATAATTATTTCACAAAATCTCAGGGTGTTTCATTTTACCCCCTTATATAAATTGGTTCCTTGTAATTTTATCTTATTCTAAGTAAACAAGTGTTTTTCTATATAAACATTGATTATGTGAAAACCACATTGTAAAACTAATTAATAAAAATACCTAATCAAAATTGAATATTGAATGATTAAAAATAATATAAAAACTCATATCTTATTTTCCATGTAAAAGAACATTATATGGAAGTTAAAATGCGAACATATAATAGAAAACAAAGTCTCCAAAACTAATGGAGAGTGATAGAGAATATGGTCCTGAAAATTTTAATGACTATAAATCCAATAATAAGTGATGTGTGAAAAGACCATTCATTTTTCATTAATTAATGAAAATGTTTAAAATTTTATTTCATGGTCCATTGTATAATGTTGGGAAACTTTTATGAGAAGATACTCTTACTTGATTTCATTCTAATTCATACGAATAATATCAACATTTAGTTGTACATTGAATAATTTACAAATCATATCTCACTCTAATAAATTAAAATGAATTTTTTATGCCTAAATCACTAATGGATCATAGGATCCATAATACTGTGATAAATTATTCCTTCTATCTTTAGTTATCATCATAAAAATTGTTGGAACAAGTTATCCAATATGAGTAAATCATCATATGTTAAAGTAATAAATTAATCTCTAAATCTTCATAAAAAATATAACTTAAACCATTCCATAAATGGTTAAACTTATTCACTTCAAAAATTGAATGATTATAAATAAGATTACTAAATTTTCCAAAATCATCTTCAAATTATTCTTCTAACATCATTATGTAGCTCGTAATGGTCATATTACAAATATGTGACTGACATGGTAATATATTCTCCTAAAGCTTCATAGTAACCATTATTACCATAAAACCTCAATTAAAATATATATTCTTCCACATTCCTTGGATAAAACCACATATTATTGGATATATTTCATAGATCTAATAATGTTTAAAACTATATTAGTGATAGCACAAACAACATTATCAATAAATAAATTATCAGTTTTGATTTCATAAATACTATACAATTAACTATATCCATTTCAATCATCTATTTATACAAACTAAACTCTATTTCCACAATATCAAGAACATATTAATTGTACTATTCCTTTAATCAAAATATCACATTGCTATTAAATCGCTTCTCTAGGTCATTGGTACCATTTACCATATTGTTCCAAATCCTTAAAAAAAATATAGTAAACAATCCTTACATATTACATAATTCTTGAAATATAATACATAAAAAATTCATAATATTTACTTGAATGATTTTTTATTATATAGAACATTTCATAGTCTTGGGGTAAATACTTAGTTTAGGGAATTAACTCACATAATTTTCATGTTCCTCACTTATAATACATAAACATTCTTGGAAATTCCTTGCTCTATGAACATCATTTACATATAGAAAACAACTTCCTATCTATTTTATATATATTTTTAGGTTCTTGTACCCAAATTATTGACATATAGGAAGCTGTATCTTCTTTCTTTTATAATCATCACCACCTGAACATTTATAAACATTTATCTTTATCTTATCTGATGAGTATGGAATCTCACTGATATTCAAAATTTTAATCATATATCATTATTGATGATTTGGTATAATAAAATTATATTTCCCTCCAGTCATCATCAAATTTGGTTTACCATAATTAATGAATCTTAAATTTTATTTAATGTTAACCCAGATCCCTTTAGTTCCCACCTTTGAATGAAACCAAAAACAATAGTGTGAGTAACAATTTTTATAGTTGGAAACCAAATAATCCCAAAACATAAATTGAATGATATATAAATAATAACACCTTATTTTCAATATATTACACCATATTCTTAACCAATGTCATTAATGTCAAATATTTTAATATTTCATAATGATTTGTAATGAATTTTTTATTTTCCAATGTAAATCCTCTCCGAATGATAAATCTAGTGTGAAAAAAAGAATATTTGTATACAACATGTGGTGATCGAGTCCATATCAATACACCCTTTACAATTTTGTTAACCTTAGTTAAATATATTTTTGAACGTCATCCGCTTATAGTGTTTAAATTGGGATTTAATTTCTTGGAAACCACTTACTCTATCCTTTAAGAAAATTCTAGAAAACTTTCATATACTTTGAATAATACTTAAAATTTTCCTTAGACATATCCCTAAACATATAAATAGATATATACATATACATATACCTATGGTAATATAATATGATGTTATCTAGGATGGAAAATAAATTTGAAATTTTTTTTAAAACATTTCTCAAGTAAAATTAATTTTTATAGAAAATAAATTAAAAAAACTAAAAATTCATAAAATATTTTGGAAATATGTTTCTTTGAAAATATTCATTAAAAGTATAATGTAATTTAATAAATAAATTAAATCATTTATTGAGGAAAATATCTTTTCTTTAACAATAACATTCTTAATCTTAAAATTAAAAAAAATTGAATCTTCTTTTATTTGAAAATAAACATTGAAACTTATAAAGGGATCATTTAAAATTATTTAAATAATTTAATGAGGAAAATAATTTTTTATTGAAAATAAATTTTTAAATCTTAAAATTAATAAAAAAAATTAAACTCATTTTCTTTCAAAATAACCATTAAATCATTTAATGGAATCCATAAAATTGTTTTGAATAATTTCTTGGGGAAAATAAATTTTAATGGAAAAAAAATTTAAAAATAAATTATAAACCATTTCATAAATCCTTTTATGTTAAAAGAAACATGTAGTATTATAACAGAAGATTTAAAATCATTTAAAATGCTTTGTGAGGAAAATATCATTTTGTCTTTGGAAGCACTTTTTAAAATATAGTTTATTTAAAAATCAATTTCTATTAAAATAAGCATGAAACATTATAAAGGAATATTCAATGAAATTAATGTACATGATGGTTAGAAATGTTTTTCATTCCATACAAATCAAAATAATGATCCAATTCACATTGTGGGTAAAAAAAACATGTGATGTTTGAAAAATGATATGAGTTTTCCTTTTAAAATATTAGATAAAAATTTTAATATGTGTAAAATTATAGTTAATTAACCATTTGATAATTTAAAAAACATTTTTAAAATCATTTCTAGAAACCATGGTTTTTAAATAAAATATATTTTTCAAAAGAAGGGAAAAGTAATGTTATATTTTTCATAATCACATTATTTTGAACTCTTGACTACATAAGTAGAAGCAAATGTAGGTAAATATTGAAATATAATGAAATAAACATAAGAGAAAATAATAATAATTTTTCTTAAAGTTGAAATATAATATTTTGACATCAGAAACATAATCATTGACAATTATGATAAATAATGAAATTTGAACATAAAATATTCACCACTTTGCTAACATTGAATTGTAAGATTCATGAAGTAATAACATTAAATTAAATGTAATATATCATGGGAATAAATTAATTAATGATTTAAAATTTAAAATTTTTTGAATATAAACCTCACAAATGAATTTAGGTTCATAACATAACACATTTCTCAAGGAATTCAAATTGAGACAAAATCCGTTATCAATTTGGATACTTTTTAATCATAAACCTCGTGAAGAAGACATCCTAAAGGGGATAATTAAATATCTAATATTATATGTATAATAATAATAAAATACATTCATTGTTAGTATATACACCACATAAAATAAATAGGTGGTGATAATTCCATGTGTCTCATAAGAGAAAAAAGTGAGACTTAAATATCTTACATTAAGTCTATAATTCCTTCAAAAAATTGAAACCTCCAATATAATAAATGTAAATTTTTTATAAATATATTATATAAAAGTAATTATATATATAATAATGTATATTATTTTATTATTACCATTTATTTAAAATTTATTAACAATTCTATGTTAAAGTCACGCTTTAAGAAATAACATCTTTGTTTTTTGTGTATGTTTTGATTTTATTGTTTATTATTATAAATTTTATAATGGTTAGATAATATCCATAATTATAACCACGTTATAAATGTCATATATATTAATTATATATGTTTTTATAGTATCCAAAATAGTTAGAGATAAAAAATGAAGTACAGTGCTCATAGAGATCATAGCTTGTACATACGCATGAACATTGTTTCTATTTTCTCAATGGATTGAAAAAAATATTACCATAAATAAATATTTTTATGCCCTAAATATATCATATTTTCATTAAAAACATCTTTATTACATTCTATTTAAATTGTGAATGAATTGTATTTCTTCGTGAGGCAGTTGTCTGTCTTACACACAAGTTACATTATTATATTCCCACATAACGGAACGTATTAAGGAATATAACATATAATACTTTTATATGTATAATAATATCATAAAAATAATATATAAACATTTACTCTATCATTTTATCTATCCATGATGGGTGGTTATGGATAATTAATAACATTAGTTCCGGAGTTGGTAGTCCGCCAAACACACAAATTATTATTTCAAATCCTATTTAATGGAAGAGGATATGGTTGTTTTTCATGCGCTTAACATAAAAAAATATTATTATATGGAATATAAATATGATATAATTGAAGGACCCCGGGACACCCTGAGAGGTGAGGGGTGAATCAAGGTGACCACTTTTTCTTTTAATGTGATTGATTTTGTTCCCACATTGGTAGGAACTTGTTGAACCTGTAAGATGATTATGATTAGAATGCAAACATTCACATGCACAGAGAAGACACAAACCTTTTTACTTGGTTCACCACTAAGGGCTACTTCCAAGGATCATACGCCGACAGGTTGTCGGTCGTACGAAAATCCACTATGCTTCACTAGCGGTAGATTACAAAAGTTTGGGTACAGTCACTCTGTCCTAGGCTCACTGCCTTTACAAAGGTTTAGGGATAGCTCACTTCTTCCCTCGGGTCACTCCCGTTGACTCCCCCTGGCTCACTACCGTTGGTGAAGTCACACTCAGTTTATAGACGTGAAGGTCTCTTCAATTAAAAGTCATGAAGTTCATTGTCCCCTATTCAGCATGAGACATTTCTTGCATCAGAGTCCTGAGTTAATGCTCTGTTAAAATCCAGATTCCAACCACTGATGAATACTCCCTTTTTCCTTGTGCACAGGGCAAACAACCTTTGAAAAGGCCTTCGCAAAGTACCCTACTTCGCAAGGCTCCCAATTTTGCAAAGCTCAAACAAGACTTCGTAGAGCCCCTGCCATTTCGCGAAGCTCAATCGCGAAGCACTCTCACGAAGCTCCTGCCTATTCGGGAAGCTCACTGAGCCAACGTGGGGCACACGTCTTTCGCGGAGCTAGAATAGTCGCCGCGAAGCTCCTCTTTTGCAAAGCACACTGCCTTCGCGAGGGACCTTTGCGAACCGAGAGAAAAGGACTTTCTCTGAAATTCTCTATGCTTCTCTTGAGGGGGTCGGCCTCTATTTATAGGCGATTCCACCGACCCTCGACCCTTCTGCGCGAAGTCAACGCCACGCCATCTCAAATCGCGAAGCTCCAAATATTCTGCCGGAATTCTGTCCAAATCACGAAGCACCACGGCACTTTGTCATTCGCAAATCTTGACATAGTCGCGAAGAATCACCGTCAATATACCTTCGCGCCTTCGCCGCAAAGCTCCCTCGCGAAGCCCTTCTCCGCCGCGATGCGGTTCAACCTCCGCCGTTCGCGAAGCTTGACGTAATCGCGAAGACTCACTGCCTCCATTCTTTTGGTCTTCGCGAAATCCAGTCCATGCATCCCATCTTTACGAAACTCATGCCTTTTCCATATTAAATTATGATCTTCTTGGAAATCCACTTTTCGTGATGCTCACCAACCTCTAAATTTTGGACCCCAAAAATTTGGCAAACACTGGGAAACGATGCCACCTTCAATACTAATGTGTTCTTGAATGGTATGATCTCTTTGCTGGTACATGATCTGAACATCCATTGATGATTGACAACAAACACAAACCACACTCCAAATCATGCATATAAGATCATGGTTCCAACAATATCCCCCTTTGGGTTTGTTGGCAATCAGAAGAAAAATTCAATAGATCTCCATCAATGTGAAAACCAAAAAACACAGGAATCAACCCAGCCAACACTCTAAGTCTACGTGAGCAATTCTCGGTGTAGAAAACAAGAGAGGAGGCTTGAATGGGGTTCTACTATTTTTCCATTGTTTTTCTATTCATTATTCTCATCACAGAAGATTCCTGAATTTATTCCTTCTCCTTTCTCCACCATTGACAATAAATCCAAAAACCATACTCCCCCTGGATAGTATCTCCCCCATAAACCTGCATCATATCCATAAACACACTAAAAAATTTAAAAAAAATGGGGAGAGGGGTATTTCGTATCCTCCATATGCATTGGGAGCTGGTCGAACATTGAGGTTCAACCGATGCTTCTCAAACATAGCCGCTGACAGTGGCTTTTTCAGGATATCAGCCACTTTCTCATCTGTTCCCATATGATCCAATCTAATCACGCTTTGCTCAACTTTCTCTTTGATAAAGTGATACCTGATTTCAATGTGTTTTTTACAAGATTTCTGAACAGGATTCTTCGTAAGATCAATTGCGCTCTTATTGTCATAGTAAATCACCATTGGTTGCGTCACCTCATCCCCAATATCAGTTAATTGCTGCTTCATCCATATCAGTTGAGTGAATGCCTTTGTGGCAGAGATATACTCAGCTTCAGCAGTACTAAGAGAAGTACATTCTTGTTTCTTGCTCAACCAGCCCACACATTTTTGACCAATATAGAAAGCTCCACCACTAGTGGACTTTCAGTCTACTACATCACCAGCCCAGTCAGTATCAGACAATGCTGATAATTCACTGTCCCTGCCTGCAGCAAAAAATAACCTGATGTTATGTGTACCTTGAATGTACCTCATGATTCTTTTTACTGCTTCCATATGTTCCTCCTTTGGATTACTCTAAAAACGGGCCGCAAGGCATGTTGCAAAGACAATATTTGGCCTTGTCGCTGTCAGGTACAGTAGGCTTCCTATGATCCTCATGTACATGGTGGGATCAATAGAGTTCACATCCTCATGCTTTCCAAGTTTAGTTCCAACTGCAATCAGAGTTGACATTGGTTTGGAATCTTGCATATTGAACTTCTTCAGCAACTCTCTTGCATATTTTTCCTGAGAAATGAAAGTGTATTCTTTCTTTTGAATCACTTGTAGCCCCAAAAAATATGTGATCTCCCCAATCATAGACATTTCAAATTCTGATTTCATGTGGTTGGCAAATTTATCCACTGATTTCTTCCTACTGCTACCAAATATGATGTCATCGACGTAGACAAGAACCATGAATTGATCTTTTGAAAAATTCTTTACATATAGATTGTGATCAACTCCTCCTCTTTTGAATTCCAACTTCTTGAGATATGAATCTAGCCGTGAGTACCATGCCCTTGGTGCCTGCTTCAAACCATATAGAGCTTTCTTCAGTTTTCAGACCTTTGTTTCATCGATACCCAAGACAAAGCCCACTGGTTGTTCAATGTAGACTTCTTCTTCTAGTACACCATTCAAAAATGTTGTCTTAACATCCATTTGATATACTTTATATCATATTTGGAGTGTCATGGCAAGGAAAAGCCTGATTGACTTCAGTCTAGCTACTGGAGAAAAGGTTTGTTCAACATCAATGCCTTCAATCTGAGAGTATCCTTTACATACCAGTCGTGCCTTGTTTCTGATGACACTTCCATGCTCATCAAACTTATTATTGAAGATCCATTTGGTACCAATCACATTCTGACCTTTGGGTCTCTAGACAAGATCCCATGTCTGATTCTTGTCAATCTGATCTAATTCATCATTCATAGCATTCACCCAAGATTCATCATTTGCAGCTTCTTCGAATGAGGATGTCTCTACAACTGATAGAAATGTAGACTACGAGTTATTCCTCATCCTACTTGTTTGAGTGGGTGCACTTTTGTCCCCAATTATGTTGGATGGATCAATCTTAGCTCTTCGATTTCTCCTGCGAGGTTAGGTAGCATTTTCTTCAGCCATAGTTTCTTCTTCAGATTCTTCTTCTGAATCAACATCATGATGTGACTGCTGAGTGTTTTGAACAACTTCATCTATTTCTGCACTTGTATTTTCTTCAAGTTCACGTTCTTCCTAACTTTCTATCACATCAGCATATGGCATCCTTGAAGAATTTGTGATTTTCTCTTCAATTATCTTAACATCACTACTTTCCACAATTCTTCCCAAACGCTTGTTGAATCATTTGTATGCTTTGCTATTCATTGAGTAACCAAGGAAAATTCCTCCATCTGCATTGTCGCCATATTTCCCTTGATTTCCTTCTTTGTTCCTGATGAAGCATTTACTTCCAATGACACGAAAGTATTTTAGAGAAGGATTCTATCCATGCCACAATTCATATGGTGTCTTCGTCTCACCCATATAAAGTCCTGTTCGATTCAAAATGTACATTGCAGCTTGAACAACCTCTTTCCAGTAATTTCATCGAATACGATTCTCAATCAGCATAGTTCGTGCCATGTTGTTCACCTGTCGATTCCTACGTTGAATAACTCCATTTTTTGTGGAGTTCTAACAGAAGCTACCTCATGTTGTATCCCATGCTTCTCTAGATAATTCTCAAATTCAATGGACGTGTATTCTCCTCCATTGTCAGATCACCACACTTTGATTGTTCGTCCAGTATCATTCTCGGTGATTCACCGATATGTTTTCATGAAGTCAAGGACTTGTCGTTTCCGGGGATTGACCATCACACATGACATTCTACTGTAATCATCTATGAAAAGGACAAAGTACCTTTCTCCATGTGTTCTGGAAACATTTATTGGACCACAAACATCTGTATGAATCAGATCAAGAAGGTGAGATGCCTTTTTCTTCTTTGGCCGATATAAACTACAGACCAGCTTCCCACGAATACAAGCATCACAAGATTTTTCATGCTCACGCTTTAGGTTGGGGATGTCCATGTCAATTCTCAATTTTGATATTTTCTCCATGTCTTGTTGATTGATGTGTCCCAATCTCTGATGCCACAAATTGTTTTCTTCTTCAACAGTCATGTAACATACATTTTCTTCACTATCAACCTGATACAAGTTGCCTTCTGTTCGGCATCCCTTTATAAGTGAATTGCCGGTTTTCCCCTTGATAGTGCAACCTTTCTGATTAAAAGTAACTACAAGTCCTGAGTCACAGAGTTGAGTCACGCTGAGGAGATTATGACGTAGGCCATCTACGTAAAGGACTTCAGTCTTCTTTAGTTCTCCATTAGCCAATTTGGTACTTCCACTCCCTTTTAATTTTAGAGCTCCATCATTACCAAATCTTATTGTACCATCAACATTCTTTATGATATTAGTTAGTAGGCCGGCATTACCTGTCATATGAGATGAACAAACGCTATCTAGAATCCAGGTACTGTTGTTATTTGTAGCATTGAGGGCTACCTCTACAAGGTTCAATTTCTCAATCTTCTTCCTTTCCTTCCATGAGACATTAGATTGAGTAAATAGAACTGATGGCCTTTCAACTATCTGTTCCACATACCCAGGTTCTTCAGAGTCAAAGTCTTCTTTGAGAGGTGAGAAACTGTTTGAAAGAGCAACACTGTCTTGTTGACGAGACTTGACTTGTCTTGAACTTCGGTATGAGGTGTCTATGTCCCTTCTCTGCCTGCAATTAACGGCCTTATGACCAAAGTTAGAACAATGAAAACAATATCCATAGAAATTATTTCTTCTATAAGAATTAGGATATGAGATTGTTATCCTTTGTTGAGAATCTATATCTTCTCCATTCAGATAGCTTCTTTCCTCTTCACAATAAGACATGAAATGGCCCAGATAGCCACAGAACTGACACTTCATGAGAGGAAATGTCTTCTCACTTGAATTTCTCCTTATACCTTCTTCTTTGGGAGAATAATAAGATTGTTTGTCATTTTTGAAAGATTGAGGATTATTTTGAGGACTCCTTTTAGTTTGGATTGAGGGTTCCATTTTCAGCACTCTAGGTAACATTTCAACATGTTCAACTATCATCTTATCTTTCTTTTCAATCTTTTCACTTCCAGCAGTTGATGACTCATCCTCACAGCCAATTCCACTCTTTCCCATGCAATGGGGGTCTTTGATCACTCATGATTTTTCCAACCCCATCTGAACCACACTTGGCACTTGCTAGTAATTCTACATCTGAGAATCTTCCGAACTGTATTTTCTTCCTCGATTATTTTGGAACTGATTCAGTCTCCAGTTTACTCATTAGATTAACTACTTCCTCCTCAAGACCCTCAGCAGTCTTGGATTTTTCATCCAGTCTGGATGTGAGGTCATTGATGACCTTTGCCTGCTCTTCAATTCTCAGCTTCAGATCTACTACATCATCATTGCTTTCAATTATTTTAGACTATACCTTCACAAATTCTTCCAGTCATTCAATTTCAGCTTCATGTTGATCAATGTATTCAGTTGATTCTTCTACAATTGATTTCCACTTATTGCTGCTCTTACATTTAATCTTAATCTTACTAACCACATCCTTAAGTTTCACCTCAGGATCTACACAAGTTCTCAGTTGTTTTTCTCTATCAGTATCTTCTGACTTTTCAATAGTGGCCATCATAGAAGCATGGTTCCCAGTTTTGAATTATGGTTCTTCTTCATCACAGAATTCCTTGTCATTTTTTTCCTCTTCACAGACAAAACTCTTCCTTTTCATTTTGTTACCAAATTTGAAGTCTCTCTTTTTGATGAACCTTCTCTGAGGCTTCTTGAAGTTTTCATCTTCACTGTCATCATCATTGATATTCTTCAAGCACTGAGAGGAAATGTGCCCATCTTTTCCACAATGGAAACATGTGAGAGGTAACTTCCCTTTGAATTTCCCTTTCCCCTTCTGGAACTTCTTTGCAATGAGAGAAAGAATTTCTTTCTCTTCGTCATCATCACCGCTACTATCCTTTGATATTTTCAATTTATCCATGGCCTTGAATGCCATTTCCTTTCTCACCCGAGTCGTAGCATCTTCTGGTTTGACTCTCATTTCATATGCTACCAAGCTACTTAGTAGATCATCTAGAGATAGTTTGGAAAGATCTCTTTCCTCAAGGGCTGACACCTTCGCATTATATAGAGGTGGAAGTCTTCTTAATATTTTCTTTACAATATCAATGTCTTTTATTTCTTCACCTAGATCCCGAATTGCTCCAACCACTTCAGTAATTCGATTGAAGAAAGAGTCTGCATTCTCGTTTGGATGCATATTCAGATCATCAAACCGATTGTGTAGCACTTGTAGTTTCGCCTCCTTCACTTTGCTCTCTCCTTCATAAATATTCTCAAGATTATCCCACATGGATTTTTCTGAGGTGCAATTCATCACCGTCAGGTAGATCTAATCAAAAAGGGCTGCAGTGAGAGCATTTTGTGCTTTAGCATCTGCATCAAGAAGTTTCTTGTATGTTTCAGTCATAGAGAGGCCTGTTGGATCAGTGACTTGTATTCCTTGCATAGTAGAAAAAAGAACTTCCATTCCAAGAGATCTTAGATGAGATCTCATTCTGTTCTTCCAAATCTAGAAATTTCTTCAATCGAAGTGAGGGACACCCCTGACATTGACCACGTTTTCCATGACGAAAAAAGGTCAGATTCAACACCAGCAACCTTTACCCTTTGATACCACTAGAAGGACCCCGGGACACCCTGAGAGGGGAGGGGTGAATTAGGGTGACATCTTTTTCTTTTAATGTGATGGATCTTGTTCCCACGTTGGTAGGAACTTGTTGAACCTGTAAGATGATTATGATTAGAAAGCAAACATTCACATGCACAGAGAAGACACATCCATTTTTACATGGGTCACCACTAAGGGCTACGTCCAAGGAGCATACGCTGACAGGTTGTCGGTCGTACCAAAATCCACTATGCTTCACTAGCTGTAGATTACAAATGTTCAGGTACATTCAATCTGTCCCAGGCTCACTGCCTTTACAAAGGGTCAGGGATAGCTCACTGCTTCCCTCGGGTCACTCATGATGACTCCCCCTGGTTCACTACCGTTGGTGAAGTCACACTCGGTTTATAGACGTGAAGGTCTCTTCAATTAAAAGTCATGATGTTCATTGTCCCATGTTCATCATGAGACTTTTCTTGCATCAGAGTCCTGAGTTAATGCTCTGTTAAAATCCAGATTCCAACCACTGATGAATACTCCCTTTTTCCTTGTCCATAGGGCAAACAACCTTTGAAAAGGCCTTCGCAAAGTACCCTACTTCGCAAGGCTCCCAATTTTGCAAAGCTCAAACAAGACTTCGCAGAGCCCATGCCATTTCGCAAAGCTCAATCGCGAAGCACTCTCACGATGATCCAGCCTTCGCAATGCTTGGATATCTCGAAGCTCATACCTCTTTGCGAAGCTCACTGAGCCAACGCGGGGTGCACGTCTTTCGCGGAGCCAGAATAGCCACCGTGAAGCTCCTCTTTCGCAAAGCACACTGCCTTCGCGAGGGACCTTTGCGAACCGAGAGCAAAGGACTTTCTATGAAATTCTCTGTGCTTCTCTTGAGAGGGTCGACCTCTATTTATAGAAGATCCCACCGACCCTCGACCCTTCCGTGTGAAGTCAACGCCAAGTCATCTCAAATCGCGAAGCTCTAAAGATTACGCCAGAATTCTGTCCAAATCGCGAAGCACCACGGAACATTGCCATTCACGAAGCTTGATGTAGTCGCGAAGAATCACCGTCAACATACCTTCACGCCTTCGTCGCGAAGCTCCCTCGTGAATCCCTTCTCCGCCACGATGCGCTTCAGCCTCTGCCATTCGCGAAGCTTGACGTAATCGCGAAGACTCAGCGCCTCCATTCTTCTGGTCTTCGCGAAATCTAGTCCATGCATCCCATCTTCGTGAAACTCATGCCTTTGCCATATTAAATTATGATCTTCCTGGAAATCCACTTTTTGTGATACTCACCAACCTCCAAATTTTGGACCCCAAAAATTTTGCAAACACTGGGAAATGGCGCCACCTTCAATATTGTTGTGTGCTTGAACGGTATGATCTCTTTGCTGGTACACGATCCGAACTTCCATTGATGATTGACAACAAACACAAACCACACTCCAAATCATGCATAGAAGACCATGGTTCCAACAATAATATCATTATGTTTTAATAAAAAATTATGTATTTTTGGGAGGAAATAAAATAATACTCAATGTTATTGGTTTTACCTCTTATCAGGGCAACTTCTTTTGGTTTTCAATAATAGGTTTGTATAGAAAGGCTACATAGGTTGGATTAAAGAAAATAAGTCATAAAGGATAGTATATGGGAATTATGGTAGTTATTTGGGTGTTTATTGTCTTAAAAAGTGTTTTTTGTGAGTGTGAATAAAAGAAGAGAATGGGTGGCCTTTTATCAGTGTGTTGAGTGCTACACATTTAATTTTCTAAATGAAAAATTTGGTTCGCACATTTTTCAGATTCCACAAGACTAAAAAATGGGAAATTATTAAAACTATACTATATATATTCTAAATATTGATATAAATGTAATGTTGGAAAGTCTTTTGATCATTTTTAACCGTTGTATTTTTTGTTCAACCCCTGGTAAAACCATTTCCACCTTAATCACAGTATATACATTTTATTTGATTTACAATTAATTATGGTCAAAAATTATGCTGAACTTATTATATAATATAAATTGTTATGATTCAAAATATAAATTTTTCCAAATTCCAATAAAGCCATTTTATATTTTAGATTTTAAATTCATCTCATGAATGTGTTTTTAAAGTGGTTTTCCATATAGAAAAAATAAAAAAGTTTTGAATGATTTTATATATCATTTAATATGAAACTGATTATAATGGACTAAAATGATTAATAGATACATAATTTAACTAATTTGAATTTTAAAAACACTTTAAAAAAATTTGTAACTTTTAATCTTCTTTAAAATATATATCAATTCAGGATAAAACCCAACATTTTTCATTATTCATCCAACATTTTATCTTCTCATAAAATTATAATAAATTAACCTTAAGATAATATTGACGTGATGATTTAAAAAAATAAGTAGATGTATCAAATTAAATATTCTAAATGTTTAAAAAATTAAATTTTAAATAACTGCACAAATGTTGGAAAAACTACTTCTGGATAAATATAATTTTTAAGATTAAAATTTATTTTCTTATTATATCTTGTCATGAAAAAAATATTATATTATTTTAAAATTTTATTGAATATATAACATAAAAATTTAATTAATATAATTCACCAAATGTTTTTTTTTATTAAGGTTGAACTCATTTTTTCACATGAAAAAATTTTTCAAGAAGATTATTACATTTGTTTCAAAATGATTTATTTTTATTTCAAATTATTATAACGCTATATGATTAATCATATAACCATGTGAAAACCATAAATTATCCTAGTTTATTAAATACTATTCATACCATCCATTCCAATGGCTAGGTGATAATTATAAAATTTAATTTTAATTATAATATATTAAAAGGGAAACATGTTTCATTTGAACATTATGATTTATGTAATGAAAGATACAATAAGTGTTGAGCATAAAACAAGATAAAATCTACATTGCATGTAAAAAATTCTAAACTTGATATTCCATTTAAAGAAAAATATTGAAGAGATTAAATTTATTTTAACAAAAATTTCATAAAATCTTGATGGGTTATAAAGGGAACATAAAAAGTAACATTATTATAATATATTAAGAAAATCATGAATATTTTAGGGTTATTAATATATTTTATTATTTATTTAACTTATTAATAAGTAAATTTTTTATTCGATAAAATTTCAAAAATAAGACATTATCAATTTTGTTTTCACATTACATAACCAAAACACATATTGAATAGAATATGTATTTTTTAAATAAATTTAAGTTATATATTATATAATCTTAAATGATATATAATTAAATTTATATAAAATCATGGGTAATGATATCATAATTATTAAACATGCACAAAATATTTATTTTTATTAGCACTAGATCTTTAAAATAGATTACAATATTCTAATAAATCCAAATAATTGTGATTAATAAAGTGTAAAAATGGGGATATATATTATTAAGGTTATGAAATGGTTAATTAACATTTTTATATGGATGATTTTGGAAGTTAGATATTTTTTTTTGGAAATCAAGGGTAATTTTAAAGGACTTAGTAACTCAAACCCCTTTCTTTGAGTTATATTGTTTCTTATTTGAACATTGGTTTTCTATGACCTTGCATTTTAAATTATTTTCTCTATATTACTTCTAGGAAAAATATTTTATGAACCAATTCCATTTATATAAAATGATTACTTTTCATTTTTATTCAAAAAAAGTATACTTATGAAAAAAAACTCATAAAATGATTTTAACAAGAGAAAATAAAATGCTTTTTCCAAAAATTTATTCATTTTCGTCATATCACAAATCTGTAGTGTATTAAAGTTTCATATTTCACAATAAATTATTCTTTATGTGATTACTTTGTTTGATCAGGTTTTGGATATCAAAATATTGTGTTCATGTTGTTATTTTATACCTTTTATATGTATTATTAAACCCATTTTTATGGGGTATTTAGGTTATTATTTTAAATTATCTAGAATCATATTTTCTTTATAGGGTCATTTCGTGACGTGATGATTGTATTTTTTACGGGGCTAATAAAATTTAAGGATTATAAGAGAGGTAGGACCTATAGCCCCTCTAATACATTAGGTAAATTCTTATATCTCATGAGATAGAAATGTTATTTTAATTAGTTAGAATTCACATAAGTTCAAAAAAGTGAGTATGATTTTTATTATCTCCACCAATAATTTTTATGAATGAAATGGTTGGCTGATATCTATGTTCACGAAGATATTAAATCAAAATTTTATAATTTTTCCACTTTCTGTACTATGGTTAATGGATCATGTTATGTGCCTCTTGTTTTATCTTCTAATTCCATGTTAGAATTTTTATTATTTGGGATATTATTAATATCTTTCATTATTATTGTGAATAGTTATTGATTTATGTTTCTTTTTGATTAGTTATTTTTCCTTATTCATGATTTTACCTGTGTTTATTATCTAACTGTAACGACCCGAAATTTTGAATAAATCATGTTTCTTAATTTTATGTGTTATTTTATTTTATTTTTATATTCAACTAAAATTATTCATTTGATAACATGATTATAATTAAAATGAGACCGTTGGGTTTTGACTATTATACGACCATTGGTCAATATGACCATTGGAAATTAAACGTTTTGATTTTTGTTTCTAAATACAGGTAATCTTGGTTAATTATTATAGAATGAAGATTCGATGGCCTCACCCAGTAGTGTTGGACAGATCGAAGCCCATCTAACAGAACTTGGGAAGAAGGTAGCACCACTGGGCTTTTCTCTGGACCAAACCCAAGCCGAACCTCATTGTGTGAAGCTATAACAGAATCGCCTTTGCGAGAAGTTCAACCTGATAGAAATTACTACTCGTGCGATGTTGGCCGAGGCTCCCTCAGATTCTCTCACCTTAGCACACCTTACACTTAGGTCCTATGCTGGCGTGATAAGGGGTTATTTAAGGAGACCATAACTGCCTTGTGTAATCTATTGTTTTAAATAAAAATTGGGATTTTTTCTTATGTTAATGTTTATGACTTTTCAAATGTCCGGATAAATATAGTATGCATATTTTTGGTGAATTTTAGAGAAAGGATATTTAAAAAATGTTTATGTAAACCTTAAATAATTAAAAATGTGTAATTATTTTCAAAAAATGGTCTTCTACAATTATGTTCAGTACGAAATTTAGAGTCTAATAAGATCAATGTGAATTTTTATGAATAGTAAATTATGAATAGTGATTTTATGCTTTGGATTAGTAATGTGACCAAATAGAATAGTAACCTCACTTAAAGAAATTATTAAAATAATATAGGCATCTTGATTATGTAATGTGATTCAATAAAATGGTTAAATAATGGTTTCATAAATTATTATTCAAGTATTAGTTTTTTTTCGGGTGAATAGTGTTCTTTAATTAAAAATTAAATTAAAAATATTTAAAAATTTATTTTTATAAAATGGATTTCTTTTTTGAACTCAGAGCATCGATATTATGTTAAGGTAATTTTTGGGGGTTTTCTCTGGAAAAAATTAATTTTTGGTGAATAGTGTATTTATTTAAAAATAAAATTAAAAATATTTAGAAAATTATTTTTATAAAATGGAGTTCATTTTTGAAATCAGCACATTGATATTTGGTTAATGTGAAATTTTGTGATTTTTCTGAGAATGTTGAATTTTCAGTGAATAGTAAAAATACAGGTTTAGGGTTTCGGTATGATTAATGACTTCATAACTGTGTCATGATGATGTCATGAGATATTTTAAGGGTTTTCCGACCAAAGATGATGAATTATTGTATTGGGGGCCCCATGTGTCCTAACCTCATGGGAAATATCATGGGATAGAACATGGTTTTGAGAAAACCACTTTTGAGGTGTCCCTTGGCCATTAATGCCTTGTCCCCTCACTTTCCCTATAAATACCAAGCCCTCCTCTCATACATTCGACTCAAAAACCATAATCAACGAATTTCTGGTCTCCTTACCTCCCATGGAGTCCTCCCAAGGTTCCCCCAAGCCCTCAAGGTCCAAACCTTTGAGTTTTAAGAGTTACATTTTAAGGTAAGGGATCTGACCTCTCTCTTTCTTTTCAAGAAATCTCTTTTATGTCATATCTTTTATGCTCCATGATCTTACGTTAAAGGATGTTCTTTTATACTCCTCTTACTGCCCTTTTCATGTTCATATAAAAATATATCCCCTCTTACCCCCATTATTTCGTTTTATGAAGTTTTAAGTGGCGCCGTTAGGCTGCCGAAATTTTTGCAATGGATTCTTTCTCCCTTCTCAATTTTCAAGATCTATTTTCATGTCAAGTATTTCATGTTCATTTTTATAATTTTGGGGAATGATCTCTAAATTTATCATACTGATATTTTATGATCATATTATGAGAGACCCCATTTGATCTCTTTAATTCGGTATTTTGATGTTTTAAGTGGCGCCTTTAGGCTGCCGAATTTTTAAGTGGTTCTTTCACCTTTCTCCTTTTTCAAAGTTCTAATTCCATGTCAAGTCTTGAAAGTTCCTTTTTATCATGTTGGGGTATGATCTCTAAATCTATCATAATGATATATTATGTTTATATGGTGAGATAAACTATTTGATCCCTTTAATTCTATATTTTGATGTTTTAAGTGGCACCGTTAGGCTGCTGAATTTTTAAGGGATTCTTTCACCCTTCTCGTTTTCAAGATCTACTTTCATGTCAAGTATTTCAAGTTCCTTTTTATTTTGTTGGGGTATGATATCTAAATATATCATACTGATCATTTATGTTCATATAATGAGATACCCTATTTTATCTCGTCAATTCATTTTTGTTGAAGTTTAAGTGACGCCGTTAGGCTGCCGAATTCCTAAGGGGTTCTTTCACCGTTCTCGTTTTCAAGATCTATTTTCATGTCAAGTATTTCAAGTTCCTTTTATTATGTTGGGGTATGATCTATATATCTATCATACTGATCATTTATGTTCATATGATGAGAGACCATATTTGATCTCGTCAATCCATCTTTGGAAGTTTTAAGTAACGTCGTTAGGCTACCAAATTCTCATAAGAGAAATCTTATTTTTTTTGTCATCCTTTCAAGTTCATCGTTTCATATGGTATATCATTCAAATTTCATTACCATGTTCTCAAATACTTTATATTCTGTTCCCCTAATGTTTTATGTATCATTTTTGAGTGTGTGAACCATGTCCCCTCTCTTTTCAATGTTTTCTAAAACCATGTATCATAGACGTCATGCTGCATAGTTTTCATCTCAAAATGCCTCCATCTTTCTCTGAAAATTATTTTATGTTATTAAGTGAATACTAAAAGCTCTTATTTATATAGGGGTATTCACATATATATCAAAATTTTCTATTTTAAATTATGGGATTTACATACATGAAAACCTATTTCCCTTTTGCGTGGGTTTAAAGTGACATAAAGATCATGTCTTTAAAGCAGTTTTTTAAAACGTTATGATTATCAAATGAAACCCATTTCCTTTATGCTATATGGGTTGTTTATGAAATTATTGATGATGATATATGTGTCTCATATGATAATAATGACATGTCATGGGTGCGCCCAGATAGCGCTCTAATGCATTGGGTAATGACTTAATCTCTAGAGATGACTTTTTAGACTGATACCTTGGTGAATAACCTTGGTAATTTTTAATGACACCTGGACCTTGGTGAAATGAAATTATTGTCAATATTAAATGTTTTACCCACATATTCAAGTTATGAAAAATGTAATTTTTATTATGATATGCCTCATGATTTCCTTCTCATTCCTTTAATTTCTTTTCATGACTTTATTGATGTTTCTCAAGTTCATATGTAAAATATTTCGCTTATTTCCCTTACTTGGCCTTCTGCTCACCCTTTCTTTTGATGTATGTCCCCAGGCTATGAGATGCAGTAATGAACCTAGGATGAACATAAGGATAAGCCTTTCAAGTGTTTAAGGAAAAAAAATTATGTTGTTTTCATGTATTATGTTCCTGGTTTCCAAGACACTAAACCTTAAAGATCCTCAGTTTTGTGTAATAAAATGAAAGTTTATGTTATAAAAAGGCGGGATGTTATAGTTGGTATCAAAGGATGGTTTAGTTATTTGTGGAAATTAGGATATGAAAACTCTAGGAAGAACCCTATAGAAAAGGTTAAATATAGGAAATCTTCATGGTATTTTTGTGAGTATTGAGTAAGGAGTTTCCAAGCAAATACATCCTTGTCTGGATACGAGCAGGTAGAGGTGGCTCTGGCACAGATGTACATAGGGGTAAAACCTGAAAACACTACTTTGAGCTAGACTCGAACAGGAACGGGTACACGACAACGGGCTTTGCTGCACTCTTGGTTACGACACTCCCGGGGGATATGCTTTGGTAAATTCATAGGATTAGTATGAACAATTAATAAAGGAACAAGGATAAAACAAAATAAAGATTCACATAAGAATATATGATCATGGATAACCTAGTTTGAAACCTAGGGGATCACAAGTTAGGGTATATTTTTCTTCTACAATATATCCTTATATGCTTTAAGCTCCATTTCATGATTATTGGTTAAGTATTTAAGCCTCTAATTATACTTTCTCTTCTTAGTTAATGGTGGGAATTGGAAGATCATGTCCCAACAACCAATGTGATAGGAAATGCGACGATTGCCATATTAATATGACAGAGGTGATTAGGAGATTAAATGATGATAATTATTTTGGAAGACGTTCACTATTTTGGGGACCCTATATGATCGAGGTAAATAGATTACTATGCTATTTTCATTGAGGAGTAAGGAAGACTTATAGAATTGATGAATTTACAGTGGACTTATATTGATTTAGGTTACTTACGGAAATGATTAACCTATCTTGGGTAAAATATGTTTAGGTTAGCTACTTTTGTTATAAGATATTAGGAGTGGTTGCTGTGTTTTAGAGATGAACAATGAAGTTTATTTTGGAAGACTTGTTATCAAATTCTTCTTGTATTTGGGTTTCAATCTTTGTTTGGTTTATTTTGATGAATTTTAAGAACAGTTATTTATGTAATGGTCTATGATGAACTTTGCGTAGTACCATGGAACTTTGAATATTTAAAAGTAGTTTCAATTCTGATGGGATTCATTCTTTTTGAAGAGTTGTTTTACGTTACCCTTTCCATTTTTGGGATAATGTTTAAAGATAGAATAAATAGATAGTTAATCTCTTGTGGATTATGTGATTCTCTAGAAGATGATTCTTGTGCTTTTGATGAGACCATGTGTTTTTGAATTCTCATCATTTGGAGAAAAGATTAGTTCTGGTGGAGACTGATTAAAGGATGAAACTCTACTTGGAGGTAGGTATATTTTCTTATGTTTCTATTCTATGTAGTAAATGAATTCCTCAAAATTATGAAAAGGAACATAAAACAATAATGTGGTTGGTTTACGTTTCCTACTAGGTAATCAAAGGCCATTTACACACATCATCAGTTTGGGATTTTCTTATGGTTAACATTCTCTTAATCATTTTTCCTATCATAATCCCTCAGAACTTGACCCTTTGTTTCCTCATCCATGTTCATTTTTCCTACATGGAATCCTAGTGTGGGTTAACTCGGGTTACCTTTGTACTTCCCTTTCTTTCTTTTAAAGTAATAGTTTTACTGACTCCTTTTCCGATGTGGGAGTTTCAATAAAATTTCAAAATCCAATTTTTTAAAAATTTCGAGGACACAATTTCATAAGGGGGGAAGATTGTAATAACCCGAAATTTTGAATAAATCTTATTTCCTAATTTTATGTGTTATTTTATATTATTTATATACTCAACAAAAATGATTCATTTGATAACATGATTATAATTAAAATGAGATCGTTGGGTTTTTACTATTATATGACCATTGGTCAATATGACCATTGGAAACTAAACGTTTTGATTTTTGTCACTAAATACAGGTAATATTGGTTAATTATTGTAGAAAGAAGATTTTATGGCCTCGCCCAGTAGTAATGGACCGATCGAATCCCATCTAACAGAACTTGGGAAGGAGGTAGCACCACTGGGCTTTGCTCTAGACCAAACCCAAGCCGAACCTCATCGTGTGAAGCTAGAACGTAATCGCATTCGAGAAAAGTTCAACCTGATAGAAATTACTACTCTTGCGATGTTGGCCGAGCCTCCATCATATTCTCTATCCTTAGCACACCTTACACTTAGGTCCTATGCTGGCGTGATAGGGGGCTATTTAAGGAAATTGTAACTTCCTTGTGTAATCCTTTGTTTTAAATAAAAACTGGGATTTTTTCTTATGATAATGTTTATGACTTTTGAAATGTCCGGATAAATATAGTATGCATATTTTTGTTGAATTTTAGAGAAAGGATATTTTAAAAAAAATTTATCTAAACCTTAAATAATTAAAAATTTGTAATGATTTTCAAAAAATAGTCTTCTACAATTATGTTCACTACGAAATTTAGAGTCTAATAAGATCAACGTGATTTTTGATGAATAGTAAATTATGAATAGTGATTTTATGCTTAGAATTAGTAATGTAACCAAATAGATTAGTAACCTCACTTAATGAAAGTATTAAAATAATATAGGCACCTTGATTAAGTAATGTGATTAAATAAAATGGTTAAATAACGGTTTCATAAATTATTATTCAAGTATGAGTTTTTTCGGGTGAATAGTTTTTTTTAATTAAAAATTAAATTAAAAATATGTAAAAAATTATATTTATAAAATGGATTTCATTTTTGAACTCATAGCATCGATATTATGTTAAGGTAATTTTTGGGGGTTTTTCCTAGAAAAAATGAATTTTTGATGAATATTGTAATTATTTAAAAATAAAATTAAAATTATTTAGAAAATTATTTTTATAAAATGGAGTTCATTTTTGAAATCAGAGAATTGATATTTTGTTAATGTGAAATTTTGGGATTTTCCTGAGAATGTTGAATTTTCAGTGAATAGTAAAAATACAGTTTTAGGGTTTCGGTATGTTTAATGACATCATAATTGTGTCATGATGATTTCATGAGATATTTTAAGGGTTGTCCGACCAAAGGTGATGAATTATTTTATTGTGGGACCCATGTTTCCTAACTTCATGGTAAATTTCATGGGAGAGCACATGGTTTTTAGAAAACCACTTTTGAGGTGTCCCTTGCCCATTAATGCCTTGTCCCGTCAATTTCCCTATAAATACCAAGCCCTCATCTCATCCATTCGACTCCAAAACCATACTCAACGAATTTCTGGTCTCCTTACCTCCCAAGAAGTCCTCCCAAGGTTCCCCCAAGCCCTCAAGGTCCAAACCATTGAGTTTTAGGAGTTACATTTTAAGGTAAGGGATCTGATCTCTCTCTTTCTTTTCAAGAAATCTCTTTTATGTCATTTTTTTATGCTCCATGTTCTAATGTTAAAGGATGTTCTTTTATACTCCTATTACTGCCCTTTTCATGTTCATATAATGAGATATCCCCTCTTACTCTCATTATTTCGTTTTATGAAGTTTTAAGTGGCGCCATTAGGCTGCCGAAATTTTTGCAACGGATTCTTTCTCCCTTCTCATTTTTCAAGATCTATTTTCATGTCAAGTATTTCATGTTCATTTTTATTATGTTGGGGTATGATCTATAAATTTATCATACTGATATATTATGATCATATGATGAGAGACCCCATTTTATATCTTCAATTCAGTATTTTGATGTTTTAAGTGGCGCCTTTAGGCTGCCGAATTTTTAAGTGGTTCTTTCACCTTTCTCCTTTTTCAAAGTTCTAATTCCATGTCATGTCTTGAAATTTCCTTTTTATCATGTTGTGGTATGATCTCTAAATCTATCATACTGATATTTTATGTTCATATGATAAGAGACCCTATTTGATCCCTTCAATTCAGTATTTTTTTGTTTTAAGTGGTGCTGTTAGGATGCGGAATTTTTATGGGATTCTTTCACCCTTCTCGTTTTCAAGATCTACTTTCAGGTGAAGTATTTCAAGTCCCTTTTTATTATGTTGGGGTATGATATCTAAATATATCATACTGATTTTTTATGTTCATGTGATAAGAGACCCTATTTGATCTCATCAATTCATTTTGTTGAAGTTTAAGTGACGTCGTTATGCTGCCGAATTCTTAAGGGGTTCTTTCACCCTTCTTGTTTTCAAGATCTATTTTCATGTCAATTATTTAACGTTCCTTTTATTATGTTGGGGTATGATCTATATATCTATTATACTGATCATTTATGTTAATATGATGAGAGACCCTATTTGATATCGTCAATCCATCTTTGGAAGTTTTAAGTAACGTCGTTAGGCTACCGAATTCTCATAAGAGAAATATTATTTTTTTTGTCTTACCTTCAAGTTCTTCGTTTCATATGGCATATCATATAAATTTCATTAACATGTTATAAAATACTTTATATTCTTTTCCCCTACTATTTTATGTATCATTTTTGATTGGGTGACCCATGTCCCCTCTCTTTTCAATGTTTTCTAAAACCATGTATCATAGACGTCACGCTGCATAGTTTTCGTCACAAAATGCCTCCCTCTTTCTCTCAGAATTATTTTATGTTATTAAGTGAATAATCAAATATCTTATTTCTACAGGGGTATTCACATATATATAAAAATTTTATATTTTAAATTCTGTTATTTACATACATGAAACCCACTTTCCCTTTTCCGTGGGTTTGAAGTGACATAAAGATCATGTCTTTAAAGAAGTTTTTTAAAACGTTATGATTATGAAATGAAACCCATTTCCATTATGCTATATGGGTTTTTTATGTAATGATTGATGATGATATATGTGAATCACATGATAATAAATACATGCCAAGGGTGCGCCCACATAGCACTCCAATGCATTGGGTAAAGACTTAATCTCTAGAGATGACTTTTTAGACTGATACCTTGGTGAATAACCTTGGTAATTTTTAATGAAACCTTGGGGATGGACCTTGGTGAAACAAAATGATTTTCAATATTAAATGTTGTAGCCACATATTCAAGTTATGAAAAATGTAATTTTTATTATGTTATGCCTCATGATTTCATTCTCATGCCTTAAATTTCTTTTCATGACTTTATTGATGTATCTCAAGTTCATATGTAAAATGTTTCGCTTGTTTCCCTTACTGGGCCTTCTGATCACCCTTTCATTTGATGTATGTCCCCAGGTTATGAGATGTAGTAATGAACCTAGGATGAACATAAGTATAATCCTTTAAAGTGTTTAAGAAGAATGTTTTATGTTGTTTTCATGTATTACATTCCTGGTTTCTAAGACACTAAACCTTAATGAATCTCATTTTTGTGTAATGAAATGAATGTTTATGTTATAAAAAGGAGGGATGCTATATTAACTATTATGATCATTGTTAAGATTCCCCTTAATGAGTGTTTGATCTCACTCATTACTTTTTTCCCAACCCTAATATTTAAAGTGGATTATATCCCATGGAATTCCTAAGAGTGGATTTAGATTATGATGAAATGTTTATAGAATGTGAAATAAGTGTTTTTATATTTCATATCTCTAAGGAAGTAACCTTTAGGACCATATGTTATGCATCTTTTTATGGAAGTAATAATTAAACCATGTTATCAATGTATTATTTATCTTTGTTTTTCTTGGGATACATCAATTCAAATATAAATGGAAGTTCAAAGATGTATTGATTCAAATTCATACATCATCCCTCAAACCAAAGTCATCCCCTCACCTCTCACCAGCCTCTAGTCATGCCTTGAATAGTATGAACCCCTTGGTTCAATGCGTTGAAGTATAATATCAAGCTATAATCCTCTATATTTCATCTTTATCATTCCCCTATTCTTCTATTCTTCTATAAAACCATTTTTTTATTACTCTATTTCGTGTTGAGGTTTTGATGTAGTTTTAATGGTGGTTTTCATGTTTAGGTTATGGTGTTGTTCCCTTTTCTTTTTGTAGCATTTATTTTGGTGGAGGTCATTTATCATATTTATATTTTTACTCTGAGAATGTGGAGGATCTAATTGGGTAAAAAAATTATTAATTATCTTTTTAATTATTTGAATGTGTGAATTAATCAATCGTTATCTTCATAACTAAATGGGTTTGATTGACCTTAATATGTTGACACTCTAGGGAATTAATATCATGTTAAATGATTAATAAAAATTAGAATAATTTTATTCATAAAAATAAATTATTTCATATATTGATTTATGTTATTCATTGGAATGAGTATCATTCCATGGAATAATGGTGTTTTTATTAGTTTAAAAATTTATTTATAACCGAAATTTCTTATCTTAACTTAAAGGGATAATTTTTTTTATATCCATAAATTCAAAATGACCAATAATATTTTCGTATACTATATTGTTATATGTTTTTACCTGAAAATGTGAATTTTTTATAATCTTTTAAGTTAGAAATTTAAAAATAGAATTATCACATGTTCAAGATAATTATTTTTCTTTTTATAGAATTCAACTAATGGTTTGTTATTGATATCACATGTAGTTTATGATTTTATATTGTATATTAATGTTTAATAAAAATGTGTGATATTTGAATAGAATTTTTATTTTAATTAATCATTATTAATTTCTTGGAACTATAACAATATAAATCAAAATGATGTTTTTAATTAGAGTGGAACGAGATGAGTGATTACTACTTATCTTGGATTTTATTATTTAAATTAATTCATGGAAGCATGTCTATGGTTTATGAATTCTATTTGGGTTCCTTATATAGATAACTATTTAATTATAAATTGATTAATTTAATATGAGAATTAAAATGGTTTTTTTCTAAAGATTGATGATTTGGGACAATGTGATAGCATTATCGATGTGGAAATATTTTATCACTTGGGTTTTTATCCTTAATTCATTTTTAGGGTGCGTAAAATAAATTTGAAAATTATTGGTGCTCTAGGGATTTAGATCCTTATTATGTTGTATTAATAACATTATGTGGTTCTCTTTCTTGATGAGAGATGGTTTTGGATCCCAAATCTATTGAATGTAAATTGTTTTTATATGGTTGGGATTCATAGAAGAGACATGGGTTTGAACCCTAGGGTTGTAGTGGTGGTGGTTTATGTCATTGATGGCGGGTAATTTGACCTATGTACTATGGTGTGGGACACTGGGGAAATTAGGTTAGGCTCAAATATGTACTAGATAAACAATATATAATTAATGTTTATTGATTCCCATTTTATTCATTCTTAATGGTTTTTTCTTGGCCCGTTGGTCATATTATGTTTGTTCAATTAGTTTCCAACTTCGTGAAAGAGTTGATACTATGCACAACAAGAATATTATTTAATTATTAACTTAGGATTAGTCATATAGTTCTCAGAAGATTAAAAAATAATAAATGACATGTTTTGGTTTATGTTGTTTACAAAATAATGTGAAACACTTTTATAATGTAATAAAAAGTCTTAATAATGTCATCGACACTTGGCTTCAGAAGAAGAATTTTTTTCTAAAATAAAATACTAATATAAATTAATTAACATCCAATTAGTTAATTAATTATAAACATGATGTGTTTATGCTTGTTTTATATATAATCCTTACAAGTCAATGTATGGGGTCATGTGTGATGATAAAAGTAGAGTAGTCTAAGGTGTATTATTTTCCCTTAGTGTGTCATTGTGTGATATTATTCTATATTTTTTGATTTCATATGCGAAACCACCCACGATTGTAGGGAATCTAACACCCATGTGTTTGGGGTGTTTTCTATAAAATCCCATATGTTGAGGGAATGGATGTCTAACTTATACCTCATCACTTCTCTCCCTATAGATATAAATTAGTAGGAATTTATATTACAATAATGGATTAAAATATATGGTGTGTTTCTATAATGTCTAGGATGGATCATAGTTTACTGTACAGTTATGTGTTCGCCACAATGGATTGATGTATAATAAGTTTATATACGTTTTAGTTTCCTCTAGATAAACACTTAGTTGCAACTGGGATATGATGATGATGATGATACGTCAAGCTGCACAGAATGAAGTAAGGTTTGTGATACTATTTCAAATGGTGTTGGATGATTTGTAAGAGGGATGAGCATAGGATGCCAAAATTAGGGCATTAGAGTGAGAATCTAATTGAGAAGTGGAAATAGGGTTCCTTCACTTATATATATGAATTTTTTATAAAAAGGATTATGTTTATACAATATTTCATAAGTGATAGATGTCGATAATGGTAAAATAATATTATATACATATTTAGTTGAAGAGTTTTTTTTGTTTTTTTTTATTTACTAGTCATTATTATAATTCTTTCAAATTTTACATGAGATGTTTTATGGACGATATTACTGAGTATACTTGTTATTCTCACTCAATGTCACTAAATTTTTTTTTTTCAAAGAAGAAATATGTTGGATATTAGGCTAGATGTTTCTATCTTGGAGGAATTGTTGACAATCTATTAGGATTAATTGGTGTTTATGTTTGCTACCAATTTTTTCTTTTTGAACTTGTAGTTCTCTATTCAATTTATTAATTAAATTATCTATATTGGGATTTCATTTATATTATGAATGATTTTATTTGGAAATTTATCTTCATTATTTTTTATTCATTAACATATGTAGGGGATATTCTTCCCATGTGTGTGAATTTTATACCCTCGGTGATATTCACCAACCTATGGCCAATTGGATGTGGGGTTCAGGACTCATTATTTCTCATCCTTCATTAACAACCAAGGTGGGGTACCGTTTGAGTGTGGGATAGTAACCAATATTTTAAAAATTTGAATAAAAAATAATATTGGAATAAATCAAATTAAACATTCAATGGTTGAGGTCAAAAAAAAATTTACCTTTTAGGCCATGAATATAATAGTAAATTTGATGTATGAAATATAAAAATAATTTATTAATTTTTTTGAAATAATTTATTTATCATATTCATAGGAAATTGATATTATTTATAAAAATGAAATAAAGTTAGGTAAATATCACAAAAAATAGGGGATATAGAATATAGTATATGTTAAAAGAGTGAAATATAGAATTAATAATACAATTTAGGTATGACGAATGTGATGAATGAATTAATGGGATTTAGAAAATTTTTACTTACATAATTTCAAAGGCTTAATGTGAATATTTTTATTTGAAATGGTAATAAAATTATATATATAACCCAAATGAATGAAAAATAAATTAAATGAAATAATTTAATAAATGATGTTTTCCAAATATAGATTGGTATATGTGAGTGATGGAAATAAAGAAATAGAGTGTGTAAACCAAAAATGAACGGAAGAGGTTGTTAGAATACCCTTACACTGATACCCAACACAAATAGTATTATGTCATATCACCTAAATAAAAAAACTAAAGTAATTATTAATTATTTAAAAACCTAAGTATTGTTTATTTAATTTGTTACGATCCATTTGTTATCATCAATTATTTATCTTTTATATTAAATTTTCATATTTTATTTTCTTGGGGTTATAAAATCCATGATTAAAAAAAGAAATAGGTATAATGGTCAATTGTATTTTTATAATGGTTCAATAATATCTAGAAGTGTTGATATAGTTACTCAAGTTATTAAAGTAATAAAAAATTACGCATAATTTAAATAATCATTTCAAAAATGAATAAAATCATGATATGTTTCTCAGTAAATTCATTTTAGGTCGTTAAACAATCCTTGATGGTTTATTTTAAATTAAACTAATAATATATATATATATATATATATTATAATTAATGACTCATAAATATAAAAAATATTGATATTAAATTTTTAATTATTTATGAATTCAATATTTAATACTAGTCCTAAGACACGAAAATTAATATGAATACCATCATCCACATAGGTAGTGTAGAACTATCAAAATGTGAAATATATTTTTACTAATGACTAATAATAATGTGGTATATAAAAAATCATTTCATAATTACTTTATGGTCCACTTATTCTTATAAATTTATTTTATTGGATTAATAACATTAATTCCAAATGGATACAAATAAAAATGAAATCCAATTAGTTGAATATCAATCTCTTTTATATTCCTCCTTTGAAATATGAATAATATATTCAGTGAATGGAATTTAGGTTGTGAAATTGATATAAAAAATTATAAATAATTGTTTATGGTGTGAATTTAAAATATAACTAAAAATATAATGACATATAGTGGTAATAAAAATTAGTGGAGAATATTGGTACTTATAGGTAAGGGGTGATTTTAAATAATGAATTTAAAAAAAATTGATCAAGGGTAGGAATAGTTTTGATTTTAAGGCTGTTCATGGTAAATTGTGCATTTGAGTCTAATAGAATCCTTTCCTAGATCATCCATACATCATAGATGATTTTTTCTGTTCATGTATTTATAATAAAAGACCATTGTTTCTGACTCTTTCATCGGGGCGCGTGCATCCGTCTGTGGAGGACGCGCTGCTGTTGCCCCACATTCCCGCTTCCCAAAGGTGGGCGGAATTCGTTCCTTGTTCAGGTACGTCTGCTGCTTGATTGAAACGAGATGATGGGATGTCGGTTCTTCCTTCTGTGGATTCCTCCTCGGAACTCATCACCTAGTTCGGGTCTCCCTCATAGATTTAATACGTTGTTCGTGAATCTCATTTCCGGTGCCATATCGTCATGGACACTGGTTAATTACGCTACTCCCGTCAAGACTTTCCATAGGGTGTTGACATGGTAGCGACCTTCGGTCGGAGTAGACGGCAACATAAGGCATTTCAAGGCATCTCTGGGTGCATGGACCTTGGGGAACCTGTATTCTTCCTCATGAGAGGGCATCTCAAGGGTGCATAACCCGAGGCATCCCGAGTCGATTGTGAGGAATCATATTCCATAGGCATGTACCTAAGGTTTTACTCAGCTTCCCATGTTTAACACAGGGTATAAAGCATGTTTAACGTCTTGAAAAGACAGTTACGCCAAAGGCGTGTCATCCGAGGTTTTCCTCAGGCATATCATGTTTATCATGAGGTATGCCGTGAGTTTAACGTCTTGCGGAGATGGAATGAGGGTGGTCAGAACGTCCCTTAGAGACGGATCGATGGCGGTGTGCCCCGTAGAGGGGAGATGTCACACCGTAATGGCTGATCTGAACACCACTGAAGGCGGATCAGGGGAGGTGCACCCCAGTATGGGGTACATTACCATTGGTTGGGATTGAACCTCTTGGAGGTTTCCTACGTACCCTGTGTAGAGGATAGGGATCAAAACCCACGTAGTTCGAAGGGGTGATGAATCAGGGTGTACACAGAGGACAACGACCCGGAGATATGATGGGGCTTACACGTGGAAAACAGCACATGCACTGCTAGGAGCAGCGAGGAGGTGGATGGCATGATCCCAACGGGATGTGGCGGGCCGGGTGAGAATTAGGATGGGTGATGGATGGATGAATGAAGTCAAGGGGGAATGAAATGGGACCATCGCAGGGGCGACAGTGAAGTCGGGCTTGATCCTTGAAGAGGCTTCCTACGTATCCCCATAGCAGGGAATCAAAGTCCGCGTAGTTCGGGATGGTGCTGGTGAACCGACATGAAGGTGGAACTTGGTCCGATGGATGTCATCAGCGAACCAAAGTGAATTTTGACCTTGGTCCGATGCGCATCGTCATATTACCGACGTGAAGGTGGACCTTGGTCCGATGGGAATCATCAGCTTACCAACGTGAAGGTGGACCTTGGTCCGATGGGCATCGTCAGCGAACCAACGTGAAGGTGGACCTTGGTCCGATGGGCATTGTCAGCGTACCGACGTGAAGGTGGACCTTGGTCCGGTGAGAGATGGGGTTGAACCTCGGGGAGGCTTCCTACGTACCATGCCTTGACATGGATCAAAGACCATGTAGTTTGGGTTAGTCACAACGGCTTGCCGTCGGACTAGGATGCAGTTTAAAGTCATGCTGGATGAAGGTAGAACTCGACGTGAATTATGATGTGTGGGCTTGAACCTCAGGACGTCTTCCTACGTACCATGCCTTGACATGGATCAGAGACCTCGTAGTTCATATGGGGCTTTGTCGGCGAACCGACGTGAAGGTGGACCTTGGTCCAATGAGTGGTGGGCTTGATCCCTTGGAAGTCTTCCTACGTACCATGCCTTGACATGGATCAAAGACCTCATAGTTCAGGTGGGAATGGGTGTGCAGTTTTGTAACACCCCGAGCTTCCACGATACGCTTCTCATTCAGTAATACAATAGCTTGCATTGTACGCAACTTCGAGTTCTAAAACACCGCGACTAATCAAAGTAGCCGTTATGAATAGTAATACCTTCTTTTTGAAATATTATAAATTTTATATGTCAAAATGGACTTCATTTTTGTATTCGTAATATCGAAATTATCCTATGTTGAATTTTTGGTATTTTTCTGAGAACTTCTAAAATTTTATAAATAGTGAAAAATACTTAAAACAACTTTTTTAATCAAAATAATTTATAGTGATAAATTATAATATTTGATGGTTTTAAAGTATAATTAGAATATATTTTTACCATTTTATCCAATGGTGGTCATTAGAATTAATTTAACATTGAAATTGGACATAAACAATTGCCAATCTTTTGATATAAATTGTTTCTTAAAAACACGCTATTTGTTGTGACAGCGGGAATTAATTATAAAATTAATTAATGCAACTAATATGTTTGGAATTTTGTAAAATAGACATCATTTTTCAATTCGGAATATCAATTATAGCTTAGGGTGAAATTTTGGCCTTATTCTGAAAAACTTCAATTTTTGATGAATAGTGAAACCACTAAGTGGTTGTTAAATAACTGATTTTTCGTTTAAATGAAATATTACCACTTCTGTGATTTGATTTTCAAAAATCCGACATACATGGTTGTCATTAAGAAGTAAAATGTGGTTCAATGGGATAAAAATAATTTTTTGGTGAATAGTAACTTATTAAGTTCTTAATCGCGATTAGTGGTAATTAGGGTAGTTTAAGGTATAAATAATACTTTAATAATATTAAATGACCTAGACACATGTCCCAACCTCATTGGTTGTGTCATGGCCGACCAAGACAAGCCATGGCCTAACTTGGGGACCCCATGGATCCACTTTTGTTGGGAAATAACATAAATTACTTTTTATTTAATGTTAAAGTGAAAATGACACTAACATACAGTGTTTTACTAAAACAATTTTTAAGTAGGGTTACACAAGTCCAAATTTTGATTATAAATAGTCATTGGAAAGATAAAAAGATTTCCTATATCATAGTATTTTTTTTATAATTTTTAGACATTAAATAAATTTAATTATTTATGACATAATAATGATGCAGCGATGACATCATTATTTGACGATTTAAATAAAATGGAAAGATAATATAAAATCTATGAACTACACATGGCCAAAACCAATTGGATGAGTGGATTTCGATGCCTTATCACCTTATCCACGAATTCTATCAATGTGGGACCTTTTAAAACCGAAACACATTTTCAAATAATGTAATGTTCCTTTACTTTCCAAAAGTGCCCCTCCTCTCCTCTTATAAAAGGCCCCCACCTCTACCTCATTTCACACACTCTTCAAGCCATTGGCTCGGCCAACCCCTGCCCATTTGCTCTCTCCATATCCCTCTCCTCATCCTAGAGGATTCCCTTTGGGCATAATCCTTTCAAAGGAAGCCTTTAGGCTCAACTCAAAAGGAGTTACACTTTTTAAGGTAATTCATTCTCTCATGTTCTTTTGTTTTATTTTGCTTCTCCAACCCCCTAAACTCTTTTTATTTACTTCTTTTGTAACAACACCAGTATCTTAAATATACTAGGATGTTGTTATAAGATTTATTTAAGCTACACTTCCACACAACTACATCAAATGGTTAAAGAACATAAGGTTTCCGTGGATGGCGAAATTCTGCCTCCCGAAACGATGATTGTTCAACACTCATTTAACACCTTCAAAGGTGGCCATTATGATGTCACTATTTTTATATATGATATATAATATGTTTATGTTTTCCTTAAGCTTCTGTTTTTTTTCATTTTGGGCATACCTTTATGGTTTCCATTATGGGTAAAACACGATATCTTCATTTTAGGAAGCGCGGACTACCGCCCCCTGAAAGTGATTTGATTCGTTAATACCATATGTGGGATGTGTGAAGGATAAAGTTAATGATATTATATATGTTATTATACTGGAATTATAATATACTCTCATATCATTATGATTCCATTCCAGAAAATATGAAATAGAAATGGAAGTAGCGTTCATGCGTACGTACGGCTTACCGTCTCCATGAACGGTTCATTTCATTTCTTACCTCTAAATGTTACGTAATATTATAAATGAATGTATATACTGGATATATAAGATATATATGACATCTAAATTATGAATATAATGGATATTTCACCACATTAACAACTTGTAATCATAAGAAGTTTATTTTTGACTCAAGTACCAAAGGTCGACAAAACGACCGTTATTAACTTAAATAATTACATAATGATCATATCATTGTAATAAGTGATATAATAAGGATAATGAAATTGAGAATGGTTCTTAATAAGGTATATATTAACTCTAGTTTATTATTCAGGAGGTTAAAGAACGGTTGAGTCAAGTCGGACACAAGGTAAGGGAAATTCTTAACCCAATTTCTGTTCTTTGGGTTAATCTCCTACTTTCAAATTCTGTCATGATATTGTTATGTATTATCTTGTATTTGTACTTTCTTTATGTGTACTTATAGTTAATACACATAATAGATCTATTTTATTTATAAATGATCTTGTAAGGGAACTTCTTAACCCAACTTCCATTCTTTGGGTTAATCTCCTACTTTCAAATTATGTCATGATATTATTATGTCTTATTTTGTATTTTTACTTTCTTTATGTGTACCTATAGTGAATACACATAATATATCTATTTTATTTTAAAAATGATCTTTTTAAGGACTTCGTCTCAATCTCCTTTCATTGAGGCATATTTGGTTTTATACACAACTTTCTTTTATACGGTGTATAAACCCCTTTGACTTTTAAGTTTATTCAAAAGGAATCTTTTTATACGAAGCATTTTACTAAATGACAAAAAGGGAATGTTTTTCATTCCGTACTTATGCGGCGACAACGACTTCTCCGCCGCCGTGAACATTATTTGAGTTTCGGCTTCCTTTACAAGCCATACCTTTTTTTAAAAAGAAAAATAAATACAATGTTTTAACATTCTTTTATTTTGGTATTGAAAATGGTTTTGAAAGCGTTTTTATTATATCAATGTGCTGTATTGATATCTTGTGATTGAAATGTGGAAATGTTATGTTTCCTTTATGCATGTTTTATGTGATACAATTATGTTATGGTTTATGATATGTTTAAACCTATTCATATGAGGAATGCATTGGACTTAATAAGTGACGGGTGGAGCCCGCTATAGCTCCTCGATGCATCGGCAGGTCTCATGGGACAAACTAGTGTCTTGGCACAAGGCCTTGACAAAATCTTATTTGTGGTCTTGGCACGAGGCCTTGACTACGTGGTTATGATAGTCTGGCATTATGCATTCCATCATTATGAAAGTGGTTATTGATATTGTATGTGATTATTCGACCAGTAGAATATCCATGTGAAGAAGTAAATGGCATTATCTCATTTTACTTTTGCCATATTATGTTGAAGTTCATGTTTAAAAGGCTTTTGTTTTAGTTATACATTGCCTTAAATGTTAATGTTTATTTATGAAAGCTTCCGCATTATTGTTATCCTTACTGAGCATCTGAGCTCACCCCTTTCAATGTTTTAATATTTTCCAGGATGTGAAGAAGTATTTTATGAATGACCTGCAGGGATAGTCGGAAGAGGATATGAGTGTGGACTATGGAGACTTTGTTATTGTAGTTTTTCACTTTTTGATGTAATGAAAGACTTATGAATGTATCTAGTGTTTCCAAGGCTACTAAACTAATCGGTCTTTCGAGACTTGATCCTTTGTGATCATGCCAATGTTACGAAGTAATGCACCGACTCTGGGTAGCTGGGGTCGGGGCGTTACAGTTGGTATCAGAGGCAGTTTAGTACTAACCTTGGAAGCTAGATTTAGATAAACTCTGATTAGAGCACATAGCCCGAAGATAGACTTTGAGGATTAGTATAGAAGAACTTCCTAGAATTTTGGTATTGTAGAGATTTTGTGAGTTTTCCGAGCAATACATCCCTGTCTGGATACGAGCAGGTAGAGGCGGCTCTGGCACAGATGTACCTAGGGGTAAAACCCGAAAACACTGCTTTGAGCTAGACTCGAACGGGAACTGGTGCACGACAACGGGCCTTGCTGCACTCTTGGTTACGACACTCCCGGGGGATATGCTTAGGATAACTCTCATTTTCTTTACAAATCATTATGAAGGGTTTATGAGTATATACTTCCTCAAAGAAAACATTTCTTTTATGATTATGGATTATATCCATAAATAGTTCAATTTAAGTTAAGTGTTTTATAAGTGTGTGATTATGTATTTTGATTCATAAACTAATCTAGTTTATGCCATTATTTAGAAATGGCGCCTAGTGGAAGGAATGGAAACCGTATCAATGCACGCACTCCGTGTAGGGATTGCCCTCCTGCTCAGGATAATTATGGTGGAGCTAGTGATACAACTGGTGCTGATCAGCTTCTCACCGTACTGGGACAACTCACGCAGGTTATGAATAACAACCTTACTCGTATGGAGCACCCTGATCCGCAACGTGGAGGATCAATGCTAGACCGTTTCATGAGGCAACAACCACCAACCTTTAATGGGAGTACAAATCCTATAGTAGCTGAGCAATGGATAAATTCCTTAGAGAAAATATTCCATGCCTTGGGGAGTAGTGAAAGGGAGAAGGTTGTCATGGCAGTTTACCGCCTCACTGGAGATGCCGATCAGTGGTGGTCGCTGATTAAAAACACAAAGGAAGATGATGACGTATCGAATATGGAATGGAGGGAGTTCAAAGAGCTTTTCTTAGAAAAATACTTTCCTCGTGACCATCGAGCAGATATGGAAAGGCAATTTCTGAGTCTGAGGCAGAAGGAGGATGAGAATGTCGCAAAGTATGAGGCTAACTTTACACGGTTAGCGAGGCATGCTGCCGATTATATACGTAACCCAAGGAGTAAGATTGATCGTTTCTTTGATGGGTTAAAACCATTTCTCCGTCGAGCTTTAGTATCACAATCCTTCTCATCATACGAAGATATTGTCTCGTGTGCTATCAAGACAGAAAAGGAATTCTCTAAGTCTTATGACAACAAAGTAAAGAAAGAGAAGAAGAGAACGGTGGAACAAGAGACAGATAAAGGGAAAAAGGGAAAGAAGGATTTTCCATTATGTGATAATTGTGGGAAGAATCACCCTGGTACTTGCCTAAAAGGAATGGGAGTTTGTTATAAATGTGGAGAAAAGGGTCACCAGGCTCGTGATTGCAAGGGAAAGAAAGAGGCTGTCAAAGTTGAATGCTACAATTGTAGAGAAATTGGTCATTATGCAAATGAATGTCCTAAGCGTCAAGGAAACTTACCTCAGAAAAGGCCAAGGGATCAAGGATAATCTTATGCTATTACTACAGTTGAAGCAGAATAACTAATGTATTGGTGCTTTTGGACTCAAGGATTATATTCTGGTTATAAGAATAATGTAATATATATATATGGATTGTACTACATTACTTTTTGATTTCAGTAAGGTTTTAATATGATTAAGGTAATCATATTTTTGGTATGTGACAATAAGAGAAACATTTCTTTGTTTGGGGAATCTGATAAATTGATTTTGGAATTAAGAGACCTTTTAGAGAAAGTCTGGACAGAGGTATTTTGGATAACTATAAAGGTTGGAGTGGATTAAGTTGATTTTTGGATAGTATGGTTTAAGGTTAAAAAATTTATGAAGATTATTTTTGGAGTATTATAATACTATAGTTTTAGGAAAAGGACAACCTGCAGGGTGGGGCATAAACCGTCGCGTCAGACAAAGCTGTAGGAATCGAACCCACAATCAAAGTGCGACAGGCCTTTATTTCCTACCACTAGCCTACAGGAAGTCCCTGGTTATTACAAAATAATTTTACTAATCTAAATGGTATGTGTTAACCTTTGGTACCTTATACAATTAGGATAAATAGAATATTTTTGAGTTCTGTTACCATTTGGAGTAAAAGATGGGTTTGTGGTAAAAATTCATTAATGAATGAAAGTATACATAACAAGTATGTATATTCCCTTACGTTCTTAGTAAATCTCCTAAATAAAATCCTCAACATTATAAAAGGTAACTTAAAACAAAAATGTTTTCGGTTAACTTTTCCAACTAGGGATTCAATGACTGTTTAACCAATCACAAGTTTGTGATTTTCTTGTGGTTAAACTTTCTCCTAATCCTGTTTTCTATAACTCCCCATCAGACCTTGATGGTTTGTTTCTCCTCCATATCCATATTTTCATAGAATCCTATAATGGGCTATATCGGGTGACCTTTGTACTTATCCTGCTTTCTTTTAATGTTATATATTTATTAACCTTATTTTCGATGTGGGTTTTCCTCAAAGGTATTTTCTCTTTTCAACCTTGTATTTTCCAAGAAAAATTTCAAATTGCGAGGACGCAATTTATTGAAGGAGGGGAGAATGTAACACCCCGAGCTTCCACGATACGCTTCTCATTCAGTAATACAATAGCTTGCATTGTACGCAACTTCGAGTTCTAAAACACCGCGACTAATCAAAGTAGCCGTTATGAATAGTAATACCTTCTTTTTGAAATATTATAAATTTTATATGTCAAAATGGACTTCATTTTTGTATTCGTAATATCGAAATTAGCCTATGTTGAATTTTTGGTATTTTTCTGAGAACTTCTAAAATTTTATAAATAGTGAAAAATACTTAAAACAACTTTTTTAATCAAAATAATTTATAGTGATAAATTATAATATTTGATGGTTTTAAAGTATAATTAGAATATATTTTTACCATTTTATCCAATGGTGGTCATTAGAATTAATTTAACATTGAAATTGGACATAAACAATTGCCAATCTTTTGATATAAATTGTTTCTTAAAAACACGCTATTTGTTGTGACAGCGGGAATTAATTATAAAATTAATTAATGCAACTAATATGTTTGGAATTTTGTAAAATAGACATCATTTTTCAATTCGGAATATCAATTATAGCTTAGGGTGAAATTTTGGCCTTATTCTGAAAAACTTCAATTTTTGATGAATAGTGAAACCACTAAGTGGTTGTTAAATAACTGATTTTTCGTTTAAATGAAATATTACCACTTCTGTGATTTGATTTTCAAAAATCCGACATACATGGTTGTCATTAAGAAGTAAAATGTGGTTCAATGGGATAAAAATAATTTTTTGGTGAATAGTAACTTATTAAGTTCTTAATCGCGATTAGTGGTAATTAGGGTAGTTTAAGGTATAAATAATACTTTAATAATATTAAATGACCTAGACACATGTCCCAACCTCATTGTTTGTGTCATGTCCGACCAAGACAAGCCATGGCCTAACTTGGGGACCCCATGGATCCACTTTTGTTGGGAAATAACATAAATTACTTTTTATTTAATGTTAAAGTGAAAATGACACTAACATACAGTGTTTTACTAAAACAATTTTTAAGTAGGGTTACACAAGTCCAAATTTTGATTATAAATAGTAATTGGAAAGATAAAAAGATTTCCTATATCATAGTATTTTTTTTATAATTTTTAGACATTAAATAAATTTAATTATTTATGACATAATAATGATGCAGCGATGACATCATTATTTGACGATTTAAATAAAATGGAAAGATAATATAAAATCTATGAACTACACATGGCCAAAACCAATTGGATGAGTGGATTTCGATGACTTATCACCTTATCCACGAATTCTATCAATGTGGGACCTTTTAAAACCGAAACACATTTTCAAATAATGTAATGTTCCTTTACTTTCCAAAAGTGCCCCTCCTCTCCTCTTATAAAAGGCCCCCACCTCTACCTCATTTCACACACTCTTCAAGCCATTGGCTCGGCCAACCCCTGCCCATTTGCTCTCTCCATATCCCTCTCCTCATCCTAGAGGATTCCCTTTGGGCATAATCCTTTCAAAGGAAGCCTTTAGGCTCAACTCAAAAGGAGTTACACTTTTTAAGGTAATTCATTCTCTCATGTTCTTTTGTTTTATTTTGCTTCTCCAACCCCCTAAACTCTTTTTATTTACTTCTTTTGTAACAACACCAGTATCTTAAATATACTAGGATGTTGTTATAAGATTTATTTAAGCTACACTTCCACACAACTACATCAAATGGTTAAAGAACATAAGGTTTCCGTGGATGGCGAAATTCTGCCTCCCGAAACGATGATTGTTCAACACTCATTTAACACCTTCAAAGGTGGCCATTATGATGTCACTATTTTTATATATGATATATAATATGTTTATGTTTTCCTTAAGCTTCTGTTTTTTTTCATTTTGGGCATACCTTTATGGTTTCCATTATGGGTAAAACACGATATCTTCATTTTAGGAAGCGCGGACTACCGCCCCCTGAAAGTGATTTGATTCGTTAATACCATATGTGGGATGTGTGAAGGATAAAGTTAATGATATTATATATTTTATTATACTGGAATTATAATATACTCTCATATCATTATGATTCCATTCCAGAAAATATGAAATAGAAATGGAAGTAGCGTTCATGCGTACGTACGGCTTACCGTCTCCATGAACGGTGCATTTCATTTCTTACCTCTAAATGTTACGTAATATTATAAATGAATGTATATACTGGATATATAAGATATATATGACATCTAAATTATGAATATAATGGATATTTCACCACATTAACAACTTGTAATCATAAGAAGTTTATTTTTGACTCAAGTACCAAAGGTCGACAAAACGACCGTTATTAACTTAAATAATTACATAATGATCATATCATTGTAATAAGTGATATAATAAGGATAATGAAATTGAGAATGGTTCTTAATAAGGTATATATTAACTCTAGTTTATTATTCAGGAGGTTAAAGAACGGTTGAGTCAAGTCGGACACAAGGTAAGGGAAATTCTTAACCCAATTTCTGTTCTTTGGGTTAATCTCCTACTTTCAAATTCTGTCATGATATTGTTATGTATTATCTTGTATTTGTACTTTCTTTATGTGTACTTATAGTTAATACACATAATAGATCTATTTTATTTATAAATGATCTTGTAAGGGAACTTCTTAACCCAACTTCCATTCTTTGGGTTAATCTCCTACTTTCAAATTATGTCATGATATTATTATGTCTTATTTTGTATTTTTACTTTCTTTATGTGTACCTATAGTGAATACACATAATATATCTATTTTATTTTAAAAATGATCTTTTTAAGGACTTCGTCTCAATCTCCTTTCATTGAGGCATATTTGGTTTTATACACAACTTTCTTTTATACGGTGTATAAACCCCTTTGACTTTTAAGTTTATTCAAAAGGAATCTTTTTATACGAAGCATTTTACTAAATGACAAAAAGGGAATGTTTTTCATTCCGTACTTATGCGGCGACAACGACTTCTCCGCCGCCGTGAACATTATTTGAGTTTCGGCTTCCTTTACAAGCCATACCTTTTTTTAAAAAGAAAAATAAATACAATGTTTTAACATTCTTTTATTTTGGTATTGAAAATGGTTTTGAAAGCGTTTTTATTATATCAATGTGCTGTATTGATATCTTGTGATTGAAATGTGGAAATGTTATGTTTCCTTTATGCATGTTTTATGTGATACAATTATGTTATGGTTTATGATATGTTTAAACCTATTCATATGAGGAATGCATTGGACTTAATAAGTGACGGGTGGAGCCCGCTATAGCTCCTCGATGCATCGGCAGGTCTCATGGGACAAACTAGTGTCTTGGCACAAGGCCTTGACAAAATCTTATTTGTGGTCTTGGCACGAGGCCTTGACTACGTGGTTATGATAGTCTGGCATTATGCATTCCATCATTATGAAAGTGGTTATTGATATTGCATGTGATTATTCGACCAGTAGAATATCCATGTGAAGAAGTAAATGGCATTATCTCATTTTACTTTTGCCATATTATGTTGAAGTTCATGTTTAAAAGGCTTTTGTTTTAGTTATACATTGCCTTAAATGTTAATGTTTATTTATGAAAGCTTCCGCATTATTGTTATCCTTACTGAGCATCTGAGCTCACCCCTTTCAATGTTTTAATATTTTCCAGGATGTGAAGAAGTATTTTATGAATGACCTGCAGGGATAGTCGGAAGAGGATATGAGTGTGGACTATGGAGACTTTGTTATTGTAGTTTTTCACTTTTTGATGTAATGAAAGACTTATGAATGTATCTAGTGTTTCCAAGGCTACTAAACTAATCGGTCTTTCGAGACTTGATCCTTTGTGATCATGCCAATGTTACGAAGTAATGCACCGACTCTGGGTAGCTGGGGTCGGGGCGTTACAAGTTTAATGTCATGTGGGACATGGGGGGCATACAGTTTAAATTCATGTTGGACGAGGGTGAAACTCGACGTGAATGAACGACCGAGCAGTGTGGCTTGAACCTCATGGAGGCTTCCTACATACCATGCCTTGACATGGATCAAAGTCCTTGTAGTTCGCATTGGGTAGGGGTCAGGGTCGGTGCTCACTCTAAGCCCACGTGAGTCATGCTCGGTGTGAGAAACAAGAGGTTGCAAGGACCTGACGATCATGTCACGAAGGATGCGTCCGTGATAAGTGAAGAGGGGATTACGCGTTAGGAGGCCCATGGTGCTAGGACATACTCCAAGATGGAGGCCTAGGGAAAAGGATGACGATAGTTTTGGGTTTGAGCCTCATGGAGGCTTCCTACGTATCCCCATGTCAGGGAATCAATGTCCGCGTAGTTCTTATGATGACGGCTTACCGCAGATTGGGGGTTTCAATGGCTTACCGCTGGATTGGGTCACAACGGCTTACCGCTAAATGGGGTGTCAACGGCTTACCGCTGGATGAGATCAAAACAGATTACCACTGGATAAGGATCACAACGGCTTACCGTTGTATGGGGTCGCAACGGCTTACTGCTGGATTGGGTCACAACAGTTTACTGCTGTAAGAGGATGTCAACGGCTTACCGCTGCATGCGATCAGAACAGTGGATGGGGCTTACGCGAGGAAGCTTCCCGGGTGCCGCTATGGAGGGGAAATGGTGAATGTGGCTTAAGCAAGGAAGCTTCCCGGGTGCTGCTAAGGAGCGGAAATGGGGAATGGGGATTACAATAGAAAGCTGCCCGGGTGCCGCTAAGGGGCAGAAATGGTGAATGGGGCTTACGCTAGGAAGCTGCCTGGGTGCCACTAAGGAGCAGAAATGGTGAATGGGGCTTACGCTAGGAAGCTGCCCGGGTGCCACTATGTAGCGGCAATGGTGAATGGGGCATACACTAGGAAGCTACCCGGGTGCCGCTAAGGAGCGGAAATAGTGAATGGGGCTTACGCTAGGAAGCTGCCCGGGTGCCGCTAAGGAGCGGAAATGGTGAATAGGGCTTACACTAGGAAGCTGTGCGGGTGCCCCTAAGGAGTGGAAATGGTGAATGGGGCTTACGCTAGGAAGCTGCCCAGGTGCTGCTATGGAGCGGCACTGGTGAATGGGGCTTACGCTAGGAAGCTTCCCGGGTGCTGCTATGGAGCGGCACTGGTGAATGGGGCTTATGCTAGGAAGATTTCTGTAATGTCTTCCTCATGTCAGGCCATTAGGGCATCCCAACTCACTGGTGAGTTGAGGCCTTCACTTATGCACTGGTGCATAAGAGGGAGAATGACAAGGGGCGTTGGAATCAGGCCACTGTAGTCATGGCATTGACCATCATACTCTTGGAGCATAAGGCATCTCCAGTTTGGAACAAGAGGCATCCTATGTTTGGAACATAGGGATTACTACAGTTTATAGTCATGTAGAAAGTACTGTTAGCATCTCATGTTAGGTGCGTAAGGCATCTCTCATATAGGGCAAGAGGTATCCTGTCATTTGTCAGATAGGGAGTACTACAGTTTATAGTCATGTAGATAGGATTGTTAGGAAGAAGGTGCCTAGAAGTGGTTGGTGTTGGTACATACGCAAGGGCGGCCCTTTCTGGTTCAACCTGGAATTGGAGCCAAGTGATTGTGTTTGGAGAAGTTACCTGAGGAATGGTTTGACTCAAGGTACCTGGGGAATTGATGATGAGAATCTCAACTCACGACATGGAATGAAACCAAGAGAAATATGTCAACTCAAGGTGTTTCATGGTGTGTGGAGGAGTATCTCAAATCATGGTGTTCCATAGGTGGAAGTTGGGAGTGCATAAGGGCTCAATGGAAAATCCAGGCATCCCAGCCCGAAACTTTTGCGGTGCGACTCTCCATTTTTCATGGGGGTCTGTGACGTTAGCGAAGGGACAGGCCCGGAGGGCCGGGACCGCAGCCCGGCACTGACCCCGTGTGGGGGTGCGAGGGTGCAGCCCCCGTGGTATGGCCCGGTGGGCGCGAAGGTAGGATACTCGCGAAGGATAGGTCTTCACGAAGTAGCTTCGTGAAGCATGGCCTCGCAGAGCAATGGTCTCTCGCGGAGCAATGGTGTCTCGCGTTGCAAAGGGGTCTCACAGAGCAAAGGGCTCTCGCGGAGCATGGGGCTCTCGTGAAGCTTGGTCTCAGGGAGAAGCATCGCGGAGCATGGGCCTCTTGCAGAGAAAGGGCGGCTCGCGGAGTGCTCGCAAACGTCAAATTCGTTTTTTGGGATCTGGGTATTTATAGGCAAGGGGCGCCGCGAAGTAGAACTCCCGCGCCGCCTCAGGTGCTTCGTGGCGCGCTCGCTAACATCAAATTCCTTCGCAGAGAGGTACCGCCTCCGGAGATTCGTGGTGGGCTCGCGAACGTCAAATTAGTTTGTGGAGAGTTACTGCCTCCGGAGCTTCGCGGGAACGCGATGCTTAGGAGGTTCGCATCGGTGCTTTGCATCTGTGCTTCACATCTGTGCTTCGCATCAGTGCCTCGCGAGGTGTCTTCGTGTGGTGTCTTCGTGGGGTGTCTTCGCGGATGGATCGCGAACTTCAAATGCGTTCGCGGAGAGTTACCACCTCTGAAGCATCGCGGCGGGTCTTTGCGGCGCATCGCAAATGTCAAACAGGTTCGCGGAGCTTCCCGCCTCATTGCTTCGCGGCGGCGCTCCGCGATCACGGAGGGGGCTTCGCGAATGGGCTTCGCGAAATAGATTTCCAACCAAACTTAAAACGTCCATAACTCCTATTTCGTAGCTCCGTTCGGGCCCTGCGACCTACCAAATCGAATATTAAGAAATGTTCTACGACCTTGGATCGTGTATGGAAGCATTTGGAAAAGTTTAGGAATGCGTTTTCCGGGGTCTACAACCATGTTGTAATGTAATCACCATTTACCTCCATGTTTCAACATATATATATATATATATGAATTACCAAAATATCACCTTTAACAAGTTTCAACAAGATAATATATGTAATTAATTTAATTTTTTAAATATATATATATAAATTATTTAATAAAAATATTTATTTTATCATAATAATTTCTTTTGTTATTGAATGTAATACATGCCTTACTAAAATTTATATTTATACGTTGATCAGTTTTGATGGATTGATTAATTATTTTATTTTATTTTAATAATTATAATGTCTTAATTTATTGATGGTTTAAATCAAATTTTAATGTTACTTCATCATTTACAAAAGCATCCATTTTTATACTTCAATATACATGTTATTTTTATAATAGTGAAGTTAATAGACTAATGATCATGTTATTATTCTTGGAGTCATATTTATTAGGACAAAATTACTAATTCATAATGTTAATATATCCCCTATAAATTATATATTTACCACTTAATTTATTCATTATTCATCAATAGAGTTTTTCCTCAAGATTCCCTATATTTTATTTATAAAATTCATAAATTTTTTATTAAGTTATTATTTTCGAGTAAAAATACATTCTTACATATTGTATGTCTAAGATACCTGGTATCCTTTTGGGAATCATTAAATCCTATAGGGCCATATAAATATAATAAAATAATAAATCTCTGAAAAAAAATCAATTATTTGAAAAGGCCATGTATTGAACCCACGTGGACATTCATTATGCCAAAAATTTATTAAAGATATTGAAATTGAAATTTATTGAATTTTAAAAAATATAAAGAGTGAAAAAATATTGTGTTTGAATTCAAGAGTTGAGAAATTTTAGGTTCATTGATTTTTAGGTTTATGTGAAAAATATTCAATTAATTATTGGTTCATTGATGTTTGGTTCTATAATTGGGTTAGTAGGTGTCATTGGTCAAGGTACCCCATGTTAATCCTTTTATTACACTATTGGAATTGTCATCTACTTGATGAAATAAAAAAAACTAAGAATACCAAAACCTAATTTAATATTACAAACCAAGATTTCATAATGTTCATACACAAAATAGTGTAGTTAATTGATGAAATAAAATAAAATTCCTCAAATCATAAGCAATGGTCTTGAAATTTAAAAAGAAGAATAATCGAATTTATAATTGAATTTTCATTAATCTGAAACATTATTGATAAATAGAAATAATACCTAAAAACAATTTCTCCTATAATCAAGCAACTTTTCAAAGAAAATATTACTCACTCATGCTATGAATGATGAGAAAAAAATCATGGATACCTAATAAGGAATACTTGTAAAGAAAAGCAGTAAAACAATGTTATGTTGTGGTTCGTGTATCATATGGGAGACATCCCTTTCTCCCTTTTATCATCATTTCCCTTCGGTGTATAGAATAGGGTTAAATTTTCTATGTGATTTCATCAAAATATCCATCCCAGTCTATCTTTTTTAGTTTCCTGATCTGTTCCTGATGTATAAGTTTATATGACATGTAATCTGTGTTAATGAAGAATTCATTGTATCTGTTTTTTGTCCCTAACATTCATGATGTGTATTGTGTACACATCATGTAATTTAATTTCATAGCGTAAATTTTTCCTGATTTTTCCTATGCAGTAGCCTTTATCATCTGATGAACTCTCATCATGTAATAAAATTCACGACATGTAAATTAATTCCTCCATGTTCTTATCTATAATGTATCTTTAAATTTCTAGTGTCACACTACTTTCCAGCATGAAGTGTTTTTCCCATCAGAAAATCAACTATTTATACTCATTTCGATGTATCCATTGTATCATTCCATAAACTCAAAACAAGTCCAAATTTACCAATATTATACTGATTAATCATCTAAATATAGAAATCAATACATTACAATATTATAAAATAAATTCATGAAATACACATATCTCCACTAGATTGTATTAGATTTATATATTGTATTTATTATATATAATATTTTCATATTATAATGTTATTAATATTATAAAATAAATTATATTCTTTTATCTGATGTTATGTTATGAAATAAATTTTTTTCTTATTATATCCTGCACAAAATTTATTTCTATCACACTATACTATTATGTTTTTCAAATGAAATAGTTTAGAAATGAAACATATAATTCTAGGCATGGAATTTTCAAATTTAAAATATGAATATTTAATAATAATATTGAATATTGTATGACAATTCAATAATGAATTAAAAATAATTATTGTATTTTTAATTTGAAAATTTCGTATCAGTTGATGAGTTTCAAAATCATTATAAGTTATTCAATGAAACTATGAGGGTGTTATAATATATAGATTTTTATTTTGTAAAAATTATTCATCTACTAATGATTAATTTGTTATAATATATTCAAAATGAAAATAAATTATACTTATAATTAATAAAAATAACTAAAAACGTGATTTAAGAGAAAACAAAGTGTTATGGTGTTCCAAAGAAAATTTTGAAATAATTAGTCTCATGGAATAGAAAATTAATTATCATTACATTAGGACTACATGATAATATTAAAGTTAAAAATTATTAAATAAAATATTAGTAAATACATACATGTGAAGTCCTTGATAAGAATTTTTTTAGGGAGCCTATGAAAATTAATTTCATGTGCACGTACAAACTTATTAAAATGAAATAAAATAAAGGTAAATTCATATTAAGTTATGAAAAATTATTTTACGTATTATATACTGAATGTAGTTATATATTTTGATAAGATAATAATTCTTGAAAATATGATGAAAATTAGTAGAAGGATCATTAAAATTTTTTATGATATTAATGATTACTTAAATATTGGATAAATATAGTAGGATCAAATATCTTGATGAGTTATTGTGAAAAATGAACATGTAGATAAATTTTCAATATGATCAATATTGTGGGATTGAAATAAAATATTATTATAGGATCAAGGATATTCATGTCACGACCCGTCCTCGGGGCCCATGCCGTGACTACATGGTCTCCGTACTCCGTACGCTCATCTCTGGGGGGGTCCGCTCCATGAGCTACCGGTCTGTACTCCAAGTATCCCAAAGTCCCACGAAGATGTATCTCAATGGACCGCCTCGTCATAGGGGTCTCAACGCAATAGACGGCGCGTCAATCGGGCGCCTGGTCAGTGAGTTATCAGCTCTTTCGTCCTAGGGGCCTGATTGGTTTTGGGTACGAACCAACCCGTCCGCATCTTAACTGTACCCAGAACACTCATAGGTTATACTGATAGGGACATTTTCTCAATGTGATTACCAACGCCGCTGACGGTTCGTCAAACGGCCGTCCAGTCTGAAAGTTATCGGATTTTCCGTTCGAGGGGCCCGGTTGGATTTAGGGTACAATGCAACATGAAATTACTCAATCTACTTCCAAACCTCGGGTGAATTATTCCAGAAGTTCTGTCTCATCAATAGGAATCCATCAAAGTAGATGGCACCTCAATCAGACGTACAGAGCTCATGTTATAAGCAATTCCGCTCCGAGGGCTCGGTTTGTTTCGTGTTCGAACCAACCCTGCCGTACTCAAAGATCTCTGAAACCTTGACTGTATTATACCGAAACGACCTCCATGATCCAAGGATCACTACGCAACTAATGGTGCATCAATCGAAGGTTTGTAGCCCAAGATATGGAAAAACGACCGAAAGTGTTCCGAAAATAGGGGGTCTGGGCCCGGTCCGACCCGGCCCAGTACCCCCTAGGTTGGCCCGGCCCGGCTGGCATGGCCCAGCCCATCTGCCGTGGCCTGGACCAGCGCGGGGGTCCAGCCCAGTACGGACGGCCCGGCGTGGCCAGTTGGCCTGGCACGGGGGCGGCCCGCGTGGCCAGCGAAGAGAGGAGGGTGGCGGGGTGCTTCCCCCCCCGGTTGACCGAAACAGCACTGCAATTAAGTTGTTCCTCCCCCTAAACACGTAACGGCGTAGCCGTTCCAGTCCTCTGCAGATGAGAAATGGTGGTTTCCTCCGGTAGCGCGCCACCGCCACTTTCTGCGGACCACCGGACGCGCTCTGATGGTCCGTTTCACCCGCCGTCTTCGCCAGTGGTCATCTCGGGTCCCGTACATTACTACAAAGAACTAAAATTGTCTTTGTGGCCCGTTTCGTCATTGCCCGTCGATTCGCGCACCACAACAATCTGTGGAGGGTTGTCGGGCCATGTTTGTTTGGCCTGCTCCTTCCGCGTTAGGTGTTATCAAATGGAAATCATTTAAGCACATGCTTTTAATCATTGACGAGGGTATAATTCACATAAACCAAAAAATACAAAAACCACCTACATGGATATTTGACGTCGCACGTCGGGCGTCGCAGAGAACAACATCGCGGGGGTTAGACGTAGATTCTATGGACATCGGGGTGCATTGATGGAGGAAACGATGTCTCCTCACTTGTTGCAGGGATGAAGAAGGAAGGTATGTTGTCGTTGGCTATGATCACTGTGGTCGGCGAGTTCTCCCTTGTCGTGGAGGAAGAAGAGGATGAAGAACCGTGATCGCCGAGTCATTCTATGTTGAGGGCTCAATGTTCTTCATTGGAGAAGAACCTTTCTTCATGGAGAGGATGATGTTCTTCCACCCAAGAGGAACTTCCTACTTTTACACAAGAGATGTTTCTCTTTTCTCCCAACACAAAATGTGTCAATATAAAATAACAGGTTCATGCTATTTTATTATTAACACAAGTAATTTAAATTTTTTATAATTCAAACACTTATTTAATTAATTTAATAGGTTCAATTAATTAATTAAGGTATGTTTTGGCCAGAATTAAGAGGGAGAGAGAGAGTAAGTGGAAGGCTACTAAATATAAGATGAGTTTACAAAATTAAAAGGGGAGGTGAGGAGTTATTGAAAAAGTGAAGGGGTGGGGCTCGTGTGGGATCCACCTCTCCTTTATTCTCCCTAGGGATGTTAGCAACCCAATGGGTCCCACTCCAACTCCCACACCTAAGCGTTAAACCACATAAGAGAGGGAAAAGGTGTTGTGACACAACACTTAAACCACTTAGCAATAAATACAAATAAAATTGTAAAAAAATTATATTTTTATTCCTCACTCTTTTTTTTAACAACTCCTCCCAAGAAAATGCAACTCTAGAAAGGGTCTTCTTAAGCAATTACCAGCATTACGAGTTCATAGGTGACCTCAGATTTTGATTCCATGAACTGGATTACAAGTTAGAAAAACCTGCTCATTTGTTCACTGAACGTACCTGAACTAAAAATCAGAAATTGATTCCGGGCACACTGGACCTCGGAATATGGCACTGTCAGAAACTGCATACTCGTAAAATTGAAAATAAATTAAGAAAAAAATTCCTTGAAATTTTCGGGTCTTTACATTACTCACAGCTTCGGGCTTTACGTCCCCGTAAATCTTTAATACAAACTAGGGATACAAAAGTGGAACTGAGCATGCATCTGAGCCTTCCGCTCCAATGTGATCTCCTGGAAATTCCTGTGCTGCCAAAAAAGCGCACAAGAGGAATCGACCGTCCTCATAGGATCTACTCCTGTCGATTCTCAACCTCTACTGGAACCCCACAAAAGGCACCCCATCGCCAAAGTCCAGCTCCCCATGGTTGATGATATGCGTCAGGTCAAGAACGTTTCTCCTCAGTTGAGATACGTGGATGTCGTCGTGCAACTAGTGCAACTGAGGTGGATGGGTCAAGCGGTAACACACCTCGCCTACCCTACGGAGGACCTTGAAAGGTCCGATGAAGCGCGAAAATAACTTGTCTTCTCAGCCAAATCATTGTAATTCCACGTCGAGGTGAGACCTGTAAGAAAACATGGTTTCCATCCTCGAACTCTAGTGGTCTCTGCCTCATGTCAACATAAGACTTCTGTCGGCTCTGAGCTGTCATCATCCGCTATTGGATGACTTGGACCTTCTCTGTCGTGGCCTGGACCATCTCTTGTCCCACATGAGCTGCTATGATTTATTCTTTGCTGATAAGAGAAATATGGTCTCATCCCCTGGATGAACCACATTATTTTCATAATACAGTCAATACAGACATGAATGATGCATTCATGCCACAGATGACATCGTAAGGCCTCGACGTTACTACCAAGAGATCCAACAGTCACTCTAGCCTCTAAATGGCGAGTCACACTATCGGCATCAGCGTGAGGTAACTGGGTCTCCTCTAGTAGAAATCTTGAATGTGAGGGTCAAGTCGACAGTTTTTTAACCAGGACCTCTCAGTATCAACCAAACAAATGGACGGGATAAAAACCATCACAAAGATAAGTGCCTTTTATTTCTGCAGCTCTAAGTACAAAGACACAATTACAACAGAAACATGGAACTAGAAGTACAAGGGACAAAAAGAAATCCACTAGTTCCCCTCCTGTCCACCTGCTTCCAGAGATCTACTGCCTTGTACACTACTCCGCTGTTGCTCAAGAACCCACCACTGCTTCTATCTTGGTGGCTCCTCCAAGGCCTGCGGATCAACTGTGTGGGGGGTCGGATAGTCACATGCCAGGTGACCCTTCCTGCCGCATTCATAAGACATCTTGCTCCTTGTATAGCTGGCTCTATTTCGTTATTCTCACACAACCAAACCTGTATCCCGAGGTCGCCCACCTGCTGGTCTGGTCCACTTGGACCCCTGCATCATCTTTCTACTGCCTAAAGATGACTCGTCTACTGATAGAAAATCCTACAACAAAGGCATCAGCTCTTGAGCATGCTCAGAGTGTAGAGTCACTGGTATGAACTCCACCCTGAAGAAGGTCTCAAAGTCTCCCCATGTGAAGGTCATCTCATCATAAAACTGGAGCATCCGACTCCACCATCTTCCTGCTTCTTCTTGAAGGAGGCTGGCATCAAAGATCACTATGAAGTCCACTGGTGTTCCCACTATCCTGAATACTCCCACCACAGCCTCCATCCAATCTTTAGCCGCCTGTGGGTCCGTCTCTCCTTGAAACATAGGTGGCCTCTACCGTTGGAACTCGTGCAGCGCGCTCAAGCGGCATGCATCGCCTGCTGCTGGGGCTGGTGGCATCGGTGGCCCAACGTGTGGTAGTATCGCTGGTGCCTCAACTGTAAGAGGGACCTGTACCGGGGCCTCGTCATTCGACATGCTGTCATTACGTACGTCCCTCTGAGATCTAGCTAGTCATCTATGTAAAGGCATCCTAAAAAAACATACATGACATGGTCAAATGATTTATACCTGGTGAGATGACCTGGTTTGAGCTGACTTTTAAAAACTTTTGGAAACAAACACGCAATTAGTGTTTTCGTGCACAAAGTTGGAAATCAGTTGTCAGGGTCCTGGTGTATGGATATGTCGGCCGCCCGCACCAACACTAGACTCCTTGAACTGAAAACCAAACTCGGTACCCTTAACACTATTTCTTCACATAAAGAAAATATCAATGTTATATGTTATGCGATAGAACTGGCTCCTCTGATACCAATTTGTCACGACTCGTCCTCGGGGCTCGTGTCGTGACTACACGGTCTCCGTACTCTGTACGCTCATCTCTAGGAGGGTCCGCTCCAGAAGATATAGGTCAATACACAACATATCACAATTTCCCACAAATAAGTATCTCAATGGACCGTCTCGTCATAGATGCCTCAACGCAACAGACGACGCGTCAATCGGGCGCCCGATTTGTGAGTTATCAGCTTTTTCGTCCCAGGGGCCCGGTTGGTTTCATGTACGAACCGACCCGGCCGCATCTCAAATATACCCCAAACTATCTTAGGGTATACTCATATGTACTATTTCTCAACGTGATTACCAACTCCGCTGACGGTTCTTCAAACGGTCGTCCGGTCTGAAAGTTATCGGCTTTTCCGGTCTAGGGGCCCGGTTGGATTTCGGGTACAGTCCAACCTGGCCTTACTCCAACTACGTCCAAACCCAAGGTGAAGTATTCCAAAAGTTCCGTCTCATCAAATGGAATCCAACAAAGTCGACGGAACGTCAATTGGACGTCCGGAGCTCATGTTATAAGTGTTTTCGCTCCGAGGGCCCGGTTGGTTTCGTGTTCCAACCGACCCGGCCATACTAAAAGTTCTCTGAAACCTTGATTGTTATATACTAATATGGTCATCAAGATCCAAGGTTCTATACACAACTGACGGTGCATCGATCAGAGGTCTGTATTCCATGATATGGGCAAAAGACCGAAATAGTTATGAAAATATGGGGTCTGGGCACGGTCCGACCCGGCCCAGAACCCCCTGGGTCGGACCGAACCGGGGCGACCCGACCCTGGTCTGGGTCCGGCACAATAGGGCACGGCCCGGCCTAACCGGCGCTGCCCGACCCAGCATGCGGGTCCGGCCCTGCGCGGGCTGCCCGGGCCGGCACGGGCGGTCCGGCGCGGCGCTGCTGGTCCGGCTGGCACGGTGGTTTGGCCGGCACGGGCGCGGCCCGCGCGGCCGCGAAGAGAGATGGGGGGGGTGTTGTCCCCCCAATTGAACGAAACTGTGCGACAATTAAGCCGTTCCTCCCCCTAAACCCCGAACGGCTTAGCCGTTTTGGTCCGCCGCGGCACAGCCGCAGCGGTCTCCTTTGATGGCGCGTCGCCGCCACTTTCTGCGGACCACCAGACGAGCTCCGGTGGTCTATTTTGCCCGCCGTCTTCACCATTGGTCATCTCTGGTCCCATACATTACTTAGAAGACCTCAAATTGTCTTTTCGGCATGTTCCATCATCACACATCGATTCGCGCACCACAAAAATTTGCGGAGGGTTGTCGGGGTGTGTTTCTTCGGCCCGCGCCTTCCGCGTTAGGTGTTATCAAATGGTAAACATTTAAACACATGCTTTTAATCATTTATGAGGGTATAATTTACATAAACACAAAAATATGAAAACCCCCTACTTGGATATTTGACGTCGCACGTCGTGCGTCGCGGAAAACGGCGTCGCTGGGGTCGGACATAGATTTTGTGGACGTCGGGGTGCATCCAAGGTGGACACGATGTCTCCTCACTTGTTGCGGAGATGAAGAAGGAAGGTACGCTGTCGTTGCTGATGATCACTGCGGCTGGCGACTTCTCCCTTGTCGCGGAGGAAGATGATGATGAAGAACCGTGATCACCGAGTCATTCTATGATGAGGGGTCAATGATCATCGTCGGAGAAGAACCATTCTTCACGTGTATGATGATGTTCTTCCACCCAAGAGGAACATCCTCTTTCCTTTACACAAGAGCTCTTTCCCTTTTCTCCCAACAGAAAATCTGTCAATGTGAAATAATAGGTTCATGCTATTATTTTATTAACACAAGTAATTTCTATTTTTCAAAATTTAAAAACTTAGTTAATTAATTGAATAGGTTTAATTAATTAATTAAGGCATGTGCTGGCGAGAGTTAAGAGGGAGAGAGAGAGAAAAAGTAAGTTTACTCAATTTAATACGAGTTTACAAAATTAAAAAGGGAGGTGAGGAGTTATGGAAAATGTGAAGGGGTGGGGCTCATGTAGGCCCCACATCTCCTTTATTCTCCCAAGGGAAGTTAGCAACCCAACGGGTCCCACTCCAACTCCTACACCTAGGAGTTAAACCACATAAGAGTGGGAAATAGTGTTGTGACACAACACTTAAATCACTTAGCAAGAAATAAAAAAAATGTAAAACAATTATATTTTTATTCCTCACTCTTTTTTTAACAACTCCTCCTGAGAAAATGCAACTCCATAAAGGGTCTTGTTAAGCAATTATCGGCATTGCGAGTTCATCGGTGACCTCAGATTTTGATTCCATGAACCAGATTAAAAGTTAGAAAAAACCCGCTTGTTCTTTCATTGAACGTACCCGTGATAAACTTAGGAAATTGATTCCGGGCACACCAGACCTCGGAATCTGGCACCGTCAGAAACCGCATACTCGTAAAATTCCAAAGAAATTATGAAAAATATTTTCTTGAAATTTCTGGGTCTTTATAATTCAAATGGAATATATTCTCGAAACATGAGGAATTTAAATCTGGATTTGAAATACATAACGTGGAATGTGAGGTGGAAATAGAAATCAAAAATGAATAAGAATCTTCTAAATCATTAATGAATCTAGTATAATATATTATATATTAGACCTAACAACAAATTAGTAAATATTCCCCAGCTATATATTTTTATCCACCTAGATGAACTAGGACCCCATTATTAACATCCGAAAAGTAACAAAATCAACAGTGATGAGAAGTTATACATCATACTATATGTTAAAAGTAATACTACACAGTGGAACAAAAAATATGAATAAAATAAATCTGGTTAAGAAATAATTGATAGATAAAAAAAATATATAAATATGTGCATTTTCTTTTTAAAAAATTTTACATGCATTTTACTTCCATGAATAATCCTGAAAATTTATCTAAAGCTATGAAGTTAGAAGATCCTTTAAAAGATAATTTGAAACACCTGGTAAAATAGATTTTTAAAGTAGTAGTTATTTTTTTGTGTAATGTTTATAATAGTGTGTAAATAAGTAATTGCATAAATTGTTTATTGAATATATTGGTAGAACTCAATAAAAACAATAAAAATTGATATAGTGGAAATGTTTTCTATAATGGATAGTTTATAAATATGTTGAATGTTTATTAAATAGTAATCAAACCTTGAATATCATGAATAATGAAGAGATAAATGGATAGATACTTTTAGAAATTAGATCTGTTTTAATGTAAATACTATTTATAGGACTAATCATGTTTTTATTGATTGGAATTTTAGAGAATTTAAATAATAATTAAACAAAAGGATAATTTATTCTTGAGAAAAAAGTAAATATATTATTTAAAGATGAATATATAGTTTTATTTTTCTTAAATTATAATACAAATAATAATACATGGAATTGAAATAAGAAAGATATCTATAATGATCTGATTTATGTGAATGTATATCAACCCTTTGATAAATCCATTAATATAGTGGTATCATATTAATGGAACATAAGATAATTTATTATATTATAGAAGAAAAAATTAGAAAATAATAAACTAATACAATTAATGTTTTATAAAAATAAATAATTTTTTAATAGATTAAAACTAATAAATACCAAATTCACCAAAAAATAACAAAATAGACAAAATTTATAAAAATTGGATTCTTAATAAAACACATAAAAAGAAGGTGGATTATGGGTTTATTTTGATTAGTTTTAAAAAAAATTAACAAAAATGAACTTATTAATTTGTGTAAGTATTTATAAAAATTATTGATTAAATGATCACATGTAAAATATGAATGGAAAATATATGTTGGGATGGGAGACAGATATATTTTTCTCATACTAAAAATATGTTCCTCAATATATCCCATGAATTTTATAGATATAAATAGCAAGGGGAGAAAATGGAAAATAAGAATTATATATTAAATAGAGAATAATTATTTCTATAAAAAAGGAATATTATATATGTTAATTCCCAAAAAATATCATATATTTATAAACATATTCATATTTAAATTAATGAGGTTATTATCTGAATCAAGGATAAATGTCACATACTAAAAATAAATAGATTATTCATGGATATTTCTACTTATCAGAAAATATAATTCATATCTAAAAGATAGTTTTAAAATACTTCCAAATTAATATAGATAATACTTTTAAGGTATTTAGATTTTTTAATAGATCTTTTTTTAACATTAGTTGAATTATTTAAATCATATATTTATGTTATCTGTATTTAATTAATTATGTGTATTTATGTATGAAATAATATGTAAACACAATTTTTTGCATTAGGTAACTAATTAAGTTGGAGTGTGCTGGAAAACCTTGAATTATTATTTAGTCTTCATTAACATATATTGAGCCAGGAATAAATATTTTTTGGAGAAATGACGATAAAATATCCTTAAGGTTTTTTTAACTCTTTGATTATCTGATGAATTTATTTAATGATATGGAAGAATGTAAACATAAAAAATCTAGTTTGTGTTGATTTTAAATTTCAAATATAGGGATGTTCTGGTTTGAAAATCGAATCCAATGGGGGATATTGTCAGAAACTGTAGATTTAATTATTGTTATACTTATTTTAAACCCATAATATTAAACTTTTGGTTTTATATTTTTATTTACCCATGATATGAATCACACATATAAAGATTATTTTCATGGTTCTTAAGAGACACCCTGAAAAATTAGTTGACATATACAAATACCAATAGAGTGTCATGTGAGATTGTGGATCATTTGTAATTTATATGGAGATGAGAACCATATTATGAATATTTAACTATGTTAAATAAATATTGAATAATATATTTCATTGTCAAATATATTAGGGGATGATTAATAAGTTTATATGGTTTATTTTTGAAATACATCGAGACTAAGAGAATGTCATTAATTAGAGTATATGTATATAATTGATGAAGAATATTTCTCATGAACTGACACAAGCTACCACAGAACAGTCGCCCAACCCATTCTTCTAGTAGTCTTGAATGGAATTCCCAATATCCATATGTTGGAAACTAGGGCATGGATATAATGAACATAATCATATTAGTGATTTCACCCCTAAACAAAAATATAAATCAGGTAGTGAAAACTATTGAGAATCCAACATGGATTGTTTATACATTGGATATCAAGGTATAAAAAATAAACAGATACAAATATGTAATAATTTAAACCACTAATTTTGTAATTAAAAAATCTAACTCATTCTAGAATATATACAATATCCATATACATAACAAGGAAGAAATAAATAAAATGTCTACGTGAAATGGTTGATACAACCTAGACCTTAAAAGAAAATTAATAACCTGATCCATCAATCAAACACCTCCCAATGAACAATGGTGACACTTTATAACTCTGCATCAACCAATAGACTAATATGAATAACCAAAACTGAAATCAAGACCTAGTCACCTAAAAAAACATTGATGTTTCATACATGCCCATGTAAATGTGTATGTGAAGGCTACAAGTGAAATGTTCATAGTAGATCCAATTATGATAAACAACCTCAACCTTTCCTTCAAAATATCATTTAACTATTTCAGAATCCCTATTTATAAAATAACATTTATTTTCCATTAAAAAAAGAATTAAAATTAAAAAAATTTGTAAATCAGTATGAAAGTGAAACCAAAACTATATCTCGAACAACATTCAAGAACAACTGGAATAAAATTATCAACGAAGCATAAAAAAATTATAAATACTCAAACAAATTGTTCTATACAAATGAAATCTTGGTGATGGAATTGAGTTATGGAATTGGATTCACTAAACCATTTCTCTATATGATCAAGTAATAATGGGAAAACAAAAGGTTCTAACATGAACAATACATGAATTAGCTTATCAAATCACTCACTGGGACCCTACTTGAAATTGGAAAATCCATTTTAGATTCCCATTATGCCTCATCGAGTACTATAGAACAAAACATCTAGGAGGGAACAACTTTAATAGTGAAAATGATAGTGTGTATGTATTATGATAGTGTATCATGCATATATACCTTATACATTGTTACATAGGTTCCTGTAATATATCTCAAATTGATTTGGGTGAAAACCAAATCCATATGATCAAAATTTATATCATATAATACCATGACATAATATTTCCTCTCATAACAAACACACTTGAAATAAATAACCCCTTTTTCAAATCCATTCAAAAGAATCAAATAAACATTTTATAATATCCCCCATGGGACTAAAATTACCATCAAGTACAATAAAAAAAATATTCCTCAATTGATAGTATCTGCAATCATCATGAAGGCTCTATAAAAATTCTAATTAGGCCTTTTAAAACACTCCTGTCATGCCAAGAAGCTTAATTGAACTTTTAATACATTTTTTAAAAACAACCCTTGAAATAAATTTAAAAATAACCAATTTTCATATAAAATATTTTCAAAATAAACCCAATACTAATGTGTCTTAAAACACTTTATATTGAGTTAGCAATTCACTTCTTAAAATAGTTCTTAATAATATTGAATAACCTTCTTTAAAAACATAAAAAAGTTATGATCCCTTTTAAAATTACCAAATTTAGCTTTGAAAATACTATTAGTAAATTTATTAAACTTTTTGTGTCAATATATATTTAATTAAAAAATTCACATGATAAAACCACAAAATCACATTTATGTTGAGTATGAAAAATCATTTACAACTATATACCAATAATTAAGGGTATCATATATCAATAAATATTCATAAGAAGTTATTGTAAACACCCATTAATTTCATAACAATTAATTTAAATAAATTTTATATAATCTCCTATATCAATCACGTGAAAACAATAGGCCAAACATCACCTTGAATAGTGAAATATCATCTGGGAAAGGAAAAAAATTATCCATATCCTAAAACCCATAACCCGAATATTAAACCCATAATACCTATAATTTAAGAAAAATCAAGTATATTATGGGTTTGGTTTTAAATAAAATTGATGGAAATGGTGAAGGGATAATAGGAGAAGATGATAGAGGAAGGCATAAGGATATTACTCTAAGTAATCACTTGAGATTAAAGGCGAAGAATCATGGTAGCATGAATAAAGGTATAAGACTACCCTTAATACTTTAATGGATGGGTGATGTGATTGAAATTTAAGTATTGGGACTGAATATTAATAAAATCACAATGAAGGAAAAGTGTGTATATATATACAAAAAATTTGACTACGCACCACCAAAGCATGTCATGACCCCTAACCACCATGGCATGGTTCCCCTCTATGAGGCCCAAAATGCATGAGATCAATGGTATGGATCACCCCTAGTATGAATTTTAGATAAATATCTCAACAACCCAACACAGAGAGCACCACAATATGGTTCTTCCCTTGTTCCACCAAATCACCCATAAAAAACAGTCCATAACATTGTCTCCCTGGTTTTTTCTCAAGGGGAAATTTCTAGAGCAAAACACTGAAATACCTTGTGTTTTAATAAATTATTTTAAATTTATTTTTAAAATAAATTATTTTTTTTATTCATTTATAAGAAATAGTAATTTATAATTTCACTAAGCACAACACCATGTTAATCATTCTCTATATGCACCATTGTCTTAGCATTCTTTACACACAACACTTTGATTAAACAAAATAATGATACATTTAATTAAATGTGACAATTATAACCTATCAATTTAACATTGTGATATGAATATAAATAAATAATTTTGAAATATTATTTATAATTTTTTCTTATAAAAAACACTTTTATAATCAAATATATAATTTTTGGTAAAGGCTTTACATGTTTTGAAAATACCATTTTCCCAAAATTTTGTTTTTAATGTCTTTTTCTGAACAATAAAAAAATTAATTTTTGAATGTTTTAGATTGTTTATTTTATAAAATTATATTATTTTTCACCTATAATTTCAATATTATCTTAGGTTGATTTTCTTGTGATTTTATGAAATTTTTAATTTTTGATGAATAGTGAAAAAATAATGAACTTTATTTGAAAACTTCATTTTAATTAAATTTATTTATAAAGATAAATGATATTTTAATTTATTATAAATTAATATTAGTTATATAATACAAATATTAATCCAATTTTGGTCATTATAGTAAATTTCACAATGAAATTGGGTATAAACACTATGTAAACTTTTGATCACATTCGCTTTAAAACCCTACTTCCTCATCACATTTGAAGGGATAATTTTAAAATAAAACATTCCACATATTTGAATTTAATTTTGAAAAATTAATTAAATATTTTAAATAAAAATAAATTTTATTGTATAAAAATGAAAACTTAATTTTCTACCAAATTGAATAGTTAATGCAGTTAAAATTATTTATTGTAGTTATGGTAAAAATGGGTTTATTACAGGGTTAAAATACCAATATATGTGTAAAAATCACATATAAACGTTTAAAATAATATATTTTATGGAAATATTTAGTCTTTATCATGTATAAGGTTCTAATTTCATCCAATTTGGATCATTTTAACTTGTGAAAACGTAAAATCACTCAACTCTTTTCAGAAATTCAAAGTTTTTCTTCTCCCCCGCTTGTAAAAGGCCACACCATTTCCTCTATTATTCAAAGAATCACAAATATTTTTTTAGGAAAATAACTAACCAAATAAACTCCTAAATTCACTCCCCTCAACCTTGATTCTTTTTTTTGGATATAAATCCATCCTGTAAGGGATTTTTGTACAAACCTATAGAGTATACCTGAATAAGACGTGATGTTTGTCAACGAGTGTTTTTATTTTATATCTTCCTTCACCTCCTCAAATTATTTTTATACCATTATTATTTAATAAAATATTTATCATATATAAAATTATATGTTTTTATGATAATTGTTTTACATAAAATCATTTCCACTTCCATCAAATGGGTTACTAACTCATCATTCGAGTGCATGAATGGCTACCACCTTAGGAACTGATGTCATTCATTTTTATTTTACCTTTTATCAATGAAGGTCATAATAATGGTTTTATTTTTTTATATATTATACATATGATATTTATTATTTTATTATAAATTTTTAATTGTTATATTCCCACATAACTTCATTATTTCTATTTTTGGGAATATGATAACATTCTTCATGTGTACGACTGACTACCACCTCGCAAAGCGATGTGATTCATTCATGTATTAAGTTTAATGTATTAAGAATAATTTTAATAAAAAAATTATATATATGACATAAAAATTATTATTTTATGATAGTATATAATATAATTTTCTTTCATTCAATCTAAAAATAAAATGGAAACAATGTTCATGCGTACGTACAGCCTACAATCTCCATAAACAGTTTCATTCATTTCATATTTCAATATTTTATAGATTATTATAAATAAATATATAATGAATATATATGATATATATAATTTTTTACATTCTTTATATGATTAAATAATGATTAATTTAAGATAATAAAAAATATAATGGATCAAAACATTTATGAAGAACCAAGCGATCATTACCCTTAACAAAATTTTAACAAGGAGTCGTTAATAAAAGGGTAATAGAAGTTCATAATAAAATAATATGTGGTATGATATATATATTTTTGTGTGTCAGTTTTTTTGTGTGTCTTGGTGTGTGTGTGTGTTTGTGAATATTATTTTGTAATAGATGTATAATAAACTTATATTTTTTATACAGGTGTTTTGAATGAGTATAACAGAAGCCAAGTCTAATGGTCCTGTAATTATGTCTCACTTTTTACATCCATGAGACAAATGTCATGTTCACCACCTATTAATTTTATGTTGTTTATATAATACACATGATTTAATCTTATGATTATTATAATTAAAAAAATTATTTACAAATCCATTTTTTTAACGCTATTTCACAGGGATTAACGTTCAATAGTTACAAAATCGGTAAAGGATTTTTATCTAAATTTTATTTCTCTGAGATGTATGTTATGTTATGAACCTGTATTTTTTTAAAATGTGTATATAAGGACAATTTTACATGTAATAACATGAATTTTTTTATCCTAATGTTAATTTATGTTTCATTTTATGTTATTACTTCATGTGGATTTTGATTCGATGTTATCAAAGTGGTAAAGATTTATATCTCATGAGATAGATTGGATTGGAACGAGGAGTGATCTTGGTTAAATAATGAAATTTTCCAATATGATACTCTTGAGAGTCAACCATGACTACTATGAGGGTTTTGGTATTGAATCCATTCTAATATGATATCATTTAATGTGATCCTTGAGTAATATATACATGATTTTCTATGTTTATGTGCATGCCACAAATTATATCTTCTTTGCTCTCATGGATCATATCCATTGATTCCCATAAGAATCATGCATTATGAACTATTAATATCTATATAATGAATAATTATTATGATATTTCATTTTTAGGTTATGGTTTTCAAATTTTATTCTAATATTCTCATACCCTTATGTTCATGTTAAAATTAGGAATCTCTATTGTTTACCCTTACTAAGAATTTGATTTATCCCTTTATTATATTTTATTTCCCATAGTTATAAAGATATTTATCATGTTTTATATTTCCCTGAAGGTTATATGTTTTGAATAATTTATTTCTAAATTATTTATGACACTTATGGTCCAATTTTTATATTTCTATGTTTTTAAAGGAACTAAATTATTATGGTTCTCAAGCTTGTGACTTTGTAATGAGCTAAATATTTTGAAAAAATAATGTAATATATATTTAGGTGAATCATGGGTTTTTATAGTTGGTATGAGAGAAACTTTTTATTTATCCTTTGTAAACTAAGATGATAAATCATTATAAATAATGTACAAATATTTTCAATGATGGATATTACATCATTTTATTTGAATATTCATTACATCACCAAAAAAATGTTTGAGGACTGTAATAATCTAGATCATTTGGAAACATGGAACACATTCTTCTAATTTGTTGAAATTTCTTCAAAACGTCCCGAACATATCTTCATCATTAGTACTCCAACATAAAACCATTCTTTATAATATGAGTAATGGTAACATAAGAAATTCTGAGCTCAAATTCTTAGTAAGGGTAATCATGGAAGATATGTAATCATAACATGAGCATAAAGCTATGAAAAAATTAGCATAACATTTCATGATCATACCATACATATCAAAGAGAATATACATGATTCATATCATAAATATTTTATGATCAAAATACATAAATCCAATGAAAATAAAAGCTCATGATCCATGAGAGTTTAACAACTTCATAAGACATGGAAATTCTGGAATACAACTATGTTTAGAATATCTTATATCAGTGACGCCCACAATGATATAAATAGTATGTTAGGATTTTTAAAATCACCCATGTATATAATTTGGGCTTCGTATGGCCTCTTTTGTAAATTATAGTTTTGGCCATAGGGTGAGCTCTCTTGTATTCTCTTATTGTAGTCTTTGGACGACCCCACATATACCTTTTTATTGTGGGCTTTAGATGATCTATCGTGTACCCTTTGATCCCATTGAAATTTTATAGTTACCCAATGTACTGGGGGAAGATATACGTCCCACAAATCACATAATAAAAACCATAAATATGTGTGCCACAAGAACATAAATTATTCTTCATATCAAAACCCATTAAAATAAATAGGTTTTATAAATATTTCATCCTAGCATAACCCATGGAAAAGTAATTGGTTTTATAAATATCAATACACCATAAAAATAAAAGAAAAATAAAACTAACAAGGGTAATCTCCTTGAATAATATCCCTAGAAAATCATAATTAACATTAAATATTTTTATCTTAGATATAAAAAAATTGAGATATCACTTTGAAATAATTCTTCAGGAGAATATCCTTTATCCTTTGAAAACATATTATTTTTGTTAAAATGAAACAATATTTTAAAATAAATAATTTAAATTTAAAATAATCTTTTAATATTGTAAATAAATATAGAAAGTATTAAGTCTTAATGGTGGTGTAATATTCTATTCACGTCGTACAAGTTAAAAAAATTCATCCACTGAATTTTTGTAAAGTCACAAAGATCTTTTTTAGAAGATGATAAAAAAACTCACTCAAAAAAAATTAATAAAAAGTTATAAATTGGTAACAAAAAATTAGATATTCATAGTGTAATATTTAAGACGTGTTTAAAAGTAATTTTATGAAACATTTATGTAGAATATAAATATTACATAATGGTGTTTTAAAACAAAATAATCATGATTATTGATGAGATTGTAATATTATCACTTATTAAATAATAATCAGTAAATTCATATTCCCCATAAAATACATAAAATAATATGGTACATTAAATACCGTAATATTAATAAAAATACTCAGAAAATACATTCATGGGAATTATATACACAATAAAAAAATAGCGTATAAGGAATGCATCCCACATAAATAAAAGCGGGGAAAAATTTATTAATACATGAGTATCATTTCAATCACGATCCCCATGAAAGAATAAAATATATTAAAACATTTAATATCATGAAATAAAATAAATTAATGATACAACATGTCATAGGGAAAAATATACACCACACAACAAGAATAATTTTACATTATCACGTATATCTAGAAGAAATAAAGCGAGATGGGAATTCCCTTACCTTAAGTATTGAACATCATTGTACACATTCTAACCTCAAGTTTAATAAATATAATTTTATTATAAATCTACAATAGAAAGTATTCCAATATGTAAGACCATATAATATTTACTTATTACATAATATTACTCTCATATTAATAATTCCATGTTAAAGTTGTGTTTTGGGTAATAGGTGATTTATTTATTGGTTATGCTTTGACTTGTTGTCCTTGGTACCCTTTAAGAACCCAGTATTTCACTCAGGTATGGGTTCTTTAAAATTAATTCTAATTCTTTATTTTTGACCTAATATGGATACCCATTAGTTAGAAAAGTTCTTAGGTGTGTATTGGGATCATTTGGGGCTCAGAACCCACCTTTTTTGAAAAAATGGTCATGTCGCACGATTAGAGTAAACAATATGGGGGGGGGGGAATAGTTAGTTTAAACCATGCAGGTGGAATGTTTTTTATAGATCCTTACCTTGTAATTGGTGCATGGTTTCCATAACTCTGTAGTATTCACCTTTCTCTAGTACCCATATAGAGATTTTTTATGGGGTTTCAAACCATGAAAAAAACCATGCATATATTAAATTTTCTGTAATTTTACCATTTTACCCATAATGATCTAATTAACACTTAATTATTCCATAATATGATCTTCAATGAACAGAACATCTATTTTCATTCATTTTGGATATTTTGAAGGCCTATCCATGGGATCAATATATCTCCTTTATCTAGGACATATTCTAGATTTTTATCATCATTTGGGATGTGAAACGGTAAGTAATCATGTCCATTTGAGTCATTCTTCATCTCTATTTCTATCAAACTAGTTATCAAGGTGTAAGTATTTTTACCTTTTTCTCAGGTCTACTACATTCCAAGCCAAATTAGCAGATAATATTGTGTATGGACAGTCATACAAGCCCAAGGTGGGTGTTCTATAACCCATCCCTCACGTTCATTGATTTTGGAAATTATGTGTGGGGACCACTGATTTCATTGGATGTCGTTTATTAGATTTATATGGAATGATTATAATTATTAGAACTGTAAGTTTATGATCATACAAAATAAGTTATTTTTTAACAGTGGTTATGCCCATAATACCATCTATCCCCAATAGGATTTTTTTCCATAATTTTTGTATTCATGTTTTAACATGTTTGATCCACTATTTGGGTGTCTGTGGGATTGATCCTTCTACTGGTATGTTTTTATATATTAAATGGATTGATTTAAATTGTTAATTTCATATTTTTATGTAGTATGACTTCTCACCACATTCGTCTCCTAAGTTATGTGTTTCAATTTGATAATTAAATATTAAATGAAAATTAGAATGTATAATACGTATAATACTTATCCAGTTAAAATGTAACTAAATAAAAGATCACATGTATGTAGCACCCCTTACCATGTTAATGGAAGGTAGAAGAGTGGATCTCAATTTTTCTAAAATTCCATAAATGGGTTAAATTAATGTTTTCATGCTACTTGTCCTCATCACGATAATTAATGGCAAGGCTTGAACTAAATGGATTTATTGATTAATTATTACATGATTAAAGGGTTGTACGCTACCTGGACTTATCACACTAATGAAAGGAAATGACTGAACCAAATGGAAGATTGTATTAATTCATTATCAAAAAGGAGTGGGGTGAATCAATCTCAAATTAGATCTCTTATGGAATTCCTTGATCACTTGGGAACCCCATTCCAATTCAAGGATACAGTTTTCTTTGATTGAGACCCCCTTGGAACCCGATCCTTATCGATCTGTGGATGTTTCTTATAACACCATAGGATCCATTAAATAATATTACAGGATTCCTTGGATACACTACTTGGAATCATTATTGAAATGATGGTGCCATGGTTAAATCTCATCATACACAGTCATTACTCAGTAATGTTTTATCTCAGATAAACACATTGGAATCAATAGACATCTTATTGTAGAATTTGTTGGAATACACTACTAGATTACACTTTTACCATTAGGCAGGATTGATTCAATACTGATTTGGTGTCCCTTAATGTCTATGGTGCATTGGTTTTTACCTTGAAACTTTATTATTTCATATCATTACATGTTTCCTTGTTAGACATTGTAACATTCACTATTTATAATTTGTGACTTATTTATAAATGGATAATAATAAAATAATTAATTTGTTACATGTTTGGACATCATCTCAAGGCTTAAGTCGGTACATGGGAATTTAGATTTTTTATAATTCATTACTTTATATATGAATTCCTTCACAGAGTTACATTTATATTACATGGGATAGATGTTATAGACACTATTGGTGGTGTCCTATGGAGATTTATCTCACTAACTCAATAGGTGCTGTTTGGAACCCATGGAAGATTAAATGAAATCAAGTGTTTATAAAGTGAATCATATGGCTTTAAACATTTGATTTATTGCTATTTAGGATGGAGCTTGATAGAATATGACTATGCCAGAGCTCAGGATTCATGGGATATCTTTTTATTTCCTCCATAATAATATGAAACATGTGATCCCAATTATATTGTGTCCATGTTTTCTAGTTTTCTAATGACATGACATATCATAATCAGTTATTCTAGTTGATTCAGTAATTATTATCCTTTTATCTCTATTTATTTTTTCTTATTTGTTTTTTATTTATATCACTTCCGTTATTAACCTCTGTTTATATTTATCTGATTTGATACAATCTGGTAATGAGGGAATAGTCTTCCCATGGACACACCTTAGTCCCTCACCGCTAGTTGGAAACCTCTGCAATTTTGGGGGATGCACTTGAGGCCATGTGGCTAAGTGGGCTTGAGGAACCTATTAAATGGAATATGGGTCTGGGACATCACAAATTATTATCAGAGACAACCTCTTTCTTTATTTACTATTTGGAGACAATAGTGAGGAGATTAGGAATTCTTGGGACGTGGTCATAGGTCATTCTTGGGCATCATGAATGTAGGTTCAGCGTAAAATCCAATCCATCCAAATAATAATTGTTGTTGTATTTTACATATTATATTTGACATCATATCACTATTGGGTGACTCACATGATGTGATGGGTTGCTGATTATTATTCTGATTGAGATTATATTTTATCCATGGCCCGATGTGATGAGGGAAAGGATAATTATTACATTCATCATAGAGGTTCCTAGAATTCTCATTCCATGCATATTTTTGTGGAAAATATGTGTATTTATCTTATTTTAGCGCATGATATTTTTTTGATTGTTGAGTGATGTGTAATAGTTAGATTATCCTTGTGTTATTCCTTAGTTTCGATTAAGTGATTACCTATATCGATTCATGAGGTTTAGAGACCCTTGTTGGTTGGGATGAGTAATTTATAGAGTCAATATATTATGATATAAACAAATGGGTGTCTTTTTCATTAATAAGGTGTATAGGAACTGATACAATGGAAATGAATATCCATTATAAAGTGAATCATGGAATCTAAAATGAATTAGTTTCATGTCCTTATCCATCCTTTTCATGTTTACGAATGGTAAATGAGTGAACATAGTATTTAACAGTAAAATTAATTAAAATAAGTTCCAATAAATGATTAGGAAATGTACTATTGACCCTTCATCTATTAGAACCCTTGAATCATAAACTTGAGAACATACCGATACTAGCCCATCTAGGAGCGTAGTTGGGGAGGTATGCCTTGGGTAGTGAGAATTCATACAATTATCTTCAAAAAGTGATGATATCTATCTACTTTAAGACTGTTCTAAGGTGTGTTCTTGAAATTTGTAGAGTACTGCTACGATGACATCCTCTTATGGAATGAAAAAAAGGTGGTGACGACCATACTCTAGACATGGTGGGCCCTAAGCCGCTAGTCTTACCTCAACGACTGCCACTTGTAGAACCACCTGGTGTACCTCATCTGGTAATTTATAGTCAAGTTGATGATAGTTTTCTATGTCTGACGCAATCCATTCATATTTCTCCATGAGTTTCACCTACAATGGATGATCTGACTCATGAGTTCCAACTATAGTACCCTTATACCTTTCCAGGGGATGGCAGTCTTCATGCTGCTAAGTCTTGGCTAGAGGCCACCCTATCTATCTTTGAGCATTAAAAACACCTAAAGAGACTAGGTTAAATCATTCCACATACATTCTTGGGGATTCAACCAAGAATTGGAAGGAGGTGATTACCCAATCTGATCTTCATCAGGCCATGTCATGGGTTCACTTACCGAATATTATTTATGATTAATTCAGTCCTCAGACACTGATAGCTGACAGAGCTAGAGAGTTCATGCATCTTGGGAAGGGTTTTATCTCAGTTATGGAGTATTTAGAGTGTTTCATTGAGTTACATAACTATGAACCACTTCTAGTTGGTGATGAGATTTCACATACTATGAACTCTGAGGATGGGACGGTGTACACCATTGGTACATAGGTTACGGTTTTTCTCCATCATAAATATTCTGAAATAGCCAATATGGATCTCATCACTATGAAAACCCGAAGTGAAGAAAATACACCAAGAAAATAGGATAAGTTATGGAGACTTCCATAAGTTGTTCTAGTGGGAGGAATCATTACCATGAGGTTTTTTGTTAGGTTAGTAGAAACTAGAGTACTCGTTTTTATAACTACATGGTGTTTTATTAGAGTGGATGATGGGGGAACCTGAAGCCTCATTATGAAAGTGAAAAAATAGAGTGTTGGGATTACAATTGTTTTGTGCATTTACAGATATTATGTAGGAGCTTTCCATTATCTTTGAGTGGAAAAAATCATTGCCTACTCAACCATAGGTGCATGTTCTTTTTCACTGCGTCAAGTAGGGAGTTGGAAGAACACTGGAAGGGAAAGTCGAGGTGGAGGTCGAGGTTGTGGTAGCCAACCCCATGATCACCAGCAGCACCAATAGTGTAGTTTTTACCATGGTAGTCATGATGTTTCATAGGGTAAAGGATCATTTTAGTTGCATGCACTAAAGTCAGTACCTGAGGATCTAGTTATTGGACCATCTATAGTACGCGATACTATACTAGTGGAATCTACCATAGTATTGTATTTATTTAAAATAGGTAATTTGAACTCTTTTTTCTCTATATCAGTCAAGGAAACTCTCAGACTATATATAAAATATTAATGTGGTTTAATGGTCCTAGTTACACTATTAGGTGTGTTGTTAGAGGGAATACACTAACGTAGGGATTATCCCCTTGTTGTAGGGAGTTACCCATTCTTATAGAACCTCTTCATTCTCAAGATGGTTGGATTGGATGTAATTATCAGGATGGATTGGTTGGTTTGGTACCATACTTTTATTGAAAAATATCATCGTAGGGTATCTTTTACATCACTATAGGGTAGAATTTATCTACATAAGGGTGAGTGGGATGTTCAAGATGGTAGAGAAGGACCATAACATCATAGGATATGTTGTGTGACAACCCATATTGAAAATCTCTTCATAGAGGATCAGGGTTTTTCTCATGTTTAATTCCCTCTAGTATAATATCTTTTTAGAGATGTTTTTTCACACTACCTTTTTGGCTTACCTATAGAGAGGGATGTAAATTTTATGATTGAGTTTGTTCTGGGACTAGCTCCAGTGTCTATTCCACCATATAGAATGACATCTATTATGCTTCAGAAACTCAAGAGGAAGTTTGATGACATGGAGGAAAAGGTTTTTGTACTACCCAGTACATACTCTATGGTCTTCCCATGCTTTTCACCAAGTGGAAGGATGGAACCTTATTTATATATGGGGATTATAGAAGTTTGAACCATCTTTCAATGAATAGTTGTTATCCACTTCCTCGAATAGATGGTCTCTTCGTATATCATTGAGGATCTAGGGACTTTACTAAGATCAAACTGATGTCAGGATATCAAGAATTGTGAGCAATTCCATTATACATACCTTGTATAATTTTCAATATCAGGTATAGAATATATGAGTACCTTGTTGTGTCATTCGGTCTTAAATATTTGGCAACCATTTTCAAGGATCTAATGAATAGGGGTTTCCTTCCCAATATGTATTCGTTTTTTATGGCCTTTGCAGAAGAAATCTTGCTGTATTATCACACTCTTGGAGACCATTCCAAGAACCATGATATCATTCTGAATACACTAGGAGATAATCATTTTTATTCTAATATTTACATTTGACACACATATATATAAAAATTTCTTTTCATGGGTCATATCATATCAGGATCAAGAGAATATATTGACCTAGAAAATGTTAGTGATGTAGTTTACATAGAGCTTCCCATGAAAGTGTCTAATATACAAATTTTCATTGGGATTTTTGGATATTACAGTAATTTATACAATACTTCAACGATCTTTTTTCTCCACTCACTGACCTTACAAATAAATTGGTTAAGTTCCTTTGGTCATAATAATGCATGAAATCATTTCAAGGGGTTAAAGGGAGGCTAGTCTCAAAACTTATTCTTATCCAACTAGAGCCTAGAATATGTTATATCATCTTCTATGATTCATTAGTAATTGGACCAGGATTTGTGTTGATTTGGGAGGAATGATTCATTTTATATGGATCTCGAGAGTTGAGGGCTCATGATTGAAATTACATGACACGCAGTCCTGAGCTAGCATCATTTGTCCATAACTTACATTACATGAGACACTATATTTTGGGTGAGTTCTTTTTGTGTAAACTGACCAGAAGAGCCTCAAATATATCTTAACTCAGTGTGAATTGAACCTCAAAAAGTGGAAATGGGTTAAATATCTACAGTACATTGATTTCAAGCATGCCTATATGCCTAGAAATGGGAATATAGTTGCTAATCTGCTGAGTTGGAGAACTCATGAATATCTCTTATGGGAAGCCATTTATGAATAGAAATTAATGGAATTATTTTTGAGTTTCATCTAGAGTTTCATGATATTCATGAGAACTATTACCTCTCATCCTTGACAATTACCTCTTCCCTCCTTGAGAATGTGAGGGGTAAGGAATTTTCAAATCATGATGGATTGGTTCTCTACGAAAGTATATTTGGAGATAAACAGTCTTCAGATTGGTTTTTTGATAGAGGTGACATCCTATATATTCATGGGTCTATCTCTGTTCCTAAATATATGAGATAGGAGTTGATTTAAGAGTCTATTGATTCTCCTTGGGAAGTTCATCCATGTATCTGAAAGATGTATCGATATATGTGATGCTAGTATTGGTGGATATAGATAAAAATTGATATAGAAGGATTTATCACAAGCTGGTCCACTTGTTTGTAGGTGAAGGTGGAGCAGTTGATATTTTCATTGTTTCTATAGCTACTTTCAATGACTGAATGGAAATTATATGATGGTTCTATGGTCTTTTTAGTTTTGTTTCTTATGTCACTTGGAGTAATAGATGTTTTATATGATATCATTTAGAGACTAATAAAAGCGGATGACATCATTTCTATTCCAAATACTTTCTCATTTTATGAGCTGGGAAGAATGTATGTCCATTAGATCATATGACTATAATGGGTCCCTTATAAAATCATTAAGGATAGGGATTCTAGTTTCATAGTATGGTTCTGGAAGGGATTTTATAAGGCTATAGGAATGTTCTTATGAGCATAGATTTTCACCCACATACCGATGGACATTTAGAATTAACGATATAGGTTCTATAGGACATTCTGTGAGAATGTGTCCTTGATTTGGTTGGTTCTTGGGAGAAGTATATCTGTACTAATGAGTTCACATATAATAATAGATTTTAGTTAATTATTTAGATGGATCGTTTTTAGACCGTATATAGTAGGTCATTCCAATGACCCCTATATTGGCTAGAGACATGTGAGAAGCCCTACTTAGTCCTCATCTCATACCAGAGACTTTAGAGTATTTCTAATAGATGATCATATGAATACTACTCAGTATATATATAAATATTATGTCAATAATTATCGATAAAATCTAGAGTTTTATGTTAGAGATCATTTAATCCTTCGGCTATCACCTAGGACAGGTCATAAACTTATATGGAAGAAAGGAAATTTTTCACCTCCTTACATAGGGCCTCTTGAGATTCAATTGAGAGTTGGACTGGTAGCCTATATGTTGCTACTACCACAGAGAAATGAGGCCATGAACGAAATATTCCATATTTCATAGCTTCACCAATATCATGTTGTCCCATCTCATACATTTGATCCTAAATAAGTAGAGTTATATGTTGATGATACCTTTGAGGAGTATCCAATATGAATCATTGACCAGAGCATGAAGGATATACAAGGCTGGTATGTCCCTATAGTATAGGAAATTTTGTTGCATGACCGTGTGCCTGAACTAACATAGGAGCGGGAGGCCGAAAAATAGGCCTAGTAGCCAGATTTGTTCTAAAAAAGTGTTTCATTACCCTTTTAACGTGAACTCTGAGATGATTTATTTTAATGGGTGAAGATATTAAAAACCTGGTTTTTCACTCAGACATAGATCCTTTAATTTTTTAAAAAATTATTTATTTTGAACCTAATAAGGGTACCTAATGAGTTAGCGATGGTATCATGGATGTTTGGGATCATTTGGGTCTTGAGAAGGAATTTTTTTTTTGAAAAAATGGTCCTATCACAGGGTTAGAGTGAACCATGTGGGGGAGGCTTCATCATTAGTCTAAAATGTGCAAGAGGAATGGTTTTTTATAGAGATTTATAGCACTATTTGTGCATGTAATCCCTAACAATGTGACCTAACCATGTGGTATTCCCCTTTCTCAAGGTACCCATGCATGGTTTTTTCTTGATATTGTCATGGTTTTTCAAATCTTGCATACAAACCGTTCACCAACTAAATTTTGGGTAATTTTTCATTTTTACTGTTAATGATCTAACTAAGCATTCATTATTCCCTAATATGTTTTCCAATAGACCAAACCTATATTTTCTCTCATTATGGGGTTTTGAATTCATAATCTTTGGGATCAAGATATCCCCTTCATCGTGTATTTGTTCGAGCATTCGTTCATCACATTAGATGCACAATGGTAAGTACTTGAGTCAGTTTGAGCTATTCATTATCTCTCTTACTCTTGACCTAGTCATCACAAAGTAATATATTTAACTTTTTCTCAAATGTACTCCCTTACATGCTGATTTGGAGGATAATAATGGAAGAGTAGAGTCATACAATCCTTTGTTTGTTGGTATATAACTCATCCCTCATGTTTATTGATTTTTGAAATTATGTATAGACCTGCCGATTTCATCGAGTGTTATTTATTAAGTTTATATTTAATGATTATAAAAATTAGAACCATATGGTTATGATCTTTCAAAATATGTGATTTTTTAGTATTTATTCCAAGAACTCCATCCATACCATGTAGGATGTTTTTCCATAATTTGAATTTTAATATTTTGGCACATTTGGGCCACTATTTCGGCATGTCTCAGCTTGAAACGTCTAAGGGTACTCTTTATATATTAAATGGATTGATTTAAATTGTGGATTTCATAACGTAATTTTCCATGTATTCTCAGCACTTGACTTACCACAGTATGTTTTTCAATTTGATAATGAAATGAGAAATGGAAATAGAAATATATACTAAGTATATGACATGGAATTTTTAAATGTAATTGAATAATTGATTTCATTCACCCCTCACCATGTTAATTTAAGGTACTGGAGTAAACCTTGATTCTTGAAAATGACTTAAATGGATTAAATGAATGGATTCATGTTACGTGTCCTTTCACAATAATGAATTTAATGTCTTGAACAAAATGGATTAATTATTTAATTATGAGTTGATTACCAGGTTGTATGCAACATGGAATTTTCACACTACTGAAAAGAAAGTCTTGATCAAAATGGAACATTATATTAAATAATTATCAAAAGTATTGTCCTAAATAGAGATCACCTTAGATTCCTTAGGGAATGACTTGATCACTCGAGAACCCCATTCTGATTCAAGTATGAAACTTTCTTTGGTTGAGACCCACTTGGAACCTGATCCTTGTCAATTCATAGATCCCCAATATTACACTATAGGATCCCTTCAGTAATATTACATGATTCCTTGTATATAATCCATGGAATCAGCATTGAAAATTAGGTTCCATTGTTAAATCCCATCGGGCCTAGTAATTACATAGCTCGGTTTTACTATGGATGAACTCCATAGAATTGGTAGGCATATTATTGTGAAATTCCATAGACTATGCTCCTTGGATTACACTCTTACCCTTAGCCAGACTATATTCCATACTAATTTTATGGCCCTTGAGTTTTGTGTATCCTCAGATGTTACCTTGGATCTTAATTCATTAATAACATTATAGGTTTTCTTGTTACATCTAGAAACCATCACTATTTTTAAATTGTGATATATTTATAAACTATCAATAATAAAATAATTAATTGGTTACATGTTTAGACACCTTTCTAAGGAAGAAGTAAGTACTTGCGTATTTAGTTTTATTATACTTCTATACTCTATATATAAATGCTTGCACACAGTTGCATTTCCATTACACATGAAAATTGTTATAGACACCACTGGTGGTGGCCTGCTATGATTTATCTCACACACTCTCTCAAAAATATTTTGAACCCAAGGTTGGGTAAATGATGTGAGTGTTGATAAAGGGGAGAATATGGATTTGAACCCTTGATTGGTAACTGTTTAGGATGGAGCTTTATAGTAAATTAATGAACTATATCTTGGGATTCTTGGGATTGTCTTTGGATATTCATTATTATTTTTTGGAACATGTTATTCATGTTTTTTTCGTATCCATGTTTTATAGTTTTCTAATGACATGACATATCATCTTCAGTTATTCTAGTTGATTCAGTTATTGTTATCCTTGTCTGTCTATTACTTTTATATTCTCCACGGTTTTCTTATATCACTTCTAATATTTAACTATATTTATATTTATCCATTGTGTTTCACTCTATGAATAATGTAATAGTGTCTTAATGGACACACCCTAGGCCGTCACTTTTAGTTAGCAGCCTCTAGAATTTGGAAAGATGTTCTTAAGGCCATGTGGACCATCGTTCTTGGGGCACCTATTAATTGGAATCCAGGTCTAAGACATCACATCCTCTTACATATATATGATTTAATCATCTCCAAATTTATAAAATTGATACAAATTTCAGAAATATATATATATATATATATAATATTAATTCATGGTGATTTATATATGTTTTAGATAGAAAATAAAATACACAGTTCAAAGAGATGGTAGGTTGTATGTACGCATGAATGTTTTATTCATTTTATTATAATTTTAAAAGAATTAAAATTATATGATATATTATCATTCTAGATTCATTTTTATGTAATATATATTATATATATTCATTTAATTAATCCATATTTTCATCCATGTGAAATATTTATGATAAACGAATTACATGGCATTATGAAGATGGTAAGTCATACGTACAGACAAGCGACATTGTCATTTCCCAAATGATTACCTGGTAAAAAAGTAAATATTATATTAGAATTAAAGAAGTAAAATTTTATCAAAAATATCATATATAATAATTATAGTTTCTATAATTCCCAATCATAAATGTTTGTTATGGAAAATAAATTGTATCTCTATGTAGAGATGGTAAGTCGTATGTATGCACGAGCTATTCTTTATTTTCTTGTTTGATGGTAAAGGGGTTGTATAGTTGTGTGTACATAATAATAATAAAATATAAAAAAATATAATATTAGTAAGATATTTTTATGATATATTTCGTTTATTTTTTTGGAGGAATAGAAGAGTATAAAAATAGAGTGATCAATTGGAGCGATTTCCTCTTCTTCAAAACAGCTCATTTAGATATAATATAAAGAACTCTAGAGTTGGAATTTTGTGAATACCAGAACATATAGAATTAAGCTAGGAAATTAGGTAATATAATTTGGTCAAATATGGGGGAGATATAATTCTAATAGTGGTGAAATGAGCGGAGCGATGAAATGTCCTTTTATAATGAAGGCGACTGTAACTTTTCGAACATCTGAAAATAATTAAATTAAATATTAATAAAATAGTTACAAATATAAAGGTATTCAAAGATAATGTTATAAGGGTGTTAATTCCATCAAAAAATAGTTTCTAGAAAAAATTTGATATAATTTTAAACCATAACTTTTTTATTAACACTTATTTAACCTAGTTTAATTTTAACTATAGTCACAATAATTTCAAAATAAAAGGTAGATATTGTTACTTATAAGGTGTAAAATGAACCATAAATGGAAAATTTTAGCTATTTTAGACCATAAATTATCCCATTTTCCTTGTTTATGTTATTTTATGTTTTTTTCAAATTTAATAAAATATTATTTTTATAAAATATCCTTTTGGATAATTTTAACAGAATTCAGTACGTTGACTTTTATAAAATAAATCCAAAATGATAACATCTAAAAATTAATTTAATATACCACTAATATATCATATTAACCTATAAAATTCATGTATCACCTTCAATAATTCATATTATATTTATTTTAATATTTTTACTACCACTTAATTTTCTTTTTATTAATTGAATAATTATTGTATCGTCACTATGCAATCAATTATGATAATTATATCATCAATAAAAATTACAAATATGTTTACATAATGTATATAAAACATTATTTGTGATTATAATATATATAGTTGAGTATATCTTTTGTTTAACCACAAATTCAAAATATTATACTTATTAAATTTAAGAGTGTGACATTATTTCACTACATTTGATTTTAATAATATCAACTTTTTTCCATCCAAAAGTGTACATTAGTTTATTAAACGTTTAAAATTATGTCTTAAAGGTATAAATAACTTCATCTAATAACATTTTATAATGTTCTATGGTTAATTTATAATTCTTATCAATTTATTGTTAACCTAAATTACAAAATTTTACCCCTTGTCGTGGTAAAAAAATATACCAATATTACTATTCACAATATCCAAAAATAAAAGGTACCTATTTAAAAGAATTTTAATTTTTTATTAAAAATATTGAATAAATTTCTCAAAATATTAAACACATAAAATTATAAAATTAATTTCAAATTAATCCAATTGATTGAATGAGTAAATATGTTTTTAATGTTAAAAACTCAAAAAGTTTGAATTGATTTTCTATCCAATTTCAATGTGAAATTGGTTCTAATGAGATAAATTGGATTATTATTTTCTATAATTTTACTAATTATAATTTCAAATCAGTTCAAAACATAATTTTACAATTTAAATATGTTATATGAAAAAGCAGTTTCAGATTAAAATTTAGAATTTTTTAACTATTTATCAAAACATGAAACTTATTTGAAAAATAAAAAAACATCACACAATGTAATTTTTTATTTCCCAATTTCAAAGAATTAGTTTATTTCTTCAAATATATTTTATATCAAAAACTTTATTTTTTACATGTGCCCCATCAAAAAAGAAACAAAATGGTCTTTTTAGAAAAATAATTCCATTATGTGAAAAATTCGATTTGTTCTTATATCATGTCTAAAAAACACATAAAATGAATTTTAAATATTATATTTAATATATTTTAATTTTTTTAACATAATAAAAAAAAATTATTTGTTTATTTATTTTAATAAAACACTCTTTGGTACAATTAAATAACTTTTCAAAAAACCATTTCCTTTTATTCTAAAAAATATTTATTTTCATTCATAATTAATTAGTCAAAGAATTATATATACATTTGTAAATCATAATATAATAATTTAGTTTATCTAGTTTATATCATCAATTCAAATTCTTTGCATAAAATTTTCTTATTAAAAAATTGCATAATAAAAAAATTTATTGTAGAATCTTAATGGTGCAGGTCAAAAAAAACTAATCTACTGTTGTGTGTAATGAATGACCTCAAAGAAATAAAATTACATAAAAAATATCTCATAAAAACCTCATGTTGTTATATTCTACCCCCCCCCCCCCCCTAAAATGAATTTCTAGCCCAAAATACATTTGGGTTATCAAGGATTTATACTTGAATGTTCCTTTCATAGAACCCCACATTGTAAAAAATAATACAAAAACATCATATTAAAAAGGTAAAGTGGTAATCATAACAGCTTCCCAATGTAACTCATAACAATATTTCCACATATGATAACATAGTCGTAAAGGGAAAACATGGAAATTAAAGTGAAATATAACTATCAAGTTATGATGGATATTGATAAAGAACATGGTCAGAAGAAAGCCAAAAATCACAAATCCATAAAACTGTGATGATCTAAGGTGCTATTTGATTCATTTAAAAAAGGCACTAGAAGAATTTTTTTCTTTACAGATCCTTTCCCTAGAGTGGAATAATTTTCATGAGAATAAATACTTACATGATTTCATTACATTTCATAATCATATCTCTTCCTTTTAGTGTGCCTTTTTCAACTACACTTTATCACTTATTTCTAGAAATGAAGGTGAATTTTTCCATTATGAAGCATTAGAAGATCATGATATCCATAGAATTATTGTTTACTCCATCTTTATACAAATTATAGAAAAAATGTTAACACTGGTTATACAATATCCAAAAATACTAATATGTTGAGATAATACTTTAACCTCTAAAACAACATATGAAATATGACTTAAACCGTTCTGTAAATAGTTAACCTTATAACCCATCCGAAATTTGAAACTCCAAATCTTTATGAATACTGTGACTAAATTTCTTAAAAACATATTTAAAATGATTCCACACATATCAAAAAGTATCTCTTGTTTGTAAAATACTAGACATTTGAATACCTTCTTTATGTATTCTCTAAAGCCTTATTGAATACACAAAAATTTATTCATTCCTAAGAGAATAAATTTTCTTATAAAAATATTCATGGGATTATTGGGTGCATCTTTATATTAATAAAATATGTGATTTCATTATTCCAACATCTCAGTAGATAGTCACATGAAATTTCTATAAAGGATGAACATTAATATTTTTATAGAGTTCATTCATAGAAGATCAAACATAAAATTCTTAAGGATAGAAGGATATGTAATACCTAATTATCATGGTTAACTTCATACATTTTTATAGTATAATATTTTACCTTTAACTTTTTTACTTAGTGGTTTTATTGGTTTATAAACCACATTAATCCTTTGATTGGGGAACCGGTTAGGATAATTCGCAAACTCCTTGAAAGTGAATTCCAATATACACTAGTGGATTTACATACACTCCACTCAATCTGGTGGTAGGGTCCCCTGTTGGAGATAAAAAATAAAGGGATTCATCCAATCTAGTGATTCATTAACTACTAAGAATTTTGAAGGCCCATCCATTATATTTTCAATGGATATCTAATTTAACTATTAATCCTCATCATTATAAATTTCAAGGGTGATGACCCTTTGATACTGCACATTAATGACCAAGTAATGATGGTCAGAATATATGTGGTATGTGGCCAATCTCAAAAAGTCATCATCTCAGCCATTATGGGATTAGGAAAAATTAGTAATATTCATCTGGTGAGGGAACTAGGCATCATCTCAAAAGTACACTCCATCAATGGGATGAGATCTCTCACCCTAATGATATAATGATCATTGATTTACTTGATGACTAACTTAGAATAACATTTCACATGCAACTAGGGGACTTCAATATCGAAAGACAATTCGAGACCAATGATAAGAGAATAATAATGAGACTCTTTTTTTGTGAATCCATATAAAACCCATTGATTTTATTTATATGTAATTTATAAGTGTGATGAAGAAAATCACATGGACCACCATATTAGGTTTTGGTTTGTCGATCCTTCTCCTGGTTGGGCTTCAGCATGCACCATCAATGTCCGTCTATCAACAAATTACAGTCTAATCCACATACGAGGTGGCCTCATTGGTGAAAAAACATATAGGTATGGTTCCGTTGTGGTCATTTTTGTGGGAATGAAATCTACGAATTCTTTCTATTTTATATCTCTTTGTGAGATAAAACTGATATTGAACTACTAAAAAATTGACACCAAAATTGTTAGTTGTCCAATCAGCATGGGGAGGTGGAGTATGTACTCCAGTGGATCAACATGTTAAATTAGCTATATCTCATTTCATTAGAGGTAATTAAACAAATTTTTAACTTTTAATAGAATGTCTAGGAAATTATTCTTAATGGTAGAAGATTTTGTCTCTCTATCAAGTATCATAGCGATTAGTTAGTATAGGGATTTATCATAGCCCTAACTATTTTTTTAATCTAGATGAGAACCGGGGGACCATTCTAGGGTACTTATGTAGGGGACTATAGGATTTCAATAGATATTTTGAATAAGAATCCAAGGATGTAGCAAGTACTACATGACTTCCTTGAATGCAGTTTGGTGGTATTCATCTCACTAATAAGTTGTTCCTTTCTTCATGATCCTTGATAAGGGATTAAATTTTCTAAAATTACTTAAAATGAACCATTATATGTCTTTTAGGGGGATTTGGGTGCCTCATAACACCATAATTTTTCATGGGGGAATCATTATAATACTTTGGATCTTCTATACATCTATTTTGGTACCCTTGTAACAGATAACCATGCTATGGAACATTATATAGGTTACTCTAAATTCACACAATATGCAAATAATATTTATGATATTGGAGTGTAGGTAGTCAGGTAATTTCACAACATCCTTTATTAGGCCTTGATGTTGGTGGTATTTGACAGAAAAATCATCTGCCTACACTCTTCTAATGTTTTGAGGAACGACTTAATGATTTGGTGCATAAAACGTTAGTAAGTAGACCCAACATTATTCAAAATGTATAATGTCATTCAATATAAAAATATTCCTTAATTAAATCTTAAATTGGTAGATTACTCCTCCGATAGGGCCACTCAAATTTGATTATAACCACCCATGAAGGATATTGCTTGTAATCTATCAGTTGTTTTGATTAACAAATTGTTCACTATAATGAAATATTTATCCTTTTGGAAATTATGGTTGAGGTCTCATAATTCAATGATAAATATTATCTATCGATTATAATTCAATACATGGAAGATTTTGATAACCATTTAGGGTAATATAATTCCCTGAAGAATAAGAATTGATAACCATATCAACTTCAGCCTCAACCATGGAAATGTGGAGTTGTGCATTTTCCTGGGTGGCTCTTTGAATCCTCGATGACCCACTGGGAATAAAAGGGGATGAAAAAAATAGCTATTTATCCCTAAAATGTCATTGTTACTCAAATAAAACATGTAAATTTGATGCATTAATAAATCCACATACTATCATTACTCCTCTAAAGGCATGAATGCACTGATTATCCTCAGCCTAAAACATTCATCAGTGCTAAGATTTACCTAATCCAAAGCACTCACAATGGTAAGTACGCCCTCTTAATGGGGAAGTAGGAGAATCATATAAATCCACTTCATCTCCTTAAACATGAGTATTAGAGGAAGTAGGTGATTCTCTTAGAATGGGAGACAGTGGAGTGGTACTACAATCGACTTCGGTAGGAGTGGAATCCTCAATGATGGAATCATTCCCTATGAATACCATAGTGAAACAAGAAAATTATCTGATACTATACGATTTTAGATGACAATATTCACCTTTTATTTAAAAATAGTGATAACGGCTCCACATCCATTAATTTTGGCCAACTCTTTGGAAGGTAAAGTCCAGTCTCGAGGAAGGGGGCAATGGATGTATCTCTTGGTGCTCATAATTAGTATGGGTTTATATAATCAACCAATCATAGACTATATATAAAAATATGGTAATATATGAGTATTAATTCTTCTTTGAGACAATTAAATAGCTCCCAACATCCATGTTTTTTGTCAATAACCGGTGGATTAGTAAGATTAATCTTTCTTTTAAATAATTTAAAGGATCTATTGAGCTTGTTGTTAGATAATTTGGGGTGTTGATACACTATAAGACATTTGTAGAAGGTTTTTTACCCTCCCTTTTATAGCCCCCAACATTTTGGTAGTGGGCGTCAAATGATTTTAATGGGGAATCATCTCCTTAGAGTTCCCCTACTCAACCATTGAGGGAGTATTTAAGTATTCAGTTCTATAAAGAGGGGGATAGTACATAAATATTGAACTAGGACTTCCAAATATAAAATTCAACGAAATATCATATGATATGACAATTAAATTTTCTATTTATACCAAGACACTGAATTTAGACTCTAGTCGAATCATTCTACATGGATTCCACTCCCTCTAGTCATACCCCTTATTTGTTAGGTTAGAGGGAGATATATTTCTTTTACCGAACCACATGTTATGGAACATCATATTTATATGGGATTGATTATGAATCCAGTATGCACTGGGAAATTGTTGATTTCCCCACTTTTGAACAAAATTGTGGCATACAATAAGAATATTTTCCCCTAAATAATGGAACCCTCATCTTCTTGATAGAAGGAAATTATGACTTTGAATTCTTCCCTCTCGGATTCCTGTGTGTGATAGACCTTTGTGGTAGCTACCTCTATCTCAAAATATAGAGGGATCCTCTTGTCCTTGTGAATTTACTTTGAAAAGATGAGTGCATCATGGATTGAGAGCCTCACTCGAATATTGGAATGGTTCCATAAAACATCATACATTCAGACAAGGGGTATGTTTCTTCCTACATAGAATCACACTTTAATAAGGAGTGTGGTGGGAATAATTTTCATAGGCATTTGAGTCTGGTTGGTGATTTTCATGTTGTTATGTTGATTTGACAGCTCAGTCTAACCACTAAATTTCTACAATTGAGCCTTTGTTAGATGCTACTAGGTTTTTTAATGTTTTGGTTGGGTTGTATGATCAACTTATATAGTTGGTAGGGGAGGTGTGCCTAATAGATCATCCTAAGAGGGTTGTTCCTGCTAAGATCTAAGCATGTATTTTTCATGGTCTTAGTGGTGTGAACATTACCTTCTAAAGTACAATATCATGAATCGTATCTTCCATCATAGAACCTTATTTTACATTGATGGTGTTTTCTAGAGGTTCTCAATAGGGCATTATGCTGATCCTAATTCCTATGAACTATGAAATGATCCACCACCATGAATGAATTGAATGAATCAAGATTGTGTTCTTCATTAATGGAATACACCTTGATATGAAGGACATTAGGGGATTCTCCAAATTCGTGGGGAACAAATTCACCGATAGTGCATTCTTGTTTTTTCCCTAGTAGGGAGTCTCTAATTTCCCCAGTATAATCAAAACCTATTCTTATAAGAAATTGAAGGGTTTGAGTTCAATGGGGTGGGTAGAGAAGTCATGGTGACAACAAGAGGTTTTGGTATGCATGAATTCCCATGGATAATTTCAAATACCTGAGAAAACATATCACAATCCATCCACTCATTATACTTCTACATACCCCCTCAAGGGACTTTATTCCATTCACTAGAGTCCTTGTTGTCAAGGACATATTCCACCTATTTTGGTATATCACCCAACTCTATTAAACCATAGTATACCATTTCCTTTAGATAATCATTGATAATGAATCATTCTTTGATGTTGTGTCCAAGGACCCTGTGGTATTGGTATTAATTGGTAAAATTAGTGATTCTAGCTTCTATAGGCCTCCTAGATTCTAGAAATTTTAGGATGTTCTTCTCCAGGACACTGATGAAGTACATAAACACATTCACATCCTTAATGTAGTAAAATTTTTCTTTATTTCCATTAATGGAACTTTGGATTCCTAAAATAGAAAAGGGGTTGTGAAACATTCTCACCATGAGGTTTCACTTAGAGAGGCAAGTCATGTTGTAGTTCTTAATGGTAGACTGTCTATGGGTATTGAGACTATAAAGTGATGGATATTTGTTCCCTCATAGGATTATGCATAGGGTTTGGATGAGGTAATGGGAGTGACCACTATTTGGTACATTATAATACTTCATCTAAACCTTGATATTTTTTAATGAATTATCATAATCCACCAACTTATCTCAAAAAAATGAGGATAGGGACTAACTTATCTCAAGCATTCTCTAGGCTCTTCTCCAATTGTTCTTCATAAAATATCTAAAAAATGAGGGAGTATGTGATCCCCTTACATCGGAAAATGAATTCAAAAACTCCCTCATCATCCTGATTCTTTTTTAGATAGGTCAGTGATATTGGTCTTGAGAAAGGTATAGGTATCCTTGTAGAGGAATTGATTGTGGAGATCTTCCAATTGAATAATATATCCTGGAGGAAGCGGACTATACCCCATTAAAGTGGGTATGTACACAGTTTTGAGGAAACAATGAATCTTGAAATATTCCTTCCATTCGAGAGTTCCCATTATCAATCCACATCAGGAGTCAAAATAGGATAAATGCTACAATAGATCACATGTATCGTTCAATTGGTTCATGACCAGATGATCAAACTATGGGTGTGGATGGATGTGGTCCACCCATGTAAGATATGGATTCCCTTCAAGTTGGATCAAAACTTATTGCATATCTCAAGACTCAATATTGGTATTGATACCTCATATAACATAATTTTGGTGGTGTTTTGTAGTCACCAAATATTTGATCAGTCTGGTGGCTCAATAGGATAAGTGATCATGGTCCTATAGTGGGAATTCACGTTGCTCATGTGAGGTGGGTGGGTTATATCTTGGTCATTTTCTATAACCGTTATGCTTCCATAAAAAAGAATACAACCTATCATCTGATTTACTTTCTATAATGGATTTAGATGGTTATACAGGCTCAATAACTACATTTCCCTTATCAAGGTGTCAATGAGTAGGAGGGAGATCCTCTCTAGGGAACTTTTGATGACCAATTCTTGTCTCTACAAACGAGTACAGACATCAATCGAAATATATACTAGATATTGTACCTCTAATAAACTATAGTTATCTTCATCATTCCATATTCCACCATCATAGTTTATCTAATTTTCTATAGAATTGTTCATGATGACATTCATGTTACTGATGGCTGGAAGGTAACATTCACCATCAGTAGGATATCCAACCAAAATATCCTATTTTCTTTATGAAATGGGGTCAAAATAGAGGGTATTGTCTGAACCCCAACTTTTTATCATCCCATGGGGAGATTTATCTTGTATAATCCACTGATGAACCATGAGGCTCCTGACATAGGTCCACACAAAACTCCATGAGTGCGCACATGAATTGCAGCCTTGGGTCAACTGGAGTATGATTATGTAAATATTTTAGTATAACTTATGGATTAACATGATGTTCGTAGCTATTAGTATATAGGAAAAATATAAATATTTGAGTTTGTTGAATTCCACTTAGATACTTTATTAGATGCATGTCGCATGATCACCAATCAATAACATTGGGGTGGTGAATCATAAGGTAGTGAGGGGGAAAACATGATTGATAGCCCGTTTGCGGATATGATATCCCATAAGTCATCCTTATGCTCATTTTTAGAGGTTAGTATTTTTCCTGATAACCCTAGGTTCCATCTAGTAGTGATTAGGAAATTGGGGGTGGTGGTGATGAAAACATTCTCTGTTGTTGGTTTTCTATTAGAGGGGTTGTCACATGGGATAATCTTCCAAATAATGATGGAGTGTCTTTTGGTGGTAGGGTCACCTTCATAACCAAGACCATATAGGATAGGGTTTCTAAAACCTCCTATTCATCATGAATAACATCATTCCTCTAAATCTCAGTAGATTTTTCACCATCATCTTAGGGTGCCAATCTTGTCCCTAAAATGTCCCATATTTCCAAGGTGGAGATAGAGAGAAGGGAAGCTGATGGAGCCAGGGATGGTTGAATGAAGAGTCCCTAGAGGGAATACAATACATCCATCATATGGAGGTACCTATGAAGATATCTTGGGACCTTATTGACCTTAACATTATAGATAGTACATCCCAATCAATGATCTACATCCCCCATGTTTAGTGTTGAGGTAGGAGGCATTTTAATTGGGTTTTATATCGCCTAGGATTCTGAGATATCAATGGTGAAATAATATTTCCCTCATTTATCCCTCTAACGGTATTGTATTCCATTATGATTGAGTATATGAGTGTCATTAGGATTTATTCCACATGAATTATGGTTGGAACCCTTGGTAGGTCCCTCGTGGTGGTAGTTTTTCCTCCTTCATTGAGATGGATCTTTTGGGAAAGGGGAATATTTGGCATGGGGACCTATATTCCTACTTATGGAGTTGTATTCAGGACCTTCATAGTGAAATTCAACACCAGGGGACGGCCCATGGTGCTTTCTAGAGGAACCCATGATGGCGAGAATCATCTAGGAATTCCTAGTGTTTGGATGGGATATCGATCATATTCAAGTGGAGAGATTCAACTACAAAGTGGTTATGAGTTCATGAGAATGTGTGAAAATAGTTGTAGAGGAAGTTGTAGCGGTTTTAGGGTTCTCATAAAAAGTATGGTTGAAAATTATCCCCTGATATCAGTTTTGGGTATTCTAGACTGGGGTCAAAAGAGTATGGATTGGATTAGCCAATAAAGCAATTTGACTATGTTGTCATGGCCATGTGTGATCCCTCCTAAAATTATATTGGGTTGCAGAAAAGGTATTAATAACCCACTTATCATCAACCTACTTAGAGTAGGGAAGAGATGTATCATTATTTTTCTAATAAAATATCTAAAAATGGTTCAAAATCACTATAGGGGGTTCCCTTACACATCCCTTGAGGATAAAAGCATCTACATAGTGTTGTATCTTCTAGTTCCTTTCAGAACAAACCCTAGTCGATATGACCCCTTCATGTTCACAGAGAACCAGGGTATTGGGTGACCTTTTTTGAATGATCTCTCAGTGATAGATAGGGTGAGGGCTCCAGGTTGTTGTGGGAGTATTATTCTTTGTGAAAAGGGAATGTTTATGAATGATTATTGTACTGCTAGTTCTCTTGAACACATGGATGTTGGTGGAGCGTCATCAAGAACTCTCAATTTATGAAGTCATATAGGATACATGAGGTCAACCATAATTAAATATCTAATGAATTTGATTTCCAATATTCCCATCATTATTCGTCCTCTCTAATGTGGAGAATGGATCCAAGTAAACAATGTATAAGAACATTCATACCAAACGTTCCTCATTTTCCAACCATTATAGAAGAATATTTTCAAGTCAGGACCACCATTTTTGAGTGAATCCTAATACTACAATTGTTTGGATCGAGTGTTTTCCAAAACTGGTGATATCCAACTTTGAACATATTCTCACAGTTGAAGTGGAAGAGCATAATTTTTTGTTCATCTTTTTATTATTTGACATTTACACTAAGGCGAGCATAGGGTGGCATGATTTTTTCCCTCTCTCATAGAAGTCTATATTATTGGACTTGTTGTGAATCCTCCATGGTTGTTTCCCCACATTCTAACTATTCAAAGGATGGTAGGGACTACAAATATAATTGGTGATGTTAGCTCTTTATTCAAAATTAGACGAGGGGATATCAGATCCTCCTTCCATAGTGTCATATATGGATTTTTTTACCTAGTCTTGTCATCCCTTCTATATTTGATACATGTTCCTGAATATTATTAACAGTACCATATTTAAGTGTTCACCAATTAATTAAACTTTATATTGTTGGGATAGGGAAGTTACATGTGCTTGGAGCTGATGGTGATGTTGGAAATGTATGTACATCTATGAGTATTTGGTATGTTGGGAATATAATATATATTAATATTTTAGAGTTCCTAGCATATTGTGTATGTGTAATATTAGTTATAAAACACATGTAATTTAGTGTTCATTATTTGAAAACTGGTGTTGGCGGAATAAAGTATCCTATGTTCACAACCATAGACATCATGTACATGTTAGATTGTTCTACTATCATTTATTTTCTATAATAATAATAATAATGAAACATCATAATATAGTGGTCAAATACCATGTATAATTTTGAACAAATCTAACATCATGTTAAAACATAACATATATGGGGAAAAAAATACACTTTAGCCAAGAACAAAGTTACTATTATATGAACAACCTATTATGGGGGTTATATTATGCAGGGCCTAATAGGGAATATGATACATAGCCCAAAAAGTGGTATCTTTTCATTGAGAGGCCCCTTATATAGGCAACTAATGCAAGGCCGCCTAGGGGAACATACTGCATAGTCAATCAAAAGATTTCTCAAATATAAGAATCTCTATCACTATACACTGTAAGGAAGGTTATGAAGATCTCAAAGTATTCAGGATTATGAGTGTGACATAAGAATAAGGTTAATGTTCAATGAATAGGAGAAATATATAAACCAATATTGGTAATTAGTTTGGAGTCCCTTATAAGAATCTTACTCATGTATAAAATGGGGAGATTTCTTGTTTCGTTGGTGGGATCTCTAAGGAGAGGAACCAAAATTAAGACTCCCGCCTAGATTATTAATAATATGTGGAGGTCAGATAAAAATTTATCTTATGGTTGGGATTAGGATATAATGCATAATTTTCACTACATATCACAACATGATGAGAATCAATCCCTACATAGTTCCTTGGGTGATTTTTATTTTAATGTCGTGTAGAAAGGACAATGTGATGTGCATTTTAGAGTCATGTAGTAAGGACATGAAATTATTCCGATGTAAAAAAAGAATATTGTGGATATACTAGAGGATTAAACCCAGGAATCACTATGTATCTCATATGTATGAGAATCAAGACACACTTATTTCTTTGAACATTCCCTATTCATTTTTTATTCAAACTTAGTGAATAATGGGGGTTTGTTTTTTTATCATGGATGGGCCCAATATTTGACTTCTTGGCATCTTTCATATATTATATGGATGAGAATCAATCCCAACATTGTTCTTGAATCAATAATTTTCCAAACTAATTAGGTTTTATGTGGGAGATGGGGGATTTTAGCACATTCTGGAATAATGGTTAATGTTATGATAAAAAATGGTCTATGGAGAAAACAATATATCTTGGAAGTGAACTCTATAAATATCTGATTCATATACTTGAGAAGAAAAGGAAAATAAATTTTTTTGGTAGTGTATCGACCCATGATTGGAGATCTAGGCGTCTCTATGTATCCCAATGAATATGAGAATCAATCCACACGTAGTTGTTGAAAACAGGTCCTTATGCAGCCCTAATTCAAACATAGGGAGAAATGAAACTCATGTTCTACTTAGGAGTTACAATGACATAAGTGATGCTTTCACATATAAGATCATAATTTCTAATAAAGAATATTTTATCCATTCAATTTAATGTTGTGTAACAAGGAAAAATGATTTAATGCAATTTAACCTTGTGTAACAAGGAAAATGATGCTACACATGTTATCATAGTGAAACATGGATGCTTATGGTTGTTATATAGTTTAATTTCATGCAACTGAGACTTTTCGTTGTGCATTTTAGAGTCATGCAGTGAGGAAAAATGATGATGTATAGTTACACAATGTAATCCTTCAAGAATATCACATTGGTTTAAGTTGTAATAAGTTCTCAATCCATTGAAATTTGGGAATAAGCTCAATTTGAGTAGACCTTATGTATGGAATAAGATCCTTTCCACTTTGGCTCATGTTTTTGAGCTTTTTTTCCTAGTATCATTGGATTCCTGAGAACTAATACCAATTCTCCTTAAAAAAATTATTGGAGGGGAACATTCTTGTTAAAAGCTAGTGCTATTCTATTTTGATAGAAATCAAAATGATGCAAATTATGAAATCTATTTTCATCTAATCGTTCCATCTCATCAAATCACTTCTGAGCCTTTTCATCTATAGATGAATGATCACATATAAAAAAATGGTTAGAAGGAAATTGAATTTCAATTGGTAAAACTTATGTTGTTTCATACACTATTGAACATAGAGTTTCTTGTGTGGCAGTATAGGTAGTAGTTCGATAATCCCATAAATCGAGAAAAATTTTATCAGGAAAAGATTTATTCTCTTTATCCACCATCATCTTGAGTATGTTTGACATGGTATTATTAAAAGCCTATATATCTCCATTGGCCACTTTTGGATATCCATATGAATGGATGGATTTGATATTATTCTTCTCGTATAACTTTTTCACCTCAACAGTACTGAAATCGGTGCTGTTGTTCTTCAATATAGTATGAGGGACACAAAATCTAGTGATGATGTCAGCCCTGACAATGATAGAAATGATGCTGGATATGATTTCATTGATTGGTATTTCCTCATTCCATTTATAAATGAAATCATTAGCAATAAGAATATACTTAAACTACATAGTTGTAGTTGGAGGATAAGGTCTTACATCATCTATTCCCCATGTCACAAATGACCATGAGTATTTAGCTGTGTGTAGAATCTTTGGGGGATGATGAATGAAGTTGGAATGCACATGGTAGGAATGGCATTTCTTGGGGAAATTTGTGCAATCCTATGTCGTTGAAGGCCAGAAGAATCCAAGCCTTTGGATTTGATCATAAACCCTATGCCTAGACTGGTGAGCACCACAAGCTCTTGCATGTACTTCTTTCATGACAACTGCAGTTTCATCTTCATCAATATATATAAGTAGGAATCCATCAAAACCTCATTTGTTGAGGATTTTCTAGTGATATGGACTATCATAAAGAGTGAAATTGGTCACTCGTCATTAAATATGTTCTTTTTAGATAAATCTATTGGAAGTACTCCATTTTGAAGGTATTCAAGGATAGGTTTCATCCATCATGGATTGTGACCATACATCTCATAAATAAGGATAATTTCATTAATTTCATCTATTACAGTTTGAACGAAATGAGAAACCACATGATGATGGGAAATACATTTGATTTTCTCATCCCTGTTTGGATCTTCATAGGTTGTGGCTGCATTATCTAGTGCATCATCATGGGAATTTTTTAATCGTATGACATAAGAAAATATGTGCTCTAATAGAAATTAATCCATTAACCCTCTAACAAAATTACACAAAAGGATTAACACTTATTTTTCTATATCATAATCCATGTTGATCTATTTGATTACTAACTATGAATCACCTTTCACTTTTAGGTGGTTCACTTGTAGGATTAGTGCCAATTCTAGGAATTTAATGAGAGCTTGATATTCTACCTTTTTGTTTGTAAAACTTCTGATAATAGAAAGGAATATGAAAATATGGTTGTTTCCGGGGAGATAAGTACAATTCCAAACCCAACTATGTTGAGTTTATGGTTTTTATTTCTCTTCCAAATTGGACTTCTGGAAGAACCATCAAAGTAAATTTCCCATGTTTGGTGATAATAATGAATAGAGAATATTTCCTCATCAAGAATGTCAGTATTTAATGATGTATCTTCTGCAGATAGGTGTTCAACAATGAAATATACCAAGGCTTGGACATTTTTTTGAGGCATAAATTGGATATCAAACTGATTCAAAATAACTACCAACCATGCCAAATGCTTTGTAAGCATAAGAAGTCAGAGGGAAACATTGATCGGGTTATTGTGAGATACTAATTGGACTTCGTGATGTTGTAATTAGTTCCTCAATTGCTTGAACTGCAAAGATTAATTCCATACAGCACTTCTCGATACTTGAATATTGATTCTATGTGTCAATAATAGTTTGACATAGATATTAAAGGCTATTTTTAATCCCAGCATCATTCTTTTTGTGTAAAGAATGGTACATAGTTATCACTCTAAAGATTTCACATATAGAATAACTATATTAACTTCAATAGGTGGCATTAATATTGGTAGATTCAAGAGATATTTCTTGAGGTTATCAAATTCCTCTTGGAATTTTTCAGTCAATTAATATGTGATTCCTTCTTCTTTAAAGTAGTGAAGGGTAAACACTTTCTTTCCATATTGTGGATAAACTGCAGAATATAGGTTATGTTTCCTTGAATTCATATTAATTATTTCAAATTTTGAGGGGCTGACATGTCAAGGTAATCTTTTTTCTTCTCAGGATCATCTTCATTTCTATGATTATGTACAACAAATATGAGGAATTATCCTTTGGTTACCCCCTAATGCACATTTCATGGAATTATTTTTCAAATTATGTTGTTGAAGTTTACTGAATATTGTATCCAAATTAGTCAGGTGATCGAAACATTGTCTAGATTTAACTACTATATCATCCGTATAACATTCGATAAATTTTCCTAAGAAGTGTTCGAAGATATGGTGCATGGCACATTGATATGTTGCACCGATATTATTTAATCAAAAGGGAAATACCTGGTAGAAAGACACACCATAAGCGGATTTGAATGCTATAGACTCATTATGATTTGAGTCATTGAGCATTTGATTGTATCTATAGTATCCATCTATGATGGAAAAATCTTCATAACCTGATGTTTTATCAATCAAATGTTTTGTGATTAGAATTAGAAAATCATCTTTGGGAAAATGCCGATTATGATCTCTAAAATAAATAAAAAATGGAATTTTTCCATTTTTCATTTTCACTAGGATGGTATTAGATATCCATTTGAGACAATTCACCTCCCTGACAATGTTATCATTGATAATCGTTTTGACTTCAGCTTTAATTTTTGAGGCATGAGTTTGGTGTGTCCTTCTATCTACCTTCTTGAATCATCGATGCTCTTCTAGAAAACAAAAATTATGAGTGGCCACACCATGATTAAGGCCTGGAATTTTTGTATAGTTCAATAAAAATATCTCATGTTTTATTTAGAAATGAATTATACAACCCATTATCTTCAAAATTCATAGACTCACTAATTAGAGTGGGGAGTGGATCTTCTTCTCTACCCATATTTATTTCGTTAAGCACATCCACAACAGTGGAATCATCTTCCTATAATACTGGAGGATCATCCATGAGATCTTATTCTTCTTGTTCTTCTTCCTTATTTGTTACATCATCTATTTCTAATTGTAGAGTGGGTAATGAATCAAAATTTTCAGAACTAGGGGAGGAATCAGTATTTGAACATCCTAAGGATGAGGCAACCATTTCTGACCCTACTAATGTTGAAGGTTCATCATGGAGCATTAAAGAGAATATGATGGGTTAGGAATCAAGATCATTATCATCTTTCATTACTATAATAACTTCTTCTTTCATGATTTAATAATAAAATACTTGTAGGAGTTTGGTGGAAGAAATAAAGACATCTCCATTTTAGCTTTCACCACTTTTTGGTAAATCAACAATGTATCCCATGCTATCAGGCTCGATTTCTTTATTTGAAATTATAAAATTCACTGGATGAGTTCTTGGATTTGGGTATATCTTTTCAATTTAATTTATTAGCAATATATAATCTACACTCAGATGTTTAAATGGGTTATCTGGGATATTTTCCAGGCCGTTCGAATCATTGATTCTTATTACCTCTTTTTTCATGGACCTCATTCCTTTCATGAGATAGAATTCTGTCTCAATATACTATGATTAACATGTTTTTAATGGATGTTTTTCACCTTTAAATGTCCCAATTTGACCATTGAAGTAATAATTGAGACATTTATGGTATGATGAAGGAATGGCTACATGTTGATGTTACCAAGGCCACCCAAGAATAATGTTTAAGGTTGTGTCCTGGTGGAAAACTATGAATTCTAAATTAGAAACAAGATCCCCAAACTATGTTTTGAGTGTAATCTTATTTAAAGTTTCATGTTCATTGTTGTCATAACCTTGAAACATCCATGTGGAAGGTGATATGTCATATTCAGGTAGGTACAATCGATGAAGTGTACGGATGGGAATGAGTTTGACTTCTGATCCATTATCAAAAAGGCTCGTCAAATGTCTGTATCATTAACCCTTACTAATAGATACAAGGGCATGATGTTTCCATTTACAACTTCATTATCATCTTCATCTATAAACTAAATGACTGCATGACATTCTGTAAGATCATTCTCTATATGGTAATCATCAGCGATAGAAACTTTAGTTTCAATATTTTGAGGACTTGACAAAGCCTTAATATGTTCATCTAAATGATATTTTTAAAATTTTAAGGCATCCAATATTGAAAACATGGTTGTTACTTGGGATAACTATTTCTAAACATCGTACTATTTTTCAAGAGGTCTGCATTTTTTCAGAATGGAAATGTGGTTTTACAAGTGCCTTGGATGTTGACGATCTGGATGTAGAAGTACCTCGTGTCTTTGCCAAAGATGAAAATACTTTTGATTTTGGTAGATTAGACTGACTAGAGATATATACTTCTAATAGAATGATGATGTAACCTCTAATTGTTCTTCCAATATAATAATGTTATGATTGATCATATCTTTCTTGGAATAATTTACTTGTTCTTATTGAGCCTGCTTAAGGGCTCTCCCAAGATTTTTTTCCGCGTAAGTGGTTTGAGCAGGGGAAGAGTTAAAATAGAGGTTTATATCATATCCATGTCTTCCCCTATATCCTCGACATTGTCTTCTTCTAGTTCCCTAGTTAGTTACATGGAATTCCGGCTCATTATAACCATAATTATAATTCTTATAGGGGTCCATTAAGTGGATAACGTTAAAATAACTGATGACCAATTCATTATCTAATGAAAACTCTACTTGAATGGTCGGTTCTAGTTATTTTTTTTGGTGAGGTAGTGCCTATTCTTTTGAAATAGATGGCATGAAATCAGCTAAAGACAATGACAACTTTGGTCTTGACATGATTTCATCCACTTCTGATTGCTATTTATCATTCTGATCTCATCGCTTCTTTGATGATTGAGCTTTTGAAGAATGACCTTTTGATGAATATGGATTATCTGGGGTAGAATAGATAGAAGACCTAATCCGTTGTTTCAACTATGTTAATAGAATATCATGTGTTTGGTTGAGCTTTTTTTGGAACATCTAATAATCATACTTCTGTGTATTTTTTTATTTTTACATCCTGCCATTCAGCTTCTTTCTCTAGGTCAGCAATAGTAACACATGCTACTTGGGATGATGAAATTTTATGTTTCACTCTTCCAGTGTAAAAATTTTTGTAGTAGTACATTAAAACAAAAAATCTCCTAAATGGGATGCCTCAACATTTTAAGAAATGGGAAATAATTTGGAAGATCTTAATATCCTTCATTGTTTGGTTTCATTAGCCTTGGAAACTGATAGAATTGATTTCCAAAGAAGAAATGAAGTAATCGGGAACCTGTTCATTACAAAAAGAATAAATTTTTTTCTTTAACTATTAAAATTGTTTCTTCCTTTGATCTTATTGATCATAATCATGGGGATTTCATTTCTGATGATGCTCGGGAGGTAGAACCATTCGATATGATGAAGGTTTTGAATTAGAGGTGGGTATATGCGCTGATTTGAGTGTGAATGTAGCATCCTATGTATTCCCTATTCTTCTTCCTAGAGCTAATAGAATTATACTAGATTTAGATTTATTATCCACAATGGAATCCTCAAATTGTTGGGTTATTGAAGCAAGGTCTCAAAACCATCATGTGTATTTCATAGGGATCAGTGGCGTGTGTAAATCATCACAAATATTTGGCACACAAATTGGGAGAAACTCTTCTTGAGGGAGTTCTAGATTTATGGAATATGGTAATTTTTTCCATCAAGAAATGGAATCTGAAAATATTTCATTCTCTCCTTGTTTTCATTTTTTAAGATAAAAAAATTTTATCTTTAGAAACATTGATCTGAATTGGATAAGGAATTTCTAATTGAGGTCTTCCCAAACAATAATTGATCGTGACTCCAAACTTGTATACCAGACAAAAGTTCTCCCCTATAATTATTTCACAAATAATTTAATCATTAATGCTTTTTTTTTTTGAAGTTTTTGCATCATGGTATCACAACAAAAAAAGGATTATGTGATTCTATGGATCTCCCAAACCATTAACGATTGGAAATGTAGTATTTAAAAAGTTTGGTGGGGGAGGGATCAGATCCACCCATTCAGAGAAAGCATTCATTTCTGGATATACTGGGACATGTAGTTCTTAAATATCTTCCAATATTGTTATTAATGCCTCAAGTATATTCATATGAATTAGGGGAATATCTAGATGAGTTAGGACCTGTATAGGTACAACGGCTAGAGTTTGAACCGACGTGACAACTGAAAAAACCACTAGTGGTGGTACTGTGGGTATTTGTCTCTGATAACCCATGTGGATAGACCTATAATGATGTGTTTGATCCTTCCCAAAGATTTGTAAACAGTAGAGTTAATTAATTATTTTCATCTGTAGTAGAAAAAAATCACTTTTTTTGATAAGTTCCTACATGGTGTACAAGTTGAGGATCTCCCTGGGGAGAATGTCTGGCAGAAATGATACTTTGAAGTAAATTTGTATTGAGCCTTTTAAACTCCTTAATCTCTTATTCTTTCTGAGAACAAATTCTACAAGTGAAAGAGATTGACCTTCTCTAGTGAAAAATGAGATATAATCCTACTTTTACCTTTCCCCTTGTTATATTTCATTCAAAGGGGTAGGTGTTGGTTATTTGAAGGAATACAAAGATTCTATGTAAGACTCTGATTTCGAGTACGCACACCTATTTCATTTTCTTCTTTGTGTATAGTGTTTTGGAAAATAACTTCATATTTTGACACCCATGAACTAGACTCATTCTCTGGAGGATCTTCTGTAATGGTATTAATAAAATTCACTAACGCATAATGCATTGGTGGAATTCTGTCGGTATCTTTGCATGATCATATCCTTTGGTATCTTCTATTAGAATACTTTATTTTATATTCTATATTCCTAGGACCTTTTTATAGGAATTAATCTTAATGGAATCCTTGGAAAGTTTAGTTTTTCATTCACATTGTGGACTCTTCCATAATTTGGAGAAAACTAACTTCTGTTGAAGAGGGTACTGTAGATTTCATAAATATGTTAGGCAGAGAGGTTGGGGTTGTTATTTTTATTCATCCTAAAACCATCAAACTCTATTTATTGAATTCAAATGATGAGTTAAACATGACCATGTCCTTGAAGTCTAGGGTGGATCTTGAACTACTATAGCTGAGAGTTGTGCATATGGTCTTCTAATTTTTTTAATTTTGGTCCAAACATTGGATGGGTGCATTATCTGAAAACCACTCAAATCACCTATTTCAGGATACAACCTTTCAATATCAGACATTTTCACCATATGATGGTTGGAATCCTCTATGTGGGAGGCCCCTTTAATGTTCTCAGATTCTTGATTCCAAGGTATCTCATCAACATTATCTATTTGGGACACTCTTTGATGAGAGATAGTTGATTCTTGTTCTTTAGTGTATCATTGAATATACACAAAATATGTTGATTGTAGTCGGCCATGGGAAATAACATTGCATGAGACCACTTTGGGTTGGATTTGCTGGTTTTGGAGCAAAAGTTAAATGAAATGTTGTCTGTCTACCCAATCCTCTGATACAAACACCATATGAGGTATCAGTAATTATCTTTCATATCCTCTTTAGAGCATCGAGGAATGCATTTTTATGGGTTCTCTACTGCTTTTCATCCTTGGGATGTTGATAAATTGAAAGGGATTCCAAATTGATTTGGTGTTGAAAGCCTTCTATTACCTTTACATGACCATGATATTCATCATATGGTAATAATTTGGCTTAAAAATGAAGATGATTCTTCCATAAGTGGAGGAAGATATCATGAATGCAATCATCTACCATCAATTTTATAATATTTTATTGTGAGGTTTTCAAATTCCAGAACTTGAATGGTATTTCATATTTTGGAAATTTTTTTCTCATATTCAAAATATTATCATTATCTTTTACAAGAGGTTTATCCACTTTCCCTTACTATAGTGGATGCTTCATGATTGTTTCATTATAAACAATGAAAACAATCACTTTTTCCTATACTATATTAGAATATAAATGACCCAATGGAGGTTGGGAGAATGAATGTCAACATATGATTTCTTCTGGTTGATAAATTATTTCACCCATTAGAGACAAGGAATCAGACATGGTTGTACTTATGTTGGAATGTTCCTCAATATAAGAGGTATTTTTCAATACTACTTTGTCAATTAATAAATTATCTTGAAAATGAAATACATTATTTCAAATAAGTCTTTTGTAGGAAATTCCATCATGGGTAGGACCACCATGGTGGATTACAGTAAGGGATTAATCAACTTGGTCATTGGTATTCTAGTCATACAGAGGTATCTTATGTCTCCCATCTAGAGATAAGCTCTCTAGATTGATCGAATTTTTTCGAATAAAGCCTTCATGACGAAGCATCAAATGGAGAACTTCAGAATTACTACTACTACTCTCATAATTTGTTAATTATAGGGAAGGGTATTTAGTTGTAAAAGAAAATGTTTTGAGGGATTCATGAACCCCATCATTAATAGGAGCTATATTTCAGATTGGATCGTGATTTTAAAATTGTGTTTTGTGAGATTTCGTCTTAGATGCTCTTTTACACATAGTTGGGGCCACCTGCTAAGAGATGTGGTTATCTTGGGTAGGTGAATGTTCTTGCCTTGGAGTGGTCATTAGAACGGGCCAATTATATACAATTGTAATGGGTGTATGTTCCCAATCTAGTTGTTCATATTATATGGGGTATTATTCCACATAACCCTCTAGGATTGTAATAGAGGTGTGTATATACTCTGGGATGGCATTCCCATGAGTCATCCCAGGTGTGGGGATAGAATTATGTGTATGTTCCCCTAGTACTTCTGAATTTGTTGTTATGATATTTGAGCATGTTTCTAGAATATTGGAAGGAATTTTTTTCTGCACATTCACTATTACTAAAATGTGTTTGGTCTCTTCAGTGGCCAGAATAAGAATATACATCCATATATAATCTTGAGTAGGTGTATGTGACAACTCTTTTCTTCCTTTTCCAGTCAAGGAATGATGATAATACTCATGTATTGGGGAAGAGTGTTGAGTCTTACCCTGGATTATCATTGGAGCTTTCTGAGCGACTTCTCCAAGTGCTGCCAAATGAGAGTATTGGAAGGCATAATGAATGTTGATAGGTGTATGTGTCTACTGGTTTTGGTCTTTCAAGCATGGTGGATGGACTTATTTCAAAGCTGATAGATGAGAATACTGCCAGAATTGGTGAGTATAGGCAAGTGTATGTTCATGAGAATCATTTGACACCACATTTGATTGGTGGGCTTCCTTGAATGCATTTAGACGAGCCTATTTAATAGCTGATTTTTAGTAAATAGGTGTATGTTCCTGGTCATGGTACTCCACTGGATTTAACTAGTGAGATTGGTGGGTCTCTACAGGATGACTCTACTCTCCAGTGGAATTGGTACGGATGGGTGTATGTTACAATTCATTTTTCCACCATGATAGGTTGATAGACTTATCCAGAGGGGGAAAATGTAAGAACATTCTTCATGTTTCCTTTGAATTGTCCCAGAATGTTTATCTTATGTGATCGGGTCGGAGGGACTTGGGCTGAGTAACCAAAGGAAACACACCCATGATGTTGGGGGTTCACTGTCACATGATTCTAATGAAGGTGATAGTTAGTATATTCCCCTAGGAAGGACCCATGCATCATTGAGTTGATAAAATGAGTGACCTCTTGACCTACCGTCGTATAGAATGAGAGGGACTACTAATTGAGTTCTGGGGATGGGGACCCAAAATGGTTAAAGACAGTGGTTAGCACCGTCTGTTTCTTGATGACCAGTCATTGCAGACCAGATGATCGGGGGTTGTGGTTAACTTGGAGATCCAATCGGGTAGCCTCCAAGGTTGGGATAGTACCGTGTTGATGGTATTCTCATACCAGTACATTGGAGACCCAGCGTTTACGATGCTGAGTTGTTTATGACATCATTATAGTGGAAAAAGATCCATCTTGAACTACGTCTGGGGTGTTAATGGGTGCAAACAAGAAGGAAGCCATTTTGAGTGAAATAATTTCCAAGAAAAAATGAAAAAAATGAAATCCATTAAAGAAACATCTTTTATATGGATAAGTGTTTGATTTATTCTTCTATTTGTCTTTCCTTTATCAATTGATATGGGACTGACAGATTGGTAAAATCATTATCTTGGTTATATATTCATGTCAGGTTCACCTTTTTTGTTTTGTAGTTCCTCAGAATGAGTCTTTTGGTTAGGAATCACCAATTCCAAGAGGATTCCATTGGATTTATTTATTGAATCAGAAACATCCAACGATTATTTATCCAAAGGTACCTACTTTTCAAAGGTAGTTATTGGTAGTGTTTGAACTTACAATTCATAATAACGTTCATTGGTTGAGTGGATGGCAGGTCGAACTCATCACACCCCTTTTGGGGGCAATAATTTTATACTGTGGGACTCCCTAATAGATTTGAGATATTTTCAGGAATCCATATTAATTCACCATTTATAATGTAGGATTCCCTTGTAATTTTCAGTCAAATATTATCATGTGTGAAATTTAGAATCATCAATATGTAATTGAGGTTATTCCATAATGGTGGAATCCATTTGTATTCAAGGTACTCCATAAATGGTATCCAATCATATACTATTTAGAGATTCATTTAACCATCATTATGATGATACTAGTTTTTAAGAAACTCAGTGGGGGTACTCTAGAATTTTTCGTCATCCAGGGAGATGAAATTTTATTTTGATGTTGGGATCATTACCATAAATGGGTTACCTAAATATCCTTCTGAATGGAGTTATAACCCTCATAGTTCAGTTCCACATAGTGTGTCACATCATTCTTGTTAAGGTCATTTTATAAGGACCTAGTCGTACAGTTTAATTTTTTGTGGTAAGAACATCTATGAAAAAGGTGCTTAGTCAAGGTTTTTTGTGGTACTTATGCCTAATAATCCCAACTAAATTTGAAATAATATTAGTTTCCAAGATGGATTAGAACTTATTGGGAATAGAGACCATGAATAAAATGATTGATTTGATTTGTTGGGTTTGATCCTCAGATAGACTTCTTACATATCCAATTTTGATGGGAATCAAGGTTAGTGTAGTTCAATGAGTCTCATAGGATATTATTTTCCTATGATAGAAAAGAGTTTGGGCTTAATTCTTGAAAAGGATGCATGGTGATTTGGGGGTTTTATTTGGGGATTACTCCTAAAAGGGATTCCCATTTATAGATAAAATGAGATGGAGCTCGGGCCTTAGGAATGCTACATACATATCCCAATTATGGTGGGAATTAGAGTTCTCATAATTCACAAACTAAGGTGTTTTTGAAAATTTTGTTGTTATGAAAAATCTTTAAGACCAAGTGATTCATGCTATGTGTAAGAAATAAGAGGATGTAAAAGATTCAAAAAATTCACCCACACTTTTTCACCTCTATTGGTGGAAGAGGATAGGCCTATGGTTTTGAGGGTGGATGAGGCCGAGGCGACTAGGGAAGAGGGAGAGGTGATGTGCCTTCCCTCTATTCTCTTTGAATAAGACAAGGGTCAAATTTAAGGATGTAGTGAAGCTGAAGGATGTAGAGAGGAGCAGGACTGCAACCTCCTAATTGAATAGTTAGTGGATTACACCGTGATAGCTTCTCTAGTGGATCCTAGGAAAGGAGGGAGACGTCTCATTTGGTTTAATGGAAAAGAAAGTGTGACTCTCACTAACATTATTGGGAACTAGAGGCTCTGAATATTAAAGATGAAAAAGGGGGACGAAACCCAAACCGTAATCCTTCAGAATGGGATCTCCCCAACATTTTTCATGGGAAAAAAGTCTATGTGACCGTTGATATACAAACCCACAAATAGTCTATGAATCTTGACCCCAATATGAAACAGATGTGGGAAACCTCTGACTGTATATATACAAACCCAAATAAAGGATATACTAATATTCCTATCCCAAAGGATTTATTTTTCATAAGGTTTTATTGGAGGTTTCAACATAGTCCCATTCAGATAAGGAACCAATAAAGGAAATACCCTACCATTAGTGGCTTCAAAGTTGGTTTACAAGATGATGTTTAGGCCAAGTGTGAAGCTATATAGATTAGATATGTCATGTAGGTATATCGCATAGGTATTCCGCTTAGGTACCCCACATAGATGTTCCGTATAGGTACCCCATGTAGGTGTACCGTTCAGGCCTCAGTGATGACTAAAAATTAGTTCTCAATAGAGGAGAACCAAGCCTATGAAAGGATAAAACTTTTAAAGGACATCAAGATAGGTTTATCTCATGTAATTATATATTCTCACATAATTTTAGAGAGCTACCTGGGACAATTTGAGGGATCTGGGAAAATGTGATATACAATAGGAGATTTACAAAGTCTTTAAACTTTTTTTATTCTATGATGAGGAACCCAGGGGTCAATTTTATAGACAAGGAAGGGTCTGGTCGAAAACAAATTGTCGGTGTAGGCTTCCCAGGTGGCCCTTCTTTGTATCTCTTCTACATAGGTTCATAGAAAACATCTTATCGTGTGCCTCTATCACTGAGGTCTACTTAATTGGTCTTCCATACAAGTCTCCTATAAATTTTCATGCCTTTTACATCTTCAAGATTTCTCTTGAGACTTTGAAATATTTTGGGGACATCTTAATATTCTTTTTGTCTTACTAAGGAGTGTTAAAAATTAAGAAAATACTTTTGTTATCCCACTTCATTCTAAAATAATTAACTAAGATTTACCATATTATTCATTAACACTTCCTTTCATTCACATGTCCTTTTTAGTCTCTTCATCGTCATCAATATAACCATTACTCATAACTACTTACTTATTTTCTTCACAGTATTTCCCTTTCGGACATCGATTTTAATAATTCCCATATTTTCCACATTAGAAGCATTCAATATTCGATGATATCTTACAGAGTCCATTATTCTCACAAATTTCATTAACTAATCTTTTTGTTTTTTTCCTTTTTCGTTACTTCCTTTGTGTCCTTCTTTTCCATTGTCAAAAAGTATTCATATTCCTCTAATAAATCCACATGGGTGTTTCTTCCCACATTCTTAACATGTAGTAAACTGAATCCTCTTTCCTCCATATTCTCCAATACCCAAAATCTCACTAAACATTATCCTTCTCTTATTTCATGAGTCATAGAGTTGGTAAGGTACACATTGTTAATGATGTATCATGAAAACTAATTAGGCATAATCATAATATTCTTTACTGTAGTTATCATTCCATTTAACTGATCATTAGAAAATTTCATATCACAAACAATTTTATCCCATTTCTTAATAGTTCCCACCACTGACTAAAACTAGAAAGCATATGGTGAGAAACATCAACCATATTAAAAAACTACATAATATTAAAAAATCACTTCTATGATATATAAATTATGTCACCTTAGTTTAATCAAAGGTTATCCAGGATCATTTTTTATTTAAATCCTTCATGATTGTTCATAAAAAGTTTTTTTATTTCCAAATAATATCCCCTAGGAGTGTCAAACTAGGTGTGAATCAAGGAATATTATTGTGCACCATTTCATGATCGACTCTAGATCAATATGGTGTTTTGGGGGTTATTACCCCTACGTACATATATTCTAAATCCGCATACACTGATAGTGTATAGACATATATTTATTTATAAAAAACCACGCACTTTATCCTTTACAAAAATTCTTGGCCATTTTACTATACTTTAACAGGTCCCTATATTTTTTCATATATATATACCTACACATATCCATAAAAATATACCTAGAGATCTCACTAAATTTATCACATCATGGTTTTCAAATCATTGAGTAAAATTTCCTTTGATACCAACTATAACAACCTTTTCTACTCGTAAATGGATATGGAATCTTTTTAGACGAATATTCAATACATTACAAAAGTGAATGCTTGAGGTCCATTATAGGTCAGTTCCTCTCAATAAATGGAATAAAATATTCTAATATATTGAAATGTCTTAAATGTTTCCCAAAAATATCTTCCCATTTAATATATTAGTAGAAATTACCTATATAAAAACATTCATCTTAATCTAGGTAATGGATATATGAGAAATGTTAGCTCAGATTCTCAGTAAGTTTAATCATAAGAGGTACATAAGCATAACATTAACATAAGGTTATGAGAACATGATCATAACATTTTAAAACAACACCCTTCCTATCAAAGATCATAATCATGACTCATGGAATAAAAAATTGAAGCTCATAAGACATTAATCATAAGATAATAAAATAATATGATCCATAGAAGTACAACATTGGAATAATACATGTAATTTGTGGAATACACATAGGCATATAAAATAATTCTCTATAAGTAATGTATTATTTCCAAAACATATCAAATCACTCTATGGGGGAACACCTACTGGGAAATACACACCACCATTCCAAGTCACAACCCTTTTCTTTATAGTGGAATGGTTTCACTCCACCTTACTATTATAATGGGAAATGTCCCTTACTATATCGGGTTCACTCCCCCATTCCAAAATAGTTCTATCTAATTAGATCTATATATATTTACTCAATGCATTTGAGGGATATATGGGACCCACATACCACATAATGAAATAATACATATGTTTTCCAAAAGATCATAAAAAATAATCATATCATAACCCATGAAATAAAATGGGTATCATAAAAATTTCACTATATAATAACCTATGAAAAAGAGACCAGATTCATAATAATTTCATCATATTATTTCCCATGAAAAGAATTCATTTTCATAAGAAATCTATAATGTTGTAACCCATATAAGAGAAATGGGGTTTATAATAAATTACATCAGAAAAATAATCCATTCAGAGAATGTGTATTAATTTTTCCCTAGGATTATATCCCTTGTAAATCATAAACTATATCAATGGATGACAACTTAGATGGAGAAGTATTTTGAAAGATCACATGAAAAAAAATTTAAGGAAAATATTCTTTCTTTGAAAATCACTTTCATAACACTAATTTCAAAATCCTTTTCTTAAAAAATAAATTTGGAATTTTATAAATAAATAATTAAAAATTAATTTAAAACATTTATTAATAAAATATACTTTCCACTTTGAATATTTTTTTAAAATATAAAAATTAATGAAAAACAACTTATTTCAAATAACATTGAAAACATATAAAGGATTATTTTAAACTCATTTAAATAAAAAACATCATTGAAATAATTTTCATTAAAAATAATATTTAAAACCTATAAAGGGTTCTTTGAAAACCGTTTAAATACTTTTTAAACATAAAACACCATTGAAATTATTTTATTTAAATATATCCTTTGAAAATAATAAAAGATTATTATAAAATCATTTAAAAAATTTATAAATATAAAATACCTTTTAAATATGTTTCTTTGAAAATATCTTTTTAAAATTTTAATGTATGCTTTTAAACTCATTTAAAATACTTTTTAAAACATAAAACATTTACAAAATTATTTTCTTTGAAATTATATTTAAAAGAAATATCATTAAAAAATATTTAAGAAACCAATTAATTTATAAAATATTCAATAAAAAATATTATATTCTTTAATAAATGGTGTGGTTATGTTGGTGGAGAATTATGTACATGACATATATTTTAAAAAAATTCATTTCACACTGTTATTAGAAGTAAAAAACATCCTTGATCAAAAAATGACAAGAATATTATTTTTGTAAACCATTTATTAAAATGTTTAAAAATGTGTAAAAATTTCTTTTCAATATAATAGGATAAAAGTATAAAATTTTCTAAAACTATTTTTGAAAAACTAATTTAGAAAGAAAACATATTTTTGACCGAAGAGATAAATGAGGTCCGATTTAAATAAAAATATTTTCTTAATTTTATTAAGTATGAAATAGTGGTAAAAGGTTCAATTACTTGATGACATAATGAATAACTATAAGAGAATAATATTCATGATAATTCATGAGATATAGATCAAAATATTTCATTAATGGAATCATTATTATAAACAATCCAGATAAATGATGACATTGTAGTAATAAACTCATACCACTTTTGTAACATTAAATCATAATCCCCATTAAATAATTAAATTACATGAAGATTAAAATTTCATTAAAATAAGGATATTCATGATATAACATTACAAAGGGGAATTATATACGCCATATAAAATAATATAGGGTTATAAAATAACATTTTTCTCAATGAAGGAAAATTGAGACATAATTATCATACTGATTTGGTAAAAAGAGTTATTCCAATCGATATGTAATGTAACAACCCGCCAATTATCATTGGATTGAGAGTAAAATGATTCATTAATAGGCCTTAAGAGACATCCCCAAGACGCCAATGGTTGGCAATAAATGCCGAAGGGTTTCAATGAAAGTGGGGGATGATTTTCCCTTTGAGAAAACCAACCAAAAAATCACTCACAACTACTATATGATGAATTCTTATTAAACAACCAACTCATGCATTACCAAAAGAGAACTACATTGTTCCACAACAAAAAAATAACCAACACAATATCAATGTACCAAGAAGAAGACTAAACAAAAGACCCAAAACAGGCAGAAACACTATCTACGACACCACACCGAGCTCCATTGTAACGCCCCAACCCCAGTTACCGAGATTCGGTGCACAATTACATAACATTGGAATAATCACAAAAGATCAAGTCTCAAATGACCGGTCAGTTTATTTGCCTTGGAAATAATATTTATACATAAGTTCAACTTTACAGCTTGAATAGAAATACAACAAAAATATATTTTATTATAAACATCCAAGCCTCCTAGATTATTCCTACAGGTCACTCATAACTAACTTCTTAATATCCTGGGAAAATGAAACATAAGAAAGGGATGAGCTCAAATGCTAAGTAAGGGTATGTAGTACTGCATAAAATGACATAAATATTTATCATGGTAAATAATTGAAACCAGATGCCTTTACCAATAATAAATATGAATACTTTTATGGTATGAATATGAAATGAGTAAATAATGCCATATTAAAACATAATCATGGGTATTATACCTGTCGAATGACCACATGAACCATTAATATTATTTCCAAAATGAGGGAATGTATAATTCCATACATTATAAAACATTTTTTCAAAGCCTCGGCCAAGATGTCTAAAAATGATTAAGGCATTGGCCAAAACCATAAATCAAATTGGGAAAGGGCCTCATCCAATTCCACGTCTAGTTGTCTCATGAGACCTACCGGTGCATCGAGGAGATATAGAGAGCTCCACCCGTCACTTACTAAGTCTAATACATTCCTTATATGAAAGGGTTTAAACATAACATAAACATTCGTATTAAAACTAGAATACAAAATGTCAATAATTTAACCATAAAACATGAATGGTATAAAAATAGCACATCCACAATCAAAAAATATCTCAAAACCTTCAATACAAAATGGAAGTTTTGTATCATAATAAATCAACTACAAATAAATGTAAAATCCATCAAAGGATGTTGACATAGATGAAATCAATTCCCTTTTTAGAGAAATATATCTTTGTATTTTGAAATCATTTAAGAGTCACATAATTATAAAATAAAAAATTAACTTTAAAATATTATCATAAGCATGTAAGGGAAGTTTCAACGAGTTTATAACGGTAGAAAATAGCCACACCCACCGTATAAGTTAAAAAGGACATTCTTACCTTAATTTTTTCGAGAAGGTTAAAAAGGACATTGTTTGGAAAAGGATGGAAATATTACTTTATAAACATCTTATAGAAAGTCAACAAGGGTATAAATGACATTAAACCATAGCCTATTAAATATTAATAGTGTTTTGAAGTACATTTTTATGAATCATGTATGTGGATGATAAAGAGGTCCCAGTAGATAATTACGTATAAACAACCTCAGATAATGAAGAGATTGTGAAATAAACCCTTACCTTGTACATTTCCATCGTTGATGGTTGGTTAACCTCCTGTATAATGTTGAAACAATTGTTATTAAATTATACAAGAATCATATAAATTAATATGGCATCATATATGATTTTTTAACATTGCTTTGTTAGTATTATCGTCATTTCGGGTGTCAACTTACTCATTTAATTTTATATATTTTGTTACATAAACTATGTTTGTTATGGATAGGGTGTATCTTATTCATATCCAGAATTATATAAAGTCCATAAACCGTATTTTTAATCATCAAATGATAATTATAATTGCATGGATATGATGGGGAATGAATCTCATCGTGTTCGTGGAGACGGTAGTCCGTACGTACGCACGAGGGACAATATAAATATTTTGATATTAAAATAATATATAATTGGATGTTATATCATATATAAAGAATCGTTATCATGTTATAATAATTATTTAAATCAATTACACACCATTATCATACCCATCCAAAATAATAATGTTTTGAATAATAATTACACCACGACATGGAGACGTTAAGTCGTACGTACACACGCATGGTGACATGTCATTCAAAGGATGGATAGAATACTGAATATGGTTGTAAAATATTTATAATAACATCAAAATATATATAATATACTGAATTTATTATTTTAGAAAGTAAATAACAAAGAAGAAGAAGTTGAAGAAGAAAGGATCATGAAAAATGGTGGTGAAATCATTACCTCTTCTTCAGGTTATTCCTTTTCATTTGATCAAAAGGGATCCATAGGATGGATTTATGACTACTTTAATGCCTCTAGGATGAAGGGAGGACAGTTTAGAGGTTATTTGGGCAGAGTATGGAAAATCCAAAAGGCTACAAAGGTATGAAGAATTTGTTAGAAATGGTGCCCTTTTATAAGGGGGAGGAGGGGCTCTTTAGAAAAAACTGAATGTATTAATTTGTAATAAAATAATATTCGGATTATAATGGCTCCTAAGTGGATTATTCAAAGAATTAGGGGGTATGGGTCTAAATCCTTTAATCCAATAAATTTTAGACAGATTTTGGTCATTATCTTAACCTTATCTTTTAGTATTAACTCTTAGATAATTAGTTTGACATTTACCATGACACATTTTATTTTTATATTATATAGTTAATAAACATACTATTTACATCCAAGAGACACCCAAGCATTCCAATAACGATACACCTATAATTATATAAGTCCTTTGGCCGAACATTATATTTTTAGGAATAGAATATCATTTAATAATATAATAATTGTCTTATAAACTCAATTATGTCAATTTTAACAATATTTTATAATTGATTTTTGTTAAAGTCATATAAACGTTATTAATTAGAACGAAATTCATTTAAGAAATCCTAAAATTTCATATTAACCAATAAAATTAGTTTATGGCATCAAAACATTCAAATTATATTTATTTTAACTTTTATAATACCAATTATTTGATTCCTTCATCAATAAGAAAAATACTGCATCTTTATTACGTCATAAATAAGTTTAATTGTTAAATGTATCAAAATTAAAAATAAAATACCATTATTTTGAAAATAATTTTATCTTCCTAATGGATATTTATATTCTAAAATATAACATATATAACCTTATGTAATAATTGTTTTTCTAAAAGATATATTCTTATGTCATTTTTGTATTTACATTAACTTAATTAATATAAAGTGTATTTATCACCTACAAGTGGCTCTATGGGGTCCAAAAATCGATAAAAATATGCCCATGGTTGGACATGTATCATCAAATTGGGTTAGGACTCGTTTTAAGGTAAATTAATATTATTATAATATTATTTGTTTACCCTTATTTACAGGATTTAACCTTTAACCATGGTAAATAAAATATTTACCGATGTAATTATTCAAAATTTCTAAAAATAAGAGTTACCTATTTCCACAATTTAGACATCCTGATTCCAAATATGGAATCCATTTTTCCAAATTCAAAACACAGAAGTGATAGAAATTAATTTAAAATTAATTCCCGTTGTCGAAACAAAAAGCAAGTTTTGAACAAATAATAACTATCTAAAGATTGACAATTTCTTATATCGAGTTTAAATATAAAATTATGTTCAATGACAAAAAATGGATTAAATGGTAAAATTATAATCTAATTATACTTTAAAATCAGTAAAATACATAATTTATCACTATTAATTATTTCGATTAAAAAAATTGTTTTTAATTAAAATTTAGTAATTTTCACTATTCATCATAATATGAAAGTTATCAGAAAAGTGCCAAAATTTCACCCTGAGCTAATTTTAATATTCAGAATCCAAAAATTATGTCTATTATACCATATTAAAAACATAAAATTTTCATTTATTAATTTAAAATCAATTCTTTCTATTAAAACCAAAAGGCGTATTTTTAATAACTATCAAATGATTGACACTTGTTTATGTCCAATTTCAAAGTGAAAATACATACAATGACAATCATTGTATTAAATGGTAAAAATATAATGTATTTATAATTCCATACCATTAAAATGTATAATTTATCAATATAAATTATTTTTATTCAAAAAGTTGTTTTCAGTTAAAATATAGTATTTTTCACTATTCACCAAATATAAAAGTTATCATAAAAACACCAAAACATTAATGAAACTAAATTCATATGTCCTAATTATAAATAAGAGGTTTATTTTGTCAAATTGAATATATAAAAGTTTCAAATATTGTATTTAAAAATTCTTATCCATTAAAAGGCGGTAAATTTTCATTTTTTGAAAAATACAATGTTTATCTAGAAAAAATGTATTTGTTCTCACATTATGTCTATAAAACTCATAATATGGATTCTAAAATTATAAGGATTATATAAAGTTAAAAATTCAGTTAATACTATTCATAACCACTTTGAATGGCTTGATTAGTAAGTCATGGTGCGCTAGAACTCAGTGTTGCGTGTAGTGAAATTTATTGAATTACATTGAAGAAATAATGTACTATGAAATCTTGGGGTGTTACATCCATGAACAAAGAACCACAACATCTCCAAAGAATCACCATTAACCACTATCAATAATATTTTTTTCCTTTACATGTGTCTCAGAAGATGACATCGACAAAAGCACCAAAGTTCCAAAGCAGGGCGAAGTCTAAAACTCAGTTGGTTTTCCCCAATGACTTACCTACTCACGCCAGTAGGATAGAGGAGTTAGCCAACATTTATATAAAACAATTTATATAAAACAATTTATCAAAACAGTTCATAACAAGATATAGACAAGCTTCCACAACCAATCATATCTAAAAACAACCAAGTGTTTTTTAAACCAATTTCCGACAAGATATTTTTTTTCCAGAAAATAACCAAACAAGCTTCCAAACTATTCCACAATATCCCCTTTGGAAACCTAACCATTTCACAAACTCGTAAAATCAACCATGCATTCTTCATTATGATAGTTCCATACTCATGAGCGGTTTCTCATTGATCTACCAAGTCGTCACAAGGTAATTGTTTCCCATGTACCATTACACCTTTGTCACCGAGAAGAAGGTCAAATTTCAACCAAGCCTTGTACTTAAGAGTCCCATGTGCCATTAATCATTAGGAACCAAGGACAAGGTCCTATCTCAAACAAGCCTCATATATGCAACATGAACACACACCACACATTCACAACAAACATGCCAAAACCGTCCTTTCAATAAAATACCATTTAATGAAAACCATTTCCATCAAAACCATGTGTGTTCACCCAATTCCAAAAATTTCAATAAAACACACACTTTTATTGAAAACCCATCTTCCATCAAACAATTTCCCATTCCAGCAAATCCATAATTTAAAATCAACATTTTAAATTCAAAAATCCAAGTCACTTTACACAGCAATTCAGTAAGATATCACAATTCCATCAAAACCATACATAATTACTATGGAAGATTTATTCCATGTTTTTCACAATAAATTTCATTCAACTAACCCAATTTGAAAATAATACAATCAATTATAACAAGATGACTCAAGAGTGAAGCCACCTACCTCAATGGTTTTGAAGAAAACCCTAACAAATAGAGAACGCACAAGAAAACCAAACATATTCCCGAAGGATCATCCTTAGACCTCTTCTCCTAGCACAACAAAGACAAAAACTCACCATGTTTGGAATCAACACACTTAGATCTACCCATAATATGAGTAGATCTAAAAACCTAGAGAAAAGGAGAATTAGATCTATGTAGATCTTAGAAAATAATAAAGAATGTTCACATGCCTCAAGAAACTTACTTCGATTCACTAGGAGAAGCCTTCAGATCGCCTCTGGAATGATTGGAGAACCTTCCTTGACCTTAAGAGAACCAAAATCCCGAGTTAGGGCTGCTTAGGAGGATAAATGAGGTACTTCGAGGCAAAACGCGTGAGATCCACTTTTATAGGATCTCATTTAAGTGGTCGCACGGTTAGTTCGAACGGTTTGAAAAACCGTTCGCTAACTGTGTGTTATCTACTACCTCTGTCACCCTTTTCGCAAGGTTTGGCCGCACGGTTAGGAAAAATGTGTGCCTCCCATGAAGAAGCCACTACCTCAAATACCCACTGTGAATGGTTTGGCCGCACGGTTTAGGCAAACCCTACGCCCCCCGTGTGACTTCCTCTTCGCCTCAAAACATCATTCCATGTTCTCCCAACTCTCCCATTAAACACCCTTAACATTATAACCATTAAAAGAAGCAGGAACGTGTTACATAATAGAAACCAGGGGAACTACATTCTCTCCACCATTGTCATTTCCATCACTGAAAAGTAGAAAACCACTGCTCGTCCGAAAGAGTTCTGGCCACTACTCCTTCATTTAATTCTCGTGTTCCCAAGTCTCTTCCTGAATCTGACCATATTGCCACTAAACCGGCAGTAGACTGATGATTTTTCCTCGCAAGACTTTATCATACCTATCTATAATCTACACAGGGATATGTTCCAATGAAGCATCCAGCTCTAGGTCAATGTGATCTCATCTGATCACACGGTTAGGATCTGGCTGATACTTCTTCAGCTAAGATACATGGAACACATTATGAACTGCACTGAACCGTGGTGGTAATACCAACCGATAAGCCACCACTCCAATTCATTCCAGCATCTCAAAAGGGCCTATATAATGAGGGATAATTTTCCATGCTTCCCAAAACTGTGATGTCCAATACTTGGAGAGATTTTAAAAAAGACATGATCACTCACGGCAAAAAACAACGGTCTTTGGCGATGATCCGCATAAGATTTATAACGACTCTATGTCATCTCCATCCTCTTCATTATCAACTAAATATTCTATGTTTTTTCTTGGACAAGGCTCAGCCCAAATAGTGAAGTCTCACCTGTTTCCACCCAACAAAGTGGAGAATGACAAGGACGCCCATACAATGCTTCAAATAGAGCCATGTGTATCAAGGCCTGATAACTGTTATTATATGGGAACTCCATTAAATTCAAGTGCTCCTCCCATTAGCCACAAATATCCATTACACCATCCTGCAACATATCTTCCAATGTTAGTATCATCCTTTTGAATTTTTCAACTGTTTGAGGATGATAATTCGTACTCACATTCCACTGAGTTCCTAGGGATTTATGTAAGGATCGCTAGAAACGAGATGTGAACCAAGGATCTCTGTCTGACATGATTGAAACCGGTATTACATGTATCTTTTCCACTTCTCAGATATAGATTTTGGAATGATCTTCCACCATATGAGTTTCACAAATAGGGATGAAATGGGCCGAATTGGTAAGATGACCCACTATCACCCAAATGGCATTGTGTTTCTGGACCGTTCTTGGAATTACTATAACAAAATCCATTGCTATATGATCCCACTTCCACACTAGAATTAGTAGAGACTGCAACATACTACTGGCCGCTGGTGTTCTTTTTTAACTTACTGACAAGTTAAACACCTTGAAACAAAATCAGCTACCTTCCATTTCATGCCACTCTACCAAAATCGTTCCTTAAACACCTTTTACATCTTCTGTATACCTGGGTGTACAACCCATCTTGAATGGTGGTAAGAATGAAGGAGTAGTTTCTGGTAAGTTAATGGTTCAACCATCCAATCTCCAAACCGCAAAATTAAACTCCCATCCATCTTCCATCTGTCAATGGTCTCCCCACCATTGAGTTTTGAACTCATTGCAACACAGTCCACATTGAATGTCTGTGCCCCCTTTACTAACTCCACCAAATCTAGAACAAGCTCAACTGGAATGAAAACCACAACTTCACCTTGGTCTTCATATTCCGCATGCATGTCAGCTAGGACCGACATTAACTGCCACTCATATGATACTTCTTTCGCTAACTGAACATATGACTTTCTACTTAATGCATCAGCCACCGAATTTCCCTTACCCAGTGTATACATCAACTAATATTAGAAAATTTTGAGATACTCTATCCATCTCCTCGGCCTCAGATTTAAATCTCACTGTGAGAAAATGTGTTTCAAGCTTTTCTAATCCAGAAACACAGTAAATTTCTCACAAAAGAGATAATGTCTCCATGTTTTCAAAGCATGGACGACTGTAGCCAACTCCAAATCATGTGTTGGGTAATTTTTCTCATGCAACCTCAACTTCCTTGAACCCTAAGCAACCACATGGTCTCCTATCATGAGAAAAAAACCCAACCCTGTTCCCGAAGCATCAAAATACACCACATACCCATGTCCCAAACTCGCAACTAGTGATATCCAGACTGCAAGTCAATCACATAGAACCACTGAGGTCCCCTAAATTGATAAAACAGGCCATTAATGCATGGAATTGGATATCTATTCTTTATCGTAACTTGGTTATGTTTACGATAATCCACTCATAGCCTCAACGTTCCCGCTGCTTTCTTTACAAACAAAACTGATGCTGCCAATGGGGATATGCTTGGATGAATAAAACCTTTGTTTTCTTGTACTTACAACATCAAATTAAATTCCTTTAACTCCATTGGTTCCATCCTATAAGATGGAAGTAATATAGGACTGCTCCCTGGTAGGATATCAATCATAAACTACACTTCTCTTACAGCTGGTAACCCTGAGAAGTTTTCATGAAAAACATCAGAAAATTGATCGATGACTATTGGAAAACTATTATTCGGGATCTCATCCTATGATTCCATGTTTAACACAACCAACTACTATGATATCGTTGCCACTACTGGTGTCAACAAGCCTGTTTAACCTGCCTTTACTAGACTTTATTCTTTAAGGAGATGTTGACTATTCTGCTATAATAGTCGATGTGAGCCCTGAACTCTGTCAACCCATCCATAACCAATATTTTATCATAGACATCCATCTCCAGCAGAGATAAATACCATTTCAGCTCTGCTCCATTAACAGTTATAGAACATGCACTACACACGAGGGCTCTACATTCTGTTTCACCGAGAGGAGTTTGATGTTTTATCATAGAAGGCATCATTTCAAGTTTTAAGTTCATAAATGAAGCAATTCTAGAAGAAAGAAAATAATTTGATGCAACAGTATCGAACAACACTTGCATGAGGGTAGAATTCAAAAGAATTGAACATCTCAACATAGATGGTCTAGCCTGATCATCGACCATCCTCTCCTCAGCTCCATACAATTTCGTTGTTGTTTCACTTTGCTTCTTATTGCCTTGTTGAAATTTCCCTACTTGAGGAGTCATGGTATTCCAAGAATCACCATGGCTAGATCTGTTCTGCTGGCAAGACTGATTTTTTTGTCCTTTCCCTGTCAAATAATTAGATACTTGTGACGCCTGAGAAGTGTCATGAACACCTGACCATGGAGCGCTGCAACAATATCACTAAAGATTCCCTATCTTTTTACAATAGTGGCATTCTATCGATGGTGTTGTACATTCTCGTTTCATGTGATTAATCAAGCACCATTGAAAATACCCGACATTCATCATGGGTTATGGAGGAAGAGTCACTGATCCAGCCTTCCAATTCTGATTCGCACTCCCTCCTTAGAAGTTGGTGTCCCTCTTTCTATTGTTCCCACCTTTAGATTTCCCACCCGTTCTCGTGGGTGTCATCATAATTCCTCCTCCCATAACTCTTGAGATGTCTCTTTCAGCTACTATTTCTCTATTTACCATCTCTTTATAATTCGTAATATAGAGCATAGCTATCTTCGAGCGAATCTCCTATCGCAACCCCGAATCAAAGATGTGTTCCTTCAGCAACACACTTGGAGAAATTTCTGGTGAAATGCACACTAAATTCATGAATTTAGCCATATACTCCGTGACAGAGAGATTATCCTACTTCAGGATAAAAAAAATTTTCGTCCTCTGGATCTTGAACGTGTCAGGATATAATTGTTTATTGAACAATTCCACCAATTCCACCCATCCCAAACCCTAATCCACCTTATCCTACACCACTAGCTCCCACCACTGACGTGCATGATCCTACAGCATATACATCACCATCATGACCTTGAGCTCTGATGGTTTGCTGATGAAATTGAAGATATGATTCATCCAACATTGCCACACCTCTACCTTTTCGGGTTCCGCATCACCCCGAATGGTTGGTGGATTCTGCTTCATGAACTCGATGGTATGATCCACATGACTTGGTTCAATCCCCCGGTTCCCCGTATCCACATCTTGAAAATCTTGGACAATACTCTTTACCAGCTCTTAGTTCACATGCGTTTCACGTGAAACCACGTTCTCTGTAGCTTCTTCGGGTTTGTTCCAATGATGCCTACCGGGTGCCATTTTCTAAACCAACAACAACCTCCATCAATATCACTCTCTAGAAACTGATGGCTTAGTATTCAAATTCTATCACATCAACTATCAAAACAGTGTTCTCAAAACAGCTTTTTTCACATGTTCAAACATTTTCTAAAACAATCAGCATGCTTTTTTTATTAACCCATTTTCAAAAAACAACAATTACCATGTTTTCAAAATCTTTTACTTGAAAACAATTTCTGTATATTTTTTTAAAAAAATCACATCTTGATCAAAATCCTTACTCATTCCTCACAATGAGTTATGTAATCCAAGTGGGAATTAATTCTACTATAAATCATTTCATGCTCATCTCAATGGCTAAACCCATGACAATGAGATTTCCAACATTCTAGAAGTGTATTCAAAACAATTATGTACCCAACACCATGGTAACATGAAGTTTAGCATAAACGGGTTTGCTACATCTTTTTAGGCAATATATTTCATGTTCTGACAATCCTACTATTGTTTATGATTTAGACCCAAGGAATAGACAAGAATGAATTTCAACTCCAATACCTAGAACATCGATGACCACTTGTTTGGTGTGGACTGAACAAGATAATACCATTTGTAATGACCTGCCAATTCTCATTGGCTTGAGAGTACAATGAGTCATTACAAGGCCATAAGCAACATCCCAAAGACACCAAAGACTAGAGATAAATGTCGAATGGTTTCAATGAAATTGTGGGATGATTTACCGTTTGAGAAAACCAACCAAAACAACACTCACAACCATTATATGATGCATGTTAAGGAAAAAACCAACTCATACATTACCAAAAGAGAACTACATTATTCCATAACCAAAACATAACCAACACAAAATCAGAGTACCAAGCGGAAGACTAAAAAAAGGCCCAAAACAAGCTGAAATATTCTCCACGACACCATACCGAGCTACATGCACCATGCACCACCACAAATCCCAAGCATCACCATGAACCACTATCAATAAGATGTGTTTTATTTACCTGTGTCCTGAAAGATTACATCTGCAAAAGAAAAAATGTGACAAAGTAGAGGTGAGTCTAAAACTTAGTAGGTTTTCCTCCATTGACTTCACAACTCATTCCACTAGGATTGATGGGTTATCCAATATTTATATAAAAAAATTTATATAAAAATTTTTATCAAAATAGTTCATAACAAAATATAGACAAGCTTCCACAACCAATCATATCTAAAAACATCCAAGTGCATTTGAAACCAATTTCCAACAAGTTATATTTTTTCTAGAAAATATCCAAACAAGCTTACAAACCATTCCACAATATCCCCTTTAGCAACACAACCATTTCACAAACTCTTGAAATCAACCATGCATGCTTCGTTATGATAGTTCCATAGTCATGAGTGGTTTCTCGTTGATATACCAAGTCATCACATGGTAATTGTTTTCCATGTTTCATTACATCTTTGGCACCGAGCACATGGTCATATTTCAACAGTGCCCCATACTTAAGAGTCCCATGTTCCATTAAACATTTGGAACTGAGCACAATGTCCTATTTCAACCAAGCCTCATATATTAAACATGAACACACCCCACACATTCATAAAAAACATGCCAAAACCATCCTTTAAATAAAATACCATTTATTGAAAACCATTTCCATCAAAACCATGTGTGTTCACCCAATTACAACCATTTAAATAAAACACCCATTTTTTTTTGAAAACCCATCTTCTATAAAACCATTTCCCATTTCAGAAAATAAATAATTTAAAATCGATATTTTAAATTCAAAAATCCAAATCACATTACACAACAATTCACCAAGATATCACAAGTCCAACAAAACAAAAAATCATCACTAAGGAAGATTTATTCCATGTTTTTCAAAATCAATTTCATTAAAATAACCCAATTTGAAACTAATACAACCAATTATAATAAGGGGAGTCAAGAGTGAAGCCGCCTACCTCAATGGTTTTAATGATAACCCTAACAAATAGAGAACACACAAGAAAACATGGTCGATTCACCAAGGATCCAACTTAGATCTCTTCAACTAACAAAACAAAGACCAAAACACATCACGTTTGTCATTAACACACTTAGATATACCCATAATGGATGTAGATCTAAGAAACCGAGAGAAGAGGAGAAGTAGATCTAAGTAGATTTAAGAAACCAATCAAGAACGATCACCTACCTCAGGATACCGGCTTTGATTTTCCAAGAGAAGCCTCCAAATCACCTCTGGAATGATGGGAGAACCTTCTATGACCATAGAAGAACAAAAATCCCGAGTTAGGGCCTCTTAGGAGGAGAAATGAGCCACTTAGAGGAAAAAATGTGTGAGATCCACTTTTATAGGATCTCGTTTAAGTGGCCGCACAGTTAGTTCGCATGGTTTGACAAACTGTGCGCTAACTGTGCGTTAGCTACTACCTCTGCCACCCTTCTCACATGGTTTGGCCGCATGATTAGAAAAAACATGTACCTCCCTTGTGGAACCCACTACCTCCAAGACCCACTGCGCATGGTTGGGCCACCCTGTTTAGGCAAACAGTGCGCCTCCCCTGTGACTTCCTCTTTGCCTCAAAACATCATTCCATGTTCTCTCGACTCTCCCATTAAAATCCCTTAACTTTTTAACCATTAAAAGCATCTTGAAAGGGATACATAGTAGAAACTAGGGGTACTACATGAAAATACTAATAAATTTTATGAGAATAATAATAGAATACATTAATGATTAGTATATACACCAAAATGAATAATGAGGTGGTGAATAAAGCATGTGTCTCACAAAAGTAAAAAGTGTGGTGGAATTCCTTTACCTTACGTCCTGACTCTCGACACACTCATTAAAACCTCCTATATAATCAATATAATTTTATTATACATATATAAAATAAAATATTCATATATATTATTTCATATATGATTTTTAGTACTTTTCATTACCTTTTTATTAATAATTTAATGAAAAAGTTTTGTTTTGGGTAATAACTGATTTGTTTTTCATACATTTTTGGACTTGTTTTCATGGAAACATTACTTAGATAATTCATTCATTATCTCTATAATAATAAAAATTACATAAATTTCATATATATATATATATATATATATTATTTTTATTTTTATTAATCATTAAATTTTTTAGATAGGAAATGAAATAGACCATTCATGGGGATGGTAGGTCGTATGCACATAAGAACATTGATTCCATTTTCTTATTATGTTGAAACAACGAAAGTAAATGATATATATATAATATTATATAAGAATTTTTATTTCATATATATCAAATATTTCTATAAAACACATATTTAAGACATTACATGTAAAACATGAACGAATCGTATCACTTCGAGAGGTGGTAGTCTTTCATACACATGAACGACATTATTATATTCCAAAAAATAGAGAAAATGAATTTATGTATTATATAATAATTATATAAGTTTAATTAAATCATCAATATCATATATATATATATAATAAATATTATGACAATCATTATTCCCAACATTGAAAGGTGGTGATGTAAAAAATGAAGGGCATTGGTTCGTGAGGCTGTAGTCCGTCCTAAACACAAATGATGATTTTATTACCTACTTGATTTAATTGTGTGGATTTATATTTTTTAGAATTTATATAAATACATGGAATTATATCTATGAAATTTTTAATTATATAAGGATGATATAAAAATAATTGAGGGTTTTGAGGAAGAAATAAAGCAAAAAATATTCGTTGATGAACATTGCCTCTTCTTTGGGTACCTCTTTTTAGTTTACGCCAAAGAACATACTTGGTCGGATTTATGAACAAATTATGGATTTTATGATTATTTTATAGTTTTTTGGAATTTATATTTAAATATATGTTTTGAAAAAAATGTCTTTAGATGTGTGAATAATGGGGGAGAGTTATTTTGCTTTTATAGTTGTTGAGGAGTGCCAGTCTTGTAAATATTCGAAAGTATTTACTATTTTGAGGTCTCTATTACCTAATTTGGATAAAATAAATTGATAATAATGTTTTTTATTATTGATGAGGTCGAGAAAAACCTCCACCACAAAAAAATAAAGAATTTTTATAATGTTATTCATCAACAACTAGGTTTCCCTATTTTTACAATTTTGGTTTTCAATAAGGTAACTAATTTTCAAGCCTAGGAAATGTATCCATTAGAATAAAATTAAATTGACACATATTAGAAAAAATAGACCCATTCATCATAAAATATTGTATCTATGACAAAAAATAAATATCATATATGTTTTGAAACATAATTTTAACTTAATCACACGTAATGTGAAAAAAACACTACTTTTACCCCAACCTTGCTTACAATGTTTTTACTATTTAGGGGTCAATATGATCATTATAAATGGTAAATTGATCCATTAATAAAAAATATATTATATTTCATAACATTTAAAATCTACTTGGTAGAATATAGGTTCTTTTGTAATTTTAATTCATTTAGTTAAATATATTTTATTATAAAATAATATAAATGTCAATTTAAACTTTATTTCATAAATTTGAATTTAAAAATATAAATCAAATAATGTAATCTAAATATATTAAATTAAAAAATTTGTAACATGAAATATTTTTTTTTTTAAATAATATTAAACAATAATTAATTCTATTTACCTCACTTTTTATATTTTTAGTATTCTTTAATTTTAGTTAATTATTAATTTCATAATTACTGTATTGGTGTCCCCTATGATTTTTAAGTTACAAATTAATATATAAGAATTAAATATAAATTATTATGATAAAAAATAATTTATATTTCAAATTAATATGTATAAATGAACCAATGTTACGTTTTCCTTATTATAAAGCTCTATTAAAATTAAAAGGAAGAAATATACATCTTTTTATCATTTTATTTAATTAAAAAATTATATGGGTAAATTTTATGTAAAAGTGTCCCAAAACTATAAACATTATATTCAAATGTTAGAAGTTTTGAAATATGTCCATAAATTTGTTTTTGGTCATTTTTTGGGTCATTATTAAACCTTATATTCTAAGTTTATCCAATATGTAAACTCAATTTTTCCATAATTGCTATAATTAATTTTAACTATCTCCACTAATAATTTTGATTCAAAATTAATTTGGACTTATTATAAATTGTTTATTTCTCTAATTAAAAATATGGAATCAATATTTCCAAATTCAAATCCCATAAGTATCAAAAACTGATTTAAATTTAATCCCAAAAAATCTGATGAGAAAGTGGGTTTTCTAAAGTGAAAATGTTCAAAAGATTACAATGTTTTTATATAAAAATTAAATATGAAAAATATCTCAATGAACTAAATTTTATTAATATATATATATATATAATTGAACTATTTTAAATAAAAAAACTAAAAATATATTTTAAAATTATAAATTTGTTAAATGAAAAGGTCATTTTCAATTAAAATTCAGTATTTTCATTATACATCATAAAAGGAAACTTCTCAAAAAAATAACGAAAATTCACCCTAAGATAATGGTGATATTACTATTTAAAAAATGAATTTTACTTTTCTTAAATATTTTTTATAATGGTTGTAATTTTAATATTATATTATGTGGTCAATGCACGATTAACCCATATTTTAGAAAATATAATATTTTTCAGAAAACTTTTATTTTTCTTTAAAATGATTATTAATTTATTTCTAATTGATAGATAAATGATACAAAATTGAAATGTATATAATTTTATAATTTAGATAATCCTTTTTTTCATTTCATCAACTATGGGATAATTATCATATTAAATAATAATATAAATATAATATTATAGTTTTTTATAATTCCTCATTATGTGTAACACAAGGCAAACATAGTCTTTTGTGTACTGAAAGGTAAGATAAGTGTTTCTTGTAGAATAATCATATACTTTGATCATATAATGAAAACATAAAACGGTGTACATTGCAACAAAATTCATCAAATAATTTTACATTTTTTGAAAAAAACATTATTCATAAAAACTCATCTTATTACATTACATGTCCTATAAAGTGGACATATTGAAACAAAAACTAACACTTTGAGATATTCTATAAACTTTATTATCTTTTAGTATGTCTATAATCATCCTCACATGTTTTTGTGATCCTCTATGAAACCAAGCACATGAGGGTGTCATCAATGAGGACTAATATGAATCATTCCATGAAGGACTAAAATATCTTGTTTATAAGTCCCGTGAACACTATTGGGGTGTTCTTCATGCTAAAGGGAATCAACAAGTACTCAATGTGACATTGTGCTTCCATATTCGGTATATCCTCTTCTCGGACAATGATATATTGATAGGTTAACCTGATTCTAATATTTGAGAACCATCTTTCCCATTTCATTAGGTTGAATATATTGTCTATTATAGGAAGTGGATATTTATTCTTGATGAAAACTTGATTTAAGAAATGGTAATATACACATTACCTTAAGCACTAGTCCACGTTCTTAGAGAAGAAAATTGGGGATACCTAGGGAGACACAATGTTTTGGATAAATTCCATCATCTATAAGTCCACCAACTGCACCTTCACCTCTTGATGATCTGCATTGTCCATTTGACATATTTTTAAGGATATTAGGGTAGTCCCAATGTGAAAGAATATATATAATTTAAACTCTTTATGGGAAGATAATCCTAACGAGTCCTCATACTCTTCCTAATGTACATGATGGTAAAATCTCATAACATCTACATCTATAAGGGTATTATTATCAAACTAATGAGTAATTGGATATATCCTCCCAGGTATAAACATATCCTACTTTGGTTAGGCTTCTTTCTCACTAATGAAGGAAAACCTCTTCCTATCAATTTATACACACTACATCCTCCAATAGAAATAGTCAATTTTTATATGAACTATGGATTGAAATTCTATATCTAGAATGAGACCATAATGTCATATCACGACCATGAAAAATATCCCTTAAGAATCTCTCTCCTCCTAGGATTAGGTCACACTTTATATAGAATTTTGTGATCATAGACTCTCCTTCAGTAATTGTCTCCAAACACAAGGGGTGATCCAAAGTATCTACTAGAATCTCTAGATCATAAAAATGGGATATAGAAAGAAACGATTATAACATGCCAATTTCTATTAATGATATATCTAAATTTGATAAGATACATATAATATATAATATAACCCCGAAGGCCTATGGGTAATAATACTCCACTTCCTACAACTTCCCTTATACATAACCACCAGCTCACCGAGCCCATTTTGGACAACCTAGAGGTTTCTAGGGAAACAAATAAAACTATTGGAAAACTCCAGATGCTCTCCCAGCCCATTTACCCTGACTGTAACATTTCTAACCTCTCTTATCTATCAATTTTCTCTTCCTAGGTGGTATACTGATCATCTCTCTATCTTGGAGGCAATGATTCGGAAAATCCTCTTAGATATGTCATCACACATCCCTGAAGTAAAATCAATTCTCCCCCAGCTAACTAGAACAATAATGTGATCCATGAACCATAAACATTATTTCCCTATTCTACCACAAAAAAATTCCCTAAATTCATAGATCCCTGAGTCTGTCACCGAATACGAGCTACCAATGTCTTAGAATCAGTGTACCAACTACCAACACCATATAACAGTGTTAACATAGTTAGAAATATCTCCAAATGAATTTTCACTCTTTCACTCCAACATAAGGAAAATTTAAAAGTGAAACTAAATTATCTCTGATATCTTGTAAAAGTACATTATCGAAGTTCCATGCTCAAAATTATGCTCATGTACCATGTCTATGGAAGACTGTGATAGGTTAGTGAACCTCATTACATAATATTCTACTAACATGTTCCCTGAATGATTCTCCAGAAGCGCCTATATGAATACAACCCTCAGAATCATTGGTTACAACTCCACTCTAAATATATTCTTAGACTATGACTACTAGAAAGTTGCCTCATCATGCATTTTAGTCACCAAAATCTAATATCTTCTTGTATATTGAGGGAAAAGGAACACAATTAAGTCCACCATTAGTTCAGAAGGAGTCTTGAAAAGGTGAAAAAATCACCAACTATGTCATGTTAATCCTCTACTTCATCAGGGTATAACTCATCCTAATAACTTATGGGTCTCTACTTATAGAACAAGGAATATTTCACAGAAAATATATTAGGAAAACACGCTACCAAGAAGGTAAAGATAATATCAAGAAACAACCCAGAGGTCCCACCTTTTACACATACCTTTGAACTAATGCCTCTTCACTACATCAATAATCATTATGATCCTGATATAGAAACTTATATGGTTCTCATCACATAATAATATTGTAATATACAAGATGCACCATGGTTAATGAGAATATCTTGGTAGATGACTCCAGAATGATTTAGAAACTTTAACACATTACAGTATGATGCATGTGATTATTTTTTCTCTAAAACTAGTACTTATATGTACCAAGTGAAAGAGAATGTTATTAGAGTTAGAGTGAATGGATATGTTAGTAGTTTCACCGTCACTATCTTCTCTAGCATGAGAGATAGACTAGAGAAATATTAACATTGTTTCCCTAATTATCAAATAAAACCTTACAGGTATACAATATCCAAACTCATGTCCTAGTACAACAATTCTCTGATACCTCTCTATCATGACCGAACACTTTGGGGACCACAAATAATGTTCTATGTAGATTGTGACATCCCAAGCCCACCTCCAATAGGCTCAGTGCTAGGTAAAATCACTGAGTAGGTATATCACACATAAATGTTAGCCCTTATCCCAAGGTACCTGTGCATATACAGACTCCTCCAAAACCACTAAAATGAAAAAATTAATGAAACAAATAATTCCAAGATTCATGAATACTACTAAATCTAAAATCAGAGTATGATAGATGAATGTAATAGAAAATTGATTGATATAATCCCACTATAACATTAAAAGAGCCCATACTAAAATTAAATAGGTGAATAATATCAAAATTCAACACCTAAAATCGACAATGATCCATCTAGATTGACTATTCTCCACTATATCATAGACCTCATAGGACTCTATCAAAAGGTAATACATCATTATAATTCACAACATGTGTGGGAAGTGACCATGTTGGGGGTGATCTTAACATAACCAGCAGGATACATCAATATCAACAACCATTTACAATCAAAGAGAGTCAGCTCATAATAAAGGTTATCATTAATCCATACATACTCCAGATATACATCATGTCTCAAATTAAGTTCATAACCATATTGTTTTACTAGGACTATACTCAATAATTAAAGGTAATGATCATCTAAAAGAACTCACTCTTGGGTATTTCTAACAATGATGATGCTCAAACGAGAGATTTTCCCCACATTCCTCTCTAAAAAGTACATGATGGAACATTAAAGATATTGATACAATTATAGGGGATCACACCTAAGGCCCATGGGGGATACCTAACCCTACCTCAATATATTCACTAGTATGGGTTTCACATGCCTTAAATTTTAGTAACAGGATGCCTGAACTATCCTATGGAATATGATATAGGATCACACCTCGGGTCACACATGGGAATACCTGACTTTATCCAAGACTAATTCACTGATAGGGTCACCCATAATATTCTCAGCACTAGATGCCTCATTTTACCCTCCTAATGACTTATCAAGTGAATGTATCCTACTGGTATTCATCATTAATGAACAAAACATGGACCTCAACCCACCATTGATGAACTATAGTGTGTGTATAAGGAATACACGATGTTCCCTTGATAGTCCAAACTTACTTGAGTCTATGTGCATTATTATGTTCTCTATCCCATTCCAATGTACTGTACATGTACCCATTTATAGTGGTTATTCTTGTGTAATTTTTTCATGCTTGGGTACACTGGAAATTTTTATTCTCATTAGTCATTTCCAGGTACACTGGACAATCCCATGTGCACTGGTTATACCCTTTCCTAGGGACCCCAAGGGTACACATCATTCCATCAAGAATTGATTTAGATAGTGTGTGGATAGCCCACATGGCGTGTCATATTTATCTCTTCATCAAATACTTTCCAGAAAAGAAATGGTTCCACATAGTGAGTGTTCATCTAAACTATAGTCCATGTATGATGAGTATTCACAAATTTTTAGAATATTCTATGTGTCACACTAGTGCAACCTCTTCCTATGGATCTACCACAAATGACACCCATTGATTTTGGATTTGAAATTTATTTTCCATGAAACATTATTAGTGTATGGATTCTAGACACCTATATACTTAAGAATCACCTTCCATCATATCACACTACCATATTGCCAAACCAAGGATAAAAACCCTTGATCCAATCTCTAGTATTCTTCCATCATTATCACATAATAATAATTTATTTGATTCCATAACCTAACCTCTAGAAATGTTCTTTTGTACCAAATATTCATTGTGCAATGATTGGGTCCATGTTATTTTTGACCCACTAATGAAATGAAATTCTTATGATGACCATTCAATGAATGAGCGAAAAAATCAAAAAACACAAATCAGAGAAAGATGATGTTGACCTTTTTGGGGTTGGCCTCAATCCATTGAAAAAAACCTTTTATCAATGTTGGATACACAATGACCAATACACTCTTATGAATTTATAATTATAGTAAGATAAATCACCGATTGAAAAAAACAACAATAAATGAATTAATATTCTCAAGAGATTAATTTTTTGAGTCAATAAGGTTTCCTTATGACTTTCCCATTCTTTATATTTTGAACATCAGTAACACTCTATCCTAAGGAAATTTCTATTTCCCGTAAGATTTATCTTAATAATGAAATCTTTAATCCCCAGGGAAAATTTTCCTTAACATTGTTTTCATTTTTCTTGTTATAGTTTCTTTAAATCTAAGTCATTTTATATCTAAGTTTAAAAATAATTTTCATATCTAAAATATATGAATTCAATAAATTCATAAATATAGTGTATTCTATTTTCAGATTCCAAATTCTCTGAAATTCAGATTTCAAATTCCCTGAAATTCAAATTCCAAATTCTCTGAAATTCAGATTCTGAATTCTCTGAAATTAAGATTCCAAATTCTCTGAAATTCATATTCCTGATTCTCTGAAATTCATATTCTAATTTCTCTTAAATTCAGATTCATAATTATCTGAAATTCTTATTCCAAATTCTATAAAATTCATGTTCTGAATTCATTGAAATTCAGACTCTAAATTATCTAAAATTCAGGTTCTGAATTCCACATAATTCAGGTTCTGAAATATTTATAATTTAGACTCTAAATTCCTCATAATTCAGATTCCGAATTCCTTCAAATTCAAACTTTGAATTCCTCAGAATTCAGACTCTGAATTCCTTAGAATCAGACTCTGAATTCCTCATAATTATAACCTCAAATTCCTTACAATTTATACTCTTAATTCCATATAATTCAGACTCCGATTTCTTCAAAATTCAGACTCTGAATTCCTTAGAATCTAGACGCTGAATTCCTTTGAATTCAGACATTGGGTTATTTAAAATTTATATTTCGAATTCCATATAGTTTAGACTCTGAATTCATTGGAATTCAGACTCTGAAATCTATATAATTCAGGTTCTTAATTCCTTGAAAAAAAGAATCTAGATATTTATGATTTGTATTCTTCAAGAGTTTATTTACTTTGACTCTGAACCTTATTTTTCCTTAGAATCTGAAAAATTGGATTTGGTTGAGAAACCATATTTTTCTTCCCCTGTTACAATTATTATATGATGTCATTCAATCTTTTTCTAATTAACTGTTGTTTGAGTGACATGTGTATAGGTCCCTCCGAGATTCAAGGAAAAATATGACTATTGGAGGAGGGAGCTGACTATTAGATAAAAGCCTATAAATAGAAGTTCATCAGAATGATCTAAAAAAAATTAGAATTGATCCATCAAAATAGAGATTAGATGCTACTAAAGTAATTTTGAGAGAGAGAGACTCTCATGCCTTGTGTGTACTGAACCTCTTGTTCAGTCTGCTTTGTGCGACTCTGATTGTTGCTGCGTATAGTCAAGGACTTTCAGGGATTGGAAGATAGAGTTGTTGACTGCCTTATATTTCGAGGACTTCCAGCAATAGAAAGTGTAACATCCCAGGTAAATAAAGAATAAAGAATTTTCATATTTATTAATATTTACGAATTAAATATTAATTTTATTTTAAAGGGGTTCCTATGTTCGATAGCATACCCGATACGCAACGATGAGTTTCTTTGAAACTTACGTAGCACACTAGTAATAAAATAATATTATTTTAAATGTTAGTTAACAAGTAGCCGTTGTACTGGCGGGAATGGATAGAAATAACTAAAATATGATTGGATATGTTTTTAAATGTTTATACATTTACCCAATAAAAGATAAAGGCTTAAAATACGGAAAGAGTTCAATTTTAGGGCATATATACTCTAATTTTCACTAAAGGTTCACTTATCACCTTTTAATGGTGAACCGTCCTTAAATATAGTTTTGATCACTCTTATACTTTATTTTGGACCAAATATAACTCTTCATTAGAATCGGGACATCAAAATTTACTTTGTGTAAATTTTTGGTACCTTTCTGATAAAGTTCATTTTTTTATGAATAGTTTAAAATGCTGTATTTTAATTCAAAACCTCTTTTTAATCTAATTTATTTATATGATTAGATTATATTTTTAATTGGTTTTAAAGTTAAATTATAAAATATTTTTACCATTAAATCCAATAGTGGTCGTTGGAGTTAATTTCACTTTGAAATTGGACTTAAACTAGTCTCAATCTTTTGATACTTATTGTTTCACAAAAACACGCTATTTGTCATGACAGCGGGAATTAATTATTAAATTAATTAATTTGACTTATATGTTTTGAATTTTTTAAAATAGACTTCATTTTTTAATTCGTAATATCAAATATATCTTAGGGTGAATTTTTGGTAATTTTCTAAAAAACTTCAATTTTTGATGAATAGTGAAACCACTAAGTGGTACTTATAAAGACTGATTTTCTGTTTAAATGAAATTTTGCCATCATTGTGTTTTGAATTTTGAAAATCCGAAATTCATGGTTGTCATTAAGAAGTAAAATGTGGTTCAATGAGATTAAAATAATTTTTGGTGAATAGTAACTTATTAAGTTTTTAATCGCGATTAGAGGTAATTAGTGTAATTTAATGTAAAAATGATATTATAAAAATGTGAAAACACCATGACACTTGTCCTACACCTATTGGGTGAGTCATTGCCGACCGAGACAAGCCATGGGCCAACTTGGGGACCCCATGGATCCACTTTAGTTGGAAAATGACATTAATATATTTTTATTTAATGTTAAAGTGAAAATGACACTAACATAAATTGTTTTACTAAAATAATATTTTAGTGGGGTTATACAAGTCCAAATTTTTATTATAAATAGTCATTTGAAAGCTAAAAATATTTCCTACATCATAGTAGTTTTTTTATAATTTTTAGACATTAAATAAATTAAATTATATATGACATAATAATGATGCAGCGATGACATCATTATTTGACAATTTAAATAAAATGGAATGATAATGTAAAATATACAACCTACACATGGAAAAAACCAATTGGATGAGTGGATTTAGAACCTTTATCACCTTATCCACGAATTATAGAAATGTGGGACCTTTTAAAACCGAAACACATTTTCAAATAAAGTAATATTTCTTTACTTTCCAAAAGTGCCCCTCCTCTCCTCTTATAAAAGGCCCCCACCTCTACCCCATTTCACACACTTCTCAAGCCTTTGGCTCGGCCAACCCCTGCCCAATTACTCTCTCCACATCCCTCTCCTCATCCTAGAGGATTCCCTTTGGGCACAATCCTTTCAAAGGAATCCTTTAGGCTCAAATCAAAAGGGAGTTACACTTTTAAAGGTAATTCATTCTCTCTTGTTCATTTGTTTTGTTTTGCTTCTCCAACCCTCTAAACTCTTTTTATTTACTTCTTTTGTAACACAACCAGTATCTTCAATATACTAGGATGTTGTTATAATATTTATTTGAGATACACTCTCACACAACTACATAAAATGGTTAAAGAACATACGGTTTCCGTGGATGGCGAAATTCTGCCTCCCGAAACGATGATTGTTCAATACTCATTTAACACCTTCAAGGGTGGCCATTATGATGTCACTATTTTTATATATGATATATAATATGTTTATGTTTTCTTTAAGCTTCTTTATTTTTCATTTTTGGAATACCTTTATGGTTTCCATTATGGGTAAACACGATATCTTCATTTAAGGAAGTGTGGACTACCGCCCCCTAAAAGTGATGTGATTCGTTAATGCCATATGTGGGACGTGTAAAGGATGGATTTAAAGTTATTATATATGATTTTATACTGGAATTATAATATACCTCTATATCATTTTTATTTATTTCCATTAAAGTATGAGATAGAAATGAAAGTAGCGTTCATGCGTACGTACGGCTTACCGTCTCCATGAACGGTGCATTTCATTTCTTATCCCCAAATGTAATGTACTATTAAAATTACATGTATATAATGTATATATTTAATTAATGATATATCTAAATGATGAATATAATTCTGGAATTAAAATATACATACCTCTCATTTAGTTTTAATTCCATTAATATGACAAAGAAATGAAAGTAGCGTTCATGCGTACGTACGGCTTACCGTCTCCATGAACGGTGCATTTCATTTCTTACCTCTAAATGATTATGTAATATTATAAATACATGTATATGCTGGATATATATGATACATATTATATCCAAATCGGTAATTTCATTCTGGATATAAAGAACCTTCGGCCACACGAACAACATGTAACTGTAAGAAGTCCACTTTCGACTTAAGAACCAAATATTGACAAGACAAACATTATTAACTTAAATGGTTACATAATGTTTATAACATGTCAATAAGTGATATAAAAAGAATAATGAACTTTAAAAAAGTTCTTAATCATGTATAAATTAACTCAAGTTTATTATTCAGGACGTTAAAGAACGATCGAGTCAAGTCGGACCCAAGGTAAGGGACTTCGTCTCAATATCCTTTCATTGAGGCATATTTCGTTTTATACACAACTTTCTTTTATACGGTGTATAAACCCTTTGACTTTTACTTTTATACAAAAGGAATCTTTTTCTACGAAGCGTTTTACTAAACGACAAAAAGGAATTTTTTTTAACGTACGCGGTGACAACGACTTTTTCCGCCGCCGCGAGTATTATTTGGTCTTTGGCTTCCTCAAAAAGCCGTATTGTTTTTAGAATAAAATAAATACCATATACTCTTTTATGTATTTTGGTATTGAAAATGGTTTTGATAAAGGATTCTATTATGTCAATATATTTATGTTATATCATGATTGAAATGTGGAAATGTTATCATTCCTTTATATTGGTTTTATGTTTTATGATTTTATACTGGTACTTGGACATTTTTTAACGGGTGGTTACGTTATAAACCATATGACGGGTGGTGCCGTGAATACCGGGACGGGTGGTTACGTTATAACCTCCAATGCATTGGGTATGGAAGTCGGCCGTATGGCTATTCCATTAAGTATGTATGGAAATTGGCCGTATGGCTATTCCATTAAGTGATATGTGTGGAAGTCGACCGTATGGTTACTCCACTTAAGTATGTTTATGTCCCAAGTTACCTTTATATATGTTATGTGTTCTTTATATGGGTTTTATGGTAATCCTTTGGTTACAAAAAGGTAAGTAATGATACTTTATTCAGTGAAGAGTTTTTATTACTTCATAAAGGTGACAAGTGTTACTTTGATAAAGTATACATGGTTTACTTGTTGTTTTGATAAACTAACAATTTTCATTCTTTGTGTATCCCTTACTGAGCTTCTTATGCTCACCCCAAGTTTTTTTTCGAAATGTTTTTCACAGGACTTAAAGTGGAATAAGGTCAAGGATGGGATCAAGGGAATTTCATGCTATCTAAAACATGGAATCTAGACATCTTTCTTTTTAAGAGTTTTTATTTTATGGAGACTTAGTAGAAGTGTCTACTTTGTAATCTTTTAAGATGTAATAGTTATGTTCTAATTCTCTAAAACTCTAAACCTGAAAAGATCCTCAATGTGAATTATTCATTTAATTCAATATTATGTAAGGTTTAAGGCTGGGGCCTTATAGTTGGTATCAAAGGATGGTTTAGACAACTTTAGGAGTTAGAAAAGTGTTAAATTATAATATGATTGAAATGATATAGCATTTACGGATTACCGTGTTGCTTCTCCTAAGATATTTCTGTGTTCAGAATGGTTTTCCGCAGAGGAAACAAAGCAGCTATGTTGGGACGACATCAGGAGGAAGACAACCTTCCAAATCAGCAACCTGAGATGGTAGGAATCGGAACTGAACAGTTTGTTGCAGTGATGGAACAGTTGACTCAGGATATAAATGGTGGTGGTATCCATGCACGAGATCAGCCAGATCAACCGCAGAGGAACATGTCAGTGGTGGAACATTTCATGAGGCAACATCCCCCATCATTCAGAGGATCATCTGACCCTGTGCAAGCTGAAGGGTGGATTAAAGCACTGGAGAAGATTTTTGATGTCATGGGGTGTTCAGAACATCAAAAGGTTAGTCTTGTTGTTTACCGTTTTGAAGGTGAAGCTGATTAGTGGTGGTCGATGGTGAAAAATATAAGGGATAGTGATGAGATTGATTCTCTTGACTGGGATGAATTCAAAGGTATGTTTCTTGAGATGTATTTTCCTAAGGCTGTTCGACTTAGGATGGAAAATCAATTCTTGGAATTGAGGCAAGAGGAAGACTCAGTGGCTGCCTATGAAGAAAGGTTCACTCGATTGGAAAGGTATGCTCCAAACTTCATACGATATCTTGATAGTAAAATAAACCGTTTTTACTCAGGGTTAAAGCCAAAGTATCGAAGGGCTTTAGCTTCTCGTGAGTTCAAAAGTTATGAAAAACTTGTTCGATGTACGGAGAAGGTGGAAATGGAGTTTGCCGATGATCAGGTGTTCTATGAAAAACAACAGAATAAGAGATCTAGTTGGCAGGAAAAGGGGAAGAATTCATCAAAGAAGCAAGGAGGTAAGAAAACCAAATATCCATCCTGTGAGAAGTGTGGTAAAATGCATCCTAGAGAATGTTTATCCAAGTCTGGTAAGTGCTTTCGGTGTGGTAAGTCTGGTCATATTGCTCGTAACTGTAAGGAAGATGATCAAGAAGGAAATGAAAAGCCAACGGTAAGATGTTTTAAGTGTAATGAAATGGGTCATTATGCAAACGAGTGTCCAACGAAGAACTCAACTAGGGGAATGCAGCCAGACTACAAGCAGAAAGGGGTGGTGAAATCCTTTACAAAAACTTCAGCAGATGTTGGGCCATCGAATGAAGTGGTATCAGCTCCAGGGAGCTCAGTATTTTTCGAAGATTGACTTGAGGTCGGGGTACCATCAGTTGAAAGTAAAAGAAGCAGACGTTCCGAAGACTGCGTTCCGTACTAGATATGGCCATTATGAATTTGTAGTTATGTCGTTGGGGTTAACCAATGCACCTGTTGTATTCATGGACCGTATGAATAAAATGTTCCATGAGTTCTTGGATAAGTTTGTGTTTGTGTTTTGAGGTTTGGGAAGAGGTTATGTGTGCCTTGTGATTCACAGTTGGAGAATGAGTTGTTATGTGAGGCTCATAGTTCTCCGTTTTCAGTTCATCCTGGCAGTACTAAGATGTACAGAGATCTGCGGGAGTATTACTGGTGGGATGGAATGAAAAGAGATATTGCTGATTTTACTGTGAAGTGTTTGACATGTCAACAGGTTAAAGCAGAGCATCAGTTACCGAAAGGGATGCTTCAGCCTTTACCAGTGCCATAGTGGAAATGGGAAAACATATCCATGGACTTTGGTGTGGGATTACTAAGGACATCTCGAGGTAATAATGAAATCTAGGTTATTGTTGGTCGCTTGACCAAATCTGCTCATTTCCTTGCTATATGAGATACTTTCTCTCTTGATCAACTTTCCCGTTTGTATCTTAAAGAGATAGTTAGGTTACATGGAGTTCCTCTCTCCATTGTATCGGATCGTGATCCCAGGTTTACTTCTAACTTTTGGAAAGGCCTTCAGAAGTCGTTGGGTACTGAATTAAATTTTAGTACATCTTTTCATCCTCAATCAGATGGGTAGTCAGAACGAACAATTCAGACCTTGGAGGATATGCTACGATCTTGTTCGATGGTTTATCAGGGAAGTTAGGACCAACATCTTTCTTTGGTTGAATTTTCATATAATAACAGTTTTCATTCCAGTATACAGATGGCACCATTTTAGGCATTGTATGGGAAGCGGTGTCGAACTCCATCTTTCCGGGATGAAGTTGGTGAAAGGAAGCTGATGGGACCAGAATAGGTAGAAGAGATGGCAGGAAAAGTTCAGTTGATTCAGAAAACACATGAGAACAGCTCAGAGCAGGCAGAAGAGTTATGCGAATAACCGGAGGAAGGATCTATCTTTCGAGGTAGGTGATCATGTTTTTCTCAAGGTTTATCATTGGAAAAGTGTGATGAGATATGGTAAGAAAGGAAAGCTGAGTCCAAGGTTTATTGGACCATATGAAATTCTGGAGAGAGTTGGATCAGTTGCATACCGGGTGGCTTTACCTCCGAGTTTATCTCAGGTACACAATGTTTTTCATGTTTCAATGTTGAGAAAGTATATGCCAGATCCATCTCATGTTTTGAGTCCAGAGGTAGTTCAGCTGGAAAAGAACCTATCTTATGAGGAACAACCGGTCCAAATTCTTGACCATAGGGAGCAAGTGTTACGGAATAAGGTGATTCATCAGGTAAAGGTTTTGTGGAAAAACCATGTGATTGAAGAGGCAATGTGGGAATCTGAAAATGCTATGAGGGATAAATACCCCCACTTATTTTGATAAGTGAATAAAATTGCGAGGACGCAATTCCAAAAAGTGGGGAAGGATGTAACATCCCAGGTAAATAAAGAATAAACAATTTTCATATTTATTAATATTTAAGAATTAAATATTAATTTTATTTTAAAGGGGTTTCTATGTTCGATAGCATACCCGATACGCAACGATGAGTTTCTTTGAAACTTACGTAGCACACTAGTAATAAAATAATATTATTTTAAATGTTAGTTAACAAGTAGCCATTGTACTGGCGGGAATGGATAGAAATAACTAAAATATGATTGGATATGTTTTTAAATGTTTATACATTTACCCAATAAAAGATAAAGGCTTAAAATACGGAAAGAGTTCAATTTTAAGGCATATATACTCTAATTTTCACTAAAGGTTCACTTATCACCTTTTAATGGTGAACCGTCATTAAATATAGTTTTGATCACTCTTATACTTTATTTTGGACCAAATATAACTCTTCTTTAGAATCGGGACATCAAAATTTACTTTGTGTAAATTTTTGGTACATTTCTGATAAAGTTCATTTTTTTTATGAATAGTGTAAAATGCTGTATTTTAATTCAAAACCTCTTTTTAATCTAATTTATTTATATGATTAGATTATCTTTTGAATTGGTTTTAAAGTGAAATTAGAAAATATTTTTACCATTAAATCCAATAGTGGTCGTTGGAGTTAATTTCACTTTGAAATCGGACTTAAACTAGTCTCAATCTTTTGATACTTATTGTTTCACAAAAACACGCTATTTGTCATGACAGCGGGAATTAATTATTAAATTAATTAATTTGACGTATATGTTTTGAATTTTGTAAAATGGACTTCATTTTTGAATTCGTAATATCAAATATATCTTAAGGTGAATTTTTGGTAATTTTCTGAAAAACTTCAATTTTTGATGAATAGTGAAACCACTAAGTGGTACTTATAAAGACTGATTTTCTGTTTAAATGAAATTTTGACATCATTGTGTTTTTAATTTTGAAAATCCGACATACATGGTCTTCATTAAGAAGTAAAATGTGGTTCAATGAGATTAAAATAATTTTTTGGTGAATAGTAACTTATTATGTTTTTAATCGCGATTAGAGGTAATTAGTGTAATTTAATGTAAAAATGATATTATAAAAATGTGAAAACACCATGAAACTTGTCCTACACCTATTGGGTGAGTCATGGCCGACCAAGAAAAGCCATGGGCCAACTTGGGGACCCCATGGATCCACTTTAGTTGGAAAATGACATTAATATATTTTTATTTAATGTCAAAGTGAAAATGACACTAACATAAATTGTTTTACTAAAATAATATTTTAGTGGGGTTATACAAGTCCAAATTTTGATTATAAATAGTCATTGGAAAGATAAAAAGATTTCCTACATCATAGTAGTTGTTTTATAATTTTTAGACATTAAATAAATTAAATTATATATGACATAATAATGATGCAGCGATGACATCATTATTTTACAATTTAAATAGAATGAAATGATAAAGTAAAATATACAACCTACACATGGAAAAAACCAATTGGATGAGTGGATTTCGAACCCTTATCACCTTATACACGAATTATATCAATTTGGGACCTTTTAAAACCGAAACACATTTTCAAATAAAGTAATATTTCTTTACTTTCCAAAAGTGCCCCTCCTCTCCTCTTATAAAAGGCCCCCACCTCTACCCCATTTCACACACTTCTCAAGACTTTGGCTCGGCCAAACCCTGCCCCATTACTCTCTCCACATCCCTCTCCTAATCCTAGAGGATTCCATTTGGGCACAATCCTTTCAAAGGAAGCCTTTAGGCTCAAATCAAAAGGGAGTTACACTTTTAAAGGTAATTCATTCTCTCTTGTTCATTTGTTTTATTTTGCTTATCCAACCCTCTAAACTCTTTTTATTTAATTATTTTGTAACAACAACAGTATATTAAATATACTAGGATTTTTTTATAATATTTATTTGAGCTACACTCTCAAACAACTACATCAAATGGTTAAAGAACATACGGTTTCCGTGGATGGCGAAATTCAGCCTCCCGAAACGATGATTGTTCAATACTCATTTAACACCTTCAAGGGTGGCCATTATGATGTCACTATTTTTATATATGATATATAATATGTTTATGTTTTCTTTAAGCTTCTGTATTTTTCATTTTTTGGAATACCTTTATGGTTTCCATTATGGGTAAACACGATATCTTCATTTAAGGAAGTGCGGACTACCGCCCCCTAAAAGTGATGTGATTCGTTAATGCCATATGTGGGACGTGTAAAGGATGGATTTAAAGTTATTATATATGATGTTATACTGGAATTATAATATAACTCTATATCATTTTTATTTCTTTCCATTAAAGTATGAGATAGAAATGAAAGTAGCGTTCATGCGTACGTACGGCTTACCGTCTCCATGAACGGTGCATTTCATTTCTTATCCCCAAATGTAATGTACTATTAAAATTACATGTATATAATGTATATATATAATTAATGATATATCTAAATGATGAATATAATTCTGGAATTAAAATATACATACCTCTCATTTAGTTTTAATTCCATTAATATAACAAAGAAATGAAAGTAGCGTTCATGCGTACATACGGCTTACCGTCTCCATGAACAGTGCATTTCATTTCTTACCTCTAAATGATTATGTAATATAATAAATACATGTATATTCTGGATATATATGATACATATTATATCCAAATCGGTAATTTCATTCTGGATATAAAGAACCTTTGGCCACACGAACAACATGTAACTGTAAGAAGTCCACTTTCGACTTAAGAACCAAATATTGACAAAACAAACATTATTAACTTAAATGGTTACATAATGTTTATAACATGGCAATAAGTGATATAAAAAGAATAATGAACTTTAAAAAGGTTCTTAATCAAGCATAAATTAACTCAAGTTTATTATTCAGGACGTTAAAGAACGATCGAGTCAAGTCGGACCCAAGGTAAGGGACTTCGTCTCAATCTCCTTTCATTGAGGCATATTTCGTTTTATACACAACTTTCTTTTATACGGTGTATAAACCCTTTGACTTTTACTTTTATAAAAAAGGAATCTTTTTCTACGAATCGTTTTACTAAACGACAAAAAGGAATGTTTTTTTAACGTACGCGGTGACAACGACTTTTTCCGCCGCCGCGAGTATTATTTGGTCTTTGGCTTCCTCAAAAAACCGTATTGTTTTTAGAATAAAATAAATACCATATACTCTTTTATGTATTTTGGTATTGAAAATGGTTTTGATAAAGGATTCTATTATGTCAATATATTTATGTTATATCATGATTGAAATGTGGAAATGTTATCATTCCTTTATATTGGTTTTATGTTTTATGATTTTATACTGGTACTTGGACATTTTTTAACGGGTGGTTACATTATAAACCATATGACGGGTGGTGCTGTGAATACCAGGATGGGTGGTTACGTTATAACCTCCAATGCATTGGGTATGGAAGTCGGCCGTATGGCTATTCCATTAAGTATGTATGGAAATTGGTCGTATGGCTATTCCATTAAGTGATATGTGTGGAAGTCGACCATATGGTTACTCCACTTAAGTATGTTTATGTCCCAAGTTACCTTTATATATGTTATGTGTTCTTTATATGGGTTTTATGGTAATCCTTTGGTTACAAAAAGGTAAGTAATGATACTTTATTCAGTGAAGATTTTTTATTACTTCATAAAGGTGAAAAGTGTTACTTTGATAAAGTATACATGGTTTACTTGTTGTTTTGATAAACTAACAATTTTCATTCTTTGTGTATCCCTTACTGAGCTTCTTATGCTCACCCCAAGTTTTTTTTCGAAATGTTTTTCACAGGACTTAAAGTGGAATAAGGTCAAGTATGGGATCATGGGAATTTCATGCTATCTAAAACATGGAATCTAGACATCTTTCTTTTAAAGAGTTTTTATTTTATGGAGACTTAGTAGAAGTGTCTACTTTGTAATCTTTTAAGATGTAATAGTTATGTTCTAATTCTCTAAAACTCTAAACCTGAAAAGATCCTCAATGTGAATTATTCATTTAATTCAATATTAAGTAAGGTTTAAGGATGGGGCCTTATAAGAAGTCAGAGGTTCCAACTACATTAATGTTCGAGGGATTGTGGAGATAGTAAGACATATTCCAATATTCATATCGAGGGCTTAGCCTGGTCTAGTTAAGATAGACTTTCTTGAATGTATAAATCATGGGACCTTAATCCAAGGTTATTGGATACCCTTATCATTGGGTTAAAAGATTTCATACTTGTTACTTTTTTGTTTCAAGTTAATATTCAAATCTGTTTTTATATCAGATGAATGTAAAACCTTATAATACTTTTTTATTCTTCTGTATACTATGATAATTAAGATTATATACGCTATAATGTAGAATCTTTTCCTTGTAAACATTTTGTAAGTTTATTTTCTTGAGCCATATTTCCGGAACCTAGAATGTTTTTAGAACTAATAGGTCATTTAAATTTATATTATATAAATTTTTTAAACATAGTTTTCCTTAAGGTTTGAAATGAATGTTTTTAAACTGAAAATTCACCCCCTCTTGTAATTGAGCATCTACATTAAAATTTCGATCCTACAATTGGTATCAGAGGAAGTATCTGAAATACTTAAATTAACATATAAGTTTTCTTTCCTAGTTTTCATTGTTCTATATATTTTCCTTGCTTATGATTTTTACCCATGTTTACAAACACTTACTATTAACAAGATTCTATGGAAAGATAGTATCTTTTAGATGGAATGAATGAATTTTAGTTTAATTTACAATATAAATCGTACCATACCACCAATATTTGATGGGAATGATTATGAATATTAGATATATCATATGATGATTTTTTTTATTAATACTGGAGTGGAAATCTTTGTAATGATTACTAGAGATTACAAGATTCTTGATATAGAAGTCACAACTTTTACTAATCAAGAAAAGTCAGAATACCAACTAAAATACAACGTATGAAATAGTTTGTTGTGTTCCATGATGAAGAATATATATAGTCAGATTTCTTCTTTTGAAGCTGAAAATTGTATTTGGATGAATTTGGAGGTTACTTATTTAGGTACATCCAAGGTAAACGAAATTAGAAGAGGTATGCTTAGAGTAGAATATCATGGATTTAAATTGCCTTTTGGAGAACCATTATGCAAGGTACATCAAGGATTTATGACTATCATTACCATCTTAAGATCCATGGGTGATAAATTCTTATATGACGAGGCACTTGTAGGAAATATTATAGATATCATTCCTGATGAGTAGGAATCTAAAAGAAAAACTATTGATGAGAATAGTAAATTATCTCATATTACTCTTGATGAGATTTTTTGAATTTTTTTCATCATGAGACAAGAAATAAAAGAGATAATGATTTTAATAAGAATAAGAATGGAAATGGAAGTGTAGATTTTACTACTACTATATTCATGAATCATAAAAGGGTTATAAGATCCATTTCAATGAAAGTCATTGTTTTATTTGAATTTAGTGATAGTGATAATTTTGAGAATGAGCTAGCTAATATTGCCTGAAGGATGAAAAAGATAGATGGAAATAATGACTTTCAGTATTGATATACGAATAAATAATGAAAGGATAAGAAATACACTGGAGTTACTTATTATAAATGCAATAGAGTAGGTCATATAAGGCCAGATTGTCATATGCTTAAAACAACAGATATAAAGGAAAAGCATTCTGAGGAAAATAAAAATAAGTACTACAAATCCAAAGAAAAGAATTTTTTGAAATATAATAACACCTAGAGTTCTAGTGGTGGATGCTCTTCTGATGAATCCTCAGAGTATGAATCTTATGGACAGAGGAACCTTGGTTTACTAGCCAGATTACCAATTGAAAATCATTGTCTAATGGATAAGGTACACAATGCTATATCTTTAACCAATGTTTCCTTAAATGAAAATTATAGTGATTATAAATATTATGAATCTTTGGATGAAGAATATTCTTCTAATAAATATAATACGTTACCTACTTAAAAATAAGTTTCTATATTTTCTATACATCATGACAATGAATATTCTAATGTCAAGAAAAATCATAAGGAAAATTCTAGAATTTCTATTCATACTAAAGAAGTAATAGATCTTTCTAAAGAACTTGATAAGAAAATTTATGATTTTGAATGTATTTTAAAAAAAAAATTGAGGAAGTTAATTGTAAGAATGATAAACTTTCTAAGGAACTAGAAAACGTAATTTCTAAGAAAAATGTTTTAGAGACTAACTATAGTTTTAAAACTAATATTTTTAAGGATGAAAACTTAGTTATTAGAACAACGTCTGTAATATTATCCTTGAGGAAGTGTTTGTCAGACTTTACCTTAGGTAAGTAAAACATTGATAAGATGTATTCACAAATTCACCCTCTAAAGAATAATTATAGTTTTGGTTATACTTATTCTAAACCTGTTTTTAGAAATAATTGTTTTTTTCCTCAAAGTGATCTATTCTATGATAAATGTCAGTATGGTGGACCCTGGGAAAAAAACATTTCCTTAAAAAACTCATTATTTTGGTTTTCATAAATCTTGTTTTTCTAAGAAAATATAGATTCCTAAAAGTTTTCTTTCTTAAGTTTCAAAATCTAAAAATGTTTGTGTTTTGAAAGTCTAACACGCTTATTTTTAGAAAAATAAAGATAGTAACAACAGAAATAATTGGGACATGGATAGTGGATTTCCCCAGCACATGACTTGTAACAAAAAAATAGTTAAAAATATTATTAAGAGAAAATGAGATATCATTCATCATTTTATTAGAACGAAAGACAAATTTGCTGATATTTCCTAAAAAACACTACCCTCCAAAAGATTTTAATTCATTAAATAGAAGATATGAATGATAACTATGAGGTAATATTCCATATTAAATTCTTATTGAAACCTATCTCCTTAAAGTAAGAGACTTCTTTTTTATAGGTGCAGTACATTTTCTTTTTATTCCTAATTTTTCATAGTAATTTTTTACGTATTCTAAAAATTTTCGTAATCATATTCTGGTAATCAATTTTTTTTAAAATTTGTTTTTAAATTTTTCCAGAATCTAATGTTCTCCAAAAAAAATTTATCATTAAAAATAATATTCCTAGAAATCCAGAAGCTATTTTTTCTTTCCAAAATATTCAAAATCATAATTTTACATGATGGTATTTTTATATTGTTTAAGAAATTTTTTTGGATACTTTTTTTCTTTAATATGAATGTTAACCATAAACCCCTCAAAAGATTAGAACCTATCAAAATCCTTCTTCAGTTATTATCTCAACCATAAGATCTAATCATAAGTATTTAAACCATTGGATCAAGTAAGGATGAAAAACTATTGCATCAAGAACCTATATAAAATCCCCCTAATGGTTTTCCCACATTGATCTTCAAGCCTTACTGTGCTAAACCCATGATACACTACATATGGTCGTTTCAAATTTTCATGTTTTTCATAATTCTGAATGTTTGTAGATTCCTCTCCTCGGAAAGTGATGTCGACTATAAAGGAAATTTCTGAAAGGAAGATATACCGAGAAAGGTTCAATCCAAAATTTTACGCTATATATGACTCTATCATTTAAAATAATACAATGATGAATGGATAGGAGTGCCTTTGTATTTCGAAAATAGGGGAACATGATCTGGTCTATCTGAAGATGCTGATTGAATTTTATGAGTCTAGAAGTTTTTTCAATGAATATGTGAGAGATAAATTTTCATTCAAGAGCTATCGGAAGACTTATTTTATTCCTTACAATAAGGTAGCATGTTTTATCAGAATTACTTATAAAGAAGAAGCATAATTTTATACTCACAAATTATTGAATGCTTTAGGATATATTGATAAGGAAAATGATCTATCTTTTCATCATTTGGATGGCGTCAAGACTCTGAATATTTTTCATATATCTAAAAAACCTTTGGATCTTGAGTTATAGGTCCATGGTTTTGCCATTTTGAGAAAAGGGGATAATGACACCATGTAGAAAAGTGATATGTATTTTCTAGACTTCATGATGAACCTCAAGATGATTAACCTGGTTATGTACATCTTCGTTGGGCTTGAGAATATCATGAATGGAAATCTAAAGACTCAGATTATCATGTATCAAGCTATTCCTTCGAAGATTATAGTTCTTTTCATTCAGTCATTAAAAATTACTTGCAGTTATAAGTCAATGAATATAAAAGTGATGTTTCTAAGTGATGATACTCTAATGAGAACGAAATTTGGTTTTTCTAGTGATTCAGAAGAATTTTATTATTTTTAAGAAGATGAAATCCAATCACTTTCAAAGAAACAGGAAGTGGCTGAGACATCCAAGAAGGGTGGATATAAGAGTAAGGTGATGGAACCAGAAGAAAAAGGAAAAACTCATTTGGATAAGGAAACACAGTCAGTACCACCAAATCCCAAGAGGAACAATGAATATCCTGATGAAGTAGTAGCCATGTGGAGAGAATACAAAATGAATGGGACTTAAGGGGAGCCTATGTTTGTCTTGGACCCTGCTGAGGCAAAATCATTAAAGGATAAGGCTACTAAATAAATTGAGAATAAATAGAAATAGAAGATGAAAATGAAGATGCTTTATGAAGCCGAAATTTTATAATCATTTCTCAAGGATGCTGAGAAAGAATCTTAACGAATCCCAATTCTAGAATTGTTTTTTATTGAATCACTTATTGATACTTTTAGAATGAATGTGGTGACTCCTGGTCATGTACAAAAAGAATAATTCAGGAAGATAAAGAAGAAATATATGAAGAATAAGAAGGGGATGACACTGATGATGTCATAAATCAAGTTGAATATTATCATGAGAAGGAAATTCCTTCTATAAAATTATTAATCTAGACTTCCCAAGCCAAATCCTCAAAACATGCTACTCTAGGGAATTAAGTGAAGTATCAGGAAGAAGTAAACAATCCTTTTGATGAAGAATGCAGTAATCATGATTTCATTCATCTGGATGTTCAAGTGGATGATGCTGAAAAATAGGAAGTTGAGGAAGAAAAAAATTTCAGTTATCTGATAGTGAGCATGAATATCCTAAACCAGAAGATATCATTTAGAGAGTTAATTAGGGAAAGCAGGAGCTGGTACATAAACCTAAAAATATTTAGTGAAAATGAAATATGTTGGTAGTTTGTCGAAGAGGAAAGATGAAGATTTAGAAAAATAACTCTCACCAAACTAACATTCTAATTTGGAATCATCATCTTTTGGACATGATTTTGTGGTACAGTGTTTGAAAAGGCTGGTTGGAACTATTCCATTATTTCTAGGTATTTATTCTAGATTCCAGATGCTTCAACATTCAATGAATCAGAAATTAGATTCTTTTTCCATAGTTATGGATAAATTTTTCATACATGATGTAGATTTCAAATCCTTTCTAATTGGCTATGAGTCTCAAAAAAGGTCATGCATAAATATTACATGTTGGTAAAGAAATATAGTAAAAGACCTGAGTGCTTCTGATGAATTTCATTATAATTTCAAATTTTCCTATAACACCGAAGATGGAAAGGTTAATGATCTTTCTAAGAATTTTGAGGAAAAGCTATGTCTTGAATAGACTTCTCAGTTGAAGGATGTAAAGGATCTAAAAGTGAAGCTTAATTTTGAGGCTATGAATTGGAAGAGGGAAATGGATCTCAGGATTGAATTTGAAGAGGAGCTTATTAAGAAATAAGGTGTGTTGATAGCACAACCATAATTTTTTAAGGATCAGGACGAAAAGATAAATTCCATAGAAAAGAAAAGTGATGATCAGAATCAGTATATTAAAAATATGGAAATAGATCACAAGGAACTCAGGAATCTGAAAATCATTTTCATGAAGTTGATGCCGATGGAGAAAGTAGGATAATTTTCCCAATTCCGATATTCTGTTGAATTTTTTCCATGTACAAATTATTTCAATCTTAATGAAACTCTAGTCATCCTCTATATATTTTATTGTTTTGTACTAATTTCTTAGGTACCATTTTATTTAATTCTCTGTATTCATTTTTGAAAATCACATAGGGGAGAAAGGAATGATAAAAAAGAATACAATGAAATATGATATTTCTCTATGTAAGGGGGAGTTCATCTAAGGGGAAATTTTTACCAGTGAAGATTTTAATATGCCAGCAACTGAAAAATCTCATTCAAGAAATAAAGAATAAAATCCTTAGGGATTTTAAAAACTAAGGGGTATTTAGTTGTATTCACTTTGATCCATATATAAATGGGGATATGTTTTTATTTTCAATTCCATAAAAATTCTAAGTCCTTATATTATTTTTCAACAAGTTTTTTGTGCTTTCCAAAAAGAGGGAGATTATTGAGTCAATAAGGTTTACTTATGTCTTTTCCATTTATTATGTTTTCAAAATCACAAATACTCTATCCTAATGAATTTTTTATTTCCCCTAAGATTTATATTAATAAGGAAATTTTCTTTCCCCAAGGAATTTTTTTCCTTACCTTTGTATTCATTGTTCATGTTATAGTTTCTCTAAATATAACTCATTTTATTACTATGTTTCAAAATCGGTTTCATATCTAAAACATAGTAATTCTATAAATTCATAAATATAGAGTATTGGGCATTTAGATTCAGAATTCACTGAAATTCATATTCCAAATTCTCTGCAATTTAGATTTTGAATTCTCTGAAATTTAGATTCCAAATTCTCTAAAATTTATATTCTGAATTCTTTGAAATTAAGATTCTGAATTCTCTAACATTAAGATTCTAAATTCTCTAAAATTCAGATTACAGATTCTATAAAATTCATCTTCTAAATTCATTGATTTAAGATTCTGAATTATATGAAATTAAGGTTCCTAATTCCTCAAAATTCATGTTTTGAATTCCATAGAATTCTGGTTCCGAATTCCTTAGAATTCAGACTACGAATTCCTCAGAATTCAGACTTAGAATTCCCTAGAATTCAGACTTGGAATTCATTAGAATTAAGGATCAAAATTCCTTTGAATTTCGAATCTAAATTCCTTAGAATTAACACTCTGAATTCCTCTAAATTCAGACTCCGAATTCCTCAGAATTCATACTCCAAATTCCACTGAATTCAGACTCTGAATTCCTCATAATATGGACTCTTCATTCCATAGAATTCAGAATCCAAATTCATTAGAATTCATATTCTGAATTCCTTATAATTCAAACTCCATATTCATTGGAATTTAGACACTAAAATCTGTAGACATCTGGTTATGAATTTCTTGAAAAACAGAATCCAGATATTTATGATTTTTAGTCATTAAGTGTTTATTTACATTGGCTCTAAACTTTATATTTTCATAGACTCTATAAAATCCTATTTGGTCAAGAAACCGTATTTTTCTTGACCCTGTTATAATTATGAAATGATGTCATGTAACTTGTCTCTAATTAACCATTGTTTGAGTGACATGTGTATATATCCCTCTCATATTCCTGAAAAAAATATGATAGTTGGAGGAGGGAGACGACCAATGGAGAAATGCCTATAAATAAGAGCACATTTTAACAATCTCAAAAAGTAAATAGAATGGATCCTTAAATATAGAGATTAGATACTACGAAAGTAATTTCTAGAGAGAGGTACTCTCGTGCCTTGTGCGTACTGAACTTCTTGTTCATCCTTCTTGATGCGCCTTCGATTGTTGATGTGTACAATAGAGGACTTCATGGGATAGAAAGACAGAAGTGCCGACTTCCTTAATGTTTGAGTAATTTCGGTGATAGGAAGACAGAGGATTCGACTTCCTTAAAGTTTGAGGGATTGCGGGGATAGTAAGATAGATTCTGATATTCCATTCAAGGTCTTACATTGGTGTGGGTAAGAATAACTTTCTCGAAAGTATAAATCAATGGTCCTTTATCCAATATTTTTTCATACCCTTCTCTTTGTGTTAAAATATTTCATACTTGTTACTTGTTTGTTTCAAGATTATATTAAGTTATGTTTTGATAATGGAATAATGTATAACCTTTTTATACATTAATTTTCTATTGTATATTCTTATATGTATGATTCTATACTTTTTATGGTAGAATCATTCACACGTAAACTTTTCTTAAGTTTCATTTCTGAAACAATATTTACGAAACCTAGTATGTTTTTAGAACTAAGAGGTCTTGTGAATTTACATTTTATAACATTGTTAAATATATTTTTCCTTACGGTTAAAAAATAATGTTTTTAAACTTACAATTAACCCCCCCCCCCCCCCCTCTTGTAATTGATCGTCTACATTCATATTTCGGTCATACATAATTTCAATTCAATATGAGGTCATCAAAAGAGGGATTAATCCAAAAGAACATCCTACCTCCAGATTTAATTGATCACTATTAATGAGCTAATCTTGAATCATTTTCATTAAAGAGATACAAGAACTCGTTTGATGAAGTCAATTAACTAGGAGAACTAATTATCGATCCATGATACCATTTTTTATGCCAAATCTCTCCTCTATGGTCCTCTCAACTCTCTTTAGTTATGTGAATAAGGTTGGATTCAACCATAATCAGGTTTAAATAGATATGGGTTAGGTTTGGTCAAACATAATAACCCATTACATAATTTATTAATTTATTTATTTTTTCACTCATGACAACTCTTAATCTAGCACCCAATATGTACAAGTATTTTATCATACCTATTGTAAAACCTGCATTCTAGATTTAGTGGTGGTTTTAGTTTCCCATCATAAACATCTTCTCTAAGGTTTTCTATTATCTTTGAAAAACTATACCCATGTGATATAATATTTTTATTATTTTTATTATAACAAAATTGAGTATCCACAACCCCCATAATACCTCACCAAAAATAAAAATCATTTTTTAAAATATTCCAAGGATTAGGAAAGAAAAGAAATATTCAATTTCATTTTAGGAAACTAGAATATTTCAGCTACTAAAAATATATACTTAAGTCAAGTGTCTCTAGATAATATAAAATTATTTTTGGTTTCTTAAGGGATTAAAATAATATTATACTATTATCCCACCAGATCCAAAAATTATATATATTTTAATGAAATAGATAAATTGATTTTGATTAACAAAAATAATTATATAGTTATTAATTATGAATTTATTTACACAATTTCAAGTAAAACGAAAAAGTAAGAGGAATATATATTTAAAGGTAAATTAAAAAATTTATTGTTTAAATGTTGTTAGGATTATAAATTTTATTCTAGATGAAACAGGTTCATGAAGGAGAAGTAGTAGAGATTTAATCATCGAAAATATGGATTAAGAAATTTCATCTAAAGAATAATAAATCATCAATTTCTAATTCAAATGGAAGGAATATATTCAGAAAATTATACTTTTTTCAAGTATGATAAATATTTTGAATCATATCATGAAAAAGAAAAGAAAACCCTATTATGTGATGTTGATGAAGTCATTGGGGAAGTGGATGATAATAATTTATATAAAAATTTTGGTTTTATTAATTGAAATAGTTATGGTTAAGTTTTCCTCAAAGGGATTGATATTTAAAAAAGAGAAAATAAATAATAATATTTTTTAAAAAATATTCATCTGAGTATAAATATGAGATAAATATAATCATATAAGACTAGAAAATTTTGTGGTAGAGATATATTATACTCAATGAAATTTTCTAATAAATTAACATTTTTCATACATATATTCATTTATAAGATGAAATTCCAAGAATTTGGTTATACCACTTAGAATGGATGGGGTTGAACCATTCGAACTTATTTTAATATTATTTTTCTTGAAGGAATTATATGTGACTTATTAAAGTTTTATCCAATCAAATATAAAATCTTAGACTAGCCTAGATTGAATGGAAATTTAATTTAACATGGGACGCACAACACTTTTAGATAGTTCCCCATCAAAATGAGTGACTATGTACTTGTTATGGTTTGGTAAATCCCACGAAATATATTTTTAACAAGAATAAAATATAAATTCTATGTGGATTGGTAATGTATCATTCTAAACCCATCAATATTTCAAAAACCTTGTCTCTAAAAAATGATTTATATTAGTCCCCACAAGTTTAAAAATACCACAAAAAAATATAATAATGATCACACTGACTCCCAACTACTTATGCAACCAACTCTAATATTTGTGTGATCCATTGGATTATATTGATTTTATAATTTCTCAAAAGATCAAATTTTAAAACATATAATGTTTAAATACTCAATAATAAAAACTTGTATTTTATGATAAACACAACACTATAACTGTCAGGATATATATTTATAAAACTCTTAATTTGGGTGTCTCATCTTATGAAACTCTTTCTTAATGTGACTTATCTTCTTAAATACAAATTTCTAGTCTTCTTAATTCCACTATCCACAAATATCATTTTACAAAACCCACTTCATATAATGGGATATCACTATAATGGTTTTGTAAAAAAATGTTTCTCATAATATCCTGCAAAAAAATTATTGTGAATTGAAATCACTTCATACAAGTAAAACTCTCACATAAACCAAACATGAATATATAGTGATTATACCTTATCAAAATCAAATAAAATACACAACTACTATTAATTATGATATTCATATATATTTATCATAAAAAATAATATTCTTTTATAACCCTTTATGCATCTGGTTTAAATGATTATTTTTCTTGGAAAATAAATCTCGGTTCATGCTACTCATATTTCATGCAACCTTAAATTCCGAACTCCATATTTTTAGGGAACTGATCTTTCATGTACCTATAGAACACTGACATGAATATTCTTCCTTTGAAAAATGTTTTATCCACTAGTCTTGGGAACTTCTTCTTCTAGAACTTACTAGTTACATTCAACTCATCTTCATAGCTACCAAACATCATAACTTATGAATAAATTCAACTATGATAATATCTATATTATTATTTCCATATAATATAATCAATTAAGTTTTTTAATAAAACAAATAATTTTTAGTTTTGAACATAAAAATTCTAATTCCCCTGTAATCATCAATTCAAATCTTCTAGAATCATAGATGACCTTCAACAATTGTAATGTTTAATGCTTCAAATAACAATATGTATTATTCAAATTTATATTATGGACTATATTATAGTCATTCTTAAGTGATATTATATTATGATAGATAAATGTCCAGATTCATTACATTCATATGAAACACGTCAATCTTCCAGAACATAGATATCATACAATAACAATTCATTACATAAGATTCATCTGGTCACAACATTAGATCATATCATGTTATGAATATTAGGTCATTATCCCCACTTTTCAGCATGATCAATCTACCATGAATACAATATCTGAATCCAACATATTTTAACTTATGGAAATAGTATTAGTTCATTGGAATCAAATGTTTAGAATGAGAAGCTTTATATACTGTTGAAAATCAAAAACATTATCACAATATTTATTGATAATTAAAATAAAACAAAAAAATCCATGGGTTATTCAATATCCACCATTTATTTGTTTTAAATACTAATGACTCACATAAAGAGTCATAAAATCATATCCTTCCTTGAAAAAATATTTTAGGAAACCAAACTACTAGATATGTTAATGTTTCTATGATAATTTGATATCTCTACGAAAAGTACATTTTTTCCATGTGACTTAGATTCTCTACCCATCAATTCAAACACTCATTCAACTTTTCTATCCCACTATTTAATAAAAACAACATCTTCATATCCATAGTAGATAAATAAATTGTTATCATCATATCCCCCCATGACCAAAAAACGAAATCCTAGTGAGGGTATCCCCATGAATCTCCTAAGTGAGTGGTGAAGGATGAACATGCCGTTTCATCCACATATCTTTAGATATTTTTCATGAAATTATTTTAGAAAACCAATTGAAAATTTTATATTTTAAGGAAATTAAATCAAATATAACATTAATTTTTACAACATTATATTTGATGAGGTGATATTCAATGTCAATATTTTTTCATTTAGAGTGAATCAATGGGATCTTTGAGAGATCAATTTCATTATTATTATCATAAGAATTCTCTAATGATTATTAAACCTTCACTTATAGGTCTTTCATCTAAACTTTCATCCGTTTAATTTGAATATGAGAATTGGTAGTAAAAATATGATTGGATTTAGTTATACTTAATGTCATAGAATTCAGATATTTACTATTACATCTCACAATAATTAGACCAAGAAGAAGTTTCCTTCAAATATTTCCTTTTAGTCATTTCATTCTATGTGACAATAAGCAATAATATATCCCACCTTTTTTAATTATTCATTTATTTTATTAATCAAACCCTGTCTTGATTTCCATGTGATATACCTAAGAATTATTTTTCAGATAATATGTGTGACTCCTTTACATAACATTCATATTTTACACACGTTGTTACTACATAAATTATATATGGTATTCATGTCATAAGATTAATAAATATTTTTAATAACTAATGAAGTATTTTTTATTCACACTTCTTTGTATCTCTTATTTAAACTATTTCACACTAACAATTCCTTAGCATGTTTGTATTATAAAATAAAGCTGTAACATAAATTTTTAAGAACTTAAAATACCATGAATAAATCCATTTCTCAAAAATTGACATCTCCTTGTAAATATTCATTTTATTATAAAATTATGTACATGAATACTCTTTATCGCCTATAAAAAGTTTGTCTTTAACATAAATAATGATTATTTGAACACCCATATTGATACCCTTATGATATTTTTGAACAATTAATTAATAAAGATTCAATTTCATTTCAGAATGATCTATTTTGGATTATCATCCTCTAAAGGCCTATTTTAATCCATATAAGTCCTTCTCTATCATGAAAACTTTCGTTCTGTTGTCAAGAAGTACAATGTTTTCAGGTTTCTCAATAAGAACTTCTTCTTCAAAGTCCCCATTTTAAAAGAGATACTTCAAATACATCTGATAATATTTTAGTTTCTATGGGTGATAGAAAAATTTATATATCTTTATGTGATGAAACAATTGAAAATTATATTAAATTTTTCCATCATCAGGGTTTGAATAACCCTTCAAGATTAATATGGATTTATTTTATAGGATCTCAACTTTTATAGTGAGTTAATTTCTAAACACGCTTTTAGTTCCTAAAATAATATTTCCTTATAGTCTATAAATGAGAAAATAGGTATCATTGTTATCAATATAATCAATATCTTCACTCATGTGAATTGTCCACTGTATGTACGTAACAATATCAATAATGGATTTTGGTTCAACCAGTGAAATAATATTTGTTTTACTCTCAATTATATGTCTTCCTCTAGTATGTAATAGAATGGTCTAAATGCCAATGATATTTTCTATTTAATAATTATTCTTAAGATCGAGTGTTTCATTTTCTCGTGTTTAGCATATTTTTTCCCATGACTGGTTTGATCTGAGTAAATTTAAACTACCTCTGGTTTATTGAAAAATTCTTATTTATTCTCTCCACCATAGATTTGTAGTCTGTTTGATTCAATGGTTTCAAAATCCACTTCAACCACTATAACTATGTTAGTTTTATTATTTATAATATTCAAATCATAAAATTACTCCAACATGTGACGCATTTTATTCCTTTATTTTTACCCTCTTCAATTCGATAGATAACACAAAAATATCCCTGTTTAATCTATATCTTTGAAATTTCCATGTTTTTAGTATTTAATATTCCTAAAAATTACACTAAAACACTTTAAATTAACTGAATATTATTTTTTTATTTTACCAAATATTATACAAAGTGATGTTGGAATCTTTTCTCAGCCTGAATTTATTCTCAATATGAATATCTAAGTAAATTTCTTCCCTCTGGATAAATATTGAAATTTTATATTTAGCTAGCATGGTTCTTCCCATTTACACCATACCTACGTTCATTATTTCAACATCACTATTTTTTAAGGTGTATAGGGATAACTTTATTGAAGGATATATCCACTATTTATAAGATAATTTTTAAAATCATTATAATTTAATACCTTAACCTTATCTATTATCATACTTTTGATATAAACTAACTGTTCCATCTCAAGTATTTTTTCAAATATCTTGATCATTTATACTGCTTTTGACGTGTGGTTTATTAAAAATAAATGGTTTTTATGGGCCAAATCAACAAAGAATGTGACAAATTAAATATCACATAAGGTATATTTATGTATTATAAGACCAAAAAATAGAATAAATGATATCAAATGGTATAGTGTACTAAAAATTCAATATTTTGAGATTTCCATGCATAATATTTTGCTTTTGGATGGTTTCAGAAACACATTCTCTTTCATTAATAGGATAAGTAACACCTCTCAACACATCATTCTTTAATATCTCAATCCATCGTACATGAGAATGATAGAAAAGTCTTACATACTATAAATTTTTTCATCCCTGAAAATAAAATAATAAAAAAAATTAGGAAAAATTATTTGAAATAAATTACCACATGTTCTTATTCTCTTAGTGAAAAACATTACATATTTTGAACACTAGGTGACGTATGAATTTTTCGTGAAATTAATTCATTTATATCATCATAGAGTTGGATCAAAATAATTATTTTTCTTTAAATCCATCAATTAAATATTTTGATATTATATCATAGTATTACCAAAACATCTGATTTCTCAAAAACTATCATTCCCAAAATTAACTTCCCAAGCATTATTATCTTAAATATTAGTTAATATTTATTCATATCCTATCATTTTAGAGGAATAACCACTATTAAGAATCCATATATTATCCCTTTTTATCATTAAAAGAAACATAAGTTATCATTTTTTCCCTAAACTTTCAAAATTCCCCTTCCTTTTACACCATTGGAAAAGTACCTAGATTAGTTTTCATATAATCATTAGAATAGTGATATTTTTTATCTTATCATCCTCAAATTTATTCTCAGTATTCAAATATATTCCAGTCAGATAGATATAATGAATTTTTCATTATATATTTTCATTTGTTGATTTTTCCTCATTTTATCAAAATATTTTCTGTTTATCTCATCATTTCTTCTCCTCAAATAATACCTGCTCCAAGGGATTCACATATTATACCTTTGTGTGTTGGATTTATGCCCAAATATTTCAGAGCACTAAAAATAGACTTTTAAATTTCATCTTCCATACTGGTAATATTTCTATTAAAAACCTATTGTTACTATATAGAAATATATTATGATTCTTTATTCCTTTTGAAGGTAATTCACTATGAAGTACCCATTAATTCTTATAATATAAAAAACTTTACATACATTGATATTAATTTAAAATTTGAATAATGTTCAATAAAAAAATAACAAAACCATGTCAGGACTATATAGGATTAGTATCTTTTGAAACTGGGAAATATAAACATCTAGTTCACAAAGAATATACATTGTCTCTCAGTTTTTTCTTCATAACATGACCCAATTTTGACTAATCATACTTAATAACCTTCTTCATTTCCAATGGAAAAGAAATTTAAAAGATGGTGATATCATATTCTCTTTAATGGAATCCAAGTTATATATCTATCATATCATAATCATAAAACATAAGAACATAACATTTGAAAATATTATCCTCTATATGAAAGATCATAATATCAAGTCATGGGATATATCATAAAAGATCATACGAATCAATAAACATATTACCAAAAGTCATAACATAAGACATAAAATATTATGTAATACACTTATTCTTAGAAAATAATTTCATATTAGTCTAGTACCATTTCTAATACCATCATTGTTGACAAATTCCATTTCTAAACCAAGTTCACACTTCCTTCCAGACATGTATTATTGATTCGAGGGAATTTATCATTTCATCCTTATCTATATCAAGAGATATTAATACAAACCCAATGAATTTTAGGGAGATATTGGTCACACCCATATCATAATAAAATCATTTTTACATGTTTCGCTGAATCATAAATCATTCATCATAACCCAAGGAATAAAATGGGTTACTTTAAACATCATTCCACCATAACATAATCCATGTAAAAAATATGGATTTTATAAATATAATTCAATAATAATCACAATAAAACCATAGTAAATATATGGATAGTTTACTTCAAACATAACCCTTTTAAATAATTCCCTCTTTAGATGAAAAATAATTTTGATAGAACACTTAAAATGAATTCTTGAAGAAAATATCCATTCTTCTTCAAAAACGTTTTCTTACCTCAAATTCCCATGATATTTGAAAATAAAAAAAATTATTTGAAGATTAAATTTAAATCTTGTAAATTAATCATCATTTATGTATGGTGTTATGAAAACATAAAAATCTATTTGTTTCGTATAAGTTAATATAGAACATTCTTCTATTACTTTTGTTGGAATGTCATAAAGTACTTCGTATCAAAAATGAAAAAAGATTATATTAATATCATCTAATAAAGATTAAAAAATTATTAAAATTTATTTTAAACAATTTTATATGGATAGAATGAATATTTTGGAATATTTATTTAGGAAACATGGACATGGATGATAACTATACCTCGGTAAATACTTACGTATAAACAATCTCGGATAATAATGTGATTGCAAAATTATCCCTTACCTTAGGTATGATATCCTTTTTTGTATTCAAATATCATGTGTAATGATTTAAATAATGTTATTGACTTATTTCAGAATCATATTTATTTTAATGATATCATATATGATCATATTGTAATCTTAGTGTTAATAACATTTCATTATTACTCATTATTTGGGTATTAATGGCTTCGTTTTCTTATGAATGTTTTTTCAAATAAGTTATGGTTATCCTTATCTGGTCATAGTTATATCATTAAAAAATTATATTAACATAATATATACCATATATATTCACTATATAAATTTATATAATCTTGCTTTAATGGATATCATTTATAACGAATCGCATCGCGGAGACGGTAGGTCGTACGTATGCATGAGCGACGATATCATTCCCATAATTTTGAAATGGAATGGATGTGGATGGTATTTTATTCTATAATAATTTTATAATAATCACATATAGTTATTACTACCCCAATTATACCAATCAAAGTATGGTGGTGTTGAAAATTAGATGACACCACAACGTGGAGATAGTAAGTCGCACCTATGCACGTGCGGTGATTCCGTTTTTTGTAGGATAGATAGATAATAGAACATGATTGTTACATATTCATAATAAAATCTTAATATATAACTGATACTAGATTTAATATCTTTTAACGGAAATAACTCATGAATAGAAAATATAAGAAGATAGAATATTGATAGAATCGGTAGAGGAGATTACCTCTTATTCAAGGAGCTCCCTCTATATCACCTCTTAATGCATTAGGGATGGTCAATGGAGAATCCCAAAACCCCTAGAATGATAATAGGAAGTGTTTAAGGGAAATGGGAAAGGTATGATGAAGATTGAAGGATCAAAATGAAGTGAACAAGTGAGTTAAGGGGTTTCCTTTTATAAATGAGGTGAGGGGCACTTATAGAATCTCCAAAAATATTATTTTATAATAAAATCAAAACACATAAAAAACCTCCTAAATGTCATAGTTTAAAATATGAGATATGTTATATTTAAAATATCATTAACCAATAAAATTTATAAAATATTTTTATCAATTTTAACCTTATCATATTAATTAACACTTAGTAATTCTTTTTAATTTTAAACTAAGGTTACAAATATTTCAATATTAAATGGATCAAATATTTACTTATTTTATTTATATTACACCATAAATAAAAACATTACCGCATGTTATACAATATGAAAAAAATTATATTTTTTTTAAAATGTTTTATGATTTTTAAATTATTAAATAAATAATTATTTTGAAAAACAATCAATAGTGCCAATTATTACACTGTTCAATTCTTTTTTTTAATATTAAGATAACAAGTTAACTTTGATCCAAATATTTTATTATATTAATAATAAGTAAATGTTATCAAGAAAATTCTTTGTATATATTAATTATACCAAATTTTATTTACTTTAATATTTTTAATATTATTTATTTGTTATATTCATCGATAAAATAAATACCACATCAGTTTTGTGTAATTATATAATATACATATTTCTTGAATAAAAATTAAAACAAAATACCAAGATGGGTATAAATAAAATATATTATATAATAATACTTTTAGTTGAATATATCTTCTATAAAATCCAACATTAAAAATGTTCTATTAATTAAAATATGAATGTGACAACATTAACATCACTTTAAATAATATATTATAAGTGTCATAATGTTTTCCATATGGATCATACTGGTCAATAACATGAACATTGTATGATTATGTTTGATATATAATTAACCAATAAGATTTTCTCAAGGGTTTTGGTATTTTAATGGTTATTATCATTTTAATAAAAATTATTTTATTGATTTCTAATCAATAAAATAATTTCTCCATCGTCAATGTATTAGTCTTTGAGGTAATAATTTAATTCCAAAAAATTAAAAATAAATTACCATGATGAATAAAAACATTTTAGATTTTAAAATGGTATATATAATCAATTTTATCTTCTGTATGAAATTTTATTAAAAAATATATAGTTATTGTAACATCTAAGGTAAATAATGAATAAGAATTTTTCATATTTCTTATACTGAACACACAACAATGGTTTTCTCTAAAATCTTATGCTTCAAAAAATGCTATGTCATATTGAAAATATAAAATTATTATTTTAAATGGTAGTTAAGGACAAGTCGTTTTGTTGGATGGAATGAAAAAAATAACTACAAGATTATTAATCATATTTTTTAAATGTATTTACAGTTATCCCATAAATTTTATAGTCTTAAAATAAGAAAGAATCTGATTTTAAGCATGAAATACTCAAATATTCTTTAATGGTCGTTTTTCCACCTTTTGATGGAGAACCCATTTTAAATCTAGTTTATTGTAACATGTATATATAATATTTGAAAAAATAAAATACTTCATTAGAAGAAGAACATAAAAATTTACTTGTGTTCAGATTTTGGATTTTTTCAGAGAAAGTTCATTTTTGAATGAATAGTGAAATACTCCATTTTTATTCAAAACTTCCTTTTAATATAATTAATTTATATATTTAGATTGTTCTTCTTATTGGTTTCAAATTTTAATTGGATTATATTTTTACCATTTAATCCAATATTAGTAATTGTAATTAATTTCACTTTGAAATTGGATTGAAACACATGTCAATCTTTTGGTAGTTTTTACTTCTTAAAAACACGTTTTTTAGTTTTGACACTGGAAATTAATATTAAATTAATTTCTCCATCTTCTGGGTTTTAAATTTGGAAATATGGATTCTTTATTTTGAATCAAGAGGTAAAATTATGTAAATAGGTATATTTTATTTTTAGACATTATGAATACTAACTTTAGTAAATATTTTATGAACCATGGTTAAAGGTTAATTCTTGTAAATAAAGGTAAACAAATAAAATTATAATAATATTAAATTACCCTAAAACGTCCAATATCCATATTTTATGATAAATTTCCAACAATTCACATCCTTGGGTCAAATTGGGGACACATGGAGCTACTTGTTAGTGGAAATAACATTTTATAAAAATTAATTTATAGTTAAGTAAAATGTAACAAAAACATATATCGTTTAGTAGAACAATTTATATATGGGGTTATATAATTAATATTTTAGACTATAAAAATTCATTAAAAATATAAATACATTTACTACATCATGGTATTTTATTTATATATTTTATACTTTAAAAAATAAATTTAATAAGGGCGCAATGAGAATGCAGTGACTGCTTCATTAATAAAGGATTCAAATAAATGATATTATAAATTTTAAAATAAATTTAATTTGGTATTTTTGATATAATAAATTAATTTTATGGTTGATAGATACATGTTATATTTTTATTAATGATTTTTTTTAATAAATCATGTTTTTATGGATTTTTAAAATGTCATGATATGAATAGTGTAAAAATTGACATAATTCATATTTTAAAATATAAAATAATTTATAAAATATTATAAAATTATAAAAAAAAATATAATATTCGACCAAATAGTTATCACATGTGTAAAAATTTATTTTTGACTATTTAATTGGATATTTTTCATGTTTTGTTAACTATTTATATTCTCAATGTTTTAAATTCTTTCCAAAACGGTATGAGTAAAAAAAGGGTTAAATTAAAAAGATAAGGATTAAAAAATAAAAAAAACCTTCAAATTTTTTTTAGTTCAACTTATATTAATATTATATTCTAATTTAATAATTTTTGGCCCATTTTCAACCAAAAACCATTTAATAATAAAATAACACTTTCAAACTCTTATAAAGAGCCCATCCTCCCTCTTATAAAAGGCCACCACATCTACACCATTACTAACACCTCTCAATCCAATTGGATCATCCAAAATCTACTCTAATAATCTCCCAATATCCCAATATTCCACCTAGAATCCTTACATTGGGCATAATTCAAATTAATAAATCCTTTTGTTTCAAACCAAATGGAGTTACCCGATTTAAAGGTAACATCTTCTATCAAGCTCTTTTCTTTTATTTTCCTTATCCAACACTGTAAACACTATATATATTATTATTTTATAACAACACCATTATATGCAATATACTAGGTTTTTATTATGAGAAGTATTAAAATACAATTACACACACCTCCATCTAATGGATTTAGCATATACTATTTCTATGGACAGCGAACTATTGCCTCACAAAATGATGATTGTTCAATTATCTCCAACAGCCTCTCATGCCTGCCATTATGATTGAAATTTTTTTAATATGTGATATATATTATATTTATATTTTCTCTATTATTCTGTACTTTTTATTTTATTGCATACCTTTATGTTTTCCATAATGGGTTTATATGATAATTTCATTTGAGGAAGTGTAGACTACCGACCCCTCAAAGTGATATGACTCTTTCATGCCATACATGGAACATATAAAGGATGGAGTTAATGAAATTATATATGGTATTATACTATAATTATAACATACCTATGTATCATTATGTTTTCATTCAATTTAATATGAAATAGAAATGAAAGTAGCGTCTATGTGTGCGCGCGGCTTACTGTCTCCATAAATGGGGCATTCAATTTCTTATCATTAAATATTATGTACTATTATACATATATATATAGAAGATATATATGAAATATATTATATCTAAATAATTTTTTATCATTCTGTGGATAATTGACTTTTGAGCACTTGGATAACATGTATTTATAAGAAGTTCGTTTTTGACTCAAGTACCAAATATAAAAAAATGGTAGTTATTTACTTAAATGGTTGTGTAATGTTTATAACATGGTAATAAGTGATAAAAATGTATAATAAAATTGAAAAAGGTTCTTAATAAAGTATAAATTTACATTAGATTATTATTCAGGTGATTAAAGAACAAACAATTCATGTCGGACATGAGGTAAGGGACTTCGTCTCAATCTCCGTTGATTAAGGAATACATTGATTTATACATGAATTTCTGTATTCGTTTTATAATAAAACACTTTTAGTATTACTTTTATTCAAAAGGAATATTTTTTTATGAAGCTTTTTACTAAATGAAAAAACTAATTTTACTTTTTAATGTACACGGTGACAACGACCTTTCACCACCGTAAGCATTATTTGATACTTGGATTCCTTAACAAGTTGTGATGTTTATAAAAGGAAAATAAATACCATATACTCTTTTTAAGTATTTTGGTATAGAAAATGGTTTTGGTAATGTATTTATTATTTCAATATTTTTAAATGTTATTTGTGATTGCAATGTGGAAAAGTTATAATTTCATTTTTCTTGTTCATGTGTCATCATTATGTTATGGTTCTTGAGAATTGGTTACCCATACATGTGGCTCTATAAAAAACCTATGGTGGGTGAGCCTGATATATCTCTCCAATGCATTGGGTAATGTGAAGGAGTTAAACATTAATGATTCCCTTAATAGATTTAGGCAATATATTATTATGGTTATTCCAAACATAACTCCCTACATAGCTGTGAAAGCTACAATGTAATATTTTTTGGATGAAAAAAGTTACCGTTATGATTTATGATTTCTACATGTTGTTCATAAAACATATGATTTCATGAGGTCTGTAAAAGAGCTTATGTTTTGTATGTATTTATTGACTAATTATATCTTTATTTATTTCATAATCCTTTCTGATATTTTTATGCTCACCCCAGGTTTTTGAATGTTATTCACATGGGTATAAGGCAGGGTAAGAGAAAGGAAGAATTCAAGAATATTTATATCAAGAAAAAAAACTCTTGTTTTCTTTTAAGAGTTTTTATTTTATGAAAAAATGGATACTGAGTGTAAGTGTATACATTTTAATATTTGAGATTTAATGTAATAGTTATGGCCTAATTATTAGAATCACTAAACCAGAAATGATCTTCAATATTAATTCATGACATAACTCAAGATTATGTAATATTTACAAATGGGGTGTTATTGTTGGTATCACAGGTCAGTTTAGAAAACATTAGGAGTTATGATATTGTTAAATTAACATTCATCTATTAATTTATGGAATGATTGAAATGATAGAGAATTTATAAATTACCATGTTTCTTTCCCTAACATATTTCTGTGTTCAGAATGGTTTTCTATAGAGGAAACATGACATCTATGATGGGATTAAATCCAGTGGAAAACAACCTTCCAAATCTGTAACCTGAGATGGTCAGAATTGGGACTGAGCAGTTTATTGTAGTGATGGAATAGTTGACTCAGGCTATAAATGGTGGTGTTATACATGCACAAGATCAGCAAGATTAACAATAGATTAACATGTTGGTAGTAGATCATTTCATGAATCAACATCCCCCATCATTCAGAGGATCATCTGACCTTGTGCTAGCAGAATGGTTGATTAAAGCACATGAGAATATTTTTGATGTCATGGGGATATCAGAACATAAAAATTTTAGTATTTTTGTTTACCATTTTGATGGTTATGTCGATCAGTGGTGTTCGATGGTGAAAAATGTCAGGTATAGTGAGGAGATTTATCCTCGTGATTAGGATGAATTCAAAGGAATGTTTCTTGAATTTTTTGTTTCTAAAGTGGTTCGCCTTCTGGTGGAAAAAAAATTCTAGTAATTGAGGAAGGATGATCACTTAGTGGTAGATTATGAAGAAAAAATCATTCGACTAGCAAGGTATTCTCTAAATATCATATGATATCGTGATAGTAAATTAAATCATTTTTACTCATGGTTAAAGCTAAAGTATCGAAGTGCTTTAGCTTCTACTGATTTCAAAATTTATGAAAAACATGTTCAATGTGCATAGATGGTGGAAATGGAGTTTGTCTATGATAATTGTTTCTTTGAAAAACAATAGAATAAGGGGGAGAGGTGGTAGAAAAAATGGAATAAAACTTCAAAAAAGTCAGATAGTAAAATATTTAAGTTTACAGTTTTTTAAAATTTTTGTAAAAAGCACATTGGGTCATACCTTTTGAATTATGGTAAGCACTATCAATGTGGTCAAATGGGTCATAAGGTATGTAATTTCACGGAAAAATACCAGTTTAATGGTAAGTAAAAATATGATTTACAGTCAGTAAAATATTTTATGTGCAATGAAATGGGTCATTATAAAAATGAGTGTCTAGTGAAGAACTTAATTGAGGTAAAGTAGCTGGACTACAAGTTGAAAGGGGTGGTGAAATCCTTTGAAAATACTTCAACTGATGTGTGTCCATTAAATGAAGTAGTATCAGGTACATTGTAAGTTTATTAAGATTATTCCAATGTGTTTTTTCATTTTCGGTCTTCAAATTCATTCATTTTTGATAAATTGTCAACTAAATTGGAAATTCCATCTCATGATATGAATTCTAAACATATGGTAAAAACACAAGGAGGAAATTTTGAGAAAAAAAGAAATTGTAAAACCCTACTTGTCTTTGTGTGTGTAGAATGAATCTACCTGCAAACCTTATTATTATGCCTCTAGTAGAATTTGATGTTATTTTGACTATGGATTGGATTTCTGTTTATCGTTATAAGATTGAATACCAAGCTAAAGAGGTTTATGTTTAGATATAATTTCAATTTGTGTACAAAAATGAACCCTTAATTTTGATATAATATCAATAAGCTAAGAAACTATTCAAATATGGAAATGAATGTTACCTTGAACATATTGTTGAAAACAAAGGAACTGTTCATATTAATGATGTGCCAGTGGTAAATGAGTATCTTGATGTTTTTACTGATGATTTTCTTAGTATAATACCTGATCAGGATGTTGAATTTAATGTTGAATTCGTTCCTGATGCTAGGACAATTTCAAAACCCCCTTATTGAATGGGTCAAATTGAATATTTAGATTTAAAGGAGTGTTTTTAGGAGTTATTAGATAAAGGTTTCCTTCGACCTAAAATATCACCATGGGGTGATCCTATCTTGTTTGTTAAAAATAAAGATAGTACAAAGAGAAATTGGATTGATTATAGAGCATTGAATAACATCACTTTTAAGAACAAGTATCCATTGACTCATATCTATGATTTGTTTGATCAGGTCCAAGGAGCACAATATTTCTTGATGATTGACATGAGGTTGAGGTACCATCAGTTGAATGTAATGGAATCATACAATCAGATGACCACATTTCGTACTTGATAAGGCCATTACAAATTTGTAGTTATGCATTTTGGGTTTCCCAATGCACCTTATGTATTCATGAATCTTAAGAATATAATTTTTATGAGTTCTTGAATATTTTTTTGGTAGTGTTTATTGATGTTATTTTAGTTTATTCTAAAATTAAAGTGGAATATGAAAGTAATTTAACAGTTGTGTTGCAATGCTTAAAAGAAAATAAACTGTATGATAAATTTAGAAAGTGGGAGTTTTGGTTACAAAAAAAATCATTCCTTGGTAACATTATTTCAAAAAATGGAAAAAGTGTTCATCTTACTAAATCAAAAGTAGTTAGATAATGTCCAAGACATAGAAATATAATATCGATTCATAGTTTTCTTGGTTTATAAGGTTATTACTGGATGTTTTCTGAAACTTTTTCATGGTTATCAATCACACTAACTAAGTTAACTTGAAGTGGTGTTAAGTTCATTTGGTTAAAATAATGTTATGATTTTTTTCAATAATTGAATAGAAAATTATTTAATTATCTAGTTTTGGAATTACCTTCTAGATATGGTGAGTTTTTTATCTACAGTAATTATTCTTTGAAATAAATTGGCAATGTCCTTATGCAGAACTATCATATAACTGCTTATGTTTCATGTCAGTTGAAACCTCATGAATTAAATTACACTACCCATGATTTGGAATTAGCTGTTGTTTTTTTTTGCTTTAAAAATTTAGAGGCATAATCTATATGAAGTAAAATGTGAAATATATACTAACCACAAATGTTTGAAGTATGGATTCTCTAAAAAATAATTGAACATGTGATAGAGGAGATGGATGGAATTAATCAAGGATTTTGATTGTGTGATTCATTTCTAAATATAAAAGGAAAATAATGTGGCTGACGCTTTGAGCTGAAAAAGTGTTGCAACATTAACCATGATACATTTTGAAAAAGATCTTTTGATTAATTATTTGAGTAAATTTGGCATAGATGTTTTTGGTGAAAGAAATTTCTCTGCTCTATTTTAGGTGTTAGAGAAATCATCTCTATTAGACCGAATTATGAAAGTTCAGAAGGAAGTCAATGAGTTTCAAAAAAAGGTAGAGTTGGTTTAGAAGGGTATGTTTCCAGAATTTAAAATTGATGATGATTGAATTTTGTGATTTGGGAAGAGATTATGTGTGCCTTTTGATTCATAGTCAAAGAAAGAGTTTTTATGTGAAGATCATAGTTATCTATTTTTAGTTCATCATAGCAGTAATAAGATGTACAGATATCTTTGGAAGTATTACTGGTGGGATGGAATGAAAAGAGATATTGCTAACTTTACCCTGAGATGTTTGATTTTTCAATATTTTAAAGCAGAGCAGCAGTTACCGAAAGGGATGCTTAATCATTTTCTAATACCAGAGTGGAAATGGAAAAATATTTTCATGGATTTCGTCATGGGATTACAAAATAATTCTAGAGTTAATAATGAAATCTAGGTTATTATTGATCAATTGTATAAATCTACTCATTAACATCCTATTCGAGATACTCTATCACAATATCAACTTTCATAGTTGTATTTTAATGAGATTTTCAGGTTGCATGGAGCTCTCCTATTCATTATATCTGATCATGATCCGAGGATAACTTCTAGATTTTTGAAAGACATTGAGAAGACATTGGTTACTGAATTAAATGTTAGTATATCTTTTCATTAACAATCAGATTGGCAGTGAGAGCGAACAATTCAGACATTGGATGAAATGCTGAGTTCTTTCTCAATGGATTATCAGTGAATTTGGGACCAATATCATTCTTTGGTTTAACTTTCCTATAATAACATTTTTCATTCCAGTATACATATGGCACCATTTGAGGCATTATATGGGAAGCGGTATTGAACTCCAAATTTTTAGGATGAAAAAGGTGAATAGAAACTGATGGGACCGGAATTTGAAAATGAGATGGTAGAGAAAGTTCATTTGATAGAGAAACACATGAGAACGGCTTAAAGTAGGCATACAATTTATGCTAATAATTGGAGGAAGGATATTTTTTTGAGTTAGGTGATCATGTCTTTCTAAAAGTTTCTCCATGGAAAAGTGTGATGTGTTTGGGTAAGAAGGGAAATCTAAGTCTGAGGTTCACTGGACCATATGAAATCCTAGAGAAAGTTGGATTGGTTTCTTACAGAGTGTCTTTACATCCATGTTTATCCATGGTACACAATATATTTCATGCTTCAATTTTGAGAATGTATATACTGGATCTATCTCATGTTTTGATTCCAGAAGTAGTTCAGTTGTAAGATATTCCTCCTTATGAGGAAAAACCAGTACAAATTCTTGAATAAAGAGAGAAAGTGTTGCAGAATAAGATAATTAATCAGGTAATGGTTTTATGTAAAACCATATGGTTGAAGTGGCAACGAGAAAATCTGAAAATGATATGAGGGATAAATACACCCACTTATTTGATGACAGAAAATTATTTTTATTTGATTATCAAATAACTTTGCAAGGAATGTTAGATACTATAGTGTCCCGCAAAACAACAAAATAAGATATAGAAAATCCCAAGCACATAAAAGATCTACCTCGCCCCAGCATTTTCATCGTGTCAGGGTCCCCACCTAGACATAGGCACTCGGACAGTCCCATACAAAGATGCGTAGGCACAATACCAATGGCCATGCCATAACCTCTCAGAATCCAAGTGCCATACCTAAGAGGAGACCTCATTCTATGAACCCCATCTAAAGTAGAACCATAAATATGATGGGAACAAAACACCTTATTCACTTTTAGATCCACCAGCTGAAATCAATCCCTCATTAACAAACACTCAATCAAATAGATAGTCCGAAAATCAGTCAGAAAATGAGAGGATATAATCATTGAAAGAAAATTTTATCCTACCGTAGTTCATATCATTAAACAGCTTCCATGAAATATCTATTACCTGAGTCTGAGGCTCTTCCATTATCAGGGCTTCTAAAGTAGCAGATAGTTTATCCCAAACCTGTATGTATTCCTTGAGCTTTAACAACCCCTGGTTGAATCCCCAAACTAGAACCAAGTCATGTATTTCAACCCAAGAGTATTGCTCCTCATTAAGGTTTATTCCAATATTCAGGCCCATCATCTTGGATGCATCCTCATCAGATTAATTGAGAAAGAAAACCTACTCTTTAACCTCATCTCACAAAATTCATAATTAAACCCCATGATCTGGGTTGATCAAGGCGTACCGGTTGACATAAATCCTCGCAGTCCACCCTGTGATCCACTATCTTTTTTGAAGACCATGTCTTCAAAGGGGTGGCAAGGAGGAGTATTCCTTCTTTCCCTTCCTCCTTCTGTTACTCCTTCTGCTCCTCGGGCTTGGTTCTCCAGTAGAGATACTCTTACTTTCTCCCATGGAATGCTCCTCCCATTCCCCATTTTCAATGTCTGATTATTCTTTATTATTGTTCATCCCATCTATAGTGAGGCCATAAAATTGATTCCCCACCTATATGGAGTATTGAATCCCCATGACCACCTCCTCACAGGAGGAATGACCAGTATGCTCGACTCTTGGTATAACTGCTCTGTTTGAAGGGGCCACATCCAAATACAGCCCATACCATCCCTTCCTCAGGTCATCTTGTTTGGAACCCTCCACTCATGTTGTAACCTCCGCCACATAAACCCGCAGTTTCTCCGGTAGAGGAGAAAACCCAACCACCCTTGTCCATTCATGGGTTGTAGCTGGGTGAACCAAATCTATCCCCCTCCCAGCAATCTTGCAAGGCGATCTACTGCTAGAGGATGGCCCGAACAAATATTGTTGCAGTGTAACATCCCAGGTAAATAAAGAATAAAGAATTTTCATATTTATTAATATTTACGAATTAAATATTAATTTTAATTAAAAGGTGTTTCTACGTTCAATAGCGTACTCGATACACAACGATGAGTTTCTTTGAAAATTTACGTTGCACACGAGTAATAAAATAATATCATTTTAAATGTTAGTTAACATGTAGTCATTATACTGGCGGGAATGGATAGAAATAACTAAAATATGATTATATATGTTTTTAAATATTTTTACATTTACCCAATAAAAGATAAAGGCTTAAAATACGGAAAGAATTCAATTTTAGGCATTTATACCATAATTTTCACTAAGGGTTCACTTATCACCTTTTGACGGCGAACCGTCATTAAATATAGTTTTGATAAATCTTATAAATTCTATTAGACCAAAAGTAAATCTTCTTTAGAATCAGGACATCATAATTTACTTTGTGTAATTTTTGGTATCTTTCTGATAAAGTTCATTTTTTTAATAAATATGTGTAAAATGTTGTATTTTAATTCAAAACCTCTTTTTAATCTAATTTATTTATATGATTAGATTATCATTTGAATTGGTTTTAAAGTTAAATTAGAAAATATTTTTACCATTAAATCCAATAGTGGTCTTTGGAATTAATTTCACTTTGAAATCGGACTTAAACTAGTGTCAATCTTTTGATATTTATTGTTTCAAAAAAACATGCTATTTTCTCTGACGGCGGGAATTAATTATTAAATTAATTAATGCAACTTATATGTTGTGAATTTTGTAAAATGGACTTCATTTTTGAATTTGTAATATCAAATATAGCTTAGGGTGAATTTTTGGTATTTTACTGAAAAACATTAATTTTTGATGAATAGTGAAACCACTAAGTGGTACTTATAAAAACTGATTTTTCGTTTAAATGAAATTTTACCACTTCTGTGTTTTGAATTTAAAAAATCCGACATACATGGTTGTCATTAAGAAGTAAAATTTGGTTCAACGGGATTAAAATAATTTTTTGGTGAATAGTAACTTATTAAGTTTTTAATCGCGATTAGAGGTAATTAGTGTAGTTTACGGTAAAAATAATGTTTTAATAATATGAGATGAGCTTGCCACATTTTCTACCCTCATTTTATGTGTCATGGACGACCAATACAATCCATGAGTCTACTGGGGGACACCATGGATCCACTTTGGTTGGGAAATGACATAAATAACTTTTTATTTAATGTTAAAGTAAAAATGACACAAACATGAGATGTTTTACTAAAACAATTTTTACATGGGGTTATACAAGTCATATTTTTGACTATAAATAACCATTAGAAAGATAAAAATATAGTCTACATCATGATAGTTTTTTATAATTTTTAGAAATTAAATAAATTAATTTATTTATGACATCATGATGATGTAGCGATTACCTCATTAATAAAGGATTTAAATAAATTGGAAAGATAATGTAAAGTCTATTCCCTACACATGTCCAAAAACTATTGGATGGGTGGATTTCAAACCCTTATCACCTTATCCTCTAAACACATCAAAGTGGGACCATTAAAATCTGAAACTCATTCTAAAATAAAGTAACATTTTCTTACTTTCCAAGAGTGCCCCTCCTCTCCTCTTATAAAAGGCCCCCACCTCTACCTCCTTACCCACACTCCCAAAGCCTTTGGCTCGGCCAACCCCTGCCAATTTTGTATCTCCACTTCCCTCTCTTACTCCTTGAAGCCTAACTTTGGGCATAAGTCTTCCCAAGGAAGCCTTTGTGTTCAAACCAAAGGGAGTTACCCGATTTTAAGGTAATGTCTTCACTTGAGTCCTTTTGTTTTATTTTGCTTCTCCAACCCCCTAAACTCTTTTTATTCATTTATTTTGTAAAACTAAAGTATCATCAATATACTAGGATTTTGTTATAAAAATGATTCGAGCTACACTTAAACACAGCTACATCTAATTTTTAAAGAACATACTGTTTCCGTGGATGGCGAATTTCGGCCTCCCGAAACGATGATTGTTCAACATTCTTCTAACATCATCAAAGGTGGCCATTAAGATGAAAATATATTTATATAGGATATATAATTTGTTTATGTTTTCCTTAATCTTCTTTATTTTTCATTTTGGGCATACCTTTATGGTTTCCATTATGGGTAAACACGATAATTTCATTTTAGGAAGTGCGGACTATCGCCCCCTCAAAGTGATGTGATTCGTTAATGCCATATGTGGGATGTATAAAGGATGGATTTAAAGATATTATATATGATTTTTTACTTGAATTATAATTTACCTCTATATCATTATTATTCCATTCCATAAAAATATGAAATAGAAATGAAAGTAGCGTTCATGCGTACGTACGGCTTACCGTCTCCATGAACGATGCATTTCATTTCTTATCCCCAATTGTAATGTACTATTATAAGTACATGTATATAATGGATATATATGATTAATGATACATATAAATGATGAATATAATTATGGAATTAAAATATACATACCTCAAATTTAGTTTTAATTCCATTAATATGACAAATAAATGAAAGTAGCATTCATGCGTACGTACGGATTACCGTCTCCATGAACGGTGAATTTCATTTCTTACCTCTATGTGATTATGTAATATTATAAATACATGTATATGATGGATATATATGATATATATGATATCCAAATCAGGAATGTCATTCTGGATATAAAGAACCTTTGACCACACGAACAACATGTAATTGTAAGAAGTCCACTTTTGACATAAGAACCAAATATCGACAAAACAATCATTATTAACTTAAATGGTTAAATAATGTTTATAACATGGAAATAATTGATATAAAAGGAATAATGAACTTGAAAAAGTTTCTTATGCAAATAGAAATTAACTCAAGTTTATTATTCAGGACATTAAAGAACGATCGAGTCAAGTCGGACCCGAGGTAAGGGACTTCGTCTCAATCTTCTTTCATTGAGGCATATTTCGTTTTATACACAACTTTCTTTTATATGGTGTATAAACCCCTTTGACTTTTACTTTTATACAAAGGGAATCTTTTTCTATGAATCGTTTTACTAAACGACAAAAAGGAATGTTTTTTTAACGTATGCGGTGACAATGACCTTTTCTGCCGCCTCGAGTATTATTTGGTCTTTGGATTCCTCAACAAGCCGTAATGTTTTTAAAATAAAATAAATACCATATACTCTTTTATGTATTTTGGTATTGAAAATGGTTTTATAAAGGATTATATTATAATATATTGTAATTGAAATGTGGAAATGTTATCATTCCTTTATATTTGTTTTATGTTTTGTGATTTTATATTGGTACTTGGACATTTTACGGGTGGTTACGTGATAAACCATATGACAGGTGGTGCCGTGAATACCAGGACGGGTGGTTACGTTATAACCTCCAATGCATTGGGAATGGAAGTCGGTCGTATGGCTATTCCATTAAGTATGTATGGAAGTCGGCCGTATGGCTATTCCATTAAGTGATATCTGTGGAAGTCGACCGTATGGTTATTCCACTTAAGTATGTTTATGTCCCAAGTTACCTTTATATGTTACGTGTTCTTTGTATGGGTTTTATGGTAATTCTTTGGTTAAAAAAGGGTAAGTAATGATATTTTATTCAGTGAAGAGTTTTTACTACTTCATAAAGGTGAAGGTATTACTTTGATATACATGGTTTACTTGATGTTTGAAAAACTAACAGTTTTCATTATTTGTGTATCCCTTACTGAGCTTTTTATGCTCACCCCAAGTTTTTTTGAAATGTTTTTCACAGGAATTAATGTGGAATAAGGTCATGGATGGGATCAAGGGAATGTCATTCTATATGAAACATGGAACTAGACATGTTTCTTTTTAAGAGTTTTTTATTCTATGGAAACTTGGTATAAGTGTCTACTTTGTAATTCTTTTGAAATGTAATAGTTATGTTCTAATTCTCTAAAACTATAAAAATGAAAAGATCCTCAATGTGAATTATTCATTTAATTAAATATTAAGTAATGTTTAAGTTCGGGGCCTTACAGTTGGTATCATTGGTTGGTTTAGAGAACTTTAGGAGTTAGAAAATTGTTAAATTATAAGTTTATTTATGGTATGACTGAAATGATATAGCATTTAAAGATTTTCATGTTGCTTCTCCTAAGATATTTATGTGATAATAATGGTTTTTCGTAGAGGAAACAAGAAAGATTTTCTGTGAAGGCATACAAAGGGAAATCACCTTTAAAATCATAATCCTGAGATGGTTAGAATCAGAACTAAATAGTTTTTTGCAGTGATGGCTCAGTTGACTCAGGTGAAAAATGTTGGTTGTTTTTATTGATGATATTTTGGTGTTTTCTAAAATAAAGAGGAGCATGAAAGTCATTTAAGGGTTATCTTGCAAACTGTAAAAGAAAATAAACTATATGGAAAATTCAGCAAGTGTGAGTTTTGGATACAACAAATTTCTTTCCAGGGTCACATTATTTCAAAAGATGGCATAACTGTTGATCCAGCTAAAACAAAAGTGGTTTAAGAATGGCCAAGACCCACAAATGTAACTGAGATCCGTAGTTTTCTTGGTTTGGCAGGTGACTACTGAAGGTTTGTTGAAAATTTTTCACGGTTATCTAGTCCAATGACTAAGCTAACTCGAAAGGGTGTTAAGTTCATCTGGACAAAATAATGTGATGATTGTTTTCAGGAGTTGAAAAGAATATTGGTGAATGCTCCAGTTTTGGCACTTCCTTCCAGGAATGGTGAGTTTGTTATATATAGTGATGCTTCATTGAAGGGACTTGGTTTTGTCCTTATGCATAATGATCAGGTAATTGCATATACCTCACGTCAGTTGAAAAATCATGAGGTAAATTACCCTACACATGATTTGGAATTAGCTGCTGTTATTTTTGCTTTAAAAATTTGGAGGAATCATTTGTATGGTGTAAAGTGTGAAATATATACTGATCACAAAAGTTTAAAGTATATATTCACTCAGAAAGAATTGACCATGAGACAGAGGAGATGGATGGAATTAATCAAGGATTATGATTGTACAATTCACTACCATCCGGGAAAAGCAAATAAAGTGGTTGATGCTTTGAGTCAAAAAAGTAATGCTTCATTAACCATGATACGTTTGGAACGAGATCCTTTGGTTTTTGATTTGATGAACTTTGGAATAGAAGTTGTTGGTGCAGGATGCACTTCTGTTTTGTTTCAGGTATCAGTGATATCTTCTCTATCAGACAGAATCAAGCAAGCACAGAAGCAAGACAGTGAGTTGCAAAAAAAGGTAGAGCTGGTACAGAAAGGTAATTTGCATGAATTCAACATTGATAGTGATTGTGTTTTGAGATTTGAGATGAGATTGTGTGTGCCTTGTGATTCATAGTTTAAGAGAGATTTGTTATGTGAAGTTCATAGTTCACCATTTTCAGTTCATCGTGGCAGTACTAAGATATACAGAGATCTGCGGTAGTATTACTGGTGGGGTGGAATGAAAAGAGATATTGCTGATTTTACTGTGAAGTGTTTGACTTTTCAGCAGGTTAAAGCAGAGCGGCAGTTACCGAAAGGGGTGCTTCAGCCTTTACCAGTGCCAGAGTGGAAATGGGAAAATATATCTATGGACTTTGTTGAGGGATTACCGAAGACATCTCGAGGTAATAATGCAATCTAGGTTATTGTTGATCGCTTGACTAAATCTGCTCATTTCCTTGCTATACGAGATACTTTTTCCCTAGATTAACATTACCATTTGTATCTTAAGGGGATAGTCAGGTTACATGGAGTTCCTCTCTCCATTGTGTCTGATCGTGATCCCAGTTTTACTTCTAACTTTTGTAAAGGCCTTCAGAAGTCGTTGGGTACTGAATTAAATTTTAGTACAGCTTTTCATCCTCAATCAGATTGGCAGTCAGAACGAACAATTCAGTCCTTGGAGGATATTCTACGATCTTTTTCGATGGATTATCAGGGAAGTTGGGACCAACATCTTTCTTTGGTTGAGTTTTCGTATAATAACAGTTTTCATTCCACTATACAGATGGCACCATTTGAGGCATTGGATGGGAAGCGGTGTCGAACTCTAGCATTTTGGGATGAAGTGGGTGAAAGGAAGCTGATGGGACCAGAATTGGTAGAATAGATGTCAGAAAAAGTTCAGTTGATTCAGAAACACATGAGAACAGCTCAAAGCAGGCAGAAGAGTTATGCAGATAACCGGAGGAAGGATCTATCTTTCGAGGTAGGTGATCATGTTTTTCTCAAGGTTTCTCCATGGAAAAGTGTGATGAGATTTTGTAAGAAAGTAAAGTTGAGTCCAAGGTTCATTGGAACATATGAAATTATGGAGAGGGTTGGATCAGTTGCATACAAAGTGGCTTTACCTCCGAGTTTATCTCAGGTACACAATGTTGAGGAAGTATATGCCAGACCCATCTCATGTTTTGAGTCCAGAGGTAGTTCAGTTGGAATAGAATCTCTCTTATGAAGAACAACCAGTCCAGATTCTTGACCACAAGGAGCAGGTGTTACGGAACAAGGTGATTCATTAGGTAAAGTTTTTGTGGAAAAACCATGTGATTGAAGAGGCAACATGGGAATCTGAAAATGCTATGAGGGATAAATACCCCCACTTATTTTGACAAGTGAATAAAATTGCGAGGATGCAATTCCCAAAAGGGAGGAAGGATGTAACATCCCAGGTAAATAAAGAATAAAGAATTTTCATATTTATTAATATTTACTAATTAAATATTAATTTTAATTAAAAGGGGTTTCTACGTTCGATAGTTTACTCGATACGCAACGATGAGTTTCTTTTAAAACTTACGTTGCACACTAGTAATAAAATAATATTATTTTAAATGTTAGTTAACACGTAGTCGTTGTACTGGAGGGAATGGATAGAAATAACTAAAATATGATTATATATGTTTTTAAATGTTTTTACATTTACCTAATAAAAGATAAAGGGTTAAAATACAGAAAGAATTCAATTTTAGGCATTTATACCCTAATTTTCACTAAGGGTTCACTTATCACCTTTTGACGGCAAACCGTCATTAAATATAGTTTTGATAAATCTTATAAATTCTATTGGACCAAAAGTAACTCTTCTTTAGAATCAGGACATCAAAATTTACTTTGTGTAAATTTCTTGTATCTTTCCAATAAAGTTCATTTTTTAATGAATAGTGTAAAATGTTGTATTTTAATTCAAAACCTCTTTTTAATCTAATTTATTTATATGATTATATTATCATTTGAATTGGTTTTAAAGTGAAATTAGAAAATATTTTTACCATTAAATCCAATAGTGGTCGTTGTAATTATTTTCACTTTGATATCAGACTTAAACTAGTGTCAATCGTTTGATACTTATTATTTCATAAAAACACGCTATTTTCTTTGACAGCGAGAATTAATTATTAAATTAACTAATGAAACTTATATGTTGTGGATTTTTTAAAATGGACTTCATTTTTGAATTCGAAATATCAAATATAGCTTAGGGTGAATTTTTGGTATTTTTCTGAAAAACATCAATTTTTGATGAATAGTGAAACCACTAAGTGGTACTTATAAAAACTGATTTTTCGTTTAAATGAAATTTTACCACTTCTGTGTTTTGAATTTCATAAATCCGACATACATGGTTGTCATTAAGAAGTAAAATTTGGTTCAACGGTATTAAAATAATTTTTTGGTGAATAGTAACTTATTAAGTTTTTAATCGCGATTAGAGGTAATTAGTGTAGTTTAAGGTAAAAATAATGTTTTAATAATATGAGATGAGCCTGACACATGTCCTACCCGCATTGGATGTGTCATGGACGACCAAGATAATCTATGAGTCAACTTGGGGACCCCATGGAGCCAATTTGGTTGGGAAATGACATAAATAACTTTTTTATTTAATGTTAAAGTAAAAATGACACAAACATGAGATGTTTTACTAAAACAATTTTTAAATGGGGTTATACAAGTCATATTTTTTACTATAATTATTAATTAGAAAGATAAAAAGATATTCTACATCATGATAGTTTTTTTATAATTTTTAGAAATTAAATAAATTAAATTATTTATGACATCATAATGATGCAGTAATTACCTCATTAATAAAGGATTTAAATAAAATGGAAAGATAATGTAAAATATATGACCTACACATGTCCAAAAACTATTTTATGGGTGGATTTAGAACCTTTATCACCATATCCTCGAAACACATCAATGGGGGACCATTAAAATCCGAAACTCATTCTAAAAAAAGTAACATTTTCTTACATTCCAAGAGTGCCCCTCCTCTCCTCTTATAAAAGGCCCCCACCTCTACCTCCTTACCCACAATCCCAAAGCCTTTGGCTCGGACAACCCCTGACCATTTTTTATCTCCACTTCCGTCTATTACTCCTTGAAGCCTCACTTTGGTCATAAGTCTTCCCAAGGAAGCCTTTGAGTTCAAACCAAAGGGAGTTACCCGATTTTAAGGTAATGTCTTCACTTGAGTCCTTTTTTTTATTTTGCTTGTCCAACCCCCTAAACAATTTTTATTCATTTCTTTTGTAAAAAATCCAGTATCATCAATATACTAGGATGTTGTTATAAGAAGGATTCTAGCTACACTTACACACACCTACATCTAATGGTTAAAGATCATACTGTTTCCGTGGATGGCGAATTTCGGCCTCCCGAAACGATGATTGTTCAACATTCTTTTAACACCTTCAAAGGTGGCCATTAAGATGACACTATATTTATATATGATATATAATATTTTAATGTTTTCCTTAAGCTTATTTATTTTTCATTTTGGGCATACCTTTATGGTTTCCATTATGGGTAAACACGATAATTTCATTTTAGAACGTGTGGACTACCGCCCCCTCAAAGTGATGTGATTCGTTAATGCCATATGTGGGACGTATAAAGGAAGGATTTAAAGTTATCATATATGATGTTATACTTGAACTATAACATACCTCTATATCATAATTATTCCATTCCATAAAAATATGAAATAGAAATGAAAGTAGCGTCAATGCGTACGTACGGCTTACCGTCTCCATGAACGGTGCATTTCATTTCTTATCCCCAAATGTAATGTACTATTATAAGTACATGTATATAATGGATATATATGATGAATGATACATCTAAATGATGAATATAATTCTGGAATTAAAATATACATACCTCTCATTTAGTTTTAATTCCATTAATATGACAAAAAATGAAAGTAGCGTTCATGCGTACATACGGCTTACCGTCTCCATGAACGGTGCATTTAATTTCTTACCTCTAAATGATTATGTAATATTATAAATACATGTATATGCTGGATATATATCATATATATGATATCCAAATCCGGAATGTCATTCTGGATATAAAGAACCTTTGACCACACGAACAACATGTAATTGTAAGAAGTCGACTTTCAACTTAAGAACCAAATATCGACAAAACAAACATTATTAACTTAAATGGTTACATAATGTTTATAACATGGAAATAAGTTATATAAAAGGAATAATGAACATGAAAAAGTTTCTTAAGAAAATATAAATTAACTCAAGTTTATTATTCAGGACATTAAAGAACGATCGAGTCAAGTCGGACCCGAGGTAAGGGACTTCGTCTCAATCTCCTTTCATTGAGGCATATTTCGTTTTATACACAACTTTATTTTATACGGTGTATAAACCCCTTTTACTTTTAATTTTATACAAATGGAATCTTTTTCTACGTAGCGTTTTACTAAACAACAAAAAGGAATGTTTTTTAACGTACGCGGTGATAACGACCTTTTCCGCCGCCGCGAGTATTATTTGTTCTTTGGCTTCCTCAACAAGCCGTAATGTTTTTAAAATAAAATAAATACCATATACTCTTTTATGTATTTTGGTATTGAAAATGGTTTCGATAAAGGATTCTATTATGATATATTGTGATTGAAATGTGGAAATTTTATCATTCCTTTATATTGGTTTTATGTTTTAAGATTTTATATTTTTACTTGGACATTTGACCGGTGGTTACGTGATAAACCATATGACGGGTGGTGTCGGGAATACCAGGACGAGTGGTTACGTTATAACCTCCAATTCATTGGGTATGGAAGTCGGCCATATGGATATTCCATTAAATATGTATGGAAGTCGGCCTTATGGCTATTCCATTAAGTGATATGTGTGGAAGTCGACCGTATGGTTATGCCACTTAAGTATGTTTATGTCCCAAGTTACCTTTATATGTTACGTGTTCTTTATATGGGTTTTATGGTAATTATTTGGTTAAAAAAGGGTAAGTAATGATATTTTATTCAGTGATGAGTTTTTACTACTTCATAAAGGTGAAGGTATTACATTGATATACATGGTTTACTTGATGTTTGAAAAACTAACAGTTTTCAATATTTGTGTATCCCTTAATGAGCTTTTTATGCTCACCCCAAGTTTTTTTGAAATTTTTTTCGCAGGACTTAATGTGGAATAAGGTCAAGGATGGGATCAAGGGAATGTCATGCTATATAAATCATGGAACTAGACATGTTTATTTTTAAGAGTTTTTTATTCTATGGAAACTTGGTAGAAGTGTCTACTTTGTAAATCTTTTGAGATGTAGTAGTTATGTTCTAATTCTCTAAAACACTATACCTGAAAAGATCCTCAATGTGAATTATTCATTTAATTCAATATTAAGTAATGTTTAAGTCCGGGGCCTTACATGAAGCCTCTTGAACACATTCTACACTATCGGATTCACTTGATTCTTTAAGATTTTCTTCACCGGAGAACACACCCATGGAGACCGCTCATGTAAAAACTCCCATGACCCCTCGCAAACCCTAGGAGGACTGGCTGGACCTCCTTGACGGTCCATCAATCCAGAGGATATCAAATCTCCCTTATGAGGAATTTAAACTTTTCCACCACCAATATAACTTGACTTCAAGGCATTCCTCTTAGACTTCCAACAGCAAGCCTCCTTCAAGTGGCCCAATGGTTTGCATTCATAGCAGTAGTCCATCTAGAATTCAAAAACCACACGTTTTTTGCACCTCTATTATTCGCCCACTGTTATCCACACACACTCGAAAGGAATCTGTGATACATCCATTTCAACACAGATTCTTGGATTCACGGGATGATAAGTGGTCTTTATAGGTCTATCCTAATACATGTATCTCCCTAACAAATTTCCTAACATACGGAGAATAGATGGATTTTGAAACGATAGAGGGAGGTTGAGGAAACATACCCATATTTCCATTGTAGGAGGATCACATTTTATATGCAAGTTGATGGACCACCGGAGAAGATAAAATTGGAAACCATTGAAGCTTCTTCAAGTGGACAACCAAGCTTTGATGAGATCGGCCTTGGAGGCGAAACAAACCATGATTTAACGATTATCCATAAGACCCACGGTAGCCCTCACTTACATACCCCAAGTAGCGAATACGTGCCCATCAAAGGAGTCTACCGAGGGCTATCGCTAAATAAATCTCATAATCAAAGTGTGCTTCAAAAGGATTGATGGAATTCCTGACATGAAACAATGGGTTTATCTGAAATCTTATATTGCACACAATGTTGAGTCAAGCTAAAAATGTTATATTATTATTTTAAATAGTAGTTAATGCCTAGTCATTTTATTTGTGGGAATTAACATAAATAAATAAAATATGATTATAAGAGTTTGTTAAATGTCTTTACATTTATCAAATAAATTTTAGAGTCTTAAAATAATAAATAATCTGATTTTAAGCATGGAATACTATAATATTCTTTAAAGGACATTTTACCACTTTTTGATGGCGAACCCATTTTAAATCAAGTTTTTGTCACTTTTATACATCCTATATCAGAAAATAAAATTCTTTTTTATAATAGTAACATAAAAATTCACTTTGGATGAAATTTTGGTATTTTTCTGATAAAGTTCATTTTTTTAATGAATAGTGAAAAATACTGCATTTTAATTCAAAACTATTTTTTATTCTAATATATTTATAAAGATAAAATATTATTTTTATTAGTTTTAAAGTTTTATTGGATTATATATTTTCCATTTAATTCAATTTTTATCATTAAAATTTATTTCACTTGCAAATTGGAATAAACACATGTCAATCTTATGGTAATTTTTACTTCTTAAAAACACGCTTTTTGGTTTGACAGTGGGAATTAATTTTATATTAATTTATAAAAATTATTTTTTTAACTTGGAAAAATAGATTCTACATTAGGAATCATGAAGTCCAAATTGTGTAAAAATGTATCTTTTATTTTTAGACATTATGAATAGTAACTTCAGTAAATATTTTATTTACTATGGTCAAAGGGTAAATCTGGTAAATAAGAGTAAATAAATTATATTATAACAAATTTAAATTTCCCAAAAAAGTTTTCTAACCCTATTTTATGATACATGTCCAACCATGGGTATCCTTGGGTCAATTTTGGTACCCCATGGAGCAACTTGTAAGTGAAAATGACATTTTATAAAAATTAATTTAAAGTTAAGGAAAATGTTACATAAACGTATAACGTTTAGATAAACAACTTTCATTGGGGGTTATATAAGTGATATTTTCGACTATAACTAGTAATTAGATTTATAAAAGGATTTACTATGTTATTTTATTTTATTTAAAATTTTTATAAATTAAATAAATAAATTTCATAATGACCCAATGGGGATGCAATGATTGCTTCATTAATAAAGGATTCAAATAAATGAAAATATAAATTTTAATATAAATGTAATTTGGTTATTTTGAAATCATCCACAAATTCAATGGATTATATTTACTTTAAATATTTGTATTAATTATGTTTTTTCAATAAATCAGGGTTTTATGGAGTTTTTAAAAGCCATGATATGAATAGTGTCAATATTGACATTATTCATATTTTAAAATATAAATTATTTTATTAAATGATAAAAAATTTAAAAAATTATATGATTCAGAAAAAATAGCTAAAATAACTCTAAATGTTTATTAATTACTCTTTAATGGGATATTTTTCATGTTTTGGTAACTATTTTTATTCTCAAAATGTTAAATAATTGATAAAACAGTAAGAGTAAAAAAGGGTTAAATAAAAAAGATAAGGATTAAAATATATCCAAAACCTGTTAAATTAATATTTTATGATTTTATTTAGACTTATATTCATCTTATATTTTAATTTAATGATTTTTTTGACATTTTTAAACAGAAACCCATTTTATAATAAGATAAATCTTTCAAACATTCCTAAAGAGACCCTCATCCCTCCTATAAGAGGCCACCACCTCTCACCCATTAATCATACATATGAAGCCAATTGGATCAGTAGAAATATACTCTATTAAGCTCAAAACATCTCTATCTTCCACCTAGAATCATTATTTTTGGAATAAGGAAATTCAATAAAGAATTTTGGTTCAAACCAAATGGAGTTACCCGATTTAAAGGTAATGTCTTCTCTCAAATTCTTTTATTTTATTTTCCTTCTCCAACCCCCTATAATCTATTTATTAAATTCTTCTATATCTACAACAGAATATTCAATATAATGGGATTTTTTATTATAATTATTCAAACTACACTTACACACACCTCCATCTAATGGATTCAGAACATAATGTTTCTATGGACGGTGAACTACTACCTCACGAAATGATGATTGTTCAATTATCTCATACTACCTCTCATGGTGTCCATTGTGATGGAACTATATTTATATGCGATATATATTATATTTATACTTTCATTTTTCCTTTTACTTCTATATTTATTATTTATATCAAGCCTTCATTGTTTCCATAAAGTGTAAATATGATAATTTTATTTGAGAAGTGCGGACTACCGCCCCCTCAAAGTGATATGACTCGTTCATGCCATACGTGGAACATATAAAGGATGAAGATAATGAAATTATATATGATATTAGACTAGAATTATAATATACCATTTTATCATTATTTTTTCATTCCATTAAATATTAAATTGAAATGAATGTCGCCTTCATGAGTACGTATGGCTTACCGTCTCCATTAACGGTGCATTTCAATTATTATATCCAAATATTATGTACTATTATAAATATATATATATACTATATATATATATGATATATATGATATCTAAATTATAAATATCATTCAAGAGATAGTGTTATTTTGACCACATGGACCACATTTAATTATAAAAAAGTTCATTTTTGACTCAAGTACCAAATATCGATAAAATGGACGTTATTAACTTAAATGATTATGTAATGTTTATAATGTGGTAATAAGTGATAAAAATGAATAGTTAACATTAAAATGGTTCTGAAGCAAGTAGAAATTATCATTAGTTTAGTATTTAGGTGATTAAAGAATTAATGAGTCATGTCAAACACGAGGTAAGGGACTTCACCTCAATCTCCTTTTATTAAGGATTACTTTGATTTATACATGACTTTATTTATACGTTGTATGGTAAACCCCTTTGACTTATACTTCTATTAAAAAACAATATTTTTTTACAAAGCGTTTTACTAAACAAAAAAAATTCCTTTTTAACATACACGGTGTCGATGAACTTTCTTCCGCCGCAAGCATTATTTGAAATTTGGATTCCTTAACAAGTCATAATGTTTTTAAAAGGGAAATAAATATCATATACTATTTTTACATATTTTGGTATTGAAAATGGTTTTGGGAATGGATTTATTATATCAATATATTGAAATGTTATATTGTGATTACAATGTGGAAATGTTATATTTTCTTTTTGCTTGTTCCTATGTTATGATTATGTTATGGTTCATGGGAATACTTTACACATATGGGTGGTTTAATGATAAACCTAGGGTGGGTGAGCCCGAGATAGCTATCCAATGCATTGGGTAATGTGACAGAGGTAAATGTTGTTGTTTCTCCAAAGAGATTTAAGGAATATACTATGACGGGTATTCCAAACACAACTCTCTATATAGCTATGAAATTTACAATGTAAGTATGTTATGGATGAAACAAGTTACCTTTATAATTTATGATTTCTATGTGCTATTCATAAATTTTATGACTTCATGAGGTGTGCTAAAAAACTTATGATTTGTATGTATTTATGGAATAATGATTTCTTTCATTATATTATAACCCTTACCGATCTTTTTATGCTCATCCCATGTTTATGAAATTAATTCCATAGGGTATAAGGTAGTGTAAGAGAAATGAATAATTCAAAACGATTTATATCAAGAAAATAATTCTTGTTTTTATAAGAGTTATTATTTTACAAAAAAATGTATACTGCGTAGAAGTGTCTACATTGTAATATTTGAGATTTAGGGTAATAGTTATGGCCTAATTCTATAAAACTATAAACCTAAAAAGATCCTCAATAATACTTCTTTAATTGACTAAATATTATGTAATGTTTAAGGTTGAGTTCTTATAGTTATTAAAATTAGTGTATGATAGATTTAACTTTTCTATAAATAAATTAAATTAAACGTCCATATCTTATACAAGTGGCTTCCAAAGGATATCTGTCACAACCTGACCCGATGATTTACATTACTTTAATTATTTTGGATCTCATTTTTTGAGTCGCATGTTTAGCCTGGTTTTTCTTTAGTGTTTTGGGTTTATATACGGTGCATGACCATATGTGTGACCGTTCATAGTGCCCAAATTAAATAACAAAACGTTTTATTCGTAGATTTATTTTACACAGGCATGCAACCAGGCGTGTGACCGCGCACGAGTCCATGTGTAGACAAATGATTTAATGCTATTCTTTTGTGTCTAGTTTTATTACTTTAGTTTTATTATTGACATTAAATTCATTATTATTATTTATTAGGTTTTTATTCTATTTTTATTTTTATTCTATTATTTTTATCTTTATTCTTATATTTATATTTATATTTGTTTTTGTTTTTCCTTCAATTTTCTCTCATTTCCTCCCCCTCTCTCTTTTCCCCTCATTCTCGTTGCACCCCCCCCCCCAACCCCCCTTTTATCCCTAGTGCTCCCAGTCCGCCGCCCCGACACCCATCTCTGGCACCTGGATCTCCTTCGATCGCGCTGCCCTCCCTTCGCCGGACCAGCCTTGCACTACCCTACCTTCGCCAGACTAGCCCCACGCCGCCCTCCCTTCGCCGGCCTCCCTCCACCCAGCCAGCCTCCCGACCTCCTCTGACCCCTTCCGCAACCACGCTGGCCACCCCGGTTGCCTCGCCCGAAGCCGCGCCGCCCGCTTGCCTCGCCCGAAGCCATGCCGCCCCCTTCGCCGAACCTCCTCACTGAGTCGCCCTTCCTCCTCACCCCTCCATTTCGGCTTGTTTTTTTCCTATGCGATTCACCCCCGACAGCCTCCATCATCCTCCAGCTGACATCCCTCACCCTCATCATAGGTGTGTTCTCCTCCAATCAGTCGATTCCTCTATTGGGCGTTCTTGCGACTAGGGTTTATCTAGGATTTTGGTTTTTATTTGGTGTTATTTGGTTCATTTATTATGTCATTGATCAGATTGCTTGTTTTAAGGATTAATTGCATTTCTTGAGGTGTGGTTGTCATGTGGCGAAGTTTGCGCACCACGTTTTCAATGTTTCGATACCGAAGGTATGTGTTTCCGTATATATGTGTTGTTGGAAGAATTAATTTTCTTATTTAATTAATTTAGTATACTCATTGATTAGATTTCTTGGTGCGAATATAGTTTCACATAACGTTTAATATGATTTCGAGGTGTTTCGTAGTGTGTTTATTTAATATGAATGTTTTGTTTCTATGAAAACCCATTTTGAACTATTTAAATAGTGCTTTACAAATTGTGCAGTTAATTTTTTAGTATGTGCAGAGGGTGCAGTTGTTGTTTTAGTGTAGCGTCTATGTGCATGTAGTAATAAAATAAATTTTGATTAAGTTTGTCATTTTGAGTCATTCGATGCATTTTGAAAACTGTTTACTAAATTTCCCATTTTGTAGTTGGTTATTTTAACTGTGTGGGTGATATAGATGGAGTTTTCAAAGGTTTTTATTGTGCGTCATTTTTTAAAATGGAATTGGGGTTTGGGTGTGTCTTGTTTTGCATCCCCCAACATGTATTTTAAATTCTTTTAAATTATGTAAGGTATGTTTTAATGTCAATTTGTTTTAAATTTCGATTCAATGTGGCTTCCCAACTTGAAGTTGAATTTCTCGTTGGCGCGAGTCTTTGATGTGTTATTTTAAAGTGTTTAATAGATTGTTTATGTGTTTGATTTGTTTTATTAAATTATTTGTGTAGTGTGTTGGGCCTTACTACGATGGTTTGGGGCTGTGGGTTCGAGGTATCTTACATGCACATGCATAGGGTAAGGCATATATATATATATATGCCCTCTTTGTACATATTCCCTCATGGCGTGGGGAATATGTGCAATGCAGCTAGGTGTGTATATATATATGTATAAATGAATGTGCATGTATGCGTCAAACGTGGGTTCAAGTGGTTGTCAACGAATAATGACACGTCTGAGGTAGGTCCCATATGCCTACACTTTTAATTCGAAATTCGAAATTTCATGATTGTTTTTAAAATATGTTTTACACTATTCTATATACACATGCTACGGAATCTGTTTTCAGTTTCTTGAAACTATTATGCCCTTTTTTTAGAAATAGAAATGTATTAAAACGACATTGGTCTTAAGTGAATTTTCTTGAAAATTTATTTCTTAAGTGGTTTTTAATTGGTAAAGTGTATTTCCAATGGTATTTGGCCTTTTGGCCGTCTGATTGTAAAAACTGTTCCCTTTCTGTAATTTAGCCTGTTTGTCATCTTAAGAATGTTTTATGAAAAATAAAAAAACCTCTCTTGATACACACCCCCCTTGGTTTTAGAAAAATGATTTTTTTAGTTGAATGTGTTATCATGTGCCTAATTTGAAGCATATGCACTGTGTGACGTGAAAGAGGGGGAATGCGCTCAAAGAGGGAGAGTGGTGGTGAGTTGTTGAATGAGTTTTAGAAAAAGAAAGTGTTATGTACATATCTTTTTTCTTGATAAAGAAAACTCACCACCACTTGAAATAGAGCACAATGGGAAACCTGGGTATCTTGGTGGGTGACCAGGACTAGTACGCTAGATGACACGACAGCGGTTCATCCCGGTTTATCTAGCATGATTGAGACAACATCACTAACTAAACTTATGAATTTCTGAGGTTCATGGTCTTCTAATCCACCTTCTCTGAGGGTCGTGGCCTTCTAAGCCATGTTTTCTGAGGGTCGTGGTCTTCTATTCCACGTTTCACCAAGGCACGAGGTCTCTAAGATCCCACTTGTTCTAGCCACCTATAGGGATTTACCCATGGTTCTCATTTGTGACAAGCTGCTAGTGATGTAACATTATTTTTAGTTGTTTCATACTTGATGTCATGTTTGTGAAAACCATATTTTAATCCAAACTGGTTTCTTTTCATTTTTAAATTTCAATGCATGCTTGAAGCCTATTTTGAAAATGTAGTGGGAGTAAAATGCTTTACCTGAAAATGAAAACGCGTTACTTGAATTTGAAAGGGAGAAATATTATTTTATTATATCTTATTTTCAAACTGGAATAATTGGATTTCTAACTAAACATGGGGACACATGACGTGGTTATATTTTGGCATTCCTACTGGGCATTTAGGTGCTCACGCCTACTTTACTTTTCAGTTGTAGGTTTCAGTCTTGGATCGCTTTTGGAAGAGAGTGTAGTAAACATACTGTGGTGATCTACGGGGTCACCTGAGGTATGTCACGTTGCTTTGTTTATTCATTTTTCCGCTATCATGCTGTTTAGATTATTTTCCTTTATTGATATGTTTTTCCAGTTTATGTTCATTTATCTTCGTTATAGGACAAACCGTTCCCAACTTGTTTATTTGGATGCTCGGCACTAGTTTCCAGCCCGTAGGGATCGGGAATGCCCTTCGGGCCTTGTCGCAGACCGGGTCGGGTGCCAAGTTGGATAATGACCCTCCCTGGTTCGTGACAAAATGGTATCAAAGGCAGGTTTTTGTTCTTGTTATTCAGGATGTCAGGTAGATTGATGATAGGACTGTCGGTACTCGAGGGAGAGGTGAGAGAAGAGCGTCGCGAACTCTTACTCGTTCTGATCCTCGAGATACCAGTGGTAGTTTAGGATTTATGTTTAGGCCTTGGTCTTTGTGGATGGGGGATGACAATGGGAGTAAACTGGTACTGCACGCAGTTTCACATGGAGTTGCGACCCATGTGATGCCTGAGAGTACGATTCGACACTCCTAGTGGTTGTTGCTAACTAGGGCATGGTCTGCTAAACCATGTAGCCGGGTTAGAAACGACCACTAGTACTCTTCCGAGGTGCTTTAATGTTTGTGATATCTTGCTTCAATTTTGGGATTGACATGAAATTGTTTTCCTTTAAAAATGGAAGCTGAATTTGGTGTTGCTCTTATTTTATTTTGGTGTCTGGTTGGCATGGTTTTTGGGGTGCATTTATCTTGGACCTTGTTTTTTTTTGGAAATTTGGCGTTTGATTTTCTGAAAATCGAATTCCTAAAATAATGTCTTGGATTATCTGAAATTGAAGTGGGTTGTTTTAAAAATGGGAAGCATTTTGAAAATTTGTCTTGAAACATTGAAATGTTTTATTTGAAGAAAAAGGAGAGAAGTTTGTGTCACGACCCGTCCTCGGGGCCCGTGCCGTGACTACCCCAAGCCTGCCTTCCATAGGCCAAGGGCTAGCGACTAGCACCAAGGTGTAAATCCCAGTAAAAAGGGAAGGCATTGCCTTTGAAAAGTAAACAAGAACCACAGAGTAAGAAAGCGGAAAAGTAAACACTAAGTAAAAATTTTACAAGCTATGCTGAAAGTAAAAGGGGCCGGAAATACAAGCCCAACTGTAAAGTAAAACTGAAGGGAAAAACATCAACTGAAAAGAAAAGCTGTAGCGTCGAGCCGTCCTCTGTAAGTCCCACCTGAAGGGTGCGTACAGATAGCCTCCACTGCTCCTCAGGTCCACCTGACTGCTCTGAGTACATCCCGCCCAGTGGTCCACCTCCAGGTACTCTCCTGCTCCGCACGCCTCCACCACGATCAGCGCTGTCTGTCGTCTGCAACCAACACAACATAGTGCTGGCATAGCCCGTGCAGGGGTGAGTATAAGCTACTCAGTAGGGACCCCGAGACCTCCCGAAGGTCTCCCGAAATCCACAAAGGATAATCCAAAAAGAAAGATACAATCACGAAGTAACATCTGACACGGCTTAGGTATATTCCCATACATATACCTAAGTCATCAATTCCCGATCGGCTCTAACGTCCGAGCCCAAGCACAACCCAGTCCACACAGGAAAGCAACGTATACCCACACAGGATAGTACAACACAATCCACAAAGGAGATAAAATAGTAATCCACATAGGATAGCTCAACACAATCCACAAAGGTGAGTAAATAGTAAATCCACACAGGATTGCTCAACACAATCCACAAAGGAGAGTAACACAGGATTCAGCTCACACAGGTATACTTCTTCAAATGACAATAGAGATGATTAGATGTAGCCACTGATTCATCTAATCTGTCGGACCCATAAAGGGTCGGAAGGTACTAACCCCCCCGCAATGACCCACATAGGATCGATCATGAAGTTGGACCAAAAGCTTATTGGGAAACTCCTTCTCCATCAAGTACAATGGTTATGCCGTTACAACCAAGAGGTCCTCCGTCGCGAGTCTGCCGCTACAACCAAGCGCCCCTTGTGCCGCTACAACCAAGCGCACCTCTGTCGTGGGTCTTCCGCTACAACCAAGCGCCCCCCTGTGCCGCTACAACCAAGCGCACCTCTATCGTGGGTCTTCCGCTACGACCAAGCGCTCCCTTGTCCCGCTACAACCAAGCGCACCTCTGTCGTGGGTCTTCCGCTACAACCAAGCGCTTCCATGTGCCGCTACAACCAAGTGCACCTCTGTCGTGGGTCTGTCGCTACAACGAAGCACTTCCCTGTGCCGCTACAACCAAGCGCACCTCTGTCGTTCAATCAGCAGTCGTAAAATCTCAACCGGCTATCGGGTTCCGCAAACAGCACGCTCTTTCCGGGAGGGTCCACTCCACGAGCAAAAACGTCGATGCATCAACTGACATGCAGTCCGGACATGATGTATCCCAAGGTGTACTGTAGTGGTCACTACTGAAGACACGGAGGATTCTCGTACTGTTCTCATCATCGTCGCAGTCGAATCCACCGAGGATCTCAGAATAGTCGTCTTCAGAGTCCACTGAGGATTTCTGCACGGTCGTCGCCGCAGTCCACTGAGGATCTCTGCACGGTCATCGCTGTCGAAGTAGCAGTCGCAGCCAGCACTAGGGTTCCCACACACAGCAAGCTTGTTCGGGAGGGTCTGCTCCACGAGCCGAGAGGCCGATACATCAACTAACACAAAGTCCGAAGTTGATGTATCCAAAAGTTCCGTATTGTCAACAGGAACTCAATGTCGCAGACGGCGCGTCAATCGGACGCCCGGTCTGAGAGTTATTGGCTTTTTCGTCCCAGGGGCCCGGTTGGTTTTTAAGGAAAAACCAACCCGACTGTACTCCACCTGCGTCCAAACCTCGGGTGGAGTATTCCAAAATATCTGTCTCACATAGAGGAATTCAACGAAGCTGACGGCATGTCAATCGGACGTCCGTAGCTCAAGATATGAGCGTTTTTGTTCCGAGGGCCCGGTTGGTTTCGTGTACGAACCAACCCCGCCGAACTCTAATTATTTTGAAACCTTGAGTGCGATATACCAAAACGACCATCTCGATCCAAGGATCGCGTTTCCGCTGACGGCGCGTCGTTCGGAGGCCCGTATCTCATGTTATGGGCATTTGACCAAAAACGGTCCGAAGAAGGGGGGGTCCGGGCCCGGGACGACCCGGCCCGACCCCCCCTGGGTCAGCTGAACCGGGTCGACCCGGTCCGGCCTGGCCAGGGCGCAGCCCGGCTGATCGGACAGGCCTAGCTCGGCTAGCCCGGCCCGGCTCGGCCGAGCGCCCGAGCGATGCGGGGGGGAGCCGCCGCCCCTGCGTGACACCCCTGCGGCACCTGCGGGGTGTCGCCCTGGACAACCCGAGCAACGTGGGGGGGGGGAGCCACCGCCCCCGCGTGACAACCCCGCGGCAGCCGCAGGGTGTCGCCCCGGACAACCGAACGCGGCTTCATCCGTGTCCCGTGAGCGCCGGACCCGCGCGGCCGCGGGTCCGCGAGTGCCGCCGCCGTGGCTTCTGTCGCGGCGGCCTTGTTCGGGGTCGCGCCGGGGCGCCGCCGCTCCCGACTGCCGGCGCCGCCGTGCCGGCGGCCTACGCCGCCGGCGGCTTCCGCGGGCCCCCGGAGTCGCTCCGGTGGTCTGATTCTGTTCCCGTCTGCGCCGCTACTCCTCCCCGGACTCGTTCTTCACTGTGGAATCCTCAAAATTCAGTTGCGGCATGTTCCGTCGTCGCCCGTCAAATCCGCACAACAACGAAGAACGACGGAGGGTTATCGGGCCGTGTTCGTTTGGCCCGCACCCTCCGCGTTAGAGATAAACAATGGGAGAAACACATTCAACACATGAATACATATCCGAAAACAATTTTTAATGAAATAAAAATGTTTTATGAATCGGGTTCTTCATTCTTGAACGGAAACAACACAGGAAATAAGGGCATTTCCAAAAATAAAATCCCTACCTCGTAGTCATCGTCGAACGCATGTTCTTCATAGATTTGTTCGTCGCGGAAGGGGGGAGTGTCGCGTCATCGCGGAAGGGCGTCGCGTCGTCGCGGAATCCAGCGTTGAGTCGGCGAACTCAACAGACCAAGAAACAAAATATTTAATTTAATTATATAAAATTAAATCCGTGTTTTATTAAAAAAAACAAGGGGGATTTAAGAGAATCCCGAAGTCTCTTACCTCAAACAGCTGATCGAAGACTCGTTGCGGAGGGAGAGACGTCGCAAAAGAATGTTGCAGGAAGGGAACTTCGGCGTCGCGGAACACGGCGTCATATCGTCGACTTCCATGGGTTCGGCGTTCTTCATCAGAGGTCGGCGTTCTTCACGTTCTTTACGTTCTTCGCATTCTTCGCGAAGGAGGATGAAGGCTCAAGAACTCTGACAAACCTCCCAACGAGTAATCCTCCAAAAAGACATGTTGGTCTTATTTTATTATTACGCCAACAAACGAAAAAGGTAAGTAACGACCCATCAATTCATTGAATTAATTCAACGAAAGAAACCGCGCATTTAATTCACGAAATAAACCGCCCAAATAAATTGTGCGTTAAGAATTTAAGAAAACGTGTTAGTTGACTTTCATAATGACGGGTTTTCACGGGTGCGTTACTTAGCGGAAAGAAATGGCGGGGTTCGTGCGGGCCCCACCTAACAAATATCCTACCAAGGGGGTAGGATATTTCCGGATAGCACCCTATCCGTTTTAACTCAGTTTAAGTGTCTTTCAAGTGGCTTCAAGTGGCTTAAGTGAAATAAAATAAAGTTATCGAACAAATTATTTTATTTCTAAACTTTATGCCCAAAAATTAAAAACCACTTTCGAGAAAACGCAACTCCGGAAGAGGAGTTTCTAAGAAAATACCGGCGTTGCGATTTCATCGGTGCCCTCAGAATTCGATTCCAGGCACCGGTTCAAATGTTAGAAAAATCCGCTTGTCCATTCACTGAACGTACCCGAGCCAAACTTCGGAAAATGATTCCTGGCACACCGGACCTCGGAATCAGGTGCCGCCAGAAACTATGCTCTTGTAAAATTTCAAAGAAAATTAAGAAAAAAATTTCCTTGAAATTTATGGGTCTTTACATTACTCCCACCACAGGGCTTTACGTCCCCGTAAAGCTTCAACACAACTAGGGATACAAAGGCGGTAGAGCTAGGCGGTATGCCACCTCGCCAATCCTGCTGAGGACCTGAAAGGGTCCGATGAAGCATGGAGACAACTTTCCGCCTCGTCCAAATATCTGTAATCCATGTCGAGCTGACACACGCAAGAAGACGTGATCGCCATCCTCGAACTCAAGTGGCCTCCGCCTCCTGTCAGCAAAAGACTTCTGCCAGCTCTAAGCTATCCTCATCCGCTCCAAGATGACATGGACCTTCTCTGGTCCTACAAGAGCTGCTGTGATTTCTTCTTTGCCGATAAGAGAAATCTGGTCTCATCCCCTGGATGAATCACTTTATTTGCCTAATACAGCCAATCCCGACATGGATGGTACTAATCCATACCAAGGATGACGTCGTAAGGCCTCGACGCTACTACCAAGAGATCCAACCGTTACTCTCGCCTCCAAGGGTTGAGTCACACTGTCGGCATCAGTGTGTGGTAATTGGGTCTCCTCCAGTAGATGTCTCACGAGTGAGGGTCAAGTCAACAGTCTAAATCGGAACCTCTTAGTAACAACACAAAATAGGAAAAGAGAAAAAAAACATCACAAGGGTATTCGTCCTTTATTATTGCAGCTCATAATACACAGACACCACACCATAGCAACAAGGAACTAGAAGTACAAAAGACGTATCCACTAATCCCGCTCATGTCCATATTCTCCCAGAGCTCCTTGATAGAAGGCCTCAGCTACCTGAAGCTGAGCTCTCGCTTGTCCACCAACTCCCTGTGGTCGGGGTGGACCTCCTGGTGGTGGTGGTGGCAACACCCCGAAGCGTCGTCCACCTCAAGCTGCATAGCCAGCTCCCCTGCCATGGTCACCTGCTACTTGCGTTCCACCTCGATCGAACCTCTGATTCTTCCTGGGGGGTCCTTCGTTAGTCTGCTGGTCATCCATATGGCGGGTCGGACAGTCACGAGCCATGTGACCAACCCCGCCGTAGGAGTAACACTGCCCTCTCATGGCAAGTCGTTTCCCACCACGAGTGCCTCATGCAAACGATCCAGAGTCATGCTGTCGACCACCTATAGGTATAGTCCTCTTGGACCCCTGCGTCATATGTCTACCGCCCTCTGTAGAAGACTCTGCCGCATGCCGGCAAGTGGTGGGTCTTGCTGCTGGAGACTGCTCGCCAAGGAAACTCTCCACTAAGAGGGCTCGCTCCAACACCCCTTCCTGAGTCGGAATGCTGAGGGAGATCATCGAAGCCTTGATCTCGTGCCTCAGTACCTGCTCGATGGTCTGGGCCCGGAAGAACGGGTCCTGTACCATATCTGTGGAGTAGCGCGAGAGATCAGTAAATCTCGTCGTGTACTGGGCCACTGTCATGCTGCCCTACCGCAGCTGTAGTTGCTCCTGGATGCGCACCGCTCGGAGGGTGGCTGGGATGAACTCGGAGCGGAAGATGTTCTCAAAGTCCGTCCAGAGGAGAGATGTCTCGTCATGCACCTGGAGCATCAAGATCCACCATCTACCTGCTGCCGCGTGCAGGAGGCTCGTTGAGAGGATCACCATGAGGTCTGCTGTTGTCCTCACTAATCTAAAAACTCGTACAACTGCCTCCAGCCAGTCCTCGGTGGCCTGAGGGTCCGTCCCCCCACGGAACCTGGGTGGTCGCTGGTGCTGGAACTCATGCAGTGCACTAAGGTGACGTGCATCGTCAGCGGCTGGGGATGGTAGCATCGGTGGCTCGGGGGGTAGAGGTACCACCGGTGCCTCAGCTGTCAAAGGGCCCTATACCGAGTCCTCGTCGCTCAGTGGGCTCTCGCCACACACATCGCTTGGAACCCTAGCTGGCTGCCTTCGTGGGGCCATCCTGAAAAAGAAAACAAGTGCGCCATGGTCAGAACAATATACATGGTGAGTTGACATAAAGTAATCACAAAAAAAACTTGAAACACACATGCAATCAATGTTTTCATGCATTAAGTCGGAAATCAGAATTCAGGGTCCTGGTGTACGGATACGTCGGCCGCCACACCAACACTGTACTCCTTGGACTGATAACCACACCCAATACGCTAAACACTATTGCTTCACATAGAAGAAAGATCAGAGTCTACGGTAGAACCGACCACCTTTGATACCAATTTGTCACGACCCGTCCTCGGGGCTCGTGCTGTGAATACCCCAAGCCCGCCTTCCATAGGCCTGGGGCTGGTGACTAGCACCAAGGCGTAAATCCCAGTAAAAAGGGAAGGCATTTCCTTTGAAAAGTAAACAAGCACCACAGAGTAAGAAAGCGGAAAATTAAACACTAAGTAAAAACTGTACAAGCTGTGCTGAAAGTAAAAGGGGCCGAAAATACAAGCCCAACTATAAAGTACAACTGAAGGTAAAAACAACAATTGAAAAGAAAAGCCGCAGCGTCGATCCTTCCTCTGGAAGTCCCACCTGAAGGGTGGGTACAGATAGCCTCCACTGCTCCTCGGGTCCACCTGACCGCTCCGAGTACGTCCTGCCCAGTGGTCCACCTCCAGGTACTCTCCTGATCTGCATGCCTCCACCACGATCAGCGTTGTCCGTCGTCTACAACCAACACAACGTAGTGTGGGCATAGCCCGTGCAGGGGTGAGTATAAGCTACTCAGTAGGGACCCCGAGACCCCATGATGGTCTCCCGAAATCCACAAAGGATAATCCACAAAGGAAAGATACAATCACAAAGTAACATCTGACACGACTTAGGTATATTCCCATACATATACCTAAGTCATCAATTCCCGATCGGCTCCAACGTCCGAGCCCAAGCACAACCCAGTCCACACAGGAAAGCAACGTATACCCACACAGGATAGCACAACACAATCCACAATGGAGAGTAAACAATAATACACATAGGATAGCTCAATACAATCCACAAAGGAGAGTAAACAGTAAATCCACACAGGATAGCTCAACACAATCCAGAAAGGAGAGTAACACAAGATTCAGCTCACACAGGTATACTTCCTCAAATGACGATAGAGATGATCAGATGTAGCCACTGATTCATCTAATCCGTCGGACCCATAAAGGGTCGGAAGGTACTAACCCCTCCGCAATGACCCACATAGGATCGATCATGAAGTTGGACCCAAAGCTTATTGGGAAACTCCTTCTCCATCAAGTACAGTGGTTATGCCATTACAACCAAGCGGTCCTCCATCGTGGGTCTGCCGCTACAACCAAGTGCTCCCATGTGCCGCTACAACCAAGCGCACCTCTGTCGTGGGTCTGCCGCTACAACCAAGCACCCCCCTGTGCCACTACAACAAAGCGCACCTCTGTCGTGGGTCTGCCGCTACGACCAAGAGCTCCCCTGTGCCGCTACAACCAAGCGCACCTCTGTCGTGGGTCTGCCGCTACAACCAAGCGCTTCCTTGTGCCGCTACAACCAAGAGCACCTCTGTCGTGGGTCTGTAGCTACAACCAAGCGCTTCCCTGTGCCGCTACAACCAAGCACACCTCTTTCGTTCGATCAGTAGTCGTCAAATCTCAACCGGCTCTCGGGTTCCGCACACAGCATGCTCGTTCCGGGAGGGTCCACTTCACGAGCAAAAAGGTCGATGCATCAACTTACATGCAGTCCGGAGTTGATGTATCCCAAGGTGTACCGTAGTGGTCACTGCTGAAGACACGAAGGATTCCCGTACTGTTCTCATCATTGACATAGTCGAATCCACCGAGGATCTCTGAATAGTCGTCGTCGAAGTCCACTGAGGATCTCTGCACGGTCGTCACTGTCGAAGTAGCAGTCACAGCCAGCACTAGGGTTCCCGCACACAGCAAGCTCGTTCGGGAGGGTCTGCTCCACGAGCCGAGAGGCTGATACATCAACTGACACAAATTCCAAAGTCGATGTATCCAAAAGTTCCGTAACTTCAACAGGAACTCAACGTCGCAGACGGCGCGTCAATCAGACGCCCGATCTGAGAGTTATTGGCTTTTTCGTCCCAAGGGCCCTGTTGGTTATTAAGGAAAAACCAACCCGATCGTACTCCACCTGCGTCCAAACCTCGGGCGGAGTATGCCAAAAGATCTGTCCCACATAGAGGAATTCAATGAAGCTGACGGCACGTCAATCGAATGTCCATAGCTCAAGATATGAGTGTTTCCGCTCCGAGGACCCGGTTGGTTTAGTGTACAAACCAACCCGGTCGAAATCAAAGTAATCCGAAACCTTGGGTGCGATATACCGAAACAACCATCTCAATCCAAGGATCGTGTTGCCGCTGCCGGAGCGTCGTTAGGAGGCCCGTAGCACAAGTTACGGGCATTTGACCGAAAATGGTCCGAAGACGGGGGGTCCGGGCCCGGGCCGACCCGGCCCGACCCCCCTGGGTCGGCCGCACCGGGTCGACCCGGTCCGGCCCAGCTAGGGTGCGACCCGGCCGGTCGGACCGGCCTCGCTCGGCCAGCCCACCCCGGCTCGGCCGAGCGGCCGAGCGACGCGGGGGGGAGCCTCCGCCCCCGCGTGCCACCCCACCGCACCCGTGTGGTGTCGCCCTGGACAACCTGAGCGACGCGCGGGGGAGCCACCGCCCCCACGTGACAACCCCACGGCACCCGCGGGGTGTCGCCCCGGACAACCGGACGCGGCTTTAGCCGCGTCCCGTGCACGCCGGACCCGCGCGGCCGTGGGTTCGTGAGTGCCGCCGCCGCGGCTTCTGCTGCGGCGGCCTTGTCTGGCGGCGCGCCGGGGCGCCGCCGCTCCCGGCAGCCGGCGCCGCCAGCGGCTTCCGTGGGCCCTCGGATTCTCTCCGGTGGTCCGATTCTGTTCCCGTCTATGCCGCTGCTCCTCCTGAGACTCGTTCTTCACTATGGAATCCTCAAAATTCAGTTGCAGCACGTTCCGCCGTCGCCCGTCAAATCTGAACAACAACGAAGAATGGCGGAGGGTTGTCGGGCCGTGTTTGTTTGGCCCGCACCCTCCGCGTTAGAGATAAACAACGGGAGAAACACATTCAAAACATGAATACATATCCGAAAACAATTTTTAATGAAATAAAAATGTTTTATGAATCGGGTTCTTCATTCTTGAACGGAAACAACACAGGAAATAAGGGCATTTCCAAAAATAAAATCCCTACCTCGTAGTCGTCATCGAACGCACGTTCTTTGCGGATTTGTTCGTCGCGGAAGGGGGGGTCATCGCGTCGTCGCGGAAGGGCGTCGCGTCGTCGCGGAATCCGGTGTTGGTTCGTTGAACTCAACGGACCAAGAAACAACAGATTTAATTTAATTATATAAATTAAATCTGTGTTTTCTTAAAAAAATACAATGGAGATTTAAGAGAATCTCGAAGTCTCTTACCTCAAACAGCTGATCGAAGACTCGTTTCGGAGGGAGAGACGTCGCAGAAGAATGTTGCAGGAAGGGAACATCGGCGTCGCGGAACACGGCGTCGCGTCGTCGACTTCCACAGGTTCGGCGTTCTTCATCGGAGGTCGGCGTTCTTCGCGTTCATCGCGTTCTCCGCGTTCTTCGCGAAGGAGGATGAAGGCTCAAGAACTCTGGAAAACCTCCCAACGAGTAATCCTCCAAAAATACATGTTGATCTTATTTTATTATTACGCCAACAAACGGAAAAGGTAAGTAATGACCCATCAATTCGTTTAATTAATTCAACGAAAGAAACCGCCCATTTAATTCATGAAATAAACCACCCAAATAAATGGTGCGTTAAGAATTTAAGAAAATGCGTCAGTTGACGTTCATAATGACGGGTTTTCGCGGGTGCGTTACTTAGCGGAAAGAAACGGCGGGGCTCGTGCGGGCCCCACCTCACAAATATCCTACCAAGGGGGTAGGATATTTCTGGATATCACCCTATCTGTTTTAACTCAGTTTAAGTGGATTTCAAGTGGCTTCAAGTGGCTTAAGTGAAATAAAATAATGTTGTCGAACAAATTATTTTATTTCTAAACTTTAAGCCCAAAAATTAAAAACCACACCTGAGAAAACGCAAGTCCGGAAGAGGCGTTTCTAAGAAAATACCGGTGCTGAGATTTCATCGGTGCCCTCAGAATTCGATTCCGGACACCGGTTCAAAAGTTAGAAAAACCCGCTCGTCCGTTCACTGAACGTACCCGAGCCAAACTTCAGAAAATGATTCCGGGCACACCGGGCCTCGAAATCAGGTGCTGTCAGAAACTACGCTCTTGTAAAATTTCAAAGAAAATTAAGAAAAAAATGTCCTTGAAATTTACAGGTATTTACATGAAATAAAAATGTTTTATGAATCGGTTTCTTCATTTTTGAACGAAAACAACACTGGAAATAAGGGCATTTCCAAAAATAAAATCCCTACCTCGTAGTTGTCGTTGAAATCACGTTCTTCATAGATTTGTTCGTCGCGGAAGGGGGGATCGTCGCGTCATCGCGGAAGGGCGTCGCGTCGTCACGGAATCCGGCATTGAGTCGGCGAACTCAATGGACCAAGAAACAACAGATTTAATTTAATTATATAAAATTAAATCCGTGTTTTGTTAAAAAAACACAAGGGAGATTGAAGATAATCCCGAAGTCTCTTACCTCAAACAGCTGATCGAATACCCGTTGCGGAGGGAGAGCCGTCGTAGAAGAACGTTGCAGGAAGAGAACATCAGTATCGCGGAACACGGCATCATGTCGTCGACTTCCACGGGTTCGGCGTTCTTCGCGTTCTTCGCGTTCTTCGCGTTCTTCGCGAAGGAGGATGAAGGCTCAAGAACTCTCACAAACCTCCCAATGATTAATCCTCCAAAAAGACATGTTGGTCTTATTTTATTATTACGCCAACAAACGAAAAAGGTAAGTAACGACCCATCAATTCGTTGAATTAATTCAACGAAAGATTCCTCCCATTTAATTCACGAAATAAACCGCCCAAATAAATGGTGCGTAAAGAATTTATGAAAATGTGTCAGTTGAATTTCATAATGACGGGTTCTCGCGGGTGTGTTACTTAGCAGAAAGAAACGGAGGGGCTCATGCGGGCCCCACCTCACAAATATCCTACCATGGGGGTAGGATATTTATGGATAGCACCCTATCTGTTTTAACTCAGTTTAAGTGGCTTTCAAGTGGCTTCAAGTGGCTTAAGTGAAACAAAATAAAGTTGTCGAACAAATTATTTTATTTCTAATCTTTAAGACCAAAAATTAAAAACCACACACGAGAAAACGCAACTCCGGAAGAGGTGTTTCTAAGCAAATATCGGCGCTGTGATTTCATCTCTACCCTCAGAATTCGATTCCGGGCACCGGTTCAAAAGTTAGAAAAACCCGCTCGTCCGTTCACTGAACGTACCCGAGCCAAACTTTGGAAAATGATTCTGGGCACACCGGGCCTCAGAATCAGGTGCCGTCAGAAACTGCGCTCTTGTATAATTGAAAGAAAATTAAGAAAAAAATTCCATGAAATTCATGAGTCTTTGCATTTTGGAATAGTGAAATTGTTTAATTCTTGAAAGCAGAAGAACCTTGCTTTGTCTAGTGGAATTCCTATGGATGCTCGCGTGGGAACATGGAAGTGATTAATGGATAGTTTGTGGATTGTGTGGATAGGTGCCTGGGTGGAACAAAAATGGAAATCCAAGAGGCATCCATGAATATCAGTGGTGAGTTACTGATTTTAAAAGTTTCGTCTTGTTTATGGAAAAGTGGGGTTTTATATGAAATGGGGTTCATGATTAAATGGTTTTGGAATTGGGAAATGGTTTTGAGTCTAGAGTTAAATCAATGGGTTCAAAAGAGTTGTTCGGTCTAATTACATTGTGTTTGGTTTCTCAAGCGGGTGTTCTTTATTAAGAATGAATTGATGTTTTAGATTGGAATTATTGGATTTGATTCTGAAATGTTGAAGTTTGTTTTGTAATGTATTTGGGTTTGTGGAAGGATGTTTTGTGTTCTTGTTTGGGATATTCCCCCTAGAAACGTCCCAGGGGTTCTAGCAGGCCTCTATCATTTCTTGGCCCGACTCAGACTCCCAGTGGAGTGGTAGAGTTAGGTTATCCTCGGTGGTGTCGACTGTTCGTAAACGTCAATGCCAGCTGAATGTTGTTGAGTGCATTGAGAAAGTTGGAAGTGTCTCTGGTTTTAGAGGAACTCTAGATGTTGTGTATGAGTAAGTTGTCTTGAGTATGTTTGTAGGAGCGAGACTAAACAGGAAAACGGTGATAGTTCTATTTTCGTTGCGAATAGCGACGCCATGAGAAACCCTCCAGACTAGTCTCATTTCGCGGTTGTACCTAAGTGAAGGTGAAGGAACGTGGTGGACCTAGTAGGTGCTTGACTAGTCAACGAAGGGTGAAGGATGTATGTTGACCTTTCTGATGAGCTAGTTTCATGTTCTCCAGAGGTTGTGTGGAACAACTAGATTAAAGTTCATAATAGTTGTTGGCCCCATTTATATTGTGGTAAGTGCAGGTTCCTCCTCTGATGAAGAGTGTGAACCAAAGGGACTTGATCATGGAGTGACCCTCTCGTCAGTTGTGTCGTGCATTTGACAGACCACTCAATCTCATACATCTAGCATGGTCAGCCAGAAACTCTAAGTCGTTCGATGCAATTTTATGTTGGTATATTGATAGAGTGGCTGCGCGAGACACGAGGAGAAGAATGCGGGCTGCTTTTCCAGCGGAGGATGTTCCAGTCAGAGGTGGTCAGTTTGTGACTGTGAGGCTGTAGATGCTTCAGAAATCAGGGCCCCAACTATATGATTAGGGGTGAAGCTTGCGCGCAGTCAAAACTCATCAGACGTGGGATGGGCATGGTCTGACTTAGGTCCGAAATGTCGGGATGGGGACAACTTAAATTTCCCTATTGCTATACCATCTCTGAAGGCCTTGTATCTTTGTTGTGGTCATAATTTATGGGAGTTTTTCTTCAGTATTAAAGAGGTCTGAAGAATCAGTATCCTTGTAAAAATCGTCGGACATGTTTTGTGAACCTTCTCGTGGTCAGTAATGAATCGAAATTGTACTTGTTCCAGATATACCTCTGTCTTGTGGAATTTTCGTTCTCCTGTCTGGTTCACCTCCTGGTTAGGGGTTTCTGCTATCAAAGCTATCTCATGTGGAGGAGTGTTGTCCACTATCAGAATAATCAGTGCAGGTCGACCTGTGTTGGTGGGTTCATGATGCAGATTTCAGTGTGTATTTCTTCAAGTAAACTTGGAATGCCCGCGTGAGTTCCGTGGTGTTAGGAAATTTTAAAATGGTGGGGAGACCCACCTCAGGTCTCGCCGACGTCCCCTCTTGTGTTGGTTGGATAAACTTAGGGAGCATGGATGGTCAACCTAGTGTTAGATGTTTGTCTAGGTTGGTGAGTTGTTTTGATCTGAAGAGCCAATGTTTGATGAGAACCCTAATATGGTTTGGAGACCACCATAGGATGAGCTTGTGGAAGACTCTGTTTTCAAAGTTCACTTAGCGGTGCAACCCCTTTCTTTTGCTCCGCCTGGCCTCAACCATGCTAATTGGTTAGCACATATAATAAGTCACTTGATGAGTGTTCATGGAGATCTCGAGCGGCCCGAGTGATCCCTATGTCAGGGGTCGGGGTGTTTCATATTCTAGTTCTATTTCGAGGTAAATTCCTTGTTGGTCATTTTTCTTGGTGATTCTGGTTTTGAGAAATTGGAATTTCAGGTCATGGTTTTTTTTGAATGTTGGGTCTCCAAGAGATTGAGGTTTGGTTTTAAGTATCTTTGTGTTCTTGAGTGGAATCTTGGGTTGACCTAGTATTTGGGGACTTTCTGGGGGCAGAATGTGTCATGGTGGGGAGAATTGTCCCAACCCGACCCGAAACTTTAAATTATTTTAATTATTCTGGATCTCATTTTTTGAACCGCATGTTTAGCTAGGTTTTTCTTTAGTGTTTTGGGTTCATATACGGTGCACGACCATATGTGTGACCATGCATAGTTCCCAAATTAAATAAAAAAAACGTTTTATTCTTAGATTTATTTTACACAAGCACGCAACCAGGTGTGCGACCGCGCACGATTCCATGTGTAGACATATGAATTAATTCTATTATTTTGTGGCTAGTTTTATTACATTAGTTTTATTATTGACATTAATATCATTATTATTAATTATTAGGTTTTTATTAATGTTTTATTTTTATTCTTTTATTTTTATCTTTATTCTTATATTTATATTTTTATTTGTATTTTTTCCCTTCCTTTTTATCTCATTTCCTCCCCCTCCCACTTTTCCCCTCATTCCCATCGCACCCCCACCCCAAACCCCCCTTCTAACCCTAGCTCTCCCCGTCTGCCGCCCTAATACGCAGCTCCGGCACCCGGCTCTCCTTCGGTCGTGCTGCCCTCTCTTCGTCGGACCAGCCTCGCACTGCCGTCCCTTCGCTGGACCAGCCTCAGTATGCCCTCCTTTTGCTGAAGCCACACCGCCCCTTTGTCGAACTCCCTCCGCCTAGCCGGCCTCCAGACCTCCTCTGACCCCTACCGCAACTGCGCCGGCCTCCCATCTTGCCTCGCCCGAAGCCGCGCTGCCTGCTTGCCTCACCCGAAGCCACACTGCCCCCTTCGTCGGACCACCTCACCAAGTCGCCCTGCCTCCTCACCCCTCCGTTTCGGCTTGTTTCTTTTCCTACGCGATTCACCCCCGACGATCTCCATCATCCTCCATCCGACCTCCCGTACCCTCGTCGTAGGTGCATTCTCCTCCAAGCGGTCGATTCCTCATTTGGGCGTTCTTGCGACTAGGGTTTAGCTTGGATTTTGGTTTTTCTTTGGTGTTATTTGGTTCATTTATTATGTCATTGATCAGATTTCTTGTTTTAAGGATTAATTGCATTGTTTGAGGTGTGGTTGTCATGCGGCGAAGTTTGCGCACCGCGTTTGCGATGTTTCGATACCGAAGGTATGGGTTTCCGTATATATGTGTTGTTTGACAAATTAATTTTTCTTATTTAATTAATTTAGTATATTCATTGATTAGATTTCTTGGTGCGAATATAGTTTCACTTACGGTTTAATATGATTTTTATGTGTTTCATAGTGTGTTTATTTAATATGAATGTTTTGTTTCTATGAAAACCGGTTTTGAACTATTTAAATAGTGATTTATAAATTGTGCAGTTAATTTGTCAGTATGTGCAGAGGGTGCAGTTGTTGTTTTAGTGTAGCATCTATGTGCGTGTAGTAATAAAATAAGTTTTGATTAATTCTTTATCATTTTGAGTCATTCGACGCATTTTGAAAACTGTTTAATAAATTTCCCTTTTTGTAGTTGGTTATTTTAATTGTGTCGGTGATACAGATGGAGTTTCCAAAGGTTATAATTGTGTGTCATTTTTCAAAATGGAATTGGGGTTTGGGTGTGTCTTGTTGTGCATCCCTCAACATGTATTGTAAATTATACTAAATTATGTAAGGTATGTATTAATGTCTATTTGTTGTAAATTTGGTTTCAAAGTGGCTTCCCAACTTGAAGTTGAGTTTGTCGTTGGCGCGAGTCTTTGATGTGTTATTTTGAAGTGTTTTATAGATAGTTTAAGTGTTTTATTTTTTTTATTAAATTATTTTTGTAGTGTGTTGGGCCTCACTACGGTGGTTTTGGGCCGCGGGTTCAAGGTATCCTACATGTACATGCATAGGGTAAGGCATATATATATATATGCCCTCTTTGTACATATTCCCTCATGGCGCGTGGAATATGTGCAATGCAGCTTGGTGTGTGTATATATATATATATATATATATATAAATGCATGTGCGTGTATCTGTCAAACGTGGGTTCGAGTGGTCGTCAACAAATAACGACATGTTTGAGGTAGGTCCCCTATACCTATGCTTTTAATTTGAAATTCGATATTGCTTGATTGTTTTAAAAATATGTTTTACACTATGATATATACACATGCATTGGAATCTGTTTGCAGTTGCTAGAAAATATTATGCCCTTTTTTTGGAAATTGAAATGTATTTCAAACGACGTTGGTCTTAAGTGACTTTTCTTAAAATGTGATTTCTTAAGTGGGTTTTAATTGGTAAGGTGTATTTCCAAAGGTATTTGGCCTTTTGTCCGTTTTATTGTAAAAAGTGTTCCCTTTATGTAATTAATCCCATTTGGAATCTTAAGAATGTTTTATGAAAAAGAAAAAAAACGTCTTTTGAGATACGCCCCCTTGGTTTTAGAAAAATTATTTTTTTAGTCGAATGTGTTATCATGTGCCTAATTTGATGCTTATGCACTGTGTGACGTCAAAGAGGGGGAATGCGTTCAAAGAGGGAGAGGGGTGGTGAGAAGTTGAATGAGTTTTAGAAAAAGAAAGTGTTATGTACATATATCTTTGCTTGATAATGAAAACTCACCACCACTTGAAGTAGTGCACAATGGGAAACCTGGGTATCTTGGTGGGTGACCAGGACTAGTATGCTAGATGACACGACAGCGGTTTGTCTTGGATTATCTAGCAGGATTGACGCAACAACACTAACTAAACTTATGAATTTCTGAGGGTCGTGGTCTTCTAAGCCACGTTTCACCAAGGTAGGTTCCTACTTGTTCTAGGTACCTATAGGGATTTACCCCTTGTGCTCATTTGTTACAAGCTTCTAGTTATGTAACTTTCTTTTTAGTTGTTTTATACTTGATGTCATGTTTGTGAAAACCATATTTTAATCCAAACTGGTTTCTTTTCATTTTGAAATGTTAATGCATGCTTGTAACCTATTTTGAAAATGTAGTGGGAGTAAAATGCTTTACCTGACAATGAAAATGAGTTACTTGAATTTGAAAAGGAGATATATTATTTTATTATATCTTATTTTCAAACTGGGATAATTGGATTTCTTACAAAACGCAGGGACATAGGACGTGGTTATATTTTGGCATTCCTACTGAGCATTTCGGTGCTCATGCCTACATTACTTTTCAATTGCAGGTTTCAGTCATGGATCGCTTTTGGAAGCGAGTGTAGTTAACATACCATGGTGATCTATGGGGTCACCTGAGGTATGTCACATTGCTTTGTTTATTCATTTTTCCGCTGTCAAGTTGTTTAGTTTATTTTCTTTTATTGATATTCTTGTCCAGTTTATGTTCATTTATCTTCGTTATGGTCCAAACCATTCCCAAATTGTTTATTTGGATGCTCGACAGTAGTTGCCAGCCCGTGGGGATCGGGAACGCCCTTCGGGCCTTGTCGCGGACCGGGTCGGGCGCCGGGTTGGATAACGACCCGCCCTGGTTCGTGACAATATCATTTCAACCTAAGGATTATTTAGGTCAAAAAACACTCATCCAATGATATTATGACATGGTTTAGGGTAAATTTATAAAATTATTTTTGTCTTTAATTACATGATTTACCCTTTTACCATATTAATAAACAAATTACTGAAGTTACTATTCATAATTCCCAAAAAAATAATGTGATTTACATAATTTGGACCTAATGATTCCAAATATGGAATCCATTTTTTCAAATTCAAAACACATTATATTTAGTAATTAAATTAAAATTAATATCATTGTCAGAATGGTAAAAAGCGTCTTAAAAGTTAAAAGATAACAAAAGATAGAAAATTTTTTTATATCTAAATTAATGTAAAATTAATTCCATTCACCTTAAATAAAATAATATATATATATATATATATTATTTATAATTTAAAACAATATATTAAAATAATTTAACCATTTAAATCATTTTGATGAAAAAAAATTCAATTAAAATTTAGTATATTTTTACTATTCGTCAAAACATGAATGTTATCAAAAAAAATATTAAAAAATCGTCAAAATTAAATTATTATATCCTAATTCCAAACAAGAAGTTTATTATTTCATATAATAATTATTAAAGTGTAAAAATTTTAATTTAATCTCTGTTCTCTATTAAAAGGTGGTAAAATTACCCTTTTAAAAAATTTAGGTTTTTATACACCAAATGGGATGAATTCATTCCCTATGAATAAAATATCTATTGGATAAATATAAATAATATTATATTAAATATATTTCATATATATTTCATTTATTTAGTTTACTAATAGTAATTAACTTAATTTATTAATACAGATATATAAATATTTCCATCACATTTAATTGGTATATATTTTTCATAAATAATTAGTAGGAAAAGAATTCAACATACATTTTCATATGTTAGTTATATTTATTTTTTCTAACATAAAATTTATGTTATAATGGTCATTTCATACCAAGGGTGTCTCGGGGTTTGTTTAAACTCACGATTACCTAAAATGAAATCTATTGAAGAATTAAAATTATTTAAAGAAACATTTTTATAAAAACATGTGGTTGTTACATTCTACCCACTTAAATTTAATTTCATTGTTGAAATACATCACTTGGATACAAAAATATGAGGATACCTCTACCGAATGACCTGATTAAGTTCCCACATAGGTCCTCAAAATGGTGGGTTTTCCATAAATATTTAACCAAGAAAGTGGTCTTGTTTTGCAAAATATTTTCACTACGATCCAAAATCTTTATTAGTTATTCTCCAATAAAAGAAAATTCTATAGGGGTAATCCTATTGATTTTAGTACATATGATGTATTATGTATCTTGTTTCTTATAAGATATATATGGAACACATCATGAACTTGAAAGAGATTTTTTCGTACCACCAGTCGATAAGCTTCCTTCCCAACACGAACCATAATTTCAAAAGGACTGATATACCTTGGGATCATTTTTACCTTATTTGAAAATCTAATATCTAGATTATAGGAGGTATTTTTAGAAATAACATTTATTCCAATTCAATCTATAGCTATTTCCTTTGGTTTTCAGCATAACGTTTTTCTAGACCCAGATCTGATCTTATGTGTTGTTGAATATATCTGACCTTCTATGCCATTTCATTAATAAGATCTGGTCTAAATATATTTATTTCCCTAACATCATCCTAAAAAGATGGATTCTGTACTTATTTCCAAAAAAGGTCTTCATAAGGATCCATCTAAATAATGGAGTGAATGCCAGTGTTATATGAAAATTCCACCAAAGGTAGGTTTTGATCCCAACCTCCTTTAACATCCCTAGATAAGGCTCTAAAAATTTCTTCTAGAGTTTGAGTTTTCCTCTCAGACTAACCATCATATTGATGATGATAAGCTGAGATGAAACATATCATTATATCGAGATCATGCTGAAGATTTCTCTAGAACATTTTGGAAAGGCTCAGATCCCGATCAGGTAAAATGGAAACTGTTACTCCATGAAATCTTACCACATATATTATATATATCATATCAGTCTGATAAAGGGATAAATCATCTCTAATATCAATGAAGTGTGTTGAATTCATAATACAATTAACTATAACCCATATTTCATTATTCTCTTTAGATTTTTTGGGAAGACCGATGACAAATTCAATAGTGATGTTTTCCCATTTTCATTCTAGTGTGGGTAATGGTCATAAAAACCCCATATAATTCTATCTCTCGACCTTAAATTGCTGACAAACCAAGAATTGAGAGACATATTCATAAATATTTCTTTTCATGCCATACCACTAGAAATACTCTTTCAGGTCTATATATATCTTTGTGCTTCAAGGTTGAATAGATAATGAAGAACTATGAGCCTCATCAAACTTGTCTTTATTTAATTCTAGTATTTTAGGAATATAAATATAATTCATGAACCTTAATATTCCATCACATTCATAGTTGAATTTCGGAACATTTCTCACCTCCTTTTGTATATCTACTTCATCCTTATATTCCTCCTTAATATTCACTTATATATCTATGGTTTAACATTCATCTAAGAAATATATGATTTCTCCCCTTCTATTAAAATTTCAAGATCCATCCTTTAGAAATATATAAATATTGTTTATTTTGTGATCCTAATCATGGATAAGCTAGCATTGTCTTTTTGACTCAAAGCATATACCACCATGTTCGCTTTCCCAGGGTTGTAGTATATCGAGAAGTCAATGAATTTAATCATCCCCAACTATCTTCTTTGGGGAATATTCAGCTCCTTTTGTGAGAAAATATACTTTAGAATTTCATGATCAGTATAGATATCAAACCATTCACCAAAAAGAAAATACCTCCACGTAATTAATGAAATGATTACTGTAGATAACTCCAAATCATGAGTTGGGTAATTTTTCTCGTGGATTTTCAAATTTCACAAGGAATATGCTATCACCATATCATTTTTCATGAGAAAAATTAAAAGCCTTTTTTTGGATGCATCATTGTAGATCACAAAATTTTTCACACTAAAAGGCAGTGTGAGAATAGGTTTATTAGCTAACCATATTTTTAGGCTTTTGAAATTCTCTTCACATTACTCCATCCACATGAACTTATCTCCTTTATGTGTCAACTTTCTGAGTGGATTTAATAATCATGTAAAATATTTCACAAAATGATGATAATATCCAGCCAACCTATGAAAAAGTTGTATATTATTTATTTTTTTGGTCTTGGAAAACATTCAATAACATATATTTTCGTTGGATACATATATATCCACTCTCTTGAGATTATGTGACCATAAAATGACAATTTCATGATAAAAAAACTCACACTTAATATATTTTTAATAAATCATCTCCTTTATCAGGGTATTCAATATAATTCTCATGTGATCTTCATGCTCTTCTTTAATCCTTGAATAAACTATAATATCATTTATAAATACTACCCCAAACTTGTCAACATAGTCTCTAAAGACTCTATTCATTAGATCTATGAATATATAATGGGAATTACTAATACCAAAAGGCATCACTATAAATTCTTAGTGTCCATACCTTGTAGAGAATGAAATATTTGGAATATCATCCTTCTTGGACCTTAATCATTGATTTACTAAATAACACAAATCTTGGAAAAGTATTTATCTCCATATAGTTGGTCAAATATTTCATCAATATGGGGAAGAGGAAATATGTTCTTGATAGTGATCTTGTTATGTTCCCGATAATCAATGATGAGTCTCATTGATACATATTTATTATTAATAAATATAACAAGTGTACCCTAATGTGATTACCTAGGGAATATGAATCCCTTTACAATATTATCTTAGAGTTGGTTATTAAATTATTTCTACTCAACTGGGTCCATTCAATAAGGTGTCTTTGAAATAGGCAGTGTACATGGTATGAGTTCTATTGAAATCTAAACTTCACGATTTAGTGTATGACATGGATATTATTTTGGAAAGATATCAACCAACTCCTATAAAAAATTTGTATTCTTAATGTTCAGTTTCTCCCCAACCATTTGAGATGGATAACCTTCATTTATAGTAATTAGGACCCATATGATGCTATAAATTTCCACTGGGGGTCATAGTCATCCCTTCATTTACAGATGATCATACAATGATATGGAATATGAAATGTGACTTCCCTTCATTGAAAATTTATATGATATCCATATAACGAAATCGAATCTATGCCAAGAATAACATCAAATTCCACTCATGGAAGGATCACTATAGTTTTAGGAAGTTCACTCCCACCAAAGTCAACAATAAAATAATTATAGAATTTTGATGTGACTATTATTCCTTATGGAGTTGTCACAACCAACTCAACACCTAATTTTTTAGGTAATATGATGATACCCTTATAAAATTATTCATAAATAAAATATTGTGCGGATCTAGAATCAAATAAAACTTTTTTTACTTTATAGTGGATGGTAAGTGTACCTTTCACCACTTCATTATCGTATTCCACATCGTCAATAGTGATCTCATGTGACATGCCTTTTTATATGGCCTTTTGTGTTTTCTGACATCAATCGTCATTGAAAACCCTTAGATAAAAGATTTGGTTAGAATAATTCCCCATTTTATTTCACTTGTAGAATTAAAGTGATTGAGAGATATTCTAGGTTTCCTTTTCTCTATTCACATCATTAGATATCTTTTTCTCATAACATCATAATTCAACTGACTGATGACCTTCTCTCCCACACTTAAACCATTTTTTATTCACATTAAGACAATTTCCTCCAGGTTTCTTTCCACAAATTGAGTATAATGGGAAACTCAACTTTTTTCTTAAGTGTAGTCTTTATATTTTCTCTTGGTTTTCATGTTGATTTTCTTATAAAACCTATAGGACTAATGCATTACTCCTATATGCATATCATCCTTAAAAGAACATATATTGATATACTCATAGCTATTGAAGTCCCTTTTGGATAATTCCCTTCAGATACTTAGTTTTAAGCCACTAAAGAATCAAACAATTTTACTCCAAGGTTGGATAATAATTCCAGAAGTATACCTTTTAAGTCTTGTAAAATGTTCTTATTTGGAACCAATGGATTCATCATCCTTTTTCGTAATCTCAATGAAATCCTTCTCCATAGTTTTTTAATGAATACAATGAAGGTATTTATTGAAAAATATTTTATTGAACTCATCCCATTTCATGGATTCAATTTCATATATTTTTCTCATATTCATGATAAGGTTCCACAATTGATCAGCTTCACCATCCAAACTATGGACTACTAAGATAAATTCATCATTTTCTAAACATTGGAAACTGAAAAAATGTTTTTAGTGGTATTGATCAGTTGTTTAAAAAGTAGTGAATTCGAAGACCCATTGAATAACGGTAAACACTACCTCATAATGAAATTAATAGAATTTTCCCTCCATTTATAATTTTTAATTCTTGAATGATTCATAGAATTAGAAAGTTTTCTAAGCATAGAAATTATATATTTCATTCTAACTCCCATAAAATTCAGATGCTCAGGAGGACAATCATTTCATTTCCTTTTTCATTTTGCATTAACATGGTTCCATTGGGTTCCATCAATTTAGAAAACCATGAAGCATATTGTGATAAATAGTAATCATAATGTGAAATCCACATAATAAAAAATAAAATTTCAATTTAGGACAATTTAGTTTTTTTCTAGTTTATTCATGAAAATTTGTAAAACACTATAACTTTAACATATACTTCCTCATATCCTTAGGGTTATAACTGTGGTTTTCTCATCCTATTTTCAAATGGATAATGATACCTTCACTCTTATACCAACTATAATGTCCTATACATTAAATACATTGATATTAATTTAAAATTTGAATAATATTTATTACAAAACATAATAAAACCATGTCAGTAATATATAGTTTTATTGTATTTAGAAACTGGGAAACATAAACAAATATTTAATAAGACAACTAAATTTTCTCCCACTTATTTCTTTATAAATGGACCCCATTTTGACGTATCTAGCTTAATACCCTTTTTCATGACCTAAGGAAAATAAACGTACAAAATGGATAGCTCATATCATCATTAGAGGAAAATAAGGGAGATATATATCATATCATAATCATAATAAATAAGAACATAACATTAGAAAATCTTATCCTACATTTGAAAGATCATCATATCATGTCGTGGGATAAATCATAAAATCTCATAATAATAGATTAATGTAATCCCAAAAATCATTACATAATTCAAAACAAATACACATAAGCATATAAAATCATTTAATATAAGTCAAGGATTATTCCCAAGACCGTCATAGAAAAAAAATTCCATTACTAAACTAGGTTTTCTTCTCGTTCCAACCCTGTATTACAGAGGAGAGATCATTTCCCAATTCATCCCTATCTATCTCATGAGATATAAACCTTTACCCAATGAATTGAAGGTATATATTGGTCTCACCCATATCATAATGAGATCAATCTTATGTTTGCGACCAAAACATAAATCATTCATCATAACCATGGAATATAATAGGTTTCTTTAAACAACATTCCACTATAACATAATCCATGTAAATCATATATATTTCATAAATTAAATTCCATAATAAACACAATAATACCATGGGAGCAATATGGATTTTATACTTGAAACATACCCCTGCTAAATAATTCCATCTTATATGGAAATTAATTTTGATAGAACAATTGAAATTAATTCTTGAGTAAATTATCATTTCTTCTTCAAAATAGATTACTTTTCTCAAAATGACATGAAATATTAAATTAAATTAATGTAATGAAATTAATCACAAAATAATATAAATTAGGCTTCATGGAAGTAAGGAAGTATGAAAACATAAAAAAAATTATTCATTCCATATAAGTTAAAATAAAACTATTTTCTGATAGTTTTTTCAGAAATTTAAAAGGTACCTCTTATTGAAAATAAAAAAATATTCTTTTAATACCATTAAATAAAGTATTACCAATGTAAAAAATTGAAATTAAAAAATTTTGTAAGGATAGAAATAGTATTTTCAAATACATAATTAGGAAACATGGACATGGATGATAACTATACCCCCATAAATACTTACATATATAAAATATTAGACAATAATGGGATTGAAAATTTATCTCTTACCATAGGTATGATATCTTTTATATATATATGAACACAATTTATAATTATTTATATAATTTCATTAACTTATTGAAAAATCATATTATTTTTATAATATCCTATATGATCAAATTATCATCCATTTAATAATAACATTTCATTATTACTCGTTATTCGGTTATTAATGGCTCATTTTCTTATGCATTTTTTGTTTAATAAGTTATAGTTATCCTCATTAGGTCTTATTATATCAATAAAAAATTATATTAACATAATATACACAATATTTCTAAATTTATATAATTATTCTTTAATTGATATCATGTATAATGAATAACATCATATCGTTGAGATGATAGATTGTACGTACGCACGAGGGATGTTATCATTAAAATAATAGTGAAATTATATGGATTTGGATAGTATTTTTTCCATAATGATGTTATAATAATGAAATATAGTAATTATTTCCACCATTATACCTATCCGTGTAAGGTGGTGGTGAAAAATAGATTTCACAATGGCAAGGAGACAGTAAGTCATATATAAGCACATGTGGTGATTTCATTTTACATAGGATGGATAGAAGGTGACAACTGCTTGTTAAATAATCACAACAACATTCCATTATATAATATATAATATAATTATTATGATATAATATAAATAAATCATGAAGAATTAGTAGAATAAGAAGGAATTTGGAAAGAATTGTTAGAGCAGATTAACACTTCTTCGACGAGCTCTATCTATATCACCTATTAAAGAACTAGGGTTGGTCTTTAGGGTTGATAAGAACCTCTAGAATGTTACTAAGGAATTTTAAAAGATAAATGGATAGGTTATGTTCTATATTTAAAGGTTCAAAATGAATTGAATAACTGACACATGGGGTGCCCTTATATAATTGAGGTGAGGGGCACTTATAGAATCTCCAAAATTATTAATTTATAATCAAATCATACCACATCCAGAAAACATAAAAAATGTCCTAATTTAAAATATGAAATGATATAAGGTTGTAATATCATCAACCACTAAATTTTAGGCAATTTTTTATGACATTTTAAACGTTGTCATTTTAATTAACAGTTAGTTATTCTATACAATTTTTAACTATGGTAACAAATATTTCAATATTAAAAGGGTAAAATATTTAATTATTTCATGTACCTTATACCATAAATAAATAATTTATAAAATTTTATACCATATCATAATTATTATATATTATAAAAAAAATATAATTTTTAAATAATTTAATTAAACATTATTTTTATAAACAATCAATAATATCAATTTTTAAACTAATAAATTTGTTGTTTTTTAATAATATTAAGATAATAAGTTAATTTCTAACTAAATATTTATTATATTTCTAATATTTAAAGTTCATCTATAAATTTACTTGGATATATTAATTTTCCTAAATTAAATTTATTTTAATAATTTTGTTAACATTTATTTGTTATCTCCATTAATAAAATAGTTATTATGTCAATTTTGTGTAATTATTTAATATATTTATGTTTTGAATAAAAATTTAAAAAAACTAAGATGAATATAAATTCAATAGATTTAATATGAAAAAATTTAATCGAATATATCCCCTATAAAATCCTACATTAAAAATGTTATATTTATTAAAACATGATTGTGACAACTTTAATATAACTTTAAATAAAATATTATAAGTGTCATTATATTTTCCATATGGCTCCAAACGTTTAATAACTCGACCCTTGGATGATTTAGATTAATATTAACATGACCTATAAAATTTTATCATTTTTTAGACCTATTAATGGTTATTAGCATTTAAAGAAAAATTATATTATTGATTTTTCATCAATTAAATTATTAATCCTTCGTCAATTTATTATCCTTTAATATAAATAAATATTTTCTAAAAAACAAAAATAAATTTCCCTGATAAAGGAATACATTTTAACTTTAAAAATTGTATTTATAATAAATTTTTTCTTTTATATAAAATTATATAAAAATTTATATAATTATTTAAATTTGAGTAAGATAAATTTGACTTTTCATTAAATAAATTAAATTAAATGTCCTAAACTCATCCAAGTGGCTTCCATAGGATTCTATTTAGACCCAAGGATGATTTATGTAGATAGACACTCATAAAATGATATTAGGAAAAGTTTTAGGTTAAATTTATAACATTATATCTACCCTTAATTACCCAATTTAAAATTTTACTTTATTAATAACAAAATTATCAAAGTTAATATTCATAATTACCAAAACTAAAATAAAGATATTTACATAATTTAGACATACTAATTCCAAATAGGGAATCTATTTTTTTAAATTCAAAACATATAATTTTATGTAATTAAATTAAAATTATTCTCATTTTCGGAATGATAAAACATGATTTGAAAGTTAAAACAGTGTAAAAGATAGAAATATTTTTATATCAAAATTCAATGTAAAATTAATAACAATGACCAAAATTATATTAAATGATCAAAATATATTATATTTATTATTCAAACCCATTAAATAATATAATTTGACCATATTAACTATTCCGATGGAAAAAATTAGTTTTGACTTAAAATTTAGTATATTTTTACTGTTCATCAAAACATTAATGTTATTAGAGAAAATATAAAAAAAATTCCAAATTCAATTAGTATATACCTCATCGAAATAAGTAGTTTATGTTTCCATATTAAAATTATAATTGTGTCAAATATCTATTTTAAAATGGGCTCTCTATTAATAGGTGGTAAAATTACCCTTTTGAACAATATATGATTTTATAGATCAAATCGGGTTTATTCATACCATATGAGTAAAATATATATTTGATGAATATAAAAAATATTTTATTTAATATATAAAAACTATATTCCTGTAATTTTATTTACTAACTGTAATTTACATAATTTATTAATACAAAGATACAAATATTTCTTTTACATTCAATTGGATTATATTTTTCATAAATAATTGGTAGCCAAAGAATTCACAATACATTTTTATATGTTTGTTATATTTATTCACGCTAACATAACGGTTAGATTATAAAGGTAATTTTATACTAAGGTCATCTATGAGTTCATTTAAACCCAATATTGTGTGCAATGGAAGCAATTTAAGAATAAAAATTATTCAAAGAAAATAATTCATAAAAATGTCGAGGTGTTGAAATTCCTTTATAATAGACAGGGATTTATCAATATTTATATTCACCAAAATTCTCCTAGGTTTTTAATTAGTACCTACACTCTTATAAATAAAACTATTAATATTATTCTAATTAAGATAATATTTAACTGTCACTTTTTGGACAAAATTTTTAATAGCATGAGATTATTCTACTTTAAATGCCACTACATTATTTAAATACCAAATAATTTTATTTAGATATTTCTAAACTTTAACAAACTTTAACTCTATATTATTTAATTTTAATTATTTTATTTCTAGTTTTTTATCAAGATATTTAACACATTAATCATTCTCACAAACCATTAACTTGAGATTCTTATTCTCACCAATGTAGGAATACAATATTTTAAAAAATACTGATTTCCCTTCATTGTTATTTTAATTTTATTTTTCAAAGTTATTTATTTCATTATAGGATTTTTTATTTTTCTCAAGACAAGATTCATTTTTAGATTTTAATGGGTGATTCATGTAAGAGTCATCACCTTCTTCTTCTCTGTTACATGAACTTTCATTGGGATTTGTAATATGACCCACGATGTTCCTCAATTTTATAGAAAACTATTAATTGGAACTACAACATTAGGAGGAGTATTCTTCCTCTTGTTTATTCATAATGAATTTTCATTTCCTTAATAAAGAATTTTCTTATTCCGGGATGATTTTTTGGAAACTTTTAAGCATTTAAACGGTTTATTCTTCTATGGATTTTTCATTTGATCCTCATTCACATACTCCCCACCTTTCTTCTTTAGACAATAAATTTTAAAATTTCCAATACCACCACATTTTGAAAATTTTAGTTTAATTTTTCCATGGTGTCTTCCTTTTTCCCTTTCGGATGTTCCCCAAGATAAAAAAAACATGATTATCTTATACTATCTATCCATTGTTTCTTCATCTTGAAAATCAATTTAGTTCTTATCATAAAATTCCCTAAGTTTGAGTTTTCTTATGGCTGAAAACTATCACTTCCTTGATATTCTTCTAGAATGTTTTGTCTTTTTCAATAACAAAAAAATAAGAATATCATGTTGTTCATAAAGGGTTAAATCAAATGTGTGTTCAAGTTTTAAAATTTTAGGATCAAACCTATTAAGAAAGTCCTTCATATTTTTTTTAAATGGTAAGATATTCCTAATTTTATTCATATAATTATTTGTTTCATATAATATCATTTACTCTTATGAAGTAATGATCAATAGTTTCTTCATCAGTTATTTTCACATCTTAAAATTTACATCTCCATAAATGAATCTTCACTTTATTTTCATCCATGTTACCTTAAAAGATTATTTAATGTTTATCCTAATTCACCATATAAACTCAGATACCCATCACCTATATATAAAATTTTTTGGATAAGGACATAAAAATATAATTTCTTAACTTACTGTTAGCTACCATGTTACACTATTAATAAAAGTGAATATGTGCATCTTTCTTTCTCATAGAAAATCACATAATAATAACATCTACAACTTCAATCTCATGTGATAAAATATAGGGTATCATCTTATTATTCCATCCATGAAATGTTTTTCATTGAATATAGGAATAACTATGATGTTTAATAAATAAAAATTCTACAACTCTTCAACGAAAATTACATTCATAGTGAACTTGGGATTCCTTTAAACCAATTAAAATTCTTATTAATTGGTTATATCACTAGAATGGAATGAATCAATAGAATATCCTTTAAAATTTATTTTATTTAAATGAAACATTATGACTTAATAGGGGCCGATCATCTCAAATATAAAACTTCATCCAAACATGATTGAATGAAAAATGTAAATCAATATAGAGAACATAATATTTTTACAAGATTCTCCCCCATGATGGGTGACCACATCCTTATTTTTTTTTGTTCGAGTATGAGCCATATATTCCCTACTGAAATTGAATTTCAATTACAAATCTATTGGTAGGTATAATCCTAAATCTAATAGGGATTCTCAACAATTATTATCCTAAAAATAATCTCAACTTGTTCCCACCAATTTAAAAATCCCCACAACATTATTTTTAATTTTAAAAGTACCACAAAAATTTAAAAACCTCATTCCAACCAGATTGAAGAAAAACATATAAATCAACATAGGAAAGAAAATATTTTTACAAGATTTTTCCCAATGATGGGTGAATATATCCTTATTGTGTTTTGTTCAAGTATGATCTATATATTCCCTACTATAATTGAATTTCAATTATAAATGGGAATGGTATGTATCATCTAGAACCCAATAGTGGTTCTCAATAATTTTTCCCCTTACATTCATTTATATGAGTTCCCGCCAATTTATAAATCACCAAAAAAATGATAACACCTCATGATTTTATGGAATATTTAACTATAAATAAATTTTGTATATTTGATATATTGGTTTATATGCAATAATGAGTTTTAAAAAATAATGAAATATTATAAAAATATTATTATTTAATGAGCCAATTATCACTTAGTCGTTGAACATGTGGGAATGAGTAGGACTAAATAAATTATGAAAACTGTATGGTTTTAATATGTATGAAATTTATTTATTATATATAAATTAATAAAAAATGATATTAAAAATAATTTTAAAATAACGAAGATGCCTTTCTAAAAAAAATTGGTATGATTACAATGTGTATTTATCATAACCAATTAAATTTATCACTATTAGTGAATTGTTATAATGAAATTAACATATTATATTTTAAATAATATGTTTTAATATTCATGTAATATTTTTTATAGGTATAAGATATGAATATATATACAATTTTAGGCGTAAAATTTGTTTTTCAAAAAAAATGGTTTTCTTCACTTTTTCAATCTTATTTTTAAATTAATTTCATCCAAATATAGAAAATAAAGCCTAAAAATGGATTATATATTTAGAATTAGGATGATAAAATTTGGTAAATATATCTTTTTACAATCTGAATAGTAACCATGATAACTTTTTATCACCTCAATAAGGGTAAAATGGGTAAATAAAGTTAAAATATTAGGATAAGGCTTTACAATTTTTCTAACACATTACTTTACACTATTCGATAAGTTTTGTTCATAAATTTCCATCCAATTATCAAATATATGGCCATTTGTTTCTATATTTCTATGAATATATCCATTGTATAAATTTATGAGAATAAAAAATAGAAAATGTCACTCTCTTGACATTAATATCACTACAATTTTTATATAAGGATAAATAGATGAAATGTTCAGTTATAAATATTTATTTCAAATATAATTTTTTTCTGTTATAATATTATTTTACTTCTAGTTTTTATTGATTGAATAATTTCTTTAAAGGACAATGTAATGCCAACGTAGTATTTATTCAAATAATATATTAAAAAAATAAATGATTTTAAATTTTTTAAAATTAATACAACATAAGAAAATAATTTTGTTCCAAATTTTTTTAGTTATATATGTAACATTATGTATTTTTAGAACATGGTATTTTAATTCCATATTTTTCTTGGTGTCTTTAAATTAAAAATAAATGAATAGTTCCAAAATTGAAATTAATGAAATTTTGTGATAATAATATTTTAATAAATGATATTAAATTTACAATGTTTTATCCTTGTACAAGTTAATATAATATAGTTGTAAGTATCAATCATTCCCTATATATGAGTTATTTTTTCATTTGTGATAACATTCATAACCCTATAAGATTGAAATAGTTATAACCATAGATAAGGTCAAAATTTATCAACAAAGGGGTCAGTGAAAAAAGATATTATTTAAAATGAAAAAAATAAATATAAATTTCATTGACTAATGGTATTTCCTCTATCCTCTTTGAGTTCAAATTCATTGACATTTCAAATAATTTTTTTTAGAGTGCATTTTTTATATTTCAATCTTTTATAAATTTATAATTAAGCCCTCTCCCCCGCTTCTAAATGGACACCCATCCCTTCTATTATATACCCCAATTTAATCCTTCTTGATTGAAAACCCCTAATAAATTATATTATAAACTTCTTTATCCATGATATAAAGGTTTTTCACACAAATAGGTTATTTTTATGTTCCCTCAGAGGATATACAAAGGAGTTCTTTCAATGAAGAGGTAACACATTAGTTGATCACTTTCATTTTACATATCGTTTTACCTCCAATGAATCTATGGTATTTATCATAAAATAATAAATTAGATATTATAAATATAAATAAATTCTATTATTATTATAAAACCACCATTATCCACACTCTTTCCTATAAAATGGGAAGTGAATGTATCACTTGTGATTATAAATAACAATACTGTATCCATGTAATTATATATTTATTTTTTCATCACAATATTCTATATATGGGTATTATGATGGGTTAAATATTTATATAAGATTTTTATGAAACATTTATTCTTATATAGTGATAATATCGTTAATACTTTATTACCTTACATTCCATTAGAAAATGAAAATGTTTTTTTCTGTACTTTGAGACTACCACACCACAAAACAATGTAATTTTTTTTTCATTTTTTGCTTTAAAAGGATGGTAATAAGAACCTCTTTGATGAATATATATGATATATATGATTTTTTAATGATTTTTTAAATTTTAAATATTATTCAACTTTATTTTTTTATTTATTCTTTACATGTATGGTAATTAGGACAACATTGACGAATATATATGATATATATGATATAAGAATGATTCAAGAAAGGTGAATTATTTTTTACCTTTATTTTTATCTATATATTATGAATGATTATATATATAGATAATTAAAATATACAATATTTATATCATGATTAATATTATATATTTGGTATATCCGTGAACAAATTATAATGACCAGAACCACAGAACTGAAATTCTTAATCAAAATGAAATAGTTGACTCCCAAAAACAATCCTTTTAACCATGGATTATTAATAAGAGGGGCTGGAAATTTTATAAGTTTATCATATATGATATTATAAGAATGTAAATAACTCTTTTATATAATTATAAAATATTTAAATTTATTTCACAAAGGGTTTATTTTCATTTGTATCATTTCAAACTCGTGGTAAGGGGTTTATCGTCTCACTTTTATTTCAAAGGTAATTATGTAATATTCACCACATGTTTCTTTTATATGGTTTATAAAATGGACATGAATATATTATATAATTATTCTTTGGATAATTATGGTTATTTTCAAATCCATATAAGGTTCTCCCTTTAATGATGTTTTGATTCAGAATTTACCAAAATTGTAATGGTTTAATGTTACAATGTCAATTTTTACCAAGATTGATTATGATTAAGTTTAAAATGATGAAATTCCATGATATACTTTTAAATAATATCATGATTTTTCTTATTCTATAGGTATTTAATTAGAATACATGTTTTTCATTCATTTTCCTCTATTTAATAACATGAGAGACAAGTCAATTTTTTTTAATGTAAATACAATTTATTTCTATATTCATTAAAAATATATTTATCTTTAATGTGCATGTTTTCTAATAAAGTTTTTATAAATGTTTTTATTATTATAGTATAATTTTTTAAAGTCATTTTTACCCATGTTTTAATTTTAAAAAAAAACTTTAAAATTAATTTTATTTTCATTTTTTGAATGAGTAACTTCTAAATTTTTTTCAATAAATGTTTATAGAATATTTGATTTAATGTACATGACATTAAAAAAATTACTTTCCATAAGTAATACCAAATGTTTTAGGGAATCATTTACAAGTTTACAAGGTTTTTTTAAATGATTGTTTTCCGTTAATATTCATTAAATTTCTAGATTTTGAAGAATTGATTTCAAAATGAAAAGGTTATTTTACTCAAGAAATATTTTGAATACATTTCAAAGGTATTTTAATCTAAAATAAAATCATTTTGTAATACATATGTTCTCATAGGTGTATTATTCAATGATACCATCCACATTCATTTTGTGGATGGATTACGATGATGATTATTTAAGGATGATTCTATAAAACGTTTTTCCTTCCCATGGGTTAATTATGTTACGAAGAAACCATTATAAAACTCATTTATTTTATAGGGGTTATACTATTATGGTATGTTAAAATGTTTACGAAACTCCTTTACATTCACGGGTTTAGGAAATTATTGATGTTTTATGATCTTATAGTTTTCATATATATATTATTTCCATTATGTGATGGGTAGCCCCAAAGTTATATTGCCCACTAATGTGTTGTGTAAAAATACAAATCTCATTAGATAAAAAGGACTGGAATAGGGTGCGAACCTAGTAAAATAAGGGACTATATATACTATGATATTATTATGAGTGAACCTTGAAAACTAAAATGGGTTGGAGAGTTGACCCAATATACATTGATAGTCTTAGAAATGAGCATGAACTAATCAGGAAAAGATTTAATATACTTTAGTGTATACCATAAATTTATGTATTTTTATAATTTAATTATCTCATGGCTTATTTTTATAGATTCCTTTATAATTCATGTCTTCTAAAAAGATATGTTTTATTCCATTACTCAATATTATGATCTATGATATTCATGGTATTGTTTTTCAAATAGTAGTCTAAGTTCTCATACCTTTATACTCTTATTATGTTTATGTTATCATTGATATCTCCATTTCATTCAATTATTAAGAATATGAGCAGACCCTTTCTTATGTTTCCATTCCTCGAGTTATGAAGAAGTTAATTAAGAAGTTATTTTACAGGATAGTGTCAGTTATGATGGACTTAGTGGGAGAATATGTTATTTAATTAGGAGATCGTTGTTTATGTATCCCTGATTTAAAATACACTAGACATATAATATTATAGGGTTGATCATTATGTTATCTAATGAATATTCATATAATAAGATGAAATATCTATATATGAAAATCATGGCTCACTATAGTTGGTATCAGAGAAAGGTTTAGTTACCTTTGGAAACAATTATGAGAAAACTTTTTTGAGAAACCTTGGGATAATCCTATATATATGATAATGCCCCAATTATTTGTAAATAATTGATTTTTGTTAACATAAAAAAAACTATTTCTATATATAACATGTGGAATTTGTTTTGGAATAGATGCATCTAGAGGTAATAACCCTTAAAATAGTTGGTCGGGTATAACTCATCCATCATTCTAATTCATGGTGAGTGTACACCTATTTGACAACTGGTTTGATAGTTCTAGGGGATATAGTTGGGTTAATTAAAATTTTATTTTTGAACAATATTAAAGGAATTGAATAGTTGATGGACATGAAGAAATTAGTTTAAAACTAAGTTTTCAATGATTTCAAAAAAGTTTTCATGATTTATACATCCTATGAATTATTTTTCAGGATTGATCACTATGATCAATGATGTCTTATGGTCTTGATAACCATTTTGGTTTAAATTAGGGCTTGGAGATAGAATGTTAAAGTTTCAGCAATGTGATTAAATATTAAATACCCAATTTGTCCTTAGTTATATGAATTCCTATATATCAGGAAAATTCTTTTGGGATTTTAATTCATATTTTCAAAGATATGATATTTAATTGGCAGGGACATCCTCTAATGGTATGATAATCTCATATCATGTTTATTATTATTCTCCAATTTATGTTTTTGGGAATGTGCTTCAGAAAAGTATAATTATTCTTCCACTAGTTGAATTTGATGTTATTTTGTTATTAGGTAATTCATGTTTGGTTTTCTAAACCAAACTAATAATTTCATTCATTATGAGGGTGGATATGATCTTCCAAAGGGAATTTTTTCCATTATTTGGGTCTTTATTCCTATTATAAATGTGTTCTTATCTCATATGGTTTTGGAGAAACTCGATATTGAAGCTATGACTATAGTGTGGGAGTTTTTTGATTTATTTTCGTAACAGTTAACTAGTTTTTTACTAAATCATGAAGTTGATTTTTTAATATAAATAATACCATGTGCTTCACCAACTTCATTGTCTCCAGACTGAATGGACCCAATTGAATTGAATGAATTAAATAAGAAACTCCATGAAAAATTTTACAATGGTTTTATTCAGGAAAGTGAATCACCTTAGGTTGAACCTATTATTTTTATTAAAATGAAATATGGATCAAATATACTCTTCATTTATTATTACGAATTTAACAAGATCATAATGAATAATAAATATCATATTCCTCATATTGATGACATGTTCGATTAACTGAATACATCAAAATACTTCTCCAAGATTGTTCTTCATTATGGATATCATAAATTGATGGAAACAAATAATAATATACTTAAGGAAACATTTTGTACAAGGTATGTACACTATGAATATATAGTTATGTCATTTAGTCTTAATAATTATCTTACTATCTTCATGGATTTAATGAATAGAGTCTTTAGAGATTACCTTTAAAAGTTTGGGGTATTCTTTATATATGTTATTCTAATATATAAAAAGATAACGTAAGAAAATGAATATCATTTGGGGATTTTACGAAAGACCCAAATAAAGGATATTATTTATGTAAAAATTTAGAAATTGGGAATTTTTTAAAAAAAAAATCATATTTTGGTCATACAGTATTAGGTGAGTTTATATTAGTGGATCTATCGAAGACAGAGGTTATTAAACAATGGACCAAACCAACCACTATGATTGAGATTTATAGTTTTCTTGGATTGGATGGATATTATGGGTTTTTTGTGGAATATATATCTTGTCTATATAATCTAATCACCATGTTAACTGAAAATGAATCTATGTTTTTTTTGTGTATATTAATGTGATGAAAATTTCAATGAATCGGAGAGGAGTTTTGTCAGTGAAACCTTTCATACATTACACTATTGTGGAGAGGGTTTGTGATCATTTATGATTCATAAAAGAGGGTAATTACATGCATTATCATACATAATGATATAGTTATATCTTTTGCATCATGAAAATTAATGTTTTGGGAAAACAATTACCCAACTCGGGCTTTTTTGTTAGTTGTGTTAATTTTTACATTAATTATATTGAGTAATTATCTTTATAAAAAAAGATGAAATATATAAACTAATAATGAAATTTTAAAGGCTATATTCACTTTAAAAAGATTAATATGCTCCAAGGAAATGGTTGGAGTTAATCAACGGTTATGACTTCTCAATACAATACCACCCTAGGAAAGAGAAAAAGGTGGTATATGGTCTAAGTGTAAATTATCATGATAGCCTATTAACGATGGGGATCAAAAAATATCCAATATTTTTGGATTTTAAATGAATTGATCTTGAAATGTTGAATAATGGGGAGAAATATTTTATTTCCCAATTAAGTGTTCAATTATCTATCTGTGTGAGGATTAAGGAGGAATAAGAGGAAGATGTTCGAACTAAAAAAGAAGATGTGTATAGATTTAATAGTGTTTTTCTGGTGGGAATGTATGAAGAGATATATTGTGGAGAATATATGTCAGTGCATGGTAGGTCATCAAGTTAATGTATAGAGATATATTTTTTATGGTATGTTACAACTATTACCCATACCATAATGGAAATGGAAAAAACATCACAAGGGATTTTAACATCAGACACCCGAAAATATCTAAAGTCTATAATGCTATTTGGGTTGTGGTAAATCATCATATAAAGCTAGTGCACTTCATTTATATCATTGAATATTTCTATATTAATTATATTTCTATAATATATTGTAAGGAGGATGTAAGGATGCATAAATTACCACATTACTTTGTATCTAATCAGGATCTGAGGTTTACCTTAATGTTATGATGAAATATTCAATGGGATATAGATATACATTTGATTTTTACTACTATATATTTTCCTCATATAGATTGTAAGTCTAATGGGACCACTAGAACCCTATATGATATGTTGAGATCTTATTCTTTTGAATCCAAATATGTTTTGGATCTAAACCTTCTTCTAGTTTCTTTTTCTTCCAATAATAAATTTTAATCAAGCATTCAGATGGCTCCTTCTGAGAACCACTATAGTAGAATGTGAAAAACTAAAACATTCTTGGATTAAGTTAAAGAAATAAATCTATTACAACCTAATCTAGATAAGGATAAGGTAGAGAAAGTCAGAATCGTTCAAATGTTCATCAAGGTAGCTCAGAGTATATTTAGAATTTATACTTATAATCATTAGTGATATATGGAGTTCGAGATTGGTAGAAAAGTGTTTCTATGAATTTCTATGTATAATATGTTTATGATATTTAGGGATAAGGGAAATTTTATCCCATGTAATATTGTCCCCTTTGAGATTTTTGATCATATAGGTATGGTCTCTTATAGCATGGTGCTTCCACAAAACCTCTATAATGTACACAATGTGTTCCATGTTTCTCTCCCAAGAACGTACATACCAGATCCTTAATATGTACTAAAATCTGAGGTCATTCCACTAGAGAATGATATTTACTATAAAGAATAATCAGTTAAAATATTAAAATAGTGATATAATATTTTATTGAACAAGACTACTCACCTGGTTAAATTTATCTATATGAATCAAAAATTTAATGAATGTAATACCACGACCATATAGCCCATATCTAGTGCCTCACGTTATTACATTAGAATTGTTACAAGATTAAAATACCAAAATAATGATTATTTTAGTAGTTTTAGAAACTAGATTACATAAATTAATCTTACAATAAAAATTTAAATATAAAATACATCTTAGAAAATACATTCAGAACACCATTATTCTCCAAGATTCACTTTTAATATCATCCATAATAAACATCTTGGAATACTGAAAAAAATAGAACATTATAATGTGGTGAGCTCAAATGATCAGTAATGGTAAGTGTAAAATATAATCTAATCATAAATAAGAATAATCGTTAGGGAAAATTTTATAGCTAAAAAATAATCCATTTAAACATATACTTGAGAATAATATAAAAAAGTATAAATAATACCATATATAATAATCTCAGGGTCAAGAAAATATAACCATGAATATTATACTACTTGAATAATTACATGAAATATCAATTAATAATCTCATAATGAGGGAATTCATAATGCTCCATGTTAGAACTATCAATATTTTTCATGTAGATAGCTACTATCAAAACATATACTTTAGTAGTTTAGGTCTATATATAGAAAAAAATCAGATTTTTCTCAAGATCTATCCTCAGGACAGTTGAAAACTACTTGGTAACTAGTGTGAAGGGTTTACCACTAACTGATTTAATCTCATTGGACCTATAGATGAATCCAGGGGTTATAGTGGTCTCGTCCCATCACTTTCTAACTCAATTCAATTTCTCAAATGAAAAGGGTGAAACCTAAACAACCTAAACATTTATATTTATAAACTAGCATATTAAATGTAAATAATTCAACCATAAGCCATGAATGTTATCAGAATAGAACATCCAAGGTCAAACTGATCATAAAACATTCAATGAAATATGATAAATGATATCATAATAGATAAAATTCAATTACACCTAATTTTAAACCAAGGATATTGACATAAATGATAATACTCTAATAAAATCATTGAAAATTTTTGATAGAAATACCCAATTTTACATTGATATCATTTATTTAAAAATTAAAAAATTTATAAATAAAAACATTTTATTTGAAAAAAATTCTATACATTTATATTAATCTTCAAAACATTATGTTGTCATGGTGGTGGAAAAAGATTCTCACACCACATATTTTAAAAAAATCCTTGCATAAAAAAATTCACAATGTACCTCATTTGGAAAATGAAAAAACAATTCATTTCTATGCCTATGTAAAATGAAAAACATGGTTTGAAATGATTTTAAATATTAATAGGTTGATAGTAAAAATATTTTTTAAAACATTTGTAAGAAACATGGACATGGATGATAAATTTTCCCCAGAAGATACCTATATATAAACAATCTTGAATAACAACGAGATTGAAAAATAACACTTACCGTGTACTTTACTTTAGTTTTGGGTGAATGAACCTTAGGTATAATGATTAATTATGTTATTAAATTTTACCAAAACTACATCCATATTTTTTATTCTATTTATGATCCTATTATTTTGTTTTGTTAATAATATTTCATTATTACCATTGTTTAGGGTGTTAACTGATTCATTTTCTTATGTTTGTTGTATCGTGTAATTACTATTTATTATGAATAGGATATATTATCTTCATATACAGAATTATATTTATTACATAAATATTATATTCACTCATCAAATATATTTTTTTAATATTTTATTATTGTTTAATGTGGATATTGAATCTCATCACGTCATAAAGATGGTAGGTCCTACGTATGCACGAGCGGTTGTATCATTTCATAAATGGTAAAGTGGTAAGAAATTTTATGTTGTATTATGTATACATAATCAATATCATGTCATATTTATTATTTATATAAACTATATTCATCTTTATACCCATCCAAATAAAGTGGTGATGATAAACAAATTTCACCACAATGTGGAGATAGTAAGTCGTACGTACGCACACATAGTGATGTTGAGGATGGATAAAAGGTGGAATATAATTGTACCATATACATAATAAAATATAATCATTTATATAATATTGTATTTATTACTCTATTATGGAAAAAAAATATGAAGATGATGTAGAAGATGAAATGAACTCAAATGAATTGGTAAAATAATTACCTCTTATTTGGTGGACTTCCTTTGGATCACATTTTAGGGACACTAGGGTTGGTCCTTCTTGAATACCACAACCTATAGAAAATAACTAAGAATTTTATGAGTATAAATGGGTAGGTATTGGTCTATATTTAAGGCTCAATGTGGTGTGGGTAAGTGAGGGAGGATGCTTCTTTTTTATAAGATACGAGAGGTGAACTCATCGAATCCTTTAAAATATTAAATTAATATAAATTGATTTCCAATATAAAATAACTCTAAATTGAGTTATTTAAAAGATAATATGGTTATGGGTTGAAATAATATCAACAAATTACTTTTAGACACAATTATATCACAATATTAACCTTATCTTTTTTATTTAACCCTATGTTAAACTCTTTAACTCTTACCATGACAATTTGTTATTTTTATTCTTGAGGGTTAATATAGTTAATATAAAATGTCAAACAAACCCCAAATGGTTCATTAATGAAATATGTAACCGTATTATATTTAATCTATCAAATTTAAAAAATTTATTATTTTTTATCATTTAATAAAATATTACTTATTTTAAAGTATCATTTCAGTAAATTTTGACATCATTCATTATTTTTTCATTTTAAAATATCATAATATCATGATTACTTGAAACCAAAACTAATAATTTATCTGTAACACGTATATGTTTTCTTAAAATTATTTTATGTCATTAATTTTGTCAAATTATTTTAATGTTAAAATTTTAATATTATTTATTTGATAATAAAATTAATTATATTTTTACTGCATCATCATTATGAAAACTGTTAATTAAATTATTCATTCTCTAAAAATTAAAAATAAATTATCATGATAAAGATAAATTTATGTGATTTAAAAATAATATTTATACTAAAAATTTTATTTTCCTATAACCCTATATTAAAAAATAATTTAGTTATTAAACAAATGAGTATGAAATTTTAAACTTATCCATTAATAATGTTTAATAAATTCCAGATTCTTGCCCAAGTGGCTAAAAAAGGCTATAATTTTGTTTGAAGGTCTATTTTTGTTTAAAACCATTTATAAAAGGAAAGTATGACAAGTGTTAGGGTAATTTTATAATATTATAGTCTTATTTTTTTCATTTAATTTACCAATTTACCCTTAACCATGGTAAATAAAAATTTACTAAAGATTCAATTCATAATATCTAAAAAATTATATTTATCCTATTAAAATCTAAATATCATATATATTACAACCATATGAATCCATTTTACCAAATTCAACTCAAATAAGTGGCTAAATTCTATTTAACCCTAATCCAATAGATATGGTGAAAAGGAGGGTAAAAAAGAAACATTCAAAAGTTTAAATATGTTTTTATATCAAATTTCAATATAAATAAAATTCAATAACCTAAATTGTAGTAATATATGTATAATTGATCTATTTTGGCTTTAAAAATAAATTTCAAATATAATATTTATTTAAATGAAATTTTTTTTAATTGTAAAGTACTATTTTCACTATTCATTAAAAAGGGAATCTTCTCAGAAAAATGACAAAAATCACCCTAAGCTAATATTTCATTCCAAATTAAAAAAATGAAGTTTATTTTGAAAAATTTAATTTATAAAAATTCTAAAACATAGTTTTAAAATAAGTGCACCATTAAAAGACAGTAAAACATGATCTTTCACAAGATATCATAGATTGTGGCTATTGAATATAACACAATCCAACTCAGTGTTGTAGGCATTAAAAGTTATATGTTGAATTTATTTAAAAATGAAAATATTGTAAATTTTTTAGGTGTTACATTCTCCCTACGATAATTAAATTGAGACCTCACAACTTAAACATTATATCACTAATCAAGAGATTAAATATGAAAATACTATTTATGAATAACCCACATCGTAAATAGAGTTAATAAAAAATATTTTTAATAAGTATAAAAGGGAAATGTGAAAGTCACAACCAAATAATTCATTAAAATAAGATTAAATTAGTGGAATGTATAGATACATTCATAGAGGAAAATTCTAAATATTCATTTGGAGTGACAGAATTCATCAAACATAAACAAGTGAATGATCAATAGAAATTTAAGGTCCTCCCAGCTATAGATTTGTGATGATTTAAAAAGCCACCAGTTCTAAAAAAATTAAAAAATTGGTCCCTTTCATTTAGTTTATAATTATATTTCACTCTATTAGAATGTAAGGAAATATAGTTACTTGATACATTTATATTTCTTAAATGAAATCTTATCCTTTGGATGTGCCTTGAACTATTTATAGTTAATTTCTTATCACAAGATTGATATAGGTTGAAGTAATCTATTATCCTCTAAAACATTTTCCACGAATCAACATAAACTATTTCATTAATAGTTAACCTTTACAAATTGATCTTATCATTATTCTTTTCACAACATTAAGCGGATATTATTTTTCACATTCCAAACATGTGAAAACCTGTATCATGTATACCCTTGTTACATGGTAATAACCTTAATTACAATAAAAAATTATAAAAAACATGCTTTCTTAATTATTAATTAAATTTAAAATAGGTTATTATATATACTTCTTAAATCCAATAATGTTGTGAACTCTATCAAGGATGGAATAAACCACTTTTTAAAATAATTGTTAATTAGTTCCAATGTTGTCTGTAATATTCAAATTATATAATTCAAATTTATCATCTATTTATTTTGAAATTATTATCTCAATATCAGAAACATATTAGGGGTTATCTTTCCATCAACCATATGTTTTCCAAAAAGTTGAACTTTCTACTGAGTCACTTTTATTCATACCATGAAATCTCAAATCCTTAATGATATAATACTATAGTAAAATCCTTATATATTACATAATTAATATAACCAATACATCATTTATAAAATATTCAAATAACATAATTCTTAAATCCAAACATAATCACATTAATCATTCCATTTCAGTTGTATCAATAATAAAAGATTTTCCATGATCCCTTGACTTGTTCTAAGGTATAGTCTCTTGGAAATTGGGACATTATTTTGTGTAGGGTCCCATATCTTTATAGTTGAATTAGTGTACATTTGAAACATTTTTCTTATCCTTATAATCCCATTCATGGTGGCCTTTCTCTTCCCACTTGTAGCAAAATCACATTCCTTTTATGAAAGTACTAGGGTGTTTCTTTCCAAAATTATTACATGTGTGAAAATACTTATTTTGCTTCTTCCCTTTATCCATATTTTTTCTAGCTATCTTTTTATTATCCTGAATCCCTTTAAAGAAATAACACTTTTAGTATTCTTTATATTTTCCAATATCACATAATATTTTGTCCTTGTATGATGATAATTCTTGAGATACGGTTTCAATTTGAAATATCTTCATAATACTTTGAAAGATATGATCTTTATTACCCTTTGGAACATGTTAATTATTGATATTCACATTCCTTCTACAAGGCGCTATTTCTAAATAAAGACTTAAACTAAGTTAGATCATATCGTAATGTATAATTCAAAAACTTGAATAAGTATTAACAAATATTGAAAATTTTATGTGTACCCAGACTCATAATCATAAACAAGGTTTATTTGGTGAAAATTTTACTTTTATATCCTTTATAATGATTTGAAAACAAAATGTGAATTATACTAAGCATGTCACTCAGTAGTGTCAAACAAGGTGCACAGTATGGCATATTTTGGTATACAAGCTTATGTCAAGTCCATGCTGACACACCATGTTGGTGTTGTTTCCCCTATGAACATATGTTCCATAACCACATCCACTTTTAGTATCCAAAAAGGGATGTATTTCTTGGAATATCTACACAATCACTACCTTAAAAAAATTCTATGATCTTCTTCTATACTTATCCTCGTTGTCTATCTTAAGGTTAAGATCCATAATTTTTTTTATAAATATATTTTACAAGTTTTCTACTAAAAATTATCTAATACCAACTATAATAACCCCAAACCTATATTATAGGTGTGGGTGCCTCACATTATAACATTGGAATTGATACAAGATTCAAATCCCAAAGAAATGATTAGTTTAGACACTTTGGAATCTTGGTTACATATAACAAACATACATTAAAAATTAAAACATAAATTAAAACCTATATACTCCCTTGGTAACACCAATATTCTACTAGTTTAACCATATATATCATTCATAATATACATCGTGGTATCTTGGGAAAAATAGAACATAATAATGGGTGAGTTCAGATTCTTGGTAAGGATAAGCGTACAGTGAAATCTAATCATAAATAAGAATTTTCATTATAGATAAAAATCGCTTAAACGCAAGCCATTTAAATGTAGTATTGATCATAATATGAAAATAATAAATAATACCATATAAAATAATCAAATGATCTAGAAAACATAACAAAAGATATTCTACTAGTCGAATAATCACATGAAATATCAATAACCAATCTTATAATGAGGGAATTCATAATTTTGAATTTCTAAACTATAAATATTTATCCTCAAGAGAACTATTATTATGATCTATGCTTATAAAAGATTAATTTTGTGGGTAGAACCCCTTCTAATTTGTGTCAAGATCTATCCTCCTGATAATTAAAAACTACTTGGAAATAGGCAAAAGGTGTTTTTTACTAACTGATTTCATCTCATGAGACCTATTGATGCATCGAAGGGCTACATTGATCCCCTCCTGTAACGTAAAAATTTCAATCTATTTCCTCATATAAAAATGTTGAAACATAAAAAACGATAACATTCATATTGAAAAACTGGCATACGAAATGTGAATACATTAAACATAAACCATTAATGGTATCAAAATAGAACATCCATAGTCAAATTGATCATAAAACAGTCAATGAAATAAGTTAAATTATATCATAATATTTCAAAATTAATTAAGCAAAATATTAAATATAATATATGAACATAGATGAAAATACTCAATTAAAATCTTTGAAATTATTTGATTGAAATAACCATTTTTACATTGAAATCATTTATTTAAAAATCCATGCAATTGAATATGAAAACAATTATTTGAAAAGAATATTGTAATCAAATAAAATAATCTTAAAAACATTAATGAGTCATGATGTTGTGAAAATCCACTAACACCAAAAAAGTTAGAAAAACATTCCTTCAATTGAAAAGTCACAAAGTACCTCGTTTAAAAAAAATCATTTCAACCAATTTATAAAGATTAAAACATGGGTAAAAATGAATTTAATCATTTATAGGATAATATTTAAAATATTTGTGTAAAACATTAATAAGAAACATGTACAAGGATGACAAATATTCCCCATAAGATGCTTATGTATAAATAATTGCTAATAAAAATGAGATTCTTAAAAAAACTATTACCTGGAACTTTACTATATTTAAGGTACCTTTAACCTCATCTATAATGGTTAATGTATGTTATTAAATTATACCATAACTATATCCATATTTTTTATTTGATATATGAACCTTTAATATATTTTTTTAATAATATTTCATTATTACCATTATTTCAGGTGTTAACTGCTTTATTTTCTTATGTTTTTTTGTGTAAGTTATGTTTCTTTTGAAGAGAATAAATTTTATTAATATCTAGAATTATATTAATTTTATAAATATTATATTCACTTATCATATAAATTTTTATAATCATTCTTGAATGGTTAACTTGGATAATTAATCTCATCGTGTTGTGGAGATGGTAGGTCGTACATACGCACGAGCGATAGTATCATTCAATTAATGAAATATTGGTCATGAATTAGATAGTATATTAAATATATAGAATCAATATCATGTCATATTTATTATTTATATCAATTTTATTCAACATTATACCCATCCAAATTAATTGGCGATGAAGATAAAATTACACCAAAACGTGGAGACGATAAGTCGTACGTACACACGCATGATGATATTGTTTTTCTTATGATAGGTAAAAAGAACGATATGGTTATACCATGAAAATAATTACATATAAGAATATATATGATACTATTTTTTTACTTTATTATTTAAACAATATAAGGAGATCAAGTATAATATGAAATGAACTTAAATGAATTGGTAAAACAATTACCTCTTCTTTAGTGGACTTCCATTGGATCTCATCTTAGGGGCACTGGGGTTTCCCTTTTTAGAATACCAATACCTCTAAAACATAAAAAAGAATATTTTGAGGAGAATTGGTCCTGTTTGGGTAGATATATAAGTCTCAAATTAGTGTGAGTAAGTGATTAAGGAGTTTCTTTTTTATAATAGTGTGGAGGGGAACTCTTGGAATCCTTTAAAATATTAAATTCATATAAATTGATTTTTGATTTAAAATAGGTAGAAGTGAGATATTTAAAAGAAAATATGTTTATGGGTCTAAAAAATCCCAAACAATGATTATTATACAAGATATTTCAAAATATTAACATTATATTTTGTATATAACCGTTAATTAAACCCATTAACTCTTACCGGGACAACATATATTTTTTACACTTTACGGTTAATATAGTTACAATAAAATTAAAAAAGAATACAAAATGGATCATTGATGATATATTTAACCATATAATACTTATTTGGATGAATTTTATAATTTAATAAGTTTTATATCATTTAATTAAATATTATATATTTTAAAGAATCATTTATGTCTATTTTGATACTATTCATTATATTTTTTTTTAAATATCTTAACAAAATTATAACATACAAAAAAAATTATAATATATCAATATCATGTCTAATTTATCTATTAAATTCATAGATTTAATAAATTATGTCGAATTATATTTATTTTAAAATTACTAATATTATTTATTTTATATTTCTACTAATTAAACTGTCACTACATCATCAATATGCAAGGCGTTAATTAATTTATTTATTTTATAAAAATTTAAATTAAAATACAATGATGGATATAAATTTATTATATTTCAAATTATTATTTATAGTGTAATTTTTTTCTTTATATCCCAATATTTATAATGATCTAGTTATTAAAATATGAGCATTTCATTTTTAAAATATATTTAAAGATAATATAATCAATTCCAATTTCTTATGAATGTTTTTTAAAAGGGTTATGATTTTCAATAAAGTTTTATTTTGGTATAAAACTAGTCATAAAATGAAATTTGTTCATGTTTTAGTGTAATTTTATAAAATTAGATAATTATTTTTTACCTTTAATTACCTGATTTGCTATTAATCATGGTAAATGAAAATTTAGTATAGTTAGTATTCACAATATCAAAAAATAATAATCTTATCCTATTAGACATTAAATACCATACTAATTAAAAAAAATATTCCCATTTTTTCAAAATTAATGCAAAAAAGTGGCTAAATTAAGTTTAATGAAAGTCCTACGGATCTGGTGAGAAGATGGGTAAAAAGAAACGTTCAAATGTTTCAATAAGTTTTTATATACAATTTCAATATCAAAATTATTCCAATGAACTAAATTAAATTAATATATGTATAATTGGTCTATTTTTACATTAAAACCCAATTTAAAATATTATAAATATTTAAACTAAAAGGCAAACTAGGAACGCCCAGTTAGAGGAAGGCCTCTGACCCTTTATTAAAATAATTGAAAAGAACATGAAGCAAGAAACGAGAGTACAAACATACAGCCCATCCACATCCAGAAAAAATTCCCAACCAGAAAAGAAGAGATACATATCATAGATATCATTATACTCACCACATCCATGATAAGGTGCATCCTCCGCAGTAGCTGACCCCCACTCTTTAAAAGATAATGGTATCTCTAACTATGTTTCAGTATTTGTCAATATTCACAAAAAATGAAGCTTCATATAAAAATATAAAAAATCATCCTCATATAATATTGACTAATTCAAAATGATGTTTATTTTTGAAAAATAAATTTTATTAAATTTACAAAATATAAATTAAAAATAGGTCCTCCATTTAAAGGTAGAAGAACACTCTCTTGCATAAGTTATCTTAGAAAGTCTCTCTTATGTGTAATAAAAGATAACTCAGTTTTACATGAATTATAAGCTATACTTAAATTTGATTACATTGATAACTTTTTTATATGTAACATATATTTTCAACAAATCGTGATATCATATTAAATTGTTGGTATTTATTGCAAAAGTTTCCATAAATCCGTTAGTTTTGAGTGTATTTATAGGACTAACTAAATTGAAAAAAAATATGGTTTAATAATTATAAAATTATTTAATTGTTTATAAATTTATTATAAATTAAAATAAAAATCATTTTCATATAAAAGATATGTTTTAAAAAAACTATTTTTATGCATGCAGTGTGTTTTTATCTTAATAAATAAAATGTGCAGGTATCGATGAATGATTTTAATAATATATATATATTATATATTTGATAAATTTTACTATCATTCATCAAATATTTTTTCTATGCATGATATAGGAATATGTATCAAATTTTATGCCTAAAAATGTATTTTTCTAAAAAATTGTTTCTTCACCTTTTTGAACTTATTTTAAAATGAATTTGTGACGCTTATAGAAATATGATCTTAAAAATTGATTCTGTAATTAAAATTTCTAGGATAAATTTTGGTAAATATTCACCTTTTATTTTTTAAAACATTAATTGTAACTATAGTGAATTGTTATCACCTCGGTAAGGGTAAAACAATTAATAACTGTTAAAACATTGGGATAATCATTCAAATTTATATAAAACCTTCATTTATACCATTTTATGAGTTTATTTCATCCATATACATATAATTCACCTATATATGGCCACTTGGTTATGAAATTCTTTGAATATGAACTTTATATTAATTTAAGAAAATAATAAATTTAAAATTTCACTCTCTTGACATTAATATCTATAAATTTTTCTAAATAAAGATTTACAAATGAAAATTTTTGTTACAGGTATAGATTTTAAATATAAATTATTATATTTTATGATATTAATTTATTTATAATTATTAGTGATTAAATAATTACTTTCAATGCTTATGAAAAACCAAAATAGTATTTATTAAATTAATATAATAATAAAATAAATGATTTTAAGATTTTTATATGTAATAATATTTATGAGAATATTTGTGGTAAACTAATTTTTAAGATACATACACCATATAATATATTTTTGAATCGATTTTATTTGAATTAAATATTTGTCTTGGTGTCTACAAAGTCAATTTAAGTGAATAGTTCCAAAATTGACATTAATGATATTTTATCAAAAATAATGTTTTATTAAATAATTAAAAATTCATAAAAATATTATCATTTTCAAGTTTTTTATAAAATGGTTAAATTTATCAACCACAGTCCAATCAAGATTCATTTTTCCATTTATCATAACATTCCTAACCCTCTAAGATAAAAATTTGTGTTACTACATTTAATATAAAAATGATTAATGAAGGGGTTATTAAAAAGGTGAGGTTTAAAATGACAAAAAAATGTATAAATTTGTTTTTCTAATATTTCATCTACCTTTTAATCATTTCCTTTTAATTAAAATAGTTTTAATTCATTTTTATTGAGAATTCCTTTTTTTATATCAGTCTTTTATAAAATCCAATTTTGTCATTACCCCCACTTATAAAAGTTCACCCCTTTCATCTCATCTTTACACCTCTTTTAACCATATATAACAACAAAAACCTTGTAAATTATATTCTATACTTTTATATGCATGTTCAATAGGTGTTTCTTTCCCCAAAATACCAACCCCGGTATCCTTAAGAGCAGATTTAGAGGAGTTCTTTCAAAGAATAGGTAATTGACTTAACCAATTACTTTATTTTATTTACTAATGATTTTAATTACTATAAATCAATATTATTTATTATAAAATAATAAATTGAGTATCAATACTATAAAAAATTATTATTAATTTTAATCCATCATCATCCACCCACTTTCCATTCAAATGGGAATTGAATGTATTGATCATGCGTGTGTACGTCTAACCATCTCCATATAACGATACACTTCATTTTTCATTATTATATTTTATGCATTTTTACTATGATGTGTTTACATTTTTTATAAATTATTTATGAAATTATTTTGATTATATAAATATAATATCATATTTACATTCTGAACTTCAAATCTTTTTTAAAATGATAGTGTCACTCGTGCATACTTGTGGTCTACCACCTCCACAAAGCGATGTGATTAGTTTATCATTTATACTGAAAATGGATTCTTATAATGATTAATATGATTAATATATATGATATATATGATATAATAATTATTTCTAAAAGGTTACTTATCATTTAACTTTCTTTTCTTCAATCCTTCAAAAAGTGAAAACAGTGTTTATGCGTACGTACGATCTACCATCTCCATGAATGGTGTAATTCATTTTTATACCACAATATTTTATGAATGATTATAAATATATATATATATATATAATGAATATATATTATATATATAATGATTAATATTTAATATATACTGGAATCATGATCAATGTACAAGGACTATAACTACTGAAATTAGATCCTTGTGAAAAATTAAACACTTAACACGTGAAAATGATGATTTTAATAAGATCTTATTAATAAATTGGTATTGGAATGTTAAAAGTGGATAATATATTATATTATCAGTACGTTCATGAATATTTTATTTAATTATAATAAATTCAAATTAATTATTCATGAATTGAAATTCTTTTCAATGTAAGTCAATCTCGATGTAATGGTTTTTTCGTCTCACTTTTATTCGAGTGATATATATGCCATATTCACCACTTGTTTCATTTATTTGGTGAAAATATTTACCATAAATTTATTTTATGATTATTATCATGAAAATTATTTGAATTTACATATCCATATTAATTTCTCTCTTTCATGACGTTTTGATTGAAATGTTACCAAAGCTGTAACGTTTTTATATAACGATCTCGTTGTTTACTAGGAAATTTTATGATTAAGTTTCAAATGATTAAATATCCTAATTAAATTCTCATTAATATAATTAATTTTATTGTCATATATTTATTTCTATAGAAAATATTTTCTCTTTTCATTTTCTTCCCTTTAATAACTAATGATACCGAGAGAATGTTTTTAAGAAAAATCATCTTTATTTCTCCCTTCGATCGAAATTACTTTCTCATAAATTTCTTTTTCATCAAAAAACGTTTTAAAAAATGATTTTAATATTATCCGATGATATTTAAATTCTTTTTTATCCATATTTTACTTTTTGAAAACTGGAATACTTATTGTTTTATGAATGATGTACTTTTTACATTTTGCTGAAAATTTGAATGGAATATTTGTTTTAATATAAAAAACATAAATGGAAGTTCCCACCTTCAGGATCACTATATTTTTATAATATTCCTTTAAAATTTTAAAAGGATATTTTAGAATAAAATTTTTTTCCTTAGCATTTTGTAAATTTTATATTTTAATGAAATGATTTCAAAAATGAAATGTATATTTTCCCCACGAAATAAGACAAATATATTTTAAAGTTATATTCATATAAGATGAAATAACTTTATGTTATGTATGATGTATTAGGGATATTATACAATGATTCCATCCAATTTTATTATTTATTTGATTATGATGATGATGAATTAAGGATGATTCTATAAAACTCACTTCATCCATAAGGTTTAATTATGTTCTAATGAATCTTTTTCAAAACCCATTTTATTTTCACATGTTATGATATTATGCATTAATTAAATGGTTATAAAACTCATTTTCTTTCCAAAACATTATATATTGATGAATATTTAAATATATTGGGATATATATATATGTGTATGATTTTCATTATGTCATGGGTGGACATAGAATTATATATCCCTATAGTTAATTGGGTAATGATATATATCTCTTAAGATAAGTAGGACTAGAATAGGTCGTGATCCCATTTTTGTAATGGAATATATCCACTATAAAAATATTTTTTGTAAACCTTAACAATTATTATAGTTTTGGGAGGGAACACAATCTACTATGATAATATTGGAAATTATACTTGACAACTATAGAAATGATTATTTATGACTATTTCATTTCCAAAAATTTATATATTATTATAATATTATACTCTGATAGATTATGTTCTTTCCTTCCATTATGATTCATGTCTTATAAACTTCTAGTATTTATTTTACGACACAATATTATGATCTATGAAATGTATGGTGTGGTTTTCAAATGTTATGATCATGTTCTTATACTATTATGCTAATATTATGTTTATGTGACCATTGATATCTTGCTTATTTACCCTTATTGAGCATATAAGATCAACCTTTCTTATGATTATTTTCCCCTGGTTATGAATAAATTTATTTTGTATAATGTGTATATGGATGTTTCTATTTATGATGAACTTAGTGAGAGATGATTTAGTTCACTTGTAAACCATTTGTTTATGTATCCAGGTTTCTAAAGGAAGTAGATCTTTACAATTATCACATTGATTTTTATGTTATGTAATGAATATTTATATAATAATAGGAAATATATATATATATATAGGACACCAAAACCAAAAAAATGAGAAATATCACATTGATTCATGTATACATTTATAATAAACATTGATCCTCCTTTCAGCAACTACAATAAGATGAGCCTACAACTTCTAAGATGTTCAATTCTTGATAGTTATAGTTTTTAAAACATCAATAATCATAAATTATTTTTTTCAAATAGACATAACTCTATATCAACCATGATTTTAATTTCTAAAACACATATTTTCAATGTCCGGATTTTATATCTCGTTCTTTTTGTGTCTAAACATTTGAAATCCTAATTTCTAGTCTTATCAATTATTTTTTGTGGAACTATTGGTTTGTGTAACTCACTTAAAGAAATAGTATATCACTATATGGGTTCCATGAAAAAATATTTCCATGCAATATCCTTCACACAACTTATTATAACTAGAAATTATTGCACCCAAGTAATACTCAACCATAATCCTTATACAAATACATCAATATTAACACTTCGTAAAATTTATGGTGGTTCTGAATAACTAATAATGATGATATTAGGTAATATTTATTTGTAATCCTAATATGTTCACCTTAACATTAACATTTCTTGTTTTTGAGATGATTTTTCTATGAAAATGAATCAAATTTTACACAAATCATCCTCCAAGATTCTTTATCTGCAATTATTTATATATTCTATGATATTAAAGTAACATGTGTCTCCAGCACACTTGTAGGAGTATTCTTACCTTACCAATTTTTTTCACCATTGTACCTATATACTTATTCATCTCAAACTTATAGGATCCACACAATTCATCTTCATAGATCCTATTCATGATGACATAAAATAATATTTATCTATGATTATATCTATATTTTTGTCTCCATAATATCTAATCAACTCAGTTTTTTAGTAATATAAATACATCAAAATATTAAAATTACAATTTCATATTCTCGTAAATTCATCAATTCAATACAACAAAAATAAAAAAGAGTCATTAACCACTATTTTTTTAATGCTTCTAAGTAACAATGTAACATATTTCAACTTATATACTGGACTATAAATCAATTATTATTTAGTGATATTATCATCCAACATATAATCTTTTTGATTCATCACATTAATCCGTAAAAAATTAATCATCTTAAACACATATATCTTAAATAATTACTTGTAACTCGTGTATTATCCAAACACAATATTAGATCACCTCATGTTATAGAATCTAGATAATTTTCTTATATAGTCAACATGATAATTCTTTCATGAATACAAAATTTGACCCCAAAACATGGTTACTATCAAAAAAATTATTATTTAACTAAGATCAAGTGTCCAGAATAAGAATATTCGTCTATTATTGAAGCTGAAAAACATTGTATAAAAAATGATTGAAAGAAAAATAAAACTATCAATTATTTTATGGATTATTCACAAGAAAATATTATTTATTATCTTAATTCTCACTCAGAAAAAAAATAATAGGATTTAAATTTAATAAGGTGATTTTTTTAAAAAAAACAAACTTAAAATATTATTAAATTAAAAAAATTAAACAAACAAAATTATCTCTTATAATAGTTAACTAGATAAAGAAAATAATAATAATAATCAACATAGTTTATAAATATCTTGAAAATTACAATTCCTACTTATAAGTGATAAACTATACATGTTAATATGGGTTTTTAACAAAAAAACTACTAAAAATAAGATTAAAATATAATTCTTAAAATAAAAAGTAAAAATATATTATGAAAATTATAGAAACAAATTCTATATAATATATTAAGAAATTATTTTATATGTTAAAACTAAGATGATTAATTCTAAAAATATATTTTCACCTAGGAAATATCAATTTTTTGGAAATATTGGTTATACAATGGAATTTTCTAAAGAATATGGAAGCTAGTTAAGTGATAATGTTAGGGGAAGAATTAAAATAATAACAAATACTTATCCTTCTTACAAAAATAAAAATACCTTTCATGAATTTACTTTAATTTTTCTAACTAAATCGTTAAATAGTATTATTCTAAAAAGAAAATTTATTCTTTTGAGGTTTTTGGACATTAAAAAGAGTTGAAAAAATAGACTATGGAAGTTGTTACACTAAAGAATAAGTTCCCTATTCTAGATAAAAATGAGTGTGATTTTATTTTATACCATGAAAGTTTAATTAATTAATAAAAATACATAAACTATGTATATTTTTTCATATATGATTGAAGAATATTACATAAAATAAAATTATAAAATAAATATAATTAAATGAAGAAAAATGAAAATACATTAACACTTGATATTGGATCTTCATCACGCATAACAAATAATGTGGATATGATCATGAATTTCAAGAATAATTATTTTCTAACAATTAATGTTAGAAATGAAAGGGCACCAAAAGTCAAATAAAGTATAATAAAAAATTATTAATAAATAATGATAATTCTATATTAATTTTTATAGATATATTAAGACACTATCCTGTAGTTTTGAGTCATATTTTTTACTTTTTTTGGTGATTGTGTTCAATAAGATGGTATTATCTATTAAAATATATGATATTATATTTTTCATGTAAGGAAAATATCTATGGTAACACTAATCCATTTTTATAGAAAGAAAACACATATTTACTAAAATGTACTGAGGAAATTATATTATGTCATAATATGTTAGAAAAATGACATGAATGTAATATATAAAAACTCTTATAATAAAAATATGAAATTTATATTCTAGTTTTAAAGTGTTAAAGGGAGGAGAAACATAATACATACATTAAGAAGAATATACTTATAAATCCAAATTAACTTAAGAATAAATGAGTTGGAAATATTAATAATATTGTTCATACATATTTTTTGGTCCAATGATATAAAAATATATTAAGGTATAAATATTTTAAATTTTATTTTTATAATAATTATAGTTCAATGTAATGTATCATAGTAATAAATTAAATTTATTTTATGATGGGATGAAAAAAATGATAGTGGGGGTTTCTAGAAATTAATATGGAATACGTATTAAAAAACAAAGAAATAATAGTAAAATTGGGGTTTGATTGATTTAATTGGATGATTATATTGAGATATATTGAATAATACCTGAAATTTCATATGTCGGTAATGGGTTTTGGAGGGAATAAGACTTATCCAAATGCTCTATAAATCAATGAAAACTTATAAATCCTCAATATGAATCTATTTATCTAGACTAAAAAAATAAATGAAGAATTACATAACATTTCTCTATTGACTTGAATATATCCATGATATTTAAAAAGCACTGGATAGTGATATCTATTGTGAAGATTGTTATGGGTCTTATATTTGGAGTTTATTAAAACCTTGAATGCATCTTAGTGGCTGACTAGGGTCACCTTTAAATGATCTTGGACTAGATTATCAATATCAAAACACTTATTCTTTTTTTTTATTCGTTCAAAAATATGAGACAAATGGGTTTCTTTTTTGGTTTTTTTATTTTAATAAAATCGAAAAAAAATAAATTCATCAAGAAATAAACAAGTTAATAATAATTATATGGCATCTGAGCGTGATTTCTAATGGATTGCCTCATTATTTACTTTTGTTATGAATTATTTAATTTAATCAGTCGTCTCCAAATAATTCATCTATACATCCTCTTCTATTTTCTTATGTATAAAACCACTAATATTCTAAAATAATCCTCAAATGAACCAATAAACCAATTTTTTCTCCTTGGGGAACGGGCATGATCACCCATCAACTGAGTGAATGATTGTACTCATAAACCTATCTCTAACTAATTTCCATTATTCCTTTAAAATCACACAATTCCACTGTAATAATATGTGATTTTATTGGATAGATACTTTTATGCTCAACTTGTGGGAGAGTGTAGTAATTTTAATGGAATATATAGTGACAATCATCTCCTCTAAACTCCTCCATAATTGTATCAACCAAATTAATGAAGAAATATAGATTGAATTTAGTTCATAAATTAAAGATACCCCACTATAATTCCCACGGTAACACCCATGATGGGTTATCACATCATGATCATGAAGCTAGAGATCACTCAGTATATCATATTTATTGAATAAACATGAATAAATAATGGATAAGAGAATGACATAACATAGATGAACAATAAACAGAATTAGAATTAGAATATAGAAATTAAAAAGGTTAAAAATAATCTAGTAGAGGTTGATGTACAATGTATTAATCCTTCACAATGGGGAGGGGAAATATTTATAGAAGTAGTGGGAATTTTCTAACTATGAATCCTATTTCTATGTAATTATATTTATATCATTTTTTATTTATATGGTCAGTATGTGTATAGTTTTAAGGGTCCTGATTTTTGAAACAAGGAATATTTATTCTTTTAGTTGGTTGATAGTCCTCCCATTATCTCATTCCTCATCTTTAGTTTAATGATCTCCATGTGGTTCATCTGTTAAATATCTCCTCAATTTCTTAAAATTGATGGGAATAAATTTTTGTTTTAGATTTACCTTTCCCATTTTTCTATTTATCATTTTAATCACCATGGTCATCCATCCTATGAAATTTGTCTAAGTGAGGGGATCACACCAACATAGGTTCTAATGATGACTAGAATAGAAAAATGACACTTATACATGAATCTATCACACATACATGGTCCACCAACACACTTCTAAAGGAAAGACTTTTCAAATTTTAACCTTTATGAAACATATAATGATAATCACCACACGTGCGTAGGGTAGATGATACATACATATGCATTGTATGAGTTATACACAAGGCATGAAATGAAACTTATTCAGGTATGAACTATCATGAACACTTCACATAACTATCAAGACATACCAATCCTTTCGGTAGATTCTATATTTTCTGTAATTTTAGTGTGTCATCAATCAGAATCAACAAGTGGTCGATCTAGGACATTTCATAAATTTTTTATGGTTGGTTGGAAGTAATGGTTGATCGAGAGTCATGGTTGATAGGAATGAACATACGGTCGTTCATACTCAATGCGTATTCGAACCATGCATTTTTAGAATTTTAGTGTAGGATTTATTCCAATTGAGTCCAAATATATAAAAACACTTAAAAACTAATAGTGACCCCTTCATAAATGACGTTATATATTTTCAAAAGTATCAAAAATCAGTAATTTTCTAGGGTTTCATCAGTATTAGGTGTTAACATCCATTAAAAATAATTTTAGTATTAGGGATATATTAGCTCTCATCTCTCCCCCACACTTATACTGTTTCACACACAGAAAATAAAATAAATTCAACCTAATAAAAAGGTTCTCCGTAACTTGGATCACATATATACACCTGAAATGATGGAAAGAAATTCGCATTAATTGATAAAAATTGGATTCCTCCAATGTGATTTATTATACAACCTTACTTAAATAAATGTTATGGTTAAAGTTCTAGGAATGAAATAAATGTGGTTAAGTAGAAATAAATATTTAATAAGAATAAATTCCAAAAATCACTCCCCTCAAGCTTCCTTAAACCAAAGACCCATTTTCCACTGCCTTGATATGACTAAAATAATATTATTCAAATTAAATTTCCATTTTCATCATTTTTAGATCAATATTTCCCCCACTATAATCCATTAATTTTTTTAAGTAGGTCCTTATATGAATTTTCCTGAACCATGTAAATTGAATATAACTTATTAGTTTTAAAATTTCATTTATTAATCACACACCTAGTGTCTAATTATCTCAAATTTTTATCATGGGATCCCAATTTTCCATATTAATCAAATTTAAAAGGACTTATATTACTATGTTATGAGTTGGATCCTTGAGATGTTATATTTCACAGGTGTTAATTTACATAGGTTCAATTTCAAACATATAGTTTCTTTATGTAATAATTCAAATTTTAAAAATAACTTTTCAATCACAAAAATTTTTTATAGTTAAAAAAAATAATTTAAATAAAAATAGAAAAAATATTCACTCCACATTCAAGTAATTATAGAAATTTTATAAGTCAATAAGTCTTTTAGACTATTATAAAATTATATTCTAGGTTGGATAGTAATTGAATTCATGTTTTCCTGTCCTGAAAAACACACTAAATTTAGAAAAAGGAAATAAAAAATAAGGTACTCTAAAATATATTTTTATTCCCTCCCCCACACTTATCCAACAAAGATCCATTATATCCAAAAAAAATTATAAATTATATTGGAAAAACAAGTAAAACAATATATAAACATCCCAGTTATTGAGTGGTTAGTATTAATTTAATTTGTAATTATTGATTTTGAAGATACTTCCCTCTATGAAAATATATAGAAAAAGGTACTAAAAAATAAATAATTTTATTGAAATTTTATGTAAAATGATAAACGAAATGATAAGTGGGAGAGTCCTAGGAGGTTTCCTCTAAAGGGGTTTATTTAGGTTATCCACAGTTAGATATTCTTACGTTTATTTCCAATATATCAAAGGATATGGTCTGTGTGATAAAAAATACCACATCTTATTACTACCATATCCAATCATTTTTACAATAATTTAGAGGTCCATTTTGATAGAGTGTTTCATGTATACACCCATAGAATTATTTTTATATATTGTAAGGTGAATATAGAAGGACGATATATGAGTTATACTCATATACATCTCTTATGGATTCCTCAACTAGTTGATTCTCTTAGAATATTGGTCCACAATTTAATCCTTGGTAAAATCAGTATGTATTTAAAATTGAAAATAATTAAAACATCTTGAGTCTATATTGAAATTACCCCTTAATATTTTATATATTGAAATACTATTTCCTCATGAGAACTTATGGAAACTCCTCTTATATTATGCCCATGTCCATATATTATACTTAAATATCTCAAGGGGTCTCTTTTATAGAATGTTCATCAAATGATTCTAGTTTCACCTCATTATCTATTATGGACACCTCGATTAGGTAATCTTCTTTCAATTACTTCATCATATTATCAAAAAAAACTCTTTATCAATCTCCTCTTAAAATATTATCATCCTTGTACAAAACTCAATGCATGAAAACTAATCCTAAGAGTGGCTTGCCATCAATTGTATTTTGAAAATTCTTTTAATTGTGTAATTAATAATCTGTACCATCTCCTTCATCAATATCAATAGGTAAACATAGTGACTCTTCCATTTCTTCTTCCACAACCTCTCCATCTTCAACAGGGGAAATAAAAATAGTTCTGAATATAAGAATTGAAATCTAGGGGGAAAATTTGTAAAACAGAATGAGTTAAATCAAAAGGTAATAAGTTAAACAATTTTAGAAACCCCCTCATGCACTCTAGTTTGAATCTCTTATTTCTCATGTCATAAAATTGAAAATATATTTTTCAAATCTTGTAGCATATAGATCCTCATGTCTTTCCTAAAAAAATGATTCTATAGGTCTTGATAATAATCAAAGATAGGAATATTTTGATATGTATTTATAAAAAATCATAGAATATTAGTGGATATTTCATTTTGAAAAAAATGAAATGAAATGATTCAATATCAGTGTTATACAACCATTTTATTTCATATTTTTTCATCCTATAGATGGAATTCCAGTTTGAAGTCTTCTCATGTATATGGGGGTGGTAGTGAACATTCTGGTTCCAATTTAAAGTACAACCCATTCAATTCCTCTCTATATTAATAATAAAAGGTATATAACAATCCTTCATATTTTACATTTAAAATTTGAGGGATATCAACATATAGTGATGTTTCGGTAAATTAGAGAAATAAAACATCAAAGTAAATGATTCTTTTTCAATGATATCACACATTAATTCTTCATTAAAGTGTAGGTTAACTGGGAAATTTTTTTCAAGATTAAAAAAATTTGTCCAACCTCTACTTTAAACACCTAAAATACCTTCTCTTTTGAGATTATAATGATCTAAACTACATTTTTATCATCTTATATCACCAATTAATCCTCTACATCAAATTATTATTTAATTTTATCTATTTTCTTTGTAGTTTTGTGTATATCATTTCCATCATGTCCCTTAAATATCATGTTTATACTTATTGTTTTTTAAATTATTGGTTCAACAATAAAAAGGTGTTTATATAAACCTGAAAATTAACTAGTATTTGTTCATATTCATTCTGATGTTGTATTGGCATGCATTATTAATGTTTATTAGGTATTTTTATAAGGAAGATACTATCATCCCCCCATTGGATAATTCTAAATATTTCTCTATATAGTTTCTTAGGATTTCCTTCTCAAACTCCTATAGGAATGTGAAATGGGAATATGTGTGAGGATCCATTATATAATGGTCACTCATTCATTTTTATCCAATATTATAGGGTAATGAAAGGAATAAAAAAATACATGAAATAAAAAAGTAACAAAAAAATAAACACACTAATTATAAATGTTAATGAGATGGTAAATAACTTATCCTAACTATATAGTAATTATTAGAGTGGTGTGAAGGATATTATGGGACTATTTTATAGAATTTATGAAAACATAGAATATATCATAGAGTATAACCATGTTTTAATATAAATAATTTTTTCCTAGTATCTCACTATCTTAGCACTTATATTACATTTTTGTTTTTCTTTTGTATAAATGTATTCAAGATGTTTATTTCTTATTTTGTTTTATAATTTTAATAAATGAGAATAAATGAACATGGAAATAAATACGAAGTTTATAAAGATATCTAAATATTTTTATGGTGAATTCTAGTGTATTCTATCATTATTTACATTTATTTGAGAACGACTAATTAAATGATCGAGCACAAAATCATTCATCTACATATCCTACACTGTTTTTTTTTTATATGAAACCACTAATATACTCCTTGAATCCTAAAAAAGACTAGTAATTCTATTTTTGTCTCCTTGGTGAATGAGAAAGACCACTCCTCCACTTAGTAAATGATCCAACCCACATACCTAGATAAAATATCTCACAATTATTATTGAAAAACAACACAAATCCACCAGCATGAAGTGTGATATAATTAAATAGATTATTTTATAAATAACTAGTTGCATATTCTAGTAGTGTTAATGTAATAAAAGGTGAAAATTACCTTCTCTATACTCCACATTCACAATCACACCATTATTTGAGAATAAATAGAGCAAGAATTAAACATATAAATTTAAACATGACCATTATAATTCACGTTGGACCATTAAAGATTATTGAGAACTTTATTATTATGAATTTTTAGATCATTGGATTCATCACATTGATTGAATAAACATGAATAAATGAGAATGAAAAAATTATAACAACATATATTAATAATGAAAATATTTTGAAATAAAACTAGAATTCATAAATTAAAAACACCAAACCGAATCTAGTTGACGATGATGGCCAAGGATTGAATTATTTATAATGGTTGGGGGATAAAATATTTATATCAAAATTGTGAGTCCTCCTCCTCCTGCTTTACTAGATTTAATACAGCATGTTATATCATCTTTTTCATTGAATTGTCGACACATATATACTGTTAAGGGTCATAAATAGTGACGATTTGTGTCATGAATCTTCCATTTTCTCATTATTACACTCATTATATCTTCATAATGTTCATTAAGATAATCACCATCTGGTTCATCCCTTAAATCTTCTCTTGATTTTTTAAGACCATTGAGAATAGATTTTTAATTTACGTCTACCTTTTACATTTTCTATATTTTTAAATTTAGCCCTGATGATTAACTATCATCAGAAATGTTGCTAAGTATGGAATCAAAACTATGCATGTGACAATGACGTGAAACATACATAGGTCCCCATAACACATATTCTTATGACCAATACACCTTTTCTATCTAGACCTTCAAAAATTTGGCCTTTAAGATACATATGTTGAGCATCACAACATGTACATTGGGCAGATGACAAGTACATCGGATTTGGATGAGACGTATTCCTAGCATTAAATGATACCTATGTTTTTATAAATATGTAAGTGACCTTTACATAACTATTGTAATAGAATAATCCTTGTAGTAGCTTCAATATTTATAAAAAGTTCAGTTTGGAGTAAATTTTAATTAATGTGTTGTTGATTTATGACTTTATATAATTACAATATGGTCGGATGGATGGCAAGATTGAAATCAGGAGGCATGGTCAGTCATGTGGTTTATTGGAATTAGTAGGGAATAAATCAGAATCAATGTTCATTCAATTCTAGTCATGGAATTATTATAGTGTAGTCTTTATTCTAGTTAAGATCAAAATGAATAAAAATATTTAAAAACTATGATTTAATACATTTATCAAGGAATAGATGGATTTAAAAATGTATAAAAAATAAATTATTTGACCATATTTTACCAAGATTTTTGGATTAATTTATATTTTAAAGTAGTTTAAAATTTTGGGAAATATTGGCTTTCATCAATTATAGATAAGAATCCAATAGACCTCTTCCTCCTAAGGTATCCATTATCAGGATAAATATCACTAATACTGTGATGAATTTTTTCCTAATCATGATTTTCAAAAACATTTTTTAAATTGAAAAATAAAGAGAGAAATAAATATTTATATTTTAAGAGTTTAATGACATTACAATCCACACTCAACACAGTCTAATAAAATACTTATATAGATATGTAAGGAGACTAATTCAATTCCATATGTTTGGATATGTTTAATAAAACATTTCATGAATGTTTCAGGACATAAAATGGTTTTAACTCATGGATTATCATTTTTAATTATTTTTTAGCATTTAAAATTTTTGGTTAGATATCCAAACTCTTCTAGATTATCATATCGTGATAACCAATTAAACATGATATTTTATACATATCGTATAAAACAATCGTGTACAACACCATGATAGTATGAGCTCAACATATCATGGTGTGTCCTAATACTGACAACTACATGGTCTAAATGGATATTTCATTGGGGTTCCTTTAGTTCTCATTTTCAACAATATCAAATTTTCTCTAAAGCCTCATTGACATTGAACACTTTCACTTTATTTCACATCATTTTTAATAATTTTTGAAATAACATAAAAATTTCTTTTTGATTCCTTTAAAGTCTAATTTGGGAATAATATACCATTAATTATTACAACTTATTACTAAAAATTTAGCAAATTATAAAAATACATCAAAATCATATTTTGGATATCCTATAAAACACTTTTGGGGAAGATATCAATGTTTTGGAGAAATTGTTTTGAAAAATAATAATCAATATTCACAAAATTATAAGGTGTGACCCCACAGGCCTTTTTAGATTTGAAAAAATAATAATAATTCCTTAATCCATACTTGTAATAAAAGAGAAAAATTAAGAAAATACTGAGTGATACATATATTATAAAGTGAAATAGCATGATCCCTATCAATCACATGTTTCTTTATACCTATATCCACCAACTATATCATATAAATTTATTCAATATCATATAATCACTTTTTCTAAGACATCTTTTGGCCATGGGAAATTGAGTATATTAATTTCATATTTCTAACTTATATATTCTTGGTTCCCGTAATATAAATTGACTAGACAGATGAACACATCACATATCATTCACCCAATATGATGATCGCATCACATGTTCCTCATCCAAATAGATAATTACATCCCATATACCTTATCTTTTTATGGAGATATAGATCCTCGGTATATCATAATCGAGGGACAGGAATTCATAATCATAATACGAGAGGATAAATAACATCTTAGTTAATCTTAAATTGATGAAATGATCAACAACATACCAAACCACACCCAGATTACCATATCCTCAAGGATGGTTTAGCAAATGTATCAAGTTATAAAAGTTCTCATTCATGTCATTCCAAAGTAATGTATACCGACTCAACATCAAACATCAACAACTGGTATACCAAAGAAATTTTTTTGACAATCCATGTGTTATACAGGGTAGGTTATCCAATATAAAAAACTCACTTTGTGTCTCATGATCATATTATATAGAAATATACAAAATAATATCCATTATAAACAAAAAATTTCATAAAAACCTAAAATAAATCTTTGAAACACTAGTTATGGAAAACATTCATTCATACTCTTAAGATGTTATTTATATTTTCACTTCATGAATAAGTCTTTTTATTATGAATGAATGAAAATATGGAGACTAATTTTTGTATAAAATAATCCATTTTATATTTTTAAAATCTCATAATATTAATATATATATATATATATGTGCCTATATAATCATATCCTATATGATACACCACCATATATGCCTTATGTTTGCTCAATATTTATGGATTAGTTAAACTCATTAAATTTTTATATAATTATTATCACATAATAACTTGACCATATGATAATATTAAACTCTATCAGGGAGTAACAACTGTAAAGGAGGTTTTTTTATATAACTCTGAGATTTAGAAATCACATTCTTAATTTTTAACTCATTGAACATATTATTCAATCCCCTTTAATTTAAAAAATTAATTTTTATGATATTAATAACAGTTGTTGTCAACATTTAATCTGTTCTATGTTCATTATCATCATCTTCAAAGATTTCCATTTAATCTCTTATTTTAATATCATTTTGATAATAAAATATAAATCATTACAATAATATATTTATCAACTCAATCATAACTTGTTTATGATATAGAGTGATTTTTCACTTTTTATTTGAGAGGTATAAACATTTATTTTTTAAAATTTTAACTTATTTATGTCCAAACATAATCAGAATAGGCTTTTAGAAAATTTATTTTCTCCAAAGTATCGTGTTAATATAAAAAACACTTTTTTATTATTAAAAAACACTAATTTACTATTGTTTGAATATTTAACAAATAAAGTAATAACATCTATATATTATGGGTTATTCTATTTGTTTGGATTATTATTCCTGAAATGAGGCATTGTTATTTAAAATATTTCATTTAAGTTGGTGGGATATCCTTCCCTCATTTTTTAATAAATATTTTGGATAAAATCTTTTTGCCTAAGTATAAATTTTTTACCGTTATCTTCTTTTCAAGTATGTTATATAATTAAATCTCTCATAAACATGTTCCATAAAACCATTATTACATATTGTTCAAAAGAATTATTTGTTTTCAAAATAATTCTCTTATCGGATAAGATAAATGAGAAAAAAATATATACATCCTTTATTTAGATTCATTTTAACCAAAAATAATACTTGATATTCAACTTCCTAATATAGAAACCCCTTACATCATCATTCAAACGAAAACTAAAAGCTTCATAAATTCATAAATTGAATTTTAAAAATTTAATATTTATAAAAAATTTAAAATATATATTTGTTATTGTATACCGTTAAAAAACTTGTGAATTGATTTCTATAAAATAAATTACTGACATACACTATCCATGAATTTTCTTAAACTCCTTCAGGTATTTTAGAAAATTACTTCTAATAGAAACGTTGATCCTCCTTCCAAATACCTCTTTTAGGTTTCAATGACCTAAAATAATAATTGGTCTATATAGACATCTTTCCTAGCTTAAATGCTTACCCATTAGTAATATAAATACAATACTAGAACCTTAACAGATCATTCCTCATTCATCTATCCTAAACACTTTGATGTCATTGATTAAACATTTTATTGAATTAATTTGTATTATCAAAACTGTTACAATTATTATTATTGAATTAATTTCATTTCTAGAAGATGCCTTCAAGGAAAAAATCATGTCTCTCCAAGTCATTGACATACTCAATCACATTGACTATTTTAGTGGAGAATAAACTTCCTTTGGTCAAATTAAATCAAAATAATTCCACTAAAACGTAAATAAAATATTTTCTTCTTAAATTAATCTTATAGATTCATTTTTAGAAAATTTTAAATAATAGGTAACTTAGAAAAGAGTTGTTTTATTGTATATAATTTTCAATTTTCTTAAGAATGATTTTTTTATTATCTAGTTATCTATAAAATTGCATATGTTGGACTTCTCATTTTCAATGAATTATCTCACTGTCTTATTTCATTATTTTGATTCCATTTTATATATAACTAAATCTTTTATAATATGAGTTTCATTTTTAAAATCCATTTAATAAGTACTATTATTAAATGTTGTCTCACTAAAATGATTTCCCTATTTAATCTTTATATCATATCCATTAATGTCAAAATATCCATATTTTATAAGATTTAGGTTTCTTATACATTTCTCTTAGAACCCAGCCATTTAAGTAGGTTATCATTCCAATCATATCGTAAATAAAACATGGATATCCTGGTGGAATACCTTTTGGCAAACCAGTTATATGGATAATCCCAACGTAATTAATCTAGTACACTAACCTTTAGTGTTTCCTATATAAGTGTAAACCAAATTATATTTCAAATTCAAACACCTAATCCTATTAAAGGTCACCGATAACATGTTCTTGTTATATATAATAATCCATGGGAACCCATTATTAACAGGACCAACTTTGTTATATGATTAAGATCATGAAAAGTTTCACTTTAGACGAAATCTATCACTTAGTGTTCTAATGGGATTTATATATCTCACAATATTATATAATGTATTCCATTTACAAGTTTATAAGCTTCTAAGGATTTATTTTGAAAAAATTATTCCTTCCAATAAAATAATTTGTTTAAACCATATTGATGTGTAACTCTATACATAAACCATATCTTATGTAACCAATTGAAATTAAAAAAGAAAAATTGAATTTACACATATTCAAATGCATCTCATTCATGAGGTATATGAAAAAAATTCCTAAAAATATTATAATCATATAAAACCATTAATCTCTTCATGAATTATCATAGAGTGATAGGAAACCAACCCCCAAATTTCTTTATAGATCCAAAGATCCATGACCCGTGAGTATTCTAACCCTAATTCAATCTGACCATGATTCATTACTCAAGAGAGACTTAAATCTTACCACCATTCTAAAATCTATTATGTATATACTATAATTAACTTCATAACATAATATCATTGACAATGAACTTGGAGAAGTTAATATATAAGATAATTAAATCAATTATCATTCTTGGAATGTAATTATTTTGACACTAGAATTCGACCTAAAGATGCACATGGCCATATTTGGGAAAACTAAAGCTTCCATCTGGCCAAATGGACAATTCATAGAATGAAAAGGGTGGTTAGTACAAGTTTTATTGAGTGCAAAAAATATCAAAATCCATACGCAAAATACATTCATGAATAATATGATAAGATTTTACATTCCTTCCCTAATATCCACTTGAAGGTCCAATTCAATCGTGCATAAGGTAGATGGGATATGTGAACGAAATCAAATATTGTGTGCAAGAGGCGTATCCATATGAAAATTTGTTCTTCACAAAATATGACTTTAAACCATTACTTTTCATGGATGAATGTTTTGAAAAATGTATGAATATGTGTATAATTCATCTTTTGTGACTAGAACCATGTGCACCCATCTCCAATGATTTTTTTTATAAATATAATCTCACCACCCTTCATTTGGGCGACTCTCAGATAAATGAAGCATCATGCTATTTTGAATAAGTCCAATTTTATGTGACATCACGAAATCATGGACCCATTAATGTATAGACTTATGGGATGTAGGTTCTATATGGGCCTATAGTAGACTAGGTCCCATGGTTGAGTAATCCTCACCCAATCTATTTCATCCCAAGACAGGTAAGTGCAAAGGATCCTCTTATGCGGAACTCTATCCTTGCGTAAAAGCCCCAATATTGTGTGAAACCCTTATTTGATACTCCATGGCCTCACCGTGTGTTAGAAAACCATTAATTAAGAACCTTTTCATGCAACACCCATACCTTGTGTGCACATATTTTGATCACATCTCCATGATTATGTGAAACAATTTCAATGTCTCTTGTGTGATGCCCCCAATTTTTCTAGTGCATGAGTTTTCATACCTTTTACTTATCATCATAGGTACTGCAACCCCAATGTATTCTCATCAAATGGAAGATAACATGGACCTCATAAATTTCCACTACACCCATCCTTATAACCTGGTAGTTCCAAATCCATGCATTGTCCATAGGGGCATTAGATGTGGTCATGTAAACCCAAAGAATGGGGAGTGATTCCCTCCACATTCGAGATGCATGTCGTAAAACTACCTAACACAAACATCCTCAACAAATGATGTTAAAATATGATATTACCATAAGAGATGAACATATGATGACCATGTATAATCATCATGGGATGCCACCTTCTCCCCCAAAATCGAGTAATCCTCTTGAATCGGGTATCCTCCAGGACTAATCCCTACTCACCCTTTGAAAATAGCCCAAGATTCTCTATAGTTCACTCATGTGGAATTATATCCTCTTTGGCTAGATTACACACATATGTTACACTCCATCACTCATTGGCACTTATATCACAATATGAGTGTCCGGTCTACTACTCCTTATTGTTTCTCAAAACAAGCATAACTCATATAGTCTTAAAGGATGTTATATATCATGAAAACCATCCAACCTTCAAACTAGTTTCCTTCTATATGATATAATCCCAATCAAATATTCTCCATGAGTAGCTCAATGCATATACCCCAACCATACCAAACTATATGGGATTTGATTATCAACTAACTAGGATATATTGGAAGCCACTCCACGGTTTAAACCCAACATCCACATCCATCCCAATTTTCTCTAGGACACATCCTTGGTAAGATCACGACCCTCACCTGGGAGACCACATATCCACTTGGTCCCTCAAGAATCTCAACGCGTAAGTACCAAACCAACTATAATCATGAGTGATCCTATTGTGATGGTAATATTTCATGCATAATCCACAAACCATCCCTCATCGTTGCTCCCTTCACGACATGAGTGTTATTATCATATGAGGTTAAACTGCATATGTTGGTCTTATCACACATCCATAAACAGCAGGATCAAACTATGGGGGTTTTGATCCCTATCCTATAAAATAGTATATAGGATGCATCTCTAAGGTTCAATCCCAACCATATTTAAACTTATGTGTTCCCTCCAATGGATTTTCCTTCTTGATCCACCCCAATGGGTGTTCCAATCATCCTTTATGGTGTCACATCTTCCCGTAATGGGACACACCTTCAAGATACACCTCCATGGGAAATCCTAATCCATCCATCGATAAACTTCCAAGTGTGACATCTTAACTTATAGGGATTCACCTCCTTGATCTGCCACCATGGGACTTTTTGATCAAATAAAATTGTCTTTGTAAGGTGATAAACACACTCCCCAATCCATATCTATGGGATATTATGATTTATCTCCATAAAAAATTAAAACTGTGACCAGACCACAAATTTATACCTCCTGAAAACATGGTATGACTAAAGTTAATACCTTAGAAGATGTATTTTATTGTAATTAGATACCATGTGTTTGATATGTGATTACTTGGGTTCCACCCTAATATTCCTCCATGATATTACCTTCCTAAGAGGAAGAATAAAAGTAAACTATTTTCCCAATGTCCAGACATGCCAACGATGCCCAAAATGACTACTCTCTTGACTGAAGGTTACATACCAAACAATACCTACTATAATGTGTAGAAATATGTAAAGTAATAATCTAGTATAAAAATGAGATGGAAGTGGGAATGAGTTCCATGAAAAAGACTTATCTTTATGTGGAAGACTTATACTAGGCGATGAATTCCAAGGAGGAATCCATGAAGTAGGAACCAATATGACATCATTCTATTTAAATCAAGGCCCAAACATCACTATTTCAAGTGATTAATGTAGCCCACCATTGTAATGTATGAATTCAGGGTAACAAGCACACCATCACACTTTAACACACAGGCGGTGGCCCAAATGAATGCATTGAAAATAGATATGGTGAACGTGATGTGAATCTGTTCTCTTTAAGATGGAGACTAGTAAAACTAAATGCATAAGAATATTATCATTTCTCAAGATTTATACATTCAATTTCAGGTCCCACCATGTAGATGGTTCTCCTAGCTTAGAACTCAGTAGAAATAAGGGCAATAAATGTTAGAAAATCCTCCCTCTATTATATTGTTATCATAGATCATTCTTTGCCTTCAGAAGATTGTACATCTCTAGAGAATTAGACATATATTTCCCTACACATATAATGATGGATAAATACACCTATTTTGCAGGACCCTAGCCATATAAAACCAACATCCCAACAACCGAAGGAACCATGGAATGATAAATTTTAATGTGGAAACCCTTCATTACACCACCTTCACCATGAGTTCTATTGGGACCTCAGCTATCGGGTGACCTCACCTCATCTCACCATCAGATATCATTTAAATGAGTGTGATGGACACCCTCATATGTTAGTCTGAGTAGTAATGAGGTCATTCACAAATGGTACATAGACTTCCATGACATGGAGGCTTCAGAACCTCACCAACAACACCATCCCCAAGGGTCATTCATAGAGTAACCACTGCTCATTTCATTGGAAACCTTCTTTGGGAGTCTCTCCCCAAAAAGATCCTAAGAATCTCTACACTATTTGGAGGATGTGGTGGATTCATAAGTCACCGGAGCTTTGAATTATGCCTATTACCTACCATGAAGGGCCCCACCAAGTATCGTCAGTTCTAGAAGTGACTGGTCTTCCTTGTAAAACAACTAGTGTTCCTTACCCCTACTCTAGTAGCCTAGGTCCAAACAACCTGATTCCAACATCTAGAGCAGGCCCATGAGAATTCTTGACAAGGATAATATCTTCCATGGATTCAATGTCCCATTAATCTATTGAAACATTCCACCATATCACTATGATATATATGTAGGGATCATTTTTTCCCAATTCGGATTGAGACCATAGCTACCTCAAAGGTAAGTTCTGTTGAATCTTTCAATAACTATCACCACCAATATCCCCCATGGGAAAGTATGTGATGATGAGATTTAGTGTGGATGTCCTCCCCATAATATCACCAACCAAAATGGAGGTCCTCACTCTCTCATAATCAACATAGAGGTTCACCCCATGTTCCTACTTATCAATGTGGTGGTCATCCTTACTTCATCTATAATCAATATGGAGTTCCTCCCTATACTTGGGCTTCCAAATACATATTTTATCCCTGTGCTAAATCCAATTAGTAAGAAGGTTACCCTCATTTAATTCCTAACTCAAGTGGAGTTCCTCCCTACTCCAGCATCATTCACTATAGATGTCCTCCCTACTTCATCAACAACTAGTAAGAAGTTTCAACACATGTTATCACCACCAGTTGACATGGAGTCCCTCCACATGTTTCCACCAATCAAATAAGTGTTCATCCCTATTCTTTCACTAGTTGTATAGAGGGATTATCTATATTCTTTCTTCTACACATGTAGTTCCTCCCCATAACCATGTTGGTCTATGTGAAGTTCCTCCTCATAATTCAACCCTATAATATAGAGGTCCAACCCATGCCATTACTAATAGTCATCATGGATGTCCTCCACATATCCCTTCCAACCAAGGAATAAGTCCTCCCTACTTTGTCAAAAACTAGAGTTGAGGTCCTCCCAAATCCTTCAATAGTCAATGCATTGGTCCTCTCCACTCTAAAAATAACTGATATGGATGCCATCTATATATCCTAACCAACTAGAATGGAGGTCCTCCCTTCATCATCCTTAACTATCATGGTGGTCCTCCTGAGGCCAAATAATTATCCTACCCTAAAGAACTATCCCAGGGAAAAAGCATGAACTGCCTCCATCGAAAGAAAAATCCTAGGAAGCCTCAAGTTATCACAAAACTCATCAACCTCTCATATTATAAGGGGTAAAGTTACTCAATGATGGATCCCCACCCCATTTGTCAGCATTAGACATTCAGGAAGTAACCCCACATGTGATTTTCGCCATTCCAGAAGGTGAAATCCATAGGATCCCATATCACTATATAGGTAAATGAGGGTTGAGGAATATTTGGCCCCATTATAGGGGCTCACGGTGTTGTTATCTCCATAATCTATAGTTACCCTTTCCACCAATACCCATGATCATAGATAGTTGTTTTGGCCCAAGTTGACTCCTTCATATGGTGAGCAACTTGAGGATCCACTGATGATCATTGTCTCCCTTTCACACGTGGTAGTGGAAAAAACACCATCATATAGGGGTAATATGAGGTGGTACGTATCTCCCTCAAGAGATGTGAAGCATGTTGTGAATATTTGAATCATACAGTAACTCCTCTAGTAGCCAGTCTTCCACTACATCAATATACATCAGTTTCACTACCCATTTCATTCCCAGCACCAAATGAAACCTAGGATGATCAAGGGAAGTTCCCTTCCTCTAAAAAAAATCTTATAAGAGACTCTATATGTTAATAAATTTTTAGTAGTATTCGGGCTAAATGAAACTTTAAACGTCGATATCCCATAATCCCACATTGAGAGAAAGGTCGTGTGTCTCTGCCAAACCATCTAGTCAATGCTTCACTGCCTCTACGATCATCAGTCATTCTATATAGGAATCTGGGAGTACATAAATGATATTGATTAGAAATGTAGAATGGTTGATGTCATGCCCTTTCCCCAGACTTCCTCAGAGCCAATGCGGTTTCAATAAAACATGGTGTGTAATTTTTTTTAAAAAACAGAAGTTGAGGAATTGCACATCATATTCCACTAAAGAGGATCTTTTCATATTAGGTCCTATATAATTAGATACAAATATTACAATCCATAAAAACTTAAAGTGAAAAGAACTCCACAAAGCTTCCATCAATTAGTGAAACCCAAATCTTTTAAACATGTACAATTTAAGTTAAAAGGTTGGGTGAGAATACAAATGCCCAGTAAGGGGGTTCTAAAATAAACATAATATTTCAATTGAAACCATTTGAAATGTTCTTTTAAAGTTATTAATAACACATTTTATTAAGGAAAGATTCAATACATGAATCATAATATAACATTTTTTCCAAAAATTATAAGTGAACCTTTAAAGGAATATATATAGAGTTACAATTAATAATGATCCAATAATAAGCATGATGATACAAAATATATGGTGTGAAACATATAAAGTAAGATTTATTCTAACTATAATAAGTGTGTCATGCGAATGTGAAAGTACAGAATTTAAAAATAAAAGTAATACATGATCAGAGTTGCGCATAAGATAATAAATTTAATTTTTTCCCTTACTAATTGTCAATCATAAATTGGATGAAAAATCATCGAGTTTTGAATAAAAATATTCTACAATAATTTACTTCTTCTAATACTAAAAAGTAAGGATATTAACCCTTTATATTCTACTAGTCAAATATTTACTTGGTTAATGAAATGTTATAAAAATAATGAGTGAATTGCACATGAAGGACTATTTCAAGGCCTTTTTCCCAGACTATAAACTCTCTATCAAGGCCTCATTCCAAGACCATTAATCAAAATTGGGAAAGGCTCAGCCAATTCCACGTCTATTTGTCTCATGTTACCTACTAATGCATCGAGAGGATATAACGGTCCCCACCAATCGCATACTAATCCAAATTCATTCCTAGTTACTTTAAATAAAAGTGTATCATGCCACATTGATTTACTAAATTACTCATTACACATTATTCAAAGTGTCATATATTACATGAAATATTTAATTTCTCTTTTCACATTATTCAATGTGTCTCATACCACTTTGAATAATTCAATTCTTAATTAATTAAAAGGTCATAAGAGTTTAATTACATTCATTGTAATTTACATATAAATATTGAATAACGAATTAAGTGTAAAAAACAAAACTAACAATGATATGGTTATGTAAATTTAATAAATAAAAAGTATGGTAGGTAGATTATAGCACATGTAATGATAACTAATGAACATAAATACAGGTTTTTTCACATATAATGATAACCCTAAAATTAAAAAATTATTATTATGAAAGTAAACATATTATATTCCAAATTTCATATCAATAATTCATCATGGATTGAATACATATTTAATTTAAAGGTAAAAAATTTTCCATGTGAGGTATTAAACACATGGTTTTTAAACACCCATTACATTTTTTGTGTATAGAAATGCAACAAGGGTGTTCCTAACAATTTAAACCCAATGTTATAGATTGAAAAGTATAAAAATAAACCACACATCTTTATAACCAATACCATCTAGACTTATGAAAATAAGTGTGAAATCTATATACATATAAAGTGATAAATAAAGGGTTGTATTTCTAAAACAAATACCAAGTTGATTTTGGAAAACTTTTCAAACTGAATAACACTTTTTATGAAATTTTATCAATCCACAATGAACTCATTATGTGATCCCATGTTAATATACAATATATATATATATATATCACAGTATGTACTTAAGGGTGTTTCATCAAATCTTAACAACTCAATACATAATTTATGTATAGTAAAAATATAATATAAACCAAAGATAAATATTGAGATCCTTTATGTAAAACCGAGGGAATTTTTTCATATATATATATATATATATATATATATATATGAGTAAGAATACATATGTATTTACAATTTCATCAACTTAATAAACCTCTAAACCTAACATGGTTTCTATTAAATATGAATTACATTTATAGTAGTAGTTATTCTTTCATTAAATAATGAAATAGATTTGGTTTTATTAAGAACACATTTATACATATGTGTATATATGTTGTGAAACCAAATATAGTTACAAACAAAAAACCCCATTGTGAATTTCATGAAAAAAGCATTTTTCAAAAACAAAAAATAATTTTTATAAGATCATTCAAGAAAATCAGGAGGTTATAAAAAAACAACTGTATAAATATATATATATATACACACATGTATATGTATATATAAGATCCATACAAAAGAATGAAAGGAAATCCTAGGTCCCTTACCTAGTTCGTAGATGGTGAGTAGGTTGAGAGGAACTTGATGGAGGTGCTAGAGAGGAAGAACAACCATAGGGTTCAAGTGAAAAACAAATTATACATGTAAACTATATAAATTATTATTAAGGGAAACATTCATGGAAAATAGAGTCACCTCTTATTAAATGAAGACATATGCACTCGATCTTGTGGAAATGAGAAGGAAGGAGGGGCCACCCGAGGTCACAAGTGTGGAAAAAGAAAAGAAGAGAGTAGAGCGAGCTACTAGTGCAGCAAATGTGTTAGGAGGAAGAAGAAGGTGACGAGAAAGAGTTTTTAAATGAATGAGTGATTAGGATTAAACCAAAAAATGATCCAGAGGCTGAGGTGCATCTGTGTGTTTTAAAAGAGATGATAAGTCGAGATTAAATCTAGACCTGCTCAGACGGCTACGACGCGATGCAGGTTTTAAAATGGTTTGAATGGCACAGAATAGATCCAAATTAGATTGGACGGATGATAAAAATGTGGTTTGAGATCCTCGGCTATGAGGTTTCAATGTTTAAACTAATTGGACGGCTCAGATATCGCACAGAGAGGTCGGATGGTACAGATATGATTCCCTCTTAAAAAGGTATCCTATATAGAAATGAGAACACTTAGGGCTCGTATTTTTAAGCATGGAGATCTCAGAATGAGTTAATAAATCTCTCATCCCCAGTACCGACCCGTACCAAGAATATACATGTGCACTTCTGGGCCCACCCATGCTGCCATGCTGCCCCGCACGGTGGCTGTAAGAACCTGGGTTGTTAAATTGTAAGACATTGAAATTTTCATAATGTTATTCCAGATCTGGGAATTTAGATGGTGTGTGATTCCGCGCCACGGTGTGGCCGGAATTAAATTTTATGTGTGTTTTCACTAGATACGCAAAATAAAATGATTAACTCCTAAACGGTTGCTCGTATGGGAAAACTGATGGCACTGTTGAGTCCTGAATGTGTTGTTTACCCTTGGAGGGGTGTAACATTCGTGGGTGTGACCCCTCTATGGAAGACGCCACTAAGGGCATTTTTTGGAATTTAGAGGCCTCAGGCATGGACTTTAAAACTTTTTAATGGAGTCTCAAATTAAAATTATGATATCGTTGTTGTGCTCATAACGTGGTTTTTACCCTAGGGGCAGCTTATCCCTGACCCCGCCGAATGTTCGGGTACGGGGGCTAAGGGTGGGGTGTTTAATTGTTTTTCTATTTAACCACCACCCCACACCCTCTTCTCCCATTTGATCATCTCCTTATATATTTCCCCTCATCAAGATCCACTCCTCTTTTCCACCTCTCTGGCAAGGCACGGTGACTCTAGCAAATTGTCAGCGAAGCTACAGGCTACACCCAGCGAGGTAGGATCATACGTTTTAAATTTAAATTCCCTCAACCCCCTTAAAATTATTTTTCATTCATAGAAGTACAATATGATCATATAGAGAATCCATTGGTTGCGTAGGTATCGATTTTACCTTCCCAACGATGCTTTCAGATCGAAATGGCGAGTATCGGGGCGTCCGTGGCGGCCCCGAGAAGTTTCTCGGCCATTTTCCCCTTTTCCTGGCGGTTCCGAGGAGGAATGGAAGGTGATGGAGGTGGCGCGGGGTGTTCCAGGTGGCGGTGGCACGGTTCCAGGATGGCAGCGCGGTGGCAGACCAAGGTGGCACAGTGGGGGCTCCAGGCGGTGGTTGAGGTCGGTGGAGCCAAGGCGCGACCAGGAGGGGTCACGGCGCACGACCACGTGCGAGGACAGAGACCTGCCTTCGGCAGGTCTCTACATGAGACAATGACTTTCCACGAGGGTCGGGTGGCATGGGCGTAGATTGGGGGACAGTGACCGGCTTGCGCAGCCCAGCCTCGGCCGGGCAGACCGGCTGGCCTAGGGCGGTCCAGCCCAAGGGGTTCGCCCCTCGACTTTGGACACCCGTAACTTTCACTACACATGTCTATTTTGCGTGCCGTCAGTGGAAGTGAAATCCTCGGCTAGATTAGAAGATTTTGATATAGATCTAGAAAATTTTAGTTCTCGATACAGGGGATCGGTGGTGCGTCACACTCGTTAAGTACTACGCCAGGATTCTTCTTTCGGATGGCGTGGACACATTCGGAGTCTGTTTAAGGTGACATCAGCGCCATTGTGACCCTAGCAATGAGACAAATTTATCCAAGATGGTTTCAGGTGTTGATGTCGGAGTTGAGTCATGGGCCCCATAGGCTATCTATTAATCTGTGAGGAGCATTTTGTACATTTTTCATCAGACGTCCGTTTAGGGCGAATGTGTAGTCATTTTGGCATGTTTCTCAGAGGGCATTGTGATGGCATAGTTCTCCCGACCTCTTTCAGAACTGATGTGTGGGCCCCATGATATGTCGTATAGGCATAAAGTGGGGTTGAGTAACTTTTTCGTTGGTAGTCCGTTTCCAGCAAGTAAGTATTCTATTTTTCTTGTTTTTCTGTGAGGATTACAACAGTGTAGTCTGTTCAAGCGTGTGGTGGCTATTTCGAGATCTTATTAAATGTGGAAGCAAGGAAGGGAATTGGTTGGGGATATTTTTGACATACTCTGATGCAATGCATGGTCGTGATTTTAGCGACACCCTGTGATGGCTTGGGCAGTGAGAAATTATCAGACCCATATTAGTGTTCACACTCTAGGTGGGTCGGGCAGTGGGTTACCCTGTAACTTTGGAGTTTACTCTTTGGGTGGGACTGGTAGTGGGTTACCTGTAGACCTTATTGTTTACCCTCAAGGAGGTCCGAGTAGTGGTTTATCCATTAACCATGTGGTTTAACCTCCAACAGGGATGGGAAATGGGTTACCCATTGGATTTTAGGGTTTACCCTCCAGCAGGGCTAGGAAGTGGGTCACCCGATGTCCTTTTTGGGGTTTACCCACAAGTTGGGTTGGGTAGTGGGTTACTCGGTGAATTCTTTCAAACTCCATCACTTTCGATGTGTCTATTCAGTGGTTTTTCACTATGGTTACTGGAGCTGGACTTTTGGTAGTACGGTTTTGCGGTGAAGCATCTTTGAAAGGAATTGGTTGGTATTTAGGGAAATATTTTCGACGTTTATTGAGAGCGGCTCTCGGGCCAGGGAGTCCAGTGATGGTATTGGAAGCTGATGTATCCATTGACCAGGACCCTGATAACCTGCTTGTCGACTCAGTATGCTAAGACATTTGTTTCAGGGAACTTTGGAACATGAATCCAGTATGATTGACTCTTTGACTGTCATTTTTGAGTTAGATCTCCTTTTTTATTACTGTCATATATATATGCTCATCTAATCGCGGTAATCATTGATAATTTTCAGGATGCCCCCACGATAGCTAGCCAGGTTACCCTCTCCAGTTTGTGATGACAACCAGGTGAGTGAAGAGGCGTCAGTTCAGGGACCCTCACGTAATCTCCTTACGCCCAGTGCTTCAACAGTAGCCACTCCACCTGAGGAGCAGTAGTTAGTACCGGCAGCACATGTCGAGGTAAGGCTCAAGCTGAGTGCACTCCGACAGATTCAGTTTCAGTGACCACAGTAGTTCCATGGAGACCTAGATCCCCAGGCAGTGGAAGACTGGATAGAGTCCATGGACTGACATTTCAGGCTGGTACGGTCCCCAGCGGACCAGATGGTAGCTCTAGCTGCTAGCCCTTTCCATGGGACGGTCAGGCGTTGGTGGGGGTTTGTGATGCAGACCGACGATGAGTCATCTATCACATGGGATAGCTTCCAGAAGCTCTTCTAGGAGGAGTACTCCCCCTCTTTTTTATGCTCCATTCGGATTCAGGAGAATCTATATATGAAGTATGGGGGGATGACCGTGGTATAGTACTCGGCCCAGTTTACTGATATGACATGCTACTCGAAGTATATGATCCACAACAGTTACATTCGGGCATGAAAGTTTTAGTAGGGTATTCACAGGGATATCAGTTCTAGTGTAGTCCCCTATGCATCCCTACTTATGTTGGGGTGCTAGGGAGGATGCTCATGAAAGATAGCTTCTTGGATGAGGGGCACCAGCAGACATGGCCTAGTAGTGGCCACATTAGAGGAGAATCTTCAGTGACATGCATGTGGAAGAGAGTAGAGCCTCAGTTGAGGTGGCCCATTCATGAGCAGACATAGGGGCAGGGTCGTACACCACAGTGGCACCGTGGAGCACCAGGGCTGGAAGGAGAGAGCCGGTGTAATGCTTGTGATAGATGGGGTCACCTAGCATGGTAATTCCTGACCAGGTGTTCCGAGAAGTTGTGGTAGGCAGTGGGTGCACCATAGTGGAAGATGCAACGTCGTGACTAGGGATCCTCCAGGCGAGGACAAGGTGGTCCTCAGGGAGGCGACAGAGGCATATCAGTAGGACCTGGAGGCCTAGGATGGCGTTTCGAGGACCTTCCACCGCTACCACCGAGAGGTCAACGCCAGGCTCAGGGAGCTAGCGATAGGGGCCATGGCCAGCTTCAGGCTATGGGCGTTCATGACCCCCCATCACACGAGATGGTTCAACGTACGCTTGGTGTTTACTCTACGCTTTCTTCGGTATTAGTAGAAATAGGAAGCAGCCACTCTTTTATATCGCTATTTTTGGTTCATGAGTTGGAGCTTCTTGTAGAGGCACTGACACCTTCACTTAGCCTCGAGGTTCCTACGGGAAGTTCCTCGTTAGTTCCCTTTATCTGCAGACAGTGCGAACTGTCGTTCGATGGAGGGAGTTTCATGTGGGACCTTCTCATCATCACGATGGTACCTTACGATGTCATCATGGGCATGGATTAGCTTCCTATGGTTCATGACCAGATCGAATATCATCGCAGAAGAGTCAGAGGCGTGTTTTATGATGGGATGAGGTTCATCATCCTTGGTGAATGAGACATTATGTCAGAGAAGGTGGTTACTCTGAGCAGGAGATCCAGACCTTTTTTGCAACAGTTTTCAAGCATCGCTCTAGGAGTAGAAGACACTACCAGCACTTGGATCTCTACTGTTGTAGAGGACTATATAGACATCTTTCTCGAGAATGTTCTGGGACTGCCTCTGAGGTGAGAGATGGAGTTCTGCATTGACTTGCAGCTAGGGACTGCCCCGATATCTTGTGTGGCTTATCGGATGGCACCCACAGAGCCTCGGGGGATATGACTTCAGCTGGACAACCTTCATGAGAAGAGATTCATCAAACCTAGTGTGTCCCCCTGGGAAGAACCAGTTTTTTTGTGAAAAAGGATGATGGGAGTTTGCAGCTTTGTGTAGATTATTGTAGCTTGAATCAGGCCCCGATAAAGAATAACTACCCTTTTCTGATAATCAACGACCTCTTAGACCAGTTAAGAGGTGTGTAGTGGTTCCACAAGATTGATCTTCAATCCTACTACCACCAGTTGCGGGTTCGTGAGGCAGATATCCAAAAGTTGTATTTCCATTATCGATATGGAAATTATGAGTTTCTGGTGATGCCCTTTGGTGTGATGAATTCCCATGCCGTTTTCATGGATTTGATGAACCAGATCTTCCAGTCGTACATGGACCGGTTTTTGGATGTCTTTATTGATGATATGCTCATCTACTCCGCAGCGGAAGACGAGAACATAGAGGCATCTCATGCATCATACTATTCACATAGGATTCATAACATATAGGCCTACTAGTGTGTGTTTTTACTGACGACTAAGACCTTTGGGTCTACTTACACATAATTTTTCCTCTGAGGGTAGGTTATGTGGATCTACATTGTGGAATTATTGTCGTGAGGCTGATGAGTCAGTTCTTGTGCATGGATGGTGTAGTGACCCTTGTAGGTCAATATGGCACGTGATGCCTTTATTTTTAACCCTTTGTTGGTTTTGTTTCATGGGAGTGTGGTTATTTAGTTGGATTGATGAGTACGATGTCGATAGATACCAAGGATTTTCTTGTGAACTGGACCACTTTGGGGTATTTCCATATATGTATACCCGATGAGGGTCAGTTCAGTTTCTCTTCTACTTTGGTTTAGACCTCCAAGGAGTAGTTCTTTCTGAGGATGCTTAGAGAGGATCAGGGACCTCATAGGCCGTGTGTTTTTTGGATTTGACTCTCATTGGTCATTGTCATCTTTACCTTCTTCTGAGAGGTTTTTGATCTTTCGGTATAGTTGGTTAGACCTTGTGACCTGGTTGTGAGGTTTTTTCTATAAGGTTAGGTGGGAGGCCTAGAGAACCATGGTTTTGACTCGAACCCTTGTAGTTTGATGTTTGTTCTATTCTAGGGAAACCTATGTGAGAAAGGATGGATCGTGTATCCCAATCGAGGTGGTTAGTTCCATGGGGAATTGTTCGAATGTCCCTAAAAAGGAATTGGTTGGTATTTAGAGAAATATTGTTGACGTGTATTGAGAGCGGCTCTCTGGACAGGGAGTCTATTGATGGTATTGGTGGCCGACGTATCCATTTCCCAGGACCTTGATAACCTGCTTGTCGACTCAGTACGCTAAGAAATTTGTTGTAGTGAACATTGGAACATGAATCCAGTATGATTGATGATTTGACTATCGTTTTTGAGTTAGATCTCCTTTTTTATTACTGTCATATATATATATGTGTGTGTGTGTGTGTGTGTGTGTGTGTGTGTGATCATCTTATCGTGGTAATCCTTGATAATTTTCAGGATGCCCCCATGATATCCAGCCAGGTTTCCCTCTCCAGTTTGTGACGATGACCAGGCGAGCGAAGAGGCGTCAGTTCAGGGACCCTCACGTGATCTCCTTCCGCCCAGTTCTTCAACAGTAGCCACTCCACCAGAGGAGTGGTAGTTAGTACTGGCAGCACATGCCGAGGTAAGGCTCAAGCTGAGTGCGCTCCGAAACATTCAGTGTCAGTGACCGCAGTAGTTCCACGGAGACCCAGATCCCCAGGCAGTGGAAGACTGGATAAAGTCCATGGACTGACTTTTCAGGCTGGTATGGTCACCATCAGACCGGATGGTAGCTCTATCTGCCAGCCCTTTCCATGGGACGGTCAGGCGTTGGTGGGGGTTGGTGATGGAGACCAAAGATGAGTCATCTCTCACGTGGGATAGCTTCTAGCAGCTCTTCTAGGAGGAGTACTCCCCCTCTTTTTTATGCTCCATTCGGATTCAAGAGAATCTACTGTTGATGTAGTGGGGATGACTGTGGTGCAGTACTCGGCCCAATTTACTGATCTGACATACTACTTGCAAGATATGATCCACAACAGTTACTTTCGGGCACGAAAGATTGAGTAGGGTCTTCACAGGGATATCGGTTCTAGTGTAGTCCCCTATGCATCCCTACTTATGTTGGGGTTATAGGGTGGGTGCTCATGACAAAGATCTTCTTGGCTGAGGGGAACCAGCGGACAGGGCCTAGTAGTGGCCGCATTAGAGGAGAATCTTCAGTGATAGGCATGTGGCAGAGAGTAGAGCCTCAGTTGAGGAGGACCATTCATGAGTAGGCATAGGGGCAGGGTCATACACCACACTGGCACCGTGGATCACCAGGGCAGGTAGGAGAGAGCCGGTGTAATGCTTGTGATGGATGGGGTCACCTAGCATGGGACTGCCTGACTAGGTGTTCTGAGAAGCTGTGGTAAGCAGTGGGCGCACCGTAGTGGCAGATGCAACGTCGTGACCAGGGATCCTCCAAGAGAGGACAAGGTAGTCCTCAGGGAGGTGACAGAGTCATATCAGTTGGACCTAGAGGCCTAGAATATCCTTTCAAGGTCCTTCCACCACTACCACCGATCCGTCCATGCCTGGCTCAGGGAGCTAGCGATAGGGGCCACAGGCAGCTTCAGGCTATGGGTGTTCATGACCCCCCATCACCCGAGATGGTTCAACATACGTTTTTTGTTTACTCTACTCTTGCTTCAGTATTAGTAGAAATAGGGACCAACCACTCTTTTATATCGCTGTTGTTGGTACTTGAGTTAGAGCTTCCAGTAGAGGCACTGACACCTGAACATAACCTCGAGGTTCATACGGGAAGTTCCACATTAGTGACCTCTATCTATAGATAGTGTGAACTGTCGTTCGATGGATGGAGTTTCATTTGGGACCTTCTCATCATCACGATGGAACCTTACGATGTCATCCTGGGAATGTATTAGCTCTCTATGGTTCATGACCAGATTGACTATCATCACAGACGAGTCAGAGGCATGTTTTGTGATGGGACGAGGTTCATCATCCATGGTGAATGAGACATCGTGTCAGAGCATATGGGTACTCTGATCAGGAGACCCCAACCTTTTTTGCACCAGTTTGCAATCATGGCTCTCGGAGTAGCAGACACTACCGACACCTGGATCTCTACTGTTGTAGAGGACTATATGGACGTCTTTCTCGAGAATGTTCTGGGACTGCCACTGAGGCGAGAGATGGAGTTTTTCATTGACTTGCAGCTGGGGACTACCCTAATATCTTGTGTGGCTTATCGGATGGCACCCACAGAGCTTCGGGAGATATGACTTCAGCTGGACAACCTTCATGATAATAGATTCATCAAGCCTAGTGTGTCCCCTTGGGAAGCACCAGTTTTTTTTTGTGAAAAAGGATGATCGGAGTTTGCCGCATTGTGTAGATTATTGTAGCCTGAATCAGGCCACGATAAAGAATAAGTCCCCTTTTCTGATAATCAACGACCTCTTCGACCATTTGAGAGGTGCTAAGTGGTTCTCCAAGATTGATCTTCATTCTGACTACCACCAGTTTCGGGTTTTTGAAGCTGATATCTAAAAGTTGGATTTCCATTATCGATATGGGCATTATGAGTTTCTAGTGAAGCCCTTTGGTGTGACGAATTCCCCTGCTATTTTCATGGATTTTATGAACCAGATCTTACAGCCGTACTTGGACCGGTTTTTGGTTGACTTTATTGATGACATACTCATCTACTCTGCAGTAGAAGAGGAGCACACATAGCATTTGAGGATGGTCCTAGACTTACTCTGAGAGCCCCAGCTATATGGTAATCTCTCGAAGTGTCAGTTCTTGATTCATGAGGTTCAATTTTTGTGGCATGTCATTACAGAGCAGTTATTGGCCGTAGATCCCACAAAGATAGAGGCAGTGCTTGCTTGGGAGCCACCCAAGAATAAGTCATAGGTGTGGAGATTCTTTGGGTTGGAAGAAAACTATAGGAGTTTTGTGGAAGGTTTATTTTTGATTTTCACCCCTTTGACTGCATTGACATGAAAGGGACGACCGTTCACCTGGACTGATTAGTGCCAGGAGGCCTTCGAGGAGTTGAGACAGAGGCTAACTAGTGCTCCAGTGTTGAGGCTATCAGAGGATGGTTTTGAGTTCATATTATATTTCAACACTTCAGGAGCTGTGCATGGGTGTGTGATGATGAAGAAGCAACCAATGATTGCAAATGGGTCAAGGAATTTGAGGCCCCATGAGAAGAATTATGTGACTCACGATTTAGAGCTGGTAGCAGAGGTCTTTGCCTTGTGGCTATGGACACACTACCTTCTGGGTGAGAGTTTTGTGATCTACTCAGACCTCCAGATCCTCAATTATATCTTCAATCAGAAGGATTTGAATCTGAGGTAGAAGTTCTAGATGGAGATTTTGCAGGAATATTATTTCTATATATCTTACACTCTAGGGAAGGGAAATGTAGTAGCATATGCTCTTAGCAGGAACTCCCAGGCTCGGTTAGTGCAGGAAGCTTCAGAGCAGTTGGATTCCCTACGGCTGACCTTGGTGGAGCAGAAGGGTACAACTTTTCTGTAGTCGATGGTGTTGAATCCTTCACTCCTTGAGCGTGTGAGAGAGTCACGGCTAGGGTATGTTGACATCGAGGTACTATGTGATCAGATTTCCACGGGCGATGCACCCGATGGGTATTCTGAAGGTGGGAATCATGAGATCCTATTCCAGGGATGAGCTGTAGTACCAGTGGAGATGGGGGAGGAGGTGATGCGGCAATTCCACACATCTCCCTTGGTTGTAAATCCAAGTTTCGGGAAGATGTACAAAGACCTTCAGCAACAGTTTTGGTGGTCTTGCATGAAGCGGAGCATTTATAAGTTCGTTTCTCGATGTCTTACCTATCAGTAGGTGAAGGCAGAGCACCAGGTTCCTTCAGGGTTGTTTTAGCCCCTTGATATCTCGGAGTGGAAGTGGGATGGAATATCTATGGACTTCGTCACAGGGCTCCCGCGAGTAGTGAAGCACCATGATTCCATTTGGGTGATAGTGGACCGACACACAAAGTCGGCACACTTCCTTGATTTCAGGGAGCAGAGCGTGTTGGAGAGTCTGGGGTAGTTGTACGTTCGGGAGATCATCCTTTTTCATTGAGTACCCTCAATGATCTTCTCCGACTGTGATGTGTGGTTTACGTCACAATTATGGATAGGCCTGTAGGAGGCATTTGGGACCCATCTGCGGATGAGTACAGCTTTTCACCCTAAGACGTATGGGAAGAATGAGCGCAATATCCAGGTGTTGGAGGATATGCTCAAGGCGTCTGTGTTGGACTTTGGCCTGACCTGAGAGGATCACCTCCCTTTGGGGGATTTCACATACAACAACAATTACCACTCTACTATCATCAAGGAACCTTTTAAGGCCCTCTACGGGAGACCATGCAGGTCACCGTTGTGCTGGATGGAGGTTAGGGAGACCTCCCTCGTGGGCCCAGAGTTTGTGCAGGTGACGAAAGAGAAGGTGCAGGTCATCTGTGAGCGGATGAGGATGGCTCAGAGCAGACAGAAGTCCTACAGAGATCATCATCACAGGCCATTGGAGTTTGAACAGGGGGACCATGTCTTTTTTAGGGTCTCCCCATGGCATGGAACTCGGAGGTTTGTCTGGGGAGGCATGTTTTCCCCGAGGTTCATCGGGTCTGTTGAGATCATGAGCTGGGTCAGTGAGGTGTCCCACGGTCTTGCCCTACCCCCACAGATGTAGAGGTTGCATGACATCTTCCACTTGTCGTAGCTGATGAAATACACGTACGACCCCCCACATGTTATCGACTGGGGAGAGCTGGACATTGAGGATGGAGCCACCATGGCAGAGCACCCGGTGGAGATTGAGGACCGGCAGGAGCGGACACTGCGTGGATGAACCAATTCTTTGGTTTGTGTGCTGTGGAAGCACATGAGGGTGCATGAGGGAACCTGGGAATTGGAGTGCCAGATGTGGGCTCAGTATCCTGAGTTGTTTTTGTAGTTTTTTTCCGGGATGAGGAACATTGAGAAGGGAATAATGTAAGAACCAGGGTTTTGAGCCTGTAAGACTTTGAAATTTTCTTAATGTTATTTTAGAGCAGGTCATTCAGAAGGTGTGTGATTCTGAGCCCCAATGCGGTCGGAATTAAATTTTATTTGTGTTCTGACTAGACAGACCAAATAAACATAATAACTTCTAAATGGTTGCTCGTATGGGAAAACCGAGGGCACCGTTGAGTCCAAAACGTGCCTTTTAACTTATGAGGGGTGTAACATTCGCAAGCGCGACCCTTCTGTGGAAAATGCCACCAGGGGAATTTTTATAATTTAGTGGTCTCAGGTGTGGACTTTTAAATTTTTCATCGGAGGCTCAGATTGAAATTCAGTTACCACCGTTATGCTCAGAATGTGGTTTTTAGCCTAGGGGCCTCTTAACCCTGACCATGCTGATTGTTCGGAAACTAGGTCTACGGGCGGGGGGTTTAAGTGTTTTTCTATTTGAAAACCTCCCCCTCCCTCTTCTCCCCCTTGTACCTCTGTTTGGATATTTACCCTCAACAGGATCCCCTCATATACTCCACCTCTCCGGCAAGGCATGATGACTATGGCGAATCATCGACCAAGTTATGGGCTACGCCCAGAGAGGTAGGCTCATGCGTTTTAAATTTTCATTCCTGTGTCCCCCCTTCAAATTTTTTTTCTTGCATTTAAATGTCGTCAGATTTTCGAGCGAATCTTTTGGTTGCATAAAGATTGATTTTATATTCCAAAAGATCCTTTCGGATCAAAATTTAGAGACCTGGGGTGTCTGGGGTGGCACCGGGATGTTTTCCGGCCATTTTCCCCTTTTTTTGGCGGTTCTGGGGGGTCCGGCGGGTGACGGTGGTGGAACGGGGCCTTCAAGGTGGCGGCAGGGAGGTTACATGATGGCGGCGTGGGGGTAGAACCATGTGATGCAGCGGGGGCTCCAGGCGGTGGCTCCAGGCAGCGAGCGAGGGTGATGACGCGGGGCCACGACGGGGTGGGGTCATGGTGCGTGACCCCGTGCGGGGACAGAGACCCACCTTCAGTGAGCCTCCGCATGAGAAAATAACTAACCATGAGGGCTGGTCGACTCGAGCATGGACCGGGGGTCAGCGGCTGGGCTGCACAGCTGAGCCGCAGGCCAACACTGCTTTCCGGGCCAGCCGCAGCGGGCCGGCATGTGTCAGGCGGAGCAGCCGGCCTAGGCCTGTCCAGCCAAAGGGGTTCTCCCCCTTGACTTCAGACACCCTAAGTATTCACTAAAGGTGTCCGTTTTGTGTTCCTTCTATGGTAGTTCAATCCTCGGCATGAGACTAAGCTTCTGAGACGGTCTCGGAAAATTTTAGTTCCCGAGACAGGGGCTTGGTGGCACGTCACACTCGTTAAGTACTACACCGAGACTCTTCATTCGGATGATGCAGACACATATGGAGTCCCTTTAAGGTGGCGTCAGTGGCATTATGTCCATGTCATTGAGACGAAGTGGGACATAGTGATTTTAGGCATTGAATCTGGAGTAGAGGTGTGGGCCCCACAGGCCGTCTTTTAAGTTGTGAGAATCGTTTTTCACCTTTATCATTAGAAGTCCATTCAGGAAAATGTGTAGTCGTTTTGGTGTGTTTTTTCAAGGCAACGCGATGGCGCAGTTCAAATGACCTCTTTCAGGACCGAGGTCTGGGCCCCATGTGACACCGTATGGGCATATAGTGGCGTTGAGTAACATTTTCATCAGGATACTGTTTCTAAAGACTAAGTAGTCTATTTCACGTGTTTTTCGGCGAGGATTACAACTGTGTAGTCTGTTCAGTTATGAAGATCCAATTTTGAGATATCATTAAATATAGAAGAATGAAAGGCAATTGGTGAGGGATATTTTTGATGCACTCTAACCCAACGCACGGTCGTGAAACACGTAGTGGTGGCGTGGGCAGTTTGGAATTATCGGACCTATATCAGGGTTTACCCTTCGGGTGGGCCGGGTAGTGGGTTAACCATTGACTTTGGGGTTTACCCTCGAGGTGGGTCAGGAAATGGGTTACCTATGGACCTTAAGGTTTACCCTCCGAGTTGGTTGGGAAGTGGGTTACCTGATGACCATAGGGTTTACCCTCCAGGGGGCTAGGATGTGGGTTACCCATTGACTTTTAGCGTTTACCCGCCAGCAGGGCTGGGCAGTGGGTCACTTGATGACCTTTTGGGGTTTACCCTCCAGTTCAGTTGGTCAGTGGGTTACCTGATGACTCCATTCAGACTCAGCCCCTTTCGATGAGGCTATTCTGTGGTTTTTTATGTGGTTACCGAAGTAGGACTTTTGGTTATATGGTTTAGAGGTGAGGCAGCTTTGATGTACGGGACTATTGGGCATCAGCGGTGGACATCCTTAGAACTATTTGCAACTTTTTCCTCAGCTGGGCTAGGAGATGGAGATCCCCTTATGCACTCGTTCAGTTTTCATATAGATAACACACACACAAATATATATACACCGTACTTTTGTTCCCTCTCCATTTGTCCAATTACTCTCCTTCTAGGAGGGGAAAAGACACATGGTGTATGCCACGTGCTTTCTGTTTCTTGCTCCTCTGAGTTGGGATGAGTCTACTTCCTTTATTTTTTTGGGTTGAGATGTACTCTATCTAATTTACTCTCACTTAGTTCTATCTATCGTTTACTGTTCAGTACCTTCTTTTTTGCTCCCTAGATCTTTCGGGGAACCCTACTGAGTTTCCATATACTCACCCCTGCATGGGCTTTTCCCGCACTTGGTGTGCCCTTGAAGATAATGGACAGGTCGATCGAGACTACGGAGGAGAGTAGGGGACATAGGAGCTAGGGATGTGTTCTTCTGACATAGTAGAACATAATGGTATGAGTCTCACCACCTATTTACTTTTGTTTACCTGTTTCTAGGTTGTGACACAATTTTGGTTGGGCACATGTTTTGGCCCTTTTTCTGTTCAGTATCTGCCTGTACTTTACAACACTTTACTTACCCTATTTAGAGGCTAATGCATGACTATGGTTAGGTTATAGTTGATTGTCCTTTGGATTCCTTTTTACTCTGCACTTCTACATTCATTGGTTTGTGTGTGGGTGTGTATAAGTACTTAGGCAAAGGCACCCCCAAGATTGTTACACCTTCAGAACATGTCACCAGCCCCTGGCTTATGGAGTCAAGCATGGGGTAGTTGTGGCTCAAGACTGGTAGGGTTGTGTCGCGACAGTGGCACGCTCTGGCACACTTTCGAATTCATGCTCGTGCACACTTAGAGACTACTATGCATGCCTATGAACACATCTTAGAACACAACTGGTGTGCCCAACACTAGTACATTTTCTAGGGGATATGAAAGATATTACCACCAAATCATTGAGTGTCTTGCCTTCTAATGTCTCCCTCGGCTAGGTGGGGGCTCACCTAATTTTTTTTAGTAAAAAAATCATTTTGGTTAAACATAAAAAATAGGTTTTCCTGTACATATATTGGTGCCTTCAAACAGAGAATAAAAATTATCTATTATGACTTAAAAAAATCCCAAAACAAATATTTTCCATCGCTTATAAACATTTGAGTTTTAAAAAACACCATGTTTAAAAATCAGGGTTTAATGTATAATTAAAAAATCCCAACAAGTTATATATATAAAATCAAAACATTGTTTTAATTAAAACATTATTTATTCATACAGGGATGTAAATGTTACAAGGTACCATTATAAAACATTTGAAGCACTTAAATACATGATTCACTATGTAAAGGTAAAATACTAAAAACAACCATAGTCATTAATCTCATTTTCATAAATTATGATTTCAAACTCAAAAATATGTTTCGTTGTACCAAAACCAAGTAGTATCAAATGTGTTCTTCTCTTGGTATTTTTTAAAAAACATAAGGTTTATGATTCAAACTCATTTTAATCATTAAATCCTTATCCTTATAAAATATATAAAAATATTGTATTACAAACATGTTCAGATTTATAACTTCAATGCATACATTAAACAGTTGGAAAACTCATTACACCTAAATACTTTAAATTAAACCACTAGAATACCAAATGGTTATATGCTCTTATGTCCTTTTAGAGACTCAACAGGCTCCCCCGGGATAAAATGGATGAATTTACAATAAGGACTTATAAAAACATGACTATGGTATTCCAGCTTCATGATCACTTGGAGAATATGGTTCTCATCATTCCTATAATTCCTAGCACAGTTGTTGTGGTTCTGGCTATATAAATGTTCATCATGATGGATCTGAAGGACCCCCACTATTATCTTGGGATTTTTTTGTATTGGGTGGTCTCCCTATGACTTTAATGGTTATCTTAGTAGGTATCCTAGGGTAGTGAGGTTCTTTGTTCTTGTTTTAATGTAATCATTTTTAGTGGTTCATTGAATAAAGAAAGTCTTGTGTTCATTTGTAAGTATTTTATGGACAATATTGAAATTAAATGAAGTAAAACCATTAAAAAATTTATTACATAATAATAATGTTTGGGTTGTCAAATTATCCCCACTTAAAATAATTTCATCCTCAGAATTCTAAAATTTCTCGTACATATTCACCAACAAAACTGTACACACATCACCTCCAACATCCCATCAAAAAGTCGGCCAACGTAGATGATTTGCCGATAATGTCCAGGTGGATCCCTAGATTAGTGACTAGTTCTTTGGCTTCCTTGGTCCATATACACCGAGAGTGGATAGGATTTCCCCTATACATAAAGAAATAAGGTTTTTAGAGGGAGGCTTGTGTGGTGTGAAGATCAGAGATTTAAGAGTGGACTAGATCCCTATAAGTCCCTCTTACTACGTCATGCTTGAAAATGTCAAAGTCGTAGAGTGTCCCATAAATAGAAAAACATGGGAAATGGAATATATAGACCGCTCAATGGTCACCCTCCAACGTAACCTCAAAAACATTCCCAATGCTTGATAGTTCTCTAACAAGGTGAAACAAAGGAAGAGACCTTCCTGGTACATCCCCCACTCCCTATACTCTTCAAATTGATCATTTTCAATAATGTGATAGATGTAGCTATCTTCTTCATAGTAACGAAGGATATTTGAGATGAGGGACAAATTATAAATGCATTTTAAGGTTAGGTGTAGGTTCACAAATGGTTAGTCAGTTTCTGAACATCACTTGAAAAATATTTGTTCTAGTAATTTAGTATGGGCTGATAAGAGTTTGGTTAGTGAACTCACTTCTCCGATCTGAAAATTTCAAGAGAAATGTTTCACTCAGTAAGGCATTACCATATTAAAATAGAGATGTTATTTTTTAAATCATGATAAAGTACCAAAACATAAAATATAACATTTATTTATTTAAACAAGGTTCACAATAATCAAGGTTTTACATAAACATTTAATCCCTATCAAAACACAGTTGTATGGATTTCGTGACATTTATCATGACATCTCCTCATAGGTACCAAAGGTGTTGGTGATTTCCCCAGTTTCTGGTTAAGAAGGTCCCCAAAGTAGTTCCAAATTCATCAATATTTTTTGTCAAGATGCAACACAGGAAACTAGGATCAACTGCATCTAGACATCTATAGTTTAGTGTAAGATAAGTATGACATGTATGAAGTTGAGTGACATTAGTATGAACTTTACATCGATAAAACGAACAGAAATACTTTCCCCCAAAAATTTCAAAGTCTATAACATGACCACAAAGATTGTAAGTCATGATTTGACATAGGTACGTTACGTGGAGGTAACCATCTTGGGTAGCCATTTAGAATTCCTCTCGAGATGAAGCATTCCCGCCTAGGGTAAAGCATATAAATAAACCCTCAAGGTATTTTCCCATCCATTCATAGAACAATAATTGAGCATTCCTCCTATGAAAATAGTATAAACCTCCTCCTCAGTGAAGTTGGTGTACACAAGGATAATTGGATATGTGGTGGAGGCGGTTGCCCAAAAAATGGAGGTTTTCAAAAATCTCATATCCTTTTAAGAATGATTTTCCCACTATAGTTTCTAATACATATGTTGGAAGAGATAGAAATATTTATTCATCATCCATCTGAAAATTATAAGAAAAATTATACTTAGTAATACATAATAATGTTTTAAGGTTGTTCTAATTTTCTAGGGTTGTGTAAACCAATCCTATGATATCAAATGTCATGCCCCATCAATATACTTCACTAGAGCTGCTACAGTTTCAATAAAACATGGTGTGGAAATTTTTTAATAAAATATAAGCTGAATAATTACACATAATGTTACACTAAAGATAATATTTTCAGTTTAGGTCCTTTAGAACTAAATGAAAATATTAAAATCATTCCAAAATTAAAGAGAGAAGAACCCTACAAAGGTACCACCAATTATTGTATCTCAAATCTAATAAACCTGTATAGTTTATGTTAAAACGTAGGGAGAGCATAAAAATTCCTACTAATGGGGTTTTAAAATAAAAATAATATTTCAATTGAAACTTTTTGAAACATTCCTTTAAAATTATTCATAAAACATTTTCTTAATTATAGCTACAATACATAAAGCATAACATAAAATTTTGTCCAAAAATTATAAGTAAACATTTAAATGAATATTTATAGAGTTACAATGAATCATGTTATAATCATGAGAATTCTTATAAACAATATATGGTGTTTAGCACGTAAATTAAGAGTTATTATAACTATAATAATTGTGACATGCGAATGTGAAAGTATATAATTTTTAAATGAATGTGTTACATGATCAGAGTCGGACATAATATAATAACATTAATTTCTTCTCTTACTAACTATGAATCATTAATTGGATGATAAATCTATGAGTTCTAAATAAACAAAATTTCACAAGCATTTACTTCTTCTAATACTCATAAGTATAGGCTCATAACAAAGTATATTCTACTAGTCGAATATTTACTTGCTTAAATAAATATCATAAACACAATGTGGGAAGTGCATATGCTAGACTATGTTAAGGCCTTGTGCCAACACCATAAACACTCTGTCAAGGCCTCATGCCAAGACCATTAATCAAAATTGGGAAAGGCATTGTCCAATTACACTTCTATTTGTCCCATGAGACATACTGATGCATCGAGGGGCTATAGTGGGTCTTATCCATCACAGATTAAGTCCAATGCATTCCTCATTTCTTTAAATAAAAGTGTCACATGCAACTTTGATATATTAAATTACCCATTACTCCTTATTCAAATTGTCACATATTACTTGAAATTTGTAATTTCTCATTTCATAATATTCAAAGTGTCCCATAGGACTTTGAATAATTTAGTTCTTAATTCCATAAATATTTCTGAGAGTTTAATTACATTATTTGGAATTTACATATACATAGTGAGTCATGCATTAAGTGTCAACAACAAAACTAACAATTGAATGGTTATGGAAATTTAATAAATTGAAATTGTGGTAGGAATATTATAGAACATTTAATGTTATCTAATGCACATAAATACAGGTTTATGTCACTTAAAATGGCAACCCAGTAATTTCAAAATCCTTATTATGAAATTAAACTTCTTATATTCCCTATTCCTTAATGATAATTCATCTTGGATTAACTACATAATTAATTTAATGGTAAAAAAAATATTCCTTGTGAGGTATTAAACACGTGGTTGTTTATACACCTATTACATTGTTTATATATAAACATACAACAAGGGTATTCCCAACTATTTAAACATGATGTTATAGATTGAAAATCATGAAAATCAACCAGACAACTTTCTAATCAATACCATCTACAATTATGAAGAAAAGTGTGAATGTTTTATACACATAAAGTGATAAATAAAGGGTTATATTACTAAATCAAAACCAAGTTGATATCATGAAATCTTTTCACAATTCAAAACACTTGTTATATCCTTTTATCAATCCATTGTGAACTCATAATGTGAACCCATATTAAATAGACATAATATAAATATATATATATATTACCGTATGTACTTAAGGGTTTTTCATCAAATCTTTAGAACCCAATACATAATTTATGGATAGTAAAAACATAATTTAAACTAAAGTTCAATATTAACATCAATAATGCAAAACTAAGGATACAATTTCATAAATACATACATATATATATAATTAAGAATAAATATGTATTTATAATTTCATCAACTTAGTACACCTCTATACCTAACATGGGTTCTATTCATTATGAATTACATTTAGATTAGGAGTTTTTCTTTATTTAAATAAATGAATTGATATGGTTTTTTTAAGTACACAAATATACATATGTGTATATATGTTGTGAAACCAAACTTAGGTACAAACATAAACCCCCAATGGGAATTGAATGACATTAATTTTTTTGAAAAATATGGAATCATATTTATAAGTTTATTCAAAAAAATCAATAGGATATAAAGAAACAACCATATATAAATATATATATATATATTATCATCTATAAAGAACAATGAAAGGAAATACTAGGACACTTACAAGGATCAAAGAAGGATAATAGGTCGGGAGGATCTTGATGGAGGCACTGGAGAGGAATAACACCTGTAGGGTTCAAGTGAAAAGTGAATTATACATAGAAACTGTATAAATATTATTTTAAGGAAAAAGTGCATGGAAAACCATGGAATCTCAGCTTAAACAAATATCAGTGCACTCGGTCTTGAGGAAAATGAGCTAGAAGGAGGGTCCACCTGAGGTCATAGCTATGAAAAAAGAAAACAAGAGAGTATCGAGATATACTGGTGTCGCGCATGTGTGTGGAATAATAAGAAGGAGATGATAAAGAGTGTGGATATGAAGGAATAGTTGGGATTAATCCGAAAAATGATACAGCGGCTGAGGTGCGTCTTTAGGTTTTAAGAGAGATTATCAGTCAAGATTAAATCTCGACATCATCAGATGGCTATATCACGACGTGGATTTTAAAATTGCTTGAATGACCATGATTAGATCCATATCGGATCAGATGACTGATAAAAATGTGGTGTGAATGTCATGAATGCAAGTATTTTTTGGTTGAACTGATCAGACAACTCAAATCTCATGCAGAAATATAGGAGTGTCTAGATCTAATTCCCGCTAAAAAAGGTTCCCCACATAGAACTGATATGACTTTGGGCTTAACTTTATAATCATAGAGCTCTCAGCATGAGTTCTGAAATCCCCCTCCCCCTCCCTGGTACCGTCGTGTACTGTGCTTTTGCATGCACACTTCTGTGCCCAACACTTTTGTTGTGCTGGCCCGCCTGGTGGGACACTCTGGAACCCATGCAGACGTATTATTTTGCGTTATTAGGGACTATTATTCATGCATGTAGATGTGTCATAGCATGAATCATGAATTGACATCCCTGGGCCATTTTCAAGGAGATATGACTGAGATGCCCACAAATTATTTGGGTTTCTTGGCCTTCTAAGGTCACCCTCAACATGGTGGGGGACTCACCTAATTTTTTTATTGTAAAAAACCATTTTTGTTAATACTAAAAAAATAGGTTTTCATATACATATATAGGTTCCATCAAATAGAGAATACAAATTCTATATTATAAAAAAATCCTAAAACCGATATTTTCCTCAGTTTATAGACAATTGAGTTTTAAACAACACCATGGTTAAAAATTAAGGTTTAATGTATCATAAAAGAAATCCCAACTAGTTATATAAATAAAATAAAAACATAATTTTAATTAAAACTTTGTTATTATTCGTCCAGGGATGAAAACATTTCAAAGTAAATTTCTAAAAAAATTGATGAACTTAATTACCTAATTCATTATGTAAAAGTATATTACTAAAAACAACCATATTCATTAATATCATTTTCCCAAAGTTTGATTTCATACTCAAAAAGAAATTTTCTTCGTACCAAAATCACGTAGTATCAAGTGTGTGCTTCTCTTGGTATTTCTTTCATAACACAAGGGTTATGATTGAAACCCATTTTAAACATTAAATCATTATCCTTATAAAATATATAAAAAGAGTTTAATAAAAACGTGTTAACAGTTATAACTTCAATGTATACTTTAAACACATGGAAAACATATTATACCTATAAACTTTAAATTAAACCACTAGAATACCCAATGGATATATGGTCTTATGGCTGTTTAGAGAATCAATAGTCACCCAAAGGAGGAAATTGTTTAATTTACATTATGATCTTCTAAAAACATGACTAAGGTGTTCCAACAACAATACAACTTTGTGAATATAGTGTTCATTATTCCTCTGATGCTTAACACAGTTGTTGTGGTTCTGGCTATACTAATTTTCATCATGACAGATCTGAAGTAACCCCACTATTTTCATGGGATTTTTGTTTTATTGGTTTCTCTCCATGTGTTTTTAATAGGTCTCTTAGTAGGTATCCTTGGGTAGTGGGGTTATTTGGTCTTGTATTAATGTAATTGTTTTCAGTGTTTAATTGAATAATGAAAGTCTAGTGTTTATTTTCATGTACTATTTTGGAATGTAAGGAAATTAAATGAAGTAAAACCATAAAATATTTTTATTATATAAGAAATAAGTTTGGGGGATCACTATTTATATGGAAACACTACCAGTGGATCGTCAACCTTTTTCACCCATCTACCACTAGATTCTCTAAAATATATGCATCAAGATACTCATAGTTCTCCACAAAATCATTGAATAGGAATCTCGTCATGTGAATATCTGAGGCTGGGGATGGTACTATGTGCTTCACCTCATACATATCCTGTGATAGATTATCCTACCCATTGATATTAAGGAATTTCCTTGTGGTATAGCTAAGGTAAACATTGTTGTTCTTAAGTTGTCCAATGATAGGTAATTCGAATCATGGATGGCCTAGTAAAACCTACTCCCAAGGACAGAACAACACTAGGTGGAACCTCATAAAGATTTCCTCACTCACCAACAAAGGAAATCACTCAGCCTTGGGATCCCCAATGAGATGTTACCCACTATACAGCACCTCAACATGGGTAAAGAGAAGATGGGGCCTTCTAATCCTTCTGATCCATCTATGATTGCACTAAATATAGAGACCAATCCCTCAATTACTAACTTTATCTTGAAGGTGATAGATCATAAAAAGATCATCAATGAGTTCCTTATTGAGTGAAGCTCGGATTATTATAACAACCCTTCTCTTTATTACATATTTAAACATACTTTATTACATAAACATGCAATTAAGGAAAATCTAAGGATCAAGATGTCTAGTGTCCGAGGAAATTAAGAACATTACATGAAAACTTAAGACATAAAATACATCATATTTATTGAAAACGTCTTTTCATGACCACAATATTCATTCATACTTAGCATTTCATGGGATAACCTTAGGACATACATAAAAAAAAAGGGTGATCTATAAATCCCAGTAAAGGAGTAAGCAATCCATAACATAAAGAATACTGTGTATTTTAGAAAATAAGAATATCAATGGAGAAAAAGATAAATATGAACATAAAGGTATGATATATCTTGATTATCATTAGATGGAAATGTGGAAACAACATACTACATGATGTTATCATGATCCAAGGATAATTGTACATGGATTAACAAGAGTAAACCCTCATTGCACTTGAATTAGCTTGAGTAAACCATCACTGCACTTGAATTATCTTGAGTAAACCCTCATTGTACTTGAATTAGCAAGATTAAACCCTCATTTCACACGGATTATCAGGATACTAACCATTACCCAATTCATTAGAGAACTATATAGTTTCACCCTTTATAAACATTTCATTCCATGCATAAGTCTTCCACATGGATCATATAACATGGAATCATTCTACATCATAAGTTATTACATGATTAAGAGATGTGGAAAACATATATTTATGTCTCAGAAAATTATGGAAAATTCACTATTCTCTAATTTTGATGTCTTGAATACAAAAATAATATTCATTTTATCTAAATAATATTCTAATTATGTTAATTTTCACTTTTAAAATATAAACCGACATTTATAAAAAATTCATTGGTTTTGACAAAAACATCTTTCATACCTTAATAAAAATTAAATTTGTCTAACAATTATATGATTACTTTTATATATTAAAAATTCATTTAGAAATAATATTTTATTAAAAAATTATTTAATTCAAAAATCCATTAATTTATCAAAATATATTTCTTAATTGAATATTAACTACAAATACTATTTTTTCTATAAAACCCATTTACAAAGTATCTATAATAAAATAAATGTATATTCATTATACAAAAATAATGCACATAATCATTATGATAGGGTATTGTAACATAATATCTTATAACTCCTACATATGACCTAAGGGTAAGGTGTGTGATGGTGACTAACTCTTGGGGTGACTCAGATAACATCACCCAGGTGGTAATCTCAGTAACTTCTGCATCTCCCATAGGTGATTCTGTTTAAGCTTAATGTGTTGAATCTCAGCCTAGGCATGGTCAAAAGTGAAGCCCAATGGTGCTACCTCTTTTCGGAACTTTGAAAAATGGGATTCATGTGGAGTAATTCTACTAGATATGTCCATCACATTATTTTTCTGAGTAAATTGGATTTGTTAAAGCCCTATATTTATACAAATCATGTGATCACTATTCAACAGCTATAATATTAATGGTAACAATTCATAACCGTATTTTAAAATCCAAAAATATAAAACCACGGATATGCATATGTTTTATATAACTATTTTACATAATAAGACATTTAATTAGAGCGGGATGAAATTTCATTAAAAAAAGTTTGGGTCGTTATAATATTCACCCTTAATAAATTTTCCCTTCAAAATTTCCTTTTCCCACACTAAAAAAATGTGGGTAACTCTACTTCATCACTTCCCTTGATTCCCACGGTGCCTCTTCAAACTTTTGGTTTCTCCACAACACCATGATGAGTGGAATTGTCATATTTCTTAGAAATATTTTCCTATAATGTAAGATCTTCATGGGATTCACTTCATAAGAGAGTTCATTCCCCAATGTCACCACCTTTGGATCAGTTCATGCAATGGGTTAGGTATGTACTTCCTCAAAAGTGACACATGGAATACTTCATGTACTTGAGACAGGTTTGGTGGGAGTGTTAGTCAATAAGACACTTCCCCAATGCGATCAAGGATCTCAAAAGGGCCGATGTACCTTGGAATAAGCATTCCATTGTTCCTATATCTCATAACTCTCTTCCTTGATTATATGCAGGGGAATACTATGTCCCTTAAATCAAACTCTAGGTCTCATCAATTATTATCATCAAAGATCTTTTTTTAACTCTAAGGGGCTTTAATGTGTTGTTGGATATTATTAACATTCTCCACCATTTCATTGACCATTTTTGTACCTAGGAGTTTTAGATCCCCAATTTCATCCCAACATGCCGGTGTTCTGCACCTCTTTTTACAAAGGGCTTCATAAGGTTCCATTTGGATGTTTGAGTGGAAATTGTTATTGTAAGAGAACTCAACTAGAGGAATATGTTGATCCCAAACTCTTTTTATGTCCATTGAGCATGCTCCCAACATTTCTTCAAGTATTTGGATATCCCAATCTGATTGGCCATCATTTTGAGGATGATAAACCATACTGAAGTTGAGCTCATTATTTATAGCGTGTTGCAGACTCTTCCAGAATGTTAAGGTGAATCTCGGATCTCAATCGGATACAATCAATAGTGGTACTCCATACAATCTTACGAATTATCTATGGTATATCTGTTCCAGTTTATCCAATGATAAATCCTCTTCAATTTCAATTAATTATGCATTATTTCTAAGATGACCCAAAAAAACCTAGAGAGCATTATTTCCTTTGGATGTATTTGGAATTCCAGGGACAAAGTCCATTGTGATGTTTTCCCATTTCCATGTTGGTATGGGTAATGGTTGCATCATCCCCTTAGACTTTTGTCTCTCATCCTTCACTTACTGACCTACCAGGATCATTGATGTATACTCATAAATCTCGTTCTTCATGTTATCACACCAATAATGCTCTTGTAGATCTTGATACATCATTGTGTTTCTTGGGTTAATGGAGAAATTAAATATATGTGCATCATCCAAGGGTTAACTATTTAACTCCGGATTTTATGGAACATAAAGTCTTGTAACAAATATAACAACTCCTTCTTCATTAACATTGAAATCTATAGATTTGTCTTATCTAATAGTTTCCACATTCTGCTAAATTCCCACATCATTTTTTGGAGCATCCTTTAACCTTTCAAAAAGATATGGTTAAGAAATAATTTGTGAAAGGATTGGTGATGTTCCCTTTTTTATGATTCCAATGTCCTTCTTCCAAAAATCTAAGAAGATTAGATCCTTTTTAATTAGCATCAATGATATAATGGATGGGTCCTTTCTACTTAGAACATTCTCCACCATGTTCTATTCCGTGGGATTGTAATTGATTGAGAAATCATAGTCTTTGATCCGATCTAACCATCTTCATTGGAAAATATTCCACTCTTTCTATATGAATATATACATGAGGCTTTTGTGATCTATATATATTTCAAACATCTCTTCAAAGAGGTAATGTCGCCAAAATTTTAAAGTGACGATTATTGTAGTAAACTCCAAATCTTGTGTTTGATAATTTTTCTCATGAACATCCAATTTTATTGAAGCATAGGCAATAGCATTGAAATTTTTCATCAACACATAGCCTAGGCCCTTCTTTGAATCATCACTGAATACCAGAAAATGGTCTCCACATGTGGGTAGTGTGAGGATGGGAGTAGTGATAAGCCTCATTTTAAACTCTTTGAATTTATCTTCACATTCATCACTCCAAGAAAACATGAATACCTTTCAAGTTATCTTGATAAGAGGGTTTGAAAATCTTATGAAATTTCTCACAAATAGGTGATAATATCATGATAACCCAAGGATGCTATGGATATCCGTCCCAAATGTAGTCCTCAGCCATCCCTGAATAGAATTTTTCTAGGAGGGATCAATGGATATCCCATTGATTCTAATTATATGACCCAATAATTAGACCTCATTCAACTCAAACTCACACTACTACTTTTCATAGATGTTCTCCTTTTGCAAGGTCTCTAGTATAATTCTTAGATTCTATTCATACTCCTCCTTGGTTTTTGAGTATATTATAATATCATATATAAATACTACCACATATTTTCCATGATAATATCAAAATATTCTATTCATCTAGTCAATGAATATTTCTAGAAAATTAGCGAGTCTGAAAGGCATTACTAGGTATTCATAGTTCTTGTACCCTGTACAAAAAGCAGTCTTAGGGATATCCTCCTTCTTCACCCTTACATAGTAATATCGAGACCACAGATCCACCTTGGAGAAATATTGTTCCCCATATAGCTGATGGAACAAGTAATTAGTTCATGTCAAATGATCCTTGATCTTTGTGTGATTTTGTTGAGCTCACGATAATCAATACCAAGGCACATTGGCCCATCCTTCTTCATGACGAATAGGACGGGTACATCCCATGGTGAAGCACTCAGGCATATAAACCCTTTATCTAGATTATCTTATAGTTTTTTCATTAGTTTCTTAAGTTTCACAATATAAATTTTATACAGAGTCTTGGATATTGGAAAATTCAAAGGTATAATATAAATCAAGAATTCAACATCTTTTATACGATGAATTCTAATAAATTCCTCAGGAAACACTTCAGTGAATTCTCTCACAATATGAATGTCTTCAAGGATGGTTTCTTCCTTAGAATAAATTATCTGAGAAATATATGTGTGCTCATAGGGCATTAATATCCATGCTTGAGTTGATTTTTCTAAAGAATATTCATCATCCACCATGATCTTATACAGAATCAGGGTATTTTTAACCATATAGAGAGTGATTTCCCTCTCACGACAATTTATGTTGCATCTATATTGGGAAATCTAATCCATTCCAAGAATTGTATCGAATTTTCACTAGAGGGAGTATGAATATGTTCTCCGATAAGTTCAATCCATAACAGGGGATTAGTTAAATTCATGGGATGAAATAGGTTTTCCATTTTGTATTCTCACCGACATCTCTAATTCCATGATTTATGGTGGTGTTTGGATTGTTATACTAAACTCTCATGATATAAAATAATGCATAGAACCAGAATCAAAAAGTAAATTCACTATAATTGAATGAATAACTAACATACCTATCACCAAATCATTATTGAGGTTCTCTTTAGTAGTAGTGATGGAAAAATATCTCCCTTGTTGCCTTGGAGGTTAATGGTTGCCTCAGAAATCCCTTCGATTAGGGAACTGATTTTCAAAGTTCTTGGATCTTTTTAGTTGATGAAATTAAAATTACATTGAGGGTCAAATGTATCATTTCTATCCTCTTTCATAGTAGCTGGTTTTTCATGCCAGCATTTATTGGCCATGTTCCCTTTTCTTCTACACCTAAATAATTTCCTTGTCCCCTTCACGAAATTTTAGAGGTGCTTCTTTCTGCACCTTTTTCATATGGAGTGTTGGAATTTAATAGCACCATTGGTTTATCCATCAGACTTTTAGAACTTAATTATGCTTTCCACTTCTTATCTCCATGATACCTCTGAGATTCACTGATCTCTATTTTGACTTTGAGGTCACCGCGGACAATTTTCTCATAGTTATTGAAGTCACAGATATTTATGGATTTTCATAGGCGAGTTTTTATCCCACCAAAGAAGTGTTCAACCTCGCATTCAGGGGTAACGACAAAGCCAGTGGCATATCATGCTAGACTTGTCAAATATTCCTCGTACACTATGATGAATTTGTCGACTTTTTTCTTGAGGTCAAGAAGTAACATTCCATCTTAAGTCGGAGGGTGCGAGGAAAATATTTATTGAAAAACACTTTCTGAATATCCTTCGATTCTAATAACTCAATCTCTTCCTCAGGATTAATATTTTTTATCAATTTCCACAACTGATCTGCTTCACCCACCATATGATAAGCATCCAAAAAAACATTCTCTTTTTCGGAACATTGAAGGATTGAGAAAATACTCACAATGGAGTTGATCCATTGCTTGCAGATTGAGGGATCAAATGATCCATTGAATGTAAGAGGTCATTGTATAATAAAGATCTCTATTGTGGCTTGTTATTTATTAGGGGGGTTGAAAATTCCTCTTGACCCATGTTTCTATTCAAAACCCGAGATAACTAAGTGATTATCATGAAAAGGTTTGTGATCACAGCTCCCATCAGATTTGGTATCTCATTAGAAAAATCATCACATTGATCTTTTCATCATTTTTTATCTCGAGTACTCCTATTAATGGTGTTTTTCTAGAATTAAAGGAACATTAGGGGTGTTAAATAAAGAAGAATCCACTGAAAAAAAAAGGGATAACTTATAAATTACATTTATTTAATTCAATTATGAAATTATAGGCATATATCTATGTTATCCATGATCTACTTCCTAACATATATTCTTTGGGGAATTTTTTTATTCCCATAGGAATGGTTCATACTAATATTATGAATTTAAAAATTCATATTCCCTGGGAGTGTCAAACCATGGGTACAAAAAGGCCCATTTTCATGCACCAGTTCCCATTCGAGTCTATCTCCAATTGGTGCTTTTAGGATTTACCCATAGATACATATGTGCTAGATCCACCTCTACATATTCATATCTAGAAAAGGATTTAATTTCTTGATAAACCACTTACTCTATACTCACCAAAATTTTGGGATGTTATTCTTACACTTAGTCTTATCCCAAAGGCTTTCACTTGGGTTTTCTAATCTTAATCCCAAAAATAACTATACATATCCATTGATACCAACTATAAAAACCCTTCTCTTTATTAAAAATTTATACATGATTTATTACATAAACTTGCACATAAGACAACTCTATGGATTGAGAGGTCTAGTATCTTTGGAAATTATGAAAATTACATGAAAACTTAAGACATAAAATAAAACATCTTTGTTGAAAACTTATTTTAAATGACCACAACATTCCTTCGTTCATATCATTCTATGGGATAACCTGATGAATACATTACATGTAATGAAATAGGCATATCAATTGAGAATAAGGGAAACATGATCATAAAGCACGATATAACATGATTATCATCACATGGAAATGTGGCAATGATATACACCATGATGTTAGCAATATCCATGGCTCATTAGACATGGATTAACATGATTAAAACCTAATTACACCTGAATTAGAATTCATAAGCCCTAATTTAAATTCAATTATAATTATTAAACACTAATATAACATGTTTTATCCTAATACTAAACATTACCGAATGCATGGGAGCGCTATCAAGGTGCACCATTAATAAACAATTCATTTCATGCATAAGTGTTACACACAGATCATATAACATGGAATCATTCAACATCAAAGTTATTCCACGACTAAGTGATGTGAAATACATAAATGTAATTCCTAAATAAATAAGTAAATTTTCACAAAGTTTAATATCCATGATAGAGAAATGGGTATGGTATTCACTTACACAATGATTTTGGCATGGGAACTTTCGGGCTAACTTCGGCAAGATAACAACGTCAAATAGAGGTCATAAAATGAGTTTATGAGAGAGAGAGAAAGGTTTATATCCTAATTTATACATGAAATGGAAAATAATGGGGTCATGGAACATAATATCCGCACATAAGTATTTAAATTTAGATGTATAATATAAAAAAATTTATTGAATGTAAATGAGGAGGGAGAAATACCTCATTGAATTTTGGGATGGTAACCGGTGTACATGGGAGGAATTAATGAGAGATAAAGGGGTATATCATAATTAAAACATATGGAGGGATGTATTGGGTTGGTAAAAAATTATACCCCCACATTTTTAATTGAAAATAAAAGGTCATAACAATATAATGATTCTTGTATATAAATAAAGAAGAAAAGAAAGTGAGGATCCCTTACTTGGAAGTGTGATACAAAAGGATTTGGAGAGGCTTCACAGAGGATTCTTTGGAGCTTATGTAGACTTTGAAGGACTGTAGAGAGAGGATAGAAGAGGTTGGTAGAGCTCAAAATGGTTTGAGTGAATAGGAATGGGGAATTGAGTGGGTTTATATAGGAAATATAGGGAATTATTTATTATTTTGGTTTTGGAAACTACACATTAAAATAATAACAAAGACAAACCAATACATGTTTTTAGAAAAATTGGAATGAAAACATTATTGTATAAGTCTCATGGCCTAATTTATTAAAATATTAGGCTCTCTTATGTGGAGTTGAGTCACACTCTCATGGAAAAACTTTTAAAAAATTAAAAAAAAATTATATGTTTTTAGGGTCCACTAATGCATTATGAAATTAATCAAACAAATCCAAAATCACATTATTTTATAGTTAAAATATATATTGGATGAATATTAATTTTATATTAATATATTAAATCACTATTGGTTGAATATGATGTCCTAAAATACATTATATATTAAAAATTTATTTAATTTATACCCAAAAATTTGAATGTCTGAGAAAATAATGAAAAATTTACCATTATATAATATTTAAATCCTGAATACCAAAATACTATTCATTTTACCTAAATAATTATCTAAATATATGAATTTTTAGTATAAAAATAAAAACTGAAATTTATCAAAAATTCTTGGGTTTTGATAAATACAACTTTCAAACCATAATAAAAATTACAATTGTATATGAATTTTATGATCATTTTTATTTAATAAGAATTAATTTGGTAAAAATATTTTATTAAAATATTATTTAATTAAAAAATCAATTAATTAGTAAAAATAAATTTATTAATTGAATATTAACTAAAAATCCTATTTGTTCCTTAAAAACCATTAACAAAATAACAATAATAAAATGAATGTATATTCTTTATAAAAAATAATGCACATAATAATTGTTCTAGGTTCTTGTTACAGAACCCATTATAACACCCAGATAAGACATAAAGGTAAGATGTGCGATGGTTACAGACTCTTTGGGCGACTTGGATAACATCGCTCGGGTAGTAATCTCTATTAACATCCACTTATCTCATAGGCGATTCCCTTCAAGATTAATGTGTTGAATCTCGGATTGGGCTTGGTCATGAGAAAATATCAGTGAAGCTACCTCCTTTCAGAGCTCTGAAAAATGGGCTTCATATGGAGTAATTCTTCTATATGAGCCTATCACTTCCTTTGTCTATGTAATTTGTATTGGTTAATTCCCTATATTTATTCTAATCATGTGATCACAATTCAACAAATATAATAGCAAGGGTCACAATTCTTAATAGTATTTTAAAATCCAAAAAACATAAAACCAGTGAGGTTAATATGTTTTATATAACCATTTTAAATAACAATAAATTTAATTAGATTAAGCATAATTTTCATTAATGAAATTTTGGGTCATTACAATTATGTTTTTCCTCAGCAGGATCTTATTCATCCTCCACCAATGTAGTAGGAATCCACCATTTCCATGTTTTCCCCAGTTGAGCATAGTGATCCGATACATTTAGATAGATTAGTGGAAAAATTATATTAATGAATCAAGATATGATTCATTGAATCTTCCCGAGTAGCGTGATAATCTTCTTTGGGATCCATATCGAGCCGCTCCACGAGTTGTCGAGCCTTCTTACCAAGTCGAAGAGTCTTTCAATACGTTGGTTGTAAAGAATCCTCATCAAGATAGGGACCATCACTAGGATGATTTTGATATCACTCTCAACACTCACCTTGAGGTCCTTGAGTTAATATAGGTGGTAATTCCACCTGATGGAAAGTCATACCCACCCTGGGTGGATGATAGGCGGGCACCCCCATATTTTGGGGTCCCTAGCTTTATTCCATTAAATGGGATGGGCGACCCACTTAAACTTTTTTCCCACTTAATTTTGAGGTGTGGCCCCATGTTGGGATCCCCAATGTAGTAGGAGTCCTCTACGCTCTATTGTTTTTTCCATAAATTTGAATGACCTATGTTCATATGGAACAGTAAGTTTCCCATTAGGTCTATCATGGGTTGGAAGGATCTCTGAATATAGACCCTATACTATTTCATCTCCACCATGTGCAGTATAGGAAATTATGACCTCTTCAATTGAAAGTAATTGTAAAATGAGCATGTCGTAGACTTCATTTTCTCACTGAAGGGCTATATGAATTCAATTGATATTCCACTAAATCATGATCAGTTACTAATGATGTGTTTGGGGAACATCATGACTATTTTTTTGTTACCCTCATTACACAGAACTTCCCAAGAGGGTTCCATGATTTATTTGAAAATGCCCAGTTCTAAGAGGAAGCCTTGTGGTAAGATAATAAGGTACGTGCATTGCCTCTTCTAGATCTTGTCAAAGGGAATGCTAAGAAATAGACTATCACCATAGTGTATGTAGAGTCCCATGAGACACTATAGTTATTCACCATTTTTTCAATAGAGCCTTACCGAGTGAAATATCCCTATCAAGATCAGCCTCACCCTATATAAAATTGATCAGCACTGCCCCACAAAGAACAATCGACAATGAGAGAAAATATGGTTCTATATCCTCATTAGGCTCCATCCCCTAATCAGGATCATGATCCAAGTATTCTTTTCCCTGATAATAGAAACCAAACCAATTTAATTAAGGTTTCAAAGGTTTCTGGATATTTTCTTAGTGTCCTAGATTTGGGAAGCATTCAGAATAAAATATTTCCCATGATGTTGAGTGCATTGATCATCTAGGTCATTTCCCTTACCATAGTGTCCTTGTACATACCATCAAACGGTTCTATGTTTTCATGTATTATATCAAAGACAATGTGGAGAATGGTTTTTTAAAATATGGAACTTTCCAAGAACATGTGACACACATCTCTACTAATCCCAAAATAAAAAATTAAGTATTTAAGTGAATGGTAGAATGATTACAATAATTGGACCTAGAATTATGATGACTAGTGTGCTTGCAAACTTATTGCTTGTGCCCATGGTTCCATCCATACCTACATAGGGTGCGAAGAACCTCGTGAATTCATTTATCTTTTTATGTATCATTCTTATGCATCCTCTTCATATCCCTCCAACTATTAGAAGAGTAGGTGATGATGACATAATGGAAAGAAGAGTCCCATGCCTATTCTAAATCTTTCATGCACACTTATAGATTTCATGCCTCCAGAGTTTGGGATCACACCCAGAGTCCACCTAGCATTGGAAGGTTTCTCAGATGATGAGTAAGAGTATTCCTCCAAGATAATTATTGTGTTGATAGACTACTTCACAGTCCCTAGTGATGAGGAATATCAATAAGGCCCCTCAAGTGCCTCTAGACGATGCTATTGAATAAGTGTTCAAAGTCATACAAGCTCCAAGGATTCTCAGGTAAAAACATTAAGTGAGGACATGCACGATACTGAGACTAGAAACCAGGTCATTCATAGAGCTCAACCTACACATTCCTCTCATCCTTCTCCATCAGAAACATCCACATATATGATCGTTCTAACTGACTTGGAAGAACAATCATAGTCACATTTCGATCAACTTTAACCAGCTAACGACATGTCTTATCTAACCTATAGTCATCCAATAGTTTTTTTGGGTGAGTTAGATGATGCGAAACAGGATATATCTAGAACCATCTAAAACCCAATGGTACAACCAGAAGCAACTGTTGTGCCTCATTCGAAAGAGAGACCCCCTACAAGAAGAAATGTTCCTTTGGAATGGAATTACATCATGAGAAATCACCTTTCTCGCATACCTTCAAGGATCTCGGTCCTCAAGGCCCTATAATTGTTGAAATAAATGCATCCAAACCTTGGATAATTCTTAAAATTACCCTCATATTCAAAGAATAATTAGCTATTGTGAAATCTTACTTTGCATGTGAGTTTTAGTATGAAAAATTCCATGTTGTCTTCTCATTATCTGGAGAGGATGAAGGCACTATCATGCAGGGGAACATACACATGTTGTGCATCAGATTCCAATTATATGTAATAGAAATCCACAGATGTCTAGTCGAAAAATTTATGGTATTAAAATCATTCCATCCTAGAACTCAGTAATTTGGGGCCCACTAAAGTAGACATGAGTTCTTATGACCTAAATATTCAACATTATGATAGGACTAAGTAGAGACTATGTGGAAATTTTTAGTTAAAGACCCAATTTAGAGGCACGATTGTATGTAATGAATTTATTTATATCATATTTTTATACTTCCTACAATGAGTTGATGGTCATGCTCTGGTTTCAATTGCATGCATGGTTCACATCCTCATGTCATAAATACCTAAAGTACTCACTCAATGGTAGAGTATGAATGATTCAGCCTGATTCATACCTCATTTACTCATATGAATCCCACAATATAGACATAATCTATATCAAATGTGAGGGGAAGAAATTTTATACCATTGAGGTTGAGTGCATAATCCTTACAACCAATCCATTGGTAGACTTGGATGACACTTTCATTACACCAATTAAATTATTAAAGGCCAAACCACTAAATTTGGAAGTTTCATTATCATTTCTATTAGAAAATGGTTTTTCATACCTATGTATAATTAAAATTCAAAGATTACCTTGTACTACTACACAGACCAGGCCCAAGTGGTACTAGATGATCCCACCTCATTGAAGTATTAGGTGATTCACCCTATGGCCACCATTGTATGTCATACCCACTTGTCTCACTGAGCCGAGATGGATTGATAGAAATAGACCCAGCACTATTAAATTTATACCATGAATGGTCCACATAGACAATATTAAAATGGGATTCGCTTGAAAATTTCTATTGTTATGGTTTCTGTAAAGTAGAAGTCCCCTATAAGATAATACATATCCACCAAAATTGGAACCAGTTCCCCTACCAAATCAGTTGGATAGGATAAACTTCCTACCATTGAATCTCTTAACCTAGATGATGATGTGGATTTAGAATATTCTCCTCTGACATTCAAAGAGGATATCTCACCGCTTTCATTGGTTTTTTTAAGTTAATCTCAACACTGAGATAGATCCAAGGCCAGCACTGATCAGTGCGGCCATGCCTCTAGAGGATCATCAAAAGTATATGGATTTCCTGAAGAAACATCATGATGTATATTTATTGATTTATGATTATGTGTAAAGGATATACCCTTAGGTCACCTTCCACTATCTTAGTCTCCCAGTAAGTCATGATGTGTTCAAGAAGCCTCCCAGAATGATGCACCCTTCTCATGGTTCTATGGTCGTGGACAAGGATGATAGTATTGTCAAGTCCAACATCATTAGGGAAGTTTAGTACCCCATGTTTCCAGCCACCTTCATTCCATTTAGAAAGAATAATGTGAAACTAAGAGTCTATATCGACTTCTAGAACTTCAACTACCATTTTATGAAGGATGATTTTAGCCTTCTGATGATAGATTTGTTGATCAATGTTAGATCTAGGTTCCCGGATCTCACCTTTATGGATTGTTGTTTTTGAGTAAAATAAGATCTAGATAGCCCCTGATGTTTAGGAGTATAGTTTATTTATAGAATCACAATAAGAATTTTTCTATTAGGTAATTCATTTTTGTTTAGAGATTTCAATAGGTAATTATCAATAGGCCTTGCAACACATCTTCAAAAAGATCATTAGAACACTATTTTAATGTTATTTGAATGATTTGGTGGTCAAATCCCATGAGTTTCAGGACCATCTCAGAGATCATGATAAAGTATTCATATTTCTTTATTCCTAGAATTTTAATATTAAACCCTTGAAGTGTGAATTAGTGGTTACCTATATGTGGTTTCTTAGATTTTCATTAGATAAATAGACATCTAGATTGACCTAGAGAATATCAAAGCCATTAGTCAGATGCATCCCATGAAAAACTGATGGGAAATTTGATCCCTTCAAGGTCACTTATCCTACATACACCACTTCATTATGAATATTATCAACAAGTGTAATCCCTTCTCGAAGATTATAAAGAATGTTACAGTATACTAGTAGGCTAGTGAGTGTTAGGATGAATTCATGGGAATAAATGATTATCTTCTATAATTTTTTGTTCTTATTCCACCCATATTTGTGAAGCCTTTGGTCCCCTTTTTGACCACCCAGGAATGATCCCTTAGCACCCTTCTCTCCCAAATTAATAATGAAGGCAAAGAGAATATTTTATACTATCTCAGTCTCATGCTCCTTAAAATGGAGGCTAGATATTATCCTATCAATAAGAGATTCCTCACACTGCTTTTCACAATGCGAACGTCACAACATTATTTACAGCATCTGAACATATAGATGGTGTACCAAGTAGACCCACTAAAGTATATCATTAATAATCTCGTGCTAAAGGGATGAATAACAGGCCTATCAGTGACCCTTCTGTAGTTCAACGTCATTTTCCCCCACATATATCCATCAAAATCCTGATGTTATATGAAATTATATCCACCCATCCAGATCCTAATTAGTTTCCTACTATTTTCAATTTCCTATGCGAGGTTTTACTTTTAGTGTATTAGGCTATACCGTACTTGAAAATTCCTTACAATGGTGCCTCCCAGATTATAACTAGTAGAATTAAAAATTATCCCAAGCTCAATAAAGTAGTCTTTGGGATCATCTTCATCACTCTCACAAAGGCTATACTACAATATTTGTTCTTTCTGTTAGAAATATGCACCAATAGTGTGGCAGAGTATCATTCATTCATCACTAGTCTCAAGATGGACCTCAGGATTTATTTAATGCACTTAAATGTTAAGGGAGACTCTGATTTCTTCATTAAACAGTCAATAGTGATTACATCATCATAAATTGGGATCTCATGCCACTACTGGACTGCACTCTCGAGCTAATGGCTCAGTTCCCTTCTCATCAAGAGGTGACTCATGTCACAGGTCATAAAATGATCAAGCTAATTCCATGCCCATCATATCTGTAAATATTTTAGATCCATACTAGGTTGAACTTTTTATTTACATGGCACATCAAAGAGTCATCACTCCTATCATTCCAATTGATGACAATTGATGGCAGGTAAACTAGATGACTAACGGTGATTCCACATCAAGACCTATGGGTCCCCCATAGAAAAAGAAACCCTTTATTGTACAACTCCGTTCATCGAGTACCTCTAAAATGGTATCCTTCAACCAAATAGATTTGAACCTGAGTTAATCTATTAGCATGCAGTATTGTTCACCCTCCTGAGAAAACCTAATCTCAATAAAACGTTCTACATATGTGGATTTGATGGAATTATCCTCTTTTGTTTACAAGGAGATGAGGTTCCCCAAGTTATATAGGAAGTTCATGTCGGTTTAGGTGGTTCTCATAAGGCTGGGATGAAGCTCTCCTACAAGATCTAGAGTGTATCACCCCGAGATTTTCTGAGAAATATTCTTTTTAATTACTTTGATGTCTTGTGTTGTACGCCACACCAAAATTAGCTTGTGCAATATGAAACACCATATTAGCTTGTATTATACACAAACACTATTCTATTATTGTGTTGTACGCCAAAGCAACATTCCTCAATAGCATGTGTTGTACGCAATACCGAGTTTCACTAAACGAGATATTATTTTAATATTATTATGAACTAACCGTTATGAATAGTAATACCCAATTTTTGAAATTTTAAAACTTTTACCTTACAAAATGGACTTCATTTTTGAATTCGGAATATTGAAATTATCCTAGGGTGAATTTGTGGTATTTTTCAAAAAAAATTCAATTTTTGATGAATAGTGAGAACACTGGGATACTATTTAAAACCCGACTTTTTATTTAAATAATTATTTATTTTATTTAAAGTTAATTTAGGTCAAAATATAAACATAATACATATATAATTTCAATGTAATTCATTGGAGTCATTTTATAATAAGTTTAGATATATAAAAATTTTATTGAACATTTCATCATCTTTTACCCACCTACTTGGAGAATTTGAAAATTTACATAAAACAAAATTTTACAACTTCTGTGAGTGGAATTTCAAAAATCCGAGAGACACTGTTGATATCAGTAAGTAAAATGTTGTTCAATGAGATGAAAATAAATTTTGGTTAATATTAACTTTTTACTTATATTTACCACGGTTAAAAGTAAATAGGGTAATTGAGGGGAAAAATGTAATTATTTTTTCCTTAAAACATGTCCTTATTCTATAGGGTATGTGTAATTCGACTAAAAACAACCTCAAGAATATAATATTATCATTTAGGTCCACCTTGATTAGATTAAGTCATTTATTATTATTTAATTCAAAAAAGAGTTAAAAGAGTTAAAATCAATGTTTAATAACTAAAACATTTTTAATATAGGGTAATGCACAAGATCAATTCAACTATAAATATTCTAGAGAATGATAAAATGTTTTCCTACAAAGTGGTATTTTATTTATAATATTTAGACATTAAATAGTTTAATTTATTTATGACACAATGATGATGCAGTAATTACCATATTAATGAAATATTAACATAATTGATGTTATAAATACCCACATAAATGTTATTTGATACTTTTTAAGAATTACACTAATTTTCTAGGTTAATATGACATGTTATTACTGATTAAATTAACTTTTTCCTAACTAATAATGTAGTTATGATTTTAACAAAAATCAATTACCAAATAGTGTCCAAATTGACATAAAATATTTTTTAAACAAATATTATATTATTAATTGATATTCTATTCCTAAATATCTAAGGTTCAGCCAAATGACTTAGATACGGTTATATATATTAAAAATTAACCACTTGGGGTTCTTTTGGCTTGTTATAGTATGTTTATTTACTGTATAATGTAAGAAAAGAAGAAGACATGGTAAAAGTTAAATTATTTAACAAAGAGTTATATCTAAATGATACGGTTAAAATAGTAACCTAAACTTGTATAAAACCTATTGGTTGAAAGGATTGAAACCCATACCCACTTTTCATAGAAATAAATCAATTTAGAGCTATTATTATCTGAATAATACTTTATTATAAAATAATATTTTATGTTTTCCCTATGGTGCCCCCTCTCCTCCCTTATAAAAGGGCACCTCCTGCATCTTCTCTTTTCACAATTTAGATCATTCATGCTCGGAAAACCCCTGCCTATTTCCTTATCAACTTTCACTAGAAACATTATATAGGTTCTGGTATCCCCAAAAGACAAACTCTAGTGCCTTAAGAGGAATCTTAAAAGAGGTGCGTCGAAGAAGAGGTAATCTCTTATACCGATTCATTCAAGTATCATTCTTTTTCAAATTCTTCTTCGTTAATTGTTTCATTATAAAGTAATAACATATGTATAAATCATATACTTATATGTTATTACAAATATGAAACAACCCCATTTCACCTTCAATCCATCCTATGGAAAAAAAAATCACCGCAAGTGTGTATGTACGGAATACTGTCTCTACGCTGTGGTGTAATTTGTTTTTCCAACACCACATTACATAGATGGGTATAATGGTGTATATAATAACTATATATAGATATTATAACATATTACTGATTCTATGATATTATATCATCCAATCCAATTCAATTCAATAATTATGGGAATGATAACATCATTCATGCATACGTACGGATTACTGTCTCCACAACATGATGAGATTCATTCTCCATGTTAACCATTCAAGAATGATTATAAAGTATATATAATGAATAATAATGAAATAAATGACCTGATAAATCTACTTGATTTATTTATATATATGTGTGTGTCATCTACTTAATTCCATTCAAGTCAATATGGAATGGAAAATAGCATTCATGCTTACGTACGGACTACAGTCTCCATGAACGGTGTGTTTCATTTGATACATCTATCTATTATATATATATACTGAATATATATGATATATAAATCATTTTTTACATTATAGAAGTATGTAAATCATGATATATGTAATAATAATATCATGAACAACAAGTCCAAACACGTACGATAAATGAAATGATCTTTCCAAAAACGCTACATTAACATGGAATTGACAAATTAATGGGTAATATAAATACCTAACTGAACCATATATGATATAATAACAATGAATATGATTCATTAATAAGTCAATGAAATTATTTAAATCATTATACAAGACTTTCAAATATATATGAATTATATCATACATATGGTAAGGGATAATTTTGCAATCTCATTTTTATCTGAGATTGCTTATACGTAAGTATTTACTGGGGTTATATTTTTCATCCATGTACATGAAAATATTTTTCAATATGTGTTTAATATTATTCAATGTATGTTTAAAGTCATGTTTAACCAATTTTTTATTTTACATTGTGCTATGGAAAGAACCATTCTTTTGTTTACCATAAAAGGATCTTTTTGACTTTTCCGACAAAAGTACAAAGAGAATGTATTTTTTAACTTATATGGCATGAACGAATTTTTACAGTTTAATAAAGCCTTATTTTCATGAAGCTTATTCCAAAATATTTCTTGATTATTTTCAACATAATTCTTTTCTTTTAAAATTTAATGGTATTTTGTGAAAAGAAAATGATTTTGAAGAAGAGAGGATATTTTCCTCATGAATTCATTTCAAGTGTTTTTTCAAAACTATTTTCCATCTAAAATGAAATTATTTTGTAAGATTATGTTTCAACTATACTTTATCTGTTATGGTTTCATGATTCATAGGATGAAATTATATCCATTTGTTTTATATGGATTACGTTATGATGGGTTGATGTTTATGAAACCCATTTTATTGTTTGGGTTATGATGAATGAATTATTTTTATTTTGCGGAACAAGTGAAAATGATTTCATTATGAGATGGGTGGGACCTATATCTCCATCCAATGCATTGGGTAAATATTTATGTCTCATGTGATAGACATATATGTAATTGCATGTTAATCTGGTTCAGTGATACATGACTAGAATGAGGAGTGAACTCGATTCAGAGAGGGTCTTTGTCCACTAAGATGGTCTTGGCAGTAATGCCTTGGCTACTATAGAAATCATAACATGTGATTAACTGTTTCCACAATTACATTTTTATTCCCATTCTAGTTTATCATGATTAATGTTCATTTATGATCTATGCCTTATGTACTTCCATGATTTATGTCGTTGCTCATGATTTTGATGCTTAGATTTTATGTTCATGTTTTTGCATTCAAATGTTTATGGATTGTTTTATGTTCTCTATATTTACCCTTACTGAGAATTTTATCTCACCCTTTATATGTTTTATTTTCCCCAAGATTTAATGAAATTTTTTATGTAAGAAAACAAAAGGGGAAGATCTTTATGGGAGATGTTGAAGATCTTTCACCACAATTAGAATATTATATTCTGAGTTTCCAGATACACTAAACTGTTACGGTCCTCGTGTGGTTGTTTTTGTTATGTATTATGTATTCCAAAAAAAAGTAATGTAATGTCCATATACATCATGTTTGGGGTCTCTACATAGAGTATTGGATATTTCTGGCCTACCATGTTCCATGGTTACATTGAGTATTCCGATAGGTGTCATGCATATCAGATTCATTCCAACTATGTGAATTGATCACCATATCGTATCCAATCTTCCACTTATTATTTTCCATTAAGAGTATAGGGACCCAATGCTGGTAGACCATATCCACCATCAATAGCTCGCTAGTATAGATTCATTTAAACCATGACAGATTTCTTCTCCATGTTGGAAGAAGTAATTCCCATCAAGGAAATCAAGGAATAGTCAGCGATTGAATTCATGAGATCCTACATCATTCATTGATTTAATGTCCCTCATTCTATTCTCATTGAAAATGGTACCAAATTTTGGGATGTTGAGCTGAAAAGGTTCTATTCCAAGTTAATTATTTGGTAAACCATACATCATGTTATCCCAAACATTAAAATTGAGAGATTGATGAATTCAATAATATTATCTCTATCATTTTTCATAAGATAATGGGCATGAATAAGAAATTATGATCGAAAAGCACCCCAACACCGTCGGGTCATATCATACAACAATCCAAAAATTCACCAAGGTTACTACATATTCCCTAGGGTATGAAAAAGAGGTATTCATGTCCATTGAGATTCTGGTATTATCCCTGTAAACAACTTTCTATGACTATAAGATGCCAGATAGAATGGAAGAGGTCCATATAGATGAGCTAGAATATCTTGAAAATAAAATTTTATCAAGACATGCATACTCTAGTTAGGAACCAGAAAAAGATATCAAGATCATTCAACAAGGAGGCTCACCTCAACTCTTTCCTCCGGGGTGACACGGTACTGGCCCTAATAATGCCAATGATACGTGGAAAAAAGCTACTAAATTTGGAGACATAGTGGGAAGGACCTTAAAATATTCATATGGTCTATTCCAAAGGTACATACTCTTTGATCTCCATGTATGGAGATCACACTACTCCTCCAACCAATGCCATGTTTCTAAAATAGCACTCCACATAAGGAAACCAGATGTCCTAATTGCATGATGTTAAACTATATAACAACTAACATACTTACTGTATGACATGAAAATTAATATCCATGTCCTAGATTCATGAAATTAAAATGTATGTTAGGCCTAAAAACTATGACCTTAAACCAAGAGACTATGTCCCATGTAACATGACCATAATGTATCTTCAAAAGGATGAAATTCTATGACCTTAAATTAGGAATCCTAGACCAAGAATCGCGACTTTAAACTATAAAAGGGTTTCTTTAGGATGTGTTTTCTGGTTTGGTCCTATTCAAAAATCATTCTAGTCAGGTCTGTCACTCCACCGCCCCACATGAATTATTCTAAAAAAATTACACTTTTATTTATGAACTCCATGACCTTAAACTAAGAGTTGAAGTCCCAGCATCACGACTTTAAACACGAGTCCCCCTAGGGATTTTTTGTGCAGTGTGTGATTCTTCAGTCCCCATATAGTTCCTTGTTGACACCATCATTCCCCACATATCCCTTTTGGATGAGACTATCCCTTCACTGGTCTGAACTCTATGATTGTAAACTAAAATTCTACATCCCAATAATATGATGTTAAATTGAGAAGTCGTTCCAAGCTCTATGGACTTAAACTGATATCAATTATAGTAAAAAAATAAATGACTTTAAACTAATATCCTATGTTCTAGAAAAAATACCTTAAAATATTTACCACAAGTCCATGAATTATGGCTTTCAACTGTATAATAGATTATCTCTAGACTATGTTGTGTGTTTTTTGGACTCCTTGGACCTTATTCATGTTGGGTGTGTCATTACATTTTACTACACATGTCTGGTAGAGTTATTTCCCCATTTATATGGTTTAGAATCCATGCCATAAATTGAGAGATTATAGTCTAGGAGATGCAACCTTAAACTATTCTCAGTAGGTCCAAGCATTATGACCTTCATCTATTTGTATCCCCTATAGTCCGAGTATTATGGCCTGAAACATCAAATCTTGACATCCTCAACGGATGATGTCAAACTAAAATTATACCACATAAAAAATTGGGATACCTATTAGTAAGATATGATTTGTATCATATTTTATATTGGGATACATCACACAATAAGTACGGGATATTTAACAAACATTACCCTAGGCCCCGAACGTGGTAGGTGATATGCTCTGATTTCCCTTACCCAAGTGGAACACCCCTACTATACTTTTTCATGTACCACTCCATGTTTGAAGAACTGTGTGTGGAATGATTCTCATCCTCATGGGATATGTAGTGACACCATGACTTCTCATCTTCGGTCCAATCTACAAATTCATAAACCCTTTGGCCCTCATGCCCTGTTTCATCAATCTATACATCACAAAATTAAACTGATTTCTTATGTCCAAGAATTATGACTTTAAACAATATAGATATTCTCTTCAGATTATGTGGTGTTTTGTTGGACCACCTTATCACTAATTTAAATCAGGGCTTCACTCCTCCATGGTTTATATACCTGTTTGAAGAGCCCCATGATCCGAGATCTATGACTGTAAACTAGGAGTATAAGTACAAGAATCACAACTTTAGATTATGTGTGATTCTTCCATATGAGTGTTTTTTGTGACCTGTACCTCCTTTTTACTCATTCTCATTAAGTTATAGATGTTTCTCCATGAAATCCCCTTTTGGAATGCAACGTCCATGGTCCTTGTCACATGATGTTAAGTTTTATTCTTACCTAAGACAAGATCTGGATTCCTCTAAAATAAGAGATGTTTTTTACTCCATTAGAAAATGGGATACCTTATTTGATATGTGTGGTATGGTAAATAAAGTTACCCCATTCTCTGAACATGGGATTCCCCGTGACAACTGGGAGATTTCTCAAATCTCCGCACCAGAGGGGATCACCTCCCAAATAGCATTGGTCGCCTGCCAGAGCATGTTTTAGAACTACTTTTGGCTTGATTACCATCCTTATGGGATATGTAGTGACACCCAGAAATTTTATCTCAATTTTAGACCTTCTATTGATTATCTATCGGGTCTTCCCTTCCCCGATGTCATGATTTTCACCTAGGGTTCAGTTTGTAGGTCTTTTTTTGTTACAAGGTCCCTTAGACCCTCCATTCATCATTGTCACTATTTTTTCCACACATGTACCTTTATAGAAACACATGTTTCCCTTTTGGTCCATACCGTATGACCATAAACTATGCACAACATTGTAGTCATGTGAAATTAAACTCATATAGGCATCCTAATCTCATGATGTTAAATTGTACCATGTGTCATCGTCACTGTATGATGTTAAAATACATGTAAATCATCCTCATTTTAGGATGTAAAACCTCTATATCATTTTATATTCTCACTTGAGAGGTCATATACTCTAGTGTCGATCATCTACTACATCGTTCACATTCTTATCTATCTCTCAACATCTGAGAGGATGCCCCCTGGAAGATGAGTTTGACCTATTTCAGACAAATAGTCCTACACCAATATTATTTAATCCATGGTGGAATAATTCAAAGAGTGTTGGAATCCATTAAAAAAATTAAATCACCCCATTTACATGATTTATGTTCCCCTTGTTTGGATTCTCATCCATCACTATGACTAAAGGGACCCCCTGATGGAATGGTGTCTGAAAAAGGATCACTTACCATCCTAGTCCATTGACCTATGAGATTTCAGATGAAAATATGATACTGATTCTATGTTTCAAATATGTTTAGTGGTCTAACTTCACTTATTTTTTCCCATATTAGGCTAAGAGATATGGATGTTTTCTTTAAAACAAGGTCAATAGTTATCCTTCATCATGACACCACTCTCATTGTGTTTTATATTTTCGGAATTATGATTAAAATTCTTCATTCCCCTTTGTTCAGATAGAATTCAACAACCATGTAATTATCTTATTCATGCATCAGAGCAGACTACAAAATCAAGTTAGTTATTCTAGAAGACTATTTCTCTTGTTATAGACTCTCTTAGTCCAAACACTCCTGGTGGTTAGTCAAATATAACAATCCTTAAGTTTTTGATGGTTATATTTCACTCTCATATAAATGAGAAATCATGTGGTCATCCCTTTTTCTCACACTGATGATGACTTATATGATCATTGGGATAGGTCATTTGTTGTTTCATGAATATAATTCAAGTACAGTAATTATGGGTAGTGAATGAAATATTTTGATGCACAAATAAATGGTTTTAGAAACCACCAAGCATGTTAATACATTGGAATGTTTTATCCACATGTTAGATCCCCACATGAGTCCAGAAAATATTCCCCCTATGTCTCTACCCTGGTAAATGAGAATTGCATATCTACCAAACTTTGGTGTGTGGAATCAAGGTATTGTAACCGCCACCCAAGCTCCGTTTCCTCTTATTCTATCATAGGGTGAATCTTGTGAACTCTAATATGTGCTTGGTCCCACTCAGCATTGAAATTATCTATTAGAAGCGATTCTCTCCTCATCATCATCTTGGCCCCCATCATTTGGTCCCTTAGTTGGTGTAAAACCTTCTATAGAGCATTAATAAAGGAAATGTGCTCTCTCATTTATTCCACTAGACACTATATTTCTTGATTTACATCCTAGAGCTTCTCAATGTTCTCACACCTCTACTAGTGACAAGAAATATCTAAATTATGGATTCCTTTATGCACCCATTCAAAAAGGAATTCATGGACCAGTGTGTAGATATCATGAGCATCCACCCCTCCAATGATCTAGTTACATATCCAGTAGTAGAGTGACCACATATGACTCACCGAGTCTAGTTCTTGATTATGGGAAATGAAAATATATTTGTCCCTCAATACTTTACACTAAACTATATAATTTTCTTTAATATCTTGGTACCTGGATTCATATTTCCCTTCAGGGGGTGTAGTTTTTCATTCATGGAATGTTTCAAGAATGGTAGTAGAGGGGTCCTCCCCATGAATCCCCTCAAATGGGTTGACCTCTATATCGTGAGTTTAGTTGTTTTTTGTTGAATCTTCCTCATTAGCTCCATCCCCACTAGCATCAAGTTCCACCCCACTAGTGGAACCACTCACATCCACCATATTCTATTTTATTAGGGATAAGGTCAGATCAGTTTGAAGGACTAGATCCTCATAAATCAGTGTGGCTATTAAAGAAGGACCCCAGATGTTCTATATTTATCTACATGCCAAGAACGTAATCTTTGGTCAACCGTTTGAAATGAAAATATGATAAGCATGTGAATAAAAAAATGGGATGTTAAATTTATGGGAGAATGATAAACTCATAGAAGATGAGAATTAAAAATTTGATTCCTTGATTCTCAGTGGGGAGATCCACCATAGAAGACCATTTGACACCAGTCGGTACTTCAATAACCACCATTATCTCCTCTTGCGTTGATTGGGTATGAGATTCATGAAATAGAAAATATGTTGAAACAACGGTTCCATGAAAATATGGAAGTCATTTGACTCAAAATATATCTTGACATTTAGGAAGATACATTTTGATGATAAGTTTCCATGGTCATGCCGCTTCTTTAGTAGTGGGTTCCACCTTTGAAATACCTAGTCGTGGACCCCATATAAATAATTGGGAGAAGCTAGGACTTTGTGGTCATTACCATGACCTCATCAACTATCCCATCAGCTGCTTCATCCTCAGGAACAAGACCCATAGCCTGCCCTTCAGTACACTTTAGTAACCTTCAACCTCTCTAGTTGGGGCCCTTTTAACATTGTCAATATGATCATGTATAGTAAAAGATTTTATTAGAAAATCTATATAATGAATGGGGGTGGTTCAAGGAATGAAAGACAGCTAAATATTTTCTCGAGAAACTCAGATAATTCTTCTTCAAATGTTGTGTTTTCACACCATTCTCGAGGACTATCCTTAATGAGCTGCTGGCCCGACATATTTTTTATTACTGGAGTCTTATTCCTCATTTTTGTTTGATTCCTCCCCATATGATGAAACATCAACATATAGAATCTCCTCCCACTATGACTCATCCTCAAACATCACTCACACATCAAGGTGGAAGTAGGTTCATACTACCCCCATGGACATGTGTAACTATCCATATTTGTTAGATATGCATGCCTTTGGTGGAATAACACCCTAGTCACAAATCAAATGGGCCCACTTTTTAGAATCTCAATTCCATATAATTTCAATTTTCACAACAATTCTTCTATTGACAATGATTTCGGAAGCATCCCCCAAGCTGACTAGAGAGAGGGAAAATGGAATTGGAAGATGGATGTAATAGTTACCTCATCTTTTTCTGTGGATCATCCCTAGACCTACATGACTCTACATGGAAGGAACATTATTTCCCCCAAGTTCACTTCTAAGGCCCTTATACTCTAGGAGATGGGTGTTGTGACTTTACCTTGATCTATCCCCTCTACAACTCTATCTTTTTCTACACTAGGTGTCTGGCTTTCCCCTCTTTGGGTAGCTCGCCGACCTCATCGCTATTCTGACTCCTGGCTTTCCTGCTCAACCACCTGAATGATCATATTGAGGATTCCTTCTATATATGTTTCCACCCAATTTCTAGCATTTTCATTTGATATGATATCATCAACACTAGTTTACTTCATGACAATTGATTCCACTGAGCCATCATACATGCTAGATAATGAAGTATATAGAGGTTTATCTCCTCAAATACCTCATTTAGACTCTATTCATCACTTTTTGGAGGCACCCAACCTCTACAGAAAAGGATAGCATGTTAAACACACTCTAGGAATGGTCTTCTATCCTAGACACCATCACTCCACCCTTAAAACTCTTTAGGTACCCCCATTACTATGTTAGTTGCAACACCATTGGACCAACTAGAGTTGAGAATGTGTGGAAGTTGAATTTCTCATGGTTTCCAATCTAAATCATGATCAATGTCTCATCAATTTTCACTAGCCATAACCCATCAATATTAATTAGATATGTCCATAGACAATAATTTGGAGGGATAATGGCATTTGATAATTGATAACCCCCAAGGTGTAATTCAATCCATCCATGTAAGTGTTGGAGTTGGTGCCCTACAACCAACATCATTATACTTTATGATAGACATGAATTTATTTTTTGAATATTAATAAAATACTTATTACATAATTATTATTTTTCTATGTGACATAGTATGAGATAATGTACTAAGAGTGGTTGTGACACTAAAAGGTCATAGAAGTTCTCCACTATGATGATAACCCAGAAGTGCTATTAAACTATTTATAAATGATGTTCTATAACCAGATGATATAATTTGTGGTACACAAATAATACAGTATATTAGGTGTAGAGACTCATAGGACAATGAGACACTTTCTCAGGGTGTTTTCCCTTGGTAATATCTAGTATGATATTATAAGAACGAGACATCGAGTAGGAAAACCACATTTATATTTGTCATTGGATGTTCTAATCTTTGGAAATGTGTATTGGTCATTAGACATTAATATTATTATTAATGAGTATTATGAGTCATTTACTTAGATTTATTGATGTAAACCATGATGACATATGTTCACGGTGAGGCAGGATATGTTTTGTGCATCACGGGTAAGATTACATTAATGAATAATGTGAGAAAGGATTTATTCATTATATTATTTAATAGAAGCTAATATCATAGGCCTGTTGAATGAAATGATTCATACTAAATAGATCCATGTCCATGTCGATCAATTGGAATGTTTTATTTTTTAAAATCCAATAAAAGAGATAATCGACCACATAGGTTGATGGCTCTGGCATGAAACCTACTCAGTTTGAGATATGTGTTAATGAAATTATATTACATGGTAAGCTATCGTATGAGGTGACATGACATTGTGTAACTAACTTATTTATCTATGGGTGGCATGGTGTGTTTCTTGATGCAAACCTTGAACATTAGACTTCTTCACCTAATGCCACTGAGAAAGAGGCCTAGAGGGTAACACACTAAGATTCTCCAGAATCATAGTTAAATAATATATTATTATTTATTATATAAGAGGATGAATAAATATTATTCTCATATTTGGTTTAATAATTATTCATGTGTGATTGATCATATATAAATATTTATTATTTTTAGTAAATATAATATTTATTTATTTATTAGAGAATTATGCAGTGATATTTATTTAAAAAATAAATAGACATTATTCAAGGCCCGATAAATATTTTGGACAAATGGAGAATCGGGTTTAATGGTCCAATAAGAAATTATAATATTTAATATTATTTCATTAAATAATATTTAATTTTAATTTTCAAGATAAGTGTGTGTCATAAAATAATAATATTACTATTATTATTTAACATGGGGTTTTCTATGATTAAATAATAATAAGGGAACATGTGAAATTATTTTCTTTTGACACTAGAAATATAAATACCCAATTATATTATTTTTTCTTTATCCTATTCATTTGTGCACAATAATTCAAGGAGAATCCTCTCAATCCTAGAGATCTCCCTTCGCTAAGATCTCTACCAAAAATTGTGAGCAAGACTCCTCCATCGGATCAAAGTGAATGCTTTGGAAGCTGTTTTCATGGTGATCAAGGAATATAACACAAGCACAAGGGTCTTCTTTGATATCGTTGGGAGACTTATTCAGTGATTTCTAGAGATTGCTGGAAGAGATGTGGATTACCGTTAGAGGAAATATACACTTGTCTTATAAAACATATCGATGGTACACCGCGGATCTATCACTAGACACATCAACGAAGAAATAATTCCTTAGCGTTAATTCATCTTCTAATTAAATTAATTATAAACAATATGTGTTGATAACCTATCTCTTGGATCCAAAACAATTTTTCCTTTTATATTTCTTTAACTCAATTCCATGGATCATAACATTCATCATCTTAAAGATCTCGGATTGATCATTGATTATGGTGAAAAATCAATGTTGAGTACCACCCATCGCATGCTTCCACTGTGCTCGGAACCATTAAGTGGTATCTAAGGGGGTAAATTATTATATATAATTATTTAAAAATAATTGGTGATTTATGAATTTTTGATTTAGTTTTTAAATTCATGTTTAATAGTTATTTTAATTTGAATAACAAGATCTCTTTCTTCCTCATTCGTTTCACATAGATCTAATATATAAGATATTTTTATTAAAATAAAATCAAGTAAATCATCTAGAAGAGTCAATGATTCTGCCTGAATAACATAGTAGCACTTGCCGTGTAACTTGAGTTACATGACATGTAGTTGTGTTCAATGCACCCAGAGTTAATTCATCGATTACTCAACTTAACTACATTAATGAAATGTATTTTAGTTAATTATTACCTCACATGTTTGCCAGGAAATATTGGGGCACAGTCATCTAGACTACATGTCTGGTGGCCAATTAGACACAATGTGTGGTCCTTTTGTGTCAAATATGGGTTGTGTATTCAATTCATGGATGGCCTGAATGGTGACTATGTAACCAAAATCCAACATGGTGTGGGGCCCATTGGAAATGTCGTGTACTCCAAATTTTACAAGTCACAGACTACACATCGAGTCCCTAGGCAAGTGTCGTTGATTGATGGTGAGAGGTGTACAAGTTTTGTAGATCGAATCTACACACCGGGTACTTATACAATTTTATGCATATTTAATATTTATTTATTTTACTATGAAAACCTTGAGACATAAACTTGTGTGTGGTCATAAAGATTGGACACACCATGTGATAAGTTTTAATATACATAAATATTAAAATTCTAAATTAATATCTACAAAATATTCAAGATCATCATATCATGTTAGAGTCGTACTCCAAGTTGATACTCTATGTGCATTAAAGCATAAAATGTGACCAAAAAATCATTTAATTTTCATAATAATCTATGAAGTACACATCATGAAAGTATTTGACATGTCATGTATTCCATATGTTGCAAGATTAAAATAGTATATGAGTATAATACATGTTGGGTAGATTTGGATTGGTATTCACTGTGTTTTCTCCACAGAACATTTATGTACAAGGTTAATTTTAAATGTATTAATGTAATTTTTCAGAAAATTAATGGATGATAATCTCAAATAAATTCTGATAAGGATTAATATTAAATGATTTATTAATTAAAGATAATAATTAATCATTTCAACAATAATTTAACTTAAATAATAATGAATAGGAATTGAATACAAGTTTTATTAAATGCATAATTTGTTGAATTCTAGTCTATGATCATGATATACACCGTGCCTTTTTTGTATTTGATTGGTTTCCTTCAATTTATTAATAAATTAATTTATTGTCATGTTTTCCTTCTCTCCTCATTATTATAGAGGGCGTTCAGTCTTATCTTTTCTTTTATGTAAACCCAATTTCCCCCTCAATTGTGTGTGAGTAAAATACACATGTAATGGATGGATCCTCTATACTACTATAAGCGGTTAAGGTTAAGAGATGAGGTTAAAAAATTCAAGGGGATACAAAGGTGGACATGTGGAAATCTATAAACATGAACCTCAATTTGTTCAAGGCGTTTCTCCCACAGTTCAATAGTTAGATTATCTAAAGATAGATAAACTAACTGTTAGTATAAGCTCGTGACCATTCCCTTTATTTTATTTCTATCAATTTTATAGTTATTTCATTATGGATTTCTTGTCGTGATCACATAATTAACTAATTAACAAACATGTAATATAGAACTAAAATAAACTGGTTTATACGTAAATATTATCTTATATACATTTAATCACATTAGTAATACCACTTAATAATAATAATAATTTAATAAAGATTATAAATAAAAATTTATGAATAAGGTATAAAATCCCTCAATAAAATATTCATTCGGTATAGCCTTCCATTACTTAGGTTAGAATCAAACCATAGTTTATAGTGTTTGACAAGCCAATGTTGGTGTGCATTCAATTATCGATGAATTCTAACATTAGGTTTTGGTTGACGTAACTTGGTTTACATAAATGGTTGAATTCTATATCAGGACTTGGTGTAACTAGGAGTCAATGGATAAGGAAATATAAATTAAGGATTTCATGATTGGGGAGTCCACTCATTATATCAAGGAACTATGAGTTAATGTGGTTGGAATTTTGAATGCCTACCTAAAACCATTCAAGTAGCTTGACCAACCAATTTTGGGGTAATGAGATGGATAATAAGTATCCTTTACACTAGGATGTCCAAGAAACGAGATATTTTGAATCCAATGGTTAGGGCTATTGGGTTTTGATAAAATATAGGGAGATTAAAAAATATAATATTTATTTATTTGTCTTAATTTTATCAGATAAATTACTAAAATTCATCTTATTTATTTTGTAGAAACAATAATAAAATGGCATCAAACATATCATTGTAGTCTATACTTGATAATTAAAACCATCTCATCCACATAGTTTTCAGGAGTAGGAATGGTGCATATGTTTCATCATTTTCCATGAATGGTAATTATATGTGATAGAATTACCTTTACCAGTTTTTCCTGGAAATGAGGAAAGTGATGAAAAACTATCTCTCTATGTGAAACATTTGAATGATGCTAAATATGTTTAGTTATTCATGATATCATCTATGTACAATGATATTTTAAAGAAACCTGAGGATATGGATGCCTATAGCATGATGTCTCACCTACAGGGTCTCTATCTAGAGATGGTGACACAAGAGTGGTATGATATATCAAATTCATTGTTCGTGACTAATATTAGAGAGTATCATCCAAATAGTCCTCATGTAGTCATGATTATTGGCTACAATGAATGCCTGGACATCTTAAGTATTAAATTTCTAGATGAGTTGTGCACAAATCTATACATTCATCATGGCCCAAGACCTTCTCTACAGTTATTGTGAATTAAAATATAATCAATAATGAGAAGTGTCTTTCAGAAATTCTAACCATGATTCTCCAAGTGGATAAGGATATGGGGCATGACAAACCCATAGTAATTATAGTGAATAAGAAGTGGATGGACAATAAAAACGGTCCCAAGACTTATAAATAATCTAAATCCCCTCAGCATTATCCTACCAAGAAGGATAAGATCTAGGGTAAGGGTAAGGAAAAGGAGGTGGTATGTTTTCATGTGGAATGTATAGCCACTGGAAGAGGAACTGCCCCTAGATGCAAGGAGAATCTAAATGTGCATTTTTTATCGAGTAAAATCCTTCCATATCTATGCATTGGGTATTAAACACAACATTTGGTGCTCATATCTATATCCAAATTCAAAAACCAAGTATTTTCTGGAAGATTTCTATAAGAGAGGTGGATGTGCGAGCTTCCAATGGTGTGAGGTTGGTTGCTCTATAAATTAGTGACCACCACCATTCATTACCAATAGGAATGATTTTGTTTTTAGGTTATTGTTTTTATGTACCTTCAATTTCAAAAACATAATATTATTCATGATTAGATATAGATGGGTTTATTTTAAAATTTGGAAATAAAAGTTGTTTCTTTTATAAGGAAAAAAAATTTATGGTATGGAAAATTTCAATAATAGTATTTATGTATTTAATTTCAAAAACCAAGTATTGGAAATTGATAACGAATCATGTTCACATGAATCATATAACACTCAGTTTTGACATCACCATATTGGTTATGTAATCAAGAAGAATTTGATAAATATTTTTTAATATGTCTATGTATACTCTTCTGAGATAAAACCAGTTGACATATTTCATGCTTGTTTACGAGGAAAAATGACCAAACCACCATTTTTTGGAAAGGGTGAAAGGGCCACAGAACTTTTAGGATTGGTACACATTGATGATTGTAATCCATTTCTAGTAGAAACATGAGGTGTAAATTCCTAATTCATTACTTTTACTAATGAACTGAGTAGATATGGATATATCTACATGATGAGGTATAATTCCAAGCATTTTGACAAATTCAAGGAATTCAAGAATGAAGTTAAGAATCTGTTTGTTAAGAAGATAAAGAAGCTTCGATTAGATCGAGGTGGTGAATATAATAACTAAGAGTTCATATAATTTCTATAGGAGTTTGGGATATCATATCAACTCACTCTGTCTTATACACCATAGTGGAATGGTGTTAGTGAGAGGTGGAACAGTACCTTGCTATATATGGTAAGATCGATGATGATTCGTATAGATCACACATCATTCTTTTTCAGATATGCATTACAAACAATGGTATACACATTAAACTAAGTACTAAATAAAGTGAAAATTTGAATTTCCTTTGATCAATGGAGTGGAAAGAAACAAATTTTATCTCATACATGTGTATGGGATTGTAAAGAGTTTGTTAAGTATCTCTCAGGAAACAAACTAACACTCTAGGGCATGAAGTTTATCTTGATAGGGTGTCCTAATTAAATAATGGGATACTACCTATACAAGCCCTCAGATAATAAAGTTATTGTCACCAAATTTTTTTCATTCATGATAGGGAGAACATCATCAAAAAGGATAGTGGGAGAATGATTGAAATAAATGAAGTTGATGCTAAAGATACACAACAGTGAGTATAGAAACTGATTCCACAAGTCCATGTGGATGAACTAGTTCATGAAACATATGAAATGCATAGAAGCATAAGAGAGGTAAGATAACTTGAGAGATATGGATTTATGGTCACTGGGGATGTTGACTCATTAAATCTTGACAATAATGAACCTACCTCCTAAAAGGAGGAAATTGAGAGCTCAAAATCAAAAAGATGGATAGAAGTTATGAATTCTGAGGTGGATTCCATGTATCAGAACCATTTTTGGGTTATAGTCATTGTGCTAGTTGATGTAATGGTTATTGGATTCAAATGGGGTTTCAAGAGGAAAATATACATGGAAGGTAAAGTATGTACCTATAAATCAAGGCTACTAGATAAATGTTTAAAACAACATAATGCAATTGATTATGATGAAACCATTTCACCAGTTTCCATGATTAAATCCATCTGAATCATAATTGAAATAGAATTTTACCATGACTATGATATTTAGAAGATGGATGTCAAAACTATATTCCTTAATTGAAAACTTCATGAAAATGACTATATGACACAACCTGAAGGGTTTGTGACTCTAGGTCATGCCAAAAATAATTTTCAAGTTGGATAGATCCATTTATGGATTAAAGAAACCATCTTCATCATGGAAAATTTGATTCAATGAATCCATAAAAGAACATTGATTCATTATGAATAAATGTGAGTATTGTGTTTACAAATGGTTAAATGGGAATGAGGTCATTATCCAAGTAGTATATATTGGTGAAAAATTACATGTTTGAAATGACATACCAGTCTTACAATATATTAAGGACTGGATAAAAAACTGTTTCTCCATGAAGGACATAGGTGAAGAAGCTGATATTCTAGGGATCAAGATTATCCGTGATAGATATAAGAAGCTATGTGTACTTAGTCAAAGAACATATATTAACGAGATACTAAAGATATTATGTATGAAATAATATAGGAGGATATTGCTTCTAGTGTCACATGGTTTACATATTTCTAAGAAAATGATTCCTTAGACACACCATAAAAAAGAGATAATGGGTATGATCACATACGCTTTAGCGATATGATCAATTATGTTTTCCATCTTATGTACTAGACGTTATTTTTCCTATGCAGTAGGCATGGTAGGAAGATATCAAGAAGATATAGGAGAACAACATTGAACTACTATTAATGCTATCCTAAAGTATCTGAGAAGAACTAAAGAAATTTTCACGGTGTATGGAAGAGATGAGGAGCTTGTCATCTAGGGTTACACAAATTCTAGTTTTTATATAGATCAGAATGATCTAAAGTCACAATTGGTGTATATTTTCTATCTCAACAAGAAGTTGTGAGCTAAAAGAGTTCAAAGCAGCCAGTTTTCACTGATTCTACAGTAGTGTCTTGGTATATAGTGTCTTTTGATGCATCCAAGGAAATTTTTTGGATTCATAACTTTGTCTAGGAACATAATTTGGTACCAAGCATTAAAGACCCTATCACGTTATATTGTGAAAACCCATGTAGTGGTGGATCTTGCAAATGATCCAAGGTCACACTAACAAGAAAATAATATACCCCGTAAGTATAACCTCCTGAGGTATTTCTATTAGAGGGGTGAAGTTCTAGTGAGTGGGGTACCCATGGAAGATAATGTGGTAGAACCGTTGACTGAGGTCCTATCTCAACAGAAGCATGAATATCACATGAGAGCTAGCAGACTGATGGTTTTTAGGAGCTAGCTATAGTGTAAGTGTGATTCGATTAGAGTTGGTTCCCTAGAACCAACTTATATTTACATTATGATAAAAATGTATTCATTGTTTGAATATTAATAAATTACTTATAACATCATGATTGTTCTTATATGTGACATGGTATGAGATAATGTCATAAGAGTGGTCAGCGTACTAAAAGGTCATATCAGTTCCCAACTATGATGAGAATCAAAAAGTTCTATGAAACTATTCTTAAATTATGTTCTATAATCAGATAATATCATTTTAGCGATATAAATGATATAGGATATCAGGGGTGAAGACTCATAGAACTTTGAGTCTCCTTTTCATGGTGTACACCCTGGGTAATATCTTATAGGATATTATGAGAATGGGAAACGATAGTAGAAAACCCACATCCATATGCATAATTGGATGTTCCTATTTTTGGGTGTGTTTATTGGTCCATGGATGTTAATATTATTATTAATGATTATTATGTTTCATGTACTTAAATTTATTGACAAAAATTGTGATGACAGATGTTTGCGGTGAGGTAGGATATGTTGGGTATGTCACGAGAAATATTTAATTAATGAATAATGTGAGAAAGGATTTATCCCTTATGTTCTTTAACAGAAGTTAATATATCATTCCCTATGATTGAAATGATATATCCTAAATAAATCCATGTTCATGGTGATCAATAATAAATTTCTATTTTGGGAAATTAAAAGAAATAGAAAATCGAGGACAAAGGTTGATGACACTGGCATGCAACCTACTCGATTTGACATATTGTGATAAATGGATTATATTACATGGTAAAAACACATTTGAGGGGAAATTTCATTTTGGAATTATCTTATTTTTCTATGGGTGTCTTGGTATGTTTCTAGATGTTATCCTTGGACATTATATCGCTTCACCTAATGCCGGTGAGAAAGAGGCATAGAGGGTCATACACTAAGTGTATCCAGAATATCATTTAAATAATATATTATTATTTATTATTTAATCGGTTGAATAAATATTATTCCCATACATGGATTAATAATTATTCATCAATTCGTGATCACATATAAAAATTTATTTTCTATTTGGTAAATATAATATTTATTTATGTATTGGAGAATATTATAGTGATATTTTTTTAATAATTAAATAGACATTATTCTAGGCCCGATAAATATTATGGATGAATGGGGACTATTTTTAATGGTCTGGTGAAAAATTATAATATTTAATATTAATTAATTAAATAATATTTAATTATAATTCATAATTTAAAAGCATGTCAAAAATTAAAAATTACTATTATTATTTGACAAGGGGTGTTTCGTGGATTAAATAATAATAAGGGATGTTGTGAAATTATTTTATTTCAACACTAGAAATATAAATACCCAATTGTATTTTTTCTCATCAGTCTATTCAGTTGTGTATAACGATTCAAGGATAACCTTATCAAGCCTGGAGAGATCCATTTTTCAAGAACGCTCCCAAGGACGGCAAGTAATCCCCCTCCACCATATCAAGGAGAACACATTGGAAGTGATTCTCGAGCCGATCAAGGAATACAATACAAGCGCAATGATCTTCTGTACTAGAACACAGAGACTCCTTCAGTGACATCTGGATATTCCTTAAATATATCTGGATCACATAATTCATCATCGTATATATCTCTAATTGATCTTTGATTATGAAAAAAACAAGGTTGGGAGTCATCCATCGCATGCTTCCACTACACCTGGGACCTTCAGTAAGAACAGGAATAGTATGAAGATCCCCATCATAATGCTTTACCTCACAACGTGGCCCAGAAGGTTGTAGAACTAGTACAACATAGATAGCCCTAAGTTGAATTAGTTTTCATCCTTCAAAATCAATGGAATCACCAATATCCCCAAGTGCAAATCCATCCACATGTTTGTGAGCGATAGTAGCAAACCACTCAAGAATTTGGCAAGAAACATGGTGTAACAGACCCATAGACCCCAGCCTCCCACCATGTTGTACCCCGATTTCTAAATCTATTATTCTTCAAGTTTCAACTAGTTTGTTCATAACCTCATTCTTTACAGCGCAGTTGGGAACTATTTTCCCCAACCCAGCATTCTCACTTTTGGGTCCTTTAAAAACATGTCAAACCATTCCTTGAATAGTATATCCCTATAAAAAAAGGCGAATAAACTATATTATAATACAACACCTCTAGAAGGTGTTACATCAGGAGAGGTGTCTACAACCTATCATTACAGGTGTCCTTTTATAGATTTAACTCATCATACTAGAACCCTTCCTGTGGAAATACACCAATAAAGTTGATATCCCACAAATTAATGTTAACGTCTCTATGATTAAGATGGAACGTGTTCATGTCTGGTGACTATTGGATGTGTAGTTATGGAAGTAGCTCCAGTTGATGGTAAAAGTGGATCTATGACATCCACACAACTTCATACAGCCCGTTATGACATAACACTTCCACATACTCCATGAAGGTGTAGCGTACACAATATGATTATGCCCATTCACAGGTAAATTTGATTCCCTGTCATAAGTCCCAATCCTTGTTCCAACCCATGTTATTGTCCCTCATGATGCTCTAAAAAATCACGGCGTAGTGGGAATGTAATTTTTTTGCCTCTGGTTTCTCCCCTATGACCATCCCAGTCTACCCGTTTAGTGTAAAGACTATGATATCTTCATTCTCCCTAGTATGATAGTATTTAATAGTTATGTTCCAGCAATTGAGATCATATTTGCGTGTGAACCATGATCATGGGATGTTAACCTCGAGAGCTAGGATGGTAACCTAATCTAGAAGTCTGAAATTACATAGCAAGAGATAGGTTCCCAGTGGATAGATGTTTTTTCGTCTACTTTCAAGGCCATGTAGACATGATTATCTAACACTACCCTTATTGCTCAAGAGATCTGAGGATTTTTGGAAATTTCATCTCTGTGAGCAGCAGTATTGAAATAAATCTCACCTGGGTTCTATTGGTTGGTAATTTCTAATGAGTATGAAAATTCAAAGGAAGGGGTTTGTATGAAGGTTGGTTTGGAATGCCAGAGTTGATGGTATATGAAATACTGGCAGTAGCTGTGCAAGATGAGGTTATAGTCATAGAATCAGTTTCCTGAAAGAGATATTCATCATGAAAGAAGAAATTGAGGATATATTTTTCATGAAAAATGAAGACATACGCACATTAGGGAAATAAAACTATCATGTGGAAATTCAATGTGTCGTACAAGGGACCCCTTCCACCTATTTATAGGTATGGACCACAGTCTTCCACGCGCATGTATGTATCTTACGCGCCATGCTGCATATGATTCATGAACCCACATAGGTGAAACTATATCATAGGTTTTTCCTTCATAACCTTCCTTATGGTCCACTTTTTGCTCATATTCTGAGGGGGACACTTGTTGGAACATGAATTCCATATAATGTTTCACACAACCATCTTCGGGAAAACTGAAGCTGTCATCCGACCTGACAGACCATTCAGAGAATGAATAGGGTGGTGCGTGCATGTCTTATTAATTGTGTGAAAGATCATAACCGGTGTAGAAAAGCCTTGTACAATAAATATATGATAATATTTATCATTCCTTCATTTAAGGACACCAGGATAACCATGTAAATAGAGAAAAAGGTAGAATTGTTGTCCTCAAGAAATCAAACGGTGCGTGAAAGAGTCACATTCACGTGCAAACCATTCCACACTAAATAAGTTGACAAATAATCACCTTGATTGAACATTTTCCCAAGTAAAATATGAATATGCACACAAGTAACCCTTTTCAACTAGAACATGTTTCACCCATTGCTAATGATTTCAACTATATATAGAATTTCACCCCTTCTTTGGGGTGACTCTCTGGAAGAAGTCTGACTCTACTACGTGTAAGACCAATATTCCATCACATTGCAAAATAATGAAACCCTAAAGGTAGAGAATTATTTGAAATAGGTTCCATATGGGTCCACCGTTGACTAGGTCCCTCATTTGATTAATATTTGCCCAAAATATTTCAACCCAAGTTGGGTGACTGCAAAGTCTCCTCAAACATGCATCCCTAATGTTGCGCGCAAACCCCAATCTTGTGATCAACCCCTCTTTGAGACTCCATGTCCTACGCCCTTATGTTAGAGTGGAATTCTCGAAAAACCAACGCACACAACACCCATATTCTATGCACACATATTACATGAACCTCTCCAATATTGCATGCAACAATTTCATGGTCCCACATTTGATGTCCCCGATGCTTATAGTGCATCTGTTTCCATACCATTTTCTTGTCACCAACGGTATTGTAACCAATATTTCTTCTTAGTAAAGGGACTGAAACATATACCTCATGACTATAAACTCCTACCATCATTACAACCTAGCAGTTAAAAATCTGTACCCTATTCAGAGGTGCATGAGTTGTGGTTGTGTAATCCCACAGGATGGGGAGTGATCCCCTCCACATACGGGCTTCATGACGTAAACATTCACTGTCCCCACATCCTCAACGCATAACATTAAACAATGACTAAACTTTATGTGATGAACACATAATTCCCCATGTAAAATCATCCTGGGTTGCCACCTTCTCCTCCACAATTGGGTGATCCTCATTCATTTGGAAGCCTCCATGTGTATTCCCCACTCACCATGTGAAACCTGATCATAATACTCCATGTTCCACTGACATGGAATAAGATCCTCCTCAGGTAGCTTCCACGTGTAAGCCCCACACTATATCACGTTGTCACTTCTTTCACAACACAGGTGTAATGTATATAAATTTATCTTATTTCTCTTACTGAGCACGACTCAAGTGATCTTAGAGGATATTATCAATCATGAAATCTGTCCAACATCCACCTTATGGTCCTCCGATATATTATAATTCCCAATCACATATCCTTTATGGGTATCTCAACAAGTAATCCCCATTCATACCAAACTATGTGAGATTTGATTCTCAACTAATTGGGATACATAAGAATCCTCTATGAGGTCCAAACCCAACATCCACATACATCATATTTTTTCCCAAACTATATCCATGTAAAGATCATGCCACACACCTAGGAGACCACATCTCTTATAGGTCCCTCAGTCATCTTAACACGTAAGCCCCAGAAAAACTCCAACCAAGAGAAATCCAATTTTGAAGGTAATCTTTCACATGTAATCCCCACACCATCCTTCATCGACGTTCCCTTTCTTTCATTAGTGTACTTACTGCATGAAATTAAATTGTATGGTTTGATCCAGTCACACGACCTTAAACTATGGCATCAAACTATGTGGTTTCTAATCCAGGTCCTCTAATTGATAATGCATGAAGACTCTCTGAGAATCAATCATGTCCATTGATAAATTTAGGTGTTTCCTCTGATGGATGTACCTCCTTGATCCCCCCAATGGGTGTTTCAATCAACCTTAATGGAGTGACATATTCACTCTATAGGATTCACCTCTTAGATCAGACTCCATGGGGAATCTCTATCCATCCACTTTTAAAATTCCAAGTGTGACATCTTCCCTCCTATGGACATACCTCACATAACTAATTCCATGGGGAATTTGGATCAAATATCTTCATCTCCATAAAATGTTAAACCCACAACCCCATTCATATTTTTAAGATGTTATGATCTGTCTCCATAAGATGCTAAACTTTTGACCAGACCCCAAATACAAACAACATAAAAAACATGGTATACGTAAGGAGAATACCTTGGAAGATATACACCTTCAGTGTTATATACCTCATGTTAGAAATGGTATACCTTGGGTTTCTCACCTAATATTCCTCCATGAGATGGCCTCCCAAGAGGATAAATAAATGTGACCAATAATCCTAGAGTCCAGACATGTTAGTGTTGCCAAATGTGACTACTATCCGGAACAAAGGAAACTTCCCTTTCAAGACCCATGATAATTTCCAACCAAAATAAGTGTAAATAACCAGCATGCACAAAGACATAGCACTAGGAATGAGTTCCATGAACATGAATCAACTCTATGAGGGAGACTCTAACTAGGTGACAAGTTCCCAGGAGGAATCCATGGAAGGAGTAACTGACATCCCATAATCTCATTTTGATCAAAGAGAATACATCACCACAGAAAGTTATGAATCTAGAAACATTTAGAAAGAGGGAATGTGGGGTTACAAGAATATCATCACACATTAACATGTAGGTGGTGTCCCTAAAAACTCATCAGAAATAAACTTAGATGCATGTATTCTAATATAAAGAAGTTGTTTAATACTTCTAACTAATTCATACATCAATTAATTATATAATGAATTTATATCTATAAATAAATAAGAACTTACCAAAAATAAATGAACAATTAAAAAATCTAGACATCAAATAAACATTTCTGAATAATATATAAAATAAAATAAATTATAAATAATATAATTTCCAACATGATTTATAGAAATTATGTATCATAAATATATATAAAAATTTAATATTTATCATAATATAAAATCCATAAAAATAATAATTTACATGTAATTTAACATGGACCCCTTCATATTAAAAATATGGTAAATTTATGAAAATAATTTCTAATCAAATAAAAATTTCATATTGTATGTCAACATTTTACATAAAAATTATCACACATTTTATATTATTTAAACCCCTAATATTAAAATCTAAGACAATTTTTTCCGAGTTTAAATAATTTTCCAATTAAGGGCTTTCAATATAATCATTTCATACATTCATTTATCAATAATTCATAAATTAATATAAAAACTTCTCAATTTTTATAATATTATAATTTATAAATATTTTATAAAATATCCTCCATGTAAATTTTAATTAAAACTAGATCAAAACAACCAAATCATCCTCATAGTAGTATACCCCCTATTCTACATGGACATATAGCTCCAACACTATTGATAGTTTTAGATAATTTGAATGAAAACCTATTTTAAAAAAATACATAAAATGGTAGTTTTCATTATAGACCATGGAATAGGGGTGTGTAATGAACCACATCATTATAAGTGTGGAAAAATCATGGGAAATTTTATTTTTTGTTCCTAATATGTTTTTTTAGTGAAAAATTGTAATTTCAATAATCAGTTTAACTCAAATAATTTTTTTGTGCAGTCTTTCGATTTTGAAATAGAATGTTTTCCCTAGTAAAAGAGTTTTATGGAATGTATATATGATTTTATTTAAGTATAATATTAGTTTTTAATTAATTAATGATTAGTTATTTATTCTTATTCTTATGGTGATATCTCTAAAACTAAGCATCATATTTAGATTCTAACTAAACAATTGAGTCCAGAATAGAGGGTTTCTTTTATGTGAGGTATAAACCTATCATAGGAACTGGAGTATAGTTGTGTTCATATGAGAGAGAAAATAAGGTATATGCATTGGGGATCATCAACATCTTTTTTTAAGGATTTGTATTTGTATTTTTTGGTTACATGATGTGGATCTAGTGAAAAGATTCAGCTGTTTTCCCTCTAAGGAGGATGGTTTACAATTTTAATCCATTATCCACATATATTTTTCAAATTTTTATTTTTAAATCCATTTATCTATCAATGTGAAACCCTATATTTTAAATTTTTAAATATTTTTGTAATAAATAATGTTTTGGGGTGTTCAGAGTGGTTTCTATTTGGGAAATATTAATCACATGGTGTGTAGTTCAAGAGAACACATGTTGTGTGTTCTTCCTTTTAAGTGATATGAGGAAAATGGAGTACAAGATGTGTGGTCCTTGTGAACATTCCTTGTAGGGGTGACTCGGTGTGTGGCTGAGTATTTTTTCATACACCCCATGATGGAGGAAAATAGTCATTTAGGTTACACTACTAGATCATATGTGACGCACATAGTTAGAGGATGTGTAGTGTACTTAGCCTAAACCTATGTGACACACATGGACATGTAACCCATGTGACATTCATCTAGTTTTTCAATACATGGATTGTAGTAGAGTATATTGAATGTCTAGAAGACAGTTTTTCATGACTAAAGAGTTGTTTTGGTGGTACAGACCTTATACCTAATGTACACACCATGTACTGCCTCCTTAGAGATGCTTTTCTTTTTTTGACTTCAAGTCATCATGGGACTTATGAGAAGTCTAATTTGAGTGTTTTTCTATGTAGATTGAAATTTTGGAATCATTTTATATTTCAAAATCCATATGGATGGTGTTTTGTATTAGGATGGTTTTGGAAAGAGGATTTCTTTTATGTTTGGATTCAGGATTATTCTATGGGTTGGGATGTGATATGAGTGGCATGAGTGAGGGTTATGAGCTTCATGATCAACCTGGATTGGGGATTTTTGTGTACATAGTTTAGGATTATTTATATGGATTCCAATGATGGGGCCCAATTGTGTCTTAAATTGGGATATCTGGATCCAGTTGATTAAGGTGTAGATATTATTATTTTGACATCAATTTTCAATTAGAGCATTTGTGATATAAAGGAGCAGTGGGGTTCCAGTTATAGAAGGGTGATATCAAGTGGATATTAAGGTGGTAATGAGAGATCCGTGGTGATTATGGTAGTGTATTAGACCTAACATATCTCTTTTCGAATGGGATGACATTGATGGATGTTGATCCTAGGTGGGTGTCATGGAGTTGTGATCAGAAGTGAGTTTGGGAGACCCATGTAGATACCCTTGTGGAAACACAATTGATAAAGGATTAGTTATAATCCTTTGAGGTATACTTTAGTATATTCATTATTTTAAGCTTTTACTTATATTTTGGATGTGACATAGGATCCCCATCGGGCCTCATGTTTTTGGTTTGGTATAGGGGATTATTGAGAATGACCTTATGAGTGGATTTTTGATTAGTTATCAAATGGGTTTTGTTGATGTACCTTGAGTATTTATGTTCTAATCATGGAATTAGATATGTGATATAATTAAGGAGACACTTGTAGGTTGTACTATTCCTATTATTCTTTTGAGGACCATGGGATCCCCATGTTATGTTTTACCCCTTGTGATGTTTAGTATGATCCTGTGGTGGATATTTGAGCATGATGTGATTCAGATTATAGAGGGATACTTAATATTTGTTGACCATGAAATGGTTTTTGATGATCACTTAGTTGATTTTATGATGGAATCAAGATTATATTGATCCATTATTTAATTCCCTATAGTAGAGGATGTTGAGGCAGTTCATACTCAGGTATTGGATTTGATAGGATAACTTTGGTATGAAATTGGGCTGGTTGTTATCCACGAGATCAATCTATTAATATTTTATGTTGTTTGGTTATTGTTAGATAGATATAGGGATCTAATAGATGATCTAATGGAAGGAATACCCCCCACCCCACTTGGCTAGTGGATGTTTAACCCTGAATAGTGGTTGGGTTTTCTTGGTTCTAGATATTATCGTAAACCTTGGTTATGGGATATTCCTGTCCCTAATTATATATTTTATGGATATGATTAGTTATATAGTACAAATGAGACTTTGATAGTTTATCATAGCATCAGTAGTTTTTATATAACTAGTTTGGATCATTCTATTAGAGTCTTATATCCTAATAGGGGAGTTCATTGTGGTTTTGGATTCCTAAGATGAGATTCTAGGGTTTGACATTTGTGCTCATTGTGTTTTAGATGTCATAGATATCCTTTGTAGATCAAGTTGGTGTCTCTGATATTTTGTGATACGATGAGAAGTATTTTGTAAGTCACCTAACATAGGATGGAGTGGGGTAGATTTACCATGAGTATCAATATATATCCCAATATTGGATATTTTATTTATTTTTATTTATCACCTTTATTTATGTATTTATTTATTTTATAAAAACTATTATTATTTTTTGACTAGGTTAAGCATTTCACATGTTCATGAACTTATTTATGACAGTAGATTTTAGGTTTACCTTAGGTATTCCCAATTGAGATTTCCCACCTCCAATATAGGCACCTTGGTGTGCGTGAAATATTTATATCTACATTTAGGTGGAGCATAGGTTACATTTTGGATTGGGAGGAGGCCTAGTGTTGGAGGTTCATGTGATCATTCTAATGTGGTGTATCATGATTAGGTTGGTGTAGCTAAAAATTTGTGGAGCATGGGGATGTAGAATGTCTTAGAGTTTGTATAGGATCATTTTTTATTTTTAGTTTTATTTAGCCTATATATTTGATTATCCTAGTGTATAATGTATTATTGTTTGTTGTGTCATTCTATGATATTGAATGACTTTTCCTTCCAAATTTCATTATTATAACATGATATCATTTCAGTTATGTATTTTTTATTATTTTATAATGTTTATTCTTGTGAAATTTTTTGCTACATTCTCTTTTTTTCACTCTGAATTAAGGTAATATTATCCCTATTATATAGATTATGACCTTGTAAATTCCTAGAAGCCTCGAATGTGTGGGGAGGAATTTTTGATGAAATATGGTGAAAAAATTTGTGCATCATATTAAATCAAATTGAGACAGTTCATTACAAAATGGTATAAAAAATGTACGGTTTTATGATTTAGGTAGATTGTAGACATGTGGTCTAAGAACATTTCAGAACTTTTAATGGATATCGAACTATTGGGTCATGAACACATTTTTTATATAAAATCAATTATTCTTGGGAATTTGATTTTTTCTTGGTTTTTTATGATTTTATGATCTCACCTAGTGTGAAAAATTTTTGTTTATGAATATATAGAATATTATGGTTTTTGTATCTTGGTTTGATAAAAAGAGGAAAGTTTTCATGCATTATACTAGTCATGTATGGTGCAAATGACATATATCTGTTTGTGTGTTGTTTCACTAATGATGGAGGTTCGTTTGTTTGAAGTGTGTATAATGACCTGAATGGTGTTTCCCCATATATATCCTTGGGGTAATTTTACTCAAATAAACTCTTTTTATTTTCTACTGATTATAGTTAATGTTTATTAAATGGTGATATGATTACTGGTGAAAGAAATGAAGTCCCTCGAATAAGGGATGCATGGAGACCCTTATAGGTCGTTGTGGGTGTTGGATGACCTATTGTTTCTTATCTTCAATTGATAAGGTCAAGGATACCTAAAATATGTTTAGATCGAGATCGAGTTTCCATAAGGATATGATTTCTCTAATGTTCCATTGTTAGTTTTGTTTGAGTGGTGTTTTGAACCACCATAGGTGAGGATATTGTTCTTTACATGTGTTTATATACTAGGTATTATAGTGGAAGAATAAGGGAATGTAATCTACTAGTATATTTAGTGGTAATAGTTGATCTTTCAATTTATGGGGCCCACTAGGGTCTACTACACTTGGGTATCATTGCGTAGTAGGTGCTTTTTGGTTAGGCATGAGAATACCATGGGCTTGAATGGTTGAGTGTTGAGAGTGATCTTTTTGTGACTGATAGGGAAGGTTTCATATATTCCTAGCCTATTTTTTTCCACTTTTTTGTGGCATAGTAGGATCCTAGTTATGCACTTGTTCATTAGGATGGATTCATAGGTGGTGGGTGGTTGTGTGGATGATCTTGGAATGAGGGAGATACCTTGATTTTTAAGAGGAGTGATGAGGGTGCTCTAGATTGTGGGAATTTAACTTTGTGAGAATAGTGTTCATGGATTTTTAGCATGTTATGATATTTTAATTTAGGAATATCTCATGTGATAATTAGTTTAGTTGTCTTTTTTTTGTTTCATGGTAGTGAATAATCATTGTGTTTGAGTAGGAGCATGAAATATGTTACTAAACAATCTATATACCTCGGGGAGAAGAGTGATTCAAATATTATTTTGTAATAAAATCTTTTTGCATGAGGATAAGTGAAAATGAGTTATTTTTAGTCTCATTTAGTTCATAGATAAGTGTAATAGACCATGTGCGGTTCTGTTGAGGATTGTTTGGGTTTTTTGAGTACCCATGTTGTGCTATCATGGTGGACCTGTTGAGTTAGACACTCAAGGAGTGGTGTGACGAAATCCATATAGTGGGTAGTTCCTCATTGGTTATTAGGGGATGTTAACCTCAATATAAATGGCTTGTTGAGAACCCAGGTTATTGTTCCTTATGATTCAGGTATGGGTGATTATTTTTGTTGTTGTTTTGGCACTCATATGTGACTAGTTTGAAAACAACCAGTCACTACATTTGGCGAAGGATAGAGTGTGGGATATAGTGTTTGGTGTTTTGGTAATGGTGTGAAGATAAGAATAATTATATGGTGGGTAGTATCAAATCGATCATGAATGAAAATCCCATATACTACGAGAGTTATGGGTGTTATTTAGACAATCGATATTGTGTGGGCTTATACAATGATCAATTTGAGATCATGGTAGCTGGATAACCAATGCGGTTTTCTGTGGCGAAAAAATCATTAATGTGAGAATATTTTAATAAACCATGTAGTTATAGGATGAGAAAATCATGAGGAATTCAAATTTTATTCTCATTTTTTTATGGGGAAATAGAAATTTCGATAGTTAGATAATCTTAAATAATTTTTATGACCTTCTCATTGGTCCTAAAATTGGATTTTTTTACCTTAGGATATGAGTTTTGTGGAATTAAATTCCATTAATATTTTGATTGAATATTAATATATATTTAATTAAATATTTATTATTCATGACCATTAAAATTATGATATATATTGAATAAATAATTATATTGATATTCAAAACCTGTGGTTTTATTTGGAATGGGGTATTTTTTCTATGTGGGGTATAAACCTGTCTTCGACACTAGTGTCGGGCACGTGTCGCTTTTTTATTTTCTTGATCCATTTTCATTATTTTATTTTCTTTTTCCCATTTCTTTTCCTTCACCCTCATGTAGTAAATCATTAATTCCCCCATCGTGGGTAATTTTCATTAAAGAGAAACAATGGAGGATAGGGAAAGGTGATCACCTTCATCATCATAATAGATCATGATCAGGATATGATTACTTTGTGGTGTGAATTTGGAATTAAGATTTGGTGATTTTTCCCTAGAGGTTGGATGGTTTTTGTGTTTTTATACCTAATATCCATATAGTTGTTACTTTTAAATTTTAATGCTATGTATGTTTATGAAAGGTTGCATCATATTTATTTTGGGAAGAAATTTTTTTAGTCGGTTTAGAGGGGTTTTTATTCAAGAAATCTCAATCACTCCATGTGTAGTTAAGAGAACACACATCGTGTTTTTTTCCTTTTGGGTGAGTTGAAGAAGAAGGGACTACACAATATGTTGTCCATGAGGACACAATCAGTAGGGTGACTCAAAGTGTGGCTAGGAACTCGACAAGATAACTAGTGTTAAGGTAACATGGTTATCAAGGTTATACAGCTATACCCTATGTGTTGCACATGGCCAGAGGTTGTATAGGGTAATTTGCCTTACCCCATGTGAGGTACATGGCCAAATACCATATGTAACATTCAAATCATGTGTGTTTCATACACGAACAATATTCCTAGAAAGTTTACTATGAGTGGGTTATAGAACATGATTAGGGAGTAGTGTTGGAGGTATATGTCATGTACCTATGGTGCATGCCATGCACTACCTCCTTGGAGGTGTTTTTTGAAAAATATTTCCCTAGATTCCGAATGGAACATGTGAGTATTCCATTTTTATTATTTTTATTTACATATCATGTTGCTAGAATACTGTTGGTATTTTGAGGTCATCTAGATGATGTTTCCACTTGGAATGTTCTGTAGGGGGGGTTTCATTAAGGCTTTGATTCAAAATTATTCAAAAGGATGGGATATGAGATTATTGTCTTGAGTGAGGGTCAGGAGATATATTATTGTTGTTCCTTGGACCAACACTCCAATAAATGGTGTTGAAAACACATATCTTTCAAACATTGTCTTTGATACGCATCCACAATTACATGATAGTTCAATATTTACAACTAAATGACCTTTTAGGTTTAACATTTTAGAGAATTTGGTAAAATATTTTTCTAATATAACCCATATTCTTTGTATAAAATCGATATTTTTATCACTATATGAGCCACTACATAATCCATAACAAGCCCACAAAATCTCCCATAATTCTTCGACATAAGAAACACTTTTAGACACATATATTGTATTATTTTTATTCATAACTTGGGGAAATGAAAACATAATAAATAGGTGAGATCATGTTCTTAATAAATGTAAACATAAGAGATAACAATTAAATATCATAATTGAGAATAAGATGAGAATATGGGTATAATCAGGATATGTAATAATGTTATACCCTATAAATCATATATCATAAATCATGGAATAAGGCTTGGCATAAAATAATACATGAATCAAAATAGTGTGAAATCATTAGTCAATAAACACGAGTCATGATTTTATAACATATTCATGAGAGTAAGAATAAAAGTGCGAAAACATTTAAATATTGAAAAAACATTTGTATAGGGAAACATAAATTTTTTTTAATCAAAAACACTAACCCATGCTTGTGACATTACTTAATTTTACACATGTATACATCACCTTAGTTAGTCACACACTAGTTCCCAGGCTTTCGAACAACAAAATTGTACCCATGTATACATATATCATGAGATTTAAACTTATAACCAATACATTGAAGTAAATTTTTGGTAACCACCATTCAATCATCTATACTTATGAGAAAAAATTTAAATAAATAATTTATCATTTCGAAAAGAACCCATGGAAGGAAAATGGATTTCATTTATCACATCATAAAGACCAATGAAAAAAATGGGTTTCATATCCTTTTTAAATGGAATCATGTTAATAAATAATTCATAATTCTATTGATAATCATAATATGATAAACCAATGGACAATAATTTGATATCCAAATATATATATATATTAATAATTTTCATGGTAAATACCCTTTAATCATGATAATAAAGTATATGAAATTTAGACTATATCGATAAAGGATATATGGAAAAGTTAATAATTTTTACAGTTAATATATATATGAAATCTATGTGAAAATACTTCAGTCAGAGGAATGAAATATATAGTTTTCATAGGAATAAAATCTATAGTAATACACTGAAGACGTTTAGGCAAAAAAAGTAATTGATGCATCAATAATCCAAGACAAAAGGACATGTAATAATCCATCCATAGAAATAATAAGGATGGTAACATTTAGATAATACCCTTGATCAAGAATAATTTATGTAAAAGGAAGTTGATTTATAAAAATACATTTTTATGAGAAATAGGATAAATCGATATGGATATAAGAAGCAACAATGTTATTTTAAAAAAAAATTATTTCAATAAAAATATTTTATAAATTAGGTAGAATAATATTTTACAATGGATGTAAGTTTCATATAATATTATAAATATAGAAAAATTTGTGTTTAAAAAAATACATTAAAAATAGATTCTTTTTACACTTTGATGACAAAAACCAATATAAAAAACACTAAAAAATTCCTAAAAATTATTTAAATAAGTTTGATACGTATAAAATGACCTTATCTAATTATTATTTAGTAGATAATTATATTCTAAAAACACCCAATGAATATAGAAATTGAAAAAGTGAGGTTCTCTACTAAAAAGTTGAGATGGGGTCAGTTTCACATACAAGAAGAACATTATGTAAAATATGAGTTAAAGGGAAATGAAATTTTTAGGGAACATTTAAAAACCAATTAATAATCATAGGAAATGCTCATGGTTTTTATTAAAAATTAAAAATCTCTATTTTGATTATTATTAAAAAATAATCATGATTTGAAAATAAGATTGGGTACAAAACACTGACTGTTTGAGAAACATTTAAATCAAAAACCCTCTATGGAGAAAAAGATTGAAATTTAACATCAAATACCATGACTAAATTATAATTAATTATATAATATTAAAATAGACAATATATATACAGTACAAAAGTAAGGTGGGGCATAAAAAGAAGAAATTAATAAAAATTAGGAATTGAGACCAAGAAACCCTGACAAGAAGAGTAATCATTAAGGTAAGAGTAATTTGATATTGATGTCACAAGTAATAATTATAAAAACGCAATAAATTAAGAGGAAATAATTTATAAATTATTTATTATTTAGAATAAACTAACCATGGAATAATAGATTTCAATAAGAAAGCATAAAACTCAATGGAAAGAAATTGAGTTAGCAAAAACCCTTACCGACCTAGAATCCTTTGAATCAAGGGATACTTAAATAAAACAATTATATCGCACTTAAAACCTAAATAATTACATGAATATTGTAAAAAAAGTTAATTATTTGGTAATAACACCATGTCAAATATGTTAAGGTTCACAATATGAAATTTGTCTCAACAAATTAAATTTCAGACAAGAACCCCTTACATTGGTCATGATTCTTTCAACACATGTTCTTAAATTCCTAGATAATAAAATTATGTTTTTTAAAAAAATTATTATGAAATTATTCATATATATTTCATATTTTATTTTTTATCTACTAATATATGTTATTTATTTGTTATATAGTTTTCTCTATATTGGTTAATCTGTATTGTTCGGTCAATTTTTATATAACTAGTTATGAATATTGAAAATGGTCCAAGGTAATTCAAAATCTCATAAAAATATATTGACTTATAATTTTTTATTTCCTATAGTATTCCATTATTAAAAAATTCATAGAGTAATATAGGTTTCAAAAATGGACCCCAATTATTAAATGTAACTTGAAATGTAATTTTTTAGCAGTTAAATTTACAATGATAGTTTATTATTAATATGTCATTTAATGTTAATAATATTATATTTAAAAATCCCTAAAAATTATGTATTTAGTTATTGTTAACAAATATCACTCTTAATTTTTATTCCAAATTCACCTTTGATAGAAATTAATAGCATTGCTCATGTAGCTGGTTAACCTGGCCAAAACATGAACAAGATAAAATTAATGGATAAGTGCGATTATAGGGTGATTTAGTTATAATATCTTATTATAGGAGTATAATTAAATTATAAATATTCTATTATTTTTTTAATATTATTTTAAATTATCTATACAAATTTAAAAATACTAGATAAAAAATGCATAACCTCCGTGGAGGTGGTAATATTCACATATGCACGTATGATATTTTTATTTTTATCATAGAAAGGAGGAATTTAGGGAATATTTTATAATTTTAGAACCCTAATAATGATATAAATATAATATTAAATCATTGATTTATTTTTCATTACCATCCATGTAATTTTGTTAATAAATATATGACACTTTGTTCATAGAGGTGGTAGTTCACACCTATGCATGAAAACATTTTAATTTGTTGAAAAATTAGAGGGATTGAAAGTATATTTTGATATATAATTTAAAAATAATAAATATATTATATATTATATGTTTACTCATAAATTTCATCATTATAAGTATTCATGATATTTGATTATGAAAAAATAAAGATGTCAATTCGTAGAGGCTATAGTCTGCATGTACGCACAATCGAATATCCTTTATTTATTTTAGTAGATGAAAATTAATAAATATATAGTTATTAAATTAATTTAATAACATAGTTTTATATTAATTATACTTATTTAATTATATTTATGTCATTATAAATTTTTTTTAAGAGGAATATTAAGAATTAATGACTAAGAGTGCAATAATAATTACATTAAGAGGTTGAGTTTTATTTTATAAATATACATAAAAATGGAGGTCTTAAGAAAAATAAGGTTATTAGAAGCTTAAAAAAGTGAGATATGGTTTTAGGAGGAACAAAGCTTAATAGTTTTAGAAATAAATTATAATTTAATGGTGTAAAATTAAGTGGAGGAGGGGACCCCTTTAATATCTTAAGAGAAGGGGAATTTTGGAAGAACCCTTTACATTTTCAATAATGTAAATTTAATATTCAAGGTTAAATGGGTTAAACATGAAAAAATAGGATGTTATTTGATGTTTGATTAAGACACACCTCAATCATCCATTTAGAATCATGATTTTAACATATTTTGAGTTATTTCCCCTTAGTAATTTTTTTTTACCATTTTTAATTATACATTGTTAATTTATTATTTAACCATGGTAATTAATATTATGGACCAAAACTAAAATTTATCTGTTGAACTAATTAGAGCCTTATGATTTTAGATAGTTTAATCATTTGGTGAAATAAAATTTCTATTGTTTTGAAACATTTATTTTTTTAAAAAATAATAATCATGTAAAAAATTAGGAAAAAATTGTTTTCTATACATAAAATCATATATGCACGACATATAAATCATCATTATAAATTTTTGTGACATAAATTTATTTATTATAAATATAAAAAATTATTATGATTTCAATGTGTAAAGACCCAACCATGGTATCCCAGAGCAAGTGTTTACTTTATTATATAATCATAAGACACATGCAATCTCATACAAAAAGATCGAATAGTATAGTAATCTTTGTTAACCAGATACATACATTAAATTAATATTAACATTTAAAACATAAAATAAAAAAAGTTTTTATTTGAGAATTTCATTATTCCCTTTAGCACATCCCTATATATTAATCACAAAACACATTCTCAAATCCAAGGAAAAGTAAATCATAATATATGAGTTCTCTCAAATGCTCAATAATGCTATGTATATAGTGGATCATATTATGAATAAATTATAATAATCAATATTTAAAGGTGAATAACTGAAACAAATGCCATTTAATCAATAAAATATTCATAATATGGTATAACATAATGATGAATAAATAAATCCATATAATCAATCACATGATCTCAAAAAATATCCATAGATATTGTTACTAATAAAATAATATGAACGACATAAATAATTGATCTCATAATGAGGTAATGCATAATGTCAGACATATGAAACATATTTTCATGACCATTCACGGGATACTTAAAATTTGTGTGTAGAATCTTGTCAAATTTGGCTAACTCATTTGTCTCATGAGACCCATCAATAAATCGAGGGGATATCCAGAATTGGGCCCTACCAACCACTTAATAAGTCTAATGAATTCCTCATATTTAATGGGTGATACATAATAAGAAAAAACATTGATATATAAAAACTGACTTATGAAATGTTAATACTTACCCTAATCAAATAAACATAATAAAAAACCATTCAAAGTAATATCGTTAATGGTGAAAAAAGTTTACATCCTCATTCAAAATGATAATAAACCATCCAAATAAAGAATATAAATGATATCAATACAACATATACCTTGTGTATCAAACGTAAAATAAATGATTTATGTCTTTGGTGAATAGAAATATCAAAATAATGTCAGTTAAAATGTTTTGATTAAAATATCCTTTTCATTTTGATTTTTTTTACGAAAAGTTTTAAAAAAATTAAAATAATTTATTTTTAAAATAAAATTTGAAACTTTTAATGTAATCTTAAAAAAATTGAATTTTCTTAACATTATGAAATTAAATTCATTCCATACACGTTAAAACAAATATTTCATTCCCATTTTTGTAAATGCCAAACAGTCCTTATTTGAAATGAATATACCTTTAAAAATTTTAGAAATTATAAAATGGGTAAAAATCATACTGAAATAATTTTTAAATGGTTATGTCATCACCTGACACAATAGGGATCGAGCCACAACTCCCCAAGGCCGCCTCCAATAGGCCAAGGGCTGGAAACTAGCACTGAGTAGTCTATCACACACACATGGGAGGCATTAACCTAAGGTACCTATACACACGCACCCACATACACCTCCATGAAACTGTGTAGAGATATATAAAACATAAAAGTAAAGGCATGGATATATCTATCCAAAACCTGATTGCAATAGAAGTAGAAAGGGGTAAAACAGGGCCCACTAAAAGAAAACCACAAAAACGCCCAATCTGTTCGGAAGAAGGGGTACATTGCCAACAACACCATCAGAAAGCACCTCGGCACAACATCAGTAAGACTCCACGATCAATCCCACTCACTCAGCTCCGCCTGCTCCAGGTCCTCCTGGGACACCGTCGTAAGGCTTGTGGTCTTCACAAGACACAAACATGTGTGGGAAAAGCCTGTGTAGGGGTGAGTATAACAATACTAAGATGGCACCCCAAAAAACTAAAACAAAAGGGAGTATCTGGAAGGCAACACTCCGCTCATCCCAGCCAGAGGGAACCTAGAAGAGATAGAAACTCCATCTCATAACCATCCACATATAAACCCAACTAGTCATCTCATCTTAGGTGTATTCCCATACATAAATCATGAACAATCCAGATATACTAAGCTCATGTACCAAGCCACATGAGGTACCGACCCCATCACCAGCAACGGTTCACAACCAAGAGAACACACTATACAATCACTATCATCCCAAATGACACCCATCAGAGAGATACACTCCATAGGGTCCCACACAAACATCTCAGATGGTCACCCAAGATACCACACTCGTCGGATATTGTCAATGAGAAAAGCACGCTGAAACAGAAATAACAACAAACTCCTCAGATAGGGGATCACTCCTATGGACCGTTAGGGGATACCAAAACCCACACCAGTATATGAAGATCTCACAGATAGGGGATCACTCCTAGGGTTCGTTGGGGGATACCACAACCCGATCTGGCATTCGTAGATCTCACATAAAGGGGATCACTCCCAGGATCAGCTGGGGGATACCACACCCCGATCTGGTGCTCTTCAGAAACACGTCACTAAGATAGAGAATCGTCACCCGTGTCACGATGGTCATGGTGATACCAAAACCCTATCTGCTATATCTCACACTGTAGGGGATCAAACAGAAGATTCCACAACCCTACTGACAGCACGCGCCGAGTAGGGGATCGTATAACCAATGATACCGCAACCCTACTGTAATCCTTATGATGTGTAGGGGATCGTATACCCGACGATGCCACAACCCTACTGGGAATGGCCCACTGAGTATGGGATCATATTCTTGATTATACATTAAACCCTACGAGGTTATCCTACTCGATAAGGGATCATCGCCCGTGGATAAGCCGTCACAATAATACCAAGAACTCGATCTAGGGAAACGATGCTAGAGGATCCCACTTCAGGTCCACCGGAGGGATGCCACAACTCTAACAGATTAAACATCCCATTGAGAGGATAAAAAACCTATACAAAGGACGTGATGCTGTGTGACTCTCATAGGAACGAACCAATAGAGTACCCTCAACCACTGCTAGTCCAAACGTCGCTAACCCGATCAACCTACCACAACTCCACACTGCACACCTCCAAGGCCAATACCGAGGCCACCATCGCGATCCATGTATAAAAACACACAGGAGAGGCTATTGACTCAACCTAAATGGACAACCGGTGAAAAAGGAACAATTCACCATAGGTAGCCCATGCGGGGCCCACAGAACGATCCCGAAACTCATCAAGAGAATCATATCACTGCGATCCCCTCGGAAAAACACACGGGATCCACTACTCGTTTGTCCCAAACAGACCACCAGTTAAAACAGAACCATTCACTGAAGTAAACACGGGTGGGGCCCATGCCTATATCCCAAAAATAATCAAAAATATCAAATCATTGCAATCCTCTTGAAAAAACACACATGATCGACTACTCGCTTGTCCAAAACGGACACCCGGTGGAAAAGTTACGTTTCTCCAAAAACGCCAAAACCCAACTTCATGGGGCCTACACCCCAATCTCGATCTCAACACCTAGAAACCATAATGAAAAGTCTGCCATACCATCAGGGTCTTAACGCCACTGATGGAATGTCAATCGGACACCCCGGGTAGAAGATACAACGGCCCGAAGTCGAATAATAATAAAATATTATTATTGTATTCATTTTTTCAAGCTCCCAAGCCATGATCCCGAACCTACGAAACCCCCGAACCCACCCCGAAGGGTACTCTTTATTACCAGGGTCACGTCTCCATAGACTATGCACAAATCTAAAGTCTAGATTGCATGAAATGGGGGTTTTAAAAACCCTGTGTACAAGGAGAGGGATAGACTGGCCAGAACCAGCCGGTCCAATCAGCCTGGGCCAGCTCGCGCCGGCCGACCCGACCGCTCTGGTTGGTGGACCAAGATGTTTCATTGTGGCACAGTGTGCGTGCGGCCGACCCCGGAAGTGGGGTCACCACTAAGTGGCACCAGATCTACATCGGGGGTGGATGTCTGATCTCATTTATGCGGCCTGCCGCCGGGTTCTGTCGCACCGGTGCCGCACCGGCGACCCTTCTGAGGGCCGCCGGGGGGCACCCCCGGGGGTCCAAACGCGCATCTGAAGACATATGTGCGCCCCCCCCCCCCCCCGGGACATGATCTACACATATGAAGGCTCAAAATAGAGAAAAACAAACCAAATCAGGATCCAAGATTTTAAAACTCAAACTGACTATCTGTTGCCAGATCACCGATGTTTCGGGTGCAGATCGATGCCTAAAATGCACTAGAGCTCGATCTGCTGACGATCGACCTTGAAAATGGACGCCCATTGCTTGATTCGGCTAATTAACGAAGGAGGTAGGGGGTTCGTTGGCCCCTTCACGTACAAGTGTTTGGGGGAGATGGGTTTTTATTTTATTTTTTTTTAATAAAAACCTCATTTCATCTCCCCCTATCACACCTCCGACCCGGCCCTTGGTGCCGCCTAAGCTTATATCGCGCCAAATGTAAACACAGAATTTTGAACACAACGGAGGACTCAGAATTTCGAACTGGGACTTCGTTCAAGAGTTATTAGAGTAGACGCTCGTAAATAAACATTTCCATTTATTTACAAAAACGTCCCTGGTGGCTTTTCTCATATTAGGCCCGCGCCCGCAATGTTTACACCATGCCTAGGGTAAACAACATGTTTTGGACACAACCGTGCCCTCATAATTCCATTTTAAGCTACTGTTTATGAGATATCACACCCCCACCATGTGCATAGTATAAAAATACTTAATATTTTTATAAAATTTATTCCAGGCACACCGGATCTCAGAATCACACACCGTCTTCATACCAAGCTCTAGAATTATTCATAGAAATATTCCAAAATTATTACTTGGATAAAACTAGAGTCATTAAAGGTTAATACTATTTTTTAAAATATTTTGGGAAATGTGTATTTTGATGAAATGTTATTCTCGATAGAACAAATAAATATAGTCGTATTTTCTGTAAACAAATCTCAGCCATATTATGTACCAAATAGTGAATAATTTTATTATTACATGATAAGTTTAATTAATAAAAATAGGGTAAAATATAATTATTTTGAGATATAAATATCAAATAATTCCCTTAATGTAGACTAACACAAAAAATAATATTGTATAATGATAATATTGTTAAATAAACACTTACCAATTTGGTGACTTTTGAATCATAATCCCCATAAAAGAAATAACATAAAATAAAAATTAAAATACCATTAATATAAATATATTAATCATATAACATATAAAAGGGTCATTATATACACTATATAAAAAAATTAAGTGGTGAATATGGAATATGTCTCTCATAAGTTAAAGTGATATTAGAAACCTTTTCCACAGGTTCGACTTCCTTTGTGTGTTTTTGAACCTCCTATATGATAAATATAATTTTATTATATTTAAATTAAATAACCATATGAATATATATTATACCATATAAGTTTTTTAAAATCACTGTTTTAGGTGATAATTTCTTCATTTTTTCATGTATGTTTTAGTTTGGTAATTTTATTCCTTTTAATTTTATCATTTTTACGTCATATCCAGTATTTTAACTATGATATGAATATATTATATATAAATTATATATTTATTACTGTAATATATTAAATTTAGAGATATAAAATTGATTACACCGTTCATGGAGACAGTAGGTAATATGTATGCATGAACGTTGTTTCCCATTTTATGGATGAATGGAATGAAAAAGAAAATAAATATTAAGAAATATTTAAAACATATTTATTATTTAATATATGTAATTTATATTAATGAAATAAATCTTTATTACCATACATGTAAAAAAAATAAAAAATATTTCACATCGCTATGGAGGGGTGATTGTCCACGCATACACCCAAGCAACGTTACTGTTTTCCAATGGATTGGAAGGTTAGAATTTTTATGTGATATTATATTTCAATGAATATATTTATATCATAAATGTCACATATATTACTTAACTTTAACCTTACTACCTTTTATTTAAATCATATGGGGAAAACGAATCACATCGCTTCTTAAGGTGGCAGTCTGTCGTACACATGAGCGACGTTATCATATTGCCCATAGAATGGATAGTAATAAGTTATATGTGATATTATAATAAGATAATTATATTAATACCATAAATAGAATATATATGTGTGTGTGTGTGTGTGTCTTTTATATATATATATATCTTCTCATCAATCCACGAAAGATGGTAACGGAAAATGAATTATATTAGTTCACGAGGTGACAGTCTATCGTACACTTGAACGATGGTGTCATATCCCATTTAATGGAAGTGGATATGTGTGTAGGTTATTACATTAACATAATAACATATCAGTATATATTATATATTTTTGATTATTATATAAACATTGTTTATGAAGGTTTAAAGTATATGGAAGAAGAAATATAACAAATACGTACATTTAAGAATTTTACCTCTTCATCAGAGATCCTCTATAATTTTATACCTAAATCCATCATAGGATGTACTAATAATAAAAATAAATCCTCTATTATGTTTTTAGGGATGTAATAAAGATTTTTTTTTATATGTTTTATAAAAAAATAGTTTTTGATGTGTGAAAAAGGGAGATACTGATGGCCTTTTATAAGTTGGTGAGATGATACACATGGAATTTTTCAAAAGATAAAGTGAAACCCATATTTTCTCAAACCTAAATCCTCTAAAATATGTTATTATCAAACCTTATTGATTATTAGGTCTATTATATCCTTAAAATTCCATTCAGACACGTTTTATGTCGTTTTTAACCCTTATCATCTTAGTTTAACGCCACGGTAAACCCATTTTTACATTAACCCTAATAAATAATTTTTACCAATTTTACAATTCATTATGGTAATAAATAAATTTGAAATTATTATATAAAATAAATTATTCTTATTCCAAATATTGAATCCATTTTTTCAAATCTAATTCACATAGTTTTTATAATTCAATATAAAATTAAATATCAGATGCACATAAAAAGTGGTTTTCCAAAGGGAAAATTCTCATAAGTATAGAATGCTTTAATATCAAAATTCAACAAAAAAATTATTCTAATGACCTAAATACGTTAAATATTAATATCATTGAAGTAATTTTCCATTAAAAACAATTTATAATATAATTTAATATTGTAAAAAATTTAAAAGAAAATGTATTTTTCAATAAAATCATTATTTTTCACTATTCATCAAAAGATTAATCATTTTAGAAATTTTTTAAAATATCATTGAAAGAAAATTTTGACATTTAGATTTCAAAAATTATGTTTATTATTGAAAATAAATTTTGTAAAATTGTTAAAAAATTATTTTAAATATTTTACGCAATGTGAAACTAAACTATCTTTTATAAAAATATTATTTTTTAGAAAATGTTTATTTTTATTTAAAATGACTCATATTTTATTTATAATAAATAAATATCCATTTAATTTAATTTATACATGTTTAAACGATATAGTTTTCATAAATTATTTATTTCTATTCGTACCCACCAACCTAACGGCTATGTTATAATGGTCAGTTTAAATAATATTATTTTAATAGAGTATCGTCTTTCATTTAAACCCATTGTTGTGTGAATTAAAAGCTATTAAGAGAATGAAATTATTTATATAATGATATAACATAAAGTCTCATGGTGTCAAATTATATTCTAATCTTGGTGTTGTGTGTCATATATAATATCAAATATATTGGTCCTCTTTTAAAATATAGGGGGTTACATTAGACACCTCTAAACAAATTGAATCCTCACAATTTAATCTTGATATCGGTAATCAAGTGGTTGACATTTGAAAATACCTTTATTAAAATCCCACTTAATTAAAATGGTAAATAAAAAATCATTTTGATAATACGTATAGGGAAGTATGAAGGTCACCTAGAATAATCACATAACTAGTTATCCAAGTAGGTCAACAAAGGTGGTAAGTGAAGATATAGACCTGGAAGAAAATCATAAATAATTTTAGTGATTTATAGAGATCATTGATCAAACGAAATTGGTTAACCCATGAAAGGTTAATGAACACAATTCCATAAATCTATAAATAGTGAAAAGGCTAAAAATTTATTAAAAATAAATGTATTAGGATGACATTTTTGTTTCAATATCCTTTTCTGGGACATGAGGAATTATATTATAGTCTGATAATAGAAGGGAATAAACTTACTTTATATATTTCTATTTTATGTGAATAATTTTATCCTTTGGTTGTGCTTCGATAAATTTCCACTTCATCTCTTACTCCAATAAATAAATATCCCCAAATGAATTTTATTATGATTGAATCACTAAAATTAACTTTTAAGGATCATAAGATCCATAAAAGAGCAATGTTATATTCCTCATGTATTAAATAAAACCAAAATGTTTAGATAAAGTAATTCATTAACACCAAAATTTCAAATTAATACATTCTATAAATAGATAACCTTAATGTTTTTCCAAAATATGTATGATCAAATTTAGAAGGATGGTCAGGAAATGAACATTATATTCCCCAAAAAATGTAAAGTGGTTATTAATGTAACATTCCAAATATGTTAATACTTTTTTCACCACAAAATATTAATGAAAATATTTATGCTTCAAAAAATAAAATATCATGTTTTTGTATATATTCCATAAATCAAAACATGTAGCTATGATATCATAAACCGTCAAATCACTAACTAATTTCATGGCAACCAATACTATCCCATAAAAAAAACATTATAATTATTATCTCAATTTTAAGATCGCATTAATGGTTATCTTCTAAGAATCAAGTGTTTTATAAAAAGATCAACTTCCACTAAATCAAATTTCTTATTCATCAACACAATTCAACATATAAGATCAAATCATAAAGAAAAAGTAATTCAGTATAATACTTATAAATTTATAATTCAAATAACCATGAATTAATTAATAAAATACTGCTATAAAATAATTTTTGAATCCAAAAACAAGAACAGTAATCATATCTCTTAATTATTAAACCATTAAATATGTTTCATCATCTTAATTATTCATACCTCCTTCCTTTTATATGTCATTTTTAGTCTCTTAATCGTCATAAATATAACCATTACTTATACAACCTTATTTTTTCTATTTATTATATTTATCCCTAGGACATATATTTTCATAATTTCCACACTTTACACATTTAAAGAATTCAAACATAGATAATACCTTAGGTAGAATGTTATGAACGTCCATTATATTAATTTAACTTTTCAATTTTCCTTAGTAGTTGCTTATTTTGTGTATTTTTCTATACATTAATCATTTTAATATTCCTTAGATAAACACTCCTGGGTGTATGTTTCTACATTTCTTACATAAATAAAATAGATATTTTTTCTTCTATGGTATCCATTACTCAAGCTCTTAGGTTAATCCATCCTTATCTTCTATGGTGAGACTGAGAGTTAGTTAAGGTTTATGTTATTAATCATATATCATAGAAAATGATTAGACATAATCATAATGTCATTCACCTTAGTCATCATCCTATTTGGTTTCTCATTACACAATATTATTGAAATAAATGTTAACCTAATTTCTTTGAGTTACATCCAGTGACAAAAATAAAAAATTACAAATCCTAGTGTGAAATCACAATGTCATGAATAATCATTTATAGGATGTCTAAATCATGAAACATTATTTTCAATCTATGACACCTTAGGTTTAATCAAGATTCTTTATGTTTATAATCTATTTAAATCATTCATGATTGTTTATAAATAAAATTTGAATTAACCAAATAATATCACCCATGATTGTAAAACTAATTATATAATAAGTCCTATTTTCATATACCAAGTAATACTTGATTCAATCCTTGCATTAATTTTTCATAGTTATTACCCATAGGTACATCTGTTCTAGAAACATGTCCACTTATAGTATCCAGATTGGGATGTATTTAAAAGAAAAACAACATAATCTCAGCCATACCAAAACATTATGACGTTCTTATATACTTATCCTCAATTTATATCGTAGGGTTATCCTCCCTAATATACCATTTCTTAAAAATATTTCACATGATTTCTAATAAACATACGTTGATACCAACTATAAATACCCTCACCCTATTAGTCTATAGATAGTTGTTACTTTATTACATTCGCATTAGATACAAGGAATATCATCATGAAGGATTTAATAGTTTATTATTATTGTTAAACTGGATATATACATTAAATTCACATTAAAATAGAAAAATAAAATAAAATAGTGTTTTATTATATAATTACATTATTCCTCTTAGTATATCCCTATATATCAATCACAAAACAATTCCTCACATCCTTGGGTAAATAAAACATAAGAAATTGATGAGCTCAAATGCTTAGTAAGGGTATCCATATAATGAAAGATATCATGAAAAAATAAGCATAATCAATATTTTATTTTAAATAATAGAAAAACATGCCATTTAATCAATAAATTTATCATAATATAGAATAAATAAATGTCGATCAAATAAATACATATAATTAATCCCGTGATATTAAATCTTATCCATGGATATTCTAAATAATTGAATAATTAAATGGAAATAAACAATTGGTCACATAATTATGGAAGTATAATTTAGGACATCTACAAAATACTATAAATACCTTTCACAAGACAACATAAATATATGGGTAGAAACCTTGTTAATTTGGACAAATAATGTTGTCCCATGAGACCTATTGATGCATTGAGGGGATATATATAATTGGGCTCCACCCAACAATAACTACGTCCAATTCATTCCACATATGAAATGGGTGAAAAAAATCAACATTAGAATTCCTATTTAAAAACAAAGATAAAATATGTTAAAACTTACCCTCAATCTAATAAACATAATCATAAACCATTAAGGTTAATATGGGGAATGGTGATAAAATTATACATACTCAATCAAAAAAATAATAAAAAATCCAAATAAAGAATAAGGATGACATCAATACACCATATCCCTAATAGATCATAAGTAAAATAAATGGTTTATGTCATTAATAAATATAATCACCACAATAATATCATTTAAAAATTTTTAGAGGAATATAAACTTTCACATCAAATATCCCGTTTTATTAATAGAAGTTCAAAAAATATTTTGAAAATAATTTACTTTTAAAATATCCTTTTAAAATTATCAATTAATCTTTAATAAATGGAGTTTTTATGATGGACGGAAATTCCATTCATGCTGAATAAATTAAAAGAATGATTTCTTTCACATTTTTGGTAAAAACTAAAGGGGCATTATTTTGAAAATTGCATGAATATTCCATTCAAAAAAACTTTTAAAATGTCAAAAATTGATAAATTTTTATTTAATAAATCACATTTAAAAGGTTCAAAATCATTTTTGAAAACATTATTAGAAAACATGGACTGTGATGAGAAAGGATTTTCGACCAAAAAGAAAAATAAATTTATATATTCATAAAAACATGTTTTCAATTATATTAAGTAAAAAAGAGTGGGAGAATGGTACTATTACTTTAAAAAATAAATTATTTACCATAAGATAATAAAATTGATTTATTTTAAGAAATAAATATCAAATAATTAACTAAAAGGATTCTTATATAAGAACATTCCGAAATAATAATGAGATTTTGAAATAAACCCTTACCACTTAGGTAACTTCTTAATCGCAATATCAATATAATAAATAACATAATATGAAAAATTAAATACCATGAATGTAAATATATTCATGATATAACATGAAAATATTTTATTATGTACACCACACAAAATAAATATGTGGTGAATATGGCATATGTCTCACGAAAGTAAAAGTGAGACGATAAACCCATATGTCAGGTTTGAGTTCCTTCATATGTGTATGAACCTCATGTATAATAAATATAGGTTTATTTTTAATATATTAAATACACATAATCATTTATCTCATACCTTGTATGATTTAATTTTTTTGTTTTATTACCCCTTTATTAATAATTCTTTGTTAAAATCACAATTCCAAGTGATAGTAGCATTGTTTTTTCATATATGTTTTAGTTTGGTTATTTTGTTCATTTTAATTTGATGATGGTTAAATAATATCCCTAATATTGACCATTAAATATATATAATATATAACTATTATATATTTATATAGTGGATTCAATTAATTTTAGAGATAAAAAATGAATTACATTGATCATGAAGATGGTAGATCGTACGTGTGAATGAATATATTTTTTTTTCATTTTTCACGATGGATGGAACAAAAGGAAAATAACTATTAATTAATATTTTTAGAATAATTATAATTTCATATATATCATTTATATTAATCAAATACATCCTTTTTATATTCCATGTAAAAATTAAATAAAAAGAATTCCACATCGATGTGTGGAGGCAGTAGTCCACATGTAGGAACAAGAGACATTATTGTTTTCTAACAGATTAAAATGTAAGATGTTATATGTGATATTATATTTCCATAAGTATGTTTATAACTTAAATGTAAAACATATTGACTAACTTTAACATTAATTCCTTTCATGTAAAGAGTAATTGAAAAATGGATCACATCGATACGTGATGTGGTAGTGTGTCGTACACATGAGCGATGTTATCTTATCCCCTGCAGAATGGAAGGTAATAGGTTATATATGATATCTTAATTACATAATTATAAAACAAATTAAATATCATATAAATATTTTTAAAACGTCACTATTTATACCCTTTAAAGGTGGTGATGGTAAACAAATTATATCTGTTCACGAGGGGGTAGTATGTCATACACATAATCGACGATTTTGTTTCCCATTTGATAAAATTGGAGATTTATGTGGGTTATTAAATTGAAATAATATAATATTTTTATATAATATATAATTTTATTATTATATTATCATAGTTTAATAAGTTTTGAAGGATGTGGAAGAATAAATAAAATAGATATGTATGTGTATGAATTTTACCTCTTCTTCAGAAACCTCTTTACGTTTATACATGAAGCCCTTATAGGAGGAATTAATAATTAAAATAATTCCACTTGGATTTGGAATGGAATAAGGAATGGTATTGGTGTAGTTATTGGCTAAACAAAATGGTTTTTCAGGTGTAAAAAAGTTATGAGAGGGTTGTCCTTTTATAAGTGGGGTAGAGGAGAAACATGAATTTTTTAAAAAGATAATGTGATACCCATGTTTTATTATGAAAAAAAGCTCCCACAATAGACCATTATAGAACCTTATAGGTCATAAGGTCTAAATATATCCTTAAAATGTAATTTGGATAGGTTTTAGGTCATTTTTAACACTTATATTCTTAGTTTAACCTCCTCGTAAACCAATTATTACCTTAACTGTAGAAATTAATTTTTATTATTTTCTCTATTCATTATGGTAAAAAATTAAGTTGAAATTATTATATAATATAAATTATTATAATTAAAAATATTTAATCCATTTTTTTAAAATATAAATCATAAAATTTTCATAATTCAATTTAAAAATAAACCACATACACGATGAAAGAGAGGGTTTTCGAAGAGAAAATTGTCATAAGTATAGAATGTTTTAATTAAAAAATTCAACATAAAATTGATTAAAATATCCTAAATTAGTTAAATTGTAATATATTTTTAATAATTTTACATTAAAAGTAAATTAAAATATAATTCAAATTTGTAAAAAAATTTAATTGGAAAGACATTTTTCTATAAAAATAAATACTTTTTACTAATAATAAAAAAATAATTTTAGAAAAATCTCAAAAAATCAAAAAAAGATAATTTTTACATATAGATTTTACAAAATAGTATTAATTTTTCGAATAAATTTTCAAAAAGTGGTATTAATTAATATTAAAATATGTACTCAAAGCACGACTAAACTATCTTTTAAAAAAGAGTGTTTTAAAAAAAAACAATTTCATTTTCTAATAAATGATTCTTATTTTATTTTTAATCAATATATGTCTATTGAATTTATTTTATTCATCTTTAAACCATATAATTTTCATAAATTTTTTATTAATATTCCTATCCACCAACTTAACATCTAGGTTGTAATGGTCACGTGTAAATAATAATTTTTTAATAGAAATTTTTGTTTCGTTTATACCTAATGTTGTGTGCATTATAAGATATCAAAGTGATTGAATTAATTTAAAAAGAGGTATATTGTAAAGTCGTATAGTTTTATAAGCTCTTATAATTTTGGTGTTTAATGTCACACATGTTATTGAATAAGATATTCAGCTTTTAAAATATTATGGTGGTACACAAAGAAAGTAAAAATCGAATTTTATAATTAAAATAATTAATTAAAAGAAAATATTAAAAAAAATTACTCAAATTAAAATATTAATTTTTTATAAGGGTAAAGATAGGTTTTATATATTTAAATAATTATCATTAAAATTCATAAACTTATTCCATAAATATATATTTTATAAATTAATAAAAATCTAGGTTTTTCTTATGCACTAATAAGGCAATAAAATTCATTATTTTGGAAAAGGCCGCATTGTTTTACTATTAATCTAAAATCACATATCTCATTAAAATACCATATTTTGATAATAATTAAATTTTTATATGAGTAATTCACAAATAAACTTTTTTAAAAAAAAATTCAATTATAAAATTATAAAATTTATTTTTTAAACGAAAATAAAATATATTAGGAGGTGTGGTTTTATTTATAAAATTACATTTATAACATTATGAATTAATTTTCTATATTATATGAATTTTAATGGATCGCAATTTTTTTTATTTAATAATGGTTTTATTATTATTATATTTTCTTAATAATATTTATCCAACCTATCATAACTAACTTTAGTTTAGTGTTTTGTGGGAAAAAAGCTATCGACATCGGGTTTTTTTAATTGGAAAAATTTATATAGTAAAATATTACGTTTTTTATATTCTCCACCTCCCCCCAAATTAAATAAACTTTATTCTCATAATTTTAATCATTACACACTAATGACCATATATAAGGGTATATAAAATATAGATATGAATCATGATTTTATTTCTTGTGAGGTTTCATCCTTATTATCTTAAGTATGACTAGTGGACTGATCTTTTCACTTACAATAGTCATATCCTTGTTATTGAGTTTCTCTCTAATTTTTTGAGCTAAGTTACCCTTATGATTCGAAGAAAAGACATATATATTTTGAGTGATTTTTTATTTCTATTTTATAATCATCCTCATAAAAATAGAAGATTATAGGTTGATTTAGGATTTTTAAGTGTTTTTCTATCTTAGAAATTATAATGGTTTATATATTAAGAGATCTAATCCATGCACAGTACTACAACAAATTTTTTTAAAGGATCAATAGTATTATTGTATAGAGAGAACAAAAACATCCATAAAAGATGATATATAGACTTGGTAAACAATTTGTACAACTCTATGTTTTTGTAGTGAAATGAAATCTTGTCATCGGGGTAGTGATTTTATAGTCTTTTCAAACATTGATGGTACAATGGAGTGGGTAAAAAATGATAAAATATAACTTTCATTATTTTTTAGTGGATTATTAGTGTTCCTCACTCAACTCATTTTCAAAACTCATTTCTATAGTTGCAGAAGCATCAACATTCTCTTTTCGCGGAAATTTTTTATTACTATCATCCATTTTAGCCATTGTAATTTGAAACAAAGATATATAATTCCCATGTTTTCCATATTTTATACATTGAATTATCCATGATTACTTAGTATAAACACTAGTTCCCTATATTTTTTGACTAAAATATTTGTTTTCCCTTAGATGTTTGTTTATTGATTCCAACCTTTCCCATAGATAAGACATCTTCTAGTATCTTTAAAGAATTCCTCTTGGTGTATCTTCCAAAAAATTTAGCAAAGTAAAAATTGAATCTTATTTCCTTCATAATATTTTTCACCTGATCCTCCATGAGACTACATCCTTATATTATTTGATGTGTTTTCAATTTTAATTATGTTCATATTGTCAATCATAATTCTTTATAGGAGCTTTGGAATAATCACATGTGTTCTCAATCCATCACTTCTCCAATTAGGTTTCTCATTAGGAAAATCTCCTCATTATAATAATTATCCATTTTTATCTTGATTCCTCTGGGATTTATCCATTAGTAAAACCAAATAGAGTTTACATGAGTGAAGAACGCCAAAAGGGATTTATTATAAAATAATTACATGAAAAATTCAACCGCAAAATTCCTTAATCTTCAAAATTATTACAATATCTTGCAATTCAACCTACATTATTATTGGTTTAATCTTTTATTCTTTTTATTGGGTTCACTCATACTTCTTAACATAATTCAATATCGTAATAAATCATTAATAATTGATTTTAAAGAGAATGTGATTAACTAACAAATATCCCCATGGAGTCACTATATCATTGTGCATTCTTAGGCCCACTCATTGTGAACCAGATTGAAAACTGATTTGATACTCAACAATACTTTTTGAAGGTGATTACCTCTAAGTGAATCTGTATAGTGGCCTAGTCTTATCATACTTTTGTATGGAATATTTTTAGATGAATATTTAATACATTACACAAACACATTCCTAATGACCATAATAGGTTAATGAATTCTGAATCCTGGAAAAAAATCATCTTAATTAATCACTAGACTTCAATGTCTCCAATAAAGATCTTCCCCTTTAGTGATCCTACTTAAAAACCATAATCTTGATTCATGGCATAAATATTGGAAGTTCATGAGACATGAATCATAAATAAATCAAAGATCATGATCCATTAGATCATAACATTGTCATAATAAATAGATTCATGGAATACATATTACATTATAACATTTTAAACATGTATAAATAGAGAAAGGATCACCCATTATGTTAAGATCATAATATCAGATCCTCGTATAAACTTATAAAAACGAAACTAGGTTCACCCATAACATTACGGACATGAAACACAAGTTCACACATAAGAATATAGACATAAAATACAGGTCTATGCATAATGTTATAGACAAGAAATATACGTTCATTCATATCATTATGACAATTTATCTTACTTCATTCATAACATTGTGATCATGTAACAAGGTTCATGCATATCATATTTACTCTTGATTTATCCATATTTACCCAATTAATTTGATAAATATTTAGTTTCTACCTATATCATAATTAAACCCATATTAACATATTTCATAAGATTGTAAAACGTTCATCATATCATAACCCATGGAATAAAATGGGTTTTATAAATATCTAATCATATCATAACCTGTACAAAAGAGCCATGTTTCATAATCTATACTATAAATATAAATTTTATTGATATGCATTAGATCTGAAAGAATTCATGGGATCCTAAAATAATTTATCCTAAGAGCATCATCTCTTACAACATTTACACACTCTGAGGGAAGGGATCTTGTGGTATTAAAGATGGTACGCGAGTTGTCTAGGGTTTCCCAAGAGGCTAAGAAGATGGCTATCATATCACATCATCTCCATGTGTGTGTAATATATATGTGATTGTAGAGGTGAATTATGAATATATGAATATGATATTATATATCCCATGTTATTGATATGGTCCCTTAGATGCACCCTTAAATAATGGATGAATCTATTTCCACCCCTCCCAGTAAAATGTCGATTATTTAAAACATTTATTACGGAAAATATCTTTTCATATTTCAAGACCACCATTTAAAATAGAAAAAACTTTTGAAAATATTATTCTTTTAAAATAACCTTGAAAAGACATAAATTAATCTTCATATAATATAATTTCTATGATGAAAAGAAATTTTATTTATACTATATGCTTAAAAAAATATTCCTTTCACATTTGCTGTATAATCGAAAGGGGAATTGTTTGAAAAAAGGAATGAATAATTTATTAAATTTTTTTTATAAAAATTAAAGCATGGGTAATATTTTATTTGAAAAAATTAAATTATAATGATAAAAAAAATAAAACATTTTTAGAAAATATGGTATTGAAAAAAAACAAATTGTTGACCGAATAGAGAAATAAAGTGGGATTTTCCGAAAAATATTTTCACCTTTATTTTAAGTAACAAAGAGTATAAAGTTGTACTATTACTTGAAAATATCATTAATAAACATAATATAAAGAAATTAATGATTTTATTTAGATAGTTATCATAATACTTTATCATCAGAAACATAATCATAAATAATCCAAATAAATGATAAGATTGTAACATAAAATCATTTCCAATTTGGTAATATTGAATAATAATCCCCATAGAAAATAATATAAAATGGAACATAAAATATCTTAGGGATAAATAAATTTATTATGTTACATGAAATATTAGATTTATATACACCATGTGAAAAAGTATAGGTTCATAATATAACAAGAGTGTCAAAGAAGGAAAATTGAGTGAAAAAAACCCTTTCATATTTTGTTACTTTTACACTATAAACCCCATAAAAGAGAGATCCTCAAATGGATGTGTAGAAAAATAATTTGAATTATAATAATAATAAAATACCTTCATGTAAATTTTATACACCACATAAAAGAAATGTGTGGTGAATATAGAATTTGTGTCACGTAAATTAAAAGTGAGATTGAAATCCCTTAATATAAGTCTTGAATACCTTTGAACTCATTAAAACATCTTGTATAATAAATATAATTTTATAAAAATTATATTACAGAACAATAATTATATATATAATACCATATATGATTTAATTTAGTCCCTTTGTTAACCTTTTATATATAAGTCTAAGTTAAAGTCACGTTTTGGGTAATAACTGCTTTGTTTTTTGTGTAGGACTTGATTTTTTCCTTTTCGTCCTATTAATTTTCTCTGGGTTCCATCCCTAATAATAGTAATAGTGAAATTTTTATCATATTTATATATCAATTTTAGTTTTAATACTAATTATTAAATACGGTTTTGAGAAATTAGGTGTCTTACGATCATAGAGATGGTAGACTGTACGTACGCATGAGTAATGATTATAATTTTCAATGAAAATTATTGAAAAAGTTAATTAATATATTATATTTAAATAATAATATTAATATCATAAATACCATATTATTTAATTAAATTTACTTATACATGTCATCCATTTGTTTTTGTTTTGAAGAGAGAGTCACATTATATCATGATGTCAGTAGTCCACATGTACATGAACAATGTTATCAACTATCAGTGATTGAAAAGGTAAGAAATAAACTGATATATTATATTTTAAAAATTATAAATATGTCATTAATATCATAATTATATCACATATATTTACTCTTGGGTTCTTACATTTAATGAGTTATTAAAAAATGAATAACATTTCTTTGTGAGGTCGTAGTACACCGTACACACAAGTGATGTTAACATATCCCCTATAGAATAGAAAGTTAAAAAAATTATATATGATATAATGAATAAATTGGTATAATTTTGTTATAAATATCATATATATACTTTTTATCCATCATCATACCCAACTGTGAGGGGTGTTAATTGAAAAACGAATGACATCAATTCGTAAGGCGGTACTCCAATATAAACATGAATGATGATTTCGTAACCAATTTGATGGAAGTGGAGATGGTTTTAGATCCTGAAATTAACGTAAAAACATATTAGTATGTAGAATGTACTTATTTTATTATATCATCATGGTATAATAATAATTTAATGAGGTGGATAAGTAATAAAAGAAAAACAATCATTGATGAATGTTACCTCTTCTTCGAGTATCATCCGTCGTTTCGCACAAAAAGCCTTCATTGGTTGGGTTTCTGTCAAAAATAAGGCTTTTACGATGAGAAGAGGGAATTTTAAAATTAATTTGTTTAGTTATTGGCAGAACCATAATGTTTATAAGGTGTTAATAAGAGAGGAGTGGGGAGGCCTTTTACAAGTGAGGTGACTATAACGCATATAATATTTTGAAAGAAAGAATTTCTCCCATGTTTTTTTAATGTGACAAGGCTTCAATGATATAAAATTATTGATAATAAAAGTGATAATTTCAAAAAAATTCAAAAAAATAGGTTTTGGAAAATTTTTGGGTTATTTTTAACCTTTATCGTTTTAGTTTAACCCCCTCGGTAAAACATTTTTTACTTTAACTACGGTAAATAGTTTTTATTGTTATTACAATTAATTTGGGTAAAAAATATGTTAAAATTATCAGATAACATAAATTATTTGGATTCAAAATTTGGAATCCATTTTTCTAAATTCTAATCACATAAGTGGAAAATTTTAGTTTAAAATTAATCTCGCACACATGATGAGAATGTGGGATTTAAAAAAATGTTCACAAGAATATATAGTTAATATATACAAAATAATTGTTACATTTAATCATATGATCTAAATTGGATTAATTAATTTATAATTGAACTAATTTTACATTAAAACCAATTTAAAATATAATTTAAATTTATAATCATATTAAACTAAAAGGTGGTTTTAAATTAAAATTCTGTATTTTTCACTATTCATCCGAAAAATGAATCTTTTCAGAAAAATCACAATAATTCACCCATATATAATTTTTGAATAATGAATTAAAAAATGAATTTCATATTTTAAAATAAATTTTATAAATTTTTCAAAAATTAATTTTATTATATTTCACTAAATTAATAAAAGAAAACATTTTTCAATGAAAATGTATTTTTGAAACATATAAATCTTTTAAGGAAAAATAATTACATTTTTATCAATGTTTTTACCTTATCTAAAACCATTATAATTAATAATTAAAAACTATTTATTTCTATTAAAAGTTCTATGTATAATTTCTCGGTTATAATGGTCGTATTTAAATAACTATATTAATAATATACCTTTGTTTTGTTAAAAATGAATGTCATGTGTAATGCATGATATCCTAGTGTTGCATGTAGTACAAGATTAACATTGTGTAGTATGTTGTACAATATATCAAATAAATTTAATTTATTGAAAAAAATCATATATACTCATGGTGTTACATTTTACCCTCTTAAACTGATTTTCAACATCCAAATTATTCACTATGATACAAAAATAAGAGGATACATATTACTCAATATTTCTCCAGGTTCTTACATAGCTTTTTCAAACTGGTGGTTTCACTACAAAACATTGACCAAGTGAATGGTATTATTTTATATAACTTTCTCTATATGATCTAAAATCAATACCAATTGTTCTTTATAATAAATATCATGTTCTAGTGGTAAGACCTCTGAGTTTAGTACATTTGATGGATCATGTATGTATTTCTTCAAGAAAGGTACACAGAAAACATCATGAACCTAAGATAGGTATTCTGTAAGCACCAAACAATTAGCTATTATACCAATATGACCATGTATTTCAAAGGTATTGATATAGCTAGGTCTTAGTTTTCATTTACTTCTTCCATGAAGAAATTTTTAGAATGATCATCCAACTAACATCAAATTCTAGGTCATTTCGATGATTACAAGAATAATATTTATGTCAAATTTTTTCTTCCCTTACATGTTTTTGAATGTATTTTATCCTTCTCTCCTATATTTTTATCTTTCTCAAGTTTCAAAAGTTTTATTTCTATAATTTCATTCATATATGCTGGATTTATACACTTATTTAAATAAAGTGATTAATAAGGAGACATCAGAATGCTTGAGTGAAAGTTATTATTGAAAGAAAACTCAATTTGTTGAAGGTGTTGATCCCAAAAAATATTGAAAACCATATAACAATATCTTATCATATCCTCTAGGGTTTGAAATATTTTTATAGACTGGTCATCTATTTAAATATGATATGCAGTGATGAAACTTGATGTTGCATCAAGATCTTGGTGATGACTTTGAGAAAACATCAAGGTAAACTTTTTGTCCTGATCAAATACAACTGAATATGCAACCTCATGAAACATTACCACTTCTTAAAAGATAATTCTAGAAAGAGGATCTAGAGAGAAATTGTAACAGGTATCAATGAAGTGTGATGTTTTTATAAGGTGATCAACTAAAACCCATAATATCATAGAGATCAGAGAAAATATAAAACCTAAATAACACCAATACCATTAATCATATATTCAGAAAAAGGAATTTCTCATTAAATAAAATTTTCACTAAAATGTATATGAAACCAGGGGGTTGTATTACAATATATGTATCTTAAAATGATATTAATCTTGATAAAATATCATCACATAAAAGCCCAAAAGGATTTCAATAAATTTGAAATTATGTTCAAACATAAATTCATAATCCCATGATGGTATCCATAAATATTATGTTAATTTTACATGGAGAAATAAAAAATTCCAAATGTTAATTCACCATTTATTTATTATAAAAGATATTTTCTTATACAAATACATTTTAATTGGAATATTGGGTTCATATTTGTACAGATAAAATAATAAATATGATTTCATTATTCTAAAATACATGTAGTGCGAGATAATCAAATGAAATTTCAGTAAAGGATGAACAATAATAATTTCATTTGGATCATTCATACAAAATCAATAATGAAATTTATAACTATGGAGAGGGTGAAACGTGTACCCTAATGATCATAATTCACTTTATCCATTTTGATTACATATGTTTTCCCTAGATCCTTTTTCTTTAGAGGATTTTGTGGATTATCACCCAATATTATCCCTTGGATTGGGGAATTGATTCTCATAATTCCAAAATTCATTTCACTTGAATCACTAATGTGTGGGTGGTTCATTTTCTGATCTCTCTCTCCATTCATTTTATTGACAAACCTCTTCACATCACATATACATTTTCTTACTCGATGACTATGTTTCACACACCTGAAGTGACTTCATATTCCTTTTTGGAACTCAACTAAGTGCTCTTCCCACAATTTTGAAAATAAGTGTTTGAAATGTTTTCTTCCCTCCATGTGATATATAATTGTATTTCCCATGTAAGCCAATTTTCCTTATATTTTCACTAGATCCAATATGGTTTCAAGATTCCATTTCCAGTTTTAGTGTACATCGAACTATTTTTTCCTAGCCTCAAAATTCCCTTATGGATAACTATATTCAATGATTAGTTTTCAAGCCACTGAAGATTTATTAAACCTTACTTTCTAGATAAATTATAATACCTAAAGATTACTTCACAAGTTTCATAAAATTTTCATTGTATGTAATGATTGATTCATAATCCTTTTACTTAATCTTAAGAAATTACTTCTCCATTTTTGTTTAAATAATATAGGAAAAGTATTTATTGAAAAATAGTCTTTTAAAGTCATCCCACATAATGGAGTAAATTTATTCTCATTTCCTCATATTCTTAGTAAGATACCACAATTGATCTTCCTCACCTTCCAAATGTTAGACAACCAAAATTGATTTCTCATGCTCTAAACACTAGCAACTAGTGGATTAGTAGAACCAATGAAATAAGGTGGGTGTTTCCTTATAAAATACTCAACTAAACATTGTTCCCTCATTTACTCATTTGGAATTCCATCATTATTCATAACATTATAATGTTATTTGATCATAGTAATTAGTTTTTTTATTTTATATCCCATAACATTAGATACCATAAAAGGTAAATCATTGCATTCTCCATTTCATTTCACATTACCAAGGTTCCTTTGGATTTTGACAATTGATTAAAACCAAATATAATAGGGTAATAAATAATAATAGTAGTAAGGAACCACATTATCATGGTGAAACAATTCTAGGGTGTTTAATTTATAAACCACACACCTTATGTTTTTTCTAGGTTATTCAAAGTCATGATCTATTTAAAATATTCGGATTATCAAACCAGGTGCATAGAAAGGCCCATTTTCATGCACCAGGTCATGATCGATTCTAGATCAATGTTTCCTTTTCGGATTTATTACCCCTAGATACCTTTATGTAGAGCCACATCCCCTTGTAGTATCCTAACAAGTATGTAATTTCTTAAAAACCACTCCCCCTATCCTTTACCAAAATTCCATGAAATTTTCCTAAAATTTGATTCATTCTTAAAATTATCCATAGAGATATCCCTATACATATCCTTATAAATTTACCTCTGGATCTTACAGATGTTTTCTCATCATAGTTTCCAAAGGGTTGTTGAACCATTCCCCTAATATCAACTAGAGTAAACCAGTCTTATTATACATGGATATTACATCTTTTAGATGAATATTAAATAAATTAAAAAAACACTCACTTGTGGACAATAATATTATAGTACCTTTGGAGACATGGAACATAATCTTATTAATCTATCAAATATCATCAATTTCAAACATAAAGATCTTCACCTTTAGTACTCCTACTTAAAAAACATTCTTCATAACCTAAGGAAAGGAATCATAAGAAATGATAAGATCATATGCTAATTAAGGGTAAACCAGGGATATAAATAATCATAACATGAGAATAAGGGTTTGAGAACATGATCATTACATTTGTAAAACCATAGACTAGATATCAATGATCATAATATTGAGTCATGGCAGAATGATTTGATGTTCATAATACCTTGATCATAATGAAATAAAATAACATAATCCATGAGGGAATAACATTGGAATAATACATATATTCATGGAATTCACAACATCTTATAACTTTTTGAACATGTATAAATAGAGATATTTTTACTCATTCTGGTATAAACATTTAATCAGTCCCACACATAATCTTTATTACATATAACGAGGTCCACAAATAATATTATAGATTTGAAAGATAGGTCCACACATAACATTATGGACATGAAATGTAGGTTTATGCATAATATTATATACCTGGTATATAGGTCCGTGCATAAAATTTTGAATATATAATTAGGTTCAAGCATAACATTGAGAAACAATAATCAGGTTCATGCATATCATATTTCCTAACGAGTTATCCAACATTACCCAATGCATTAGAGGGCGATATTAGCCCCACCCATCTCATAATGAAAATAATATTTATGTGTTCCACAAGATCATTAAACATTAATAAAATCATAAATCATTAAATTAAATGGGTTTTATAAAAATTTCATCATATTATAACCAATAGAAAAGTTATAGGTTTCATATTCAATTAATCATTTCATCATAGAATAACATGTGGAAAAAGAAGTGGGTTTCATATGATTTTTAGCATGGTATAACTCAGGGAAGAGAAATGGGTTTCATAAATATTATTACATCATAAACATAAACCATTCATATAAATAATATGAATGGTATCCTTGTATTATATCCCCAGTACGTCATAGGTAACATCAATAGATGTTATCTTGGATGTAAAATTATTTTGATCAATCATTTAAAAAATTTATTTGGGAAAATATCATTTCAGCTTTGAAAAAAAAATTAAAACATAAATATTTTTGAAAATGTATTCCATTGAAAAAACATTGAAATCATAAAAAAATAATATTTAAATAAAATAACGTTCAATATTATGGGGACTTTATTTTACATCATAAACTTTAAAACAAATATTCCTTTCACATTTTCAGTAAAATAAAAATAGGCATTGTTTGGAAATGAATTGATGATTATTTTAAAAAAAATTAAAAAATTAAAACACAGGTAATTTTTTATTAAAATCATAGGATAAAAATAAAACATATTTTTAAGCATTTTTAGAAAAAAACGGTTTTATAAGAATACAAATTTCTGACCAATGATATAAATAATGTCGGATTTAAAAAAATCAATTATTATATGTACAATGAGTGGGAAAATTGTAATATTAAATTAAAATAACATGAATAACCATGGAATAATACAATTCCTGAGTTTATTGATATATGGATGATAATATTTTTTCATCAAAAACATAATCATGATCAATCCCGATAAATAATGGGATTGTAACATAAAATCATTACCACTTTGGTAACTTTAAATCATAATCTCCACGAAGTAATAAAATAAAATGGAACATATAATATAATAAGAATAAATAAATTTATGATATTAAAATTTAATGGGATTTCATATACACCATGTGAAATAATATAGGTACATAACATAATGTATTTCTCAACGAAGAAAAATTAAGACAAAAATATCTTACTGATTTGGTAACTTTTGAACCATAAACCCATAAAAGAGAGATCAGAAAATTGAAATTTAAATATTAATAAATTTAATTATAATAATAATAAAATTCATTCATTTTTATTATATACACCACATAAAAGATGCATGTGTTCAATATGTCATTTTTCTTATAGAAAGTAAAAGTGAGATAGAAATCCCTTATCATAAGTCTCATCTTCCTTCAAACTCAATAAAAACTCATGTATAATAAATATAAGTTTAATATATATATATATTACATAAGAATAATTATATACATCATAAAAAATATGATTTACTTAAGTCTTTTTATTACCTGTTTAGTAATAATTCCAAGTTAAGGTTGTATTTCAGGTAATTACCACTTTATTTTTTTCTATTTGTTTTGATTCGTTACTTTCGATAATAATAATTTCATCATTGTTCAATAACTTCAAGAATAGTAATAATGAAATAATTATAATATTTATAAATCAAATATACTTTTAATACCAATAATAATATATGGTTTTAATAATTGAAGTATGTTGCGATCATAGAGATAGTAGGTCGTACGTATTCATGATTAACGTTTCTAAGTTTCAAAAATGAGCATTGAAAGGAGGTAATTAATATATCATATTTTAAAAAATATAATAATATTAAAAATTTAATATTATATCTTTAAATATACTTATACATATCATTCATGTGGTGTGGTTGTGAAAAGTGAGTCACATCGCTTCATAAAGGCAATAGTCCACACGTACATGAACGTCATTATCATCTTTCAGTGGGTGAAAAGGTAAGAAACCAAATGATATATTATCTTTTATGAGTTGTAATTATTTCATTAATATAATAGTTATTTCATGTTAATCACATAAAATAATCATTATTATCATCCATGTAAATTGATAGAGAAAGATTAATCACATCGCTTTGCAAGGCTGTAGTCCATCGTAAACACGAGGGACATTATTGTATTTACTATTAAATGGAAATTAAAAAATTTATATAAAATATAACAACCCAATATGTAATATAGTATTATCAATATCATATATATACTTAATATCTATCCTCATACACACTATGAAGGGTGTTAATGGAAAAATGAATGACTTCAGTTTGCGATGTGGTAGTCCACCGTACACACGAATGATGATTTCTTAACTCATTATATGGAAGTGGATATGTGAAGGTATCATGGTTATCTATAGAATCCAATGGGTTGATTATTTTAAAATTTTCAATGTTAGGATAAAAAAAACAAATCATTTCCGGTGATATGATCCCTAGTACAGTCTAAGGATGTCTCCTAAATTAAAACATCACATAAATGTAAACAGAAAACATATCTGTTCAGATCTAAAGTTTCACATGAAAACAACTCATTTCCAGTGATCATTTCTTGAATGATTCATATAGGGAACCCTATATACCATCCACATGAATTTTAAAAATTTTATGGAGTTTCGATCATTGAATTCTAAGCATTAGCACATAGATAAAAAGATGTCGTCACCACGCTGACGATCACTGTTATTCTTTACCTTTGATACTTGAGTGTGTTCTTGGATATTCACTCTATGAGAGAGAATATATCCCTAGAAATAATTAAGGGAGAGAGACTATCATTAAAAAATAATAAATAGTATATAGAGTGAGATCCTCTCTCTCTATTTATAGTAGAGATTCTTAAAATCCCATAGGGTTCCCATGACCCCCATTTAGTTGACATCCACTGACTAAAAAATTATGAAGGACTGACCTGAATCAATATTATTTTTTATTTTATTACATACCTATAATATATATGTATATATATAACATTATATGATAAAACCAAGTCATTTAGCTAGACTCGACATTCCCACATAGTATTAAAAGAACCTAGAATATTAAAAAAATCATTCGAATAATATTTTCTCATATTTACTTAACTTGATAACACATTAAATAAATGGAACCCAATTATTCATAACTTTAATAATAATTTATTTATTTATTTATCGATGATCGATAACATGGAAAACACTCGAACCCTATGGAGGTCCCACCATGTTCAATATACTTATTCAATAGAATAGTGTGGATTCTTGATTACACTATTATGTGTAACCCTCTAGGAACTTATCTTGATAGTAGTGAATAAATCCAAAAAAAGAGAATAGTTAAGAAACCCATCAAGAACACTGAAGACATAAAGAAATTCATAACAACAACAACCAACCTATAAAGACACACTATGTACTATAATCTCATTGTCTTTAGATATATCATAATGTAGGATGAACACTTGTGTAATCTCCCTTTTCTTGATTTATTAGTTGTTAATCTAACTAGATGGATTTACCTTTCAACTAACTTGTCCATGTATTTAAGAAGTTACTCCCATCATAGTCAACAATTCCCAAGATATATTACTTCCTTAACATAGAATCAAAAATTCATTTATTGACCATTCAAATAATGTCATACCACTAATGATGTACCCAACACAAGCTACCTAAACATCATCATAATTTCAATTTTTATTAAGGAATAGACAAATAAATAAATGAACAATTCCACATAACCACATGACCACATGAAAGTGAAGGCACATAAGGTGGTCTAAAATAGTGGAGACCGAGGGCATCCTATCTGATGAAGTTTACCCCTTCGGATTTCAATGATTGAACATTGTGCAAGAAATATGGGCCAGGACTAATGACCTTAAGCTAAGCAAGGTAATACGCAACATGATTTCCCTCTCTCCAGGAGTGTTTAACTTTGATGTCATTATTGATCATGTTCCCAAATTTTCTGATGATGTAAGAGATATACCACAGAATAGGGTAGAGTTCATGCAGAAAATTAGGAAGGATTATAGAGTCCATTACCACCTATGACATAACAAATTCCTTTTATTGTCAAAGGAATTATCCCTGCATCATAGCCATAGCTTCGGCCTGAAGTGAGGATCTATGGTCGCGTCAAGTGGAGAAGGCCAGAACCACCGAGCCTTCATGAATTTCAGACAACAACACTATCGTGAATGGCCCCTCCACAGGTGGACCCATCAGAATTAAACTTAAGGCCCCTGGAGGGGGGTTCCAGCAAATCCAGAGACCACACAGAACTACTGCTATTTTTCTATGAATCTTGAGGCTGCATGTTCATCCACTATAGGGAGGGATCCTTCCGCCCTTTTCTGGTGAGACGGGCTAGGTCGATGAGAAGAATCTTCATCTTGGGAATAATTGAATTATTAGATGCTTTAACCCTTTCATTTTGTAGCTTCTTTCTGGCCTACCAAATAGACAACACCCTACATGCAGGATCAAGGTACAAGACACCTTCTCCATACCTATGTCCCCAAAGCTGTGAAACCACCTATCTAGGAAAGGAGGTTCCCCCATGTTATGATCAAGAATTCATGTAAACTCCCCAAAGTAGCCCCAAACTACACCAACCCATTTTACACTGAAAAAAATGTGGTTGGAACTCTCCTCATCACAAGTGACACAATAGGGGAAATGAGACACTGTTGGGATCCCACAATGTCTGATATTCTCATATGCTAGAATGGACTTGTTCCTTATTCTCCATAGCAGAAAATTGTATTTCTATGATATGGATTTGCACCATAAGATATCATTCCAACAATTAACAAAAGCACCAACCTCCCATGATCATTTCTAGTCCCAAGTGTTAAAAGTCCCTCAGGATGAGATGGTGAACACACACCGATCCAGATCTAAAGATATGTCTATGAGGTTAAAGGTGTCATCTTGCTCCCTGTCCAGCACTGCATTAATGAGGGTGGGATGTATGCTAGATTCCCTGAATGTGAGGGTAGTAACAGGATTATCTGGGAACCCGAGAACTCAACCTACGGAGTTGTTGTTCTAGAAAGATATATATCCTCTCCCTATAATCCATTGATAATGCTGGTATAACTCTAAGATGATGTGGGAGATTTTATACCAGAACGGTGATCCCTAGCCTTCAATTATAGGATGTATTCGATATTGTGCATGCATGTTTCTTCCCCAAACCATACACTACTCTAAAACATCCCATGATAGCTTATGATGCCCTCATTTTATGGTTTCATCAAGACACCACATGTTAATACCTCCTTCATTTGTGAGAATATGCACCTTCCTCCATGAATCCCAGTGTTGTTTTCCCTCCATGAGATAATCCCAAAGGAATTCATCCTGTAGATTTTCAATGTTGTTGATGACCAACTTCATAATATTAACATCCAAGAGTTCATGTACTGAAGCTTCCAAGATAACACTATTAATGAGAGCAATGCAGCCACCGAATGAAAGACACTGGTTTTTTCAGTTTAATATGTGGTCTGCGATGTTTCAATTGAGCGAATCAAATCATGAATAAAGAGTCTTCTGTGAGAGACGAGATCCCCAAGTTATTCCATGGGGAAGTCTCTGTGTTTCATAGAAAGGGTATGTTCGATCTCTTGGATCCGTCTAGACGTTCATTTTTTAGATGTAGTGCATTCTCATTTCTTTATTGATCACATGGCCACTCCAGCAGCAATACTCCTCCAGCAATGAGTTCAGGCCTCTAATTGAGGACCTGCTAGAGTTTATGAAAATTATGTTGTCATCTGTGTACATAATATGGGAAATGGGATGTTCTCTCAAGCCCCTTCAGTATGCCATAGAATCTCCTCTCCTCATGCTCTTGTGGAAGAGTCCCCTCAGGATATTGTGGGATAAGAAGAAAATGCTTGGAGAGATCGGGTCACCTTGTTTAGACCACATGTGGCCTTAAAGAAACCATAAGATTTTACCATGAAGGAGATCGACATCAATGCTAAGATGAAACATCTAAAGACCATATCAACATTTGAGGGAGAGAAACTCATCCATTCCATCACCTTATTAATGAAACCCCACTCTATACAGTTTGAAGATTTATTTATGTCCATCTTTATGATGATGTTGGGGCTATGAATTTTATGATAAATATATCTTACCATTTATTTGGAAGGAGATATGGCACCTTGTATGGAGTGTCCCTTCATGAACCCATGATACTCCATGGATATCCACTTTATAATATGGGTGGATAGTCTCAAGTTTAGGATGCATTCTAATATTTTGTAAGGAAAATTGCATAGGTTCACCGGTCTGTATTGCAACATTAAGGAGAAATTCTTGTTTTTAGGAAAGAGAACAATTTTTGAAGTGAAATACTCCCTCAAAAAATTACCTCCCCTAAAAAGACTAGGATGGGCGATATAACATCTGTTTTCACCACATCCCATGTGGCCCTATAAAAGGAGACCTGGAACCCATCTAGTCCCGGTGCACTATCCGGATGGAGGCTCGTCATGGTGTTAAAGACCTGCTTTTCATCTGGTATGGAGATCATCTTATCATTTTTCTACTCATAAACACTTCTAGGAATAACCTCGAAGATATCGTTGTCTCTTCTTGTATACCCATTTGGAATCTGGGAATAAGGGTCAGTTATAAGATCCTTGAAGTACTCATAAGCCCGGTTCCCCGCAATGTCTCTATCATCAGTATATGATCCATCATCCAACAAAATGTTTGGTTTGATAGGAATCCTTCTATCCTCGATGTAGGTGTGGAAGAACATCGTGTTCTTGTCACCTTCTCTAAGCCATTTTATTCTCAAAGATTACCTTTCCATGTGTTCTTGGGACAAGATCAGTTTTTCAACTTCATCCTTCCTAAATGAGAGATCCTTGAAAATATGATCATCCCATGCATGTTCCATCCGAGGATCAAGGGTATCCACCACTTACATGGTGTCGATGATGGAACAATATTTAGAGGGTATTCCTTTCCCCCACAACAAGAGGAGATATTGAGGTTCCTTAATTTTTCATGTAATGAAATCCACATATGGCTTTTACCTAGATAGTCCCAGATTTCCTGAACCATTTCTTGTTACCCCATGGAGTGAACCCACAAATGCTATAAATGGAACTGCTCCTGGTGATCTTGCCCAGATGAAATAGAAACCAAAATGGTAGAGTGATCAGATATTCCATGAGCTGAATTACCTACCTTGGCATTAGAGAACATGGTAGTAGCATGAATGCTGGCTAGAAATATACCCAACTGATTCCACGAATAATGAGGTCCCCTTCGGTTGTTGCACCTGGTGAAAAATTCCATTGAGAAGCTGAGATCACATAAGCCTTTCATAGGCATAAACTAAGAATATTCCCTTCTATCCTTCCACTGAAAAGGTAATCTACCTTTCCATTCATTCGGGTTCACCACCACATTGAAATCCCTTCCAATAAACCAGCAGTCGTTTTCGGGATCGAAGGCATTTATATAGATCCATAAATTCTCTCTTTGGTGAGGATAACAGCTTCCATAGATAGTGAAAATGAAGAAATAAATTTATCCTTTGGTTACATTGGTGGTGATGAATTGATTCCCAGACTGGATTAGCATTACAAAGTATTTTTTATGCTAGAATATCCAAATGTTTCTATTAAAGGGCTCAGCATGCAAAAAACTGTAATGTTCAAACCCCCAAGAGAACTACCTGATTTTGGAAATGTTATGATTATTTTTTAGAATGATTAATATGGAGACCTTGTACCTTCTAATTTTATTTTCGATAAAATCCAACATAACCTGAGCACTGAGCCCACAGGCATTCCAAATGCGGATTGGAATCATTGAAAAGTCATGGTTCTTGCATTTGCTCTAAATTTTTTGGCCTTCATGAAATGGGAGGATGGTCGATCTTTTAGGATTATTTATTTTTAATGTGTACATGAAACCTCTTGGGTGGACCCCTTCATGCCATGCGAGGATGTTGATCTATGAGTATGGGAAGTGGACACACATCGAACAGGGAGGTACTGTAGAGTAGTATACTCTGGGATCCTAAGGTATATGGTAAGAGCCTTCAGATTCTGATGGAACCTGTGTGTTGATTGAGGGGGACCTTCCTACTCGAAGGGGAGTTCAACTATAGAGGTGCATCCAGAGACCACTGAGATGGGGAAGGACCTGATTTCTGGTGGGAGTAACATATTCAAGAGACCTAACATCCTAGATAAAAATCCATGAAATCCCTTCTCTGAACTCAAACACTTAGAGAGAAATGAGAACAAAAGGGGAGGGACAACAACGTTGGTTTGAGGAATCTTCACTCTTACAGGATCCGAGGGAACACTTCTTGGACAGATCATTATATCTAGTTCTTTCACATTGGATGACAACTTAGCAACCATGTTTAAAGAGGAGGCAGTTACCTTAGCTGTAATGGAATCGAGATCGGTGGCTTCTAAATGAATGTTTCTGAAGGAAGAGGGGTGCAGTGAACATGATGTATGATCCCTATGTGACATATTCTTGGAGGTACATCGTCAATCCCCCGACCGACGTCTTCTACAAACTTGAAGAGAGTTCCCTAGGAAAAGGTAGTGAGGGAAAAAACATGGAAAGACTGTAAAAGAAATCTCTTGATTCTAGCAGAATCTATCCTGAACTTGAATCATCAACACGTCCAATGGGGTTAAAGAAGTGTCCAATTCCACACAAATCTGGTCCACTAAAATGTCCTCACAACTAGAGGTTATTCCATCAGTACATAGAATGATCCCAATAGCATCGTCGATCACCATGAGAAAGCTGTCATTCTGAAACTGGAGCAGAAGCCCTGGGAGGTGGATCCAAACCTCTATGATGGAATTTTCTTTTCCCCTGTGAACATCCAGGGAAAATCATGAAGGAATTTAACACGATCAAACAAATGAAAGAGGATCCCTACACTACACCTCCATGAAGTATTCTTCCAAGTCCATAACCAGGAAGAAGGAGAACCGGTGAACTGACGAGAACTGAATAGGAGCTTGTAAACCCGATGAGAGGATGAGCCACTGGAACCCCACTAGAGGAGGTTTCACAAACCCAAAGTAATCTTCCAATGTCCACATAAGGCATTCCCCTAACATAGAAAATGAGGACATCGGTAAATCCATGGAGAGGAGACCACCATCATGGGAGACAGTTGAGGCCATGATGCATACATTTGGGAAGTAAGGGTAGGGAGAGCCAGTGATCGATCAGCATGGAGAATCTTAAAATGAACTTGTCCTAGGGGGCACAGGAGAGGAGCATCCAGAAACATGATATGGCAGCGAAGTATTCTGGACAACAACAGAGATATGAGAAGGGAGTGTCGGCTAGGGGGAGTATTTGGCAGGGCACTAGTGGGACTAGTGATCACATGAACCAGAGGGGCATTTGTAGAAAATTCCATATCTAAAAACATGTGGTGTTTCTATTGGAGGATGTATCCTTAAGATCTCATTACTATAGATCACCATGTACGAACATCTTGATATGGATTCTCAATGATTATGAGTTCCCAACACCTGATAGTCATACATCAATAATTTCTAATCATTATGATTTATCAAGACAATAGGACCTTTTTTCTTGATTAATATTATAGTATCTTGATGGTATCATTATATTACGGGATTTTATTTAACATTTTTATATGAAAATTAATCTATGGACATTACAATTTAATATTGGACATAGAAATGTCTACTATAAAATGGTAAGTTAACATAATGTGTATCTAATCTATACACATTAAATGGTAATCCAAAAGTATTTTACAGTTGGGTGTGGGTAAACCACTATTACAAAACTCCCACTTCTACAAGATTCAACTTTATAACCAAAATTTTTATCTCTCACGTGATTAAAATAATTTTTTCTATATCAATACATTAGTTGTTAAGTCTTCCACAGTTCTACTTCAGGGATATACTGATATATGTTACCTCATATCCATCAGAAAAACTTCTCAAGAGATTTTAACAAAGATTATATCCTTTTTTCCACATTGAAAACCTAGCATCATGGTTTTTACCGGTAAATTATTTATCATAATGACAAAAATTTACATGGTAGGTGTGATTCCATGAACTGGAACAAATTATTTCATTTAATAACTTCTTCTTAGATTCCTCAAAAGCTTCAATATACATGATATTTTAGGTAGGGATACCACTAGATTTTATAATATTTTATCATGAAACACCATAGCCTAACTATGATATTAGATATAACTTATCTATGGGAGACTATTTTATGTCCCGTAAAAACATGTATCCCTTCTTATCCACATACCAGGTAAATATATTTTGTAATTTCTAAGTATAATCAGATAATTCTAACATCTTCCCTTACAGTACTCCTAGATATATCTTAATTGTTCCTACTATAAATTTAATGTTGGAAATATCATATTTTGTACATATCATGGCATACTTAATTGATCCATCACCGAAGTTCATTGAACTGAACTAACTTCTTAATCTCCTCTTATACAATGCATTCCTACATGGAGGGATTTATTCCATTTCAAATTGGGGAAAAAATATTATCTTGAATTGTTCCAACCTATATTTTTCAATACAATGTTAGTATATGTATTCTTGACTAGGTCTAAGAAAATTTAAGATATACCTCAGTAGATCATGTTCCCTAAAACATAGGTTTATACTTTAAGTCAATCAGTAGAGATTTAATTTCATCCAGGTCTTAACTAACTATAATATAAGTATTTTTTTCTATATGTTGTCAAACATATTTCTCTTGTAAAACTATGACACTCCCACTAAACATTGGTAGACATATGGAAAGGATTAATTTAAAATGAATATTCTATGATAGAGATACTTACATTAAACCTAAACTAGATTTATTTAAAATTCACCCTTATTGGAATGTTATGATTCCACTGTCACTTTCTGGTTGTATCAAATAGACACATTCTAAGAAAGTTGTTTTTTAACTCTAATACTCGATAAAATGATAATAGATATTAGCTATGATAAGTAATATTCTAATAAATTTAGGCATACCAACATGTTATTTCCAATTTATCTTTTTTGGTACCATGATTTTGTCATCCATGTATCAACTCACTTTAAATAACACCCTAGTATTCAATATAAAAATCCACTTTTCATTTTGATAAATGGAATCCATTATTGAAATTTAAATGATCTTTTCAAAATTACCTAATTTATATACACTTCTGGTTGGAATTATTATTCTCAATGAATAATATATCACTAGCAATGGTGATTATGAAAACCATCACTATGGTTTTAACCATCCTACGCAGCATGTGTCTATGGAATATTCCACTTCCACACCTATTGTGGAACTTGTTCCTATGCCAACTATATGTGCATCATTAGCATTAATTAAACCCAAATAAATCATGATCCTACTATATATAATATAATTTTCTACCATTATATAGAAATATAGTCTATAAATTTATTATCTTATTTCTATAAAAGGTATTTATGCAATATCCTAAGCAACCATTAGGATAATTACTTAGATGCAGAATGTGTTTAACTTGATGCCAGTTTGTTTATCACCTAACAAAATCATTGAATACAAAATTTGTCTTATGAAATAATATATTTTCATCATAATTTGACTTATTTGTTATCCATTTTTCATTATAGTTGGAATATGATTATGTTATTTCACGGTTATTTTCAAAGTACATCTTGATATATAATGGATGTTTCTACCACTTTTAACACTGATTCTACTTAAAACATGACTATGATGTATAAAATTTTAATTTAAGCATTTATCTATGAATTTTTTTTTTCAATGTTAACATGTAAGGAATATCAACGATCTTTCTTATTAACATCAATTTTAGGATTCAGATAAGGTAATGTGCATTAAGAAATTACTCCACGCTAGACTGTAATGATCGATGATTTCTTTTTTATGATATCCTTTGGAATATCATCCTTATGAAACACATATCTTCTAACCATGTATGTAGAATACTTAATTTTCACATTCCTTCAATACATAAAGTAATCTTAAGAAGTTTTCATACCTCTAGTTAACCCTTGGAATAATTCATGCTGAATATGTGAATAAATTTTGAATGCTTTGTGGAATACCATTATTTTAGAAGGTTTAATTTCCTTAATTAATACATAGATAATACAAAAGGTTTTTTCTATACCAATCCAAAATACTATCTAGGTATAACCTTGATGATTACTTTATGTTATACAAGACAAATAATTATATTGCTTCAACTTGGTATATAAGTAAAACATTTATATTCATTACTTATTTCCTATGATTCAAGCACCATAGAACTATTTGTTGAGTAAGAAACACCATAAACAACATTCATTCATAAACATGGAATAATGTTTCATAGTGTCCAATAGACACAAGAGATAAATGTTTTGGTAATACTCAAAAATATTATATTTATATCAGTAACTTGTAAATTAGAAGTTATGTGTTTCTCAACGTTGACTTAGGAATCACCCTTTCTCAGCTACATGGAGAATACACCTTACTTCTAGTAACATATCGATACATTCATGATTATTGTACTTCAATAATCATATATTAAAGTCATATTGTATTTAATACCCATGTAGTATTCCAAAAAAAATATATTGATGAATAAATGTGAAATGAGAGTGGGTTCTTTCTTCTTTAATTCTATTTGTTGTGATTAAACATCCATAGAATTATTTGAAGTTATGGGATGAAAACAACTTCCTATTTAAACTCTATCATTGAAGGAAGTTGTAATGGTTCTTTTAAGAATTGGTCTTACCGTTGGCCTGATCACCTTGTTTTTTATCTTATTTTACATAAGAACTTAATATTTAACATTATTTAATATACTTATTGCTTAGAATATATTACCCAAAAGTTAATGATGTGTTTACTCCATCCAGTTGTTTTTGTAACTTAAAATGATACTGGAGTAATCAGTTTTAAGAGGGGGATACCTTGAAATATCGTGATCTATCCTTCATATTTAGACATAATCTAGTTTAATTTATCACCCTAATATATTTCACCACTTTCTCCTCAAAAACATAATGTACATGAAACTACATGTGTAATCTTTCATGTCCTAATGTTGTAACTGCAAAAATAATCAGACATTGGTGATAGCATAATGAAATAACCATCATATGCTTCATACATAAGTCTCATGTAAACAATTTTAACACCCTCGCTTCTTGATGTGGCTTACCATGTATAGGGACACCAAGACATTGAATTTTAGATGTTATAGTAGTGTGTTCTAGTTCATGTACTACACTTAAAAATTCATGTCGGATAGGACATTGACTTTATCGAATTTATCTTATTATCTCTTATGGTATTAAATTCCATTTTCTATAAAAATAAAACTAATAAATTGTACTTTTATATTGATTACCGATTAAGATATTACAAATTAATTTATTAATTAAATTACTCCCACTATTTTATCGAATTCTAAGAACCCTCTATGATAGAATTGTAATAATCTGTCACATGATTATTCTAGTGGAAAATAATCCATGAAACTCCCCTCGTAGTGTATAATATATGGCTATTTAAATACATGGAGGGTTCATGGTTGAAATTTGACTATCCCACTGCATTAACTCATAGTTCTTTGATTTGTTGAGTGATGTCTCAGCTTATAAAATCATACCTTGATTTTCTCAACGCTCACCTCTAAAATGATAAAATTTTAGAAATTAATAATACTTACTACCACTTTTGTTAAGTCAACCCACCACTCTCATAAGAACTCTTGGGAAGTAAGAGACGCCCTCATCTATGGTATATTGAGCACCCTGAACATCCAGTTTTTTTTCAATGTAGAATGATGGAATGTGGTTAACGACTCAATATTTCAATAAGGGTTTTGGATTTTTTCTCTCAATGAGTGGAATCCATTTATATTAATCTTTTTCATCTATTTTTTCATGCTCACAACTGAACATTCATAGAAAATCATGAGTCGATTCTTTTTTTATTTTATTATATATTATTTTATGTATTTTTCTACTATTATAGAATGCATAAAATAATAAATAAATTCATAAATGATAAATGATACCCAAATGGCCTTGGGAATCAAAATTTTGTTGATCCATTTAAATTCAATGGACCAACCACGAATTAGGGGAATCATACCTGAGTAGTCACTATACTCGTGATGCATCTCTCCCCAATCTAGTAGGTTTGTTGCTCATCTGGTTTTTTCCTCATATTGATGGGGTCCACATCATGCATCTTCTTGACCATGGAGTACCGCCACATATTGGAGGGGTCCACATTGTACATCCTCTTCATCCAAGTATATAAATAGTCACACATAGGTGAAGTGGATGAGTGGTGTAACATACATAAGATGGTTTTGGAAAATGATCCCCTTGTACAAATATACTAAAAAATAATGATGATGTTTGGGTTGTAATTTAACTAAATAAAATCATCACACATAATTTAAAATAATTAATTAAATTAAACATCCAAACATACATAGGTAGATTCATTTATAAAGAACGATCAAGGGTAAAATAAAATTGTGATTAAAAATTAAATTGCAATAAATAAGTTAAAGGGTTTTAATTAAATTAAATGAGTTAATTAAATACAAATAATTTAGTTATTTTTTGGTATACTAATAATTTAATTTTTATACAAGAAATAAAATTAATTAATTAATGCAATTTAATACCAAAATTGAATAAATCTCATTTGGATATTAAAATAATAATTTTTAAAACAAAGTTAATATATTAATAATTTAATTTAATAATAAAATGAAATTAATTAAATTAACTAATTAACTTGTTGGGCCCTAAAATACCACTGTATACTATTGTAGGTCATGTGAAACCTGCACTGACCTGTAATGGGCTCTGTAAAGCCCATGTTATGCTATTCTGGGCAATGAAGGTCTGCCCATACCCATAACAGGTTAGGATGACCCAGTCGGGGCAATTTCGAGGAAAAACTAGTCAACTTGTAGTTACCTCGTGCCACCTAAGGGTGGACGGTTGTTTAGAAACACTTGAAGCTCTACTATTGTGGACAATAGACCAGCGTTCCCAGAACTGTAGTGGCTAGTTTTTGGCTTGCTGGACAACGATCCAGTGGATGGTGATGGTGATATGGTGAAGACTGGTGAACATGTGGGTGTGATTATTGTACTGTTAGGAGTTCAATGAGGGAAAGTCACTACTAGATTTGGGTGGTAAAACAGTGGCCTTCCAAGAGGGATCTAGTATTATGTACCTCTAGTGATTTCAGGGCTTAGAGGAAGGTGGTAATAAAAAAAAGGAGGACTGTCCATGTCCTCTTATAGGAGGAGGTCAGATTTGGATTTGGATTTGTGGTGTGAAGCTGAGGAATTCAGTGGGGACACAATATCCACTCAGGTTCCTTCAACGGTTGAGAACTAGAGGGTTTCGTGGGACAAATCACCATTGGAGGTGGTGGCACTGGAGGGCGGAGAACCAGTTTATGGGTGGTCTACACTCTGCATAAAGCGAAAGGCTGTAGGAAGGGTCGCCCCTTAGTCCAGGAAGTTAAAATATATATTTTATTTTAAATTTGTGGACTAGTAGGATCTTTTTTTATTCTCAACTGTCCATCCCCTTTTCCCCGCATTAATTTTTTTCATTGTTTGTTTGCGAACCTATCTTATCAGGCCCATTTTTTCAAAATCAATTTTTTTGAATGAAAAAGTTATAGACAATAATAATTGGATTAAAATATAATAATAATAATCATTAATCAAATAAAATAATAATAATTATTATTATTAAAAACAATCCTTATTACCAGTGGAATATAATATGGCTAGAAAACACAATTCCAACCATGTTGTCTTGTCAAAAAAGTATGGATTAACTGAAATCCCCATCACAAGTTTAAGTGGATAAAATTTTAATACCCATAAATTAAAAAACATTCCATATTAAAAATATGTGATGGTAAAAACATGTCTGTTTGAAATCATAATGATGAGAATTTTGATTTATTGGGACCAAAATTAAACCCTCTAATAAAATTTAAAGAAAATTAATTTTTTGTGCTCATAAAATTTGTGCTCTCTCTTTAATGTCAATTGAAGGTTTTCAGGCACTGATCAAAAGTCGATGATCTGGATATTTAAAAAAATTCAACATCGGGATGATGAAACTTCAAATCACCCAAGATCTGAGCCTCAATATAGCACTATAATATCATGTAAATTAAAAGATAAAATAAACGTAAATAGAAAACATACCTATTCAGATATGAAGCCATGCACGATAGAAACTCATCTTTAGTGAACATTTCTCAAATTATTTATATAGAGATCCCTCTATATTTTTAACACATGCTTTATAAATCCTTCAGAGTGTTGATCATTGAATTTCGGGATCTAGCGTGGAGATCTGATGAGTCCTTCGATGCCCTGTTGATCACCATGATCAATCATCGATTCTTGAAGGTGTTCTTGGATCATCACTCTATGAGAGAGACTCTATCTCTATAAAATTTGAGGATTGAGGCACTCATTCAAAATGAATTAATAGTACATGGAGTGATATCCTCTCTCTCTCTCTCTATTTATTGTCAATGTTATAAAAACCCGATAGGGTTCCCCGACCCCCAATTTATTTAACATGCACTACATAAGTAATTATGACACACTAAACTAAATCGATATTATTTATTATTTTATAGCATAACTATAATATATATAAAATAAATTATGTGATAAAACCAAGTCATTTAACCCGAATCATCATTCCCTCTTAATATTAATGAACCTAGAATATTAAAATAATATTTGTTCGAAGAATATAGTATTGTATTTACATAACTTATAAATAATATAAATAAATTAAAACTAATTTTACATAACTTAAATAATAATGAATTTATTTATTTATCAAGGATTGATAACTTTTACAACACTCATACCCTATGATGGGGCCCACGATGTCCAATATACCTATTCAATTGAATATGGAGGATTATTGAATACGCTATTATGTGTGGCCCTCTAGGACCTTATCATGATAGAAATAATTAAAATCCGCATACCAAGAGTGGATTATAGAAACTCATCATGGCCCCTAAATAGATAAGGAATTCAATATTAACAAAACCAATCTATGAACACGCATTGTGTACTATAATTTCTCTATCTTTATAAATCTCATAAAGAGGGATGCACACTTATATCATCACCCATTTATTGCTTTATTATTTTTTGATATAACTAGATGGAATTTCCTTTCAACTAACTTGGAAATGGATTTAATAAGTTACTACCATCATGATCAACCAGGCATGAGATTTATTACTTCTTTAACGTTGATGTGACAAATCCTTTCTTTACCATTCAACCAATGTCATTCGACCAATGATGCACCCAACCCAAGCTTCCTTTCCATGATTTTAGTATCATGGTTTTTTCATTGCATCAATGTACATGATCAAATGTCACATATTGATAATGATCTCAAGAAAGATAAAAATACACATGTCTGTAAATAGGAACAACCAAGGACACCCAAAACACGTGGTCTTCGTATTTGTGGGTCTAGCCTCATGATCTCACTACTACATATCACCATGTGGAAAAAATCAAGAGGAGAAGTATTGATGCTTATGATCTCCAAAAACCTAAAATTCAATCATCAACTTTATCCAATCAGTATGATGTATATTGATTATAGGACCTTTTTTCATGATTAATTTTACAGTATCTCAAGGTTCTCATTATATCCTGGGATCTACTATAACTTTTTCATACAGTAATTAATATGTGGACATTACAATTTAACAGTGGATGAAAAAATGTATACACTAAAATGGTAAGTGAACATATTGTGTATCTAATCTGTACACATGAAATGGTAATCTAAAAGTATTTTATAGTTGGGTCTAAGTAACCTACTATTAAAATAATATGGTTATAGGTTATTCCATTAACATAAAAATAGCACAATATTTTTAAGATTTTGATGTTATTATATTATCATTAAATAATTATAATTGATGTAGGTGGAGTAATAAATAAAATAAAAATGATCATTGATGAACATTGTATCTTCTTTGGGTATCCTCCTTAGGTTTTCCCCAAAGGCCTTCTTTTGTTGGATTTATGTAAAAAAAAGGCTACTAAGATAAGAGGAAAGAAGTGGTAAAGTAATTTCACTAAGGATTGTCCAAAAAATTATTTTAAGGTGTGATGAAGATAGGATAATGGGTATCCATTTATAATTGAGGTGAGTGGCACACTTATAATTTTTTGAAAGAAATAATTCCACCCCTGTTTTCTTCATGTCACGGAGTGCCAATAATGGTCCATTATCGATAATATAAGATATTTGGTCGAAATATGTCCAGAAAATGGGTGTTGTGCAAGTTTTGAGTTATTTTCACCCCTAATACTTTTAGTTTAACTCCCAGTAAATCCATATTTACCTTAACTATAATAAGTAATTTTTATTATTTTTACTTGTCATTTTGGTCAAAAAAATTAACCTTATTATATAATATAAATTATAATGATTCTAAATATGGAATCCATTTTTCCAAATTTAATTCACAATATTAGTATAATTTAATTTAAAATTAATCTTACAGACTTGATGAGAAAGTATTTTTTTAATGAGAAAATATTCAAAAGATTATAATGTTTTTATATCAAAATTCAATATAAAATTGATTATAATGTCATAAATTTTATTAATGAATATATAATTTAACTAATTTTATATTCAGTACAATTTTATATAGAATTTTACTTTATAAATAAATTAAATGAAAAGGCGGTTTTGAATTAAAATGCATTATTTTTAACTATTCATCAAAAATGAAACATTTCAGAAAAAATACCAAAAAATCACCCGAAGTTAATTTTGATATGATGATTTAAAAATTTAATTTAATTTTATCAAATTAAGTTTATAAATGTTTTAGAAATTAATTTTATTATTCATCACAAAATAAATAACAAAAAATTATTTTTCTGGGAAAATTTATTTTTGAAACATATAATGATTTTAAGGAAAATTTAGTAATCCTTTTATCAACAGGATTCATTTATTTAACACCATTTGAATTAATATTTAAAAATTAGTTATTATTATTTAAATCACTAAGTTTAATGGATATTTTATAATGGCCACATTTAAATAACCATATTAATAATGGATCATGATTTTGTTAAAACGTAGTGTGGTGTTTAACACAAGCTATCCCAGTGTTGCGTGTAGCACAAGAAAATATTAGTGTGTGATTTAATATAATACATAATATTATTTTAATTCATTTGAAAAAAAAAATCATTGAAACTTTGGGTGTTACAATTTATGCCATATCCACATCCACATATCAGTATCAAATAAATGGATACAATTTCAAGGAAAACCACATACTTAAATCTTTACTAAAATTTCATAATGTTATCCTATATTCTGGATTATCCCATAGTATTATCCCCTGGTTTTCTCCTATTTCTCTCTTATAGAATTATTTAAAATAAACCCCTTTTAAAAGGGGAACCCATCATGACATCAAAGACTAACAAAAACAAGACTCCAGTGATCCAAAATCCCAAGACCACAAACAACCCACATTACAAAAGAAAATCATCTCCCATCATCAAAAAACAGTCTACCTTCCACCATCCACCGCTGCCTGAAAAGTTGTTCTGTGCAAAAGCTCACGGGTCTCATCTAAAGAAGCCACTTGTAGACGATCTGAAACCCTTGAACTGCAGACCACAGAGGCCGAAAGAAAAATCACTGCACCATGAAATTCAAACCACAAACAATAATTCACAGCATGTTCGCAAACAGATTCACCCAAATCCAAATCAAGAACAGTAGAATCACATCCGAATCCAAAATCAAACTATTCCCCATTGCCAATATACATCTGTAAAACATCTTCGAAGTCATCGTCGCCTTGTCATCTTTCCCTAGAGAACCGAAGCCTGCCCAATCGTCACCTCCCAAAGCGCCGTCGAACCACCGATCCCGACCGACCTGGAGAGGAGGAATGGGACTCAGGGCCAGGGCAGCGTTAAGGCAGCAAGGCCCCAGGGTAACTCAAACACCGACGACGACGACGCCTCAATTCCTTCATTCGACCTTCCATCAGCATTGTCACAGATAAATTTTCTCAGATAAAACCCTCAATCACAGACATCCTCGCATCATGGATTCGTCGGATCCAGATCTGAATCTGGTAAGAGTTCAAGGCCAAAACCGATTGGCTACGAACAGATCTGGGATTGGGTTCATCATACAGATGGGTCACATCGACTCCTAGAGAAGCCACCGCCTTGGACCCGCAATCACCCATTGCCACCACAGCTCCGCTCACCGAGAACCCTCTCCTTCCCCAGCGGCCCGTAGAACGTCTCCTGTCCAGACCGTCACCTCACCGCCAGAGAACCCGCCGTCTGTGCCATTCGCCAATCGCCTGCCGACTGCGCCAACCACCCATCACCACGGAAGTCCAGAGAAGAGCCCGGCCGAGAGCTCCTGAGAAGTGCTCCCGGCCTTTCTCTCTTATACTAATACCCAAAAAATTAATTATATTCAATATAACTAACCTAAAGGTTTATTTATACCTTTAAAACTATGATCAACCTTAACCTATCAGTCCATAATGGCCTTTATAACTTCTTAATATGTATTCCATTGATAAAAAACTAACCTATAAATTTATCTAAACCTTGATTTGATACCAACTATGGAATTACAGACCTTCAATTCTATATATGGTGATGAAAACGCATAACTCATACACACTAGATTTGATACACATCTATAAATACATGAAAATGCAACATTTACAACGAAAGTACATTTTTAGGTTTAGAGTTTTAGAGGATTTTGAACAATATTTACCTAGTAGAACCCAGGATATTTGTGTCAAATATACATTTTTCCACTATGTAATAAACTACTAAATTTATAACAATCCTTTCACAACTCTAATAAATTCTCCACTCAAGATACTCCTCTAGACACAGCTTACATATTACTTTAATTTATAAAATGGATAAATAGAAACATAAGAAAGGGGTGAGATAAGATTCCTAGTAAGGGTAAACATAATTGATAACAAAAATAATTTATAAGGTATAATAAGATACTCATATGGGTATAATTAAAAAACATAAGAAATTTATACCCAAAGAAAAATGGATCATTAATCATGTCATAAGGCTTGACATAACATAATACATGAATCCAAAGAGTGTGGAAACAAGAGTAAATAAATATGATCTTTGAGAGCATAACATACTCTTGAGAATAAGAAAAAAATAACGACATATTTTAAATATAGCACAAAAATTAGTATAAGAAAACATCACCTTTATGAGTCATGCACATTCACCCACAATTATGACACACCTTAATTATACATGCATATACATCACCTCTATGAGTCACACACTTTCACCCATTCATGGAGAAAATAAATTGTGATAACATATATATATCTCATGAAATTTAAACCTTTATCCAATATATTAGAGGGATATATATAACACCATCCATAAATCATCTATAACTATGAGTGTCATATTAAATCAATCAATCTTTATTTCACAAAGAACCCATGGAACCAACATTTATTTCATTAATCATAACATAAAGGCGTATGGAACGAAAATGGGTTTTATATCCTTTTAAAATAGAATATATTAAATAAACCATTCATAATTATATTAATAATTGTAACATGATAACCCCCTTTAAAATAAATTCCTCTCCAAAGTTATTTAGTGACATTCTCAGTAAATACCCTTAAATCAAGATAATAAATCATATGGTATTTACACCATATAAATAAATGATATATGTTTAAGTAAATAATTTACCCAATCAAAAAGTTTATCACATCTTGGTGAATTACCTTAAATTAGATGAAGGAAATATAGAATGTTTATAGAGAAAAACATTGGAAGAAAAATTATGGTTAAACGTCGTAGATGATTAAGAAATAAAAATGTAGTGATGGATTATTTCCCCAAAAGAGAAGGATATAATATAATACATCCAAATAAATAATTTTTATGGTATCATATATATAATTTTTTTGATCAATTATAATGTATGTCGAAGGATGTGGATGTAGATGAAAATCATTTTTAGTGGCATTAGGAGAAATATCATTAGAAATAAGAAACAAATTTTATTTTTCTAAAAACATTTATTTATATAGAAATATTGTATAAATCAATGATAATATGATTTTAATTTATAAAAGAAGTAAATCTTATAAATTAATATCTATAAAAAAGATAAATATGGTGGAAAATGTGTTCATATGGAAAGTGTTAAAAATATATTCTTTATACAATTAGATGAAAATAAACCATATATAAAATTTAAAAAATTTATTCATAACATTTTAATAAGTTAAAGCAGTATAAATGAAATTAAATAATTCTTGTGTCAAATAAAAAGGAATTTGAAACATAATTCAATGAATATGGACAAGGGAAAATGATAGGTTCCTAACCTAAAAGAAGATATGGGGTCAGTTTCACTTAAAAGAAACAATTCGGGTAAAATATGAGTCATGGGAAAATTAAATTTTGATGGAAAAAATAAAAACCCGTGACTAAAAAAATTAAATTATGAGTATTTTTTAAAATAATAAAAAAATATCATATATATTTCTTTTTAAAAATAATCATGATTTGAGATTAAGATTGGAAATTAGACCCTTATTGTTTTAGTAACATTAAAATCAAAAACCATGATGGATAAAGGGAACAAATTTAACATTAAATACCATGAAGAAAAGATAAATCATGATATAATATAAGAAATAGGAAATATATATATACCATATAAGGGTAAATAGGTTTATAATAAGAATCATCTTGCAAGAATGGGTAATTTAGACTAAGAAACCATTACAAGAAGCATAATATTTGAGCTAAGAGTCACTCAATGATGAGTTAATAAGAAATCATTGAAAAAATGACCAAAATATAAGGAGTAAAAAAATTATAAAGTATTTATTTGGTAGATTAAATCAAAATTCGAACAATAGAGTTCAATCAGATATCTTGTAACTCAGTGTGAGGAAATTGAGTTTGTAAAAACACTTACAACCATGGAATCCATTGAATAAAAAGATATTTAAATAAAGATAATTATATGGCTCTTAAAACACCAATAATTACCTCAATATGGTAAAACAAATTCATTAGGTATTAATTACACCATATTAGATATGTGGTGCACAATAAGAAATATGTCTTAAGAAATTAAATTTGAGACAAGAACCACTTATCTTTATCATGATTCATTCTTTGCATGCACTAAAATTATAAATAATAAATTTATTTTTAAAAAAAATTATTAAGAAACATATTAATTTATATTTCATATTCTATGGTTTATCTATTATTATATGTTATTTATTTATTATATAGTTTTTTCTTATATCGGATGCTCATGGTTGTTTGGCCAATTTTTTTGTAACTCTATCTCTATATTGAAAATGGTGAAAGATGTTGTAACATCGCTTTATAATATCAAAAATTATATATATATTTTTCAAGTATTATTTAATTATTAAAAAATTTACATATTTATTAGGTTTCAAAAATGGACTCCATGTATGAAGGGTAAATTGAAAAGTTCCTTTTTGGAAGTTAAATTTACTATGATATTCAATTGTTAATATCACTTTTAAAATGTCTAATATTTTATTCCCAAAATATTGAATAATAAATATTTAGTAATTATTATTAAATATCACAATAAATTTAGTTTTCATATTTACCCATTATTTTTATTTATAGCATCTTTCATATAGGTTCATAAACCGACCAAAACAGAAACATGCTTTAATTCATGGATAAGTATTATTATGGGGTGATTTAGTTATAAAATCATGGTTTCCATAGAATAATGAAATTATTTATATGTTATTATGGTGGATAATTTCATTTAAAAATATTTATAAAATTAATAACAGTTTAGATGAAAAAATACACCACTTTCATGGAGATGGAAATCTACACAGAACCTCGTATGATGTTTTCATTTTTTTCAAGGAACGGGAAAAAGTTATTGAATGTTTTATAATTTTATAACCTTAATAATGTTATAAATGTTTTATTATATTATTAATTATAATTTTAGGACCAATCAAGTTATATTTTTAAGTAAAAAAATCACATTGTTCATTAAGTTGGTAGTCCACCCCTATCCATGATGACGTTTTTATTTTCCAATGAATTAGAGGGGTTAAAAGTAAATATTAATTTTCTTTTTAGAATCATAAATATATTTTATATAACATATTTATTCATCAATTTCAGTAGTATAATCATCCATGAGAGTTTATTATGAAAAATGGAATATGTCGATTTTTGGAGGCGGTGGTCTGTGTGTACTCAATACCGATGTTCTTTTATTTTTATTATTAGATAGTAATGTATAAATAATCATTGTTCATTTAATATAAAAAAATATTCTTATATTAATTATATTTACATAATTATATAAATTTTGTTATAAGATGTTTGGAAGAGGTATTTTAAGAATAATGATTAAGAAAGAGGTAATACATACATTGAGAGATTGAGTTTTTAAATAGAAATATTCATATAAATAGAGGACTTAAGCTAAATAATGTTAAATATAGGATTAATTCTTTTGAATAATAGTATATTAGTAAAAAATTATATATTTTTATAACAAATTAAATGTTAATGGTGTGGTATGAAATGGTGTAAGCATCCTCTTTTATTATTGATGTGGATAAAAAAATTTAGAAGCACACTATACAATTTCAATAATGTAAATTTAATATTCAATGATAAAAGGGTAAAAAAGAGAAAAAATAAGATTAAATGTGATTTTTGGTGAATAAAAACCATAACCATCTATTTTGAAACATTTTTTTATAATGTTTTATGTTATTTCCTCTTAGTAAATCAATTTTTAACATTGTTATTTTTACAGGGTAATTAGTTTTTTAACCTTATTAGTTAATTTTAAGGAACAAAATGAAAATTTATATTTTAAACTAACTTAAACCTTCTAAATTAAAATTTTAGAATAATCTTTTGGATTAATATTTCTAATTCTTAAAAATATTAATATTAAAATAAACCCACATATCACATAAAACAATTTTTATGAAAAATTGTGCTTCCAAGATTAAAACCTATATGTAAGACATAGTTATAATAATTATAAATTTTAATGAAATAATTTTTTTATTAAAAAATAGATAAAATTTATTATCTTTAAAAGTGATACAAAACTGAGTTTTATCGTTCAAATACATAATTAAAATAAAATATGAAAAAAATGATTAATTAGAATTAAAATATTACTTTTATTTTATAATGATAAACATGGGTTTTGTAAATTTTTTTAAAAAAATTAGAATGTAGAGAATTATTCCATAAATACATCCTTTATTAATAAAAAAACATCTAATCCTTTCTTATATACTGATAATATAATGAAATTTATTATTTTGGAAAAGAGTTTTTTTAAACTATTCATAAAAAACACTTATATTAGAAAAATCCCAAAAATTCATACTATGTAAATTTTTACTTGAGTAATTAAAAAATGAAGTTAATTTTACAAAATTCAAATTAAAAAATTTATAAATTCAACATTAAAATGAAAATAGAATAAATAAGGAAAACAAATATTATTGAAAAAACCATTTTAAAACTTTAAGTAATATTGCCTTATTTTTATGGATTTCTAATTGATTATATTTTTTTATTTACTAGATGACTAATCATTCATAATTTTTTTTTAATAATACATATCTAATATGTCGGGGCTATTTTTATTTTGTTGTTGTGTGGGAAACAAGATATTGGAATACTGGTTATTTAAAAGTAAAATTATATAGTAAAATCCTGGATCATTATAGTGATTGGTCGGGATTGAGGAGGCTGATGGTGTCTGTTCGGGATTATTTTGATACATTATGAATAAGATACCCAGTGATGTATTTGGGATATTATGGAATAGTGGGGTCTTGGGTTCGATAGAGTGTCATCAAGTAGATCTTGATATGGGTCTAAGAGACTCTAGATGATGTCTGTTTCTAGATCAGATCTAATAAAACCCTTTCAAGATGAGAAGACACTAAAATGTTTTGAACATGTCTGGGTGCTGTGGATTTGTGATTGGAATTAGGTTTCAGAGACCCATGTGTATTCCCTCATGGAAATTTTTTTATCAAGGATCTGTTATAGTCCATTGATTGTTGATTGATAATATTCATTGTGCTGGTATTGGCCCATGATTTTGGATGTGAAAAAGGTGCCTCATTTGGAAATCCTGTTTCTAGATTGGTCTGGGGGGTCATTGAGAATTCCCTTGTAGAAGAATTTCTTATCATTGATTGTTTGGGTTTCATTGATATCCCATGAGGACTTTTTTGATAGGTATATTCTAAAATGATATATGTAAAGAAGAAACCCCTTGTAAGGTGTCGTATTCTTTTTGTGATTTTTAGGATTGTGGTATCCCTGTGTTGTGTTTAACCCCATGTGAGGGTAAATATGAGCATATAATGGTGGTATGAGGATAATGTGATCTAGGGGACTAAGGGGTCCCCAAACATTGTTAACTATTAGATGGCCAATGTTGATGATTCATAATATTGGATAATAGGTTTGATAGCTGATTAACCTGTGATTTTATGGTCTATGGAAGAGGATGTTGAGGTAGTTTCTACTCATGTATTTAATGTGAGAGGATACCATTGGGGTGATTTTAAATCAGGAGTTGTATTTAAGATTGATATTGTAATCTCATGTGTTGGTTAGTTTTTATTATAAAAATCTAGGGAGCTAATGGATGATCTGGATGAGTGGATCCCCCTAGACTAGCAGATGTTTTGGGTGTTTGTGGTCCCATAAATTTTGATGGACTAGGGTTTCATAATATACCCGTCCTCGGTATTATATTTTATAGAACATGTTAGTTCTACAGGGCTATTGAGTTTTGTAAAGGTTTTCTTAGTGTTATTTAGTTGATATCACCAATTCATGTCATACTATTATATACCAAGAACCCTATAGTGGTATATGTTGTGAAATTGGAATGTGTGTGATGAGACCCTATAGTTTTTCATTCATGCATGCTACATTTTAGACATCATGGAGCTCCAATGTAAATATGGTGGATATGTCTAATGTTATGAGGTTGGTTATCTATTTTCTATATGTCCTCAATATTTTAATTTTATAATGGATTCATAATATTGATATAATGTGAGTGAAATAGATTCTATGGATGGGATACAAAATAGGAGTGTAAAAATGGAGGAACAGAATATTCTAGGTGATAAAAGAATACATGGACAAACTAAAATATTGAAACTATTTTTGAGGAAATATTTATTATCCCAAGTAGTGTCTGTTTTGTTTGAGTAGGTAGAAAGGGTTGATTAGTGGGTCATATTAATGAATAAAGATCTTGTTTGAATTAAAAAAATATTAGAGAGCTTCTAAAAGAAAAAATAGTCAAAATGATAGTTGAACCAAGTTGGTGTTCAACAATAATATATAAGTAAAAGGGAATACTATGATAAATAATGAGATACTTTTTTATAATGGATATGGATCAACTAAAGACATCAAAATGGAATTTAATATTTCTCTAGTTTAATATATTGAGGTACTGAAATTCTATTTAGATTTTTTTATTCAAATGAGATTAAAAAATATGAAAAATGGATGTGAATACTACTTTATTGAATAATTTTATTAAGTACTATGTATATATTTAATAACCTAATTTATTTTGTCTTAATGATGATTAAAAAAATCCCTTGAGGAAATATTTATACGGGTAAAAATAAGTACCTCATTCTTGGTATACTAACCTTGAAATATTATTGAATATGAGAGAATTTAAAAGGAGGGGCTATTTATCTTGGACTTTATGTTAAGATCACAAGTAAATATAAGTTTGTGATATTAGTTTATATTGATGATATCATATTTAGTGAATATAAAGTTTAATAATTTAAATTTTCAAATATAATGAAATATGATTTTTAGATGTCCATGATTGTAGAACACAAAAACATTCTTAATTTTAAAATGAATCAACTATTTGAGTACTCATTTATCATACATAAAAAATATGTTAATAAAACCTTAATTTAATTTATAATAATTTAAATAAAACTAGTGCCAAAGAAATATATTGGTAGGTATAAATCATTTAACGGGTGATGTTGGAATGAAAATGAACTGAATAATCTATAGGAAGGTGATATGATGTTTTCTTATCAAATATAGAAAAGATCTAACATTATATATTAATCATTCATGGGAGAAAATTTTCATATAAATAAAAAAGAATAATATATAATGGGTAAAAATAGAATATTGAGATAATTTTAGAGTAATTATGAGTATAGATTAATTTATTCAATAGTGTAATGTTAGACTTAAAATCATAAAATTATACTTATTATATGAGATATTTTATTGATAAAAAACCACTATATTTGGATTATTTTATATCATAGAATATATAATTGTTTTTCAATAATGAAGCATCAATGTATATCACCAAGATCTACAAAATATGAATATATTCTACCTAAAAAATATTGATAACAATGTAACTTATGTCCATGTTATTTAAATTAAGATGTTATTAATTAATTTATTTAGAATTTAATGAGATGAAATCATATACTATTTTGATGTTTTTGAAATTTTATACGGAGAATGATAATTTATGGTATTTTAAGAATTTTAGAAAGGGTATTTTGTGATAGTGAGATAGTTATAGATTTATTAATGTGATGTTTCTAGGATTTAAAATATTGGAAATTCTAGTTTGTGGAAAAGGGTTTTTGATGAGTACCCAATAGTATTTCATCAGTTACCCAATTATACAATAAGTGGGGTTATCCCCATATAGATACTACCTACTAATTGGTGGAACTACACTGGATACCTAGTGGTTTCCTACTTGTGTTTTTGAGGACATAGAAGTATCTTTTCACCTATATTTGTTTTAACCTCAATTGGTTCTCCAATTACACTATTTCATTTCATGCACCTTAAGGGAGGGGAAGAGGTCCTCTTATTCTATTATAATCCCTCTCACCAGTCCCCTTTGATTCATGAATTATATGGTGGTTCTTTCTTGGAAAAATCAAGGAAATATGCCTCCCCCATTTTTTTATTACATCTTCCCTCATTATATTTCTTTTTCTTATAAGTGAGTATGTTATTTTGATTATTATTACACAAATTTATGGGGATATATTCTCACATTTAGGTCATCTTCTCTTGTATAATAGTAGAATAAATGATTTAGTTCATTTCCATTAGTGTTTGTTTGGATATAAGTTGGATAAGGTATGATTTATTCTAGGTGCTTCAATATTTTGGTATGAAATTAAAGGGTTATTATGTTAAATAATTTGGGATCTTTTTATTATAAAATGGGATTATTTTTAGGTGTTATTATTTTTGGTTTTCTTTTGGTTTAATTATTCTTTGATTGGGATGATTGATTAATTTTATTCATTTGGTTGTATAATATCATTTAATGAATGTTAAGCTTTATTTTGTGGTAGTTTGAGTTTATTGAGATCACCAAGGATTTAATTTGGTAGGTGGTCTTATCCTACCATGTAATTTTCATGGTTTTCCTGTTATTTGACTACCAACCATTAAAAAAATTAATTATAAATTTTAAAAATTTAATTTTGGAATTATGAATGGGTGTTTTTAATGATATTTTTATGTCATGTTAATTATTTTCAATGTGGTTTCACATGAAAATATTTAATGGTTTTCATTCATTCATTATTTCATTAAAACCATTATTTATAACCATGTGTAAAGTTTATATTTAGAAAAGTCTTTTTCATTCATGCTAATATATTATTTCTGTAAGTGTAGTTACAAATGTCTACTAGTTTAAATATATTGTTTTTCATTCCCAACCATGTATGTTACCACATGGAATGTTAGAGTTAATAAATTATTTGTTCTCCATATATAACGTTACATTATGTATTTATACTTTGTTTTTTATATAAGGGTTTTAGAGTGGGTTTCGTTTTTTAATTATCATTATACATTAACTTGATATATTTTTATATATTCCTTACTAACTTTCATGCTTATAATTATAATGGTTACTGACAAAAAATATTTTTTAAAATAAAATAAGGTTTTCAAGATAAATAAAGAACGGTTTTTGGGGAAAATGTTGGTTTATATAATTTGATTATTTTTTAAAAAAAATATTACATGTTCTCATAGTGAATATGATGTAATTCAAGAAATAAAGTTAAAATATGGTAGTCATATTAAGTCACTTTTAGTAATTTTAGTAAATATGAGAAGTGTCTTTTTTACTAATGTTTTTTTTTGAACTTTATATTATTCTTCACAAAGTAAATAATTTCATTTCAATATATCATGAATGATTTATAAGTCAAAAAATGTTACATAACCTTGGTAAATTGATTTTATCAATTTTGAGAGAATTGTTTTGTTGATTAAGTGGAAGGAAATGATTTGGATCTTAACATTTTTTGTTTTATTTTTATTTTTTTCTAAACACCACACAAAACATAAAAAATTATAATTTTTTTTATTCCATTAAAATATTGAGACTTGAAATATTTATACATAAATAACTTAAATTTCTAGTTTATATTGAATGAAATTATAACCTCGGGTGATTTCATTATTTAAAATGTTTTTATTAAAATAAAATCTTCCACCAAAAACTAATCACATTTATTTTTATATAGTTAATGTTTTAGTACATTTACCTATATTTCACTAAATATGGGTAATATAGGTAAATCATTACTTTTAATGGAATATTTTCCTTAATAATTTTTTTATAAAATTTATTTTCAAATTGAAAAAAATACATAGATAAAAAATATTTTCATTTCTATTAGTATGATTAAATTAGAGTTTAAGACACTTCATATTACCTATTAGGATATCAGAATATGTATTGATTGTGGTTTATTTCATGATCAATACTATATTTGGTTTACTACCAGTGTTGAGTTATTTTTACTTATTCTGTGGTGCATGTATTTTATGGATTTCAACTAGAATGCCTGAAATAAATGATTATCCCATGACTTGTGCCTCATTTTTCTTGATATTAATATTCTTGGTTATTTTTTCATGTGGTATCCTTTCAATGAATTGCCTTATAAGATATTTCATGTTTATATATATCATTTATTTATATTATGCTAAGGTGATAGATAATGTTCTGAATATGAGGAGGCCTATTATATTGTTATTTTTATCTTGTCATTATAATTTATAGTGATGTGTATAAGAGAATGGATTTTCATTTGATAAATTGAGAATGTTCGAAGATAATATAGTGTTTTTATAAGTTTCATAAGAAGTTATTCTGCATATTTATGGATAAATTATGGAAATGGGGTGGGCTGCAATATTTCTGTGACATGTTGAACACTTATAAATTTCCTAAAGGTACTAGGTACAAGATTTACATGGCATTGAATCAATAATTATGTTTCCCATGGGATATTTTTATAGTCCCATAACTTTTAAAATTCATTATTTTAGATTTTGATCTATCCTAGATGTAGGTTTTTTCTTATATGGATCTTCTTAGTATATAGAGTTATTTATTAAATTTAATACATATTATTGAATTATAATGTTTCTAATTATTGTTATTACCAGGTCAATATATGAAAATATATATATATATTTATGTGAATTATTATAAATTTTCATGTACACACCTATTTATTCACACTGTGATTTGAGGCACCATTTTTGTTGGCCTACTGAGTATTGATCCTCACAACATACATGTACACTTTTATTCACAAGTAGTTTTAATTACTAAATTATAGGTATTAACGGGTATATTTGTAGTTGTTTGGATACATTTAAAAATATATAGTTAGTGTTATTTTTTTATTATATTTAGTCTTCCTAAAACATTGAATTGTGAATCCAATTTGGGTATGAGTTTCTATTTTGGAAGATCATTTATTTTATTCTGTTGTGTCTAGTCCATTTGGTTGAGTCTCACATTGATTAGGGTTTTTATGTCTTCTCTTTTTTCATGATTTTATTTCATTCATATATATGTTGTGGTTTTCATAAAATTATATTTTTATACAAGGAATCATCAACATATAGTTAACCCTATATGGTAAAAAGGATATATGTTTATCTTAGAAACATCTAACATATAAATAGGTCATTTCACATTTTAGCTTGAATCTACCCATTATTTATTTTATTAAATAAAAAAGATAAAATCATTCCCCGATGATAAAACAATACCCTAAGTTCTAGTTTCCATCCCATGGGGATTTAGGTACTCCCCTAGGTTTAGTATATGTCTGGATCGGGTACCATTTGTGTATCCAGGATAGGGTCATTACAAGTTGTATCATATTAGTGTTTTATGGTTTTTGAGAATTTCAATATTATAGGTAGTGGTTAGTATGATGGGATTAAGGGGGTATATCATGTTCAAGTTTGTTCATCATGTCATTGGTGTAAATATATATTACTAGAAATGTCCAATTGTTTAGTTTGGTTACTGTATGTATGAGTGAGTTTTTTATTAAAATATCTCATGTTAGAATTATATAAATTGGGAAGTAGCGTAGGGATTAGTTTACATCCACTTTTTACTTCTATTTATAAATTATATGTTGTAGTAGATATTTAGTAAATTTTTATGTTATTTATAGTATAATTATATATGTGAATGGATTTATCAAATTAAAAATTAAATAATAATTTATTAATCGTTTTCCTAAATACCATATTTGGTGTTGTTTAGTTAATTAGAGTCACTTATATTTATTTCATTTTTATATTTATTATCTATTATTTATTCAGTAATTTACTTATCAATTGATGTATATATTGGGTTCTTGATCATTTTACATTCTTCATATTCTATAATGTATTATAAAATAATTTTAGATTTGATTTCTTCGGCACACTAACTATGGTATTCTTTCAATATTTATATGATATATATATTGTTATACATGAGTTCTATTTATAGGTATAAATCAAATAGTCTTATGATATTATTTTTGACTGGGAAGAAGTTTTTATTAATGTAAAGGTCATTTTTATATGGGTTCTTTTATTAAGGAAACTAAGAAAGTATTTTTTTCAAATAAAATTTTTAAAAATGAGTTTATTTTTTAAAAATTATATTTTTTTAAAACAAAATCTAACTTTTTTTGAAATAATAATTTATATTTTATAAATAAATTTTTATAATATAATTTATTTGACAAACTATAATTCAGTGGAAATATTTGAAAAATATCACCATTGGAAATTCTTATAGAGGGGTACACCATAAGAGTGAGTCAAGTTGGTTATCTTTATTTAGAGTATTATGGATATTTAAAAATGTTTTTTGGTATTAGAATATTGTGTTATTTATCTATTTGTATTAGTTTTAGGAGTCACACAATAGAATCATACAATATATTTTTGGGATTTTTCATAGAGTTAAATTATGACTCAATGTTTAAGTGAGGGGGAGAGTTATTAGAAAAGATTATGATTTGGATTTTTGGGGATGAAAATTACAATAGATGGTAGTTTATATAGACCAATTTCATAGTCATTGAAATAAGTTTGATATTTAATAATTCATTTAGAAGTGAATGTGATGAAAACATGGTCTTGCTTGCAATTTATTTAATTTTATTTGGATTATGGACATTTTTGGTATTTTAGGATGTTTATGAGTGGTATTTAGTGATGGTGAGATAAGTAGAAATGTTTTTATGTGTGGTTTGTTGGTTTTAAAAAGATAAAAAAAATTATTGGTGGTATTATGTAGCCAAAGAGTAACTAGAAGTATTTCTTTGGCTACCCAGTAGAGAAACCAGTTGAGTTGTTCCCACTGATCTTCCACCTGGTAGTTGGTGGGACACCACTAGGTTCCTCATCGTGTGTCACCTTGTTATGTTTTTAGGTAATCCCTTATTTATGTTATGTTTATAATCCATGTTTAATGATGGAGAGGTTAAGCTGAGGGAAATTACATAATATCTAAGGTTGTATGTTCATTTTAATTAACAGAATCAGAAATAAATGTGTTAATGGAATTTAGGTGTTCTTCCCAAGTTCATAGAATTCCCAAAGTTGGGTTTTGAGTTTTTACTCTTAAACATATAGTTTCTATAGTATGTTAGGGGTTGACACACATTTTAATGGGGTTACAAAATGTGTATTCTTCACCTGACAGATTCCATGAACTAATACAGGGAATGAAATATTTACACAACATGTAACAAGTTCATGATGTGTAATGGTAAAAAATGGGTTTTTAATAAAAATATGATATGTTTTTCAGTATAATTTTCCTTCATGGATTAAATGACATGAAATAGAGTTACACACCATTTCATTCTCAAGTAAAGTGGTTTAATGTGTGTTGCCCGGAGGAATCTCATTTCATTCAGTTGTATATCTCTCTCTCTCTTAACACACAGCTAACCCTAGGTGATTTTGGATACCTCTACTGTGTACAAATGTCTTTGTTCAATAATTGATCTATGTTTTGTTTCGATTGTCTCTCTCTGGGTAATCATTCCTTCTAGTTTTTATTTCCTTTGATCATGGTTTTTTCTCTTGATACTATTAGGTTTCAGATTCATGATCGGATAGTATTTTTTATCAATAATTTCATTTTTCTTATAGTGCATTATGTTTCAAAGGTCAATATTGCGGTTTCAAATCACTGTTGTCAAACACAACTAGGTTTATACTATTTTGAGAGATTTTTTTCTATATAATGAGTTAATAAAATAAATTGATTATAATTATTGTACATTTCCTATAGGTTATTTATTTATTTTAAGTGAAAAATGCTTCAATGGGTTTTTGGGAAACGAAAATGATTTCAATGAGGGTTTTTTCTTTGAAGATATATTTTCTTGATTTGGAAATGGACATTCAAACCTAAAGTAGATTATATTGGATTCAAAAATGTTTTATAAAATTTTGATCATGGTTTTGAAATGTATTTATATAATTATCACATAGGGAACCTTGGATGGATCATAAAAGAGATATGGGTAGCATCAGTGTGTGTGGAACCACTGTGAGGTAACCATTTTGGATATCGATGCAATGTGGTATGTCTCGATATTTGTTTGATCCAATGTGATGCATGTTTAGGATCTATAGTGTCTATTATAAATTATCCCATATTATAGTGTCCAATTCAAGGTTATTTTTCATTTATGGTTATTTATCACATAATTTTTTTATCGTGAATTATTGCTGACGTGTTTTTATATGAGGTCATATCACATAGCTTGGAATGATTGGTTATTTCATGGATATGTGTTTACTTTCTTACCAATTGATACATGTATATATTCTCTTATTTTATCACTTCAACTTTTAATTTTTCTAGTTTGATAATATAAAAGTATTTTATGAAAACCAAATAGAAATGATTTACAAGTGAATCGGATTTATAAAAAAATGATTTGAAAAACTGTTTTTCTTTTAAATGATATAACTATTTCATTCTTGATATAAGAACTTTTAAAGAATCTATGGTGGTATCCTATTGGGATTTTTTTCTCACACCCTGCATTTTCTTTTTGGAGTTTGTAGATTTTATAATATATGATATAGGTAAAGGGAAGTGCATATTGTAGAATTTAGGTTTCTCCTTTGGTCTTTACCTTCGGTTTGGGTTAGTTTGTAGGTGAATATTGGTCACATTGAGATTTTTTAGTCATTATTTATTCATAATTTTGAGTTCAGATGGTTTGGATTAGTTTGTATGGATTTAGTTATATCTTCACCTTCTACATATTACTTTGGTTGTATGTCTTGTTTCATTATATACAAGATTTTTTCAATTTTCTTGCATTACCTCCCCTTGTGGTAGTTAGCATAGATGTATGGTTTTGTTTACCTGGGTTGGTCTATTAAATTTTTTTACTATAGATAAGGCATAGAATAATGTGTGTTAACACTTCCTATGTTTGGTTTTATCTCTCTGGTAAAAAAATCAGTACCATCATAATTTGGAAGTGAGTGTGAAAAAGGGGCCTATCCAGCTCACCGATGAGACTAAATTTGAGTTACAATGGGTGGTCAGGGACTTTTACCATGTTTGACCCATGGGGTTTAGGGTCATTTAAATGAACTATATAGGAAGTTTATTAAAATTTATCTATTCTTTTTTGGAAAATTATTTAATAGATAAAATTTTATTTTCTCTAAATTCATATTTTTTTAAAATTGGTTTGAATTCTGAATGTGGTCCTAAGATTTTTGGAATGTTATCATGGTATAATTGGTTATTTTCTCATGTTAATTAGACAATAAATCTGAGAGTGTCTCTTCTAAATCCCATAGATGAATTTTTGAGGTATGTTTTGTAGGAAAATACTCTAGTGTAACCTTTATTGTTTGATGTATAAATCCCTATAATTTAGACTCTTGGTCATATGGGTTTTAGGGACCCAAGATGTGTGGTTTATCATGGATCTGATTTTACTAAGAAGAATCCACCTATCTACTATGGTGAAAAATGATTATAGGAATATGAGAAGTGGCCTGAGAATATTCATAGGACAATCAATTTATTAATGACCCCTGAAGACTCGTTTGGTTTTTTCCATGTACATTCTTGACTGACCAGGAAGGAGAAGGTGGAACTATATTGTGTCAGCTATGTTCCATTAGTACATTACCTAGGATTCTTTAAATAAAATATTTAATCAACTGTTTTACCCATAGGTGTTACGTGTGTAAAATACCAGGGAGTTTTCGACCTTAGATGAAGGGAAGAATACCGTTCTAGAGTATTCTACCCATTTTATTGAGTCAGTGCATCTAGACCCAGATCTTATCAATAATTAGTTCCTAAAGTATTAGAGGACTGATTTTGGACTAAAGCCATGTATTAGGTGGATATTGATTCTAATATTCCTTCTGACATTTGTGAAGTTAGTTGACAAAGATGTTTTAGTTGAGGCAAACAAAGATGGAAATACGAGTTTGGGTGGAGGTTCAGTTGGCGAAGTTGTTAGCTAGGATCTATCTTCTGGCCAAAAAAGAAAACATAAGGGTGTTCGGTTCACTTCAGGACCTGTTTCAAGGGCTTCATCAAGGTAGAAATATAGTTTTTTCTATCAATGTGGGCGGTCTGGTTATACAAGATCTAACTATACAAAGGATCATATGACTTTTCAACATCTTGGATTATTGATCTATATAAAGTGTTTATATGATAGGATTTCGTAGTTAAGTAAGGAAAGATACACTCTAACCAATGGTTTTCAGGTTTGCGCTGATGCCTCTAAGGTTAGTGGGTTAAATTCATAGGCCAAGAGGATTTTTATGTAGAAAAAATTGGACATCTTTATGAAATTGAGTATGCTCAAGAGGAATCTAAATCAAGGTCAGCTAGTGTTAGATGTATGTTGTATCTTTCATCCTCTGTGGTTCTATATTTTTTTAATACAGGTGCTACTCATTCTTTCATATCCAAAAATTTAGTTGAAATGTTGTACTTTAATTTATAAATTCTATCATAATTATTTGATCTTTCCATGCCTTTGGGAAAGACGTCCAAAGATTCCCATGTGTTGGGTGATGATAGACAACTTGGAGGTTGAATGGGACTTCTTGGTTCTTGATCCTGACATCTTCAACATGATTATCAACATGGATTGAATTATTAGTGTTATGGAACGGATAGATTATTATCACCGATGGGTGTAGTTTTTATATATTTATGGGGTCACTCATATCTTTCATGGTGAGTGGGACTCTACATCATGAAGGGAATGGCTTATTGTTCCTTATGTTGAGGTAATTTCGTTTCATTTTTCAAAGATTTTTCTTGATGTATTTGACCCTGGATTGGGTGGTTAACTTCTTGTAGTGTTGATTTAATACCTTAGAGGTATTTCCAGATGATTTTTTCTGTTTATCATCAGAGAGAGAGGCCAAGTTTTCTATTGACCCACTCTTGGGTATGATTCCCATTTCTACACCATCTTATTGAATATAACCTTTTGAGTTAGAGTAACTTAAGTTCATCCTTGGGGAAATAGAGGCTAAATTATTTATTCATCCTAGTGTGTCACTATGGGCTTCACCTATCCGCTTTTATAAGAAGTAATATGGGAGCCTTAGACTTTGAATTGACTATTATAAGTTAAATCAGGAGAAAATTATGAAAAAATATAATTTTCCTAGGATTAATGATCTTTTTGACCATATTAGTGGAGAATATTGGTTTTGAAATATTGAACTATAGTTAGGGTACTACCAGTTGTAGTTATGAGAAGATGATATACCTTATATATCTTTTTGGAGCTATTATAGGCATTTTGAGTTTCTAGGTTTTCCATTCGGTTTGAATAATTATCATATGGTGTTTATTGATTTTATTAACCAAATCATTCATTGGTTTTATAATATTGGTTATTTTGTTCATGGATGATTTTTCGGTGTACTGCAAGTCAGCGGTGGAGCATAGAGACCATTTAGATATCATTCTTCTAAACAAGAAGGAGTTTCACATACATGGTAAGCTCTCTAAATGTGAGTTCTAGATCCAGGAAGTAAAATTTATTGGGCATGTGATATCTAATATTGGAATCTTAGTGGATCTAAATAATATAGATAGTGGTGTGCTAGGATCATCAAAGAAATTTAATTAATATCTAAAGATTATTGGGTTTGGTTTTTTAATATAATAGGTTTCTTCTGGATTTATCCAAGATTTAATATTTGATAGCTTTTTTAACCCATAAGGGTGTAAAGTTTGAGTAGAATGATAACTATAAGACATATTTTTATGAGATTAATATGAGTTTTAATTCATCACTAGTTTTGGTTCTTTCGGAACTGGGTTTGGGTTATGATGTTTTCTACAATTCTTCTCGTACTAGTTTGGGATATATCTTGATGTAAGGGAAATAGGTGGTGTCCTATGGGTCACACTAGTTACACCTTCTTTGGAATAGATAACCTACTTATGATCTTGAGTTGGTAGTAGTTAGGAATTCACTCAAAACATGGAATCACTTTCTCATTGGGGAGAATTTTACATTTTATTTAGATCATAAGAGCCTAAGGTATATTTTTACTCATAGGGATTTGAACATGCAGTAGATACATTGGGTGAAATACCTTCAAAATTTTGATTTTGATATTTATTCCACTCTTGTGAAAGGATATGTGGTAGATAATGAATTAGGGAAATAATTAATGACATACGTAGTGAAGGAACCAGTTGAGTATGGGTCTCTCATGATTTGGTTTGCTGAGATAAGCTTGGTAGTTGAAAGGGTGGGTGGATAAGTGTTTATTGGATTCAATGATAGCTGACTCATCTTTTGATGAGTGATTTTGGCATGATAATGTGGTAGACATTGAGTTATAATGATTTATTGAAATAATTTAATATGGGGGGACCTTAGTTGAGTGGTATCAGTCTCTTAGTTGTGTTGTTCTATTTTTTGGTAGGTTAGTTATTATATTTTCTCTTGGAAAAACACTGATATATAGTGGACACTAGACTTTCAAATCTATTCACCTAATGGATACCAATATATATCATTATTTATGATGATGGTATTGGTTTAAGTGGATGATGTATTCTATTGTGGATTTTGTATCATGATGTCTTACTTCTCATATAATTAAGGAAGAACACCAGAGACCTACAGGTTTTTTGTAGCCCTAACCAGTTATTTTATGTAAATGGGATGAGATTTACATTAATTACATCATTTTTTTCATGGAATCCTAGTGGGAAGGATTTGATATGGGGTATCATTGATCAACTCATTAAATTATCACATTTCCTCCCATTCAATGAGATGACTAAGTTGGAATAGCATGGGGACTTTTATGATCAAGATATTATAAGACGTCACGGGGTTCCCTTTGAGATTATATCTGATAGGGACCTTAGGTTCACATATCGGTTGGGTAAATGTTTATTGGAGGAGATTAATTCTCATATTAGATTGATCACGACCAATCATCCCCAAATGAATGGACAAACAGAGAGAGCTATCCAGGTTCATGGGGATATAATTTGTACATGTGTACTTGATTTTGTAGGATCTTGAGAAAATAAATTTCTTCAAGTTATGTTTTCAAATAAAAATAGGTATCAGGATTTAATTAGTATGGTTTCCTTTGAGGTTTTATATGGTAGGACATGTAGATGTCCCTTCTGCTAGGCAGAGTTGGGAGAGTTGTCCTTGGTTGATTCAAGTCTTGGTCAGGAGATGATGGAGATGGTGTAACTGATATGAAGGATATTGATCATGCTACAGAGTATTAATAAATATTATGCAGACTTTCTTAATCAGATTCTATAGTTTGAGGTTAGTGATTAGGTTTTTCTTATAGTTTCACCTCTTGTGGGAAATCATCGGTTGGGTAAGAAGGGTAAGTTAGAACTGAAGTTTTTTGTCCCCATTAAGGTTGTTTGATGGCTAGGAAAAGTGAAATATTTGATGGAATTTCTATATAATTTTACTTCGATTCATGATATGTTTCATGTATCCAAGATGAGAAGATATATACCGGATCCTTCGACTATGATTATATTGGATGATTTGGATCTTGAGAGTAAAACCACGTTTTATCAAAATATAGTTCTGATTATGGATCACTAAGAGAAGGTACTACATGTTAAAATCATTCCTTTGGTCCGAGTACTGTGGAATTATGGATAGGATATCCACAAGACACGGGAGAGTAAATTTTTTATGAGGCATTAGTGGACATACTTATTTTAGAGTCATGTAATCTAAGATATTTCTAGGGGTAGAAATAATTTATAGTGGGGAGATTATGTAACACCCCGAGCTTCCACAATACGCTTCTCATTCAATAATGCAATAGCTTGCATTGTACGCAACTTCGAGTTCTAAAACACCGCGACTAATCATAGTAGCTGTTATGAATAGTAATAACCACTTTTTGAAATTATAGAAATTTTATATTTCAAAATGAACTTGATTTTTTGGATTCGGAATATAGAAATTATCCTATGTTGAATTTTTGGTATTTTTCTGAGAACTTCTAATTTTTTATGAATAGTGATAAATACTTAAAAACAACCTTTTCAATCAAAATAATTTATAGTGATAAATTATACTATTTAGTGGTTTTAAAGTATAATTAGAATATATTTTTACCATTTTATCCAATGGTGGTCATTAGAATTAATTTAACATTGAAATTGGACATAAACAATTGTCAATCTTTTGATATAAATTGTTTCTTAAAAACACGCTATTTGTTGTGACAGCGGGAATTAATTATAAAATAAATTAATGAAACTTATATTTTTGGAATTTTGTAAAATAGACATCATTTTTGAAATCGGAATATCAATTATATCTTAGGGTGAAATTTTTGCATTGTTCTGAAAAACTTCAATTTTTGATGAATAGTGAAACCACTAAGTGGTAGTTAAATAACTGATTTTTCGTTTAAATGTAATATTACCACCTCTGTGATTTGATTTTCAAAAATCCGACATACATGGTTGTCATTAAGAAGTAAAATGTGGTTCAATGAGATTAAAATAATTTTTGGTGAATAGTAACTTTTTAAGTTCTTAATCGCGATTAGAGGTATTCAGTGTAGTTTAAGGTAAAAATAATGTTTTAATAATATGAGATGAGCTTGACACATGTCCTACCCTCATTGGATGTGCCATGGCCGACCAAGACAATCCATGGGTCAACTTGGGGACCCTATGGAGCCACTTTAGTTGGAAAATGACATAAATACCTTTTATTTAATATTAAAGTAAAAAATGACACAAACACGAAATGTTTTAATAAAACAATTTTTACATGGGGTTATACAAGTCATATTTTTGACTATAAATAGTCATTGGAAAGATAAAAGGATTTACTACATCATAGTATTTTTTTTATAATTTTTAGACATTAAATAAGTTAAATTATTTATGACATCATTATGATGCAGCGATGACCTCATTATTTAACGATTTTAATAAAATGAAAAGATAATGTACAATATAAGGCTTACACTTGTCCAAAGACTATTGTATGGGTAGACTACGAACCCTTATCACCTTATCCACGAATTATATATGTGTGGGACCTTTAGAATCCGAAAACCATTGTATAATAATGTAAAATTTCCTTACTTTCCAAGAGTGCCCCTCCTCTCCTCTTATAAAAGGCCCCACCTCTACCACATCATTCACACATTCAAGCCATTTGGCTCGGCCAACCTCTTCCCAAATACTCTCCCAACTTCCCCCTATTACTCCTAGAAGCCTCACTTTGGGCAGAACTCTTCCCAAGGAAGCCTTTGGCTCAAATCAAAAAGAGTTACCCGATTTTGAGGTAATGTCTTCTCTAATGTTGTTTTGTTTTATTTTTCTTCTCCAACCCCCTAAACTCTTTTTATTCATATCTTTTGTAAAAAAACCAGTATCCTCAATATACTAGGATGTTGTTATAACAAGTATTCAATCTACACTTACACACACCTACATCTAATGGTTAAAAAACATACGGTTTATGTGGATGGAGAATTTCTGCCTCACGAAACGATGATTGTTCAACACTCATATAACACCTTCAAAGGTGGACATTAATATGTCACTATATTTATATATGATATATAATATGTTTATGTATTACTTATGCTTCTGTATTTCTAATTTATGGCATACTTTATGATTTCCATTATGGGTAAACGCGATAATTTCATTTTAGGAAGTGCGGACTACCACCCCCTCAAAGTGATTTGAATCGTTAATGCCATATGTGGGATGTATAAAGGATGGGGTAAATGGTATTATACACTATATTATAATGGAATTATATTATACATTTATATAATTATGATTTCATTCCATTAAATACGAAATAGAAATGAAAGTAGCGTTCATGCGTACATACGGCTTACCGTCTCCATGAACGGTGCATTTCATTTCTTACCTCTAAATGTTACATAATATTATAAATGAATGTATATAATAGATATATATGATATATATGACATCTAAATCATGAATATAATTCTGGAGATAATGGATATTATACCACATAAACAACTTGTAATTATAAGAAGTTTATTATTGACTCAAGTACCAAAGATCGACAAAACGACCGTTATTAACTTAAATAATTACATAATGTTCATATCGTTGTAATAAGTGATATAAAAAGGATAATGAAATTGAAAATGGTTCTTAATAAGGTATATATTAACTCTAGTTTATTATTCAGGAGGTTAAAGAACTGTTGAGTCAAGTCAGACACGAGGTAAGGGAACTTCTTAACCCAATTACAATTCTTTGGGTTAATCTCTTACTTTCAAATTATGTCACGATATTATTATGTCCTATATTGTATTTTTACATTATTTATGTGTACTTATAGTGAATACACATTATATATGTACTTTATTTATTTAAAAAAATGATCTTTTTTAGGACTTCGTCTCAATCCCCTTTCATTGAGGCATATTTGGTTTTATACACAACTTTCTTTTATACGGTGTATAAACCCCTTTGACTTTTATGTTTATTTAAAAGGAATCTTTTTATACGAAGCGTTTTGCTAAACGACAAAAGGGAATGTTTTTCTTTCCGTACTTATGCGGCGACAACGACTTCTCCACCGCCGTGACCATTATTTGAGTTTCGGCTTCCTCTACAAGCCATCATTTTTTTAATGAAAAATAAATACAAAGTTTTAACTTTCTTTTATTTTGGTATTGAAAATGGTTTTGAAAGAGTTTTTATTATATCAATATATTGTATTGATATCTTGTGATTGAAATGTGGAAATGTTATGTTTCCTTTATGCATGTTTTATGTGATACGATTATGTTATGGTTTATGATATGTTTAAACCTATTCGTATGAGAAATGTATTGGACTTAATAAGTGACGGGTGGAGCCCGCTATAGCTCCTCGATGCATCGGTAGGTCTCATGAGACAACTAGACGTGGAATTGGACAAGGCCCTTTCCCAATTTGATTTATGGTTTTGGCCGAGGCCTTAATCATTTTAGACGTCTTGGCCGAGGCCTTGACAAAATGTTTCAGAATGTCGGGCATTATACATTCCCTCATTATGAAAGTGGTTATTGATATTGCATGTGATTATTCGACCAGTTGAATATCCATGTGAAGAAGTGAATGGAATTATTTCATTTTACTTTTTCCATATTATGTTGATGTTCAAGTTTAAAAGGCTTTTGTTTTAGTTATACATTGCCTTAAATTTTTATGTTTATTTATGAAAGCTTCCACAATATTGTTATCCTTACTGAGAATCTGAGCTCACCGCTTTCAATGTTTTAATATTTTCCAGGATGTGAAAAGTATTTTATGAATGACCTGCAGGGATAGTCAGAAGAGGATATGAGTGTGGACTATGAAGACATTGTTATTAGTTTTTCACCTTATGATGTAATGTAACATTTATGAATGTATCTAGTGTTTCCAAGGCTACTAAACTAATCGGTTTTTCGAGACTTGGTCTTTTGTGATCATGCCAATGTTACGAAGTAATGCACCGACTCTGGGAAGCTGGGGTTGGGGCGTTACAGTTGGTATCAGAGGCAGTTTAGTACTAACCATGGAAGCTAGATTTAGATAAACTCTGATTAGAGAACATAGCCCGAAGATAGACTTTGAGGATTAGTATAGAAGATCTTCCTAGAATTTTGGTATTGTATAGATGTTGTGAGTTTTCCGAGAAATACATCCATGTCTGGATACGAGTAGGTAGAGGCGGCTCTGGCACAGATGTACCTAGGGGTAAAACCCGAAAACACCGCTTTGAGCTAGACTCGAACGGGAACTGGTGCACGACAACGAGCCTTGCTGCACTCTTGGTTACGACACTCCCGGGGGATATGCTTAGGATAATTCTCATTTTCTTTACAAACCACCATGAAGGGTTATGAGTATATACTTACTCAAAGAAAACATTTTTATGGATTATATCCATAAATAGTTCAATTTATGTTAAGTATCTTACAAGTATGGAATTATGTATTTTGATTCATAAACTAATATATTTTATGCCATTGTTTAGAAATGGCGCCTAGTGGAAGGAATGGAAACCGTATCAATGCACGCACTCCGTTCTGGAATTTCCCTCCTGCTCAAGATAATTATTGTGGAGCTGGAGATACAACTGGTGCTGATCAACTTATTACCATACTGGGACAACTCACTCAGGTTATAAATAATAACCTTACTCGTATGGATCACCCTGATCCACAACGTGGAGGACCAATGTTAGACCGCTTCATGAGGGAACAACCACCAACATTTAATGGGGGTACAAATCCATTAGTAGCTGAGCAATGGATAAACACCTTAGAGAAAATATTCCATGCCCTGGGGAGTAGCGAAAGGGAGAAGGTTATCATGGCAGTTTACCGCCTCACTGGAGATGCTGATCAATGGTGGTCATTGATTCAAAACACAAAGGAAGATGATGACGTATCGAATATGGAATGGAGGGAGTTCAAAGAGATTTTCCTAGAAAAATACAATCCTCATGACCATCGAGCAGATATGGAAAGACAATTTTTGAGTCTGATACAAAAGGACGATGAGAATGTCGCAAAGTATGAGGCCAACATTACAAGGTTAGCGAGGTATGCTGCAGATTATATACGAAACCCAAGAGGTAAGATTGATCATTTCTTTGATGGGTTAAAACCATTTCTCCGTCAAGCTTTAGTATCAAAATCGTTCTCAACATACGAAGATATTGTCTCATGTGCTATCAAGATAGAAAAGGAATTCTCTAAGTCTTATAACAATAAAGTAAAGCAAGAGAATAAGAGAACGGTGGAACAAGAGACAGATAAAGGGAAAAAGGGAAAGAAGGATTTTCCATTATGTGATAATTGTGGGAAGAATCACCCTGGTACTTGCCTAAAAGGAATGGGAGTTTGTTATAAATGTGGGGAAAAAGGTCACCAGGTGCGTGATTGCAAGAGAAAGAAAGAGGCTATCAATGTTGAATGCTACAATTTTAGGGAAATGGGGTATTATGCAAATGAATGCCCTAAGAGTCAGGGAAACATACCTCAGAAAAGGCCAAGGGATCAAGGACAATCTTATGGTGTTACTATAGTTGAAGTAGAATAACAAATGTATTGGTGCTTTTGGACTCATGGATTATATTCTGGTTATTAAAATAATGTGATATATATATAAGGATTGTACTGCAGTACTTGTTTATTTCAGTGAGGTTTTAATATGATTAAGGTAATTATATTTTTAGTATGTGACAATAAGAGAAACTTTACTTTATTTGGGGAATCTGATAAATTGATTTTGGAATTAAGAGACCTTTTAGAGAAAGTCTGGACAGAGGTATTTTGGATAACTATAAAGGTTGGAGTGGATTAAGTTGATCTTTGGATAGTATTTTTTAAGGTTTAAAAATTTATGAAGATTATTTTTGAATATTATAATACTATAGTTTTAGGAAAAGGACAACCTGTAGGGTGGGGCATAACCTGTCGCGTCGGAAAAAGCTACAGGAATCGAACCCACAATCATAGTGTGACAAGCCTTTATTTCCTACCACTAGCCTACAGGAAGTCCCTGGTTATTACAAAATAATTTTACTAATCTAAATGGTATGTGTTAACATTTGTAACCTTATACAATTAGGATAAGTATAATATTTTTGAGTTCTATTATCTTTTTGAGTGAAAGATGAGTTGAAGATTGAAACTCTAATTGTCAAGCATAAATATATATATACCTATCTATTATTCAATGAATGAATTAATTCTTAAACTTTAGTAAAGGGACATTAAAACAAAAAAATGTGTTATCCTAATACCTTATGTCTTGTTGAACTGATGATATTTTAAATCAACATAGATTGAAGGCTTTGAGGCCCTCAATTTGACAGTTGATTGTGATTGATGACCTCAATCACTCCCTACAAATATTTACGTTTTTACTCTAATTATATGTCTCTAATTGCCACCAATGTTCTCCTAATCGAGATCATAATTGGGTGGTGACTTTTTCATTTCCCATTCCCTCTTATTAAGGCTAAATTTTATTAATCTTATTTCCGATGTGGGTTTTCCACAAAGGTATTTTCTATTTTCAACCATTTATTTTCCAAGAAAAATTTCAAATTGCGAGGACGCAATTTATTGAAGGAGGGGAGAATGTAACACCCCTAGCTTCCACAATACGCTTCTCATTCAATAATGCAATAGCTTGCATTGTACGCAACTTCCAGTTCTAAAACACCGCGACTAATCATAGTAGCCGTTATGAATAGTAATAACCACTTTTTAAAATTATAGAAATTTTATATTTCAAAATGGACTTTATTTTTGGATTCGGAATATCGAAATTAGCCTATGTTGAATTTTTGGTATTTTTCTGAGAATTTCTAATTTTTTATGAATAGTGAAAAATACTTAAAAACAACTTTTTCAATCAAAATAATTTATAGTGATAAATTATACTATTTAGTGGTTTTAAAGTATAATTAGAATATATTTTTACCATTTTATCCAATGGTGGTCATTATAATTAATTTAACATTGAAATTGGACATAAACAATTGTCAATCTTTTGATATAAATTTTTTCTTAAAAACATGCTATTTGTTGTGACAGCGGGAATTAATTATAAAATAAATTAATGAAACTTATATTTTTGGAATTTTGTAAAATAGACATCATTTTTGAAATCGGAATATCAATTATAGCTTAGGGTGAAATTTTGGCATTGTTCTGAAAAACTTCAATTTTTGATGAATAGTGAAACCTCTAAGTGGTAGTTAGATAACTGATTTTTCGTTTAAATGAAATATTACCACCTCTGTGATTTGATTTTCAAAAATCTGACATACATGGTTTTCATTAATAAGTAAAATGTGGTTCAATGAGATTAAAATAATTTTTGGTGAATAGTAACTTTTAAGTTCTTAATCGCGATTAGAGGTAATTAGTGTAGTTTAAGGTAAAAATAATGTTTTAATAATATGAGATGAGCTTGAAACATGTACTACCATCATTGGATGTGCCATGGCCGACCAAGAAAATCCATTGGTCAACTTGGGGACCCTATGGAACCACTTTAGTTGGAAAATGACATAAATACCTTTTATTTAATGTTAAAGTAAAAAATGACACAAACACGAAATGTTTTAATAAAAAAATATTTACATGGGGTTATACAAGTCATATTTTTGACTATAAATAGTCATTGGAAAGATAAAATGATTTCCTACATCATAGTATTTTTTTAATAATTTTTAGACATTAAATAAATTAAATTATTTATGACATCATTATGATGCAGCGATGACCTCATTATTTAACGATTTTAATAAAATGACAAGATAATGTACAATACAAGGCTTAAACTAGTCCAAAGACTATTGGATGGGTATATTTCGAACCCTTATCACCTTAGACACGAATTATATAAGTGTGGGACCTTTATAATCCGAAAATCATTGTATAATAATGTAAAATTTCCTTACTTTCCAAGAGTGCCCCTCCTCTCCTCTTATAAAAGGCCCCCACCTCTACCACCTAATTCACACTTTCAAGCCATTTGGCTCGGCCAAAATCTTCCCAAATACTCTCCCAACTTCCCCCTATTACTCCTGGAAGCCTCAATTTTGTAAGAACTCTTCCCAAAGAAGCCTTTGGCTCAAATCAAAAAGAGTTACCCGATTTTGAGGTAATGTCTTCTCTAATGTTGTTTTGTTTTATTTTTCTTCTATAACCCCCTAAAATCTTTTATTAATTTCTTTTGTAAAAACACCAGTATCCTAAATATACTAGGATGTTTTTATAAGAAGGATTAAAGCTACACTTACACACACCTACATCTAATGGTTAAATAACATACGGTTTCTGTGGATGGCGAATTTCTGCCTCACGAAACGATGATTGTTCAACACTCATATAACACCTTCAAAGGTGGCCATTAAGATGTCACTATATTTATATATGATATATAATATGTTTATGTATTACTTATGCTTCTGTATTTCTCATTTATGTCATACTTTATGATTTCCATTATGGGTAAACGCGATAATTTCATTTTAGGAAGTGCGGACTACCGCACCCTCAAAGTGATTTGAATCGTTAATGCCATATGTGGGATGAATAAAGGATGTGGTAAATGGTATTATACACTATATTATACTGGAATTATATTATACATTTATATAATTATGATTTCATTCCATTAAATACGAAATAGAAATGAAAGTAGCGTTCATGCGTACGTACGGCTTACCGTCTCCATGAACAGTGCATTTCATTTCTTACCTCTAAATGTTAAGTAATATTATAAATGAATGTATATACTAGATATATATGATATATATGACATCTAAATCATGAATATAATTCTGGAGATAATGGATATTATACCACATAAACAACTTGTAATTATAAGAAGTTTATTGTTGACTCAAGTACCAAAGATCGACAAAACGACCGTTATTAACTTAAATAATTACATAATGTTCATATCATTGTAATAATTGATATAAAAAGGATAATTAAATTGAAAATGGTTCTTAATAAGGTATATATTAACTCTAGTTTATTATTCAGGAGGTTAAAGAATGGTTGAGTCAAGTCAGACACGAGGTAAGAGAACTTCTTAACCCAATTTCAATTCTTTGGGTTAATCTCCTACTTTCAAATTATGTCATGATATTATTATGTCCTATCTTGTATTTTTACATTATTTATGTGTACTTATAGTGAATACACATTATATATGTACTTTATTTATTTAAAAAAATGATCTTTTTAAGGACTTCGTCTCAATCCCCTTTCATTGAGGCATATTTGGTTTTATACACAACTTTCTTTTATACGGTGTATAAGCCCCTTTGACTTTTACGTTTATTCAAAAGGAATATTTTTATACGAATCATTTTTCTAAATGACAAAAGGGAATGTTTTTATTTCCGTACATATGCGGCGACAATGACTTCTCCGCCGCCGTGACCATTATTTGAGTTTCGGCTTCCTCTACAAGCCATCATTTTTTTTAATGAAAAATAAATACAAAGTTTTAACTTTCTTTTATTTTGGTATTGAAAATGGTTTTTAAAGTGTTTTTATTATATCAATATGTTGTATTGATATCTTGTGATTGAAATGTGGAAATGTTATGTTTCCTTTATGCATATTTTATGTGATACGATTATGTTATGGTTTATGATATGTTTAAACCTATTCATATGAGGAATGTATTGGACTTAATAAGTGATGGGTTGATCCCGCTATAGCTCCTCGATGCATCGGTAGGTCTCATGAGACAACTAGACGTGGAATTGGCCGAGGCCCTTTCCCAATTTGATTTATGGTTTTGGCCGAGGCCTTAATCATTTTAGACATCTTGGCCGAGGCCTTGAAAAAATGTTTCAGAATGTCTGGCATTATACATTCCCTCATTATGAAAGTGGTTATTGATATTGCATGTGATTATTCGACTAGTATAATATCCATGTGAAGAAGTGAATGGCATTATTTTATTTTACTTTTGCCATATTATGTTGATGTTCAAGTTTAAAAGGCTTTTGTTTTAGTTATACATTGCCTTAAATTTTTATGTTTATTTATGAAAGATTCCGCAATATTGTTATCCTTACTGAGCATCTGAGCTCACCCCTTTCAATGTTTTAATATTTTACAGGATGTGAAGAAGTATTTTATGAATGACCTGCAGGGATAGTCAGAAGAGGATATGAGTGTGGACTATGAAGACTTTGTTATTAGTTTTTCACTTTATGATGTAATGTAACATTTATGAATGTATCTAGTGTTTCCAAGGCTACTAAACTAATCGTTCTTTCGAGACTTGATCTTTTGTGATCATTCCAATGTTACGAAGTAATGCACCGACTCTGGGAAGCTGGGTTTGGGGCGTTACAGATTACAACACCCTATTATTCTTTTCAGTTACACCCTTATTTATGATTTTCATCATCTTTATTTGGGTGAGTTAATGGGATTATCAACAATGGAGAACCCTTGCTAGGTAAAATGACCAAATTTTTTGGGACGTGTGCTTATTTGAATTAATGTATTTTCATTATAAATGTTACAATGGTTTTTGAGGGGTTATTCTATAGTTTTGAGAACATCTAGAGTTGGTTTTTTGAGTTTTTCTGCTTAAACCTATAGTTTATGTAGTCTGCTAGGGGTTTACATGCAATGTAAGGGGATTATATGACATGTATTATTCTCCTGATAAATATCATGAACTAATACATGGTGTTAAAAAATTACACTCCATGTAATAGGTTCATGATGTGTAATGGATGAAAATTCATTTTTAATAAAAAGGTGATGGGGTTTCCGTTGTAAGTGGCCTTCATGGATTGCACGATGTGATCCATGTTTACATGCCATGTAATTATAAATTTGGGTAGTTTTAAGTTTTTTTACAGATAAATATCATTTCATTCAACCACATCCCTCCCTATCTCAACCAAGAGCTCACCCTATGTGATTTTGGAAAACTGTACTCTGTAGAAATCACTTTGTTCAACCATTGATCTATGTTGTGGTTGGGTTTCATCTCTTTGATTAATTGTTCCTTCTGGTTCATATTTCCTTTGGTCATTACTATTGATTTCCCTATGATTAAGTTTTAGATCCATGATCGGATAGTGTTTTATATTTATCCTTTGTAGTTTCTTATCATGCCTTACCTTTTGAAGGTTGATCTTATGGTTTTCAATCAACATTGTCGAAGGAAACTAGGTTTATACCATTTTGAGGAAGGTGTTTCTATATAATGGATTAGTGTAATGAATTTATTACCATTAAGGTAAATTTACATTGGTTTTTTCATCAATTTGAAGTGATATGTGGTTCCAAAGGTGTTCTTGGAGATCAAATTGTTTTCAAAAGGGGAGTTTTCTTTGAAAATGGATTTTCGTGATTTGGAAATGGACTTCCAAACCTGAAGTGAATTGGATTGGATTTGAAAATATTTTATAATATTATTAGCATGGTTTTAAAATTTATTTTGGAAATTGACACATTGGGAACATTGGGTGCATAGAGAAAGAGACATGAGTATACTTAATGTGTGTATCACCACTATGAAAAATCCTTTTTAGATATTTATGGACTTTGGAAGGATTCGATATCGGTTGGATCCAATGTTATGTCTATTTAGGATCTTGAGTGTCATGTAAACATTATCTCATAGGCTGGGTCCCAATATGAGTTTCTAGGTCATTTATTATTATTTGTCACCTAATTTTATTTATCATGTATTTTTTTCACAAAGTTTTTTCTATGAGGTTATATCACATAGCTTCTCATGATAGGTTATTTATTGGATATATGTTTACATTCTTAACCATTGATTCATCTATATGATCTCTTATTTTATCACTTCTACTTGACATATTTTTTTTGTTTTAGAATATGAAATTATTTTTTAAAACCAAATGGAAAATGATTTACAAATGAATTGGATTTATAAAAAAATTATTGACAAAACTATTTTTGTTTTAAATTATAGAGCTATTGAATTCTTGATATTAGATATTGTATAGACTATGTACTGATATCCTAATAGGATTTTTTCTCACACCTTAATTTTTCTTTGGGAGTTTTTAGATGTTTTATTGGAAGATAGAGGTAATAGTAAGGTCATATTGTATCATATTGGATTCTATTTTGGTTTTTTCCTTTGGTTCGGGTTGGTTTGGAGGTTAATATTGACCACATGGAGGCTTTTGTTCTTTATTTATTCATACATTCATGTTTAATCGGTTTGGCTTGGTTTGTATGCATCTTGTTTTATATTTTTCTTCTACAGAGTGCTCTACTTGTATCTATTGTTTCATTATATACAATACTTGATATTATTTATTGCTTTACATCTCTATGTGATAGGAGGCTTTGGTGTATGTTTTAGTTGACATGGGTTGTTCTATAATAGGTGGATTCCTATTTGTTTTTTTAAGACGAAAGAATTTTTTTTCACGCTTATTTTTTTAACCCTAATTGGGATCTCCCATGGCCCCATTTCCTTCTTGTCATTGATAAGGAGGGAGGGTCACTTTTTCTCCAATATTTTCCTTCGCATACTATCTCATTAATTCTTAGCTTATATGGTATTTCTTTCTAATAAAATTAAGGTAATATTAATCCTTAATTATCCTCTTCTCTCATCCCTCTTTATATTTTTTTAAATTTAATGGGTTTTATGGATTTTGATTATGAATAGACTAATTTATGTAGAAATAAACTCATAACATAGGGCTTCCTATTCTCTTGACTAAGCTATTCATAAATGTGTTGGTTTTTTATGGTTGTTTTTTTATACAAGGTGGATGGTGTGTGATTTATTCTAAGTCTTTCATGATTTCAAGATGAAATTTTATTGTTTTTAGGTGGTATTAATTAGGGGTTTTTATCATTATAATATGTGTTTTTAGGTGTTATCTAATGATTTTTTATTTTGGTTCATTCATTATTTATTTATAATAATTAATTAAATATATTTCATTGGTTATGGAATTTAATTCATTGAATGTTTGTTTTTATTTAGTGGTTTTTGGAATTCAATAAGATGATGATATTTAAATATGGTATGTAGTCTTAACAATATATTTTTTTGGTGATTCATGTGATGTACCATTTTCTAAAATATTAAAATATCTCAAATGTATGTATTTATAATTATAATAGGGTTGTTTTTAATTTTATTTGGATATATAAAGTTAAATATATTCAATGGTATTTCATATGAAACTATATAATGGGTTTGATTCAATATTTCTTTCTTTAAAACCCTAATTTATAACCTTGAGTAAATATAATCTTTTGAAAAGTTATTTTCATTATTATTAATATTTGATTTGAATAAGTTTACTTAACCATTTATAGTGATTTAATTAAATTTCATACCATTCCCAACCTTTCATTTTATAATACTAAATATAGTAGTTATCTGTGTATAACACGATTACATTGGATATTTATACTCGGATTGTTTTATAAATTTTATTAAGGATGTTTAATAATTTTAATTCTACGTCTATATAAATTAGAAAATTATAAATATACTCTTTATTCATTAGCATGATTTCAATTATATTGGAACATGTCTAGAATGCTTTTTGAATACTATAATGTCTCCAACACATTGAAGGAATGGTTTTTCGGTGCATTTTGGATTATGTACTGTGAAACTATTTTGATAAAGTGTTAGACATAGAATCATGAATTGATATTTAATTAAAAAGGAATATTAAATTTTTATAATCATGTTAAGTCACTTCGATTTCTTTTAGAAAATATTAAATGGTTTTTTAACAATATCTTAAAATATATAACCATGTTTAGGTAAAGAATGGTTCATTGTGTCTATTATTTTATTTTCAAAAATATAATCATTTATTTTTTCTATAACTTGAATGGATTATATGTAAATAAAAAATACATAACCTTTTTAAGTGATTTCATATATAAAATGATAACAGATGGGTTGATTTATTGAAAAATAATGATTTGTTTCATAAAAATGTGGAATTAGTTAACTTGTTTGTATTCTAAACTAATCTCAAAAAAATAAAAATTATAATTTGGTTTGTTTTTTAAAGGATTATGTATGGTATTATATTTATATAGTATTTAAATTTTCATTTTCCATTCATTGATACTGTAAACATGTTCAATTTAATTCATTAATTTTTTTATAAAATAAACTTCAAAAAAATAGATGTATTTATTCTCATGTGATAAATTTTTAATGTGTAAAATCTTTATTTAATTAGATATAAGTGTCATAGGTAAATAATAACTTTGAATCTACTCTTTTCCTTAGTAAAAATATTTCATAAATTGAATTTTAAATTTGAAAATATACATAGACAAGAAAATTTCACTTTTTTATTTGTATGTAAAAAATTGATGTTTAAGACACATATTATTCCCATCATGGTTTTCATACATATGCATCAGTTATGTTGATGACATGATTATTATTAAATTTTATTTACTATTAGTATACACAAGTTTTTATTTATACCATGGTCTATGCATTATGTGGATTTCCACTAGAATTCCTTAAAAATGATTCTGTCTTTTCTTGTTCCTCGTTTGTCTTGATATTAGTATTCATGACTATTTTCCATTTGGTTGTATAGAGATCCACACTTTTCAAAAATATATTTCACATCTTGGTATATGAATATTCATTACATAACCTAAATATCCATGTTATAATTGTTTAGGTCTGCTGTCATTGGAAACATAGATACATAAACTATTGGTTCATATTTTTACTACATAATCTCACAATAAGTTATTCATAATTATCACCCTTCTTATACATATCATTCATAATATTTTTCTTCATAACACGGGGAATGTAAAAATAAATAAACGGTAAGCTTGGATGCTCAGTAAGGGTAAACATGGGATATATAAACATAACAAGATCATAAGGGTGTGAGAAAATCATAATAACATCTTAAAAAAATAACCAACATATCATAGATCATAAAAATAATTAATGGAATAAATATTGGTAGTTTATATGACATGAATTATAAAGGAATCAAAGAAAAAATTTTAAGAGATCATATCATTTTCATATGACATAGATTTTTCGAATACACATAAACATAGAAAATCATTTCCTTAATATTAAAGGGTAATTACAAATAATATCATAGTGGAATGGTTTCACTCTAAAAAACATCATATTAGTCAAGGTTCACTCCCAATAATATCATTGTACATAGAGTCCATTAATAAAATGGGGTTACTCCCCATTCCATTCAGGTTTATCTCTTGAGATATCAATATTTATCCAATTAATTGGAAGGATATATAATTCTAGGATCACCCATCACATAATGGAAACAATGTAGATTAATTCCAAAATATCATAAGCATTCAACAAATAATAACTCTTGAAAATAAATGGGTTTTATAAACATTTCATCACAGTATACCTTATAGAAAATTATTGGGTTTCATAAAATTTTTATCATTTCTATATATCATAACCTATAGAAAAGTAATGGGTATAATAAATATCAATTCCAAATAAATATAAATATCTATATAAATAATAATTATGCTTCCCATGAATCATATACCAATAAATATTATGAAACATCAAAGGATTCTATCTTTGATGAAAAACATATTTAAAAAAACAATTCAAACATTTCTTGATGAATATCCATTTATTTTTTAAATCACATAATTAAAATTAAACAAATTCCCAAAATATCAGGAAAAAATTTTATTCTAAAATAAACATGAAAAAAATTAAATATATATTTTAATATTTGAGTATTTATTCTAGTGGGAAATACCATTCATGTCATACATGGTAAAATAAATATTTAATTCATTTTTTTTGTAAATATTAAAAATTAAATTTTCTAGGAAAATACTAGGAGATTCCTTTTAAAAAAATTTAAAATAAAAATGCGTTTAAAATTGAATTTAAAATATCATTTTAAAATAGTAAAAAATTTATTTAAAACTTTGTTATAGAACATGTACATGGAAGTGAAAGGATTTTCGACCGAAGATAGAAATAATATCGGTTTTCCTTATAAACATTTATAGGGAATATTGAGTATATTAAGAGACTAAAATGAAAGGAAATATTTAATTACTAGAAATATCCATATGATAATAAAATTCATGATAATCTAGAGAGATATATGAAAATTTCTTATCATCAGAAACTTAATCATAAATAATCATGATATACAATAATATTATAATGTAAAACCTTTACCACTTTGGTAACATTTAAATCATAATCCAAATGAAATAAAAAACCATATATGGATATTAAAATCCATATAATTTAAATAAATATCATCACAAAATAAATTAATGTTTATTATAAATTCCACATAAAATAAATAAGCAGTGAATATGGAATGTGTCTCAAAAAAATAAAAGTTCTATGAAAATATCTTACCTCTAGACTCAAATTTATTCATACATGTTTGAACATAATATATAATAAAAATAGTTTATTATTAATATATTAAATATCCATACACCTAAATACAATACCATATAATATTTACTTACAACATTTTATCTCCAGTTTGTTAACAATTCCATGTTAAAATCACTGTTTTAGGTAATAACTGCTTTGTTTTTCATATAAGTTTTGGTATTGTAATTTTGTTCACTATGATTTTATCATAGTTAAATAATTTCCAAATTTTTTTAAAATATATAATATTATATATATATTTATTATATATGTGTTTATAGTAATCCATAAAAGTTAGATATAGATAAAATTACCATGTCCATAGAGACAGTAGGTCGTACGTACGCATGAACGGTGTTTCCATTTTCTCAATGGATGGAACAAAAGAAAGGTAAATAATATATCAACTTCATATAGAAAATTTTATGTCATATATATATGTTAAATCTATCCTTATTACCTTCCATTTCCAAATAAAATTAAAAATAGATCACATCACTTCGTGGAGGCAGTAGTTTACATGTACGCACAAGAGATGTTATCATTTTTGAAAGGATTGGAAGGTAAGAATATAGATTACATATTATAATTAAACAATTAAAATAATTCATAAATCTCATGTATAAAAATTAAATCCATCATTAAATCCATCCATAATAAGTGGTGATGAAAAACAAATTACGTTAGTTAGTGGGGCGACAGTCGGTCATACATGCGATCGACTGCTTCATTTACCATTTAATAGTGGAGGAGACATATATATATTATGATATTAAAATAATAAAATGTAATTATATGGGAGATAATTATTTTATTATATCACAATATTTGAATAATATTTTAAGGATGTGGAAGATTAAAAAAAATAAAACACTCGGTTAAGAATGATACCTCTTCTTCCGACAACCTCCATGGGTTTGCACCAAAAGCGTCCTTATGAGGGTTTCATAATCAAAATAAGTTTTATATGATGGGTTTAGGGATTAAGGAAGTTATTTTTTAGGTATTTGGTGAACCAAATGTCTTTATAAATGTGAAGGGAGATGAGAGGTGGTTCCCTTTTATAAGTGGGGGAGAGGACACACTTGGAATTTATTGAAAAAAAAGTTATACAAACTTTTTAAACATGTCAAAACAATCCAAAACGAATTATAATAATATATTATATGATATAAGGTCTACATATTTCTAAAAAATAGAAATTATACATTTTTTTCATTTTAGCCCTTATCTTTTTACATTAATCCACTAGTAAACTTATTTTAATATTAACCATGGTAATTTATTTGTATAGTTTTTAGTATTCATTATAAAAAAAATTAAATTGACCTTATTATTTATTATGAATTATTATTATTAAAAATATTGAATTATTATTTTCTAATTTAATTCATATATGTGGAATGATTTATTTTAAATTAAACTCACATATGTGATGAATAAGCAGTTTTCCAAAGAAATGGTTTTCATAAGTATAAGATGTTTTTATATCAAAATTGAATGTAAAAATTATTTCAATAACCTATATTGGATGAATAATAATATAATTGAAAAAATTTTACTTTTAAAATCATTTTTAAAAAAAATTTAACTTTGTTAATTCTTTAACAATAAGACAATGTTTAATAAAAATTTGTATTTTTTACTTTTCATTAAAAAATTAAACTTTTCAGAAAATTCTCAAAAAATCACTATAAGATAATTTTGAAATGTTTTTTAAAAACTGATGTTTATTTATTCAAATAATTTTTATAAAATTGGAATAAGATTAATTTTATTATTTTTTTTACAAAAATCAATTAAATCATTTTTTAAAAAGTATCTTCAAATCCTATAAATATTTTACTAAAAATTAAAAACATTTTTATAAATATGCTTTATTTATATAAAACTGTTATAATAAATTTTCAAAATGTGTTTATTCCAATAAATACAAAAAAATTAATTTCTATGGTATAAAAATCATTTTTAAATAATAATATTAACAGAATATTAATGTTTGTTAAAACTTGGTGTTGTGTATAACAAAAGATATCAATGAAATTTAATTTATTTAAAAATATATATTCATAAAATATTGTGGTGCTACATTATACCCCCATTAAAATTAAATATTCCCTAAAAATATCATCACATTGATACAAATAACTGAGGATACTTCTGCCTCATCATGTCCTTTAGATCCTAGGTAGTTTTTTCAAGTTGGTGGTTTCACCACAAAACATTGAACAAGGGAGTGGTATTATTTTGTATAACATTATCTCTATGATCTGGAATCTCTATAGGATTTATTTATATAATATATCATGATTTAGTTGTATGAATTCAATGATTAGTACATGTTAAGGATCAGGTATGTACTCATCTAGATCATGTCCCAATATCTTTCCTTCACCAAATTCATCCCAATATGTTGGATTTGTACACATATTTTCATAGAAGAATTATTAAGGAACCATCAAAATGCATAAATGAAATATATTTTGGTATGAAAACCTAACTGTAGGAAGGTGTTGATTCCAACAACCTTTTTGATCCATAGAACAGGATCTAAACATATACTTTATGATTTTAATAGTTCTCTCCGACTGAAAATCTATCTATGTATGATACACAATGCTGAAACTCAACTTTATATCTAGAGCTTGCTGAAGAATTTTCTCGAACATTGAGGTAAACCTCATATCCTAATCAGATGCAATAGAATGTGGTCCTCTATGAATCCTTACATCTTCCTTGATGTAAATTATAGAAATATGATTAAGAGATAATTTTTCTCTAATGTTAATAAAGTGTGATAACTTTTTAGGGTAATTTCCCGAATAGCCCGAAGGCCTTATTTTTATTTTATTGTAGATAATCCCTCTTTTATGGGTTGAAGTGGAACCTGTACATGACACATAGGCCCAAGTCACACGGCCCGATTGACCTGCAATACATGACCTGAAGGCCCAGAGGCATACCATGCCCATTACATGACCCGTAGGCCCAACCCACTAGAATCGCCCCTCCCCAACTTCTATATCATTAATCACCTAGCTCCCAACCTTGAATTGATGATCATCTAGAATTTCCCAGTACAAAGATATATGGTGTCTGGTCTCGATGGCGGCTATTATACCCTCTAATTCTTCAAATCTGGTTAGCTCTACTTCTAGTTGCTGCTATCCTTATTGCTCTGATCCATTTCTGTGGCATGCTCTGTGTGGACTAGGCTAGTCCATGCTCTCTATGACCTGAAGTCCCTATGGCCCAAAGACATTATGATGACTTGATGGACCTTGAGACCCAAAGTCCCAAACTGGTGGCCCAAAGGCCCAAATCGGGGGAATAGTTACGTCTTCTACAGTACTGAAGAGAATCAGCTACAATATGGGTAATGGTTGTAACGTCCCCATTATAATTTTGTTTCAACATTAATGTCTTAACATACTGAGCACTGATATACACACTCTACAATACCTCTCTTCATATCATCCCACTAGAAATACTCAAACATATCTCTATATATCTTCGTACTTCTAAGATGAATGGAGAATGAAGAACTATAAGCATCCTCTAACAATACCTTATTCAAATTGGGTATAGATGGAACACAAACATGGTTCCTATACCTTATTATTTCACCATAATAAGCATTAAACTTTGGAAAAATTATCAACTTATTCTACAGATCTACATCTTCCTATTGTGCCTCTTAAATCTTCACTTCTATAGAAGGTTGAACACTAATTTTAGAAAGATAATATTTCTCCAATTCATTTAAAATTTCCACACCCATTCTTCGAAAATACATAAATATTAGACATTTTTTATCATCATAATTGATAATAGTTCATGATAATTTTGACTCAAAGCATCGATCACCTTATTTATTTCCCAAGACGGTAATGTATTGGAAAAAAACAATCTTTAATTAGTTCTAAATATATTCTGTAGAACATATTAAACTGTTAACATGTGAATATATACATTAAAATTTTATTATCAATATACATATGGCACCTTTATCCATAATTATAATGAATAAATATAATTAATATAAAAATTAAAATAACTAACTTTAAATAAAGGGTTGGGTAATTTTTTTATGATCATTCAATTTTCGTAAGGAATAAGCTATCAAATGTAATTATTCATGAGAACCCATCCCACACCCATATTTTATACACTACTATAGATTACAAACCTGTATCCACTATAGGGTAGTATAAGTATAGGTGGGTTACTAACCTTATCTATAGTTCCTTGAAATTTTCCTCACATTTATCCATATTGAGGAACATGGCTCCCTTCTGAGTTAACATGGTAAGTGGATTAGATAGCCATGAAAAATTCTCCACAAGAATTTGATAATATCCATCCAAACAATGAAAACATCAAATAATAATTATAGTGGTCCATCTTGGACAATATTCAATAACTTCAGTCTTTGATAAATCCACAGATATAAACACTATTAAGATTATATGTCCCAATAATGGAACTTTTTGTAGCCTATATTCACACTTGGTAAATTTTTTATCCAACTTCTACGTAATTTGGGTCTTCATCAAAATTATACATATATCTTTATTCTCTTCCTTTCCCTTTAAATAGATAAAAATATCATCTATAATGACTACCATAAATTGATCAAGGTAATCTGTAAATACTTTATTAATTAAATCCATGAGGATAGTGTTGATATTGTTGGTATTGGGGTACATAGTGGAAGATGATTGATTGGTGATTTTAAATTTTTTCATCATAGGAGTGAGGAAACTTATTATCTTTAGTGATTCATGCCTTGGTATAGTCTGAGGAACTCATGCGGATTATTGAAAGCACAAAAAATAAAGTAGAAAAAATACCTTGTTCGAAACAAATCATGCTTGAATGAAACTCATCATTGATGATTTTTTCTTGAAGGATCGAAATGTTAACCCCTATAGATCATCCACAAATATTTCAATATTCCTCAAGAATTTCAATCATCAAATTCTGGGTGTTATCATGGAGCTCTGATGATCTCTTCGATATCAAAACAATCACTATGATCATATACCTTTGGTCTGTTGAAGTCATATTGGATTGATAGATCTAGATATATTCTCTATCTCTAGGAAGTAAGAGGATAGATAGGGTCTCATTCTCAATGCATGAATACTAGATGGAATTAATCACCTAACTTACTTATATAGTGGATGGCACAAAATACTCGGATAGGTTTCCCTACCGCAATATATTTAATATCTAGTTTATCAATAATAAATAGAATATTATGTCTATTATACTAAGTCATAAATTTTATTTATATTTTATCACATACTTGTAATATATGTTAAATATATTATATGATAAACCCAATTCATTAACTCAACTTGAAATTTTTTCTAATATTAAAAGAACCTTGAATATTAAAATAACATTCGTTCATATAACATTATTCCTAAGATTTACTTAAACACATGTAAATAATTTTAATAAATAAAATCAACCCAATTATTATGTACTTTAAAAATAATGAGTCTATATACTATTTGGTGATCTTTAGCACTTGGAAAACCCTCAAACCCCATTTTGGGGCCCACCATATCCTATAAACCTATTCACCAGTATAAGGATGATTCTTGAATACTCTCTTTTGTGTGACCCACAATGAACATATCTCAATAGTAGTGAATATAATTCATAGAACCAAAGAACAGTATAGAAACTAATTAAGGCCCCTAAAGAGATAATAAATTTTCATCGAAACAACAACAAACCTATGAACATGCACTTAGTAATATAATCTCTTTGTATTTAGATATCATAAGACGCACACTTGTGTTATCTCCTTTTCTTTATTTATTATTTTTTGATCTGACTAGATAGTCTTACCACAGACTACCATGGACGTAGATTTATGAAGGTACTATTATCGTGATCAACCACGCCTGAGATATTATTTCCTCAACTCAAAATTGACAAATTCTATGTTGATCATTCGACAAATTTCATACCACAACCAAGATTTCATTATTATAGTTTTTTCCTTACATCAAACTACATGATCAAATGGAACACATTGTTAATTATCTCAAGTCAGAAGAAAAATACACAAGTCATTCTAAATCATGTGATCTTCATATTGGTGGGTCTGTCTTCATGATCTCACCTACCAGAGATCACCAATTGTGAGCTTCATGAGAAGAAGTCTCAATGCCTATGGTCCCCACAATACCTAATGGTATGAATTCTACCATTTCTAGTTAGTATGATATATCTAGTCCATATTATATATATTTAATATCAATTTCATAGTATCTCAAGGTTCTCATTATATCTTGGGATTTTTTATAACCTTTTGACATGAAAAATAATCTATATACATTATCATTAAATAGTTGGTGCAGAAATGTCTACACTATAATGGTACATGTGCATCATGTATATCTCACAGTGTACATGAAATGGTAATTTGAAGTGTTGTTTAGTTATTTCTAGGTCCGATACTATTACAACACTCCAACATGCACTAGATACATGTTTATAACCATCATTCTAGGATCTAACATGATTAAAATCACGTTTTTGTTGAGTCACAAATGTAGTTACTAGATCATCTACATCTCTAATGTATGGTTATTTTTCTATGTGTGACCACATCTCCTTGAGTAAAAATCTCAAACAGATGTAAACCCCATGTATATTCATTTTTTCCACTATCAAAACATGACTTCTTTTCTAGTAAGAATATCAGAATTTAAATTACGATAATACTTTAATTACTATGTGTGATTACAAGAAGTGGAATAAGTCATTCCATATTTTAAACTTCTTATTAGCTACCTTAGAAGCCTCAATTCACTTAGTATTGGTAGACATAGATACCACTGGATGGAATGATCTTGTCATGCTCATTACCTTAGCCTAACTATGATATTAGATCACATTGATCTAAGTAATAATAGTATATGTCCTTTGAAATCTAGTATCTTTTACTCTCCACATACTAGGTATAATACCTTTATACTTCTTCAATTACATCAAATATTTCGGACAACATACATTACAGTTCTCCTATATATAGATTATATTTTCCTACAATAAATTATATGTCACCAATATCATATCTTTTACATATAATGGAATATCTGATTGATCCATCACTAAATCATATGGAATTTAACTCACCACATCAATATACTCTTATGAACCGCCCATGTCTTCTTATGGAGATTTATGTCGTGTGACATTGGTAAAAAATATCTTTTAAATTGTTCCAACTTTTATTTTTCAATACCATGTTATATATGAACTATTGACTATGTCTATGATACAGTTTGATCAACCACAATAGATCATTTTCCTTAAAAATAAGGTTTCCACTTTAATTCTATCTCTAAAGAGTTAGTTTCACCTTGAAACTAACTAAATGCAATACCAATAACTATTTTCAATATGATATCAAACATATTTTACTTGGAAAAAAATGGTGCTCCAACAAACCACTAGCAGAAACATGGAAAAGATTCATTCCAAATGAATATTATATGGTCTAGTTTCTTACAATAATACTAAATTGTATTTCATTAACTATTTCCCATATTTTAATTCTATGATGCCACCAGCCCTTTATGGTTGCATCATGTAGATACCTTCAATGATTTTTGGTATTGGCATATAATGCTCAATAAAATGATCATAGAATGTATTTATGACCACTAAAATTCTAATGGATATATGAATAATGACTTCATGTTACTAATCAAGCCTTATTGGTACGACGCTTGTACCATCCATGTATATTCTCACTTGAATTCCCTCTACAATATGGAAAATAATAATCCCCATGTACTTTGATACATGGAATTGATTATTGAATTTTAATTAATCTTGTCAATTTTAGATAATTTTCATCTACTGCATAAATATAAGAATTATTATTCACAGTGAATAATGTATCACCAGCTATGTTGAATATAAAACCATCACCATAGATTTATCATTCCTATATAGTATGGGTCTCTTTATCATTCCTCATTCAATATTCTCTTGTGGAAATTCTTCTTATGTCAACTATTTGTGTATCTCTAAAATTGACTATACTCCAGTAAATATTTCTCCCACTATCTCAAATAGATATTTTCACCCTTTTATAGAAATTTAGTCTATATATTGACCGTATTTTTTCACCATCGGGATTTCTCTAATATCCCTATAAAAGTTTCGGATAATTACTTTAGAATCACATTTTGTTTTTCTCAATGAATGTTTTTTGATAACATTAAAAAACTCTTTTCATATAAACACATTGTTTTAATCACATAATGGATTTCTATCATTACAAAACTCATATGATATCCATTTTTCATGATTGTTGACATATTTTAATGGGATACTATAATTATTTGGGAAGCATATATTGAAAATAATGAAAGTATCTTCAATGAATTATAGTTTTAACATTAATTCTCTTTTTCTAACAACATGAATCTGATGTATATTAGGAAATGTGAACTTAGGGATTACTCTAATATGAATTTTTTATCAATTTTATCATGTAATAATCATCATCAATCCTCCTTATTATTATCATTTCCATAAGGTAGATTAGGTAAAGTACATTTAGGAAATAATCCACACTGCATTATATTTATTGATGAATGCTTGATAAAGATATTCTTCAACATAACAGCCTAAAGAAATTCATATCTTCTGACCATGCATATAACATACATCACTTTAACATTCCTTAAATACATAAAGGAATGTTATTAATTATACTTACCATTGCCTTATCCTTAAAATAGTTCGCACTCTCTAGCTGAAGTAGTTTTGAAATATATGTGGCTTACCTTTATTCTTAAAGGTTTCTTTGTCAAAAACTAAGTATATAAGTTTGTCAATATTACCTAATGTCTTAAAATATGGAGAGTATAAAACCATACTGGGTATATACTTAAAAACTAAATATCTTTTCATGACAGAGAATTATCTTTCCAGAACTAGGTGTATTAGTCTTACATTTTATATTCATCATATATCGCTAATGATTCAATAATTACTGAACAATTCATTGATTATTATACACCAAAAACAAGATCCATTATTGAACTAAAATAATTACTCCATATTTCTAAAAGACACATGAAATTAATGTTTTGTTAATACTTAATAAAATTTAAACTAGAATCATTTACTTGGTATTTAGAAATCATCTACCTATCCCTGCTAACTTAGGAGCCACCCCTTCTCAGCTGCTTGGAGAACACACCTTTCTTCTTATAATGTTTTTATACTTAATTAGTTAATGTTTTCCAATACACATATGTGATAGTAATATTATATTCAACACCCAAAAATTATTAAAAAACAATATATACAATTGATTAATATACCTAAGGAAGAAACAACAACTTTACTCTGTGATTTAGTTCATTGGATTTAAACTTTCAATGATTTATTTCTTGATATACAAAGAAAATATCACTATTTTTAATAAATAGCCTCTTTTATTTGAAGGAATGTTCCTTTTCCATCACTCTTTTCATTGTCCTTTTCTCCTTCTCTTTCAACTTATAATCCATAAGAACTAAATATTAAACCTTCTCTATGTTATTATTTTATTGGAGAACCATAACCAAAGGTAAGGAAGTATTTTTATCCATACTTTTCATTTTATAATATTTAATGAAACTAGAGTAAATGGTTAAAAATTATATGAGAAAGGGATTTATTGAAATATCCTGATATATCGTTCAATTTACACATATCCGTTGTAATCAAAACATATTTTTATTTTCTCTTCACAATCTCATTGCAACCTTCATGGAGATGAGACTACATGTCAAATCATCCATGTCTTGATATTATATCCAGAACTCACATCAGACATTGATGGTAGAATAATTAAATAACCATGATATTCATTACACCTAAGTCACTTATAATAATTTTTTCCCTCTCTTCCTAAGGTGGCTTAATAGGTATTGAGGATACCAGCACCTTAAATTTCTAATGTCATTGTACTTTGTGTAAGTGCTTCTACTACTCTTGAAAATTCATATTGGATAAGACATTCAATTTTTACAATCAATATCATAGTATGTCTTGTGTAATTACATTTCATTTTCTATAAAAATAAAACTAACATATTTTTACTTTTATCTTTATTTCCAATTAGAAATTACAAATTATTTATAACATTAACGGTCTCCCTCTATTTTATCAAACTCTAACAACCATCTATACTGGAATCATAATATTCTATCACTTGATTATTCTAGTGGAAAGGATACTTGAACCTCCCCTCATAGTTTAAAATATATGGATATTCCAATACTCAGAGTTCTTAGTAGGAGTTTTTTTTGGCCAATCGTATTAACTTGTTGCTCTATGATCTGTTGACTGAAGTACCAGCTTCTACAATCATAAAAATGGTTTACTCAATACTTGCCTCTAATGTTTCAACAAGTATCAATGGCTACTCCTTTTCTGATAAATTCAGCTAAGTCAACTCATTGTTCTCATAAGAGCTCATCATTAGTAGGAGCCACCCTTAAAAATGGTTGATTGAGTAACCCGAACACCTAGTTGTGTTAAAATTCAAATGAAGGAAGTTGTTTGCAACTTAATATTTATTTGACAGATTTTAATATTTTTCATTGATGAATTTATTTCATTTTATGTTAATCTATTAATTTTTTTTTCTCTTAATTGAAAATTAATAGAAAAACATTCATCATGCATTTATTCATTTTTCTGTTTATTATTTTATTTGTTTCCCATTGTCATGTAAATTCATAAAATAATAAAAACATGAATAAAGGAAATAAAATAATCAAATGGTCTTCAAAAACTAATATTGGTTGATCCATTTAAACTTAATAGACCAACCATGACCTATGTGAATCATACATGATTTGTATTTTGACTAATGATGCAACTCGTCCCCCATCTAGTGTGTCCACATATCGTTTGTATTTCAGCTCACCTTGGTAGGGTCCAATTCTTATAATGTCATCGTCAATTGTAAAAGTATACTCACACACAGGATATGGGTTCTAGGTAGTAAAATATACAATAGATAAATTGGACATGTAGGATCTTATACGTATTGAATGAAAACAGAATGCAAAGACCATCGTTTCATCAACTACTTATTACAATCATCACATGAAAGGGTCAGGCTAGCATCGGGGATAGTCAGACGACATGGGGGTTTGGGATAGCGGTGGATCGTCTATAAGGTGTATGTGGCTAGATTCATTCTGGTCATGGAAACTGGTTTAGGTGGTTGTGGGGGTCTCACGAAGTGGGAGGGCGATGGAAGAGCATTTGGACTCGTTGGAGGAGGAGGAGTCTGGAACCCAGGAGAAGAGAGGTTTACAGGTGCTGCTGTGAGGGACAGATGCAGCAAAATCTAGAGGGGTGTTATGGGGAAATATAGAGGGGTTAGTTTTTTTGGTTCACGGTGGAACTCATATGGGAGAGGTTCATCGGTCCAAGGCGACCGACATGTGGTGTTCGAGGAGGAGGATTGTGTCTCGGGGCATCCATTGTTGGTCGGCATGAAGTAGGGCGGAGGAGGATACCCCAGCTAGTGAGGAGATGGTGGGGCCACACCGAATAATCAATACTTCCCTTTCTTTAATATTTTTTAATGTTTGTAAATTCAATGTCACTCTCATCATGATGTTTTTCAAAATTCTTATATTAGCCATTTTTTTATTTCTATATATTTTACAATCGGCAGTCTCTTGTTACCCAATGTCAAAAGCCGATTAATTAGGCTTATTTTTTAATTATAATTTCCATTTATCTATCACATTCATTGGAAACAAATAGGTCACCAACTAGATTGAATCCAACCACAGGAATGTAGTGATAGAAATCTATCCCTCCACTAGCCTAGAAATCATAAACCGAATAAAAATATATATGCATATATTGTTCTTTTAAATTTTAATATATGAAATTTTAATATCCAAAATACTATATGGATTTTAATCCCTAATTTTATTATGGTCATAACATGGTCATTCGAGATTGGATCAATGTGTGGTTAGATCTGTTGGGATCGAATTAAGACACAATACTTCTACATAAATAAAAATAATTTATATTGGATCAGAAAATCCACATGATCCATCTGATACCAATTGTTGGTACCGGGGCATGCAATGAAATCCGATGGGTTAGGGATTTTTAAATATTTCATCACCGAACCAACAAAACTTGTCTTATCCCATGATCCAAGCCCCAGTACAGTGTGAGGATCTCTTGTGGATTATTCAAAACACAAAAATAAACTAGAACAAAATACCTTATTTGAAATGGAGTGTGCTCAATTGCAGATCAATATCGGTGACCATTGCTCAAATATCCGAAGTCAAAACCCTCTCGGTCATTCCTTATACCTCAAGAATTATTACACGTCAATAATCATATTTCATGTGGCTGCGCAATGTTCTGATGATCTATTTGACATCATGATGATCATCATGATCTCATACCTCCGATCTGTCGAAGGTGTCTTGGAACAATCTCTTGGAGCTTTTCTCTCTCTATGAAGTGGGAGGAGAGAGGCACTCATTCTGAATGCATGAATAGTACATGGAATGAAGCTCCTCACCTAATTATATAGTGTATTTTAAAAAAATACCCAGATAGGTTTTCCAACATCCATATATTTAACATCCACTAAATAAATCATAAACCAAATACTATGATGACTATATTTTAATATCCCAACCTTAATTAGGTATGGAATGTCTTAAATTTTGTTGTCCATTTCTTTAAATCCACCCGGGGTGCGCACCTGCGCACCCCGCTGGGGGTCCCGGTGTCACGACCCTTCCCCCGGGGCCCATGTCGTGACTACACCAAGCATGCGTTCTATAGGCCAGGGGCTGATGACTACCACCGAGAGGTGTATTACCTATAACTAGGAAGACATTTAATTTATAACTTGTAAACTCGCATAACCAAGCACACAACAAGATACAAACCCAAGAAATCTATATAACCAAAAGTGTGCTAAAAGTAAAAAGGGGTTGGAATACAAGCCCCAAAGTAATGGTACGAGTACAACCGAAATACAATACAACTGTAGAAATATAGAGACAACTAATGGATCGTCCTCTACGGTTCCTACCTGAAGAGTATGTATAGATCGCCTCCTCAGAACTCCACATTCATATGTCTCCTCTACAAACCGTCAAGGTGTATGGTATACTGCCATGTACTGTCCAGTCTGGGTATCCTAAGCCTTGATCAATGTTGTATGTCATCTACACCAAACAAAAAAAGATTTGGGCATAGCCCATGCAGGGGTGAGTATAATGATACTCAGTAGGAACCCCGATACCCTCAAGGTCTCACAAAATCTAAAAATATTATACAACCAAGGAAGAAACCACTAATAACCCTACATAGGTATATTCCTGTACATATACCACTACTAGAAAATAGGTCTACACCCACATTTTTGAAAAATCCCATGAGTATAGGGTACCCCTATACCCACAGTTATCTAAAACCGTGGGTGTTGTGATTGTATGTGAACCTATACCCACAGTTCTCCAAAAACCATGGGTATAGGCCACCTATACCCACCGTTCTACAAAACCGTGCGTATAGGATCAACTATACCCATGATTTTGGAGAACCGTGGGTATAGGGAATTTTCCGAAGACCTATACCCATGGTTTTCGATAACCGTGGGTATTGTGTTTTTTTATGACCTATACACACAGTTCTGGTGAACCATGGGTATAGCTTATGGACGAGAATGAAACATAGGTGGGACATGAAAAAAAAATTTCGGGAAGATTTTTTTTGACGGTTTTGTTTAATATATTTATAAAAATATAAATTTACATAATCAGAATTTATGTATCTCAGTTGGTCACTAGTGGAGGCACAGTCGTTATACTGGCATTCGAATCCCGCGGTCTGTGGTTTTTGAACATAAATATCTGATGTATATTATATTAATATATATATATATATGTATATGTATATATAAATAACAATTGAAAATAGTAGCTTAGTTGGTGGTTTGTTGCTGCACGGCCGTGAGTCGTAGCTTGCGTTGCGGGTTCGAAACCCCTTGCCCGTGCGATTTTGGATTTTTTAGTATGCCATGTGGATAATATATATATATATATATATATGTTGATGTATAATTATATACCAGAAATAATATGAATCTTGGTTGTTCCCTTGGTTGTGCGACGATGTGAGGTGCGACAGGAGTGCAGGTTCAAATCCTTGCTGCTGTGGATTTTTTGAAATTTAAATACCCATGGTTTGAAAAATGTGGGTTCTGTTGTGTGCCAAGATGGACTAGCCATGGTTCACACTATCACTCCCCTATAAAAAAGGTTCTGCAAAAGCGTGGGTATAGGTTGATACCCCAATACCGACGTCGTTCCAGCCCACAGTTCCCAAAACCGTGGGTATAGCCTATACCCACAGTTTTGAACCATGGGTATAGGTCGTTTTTTTGGTAGTGTACCTATGTTATCAAGTAAACTCATCTTAATCATGAGAAAGCACATGGTCTAACCCAAAATCCCAAAGCTCAACTATTCCACAGAGGAAAGAAAACCACAACGATAAGTACCACACAGTTACGCCACATAGAAGAATACCACTAAGGCATTACCACAAAGGAAAGTACCATAGAGGTAGAAACTCAACTCATTCCATGTATAACATAAGTAAAATGTAGAGATGATTAGATGTAACAACTGAATCATCACACTCTGTAAAGAAGCTGACCCACACAGGATCGCTAGGAGCTGAACCACAGAGGATCACTAGGATCTGACCAACACAGGATCGCTATGAGCTGACCCACATAGGATTGCTAGGATCTGACCCACATAGGATTTCTAAGTTCTTACCCACACATGATCGCAAGGTCCTGACCCACACATGATCGCTAGGAGCTCACCCACACAGGATCGCTAGGAGCTCAACCACACATGATCGCTAGGTTCTGACCCACATAAGATCACATGGTGTAGACCCACACATGATCTCTAGGATCTGACCCACACGTGATCGCTAGGTGCTGAACCACACATGATTTCAAGGTGTCTACCCACAGAGGATCGCTCTACAATCTTCACGTCATAGCCTGCTACTTGGTTCCCGCAATGTGCATGCTTATCTCCAGAAGGATCCGCTCCACAATCTAATGTTATATTCTCCAAATTCCATGAAGTCCCATGAATAAGTATCCCAAAGTACTTCCACGTAATAGGGGTCTCAACGCAATAGACGGTGCGTCAATCGGACGCCCGATCTGTGAGTTATAAGTGTTTTAGTGTCGAGGGCTAGGTTGGATTCAAGTACGATCCAACCCAGCCAAACTCTAACTTTCTCCGAAAGTCATGTGGAGTATCTCAAAAGGACCTCCTCATCTAAAATATTTCAGTTCCATAGACGTTTCATCATTTCGACACCCTTTGAGGGAGATAAGTCCAATACAGGATCCCGCAATAATAATAATAATATTATTGGGTGTTTCCTGGACCCAAGCCATGAACCATAATTTAATATTCAACATTAGACTTAAATTGACCGTCTTAATATCAGGATCACGTCGCCATTTTCGGTAAGGCAATCGAACGTCACACACATATGTTATAGAGGGTCAATGATTTAATAATAATAATATATTATTATTATTATTTGATCGTTTCAGGTAGCTGATCCAAAATCCCGAAAAAGATATCAAATATTTGACTCACAATTTTCTTCTCAAAGTCAAGCTCGCACTGCCGCTGATGGTTCGTGAAACTGAGGTATCACGGATAAGTTACGGACTAATTATGGTTTTACAACAAAAAATAATAACATTATTATTTATATTATTATTAATTTCTTTTTATTTTCCTTCTTAATCAATCTCACTCATAGAATACTTTTCTCCACGAAATTACACCTAGAGACTCCCCCTTTTATTTTCCTATTAATTTTTCTTTTATTTTTATTTTCTTTTAATTCCCTTATCTCTCCAATTAAATCATTCCATGATTTTCCAGCTCCGTCATCAATGTAAACTCTCATCCTCGAGCATCCCATCATGCTTCTGCTGGGATGAACACGGAATGCTCGCACCTCCTTGTAACCGCACCAGAAAAACTACACCTCGTTGTCCGCCTAACCCCCACGCCGCCTTCACCATCTACACTGGACCGTCGTCACATCACATATCTCACATGGAGCTGCCCCCCAAATAAACGCGAGAATTTCACCTCCACAATGGACGTTCCGAGGTCCACTGCATCTTCGTTCTAAGCCCAAAAAATGTGACAATCGCATATTCACGATCCTTGGGTTGATGGATTCACAGACATATGTCGCACTCAACAGAATGACCCCGACTTTGAGCTAGAAATTACGAGTCCAATATTGGATTTCTTTTTTGGGTTTTTTGATCGGGTACATGAAATGATCAAATAATAATAATATATTATTATTATTAAATCTTCAACCCTCAATAACTCTTGTGTGTGACATATGATTGACTTAGCATAGGTGGCGACGTGATCCTGACATTATAAGGGTCGATTTTAGTCTAATGTTGAAAATTAAATTCTGGTTCGTGGCTCAAGTCCACTAAACCCCAAATATTATTATTATTATTATTATTATTGTGAGATCTTGTATTGGACTTATCTCCCTCAAACGGTGTTGAAATGACAAACCGTCTTTGACACTAAAATCCTTGAGATGAGGCGTTCAATTTGAGATCCTCCACTTGTCAATTGGAGAAAGAAAGATTTTGGCCGAGATGGATCGTACTCGAATCCAACCAGTCCCTCGGCAATAAAACACTTATAACTAACATATTAGGTATCTGATTGATGCACCATCAATTTCATTGAGAACCCTTTTATGTGGCGGTCCTTTTTAATACTTCTTTGTGAGACTTCGTTGTAGATGGAGTATCGACCAATAGTTTGCGGAGTAGATCCTTCTATAGAAAATCGAGCGTAGTGCGGGAACCTAATAGCTGGATGTGACTTGAATAATGTAGAGTAATCCTGTGTGGGTCAGAACTAAGAGAGATCTTGTGTGGGTCAGCACCTTGCGATCCTGTGTGGGTCAGCTCCTACTAATCCTATGTGGGTCAGCTCCTAGCGATCCAGTGTGGGTCAGCTGCTAGAGATCCTGTGGGGGTCAGCACCTTGCCATTCTATGTGGGTCAGCACCTAGTGATCCTGTTTGGGTCATCTCCTCGCGATCCTATGCGTGTCAGCTCCTAGAAAGCCTATGTGGGTCAGCACCTTATGATCCTTTGTGGGTCATCACCTAGCAATCTTTTGTGGGTCAGATCCTAGAGATTCTGTGTGGGTTAGCTCCTAGCGATCCTATGTGGGTCGGCTCCTAGAAAACCTATGTCGGTCAACTTCTTTACATAGTAAAATGATTCAGTAGTTACATCTAATCATCTCTACTATTGTACATAATTTATATCTAGAATGATGTGAGTTTGTACCTATATGGTACTTTTCTTTGTAGTAATACCTTAGTGGTATTCTTAAGTGTTGCGTACATGTGTGGTACTTGCCTTTATGGTTTTCCTTCTTCTGTGGAATAGTTGAGCTTTGGGATTCTGGGTTGGACCCTATGTTTCCTCATGATTAAGATGGGTTTACTAGATAACGTAGGTATATGTATGGTCATATACCTATGTAGGGTTATCAGTGGTTTCCTTCCCTAGTGGTTTACCCTTTGTGGTTTTTTTGAGACCTTGAGGGTCTCAGGGTCCCTACTAAGTATCGTTATACTCACCCCTACACGGGCTATACCCACACCTTGTTGTGTTTAGTGCATCCAACGGACATCGTTGATCGAGGCTGAGGATACCAGCAATGGACGGTACCTGGTGGTGGACCATACGACGTGACAGTACATGGAGGAGATGAACGGACGTAGAGTGCTGAGCAGGCGATCTGTACCTATCCTTTAGGGTGAAACCATAGAGGAAGATCTAGTAGCCATCTTTCTCTTTCTTTAGTTTTATTGTATTTTGGTTGTATGTGTACCTTTACTGGTGGTCTTGTATTCTAGCCCTTTTTTATTTTTGTCACCCTTTTGGTTATACATTTTTCTTGGGTTGGTATCTTGTTGTGTGCTTGGTTACGTGAGTTTACAGGTTATAAAGGAAATTCCTTCCCAATTATAGGGAATACGCCTTTCGGTGCTAGTTTCCAGCCCATGTCCTATAGAAGATGGGTTTGGGGTAGTCACGACATGGGCCCCAGGGGATGGGTCATGACACCAGGGTAGCTTTATTTAAATTAATTAAATAACTGCTGAGATTTATGAGATGTTCGGCCGTGAATTAGCATGGTGTTCAGGATTGAAAATAATTAAATAATGTTTGAAAAGGAATATTAAGAGATTCAAAAAAATATTTAAAAGAATACAATAAGGGATAATTTTTTTTAAATAAAACATAAAGGGGGTTATGAGAAAAATAAAAGTAATTAAAATGAGATATTTCCATTTTTATTTATTTTTATCTTTTTCCTTTCCATCAATTTATTCTATTTTATTTTTCTTTTTATTTTCCGTTTTCTTTTATCTTCTATTTGCCTCTTATTTTTTCCTTTCTTTTTATTCCATTTCGTTCTTTCTTTTTTTCCCTCTCTTCCTCTCCTCCTCTCCCTCACATCGCACTCTCGCTCTCCCCTAGGTGGCGCACAACCCTATAAAGCATTCATAAGACCGCCTCTCCAACATCTGTCAATTGTTTTCTCCACCATCAGGTGTTTAGTAATATATAGGGAAAGTCTAACATTGCGCAAGTGGAATCATTGGTTTCCATTGAGTATCCTGCAAGCAGTTCGTTACAGAATGATTTTACCCTATTTTGGATTTTTTTTTAAAATCATCCTTTTTCTTCCATTTTTTCAAATAAAAGCCTACCGTAGATCTTAGAGTCATATATGACTATAAAGTAGTTTTCCTACTAACTTTCTCTCTATTTAAATATGTTTTATAATAATGAAATGTTGTGCTGTTAGTCGGTATCTACAGGCTTTGTGAAATTTCACCCAATTTCATTAATTTAATTATTTATCCTAATTTTTTGAGCCTTAGTTATCATAAATTAATTTGTTTTAATTTTTGCAACAAGGCCGGACACCCCTTTGGGCGTGCCGACATGGTCAGAATATTTTTCCGTAAGTCAGTTTTTTAATTAAATAAATTGTATGTGGTGCACAACCCATTTTTATTGTAATTAAATTAAATGATTAGATTGTACTGAACACAAAATTTTAATTGTTGGATCCTTGGTAATTTTTTGTGATGAACTTTTTATTTATTTAAAATGTGCATTATCTTCTTATATTGACTTGGTATCTTTACTTGTTAACTTTTTATGCTGCAATGTTTAATTTATACCTTGTTATGCAAAAATGTATCTTGTTAGTTTTCATGCTACAATTTCATATGATTTTTATGTCATATCTATTTCTATGAAAACATAATTTAATTCAGGGTGGGAAATGAGGTGGGTCCCGTATCATGGGTGATGCATACACCCTCTTTTCCTGACTGTTACCACTATGCGTGGGGGGTGGGGGGGGGGGGGTGGGGGGTCGTGTCTTTGGCTATTCTGAACCGATACTTCTCTGGGATTACTAATACTTATGAGTGACACCAGTCCCAAATGGGAAAATCGAGACAAATCAGTTGGAAATATGGCTAATCTAGACTTAGATGAAACCCAACCCCTTTTTGCGAGATCAGAATGGACTCGTGGTAAAACAACGCCTCGAGCGATACTTGGCCTTTCAAAAGATTTTCTTGGACGGGCTCAGTGGTATTGGATAAATTGAAGGATGTTCCATAGCGATACCATGGGAATGGTCTCGGACTCCAAATATCAACTTGTACCTTAATAATGACACACTAAGGGTTTATATTAACTCCAATGTTATTTATTGAGAGTTTTGATATTTTCTAATATGTTGAAGAAAAAAATGGTTGACATATGACTTAGATCCCAAGTCAATGCACAAGCTAGGGGTGCGCCCTTCCTTGTATTACCTTACAATTACATGATTTATATATATATATATATATATGAATGTGTGTATCTTTCTTACAGTTATTCCTTTCATAATGCTGGATTAGGCCGAAGTAGGTGATTAGGGACAGGTGTCATTGGGAACCCGGGATGACTTATTTATTTCAGTATACTTAATTAATTTTTTGAAATTGTTATATAATGGAATATTTAATTTTATTATTGCACGAAATAAAAATGTATAGAAATTTTAGGTGCCGACCTACTGGGATTTTATCTCACACCCTTCTCAGGTGTCATTGAAACCTAAGTAGATTACATGCTTTCATGAATTGGCAAAGGAAAGCGTGATGCTCCCGATGCTTGATTGTTTCATGCCACTAAGGATGAAGACTGGGGAAGAGGACAACGCCTTTCATGTGATGCAGCTTTTTCTTTGTGCCTTTTCTTTTAGTTTACAGTATTCTTGAGACCGATTTATTGTACTTTTAGTTTAGATAGACATCATTACATGACATCATTTTGTGAGCTTCTTCATTTGATTATGAATATTCAGTTGGATTATTTATATTGCTTCTACTACAATTTATTCATTTATATTCTTCCACTATTTATTATTAGTTTATGTTTACTTCTTCTGTGATAATAACTATTACCTATGAGGGCTTAGTATTCCCCTCGAACACAAAAAATCCATTGTTGCTAGTTAGAATCCTCTAGAGTTAGGGGAGATGTGCATTAGGATATGTGTCCCACCGGTCCGGCCACCGTCTTAGAGGTGAGACAGTTCGGGAAGTTACAAAGTTGAATCAGAGGTGGTTTTTCATTTTTCCTTTACAATTTGGGTTAGTTAGGAGACTAGGTTATAGGGATTTGGAATTTACTCTGTGCTTGGATGTATCTAACCCACGTATAGGGGAAAATGCAAATTTTTGGGTTAGAATTGCAGTTATTGATTATGCCATTTACTGTTGATATGATTTCATCATTGGGTGACTCACTTATATTGAGTTGTTATTGTCTTGGTTTTGTTTAAATAATGGGTTTACCGTTATAGCTTGATGATATGAGGGAAATACATTCCATGCATCATAATAGGAACTATAGGATTTAAAATGTCATGCATATTGCCATTCCATATCTACTTTCAGCTTGCATTTTCTTGTTTTTGTGTGAGTGTTGTTGTGCCATGTGGTAAAATTTTGAAGTTCTGGTTTGATAAATATAATGTTGTGATAGTCTTTTAGATGTTATCCTAACTTAACCTGGGAATTGATTGTAGAACTTGTTCAGTGATCCTTTTGAGTTTTCTTTTCCATATCAAAACCCTATACATGAAGCGGGTTGCCTATTGTTTAGTGCTCAGAGGCAGGCTATGTACCTAACGTCTTTTTGCACCTTACTTTTTTTCTCAACATTTTTAGTCCTCATATAAGGGTGTGTGTTTGGATATTATAGAAAAATGTCACCGTGGCGTCTCTATTCTGTGCTTCGGAGAGTGGCAATGAGCACATTCCAGAGATGGTGGGTCCCGAACCACCACCGATACCTCTTGTAGAGCCTCATGTGGCACTACCTCCTTTTGATCTTCCAAGGGACCTTGATGCATAGATCAGTGATAGCCTCCTCAGGTTTATGCAGTCACTTCAGAATATCCCTAAACATGCCCCGTCTATGGAAGACCTCATGAGATACTTTCGACAGCAATTGTAACAACCCGAGATTTTATGAGATATATTATTTTTAATTTCATTGATGTATTATATTATACACTACACCAATATTATCTTGTACTATATTCAACACCGTATTATATTGCGGTATATGTAACACTATTCTTGGCTCGTGTTACACACAATTTCAAGTTCGTTTTGTGAAATTATTCTATGCAACATTAAGTATAGATTTTGTTTAATGTATAAATTAAATAAGTTTTGATTATGTTATACGCAACACCAAACGGAGATTTCACTACACACAACCCTGACATGGATTTTATTACATGTAATCAAGACCTTCCTCGATAGCATGTGGAGTACGCAATACCAAGTTTCACTAAACGAGATATTATTATAATATTATTATGAACTAGCCGTTATGAATAGTAATACCAACTTTTTGAAATTTTATAAATATTATCATTCAAAATGGACTTTATTTTTGGATTCAGAATAACGATATTAGCCTAGGGTGAATTTTTGGTATTTTTCTAAAAACTTTCAATTTTTGATGAATAGCGATAACACTAGGTTTATATTTAAAAACCCACTTTTTATTAAAATATTTATTTATTTTATTTAAATTTATTTTAGGTCAAAATTGATACATAAGACCTATATAATTTCAATGTAATTCATTGGAGTCATTTTTTAATAATTTTAGATATATAAAAATTTTATTTAACATGTCACCGTCTTTTACCCACCTCCTAGGAAAATTTGAAAATATACATAAAACATAATTTACCTCTTCTGTGAGTGAAATTTCGAAAATCCAAGAGACATGGATAATATCAGGAAGTAAAATGTTGTTCAATAAGAAAAAAATAATTTTTGGTGAATAATAGCTTTTTAATTTTATTGACCACGGTTATAAGTAAATAGGCTAATTAAGGGTAAAAATGATATTATTATTACCCTAACACATGTCATAATTATATTGTTTAAGTATAATTCGACGAAAAACAACCTTAGGAATAAACGATTACCCTTTAGGTCCACTTGAATTATATTAGGAAATTTATTATTATTTTATTTAAAGAATAGTTAAAATAGTTAAAATCAAGGTTTAATAACTAAAACATTTTTAATATAGGGTTATACACAAGATAAATTCGACTATAAATATTCTTTAGAAAGATAAAAATATTTCCTACAAAATGATATTTTATTTTAATTTTTAGACTTTAAATAAATTAATTTATTTGTGACACAATGATGATACAATAATTACCTTATTAATGAAATATTTACATAATTTAAGTTCTAAATACCCATATAAATGTAATTTGAGACTTTTAATAAATTACAATAAATTTTTAGGTTAATATGACATGTTAGTATTTATTCAATTAACCTTTTTAGAACTAATCATGCTGTTATAATTTTCCAAAAAATCAATTACCAAATAGTGTCAAAATTGACATAAAATAGTTTTTAAAACAAATATTATATTATTAATTTCTATTATATTTCTAAAAATCTATGGTTCGGACAAATGACTTACATAATGTTCTATATATTAATAATGAACCACTTGGGGTCCGTTTGGCTTGTTATAGAATGTTTTTTAACCATATAGTGTAAGAAAAACAAGAAGACGCGATAAAATTTAAATTATTTAACATAGAGTTAAATCTAAATGATAAGGTTAAAATAGTAACCTAAACATGTCTAAAATCTATTAATTGAGAGGATTTAGACCCAAAACCAATTTATATTCTAAATAAATCAATTTAAAGCTATTATAAACCGAATATGACTTTATTATAAAGTAATATTTTATGTTTTTCCTAAGGTGCCCCTCTCATCTCTTATAAAAGGCCACATCCCCCCTCTCCCCTTTACACAATTTTGACCCTTCATTCCAGGCCAAACCCTTCACATTTCCCTTATCAACTTCCCTAGAAACATTATATAGGTTCTGGTATCCTCAAAAGACCAACTTGAGTTCCATAATAGGATGTTAAGAAGAGGCGCGTCCAAGAAGAGGTAATATCCTTTACCGATTCATTCCAATTTATTTCTTCTTCTTCTACTTCTTATTTATTTGTTTCTTCATAAATTAATAACATAAGTATCACTAATAAACTGATATGTTATTATAAATATGGAACAACCCTATTTTATCTTATATCCATCCTACAGAAAATGAAATCATCGTGCGTGTTTACGTACGGAATACCATCTCCACGCTGTGGTGTAATCTGTTTTTCCACCACCACCTTACTTCGATGGGTATAATGGTGTAAATAATAACTATATATAGTTATTATAAAATCATAATTATTCTTAGATATTATATCTTCCACTCTAATTCAATTCAATAATTATGGGAACGATATCATCGCTCGTGCGTATGTACAGATTACTGACTCCACGACGCGGTGAGATTCATTCTCCATGTTAACTACTCAGGAATGAGTATAAAGTATATATAATGAATAATAATGAAATATATGACATTATAAATCTACTTTATTTATGTATATATATATATTTCATCTACTTACATCCATTCAAGTCCATATGGAAAGGAAAACAGCATTCATGCGTACGTATTGCCTACCGTCTCCATGAACAGTGTATTTCATTTAATTTATCTATATTATATATATATATACTAAATATATATGATATATAAATAATGATTTAAATTTTGGATGTAATTAAATCATGATATAAGTAATAATAATATCAAGAACAACAAGTCCAAACATGTACAATAAATAAAACGATTTTACACAGAACGCTGCTTTAACATGGAATTTACAAAAGAACAGGTAATGTAATGTCATAAGTGAACAATATATAATATCATAAAAATGAATATGATTCTTTAATAATTCAATGAAATTATTTAAATCATTATATAGAAGGTTCGGATACATAAGACGCATATCGGACATAAGGTAAGGGATAATTATTCTAATCTCGTTCTTATCTGAGATTGTTTATTCATAAGTATTTAATGTGTTATTGTTATCATACATGTCCATGTTTTATAAAAGAGTTTTTATGTATGTTTAAAGTCATTTTTACCCATTTTTTACTTTTACCACATGTTGTGAAAGGAATATTTCTTTTTTTTACCATTCAAGGAACTTTTTGACTTTTTCGCCAAAAGTAGGAGAAGATTGTTTTTTAACTTATACGACATAAAAGGATTTTTACACTTTCATAAAGCCATATTTTCATGAATCTTACTCCACAAGATTTCATGATTATTTTCAACAAATTCATTTTCTTTTAATTTTGAATGGCATTTTGTGAAAAGAAAATGACTTTATAAAGAAAGGATATTTTCCTCAAGAATTGATTTCAAGTGTTTTATGAAAAAAAAATTTCCATCTAAGATGACATTATTTCATATGTGTATGTTTCAAGTATAATGTCTCTATGATTAAAATGATTTCAATTTTATTATGATAAAATTATATCCATTTTTTTATATGGATTATGTTATGATTGGATGATGTTTATGAAACCCATTTTATTCTTTGGGTTATGATGAATTATTTATATTGATGTTGTGGAACACGTAAGAATTATTTCATTATGAGATGGGTGGGACATATATCTCCCTAAAATTCATTGGGTAATGATTTATATCTCATGATATTTACATGGATGGAACAGTATGTTAATCTGGTTCAGTGTTACATGACTAGAATGGGGAGTGATGTCGATTCACAAAGGGATTTGTCCACTAAGATGGTCTTGGAAGCAATGCATTGGCTACTATGGAAATCATATCATGTGATTAATGGTTTCCAAAATTACATATTTTATTCCCATGACATTTTATCATGATTGATGATCCATTATGATCTATTCCTTACATAATGTCATGTATTATGTCATTGCTCATGATTTTGATGTTTAAATATTATGTTAATGATTTGAAGTTAAAATATATATGGTTTTTTTTTATTTTCTCCATGATTACCCTCACTGAGAATTCGAGATCACCATTTATATGTTTTCTTTTCCCCAGGATATAAAGAAAGGTTTTAGGTAAGAAAAAAAGGAAGATCATTATGGGAGATTTTGAAGATCTTTCAAAAAGATTAGAAGATTATATTCCGATTTTCCAAAGACACTAAACTAATATAGTCCTTTGGTGTCTTTTTTTGTTATGTATTAGATATTACTCAAAAGTAATGTAATGTATATGTACATCATGCTTTGGGTATCTACAGTTGGTATCCGAGGAAAGTTTTTGTTATCAATTGGAATCTAGGATGCAAAAACATTAGTGAGATCCCTAGAGATATTTCTAAGGTTTGTCTAGTGATGTACCTATGGTTTAGTATAACTGTATGTTACAGTCCTAGAGTTATGTTGACGATCATGAATAACCTAGGGTGAACCTAAGGTATCATATATTAAATAATGTGTGATAATTTAGACATCCCATAAGTGACTTTTAATGATTATATGGTTCCTCGTTATTTTAACTATTTCTTACACTATGGTTTCTGGTTTTAGTCAATGGAGGGAATGGGAAAGAATTCAGTTAATATTGATTCTGATGGACAAATTGGTGAATGTGATCAAAAAAATTGTGTAATTCCTAGAGATAAAGATATTGTGATTATGCCGAATTAGTCATCACGATATATGATTAAGAAGGTGAACTTCTGTGGAATTCCTAAGTCATCAAATAAGAGGAAGATGGAATCTTATGCATGTTCGCATGGTGAAGAGCATAGAGAAAGGAAGATTGAAATTTTTAAAGAAGGGAAGAAGATCCTTGAGGAATACCTCAAATGGAGGGGAAGATGTTATCTATGTGGAGAAAAAGGTCATAGAGTGACAGAATGTTATGGAGTTCAATTTCTTATTCCTCGAGAACATGGGTATTACCCAACTCAATGCCCGGACCTAAGAGGTTACTTCTAAGTCAAGGAAAGACTTATTCTATGACTATCATCAAATATGATGTATTGATGTTTTTATGTATTGGTATTCAAGAATAATGTTGTTGAGGTACTTTTATGGTATATTGAAATATTTTTGTATTAGTCTATTGTGGATTTCAATAATTTTATGGTACCAGTAACCATGAAATGTGATTGAAATATTTTTGGAAAGTAGATGATATGCGCATAATGAAGGGATAAGGAGAAAATGAGATTATTGATAGTATTCATGAGCTCATGACTGATATAAGGACAAAGTAATATCATGGTTTGAGTATATAGAAATTTTGGGATTTTGGTATGTGGAAAGAGTTAACTTTTGACAGCATTCATGTTTTCACTAAGGTTATACGGTAATTAATGTTTCAAAAGAATACATGATTAAGGTATTCATATGATTGTAATTTGATCAACAAGATCTATCTTATGATATATGAGGGATAAATGATGGTATGCACGTGCTTGTTATGTGACCTTTCAAGTAATCGTTTTCTTTATACTTTGAGCTTGGACCAAAGTATTTTGGATAAGCCTAATGATTGGAATGAATTAAGTTAGACATAATATAGTATTGTTTAAGGCTAGAACATTTTTTGATATTATTACTGGAATGTTATAATATTGTAGTTTTAGAAAAAGGGACAACCTGCAAGACGGGGAAAAATCTGTCACGTCAGACAAGGTTGGGGGAATTTAACCCACAACCGAAGTGCAACATGCCATTATCACAAACCACCGGCCTACAGGAAGTCCCTCGTTAGTATAAATTTGATTCAATTTATTATGTGGTATGATATACGAAGTATACGTCAATTTTAGGAACCATATACAATTAATCGCACCCTAGATGGACTTATGTATATTTAAAAAAAATTATAACCTTTTATTTGAGATAGATAGAATGACCCACCATTCTATCACATGATCTAATAATGCTTCACGAATGGAAAATTCAACTTCATTTCTTTAAGAGATGAAGTGGAAATTGTTCATGGCATGAGCAACGGTGAGATTGTACCAAAATCAGTTATGTATTTCTTTTAATTCAACAATTCTTCAACTTTAGGGAAATGATCTAGATTTTTTTTTGTCCTAGTGTCCTTATATCTAATGAATAAGATGGTATTTTAAATCATCAGAAATTTATGGCTTTGTGAATGTTGGATTTTTTATAGCCATGTCCCCTACCACTCTCCATCAGAACATGATGGATAGATTTTTCTTCCATATCCATATTTCCACTTATGTTCTTCTATGTGGAAACCCAGTTATTAGTTAATCTGGGTAACCATTACATTTCTTACTTTACTTTTTAAAATTAATTTTTAGTATTCCTTTTACGATGTGGGATTCTATGAACGAAACTTTCTAGAATTAAACTATTTATAACCCCGACGAATTTCAAGGGAGTAATTCATTTTAAGGGGGTAGAAAGTAACACCCCAAGATTTTATGAGATATATTACTTTTAATTTCTTGTATATCTTCTATTATACACTACACCAAGATTAGCTTGTACTATACGCAACACCTTATTAGCTTGCAGTATATGCAACACTATTCATGGTTCGTGTTACACACAATTTTAAGTTCGTTTTATGGAATTTATTCTACAAAACATTAAGTATAGATTTTGTTTAATGTATAAATGAAATAAGTTTTGATTATCTTATACGCAACACCAAACGAATCTTTCACTACATGCAACCCTGACTTGGTTTTCATTACACGTAATCAAAACCTTCCTCAATAGCATGTGTAGTATGCAATACCGAGTTTCACTAAACGAGATATTATTATAATATTATTATGAATTAGTCGTCATGAATAGTAATACCCACTTTTACAAATTTAATATATTTTATCTTTCAAAATGGACTTCATTTTTGGATTCAGAATATTGAAATTATCCTAGGGTGAATTTTTGGTATTATTCTAAAAACATTCAATTTTTGATGAATAGTGAAAACACTAGGTTACTATTTTAAAATCGACTATTTATTTAAATAATTAATTATTTTATTTAAATTTATTTTTGGTAAAAATTGATACATAATAGCTATATATGTTATATTTAATTCATTAGAGTCATTTTATAATAATTTTTCATATATTAAAATTTTATTGAACTTTTCACTATCTTTTACCCACATCCTAGGAGTATTTGAAAATTTACATAAAACATAATTTTACCACTTCTATGAGTGGAATTTCGAAAATCCAAGAGAAACAGTTAATATCAAGTAGTAAAATGTGGTTCAATAACAAAAAAAATAATTTTTGGTGAATTGTAACTTTTTACTTTTATTTATCATGGTTAAAAGTAAATAGGGTAATTAAGGGTAAAAATGATATAATGTTTACCCTAACACATGTCCTAATTCTATTGGATAAGTTTAATTCGACCAAAAACAACCGTAGGATTAAAATATTACCCTTTAGGTCTACATGGATAAGATTAGGACATTTATTATTATTATTATTAATGAATAGTTAAAATAGTAAAAATCAATGTTTAATAATGAAAAAAAATTTAATATAGAGTTGTACATAAGATAAATATGACTATAAATATTCATTAGAAAGATAAAAATATTTCCACATAATATTATTTTATTTATAATTTTTATATATTAAATAAATTAATTTATTTATGACATAATGATGATGCGGTAATTACCTTATTAATTAAATATTAACATAATTGATGTTATAAATACCCAAATAAAAGTAATATGAGACTTTTAATAAATTACACTAATTTTTTAGGTTAGTAAGACATGTTAGTATTGATTCAATGGATATTTATTGAACTAATAATGTTGTTATAAGTTTCAAAAAAATCAATTACCAAATAGTGACAAAATTGTCATAAAATAGTTTTTAAAACAAATATTATATTATTAATTTCTATTATATTTCGTAAAATATACGATTCATCCAAATGACATAGATAATGTTATATATATTGATAACTAACCACTTGGGGTCCATTTGTCTTGTTATAGTAAGTTTATTTTCCATATAGTGTAATAAAACAAGAAGAAACTGTAAAAGTTAAATTATTTCACTTATGTTAAATCTAAATGATAAGGTTAAAATAGTAACCTAAACTTGTCTAAAACCTATTTTTTGAGAGGATATCAACACATACCCACCTTATATTCGATATAAATCAATTTAAAGCTATTATAAACCGAATATGACTTTATTATGAAATAATATTTTAAGTTTTTCCTAAGGTGACCCTCTCCTCCCTTATAAAAGGACACCTACTCCCTTTCCACTTTACATAATTTTGAGCCCTAAAGCTCGTCCAAACCCAGCCCATTTCCATTATAAATTTCGTTAGAAACATTATCGAGGTTCTGTTCACCTCAATAGACCAACTCTATTTACTTTAGAGGAGGTTAAGAAGAGACGTGTCAAAGAAGAGGTAATATCTTTTACCGATTCTTTCCAATTTATTTTATCTTTTACTTCTTTTATTTATTTTTTTGATCATAAATTAATAATATAAGTATCACTCAAATACTTATATGTTATTATAAATATGAGATAACCCTATTTCATCTTCTATTCATCCTAAGGAAAACAAAATCACCATGCGTGCATACGTACGGAATACCGTCTCCACGCAGTGGTGTAAACTGTTTTTCCACCACCAACGTACTTGGATGTGGATAATTGTGTAAATAATAACTATATATAGTTATTATAAAATCATACTGATTCTAAGATATTATATGATCCACTCTAATTCAATTCAATAATTATGGGAACGATATCATCGCTCGTGTGTACGTACGGATTACCGTCTCCACGACCTGATGAGATTCATTCTCTATGTTAACTACTCAAGAATGATTATGAATTATATATAAAGAATAATAATGAAATATATGACATGATAAAGCTAATATATTTATGTGTATATATATATACTTCATCTACTTACTTCCATTCAAGTCGGTAAGGAATGGAAAACATTGTTCATACGCATGTACGACCTACCGTCTCCATGAACAGTGTATTTCCTTTCATTTATCTATCTATTATATATATATATTGAATATATATGTTATATAAATCATTATTTATATTCATGAAGTTATTAAATAATGATATAAGTAATAATAATACGAAGAACAACTAGTCCAAACCCGTACGATAAATAAAACGATTTTACCCAAAACACCGCTTTAATATGGAATTTACAAAATAATGGGTAATGTAATGTCAAAAGTGAACCATATATGATATCAAAATAATGAATAAGATTTTTTAATAAGTCAACTACATTATTTAAGTTATTATACTAGATGTTCAGATACATACAAATCATATCGTACATAAGGTAAGGGATAATTATTCCAATCTCGTTCTTATACGAGATTGTTTATTCGTAAGTATTTACTGTGTTAGTGTTATCATCCTGGTCCATGTTTTCTAAAAGCATTTTTAAGTATGTTTAATGTCCTCTTACCCATTTTTGACTTTTACCACATGTTATGAAAGGAATATTTCTTTTGTTTACCATACAAGGATCCTTTTTACTTTTCTGGAAAAAGTAGGAGAATAATGTTTTTTTAACTAATACAGCATAAACAAATTTTTACAGTTTCATAGAGACTTATTTTCATAAAGCTTACTCCACAAGATTGTTGGATTTGGTGGTCTTGAACCAACTACCTTGTACTTTATTCATTGATAAAAGCCTTATCACATCTTGATTGTTCTTCTGCCTGACAATGCATGTGATAATGTCCTAAGGACAACTGTTATATTAATGGGTCAGAGCGGATCCCTGCTATGATGAGAACCCATAAGTGCCATAACACTGTTCTTGAATATATGTTCTATAACCGGATGATATTATTTGAGGGACACAAATAATACAGGTCATTGGGGGTGAGGACTCATAATACATAGAGGCACCTTCTCATGGTGAGCACCCTTGGTAATATCCAGGAGGATATTATGAGAACGAGACCCACCAGTAGGAAATCCACATTTCATAGTGTCATTATATGTTCCTATATACGGACATGTGTATTGGTCCATAGACTTTAATATTATTATTAATGGGTATTACAACTCATACACTTAGATGTATTGACGAAAACTGTGAAGACACACTGTTCGCGGCGAGGTAGGATACGTTGGGTGCGTCACGAGTAATAATGCATTAATAGATAATGCGAGATAGGATTTGACCGTTCTGTTCCATAACGGATGTAGATATCTCAGGCCATTTTATGGAATTGATATAGCCTAAATAAATCCATGGACATGGTACGGTATGGGTGAGTTCAATTCTGGGAAGTCAAAAAATAATAATCGAGCACATGGGTTGATGGCACTAGCATGAAACCCGCTTGATTGGAGATGTCAAGACAAGGGAATTATATTACACGGTAATAATTCGTAGGAGGTGACATGTCATTGCGGTGTTAACTTCTTTGTCTATGACTACCTTGGTGTTTTATTAGATGCTAACCTTGGACTTTTGGAAGGCTCTGCCTAATGCCACTGAGAAAAAGGCCTAGAGGGTCACACACTAAGTGTGTCAATGTATCTCAGTTAAATATTAATTTAAAAAGTTAAATAAATATTATTTCTAACTGTGGTTTAATATTTATTTAAGGATGTCTGATCGCATTTATTTTGACACTAGTTATTCGAGAGAATATATTTTGGGTGAAATAATATATATTTATTAGCAAGTAATGAAGTTACATTTATTTAAGTAATAAATAGCCATTACTCAAGGTCTAATAAATATGGTGGGGGAAATAAATAAAATGAAAAATAAATGTACATGTTGTGTTTATTTATATACACACCTTGTAGGTTGTTTTTCGGGATTCGTGAGAAAATATTGTTTATTTAATTAACTGATATTAAATGTAATACGTTGGGCACATGTCAAGTAATAATGATGGTTAACTGTCATTATTACGACATGGGGTATTTCTAAGAATTAAATGAAATGATTAAATGCTTTTGGGAAATTAGTTCATTTTATTATTCTATATATTATAATCCCAATTACATTATTCTCATAGAAACAGAGCCATTGTTGTGGAAAACGGATTGGGAAATACTCTCAAGCCATGAGAGAATTCCCTTTCCACCAAGAACGCTTTCATATTACGAGAGCAAGATCCTCCACCAGATCAAGGCGGTAGAAGGCGGACATTGCAAGCGAAGGTTCTTCCGCCCTAGCACCCGGAGATCCCTTCGGCGATGTCCAGAGATACATGGAGCATGTGTGGATCACCATCATAGGAATCCTGTACTTGGATTTCACAACACAACGATGGATCACAGGATCGTGACTGGAGACTCCAATGAAGAAAGAATTCCATCGGGGAAATTCTTATGAATTAATTAAATTAATTATAACCAACATATAATGATCCTATATCAGGGGTTCCAGGACTATTCTTTTTTTTCTTCATTCTATTCTGATGATTCGGCACTTTAAATCGTGATGGATCTCAGACTGAATGTTTTTTGATGTTAAAAATAAAGTTGTGTAAACCCCACCAATGTGCTTCCGCTGCGCCCGGAACCTACAAGTGGTATTAGAGGGAGGTTATATCGTTGGTTATAATTATTTAGATTTTCGTTGGTAATTTACGCATTTAATAATTTAGTCATTTCAATTCATGTTTAATCATTCTTGAAATCTGAATATTGATGTATGTTCCTCCTCCCTCGTTTCTCGTTCACCTAACAGAAATGAATTTTTATTTTAATTTTGATTAAAATAAAATATGGGAACTCAACTGGAGGAGCCAAACGTTTCTGTCCATACAACACCTCAATACAAAGAGTGTATTCATAAATACACACTGTGTAGTCTAGGATCAACGCATTGACTGATCCGCCAAATCAGGCCGTGTATTGGATTCTTTCTAATAATTTAAGACACCATGTTTTGAACAGAAATATGTGGCACACAGTTTCCGAATTACACGCCGTGTGGTCCACTGAACATGGCGTGTAGTCCATTCGGGTTAGGGTTGGGCCGTGTACCCCGTACATGGCTCGCCCGGCTGGAAACTGTGTAACGCGGAAACTACACGGAGTGTGTCCCACAGAACATGTCGTGTACTCCAAAAATATCCAAAGTACATAAACACGCCATGTCCCCGGGTGTGTACTTTGGATGGATGGTGAATAAAATTACACGCCGTGTAGTCAGAACTACATGCTGTGTATTCACCAAAATTACGCAGATTTATTAAAATTTATTATTATATTATACAATCCCTTGAGACATGTACCATGGTGCAGGCGTAAAGCTGAGGCACAAAACGTGATATGTGTTTAATATATATGTTTTTAATTTAACATCTGCGTAGTAAATGGGAATTCACCGGGTTGCCTCCAAGATAGAAGTTACGTACAAGGATAATTTTCAATGAATTTATTTGTTTAAAATTATGATGGATGAGAATCTAAAGGAAATTCATAAAAAAGATTTAATATAAAAGGAATGATTAATTTAAGATAATTAATTGATTCGAGCATGATTTATCTTAAACAAGAACGATTAAAGAATTGAATTCTAGTTTTGTTTATTCGTAAATATCATTGCATGTATAGATGATCATGAACTAGACTGAGACCTTTGTATGAGAATGGTTTCATTTAATTTATTTATTTAAATTAAATTTGTTGGCCTGCAATCCATCTCCTCATTAATATGTAGGGCATGCGCGCCCAATGATTATTTTATGTAAAAACCCCCTTTACCCCTCAACTACGTGTGAGATAAATGAATATGTAAAGGATGGAGCTCCCAAGCTAGTGGAGGCGGCTCATGTCAGGAGCCAAGGTATAACCAATCCAAGGAGACACAATGGTGGATAGTTGGAAAGCGGTAAACACGAACCCAAAAGGTTCAAGGTGTTTCTCCCATAGTTATTGGGTTAGTTTATCAAACTCTAGATAAACTAACCAATAGAAAAGCTCATGATCATACCATTTATTTTATTTCTGTCAGTTTCATGGTTTATTTATTGTGGGTGTGTTGTCACGATCATACAATTAATGAATTAAATGAGCATGAAAGATGGAACTAAAATAAAACCAACTTATAAGTAAATATTATCTTATATATGGTTAATAACTTAAGTACATCCCACTTAATATTAAAAACCATGTAATCAAAGATAATAAAATGGAAATTTACGTATAAGGATAAAATAACTCAAAAGAAATATTAAGTCGGTATAGCCTTCCAAAATCTTTGTTAGAATTGAACTATAGTTCAAACTGCTTGACCAACCCTATTGGGGTGATTTCAATTATCGAGGAATTCTAATTCAAGGTTTTGGGTTGACTTGACTTGGTTCGCATCAAGGGTTGACTGCCACAGTAGGACTTGGTGTGACCATGAGGTAAAGGTTGAGTAAATCCAAAATAAAAGGATTTCAGGATTTTGGGGAGTCCACTCAGTCGATCAAGGAGATGTGAGTTAATGCAGTTGGAATTTGTAATGCCTACCAAAAACCCTTCAAGTTTCTTGACCAACCCTAGTTGGGGTAATGCGAAGGGAAATATGGATCCTTGCCACTAGAATATTTAGGCAACAGAATATTCCAAAATCAATGCGGAGGGCTATTTGATTTTGATAAAATAGTTGAATACTAATAAGTATTTGTTTATTTATTTGCCTCAATTTTTGTAATAAAGTACTAAACCTTTTCTCATCTTAATTTGTAGAAACGGCAAGAAAATGACTTCAAACATATCATTGCACACCATACATAAAAAATAAAACCTTCTCACCAACACCAATTTCCAAGAGTGGAATAGGCTTTTACGCGTCGTCCTTTGCCACGAAAGGAAATTGTATGTGCTGGAAGAGCCTATTCTAGTTACGCCTGGGAAAGAGAATAGTGATGAGGAATTATCTCTCTACATGAAACACATGGATGATGCCACAGATGTCCAGGGTTTCATGCTATCGTCCATGTATAATGATATCTTTAAGGAACAAGAAAACATGGACGTGTATAGAATGGTGTCTCACCTTAAAGATCTCTACCAAGAGAAGGAGAGACATGAGATGTATGAGATCTCAAATGATTTATTTACAAAGAATCTTGGAGAGTCTGCGCCATCTGGGCCTCATGTAGTCAAGCTTATTGGATACATTGAACGCCTGGACATCTTAGGGATTAAATTCTCGGATGAGTTGCGTATATATCTCATCCTATCATCACTACCCAAGACCTTCTCTAGCTTCATTGTCACCTATAATATGAGCGGAAATGAGAAGAGTCTATCGGAGCTTCTGAGATTGATTCTCCAGGTAGATAAGGACATGGGGAATGACAAACCCACGATCCTTATGGTGAACATGAAAAGGAAGGACAAGGCAAGGGCCAAAGACATATAAATGGTTTGAATCCCCCGAGCACCATCCCTCCAAGAACGGGAAGATCCAGAGGCAGGGCAAGGAATGGGAGGATTTTTTTTTGCAGGTGGCAAGCAGGGCCACTGGAATAGGAACTGCACCTAGAAGCGTGGGGACGCTAAAGGTGTGTTTGTTATCGAGTGCAATATTTCTATTTCTACACATTGGGTATTAGATACAGCTTGTGGAGCTCACGTCTATATTGAAATGCAGGAACCAAGTAGATTTAGAAAGATTTCCAGAGGATAGGTGGATCTCGAGCCACTAATGGCGCAAGGTTGAATGCATTGGCTATTGGAGACTACCATCTCTCATTGCCAACTGGCATGATTTGTGATTTACATAACAGTTATTATGTGCCTAGTGTTACCAAGAACATAATTTTTGTATCTTATTTAGATATGGATGGAGATATTTTCAAGTTCGGAAATAAGGGTTGTCTCTTTTATAATAACAACGTATGTTATGGTATGACACATTTGAATAATTGTTTGTATGTACTAAATTATGAAAACAAAGTGTAGGAAATCGATAACGAAACAAACTCACAAGACTCATACATCACACTGTTATGGAATCACCACCTTGGTCATGTGAACGAGAAGCGCTTGACAAATCTCTGCCAAATGGCTATTTAGAGTCTACTGAGCTAAATCCACTTGATAGATGTCACACTTGTTTACAAGGAAAAATGACCAAGCTGCCTTTTGGTGGACAAGGTGAAAGGGCCACAGAGCTTCTAGGATTGGTACACATGGATGTGTGTGGACCATTTTCAGTAGAATCTAGAGGTGGATATTCTTACTTCATTACTTTTACTGATGATTTGATTAGATATGGCTATGTCTACTTTATGAGGTATAAGTCAGAAGCCTTAGAGAAATTTAAGGAATTAATGAATGAAGTAGAGAATCAGCATGGTAACAAGATAAATAAGCTTCGATCAGAACAAGGTGGAGAATATCTAAACCAAGAGTTCATCGATCTTCTACACGAGTCTGGGATTATATCTTATCTCACTCCTCCTTATACACCACCGTGGAATGGTGTTAGTGAAAGGAGGAACCACACCTTGTTTGATATGGTGAGGTCGATGATGAGTCATACAGATATTCCATTATCCTTTTGGGGATATGAATTACAAATTGCAGCATACACATTAAACCGAGTACCAACTAAGTCGGAAAATGGAATTCCATCCGGGTTATCGAATGGAAGGAAAACCACTATTTCGCACACATGTGTATGGGGATGCGAGGAATTTGTTAAGGCCTTATAATGTAGCAAACTATCACCTCGGGGCATGAAGTGTATCATTATAGGATATCCCAAGTAAATGAAAGGATATTACCTATATAACCCTCAAGAAAAAAAAGTTATTGTCGCCAGACAAGCCATATTTCTTGAGAGGGAGCACATCCTCAAGAAGGATAGTGGGAGCAAGATTGACTTCTACGATAGTGATGCTCAAGATACATAGGAGTTGGTATAGGAACAAGTTCCACAGGTCCCCGTGGAAGAGGTTACAGAAACACAAGTACTGCGTAGGAGCACAAGAGAGGTAAGGGAACCAGAGAGATTTGGTTTCCTAGTCACTGAGGATGGTGAAAAATTATTGTTGTACAATGATGAACCACTCTACTACAATGAATCAGTAAGAGGCTCAAAAGCTACAAGATGGCTAGAAGCTATGAATTCAAAGATGGATTCCATGTATCAGAACCAAGTCTGGGTTCTGGTCGAGGAGCCAGTTGATGTAAAGCTTGTTAGATGCAAATGGGTATTCAAAAGAAAGATGGAAATGGAAGGTCAAGTTAGCACCTATAAAGTAAGGCTAGTGGCTAAAGGATTCAGACAACATCAAGGAATTGACTATGATGAAAAATTCTCACCAGTTGCAATGTTTAAATCCATAAGAATCATACTTGTCATAGCAGCTTACCATGACTACGAGATTTGGAAAATGGATGTCAAAACAACATTCCTTAATGGGAACCTTCACGAAGATGTCTATATGACACAACCAGAAGGGTTTGTGACACCAGGTGAAGCCAAACAGGTTTTCAAGTTGCAGAAATCCATTTATTGATTGAAGTGAGCATCCAGGTCATGGAACATTCGATTTGATGAAGTCATAAAGGAATTTGGTTTCTTTAAGAACGAATGTGATCCATGTGTTTATAGGAAGTTTAATGGGAATGTGATCGTCATCCTAGTGGTATATGTTGATGACATATTTTTTATTGGAAACAACGTACCATCCTTACAGTTAGTTAAGGACTGGTTGAACATGTGTTTCTCCATGAAGGACTTAGGAGAAGCAGCCTACATTTTAGGGATCAATATCATTCATGATAGATCCAAGAGGCTTCTTGGACTATGTCAGGATACATACATTGACCAGATACTAAAGAGATTTAGTATGGAAAATCCAAGAGGGGATTGTTTCTAGTGTCACATGGATTACATTGTTCTATGAAAATGTGTTTCTAGACACCACAAGAGAAAGATAGGATGAGTAAGTTCTCATACGCTTCGGCTATAGGATCCATCATGTATGCCATGTTATGTACTATGCTTAATGTTGCCTATGCACTGAGCATAGTAGGGAGATATCAAGAAGATCCAGGAGAACAACATTGGAATGCTGTTAAGACTATCCTTAAGTATCTGAGATTATCTAAGGGTATGTTTCTGGTGTATGGAGGAGACGAGGTTCTTGTCATCAGAGGGTATGTTGATGCCAGTTTTCAGACAGATCAGAATGATCTGAAGTCGAAATCTGTATATGTTTTATGTCTCAATGGAGGAGCTGTGAGCTGGAAGAGTTCAAAGCAGCCAGTTGTCGCCGATTATACAGTGGAATCCGTGTATATAGAGGCTTCTTATGCAGCCATGGAAGTCGTCTGGATTCGGAACATTGTCCAAGACCATGATGTGGTGCCTAGCAGTAAATATCCCATTACATTGTATTGTGATAATACTACAGTGGTGGCTCTTGCAAACGAACCAAGGTCAATCAATGGAAAAAGCCTATACACCAGAAGTATCACCTATTGAGGGATTTATATCAAAGGAGTGAAGTTGCAGTGATCAGTGTGTCCACGGAAGAGAATGTGGCGGAACCCATGAATAAAGTCCTATCTCAGTAGAAGCATGAATATCATGTGAGAGCTAGTGGGTTAAAGGTCGTTACTAGTTAGCTCTAGTCCAAGTGGGAGTCTGTTGGAGTTGGTGGTCTAGAACCAACTACATTGTACTTTATTCATTAATAAAAGCCTTATCCCATTATGATTGTTCTTCTGCGTGATAATTCATGTGATAATGTCCTAAGGATAGTTGTTCCATTAATGGGTCATAGCATATCCCTACTATAATGAGAACCCAGAAGTTCTATAACATTGTTCTTGAATATATGTTCTATAGATGGATGATATTATTTGAGGGACACAAATAATACAGGTCATTAGGGGTGGGGACTCATAAAACATTGAGGCACCTTCTCATGGTGTGTTCCCTTGGTAATATCGAAGATGATATTATGAGAATGAGACCCACCAGTAGGAAATCCACATTTCATAGTGTCATTGGATGTTCCTATCCGTGGATGTGTGTATTGGTCCTTAGACATTAAGATTATTATTAATGGGTATTACAACTTTCACACTTAGATGTATTGAAGAAAACTGTGATGACACATTGTTCGTAGCGAGGTAGGATACATTGGGTGTGTCACGAGTAATACTGCATTCATAGATAATGCGAGAAAGGATTTGTCCCTTTTGTTCCATAACGGATGTAGATATCTCAGGCCCTTTGATGTAATTTATATAGCCTAAATAAATCCATGTCCATGGTAAGGTATGGGCGAGTTCAATTCAGGGAAGTCAAAGAAAGAATAATTGATCACATTGGTTGATGGCACTAGCATGCAACCCACTTGATTGAACATATCGAGACAAAGGGATTATATTACACGGTAAGTGTTTGTAGGAGATGACACGTCATTGAGGTGTTAAATTCTTTTTCTATGAGTTCCTTGTCGTGTTTCTAGATGCTAACCTTGGACTTTTGGCAGGCTCTACCTAATTCCACTGAGAAAGAGGCCTAGAGGGTCACACACTAAGTCTGTCCATGTATCTCAGTTAAATATTAATTTAACATGTTAAATAAATATTATTCCCGACTGTGGTTTAATAACTATTTAAGGATGCTCGATTGCATTTATTTCAACACTAGTTACTCGAGATAATATATTGTGGGCGAAATAATATATATTTATTAGTGGGTATTGCAGTTACATTTATTTAAGAAATAAATAACCATTACTCAAGGTCTAATAAATATGGTGGAGGAGATAAATAAAAAGAAAAATAAAAGTACACTCCGTGTATATTTATATACACACCGTGAAGTATGTTTTTTGGGACTTGTGAGAAAATATTGATTATTTAATTAAATGATATTAAATGTAATACATTGGGCACATGTCAAGTAATAATGATGGTCAACTATCATTATTAAGAAATGGGCTATTACTAATAATTAAATGATATGATTAAATTCTTTAGGGAAATTAATTAATTTTAATATTATAATTATTATAATCCCAATTACATTATTCTCATAGATACAGAGCCATTGTTGTGCACAACAGATTGTGAAATACTCTCAATCAAAGAGTGAATTCCCTTTCCACCATGAATGCTTTCATGTTATGAGAGCAAGATCCTCCACCGGATCAAGGAGGTAGAAGGCAGACATCGCAAGTGAAGGTTCTTCCAAGCAAGCACCCGGAGACCCCTTCGGCGATGTCCAGAGATACATGGAGCATGTTTGGATCACTGCCATAGGAATCCTGTGCATGGATTCTACGACGTAACAACAGATCACAGGATCGTGACCGTAGACTCCAACGAAGAAAGAATTCCATCGAGGTAATTCTTATGAATTAATTAAATTAATTATAACCAACATATGATGATACTATATCAAGGGTTTCGGGCCTCTTATTTTTTTCGTTCTTCATTCTATTATGAAGATTCAGCATTTTAAATCGTGGCAGATCTCATATTGAACATTGTTTAACGTTAAAATTAATGTTGGGTAAACCCCACCAACGCACTTCCGCTGCACCCGGATCCTACAAAGATTTCATGATTATTTTCAACAAAATACTTTTATTTTAAAATTGAATGGAATTTTGTGAAAAGAAAATGATTTTGAAGAAGAAAGGATATTTTCCTAAATAATTCATTTCATTTGTTTTATCAAAACCATTTTCCAACTAAATTGACATTATTTCATATTTGTATGTTTCAAGTATAATGTCTCTATGATTTACATGGTTACAATTTTCTTATGATGAAATAATATCCATTTGTTTTATATTGATTATGTTATGATGGGATAGTGTTTAGGAAACCCATTTTATTCTTTGGGTTATGATGAATGATTTATGTTTATGATGTGGCACACGTAAGAATGATTTCATTATGAGATTGTTGGGACCTATATCTCCCTCCTATGCATTGGGTAATGATTTATATCTCATGAGATAGACATGGATGGAATGGTAAGTTAATCTGGTTTTCTATTACAAGACTGGAACGTGGAGTGAACTCAATTCAGAAAGGGACTTTTTCCACAAAGATGGTCTTGGCAGCAATGTGGTGGCTACTATGGAAAATCGTATGACTTGCTTAATGGTTGCCACAATTACATGTTTTATTCCCATCCTATTTTATCGTGATTGATGATCCATTATGATCTATATAATGACCCATTATTTATATAAATTGTTATTACTTAAGAATTCAAGCATACTTATTGCAAAATATAACAAAACTATGAAAGGATCATATAGGTATAGTGTCTTTAGGAACTTGGAAACATAAACAACTGGTTCATAAATCATCTACATTGTCTCCCATTTATTTCATCATATCTAGAGTCCCATTTGGTATAGTCTAATTAATACCCTTCTTCCTGACCTAGGGAAAGAAAACATACAAAAGGGAGAGCTCAAATGCTAAATAAGGGTAAAGAAAAGAAATGTCAATCACATCATATTCATAAGAACATAACATTTTGGAAGTCAAAACCTGCAAAAGAGATCATAATATCATAACATGGGATAAATCATAGTGGTAAAATTTTATCCCAAATAATCATAACATAAAACATGAAACATTTTGGAATACACACATAATTATAGAGAATCATTTCTTATTAGTCAAGACTCATTTCCAAGACTATCTTAGTAGACAAAGTCTATTTCTGAACCGAGTTCACTCCTCATTTCAGTCCTGTTTCACTGAACATGATTAACCTGCGATTCAAGCCATGTCTATCTCATGAGATATAAAAATTTACCCAATGAATTTTAGGGAGATATAGGTCCCACCCATCTCATAATGATACCATTCTTATGTGTGACAAAAGATCATAAATCATACATCATAGCATAACCCATGTAATAAAAATGGGATTTCTTAAACATCATTCCATCATAACATATATAATATAAGATAAAAAGACATAATAAAATTAATTACATCATAACATAATCAAATCAATGTAAAAATAGGTATAGAAACAGAACCCTAAATTATGTTAGATGTACCATAATTTTGATTAAACACTTGAACTCTATTCTTGAGGAAAATATCCTTTCTACTTCAAAAACATTTTTCCCTTATTAACATGTCATATAATTTTAAACAAAAAGAAGTTGGTTAAAAATAATCTTGAAAACTTGTAAAGGATTATTTATGGAAATAATGTTCTAAAAATTCATTCATTCCGTATATGCTAAAAAAATTCTTCATGTACTTTGGCCGGAAAAGTCAAAAAGTACCTCGTATGAAAAAAGACAAAAGATTCCTTTCGTATCTTTTACTAAAAACTCCCAAAGGGTGAAATTGGATTTAAAAAATTATATGAGGATAGAAATAATATTAAATATTGATGAAACATGGATTTGGATGATAAATATGCCCCAGTAATTACCGAAGTATAAAAAATCTCTAATAAAAATTGAGATTGCGAGATTTTCCCTTACCTTTGGTCCGATTTGCATCGAAAGTGTCTAAACCTCTTATATAGTGATTTAAATAATGTCATTTACTTTTTAAAGAATCATACTTATTGTTATGATATCAGATATGGTCATATTCTTAGCTTCTAATTAGTAATATTTCATTGCTACTTGTAATTCAGGTGTTTATTACTTTTTGTTCTTATTCGTGTTTTGTCGAATAAATTCTTATTCTTTTTAGGTTATAGATACCTCATTTCCATAATGGTATTACTGTAATATATATCATATTTATTCATTCAATTCATTTATATAATCATTATGCTATGAAGATCATGCAGAATGAGTCGCATCACATCGTGGAGACGGTATTCCGTACGTACGCACGAGCGATGATATCGTTCCCATGATCGTGGAATTGTATTGGAGTGTATGTATACTATTTCAGAATCAATATCACATTAAAATAATAATATATAGTTATTCTCTACACCATTATACCCATCCATGTAAGGTGGTGGTGGAAAAAAGATTACACCAGTTCAATCAGGCCAAAATCCTCACACCACAACACCAGTATGGACGAAGGTCCTCCTCATTCCGAATATCTACTCTATCTTGAAGGTTCATCCCAGGGTAGGAGGGCAGGTCTTAAAAGACATAAAATGAATATTGAGAAGTTAAAACCCGATATCAAACGATTCTTCTTCCCAGATTATGAGGTAGAATAGGACTCAGTGATGGAACCCTTGTATAGATCCTTTGTGCGAATGGTTAGGGTAGGAACAAGGCATATTTTCCTCATACATCTATAATGTGCGGTCCATCGGAATCCCGCCTCCCTATGTAGGTATATCTATGGGAATGAAAAATTGGAAACTCCACAGGTTAAGGCCAGGATATCACTTCCATCATCAAGAGAATCACTATCTACTTTGACTATAGATCACGTAGAGCTATTTTGGAGATCAATGGTGGATGAGCAATAACATGGTCCATCCCCAGGAATTCTAGTCCCCGCACCAGAAACTATAGACATTAGACTGTTTTACCGCGATGTAGTGGATAAGACATTACGCTCTTCGGAGGACATCCTGATGTGCACGGGTTTGTCAGTTTTCTAGCGGTATTCTCCGCCGGCATGCCTGCCATCTCAACGGTCTGCCTCAGTACCACTACCTGTTTCATAGCCACCACTTAATGAATATTGGGACAATGAAGGGCCATACACTAAATCTAGACCAAGGGTTCATGGGATATTCTCATAGTGTACCATTTACCTATGGTTTTTTTGATATTTGCTGCACGAAATTTCAATGCGCTAGAATCCCTCACCCAGCAGAAGGTCGAGTGTTTTCACTAGACCCTCTGTGTGATACATTTTGTTCTTCTTCATCGATGGGTGGACTACCCCAAGTGTCAGGCGCACTTCTAAGATATCATCCAACAATGCCGTTTGGTTGATTGGCCACACTACCCGTGTCCCAACACCCTGAGTCACCAAGTAGCTATAGGACCCTACAACACAAATTTTTTCTGGTCATTAAAGTGCTATGTAGTATAATCAAAGAGGCTTCCACCCATAGAAAAATCTGTGGTTGTGGGAAGTACGAGGCCCTCCATTTTAGTTCCATCTGACGTCAGCCCGATTTGTTGGGTTACATAGAGCATATGCCTCTAGGTAGTGTCACAGATAACATGCCGAAGCTTCGAGGGGTCATAATGAGCTAGAGCTTCATGGAGAAGACATACCCTAGAAGAAGAAGAATAAAAAATAAAGTTGAAAGAATCGGTAACGGACATTACCTTTTCTTTGAATCACCTCGTTTTAACCTCCTCTTTGGGCACTAAAGATGGTCTTTGAAGAAGACCAGAACCTATAGGATGTTTCTATTGATGTTGAGAAGATAAATTGGCAGGGGTTGGATGAGCGTGAAGGTTCAATGTGGTGTGAGGAAGAGAGGGGGGGAGGTTCCCTTTTATAAAGGAGGAGAGGGGAACCTTTCGAAAAATTAAAAATATTATTTTATTATAAAGTCATATTCAGTTTTTAATAGCTCTAAATTGATTTATTTAGAATATAAGGTGGGTATGGGTAGATATCCTCTCATCCAATAGTATTTAGTCATGTTTAGGTTTCTATTTTAACATTATCATTTATATTGAACTTTAAGTTAGATAATTTAACTTTTACCGTGTCTTCTTGTTTTCTTACACTATATGGTTAATAAACATACTATAACAAGATAAACAAACCCCAAGTTGTTTATTATTAATATATATAACCTTATATATGTCATTTGGCCGAACATTATATTTTTAGGAATAATATAATAATTTATAATATAATATTTGTTTTAAAAACTATTTTATGTCATTTTTTACACTATTTGGTAATTGATTTTTGTGAAAATAATAACAGAATGATTAGTTCGAAAAAAGTTAATTAAATTAATACTAACATGTCATATTAACCTATAAAAATAGTGTAACTCATTAAAAGTCTCCAATTACTTTTATTTGAGTATTTATAACATCAATTATGTTAATATTTCATTAAAAAGACAATTATTGCATCATCATTGTGTCATAAATAAATTAAATTATTTAATGTCTAAAAATTATAAATAATATACCATTATATAGGAAATATTATTATATTTCTAATGAATATTTATAGTCTATTTTATCTTATGTATATTCCTATATTAAAAATGATTTAGTTATTAAACGTTGATTTTAACTATTTTAACTATTCTTTAAATAAAATAATATTAAATGTCCTAATCTCACCCATGTGGGTATAAATGGTCATAAATTATTCCTAAGGTTGTTTTTGGACTAATAAAACATATCCAATAGAATTAGGACATGTTTTAGGGTAATAATAAAATCATTTTTACCCTTAATTACCCTATTTACTTTTAACCGTGGTAAAAAAAGTAAAAAGTTAATATTCAACAAAAATTATTTTCATCTCATTGAACCTCATTTTAGTCCTTGATATTAACCGTGTCTCTCGGATTTTTGAAATTCAACTCACAGATGCGGTAAAATTAATTTTTATATGAATTTTCAAATTCTCCTAGGAGGTGGGTAAAAGACGGTGAATAGTTCAATAAAATTTTTATATATCTAAAATTATTATAAAATGACTTCAATGAATGACTTTTTACTTATATAAATATTATGTATCAATTTTGACCAAAAATAAATTTAAATAAAGTAAATAATTATTTAAATTAAAAGTCGGGTTTTAAATAGTAACCCAGTGTTTTCACTATTCATAAAAAATTGAAAGTTTTCAGAAAAATACCAAAATTTCACCCTAGGCTAATTTTTATATTCCGAATATAAAAATTAAGTCCATTTTGATAGATAAAATTTAAAAAATTTCAAATAGTGGGTATTACTATTCATAATGGCTAGTTTTAATAATATTTTAATAGCATATCGTTGTTTAGTGAACCTCTGTATTGCGTATGACGTAAGCTATCGAGGAAGGTCGTGTTTGCGTATAAAGTTAGCCATGCTAGTGTTGTGTGTAGTGAAAGATTCCTTTGATGATGTATATAACATAAAAACAAAACATTTCTCATAAAAATCTCAGGTGTTACATTCTACCCCCCTTAAAATAAATTTCACCCTAAAAATTTGTCACTTTGTAACAAACATATGAGGATACCTCTCCCTCATCATACCCTAAAGCTCCCATGTAGCTTCTTCTAATTTTTGGTTCCTCCATAAAACATTCACCAACCGAGTGGTCTTGTTCTGTAGGACATTTTCACTACGATCCAGAATCTCTATCGGTTGTTCTTCATAAGAATGATCTTGCTCCAGCGGTACAACTACTAAGCTGAGTACATGTGAAGGATCGGGTATGTGCCTTCTCAGGAGAGATACATGGAACACATCATGAACTTGAGAGATATTCGGTGGAAGCTCCAATCTTTAAGCTACCTTCCCAACACGATCTAGTATTTCAAAAAGACCAATATACCTAGGGCTCTGCTTTCTCTTCTTTCCAAATCTCATTACTCTCTTCCAAGGATATATTTGTAAGAACACTTTATCACCACTTCAATCATTAGGTCTTTTATTCAATTGTCGGCATAAATTTTTTGTCGACTCTGAGCTGCTCTAATGTGTTGTTGGATTGATCTGACCTTTTTAGCCATCTCATCAACAAGATCAGGTTCTAATAGCTTTCATTCCCCAACATCATCCCAACAATTTGGAGTCCTGCATTTCTTTCTATAGAGAGCTTCATAAGGAGCCATCTGAATACTGGACTGAAAGCTATTATTATAAGAAAATTCCACAAAAGTTAGTTGTTTATCCCAATCACCTTTGAAATACATAGACCAAGCTCTTAACATGTCTTCTAGAGATTGAATTGTCCTCTCAGACTGACCGTATGTCTGAGGATGATAAGCAGGGTTGAAACTCAACTCTGTATCCAGAGTATGCTGAAGACTTTTCAAGAACATTGAGGTAAACCACAAATCCCAATTAGATATAATGGAAAGTGGAACTCCATGCATTCTTACCACATCCTTTACATATATCCTAGCAAGCTGATCCAGAGAGAAATCCTCTATAATAGCAATGAAGTGTGCAGGCTCTGTAAGATGATCAACTATGACCCAGATAGCATTATTTCCTTTGGATGTTTTAGGAAATCCAGTGACACAGTCCATAGTGAGGTTTTACCATTTCCATTCGGGTATGGGTAATGGTTGTAACATCACCTTAGACTTTTGTCTCTCAGCTTTAACTTGCTGAAAAACCAAGCATCGAGAGACATATTCAGCAACATCTCTTTTCATTCCATCCCACCTGAAGTACTCTTTCATATCCTTATACATCTTCGTGGTTCCAGGGTGAATATATAATGAAGAACTATGAGCCTCATCCAGTAGTTCCTTCTTTAAATATGGGATGGGAGGAACACAAAACCGATTTCTGAACTTCATTATCCCATCACAATCAATGTTGAATTCAGGAACATATCTCGATGACTTTTGTAACTATACATCTTCTTTCTGTGCCTCATTAATCATCACATGTATATATGGTTGAACATTCATTTGAGAAAGATAAGATTTTTCCCTTCCATTATAATTCAAATAACCATCATTTGTAAATACATAAATATTGGATCTTTTTTTACCCTCATCATGGATAATCTATCATGGTCTTGCCGACTTAATGCATCTGCCACCTTGTTTTCTTTCCCAAGGTGATAATGAATTGAGCAGTCGTAATCCTTAATCAACTCCAACCATCTTCTTTGTCACATATTCATCTCCTTTTGTGTGAAAATATAATTTAAACTTTTATGATCAGAATAAATATCACACCTTTCTCCATAAAGATAATTCCTCCAAATCTTTAATGAAATGATTACCGCAGATAACTACAAATCATGAGTTGGGTAATTTTTCTGATGGATTTTCAACTATCGTGAGGTATAAGCTATCACAATATCATTTTGCATAATAACACACCTCAGCCCCTTCTTGGATGCATCACTATAGATCACCAACCTTTCTCCACTATAAGGAAGTGTAATTATAGGTGCACTGGACAACCTTCTTTTCAACTCCTTGAAATTCTCTTCACACACCTATGTCAAAATGAACTTAACTCCTTTTCGAGTCTACCTAGTGAGTGGATAAGATAATTGTGATAAATCATTCACAAAACGTCGATATTATCCAGCCAAACCAAGAGAAATTTGGATCTCAGTTACTGTTGTTGGTCTCGACCATCTTTCGATAACCTCTGTTTTTGCTGGATCTACAGATATCGCCTCTTTTGAGATTATGTGACCCAAAAATGAAAATTTTTGAAGCAAAAATTCACACATGGTAAATTTGGCATAAAGGTTCTCCTTTCTCAGGGTCGACAATACAATTCTCAAGTGATCATCATGTTCTTCCTTTCCCTTTGAATAGACAAAAATATCATCTATAAAGACTACCATAAAGTTATCAAGATAGTCTCTAAAGACACGATTCATTAGATCCATGAAGATAGCAGGGGAATTAGTAAGACCAAATGGCATCACTATAAATTCATAGTGTCCATACCTTGTACGGAAATCCGTCTTTGGTATATCCTACCTTTTGACCCTTAATTGATGATACCCTGAACGAAGATCAATCTTGGAAAAGTATTGAGCTCCGCATAGTTGGTCAAATAAGTCCTCAATTCGGGGGAGATGATATTTATTCTTGATAGTGATCTTGTTAAGTTCTCGATAATCAATGCAGAGTCTCATTGATCCATCTTTCTTCTTAACAAACAGAACAGGTGCTCCCCAAGGTGATGCACTATGGTGTATTAATCCCTTATCAAGATTCTCTTTGAGTTGCTTCTTCAATTCCTAAAACTCAATTGGAGCCATTCTATAAGGTGTATTTGTAGTAGGTAAAGCACCCGGTATGAATTCTATCGAAAACTCAACTTCACGATTTGGTGGAAGACCTGGAAATTCCTCCGGAAAGAAATCATCAAACTCCCATAAAATGGGTGTATTGTTAATAGTGTGTTTCTCACCAACCATTTGAGATAACTAACCATCATTTAGTGGAATCAAAATCCATAAGATGGATGAAATTTTCACTGGAAGGTTATGTTCATCCTTGCATCGATAGACGATCATAGATTGATCTGGAATACGAAATGTGACTTCCCTTATTTGGAAATTGATATGAGCTCCATATAATGAAATCCAATCCACGCGAAGAATCACATAAAATTCCACTATAGGAAGGATCACAAGATTTACAGGAAGCACTCTCCCACAAACTTCAATTGGAGAAGAATTATAAACTTTTGATGTGACTGTTGTGCCATTAGGGGTTGTCACAGCTAACTCAACATCTAATTGATGAGGTAATATAGCGATACACTAAGAAAATTTTTCAGAAATAAAAGAGTCGGTGGATCCAGAATCAAATAAAACATTAGCTACTTTAGAGTGGATGATATGTGTACAGTTCACCACTTCGTTCTCATACTCCACATCACTGATAAAAATTTCATGTTAATTTCCTTTTACTTTATCCTGAGGAGTTCTTTGACATCGATCATCATCAACAACCCTTGGATTAATTCATTTATTAGCATAATGCTCCATTTCCTTGCACTTGTAACATTGAAGTGTTGGAGGTGGACCATGTGTAGCCATTTCTTTGTTCGCATCAGTAGACATATTCTTCCCTTCATTACAGAATTCAAATGCATGATGACCTTCTTTTCCACATTTGAAACATTTACTTGTCCCTTTAAGACAACTCCCTCCATGTTTATTTCCACACATTAAGAATAAGGGAAAACTCATCTTCTTTTCAGTGTGGTCTTTAGATTTTCCATTGAATTCCATTTTCCTCTTCTTATCAAATGAATATGACTGATGGGTTACTCCAATCTCCATCTCAATCTTGAGAGAACATCGAACAATTTCCTCATAACTATTGATGTACCTTATGGCTAAAGCCCTTCGAAGACTTGGTTTAATGCCACTAATGAATCGATCGATCTTACTCTAAGGTTGGATAATAATCCCCAAATCGTACCTTGAAAGTCTTGTAAAATTTTCTTCGTAGGTAGCAACAGATTCATCATTATTTTTCTTTATTTCAAGAAACTCCTTCTCCATCTTTGTTTCACGAATATGAGGGGAGTACATATTGAAAAATAAGTTCTTGAACTCGTCCCATTCCATGGACTCAATTACATCTCTTTGCCTCATATTCTTGATAAGATTCCACCATTGATTAGCTTCACCTTCCAAACGATATACGGCTAAGATAAATTTATCATGTTTAGAACATTGAAGAACTGAAAATATCTTTTCAGTAGTAATGATACATTGTTTAGCAACTAATGGATCAGTAGACCCGCTGAATGAGGGTGGACGCTGCCTCATGAAGGATTGAACAGAATGACGATCCTTCCTTTGCCCGTTTGGAATTCCAGAATGATTCATAGCTTTAAAAAGTTGTGTGAGCATGGCTACAATATTTTGAATTCCATCTCACATAAAGTTTGGTTGCTCAGGGGGACAATCATTGCATTGCCCGTCGTATTCTGCATTAACACGGTTCCATTGGGTTCTAGCCATTGAATAAAACCAAGAATAATAGTGTGACCAACACTAATTATAATAGGAAAACCACATAATCAAGAATAAAATTTCACACTTAAGGTCTTATCATAGGTTTTTCATGGCCATTTCTAAAACACTAATATTGTGTTATATGCTTAGACTTAATCTTAGGGTTCTTACTAAGGCTTTCACATCCTAGTTTCCAACGGTTGACTATACCCTTCCTCTGATACCAACTATAACGACCCATACATTACATACATTGTTATTAATTCAGAATTAAAGCATACTTATTACAACATATAACAAAACCATGAAAGGACCATATAGGTATAGTGTATTTAGAAACTAGGAAACACAAACAGCTGGTTTATAAATCATATACATTGTCTCCCAATTATTTCATCATATCTAGAGAACCTTTTGGCATATTCTACATAATACCCATATTCCTGACGTGGGGAAAGAAAACATACAAAAGGGTGAGCTCAAATTCTCAGTTTGGGTAAACAAAAGAAATGCCAATCACATCATATTCACAATAACATAACATTTTGGAAAACATAACCTGCAAAAGAGATCATAATATCATAACATGGTATAAATCATAGTAGTATGATTTAATCCCAAATAATCATAACATAAAACATGAAACATTTTTGTAATATACACATAATCCAATAGAATCATTTTTTATTCATCAAGACTCATTGCCAAGACTATCTTAGTGGACAAAGTCCATTTCTGAACTGAGTTCACTCCTCATTTCAGTCTCATCTCACTAAACTGGAATAACATTCCGTTCCATCCATGTCTATCTCATGAGATATAAATCATTACCCAATACATTGTAGGGAGATATAGGTACCACCCATCTAATAATTATACCATTCTTATGTGTGCCACAAGATCAAAAATCATACATCATAGCATAACCCATGTAATAAAAATGGGATTCTTAAACATCATGCCATCATAACATGAATAATATAAGATAAGAAGACATCATAAAATTAATTCCATCATAACATAATCAAATCAATGTAAAAATAGCGATAGAAACAGAATCATATATTATCTTAGATGGAAAATAATTTTGATAAAACACTTGAACTCTATTCTTGAGGAAAATATCCTTTCTACTTAAAAAACATTTTCCCTTCTTAACATGTCATATAATATTAAAGTATTTTGTTTGGTTAAAAATAAACTTGAAAACATGTAAAGTAAGCTTCATGGAAATAATGTTCTAAAAATCCATTCATGCTGTATAGGCTAAAAAAATCTTCCTTGTCGTACTTTCATTGGAAAAGTCAAAAAGTACCTCGTATGAAAAACGACAAAAGAATCCTTTCATATCATTTACTAAAAACTCACCAAAGGGTAAAATTGGATATAAAAAATTATAGGAGGATAGAAATAATATTACATATTGAAGAAACATGGATGTGGATGATAAATATTCCCCAGTAATTACCGAAGTATAAACATTCTCAGATAAATATTGAGATTGCGAGATTTTCCCTTACCTCAGGTCCGATTTGTTTCGTAAGTGTCCGAACCTCCTGTATAATGATTTAAATAATGTAATTGAATTATTACAGAATGAGGCTTATTGTTATGATATCACATATGGTCATATTCTTAGCTTCTTATTATTAATATTTCATTGCTACTTGTTATTCGGGTGTTTATTACTTTTTGTTCTTATGCGTGTTTTGTCGAATAAATTCTTATTCTTATTTTTAGGTTATAGATACCTAATTTACAAAATAGTATTAGTGTAATATATATCATATTTATTCATTCAATACATTTATATAATCATTATGCAATGAATATCATGTACAATGAGTCACATCACATCGTGGAGACGGTATTCCCTACGTACGCACGAGCGATGATATCGTTCCCATGAACGTGGAATTGTATTCGAGTGTATGTATAATATTTAAGAATAAATTTCAATTTACAATAATCATATATAGTTATTCTCTACACCATTATAACCATCCAAGTAAGGTTGTGGTGGAAAACAGATTACACCACGGCGTGGAGACGGTATTCTGTACGTATGCACGCACAATGATTTCATTTTTCGTAGGATGGATAGAAGGTGAAATAGGGTTGTTTCATATTTATAATAACATATCAGTATATGAGTGATACTGATGTTTTTACTTCATAATTATATAACTAAATAAGAAGAAGTAGAAGAAGAAATAAAGATGAAAGAATTAGTAACATACATTACATCTTCTTTGAAGCGCCTCTTCTTAACCTCCTCTTTGGGCACTAAAGATGATATTTTAAGAAGACCAGAACCTCTAGGATGTTTCTAGGGAAGTGGAGAGGGAAAATGGAAAGGGGTTGGCCGAGCGTGATGGTTCAATGTGGTGTGAGGTAGAGAGGGAGGAGGTTCCCATTTATAAGGGAGGAGAGGGGCACCTTGGGGAAAAACTAAAAATATTATTTTATTATAAAGTCATATTAATTTTTTAATAGCTCCAAATTGATTTATTTCGAAGCTAGGGTAGGGATGGGTTGAAATACTCTCATCCAGTAGAAGTTAGACAAGTTTAGGTTTCTATTTTAACCTTATCATTTCGATTTAACATTAAGTTAGATAATTAACTTTTAACATGTATTCTTTTTTTCTTACACTATAAGGATAATAAACATACTATAACAAGACAAATGAACCCCGTGTTGTTTATTATTAATATATATAACATTATTTATGTCATCTGGCCGTTCCTCAGATTTTTAGGAATAAAATCACAATTAATAATATAATATTTGTTTTAAAAACTATTTTATGTCAATTTTGACACTATTTGGTAATTGATTTTTGTGAAAATCATGAACGAATTATTAGTTCGAAAAAAGTTAATTAAATAAATAAAAACATGTAATATTAACCAATAAAAATAGTTTAATTCATAAAAAGTCTCAAATTACATTTATTTGAGCATTTATGACATCAATTATGATAATATTTCTTTAATAAGATAATTACTACATCATCATTGTGTCATAAATAAATTACATTATATAAAGTCTAAAAATTATAAATAAAATACCATTATGTAGAAAATCAATTTATATTTCTAATATATATTTATAGTCGAATTTATATTATGTATAACCCTATATTAAAAATGTTTTAGTATTAAACATTGAATTTAACTATTTTAACTATTCTTTAAAAAAATTATATTAAATGTCCTCATCTTACCCAAGTGGGTCTAAATGGTCATATTTTATTCCTAAGGTTGTTTTTGGTCGAATTAAACTTCTCCAATATAATTAGGACATGTTTTAGGATAATAATAATATCATTTTTACCCTTAATTACCATATTTACTTTTAACCGTGGTAAAAAAAGTAAAAAGTTACTAATAAAAAAATATTTTCATATCATTGAACATAATTTTAGTCCATTATATTACCCGTGTCTCTCAGATTTTCAAAATTCCACTCACAGAAGTGGTAAAATTATGTTTTATGTGAATTTTAAAATTCTCCTAGGAGGTGGGTGAAAGACGGTGAAAGATGGTGAAAGGTTCAATAAAATTTTTATATATAAAAAATTATTATAAAATGACTCCAATGAATTAATTTGAACTTATATGGGTATTATGAATAAATTTTGACCTTAAATAATTTTAAATAAAATAAATAATTATTTAAATAAACAATCGGTTTTTAAATAGTAACCCAGTGTTTTCACTATTCATCAAAAATTGAATGTTTTCAGAAAAATACCAAAAATATCACCCTAGGATAATTTCAATATTCCAAATCCAAAAATGAATTCCATTTTGAAATATTAAATTTACAAAATTTCTAAAAGTTGGTATTACTATTCAAAATGGCTAGTTTTAATAATATTTTAACAGCATATCATTGTTTAGTGAAACTCAGTATTGCGTACGACACAAGATATCGAGGAAGTTCATGATTGTGTGTGAAGCAAGCCAAGATAGTGTTGTGTTTAGTGAAATAATCGTTTGATGATGTATATAACATAAAAACAAAACATTTCTCATAAAAATCTCTGGTGTTACAATCTATGCCTTATATACTGCCATGTTTTATGTCATTGCTCAAGATTTTGATGTTTAAATATTATGTTCATGTTTTGATGTTCAAATATATATGGTTTGTCTTATTTTCTCCATGAATACCCTTTATATGTTTTCTTTTCCCAATGATATAAAGAATGGGTTTAGGTAAGAAAAAAAGGAAGATCATTATGGGATATGTTGAAGATATTTCACCAAGATTAGAAGATTATATTCCGTGTTTCCAAAGACACTAAACTTTTATGGTCCTTTGGTGTCTATTTTTGTTATGTATTAGATATTCCTGAAATGTAATGTAATGTCTATGTACGTCAAGCATTGGGTCTCTATATCAACACCCTCCCACCTTCTCGGGAAGTGACATCCCTCATGCGACAAAGTCATGGATAGAAGCTTTAAGGTCTATCTTCGACCACCTCATGACACATCCAGAACAAAGGGTCAAATTGGAAGTCTACATGATTCGTGACTCCCTCAAGTGTTGGTCAGACATTGTTTTTAGGATGAGCAGACAAGTGACATGGTTTGGGCCGACTTCCAAGCACCATTCTACGATAAAAGTTTTCCACAGACTCTAGTAGATGATTGTGTGTGGGAGTTTCTACATCTTCAGCTAGGTGCTATGACTATGCTAGAGTATTTTACTCGTTTCACATAACATCAATGTTTTCCCCATTTCTGACTGGAAACACATAGACAAATACGAGACGTTTTTGAGGAATGAGTTGAGTATATTATCTTCTCATAGGTGAATGTATTCCATTTGACCACAAATACAGATATTGTAAAATAGGGTCTAATCTCAGAGCGAAATGTTAGGGAAGCTAAACCAATTAGCCAAGGCGGTTCAGTTCCGAGACAGGGTGACGACTCTTCTGGCAGTAGGAAACGCTGTTTTGTAGGTACACGTGCGGGAAATCCTAGCCAAACATCACGTGTAGAGTTATCTATCACATGTTATCAGTGCATTATATATGATCACAAGAAGCCACAACGTACAAGAGATCTGAAGGAGTGCTGAACTTGCGGTACGATGGGTCACCTTCCGCATTTATTCTGTTCCTTATCTTCAGCATCTAGTGGTAAATGATCTGAACCTGTACCTCCATCAGGTATGGGAGATATGACTCCATAGCAGGCTAGAATATTTTTCCACCTACTGATTAGGCTGAGGTTATGGTGGAGGTTCTGGTCAAGGAAATCGAGTTCCATATTATCACTGTCTCTAGTGCATAAAACATTTTTTTACATCAGTTATATTTTATACGTCGGTTTTTGGCCGACGTTATTACATGAGGCATTATAAATATTATTTTTTATGTCAGTTATTTTAAACTAAAATAAAAAACATCAATCCAAATCTTTTTTTATGTCAGTTCCTATAAAACCGACATGTAAAATCCTTAGGAGTGGTTATTTATTACATTGGTTTTAAAATATCTGACGTGGTATATCATTTAATACATTGATTATCAAATAACTGACATAATAAACTATGCATCTGAAGCATTTTTCACATTGTTTATTATCAGAACTGACATGATAATCCAGGATACGAAATGGTTTTTCAAGTCGGTTATTGTTTAACCGATGTGAAAAACTATATACCAAATCGGTTATTAAGTAAGAGACATAAAAAACCATTCCCATTCATTTGTTACGTCAGTTATTTTTATAACCGATGTAAAAACATTCCCCTGAAACGTTATTCATGTTGTTTATTGTTTAAACAATGTGAAAACATATATACTACATCTGTTATTTAATAACTGACCTGAAACACTATTTTCATTCATTTATTACTTCGGTTATAAAATAACCGATGACAAAACTGATTTTTTTAGTAAAACCATTCAACCATTACTATGCTCTACCAAAGAAGACCTAAAACAAATAGAAAATAGACCGAAACCAAACCAAAACCAATCCAGAATACGTAACAGAAAAAAATCGAACCTAGTCCAAAACAAGAATAACCAATGAAAAATTAAACATTCACATAAATAACAATACAAACATAGAATTTCGACTAAAAAACCTAAAACCACTTGGAGAGCCCCTACCCCCATGGACAGCCCTCCCAACCCACTAGATACCCCCACCCCCTATACACCCTCCCACCCCTAGACACCCTCCCACCCCCTAGGATATCCCCCACACCCCTAGACACCCCTTACCCCTAGACACCCTCCCACCCCCCTAGACAGCCCCCACCCCTGGACACCCTCCCACCCACTGGACACCACCCTACCCCATAAGAAACCCCCTAGACACCCCCACCCCTAGGACACCCCAACCCCCATGGACAACCCCCCACCCCCTGGACTCCCCCACCCCTAGACACCACCCCACTCCACTAGACACCCCTAGACACCCCACCCCCCGGACACCCTCCCACCCCCCTAGATAGCCCCCACTCCCCTGGATAGGCCCCACCCCAGTGGACATCCTCCCACCCCCTAGACACCCCCACCCCCTAGACAACCCCCACACCCCTGGACAGGACCCCACCACTAGGACATCCTCCCACCCCTGGATATCCTCCAACTGCAACGCCGCAATGCCAGTTACCCAGAGTCAACGCATTATTACATAACATCTTCATGATACAAGGAAATCATGTCGCAAAAGACCAATCAGTTTTGTAGTGTTAGAAATACTAGATACATTAATATATTTCACATTACATTATAAAATAAAAAATTAAAATAACATTGTTTCTATAGACCACACTCATATCCCCTCATACTATCCCTACAGGTCAGTCATAAAATACCTCTTCACATCCTGGGAAAAATAAAATATAGAAAGGGGTGATCTCAGATGCTCAGTAAGGATAACAATATAGCAGAAACTTTCATAAATATGAATAACCATTTAAGTAAATGTATAAGACTAAAAAATCATTTTAAACATAATCTTCATCATAATATGGAAAAGATAAAATAAAATAATTCTATTTACTTATGCACATGAATATTCTACTAGTTTAATAATCAAATGCAATATCAATAGCCACTTTCATAATAATGGAATGCATAATGCCAGACTTCTGAACCACATAGTCAAGGCCTTGTGCCAATACTACAAATAATATTTTGTCAAGGCCTTACTCCAAGACACTAGTTTGTATCATGAGGACTACCGATGCATCGATGAGCTATAGTGGGCTCAACCTGTCACTTAATATATCCAATGTATTCTTCATATGAAAAGTTTTAAACATAGCATAAACATTCGTATTAAAAATAGTATATAAAATGTCAATACATTATCCATAAATCGTGAATGGTAGAAAAATAACACATCCATATTCAAACATATCACAAAACCTTCAATACAAAATGGAATATTTTTATCATAATTAATTAACTTCATACAAGATTTAAATTCATTAAAGGATGTTGACATAGATAAAATCAAAACTATTTGAGAGAAATACATCATTACTTTTTTGAAATAATTTAAAGTTTCTTAATTATAAAAGAAAACATTTATTTTTAAAATATTCATATATTCTTGTAAGAGAAGCTTAGATGATTTTATAGCGGTGGAATATAGACACACCCTCCGTATAAGTTAAAAAACATTCTTAGCATAATTTTTTCGAAAAGGTCAATAAAGTATCTTGTTTGGAAAACAACAAAAAGATTCCTTACAAAACATATAAGGTCAAATAATGGTATAAATGACATTAATCCATAGTCTAGTATGTATTAAATTTTATTTGAAATAAATTTTTAGGAAAACATTGATGTGAATGATAAAGAGGTCCCAGTAGATAATTACATATAAACAACCTTGAATAATAAAGAGGTTGTAGAATTAACCCTTATATTGTACTTTCCCTTGGTAGAGGGTCAGTTAACCTCCTGTATAAAATATAAATCATTGTTATTAAATTATACAAGAACCATATACATAATTATGATATCATATATGATCTTCTAATAATTCTTTTTTAATAATATTTTTGTATTATCATCGTTTTGGGGGTTAAATGATTCGTTTTCCTTTATGTTATTTGTTACGTGAGTCATGTTTTTCATGTATGGGTTGTATCTTATTCATATCCAGAATGATATAAAGTGTTTAGACATTATTTTTAATCATCAAATTAAATTTAGTGTTAAATGGTTATGATGGGGAATGAATCTCATCGTGTTCGTGGAGACGGTAATCCGTACGTACGTACGAGCGACAATATAATTATTTTGATATTAAAATCGTATATAATTGGATGATATATCATATATACAGAATCATTAACATGTTATATTTTTTATTTACTTCATTTATAAATCATTATTATACCCATCCAAATAATAATGTATTGAGTAACAACTACACCACGACGTGGAGACGGTAAGCCATATGTATTCACGTATGGTGAAATGACATTAAAAGGATGGATATAATAATGAATATGGATGTACCATATTTATAATAACAGCACATTATATAGAAGATTCTGGAGTTTTTATTTTATAATGAAAAAAACAAGGAAAGATGAAGTGGAAGAAGAAGAAAAACATGAAAGAGTTGGTGAGATATTTACCTCTTCTTTGGATTCTTCCTTTTGATTTGATCAAATGGGCTCATTAGGTCAGATTTATGAATTATGAAAGGCCTCCAAGATGATGGGAGGATATATTAAAGAGTATTTGGGTATGGTTTGGTGGAGCCAAAAGGCTTTGATGGTGGGAATTAGAGAGAAGGGGAAGTTCCCTTTTATAAGAGGGGTGAGGGGATCCTTAGAAAAAGATAGAACTATTATTTTATAATAAAGTCATTGTCAATTTATAATGGATCCAAAATAAATTTTTTAAAGTATAATATGGGGATGAGTTGAAAACCACTCATCCAATAGGTTTTAGACAGGTTTGGTTCACTATATTAACCTTATCTTTTAGATTTATCTCTTAGTTAAATTGTTTGACATTTACCATGTATCAATGTATTTTTCTATTATATGGTTAATAAACTTACTATAAACATCCAAGAGAACATCAAGTGGTTAATTAATGACATATATAATTTTATTTCAGACCTTCTTCCAGACCATATATTTTTAGTAATAGAATATAAATTAATAATATAATATTTGTTTTAAAAACTCTTTTATGTCAATTTTGAAACTATTTGGTATTTTGTTTTTGCTAAATTTATAAATGAATTATTACTTAAATAAAAATTCATTTAATCAAAAATAACATGTCACATTAACCTATAAAATTCCTTTATGGAATAAAAAAATAAAATTATATTTCTTTTAACATCTATAATACCATTTATTTTATTCTTTCATTAATAAGGAAAAAACTGCATCATCAATCTATCATAAATAAATTTAATTATTCAATGTCTGAAAATTATAAATAAAATTCCATTATGTAGAAAATAATTTTATCTTTATAAGTAATATTTATAGTCGATGAGATACATATATAAAACTATGTAATTTTTTTTAATAAAACATATATGCTTATGTCATTTTTGTATTTACTTTAACTTAATTATTATAAAAAGTCATTATCACTTACAAGTGGCTCCATGGGGTCCCATAATTGACCCAAGGATGCCCATGGTCGGACATGTATCATCCAATAGAGTTAGGACATGTTTTAGGGTAAATTAATATTATTATAATATTAATTTTTTACCCTTATTTACCGGATTTACTATTAAACCATGGTAAATAAAATATTTACCGAAGTAATTATTCAAAATATCTAAAAATAAAAGTTGCCTATTTACAAAATTTGGACCACCTGATTCTAAATATGGAATCCATTTTTCTAAATTCAAAACATACATGTTTCAGAAAATAATTTAAAATTAATTCCATTTGTCAAAACAAAAAACGTGTTTTATGAAATAATAACTATCAAAAGAGTAACACTTTCTTATTTGCAGTTTAAATGTGAAATTATGTCCAATAACCAACATTGGATTAAATAGTAAAAATATAATCTATATATACTTAATAAAAACTCAATAGTAAAATTTAGCACTATAAATTATATTTATTAATAAAGTTGTTTTTAATTAAAATTTAGTATTTTTCACTATTCATCAAAAACTGAATGTCTTCAGAAAAATACCAAAAACCCACCCTATGCTAATTTCGATATTATGAACCAAAAAATGAATTAATTTTTTAATGAAAAAATTGATAAAATTTTAAATAGTGGGTATTACTATTCATAACATCTAGTTTTATTGGTCGGGATGTGTTATAATCTCAAAGTTGCATACAACGCAAGCTATTACATTATTCAAAGGGAAACGTACCATGAAATCTTGGGATGTTACATTCACCACTCCTTAAAATAATTTCATACTTGAAATTTCTATAATATTACTACATAAATAGACTAGGGTGATTCTTCATCATATGTTCCTCGGGTTCCCACGTTGCGTCTTCCATCTTATGGTTTCTCGATTGAACTTTTACCAGACGAGTCATTTGGTTTCTAAACACTTGTTCTCTTGTATCAAGAACCATGAAATGCTATTCACAATAAGAGAGATCGAGTTCCAGTTCTAATTTCTCATAGGTGAGTAAATTTATTGGGTCAGGCATGTATTTCCTCAATAGTGATACGTGGAACACATCGCAAACATTGGAGAGACTTGTCAGCATTGCCATGTGGTAAGCTACAACCCCAATTCGTTCTAGAATTTCAAAAGGTCCGATGTACCTGGGACTCAAATTACTCTCCTTACCAAATTGTATAATTCTTTTCCATGGAGATAGCTTTATGAAAACATGATGTCCCAACTGAAATTCCAAATCCTTCCTTCAGTTATCAGCATAGCTCTTCTACCTACTTTGAGCTTCTTTGATGTGGGTTTATATTACCTTAACCTTTTCCATCGTTTCCTCAATATGTTTTGGGCCTATGAGTTTTATTTCACCAATATCATCCCAACAGGTTGGTGTGTGACAACTCTTTCCATATAACGCTTCATATGGTGCCATATGAATACTTGAATGGAAGCTATTGTTATTGGAAAATTCTACTAGAGGTAAATATTGATCCCACATACCTTGAAAGTCATGTGAGAATGATCTCAACATGTCTTATAAGGTTTGAATAGTCTGTTCTGATTGTCCATAAGTTTGAGGGTGGTAGGCAGTGCTCAAACGAAGTTCAATATCTAAGGCTTTCTCATGACATTTTCAGAATCGTGATGTAAAATGTGGATCACAATTAGAAACAATCGATAGGGGTACTCCATGAAGTCTCACAGCTTCATTAATATATAGACTTTCTAGGAGTTCAAGTGGAGAGTCTTTTCATATATCAAGAAAATGTGCTGACTCGTTATGACGATC